>OY728126.1:1383642513-1393642513 GCA_963277665.1 Viscum album | reverse complement strand
TGATTTCCATCACCCTGATTAGATAGTCCATATCAGGTCAACAAATATATATTAAAGAATAATACAACAATATAGGCAGAATAATATTTTATGATATATAATATATTATTTTTCATGATGTTTTACTTGTGGATAAATTTACCAAAATCCTAAAAAAATATCTACTTCTATTCGGCCAATTTATATATCCTCTTATGAACTGGATGTGATTCCCACATAATATATTGTTGGATTTCCTTATACCCCTTGAGGAAATAATTATACCTTTATTTTTATTTAAAAAATGACATAATTACCTCCTTTTATTTTGATTAAGGACATAACCAACGTGGAGGTACCTAAGTATTTTTAGGAGTATTTAAAAAAAATCACTACACGACGTGTTCTGTAATTTAAGATTTTAATCCTCAATTTACATATTATTTGAGAAAGGATATCAAGATACGATTTTCTATTAATTATATCAAAATTGATGGATTGTAGAACAACATGATCCATAATTTTTAGACCCATAATTATCTTGTGTTTTAATTTCAAGAGTATTTTAGGACACCCAACAAGAATTGGACATTTTTTTAATATTAATATCTTGTTTATTAAAATTCTTATTTTCTAGGACTTATATAAACTCCCATCCTAATTTCCCTATTTTTATACTATTTTTGGAGAGGCATCTCTAGTGGGATTTAGAAATGTTCATGAGACAACCAAAAGTATTAGAATTATCTTACAATTAGTAACGATAGTTTAATATATACAAAAATATTATTCTAATCCACTTTTCCAAACATTGGAATTTTTTTTGTTTTTATTCATGGTTTGTTAATGATACTACCACCTTGAGGTCACCAAAAAATCAATAATAATTATAAATTGAAATTGTGATTCCTGAGGACACATTACATCAAAAGAATATTGGGATGTATACATACCAACATGATTTGTCTCAATATTTCACATCACTGAGTATTCATCTTGGATTTAAATCAGTAGAGGTATAAAGTGATATAGTGGACATATTTATAAAATAGAAAAATTATAGCTTCCAATGTTGAATTTTTATTTATAAATTATTATATATGTTTATTAATATATATATATATATAAATAATTTGGTTTCACTGTTTTTTGATACTATTTAGTTTTACTATGGATGTAAGTCAGACTTTGGAGGAGAGGTATTATTGTTTGAAATTATTTAGGAACATTACTATGTAAAATATGATCTGGGGTCATTCCATGTAAAATGGGTTTCATAATATGATAGAGGTCTCAAATTGATGAATATTGATATATACTCAATATAAGAGTCTACCTTTTAACCCCCCAAATTTATGAAAGGGTAATTTTTTATTAAATAGAATATCTGACACACATAACAATGTATATATTGAATTATACACAACACTATGATTTTATTTTGGTTCATGCTACAATGGGTTTAGCTTCTCTATCACTCGTAAATGAGTTTCTTCAAAATATTTCACTACATGAAAGATAGAGTTTTGTAACACCCCGCCCCTTCCCCATTGGCTTGAGAAGGTGGATAAAGAGCTACTTGGCCTTGAGAGATGTTACTAGTAAAAATAAAAATAAAAATAAATTCCTAGCACTTCAAGAATCAGTGAGGAATGATTTTCCCTTGAGATAAAATAAACCAACCAAACAGTCCAGTGCCATCAAAACTACATGACCCATTTCAACAATGTAACACAACCCATACATTACAAAAAGACAACAAAATTATTCCATATAAATTCCAAAAATGCCAATACAACCAAATCAAATATGAGAGTACCAAGTTGAAGACTACTAAAAAAGACCCCAATGAATCAGAAAATCATCCATAGCTCCACACCAACCTCTATGATCCAAGAACCACAACATCACTAAAGCATCATGCCGAATCACTAGCCAAAGGAGATGCTTTACTCTTAACTATCCCTCAGAACACAACATCTACAAAAGAACCAAAGTTCCAATGTAGGGGGTGATTACTAATACTCAGTAGGATTCCTAAAAATCACTTTCCATCTCACATCACTAGGAAGGAAATATTAGAAAATTTATACACATAATTTTATATAAAACAATAAATAGTGGAACCAGTACCAGAAGACAAAAATACCCTAACCAAGACATGTCAAATATGGGAAAGCCAAAACTATGATATAAGACAATCATCGTCACTCATTATCATAACAAATTCCACCATGCAATTAACACACAAGAAGGAAACAAAAAAGATGGTGCTTTTGTCCAACCCATTCACTACATTTCTAACTTATGGTGCTTCCCAACCACTATCCTTAATGGTTACCATTCTATCCAATATCCATCAAATTTTATTGTAAGACATCTCTCCCACTTTATCAAAACCAACTCTATCCATAACACAAAATCAACTAACAAGAATAAATCACAAAGGACACACAATAAGCACACAACCATTTCCAACAGATTCCAACTCCCTTCAACAAATAACCCGTTTATTGAAAACACCCTTCTACAATTTTCCATGAAAACCACATTTCAATAAATCCAAAAAAAATTTAAAAACCATTTTTTCAAAACATTTTCATAATCTAAACCTAGAAACCAATTTTAAAATCTACATTCTAAAATCACACAACAAAACCCCTCTTTCAACAATATCTCATTGCACCCAAAAATCCCAAAATTGTCTCCAAATGGATTTCCACCATGATTCAAACATCCTATTAACAATTAATTTCAAGAATAACCAATTATTTTTAACCAAAACCACTATTTTTAACCATGTGGATTCGAGAGAGAAGCCACCTACCTTTAAGGATCCAGAAAAATAGCCCCACAATCAACCGTACCTCAAATCTTGAGAACACACCATCAAAACTGATCTATATCCACTACCTTGTCCTTATCAAGACCTAAAATAATCACTGTAGGATTCAAAAAATACTATATCTATATGAAATGGATGTATATATAGATAACCAATAATGGTAGAATAGTATATCTAGAGATAAACATAGAATATTCTAAGAGGAGAGACTTACCTGAGAGAAACCACCATCAAACCACCTTGAAGCCCCATCAAATCCCTTCCAAATTATGTGAGAGATCAAACCTATCCCTTGAGAAGATGAAATCACATATAGGGATCGAGTGGAAGAAGATGTGGGTGAGTTAAGGTTAATTCTGACCAACACCATATTAAAAAATGGTTTGTAATAGGCTTCATAGTTAGCTCATATGGTTAGGAAAATTGTGCACTAACCGTGAAGATTTTACTTGATCAAAGGAATCTTTCACGACCACCTTGCATGGTTATAAAAATAATGTGAATCCCCATTGTCTCAAGTTTTACAGTTACATGGGAATTCTGCACATTTTCCCCTTACCGTGCTCAAACCATGCTGCCCTAAAAAGGCCTCCCACACATTCCAAAACCATTCAAAACACTCCCAAATTCATCCAAAATCATCCCCTGAACATAAAAAAGCATAAAAGGCATAAAATATGCTATATAACTTGAACCGGGGGTGCTACATTCTCCACACCATTGGAAACTCCATCCTCAGAAAGTAGAGAACCATCTCTTTCCCGAAAGAGCTTATACCATTGCTCGACAATCTCGTTCTCCCTCTCCCTAGTTTCCTCTTGAATCTGACCATGCTACTAACAAACAGAAACAAAACTGATTATTTTACCCTAAAAGACTATCTCTTTCCTATCCAAAATCCTCACCGGTGCGTGAATAAAATATGAATCTAGTTTTATCTTAACATGATCCCAACGAATCACATGTTCATGATTCAGATTATACATTTTCAACTGTGACACATTAAACACATTATGAAGTTCACTAAATCATGGGGGAAAAACCAACCAAAAATCCATGTCTCATATTTACTCTAGTATCTCAAAAGGCTCAATATACCTTGGTGATAACTAACCCTGCTTTCCAAACTGACAATGTCCTAATATATGAGAGATTTTAAAAAATACATAAACACAAAACTAGAATGACAACGACCATTGACGATGGACTGCATTCAATTTTTGACATCTTTTAGGTATCTCCATCCACTTTCTGATCAACTTTATTTTCTATATAGTCTCTAGGACAAGGAACAATACAATCTTCAAAGTCTCACATGTTTCCACCCTACATAGTGGATAAGGACATACAATCTCATACAATGCCACAAATAGAGCCACATGTATTGAATCATAATAATTATTATTATAGGAGAACTTCACAAATGGTACGTGATCCTCCAATGAACCTCAAAAATACATCACACAAGCCCTTAGCAAATCCTCCAAAGATTGTGTCCTCCTCTCAGATTTTCCATTAGTCTGAGGATGATACATCGTGCTCATCGTCGACTGTGTCCGAAGGGATTGGTGCAAGGTTTTCCAAAAACACGATGTAAATCTCGAATATCTATATGATATAATGAAAACTAGAGCACCATGCATATTTACCACTTCCCAGATATAGATTTTGCACATAACCTCCACTATAAGAGATATAAAAATATGGATGAAATGGGCTGACTTTATGAGTTGATCCATAATCATCTTTATGGAATCATGATTTCAATCCATTATCAAGAGACCTTTCAAGAAATCCATCTATATTTGATCAAGATTCTATACTGGAATATAAATATATTTAATCTTTAATGATGGTCGTTGATCCTCTGCCTTGACTTGATGACAAGTCAAGCATCACGAAAGAAACTCGTCCACATGCCTTATCATACCAACCCACCTAAAATGAAATTTCAAATCCTTATACATATTCTGAATTTTTGGATGGAAAAACCACATGGAATGATGATAAGATCTGAGATGTTCCTCTTAAGAAGCTAGTGGTACCACCATGTGATTTTGAAAACACAAAACTGAATTCCCATTCAATTACAAACCCTCAATGGTCTCCCCATCATTTTGTTTTGACATAATTTCTATACACTTGAAATTAGATATATGTACCTCTTCAACCAAACCAACTATGTCTGAAAACAATGAAACTGGAAAGGAGATCGCTCTGGATTCATAGTCCTTACATCGCAACCGCATGTCAGCTATGACTGACATCAACTGACCTTGACTTGATTCATGTTTCACCACTTGTGCATATGATTTTCCACATAATGCATCTATCGTTAAATTTCCCCATCCAAGTGTGTACATTATGTAAAAATAAAATATCTAGAAGAATTTCATCCATCTCGTTTGCCTCATGTTCAATTCACTATGTGGGAAATTATGATTTATTCTCTTTTGAGTGGTAAACACCATGAATATCTCACTAATGAGATAATGATGCCACATTTTTAATGTATCAATCACGGCCGCTTAATCCAAATCCTGTGTTGGGTAGTTCTCATGAAACCTCAACTATTGCGATCTATATGAAACCAAATTGTCCTCATGCATGAGAACAAACCCCTACCCTAATCCTGATGAATCACAATACACCACGTACCCTTTCCTTGGTTTGGGAAAAACCAATATTGGTGCTGATGTAAGGCGACCCTTTATCTCTTCACAACATTTCTAACATTTCTCATCCTAGGGTAATTGGATATTCTTCCTTATCAAAGCTATCCTCAGTTACGACAATCATGAGAAATGATGAACAAAGAAACGATAATAACCCACCAGACCGAGGAAGCTCGGTATATCGAAAACATTATTTTGCGATTTACATAAGTTTATAACCATTTTCATTTCTAGATAAACTAAGACACCCTTCTCAGAAATAACATGGACAAGAAAATAAACCTCTTGTATACAAAAGGCACACGATGACAATTTTTTCATACAACCGATGATTCCTAAAGACCCCCAAAACTATCACCAAGTTCTTCACATGCTCCACTTTTCTTTTCAAATACACCAGTATATCATCAAAAAATATCACCTCAAAAGAGTCCATATATTCCTACAATATCTAATTCATTAATTCCATGAACACCGATGGTGCATTCATTAGACCAAATGGAATAACCACATACTCATAATGGTTATATCTACTTATGAAAGCTATTTTGGGAATATCTGCCATCCTCACTCAGAATTGAAGATATCCCAACCTCATGTAAATCTTGGAGAACCAATGAGCTACCCTCAACTGGTCACACGAATTATTAATGCATGGAACTAGATAATAGTTGTTATCATCACCTAATTACTTCTATAATAATCAACCCAGATCCATATATTCCCATCCACATTTTTAACAAAAACATCGGTACTACACACAAAGACGTCCTAGTCCTGATGAACACTTTGTTCTCTAACTCTTCCAACTACACATGTAATTCTCACAATTGTTCTGGTTTCATACGATAATATGGAAGTGATAATGGACTAGTATCTAGAAGGTTATCAATTGTAAACATCAATTCTACCACGGGTAGAAACACAGAGAAATATTTGGGGAATACATCAATAAAATGATCTTAAAATTCCAAAAGAACACTCTTCTCAACAAATTCAACTTATATCAACAACCAAGCTGATAACTGATACAAGATCATGCAAATAAATGGTCCCAAAAAATCAGTTGCACAAATAATTTCATTCATTAGCCCTCTAAGGAGGTGTTTAATTCCATTATCCATCATAAAACTAACCGGTCACACATATCAATAGATGTGGCCCTTAAAAATAGTCAAACAATACATTCCAAGGATTATATCATAATCATCCATATCAAGCACTGAGAAATCCCACATCAATTAAATGTTTTCCAGAACTATGAAACATTGTCTGCATAGGAAGGATCAACACTCTTTTTGACCCAAAGGTGTCTGATGTTTTAAAAATTAATGCATCATTTCCACATTTTAAACAAACTAACTAAAAAAATGGGGTGAAAAAATACAATGTAAAGCACCCATACCAAATAAATCTTGAATTATTTATGAATTTAAAAGACCAGTACATCACACTGTGGATGTTCCCTACTGATCATCCATCGCAACCTTCTCATCTCCGAAATATTTTTTACTTCCCACCCACTTTTTATTATTACACTGTTGAGGCATCGTGGTATTCCATGAATCACCATGAACTGCTTTGCTTTTCTGAAAAGCGGTATGTTTCTGCACCCGTCCCATCAAGTAATAGGAGACATGCGACCTCTGAGGAGTGCTAAAAACACCCAACCATGGAGCATTTCTACAATACCACTGATGATTCCCCATCTGTTTACAATTACGACATTCTTGAGGATGTGTCATACAATAATATTAGACTTTCTTGATAGAAGCACAATGAAATCATCCCGGCTTAATATGAGGCTCTATAGAAAGATTCAATGGTCCAATTATTGAATTCTATGCAGTAATACCACCCTAGAAATAAGTATCCCTCTTCTACTTGAACCTACAATTTGAGTTCCCACTATTTCCCATGGGTAATAACATGCTTCCCCCACCTTTATCCCCAAAAATATCCAACTCATCCACTGTAAATCTATACACCATTTCTTTGTAATCATCTATACATAAAACCATTATCTTGGATCGAATTTCCTAATTCAAGCCAAATTCAAAATTTTGTGCCTTCAGTGATGTTCTACCTAAAACCTATGGTTCAAAAAAAACTATATTCATAAACAAATATGTTTATTCTGTTATTGGCATGTTCAATTTCTTAAAACTAAAGAAATTAGTTGTGCACTTAATTATATATGTATGAGGGGAGAATTCTTTATTAAAGAACCCCCCGAAACCCCCCATGTCCCAACTTGGTCTGTCCCATATTGTAAGTCTATCTCCCACCACTGAGTAGAAGGATATTCTAACAAGTACATGGAAAATATCACATTCAACTCTACCAGTGTTCCTAAGAAATCAAATATCATATTCACTATGTTCATCCATGCTTTATTCCATTCTGTGCTTGAATCACTCCTAACAATAGATGGATTATGAATTTGAAATTGAACCACATGATCCACATTCATTGGTTCACCCCCTTTATATCTACATTTTACAACCCAGAAGTCATGTACTATACTCTGCACTAGCTGCTAGTTCACCAGGGGCTAAGGTGAATCCAAATTTTCTGAAGCTTCCTCCGGTTGGTCTCTATGATGTGTACCAGGTGTCATTTCTATCAATAGAGAAACAACAATAAGTCACATAAAATTAACACTAAAATGCATAAAAATTTCAAATTCAATACATTGTAACTATCACAACCAGGGTTTCCAGAAGTTCGAATTTCAATAATACTCCACGTTTCCATGCTTTAAATCCTTCCATTTTGACACCCAACTGATATTTTTAAAAATACACCCATTTATATCACACCCGAAATAATTATACACCAATGAAATATGAATCCTAGAGGGAATTAAGTTCAACCATGCATTCCATGCTCATCTCATTGACTACACACCTGAAACTGAGATATCCAATGCGAATAAGGGTCTCTAAAACGCTTATGTACCAAAATGATTGGTAACATGATGTACAACCTAAAAGTGTTAGCTACATACTTTAGTTCTATACATTACATGTTCTGAAAATCCTACTATCACATCCTGCCTTTTTATCACATAAACCTTCATTACATTATACAAAATAGACGATCTTTAAGGTTTAGTGTGTTGGAAACAATGAACTTAATACATGACAACATAAAACATTCTTCTTAAATACTTAAAATGATTCTTCATTTTTTCATCCTAGTTCATTACAACATCTCATAACCTGGGAGCATACATCAAAGGAAAGGGTGAGCAGAAGGCCCAGTAAGGGAAATAAGGTAAACATTTTACACGTGAACTTGAGATACATCAGAAGTCATGAAAAATAACTTTAAGGAATGAACATGAGATCAATAGGCATATCATAATAAAAATAACATGTTTCATAACTTGAATATTTGGCTACAACATTTAAAATATACAATCATGAACATATCACCAAGTTCCATCCCCAAGGTGTCATTTGAAATTACCAAGGTTATTCACCAAGATATCGTTAAAATTGTAATCTCTAGTGGTTACATCATTACCCAATGCATTAGAGACCTATCAGGGCGCACCCTTAATTTGTATTTATCATCATGTGATCCACATATATCATCATAAATAAATTCATAAACAACCCATATAGCATAAAAGAAATGGGTTTCATTTCATAGTCATCACATTTTAAAAACTGCTTTAAAGACGTGATCTTTATGTCACTTTAAACCCACGAAAAAAGGAAAGCGGGTTTCATATATGTAAGTCCCAGAATTAGCATAGAAAATTCTGATATATATGTGAATACAAATTTATAAGAAAGATACTTTAGTATTCACTTAATAAAATAAAAGAATTTTAGATAAAGAGAGAGATATTTTGAGACGAAAATTGTGCAGCATAACAGCTATGTTATGGGGTTTTAGAAAAAACTGAAAAGAGAGGGGACATGGGTAACCCACTAATAAATGATCCATAAAAAAGTATAGGGAAATGATATAAAGGATATAATAACATGGCAATGAAATTTTAAAGACATACAATATGAAATGAAAAACATGTAAGGAAGAAAAAAATAAGATTTCTTTTATGAAAATTCGGCAACCTAACGACGTCACTTAAAACATCAAAAAAAAAATGAATTGAAGAGATCAAATAGGGTCTCTAATCATATAAAAATAAAATATCAGTATGATATATATATATATAATTCCCCAAAATAATAAAAGTAACTTGAAATACTTGACATGAAAATAGAACTTGAAAATGAGAAGGCTAAAATAATCCCTTAAAAATTCGGCAGCCTAACGACACCACTTAGTGATTAAAAAAATGAATTGATGTGAAAAAAAGGGGGTATCTAATAAAAATAAAATGAAAAGGAAAGTAGTATGAATTTAAAATAACATCCCCATCATATGATCATGGATCATAAATGAAATGACATAAAAGAGAGTACTTAGAAAGAAAGAGAGAGGTAGGATCCCTTATATTAAAACGTAAATCTTAAAACTCAAAGGTTTGGACCTTGAGGGATTGGGGGAACCTTGGGAGGACTAAATGGGAGTTAAAGAGACCAGAACCTTGTTGAGGTTGATTTTTGAGTCGAAAGGATGAGAGAATGGCTTGGTATTTATACGTAAAGTGAGGGGATACAACATTAATGGCCAAGGGACACCTCATTGGTGGTATTGGAAAAACCATGGGCTTGACCATGGTATTTTCCCATGGTATTGTCCACTTTGGACACATAATACCTTATATTACTATTCATAAGTCTAACATATTGATTACATACTTAATACATCATTTAATGATGTCATTAAACAACCGTAACTTAAAAACTGTATTTTCACTATTCACCAAAAATACAACTTTCTCAGAAAAATCCCAAAATTTCACCTTAACCAAATATAGATGCTCTGATTTAAAAAATGAACTCCATTTTATAAAAATAGTTTTCTAAATATTTTTAATTTAATTTTTTAATAAAAAACACTATTCACCCGAAAAAACTCATACTTGATTAATAATTTCTGAAACATTTATTTACCTATTTTGTTGAATCACATTACTTAATCAATGCGCATAGATTATATTAATACTTTATTTTAGTGAGATTACTAATCCATTTGGTCACATTACTAATCCTAAGGGAAAAATCACTATTCATAAATCACTATTCACCAAAAATTAAGTTGATCTTATTAGAATCTAAAGTTATTACTGAACACATTTGCAGAAGAGCATTTTTCGAAAATCATTACACATCATGAATTATTTATGGTTTACATAAATATTTTAAAATATCCTTTTTTCCGAAATTCATCAATAATATACATCCTACATTTATTCAGACATTTTAGAAATTCACAAACTTAACCATAAGAAGAAATCACAATTTTTATTTATCAAAGTATTACTCAAAGCAGTTACGGTCTTCTTACATTTCCCCATATAACCCCAGCATAGGACCTAAGTGTAAGGTGTGCTAAGGTGAGAGAATCTGAGGGCGGCTCGACCAACATTGCATGAGTAGTAATTTCTATTAGCTTGAACATCTAATGAAGGAGATTCCGTTCTAGCTTCACACGATGAAGTTTGGCTTGGGTTTGGTCTAGAGAAAATACTATTGGTGCTACCTCCTTCCCAAGTTCTGTTAGATGGGCTTCGATTGGCCCGAGACTACTGGATGAGGCCATCAAATATTCTTTCTATATTAATTAACCAAGATCAATTGTATTTAGAGAGAAAAATTGCAACATTTAGTTTCTAATGGTCATATTGACCAATGGTCATATAATAGTCAAAACCCAGTGGTCTCATTTTAATTATACTCATGTTATCACATGAAACAGTTTTGTTGAGTATAAAATAAAATAACACAGAAAATTAGGAAACAAGATTTATTCAAAATTTCGGGTCGTTACAATCTTCCCCCATTAAGAAATTGTGTCCTCGCAATTTTTAAAATTTGGCTTGGAAATTCCATTGAAAGTCCCATATCGAAAAAAGAGACAGTAACACTATTACTTTAAAAGGAAGAAAAGGAAGTTCAAAGGTCACTCGAGTTAACCCCTACTAGGATTCCATGTAGGAAAACATGGATGTGGAGGAGAAAATAAAGGGTCAAGTTCTGAGGGAGAGTGATAGAAAACATGTCTAAGAGGAAGTTAACCTCCAGAATATCACAAACTTGTGATGGGTTTAACGTTCTTTGATTACCCAGTAGGAAACTTAAACCAACAACGTTTTTTTTTACGTTCCTTTTAATAATTTTGAGGAATTCATTTACTACATAGAATAAGAACACATGGAAATATATTTACCATCAAGTAGAGTTTCATCCCTTAATAAGTTTCACCAAGACTAATATTTTCTCCAAAAAATGAGCATTGAAAACTACTTGGTCTCATCAAAGAAATGGATTAATCTCCTAGAGAATCACATAATCCACAAAAGAATAACTCTCTATCTTTAAACATTTATCCCAAAAACAGAAAGGGTAAGATAAAACAAATCTTCAAAAAGAAAGAACCCCATAGGAAGGGAAACTACTATATATCTTCAAAGTTCCACGGTACTACCCAATGTTCATCATAGACCATTCCATAAATAACTATCCATAAAATTCCTCAAAATAAACCAAACTAAGAATGAAACCCAAATATAAGAGGGATTTTATAACATAGTCTTCCAAGATAAAATTTATCATTCATCTCCAAACAACATAAATCACTCCTAACATATTATAAAAAAAGTAACTAACCTAAACCTATTTTCCCCAAGACAGGTTAATCATTTCCATAAGTAACCTAAACTACTATAAGTTCACCTTAAATTCATCGTTTCTTCAAAATATAACTCAACCTTTAATCCTCAAAGAAAATACCATAGTAATCTATTTACCTTGATCATATAGGGTTCCCAAAATAGTGAACATCTTCCAAAATAATATTCATCTTTTAATCCCCTAATCATAATTTTTTTTTAAAAAGAAAATCTTCACAACATCAACATGTGGAACATAACAATAGATATTTTTCTTAATGATATAAAACCATCTTAGGTAGTGACTTGGTGTTCTTAGAAAACATTAAATATATGCTCATAGAGCACGAACTAAAATACAACATGACATAGACAATTATTGCGAAGAAGTTACATGTACATCAGTCATCATGATCCATCTTAGCCTAGGACTTGCATTGTTCCCTTTTCCTTGAAGATTGTTTATGCTCAAAATTCTTCTTATTCCTTCCAAGAGAGTATTGCCTTGGATAATGTCCAACTTCTCCACATTTACTACATTGAAAAGTATAAGGTATATTAGATTGAACCTTATCTCTATTCATCACATTATCCATTTTTAAAGGAATTGGCTACTTTATGCCCTATCACCCCACACATAATACAACTCCCTGTTCCTTTGTGACATTCCCCTTGGTGCCTCGTTCCACACTTTTTTCACAAAGGAAATTGGGTCTTCTTTCCCTTATCAACTTCATCAGATGAACATCAATGATACTTCGTCTTCTTCTTCCTTGATGAATTTGGGCATTTAACTAGGTACCAATTATTAATTGTGATTTTTTGATAGCTGGTTTGGCATAAAAACAATATGTTCAACTTTATATCTCGTCATCTCTGTCTTATTAATAAGGCAATCATCACATTTCCTATCACATTGGTTGTTGGGACATGTTCTTCTATTTCCCTCCAATAACTAAGAAATGAAAGTATAATTAGGGGGCTTAAATACTTAGCCAACAATCATGAAAATGAAACTTAATAAATAGAAGGATAAACTTGTAGAAGAAAAGTATATCTTAACTTGTGATCCCATAGGTTCCAATCTAGGATATCCATGATCATATATTCTTATGTGAATATTTATTTTATTTTATCTTTGTTCCGTTAATATGAGTTCATACTAAGCATATGAATTTACCAAAGCATATCCCCTGGGAGTTTCGTAACCAAGAGTACAACAAGGCACATTGTTGTGTACCAGTTCCCGTTCGATTCTAGCCCAAGCGGTGTTTTCGGGTTTTACCCCAATGTACATCTGTGCTAGAGCCACCTCTACCTGCTCGTATCCAGACATAAATGTATTTTCTTGATAAACCACTTACTCAATACTCACCAAAATACCAGGAATATTTCCTATATTTAAACATTTCTATAGGGTTAGTCCTAATGTTTTCATATCCTAATTTTCATCAAATAACTAAACCATCATTTGATACCAACTATAACATATCTCATTTTTATCACATAAACTTTCATCACATTATACAAAACCGAGGATCTTTAAGGTTTACTGTCTTGGAAACCATGAACTTAATACATGAAAACATAAAACATTCTTCTTAAATACACGAAAGTATTATTCATTTGTTCATCCTCGTTCATTATAGCATCTCATAACCTGGTAGCATACATCAAAGGAATGGGTGAGTAGAAGGCCTAGTAAGGGAAATAAGGGAAACATTTTACTTGTGAAATCTAGATACATCCAAAGTCGTGAAAAATAACTTTAAGGCATGAGAATGATATCATGAGGTATATAATAATAAAAATAACATGTTTAATAACATGAATATGTGGATAAAACATTTAACATAGAAAATCATGAACATATCACCAAGGATCATCCCCATGGTGTCATTTGAAATTACCAAGGTTATTCACCAAGATATCGCTAAAAATGTAATCTCTAGTGGGTATATCATTACCTAATGCATTAGAGAACTATCAGGGCGCACCCTTAATATGTCTTTATTATCATGTGAGCCACATATATCATTATCAATATTTTCTTAATTAACCCATATAGCATAAAATAAATGGGTTTCATTTCATAGTCATCACATTTTAAAAACTGCTTTAATGACGTGATATTTATGTCACTTTAAACCCACAGAAAAAGGAAAGTGGGTTTCATGTATGTAAGTACCAGAATTAAAATATACCATTTGATATATATGTTTACAAACCTATATAATAATTATCTTTGAGTATTAACTTAATAAAATAAAATAATTTGAGATAAAGAGAGAGATATTCTGAGATGAAAATTCTGCAGCATAACGGCTATGTTATAGGGTTTTAGAAAATACCGAAAAGAGAGGGGACATGGGTCACCCACTCATAAATGATCCATAAAACATTATAGAGACATTATATAAAGTATTTAAGAACATGGTAATGAAATTTGAAAGGTATACCATATGAAATGAAAAACATGGAAAGAAGACACAAATAAGATTGCTCTTATGAAAATTCAGCAGCCTAACGACGTCACTTAAAACCTCAAAAAAAAATGAATTGACGAGATCAAATAGGGTCTCTCATCATATGAAAATAAAATATCAGTATGATAGATATAGAGATAATACCCCAAAATAATAAAAGGAACTTGAAATACTTGACATGAAAATAGAACTCGAAAATGAGAAGGGTAAAAGAATCCCTTAAAAATTCGGCAGCCTAACGACGCCACTTAAACATTATTAAAATGCATTGATGAGATAAATAGGGGTATATCATCATAAAAACATGAAAATGAAAATATGATTAATATAAAAGAACATCCCCAACATAAGAACATTGAGCATAAAAGAAATGACATAAAAGAGAGTACTTGGAAATAAAGAGAGAGGTAAGATCCCTTACCATAAAACGTAACTCTTAAAACTTAAATGTTGGGACCTTGAGGGATTGGGGGAACCTTGGGAGGTATCCTGGGCAGGTAAAGAGAATAGAACTTCGTTGAGGATGATTTTGGAGTCTAGAGGATGAGAAAATGGCTTGGTATTTATAGGGAATGTGAGGGAACAAGGCATTAATGGCCAAGGGACAACTCATTGGTGGTATTGGAGAAACCATGGGATTGACCATGGTATTTTCCCACGGTATTGGACAATTGGGAAACCTCATACCTTATCTTACTCTTCATAAGTTGACCATATTTATTACATATTTAATACATCATTTAATGATGTCATTAAACACCCGTAACATAAAAACTGTATTTTCACTATTCACCAAAAATTTGACTTTCTTAGAAAAATCCCAAAATATCTCCTTAAAAAAATATTGATGCTCTGATTTAAAAAATGAAATTAATTTTATAAAAATAATTTTCTAAATGGTTTTAATTTAATTTTTAATTAAAAAACACTATTCACTTGAAAAAACTGATACTTGACTAATAATTTCTGAAACAGTTATTTACCTATTTTGTTGAATCACATTATGTATTCAAAGTCCCTAGATTATATTAATACTTTATTTTAGTGAGATTACTAATCCATTTTTTCACATTACTAATCCTAAGCGCAATATCAATATTCCTAAATCACTATTCTCCAAAAATTAAGTTGATCTTATTAGACTCTAAATTTCTTACTGAACACATTGGCGATAGACCATTTTTTGAAAATAATTACACATCATGAATTATTTAAGGTTTACATAAATATTTTAAAATATCCCTTTTTTCTGAAATTCATCAATAATATACATCCTACATTTATTCGGACATTTTGAAAATTCACAAACTTCACCATAAGAAGAAATCACAATTTTTATTTGTCGAAGGATTACACCAAGTAGTTATGGTCTTCTTACATAGCCCCTTATAACCCCAACATAAGACCAAAGCGTAAGGTGTGCTAAGGTGAGAGAATCCAAGGGCGGCTCGACCACATTGCACGAGTAGTAATTTCTTTCAGCTTGAACTTCTCGCGAAGGTGATTCCATTCTAGCTTCACACGATGAAGTTCGGCTCGGGTTTGGTCCAGAGCAAAGCCCAGTGGTGCTACCTCCTTCCCAAGTTCTGTTAGATGGGATTAGATTGGCCCAAGACTACTGGATGAGGCCATAAAATCTTCTTTATATATTAATTAACCAAGATCACTTGTATTTAGAGACAAAAATCCAACATTTAGTTTCCAACGGTCATATTGACCAATGGTCATATAACAGTCGAAGCCCAACGATCTCATTTTTAAAATACTCATGTTATCAAATGAAATAGTTTTGTTGAGTATACAATAAAATAAAACACAAAATTAGGAAACACGATTTATTAAAAATTTCGGGTAGTTACACCTACTCCTTGCTACCTTCCTGACTCAAGAAATATACCAAGAACAAATGATATCACCAATAAAAAACAATAGAAACATTCCAATGAACTGCCATCACTTGAATGCCAAGGACTAAACAACGGATACCACTTTTAATGCTTCTCCCCTTCCTCATTGGCTTATGACGGTGGATGGGGAGTTACATGGCATTAAGAGACATTACCAGGGCACCAAAGGATGGAAATAAATTCCAAGTGCTTTAAGAATCATTGGGGAATTAATTTCACTTAAGATAATCTCAACCAACAAAACGTTACATCATCAAAAAAATGACATGATGCATGTAAACAGAGTAACCCAACCAATTAATTACCAAAAGAAAACCAAAAAAATTCCATAATAATTCAAAAATTCTAATACAACCAAATAAAATTTTAGAGTACCATGTAAAAGACTACACATGAAGACCCCAAAAAACTAGTAAATCATCCATAGATCGACACCAAGTTCCATGCTCCAAGCACCACAACATTAACAAAGCATCATGTAGATCTGATAGCCAAATGATATGGTCCACTCTTACCTGTTTCATTGAACAAAACATCTATAAAATCTCCAATTTTCTAGTGAAGACGATATGTACTAGTAGGATTTCCCCAAATTAATTTCCTACAAACAACAATTGGAAAAAACAATAAGCGCATTCAAATAATGCAGTTTATATAGAACACTAAATATTGAAACCATTACCAAAAGACCAAAATCACTTTCTAAGACAAGAAAAAGAATTTAAATCCACATCTATGATATAATCCATTTCACCATCAAAAATTATTCCATGGAATTTAATCCTTCAAATAAGACAAAACATAGAAACCAAAATGGTAGGGCATCTTTCCAACCAATGCACTACATTTAAAACTAGTGGTGCTTCCCGACCACTATATATAATGGTGTCCCCTCCATCTACTATCCATAAAATTTTATTGTGATACTTCCTACCCACTTCCACACAATCAATAGAAGAATAACACTTAACCAACAAACCAACATAATAACCCAGTACACAATATTAGAACACATCTATTTCGAGCACAAGAAAATTCACTTCAATAAATTATCTATTTATTGAAAATACCGTTCTACTATTTTCTATACCAAACCACATTTCAATATTACCACATTTTTTTGAAAACCATTTTTACAAATCCTTTTCATAATCTAAACGAAGCATCATAATTTAAAAACAACATTTTAAAATCACAAAACAAAACCCCTCTTTCAACAATATTTCATTCCAACCAAAAATCCCCAAATATTCCCCAAATGGGTTTCCACCACGATTGAAACATCATATTAAATATTAATTTCAAGAAAACATAATTAGTTTAAATAAAAGACACTATTTATAACCATGTGGATTCGAGAGAGTATCCAACAACCTTTACAGTTCTGGAAAAATCGACCCAGAATCAACCATACCACAAATATTGGGAACACACCACTGAAACCACTCTAGATCCACTTCTATATCATAAAAAATAAATAAATCTTCACTTTATGCTACAAAAACTATAACACCTCGAGATTTTATGAAAAATATTCTTTTTAATTTCATTAATGTCTTGTGTTGTACGCTACACCAAAAGAAGATTGCACAACATGAATCCTTGACTTTCCTTGCATTACACGCAATCACGACCTTCCTCAATAGCGTGTGTAGTACGCAATACCGAGTTTCACTAAACAACGATATGCTATTAAAATATTATTAAAACTACCCGTTATGAATAGTAATAACCACCTTTTAAAATTTTAGAAATTTTATCTCCTAAAATGGACATCTTTTTTAGATTCGGAGTATTGAATTTAGCGTAAGGTGAAATTTTGGTACTTTTCGGATAACATTCATATTCTGATGAATAGTGAAAATTACAAAATTTTAATTAAAAAAACTTTTTTAATCGAAATAATTAATAGTGATAAATTATTAATTTGAGTGGTTTTAAAGTATATTTAGAATATATTTTTCCAATTTAATACAATGTTGGTCACTGGATGTAATTCTACATTTAAACCAGACATAAACATGTCTCAATCTTTTGATAGTTATTATCTCTTAAGAACACGCTATTTGTTTTGACGACGGGAATTAATTTTTAAATTAATTAATGCAACTGATATGTTTTAAATTTGGTAAAATAGACATCATTTTTGAGTTTATAATATCAAATATAGCTTAGGCCTAAATTTTGCTATTTTTCTGGAAACTTTCATTTTTTGATGAATAGTGAAACCACTAACTGGTAGTTAAAAAAATGAATTTTTCATAAAATTTAATTATACCGCTTCTGTGAGTGGAATTTCAAAAATCTAAGAGACACGGTTGATGTTAGTAAGTTAAATGTGGTTCAATGAGGTGAAAATAATTTTTGGTGAATAGTAACTTTTTTACTTTTTTTTACCACGGTTAAAAGTAAATAGGGTAATTAAGGGTAAAAATGTTATTATTATTACCCTAACACATGTCTTAATTCTATTGGATAAGTGTAATTCTCCCAAAAACAACCTTAGGAATATAATATGATCATTTAGTCCCACTTGGATTAGATGAGGACATTTATTATTAATTTATTTAAAGAAGGGTTAAAATAGTTAAAATCAAAGATTAATAAGTAAATAATTTTTCATATAGGTTTATTCATAAGATAAATTCGACTATAAATACTAATTAGAAATATAAAAAGATTTCCTACATAATGGTATTTTATTTGTAAATTTTAGACATTAAATAATTTAATTTATTTATGACACAATGATGATGCAGTAATTATCTTATTAATGAAATATTGACATAATTGATGTTATAAATACCCAAATAAATGTAATTTGAGACTTTATATGTATTACACTAATTTTCTAGGTTAATATGACTTGTTAGTATTGATTTAATTAACTTTTTTCGAACTAATCATTCTGTTATTATTTTAAAAAAAATCAATTACTAAATAGTTTCAAAATTGACATAAAATAGTTTTTAAAACAAATATTATATTATTAATTTTTATTTTATTCTAAAAAATCTAGGGTTTGGCCAAATGACTTATATAGGGTTATATATATTAATAATAAACAACTTGGGGTTCGTTTGGCTTGTTATAGTAAGTTTATTAACCGTATAGTGTAAGAACACAAGAAGACACGGTAAAAGTAAAATTATTTAACTTAATGTTAAATCTAAATGATAAGGTTAAAATAGGAACCTAAAATTGTATAAATTATATTGGATGAGAGGATTTCGACCCATCCCCACCTTAGATTCAAAATAAATCAATTTGGAGCTATTTAAAACCTAATTTGACTTTATAATAAAATAATAGTTTTAGTTATTCCAAAGGTACCCCTCTCCTCTCTTATAAAAGGGAACCTCCTCCCCCTCTTCCTCACACCACATCGAGCCTTCATGCTCGGCCAACCCCGGAAAATTTATCCTCTACACTTCTCTAGAAACATCCTAGAGGTTCTGGTCTTCTTAAAAGACCTATTTTAGTGCCCTAAAAGGAGGTCTCAAAGAAGCACTTCAAAGAAGATGTAATGTCCGTTACCGATTCTTTCATCTTTATATCTTCTTCCACTTCTTCTTCTTTAGTTGTTTCATTATGAAGTAATAAAATCAGTATCACTAATATACTGATATGTTATTATAAGTATGAAACAAACCTATTTCACCATCTATCCATCCTACGGAAAAAGAAATCACCGCGCGTGCGTATGTACGGAATACCGTCTCCACGCCGTGGTGTAATCTATTTTCCACCACCACCTTACTTGGATGGGTATAATGGTGTAAACAATAACTATATATGATTATTTTAAAGTGATATTGATTCTGAAATAGTATACATACACTCCAATACAGTCCCACGATCATGAGAACGATATCATCGCTCGTGCATACGTACGGACTACCGTCTGCACGACGCGATGAGATTCATTCTCCACATTAACCATTCATGAATGATTATAAAGTATATATAATAAGTAATCATGAAATATATGACATAATAATGATACTGGATTTATGTGTATATATATGTATGTCATCTACTTAATTCCATTCAACTCAATAAGGAAACAAAAACACGATTCATGCGTACGTACGACCTACCGTCTCTATGAACGATGTATTTCTTTCCATTTACTGATTTATTATATATATGTATATTATGAATATATATTATATATAAACAATTTTTTATATTCTTTAATTAAGTAATCATGATCTAAGTAATCATATGAATAATTACAAGTCAAAACACGGACGACAAATGAAACAATTTTACCCAAAACGCTCTTTAACATGGAATTTACAAAAGAACGGGTAATATAAAGTCATAAGTGAACCATATATGATATTATAACAATTAATATGATTCTTTAATAAGACAATGACATTATTTAAATCATTATACAGGAGGTTCAGAAACTTATGAAGAAAATCAGACCTAAGGTAAGGGAAATATAACAATCTCATTTTTATCTGAGATTGTTTATACTTTGGTATTTACTGGGGTGTATTTTATCATCCACGTACATGTTCACTCAATATGTAATATTGTTTCCATCAACCTACAATTTTTTTAAATCCAATTTTACCCTTCGGTGAGTTTTTAGTAAAGGATATTAAAGGAATCTTGTGTCATTTTTTGTACGAGGTACTTTTTGACTTTTCCGACAAACGTACGAGAAGAATGTTTTTTTAACTTATACAGCATGAATGGATTTTTAAAAAATTATTTCCAAGAATCTTACATTACAAGTTTTCATGTTTATTTTTAATCAACTTATTTTAGTTTAAAATTGTATGACATGTTAAGAAAGGAAAATTTTTTTGAAGTAGAAAGGATATTTTCCTCAAGAATGGAGTTCAAGAGTTTTATCAAAATCATTTTCCAAATAAGATAATAAAGGGTTCTGTTTCTATCCCTATTATTACATTGATTTGATTATGTTGTGGTGGAATTATTTTTATGAATTCATTTATCTTATATGAATTGTTTTATGATGTTATGATGTTTAAGAATCCCATTTTTATTACATGGGTTATGCAATGATGTATGATTTATGATTTTGTGGCACAAATAAGAATGGTATCATTATAAGATTGGTGGGACCTATATCACCCTCCAATTAATTGGGTAATGATTTTATATCTCATGATATAGACATGGCTGGAACGGTAGGTTATACCAGTTCAGTGAAACATGACTGAAACAAGGAGTGAACGCGGTTCAGAAAGGGACTTTGTCCACTAAGATAGTCTTGGAAATGATTCTTGACTAATAAGAAATGATTCTCTATGATTATGTGTGTATGCCACAAAGTTTCATGTTTTAAGTTATGATAATTGGAATTTCATTTCACTACTATGATTTATCCCATGTTATGAAATTATGCTCTCTTTTGCAGGTTATGATTTCCAAAATGTTATGTTCTTATGAATATGATGTGATTGATATTTATTTTGTTTACCCTTATTGAGAATTTGAGCTCACCCTTTTATGTTTTCTTTTCCCCAGGATATAAAGAAAGGTTTTAGGTAAACAAAAGGGAAGATCTTTGTGGGAGATGTTGAAGATATTTCACCACGATTAGAAGATTATATTCCGAGTTTCCAAAGACACTAAACTTATACGATACTTGTGTGTGTGTTTTTGTTATGGACTAAGTATTCCGCAAAAGAAATGTAATTTCCATGTACGTTAAGCTTCGGGTCTCTACAGTTGGTATCAGAGGAAAGGTTTAGTCATCCTTTGGAAATTAGGATGCGAAAATGTTAGTGAGATCCCTAGAGATATTTCTAAGGTATGTCTAGGGATGTCTCTAAGGATAAGTATACGTATAGGATATAGTCCTAGAACTATGGTAACGATATTAGATTAAACCAAAGAGGTTAGATATTGAAGTTACTCCCCCTTTATTATGATTTCTACCTCTCACACTATTCTTTTTGGGTTTTAGAAAATGGCTGGAAACAAGATGATTCACGATAATGGAGGATATGATGGACAATGGAATGATATTCTTCATGAGAAACCAAATGAAATGGGATTTGGAAGTCCAAACATCATTATTATACCGAATCAGCAATCTTATAATATGATCAATAAAGTAAAATTTGGTAAGTTTCCTGGCTCGGCTAATAAGAGAAAGATGGAGTTTCATGATGATCATAGAGGAATGAAAGTTCAATTTCCCCTATGTAAATCATGTGGGAAGAGGCATCAAGGAGAATGTTTCAAGGGAACTGGAAGATGCTTTGGGTGTGGAAAAGAAGGACTCAAATCCAGTAAGTGCAAAGGAAAAGGTTCAGTTAACTCTATGGATGAGGATAATGGTATTTCTATGACATCAACAATGGTTAAATGTTTTAAATGTGGAATGTACGGGAATTATGTAAACCAATGCCCTAAGGGAAAGTCTCATGAAGAGAATCAGTACGGCCGTATGAGTAGTATTTATGTTGATGATGATGAAGAGACTACAAATGATATGTGAGTTGAAATAATTGTTAAAGCTCAGTCAATGGTTTAAGAAGGTAGTGGAATAATTACATGTTTATCAAGTGTAATGTTGTATAAGTAATCTCATGGTACTATGGAATAAAGAGACATATAAGGATTGTTACACTGTTGTCTTTCCTTGAGTTTTGAAAGTATATGATTAATGGTACCAGTATCCATTAAGGGATATTCAGATATTTTTGGAATATAGATGATATGCGCATAATGAAGGAATAAGGAGAAAATTAAATGTTTGATAGTATTCATGAGCTCATGACTGATATAAGGAGAAGGTTATGTAATGGATTGAGTATATAGAATTTTTGGATTTTGGTATGTGGAAAGAGTTAACTTTTCACAGCATTCATGTTTTCACTAAGGTTTAATGGGTATTCATTTTTCAAGGGAATACATGATTAAGTATTCACATGATTGGAATGTGACCAAAAAGATATATGGGGGATAAATGATGGTGTTCACATGCTTGGTTGATGACATTTCAAGTAATCATTTTATTTATATTATGAGCTTAGAACGAATTATTTTAGATAAGCCTAAAGATTGGAATAGATTATGTTGGACATAAGTTAGTATTATTTAAGGATATAACTTTTGATATTATATAGTTTTAGAAAAAGGACAACCCGTAGGATGGGTGACATCCTATCGCGTCGGACAAGGCCGTGGGAATCGAACCCACATCTGAAGTGCGACTAGCCTTTATCACCTACCACTGGCCTACAGGAAGTCCCTGTTTAGTAGAAACTAGTTTTATTATATTAAGCAGTATGATATATGAAGTATAAGTCCATTTTAGGAACCATATATCATTAATCTCACTATAGATGGACTTATGTATTTTTTGATAACTTTTTTAACCTTTTGTTTGAGACAGAAGGAATGACCCATCATTCTATCACATGATCTGCTAACACATCACGAATGACAAATTCAACTTCATTTCTTTAAGAGATGAAGTGGAAATTGTCCAAAGAACGACCAACAGTGAGACTATACCAAAATCACGAAAGTATTTCTTCTAATTCCAATTTCATCAACTTTAGGGAAATGATCTTGAAAACCAAAAATGTTGTCCTAGTTCTCTTATTTTTGATGAATCAGATGGTACCTTTGATTGTCACAAATTTATGGATTTGTGATTGCTGGCTTTTCCATAGCCATGTTCTCTACCACTCTCCATTAGAACATGATGGTTAGATTTCTCTTCCATATCCATATTTTCACCTATGTGGAAACCCAGTGATTAGTTTATTTGGGTAACTGTTACGTTTCATACTTTTGTTTTTAAAGATTGGTTTTGGAATTCCATTTTACGATGTGGGTTTCTATTAAAGAATCATTCAAGTAGTAAACTATTTATAACCCCGACGAATTTCGAGGGCGAAATTCATTTTAA
This sequence comes from Viscum album, assembly GCA_963277665.1. Taxonomy (NCBI): domain Eukaryota; kingdom Viridiplantae; phylum Streptophyta; class Magnoliopsida; order Santalales; family Viscaceae; genus Viscum; species Viscum album. The sequence goes on along the minus strand of OY728126.1, from coordinate 1,393,617,955 downwards.
GGGGGGTAGAAAGTAACACCCCGAGATTTTATGAAAAATATTCTTTTTAATTTCATTAATGCCCTGTGTTGTAAGCTACACCAAAATAAGCTTGGACAACATGCATCCTTGACTTGCCTTTCATTACACGCAATCACGACCTTCCTCGATAGCGTGTGTAGTACGCAATACCGAGTTTCACTAAACAACGATATGCTATTAAAATATTTTTAAAACTACCCGTTATGAATATTAATAACCACCTTTTAAAATTTTAGAAATTTAATCTCTCAAAATGGACTTCATTTTTGGATTCGGAGTATCTAATTTAGCCTAAGGTGAAATTTTGGTACTTTTCGGATAACTTTCATATTCTGATGAATAGTGAAAATTACTAAATTTTAATTAAAAACAACTTTTTTAATAGAAATAATTAATAGTGATAAATTATTAATTTGAGGGGTTTTAAAGTATATTTAGAATATATTTTTACAATTTAATACAATGTTGGTCATTGGATGTAATTCTACATTTAAACCAGACATAAACATGTGTCAATCTTTTGATAGTTATTATCTTTTAAGAACACGCTATTTGTTTTGACGACGGGAATTAATTTTTAAATTAATTAATGAAACTGATATGTTTTGAATTTGGTAAAATAGACATAATTTTTGAGTTGATAATATCAAATATATCTTAGGCCTAATTTTTGGTATTTTTCTGGAAACTTTCATTTTTTGATGAATAGTGAAACCACTAAGTGGTAGTTAAAAAAAATGAATTTTTCATAAAACTTAATTTTACCGCTTTTGTGAGTGGAATTTCAAAAATCTGAGAGACATGGATGATGTTAGTAAGTAAAATGTGGTTCAATGAGGTGAAAATAATTTTTGGTGAATAGTAACTTTTTATTTTTTTTCCACGGTAAAAAGTAAATAGGGTAATTAAGGGTAAAAATGTTATTATTATTACCCCAAAACATGTCTTAATTCTACTGGATAAGTGTAATTCTCCCAAAAACAACCTTAGGAATAAAATATGATCATTTAGGCCAACTTGGATTAGATTAGGACATTTATTATTAATTTATTTAAAGAAGCGTTAAAATAGTTAAAATCAAAGTTTAATAAGTAAATAATTTTTAATATAGGGATATACATAAGATAAATTCGACAATAAATACTCATTAGAAAGATAAAAAGATTTCCTACATAATGTTATTTTATTTGTAATTTTTAGACATTAAATAATTTAATTTATTTATGACACAATGATGATGGAGTAATTATCTTATTAATAAAATATTTACATAATTGATGTTATAAATACCCAAATAAATGTAATTTTAGACATTATAAGAATTAAACTAATTTTCTATGTTAATATGACATGTTAGTATTGATTTAATTAACGTTTTGTGAACTAATCATTCTGTTATAATTTTTATAAAAATCAATTACTAAATAGTGTCAAAATTGACATAAAATAGTTTTTAAAACAAATATTATATTATTGATTGTTATTTTATTCCTAAAAATAAAGGGTTCGTCCAAATGAATTAGATAAGGTTATATATGTTAATAATAAACAACTTGGGGTTCGTTTGGCTTGTTATAGTAAGTTTATTAACCTTATAGTGTAAGAACACAAGAAGACACGGTAAAAGTAAAATTATTTAACTTAATGTTAAATCTAAATGATAATGTTAAAATAGGAACCTAAACTTCTCTAAATTCTATTTGATGAGATTATTTCGACCCATCCCCACCTTATCTTCGAAATAAATCAATTTGGAGCTATTTAAAACCGAATTTGACTTTATAATAAAATAATAGTTTTAGTTATTCCAAAGGTACCCCTCTCCTCCCTTATAAAAGGGCACCTCTTCCCCCTCTTCCTCACACCACTTTGAGCCTTCATGCTCGGACAACCCCTGCAAATTTCTCCTCTCAACTTCCCTAGAAACATCCTAGAGGTTCTGGTCTTCTTCAAATACCTATTTTAGTGCCCTAAAAGGAGGTCTCAAAGAAGCACTTCAAAGAAGAGGTAATGTCCGTTACCGATTCATTCATCTTTATTTCTTCTTCCACTTCTTCTTCTTTAGTTGTTTCATTATGAAGTAATAACATCAGTATCAATCATATACTGATATGTTATTATAAGTATGAAAAAACCCTATTTCACCATCTATCCATCCTACGGAAAAAGAAATCACCGTGCGTGCGTACGTACGGAATACCATCTCCACGCCGTGGTGTAATCTATTTTCCACCACCACCTTACTTGGATGGGTATAATGGTGTAAATAATAACTATATATGATTATTTTAAAGTTATATTGATTCTGAAATAGTATACATACACTCTAATATAGTCCCACGATCATGAGAATGATATCATCGCTCGTGCGTACGTACGGACTACCGTCTCCATGACGCGATGAGATTCATTCTCCACTTTAACCATTCATGAATGATTATAAAGTATATATAATAAGTAATAATGAAATATATGACATAATAATGATTCTGGATTTATGTGTATATATATTTATGTCGTCTACTTAATTCCATTCAACTCAATAAGGAAACAAAAACAACGTTCATGTGTACGTACGGCCTACCGTCTCCATGAACGGTGTATTTCTTTCCATTTACTGATTTATTATATATATGAATATTCTGAATATATATTATATATAAACAATGTTTTATATTCTGGAATTAAGTAATCATGATCTAAGTAATCATATGAATAATTACAAGTCAAAACACGGACGACAAATGAAACAATTTTACCCAAAACGCTCTTTAACATGGAATTTACAAAAGAACGGGTAATATAAAGTCATAAGTGAACCTTATATGATATTATAACAATTAATATGATTCTTTAATAAGACAGTGACATTATTTAAATCATTATACAGGAGGTTCGGACACTTATGAAGCAAATCGAACCTAAGGTAAGGGAAATATCACAATCTCATTTTTATCTGAGATTGTTTATACGTTGGTATTTACTGGGGTGTATTTTATCATCCACATCAATGTTAACTCAATATGTAATATTGTGTCCATCCATGTACAATATTTTAAATCCAATTTTACCCTTCGGTGTGTTTTTATTAAAGGATATGAAAGGAATCTTTTGTCGTTTTTTGTACGAGGTACTTTTTGACTTTTCCGACAAAAGTATGAGAAGAATGTTTTTTTAACTTATAAAGCATGAATGGATTTTTAAAAAATTATTTCCAAGAATCTTACCTTACAAGTTTTCAAGTTTATTTTTAATCAACTTCTTTTAGTTTAAAATTCTATGACATGTTAAGAAAGGAAAATGTTTTTGAAGTAGAAAGGATATTTTCCTCAAGAATGGAGTTCAAGAGTTTTATCAAAATTATTTTCCATCTAAGATAATAAAGTGTTCTGTTTCTATCCCTATTATTACATTGATTTGATTATGTTGTGATGGAATTATTTTTATGAATTAATTTATCTTATATGAATTGTTTTATGATGTCATGATGTTTAAGAATCCCATTTTTATTTCATGGGTAATGCAATGCTGTATTATTTATGATTTTGTGGCACACATAAGAATGGTATCATTATGAGATGGGTGGGACCTATATCTCCCTCCAATGCATTGGGTAAACATTTTATATCTCATGAGATAGACATGGATGGAACGGTAGGTTATACCGGTTCAGTGAAATAGGACTGAAATGAGGAGTGAACTCGGTTCTGAAAGGGGCTTTGTCCACTAAGATAGTCTTGGAAATGAGTCTTGACTAATAAGAAATGATTCTCTATGATTATGTGTGTATGCCACAAAGTTTCATATTTTATGTTATGATTATTGGGATTTCATTTCACTACTATGATTTATCCCATGTTATGAAATTATGCTCTCTTTTGCAGGTTAAGATTTCCAAAATGTTATGTTCTTATGAATATGATGTGATTGATATTTCTTTTGTTTACCCTTACTGAGAATTTGAGCTCACCCTTTTATGTTTTTTCCCTAGGATATAAAGAAAGGTTTTAGGTAAAAAAAGGGAAGATCTTTATGGGAGATGTTGAAGATCTTTCACCACGATTAGAAGATTATATTCCGAGTTTCCAAAGACACTAAACTATTATGATCCTTGTGTGTGTGTTTTTGTTATGGACTAAGTATTCCGCAAAAGTAATGTAATGTCCATGTACGCTAAGAATCGGGTCTCTACAAAAACCCTAGATATACATGAAACAAATGTAGATCTAGAAAACAAAGAAAGGGAGAAGAGTAGATCTAGAGATAAACCAAGGAGAATCCAATATGAGAGACTAACCCAAGTGATACCACCTTTAAACCACCAAAAAACCCATTAAAATAGATTCCAAATCAAGTGAAAGAGAACCCCTATCCCTTATAAAGATGAAAACTGGTGTAGGGATCAAGTGGGAGAAGAAATGGGTGATTTCGTGTTAATCTCGACTGACTCTGTAATTAAAAAACACTTTTTAATGGGCCACACGGTTAGGTCACACTGTTAGGAACATCGTGCAGTAACCGTGCATATGATACTACCTCAAAGGTAACCTGTACTACCTCTTTGCATGGTTAGAAAAATCTTGCAAAAATCATGTAGAACCCCACCGCCTCGAGTTTCACAGTTACCTAGGAATTCTCCATGGTTTCCCTGAACCATTCTCAAACCGTGCTACCCTAAAAAGGCCTCCAAAACATTCCAAAAATATCCCAAACTCTCCCAAACTCTTCCAAACTGACCCCAAGGACATCAAACACATAAAAAATAATAACAAATAGATACATACCTCAAACATGGGTTGCTACATGTTTTACCTAAGAAAAATATTGTTCAATATAACTATATAATATTGAAATTATCGATTATCTATTAAAATAGAGGATACGAATAGAAGAACTTAACATATTAAAATATATAATTTACACATAATTACTTCATATACATTGATTATAAATAATAATAATAATCATTTAAAATTAATTTAATTATTTTTTTGGAAATCTTATTTTCATAAAATGTGGTTTAGTCATGTTTTGCACAAATATGTTAAAATTATTTTGTAAATATTTTTTATTTTTTTGAAAGAGATTAATTTATTTTTGAAATTCGAAAATGAAAATTCTATTAGCGTGTGTTTTTATAATTTTTTATAAACATCACATTTTTATGACAATTGAAAAGTACATAATTATAATTGAAAAATAATATTTTTAATAATTAAAATTTTAAAATTTTATATTTAATTTATTTAATAAAAAATTAAATAAGTCATATATGCATTAATTAAACTTATTTAATTATAAAAAATATCAAATTAAATTTCAAAATTAAAAATTGTAATGTTTTTTAATATTTTCTCATTAAAACCCCGCTTTTCTCTTCACTTTTATTGGATTAATTTTAAATTATATTATTTCAATAATTTTAGTTAACTTTTCTTATAGAGATTCAATATTAGGAATCGTTAAAATTTATGTTATGTAATATTGTAAACAATTTTTTTGACATTAATGATTATTGAAAACAATTAAAATTCATTTTAGTGACTAAGGTAAATATGTGATTACATAGTAATTAAATTTACAATATAATGTGGAAAATGACCGAAAAATGTTCCCAAACCGCTTTTATGACCATATTATGACCCTTATGTCTTATGGATGGATTTTTATGAGCTTTTGGGATTCGTTTCCATAAATTGTACTAATATAATTAGATATGTATAGAAAAATAATAAAATCAACCTTCCTTAATTTTCATATCTATAATTCATTGGGATAGGGAAAAATAAGTCATTGGTTTATTTATACATTTATTATGAAATATAATTTTTTTTCAAAAATAATTTATTATTAATTTTTATAGAATAAATAATTTCAGAAAATGATTTAGAAATCCTATAAAATTAATTATTTATGTAATAATTAACTTAATTGACTGATACTAAAAATATTAAAAGTGTGAAAAATTTAATGGATTATTATCTTAAATATATATTTTTTATGAATATATCATGATACATAGGCAATAAAATAATATACTAAAATTCCATCAATGCCTTCATATTTTATAATTCGAATTAAAAATTAATGTCAACATTGACACTAATGTTTGTTTTATAATAAATGATATTTTATTAAATGATTTAATATTAATTCAAATTCTATAATCTAAAAGGTAATTATTAAATTTAAAAAAATTCACATATCTTCCATTCAAAGACCAATTGGTTTTATTATAATGAACATATTATCTCTTAAATAATTTAAACTTTTTTGTGCGGTTAAGGTTGAATTAGTTTTTTGGCGCCTTACAAGTGCATTAGTTAAAATTAATTTCAATAACAACTAGGATTTTTATTTTAAAAATTATTTATAAAATTTCAAATATTTTTATAATGTTTTTATAATTTTTCCTTAACTATATTATTAATGAATTAATAACCAACATTATAAAACTAGTCACCATTGTGAAAACTCAAAATGGTAAAAATATGGAACCATAGAAGTTAAGGAAACAATTTTCTAAAGAATTTTTTTAATTTTGTTTTGGAGGAGTGGCTCAAAAATATCTTTTGTATTCACCATTTACTATAAATATTGGAGAAACATGATAAATTATTGGCCTCCCAAAAAATAAATATTTTATTATTATTAATAGGAATGCTACACCCCTCAAATATTAAGGGGGACTCACTACCTTTACTTATTTACAAATAAAATGAAATTTGGGTCATACAAAAAAATATCAAAATCACATAACAAAATCAAAAAACTCATTCTATAGGGATTAATTTTTTGGATACCAAATCATAGAAGGCCTTAGTGAAACTCAAAGCAGTATATTCGAAAAAGATGTAATGTTATTCAATAATGATTTTCATTTTATTTCATTTTCCACATCCATATATTATTTTAATACCATAATGATATAATTAAATAACTATCTTACATATAATAATAATATTATTTTTTGTTTTGAGCAACAACTATACCCACATCCATCAATTGGGTTACAAAATCGTCATTCATGTGTATGACAGACCACCGCCTCGCGAACTGATGTCATGGGTTACTCAAATTACACCATTAAATTTCATACCCATGAATTTTTTTTAAATTCATTATTCATTTAATTTCCATTCCTGGTTTTTTATGGGGGATTACCACTCATTTTGGTGAAAATGGTGGGTTTTGAAAATTTGGGCCAAAAAGTGAGCCCAATTCCAGATTTAAAAACAAATTAGTTATTTCTATAAATCCTTATATTTTTTATATTTTATACCCATTCCAATTCCCAATTATCACACCCTGATATATTAAAATCACCATATCCCTTTTGACCACATAGAAATCCAAAATAAGGATGGATTTGGGTTCTGATTAAGGTAATGGGCCTGCCCGAAGCCCATTTACTACTTTAAATTATTTTTTTAAATTTTCTATATATCATTCATTTTTTACTATTCTCTCATATTTCCACCTCCCTTTTAAATCCAATATCCCTAGGATCACCCCCATTATTCTTTTCTCAATTTTGGAGCTCAGGTGAACTGCGAATTAGGGAGATCTTTCATAATCTTTCTCAAATCGACTAGATTTGATGAGGTAAAATGAATCTTTCATAACTACTTTAATTTTTATACTTTTCCCCCCATTTCAGTCCCCACATGACCTAATATAACTCTTTAGAACCTACATACCTGTTTTGGGTACTTGGAGATTCATATTTTTGTGGATTTAGGGGGATCTTAACAATATGTCTTCAAGTAAGTATCTGTCTATTTGATATCTCCTCTTTTCTTAGGGTTTCATCCATCTTTCTTGATGTTCCAAAGTTTCCAGAACCTAGAGTTCGTACCTAGGGTTTAACCATGCGTATTTGTGGTGAAATAGTTTGGTCCAGGGCTGGATTTATCATCCTTTTGGTGCCGAGTTGGTGCGGTTGATGTTTCACACCATGTTTTGAGGGATTCAACAATTTCGGTAGGTGATTCCGTGGGTAACCATTTAATGATGGGTTAGTTTGCTTGATTAAATAATTTTTCATGTTCCTTATATGCTGTTAATTATGAAAAAACCATTTTTGGTAGAAATAGTAAAGCATTTGGTATTAAAGTTACATTTTTGTTTGAAGTGTGTATTTTTCAAATGTATTTCATGTGTTATCTCTTGTGGTAGTTTTGTAAAATGTGGAATTGATTTATTAGTTGTTGAAAGGGGTGGCCAATTTTGGTTGGGTAATGATATAGTGTCATGTGGGCTTAAAAAGGGGTGTCTTTGAATGGGTTTTATGTGTATAACCCTTTTATACTCCTTGAAATAGTTTTATGGATTTGTGTGTTCTCATGGGTATCTTTTGTGATATTGTTCAATGTCATTATATAACATTTTAAAGTAGATTATAACATGTTGTCTGGGCTTCTAATTCTATTTGGGTAGGGTCTTGGTGTTCTTTTTTTAAAAAAAGAGGTTTTTGAAATGTGTTTTATGTGAAAATATTGGGTATAAACCTTATAATTGTTTTATGAAGGTTTTGAATGGTTTATTGAGTTGTGTAAGCGGTGAAACTATATCATAAAACTGTTTTGGTAGGAGTATATTTATAGAAGTTCCATTTAATTTTTGAAAAGGAAGTTATGTCATATGTATAATCTTGGAAATATTTTATTAAATTGTTTGAAGGAGATATTGAGGAGTTAAAGTGATGTGAATGTGATGTGGATAGTTTTATGTGAGTGTGATGTGAAAAATTGATTTTTTTTATGAAAGAAGTGTTATGTGCAATGAGTATGGGATGTTATATGTGTTGAAACATCTTATAATTTTTTTATAAAATTGTTTAATGGTATTGTGGAAGTGTTGAAGAAATGTGAAATGTGTTGTGGGATATTTTGGTGTGAGTCGGATTTCAAAATCATTTTGAATGAAATATGGAATTTTGTGACTTCTGTGGTATACATATGGGCTGTTGGGTAAATTTTTGATGTGGAAATGATATTTTCATGTTCAACATATATTTCAGGAATTTTTGAACTTGTTTGAGAACAAGGGGAAAACCTCGGTATCTAGGTGGGTGGACGTGTACTAGTATGCTAGTGAATCTGTGGGGTTTGGCCACAGTTTCACTTAGAAAGATTGAAACATACAACTCTAACTAAACTATGATGATGATGATTGGGGACCACTAGGTTATTGGTATTTTCCCTACTAGTGGCTCGTGCACGGGAAGGGATATTTATGATGGTTACTCCCCCCGAGATACGAGGTACCTATGACCCACAACTAGCTAGTGCCTAGGGGTTATTTCCAATTGATTATGCTCATTAGTTAATCTACACTTATTGTTGGCATACAATACCTTTGGATGGAAGATTCAGCAGCATTGCTGTTTATTTTAAAAGTGTTAATCCATTAAAATAGCCCACTTGAAAACTATTCTTATTGAAAGTTTCATATTTTTGAAATTGTAATTGGCATTTCATGTTTTTGAAAACTTTCATGCTTTTTATCATTAAATTTTTATCATATGGAATATCTTAGTAGTGGAATCCTACTGGGCTTTGGATCACACCCTACATACACCATTGGGTGTAAGTAGAATTTCTTTTTTTGTGTCATAAGTTTGGGTACAGGTTTTATTCCATTGGTTTGGGTTTTTAGTGGTCCATCGTGATGCAGTGTCGTGGAGACGGATTGAGGGTGGTGTCTCTTTCCTTGTTGAGGTTCTTGGGTTGTCATTTCATGAGATTGTACCTTTGTAATGGTCCTCAAACATTGCTTACAATTGTATAATTCAGTTCTGAATTTTAGTAAAAGACGTTTTGGTTTGAAAAATCCATATTTGATTTCTTGGATTAATTTGTTATTTTATGTATACAAACTTGGGTAAATCGTTCCCAATTTTATTTTTTGATACCCAGGAACTTGTGCCAGCCCGTGGGGATCGGGAACACCCTTCATGAGTTTCCAAAGGTTGGGTTGGGTGCCGGTTTTTGTGGCGACCAGATTCGGTTCGTGACAAAATGGTATCAGAGGAGGTTCTCTCTATTTGAGTCATGTTATTTGGGAAATAGTAGGGATATTTTAGAGTTAAGATTGTCGGGAAATGAAATCCCGGTTATGGGTAGTGTATTTGATCACCACACCTCATGTTGGGATTCAATTCTTCAGGGGAACTAAGGATTTATCTATGTTATTTGGTTTTCTTGGTCTGATGATGATTAGGGGAAATGAAAAGAGAGTTGGGTTAATGGTATCAGTGAGCTCACAGGGTCCGGAAATACATGTGGATCAGAGAATATTACCAAGAAAAATCTTTTTTATGGTGAAGATATTGGAATATGGAAGCCAACCATATGTCCAAGTCACCCACTAAAACTAGTTTCCTCCCGCATTGTTTTGTGCTTTAGTTTTGAAATCATGGAACATTGGTTTTAAAGTGACTTGGTTTTAAGAAGTGTAAAGTTTTTGTGAAATTATTTTCAAATAAATAGGTAATGGTTTGATTTATGAAATGGTGGAACTGAATTTTCATAATTGTTTTGAAATGGAAAATAGTGTGCTTACACCTCTTTTAAAATCAGGAACCATATCGAAGATGGTTTTCAAAAGTGTTTCCAATATAGTTTTCTAAAGAATTAAATTGTTTTTTAATGGAATGAGATGTTTTCAAATTGATGTGAATAACATGAAAGTGATTTATTTTCTAAATGGTTGTGTCCTTATGAAAATTTTGTAAGATGTGAATTGGGATTTTGATCTCATTGTGAAGAGTTTTGAGAAAAAGTATGGGTTGGTTGACCATTTTGTTTTTGAAAAGTGGAAAGAATTTTAGTTTTATACTTTGTTATTTCAATGAGAGACCACATGTATGGGGTTATATAGGATTATGGATGGTTTATGGAATGACTGGATGAGTGTCGGGACGAATATGAGGTGGGTGCCCGGTGTGGCACAAAAACATCCATGTGTGAGGCCCATGGGGTACCATTGGTTGATACACTAACCGCTGAACAGTTGGTTTTCAATGAAAATTTTTTAAAGAAAAACATGATGTCTTGATGAATTGTTTGGGATGGTGTATATTGTGTGTTTTTGGAAAATGTTGATGTTGTGGGATGTTTTGAGTCCAAGAATCCCTCCTATTTGAACTGTGTTTTGGGTTTGTGTTTGGTCAGTAAGCTGGGTAGAAGGACCGATTAGTAGTCTCCTATGAGATTTGTTTTCGAACATCTTTATGGTGGTTCCATTAATGTGTTTGGATCTGTTTTGTGGAATGTTTTTACCAATGGACCAGCTCGGTTTAGTCCTCGGGTTCTCCCGTTTGATAGGGTACGCCCCCATTAAAAGTTAGTGCACAACTGAAGTGCAACCCGGATTGTTTCGCCATTGGAAAATCCTCCAGTTGACCAATGTAAGGAATCTTTTATTGAGTTTGGTAGAAGGAGTCTACACCATTTACATTCATGATTTATTTTTCGGATCCTCTTTTTGTGGAAGAGTTCTCGTGGATGGTTGAAAGAGACATTAGTTTCTTAAGCTACCTGATTCGTCAAAGGTGGAAGTTGTCTGGGGTTGTCAGTATGGATAGTGTATAAGAGGGCCTCTGAGTCCTTTGTAGTCTTTTCGAAGAAGGTTTTTATGTTAGACCTCCCTTGTGGGAAATCGGGCCACAAGAGGCTATGATGGACACTTTATGAAATGTTGTGATATTTGGGGATGTTATATAAGGCCCCCTCCTTGTATTATTTCTATGAGTCACTTTGGTCATGTTTGGTGACGTGTTGTGATGTCACGTGCTCATTTGATTTTAAGGGTTTAATTGTATAATATTTTGTGAGACTTTTTTTAGAAGTGTTTCTCATTTTGGGAGATCTCGACATCCTCTGTTTTAGATGAAGGTGTTTATATGTGTCCTTTACTTCTGTTGTTTCTCACCCGAAGAAACAAGGTGTGATGTGAGTACATACTGTAAACCCTTATTTCAGTGAAATTCCATGTTAGGGTAAAGTGAGTTCTGGAGTGTGTTTTGTCTTGGTGAACCCATCTGGGATTTCATGTAGTTGTTTGTATCATTGAAAGAAGAAATTCTTTTCGGTGGTTTCCAAATCCTAACTGTGAGGCCGAAGATGCTTCAATCATTCCAGCTCCAGCCATTGGTCCTGGAGAGAAGCTGGCACGTAGTCAGAGGAAATCCCAATGTTGTTTTTAGCCTTGTACAAAGAAAAATTCTCATAATGAGAGATGGTAATAGTTTAAACATTTGGTGTTTTCATCTTGCTTATTTTGTTCCCGTTCGGTGGAAAGAGGTGGAGGGCCTCATCCCCATGTTATCTCTCAATGACTTTCTTTTCCGCTTTGGTTTCGTTTGGGTTTGGGGGAAATGTTATAGATTTGTCTAGACATATTGAGTGAACATTTAATAGTAACCATTCCCCAGAAAACCATGTAGGTATAAGGATCCATAGTGTTATCGCACAATTTTCCAAACTATGCGGGCCAACCGTGTGGTCGTCTCAACTCTTTATGTTTTGGGGTTTTTCTATGTCGGCCCATATTGGTCATTTAAGATGGTTGGTTCTTATAGAGGGGAGACCTACTATGAGTCTCATGTATATTATTTTGAAAACTCCTAATGGGAATCTCCCCCTTGTACCGGGGAGTTTGTTCGGGGCTCCTCTGTTAGTGTCTTGATTCTGTCTCGGAAAAAATTTTAAGTTGTCTCTTATGGTTGGGGAGCCCATTTGTGTATCCTTGTACCAGTAACTCATTTTTGTACTTGGTCTTGGCTTGGAAGTGGGTAGTCTAGTTTTTAGATATATAACCACCTACATCTTACTTGGGTAAACATTGGGAAGGAGAGTTCCCAATGGTTTAGTTATATCAATGTAAGTGTAACCTTGTTCGATGTTCTTGTTTGTTTGGGTAAATTACTTGATCCTTCTTCAGATAGTGTTTGAGGAGTTTTATTTTAGGATAAATCCTGAATGTTCTTGATAATTTCAGTAAAGATGTGTATGTTTTTTTTGTGACATATTCTTTCCTTAATTGAATACTGGAGGTGTTTTGGCCTTTGGAGGCGAGTTGAGCAAAGGAGTCCATTTCTGTCTTTCAGTTGGGTTTGGTTTTTTGCCTTGTCCTTGATGATGCTTTCTAAGAGAGGAAAGTTTTAAGGTGGGGATAATTTTCACACCCAATACCTTTTTTTAAATTCATTATTCATTTATTTTCCATTCCTGATTTGTTTTGGGGTTTACCACACATTTTGGAGAAAATGGTGGGTTTTGAAATTTTGGGCCAAACCGTGAGCCCAATTCCAGATTTAAAAACAAATTTTGATTCTTATATAAATCCTTCAATTTTGACTATTTTATACCCGTTCCACTTCCCAATTGGAATACCCTGATATATTAAAATAACCATATCCCTTTGGACCACATAGAAATTCAAAATCATGAAGTATTTGTGTTTTTCATTAAGGTAATGGGCGTGCCCGTAAGCCCATTTCATGCTTTAAATTATTATTTTTAAATGTTCCATATCTCATTCAGTTTTTTACGTTTTTCTCATTATTCCACCTCCCTCTTAAATCCAATATCCCTAGGATCACCCCCATTATCGTTTTCGGAATTTTGGAGCTCATGTGAACCACGAATTAGGGCGATCATTCATACTCTTTCTCAAATCGACCAGATTTGACGAGGTAAAATGAATATTTCAAAACTCCTTCAATTTTCATCCTTTCCCCCCATGTTTCCCCCACATGAACTAATATGACTCTTTCGAACATCCATACCAGTTTTGGGTACTTGGAGATTCAAATTTTGGTGGATTTAGGGCGATCTCTTCAATATTTTTGCAGGTAAGTATCTCTCTATTTGATTTCTCCTCTTTTCGTAGGGTTTCATCCATCTTTCTTGATGTTCCAAAGTGTCCAGAACCTAGGATTCGTACATATGGTTTAACCATGAGTATTTTTGGTAAAATTTGTGGTCTAGGGCTGTATTTATCAGCATTTTGGTGCCGGGTTGGTGCGGTTGATGTTTCACACCATGTTTTGAGGGATTCGACAATTTTGATTGGTGATTCCGTGGGTAACCATTTAATGATGTGTTAGTTTTCTTGATTAAATAATTCTTCATGTTCCTTATATGCTGTGAATTATGTGAAAACCATTATTGGTAGAAATAGTAAATCATTTGGTATTAATGTTACATTTTTTTTGAAGGGTGTATTTTTCAAGTGTATTTCATGTGTTATCTCATGTGGTAGTTTTGTAAAATGTGGAAGTGATTTATTAGTTATTGAAAGGGGCTTCCGATTTTGGTTGGGTAATGATATCATGTCATGTGGGCCTGAAATGGGGGGGGGTATTTGAATGGGTTTTATGTGTATAACCCTGTTATACTCCTTGAAATTGTTTTATGGATTTGTGTGTTCTCATGGGTATCATTTGTGATATTTTCAAGGTGATTATATAAAATTTGAAAGTAGATTATTACATGTTGATTGGGATGCCAATTCTATTGTGTTAGGGGCTTGGTGTGCTATTGGCTTAAAAAGTGGTTTTCAAAATAGGTTTTATGTGAAAATCCAGGGCATACTCCTAATAATTGTTTTATAAAAGTTTTGAATGGTTTATTGAGTTGTGTTAGTGGTGAACCTATATCAGCAAACTGTTTTGGTAGGAGTATATTTTTAAAAGGTCCATTTCATTTTTAAAAGGTATTTATGTCATATGTATCATCTTGGAAATATATTATTAAATTTTTTGAATGAGATATTGAGGTGTTAAAGTGATGTGAATTTGATGTGGACTATTTTGTGTGAGTTTGATGTGAAAAAATTGAAAAAAAATTATGAAAGGAGTGTTATGTGCCATGTATGTGGGATGTTATATGAGTTGCAATATCTTATAATATTTTAATAAAATTGTTTAATGGTTTTGGGGAAGTGTTGAAGAAATGTGAAATGTGTTGTGGGTTATTTTGGTCTGAGTCAGATTTCAAAATCATTTTGAATGAAAAATAGACTTTTGTGACTTGTGTGGTATATATAAGGGTGTTGGCTGAATTTGTGATGTGGAAATGATATTTTCATGTTCAATGTATATTTCTTGACTTGTGGAACTTGTTTGAGCACAAGGGGAAACCTGGGTATCTAGGTGGGTGGACATGTACTAGTATGGTATTGAATCCGTGGGGTTTGGCCTCAGTTTCACTTATCAATATTGACACTTACAAATCTAACTAAACTATGATGATGATGATTGGGGACCACTAGGTTATGGGTATTTCCCTACTAGTGGCTCGTGCGTGAGAATGTATATTTGTAATGGTTAGTCTCACTGAGATACGAGGTACATGAGACCCACATCTAGGTCGTGCCTAGGGATTATTTACACTTACCGTCGAAATATTGAACATTTGGCTGGAAAATTCTGTAGCATTAGTGTTTATTTTAAAAGTGTTACTCCTTTAAAATATCCCACTTGAAAACGGTTGTTATTCAAAGTTGCATCTTTTAGAAATTATAACTAGCTTTTCATGTTTATGGAAACTGGCATGTTTTTCATCTTTAAATGTTTATCTTATGGAATATCTTAGTGGTGGCATCCTATTGGGATTTGTCTCACACCCTACTTAAACCATTTGGTGTAAGTAGACATTCTTATTTTGTGTCACAGGTTTGGGTACATGTTTTATCCCATTGGTTTGGGTTTTTAGCGATCCATCATGATGCAGTGTCATGGAGATGGCTTGAGGGTGGTGCCTCTTTCCATGTGGAGATTCATGGGCTGTCATTTCATGAGTATGTACCTTTGTAATGGTCTTCAAACATTTTTTAAAATTGTGTAATTCAGATATGAATTTTAGTAAATGATGTTTTGGTTTGAAAAATGCAGATTTTATTTCTTGGATTCATTTTTTGTTTTAAGTATACAAACTCAGGTAAATCATTCCCAATTTTCAGTTTTGATACTTAGAAACTTGTGCCAGCCCGTGGGGATCGGGAACGCCCATCGGGTCTTGCCACTGGTCAGGTTGGGTGCTGGTTTTGGCGGCGACCAGATTCGGTTCGTGACATTCAATTATGGGTATTACATTAGATATAATTTATTTTTATGATATTAATAACATAATTAAACCTATATAGTCATTATATCATACTTATTTTTTTAAAATAACATTTTTAGAGGAAACAATAACATTTGTCATGTGTACAAAGGACTACCACATCACAGAGCGAAGCAATTTTTCTTTCACCAATGCTTCACATTAAAGGTGATAAAGCAATATATAATAATTATATGATATATAAGTGAAATAATTATGAAATTTATAACAATATTATCAATATATAATGATAATATGTAACTTTTCTATTTGAATTATCCACTAAATGAACGATGATAACATTGTTTTTGTACGTGTGGACTACCACCATTAGAAAGAGGCGTGACTCAATTTTCTTCACCACACTACATGATTAATATATATAAGTATAGATTTTACTATTTATTATATTATTATCATTATTGAAATAAAGATTTTACTTAATTTATTTATATAATGAACATTGAAAAATAGAAAACATTACTCATGTGTACATACATCGTACTATGTCCATGATCGTAATATACTTCATTTTTCATAACCATTATCCATTTTTGTTTTAATAGTA
This sequence comes from Viscum album, assembly GCA_963277665.1. Taxonomy (NCBI): domain Eukaryota; kingdom Viridiplantae; phylum Streptophyta; class Magnoliopsida; order Santalales; family Viscaceae; genus Viscum; species Viscum album. The sequence continues at coordinate 1,393,601,251 of OY728126.1, read as the reverse complement.
TAAATTACATATAGATATAATAAGTATTAAATGATTTTTATACTTTATATGGTTAAACTATATAATATGTTAATGAACTAGATATTTCATTATAAAACATGCATGAGAAGCAAAACTTTTAACACCAAAAAAAAAGAATATAACCAAATAGTATTAATGAATGTGTGATAAGATATAATAAAAGGATATTTTACGATATTATAAGTGTGAATATGGTCACATAATAAGTTAATAGAATGATTAAACTAATTATAATGGTGGTTAAATATTGTTAAACTATAGGAAATCATGACATAGAATATTTTCTCTCAATTTTCCTTTTGTGAGATGCATGCTATGTTATTCAGCTATATTATTTCACAAAGTGTATATAAAAACCCTTTGACATGTAATATCACTTATAATTAATTATTCATGTTATTTAATGATCTAATTTTAATTCTTTCATCCATGGTTTTTTTGAAATGAAACTTACTAAATGGAAAGAGTTGTTGTAAAATCTCATTTTCTTTTTTGATCGTCACATTTCTTTTGAGAAAATAATTTCAAGTAATAAATATTATTGGAAAATTTAATTAATATTGAAAATAAATATTTTTGTGTGGTGGATATTATTATTTCATAAAAAATAACATTTTTACATAGAATGTTTATATTGAAATTTATTTGATTAATTTGGGAAATATTGATAAATATTAATACTTTCCTCAATAAAAATAATTTTTACGGGGAGTTTTATAGGAATTAAATAGATTATTAAACGTATGAGTAATGATTTTTACATAAAATTCATGGTTTAATGAACAAATAATGAAATAAATTCTATGAATCAATAGTCTCATGAGCCAAAATTAGTTGGCTATAAACCCTTTTCGTTTATTATTATGATGTTATAAACTCTCTTGAGGATAAATCATCTCATTAAGTGTATTGTGATTGGTATTAACACAAATTACATGTGTTTTTACCCATCATGTATCAATCCATAGTAAGAATATATATTTATGGTAAAGGTAACAGGTGCCTCATAAATATGATGTCTTGTAATTAGTCATTTTCTTTACTTAGAATTCGATTTGTATTATCCAGGATATTTTAAATATGATATTATCGATGGATATATTTCAATATTATAATATTTATTAAATGGAATGATATATTAGTTATTTATATTTAAATATTAATTCTACATTTCCTTATAATTATAGTCATGTTATTTAAATGGAATTTGTGATTAGTTATTTACCTTTCCATATTGATTTTACATATTGATTCAGTACTGCATTTTCTTGACATTACCCTTAAAGAACATTTGATACCACCATTTTTTTCATTTCAAAAATATTCCTTTATGTTTATTATGATTGATATACATGTTTATTCTAGATATAATATGGTTATTCTAAAAAATATTATCTTGTAAAGTGTGTATTCAAATAAATAACCAAAACCCAGTACGAATCTAGTTCTCCAAGAACATCATTCTATTTACTCCTTTAGGATATGATTCATTATATCTTATGCCAATTAAATTTTTGTAGGTGTTGGCCCCAAGTTACTAGGGTGAGGGTCAATACAGTTAGAATCATCAGATGTTTAGCACGAAACTAATTAACTATATTTAGGAAAACATATATTACTAAACATTTTCCCCATATAGAGGTTATGGAAAAGTATAGAAGAAAATAGTAATATTTTGGTAATGTAAAAATAATATTATCCTTCATATAATATTCCTCATATAGATACTATAAGTCGATATTGTTCTCAAATATATGCAACTAATAGTAATAAATCTGAAAACTGTGAACCAGGCTTCACTCCAACATTACCTGGTACAAAACGGTGTGCCTTACTGAACACTTGTTTTGAAACACTCAGGGAATATTCTTAGGATATTTCACATTTTCATTACAAACCATTTTGAATTATTTTAATTTAATTATATCCACAATGAAATTATGTTTTCATAATGAGATTATTTATGTATAAAATTTTCAATTTATTTTATGTATTTCAATAGTTTCTTGATAATACATTATTCCCTATAATGATATTATCTAATCTAGTGTATTCTGTCATTTATAAATGGCTCCTAGATGAATAAATGGGAACCTCACTATACTATATGATCCAAATAATTCTAATTATCATATATTTTTTGGTCTTATAAAAATATTTGGAATGGAACTAGTCTCCCAAACATTCTGATTTTATGAATGCATAGTATCACATGATAAATCCATAGAGAAATAATTCTCAATGTATTATGGATATTGAGGGATTCGTGGGAGTAAGATGATGACTGAGTAAATATAGATAGAGGAAATAATATAATTTATTAATTTTTTATGTGATAATTTTTGAAATAAACATACTGTTACATTGTTAAATGAAATGATGGTTTTCTATAAATTCGGGGAGAAATTCCACCATTCTCCTTAATGAATGAGAATTAAAGAAGTTTCTAATTTTTAATGATTCAACTTTATGGAAATGGGGAACTATAAAAATTATTTTCTGAAGCTTCAAAAGAAAATTACACCAATGAAGTAAATGGATCCTAAATAAATCTTATTCTAGTACTATAGATAAAGAGGAAAGACTGATTTTATAATATTTGTATTCAAGAATTGTTCCAATTGAGTAATTTATCAATGATATAATGTTTATATGAATTATGACATGTATAAGGATTGTACATGTGTAATTTTTCATTAAGGATTTGGAAGCGTATTTGGAATGGTATAGATGAATATGAAAATTATTTAGTTGCATGTTTTTATTCATTAAAATATACATGATTAATGGAAAGATAACCTCTAATATGTTCTTGATGTTGATATAATAAAGTTTGGATAAATAGATAATTTATATAGATAATGTAAATTGGATATAACTAACTACCTTGGAACTAATTACTTATTTATTTTGAAAAATTGATATATTGTTAATGGAGTTACAAAACTATTATATTTAATGAATATATAGAATTGTTTTTTAATGTATAAAATATGGAATCTTAAATATATTCAATAATGTTTTGTGGTAATTAATTTCATTTCATGATTCAAAATATTACATGATAAAGGTATTCAAATGTTCAGATTAGACAATTAAGAGAGGATTAATACTTTTTGAGAGAGTAAAGGAAACTTCATTTTACAAATTCAGTGAATTTATTTTTAACGTTCTGGATACCGATCTTTTAATGGATCATATGGTTATCCATTTATGAAATTTTTTATCATTACCATTTTAATTTTTTTATTTATTAATGTATTACTAAAATATATAAACATTTATGTATATTGGATAACTTGTATCAACCGTATTTTTTTTCAAAAATAGTTGGGGACATAAAGGAAGATATTCAACTCTTTTATGTGTCTTATAATCCCTTAAAAGTGAAATTTAATTATTTATGACAATAAAAGTAATATTTGGATATTTATATATGAGTGTTAATTATTAATTATAAATAATTCATGGATCATCCAGAGGATGATATTTTTCTTATAAAATGGAATGATATCAACTATTTATTCCATCTCATTAAAGTTCATCACCTTTAATAGAAGAATGATGAAATTAAATGTTATATGATACATATAATTTCATAAGATATCAACGACCCAATTAACCCCTATTTATTTAATGGGTTTTTTGTCATTAATCTTCACAGGATCACCAACATTACGATGATCAATATAATCTATCACTATAAATCATTATTTTGATGTCATATTTCGCATCTATGTCAATGTTTATATTTCCCACCTATGTTATCCTACTAACATACCTTATTATGTGACTATTACAAAATTACATTGAAAATCAATTTCTCTCATATTATTATTTTATAATATTAAAAATTTTATTTCATGGGTTTAAAAATTTTAATTTTCCATTATCAAACCATTTATTAAATAGATCATGTTTAAATTGTGTTCATACAATATATTTAATGTAGATAGAATGTAACACCTTGAAATCTTAAAAGAACAATGGTTGTTTTAATATAATATGTTGCATGAAACATTGAATTCATCTTTCAATATAAATAAAACTATTTTTAGATTTGTTTACATGAATCTCTATGTTTATTTTATGTTACATGCAAAAATGAGGTTCTTTGAAATATTACATAACACAATATTCCAAGTTCTATTCGAACAAAATATAATATGAATAATCTTTATTAATATTCTAATTATATCCATTTTTTAATGGTGATATTAATATGATGATATAACTTATGACAATATATAGTTTTCCAAAATTTATTTTTTATATACTGATTATACATTTTTGTAATAATCCTTTAAATAAAAAATTAATATTTTCTAATATATTTTATTTTAAAAAAAGACAACTTCTTTAGGATTCAAGAACATAATATATAACTAAATTTCAAAAAATTTATAAAAAATTAAAAATAGAAAACTTTTTTAGTCCAAATTAAAAAATTATTTTTAGGGAATTTTTTGTGTTTTTCTGAGCGCAAACATTTTTTATGATCATTAAAAAATAATGAATATTAATTAAAAATATTTATTTTCATTTAAATTATTTTATAATGATTAAATATAAATTAGTATTTTAAAATAAAAAAAATAACAATGTTAGATCCCTTACTTTAATTTAGGTTATTGAAGTAAATTTTATATAGAATTGTTACATAAAAAATTGTTAAATTTTTAAACATTTAACTTAAAACCCTATTTTCTCTTCGCATCTGTGGGATTAATTTTAATTTAAATTATACCAATTATGTGGGTTGAATTAGTTAAACTATATTAAATGTTTTCAATCAAAATAAATTAATAAATTAAATATTATCAACATAATTTTTTTAAAAAAGGATTATTTTATACTAATAAAATTATTTATAGTTATTAAGCTAAGAACGAGTTTACGTAGTGGTGAAAACAAGAATATAAGTTGTAAAAATATGTACAAATTCTTTAAACCCAAATTGGGTTGGCATATTTCAACCTATATGACAATTGAAACCATTTATATGAGTTTTATATACACTTTTCCAAGAATCTAATCTATATAATAATTTAATTATTGAAAATAATGGAACCTTCATTGATTTCAAAAACTATAATGCATTAGGATAGGGAAGAAACAAAATTTTCTTGGTAATAAATATTATATAAAATATAAATTATTATTTTATCATACCAATTTATATTTTATTTTTGGAGATAAATTATTTAATTAAAATTTATATGAAATTCCAATTTTGTAATTATTTAGTTAGTAATTAAATAAACAAATGGTACAAAAAATATTAATAGAAATGTAAATTGATTAAATTATTGACCACCATTTACATTGTAGATGAATTTATCATTTTACATATATGTGACCATAATATATTTAATTTCCATAATTTTATTGATATTTAAAATTAATGTTAAATAAATAATCTCAAAATTGACCTTAAGTTTGTTTTTTTACAACTGATATTTTGGTTAATGATTTAAAATTACTAATAATCATATATTATTCCAAGTGATTTTAATCTTTAGTTAATATAAAATATGTTCCATTAATGTAAAAAATTTATGTTTTATAATTAATATATAGACCCCTAAATTGTAAAAAACTAAGTTCATGCGAATAGGGTTAAAGAAGTGTTTTGCGAGTTACATGTGCTTCTGTTTTGTTTAATTTCCAACATAAAATTATTATTTTTTATAATATAGTTATCATATTTATAATTAGTTTTTATAAATTTTAAAATACCCATAACTATAATTTATCCATAATTCATAAATTATCAGGGTTCGAATATTAGTTATTGTAATGAAAACCAAAAGTGTTAAAAATTGGGAAACATAGAAGATAAAGATAGAAAAGATTAAAACATGAAATTAAATATGTTTTAGAGGTTTTAATATAACATATCATTCCAAAAAATATTTAATTATATTTTTTTTGTCCACATGAGATGTATTGACCTCATAATGGCGAATACATTTGAGTGTTTACAAGTAAGCCACTCCCACTCAACTAGAAATGATCCCTCACTTCCATCACATATTAACACCTCTTTAGCCATTTGTATTGTCCAAAACCATCCAAATTCATGTTCCAAAATTCCCCCTCCAACTAGAAGCCTTATATTTTATATAAATATTATTATAGAAGGGCGTAAATGAAGCCTAACGAGGATACCTAAGGGAGAGGTAATTTTTCAAAGCAGGTGACTTAATTTAATTTCATTCTCTACATACTTCATTTATTTTGAGAAAATGTTGATATGATAACTATATAATATTAAATATACCTATATTATTCAATTTTATGGGTATTACATACAAAATAGACACACATCCATCAAATTTGATATGAAATGATTGTACCGATGTTTGGAGGACTACCTCCTTATGACCTAATATTGATCGTTCCATTATTATCACCATTCATGGATGGGTATTAGGTTGGATATAAAGAATATATACGAAATTTATATCATATATACAATTATAGAGAAAATATATCACATATATAATTTTACCTTCCATTTTTCATAGGATAATATCATGTTATTCATTATTACGATGGAATATCACCTCGTGAGATGATGTGATTCGTATTTCACTAACTCTTCACATGGAAGGTGATAAATAAAAAGATAATGATTATATGTGATATAAATCAAATAATTATAATATTAATTAAATATTTAACCTTATAGAAATACAATATATCATTTTATTTTCATACTTATTCACCCAATGAAGGATTGTAACATTGTTTTAGTACGTGTAGACTACCTACTTCCCTTTATGATGTGACGTTTTGTTCATCACTAAACCACATGAATTATGTTTACATATAAGTATTTTATTTATGATAAATTATATTATCATTACTTTGGAATTTTAGGTTCCCGGCGCAGTGGAACCGCGTTAGTGGGTTGGCCCGACTTTAATTTTAGTGTTAACAATGATCAATCTGAGATCCGTCATGATGTAAAACTCCAGATCTTCAGAATAGAATAAAGAAAGAAAAAAAGGGAGTCCCATAATCATAGATACATGACCATAATATGTTGGTTATAATTAATTTAATTAATTGACAAGAATTACCTTGATGGAATTCTTTCTTCGTTGATGTTTCCGGTCAAGATCTGAGGTGATCCGTCATTGCGTCGTAGAATCCAAGTGTACGATTCCACTAGCAGTGATACACATGTGCTTCACGTATCCCTAGATGTCGCCGAAGGGATATCCGGGTGCTAGCACGGAAGAACCATTTCTTGTGATGTCTGTCTTCGATCACCTTGATCCAGTGGTGGTGGATCTCTCTCAGTCTTGAGAGCGTTCTTGGCAGAAGGAGTTCATTTGTCCTTGAGAGAACTCTCCAGAATTGTTGTGCACAGTGATTGGGGAAAAGAATTGGAGTTTTGCAGATATTTATAGATGGGTTTGAGGTTATAGATTTATGACAATAAATAAATGTGTTACATGTTTTATTTATTTCATTAACTCTTATTGAAAACCCCTATGTCTAATCCTTAATTCCTTGACATGCACCCACACTTATTATTATAAATACTATTTAATAAAACAATATTATGTCCTCTAAATCCTGACTAAAAACTACATGGCCTGTAATCATTAATACATGGAGTGTACTTGTTTGTATTTATTTTATTTCCTCCACCACCTTTATTAGACCTTGAATAATGGCTATTTATTTCTGAAATAAATGTAACTTCATTAATCGCTAATAAATATATTATTTCACCCAAAATATATTCTCTCGAATAACTAGTGTCAAAATAAATGCCATTAGGCATCCTTGAATAATTATTGAACCACAGTCGGGAATAATATTTATTCAACTTGTTAAATTAATATTTAACTGAGATATATGGACACACATATTGTGTGACCCTCTAGGCCTCTTTTTATATGGAATTAGGTGGAGCGTGCCTAAATTCCAAGGTTAACATCTTTCACACAACAAGGCACCCATATAAAAAGAAGTTAACGCCGAAATGACGTGTCACCTCCTACGAATTCTTACAATGTAATGTAATAACTTTTTCTCGATATCTCTAATCAAGCAGGTTGCATGCTAGTTCCATCAACCCATGTGCTCGATTATTCTTTCTTTGACTACTCTGAATTGAACTCGCCCATACCTTACCATGGCCATGGATTTATTTAGGCTATATTAATTCCATCAAAGGTCAAAAGATATCTACTTACATTATTGAACAGAAGGTGAAAATACTTTCTTGCATTATCTATTAATGCAGTATTACTCGTGACATACCTAATGTTTCCTACCTAGTTGCGAACAGTGTGTCGTCACAACTTTCATCAATAAATCTAAGTGTGTGAGTTGTAATACCCATTAATAATAATCTTATAGTCTAAGGACCAATAAACATGTCCATAGATAGTAACATCCAATGACATTATGAAATATGGATTTCCTATTGGCGGGTTTCATTCTCATAATATCTTCCTGGATATTATCAAGGGAGCACACCATGAGAAGGTGCCTCAATGTTTTATGAGTCCTCACCCCTAATGGCATGTATTATTTTTGTCCTTGAAATAACATCATCCATCCATAGAACATATATTCTAGAATTGTGTTATGGAAATTATGAGTTCTCATCATAGCATGGATCCTCTATGACCCTTTAATGCAATAGACATTTTTAGGACATTATCACATGCATTGTCACGCAAAAGAAAAATCAAGATGTTTTAAGGATTTTATTAATGAATTAAGTACAATGTAGTTGGTTCTAGGGCACCCACTCCAATAGAATCCCACCTGGACTAGAGCCAACTGCTAAAAACCTTTATCCTACTAGCTCTCACATGATATTCAAGCTTCTTTTGAGATAGTCCTTTAGTCATGGGGTCCGCCACGTTCTCTTCCATGGACACTCTGCTCACTACAACTTCACCTCTTTGATTGACATCGCTCAAGAGGTGATACTTTCAGGGTATGTTCTTTGACTGTTGAAGTGACCTTGGTTATTTTTCAAGATCCACCGCTATAGTGTTATCACAATACAATATGATAGGATCATTACTGCTAGGCACCAAATCAAGCTCCTAGAAAAAGTTCCAAATCTAGATGGCTTCCTTGGCTACATCATAATCCACTATATATTCGGACACCACTGTATAATTGGCGATAACTGGCTGATTTGAACTCTTCCATCTCATAGATCCTCCATTGAGATAGAAAACATATCCAGATTGTGACTTCATAACGTTTTGATCTATCTAAAAACTAGAATTATCATACCCTCTGATGAAAAACTCCTCGTATCCTCCATTCACCAGGAACATGTCCTTAGTTTATCGCATATACTTAAGGATACTCTTAACAATAGTCCAATGTTGTTCTCCTGGATCTGGTGGATATCTACCTACCATGCTCAGTGCATACGAAACATCAAGCTTGGTACATAACAATGCATACATGATGGATCCTATATGTGATGCGTATGGGATATTACTTATTCTATATTTCTCTATTTGTGTTTGGGGACATATTTTCATAGAAAGATGTATTCCATGTGACACTAGAACCAATCCCCTCTTGGATTGTTCCACACTAAATCTCTTTAGTATCTGGTCAATGTATGTACCCTAACATTATCCAAGCAGACTCTTGGATCTATCACAAATGATCTTGATCCCAAGAATGTAGGATGCTTCACCCATGTTCTTCATAGAGAAACACTTGTTCAACCAGTCCTTAACTGACAGTAGGACTGGTTGATCATTTAACATAATAAATATGTCATCAACATATACTACTAGGATAACAATCACATTCCCAATGAACAACTTATTAAAACATGGCTCACATTCGTTCTTAATGAAATGAAATTCCATTATGGCTTCATCAATTCTAATGTTCCATGAACTGCATGCTTTCTTTAATCCATAAATGGATTTAGGCAACTTGCAAACCCATTTGGCTTCACCTTGTGTCACAAACCCTTCTGGTTGTGTCATATAGTCTTCTTCCTGAAGGTTCCCATTATGGTATGTTGTTTTGACCTCCATTTTCCAAATCCCATAGTCATGGTAAGATACTATGGAAAGTATTATTCTTATGGATTTAAACATGGAACCTGGTGAGACGGTTTCATCATAGTCAATTCCTTGATGATGTCTGAATCCTTTAGCCAATATCCTTGATTTATAGGTGATAACTTGACCTTTCATGTCTAGATTTCTCTTGAATACCCATTTTCATACCACAAGATTTACATCAACTGGCTCATCGACTAGAAACCAGACTTGGTTCTGATACATGGAATCTGTCTCAGAATTCATAGGTTCTATCCATAATGTAGCTTATATACTTTCTACTACTTCCTTGAAGGATATAGGTTCATCAATGTCCAAAAATAATGATTCACCGTCCTCGGTGACTGGAAAACCAAATCTCTCTGGTTCCCTTACCTCCCTTGAGCTCGTACATAGTACTTGTGTTTCTGGAACCTCTTCCATGGGGACCTGTGGAACTTGTTCCTGTAACAACTCCTATGTATCCTGAGCATCAACTTTTTCGAATTCAATCCTGCTCCCACTATCCTTTTTGAGGATATCCTCCCTCAAAAGAATTATGGCTTGTCTGGTGAGAGTCACTTTATTGTCTTGATGGTTGTATATGTAATATACTTTCATTTCATTGGGATACCCTATAAAGATTCACCTTGTGCCCTAGGGTGATAGTTTGTTTCCTGAGAAGGCCTTAACAAATTCCCCGCATCCCCATACACATATATGCGACAAAATGGTTTTCTTTCCATTCCATAACTCGGAGGTAATTCCCTTTTTCCGCCTAAGTTGGTACTCAGTATAATGTTTATTCTACAGTTTTTAATGCATATCCCAAAAAGGATAATGGACGATCTTCTTGTGTTAGGTCCACTAGGGTAGATACCCTGAGAGGGGCGGGGGGGGGGGGGGTGATTCAGGGAATGGTTGATTAAAACAACTACCCCTTTTGATCTTGTTTTACTGTTAGACAAACCCATCTTCTCTCTCATTCCCAATGGAGAGTATTAATAAAACATAAAGCATGCACATGACACAATGATTTTTGCATGGTTCAACCTCACTGGGCTACGTCCAAGGAGCATACACCTGCAGTGTGCTGATGTACCAATTCTACTATAAGTGCACTGCTGTTTACATGTTCGAAGTGGAATCACTATCCCTCCTAGTTTACAACCATTCACAATTTGAGAACTCAATGCTCTCTCAACTAAAGTGAGCTCACTTCTTCTTCAGAATATCCACTCACAGTTTATAGTCCTGTAGCTCTCTAAATTTCTCTGAAAGAATGCATCCTCAACTATTGATAGATTCTCTATTGAAGTTCAAATTTCTTCCACTGATGAATACCACTTTACCACCGCTGTTTTGGGAAAATTCTAAATTTCACGCAACCCTATGGTGACTTGTGTTCCACTTTAACTAGTGCACATCCTCTACCTTCATTGCAGAAAAACCAACTTGCGCACCACAGTTTCATGCCAAACTAGCGCACCAAACTTGTGCTCTACACTGCATGCACGACACACTTTCATGGTAAACATTCACGAAACACTTGCGTGGTACACTTTAACAGTACACTTGTGTGGTAAAATTGCGCGGTACACTTGCGTGGTACACTTGCACTTCCCACTTGTGTGCCCCACATGCACGCACACTAAACTTGCAAGATACATCCACTTGTTTAATCATAGCCCGATTTTTCTCTACCTATTGAGCTCGTTAATAAATAAGGAGGGTACCCATCTATTTATAGGAATTTTGAGGTCTTTCATTACACACTTGTGTTCCACACATGCGTGCCACACATGCGCGCCACTTTAGGGCTTTCACGACTATTTCTTTCCTTTGTCATATTTTGATATGATGATCTTGAAATTTGACTTGCGTGCCATACTTGTGCGCCATACTTGTGTGTCATATTTTTGAACCACTTTAGGACTTGTGCGCCACACTTTCATGCCACTTTTGGACTTGCATGCCATTTTTCCATTGCCAAATTTTTGATGTTATGAATTTGAAAAATTCTTGGCATACAACATTAGAAACCACCTTAACACTAGAGAACAACTCTATTTTCCAAAAACACTTATCCCCAGTATCCAGGAAAACCCACTTTGTCAATAGTATGAATAATTGAGACTCGCTTTGTCAACAAACTCAACATGGAGTCCTGTATTGTCAACAAACACAATCATCTCAAAAATGATTCAATGATACCTTGAGGGATTTTTGCCCAAAAATCTCCCCCTTTGGGTTTGATGACAAGTATTCTCAAAACAATTCTCCATTATTTGATACCTCATTAAGGTTTTATTAATCTTCATCCACCATTCGACTCTTGCGATACAAATAGCGATTAAAGATTTACTCAACACATACTCTAAGCCCACATGAGCAAGGCTCGGTGTGTGAAACAAGAGTATCATGTAAAGTTCATATATGAGTCACTTTGTTTCTGACACCACTATTGATTCCAACCTGATACCAAGTGAAATTTTCATACCAACCAGATACCAACATCACTTCTGCTTTTATCATGATCCTCAGCTTCCATGATATATATTATTTGATCAATCACGTCTAACATCGTCTGATTTAAAACTCTCCCCATATCTCATTGCTCTATCGTATCTTGCTACTCCACCTGGAAGCTTCTACCCATGTCTTTTACTAAGACATTTTCTTCCATCATTAGCCACAGTTTCTACCCCTTGAGGAGTCACTATATCTCCCCTTTGTGAACAAACCCAATGGTCACCCCCTTTGCGGTCTACAACATTGGAAAGAATACATATTAGCGCATTAGAGCAAAACATGAAATAACTTAGGGAGAGGGGGTTCTACATATACACTCTTTTATGTGCTGGGAGTTGACTGCACTCTTAGAGCCAGTCGTTGCCTTTCAAACGCTTCCATGGGTAAGGCCTTTGTCAGAATGTCTACAACCTGTAGTTCTGTAGGCACACACTCCAACTTCACAATTCCTTGCTCAACCTTCTCCTTGATAAAATGATACTTTATCTCAATGTAATTTTTCCTTGAGTGATGGACATGATTTTTTCTGAGATTTATAGTACTTGATTTATCGCAATGGATTCTGATCGGAGACTTCACTTCAATGCCCATATCATGAAGCTGCTGCTTCATACACAATTACTGTGTGCAAGATTCAGTGGCGGCAATATAATCAGATTCTATGGTGCTCAATGAAATGAAAACTTTCTTATTTCTTATCCAATAAACACAGATTTCACCAATATAGAATTCACCTCCTGACGTTGATTTCCTATCATCCGCTGAACTGGCCCAATCTGCATCAGTATATCTTAATAACTCTATCTGAGATTTTCCATTATACATCAAGCTGAAGTCCACCATGCACTTGATATACCGAAGTATTATATTCACTGCAAGCATGCAACTTTCCTTGGGATTGATTTCATATCGTGCTACTTGTAAGGTGGAGAAAACAATATCAAGTCTCTTCGCTATCAGGTACAGTAACCTCCCAATAATCTACCTGTATTCTGTGATATTAACCGCCTTTCTATTATCATCTTTCAATAATTTCATCCGGGTAGCAATCAAAGTCTTCATCTCCTTGTAATTTTCCCTTCCAAATATTTTCAAAACATCCTTGGCATATTTTCATTGGGAAATTAATGTTCCATTCCTTCCTTGTGTAACCTGAAGACCAATGAAAAATGTTTTATCTCTAATCATTAACATTTGGAAATCACTTTATATGAATTCTTAAAACTATCTGCACTGAACTTCAACTGATTCACAAAATAAGATTTCATCGACATAAACTAGAACCATCATCCTTTGATTAATATAGTTGTTGAAATAGAGATTGTAATCAACACCCCCACACTGGAAACAAAGCTTCTTCAAGTACTTATCAAGCCTTGATTACAATGCTCTTGGTGCTTGTTTCATTCCATAAAATGCCTTCTTCAGTCTGCAAACCTTGTTCTCATCCTCATGAATGAGAAAACCATTTGGATACTCAATATACACCTCTTCCTCTAAAACACCATTAAAAAAATGCAGATTTGGCATCCATATGGAAAATATTGAACTTCTGTTGCACTATAATGGCTTGAAATAATAGTATTGTCTCTAGTCTCACAACCGTGCAAATGTCTCATCAACATCTATTCCCTCTATCTGGGAGTAGCCCTTATACACTAGTCGTGATTTTTTCATAATCACTGTGCCATATTAATTCATCTTGTTGTGATAGACACAATTAGTTTCGATGACATTCTTATCAAGTGGACTTGAAACAATCTCCCACTTCTAATTCTTCTCAATATAATCTTGCTCTTCATTCATTTCCTGAATCCATTTTTCATCTTCAACTGCATCAACGAAGCTTTTTGGATCAATATGTGATAGTAAAGATGTCTGCTGCAGTGATTTCATTATTCTTGTCTGAACTGGAGCTGATGGATCAAAAATGATATTCTTCCTGTAAATTTCTGCTCGAATCCTTGGCTTTTGTCTAGATACAGATTTTAATTCCTCATGCTCGTCATCAGTATCTTTTTCTGAATCAATATTATCCACTTCTTCTCCCCCTGCGTTTCTTTTTCCTCATAACTATCATCATTAAATTATTCACTACACTGTTGAATGATCTCCTCATTCTCTACTTTAGTAACATCATTTCTCTCAACTAATTTTCCCAGCCTTTTGTTAAAGCATTTAAATGCCTTACTTTTCCCTGAGTAGCCAACAAATATCCCTTCATCTCATAAGGACTCATATTTCATATGTTTTTCCTTGTTGGGGATAAATAACTTAATTACAAATATTTGAAAGTGTTTCACAACTGTCTTCTTTCCATACCACATATCGTATGAAGTATTTCCTTCCATCAGACACAAAAAAGCCCAGTTAGAAATGTAGACTAATGTCAAAACTGATTCCTTCCAAAATTTCTATGGTAGGTATTTTTCAATGATCATCGTTCTAGCCACGTTATTGATGAACATATTTCTCTATTAATCCACTCCATTCTGTTGGGGAGTTCTTACTGAGGAAACTCGATGCCTTATCCCATGTTTCTCGAGATAGCCTTCCACTTGAGTGTTTGTGAATTCCGTACCATTGTCAGTACGAAGCTTCAAAATTTTCTATCCAAACATCCTTTCACACTCCCTCCAGTTCTGTTTCAAGAAGCCGAACACATTATACTTATGGTAAATAACAAATACCCTTTCCATCATGCTATATTCATCAATGAAAAGAACATAGCACCTTGCTCTTGGTGTGATTGGACAACAAACATCAGCATGAACCAATTCAATAACTCGTCTTTACTTATTTTCCTTTACTTTATATGACTTTATGATAAGATTCCCATATTGTAATGGATCACACATGTGAATAAGATCAAGTGATATATTTGGGATGTCTCTTTCTCATCACACCTTACCAGATCGTCCAGGGATGGTTGGCAAAGATGACAAAGTCATTTATGCCACAACTTGTTTTCTTCCCCTTTGGAAAAAAAACACATATATTCTTCTCCACTTACCAGGTAGAGATTTTCCTTTTTTATTTTTCCCTATAGAAATAATACCCCATCTCTTCCTTTGATGACACACATCTTCTAATTAATCCTTATATAATGTCCTAAGTTATATAGTTGATTGACACTGAGTAAATTGTGACTGAGGCCTTCTACTACTAAAAAATCAGCACGTCTCATCTCTTTTCCCCCAAACTTGTCCTCTCCTATGCCAATAATCTTGAGGCCTTCATCATTTACAAACATAAAAACTCCTTCTTTATCAAATTTTATGCCTGTAACAAGATCCTTATTACCTGTCAGGTGATATTTGCAACCACTATCAAGGATCCACACACCAGAGCGATCTGATGCTTTAAGGGAAATTTCTGCCACCACGACTTTCTCATCCTTCTTCTTTTTGGTCCATATTTTTTCCTTCAAACTCATCATAGATTGAGACTTCTATTCTTTCTCAATGTATGATAGACCAGATTCATCTAGCAAATCTGCAATTCTATTTTTCATTTTTAAATCACCTGTTGGTTTATTAATCTTCTCCTTCCAAATATTTTGATTCTTCTTTGGAACATTCCTTTATATAGTAGACTTGTTGTACCTAACCATGTGCCCAAATCCTCCGCATGAAAAAAATGTACTTCAAAATATGTTCTGGAGAACCATTCTCTATTTGGCTGCCACCTTTGTTCTTGTTCCCTTCGATGTCTCATGGCTACGGAACACACATACTGTGAATTTCCCATAATTCCACAACAATAACACCTGAAATAAGGTACATTCCATCATGTTACTTCTAAACTAAGAGTTTCCCCTTGGGATATTTGAATATTATGATTCTTCTATGTTCCCAAATCAACCTTCAATCTCGGGATGGGTTCTTGCGGTCTAACCTCAATTTTCACAGATTTTTGTTTGTGATCATGCCCTGAATCAGGCTTAATGTCTAAGCACAATTGCTTCTTCTTTCCTGCAGAACTACTAGGTTCCACTTTCATCTATTCAGTCTTTGGAATGACCTGCTTTCCAAAGAAGTTTTTGGGAATTAATGATTTTTCCTGGTCTATAACATTTCTCCGTTGATTGAAAACCTCCTCTTCAAGCTATTGGATATTCTTGACGTTAACTTTCGTTATGTTTTTCAAGCCATAGATATCCCTTTTGTATTCTTTAATATTGATTTTATACTCACTAATTAATTCTGAGTTCTCTGGTGTTGATTACTCAAGTTTCTCAATTTCATCGATCAACTCAGACTTCTATTCTTCCTACTGCTGCATATAGAGTTTGGTGTCACGAACAACTTTGTTCGCTTTCATTGTTTTGGATCTCCAAACATGTATCTCTTCAAGAGAAGCCTCTAACTAAGATTGAATATCTATTCTTTCTTCAAATTCTTCTTCATCACCTTCGGTTTCATTCTTCTTATGAGAACTACCGAACACTGCCACTATAGCATTTTCTCCAGGATATTTGCAGTTCTCTATCTCTTCAACCTCCTCAGCCTCAGACTCATCCGAACTGTCACATTATTTTGAAAGGAAATTTTTCTTCCTAAAGAAATTTCTATTGAACTGTTTCTTGCATTTACCATATGCTGATGAATTCTTCTTGGGAATTTCGACTTCGTTGATATCAATGTATTCTTGGAACTTTTTGGGACACATTGCTGCAAGTTGACCAACCATTCCACATCAAAAACAGGCTAGTGGAAGTTTCCTTTTAAAATTTCTTTTTCCTCTTTGATGGTTTGAGGAGAAGAATGACATAACCTCATCTGTCTCTTCTTCTTCCTGAGAATCTTCAATGGTGAGCTTCTTCATGGCCTTGAATGACACTTCTTTTGATTTACCCTTTTCCACAGCCTCATTATCATCATTTCTCATTTCATATGAAACCAAGGTACTGTGAAAATTATCCACTATTAGATCCTTTGGATCTTTATCTTCTAGTAATGAAACCTTCGGATTGAACCGTAGTGGAAGTTTCCTCAAGATGCGCTTTACGATCCTTATATATTCATTGACTTCTCCCAGACCTCGCATATCTTACACAAAAACATTTACCATATCAAAGAATCCATCAACAGACTCATTCAGGTTCATTGTTAGATTTTCTTAATTGTTCCATAATTCTTGCAGCTTCGCTTCTATGACCTTTGTATCTCCTTCATATATGTTCAACAACCATTCCCACATAGCATGTGATGTTTTTCATGACATAACATTGGTATATATATATCATTGGATAGGGTTCCTCCCTAGGCATAGATTCCCTTTCCGTCAACATCCAATTCTCTTATCTCATCTTCTGATAATGCACCACTATTAATAACATCTTTGATACCATGAATTGCTACTGTAAACACATCAATTACCAAAGATCAGAAGTAGTGTTGCATCCGATTCTTCCATATCTGAAAATTGTTCCCATTGAAGATAGAAATCCCTTTATGATTAATGACCTCCATTTGAGAGAGAAACACTGATATCAACCCTTCCTCTAATACCAATTGTTAGGTCCACTAGGCTAGATTCCCTGAGGGGGGGGGGGGTGGGGGTGAATCAGGTTATAAAAGATTAAAACAAGTGCCCCTTTTGATATTGTTTTTCTATTAGAAAAAACCCTCTTCTCTCACCTTCCTGATTCAGAGTATGAATAAAACATAAATAATGAACATGACGCAACGATTTTTACTTGGTTCACCCTCACTGGGATACGTCCAAGAAGCACACACCAGCAGTTTTATGATGTACCAATTCCACTATAAGCACACTGCTGTTTACAAGTTCGAAGTGGACTCACTATCCCACTTGGTTTACAACCAATCACAAATTCAGAACTCACTGCTCTCTTAAATGAAGTGAGATCACTGATTCTTCAGAAGATCCACTCACTGTTTATAGACCTGTAGGTCACTTCATTTGAATGAAATAATGCATCATTAACTATTGATAGATTATCTATTGAAGTTAAAAGTTCATCCAATGATGAATACCGCTTTACCACAGATGTTCTGGGAAAATTCTAAATTTCACACAATTCTAGGGTGACTTGTATGCCCCTTTAACCAGTGCACAACCTCTGCCTTCATTTTGGAAAAACCAACATGCGCGCCACACTTATGCGCCACACTAGAGAACCAAAATTTTGCTCCACACTGCTTGTGCAACATACTTGCGTGGTACACTTGTGCGGTACACTTTCACGGTACACTGGTGCGGTACACTTCTGCGGTACACTTTCATGGTACACATTCACCACACACTTGCATGCCCCACATGAGTGCACACTAAACTTTCAAGTCACTTCGACTTGAACGATCAGATCTCGTATTTTCTCTAAGTGTTGAGTTCGTTAATAAATGAGGAGTGTAGACAACAATTTATAGGCATTTTGAGGACTTGTGTTCCACACTTGCTCGCCACACTTGCACGCCACTTTTGGACTTGCACACCTCCTTCTTTTTTGTCATGTTTTGATATGATGATCTTGAAATATGAATTCTGCACCATACGTGTGTGCCATAATTGTGTTTCATACTTGCGCACCACTTTAGGACTTGCGCGCCACACCTGCGCACAACTTTTGGACATCCACGCCATTTTTCCTTTACCAAATTTTTGATGTTCTGAATTCGAAAAAGTCCTCATGTAAAAAATTAGAATCCTAATTTATACTAGATCACAAATCCCTTTTCCAAAAACAATTTTCCCCATTCTCCAAGAAAACCTCCTTTGTCAACACTTTGAGTAATTGAGACTCACTTTGTCAACAAACACAACATGGAGTCCTGCATTGTCAACAAACAAAATCATCTAAAAAATGCTTCAATGATACCTTGAGGGATTTTTTCCCAATAGCATTACTCAGCATTAACCTCACCATGTCCAACAAGTCATGGTTCCTCCTTTCACTAACACCATTCCACTATGGTGTATAAGGAGGATTGAGCTGAGATAGAATCCCAGACTCCCGTAGAAGATCGATGAACTCTTGGTTCGGATATTCTCCACCTTGATCCAATCGAAGTTTCTTTATATTCTTACCAAGCCGATTCTATAATTCATTATTGAATTCCTTAAATTTATATAAGGATTATGACATATACCTCATTAAGTATACATAACCATATCTACTCAAATCATCAGTAAATGTAATGAAGTAAGAATATCCACCTCTAGCTTCTACTAGAAATGGTCCACCTACATCCTTGTGTACCAATCCTAGAAGCTCTGTGTCCCTTTCACCCTGTCCACCGAAAGGTGGATTTGTAATTTTACCTTATAAACAAGTGTGAAATATATCAAGTGGGTTTAGCTCAATAGAGTATAAATAGCCATATTGGCAGAGCTTTGTCAAACGCTTCTCGTTTACATGACCAAGACGGTGATGCCACAACTGGGTGATGTATGAGTCATGTGAGTTTGTTTCGTAATTGATTTCCAACACTAGGTTTTCGTAATTTAATACATACAAACCATTATTTGAATGTAACATACCATAACATACGTTGTTCTTGTAAAAGAGAAAACCCATATTTCCAAACTTGAAAATAAATCCATCCATATCTAAATAGGATATATAAATTATGTTCTTGGTTACACTAGAACATAATAATAGTTATGTAAAACCAAAATCATCCCAGTTGGAAATGAGAGGTGGTAATCACCAATATCCAACGCAACCATCCTTATGCCATTGGAATCTCGAAGATCCACCTCTCCTCTAGAAATTTTTCTAAATCTACTTGGTTCTAGCATTTGAATACAGATGTGAGCCCCACAAGCTATATCTAATACCCAATGAGTAGAAATAGAAAGAGTACACTCGATAACAAACAAACCTTTTGCATCCCCATGCTTCTGGGTACATTTCCTCTTCCAGTGGCCTTGCTTTCCACATGCCAAACACACCACCTCCCATTCCGTGCCCTGCCTATCGATCTTCCCCTTCTTGGAGGGATGACACTCGGGGGGCTTCAGACTATTTATAAGTCTTTGGCCCCTTTTCCTTTTCCTTCCTTTTCTTAGTCACCGTAAGGACTATTGGTTTTTCACGCCCATGTCCTTATCTACCTGGAGAATCATGTTTAGATGTTCTGTTATACTCATTTCATTATTTCTCATGTTGTAGTTGACAATAATGCTAGTGATGGTCTTGGGCAGTGATAATAGGATGAGTTCTGTACGCAACACATTTAGGAACATAATCCCTAAGATGTCCATGCGTTCAATGTAGCCAATGAGCTTGACTATATGAGGCCCAGCTGGCGCAGACACTCCAAGATTAGTTGTAATAAAAGCATTTTAGATCTCATATCTCTCTTATATCACCTTCTCTTGGTATAGATCCTTATGGTGAGACCTCATGCTATATGCGTCCATGTTTTCACGTTGCTTTAAGAGATCATTAGACATGGCCGATATCATGAAACACTAGACATCTATGGCATCATCCATGTGTTTCATATAGAGATATAGTTCCTCATCACTGGTCTCTTTCCCAGGCGCAACTCATACAGGCTCTTCCAGCACATACTATTTCCTTTTGTGGAGAAGGATGATGTCTAAACGCCTCTACCACTATTGGAAATTGGTGTCGTTGATAAGGTTTTCCTTCTCATGTATGGTTGAAAATGATATGTTTGAAGCCATTTTCTTGTCATTTCTACAAATTAATATTGGCAAAGGTTTTAGTACTTTATTATAAAAACTATGTCAAATAAATAAATTAATACTTATTAGTCTCCCACTATTTTATCGAAATCCAATAGCCCTCACCATTGACTTAGGAATATTCTATATCTTGAATATTCTAGTGGAAAGGATCCATATTACCCTTAGAATTACCCTAAGTAGGTTTTGTCAATAAATATGAATGGTTTTAGGTAGGCATTCCAAATGACAACTACATTAACTCGGAGCTCCTTGATCCGTTGAGTGGACTCCCCAATCTTGAAACCCTTTTATTTTGGATTTCCTCTTCCTTTTCCTCTTGGTCACACCAAGTCTGGCTATGGCAGTCAACCCTTGATGCGAACCTAGTCAAGTCAACCCAAAACCTTGAATTAGAATTCCCTGATAATTGAAAGCACCCCAACCAGGGTTGGTCAACCACTTTGAACTATGGTTCAATTCTAACGATGATTATGGAAGTCTAGACCGACTTAATATTTATTTAAGGAATTTTATCCTTATAATTGAATTATATAAATATTTACGATATCATATATTATTCCCTTATAATGTTTTACCACTTTCTTATTGATATTATTTAATCATTTCTCTATTTTGGGCATTAATTGCAATGTTTCTCAGGCTTGTTTGGTTATAAAATTAATGTTGTCTTGCATAGGTTATATAAAAAAATTATAGGATAATATTATTGTAATAAATATCATATTTAATCACTAAATAAAATTTTCAAATATTTTTAAATGTTGAACATAGAAATTTATGTATACAGCTACGTGGAGACGGTTAGTCATACGTACATTAATGAAATGATATCTTTTTTCATAGGATATATAAATGGAAGAATATGGTTGTTTTTTTTAATAATATATATATATATATATGATTCTATATATATTATATTATATTGGAAACAACATATTAAGAGGATGTAAAAGAGTAAATGAATTTTAGTGAGTTAGAAAAAATGATACCCTCTTCTTCTATGAACATCCTTGAGATCACTTCTTATGGAAAATAGAGTTGGTCTTTTTGGAGTAATAAGACCCTCCTAATTGGAATAATGATTTTAAGTGGTTTACTGGATACATTTTGGTTGATCCGGAAGGATCATGATGGGTAATTGAAATGATATAAAGAGTACCCTCTAAAAATTGAGGCGAGGCACCTATAGAAATCCTCAAAATATTAAATTACAATAAATTCATATTCTATCCAAATAAAAAATGTATAAGGAATAAAATATAATATTATATATAGCATTAATATCATTAGATCATTAATTTTTTAATTTTTTTTGGATTTACATTAAACAATATCATTTTGACTCACTATAGTTAACATAATTTTATTTTAATTATGTTAATAATTTATTCAATATTTAAATGTTGAAAATTTTTACGTAGAAAATTTAAATTAGTTGAGAATTGAATAATTCATTACATTTAAATTATATCATAATCAATTTATACGTTTAATGAATTTTTTTATTAAATAATTTAAAATAATTTTGTTTAGATAAAATAAAATTAGTGTCAACTCTGACACTACTCATTAAATTAGCCATAATGAAAAAATAATAACAAGAAAAATTATCAAAAAACATATCATACACTCTTTATATGTCTTAATCATCCATAAAATTCGTTTATCACCTTACTTATTTTGAATTCTATTTATTTTAATATTTTAATTTAATTTATTTTACAGTTTCATTGAAAAAACAATTGATGCCCAATCATTATACAATTATTTAATGTAAGTATTTTATCAATAAAATAAAAATTGAAATTAAACTACAATAATGTAGATAAATATTTTTTATTTCAAACTAATATCTATAGTCACATATATCTTCTAAATAAAACCACATTAAAAATAATTTTTTTATTAAAATATGAATGTGATGCTTATGTATTTTCTATAAAATTTTTTTTATTCAAATCATAAGATCATTAAAATGGTGCCAAATAATCATAAATAGTTTTATATCACGAAAATAGGTTTATTATGTTATAGAATAATACTTATATTCATTAACAACTTACCTTTTTTCAATGTGTACAAATAAGATATGTTTAAGACAATGAAGGTGACATTTTTTATTCTCATTAATTTAAATAGTATAATAGTAACTCTCTTGTAATACTGTCCATTAATGTATTATGATTATTACCATATATGTCAATGGGAGAATATATATTATCTAATAAGTTTTGGAAATATTTTTGTTTTATTTTATAATCCTTATCATAATATTTTTAACCTATATTACCCTATTTACCCAAAATCATGGTAATATTATTTTTACCAATGTTACATATCACATTGAAAAAAAATAAATGGTTTCTATTTAATAAATATTATCTTTATGATACTAAAAAAGGAATTCATTTTTCATATTCAATACACATATGTGGAAGAATTTAATTTAAAACTAAACCAAAAACCCCAAATAAATACAGTTTTCTTAAAATACATTATTATGCCCAAAAATGCACCTATAAAAAATAAAGAACAATTATTAAATAGTTTTTAATATTTATAAATTTTTATTATTTATGTTAAATTGATATGAAATATAATTTATACATATAATTTTAATATAAATAAAATGATTTTTTTATAAAAATCAGTATTATTCAATATTCATTAGATAATAAATAGTTACCAAAAATTACCGAAATTTCATCCTAAGATAAATTTTGAAATTTATATTTTCAAGATGATCTTTATTTTTTTCAATAGAATTTATAATGTTTCTAAATAA
Organism: Viscum album; assembly: GCA_963277665.1. Classification (NCBI taxonomy): domain Eukaryota; kingdom Viridiplantae; phylum Streptophyta; class Magnoliopsida; order Santalales; family Viscaceae; genus Viscum; species Viscum album. The sequence goes on along the minus strand of OY728126.1, from coordinate 1,393,577,173 downwards.
TATTTTCAAAACAAATCTTCCATTAAAATGCTGTAAGATTACCTTTAGAGAAGTATATTCTTGTATGCATAAAATTGTATTTTTTCTTATCTTATTAATGTATAAAAATAATTTGGATGTGTTTAAAAATATTTTATTGAGTGTAAAGTATATAAAATTTATAATTTGGTTAATACTATTCATTACTTCCTATTTAACATCTAGGTTTTAACAGTCACACATTATATATTATATCGCAGTTTTAAACTCGGTTTTCCGCACAATAGAAAATATCAATGATGAAAATTTTAAAATAGAAATATCAACAAATAATGGGGTTTTAGACCTCTTGTCCCAAATATATTTAATATAATCACCTAACATCCCTAATAATAAAAATAAAATTGATTTAAATTTATTTAACCGCAGTATTCATATTTATTTCATTTATTATTTTTCATTATTTTCATCATAGTCACTGTATTAGAATGAGATAGTCATATTGAACATCTCATGTCTATTTTTTAATTGATGTCATGGTTGTATCAATATATCAATAATATTAAAGTATCATGTTCTAATATATCATATATTCATAACTTCCTTTAAATAGAGCTCATTTTATTTCAGGGTTAAAGATAGTTCCCAATACAAAAAAAAGTTCAAATATACAAATTGTTGACTGACTATAAATGTTATCTTATAATGGTGTGTTTACATGTGTGGTTTCACCAATCAAGATGCATATAATTTTTTTTTTCAAAGTTAAGATTTTTGAATCCATTATAGAATATAAATAATAATATAGTATCACTAATAGAATTAAATTTTACTATAAAATGATATAATATAATCATCTGAAAACAATTAATTTTTTAAAAAAATTATATATTTATCTTTATTATATCGTCAAGGATTAAAATTTGTCATTTAAGTAAAATTAATTATATTCAATTTATATTTTTAAAATTAACATTATACATTATTAAAATTTTAATTATTTAGTTAATTATTTGATAGTTATATAAGTGGATAATATTAAAACCTTCCATGGAGGTGGGGATGAGAAAAATTATATTTTTCATATCGGTAGTGAGAATACAACAATATGTTCCATGTTCTCACATTAGAATACTTAAAGAGCATAAGATAATATACATTCCTAGAATATAATGAAATTTATATAAAACAATGATATTGAAATCATTTTAGAATGTCAGCGTGAATATAATTAAAGGAGTTAAAAAAGAAAACAAAAAATGTTGTGTAAGGATAGTTTACCTCTTCCTTTGGATTTCAAAATATTGATACTATGACTAGATTTATGAAATGATAGTTTTTGACTAATACAATCTATAGTTCATTGATATTTGAGGTTTGATTGAATTTTTATTAGTCTTTACAAAATTAATAATTTAAAATTGTAAACAATTAAGGTGTAAAATCATTGTATTTATAAAGAGATAAGGAAATAATTTTTATTTCATACATATATATATACTTTTTATATGTTGAAACTATAATAAAAATTATCTAAGAGTTTGGAAGTAATGAATCTAATCTATATACTAATAATAAATATTATTACAATACATATGAATGAAACTAGGACATGTAAAGATATATGTGGTACCAATTAGACTCATGCAGACATATATGGGTGACTCATGTGTCAAAAACATTTTATCAATTGAAATTTATTATTATATTCTCTTACTAAACATAGAACTAAACTTTAATATCCTATTACAGAAATTGGATCAATTAAAATTATATACATAAATAAATCAAATATATGAATGAAGGTAATGTAGTAAAGAGGAACATCATATTTTTTCATTGTTTGGTACAATGAACTTTGTTTTTTTTGTGATTAGTTACTCAAACCAAAAATGAAATCTATTCTATAATGTAATATTTATAACAATGGGTATTTTTTCTATTACCATAACTGAGTCACACATTTTTCTCAATTACTGATTCTTTTAAGAAGTCTCTTTCGATAATCACATTATATATTTTTCAAAAATATCACACAATTGTTACTAAGTCACATGGTGATCTCCCTTAACACCCTAAGTCACACAAGTAATCTGGAGTTTTACTATATATATGAATGTCTTCTATTGAGGTTAATTTTTTTAAAATCACTCATTCTCCCCAAGACTCTTTTCTCTAAAATGATTTTTCTTCTTCTACTCATAGTAGAGTCTATAAGTACATTAAAATTTTCAAATAGTCATTACGTGTCAAGCATCACCAGTTTTTATTTTATTTTATTTCATTATTGGTGTGGGTTAATTTTTGTTGTGTACATGTTCTCTTTATTGTGAGAGATTTGGAGTCTTTGTCACGAAATGAATCTGGTCGCCTTCAAAATCGGCACCCGATTCGGTCCATGGCAAGACCCGAAGGGCGTTCCTGATCCCCACGGGCTGGCACAAGTTTCTGGGTATCATAAAATGATAATTGGGAATGATTTACCCGAGTTTATAAACTTAAAACGACAAAAGAGTCCAATAAAACAAATCTGGATTTTTCAACTAAAACCGTCTTTTACAAAATTTCAGAACTGAAATACATAAGTTAAAACTATGTTTAAAGACCATTTAAATGGTACATAACCAAATAAGGACAGCCAAAGAACCTCCACAAGGAAAGAGGCACCTCCCTCATGCTATCTCCACGACACTGCATCCCAATGGACAACTAAAAACCTGAATCAATGGCATAAATCATGTACCCAAACCTGTGACATAAAATAAGAAAATCTACTTACACCCAAAGGTGTAAGTAGGGTGTGAGCGAAAGCCCAGTAGGATACCACCACTAATAGATTCCATGTGATAAACATTTAATGGAGAAAATAATGCAAGTTTTCAAAGACATGAGATGCTAGTTAAAATTTCTAAAAGATGCAACATTAAATAAAAACAGTTTTCAGGTGGGCTAATTTAAAGAATAAAAACATTTAAAATAAATACCATAGCTACTGAATTTTCCAGCCTCTCATACCGTATACCGACAGTAAGAAAAAAGTATCCAGTGAGCACAATCAATGGGAAATAACCCCTAGGCACTCGCTAGCTGTGGGTCCCAGGTACCTTGTATCTCGGAGAGAGTAACCATCACAAATATTCATTCTCGTGCACGAGCCACTAGTAGGGAACATACCCATAACCTAGTTGTCCCCAATCATCATCATCATAGTTTATTTAGAGTTTTAAGCGTCAATCTTGCTAAGTGAAACTGAGGCCAAACCCCACAGATTCACTAGCATACTAGTACACGTCCACCCACCTAGATATCCGGGTTTTCCCTTTGTGCTCAAACAAGTTCAACAATCCAAGAAGTATAGTTCTCACATGAAAATATCACTTACACATCACAAATTAACCAAACATCCCCATGTACATCACACAAGTCAAAAATTCCACTTTTCATTCAAATGCATTTTGAAATCAAACTCACTCCAAATTGCCTACAACACTTTTCACATTTCTTTAACACTTCCACAAATCCATTAAACAATTTCATAAAACCATTACAAGATATTCAACTCACATAACAGCCCACACACATGTCACACAATACCCTTCTCACCTTCACAATTCATTTTATAAATAAACTCACATGAAATATCACACACCCGTGTTTCGCACACAAAACACAATTTAGTAAAACATTTCGACAATTTATAAAAAAAATTCTAAAAATGTTTAACATCTCAAATCACCACATTACCATTAAAAAACCCACATTAGGTGAACACACTCACCCAAATAGTACATATACACCCTTTCCCAACTTTTTTAACCAAATAAAACATTTGCAATTTTTATAAAACAAACCCAAGAGGTATAACCATTGTTTGTACACTAAACCCATTTCCAAAACCCTTATTTAAAAGAAAAATCATACCAATACCAAACCAAAACAGAATCTTTCAGCCCTAAAACAATTATTAAACCACCCCCAAATGTTATAAAAATACATCAAATAATACCACAAAGATACACATGAAAAACACACGTTTTCATAAATCACCTTCAAGAAGTACAACAGGTTTTTACACCTTAAACTCATTAAAAAAAACCAAATTTCAAGGCCAACATGACAATAAGGAATTAACAAACCAGAATTGGCACCCCCTTTCAAGACTAATAAATCACTTTCATATGTTATAAACTAAACTCAAACATTACCCCAAGAGTCAAACATGAAAAGTAACCAATTTCAAGCTATAATGCAACTAAAAATTAAATGTTTAACCAAATCCATAAAAACTGTTTTCACAGCACATAAAACAGATTATAAACATGCTAAATTAATAATCCATGCAAGCTAACTCATCAAAAAATGGCTACACATGGAATCACCTACCCGTTTGAGTCGAAACCCTCAAAACTTGGTGCGAAACCTTAAGCGCACCACCGTTGCACCAAAAGGAATATAAATCCAGACCTAAACCACAATAATTTACCCAAAAGTCACCAAATCAGACATTAGGATCGAACCCCAACTTCTGGACATGAGGAACTTCAAGAAAAAGGAAATAAAACTAAAAGAGGATGGAAGGAACCAAGAAGGAATTCCCTTACTTGAAATATCTTGAAGGAATCGGTCCCAATCCACTAAATCATGAATCAACAAGTACCCAAAACTGGTATGGAGGTTAGAAGGATTCCAATTAGGTCATGTGGGGACTGAAATGGGGGAAAAAGGATAAAAAATGAAGGAGTTATGAAAGGATCAATTTACCTATCCAAATCTGCCCGATTTTAGAAACCCTAATAAGTTCAGTAATAAATCGCGTTGAAGAAGAGCTCCAAAGAGGGGAGAGAGAGCTTGGCCGCGCGTCTGGGTTAAGGGGCGCAATTGAGGCTTTGAATCACCGAAAAATACTTAAAAATGAATAGGTTATTAATTAATCAAATTTTATTTTTAAAACTGGAATTGGGCTTTCGGGCAGGCCCAATCCCATAAATAAAAACCAACATAAACCTTGGTTATGGATTTCCAAAGGCACCAAATTTTAATTGAGGTGTTAATATATCAGGGGAGGACATTTAGGAGTTGGAATTAGGGAAAAGGATTAAAAAATTAAAAAGTTATAAAAGAACTAAAATTTATTTTTAAATCTGGAATTGGGTTCACGGTTTGACCCAATTCATGAAAACTCATATATTCTCCATAAAACCTTTGAAAACCCCCAAAACAAAGAATTAATGGAAATTAAAATAAAAATACATTTAAAATAATCTATGTATGTGACAATTCTCCCCACCATGAAAACATTCCGCCCCGGAAAGTCACAGCAAGGCCAAAGTAACAACCAAACCCAACTGAGAAACCAAGAGGTACTCCCTTGTCAGGTTTCTCCCCCAAATGCCAAAACACCTCCAGTGATCAATTAATGAAGGATTACTCTCATAAAAAAAACTTACACCACTTTCCTGAAATAATAAATCACATTCATAATTGATCGCAAAATAAAACTCCTCAAACACTATCCGAACAAGACTCAAGCAATTCAGCCAAACGAATAATAACATTGAACAAGGTTACACTTACCTTACTTTAACTAATACATTGGGCACTCTCCAGTCCCAATGTTTACCCAGGGAAGATGTAAGTAGTTAGATATCTCCAAATGATATTACCTACTTCCCATACAATACCAAGGAAAAAGATGAGTTACTTGTATGAAGAGACACAAATGGGCTCCCCACCATAAGAGACAACTTATTTTTTTTTCCCGAGACAGAATCAAGACACTAATAGGGGAAGGCCCAAACAGACTCCCTAGTACAAGGGGTATACATCCATTAGAAATTTACAAAATAATATGCGTGATACCCATGGTGGGTCTTCCCACCACAAGAACCAACCATCTTAACCGACCGGCGTGGGCTGACACGAAAAGACCCCAAAATTAAGGAGTTGGGACGGTCACACGGTTAGTCTGCACAGTTTGAGAAACTGTGCGATAACTATGTGGATCCTTATATCTGCATGGTTATTTTTTTTGTTCATGGTTAGAACTATCCATGTGAAAACCGTGTGCTCAACTTGTCTATCCAAATTTCCAACCATTCTCCAAAGACTCAATGGAAACCAAAGGGGGAGGGAATAACATTGTGTGAAGACATGGGTAAAAAACCCTCCACCTATTTCCACCGAACGAGAAAAACAAAAGAAATATGATGACACCATAGGTTTAAACTCTTCCTATCTTTCATACTGAGGATAGGACATTGTACAAGGGTTTAAACGACACTGGGGTTTCCCCTGACTACGCGCCAGCTTCTCTCCGGGACCTATGGCTGGAGCTCAAAATATTGAAGCATCTTCGGCCACGCAGTTTGGCTGTTGAAACCCCTATGTGGAACTTCTTCTTTCGCTACCACAAACAACTACACCGCATACCCTGATGGGTTCATCAAGACATAACACACTCCATAACTCACTTTACCAAACCATACATTTCCCTGAAACAAGGGATCAGAATAAGCACACACATCGCACCTTGTTTCTTTACGTGAGAAACAACAGAAGGGTAGGACACGTATAAACACTATCCTCTAAGATAGAGGATTTGATGTTTTTCCCAAGGGATACATACTCCCAACATAACAGAGAACCTAAGAGGATTGTGTGACCTTGACCTTTACAGTCAAAAGAGCACACAACATCACAATGCGTCACCGAACATGACCCTTGTGATTGATAGAAACAATACATGGAACATGACCATATTCCAAGTCCCTAAAAACAGACAAGTCCAAAAAGTGGACACAATATCCTATCAAGACCAAAATCTCAAAATCGGTTGTTTAATAATAACTCTTGCTTCAAGGAAACTATGAAGAACCCAGAGGCCCTCTTAGACACCATCATTACACTCATCCACACTAACAACCAAAGAACACTTCCACCTTTGATGAATCATGAAACTTAAGAAACCAAGGCCTCTTTCAACCTTCCACAAGAACTATCCCACTACAAGAGGATCTACAAATCAACTAAATGAATGGTTGTAGACTCAATCAACAATGATCTATAAAATATTCCTTATATTGATCAACTGGAGGATTTTCCATTGGAGAAACAATACGGGTTGCACTTCAGTTGTGCACTAACCCTAAATGGGGGCGTACCTTATCCAACGGGAGAACCCAAGGACCCAACCAAGATGGTCCATTGGTCAAAAAAACCATAAACCAGATCTAAACAAATGAATTTAACCACCATAAAGGTGTCCCGAAACATATCTCAGAGGAGACTACTAACTCGTCCTTCTACCTAGCATACTGACCAAACATAATCCCAAAATACAGTTCAAATAGGAGGGGTTATTGGACTAAAAAAACATCCCACAAAAACAACATCTTCAAAGACCCATAATACAAACCATCCCAAAACTATTCATCAAGACATCATGTTTTTCTTTAAAACCATTTCTTTGAAAACAAGCGGTTCAGCGGTAAGAGTATCGACCAATGGTACCCCATGGGCCTCACACATGCATGTTTTTGTGCCACACCAGACACCCACCTCATATCCGTCCCGGAACTCATCCAGTCGTGCCATCAACCATCCATCATCCCATATAACCCCATGCATGTGGTCACTAATGGAAATACCAAAGGTTAAAACAAAAATTCTTTCCACTTTTCAAAACCAAAATGGTCAACCAACACATCCTTTTTTTTCTCATAACTGCTAACCACGAGATCAAAATCCCAACTCACATCTTAATTTTTTTTTCAGAAAGTCACAACAATTTAGAAAATAACTCACATTCAAGATATTCACATAAATTTCAAAACATATCATCCCATTAAAACACACTCTGATTGTTTAGAAAACTCTATTGGAAACACTTTTCAAAATCTACTTCAATACAGTTTCTACCTTCAAAAGAGGTGTAATCACACCATTTTCTATTTCAAAATAATTCTGAATATTTAGTTCCAAAATTTCATAAATCATACCATTCCATATTTATTTTAAAATCATTTCACAAAAACATTACACTTCTTAAAACCAAGTCACTTTAAAACCAAAGTTCCAAGATTTCAAAAATAAAGAACACAAGACAATGCGAGAGGAAACTAGTTTCAGTGGGTGACTTGGACATATGGTTGGTGGCCATATTCCAATCACTTCACTGTCACAGAGAGTTTTCTAGGGAATATCCCCAGCTCCACATGGCTTTCCAGACCCTGCGAGCTCATTGAGACCATTAACCCAACTCTCTTTTCATTTCCCCTAATCATCATCAAACCAAGAAAACCAAAAGACATAGACAAATCCCAACTTCCCCTGGTGACTTGAATCCTGAAATGAGGTGTGGTGATCAAGAACACTACCCATAACCAGAATTCCATGTCCCAACAATCATAACTCTATACTATCCCAACTATTTCCTAAATAACATGACTCAAATGGAGCGAACCTCCTCTGATACCATTTTGTCACGAACCGACTCTGGTCGCCTTCAAAATCGGCACCCGATCCGGTCCATGGCAAGACCCGAAGGGAGTTCCCGATCCCCACGGGCTGGCACAAGTGCCTGGGTATCATAAAATGATAATTGGGAATGATTTACCCGAGTTTATGAACTTAAAACGATAAAAGAGTCCAATAAAACAAATCTGGATTTTTCAACTAAAACCGTCTTTTACAAAATTTCATAACTGAAATACACAAGTTAAAACTATGTTTAAAGACCATTTCAATGGTACATAACCAAATAAGGACAGCCAAAGAACCTCCACAAGGAAAGAGGCACCTCCCTCATGCTATCTCCATGACACTGCATCCCAATGGACAACTAAAAACCTGAATCAATGGCATAAATCCTGTACCCAAACCTGTGACATAAAATAAGCAAATCTACTTACACCCAAAGGTGTAAGTAGGGTGTGAGCGAAAGCCCAGTAGGATACCACCACTAATAGATTCCATGTGATAAACATTTAATGGCGAAAAGCATGCAAGTTTTCAAAGACATGAGATGCTAGTTAAAATTTCTAAAAGATGCAACATTAAATAAAAACAGTTTTCAGGTGGACTAATTTAAAGAATAAAAACATTTAAAATAAATACCATAGCTACTGAATTTTTCAGCCTCTCATGCCGTATACCGACGGTAAGAAAAAAGTATCCAGTGAGCACAATCAATGGGAAATAACCCCTAGGCACTAGTTAGATGTGGGTCCTAGGTACCTCGTATCTCGGTGAGAGTAACCATCACAAATATTCATTCTCGTGCACGAGCCACTAGTAGGGAACATACCCATAACCTAGTGGTCCCCAATCATCATCATCATAGTTTAGTTAGAGTTGTAAGCGTCAATCTTTCTAAGTGAAACTGAGGCCAAACCCCACGGATTCACTAGCATACTAGTACACGTCCACCCACCTAGATACCCGGGTTTTCCCTTTGTGCTCAAAAAAGTTCAACAATCCAAGAAGTATAGTTCTCACATGAAAATATCACTTACACATCACAAATTAACCAAACAGCCCCATGTACATCACGCAAGTCAAAAATTCCACTTTTCATTCAAATGCATTTTGAAATCAAACTCACTCCAATTTGCCTACAACACTTTTCACATTTCTTTAACACTTCCACAAATCCATTAAACAATTTTATAAAACCATTACAAGATATTCAGCTCACATAACAGCCCACACACATGTCACACAATACCCTTCTCACCTTCACAATTCATTTTATAAATAAACTCACATGAAATATCCCACACCCGTGTTTCGCACACAAAACACAATTTAGTAAAACATTTCGACAATTTATAAAAAAAATTCTAAAAATGTTTAACATCTCAAATCACCACTTTACCATTCAAAAACCCACATTAGGTGAACACACTCACCCAAACAGTACATATACACCCTTTCCCAACTTTTTTTAACCAAATAAAACATTTGCAATTTTTATAAAACAAACCCAAGAGGTATAACCATTGTTTGCACACTAAACCCATTTCCAAAACCCTCATTTAAAAGAAAAATCATACCAATACCAAACCAAAACAGAATATTTCAGCCCTAAAACAATTATTAAACCACCCCCAAATGTTATAAAAATACATCAAATAATACCACAAAGATACACATGAAAAACACACGTTTTCATAAATCACCTTCAAGAAGTACAACATGTTTTTACACCTTAAACTCATTAAAAAAAACCTACTTTCAAGGCCAACATGACAATAAGAAATTAACAAACCAGAATTGGCACCCCCTTTCAAGACTAATAAATCACTTTCATACGTTATAAACTAAACTCAAACAGTACCCCAAGAGTCACACATGAAAAGTACCCAATTTCAAGCTATAATGCAACTAAAAATTAAATGTTTAACCAAATCCATAAAAACTGTTTTCACAGCACATAAAACAGATTATAAACATGCTAAATTAATAATCCATGCAAGCTAACTCATCAAAAAATGGCTACACATGGAATCACCTACCCGTTTGAGTCGAAACCCTCAAAACTTGGTGCGAAACCTTATGTGCACCACCGTTGCACCAAAATGAATATAAATCCAGACCTAAACCACAATAATTTACCCAAAAGTCACCAAATCAGACATTAGGATCGAACCCCAACTTCTGGACATGAGGAACTTCAAGAAAAAGGAAATAAAACTAAAAGAGGATGGAAGGAACCAAGAAGGAATTCCCTTACTTGAAATATCTTGAAGGAATCGGTCCCAATCCACCAAATAATGAATCACCAAGTACCAAAAACTGGTATGGAGGTTAGAAGGATTCCAATTAGGTCATGTGGGGACTGAAATGGGGGAAAAAGGATAAAAAATGAAGGAGTTATGAAAGGATCAATTTACCTCTCCAAATCTTCCCGATTTTAGAAACCCTAATAAGTTCAGTACTACATCGCAATGAAGAATAGCTCCAAAGAGGGGAGATAGAGCTTGGTCGCGCGTCTGGGTTCAAGGGGCGCAATTGAGGCTTTGAATCACCGAAAAATACTTAAAAATGAATAAGTTATTAATTAATCAAATTTTATTTTTAAAACTGGAATTGGGCTTTCGGGCAGGCCCAATCCCTTAAATAAAAACCAACATAAACCTTGGTTATGGATTTCCAAAGGCTCCAAATTTTAGTTGAGGTTTTAATATATCAGGGGAGGAAATTTAGGAGTTGTAATTAGTGAAAAAGATTAAAAAATTAAAAAGTTATAAAAGAACTAAAATTTATTTTTAAATCTGGAATTGGGTTCACGGTTTGACCCAATTCATGAAAACTCACATATTCTCCATAAAACCTTTGGAAACCCCCAAAACAAAGAATTAATGGAAATTAAAATAAAAATACATTTAAAATAATCTATGTATGTGAAAATATTGTAACACCCCGAAAAAGTGAGACTTAAAAAGGCTAAATGTTACTACCCATGTCAACAAGGTGCACCTTCCTTTTCGGGATCCTATCTGATTAGAACTCCACAGTTAAGCGTGCTTGGCCTGGAGTAGTGATCAGGATGGGTGACCTCCTGGGAAGTTTCCTGGATGTGTGTGAGTGAGGACAAAACACACTGGAAAGGACATGTGTTGGCCTGTGGGGATAGTCATTAGTCTGATAAGCGACCCGAGTGAGTAATAGCCTATGGTGTGCTAAGAAGGCAACCAAGGTATTACAAGAGACCCATGGGGTCAGATGATAAGGTTCATGACCCGGGTGGCGGGTCATGACAAATGGTATCAGAGCCAATACCCAGTCGGAAGTGCTTAGGCACTGCCTGGGTTTGAGGCTTGGGTCCACAACGAGGGCGTTGTGCTTTAAAGGGGTGGATATTGTAACACCCATGAAAAAGTGAGACTTAAAAAGGCTAAATGTTACTACCCATATCAACAAGGTGCACCTTCCTTTTCAGGATCCTATCTGATTAGAACTCCACAGTTAAGCATGCTTGGCCTGGAGTAGTGATCAGGATGGGTGACCTCCTGGGAAGTTTCCAGGATGTGTGTGAGTGAGGACAAAACACACTGGAAAGGACATGTGTTGGCCTGTGGGGATAGTCATTAGTCTGATAAGCGACCCTAGTGAGTAATAGCCTATGGTGTGCTAAGAAGGCAACCAAGGTATTACAAGAGACCCATGGGGTCAGATGATAAGGTTCATGACCCGGGTGGCGGGTCATGACAGTCTTTGTGTACTTTCATTATATTTCTTGGTCATTGTTTGGGTATGGTTTGACTGAAATCATGTGAGGCCATGGTAAAATATTGTACCGTGTGGTGTTTAGTTGGTGCATGGGACAAAGAAATGGCATTCACATGGTTAGAGGAAACAATTTAGAAATATTTCATTGATTCTCTATAATTTTATATAACCATTTTTTACAATAGGGCCATGGTTTTCCACACCATGTCAGCAACACATTCAAGTTTCCTCCACTTATTTTAGGTTTCTCATGGTTGGAACATAGTTTTGGAAACACGATAGCTTTTTGAGTTACCATAAAAAGATAAAATTTATGTTTCCTCTCTTTATTTTTAACCCTAATCCAACCTTCTCTTATTCCTCTCATTCATACATCCCCTTTGGAAAATAGGGAGGCTTCATCCACTCTCCCTCATTGAATCCTCAGCACACATCCATCACTCGTTTAGTGAATTTGTCCTTGGGTAAGATATATTATTTATTCTTCATTTCTTATTTTTTTTATTTTCACTTATCTTGGATCTATAGTAGTTGATAACTATGGTGTGGGTAGGGATGATATGGTCAATTCCTATGATGTTATGATGTAAGAATGGTCTCTCAATCATTGTTCTTTCTTCTCCCGGATTGTCATTACTTTATCATACCATTGAAGTATGTATTTCAATACATTTATGTTTATATACCATTCCATACGATTCTTGATGATTTATAATTTATTTATAAATGTGTTCATCGTACTTGTTTTTTTGTTGGGGTGACATTACAGTTCTTTATTCATGTTGGCATATTGGAGAAAAAGGGTTTTCAAAGGATTTTATTAATTATTCATGTACATTATGCATGAAATTAGTTTTATGGAATTCAAATTAGTCTTTTAAAAATTAAATTGGATATTTTCAAAAAAAAGTACCTTATTTCAAAATTTGGTAATTAGAATTTCCTTTGGGAATTATGTTTTTTATTGTAATACATTGTAGTGGTTTAGAGTTTGTGATAATTATTGTGATTAATGGTAATCCTAGTGGGGAGCTTTAATATTTTTTATATATTTTATTGGTCTAATATTGGTATGACACTCTATGTGGGAACATCCCTAGGTGAATAGGGTACACCTATAGAGAGACACACAAATGATAAAATATATTTTAATGATGATTTTCACCATTAAAACTAGATTTCAAAAACCATTCCATCATCGTCATTCTTCTTTGAATTATCCTTTTTAAAATGGTTCATTCATTTCTAAATTACTAAAATTTCGTTTGCAAATATATTTCAGAATTATTTACCACATTGGACATTGATGTGTATTTTAGTAACCAAGTGACCTTAAAATACCTTTGGGAATCTTCCACATTATATACTTTTTTTTATCTTGACATTTGAAATTATTTTGGAAATGATCTTGGTTTTGGAAAATTTAAAGCCTCGGTTGGTATCTTGTGGTGTTATGGATTGTTTTCTGAAAACACATATGACATGAAGGCCTGATTTGAACTAGTGTATTGATTGATGTCTAGTGGGAACCCTATGGTTATACTTATGAGGATATTGTAATTTTATTATTGGTTTCTCGGTTTGAGAATGGAATTCATGTTGGAATGAATTGGTTATTATTTTATTCCACACATGTGACGACATCCCCATTTTACTTTATACTACTATAATAGGACTCTTGGACATAATCTAGAGGGTAGAATTATAGTTAAATTTAGATATTGATTAGACGGATTGGTACCATGAAATGTTTTGAGATTCAAGGTGGGTTTACCACTATTGAGGCTAGTTTATAGAATATAGTTTGTTATTGACCATGGATTTGTACCACACAGTGGGAGGTGAATTCAATCTGAGTACATTCATGTATTTCATATAACGATGTTTTGAAAATCACCTGGATTACAAATATTTATGGAATAAAATATATATTTGTACTCATTTTTTCTACACTACTAGAACATTCCATATTATTCTATTTTCATTATTCTATAAAATATATTTTGATAATGTGGATTCGCTCCGTCTTTTTGTAATGGATTTCTAAATGGTGTATTAAAATGAAAATATGTTTTAATAGTGAAATGTTGTTTTTATTATTCAGAGAAGGGAATGATATCATTGGTTCGTAAAAATGATAATCCCCAATCTTTAATATGTATTTAAAATATAATTTTTGAACTATTTTGGAAAAGGAAATGAATGGTTTCAGTGGTTATTACATACTAAGATATTTATGACCACCCCTTCATGTGCCACTATGATTTAGTATACCTGATCTACATTTCCCATCCAGGTATTATTTGGTGGTTGTATATTCAATATATTGTTTACAGAAAGCTGTGACTAAGGGGATATATGGAGATAATGTGGGGTCCAAGATTAGTTTTGGTATTGTGTTATTTTTTTCCTTCAATGTTTTTTTGGTATTTATAATTTTTTAAATTTCATTGTTTTAATAATTTAAGGATCCAACTAGATAGTCTACATGATCTATTTGGATTTATTTTTATCTATAGTTTATTCATCTAAATCATTCTCACTTGTGATAAAAGTTATTATAAATTATAGTGAAAAAGGTGAGAGGATCTAAAATTTATCATGATCATTATCACGGTCCAAGCTGGGTTTTGAGTCAGATGGTCGGCCATATTGTTTTTTGAAAAAAAACTAAAATATTATCACATTATTAGTTGAAGAACTAATTATTTTAGAGATAGGATATTCGTCACTCTAGAGGTAAGTATGATAAGTACGTAATAATCAATTTATCATCCTAGTACGCGAGTTTCCAAGGGTAGTCTAGGACTTGAGATTTTTTATTCATTTTATAGGATGCATTATGATGATGAAGGTGAGATAATGTTCTATTATGGGATTACATGAAGTAATAACCCATGTTGATCTGTAGTGCATGGTTTGGAATTATTTCAGTGGTGGATGCTTTCATGGAGCATGGTAAGAAAAACCATGTGGCCAGATTGTGTATGGTAAATAATTTCCTATCATGAGCATCTGATGTGAGTCACATTTCAGTGTTGTTGGGATTTGAAATTGGAAATGGCTTTTGGAATACGATGTTTTCAAAATGATGATTATTTTTCAGTGGGTATTTTTTCTAATGATAAATTTTTTGTTTAAAGTTTATTTTTGGAATGGAAATTGGTGTTTAATTTGGAACAGAAGTGTAGTTTATGTTAATGGTTTCTTTGGATAAATTTCAGGGTGTTTGTTTAATGAACCAACCATTTTGGTTTGAGATTCTATTTTTTTGTTGTTTTTTGGTTAGGTGTTCATTTTGGTTCTATTTATTTTCTTATTTAGATTATACCACATAGAAAAGTAACATATTTGTATCACAAGTCCTTTATTGTTTTGAAATCACTCCATTTTCCAAGTGGAGTTGTGGATTAATTGTCCTCTCCTTTATTTAGAGTATTTCATTGTGATCAAGATATATTAGATACTGTATATTGTTTTTATGAAGTCAATGTTTTTTCAATGAGTCTGGAACTCTCAAATCCATGAGTTCGTGATCTATTTAAGTTTCATTTAATGGATCATTTATGGATCATTATAAGGTGATATAACATTCATCATTTTATAAATTGATGGATTGGAAAGTGTTTAAGACCATATTTTTTTGATGGATCACACATGAGGTGGTGAAGGTGTATAATGTAAAAGACCTAATGAGTATTCATCCCGGTCAATAGAAGGTGAAGGATTTTGTTATAAATTTCAAAGAGGATGCTTTATTTTATAAGTTGATGGTGTTTAAGGATTATTTGACAACTATAATTTTAGTCAGTGCAATTAGTCCTAATATTAATTAATGAGTTCTCTCATCCATAATGGTTTTTATGGAAACTCTTTTTTAGGAATTTCAATCTAGGATAATCATAGGACCACTTTATATATCATTTTGGAGTCTTGTATCCTATGAATCATTTTAAAGAACACCATTTTTCTTGAGGTGTATTCTATAGTAATATATTCTTAGAGTCTCATTTATTTGTTTCATCTTCTCATTCATTGGGTCATTGTTTCTATCCTTACAGTGTGGTCGGTAAGATTACATAATACTATGATGATTTTCCAATGATATGTTTGTTTGAGTTATCTGGAAATGTAAAGAATTTTTTTTCATGAATAGTTGGTCTTAGGTGGGGTATGTGTGCTATTTACTAAGGGAATACAGATGGTTTATGACACTACGGATCCAGTCATAGGCCATGGAGTGATGATTTCCACATATTGTAGAATTTTTGGGTGTGGGGGAATTGTTGGACTAACATTTGTCTTTGACATTGGATAAGAGTTTGTTTTTGTTTTACTATTATAGTTTATGTTATTATTGTGAGATTTGGGTTTTTTTGTAAAATAGTCAATGTCTTTATATTCTAATATTGTTTTTATGGATTGTTATGTGGAATGGATGTGGTTATCTTATTTTGGATCAAATTTTTGGTTATGTTTTTTGACTGATTTTTCAGATAATCATGTCTTATGGAGATGAAGAAATAGGGTTTAGTTAGAAAACTTTTTTATATTTTCCCTAATTGTACCCCCTGTGTAGGGAGTTTTTTTTCATTTTGGGAGTTATTATGTATGTGTCATTGAGTATATTGGGATCTCCACTGTGGGTGTTATGGTGTTAGCTTTATTAATGTTGGTGGGATAACCCTCTCCTTTTATTTCTTCATGATTCTCCCAATTGTGGTTTTATTTAGAGATTCTAAGCTGTTAATTTTTATGTTGAATGGTCACATTTATTTCTATGGTTTATTTTTCGTTTTTTCCATTTCAACCTTGATTTTTGTTCCTTGTTTGGCTAGTTAACATTATAGGAGAAGAAAACATTTTTAGCTGGGAGAATTATCACACCCCAACAATAATTTTTCCATTTATTTTATTTTTTTAATGGTGTGGGGTATTTTATTGATCATATAGTTGATTTTATAGTGACAGTTTTTATGTCTCATAGTTTGAGGTGGTTTCTGGCTCTGTGTATGTTTTGAGCACGGTTTAGCCCAAATAGTTTGAGACAAAGGGAAATTAGTTTGAAGTGATTTTAGTTAAATAGAAAAGGGAACTACTTTTATAACGTTATAGGAAGAATATTTGAAATTATTCTTGGATTTTATGCAATTTTACAGAAACATTTTTCATAGTTTGCACAATATTTCCCAAATTGTGTGAACTACCCATGCAGGTGTCCACCCCATCATTTATAGTCTACATAGTTCATGGATGTTTTTGAAAACCATACATCCAAAAAAATTGGATTTCCCAAGTTTCATAAAAGTTTTAAATTACCTTTCTTTAAATCCTTCTATTTTATCCCCTATCTATCCCTCTCATGGCCCCTAATTTCTGATGGCCATTGAGAGAATTTAGATTCTTCCTCTAGTCTCCTTTCATCAATCCTTTATTCTCTTCCTTTAGTCTCTAGTGGGTTTATCCTTAGATAAAATTTCTTCTTCATTTATCATTTTTATTTATCATATTAACACTTTTCTCTAGGATTACATCTATCTCATTCAGACATAGGGTGGTGGTTATATAATGTTTTTGATTCCTTTGATTATAGGGTATGTGGTTTCTCTCTTGATATTTGATTTTTTATTCTCCTATTGTTTTTTTAATTTTTTGATGTCATTGATGTAGTTGTTTAATAAATATCCTTTTTTTAACATTACATTCAATTATTGAGCATTTATAATTAATTTATACTGATTTTCATCATGCTTATGATGTGTTGGATTGAATTTCATATTGTCTTTTCATGTTGGAAAATTGGTAAAGATTTATTTTCTATGGATTTATTTAATTATCACTATATAAGAACCTGAAATTTGATTTATGAAATTTATATTTGTATTTTAAAAATAATGATAGAAAATTTAAGTTGTTTTTAAACATTGGTTGGGTTTTGTATAATAGGTTTGTCATTTGGAATTATGTTTTTTGTCACTATAATGCCTTACGGTGGTGTAGATCTTCTGTGAGTTGTTGAGTGTAGTGGAAATTATAGTGGTGACTCTTTAAATATGGATTTTCTTATTTTATTCAACTACTATTGGGTTTTAATTAGATATTGGAAGATCTATTGGTTCATGGGTTTAACCTATGTATGGGGACATAAATGATAATTTCACTATTGTGGTGATATTCACCTTAACCCTTAGATTTCAAAACACATTTTCTTTCGTATTCTTTTTATTTTCATCACCCTTCCCTCAAATTGTTCTTATATCTGAAATGACTCAAATGTTGATTCCAAATATGTTTCATAAGGTTTGGGCCATATGTAAACCTAATGTATAATATGGTTATTATATAACTATAATAGATGATTTAGAATCTTCCTAGTTATATTTTATTTTTTCACCAATTTAGTATTGGTTTTTCAAATGACATTGGTTTTAGAAATTTTAAAAGACCATCTGAAATATTTTTTTGGAAAGTGGTTTAGAAACTCATGTTATATGAAACTTGGTCAGAACTTGTTTATAGCTCGATTTTGATGGGTATCCTATAGTGGACCATTCGAGGAGAACATCATCAAATAGTTGTCAATGGGTTTTGGTGAATTTATCCATGATGGAATAGGTGGGTTATTGTTTTATTCTTCAATTGTGTTGTTATGCCGATTATATTTTACTCTATTATAATGGGATTCCATGATATCATATAGAAGTTCAAGTGATGTTTTCTTTATAATACTAATTGGACTTATTGGTACCCATAGATTTGTTGATAGTCATGGTTGTACTTTCTACTAGAGGAGATAGTTTAGAGCATCTAATTGGCTATAGACTGTAGTGTTTCACCATATGATAGAAGGTGAGTCTGACCAATCTACGTCTAGGAATTTCTTCCATATATGTATAATAATTTCATATTATTCCATAATTTTATAATATAATTTATTTATTTTTACATTGATTAACTATCGTGGTTTTACATTCCTTCTATTACAGGTTTCTGTATTCTATGAATTATCTTTTGATCACATTTTTTGGATCCTTCTTTTGTTAAGGGGTTTTTGAATATTGTTTTAAAATGGAAATATAATTTCAATAGTAGTAATTTGTGTTTCTTATTTTGAAAATAGAAATTTTTGTTTAGTTATATAAAATGATAAAACCCTATATTCAATATGTAATGGAAACTTTTTTTTTTCTTGATGAAAACCATGAATGAATTCCATGGTGCTTCCTTACTGATCATTTTAAGTATCACACCCTATATATACCACTCGATGCTGGTAGACCCGAGCTGTTATGCATGTTATTTTATATAGTTCTGGATGCCTTTGGTGTAGTATGGTGTGTGGATGAATGTTACCAAGAGGTCACATGGAGATCATGTATGGTCCCGGTAATGTTTTCATTATTATTTATTTAATTTTATTAGTCGTTGTTGTATTCGGATCCTGTTGTTGTTTTTAATTGTATAAAGTGTTTATGGATCCTTTGTGTTTTTTTTGCATACTTTGTTAATTTGTATTTATATCTTGTATTTATTTGGATAAATCATTCCCTCTTATTATATTTTTGATACCCGACACTCTTTCCTTTCTCGAGAGGATCGAGAAAATCTCTTGGGACCTCTCATAAGTCGGGTCAGTTGTCAGTTCAAATGGAAGCCTTGTATGGTTTGGTGAGAGTATAAAACATGGTATCTAATAATACCATCTATAAAATTGTACACAAAACTTTATTTCTAGCTTCTCACACATCTCCACACATTCATATTATTTGTAGAATGTGGGATTGTTTCTTTATAAAAATTTATCTTTTATTGAAATTGTTTTTTTATCTTGTAATTTATTCTTCTCTCCTTTGAGAGAGATCATTTAATCTCATAGTGCACCACATCTATGATTTCTGAAATTCACTAATGTTAATTGTAAATGACTTATTCAAATATTTTAATTTTTCTTCATCTATTTCAACATCAATTCATGTGTATGAGAAGTTCTTTAATTGATCTTTTTCTTTTAAAATACAATAAATGGTATATCGAGGACATAATGAATTTTTCAGAATAATAGAACACACAACAAAAATACTACTATTGGGATCCCATGTATTTCCATTCATTGATATATCAACTCAAAGGTATTCCTATGATTCTGCCAATTATTTTAACTTAGTCAATAATCTCACCATGATTGGGGTTCAAATTATATCATTCATGTAAATGAATTACTCTTCTTCAGAATATCTTAATGAAAGTCCACCTCTCATATTTGGAATATCTGAATGAAATAGGGAAAAGAAGATGTGGGAAGCAATTTTTGTACCCATTTGTAACACACAATAGTTCTTTTCATTTCTCATGTAGTGGTAAAATTTTTATACATCAATCTCACAAATTTATAAATATGTGAACATACATTGATTAAAACGATATAGAGATTTATTAATATAATCTCTAGGTTCAATGAAACATTATTTTCATTTTTCTTGAAAACCTAGTAACCACATTTTTTCAGTCAAGAATTACATTACGAGGTTCTACACATTATTTATTTCCAATAAAATATACAAATCATGGATTCCGAATAATTAAAAATATCTTTATCTTATAATCATATATATATGTCATCAAAAATATTTTTATTTCCTCTTGATTATTAATATCTAGAAAGTGTTTTTTCATTTAATCTTAACCTTCCCATTATATTGGATGATGATATACTACACTTTATTCTCATTCATGAATCTTTAATGCTTCAAGGATATTTAATGTTTAAACCAAGGATGAAAATAACTTTTATCACCCATACATGTTTTTAATCTAAATATTGTTTTTCATATTTTTTATTTTCCACCGAGAAATTTATGGAAATTTATCTATAGAAATTTCTATTTCATATATTCTAATTTGGCCATTTAAATAATTTCCTTACATGATTATTAAGATATCAATATTTTTTTACATGGTTCTCCTATTCCAACTAAAAAACCCAATAAAATATTTACGAATGTGTATTTCAATTTGGTTACAAAAAAGATTTTTTGTATATTACTTCTTCATAGACTATTTCGGTTCCCTCTGGGAGGAATTTAAATATTTTTCTTCATTCATCATTTGGGAGACTCATTTATTGATCCAAATATATAATTTTATTGCATTATTTTATTTTGGATATCCATATTTTTGTATGTGGAAAAATCATCATTGTCTTTTTTATTTATTTATATGTAACATAACATAAGGAAATTTATTAAAAAACAAGTCTTTTTCACTAGGGATTAGTCTAGTTTTCCAACGATTCCAAATAAGGCATTCACCACTTTAACTCTATACAATCACATACATTAATAAATTTCGTAAATTTTACTCTGAACATAATAAAATTTATATTGAAAATATTTGAATAATTACAAGCCCTTTCAATAAACTTAAAATGCATTGTAGGATATGAAATACTCAAGGTTGTGTAATTCTTTGGTTACATCTTCCAACTGGGGTACAAATCTTATTTAATCATACCTTATACATATATACGTAAATTTAAAAATAACTAGTATTTTATAAACTATATATAAATGGATTTTTTTCATGATTTTACTCATTTAATGGGTCTTCTTTTTCATCTATCTCTCATCAAGGGATTAACCCTAATTTATATATGTTATTCCCAACTATATAGTATATCTTGTCATGTGTTCATTAGGTGAAAAATATTTAATTATTACATTCATCACATGTCATGGACTTCCATGAAGATATTGTAGTTCAATTATCTATTTAATATGGGAAATGCAATTCAATATTCCCTGGTATTTATACAAGGGTAGAGAAATCTAAACAATTCATATCATAATTTTCAGGGATTTAACACCACTTATTTGGTTGGTCGATAAATAATACATCTTAAAACACATATCATTATTACATTTATTACATTGAAAAGATATTTTGAAACAAATATAAACAAACAATATTGGGAAAATAAATTTCCCATTTTTTATGTAAATTTTTATCACTTCCAAACAGTATTCATTGGTAAATTTAACATCTCTCCAAAAAATTGAAAATAAATAAATAATAACAGAAATTAAACTCCAATTAAATATAGGGTTAGATTTGTAACCCTATTTTTATAACTACCCTTAACACACCAATATCATCAAAAATTTCTTGAGAGAAAAAAATTCATCTTGTATCATAACCAAATATTTATTTGTGCCAATAAAAATTAATGATCAGAGTTGTATCATATGAATTAACCTAGAAAATCAGCTATTTAAGAAATTTATCTTTGAAAATTAATCTCTATGTTAACATAAGAAATAGATTTTTAGAAAAAATGTTTGAAATTTTTAGGGAATAAATCTATTACATTATTAATATAAGACACTTATTTCATTATTTATCACTTTTTTGGAAAACCCATTCATATTTATTGTAACTCCCCAACCTACAGAAGTCTGTAGCTGATGAATAAGATTATTAAATCAACATGATTACAAGGAAGAAAATCCCAAATAACAAAATTGATTAGTTGTTTTGGAAAACAATATAGAGACATAAGTTCAACATTACAACTTGAAATGAAATACATTATATAAATTTTCCCTGGAAACATCCACAACTCCCAAATTATCACTGAAAATAATTTATAATATAATTCATCACATCCTACTGAGAAATAAAACATAATAATGGAGTGAAATCAGATGCACAGTAAGGGTAATAAATATATTGTATGATATCATAACCATACACATAAGGAATTTTTAATAACTAAAAACACTTTCATTTAAAAAATAATCTGGAGTATAACATGGAAGGAATATGAGCTGAATAAATAATTCCAAAATAGAACATAACCATGAGTATTCTACTAGTCAATTCACCCCATGAAATATCAATTTCTTGTTTCATAATGAAGGAACTCACAATGCAAGACACCATAACTATTCTTCCAAGGATTGTTTCCATTGACATACATAAATGGGAAAAAAACCAAACTAGTTTGTTTCATGAGATAAATGGATGCATCGAGGGGATCAAGTGGCCCACACCCAACACATACTAAGTCCAAGGATTTACTCATAGAAAATGGGTGATGATAATAGACATATATATTTATATTTCAACTAAAATATGAAATATAAATAACATTATCTAAACAATAAACATAAATACTAACCATTTAGAGTAATATGGTGAATGATATCAAGATAACACATCGATAGTAAAAAAATAAGAAACCATTGAACAAAGTATTTTATATGAAATCATTAGAGTTAAACCTCAATAAAGTCAAAGATTCATCAAAATATGTTTACACAAATGGATATACTTTTAAATGAGACCATTTAAAAAGTATTGAGGTAATAATCTTTAAATAATACAAAGTGTCCCATACCACAGCGAACCATTAAAATAATAATCCAATAGAATATAGGTAGAATAATAAGACTCTTGATATGATATTCCATAGGTATGTACAGATACCATTTAAACAGAATAAGTGGTGGACAACACATATATCTCATAAATGATAATGTGAGATGGGAAAAATCGTTTTTTACATTGTAAAGGAGAATTCATTGGGAAAATAATTTGTATTTCTCATGAAATAAGATTATAAACTCGTATATCCTAGAATATAAAAAATGAAGGACATTTAAATTATATTTGATTAATAAATATTGTCACACTGAAGTGAAATCATGTAAAAAGAAATTTTAAAGAAGCTTTAAAAATAAAAATATTTTGTGCGATATAAGGAATATATTAAAGAGATTTCTAAGCGGATGTGCATGTTTGTTTTCATAAAACATGTATTAAAAATATGGTAGTTTTTCATGATATAATATTTAAATTTCAAAAAATAATTATGACAAAAAATATATTATATTTTTAACATTAAAATGGGAAATGATTCAATAATTTCCCTTAACAAAACAACTTTATCAGGAAGAATTGTGAATGGAAGCATTTTAAAACATTTATATCCCTATATAAGAAGGACGATATGATATTGATATATGAGTTTGAGACATATAAAAATAATTCTCAATTAATATACAAATAATAATAAAAATCATTACTATTGAGTAATTGTAGAAAAAGAGTAACCCGAAGTAAAAAAAATTGGGGGTTCATGTAGAATCCCTTACCACGTTTTAATATATCAAATCATATTTCCCAAAATTTAATAACCATAAAATGATACAATTAATAATGTGAAAATAATGATATTTCGGATATGATAAAAAAATGGTATATATACATATAACATTCAAAATAGGTTTTGGTGTATAATTAATATCTTCAAAAAATGGTAGTGAGATGAGGAAACCCTTATGTTATGTTTGATCATATTCAACACATGGCCTTAACATCCTAGATAGTAATATCAAATCCAATAATAATTTAACTAGGGACCTTATCTACTTATATTTTTATCTTTTTAGTTTTATTAAGTAATCTAATGTACTTATATATAACTTAAAATATTTAATTCTTTCCTTTTAGAGTGTTCATTTTCTTGGTTTTGATAATTAGTTCACTTGATTATAAGTAGTGGTGTTTATGTGGAATGGTCAAAATTCTAAATAATTGACTATATATGATGAAGATGAAAATAAATAATATTAAATGATAATATAATTGATTTGTTTAAATGGTATTCAGATGCTGTATTAAATGAATTATTAATGAAAATCATTAATGTTATTTTGGAAGTATTTTGATTATTACGAACTTGTTTTATCATATGATGTAATATTATGTGTCTATTCTTTTTCCAGAATATTAACTAGGTAATTATACATATATTATAGCTTGGTTCAACCATAATTTTTTTTCATTTCCAAACATGTAGAAAAAATTTAGATATGAAGGTCTGTCATCCATGAATACTGTAAATTGGCACATACTAGATGATTAATTGATTTTAAAAGTAAAATAGAGAGGTAAAATAGATTGATGATGGGTCTTCCATTAAAATGATGTATTTATATTTTATAGGTTATAATGGGGATATCATGACCATTTTGATAGGGGAGGTGAGAATAAGAAAAGAATAAAAAAAATCAAAATGAAATTAATAAAGGGGGACAGTTTACCTCTGGAAATATCTTCCCTGCGAAATTCCTCAAGGGAAGGGGTTTGAGTATTTTGTAAAGACCAAGATCTTTTTGATGAGGGGAAAACTAGTTAAGAGTGTATGGATAGAAAATTAAGACACTCCAAGTCTTACAGTAGTGAAGAGAAGAGGGAGTGAGGGGTAGTCTTTATAGTAGAGAAGAGGTGGGATTTTCCATTATATAAATCATTATTTTATTTATTTTGGCTGAAGAATATGAATATTCATGAATAATGTGACAAAAACAAGTTATTATTACATGTGAGTTCAAACCAATGGAAATTTAAATCATCCATGAAACAAGCATGAAGCATAAATTCATTTATATAGAATATTTCTTAAATTATCGAATTTCACTATTCAAAAAATTCTAGTATTTCATAAAAATACTAAAAATCAACTCTTAAGAATGTTCAATGTGTAAAATTCAAATAAGAACTCACTTTTAGCAAAATAAGTTTTATATTGGATATATTTAATTCTTAAATAAAATCATTATTTACATGAAAAATATAGAATTTATATTTAAAACCGATTTTATAATACATTCAAAAATTAACAATGGTATTATAAAAAAAATCCTAAAATCATATGAAATAAAATTATGTAGGAATTAAATTTATATAAATTAGTTTTTTAAACTTTTTATTTTAAAATTTAAAATAAATAATTATTTATCACAAAAATTCCATTACTTAATTAATAATTTAAAAATATTCACTCTCATTTATATAAAGGTTGATTTATATTTATACTTATATTAGTGAGGTTACTATTCATAAGGGTACATTACTATAATCAAAAGGAACAATACAATTCATAAGGGTACTCTACTATTAATAATGATCAAGTTACAAATCGAAAAAAGTGAGTTGACCCTATCAGTCTCTAAATATCTTACTAAGTGCGACCATATATTACTATTTATTAAATTCTATTCACAAAAGAGAAAAAATTATGTTTATAGGCTAGGTTATAAAAAATAGTTTTTTATAGCGGCTTTATGTTTCATGCATTATGTATTAAATTTATTTGTAAATAATTGGGCTATTACATTTACCCCTTAAAAAAATTACATCCATGATATTCAAGAATGTTACCTATTAAAAATAGATGGGATGTTCTTCAAGATAACTTCCTTAGGATCCCCTATAACCTCTTCAATTTTATTATCTTTTCAAAGTAACTTTAATAGCCTAGATGTTTATTTCCTCATCACATATTCTTTAGTTTCTAGAATTTAGATAAGCACTTCATAGTAAGATAATTTAGGTTCCGATTCTATTCGCTTACTAGTTAGTAAATGTGTTGGGCATGGAAGTTAATTCCATTACAAAAGAGACATAGAACACATTGTGTACCTTTTAAATGATAGCCGATGGCACCAAATGATTATACCTAACCCCAATTATTTATAGAATTTTTAAAAGGACTAATGTACATTGGTCTCAGTCTCCCTTTCATCCTAAAACACATAACACCCTAACTTGATAATTTCCATATCCATCCTTGTGATATCCCTGTACATGAGGTACTTATACATCCTTATTTTGTTAATATTTCTGTGATCCATCCTACTGAATTTATAAAATACCTTATTTTCCATTAATCAACATGAATTTTCTCTAAATATTCACCTTACCAATATGTGAATAACTACATCATATCTACTCTTGAAATATGGTAATAACTATAATTACCATAAAACTTACTTGGAAACAAGATTTCATCCTTAAAAATTATATTTTATATATTTAATATATCCAAAATTGAATTAAACTCTATCAATGATGTCATAGAACACTTGTTGATAATTCATTAATCAATTTCTATGTAGTTAACACTTATAAAATCCAATCATCTCATCATCATTATATCAACATGAGGAATTCATTTAGGGTATTCTTTCCCTCAATCACGTGTTTTCCAAAAAAAAAATAACTTTCCAAAAAATATATTTTCTTTGAATCATTCTACTTATTTTTTCAAATCCTTAATGAAAATGTACTATAGTACAATACTTATATTTTCCATATTTATTATAACTAGTTTATTTATGATAACATATTCAAATGATATATATAATTCCTATTCATATTAATCATTCCACTTTAACTATATCGGTATCATAACATGATCATTATCTAGTAAAATCATTTGTTTTATATTTCCTTGATTCATGGGTCATTGATTCACCTAGAGTCTCGTATCCCTGCAGTTGAAGTACTATACATTGGAAAAAAATTATTACTCTTGTAATCACAAACATGTGGTCCTTTTTCTCCACAATTATACCAAACTCACATTCCCATAATTCATTTTCATCGGGGATTATTACCACATTTGTCACTTGTGGGAAAACCCTTATTTACATACTTTAATTTATCTATCTTTTTATCTACAATCATTTTATTATTTTGTTTCCCTTAAAATACAGATCACTCGTAGAATTATTTACACTTATTATTAACAAATGATACTATTTCCTCATATAATGAGGATACTGGGTAGACTATTTTCCATAGAAATGATGTATTAAGACCATTAGAGTTATGACCATTATTACTGTTTTCATCATGTGCATTAGATAAGTTCTCATTCATTATGATATGAAAAATTTCTAATCAATTCCAAATACAACATTAGATCATTATATTTTGAACATTATATAAATCTAAACATGTTATACAGTAAAACCTAAACATTGGAATTTTCAATACTTGAACCATATACTTTAGTATATTAAGGGGAATAAATTCTTCAAAATGGTGGGTAAAATGCATGTGAATTTTCCTAATAATATCCCATTGGATTATAAAAACAGGTGCGTAGTAAGGTCCATTATCATGTACCAGGTTATCTCGAGTCAATATCATAACACCTTGTATGATGTTGTTACTCCTATGTATATATATATATATGCTATTACCACATCAACTTGTAGTATTTGTACATGGATGTATTTACTTGTAATATCCATATAATCTAATCCTTACAAAATTCTAGTTTATTCTTATAAGTTTATCCTCAAACTCTATCATAGTGGTTTCCCCAAATCTACATGTTCTAAATCAAGTTTCTAATGTTTCTACCAAACTGAATCTAATAGTGATTTTATCACCCTGACCCCAGAAGCCCAGATATGGTGTATTAGTGTATTAAATTTTTATGATTACCAGTAATAAAATCCCAATGGAATGAATAGTATAGTATATTTGACAAAAAATATATATACATAATTTCAATATTACAACTTGAAATAGAAAACATTATATAATTTCCACTCGAGAAATCCCAATATCCTAGATTATCCATTAAATTATTTCATAATATACTTCCTCACATACTAGAAAATGAAAAAATAAAGAAAGGTGAGAATAGATTCTCAATAATGGTATGAAATAAAAATCAAGAAATCATAAACATAATCTTTAGGCTTATTGAATAACTAAAAACACATGACGTTAAAATATATTCTTGAGTATAACAAGAAAAAAATAAGTACTGAATAGATAATTCCATAATAAAACACAACCATGAGCATACTACTAGTAGAATAAACACATAGAGTATCAATTAATTGTTTCATAATTAGGGAATTTATAATGTGGGACATTATAACAATTATTCAAATCCTCCTTCCAATGCCAAACTTGAACGGGTAAAAACCCAGACTAGTTTGTCTCATGATACCTATTTATGAATCGATGGGCTATAGAAGGTGCCACCATTCCCTTACTAAGGTCAATAAATTCTTTGTGTGAATTTGGTGAACATAATCAACAGATACATTAATATTGAATCTATCATATGAACTGTAAATAACCTTCCCCAATTATTAATCGTACTCACTAACCATTCAATGTAATATTGTAAATGGTATCCAGATAACACATCCATTGTCAAAATAATCAGAAACCCATCAAAAATATATTTTATATGATATCATATGAGATTATACTCAATGAATTAAAATATTCAATAAATTATTTTTACATAGATGAAAATACTTTAAAATGATACCATTTTAAAATTCTTGAAGAAATAATCATTAAACCTTACTATGATTCCCATACTCCCTTGAAAAATTCCAATAAAAATTATTTTTAATATCATGTGAATAAGGATAATATTCATATGATATATCAAATGAAATTACATACACCACATGGATAGAATAAGTTGTTAACGAAGAATATATATCATAAATGTTAATGTGAGATATGAATGATCCTTTTTTTACATTGGAAAGAAAAATTGTTTTTTAAAATCATTTGTATTTGTCAGGAAATCATATTGTAAACATGAATATTCCCAAATTGAAAAGGTATGGATGTTTAAATTATATTTTAGGCCTAAATTTTGTCCCACGGATGTAAAATATTGAAAAAAATAGTTTTTAATGATTCTTTTAAAATAGACCATTTTAGTGCGGTTTATGGAAAATATTACTTACATTTTTAAGTGGAATGGAATGTTTATATTCATTAATCCAAAAATAAACCTAGATATTTTTTTAGGATACAATATTTTTATTAAAAATAAAATGATGGCTTAAAATATATTAAATATTGCACTTTTAAATGTGTATGATTTCATGATGTTCCCTTGAATTGAGATTGTTTATCACGAAGAATTGATAAGGGAACCATTTTTAAAAAATTATATCCCCATCAAAATAGGATTATATAATCTTTTAAAAATATTTTGAGACATGTACGCATAATTTTGGAGAAATATACATAATAATAAAGAATCATTACATTTGAGTAAAGGTATAGAAAGAGTAACCCAAAGGGAAAATGGGGGTTCTGGTAGAATCCCTTACAAATTTATAATCAATAGATTCATATGCCCCAAAATTTAATAATGATAAAATGATAGATTCAATTAAATGAAAATAAATATTTATATTATATGATACAAAAAATGGTTAGTACACATAAATCATACATAAGAAATAGTGGTGAATATGTAATATCTCAGAAAAATAGCAGTAAGATGAGGAAACCCTTACCTTTTTTATGAACGTATTATACACATGACCATAAAATCATGGATAATAAAGTAAAATACAATAATTAATTAATTAATAATATAATATAAATATATTTTATTCATGATAGTGTTATTATGTTCATTTATTTTCTTATTGATAATTTATAAAATTAATTTTCGTTATTCTAGAGTGTTTGCTTTCTTGGTTTTCATAATCAGATCGCATGTTTGTTAGTATTGAAGTTCTTGTGAAATCATAACAATTCTCCAGAATTTATTTAATATGATACTAATAAAAATAAAAAATAAAAAATGGTCATATAATTTATTTGGTAATATGGTATGAGGATGAGTTATTATATGATACATTAACGACATTCATTTAGATTATTTTCGCAGTATTTTAATTATTTTGAACTCATTTCATCGTATAATGTAATATTTTATATATATACTAGTTTCAGAATATTAAATAGGACATAATAAAAATATTATAGGTTATTTTGACCATACATTTTTTTCACGACTTGTATGAAAGGTTAAATTCATGAACAAATGTTTTTCATTCACAAAGGTTTTGAATCTGCACCTCCCAGAAGATTGTTTCGTTATTAAAATAATATACTGAAAGTGTGGATATTGACGTTGAGTATCCCATTAACAAGATATAATTCCATTATACATGTGATCCTGGAGTAATCAACATCATTTGGATATAGGAGGTGGGGATAATATAAGAATATAAACAAATTGAAATTGAAATTAAAATAAAAATGGAGAGGGTTTACATATTGAAAAATCATCTATCAAAACCTTCTTAATGGAAGAGGTTTTGGTATTTTGGAATGACCGATATCCCCTTTATCTGAAAAAAATAAGGAAGAGAGTTTGGGTAGAACATTGACAATATTCAAGTCTTATATGAGTTAATAGAAGTGGGTGTAATGTGTTGTTATTATAGTGGGGGATATGAGGGAATTTCCATTATTTAAATCATTATATTATTATTTTTGATCAATACTTTTAATAATATTAATTATTGTAAATAAAAATAGTAATAATATTATATGATTTTTAAATAATGTCCATTTACATAAGAAATGACTAAAGCATGTTGCATAAATTCATTTATTTAGCATATTTTGTAATTAATAAAATATCACTATTCACCAAAAATTCAATTTTTTGAAACAACCCAAAAAATGACGCTAATTATTTTTTGATGTGTAGAATTAAAAATAGATCTACATTTTATCAAAAATATGTTTCCAAAAAAGACAAACATAATTTTTATATAAATTCATTATTTACGTGAAAAATAGATATTTTATATTTTAAATTGACTTCATACTACTTTAAAAAATTTACCATGGTCTCATAAATTTTTCCTAAATCCATCAGAAAATGAAATATTTTTTTAGGAATACATTTTATGGAAATTATTATTAATACTTTGAAAATTAAGAATTTAATTTACTTTTTTTACTCAAAATGTACCAATACATAATTATTAATTTTCAAAATGTTCAATCTCATTTATATGGATCGTAAATTATATTTATACATACATGGTTGATGATAATATTCGTAAGGTAACATTACTATTTATAAGGGTAATATTACTATTCATAAGGGTACATACTATTCATAACGGTCAGGTTATTAATCACCAAAACAAGTGTGATGACCCTATCTGAATCTAACTATCTTACTAAATACAATAATGTATGCCAATTTTTCAAAATTAAAATCATTGAAGTGGAAAAATTATGTTTATTGGATACATTACATATATGATTTTTCCAATAGAAACATAGTGTTTCATTCATTCTATATTAAATTTATTTGTAATTTCATAGGGTGATACATTTCAAATTTGGATTTTATAACATCTTCTCATAAGAATGAATACATAAAAAAATTTATATCTCAGTTCTTCCCAAGGGCTTCACAAACAACACATCATAAGTAAAATATTTCCATGTTAAAAAAAGTGTGAGAATTAAAATCATACCTCAAACATTGGATATGTAGGTTCTATGTATATTTCTATATTAAATCTAAATGATATATCCATCTTTATGACAATGCTCTATTGATTTGACAGAATTCCATGTAATTCATTGAAAAACATTAACAAAATATGGTGGTTGTGTGGATCACATAAAACCTCATTAGTAGGATCATCGAGGTTTCGATGGAATTCGAAAAATATAACATTTAGATCCATAGTAATCATTCTTATAGTCTTTTATTTACATGTATATTAACATTTCAGTGTTAGGGACTTATTTCTACATACACTTTTCCAATTAGTAGTAGTGTCCTTCTTTACATGACAATATACATCACTTGTTTTTTCTAATATCTATATCATTTTATCCAACAACAACTATTTTTTTTATTTTTATAGAAATACTATTTAAATATGATCAATTTTAAATGGATTGTATATATTCATAAAAAATATATTTCAGGACTGATTTACACTTCTTATTTCCATTTTTCAATCATATATCATGGAAACGTAGGCATAAAAATGACATCCTTCTATCTTCTAAGTTTCTAACTACCATAAACATCTTCAAAAATAGTTTCCATAATATTTTTTCAGGCAGCCTATAAATATCATTATTAATGATATACTATAATTTCTTAAACCCCCCGATCCATTATATTTTCAAAATCATGTTTTTGGGGTGTTTGAGGAGGCAAAGATAGCTCATTTGAATAGTTTTCACAAATTCTAGTTTTTCGATCGGTGACTCAGAATTGGTGGTTCAATATTAGCGACTTAGTGTCGGTAGGTGGTATCAGTAGCTCCTGTCAGTTGCTCTGTGTAACACCTATGACTTTTATGAGAAATATTTTGATTTTATGTTATATAAATCATCAAAGGAATCTTTAACTACACACAACACTAGCCTGGCTTGATTTACACGCAATCGCGACCTTCCTCGATAGCCTGCTTTGTACGCAATATCGAGTTTCACTAAACAATGATATGCTATTAAAGTATTATTAAAACTGGCCATTATGAATAGTAATACCCACTTTTTGAAATTTTGTAAATTTTATTTTTCAAAATGGACTTCATTTTTGGATTTGGAATATCGAAATTAGCCTAGGGTGAAATTTTGGTATTTTTCTGAAAACTTTCAATTTTTGATGAATAGTGAAAACACTGGGTTACTATTTAAAAACCGAATTTTTATTTAAATAATTATTTATTTTAATTAAATTTATTTTAGGTAAAAATTGATAAATAATACCTTTATATGTTAAAAGTAATTTATTGGAGTCATTTTATAATAATTTTAGATATATAAAAATTTTATCGAACTTTTCACCTTCTTTTACCCACCTCCTAGGAGAATTTGAAAATTTACATAAAACTTAATTTTACTGCTTCTGTGAGTGAAATTTCGAAAATCCGAGAGACACAGTTAATATCAAGGACTAAAATGTGGTTCAATGAGATGAAAATATTTTTGGTGAATAGTAACTTTTTTACTTTTATGATTAAAAGTAAATAGGGTAATTAAGGGTAACAATGTTATTATTATTTCCTTAAAACGTGTACTAATTCAATTGGATAAGTGTAATTCGACCAAAAACAACCTTAGGAATAAAATATGACCATTTAGGCCCACATGGATTAGATTAGGACATGTATTATTAATTTATTTAAAGAACGGTTAAAATAGTTAAAATCAAAGTTTAATAAGTAAATCATTTTAAATATATGGTTATACATAAGATAAATTAGACTATAAATATTAATTCTAAATTTAAAACTATTTCCTACATAATGGTATTTTATTTATAATTTTGAGACATTAAATAATTTAATTTATTTATGACACAAAGATGATGCAGTAATTATCTTATTAATGAAATATTGACATAATTGATGTTATAAATACCCAAATAAATGTGATTTGAGATTTTTTATGAATTCCAATAATTTTCTTTGTTAATATGACATGTTAGTATTGATCTAAGTAGATTTTTTCGAATTAATATTTCTGTTATGATTTTCACAAAAATCAATTACCAAATAGTGTCAAAATTGACAGAAAATAGTTTTTAAAACAAATATTAAATTTTTAATTGTTATTTTATTCCTAAAAATCTAAGGCTCGGCTGAATGACTTAGATAAGGTTATATATATTAATAATAAACAACTTGGGGTTCCTTTGTCTTGTTATTGTATGTTTATTAACCTTATAGTGTAAGAAAACAAGAAGACACAGTAAAAGTTAAATTATCTAACTTAAAGTTAAATCTAACTGATAAGGTTAAAATAGAAACCTAAACTTTTCTAAATTCTATTGGATGAGAGGATTTCGACCCATACCCACCTTATCTTCTAAATAAATCAATTTAGAGATATTAAAAACCGAATATGACTTTATAATAAAATAATATTTTTAGTTTTTCAAAGGTGCCCCTCTCCTCCCTTATAAAAGGGAACCTCCTCCCTCTCTTCCTCACACCACATTGAGCCTTAAAGCTCACCCAAACCCTGCCAAATTCTCTTCTACACTTCCCTAGAGACATCCTAGAGGTCCTGGTCTTCTTCAAAAACCAATTTTAGTTCCCTAAGATGAGGTCTCAATGAGGAGCTTCAAAGAAGAGGTAATGTCTGTTACCGATTCTTTCAACATTATTTTTTCTTCCACTTCTTCTTCATTAGTTGTTTCATTATGAAGTAATAAAATAAGTATCAATCATATACTGATATGTTATTATATGTATGAAACAACCCTATTTCACCATCTATCCATCCTACGGAAAATGAAATCACCGCGCGTGCATACGTACGGAATATCGTCTCCACGCTATGGTGTAATCTATATTCCACCACCACATTACTTGGATGGGTATAATGGTGTAAAGAATAACTATATATGATTATTGTAAAGTGATATTTATTCTTAAATAATATACATACTCTCAAATACAATTCCACGGTCATTGGAACGATATCATCGCTCGTGCGTACGTACGGAATACCGTCTCCACGATGTGATGCGACTCGTTCTACATGATTTTCATTGCATAATGATTACATAAATGAATTGAGAGAATAAATATGATATTTATTACACTAATACCATTCTGTAAATTAGGTATCTATAACCTAAAAATAAGAATAAGAATTTATTCGACAAAACACGCATAAGAACAAAAAGCAATAAACACCCGAATAACAAGTAACAATGAAATATTACTAATAAGAAGCTACGGATATGACCATATATGATATCATAAAAAAAACTATGAATCTGGAATAAGTCAATGACATTATTTAAATCATTATATATGAGTTCCAAACACTTACGAAGCAAATCAGACCTATGGTAAGGGAAAATCTCGCAATCTCATTTTTATCCGAGATTGTTTATACTTCAGAATTTACTGGGGAATATTTATCATACACATCAATATTTCCTCAATATGTAATATTATTTATATCCTACTACAATTTTTTAAATCCAATTTTACCCTTCGTTGAGTTTTTAGTAAAAGATATGAAAGGAATCTTTTTTCATTTTTCGTACGAGGTACTTTTTGACTTTTCTGGCCAAAGTACGAGAAGAATGTTTTTTTAACTTATACGTTCTGAATGGAATTTTAGAACATTATTTCCATGAATATTCCATTAAATTTTTTCAAGTTTATTTTTAATCAACTTCTTTTAGTTTAAAATTGTATGACATTTTAATAATGGAAATTTTTTTTGATGTAGAATGGATATTTTCATCAAGAATGGAGTTCAAGTGTTATATCAAATTTATTTTCCTTATAAGATAATATAGGGTTATGTTTTTATCCCTATTTTTACATTTATTTGATTATTTTATGATGGAATTATTTTTATGAAGGCCTTTTATTTTATATGATTTATGTTATGATGGCATGATGTTTAAGAATCCCATTTTTATTACATGGCTTAAGCTATGATGTATGATTTATGATTTTGTGGCACAGATAATAATGGTTTTATTATGAGATGGGCAGGACCTATATCTCCATCCAATGCATTGGGTAATTATTTCTATCTCATGAGATAGACATGGCTGGAAGGACAGGTTAATCCGGTTCAGTGAAACAGGACTGAAACGAGGACTGAAATCGGTTCAGAAATGGACTTTGTCCGCTAAGATAGTATTGGTAATGAGTCTTGACTACTAAGAAATGATTCTCTATGATTATGTGTGTGTGCTAAAAAGATTCATGTTTTATGTTATGATTATTGGGATTACATTTCACTACACTGATTTATCCCATGTTATGAAATTATGATTTCTTTTGAAGGTTAAGATTTCCAAAATGTTATTTTCTTATGAATACGATGTGATTGGTTTTTCTTTTGTTTACCCTTACTGAGTATTTGAGCTCACCCTTTTGTATGTTTTCTTTCCTCAGGTCAGGAAAAAGGTTATTAAGTAGGATATGCCAAAAGGGACTCTAGATATGATGAAATAAATGGGAGGCAATGTAGATTCTTTATGAACCAGTTGTTTATGTTTCCCAGTTTCTAAGGACACTATACAAATATGGTCCTTTCATGGTTTTGTTATATGTTGTAATACATATGTTTCAATTTTGAAGTAATAAATATGTATGTAAAGTATGGGTCATTATAGTTGGTATCAGAGGAATGGTATAGTCAACCTTTGGAAACTAGGATGTGAAAGTCTTAGTAAGAACCCTAAGGATACGTCTATGCATAGAACACAATCTTAGTGTTTTAGAAATGGCCATGAAAACCTATGATAAGACCTTAAGTGTGAAATTTTATTCTTTATTATGTGTTTTTCCTATTAATTAGTGTTTCTCACACTATTCTTCTTGGTTTTAGTCAACGGATGGAACCCGAAGGAACCATGTTAATGAGGAATGTGATAGGAAATGCAATGATTGTCCCCCTGAGCAACCAAACGTTATGGGAGTTGGAATGAAAAATCTTGTATCCATGATCAAAAAACTGTCTCAGGATATGAATCATGCAGGACTTCCAAATGAGCAAAGGAAGGAGCAACATTCTATTGAATCCTTCACGAGGCAGCGTCCACCTTCATTCAGTGGGTCTTCTGATCCATTAGTGGCTGAACAATGGATCAGTACCACTGAAAAGATATTTTTAGTTCTTCAATGTTGTGAACATGATAAAGTCATCTTATCAGTGTATTGTTTGGAAGGTGATGCTGATCAATGGTGGAATCTTATTAAGAATACGAGGCAAAGAGATGAAATTGAGTCCATGGAATGAGATGAGTTGAAGAGCTTATTTTTCAATAAGTACTTCCCTCGTATTCTTTGAACAATGATGGAGATGGAGTTTCTTGAACTGATCCAAAAGGATGATGAATCTGTTGGTACCTATGAATCAAATTTTACAAGACTTTCAAGGTACGCTTCCAGAATTATTATCCAAACTGAGAGTAAGATCGATCAATTTTTTAGTGGCTTAAAACCAGTCTTCTAAGGGGGTTAGCCATAAGGGACTTCAATAGTTACAAAGAAATTGTTCAATGTGCTCTCAAGGTTGACATGGAGATTGGAGTAACCCATCAGTCATATGGGTTTGATAAGAAGAGGAGAATGGAATTCCAAGGAAAATATAAAGAGCACACAGAAAAGAATATGAGTTTTCTCTTACGCTCAAAGTGTGGAAAGAAACATGGAGGGAATTGTCTTAAAGGGAGAAGTAAATGTTTCAAATGTGCAAAGGAAGGTCATCAGGAATTTGAATGACGCGATGATGGGAAGAAGCTGTCTAGTGATGCGAACAAAGGAAAGGCTACACAGAGTGCACCTCCTACACTTCAATGTTACAAGTGCAAGAAAATGGGGCATTATGCCAATCAATTCCCGAATCCAAGGGTTGTTGATGATGATCAACGTCAAAAAACTCTTATGTATAAAGACAAAGGAAAGTCACATGCAATTTCTATCAGCGATGTGGAGTACGATAATGAAATGGTGAAAGGTACACTTACCATCCCTTCTAAAGTAGCAAATGTTTTATTTGATTCTGGATCCAGCCACTCTTTTATTTCTGAAGAATTTTCGAAGGGTATCACCGTAGTACCTCAACAAATAGATGTTGAGTTAGCTGTGACAACCCCTAATGGCACAACAGTCGCATCAAAAGTTTATAATTCTTCTCCAATTGATGTTTGCGGGAAAGGGCTTCCTGCAAATCTTGTGATCCTTCCTATAGTGGAATTTGATGTGATTATTAGCATGGATGGGCTTTCTTTATATGAATCTCATATCAATTTCCAAAGAAGGGAAGTCACATTTCATATTCCAGATCAATCTATGATCGTCTATCGATGCAAGGATGAACATAACCTTCCAGTGGAAATGTCTTCCATCTTATGGGTCTTGATTCCACTAAATAAAGTTTATTTATCTCAAATGGTTGGTGAGAAACTCACGATTAAGAATATTCCCATTGTACGAGAGTTTGATGCTGTCTTTTCAGAGGAATTACCAGGTCTTCCACCAAATCGTGAAGTTGAGTTTTCAATGGAACTCATACCGGGTGCTTTACCTATTTCAAAGACACCTTATAGAATGGCCCCAACTGAGTTGCAGGAATTGAAGAAGAAACTCCAAGAGAATCTTGATAAGGGATTCATACGCCCTAGTGCGTCACCTTAGGGAGCACCGGTTCTATTTGTTAAGAAGAAAGATGGATCAATGAGACTCTGCATTGATTATCGAGAAATTTACTAGATCACTATCAAGAAAAAATATCCTCTCCCACGCATTGATGACTTATTTGACCAACTACGTGTAGCTCAATACATTTCCATGATTGATCTTGATTCAGGTTATAAAAAATTAAGGGTCAAAAAAGAGGATATACCAAACATGGCCTTCCGTACAAGTTATGGACACTATGAATTTATAGTGATGCCATTTGGTCTTACTAACGCCCCTTCTATCTTCATGGATCTGATGAATGGAGTCTTTAGAGACTATCTTGATAAGTTTGTGGTAGTCTTTATAGACGATATTCTTCTCTATTCAAAGAGAAAGTAAGAACATGATGATCACTTGAGAATTATATTGAAGACCCTGAGAAAGGAGAAGCTTTATGCCAAATTTACCAAGTGTGAATTTTGGCTTCAAGAAGTTGCATTTTTGGGTCACATAATCTCAAAATAGGGGATATCTGTGGATCCATCAAAAACAGAGGTTATTGAAAGATGGTCGAGACCAACAACAGTAACTGAGATCCAAAGTTTTCTTGGTTTGGCTGGATATTATAGACGTTTTGTGAAATATTTTTCACGATTATCTAATCCAATCACCATGTTGACTCCAAAAGGAGTTATGTTCGTGTGGACGGAGGAATGTCAATAGAATTTCAAGGAGATGAAAAGAAGGTTATCCAGTGCACCTGTACTCACACTTCCTTATAGTGGAGAAAGGTTTGTGATCTACCGTGATGCATCCAAGAAGGGTATGGGGTATGTTCTTATGCAAAATGATATGGTGATAGCCTATGCCTCAAGACAGTTGAAAATCCATGATCAAAATTACCCAACTCATGATTTGGATTTAGCTGCGGTAGTCTTTGCATTAAAGATTTGGAGGAATTATGTTTATGGAGAAAGGTGTTATATTTATACTGATCATATATGTTTAAAGTATATTTTCACACAAAAGGAGATGAATATGCGCCAAAGAAGATAGTTGGAGATGATTAAGGATTATGACTGCTCAATTCATTACCACCCTGGGAAAGCAAACAAGGTGGTAGATGCATTAAGTAGACAAGACCATGCTAGCTTATACATGATGAGGATCACAAAAGATCCAATATTTATGGATTTACAAAGGATGGATCTTGGAATTATAATGGAAGGGGAAAAATCGTATCTTTCTCAAATGAATGTTCAACCATCTACA
Source organism: Viscum album (assembly GCA_963277665.1). Taxonomy (NCBI): domain Eukaryota; kingdom Viridiplantae; phylum Streptophyta; class Magnoliopsida; order Santalales; family Viscaceae; genus Viscum; species Viscum album. The sequence continues at coordinate 1,393,536,902 of OY728126.1, read as the reverse complement.
CATGTGAAGATTAAAGAGGCACAGAAAGAAGATGTAGAGTTACAAAAGAAGGTGAGAAATGTTCCTGAATTCAACCTTGATTGTGTTGGGATAATGAAGTTCAGGAATCGAGTTTCTATTCCTCCCATCCCAGAATTAAAGAAGGAGATACTGGATAAGGCTCATAGTTCTTCATTCTCTATTCATCTTGGAATCACGAAGATGTATAGGGACCTGAAAGAGTACTTCTAGTGGGATGGCATGAAAATAGATGTTGCTGAATATGACTCTCGATGCTTGGTTTTCTAGAAAGTTAAAGCTGAGAGACAGAAGTCTAAGTGGATGTTACAACCATTTCCCATACCAGAATGGAAATGGGAAAACATCACTATTGACTTTGTCTCTGGACTTTCTAAAACATACAAAGGAAATATTGCTATCTGGGTCATAGTTGATCGTCTTACAAAGTCTGCACACTTCATTTCTATTAGAGGGGATTCCTCTCTGGATAATCTTGCCACGATATATGTAAAAGAAGTGGTAAGATTTCATGGAGTACCACTTTCCATTATATCTGATAGGGATCTGAGATTTACCTCGAAGTTCCGGCAAAGTCTTCAGCATACTCTGGATATAGAGTTGAGTTTCAGCACTTCTTATCTTCCTCAGACAGACGGTCAGTCTGAGAGGACAATTTAAAATCTAGAAGCTATATTGATAGCTTGATCTATGGATTTGAAAGGTGGTTGGGATCAACACCTACCGTTAGTAGAATTTTCTTATAATAATAGCTTTCACTCCAGTATTCGGATGGCTCTTTATGAAGCTCTCTATGGAAAGAAATGCAGGACTCCAACTTGCTGGGATGAAGTTGGGGAAATAAAGCTACTAGGACCTGATCTTGTTGATGAGATGGAAGAAAAGGTCAGATCTATTCAAAAAATCATAAGAGCAGCTCATAGATGTCAAAAAACTTATACTGACAACCGAAGAAAAGACCTAGTGTTTGATGTGGGTGATAAAGTGTTCTTAATAATATCTCCGTGGAAGAGAGTAATGAGATTTGGAAAGAAGGGAAAGCTGATCCCTAGATATATCGGTTCTTTCGAAATATTGGATCGTGTTGGGAAGGTAGCTTACCGATTCGCGCTTCCACCGAATCTCTCCCAAGTTCATGATTTGTTCCCAGTATCTCTCCTGAGAAAGTACATACTTGATCCTTCACATGTAGTCAGCTCAGAAGTTGTACCGCTGGAGCAAGATATTTCATACGAAGAACAGCCGATAGAGATTCTGGATCGTAGTGAAAAAGTCCTATGGAAGAAGACCACTCGCTTGGTGAATGTTTTATAGAGGAACCACCAATTAGAAGAAGCTACATGGGAGCATGAGGATATTATGAGAGATAGGTATCCTCATCTGTTTGTTACAAAGTGACGAATTTCGAGGGCTAAATTAATTTTAAGGGGGATAGAATGTAACACCCATGATTTTTATGAGAAATATTTTGTTTTTATGTTATATAAATCATCAAAGGAATCATTCACTACACACAACACTAGCTTGGCTTTCTTTACATGCAATCGCGTCCTTCCTCGATAGCTTGCGTTGTACGCAATACCGAGTTTCAATAAACAACGATATGTTATTAAAATATTATTAAAAATAGCCGTTATGAATATTAATACCCACTTTTTGAAATTTTGTAAAATTTATCTTTCAAAATGGGCTTCATTTTTGGATTCGGAATATCTAAATTTGCCTATGGTGAAATTTTGGTATTTTTCTGAAAACTTTAAATTTTTGATGAATAGTGAAAACACTGGGTTACTATTTAAAAACCGACTTTTTATTTAAATAATTAATTATTTTATTTAAATATATTTTAGGCAAAAATTGATACACAATAAATTTATAAGTTCAAAGTAATTCATTGGAGTCATTTTATAATAATTTTAGATATATAAAAATTTTATCGAACTTTTCACTGTCTTTTACCCACCTCCTAGGAGAATTTTCAAATTTACATAAATCTTAATTTTACCGCTTATGTGAGTGGAATTTAGAAAATACAAGAGACACCGTTAATAACAAGGACTAAAATGTGGTTCAATGTGATGAAAATAATTTTTGGTGAATAGTAAAGTTTTACTTTTTTTACCGTGGTTAAAACTAAATTGGGTAATTAAGGGTAAAAATGTTATTATTATTACCCTATAACATGTCCTAATTCTATTGGATAAGTTTAATTCAACCAAAAAAAAACCTTAGGAATAAAATATGACCATTTAGTCCCACTTGGATTAGATTAGGACATTTATTATTAATTTATTTAAAGAAGGGTTAAAATAGATAAAATCAAAGTTTAATAAGTAAATAATTTTTAATATAGGGTTATATATAAGTTAAATTCGACTATAAATAATCATTATAAAGATAAAACTATTTCCTACATAATGGAAGTTTATTTATAATTTTTTTACATTAAATAATTTAATTTATTTATGACACAAAGATGATGCAGTAATTATCTTATTAATGAAATATTGACATAATTGATGTTATAAATACCCAAATAAATGTAATTTGAGACTTTTTATGAATTAAAATAATTTTATTATCATAATATGACATTTTATTATTTATTTAATTAACCTTTTTCGAACTAATATTTCTGTTATGATTTTCACAAAAATCAATTACCAAATAGTGTCAAAATTGACATAAAATATTATTTGAAACAAATATTATATTATTAATTGTTATTTTATTCCTAAAAATCTATGGTTTGTCTAAATGACGTAGATAAGGTTATATATATTAATAATAAACAACTTGGGGTTCTTTTGTCTTATTATAGTATGTTTATTAACCTTATAGTGTAAGAAAACAAGAAGACACGGTAAAAGTTAAATTATCTATTATAAAGTTAAATCTAACTTATAAGGTTAAAATAGAAACCTAAACTTGTCTAAATTATATTGGATGATAATTTTTTGACCCATATCCACCTTAGATTCTAAATAAATCAATTTTGATCTATTAAAAACCGAATATGACTTTATAATAAAATAATATTTTTAGTTTTTCCAAAGGTGCCCCTCTCCTCCCTTATAAAAGGGCACCTCCTCCCTCTCTTCCTCACACCACTTTGAGCCTTCAAGATCGGCCAAACCCTGAAAAATTCTCTTATAAACTTCCCTAGAAACATACTAGAGGTCCTGTTATTTTTCAAAGACCAATTTTAGTGCCCTAAGAGGAGGTCTCAATAAGGCGCTTCAATGAAGAGGTAATGTCCGTTACCAATTCATTCAAATTTATTTCTTCTTCCACTTCTTATTATTTAGTTGTTTCATGATGAAGTAATAACATCAGTATCACTAATATACTGATATGTAATTATATGTATGAAACAACCCTATTTCACCATCTATCCATCCTAAGGAATATGAAATCACCGCGCGTGCTTACGTACAGAATACCGTCTCCACACCGTGGTGTAATCTATTATCCACCAACACCATACTTGGATGGGTATAATTGTGTAAAGAATAACTATATATGATTATTTTAATGTGATATTGATTCTGAAATAGTATACATACCCTCCAATACAATTCCATGATCATTGGAATGATATCATCGCTCGTTCGTACGTACGGAATAGCATCTCCAAGATGTGATGCGACTCATTCTACATGATTTTCATTGCATAATTATTATATAAATTAATTGAGTGAATAAATATGATATGTATTACACTAATACCATTCTGGAAATTAGTTATCTATAACCTAATAAGAATAATAGGAATTTATTCGACAAAACACGCATAAGAACAAAAAGCAATAAACACCCGAATAACAAGTAACAATGAAATATTACTAATAAGAAGATAAGAATATGAACATATATGATATCATAAAAATAAGTATGATTCTTGAATAAGTCAATGACATTATTTAAATGATTATACAAGAGGTTCGGACACTTACGAAGCAAATCAGACCTATGGTAAGGGAAAATCTCGCAATCTCATTTTTATCCGAGATTGTTTATACTTCAGAATTTACTGGGGAATATTTATCATCCACATCCATGTTTCCTCAATATGTAATATTATTTCTATACTTCTATAATTTTTCAAATCCAATTTTACACTTTTGTGTGTTTTTAGTAAAAGATATGAAAGGAATCTTTTGTTGTTTTTCGTACGAGGTACTTTTTGACTTTTCCGGCGAAAGTACGAGAAGAATGTTTTTTTAACTTATACGGTCTGAAAGGAATTTTAGAACATTATTTCCATGAATCTTCCTTTACATGTTTTCATGTTTATTTTTAATCAACTTCGTTTAGTTTAAAATTGTATGACATTTTAATAAAGGAAAAAGTTTTTTTAGTAGAAAGGATATTTTCCTCAATAATGGAGTTCAAGTGTTTTATCAAAATTATTTTCCATCTAAGATAATATAGGGTTCTTTTTCTATCCCTATTATTACATTTATTTGATTATGTTATGATGGAATTATTTTTATGAAGTAATTTTATCTTATATGATTTATGTTATGATGGCATGATGTTTAAGAATTCCATTTTTATTACATGTGTTATGCTATGATGTATGATTTATGATTTTGTGTCACACATAAAAAATTGTTTCATTATGAGATGGGTGGGACCTATATCTCCCTCTAATGCATTGGTTAAGGATTTATATCTCATGAGATAGACATGGCTCGAACGACAGTTTAAACTGGTTCAGTGAAACAGGACTGAAACGAGGAGTGAACTCGGTTCAGAAATGGACTTTATCCGCTAAGATAGTCTTGGCAATGAGTCTTGAATACTAAGAAATGATTCTATATGATTATGTGTGTATTACACTAAGTTTTGTGTTTTACGTTATGATTATTGGGATTACATTTCACCACTATGATTTATCCCATGTTATGAAATTATGATTTCTTTTGCAGGTTATGATTTCCAAAATGTTATTTTATTATGAATATAATGTGATTGGTTATTCTTTTGTTTACCCTTACTGAGCATTTGAGCTCACCATTTTTTATGTTTTCTTTCCCCAGGTCAGGAAAAAGGTTATTAAGTAGGAAATGCCATAAGGGACTCTAGATATGATGAAATAAATGGGAGGCAATGTAGATGCTTTATGAACGAGTTGTTTATGATTCCCAGTTTCTAAAGACACTATACCTATACGGTCCTTTCATGGTTTTTTATATGTTGTCATACTTATGCTTCAATTTTGAAGTAATAACCATATATTTAAAGTATGGGTCGTTATACTCAGCCTTGGTGTCTTAGAAATGGTAGGTCAGGGTGTTGGTTGGTCAGGGATTCAGTATGTTAGGGCATCGGTAGGTCATGGCATCAGAAGGTCAGGGAGTCGGTAGGCCGGTTGGTCGGGGAATAATTTGGTTAGGGAGTCAATAGGTCGAGAGTAGGTGAGTGGCTTTAGTGAGTCTTTTCAAAGACTCGCTGTCGGTGGGTCAAGTCAGTGACTTGTTGTCAGTGGGTCACATCAGTTCCTCATGTTTTTTATCGGCATTGGTGTCTCTCATCAGTGTGTTAGGAGTCAGTGACTCATTGTTAGTGACTCGTGTCAATGAATCCCCCAACAGTGTGAGATTTCCCGCTTTTTCTAGACATTTTAGTTTCACACCTTTTACATTTAATTTGATGAATATGAAGTTTAAGTCATTGTTTGAGGATTTTTAAAAGAGATTCAAAGGATAATAATTATATTATTAATATGAAAACACTCATGAGACCATGAAATGGTCAAAACTCATAATCTTGATGATGATCTTACATTAATGGACCTTCAAACCATTTCCCTCAGATGATATAGGACCTGAATATTTAAAGATGAGATACTATCTTGCTAGTGTGTTTCCTTTTTATCTTGATTAGCATAAAACCATTCTTCCCCGAGGAGTCGCATATGTGTTGTTGACATCGGTCGAGTTTTACCTTGGAGTATGCTTATTCTTGCATGCCCCCCGGTTATTTTCAAAAGGAGCAGTTTTTGATCATCTCGTCTTCAAGGTAAAAATATCTACACCTTTATTATAATTGTGCGTCATGTGGGGTGGGTAAAATCTTTCTCATGTGTTAATATGGTTGAATCTGAATTGAAATTAAGTGGCATTATGAAGATGAATAGACCTGTTATAATAACGGGTTTGGCTACCATAGTAATAAATAGGGGGAATGTGATGATGATTCTGCACATGAGCCTCATCATAGTTGGCGAGGACTCTTAAGTGAATCCAGGAGACTGAAGATCAAATCCAAGAAGAGGCAAAATTTCTGGGTACTGTAGTTGGACTATAGCAGACACTGTTTGGAACTGCAGCAGGAACTGTGCAGTACTGTAGCAGGTACTGTAGCCAGTAATGTAGCAGGAACTGTTGTAGGCACTATAGAAACCTGAAATTTACCCCTATTTGGGTCTTCGGGCCACCGATTTGGTCCTCGGGTCCTTTAAGGCCTTCGGGCCACCCAAGCCTTTGGGCCAGTAAGGCCTTCGGGCCACCTTAAGGCCTTCGGGCCACCTTAAGTGCAGATGCAGACCATGCAACCTTCATGGAACAAGCTCTATAAGAGGATGAGCAAGGAGCTTTCACCACAGCAGAAGCTACATAGGTTGCAAGAAGGAGTGAGTATGGCACCTGTCATCGGGATAATCATGTGCATGCACATGATAGCCTAGCCGAACAGCCATGCAAAGGTGGAGAGCTGATTTCACAATGAAGATGCCGGGAAGGAGCAGTTCCAAGTAGTTAGTCTGGCTTGTATGTAATGTTTGAAGCCTACGGGCCATGAATTCCTCTAAGGCCTACGAGCCATGTAATACTTAATCCTACGGGCATTGTATGGGTTCCAAATCAACCCTTGAAAGGTAGATTATAAAAAATAAATAAAATATGAAGGCCATCAAGCCATTGGATGGATGACGATTCTTATGTTTTTTATAGGTTATCATTGATCTATTAATTGAATTGTGTTGGATATATGCCTTCTGAGAATCATGGTCATTGGTGGTTTCTGGTTTTGCACCAGACTCATCAATACATGTCATTAACCTTATGTTGAGTAGTTTTGAACATGAAAACCTAATTAAAAACATATTTAATGTTAAATAAATGGATTCCACGTGATGGAACTTGTTTCTATAATCACCACTATATAATGAAAGTCTAATTGAGGAATGAGTGTTTCTATTTCTGAATACACTTTGAGTGTTTGGTGTGCCTTTGTGTTGTGTGTTGTTCGGTTTAGCCTTGTGTCTTGTGTTGATCACATGGTTCTATGGCTAGGAGTATGGCTATATGTATGGGGTGGTTTGAGTGGTGTGAGGGTATCATAGTTTGAGATATTAATTGATTGTGGAATGGATGCACTTTTTGAACATTGGGTTTGTATCATGGATTTTTTATGATTGTGGGGCATGGTATGTTCTTCCAATGGGATACTACATGTTTGTGTATTATTATCCAACTAGATATGGTATTTTCACATAGTAGGGATGAAAAGGATGGATTTGGAGGGATACTTTTGAAGATATATGGTCTTACATTGAGTGGATGTTTCGTCTTGAGTTTACAAAGACATTAGTGAAGTGTGTGTGGGTCATGATGTCACTTGTGGTGTGTGGTGAATGGTAGTTTCTTAGGTAAGGATGAAGTAAATAAATATACATATAATGAAAATGTTTAATTCCAAGTGATAATTGAACTAATTATTTGGTTTGGGTTATGATTTAATCTTCTAGATGGATATCTTTATGCATTTGATATGGAAGTATGATAATTTTTTGTGGGACGGTTCTTTGTTAGAAAACCCATAGGTTGGGCTTAGTGTCTGGTACATATATATACTTTTAGTTTCTTGTGATTTCTATTTGTACCCATCCCATGTTGAGCATAATGTGACGAACAACACCTTTTCTGGTTAGAGGGGGTTTTTCCCCAAAGCCCAGTGGGGGTATGGATGGTTGGTTATTAGATCTTCTCTTCCCTATGTTCTATGAATTGGCAGTCCAATACTCTTCTGGTAGGTATGGTGTAGTTTTAAGGCCCATGAGTCGGTGGGAGAGGTGTGTTTCCATGTGTCTTTGGGATAAGATGTGTTGTGATTTCCTTGGTGTCTTTAGGATGTCATGCGGTTTTATCATAGGTCTTTGTGGGTAGGATGGGGTATGTGGCCCACGTGTGTGCAGGAAGGTTGTGATAGTGGGCCCTGTAGAAGAGTGTAGTAGTGTTATGACATTTTCTAATAGGGATTACAAATTACATAGATGGATGTGGTGTGCGGTGCCAAAATATCGATTTTCTTACAACATTACCTTAATTGACTTTCATTATTGGGTGATTGTACCTTGGTGAGTTAGGGGTGGATAGTATACAATGTTAGGTGCATCTGTGTTTATTTTTTTATCAGGGGCATTAGTCTGATTCTCTAATTTTGCATGAGAGTCTTTGGATTTTCCTACACAGTATATTAGTATTCTCACAAAAACATATATAAATATATTTTCAGGATTCTAGGGTGATTAAACGGATCATACTAGACCTTAATAGCTCAGACATTGGTGATATTTTATGTGTCACTGCTTAGTTTTATTTTGGTATTTACTTTGATCCTATCAATTTATATTTCTAGCAGTTTAACTTTAAACATGCTTGGGGCAGGATTTTTGATTCTTATATATATATATATATATATATATATATATATCTGTGTGTCTGTGTGTGTGTTTGTGTGTGTGTGTATGTGTGTGAGTGTGTATTGGATTGTTTGGGGGTGGATAAATATTATATCATAATCGATGTTTCTATAAAAGTGTATTTCATCATATTTTGTGAGATTTAATATAGATGGTGTTGTACTCCATCTCAGGGCACACTAGAGGTGGGACTCGTGAGGGGGGGGGGGGGTTCATTATCTCTTTCAAATATTAATGAAAAAGGGTCATGAAAAAATGGTATCAATAGTTCTGAGAGTTGAGAGATACGATGGAGTTTGGAGTTAGGTAGAGTGAGGTTTTCATGGGACAAAAGGAAAGTAGTGTTAGGTGATCTTGGTGAATGACATATTCTAGGGAATATTATCTAAGAAATGATATTTAATCCCCCCCCCATGATACCATGAAGGGATGCTAGGATTTTAGAATGACCAAGTGAGGATACACCGTTTATACAGTCGAGACCATAGAAAAGTTACATGCATCATGATGAATTCGGTTCTTGTTTGTTTTGGGATTTTTGAGGAAATTAAAATAAACATAGAATTAAAATTAAACCTAAATAAATTCAATAATACTCTGGATTAGGAGTTCCTGGTTTAATTTTTAGCTATGGATCACAATCATTGTCCATATTCTGTACTAGCAGTGGAGGTGCAATAGGCTGACCCGATTGACCGGCGTATGGTTTACCAAGGGGTGATTGGAAGAATAAGACACTTCGTTCTATCCAGCAGAAGACTCTAGGAAGGTATGAAGGAAACTTTTCAGATACACAGTTGGAGATTTGAGTTGTGGAGTTGATGATCACATTCAGCTTGATCCATGCTTCGATGGAATACAGGGATCCATTATCGATTGTCTTGATGAGGGGAGCTATGCATTAGTGGTGGATTATGTACCAATGGTATAGAATAGAGGCTGATGTTTTTTGGGAAGATTTTGAGAAGGAGTTCTGGGAGGAATTCTTTTTCAAGAAATTGAAGGATAAAAATAGTTAAGAGATACTATCCCTCCCGTAGGAGATATTATCAGTACAAGAGATGGGGGATCAAGTTCATAGATCTCCTTATATTTCCATTGGATCTGTTTTTGGATGTGGAATATCAGGTGACACCCTCGGATTAGGAAATTCATCCTTCTCTCCAGTACACATTTATGCCCTTCACCTTACTAACATACCTTTAGGCCTTGAAAAATGAAGAACTATTTCAGATGATTCACTAATGAGGAGGTATACCATGAGACTAGAACTAGTTTTTCTCTTCTGAAGGAAATGATTCTAGTAGATGATCTTAGGCACCAGGTCTATTGAGGTCTTTACCAGCAAGGTTTTGACCTTAGTAGTTTTAGTTTTGACCATTTCGTCATTTTACATTTTTCATATGATTGATACTGAGGTGTTTCTCTTTTGTATGTCAAGAGAACCTTTAGTGTTAGTTCCATGTTCAAGCTCAGTATGGAGAAGGTGGGTTGGTTCCACACTAGTCTTTATAGTAGTTGTCGGGAAGGTCGTTTCAGCAGCAGGGACAATAAGATCATCCACCAACGAGGGGAGATGGACCAGGGATAGGTCATCCTTTGGGCATTCCTCAGGGACCTCGACACATTCCTTTGTGTGTAGGATATTGATAGCTTAAGGGTAGAGGTGATGAGAATTTTTAATTGAATTCCGTGGAGGAAACAATTACAGCAGGGTCACGAATTGTTCAAGGAATGATTGATTTGTTCAGTACTCTATTTTTATAATTATTTGATTAATTTTTTTTACTAATTTGTTATACCTCATTTATCCCACAGATAGTGACAATACCTAGAGATTCATTCCACGAACCTGGTGTTGAGTATACCAGTCTGGGGTCTGACCAACTACACTGATGTGTGTTGGGGATGTAGACTAATAACTAGACTGCATCATTCCTATGGGGAACTTTTATTATATCATATTTAACCATATAATTTCATCCTTATAATTGACTAGTAATACTCTTTGTAGGATATTTTCAACCACATTAGGAGAATACTTGTGTTTTCAGACATGGATGGACCACATGTGGCTTTCATTGGCGAGATGAGTTGTCTGATGGAAAACAATGTATGATGCCTCTCCTATTTTTGTTGGTTTATTTTTTAGTTGAATTGGTGGATGCTAATATGTTGGAAGTAATTATAGTTTCCATGTATTTCATGGATGTTTTTTATGAGGAGGTTGTGACCCTACCCCAGTGATGTGACGTTGAGTTCTGGATAGACGTAAAAAATAGTGATAGTATTATTTCGATGGCTCTTTATGGAATGACACATTCTATGCTGTGAGAGTTAAGGATTCTAATTAAAAATATAATGAAGAAGAGATTTCTTTGGCCTAGTGTGTCACCATAGGGTGCTCTGTTCTTGTTTGTGAATATTGAAGATGGTGTTTTGAGGTATTGCATATGCTACTAGATGTTGAATCAGGCGACCGTCAAGAACTGTTTCTCTCTCACAAGGATAGAAAATCTTTTTGACCATCCAAGGGGATCAAGTTGATTTTATATGATCGATATGCGGTCAGGGTATCACCTATTGAGGGTGAAAAAGGGTGACATCCTGAAGAATTATTTGAAATGTAGGTATGGGAACATATAGTTGTTTGTTCTGTCATTTGATGTTATGAACACATTGGCCTTTTCGTGGGACTTAAGAGCTCTTTCATTCCTGAGTTCTAGACCAGTTCGGCATCGTGTTCATCAATGACATCCTCATCTACTCAACGTCGAAGGATGGGCATATTGAGAATATCATAATTGTCTTAGAGGTTCATCAAAATCACCAAATCGATGTGATGTTGTAAAAGTGTATGTTTTTGTCATGGGGGGAACACTTACATGAACATTTTGTGTCTTAATATGGTGTATTTGAGGATCCATAAAAGATCAAGGCAATTTTTGTTTTGGGTAGCACCCTAGAATGTGGAAGAGGTTCATAGTTTTCTCAATCTGGAAGGTTTCTTCGAAGGGTTTATACACAATTTCTCTAATGTTTAAACATTGATTCCGACTATGAATAGGATGTAAGATTCTCTCTTGTGTAGGGAGCATTGTTAGACAGCTTTTAGCTACCTATTGTGGATGTTAGTCAGCACTCCATTGTTCCAGTTTCTAGAGGATGGGGTGATGTTTAAGGTATTTTGTGATTCTTCCCATATATGATTAGGTTTTGTGCTGATGAAGTAACATTAAGTGATCTCTAATGAGGCTAGGATGTTATTTCCACATGAATGTAACTATTCCACCCATGATCTGGATCAATAGGCAATCATCTTTTGGGCTGAATCTTTGGTGACATTATGTCATTTTGGAGAGATTTGTGGTCTTCTATGATCCCGGGATCTTGAGGTTTATATTTTACCAACTAGATCTGAACATGTGGTAGTGGAGGTGGATGTAGTTTCATATGGGCAATGACTTTTAGATCTGTTACTCCTCATGAAATGGTAATTATGTGGTCAATGCTTTGAGTAGGAAATCAAAAAGGTGTTCATTTGAGAATTTGTAGATGCTTGGAGGGAGATGGAGGAGTTGTATTCCTTTCACATAGATGTGATAATAGATGGAGTTATAGGATGTATGATTTAGATGATGGTTTAGTCATCATTGATGTAGTATGTGGATTATTCTCAGTGGGGAGACATGGAGGTGAAGGTGATTCATGATCACATTGACCGTGGTGATTCTCTTGAAGGATTTTTGGAGGGTTGTCAAAATCAGATGTGGTTTCGTGTGAAGATGTTTTTTCTAGTGGTGATGCATGTGGGAGTTATCTGTGAGATACATAAAACAAAATTAGTTTAACAACCAGGAGTTTATAAGATGAAAATGTCTCGAGGGAGTAGTTTTAGGGGCCCGGGATGCAGCAAGATGTGGTTGAGTTTATGAAAATGTGCTTAGTCTTCTAGCAGTTGAAGGTTGAGCACCATGATCCATGTGGTTTTTTTCATTCCATAGATGTCCTAGAGAGGAATTTGGATAGAATCTCAATGGGTTTTGTCATAGGAATACCTAGGTCTCATATAGGATGTGATGAAATATGGGTATTTGTGGATCATATGATGCAATGGTCTCCCTATGAGTGTAGTGTATGTCTTAGTGTACAGGTATACAGATGATGTGTTGTGACTACATGTGGTTCCAAGATCAATCATCTCAGATCAAGATAAACTGTTTTCCTCTTGTGTCTATAGTGGATTGAAACATGCTATTGGATCTTATTTATTCCTCATCAATTCTTTCCACCCTTAGATAGATGAGAAGATAGAGAGGACCATCACGACATTGAAGGAAATTCTAGGAGCATGGATATTTGATTTTGAAGGATCATGGGTGGGAAAAATCACCCTAATATAGTTTTATTATAGTAATATCTATCACTCTTACATTGGAATGGCTACTTTTGATGATTTATTCTGAAAGTTGGGTCGTTCACATTTGTGATGGATTGAAGTTAGGGAGGTAGTTGTTTTTTGTATAGACATGGTGAAAAGTATGAATGTGATGTTTATGAATGACCGTGAATGGATGAATGTAGAAAATTCCTATAATAAGTAATATTCTGATCATAGTAGGGGGTCCTTGGATTTCAAGGTTGGAGACCAAATGTTGTTGAAGGTTTCCCCACACTATGGGCAGCATAGGTTTGGTCGGGAGAGAAATTTTTCTTCCAGGTTCATCGAATCCTTTGAGGTGTTGGGGAGAGTTGATGAGGTGGCAAAACATTTTCCATTTTCACCACAATTCTATAATATACATGATGTATTTCTTATCTACCATCATCATCGGTATCTTCACAATGACTTCCATTTCATTGAATGGGGGGGTTTGATATCAATGATGACACAATTTTCGTAGAGTGACTAGTGGAGATCTGGGATAGTCGAGAGTCGGTGTTGTTTGGATGGATCATTCCTTTGTTTTGTATGCTATGGATTCATGTTTTTTTGGGAGAGTACATGAGAAAAGGAGAAGTAGTTGCGTTCCCAGTTCCAAGATTTTTTTTCTTGTGTTCATTTCTCTATGAATTAATGCATCAACATTGTTTACTATGAGATTTTTTTAATTGTTATGTAACATTTGATATAGTCATGAACAAGAGGAGTAGAGAACCCAAATCCTAATCACGATTCAATATTTGATATTTGATTAAACCTATGCATGAAGTCAGTGCCTCCTAGAGTGAATTGTATCATAACATAGAGAAAATAATTACGTAATTCAAGTGTCCATAAAATTTGTGCATGTGTGTGGTATCTTTTGAGTGTTTAGGATACTATATAATGGAGTATGTATTCCTTGATATTGAGTTTTCAATCAACGTTTTTTACAATACTTTGTGGTTGATCCTTGATAGGAATCTTACAGGGTGGTTCTTTGAACCCCTTTTTCTTCTAGTTTTGGTTTTAATTTATTGAGGGTGATAATAGTTGGAGGTTTCTTTTATTAAATGGACTGGACATCCCTCCTCTGTCACATGGTCAAAATAAAATGTTTAGGGTGTTCTGGGAGGCAACAATAGCTCATTTAATGATTTTTCAAAAAATTATAGTTTTTTAATCAATGACTCAACATCATTGAATCATTGTCAGTGGCTCAACATAAGTGAATCTGCATTGGTTGGGGGTATCTATATCTTGTGTTGGTATCTTAGCATTAGTTGATAAGTGATGGTAGGCCCTGAGGTTGGTAGGTTAGGGCACTATTAGGTTAGGGTGTTTGTAGGTCATGGTGTCATGAGGTAAGGTGGTCAGTAGGTCGGGGCATCGATAGGCCAAGAATTAATGACTGGTGTCGGTGGGTCAAATTGATGACTCACTATCGGTGGGTCACATTGGTGACTCATAATAGTGAGTCATATCAGTGAATCATTCCACTACGGTAGGCATCGGTGATTCTCTATCAGTGACTCACCCATCAGTGATTCATTTTCATCCTTTTCGAGTCTGCCTAGTTTCACCCCTATGCCACTTTATTTGAAAGAAATCGAATTTAAAACATTTTTTTGTAATTTCTAAAGGCAATTCAACAGATATTAATAATATATTTTATATCCTAACACTTTTAGGAACATGATATGGTGAATCCATATAATCTTGGTTGTGATCTAACTTTAACAGGAATTGAAATGATTTCATTTAGTTGATATTGGATCTAGCTCTTCTAAGTCAAGGTCTTTACTATCAACTAATATTCTATATTCTGTAGGTGCAAAGAAAAGTATTATTCCCCAAGGATTCACATCTATTCTATACATGTTATTCAATTTTTCCCATGAAGTATTTTACTTATTGTGCGGCCTCTTATTTTGGATCATGGGGGAGTTTCTAATCATCTGTTCTTTGATATAAGAATTCCATAGCCTCTATTTTAATTTTCTATCATGAGGGGTGGGTAAAATCTTGCTTCTATGAGAATATGATCAATTAAAAATATAAATTAATGGTATTTTGAAGATGAACAGACTAGTTACTATAGTGGTATTGACTACCATATTAATTAATAATGGGCGGGCAGTGATGGGGATGATGCTCATCTTGTTTTATCTATAATAATTTATTCATGTAGTGAATTGTGTTCACTGTATGCCTTCTAATAATAATTATTTTTGGTGGTATCTATTTACGAACAAAACTCATGTATACTTTTTATTAACCTTCTATTGAACAACATTAATCATGAAAACATGATTAAGAATGTATATTAAGTTAAATAAATGGATTACCAAGGATTGAAATACATTCTATGATCGTACATGAATAATGAAATTGAGGATAACAAATTATTTCTACTAAATATGAATTCAATTTTATTGTTTGGTGTAGTTGGGTGTTTTGTGTGGATCTATTCGACCCTCTATATTATTCTCATCATATGGTGTTGTGGTTAGGGGTATGGCTATGTGAATAGGGTGGTACCAGTGGTCTGATGATATCTCAGGTAAAGAGATTGATTGATTAGGCAATGAATGAAATTATTGAATTTTGGGTCTTCATTTATGTTATGAAATGGTTATTGGGCATGGTATATTCATGAATTAGGACTAAAACCTGGCTGTGTTTTATTTTCCTGCCGGATATTGTATTTTCATGTATTGGGTCTTCCGAGGATAGTTTGGGATGAATACTTTTGAATAAGGATGTTGTTACCATGTGGGTATTTTTTTCTCAGAGTTTCTAGAGACTTATATGATGTGTTTGTGGGTTATGATGTATCTTAAGATGTGTTTTGAATAGTAGTTTCCTTGGTAGGGATGGAAGAAATAAATAAAAGAATGGTTTAATGCAGAGTGATAATTCATCAAATGAATTGGTTGGTGTTATGAATTAAGTTTGTGGATTGTTGTGGATGTGCATTAGAGGTGGAAAGAAGGTCAGTTTTATGTGGGATAGTTGTTTGTTTGAGAACTCATAGGATCAGATGACTTTTTGCTACATATATATATACATTTATTTCCTCGTGATTTCTAGGTGCACCACACCATAGAGGAGAATTTTGTTCTAACCACCCCCATTTTGCGGGGGAGGGTGTTTCAGTTGAAGTATGGATGTATGGTTATTGGATATTCGCTTCTACCACTTTTAGGCCTTAGTATCCTGAGACTCGTTGGGAAATATGTGGTGAGAAATTGGGGACCATGTGTCTGTAGAAGAGGATTGATTCCTAGGTTTCTTTTAGAGGAGATGTGTTATGCGTTCCCCGATGTCTTTGGGATATGATATTGTTGTGGACTTGGTGTTTTCGGGTAGGATGTAGTATGTATCCCAGGTGTGTATGGGATGTTGTGACAGTGGGGATTGCAGAAGAGTGTGGTAGTTTCAAGAATTTTTCTATTAGAGGTGTGGAGTTAACTAATGGGAAGTGGTGTGGGGCACCCAAATATCGATGTGCTTACTACATTAACTTACCTAACACATGTTATTTGGGTAGTGCGCCTTAATGATGTTAGGGTGGATAGTATACTTTATAACATTCTATTGGGTTTCTTGTTTTCTCATTGGGGAACTAGTATGCTTCTCCACTTTTGAACAAGAGATTGTCTATTCCTACTAAGTATACTCGTATTCTCTCACTACATATATAAAATGTTTTCAAATTTAAAGAGAGATTATGTGGACTGTGATGGATCTTACTATATCATACATTGTGTATAGTTGTTGTGTCAATGATTAGTTTTATATTTGTATTTACAATGGAGATTTTCATTTTATTTTTCTAACAGTTTGACTTTAAACATTCATGTGGGTTGGATTGTGTATTATTTTTAATATATATGTCTAGGAGTTGTTTTTACGTTGAAACATACAATCTCTTGATCATTGTATCTATAAGAAGTATAATCACTCCCATTTTGTGAGACTGAATACCCTTGGTGTTGGTAACCACCCAAGAGCCTACTAGAGGTGGGAATCAAGGGTCATTATCACTTTTTCATCATGAAGAAGGATGGGCATGACATAATATCCACTATACATATCTTCAATTTTAGTTTACTAATTAACAACCTTTTTTTATATTTCTCTATATAGATTTCATATCATGGTTTGTTAGAAATTATTTATGGTGTGGACTCTCATTACATATTACCGAAATCAATTAGTTTTTATTCAGATATCATATTCATCTATATTCATAGGTGTTCTCGATGTGTCATTGATTTTATTTTACCAAGATGATTGGGGGTCATTCACAATTTTCCATGACTTCATGGGATATATTATCATTCACAAATTCGAATTTCCATTATTTACATTCATCATATTCATGTAATGTTTTGGGGTAAATATTGTTTTCACAAATTATGAGTTTTTTGTAATATACAACTACCAATCATTATTTTGGCCATACATGTTGCAAATTTCATGCAAATTATTCAAATACTAAAATATTTGTTTCAATGATAGGTTATTTTCATTCATTAATATTGTTTTTATTATATTTTAATTTTATAATCCCATTATTTTTTTTCAATCTTATCATTTATTTTGTTGACATGATGTGAAAATAATCAATGGTTATGCATCTAAACCTCCATCAGCACTAGCAGTTGCAATTGAATCATTATTTTTCATATAGGAAAATCTAAATAAATTTATAAGAATGAAATTTATAGAAATTTTCCACAATCATTGGAGCATGTATTGGGTGATAGTTCTACATTCCATAAAATACTCCATGAATGATTCTCTAGTTGGGTTTACAACATTATTACTAACACAAATTTGAAAATAATTTACTTTTTTCCATCACTATTTTATAAATAGATGATCTGTATGGATGTGTTTTTGGAATCTATGTGTCTACACTATATGTTATTTGGGTGGATATTCCTAAATTATTCTCATGAACTATTTTATATTGAAATTATTAATAATTGATCGAATAAAAAACACTAATTCATGAGTTGTAAAATCATTCATCTAAAATCATTAAGAAGATCTCTCATGAACTGGTTTTCAAATTTTCAATTAAATTTCTTAGTCACGAAAAGTATAGATGAGTAAGAAACGTTCATATGAAATAGACCTCATTTTGAATTTTCATTAATTTTATTTATTATCTATTATCTCATCTGGAATATTTATAATTTAATAAAATTAACTATCAATCCTTCCATTTTTTTCATCACATTCAATTACAAGTATTTTTCCCTAACTATGACTATATATATCTTCTAAAATTAAGGAATACTTAATAAAAAATATACCTTAACACTACTGTAACAATAAATAATATATATAATATTTCAACCATCTCAGATTTGTTAACATTTTAATGTAAGGATTTTTAGTCATTAATTTGACTAATTTTGTGATGGTGTTTCATTTAATAATTTTTTTGCTAACATATTCTTGATTTCAACAAATTATACCTCAATCTATTTTATTATTATATAGTAATATTATATAATATAATAGATTTGAAATTTTATTAATTTTAACTGATTTTAGATCTCTTTTTCCTTAAATTTAGAAATAATAAATTAATTTATTTCTTGGATTCTCTTAAAATTCATAATTTTTTAGATAAATTTATCTAATTAATTTTATAAAATATGTTTTTATGAACAAAACCAACTCTAATTTAATTAACATAGTGGTTATTCTTCCTTAATTATTTGTTTTTGAGTTATTTCTCCCAATAAAATTTCAATAATATTGGACTACTATTTATACAAATAATTCCACTCATCAAAAATTTGTACATCGTAAATATATAATACATTCACTTGGAATTAAAAATAGTTCCAATCATTGGAATCCTTATTTGATAACACTTAATTTAATTATTGGGCCATTGTATAAACTTAAGGGTGAATTCCAATACATTGTAAATTGTTTTATCAATTTCAAATTCTTCATTAATTAAGATACCCCATTTGTATTTAAAACTGTATTAATGATTAGTATAATTAACCCATATAACATTTAATCTATATATCAGTAACCAATATGGTTCCATTTAATGCAGTAAAGAATACAAAATATATTTTTATATAGCTGGCTACTATGATCGAATCTTTTCCATTATTGGTCATTCAATAGAATCATAGAGTCTCTATTATAATATTATGATAAATACAATAGGCTGTGACTCCCAAACAACCTCATAGTATCATAAAATTTAAAATTCATGAATTTTAAAGGACATATCACTAATGAATCATTTGGTAATTATGTCTGAATCTTCACACTATTATCACAATTTATCATAGTGATCTCTCTTTATAACATTAATGAACCATGTTCTATAGAGCCCGACCATATATATGAAATTGTTCCATTATAGTTTCTTTTGGAAGTAAATGAAAAATTCTATATTAGATAATTTTTTTCCAATGTGATAGATTTAATTAATCTCATTATATTGTTCTCGAATAATATCTTTTGTTAAAATAGTTTCTTTATAACTCTTTATCGACTACTATGATCTCATCTGTATTCTAAAAATATTGATCGAGGGATTCTCAAAACAATTCATTAAAACTCATATTTGATAAAAATGGATCAATAACTTTTGAATATAATTAGATTTATTTTATTATTCCCTCTATATTTTAATATTTCATTCTATTCTTCTTCAATATATTATTTAATCTCACATTTATCTATTACTCATAGTTCTCAAAATCCTCACAGGCCGACATAGGATTCTTCTTGAAAATTTTAAAATTTAAAATTATTAGTCATCTCATCAACTCAATATCTATTAGAGGCTCATTATTTTATCTCATTATTTTTGAATTCCATAAATTTTCAATCGAATCAATAAGGAATATAACTACATAAATGAACACTCACAAAACACATAATATAGATTCCCATATATTCCCATTTAATTATTTTTTATCAAAACAATTTACAAAAAAATCTCACTTATTTCATTTCATTCCAGAAACACATTTTGAATGACTGTTAAAAAATATCATCATGATATTCAATGAAATCACTCAATTAAAATATTCACTTAAAATACATATATCATATTTGTAATATCTAAATAAAATATAGTGTATCTCTATGTGATAGGGACCATTTCATAATTAATTATTAAATAAATTAGTTCTTATAATTTCTTATGACATCAAAAAATTTCTGTAGATGAATTCCAAGAATTATCATAAAGTCATATATTCTCGAACCAAAATAATACAGGCTTTTATATATATTATATAAATGGTCAATTGAATTTCATATGCATTACTACATAAAATCTAGCAAGATGATTTTATTATTCAAGAAATACTATTATTTGTTCTCTTAATTTTTTATTTATCAATACATTATTGAATAAATGAATCATTAAGCTTTCTGATGTTTTATCTTGAATGCACAAAATAAGTATCAAATGATTTTAATTTCCTAATAAACAAAAAACTATTGATTCTATACTTTTCAAATATATATGATCTTCCCTTCACAATAGATGATAATTAATGCCTCTTTTTTATCATTTGTAAATAGTAAAACTTCTTAGGTTTTTTTGATATTTAATTAATTGATGAATAATTCCTTAATAATCCAAAATCATATGTTCAGGAGAATAATATATTCTAGAATTATGATATTTTCAACAAGTACATAATGGAAATTCAATTATGTTGTTTTCCATTACATAAATGAAAATATGAATACATGAATAATTTTATTATACGATGATTCAAATATGATAATTTGGCTATGTGGTGCTCCTATGAAAATTCACATACACAGGTTTTGTTTTCTATATGTGGATAAGAATATTGTTACATAATAGAAATTATATTTTTGATATTCAGATTCAATATGTAAGTCCATTTCTATAGTAATTTGATTGTATCCCATCCGTGAGCTATTTTATGATTCATTAACATACATGATTTATGAATTTGGTCATCAAAAAAATCACAGCCTCATGAATATGCATACATGAAATGTTGTAATTCGACAATGTGGATTTGGATACAACAAAAATTCTGCTACATATGAATTATCCGACTCTATAATTCATGTTTTTTCGAATTTGGGCTAAGAATGTTTTCCAGTTTTCTTACCATTTAAAATCAAGACACCTCTACTTTCTTTCAAAAATATTTCAATCATTCAAAAATTGTGTAAAATAATCATTGGAATTATTAACATAACTATTGGAATTATTACAATTATATTTTACTCATTCTAATAATATTTTAATTTTTTTAAAATAATAATATATTCACACTTGATTATTTATTAGAATATCTCAGTCAGATGAGTATCAAATCTTTATAAATGAATCATGAGAAACATATATTCACATAATAATTCGACTAATGGTGTATATAAAATGTCAATGTGGTATGAAACATGATTTTATATTTATCATATGGGTCCCCATCTTTTTCAAGATCAAATAAATAATTTATAATCATATTTCTACATTTTATCTATTATTATAAATTATTTACTTACATAATATTAATTGTTATATACTCATCCATTAAGCATATTGAAAATATGTTTTCTTCATATTACGTACTTATCATGTTTCTCTCTAAAGATTATCTCTTTTAATCATATAATTTTATAGGCTACCCACTAAAATATATCTAGATAGGTATTCATGGTCATCCAAATCATCAATCTCCATTAACGATTGTATTTTGATAGAACATACTATTTTTGTTGTCAGATAAACTCAATCACTAACTAAACACTTCATTAAATTTAATTTATAATATATAATATCTACTTTCAAACTAATAAAACTATACCCCACTGGGAACTTACCAATATTATGCATCTATGGTTACTTAATCAAATGTTGGTAGGTCCATATACATTGTTTCATTAACTGCATTTACAAAAAAACCAATACTTTATAACAATTTTTATCATCTAGACATGAAATATGAGATCTGGTTACCAATAAACATGTGAAAAAACATTCATGAATAAAACATTGAGAACCGAGTCTCATTAAATATTGGGTAGATGGAATTTACAACGTCTATAATGGAGAAATAAACATTTAATTTACTTGGATTTTAATAAGTAGTGATTACCCTTCACATAGAAAAATGTATTCCATTGTAACAAAACTATGATAAATATACATTCTTCCACCACACCTTCATGATTCATTTCACACATGAAAATTTTAATTTATATTAAGGATCAACCTTAGAACATTCTAGTGTACCCATCAATCGTGAATGTCAGTTTATCCACTATGTTTTCAAAAAAATACATCGATTTTTATCAATGGTTGGAGTAAGATCCTATATGAGTGATTTAAAAACATCTCATAAAACATGTAGAATATATTTATATTTTTTGATAGATAAGATTCATGTGGTAACCCTCATATATGACTCTATTATGAGCATACCACATCATTTATAATCCTATGATAAATTAAACACTATCATATTGGAATAAAACATGGGTAGTTAAAATTTTTTAAAACCATTTCATGAAGTACTACTAATTCACACCATGTAATATAGTGATATGAAAAAAATTAGTGAGAAAAGTAAAAATGTAATTAAAAATTACCTTCGATATGTAAATGGAATGTATAATTTATTTTAGAGGATGTGAAATAAATACATTAAGAAAAAAATACAATTTAATATAATTTGATTACAAGAATGAATGGTTCTATGTATAACTATACAAAAAATCTATATTTCAAAGTTAGATTTATAAGAAAAAATTAAATATCTCATTTCTCTATAGTCAAATTCACTTGAATAATCTTGTGATAGTTAGTAACACTAAATATTATTGATAAGGTACATGTAAACACACATGTTTCATACTCTTCCACTAACCAGATATTAGCCATAAACTACCATTGATATTTATTAATTAAAGCCCTGATATGAATGTGATGGTTCATTACATCTCAAAATATCATGCGGGGTTATATAAATAGTAGATAACATTGAGGATGACGAGATGAGTCATCATCCTAACATAAAATTTCATATCATCCAATTAGTCAAAAAGTGTGTGGAATTAGTTAGAAATTTTTTTCTTGAAGTTTCATCAATAATTTCAATGATAAAGAGATAAATTTGTAAAAATAAATAGGCGTGATTCAATGATTATATACTATATAGTTTTAAAATGTTGAATTACCCACAAGATAATAATAGTGAAATATATAATTCATGAAATTAAATATTTTTTCCATAATTCTAATGTTAATACCTTATTTAACTATTAGTTTCCCATGTTGAGAACATGTTGCTGAGTGGAATTTGATATCCTAGTGATAAACATATGGGAAACCACTCAAGATAATTTATATAATAATAATACAATTATCCATGTAATATTATAATGAAATAACATTAACTATAATTTTAATGAGGGAAGTATGAAATTTTTTATCCTTTTGAAAATGAAATAATATTTCTATTCCATTTATTGACATGATTGGTGATTGTTTCAAAAATATTGTTGGAGTAGCATAATTAAAATCATCATGAGAAAATTGAGATCCTTCTTATTCCATTGAAATATTTTTTAGGGAATATAAACCTTTTATCATGGTATGATATCATTTCCCGACCAATATATATTGAATCCAGAATAGACCTTCCAATAATGAAATTGCATTGTTCTTCAATTCCAATGTTTGGGGTATTCATTTCAATGGAATAATTTAGAACTCTTAATTTAAATTTAGGTAATTTAAAATGATTAATGGATAATAATAATTGAAGAAGCTCAAGTAATGAACTTTTATATCAATGAATGTACAATGACACAAGAATATATTAGAAGACATCCTACTTTGATATTAGATTTTTGTACTAAAGATAAATTTTCTTTTAAGATATCCCAAAAATTAGTGTTAAATGATCTATGAAATTAATTAGGCATCTAGAATATATTTTAGTTAATAATTTAATTAGAATCATTGATCTCTTTCTTTGAAGGGATGGTCTCATTAACATAATTATAAATTTCAAAAAATAATTTTTCAAGATATTGTTGATGGGATCATGAGAATTACCCTCCCTGGAGGGGATGCCACAAGTATATTGAATAATTGTTTTCTTATATAAATAATAATGTTCAATTTAATTAGGAAAATTCATTTAAAATTGACATAAAAATTAACTACCCTTGTGATACTCACTATAGATGTCCATATATTTCATTTATTTGATAAATGAGTATGAATGGGAAATAACTTTTCTCCTTATTCAATCAAAAGTTCTTTTTTATGAGGCCTTTTTCGTATCCTTTAGAGAAATTACTCAAGATATTAATATATCCTATAAATGTGAAAAAGAAATTACCTTTAAATTTTCCATATATTCATACATCAATTACATTAATTTTATTTGAAATGTTTTTAAAACCATTATAATTATTAGAGAATCTATTAATACTGTCCAGTAATTCATCATCCCAGTACTTGCGATTGTTTAGTAATTGTTTCCAAGAATAACCTTTAACCATAATTTTCCATAATTATTATACAATTTGATTTAACACCCATTTTTGAATATAGGGTTGTGATATGAAAAAATGGAAAATCCATAAATTCAGTTACAAAGCATGATAAAAAAATGATCAACAAGAGAACGATCCATTGCCCTAATATATGTATTCTAATAATTGAAATTCCCTTGTAGGTTATATTAGGATTTATTCTTATGACACAAAAACATCCTAATATTGTGTTTTTGATAACATCAGGTATAATTCACACATATGAATGTGCGATATAAAATGACGTTGTCAGAAATAATTTGAAATCAACCATGGAATTCCAAGAATAACTATTCCCAAGTATTTTCACATTATTATGAAATATTTTCTTTGAATTATTCCCTAATTATACAAAATATAGATAATATATTTCATGTAGATAGTGAATCCCAAAGATGAATGGTTTAGGAAACCTCAAATTTCATATATAGAATAGAAAAATAAGATAACTACCGAGAAAAACTCTTGTCCACTAATATATATTTGAATGATGGGTAAATAATTTTGAGCTATAACCTGTTAATATTGAAAAATAAAATGTTCATATTTATCTATCAACCATGATAATTGATTCCATAATGGATTTTGAATAAAAAATCATAATATAATCATCCTCGTTCACTGGTTCTAGACCAGTAATAATACAGTATTTTTTCAACATTAATTAATTTGAGAAAAAATTAATCTTTTTCTGGGATCCAACAACACTATGACATTATATTATTAAAAATTTCATGATGAAGATAAGTTTTGTTAATTTTTATTTTACTTAATTACCTTTTATTGGTCTATAATGTAGAAATGGTTTATTAGAGGAATGGTATAAAGATTGAAAATTTATTATACAATATTGATATATTTTAATCTCAAAAAAATTTAATTAAAAACTAACAAATTTAAATATTAATGATATTTACTTAAAATAAAATAGGATTACATTAATATACTTTATTTTATATACTATATAATATGTATAAAATAATTTAATGTGTCAAAATATTTTTTCTAAATAATTTTTTATATTTTTTTCATTTTTCTATAATAATTTATTTCTATCATATTCAGAAAAATAATGTAATGATATATATTTCATGATGTATAATATTACTATTAGGTGAAATTTATATTTCTATTTATCAATGAAAATATTTTAATGAGGTAAAAGATAGTAACCATTGTAAAGTTAAAATTGTAATTTAAATGAATTAATGTTTATATTCTGAGTAATTTTATTTTAATAAATAAAATTTAACCAATTTAAATAATAAATTTGAAGATATTTTTATGCATATAAACCAATATAATAAATTTAATTTAACTAGAAATTTATTTTAAATAAGAATAATTATGCTTATAATTTTTAAGGATATTTTATATATAATTTGTTTTATCTATATAAATTATTTTTTACAATAAATTGTTCTTTTTATAATATAATTATTTTTAATAAGTTTAAATATGGGTAAAATATTGATTCATAATTTCATAATTATGTAACAAGTGAAATCTAATATTTTTTTTAAAAAAATGGTCATCATGCTAAATGATTATTTTAGGTTAATCAAGATAAATAGAAGAAATTTATCATGGCCCTAATTTTGTTGAATTAAGCAAAGAAGTAAAATTATATAATGGGATTTTTAATGTTGGGATTCAATCCATATTCACAAAAACATTTCCATAACAAAATAACATTAATCTATGGGAATATCTAATTATAATATGTAAGACTAATACAATTATTCTATGGGTAGTAATCTTTGGGAGGTGCGATTTCATCAAATTCTATAACATGATATTTATTTATACATTTAATTTTCATTATAACACCAACTAACTCATTATTTAATTAATCACTAAAATGATGTTATATTAAAAACATTATTAATCTATAAAAGTTATATGATAATAATATAAATCTACGTTTTAATTTATTCATCTGTTATATTGTATTTTCATTTTGCCAACTCTACATCCTACGTGAACCACGTTATAATGATTATATCATGATTGATTATAAAATCATAAATAATTTTAATATAATAAATGGATATGAATTTATTATTTTCTCATAAATATTATATTATTATATATATTTATTCATTAGGATAAATTAATACTTTTATTTAATTAAAATCCCTAAAATGGGAATTTTAATCACTCTTAATTAATTTTAACTATAAATTAAATAAAACAACCACTATAATTGTAAATAATCACAAGAAAACCAATTTGAAGACCCTGAATTTTTTATATGTCATTAAGATGTAACCTAGGATCAAATAATAGAACTACTACACAAAACACATTGTAGATCAGATAGAAAAATTAACAATGGAATATAAATTAAAAAAAAGATTAATAAATGGGTAATAAAAAATATTGAATGAATTATAAATATTAAAATGAATATAATTATTGTTATGATTGTAAATCCTCAACCCAAAATCTGGCAACTAGTGCATTTTTTACTAGATTTACATTATTATATAGAATCAAATCCTAAACGAAGGGAATTTTAGCATTATTAGAATGAAAAATTACAAAGACATTTCACTTAATTTATTGGAAAATAAAAAATGAAAACATTAGTCACAATAAAGTTTAATAAACATCAAATTTGAAAATTTTGTCACATATGTATTCATCATAACCTGGTAAAAGGAGACATAATATGGGTGAGATCAAATACTAATTAAGGGTAAGTAAAAGATAAGAACTAATGAATCAATATGTATAAATTAACCTGTAAAGGTAAATAACTAAAAACACATGCCAATTAAATAACTATATAAGGTTATAACAATATGGAATGGTAAGAAACTAAATCTTATACAATCTAAATCAATAAACTGAGTCTGAAATATATCCATAGATATGTCGAAGAAAAATTTTATGGATGAATAATAACAGAATCTAAATGAAGGAAATGCATAATGAATACACGCCATGTTTTCAAAGTACATGGTAACATTAACATCAAGACCCCTCAAAAGCTAGTTTAAAAAATATTGGTTAAAAAACATATGATTTTCCATAATAATTCATCCGATGAGCCTACCGATGCATTGAGGGGATATCTGAAACAGAGACCACTGGTGTCTTACCAATCCAAATCATTCGTCATATTCATGAAAAAAATTCCTTACAAAAACATCCATAAAAAATTTAGGATATATATTTATCTATAGTTACCCATGGGAGTCTAGGTAACAACAAGGTTTTTTACATTAATAGATGAAAATACCATTGAAATATTAAAAAAAAATCACAAGGGAAATGACATTTTAAACATTCTAGTGTTTCTCACACCACCTCGAAACATTAAAATTATAAATCCCATGAAAGAATAACATGAAATGAAACATATAATTTAATGAGTGCAATGAGATTTTGTATATTACATGTAAAAGGTCTGTAAATACACAATGTAAAAGTGAATTGTTTATAATAACAGATAAGTATCAATGGAATATAAATTGAGAGGAAATAACATACCTTATCATTTCATTTGTTTTGTAGTATTTATCATCATCTATAATTATTTAATATATGTTACTATATTATACTAATACCAATATAATTATTATAATATAATATATGAAAATTTTTAAATAATTTATTATTGGTTTCTTAACACTGTTTCTCAATTTTAACTACTTTTGGTGTCAATTGCCTAGTTTTGTAAAGTATGTTTTAACTTTTTTAGTTATTATTCATATTACAGAAATTATGATTTCATAATATCATAAATTCTAACCCTGAATTAATGAGATTATATATGTAGTACATATGTATTTATAATGGTCCATATTTTTTGGATATAATAAATGATGTACAACGTTGAGGGAGACTGTAAGTCACACGTTCACATCAACGCTACATTCATTTGTTTTTTGTATTTTAAAGATGGAAAATTAAATGATACATAAGAAAATAATAGTTCCATAATTACATAAATGTTATATATGTGACATATTTTTATTAAAAAAATCATTTATACATTCCATGTTTATCATTAATGAGTCACGTCGTTCTGAGGATGCGTTAGTCCCCACTTCCAAAAAAGATGGTGTCATATTTACCCAAAAATAGAAGGTAGAGAGTTATGTTTTATAAAATAATTACATAGTGAGAATGAAATTATAAATATGAGTTATATAATATATATATAACTACAGTCTCCTTCTCAATGTCCACCCTGAGAGGTGGTAAAGAAAAAATGAACAATCATTTTATATGGGGAGGTTGTTCACCGCACACATAAAGAGTATGTTCGTTATCTATTAGATGGAATTTTCTGTATGTGTTGGCCAAACCCAAATCATAGAAAAATAATTTTATATTTAGGATACTTTTTAGTAATATAATTATAGAATAAGGTGATTTTATGTGGTGGATAATGGAAATGAAACCAGAGAGACTGAGATAAGACATTACCTCGTGATCTATTAATATTATTTGGTTTGTACCAAAAGTCTAAATTATATTTTGTTCATCCATGTGGAGGATTAATGTATGAGGTAAGGGTTGTTTAAGAGGGATTTTGGGAGATCATATTTGATCAATAGTGGAATGAGTGGTGTGATGAAGTGAGAGGATAGGAGGCCTTTTATATTGGAGGAGGAGTGACACACTAGTTATGTTTTTCACAAATGAATTTCATACATGTTTTTCATACTTCATATTTCTCTAATATTGTTATTATTTTAGTAAAATTAGGGATACAATCGAAATTTTTCCATAAAATGGATCTTGGTCATATATCTATGTCATTTGGTCCCCTAATATTTTTTTAGTACCTTATTAGGATTAAATTCACCTTAATCATTTTATTTAATTACAATTATTTTCACTAATATTTTTGGTAAAAACAAAGATGGTCTTATTATAAATTATAAATTATTTTTATTCATAAAATGTAATCCATTTTTCGAAATTCCAATCACATTATTTTCTTAAATGAATTAACATTTAATACAGTATATGGGATAACCATACAGGTTATTAATGTATGAACGCCCAAAATATTGCTATGTTTTTATACAAAATTTTCTATTTGAAAATGATTCCATAGACCTAAATTATATTAATTCGAAAAAATAAAATCTATTTAAATATTAAAACCAATTTATATTAATATTTGATATTATAAGTAAATTAGAAGAACAATAAATTTGGAAATAAAATTCACGATTTTATTGAATTCATTATAAAATAAAACATAATAGAAAAATACAAAACATTAACCAAAACAAAATATTTATTTTTTCATTACAAAGATGAATTTTATTTTTTAATGTTAAAATCTATAAATGGTCAAAAATTATTTTCAAAATTTTTTCTCCATTAAAAGGCTGCCAAACTGACATTATAAAAATATAGTATTATATAAGTTTTATAGGGTTTATTCTTATCATTTTCCTATCTAAAATATATTATATTAGTGAAAAAATAATTTTTTGGTTATATAATATAAAAATTTACTATATGAACTCTCTAAATTTGTTATAATTTAGTTGATTGTGCCAAACATGACAAAAAATTGTTTTGTTTAAATTGGGAGTTGTGTGTATTGAATAATATTAAAAAATATAATGATAATATGGTAATGTCATGGGGTGATACATTCTTATAAAATATTTTTCCCTCGAATGATTAGGGTTATTACCATCAAACATATCTTTGTAGTTTCTCTTCATATAATCGTCTAGTTCTCATGTATCTTCTTCCATTTTATTATTTCTTGAGAGAAATTTTACCTGATAGATCATATGAGTGCCTAATACATTCTCTCTAGTATCTAGAATCTTGATGGGTTCATCACAACATGAATGGTCAGGTTTCAACTCAATTTCATTAGATGTGAGAATATCCATTGGTCTAGGAATTTGATTCCAATGCAATGATATATTGAACACATCGGGAACCCTTCATTTATTTGGTGGAAATTCTTAAGCATAATTAATTAATCCCACATGTTCTAGAATTATGAATGGTTTAATGTGACAAGGACTCAGTTTTTTCTTCTTACAGAATCAAATATCACCCTTCCATTGAGATACTCTAATGAAAACTTGATCTCCCCCATGGAACTATAACTCTTTCCATTGATTATCATTATATTTATTTTTCCTACATTGAATATATTTAATGGTATCCTAGATATAATATTGTAGACGCCGGAAAAGTCCGTTGTTCCCAAACGAAGCTCCGGATGCGGAAAGCGAAGTGATATTTGGAGTCGGAAGGATGTTTCGGAGGGCCCGGAGGCCTTGCGCGGAATTTCAGAGGCCCGCACGCAAAGGTGATGTTCCGCGCGCAAACCCCCCGGGATGCGCGCAATGCGCCGGTCCGGCGCGCAATTTTGCGCGCCGCGGGTCCGCGCGACTCCCTTGCGCGCCGCGCCCGATTCCGCGCCCGCGAGGAGAATTTCGCGCTCGCACCCTGGATTCCGCGCCCGGGGTTGCCTATAAATACAAGGCGACCCCCAACGTTTCAAAGGTTGCTGGAAGTCGAAACGTCTCTCGTGCGCGCAATTCAACCCCTTCCGCGCGCAATGACGAACTTCAGGTAACCTCCTTTCTTTCGCACAAGGAAGCCTCGGGGTTCGCCTTCGCGCGCAATCCCCGCTGGCTCCTTTCATTTGAATAAAAACTCACCCTAAGGCCTTTGCGCGCAAAAGAACCCGCTTGCGCGCAATTGCCCCCGGGGTGCGCGCAATCCGGCCCGATTGCGCGCACCCCCCCTTCTTTCAAGTGGCCATTCATTAGAGAATGAGCCGTTGCCCCCGCGCGCTATCCGAAGCCCGGTGTGCGCAATCTCAAGCATCCGCGCGCAAGGCACTGGCCCAATTGCACGCCAGCCGCCCCGATTGCGCGCCGGCCCGCAGTATTGCGCGCAAAGCTTCCTTCTTGCGCGCAATCTGCCAGGGTCGTCCCCTCGACCCCCTGAGGGCACCTGCCTGCGTGGCGCCCGATGCTCCTCATCCTGGGTGCCCGCACCGTGCGTTGTCTTCCCGTGCGGCCCTCCAGGTTCGTGTGAAGTGACATGCACCCATCGTCCGACAACCTATGCCCTGCATGACGCTAAACTGCACTACGTCCGAGCTACAAGACGTTAAACTGTTCAGCATTCGTCCCGCATGACGTTAAACTGCGCATACGTCCAGAATGACGTTAAACTGCATATTCGTCCAGCATGACGTTAAACTGCACATCCGTCCAAGCTGCACGACGTTAAACTGCCTAGCCCCATCGTCCGCGCTGCAAGACGTTAAACTGCCAAGTGTTTCGTCCTCAACACACGACGTTAAACTGTACTTCGTCCGGCAAGACGTTAAACCGTCCGCCTCGTCCTCAACACACGACGTTAAACTGTACTTCGTCCGGCAAGACGTTAAACCGTCCGCTTCATCCGATCTCGTGCTCTGCACGCAGGATCTCCCCCGGTTTGGATGTGGCCCCCACCCGCTCGTCTCTGCAGGGATGTCGGGATTGTCCCGCTTTCGGGGCGATTTAATGGGAGTGGCTTTTCCCTACGGGGGCAGGGTATTACAAACCCCTAGTTTCTCGTGGGAGGCTGCACATGTGTATCTCCATTGCGCCTCCCCACGGCCGAAGCCAGTAGAGGGTATGACTGGGATCGAGGTGTCTTCTGCTTTCGGTCCAAGTCCCTTCCAACTGAGTTTTGCCGCAACCGGGCTGCCTCAAGTGCGTAAGTCCTGACAGAATGAACTACGTGGACTTTGATCCCTGTCTTCTATACAGGGTACGTAGGAAGCCTCCCCGAGGTTCAAGCCCACCACCTGGTCGTCCCGGTCGTATTTACGTCGGTTCGTCCATCAGTGGACCCCTCCAGGGTTCACGCTTGCGTCGATTCACCTATGAATCCGCCCCTGTGGGAGACTGCCCGTGTGTATCTCCACGGTGCCTCCCCACAGCCCCCCTTTTCCATTTCCCCTTTTATCGTCTAGCATGACGTGAAACTGTGATCCACCCGGCCGTTCCATCCCCCTCTGTGCGAGGTGGTTCGGTTCAATCCTCCGCCCGGCGGCCTCGACCTCTTCGTGGGTCGGCTTGCCGACGTCCAGCATGACGTTAAACTGTATACCCGAACTACGTCGACTTTGATCCGTGCTAACGCGCGGTACGTAGGAAGCCCCTCTGGGGTCCAAGCTCTTCACTCCATCATCCATCCTGATCCTTACCCGGGCCGCCACATCCCGGTGGGGTCATGCCACGTCACTCCACTCCACGTTACTTGGGAAGCCGCCCATGTGCTGGCCCCAGCGTCGGAGGTTCCCCGCAAGGGGTTCTGTCATCTGATCCACTTTTCGTGTTGATCGGTCCGATGCCGTCCCCGCTGGACGTTAAACTCGCGGCATACCCCGTGTTAAACACGGGAAGCTGAGGAAAACCTCAGGTGACACAGTTCCTCGCACCCGGTGTGGGATGCCTCAGGCCGTCATGCCTTCGAGAAGCCCTATTAGGGACGGAAGACAGACGTGCAGAGCCGCAGTGTTACGACACGCCCCCAGCACCCAGAGCCACCCGGCCTTCTCACCGCAGGTTGCTGCCCCGCCCAGACTCCTTGGAGCGTCCGGGCGGAAGCAGCGTAATTAACCGGTGTCCATGAAGATATGGCGCCGGGAACGAGATTCACGAACATTCTTAAGTCTATGAGGGAGACCCGGATTAGGCGACGAGTTCCGAGGAGACGTCCAAGGAAGGAGGAGCCGACATCCCATCATCCCGGTTTCGATCAAGGAGCAGACGCCCCTGAATAAGGGACGGATGCCGCCCGCCCTTGGAAAGCGGGACTGCGGGACCACAAGCCGCGCGCCCATCCCCTCGGGTTGACGGGTGCACGCGCGAACGCGTCCTGGCGGAACAGCGTAACCCGACGCACATCCGCACCGAAACAGAAAAATGGTGAACCCGACGTGAATCTCTTCTCCTCGACATGAAGACCGATAGCTTTCAGAGGTGTTGGAAGACCGGCGTGTTGCCCGGCCAAGCATTCAGTCTTACCCGCCAGGGGCTGGGGAAGGGACATCGGGCACTCCGTCTCGCAACGTCGAGGGCCTGGGTTCCCCCCACGGAAGGCGTCGTGGCGCTAATGGTTGGTTGTCGATTCCTTTTTCCTGTCAGTGTTAATGGGTCATTCTCCCTGCTTTCAGAAATCAGGTCGCCCGATCCAGTGCCCAATCGCCACCCGCCCACTGGCGCAGGGATAGGGGAAACACCGACGCGGCTACTCCGCGCGGTCCTGCCCGTTCCACAGTCGTCCCAGCAGCCGCAATTGCGGGACGACCACGCCCTCTCTCCCCCTCGGAGGTCATCCAGAGAAGGGTGATCAATACCCTGGTGCGGAGATACGAGGAAGACGGAGTCATCCCCACTAGGGAAATGGCTCGCCTAGACCTCGAGGAGGCTGCGCCTCGCCACCACCGCCGCCCCCGAGGGCCGCGCAGGGAGGCACCGCTACCTACCTCAACGTCCAATCGCTTCGGGAGTTTATCCCCGGAGCGCTCTGACAGTTCCCTTCCTTATGCGGATGAGGTGGGAGATGCCCGGGATCACCCTATCCGAGGTCCGCTCCAGGGATCCACGATAAGGGCTCCCGCCAGGCCACGGCGACATCGCCGCCAGGCCCCTCAAGTCGAGGAACAGGCTCTCCACCTGCCCGCGACGCTCATTCCGACTCGTCTGTCCCGACGCCAACGTCGGGCATGAGCGGAAGAGGATGCCCACCTTGGGGCTCTAGCAACAGCGGCCGCATTGGCCCGAGCCACTGCTGGCTCCAGTCGCCAGGCCTCTGTGCATCCTGAGCGGGGGAACTCCTATGCCCGACCTGGATCGAGGCCCCGACCGCCCCAAAGGCAGGTTGGGTCGACTCTCCCGGTTGCTGGTACAGGCAGTAGCCACCGCGGACCACCTCGCGGTAGCGCTATTCACCAACAGGGTCTACTCCGTGTGGCTGATCCAAGAGGCATGGGTCATCCCACCTCCCGATCCCGGCCCGGAGGCCTGCCCGGAATCATCTCTCCCCGCGTCCCCTTTGATATCTGTCCCGGTGCCCCTCGCACCTTGGTTCCCAGTCCTCTTGGCCCCAGCACCAGTGCGGCCGGAGGACGCCAGGACAGAGATCAGCCCTGCCCCGAAGAACCACCCAGGGGCAGGAAGGCAAGGCGTCGACGCTGAGGGAAGAATGTTACGGAATTCCGGACAGAGATCCGACCGGTGTGCTTCTCTGACTCAGAGGCGGAGTATGATTCGGCGACAGAGCCCTTTCCCCAATCCCGCCAGTCAAGGGCAGGGGTAGGAATGCGGCACGTCAGCCTCGTACTCCCTGAGAGCGAGATCGATGTGATCCCTGCTTCTCTCCGAAGGTATGTCCGGAGTAACGAGGGCCTGGTAGACCCCCAAGGATCAAGCTTGCGGTTGGTACCGGCCCCTCCGGAAGTGCCTTCCGCCCCGATCAGAGAAGCCGGAGACTTTTTCTGGGGACCGGCGGTCGAACCTCGATCTAGTGCACCCTCGGCGAGCACCGATGCTACGGCAGGATGTTCGCTCGCCGGCCCGTCCTATCGTGATGTGGTAGCTGGGGCACCGCCACCCTCAGGGGGAGGCCCGGGATATGGAGGCCAATCGGCCTGCTCGCCGTATTCGCCGCCGGCCAGCCCGTCGGCCCGACGGCCCGCCTCGGCACCACTGCCGGTTCCCCGTCCATTCCCAGCCATTGAAGAGGACCGAGGAGATCTGGGTCCCGAGTTTGAGTCGTGGAGCTTCTGGACCGTCCTTGCAGAGGGCCACTTCCCTGAGAAGTTTTGGCCAGTTGCAGGACCGGGCTTTGATGCACCCGAATCACTCACCCCGGATGAGTTCGAATGCTTCCGCCGAACTCTCTGGGAGACTCACTCCCGTCTTCACTGCCTACAAATGCCATACCCTGGGAGTCAACTACACCTGGAGGATATTGGTGAGCAGTGCCGTCAAATTGACCTGGCCACGCTCCCCGCGGTCCGGCACCCCGGGTCATTTGGGCACCACGAGGCCCTCCAACAACGATGCGTTGAGTGTTTTCAAGTACTCCGCAAAGTTATCGAGGAAGCCACTCCCCACATGTATATCCGTGGATGGGGGCAGTACGCTGCCCTACGCTTCAGTGTGATCCGCCGACAGCCCGATTCGCTGGGTGGCCCTGAGGGTATATCCCCAGGGACAGGAACAGTCAATATGGCTGACCTGTCGGGAGAGGGGAACGACTTGGAACTTCTCGACGGGGGCTTCCCCCCCGAAGACAAGCCGTCGTCAGATCCATCGGTGAGAGTTACTCGTCATCAGAGGAACCTCCTGGGGCTCCCCGCGCCCACTGAAGCACTGACGTTGAGCCGAAACGTCAGCAAAGGAAAAGAGCACAGCGAGGCTGTAAAGCCCGCCGACCCATCTGCCTCCATGCAGAGGGCAGAGGAGGATCCCGAGAAGGCTATGCTACGTCAGCAGCTCGCCGAACAGAAGAGGCTGGTTGACCAGCTCCTCGCCGAGCGCGCTGCGGAGCAGCGGCCTGACTACGGTGATCCCAGGCCAGGACAACAGGGACCGGAACAACCGCACCTCGACGAGACTCTCCCGGGCAACCGTGATTACGCCGTGTTCGCCGACAGGAGAGAGGCCATTGCCTACGGCAAGAGGGCGCGGTATGTTTCGCCACACCCTCCCGAGCGGCGTGATTACCTGAGAGATCCCGCTCGGATTCCTCCCGCTGCCCCAAGGGCCGCTCCGCCCGCCATCCCACAAGCTGCCGAGTTCGACGACCCGGTCGACGACCCGATTGAAGGGCCATGCAATGCGCTCGTGGTTAGAGATCCTCGCCAGGACTGGAACCCATGTCCGGACGATCCGATGGCGGCACTCATTGCCCGCTTGGAAGCCTTGGAGACTCGGCAGGTGGCGATCCCACCGGACGGCAAGCCCTTCCCAGCATGGGTGGATGACATGCCGGCGCCTCCGGGATTCGGGAATCCCACTTTCGCCCCCTTCAACGGGACTGGAGATCCGCCACAGCATTTAGCCCACTTCAACTCGAGGTGAGGGCCTATGTTGGGGACTCCGGCGCAGCAGGAGGCCGCTAAGCTTCGCTGCATTGTTCAGACACTGGAAGGGCCAGCATTTGTCTAGTACAGCCAGCTCCCCGTCGGGTCGGTAACCAGCTGGGAGGACCTCCGTAGACAGTTCCTCTACCAGTTTAGTTCCACGACCCGGAAGACGAGTATCGCAGACCTCTTCAAGTGCAAGCAGAGGCCTGATGAGCGAGTCGCGGACTTCGTCGCCCGATGGAAGGGTCTCACGTATTCCCTTGACATGCCATTGACTCAGGAGCAGTTGCTGACAATGTGCGTCGGGAACGTCAAGACCGAGCTGGTCCCTTCCCTGATCACTCAAAATTACCCCGGAGGGTTCAGGGACTTCTCAGAAAAAGCTCAACGTCTTGAGGAAGCCCTGCAACAGGCCAGCCAGGCACACCCGCTGCCTCCTATGATTCCTGCAAGGAGAGCCAGCAGGGCTGAGCCCGCTGCTGTGGCCCAGATAGAGGCTCCCAGGCCGTTGGAGCTGCTGCCGGTGAGGCCAGCTCCACAGCCTCACAGGAATCCGCCTCCACGGGCTCAGTTCCCGGCCCAGCAACGGCAGCCTCAGAACCGGCCGGCCCCTCCGCGTAATGTACCGCCACAACCCAGGCGAGATAATCATGGTCCACCTCCTCGGCAGGCCCCTCCGGCCCCTCGTCAAGACCACGCTCCCAGAGGCCCGCGATACCTGACTTACTCATTTCACGAGGATCAGGTCCCCGGCTATTTCCGGAGCGCCCTGGAGCAGAGGATTGTGCGACTGCCTGAGTGTTGGAAGCCAGAGGAGGCACATCTCACGGATAACCCCCGCTACTGCCCCTACCATCGAGCCCTGGGGCACACCATCCAGCGGTGCTATGTGTTCAAGGACTGGCTCCAAGACCAGATTAACAACAATGTAATCAGGTTGGGCCCAGCTCCAGCACAAGTGGCGGGCGTATTCGTGGGATCAGATGACGATAGTGGCAACGAGGACGAATGGCAGCTGGTCTCCGACCGCGGGTCCCAGAAGTATAATAACTGGATGGCCCGCAAGATGATCATTCGCGCCCATGGAATCATCCGTGCACGCTTGAATCAGCCTGAGCCCCCAGAATCTGCGGGTGCTGCTTCGGCGTCGTCGTCCCAGCCTGCCTCTTCCAAGAAGAGCAAACGGCGGCGGCGCAAGAAGGAAGAGCGCGCCCCGCCAGTTCCGCCACTATCCCGCACTCTCGGTGATTTCATGCCCCCGGAGATGGGGATCCCCCCTTGGGTCCTCCCGGTGGTGGATGATTCGTCCGATGAAAGTGTTGGGTACGCTTCGGTTAACACCGTCGAGCTGGTAAATCCCTTTTCGGTTCTCGACATTGAAGAACACCAGGTGGACCTCCCTAGTGTCCCCGGTCGTCGCCACCGTCGGAAGAACCGCAGTAGCAGGAGTCGCCGGGGCACAGCAGCTGGTACCTCCAGCCAGGCCGTGCACACCACTGAGACTAGGCAGCAGGCTCAAAACCGGGCTCAGCGTGCGCAGCCCCCCCATCCGGGGAAGACGGATTCGCCTCCGCCACTGTTTGTGGTGTGGGACCAGGCAGAACCGCCTCAGCCGCGTCGCGATCAGCTCCGCCCTGCCATGAGTCCATCCCGGCCTCCTGACTCTAGTACGGTGACCATTTCCCGGACTGCGACCAGTGAACAGCGAGATGCGCCAAGTACCAGTCGGCCGCCGATCCGACCGGCAGGGCCCGTCATACCGCCAACCGCAGAGCAACCTCCTGCAACCAGGGGCTCGCGCTTGGCCAAAAAGTATGATGTCCTGAAGCACTTGTCCGACATCCCAGCAAGGCTCTCTATCCTTGAGGCTCTGCGCATGTCATCTGAGATGCGCGAGGCACTCGCTGAAGCCCTGAAGAGCCCCCTCCAGTTTGAGACAGAGGTTGCGGCCGCAGAGGCCTTTCACGCCAAAACGATTGAGGACGCCGAATGTCAGGCGGTTATCTCGTTCTCTGGTAAGGATGAAGACCCTCCTATACAGGGACACATTCGTCCGCTGTATGTTACTGGCCAGTTCAATGGCCTTGAAGTCCGGCGCTGTCTTGTCGACACGGGATCCGGGATCAACCTGATTCCGACTAGGACGCTCCGGAGATTGGGGTTGTCTGAGGATGACTTGATCCCCTCCGACCTCAGGATCCAGGGGTATGACCGTACCGAGCAAACCCCGGTCGGCAAGATACGTTTGAAGACCCAGTTCGGTGACTTGGTTGCCAACACCGAATTTGTGGTAGTCTCTCAGGACACTGCGTACAACGCATTGATGGGCAGGCCATGGCTCCACCTTCATGCGGCGGTTCCCTCATCATACCACCAATGCCTCAAATACTCCCTTAATGGTCGAGTAGGCGTGCTTCAAGGAGATGCCTCTCCATTTGCCTCATGTGAAGCCCGTTATCTGGACGCGGACTATTACAAGAGCAAGGACAAGCAGATCCTGGCAGGTGAGGTTGAGCCTGTCGCTGTTGCAAGCGATCCATGGGCCAGCTTGGATGACGCCTACGTCCTCCCGATTCAACGGTTGGACGTAGCCATGGTTTCGACGGCCTGTGAGTCTCCTGATGAGATGACCGCGACCGCCCGTGCCAGCACCAGCGGCCCAGCAAGATCTGGTGGCCCCAATGCAGTTTCCAACGCAGTCTCTCCCGTGGATGGTCCCTCCCCAAGTGGAGAGGACGTGGAAGATGCACCCCCAGCCTTTGAGGAGGGCGTCCCCGCCACAGTCGATGAGTTAGCACAGGTGAACCTTGGAACCGAGGCAGATCCAAGACCCACATTGGTCAGCGCCGCCATGCCCTCTGAGGAGCGGCAACAGTACGTGGACTTTCTCAGGCAGCACCGTGATGTATTCGCTTGGGGCTATGACGAGATGCCGGGGCTAGATCCTCAGGTAGCCGTCCACCGCCTTGGTCTCCCGGCGAACCATCGCGGGTTTAAGCAGCCTCCCAGGAAGATGCACCCGTCCCACGGTGCCATGGTCGAGGCCGAAGTTGACAAGCTTATCAAAGCCAACTTCGTGAGGGAAGTCCAGTACCCCAAATGGCTGGCCAACATTGTGCCGGTCAGGAAGAAGAACGGGCAGATCAGAGTCTGTATCGACTTCCGCGATCTCAACCGCCACTGTCCGAAGGATGATTTTCCCCTTCCAGTGACAGAGCTGTTGATTGACGCCACAGAAGGGTTCCAAGCCCTCTCCTTTATGGATGGATACTCCGGATACAACCAAATCCGGATGGCCCCTGAGGATGAGGAGTTCACTGCCTTTAGGGCCCCCCAAGGTACCTTTTGTTACCGGGTCATGCCCTTTGGCCTGAAGAATGCAGGAGCCACCTACCAACGGGCGATGCACCGCATATTCAAGCCAATCCTCGGCACACTGGTGGAATGCTACGTCGACGACTTGGTGGTCAAATCGCGCCAGCGTCAGGAACATCTCAAAGATCTTGAGAAAGTGTTCGGCTTCCTCCGGTCTCGTTGCCTGAAGATGAACCCGTTGAAGTGTGCCTTTGGGGTCACCTCCGGAAAGTTCCTTGGATTTGTGGTAAGATACCGGGGTATTGAGATCGACCCAGAGAAAATCAGGGCGATTAGCCAGATGCCTCCCCCGGGTACCGTCCGGGAACTGCAAGGGTTCCAAGGCCACTTAGCCTATATACGCCGATTCATCGCGAATCTGGCCGGCAAGTGTAAGCCCTTTTCTCGGCTCATGAAGAAGGGTGTCACCTATGTATGGGATAAAGAGTGTCAGACCGCTTTTGAGGAAATCAAGCAGTACCTGCTTCAACCTCCGGTTCTGATGCCGCCCGTATCCGGGAAGCCGCTGGTCCTCTATGTGACCGCCCTGGAACGGTCCCTTGGTGCCCTTCTAGCCCAGAAGAACAACGAGGGAACAGAGAATAGCCTCTATTACCTCAGTCGCATGCTCCTCGACGCGGAAGTTAGGTATTCCCCCATCGAGAAGAGCTGCCTGGCGCTCGTATTTGCCGTACAGAAATTACGACACTACTTGCAGCACCATGAGGTAGAGTTGGTTTCTCGGGTAGACCCGTTGAAATATATCCTGAGCCGGCCTATGTTGACTGGCCGTCTAGCGCGGTGGGCTGTGATTCTCCAGCAGTTCGACATCAGGTACGTGTCTCAGAAGGCCATCAAAGGGCAGGCATTGGCAGACTTTCTGGCAGCTCACCCAACCTCCGCGGATCAGCCGCTGGATCTAGGCTTTCCTGATGAGACCATTCTCTCGGTCGATCATGCCGATCCATGCTGGCAGATGCACTTTGACGGTGCCTCCCGGAGCCCCACCGGTATAAGACTCGATAATCCTAAGCTCAACAGAGTGGGCCTAGGTATCGTCTTCATTACCCCGGAGCGAGCCGTGCTGCCATATTCCTTCCTGTTGTCAGAGGGCTGTACCAACAATGAGGCGGAATACCATGCCCTCATCACCGGCCTCGAGTTGGCTCTCGAGATCGACGTGCCCCGTCTGTGCGTGAAAGGGGACTCCGAGCTGGTCGTTAAGCAGATCAATGGCGACTATGTTGTCAGGAAGCCGGAACTTGTGCCATTGCTGGAGTGCACCCTCCTTCTGATGGCCCGGTTCCCTTCTCGGCCGGAAATTGTCCATGTTCCCCGGTCGCAGAACGGTCGAGCAGATGCTTTGGCCAGCCTGGCTGCGTCACTTGCGGAACCTGAACAGGACAACCTGATCGTCCGCGTGACGCGCCGCAGGCTCATCGCTCCCGTTATCCCGGAAGAAGATCGCGGCCCGTTGGTATGTAACCTCACCACGGTTGCCCCTATGCCCGGAGCCCCGAGTACCCCAGATATAGCAGTCGAATCAGCCCGTGATTGGAGGGCGCCTTTGGTTGAGTACCTCCAACATGGCATTCTTCCGTCAGATCGGGCCGAGCGCGAGCGAGTTCGACGCCGCGCATCGCATTTTGTCCTCCAGAGCAGTCCCGGTCTGGAGCAGATCCTCTACAAGCGCGGGTTTGATGGTGTTCTCCTCCGTTGCCTTCAGGGAGTCGAGATCCCACGAGTCATGCAAGAGGTTCATGCTGGTTCATGTGGCGCCCACCAGACTGGGCCGAAGCTGTCCCACCAGATTCGGAGGTTGGGATACTTCTGGCCCTCTATGATCCATGACTGCATCGAGTACGCCAGGAGGTGCCATGCGTGCCAGGTTCATGCGAACTTTGTGCATCGGCCGCCGGAGCCTCTCCATACCACAAGGTATTCCTGGCCCTTTGCAGTCTGGGGACTGGACGTTGTGGGACCTTACCCGCCGGCGACAGCTCGCCAGTGCCGGTTCATTCTGACCGCCACAGACTTCTTCTCCAAATGGGCAGAAGCGATTCCGCTCAGAGAGGTCAAATCCTGTTCGATCGCTGACTTCGTGACCTCCAACATCATCTATCGATTTGGAGTGCCTCACGCTATCCTCACGGATAACGGAACCAATTTCCGAGCAGCCGAGTTGAAGAAGTTGTACGCCAAGTATAACATCCGCTCGAACCATACATCTCGCTATCATGCGCAGGCGAATGGACAGATCGAGGCGTTTAACAAAACCCTCTCTAACATTCTGCAAAAGATGGTTGGTCAGAACAAGAAGAGTTGGCCGGACAAGCTCCCCAACGCCCTCTGGGCTTATCGGACGACGACTCGCAATTCCACCCAGATGACCCCTTATTCCCTGGTGTATGGAGCTGAGGCCGTCCTGCCCATCGAGATCCAGTTACCGTCCTTGCGCACTGCGGTCTACGACCAGCAAGCGCCGGACAGAGTTGCTGAAGCCCGTCTAGTCGAGTTGGAAGCACTGGATGAGAATAGACTTCGCGCTTTGCACAACTTGGAGA
Organism: Viscum album; assembly: GCA_963277665.1. NCBI lineage: Eukaryota > Viridiplantae > Streptophyta > Magnoliopsida > Santalales > Viscaceae > Viscum > Viscum album. The sequence goes on along the minus strand of OY728126.1, from coordinate 1,393,494,138 downwards.
GGCATCAGAACAGGATGGCTCGAGCTTTCAATAAAAAGGTTCGCCTCCGATCCTTCCTGCAGGGTGACCTAGTGCTGGCCCTAAGAGCACCAATGATCCCCGGCAGGAAGCCACCCAAGTTGGAGCCCAAGTGGGAGGGACCTTTTGTTGTCCACAAGGTCTATCCCAATGGCGCGTACTCCCTAGCGACTATGGATGGTGAGCGTGTCACTCCTCCCACCAACGCTAGGTTCCTCAAGCAATACTTTGCCTGAGTGTTCATTCGTCCCGCATGACGCTAAACTGCACTTCGTCCTGCATGACGTTAAACTGCACCACGTCCTGCACGACGTTAAACTACATTCGTCCAGGCTACAAGACGTTAAACTTTTCAGCATTCGTCCGCGCTGCAAGACGTTAAACTGCCAAGTGCTTCGTCCTGCATGACGCTAAACTGCACTACGTCCGAGCTACAAGACGTTAAACTGTTCAGCATTCGTCCTGCATGACGTAAAACTGCCCCTCAAGAACTACGTGTGGCTTGATTCCCATCCTTATGGGATACATAGGACCGCCTGAACATTCATGTTTCAGGCCCAGCCCCATCCTTCGGGAATTTCCATCCCATCTCGGGCCCTTGGCCCAGTTGCCCCCGGGTGTGCGGCGTATGGTGTGAGTGCGGGGCTATGCCCTCATTCACGTCGGTTTGCTCGTCACGCTGTACGCCCCCCCACGTTTGGGGATGCCTTCTGCTCCCCCCTTCTTTTTCCTCATCGTCCGGCATGACGTTAAACTGCCTCTCAAGAACTACGTATGGCTTGATTCCCATCCTTATGGGATACGTAGGACCGCCTGGACGCTTGTGTTTCAGGTCCAGCCCCGTCTCTTGGTTGATCACGGGGATCTGCCCTCTTTTGGTTGCTCTCAGGGTGAGTCCTCCGACCCTTTCCGGAGATCTGTTAACATGTTTTGGGTGCTTCGGTCTATGACTCGTAGTGTCAGATTCAATCCCGACAAGTCCTGTGTTGCTTGTCAGGCCCCGCGCTTCCTCTTGTTCGAGCCTTCACTCAAAGGGATCCTCGTTAGCGGTTTGGGTACGATGCCTCAGTGCTCTCCCACCGCTCCGGGTCGATTTACCGGCGGGTCTTGGGCCGCAAATCGATATGAATCCTGCGATTGAGCGGTTGATGCTCGTTTGCTTGCCCCGTCTTAGGCTGACGTGATCGGATGTTGTGTTGCGAATGCGTCAGCAACGTCCTTGATCGCCATGTCAGCTCTCTCAGGCTCTGAACATTGGTTGCGCAGTCCTCATCACACTCCGCCTTTGTGCGTTGTAGTGGGATCTTGACACTCTCTTCATACTGACCTCCGGTACGCCTCTACACGTTAGGCAGACCAACCAGGGTAATGATGTCGTTCGAGGCTCCCATGATCTGAGCACCAAGGATATATGCAGATATCCTCCCTAAGGGCCATGCGTAGCTGGACCCTCGTCCCCATAAGGAGGAGGGAGTCGCCCGAACAATTGCGTTCTGGGCCCAGTATATCTGGAGGCTAGCATCTCTGCCCCTCGGGTGATGGACAGACGCAGACCCCCATCCCAAGACTCTTCTCCTGAAATCGTGCGTGACCGCAGGGCTGGGTATGCTCCCACCTCCGCCGTGTCCGCCGTACCGCGGTAAGCGGATTCCTCCATGGTCCGAACCACACGACCTTAAACTGTGTTTTCTGGTCCTACCACACGACCGTAAACTGTGATCGTCTTGGCCGCCCGACGAGAAAACGGCACTGCATCGTGATGTTCCCCTCAGGGGACACTCATGTTGGGCGCTGGTTAATAACCACGCCATTCATCAATGCCTTCCGTGGCTTGATTATTGCGGCGACGCCAGAGATTTCTCAATCACAGGCATGTCGCCGCACAAAGAAAAACCATTCATCTTTAAGGACAAACAAGAAATATCAAATGCCGCTCCTTTTGTGTGCGAGGGTCAGACCCGCACTCTTCCCCGCGCTGGTGCCCGATTGTGTTGCGCCGCGCTTCAAGAACTACGTGCGGCTTGATTCCCATCCTTATGGGATACGTAGGAACGCCCGGATGTTTGAAACTTCGGGTCCAGCCCCCCACCTCTTAGAGATTCCCCCTTCTCTGGGGAATCCGCCGCCTTCAGGTCACCCTCAAGGCGCGTTCCCCGACCCCTTGCAGTGGTCCACCGGTGTTAAGAGTACTCTGGTTTATTGCCAGGAGGGTCAGGATCCGCTTGGTCAGGTTTCCTCCGCTTTTCAGGCTTCGTGCTCCCTTTCATTCGGACCCATCGTCTACGCCCTGGGTGGAGCCCCCGCGAACGGTTCGGACATAATGCCTCAGTGCTCTCCCACCGACTCGGGCCGGTACCCCCAATGGCCTCGGGCAGCAAATCGATATGAATCCTGCGATTGAGCGGTCGATGCTCGTTTGCTGCCTCATTCCACCAACGGTTAGTGCGATGTTGATGCTGCTTTTCCGCCACGGTCGGCAGTACTCTCATATCGTCACGCCGGTGCTCCCGGTCCTCGAGTGAATGGCCGCATGATTCACATTTCCCACCTCCCATTCTGACCAGGCGAAAACTCGACACTCTTGACACTATCCCTCAGTGCATCTTCGCATATCCAGGGGATATGACCAGATGCGGCGTACTTTGAGGTCTGTATGGTCCGAGCTCTAAGACCTTAAACTAAGATCTCTCTTTATGGTCCGAGCTCTAAGACCTTAAACTAAGATCTCTCTTTATGGTCCGAGCTCTAAGACCTTAAATTAAGATCTCTCTTTATGGTCCGAGCTCTAATACCTTAAACTAAGATCTCTCTTTATGGTCCGAGCTCTAAGACCTTAAACTAAGATCTCCCTTTATGGTCCGAGCTCTAAGACCTTAAACTAAGATCTCTCCTTATGGTCCGAGCTCTAAGACCTTAAACTAAGATCTAGCCCTTATGGTCCGAGCTCTAAGACCTTAAACTAAGATCCTCTAGCCCTATGGTCCGAGCTCTAAGACCTTAAACTAAGATCCTCCACATTTATGGTCCGAGCTCTAAGACCTTAAACTAAGATCCAGCCCTTATGGTCCGAGCTCTAAGACCCTAAACTAAGATCTACCCCAAATGGGGTCCTACGTCCTGCATGACGTTAAACTGCACTCTCAGAACTACGTGTGGCTTGATCTCCAGCCTGATGGAGTACGTAGGAACGCCCGGGCATTTCGACTCGGGTCCAGCCTCAGGGATCGATAAGTCCCGCCCCTCCTCGTCGCCGGCCGTCTAGCCTGACTTCGGGTAGAGTGGTGCAGTCGTAATATTCTCCCCGATTCAGCTCGGGATGCCCCATCGCAAGGATGGGAAGCGACGGTTTCCTCGTCAGAGAGGTGCTGTCTGAGAATTGAGGTGACTCACGGCCAGATTAGTGCATCCGCCTAATACGCTTCCCCCACGGTGGCGCAATTTTGAGAGCGTTGGATTCTGTCCGAACAAATCGTCACTTCGCCCCATGCTTCGCATGCCCTGTTGATCGGGATTTCCACCCTTGTGTCTGAAGGAACCCCAAAGCGGTATTCATGATGACATGTGGTCCGCCTCCTGCAATATGAATGATGGCCTTTTTCGGTCCGTTTATTGCAGTTGTTATGGTCGATCCACTGTCCGCCTACCGTCTTGGGCATTTCCTGGAAGGCCAACCGTTGTGGATGTCCGGATTCGGGACACGCGATTCGCCCTTTCTCATTTCCCTATGTTCGGATAAAATCTCAACGCCCCTAGCATTGTCCCGCTCGTGTGTTGGAACAAGCTGGGGGGATGATACATTGATTAGGTCTGAGGTCTCCTTTCCTAGGAATGACCTCCCTCTTTTCTCCAGAAATCCAGGCCCAATTATGGATGCCTGATGCATGGTTAACACTCCCGCAAGACAACGAATTGTGGTTGAGCATATTAAACCGAAAGACGCAGATAAATATATTGATTCATACAAATGGATCGAAATATTGAATAACGGAAGCAAAATGTTCTAGGAATGGCAAAAAACAAAGCCCCTAGGGATTAGCGTGCTGGATAAGTCTTTCTAATGCCGCTACCCTTTGGCTGGCGGCCTCCAGGGCTGCTTCTCGTTCTCTGCGTGCCCTCTCCTCGTCGGCGGTCGCAGCACGCAGTTCGTCAATCCTGGCCTGTGCGCGCTCCCGCTCGACTTGGAGTGTGACCATCTGTTGGCCCGCCTCCGTCAGCTGTACCTGAGCGTCGATCAGTTGTGCCGATAGTTGCTCCACAAGCTCGGTACATGCTGCGACGAAGGCCTCCTTCTCTGCCGCCTGCCCTTCGAGGCGCCGGACTTCCTGCTCTGCCGCGAGGAGCGCCTGCGTGCTCTCCGACATGTCCCGACTTTGTGCGACGTCGGCACGCCGGCGGCTCTCGCGCATCTTCTCGGCCATGAAATCACGGACCGTCAGATGGAGGCGTTGAGCATCAGCTCCCCCGGCACACAGGAAGCGCAGCCAGGTCTGAAGTGATCCCATGCGCCCCAGCCATTCCGATGGGTCTCGCTTGAGGAAGCGCTGGATGCACTTCCACCCCCTGCGTCGCGTTACCCGGCTATCCTCGACCGCCTCCGCGTCCGAGTCATCCATCTCCTCGGGATCGGCAGGCCGGTAGGCAGGGAAGGCAGCCAGCAGGTCTGCTGCAGGGTCCGCCCCTGGGAGGTCCTCACGAGGGATAGGTTCCCCAACATCCGGGCGACCTTCTTCTCTCTCCCCAGCGGCGCTGACACCCTCGTCAGCCCCCAACCTCTCTCCGATGGCAGCACCACCGACATCCGTAGCCCCCTGATCAGCAGTTGGTGGGGCCGGCTCGGTTTGGGAAGTCTGTTCCGGAGCAGGCGGCATGTCCACCACTGGTCCACTCGTAGATGGCCCGGGTTCGGTAACCTGATGAGCCTCCAGTGTTGAGATCACTGCGCAGGGCATGCCATGGTTAGTCACGGATCATCAATGGCAAGCACCAGCAGTAAAGCAAGGAGACTTACGGGGGTTCAAAGCGTCATCTTCCGCTGCCCCGGCCGCCGCAGGAACAGTTGCAGCAGGGGACCCCTCAGCGCTTGTCAGTTCAATGATGGGTGTCTGGCCCCCGCCTTGTCCTGCTGGCGCCTCTCCTACCCCTGCCGAGGACGCTTGGCCAACATCCGTGTGCTCCTGAGAAAGGTAGAGAAACGGGTTAGAAGCTGCATAAGAGAATGGATGAAGCAGGTTGAGTGGGGATAGAAGCGGACCTCGAGGAGCTCAGTGACATCAACGTTGTCAGAGCCGGCCACCTCGCCACTCTCCCGTGGGCTCCCCCGATGGGACCTTCCCTCGGAGCCTTCATCCTCCCCCGTCTCCTCCTCCTCCTCGGAGTCGCTACTGTCATCTTCTCCCGGCGGCATCTGTTCTGGAGCGGGCTCGAGACCGAGCATCACCTTCACCAGAAGGGATGGCTCCGCACGCTGACCACGTTGGCGCGCGTACTCGTCCATTGCCGTCAGATACGCATACTGCCGGTTGAAGTCCACCCTGTCGGTGATCTGGAGGCGCCCGACCTCTGGCAGATAGATTCCTTCTCTGAGTATCTTTCGCCAGATGACGTCGGTCCCCAGTGACTCCCGCAGGGTCATCCAGGCCGACCACAGCGCCGGGAAGACTGCATCGTGGGAGGGTTCGAGCAGACGTCTCACCTGCTTCCCGGGCCGCTCGTCGACCACCGCACGTGCCCCCTCTCTGGGCGCTAAGGTCGTGGCGGCAGCTCGCGATGTGCCCGCCGCCGAAGTCCCTGCCCGCGCCGGCTCCGCTGCTTGGCGCGCCTCCGTTCTCCCCCGTGTGGCGGCGCCTCGCCTCCTTCCTTGACGCCCGGTCTCCGCACGAGTAACCTCGAGCCGCCGAACTGGCTTCCGTAGAAGCCCCTCAGGGTACGCGATGGCCCAGTGTTCGGCATACTCGGTTGCCAAGCCTGCGTCGATCCCGGTAGGAGGGAGAGTGATGACGTCGCCAGAGCCGAAGGCGACGAACATCAGCCACATCTGGCGAAGAACGCAAGGGTTCGTCTCCTCCCGGACAGCGGTGAATACCCTCTTCGGCATCCGCTGAAGGCACCCGAACTGCCTGGCGAACCGGGTCGGCACGTAAGGCTCGCAGATCACCTTCCCGTCGATCCGAGTCACGAGCACCCCGCCCCGCATGTTCAGGAAGTATTCATGCTGCTCCAGCGGGCCCTGTCCGTTGTCGATCATCTGGCCGACGGGAGTGGGGAACGGGCTGAAGTTGAAATTGGCATGATTGCCAATCCGAACCCTCACGCCCTCCTCACTGAGGGTCATCAGAGCGACCCCCGCAATGTTCAGCAGGGAGGGTCGCAGGCCGTTGCCCGGAGGACTGATGGAATTTGGGAACGTATACCCACCAAGGTGAGCAGCCACCCAGCCGTGGAAGAACTGAAAGGGCCCACAGATCCTTCGTGGCGACCCCCCTCGTGAGATGCGTCCCAGAATGGCATACAGCCTCGCCAGTACTGGGACCCCGAGGTTGTACCTCTTATTGGCAGCCATGGCGCCCGCCATCGCCAGCGTCGCCGGGCGGACGCCCATCCTCGCATCCCGCACTGGCAGGAGCCACCCGCTCAGAAAGGCGGCCAGGAATGCCGCGTACCGGACATTCGGGTCCCGGGCCTCGATGACGCGGTACCCCCATGAGCGGTAGTCGCCCGTCTCTAGAACCCGCCAGTACGACCCGTTCCGGCTCCTCTGAGCTGCGGTCGGGCACCGCTTCCCCCTGCCTGGCATCTTGACCGCCGGGTGATGCTCCAAGAACTGGCCGAACCAATCCTTGTAGGCTATGTCCTTCTGGAAGTCCTGGATCCCGAGCCGCTGCGTAGCCAGGTCAAGCAGATGCCAGGTCAGAATGGGAGTCCGTGACCTGTCCTCCCAGATGTTCTTCGGTGGCAGGAACTCATCGTACTGGTAGCCCTCCAGCGGGATACCTCCGATGCAGTGGATGTCCCAGAGACCGATGCCGACCTCCCCATGGTGAAGATGGAAGGTGTTGGTATCCGGGGACCAGCGAGTGAACAGCTCCGGCCCGAGCTCAGACTGCTGGTAGAAGTGGAACTGCGACGTCCACACCGCCTCAAACAGGCCGATGTACCGCAGCTCCTCTGCGAAGTGATCGCAAGTGTGGCGTACCCAGAACGCCCAGGCCCATTCACTGGTAAAGTTGCCCCCAGACCGCAAGTCCCAGTCCTTCAGCCAGCCCTTGGTGTCGTCAGTGACGCTCTGACGGTATGTGCTCGAGTAGAGGGCTGGAGAATTCTCCGCTGTAGGCTCACCCCCGTCAATGGTTCGCGTCCTCGGGTTCAGGACGTAGACGTCCAAGTGCCTGGTCTCCCTGGCCGGATGCCCATTGTTGGTGATGTTATAGCGGGGCAGCTCGTCCTCCCGAGTCACCCAGGTTCGCGGCGCATCAACCTCGAACCCTGGCACTGGAACCTCATCCAGGAGGCCAAAGTTCCAGAGCGGCAGGTTGTCTGACAATGGGTATGTCTTCTGGGCCGGCGTTAGTAAGTCGAACAAGGATTGATTGTTAGAAACAATCTCCTTGGCTCCGTAAACCTCCTCGTTCGTCGCCATCTCGGCTCTGCGAGTGGCGGCATCCCCTTCATTTCCTCTGTGCGCGGCCATCTCGGAAGGTTCAGGAGTCGTGCGAGTTAAGGGATGAAGCGTGCGGGATCGGACGAGGCTGGTGGAAAAGTTTGAGAGGCGGCGCACAAGCCTAGTGGACGACGCGCAATCGGGAAGTCCTTCGCGAAAAACCCTGGGTATTCGCGCAAAAACAGAGCGAAGTCCGGACGGTTTGGCGCGACGAGCGAGCGAATTCCGCGCCGGAAAAGGCAATTTCGCGCACGAGAGCAAAGAGGCTTATCGCGCGGAAGGCCAGTGTACGGCCCGGAGGGACCCAGTGCCCCTATTTATAGGCGAGGCCGGGGTCCGCGCTGCGCGGAAAAGGCTTTGCGCGACCGCATCGGCCGATTTCGCGCCCCACACCCATTTTTGCGCGCCACAGTCCCGCGTCGCCCAGGATTTCGGCATTCCGGCGTCTCCCTCGGAACCCGATCGTTGCGACCTCTCGCCGATCAGATTCCGAGGGGGGGCTTTTGTAGACGCCGGAAAAGTCCGTTGTTCCCAAACGAAGCTCCGGATGCGGAAAGCGAAGTGATATTTGGAGTCGGAAGGATGTTTCGGAGGGCCCGGAGGCCTTGCGCGGAATTTCAGAGGCCCGCGCGCAAAGGTGATGTTCCGCGCGCAAACCCCCCGGGATGCGCGCAATGCGCCGGTCCGGCGCGCAATTTTGCGCGCCGCGGGTCCGCGCGACTCCCTTGCGCGCCGCGCCCGATTCCGCGCCCGCGAGGAGAATTTCGCGCTCGCACCCTGGATTCCGCGCCCGGGGTTGCCTATAAATACAAGGCGACCCCCAACGTTTCAAAGGTTGCTGGAAGTCGAAACGTCTCTCGTGCGCGCAATTCAACCCCTTCCGCGCGCAATGACGAACTTCAGGTAACCTACTTTCTTTCGCGCAAGGAAGCCTCGGGGTCCGCCTTCGCGCGCAATCCCCGCTGGCTCCTTTCATTTGAATAAAAACTCACCCTAAGGCCTTTGCGCGCAAAAGAACCCGCTTGCGCGCAATTGCCCCCGGGGTGCGCGCAATCCGGCCCGATTGCGCGCACCCCCCCTTCTTTCAAGTGGCCATTCATTAGAGAATGAGCCGTTGCCCCCGCGCGCTATCCGAAGCCCGGTGTGCGCAATCTCAAGCATCCGCGCGCAAGGCACTGGCCCAATTGCGCGCCAGCCGCCCCGATTGCGCGCCGGCCCGCAGTATTGCGTGCAAAGCTTCCTTCTTGCGCGCAATCTGCCAGGGTCGTCCCCTCGACCCCCGGAGGGCACCTGCCTGCGTGGCGCCCGATGCTCCTCATCCTGGGTGCCCGCACCGTGCGTTGTCTTCCCGTGCGGCCCTCCAGGTTCGTGCGAAGTGACATGCACCCATCGTCCGGCAACCTATGCCCTGCATGACGCTAAACTGCACTACGTCCGAGCTACAAGACGTTAAACTGTTCAGCATTCGTCCCACATGACGTTAAACTGCGCATACGTCCAGCATGACGTTAAACTGCATATTCGTCCAGCATGACGTTAAACTGCACATCCGTCCAAGCTGCACGACGTTAAACTGCCTAGCCCCATCGTCCGCGCTGCAAGACGTCAAACTGCCAAGTGTTTCGTCCTCAACACACGACGTTAAACTGTACTTCGTCCGACAAGACGTTAAACCGTCCGCCTCGTCCTCAACACACGACGTTAAACTGTACTTCGTCCGGCAAGACGTTAAACCGTCCGCTTCATCCGATCCCGTGCTCTGCACGCAGGATCTCCCCCGGTTTGGATGTGGCCCCCACCCGCTCGTCTCTGCAGGGATGTCGGGATTGTCCCGCTTTCGGGGCGATTTAATGGGAGTGGCTTTTCCCTACGGGGGCAGGGTATTACAAACCCCTAGTTTCTCGTGGGAGGCTGCACATGTGTATCTCCATTGCGCCTCCCCACGGCCGAAGCCAGTAGAGGGTATGACTGGGATCGAGGTGTCTTCTGCTTTCGGTCCAAGTCCCTTCCAACTGAGTTTTGCCGCAACCGGGCTGCCTCAAGTGCGTAAGTCCTGACAGAATGAACTACGTGGACTTTGATCCCTGTCTTCTATACAGGGTACGTAGGAAGCCTCCCCGAGGTTCAAGCCCACCACCTGGTCGTCCCGGTCGTATTTACGTCGGTTCGTCCATCAGTGGACCCCTCCAGGGTTCACGCTTGCGTCGATTCACCTATGAATCCGCCCCTGTGGGAGACTGCCCGTGTGTATCTCCACGGTGCCTCCCCACAGCCCCCCTTTTCCATTTCCCCTTTTATCGTCCAGCATGACGTGAAACTGTGATCCACCCGGTCGTTCCATCCCCCTCTGTGCGAGGTGGTTCGGTTCAATCCTCCGCCTGGCGGCCTCGACCTCTTCGTGGGTCGGCTTGCCGACGTCCAGCATGACGTTAAACTGTATACCCGAACTACGTCGACTTTGATCCGTGCTAACGCGCGGTACGTAGGAAGCCCCTCTGGGGTCCAAGCTCTTCACTCCATCATCCATCCTGATCCTTACCCGGGCCGCCACATCCCGGTGGGGTCATGCCACGTCACTCCACTCCACGTTACTTGGGAAGCCGCCCATGTGCTGGCCCCAGCGTCGGAGGTTCCCCGCAAGGGGTTCTGTCATCTGATCCACTTTTCGTGTTGATCGGTCCGATGCCGTCCCCGCTGGACGTTAAACTCGCGGCATACCCCGTATTAAACACGGGAAGCTGAGGAAAACCTCAGGTGACACAGTTCCTCGCACCCGGTGTGGGATGCCTCAGGCCGTCATGCCTTCGAGAAGCCCTATTTGGGACGGAAGACAGACGTGCAGAGCCGCAGTGTTACGACACGCCCCCAGCACCCAGAGCCACCCGGCCTTCTCACCGCAGGTTGCTGCCCCGCCCAGACTCCTTGGAGCGTCCGGGCGGAAGCAGCGTAATTAACCGGTGTCCATGAAGATATGGCGCCGGGAACGAGATTCACGAACATTCTTAAGTCTATGAGGGAGACCCGGATTAGGCGACGAGTTCCGAGGAGACGTCCAAGGAAGGAGGAGCCGACATCCCATCATCCCGGTTTCGATCAAGGAGAAGACGCCCCTGAATAAGGGACGGATGCCGCCCGCCCTTGGAAAGCGGGACTGCGGGACCACAAGCCGCGCGCCCATCCCCTCGGGTTGACGGGTGCATGCGCGAACGCGTCCTGGCGGAACAGCGTAACCCGACGCACATCCGCACCGAAACAAATATAAAATTAACATTGTATCTTAAACATATTAGTGTATATTATTTTCCATTCACCAACTTCATCCCAAAAATATAGATTTCCCCATCTCTTCCCATATAATGGTTCAAACAATGCCATTTGAATAGTTTAATGGAATATATTATTATAGGGAAACTCTAACAAAGGTATGTATTAATCCCATGTACCACAAAATTCAATTGATAATAATATTAACATGTATTACATTATTTATATTATTATTTTCTAATATCAATTAGTTTGAGGATGGTAGGTGGTGCTTTAATGGAGCTCAACATCGAGAGCCTTCTGAAAACTATTCTAGGATTTTGATGTAATGTGGTGAACTTGATAAAAAACAATCAATTGAGGTGAACCATGAAATCTTACAACATTGTTAATGTAGATCCATGAAAGTCTCTCAAGACACATTTTCTCTCGTTGAGAAAGAAAATGTGAATATTTGGATAGGAGATCAATGATAACCCATATAGAATCATTTCTTCTAGGAGGATTTTGTAGTCCTTTAAAAAAATCTAGAGAAATTTAATCTCATTTCCACTCAAGAATAATAATTCATTGAAACACTCCTTTTGGATGCTACTTCATAGCTTTAAATTTTTGACAATCTATGAATATGGTCACATAATCAGTAATTTCCCACATCATGATTTCCAAATAAAAATGTTCCTTCATGTTTCTATATATCTATAAATTACAAGGGTGTATTGAAAAATTAAATACCTGATAATCACCCCAAAAATCTATTTTATCTCATGTATATATAGAACACATAGTCTATTTAAAATTCATAGAACCCCATATTCACAAACAAATTTTAATAATTATACATGGTTCACATATTTTTGTTCTTCAAGTCTTCATATTTTGAATTAGAATTGTCTATCCTATCTAATAATTATTGGGTTTCCATCATTAGAAAAATTATTTATGTATCCCCATCCATAGAAATTCCATTTCCATATTTACTAGATCTGTGAACATAAAATCCTTCTCAATCCCTATTTGGGGTAAAACTCCTTGATAATATTTCCTTAATGAATTTTCTACCATATGGGATTTCCCTAGGTGGTTTTATACTAAGAAATAATAATAACTGGTTATCCTATGACATCACCATTGTCTAATGTTGATTTTATTTTGTGAGAAGATGTATTCCCAGCTCTTATGTTCAGTGTATTTATCACATATTTTTCTATATATATAATACCTCCATATTTTCAACCAGAATTTTATAGATACTAAATCAAGATCATTGGTTGGATAGTGTTCTTTGAGAGTCTTTAATTTTCATTATGAATATGAAATAACTTAATAATTTTACATTAACATACAACCATGTTACATATTTGATGAATCACTATTTATGACATTCTTTTCCCTCATAGATGGTAGGCTCCAAATCAGAGCATTAAATAATATTATCTTTAGATCATTAATGCATTCTTCACATTACGTTATCTTAAAAAACATTACCCTTTTATGTGTGATCCTTGTTAACATTTTATCCAATCAGAAAGTTTTTTGAATGAATCACTGATAGTTACCTTCAAAACCAATGAATCTATATACCTCAGTTTTCTCCCTTATCATATGCTATTCTATATATTATTTTCACTTTTTAGGATCAAATAATATTCCATAATTGGATAAAATATGGACATAAAAATAGACTTCACGAAGCTAGAAATCAAACTTTTTAAATTTCCCATATATATATATTTCCTTCTAAAAGTCTTAAAAATCTTCCTTAATTGAAATTTATATTCCTCATATCTTCGATAATATAGAATAATTGAAAGAATGAGTACCACAATAAATTAATCGTGATATTCCTTAAATATTTTGTTCATTATATCAAAAAATAGAGGGTTTATAGTAAAAAAAACAGATTTTCTATAAACTCCAAATGCACCCACCTCATCTGAAAATTTGATTTTTTGAATTACATTCTTCTACTCTAAAAACTTGGGATCCCCAAAAAAATGTTCAATCTTTAAGAAATAATCGGATCTGTGAATATAATAAAACAATTCATTAAATCTAGGTAGATAATACTTGTTCTTTACTATAATGACATTTATTTCCCTATAATTGATGCACAACCTCATGAATCCATCATTATTTTTTAACAAAGAGGATATGCGATCCCAATGGTGAAATAGTAGGGATAATAAATCCTTTTTAACTAAAATAATCTAGTTATTTCTTAAATTAAAGTAAATCCAAAATTCCCATTCAATATGAACTATATAAAGTTGGCCTCACATCAATGATTAAATCAATAAAAAAAATTAACTTCATGCTATGGGGGATATCTATTTTATACCTTCGGAATGACATCAATGTATTCTTATATGATATGAATATCCTCAATTTGAATATTACCTTCTTCCCCACTATTTGTTTTTCAATTATTATCCAAGAATTTTATTTAGTAGATAAATTGAACGTGGATCTAAATAATAACTAGTTGGAGAAGATTCATCTATAAATATGATGGATTTTATATCATCCTCACAAATTTTAATTTCCTTCATCTTTTAATAATTATTTGAATATTATTTTGAGATCCATTTCTTATGAAGGATTATATCAAAGTAAACCATAAGGATGAATATAATTTTACCTAATCATGAATTTTTATGTGTAATAATGGGTACTGATCAAAACATTATTATTTCTTTGACACATCCCTTAGTATTTTTGATCGAAAACACCATTATTAAATATTGATAGAATTTTCTAGTTTTCATAGAAAAATAGGTAGATATAAAATAGTGTTAAAATCCAGAATAAGACATGGAATTTGATAAATTTTTAAAAAGGATTAACGTACCTGCAACCAGGTCGTTTAGTACGTCTACCTCTAATGTAGTGATCATATAAGCTTATCCATATCCCCATGATATCTACTATGATAAATTCCCTTGATGCTTATGAAATTCTTTTTCATAGTGCCCCACATCCTTGTAGTTTTAGAAATGAATACAAGTTTTCTCTTTATTCCATGTGATTTCAATAAAATGATGACTCTTTTATTGAATTTTTTAATAAACTATAATTATATTTAGGAATTTCCTAGGGGTTTTCTTCCCACACTTCTCACCTGATAGGAATTTTTTCATCGTCATATTCGTGTCTGATGCATTATTCTTTTCTATGTGAAAATAAGACCTCTTCTTCTATGGGTTTCCATTGAACTAATATAATTTTGATAATTACTTATATGTCTTATTGTCACAGAAAAAAATTTCATTGTATGATGAAAAATTATATTAAATCATTGCCTTTCAAGGACATGGCTTAAGACATTGAATGAAGTGGTCAATTTTTAACTATGAGTTATTTATATAATTTGTACTATACCTATCATACCCGGTAAATGGTTGTTCCATAATCTATAACACTCTATTTGGTTTTCATTTATGCACGAGATGTTTATCTTCATCTCATTTTTTTGGTCATGAGGGAATTATTTTTCACATAACGTCTCATTAAATGTAATTCATTACATGAGTTCAAATTATTGGTCCTCCTTAGTATTCTGAACCATAGAACACTACTAATCACTATCACTATAGAGATAATATAATGCAATCGTAACCATTTCCATTTCAGTACATCCCAAAGATGTGAATATTTTTTCCTGTGACTTAATTCATTTCTCCAAAACAATTAGATTATTATCCCCAATGAACAACGGGGTATTATCTCTTATAAAGTGGTCAAACATAAGAGATTCTATATATGAAATTGGTTTCTCCATTCGGGAAAGGTTATTTTTCATAACCTGATTATGTTTCCCCAATATTTTCATAATTATCTTTGTTCCAATACCAGGTATATTGGTTTCCTCAATAAGGAAATCCCTAAATTTTCCATGAGTATTAATACCATTATTCCTTCTAAGAAGTATTTCTAAAAACATGAAATATACTGATTTACCTCAAAAAATCATGAATGTCAAATATAGTGTAACAGTAAATATAAATTCATTGTAAATCAAAATATTGTCAACATTGTGGGATTTTTTACATTTAAATCCTTCATAATGGCAAGTAAAGATATATTAAATTACCTTAACGTAATCCCCTAGGAGTGTAAAACAAGTTCTATAGTAGATACCTTTTTCATGTACTAGGATGTGTCATGTCTGTCCTAGGATTCATTGTTTGATTTGTCACCCCTAAGAACATCTATTCTCAATCCATGTCCACTTGTAGTATCTAAAAAAGGATGTATTCTAGGAAATACACACATAATTTCTACCACACCAAACATCTAGGATGATAATGTATAAATATCCTCAATGTCTATCACATGACTGTTCAAACTAATATATGTTTTCTATAACTAGTTTCCAAGGTATCTTCTAGACTTTCTATGATACCAACTATAATGCCTCAACCCATGATCTCATATTTGGTTCATAATTTTGTTACATTATCTTGAATATAAGGAATCAAATATGGAATGACTAATCAGATTAGTAGTCATGGAAAGACAGATTACATACAAGATAACCATAAAACATTGGGAAATAGAATATAAAAACATGACATGTAATAATTTCATATAAACAACATCCTTGAATTATTATTAAAATATTTTTTCATGATAACCCTGGGATTAGAACCATAATAACGGTGAGATAAAATTTCTAGTAAGGATACATAAAGTGGAATCAATAATGAATCAATATGTATAAATTAACATTGAAAGGTAAATAAATAATAAAAGAATCTTTAAAATTATTAGATAAGTCTATATCAATATGGAATGGTAAGGAACTAAAAATAATGCTTTCTATATCAGTAAATTGAAGAAGAACTGTATCAATAGATATTTCGACCAAATACCTCATCGATGAATGATAACTAAATTTAAATGTGGAAAATTATTAATTATTTGATTCCGTGTTTCCTATGTATATGATACATCTACTATTAAAAAAATCACATGATGGTTTACAACATATCTGGTAAAAACCCAATTAATTTGGAAAAATTTTCCATCTAATGGGACTACCGATGCATCGAGGTGTTTTAAATAACCAATCCCCATCAGTGTTATACCAGTCTAAAATTTCCTCATATTCATGAATAATGTTACATATTCTAAATATCATTATTGAATAAAAGAGATGGATTTATCTATAGTTACCCAGTGGAGGTTGTGTGATTATTTTTTTGGACATTAATGGAGGGAAATACCATTAAAATGTCATAAAATCAATATTTAAGGAAATGAAAATTTAAACATTCAAATATGTCCCATACCACCTTGAAAATTATAAATATTAAAAACCATGAAGGAATAATAGTAAATGTAACACAGTTTATAATGAGAGTAAATATATTCATGATATAACATGTTAATGGTAACTAAATACGCATATGAAATAGAATTGGTGGATAATAAAAAGTAATCCCTAGATTGAAAAATGATGTGAAATCCCTTACCATAACATTCATTGTCATGTATGGTCCTTATAATCATGTATTAGGTTTTAAATGTCTTAGTAACTTATACTATATTCATTTTCATGTTTATTATATCATATATTAACTTGTTATATTTTTTTATTACACATTTGATAACACTCGTTCATCATATTAACTCTTTCATGTCTTAATTTTCAAATTATTTTCTATAATGTTTTGACAGGTATCGTGTTGTTCCTAATAATTAGATAATGATTTAATCACATAAAAAATATAAAAATGAAATAATTATCATAAATATTTAGTACATATTTATTTAAAACAGTCTGAAATATTTGGAGATATGAAATCAAGTGCACCATTCATGGAGATGGTTGGTCGTACAAACACTTGAATTCTACTTCCATTCCCTTGTTATAATTAAAATAATTATAAAATAATTATACATTTTTATATTATAATTATATTACCAAATATATGTTATATATGTTACATTGGTTTATTTAAACTATCCATTATACATTAAATGTTTACGGCGAACAAGCTCCATCGCTTTGAGGTGGTGGTAGTCCACACATCCACAAACGATGTTATCATATTTACAAAAAAATAGAATGTAAATAGATATGTGTTATAAAATAATTAATTAATCATAATGATATTTTAAATATCATATATATCAAATAAAAATTTATTTTTTATAATAATGGCCACCATGAGATTCCTTAATAGAAAAATGAACCATCGTCATTTTAGAAGGCTGTTGTTCATTATACACATAAATTGTATGTTCATTGTCTATTTGATGTAGGTGTGTTTAATTTTCAGTCTAACCCTCAACAGAAGACATTCATATTATATTATGGACAATTTTATTAAATATATATATAGAGTAAGAATATTTTAAGTTGTGGATAATGGAAATGAAACTAGGAATATTGGGAGGAGAAATTACCTATTAATTGGGAATCATCTTTTGGATGGATTCAAAAGGCCTCATTATATGGATTTATGCCAATATTAGGCTTCTAGGATGAGGGGAGGGACATTGGAGAGATATTTGGTTAGATCATGATCCAAAAACATGCTTTATTTTTGTGAGTATATTGGAATAGGGGAGGCCCTTTTATAGTGTAGGAAGAATGTCACTCTTGTAATATGTTTACAGTTGAATTCCATACATATTTATAATATTGAAATAATCTCCCAAAATGGTAAAATTTAGATCCTTGTGGATATAGGGACTAAATAAGTCCATAACATTTCTCTTTTAAAAGTGTCTAGTTCATTTGGATCCTTAACATTACGGATCGATCCCTTATTAAGCCTAATATTACCTCAATCGTTGTATTAATTTTAATTAACATCACTAATATTTATTGGAAGAAACTAAGTTGAAATTGTTATAAATTATAAACTATCATGTTTCCAATTATTAAATCCATTTTTCGAAATTCCAAAAAAAATTGTAGAAATCAATTTTAATTTTGTCCCACAGAGAGGATGACAATGGAGGGTTCTATTGTAAGAACTTCCAAAATATTGATATGTTTTTATAGTAAATTTGAATGTTAAATTGATTCCAATGAACAAGGTTGGAATAATTTATAAAAATACTATCTAATTAAACTATTAACCCATATTAATATATAATTTGACATTATAAATAATTTGTATTAAAAAAAGTTTGATCGAAAATTTACTATTTTGACTATTCTTTATGAAATGAAACCTAATAGAAAAATAGCAACAATTCAAATAAACCAAATTTTTATTTCTCTATTACTAATATACTGTTTAATTTGACAGATTAAATTTATAAAATTGTAAAATTTATATTTTAAATGTTTTCAACATTAAAATGTGGGAAAACTACCTTCATAAAAATATTGTATTTTATATGTATTATTGGATTCGTTCATATCTTAAGAATATATAAAATACATTATTTGTGAGTTAAAATATCTAGTTTTTTATATAAAATATAAATCTATAATATAAACTCTTTAAAAGTGTTATAATTTAATTGACAATGAAATACATTACTAAATAATTTTTTATTTAATTTAGGTGTTGTGTGTATTGCAAATATATCAAATAAACTAAAAGGAAATATGGTAATATCTTCAGGTTCTACATATATATATATATATATATTAATAATGAAACTCAATTTACTATAAATTAGGTTTTAACAAATTAAACGTAGTGGGTATATAAGGTATGTATTTTTTGTCTTGTCTTCCATGATTGATGCTTCTAAAATATTATACACCTATTCTAAATTATTTGGTGTACATACATCCACATTGATAAATGTTACATGTAGTAGATCTCTATTCATGGTACTTTACATTTATTTATTTAATTAAAAATTCATGTCAACTTCTTTTTCCGTTATGGGATTGTTTATGCATAAATATATTTCTTTGTAAAAAATAATTCTCATCCTCAATATTAGTTGTTTCTTCCCTATATTAGTATTTATTCATTTCAAAAGGTAAATTTTAATTATTTTGGAATTGAAATAATTATTATCTTCTATACTAATATATTATGTCATCCATTTAAAAATTAATATTTTATAACCTTTCCATTGATGTGGGGTTTTTATCTAAAACTACATAATAAAAGAAAATCAACATTTCATTATACATTTTTTAATTATAGATATCAAAATATACATAAAATAAGAGTAAATTTTTTATATTTTAAGGTTATATTATTGAGGATTCATTTAAAATAATGTTTCCATGTGTGTTATTCCAGTATATTAATGTCTATTTTTAATGTGACACATAACATACCTTATAAACATAATGTAAAGGCTATGTAAAAAATACTCGAATTATTTCCCTTCTATTTCCCACTCAATATTAAACCATTATTTCTATTATATATAATGTTAATTATTACATTTTACATTCTTATGACACATTTTTTGGTAAAAATAATTTTTTTTACCATTAAATCCAATTAATTATATCATTATATTGAATTCCATTTGAAATTTTTATTTGACAACGTTTATTTCCAATTTTTATCATGATAATATTAAATAATTCTTTTAGGTGTAGTAAATATGTTTCATTTTCATTATAAATTATGATGTGTACTATATATCCCTCTAAGGATTTTATTTCTAATTTATATTACACGAGATGAGGATGTAATGGGTGGAAATAAATGGTTTTTTAGATGATAAATTAATTAATATCATTGGATTATTCCCATATTATTTCATAGAAATTATGGGTATCTTCAAAAAATTAAAGCATTGATATATTGTTTTTTAAAAAGTTTACAAACAAATATATCATATATTTTATGGGAGATTTTTTTGGAATCTTATGTTTGTTCACAACATTAATACTGTCATGGGTTTTATAAAAAAGTTAATGTGTACAGACAATGACTACATTCATATCATTAATTCTTGAAACGAAAGGATTAGATTAAAAATTTGATGTTTCAAAATTATTGTTTTGTATAAAATATATTGTGTTAGAATAATTGGTCTTGATCACAATATTATGTTTTCTTACACCTATGATTGTTCCACATTCTATAACATATTTCTTTATTGTAACACATTCCTTTCTTGTAGCTCAAAGACAATGATTATTCTCATGAATTATTATACCAGACTATCTTGATGATTTACTGAGGTTATATATCATTTTATTAGTCATTCAATACATACCAAATGATTCAATTATAAATTTTATTATATATATCTCATATGATAATGTTCTATCCAATCATTTTAATTTATCCTATACATAAATCACTGACAATATTTTCCCTTATTGATATTTTAGGATAACATTTTCTTGTATTTTTTTTATTTTCCAATAGAATTAGGTACTATATATGTTTTAGAAGTAAACATTTCATATTGAATTTATATGATATTTTGGATAAATAATCTATGATAACTTCTTTATGCCGTTAGTCCGCAATGAATATGAACATTAGGGTTTTGACATTTTTTCTTTTTTGATGTATAATGTTTATGTTATGTAAATGATTAGTATTTTTTTTGATAATATAATTTTAGTAAAATATATTGTGTCAAATATTGATTTCCCATATCCTATAAGACATTATTATCTAACATCAATTTCAAATGACATAGTCCTAGGAAAAAGTATTCATGTACCTATTTGTTAACCTAGATTAATAATCCATAATTATTTGGAGAATATATCATTGAATAAATATCATTACCAATATATATGGACTATTAGGTAACTACACTAAAAGTATTATCCATTTGACAAATCAAATATATTAACACCAATGTGTCCCCTTTTAAATAAACCAGGTAATAATAAGATGTAAAAATGGAATTGGGACCAATAATTCCACGTGATGAGAAATAAGATCCTACCATATTTATGTAGTAGGATGTGTGAGGTCATCCTCTAGTCCAAGATAAAGGCCCCAATGATAATCTAATATAACATGTAATCCATATAGAAAACCTTTTATGGAAGAATAAATATCTCCATATCATTATATAATAAACATTACATAGAAGGGTCCTTCACTCATATTGAGATAGAGTATGGTCTTGAATTGGATGATGTTTCTAATCATTAGGTTGGAGATGATGATATTGAGGTGAAAAAAATGAACCAAATTAAGAAAGTGTTCCTAAAAATTAGAAGGATCAATGATAGAAGGAATTATATGTACCACTCTTGATGATTAAAGAGTATGATGTCCACTGAGGGCATTAACTAACTACGCTTATGGGGGTGGAATCATTTAGTTTTTGAGCATGATAAGAATAATTATGGATCTAATGAAACATTACTTTTACACTAAAAGACAAAATCTTCCCTAAATCATAATGAAATTGGGAATGAGATGATATCCTACACACATTATTTGATGAGTATGATGAAGAAAAAAATATATATATTTTAAATTAAATGATATTTTAAAGAGTCATTTAATAAGGATGTATCGCAATTAAAAATATGAAAGTTAATGATAGAAGATAGATATATTTCAATAGAAATATTAGACACCATATGGAAATAAAATGTCTGAGTACAAACCTTTTCTCATTTTATGTTCCCAAAATATTCAATATTTTTTAATAGAAATCATAGATTACTGAAGTGAAGAGGTAATCCCAAAAAGTCCCAGAAAAAGAATATATATAAGAATGTATTAACATTTCATAAAAAAATGGCCAATAATATAAGGTAATTAATTTATTTTTATGAGTCCTCAATCCATGATCCTAGATTAACATGATTTCCACATTATAAATCTTTTATATAATAAAATATCTAATGTTGATGACACATATCTCTAAAATAATTAAAAGGTCACTTAAGAAATCATAAAACACAAATTCAAGTATAGATTGATGGTACGTCCAAATAATTGTGAATAATTCCAATTATTGCAAATAAATAACCCCTAAATTTTCATTCAAAGATAATTGGAATGAACAATCACCATCATTATTAACTAGAGACATGGATGAGAAATCAATAAGAGTGTTGGGTGGAAAACCTGTTGGTCGCTATGAATTCATCTTATTGACAAACATAATGAGGAATGGTCTATACTTAGACGTAAAAAAATACATAACCACCACCAGTGGATTGTGAGAAATAACACACATACCACATGAAGATGAAATTAAAGTATCTTTTTCTTCTAATTTAATGTGACATTAATGATGCATCAAGAGGAGTCTCCAATACATAAATTTATTATCGTATGAAGAGTGAGATATCCTTCACAATACAATAGATATATCTCCACTCTAAAAGTCATAAAATAGAGTGGAATTTTTTCCAAAAGGTCGAAACTAATGTATTTTATGATGGTGTGTGTCCCACACTCAATGAAATAGAAATATATATTATCAAAATATCATAGGTTTTATAATAATATAATTAAATTTAATATTATTAAAAATATTTATCAATCATGTGATACAATTGTAATGGAATTTTGGTGTAATTTTAATTTTTACACAAGAATATCTATATATATTTTTAAATCCTCAGTAATAATTTTTTAAATAGTATTTCAAAATAATATGATTATATGTTATATTACTATTGTTTGAATTATTTTTCATTTTAATGAATGATCCAATACATAAAATAAAAAATTATTCACAAATTCCATTAAATAAATCCATTTTTAAAATTATTTTTTTATTTTTTAATGTTAATATTAAGTTTTTATATATGAATGAATGATTAATTAAATAATATGAAACACAATTTACCAAAATTGTATTCTTTAATGTTAAGGATGATACATTAATTGGTGGATAATTTTATTTCTTTGGAAAACATATATTGAAATATTAAATTAATGAAAAATTTGTTTATGAATTCATCAAATAATTTATCATAATATATATATTTTCAATTCTAATGGCCAAGTTAATATTTCAATGGCTAGGTAAAAATTTCAATAGTTATATTTTAAATGACCAAATAAATTTTGACAACATATTAATACCACTTATTTCAATCGTTATTTATTTACCAAATTTTCTCTCAATGTTATTAATAATTCCTTTCCCAAATAACAATAAATATTATTATAATTATTGTATAGTGTTATTAATATAGGTGATTTTTCTAATAGTAGGAAATTCACTGAAATTAAAATATATAATTTTTTTTATTATGCGTATTTTTCAATTGAAATATTATTAATTATAAATATTGTACATATATATAAAAAAATTTGTATTATTGTTAATAAAATAAATTACTATAAATCAATTTTGAAGGGAAACTATCATAGTTGTACACATATATTTCTAGAATGAAATTCCATATAGAAACTTATAGGTTATTAATATCTTCCCCAATTTATTAACATTTTCTGTGAAATATCGACTCAAATCCTAAGATGAAATCTAATGATAGAACACAAGTTACATTTCAAAATGATGTTTATTTCTTATCTACGTACTCATGGTAATTGAAATATACATTGTTAAGGAGAGTTTTGTATTTTCATACTAATTTTTTAATATAATCTATGTTTTTAGATATATTATCCTTATTGGAGAGTTCATGTTCCAACTATGGAACCTATAGATTTTGTACATGTGAGGGATATTCTAAGAACTATATAAATATGGATAAGTAAAAAAACCCATATACATGGGATTTATTTGGGGATTACCTAGTCAATTTACATGTTCTATCTAATTGGAGAACAACTCTAATATAGTCCATAATCACAACTGGTGTAAAACACTTGGGTCTTAACAATTTCATCTACCAAGGCCTCATGAATCTCCTGTATCAATAATTAAAATAAAATGGTACATACAAAAAAAATTATTAATTTTCTTTTTATGATTTTTAATATAATTATTTTATCGAATATATAATTATCTAGTGTATTATTGAATGAATTTATGTTTTTGATACATTTCATTGAAAAGATCAAATCATAGTGGGTAATATTTTGTTACATTATCACATAATGTTAGAGCTATATAACTTCTCCCATAAATTATATAATAACGAGACATATAAATTATTTTGTGAGGCATATTTCTTTATAAGACGTTAGAAAAAAAATAAGATATTTACCACACTATTTATGGATTTCAAAAAAAAATCAATGATATTTCATTATAATATTGGGAATTTTTCTTTTGTCTGAACACACGTATAAGGGTGTTATTCCATGTTAAATCACATCTTGGTGAAAATTTAATGTTTATGGATCCAACAAAATATATATGTAAACCTTTTATCTTTATTGGATGTAATTTACAGTGTCGTTTTATAGATGCTCAAGAATTATCTAATGTATTCAATTATATGTTTATCACGTGATAAGTCATATAAAATTGTAATGAAGTGACTGGTCCCTTTTTAATGACTTAACAAAACCTATATGTAATTTTTTTCATTTATATGTATTCTGATGAGCCATGAGATTATATATTTTTATATTCATGGATTTTCATCTTATTATGGGAAAGGGTTTCATTATTACAAATTAATTATTCAGTATTCCTTATATCTATTTTATAACAATAAATATGATAAAATCTATGTAATATTCTTCTCTATATTCCCGCTTTAATGTTCCCATAGAGATCACACTAGATGTTTCCCCACCGTAGGTGGATAAATAATGTTGTGATATGAGAATCAACAAATATATAATTCAGTATCTCCCACATAAATAACACAAATAATAATTTTATAATTCGAAATATGAAATATTTATCAATTGAATAATTTGTGATTTCTAGCTTCCTTATTTATTTAACCATTTTTGAATATCTTCAACAACTCATTGATAATAGATAAACATCTCTAGGATATATGGTTGTGAAATCAATTGAGATATGAATGGTTTTATATCCTAATTTATGATTACTAAGTCCAAATTTAACATGTATTAAAATAATATTTCACATTGAATCCTTCTCATGGATAGTGCTTTAGAAAAAAATTATCTTAGAGTATCTATTACATTGATTTATTTTATTGTTTGGTAATTGTTTCAATATCTATAGAATTTTATCATCTCAAAAAATAATTGTTGGAATATATTAATGTCCTTCCTTGTTTAAAAATAATATTGACATTAATATAAAATATATATGTAACAATTTCCATCATAATGATACTTCTTCAGAATCATTGTTATAAAAGAGTATTGTTTCTAAATAGAGTCCTCTGTTGGGTAATTTTTCTCAATGACCATAAATTTTCTTGACACATAGGCTATTATTATATCCCTATTGATGAGTTAAAAAACTGGAAAATTGTTTAACTGAAAACTATATATGAAAAACCCTTCATTTCCTAAGGATTGTCTGAGAATGGGTGCAATGAAAATAATGTTCATTAGCACCTCCAAGATCTCTTCGCGTTCACCAGTCTAGAAAAAAATTTCAAATTTTTTTGGATATCATGGGAAATTATTTATATAGATAGAATAAATTTAACTAAAATAATTTATAACAACCATCATAATGATGACTAATATTACCTCAATCATTTTTTTAAAAGAACATTAATTAGTTTCCATTTTCATTCAAATGAAAATTAAATACCCCTTAACATATGAAAACAGGTCCAAAGAATGTAAGAAGATCCATCCAGAAGTCACATATACTGTATTTTTTATAATCTATCTCCTTTGGTAGTGAAAATAATGTAATTATTTAAAATTCTATTTTTTATTCATAAAATTTGAAATACAATATTATACCACCCATAAAAACTAAATACAATTCCTTAGGGTAATCTATAAATAATATATACCTCAATTAAATTATTATTATTGGATATTTAGTGAGACCTAATGTTTTTAAAATAAACTCAATGAATACATATAATGTATGAAATACATAATTTAATTTATCATCATTTTCACCACCGAATAGAGGAATCTCAAATAATTAACTTCTAAAGAGAATTAATGATCCCAACATAGTGGTTTGATCATGTAATCAAACCATTGATGTGATATTATATTATAACTGTGATCATATTAAAGACATAAATATCAACACAAAGACACATTAATCAATCATTATTCTTGATAGATATGTTTTGGGATCCCTATATTGAATAAATTTGGAATATGAAATTTTTTCCCATATGAAATTATAGTTTTCTTTTGAAATATTATACTTTCATTGGGATGATTTTATATGTACATTGGGATATAATCATTGAACCTTGTAATAGTTTTATTATGAAATTAATTCCTTGATCCAAATGGATACTAGGAAAACATTCCATGAATAAATTTTAATAATCTATAACGAAATGTATGACGTAAAAAATAATCCTTTTTTTATGATTGTTGGAGATGATATGATTTCACAAAAAGAAAAAATATCCTGGTTTAGAAAAAAGTTTATAAATTATATTCAACATTTTGTTTACACATTAAATTATTCAAAGGATAGTATGGGATGTTTACTGTTTAATATTTCCCTTCAAAAAGGATATTGGGTCTGTAAAAGAATAACCAATACATTTCAAATATAAACTAGGTTAATAGATAATGTTTATTGGGGATGTGTTATATAGTTAATATGAAATAAATTTTCCATATTTGGTTTTTATTTAGAACTCAAAATTCATGTATTATTATGGGGTTTGAGAATTTCATGTAAACAATTATGATATGAATTTTTTTAAAAAACCATAATAAAATAAAAATATTGTTATTTACAAATGGGAAAAATATTATGTATCTGAACATTATTATAATTCTTATGAATATCTAAAAAAGACTCTTTTGAATACTAAATAATATTATCTTCATTAATTAAATATAAATCACTATTAGAATAAATAAATCATAAGTAATGTTTGAATGAAAATTTACCATTAATTTCAACCTATAACACATTCAATTTGATTTTGGACTCCATCAGTTCAACCATAGATTTTATGGTTTTCCCCATTATATTTATTTAATCAATCCATATAAAAAAACATTCTCTGTGATCAATTCTAATAACACAAATATATTTTTTTAAATGGTCACAACCAAACCATATGTTCCAATTTTCTTATTTAATTATATTTTTCAATATTTTCATCAATTATTTAGTCCTTTATTGTGTTTGTATAAATTATAGTGTTTTTTCAAGTCACATTATTAGAAGACAATTAGTTTTAATATTTGTAAAGACATGTGGTATATGTATGTAATTATTAGATCATTTTTGATGGTTAGGGTATTATTTTTCCAAACATTTTGGTCTATTTGACTGTTCTCATTTGTGTCATGTATGCAGCACGTGGTTAGTTCTATATTTGGTAAACTAAGAGGAAAAATGATTTGATTTATAAATTATTTAAAGATATAAATTTTAAAAAAAATTTCATCCTGTAATTAATATCCAAAAATGTTCATGTCCCATTTTATTTTCATATATCAGGTGACACAACTTAGGAATGATCCTCACATACACAATCCTCTCTTACCTATTTTTTTGTAAGTTATGTTTCTAATTTTAAGGAAATCGGTATATGTTATAGGTCCTCCTCCTCCCCTACCATACCCTCTATGCACTATAATATTCATAATTTCCATTCTTTATATAACTATAGTGATCACATAACAAAACCATATTTAATAATATTTTCTAATTTAATTTGGTATTTATCCATATTGTGGGTATTCATATTGTGGTCTCATTTCATCATATTTGATTGTTTGACATCATATGTTCTCCTTTTATGAAAGAGTTTCTATCAATTAAAAATCAATAACACCCAAATAATTTCATTAGCATTAAAAAATATTTCATTAGAATTAACTATGAATAAATTTAGATATTTATTTTTCATTTCTTGTATCCAAATACATTTCTCATCAATCATGGGTTTCCTTGGGTTTTCTTTGTTTGTGTGTTTTTTTAAAACATATATGTTTTTATATATTATGTACAATTATTAAGAGGACAGTGAATATCATTTAATATTCTAATTAATTAACGTCTAATGATAAAATTATACGTGTTGGAATGGGGATATATTATTGTTTGATTTGATTATTTTTATTTTCATCTTGGTAGATTATATATATAATTTGAATAATGATTTTAATTTTTACCCATCATATAAGTCATTTAAAATATTTATATATTTCTAAATAAATGGATGTGATATGTAACTATATATATGTAAACATTGGTGTCCATGTAATAACCCTATTTTTGACTACATAGGAATTTGGAATATTCTTGATATTAATTCATAGCAGCGCCTTCAGAGGGCGTGCGATTCCGAGCCCTAGAGTGGCTGGAATTAAATTTTCAGCGCGTTCACACTAGAAATGCCAAATAAATGGGATAAATCCTAAACGGTTCTTCGGATCAGAGATCTGAGTATACGGATGGGTCCAGAATGGGGGTTTTAACCTTGGAATGACATAAAACTTGTCGGCGTAGGACGTTTGGACCCCTCGCCTGCTTTTGGAACGTCAAACAGATCATTAAATTAATTAATTTATTTGTTTAATGGTTTAACTCAGATATCTCATAAATGGCGGATTGGATTGGAAAACCGAGAGCACCGTTGAGTTTGGAGCATTCTGTTTACCCTAAGAGGGGTGTAATCTTCATGGGCGTCGCCCGTTTGTGAAAAATGGCCCTAGGGGCGTTTTTGTAATTTTGTGTCCTCGGAAATTCATTTTAATAACATTCAAACGGAAGCTCGGAATCAAATTCCTAGACCACCGTTGTGCTCGGCAGGTGGTGTTTACCTTATGGGAGATTTAACCTCGACTCCGTCGAGAGATTCAGATGCAGGTTAAATTAATGATGAAATTAATTAATTTTTAATTAGTTAATTTTTCTTTTCCCTACATAAACACCTCACCACCCTCTCCGCTTCCCTCAAGATCTCTGGCGGAAGAACTCCCATGAAACCAAGGATCCCTCCCTTCTACCTCCTCCACATCCCTCCTCCGATCAGGGCAGCATCGAGCGGCGGGGTACGGATCGAGCGAGAAGCTTCGGGCTGCGCCCACGAGGTAGGGGGTTTTGGTCTGCGTTTTCTTTTCTGAAAATTTATTTCAATTAAATTATACAATATAATTGCCATGTCATTTGAAATAAAAGTCCATGGTTGTATATTATATTTTCCAAGATTCCTGATGCTTGTTTTGGTTTTAAAATTCGAGTCCCGACGCGCTCACGGTCGTCCACTGAAAACAGCTGGTTTTTAATGTTTTTCGGTGAGGGTCCGGCCTTCCGAGGTAGCGGCGGTGGTCCGAGGGAGCCGTGGTGGCCTGGAGGGCTCTCGGTCGGTGGTAGCAGTCTGGCACGGTGGCTCGCCTGAGTGGGCTGCTCGGCTAGATCGTGATGGCGTCCAGGTGAGCAGTAGCGGCAGACGACGAGCTGGAGCGGCACGACGGGCTGAGTGGGAAGACGGTCCGTCGAGCGACGGTGGAGGCGGAGAGTAGAGCAGGGCAGTGGCAGTGCTGGCTGCGACGAGGTGCACCGACTAGGTGTGTTTGGTGGAAGAGCCTGAGGCTTGGCCACATGCGTGCTGGGGGAGCCAGGACCCGCGTTGCGCGGGTCCTGTTGGTTGTCAAAGAAGACCAGTCGAAGCCGGTCTGCTGGGGGGGAGCCAGGACCTGAACAAAGAGGGTCTTGTTGGGAGACGACACAGAGACCGGCCAAAAGGCCGGTCCGTTTGTAAAAACCGGACCCGAGGAGCGGGTCTGGTTCTGCTGGGAGGGCCGCGACCAGGGGTGGTGTCAGTTCGGAATGGGTCGGCCGGGGTGAACCGTCCCGGATGGCCCCCTTGCATTCGGGGGGCCGTAACTCTTAAATGGCGCGTCCGTTTGACTCGCCGTCTGCGGCTACGGGACCGTGTTAGCGAGAAGCCCATTCTAAAGTATGTTTCAGGGTTTTTTGATTCTGCACCAGAAGCTGGGTGACCCAAAACACTTTAATTTAATAATATTAATTTATTATTAATGTTGCGACAGACGTGGCTCTGCATCCGGACGTTCGTTTGAAGCACCATTAGAGGCACAGTGGCCCCGGAGCTGAGCCTAACCTTACAAAGTTGGTTCGGAGCCCATACGGTTTGTTTTCGTTGCTCGGTGGCATGAAACACTTTATACGACCGACTAATTAATTATTTTATTAATTAATTAATTGCTGCATCAGACCTAACTCCCTCTTGGGATGTCCGATTGAAGCGTCGTCAGCTGTAGCATGATCCCAGTTCTTGTGCACACTTTTTGAGGATCTTTCTGAAGCGTTTGGTTTGGAGACGAGGTGCGGGCACAATGGGTCCTAGTTTGCACATTTTACGGTGAAACACCGCTTTTTTCACCCGTCATCCGTTTGGGGTGTTTGAGAACTCGTTTCTGAGTGTTTTTCCGAGGGGATTGAAATGGTGCGATTTTCCTGCTTAAATTCGGGCCCATGGTGTGGGCCCCATGGGGTCTCATTTGCGTATAATGGGGGGATTTGCATCTTCAGCATTTGGAATTCGTTTTAGGCGTCGTCAACAGTGTTGTGACCCTAGCATCGAGGCAAAATTGACTGGGGTGGTTTCAGGCGTCGAAGCCGGAGTTGAGGCGTGGGCCCCACAAGCCGTCTCTTGAGCTATGTGTAGCGTTTTCACGCCTTTTTCACCAGGCGTCTGTTTGGGGCGTTCGAGTAGTTGTTTCCGCATGTTTTTTCCAAGAGTATCATGATGGCACTGTTCACCCAACGAGTATCGGAGTCGGGGTGCAGGACCCACAGAGGTTGGTTATGTTTTCTTACACCTACGTTTGTTCCAAATTCTATAACATATTTCTTTACTGTAACACATTCCTTTCTTTTAGCTCAAAGACCACGATTATTCTCAGGAATTATTATACCTAGCTATCTTGATGATGATCTGAGGTTATATATCATTTTATCAGTCATTAAATACATACCATATGATTCAATTATCAATTTTATGATATATATCTCATATAATAATGTTCTATCCAATGATTTTAATTTATCCTATAAATAAATCACTGACAATATTTTCCCTTATTAAGATTTTAGGATAACATTTTCTTGTATGTTTTTATTTTCCAATAGAATTAGGTACTATATATGTTTTAGAAGTAAACATTTCATAATGAATTTATATGATATTTTGGATAAATAATCATTGATAACTTCATTATGCTTTTAGTCCGCAATGAAAATGAACATTAGGGTTTTATATTTTTTTTATTTATAATGTTTATGTTATGTAAATTATTAGTATGGTTTTTTGATAATATAATTTTAGTTAAATATATTGTATCAAATATTTGTTTCTCATATTCTATAAGACATTATTTTCTAACATCAATTTCGAATTACATAGTCCTAGGAAAAAGTATTCATGTACATATTTGTTAACCTAGATTAATAATTCATAATTATTTGGAGAATATATCATTGAATAAATTTCATTACTAATATCTATAGACTATTAGGTAACTACAATCAAAGTATTATCCATTGGACATATCAAATATATTAACACCAATGTGTCCCCTTTTAAATAAACCAGGTAATAATAAGAGGTAAAAATGGAATTGGGACCAATAATGCCACGTGATGAGAAATAAGATCCTACCAGATTTATGTAGTAGGATGTGTGAGGTCATCCTCTAGTCCAAGAGAAAGGCCCCAACAATAATATAATATAACATGTAATCCATATAGACAACCTTTTATGGAAGAATCAATATCTCCATCTCATTATATAATAAACATTACATAGAAGGGTCCTTCAATCATATCGAGATAGAGTATGGTCTTGAATTGGATGATGTTTCTAATCATTAGGTTGGAGATGATGATATTGAGGTGAAAAAAATGAACCAAAACAAGAAAGTGTCCCCAAAAATTAGAAGGATCAATGATAGAAGGAATTATATGTACCACTCTTGATGATTCAAGAGTATGATGTCCACTGAGGGAATTAACTAACTATGCTTAAGGGGGGTGGAATCATTTAGTTTTTGAGCATGATAAGAATAATTAGGGATCTAATGAAACATTACTTTTACAATAAAACGAAAAATCTTCCCTAAATCATAATGAAATTGGGAATGAGATGCTATCCTACACAGATTATTGGATGAGCTTGCTGAAGAAAAAAAAAGATATATATTTTAAATTAAATGATATTTTAGAGAGTTATTTAATAAGGATGTATCTCAATTTAAAATATGAATGTTAATGATAGAATATAGATATATTGAAAAAGAAATATTAGACACCATCTGGAAATAAAATGTCTAAGTACCAACCTTTTCTCATTTTATGTTCCCAAAATATTCAATATTTTATAATAGAAATCATGGATTACTAAAGTGAAGAGGTAATCCCAATAAGTCACACAAAAATAATTTCTATAAGAATATATTAACATTTCATAAAAAAAATGGCCAATAATATAAGGTAATTAATATATTTTTATGAGTTCTCAATCCATGATCCTAGATTAACATGATTTCCACTTTATAAATCATTAATATAATAAAATATCTAATTTTTATGACGATATATCTAAAATAATTAAAAGGTCGCTTAAGAAATCATAAAACACAAATTCAAGTATAGATTGATGGTCCGTCCAAATAATTGTGAATAATTCCCATTAGTGAAAATAAATAACCAATAAAATTTCAATCAATGATAATTGGAATGAACAATCACCATCAATATTAACTAGAGACATGGATGAGAAATAAATAAGAGTGTTGGGTGGAAAACATGTTGGTCGCTATGAATTCATCTTATTGACCAACATGATGACGAATGGTCTATACTTAGACATAAAAAATACATAACCACCACCAGTGGATTGTGCGAAATAACACACATACCACATGAAGATGAAATAAAAGTATCTTTTTCTTCTAATTCCAGTGTGACATTAATGATGCATCAAGAGGAGTTTCCAATACATAAATTTAATATCGTATGAAGAGTGATATATCCTTCACAATACAATAGATAGATTTCCACTCTCAAAGTCATAAAATAGAGTGGAATGTTTTCTAAAAGGTCGAAACTAATGAATTTTATGATGGTGTGTGTCTCACACTCAATGAAATCGAAATATCTATTATCAAAATATCATAGGTTTTATAATAATTTCATTAAATTTAATATTATTATAAATATTTATCAATCATGTGATATAATTGTAATGGGATTTTGGTGTAATTTTAATTTTTACACAAGAATATCTATATATTTTTTTTAATCCTCAGTAATAATTTTTTAAATAGTATTTCAAAATAATAGGATTATATGTTATATTACTATTTTTTGATTTATTTTTCTTTTTAATGAATGAACCAATACATCAAATATAAAAAATTATTCTCTAATTTCATTAAAAAAATCCATTTGTAAAATTATTTTTTAATTTTCTAATATTAATATTAAGTTTTTATTTAAGAATGAATGTTTAATTAAATAATATGAAACACAATTTACCAAAATTGTATTCGTTAATGTAAAGGATGATATATTAATTGGAGGATAATTTTATTTCTTTTGAAAACATATATGGAAATATTAAATTAATGAAAACATTGTTTATGCATTCATCAAATAATTTATCATAATATATATTTTTCAATTCTAATGGCCAAGTTAATATTCCAATGGCTAGGTAAAAATTTCAATAGTTATATTTTAAATGAAAAAATAAATTTTGACAACATATTAATACCAATTATTTCAATCGTTACTTATTTACCAAATTTTCTCTCAATGTTATTAATAATTCCTATCCCAAATAACAATAAATATTATTATAATTATTGTATAGTGTTATTCATGTAGGTGATTTTTCTCATAGAAGGAAAATCATTGAGATTAAAATATATATTTTTTTCTTATGTGTATGTTCCAATTGAAATATTATTAATTAGAAATATTGTACATATATATAAGACATTTTGTATTATTGTTAATAGAATAAATTAATATAAATAAATTATGAAGGGAAACTATCATAGTTGTACACATATATATCTTGAATGAAACTGCATATAGAAACTTATAGGTTATTAATATCTTCCCCAATTTATTAACAATTTCTGTGAAATATCGACTCAAATCCTAAGATGAAATCTAATGATAGAACACAAGTTAAATTTCACAATGATGTTTATTTATTATCTACGTACTCATGGTAATTGAAATATACATTGTTAATGAGAGTTTTTTATTGTCATACTAATGTTTTAATATAATCTACATTTTTAGATATATTATCCTTATTGGAGAGTTCATGTTCCAACTATGGAACCTATAGATTTTGTACATGTGAGGGATATTCTAAGAACTATATGTATATGGATAAGTAAAGAAACCCATATACATGGGAATTTTTTTGGGGATTACCTAATCAATTAGAATGTTCTATTTAATTGGAGAACAACTCTAATATAGTCCATAATCACAACTGTTGTAAAAAACATGGGTATTAACAATTTCTTCTACCAAGGCCTCATGAATCTCCTGTATGGATAATTAAAATAAAATGGCACATACAAAAAAATTCTTAATATGATTTTTATGATTTTTAATATAAATATTTTATTGAATATATAATTATCTAGTGTATTATTTAATGAATTTATTCTTTTGATACATTTCATTGACAAGATCAAATCATAGTGGGTAATATTTTTTTACATTATCGCATAATGTTAGAGTTATATAACTTATCCCATAAATTATATAATAACGAGACATATAAATTATTTTGTGAGGCATATTTTTTTATAAGACGTTAGAAAAAAATAAGATATTTACCACACCATTTATGGATTTCTAAAAAAAATCAATGTTATTTCATTATAGTATTGGTATTTTTTCTTCTGTTTGAACACATGTATAAGGGTGGTATTCCATGTTAAATCAAATCATGGTGAAAATGTAATGTTTATGGATCCAAAAAACATATATGTAAACCTTTTATCTTGATTGGATTTCACTTACAGTGTTGTTTTATAGATGATCAGGAATTATATAATTTATTCAATTATATGTTTATCATGTGATAAGACATATAAAATAGTAATGAAGTGATTGGTCTCTTTTTAATGACTTAACAAAACCTATATGTAATTTTTCTCATTTATATGAATTCTGATGAACCATGAGATTATATATTTTTATATACATGGATTTTCATCTTATTATGGGAAATGGATTCATTATTACAATGTAATTATTCAGTATTCCTTTAATTTATTTTATAACAACAAATATGATAAGATCTCTATAATATTATTCTTTATATTCCTACTTCAATGTTCCCATGGAGATCACACTAGGTGTTTCCCCACCATAGGTGGATAAATAATGTTGTGATATGAGAATAAAAATATATATAATTTAGTATATCCCACATAAATAACACATATAATCATTTTATAATTCGTAATATAAATAATTTATCAATTGAATCATTTGTGATTACCAGGTTCCTTATTTCTTTAACCATTTTTGAATATCTTCAACAACAAATTGATATTAGATAAACATCTCTAGGATATATGGTTGTGAAATCAATTGAGATATGAATGGTTTTATAGAATAATTTATGATTACCTAGTCCAAATTTAACATGTATTAAAATAATATTTCACATTGAATCCTTCTCATGGATAGTGTTTTAGAAAAAAAATATCTTAGAGTATCTATTACATTGATTTATTTTATTTTTTGGTAATTGTTTCAATATCTATAGAATTTTATCATCTCAAACCATAATTGATGGAATATATTAATGTCCTTCCTTGTTTGAAAATAATATTGACATTAATATAAAATATATATGTCACACTTTTCATCATAATGATAATTCTTCTGAATCATCTTTATAAAAGAGTATTGTTTCTAAATAGAGTCCCCTGTTGGGGAATTTTTCTCAATGGCCATAAATTTTCATGACACAAATGCTATTACAATATCCCTATTGATGAGTTAAAAAACTAGAAAATTGTTTGACTGAAAACTATATATGAAAAACCCTTCCTTTCCTAATGATAGTGTGAGAATGGGTGCAATGAAAATAATGTTCATTAGCTCATCCAAGATCTCTTCGCGTTCACCAGTCTAGAAAAACATTTCATATTTTTTGGATATCATGGGAAATTATTTATATAGATAGAATAAATTTAACTGAAATAATTTATAACAACCATTATAATGATGAATATATATTACCTCAATCATTTTTTTAAAAGGACTTTAATTAGTTTCCATTTTCATTCAAATGAACATTAAATACCCCTTAACATATGAAAACAGGTCTAAAGAAAGTAAGAAGATCCATCCAGAAGTCACATATACTGTATTTTTAATAATCTATCTCCTTTGGTAGTGAAAATAATGTAATTCATAAAATTATATTTTTTATTCATAAAATTTGAAATACAATATTATACCACTCATAAAAACTAAATACAATTTCTTAGTGAAATCTATTAATAATATATATCTCAATTAAAATATTATTATTGGATATTTAGTGAGACCTAATGTTTTTAAAATAAACTCAATGAATACATATAATGTATGAAATACATAATTTAATATATCATCATTTTCACCACCGAATAGAGGAATCTCAAATAATTAACTTCAAAAGAGAATTAATGATCCCTACATAGTGGTTTGATCATGTAATCAATCCATGGATGTGATATTATATCCTAACTGTGATCATATTAAATACATAAATATAAACACAAAGACACATTGATCCATCATTATTCTTCATAGATATGTTTTGGGATCCCTATAATGAATGAATTTGGAATATGAAAATTTTTCCCATATGACATTATAGTTTGATATTGAAATATTCTAGTTTCATTGAGGTGATTTTATATGTACATAGGGATATAATCATTGAACCTAGTAAAAGTTTTATTATGAAATTAATTCCTTGATCCAAATGGATACTAGGATAACATTCCATGAATGAATTTTAATACTCCATAACAATATGTATGACCAAAAAAATAATCCTTTTTTATGATCGTTGTTGTTGAGTATGATTTCACAAAAAGAAAAAATATCCTGTTTTAGGAAAATGTTTATAAATAATATTCAACATTCTGTTTAAACATTAAATTAATCAAAGGATAGTATGGGATGTTTAAAGTTTAATATTTCCCTTTAAAAAGTACATTGGGTCTGTAAAATAATAACCAATACATTTCAAATATAAACTGGGTTTATAGATAATGTTTATTGGGGATGTGTTATATAGTTCAGATGCAATAAATTTTCCACATTTGGTTTTTATTTAGAACTCAACATTCATGTATTATTATGGGGTTTGATAATTTCATGTAAACAATTATCGTATGAAATTTTTTAAAAAACCACAATAAAATAAAAATATTGTTATTTACAAATGGGAAAAATATTATTTATCTGAACATGATTATAATTCTTATCAATATCTAAAAAAGACTCTTTTGAATACTAAATAATATTATCTTAATTAATTCAATATAAATAACTATTAGAATAAATAAATCATAAGTAATATTTGTATGAAAATTTACCATTAATTTCAACCTATAACACATTCAATTTGATTTTGGACTCCATCAGTTAAACCATAGTTTTTATGGGTTTTCCCATTATATTTATTTAATCAATCCATATAAAAAAACATTCTCTGGGATCAATTCTAATAACCCAAATATATGTTTTAAAATGGTCACAACCAAACTATATGTTCCAATTTTTTTATTTAATTATATTTTTCAATATTTGCATCAATTATTTAGTCCTTTATTGTGTTTTTATAAATTATAGTGTTTTTTCAAGTCACATTTTTAGAAGACAATTAGTTTTAATATTTTTAAAGACATGTGGTATATGTATGTAATTATTAGATCATTTGTGATGGTTAGGGTATTATTTTTCCAAAAATTTTGGTCTATTTGACTGTTCTCATTTGTGTCATGTATGTAGCATGTGGTTAGTTATATATTTGGTGAACTAAGAGGAAAGATGTTTTGATTTATAAAGTATTTAATGATATAAATTTTAAAAAAAATTCCATCCTGTAATTAATATCAAAAAATGTTCATGTCCCGTTTTATTTTCATATATCCAGTGACACAACTTAGGGATGAACCTCACACACACAATCCTCTCTTACCTATTTGTTTATAAGTCATGTTTCTAATTTTAGGGAAATCGGTCTATGTTATAGGTCCTCCTCCTCCCCTACCATACCCTCTATGCTCTATAATATTCATAATTTTCATTCTTTATATAACTATAGTGATCACATAACCTAACCATATTTATTAATATTTTCTAATTTAATTTGGTATTTATCTATATTGTGGGTATTCTTATTGTGGTATCATTTCATCATATTTGATTGTTCTACATCATATGTTCTCCTTCTATGAAAGAGTTTCTGTCAATTAAAAATCAATAACACCCAAATAATTTCATTACCAATAAAAAATATTTCATTAAAATTAAATATGAATAAATTTAGAAATTTATTTTTCATTTTTTGTATCCAAATATATTTCAAATCAATCATGGGTTTCCTTGGGTTTTCTTTGTTTGTGTGTTTTTTTAAAACATAAATGTTTTTTTATATTGTGTATAATTATTAAGAGGACAGTGAATATCATTTAATATTATAATTAATTAACATCTAATGATAAAATTTATGTGTTGGAATAGGGTTAGA
Organism: Viscum album; assembly: GCA_963277665.1. Taxonomy (NCBI): domain Eukaryota; kingdom Viridiplantae; phylum Streptophyta; class Magnoliopsida; order Santalales; family Viscaceae; genus Viscum; species Viscum album. Next base: position 1,393,455,484 of record OY728126.1, on the reverse strand, counting down.
TTATTGTTTGATTTGATTATTTTTATTTTCATCTTGGTAGATTATATATATAATTTGAATAATGATTTTAATTTTTACCCATCATATAAGGCATTTAAAATATTTATATATTTCTAAATAAAAGGATGTGATATGTAACTATATATATGTAACCATTGGAGTCCATGTAAGAATCCGGTTTTTGTATACATAGGACTTTGGAATATTCTTGATATTATTCCCGAGAAGCGCCTTCAGACAGCGTGGCCCTGGAGTGGCTGGAATTAAATTTGCAGTGCGTTCACACTGGAGATGCAAAATAAATGGGATAACTCCTAAACACTTATTCGGATCAGAGATACGAGTATACAGATGGGTCCGGAATGGGGTGTTTAACCTAGAAATGCCATAAAACTTGTCGGCAAAGGACGTTTCGACCCCTCACCCGCTTTTGGAATGTCAAATGGATCATTAAATTAATTAATTTATTTTTTTAATGGTTTAACTCAGATATATCATAAACAGTGGCTCGGATTGGAAAACTGAGAGCACCGTTGAGTTTGGAGTGTGCCGTTTACCCTAAGAGGGGTGTAATCTTCATGGGTGTGGGCCGTTTGTGAAAAACGGCCCCAGGGGCGTTTTCGTAATATGGCAGCCTCGGGCGTTTAGATTAATAACATTCAAACGGAAGCTCATAATCAAATTCCTAGACCACCGTTGTGCTCGAGAGGTGGTGTTAACCCTATGGGAGGTTTAACCTCGACCCCGTCGAGAGATTCAGATGCATGTTAAATTAAGGATGAAATTTATTAATTTTTAATTAGTTAATTTTTCTTTTCCCTATATAGACACCTCACCACCCTATCCCCTTCCATCTAGTTCTATGGTGGAATGACTCCCATGAAACCAAGGATCCCTCCCTTTTACCTCTCCACCTCCCTCCTCCGATCAGGGCATCATCGAGCAGCGTGGCGCGGATCGAGCGAGAAGCTTCGGGCTGCGCCCATGAGGTAGGGTGTTTTGGTTTGCTTTTTCGTTTCCGAACCTTTATTTCAATTAAATTATAGCATCATATTTCCATAAAATTTGAAATCAAAGTCCATGGTTGTATAATATATTTTCCAATATTCATGATTCTTGTTTCAGTTTTAAAATTTGAGACCCGACGCGCTCACGGACGTCCGTCGAAAATAGCGGGTTTTTGATGTTTTTCGGCGAGGGTCCGACCTTCCAAGGTAGCGGCGGCGGTCCGAGGTAGCAGTGGTGGTCCGGCTGGCTCTTGGTCGGTGGTAGCAGGCCGGCATGGTTGCTCGGCGAGTGGGCTGCGTGGCTTGATCGGGACGGCAGCCAGGTGAGCAGTAGCGGCGGACGGCGAGCTCGAGAGGCACGACAGGCTAAGGGGGAAGATGGTCCGTTGAGCGACGGTGGAGGCGGCCAGTAGAGCGGGGCAGCGGCAGCGCTGGCTACGACAAGGTGTGCCAGCCAGGCGTGTTTGGTGGAAGAGCCTGAGGCTTTCCCTCGGGCATGCTGGAGGATCCAGGACCCGCGCCGCGCGGGTCCTGTTGCTTGTCAAAGAAGACCGGTCGAAGCCGGTCTGCTGGGGGGGAGCCAGGACCCGCACAAAGCGGGTCTTGTTGGGATACGACATGGTGACCCGCCAAAAGGCCGGTCTGTTTGTAAAAACCGGACCCGCGGAGCGGGCCTTGTTCTGCTGGGAGGGCCGCGGCCAGGGGGCGGCGTCGGTTCGGACCGGGCCGACCGGGGAGAACCGGCCCGGATGGACCCCTTGCGTTCAGGGGGCCGTAACTCTTAAACGGCACGTCTGTTTGAGGCGTCGTCTGCGGCTACGGGACCATGTTAGCGAGAAGCCCATTATAAAGTATGTTCCAGGGGTTTTTGATTCTGCGCCAGAAGTCAGGTGACCCAAAAATCTTTAATTTAACAATATCAAATTATTATTAATGTTGCGACGAACATGGCTCTCCATCCGGACGTTCGTTTGAAGCTCCATCAGAGACACATTGGCCCCGGAACTGAGCCGAACCTTCCAATGTTAGTTCGGAGCCCATGTGGTTTGGTTTCGTTGCTCGGTGGCATGAAAAGATTTATACGAACGATTAATTAATTATTTGATTAATTAATTAATTGATGCATCAGACCTAATTCCCTCTTGGGATGTCTGATTGATGCGCCGTCTATTGCAGCGTGATCTCAGTTCTCATGTGGACGTTTTGAGGATCTTTTTGAAGCATTTGGGTTGGAGACGAGGTGTGGGACCAACGAGGCCTAGTTCACTCATTTTACGGTGAAACACCACTTTTTTCACCCGACATCCGTTTGGGGTGTTTGAGTACTCGTTTCTGAGTGTTTTTCCGTGCCCGCTTAAATTCGGCCCCGAGGTGTGGGCCCCACAGGGTCCCATTTGCGAATAACACGGGGAGTTGCAGCTTCAGCATTTGGAATTCATTTTTGGCGCCGTCAACATCGTTGTGACCCTGTCATCAAGGAAAAATTGACCAGGGTGGTTTCAGGCGTCAAAACCGGAGTTGAGGCGTGGGCCCCATGGGCCGTCTCTTGAGCTATGTGCAGCGTTTTCACGCCTTTTTCACCAGGCATCCATTTGGGGCGTTCGAGTAGTCGTCTCCGCGTATTTTTTCTAAGAGTATCGTGATGTCACAGTTCGCCCAACGAGTATCGGAGTCGGGGTGCGGGACCCACAGAGGTTGGTTAGGGTGAATAGTACCTTTTCACTGGTTGACCTTTTTGGAAATTAAGTAGTCTATATTGCGTTTTTCCCGCGGGGATTACATGGTGTAATCTATTTAGGCAAGCGGAGCCTCATACGTGATCTTATTAAATGTGGAAATATGAAAGGTGACCTATTGGCGGTTCTTCTTCCATGTTTGTAGCAGAACTTTGGCGTGTGATTGTGTGGACTCTCGTGTGAGTGGATTAAATGCTTAATTAGAATTGGTTGGCCGTGACTTGACCGATGAGGTGGCAAGTTGGTGAAGTTACGTTACGCCTTAGCGTTGACTTTGGGAGCCGTGTGCACAATGCCCTTTGGGCTGGAATGTGGTATACTCCAGGAGTATATGGTAACGCTTGGAGGTACATGTGATTGTTTGTACCTAAAAACATTTGTGTGCTTGGTTGGAGTTGGCTTGGTGCCACACGTCGTGTGGGACCCATGTGTGTGATGGTTTCTGCTTTTCGTACCTTTGACCTCTGGCGACATAGAGGGTCCTCCTGTTCACGATGGTTTAAATCAGCAGGTTTGAGTGGTTTCCCATGGTTTTGGTTCCGGAGTTGGGTGGTTGCACGATACCCACTCTGAGTTTTATTGGCCAGTGTTGTACCATCCAGTAGAGATGGCCAGGGCAGTTCTTGGTTTATCCACCAGTAGAGACTGGGCAGTGGGTTGCTCACTAACATCTAGGGTTTACCCTCCAGTAGAGACTCGGTAGTGAGTCACTCAACACCCTTAGGGTCTACCCTTCGTAGAGACTGGGCAGTGGGTCACCCGACACTCTTATGGTCTACCCTCCAGCAGATACTGGGCAGTGCGTCACCCAAAGACCTATTAGGGTCTACCCACCAGCAGGGCTGGGCAGTGGGTCACCCGTCGTCTAGTTCCAGGTCTACCCTCCAGCAAGGCTGGGCAGTGGGTCAGCTGTCGACTTATTCTAGGTCTACCCACCAGCGGCACTGGGCAGTGGGTCGCCTGAAGATTTCTTAGGGTTTAACCTCCAGCAGGGCTGGGCAGTGGGTCACCCGATATCTTGTTAGGGTTTTCTCTCTAGCAAGGCTGGGCAGTGGGTCACCCGTTGACATTTCAGACTTAGTCCTTTCTACTTGGCTAGTCTATGGCTTTACTCCGTGATTACCGGAGTGGGACCCTTGGTTGTACGGGTAAGTGATAGAACAACCTTGACTTTGAGGAGACCTCTCAACTACGGGGCACTGACGAGGTGTGGTTTGACTTAACCTAGAACTCTCAAGTACGAGGGACGCTTCTGCTACCGAGACATGTCCTTGTGATGCGACCTAAAACTGTGCGGGCAAGTCAGTGCCGCCCAAAGAGTATAGTATCAATGTGAGGTGATTTGATCCCCTTGACTTGTAGTTCGGGGAAGACGTGTGGGATGCTAGGCATCGATGGTGTTTACTTCTGGGACTGTTGGTGACTCACTTTTCTTGGGTTGAGCTACAGGATGGAAATTCCCTTACAGTCTTTTTCGGGCTTCTTGACAGAGCATATGGTTTTGTATATACCTTGTTCTGGTACCCACTTCTTGGGATTGGTTACTCTTCTTCCAGGAGAGGTGAAGACACACGGGGTATGCCACGTGCTTTCTGCGTCTACCTTCTAGTGTTTGGACGAGTCTACTCTCTTGCTATAGGCAGCGAAAGCTCGACGAGAAGTTCATCTTCTCACCATTCCTAGCTCCTTGTGTTAGGACGAGTCTTCTACCTCTATATTTTTGGGTTGAACTGTACTCTTTTCTGCATGCCTTGTTGTACTCCTTTACTCACCGCTGTTCGATTTACTGCTCACCCTTCGGTACCTCCTTTGTTTCTCCCTTGAGCCTTCGGGGTATCCTACTGAGTATTTTTATATTCACCCCTGCTTGGGTCTTTCCTGTACTTGGTGTGCCCTTCCAGAAGACGGATAGGCTGGTCGTGACTTTAGTGGAGAATAGGAGTTCAGGAGCTTGGACCACATGCGGTGGTCATAGTCAGGTTCTAGGTGGGGAACCCTTCTGACTATTTTTCTTTTGTTCACCTATTGTCGGGTTGTGGCACTTTTCTGGTTGGGTGCATGTTTTCCCATTTTCTTTTAAGTTTACTTTTAGCACTTGATTTGTACTGTTTAGAGGTTGATGCACTCTTGTGGTTATTTATAGTATTTGGTACATTTTTTTCTTTCTTATTACTCTGCACTTTTGCATTGAGTGTGCTGCGTGTGTGTGTACAGTTACTTTGGAAATGGCCTCCACTAGTTATTGTTCCTTCGGCGCTGGTCGCCAGCCCCTGGCCTATGGAGGCGGGCTTGGGGTAGTTGCGGATCGAGCCCGGGTATGGTCGAGTCATGAAAAAGTGGTATCCGAGGTGGTTTTTTCCTTGGGACGCTGTTCAGATGTCCCTAAAATAAAAGGAATTGGTTGGGATTTAGGGAAATATTGTTAACGTGTCTCGAGAGCGGCTCACAGGCCAGGGAGTCTAGTGATGGTGCGACGGCCGACGTATCCATTCACAAGGACCCTGATAACACACTTGTCTACTCGGCATGTTAAGACCCTTGCTGTAGGGAAAATTTGTATGTGCATCACATATGATTGAGTCTTTAACTGTCTTTCTTGGGTCAGCTCCCCATCGCTATTATTGGTATATACATATATACTCATCTGACCGTGACACTCCTTGATAATTTTTAGGATTTCCCCGTGAAGACAACCAGTGAAGATACCAGCTTTAGTGCATGACAACGACACTGTGAGCTACGAGGCCTCAGTCCTGGACCCATCATGCAAGCCCCTTTTCCGGGTGGTCCTGTAGCAGCACCCCCACCTGTTGAGCAGCAGACAGCTTCAGCAGAGCAGGCTGAACTTGAGCACAGTTTGAGTGAGCTCCGTGGGTTACCGCCGCAGAGACCGCGGAGGTTTAGTGGTGAGTCAGACCCTCAGGCAACAGTGGTTTGGTTTGAGAAAGTGGTTCACCTTTTCAGGCTTGTGCAGATGCCGGCAGATCATAGAGTGGCTTTGGTATCCAACCTTTTTTGTGGAGTCTCTTGGCGTTGGTGGTGTATGGTGACTCATTTTCTTGACGAGTCGTCACTTTCATGGGGAGAATTTTAGTTTTTGTTTTATGAGGAGTTTTGTCTCTCCTGCTTGCGCTTCGTTCAGATTCAGGAGCTCTTGTAGTTTTAGAAGGGAGGGTTGACGGTGGCAGAGTATGCGACTAGTTTCGCAGACCATGTATGATTTTATCCGGACTTGGTCCACAATGATAACTTCAGTGTGCGGAAGTTTGAGAAGGGTCTCTGCTGAGAGATTCGTGCTATCATAGTACCCTTGGTAATTTCGACATATGTCGGGGTGCGAGAGCAGGTGCTGGTGACAGAGAGATTCCTGTCACATTCTAGAGTTGGTGGTGGCAGTAGGCATGTCGGATCCAAGACGTCTGCCGCAGCTAGTGGGTGTTGGCAAGTAGAACCTCGACGTAGGTGGATTTCTGATAACCGGACTCTGTGGCGTGGTCGTACACCACAATGGTACCAGAGGGCACTAGTGCAGCCGAAGAGAGTCAGTGCTATGCTTGCGACGGGCGTGGTCACTTGGAATGGGACTGCCTGACCAGGCATGCGGGGAGCTTCGGGTAGGCAGCAGGTGCACCACCACGACGGAGGCAGTGTCGTGATCGGAGTATCGCCCAGAGAGGTGGTGCTATCAGAGGAGCGGGAGGAGCTGATAGTGGGTGATGACTTTACGAGGTTTTCCCATCACCACTAGGTGGTCCACGTTAGGCTCCAGGTGATGAAAGTTGGGACCACAGACAGCTGCGAGATTTGGATGTGTACTATCCAGCAGAGCATGAGGTGGTAAGAGGTACCCTCTATAGCTCTTCAAATATTTGCAGTAGAATTATTAGACTCTGTGTGTGAAATGATTTTCTCCCGGCTCCTTGTTTGAGTTGTCACCATGGTGGCGCGGGGCGCCGATGTAAACCTGTGTTAGTAAGGTAAAAGGCCTGAGACATTTTTTTCTCTAGTCGATGGTGTCGACTCCTCCACCTTCCGAGCGTGTAAGAGAGCCTTGGTCATGGGACATCGACTGTGAAACCTTGTGTGACCAGATATCCTTGGGTGTTTCACCAAATGGATATTCTGAAGTATGGAATAACTAGGCCTTATTCCAGGTGCAGTTAGTGATTCATGTCACGACATGCGACGTAGAGGTTCGACCGGGGAGGTGATCTACCCTCGAGGGCCTTCGGGCCGTTTGAGACCATGCGGAGGGATGGCGAGGTTCCCTACCGCCTTGCCCTAACCCCAAAGTCAGGAGTGGGAGCACGACGTCTCCCACGTGACTCACTTGAGAAGAGGCGTGCCTGCTCCTATGCACGAAATCGGCGAGGGCAGACCTCGTGTGAATGGAACAATCCTTTGGTCTGTGTGCGGTGAGGCAGGACTATACAAGAGTTCATATGAGTATGGAGGAGCCAGGTGCAGGCTGAGTACCCCGAGTTGTTCCCTAGTTTTTCTTTTCAGGGATGAAAATCCTGAAGGTAGGAATGATTTAAGAACCCATTTTTTGGATACAAAGGACTTTGGAATATTCTTGATATTATTCCAGAGCAGCGCCTTCAGACGGCGTGCGATTCCGAACACTGGAGTGGCCGAAATTAAATTTTCAGTGCGTTCACACTAGAAACGCCAAATTCATGGTATAACACCTAAACAGTGTGTCGGATCAAAGATCCGAGTGTATAGATGGGTCCGGAATAGGGTGTTTACCCTAGGAATGACATAAACTTGTCGGCACAGGATTTTTGGACCCCTCACCCGCTTTTGGAACGTTAAATGGATCATTAAATTAATTAATTTATTCGTTTATCTGCTTAACTCAAGTATCACTTAAACGTTGACTCGTATTGGAAAAATGAGGGCACCGTTGAGTTCAGAGCGTGCCTTTTACCCTAGGAGGGGTTTAATATTCGCGGGCACAGGCTGTTTGTGAAAAAATGGCCCCAGGGGCGTTTTCGTAATTTGGAGGCCTCAGGCGTTCAGTTTAATAACGTTCAAACGGAAGCTCGGAATAAAATTCCGAGAGCGATGTTGTGCTCGAGAGGTGGTGTTTACCATAGGGGAGGTTTATCCTCGACCCCGTCGAGAGATTGAGATGCAGGTTAAATTAAGTATGAAATTAATTAATTTTTAATTAACTAATTTTTCTTTTCCCTACTTAGAAACCTCACCACCCTCTCACCTTCACCCTAGTTCTCGGGCGGAAGAACTCCCAAGCAACCAAGGATCCCTCCCTCCGACCTGCACCACCTCCCTCCTCCGATCGGGGTAGCATCGAGCGGCGTGGCACGTATCGAGCGAGAAGCTTCGGGCTGCGCCCACGAGGTAGGGGGTTTTGGTTTGCGTTTTCTTTTCCGAACCGTTATTTTAATTCAATTATAGCATCGAATTGCCGTCAAATTTCCAATAAAAGACCATAGTCATACAATATATTTTTTCAATATTCCCAATGCATGTTTCAGTTTAAAATTCGAGTCTCGTCGCGCTCACAGTCGTCCGCCGAAAACAATGGGTTTTTGATGTTTTCCGGCGAGGGTACGACCTTCTGAGGTAGCGGCGGCGGTCTGAGGCAGCGGTGACGGTCCAGCGGGCTCACGATCAGTGGTAGAAGGCCGGAATGGTGGATCGGCGAGAGGGCGGCTCAGCTTGACCGGGATAGCGGCCAGGTGTGTAGTAGTGGCGGACGACGAGCTCGAGCGACACGGCGGGCTGAGGGGGGAGGTGGTCTGTCGAGCGACGGTGCAGATGACCAGTGGAGCCGGGTAGCAGCGGCGAGGTGCGCTGGCCAGGTGCGTTCGGTGCAGGAGCCCGAGGCTTGGCCTCGGGCGTACTGGGGGAGCCAGGACCCGCGCCTTGCGGGTCCTGTTGGTTGTCAAAGAAGACCGGCTAAAGCCGGTCTGCTGGGGGGGGGGGGGAGCGAGGACCCGCACAAAGCTAGTTATGTTGGGCGAGGACACGGAGACCGGCCAAAAGGCTGGTACATTTGTAAAAACCAGACCCGAGGAGCAGGTCTGATTCTGCTGGGAGGGCTGCGGCTAGCGGGCCGTGGTGGTTCTGACCGGGCCAGCCAGGGTGAACCGGTACGGATGGCCCCCTTGCGTTCGGGGGGCCGTAACTCCTAAACGGCGTGTCCGTTTGACGCGCCCTCTGCGGCTTCGAGACCGTGTTAGTGAGACGCCCTTTCTAAAGCATGTTTCAGAATTTTTGGATTCTGTTCTAGAATCCGGGTGACCCAAAACACTTTAATTTAATAATATTAAATTATTATTAATGTTGCGACGGACGTGGCTCTGCATCTGGACGTCCGTTTGAAGCGCTGTCAGAGGCACAGTGGGCCCGGAGCTGAGCCGACCCTTCCAAAGTTGGTTCGAAGCCCCTGCGGTTTGGTTTTGTAGCTCGGTGGCACGAAACGCTTTATACGAATGATTATTTAATTATTTGATTGATTAATTAATTGCAACATCGGACCTAACTCCCGCTTGGGATGTCCAATTGATGCGCCGTCAGCGGCAGCGTGATACCGGTTCTCGTGCGGACCTTTTGAGGAGATTTCCAAAGTGTTTGGGTTGGAGATGAGGTGAGGGTCCCATGGGGCCTAGTGCGCACATTTTACGGTGAAACACCACTTTATTCATATGATATCTGTTTGGGGTGTTTGAGTACTCGTTTCTGAGTGTTTTTCCGAGGGGATTTCAATGGTGTAATTTACCCGTATAAATTCAAGCCCATGGTATGGGCCCCACGGGGTCCCGTTTCCATATAACACGGGGAGTTGTAGCTTCTACATTCAGAATTCGTTTTAGGTGCCTTCAACGGCGTTGTGACCCTGGCATCGAGGCAAAATTGACCGGGGTGGTTTCAGGCGTCGAAGCCGGAGTAGAGGTGTGGGCCCCACGGTCCGTCCCTTGAGCTATGTGCAGAGTTTTCGTGCCTTTTTCACCAGGTGTTCGTTTGGGGCGTTCGAGTAGTCATTTTTGCTTGTTTTTTCAGAGAGCATCACGATGGCGCAGTTCGCCCGACGAGTATCGGAGTTGGGGTGCGGGCCCCACATGGGTTGGTTCCGGTGAATAGTAAATTTTTCACCAGTTGACCGTTTCAGGTGAGTAAGTAGTCTATCCCGTGTGTTTTTCCACGGGGATTATAACTGTGTAATCTATTCAGGCAAGTAGAGCCTCATACGCGATCTTATTAAATGTGGAAATATGAAAGGTGCCTTAGTGGTGGTTCTTCTACCGTGTTTATAGCGGACCTTTGGTGTGTGATTGCGTGCACTTTCGTGTGAGTGGAGTTAATGCTTAATGAGATGTGGTTGGCCATGCGTGGGCCAATGAGGTGGCAAGTTGGAGAAGTTATGTTACACCCTCAGGTTGACGTTGGGCGCCGTGTGCATACTGGCCTTTTGGCTGGAACGTGGTATACTCTGGGAGTATACGAGAACGCTTGGAGGTACATGTGATTTTTTGTACTTGAGAACAATTATGTTCTTGGTTGGAGTTGGCTTGGGGCTACACGTCGTGTGGGCCCCATGTGCGTTCTGTTTTCTTCTTTGCATACCTTTGACATCTCGCGATATAGAGGGTCCTCTTGTTCACAATGGTTTAGATCAGCAGGGTTGAGTGGTTTCCCCTGGTTTTGGTTTTGGAGTTTGGTGGTTGCACGATACCCACTCTGAGTTCTGTTGTCCTGTGTTGTACCATCCAGTAGGGATGACAAGATAAGTTCCAGGTTTACCCTCCAGTAGAGACTGGGTAGTGGGTTGCTCACTGACTTCTAGGGTTTACCCTGCAGAAAGGACTAGGCAGTGGGTCACCCAACAACCTTAGGGTCTACCCTCCAACAGAGACTGGGCAGTGGGTCACCCAACACTCATAGGGTCTACCCTCCAGTAGAGACTGGGCAGTGGGTCACCTGACGACATATTAGGGTCTACCCTCCAGCAGGGCTAGGTAGTGGGTCGCACGTCGTCTAGTTCTAGGTCTACCCCCCAGCAAGTCTAGGCAATGGGTCACCTGTCGACTTACTCCAGGTATACCCTCCAGTGGGGCTAGGCAGTGGTTCACCTGATGATGTATTAGGGTTTACCCTCCAGCAGGGCTACGCAGTGGGTCACCCGATATCTTGTTAGGGTTTTCCCTCTAGCAGGGCTGGGCAGTGGGTCACACTATGACATTTCAGTCTTAGTCCTTTCTACTAGTCTAGTCTGTGGCTTTACTTTCTGATTACCGGAGTGGGTCCCTTGGTTGTACGGGTCAGTGATGGAACGACCTTGACATTGATGAGACCACTCGACTGCGGGGCAGTGACGAGGTGTGGTTTTACTTAACCAAGAACTCTCATGTACGAGGGGCACATTCACCACCGAGATGCGTCCTTGTGATGCGACCTAAAACCATGCAGGCGAGTTAGTGCCACCCAAAGTGTATAGTATCAAGGTGCGGGGATTTTATCCCGTTGACTTGTAGTTCGGGGAAGACGTGCGGGATGTTGGGCATCAATGGTGTTCACCTTTGGAACTATTGGAGACTCACTTTTCTTAGGCTGAGCTAGGGGATGGAGATCCCCTTATAGTATTCTTCGGGATTCTTGATAGAGCATATGGTTTTGTATATACCTTGTTCCGGTACCCACTTCTTTGGCTTGGTTACTCTTCTTTCAGGAGAGGCAACAACGCGCGGGGTATGCCACGTGTTTTCCGAGTCTAGCTTCTCGTGGTTGGACGAGTCTACTCTCCTGCTGTAGGTTGCGAAAGCTCGACGAGAAGTTCATCTTCTCACCGTTCCTAGATCCTTGTGTAAGGACGAGTCTTCTACCTTTCTCTTGTTGGGTTGAGCTGTACTCTTTACTGCACTCCTTTTTGTTCTCATTTACTCTCCCCTATTCGATCTACTGCTCATGCTTTGGTACATTATTTGTTGCTCCCTCGAGCCTTCGTGGTATCCTACTGAGTATTTTTATACTCACCGCTGCTTGGGATTTGCCCGCACTTGGTGTGCCCTTTCAGATGACAGACAGGTTGGTCGTGACTTCATAGGAGCATAGGAGTTCGGGAGCCGGGACCGCATGCGGTGGTTGTAATCGGGTTCCAGGTGGGGAACCCTGCCAGCTGTTTTTCTTTTGTTCACCTATTTACGGATTGTGGAACTTTTCTGGTTGGGTGTGTGTTTTTACCCTTTTCTTTTTAGTTTACATTAAGCACTTGCTTTGTACTTTTTATAGATTGATTCACTCTTGTGGTTATTTATAGCAGTTGGTATATTTCTTTTCATTCTTTTTACTCTGCACTTTTTCATTGAGTGTGATGCGTGTGTGTGTACAGGTACTTAGGAAAAGGCCTCCCCGAGTTATTGTGCCTTCGGCGCTGGTAGCCAGCCCCTGGCCTATGGAGGTGGTCTTGGGGTAGTTACGGCACGATCCCGGGTAGGGTTGGGTCGTGACAGTCCACATAGAAGAGTATAAACATATTTAAGGAAATTTAATATAAAGATTTTTTTAAAACATCTCTTATAAAACATGAAAAATGATTAAATAAATTCCTTTCCATATGTGGATTCAATGGTGTATTTCCCCTAGAATACCATACAATGGTATTTGGAACATTTTGATTGTGGAATTTTTTCTTTGGTTTGAGGATTGAAATGAAATTTATAGTGGAGTTTTTCTTCATTGATAATATGTATTAGTTGTAAAGGATTATAGTCATTATAGAACATTGCTATTTTTTATAAATATATTTTACCTTCCATGGATTCTCTTTTCAATGTGGTTATGTTATCATAAAATAATTATTTTAATGGGGGTGTTAAGGTGGTTGGGTATATGGAGGTGGGCTAGGAAGATGTCTTTGGTTTATATTGATTCTGTTTTTATATATTAGTAATATGAATACCTCACATTCCACAATTATTATAATGATTTGAGCCTTGGAATCGTGGTGAGGGATGAAGGATAATTATCTAGTTTGGATTAGATGATCTATATTACCAATCGTATGAAAAGGTCATAGTGGAGTGACACAAGTGAGGCTACTTGAGGGTATGCAGTCTATTATAAACATAAGAAAATACTAACAAAGGATTATAGATTGTTATGAATTCAGTTACTCTAGGTTATCCTTTCAGTAAGATTTGATATTTTGAATGATTTTATATTCTATATTTTATACTGTTAAATTAGTCATTTATTATTCTTACATCTTATTGATTAAAATTCTATTATGAAAATACGTCATTCTAATACAATTTTGGGATTTCATTTTCAAGTTAATTTTTTCCAACATGTTATTCAAAAGGGTAACTGTATCATGGGTAATAATTTTGATTTCCATTGTAGTTTTTTTATAATAGTGTTCAGGTATAATGAAATATTTTTGAAGTAAATAATTTATTTGAAATTTAAAAAACATGGAAATTTTAAAATATTAAATATGTTATATTAGATATATAAATGGGTATTCAAATGTTTTAATTTTTAAATGTAACACTTGTGAGTTGTGTAGGGGAAGGAAATGTATGGATTTTATGCTGATTACCTACTGTGTTGTTTGATTCTCACACCCAACTTGAACAATTATTTTTTAGTAGACTAGCTGTATTTATTTTCGGATCGTGTTCTAATAATCATGATTTTCATTTCATAGAATCTTACATTAAATTTATGAATATAGATCTTGAGTATTAGTGGGGCATGGAATCAAGTCACATTTAAATATGTCAATATTTTATGAAATGTTTCTATATAAATAAATTTTAAATTTTCATACCATTAATCATAAGAAAATAAAAAACTCAATGAAATATAATATTGAAAATATATATAAACTTCCAGTAAAATTCATGGAATTAATAAGAATAATATTTTTTTTTAAAAATATGTAATATGTTTTAGATTTAGAAAATATTTTTTTTGAAGACATTATTTTCATTTAAAATACATTTCTCCTCGAAAATGGGTTTAATTTCGTTTTTGGAAAATAATATAATTTAAATTCAGCCAAATATATATATTTTTATCATAAAAGTAATTTTTGGTTATAATAATTTCAAATATTGATTATATTAAAATTTTCAGATCTTTTAAATGCGATTAATTTCTCGATGATTAGTGAAAAAATATTTTATAAATGCTTATTTTCAATCATTAAAAAGTTCCTTTCTCAAAATTATATTTAGTTTATTTATTTTTATAATAATTCAATTGTTTTCATTGGAAAAAATTTTGTGAGGAATGTCAGTGTAAACCATATTTTTGAGATATATTTTTTTGAAAACTAAATTTCATCTTGTTTTCCCATTAATTATAAAATAATATTATTTCAATAAAAGAAATTCATTAATTGAAATTTTTTATTAATTTTGAATCATTAGTAATCAATTTAGTAAATATATCCATTTTATTATTGATTAATATTTATAGAAACCATGGTTACACCATTTTATAATAGAAGAAGTAAAATTGGTTAATTATGGTTAAACCTAACTTGATAAGGCTTATTATTCATTAAAACAATTATTATAATTTACTGGATTAATATATTTCATCCAAAATCATGAAAAACTAAAAACAAGGAACATTAGTTTCTATTAATATTTTATATTTAAATTTATAATATTTCTGTGAAAGGTCATGTTAAAAATTTATCATTTATACTAAAAATTTATATATTATTTTTTCAATATGGATAATTTTATTTCAATATTAAATTATTATTTTTAATATTTTAGAACTTTTTATCATGTAAATTTTTTTATAATTTTTATTGATATTTTAATTAACATTTATCCTTATATAATTCTAAAATAATGATTGTATAAGGATTAAAAAAATCAATTAAATTTTCATAAAAACCAACAAAATATTAATATTTATTTTTGCAGTAGTATTTGAAGAAATTAATTGTTAAATACATTATATCATTAATATTTGTAGGCTTATATTAAAAAAAATTCATAACGTTTTTAAATGTCAAATTAAGTCATCAATTTGAAAATTGATATTCATGAATTTTTTTTATTATTTTATTGAATTATTTATTAATTATAAATGTCATAAAATTGGGAAACAATGATGTGAAACCTTTAAGAATTTCATTACATGGACATTTATTAATTTTTTTATCTTATATGATAAATTAAATACCATTAGAATTGTAAAACATGTTACCATAATTAATTTTATGACTGGTTAATGATGCTATTAAACCAAATTATATGGTTTAAAATCATATCAAAACTTATTAATATTTTATTTACAGATGATGTTCCATCCATATAATTCTATTAAAAAAATGGATATTTAAATATTTTATATGTGAGAATTTAATTTTTTATATTTAAGAATTCTAGGTCATTCCAGATGTTTCCTTTCACTCCCTTCTGAAATGAAACCCCTTATTCATTTTCATTTTAATAATTTGTTTCGTATATATTGAATGAAAAATTACCCATTCCGTTATCAAACCCATTATACATGATGTCAAAATTCATGTCTTCTACTAAATAAAATTTTATGTGTACTTATAAAAATATCTAATGCATCCAGTTTGAAGAAGATATAATCACCCAACCAAACCTCATTCAATTTATTTATTCTTTTACATAATCTAAATAATAGTTATCAGTCAGCAAATAATATATAATTCTACCTTAATATAAATAGATTATATTATAATTATGGGACTATAACAGCCTAGAACCCACACTCCTATATCTAGTGATGAAATCATAAACATTATAATTCTATCATTTCTCCCGATAATGGTAACCCATATTTTGATCCAAACCATACAAAAACAAAAATAAAAATTAGATCACATAAATTCTAGGTGACCTCTTGTGATTAGATTTTACATAATTATTAAAAATTACAACATAAATAATAGAAATGTCCTCAAAAGGAAATTTGACTCACATAAACCAGGTTTTCTTATTTTTCATTTATTAGTGATGAACGTACACATCAAACAGCTTATAGAAATAATTATTTCAACCTCATTTTTTGTAACCTATTGTTAAGGAATCATATTAAGGGAGGGATCAACTGATCATTAACTGTAATCATATGAATAAGAAATTAAATTTCATCAATGAGTAAATTATTTTGATAAGGGAATGACTAAATAATCATAGTTTATGAGAAAATCATGAAGACACTCCCAACCATCAATACCAAGATCATCATGTATGATAAAACAAAATAAATTAATTATTTATCAGAATCAATAATCATGGGCCATGTGATATTAATCCGAATCATAATGAAATATTACAATACCAATTAAAGTATAAAAACAAAATTATGGCGTCTTAGAAGATTTTTCTTTAAAATCATGTTAAATTGTTATTAAAAATTTCACAAATACCCATAAGAGGATAAAATACAAAGGAATTCTAATATTTCAAAATATAAGATGTAATCATACAAAATTCTAATATATGAAGAGATTGTAATAAAAAGCCCACACCACTTTTGTAACATTAAATATTAATCCACATGAAATAATAAAATTAAATGAAACTAATAATATAATTAAAATATATTGATTCATGATATAAAATATTGAATTTTTAGTATAGAGAGCATGGTAAATTCTAATTTTTTATAACAAAATAAACATATCAATGAATAAAAATTGAGACAAAAATCCCTTACAACATTAGTTACATTTGAACTGTATAATCCAAGAAATAAGGATCCTAAAATGGATATGTAAATCCCTATAAATTTATGTATAATAATAAAAAAATCCACTCTTAAGACATATATAAAACAAACTTCAAAAATATGTTGTGTATACTACATATGTCTCACCTAAATTGATTTGAGATACGAAAAAATCCTTACCTCTTACATCATTTTGTGTGAAAAATCATTAACCTATAATATAGTGGACATAAATATATTTTTTATTTATTAAATAACCATATATATATATTAATAATGTCATATACTATCCTTTAAAAAAATAGTTTCACCGGTTCAATAATAATTCATAGTTTTCATTATTTTATGTATTAATTTCCATAATATCTATTTCATTCTTTGTAATTAATGTTCCAGATATAGAATAAATTATATATATTCATCATCTATTGAATAGTAAATAGGAATAAATTCTCATAATTTTAAACATTTTTTTTAAATCAGTCATGAATGTTTTATATTAATATTTAACTAACAAAACAATAACAGAGACGGTAGGACTCACACATGGATCAGTAATGTTTCCAATTTTCAATGTTCATTATTGAAATAATTTTAGTGATATTTTATCTTCAGAGAAATATAATAATATAATAAATTCACTATTATGTAATTTTATTTAATTATATAAACCATTCATGTGATGTGGTTAGAAAAAATTAATCACATCACTTTGAAGAGGTGGTAGTCCACACATCCTTGGACGATGTTATCATTTTTTTCAATGTGTGAATAGGAAAAAATAAAATGTTATACCACATTTAAATAAAGATAAATATTGAATTAATATGATTAATATTTTATTTATATTACTTATATTACTTATATTTACCCTTATTACCTTATATTTAATGTGTTAGTGAAATATAAATCACATCGATTAGTAATGCGGTAGTCCGACGTAAAAAAGTGGGCCTTTATCATTTCCCTTAAGGAATAAAATGTCAAAGAATATATATGATATAATTAATTCATAGGTATAATTAAAATATAAATATTATATATAAAAATTACATCCATCATAACAACAATCCATTAAAGGTGGTAATGGAGGAAATTAATGACGTCATTTTGCACCGTTGTTATCTATTGTACACATGAATAATTATTTCGTTAACCATTTGATAGATGTTTTGGTGGATATTGAATTTTTCCTTGAAATAAAAACATTAAATGATATGGAAGATACTTAGCACTTTTATATAATCATTTTTAGGAATAAAATAATGTGGTGGAGGAAGAAATAATATAAAAAACCTCTGGGAAAACATTACCTCGTCTTCTGGAAAACCATTTTTGTTTACAACAAAGGCCCTTTATGGTGGGATTTATACAATATATATGGATTTTAATATGAGATTAGGTCTTTTTAGAAGAGATTTTGGTAGGTATTGATAGATATAAATATGTTTTAGGGTTTAAATAGAGGACATGTGGGATAGCCTTTTATATGTGAGTTTAGTGTTACACTTGTTTTTTTGAAATATTGAATTACACCTAGGTTTTTATTCAGGTCAGCATGATAAAATAATGATAAATTAGAGAAAATATATGGTATAAGGTCAAAATATTTCCTTCCAATGGGTTTTGGACCTGATTTGGGTCATTTTTACACCTTATATTCTATGTATGACAACTAAGAAAACTATTGTTTACGTTAATCATTGTAATTTATTATAATTTTTTCACTAATCATTTTTTTAAAAAATATTGTTTAAATTATATGATAATATTAATTATTTGTATTTAAACTATTTAATATAGTTTTAAAAATTAAACCCATCAATGATGCTCAATTTAATTTAATATTACTCTCGTAGATGCAGTAGGACAACAAGTTTTTTGGAAGAGTATTTTTTATTGGAACAGATGATTCAATGTTAACTATATGAATAAAAATATTAAAAGTATTAGAATACATTAATATTTCAGAATTTATATTCTATGAATATAAATTATAATATTTCACATTAGTGATTAATTTAATTAAATAAAATGGGGAAACATAATGGATTAAAAAAACATTTTTGAAAACCGTATATTTAAACCCAAAAAACCATAAAAATTTCATTAAAAAGTAATTTTATTGGTTAAATATAAATAAATTATACTTATATTAATTGAAATATATTTAATTTTTTTTCACTTTTATGATACTATGTTTTTTTAAATTAAAAGAAATTTTACCAGAATCTATAATTTTCACTAATCGCTGAAAAATCAAAATTTTCAAAAGATTCACATAATTTAACCTATGTAAATTATTATATTCTAATTTGAAAATTAATTTAATAAAATAAAAATTTAAATTTAAATTTTCCAAATATTTAAAATACTATAAATTCATGAAAATAAATAAAAAAATTTATGAAAAAACATTTTTTGGAGAATAAAATCACTTTACAAAAAATAAATTTTTCGTTAATTAAAAATTAATCAATTATTTAAATTAACTAGGAAATATATATATATATATATATTAGAATTTAGATATTAATATTAATATCTTCCAATTTAATAACTACATTATTGTGGATATATATCTATATATATTGTGGGACTTTTCAGCTCGATGATACATGTTGAATATCCTATGAAGCAGAAAAAAATCAGGGTTGTGTGTATGATAAAATTTTGAAGAGAAAGAATTTATTTAATAAGTAATTGATTGAAAAGACCTAGGTTGTTAATTTATTATCTATTTTTAGTGTTTGGTTTCATTGAGGATATGAATAAATATATTTTTATTTTCAAAACATGGGTTGTTACATCCTCTCCCAAATTAAAAAATATTGTCATTGCAACTAGAAATTTATCATAAAAATCAATGGTTTGAAATTAAAAAAATAAATTTCTTCTACCCAAATCGTAAAAATGGATAACAAAACATCATTTTAATATGATATAATCTGAAATTAAAATTTCATATTTAAAAACACATCACTAGGTTATAGAAATGGAGAGTGATTGTGTTAAATGACTACAACAAGTGAATGTCTAATGGAATGTTTAGGGCCTCCAAATTGTATATCTGTAATGATTGAAAAGGCCACAGATTTAATTAAATTGAAGGTGTTGTGATAATTTTTTTATTGAATAAAACATTCCAAGAGATGAGTAATTATCTTACAATCTAGACTAATAAAATATGGAATTATACTTAACAAAAGACTATAATATAATACTTTAGTCAAAATAACACAATATAATATTTTTCTCTAAATTTTGTGTATTCAAGAAAGATATATTAAATTCATAATGGATTTAAAATTAATTTTTAAAGGATCATATTACCAGAAATGGGAAGAAAATATATTTCACCTGAATTATTAAAAATATGAAAATCAAAATGGTTAGAACATGTTATGATAATTCCCAAAATGAATAAACCATCATATGATATAATAATAATCACATGTCAATATTAATTCCAAATTTTAAAAATATAACATTCCTAAATAAACGGAACATATTTTTTTCAAATGAAAAGTTTTCTCATTACTTTTAGATTACATGACAAAAAATATCGAAATATTAATTTGAAATTACATTAGTCAAATAATGATCAAATAAATTCTCAATATCATTATAATATATATAATAATATTTTATTCCCATACCTTTATTAATAACAAAATATAATACATAAAGCATATCAATACCTTAAATCATATTCCTAGAATAAGTAATTTAATACACGAAATTAAGATGAATAATTACATACACTTAAACAGAAATACCTATAACCTAATTTTTCATTAATCACATTAAAATATCATCCCATAAAATAAAAAGGCAGTGTATATGAATTTTGAATTATTATAAACATTAATCATATCGTCATATTATGGTTTACAAAACTATTAATATAACCACATAAGAAAATATATTAATTTTCAAAGTTCACTAAATATAAATTTGATACAAACATTAATAACATATTTGTGTCACTCAATTATCTAGTGCTAAAATCATAAACCTTACTTTTCAAGCATTGATTTCAATATTAGAGGCCCTTTTGTTCATTCCAACCCATAAAAATCAAAAGGAAATATTTGATCACTTAAATTATCAACGACTTGTTATGATTATAGTTATAAAATAACAGTATAAAAATCTACATAAGAAATACAAATAAATTGAAAATGAATCAAGATCCATGTAATACTAATATTTATTATAATAAACATTATAATCCGATATAATCCAGAATAAAAACATATTTGTATCATGGATCATTTTTCTTCATAACTCATGTTAAACAAATTTCAGAAATAACTCGAGCCTAATTAAATCCATATGAGAAACCCCAAAGTGACTCACCAAATAATTTCATTTAAGACAGGGTACATAACACAATGAATTATATAAAAATATGGAAACACCCATATTTTAGACTCTAACGGGATTTACTGACAATATCTTGGCCACAAAATCATGATTGTTGTAAAGGGATATCCCAATACAATTTGGGCCACCCCGTCAGATAGTCTGAAATGGTATTACACTACTATATCTGAGCCTCCAAAACCATATAATTTATATCCCATAACAAAAACATTACTAAATTACAAATATTATTCATTACATTATAAAACTCACAAAAGCAATAATTATTCTTATAAATACCACGACCTATATACACCAGAACTAGTGACTTAAATTATAAAATATAAACTAAATACAAGATATCACATCCCTATAGATAAATTTAGTTTAGTAGATTTTAAAAACCACGTAGTAACATATTTTTCACATTTCATCATTATATGGAAAACAACATTCAAACTCTATTTGAAACCTCTATATTCTCCTATATTATCCAAATATGTCTGTTATAATTTAAATATTGGAATCATGAGGAAAAATAAAAAAAATAAGAAAGTGATGATCTCATATTCTCACTAGGGTAGTCATACTATGGAAGAAATCATAAAAAAATATAAATAATACGGCAAGGTGAATAATTCAAATCATGTAGCATTAAAAAATCATAGGAATAACATGGAATGAATAAAACATGATAAAATATTCCAGTATAAATAATCAAAAGAGAATGAAACATTACCATGGATATTATCCTAATACAGTAAAATAATTAATATCAATAAAAGGTAATGTATAACTTCAAACATCATAAACATACTATCTATTCTTTGTCCAGTACGCCATGCATAAAATGTTAAGTCATTTGAAAATTCCCAAAGTAGATTGTCTAATGAGATGCACGGACACGTCAAGGGGCCATAATGGGGCCCTTAAAGTATATAAATTATCAATTTCATTCATATTATAAATATATTGAGTCATAATGTTGTAATGAAATGATATTTAATCTATCATATGAAAAAACAATCCCCAATCAATAAATATAATCATAAACCATCCAGTATAATATGATGAACGATATCAAAATATTACTCCCACAAACAAATTCATCATACAAAATAAAACAAGTTATTCTAGAATGTATCATGATATTTCAACCTAAATTAATCAAAATATCCAATAATGGGTGGTGAAATAGAGTATAATAATATAATAATACCATTGATATATTCATGAGGGAAATTCCCTATTACTTTGATATCATTTATTTAATATTAATGTTCAGTTATAAAGGAAATAACTTTAATTTAATGTATATTTGTAAATGTGTAATGGATTCCATAGGAAATTCAAGGATAATGATAGTGGTAAATTCACCTCATGTCATGAAATTTAAAAAATCATTTCCATTAAACATTAAAAAATAATCATTTGTAGGATTATAATTAAAATACTGTTTGAATTTTACCCATAAGAATCCATTATGTGTATAAATGTTAAATAAAAAACATATCAAGATTAAATATATGATAATAAAAATTAATATCATACATAATCATAGAATTTAAAAAATCATTGGAGTAGATGTTTAAAGAAAATAATATATATTAGTTTAAGAATCCCCTTACCAATTTCTAATCGATCAGCCTGTATGGACCATAAAAGTCACAATTATCAAATTGAAACATTTAATACCATTGAAATAAATTGACTAAATAAATGATATATTATTTTATTGCATACATAGACCACATAGATGTAATGAGTGGTGAATAAGGCAAATCTTATAGAAATAAAAGTGAGATGAGAAAACCTTTACCTTATGTCCAAAAGTGTTATGAACCGAAACAAAATGTTCTGGATAATAAAATTAGCTTCATTAATTACTTAATTCATAAAATCATTAATATATAATATATTTATCAAAATTTTATTCTTTTTTACTTATGTCCTTTTCATAGAGTTTTAATGTTAATTTTTTTGTTCTGGGAGTTTTTGTTTCATGGTTCTATAGTGGGTTCCCTTGTGTGTAAATATTAATGTTCATATAAAATGTGAATAATATATCCAGATGAGAAAATATTTAAAATTATTGTAAATAAAAATGATAATTTGGTCTCATATATAATCTTTTATATGGTATGAGGATAATTCATTAGAAAATATGTAGAAGAAAATGTCTTATTTTATTTACCTGATTTTCACAACCATCATGGACATGTGTCATTTTATTTAATATTAATGTTATGTATTGATTCCATAATATGGAAAAAAATAATAATATGACTGTTAAAATCTTTTTGACCATAGTAATGGTGTTATGAACATCCTCGAAGGTGGTAACAAGAAAAGAAAACTTTTCATCCATGATGGCGGTTAGTCGGCACATGACAGATGATGTTTTTATTTTAAAAATAAAATTACCTAGGAAGAGATTTAATGATTTATATTCCATTAGCATAATTAAATTAAATTATATGTATGATAATATAGTTATCATGCTGTATTGGTAATGTTAGGCAAGGTTAGCTTAAGAAAGGAAAATAAAATAAAAGAGCAAGATATATGATTTTACCACTTGAATGACATCTCCTTAAGAACCACCTAATAGTAATTGGGATTGGTATTTTGGTTGGGACTTCAAGACTAGGACAAGTGTATGGGGGTTGGGAAAATAACATTGTAGAATATATGAAATATTGAATGATTATAATGTGTGAGTGTAAGAGGTAGTGATTTGTGGTATTTATATATGGGGAGAGGGGTGTTTTTTAATTCATTTATTTATTATTATTTCTCAATACTATAAATACTAGTAATTATAATGAATCAGTAATCCAACGAGTGCATCTGTGTTAGAACTAATGGGTTATTACCTAATCCATACATCAACCATGACTGAATAATTCATTTTTTACAAATAATGTTAACAATAGTAAATTACTATATTTCACTATTAACAAAAAATTTAATTATTTTTGAAAATTACCAAAAAATACCTATAACGAATTTCTACTAATTAAATTTAAAAAATAGTTTTTTTTAAAATAACTTTCTTAATTTGAGAAATTTAATTTTTAAATAAAATTATCATTTATTAAAAAAATAATGATTTTATTATCATAACAGTGTTTAAACACCTTTAAAAAATTATTATAAGACCATAATATATTCTTATTATTATAATGATAGAAAATATGAGTTTATGAATCTATTTTATAAATTATTTTTTTAATCATTATATTAATTGTACATTGTAATTAAAATTTTTCATTTCCCAAAAATACAAAATATTATTTTATCAATTTTAAAACATTTATTTACATATTCCATGAAAAATATATATCATATTTTCATTTATGGGAGAGAAATTTTTTAGTAATACATCCATAGGTTAGGTTATTAATATAATGGGTAGATTATTATTCATAATAGTTAAATTTTTGTTCTAAATGATCTGTTAATGTTTAATAGTATATGATGTTTTTAAACCCAGTACTACATGAAAAATATTTAAAGATACATTTTATAAGAAATGTGCGGTGTTAAATTATCTCCACATTATAAAAAATCATGATTAAAATTTCAAAAATTATCATCACTAAATGATTTGGGTTGTTCTAATCATAATTCCATACGGTTCCGACATCACCCATTTAATTTGACTATTTTTCCAATGAAATGTTTTCATCTGAGAAATATGATTCTTCAACATATGTTCTCTAGTGTCGTTAATTTGTATATTATATTAAAAGTATGATAAATTAGTTTCTGATTCTATTTATTTAGAATCTAAAATGTGTGTTGGATTTCTCATGTACTTCCATAGCAGGAAATGTGGAACAAATCGTGTATTTTAGAATGGCTAGGTGGAATTTCCAAATGATAAGCCACAACACCAATTATCCTCATTATTTCAAACGGTCCAATGTATATGGTGCTCAATTTCCCTTTCTTAAAAAACCTTATAACACCCTTAATTGGATATACATTTAGAAATACATGATCAACCATAGGAGAATTCAAATCATTTCTCTAGTTTTCAGCATAAATATTTTTCCTAGATGGAGATACTTTGATATGGATTTGAATAGTGTTTACATTTTTTGATGTTTCCATCACATGTTTTGGGCTAAAATATTCCTTACACTCAATTTATCACAACAATAGTGAGTATGACATTACTTATCATATCATGCTTCATATGGTTCCATTTGAATTCTTGAATAGAAAATATTTTTATAAGAAATTATACATATGGTAAATACTGATCCTGTTAACATGTAAGTCAAATGAAAATGATCTCAACATGAATTTTAATGTTTTATTAGTATTTATAGACTTCCACAATTTTGATTTAAAACAAGGAACTTGATCATACACAATCAATATAGGTGCACAATGAAGCCTTACAAATTCATTAATATATATTCTTTCAAGGTGATCTAGTGTAATATCCTCCCTTATAGTGAATAAATTTGAAGATTTTTATGTTAATCAACCATAACCCATATTTCATCATTTTTCATGGTGTATTTTTTACTCCAGTTCCATCATCCATAGAAATTGCATCAAACATCCACATATGAATAGGTAGAGGCTGTATAACTCTACTTAGATGTTCTCTTTCATCCTTTACCTATTGAAAAAATAAAAACAATGATACCTAATCTGTAGTATCCCACTTCATATTATCCTACAAAAATGTCTTTTAAATTATTGATACTTCATAGTTCTATCGATTTGTATAGAGAAATTTGATCTATGGGCATCATCCAATATTTAAATTTTTAGCTCAAATAAAGAGGGAACATAATTACTCTTACCAAATTTCATAATTCCATATTCATAATCTATGTCTACCAATTCTTCATCATTACCAACATTAATTTTCTTTTGAAAATTATCATTATCATTAAAATTACATAGTATCGTTTCCAATAATGATTTTTTAGGGAACATTTTGAAATGTAGTGGTGGTTCACCTTCCTTGATAATTCCCATATCCATCATTACAATATCAATATACATATGATACTTATAAATACCTATTTTTTTTAGAACTCCATGATCCTTCCTAATCAATGCATAAACAACCATATTTGAATTATTTTTGTGTTAGTGTGTTGAAAAATCAAAATCCTTGAATAGATCAAGCCATTTAATTTTCCACGTGTTGATTTATTTCTAAGAGAATATATTTTTCGAACTTTTGTTATATATATATATCTCACATTATTCTCCATATACATATTGTATTCCTAAATTCAGATTGAATATGTCATCTTCAAAAAAAATAATTAGTTTGATAGTTATGTTCATGATATTTTAACTTCTATGATTCATAGAAAAAAACTCATTCATTCTTTATAAGGTCACTATCATGTCTTTTCTTTGATGCAACACTATAAATCAAAAAACAACATCTTCTACTAGTAGATTAATGATTATAGAATTCAATAATATCCTTTTAAATTCATCAATTAATTCTTCACATTCCATTGTATAAATAAACATGTCACATATATGATTAATGTGTTTATCATGTTATCTAATCGAAATAATTAATGAAAAAATGAAAATAGTACCTTTATAAAAAAATGAACCCACATACCTATATTATGATTATTGGTTTAGTCCATTCATATAATACCTTTTTCTTCGTATCATATAGTTGGATTTTATCATGAAGGTAGAATGGGAATGAATATAAACTATTTTAATCCATAATTTAAACATGAAAAACATCCCACATAACACTTTTCTTCTAAGAGTATCTAGAATAATCAGCAAGTGGTTCTCATTTCCCCATATATTATTGAGTAAACTTAGACCTAATCAATAAATACCTCAAAAAATGATCAATAAATTCTTTTAATACATTATTCATTAGATCCATAACAATATTTTGTGCATTAGAATGTCCAAATGGCGTTATTGCAGATTCGTAATATCCATAACTTGTTTGAAATTTTGTTATTGGAATATATTACATATTTAAATAAAATTGAGGATATCCAAAATGAAGATCTCTATATGAAAAATATTGATCTCGATGATGTTTTTCAATGAATTCATCAATGAAAGGAAGATGATATTTATTCTTTATTGTAATAGTATTGATCTCCCTATAGTCAATTCAAAACCTCCTAGATCCATCCATAATCAAAGCATAAGCTCTCTATAGGGAAACATTCGGTCATATAAATCATTTAATACTCAATTGATCATATTTTATCTTCATCTCTATTAACTATACATCGGCCATTCTGTAAGGAGTAATTTATATTGGAATTACATTAGTGATTAAATAAATAGAAAAATAAACATTTTTATATTGAGTATTTCCTTGAAATTCCATTAAAAACATATCAATGTATACCAATACAATAGATATATCATCAATTTAAGGATATCCTTTTTCAACCGTCCATTTTGTCTGCTCTTCTTTTCTAAGAATCTCAATTAGATGATCTACTTGACTAGGATCTAGAAATGACTAAGATAGTGAATTATCACCAACAAAGATATGAAATTGGGTATCTTCAATCGTGAATCATAATTCAATTCTATTTGAAATAAATAAATTCAATATATATGAAAACCAATCCATAAAAGTATTATATCAAAATCAACCATAGATATGACAATAAAATCAGTAATTATAGCATCTTTATATGTCTTAATAACAGCATATTGAAACATATTTTATGCAATTGGGTTTCCACAAAACTTTTTTACTAAAAAATCCATTGTCAAGGTGAAAGGAGAATATTACATTTCAATAAATTTTTTTTGAATATATAACATAATGTGATAATACGGAGTCAAATAAATCATTAGCTAAATCTGTTGAAATAAATAAAATACTTAAAACCACATCATTTGGAACAACTACCTAACTTGTAGGGACTTTATAGGCATATACACGTTCCATTGTCTTTATCAATTGAATGTTTCTTTATCCTCTAGGAAAATCATGTGCATAGTGTCACATATCTTTATAGTTGAATCATTTCACATTGCTAACTTCATTCATTCAAATTAAATAAAGGGAATTTTAGAATTTTTTTTAACACTTGTAACAAACTCTCATTCCCAATAGGAAAGTCACATGCTGTTTCTTTCAATATTTTATTTCTAGGAAAAAATTCTATTTTTCACATGTACCCTTTTTCATTATTTTCATTCAAACAGTAATAAGAACCCCTCTTCTAAATTGTCTTCCCTTTGAAACCACATTGATTTAAAAATTCATTATTTTACTTGATGGTATAATATATTATATGCTTGTATGATGATAATGTGAACCTAGTACCCTTTGGAGATTTGATTTAAGACAATTAATTAAAAGTCCAGGAATTCTCATTTGATTTAATTTGTAGTCCATGGCATTCCTTACTATTCTTGAATTGTTGGATTCATACATAGAAATGTTTTGGTTATATTTTTATCTCAAACTCAAGAAGTTTCTTCCAATACATGCAAAAACATTTCTAGGGAAATATTTTTCCAAGAAAATTACATTAAAATAATTTTATTCCATATTTTTAATTTTATCATCTTCCATTGTGTTTTAAATTAATGGAAAACTTTGATCAACATCTATCAGGATTTGATAAATTACCATGATAACATTTTCTATTTCATTAATTTTGAATGTGAGAAATCTCTTCTTTATGAAACATATTAATAGCTCATCTACATATGGGTTTTTATTACCATTAGATGATTGAATGTTTTGTCACATGAAGTGATCTTAAATTATTACACGATGATGTGGATCAAGAAACTCCATCTGATTAATGTTATTTCTCAAAACCTAAGTTAGGTTTCCACGTATTAATATAAGTTGGTCAACTGTAGATGGTTCTCCATCTCCAAAATCATTAGATATCATATGAAGATAATACCTACAAGGTATAAATGTAGTTATATAGTATCCATTCACTCTACTATGAACTATTTTTGAATAATATAATATACTAGATTATATTATGAAATTTTAAAACTAGTGAAACTCATAAAAAATTTATATATTACTATTTTTAAAATCATATGTTTGGTTTCATTGTGAATATTATCAATATAAATCACAGGGTTATATTTCCCCAATTTAAATTTTCCAAAATCTTGTTTCAAATGTTTCTAATACACTCACTCTAATACCAAATGTAATGACCATAACCTCAGTAGCCATGATTCAATTCCTTTATTACATAAGTAATAAATAAAATTTATCTAATACAAAATTATAGAATTGTTTAGTAGATTTAGAATGCTAGATACAAACATATATTTTACATTACTAAATTAATTAGAAAAGAACATAGAAACACCATTATAAAAATTCCAAATTTCCTATATTATCCTTGATTTTGAATCATAATATACATCTGGGATTCCTAAGGAATAATAAAACATAAGAAATGGGTGATCAAATATTTCCAAACAAATAGCCACATGAGAATTAAGCATAACCAAAAAAATTATACTATTGAAATATTCAAATGGATTATAAATAACTAATATCATAATTATGGAATGAATAATAAAGGTTATCATATTTATATCTTCAAGGATTCACCATATACTCAATATAGAAATTGGTAAAACATCTACCAATACCCAAAATAGGTTGTCTCATGTGACCCACTGATGCACAGATGGGATATAACACGACCTTCCTGACACTAACTATGTCCAATTAATTCCTCTTATTTATGGGGTTAATAATAATAATAAATTTAATTAATATTTATATTGAAATATGGCATAACATTCCACAGAAAATAAACATTTTCATAAACCATGTATTGTAGTATGAATAATGGTATATAAAAATCACTTCAACTATCAATTTGAACAAACATAATTAAATAAAATATATTATATACTGTCCTGGGAGTTAAACCATGACTAGTAATATTGTCCTAAAATATTTCTTGTAATATATGAAAATATTCTAATAAAATCATTGACCAATTTAAGAGGGAAATACCATATTACATTGAAATTGCTTATTTAAAAACATTATGAAATTATAAAATATAAAAAAATTGAAAATAAACATGTAAATGTGTAATGAATTCTTTAACACATTATGGATTCAAGAGAATGGGAAAATCCAATAATGCTGTATAGGTTAAAAACATTTACGTTAAAATTCAAAAAAAAACAAACAATTCCAAATGTATTTTTAAAAGAAAATGTATGAATTTAATAATTAATTAATAATGTGTTTTATATTTAAATCCAAATATAAAAAGTGAAAATAAAATATAATTTAGTCATATGTAATATAAAATATAATCATATTGTTCTATAATAATTGGAGTAGATGTTTATCCTAAAGAATAGAAATTTTGCTAAGAATTCCATTACCACATTGTAATCAATAAGAATATATCCCCCAAGAATGAAATAATTTTCAAATAAAATATTGAATACCATCAATATTAAGGGATTAATGATATGATATATCAATGGGATTTATACATACACTACACGCAAGAATATGTTATGAATAAGATATATCTCACAGAAATAATATTTAGAAGAGAAAACCCTTACCTTATTTCTAAAAATGATTATTACCTAAAATTAATCTGGTATAATGAAATTTGAATCATTAAATATCTAATTTAGAACCAATTGAACATTTATCTTGTTTCACATTATTTTTTTAAGTTTATTTGTGTCTATTTATATGAGTAATGATGTTTAATTTTATAGTTCAAGGAGTTCTCATTTAATGGATTTATGGTCTGTTCCCTTGAGTATAAATATATGTGTTCCCAATATATGAAAATATCAACTAAATAACTGAAATAAAATTTTGTTAAATAAATCGATGCTTAAATGGTCTCATATATAATTTGGCTATACGTTATTTGGATTATTAATTAAATAATATGTTGATGAAAATGTCATATTTTATTTTGGTAGTTTTCATAACAATAATGAACCTCTGTAATTAATTTTAATATTATGTTAATTTTTTGGTTATAGAATATTTCATATGTTATAATATGTATATTAATATATAATTACAAAATTATAATCATTATTTGAAAATCCATGAATGTAGTAATGGAAATTGAAAACTCATTATCCATAAAGGCGGTGAAGCCACACATCTCAGACAATGTTTCCAATTAAAAAAATAGAATATGGGAGGATATTTTTTTATTGATATTCCATTAACATATTAAAATTTAATTATTTGTATGATATTTAATATTTCATTCTTTTTTGGAATGGAATGGTGAAACTAGTAAAAGAAATGAAATAAAATTTTAAGAGTGAGAAGGAAGATTTAAACTATTGAATGTTGTCTTCTAGAGAACCTCTTTATAGAATACGGGATTGGTAGTTTGGTGAGAACCGAAATCATATATCATGGGTAAGTGTTTTTAGAGAGAAATTGAGAATAATATAATTGGGCTACATATCTTTTTAAGGGGCGAGTAGAAGAGGGTGCGAGGTGTAGTATTTATAGTGGGGGATAAGGGTTATTTTTTAATTGGTTTATTATTTGGGCTAAAGGCTATCAATAGTGTCGATATTGTTGACTGTATAATGAAAATATTGATCATTGTTTTGAATTAATGGGTCCTATATAATAAAATTATCTTCATTGACTGAATAATTCATTTGTTAACTTATAACGTTAAATACCGTAAATTATAGTGTTTCATTAATCACAATGCATCGAACTATTTTAAAAAAATTACAAAAAATTCAACAAGTTATTTTTAACACATATTTTCATTAATAGACACCATTTTATTAATATAATTTTCTAAATCTGGTAACTTTAATTTTTCATAAAATCATTATTTGGACAAAAATACCGATTTTATTATTATTATGGATTTTATGAAAAATTGAAAAATTAATTATGTTTTCGAAAAATTATATTATAATTATAATTAAAGTAAATATTAATTTATGAATATATTTTATGTCAATGAATTTTAATTTAAATCATTACTTTAATTATAGAATTCTAAATAAAAAATTAAATTTTTGAGAAATACAAATAATTAATTTATCATTTATAAAATATTTTATTCGTATTGCATGATATAATAATATTGTATTCTCATTTATCATTTAAATCATTTTTTTACATTCTTGGGTGATCTTATTATATTAATGTGAAGATTACTATCCATAATGTTCACCTTACTATTCCAATAGTCATGTTAATATTTAGTAGTATATCATGGTATTAAACTCATTATTTTGTGCCACAAAAGCTATCAATGATGATAAATTTTAAACAAAACGGACCACAATATATTGGGTTGTTAACATGCATTCATTACATGACTTTTACAAGGAATGCATGGATTTCATGTCAATCTCATCAATACATTATCATCTTGGAAAAAATAAATAAATTATATAACAATATCAATAGAAACTTTTTAATCTATACATAGAAAGTATGGGGAAGGTATCATTACTAAATACCCCAATGGGATAATATGTAACATCAATATTTTTTAATTTTTATGAATATAAATAACATAAAATTGTAACTAATAGTATTTTGTGTAATATTTTCTTCATATTTTGGAAATTACATTTTAAAATATAAATCATTTTTGAATTCCTTTTGAGAGGAAAAAAATAGAATGTATAAGTTTAAGGTATATTATAAAATATTTACTTTAGAAGATATATTAAACTTGTAATATAATATTCAAATAAATTATGGTCATATCGACATGTTTTTCAAATAACTTCATAATGAAAATTCTTGTTGGACAATAAAAACCTAGGAAATGTGGAATAATTGGAATGCGACAAGAAGAATTCATGGATTTTTTTAAAAAAACATTATATTTGGTAAAAATAGATATAATAAATCAGGTTTAAATGTTAAGAAAAATTTGAATCATTTTTATAAAACATAGTTTTGGATGAAAATGGAATTTCGAGCGAAAAGAAAAATGAAGTTGGATTTAAAAAAAAAATTAAAAAAATGTAATTTAAAAAAAAATTAAACATAGAAAATTTATTGAATATTTCTGGAATACCCATAAAAAAAATAATTATTTATAATTATAAGATTACAACATTGATATACCTAAACATACACAATCATGATAAATGATTTGGTCGAAACAAAGCAATCTTACCACATTTTCAATATTTAATCGTAATACCAATGAAATAATAAAATTAAATGAAACTTATAAAATCATGAAAACCCGGAAATTAATGATATATAATTTTAAATGTCCATTATATACATCTTCATAAAAGGATATTGTTGTATAATATAAAAAACATCTCAATGAAAGAAAATTGAAACAAAAGTCTCATACTGCTTTTGTAACTTTTAAACGGTAAAAACCATTAAATAGATATCCTAAAATGGATCTTAATATCATCATGAAAAAATACTATAATAATATACCACATGCATAGGATTTATATACCCCACAAAAAAATATGTTCTTAATATCATATATATCTCAATGAAATAAATGTTATTGGATAAAAAACCCTTACCCATAACTTCCTTTTAATTGAACATGATTTCCCATCATTTACAGTTCTGTATACAGTTTATTAATTTATTAATGGAAAATATTAATATTTATAATATCATTTATGATCCATTTATAACATCATATAACAAATTTGTCTATAAAATTTTATTATTTTCAATATTTATGCTGTTAATTTCCTTATTTCCCTCGCATGAGTTGTCCTAAATGATTAATTTCTTTAAATATTATATAGTTATATAATATATAGAATAAATATCAGAAAATATTTTTCATATTTTTAAATTAATTTAAATATTTAAACAAATAATGACTGATTATTATTAAATATAAAATAATGTTATGATCCATGAGACGGTAGGCCATATGCATGCATAAGAAATGATTTCAACATTCAATGATCATTATGGAAATAATGAAATTGATATTTTATAATTAAAAATTACTATATAATAATTAATAATATATTATTTTATTTTGTATATTTATTTATATAATTATTGTATTTTGGTGCTTAAAAATTGAATCACTTCACCTTGAGAGGGCGGTAGTCCACAAGTCCATTAATGATGTTTTTATTTTTTTTCATTTAGTGAAAAGCCTAAACATAAAATGGTATATAATATTTTTACTATTTAACCTACTTCATTAATATCATAAAAGTTTAATTAATATAAAATATTTTTTTCTCTACCCTTACTAACATCCATGTATTGCATTCTAGAAAAATATATCACGTCACTTCATGAGGAGGTATGCATTGTGCACATGACCAATGTTATTCTCGTCTCTTATAGAATTGAAAATATAAGGGTATATTAGATATAATTATGCCATATAAATATTTATGTACTATGTGTCATATATTAACATTATATCTATCATTATAACCAATTGTGAGAGGTTGTAATGGAAAAATGAATGACATTTTATTGTGATGCTGAAGTCCTCCATACACATGAATGATGATTTTTAACCCATTTGATGGATTTCTATGTCGTTGTACATCATTAAATCAAACATATATTTATATTAAAAATATTATTTTTATTATATCAACATGGTATAATATTAATTAAATTCGGTGGAATACAAAATAAAATAAAATGTCTCATTAGAGAATGTTACCTCTTCTTTGAGTAAGCCATTTTGGTTTTAAGCAAAAGACTTACAAGGTTGGATTTAATCCCAAAATATTTACTATTGGATTAGATTGGGTAAGTGGATATTTGATTTGGGACTTTATGGTCCAAAAAAATTATGTTTTAGGATGTTAATAAAGTTGGGGGGGTGGGCCTTTATATGTGAGGCGAGTGGAAGAGTTGATGTTTTTAAAGAGTGTTTTACACCAATGTTTGTTTCAAACCACCATCACAATATAATAGTATATTATAGATAATATCTACAATAAGGTTGACCGATGACTATAAAATGGGGTTTGGATAATCGGTTGTTCATTTATACACCACATATTCTATTTTTAACATTTAAATAAATTCCTTTTTACCTTACATCTGGAAATAAATTTTAATTATATTAACTATTAAAAGTAGATAAAATGTAAGTTGAATGTATTATATAATATATTTTATTAGGATTTCAAATATGGAAATTATTTTTCCTAATTCAATCAGAATACTAGAATGACATAATTTATTAAAAATCATGCAAACGGTGTGAGAGAGGTGATTTCTAAGAAGAGTAGTTTTTAGAAAAAAATAATTCATCAACATTAGGACATAAAATAATAATTAAAAAATACAATTATAATTATATATAATATATAACTACAATTTTTAGAAATTTTCATATGGGATAATTTTAATAAACTAAAATGGATAAATAGTATTCCACATAAAATAGTTTTTACATAACCATATTTTAAACAGAAACACAATTGTATTCCATAACAAATATACAACTTATTAAAAAGTAGTTAATTAGATGAAATATAACTAAATTATACATAGTTTACATGAATCATATTTAAAATATATTTTGACATTTATTTGACTTAATTTATTGAAATGAAAATTATTTTTTATGGAAATACGTATTTTTCACTATTTGATTAATAATAAAAATATTCAGAAAAACTAAAAAATTTCACCCAAACTAATTTTTTATATGATGATTCCAGAAATCATGTATATTTCTTCAAATATAAGTAATATTTGTTGAAAAAAAATTTATAATATTTTTCTCATGAAATTAAATAAAAATCATTTTTGAAGAAAATTATATTTTGATGAATAATATCAATTTAGTTAAAATAGATTTATTATTTAATATAAATATTTAAATAAATTATATTGAGTAATACATTCAAATATATATATTATAGTTCACTTACTATAATTCATACCCTCCAATTTAATATCTAGTTTATTGTAGTTATATATATCATTGGTCTTCTAATTTTGTTGTTTCATAAGGAATATGCTATCGAGCATAAAAATATTGAGGTCGTGTATACCACCATCTAATAAAGAGACTAAATTTATTTAAGATGAAATAAATCGTAATGTCTCTGGTAGTTATATTCTCACAAATGATTATCTTTATTTTCTTTTACACTATAAAATATAATGTTTTAAATTTTAAAACTCGAATTTATATAAGAATCACTAATATTCCCCATCATTTGCATCAAATGGTAAGTTTATGTACCACTCTTGGTTATGTATGGACTACCACCACCATGAAGGGATACAATTCATTTCCTCAAACCAACATTCATGTATGATTATTATAGTTTTTTAATAATTATATGTTATATTAATATTATAATAATTCTTCTAGAATAATAATATCATATTGTTCTTTTTATCTTCCCATCTATTAGATAAAGATATTGTAGCTCATGCGTATATGCAAACTACGACCTCCTTGGAGTGACAGATTTTTTTTCATTTATCTATTATATAGAATTTAATAAGGATAAATTAAAAATATATATATGATATATATATATGTCATAATAATGAGTCTGGAATGGTGAATTAATATATATCCTAAATTTATTTTTTTCATAAAAAATTGAAAATAATGTTCATGAAAAAATATGACATACTTTCTCTTTGAAAATTGTGATTCATATATATCAATAACATTTTCGGATTATGTAAAATAAATAAATAAATATTATATTAATATATATATATATATATTTATATCATGATTAAAATTGCATAACTAATTTAAACATGATCAATGTAAAAGGACTGGAACTATGGAATCAAAATTCATGTAAAACAAAACATTTAACAACATGAAAAAAAAATTTACAAGGAATTATCAATAATTTGTTGCTGATTATTTATAAGTGGATCATATAAGATATTATAATTATGGAAATGAATATTTTATATAATTATATAAAATTTAAATTTAATATATAGGTATTTATATTACTTTTTATGTATGTCAAACTCAAGCTATGGGTTTTATCTTACATTCACTTTGTTTAATTAGATTGATTACAATTAAGTTATTAATGCTATAATTTCATTATATACCATTGAATAATGTCATAATTTTTATTATATATTAGTAACTTAGGTTGTTTATATATATTATCTTTATTTTTCTCTCTTTATAGAATTAATGTACTGAAATTATTTTTTTAGGAAATTGGAATTTATTTATCCCCATAGTCAAAAATCCTTTTTATCAATATCAATGTTGTAGAAATATTTTTTTTAAAATTGTATTTATTATATCCATTGATTATTCAAATTCAATTTTATATATGTGTTTTTTTTAAAAATTAAATGGAATCTTTATATATTTTTAGGAATGATGTAAATTGGATTATTTGTCCAAAATATATAATGTATCATTATTTTATCAAACATGACTTGAATGAAAATTCCTCCCTCATTAATTTTATATAGAAAATGAAAAATGTCATTCAACGATATTTAATATATTTTAATTAATATTATTTAAATTAATCTAACTCATTCCATATGATTGTAGTTGTTTACATTCTTTTGAGGCTAGGTAAACAAACATCATATTTACTAAAAGATCCTAAATTTTCCCCCAAATGGTCATCCAATTTAGTATTCTTCATATAAATACACTATAAAAACATTATTCACAACTTGTAGATAGTAATTATATCAATGGTGGTGCTCATATGATCATAATGGTCAAAAAAGGAAGAATATATAAACATAAAAAGTGCATAAGGTTATGCCAATGTGAGATAAAGCATATGATTACCATACCTAGTATATTAAATATAAAAATATTATTTCATGAAATAAATACTTGTAGTTTATAATAAAATAATCATAGGTAAATGAAATTAAATATTTTATGAGATTATAGAACATACCAAATACATAGAATTTAATCATATACATGGGAATAGAAAATCATTTTCTTTTGTAGAGGGGATTATTTCCAAAAATATGATATTGTAATTTGTTTAATTCATAAAAAAATCAAATCATTCATAGTTAACTACAAAGACTATCATAGTGGATACATTCCATTACTGAACTAGGATCACCCACAATACATGTCTTGTTTATCTTAATATATTTCAATCATAACCCAATTCATTGATGTGAGATATAAGTCCCATCCATCATTGTTTTTAACATAACAACTCTACTCGGATTTAATATAAAAACCATCACATAAGGATAAAAATACATATTCGTGCCATGATGTCATCAATAATTCATCATATCAGAATCATTGAAAATAAATCTAGATTATAAACATTTCATCACAACCTAAATTTTTTAATAGAACCATGTGTCCTAATTATTCCGTTATTTCATCAAATAATAACCAATGGAAAAACATGTGAGCTTAATTATAATTTTTAAATGGTAAAATTTGTGGAAGATAAACATGTTTCATTAATATCTGTTCATAATAAATATAAACCATAACCAGAAACAAAAACAATGATATAAATAAATCGTATTGCTAATATAACATAAGTAAAATCAAAATATGTATTATTAGATGGAAAATGATTTTTAAAGATGAAATGAAACATTTAAAGTGGAAAATAATTTTCTTTTAAAATAAAATTTTAATACAAATAATTCATAAATTAGATTTCAAACCATATTTTTTTTAAATTAACTATGAAAACATATAATGAAGGTAGTAAAAAAATATATTTCATTTCTCAATTACAATATCATTTCTCATTGGGGAAATATTTTTAAAGAAAAAAAAATATTCCAAACAACATTCTTTCAAAATAAACCAAGAAATTTATAATTTAAGATTCAATCAACATAATGGTCTTAATGTCTAAAAATTTCTCTCATACCCCACATATTAAAACAAAAATTTCTTTCATGTATTTACTAAAAACCCATAGAGATTGTTTTTGGAAAATGTGAAGAAAATACCTTTAGAAACGTTTAATTTATATTAAAATGTGAATAAAAATTTCATTAATAAATCAATTTTTTAATCTTAAAAATAGTTTAGGATTCATTAGTTTAAAACATGGTTTTATATTAAAAATACCATTCATATGGAGTGATAAAAAATATAATTTTTCATAAAAGTATTCTTATGAAAAATTCAATCCATAAGTGATAAAATTGATGAAAAATACTTTATTATCAACACATAACTATAGTAGAATAAAATTTATGTTGTTTTAGAGATGTGTACCTTTAAATTTCATCATCAAAAAACTATAAACAATATTGAGAGATGAGGATGTGGTATTTCCATACCTTTACCACTTAATTATCCTGGAATTTTTTGAAACTAAATATAATAACATTAAATTAACCTTAAAAAATAATTAGACTAAATAAATTCATGTAGTTATATTTCAATCGTTCTTTTTATATATCTTATAAGAGGGTATATGTGTATAACATGACATATGTCTACAAGAAATAAATTAGAAACAAGAATCCCTTAATTATTTGGTATCCATTGAACAAGAAAACCACAATGATTGAGAGACCATCAAATTGATTTCTAAATTTCAATAATTTTATTTATAATTACCAAAAAAATTCATGTTGTGTATATAGACCTAGTAAATTAAATACGAGCTGAATTTTTCCTTTGCCTAATAGAATGTAAAATTATGATATGAATCCCTTACCATAAGTATTCAAATCCTTCACAGACATTCAAAAAATTATATATAGTAATTATTTGTTATTATAAATATATTATTAAACCATAATAATGTTAACCATACCATGTATGTTTTAATTATGCCCTTTTATTTTCATTTTATAATGAATTCTGTCTTAAAACCTTGTTTCTGGTAATAACTACATTGTTTTGTTTCTATTTTGATTTGTTATATTCAATCCTATTACATTAATCATGTATACATATTCACCTGAATTTTAACCATGATATATTTTTATATATATTTAGTATGTATATATTTATATTGAAATATTTATCTATATAATTTAGAGATATAAAATGAAATACTCCATTCATGGGGATGGTATGTCATATGTATGCATAAATATTGTTTCCATTTAGAATATAGAATATAATAATGAAAGTCCTATATTATTTTAAAATTACATAATAATTTAAATTTCAAAAATAAATCACATATTTTTATTTAAACCTATAACATTATAATAATTTAAATTCATCTTTGAATAATGTAACATACTGAATTATGTGGGGGGTTTCCGACGTACACATGAGAGTCGTTATCATAATTTAAAAAGAATGTTATGAAATGAGGTGTATTCTATATCCTAATTGTATAAGTATAAATATTATATAAATATAATTTATATTTAATTAATTTATTCTTATTATGATTAAGGTAAAATAGAAATGAAAAACAAATTACCCATATTCTGGAGGTTATAGTCTTCTATTTTAATGAGTGGGATGATTACATTCAAATTGATTATAGATATGAATTTAGAAGTTTTATTCTAAATTTAATGGAATAATAATATAATAATTAATATATTCTAAAATTAAATTTATCATTATATCAATCCATGATGGGTGTTTATGGAAAATGAATTATATTTTTTTGTGAGTCGATATTCTGATATACACACTACAGACGATTTCATATCCCATTTCATAGAAGTGGAAGAGTCTGTAGGTCATTCCCATAACATAAAAATATTTCATTATATCTAAGATATTTATGTTGTTATATAATAACATTTTAATATGAATTTAATTTATCGGAGAAAGAAATGAAAAAAAATGTTTTGTTACAGACATTACCTCTTCGTTAGAAAACTTCTTTCGGTTTCCCCAAGACCATTCCTATGATATATTTATGACCAAATTATGGATTGAAAGATGAGAGAAGTTAATTAAATAATTGTTTTGGGAATTTAATGGCTGAATTAGTTGGTTTTTAATTTGTGATGAAAATATGAGATGTGGTGGCCTTTTAGAATGAGGTGAGTGGAACACTTTTATTATTTGAAAAGACAATAGAATACCAAATTATTTCACATGAAAAAGAACAAAAAATGGACCATTACCATACTTTGTAGATAACTGGTATATATATTTCCATAAAAATGGCGATGGAATTTTTTTTCATCAGTTTTAACCCATAAAAATTTATTTTAACCCTAGGTAATCCCACTTATACATTAACTATAATAATTATTTTTTTCTATTATTTCTATTATTTCTATTCATGATTCTAAAAAATTTATTTGAAATTATTATATAATTAATATTATTCGTATTAAAAAATTATAATGCATTTTTCAAATTTCCATTCATGTATGTGGACTATTTTAATGATAAATTGAATATTTTTTAGTGATGAGAAAATAGTTTAATGAATATAAGATTTTAAAAAGTTAAAAATGATTTTATAAAAAAATTAAATATAAAATTTATTTAAATCATTGAAATTGAATAAATATATATTTAATATATCTAATTTTACTTTTAAATGAACCATAAAAAAATTTTATATGTTCGAATGTTTGCAACGAAATATTAATTCTTCAAAAAAACTATTATATTTAATTATTCATTAAAATTTTAACATTTCATAAAATTATACAAAATTAACCCCCAAAAAATATTGACGTGATCAATTTTATTTTTTAAAATATATTTTAGAATTGTTTCATAAAATA
This sequence comes from Viscum album, assembly GCA_963277665.1. Classification (NCBI taxonomy): domain Eukaryota; kingdom Viridiplantae; phylum Streptophyta; class Magnoliopsida; order Santalales; family Viscaceae; genus Viscum; species Viscum album. The sequence goes on along the minus strand of OY728126.1, from coordinate 1,393,414,040 downwards.
TCCTAAATTAAATGAAAAATATGTTAGAAAACATTTTTTTTGGAAAAATACTATTTTTAGTGTAATATTTGAATTATTCATATATTTTTCATATTATTAAGGAAAAATATTTTATTTAATATATAAATAAAATTTAAATAATTAAAAACGGGTTTCTTTAATTTATTATGATGAAAGAAATATTTTAAATAAAAATTATTTTTGAGAAAATTATTTCCTTTATTTTATAATAGTTTTCATATTTATTAATAAATAATTGGTCACCAATGAATTAATTTTATATAAATGATTCAATAACATTTTTCATTATATAGTAAATGTGATTCATGACTATCATCCCAATGGATATGTGATGACTATAATATTTCATAATAATACATTAATTGCATTTCATGTTTCTTTTAGACTCAAGGATTTTTACAATGAATGATAAACACAGTGTTATGTATAATAGAATATAAACTCATTATTTCATTAAATCATGATTCAATTTGTGTTTCATGTAATATTAAATACCTAAAAGAATAAATTTATTTGATAAACACTAATATATCTGAATAAATAAGCGGTGTCCCATTATACCCACCTTAAATAATGTAAATCCTCAAAATTAGATCATATTCTTAGTAGAAAATGATTTATCATTTAAAAATAAATTTATTAGAGGCCAACATTATAAAAACGGTTCATAAAAAATTCTCATGAAAAAAGAGAATGTGATGTGTTATTTACCACTAGAATAACAAACACATAGTTCCCAAATATTTGAACAGAAGTGCCATGTGAATATTTTTTCATGGAAGAAAAATGTAATGTCAATATAATTATAGAGATTGATAGATATAATTGATCACATGAAGATGAATGATCATGTGATAATCAAGAACCACAAATCTATACACCCAAAATCATTAAACATTATCATGGATGTCTTTTAAAATTATGGTAATAGAATAATATTTTTTAAAATTATTCTCCATAAATTAAATAATTTTAACATGTAGAAATACTTTATTAATTTCATTAAATTTCATAATCACAATATAATACTTTTTTCATTTTGAGATTAATTACCACTTCATATCTAACTCTAAGAAATGAAGATGAGTTTTTTATAATTGAAGCAGTAATTGATTACATCATCCAAAATAGGAATATATTTCATACATTTTATCTCTATTTATCATTATAACAAATTTTTATCATAGGATATTCAATATACATAAATAATAATATGTTTAGGTAACATATTAATTTTTAACATCTCTTGTAATGTTCAATATAAACCAATCTATATATGTTTATCCTTATAAAATTTCTAATATCTAGATCTATAAAAAATTCAAAAAAACTGGATTAAATCAACATCACTTTTATCCCCCAGATATAAATATATATCTTTTAAGGGTCACATAAAAAATATTTCATTACCTTTCTCAGATATTATTATGAATCACAGTAAAAACCGAATTTCAAATAGAACCAAAACGATAACATAAATCCTTCCTATTTTCCTAAAATAAAACAAAATCTTATTAAGTAATTTGTTAATCGAATAATACTATAAACATTATCAATGAAAACATAATACCCTTTATCCACAAATCATTAACCAGTTTCATGTTCATGTTCATTAATACAACAAAATTTAATTTATTCATATCAATCAATACTACATCTGAACAATACACTATTTTAGGAACATAATGAACATATTAAGGATTAAATTCCCTTATTAAAAATATCACAGTTCAATTAAATCACATTTCATGTCTATTAGTACCAATTAAAAGATACTTTCTACTACTTAATGAATACCTACTATTGGATAATCCATTGAAGATTTAGGATTCTAAAAAATACCATTTAATAAAATATAATTATTTGAATTCAAATAAAAAACACATCAATCACAACACCATATTTAATTAGTAAACATACAACCATGGTGATTATCTTCATGGGTATTCCCTTTACCACATTAATATACATATTTCCCTTTGCATAATAATTTATAACATTCAACCATCAATGATATCTTATGGTGGCCATTATTATTGTCTATTTAGAAAACCATATATTTGATTTTCCTCTAAAATTATTTTTCACCTTCCCTTATTTCCAACAATCAAAACATATTATTGTTTCTCTGATACATTCTCAAAATTGTATCCTCCCAAATTCATGATATACAAGAAACTGAATCTCATTTTCAGCCGGGTATCTTCCACCCGAACACTCACTTAACATTATATTTTTCATCGTTGGCGATTTCAAGAGTTATCTGTGGTCTAATATGTCAATCATATATTGTGATTATTAACGAGTAATTATCAAAATATCTATCATTATAAACACTATATCATTATTTTTTTAAACAAAAAATATTCCACCAGAATAATTGTTTATCCATTTAATTATTTATTATTCAATTGATTAAAATAACAAACTTAATCTGAGAAACCAATACCATTGTGTTGATCAACATAATCATGAAAAATAAAAAATTGGATGTCTAAATCATGATACATTTTCAATTAATTTCAATATAGTTTTATCATATGTTATTCACAGCCAATACATAAATTATGTATGTTGTATTTTATAATGTTCTTTAATTTGAATAGTATATTCCTACCAAGTGTAAAAAATAGAGTTCAATATGAAATATTTTTCTGCATCATGTGGTGATCATGTCCAACTCAATGATATCATTTTATTATTTTTACCCCAATGTACCTCTATTTAAGATCCACATCCACTTTTATTATCTAAAAATATATTAAATTTATTAGAAACCACTTTCTCTATCCATTAACTAAATTTACGGATAGTTTCATATTTTTTTACTCATCATTTGACATAGGTTTAGACATATCCCAACAGATATCATTGGTCATTTATATCAGTATTTCACAAAACATATATCATCAGTGATTCCAAAGGTTACATGAATCTAGTATTTAATTCAACTATTAGTGACCAAAACATTAAATTAATATATAATACAACTTATAAATGAATATCCATTTTGTTACACAAACAATTGGGAGGATCATAGTGTATTGGTCCATTCATAGACTAGGTACACAATATTAATATTTATAGAATAATATTATATGTTATCAAAAAAATATCCCCCCATTTTGTAGTCCTCAGAAACATACACTATATTTTATTTATAACCTGGTATAGGTAACATATTAAAGGGTGAGCATAGATTCTATGTAACGGTATAGATGGGATAATATTATAACAAAACGTGACCACAGTACATGAAAACCATACCCTTAATATCAAATATTAAAATATCGAGTCATGGAAATAAAATGTAGTTTATAAGTCAGGGATTATAACTAAATCAAAGATCACGGGCCACAAAATCATAAAATTAACATAATATAATGAATTTTAGAATAAAAATAACAATATACAATCGTTTACCTAGTTGTAAATGATTCTTAACAAAAAAAATTTTTCATGGGTTCACTCCCCAGACCATCATAGTAGAAAAGTCACATGGCCAATACTATCATACTGTAATGACTACCTTACCAAAATGGGTTCACTCCCTATTTTATTCGTATTTATCTCTTGTGATTTCAATATTTACCTAATAAATTGTTATGAAATATATGTCCCACCATTTTTTGGTTGTAATATATCCACCACACATTATAATAATGTAACTATTACCACATAATATAAATAATAGATATGATTGCCACAGAATCAGAAAAAATGCATTATATAATAACCAATGAAATGAAATGGGTTTCATAAAAAATTCATAAAAATATAACATGTTGAAAAGAAACATGTTTAATAATCATTTAATCATTTAACAAATAATAACAATTGAAAAAATAATTAAGTTTCATAATAATTTAATCATAGTACAACCTATGGAAGATAAATGGGTTCCATAAAAATCTTTTCATCATAAACATAATCCATACAAAGAATGGATAATAATTTAATTCTATGATAAAATCCATAGTAAATCATAAATAACAACAAATTACTTCCTCATATATGGAAAATTATTTTCAATGATATCTTGGAATATTTATTAGGGAAAATAGATTATTAAAACAAAAATTTCTTGAAATGTTTTGGAAGAATACTTTATTTAAGGATAACAATATAATCATAAAAATTATTCTTTAAAATAATTTAAAACATTTCATTTGAAAAATAAACATTCCACATTTAAAAACAGATATTAAAACATGAAACATTATCAAAAATAATTTTTACTGAAAATAAAATTTAATAACAACAATATATTATTCAAATAAAATAATAGTCGTAAATGTGGGAAATCTGGTTCATCAAAACCAATTTAAAATAATGATTATTTAACATTTTTTTTAAATCTAAAATTAAGGTATTTGTAAAACCACATAATGATTTAATTTAAATAATTTCTTAAAATTAAATACATAGTTTCTTTTTAAGTAATTTAATTAATGTTAAAAAAATATTTGAATGAATTTTAAAAAATCATTTATTTGGAAGGAAATGAGGTTTTGAGCAATGATAGAAATGAATATGATTTATATTTAAAAGAAATATTTTAATATATTGATTAAATAAAGAGAAAAAACCCTAAGGGAAAAATATCATTCTTATGAAATGACCATAAGGAAATACAATTCATGAGTTTGATTTTATATGTATCATAATATTTCATCATAGAAAACATAATACTAAAAAACAATCAATAAATGATGGGGATTTATCATAAATTCCTAACCACTTTGATAACATTTAATTGTAAGACAAAAGAAATAATAAAATTAAATTAAACATTAAATATATTTAGAATAATTAAATTCCTAATATTAATTATTAATATGTATTTATTTACTCCTCATTGTATATAATAGGTGAACAACTTAACAAATGTCTCAATAGAAGAAAATTATTATAAAAGTTACTTACAACTATGGTAACATAAGAACTATAAACCGAATGAAAGAGAGTTCATAAAATTGATATCTAAATTATCATCCCTTCAAGGATAAAAAACATAAAATACATTCTCATGTAGTAAGTACACCAAAAAATGTAATAAGTGGTGAGTAATGACATTTTTTGACAATAGATAAAAGTGAGAAGGAAATCACAAACCTTAAATATCAAATTACTTCATACATGTATGAACCACTGTTATTATAAATATAATATATTAATAAATATATTAATAAACCCAAATTATATGTATAATACTTTATATTATTTAATTATGTCTTCATATTACCCATTTACAACAATTCATGGCTAAAATCACATTTTGGTGAATAACTAGTTTGATTTTCATATATGTGTTGATATTTTATTTTTGGACATTTAACATTTATCATGGTTCATCCACTCCATAAATTTGACCATTATATAAATTTAATTTATATAAATGATATATTTATTTATTCTAACACATAAACTCTAGAGATTGAAAAAAACCAGCATTCACATAGATGGTATGTCCAATATATGCAGAAATGTGGTTTCCATTTTTTCAATAGATTCATAGAATGAAAGTCAAATAAATTAATACCATTACTGAATATTTTTTATTTCATAAATACATACATTCATATATAAATAAATAAATATATTTATCCTATTTTATTTAAAAATATCTATTTTACCTTCCATCTCAAACATATCTGTAGAATGAATCATCTCGCTTCACAATGTGAAAGTCCGCCATACAGATGAGGGACATTATTGTATTACAACAGAATGTAATGTATTGAGTGTTACATGATATTATTATTATATAATTAAATATATATTACCTATATCATATTTATTTATTTAATTCATCTTTATTAACATCTAGGTAACATCAGATTCATAAACACATGACATCAGTTACTGATGCAGCAATTATCAGTACAGACGAGTAAATTTATTTCTTCCAAATGGGATTGGAGTTATAAAGGTAGAAGTGTTATTATATTTTTATAGGTATAATAATATAAAAATATAATATATAAACATTAAATCCATTATTATATCAATTTGTGAGTTTTTTTCTTCAAAATAAAATAACACTAGTTTATGAGGTGGTAGTCTGTCGTAGACATGAGCGATGATTTCATATCATGTTTAATTGAAGTATAGGTGAATGTAGGTTTAAGATCCACTATCTAAAATCCCATGAGGGGGTGATTGAATCCACATATTATAGATTACAAAACATCACCAATTTATCTTCTTTCATTGTTAAAAAAATTCTCTACTCTTTCATTCCCATATAAAAGTATGGCCACAAATTAAACATGCACAAGAAACAATAATTTTTACTTAGTTCACCCTCATTAGGCTACGTCCAAAGAGTATAAAATATCCATGTTACTATGTTCCAAATCCACAAAAATCACAATACTATTTACAATATTTTGATCAGACTCATTGTCCCGCCTATTTTACAACCCACTCCTATTTGAAGATCACTGCTCATTCAGCTAAATTTTGCTCGCTACTTCTTTATAAGATCAATTGACCATTTATGGACTTATTGGTACCTTAATTATCTCTAATTAATTCATCCTACATTATATTAACATTTATTATTGATATACAACTTTTTCTACTTATGAATACATCTTTACAGCTGGTGTACTGGGAAACTTCCAACTTTCACGCAACCCTAGGTTGACTTGCATGCTAATATAACCACGTTGCGAAAGTATTACCATTGTACCAGAAATATAAACTTGATTAATACTCCAATAATGGGTGACCCGACCTTTTTAAAATCACACCATGCATGAAAAAAACCCTTTTACGTCTGACTGACTTCATGTGTGCAACTACCAACTTGCGTGCAACTTCGGAATAACTCAGGTCTTGCAGGACCTCACTACTAGAAAAAAAGAAGTAAAATTTTCTATAAGTGTTGAGCTACTAAAAATGTGGAGGTATCCATATATTTATATAAAATTTTAAAAATATAACCACACTGTGTAATCATTTCACCCAAACACACTTTTCATTCTCCCAACTCTCTGTCGTGCTATTCACCTTGCTCATTGCTCCCTAACTTGCACGTCCTTCTTTCGGATTCCATATTTTGATGTTGTTATCATGAAAAAATATGGAACGCTACTTTATAAATCTATTAATGATAGGCGCGGAACTCCATTATCCATGGTTATTTGTCAATATAAATTTTCAACAATATATCTGGAACTTCACAACTTATGATGGAATCCCCCTTTGTCAACAAACACAATCAACCCAGAAAGAATTCAATTGTACCTTGATAGATTTTTACCAATATTTGTTCAGGAAAATAAAAAATATAATCTAATTATATAGAATATAATTCATTTAATATATCAAAATTGGTAAAAATGAATTGAAAAAGGTCGAGAAATAAAAAAAATAAAATTCTTAGATATTGTTGATTCCAAATCATTGAAAAAAGTAATTTGAATTTAACCAAAATTCTAAATGGGTTATCTTTTTGAAAAAATATTGTTTTTGGGATTAGATGAGAAAATTAAGGCAGTTATTTGGAGTTGTTTGGGAAGGTTTAATGGGTTTTGATTATGTGGTTAAGAGAGGATATTAGATGGCCTTTTATTTGTGATGTGTGTTGGAAATAATTAATTTTTTAAAATAAAATGTTATAGCCAATTTTATTACATGACACAAGGATATAAAATTTTTCATTGCTAAACATAAAAGATTTATTGTTGAAGTATCGGTTCCGAATGGGAATTGGAAATGATTTGGCTAATTTTTTACCCATATCATTTCTAACCACACAGAAAAAACACTTTTTACCTGAAAAACATTATTACATGTCAAATAATTCCATATTAATTATGGTATAAAATTATTTATAACTTTTAGATAATATAAATTATTTTTATAATAATTATTGAATCCATTTTTTTAAATTCCATTTGTAACACCCAAAAAGTTATGAAAGAGTAACTATGTATTGAATAACAAGTTTGAAACACAACTCCAATCATAAAAAAGAGTACATCCTATAAATAATATATTGTATATATAATATTTTAAATAAATTTAATATATTAGATACCTTTCAATACCCCTAATACATAATTATCTTCTATGGCACACAAAAATGGGTTTTTTGATAGCTTTCATTGTATGCATAACTGAGTTCTACTCAAAGAAAGTATATTATTAAAATATTATAATAACATATGTGTTAAATTATAAGATATGAATATGATTAAATAATTTATTAAAATATATTTATTTCATTAATATAAAATTAATTTATTTCTAAACAATTAATTATAAATGAGTATAAAAACATATTGAATATAGATGAAGTGTTTTTCTTCTCAAAATGTTGATTTATGTTAAATAATTATATTAATTACCAGAATTGAATGATAATGTTTAACAATATATATTATATATTCAATAAAATATTTAAAATATTTTTAAAAATAATCATTAAATATTAAAATTTTCAATTTTATGCTTAAATATTGAATTTTTTTTAATGTAGATGTACAACATTTTTATAGTGGACCTATTTTAAATCAAAATTTTGAGACATTTATAAATTTTATAGTTCAAAATAAAAATATTTTATTAAATTTTAAGTCCATAATTATATTATGGGTAATGAGTGGTATTTTTCTTTGAAGATTTATTTTTTATGAATATGAAATATTATTGAATTTTAATTGAATACTTCTTATTCATCTCATTTATTTATATAAATAAATTATATTATAATTTTGTTATAAAGTATATTTAGTTCAATAACACAGAAATTAATTAAATATATTTCATTTTAATCAACTACATATTAATATTCGATTGAAAAACATTTCAAACTTTTGTACATGTTTACTTTAAAAATTTGCTTCGTCTTCCTATCTACAGGATTAATTTAAATTAATTTATGCCCCTTGTCGATTTTAATTTTAAAAAACGTATTCCATATTTTGTATCATAATAATTCATATTTTCTTTTATGAAAACGTTTATTACCAATATTTTTAGTGAAATTCATTAAAATTTATTAAAATTAATACGGTAAAATTAATCCAAACAATGGACTAAACACTAATCATAAAGATGAAAATGACCAAGATACATATCCAAATCCAATGGGATGGAAAACATTAAACCATATAATCCGGTTTATATAATTATTTTACTTCTTTTAGTAACATTTTTTATGGTATATCACTCAATAGTGTTCACCTTTTTATATTTACCAAATGCCACTCCTCATCCATTATAAAATGCAATGACCCCTACCCCCACTTATTCACAACTATCATTACATTAGTATCCTATATATCCTAGCCAAATATTCTACCAAATTCTCCCCCAACATATTAGAAGCCTCACTATTGATGATATAAATCCTTTTATGTCTTTGGGTATAAACCAAATGGAGATACCCGAATAAGCGATCCATTATTCAATAACCACTTTTATTTAATGTACTTCACCACCACTTAAATTATATTTATATTATGTTTATATAATAAACTCGGTATCATAAATAAAATTAATTTTTTTATTTTAGGATGTTGAACTATACTTTAATGCATATTAATCAAATGTGATACACAATCATCATTCGTGTTTATGGTGGACTACAACCTCATGAACAAATGTCGCTCAATTATCCATACCACCTTTCAAAATTTGAAATAATGATTTATTTTTAGTTAAAAAGAGATATATATAGTATTTATAATATCTAAATACTTCTTAAATTTTTATATAACATGAAACATTATAAATTACATTTTTGGGGATATAATAACTTCATTTGTGGAAGTGAGGACAACCAACTCCGCAAGGAAATGCGATTCGTTAATGCTATACATGGAATGAATTAAGGATGAAATTGAAAAATTAAATGTGAAATATATGACATTATTATGATACTAAAATTCTAATATACATATATATCATTTAATTTTGTTTCATTTAAAATTTTAAAAGGAAACAAAAGTAGCATTCGTGCGTATGTACGACATACCATCTCCATTAATGGTGCATTTCATTTCCTATCAGGAAATACTATGTATTATTATAAATACATATATACAGAATAAATATGATAAATAATTCATCAATTACACTTCGTAGATAGTTAAATCATTATCTATGTAATATGAACGACAAATAAAACGTCAAAACACACTCGAGAAACTAGGCACTTAACACATGAAATAATGAAAATAATGAAAAATCACTAACAAATGGGTAATAAGATTTTATAATAAGATCACATATGAAATAATAAATATTAATATGTTTCATTAATAATTTATAAAACTTATTAAAACCATTATACTGAAAGTTGAGTTATGTTCACACAAAAGGAATTACAATGTATGAGATTTCATCACAATTTTCATTCATTGAGTTATAGTTTATCATTCTAGATATAAATTCTTATATATTGTTTAAATAAATTCAAATTTACACGTAATATCATGAACATTACATTATTCATTTCATTTTTTGTTTCAATTTTATTTATTCATATAATGGGATTTGAATTTAAATTTACAAAGTTTTATAGAAATTTCATAATCATCCTCAATTTCAGTAGGTTATATTTCTACTTAGTTTTGTTTATTATTATATGATTATTTTTATAAATAAATTCAGAATATATTGATGTGTTTAAACATATTCTATCATAATTTAGTGTTAATACACATAATAAATTCATTGATCCATTACAACTTCAACATTATTATCATTATAAGGGTTTATTTTAGATTCTCATTCTAAACAAAAAGGCTAATTCTTGAAATTCTATTAAACTTATTTATATTTTATTTGTTCAATAAACCCATTAATTTTCTTCTATTATGTTTAACTAGGTACTATTTAATATAACAGTGCGATTATACCACTCTTTGTTACACAATATTTTTTATAAAATGTTCTTAAGTAAAAAATACATCCTCTCTCTCATTAGTCGGAGAGCTATTTTTCTTTTAAAATAATTGTTTTCTAAAAATACATTGAAAAAGGCTTATAAAATTTAAAAAATTAATTATTAAATGATTTTTTTGATTTTTTTCATTAAAAAATGTTTTCAAATGAATAATATTATTGCATTCCAAATAAATAACATTTCCTTTAACTTGTATATAATGTATGAAATTTCAAAAAATCCTTTCATTGAATCATCCATTAGATTTTTATATGGAATATTTTTAATTAAAATTATTTAATTAATGTTACTTCCACAGAAAATTATTTTTAATAAAATATAAAAACTGAATGGGATGTTTTCTTGAATAATTCTTCTAAACAATTATTTTATAATTTTTCCGCTCATTATCCATAAAAAACATTATTTTACTCAACATAGGATATGTTCTGTTGATATCAAAATTATTCATTATATGTAGTATTTATGATTTATTTTTCCATGTATACTATTGAAATTTAATTCATTGATTTATTTTTAGTCCCATAGAAATATTCAATTTTATATGTTCATTAGACATTAAATTTCCCAAAAATTATTTATCATTAATCAAGGAGCTGATTTTTTCTTAAAATGAATACTATGCATACATATGTTTTATATATTGAATAATATTTGATTTACTATAAAAATATTCTAAAATAAATACTCTTTACTGAATACATATATTTCATAATGCAAATTGATAATGAATTAAATGTTTTCAATATAAAAGGAATGATTTGAATATGTACTGAAAATAGTGATGATCAGTCACTGAAATCCCCTCAATGCTTCATTAGTCTCATTATATGAAATCAATTAGTGGGAAACCTATTGAGTTTTTTTTCAATCTAGAACATATAGTTTTCTTTAAATATATTTAAACAGTCATTACAATATGTATTAATAGTAATGGTACCATGTTCTTGGAAAATATGAATTCCAATAATTAAGAACTACGTTTATTTGAATTTTTCTTATCCACAAAATTTTGGATTTGAAATTATCTATGGATGAATTTCATTCACATTTCATTGATTAAAAAGAATCGGTTTGTATAATTTTCCATTCCATTTTAATTATATTTTATAGTGTTATTTAATTGGAATGCATTTTAAGTTTTTTACCATTCCATATTGTGTTATGTACATCCATCTCAGTTTATTGATTACATAGAATTTTTCCTTAGCTATATCCATTACAAAATGATTTTTACAATTTATTAATTATTTTTTCCATTATAAATAACACTTATTGAGAATTTTATCTCTCCCTTTTTTTCTTTCACTAGAAAACCAAGAATGGTACTAAGGAATATATTCAGGATATGTTATGGAGGTTAAATTTATCCAGAACGGGAAAAAATTATGTTTTAGTTAGTGTCTTAAATTAGGGTATAAGATTCATCTATGAATTATTTTTAACAAGACCTCTAAAAACTCATGTCCATCATGATTTGATTCCATGTAATCTTGTAAATATAAGGGTAGTATACCATATTCGTAGTCCTACTACTGTTAGGGCTCTATAATATCCATAATAAGATTTTTAGTATCATCCGTGGGAATTAGATTTATGAAACATATATTAGTGAATATAAAACTATGATATAATTGGTGGATTAACATAAAATAACAAATGTATTGATTAATCTAATAACTAAGGATACCTTAACAATATTATGAGATTAATAATTTTCAAATTGTATAAGTATTAAAATATCTATTTGGGTCATTTGTGATGTAATCATACCATGAATAAAAATAATTTTGAGGAAATTTAGGGCAATACAACTTATTATTTTAGTATTTCATAAGTGGAAAAGATATTTGAGTAATAATGATGATACATTTTAGATACACGAGTCTTAATGTATTGATAACCATTAGTTTCATTATGACCATCAATGAATTTTTAATAATAGTCAAATTATATTATTAAAAATTGAAAAATACGTGTTTTATTGAAAACATTATTGAAAATTGTTTTTAGTGGGAAAATTTAAAGGATTTACATAATAGTTATTTTGGAAACCATATTAATATGATTCTAAAAATGGATAATCTTTAACATTGTGTTCCCTTATCCCATTACTGAAGGATGATAAGGGGTTCACTACTAAAATTGGCCTTTTTGATAACCTGGTTATTTTTTAATTTTCTTATTTAAAGAATTTTACGAATTAATATTTTTGAAGAAAAAATAGTATTACATTTTGTTTTAGAGATTAATATATTAAAGATATTGTTTTTTGAAAATATTTATTGATAGAAATAAGTACTTTTCAATATATTATATATTGGAATAATATATTATCTATAAATTTAAGTGATTCAAACATTAATGTTAATTTATTTTATCTATTTATTAAAGTAATTAGTGGATTGTAAATTGATAAAAACACAAAAAATGAGAAAAATCATGTTTATGAAATAGAAAATTGGTATGTAAATATAAATAATTACATTATTAAGAAATAAAATAATTACTAAACATTAGTAAAATGATAATTTTTTTTCAGATAATACATTAACATTCTTTTAATCCTTGGTCTATTAAATCATAATATATTTATGGCTTTGAGCCCCTCAATATTATACTTATCATTAACTAATATGGGATCAATTAACTTTGTCACCCCTCTAAATATACATGTTTTTCCTCTATATATGTATCCTTACTTTCTACTATTGTTTTCCTACATAGAGGTATAGTTTATGTTATTCCATGTTTCCTTTTACATATTATTCTCTCGTATTAAGAGGATATTTTATTAAATTCTCTCACAATATGAGATTTTGAAAAAGTAATTTTCTAATATCAAAGAATAGATTTATGAGATCAAATTTAAAATGTGAAGATGTAATTTATTTAATGTTCCTATAATGTAATACCCATGAATGTTATAAAATACTAACATTATATTAAATAACATGTATTAAAAGAAAGAAACATAGAATTTAATATACCTTCTTTTTAAATTATGATATATTTAATAATTTATATAAATTTAATATATTTTGTAGCATAAAATGCACATAAAACTGAATTTTCATTCATTTTACACAATATCTCGATTATTTTATAGCTTGTGTTATATGCAAGAACAAATTTTACTAAAAAACAATTTATTATTAAAATTTAATAATAAGATATAACCCAGAATACAAAATAATTGTTACGAAGAGGATGAACTAAATTATTAAAATATATGGTTTACCAAAATAAACTCGTAATTCATTGATTACTAATTAATTAGATATAAATATATAAACCAACTAAATATAAAAGATATTGTATTTATTCTCACAAAGTTGATTGATACAAATAAATTAAATTCATTCATATTAATGAATGATATTAATTGAAAATATATATTATATATTCAAACAAATATTTTTTATATTCATCCAATACATTTGATAAGTATAACATTAGAATATATCCAGTTGTAAGATTAAAAATAGTATTTATCTAAAAGAAATTTGTCTTAATTTTAATCGGGAAAATATTTAAAATCTAGAGATTCAATATATCAAATTTTTTTTAAAAAAATAGAATTTTTTTTTGAAATTTGAATTTTATAATTATCTTTCGTTGAGTTTTTGGAATTTTTATGTGATGATTCAGTTTTTATTGAATACTAAAAAATACTAAATTTTAATTGAAAAAATATTTTTTATCTAATTTATTTATATAGTAAAAATAATTTTTTTCATTTATAATTATTTTATATACGTTAATTAATCCATTGTATTTAATTGTAATAAATTTAACATTTAAATTGGATATAAAAATTTTACAACCTTTTAAATATTTATATTTTAAAAACCACCTTAATCATTCTCTATGTTGGATTAAATTAAATTTATTTTTGTTCTCTTCTAGTATTTGAGTTATGACAAATGTATTACATATTTTCAATCCTAAAAATTTATAGTTTATAAAATGGGTAACATATTTTTTTACTAAAAACATTTGTAAAAGTAATTAAAATTAATTACAAAGATTAAGTTATTAGTAATCTTAATAAAGGACTAAACCATATTCTTAATTAAAAAAGTGACCCAAAAATTAGTCCGAAAACCATTTTGTGGAATTATTTACACTATATCATTAATTTTATCTATTTTGGTTAATTATTGGTTGCCTATTATGTGAGGGTGGCCTCTAATCAGTTTTAATATTTTTACATTTACAAAAAATCCACACTTCATCCAATATAAAAATTTTATCAACCCTCCGTCTTATTCACATATATCAAGCAATAATTCTAATCCAAAACCTTAAAAAATATACCAATATACCATCCCTCAAACTCGAATCCTCAAATTGGGTTGAAAGAAAATTAATGAAGACTTTTTAGATAAACCAAAAAGAGTTATCTGAATAAGAGGTAACATTTTATAATGAAAAATTCTGTTTAATATACTTCTCAACCAATTATTTAATTTTTATAACATGACAATATAATAACCCTATTATATTATATATAATTTTTTTATTTTATGAAAATATTTTTACCAATAATTTCACACACATCATTCAAATGTTATATATAGTCATTGTTCATGTGTACTATGGGAAACAACCTCAAGAACTGATGTCATTCATTCATCAATTACCATCTTTAATTACTAGAAATAATGATTCATTTATAATTTTTATATGATATAATATTTTTTAAATTTATTTATGTCTATTTATTTTTTATATAACACATAACTTTTCTCTTTTCATTTTTTGTGAATATGATAACCTAATTTGTGTATGTGTGCACTACCCCTAACGCAAAGAAATGTGATTCATTCACGCTATACATGGAATTTAGTAATATGATTTTTATTAAAAATATGTGATATATATGATATAAATATGATACAATAATTATAATATTATTATATATCAACTAATTTTCATTTTTTAAAATAGAACAATGTAATTGAAGTTGCGTTCATGCATATGTATGACCTATCTTTTCTATAAACATAGAATTTCATTCCCCCTCTCCAAATATTTCCGATTATTATAAATACATATATAATGAATATATAATGTGAATAAATTTTTTTTAAATTGTTTATTTCATTACATAATGATCTAATGAGTAGTAACAACAAATAACAAGACTAAAAATACTCAAGAAACAAGACAATTAACACATGAAATAACGAAAATAACAATAAAAATGGTAATAAGATACATTAAGAAGATAATATATGAAATATAAAATATTAATATTATTTTGGAATTATATATAAACATTCATAAAACCATTATAAATTTTTTTAATGTTGATGAAACATAATAAACACAGTGTAAGGCACTTGATGTCAATTTCCATTCTTTGAGTGACCCATTACTATTTTGAACCTAAATTATTATATATTGTATACATAATGATTTTTAGAAATTTGTTATAAAGAATAATTCTTTGTTCATGTTATTTTTGTTTTTATATTGAATTATTTTACTTGAAGGTATTTGAATATAAAATTACCACGTGGTAATGAAATTTAATGACATAATTACTTTTTCATTGGGTCAAATTAAATATTCATTATCATTAATATTATCTGATTGTATTTATAATGAATTTACCTGTATATTAATCTATTTCCAATTCCTATATGTGGATTTATGGCTGATAAAAATAATCAATTCATTAATCAATTCTCGCAACATCATTATGATCAATTTAACCTATTATTTAACTATTTTATTATATTTGAGATCCCTTATTCCTAAAATTCCATTAAAGAAATTTATATTATAATGATTAGAAATTACATTAATTTTATTCTACTATGGTTATTCATGGACATTTTCATGAAATAGTAACAGTTTTTCATTGTTCCTACTCTAAATGTTTTATAAATTGTTTTCAAGGAAACCCAACTGCATTTCTATCTTTAGTCAGAGAAACTATTTCCTTTTAAAAACAGTATGTTCTAAAAGGGAATTCATAACTATTTTTAGTATTTCAAAAATGGTTTATTATATAAATTTTTACCCTTTATTAAATAAATTCCTTCAAATGTATCTTCTAGTCTCGTTCCAAACTAGTCAATTTTCTACTTACATAACATTGAAAAGGAAATGTTCATTTTACCTTGTCTGACATGTGTAGATGTTCCCATCATTGTTTCAATGAAGCATACATTTTGTGATTAAAATTTAATTTTTAAATAATTTTATAAATTTTATTTAAAAAAAATTATTTTCAAAATATATTTCAAACATAAATTAATATTTTCAAGAATAATGTTTTTAAAAATATATATTTTATAGTATTTACATTTTTTAATGAAAAACCACATTTATTTTACTCCACTTGTGATATATTTTACTGATACCATCCTTAGTATTCATATGTATGGGTATTGATTTATTTTCCCAACGTTATTATTTTAATTCACTTCATGGATTCATTTTAATTCCATGGAAATTTTGAATTTTATGACACTTAGATAAAAACTTTCACCAAAAAATTGAAGTCCTTTATCATGATATGATTATATCCAAACTCATATAACATTTTTTTACATATAGTGTATGCTTTTAGTTTTGTTGGATTGAATGGTTAAATAGTTTTAAATCCCAAAATGTTACTCAGTATTGATATTTCATGAGGCTTATTGTTTATAAACTAAATCATACTTTCAATATATGAGGAATTTTTTCGACTTTCAATATATTGGATAGAAACCTATAAATGGAATCCCCTTGATGCATAAGTAGTATTATAAGATGAAAATAGATTTCCAAAAACCCTTTGAGTCTGTTTTGAAGGAGAATAAACCAGTTTCTACCAAAAAAAACAATCATTCACGAGAATAGGTCTTGACATTAAAGGTATCATCTTACTAGGAAACCTATTGTCCGATAATTAAGTAAATATTTTGTTTTAGTAATTATTATACATACTATTTTTTCATTTAAATTCTCTATAGTTTCATTTCATTCTCATTTCATTTATTAAAAGGCATGTGTTTCAGTTATTTTCGTTTTAATATTGATTATACTTATCTAGTTATTTAAATTACATGTGTTTTCAGGTATTTACCTTTACATATTTTTTATTCTCTTACTTCTCATTTTTTAATATATGTGTCATGTTTATTATTCTATTACATTTCCATATTTATTATTCTCATTGATTCAATATTGTTTCTACTTCACTTAATCATTACTCCTCATTTGAGTTCACCCTTACATTGTTTCATTTCTTCATGAATCTCGGAATTTTACTAAGATATATTTAAATGGTTATTCTAATAAAATAATGTTATTCTAAAAATAGAAAATATATTATAATTATTGTATTCATTTTTGATTCAAGGCTCATGTATATATCTACTTTATCAAGACTATTAAACTCTATGATCAATTCATATATGATTTCATATAATCATGCAAATTTAATTGTACTAGATGATAAAAATAAGCCTGCTGGGGTATGGTTGATACACCATTCACATTAGTGGGAAAATATAATTTAAAATTATAACCCAAGAAGAAAAAAAGAAATTAGATTTCCAAAGGGAAAATGGTCAATTGTTTATACAGTGTTGATATACAAAATTAATACAAAAAGGATTGAAAATCCCTCAAATATGTTAATTGATATTTAATTGGACTAATTTTCTTTTTATAAAAATCTTAAATAAATTTAATTGTTTTTAATTTTTTTAAACAAAAGACAATTCCTAATAAAAACCATTATTATTCACTATTAATCCAATATATTTTCATGTTGGAAAAATAAAAAATATTCACAATAAGATAATTTGGAAATTCTTATTTCAAAATTAAATGTTATTTTAAGAATAAATATTTATAATGTGGAAAAATAAATTATTAATAACTGAAAAAAGAAAGAAAATAAAATATTAAAAAAAATAAAATTTTCATTTTCAAATTAGAATTATTTGTATCTTCTGTTTTAAAAACACGATAGATAATTGATAAAATAATTATTGAATATAAAAATATAATTTATATATTTCATCAAAATGTTTTTGGTTAATTTATTAATTTAAATCGATATATTATAAAAATTGTTCTCTATAAAAATAAATCCATCAATTTTAATGTTTTTTATTTTCATTTATCATTAATGTGTCACTAATGAATATATTTTAAAAAAAATTTTAAACCATATATCATAGTAATTTAGTTAATATCAAATGTACCTTCCATTCCAATGAAGTGATGAAAACTATCATATTAAGTAATATTATTTACGTATAAATTATTATTTTTTCTAAACTATGGGATTCAGGTGATGCAAGAAAAACTACATGTTTCATGTAATCCACGATAGCTATAACAGGAATGTCTGTCAGAGGTAGGCCCCTGACTATTTATTAAATAAAAATAAAAGTATCACAGTACAGAAACCACAATTCAGAAGCCGATTACATATCATAATAATCATACCCATCACAAACCATATTAGATCCTCCTTCCGTAGTAGCCGTCCCCCATTCTGAGTTTTCATAATTCCATAGGATCTTAGCATACTTTCTTCTAAGGTTCAATTTATCTAAAGAGATCAACTCTTGTAGTGATTGTTTGAAAGAGGATCTAGTGGACATCAGATTCAGCAACTTAGAGTACTCCTTACTTATCCTTAGACTTGATGTGGTGGACACCTGCTTTCCAGATTCCCTCTTCCCGTCCTTGAGAACCTCACAATTGGAAGGTTGCACCATCACATTTTATTTTTCGCTGTCTGAGACATTCCCCCACCTTCCATTAATTAGAACATCCTTGAAACCATCACCCACTCCTCTAGCCTCATCATTTCACCTATTACAGTCAAGAATTTCCAAACAAGGTGGATTCCCTCCAAGATAGCCATAATGTTGTATGTGAATAAATATTGAGTAGGTGTTTCAAATAGTCATAAATATCAAATAAATTAAATTTATTTTAAATTAAAATCACTTAATATCCGGTTGTAACATTCTACCGCACGTCAATAAATGCGACCTTACAATTTGAACATGTACTAGGTAAACATATAATTAATATTTTAATATAAATTTCTAAGAGAACCACACAATTAAAATGGTAAACAAATCTATAACTTAAAACATTTAAATGAATATGTGAATTTTTAATTTAATAACACATACATTCTTCCAAAATAGAGAACATAGATGGATGTGATGACTAACTATAATGGACAAATAATGAGGGAGAGTGACAATGATAATTCAGCAGATGAATGTGAATAATCATGAGAAAAACATAAAAGAAAAATCTATAAACCAAAATGATGTGTAAAGGGACATTCATTTCATCATAAATAATGGTAATAGGAAAAAATTTTACTTCATGATTCTGTTATTTATGTTGATTAATTTTCAAAATAAGATTCAGTTACATTATTTTATTCATTTTAATGAGAATAATAATTTTATTTGATGTTTCATTTATCAATTTCTACTTCATATATTACTCCATAAACTGAAGATGAATGTTTTATTTCTTAATAAATAATGGATAATAAGTACCATAATATGATGATAATTTCTACATGTTATCTCTAGTTATTATCACAAAACAATATTTACCATAGGTTATCCAATTTGAATAAATAATAAAATGGTGATTTAAGACAATAATATTTAAATCCTCATGAAAATATCATCATAATCCATTTCATAAAATGTTTACATTATGGCCCTTAAAAAATTCAAAATTAATTTGTAAGGACTCCTTATTTACCAAAAAAAACTTCACATTAATCCCCCCAAATATCAATAAATATCTTTAAATAGTCATAAAACAATATATGTGAATACCATGGACATTCTGTCAAATCTTTAACTTATAGTTCCTTATTTGAATCTGGATCCACCCTCATTTTAAAATCTAATAAATTTGATATGGATATGATAGTACCACCATAATGATTATATGTTTAATTAATGGTGAATATTTATAAGGGCAAAATTATCACATCTAATGTCTATAATGGATCTAATATTTATTTTCTCAGGAATATGTTCCCTATAAATCAAATTATTTACCCACTTTTGGAATTTGTTGTTTTTTATAAATGGTTGGTATTTATTTATATAATTACTATATCAATTTCATAATAATGGATGTACCATTTGATATTCACAAACAACACATGGTCATATATTAGTATAAATATATATACTAACATAAATTTTAAATTTCATCCATTTTACCAATCTTGATTCCTATTACAATAGCATATTTTTATATTATAGTCGTAGAGAATCATAGATTTTGAGGATATAACTATTTTTTGATAGTTTATTTATGTCATTCTGGATATATTTCAATTATTATATGAAATTAATGAAAAATGTTACAATAGAACTCTTACTGGGAGCTACACTAATTTTGAAAACACAATGTTTAGTGGAAGAAAATGAGTTATTATATGTAAAGATTAAACTAAAAAAACAAAGATAAGTTAATCATTTGTTCCATGTCTATCACTATGAGATAAACATATTTTCATTTCCCTCCCCCCCAATAAATGCACCCTCTTGGTTCCACAACAAGAGAATGAAGATGATGTCCACTAGAGTCCCACCTCCAGTTGACCCCAGGTTGGTGACAACCACCGGGGGTACAATAATCATACAATGAGATACATGGGTCTCATGAAAAAATATAGAATAGAGAGATATGAAAAATATACCAACAAACTCATTATCATTGTGGTAAATTATAATCCAAGTGAATATAATAAATGAAATATTGTAATTAGATGACTGAAATAGGGAAAATAGGTATGAGAAGGTAATACAAGAATCATCTAAAAATTCCAAACATTTCCTATGAAACCATGAGCTAGTAATATCAATCATGATATCCAACTATCTCTATTGACCTGAAAAAAGTTTATAGGTTT
Organism: Viscum album; assembly: GCA_963277665.1. Lineage (NCBI taxonomy): Eukaryota > Viridiplantae > Streptophyta > Magnoliopsida > Santalales > Viscaceae > Viscum > Viscum album. The sequence continues at coordinate 1,393,392,168 of OY728126.1, read as the reverse complement.
GTAGGGTGAGTATTTTATTTATAATCATTAGAATATTCCCTAGATCCTCTCAGGAAAAACTTAATTTTTGATAAACTATAGTGAACAATAGTGAAACTAACTCATCGCCTAAAAAATTCTACAATGTTTGTAGGATCGCAATGGATATCTCTCACCAAGTTAAACACAGAAGAGGTAGTATAATATAATATCAAAAACATGGGAACCATATAGCCATTTCACCATTGGTTTTATATTCTTCCATAAAATCATATGTCTTGAACTATATCTCTTTAAAATATCCCACCACATAGAGTTATTGTCTATGTTTCACACAATTCACCACATGAGTCAATCACCCAATCATTCCTTATCACATTATCTTATATTCACTGAGAAGATTCTATGACCCACTATATCTTATATGAAGTGTTTCATACATCAAATATTTTACCTCAGACCATCACAACCAAGACAATGAGTATGGTGCAATTTTCCATCAAAACAAAAACAGAAAAAACCAAAAATAATAATTTTGATTATATATCAAAATATAAATTTGTGTTCAATAACCAAAATCTCTCTTAGTTGTGTACACACACTTACAAAAAGTAATATATACAAGGAAACTAACCACCATGAATATTAGTATATAATAACATTGAAAGATGATATCAGTGATAGAGGGGTAGTCAGTCATCTATTATCTCACTGATATGTTGTCGAAAAATCCTTCTAGAGTCCACTGGGCATCAATCAACCTACATGACATGGGTGGGATACTATTTTAAATCAAAGAATATAATGGATATAATATATCTCATAACCATACTATGTTAATTACCATGTTTTAGAATCAAATGTCGTTAATTTCACTCGTCCTCTCAACTTCCACTACTAAGACAAGATACCATTTAATACCAAAAATCATTCAAATGATCAAAATTAAATTAAATTATTTTTATTATAAATTTATCATTATAATTATCAAATCATTATCCAATAATTAACCATCATGATTATTCCATGAAAAGAATTATTATCCATCAAATCAAACTGGATACCTTCTAGGCATAATTCAAACTGAGTCCATAGTTTCCTTAGAGTAGATATCATTTTCATTATAGAAACACCAACCCCATGAGTCATGTCATTTTTGATTATCATTGTATGTTCTTCTTATTAATCAAGAAAAACAACCTAAGATACGACTATGAGGAAACATGCAACCATGAGTACATGGATACCTCATGTAGTGGTGAATGGAATATAGATAAAATAAAGAGCCTCATCATCGACCATTAGATAGATCTGTTTTAGTAAAAACATGTAGAATTATCGAAACAATGGGTTAGAATAGATTCAACCCATTACATCTTCTCCAATTTCATCCTTGAGCCCCACATGTATATCCAAATTAATCTAATGATAACATGAATTGACTTCTAAAACAATATCTTGGAATGATATCCTATTATCACATCATCCATCCCCAGATTATAACACATAACCTAGCAAGGATCATATATAGATGACATTACAAGGAAGAAAGAGAAAATTAATCAATTGTGAGAAATGATCCTAAAACCAAGCATTTTCCCTTCACATTTAGAAATCTATCAGGGCTCCTAATACAATTAATCCAACCATTATTATCAAATATGAAATCTCAACCCTAATTAGTTGTCTTTAATATTCAAATAGTTATAATTCCAACATAAGTTAAGTAATTCTTCATTCACAAGTTCGAACTATAAAAAACCAAATGTATCATCTATATCCTTCTATCAAGAATCGATACATACTATCATTACTCAAAATTTGTTTTTATCAAATAGTGATAATGAATCTAGTTTAACATTCCTTATTATTGTTTTCATAAACTATAATTAACAATATTCAAGTTTGTTATCAATTACAGTAACACATTAAAGATACTATTCAATTTAGCATGTGCATTTTAAAAATTTTACCTACTATAAAAATATTTGTATAAATAGATTCATTTAATCATCCCACATCATTACATACATAGTCAACATGTTATAAATTACTCACTTTATGTAATTTATTAATTTCCAATGAGTGATTCTGGTTAAAAAACTAATACATTACCTTCTAAAATAATATAAAACATACCCTCATATATATAAATCAATAAGAAAACCACTACAAATAAAGAAAGAAAGAATGTATGATCATAGAAAATAATCCAATGTTATCAGTTAATTTAGTACAATATCTGTTAGGTCAATTTCATGACCATCCAATGAAATAAAGTATACTAATTTATAATTTCACTTAACTAAAAGAGAAGAGTTCAATTTCATACCTTGTTGGTGTCAACATTCATTATAGGAGAATTATCCAACATCAGAGTTCTTGATCTGATCTCTCACAAGAGAACTAAATCCCTAAAATTTTGTCTCACCACAATCATACCATAAAAAACAAATAAATCATAAAAAAATATAAAAAATAATCCAATTTATGGTATAGAAATGTAGGAAAAATAGTACTAAAGAACCACATGTTAAAATTGAATAAGTATACTAAAATTAATATGGATCCATCTTTGGAATCATAGAATAAATCATCTATGATAGGATCCATAAACTCATTGAAAACACATCTCTTCCTAGATGAAGCACATAGGGGAATCACTGTAGTGTTTTACTAGAGTGGATGGGACAGTAGTTTTTATATCACATTGGTAAGAAATGGTTTGTGAAATAAATGAGTAATTTACATAAAAAATATACCATGTTCAATTGTCAATGAAAACAAACCTCACCTCAGACAACAAATTGTGAATTTAACTAATGTCATAGGTTATATATTTACACCGTGACTATAATTAGAGTTGCTTTTAGGAGTGTAAGGAAATTTATTTCTACAATGTAAATATTAATGATACATCATATAATCAAAATATATTAATTACCAAACACATGCCAAAAACCCATTTCAGGCAAAAATAATAATTTACTCCAAAAACCATTAAATTATGTTGTAAATTCTTTGTGATTAAATTTTTTGATATAAAAAACCTTTGTAACTACACTAAGACTCCTCCATGAACAACAGGATTTAGAAACACACAATTTGTTGGTTTACATATATATGAACTCTTAAGTCATACACCTATCATAAAATTTTCATTGAAGACATCTAATAACCAAGCCAAGAGATGAAATGAAATTCTCATCCAAAATTACACCACATGAGATACCTCTCAAGAATGTAAAAATCATAGGATCATAACAACATAATAATAGTAAAAAAAGTAAAATACCACATAACTGTTGTAACATCATGCTTTTAAACTCTTTCCTCGGTGAGATACATCTCAAACAAGAAAGAAGCCACATCATTCAACAAAATGAAAATATCTCATAAACACGAGGAAGATCGAGACACTACAAATATCATTACAACAATAGAATAGATAATCAAAAACACAAGATAGAGATTTTATATCATTGACTCAAAGTCCTACTTATTATCCTCCATATCATCATGCTACCTCAATAGAAGTAATATAAAATTATATTTCCCACAAAAAATCTCATCAAGTTATTGGATCCATAGAGGACACTCCTAGAATGTTGAATAATTAAAAACAACAGTATTTTCCCAATCAATGAAACAAGATTCATCATGAAGATTACTATAAAGATGAGACATGTAGAAAACACTATGTATCTAGAACATATATAGGAAAAGGTATATCTTATATTAAATGACTATAGAATCATTGAACACATCAATAGGCTGAAATATTAGGTCAAAATCATTACCTCAGTATTAAACCTTGACAACACATAAATTGGAGTAACCATTATGATCACATGGTTTCTATAATCTAACTGAATATGTATCCTCCTATGATTATAATAAGATTTTAAATGATCTTTTTCTACTTTAATCATATAACAAATAACAAATGATATATCTTTCATATTCTGTAGGAGTTATCTCCCATGAATTAATACCTCTCCAACCCTACACTAGAATAATCGAGAATGCACAAGTCATCTATAAAATTCCTCAAAATGTGACATAAAAATATTGCAGTGAAAAATATTTTTAAATTAATTCATGTCCCATGGAAGTTTCTTCATCAATTAAACTAAAAAATACAGAAAATAAGAAAAATACATTTTAATAATTGTCTATATGATCTTCTGTATTTCGAAATACATATAAAAATGAAATGTTATACAAAGGCATAACTGATATCCAAAAGATTATTGGGGAACTCTTTACATAGTGTAGATAAAATGGGGTACTTGATCTAAGATGATAATACTTGAGACTCAATGAAGTATCACTAAATCTTCTTGATACTTCCGAGAAAAAACATATAGTAATATCAAACCATGATCTTCATAAATTAGTATACTTTTGATCAATGAACCACTATTATCATTGTAGAATCATTACCTAATTGATATCAAGGGAAGCTGATAAAAAATTCAATCAATTTTTCATACCTCTTCAGATGAGGAAAATATAATTTCAAGCGAAACTGATTTAGAATACACTGCTCAACCTTCATCTTATGGAAGACCAAACATTGAGATGTAAACTCTATAATTTTACTCATCAAGCCAGGCCACCAAAACTGACCTATCAAAAATTGTTATATATTTTTCACACCTTGATATATTATCAAGGGTTGAATATGGATCTCTTGTAGAACTATATGAATAATTAATAATTAGATGAAACTCCAATGTTAGAATAAGAAATGGATTTTTTAATCCTCATACCAACCATCATCAGAATAAAAAAAACAACTACATATCTTCATATATCTACCTCAAAATCTAATTATTTGTACTTTTCTGAATAATATTTGTAGTCCTCTAAATATTCCACCATAGATGAATACACCGATATCTAAAAATACATCCTCTTACAAAATTCATTCTAATATCAATATGCTTTGTTGAGTTTCATACCACCACAATCCATGGTTGTCCAAATCGTCAATGAGATCACTACATGACTTCCAACTCTACAGATGAGCTATAACCAATTTTCCAATATGTATATAAAATAATAAATTAGTAATCTGGGAATAATTTCTTCAAATCAAAGTGTCAATAGTCATAATCATAATAGGATAATTCGTACCTCATGTTCTTTATGTTTGGTAAAAACCAAAATTCACTCACTGAGGAGGTAATGGAATCAAAACATCTTGGAGAATACAATATTATCTAACTAAGATCATGGGTGGAATACTAGTTTTCTTTGGAATGTAACAGTGAAGACCCATAAGAAATAAATGATCTATACAACATTATAAAACATTACCAAATTCCCCTTCTTGAAAAATTATTAGTTCATTGACCATATCTATTTTCATGTGCTGAAATGTTATATGACACTAGTCATTATACATGAACAAATAATCCTTTCTAGTCAATGATGTGAGATGAGTCACAAACAAATAAAAATTGGATAAAAAATTCATATATAAAATAGAAATACCGTGTAAAATCCATACTTCTACCACTTTCATTGGGAATTACTGAGACACAATGACCACTATATTCAAATGTCCCTATGTAAGTTTATATTGGGATATAACATTCCCAAATAAAATAAATGAAGTGAAAATAACTCACACATAGAAAACATTTTTAATAGTTTATGATGATTAAGAAATTCTAATGTAGAACATATAATATCTTCATTTTCCTCAACAAACATATAATACAAAATGATTTAATTGATGAAAAAAATAATGAAATTATCCAAAAACATCTTGAAAAGTTCTTCCATGAACCACATGAACATTTATGGAGGAGTTTTCCCACAAAATAGAATCAAAATGAACTAATAATATCCATGATGACACAATATATTAGTATTAAGTGTATCCTCATCCTTTACTAACATATGATGATATCATTACCATGTATCAATCATCAAAAAAAACTGCCTCCTTACATCTGGTCTAATATATCATCAATTCAAAGAATGTGATTGTAGTTATTCATTTTGACATAGTTAAAGTGATTAAAATAGACATATATATGATATTTTCCATTGAACTTGTTTATGGAAAAAATTGGTTCAACCCAATATTACACACTCAACTATATAAAATCCCATTACAATAGAACAATGGGCTTTCCAAAAAACTATCACAACTTAGAAGGGTCCATCATATATATATATATACATCATTATAAGTGCCTTCTTGGTTATACATATATCCCAAAATCAACCTCATGTCAAGGGGATGATTATATAAACATATAATAAAGGACATCAAGTCACTGTTATGAAACCCTTGGATAACTGACTTCAAAACCTATGACATAATCAGAATTAACTCTTCGATCAAATAAGATATTGTAAGAACACACCTCTAACAATATTGAGGTTATCTCTAACCCATGAACATTATAGACTCTCTATTAGAATCATATAACATAATCCACATCCTGATTAAATTCATAATATTTTTTGCTGAATACAACCATACAAAGTTGAGGATGATTTAAAATGGATGAATTTATTAACATATGATGTATCCCGAATAGTAGTGAAACCCCAAAAATAGCTCATAATCTATACATACTTCCTACATGTCTACTCAACCTCCCACAAGTTTAGTCCACAACAAAGGAACTATAAGATTATCCACATTAATTTGGAAATCATTGAAAAGAAAAGGATATATAAAGGATTGTGTCACTCCATAATTAATCAAAGCATGAACCCATATAGGGAAGAATAATAGGGTACATCAGTGGAAATATAGATTGATTAGTGGTAAAAACAATAGAGTAAAATTATTACAACAACTTACTCAAAATACTCTATGGCCCTATTGATTCCCACCGCCATGACATCAATTTGATCTTAGAGGAAGAGGAGCATCTTGAGACCATCCTTTTCCCATCCTTTCTCCATTATTCTAATCACAAATTGATAAACACTAATGGTGTTAGATCAATTTAAACGACCTTTATGAGGGATCCTAATGCCAAAATCATGTCCCACACGAGATAACTAGAATGTTACGAAACTCTCATAAAAACTAATTCCATCTTGTACATGATGAACTCATATCTAATCTAATAGAAATGTTATGAGATCATCCCTCCTAGGATAGATAAGATGATGGGGGATAAGATCTACCCCCAGATAACTGAATTATCTTTTCCCCAGAAATCAAAAAATCCTAGACCATGGACCTACATCATGATGAATCATGATGAATCAATTTTCATGATGATATATTTCTAGAAAGAATCCTCTCAATGGTATCAAATATTACAAGAACCTATGGATATGTTGACAACATGACTGTAGTGATCTAGTGGTAGATTGCATGACTACTCAAAATGTATAACCATGATATCCTCATTTGAATTAAAGTTTAAAGGATATCATAGAATGGTCTCAGAAGATATCCTAAATATATATACACTAGAAATCCATTATTGAAGGGTAACAATTACTAATGACTTCCCACATTCATTTCCGATAATAAATACACTTCTATAAACATTTCCCTGAACTTTTCTAAAGATATTGGTAAACACCACAATATCATATGAACAGTAATAGAAATTTCCTCAGTAACTCACACCAAATCATTATAATAAATCGAATGCAGTTCTATTTTTGAGAATATATCGAAATTAAATATATTTATACGTGTTATAACTTGTAGTATAAGACTTATTTTAAAAGAGAGTCATTATAATTCTATTAACTATAGTATTGGAAATCATAAATTGTCATCTTCCAATTTTCATTGGCGTCAACCTCAACCATATGATAAACTCTAAAGATATTTTTTTATAATCCTTAAAATGTTTTCAATATGGAAATATAACTATAATAAGAATAAATGGTTAGGATCATATGAATGTATTATATAATATTTAAATTTATGTGATTAATTATATATTTTATTTTTCATTGTTCATATTATCCCAATGATTAACACTATCAAACAAATCGATAAAGAATAATGATTCATTATATTTTCCTCAAACATTACCCCAAAACAAGTATCATATATTTTTTTAAGATCAGCAATCAAAATTTTATGCGCATCAAATCATACAGGGATCAAAATACATTTGACACAACTTTTATCTTAGGTTTAAATAAAAAACAAAACATAACTGGAAATATTTCTCCACAATCCAATGAAAAATCACATATTCCTATCGTGAAACTTCATCCCATCCCTCAACCTTAACATTTTATACCACCATGTGATTCCTCGAACCCCCACCAAAATAGTACCCCCTCCATAGCCGTATATTAGTGAACCGGGATGGTGACCACCCAAGTCTTACGTCTATTAATCCATAGAATGGTGAGTATCCCAAAGGGTATACTAAGGCTAAAATGGGAATAATTAATATCCATGAGAAAAATATAGAAGGTGTATGGAAGAAATATAAAAACATCAACAGCTTACCATGGAGGAAGAGAAAAAACTATGTGGAAACATGGAATTAGATATTGTACTAAGACTACTAAAAAAACTCATGTACTAAAAATATCATATCATCAATGACCATAGAATATAAAAATAACAATAAAAACTTGGAACAAGTAATATCTATCTTGAATTCCCGCATTCCTATGATCGGTTGATTTTTTTTGTTATATATGTGGATGATTATAATTTTATTCGTAGTTGGATCTTCCTTGGATCCTCATATATAAAACATAATGAAATCATGATAATGCACAGGGATAAAAAAAACTTATTTTTTATTAGTAGGCTAAGATCTCGCCCAAAAAATAAAGACCTCTTTATTAATGAAAAAAACATAGAAAAGTCTGAAGGTAGAATGTTTAAATTGATCCCTACTAAAAATAGGAAGAAGATCACCCGACACTTGATCATCCCGATGATAAGCAGCCTCAATCACACATTTTTTTGCAAGACAATATGCTAGAGAATTTACCTCTCTATAAGCATGAGTAACAATATGATCCAGTAAAAAAAGATGTTCTAAACATTTGATCCAACCATTTGTGAGCTTCCCCGAAAGGTTCAAAAAACCTATCCGAATGGAAATGACAACAAATGTGGAGTCACATTCAAGCCAGATCTAATTATATCCCCTCTACTCGGCTTGTCAATTACAATAATAAACCCAATCATTTAAGCTTTGAGAGTAGATAAATTGCCACATGAACCATAAAGGCACCCAATAACATCACCCTAATGATCCCTGAAAACCGAAAAAAAACTGAAGGACTTTGAATCCCTCTTGATGCACCATCTGAATTGATTTTAGTCCATTGAAGAAATGGGGACAGCCAAAAGACCCCACACAACCTAGGTGGAGGGGCAAAAAAACCCTTGAACCCAACCCGATTGAGGACCGATATATCATGAAGAGAATTAATGGAAAACTTACCTCGCTGGACTCTCACCTCATGTAAAGTAGTGAGAATACAAGATATAGAAGGTCCATCATGAATGGCCCAATACTAATGCACAACCTTGTTTCATGAAGTCCATATGAAGTGCACTAGTTCATGCAAAACAGCTTGAAAGAGGATCAGAAGTTGTGGTGACAGCTTAAGCTCCACCCATCTCCTAATGAAATCTCAAATCGAGCTAGCTCTTCGAAAATGAACTTCAAACATGTCATAAACTACGTTCCACGTTGCTAAATCAACTGCACAACTTAGAAAGAGATGATCGATATGCTCCCTGTGCTGATGGCATAAAATACACCTGGAAAATAGAGGTATTCGAAAATATTGAAGATAATTATCAGTTGGAATATTTTTATGTGCCAGTATCCGTACAAAGGTGGAACGAGAAGGTTTCATGAAGCATTTATGAAAACTACCCATCCACTTATTGTCAAAATTACTGCTAATAACCTTCTTATAGAACTCATTGGATGAATTTAATCCATTGATAGCCAGCTCCCATGACCAGAAATCTCCTTTAGAGGAGAAGAAATACCTCTCCACTATGGAGACAATATGAATTGGATGATTTTCCATGCATCCATGCTCATCCTTGATTGATAAATCCATATACAGATTTGTCTCATTCTCCCGAACAAGAAATTCCAAGTGATGTCCAGCCCAACTACATTTATAGAATTTTAGGGAAGACTCCCAAGAGACCAACCACTTAAAATTAGCTTCAATTTTGGAGAAGATATTCTTGAAAGCATGCCACACTAAGGAGTTAAGGAAATTTATATTTTTAGATTTTAATCAATGCATGAATCTGGCTCTAAGGAATCCCAAATATTTAGAGTGAATATTGATGAGCCTCCCAATAAACCCTTCCTGGAATAAATCCTTAATGTATCCAAGGTTTTTTATGCTAAGGTCCCCTTCCTTATAAGGATATAAAACATAATTCCATGGAACCATCGCAAGCCGCTTGTCCATTATGCTACCACTCCAGATGAAATTCCAGATGGAGACATTGATGCTCTTAATTAAATAAATCATCCATTTTTACACCATGAAAGAGTACACAAATTTAGAAATAATTATTGAATTTACAAGACTCACCCTGGCGACCATGGATAATGATTTTCCTTTCCAAGAGGGTAGTTTCCATTTAATCATGCTAACAATTCTAGAAAAATGACATACCATTGGTCTTCCCCAGAACAAGGGTACTACCTCATAAGTGAAGGGGAGGGCCCCTTCCCGAATTCCCAACTCTCTAGTGATTTCAATTTTCATATAAGGAGAAAAATTCCTTCCAAATAAGAAAAAATACTTGCTCTAGATAATTTCTTGACCAAAACCCTATCATAATGAAAAATAGCTCTCTTGATGTTTTTGAAGTTTCCATTGTCCTATTGAGTAAAAAGGATAATGTCATCAGCATATGAAAGGTGTGTAGGGGCAAAAATCCCTCTCCCAGCATGAACTGCCTTCAAAATTCCCTCATCATCCATGATGGAAAGAAACCTCCTGAGATAATCCTCAGAAAACAAAAAAGACCACTGATAGAGGATCCCCCAACCTAATCCATCTTGAACAGTAAAAGTAGCCTTATGGAGAACTATTAATGAGAACTGATATATGAGGAGAACTCAATATAGATTAAACCCATTTAATACAAACATCATCAAAAACACACATGATGATAATATTTCATATAAATCCCAAATAAATTGTTTCAAAAGCAATCCTAACATCTAACTTGAGGGAAATGTTTCCACCTATGAGAGGACTTTTTAGAATACTAACACATTCCAAAGTAGTCATTAGGAAATCTTGAATTGATATACATTTAATGAAGCCAAACTGATTAGCAGATACAATCTTTCCAGCCACAAGAGAAATCCTATTAACCATAATTTTGGAGATGATTTTGTAGATGGTATTAACTAGAGAGACTGGCCTGAATAAATGTATTTCATTAGCATTAACCACCTTCGAGATTAGAGACAGAAATTGAGATTTCAGGACATTGAGATGAGGCCCACCTCTAAAAAGTATAAAAAACTAATTCATTTCCAAAATAGTTATAATAAGTTCCTAGCCTCTCCGAGGATGAGTCTCACCAAATAACACATAAAATATATCATATAATATTATACAATGTACATGGGTACCTTGAAATCACTTACCCTATGGATTTCCACTCTTTTATATCATCTCATATCCTAATATATCTCTATAAAAAATATGTTAGCCATTATAAATCTAAAATAAGTATCACAACATGAACCACATCCATCACAAAAACACATCTGAGCAACATCACATATAACATCATCATATAGTAACCAATTAGTTCCTATGATATTTCAAAACCCATATTATGTGTATCATACCTCAGCTATTACACATCAATCCATAACATCATGTACATAGAGTAAGGTACCTCAATCCATCACAAACTATACTCATCATACCTATAATAATTTTTCTGACATTTTTTCAAGAGATTCATGTGTTTGAAATAATCACAAGATATCATAACCTTCCACACTTACATAAATATAGGGAAAATGACCATTGTTCATACCATAATTTATTCCATCTAAGATAAAGGAGAAGGTACAATGGAGGTATTCATCAATCTATCCTAACACTATTATATTAGGGAAAATCTCCATCCAGATTCAACTGGGTGTTGCTCGTCCGAATTGAACTAGGTGGGGAAGCATATGAAATCATATAAAATATAGGTTATAATATATCTCACAACTTCAAATTAGGGAGTAAACTATAATTAAATACAATTTAATCTAACATCACATGGACTCTATTCTTCCACTAATAAGAGTAGATGTCATATAATCCCACAATTTTTTTAATGAAATATATTAAATTACATTTGTTTTATTGAAAAATACACTTTACATTAATGAAATAATTATCCATAATTATCATCCATTATTATTCCAAAGTACAAATAATTAACCATACAATCCACATCCATTCACTCCAGGAATAATCCCAAGATGTTTACAATTTCTCACGAATGACATCTCATTTTTATTACAACAACCCCTCCCCCTGAGTTTGGTCATACAATTAAATTTTTAATTTCAAAAATTTTATGTACTTCTGGAAAACATTAAAATCTACAACCATGATGAAATAAGAAACCAAACCCATATAGTTTCCTCATGCAAAGAAAAATGAATTTAGATATAACAAAAAAACCTACCATCGACCATAAAATAGATTCATTTCATGTAAACATCCTTCATTATCATATTAATGGATAATCACAAAATTACCTTGTTCCATTGTTTTTAGTCTCAAACCCCACACATAGACACACATATCATGACACATCATGCAATCCAATTCATCAATTTATTCCACATCATTTAGGACTACCTATCCTATATCATAATATCTAACTAAGGATCATCCATCTCGACATCATAACATATAAAATATCAAGAATACAATCTATATGGCATCTTAACATATAAGGAAAAAATTCATAACCATCAGTTAATGTTTTCAATAAAATTCGTAATTAATATTTCACATGCAAGTGTTCTCTCATGACACCCAATATATTTAATTTTACCTTCATATGGAAATATGAACTCATTAGACCCATATTGATCTTTAACAAACAATCATTTTTTTATTTCATCATGAATTAATTGATTCAAACCTAATTGGTTTCAACAATATGAAACCAAATTCATAATATAAAAAATGTTTTCAAACATTTTTTACATTCTAACAATATTGAAAACTAGTTCACATAAAATATTAAAAGAATGAAATCTATATAATGTTAAATATTATTAATCTCATCAACTAGAGCTGACATGATATAAATTATTTATAAATTAAGACTACAAATGTAAGATCATATTCAATTAAGAATCCATATTGTGTCAATTTGAGTTACAATTAGAAAATAAGTGAAAATAGATTCATTTAAAATTTCCTTTATATAAATCATTCAAGAAACCAATCATAATTTTTTTCCTTATATAAAATTCTATTTTATAAAAAAAGTATCATTCCAAACCAAGAATAAAATGATCTTATATATTTATATAATTAATATCATGATATCATGGATGTAAATCATAAAACCCTTTATTATGGAAGAAAGTAATAACATTGGTTCATCAATCATAAACAAAATTCATTATTTACTCCTTTTAAGTATTATTTAGGTTAATTCCATCATCATCTAATAAGTTATTCCATTCTATCTGTTTAATTACACATAAATAAAAAAGATGCAATGAATCCCCTATATATAAGGAAACAACATTCCTCACAGATGAAATGATCAACATCTCAAATCTCAATCACCTCTCCTGCAATAAAACTACACTCCCCCAAGGACAGTGTTCTAAAATGTCACCTTCAAAAAAATATACTGTGTAATAATCCATGGGAGAAACTACCATAAAATGTAAATGAAATACAAAATGATCTATATCTATGAACTATAGCATAATGGGGTATAACTGAGTTCGAATTTCCTCTAATCAAACATCATATGGTTGTAATCAATTCCCATTGATGGGATCAAAAAATTCAATGAAAACCAATCATTATCTGAATGGAGTAATATGAGGTTTTTCCAAATGGTTTGTGTTGAGTGAAGATAACTTCAGGTTTTATATTTCATTTTTTTGTGTTCTTTATAAATTTCATGTATCATTTATTTCATATATTTCCCACCTTATATGTTTCTCTAAAAACATGACTTCTAAAATGAAGCATCACACATTTAATATAAATCTTAAATTTCATAATCAAAATTTTATATTATCATGACTTGATATTATGAGGTCAAGTATCAACATATTTATGGATTACCTATTAATGTTATGTCATAAATTTTTATTATGAAAATTCCCTTACATAATCTGAAAACCACTTTTATGTCATAAAAGTAATTTACACTTTAAAACCCAACATTACACCATATTTTATACCTGCATCCAAATTTCTGAGTCAAAAACTCTTCCCCATGACCAATATGCATCCTCTATCTTTCAAAGGCATACAATACATGCAGAGCATCCAGATTCAGGGATTCCATCCATTACACATATTCTTTTTTAAGATGAAAGATGATTCGATGAAACTCTACACAGATTATTAAGAACTGAGAATGTTCACAACCCTGAACTAGTATCACATACCATATGTAAATTATTTTTATGATCAACTACATGAATCTCAAAACATTTTGTTTATTGACCTATGTTTTCGATATTCTCTATTAAGGGCCAATAAAAATGATTTTCCAAAGAAAATATTCGATACGATTTAATGAAACTATGATTTTCTTATAATTCAATTTGGTCTTCCTATTAACCAATATAACTTCATGAATTTTATTTAAAGTGCATTCATTGATCACATTGATCAGTTTTATGTAGTCTTTATTTATGATATACTATTATATGCAAAAATAAATGAAGTCAAAAAATATAACTAAACAATTTCCCAGACCGTCCACCATTACTATGATCAGTAGTATTTTAATGTTGTATAAGATATTATTGATTATTTTGATGTAGTTTTTAAGGTTTCATAATCCACTAAATGTGTTAACTCATAGGGGATCCAAGATCCCGTTGATAAATGAATGTTAAGATAACATCTATGAACTGAAAATAAGGTTAGTCAGCACACCTCTACATATTGTACATTTTTGTTGAGAAAGGTAAGTGATCATTTTTTTTATAAATTACATATGAGACTATGTTGTGTCTTTATGAATAATTATGTTATGATAGACAATGCCTCATGTAAATTATAGGATAGAGAAAAAAAATCAACCAACACATAATTGGGAGTGATCTATTGAATTTTTTTCAAGAGTGATATAGCGCAATTACCTTTTTAGAAAATGGTATAACATCTATACTGATCTTAAAGGTATAAAATATATATACACATATAAGGTGAAAAATATATACAATATAATATTATTGGAATTGTATAATGATTATGACTATTAAATACATTACTACCGTATTATGGATAAGAAGGGTGACGAAACATAAATTTAGAAGGAACATAGAACATTTTCATTAATGTAGATTCTGATGATCCAAAAAATATTTATTTGAGGGAAATAGAATTTTAAAACAATAAAAAAGGGGATAGATCATATATTTATAAGATTAATATTCAATTATCAACATATATGATAATTTAATTGGCATGTGTTAGTTTCCGGAATACTTGATGCTTGTGGGGTTGGTGATATATTAAAATTACTATTGATAATTGTTTCCCAAAACAATGAGTGAGGATATGGAATATAAATTTTATAATTAATTAATTTATTATCTGAATAATTAAATACGGGGTATTATGAAATTATTTATTTAGAAATTTTGTCCATACAAAACGACCCTTTCAGATTTCATTAATTTCATTATGAGGCTCTAATGATAGAATCCTTCATGTTGTTATACACACATTCTTCAATAAACATTAAGAAATAGCACTCGATATCTGAGTGATATTTAGGTGAATATAATATCTTTAATTGTTTATTTTGACCACCCATTATTTAGAGTTGAAGAAATCTCTCTTTTTTATTTTTGTTCATGAGAGGGAGGGAGAATGAGTTTTAAAAAGAGAGTTCATTATGTGCAGTAATCCTATACTCTCAATTTTGGATTCATTAAACAATATATACATATTTTTCAATTTATAGATTTTGGAGTTCGGTTAAAATATTATTTAATTTCATTTCATTGATTATATAACATTTAAAACCATTATTAATACTCATTCATCAAAAAAATAATCATACTATTTTAGGGGGAACTACATTGTGAAAAATTATAAATAATATTTACTAGATTATAAATAATTATATTATCACTACATGGGTTATTGGTCTGGTCGAAGTACAGAGTATTTATTAAACACATGAATAAATATTTTACTCGTAAATAAATATTTCAATAACCTATATATGAATATATATTATATAACATATTCAATACAAAATAATTGTAATTCACAGATTTAAAAATTAATAATTATTTAATTTAAACGACTGATATAACATGAATACAATAATTCCTCAGTCCTGGGAACAATATTCAATCCATTAATTAGATTTAAATATAATTTAGTTAAGATCAATAGAAACAATAATTGTGTGACCCTCTAGGATTATTTCCCTATGGATTTAGAAAATCATACCAAAAGTCCTTAATTAGTATATATAAACGGTTCAAGGAACCTAAGAGAAAGAGCTAAATTTCACAACAATGACAACTACATAAAGATGCTCACTATTTAATATAATATCATTTTAAAAATAACACATAAAAAGTTATCATGGTGGTTCCATCACATTATCTGGTTTCTGAATTATTCATTGACTATTTAAAATAAACACATCATTACCCAATGGAAATAGAATTTATAAACTGATTATATTCCATTAAAATTGCTGATATATCATCTCCCTTAATTATAGATGTGAAAAATTATTCCTCAACATAGAAATTAATGAAATTTATTTTATGATGCACCTTATATACCCAATAACCCTACATTATATGGACTATTGGTTATTTTCAATAAATCTATTTTTCCAATACATCAAATGCATCAATTATAATATTAAAATCTATGGACCATTACCCATTATTTTAGATATGAATATATCGTGACACCATGACATGTGAAATTTCCGTTGGCATGTCTATTCTTATAATCATTCAACTAGAACATTACCATGTATGGAATTCATGAGAAAAAACCACATTCTCTTTTGATTACACTCACCTCATAGTCTAAATAAAATGTGTCTCATCATAGATCATTATCAATCTACAAGAACTATTTTAATAATATTTTCTTAGCACTTATAGTTTCTCATTATATTGGGGAGTTCCTATGAACTTATCATCATGAAAAATAATTTACAGTATAATTACATTAAATACATATTGAAAAATGAAAAATATGTAATAAGATGAATATTTTTATTCAATATGTCATATAAAATTGCAATCAAGGATAAATTAGTTAGTCCTTGGACACCGACTCTACCAAACTCCCACATAGACCCGATAAAAATTCATATGACTCTTCGTATAATTTAACTCACATGAAAAAAATATTCCTACTATGTCATTTCATTATTCATGGGGTCCACCATGTTTTCATTCATGGTAATACTTCCCACCACAACCTCTCCTCTCAAAGAAAACTCATTGAAGAGATTATAATTTGGAACAATATTATTCATTCGCTGATGTGTCCATGGATATTTTATGTGATCCACAACTGTAGTAATATCAAAATTGAGTGTGATAGGATATTTATTGGGATGTACCACGTCATTCTCTTGGACAATTTTATGCTTCCAAAATTCATCCTTCAATATATGCGAAGGTGAAATGTACTCATAACCTTCTATTGAATCTATGACCACAACTTGATTTGATCTCATCTATAAATATTTACATCTATTCATAGTGAATATGTGTCTTATTTTGGAAGTAATGTCATACTAATAAATTTGGAAACTAGAAATTTAAAATCTTATATGGACTCTATCCTTATCTCTTCCATAGAAAAGTAACATATCATTACAATACCTTATATACTTAAGGATAGTCTGGAATTCCATCCAATGGAGGTTACCTGAATCATCATGATATTTTCCCACTACTCTCACCACATAGGAAACAACAAGATTAGTATATAGCATAAATAATATGACTTGCCCATTGTGTATAGAATAATTTATATTCTGTCTCTTTCATTATGTTTTCAGGACACATTTACCTAAAAACAAATATACCATGTTCTGTTGGATACAGTCCCCAATTGTATTCTTTAAAATTGATTCCCTTTAATATGTTGCCCATTTGTATACTTTTTCATTGGATGAGAAATATCTTAGAGATATCATAATGGATCTTGATCAAAATAATATACGTTATCTCACCCATTTCCATCATAGTGTAGCATTTAATCATCCTTTCATTATCAAAAAGTAATATTGATGTTTCAATTCTAATAAGAATTATATCATCATTATAGACTTCTATGAAAATGAAATAGCTCGAACTAAAATTTATATAGACACACAGATCTCGTTAATTAAATTTGTATCCAAATTTATTTATGTTCTCATTAAAACAAATGTTCTGTGGACTATATTCTAGATTAATTCATATATTTATCTTTTCAACTTACATTCTATTTTTGATTCATTTATTGTTAAAAACCATTCATGTTCTTTTATATAGGCACATTGTTAATCGTTTCAATTATGAAAAGTTATTTTGTAATATATTTTTAAAATATAATTATTATTTAATGCCATAGTGTAATGTATAATTAGGATGATTGTTGGCATTGAAAATGAGGAAAATGTTTCATCATAAGCAATGCATTGATTCAGTTTAAAACCCTTCCCAACTACTCAAGCATTACATGTACTTATTTATATTTCATATTCCATTATCATCATAAATTATGATTTGAATATGATTGTATTTACATACCACTAAGGGTAAACCAATATATAGACCTGGTTTTTGTAACACCATTAGTTATTATGGATTACTTTTCTTTGGAAAAATTAATATTTTTTATGTAATGCATTACAAGATACACCATGTTGATCATTGTTTATATGAAAGAACAATTTTATATTTCCACCCATGAAATACAAATTATATGTTTTTTGTGCATTTAACATTAAGATTTGATTTTATTATACACAAAACCTAGTTCCATTAATATATTTTTTTTATATGGAAGATAGAGTTCAACTGAACTACAATATTCTATTAATATTATTCATAAATATGATAGTTTACTCCTAGATGATGGAATTACTTGGAAAAGTAATATTAAATAAATGAACATGATATTTTTTAGTTTTTTATTAGTTATGTATTGATTATAAATGAAATTGAAGTCATTTTCAACAATTATAAATGTTTTATTAATAAAAATGTATTTTATAAAAGGAAAATAAATACTACAAGGAAACCATAATTTAAATTTAAATTTTAATGCTTTTAAAAACAATATTTATATATTTATAATTAATTTTTTGAATTCGTATCACCAATATTATATTTGGGTAAAATTTTCTTATTTTTGGAGGAGATTAATTTTTCCAATGAATAGTGAATAATACTGAATTTTAATTGAATATTGTCTTTTTTTTTACTTTATATATAAAGTAAAATTATATTTTAAATTTGATTTAAATTTTAATTAGCCTATGTTTATATATTTCAATCCAACTGATGTTGTTAGAATAAATTGCATGTTGACCGTGAATAGAAAACATATTAATGTCTTGGTCATTTTCTTCCTCTTAAAACCCACATTCTCATCCAGACTCCAAGAATATTTTTTAATTAAATATTCCAAATTACGTGAATTGAATTTTGAAAAATGGATTGATTATTTGAATTCTGTATTATATATAATTTCTGATATGGAAAACAGAATTTTACTAACAACTGATTAGTTAAAAGAGTTAAAAATAATTACAAAGATGGTGGTAAAAATGATATTAGATAGTGGTTAAACATAGAATATATGGGGTTTTTATAGACCAAATCTTGTCAAAAAACCATTATTTGTACATATGAATTGCCTTTTAAATGTTTAAAGAAATATTATGTATATTCGGGACACATTTTAATTAAGGTGACCCATCTAATATGTTATATAATGAAAAAGATAATATATGTTCCTTTCTTTAATTTAATCTCTATAATGAATTAAATAAGGGAATAATGTACATGAGTTATCTTATAAATATTTTTTTCAGATATAAATTATTTTTATCATGATTACTTTTTTAATATTATTTTTATATAATGTAATTCCATTAAATGATAAAGAAATACTAATGCTGGAATAATTTATTTAATTATCAACTACAATAAATTATACCAAAAATACTAAAAGTGAAGTAAATTGATTAAATTATTTTCCTCCATAAATTATGTAGATTAATATATTAAGTTACATTGGATTTACCATAATATAATAAAAATCCATCTTATTTTTATATTTTTAGATTCAAAATAAAAAATGTATCCAAATAGATATTAATTTTATTTTATAATAATTTATATTTTGAAAAATAATTTAAAGATTAAAAAATACATTATTCAATATAATTTTAAAATATAATAAATATAAAATAAGTCCCATTCAATAACTATTTTACCTTTTATAATTGAAAATTTAGGATGTAATAATAAAAATAGTGTTATTGCAGTTTGGGTTAAAGATTAATTTTTGTGAGATATTTGCTCTTCTTTAAAAAATATTTTTAAACAAATTTGGAATTAATATTTTATAAATTAGGTATAATATTTTATAATCAATTTGTATAAATTTTACTAATAAGTATCTTATTAATTTATTCATAAATATGTTAGAAATATAGATACCATAATGAAAAAAATCAATAAATAAGTAAACTAGATAATTGAAGAACCAAATGTTTAAAACATGTTTCTCAATATTATGTTGAGGTTTTGATCAACAATATCAAGCATTTTCAATTATTTACCATTCTATATTTTTATGAACATTTATCTTAGTTTATTAATTACATAAAATTTTTCCTTAGAAATAACAATTTCGAATTTATTTTTCAAATTTATTCATTATAGTTTCAATTGTACGTAACACTTATTTAGCATTTTAACTCTCCCTTATTTTCTTTCCTTTCATGAGGAAACAAAGAATGATACTATGAAATATATTCAGGATATGTTATAGGTGTAAATTATATCCTCAAAGGGAAAGCTATGTTTTAGTTAGTGTATTAATGTATGATATAAGACTCATCTGTGTATCAATTTTACCAAGACCACTAAAAACTCTGGTCCATCAGGATTTTATTCCATGTAGTCATGCAAATATAATGGTAGTAGACACTAGTTGTAGGCCTACTCGTGTTAGGGATCTATAGTAACTATAACAGGATGTTTAATATCATCCATGGGAATTAGATTTATGAAATCATATATTAGTGAACATAATCCATGGATTGAATTTGTGGATTACCATAAAATAACAAATGTACTCAATAAACCGACCACTAATGATACCATATTAATATTATGAGATTGATAATGATAATAAATTGTAAATATTAAATATATCTATTTAGTGAATTTGTGATGTAATCCTACCATGAATAACAATATTCTGGAAGAAATATAGGGCAATACGACTCATTATTTTAGTAGAAAAGATATTTTATGAATAATAATGATAAATTTTAAATACATGAGTCTAAATAAACTGATAAAATTTAGTGTTATTATTATCATAAATTAATTTTTTATAGTATTCAAATTATATTATTATGATTCAAAAAAATATGTTGTATCAAAAACCATACAGAAATGTGTATTTAGTGAGAAAATTTAAAGGATTTTCATAATAGATATTTTTAAAAATATAAAAAAAATTAGAAATAAGAAAACCTATAACATGGTGGGACATTATGCCATTACTAAAGGATGGTAAGGGGTGCACTCCAGCAACTTTCCATTGTGATGACTAGGTTAATTTTTAATTATTTTTAATTAAACAATTTTATGATTAAATATTAATGAAAAAAATATAGTATTATATTTTGTAATATAAATTAAGAGACCAAACATATCTTTTATTGAAAATATTTACTGATAGAAATAATTACATTTAAATCATTTAAATATTGGTATAATCTTTTGAATGTAAATTTTAGTGCTTCGAAAATTAATGTTAATTTTTTTTATCTATTTATCAATGTAATTGATTTATTATAAACTCTTTAAAACACTAAAATGATAATTTGTTTCTCATCATTCCTTAATTATATTGTTAAGATAGAAAATTATTACTCAACATTAGTAAAATGATCATTTTTTTCTCATCATTCCTTAATTACATTGTTAAGAGAGAAAATTATTACTCAACATTAGTAAAATGATCATTTTTTTCTCATCATTCCTTAATTATATTTTATGCCACGATGTTTTAAATAATGAAATATATATATGGCGTTGAGCCTCTCAACATTATACTTATCATTCACTTATTTTGTAACAATTACCTTTATCACCTTTAAAATTTGATGGCTTTTCCTCCATATATGTATCTCCACTTTCTACAAATGTTCTCCTACTTAGAGTCCGTGTTTTATGTTATCCCATGTTACATTTTACCTATTATTCTCCCTTATTAAGAGGTAATTTTATAAAACTCACTCACTATATGAGATTTCAAAAAAGCAATGTACTAATATCAAAACCTAGATTTTTGAGATAAAATTTAAAAAGTGATAATGCAATTTATTTAATGTGTGTATAATTTAACACCAAAAAGTTATAAAATAGAAACATTGTATACAATAACATGTATGAAAAGAAAAAAATATCTACTGAAATATACCAATTAATAAATTAATTTCTATTTAATATTTTAAGTAAATTCAATATATTTTGAAGCATGAAATGCACATAAAACTGAATTTTCTTTCATTTCACATAATAACAAGTTTCATTGATAGCTCATGTTATATAAAAGACCAAATTTTACTCTAAAACAATAGATTAATAAAATTTTATATAAGATATAACCGAGATGAAAAAATAATGGTTATGAATAGGATGAAAAAAAATTAAAATATATTTTTTTCAAAAATATACTAGTAATTCATTAGTTACAATTTAATTTAAAATATATATACAAATCAACTAAATAAAAAAGATAATGTTTTTTTTCTCACAAAAGTGATTTATCCTAATAAATTAAATTCATTAATATCAGTGAATGATATTAACTAATAATATATATTATATATTCAAAAAATATTTTTGATATTCATCCAAAACATTTGATATGTATAAGTTAATAATAAACCCAGTTTTAGGATTAATAATAGTATTTTTTAAAGAAAAAATTTCATCATTTTAACTGGGAATTTTTTTAAATCTATATATTTAAAATATTATAAATTTTTTATGAAAAAATATAATGAATTTTTGAAAATGAAATTTCATAATTATCTTAGGCTGAGATTTTGGTATTTTTATGTGATGATTTAGTTTTTGATGAATTCTAAAAAAATAAATTTTAATTGAAAAATAATATTTCATCAAACTTATTTATATAGTTAAACTATTTTTTCATTTTTAGTAAATTTATATACATTAATTAATCCTCTTAATTTAATTGTAATCATATTCACATTAAAATTGGATATAAAAAATTCTCAACCTTTTTAATATTTTTATTTTAAAAACATTCTTTATCATCCTGTATGTGGGATTAAACTAAATTTAATTTTTTTTTCCTCTGTTAATTGAGTTACAAGAATCATGATTTCATATTTCTAATCATTAAAATATAAAATTTATAATAATGGTATCTTTTTTTTACTAAAAATTTTAGTAAAAGTAATTAAAAATATTTACAATGATTAAGGTATGAGTAATCTTATTAAAGGATTAAACCTTATTTGTAATGAAAAAAATGACCAAGAAAAAAGTCCAAAACACTTTTAATGGAATTAGTTAAAACGTATCATTCATTTTATCAATTTAGCTTAATTATAGGAATCACATGATGTAAGGGTGGATCGTCATTTGTGTTGGTCTTATTATATTTACAAAAAATCCCCTCCCCATCCACTATAAAAAGTCCCTCAACCCTATATATTATTAATATATATAAAGAAATAAGACTCATCCAAAACCTAAAAAAATAATATCCTAACATATGATCCCTCATACTAGAAGCCTAAAATTGGGTTGAAATCAAATTAAGGATAACTTTTCATATAATCCCAAAGGAGTTATATGAATAAGATGTAACATTTTTGAATGATCACTTCTGTTTTATTTACATCTCCAAAAATTCACTTATTTTTATATCATGACTATATAATAACCCCATTATGTTATATACAATTATATTATTTTACGAAAATAGTTTTACCAATAATTTCATACACATCCTTCCAATGTTATACACGGTCATTGTTCATGTGTATGATGGGAAACAACCTCAAGAACTGATGTTGTTCATTTATCAATTACAAACATTAATTAGTATATATAATGATTTATTTATACTTTGTATATGATATAAATTTTATTTTTAATTTATTTAGGTCTATTGATTTTTTATATAAAATATACCTTATTTCTTTCCAGTTTTTTTTTGCAATATGTTAACCACATTTGTGGATTTATGCACTACCACTAACTAAAAGAGATGTTATTCATTCATGCTATACATGGAATGTATTAATAAGTGTTTTATTAATTAAATATGTGTTATATATGACATAAATATGATACTCAAATTATAATATTATTATATATCATTTAATTTTCATTTTTTAAAATATAATAATGAAATTGAAGTAGTGTTCATGTGTACGTATGACCTAGATTTGTAATGAAAAATTAGTTTCATTCCACCTATCCTAATATTATGTATAAATATAAATACATATATAATGAATATATAATATAATTAAATATTTTTTAAATTATTTAAATGATGACATCATGATATAAGGGGTAGTAATAACAAATAACAAGCCTAAAAATACTCAAGAAACTAGCTAATTAACCCATGAAATAACAAAAATAATAAAATATTACTAAAAAATGGTTATAAGATACATTAAGAGGATAATATATGAAATAAAAAACATTAATATTGTTCTGAAATAATTTACGAACATTCATAAAACCGTTATAAAAGATTTTAAATATTTTTGAAAAAAATAAACACAATGTATGGGTCATCGTCTCAATTTTCATTCTTTGAGTGAAACATTATCATTATGAACCTAAATAATTATGTATGGTTTACATACTAAAGTATTGAAATTTATAATCATGAATAAATTTTTAATAATGTTATTTTATGTTTTTTATTGAATTATTTTTTAATGGAATTTGAATATAAAATTACCATGTGGTAATGA
Source organism: Viscum album (assembly GCA_963277665.1). Taxonomy (NCBI): domain Eukaryota; kingdom Viridiplantae; phylum Streptophyta; class Magnoliopsida; order Santalales; family Viscaceae; genus Viscum; species Viscum album. The sequence goes on along the minus strand of OY728126.1, from coordinate 1,393,366,733 downwards.
AATTTAATATCTCCATTCCTTTTTCATTTGGTTAAATTTCCTGCTCATTGTCATTAATATAATCTGATTATTTTTATAATTAATTTACCTTTCTATTTTTGTATTTAAACTTCTTATATGTTGATTTATGACTGATAATAATAACCACTTCATTAATCATTTCTCACATAAATATTATGATCATTTTAACAGGTTATATAACAATATAATTCTAATTGAGATTGGGTATTCTTGAACTTCCATTGAAGGAATTTATATTAGAATTTTTTTAAAAACATTTAATTTTGTTCTCTTATGGTTATTCATGGACATTTTGCATGAAATAGTTATATTTTTTTCACTTTTGGTACACAAAATATTTTTAGGAAAACATGTATGCATTTCTATCTATAGTCAGAAAAACAATTGCCTTCTAAAAACAATATTTTCTATAAAAGAATTCATAACTATTTTTATAATTTAAAAAAGGTTTTATTATAGAAATTTTTACCCTTTCTTTATTCAATTTTTTTTTTCAAATATATATTCTTGTCTCATTCCAAAGTAGTCAATAATTTATCTATTTTACCTTCAAAAATATATTTTCTTTTTGCCTTGAATGAAATTTGTAGAATTTCCCACCTTTGTTTCGAGGAAGCCACATTTTCATGTTTAAAAAGATAATTTTTAAATAATTTTTTAAATGTGATTTAAAAAAATGATTTTCAAAATATCTTTCAAAATGAAATGAATATTTTATACAATATAGTTTTTTAAAATATATTTTTTACAGTATTTACATTCATCAATGAAAAGAAAAGTTTAGTTTACTCCACTTGTGAAATGTTGTATTAGTTCCATACGTATTATTCATATGTATGGTTTAAAATTTATTTTCCCAATGTTAGTATATAAATTCACTTCCTTGATTCATTTTAGTCCATTTGAAATATATATCTTTCAATTATCCTTAGATAATAAATTTCCCCAATAAATCCAAGTCATTTATTAAGGATATGATTATATCCTAACTTTTAAAACCTTTTTAAATTTGGTGTATAATTTGATTATTATTTGATTTATTGGGTAAATACTTTTAAATCCATAACTATTACTCAATATGGATATTTTATAAGGAATTTGGATTATAAATTAAATCGTATATTCAATGTTTGTGGAATTCATTGGACATTCACTATATGGGTTGTAAACCTATGAATACAAGACCCTTGATGCATTCATAGTATTATGATATGAAAATAGTTTTCCAAAACCCCTTTTAGTTTTTTTCCAAATAAAAGTTTGATGAGTTTATTCACAAAAAATTTAATCATTCATTAGAACATAACATGACGGTAAATGTATCATCTTCCTATGAAACATGATGTCCGATATTTATGCATTTAAATTATTTTAGTTATTATTATCCATGATATTTATTATTTAACATTTTCTATGAATGCATTTTATTCTCATATCATTGATTAAATGGATTTTATTTCAGTTATGTTTCTATTAATTTCGATTATGACTTATCCAGTTACTTAAATAGAACTTGTTTGTGATTATTTACCTTTCCATATTTTTTGTTATCTTCCTTCTCATTTTTTTGAATTTTTGGCATGTTTATTCATATCTTACCTTTCAATATTGATTATTCTCATTTATTCATTATTGTTTCTACTTAACATAACCATCCATGTTCATTTGAGTTCACCCTTATTTTGATTCATTTCAACATGAATATAAGAATTTTAGTAAGGTGTATTTAAATGGTTTCTCTAAAAGAATAATATTAACCTCAAAATAAAAAATTATATTTTAATTATTGTATTCATTTTTGATACAAGTCTAATGTAAGTATATTCTTTATCAAGACTAATAAACTCCATGGTCCATCTAGATTTTATTTCATGTAATAATGCAAATTTAATTGTAGTAAACGCAAACAATATGCATACTGGAGTATGGTTGATACACCATTCAAATGAGTGGGAAAATATAATTCAAAACTAATCCCCAAGAAGAAACAAGAAATTAGTTTTCCATAAAGAAAATATTCAAATGTTTATACAGTTTTTATATCAAAATTTAATAAAAAACAATGAAAATGTCCTAAAATATATTAATTGATATTTAATTGGCTAATTTTATTTTTATAACAATCCGAAATACATTTTAATATGTTTAAATGTTCTAAAACAAATTACAATTCCTAATAAAAACCAGTATTATTCACTATTCAAAACAAATATAATCATTTTTTAAAATTTAAAAATATTTATAATAAGGTAATTTTTAAATTATTATTTCAAAATTAATGATTATTTTCAAAATAAATATTCATAATGTGGAAAAATTAATTTTGAATTAACTGAAAAAAGGCTAAAAAACTAATAATTAGACAAATAAATTATTCATTTTAAAATTAGATTTATTTTTCCTGTTTTTTTTAAAACACATTAGACGAATGATAAAAAACAAAAATAATATAAAAATTTAATTTTGGTATTTCACCAAAATATTTTTTGTTAATTTATTAATTAAAATCGGGATTTTCATTAAAAAAGTTTTCCAAAAAAAATAAATCCATGTTTCTTAAATGGTTTTTATTTCATTTCTAATTAACTGGTCCCTAATTGAATTATTTGATATAATTTTTTGGACCATATATCATCATAATTTATTTAATAATATATGTAACTTCCATTTCAATGTAGTGATGAAAAATATCATATTAAATAATGTATAAATTATTATTTTTGTCTAAACTCGGGGTTGCATGTGATGCAAGATATACTACACGTTGCATGTAATTCACGCTAAACATAGTGTTGCACGTGACTAAAGATTGAATATGTGTTTCATGTATTCATAAATATCTATTAAATTAAATTTATTTTAAAATAACATCACTAAATATCCGAGTGTAACATTATACCACCCTTAAATAAACAAGACCTTATAATTTGATATTATATTAGGAAAACAAAGAATTGATATTTGAATATAAATTTATAGGAGAAACACACTATTAAATGGGTTAATAAATATGTATCTTGAAAATTTTAAATTAATATGTGATTTTATTTAATAATTCACACTTTCTAGCAAAATAGAGAATAGGGTTCAATGTTATGACTACGACACAAAACTAAACTGTAATGTATAAATAATGAGGGAGAGTGAAAATGATCATTGAACAGAAGAATTTGAATAATAATGAGAAAACCATTAAATACAAATCCATAAACATAAATGGTGTGGAACGGGACGCTGGTTTCATTATAAAAGATGGTAATATGAAATCATATTATTTCATGATTCATTACCTTAAGTTGAGTAATTTTAAAAAAAAATATTATGTTACATTATTTTATTCTATTTCATAAGCACAATATCATTATTGGGTGTTTCCATGATCAATTTTAACTTCAAATATTACTCCATAAAATGAAAATTAATGTTTTATTCCTAAATAAAAAATATATAACAAGATCCATAATAGAATAATTATTTCTATATTTTATCTCTATATATTATAATAGCCAAAAAATTTCATTGGTTATCTAATTTGAAAAAATCATCAAATGGTAACATAAAATAATAATATTTAAAACCATATCCAAAGATCATCATAAACCATTTTATAAATTGTTAACCTTATAAACCTTCCAAAATTGAAAATTTATATGTATGGAATCCATATTTCCCAAAATAAACTTCACATTAATCCCACCAAATATCAATTAATATCCTTAAATATACATAAATGAATATATGTGAATACCATGTTAATTATATCTAATCTTGAACATCCAATGAATTATTAGAATATGGATCCACAAACGTTTTTAAATCAGATAAATTTGATATGGATATCATATTACCACCACAATGATTATATGTTTCACTAATGTTGAATATTTATAATGGTCAAATTATCACATCTATTTTCTAAGATGGATATAATATTTAATTTCTCGGTAATGTCTTTCCTACAAATATAATTATTTATCCTCTTTTGGAATTTTACGTTCTTTTGTACATGGTTTTGGATTTATATTTATAATTACTATATTAATTACATAATAATGGATATTCCATTTGATATCCATAACCGAAACTTGGTCATATATTAGTATAGTTATATATATTAACATACCATTGAATATTCATCCATTTTATCTATCTTAATTCCAATTACAATAGGTAGTTTTTATATGATGGGTTGATATAAACAAGGAATTTAGGATATAACTATTTTTTGATTGTTTATTTATGTATTATGGATATATTTCAATTATTACATGAAATTATTAACAAATATTTTAATAGAAATCATACTAAGTTCTACACTAATTTTGAAAACTCTATATTTAGTGGACCAAAATGTGTTATTGTATGTAAATAAGAAACTACAGAAAATATTGGATAATGGATTCATTTGGTTCATGTGTGTCACCATGAGATGAATAAATTTTCATTCCCCTTCCTCCTGCCCCATATATTAACCCTCTTTGTTTGATAACAAGAGAAAGAAGATGAAGTCCACCGGAGTCCCACCTCTAGTTGACCCTAGGTTGGTGACAACTACTGAGGGTACAATAAGCATACAACGGGATACATGGATCTCTAGGAGAAAAATGCATAAGGGAGAGATAAGATATATACACCAAAAAACACATTATAATTATAAAAAATGATAATCCAAGGGAATATATGATATGGCATAAAATTCCAAGATAACTAAAATCAGAAAAATTGGTATCAGAAGGTAAAATTGGAATTAACCAAAAATTCCAACATCTCTTATGAAACCATGAGCATGTTATATATATCATGATATCAAACTAGCTCTATTGAAATGAAAATAGTTTATATGAAGGTAGGGTGATTATAATTGTATACTCAGTAAAATACTCCCAAGATACTCTCATGAAAAACATAATCTACACTAAATTATAGTGAACCATAGTGTAACAAACTCATTTCCTAAAATATTATACTATGATTTTAGTATCTCAATGAATATTTCACACAATATTGAGCATACAAGAGGTAGTGTAATGTAATATCAAAAAAATGGAAACCTACAACCATTTCCCCATTGGTTATTGGATCGTCTATAACATCATATGTCTTGAATTATCTCTCATCAAAATAACCCATCACATAGAGTTATAGACAATGTGTCACACAATTCACCACATTAATAAATCACCTAATCGTTCCTTATCACATTATCTTATATTCACTGATAAGATTTTGAGAGACACTATATCTTATATGATGTGTCTCAAAATCCCGAATTTTTCCAAAAACCATCCAAACAAGGACAATGAGTATGTTTCTCTTGGCCTTCACAACCAAGACAGAAAAATCCTAAAACAATCATTTTGATAATATATGATAACAAACATTTGAGTTCAATAACCAAAATCCATCATATCTGTGTACACACACATACACATAGTCATATATATAAGGAAAAAACCACCATGCATACTAGTATATAATACTACCAAAATATGATATTATTGATAAGGGGGTAGTCAATCATCCATTATCTCACTAAGATGTTGGGGAAAACACCATTCTATAGTCTACTAAGAATCATTCACCACAAGTGACATGGGTGGGGTACTATTTGACATCAATGAATATAATGGATATAATATATCTCCCAACCATACTATGTGAGTTATCTAGTTTTAAAATCAAATGAAGATAATTTCACTTGGACCCTCATCTTCCACTAATAATACAAGATATCCTTTAATACCAAAAATCATTCCAATGTTTAACAATAAATTAAATTAGTTTCACTGAAAAATTATCTTTTTATTTATTTACTCATTATCCAATAACTATCAATCATGATTATTCCATGTTAAAAATTATTATTCATCAAATTCAACTGTATAACTTCTAGTAATACTACAAAATTAGTCCATAGTTTCATAAGAGTAGAATCTCATTTTCATTATAGAAACACAAACACCAAGAGTCATGTCATTTTTTATTATCTCTATACGTTCTTCTCCTTAATCCAAAAGAACATCCTATGATACCCCCATGATGAAACCATCAACAAAGAGCATGTGGCTACCTCAGGTAGTGGTGAATGGAATATAGATAAAATAAAGAGGCTGATCATCTACCATTAAATAGATTTACTTCAGTAAAACATATATAATTATCGAAACAATGGATTTGAACAGCTTTAAAACATTACAGAAACTCCAATTTTATCCTTACGACCCACATGTATATCCAAATTCATCTCACGATCACATGAATCAGTTACTACAACAACATCTAAGAATCATATCCTAATATCACATCATCCATCCCATGATAATCAATCCTATGATTATAACACGTTACCCAACAATGATCATATATAGAAAAAATTACAAGGAAGAAAGAAAAAATAATCAATTCTTAAAAAGTATCATAAAACTAGGCATTATTCCTTCAGATTAATAAAATCAATCAAGGATCCCAATACAATATATCCAACCATTATAATAAAATATAAAATCTCAACCCTAATTTTCTATCTTTAACAGTCAACTAGTTATAATTCCAACATTAGTTAATTAATTCATCCTTCACAAGTTCCAAATATAAGAAACCTAATATATCATATTTATCTATCTATCAAGAATTTACATATACTATCAAGACTCTAAATGTTTTTTTATCAAATTGGTATATTAAATCTAGAATAGTATACCTTATTATTATTTTCAAGAACTACAATTAACATGCTTCAAGATAGATATCAATTACAGAAACACATTGAAGATAATATTCAATTAAGCATGTGCATTGTAAAACTTTTAACTACAATAAAAATATAGGTTTGAAAGGATTCAATTAAGCATCCCATGTATTTACTTAGTTATACAACAAATTATAAATAACTCTCTTTAAATTTTTTATTATTTTATAATGAATTATTCAGGTTAAAAAATCAAATACATTATTTCCTACAAGAGTATAAAATATACCCACATATATGTAAATAAAGGGGAAACCCAATATTATGAATGAAGGAAACAACATCTAATCATAAAAAATACACAAATTTTAGTAGTTAATATAGTTCATTATTTATTAGCTTAATTTGATGAGCATCCAATGAGATAAACTATAGTAATTTATAATTTCACTTAACTCAAAAAGAAGAAACTAATTTCATTCCATGATAGTGTCAATATTAATTATAGGATAATTCTCCAACATCACAGTCCATGATCTGATATCCTGAAATAAGTCTAAATCCCTCAAATTATGTCTCATAAAAACTATTCCATTAGTAAAAAAATCAATAAAACATTGGTAGAATCATCCATATCATGGTATGGAAATATGTGAGAAATAAGATTGAAGAACCACATGATAAAATTGATGAAGTATCCTCAGATTACTATAGATCCATATTTGGAAGCAGAGAATAAAACCCATGTGAATGGATCTATATACTCCTTACAAAGACATCTATGACTAGATGAATCACATAGGGGAAAGACTGTAGTGTTTTTCTCGAATAGACGAGACTATAGTTTTTATATAAAATTGGTTGGAAAGGGATTATGACATGAATGAGTCCTTTACATAATCAATTTACCTTGTTCAATTGTCTACAGAAAAAAATATCACCTCAAACCAGAAATTGTGAACTTAACTAATGTCGTAGGTTATATATTTACACATATAATATAACGAGACTAGATTTTAGGTGTGTAAGTAATTTTATTTTTAATATGAAAACATTAATAATACATCATATAATCATAGTATATGAATTACCAAACACTCAAAAAGAACCCCATTTCAGGATGTAAAAATCATTTTCTCCAAAATCCTCTAAATTAAGTTGTAAATTTCCTCTAATTTTATATTTTAATATAAAAACACATATGTAACTCCACTAAGCCTCCTCTATGAACATCGTGCTTTATAAACACACAACATGTTGATCTACATAGATATAAATGTGTAAATAAGATACTTCTAAATCAATTTTCCTTCACGATATCCAAAAACCAATTATAGAGATGAAATGAAATGCTCATAAAAAAATAAACCACTTGAGATAACTCTCGAGAATGATAAAAACATTTGATCAGAACAACCTCATCATAAAAAAAAAGTAAAATACCATTAACCCATAGAAACATAATGCTTCTAAACTCTATCCTCGGTGAGATAACTCTCAATAAATACATAAGCCACATCAATCAACAAGAGGAAACTATCCCACAAACAAGAGGAATCTTGAGACACTACCAATATCATTACAACAGAAAAATAGATAATAAAAAAACTGAAGATACTGAATGCATATCATTGAATCATAGTCTTAGGTATTATCCCCCACAACACCACGAAACCTTTATATAATAAATATAATAATATATTTACCACACAAAAAATCTCATAATGGTATAGGATCCATAAAAGAGACACCTTGAATGTTTAATCATTAACAACATCGATATTTCCCCAATCAATTACATGTGAGTCAACATGAAGATAACTATAAAGCTTAAACATGCCGAAAACATTGTGTATCTGAATCATCTATAGGGGAAGTGATATCTTATATTCAATGACTCCATGATCATTGAACACCTCGATTGGCACCAATATTAGGTCAAAATCATTACCTTATTACGAAAAATTATCTACACATAAATATGAGCCACCATTAAAAACACAAAGTTTCCATCATTAAACTGAATATGTATCCTCCTATGATCAAAATCAAATTTTAGATGATGCTTTTCTACTTTAATCATCACAAAAACCAGCTATTAAATTTATTTCATAATCATTACGATTTATCTCCCATGAATTACTATCTCTCAAACCATACACTAGAATGGGGATCTCGATCTATGATGATAATCCTTGAGAATCCATAGAGTATAGAAGGTTCATCATCAATTAAACTAAAAAATACAAGAAATAAGATAAATAAATTTAAATGCTTGTTTATATGGTATTCTATATTGGGAAATTCATATACAGCTGCAATGTAATGATAAGGCATAACTGACATCCACAAGATTATTGGGGAACTCTCTACATGGTGCGGGAAAAATTGGAATCTCGATCTATGATGGTAATCCTTGAGACTCCATGTAGTATCACCAAATCCTCAAGATACTTCCTTCAATAAACACTTACTAATATAAAGAAAATTATCTTTATAAATTATGAAACTTTTGATAAATGATCCACAATCATCCTTGTATCATCATAGCCGAATTGAGTTCATGGGAAACTGATAAAAAACTAAATCAATGTGTACTAACAATTCAAATTAGGAATATATAATTTCAAGAGAAACCCTTTAGGAACACACTGCTCAACCATCATCTTCTAGAAGTCCAAACATTGAGATGTAAACTCTATAGTTTTACTCTTCAACCCAGGCCCCCAAAACTAACCCATCAAAAATTGGTACATATTTTTTGCACACGAATATACCACAAAGGGTTCACTATAGAACTATTGTATAACTATATCAATCTTAAGCAATTAGAAGGAACTCCTATGTTAGAATAATAACAAGGTTTTTTAGTCCTCAAACCTATCATCATCAAATTAATAAAAAACTACTAAAACTCTCCATACATCCACCTCAAAATCATTATATTGGTACTTATCACAATTCTCTGGGAACTCCTCTAAATACATCACCACAGAATAAAACTCCATCATAAAAAAATAAATCTTCATTCATAATTCACACCAATATTAGGATTCATCATTGAGTTCTATTCCACCACACTCCATAGTTATCTAAATCGTGATTGAGATCACTTCCTGAACTCTTACTCTATAGATGAGCTACAACCAATTTTTTATGTATATAAAATAATGAAGTAGTAATAGGAATAATTTTTTCAACTCAAAATGCCAATGTTCTTATTAAAAATTGGATAATACATACCTATTGTACATAAGGTTGGTAAAAACCAAAAAAAAACATTCTATAAGGAGGTAATGACACAAAAACATCATGAAAAATACAACTACTTCCAACTCAATATCATGGGTGGAATATTATTTCTTTTTAGGATGTAACACAGAAGAACCATAATAAAAAAAATTATCTATACTACATTTTAACACATTACAAACTTCCCCATCGAGAAAAAAATTACTTGATCAATTACCATATTCGTTTTCATGTACTGAAAACTTATCTATGACTAGTCATTATATAAGTACATGTGATCCTTTCTGATCAATAATGTTAGAGGAGTTTCAACCAAATATAAATCGGATAGAAACATCCTATAAAAAATTTGAATTTCGGGAAAACTCCATACATCTACCACTTTCATTGGGAATCCTTGAGAAACAATTACCACTATATTCGATGGTCCCAATGTAAGTTTTTATTGGGTTTTAACATTCCCCACAAAAAAGCATGATGTTAAAATTATTCCCACATAGAAAACATTAAAAAAAAATTGATGATGGAGATCTCCTAAAATAGAATGTAGAATATATTAATTTCCTCCACAAACATAGACTACAAAATGATTTCATTGATGAAAACAATCATGAAATTATCCAAAAACATCTTGAACAATTATTCCTTGAACCCCATGAAAATTGATGGAGGAGTTTTCAGTAAAAATGGAATCACAATGAACTAATAATAACCATGATGACATCTTATAGTAGTCTTAGGTGTACCCCCATCCTACACCATCCTAGGATGATATCATTACCACATTTCAATCATCAAGAACAAACTATCTCCTTCATGATGATCAAATAAATCATCAATTCATCGAATATGATTATAGTTAGTCATGTTCACATAGTTCATGTGATGAAAATAGACATATATATGAAATATAACATTGAACTTGTTTATGAAAAAAATTGGCTCACCCCAAGATGACACACTTGACTATATAAAAAACCATTACAATAGATCGATGATCTATACAAAAAACTATCACAAATCATAAGGTTCTATCATATATATATTCATCAAGATATGTGACATTATTATTTATACATATATCCCAAAATCAACCACCCATAAAGGGCATGTTGGTATAAACTTATATTGATGGACATAAAGTCACTATTACAAAACCCTAGGAAAATTGACTTTTAATAAAATTACTAGCTCTGAAATAACTTTTTGATAAAGGATGATATGGTTAAGAGACACTTCTAATCCCATTGAGGTTACCACTAACCAATGACCATTACAGACTCTCCGTTAGAATCATATTACATATCCCACATCCTGATGAAATCCATAATATCCATTACTGAATACAACCATCCCATGTTGAGGGTGATTTAAAATGGATGTATTTATAAACATATGATGTCTCTTTAATAGTAGTGCTACCCCAAAACTAGCTCGAAATATATACATACTTCATTCATGTTATCTCAACCTCTAACTAGTGTAGTCCATAAATAAGGATCTAGAAGATTATCCACCATATTTTGGAAATATAGGAAATTGGAAGGATATATAAAGGATTGATTCACTCTTTAATTAAAAATGCATGAATCCATATAGAGAACAAGAATATGGTACCACAAGAGACATCTATATTGTTTAGTGATGAAAATAGTAGTGTAAAATTATGAAAACAACTTACTCAAAATCTTCTTATGATCCAATTTTTCCAACCACAATGGCATTAATTTGATCTTAGAGGAAGAGGATCATCTTGAGGATATCTTATTCCCATCATATCTCCCTTACTAAAATCAGGAATTGATAAACCCTAATGGTTTTAGGTCAATTTAAACGAACCTTATGAGGGAACATAATTCCAAAATCATGTCACACAACAGATAACTATAATTTTACGAAACTCTCATAATAAAGAATATCATCTTGTACATGATGAACTCATATCTAATCTCTAGGAATTGGTATGAGATCATCCGCCCCAGGATAAATAAGATGAAGAGGGATATGATCTACCCCCAGCTGACTATATTATCTTCTTCTTCGAAAGATATGAATCCTAGACCATGGCCTTACATCTGGAGGAACCATGATGAATCTATTTTTATGATGACCCATTTCTGGATAGAATCCCTTTAATGGTCTCAAATCTTACAAGAACATAAGGATATGTTGACAACATGAATGTGGTGATCTGATGATATTTTTCATGACATAATAACTAATCGAAATATATAACCATGATATCCTCATCTAAATAAATGTTTGAAACATGTCCTAGAACAGTCTGAGAAGAGATACCAAATATATGTACACTAGAAATCTATTATTGAAGCAAAACCGTTCTAAATGAATTCCCACATTCGTTTATAACAATAAATACACTTCTATAAACATTTCCCTGACCATCTCTCAAAATAATGGTAGACACCACAATCTTGGATGGGCAATAATAAAAATTTCTTTACTAACTCACACCAAATCATCATAGGAAATCGAACATAGTTCAATTTTTGATCCCATATCGAAATTAAATATATCTCTATGTGTTATAACATGGAGTCTATGACTTACTGTAAAATAGAGTCATTATACTTCTATTGACTATAGCAGTGAAACTCTTAAAGTGTCCTCTTCCAATTTTCATTGGCATCAACCTCAACTCTATGATAAACACTGAAAATATTTTTTATAATCCTAACAAGGATTTAAAAATGGATCTATAATTGTAATAAGAATTAATTTTTTGGATCATATACATGGATTATATAATAATTAAATGTATGTGATTATTTATATATTTTATTTCTCAATGTTGATCATATCCCAAGGTTTAATAGTATCAAAAAAGCCACAAAGATGAATTATTCACGATCCTAACCAAGAACACTACCCCACTACTAGTATCATAATTTTTTGTAGGATCAGTATTCAAAAGTATATGTGTAACAAATAATATGTGTATAAAAATACATTTGACATAACTGATCTTCTGGGTTTAAATAACTTAAAAATCACAACTTGAATTTTTTCTACACAATCCAATGCAACGTCACATATTCTTATCTCAAACATCATCCAATCCATCAAACATAAAATTTGATACCACTATGTGATTCACCCACCCTCAACTAAAATAATACCCCCTCCTTGGATGTAAATTAGCGAAGAAGGACGGTGACAACCCATGTCCTTCTTCTATTAATCCTCATAATGGCGAGTATCTCAAAGGGTATACTAAGACTAAAATGTAAAGAATTAACATCCATGAGAAAAATAAAGAAGTGGTAGATAATACATAAAAAAATATAAACACCGCATCATGAAGGAAAAGGGAGAACTAAGTTAATACATGGAACTCGATATTGTACTAAGACTATAGAAGAGGAAAAACTCATGTATTAATAATATTATATCATTTGTGACCAAAGATCTCAACAAGATCCATAAAAACGTGGAAATACTAATATCTATCTTGAATTTCAACCATATTATACTCACTTTAAATATTTTTTATATATATGTTGGTGATTCTAATTTTATTCTTAGTAGGATCCTCCTTGGATCCTCTTATGTAATAAATAATGAAAGAATTATAAATCATAGTGAAAATAATATAATTCATCGCCTAAATAGTTATAATAAGTTCATAGACTCACCGTGGCTGAATCTCGCAAAATACCACAAAAAAAATATCAAATATTTTAATATGATGTACTTGGGTGCCCCGCAATCACTTACCCTTTGGATTTTACCTCTTCTATAACATCTCATACCATGATCCATCTCTATCAAAAATATGTTAGCCATCATAAAGCTATAATAATTATAACAACATAAACCACATCCATCACAAAAACATATCATAACATCATCCCATATAACATCATAATATAGTATCCATTTAGTTTCTATGATCCCCCACATCCCATAATTTGTGTATCATACATCGTGTATTACAAATAAATATATCACTGCATGTACATGGTATAAGGTACCTCAATCCATCAGAAACTATGCAAAATATACCTATAATAATTTTTCTGATATTATATCAGGAGATTCATGTGTTTGAAATAATCACAAGATATCAAAAACAGCTACACTTACATAAATATAGGGAAACTGATCATTGTTCATTCCATTTTTCTATTAAAACCAAGGGAAGGGTGAACGTCTAATGGAAGGAGTCATCCATTTATCCTACCACTATTATATTAGGGAAACTACCCGCCCAAATTCTACTGGGTGTCATTTGTAATGTAACGCCCCGACCCTAGTTACCCAGAGTCGGTGCATTATTACATAACACTGGCATGATCACAAGAAAGATCAAATCTCGAAAGACCGATTGGTTTAGTAGCCTTGGAAACACTTGATATATTCATAAATTTTTTCATTACATCATGAAGTGAAAAACTACTTCAAAAACATATTGTCTCCATAATCAACACTATTATCCCTTCATAATATCCCTACAGGTCATTCATAATTTACTTCTTCACATCCTAGGAAAAATAAAACATAGAAATGGGATGAGCTCAAATGCCCAGAAAGGATAACAATATAGCGGAAACTTTCATAAATAAGAATAAACATTTAAGGTAATGTATAACTAAAACAAAAGCCATTTAAACTTGAACTTCAACACTGTAAGGAAAAAATAAAATTAAATAATTCCATTTACTTATTCACATGGATATTCTACTAATCGAATAATCACATGCAATATTGATAACCACTTTCATAATGATGGAATGCATAATATCAGACTATCTTAACCATATAGCCAAGGCCTCGTGCCAAGACTACAAATAAGATTTTTCCAAGGCCTTGTGCCAAGACACTGTTTGTCTCATGAGACCTACCGATGCATCGATGAGCTATAGTGGGCTCCACCCGTCACATATTAAGTCCAATTCATTCCCATATGAAAATTTTTAAACATAACATAAACATTAGTATTGTAACTAGCATACAAAATGTCAATACATTCACCATAAACTATGAACGGTATAAAAATAGCACATCCACAGTCAAACATATCACAAAACCTTCAATATAATAAAGAAGTTTTGTATCATAATAAATCAACTTCAAATAAGCGTAAAATCCATCAAAGGATGTTGACATAGATGAAATCAAAACTCTTTTAAGAGAAATATATCTTTCTATTTTTGAAATCATTTAAGAGTCATATATTTATAAAATGAAACATTTTTCTTGAAAATATTCTTATAATCTTGTAAGGGAAGCTTCGACGATTTTATAATGGCGGAAAATAACCGCACCCGCCGTATAAGTGAAAAAAACATTCTTACCTTAATTCTGTCGAAAAGGTTAAAAGCACCTTGTTTGGAAAATGACGGAAAGATTCTTTCATAAAACTCTTATAAAAAGTCAAAAAAGGGTATAAATGACTTTAACCCATATTCTTTTAAATAGTAAAAATGTTTTGAAATACATTTTTAAGAAACATGGATGTGGATGATAAAGAGATCCCATTAGATTATTACGTATAAACAACCTCGGATAATGAAGAGATTGTGAAATAACCCTTACCTTGTACTTTTCCTTGGTTGGGGTAGGTTAACCTCCTATATAATGGTGAAATAATTGTTATTAAATTATACAAGAATAATATATATTAATATGATATCATACATGATCTTTTAACATTGATTTGTTAATAATATCTTAGTATTATCGTTGTTTCAGGTGTTAACTTACTCATTTTATTTTATATGTTTTGTTACATAAGCCATGTTTGTGATGGATAGGTTGTATCTTAATAATATCCAGAATGATATCAAGTCCTTAAACATCATTTTTAAATTATCAAATGATAATTATACTTGAATGGATACGATGGAGAATGAATCTCATCGCGTTCGTGGAGACGGTAGTCCGTACGTACGCACGAGCGACAATATCATTCATTTGATATTAAAATAATATATAAATGGATGGTATATCATATATAAATAATAATTATCATGTTATATTTATTATTTACATGAATTACACATCATTATTATACCCACCCAAATAATAATTTATTAAATAACAATTACACCACGACGTGCAGACGGTAAGCCGTACGTACGCACGTATGGTGACATGTTATTCAAAGGATGGATATAATACTGAATATGGTTGTACCATATTTATAATAACATCACAGTAAATATATGATACCGAAGTTATTATTTTAGAATGTTAATAACAAAGGAAGAAGAAGTGGAAGAAGAAAGGAACTTGGAAAAGGGTGGTGAAATTATTAACTCTTCTTCGGGCTCTTCCTTTTGATTTGATCAAAAGGGCTCATTAGGTTGGCATGCTGATCAAACTAAGGCCTCTAGGATGTAGTTAGGGATGTTGGGAGAGTATTTGTTCAGAGTATGGCCGACCCAAAAGGCTTTGAAGGTGTGATGTAATGAGAAGGGGGAGTGCCCTTTTATAAGAGGGGTGAGGGGCACCTTTGGAAAAGCTAGAAATATTAATTTATAATAAATTAATATTCAGTTTCTAATGGCTCCAAAGTTGATTATTTAAATTTTAAGGTGGGTATAGGTCGAAAAACATTAAACCAATATAATTTAGACAGGTTTCTGTTAATATATTAACCATATCATTAAGTATTAACTCTTAGTTAATTAGTTTGACATTTACCATGTCACTTTGTATTTTTATATTATATAGTTAATAATCTTACTATATACATCCAAGAGACCCCTAAGTGGTCCATTAATGATACAAACATCATGATATAAGTCTCTTGGACGATCCTTATATTTTTAGAAATTTAATATCAATTAATAATATAATATTTGTTTTAAAAACTCTTTTATGTCAATTTTGACACTATTCAATAGTTGATTTTTGTGAAACTCATAACAGAATGATTACTTAGAATAAATTTAATTAAATAATTCCTAACATGTCATATTAACTTATAAAATTAGATTAATTCATCAAAAGTCTAAAAATATATTTATTTGTGTATTTATAATATCAATTATTCTAATTTTTCACTATTATGGTAATTACTGCATCATCATTGTGTCATAAATAAAATAAATGATGAAATGTCTAAAAATTATAAATAAAATATAAATATGTAGAAAATATTTTTATCTTTCTAATGAATATTTAAATCGAATATATCTTATGTATAACCCTATATTAAAAATGTTTTAGTAAATAAACTTTGATTTTAACTCTTTTAACTCGTCTTTGAATTAAATAATAATAAATTTCCTAATCTAATCCATGTGGACCTAAATTATAATACTTTACTCCTAAGGTTGTTTTTTGTCGAGATAAACATGTCCAATAGAATTAGGACAAGTTTCAGGGTAATATTAAAATCATTTTACCCTTAATTACCCTATTTACTTTTAACCGTTGTAAATAAAAGTAAAAAGTTACTATTCACCAAAAATTATTTTCATCTCATTGAACCACAATTTACTTCTTGATATTAACCGTGTTTCTCGGATTTTCAAAATTCCACTCATAGAAGCAGTAAAATTATGTTTTATGAAAAATTCAGTTTTTAACTACCACTTAGTAGTTTCACTATTCATCAAAAATTGAAGTTTTTCAGAACAATGCCAAAATTTCACCCTAAGCTATAATTCATATTCCAAATTCAAAAATGATGTCTATTTTAAAAAATTCCAAACATATAAGTTGTATTAATTAATTTTATAATTAATTCCCGATGTTACAACAAATAGCGTGTTTTTAAGAAACAATATATATAAAAATATTGACAATTGTTTAGGTCCAATTTCAAAGTGAAATTAATTATAATGAACACCATTGGATAAAATGGTAAAAATATATTCTAATTATACTATAAAACCACTAAATAATATAATTTATCACTATAAATTATTTTGATTAAAAAAGTTGTTTTTTAGTATTTGTCACTATTCGTAAAAATTGGACGTTCTCAGAAAAATTAAACTTAGGCTAATTTCGATATTCTGAATCCAAAAATGAATTTCATTTTGAAATATAATATATATATATAATTTCAAAAAGTAGGTATTACTATTCATAACGGCTAGTTTGATTGGTTGTGGTGTGTTAGAACTCGATGTTGCGTACAACAAACGCTATCACATTATTCAAAGAGAAGCGTACCGTAGAGGCTTGGGGTGTTACATTCTCCCCTCCTTCAAATAATTTCGTCCTCGAAATGTTTCCAGAATACTACCGCATGAAATGACTTGGGTGGTTCTTCATCATAAGTTCCTCGGGTTCCCACATTGCCTCTTCCATCTTATGGTTTCTCCACAATAATTTTACCAGACGCGTCGTCTGGTTTCTCAGAACATGTTCTCTCGTATCAAGAATCCTGATGGGCTCTTCGCAATAAGACAGATCGGGTTCTAGTTCTAATTCCTCATAAGTGAGTACATGCGTTGGGTCAGGCATTTATTTCCTCAACAGAGATA
The DNA here is from genome assembly GCA_963277665.1 of Viscum album. Lineage (NCBI taxonomy): Eukaryota > Viridiplantae > Streptophyta > Magnoliopsida > Santalales > Viscaceae > Viscum > Viscum album. The sequence continues at coordinate 1,393,348,307 of OY728126.1, read as the reverse complement.
CGTGGAACACATCGTGAACTTTGGAGAGACTTGGCGGCATTGCCAATCGGTAAGCTACAACCCAAATTTGTTCTAGAATTTCGAAAGGTCTGATGTACATGGGACTCAATTTAACTTTCTTACCAAAATGTATGACTCCCTTCCATGGAGATACCTTCAGGAAAACATGATCACCGACTTGAAATTCCAAATCCTTCCTTCGATTATCGGCATAGCTCTTCTTCCTACACTGAGCTACTTTGATGTGATTTTGGATTACCTTCACCTTTTCCATTGTTTCCTCCACTAGTTCTAGACCTACAAGTTTTCTTTCACCAACGTCATCCCAACAGGTTGGTGTGAGACATCTCTTTCTGTATAATGCTTCATATGGTGCCATATGAATACTCGAATGGAAGCTATTGTTATAGGAAAATTCTACCAGAGGTAAATACTGATCCCACATACCCTGAAAGTCAAGTGAGAAAGTTCTCAACATGTCTTCTATGGTTTGAATAGTCCGTTCTTATTGTCTGTCAATCTGAGGGTGGTAATCAGTGCTCAAATGAAGTTCAGTATCCAGGGATTTCTGAAGGATTTTCCAGAATCTTGAAGTAAAATGGGGATCATGATCAGAAACAATCGATAGGGGTACTCTATGAAGTCTCACAACTTCATTAATATATAGTCTTGCTAGACGTTCCAGGGGTAGATCTTCTCTTATAGCAAAAAAATGTTCTAACTTGGTAAGACGATCAACAATAACCCATATTGAATCATTCCTTCTAGGAGCCTTTGGTAGTCCCATGACAAATTCCATCATAATATTGTCTCATTTCCACTCTGGTATGGGAAGAGGTTGCATGACTCTTCCAGGCTGTTGCCTTCCAGCTTTCACTTATTGACAAACCATACATCTTGACACAAAATCAGCAATATCCCTCTTCATGTTGTCCCACCAAAAATGTTCCTTCAAATCTCTATACATTTTGGTGCTCCCAAGATGTATAGAGAAATTGGAACTATGGGCATCATCCAGCAATTCCCTTTTTAGATCAGGTATATCGACAACACAAAGTCTCTTCCCAAATTTCAAAATTCCATCTTCATACACAAAGTCTCTCAATCTCCCATTATTCAGAGCATTAATCTTCTTTTTAAATTCTTCATCATCGGTCTGAGAACTCTTAATCCTTTCTAGTAAAGATGGTTTGGAAACCATTTGAAAAAGCGTTGATTTTTCACCGTCCCTGGTTATTCCCATGTCCATCTTCACTAGATCAATGAAAATTGGATCCCTTTCAATTCTCATATTGTTCAAAACTCCATGATCTTTTCTGCTCAAAGCATCTACCACCTTGTTTGCCTTCCCCGGGTGGTAGTGTATCATGAAATCATAATACTTGAGTAATTCAATCCATCTCTTTTACCTCATGTTGAGTTATTTTTGTGAGAAAATATACTTCAAACTCTTGTGATCTGTATAAATCTCACATTTTTGACCATAGAGGTAGTGCCTCCATATCTTCAAAGCAAAGATCACAGTTGCTAACTCGAGATCATGAGTAGGATAGTTTTGTTCATGAATTGTCAACTGTCGTGATGCATAGGCAATAACCCTATCATTCTTCATAAGGACACAACCAAGTCCTTTTTCGATGCATCACTATAAATAACGAACCCATCATTCCCTGATGGTAGAGTCAATATAGGAGCATTGACTAATCTTATCTTCAGTTCTTCAAAACATTTTTCACACTCTTTTGTCCAAACAAATTTAACCCCTTTACGTGTGGGCTTCGTTAATGGGTTAGCCAATTGGGCAAAATTTTGGACGAAACATCGATAATAACCTGCTAAACCAATAAAACTACATACCTCAATTATACTCGTCGGTTCTGGCCAATCATGGTTTGCCTTAGTCTTAGAAGGATCAACAGAGATTCCATCTTTAGAGACAATATGGCCAAGAAAAGAAATCTCCTGAAGCCAGAATTCACACTTGCTAAACATCCCATATAATTCTTGTCTTCTCAGAGTCATCAAGATAATGCGCAAGTGATTTTCATGATCTTCATAACTTTTTGAGTATACCAAGATATCATCAATAAATACCACCACAAATTCATCGAGATACTTCTTGAAAACTCTATTCATCAGATCCATGAATACAGAGGGTGCAATAGTCAATCCAAAAGGCATGACTGTAAACTCATAATGCTCGTACCTGGTTCGAAATGATGTCTTCAGAATGTCCTCCTTCTTCACACACAACTGATGGTATCCAGATCGAAGGTCAATCTTTGAAAAGTATTGAGCTCCATGCAGTTGGTCAAATAAATCATCAATTCAAAGTAGGGGATACTTGTTCTTTATTGTTATAGCATTGATATCCCTGTAGTCGACACATAACCTCATAGATCCATCTTTCTTTTTAACAAAAAGAATAGGGGCTCCCCATGGAGAAACACTAGGGAGAATAAATCCCTTATTACTCAATTCCTCTAGTTGTTTCTTTAGTTAAACTAATTCTATAGTGTCCATTCTATAAGGGGTGTTCGATATAGGCCTTGATCGAGGAATTAAATCAATGGACAACTCAACTTCTCGTTCCAGAGGATGTACAGGTAAATCATCAGGAAATACATCTATATATTCTTTCACAATAGGTACATCCTCTATTTGACCATTCCTTTACTCACCCATAGTTATTTCATTCTCTTCCTCCCCAATAATTGAATTTAGTTGAGCTACTGGGGGTGGATCTAGATAAGAATTAGGTGGTGACGATTTTGCTCTAAATATAAGGTGTTCCTTATCATCATCATCACGAATCGTAACCTCTTTCTTATTACAATAAATCTTCGCATCATAGTCCAAAATCCAGTCCATACTGAGGATTATATCTAACTCAATCATAGGTATGACGATGAGATCAGCAGATAAAGAACATTTATATGCTCTAATGGGGACCGATTCACAAAACTTTGTGGCAATGATACTTCCCATAGGAGTTTTAACTGACAACTCCCTTGTTAAATCAAATTGGAAATATCTAATTTTCTTAGCAAACATGGAAGATATGAAACAATGCGATGATCTAGAATCAAATAATGCATTTTATAAACTTGAGGAAACCATTAAATTACCTACCACCATGTCTTTCGGAGCTTCTACCTCAGTAGTAGTGATAACATAAGCATGGGCTTGATCCGTTGGCCTTTTCTGAGGTAAGTTCTCCTGACGCTTAGGACATTCATTTGCATAATGTCTCATCTCCATGAAATTGTTGCACTGAACATTGGTAGCTTCCTTCTTCCCAATGAAATCACGAGCTTGGTGGCCTTTTTCACCACACTTGTAACAGACTCACATTCCCTTCAAGAATGTATCGGGGTGTTTCTTCCCACATTTACCACACGATGGATATTCAACCTTTCCCTTCTTCCCCTTATTTCCATTCTAAGATTGATCAGCAGGTCTCTTCTTATCTTGAATTTCTTTAAAGTCATAAGACTTAGAGAATTCCTTTTCGGTCTTGATATCACATGAGACAATGTCTTCGTACGATGAAAAGGATTGTGAGACTAATGCTCGATGGAGAAATGTTTTAACCCATAAAAGAAAGGACCAATCTTACTTCTTGGGTTACGTATATAATCTCCAGCATACCTTGCTAACCTTGTAAAGTTAGCCTCGTACTTTGCGACATTCTCATCCTCCTTCTGTCTCAGAATCAGAAATTGCCTTTACATATCTGCTCGATGGTCGTGAGGAAAGTATTTTTCTAAACACAGATCTTTGAACTCCCTCCATTCCATATTTTATACTTCATCATCTTCCTTCATGTTTTGAATCAATGACCACCATTGATCATCATCTCCAGTGAGTCAGTAAACTGCCATGATAACTTTTTCCCTTTCACTACTCCCCAAAGCCTGAAATATTTTCTCTAGGGAATTTATCCATTGCTCAACTACCAAGGGATTTTTACTCCCATTTAGAGTTGGTGGTTGTTGCCTCATGAATCGATCTAACATTGATCCTCCACGATGTGGATCAAGGTGCTCCATACAGGTAAGATTATTATTCATAACCTGAGTAAGTTGTCCCAATATAGTGATTAGCTGATCGACACCAGTTGCATCACCAGCTCCACTATAATTATCTTGAGCAGGAGGGAAATCCCTAAATGGATTGCGTGCATTGATACAGTTTCCATTTCTTCTACTAGGTTCCATTTCTAAACTATGGTATAAACTAGACCAGTTTATAAATCAAAATACATAATCACATACTTACAAAACACTGAACATAAATTGAACTATTTATGGATATAATCCATAATCATAAGAATGTTTTCTTTGAGAAAGTATATACTCAGAAACCCTTCATACTGATTTGTAATGAATATGAGATTTATCCTAAGCATATCCCCCGGGAGTGTCGTAACCAAGAGTGCAGCAAGGCCCGTTGTCGTGCACCAGTTCCCATTCGAGTCTAGCTCAAAGCGGTGTTTTTGGGTTTTACCCCTAGGTACATCTGTTCCAGAGCCGCCTCTACCTGCTCGTATCTAGACAGAGATGTATTGCTCGGAAAACTTACAAAATCTCTACAATACCAAAATTCTTGGAATTTCTTCTATACTAATCCTCAATGTTAATCTTAGGTCTACATGCTCTAATCAGAGTTTATCTAAATCTAGCTTCCAAGGTTTTTACTAAACTTCCTCTGATACCAACTGTAACGCCCCGACCCCAGTTACCCAGAGTCGGTGCATTATTACATAACATTGGAATGATCACAAGAAAGATCATATCTCAAAAGACCGATTGGTTTAGTAGCCTTGGAAACACTAGATATATTCATAAAGTTTTACATTACATCATGAAGTGAAAAACTACTACATCAACATATTGTCTCCATAATCCACACTATTATCCCCTCATAATATCCCTATAGGTCATTCATAATTTACTTCTTCACATCCTGGGAAAAATAAAACATTGAAAAGGGGTGAGCTCAAATGCCCAGTAAGGATAACAATATAGCAGAAACTTTCATAAATAAGAATATACATTTAAGGAAATGTATAACTAAAACAAAATCCTTTTAAACTTGAACTTCAACATTGTATGGCAAAAATAAAATGAAATAATGCCATTTATGTATTCACATGGATATTCTACTAATCGAATAATCACATGCAATATCAATAACCACTTTCATAATGATGGAATGCATAATGCTAGACTATCATAACCACATAGCCAAGGCCTCGTGCCAAGACTACAAATAAGATTTTTCCAAGGCCTTGTGCCAAGACACTAGTTTGTCTCATGAGACCTACCAATGCATCGAGGAGCTATAGCGGGCTCCACCCGTCACATATTAAGTCCAATGCATTCCCATATGAAAAGGATTAAACATAACATAAACATTCGTATTAAAACTGGCATACGAAATGTAAATACTTCCACCATAAAATATGAATGGTATAAAAATAGCACATCCACAGTCAAACATATCACAAAACCTTCAATACAATATAGAAGTTTTGTATCATAATAAATCAACTTCAAATAAGCGTAAAATCCATCAAAGGATGTTGACATAGATGAAATCAAAACTCTTTTTAGAGAAATATCTATTTGTACTTTTGAAATCATTTAAGAGTCATATATTTGTAAAATAAAACATTTTTCTTTGAAAATATTCTTATAATCTTGTATGGGAAGCTTCAACGATTTTACAACGGCGGAAAATAACCGCACCCGCCGTATAAGTTAAAAAAACATTCTTACCTTAATTCTGTCGAAAAGGTTAAAAGCACCATGTTTGGAAAACAACGGAAAGATTCATTTATAAAACTCATATAAAAAGTCAAACAAGGGTATAAATGACTTTAACCCATATTCTTTTAAATATTAAAAATGTTTTGAAATACATTTTTAAGAAACATGGATGTGGATGATAAAGAGATCCCAGTAGATTATTACATATAAACAGCCTCAGATAATGAAGAGATTGTGAAATAACCCTTACCTTGAACTTTTGCTTGGTTGGGGTAGGTTAAACACCAGTATAATGGTGAAATAATTGTTATTAAATTATACAATAATCATATACATTAATATGATATCATATATGATCTTTTTACATTGATTTGTTAATAATATCTTAGTATTATCGTTGTTTCGGGTGTTAATTTACTCGTTTTCTCTTATATGTTTCATTATGTAAGACAAGTTTGTAATGAATAGGTTGTATGTTAATCATATCCAGAATGATATAAAGTCCTTAAACATCATTTTTAAAACATCAAATTATAATTATACTTGAATGGATACGATGGAGAATGAATCTCATCGCGTTCGTGGAGACGGTAGTCCGTACGTACGCACGATCGACAATATCATTCTTTTGATATTAAAATAATATATAAATGGATGGTATATAATATATAAAGAATAATTATCATGTTACATTTATTATATACATGAATTACACATCATTATTATACCCATCCAAATAATAATTTATTGAATAACAATTACACCACGACGTGGAGACGGTAAGCTGTACGTATGCACGTATGGTGACATGTTATTCAAAGGATGGATAGAATACTGAATATGGTTGTACCATATTTATGATAAAATCACAGTAGATATATGAAACTGGAGTTATTATTTTAGAATGGTAATAACAAAGGAAGAATAAGTGGAAGAATAAAGGAACTTGGAAAAGGGTGGTGAAATTATTACCTCTTCTTCGGGCTCTTCCATTTGATTTGATCAAAAGGGCTCCTTAGGTTGGCTTTCTGATCAAACTAAGGCCTCTAGTTTTTATTTAGGGAAGTTGGGAGAGTATTTGGGTAGAGTTTGGCCGAACCAAAAGGCTTTGAAGGTGTAAAGTAATGAGAAGGGGGAGTGCCCTTTTATAAGAGAGGTGAGGGGCACCTTTGGAAAAGCTAGAAATATTAAATTATAATAAATTCATATTCGGTTTCTAATGGCTCCAAAGTTTATTATTTAAATGTTAAGGTGGGGATAGGTCTAAAATTATTAAACCAATATAATTTATACATGGTTTGGTTACTATATTAAACTTATCTTTAAGTATTAACTTTTAGTTAATTAGTTTGACATTTACCATGTCACATTGTATTTTTAAATTATATAGTTAATAAACTTACTATATACATCCAAGATACCCATAAGTGTTCCATTAATGATAAAAATATCATGATATAAGTCTTTTGGCCAACCCTTAGATTTTTAGGAATTTAATATCAATTAATAATATAATATTTGTTTTAAAAACTCTTTTATGTCAATTTTGACACTATTCAATAGTTGATTTTTGTGAAACTCATAATAGAATGATTACTTCGAAAACATTAAATTAAATCATTTATAACATTTCATATTAACTTATAAAATTAGTTTAATTCATAAGAAGTCTCAAATTATATTTATTTGTGTATTTATAATATCAATTATTTTAATTTTTCACTACTAAGGTAATAACTACATCATCATTGTGTCATAAATAAATTAAATTATTTAATGCCTAAAAATTATAAATAAAATAGCATTATGTAGGAAATAATTTTATCTTTCTAATGAATATTTACAATCGAATCTATCTTATGTATAACCCTATATTAAAAATGTTTTAGTAAATAAACATTGATTTTAACTCTTTTAACTATTCTTTGAATTAAATAGTAATAAATGTCATATTCTAATCCAAGTGGACCTAAATGATAATATTTTATTCCTAAGGTAGTTTTTGGTCGAGATAAACTTGTCCAATAGAATTATGACATGTGTTAGGATAATATTAGTATCATTTTTACCCTTAATTACCCTATTTAATTTTAACCGTGGTAAATAAAAGTAAAAAGTTACTATTCACCAAAAATTATTTTCATCTCATTGAACCACATTTTACTTCTTGATATTAACCATGTCTCTCGGATTTTCTAAATTCCATTCACAGAAGCGGTAAAATTATATTTTATGAAAACTTCAGTTTTTTAACTACCACTTAGTAGATTCACTATTCATCAAAAATTGACGTTTTTCAGAACAATGCCAAAATTTCACCCTAATCTATAATTGATATTCCGAATACAAAAATGATGCCTATTTTACAAATTCAAAACATATAAGTTGCATTAATTAATTTTATAATTAATTCCCTCTGTTACAACAAATAGCGTGTTTTTAAGAAACAATATATATCAAAAGATTGACAATTTTTTAGGTCCAATTTCAAAGTTAAATTAACTATAATGAACACCATTGGGTAAAATGGTAAAAATATATTCTAATTATACTATAAAACCACTACATAATATAATTTATCACTATAAATTATTTTGATTAAAAAAATTGTTTTTAAGTATTTTTCACTATTCATAAAAATTGGACATTCTCAGAAAAATTCAACTTAGGATAATTTCGATATTCTGAATCCAAAAATGAAGTTCATTTTGAAATAAAATGTATATATAATTTCAAAAAGTAGGTATTACTATTCATAACGGCTAGTTTGATTGGTTGTGGTGTGTTAGAACTCGATGTTGCGTACAACACACGCTATCACATTATTCAAAGAGAAGCGTACCGTAGAAGCTTGGGGTGTTACATGTAATAACTGAAATTGGTGAGGAAGCATATGAAGTCATATAAAATAAAGTTTATAATATATCTCAGAACTTCACATTAGGAGTATCATATTATTAAATTCAATTTAATCTAACATCACATGGAATCTATTGTTACACTACTAAGACTAGATATCCTATAATCCCACAATTATTTTAATGAACTATATTAAATTATAATATTTTCATTTACCAATTCACTTTTCATTAATTAATTATTTATTAATAATTTTCATCCATTATTATTAACAATTATAAATTATTTACCATCAAATACACATCCATTCACTTACAGAATAATCCAAATGAAGTATACCATTTCTCATGAGTGACATCTCATTTTTATTACAACAACACATCCCCATGAGTTTGGTTATAAAATTAAATTATTAGTTTCAAAAACTTTTTTTAATATTAGAAAACCTCCAAATCTAACACCATAATGAAACAAGAAACAAAACCCATTTAGTTTCCACAATCATCGAGGAATTAATTTTTATATAACAAAAACACCTTCCATTGAACACAAAATGGATTCATTTCAAGAAAACATCCATCTTTATCATATTAATGGACAATCCCAACATTACATTATTCCACTATCTTTAGTTTCATCCCCAACACACAGAAATACATATCACTATGAATCATGAAATCATATGCATTAATTGATTCCATATCATCTAGGCCTCCCTAGACCATATCACAACAACCAACCAAGGATCATCTCTCTCGGGATCATAAAACATCAAATATAAAGAATATCATCTATATGAGATCATAATACAGCATGAAAATATGCATAACCATTAGGTAATGTTTTACATAAAAGTAGTCATTCATTTTTCACATGAAATTGTTCTTTCATGACACAAAACATAGGGAATCTGACCTTCTTAAAGAAATGGGCTCTCATTGGACCCATATTTATCTTTAACAGAAAATCAATTTTTTATTTCATCATAACATAATGGATTCAAAATTTATGGATTAAAACTACAAGAATACTAAGGAATTATATATAAAAAATTTTCAATCAATTATACCTTCATCAAATATTGAAAAACCGTTCACAAAAAATTATTAAAAGAAAAAATTCTAGTTAAAATTGTATATTGGAAATCTCATCAACTAGAATTTATGTGATACACATGATTTATAAATTAAAATAACACATAGAAGATCATATTCAATTAAGATTCAAAATTTTTTCAATTTTAATTACAATTAGATAATACGAGAAAACAAATTCATTTAATTTTTTTTATTAATCATTTAGAAAACCACTAATAATTTATTTTTCCATTACATTCAATTCCATTTTATAATAAATGTTTCATTATAAACAAAGAATAAAAATTCCTATATATTTATATAATTTATAGAATTATATCTTGGAAATCAATAATAAATATCTTATTATGAAGGAATGTAATATCATGGGGTCATTAATCATAAAACAAATTCATTATTTACACTTTTTCAGTATTTGGTAGGATAATTTCATTAACATCCAATGAACTAATCCATTCTATCATATTAATTTCACAAAAATAAAATATATGCAATGAATCCACTGAATAGAAGGAATCAATATTCCTCACACACAAAAGGTTATACATCAATAATCTCAATCACGTTCCCCACAATAAAACTACACCCCCAAACCAATGACAGTGATATACAATATCACCATCAATAAAAAAATATGCACTATAAGAAAACATGGTAGAAACTTTCATCTAATGGAAATAAACTACCGAAGGATCCAGATCAATGAACTACAACATAATGAGGTATAACTGAGTTATAATTTCCTCTAATCTGACACCATATTTTTTTAATCAATTCCTTTTAATGGGATCGAAAAATTCATTGAAAACCCATCATTGGATGAATAGAGATTAACGAGGTATGTCCATATGGTTTGAGTTGAGTGAATACAACTTCAAGATTTATATTCCTTTTTTAGGTTTTTTATGACTTGCAAGTATCATTTCATTCATATATTTCCCATGTTATATTTTTCTCTAAAATATTGACTTCTAAAACAAAGATGCCTACAGTTTATTAAAATCATAAATTTAGTATTCACAATTTTATTTTATCATGACTAGATTTTATGATTTCAAGTATCAACATATTTATGTAAAAAAAATTAATGTTATTTCATAAAATCCTATTAGTAAAATCCCCTTACATAATATGAAAACAAATTTTATGTTGTAAAACAAATTTATGCCATAAATCACAACATTAGTGAATTTCCTCCATACATATAGCTTTTTGAATGAAAAATCTTATCTATCCACAATATTAATCCACAATGTTCCATAGGATTATATTACATGAATTAGTTATGGATTCATGGATTTATACCATTACACATATTATTTTTTAATAAGATTGATATATTGATGAAACTCTACAACGATTATCAGAAACTGGGAATGTTCAAAACCCCGAACTAGTATCATATACCATGTGCTAATTATTTTTTGATCAAATATGTGAATCTCAAAAAATTATTTTATTTTAATATGTTTAGTATATCATTTATTGAGGGTCAATAATGAGGATTTTCTCAATTCAATATTGTAAATAATTTAATGAACATATGATTTTTTTAGTGATTCAATTTGGTCTTACGATTACCTAATATATCATCATGATTTTAATTAAAGGTGACTTTATTGTTTAAATTGATCAGTTTTATGTAGTATTTATTGATGATACAAAAATATATACCAAAATAAATGATGACAAAAAATATAACAACATAACATCACAAAATACCATATAAAAGATCTTTTAAAAAAAATTACTTTGGATATGTTTTTATATATAACGATTCATTTTTTGGTTATATAATTTCATGGGGGTATATTGGTAAATCAATTGTCTAAAAAGTTATTAAACATTTTCCTAGACGATCCACCCTGACAATGATTGGTAGTTTTTTATGATTCATGAAATATTATTGATTATTTTGAAGAATTTTTCGTGGATTTATAATCCAAGAAATGTGTTAACTCATAAGGGATCCATGTTCTATATGATAGATTAAAGTTACACAAATTTCTAGGAACAGAAAATAAGGATAGTCAGCACACCTCTACATATATTACCTTTTAGTTGAGAAAGGTATGTGAACTTTTTTGATGCATCACATAAGAGAATATATTGTGTCTTTATGTATAATGATGTAGTGATAGATAATGCCTCATGTAAATTCATGGTTCATGATAAAAATTACCCAACATAAAATTTGGTGTTATCTATAGACATTATTTAATTAATTATATAGATCAATTACCTTTACGAAAAATACTATGATATTTATATTGATCGAAAAAGTATAAAATATATATACACTTATAATGGGACAAATATGAACAATATAATAGTATTGTAATTGTTTAATGATTATGAATATTAAATACATTACCACCCATGGATGGATTAGAAGTGTGATGATGCTTAGAGTTGGAAGGATCATGCAACATTTTCATTACATAGGATTATGATGATACAATAAATAATTATTTTAGGGCTTTATAATTTCAAATCATTATAAAAGGGTATATATCATATAATTTCAATATTAATATTCAACTACCAATATATGTGATAAATTAAGTGGAATTTCTAGGTTCAATGAATAGTTGAAACTTGCGGTGGTAGTGATATATTAAAAATTATTTCAATAATTTTTTCTCAAAATCATGTGTAAGGATATAGAACATAAAATTTATAATTTATTTATTTATTACATGAAGAAATCAATACATTTTCTTATGATAACTCTTCAATTAGGAATTTTGGTCATCCAAAAAGACCCTTTTGGATTTCCTTCATTGCATTTTGAGGATTAGAGAATAGAATCTCTCAATCAACGATGCACACATGCTCCAATGAACTGTAAGAAATAGCAGTCGATCTCTGAGTGCTAGTTAGGTGAAATTAATATCTTGAATATTTTTTTTTACCACCCATTATTAAGAGTAGAAGAAATTTCTCTTTTGTTTCTTCTTCTTGAGAGGGAGAAAGAATGGTTAGTAAATAGTGAATTGATTGTGTGTAGTAATCCTATATTGTCAATTTTGGATGAATTAAAAAATATACATATATTTCCTTTTATATATTTAGGGTTTACACTAAAATATTATTTAATTTCATGTCATTATTTACATAACATTTAAAACCATTATTAAAATTCATTCCCCAAAACAATAATAATACTATTTTGTGGTGCAAAAACATTCGAAAAATTATAAATAATTATATTATCAATGTATGGGGGTTTAGTCACTAAAGGTACGTAGTATTTATTTAACAACCGAATTAATATTTTATTTATAAATAAATATTTCATTAGCCTATATATAAATAAATATTTTTTATACATTAAAAAAATTCATTTTTATTCACAGGTTTAAAAATTAAATTTTTTTTATTTAAGATACAAAGATACCATGAATTAAATAATTCCTCAGTCCTAAGAACATTATTCAATCCATTAATTAAATTAAAATTTAATTTAATTGAGATCAATAGAAACAATATGTGTGCGACACTCTAGGATTATTTCTCTATGGATTTAGACAATCTTACCAAAAGTGGTTGATTACTGTCTATCAATGGGTCAATGAACCCAAGAGAAAGAAATAAATTTCAAAATGATGAAAACTACATATAGATGTTCACTATGTTATATAATATCATTATCAAAATAAAACATAAAAGGTTGCACAGTAGTTCCATCACATTATATGGTAGATGAATCTTTCATTGACTATCTAAAATAAAAACATCATTACACAATGGAAATGGAATTTAGGAACTAACTATATTACAATAAAATGGCTGATATATCATCTCCTGTAATTATAGAAGTTAAAAATTATTCCTCAATATATAAATTAATGAAATGTAAATTATGATGAACCATATATACCCTACTACCCTCCAACATATGGAATTAAGGTTATTGTTAATAAATCTATGTTTAAAATTCATCAAATGCCTCAATTATAATCTAAAATTCATTGGAACATTATAAATTCATGTAGATATGAATATCTAGTGACCCCAGGACATGTGAAATTTCTATTGGCGTGTATATTCTGATAATAAGTCATCTTGGACATTAACATGTCTGGATTTGAAGAGAAAAAGCCTCATCCCCTTACAAATACAATCACATCGTAGTCTGAATAACCTGTTTGCAGTCATAGTTCATTATCAAACCACAAAAGTCTTTTAATAATATTTTCATAGCACTTATAGGTTCTAATTATAGCGAGGAGTTTCTATGAAATTATCAACATGAAAAATACATTAGGATATTATTACATTAAAAACATATTTAAAAATGATCAATATGTAATAAGATGTAAAATTATAATTCAATATGTCATATAAACTTTTATTCGATGCAAAATTATTTAGTCCTTGGACACCGACTCTACCAAACTCCCACATTGACCCGATCCAACTTTCATTGACATTGAATCTACTATACCTCACATGACAATAATAATTAAAATATGTCATTTCCTTACTCAAGGGGTGCACCATGTATTCATTAGAGGGAATAATTCTCACCACAACCTCACATCTCAATGAATATTCTTGAATAGATGATAATTAGAAAGTATGTTCTTCATTTGTTGATGTGTCCTTGGATATTTTAGGGGAGACACCTCTATAGTACTATCACAATAGAGTGTGATTGGATATTTATTGGGATGTACATCCTCAAGCACTAGGAAAATGTTATGAATTTATACTATATTCTTTTCATCATATGATGGTTAAATATACTCATACTCCGATATAGAATCTATGACTACTAACTGATTTAACATCATCTAGAACTCTTAATATCTATTCAAAGTGAAGATGTATCTCATTTGGGAATTCATAACCTCTTAATAAATTTGGAAACAAGAAATTTCATATCATCTATAGACAAGTTCCTCATCTTTTCCATAGACAAGGAACATATCATTTTTATGCCGTAGATACTTAAGGATAGTCTGGAATTACATCAAATGGTGGTCACCTGAATCATCGTGATATTTTCCCATTATTTTCACTATACATGCAATAACTATATTAGTACACATCAAAAAATATACGACTTACCCAAACTCTATTGTGTATGTAATCATTTCTATTCAGTCTATTTCTTCATGTTTTTAGGACACATTTTCCTGAAATCATGTATACCATGTTCTGTTGGAACAACCCCATATTTTATTGTTTCAAATTGTTTCTCTTTAATATATTTTCCATTTATTTACATTGACTTTGGACGAGAAATATATTGGAGCTAACCTAATGGTTTTTAATAAAAATAATAGATGTTTTCTCATCCATTTCCATCATATTGTAGCATTTAATCAGCTTTTCCTTGTCAAAAGGTAATAATGATATTTCATTTTTAATATGAATTAAATCATCACCATATAGTACTAAGAAAATGAAATAACTAGACCTAAAAATTTTATAGACACACTAATATTATTAATTATATATGAATCCAATTTTTTTATGTTCTCATTAAAACAAATCTTACATGTACTAGAATTTATATTAATACGTATATTTATGTTTTCATCTTATATTCCTTTCTTGAATCATTTGTTGTTAGAAGCCATTTGAGTTTTTTTATATATACTTACTCATACCGGTTTCAATTATGGAATTTTATTTTGGAATATATTTTCAAATATAATGATCATGGAATGACTTAATTTAATGTGGAATTATGATGAATTTAGGCATTGGAACTGAGGAAAATGTTTCATCTTAATTAATGCCTTTATACAGTTTAAAACCATTTCTAACTACTCAGGCCTTACAGGTAGAAAATTTTACTTCACATTCCTTTAAAATCATAAATTATTATTTCAGTCCAATTGTATTTGGATTCCATTTAGGGTCACCCAATATATAGACAAATTTTTCATAACACCTTTAGTTATTATGAATTAGTTTTTTTGAAGAATGAAAATTATTTCATGTCATTCATTGCATGTTACACCATGTTTAGCATTTTTTATATGAAATACCAACTTTATATTTACACCCATGAAATACTAATTATATATTTTTGTACATTTAACACTATGATTTCATTTTGTTATAAATAAGACTTTGTTCCATCGATATCTTGTGTTACATGCAAGACAAAGTTCTACCAAACTACAATATGATATTAATATTATTAATTAATATTATAGTTAACTCCAAGTTTTTAGAATTAATGGAAAAATAGTACTAAATAACAATAGTTGGTATTTTATTTAAAATATTATTATTTATGTATTGATTATAAATTAAATTAAATTCGTTTAAAACAATAAGAAATGATATAATAATAACAATATATTTTATAAAAGGCAAATCAATATTTCGTTGAAACCATAATTTAAAACTAAATTTTAAAATTTTTAAAATATATACACACACATATATAATTCATTTTTAAGGGGAATCATAATTATTATATTAGGTTAATAGTTTCATATTTTTGGGAGAGTTTCATTTTTCTAATGAATATTTAAAAATACAGAATTTTAATTGAATATTGTATGTTTTAACCTTATTTATAAAGTAAATTTATATTTTAAATTTGAGTTAATTTTAAATAGTCTAATTATATATATATTTATCAAATTTATGTGATTGGAATTAATTTCATATTAATCGTGAACATAAATTGTTTTTAATTTTTTGATCATTTTTATCCCCTTAAAACCCACTTTCTCACCAGGACTGCGAGAATACATTGTGAATAAATTTTACAAATAATGTGAATTGAATTTTGGAAAATGGATTGAATATTTGGAATATAAATTATATATATTTTCTTATACTGAAAATTTAATTTTATTCAAAATTTAATATTTAAAATAGTTAAAATTAATTACAATGATGATGGTAAAAATGAGATTGCATAGTGGTTAAAAATAGAATATAAGAGGTACTAATGGACCAAAACTTGTCCAAAAACCATTTATTATACATAAAAAACCACATATGTACTTATTATTGAATATTATGTGTATTTGGGACACTTTTTCATGAAGGTGACCCATATAATATGTTATGTAATGAAAAAGATAAAATATGTACCTTTCTTGAATTTAATTTCATTAATGAATTGAATAAGGGAATAATCTATATAAATTATTTTATAAATATTATTTTTGGATATAAATTATTATTTATCCTGATTACTTATTTAATTTTATTTTGAGATAATATAATTCCATTATTTTCTTATGAAGCACGAATGCTGGAATAATTTATTTCAATATCAACTATAATAATTTATTATAAAAATATTAAAAGTGATGTAAATTGAATCAATTATTTTTATCCATAAATTTTGTAGATGAATATATCATGTTACATTGGTTTGAACATAATATATTAAAAATCCATCTTTTTATATATATTTTCATATTCAAAATAAAAAAACAGTACCAAAATTGACATAATTGTTATTTTATAATAAATGATATTTTATTAAATTATTTAAACGTTAAAAAATATAAATTCATCAATTTAATTTTAAAATTTATTAAATATAAAATATGGCCTATTAATTAACCATTTTACATAATATAATGAAAACATTAGGACCTAAATAGTAAAAACTGTGTTAGCATAGTTAGGGTTAAAGAATTATTTTTGTGTGACATTTTCTGTTCATAAAAAAAAATAAGACATATATGCGATTAACTGTTTTTAAATTATGTATAATATATTATAATAATGGGTTATAAATGTTTCTAATAAGTCCCATATTAAATTTTTCTTACTTATTTTACAAAACTAGTAAGCATAATGAAAAAAATCGTAAAATAAGGAAACTAAATAGTTGAGGAACAAAATTTTTAAAACATGTTTCAAAATATTATGTTGAGGTTTTGATCCATCAAATCATCCACATAAAAAATTTATTATCAATTTTGGAAACTCTTTATATAATATTGTCCATCTAATAGTAAATATTTTGGATTACTTATAAGAATTCCACTCCTTCTCAATTATAAAAGGAAACTCACAATCCCATTTATTGAGACAAATATATCAACTTGTATTGAGCATTTTATTAAAAAACCCATTCTAAAATAACAACTCTAATCATATAATTCTTATTTTGAAAAAGAGACCATTTAGGGTTTGAGTGAAATCTAATGGATGATACCAGAAGAAGAGTTAGTTTTCTTCTAAAAATGTTTTTATTTTACTTCCTTCTCTAGCTACATCATTTATTTTTATATCTTGATAATATATTAATCGTGTTATTAACTATATAAAAAGATGTTATTATGTTAAGGGTAAAACACAATACTATACACACATCCATAAAATTTAATATGAAACCATTGGTTTTTGTGTATGGGAAACTGTCGCCTCCCAAACCGATGACATTTTTTCCCATTACAACCATTAAAGGATATGAATAATTATTTACATTGATTTTATATATGATATATGTTGTATTTATAATTTCATTATGATATTGGAATTTATATATCACAAATACCTTCTTGCATTAATTTTTTTAGAATACACTACCATTGTTCATGTGTGCACCGAATTTTCACCTAACGAAGTAATGTGGATTTTTCACAATTTAAATGGAATGTATTAATGATGGGATAAATAAAAATATAATAATATTTTCGAATAATAATGATACATCATTTATAATATATTTATTAACTGTAAAAACCAATGATTTTATGAGATATATTCTTTTTAATTTTATTCATGTCTTTTGTTGTACGATACACAAAAATTATTCTACACTATACACAACACCGTATTAGCATGCAGTATACACAACACTATTCATGGCATCTATTACACACAATTTCATGTTTTTTAATAGAATTCATTTCAAACAACACTTATTGTATATTAGGATCAATGTATAAAAGAAATATGTTTGGATTATGTTATAAACAACACTAAAGAATCTTTCAATAAACATATCATTGTCCTTTCATTAATTACATGCAAGAGATACCAGCCTCGATTGCTTGTGATGTATGCAATACTGAGATTCACTAAATAACAATATATTATTAAAATATTATTATTCAGTGGGATATAAACTAGATGTTTTGAATTGTAATTTTTTTTGAATATTATATAACAATAATAGTTATTTTATACTTTTTATAGAACATGATATAAGAATAAAGTCAATTTTTCAGATAAATAAATTACTTTTAAAATAAATACAGTTTTTTCCATTTTGATGGAGCACCCATTTTAATCTAGTTTTTAACACTTTTATGTATTATGATGGACAAAATAAACATCTTCTTTTTCAGTGAAAAAAAAATTACTTTTTTTATTATTTTTATATTTATGATAAAATTCACATTTTAATGAATAGTGTAAAATACTACATTTTAATAAAAAAATTCCTTTTCATATAATTTAATTATATAGTTATATTATCTTTTCAAATGGTTTTAAATTTTAATTGGATTATTTTTTATCATTTAATCTAAATTTGGTCATTTGATGTAATTTCACATCTAAATTGGACATAAACACCTCACAATATTTTGATATGTATATACTTCTTAAAAAACCCATTTTTTTGTTTCGGACAATGAGAATAAATTTTAAATTAATTTTGGCCTATTATTTGTTTAAAATTATGAAAAATGGATTCTTAATTTGGAAACAATGGGTCCAAATTATATTAATTGGTTACTTTAATTTTTTTTTCTATATTATGAATAACAACTACGATTATTATTTATTTAACACGTTTAAAGGAAAATCATGTAAATAAATGTAACAAGAAATAACATAAATTGACTAAAATGATCCTAAAACTTACCAAAATACTTTAGAACGAAATAAATTCTACCCTTTACATCTTATGTTCTGAAAATATCAATTTAAGAGCCATGTGACAATGAAAAGGATGTAGATATTGATAAAACCAACAGAAGTGACAAAATGTTAAACTCACATTTCTTATTAGTATACTAATTTTAATATAGGGATAACAAGGTGATATCTTCCATAATAAATATTAAATGAAAATATAATTGAATTACCTTCAGTAATGTAATTTATTATAATTTTTTAAAAAATTAATAATTACCATGATTTCGTATACATTGATGATGTAAAACTTAAGTAATTGAAGAGAAATCCATAAAATAATATTTATTAAAATAATAATAACCATAAAAAGTCCAAAACCCATAAACAAATCATATTTATCGTGTATATATAGATCATAATAATACATTTTATAGTAAAGTGACCATATAGAGCTTTATAGAAGAGATTATGACATTTATTTTTCTTTTATTTGAAATGATGTTAATGTTGTCACATTCATACTTTAATAGCTATATTATTTTTAATGATGTATTTAATGATGATAAATTCAAATATATATTTTCTTATTAAATCTATTAAATTGATGTTCTTCATAGTATTTTATTTTAATTTTTTATTCTATAAATAATTATATTAAATAATTACACAATATTGATTTTGTGATTATTAAAATAATGATGATGTTAAATATATGTTATCAAAAATTTTAGAATAAATATAATTGCGTATAATTAAATTTTTAAAATTATTTTTATAGTTGACGTTAGCCAACTAAGGATATAATAAAATATTTTTTTAGGATAACACCTTATATTGATATTTCTAAAAATCTATGAAATGAATTGTTTTAAAAGTGAGACAATTGATATTTTGTGAAGATAATGTTTTATAAAATTCTGTAAAAATAATAAAACTATTTAAAAATATATAATATTTATGATATGTATTAAATTTTTCTAAATTATAAATTACTATATAATTGAAATCAAATAAGAAAATATTTCACCCTTTTATTATTTAAACATTTGTTATCTTAATTAAAATTAGATAAGAATAACTAATTGTCAATTAAAATTATAATGTTTAAGTTGACATCAAAAAATTAATAAATTTTATTTTTTGATGATATCTAAATTTTATCATAACATATATTATAATATATCTCATTTTTGGAGGCATTTGGATTGTTTTTTGTAATTTTTATAAATTAACATACTTGAGGTTTCTAAAAGAGCCCCTCACCTCAATTATAAAAGGAAACTTCATCCCTTGACTCCTCACTTATATTTGAGCCTTAAAGAATGACTGTACACTTTCCATTTCCCTTATCAACTTACCTAGAAACATTATATAGGTAATTTTCTTCTTCAATAACCAACTATAGTTCTCTAAAAGAATATTTTGAAAGGAACGTCAAAGAAGAGGTAAAATCATTTACATATTATTTCAGACTTCATTCTTTTTCTACTACAACCTCAATATTTGATTCATTATAAATTAATAACTCTAGTAGTACTTATATACTGATTGTAAAATATGATTATTAAACTACCACAGTTAAACTTCTACCCATCCTATGAAAAATTACATCATCACGCGTGTGTACGTACAACTTATCGTCTCCTTGTCATGGTGTAATCCGTTTTCACCACCACCATACATGGATGGATGTAATTAAGGAATTAATAAATATAATTATGATTAGTATGAAATTATATTTATTCTTACATAGTATACACCATACAATTCAATAACATTAAACAGTTATGGGAATGATGTCCTCACTCATGCGTATGTACAACTTACCATCTCCACGGTGTGTTGTGATTTGTTCTACATAATCATCATTAAATCCGGATTATATAAATGAATTGAATGAATAAGTATGATAAATTTTATACTAATACAATTTGATAAATTATATAACTATATCCTGAAAATAGTAATATGAACATATCTGAAAAAACATGCATGATATCATAAAAAAGTTAATACCAGAATAACAAGAAAAAATGAAATGTTACTAACAAACAGATGAAAATATGATCATAAATTTTTTCGATTTTTTTTATGAATCTAGAATAAATCTGTAAAATTGTTTAAATAATTTTAAAGAAGTTTGGGATTGATATGATCCATATCATTTCAAAGTTAAGAGATAATTTTTTAATCTTATTTTTATCTGAGATTTATTATACATGAGTATTTACGGGGGTATATTTATCATTCATGCTATTGTTTTCTAAAAAGGTTTTTAGAAAATGTTTAATTTTTTCTATATATGTTTATAGTCCTTTTTACTAATATATTACTTTTACTTCTTGTTTTGGAAGAAACCATTTTTCATATACCATAAGAGTTACTTTTTTACATTTCCTACCAAAGTATGAGGATAATGTTTTTTACCTTATATGGCATGAATGTATTTTTATGGTTTCTAGATTATTTCTTTTAATGAATATTAACCTATGGTATTTCAAGTTTCATTTTCAAAAAATAATTTTTTATAATTTCATGACATTTTTAGAAAAGGAAGAAATTTTTAAAAAAGAAATGTTATTTTTCTCAAGAATCAATTTCATGTGTTTTATCAAAATTATTTTCCATATAAAATGATGATATTTAAATAGGGTTATGTTTTTTGCTATTAATACTATGATTTGATATTTTAATTATTTTATGATATTTTATATGGATTATCTTATGATGGAATGATGTTTAAGAAGACCATTTTATTTCGTGCGTTATGCTATAATGAGTGATTTATATTTTTTTTCCACATGTATGAATGGTTTCATTATGAGATGGGTGGGACCTATATCTCCATCCAATGAATTAGGAAATGATTTAACTACCTTGAGATAAAAATGGTTGGAATTGAAAGAAAATTAAGTTCAATAATACATGGATGAAATGACATGTAAACCCGGTTCAGTAAATGACTTTGTCAACTATGATAGTCTTGGAAGAATTGTCATGGATACTATAGAAATCATATTATGTGGTTATTTCTTTGGTGAAATTACATGTTTTATGTCTATACTATGTTATATTTTTTGTGATCATTTATGATTTTATCCATACAAACTACCATGATTTATTTCATCACTCGATATTTTGATATTTTAACTTTATGTTCTTGTTTTTACATTCTAGTGTTTATGGTTTGTTTCATATTCTCAATGTTTAACCATTCAATGAGTTTAAGCTCACAATTTTTAAGTTTTATTTTCCCTAGGATATATAGACTTTTTTAGGTAGGAAAACTAATGGGGAGGGTCTTTATGGGAGATGTTGAAGATATTTCACCAATATAGAAGAATGAGTTCCATGTTTCCAAAGACACTAATATAATAAGGACAATTGAATCTATTTTTATATTGTATTAAGTATTCGGAAAATTAAATATAAAGTCCATGTAATTCAATCTTGGGTCTCTACATCTTTTATCAGTGCCAAGTTTTTTTATCCTTTGGCAACTAGTATGCAAAAACATTAAGGAGATCCCTAGATATATTTATAAGCAGTGTATAAGGATTTCCATAATTGTAAGTCTAACAATATTTTAAAATACAATAATAATGGTAAAAATAGTGAGTAACCTATGATTAATACTAAGATGGTAGGTTTTGATATTACACCCCCTTGATTAAGTTATTTTCCTAGTATTAGTTTTTCCTCTCACACTATTCTTTTTGGGTTTGAGACAATAGATGGAACCCAAAGGAACCATGTTAGTGATCAATGCAATAGAAAATGAAATGATTTTCCTCCCGAACAACCAAATGTTATGGGAGATGGAATGAAAAATATTATTTCTATACATACACTAGATATTATTCATTCAGGACATATAAATGATCATAAAGGGAACAACATTATATTGGGTCCTTCAGAAGGAAATTTACACATTCATTTAGTCGGACTTCTGATCCAATTTTTTCTGAATAATGGATTTGATCCATTGAATTTATATTTTCCATAATTCCATGTTGGGAGCAGGAAAAACTCATTTTGACTATTTATCATTTAGTTGGTGAAGCATGAAAGTGGTGGAATCTAATCAATAATACAAGGGATCAATATGAAATTGAAAACACAGTGTGGGATGAGTTCAAGAACTTATTTTTCAATAAGTGCATGCCACATAAACTTTGACCAAAGAAAGAAAATGAGTTCCTTGAGATTATATATAAAGATGGTGAATATGTTGGTACATACGAGGAAAATTTTACAATACTTGAAAGGTATGATTCTAGATTTAACATCCATACTGAATCTAATGTTGGTTGATTCTTCAGTGACTTAAAAGAAAGTATTCAAAGGGACTTTTCTATAAGAGAAATCTGTAACTAATAAGTGATTTTGTTTTATTCTATCAAAGAAGAAATGGAAGTTGGGGATACATATTAATTTCAATGTTTTGATAAGAACAAATGATGCAGTTCAAAGGAGAATCTCAAAACCATGGTGAAAAGAAGATGAATCTTTCCTTATTCTCAATGTTTGGAAAGAAGATTGGTGGATATTTTAATTAAGGGATTAGAGAATTGTTTTAAGTGAAGAAAATAAGTTCATCGAGTAGGTGAGAGCCCATGTAATGGAAAAAATAATGTTAATGATGTAAATAGAAAAAATACTACATAGAATGCACCACCCTTACATTAATGATATAAGTGCAAGGAAATGGGGCATTATGCTATCCAATTCACAAATCCCAATGTTGATGATGAAGATCCACACCAACAACCTCTTATGGCGAATGGAAAAGGAAAATCACATGGGATCACTATTGGAAATGTTGAGTGTGGCAATGTTGTGATGGAATGATTATGTATTTATGTAATGGTATTCCAAAATAGTGTTTTATAATCTCTTTTATTGTATTATGGAATATTAAAATATCTATGAATTTTTTCATTATGTTTTTCCATAAATATATGGTACTAGAAACCATAAAAAGTGACTGAAATATTTTTGGAAAGCACATGATATATGCATAATGAAGGGATTAGAAGATAATTAGATGTTTGATAGAAATAATTAACTCATGACTGATATAAGGAAAAAGTGATATAATTGTTTGAGTATATAGTATTTTTGGTATTTTAGTGCGCGAAAAGTGTTAATTTTGATAGAATGCATGTTTTTCCTTTGGTTCTATGGTAATTCATCTTTGAAGAAAATAAAAGATTAAGATATTCACATGTTCATAATGTGAAAACCTTGAACAAACTACTAAGATATGGGAGAAAAATGTTATGTTGATTTAGTTCACATATTTCTAAAGATTTATATTTTTATTTTTTTGAAGGATTTTAATGTTATCCATTTATTGATGGTATAGGTTATTTTCTGGTTGATGTTTGTTAGATTAATGTATAATCTCACTATAGGTAGACATTTTCATGTTTGATAACATGTTCAATCCTTTTTGTTGTGACAAATTGAGTGACTTATCATTATATGATATTATTTTCTAACACTTATAGAATAAAATATTTAACATCATTCCTTTAAATATGTGATGAAGTTGAAATTTTTCAGGGAATGTGAAATGGTGAGATTATACTGATATCATGTAATTATTTCTCTTCATAAAAAAATTCATCAATTTTAGTAAAAGGGTATTGAAACCAAAAATGTTATCCTAGTAACATCATTTATGATATTTCATATGGTCCCTTAAATCTACGAAGATATGGCTTTTTGGTAGCTAAATTTCTCTAAACATTACACTCTATCACTATCCATCATAACTTGATGGTTATATTTCGATTGTGTATCCAGGATTTCACCTCCCACTTATGTTCTTCTATGTGGAAACCCAATGATGAATTACTTTGGGAAACTATTATGTTTCTAAATTTTCTTTTTTAAAATGAAGTATTAGTATCCATTTTTGTGATGTGGGTTTCCCTAAAAGAATCATTCAATTACTAATCCATTTATAACTCTGACGAATTTGGAGGGAGAAATTAATTTTTTGGGCGTAGAAAGTAACCCTCCGAGATTTTGGGAGATAGATTATTTTTAATTTCATTGAAATATTATGTGGAATGCTACAACAAGATTATAATCTGCAATACAGAATACCATATTAGCATTCAGTATACGAAACACTATTCTTGGCTTGTTTTACACAGAATATCATTTTCTTTTGATAGAATTAATTTGATGAAACATTGAGTATATATTTTGTTAAATTTATAAAAAATCCATGTTTGGAATATGTTATACGCAACACCAATAGACTCTTTCACTAAACATAACTCTTACATGGTATGTATTACATGCAAGAGCGACCTTCCTCGACAACTAGTGTTGTACACAATACCGAGTTTTAGTAAAAAATTATATATTATTAAAATATTATTATTTAATGGTATATAAACTAGCCGTTATGAATAATATTAACAAAATTTTAATTTTATAGAAAATTAAAATTCATCTTATATATATTATAGAACATATTATATGAACAAAATCATCATTTTGATTAAAAGAAGTACTTTTCAAAAAAATTAATGTTTTTCGCCTATAGATGGTGCACCAATTTTAAATCCAGTTTTTCTCAATTTTATGTATTATATTTTAAAAATAAAACTTCTAATTTGGAAGTGGAAGAAAAAAATTTATTTTTGTTTAATTTTTGGTATTTTTCTGATAAAATTAATATCCTAATGAATAGTGAAAAATAATATAATTTAATTAAAATCATCATTTTCATCTAAATTTTTTATATAGATAGATTACATTTTTAACTGGTATTAATGTGTAATTGAATTATTTTTTTATCATTTAATCCAACGATTGTAATTGGACGTAATTTCACATTTAAATTGTAAATAAACATATGACAATCTTTTGATAAGTTTTTACTTCTTAAAACACCATTTTTTTTTTGTTTTTTAAAATGGAAATTAATTTTTTATTAATTTTTAACAATTATGCTTTTTAATTATGAACGGTGGAATCCATATTTGGAATCATTGGGTCCAAATTATGTTAATAAGTTAATTTCGTTTTTTTGGATATATGAATAAAAACTACGACAATTTTTTTATTTAACTCGGTTTTATTTCAAATAGGGAAATTAATGTAACAAATAATAAGATAACGAGAATAAAATGATCCCAAAACCTAAAAACATATTTTAGGATAAATAAAAATCTATGCTTGAAATATTATGTTCAAATCATTTAAATTTAATGGACATTTGACAATGAAAATTACATAGATATTAATAAAACCAATGAAAGTGACAAAATGTCAAACTCACATTCATTGTAAGTATGATAATTTAAATATAATGATAACCAGTTTATATCATATATCATAAATAGTCCAAAAAATATAAAATAATTATATAAATCATGGTAATTTATTTTTAATTTTATGGAAATTAATTATTACTTTCAAGTCTCGTAATTAGATGTTGTTAAAGTAAATTAATTGATGAGAAATACATAAAACAATTGTTATTGAAATACTAATTACCCTAAAAGGGCGTAAACACATTAAGAAATCATATATTTCGATTATATCATGACCATAATCATAAATGATCTGGGAAATTGACCATTTTTTACTTTATATATTATATTGTGACATTTATTTATTTTATTTAAAGTGTTATTACAGTTATCGCATTCATACTTTAATAAGTATACCATTTTTACTGCTAGATTTTCCTGATGAAAAATTTGACTACATATATTATTATGAAATATAGTAAATTTATGTTCATAATATAATTTTATTTCAATTATTTATACTAAAATAAGTATATTAAATAATTACACAATATTGATGCAGTGGTTGTTTTAGTAATGAAGGTATCAAATAAATGTTATTAAAAATATTAAATTAAATATAATTTTTATAATTAATATTTAAAATTAATTTTATAGATTACCTAGAACCATTATGAATATAATAAAATTTATGGTTTGAGGATAACACCTTATCATGATCATTTAAAAAATCAATGAAATTAATAGTATCAAAATTGACACAATTGATATTTTGTTAAAATGGGGTTTTATAATATTATTCAAAAATAATTAAACAATTTTAAAAATATTTAACATATATGAAATGGTCCAAAAAGTTCTAAAATATTAATTTATTGTATAATTTAAATAAAATATGTAAATATTTTCCTCTTGAAATATTAAAAATTTGTTATCATAAATAATATTAAATATAATAACCAATTGTCAATTAAAATGATAAATTTTAAATTGAATTAAAAACATGTATAAATTTTATTGGTTGATTATATTTAAATCTTATCATATCATAGCCTAGAATATATCTATTTTTTTGTGGTATTTGGTTTTATTTTTAAAATTTTCATAATTTAATATATTTGATGATTCTAAAAGTGCCCCTCACCTCAATTATAAAAGTGCACTTCCTCCCTCAATGATTCACATCATTTTGAGCCATCATGATCTAAAATACACTACCAAATTACCTTATCAACATACCTAGAAACATTATATAGATCCTGGTCTTCTTCCAAGACCAACTCTAGTTCCTGAAGAGGAGATTTAGCGGTGGCACGTAGAAGAATATGACATATCATTTACCAATTATTTCAAGCTTCATTCTTCTTATACATCTATCTCACGAGTTGTTTCATTATAAAGTAAAAACTACATTAATGCTTATATACGTAGAGAATATTATTATTATCCAACATCCATATTCCACCTTAACCGAATCTTATGAAAAATTAAATCACTACGTGTGTGTACACACGACTTACCGTCTCCAAGACGTAGTGTAATCTGTTTTTCAACACCACCATAAATTTATGGGTATAATGAAGGAATTAATAAATATTTATATTATTAATATAAAATGATATTTATTTTGAGATACTATATACAATCCACTTAAATTTCATTCAACAATTATGGGAACAATATTATTGCTTGTGTGTGCGTACAGTTTACGGTCTTCACAATTCGATGTGATTCGTTATACATAATCATCATTCAATCCTGATTATATAAATTAATTAATTGAATAAATAATATATATATTATACTAATACCATTCTGTAAATGATATTAATATATCCTAATAAGAACAATAAGATCATATCTAACAAAAATTCATTTGAACATTAAGTAGTTAGTACCCCCAATAAGGAGTTATAATGTAATGTTACTAACAAAAGGAAGGAAATTTGATCACAAATGTTATCATAAAAATTATTATGATTTTGGAAAAAATAATTATTATTTTTTAAATAATTGCACAGGAGGTTATGATATATATGAATCATATCATATCTAATGTAATTGATAATTTTGAAGTCTCATTTTTTTCAGATATTTTTACACGTAAGAATTTAATGGGGGTATATTTATCATCCATGTGCATGTTTTCTAAAAAAGTTTTCATAAAATTTTTACTATTATTCTATATATGATTAATTACTTTTTTACTAATTTATTACTTTTATTACATGGTTTGGATGTAATATTTCTTTCGTTTACCACTTGTGTTACTTTTTTGACATTACCATCAAAAGTACGGGGAGAATGTTTTTTATATATATAGCATGATTAGATTTCTAAAATTTCACGACTCATTATTTACATGATATTTAATATAAAATATTTAAATTTTATTTTAAACTAAATAATTTTATTTTAAAATTCCACGATATTTTGAGAAGAGATAAAGATTTTGAAGAAAAAATAGATATTTTCATCAATAATTTTGTTCAACTGTTTTATAAAAAATATTCACCATCTAAGATGACTCTATTTAAATAGGGTAATGTTTCTATCCCAATTATTACTATTATTTTATTGTTTTAATTATGGAATGATATTTTATACAGAATATGTTATGATTAAATGTTTTTTAAGATGCCCATTTTATTTCATGGGTTTTGCTATGAGGAAGGATTTATGTTTTTGTGGCACATGTAAGAATGATTTCGTTTTGAGATGGTGGGAGCTATATCTCCATCCATAGAATAGGGTAAATATTTATATCCCATTATATATTCTTGTCTATAAAGGAATGTAAATACGGTTCAATAATACATGGCTGGAATGGCATGTAAACCCGGTTCAGTAATGGAATTTATCCACTATGATGGGATTGACAACAACACCATGGATAATATAGAAATAATATTATGTAATTATTTGTTTTCCACAATTCCATGTCTTATGTCGATACTATTTTTTCATTATCATGTTCATTTATGATTTATGCCTTACGACCATCCATGATTTACTTCATGACTCACTATTTTGATATATAATCTTTATGTTCATGTTTTTACATTTTAATGTTTATGGTTTCTTTTATGTTCTCAATCATTACCCTTACTGAGCATTTGAGCTCAAAATTTTTATTTTTTCTTTTCCCCAAGATATAAAAAAAGGTTATATATAGGAAAACTAAGGGGGAAGATATTTATGGGTGAAGTTGATGATCTTTCACCAAGCTTGAAGAATGTGTTCCAAGTTTCCAAATACACTAAACTATTACAGTATTTGTGCACCTATTTGTGTAATATATTTAGTACTCTGGAAATGATATGTAATTTCCATGTATTTCATGATTGGGTCTCTATATTTGGTATTAGATACAAGTTTAGTTAAACTTTTTAAAATATGATTTGAAAACATTAATTAGATCTCTATAGATATTTATTTGGTATGTCGAATGATGACTCTAAGGGTATGTCTAACAATACATAACGGTCATATAATTATGGTAATTATCACGAATACCCTTGGATTAAACCTGAGATACTAGATATTGAATGTAATATCCCTTTATTATGTTGTTCTCTTAGTATGATTTTTTCCTCCCACACTATTCTATTTAGGTTTTAGATGATGTTTGGAACCCAAAAGAACCATGTTAATGATCAATGAAATGTTAAAAGAAATGATTGCCCTCATGAACAACCAAATTTTATAAAATATGGAATTAATAATCCTATTTACATACTTACAGAAGCTATGATTCATTCTAGAATTCCAAATGGCTAGAGAAGGGAACAACATTCTACTGATTCTTTCATTAGGCAACACCCACCTTATTTCAGTTGGTCATATGATAAACTTTTTGTAGAACAATGTATCAGTACCAATGAATTGATATTTTCCATACATCATTGTTCAAAACATGAAAAATTCTTTTCAGTTGTTTATAGTTTGGAAGGTGAAGCAGACAAGTGGAGGACTCTAATCAAGAATACAAGCTAGCAAGATGAAATAGAATCCATGGAATGGGATGAGTTCATGAACATATTTTTCAATAATTAATTCCATTGTATTTTTATTTCAATTATATAAAATGAGTTCCTTCAGCTTAAGAAAATGGAGGATTAATACATAGGTGCATATAGAGAGAATTTTGAAAGACATTCAATGTATGCTTTTGGATTTATCATCCAACCTAAATGTAATGTCTATCAATTCATTTTTTGTTTAAAACAATGTAGTCAAAGGAAATTAGGTATAAGAGATTTCAGTACCTATGAAGAGATTTTGTGTTGTTCAATGAAGGTAGAAATAGAAGTTGGTGTTACATATCAATCTCCTGGGTTTGAAAAGAAAAAAATTATGGATCTGAAAGGAAAATCTCAAAACAATGGTGAAAAGAAGATGAATGTTTCTTTATTCTCAATGTGTGAAAATAATCAAGGTGGATATTGTATTAAATGGAATATAAAAGTTTTTATGTGTGGAAAAGAATTTCATCGAGTACTTTAGTGATGAAGTAATCGAAAAATGAATGTTAATGAAATTAATAGATAAAAGACTATAGAGAATGCACCACCGGCACATCAATGCTACAAATGAATGGAAACCAATAATTCTATTAACCAACACCCAAATACTAGGGATAATAATGATGATCGACGTTAACAAACATTGGAATCCAAATATAAAGGAAAATCACTTGCGATCACTAATAGAGATGTTGAGTAAGACAACGAAGTGGTGGAATGGTTAATTATTTATGTAATGGGATTCCAAAATAGTGTTGTAGAATCACTTTTATGGCATTAAGGAATATTTTATTATCTATGTATTGGTCTATAATGGGTTTTCAAGAGTGTATGGTATAGGTAACCATGAAAATTGATTGAAATATTTTTGGAAGGCCCATGATATGTGCATAATGATTGGATAAAGAGACAACTGGATGTTTGACAGTATTAATGGCCTCATGAATGATATGAGCACAATTTGAATCAAGGTTTGATTATATAGAAATTTTTTTATTTTAGTGTGTGGAAAGAGTTACTTTTTACAGAATTCATGTTTTCTCTATAGTTCTAAAGTAATTCATATTTCAAGATAATAGATGATTAAGGTATTCACATGTTTGAAAGTGACAACCAAGAACTGCCTAATGGGATATGAGAGACAATTGTTAAGTTGATTTAGTTTACCTCTTTCAAATTTTTCATATTTTCAGTTTTGGGGTGGATTTTAATGTTATCCATTATGGATATTATAGGTTATTTTCTAGATGTTGTTTGTTAGATTAATGTATTATCTCACTATAGGTGGACTTATGCGTATTTGTTAAGAGGGTGTAAGCATTCTGTTGAGATATATGGAATGACCTATAACTAAATCATTGATTTTCTAACACTTTAATAATGAAAAATTAAACATCATTAATTTAAATAACTGATGATGTACAAATTGTTCATGTAATATCAAACTGTGAGATTATATTAAAATCAAGTAATTATTAATCCTAATAAAAAATCATTAATGTTAGGAAAATTATCTTTAAATAAATGTTATCCTAGTACATTCTTATTTTATGAATCATATGGTCTATCAAATCATCAAATATTGACGACTTTCTGTTAGTTAACTATCTCCAAAACATATTCTCTATAATAATTCATCACAACATGATGGTTAGATATCTCTTAAGTATCTATATTTTCACTTCCCACAAATTTTCTTCAATGTAGAAACCTATTTAGGCATTAATTTGGGTAACTGTTATGTTTCTAAATTTCTTTTTTAAAATAATATATTATTATTTCTTTTTACGACATGGGTTTCCATGAAAGAAACATTTAAGTAGTAATCAATTTATAACTGCAACATATTTCTATGGAGAAATTGCTTATTAAGGGTGGTAGAATGTAATACCTTGAGATTTTTTGATATATATTAATTTTAATTTATTTTATGTCTTCTGTTTTAAGCTACATCAAGATTATCTTGCGCTATATGATGCACCAAATTATCTTGCAGTATACGTAACACTATTATTGGATTGTGTTACAAAAAATTTCATGTTGTTTTGATAGAAATCATTTCCCGCAGCACTGATTATAAATTTTTATTAAATTTATATATGAAATATGTTTTGATCATCTAATATGTAATACCAAAGGATGATTTCACAAGACATAACACTTACTTGCTTTGCACTACATGGAAGGTCGACCTTCCTCGATAGCTCGCATTGTACACAAAACTGATTTTCACTAAACAATGATATATTATTAAAATTTTATTATGTAATGGGATATGCGATATCCTTTAGGAATATTATTAACCACATTTATAATTTTGTATAAAATTTAAAATAACCTTATATATTATCTAAAACATGATATAAGAAAAAAATAAATTTTTCAATAAAAGAAGAACTTTTCTAGAAAAAAATATTCTTCTCCCACCTTTTAATGGAACACCCTTATTAAATCTTGTTTTTAACACATTTATTTATTATATATGACAAAATAAACTTCTTATTTTAAATTGGAACACAAAAATTTACTTTTGTTTAATTTTTAGTATTTTTATGTTAAAATTCATATTTTCATGAAAAGTGAAAAATACTATATTTTAATGAAAAACATCTTTTTCATGTAAATTATTTATATATTAAGATTATATTTTCAATTTGTTTTAATTTATAATTGTATTATGTCTTTAACATTTAATCAAATTATCATCATTTGAAGTAATGTTACTTTTAAATTCGACATAAACACATGCCAATATTTTGATAAGTTTATACTTCTTAAAGACATTTTTTTTGTTTTTGACTATGAGAAATAATTTTAAAATAATTTATTCAATTTATTTGTTTTGAATAATGAAAAATTGATTCCATTTTATTTATTAGTAGGTCCAAATTCTTTTAATAGATTACTTTTTTTTGGATATTACGAATATTAACTACGATAATTTTTTATTTAATACGGTTAAAGGTAAATCCAGTAAATTAGTGTAAAAATAATAACACAAGGAGAATAAAATGATCCAAAAACCTAATAAAATATTTAAATAGGAATAAAATTATACCCACTACATTTTAGGTTAGAAACATAGTAATTTAAGGGCCATTAAAAATTGAAAATGTCATAGATATTAATAAAACAAATTAAAGTGATAAAATGTCAAACTCAAATTTTTTATAAGTATAATAATTATAATATATGGATTAAAAATTGATAATATTGAACATAAAAAATCCATGTAATGATAAAATAATTACCTACATCATGGTAATATATTTTTAATTTTTAGAAAATTAATAATTACCTTAAAATCTTATACATTGATTATGTAAAAATAAATTAATTGATGAGAAATCTAAAAAATATATATTTACGAAAATAATAATAACCATTAAAAGCCTAAACAAATGATCAAGTTATATTGGTTGAGTATATGTCAACCATAGGAATCCATGTTTCATTAAAATTACAATTCGGTACTTTATAAAAGAGATTTTGATATTATTTTTATTTTATATAATGTGATGTTAATGTTGTCACATTCATACATTAATTTGTATAACATTTAAAATGTTGGATTTTCCATAATATAAATTTGACTGCATATTTTCTTTTGAAATATTGTAAATTTATGTTATTTATAGTATTTTATTCTAAATTTTTATTATAGATATATGTATATAAAATAAATATACAATATTGATGTAGTGATAATTTTAATAATGAAGATATCAAATAAATGTTACTATAAATTATTAAAATAAATATTCTTTTGTCTAATTTGTAAGAACCCATACCTTTTTTTGAGGTATGTTTTTCCTTTTCTGGCCGTTTTTGAGAAAAAAATGAAATTCTGGAAATTTTCAAAGTACATGCCATGTACTTCTTGAGTACACGCCCTGTACTTGACTACCATAGGTAGATGGCTGCTGGCCGTGTAGTGGCCATACACACGGCCAGGTGGGGTGACCTGGAGGTCGCCTAAATCAGAGTACAGAAACGTCGAGTACACACCATGTACGTCAAAAGTACATGATGTGTACTTTATTTTTTTCCTTAAAAGCATTGGGGCCGCGTCTAATCACTAGAACACTCTCCTTCTATTTTTTATTAGAATGAGAGATCTGTACAACCATGCATCATTGATGAACCCCTGATTGGCCATTCGTCCTCTGAATCAAACATCATCAGTTGTGTTGGAATCACATCAGCAATTTATCTCTTATCCTATAGCACCAACTTCAGATTTCACATCTCTTGTAAGATATCATGGGTTGAAAATTTTAGACATTTTTTTATATCTACAGTGATTAAGGTCGATCCAATGGCCGACGCCAAAGTATATTCATCTCCCATTTCCATGGTAGGTGGTTTGTGACTTTCTGTTGAATGTCTTTGAGTATTATGTGCAATTATGCTCAATACCCTTGAACGAGGTATTTTTCGTTTACCGTTTTACCTATTTCCATTTCTTTCTATGATGGTAAGTGTAAATAGAGGATAATTATATATGAATAGTGTTGACTTTTAGGCCTTAGATTTGTTTTCCCATGCATGTTTTTTTTATGACCGTTTGGTCCTATTTATCCATTAGGCTTCCTTGATGTTTCCATGCCTTATATTGTACGATGGAGTGATTATATTATCTGACATGCTTGAGATGGTGTAGTATGTTTATCCAATTATATCTTGAGGTATATGTGGGCCCTATTTTATTTCATTTCTTTTTGACTTACACAGGGTCATGAGAACCTGGTGTAGGGGACTATAAGGGGAATTGATAGAGTGAGCTTCCTCATAGAGTCTTTGATCACTTTAGAATATATGGGGATTGACCGTGTGAGCTTCCTTAGAGAGTCTTTGTTCACCTTATACTATAAAGGAAATTGATGTGTGAGCTTCCTCAAAGAGTCTTTGAACCACTTAGTGCTATGAGAGGAGTTGACCTAGTGAGGTTCCTCAGAGATTCCTTGACCGTGGGGATATAATGGGAATTGATTGTGTGTGCTTCCTCAGAGAGTCCTTGACCTACCTTAGACTATAATGGGAGTTGTCTGTGTGAGCTTCGTCCGAGAGTCTTGATTTACCTTTGACTATAAGGGGAATTGACTATGTGTGCTTCCTTAGATAGTCTTTGTATATTTTTATTACTGAACTCGAGGGGATAGGATGTGTGCACTTCCTATAGGGTTACTATGCTTGATTAGCTGTTTTTGATATGTGGAATTGTTTCTGTCGAGTACATTCTTGTTTAGTTCTTCTGTAATTTTACCTGCCATATATTCACTGACTTTTAGGCACATATCATTGGGTGGTTGGCTATTGATATTTTTCTCACACCCTATTTTGGCCATTCTTTTGGGCACAAACAAATTATATTGCTACAAGTATAGACAAGGGCAAGTCCCTTCAACTTCAATTACTTGACTTTCTGTGGAGATGGAAAGCATGGGACCGTGATTAAGATTGTGATACTGAAGAGCTATTTATTTGTTCATTTTTACTTTAGTTTTGTACTTTTTGTATTCCATCATTGTGATTTGTTTGGATGCTTTGGCTTCCTTCCTATACACATGTTCCATGCATCAATTATATATGTGCTTTAGTCATTTGTTATTCCAGTCTTCTGATATTACTATTGTTGGTATACTTACTGATTCCGATATTGTGTATTTGTTTCCCTTCAACTGTGTTTCTCTTCCAATTAGGGCATAGTTTCCCCACTATCAAACCGAAGGCCCTCACTACTAGCCGGGAGCCTCTGGCGTTTGGGGAAATGCGCTTGATTCCATGTGACCAACCAGGTACGGGGTGCCTCTGGGTGGCTTCTGGAGCTGGGATATTACAAAAGGGTATCAGAGGAATTCATTTCTCTCGACTTACTATTTGGAGCCTTTAGCCATGGGTAAGATAGAATGGGTACATGTTAATAATATGTGACTAGGAGTAGCTCACCCATGTATAGGGAAAATCCCATCTACCTCGTTTAATGCAATTTTTCTAGTTTTGAAACATTACGGTTGATTTGAATTTCACCGTTGGGTTATTCGCAAGTTTTGTGTTGCAACCGTTAATGTTATTGGGGTTCTAATTCTGTAGCAACCCGATGAGATGAGGGTGTGCCATCTCATGAATTATATAGGCACTTTCTAGAAATCACATATCATGCATTCTTTCGAGGCCATCTAGGATGCATTAGTGATTTCATGTTGTTGTGATAGATGTTGTGTAGAATGTGGATGTTGTTGTGATAGATTCCATGATAAGAATACCTGATGTATGATAGGGTATTGTTGTGTAAGGTTTTGTTTGAATGAACACCAAACATTGGTTCTTAAGGTGTTAGGGGCCCTCATGGACTATAATTTGGTGGACCATTGCCTTGTTTTCCATGTTATAACATGTTTAAGATTCCAAACATTGATTCTTGAAAATTATGGGCCCTCACTGATCATAATTTGGTACTTTCAATGTTAGTTTCAATGTTTTTTTGGGTTTTGGAGTAGTTTCTGAGGATTAATGTTTGGAAAAACCCAGAATTAATGGCATGTAATGTTATATACATGCCCTGTGTTCTTCTGTTAAAAAATAAACTATTTTTCTTAATTACACGTCGTGTACTCTCTAACTGTGTCATAGCCCCTGTGGTCAGAGACACGAGATAGGGTATTTCTTGCGGGAACACACCATGTACCATTTGAACATGGCGTGTAGTGTTGGAACTGTGTCCGCCTGTGTAACTAACAACACGAATGGATAAAATTTAAGATATACATGTCGTGTCATATTCGAACATGCTATTTTTTCTAACCCAGGTACCCGGTCGTGCCACTAACAACACTAGTCAGTGTTATCCTTTCATGTACATGTCGTGTCTACCTTGAACATTACGTATAGTGTGAGCGGTGTCTCGGGCCCTATCTCTAACAACACGTGCCAGGTGAAGTTTCTCTAGTACACACCGTGTCTACCATGAACACGCTGTGTAGTCTTGTCTTATGAGAGTCGTGTGACTAAGCCATGTAGAAGGACTCAGGCAGGGGAAGAGGATTCAAGTACACACCATGTGATAAGACAACACGATGTGTGTTTGGGTGTTACCCGATCATTTTAGGCATGAGTACACACCCATTTGAATGGATTAAGGAAACACGCCGTGAAGGAATTTTACACACCGTGTTGTCATGTTTTTTAAAACATGAGTGATTTATTTCTCTTGTTCCCCTATTACACATCTAGTTTTCAGTCTTTGATAATATTTTTTAAGGTGTGCATTTGACCTTGTAGATTCATGCCATCGAGACATTCTCTAGTTCTATGCCAGTTGCAAGGCGGTGATCAGAGATCAGAAATGGTTGATCAGGTGATACCTGTAGATCCTCCTGTCATCCCGGTCTTGGTACCAACCGTAATACCCGAAATATGTTCCGATGAACAGTTTAGAGAGAGCTCTTGAGGATGATGCAGAACTTTCATGGAGCGCCGCCTCCTACCCCGTCGATGACAGAATTGATGTAGCTATTTCAGTAGAAACATCCCCCCACTTTCTTAAGGGATTGAGGACCCTAGGTATTAGAGTCATTGAAAGATGCCACACTGAAAATTTTTGTGAAGCTAGAGATACCACTGGAGATGATGGTGAATCTCTCTACATACATGCTTCGAGACTCTACAAAGAGGTGGTGTAATGTGATCTCAAAGTCAGGATGCCATCAGAATATTTCGTGGGATGAGTTTTGTTTCATATTCTATGATTACTTCTATCCAAAGACATTGAGGTCTGATCAAGACCAAGAGTTCATGAGTCTAGAGCAGGGTTCACTTACTGTTATGGAGTATTCCTCTCACTTCACAAAGCTGTAGCATTTCATGCTTATTCAAGGAGGAGATGAGTTGTTCTCTTCACAGATGTTTGAGGATGGTCTGAGGCATGACATCCAATCTCATGTAAACATCTTTAGGTTGACTTCAATATCTATTATCATCAACCAGGATCTATTCACAGAGCATAATCTGAGGGATTCTGGAGTAGGGTTCTAGGGTGGTTCGGCATCCAGAGTTAGTATTCCTCCTACTGATAGACGGAGGCTCCATCAGGAGACTTAATGAGGAGATAAAACTAGGATTGATCCATCTCCTGGTAGCCAGGTGGTGTGCTACTAGGGTAGGAAGAGCGGGCATATGAGGCCACGTTACACGAGGGACCCGGTGGAGTGATGATATTGTGGAAATATTTGTCACCGTTAGCACTTCTGTCAGTTCTTATCTCTAGAAGATGGTGACACAGGTTCTTCTAGGACTCCTCATTCAAGAGAAGAACCACCATTTTCTCACCATTCTGGGAACTGGACTTCTTCTAACCATTCAGGCTGATGTGGAGTTCGTGGCCATGGTATCCAGTCTCCCGATTTCAATGACATCAGGGTAGATCAACTCATAGTGTTCAGGCAGGGTCACAGGGGCGCGGAACATGTCAGAATTTTTTTGTGGAGTAGACCCAACATGAGAAGGATCCTGGACCCTCTACCATTTGAGGTACGATCTTAGTATCCTCAGTATTAGATTTTTCTCTTTTCGATACAGGGGCATCCCCTAGCATTATATCAGTTGCTGTTGTGGAGATCCTTGGTCTCTCCATCTTTTTTTTCTGCTTATATCTTGACGCTGGACACCCTGTTGGGGACTAAAATGACTAGTATACGTCAGTGCAGGGATTTACCTCTACAGGTTGGTGGGTGTCTCTTCTTATGGGACATCTATGTCCTATAGATTCCATGCAATGTTGTCATTCTTGGGATGGACTGATTAGTTCAATTCCAGGTATTCATTGACTATTATCGCCATAGGGTGAGTTTCACATCACCAGATGGTGTAACTTTTCTTAATAAGGGTGAATGCGTTGTTCGGGAAAGCAGAATGAGACTCAAGAATCATGGGTTGGGAGGAATTAAAACCCAAATATATAGTCAATATCTTGATGAACATGGGACTTCACAACTAGACTTCCCTCCAGTGGTGGATCGTTTCATAGATGTCTTTCCATTGGACTATTCATGTTTTACTCTAGAGCGTGAGGTAGACATTTCTATTGATCTTGTTCTAGGAGCATCATTGGTGTCCATTCCTCCTTACAGGATGGATACACCTGAGTTTCAAGAGTTCAAGATGTAGTTGGAGGAGTTGTAGTAAAAGGGTTTCATCTGACCCAATAATTCTCCTTAGGTTTCACCTATCCTATTTGAAAAGAAGTCAGACAATACCCTGAGGCTTTGTGTGGAATAACGAAAGTTGAACTAGTTGACAGTCAAGAACTAATATCTCTTGCCTAGGATTGATGATATCTTTGATTAGCATCAAGGAAATTGGGTGTTCTCTAAGATTTACCTGAGATCCGGTTACCATTAGTTGTGCGTCAGACCATCCGATATACCCTTTATAGCCTTCCGGAGTAGGTATGGTCAATATGAGTATATAGTTATGATGTTCGGTCTCACAAATGCACCGACAGTTTTTATGGCACTGATGAACTGAGTGTTCCATCCATACATGGATTCCATCGTGTTGGTTTTCGTGGATGATATCTTAGTGTACTCTCACACTCGACCCAACCATGCCACCCATCTTGATATCGTTCTAAGTACACTGAAATAGCATCAGTTATATGTTAAGATCTCAAAATTCCACTTTGGGATAGATCAGATTCAATTCTTGGGTCATGTTATCTCAGAGACAAGAGTATCAGTAGACCTAGAGAAAGTTAGAGTAGTAGTTTCCTAGGAGCAGTCGAATAACTTCATTGAGGTACAGAGAGTTATATGGCTAGTTGAATACTACATACGTTTTATACAAGACATCTCACGCTTAGAAGCACCACTGAAGGGCTTGACTAATAATGGTAAAAAGTTAATGTGGTCAAATTCTTGTGAGTCATCCTTTCAGAAGCTGAATAGAAGGTTGAATTTATGACTGATACTAGTCATTCTAGTACTGGGCTAGAGCTATACAATTTACTATGATTCATTAGGTATCTGGCTGGAGTTGTTCTTATGCAAGGAGATGGAGTCGTTGTGTATGAGTCTCAACAGTTGAGGTCAAAAGAGAGAAATTACTCGACACACGATATTGAGTTGGATACATTTGTTCATGCCTTACACAGTTGGTGACATTATCTTTTGGGAGAGAATTTTTTGTTTTTCACCGACCACAAAAGTCTTAAGTACATTTTCACTCAACGTGATCTGAATTTGAGACAACAAAGGTGGGTTGAGTACCGTTAGTCCTTTGAATTTGAGATTGCCTATAATCCAAGGAATGGAAACACAGTCGCATAAGCATTGAGGAGAAGGACTCATATACAGGATGTTCAGGATGCCAATAGTGAGTGGCGGCTTATGGCTATATTTTCTGAGATGCACTTTAAGGTGCACGAAAGATAGGGGAAGACGTTTCTTTCTTCTATAGTTGTTTCCTCTAATTTTCCTGATCGAGTGCGAATGAGTCAGGTATCACATTCAGAAGGCCTAGTCCTATGGGAGAGTGTGTTGGGAGAAGACCCTATTCCTAGATGGACCATAGGTGAGGATGAGATCTTGCATTTCCATGGGTGAAAATGGGTGCCAATAGATATATGTGAGGAGCTAATGCAAGATTTTCATTTCTCATATTGGGTAGTTCATCCTAGTGTCACCAAGATGAATCGTGATCTACACCATTAGTATTGGAGGCTAGGTATGAAGTGTGATTTTTCTGGTCTCTTCATGAGGTGTTCCACCTGTCAGCAGGTGAAGGCGGACCATCAGCGGCCAGCAGTGCTTTTACAGCAGTAACCCATTCTCGAGTGGAAGTGGAACGACGTCGCAAGGGATCTCATAATAGGGTTTCCGAGGTCACCTCGAGGGAATGATGTAGTTTGGGTTGCCAATGATAGTCTTATGAGGGTTTACCACTTATGTTCTATCAAGGAGTCCTTTAGTGTTGATGAGCTAGGATGGCTATACATCTTTGAGATTATACGTCTGCATGGAGTCCCACACTCCATTGTTTCAGAAAGGGAAGCCCGTTTTACTTCTCAGGTCTGGTAGGGGCTTCAAAAGGCTTTGGGTACATAGGTACTTTTGGGACCAACTTACCACCCCCTGACAGATGTCCAATCCGATTGTACGATTCAGGTGCTTGAGTACATGCTCCGAGCATGCATCCTAGATTTGTGAGGTTCTTGGGAGAAGCACATACCTCTTGTAGAGTTTTCCTACAATAATAGTTTTCAAGATACTATTCAAATGGAACCTTATGAGGATTTGTACGGTAGGCCATTTTGATCACCCATATGTTGGCCAGAGGAAAGAGAGGCAGCTTTGCGGGGACCTCGTCTTGTTCCGAAGACCATATAGCAGATAGAGTTGATTCGGAAGAGGATGGCTACTGCGCAGTCTTTAAAGAAGTCTTTTGCTGATCAGCAGAGATGTCCTTTAGAGTTTGAGGTCAGGGATCAGGTTTTATTTCATGTCACACTGAGGATGGGACACATGTGGATTAAGAGATAGGGTAAGCTTTCACCAAGGTACGTCGGACTGTTCGAGGTTGTGGAGAGAGTTGGGAAGATTGCCTATCGATTGCAGTTTCCCTAGAGTTACCATGCTATGCACGACATTTTTCATGTTTCTCAGCTCTGACATCATATTTTAGACTCGTCTCATTTATTTCAACATGAAGAGGTTGATCTCGAAGTGGATGCGTCATTCGAGGAGCATCCTATCCGGATTGTTGATCGTCATACAATGGTTTTTCGTGGCTGTGCTCTTCCTCTGGTACGAGTGCTATAGCAACACGAGCGGGTGTTGGAAGAGACTTGGGAGAGGGAGGCTGATGTACGAGCACAGTGGCCAGAACTATTCAAGGTTTCTTCTTCTATGAATCTCTAGGGAAATTCAGGTACAAATTTCTATAAGGGGGAAGTTTTTAATAACCTAGATCTTCTTTTCAAGCATGTTATTTTGTTTCTGGTCGTTTCTTTTGAAAAAGAGGAAATTTTGGAAAATTTCGAAGTACACGTCGTGTACTTTATGAGTACACACGATGTACATGGTTACCGTTGGTAGCCGGGTGCTGGCCGTGTAGTGGCCCTGCACACGGCCGTGTGGGGTGACATGGAGGCTAGATAAATTTTTTAAAAAAAAACTGCGAGTACACGCCATGTACTTAAAAAGTACACATAGTGTACTTTTTTCCATTAAACGCACTAGGGTCACGTCTAATCGACAGAACTCTCTCATTCTAGGTCTTGTTTGTCCAAGAGCTCTGTACGGATCCAGATCTTCGACGAACCCCCCGAGCGAGTGTCTGTCCTATGAATCGAACACCGTCAGTTGTATTGGAATCCCATTGGTGATTTCTCTCTTTTCCCAGGGCACCACCTTCTGATTCCCCCCTCCCGTGAGATATCATGGGTTTAACTTTTTAGACGTTTTTGTAGATATACCTCATTTGAGGTCGATCCAAGGGCCGACGCCGAATAATATCGCTCTCCCAACACCGAGGTAGGTGGTTTGTTCCTTTCTGTTGAAATTCTTTCATTATTATGTTCAATTATGCCAAATACCCTGGAACATGGTTCAATGTGTTTACCATTTTACCCCTTTTAATTTCCTGCTATGCTGGTATGTGTAAATAGTGGTTAATTGGATTTGAATAGGGTTGTTTTCTATTCCTAGAATGTGTTTTCACTTGCATGTACTTTAATGGAGGTTTGGTTCTATTTAGCCTTTAGTATTCCTTGATGTTTCCATGTCTAGTACTGTAGGATGGCGTGATTATTTTTTCTGACATGCTTGAGATTCTTTAGACTATTTAGCCAAGTAGTTCTTGAGGATTACATTGGATATATTTCTTTTCTATGCTGGTTGACTTACAAGAGGCCGTAAGAACCTAGTGTAGGAGACTATAAGTGGAATTTCCCAAGTGATATTCCTCAGAGATTCCTTGAGGACTTTAAACTATATAGGGATTGACCATACGAGCTTCTTTAGAGT
The DNA here is from genome assembly GCA_963277665.1 of Viscum album. NCBI lineage: Eukaryota > Viridiplantae > Streptophyta > Magnoliopsida > Santalales > Viscaceae > Viscum > Viscum album. The sequence continues at coordinate 1,393,304,449 of OY728126.1, read as the reverse complement.
GTCTTTGAGCACCTTAGACTATAAGGGGAATTGACATTGGAGATTCCTCCATGAGTCTTTGAACAACTTGGAGATATAAGGGGAATTTTCCATGTGAGATTCCTCAGAGATTCCTTGATCTTGGGGCTATAAGGGGGATTTACCGTGTGAGCTTCCTCAGAGATTCCTTGGCATACCTTAGCCTATAAGTGGAATTGACCATGTGAGCATCCTCAGAGAGTCTTGAATTACCTTTGAATACTTGGGTAATTGACTGTGAGAACTTCCTTAGAGAGTCTTTATATATTCTTATATCTGAATCAGATGGGATAGGCTGTGTGTACTTCCAACATGGTTACTATGCTTGATTAGTTGTTTTTGAGATGTGGAATTGTTTCTGCTGAGTACTTTATTGTTTAATGCTTCTGTACTTTTACCATCCAAATATTCACTGACGGTTAGGCATAAAACTTTGAGTGGTTTCTTACTGGGATTTAGTCTCACACCCAGTTTGGGCCATGCTTTTGGGCCCAAACAAATTATATTACTGCAGGTATACAAGGGTATGTGCACTTCTACTTCATGTTCTTGACTTGCTGTAGAGCTGGAGAGCATGGGACCCAGCTTAGGCTTGCGATGCTAACGAGATATTTATTTATTCTTTTGTACTTTGGTTTAGTACTATTTTTATTCCAGCATTGTTATTTTTTTGGCTTCTTTGGCTGCTTTCCTAGACACATGTACCATGCTTCATTTATATATGTGCTTCAGTCATTTATTATTCAAGTCTTGTGCTATTACTATTGTAGGTATATTTACAGTTTCCACTATTGTGTATTTGTTTCCCTTCTGATGTGTTATTCGTTCAAATGATGGAATACTTTCCCCACTATCACACCCTTGTCCCTCGATGCTATTTGGAAACCTCTGGTGTTTGGGGAAATGCACTTGGGTCCATTTGACCAACCGGGTATGGGGCACCTCTGAGTTGCTTCCAAAGCCAGGACGTTATCCAATGATTTTTATAGATTAACATGACCCATTAGGGATATAATAAAATAAATTTTTTTAATGATAAAACCTTTTGATTATATTTCTAAAAATCCACGAAATGAATAGTGTAAAAAATGACACAATTGATATTTTTTAAAAAATAATGTATTATAAAAATATTTAAAAATCATAAAAAATGATAAAAATATAACATAATTATGATATGTTCTAAAATGATAGAAATTATTTATTTATGTTTTAATTTAAATCAAATATGTTAATATTTCAACCTTTTAATATGGAAGAATTTGTTATCTTAAATAACATTAAATAGAATAACTCTATTTCAATTAAAATGATAGTGTTTAAATTGACATACAAACATCTATAAATTATATTGGTTGATGCGATTGAAGTCATATCATATCTTATCTTCAAATATATCTCATTTTTTGATGTGATTGTTAAAATATGTAAATTTTTTATAAATTAAAATTTTTGGGTTTTCAAAAAGTGCCCCTCACATCAATTATAAATTATCACTTCCTCCTTCAACTCTTCACTTCATTTTGAGGTTTCATGCTTGAAAATAACCATTCCATTTCTATTTCAGAAATACCTATAAATAGTATACATGTCCTGATCTTCTAAAAGGACCAACTCTAGTGCTCTAAGATAATATTTAGAGGAGGCACGTAGAGGAAGAGGTAATACCATTTACCCATTATTTCAAACTTCATTCTTCTTGTACTTCCCCATCATGAGTTTTTTAATTATATATTAATAGCTCTAGTATGACATATATATCTATATGTTATTATGATTATGATTCAACCATTTTCCACCTTCTACCCATCCTATAAAAAAAATGAAATCCTCGTGTGTGTGTGTACATACAACTTATCATCTCCACGTCGTGGTGCAATCCATTATTCAGGACCACATTACATTGATGGATATAATGATGGAATTAATATTTATATACATGATTAATATAAAATTACATTTATTCTTAGATACTATAAACCATCCACATCAATACCATTCAAAAAATATTGGAACGATATCATCACTCTGGCATACATACGTCTTAGCATCTCTACGAAGCGATGTGATTCGTTCAACATAATATTCATTAAAGCGTGATTATATAAATGAATTGAATTAATAAATATGATATATCATATACTAATACAATTATGCAATTATGTAACTATAACCTAAAAATATTAACAATAACTTATCCTAGAAAACATTCATTAGAACATAAAGCATTTAATACCCGAATAATGAGTAACAATGAAATGTCACTAAAAATTGATGAAAATATGGTCCTAAAATTAATCATAAAAAAGTTTATGATTGTTTATTAAACCTGTGAAATTATTTAAATCATTATACACGAGGTTCTGATACATATAAATCATATTGGATCTAAGGTAAGCGATAATTTTGCAATCTCATTTTTATCTAAGATTGTCTATACGTAAGTTTTTACTGGGCGTATATTTATCATCCACATACATGTTTTATAAAAATATTTTCTCAAAATTTATAGAATTATATTATGTATCTTTAAATAAATTTTACCCATTTTTTACTTTTAGTACATGGGTTTTAAAGAATCTTTATTTTGTTTACTATATGAGTTAATTTTTTACTTTTCAGGGAAAACTACAAGAAAATAATTTTTTAACTTACATGCCATTAATGGATTTTTACATTTTCATGACACCTTCATTCCAAGGCGATTCCTCTACACTATTTCATTTTTATTTTAATGTAAATTATTTTATTTATATTTTCATTACCTTATGAGAAAATAAAACATTTTTAAAGAAGAACAAATATTTTCTTCAAGAATTAAGTTCAAGTGTTTTATCAATATTATTTTCCATATAAGATGACTCTATTAAAAATCGGTTATGTTTATATCCCTATTATTACTATAATGTTAATGTGTTAATGATATAATTATATTTTATAGGGATTATGTTATGATGGAATGATGTTTAAGAGGCCCATTTTTTTTCTTGGTTTATGATATGATTAATGATTTATTTTTTTGACACATATAAGTGAGATTTAATTATAAGATGGATGGGACCTATATCTCCATCCATTGGATTGGGTAATGATTTATATCTCTTGATATAAACATAGCTGGAATTATAAAGAAATGTGGTTTCATAATACATGCATGGAGCAACAAGTAAAACCGGTTAGGTAAAGGACATTTTCCACTATGATGGTCTTGGAAATAATCCCTTTGCTAATATGGAAATCATATTATAGGTTTATTTGTATTCCATGATTTCAAGATTAATATCAATAATCTGATTTCATTTTTTGTTCATTTTTTATGCCTTACGAAATCCCATGGTTTATTTCATTACTCACAATTTTGATATTTAATCTTTATGTTCATGTTTTTACATTCTAATGTTTATGATTTATTTTAGGTTCTCAATGAATAATGTTACTGAGAATTGGAGAACACCCTTTTAAGTTTTCCTTTCTCCATGAAATAATTAATGTTTTAGGTAGAAAAATAAATGGGGATGATATTTATAAGAGATGTTGAAGAAATTTCATCAAGCTAGAAGAATATGTTCCGAGTATCCTAAGACACTAAACTAATATGGTATTTCAGAATCTATTTGTGTAATGTATTAAGTATGCTACAAATGAAATTTAATTTCCATGTACATAAAACTTGGGTCTCTACATTAATTATATTTTTTTCAATATAAAATGAATATGAAAAAAATATTCATCCATACATACAACATATAGTCTCCATGAACAATTTACACTAATTCCTATCAAAAAATTTTATGGAATAATATAATGAAATATATTCTTAATATATATTTTATCTATACCATTTTATAAATTCATGAAATAATAAATCCCCGATCAGTGTGATAGGAAAAAAATACATGTTAAATCATTCATGAAAAAATGATATTATTACCCAAAAAAGTAACATTACCATTGAATAGTTATTAAAAAGGTAATAAAATTTCAAAATAAAATATTATATGATATGATATATTTTTATATAGGTTCGATATAGATTTATAATGAACTCATATTTATTATAGAGGACGGTTGAATGAGTATGATGAGAATCATGACATATGTTAATGGGTTTTTGTATGACGTGTTACCTTTGGGAGGAAAAAGATATATTAACCACCTCCTTCTTCTATGTGGTATATATAATAAATATTAAAGTATTTAATGATCATTATAATATATTTTTTTTAATATCCATTTTTGGATAACTCTTTAATGAGGTTTATGCTTCAAAAGTTACCAAACCGGTAATGGATTTTTATCTCAATTTTTAATCATTGAGACTTATTTTAGGTTATGAAAATATATTCATTCATGGGGTTTATATATGGCCACATGACATGAACTATCTTAAATTATATATCCTTGATATATTTTATCTCTAATTTTATGTTATTCCTTCATGGGGCTTACAATCCATGGCTACTAAACTAGTAATAATATCATGTTAAAATATCATCATTTAATGGGCCTTTTTAAATATACATACAATGAGAAATATTTGGAACTATCTCTCAATAATTATTATTACTTGTATTATCCTCTTACTATTCATGTCAAATCAATTATGAATACCCTTTTTCCATAGTGTAGTACAAATGACAATGAAGTGTGTGTTTTTATGGGAATTTGACATTAATTCACTCTTGGTCAGAAAAATTTTATCATAACCCCTCCCCATAATGAGTACCCCTACAAGGATGGAAATGGGGGAAGAGAGGTAGTGATCCTTGAGGTATCACCTCCATTAGGCCCTGGGTTTGTGACTAGCACTGAGTGTATAATAAACAAGTAGATGGGTGTAAATACCCTCTAAGAGAAACATGTGAAGAAGAGAGGTAAAATAATGACACCATATAACTCCTTATACTACAATATAAAATGAAAACCCATGTTCACATATGTAATATCTTGAAAGAACTATTACATATTAAAGGGAAAACTTATTGTACCTAATGAAAGTTAATATGGAAACAACCAAGAATCCCAAATAGATCCTAAAAACCCCAATATAGTAGTCACCATTAAAATGTTAAACATACTCAAACTGACCTAGAAATAGATTATATATATTTAGGGTGAGTATAAAAGTATACTCATTAGCATCCTCCCATGTGCCTCTCGTAGAAAAGGTAATAAAGCATGATAATGATCAGTGAACAACAAGTTTAACTAACTAGTCACCTTAATTGGAGAACTAAGAGAACATCGTCATTATGGATACTATGAAAATATATTATATAAAAGATAATATAATATAATAAATAATATCAATGGTACCCCACTACAACTTCTCCACTAGTTTATTAATTTTCTCCAACATCGTAAGTCTTGATCATCTCTCTCAAAAAATATAAGCCCACAGGAACCTAGGTGAAGCACCACAACATGAACCTCAAGAAACACACCAACATGTCCATGTATCAAAAAATAAATAGGTATTTTTTTAGGATCCACCTCATCTCATATAACATGTATCATACATCATGTATTATAACTCAAGACATCACAACCCATAGACTGAGTACATATCCCCAATCCATCATAGCCTATACATGTTATACATATTGTAGACCGTAAGAAATTATATCCATAATACATGTATGTGAAATAGCCACAAGACATTATGGACCACCACACTCATATATGGGGAAAACTCACCATCGTTCACACAAGGACAAGTCACTACCAATTGAAGAGATCATGGCCAAAGGGGTAGCAGTCATCCAACCTCTCACTAGGATGTTAGATATAACACACCCCAGGGATCAGAATCATTGGGGTGTAAGTTCCCCTAACCAGTATGGTTGAGTTGCGTAAAGAATCAAAAATTTAACATGATATAATATTTCTTACAACCACATTATAGGCATAACCAACTCTCGGTCTTAGAAAGTGTTAATATCTCTTAGATTCCTCGATGTCACTGCTATGAATAGATATCTAATAAGAACAAATACATAGAATGATATAAAATATATTACATTCTACCTTTTTACCAGTTTCACTTTATAGTATTTAATTATTAACTATTAATTAAGCCTTAAAATTTTGTACATTACAATTCATTATCATGTCAACAAACATCCATTCCCTCCAAGAATAATCATACCAAGTCAACATTTTCTCAGAATTCTAACTTAAAACATTAGTCAAAAAACCATGATACCCCATTGGATAAACATTTATTCAATTTATAACAACATTACTTTACATATTACCAACTATGATAAGAATAATTTATATTATAAAGAACAATGGTCTCAACACAGTGAGTAGAGGAACTACCATTTGATTAATTTCCACCATTACTAGTATCATACACTTATCCAACAACCATAATATAAAAATGGAAAGAATGTGTCCTACCCAGTGTGACACAGTCTCTCATTACTAGCATGTGCGGGGAAAGATAAATAGATAAAAAACAACATGAACTTTGTCTAATCAACTGATTCAAACAAGAATAGAGCCTTCATATCAATGGTTAAGCCCATATTTAACTCGTTCATTCATTTATGGTTTCCTCCACTAAAGTAAAATGCATATACCAATTCATATTTTCACTCCATGTGTCAACTTAGACCTCTACAACCAGTCCTTCCTACACTGCAAACCCCAACATCCCTCTAGGATAATTTATCCGAAGCTCACAACACATCTGGCCTTCCCTTCCCCGCATACCTCAACATACCTCTCGGCTCAGATATCCCATGATCATGTCACATCACATAATGTAGGAAAAAACATATCTATAGGCTCTCAAACCCAATGAAAGACAATCACCCTTTACATAGAACTAGCCGCCACTGCTCCAAAAAAAAAGGCACATGAACTTTACCTGAAAATGGGAACATCAGACCCTACAAAGGCATTATCATTAATTAAACAACCATTTATTTATTCAAACATTTATTAAATGATTCAATAATCGTATTTTCTAACAATGTAAAACCAATGGAACAAGTTATTCCATACTATAAAAATTAAATGAAATAATTATTTTAACATGAATTTACTTCTTTTATCAACAAGAATCATCAAGTTTCATGTTAAATAACCAATTTAATTGAACATGAAAACTTGCATCAATTTTATTAACATAAAATTACTACAACAAAAGGATTCAATAGAATTGAATATTTAATCATTTAGTTAATTAATTATCAATAAATTATGTTATCACATTCTTTAAAAATTTCCATCAAGAGAATCATTCTGAACCAAGAAAGTAATAAAAATCACAGTATATTGTAAATAAATAAGAAAACCATTTTCATGGTACAAACAACCTTTTTCGCATGAGAATGACCAATACAACGGTTCTCCAATTTCCGCTCTTATAAGAAATGCATCCATATGAGCACGATGTGGAAGCACTGCTTAAAAACAAGTGAAGCCAAATTAGAAACATGTTTACAAAGCCTCTATAGTATGATGATAAGAACCATAGTAAAATGAGACAGAAGAAGAAAAAATCACTAGAAATAAAAGTAAAACACAACTTGGATCATGCTGAGTCACCACAAATGGATGATAGATGACAAGGTAATTCCCATTGAAGGGGGCTACAAAACACAATAGAGGGGACTAATGGGCTGCATGGGATGAGAGAGCGAGAAGATGTACCTATAGGGTTTGAAAAACTAAGATGTCATAAAAACACATAAAACATTACAACGTTAGGGGATTAAAAAACATGTAATCCCCTTTCACTTCATGTATTTCTTCGAGGCCATTTTCCACTAAAAAACTCATCACCTTTTGATTTTATTTTATTTATTTGAATCCCACAATATTAAAAGGTGTTAATACCACTTTCATGTCATGATATTATTCTACATGGAGTGAAACCTACTTTTATGTTTTCAAACCCACATTCACATCAGGAAAGATCCTTACTCCCAACTATCAGCTCCCAAGAATCTCCAATCATCCTATGAACCTCCTACAAGATCCAAAAGCCATAGGAACCCAAAAAAGGGTTGATCCACAAAGATCTTGGACCTTACATTTGATAACGATTAAAACATTATTATCATTGAGAATCCAAAATAAACTAATAAAGTAAATATGAAAGGGTTATCCAAACAACCACAATGCGAGATACCTCTCAATGCTTTCATCACCACATGATATCAACCGCCATGGTAGGGGAACAATGAAAACCTACAAATAAACTGAAACCAGCTCTTAAACACTCTCTCCAGGGAGATACCTTTCAAATGATAGAAAAAACCCTCATGAATTAAGATAAATCCATATCACAACTAGAATGGTATAAAACCATAAATTGAACAATGATACCTGGGAAGAGAAAAAAATAAAATAGTTTATGGTACTATGACCATATATGCGACTCTTATTCCTATGTATTATCCTATAAGACAACATGAAACCACAAGAAACAATCCAACAGAATTTCATGAACTCAATAATCCTTATCCTATATGTCATGGATCATTTTAGGCCTCTCCTTGATGGTTGCATCATCGTCATAATTGATCTCCCCCCAATCAATGATTTGAGAGTCATCATGAGGATAATGATGGAGCTGTGACAAGTGGAAAACATTTGTGTATCTGAATCATCTATGGGAGAAACACTGTACTGCAGGCCACAGCTTCATCGTAATCCAACTCCTCAAAATGAACAATATACTAGGGATAAATCTTACTCCCACAACCAAACCTTTACTTCCCACAATGGGCAATCAATTTTAAAAACACATGGTACATAATACCAAAAACCGTAGGTCTCCTCCTATGATCGATTTAGTATTATTAATGATTATTCACTACAATTAACCTCCCACGAATCACTTGATCCATCTCTGTTGTATTCTCTACCAGTTCAAACATAAGAATTATTGGATATCCATCCCCCATCCAGCTAAAAGAATAATGGAAGGGCCAGTAATAAATGGATTCAAACGATGATATACTGATGGTGGAGTGAATACTATTTTTGTAAGATAACTCTACCAAGGATAATTTACTCATCCCGGAACTTCAACACTCTAGAACACAAGATAACAACATGTATTTAATATTATGTATATTCCACTATGTATGACCGTCAATTTTTGGATGAAAATAAGTGCTATGGAATAACAGTGAACCAAATGCATGATGGAGACCCCTCCACACCCTGGAAGTAAAATAATGATTTCCATCAAAAATGATAATCCTCCGGGACTCCGTGAAGTCTCACCAAAACCTCTGGATACAGCCTCGATAAAACATCCACTATGATAGATTACCTAATCAATATCATAAATTATGATTTCATAAAATGATCCATTAACACCAACATAGCATCACATATTTCCTAATCTTGAGGAAAACTGGTAAAAAAGATCATCGAGTTGTCCTCCAACATCCACTGAGGAACATATATTGGCTAGATCCAACAACTAGGAATATGGGGATATCCTTCATCATTTAGAATACCAAACATAGAGACATAAACATTTCAATAACATGCATCATCCCACGCCAAAAAAACTAACCAATCAAGGATCAATACATATTTCTTATGCCATGATGTATCGAAATTGGTGAACAATGGAAATATCTCAGAACTATTTAGTGCATCACCAAAGGAATAAAAACCAATCCTTTATACAACAATCAATGTTTTTCCTCCTCAATCCAATCATCAGGGTACCCAACCAATGAAATTCTTTCTCTCCATACCTCTACATAATGATCTCCCAACAAGGACTCCTCAACTTTTCTACATTAGAGAAAACTGCATCATCATATTACAAATAAAAACATATTCCACCCCAACATCTCTCATATATATTTGAAATTATAAATGCTAATCCATCGCTCTCCAAGAATTTCATTATTCCCACACAGAATACCTATGTTACTAACTTCTCATTGAATCGAGTAGAACCTTAACCTTCCCAGCTTTATATGAAATCTCAATGATGTAATCATGTAAGAACACCATCCATTAACATGGAAACATGTTCAAGTCACACTTGGGATAAAATATAACTTTGTATCATATGATTGGTGAAGAACAAAAAAATTCTCATAGATGATTTAATGTATCCACAACTTTAGGTAAAACACCACCATTGCCAAATTGAGATCATGGGTGGAATATTTATGTTTTTTAGGCTAAAAATTCTAAGAACCATAATAAAGAACTGATCTATATAGCACTAGAACACAACCCACCCCACGACTTGAATAGTTAGTGAAATCATCAAACTGAACTCCTTCTATCAGGAGACAATGAACTGGAGAAAATTCCAACATCTCCTCCAAATACTCAAATGATTTTTGGAACTAATTAGTCCATTATAATGATTGATCGATTCTTGTCAAATTACTCATAGGAGTCGAAACCAGAGAGAAATCAGATACAAACTTCATGTATTAGATGGTAATTCAATGGAAACATCACACCTCTATCACTTTCATGGGGGATTTTAAAGAAACAAATTATTCTATATTTTATGGATCCATAGAAACTCCGATATGTGATACAACATTACCAGTAAAACCCAATTATCATGCCCAAAAATCTCATTTCATCAAATTTCAAAATAGCATCTCATGGCAATTAACTCCAAAAACTAAATGCATATGCTCTGCATGATCCTCCTTGTATGCATAGTACACAATGATCTTATCAATGAAAACCACAAAAAACATATCTGGGAACTCACATAACACAATTTTTATTAACCCCATGAACAATGTTTGAGCATTTTTCACCCAGAACGATGTCACTAAAAACTCATAATTCTTATGATGATAATTGAAAGTATTATTTGGGATATCCTCTTACTTTACACACTACTTAAGATATGGTGACCTTAAATTGATCTTTGATAACCTCCATTGACTATAAGGTTATTGAATAAATCATCCATGAAGGAAAAATGATATCAGTTCATCACAATCACTTAATTCAAGTAACAATAATCCTTATACAACCACATACTATAATCAGTATTATTTATAAACAAAAATGGTGCACCCCATAGTGACACACTTATCCAAACAATACGACACTGTAATAGACTATTGAAATATATATGAACCTATTAAAAATTGAAAGGCTTCATCCTATATGGGGACACCATGATATAAGACACATCTGGTTGTAGCTCAATCCTAAATGTGATATCTTATCAAGGGGTTAATTCTACAACCTCTTATGGAAATACATTAGCGTACTCTTCTACGAACCTGGGGATAGATCTCTGGCTACAAAGCCTCCCCGAAATACATCGTATTGGCAAAATTATCTCTAAATAGGTTTGAATCATATCAAATAAGTTTTATGAAATTGATTCCAAACTCTCACACATTGGATCTCCCATGCAAAAAGGTAAGATGATCCTGAAGACTGGCCGCCATCACTGTCATTGAAAAAAATTTACTTTGAACTTGTCTCGTAACTCATCCCACAAGACTGAGGATTACTAATGATCTACAAAGAATAAGAACCACCGCTGCCTCATGGCCCGATCCATCATCATCATATCCAATGATAACCAATGATCCTTCTAGGAATTCATAGAACCAAAGGCTATTTTAACCCCATCTAACTAGTTTCTAATGACCGCATCTGAAATGGATATGTTGTACGTCTATAGAATATGGTGCTAAAACTCTTGGAGTGTCATCCTCTAAGTGTAGTCACTGACATCATCCACTTTGTAGTTATTTTCTGGCACAACCTGTTGGACAACATCTTTATAAACCTAAAGAGGACATCAACCTAGATCCATACATAATAAAGATGAAACATTTAGTGATTCAACACATATAATATTGAAGACTTTAACCATAATTAATTTATTATTTTATTATTTTTAGGTTAAACCTCCAATCGTCGGCCCATTCAAACATAGACATAATGAAGAATGATGCATGATCCTTTCATAGCTCTCTACCCTATAACTAGTATCACTAAATTTAGTAGACACAGAAATCACAATGGTCTATGTATCATTTCACATGGGGATGTAAATACACATGTCTTAGTAGGACTCCCCTTTTTATATCCCTTTTTAAATATAATTCACTCCATTTCCCTACCAACACATGGAACCTTGCATGTTTATAACTCCAAAGATCATCATTTCCCTCTACCAAACCTCTTATACCACTCAATCATGACCACCTCCCCAGAACATGTACCCCTCCTAGGATAGAAATTTTGGAATATAGATAGTGACTCCCCGATCCATTCCAATAGTAGGCTATGGTTTTGAAACTAGAACCTAGTGTATAAAAAATTTGTAGATATGAGGCATTAAACTATAAGAAAAACAGATGAAAAAATCGGGATAATATAGAAACCAACCAACTCCTGCTATACTACAATATAAAAATTATGCCCAAGTACAAATATGTAATTACAAGATCGAAATACTACAACTGAAAGGGAAAAGTATAATTACCAAAAGGAAGTAATGATGGTAGTGACAACAAAGCCAAAAACTGCTTTGAAAGAACCCCAATCTAATATAAAATTTCGTACTCTCCATCTAGATTCATCTAACCTAAAAATAGTTTATATATGCATAGGTTAGTATAACAGTAAACTCAATAGGAACCTCCCCAAGGAATCTCATAAAAATTGTATGAAAGCATGCTAAAGCATTGTGAACAACAAGTAAAACACACTTTTTACCTAAAAAGGTATTCTATATTTATATCACCATCGTTCCTGCTCTCACCATATGTCATAGAAAAGTTCATGTTATATAATAATGAATAGAAAGTGTATCCTGCTACCTCTTCCCCACTAGTTTTATATTCCTCCCCCATGTTGATCCTCCTAAGAAACTATCTTCAAAAAATCCTAGAACCCAATCACCATCGATAAGTACTAAAATATTCACCTCTTGAAAAACACCAACCTGTCCATATAACCAAAAGAATCCATCTAGTTCTTAGGAGCCACCACATCTCAGATAATGTGTATCATACATCTAGTATTATTCCTCAACCAATCACATCACATACACTGATTAAGGATTTTCAATCCACCACATCCAATACATGTTATACATATACTATTCATTAATAAACCATATCTAGAATACATGTGTGTAAAATAACTCCAATCCGTTACAACCCTATACACACATATATGTGGAAAACTCACCACCGTGCGTACTAGAATAATTAACTACCAAGAGAAGAGAGTAGGGAAAATATGGGTTTTCATCCATCCATCCTCTCTCCAGGATGTTGGGGAGAACACCCCTAAAGCTCAGAATCCCAAAATATAGCAATTTCCATAACCATTAGTGTGGATTAGAGTGTATAATAAAAAAACATTATATAATATAGCTCACAACCTCACTACTGGAATAACCATGTCTCAAACTCAATTACAACTAATGTTTCACACACTCATATCTTCCACATCCAAGACTATATATCCATTAAATAAAAAAAATTCAGGAGATATATTAAATTAAATTATCTGTTTTATCATTTTCATTTTCCACTAATTAATTCTTGACCATTAATTAACTACTAAATATTTTTAATATACATTTCATTATCAAATCAACAAAAATCCATGCCCTCCATGCATAATAAGAAAGTGTCTATGGATTCTCAAAATTATAACTTCATCATTTCATCCCTGCTAGATCCAAACCAATGGGTCTAATATTTATTTATTTATTAAAAACATTACTTTTATATTAACGGGTATTCTAAAAAAACATTCTTATCTATAAGACACTAGTCGATGAATAAGGTGAGTAGATGAACTAACTGCTAAGTCGTTTCCACTTATAGCATGAGTGTAGACTCACAAAACCATGATAAGTTAAACATGGAATGCACATTGCATATCCATATCGTATTCACTTCTCTTTGATGGAGAGTTACCAAAACCATATTCCTCATGTGGTGGGACAAGGGAAAAATGTAAATAACAACAGGGCATTTTTTGAATAATTTGATTCAATAAACATGAAGCATTAATATCAATGGTTAATCCTAGATTCACCCCATTCCATCATCTTTATTGTCCTCACTGAAAGCCATATGAATATACACGTGAATCTTACCACTATAGGAATCAACTACTCCATCGAACATGTGGCATACCACAACCTCACTCCTAGATCATTCATCCTAGGCTAACAACACATCTGATCCTCCCTACCCCAAATAATAGAACATACCTAAATTCTCACCCATCCAAAGCTCATTTCACATCACAGGAAACATGAAACAATCTTAGAAATGATATTTTAACCCCCAAAAATGAATTCATCCTTTAAAAAAAATTTACCTCACTCCTTCAAACTCAAGGCACATTGACTTTATAAGAAAAGGGAAGCTTTGTCCCTACAATTCATTATCATTTATATATAAATTGGTTATTTATTTTATTTTCATTAATGGATTCAGTAATCATAGTTCCCAACTATTGGAATCCAATGAAAAAATCTATCTCAAGATATATCAAATTAATTATATAGTTAATTTAACATTACATTAATTATTTTTATTAAAATTCATTGTCATGATGTAGGTTCTTTATCAAATTCAAATAAACATTCACACATTAATCAATTTGATTAACATACAATTACAAAAACAACCAGATTCCTCAAATAACCATCAATAATAGTTTAGATAAATAATTATCAATTAATTTCAGCATTAAATTATTTAACCATTTCTATAAATAACAATATGCTAAACCAATCAAGGTATATATATTACAATATATAGTAAATCATGAGGTAAACTGTTATCATGGTACAAACATCAAAACTGTAAAGTGATTGATATCATTTTTCTATTCTAGTTAAGATAATTTTTATGTCACTATCATTGAAATTCAATGGGAGATATCATGCTAACTCAATGATTTAATTTAATAAAAATAGAGTAGCAATGAATCCCCTTCCTCAAAAAGTCGTCGATGATACATTCATGAGAAATGAAAATGCATCGGATCTACGATCATCCATCCAACAAAAACTGCATCCATACGAGGATGTCATGACAGCACCGCAGCAACAAAAACCAAGATATACAACATTAGAAACATGGGTATGAACCACCATATAAAAGAAAAATAAGAATATAAGGGAAATGATATCAAACTAGATGAAATCACTATATAGAAAATGAAAAAAACACACTGGATCAAGCTAGGTTACCACGGATCAAAGATACAATCCAAATATTGATTGCCATCGAAGGGTTCTTCAAAACAGTGGGGAGGGGACTATCGAGTCCCATATGATGATAGGTAGGGACGTTTTAGTTGTAGGGTTTAACAATATGATGGGCTATAAAAACACTTATAAAGTTACAGTGATGTGGAATTACATGAATTTTAATACCCTATAATGTCGTGTAATTCCTTGAGGTCAATTTCCGACTAAACACCTTTTAATTTAGATTTTATTTTATTTTTTCAAACCCTAGAATATTACATTGAATGAATCCCATATTCCCATCATGAAAACATTCTACATGGAATGAAAAAAACTTTTACATCGTGAATGTTCCAAACTCCTAATTCTCCGCACCCAAACTCCTCAAAACTTCCTCTAAGACTCCCACAAGATCTATAATCCACAGGAATATGAAAATGGTCGCTCCAAATGGACCAAGTCACTTATATCTTTTTTTCAATTTTTTTGTCTAAAAATGTTATCCAATATGTTTTCAAATGTTAATATTATGAATAATCCAATTAAAATGTTTTTAAAAATATTTCATTTTCTATACTATGTTTATATTTGTGTTCGTTCTTATTTTATAAAATTTCTACGTAATTTTCAAAGAAAAAAGCATTTTCAAATGTTTTATGGCATGAAATGAATTTTTCAAAGTGGGAAGGGTGTTTTCATCGAGAAATTTCAAAAATTGTTTTTAAAAAATATATTATTTGTATTCAATGTTTTTTAATGAATTTGATTAAGAAAATGATAAGTTTTTTATTAATAATAATAAATAAATGTTATTTTCCATAAGAATATCCCCTCGTGATCATTAAAAGTCTTTTCCCTTCTATGATGAATTTCTTTGAAATAGTTTATTGATTACTAGAGATATGATCCATGGATATCATTCTTATTCTTCTAATGAAAATTTAATGGTTTATATGAAATTTTGTTTATGAAACACATTTCCCTTTCTTGGTTAATATCATAACAAAATTCAAGGGGCACCCTCTCTTTTCACGGGCTGTTCCAAGATGAATTGATTTTAAAACCTTCTGCTTTAACACTGGTTATGATATGATGATTTTTTTATGATACACATTTCATTAAATGGGTTATGATTTTATGATTTATTGTGATCTTGAAAAAACATAAATATAGTTTTCATCATATGATGGGTGGGAGCTATGTTTCCCTCCAATGCATTGGGTAATGATAACGATTATATGATATTAATTGGTATACCATTGATTATCCCAATCCCATATATGATAGTACACATGTGATTAGCCCAAACCCAACGATGGGGGTATAAAGTTTATTAGTAGAAGACCAAAGAAGAGGGTACACATGTAGTTCGAGTAATAGAAATGATGAGTGTTTATGGGTGTCCCAACAAATAATAAAGATGAGAGTATAATGGTGGTCAACCCATGTGTACTTCTCCAACCTTAGTTACCAAGATTCGGTGCATTATTACATAACATTTCCAGAATACAAGGAATCATGTCCCCAAAGACTGATCTATTTAGTAGCCTTGGAAGTACAAGATTCATTCATAAGTTTTACAAAACATCGTGAAATAAAAACACCAACAACATTTTCTCACCTTTTGAACACACTTATATCATTAACCTATCCCTGCTGTTCAACAATAAAATACTTCTTCACATCCTGGGAAAAATAAAACCTAGAATGTGGTGAGAATTGATGCTCAGTAAGGATAACAATATAGCTGAATCTTTCATAAAGAAGCATAAACATTAATAGAAATTTATAAGACTAAAAAAAATAATTTTAACCATAAACTTCATCATAATATAGGAAAGATAAAATCAAATAATTACATTTACTTATTCCCATGGATATTCTACTAGTCGAATAATCACATACAATATCTATAACCATATTCATAATGATGGAATGCATAATTCCAGACTTCATAACCACCTAGTCAATGCCTTGTGAAAGGAATACAAATAAGATTTAGTCAATACCTTCTACCAAGTGACTAGTTTGTCTCCTTAGACCTACCAATTCATCGAGGAGCTATAGAGGGCTCCACCCGTCACTTACTTTGTCCTATTCATTCCTCACATTAAAAGGTTTAAACATAACACAAACATTCGTATTAAAACGAGCATATGAAATGTCAAAACATTATCCATAATCCATGAATGGTATAAAAATAACACATCCATAGACAAACATATCACAAAACAGTCCATAAAATATAGACGTTTTGTATTATAATAAATCAACTTCCAACAAGCTTAAAATCCATCGAATGATGTAGACAGAGATGAAATAAAAACCTTTTAAGATAAATACCTCTTTCAATTTTTAAATAATATACAAGTAATATAATTATAAAACAAAACATTTATTTTGAAAATATTTTTAAATGCTTGTATGGGAAGCTTCAGTGATGATATAATGAGGGAAAATTGCCACACCCGTCGTATATGTTAAGAGAGACATTCTTATCTTAATTTTTTCCAAAAGGTCATTAAGTACCTTATTTGAGAAATGACTTATATCAAGACCAATATGCTCATAATATAGTATAAATGATATTAACCAATAGTATAGTAAATAGTAAAAATGTTTTGAATTACATTTTAAAAAAACAGGGATGTGGATCATAAAGTGGTCATAGTAGATACTTACATAAAAACAACCTCCGATAATAAAGAGATTGTAAAATTAACCCTTTCCATGTAATTTTCCTTAATCAATGGTATGTTAACCTCCTAAATAATAGTTAAATTTTTTATTAAATTATACAATAACTATCTACATAAATATTATATCATATATGATCCTTTAATATTGCTTTATTAATAATATTTCAGTAGTATCATCATTTCGAGTGTTAACTCATCTGTTTTTCTTTATATGCATGGTTATATAATCCATGATTTTTATGGATAGGATATATTTTATTCATTTACATAATTATATTATGTTCATTAATATTACTTCAATCATAAAATGAAAACTACTCTAGAATGATTACGATGGTGAATGAATCTAATCGTGTTCGTGGGAATGGTAATCAGTACATACGCACGAGTGAAAATATCATTATATTTATGGTGAAATCACATGTAATTGGATGGTATATCATATATAAATAATAATTAAAATGTTATATTTATTATTTACATCATTTATACTCATTGTTATACCCATCCGAATAATGAAGTGTTTGAATAACAAACTAAACCACGACGTGAAGATGGTATGTCGTACGTACACATGTTTGGTGACTTTTTCATTAATAAGATGGATAGAATAATAAATATAATTGTACGATTTTTATAATAAAATAATAGTATATAGAAGATACTGGAGTTATTATTTTAGAATGGAAACAGTAAATAAAGAGGATGTGGAAGAAGAACGAAACTTGAAAGAGGGTGGTGAAATTATGACCTCTTCTTCGAGTGTTTCCATTTGAGTTGATCAAAAGGGCTCAATAGGTTAGATTTATGATCAAACTATGGCCTATAGGTTGAATTGAGGGAAATTGGGAGGATATTTTGGAGGATGTTGGCCGATCCAAATGGCTTTGGATGTTTCATGGTTAGTGAAGGGGAAGTGCCCTTTTATAAGAGAGGGGAGAGGCACCTTAGGAAAAGATTAAAATATTATTCAATAATAAAATCATTTTAGTTTTCTAAGAGCTCCAAAATTCTTTATTTCTAGGATAATGTGGCTATGGGATGAAAAAAGTTCAACCAATAGGTTATAGATAGGTTTGGGACACCATATTAACCTTATCTTTTAGATTTAACTCTTAGTTAAAAAGTTTTACTTTTTCCATGTATTCTTGTATTATTTTAATAATTGGTTAATAAACTTACTATAAAATACAAAGAGAACCTCATGTGATTAATTAATTATATACCTATTATTATATATGGTTATTGTTAGAACATTATATTTTTAGGACTATTATATAATTTAATAATATAATATTTGTTTTAAAAACTGATTTATGTCAATTGTGACACTATTGAGTATTTTGTTTTTGTGAAAGTCATCACAACTTGATTACTTAAAACCAAATACATTGTATCAACCCTAACATGTCATATTAACCTATAAAATTAGTGGATTTCATGAAAACTTTTAAATTATATTTATTTCAATATTTATAATGACATTAATTAGATGCTTTCATTAAAAAGGTATTTTTAGCATCACCATTGTGTCATAAATAAATTTAATTATTTAATGTCTAAAAATTAAAAATAAAATAAAATTATATAGGAAATATTTTTAGATATATAAAGAGTATTTATAGGTGAAAATATTACTTATATAACCCCATTTAAAAATTGTTTTACTAAAAGATATATGTTTTTGTCCTCTTGTCTTTACATTAAATTAATTAATATAATGTGTCATTATCATGTTCAAGTGGCTCCATGGGGTCCCAAAATCGACCCAAAGATGTCCATGGTTAGAAATTTATCATCCAATAGAAATAGGTCAAATTATTTCATAATTTAACATTATTATAATGATAATTTCTACCCTTATTTACAGGATTTACCCTTTAACCATGGTAAATAAAATATTTACTGAAGTAATGATTCATAATGTGTAAAAATAAAAGAAACATATTTACACAATTTGGACCTCCTGATTCCAAAAATGGAATCCATTTTTCCAAACACAAAACAAAAAAGTTAAATTAATTAATTTAAAATTAATTCCAGTTGTCCAAACAAAAAACATTTTTTAAGAAATAATAACTATCAAAAGATCGATGCCTGTTTATGTCCAGTTTTAATGTGAAATTACATATAATATCCCAAATTATATGAAAAGATAAAAATATAATCTAATGAAACTTTAAAACCACTCAAATTTATAATTTAACACTATAAATTATTTTGTTTAAAAATGTTATTTTTAATAAATATTTAGTATTTTTCACTATTCATCAAAAATTGAAAGATATCAGAAAAGTACCAATTAATCAACCAAAACTAATTTTGATATTCTGAATTCAAAAATGAAATCCATTTTAAAAAATAAAATTTATAAAAATTGAAAAGGTGGTTAATACAATTTATAACGGATAGTTTGATTGGTCGTGGTGTTTTAAAATTCCAAGTTGTATACAATGCAAGCAACTGCATTATTCAAAGGGTAATGTACCGTGGATGCTTGGGGTGTTACATTATCCCCTTTTTAAAATAATTTCATCCTCAAAATTTCTAGAATATTACTGTATAAAATGATTCGGGTGGTTCTTCATCATAAGTTTCTCAGGTTTCCACGTTGCCTCTTCCATCTTTAGGTTTCTCCATAGAACATTTACCAGACGAGTCATCCGGATACTGAAGACTTGTTATCTAGTATCATGAATTTTGATAGGCTCATCACAAAAAGGTAGATCAGGTTTTAGTTCAATTTCTTCATAAGTGAGTACATGCGTTGGGTCAGGCATGTAGTTTCTCAAGAGTGATACGTGGAACACATCATGATATTTAGAGAGACTTGGAGGCATTGCCAAACGATAAGATAACACTCTTATTCATTCTATAATTCTAATAGGTTTGATATACCTGAGAGTCAATTTACCCTTCTTACAGAAACATCTAACACCCTTCCATGGATATACCTTCATGAAAAATTATATCTTACTTGAAATACCAAATCCATCCTTCGGTTATCGGTATAGCCCTTTTCCTTTCTCTGAGCTACATTGACATGGGTTTGGATAATCTTCACTTTTTTTGTTGTTTCCTAATCAATTTCTGGGCGGACGAGGTTTAATTCCCCAACATCATCCCAACAAGTTAGTGTGCAACATCTCTTTCCATATAATCCTTCATATGAAGCCATCTGAATACTTTAATGGAAGCTATTGTTATAGGAAAATTCTACCAGAGGTAAATATTGACCCCACACACCTTGTATGTCATGTGAGTAAGATCTCAACATGTCTTTTAATGTTTTAAGAGTCAACACTGATTGTCTATCGGTTTGAGAGTGGTAGGCAGTGCTGAAACGAAGTTCAGTATCCAAGTCCTTCTGATGACTTTTCCAGAATATTGATGTAAAAGGGGGATCACGTTCAGAAACAATCGATAGGGGTACACTATGGAGTCTTAAAAATTCATTAATATATATTCTATCCAAATTTTGATGTGGTAAATCTTCTCTTATAGCAAGAAAATGTGTTGACTTTGAAAGATGATCAACAATGAACCATATTGCATCATTTCTTCAAGGAGTCTATGGAAGCCCCATGAAAAAGTCCAGCGTAATATTATTCCATTTTCACTCAGGTATGGGAATAGGAGAATGACATATCCAGGTTGTTTCCTTCTATCATTCACTTGTTGACAAACAATACATCTGGAAATAGAATCAGAAATCTCCTTCATCATGTTGTCCCACAAAAACAATTCTCTCAAATCTCTATACATCTCGGTGGTCCTAGGGTGTATAGAGAAATTGGGACTATGAGAATCATCCAACAATTCCCTTTTTAGTTTTTGTTTGATAGGAACCCAATGTTTCTTCCCAAATTTCAGAATTCCATCTTCATATATGAATTCACTCAATCTCCCATCATTCACAGCATTAATCTTCTATTGAAACTCCTCATCATCCATCTGAGAAGTCTTTATCCTTTCTATTAATTATGGTTTGGAAACCATTTCAAAATGTAATGATGTTTCACCATCCATGTTTATTCCCGTATCCAAATTTATCAGATCCATGAAAATAGGATCCCTTTAAACTGTCATCTTGTTCAAAACTCCATAATCATTTCTACTCAAAGCATATTCCACCTTATTTTCCTTCCCTGGGTGGTAGTGTATAGTTCAATCATAATATTTCTGTAGTTCAAGAAATCATCTTTGCAACATGTTTAGTTCCTTCGATGAGAAGATATATTTCAAACTCTTGTGATCAGTATAAATCTCACACTTTCCACCATAGAGATAGTGTCTCCATATATTTAGAGCAATGATTACAGCAGCTAACTCAAGATCACTATAAATAACAATCCCATCATTCCCTGATTGTAATGTCAATATATGATCCTTAACAAATCTTATCTCTTGTTCTTCAAAAAATTCTTCACACTCTATTTTCCAGACATATTTAACCCCTTTACGAGTGATATGGTTAATGAGTTATCCAATCGGGCATAATTCTCGACAAAATACCGATAATAACCTGATAAACCAATAAAACTGCGTACCTCAGTTATACTCGTCTGTGCTGGCCATTCATATATTACCATGGTCTTTGAAGGATCAATAGAGATTCCATCCTTAGAGACAATATGTAGAAGAAAAGAAATCTCCTCAAGCCAGAATTCCAACTTGTTAAACTTCTCATATAATTCATTTATTCTAAGAGTCTTTAGAATAGTGCACAAGTAATTTTTAAAATATTTGTATCTTTTGGAGTATACCTAGATATCATCAATAAATACCACTAAAACTTCATCAAGATATTCCTTGATAAATAAATTCATTATATCCATGAAGATAGATGGTGTATTAGTCAATCCAAAAAGCATTGCTGTAAACTCGTAATGCCCGTACCTGGTTCAAAATGTTGTTTTCGGATTATCTTACTTCTTCACACACAATTGATGATATCCAGATCGAAGGTCAATCTTTGGAAAATATTGAGCTCCCTGAATTCGGTCGAATAAATCATCAATGAGAGGTAGGGGATACTTGTTCTTTATTGTTATTGCATTGATCTCCCTATAGTCAATGCAAAACCTCATAGATCCAACTATCTTCTTAACAAAAATAATAAGGTCTCCACATGGAGAAACACTATGATGGATTCATCCCTTATTACTCAATTCCTCTAGTTGTTTCTTCACTTCCCGTAATTCCACAGGGGCCATTCTATATGGGGTCTTCGATATGGTCCTTGAACCAGGAATTAAATCCATGGAAAACTCAATTTCTCATTTTAGAGGATGTCCAGGTAAATCGTCTAGAAAAAAATAAACATATTCCGGCACAATAGTTACCTCAAATATTCAAAAATTAATTTCCTCACCTATAATTATACCATTCTCATCCTCCCCAATAATTTAATTTAGTAGAGCTAAATGGGTGGATCTAGATAAGAATCCAATAGTGGCATTTCTACTCTAAAGATAAAGTAATCCTTATCATCATAGAGAATTATAACCTCATTCTTCTAATAATAAATGTTTTCATCATGGTTCGAAAGGAAATCCATACCAAGGATTATGTCAAATTCAATCAGGGGTATGACGATGAGATCAGCAGATAAAGAACATTTATATACCCTAATGAGAACTGATTCAGAAAACATTGTTGTGATGATACTTCCCTTAGGTGTTTTGACTAACAACTCCCTTATAATTCAAATTGAAAATATCAAATTTTAGTACCAAACTAGGAAGATATGAAACAATGTGACGATCCAGAATCAAATAAAGAAATGTCTAAACATGAGGAAACTATTAAATTACCTGCCACCGAGTCTTTCAGAGATTAAACCTCAGTAGTAGTGATCAAATAAGCTTATCCTTTCTCCCTTGGACTTTTTTGAGGTATGTTCCCTTGAAACATAGGACATACATTACCATAATTCCACTTTTCTCTACAATTATATCATTCAAAATTGACAGACTCTTCCACTTGCAATCACGAGTTTGGTGGCCCTTTTTGCCACAATTTTAATAGGCTCCCTTTCACTTCAGTTAAGTACCGGGGTGTTTCGTCCCATATTTACCAAAATATGGATATTCAATATTTCCCTTCTTCCCATTATTTCCATTTATAGAGTGTTTAGCAGATATCTTCTTCGCTTTCTTTTCTTTGAAGTCGTAAGACTTAGAGAATTAATTTTCTGTCTTAATAGCACATTAGAAAATATATTTGCACTATGAGAAGGATTGTGATACAAATTATCGATGGAGAAATGGATTTAACCCATCAAAGTATCAATCAATATTAATACTTGGGTTACATATATAATCTGCATCAGTCCTTGCTTACTGTGTAAGGTTAGCCTCATACTTTGCGACATTCTCATCTTTCTCATTCATCGGACTCAGAAAATATCATTCCATATCCACTCAATGGTCACGAGGAAATTATTTTTCTAATAAAATCTCCTTAAACTCCCTCCATTACATGTTTTATACTTCCCCATATTCTTTTTTGTTTTTGA
Source organism: Viscum album (assembly GCA_963277665.1). Classification (NCBI taxonomy): domain Eukaryota; kingdom Viridiplantae; phylum Streptophyta; class Magnoliopsida; order Santalales; family Viscaceae; genus Viscum; species Viscum album. The sequence goes on along the minus strand of OY728126.1, from coordinate 1,393,280,001 downwards.
TTAATTACAACCATTGATCTGCATTCCTGTGAGGTGATAAATTGACAAGACAACTTTTTCATTTTGGATACTCCCCAAAGCATGAAATATTTTCATTATAGAAATTATCCATTGCTCAGAAAATAATGGATTTTTACTACCATTGTTTGTTGGTGGTTTTTTCCTCATGAAGTTTTCTAACATTAATCCTCCGCGTTGTGGATCTAGGTGCTCCATATGGGTAAGGATATTATTCATAACCTAGGTGATTTTTCCTAGTATGGTGATAAGCTGATCAGAACTAGTTGAATCAGCAGCTCTAACATAATTATCTTGATTAAGAGGGAAATCCCTACATGGATTACGTGGGTTAATACTATTTCCATTCCTTACACTACATTCCATTTCAAAAATATGGCATACACTAGATTAGTTTAGGAATCACAATACATAATTCCACACTTGTAAAATAGTTAACATAAATTGAAATGTTTATGGATATAATCCATAATAATAAAATTGTTTTCTATGAGGAATTATATACTCATAAACCCTTTATAATTCTTCTTCAAAAAATGAGAATTATCCTAAGTATATCCCCTTGGAGTGTCGTAACCAGAAGTGCAGCAAGGCCCGTTGTCGTGCACCAGTTTCCGTTCGAGTCTATCTCAAAGCGGTGTTTTTGGTTTTTACCACTAGGTACATCTTTTCTAGAGCTGACTCTACCTAATTGTATCCAGACATGGATGTATTTCTTGGAAAACTCACAAAATCTCTACATTACCAAATTTATAGGATGTTCTTCAATACTAATCCTCAAATTTTATATTAGGGTAATGTTCTCTAATCAGATTTTTTCTAAATCTAGCTTCCATGTTTCGCACTAAACTTCATCTGATACCTACTATAACACCCCAACCCCAGTTCCCCAGAGTTGGTGCATTATTACATAACATTGGAATGATATAAGGAATCATTTCCCGAAAGACTGATCTGTTTAGTTGCCTTGAAGTACTGGATACATTCATAATTTTTACATTACATCAGAAAATAAAAACATTCACAACATTTTTTCCTTTTATAAAATAGTTGTATCCTTATCCTATCCCTCCATGTCAACTAGAAAATACTTGTTCACGTCCTGGAAAAAATAAAACCTATAAAGGGGTGAGATCATATTCTCATTAAGGTTAACAATATATCGAAAACATTCATAAATAAGAATAAATATTTTAAAAAATGTATTAGACTAAAAAAATCCTTTTAATCTTAAACATTAGAATAATATGGAAAATTTAAAATAAAATAATTATATTTACTTATTCACATGGATATTCAACTAGTCGAATAATCACATTCAATATCAATAGCCACTTTCATAACGAGAGAATGCATAATGCCAAACTTCATAATCACATTGTCAAGGAATTGTGCCAATACTACAAATAAGATTTTGTCATGGCCTTGTGACAAGACACTATTTTGTCTCATGATACATACCAATTCATCTACGTGCTATATTGGGCTCCACCCATCACATACTAAGTCCAATGCATTCCTCATATGAAAAGGTTTAAATATTATACAAACATTCATTTTAATACAAGCATGGGAAATGTCAATACTTTATCCATAAACAATGAATGCTGTAAAAATAACACATCCAAAGTCAAACATATAAAAAAACATCAATATAATATTGATGTTTTGTATCATAATAAATCAACTTCACACAAGCTTAAAATCCATCAAAGGATGTTGACATAAATGAAATCAAAACATTTTTAGAGAAATATCACTTTCTATTTTGAAATCATTTAAAATTCATATAATTATAAAAGGAACAATTTATTTTGAAAATATTTTTATAATATTTTATGGGATTATTCGACGATGATATAATGGAGAAAAATAGCCACACCCGCTATATAAGTTAAAAAAATACATTCTTACCTTAATTTTTTTCAGAAAGGTCATAAAGTACCTTTTTTGGAAAATGACGGAAAGATTACTTTCCAAAAATATATGGTCAAATAAGGGAATAAATGTATTTAAACCATATTATAGTAAATAGAATTTTTTTTGAATTACAGTTTTATGAAAACACATATGTGGATGATAAAGAAGTCCCTGCAAATACTTACGTAAAAATAACCTCAGATCATAAAGAGATTGTGAAACTTACATTTACATTGTAATTTTCATTAGTATATGGTATGATAAACTCATTTATAATAGTTAAAAAATTTATTTATTTATACAATTACTATATACAAAAATAAGATATCATATATGATCCCTTAATATTGATTTATTAATAATATTTTGGTTGTATAATCGTTTCAGGTGTAAACTAATCTATTTTCCTTTATATTTTTGGCTACGTAAGTCATGTTTGTTATTGATAGAATGTATTTTCTTCATTTAATTATTATATTACGTTCATAAACATAATTTGTAATCATAAAATGAATGTTATTATTGAATTTTTACGAGGGGGAATGAATCTCATCGTGTTCGTGGAGACTATATTCTGTACGTACGCACGAGCGACAATATCATTATATTGACGATCAAATCATATTTAATTGGTTGTTATATCATATATAAAGAATAATTAACATTTTATATTTACTATTTAAATCAGTTATAGTCTTTATTACACCCATCCAAATAATGATGTGTTCGAATAACAAACTACACCACGACGTGGAGACGGTAAGCTGTACGTACACATGTATGGTGACTTTGTCATTCATATGATGGATAGAATAATGAATATCATTGTACAATTTCTGTAATAAAATCAAAATATATAGAAGAAGATGGAGTTATTATTTTATAATGGAAACAACAAATAAAGATGAAGCGGAATAGAAAATAACTTGAAAGAGGGTGGTGAAATTATTACCTCTTATTCGGGTATTTCCTTTTGAGTTTATCAATAGAGATCCATAGGATGGATTTCTGTACCAAATAAGGACTCTAGGATGAAGTTAAGGAAATTGGAAGGATATTTTTCTAGGTTTGGGCCGAGCCAAATGGATTTGGTGGTGTGATTATTAGATAAGGGGAAGTTCCAGTTTATAAGAGAGGTGAGGGGCATCTTAATAAAAGATTGAAATCTTATTTTATACTAACATAATTTTTACTTTCTAAGGGCTAGAAAAATGATTTATTTCTATGATAATGTGGTTATTGGTGTAAAAACTCTCAATAAATAGGTTTTATATAGGTTTGATTCGCCATATTAACTTTATCATTTACATTTAACTCTTAGTTAAATAGTTTAACTTTTACAATGTATTCTGGTATTATTATAATAATTGGTTAATAAACATAATATTAAATTCTAAAAAACCTCAAGTGGTTAAATAATGATATACCTATCATTATATATGTTATTTTCCCAATCATTTTATTCTATGGACTATTATTTAGTTTTATAATATAATAATTGTTTTAAAAAATCATTTATGTCAATTTTGACACTATTTAGTATTTGGTTTTTGTGAAAGTCATCACAACTTGATTACATAGAACGAAATACATCGAATCAACCCTATCATGTCATATTATTATAAAAATTCTTTCATTTAATAAAAACTAAAAAATTATATTTATTCTAAAATTTATTATACCATTTATTTGATTCTTTCATTAATAAGGTAATTACAACATCACCATTGTGTCATAAATAAATTTAATTATATAATGTCTAAAAATTATTAATAAAATAAAATTATGTATGAAATAATTATATATTTCTAATTATTATTTATAGTCAAAAGGATAACTTATATAACCTCTTTTAAAAATTCTTTTACTAAAAGATATATGTTTATGTAAATTTTCTCTTTACTTTAAATTAATTAATATAAAGTGTCATTACCACTCTCATGTGGCTCTATGGGGTCCCAAAATAGACCCAAGGATGACCATGATCAGAAATGAATCAACCAATAAGAATATGACAATGTTAGGGTAATTTTATTTTATTATAAGATTATTTTTACCCATATTTACCTGATTTACCCTTTAACCATGGTAAATAAAATATTTACTGAAATAATTTTTAATAATGTCTAAAAATAAATTTTACCTATTTACACAATTTGGACCTCTTGATTAAAAATATAGAATCATTTTTCCCAATTCAAAACACAGAAGTTGTAGAAATTTATTTAAAATTAATTACCGTTGTCAAAACAAAAAGCGTGTTTTTAAGAAATAATAACTATCAAAAGATTGACACTTGTTTATGTATAGATTAAATGTAAAATTACATACAATGACGAAAATTATATTAAATGATAAAAATTTAATCTAATGATAATATAAAACCACTCAAATTTATAATTTTACAGTATAAATTATTTTAATTAAAAACGTTTATTTTAATTAAAATTTAGTAATTTTCACTATTCATCATAAATTGAATGTTTTCTGAAAATTACCAAAAATTCACCCTAAGCTAAATCCAATATTCCGAATTAAAAAATGAAGTCCGTTTTGAAAAAAATAATTATAAAAATTAAAAAAGAGGTTATTACTATTTACAACAGCTAGTTTGATTGGTCACCGTGTGTTGAAACATCATGTTGCGTACAACGCAAGCAACTGCATTATTCAATGGGGAACATATTGTAGAAGATTGGGGTGTTACACCATGACTAGAAATAAGGGTCCATAGGTGGTGAACCAGATCCCAAAGAAAGTACATTGGTTGTCAGACAAAACATAACATATTAAAAATGTCTTAGAGGGTATCCTTGAAAAAATATATTTTTATTCATGAGTATATGCCACATATCAATGTATTATTAAATGTTATTCTGTCATGAATCATTATATTTTATTTATTTTTGATTCAAGACTTTAGGGATGCCAATATTAATGCCATGATTTATTTTTATCATCATGGATATGCAACGTATTGTATCTTAATGTCACTTTCATGTTCACATACACTTATTCGGATGTCATTTTATGTTTATTACTTATTTTCCAATATCGAGCATTTGAGATCACCAATATATATAATTTTTTCCTATGTTATGATGAATGTTTTTAAATGGGGTAGGTTCGTGTTGAATAATAATGTGGATGATCTTTATGGGAGATGTTAAAGATATTTCACCGAGCTAAAATATTACATTTCCATGTTTCTAAGTGATCTAAACTATTATGGTCCTCAGGAACATGGTAGTATAATGTAATATGTAAAGACCCAAAGTTTCAATAATGCAAATCCCACTTGATCTAATTAAATTTCTCTTTATGTTTATATAAAATTTCAACTTCTTTGGTTTTATGTTATGAATTTTGACCATTGCTAATATAGTCGTTGAACAATGATCACATGATTAGAAAAAATATAGTACTTTAACAAATCTAATTTACTCAGACAAAGGAAGCGATGACGTCATCCAGTAGAATTTCCCCATACAAATCCCATTTGTCGGAGCACGGAAAAGAGGTGGCGTCTTTGGGCTTTTCCCTTGACCAAGCCCAAGTTGAGATTCATCATGTCAAGCTCAACTGTGACCGTCTACGGGAAAAGTGGAAGTTGATTGAAATTACCACTCGAGCGATGTTATCTGATCCACCCCAAGAGTCTGTCACCATCGCACACCTTACCCTTAGGTCTTATGTGACTATTTTAAGGGGTTATGTGACAAATAAGTAGTACTATGTTCATGTACATTATTTTTTTATATAATAATGAATATAATTTCTAGTTATTTTTGATACATTGTAAATAGTTTTTAAAGTACAAATGGTGTTTTTATTTATTATTTAATTAAGAATTCTATTTTATTAAATTAAGGGATTTTTGATTTAAATAATATTTTAATAAAATAATAATATTATTATTAAATTAATTTTTATTAAATATAAATGATCTTATAATTTTATGAATGCAATTATAATTTTTATTAAGGTTTGAAAGCCATTTCTGTCAAAAACCATGAATTTTCGATAATGGTCGGTTTTTATTTAAAAAGTGAAAATTAACTGATTTTAAAAATGATTTAGATAAAATATATGTTATTTCTGGAATCAAGACGTCGAAATTATCCAACGATGAATTTTTCATATTTTTCTGAGACAGTCAAATTTTTGGGTAAAAATTAAATACCGTTTAAATATATAATGTCTTTTATGACATCATAATGAACCAATAGCGATGTAATAAAATACTAAAATCTTTATGTTCAGCTGATATATGTTTTACCATTAAAATAATGTGATTTTTGGTTTGTTTGACATACTTTTCAAAGCAATAATGGAACCCTCAAGACTTATTCAACACCGTGCATTTTTAAATTAATTTCCACGGGAGTGTGACTCACCTCCACATAAGCAACCCTAATATTTTAATAAGTTCGGCTTTGGCCTTATAAAATATTTTTTTCCTCTTCTCTTTTCCAAAAACCAAGGGTAATAACTATGGGATGGTTTGTGGTTTGGATTAATTTAATGTAAGGGCACCCAAACCTAAATAATAAAGAATTCCCTCACCTTTCCTATATAAACCCAACCAAGCTCCCACTTCCTTCTCACTAAAATCCCTTTATGTTCGTCCAAACTCTGCCCTACTCTCTATATAATCCTCCCAAGGTTCCCCAAGCCCCCAAGAAGCCTCTCACAAGCCTCTCTGTAGCCTTTGGAAGCGCACTTCCAAGTAAGGGTTTTTTCTTCCTTGCTCATTTTTGTCCAATTTTCTTTAAATTATTTTTCCATTTTAATTTCAATTATGAATGTTGGTGTATGGTTTAGCACCTCCATAATACTGCCCTATTTATGTTTTAATTATGGGATACCCATTTTTCTCTCATTAAATTCCACCCATGTACACCCGTTACTATGCCGAAATTCCGAAAGGAACTTCTCTCTCTTCTTTTACATTCAAGCAATAATTTTGTATCATGAATATAAATTCCATTAAAATTATTTGGACATGTATATATATGACCCCTTTACTGTCCATTGCATGTAAATATGATGAGTAACCCCTTTCTCTCTCATCAACTGTTTTTATGAATTCTTATGTCATGCCGTTACGCTACCGAAATCGCACTGATTTTCTAAGACAATGTCATTGTTTTGTGAATACCATGCCCATTTCTCCATCAAGGGTATTCAACTTTATGCACATTTTCTTATTGATTATAAAGTTTCATGTATGAATTATACAATCCTTCATCATGGAATAAATGATTTTGTTTTATGAATCCATGTTTTATGATCCATGTGGCACACTTATGCATGAAATGAAATGTTTAAGAAGGGTGCTTCCTTATAGCGCTCCAATACATTGGGTAAAGTATAGTATCATGATACATCATGTTCAATGAGTGTTGAATCATGATAATTCAATTGCAAAGAGGGTTTACTCGTCCTCTATGTGAAATGAGGATTTACTCATGCTCCATGTGCAATGAGCCTTGGATCATGCTAATTCCATGTTAAGTGTTGTTGCCACATTTCAATGTTATGATTATCATGCTTTATCATGCCCTTATGTTAATATTTCTCTTGTGATATATTGATATGCCTATTGTCAAACATGTATTGTAGTCCTCATGTTATTCCATGTGTATTACTTTACTGGGCTTTATAGCTCACCCTTTTCTTATGCATGTCCTCAGGGTATCCCATGCAATTATAAGTACGAGGGAATGTAGTGGTCATGTAAAGGAAGTTCTCAGTAAATACGTTGTATTTCATGTTTTAGGTTTTTATGTAATGATCCAAATCCCCAATGACACTAAACCTCTCGATCTTCTTTGCTGTATCAAATGATGTTTTATGTAATAAATAATGTTTAAGTTTGTAATAAAAAAGTCGAGTTTTTATAGTTGGTATCAGAGGATTGGTTTAGTTATTTTTGGGATTTGGAAACCCTAGTAAATCCTTTGATACAAGACTAAGTATAATAAAAACATCCCTCTGTTTTGGTAAGTACTGAGTAAGTGGTTTATCAATCAAATACATCCCTATCCGGATACGACCAGGTAGAGGTGTCTCTGGCACAGATGTATCCTAGGGGTAAAAATCGAAAACACCGCTTAGAGCTAGACTCGAACGGGAACTGGTGCATGAAAACAAGCCTTGTTGCACTCTTGGTTACGACACTCCCAGGGGATATGTTTTGATAAATTGAAAGGCTTAGTATGAACCCTTATTAAGGAAAAAATGTCTCTAAGAATATATGTTAGAAAGTAGATCATGAAAAGACTAGATTGAAGCCTATAGACTCATGAGTAAGGAAATAAAAGTTTATTTATAAGTCATCTACTTTTGTATTTTGATTACCCTTTATGTGTTACCCCTAAGATTCCTTTTATTCCTGCCAATGGCCGGTAATAGGAGGACTCGGGCTAATAACCATTGTGAAGATCAGTGTGATGACTGTACTAATGAGATTCCCAATCCAATGGGAGCATGAATCGCGAACTTTGTCACACTTCTCTCTCAGCTAACTCATGTTTTGAATAGAAACATGGGCCAGGAGGAATTTTCAACTCCCCTAAGAATGAACAAGTCACTATCGAGAGCTTCATGAGACAAATGCCTCCTACTTTTAGTGGATCATCTGATCCCATAATTGCTGAACAATGGATCAACTCCATTTAAAAGATATTCTCCATCCTCCAATGTTTTGAACAAGAGAAGGTTCTCCTGGCGGCTTATCATATAGAGGATGATGTTGATCAATGGTGGACGTTGATCAAAAATATGAAGCCCGGGGAGGAGATCGATGCGTTGTAATGGAAGGATTTCTGGAAGATGTCTTTTGATAAATATTTTCCGCGCACCCTCCGGCTTAAGATGGAAAGGGACTTCCTTTCCCTCAAGAAAAAAGATGAAGAATTTGTTGGAGAGTACGAGGAAAACATCACAAGGCTTGCATGATACACTTTCAGCTTTGTCGTTACACTCGAATGCAAGGTTGACCGCTTCTTTGGAGGGCTGAAGCCTAGCTTGCGAAAATAATTAGCTTTATATGACATCAATAGCTATGAGGAAATTGTCTGATGTGCCCTCAAGGTCGAAATAGAGATTGGGGAATCACAGGGGTATCATGGGGACAAGAAGCGTAAGGTGGAATTCAATGCTGGTGTTCCGATTGATAAATAAAACAGTGTTAAGAAGATCCAGCACCCCACATGCCAAATGTGCGGAAAGAAGCACCCTGGAAATTTCCTTAAGGGGATGAGAAAATGCTTCAGCTGTGGAAGAGAAGGGCACCTAGTAGTTAACTGTCGGCAAGAAAGACCCACTGCTGCGACAGAGGAGCGGAATGCTCCGTTGAAACCTCAACACGTTGTTTAATGCTACAAATGAAAATAACCGGGACATTTTGCAAATCATTTCCCTAATCCAAGGGTTTTCAGAGTCAACCAACAACCTCCAAGGCAGCAAGGAAGAGCTTTTGCTATCACTTCTGCCAAAGATGACCACGAAAACAAAGTGGTGACAGGTACGCTAGTTATTCATTCAAGAATAGAGAACGTACTTTTTGATTCAGGTTCTATGCATTCTTTTATATCTATAAATTTTAGTAGAACAATCCCAGAACCACCACAAATCATGGAATTGAAGATGTCGGTGAGTACGGAAAATCGGGAAATCATTGCATCTCATGAATATAAGTCCTCCCCTGTTATAGTCTGTGGAATTAATTTCCCAGAAAACCTCATCATACTCCCTCTGGTGGAATTTTATGCAATTCTTATCATGGATTGGCTTTCCTTATATAGAGCCAACATAAATTGTCGAGAGAGGGAAATCACACTCTATATGGAGAATCGACCCCCGATTCTTTACAAGTGTATGGAGGAAGAAGAATCTCTTTTAGCTCCATCATCTCAAGCATGGATATTATTACCTTGTGAGCACGGGTATCTGGCTCAGATGATTGAGTCCAGGGAAGAAACCATACTTGAAAAAATGCATATTGTGAGGGAATTAACTAAAGTGTTTCCCGAAGAACTGCCTGGTCTTCCTCCTAGAAGAGATGTTGAGTTCTCAATTGAACTTATACCCGGGGCTTTACCAATATCCAATAATCCATATAGAATGGATTTTTTTGAGCTTGAAGAGGTGAAGAAAAAACTACAGGAGAATCTGGATAAAGGGTTTATACGTCCAAGTGCTTCACCATGGGGTGCACCAGTCCTCTTCATCAAGAAGAAGGATGGGTCAATGCGGCTTTCCATCGATTATCGTGAATGTAACAAAATCACAATAAAGAACAAGTATCCTCTCCCAAGAATCGATGAATTGTTTGATCAGCTGTGTGGCACACAATACTTCCCCAAGGTGGATTTGCGGTCGGGATATTATCAAGTAAGAGTGAAGAAGGAAGATGTCTCGAGGACTGCTTTTCGTACAAGATACGGGCACTATGAATTCATAGTAATGCCTTTAGGACTCACCAATGCTCCAGAAATATTCATTGACCTGATGAATAGAGTCTTTAGAGTTTACCGTGACAAATTTGTGGTAGTATTTATAGATGATATTCTAATAAACTCCAAAACCAAGGAGGATTATGAGGAGCATTTAAAAACTGTACTAGAGACATTGCGCAAGGAGAAGCTCTATGCAAAGTACATCAAGTGTGATTTCTGGTTGAAGGAGGTCTCCTTATTGGGCCATATCATCACAAGAAATGGGATATCTGTGGACCCCTCCAGAATAGATGCAATTGTGGGATGGATGAGGCCAAAATCGGTAAGAGATATCTGTATCTTCTTCGGGTTAGCTGGATATTATCGACGATTTGTGAGAAATTTCTAATGGTTGTCCAACCCTCTTACCAAGCTAACTCGAAAGGGATTAAATTTTTCTTGGAGTGATGAATGTGAAAACGCTTCATGGAGTTGAAAATGAGGCTTATTACTGCGCTCTTGCTCACTTTACCCACAAGTGGGGAACCATTTTTGGTTTTCAGCGATGCTTCGAAGAAAGTCTTAGGTTGTGTGCTGATGTAGAATGATAAAGTGATATCCTATGCCTCAAGGAAGTTGAAAATCCATGAGGGAAACTATCCAACGCATGATCTAGAGTTTTCAGCTTTGATCTTTGCCTTGAAAATCTGGAGGAATTATCTATATGGAGAGAAATGTGAGATATATACTAACCACAAGAGTGTTAAATATATATTCACATAGAAAGAGATTAATATGCACCAGAGAATATGGATAGAGCTCATCAAGGATTATGACTGTTCAATACATTACCACCATGGGAAAGCAAACAAGGTGGCAGATTCCCTAAGTAGAAAGGATCCAGTGATTCTATCAATGATGAGAATTGAGAAGGATCCAATCTTCTTAGGCTTTATAAAGATGGACATGGGAATCATAAAGAAGGGAACATTATAAATCCTTTCACAAATGATTGCTCAACCATCTATTTTGGAAAGGTTAAAGGATCCTCAAAAGTATGATGTGGGAATTCAATAAAAAGTGGAAGCTATCAAAAAGGGGAAATCCTTATAGTTTAATGTTAATGAAGAAAGAATTGTGAGGTTTGGGAAAATACTATGTGTTCCATCATGTCTAGAGCTGAAGAAGGAACTTTTTCATGATGCACATAGTTTAAATTTCTCTATTCACCTAGGGAGCACAAAGATGTATCGAGATCTCCAAGAAAACTTTTGGTGGTATAATATGAAGAATAAGATTGATGAATGTACATTGAAGTGCCCGGTGTGACAGAAAGTGAAGGCAGAGAGGAAGAAGTCTAAGAGGATGATGCAAACATTGCCCATAACAGAATGGAAATGGGAGAACATCACCATGGACTTTGTCACCAGACTTCCAAGGACATCCAAAGGCAACAATGCAATCTGGGTTGTTCTGGATCGTCTTACAAAGACTGCACACTTCATTACTATTCGGGAGGATTTATCATTGAATCAACTGGCACGGATATATATCAAGGAAGTGGTAAGGTTTCATGGAGTACCACTATCTATTGTGTCTGACCGAGATCCAAGATTCAACTCTAAGTTTTGGAAGAGTTTTCAACATGCTCTGAATACTGAACTGAACTTCAGTACGGCCTATCATCCTCAAAACGATGTCCAATCTGAGCGGACTATCCAAACACTTGAGTACATGTTGAGAGCATTCTCAATAGACTATAAAGGAGGATGGGATCAACATCTTCTTCTGGTTGAGTTATCTTATAACAATAGTTTCAACTCAAGCATCCAAATGACATCATATAAATCCCTATATGGGAAAAGGTGTAGAACACCAACATGTTGGGATGAGGTCGGTGAACGTAAGCTGCTTGGACCAAAAATGGTCGAGGAAACCGTGGAGAATGTAAAAAGCATTCAGAAGCATATCAAGGATGCCCAGAGTCGACAAAAGAGTTTTGCAGATAATCATCGACGAGACCTTGAGTTTAAAGTTGGAGACACGGTTTTTCTACGCATATCTCCAAGGAAGAAGTTCATGAGGTTTGGAAAGAATGGTAAGTTAAGTCCAAGGTACATCAGCCCCTTCAAGATTCTTGATCGTGTTGGGGTTGTGTCCTATCAACTAGAACTTCCAACTACTATGGCCAAAGTACATGATGTCTTTCATGTATCCCTCTTATGAAAGTACATACCGGACCCTTCACATGTACTCTCTTCTGATGTGGTACAATTGGAAGATGATCGTTCTAATGAGGAGTAACCAGTGAAGATCATAGATCATAGAGAAAAAGTTCTACGAAATAAGAAAATACCCCTCGTCACGGTGTTGTGGAGAAACCACAAGTTTGAAGAAGCGACTTGGGAATCAGAGGAAATGATGAAGCTAAGTTACCCACATTTGTTTTAGTGTCAGAAAAGGAAAATATCGAGGGCGAAATTTCTGAAGGGGGAATATTGTAATGACACAAAGCTTCATTAATGGAAATCCCTCTTGATCTAATTAAATGTCTCTTTATGTTTATATAAAATGTCTACTTCATTGGTTTTATGTTAATAATTCCGACCGTTGCTAATATAGCCGTTGAACAGTGATCACATGAAAATATAGGACTTTAACAAATCCAATTTACTCAGAAAAAAGAAGCGATGGCCTCATCCAGTAGAATTTCACCATACGAAGCCCATTTGTCAGAACTCGGAAAAGTGGTGGCGTCTTTGGGATTTTCCCTTGACCAACCCCAAGCTGAGCTTCATCATGTCAAGCTCGAACGTGACAGTCTACGGGAAAAGTGGATGTTGATTGAAATTACCACTTGAACGATGTTATCCGAGCCACCCCAAGAGTCTTTCACCATCGCACACCTTACCCTTAGGTCTTATGCAGCTGTTTTAAGGGGTTTTGTAATAATAAATAGTACTATATTCTTGTACATTATTTTTGTATATAATAATGAATATAATTTCTAGTCATTTTTGATACACTGTAAATATATTTTAAAGTACAAATGGTGTTTTTAGTTATTATTTAATTAAGAAATATATTTTATTAAATTAAGGGATTTTTGAATTAAATAATATTTTAGTAAAATATTATTATTATTATTAAAATATTTTTTATAAAATATAATTGATCTTATAATTTTAGGAATGCAATTATAATTTTTATTAAGGTTTGAAAGCCATTTATTTCAATAACCGTGAATTTCCGATAAATGTCGGTTTTTATTTTAAAAGTGAGAATTAACATATCTAGAAAATTATTTAGATAAAATAAATGTTATTTCTGGAATCTGGATGTTGAAATTATCCAACGGTGAATATTTCATAATTTTCTGCGACAATCAAATTTTTGGGTAAAAAATAAATACCGTTTAAATATATAATGTGTTTTATGACATCATAATGACCCAATAGTGATGTAATAAAATACTATAATCTTTATGTTAGGCCAATATATGTTTTACCATTAAAATAATGTGATTTTGGGGTTGTTTGACTTACTTTTTAAAGCATTAATGGACCCCTCAAGACTTATTGAACACCTTGCCTTTTTAAATTAATTTCCATGGGAGTGTGACTCACCTCCACATAAGAAACCCTGGTATTTTAAGAAGTTAGGAATTTGGCCTTATAAAATATTTTTTTACTCCTCCCATTTCCAAAAAAATGGGCATAAACCATCGGATGATTTGTGGTTTGGATTAATTTAATGTAAGGGGACCCAAACCTAAATAATAAAGAATTCCCTCACCTTTCCTATATAAACCCACCCAAGCTCCCACTTCCTCCTCACTCAAATCCTTTGGATTTCGTCCAACTATTGATTTTATCTCTCTAGAAACCTCCCAAGGTTCCCCAAGCTCCCATGAAGCCTCTCACAAGCCTCTCTCTAGCCTTTGGAAGCACACTTCCATGTAAGGGTTTTTTCTTCCTTTCTCATTTTTGTCCCATTTTCTATAAGTTGTTTTTCCCTTTTAATTTCAATTATGAATGTTGGGGTATGGTTTCAAAACTCCATAATACTTACATATTTATGTTTTAATGATGGGAGACCCCTTTATCTCTTATTAAATGCCTCTCATGCACACCTGTTACTATGCCGAAATTCGGACAGGAACTTCTCTGTCTTCTTTTACATTCAAGAAATACTTTTGTATCATGAATCTAAATTCCATTACAATTGTTTGGAAATGTATCTATATGACCCCCTTAATTTCCATTACATGTAAATATGTTGAGGAACTCGTTTATATCTCATAAACTATTTTTATGAATTCTTATGTCACGGTGTTACGCTGCCGAAATCGCACTGATTTTATAAGCCAATGTCATTGTGTAGTGAATACCATGCCCATTTCTCCATCAAGGGTATTCAACTTTATGCACATTTACTTATTAATTATAAAGTTTCATGTATGAATTCAACATTCTTTCATCATGGAATAAATGATTACGTTTTATGAATCCATGTTTTATGAACCATGTGGCACATTTATGCATGAAATGTAATGTTTAAGAAGGGAGTGCCCTTATGTCGCTCCAATGCTTTGGGTAAAGTATAGTATCATGATACGTCATGTGCCATGAGTGTTTAATCATGATAATTCAAGTGAAATGAGGTTTTATATAATGACCCATAGTTTTCATACATTGTTATTACTTAAGAATTGAAGTACACTTATTACAACATATAACAAAACCAGGAAAAGACCGTATAGGTATAGAGTCTTTAGAAACTGGGAAACATAAACAACTGGTTCATAAAAAATCTACTTTTCCTCCAATTTATTTCATCATATATAGAGTCCCTTTTTGGAATATCTTACTTAATAACCTTCTTCATGACCTGGGGAAATAAAACATACAAAAGGGTGAGCTCAAATGCTCAGTAAGGATAAACAAAAGAAATATCAATCACATCATATTCATAGGAACAGAACATTTTGGAAATATTATCCTACAAAAGAGATCATAATAACATGGGATAAATCATAGTAGTGAAATTTAATCCCAATAATAATAACTTATAACATGAAACTTTGTGGCATACACTGATAATCATAGAGAATCATTTCTTATTAGTCAAGACACATTGCCAAGAATATCTTAGTGGAAAAAGTCCATTTTTTGAACCGAGTTCACTCCACGTTTCAGTCATGTTTCACTGAACCGGTTTAACCTGCCGTTCCAGCCATGTATATCTCATGATATATAAAATCTTTACCCAATGCATTAGAGGGAGATATAGGTCCCACCCATCTCATAATGATACCATTCAAATGTGTGCAACAAAATCATAAACCATACATCAGACCATAACCCGTATAATAAAAATGGGATTCTTAAACATCATGAAATCATAAAACAATTCATATAAGATAAAGTAATTCATAAAAATAATTCCATCACAACATAATAAAGTAAATTTAATAATAGTGATTTAAACAGAACCATTTATTATAATTGATGGAAAATAATTTTGATAAAACACTTGAACTCCATTCTTGAAGAAAATATCTTTTCTACTTCAAAAACACTTTTTCTTTCTTAACATGTCATACAATTCTAAACTAAAAAAAGTTGATTAAAAATAAACTTTAAAACTTGTAAAGGATGATTCTTGGAAATAATGTTTTAAAAATCCATTCATTCCGTACAAGTTAAAAAAACATTCTTCTCGTACTTTTGTCGGAAAAGTCAAAAAGTACCTCGTACGAAAAATGACCAAAGATTCCTTTCATATCTTTTAATAAAAACTTCACCGAAGGGTAAAATTGGATTTAAAAAATTTTAGGTGGATGGAAATAATATTACATATTGAGGAAACATGGATGTGGATGATAAAATACACCCCAGTAAATACCAAAGTATAAACAATCTCAGATAAAAATTAGATTCTGATATTTTCCCTTACCTTAGGTCTGATTTGCTTCGTAAGTGTCCGAACCTCCTGTATAATGATTTAAATAATTTTATTGACTTATTCCAGAATCATTCTTATTTTTATGATATCATATATGGTCATATTATTAGCTTTTTATTAGTAATATTTCATTACTACTAGTTTATTCTGATGTTTATTACTTTTTGTTCTTATGCGTGTTTTGTCGAATAAATTCTTATCCTTCTTTTTAGGATATAGATACCTCATTTCCAGAATGGTATTAGTGTAATATATATCATATTTATTTACTAAATTCATTTATATAATCATTATGCAATGAAGATCCTGTAGAACGAGTCATATCACATCGTGGAGACGATATTCCATACGTACGCACGAGCGATGATATCATTCCCATGATCGTGCAATTGTATTGGAGTGTATGAATACTATTTAAGAATCAATATCACTTTACAATAGTCATATATAGTCATTATTAACACCATTATACCCATCCAAGTAAGGTGGTGGTGGAAAATAGATTACACCACGGCGTGAAGACAATATTCTGTACGTACGCACGCGCGGTGATTTCGTTTTACGTAGGATGGATAGATGGTGAAATAGGGTTGTTTCATAATTATAATAACATATAATTATATGAGTTATACTGATGTTATTACTTCATAATGAAACAACTAATGAAGAAGAATTGGAAGAAGAAATAAAGTTGGAAGAATCGGTAACGGACATTACGTCTTCTTTAAAGCGCTTCTTTGATACCTCCTTTTAGGGCACTAAAATTGGTCTTTGAAGAAGACCAGGACCTCTCGGATGTCTCTAGGGAAGTGGAGAGAAGAAATTGGTAGGGGTTGGCCGAGCTTGAAGGCTCAAAGTGGTGTGAGGAAGAGGGAGAGGAGGTGCCCTTTTCAAAGGGAGGAGAGGGGCTCCTTTGGAAAAACTAAAAATATTATTTGATTATAAAGTCAAGTTCGGTTTTAAATAGATCTAAATTGATTTATTTAGAATATAAGGTGGGGATGTGTCGAAATACTCTCATCCAATAGAATTTAGACAAGTTTAGGTTCCTATTTTAAACTTATCATTTAGATTTAACATTAAGTTAAATAATTTTACTTTTACCGTGTCTTCTTGTGTTCTTATACTATAATGTTATTAAACCTAATATAAGCAGAAAAATGAACCCCAAGTTGTTTATTATTAATATATAAAACCTTATCTAGGTCATTTGTCCGATCCTTATATTTTTAGAAATAAAATAAAAATTAATAATATAATATTTTTTTAAAAAACTATTTTATGTCAATTTTGACATTATTTAGTAATTGATTTTTGTGAAAATCATAAAAGAATGATTATTTCGAAAAAAGTTACTTAAATCAATTCTAAAATGTCATATTAACCTATAAAATTAGTGGAATTCATAAAAAGTCTCAAAATATATTTATTTGGGTATTTATAACATCAATTATATCAATATTTCATTAATAAGTTAATTACTACATCATCTTTGTGTCATAAATAAATTAAATTATTTAAAGACTAAAAATTACAAATAAAATATCATTATGTAAGAAATATTTTTATATTCCTAATTAATATTTATATTCGAATTTATCTTATGTATAACCCTATATTAAAAATGATATACTTATTAAACTTTGATTTTAACTATTTTAACCCTTCTTTAAATAAATTAGTAATAAATGTCCTAATCTAATCCATGTGGGCCTAAATGGTCATATTTTATTCCTAAGGTTGTTTTTGGTCGAATTACACTTATCCAATAGAATTAGGACATGTGTTAGGGTAATAATAATATCATTTTTACCCTTAATTACCCTATTTACTTTTAACCGTGGTAAATAAAAGTAAAAAGTTATTATTCACCAAAAATTATTTTTATCTCATTGAACTGCATTTTACTAATTAACATCAACCGTGTCTCTCAAATTATTGAAATTCCACTCACAGAAGCGGTAAAATTATGTTTTATGAAAAATTCAGTTTTTTTAACTACCACTTAGTGGTTTCACTATTCATCAAAAATTGAACGTTTTCAGAAAAATACTAAAATTTCACCCTAGGCTAATTTCGATATTCCGAATCCAAAAAAGAATTCAATTTTGCAAAATAAAATTTACAACATTTCAAAAAGTGGTTATTACTATTTATAACGGCTAGAGTTAATAATATTTTAACAGCATATCGTTGTTTAGTGAAACTCGGTATTGCGTACGACACAAGCTATCGAGGAAGGTCGCGATTGCGTGTAATGAAAGCCAAGCAAGTGAAAGATTCCTTTGATGATTTATATAACATTAAAGTCTCGGGTGTTACATTCTACCCCCCTTAAAATGAATTTCTCCCTCGAAATTCGTCACTTTGTAATAAACAGATGCGGATACATCTCCCTCATCATATCCTCAAGCTCCCATGTAGCTTCTTATAATTGGTGGTTCCTCCATAAAACCTTGACCAATCAAGTGGTCTTGTTTCGTAAGACTTTTTTCGCTACGATCCAGAATCTCTATCGGATGTTCATCATAAGAAAGATCATGCTCTAGCGGTACAACTTCTGAGCTGAGTACATGTGAAGGATCAGGTATGTACTTTCTCAGGAGAGATACATGGAACACATCGTGAACTTGAGAGAGATTCGGTGGAAGCGCCAATCGGTAAGCTACCTTCCCATCATGGTCCAATATTTTGAAAGGACCGATATATCTAGGGCTCAACTTCCCCTTCTTTCCAAATATCATGACTCTCTTCCAGGGAGATATTCGTAAGAACACTTTATTACCCACTTCAAACTCTATGTCTTTTCTGCAGTTGTCGACATAATATTTCTGTCGACTCTAAGATGATCTTATGTGTTGTTGAATAGATCTGAACTTTTCTATCATTTCATAAACGAGATCAGGTCCTAATATCTTTCTTTCCTCAACTTCATCCCAGCATGTTGGAGTCCTGCATTTCTTTCCATAGAGAGCTTCATAAGGAGGCATCTGAATACTGGAGTGAAATCAATTATTATAAGAAAATTCCAGAAATGGTAGGTGTTGATCCCAACCACCTTTTAAATCCATAGAGCAATATCTCATCACATCTTCTAGATTTTGAATTGTTCCCTCAGACTGACCATCTGTATGAGGATGATAAACAGTGCTAAAACTCAACTCTGTATCCAGAGTATGATGAAGACATTGCCAGAACTATGAGGTAAACCTTGGATCCCGATCAGATATAATAGAAAGTGGTACTCCATGAAATCTTACCACTTCCTTCACATATATATCGGCAAGCTGATCCAGAGAGAAATCCTCTCTAATAGCAATGAAGTGTGCAGACTTTGTAAGACGATCAACTATGACCCAGATAACATTATTTCCTTTGGATGTTTTAGGAAGTCCGGTGACAAAGTCCATAGTGATGTTTTCCCATTTCCATTTGGGTATGGGTAATGGTTGTAACATTCCCTTATACTTATTTCTCTCAGCTTTAACTTGCTGACAAACCAAGCATCGAGAGACATATTCAGAAACATCTCTTTTCATGCCATCCCACCAGAAGTACTCATTTAGGTCCCTATACATCTTTGTGCTTCCCGGATGAATAGAGAATGAAGAACTATGAGCCTCATCCAGCAGCTCCTTCATTAATTCGGGGATGGAAGGGACACAAACCCGATTCCTAAACTTTATTATCCCATCACAATCAAGGTTGAATTCAGGAACATTTCTCACCTTTTTGGTAACTCGACATCTTCTTTCTGTGCATCTTTAATCTTCACATGTGTATATGGTTGAACATTTATTTGAGAAAGATACTATTATTCCCCTTTCATTATAATTCCAAGATCCATCCTCTGTAAATACATAAATATTGGATCTTTTGTGATCCTCATCATGGATAAACTGGCATGGCCTTGTCGACTTAATGCATCTGCCACCTTGTTTTCTTTCCCAGGGTGGTAATGGATTAAGAAGTTGTAATCCTTAATCAGATCCAACCATATTCATTGGCGCATATTCATCTCCTTTTGTGTGAAAATATACTTTAAAATTTTATGATCAGTATAAATGTCACACCTTTCTCTATAAAGATAATTCCTCCAAATCTTTAATGCAATAATTACCACAGCTAACTCCAAATCATGAGTTGGGTAATTTTTCTCATGTATTTTCAACTGTCGTGAGGCATAAGCTATCACCATATCATTTTGCATAAGAACACACCCCAATCCCTTCATGGATGCATCACTGTAGATCACAAACCTTTCTCCACTACAAGGTAGTGTGAGCACAGGTTCACTGGATAACCTTCATTTCAACTCCTTGAAATTCTCTTCACATTCCTCCATCCAAACAAACATAACTCCTTTCCGAGTCAACTTGGTGAGTGGATTAGATAATCGTGAAAAATAATTCACAAAACGTCGATAATATCCAGCCAAACCAAGAAAACTTCGGATCTCAGTTACTGTTGTTGGTCTCGACCATCTTTCGATAACCTCTGTTTTTGCTGGATCCACAGATCTCCCCTCTTTTGAGATTATGTGACCCAAAAATTAAACTTTTTGAAGCAAAAATTCACACTTGGTAAATTTTTCATAAATCTTCGGTTTTCAAAGGGTCTTCAATATAATTGTCAAGTGATCTTCATGTTCTTCCTTTCTCTTTGAATATACAAGAATATTGTCTATAAAGACTACCACAAATTGATCAAGATAGTATCTAAAGACTCTATTAATCAGATCCATGAAGATAGCAGGGGAATTAGTAAGACCAAATGGCATCACTATAAATTCACAGTGTCCATACTTCGTACGGAAAGCCATCTTTGGTATATCCTCCCTTTTGACCCTTAATTGATGATACCGTGATCGAAGATCAATCTTGGAAATGTATTGAGCTCCGTGTAGTTGCTCAAATAAGTCATCAATGCATGGGAGAGGATATTTGTTCTTGATAGTGATCTTGTTAAGTTCTCAATAATCAATGAAGAGTCTCATTGATCCATCTTTCTTCTTAACAAACAAAACAGGTGCTCCCCATGGTGACGCACTAGGGTGTATGAATCCCTTATAAAGATTCTCTTGGAGTTGCTTCTTCAATTCCTGCAACTCATTTGGGGCCATTCTATAATGTGTCTATGAAATAGGTAAAGCACCCGGTATGAGTTCTATTGAAAAATCAACTTCACGATTTGGTGGAAGACCCGGTAATTCCTCCGGAAAGACATCATCAAACTCCCATACAATGGGAATATTCTTAATCATGAGTTTCTCACCAACCATTTGAGATAAATAACCTTCATTTAGTGGAATCAAGACCCATACGATGGAAGAAATTTCCACTGGAAGGTTATGTTCATTCTTGCATCGATAGATGATCATAGATTGATCTGGAATATGAAATGTGACTTCCCTTCTTTAGAAATTGATATGAGCTCCATATAAAGAAAGCCAATCCATGCCAAGAATCACATCAAATTCCACTATAGGAAGGATCACATGATTTGCAGGAACTAATTTCCCACAATCTTCAATCGGAGAAGAATTATAAACTTTTGATGCGACTGTTGTTCCATTAGGGGTTGTCACAGCTAACTCAACATCTAATTTTTGAGGTAATACGGTGATATCCTTAGAAAATTCTTCAGAAATAAAGGAGTGGGTGGATCCAGAATCAAATTAAACATTTTCTACTTTAGAGTGGATGGTAAGTGTACCTTTCGCCGCATTGTTATCGTACTCCACATCGCTGATAGAAATTGCATGTGACTTTCCTTTATCTTTATCCTTAATAGTTTCTTGACGTCGACCATCATCATCAACCCTTGGATTTGGGCATTGATTGGCATAATGCCCGATCTCCTTGCACTTGAAACATTGAAGTGTAGTAGGTTAATTCTGTGTATCCCTTCCTTTTTTTGCATCATTAGACATATTCTTCCTATCATTGCAGCATTCAAATGACCTATGACCTTCCTTTCCACATTTAAAACATTTACTTGTCCCTTTAAGACAACTCCCTCCATGTTTCTTTCCACACATTGAGCATAAGGGAAAGCTCATCTTCTTTTTAGTGTGCTCTTTACATTTTCCTTTGAATTCCATTTTCCTCTTCTTATCAAACCCATATGACTGATGGGTTACTCCAATCTCTATCTCGATGTTGAGAGTACATCGAACGATTTCCTCGTAACTATTGAAGTCCCTTATGGATAACACCCTTCGAAGACTTGGTTTTAAGCCCCTAAATAATCGATCGATCTTACTCTCAGGTTGGATAATAATACCAGAAGTGTACCTTGCAAGTCTTGTAAAATTTTCTTCATAGGTACCAACAGATTCATCATCCTTTTGCTTCAGTTCAAGAAACTCTTTCTCCATCTTTATTCAGAGAATACGAGGGATGTACTTATTGAAAAATAAGTTCTTGAACTCGTCCCATTCCATGGACTCAATTTCAACTCTTTGCCTTGTATTCTTGATAATATTCCACCATTGATCAGTATCACCTTCCAAACGATACACTGCTAAGATGACTTTATCATGTTTAGAACATTGAACACCTGGAAATATCTTTTCAGTAGTACTAATCCATTGTTCATCAACTAATGGATCAGTAGACCCACTGAATGAAGGTGGACGCTGTCTCATGAAGGATTCAATAGAATGTTGCTCCTTCCTTTGCTCGTTTGGAAGTCCTACATGATTCATATCTTGAGAAAGTTGTGTGAGAATGGCTACAAGATTTTTCATTCCATCTCCCATAACATTTGGTTTCTCAGGGGTACAATAATTTCATTGCCCGTCGCATTCCGCATTAACACGGTTCCTTCGGGTTCCATCCATTGACTAAAACCAAGAAGAATAGTGTGAGCAACACTAATTATAATAGGAAATCCACATAATCAAGAATAAAATTTCACACATAAGGTCTTATCCTAGGTTATTCATGGCCATTTCTAAAACACTACGATTGTGTTCTATGTTTAGACTTATCCTTAGGGTTCTTACTAAGGCTTTCATATCCTAGTTTCCAAAGGTTGACTATACCGTTCCTCTGATACCAACTATAACGACCCATACTTTACATACATTGTTATTACTTTAGAATTGAATCACACTTATTACAACATATAACAAAACCAGGAAAGGACCGTATAGGGATAGAGTCTTTAGAAACTGGGAAACATAAACAACTGGTTCATAAAACATCTACTTTGCCTCCCATTAATTTCATCATATCTAGAGTCCCTTTTT
The DNA here is from genome assembly GCA_963277665.1 of Viscum album. Lineage (NCBI taxonomy): Eukaryota > Viridiplantae > Streptophyta > Magnoliopsida > Santalales > Viscaceae > Viscum > Viscum album. The sequence continues at coordinate 1,393,256,397 of OY728126.1, read as the reverse complement.
GGCATATCCTACTTAATAACCTTCTTCCTGACCTGGGGAAATAAAACATACAAAAGGGTGAGCTCAAATTCCCAGTAAGGGTAATCAAAATAAATATCAATCACATCATATTCATAGGAACATAACATTTTGGAAATCATATCCTGCAAAAGAGATCATAATAACATGGGATAAATCATAGTATTGAAATGTAATCCCAATAATCATAACTTAAAACATGAAACTCTATGTCATACACACATAATCATAGAGAATCATTTATTATTAGTCAAGACTCATTTCCAAGACTATCTTAGTGGACAAAGTCCATTTCTGAACCGAGTTCACTCCTCATTTCAGTCATGTTTCACTAAACCGGTTTAACCAGTCGTTCCAGCCATGGCTATCTCATGAGATATAAAATCTTTACCCACGGCATTGGAGGGATATATAGGTCCCACCCATCTCATAATTATACCATTCTTATGTGTGCCACAAAATCATAAACCATACATCATAGCATAACCCATGTAATAAAAATGGGATTCTTAAACATCATGAAATCATAAAACAATTCATATAAGATAAAGGAATTCATAAAAATAATTCAATCACAACATAATCAAATCAATATAATAATAGGGATAGAAACAGAGCCCTTTATTATATTAGATGGAAAATAATTTTGATAAAACACTTGAACTCCATTCTTGAGGAAAATATCCTTTCTACTTCAAAAACACTTTTCCTTTCTTAACATGTCATACAATTATAAACTAAAAGAAGTTGATTAAAAATAAAATTGAAAACTTGTAAAGGAAGCTTCTTGTAAATAATGTTTTAAAAATCCATGCATGCCGTATAAGTTAAAAAAACATTCTTCTCATACTTTTTTCAGAAAAGTCAAAAAGTACCTCATGTGAAAAACGACCAAAGGTTCCATTCATATCTTTTACTAAAAACTTCACAGAAGGGTAAAATTGCATTTAAAAAATTTTAGGTGGATGGAAATAATATTAAATATTGAGGAAATATGAATGTGGATGATAAAATACACCCCAGTAAATACCAAAGTATAAACAATATCAGATAAAAATGAGATTGTGATATTTTCCCTTAACATAGGTCTGATTTGCTTCATAAGTGTCCGAACCTCCTGTATAATGATTTAAATAATGTTATTGAATTATTCCAGAATCATACATATTTTTATGATATCATATATGGTCATATTCTTAGCTTCTTATTAGTAATATTTCATTACTACTTGTTTATTCGGGTGTTTGTTACTTTTTGTTGTTATGTGTGTTTTGTCGAATAAATTCTTATCCTTCTTTTTAGGTTATAGATATCTCATTTCCATAATGGTATTAGTGTAATATATATCATATTTATTCACTCAATTAATTTATATAATCATTATGCAATGAAGATCATGCAGAACGAGTCGCATCACATTGTGGAGACGGTATTCCATACGTACGCACGAGTGATGATATCGTTCCCGTGATCTTGGAATTTTATTGGAGTGTATGTATACTATTTCAGAATCAATATAACTTTAAAAATGTCATATATAGTAATTATTTACACCATTATACCATCCAAGTAAGGTGGTGGTGGAAAATAGATTACACCACGGTGTGGTGACGGTATTCTGTACGTACGCACGCACGGTGATTTCATTTTCCATAGGATGGATAGATGGTGAAATAGGGTTGTTTCATACTTATAATAACATATCAGTATATGAGTGATACTGATGTTATTACTTTATAATGAAACAACTAACGAAGAATAAGTGGAAGAAGAAATAATGTTGGAAGAATCGGTAAAAGAGATTACCTCTTCTTTAAAGCGCTTCTTTGAGACCTCCTTTTATGGAACTAAAATTGGTATTTGAAGAATAACAGAACCTCTAGGATGTCTCTAGGGAAGTGGAGAGAAAAAATTGGTAGGGGTTGGCCGAGAATGAATGATCAATGTGGTGTGAGGAAGAGGGGGAGGAGGTGCCCTTTTATAAGGGAGGAGAGGGGCTCCTTTGGAAAACTTAAAAATATTATTTTATTATAAAGACATGTTCAGTTTTAAATAGCTACAAATAGATTTATATCGATGATAAGGCAGGGATGGGTCGAAATCCTATCATCCAATAGAATTTATACAATTTTAGGTTCCTATTTTAGACTTATCATTTAGATTTAACATTAAGTTAAAAAAATTTACTTTTACCGTGTCTTCTTGTGTTCTTATACTATAAGGTTAATAAACTTACTATAAGAAGCCAAACGAACCCCAAGTTGTTTATTATTAATATATATAACCTTATCTACGTCATGTTTCCAATCCTTATATTTTTAGGAATAAAATAACAATTAAAAATATAATATTTGTTTTAAAAACTATTTTATGTCAATTTTGACACTATTTAGTAATTGATTTTTGTGAAAATCATAAAAGAATGATTATTTCAAAAAAAAGGTAATTAAATCAATAATAACAAAACATATTAACCTAGAAAATTAGTTTAATTCATAAAAAGTATAAAAATATATTTATTTGGGTATTTATAACGTCAATTATGTCAATATTTAATTATTAAGATAATTATTGCATCATCGTTGGGTCATAAATAAATTAAATTATATAAAGTATAAAAATTACAAATAAAATATCATTATGTAGGAAATCGTTTTATCTTTATAATGAATATTTATAGTCGAATTTACCTTATGTATAGCCCTATATTAAAAATTATATAATTATTAAACATTGATTTTAACTATTTTAACCCTTCTTTAAATAAATTAATAATAAATGTCCTAATATAATCCAAGTGGGTCTAAATGGTCATATTTTATTAATAAGGTAGTTTTTGGTCGAATTAAACTTATCCAATAGAATTAGGACATGTGGTATGGTAATAATAATATCATTTTTTACCCTTAATTACCCTATTTACTTTTAACCGTGCTAAATAAAAGTAAAAAGTTACTATTCAACAAAAATTATTTTCATCTCATTGAACCACATTTTACTTAATGACCTCAACCATTTCTCTTGGTATTTTTGAAATTCTACTCACAGAAGTGGTAAAATTATGTTTTATGAAAAAATCAGTTTTTTTAACTACCACTCGGTGGTTTCACTATTCATCAAAAATTGAATGTTTTCAGAAAAATACTAAAATTTCACCCTAGGCTAATTTCGATATTCCGAATCCAAAAATGAAGTCAATTTTGAATAATAAAATTTACAAAATTTCAAAAAGTGGTTATTACTATTCATAATGGCTTGTTTTAATAATATTTTAATAGCATTTCGTTGTTTAGTGAAACTCGGTATTGTGTACGATGCAAGCTATCGGGGAAGGTCGCGATTGCGTATAAAGAAAGCCAAGAATGTGAAAGATTCCTTTGATGATTAATATAACATAAAATTCTTGGGTTTTACAATTTACTCGTGCTTTATGTGCAATGAGGATTTACTCATGCTTCATGTGCCATGAGCCTTGTCTCATGCTAATTCCTTGTTATGTGTTGTTGCCACATTTCCATGTTATGATTATCATTATTTATCATGCCTTTATGTTCATGGTTCTCTTATTCTATATTGATATGACTATTGTCTAACATGTATTTTACTCCTCATGATATTCCATGTGTATTCCCTTACTGGGCTTTATAGCTCACCCTTTTCTTATGCATGTCCTCAGGTTATCCCATGTAATGCTAAGTACGAGGGAATGTAGTGGTCATGTAAAGGAAGTCTTTAATAAAGATGTTGTATTTCATGTTTTAAGTTTTTATGTAATGATCCTAAGCCCGAAAGACACTAATCCTCTCGATCTTCTTTGTTGTATCAAGTGAAGTTTTATGTTATAAATCATGTTTAAGTTTGTAATAAAAAGAAGGGTTGTCATATAATATATATTTTATAATATTATTTAATATCATTGTATGGGAATCTTTAGTCTATATAGTATGAATCAAGGGAATGGATTATTTAATATTCGGAAATGAGGATTATAAAACAGTAGTGATATCCCTATAGATTTTCATAATGATATTTCTAGGGATGTATCTACAGATAATTCTATATAATATTCATGGTTTAGGTAAGTATGATAGAATTGTTTTTATGGAATAAGAATGTGGGTTCCAAGAACGACCATACTTTTATGGACATTATAAGTGAATGTGGATCTAGAACATATTTATATAGGGGTAACAACCCCAAAAACACCATATTGAGCGTGACTCGATAGGGAACTGGTGCCTGACAACAGATGATCCTACACACCCTATATTACCCACAAAGGGGATATGATATGGAAATTTAAAACACATTATGAACCATCATGAAGGATTTAAATATAAAATGATTATGAACAACATAGTATTATCCTGTGGTTTTAAATTTTAAAAAGGAGGTAATTTGACATAGACATCATATAAGTGATTTTTCAAGACTGTTTGGTTTTCCCAATATGACTAGTGTTGGTCACACAGATTTTTAGTCTTCTGATTGAACCAAAATAAATAATGCGATCATTGAATATGACGTACAATTCAATTATTACTAGAAACTAAATTGGATAATGACTCTAGGGAATGATTTTGTGTTTATTCATACTCAACGATCACAATATATGATTAGAAATTTGAACGTTAGTGTGATTGGTAACACATAAAATCATAAGAATATTGAATTTTATTAATGATCTTGTAGTAATGATAATAGAGAAAAGATGACTCAGATATTAAAAAATCATGATTTTAGGATGAAAAATACAATGGAACATCTAAAATAGTAGGGAAGATGTTACCAGTGTTTAAAAGAGCTCATAGATTAATAAATTTTTTATGGATTTTAATGCCTTATCTATAGATAATATGGGAATTACCTAACTCAATACCCTAAAATATGAATCTACTTCTAGACAAAGGAAGAACCTATTCCATAACAATCATTGAATTGAAAATATTGACGTATTTATGTATTTGAATTCAATAATTATTATATGTGTAATATATAACGATTGTTTAGTATATGTTTTTTGTTATATATTTGAGTTAATATGTTGAATGATGGTAATGTATTGTAAAACTGATTTAATTGAAATGTGATGTTTTGAATGTTTGAGGAACCAAAAAATATTTCCCATATGACGAGAACATTTGGTTTATTATGGATAATGAGATAATTGATATCTATGAAGGAAATTGAAGATGACCTCATATTTGATAGGGTATTTATTGAAATATTATTTTATATTATAATTAATGGAGTTTTCAAAACTATTGGATCTATGGAATATATTTATTAATTTTTTGTATTATTTAATAAATTATTATGTATTATTAATTTCATTAAATTTATATAGTAAATCACTCAATTACCATGTTTCAAGATAATACACGATGAAGTTATTCACGTCTTGTGTATGTGAAAATCATGAGCAACACTATGATAGAAGGGGGATTAATTATAAGTTGATTTTGAGAAATTTAGTTAACTGATTTATAATGTTTCAGATATTCATATTTTTGAAGGGTTAAATGGATAACCATTTACGAAAGGGATTATATTAACATTTTAGTTAATATATAGAGATTATTGTGTTGAAATATATTGATTTGTGACTATTTTATAACATATGGAAACTATTTTGTTGTGATAGTAACTACAGATATAAAGAATGACTTATCATTAAATTTGGTGATCTTATGATCAATTATTGCTTCTGGGATAAAAAATAATCCTTCATTTCTCTAAAAAAGAGATAAAGCGTAAATTGATAAAGGAAATATCAAAGGGTGAGATTATTCTCATGAAACAAGAGAAAATCATGTATGTATATCATCTTTTGAAAATTATTCGGTTTAGGAAAAGGGACTCAAAATAAAATTATGTCATATTATAATTATTTTTTATAATATAAAAAAACACTAGTAGGATAATTTTTTAATTTATTTTTAATCGTTAAATGTCTCCATATTATGCTCTCTATAACCCACTAACAGTATTTTTCTGTTTTTTCTCTTATATGCCCGTTTTTTCACATCCAACCTATTTTCTATTATGTGGAAACCATGTTATGAGTTACTTTGGGTAAATGTTATGTTACTAACAGTCCCATTTTAATGTATGTTTTGTAATTCATATATAATATTTTACTTTTTATGAAAGAATATTTATGTTTTATACCAATGATGACATGAATGAATTTCTACGTATAAATTAAATTGAAATGGGTATAAATTAAACCCCTATGTATTTATGAGTAGATTTTTTTTCAAATAAACTAAAATTCACTAATATTATACATTACACTCCAAACCATTTTAATTTTATTTTATATGAAACATCAATTGAAGATTTTGTTTCACCGATGAATGTGTTAATATAGAGGAACATGAAAAACTATGTTTAGCATATGTTACACAAAATACTGAGTTTCCTCGATAGCATGTGTTACATATAAGACTGAGTTTTACCAGACTAAAATATTTTTTTGGATTATTATTTAAATTGATTGTTATCACCTAGATCCTGGAATAATAAGAATTAAATCATTAAACAAAATATTGAAAATAGGTATTTTTCATATTTTCATTAGTTGTGTATTTATTAGAAATAATTTTTGAATAATTTAAAATAAAAAGAAATATTTTCTAAAAATTAGTATCTTTTCTAAAATTCGGGTTAATTGACCTTGGCGCACATAATTTTTAATTAAATTATTAATCCTTTATTAAAATTATTGGAAAAATAAATTTAAATTATTAAAGAATAATATATAAATTATCTTAGGGTATATTTTTTTATTTTTCTGAGATGATTCATATTTTTGATGACTAGTTTAAATTAATGAAATTTAATTGAAAAAATCATTTTCATTTAATTTATTAATAATGTAAAATTATTTTTCATATTAACATTAAGGTATTATTAGTTCAAATATATATCTATTAATCCAATTTATGCAATTGGGTTAAATTTGACAATGAAATTTAATATGAAAAACCTTCTTAACATTTGATCATTTGTTCTCCCTAAAAATCATTGTTATTATAAGGACTCCTTGATTAATTTTAAATGATTTGATTCAAATACAATAAAATGAATATGGATAAAAGGATATAATATTTTTATTTGGTTTAATTTTTAATTTATAATAAAGAAACATAATTTGGTACCAATGGGTTAAATTATAATAAATAATATTAATAAAAATTATGGGTGTAAAAATAAGTTTTCATAGATGTCAAAATTTTAATATAGTTTGTAAAAATGACCCAAAACTCATAAAAACCAATTATATTGAGATATTTCAACCATTATTACCTGAGATTCTAAATTTATGAGTTCTGGGACACAATATCCTGAAAGTGTCCCGCATTTTATGATATTTAATGTAAATGAAAAAAATTACTTGTCTTCTTTTTAATTTCAATAAAACATTATAATATTGAAGAAAACATTGGTTAGAGTATTAAAATCAATTTCTAAGATAAATGAGTTTTTATCATGTTATTTGCATTTAATTTTATTAGATAATACAAATACAATAAATTCATAATAAACTCTAAGGCATGAAATATACAGTTAATAATTGACCCAAAAATTGATACTAAAAACATTTAAAGTAAATTAAATTGAATAAATTAATGTCTTACCTATACCTACTCGGTTAATATATCCTGTGAGGACATAAGTGTAAACATATTAAATTCAAATGATATCATTTTAATCATACTTTTAAATTCAAATAAAATAAAAAAATCAAAATAGACATTAATTTTATTTTATAATAAACAATATTTTATTAAATGAAATTCAATATCAAAAATAATTTATCGAAATTGATTTATAAATGTAATAAATAAAAAATATGGTCCATTCATGGACCAATTCATCATTTATAATGAAAAAAGTAACTTCTAATTTCTAAATTCATTATTATCACATTTTGGGTCAATGTAGTGTTCTTGCATGTCACTTGTGCATATGATGAAAATAATTTGAAAAAAATGATGGACTATTATGTCACATACCCGCCTTTACAACGATGAGGAATGGGATACAAAAACTACTAACCCCTTCTTTCTTCATGTAGAAGGAACGATAATGACCCTCGAGTCCGCCTTCAATAGGCCTCATTGTTGTGACTCACACTAATGGTATAGAATATCACATAAAATGGAAGGTATTTCCCATTTTATTTAATAAGATTGGGAGATAAGACAGTAAATCCCAAAAAAATCAAAAAACCAAAAGTAAATGTAAATAGAAAAATATAATTGCATATGAATGTTCAAAATAAACTGATATAAGGTACTATAAAAAACTAATGAAAATTACCACAATAAAGAAAATCGGCAATGAAAACTCCCGAAGCACGATCTAGTGAGGTTAGACATGGTCCTCATGGTCCTCTCGAAAACCCTAAAGATGTTTTATATAATTAGAGTGAGTATAAAAGTGTACTCAATACGGAAAACCGAAAGCTCTCGTGCACAATTGGGGAGACATTCTAATGCCCCGTAAGAAAAGAGGTAACCAAAACACCTAGCAAGGAAAGTATCCAACCAGCCTCACCAAGGAAAAATCCCCAAATAATGCATGTCAGATAAAGTAATTGTAATAATACATAGATATTTGGGAACCACCCACCACTTTCCCACTGGTTATTTAAGACATCCTACATGTCAGACATCCCCCAAAAATCCAACTACAGTCCGACAGCCTCCCCTAATAATAACCATATGGGTCATCCCAACCGTGCATCCTACCCACAGACACCTGGGCCTCCACAGCCACATATAACCATGCCCAATTACACTTGTGCCATAGAAACCACTGCAAGGCTTGAAGACACCTGGGCCAGAACAACCACTACCCATCCCAAAGTCACCTCAGCCACATTCGGAAGAAACTTGGGAAAAAAACCTTCCCGCACACACCGGGTACATCCACCACAACACATCATGCGTGAGGATTCATCAAGATAATAACCCTTAGGCCATCACATCCTTCCCTAAGGATCTTGGGATACCAGGGAGAGGGAGTAGAATAGATCTAATAACTCACTACTCATAAGAATGTTGGGAAAAAACACCCTCCCCCATCAAATGGGGGTGTTCGACCCGAATTTCTAAACATGGATGAGGTTCTTATAAGAAAAAAAATAGCTAAAAATTATATATATAGTTAATAAAACAGTCATCCAAACCTAAGGGTTTTGATACAGACAACCATCCCATACCCAACCACTCTTGCTAATATCCTTAAATGAAAAAATACACAACAACCTCAGCCAGAGCATAACCCATTTCAGGAAAACAATATCATATTATAATAGTAATGATTTTCATTTTCAAGTGATTCCATTTAAATATTCCTTCACTACTAGGAAACTAATAGGCATAACCCGAATCCAAAACAAAAACTAAAGGAAAAAAATCCTAGCATACATTTATGCATTCACACTCGGTTCTCTTTTAATGTCACAAAAACAAAAGGATTCTATTAGATCCCTCAAAGTAATGGAACCAAACCATGCCCCAACCAACCAGATCAACATGTCCTCAAATTAATAGACGAACAACTTTTCAAGAAGATCATTCCTTCCTCCTTTTTAATTCACCCCACAAACATTTAAACAAAACAACAATGCTTATTAGAAAAATAGAGCAAGGGAGTTTTAAGATTTAGCAACACCATTTATGAAGTTCCTTCATTCCATTTGGTTAACTGAGGTAGTCACACATGGGATCTTCTTCATCGTTCATCCATTTAATCAACCATGTTTACATGATAAAATAGTTTTAACATCATATCCTTTAAATATAAGACTATTCAAAAAAATAGAGCTTCATTATTATTCAAGAAAGGACCACCAATGTTCACAATATTTAGTGGACACGAGCCATACAATTCAAAACATAAAACAAAGGTAAAAGTAAGAAACATCAACAACATAATTCCCACGCATTCGTTCATTAATATTTCATTAATTATCTTCGTTAAAGTTGGTTTCAGATACGTCTCGAGGTAACTTCATCACACTCACCCCACATGATTCACAATAAAGAGAGATGATGGAAGAAATCCTACATGGATGATCACAGATTGTTGTTTTCTTAGGGTGTCATGAACTAGGGATGTGTGAATTTTAGAGGAAGAATACTAGGGTATCCTTGTATGAGACAGAAGGGGTCCAGCATGGGCGCAGTATTTGTCTTTGAAAGAGGGACTCCAAGTGCACAAAGAAAAAGAAATGGACCATGGAAGAAGAAGACCTCAGTGTGTTAAAAGGACTAAATCAATAGTTATTGGATGTGAAATCTTGAAGTTATTAAATGAATATCATTGTTTGACATAGTGTGTGGATGCTTACATGCATTAGAATTATTGTGATTTAATAATTATCCTCAGACATGGTGTAGATTATAGTTGTGAGTTAATAGATTATCTGAAAAAACTCATAAAAGGGGGTAAAATGCCAAATGTTTTGGTATCCCAAGTGTCATCCCACTCTTAGGGGATTTAATGAATCTTATATGGGCTTTAAAACAGCTTTAAGCGATGTTAAATGGGTATTAAAACATAAAAGAGGCGTTATAGGAAATATGGGGAACGAAACCCCGACACCCCTATTTGGCCGATCAGTGAAATTTATTAGTGGAGCTGATCAGTGAAGTTGATTAATGTAGTAGATCAGTCAAGTTGATTGGTGTAGCAGATTAGTGAAACTGATTGCTGAAGTTTGTCAGCGAAGTAGATTAGTGAAGTGAATGGATGAAGCTGCTTAGTGAAACAGATCACTAAAGGTGATCGGTGAAGCTAATCAGTGAATCTGATCAGTGAAGTGGATCTGTGAAGCTAATCAGTGATGTCGATCAGTTAAGCTTAGCACAAACACTGATCGGTGAAGCCTATCCATGAAGCTGATTGGTGAAGCTGATCGGTAAAGGTGATTAGTAATGTAAATCTGATTAGTGAATCTAATCACTAAATCCGATTAGTAAATCCAATCAGGGAAACTAATTCATAATGATAATTACTGAAGATGATCAGTGGAGCTGATCTGTGAAGCTGATAGGTGAAGCTGATCAGTGAATCTGAATGTTGATACAGATCCCTGAAACTGATCGGTGAAGATGACTTTTGAATCTAATTAGTAAAAATAATCGGTGAAGGTTATCGGTGAAGTGGTTCAGTGAAGCGGATCAGTGAAACAGATCTATGGAGAGGATCAGTGAAGTTGATTAGTGAATCATATCACTGAAGGGGATTGGTGAGTGGATCAATGTTGAAAATCAGTGAAGAGGATAATTGAAGTGGATTGGTGAAGTCGATCGGTGAAGCCGATCTGTAAATATTATCCGTGAAGCAGATCAATGAAGTAGATCACTAAAGAAGATTAGTGAAGTTGATCACTGAATCAAATTAGTGAAGATGATCAGTGAAGCCTATCTATGAAGTGATTCACTGAAGCTGATTGTTGAAGCTGATCTATGAAGCGGATCAGTGAAGCGGATCAGTGAAACTGATCGGTGAAGCTGATCGGTGAAGCTGATCCGTGAAGCTGATCGGTGAAGCTGATTGGTGAATCTGATCATTGAACCTCATTGGCAAAGATGATCAGTGAAGTTGATCGGTGAAGCAGATCTGTGTCGCTGATCCCGGAAGGTGATCTGTGTAGTAGATCGGTGAAGCTGATAGGTGAAGACGATTATTGAATGTGATTAGTGAAGCCAATTGCTGGAGTGGATCAGTGAAGTGGATAAGTGAAGATGATCTTGGAGCTGATCTTGTAATCTGATCTCTGAAATAGATCTCTGAAGCTGATTGGTGAAGCTGGTCAGTGAAGCTGGCCGGTGAAGTTGAACAGTGAACCTTAGCGGTGAGACCGATCGATGGAACCGATAGGTGACACCATGGTGACACGTTTCCACTGAAACTGATATCCTCCAGACTCACCGATAATTTCCAGGACCCCCCAACACTTAGAAATTTGGCAATGTAATGGACTAGGAGGGTCTATTTCATTACATCAGATACCTCTCAAACTATTCACTTCCTCAAGAATTCAATAGTAACACAAATAAAAGAGAGGGGTCTGAGAACCCACCTCATAAGATACCTCTCCTGAAAAAACCACCCAAAAAATCCATATGAACCCCAAGGATCACATAGTCCTGACAACATAATCGGGGAGTTGTTTTTTTCATGTCAACATAATATCTTCTTGGAATGGAACTGACTTGCTCGCACTGGTTTAATCACATCTATTCTGATTCATCTTGATTAGGAATCAGATTATCCCTTCCCCGCACATCGGGACTTTTCATACATATTAACAAGGTAAAATAAACAACTCATACCTTAACCAAACAAGGTTAGAATTACATCACAACAAGTCACTAAAACATTATCATTAGGGAAGTTCTAGAAAAGAAACTCAAATCATCTCAGGGTACAAGGTGTGCAACTGAGCTTCTCACTCTAGTGTACTCCATTTGAGGCCACCGTGTGGCTCCAAAACACTCAAACCAAAAGGGTGGTCTGTTGACAATGAACCTTATCCATTCGATCCACGATCCTTACTAGTCTCTCCATGAATGTAGCGCCATAATCTATATCTAATATTCCCCTGTCAATGAAAAGGGAGTCAACGTGTAGATATAGACGAAGCTAAGAGATATGGAAAACATCGTGGATATTTTATGAATGAGCTGGAAATGACAGTTGCTATGCCACCTCACTGACTCACTCCATCACTTTGAAAGGTTTGATGAACCTGAGGGAAAGCTTGCTCCGCCTACCAAATCTTCACTTCCCATGTTGATGGGAATCCATCATGAAGATATTGTCTTCATCCCTGAACTTGAAGGGCCTCCTCTTATGATCGACATATGAATTTTGGGGGTCCTGTGTTACATTCCTCCTCTAACCCAAAAGCTGAACATTTTTGTAGTGCTCTACACTACCTCTGGGTAAGAACAACTACCTCCCCAACCTCAGTCCGACACATGGGTGAACGACACGTCCTCCCATACAAGGATTCAAATGGTACCATTACAATTGTAGAGTGATAATTTTTATTGTAAGAAAAATATAATTTGGGAAAATGGGATACCCATGATTCCCTAAAGTCTATAACACATGATTTCAGCTTGTCATCCAACATCTAGATACTCTGCTCTATGTACCCATCTGTCTGTGGGTAGAAAGAGGTGCTAAGGAATAGATGGGTTCTTGAAGAATGCTTCAATCCCCACTAGACTCGTGAGGTAAAACGTTCATCCCAAGATGAGACTGTGGATATCAGAACACCATGAAACCACCCACCTCATCCACGTATCTTTGTTCTAAGGCATCACCCAAACGTGACTCCTTGACCGCTGGGATGTGAGCTGATTTTTTCAGCTGGTCTACCACAACCATGATAGTATCACAGCCTCCTTAATCCCTGGGTATTCCTGTGAAGAAATCCATTGAGATGAAATCCCACTTCCACTAGGGGACATCTAAAGGCTACAAAAAAACCTCATGGGACGCGGTGTTCAACTGTTACTTGATGACACACTAAGAAACTTACCACAAACTCCACCACTACTAGTTTCACCATGGGCCACCAAAACCATTCCCTCATGCCTAGGTAAATCATTGAAACTATAGGGTGTACTATGATGGGTGAGTTAGGTAAGTCATAGATAATTCCCTTGTTCAATGTCTCTAGTAAAAAAACATTCTACAGAATAGAATCTGATTCTAATTGTACACTATCCACCCTTTAGGAGCATTTCCTTGGTCATCCTGACCGTGCATCACTTCACTATCTGAGTCTCCCAACTGAGATTCTTCCACCTACCACAAAAGAGAGGATTTCACTGTCATCTAAAACAGATAGACTCTACCACCATCCACCATTACATCAAGGTGTAAGGAAACCATCTCCTCCACCACCTTTCAAGAATCCCTAGATTCCTGAACAACATCCCCCCATGACTCCCTGATCATGGTATTTTCCAAAACGTTCCCCTTACGTTTAGTATAAGATATATCAATTTCATATTCATAATTAAACTCCATCCACATTCTCTGTCATATGTTCATGTATGACTGTGTAAATATATGTCCCAAACTCTTGTGATCTGTAAAGGCCACAAAGTTCTCTCTGATGAGTTAATGCCGCAACAAATTCAACACGAATGCTACTGCGGAATGCTCTAGGTATTGGGTTTCATAATTAAAATCATGAGGATGTATCTTACAAGAACCATAAGAGATCACTTCCCACTTCTAAATCAGCACAAGCTACAAGCCATGACCTGGAGCATCACAAAACTCATCAAACAACACCCCTTCCTTTGGGAACCTGAGCACTTGAGCACTGACCAACGTTTCCTTCAGATAGAAAAAATCATGCTGACACTACTAACCCCAGTCTAAGGCATGTAATATTTTGGTCAAATATATAAGATGATATGAAACTCAAGAAAAGTCAGGTACAAACCTCCGATAATAGCCTGTAAGTCCCAGGAAACTACTAACCTCAATGACGTTCTTGGGTTCTGTCCAAGTAACAACTACTTTGAAATATGACAGATCCACCACTAACCCATGATGGGACATCACATTTCTAGGAAAGTGCACTTCTCATGTCAAGAACATTTCCATGGATGACATCCCAAATATATGGTGGTGTGTAAGGACCACCAAGACTGTCTTGATGTGATCCGTTTTCTTCTCCTCTGATATTGAGTAGATCAGGATGTCATTGATTAACACAATGACGAACCACGCTATGGACTCACGAAAAATAGTGTTCATGAACCCCATTAACACATCAGATGTGTTCGTAACATCAAATGAAATGACTACGCACTCGATGTTCCCATACCTCTACTTGATTTAGTCTCCATGATATCACTGAATTTCACCCTTAACTGGTGATTCCCAGACCACAGATCTACTATCGTGAACCAACATTCTCACCTCCACTGTTCAAAGAGATTTTCTATCCTTGTGAAAAGGTAACAGTTCTTGAACATTACCTACTTCATTCTTTTGTTGTCTATTAACAATCACACACCACCATATGCCTACTTTTAAAACAAGACTAGACCATACCATTGAGATATGGTGGGTCGTACAAACCCCTTCTTCATCCGATCTTCAATCTAAATCCAAAAATCCAACAACATAGAAGGTTCCATCAGATTGGGAGCCATAGAAATCGTACAGGAACCAGGTTGAAAGTATATCCCGAACTCAACATCGCATCACGCGATAGAGTCACAAATTCTTTGGTGGAGATGTCATGGAAATCTTAGAGAATTCTCGGAATATCCACCATCTATAAGTTTATCGACTCCAATTAAAAATCAGATAATAAGGAAATAAGGGGTTCCACATGATGATATCCATCCTAGAAACCCTGATCTCCGACAAAAGCTACACAATGGCCACCCATATATGGAAACACTACCCTTCAATAGAATAATTCGATAACAGAATGTAAGTAAAACATCTAGTCAATGCTTATGATGACATTTTATAGTAGCATTTGTAGCAGAAAGAGATCACCACTTGATTAATGTGGCCCCAACATTAGTCTGCATCATCAAAAAACATCAAACTGGCAGATTTGTCCACTAACAGGCATACTCAACAACATGGGCATGGAGAGTATCTCTACTTCTAGGCCCAAGACATGTGCTAGACCAGTTGTAACAAAGGACTGTGAATCTCATAAATCAAACAAGGCACTGAAAAGAGTACTAAACAAGATTATCGTACATTAAATGACATTGAGCTATGCTGGAACTACTACCTCTATGGTTTGAAATTTCCCACACCTAGATCATATGCCTCTCAGTAGTCGGCTTCCTCCCTGAATCACGCTCAGGTTGAGGTCTCTGAGGAGCACCATGAGGTCAGCCTCCTCCAGTATCGTCTGACCTCAATGGAGTAAGACCTCGCTGCCCCTCCTGCTACTGCTGCTGAAATGGACTTGCTGGATACTGTTGCTGCTGTGGTGGGTGCTGAACCTACCCACCCCCACTAAACTGAACTCGGTCTAGGCACTAATTCCTATGGTCTCCATGCATTCAGCTGATAAAGCATCTCAGTAACAGGCTCATGGAGAAAGTGTGAGGTATGAGAGACTGAAACTAGAACTACTGGGTTCTACTCCCCATCGACCAAAAACTGGAAGGCTTTGATACTATAAGCCTATTGTTGACAGCCTTCCCTTTTGTTGAACCCAACTAAATCCCCTCTAAGAAAACACCTCCCAATGTGTACATCCTCTGAAGCACTTTATCCTTCATTTCAACCTCCATGTATGTCAATAGTGTGATGGGAGTTACCACATATTGAAGAGAAGGATGTCGTTCCTCTTTTAAATGTCTCTCCTGAGACTAATCATCACGAAAGAAGTTTGTAGAAAAATTAAGGAGATCCTTCATCTTGATTCTCAACACTGTCACTGAAATACATTCATGGTGGGGGGAGAGTAACTCCTACCTTTTCCCGGCCATCATTATAGGAGAACAGAATTTTGCCTAGAACACCTTCTCAAAGTCTGTCCACAAAACCTTTGTCTCCATCCTCTCTCTGAGGTAGAGCATCCACCACTGACACACTGCCCCCCTCACCTGACTAACTTCCAATAGAACACAGTACTCTCTATGGGCACGAATCTAGGTAATGTTGATTGCCAACTCTTCAAGACAACCCTCTATATCCATTTCAGAAATATTGCCCACGTACATCACGGGGGCATGACACTAGAAAGAACATAGAGTCTCTTTCCGCTTTTCATCCTCTTCCTCTCGGCCAGTCCTCCGCTGATAAACCATATCAGCCTATTTCTCCTCAATCGCCCACACTACTCATGGGTGTCATCCGAGTTCCATAGATTCAAGGTAAACACGGAATTTCAATGCTCAAGTAGTGTATAACATTCATTTTATATTTTTCTTTTAATTTTTATTTATTTTAAATTCCCAAGACACCCAAGACACAAAAGATCACAAGTCATCAAGTTTCATGTACCTTTCCTAGAGTATCTACCCTGTACTCAGTGTAGCCTCACATGGCCGTTCGGTAGGCCTAGAGTTCTTGTATCAGATCACGGGCGGTCCTAAAATCATGTTTCCTTATGGGTCTTCCCAGGATTATTTCATGCACCGAGATTTCCAAACACTATTTCCCTACCATCCCATGAAATCCTCATTGTGACATATCCTGAACTTCATCATCTCTATAAACATCCATCTAATACCATTCTATCATGACCCCACCTTCAGCAATATGAGGAAAGGGACAACATAAATTTCAGGACCTTCTTTCTTCATCTTGATAGAGTGATAATGACTCCCGAGTCCCACCCTCAATATCCCCCAAAGTGGAGACTAGCCCAACTGGTATAGAATTTCATTTAAAATGGTCGGTATTACCCTATTTATTTAAGTATATCTGGAGATAAGATATTAAATTCCAAAACAACTCAAAATATTGAACATAAATGTAAATCAAAATATCCATTCCCATGTGTATTTTTAAAACAAACTAATATAAGGTACAAGAAAAATTTGATAAAATCTAAAATAAGAAATAAATGAAGAAACAATAAATCTTGAAGCCTGGGCTAGTTTGGTTTGACACGGTCTTCAAGGTCCTCCTGGAATCCTGAAATAATTTTTATATAAATAGGGTGATTATATATGTATACTCAATAGGGAAATCCAAAATCTCTCATGCCCAAGTGGGGAGATATTCATATTCCCTTAGTGAATATATGTAACCAAAAGCCCTAGTATGGAAACTATACACCCAACCTCACCAAGGAAAAATCCCCAAATAATGAATGTTAGATAATGTAATAGTAATTACACAAAGATATTTGGGTATCTCACACCACGTTCCCATAGGTTATTTAAGATGTCATGTGCATCAAACCTCCCCCAAAAATCCCACTGTAGTCCCACTACCGCCCCAAACGACAACCATATGGGAAATCCTAACCGCACTTCCCACCCACAGACACTTGGGCCACCACAACCTCACATAACCATGCCCGCAAACTCTTGATCCCCAACAACTACCGCAACACCCAAAGACACCCGAGATAGAACAACCACTACCACCCCCGAAGTCCCATGGGCTACATACTGATGACAGTTGGGATTCTAAAATGCTCGTACACACCTAGGCCAACCACCAAAACAAATCCAGTTCTAAGAGTCTTAGGCCATAATAATCCATAGGTCGTAATAGCCTGCTCAACAAATATTGGGATACTAGGTAGAGGGAGAAGAATGTATATAATAACCAGACACTCATTATAATGTAGTGAAAACACCCTCCCCAGGAAATGGGGGTGTTCGACATGAAGTTATAAACATGGGTGGGGTGCATATAAGAAGAAAAATAAAAAAACATTATACATATAGGTAATCCAACACTCATCCCATCCAAAGGGTTTGGAAATATAAAACCATCCCATACACAACCACTCTCACTGTTATCCCTAAATGCACAAATACATAGTAGCCACAACCAGAAAAAAAACCAATTTCAAGAAAACAATCCCCCATTGTTCTCGTTCTCTTTATCATCTTCCAGTTATTCAATTTAAATATTACTTCACTATCGGGAAACTAATAGGCATAGCCAAAATACAATACAACCACTGAAGGAAAAAATCCAAGAATACATTTAAGCATTCACACTCTGTGCACTTGTAATGTCACAACAACTGAAGGGATTTGTAGGATCCCTCAAAGTAGTAGAACCAAACCAAGCGCCAACATATTGGCTCCACATGGCCTCAAATTCAAAGGCCTACAAATTCTCAACCATAACATCACATCCCCCTTTTTATGCCACCCCACAAAAATTTAAATAGAACAACCAAGCTTAGTATAAGAACAAAGTAATGGTGTTTTTAGGTTTATCCACACCATTAATCAAGATCCTTATTTCCATTTGGTTAAGTGTGGTGATCACACAGGTGATCTTATTCATTGGGAAACCATTTAATCAACTATGTTTACATGATTAACAAGTTTCCATGTTATATCCATTGACTATAAAACTATCTTGAAAAATATAGCTTCATTAGTGCACAAGAAGTGACCACCAACGACCATGATTTTCAGTGGACATGAGTCCATTCAATTCACCAAATAAAAAAAAGTAAAATACTACAACATGAACATCATCATTTCTACCATTTCCTCCTTAAGAGTCAGTTAATTATCTTTGTTAAAGTTGGTTTCATCTACGCCATGAGGGAACATCATCATACCCACCCTGCATGATGCACAATAAATTGACACCATTATAGAACTCCAACATAGATGATCATGAATGAATGTTTTCTGTTGGCGGCAAGAACTGGGGATGCAAAACTTGTAGTGGAAGAACTTCATGGACTTGAAGGATTAACGAGAAGGGATCCAAAATGGGTGCACAATTTATCTCTGAAAGAGGGACTCCAAGCACACCAAGGAAACGAAAGGGTCCAAAGATGAAGAATATCTTAGTTTATTAGAAGGCTCGATCCTATAGTTACATGATGTGAAATCTCAAAGTGATTAAAAATCGGATTGTGGCTTCACCGCATGGTTTGGCGGTTTCACAAAATAGAATTATTAAGATTTAATAATTATATTTAGAGATGATGTAGATAAACAATGTATGTTAATATATTTTGGAAGAAAACATGTCCAAGGGGGTGACATGCCATAAATATTGGTAATCATGTTGTTTCCCACATCTTAGAGAAAAAAACATATCATTTATGGGCTATAAAACTACATTAAGCTACTTTAAAGAGATATCAAAACATAAAGGAGACGTTATGGGAAATATGGGGGAAAACGACCACACCCCTTTGTGGTTGATCAGTGAAGACGAATCAGTGAAGTGGATCAATGAAGCTGATCATTGTAGCTGATACGTGAAGTTAATCAATGATGATGGTTGGTGAAGATGATTAGTGAAGCCGATTTGTGAAGCTGATATGTGAAGCTGGTCACTAAAGATAATCAGTTATGCTGGTTAGGGATGCTGATCAGTGAAGATGATTATTGAAGCTGATCAGTCATGATGGTCCATGAAGCTGATCTATGAAGCTCATCGGTGAAGCTAATCAGTGAAACTGATCATTAAATGGACTAGTGAAGCTGATCAGCAAAGATAATCCCTAAAGATGATCAGAGAAGAAGATCTGTGAAGTGGATCACTAAAGCTGATCAATGAAGTGGATTAGTGAAGATGATAAAAGAAGTCAATCACTAAATCTAATCATTGAAGATTATTAGTGAAGGTGATTGCTGAAGTTGATCAATGATGCTGATCACTGAAGATGATCAGTGAAGCTGATCAGTGAAGCTGCTCGGTGAAGCTGATCAGTGAAGCTGATCAGTGAAACTGATCACTGAAACTAATTACGAAGGATGTTTAGTAAGGATGATTAGTAAAGATGATCTGTGAAGCCAATCTGTGAAGCTGATCTGTGAAGCAGATCAGAGAAGCTGATCAGTGAAGTTGAATAGTGAAGATGATCTATAAAGCCAATCGCAGAAGAAGATCAGTGATGCAGATCTATGAATTTGATCATTTAATCTGTTTGGTGAAGCTTATCCATGAAGATAATAGGTGAATTTGATCAGTAAAGATGAACAATGGAGCTGATCGGTGAAGTTTTTCTGTGAATCTGATCAGTGAAGATCATCTATAAAGCTGATCCCTGATGCATATCGGTGAAGCTGATTCGTGTTGCCGATCTGTGAAGCTGATCTATGAAGCTGATCACCAAAGAAGATCAGTGATGCTAATCTGTGAAGGTGATCAGTTAATTAGACCAGTGAAGATGATTGGTGAAACAAATTTTTGAGACCCTGATCAGTGAGACCGATCGGTGGCATTGATAGGTGACACTATGGTGAAAATTTTCCACTGACACCAACATCCTCCAGACTCACTAATGGTGTCTAGGACATCCCAACCCATAGAAATTTGGAAAAGTAATGGACCAGGAGGGACTGATACATTAAATATTTTTTTCAAAAAAAGGTTTCATATTTTATTTTATTTGGGTTTAAATTTTATAATTTTTTTAAATTTATTTATTCATAATTATTAAATTACATATGTTATAAAACTAGTTAACTAAATGAAAAACAATAATGGTAAAGTAAAAAAAGTGAATATTTAATGACCTAAATAAATATAACATGTATATAAATGTATGGTGGACATGTGGATAGACCATATCATCCATACACACATTTATTTGTCATTTTTTCAAAATCATGAGTTATTATTGACCTCCAAACTGAAAATACTTTTGAGTATTTTCCAGAATTTTAATCAAACTTAACTATAAAAGGGAACTCACTCATCCCATTAATAAAACATTAAAATGAATTTTGATCATCCATAATTTACCCAAATAACATTACTACTTGGATCATCTCATCCCATAATCCTTATTTTGTTCATAATGAAAAACATTGATGTATTTTGTTCAATCATAAAGAGGTTACTTGATAAAGAGGTATTTTTATTCTAAAAGAGTTTAACATTTTAATAATTCTCCACATCGTTAAATATTATATATATATATATTTTAGATAATTACTCCAGTATCATATTTATACTAATATTTTGATATGATAAGTCTATGAACTACAACCAGACACACAAATCCATCAAATTTGTTGCAAAGTCATTGTTCATATGTACGGTGGAGAACTTCATAAAAAACAAACATCAATCATATTTCCATTACAACCTTTTAAGGTTGGGAATAATGATGCAAATATAGTTTATATATGATATTTATGATATTTATGATTCTACTATGATTCTATAATTATTATATCACACATTCCTTTAATATTTCAATTTTTGGGGATACGATAACTTCGTTCCTCTGTAGGTAGGACTACCACCTCGCGAAGGGGTCAGAATTTTTCCCTCTATACATTTAATGTATTAATGAAGGGTTTAATAAAAAATTGTTTAATATATGAATGGATAATTAATTTTTAATGAAATATATAACTAACTCAATTAATTCTATTTTTTTACTATATGATATGAAAATCAAAACAAGATTAATGTGTACCAACGACGTACCATCTCCATGCACATTGTATTTCATTTAATGAAACCATATTTTATGGAATAATTTAAATACATATATATTGATTATATGTATGTTTTATCTTTTTTTACATTATTTAGATTATGAAACCATGATAAATGTAATGGGAGAAATAATTAAATGTGAAAACATGTATGAAAAACAAAGCAGTTATTATCTACAAAGTGACATTATAATGAAAATTTAAATAAAACGGTAACAAAAGGTCATAATGAAATAATATATGATATGATAATTAGAAGTCAATTTCATTTTTATAATTATAACAATTATATATTAATTATAATATAGTATCTAATAATTTCATTGAGATTCGAGACTCAATGTAATAGATTTTCATCTCACTTTTCACTTTTGTGAGATACATGAGAGATTCAACATGTAATTCTTATATGTAGTGTATATAATTACAATGGATGTAATTCATGATTATTCTAAAAAAATCATCATTTACATATCCATTTGATGATCTATCTTTCTTGGGGTTTCCTTTTCAAAAGTTACCAAATCGTTAAAGGATTGGTGTCTCAACATTCTTTCTTTTATATGTATATTATGATATGCACTTATGTTATTTAATAAGGTGTATATATAAACCCATTAAATTTATTACCACGAATTTATATATACAAATGATATTTTATATTCCATTTAATGTTAATCCTTCATTTGTCTTATGGTTCATGATTACAAAAATGGTAATAATATCATGTTACTATATCATCATATATCAGGATTATTTATGATTATTATTCAAATTATAAGTCATTATTATGAATATCTCAATGATTCTTTAGAATTTTAGTATCCACTATTTATTAATGATTTCATCATGTAATTTTAAAAAATTTAAATTCATTGTTACTTATGAAAATGACGGTGGGTTTTTTGTAAAATCTAAATAAATATCCATCTTTACAAAAAAACTTTTATTCAAAAACCATATTTCATAAAAATGTGTTAATTTATATAAAAACTAATGTTTAAGATAACATTCATGTAAATATATTTTAAAAATGATTTATGTTTTAAAAAGTTTTTATATGTATTTTTTAAATATTCTTTTTTTTTGTTTTCAAGGATATTTTTAAAGATAAATTATTTCAAATTTATTTATATTGAAAATGGATTTCCTTAAATAGGAATGGATATTTTAATCTTGAATATTTTTAAAATTTGTTTGAATAATACATTATTTGTTATGAATGTTGGTTTGAAATAATAATATTTTGAAAATGTTTTTTGGATTAAAAAGTTTTTTTCAATGAACATTTATTTCCATTTAAGAAGGGTCCATGTGATCATTCCAAATCCTTATCCATATAAGATGAAATCCTTTTATATATTTTATGATTTATTGTGGATATGATCCAACGATTACATTATTATTCTTCCTATGAATATTTTACATTTTATTTGATGTGTTTTTTATAGAACACTTTTCCCAATCACAGGTAATATGATGATAGAATGGTTATGGAACACAATTTTATCATAGGTTAGGGGATCATTAAATAATTATGAATCATGTCTAATTTATGGAGGTTATCATATGATGAAATTTTTATTACACCCATTTCATTTCATGATTTATGATTTAATAACATTTTAACATATTAATGGCATAAATAAATTTTGTTTTCATCAGGTGATCAGTGGGACCTATTTCTCCCTCAAATGAATTGGGAAATGATAAATGTTAAATAAACATAGAAGGTACAGAAGTGATTATTCAAAACCTATAATTTATGGTACATGAGGGATTAGAAAAAATAAAATTATGAGGGAATACTGCTGATTATCCCATTCCCAAATATGATGGTGCATGTTTGATGTGAACAAAAAGAGGATGAGGTTAACATAGTGGGAAAACCAAGAAAAATGAAGGGGTTATATGGGTGGCCAGCCCAATAACAAAAAGTTGCGCAAATAGGTGGTCAGCCCATGCTTGAACCGAGTACACATATGTTCATCACAAGACAAACACATTATGAGTGCCTTTTTGGGGGCCTTGATATATGATTTTATGTTTTCCCAAAAAAAAATTATGAAAATGATTCATTATCAATTCCCATGATTATTAATCTCATTATGATTCATATCTTCTAAGATTCCCACATTTTTGGCATGATTCATTTTTAAGATCTTTGATTAAAGTGTATGGTTTTCTATTGTTATAATAATTTATACACACCCTTATAGTTATGTCATGATTTCTTATCATCCTGGTTTACCCTTAGTATGAAATTGAGCTCACTATTTTTTATGTTCCACAATCCCAGGTCATGAGGAATGGTTTTACCTTGGATAATCTATTTTAGAATACTAAAATGAAAGATATTTATAGTAGATACCAAAGATATTTCACCATGTCAAAATTTTATGTTTCCATATTTCTATTGCCACTAAACTATTATGTTCCCCAAGAATGTGTCTATATAATTTAATGAATATTCATATGAGAAGATATAATAACCATGTATGATTAAAAATCTCCAATATATTTTTGGTATATGGAATCCATTTCCAAATTCATTTCTCCCTTCCAATTGACAATATCTGTTCAACATACTAGTGACTTATAGGTTAAAGAACCATTATTATAAAATAATTATGAGTATCATTCCTAAGTGACTAGAAACCAATCACATTCAATTTAATCAACCACCCTTTTGCTCTGACCTAGAACTTTTTAACTTCGAATAGATTCTTCTTCCAAGAAATTTTTTGGAATCTATTGTTATACAAACCCTTGTGTTCGTTGATCCTCAAAATCATTTATGATTATCTCACTCCAACTATGTAATTTAGATGTACACACCCTCTCATGTATTATGTTTCACTGATTCACAATAACCTTTTTGTTTTATGGGTCTTATAGGTAATAGATCTTCATTTTATTAGGGTATACAATAATGCTACAGATGGTGCCTAGAGGTGAATGTTTGTTAATTGAAAAGCAGATATCAAATATCTAGATTCACTGCAAATTTAATTTCAATAACTTGGTATTAATTCTACATCAAATTTCATATTGTATACCAGGAATATAGTTAGTCTATAATTGGTTTCATATATTTAATTTTTTTTATAGAATTAATCCCAAAAAGTAAAGTGGGTGATTATAAAGGATCATAACAAATTGTCCATGTCCAACAAGGTGTTTTTTCAAATTTCTATTAAAACATTCTCCTACGGTTTGTAGATAGTAGTGAGTTGGGAATGAATCCCAAATAAAGACCAGTAATAAATATTGTCATGATTTTGATATTCCCTCCCATGGTCAGAGAAGAGTTTCTAATACCTCTTACCATGATGGTTCTCAACATCAGTCTTTTATTCCATGAATATTTCAACCTAATTTAACTTATAACTCCTCAAGATGGAATATACATATAATAAAAATTAATAAATACAGAATATTAACCATGAGTACCATAACCTTAATCTAATAGGGAATGATCTACATAGATCAGAATGAATAAATTACTAAATCTCTTATGCACTCTCACCTTTACCACTAAAAGGGGATTATACCTTTTTTCCTTATAAACATGAATTACAAACAAAAATTAGTGTTATTTTAAAATAATCAATATATATATATATATATATTAATTAAATTTATTCATTAACTTTTCATTTATAAACCCTAGTTAATGATTCCATCATTATGTGTGTTGTGAGTCTTGTGAATTAACATTGTTATCTATTTCCATTACACGGTTTGGGTTATCCAACACACAACACATTTATTTAAATATTTATTAAAATTAAAAATTATATTATTATAGAAGAAGTAATTTTTATTTGAAATGTAGAATATAAATAAATCAGTATCATATTCAGAGATTGAAATAATGTTTTTGGTAACTAATGGATCATGATAACAACCATTCAAAACAAATATCATTTTGGACAGAAACATGATGTGGTGATCCCCCAAAAATAAAATAGTAATTTTAAATCTTTGTTTCTCATATAACTACCTCTATTTGGTTGTGGTTCGAGGGGTGGAATGTGTATCACTCGATGTAGTTGTTGAGGTGGGGTTTTAAGGCCTCCCTTAATTTCTTGCATCGAGTTTTCCATTTGTTCCACCTATCCTAAAAACACAAAACACTCACCTATTCGTTTTTTAGGTGTGGAACTGTAGTCTAATGGATTGAAGTCATATGGGATTTCAAGCCCATGGACTCTTAGGTACTCAAATTGGTCGAAAGGATGGGAGGGAGATCTCGGTGCACTGTTTTGGGGGGAGTTTTGGCATAATCTTGGACACTATTATATATTAAAGATATGTTTTTATATCTCTTACTAATAACTAGGTGTTACCGGTTACCCTAAAAAAACTATACGTTGATTCTATTTCATGTGAAAATTATTTCGGTTACGTCAGTATATAAATCTATTTGTATCTGATGTTCCCTATAATTTTCTCGTAATAAGAGGTTTCTTATGTGTTGAAGATGTATAACCAATAGCTTTATAATATTCTTCCATGAAAGGAGGAAGTTTACAGTTTTATGTTGGTATTGAGAAATTATGACGAATCTTATGCATCCAAGATATTACCTGAATTAAAACCCACATAGTATGTTCTCCCCATGTAGTTTAATTTCATACAAGAAAGAGTTATATGGGTGCTTAGGGATAGAGAATATTTAATCTCAAATACCATAAAGACATACTATATAGAACCATCAGTATGTGGTATGTAAACTTTTTATGACTTTTTATGTGTCTAATGTTTTTGGGATTAGTTTTAAATAGGCTGGGAGTGTTTGTAACGGTTTTTATTAAGTTTAGATGCTTTTTGAAGGTCGTAGGCTTTGAGCACGGTTAGGGGAAAACCATGCGGGTTCTCCAGGTAACTCTACAGGGGGAGATAGTGGGATTCACATGGTCAACATAAGGTTTTTCAAACCATAAGATACATCCATGAGCTACCACATCATTTTAGTCATTATCATGTTCGAGGTTACCACTTGGTTTTCCAAATCATGCGGGATAACCGTGAGGCCAAGGAAAGAGGGGTTTTAGAAATCCAGGTTCACTCAAGCATGACCTATTTCACTAAAAACTTCCTCCCACTTATGCCTCACATCATATTTTTGGTTCTAAATGGTTTTAGGAGCTCTCCCACTCATTTTTTTAATTGATTCTAAGGGGTTTTATGGTGTTTTGAATGTGGTTCCTCCAGATTAAGTATCTCCTCTTGGTTTCTCCTTAGTTTTTTTTAGATCTACTCTTCCATCTCTCTCAGTTTTATAGATCTACATCTATTTCATGTAGTTCAAGAATTTTTTTCCTTGGATGTTGATAAAAAGGCATGTGTATGATATGTAAGGAGATCTATAGTAGTTTCGGTAGTGCATTTTTTGGATTGGGGTGCAGTTTCATGTGGGTCGATTTCACTGGAAGCCTAAAGGTAGGTAGATTCTTTCTCAAATCCACGTGGATAGAATTAGTGGAATTTAATGAAATTAACATTTATTCCTTGAAATTTATTTGGATAATGATGCGTGAATCTTGTTGGAAACCCATTATGTCGTTATTTAGGGATTTTGGGGAAATAGGGATATTGTTGCAAAAAGGGGATATGATGTGTGATTTTAACAAGTTGATTTTAAAATCGTTAGTGGATGATTATAAAAAACTTTTTGTGAAACAGTGTTTTCTATAAAGCTGTTGATTATTGAATGTGGTTGGTTATAAAAAATTAGTTAAATGGTGTTTTCAATAAAAGGGCGATTTATTGATGTGAATTGGCATGTAACAGGAATGGGGTTCTGCTTTTGTGCGGCCTTTTTGATTTTTCCTATTAGATGATTATGTGTATTGATTTTGAGGGTTTGTGAAAGTGGGTGGGAAGTCTCAACATAAAAGGTGATGGATAGTGGATAGAATAACCACCATTATGGATATCGTTAGGGAAGAACCACTAGTTGGAAATGTAGTGAACAGGTTGGACGGAAGCTTTACCATTTTGGTTACCTAGATGTTTTTTCATTGTAAGATGTAATTTTTTGTTATAATTTGAAATGGTGAAATGGATTATGTAATGGTTTTTAGTCTTTCCATTTGGCTGTGTGGTTTCAGTAAAGGTGGTCTGGAAAGGGTATGTTTGTCTTTTTGGTAATTGTTGAACTGTTTAATGTTTTATATAAACTATTTTATATAAATATGCAAATGGATATATCCTAGTTTCATGTTCAGTGATGTGATTTGGGGAAAAATTGATTAGTATTTTTACTCACCCCCTACTTTGTCACATTGGTGGGTTTTTAGATATTGTGTTCCGGGACATAGGAAAGTATAATGAATCTTATTTTGACAGTGGATCACCATGATGATTTGGTGATGTTGTGGATATTGTAGAATAGAGCATGGTGTGGAGCTATAAATGGTGTCCCAGTTCTACTGGAGTCTTGTTGTAGTCTTCTACATGGTACTCTGATTTTGGTTTTGATGTATTTTGCATGTGGGTTTGTTATGTATTAGTTGGTTGTCTTTTGAAAATTTATGTGTTTTGTTGTTTTTTTGAAATGCAGCATGTACTTTGTTAGTGTTGAATATTTTTATTTTTTGTTCAATTAAAAGTTAAAATTGTTCCCCAATTATTTTTGAAGCCCACAACATTTATTTCTATCCTTTTCCACCATGATAACATTACATAGGGCCAAGTCACATTCCCACACCTTCAAAATCCAATGAGATGGGGACATGATGTTATATACTACATATATCGAGTATATAGAGAATCATATTTTTCATAGTTCATTTAGTTAGGGATTATATGATGAGGTTATTTCTATCATTGTAGAGACCCATAGTGTAGAAACATGACTATGGAAGCTCTTTATCATCATGTGATCCATGGTCAGTGCGAGAATCCAGGGATTGAAAATGATCTTTTAATTTTTCTTGATGTGGGAATGAGAGATGGCCTGTATATCATTGTTATAGTAGGAATGAGATTCATTCCCATTTAGTTGATATTGGGGATTAGACCCTGAGGCTGGACTTACTATTTTTGGGGCTTGTAAGAAAATGTTCTTTATCACATCAACATTCTAATCCCACGTGATCTATTCCCATTGCATGAAACATGGGATAACATGTATTAAATGTGATTTCATTCAATAAGGGACATATATACATGGATTTCCCTTGATGTTAAATATATAACTCAATCCTAATGGTATGTGGCATACATATCCTGAATATGGTAGGAATCAAAAACTTCATAGTACCCTTTATATTTTACCTTTCACTATATGGTATCCTTTCTAAAATTGGATGCATGTGTAGAGGGTGACACATGACCCATTTGACTAGTCCATAGAACATTGAATGATCTGTTTGGCTTGTTCTGGGAGCAATCAGAAGACCTGGAAGACTATCCCAGTAGTTGTCATATGATCTAGGTGACGTGCCCTAGTGAAATTGGAAAGAGATGGATAGACACATATAGAGGATTTCCAAAGAATCAGTGAAGCATGGTCTGGAGGATGGTGCATATCTTGGTTAAAATCCCTGGAGGTCATCGGGAGACCTGGCAGACATGTCTGGAGGCCATCATAGGTATTGGATGACTTTTACATAAGGTATCTCAAGATCTTTTTTATCATGAGAGGGTGAAACCGGGAGACTTAACTATCATGAGCATGCACCACTATATGAATTAGGGGAAATTTTTGAATCACATCGCAAGGTTTGGGTGATAGGTCCAGATCATTTCATGAGACCAAATTAGTGTACCCATTGAGACCATATGACTTTGTTTGACAATATCGTGGTATTTCAAAAGCCCCATATATCATGCTTAATAAGCATTGTGATATATAGGTGATGTGTCTGTGTACTATAGAATGTATTTTAATGACTCACACAATGTGCATGAGGGACAAAACACAAATATTTTTCTAATGTGTTCCACTATTAATCTTGGTATGAGCCCTTATATTATAAATGAAATAGTTTTATTATATATCAATTAGTTTGAGACTTTTGTGATCTGGGGGATATGTGGTATGTTCTTCACAAACCATGCTAGTAGTCCTCTACATGATCTTTGAATTATCATCAAATGTAACTTATGTATGGAACATGATTTCACAGGTGTTTTATAGTTATATTACAGGATGAAAGACATGATGGTCATGAGATATGTCTCTCAAGAAGCCTACAGTATCCTTTGTGCTTGAGAGTGAATAGGATAAGAGTTGAATCATCTAGAGTCAGAACCTTTTTAGGTTGGGCTAGAGAATTTATAGGCATAAAAAAAACCTTGGTTTTTACCTCTTGGTTCAGAAAATCTATCACTAATATTATATAGAGTCAACGAAGGACTCTGGATCAATTTTTCTTCCTCATTATTGGTCATAGACCACTCCAAGGGATTCACAATATTTTTACTGATTTTTAGTCCCTCTCTTCAATGTGTCCACTATAAGATTATTTCAAATAAATAGAGATTCCTTTGATCACATAGACGGGTTGAAGGACTTCCTTATTCTGATATTGAAATGTAAAAAAGAATTTTGTTACATCCATGTTCCTATTGAAATTCATCCTTGAGATGCATGATGACTTTTTTTTAGGAGTTCCTTGAGATAATGATGGGTTGTCCAGGGTACTTGCTGGACCTCATGATAGACATCCTTAAGGTTTCGGTATTTTTTATGACTTTGGGTGCCTTCTTCCTCATCCAAATATCTATTCCTATTGTTTTACATAAAAAAGGATTGTATTCTTAGGAAATTTCATTAGAAATATCAATAAAAATTACACTAATTTTTGGTGATGCATTGTGTTGTCTATATGGGACATATAGGGGTGCACAATAATATTATAGACAATTATATTTTTTTCCCGTCAAGTTTCAAATGGAAGAGTATGGTATCCAAGAGGTACCTAAGGATGCTTCTGTGAAGAGTCATAAAAGACTATGATTTCACGATTTGAGTTGGACATGTCACCCATGACTCGCAAAGTCTTTAGGACCTTGAGGGGTGTGTTTATGACATTCATTGACTGTGAGTTTCTCCTACCTCCAACACTTTTATCACCTCTATTTTATTCCATGATGTGTTGGAGTTATTGAAAATCTTATTGTATTTTTTAAAGTATAATTACCCTTCTCATTAATGATATGTGACACAGACATTACGAATTCGGGGATATTTCACCTTTTGGCTTCCTCCAATTTTTAGAGTATTATCATGTTGGATTGCTAGGTGTTTGTCACTGATATCCTATATGTCCTTAGATAAACTCTTCTGTCTTCCACCTAGGTGGTTGCTATTTTTCCAAAGAATATTTAAAAATTCATATGGAACCATTGGAAAGGGGGGTCCATGGGATCTTCCGCATGTTATACGAGGCATATGGAGACATCACATAACAATTATATTTTCATGCAATTTTTATTATCTTAAGGGATCTCGTGATCCATAGGTCTCAACCATCTTCCTCATCCATTTTCCTTTTTTGAAGGAAATAATTCATATATTCATGTATTTCTTCTATTTAGAATTTATAGATTATTATTTTATGGGTGTTAACAAATTCCACACCTTAGGATTGAAGTTCATTGGGAAATGGGATAAGTTCTAAGGAAATTAAATTCCCTTCAAAGTCATTATTAGTTATCTAATCCAATGCCTCATGTGATATTTGGTCTTCCAAGTGAGGATTGGTATTCATCAGAATGTACTATTTATAAGATGGATTGGAAAGAAAATATCTCAACCAGCAAAAACTATTATATAGCTCAACATCCTTTATTTCTGTTGCACACCTTGGTCGAAGGACCATTCCAGGGATCCGGATCAAGAGACCATGTTTTCAAGCTTTCCCTGTGAGATCTATATTTAAATACCTACTTCCTCTTAGGTATTTATCCTATATAAACAAAAACCCTAATTTAAAAGTTTTCTTTAACTTCAACCATCATGTACTACGGTGTTCTTGAGGGTTTCATAGGGACTGATGGTTTTACTACACGATTCGACTAATTCATGTGACCCTGATCGTGTTACATGATAAATATTCTCAAAAGGGCTCATGTATAATGGGTTTCTTGAAAGGGATTATGAGACCCACAATTCCTTTGGAAAGAAGGCGACTCACAAAATATTTATGCAATTAAAAAATTCTTTGTTGATTCATATAATGTGAAAGATACTGAAGGGACATGAATGGTTCATTTTTTTCATGAAAATATCTTATATTTTTTTCTTAACATGTGTCACTTATTTATTTTTAGATGTACTATAGTTATCATCTAGGTTCCTCATATATGGGAAACAAAGTGGCAATGATTTTGCGTTATTCCTACGTTGATTCACAATATTTCATAAATATTGATAAAAAATCCCTGAAGAGGATCATTTCATCTGACATATAGAATAATCCATTATTTGATCAACTTCCACTACATTGGTTTTTTTTCTAAATGTTGTTACCATTCCTACTCCTGATTTTAATATTCTACCCCACAGGGTGTCTGATTCTCTCGATTCTGTTAAGTCATGAATTGTTGAGGACCTTCAGATTGATATATATCGATCCCATATGTTTTCAAACTGTCACCTACTCTCTTTTGACTCTGAACAACAGTGATTTTTCCCATAAGCCTATCACACAGATCTATTTGTGTATACTAGAATAATCATTGAATAATCATGGAAGTGGTTGGTACGTGAAATGGGATCTTTATATAAATATAAATTTCTCTGATGAGTGGGTGTGGACATTCCGGGTTAGGAAAATCTATTTGGGGTTCATTGGTGAATTATAAATGGGTCACCTTTATAAAGCTATATATTTATCTCAATTTGTCGTTTATCACCATACTGACCTCATTTTAAAAATGAACATCTGATGGACCAATATTGCAAAAAAATTCCCCTTTTTCCATTGTGATGTGGGCATTGGCCTATGGGACATCTATCACATGGGCCTGATTGTTCTCCATGGAGAAATTTATGATGAATTACTCCCAATCGCTGATATATGGGATTATCCTCACCAGACCCTCGCTTTGTAAAAGTATATTATTTTTATAGAAACCACGAAATAAAATGAACAAATGAAAATTTCCTTGCATCATTATTTTAAGTGGTGGATCAATATTTTCTTCTATAGAAGAAAATTTAGTCCACTAGCTATTCACCCTCGCATGTGACCTTTCCGAGATGTTTGTGATTGTGAGGACTTATTTAGGTCCATCATAGATGCTAAATATTTTTCCATGTGAGGATAATATGAGAACATGGAGATCCCCCCGAAGCTATGACTGGAAGGTATTGTAGAAATGATCTTGAAAGGGTGAATATTTTGGGATGGGGACACATGTTCAAGAATTCATGTTTGCATTTTAGTGGTGGCGAGGAGACATTTATATCAGTGTCTCCTTAACATGGAGGTACTAGTCCTTGATACCCTTTACCAAATTATAGTTCATTTTCGAATAGGTTTCATACCTTTCATGATTTGTGGTCCTCTTGAGTTTTTGTTTGGCTAGTTAGAGGGTCATTTCCATTGTAAAAAATATTACAATGCTTATAGGATCATATATTCCATATCCCATCCAAGATTATTGAACGTCACTAGTTTTGAGAATATTTCTCTAAGACCAACTAAGGTTGAGCGTGTGTTACGACATCATGATATATTTTATTTTACACCTATTTGTTTAATTTATGGGACTATCATTTATTATGGGCTTGCTCCCTTTGTGAAATATCTTATGTGATCTCCACTTGGGATGTGGTTATCGATGTTCTTATGGATGAGCTTCTCGTTTGTGAGCCCCATACACCATATTGATTTTCTCAGCAGTTTTGTTGTACTCAATGTTAATTCCCCTTTGAGTCATTTGTTTTTTAGGGGGTGACATTGTGGGGATATCCATCAATTTTTTAATATGCTTACATATGTAGACAATAATGATAAGGTTATTCTTCAGCCTATTGATTCATATTAATCTTTCCCTAGAATTTATTATTCCTATTATAGATTAATAACTTATATGAATGGTATGATAATACAATTATTATATTATTTTTATATGCTTTTTTTCCTTTCCAATTCCATTTTAGAATAAATTATTGATTTTATTAAATATTTAGATGAGCCATCAAGAAAAAGACCTCCTTTTTTGATGACTACATTTATAGTGAAGTAGATTATACTAAAGAAGTTAATCCTTAAACAAATTATACGAATATGTGTCTATTAAAATATGTTCATATGGGGATTATTATCTAATTTCGACATTGATTCTACTAGATATTCATTCTTCTGTCACTCCCACATTGTTTGTTAAAAATTATCAAAGACATCATAGGCTGATCAGGGAAATACTCATGTTTTGATCACTAATACCCCCTTTTAATTATTATACAACCCAGGGGAATTACTTCAATAGTTATTTCATAACGTAGTGAAAGGATGATTCTATAAGAATCCTTTTTTTTAAATTATTTATAAAATTTTATTGTTGTAAAGAGACAAGGCCATAATCAAACGGTATCATCATGATATTATGAATGAGGCTACCCCAGCTATGAAATTGAGGGAGATGGATGTGGAATTTGTGTAGGGTCATCATT
This sequence comes from Viscum album, assembly GCA_963277665.1. Taxonomy (NCBI): domain Eukaryota; kingdom Viridiplantae; phylum Streptophyta; class Magnoliopsida; order Santalales; family Viscaceae; genus Viscum; species Viscum album. Next base: position 1,393,221,594 of record OY728126.1, on the reverse strand, counting down.
TTTTATCTGAAGTGTCAGCTAATATAGATTCATAGACAATAAAGATATTGAGATATGAAAAGTTGACTAATCATCCGAGGTATATCTTATAAAAAACAACATCATCATTGGACAGTACTCAAGGGATGGTTGAAGAGTTGACTTCTTTGGTCGAGGTTCTCTATCCTAGGGTTGAAGTGGAAAAATCATAGAGAGTAGAACTCAAATTCTCAATTGATGATTCCTTCAAGACACTTTTTGATCTTTCCAACGTTGAAAACCATCATTTATCATGAATCACATTTTAGATTGCAGACATGTTTTTGGAGGAGGCCTCAGAGAGTCTAGGAAATATATATTTTCATCATTACATTTCATATTGTGAATATATGGATTTTAAAAATACCTCATAATACTATTCAATTTTCCTTCCTTAATTATGTGTGTAGTATATCACCACACTGAAATTTTATAAATTACCACAAACACCCATACATTTCTTTATATATGAATGAAAATTAATTTCTAGAATCAAATGGTGGTATTCTAATTTATTTTCACTATGATATTCATGTGAATTCCCACAATAATGATATTGTTTACTGATAATACATTCCATCAATCTTGAAATCACCTAACTTGTAGAGGGATCATTCTAGTATGACACATGTCCTGAATGGTGATTTTTTTATCGTACGCAAAAGTTATATGCTTTTGGTCAGAGCATGTCGGTCATGTTAGGACCATGAAGAGGGCCTCATAAAATTTCATAGACTATAAATTTTCCATGATCTTTAGTTTAGGGTATTTTAGCTCAGAACTTAAATCATATTAGTTTAATTTAATTTATCTCAAACATTTTGTCACTTTAGTTTATGGTCATTTAGATAAGACTTTCTAGTGTTCATTATTGTATGGTCTTCGAGCTCAGACCATTGTTGTACTATATTTTATAGTATTAGATCTTGGACATCTCGTGTAGTTTAGATTATGGTATTCTAGCTTAGAGATTTAGGGAATATGGGGATGAAAGCACATGGAGGACTCAAAACACTATGGGGAAGTGGGTTTCTCATGGGGCTGCTAACACTCTTGAGGATCAGATTTCCTTTCTTGTATAGAGGAGATTACATTAGTTTGGAGGTTAAATTAATTATGAATCAATATAATGGTCATGATAAGGTGATCTATACTATTTTCCAAGGACAATGGAGGATTTATGGATGGAAATATTTATTATGAATAAATACTACTAATACCTGGACTAACCGGATAATTAAACTATTTTTGATATAAATAATAACAAAAAATCTTGAGTATGGTAATGTGGTATAAGGTACATAAGCTGAGTATGTCTCTTAAGACTATGATATGTTCTATTCTTCCACAGTGTCATAGAGGTTCACATGTATTAAAGCTCTGTTCTTGCATGTAGGAAACTCCTTTAGTTGGGTTGTCTAAGAACCTTAGTATTGGTATAATGGCCAATAATTGTCGATCCCCACTAATCTCTAAGGGTTATGAAATAATTTTGAAGAATCAATCATCTATATTTCAATGTTGGATATGGAATGAAGACAATCCTAAAAGGTATCTCACACCATTAGGAAATTTAGATTTTAATGTGAAGCTCAGCCTCTACATCAGGTGGTTTCAAATAACAATGTGAGGGACATAAAATGTTAGAGGATGAATAGTCTCATTACAACCTAGATAGAGGGTACAAAACATGTTTGAGAAACAATGGGTTTTTCCTATATTCATTAATAGTCTACTATGGATATTGTAAATCATAGTACAATGTGCTTAGGTCATGAAAAATGTATGGGGAAGTCACACTTGGGATATCTCAAATCACTATTGGGTGAATAGTTCCACCATAATGATTCAATTACCACAATAATAAAAAATCCCTTTATATCATATTTACATGTCTCTTTTCAATAGTTCTAAACACTTCTACATCAACATCATGATGAGGAAGAGAGATATGATTTTTTTAAAGGATAATAATGGTCTTTGATTACCCATGATGCTTAGAAACATTAATTTTGATTAATGGAAAATGTAATATCTATGTAGGAGTTGAGAAACCTAAAATATCTATTACCACCTAAAAAACATATTCTTATAGTGATCACATTTGAAATATTATTATCCTATATTTTCCCTGGACTAGTTGGTCCAGGGAGCCTGACATGGCTTTTACTAGGGATGTATTGTATAACCTATGATCATTAGGTATGTTCTTTGCACCCAAATTTTTTCCTAAACTCAATCGATTAATAATTTATCGAGATAATACATTACATTTTCATAGGCTTTCCATTGTGGTTTTACAAAATGATAAGGATTGTGACATTTTTCTAGTATTTTATTTTCATGAAATTTGTTCTTGTATAGGCTATAAATTTATGTCATACATATTTGACTAATGTAATGATAGCTTAAGGTCTTTACTCATATGGATATAATATAATAGATTCCACACAAGAGCCTAATTAAGTTACCCGGGTTCAAAAGTACACCAATATCCTTCTGGGAATGAATTATAAATGTTATAAATCATGGTTTGAGTTCCTCATGTGTTGATAAATGATATGGGATATTAATTATAGGTTTGTCTCATAACACCCTAATATTCTCAATTCTACCTCGATTGATTTCAGCTCAGAAGAATGATATTACCCTATATATTGGACAGACATGTCACTGGATGGTGTGTGTAAGCCATTCTACATTAACAGAATGACCAATCGAGAGATCACTTTTCTCCATTTCATGGTATGTGCATGTTTTGCGACAACCTAAGGAATACCAGAATGGTTGTGTGAAATATAAATTGAGGAGATTTTAAATGATGGAAGAAGAAAACCATACTCTGGTTGATCCAGGTATGTATCTATGGGTCATTTCATATGGAAGGAAAAGTCAGGTATGTTCTAGGTAGTTTATCGTCATTTAGTGGGGACCATTTTCATGTTGATTTAATTTGATGTGATCAAGATATTTGTATTATTGTTTAATGACTTGTGGAAAAGATGCATTCCTTTGTAGTTTATCATCATTCTATAAGGAAGTATTTGTTATGTAGTTTTAATATCTTGTGACCAATTGTTTTTTCTTATATTTTAATTTCATGAATTATGGATGTACTTTCGTGTTGTTTATCATCATGGGGTAAGGACGTTTTCCTTACAGTTTAACTTCATATAGTAATTACATACTTCAATTCATTTTATCATAATTTGGTAAGGATGAAGGAATAAATCTGAATATATATAAATGTTTCATTTAGGCCCATGGGTGATTGTTTGGGTGTCACTATATATCTCATGAAAATGAGAATCTAACCAAAGATAGTTCTTGATAGCTATGAAGCTTCACATCATGTTCTTAGGACATTGATCTCCAGATGTGAAACAATTGAATCATGTTTGGTCAAATTAATTGAATTATGGGTGTCACTATGTATCCCATTTTTTTGAGAATCAAGACAAACATAGTTCTTAAAATATTAAATAACATTTCACATTTCTGGACTATAAAATGAGGTGGACATTGTTTTCATTTATTTTGGCAGTTGTGCCTAGGATAAGTGTCTTAGGCATCACTACGTATCTATAATGATAGGAATCATGCAACACATATTTCATTGATGGATCATGCATTTTAGTGTCATTTCGTAATGATGAATATGGACCGACATAAAAAAATTTGTAATACTGTGGATGGTCCCATGGATGTATTTTGTGAATCAAAACATATCTCATAAAAAATATGAATTATGCCATATGTTGTTCTTGAAATCATGTGCAATTTAACATCATGAGGTGAGGATGGATGCATACCGACGTAAATTGATGGGAATATTATTTTTGGGAAAAGGGTAGAAGTTTGGGAATACCTACGTATATAATGAGAATGAGAATCAAACCAAACATAGTTCTTAAGAGCTGTACAGTTTAATATCATGTGGTGAGGATGGATTATATGCCTTTTAAGGGATCATATTCAGGTCCAGGAAAATAATATTGAAGCTAATATTCTTTCTTTGTATATGGATCCTGCTGAAAAAATTCACAATCCCATGTTATCTAGGCGTAGTGTGAGAAATAATGAAAAAAAATTTACCATAGAGAGGAATTTAATAATAGGAAATTTTTTTCTTTGATTCATTTGGCTGCTATACCAAGATATAGGATCATGGAATCCCTGCATTTGTTATTAAAATTTAGAATCAAGATGCACATATTTCGGGAGACCCATGACGTTTATATCATGTTGTAAGGACGTAGATGACATTGCATGAATGAAGATGTACATTATGGATCCATGTAGTTTTATGTCATGTTGTATGATATTGTGTCACCCATCATCATGTGTGGACATAAGGATTGGTGTTTTTTTACATCATATGTTATAGAAATTGGATCACCCAACCTAAATGAAAATTAATCCTTTTCATGATCCAAAGAATAAATATTCAAGCATCACATCGTATTATATGAGAGTAGTAATAAATCGATACGTAGTTCTTATGAAAATGTGAAATTTAACATCATTCGTCTAGGATGATCTCAGTAATTTTAAACATCATTTCATTGGGTCAAATTTTTATAGTTTATCATCATATACTCAAGATGAATTTTGGGGCATACTGTGATGTGGTTTCCCTAGCTGATGATAGCTTATGCAATGTAATTTTGGGGAAATCATGCATTGGTAGGTGGTGTGACACTCTCCCCATCCATGGTGGCTAGTGAATATGATACATTACGATAAAAAATATGTATTATATTAGGTCAGTCACACATGGATTCCAATTTTTGGAACATTATTCCGAGTATCATTAGGTTTATGGGATCTAGCATGATTTCTCATTATAGGAATGAAAGAGGGATTTTTTTTTATTAAATGCCCATGCTATCCAATTCTGATTGACCTCTAGGATTTCCATGTGCACATTCTTTTCTCATCTAGAAATTCATATTCAACCATATGATTTTTCGATTTCTCATCATCTAAGAGATGCTTATAAATGGATATTTGGAGTGATGGTAATTGTTCTTCAATGGTTAATACTTCCTCTATCCCAAAGACAGTTGTGTATGGTGTTTCCAATATTGTTGTACTCATGGTTGTATGGTATTCCCAAATATAATGTAGGTGTTTATCCGACCTAGAATGTATATCCTCGTTCATCATCTTCTGGGATACATTTGATAGAGTCTTTTTTAAGTCCTGTATTGTTTCACTTGTCTCCACAAGATAGTGGGATGAGTGATTAGACTTAATATTTTTCCATTGGTATATATTTTTCAACTCCGTGGACTAGAAAATTGTGTCTATGTCCATCAATATTGTGTATGGGACTTCAAATATGGTAATGTTATGGGACTTCAGAATGTTGATATTATTCATCATCTTGAATTCCATGAGGTGTATTTCCACAACCCATTTGGAACATATTTTACCAGTAGTAAGGTTGTACTTGAACTGCATTGTAGTGCTTGGGGGCCGTGACCCTACAAAATTCCATCCCAAAAATGGAAAATGGACAGGAATTTTTAGAATTATTTAGAAATTTTTGATGTTTATGAATGATGTTTTCATTATTCTCGAATGTTGGATAATTCCTTGTGAATTACATGAAGTCATGTATCATGGTTTTCTAATAGTATATCATCCTCCTTATTTGGTGGGAGATTCGGGTTTTAGTTTGATGGGTGCTGCAAGAGCATGCATGGTCTACATCCCTGATGGTGAAAATTTCACCATTTGATACTAATATAAGTATAATTATTTAAATTACAAGTTTATAGATTATTGTTTTCTCACATGGACTACAAATTAGATTGATGTCTTCTTCTCGGTTCCTAATCATCTCCCCTACCACAAGATATGTTGGTATAATCCTATTTTCGAGATAACCAACTATGTTTTCTATCCATACAAGAGTGTTCATTGGTTCTTCACACCATGGGGAGGTGCTTACTTGATTGATTTTGTCCATATCACTAATGATGATTAATGAGAATGTTCATTTGTGTGTGATATGGATGATTTCCTCCCCCTGATTATGTTTGGCTAAGACAGAGAATGAATTAGTTGGTGTATCAATATGAGCATTATGTGATTGGGAAAAAGAAGCAATATTAGATAAAAAGTAAATTCTTCCATAAATACACTAACATAGCCAATGATAAGTAGAATTAATCATTTGTAATGGAATATACACTATTGATCTACATTATCACTATAAAGACCCGTAAATTTCAAGGAATTTGTTTTTTAATTTTCATTGGAATTTTACAAGAACGCAGTTTCTGACGGCACCTGATTCCAAGGCCCGGTGTTCCCGGAATCATTTTCCGAAGTTTGGCTCGGGTACGTTCGGTGAATGAACGAGCGGGTTTTTCTAACTTTTGAACCAGTGATCGGAATCAAATTCCAAGGGCACCGATGGAATCGCAGTGCCAGTATTTGCATAGAAACGGCTCTTTCGGAGTTGCGTTTGCTCGAGTGTGGTTATTAAATTTTTTTGGGTTAAGTTAAGAAATAAAATAAAGTGGTGCGACAAATTTATTTTTATTTCACTTAAAGCCACTTAAAAGCCACTTAAAGCTGCTTAAGCTGAGTTGAAGCGGATAGAGTGCAACCCAAAACATCCTACCCTCTTGTAGGATATTTGTGAGGTGGGGCCCGCACGAGCCCCACCGTTTCTTTTATGCTAAATAACGCACCCGTGAAAACCCCTATTAAATGAAAGTCAACTGACGTGTTATCTAAATTCTTAACGCCCCTATTAATTGGGTGGTTAGTTCGTTGCAATTAATTCTATGAATTATTTGTTCGCTACTTATCTTTGTTTTTCAAAATTCTTTAGTTGATAATAAAATAAGATGAGGACTTATTTTATTATCTGGTTGTTGTGTTAAACCTTTGGAGAATATCTAAAGATCTTCATCCTCCATTTCGAAGAACGCGAAGAACGTGAAAAAAGCGAAGAACGCGAAGAACGCGAAGAACACTAGCCTCAGACAAAGGGCGACGAATAACGCCAGACCCCCAGAGATCGGCGCGACGCGACGCCGATGCTTCTTCCGCGACGTTCCATCCCCGCGACAATCTTCGATCGGCATCTTGAGGTAGGGGATTGCGGTCCTTTTAAATTCTTTGTGGATTATAACATCACCATGGATTTAATTGTTATAATTAAATCTTTATGTTCTTGATCCTCGGAGTTTGTCTACGCGATGCCGAGTACCGCGTGACAACGATGCCCTTCCGCGATGCAATGATCCTTTTTCTTCCGCGACTTTCAATTCCGCGACGAACTCATGTCCGACGACGACGTTGAGGTAGGGGTCATTTTGAAAATGATAATACCCATGTTTGTTTTCCTCCAAGTCAAGAACACGGACCAACCAATTAACAAGTTGGTCCGCAGATTTTTATTGCGGGTCGAGGTTTATCAATTTCTGGGAATTATGGTCTTGTTTCAAACCGCTAACGCGGTGGGTGCGGACAAACGAACAAGTCCGAACCCACCACCCTTTTTTTATTGGTGTGCAGAATGACAGACGATGAAAAAACTGGCCGTAGAGATGATTTGTTGATTCTGAAGTGAAGAACGGGACCCAGGATGAGCTACGGCGCAGACGGAAATGAAATCGGACCACCGGAGCAACTCAGGTGGCCCGCGGACTCCACGGGCGGCGCCCCGACACGCCGCCAAACGGAGCCGCCACAGCTGAAGCCGCGACGGCTGGGTGCGGTTCCGCGGCCGTGCAGAACTGAAGGCAGGACGCGGCCTTGCCGCGTCCGTTGGCAAGAGGCGGCCCCCCCACGCGGGGCCGTAGAATCATCAAGGGGGGCGGCGCCCCCTTGCACCCGCTCGACCATCATGGCCGAGCCGCCAGGCCACCGGGTCGTGCCCGCGCCGGCCAGGCCGGGTCATGCCCAGGCCGGGCCGCGCCAGCGGGGTCGGACCCAGACCTAGGTCGGGTCGACCTGGTTCAGGCCGACCCAGGGGGGTCGGGCCGGGTCGGTCCGGGCCCAGACCCCTCGTTTCCGGACCTTTTCGGTCTTTTTATCATAACATGAGCTACGAGCCTCCGAACGACGCGCCGTCCGCGGCAATGCGATCCTTGGATCGAGACGGTCGCTTCGGTATATCAGACTCAAGGATTTGAAATACTTTGGGTTCGGCCGGGATGGTTCGTACCCGAAACCAACCGGGCCCTCGGAGCGGAAACGCTCATATCTTGAGTTTCGGACGTCCGTTTGATGTGCCGTCGACTTTGTTGAATTTCTCTAAGTGAGACGGATCTTTTGACTTACTCCGCCTGAGGTTTGGACGTAGGTGGTGTATGGTTGGGTTGGTTTTGACTTAAAAACCAACCGGGCCCCTGGGACCAAAAATCCAATAACTCTCAGACCGGGCGTCCGATTGACGCACCGTCTGTTGCATTGAGTTCCTGTTGACGATATGGAAATTTTGGATACATCAACTCCAGACATTGTGTCAGTTGATGTATTAGCCTCTCAGCTCGTGGATCAGACCCTCCCGAACGAGCTTGTTGTGTGCGGGAACCCTAGAGCTGGCTGCGACTGCGACGATGATGAAAACAGTACGGGGATCCTCCGTGTTTTCGGTAGTGACCACTACGGTACATCTTGGGATACATCAACTCCGGACTACATGTTAGTTGATACATCGACCTCTTAAATCGTGGAGTGGACCCTCCCGGAACGAGCATGCTATGTGCGGAAACCCTAGAGCCGGTTGAGACTTGATGACTGCTGATCGAACGACTCGGTGTGTTATGGATAGCCTAGTGGGGAGCACTTGGTTATAGCGGTAGACCCACAGCGGAGGAGCGCTTGGTTGTAGTGGCAGACCCGCGGTACTCAACAGAAGGAGTACCTCTAGAAGCTATGAGAGAGAGCGCTTGGTTGTAGCGGCAGTCCCACGATGGAGGAGCGCTTGGTTGTAGCAGCAGGCCCACGGCGGAGTAGCACTTGGTTGTAGAGGCAGACCCATGGTACTCAACAAAAGGAGTACCTCTGGAGGCTATTAGGGGGAGCGCTTGGTTGTAGTGGCAGACCCACGACGGAGGATCGCTTGGTTGTAGCGGTAGACCCATGACGGAGGAGTGCTTGGTTGTAGTAGCTGACCTGTGGTACTCAACAGAAGGAGTACCTCTAGAGGCTATGAGGGGGAGTGCCTGGTTATAGCGGCAGACCAATGGTGGGAAGTGCTTGGTTGTAGCAGGCGGTCCACAGTACTCGATAGGTGGAGTACTACAGCAGTCCAAGGTAAGAGGGAAGCGCTTGGTTGTAGCGGCATAACCATTGTACTTGATGGAGAAGGAGTTTCCCAATATCTATGGGTTAAACTTCATGATCAATCCTATGTGGGTCATTGCGGGGGTTAGTACCTATAGATCCTTTGTGGGTCCGATGGCTTAGATGAATCAGTGGCTAAATCTGATCATCTCTAACGTCATACGAAGAAGTACCTATGTGAGATGAATCCTGTTTTGTTTATCCTTTGTGGATTCTTGGAGACCTTCGGGGGTCTCTGGGTCCCTACTGAGTAGTTATACTCACCCCTGCACGGGCTATGCCCGTACTATGATGTGTTTGTTGAAGACGATGGATAGCGCTGATTGTGGTGGAGGCTTACGGAGCAGGATGGTACCTGGAGGAGGACCACTGGGCGGGACATACTCGGAGCGGTCGGCTGGACCCAAGGAGCAGTGGAGGCTTTCTGTTCCCACCCTTCAGGTGGGATTTCTAGTGGACAACTCGATGTTGCGGCATTACTTTTCAGTTGTTGTTTTCCCTTCCCAGTTGTACTTTAATATCAGTTTGGGTTTGTATACTGGCCCACTTACATTTCAGCACTTACTGCTGTACCAGTTTTAACTTAGTGTTTACTTCTGCCTTCTTGCTCTGTGGTGTTTGTTGTTTACTTTACAAAGGCAATGCCTTCCCTTTTTCTGGGATTTACGCCTTGGTTCTAGTCGCCAGCCCATGGCCTATGGGAGGCGGGCTTGGGGTAGTCACGACACGGGCCCAAAGGACGGGTCGTGACAATCACCAAATCTAATCCCCCATTAACATTATGGTATGATATGTGTAGGTGCAGTGCTAGTTCTATCCCAGTGATGATGTATTCATATTCTTACACATTGTTGGTGTAGCTTTTGGTAGTGATAATGTCTATGTCTTAATATCTTTGTATTGAGAGAAAAATAATATCCTCAGACCAACCGATTTTAGCTTCAGGGTTTCTATTCTTATGCCAACTGTACTCTGTGAGGCATCATTAAACTACATATCCCATGTTTTAGTCGAGTCTTGTGTGATTAAAACCTCTTTATCTTGGTGCTTGGGGTCTTCTGATGTATTTTTCCAGGTCAGATTTGATATGATGAAATCAGAGAGGTATTTCCATTTCGTTAACTTGTGTGATATGAAGTAGATGTCAAGTAGATACAGAACAAACACCATTGAGCCATCCTTCCTGTCAATATAGAGCATCCAAGTATTTACATTATTGTGTCAATAGAATAGACATGGGGGGATTTATAATGTTGAATTTACTGTATTATGTTTTTAACTACAAAGATGAGTACAAGGATGTTCTTTTCAACATCATAATGTCTATTTTGATTACATATAATCATCATTACGATGTACTATAGTCTATTCTTTCTCACCACATAATTTATTTGTGTGAGGAGGGTTCCTGGTGATCATTTCATGAAGGCCACATAAAATATTAGTGGCCTACCATCGGCTGATTGCATCAAAACTTGTTGGTGCATCATGTACCACATAAGATTTTTTATGTCATTTTGATATTCAACACACCATGGCTAGCAAATTCCTATATTCATTATCATGGTGAAGGGTAGATCCTTGCATGTGAAATTAGATATTGAAGACCAAGTTTATGAACATTTCACTTGGGGTCCCCTGAATTAATTGAGAATTTTGGGGGGTGACATTGCTAAGATACTACTAGCCTTTTCTAGATCAACCTCAATGCTGCTGTGGTATTCCATAAATCCAAGGAACTTTTTTAATGTTATACCCAAACCAAAATTTAGTAGATTCATTATTATAATGTGATGTTACAAGTGGTTTAATATTGTTTAGAAATACTTGATTTTATCATATAGTTATTCAAATATAATAACTATTTGATCTTCCTAACAATCAGTTATCCTTCCAAAAAATAGAATAATGATATGATGCATGGGTTGTTGATATGAAGTTATAGAATTCTATTATCTCATGGGAATGTCCTGGTAGCCTAGAATCCCTTAAGGCACTCTAAATGTGGTAGCTTCTTTATATTCTTGTTCCATCATGACTATATTTTACCTTAAGTACCCATACAAGAAGGAAAGGGATTGTAAGCCACTAGTTGTATCGATCATGGGTCATGATATAGGCGAGGGGAAATTTACCTTCAATAAATGTCCATTACGGTATGTAAAATCAATTAAAACAGAAATATTCACACTATTTTTCTTCATATGGACGATGTAGGAAATCCATCAAGGATGTTTAACTTTTAAAATAATGTATGATTTTACCAACTTGACAACTTCTGCCTCTAAATTAGTGGAATGAGAGTGGTGCATCTTCCTAGATGACTATTTGAAGCCCCTATGCTCATTAGGAAGTCCAATATGATGAGTAGCCACATATATTTTCAATACTATAATTTCTACATAGATCAAGGAAAAAACATATCAATTTTTTCTTATAAATGTGACTGACATCTTTTTCTATTTATGTAGAATGGAATCACTAATCATAGTAGACAACAAGTCGTATTTTTTATCAGATTTACTTGTATAAGATCATCTATATTGGTAGATATTCCTTCCTCAAATGGTGGAGGATATTTCCTGAGGTCACCATCATCTAAATCTATTTTTTGGGTATTTTGTGACATTTTTAGTTAATGATGGGGATCTGGGGGCTTCCCCATCACAATTGGGATGTCGCTGGTGATTAGAAGATACATTATCCTCACTTGATATTTGTGTCAATATAGAGAGTTATCAGAGAATATTTGTTTTTTTGTTTTAATTTAATGGTGTATGGGATATCTACGATTGGATCTGCTAATTTTTCATTATTTATTGGGATCAAATAATTACATTCGAGCAAAAATTAGGGGTTTATAAGGGAAGTTCCCATGCCATTGAGAGCTGCAACCTGTATATCCTCATCCACCATTGGGTTCATGACTCCCTTTTTGTAGAAATATTCTTCAGAATATATTTATCCACATGTTTGGAAGGGGTGCATTTTCACCATGTAGTATGCAAAAAATTCCATTGACGAGGAACATAAAAAATTAATGGAATATTGAAGATGCCACCATGTGGCTATGGAGTTAGAGCCTTCCTATCAAGACATTATATTGATGTCTTTTTGGATAACCACAAACTCAGCATCAGATGTGATTTCCCCAAATTTATCATCGATTTTGATATTCTCTATAGTTCTTTGATCATTTTTATCATACCCCAGGATGGTCGTCATAGTGCGGGATAAATCCCCATCACTATATCCCAATTTAAGGTAGTTTAAACTATGATAAGTCTAATCCCATATCCATTGTAAATCCTTACCCTATGGACATTAATATTATTAAGTCTCCCTAAAATGCCTAAGAGATTCATGTTACCTTGGATGGCCTCTTCATGATCTTGATCAGAGAATCAGATGGTGACATGACATTCTTGAGGATATAGCCTCCATTCAACAAATATCAAGTATATAAACTATTATATCTAATTCCCAAGGGCTTTTGAGGTCTTTAATAGGTTCCTCTTTATTTTTTTGAATGGTGGAGAACATAAAGTATTGAGGGCTAGGATGGGACTATAGCTAGCGGTTTCAAAACAACGTACTTTTGGGCAAGGGGTAGATGCTTTCCGAATAAGTGAAATTCGTGGGAATGTTGTTCAAGAGATGATGTATATGAGGTAGATAAATAAGATATTTGTGAATAAGTCGAGGGTGAATCTAGTGCATGTGGTGTAGGTCATGTTGTCATTCCCCATTGTCTGGGTTTATTGGATTGGACTCTCACTTATCGGTCATTCAATAAAATCAGATGTGGTGGACTGTTGGAGAGCTCAAAGGAACATCCTTTTTACTTTGGATCATTTTGGACCACTTTACTATTACATACATTTGTTTATATAATCTTTATTGGGATATGACATTAATATTGAGTCCAAACATTTCTTTTTTGTCCCATGTATCCTCTGTTTCAATTCATGCACCCTATAATTCCTTTATTAGGTGATGGAAACCCATATTATGGAGCATATAAATCTGTAGAAGAGAAGTATTCCATGTGTATCATATTGATAATATCAAAATGGGCTCTATACCAAATAAGGGTTCAATTTTATGGGTTTGTTCCTGTCCTGTAAACATTTTAGGGAATAAATATTCAGATGTAAGGGATTTACATGTATCAAATTATTACTATTCCCCCTTCTCTTTTTTGCTTTTAGTGGTCACACACTATATTGTAAGGCACATATGATGTTAATTTTAGAGTGTTGAAGAAGTCTTGAGTGTGTACATCTATGCCATCAGTGTGGTTCTAGATCGATGAACTATTTTTCAAGTCTTCCAGTTGTCAAACTATTGCACATGCCTACCTAGATTATTCTTGAAATCTTCTTATTCTTCTAACAGGATGATGGTTATGAACGCCAAATTCTCTGGATAGTTATGTAGAATCACCTTTCTAGAGTCAACCATGGATAAATGATGTATTCGAATGAAAATAAATTTTGTAAATCATGACCTTGCCTTATATGGTATGGGTAGTAGTCAGGATTGTCGGTGGGGATGTCTTCCTCAGGTTTTCTGGGAAGTGGACGTTTGAGCTGGTTATTATCCATGTATTCTATGAAATATCTATGCACAAATTCATTACTAATGTGGTATAGTATTTTCTTATATTCCTAAAATATTTGGTGATGATGATTTATCTATACATAAATATGTGGTCAATTTTGTGTTTTCGTTGCCTGATAGGGGGAGTTGTGCAGTTCGAGAACTGCATGAGTGATGGGATGGAAATAGAAAATAGTATGATAGTGACATCTACAACTTCTAAAATACATAAATTTCCCCCCTATGATATGGGAATGAGTCTAGAATGGGATCATGTTTTTCTAATAGCTTCTTTAAGATGTTACTCTATTTCAATGAACTCTCAGAACCCACCTTAGTATTTTAGAGGGATCTGGGGCATCTACAACTCATCCCTAATATTATAATCCTAGATTTATAGTATTATCTTATTATTACAGGGATATGTTGAGTTAATAGGTTAAATTATTCCACCATTATATAAAATCATACACCCTCACATTCTCATGTTGTTTGTAGTTCATCATATAAATGATCTTTTTTAGGGATGAGCTGAAAAAATAATTGAACTGAGATGAAGGTCTTCCCATCATGTAACCGATTCTTTTTTTATACTGGTGTAATGTACAATGGCTGGCCCCATCAGAGTCTTCATGAATCACCACAATTTTTTCCTCTAATTGATCTCAAGGACCCGTCATTATCCCAAATCAGTTTATGAAGTTTGTGACCATTTTTATGGTTGTATACAATAACAAGGGTAGGGAAGGTAGGGTAGTGATGTTCTATATAGGTGGTGTATCATCCTCATATTCAGTATATGGATTCAATTCAGGAAGCATAAGTGAGGGTTTCCCTACCATGGATTCCATTTGCCTATCTCGAGTCTCAATGGTATTAAAAAACTCAGGGGAGCACTATTGTTGGAGATTCCTCTTATCTATAAAGAGAATGTTATGGTTGATGAGGCAGTACCACTTTTATCTCCCACTTATTCTCAATTATTCTTATGAATGAATTTTCACCCTGATGAGGGAGAGGATATCACCACAAAAGAGGGAAATCATGATTAAATTTTACATCCTTGTTTATATAGACTATCTTCCTGGACATAGATCCAGTTCAATGGTAAAATAGAACTCTTAATGGGGGATATGTAATGGGAGGGATAATATTCTTATCTAGCTATAGATGATACCCATCAGGCATACTTCCCTTGAGTATCACATAATTGAGTTATTGGAGAGATAATATATATCTCCTATATTGTGATATATTTTACTATGGTGAATGAAATTCCGTACTTCTGGGCGGTGATCGATATTTAGTTGTACAATTTCCTCTTTCATTTATGTTATCATGTTGAAAAGGTGGAAATAGGTTATTCGATGGTGCCAAATTTGGAAGCCTTATATATTTTCAGGATGGTGCAAACCCATATGGTGCATCCAAATAAGGCTTCACCTGTGGTTCATTTTCTATGTTGAGGCCCTCTATGATAATGTCTTGAATGATGTGTTCCATGTTGACACTGATGAAATTTATAGCCCAATAAAAGGAAATGGGGGTTGTGCCAATACATTCAATGCATTAGGCTGGTTCTATAGTACCTTCATCAGCACAATTATTGGAACTATAATTAAAGTTATCCTATTTCAAATTGTAACCCCTATGGGGTATGATTTCATTTTTAATATGCTCCTCACATTTTGTCTAATAAATAGTTTCTTTTAGAGAGTTTGTGATTGTGGTTATTTTATGGGCCCTGTCGAACATAGGATTGTCTTTTAGTGGGAGGATCATGTGGGAAACTGAATGTTTATTGTTACATCCCAACTTATAGAATATTTATTCTCTTCTATGGTGATAATGATTATGAAAATTTACCTATCCATACGGGGTGAGGTATGTTGGGGTCTCCATTGGCACTGATTGATCATGTTGTTGAGGATTTAATAACTCATGTTAGGGACATGATGATTCCCATTATGGATATGAACATAAAATTCCCCTAGCCTCATGGGTGGGGGTGATATGTAATCACCCTTTATTCTTCTAGGAAATTCATATGGGGTGGTAATCTTGGATATAGTGATTGATATATATATTCCCCTAGACCTGCAGTCTAGGGTTCGCCTACTACTGATGAGGGAATGACATGAATCCTATCTATAATTGATGATATGTGGGGTGGAGGTGGTGATATATATTCTTCTTAACTATAGGAAAGAGTACACTACTATACAACTTCTATTACAACCCATTTGAGGTGGTGCAGTTCTTCTCGTGTTGATGATGGGGGCGTTGGGAGCCCATGATGAGAATCATTTTTCACAGGAATCTATATGAATGATCATATCATCATTATTCATGTTAGAAAATTGTTTTCATTACTTCAATGGACCTTGTTTGATTTAATGTTGGATATTTTCATCATTTTTTACTGAGGAATGGTCATCGTTAAAGAGGGGTCATTATATTGTTGTGACTAACTGGCTAGAACATTAACTAGTCCCCTAATTTTTCTCAAGGATACATCATTATATGAATATTAATATGAATTTATTTGTTGTTATAGGGGAGGATAAATGTGTAATGCTCCATACTGTACCCATTAAATAATAAAAATGAATAATGTTGTTTGGGATATCAGTTATCAAAATGTCATGCTGCAATGGTGGATTGCCTATTGCATATTTGCACCATGCTTCTCCAGTTTTGGATATTGGGGCCTGAAGATATAGTATATTTCAAGAATAAATTAGAGTAACCAGATTTTATGATGGTGACACTTCTATCCTAGATAAGGTAGATATAGATCATTTATATGTTGATGATTAGACCACATATTATAACATATATAAAAAATAAAAACCTTTTTTATCTCTTTAGAGACTCATTAATGGAAGTAGAAAGGGTTCCGAACATGATTTAGAGGTTTTTTTATCTATCTATATCCATATTTCTATTTCATCTTCCTCATCATCCTACATACGTGCATCCATCTTGTCATACCAAAGAATATGGCTCTAATTGTCTCCAACTGACAGGAGTAGTGTGTTACTATAATTTAGTGGGGAACTATATACAGTTAAGACCTACATTTCAAGAATCACTCTATATGATGGATTTTGGTTGTTGGAAACTAAAATCTACATATGAGACTATGTAAGTGGATTTATTCCTCGTTCATGGGAGATGTAACGCCCCGACCCCAGCTACCCAGAGTCGGTGCATTAAATACACAACATTGGCATGATCACAAGAAAGATCAAATCTCGAAAGACCGATTGGTTTAGTAGCCTTGGAAACACTAGATATATTCATAAGTTTTACATTACATCATAAAATGAAAAACTACTACAACAACATAATGTTTCCACAGTCCACACTATAATCCCCTCATAATATCCCTGCAGGTCATTCATAACTTACATCTTCACATCCTGGGAAAAATAAAACATAGAAAAGGGGTGAGCTCAAATGCCCAGTAAGGATAACAATATAGCGGAACATTCAAAAATAAGCATAAACATTTAAGGCAATGAATTACTAAAACAAAATCCTTTTAAACTTGAACTTCAACATAGTATGGAAAAAGTAAAATGAAATAATGCCATTTACTTGTTCACATGGATATTCTACTAATCGAATAATCACATGCAAAATCAATAACCACTTTCATAATGTTGGAATTCATAATGCCAGACTATCATAACCACATAGTCAAGGCCTCGTGCCAAGACTACAAATAAGATTTTGTCAAGCCCTTGTGCCAAGACACTAGTTTGTCTCATGAGACCTACCGATGCATCGAGGAGCTATAGCGGGCTCCACCCATCACTTATTAAGTCCAATGCATTCCCATATGAAAAGGTTTAAACATAACATAAACATTCGTATTAAAACTAGCATACGAAATGTCAATAATTTCACCATAAACTATGAATGGTATAAAAATAGCACATCCATAGTCAAACATATCACAAAACCTTCAATACAATATAGAAGTTTTGTATCATAATAAATCAACTTCAAATAATCTTAAAATCCATCAAAGGATGTTGACGTAGATGAAATCAAAATTCTTTTTAAAGAAATATCTCCTTTTATTTTGAAATCAGTTAAGATCCATATAAAATCAAACATTTTCTTTGAAAATATTCTTATAAGCTTGTAAGGAAAGCTTTGAAGATTTTATAACGGCGTAAAATAACCGCACCTTCCGTATAAGTTAAAAAAACATTCTTACCTCAATTCTGTCGAAAAGGTTAAAAAGGACCTTGTTTTGAAAACGATGGAAAGATTCCTTTATAAACCTCTTATAAAAAGCCAAAAAAGGGTATAAATGACTTTAACCCATATTCTTGTAAATAGTAAAAATGTTTTGAAATACATTTTTAAGAAACATGGATGTGGATGATAAAGATATCCCAGTAGATTATTACGTATAAACAACCTCAGATAATGAAGAGATTGTGAAATAACCCTTACCTTGTACTTTTCCTTGGTTGGGGTAGGTTAACCTCCTGTATAATGGTGAAATAATTGTTATTAAATTATACAAGAATAATATATATTAATATGATATCATATATGATCTTTTAACATTGATTTGTTAATAATATCTTAGTATTATCGTTGTTTCGGGTGTTAACTTACTCGTTTGCTTTTGTATGTTTTGTTACGTAAGACATGTTTGTAAAGGATAGGTTGTATATTATTCAAATCCAGAATGGTATTAAGTCCTTAAACATCATCTTTAAATCATCAAATGATAATTATACTTGAATGGATACGATGGAGAATGAATCTCATCGCGTTCATGGAGACGGTAGTCCGTACGTACGCACGAACGCTACTTCCATTTAATTTTTATTTTAAAAGAATCGAATCCAAATGATACATAGGTATATTACTATTCCAGTATAATATAATATTTTATATATGTTACTTATGTTCATTAACACCATCCTTTATACGTTCCATGTGTGGTATGAACGAGTCATATCATTTTAAGGGGGCGGTAGTCCGCACTTCCTCAAATGAAATTATCGTATGTATATACAACATGAAACGAATAATGGAATGAAATAAAATGGAATTACAGAAGCTTATATATAAAATATATATCATTAATATCATATTTAATTACAGTGCCATCATAATGGCCACCATGAGAGGCGGTAAGATGTATTTGAACAATCATCGTTTCGTGAGGCGTTAATTTTCCATCCACAGAAACATTATGTTCATCATCCATTAGATGGAGTTGTGTGTATGTGTAGCTTGAATACTTCTTATAACAACATCCTAGTATATTGAGGATACTGGTGTTGTTACAAAAGAAGGGAAATAAAAAGAGTTTGGGGGTTGGAGAAGCAAAATAAATGAAAATAATTTAAGAGAAATCGTTACCTTTAATTTAGGTAACTCAATTTGGTTGGAAAAAAAGGACTTGTTGAAATGCTTTCTGCCTAAAGGGAAGCTTCAAGGAGGAGGAGAGGGATGTGGGGAGCTTAGTTGGGCAGAGTTTGGACGAGCCAAGTGGCTTGAGAGGTGTGAGGAATGAGTATAAGTGGTCTCTCCTTTTATAAGGGAGAGGAGGGGCTCTTTAGGAAAGTGTGAAAGTATTACTTTATAATATATTTGTATTCGGTTTATAATGGTCCAAAAATCATTGAGGTCGAAGATAAGATGACTCATATTTTAAATAACATCATCCAATAAGAATTGTACAGGTTTTAGATAATATTTTAATCATTATAATCTTATTTATTTAAATGATTTATTAATGAGGTAAACATTGCATCATTATTGTGTCATTAATAATTTAACTTATTTGATGTCTAAAAATTATAAATAAAATATCATCATGTAGGAAATCGTTTTAGCTTTCTAATGAATATTTATAATAGGAAATCAAACATGTATAACCCTATGTAAAAATTGTTCTTCTAAAAGATATAAGCTTATGCCATTTTTATTTTTATTTTAACTTTATTAATATAATGTGTCCCTACCACATACAAGTGGCTCCAAGGGGTCCCAAAATCTACCCAAGGATGCCCATGGTCGGGTATGTGTCCACCAATAAGGTTAGGACACGTTTTAGGGTAATTTTGTATTATTATAATATTATTTTTTAACCCTTATTTACCGGACTTACCCTTTAACCATGGTAAATAAAATATTTACCATAGTAACTATTCAAAATGTCTAAAAATAAAAGTTACCTATTTACAAAATTTGAACATCCTGATTCCAAATATGGAATCCATTTTCCCAAATTCAAAACACAGAAGTGGCAGAAATTAATTTAAAATTAATTCCCGCTGTCAAAACAAAAAGCGTGTTTTTAAGAGATAATAACTATCAAAAGATTGACACTTGTTTATGTTCGGTTTAATTGTAAAATTATGTCCAATGACCAAAATTATATTAAAATGTAAAAATATATTCTAAATATACTTTAAAACCACTCAAATTCACAATTTATCACTATTAATTATTTTGATTAAAAAAGTTGTTTTTAATTAAAATTTAGAAATTTTCACTAATCATCAAAATATGAAAGTTATCCGAAATGTACCAAAATTTCACCCTAGGCTAATTTTGATATTCCGAATCCAAAAATGAAGTCCATTTTGAAATATAGAATATATATGATTTCAAAAAGTAGGTATTACTATTCACAATGGCTAGTTTAATTCGTTGTGGTGTGTGTTAGAACTCGAGGTTGCGTACAACACACGCTATCGCATTATTCGAAGGGTAACGTACCGTAGAAGCTTGGGGTGTTACATTCTCCCCTCCTTCAAATAATTGCGTCCTCGCAATTTCTAGGGTATTACTGCATAAAAAGACTCGGGTGGTTCTTCATCATAAGTTCCTCGGGTTCCCACGTTGCCTCTTCCATCTTATGGTTTCTCCACAAAACTTTTACCAGACGCGTCGTCCGGTTTCTCAGTACTTGTTCTCTTGTATCAAGAATCCTGACGGGCTCTTCGCAATAAGACAGATCGGGTTCCAGTTCTAATTCCTCATAGGTGAGTACATGCGTTGGGTCAGGCATGTATTTTCTCAACAGAGATACGTGGAACACATCGTGAACTTTGGAGAGACTTGGCGGCATTGCCAATCGGTAAGCTACAGCCCCAATTCGTTCTAGAATTTCGAAAGGTCCGATGTACCTGGGACTCAATTTACCTTTCTTACCAAAACGTATGACTCCCTTCCACGGAGATACCTTTAGGAAAACATGATCACCGACTTGAAATTCCAAATCCTTCCTTCGATTATCGGCATAGCTCTTCTGCCTACTTTGAGCTGCTTTGATGTGATTTTGGATTACCTTCACCTTTTCCACCGTTTCCTCCACCAGTTCTGGGCCCATAAGTTTTCTTTCACCAACGTCATCCCAACAGGTTGGTGTACGACATCTCTTTCCGTATAACGCTTCATATGGTGCCATCTGTATACTTGAATGGAAGCTATTGTTATAGGAAAATTCTACCAGAGGTAAATATTGATCCCACATACCCTGAAAATCAAGTGAGCAAGATCTCAACATGTCTTCTAAGGTTTGAATAGTCCGTTCTGATTGTTCGTCTGTCTGAGGGTGGTAAGCAGTGCTCAAATGAAGTTCAGTATCCAGGGATTTCTGAAGACTTTTCCAGAATCTTGAAGTAAAACGGGGATCACGATCAGAAACAATCGATAGGGGTACTCCATGAAGTCTCACAACTTCATTAATATATAGTCTTGCTAGACGTTCCAGGGGTAGATCTTCTCTTATAGCAAGAAAATGTGCTGACTTGGTAAGACGATCAACAATAACCCATATTGCATCGTTCCTTCTAGGAGTCTTTGGTAGCCCCATGACAAAGTCCATCGTAATATTGTCCCATTTCCACTCCGGTATGGGAAGTGGTTGCATGACTCCTCCAGGCTGTTGCCTTCCAGCTTTCACTTGTTGACAAACCATACATCTTGACACAAAATCAGCAATCTCCCTCTTCATGTTGTCCCACCAAAAATGTTCCTTCAAATCTCTATACATTTTGGTGCTCCCAGGGTGTATAGAGAAATTGGAACTATGAGCATCATCCAGCAATTCCCTTTTTAGATCAGGTAAATCGGGAACACAAAGTCTCTTCCCGAATTTCAAAATTCCATCTTTATACACAAAGTCTCTTAATCTCCCATCACTCACAGCTTTAATCTTCTTTTGGAATTCTTCATCATCGACCTGAGAACTCTTAATCCTTTCTAGTAAAGATGGTTTGGCAACAATTTGAAAAAGCATTGATGTTTCACCTTCCCTGGTTATTCCCATGTCCATCTTCACTAGATCCATGAAAATTGGATCCCTTTCAATTATCATATTGTTCAAAACTCCATGGTCTTTTCTACTCAAATCATCTGCCACCTTGTTTGCCTTCCCCGGGTGGTAGTGTATCGTACAATCATAATCTTTGAGTAATTCAAGCCATCTCCTTTGTCTCATGTTGAGTTCTTTTTGTGAGAAAATATACTTCAAACTCTTGTGATCAGTATAAATCTCACATTTTTCACCATAGAGGTAGTGCCTCTATATCTTCAAAGCAAATATCACAGCTGCTAACTCAAGATCATGAGTAGGATAGTTTTGTTCATGAATTTTCAACTGTCGTGATGCATAGGCAATAACTCTATCATTCTGCATAAGGACACAGCCCAGTCCTTTCTTCGATGCATCACTATAAATAACGAACCCATCATTCCCCGATAGTAGAGTCAATATAGGAGCATTGACTAATCTTCTCTTCAGTTCTTCAAAACATTCTTCACACTCTTTTGTCCAAACAAATTTAACCCCTTTACGTGTGAGCTTCGTTAATGGGTTAGCCAATCGGGCAAAATTCTGGACGAAACGTCGATAATAACATGCCAAACCAATAAAACTACGTACCTCAGTTATACTCGTAGGTGCTGGCCATTCTTGGATTGCCTTGGTCTTAGAAGGATCAACAGAGATTCCATCTTTAGAGACAATATGGCCAAGAAAAGAAATCTCCTGAAGCCAGAATTCACACTTGCTAAACTTCCCATATAATTTACGCCTCCTCAGAGTCTTCAAGATAATGCGCAAGTGATTTTCATGATCTTCATAGGTTTTGGAGTATACCAAGATATCATCAATAAATACCACCACAAATTCATCGAGATACTCCTTGAAAACTCTATTCATTAGATCCATGAATACAGAGGGTGCATTAGTCAATCCAAACGGCATTACAGTAAACTCGTAATGCCCGTACCTGGTTCGAAATGCTGTCATTGGAATGTCTTCCTTCTTCACACACAACTGATGGTATCCAGATCGAAGGTCAATCTTTGAAAAGTATTGAGCTCCATGCAGTTGGTCAAATAAATCATCAATACGAGGTAGGGGATACTTGTTCATTATCGTTATAGCATTGATCTCCCTGTAGTCGATACATAACCTCATAGATCCATCTTTCTTTTTAACAAAAAGAACAGGGGATCCCCATGGAGAAACACTAGGGTGAATAAATCCCTTATTACTCAATTCCTCTAGTTGTTTCTTTAGTTCGACTAACTCTACAGTGGCCATTCTATAAGGGGTCTTCGATATAGGCCTTGATCCAGGAATCAAATCAATGGAAAACTCAACTTCTCGTTCTGGAGGATGTCCAGGTAAATCTTCTGAAAATACGTCTACAAATTCTTTCACAACAGGTACATCCTCTATTTGAACATTCCTTTCCTCACCGACAGTTATTTCATTCTCTTCCTCCCCAATAATTGAATTAAGTTGAGCTACTGGGGGTGGATCTAAATAAGAATTAGGTGGTGACGATTCTGCTCTAAAAATAAGGTGTTCCTTATCATTATCATCAAGAATCGTAACCTCTTTCTTCTTACAATAAATCTTCGCATCATAGTCCGAAAGCCTGTCCATACCGAGGATTATATCAAACTCAATCATAGGTATGACGATGAGATCAGCAGATAAAGAAAATTTATGTGCTCTAATGGGGACTGATTCACAAAACTTTGTTGCAATGATACTTCCCTTAGGAGTTTTAACTGACAACTCCCTTATTAAATCAAATTGGAAATATCTAATTTTCTTAGCAAACTGGGAAGATATGAAACAATGCGATGATCCAGAATCAAATAATGCATTTGCTAAACTTGAGGAAACCATTAAATTACCTGCCACCACGTCTTTCGGAGCTTCTACCTCAGCAGTAGTAATAGCATAAGCCTGGCCTTGATCCCTTGGCCTTTTCTGAGGTAAGTTCTCCTAACGCTTAGGACATGCATTTGCATAATGCCCCATCTCCCTGCAATTTTAGCACTGAACGTTGGTAGCTTCCTTCTTCCCCTTGCAATCATGAGCTTGGTGGCCTTTTTCACCACACTTGTAACAGACTCCCATTCCCTTAAAGCAAGTACCAGGATGTTTCTTCCCGCATTTACCACAAGATGGATATTCAACCTTTCCCTTCTTCCCCTTATTTCCATTCCCAGATTGATCAGCAGGACTCTTCTTCTCTTGCTTTGCTTTAAAGTCATAAGACTTAGAGAATTCCTTCTCGGTCTTGATAGCACATGAGACAATGTCTTCGTACGATGAAAAGGATTGTGAGACTAATGCTCGACGGAGAAATGGTTTTAACCCATCAAAGAAACGATCAATCTTACTTCTTGGGTTGCGAATATAATCTCCAGCATACCTCGCTAACCTTGTAAAGTTAGCCTCATACTTTGTGACATTCTCATCCTCCTTTTGTCTCAGACTCAAAAATTGCCTTTCCATATCCGCTCGATGGTCGTGAGGAAAGTATTTTTCTAAAAACATATCTTTAAACTACCTCCATTCCATGTTTGATACTTCATCATCTTCCTTCATGTTTTGAATCAATGACCACCATTGATCAGCATCTCCAGTGAGGCGGTAAACTGGCATGATAACTTTTTCCCTTTCACTGCTCCCCAAAGCCTGAAATATTTTCTCTAGGGAATTTATCCATTGCTCAGCTACTAAGGGATTTGTACTCCCATTGAACGTTGGTGGTTGTTGCCTCATGAATCGATCTAACATTGATCCTCCACGCTGCGGATCAGGGTGCTCCATACGGGTAAGGTTATTATTCATAACCTGAGTAAGTTGTCCCAGTATGGTGATTAGCTGATCGGCACCAGTTGCATCACCAGCCCCACTATAATTATCTTGAGCAGGAGGGCAATCCCTACATGTAGTACGTGCATTGATACGGTTTCCATTTCTTCCACTAGGCGCCATTTCTAAACAATGGCATAAACTAGATCAGTTTATGAATCAAAATACATAATCCCATACTTATAAAACACTTAACATAAATTGCACTATTTATGGATATAATCCATAATCATAAAAATGTTTTCTTTGAGGAAGTATATACTCATAAACCCTTCATAATGATTTGTAAAGAAAATGAGAGTTATCCTAAGCATATCCCCCGGGAGTGTCGTAACCAAGAGTGCAGCAAGGCCCGTTGTCGTGCACCAGTTCCCGTTCCAGTCTAGCTCAAAGCGGTGTTTTCGGGTTTTACCCCTAGGTACATCTGTGCCAGAGCCGCCTCTACCTGCTCGTATCCAGACAGGGATGTATTGCTCGGAAAACTCACAAAATCTCTACAATACCAAAATTCTAGGAAGTTCTTATATACTAATCCTCAAAGTTTATCTTAGGTCTACGTGCTCTAATCAGAGTTTATCTAAATCTAGCTTCCAAGGTTTGTACTAAACTTCCTCTGATATCAACTGTAACGCCCCGACCCCAGCTACCCAGAGTCGGTGCATTAATTACACAACATTGGCATGATCACAAGAAAGATCAAATCTCGAAAGACCGATTGGTTTAGTAGCCTTGGAAACACTAGATATATTCATAAGTTTTACATTACATCATAAAATGAAAAACTACTACAACAACATAATTTTTCCACAGTCCACACTATAATCCCCTCATAATATCCCTGCAGGTCATTCATAACTTACATCTTCACATCCTGGGAAAAATAAAACATAGAAAAGGGGTGAGCTCAAATGCCCAGAAAGGATAACAATATAGCGGAACATTCAAAAATAAGCATAAACATTTAAGGCAATGAATTACTAAAACAAAAGCCTTTTAAACTTGAACTTCAACATAGTATGGAAAAAGTAAAATGAAATAATGCCATTTACTTGTTCACATGGATATTCTACTAATCTAATAATCACATGCAAAATCAATAACCACTTTCATAATGTTGGAATGCATAATGCCAGACTATCATAACCACATAGCCAAGGCCTCGTGCCAAGACTACAAATAAGATTTTGTCAAGGCCTTGTGCCAAGACACTAGTTTGTCTCATGAGACATACCGATGCATCGAGGAGCTATAGCGGGCTCCACCCGTCACTTATTAAGTCCAATGCATTCCCATATGAAAAGGTTTAAACATAACATAAACATTCGTATTAAAACTAGCATATGAAATGTCAGTAATTTCACCATAAACTATGAATGGTATAAAAATATCACATCCATAGTCAAACATATCACAAAACCTTCAATACAATATAGAAGTTTTGTATCATAATAAATCAACTTCAAATAATCTTAAAATCCATCAAAGAATGTTGACGTAGATGAAATCAAAATTCTTTTTAAAGAAATATCTTCTTTTATTTTGAAATAATTTAAGATCCATATAAAATCAAACATTTTCTTTGAAAATATTCTTATAAGCTTGTAAGGAAAGCTTTGAAGATTTTATAACGGCGTAAAATAACCGCACCTACCGTATAAGTTAAAAAACATTCTTACCTCAATTCTGTCGAAAAGGTTAAAAAGGACCTTGTTTTGAAAAAGACAGAAAGATTCCTTTATAAACCTCTTATAAATAGTCAAAAAAGGGTATAAATGACTTTAACCCATATTCTTGTAAATAGTAAAAATGTTTTGAAATACATTTTTAAGAAACATGGATGTGGATGTTAAAGATATCCCAGTAGATTATTACGTATAAACAACCTCGGATAATGAAGAGATTGTGAAATAACCCTTACCTTGTACTTTTCCTTGGTTGGGGTAGGTTAACCTCATGTATAATGGTGAAATAATTGTTATTAAATTATACAAGAATCATATATATTAATATGATATCATATATGATCTTTTAACATTGATTTGTTAATAATATCTTAGTATTATCGTTGTTTCGGGTGTTAACTTACTCGTTTGCTTTTGTATGTTTTGTTACGTAAGACATGTTTGTAATGGATAGGTTGTATATTATTCAAATCTAGAATGGTATTATGTCCTTAAACATCATCTTTAAATCATCAAATGATAATTATACTTGAATGGATACGATGGAGAATGAATCTCATCGCGTTCGTGGAGACGGTAGTCCGTACGTACGCACGAACGCTACTTCCATTTAATTTTTATTTTAAAAGAATCGAATCCAAATGATACATAGGTATATTACTATTCCAGTATAATATAATATTTTATATATGTTACTTAAGTTCATTAACACCATCCTTTATACGTTCCATGTGTGGTATGAACGAGTCATATCATTTTAAGGGGGCGGTAGTCCGCACTTCCTCAAATGAAATTATCGTATGTATATACAACATGAAACGAATAATGGAATGAAATAAAATGGAATTACAGAAGCTTATATATAAAATATATATCATTAATATCATATTTAATTACAGTGCCATCATAATGGCCACCATGAGAGGCGGTAAGATGTATTTGAACAATCATCGTTTCGTGAGGCGTTAATTTGCCATCCACAGAAACATTATGTTCATCATCCATTAGATGGAGTTGTGTGTATGTGTAGCTTTAATACTTCTTATAAAAACATCCTAGTATATTGAGGATACTGGTGTTGTTACAAAATAAGGTAAATAAAAAGGGTTTGGGGGTTGGAGAAGCAAAATAAATGAAAATAATTTAAGAGAAATCGTTACCTTTAATTTAGGTAACTCACTTTGGTTGGAACCAAAGGACTTGTTGAAATGCTTTCTGCCTAAGGGGAAGTTTCAAGGAGGAGGATAGAGATGTGGGGAGCTTAGTTGGGCAGAGTTTGGACGAGCCAAGTGGCTTGAGAGGTGTGAGGAATGAGTATAAGTGGTCTCCTTTTATAAGGGAGAGGAGGGGCTCTTTAGGAAAGTGTGAAAGTATTACTTTATAATATATTTGTATTCGGTTTATAATGGTCCAAAAATCATTGAGGTCTAAGATAAGATGACTCATATTTTAAATAACATCAACCAATAAGAATTGGACAGGTTTTAGATAATATTTTAATCATTATAATCTTATTTATTTAAATGATTTATTAATGAGGTAAACATTGCATCATTATTGTGTCATTAATAATTTAACTTATATGATGTCTAAAAATTCTAAATAAAATATAATCATGTAGGAAAGCTTTTTATCTTTCTAATGAATATTTATAATCGAAAATCCAACATGTATAACCCTATGTAAAAATTGTTCTTCTAAAAGATGTAAGCTTATGCCATTTTTATTTTTATTTTAACTTTATTAATATAATGTGTCCCTACCACATACAAGTGGCTCCAAGGGGTCCCAAAATCTACCCAAGGATGCCCATGGTCGGGTATGTGTCCACCAATAAGGTTAGGACACGTTTTAGGGTAATTTTGTATTATTATAATATTATTTTTTAACCCTTATTTACCGGATTTACCCTTTAACCATGGTAAATAAAATATTTACCATAGTAACTATTCAAAATGTCTAAAAATAAAAGTTACCTGTTTACACAATTTGAACATCCTGATTCCAAATATGGAATCCATTTTCCAAAATTCAAAACACAGAAGTGGCAGAAATAAATTTAAAATTAATTCCCGCTGTCAAAACAAAAAGCGTGTTTTTAAGAGATAATAACTATCAAAAGATTGACACTTGTTTATGTTCGGTTTAATTGTAAAATTATGTCCAATGACCAAAATTATATTAAAATGTAAAAATATATTCTAAATATACTTTAAAACCACTCAAATTCACAATTTATCACTATTAATTATTTTGATTAAAAAAGTTGTTTTTAATTAAAATTTAGTAATTTTCACTATTCATCAAAATATGAAAGTTATCCGAAATGTACCAAAATTTCACCCTAGGCTAATTTTGATATTCCGAATCCAAAAATGAAGTCCATTTTGAAATATAGAATATATATGATTTCAAAAAGTAGGTATTACTATTCACAACGGCTAGTTTAATTAGTTGTGGTGTGTGTTAGAACTCGAGGTTGCGTACAACACACGCTATCGCATTATTCGAAGGGAAACGTACCGTAGAAGCTTGGGGTGTTACATGAGATATTCTAATGGGAACATTGACAACAATAGATTTTAGGATTTTAGTCCCTGAAATCCATCTACACACCACCATGACAAGGACTATCGTTGTAGTGAACGTATTCTTATTACTGTTTGATAAACGATTCAAAAGACTCTTGAGATGATGAGAATGTATCTAGAAATACCTCAACATCACTGACATTGAGTATATAATAAATACAGTCCGTGTTCTGCATCGCAATTGAAATATGATGGTCTACATTTTGGTATTGTGTAGGGATATGAACCTGGAGTGTGTCAACTGTCAGAACATATATATAACCCTATGTTGTTGTGGGTGTATGATCCCACTATAGAGAATATGTATTAATATTACAACATGTTTTCTCAATATTGATAGGTATATGATCCCATCAATGGTATGAGTAATTCTCACCTGGTTAGCCTTAATAAAGATGGGATTAATAGCGTGATCCGGACTCTCTGGGATATGTTGATTGTATTTCAAGGTCATAGAATGATCCTGTAATGATGTGTGTGTTGATCTCACTTGGTAAGCCCTAATTGAAAGAGGTGTCTGATCCTGGTCTGAACAAGCATTCCCTGTTATAATATTATTATTGAAATCCATAATGGGATAAGGAATATGAGCCCTCTCCTCTATTTCCATAGAATGAATCTAGAATAGTTATTTTATATTGGGTTTATGAATATGTTACTTGCTTCCAAGATATTCTAGAATATGCTAAGTAGATTAACTGACATGAATACATGCCTATCACAATCCTGGTATCATTCTCACTTAGAATGCCTCTATTATAAATGGATATATGCTCGATCATGGGCATTTGGATTATGTTGCTGGATATCATAGACAAGAAAATGAGCATGTAATGAGGCTTCTTCCCCTCTCACATGGTGAGACAAAGCCAGAATGGTGATTTGAGCTTGATCTTTTTCATTTTTTTATTTCACAAGATATTTTCAATATGAATGTTCCCATGTATTGAGACAAATGCCACTCTCTCATAGTGAGGCCAAGTTGGAATAGGAGTATGAGCCTAGTCTGGTGCCTCATCCTTTCTCGTAATATGCTAGTAATCCTCTTGGTCATTACAAATAGTGTTCTATTTCTAAAGTAAAAACATTTTTCTGTGATGATCAAATTTTTGAGTTTCCCTAGCTGTAGGGATTGGAGTATGCACATTTTCATGTATCTACATTTGTGAAAGAATATCCCATCATAGCTCTTCACCTATTCCTAAAATATATTACCAATATTGAAAAATGTATGAATGGATATAATCCTACTCATTTTCCACTTCCACTATGAAAAAGATGATGTATTCGATTGAAGAGGTGATATGAAGCCAACTTTTTCCTCATCGATACATCAGAGTTTGTTGATGAACTTCATGAATGGGGGTAGGGATATGCGCTTCTCCCATTCGTTTTGTGATAATATTCCCAAATACTTGTTCAATGATGGAATGTATATGATTCTTATTTTTGGTTCATTGTTATGTATATTAGAAGGAGTTTTTAGCAGGAGTGGGGATTTGATCTCACTCATGGATATCCATTGCCTTCCTCCACAAAATATACTTCTGTATCGTATGTTCATGGGTATTAGAGGTTGAAGCAGGTTGTGTGGTACTCATAGTAGGATACTATTGGGTTCTATTGGGATGATGCTACTGATGATGGTTAGAAGGTTCCCTCCATAGAGACACTTGAACCGAAAGGAATCATATTTTGATTCTAGGTCTACCTTCATTAGTTGTGAAATGTGGTAGTTTTCATTATATGAGGATATGTTCCTGAATAGGTTTTTTTTAGTGATTAAGGATACTAGGTTATTATAATACTTCACCATGCAATGTGTATATACGGTCTACAATTCATGGAGATCCTCATTATAATCTTCCAGGGTTGGGATTTTACCATGTTGATGGTACTCACAAACAAACATATTTTTCACCTATTGTTAGAGCTTTCAAGTAGGTGATTTTACATTGTGATTATTATGGGTCACATTTTCAATTGATTTACCAGAACTAAAATAGGATGATGAAGAAATTATATTGGGTAGGGATGTTGTTGATGAGAGTAGGTTTCTCCATAACACAGACAATAAGGAACACGGTTACCCATTATTACTATATTGTAGGAATAAAAATTATCAATCAGATATTCATGGTGAATAGAATTGTATTTTTTTCTTGATATATGAATTCTACATTCATGGTCATGTCAATTAGAGGATAGACATACAAGAATCCTAGTTTCAATATATAATCTATGTGATGATTATTGTAATACATATTTGTTTCATATATTTTTCAAAAAAATTGGTCGAAGAGATTCATGTTGTACTATTAAGTGTTCTTTGCATACGGTGGAAAACAAACTAGATTGTTGGATTATAAAATAACTATTTCTCATTATAGGGATTGATGTCAATTCATCAATTTTGTTTAACTAATATTAAATGTGACAATAGGTTTCTATCAATGGATTGGTTGGGGGAGTTAGGTGACACTCAATTTATTGGATTAGGTTTTACATTTGTTAGGATTTTAAAAACTCCAATTATTTAACTCATCTGTATTTGGGTATAGAACTTCTTTCCAATGGTGGGCTGCTATATGGGGTTTTAGGCCCAGTCACATTGGGGATCATAAGGGTCCAAAATATGGGATTTTGAGATCATATGACCCTTTGGGGGGGGGGGTTACATTTTTTGGGACATTTTTATAGATTTAATATATGTTCATGAATCTTTTTATATTCCTAATTCAGGATTTATTATCATTAAAAAAGACAATAGGTTGATTATTTTTCATGTGAAATGGAATGTGGTATCTTTAGTTAATCCATTTGTATATATCTGAGGTTCTCAATTGTTTTCTTGTAATAGGTGGTAACATATGCATTTAAGTGATATAACCAAGTGCTTTGGAACCTAATACCATTACATGAGTCAGTTAACATTCAAAGGAGGGGAATGATTCATTAAGAGACATCACACATATCCTAGTTATTACAAGAATCTTCCAGTGTAGTTCGTTTGACCTCTTTAGTTAGATTTCCTACAATAATGACTTATTTGGGTGCTTTGGGACACTGAGTATTCATGATCTTTTCCAGGTGGGATATCCTACATTTCCTGAGTATATTATGAAATAAAGTTGTTTTAGTCCCTTTTGTCATTTCATATATGTTGTGGTTATCTCTATCATTATAGAGACCCATTTTTAGATGATATGACTTTTTAACATCCGTAATATCACAGGATTAATGATTCATGTGACAAATAAGGGGTGGAATATAAGAATTTCATTGCTCATGATGTATGAAATATGTGCTGGGATTGCCCTAAGTTATTTTATCGTGGAATTTGTGTCTCAATGAGACGTCATATATATCCTTATTATAGGAGGAACTTGTTTAGTCATATTTTATTTGATATTGGGGAAACAATATAAGGATGCTCATGCCATTGTGGAGGCATATAGTGCATATTTCATGATCATTGAAACTCCCTAAGTACACGTGAGACTTTCCAGTTGTGTGAAATAAGGGGTAGAATGTAATCAATTCCAATGCATTGAATAAGGGAAAAAATGATATGATTTCCTAGGATGGTCAATATGGAGACCAACCCTCGGGGGAGGTGGCCTTCGTGACCTAAATATTGTAAGAATTAGAGTCACCATAAATCCTTTTATATTGGGGATTATACTCCAATAACACCAATATGAATAGTATGCTTGTCTAAAGGGTGTCTCATTACCCATTTTACCTTTATCGAGGACATCTTATGATCCAGCGGGTTTTTTCTGGGTTCCATTACCTGACCTAGCTCCCTTGCCCATAAGGGGTCTCATTATCCATCTAACATAAACCAATTTCTTTCAAAATAGTTACACATATAGAGGGTTCTTCATGTTTCCATACAACATATATCAGAAGATGTATCACATCATGGATAACATTCTTGAAGGTCACCACAAGACCTGGAGGGCATGTCTGATGGGTGTCTCGGGTCATGGTTGACTAGTTTTGAGTGTATCATGAGAGTTATATTGTCATTACTAGGTGAAACTATTATACATGAATGACGTGATAAGTCACTATTATATTAGATAGGAGATGTATCTGAAAGACATCATAAGGTTAGGGAGATATGTCCATAGGGTTTCACAAGACCAAATAGGTGTTCATAATGGGACTATATGACATTCGTTGACATGAATATATGATTTCGCAAGTCATATATATCATACAAAAGGAGCATTGTGAGATCTATGAGTCATGTCTTGATACCTTCGTCTGTCTTTGGATGACTCATGTGAAGTGCATGAAGGCCAAAAATAATGACACTCGTTCAAGTCTTACACATGTAATATTGGTCTTATCCCTTATATTATGAATGCCAAAAGTTTTTTCAATACCATTTTAGCTTGATAGATTCATGATCTTGGGTATATGATGTATTTTCTTTGGACACCATTCGAGTAGTCCTCTATGTGATCTATTAATGATAAAGAGAAGTACCTTATGTATGTATCATGATTTTTAAAATTATTTACTGGAATATTTCATGAATAATGACTTCCTAGTCGTGAGATGAGTCACACAAATAATTCTTATCCAGCCTTTGCAAATGATATTCTAGAGGCTGATAGTTGAATCTTCTAGAGTCCAACCCTTTTATATTGATGAGGTCGTCAATTTATATGAATCACCACCTTGGTAGTTAGGCACATTGTGAGGAGTTACTAGTGTAAATCCATGCTCGATTTGGTGAATGAATATGGCACCATGCAGCTTTGTGAGTCACTTCAATGGACTATTATATGAGTGTAACATGATTTTCATTGACTGCAAGTCCCTCTCACCAATTCTTCCATTATTGTATTATTTTCAATTGATGGGATCTTATTAGATCAGATAAACATATTTAATGACTTAATTATTGTTATATTGATAAAGAAAAAGGATATACCAAGATTTAAGTGTCTGTTGAAAGGAATCTGCAAGATGCACGATGACTTTTTTGGGGCCTTTAATGAGATAAGGATTATTTTTACAAGGGTATTGAGGGACTTTATGATAGACTTATTTAATGTGTTTTTCACATTTTATGACCATGAGTGCATTCCAAATCCTCTATATTTTATCACCTTTATTTTTTGTAACAAAAACATGAAGACATGTGAAATTTCATGAGCATTTCCCTGAAAATTACACTATTTTTTGGCGATGAATAATGTAAAAAATTTGGTTCTTATGGTGGTGTGCAAGAATTTTGTGGAAAATTATATATTTTTTCCATGGATGATGAAAGGGAAGACTATGGTAAACCATATATACATATGTATATCTATGCAGTGAGGCTGAAAATCCTATGTTATTTCTCATGATGAGGTGGAAAAGTTTCCTGGGACTCGCAATTTCTTGTGTATTTCCAAGGGAGTTCTACATGTCTTTCAACGATTTCTAGTTGTTCTAGCCTCATCGCATTTAACTCTTTTTTTATTACAAAATGGATTGGTGGTCGTGTAATATTTTTTGGATTTTTTCATGCATAAGTACCCTTCACATAGATGATAAGTCATGTGACCATTATGTCCACTAGGGGATTCCCCCTTTTTAGTCCCCATCCTCCCATATTTAGAATAGTTATGAAATTGGATTTCCATTTTCTTGTCTCCAAATACCCACATGGCCTAGCGGAACACATTTAGATGATGCATTCATGATTATTGGTTCTCTAGAGCACATTCACAAAATCATAGTGACACATTGAAATGGGGGATCCTTGAGATCGTTTATAGGTTATACATCATGTGGGGAGACTTTGAGTGACCATATTATGGTCACAAGATCACGAGTCCCTTAAGGGTTATCTTGATCCATTGGCCTTTTCCATATTTCTCTTCCTTCTACAATTTTGAAGGAAATAATACCCAAGTGCATAAATATCTACCTTTATGTCTTTAATGATACCTATTTTGATGGTTTCAACATCCTCCCCTCGATAAATCATTCTTAACTACATGCTTCTTATATTTTAATACATATATGATAACTAGAAATTGTATGAAATACACATTTTGTAGATATAGACACATTTCATTTTATAAAATACACAAATGGTGCATCCCATTTTGTTTTTGTTTGGGTGATGTTTTTTCTTTTAGCGGCCATTCTTAACACATGATAACATACCTCTTCATTTTACATTCATTATACATGATAATTATCTTCTTGGAAAGGTGTGAATAATATTTTGTCTTAATGAACTTCACAATACCATTCAATTTTTTTACCCACATGATGGATGATTTTTAATCTTGATTTCCTAATTCAATTGGTGAATAATTATAATAATATCTGGAAGATACATTTCAATTTTGTTCATATTAAATTTAATAATAAATATTTTTAATCTTTGGGTGAGTAATTCCAAAATGATATTACTACCATGTTATTCTATGATTTTAAACCCTTGAAACTGTAAGCAATAAATGTAGCCAATTATCATTATTTTATGAGTCTTTGGTGGGGAACCCCCTCTATGATTCCATTGAAAGATAACAGTGACAATATCATTCTTTTCCATTCAGTCTCACTCCAAGTAATAAACATGTATATTCTCAAGAATGATATATGCATCCTTGTTTTCATGAGACATAATGAGTTGACTAGAAATAGACAAATTCATCAATATTTCAACATCAACCACATGATCCATATGTTTCACAAGGACTAGAGACTCTTTATCAGTATCCATTTTAGTGTCTAAATCATAAAATGATGAATATGGAAATGTAAGATTTAATTTTATTTTATAGCACAAAAGAAAATCTTCTATACAATTATTTGAAACAACTTCAATTTATGTTGTTTTCTTTATCTAATTTTGATCGTTGGGATAATGTGGACGATGATCATTCCATTTTATTCTTTAAATAAAAGATAATTTATTACATGTTTTAATGATTAAAAATTTTGTGTATTATAATAAATTAATTGGTTGTATTAAATCTAACAGTATTATATCATGTTCCAATATACGTCACCATTAATCATGGATCATATAATTTCTATAAAAATAAATTTGAAATTATCCATATTTCATTTCTCATGAACCCAAAAGGGTTGGTCATGCTATTTTATGATATTTATATTGGTTATTCATTTCCAAATTTTGGATAGCCGCTCCTTAAGAAGTTGAGTGGTCTCCCCTATCAGGATATCCAAACATGAATTTCATCAACACATACCACCAAATTATGCCATTTCTAGAAATGTATACTCTTATTTATATAAAAGGGTTATTTCATCCCAAAAAATTAAAAAATACCCTCCTTATTAAATAAATTTCCCCAAAAAGTATTATCAAACTCATAGTTCTATTATGTTTTATTCAAAATCAATTAATGGAAGGCCATGTATCACATAATATTTAATTGAGTTATTATTTATTTTATTACACAACTTTTTTTATAAATTTTAGTCCATTACATGTATTAATAATATAATTATTATGTCACATAATTAATTAACCATATTGAATTAAATAGTTATCCCAAATTGATTTATTTAATTTCAATCTTTGCACATTAATTCATTTATTTATGTGATCATGACCATTCAAACATAGAATAAAATATTTCATACATTGAAATACATAAATAATTTACTGATCCATTTATTATATTTATCTAATTGTTTATTTCATGAATGGATATTACAAAATATTTATTCTCAAGGAAATAACTCCTATTTCCGGTCATGGAAAGAGTTACAACATTCCACCTGTCAACATGTGTATTACATATATTAGAATCATAATGTTTCCATCATTAACCACCTTTACCTTATTATGGATACTCTATTAATTAAATGTATTTATGACTCACACGTGGGTGAGGGGAACCAATGGATTTTTTTAATAGGGGATTAAAAAAATACCCATAGACACATATGTACTTCATAATAATGGAGGGAGGGATGACCTCAAGGCTATTATTTAATTTAATTTTAAATAATTTAAATCAAATAAAATAAAATAAAATAAATTATCCAACACATACATCATACTTTATTGATGTCTCAAACAACCATATTTGAAACAAATATAAAAAATGTAATGTGATGACACTCATTTCCATATTCGTTTAATACTAATAAGATATATGTGATTTAATTAATTAGTTAGTAAATATAAAACTTTTCATTCTTCTTAGTGACCATCATAACAGAGTTGATGATAAAAAAATTTATGGAATTTGTGGAAAGTAAATGGTTGAACCAATAATGCAATATTTTTTAAAATAAAAAAATTGAATATAAATTTATGTAAAACCATTATGAAAATTTATAAAAGTAAATTGTGTGTCAATAAATATAACAAGGTTCTAAATATTTAATTATCCAATTTAACGTATTTTTATATTCTCTACATTAGAGAGAGACTAGACACACTATACATATAACTACATATTGTGTATCTTACCTATGGTTTATCTTGATCACATTCATTGTTCTGTGTTGCATAGATTCGTCTGAATAAATATAATTTATAGGCTTGCTACATGTCATTCGTTCCTCTTATTACCTATCTATTATGATCTCTATGGTATTTAGTATTCATACCAGTAGACAAAATTGATTCTACATGACAACTATAGGAAACTTATCTCATTGATTCGTGTGTCTGGATTCGAATTAGGTAACTAAGAGAGTTCTTCAGATGTGGGAATTGTTGAACTATATTCCACATATATAGATTACTCATCATGTAAGTCATTAATACTCAATGTTTTATATCTCACATACTTTTTTAAATTCGATAATGACCCCACACATTTCATGATTCACACCGATAACATATGTAGACTGCACGATGTGCATATCGATAGATGTCATGTAATTTGACACATGTATTCTAGGACATCCAGTCAACATTGAACATTCAGTGACTATATTCCTGCATGTCATTCCATGTATACCTTGGACTATCTAGATTTAATTCACTAGGGTTCATGACATGTACTTCCATGTACACGTTTTGTAGCCCATTCTTACAATAAATAATGAATTTTCCCGATGGAAACACTCATCATTCTTCATGTGTAATTAAAGTATTATGATTACTAATACACATGATTGAATACGATTAATCTGTGGATGAATGAAAATTAAAATAAGAATAAAAATTGAAAAATATGAAATGACATTTTAACCAAACATTTTCATAGATCAACAATAATACAAATAATAAAAAATTTAAGTATGACCACTCATATTCAACATGTTAGATCCATGTGTAATAGAACAATTAAATTGAGAGATATATATTAAAATTTATTTCAATAATCTTTTACAGAAACCCTAAACAAGGATAATTCATATCAAATTTATATTTAATTTAATTACTATTTGAAGAAATAAATAAATATGATTAATAACATTCTTCATAAATGAATCTTAATCCTATAAAAACAGAAAATCATATTTCATTCATTGTGCTATGAGTAATCAAGTATATAGTCTCTATAGTGCTGATCCACAAAGCCATTAATGATCATCGAGAAATAACACTCAGTCTCTTGGTACAATAATTTCAAATCGAAGGTCTTTCATTTTTTTCATGATAGCTTGTTCTTTTATATCAATGAAATATATCACTCACTTCTCATTCTTATAAGTGTAGAGAATGATGTTTTGAGAGACAATTCATTGTTTACAACAATTCTCTATTTTCAATTTTTGATTCAATACATAATAGTTGTATCCATATATATATATATATAAAGTTATGGTTTATGTTAGAATATGTTTTAATTGTTTGGATGACATTAAATAACATTTAAATAATTTAATAAAAACCAATATATATAATAATAATATTAATAATTTTTTTGTGAACCAATATACGAAATTGAATAATAATATTTTCTTCATTGCAAATAAATATTTTATCACAAGTTGTGGTCTTTGTATGTTATAAATCCTTTCAATTTATTTACTACCTTGGTAAATAATTTATTCATTAATAATTATATCTTCTACAATTCAGTGAATAAATATTTATTGAATATTTTAAAAAATAAATAGTCATACTTTATTCACATTGCATCAAATAAATATTTATCATATTTTATATGAATAATATAGGTTAATGAAATTTATTCTCATTCTTCAGAATAATATTTATTCCACTAAGAATTTAAATTCTAATTTAATTGAGATAAAAAAAAGACTTAGTGGGTGGTCCAATATGAATATTTATCATTGGAATTTGGAAGGATTTCTTATTTCTCAATATTACAATCTAGTAATGGGCCAAGGAAATGAAGAGAAATAAAATATTGTAGAATTCATGAAAACTACATGTGAAGACTCATTGGGCAATATAATCACTTTTTCACAATATCTCATTATATAGGTTGCACAGTGTTATCATCAAACAATATTCTTGATGAATATTTCCATGACAAACTGATATTAAAAAATAGTTACACCATGTCCATGGAATTTAGGTGACCATTATATTCCAATAAAATATTCAATATGTTAATTATAATAATGATATAATGGAAAACCTCTTCCACTACATATCCATTAATGACATGTCAAACATGATTCCCCCAACATTATTTACATCTAAACAACATATATCATGACTCTTTTTTTCTGTAAATATAATTATGTGATGAATGAAACTTGTAAATGATAATCATAATTTCTATAGACCATTACATATTCTCATAGAGAGGAATATATGATTACATGAAAAAATTG
The DNA here is from genome assembly GCA_963277665.1 of Viscum album. Classification (NCBI taxonomy): domain Eukaryota; kingdom Viridiplantae; phylum Streptophyta; class Magnoliopsida; order Santalales; family Viscaceae; genus Viscum; species Viscum album. The sequence goes on along the minus strand of OY728126.1, from coordinate 1,393,181,452 downwards.
GGAATTTGTATTGGAATTTATATTATAATTGTACTATATAATAGAAATTACCATATGTGAATTTCATGAGAAGAAGCCACATCCTTTTTCAAGTACTCACACCTGATGGTCATATTTTTATGTGTCCCACCATAGTACATTATCCAATCACATAACTATATTAATAATATTTATATATAACTTCTTTATTGTCCACAAATAGGGGGACTTATATGACCTTATTAATGAGGAAAATAAACTACGACATGAACACATTATTTTCTAGAAAACAATGTACAATAAGTAATATGATGTTAAATTATTATTCAATAAATAATATATTTATGTAATAAATTTTAAATAATTTTTTATTGGGACAAAAACTCTAAAAAGATGAATGGATTATATAGATCTATATGATATGTTCGGAAGTGTCACCGAGTTTCTCATTTATTATGATGCAATTATATGGTTTAATAACTGAGTATGTGTCCCACCGAAACAAGACAAGAGGAAACAATTGTTGGAATAACTTATGAGTCATTATTATCTATCAATCATTTATGTATGAAGACATATAGAGACCCAAAAGAGTATTTCTACTGGGGTACATTAAATGGGTTATTATTGAGTATGTATCTTGATTCCATTATTGTCCAAAACTTATGGCTAGGGGACATATGCATTAGAATGTGTTACAACCAATTCCTACAACTGAATTGAAATGGGAAAATGTTCCCATTGAATTCATAGAAATACACAAAAAAATTAAATGGAAAATGTTATTTGGGACTTAGTTCCACTACTTATTATTATATCAAACAAAAAATATATTAGATAATATTTCTCTCATAAAAATAATTATTAGTGTACCAAATTCATTTATATATTATTGAGATCTAAGGAATATATGAATGTTTTGGTAAAATATTCATCATGTATTGGATAAGGAATATTGTTACAGGATTACATGTCATCCAAAAAAGTATGGTATGTATAAAAGTTTAGATAAAACTCTAGAGGGAATGTTGATAGATATTTTGATTGATTTGAAAATTTTTGGCTTCTTTCCCTTCCATTTGTGTAATTTTATTAAAATAATTGCTTCATATAATTCATTTAAAGGGACCATTATGTGTACCTATATGAAAAGGTGTTTCAAAATCCAATATTCTGTAATGAATTTTGATTTTTAATTTCATTGGGAACTAATATAGTTCATGAAATGGAATTTTATGTTAGATCCATCCACCAACACATAAAATCAAACTCAAATTTTTTAGATATTTTATATTGAAAATAAAAAAATTTATATAGTGTTCAATATAAGTGAATGTTTTCTTCTAATAGTATATCCTTGAATGAAATATTTATAATTTGTAAAGAAGTTAAATCCGAGACTTAGTCATATCTGTTATTTTTAGATTTTTCATCACATTGGGATGATATTTTTTCATTTAGAAAATACAAATTTCTCTAAAAATTTCTTGATGTGTTCTTGTTAAATATATTGAGGAATTTAGTAACTGAACCTAAACATTCATTGAACATTGTGATCATATCATGGTATCAATAACACTCTTATGATGAACAACTATATGAGATTTTAGATTACATTGAGATTGTGATATAAAAAATTACCACACACCTAGCCAATGACTTTTTTTAAAAAAATGAAATTAAAATAATATATGTGGAATCCTAAGGATGTGATGATTTATAAGATTATTTTTTTTTCTAAATTCATGGATGTTTGAGGAAAGAATTATTATAAGTGGGTATAATTAAGCAGCATAAGAATTTATGATATTTTTCTCTTCTATGAAATTTGATTTATTTAATAGAATATTGTAAAATATATAAAATCTAAATAAAGATATATTATATTATTATAACATTTTTTGATAAATTTATGGAATAAATTATAATAGTAAAATCTTAAATAAAATATTTATAATGGATTTTTATAATGAAAATAATTTTTAAAAAATTTCATTATAATCTTTTATATTATATAATTGATAAAAAATCGGTTTCATTACTTTTTGTGAGAAAAATTATTTCTGTTTTCCCCCACATTTAGAAATTTAATTTCATAAATGGAAAAATTATTCCAAATATCTTGTCAAAATATTATTAAATTGAACTTTTTAGAGTTTTTTAAAAATATTGATTTTACAATGAATGAAGACAATTACTCTTTTTAACAGTATTTTTTATTTTAATAATTTTCAAAGATAGATATTAATTGAAAATGAGAATAAAAATAAAATTAATTAATTAATATTATGAATAATAAATTTAAATTCGTTTAAATTAAAATTATTTTTGTTATTACTATTAATGATTTTTATAATTATGAATATTTTTGGGAAAAATGGTTTGGATCTATTGTTATTGGTAAATTTAAAAATCAATTTTTGTCACTTATTACAATATAATATTGAAAAATTGGATAAATTTTTTGAATCAGTACATCAAAATTTTGTAAATTGACAGATTTTAATTTTCTTGAATATGAATAGTAACCATAGAAAACATTTTTATAATATTGAAAATAATGTATATTAATATGGGTTAAAACTAATTATATAAGGATTAAAATTAATTAAAAAATATATATTTATTTCATTGGATGGATCTACCTCATATATAATAATCAAAACAAATAGAATTTTACATTTAATATTAAAAACTGATGTAATCCTTTATAATATCCTTGTAAAACAAAATGTAAAAATGTAACTGTCTTAATGTTAATAAAATGTTATTTTGTTAAAATAATAAAAAAAATTATCTTATATTACAACTTTCTATTTAAAATATGATTAATTTTTAGCATGAATTTTTTTGTTTATGTTTTATTGATTATATAATTATTATAAATGCTAATGCAATGCGAACAGTGTTCTAGTAAATACAGTAGAAAATTTAATAAAATTGTTAGTAATCCCATAAAAGTGATAATCTTTTTAAACATAGTGTTCAAGCTATTTATAGGTAAATAATAATAACATTAAATTTGCTAAAAGATTATATTCTAATTCCATTTGTATAATGTATCATTCAAAATCATATTTTTTAAACTGTGTAAAAAAATGTAAAAAATGTTTTTTTATAATTTTTCTAAATTAATTAATTTAAAAATTATAAGAATATAAAAATTAGACATGTATGATGTTTATTGGATGAAAGTTTAATTAGATGTTATTTTATGTAAAAATTATAAAATTTGGCTAAATTAATAACCCATTATAATTGAAATATTCATTACCATAGATATGGATGAAATTAATTACTAAAGGGCTTATACCAATTGATAAAGATTAAAATGAAACCAAATACTTTAAAATTTTCATTGAATATTGATAATTATACCATATCATATTTTCATCAAATTTATGTTTATTTGATTACCTTATAAATGCGAGATAAATTATTTATATGAATTTCTTTTTATAAATTCAATAATAGGCCTTTCCCTCCATATCAATAGAACTTATGGTCTCTATTTTCTCTAAACAAAATTAATCCATGTAGTTCAACCAAAACATACGAAGTTACCCTCCAAGATTCCTTATTCATGATTTAGTGGTCTTAGTATTATTAAAATATCAATATAAAGGGCCTTAGTAAATGATCTAGTAGAGGATAGTTAACGAATTTGTAATCATCCAACCCAACCTCATTCAAGTTATTTCTTATTTATCCTAATATATAAAAATAGAATTCATCAAAAAAATTAATACATATTTATCCTAAAAATACATAATAGTAAGTATTATTATTATAAAACCACTAGTATTCAACCAATTTTCCATCAAATGGAATGTGATGTTATCACTCACACATACTAGTAGACTACCTCATCCACAATTCTATTGATTTCATTATTCCATCACCTTCTTTCTTTGACATATATTTTGTGTGATTAATTATAATATGTTAAATTTTACATATAATTATTCTTCTATAATTACAATATAATATCTACATTATTAATGTCCCATATGTTGTAAAATGAAAATATCCCAAACGAGTTGGCTTATACTACCACCTCCACAATCCAATGTAATTTCTCTATAATTTAATAAATATTTAACACCAAAATAAATATATGGGAGTATTAAATGGTTATATATATATTATAGACATTTTTATTGTTCATATAAATGTAATTATGTGTTTTAAGAAGATTTTGAGATCGATTGAGGCTTATTTAGAGTTGGGAGCTCTAAATTTTTGAGAAGTTCAACGAGGCCCACAGTTGGTGCACAGTTAGTAATTACTGTACAACTCAATCATGAAGCCAAAATATAATAGATAAAATTATGAAAAACTATGTAGGGGATGATACATTTCACTGTAAAAACTACCGACTAATTACAAGGATCAACCACACAAGGAATGCATAGTCATGATAACCATGCACCTAGCATGCACCCTTTGTGCCCATTAGGTATAGAATCAAAATGATTGAAGCATAGTTTGCCCAAACCAAGAATGATAGTAATGTGGGTGATATATTTATTATGTTACTTTCACATGGTTTTCACATAGTTTTTACATGCCCATGTACATGCCTAATGACTTCTAAAATAAGTGTTAATTTATCTATTCCCCCATATTTCATTATAACTCAAAGTTTTATTCAGCATCCACCCAACATCTGGTTCCCCATTCTCTTTTTTAAGATTTTTTATACCTAAAACCCATATATTATTGTTTCTAATTAATTTGAATTCTCAATTATGTTTTTATATCGTGTTGGATGACCACTGGTAAGAGCTACAATATGTTACATTAATTTCTATGATTCTCACACCATTATTGATTGATCTTAATTTGATCTATTTCTCCCTATTTTAATTGAATAGGTTTACATATATTTTAAATCTCATATAATATTAATTGGATGGTGATAAAATATATGTGTTCTTCTAATCCCATATGGTAGGATGTCTTTAACTTTCCCCCTATGACGCATGAATTAGTAATTGTTGTTTTTGTGCAGTATGTTAGTTTTAGATGTTATTTTCCATTATAATAAATATTACGAAAATTATTTTTATTTATTTGGAATTTAAATGGCCTGTTATAACCTCATATTATAATTTCAGGTCAATGACCTCATATCAAAAGAACCATAGGTTGTTCCATGAATATTTGTATGTTCCCCTTTTCATTTAAATATTCAAAAAAATTGATTGGTTTGGAATGAGTTCCCAATGTCATTGAATAATTAAAATTGACAAATGAACAGATTTTTATAGGGAGTGAATGTATTTCATTTTTCTAATTTTATAAGAAAAAAATGGTAAATTGTACGTCACCTTATTTCAATATTTTTCATTATTGAATGAAATAGTATGAAATTGAATTATATGATGTAAATGAATTAGATTTTATATTGTATGGCCATGTTTTTATTTAATGTCATGGTTCATGTTTTTGATATGTTAATTTTTATCAATATAGGTGTTTTTTGACTTGATACACTCGTTGATTCATATGTTAATTTCATTAGTAGTTGAGGGATGCAACATCGATTAATTGGGTTAATTCCCAAGGGAGATTTTCACCTTTGAATTTGGTCAATGTGTTATTTATATGCGAATTCCTTGGTTTAGTAATGAAAATTAACTTGAAAAATTATTGGATATTAAAATTCCATTGATACACTCCATGAATTTGGCTTAAATTATTAAACAAAATTCACGTTGGATTCATCATTTATGATGCATTCATGAATTGAGTAAAATTTACCACGAAAAATCTCAATGTATTAGTTTTAAATTAATTTAATAAAATCCCAAATTTATATGCCTTAGATTACACTTGAACCACTATATATATTGTATCCATGCTTTCCATGATATGAGATGGATCGAACAACATAGGTTTATGATGCATCTAATTATCTAGGATCATGTAAAACATTCTATACTACTTGGATTCCATGGTTACACCTGAGTTACTAATTATTATAGGTTGTTTGTACTTGGATATTTTAGTTATATCTGTAATAACCTGACTATTTATCATGTCCTTTATTTTACATTAGTGACATATGATAAAATAGGTTTTTTCGGCGTGGAATACCATGTGGAGCCTGAGACCAACCTGATTATTATTTCACTCATGATATTCCACTACCAATTAATTTATTTTTATACTTCTTATTTAATTTTCTTCTAATGGATTTTTATAAACTCCATTTGTGTTAAAATACTTATTATATTTCATACTACATTTGTGCAACTTATTTTTACCTGCACAGACATCATGGATGTTAGTAGTGATAAAGGAAATCAATTTTTCATGCATGATTGATTAACTTATAGCCTTGGGTCTTGGAATCATAAGAGTGATCCTTGGATCATGATTCTATTGTAGATGGAATTTTTTAATTTTATTTTTTTGATAAAAATGTATTTATATTTAACTTCATTTGGTATAGTCTCATAACATACTCATCATATTGTATATGGTTCCACTTTCGAATTGATATATTTTTAATTTCAGGATAATTTTCTTCTATGGAATGGTTGAATTTACCATACTTCCACTATTAATTAATTGTTTTTTACAACTATGAAACCCAAATCATGAGTTTATAGTCTCTATACTATTCAATCGTTTACCATATATTCTAGTCGAAAGCCCCTATTGTATGGAGAGATGGTTTTAAGTCCATGTGACCGATTATGTTTGGTTACTAATGAGTGAATCGGGTACGGGACGTTAAAAATTTATATCAAAGATCTTCATTTACCTATTTTTTTCATAATTTTCAGGTTTTTAGACATGAGACTATGATGATAGATTATTTGATAATTACAATGTTCATCGGATTAGTTGTCCAAGGTATTGTGGAAAACCAAAATTTTCATGGATGGGAATTAATGATATATATATTTTCTATTCATGATGTACAAATTTCATCCTTGGGTGAGACATTTTGTTTTTTTAATTCTTATGGAAAATATATTTTTTCATTAGCCTAATATAAAAATGAGGTAGTCTCTTATTGGTCAATATTGAATGATGAGGATTTATATGTTATATATTTTGGATTTATACCTACATTTATTATTATCATTGCCTATCTTATATTTGTTGTTCCTTGATATATATAATTGATTTTTTTTATAATAAATCTTGATGAGATAAAATAATTGGGTTAATTGAAGTTTCTACATGAACCTAGATAGCATTTTTCCATTAATTGTGCTAATAGAACTCTAATTATTGAATTATTTAATTTTTTATCCATGGAGCATTGGTCAGATGAGATTAAATGTTATTTGTTTACAATTAAATTAATTAAAATATAATTTCATAGAGTTTTTTAGAAAATATAAATTAAAAATTATTCTCAAAATAATCGTACCATAAATAATCAAAGATTTAGTTACATGTAGTACTATTTTCAATTTATAACGCACATTAAATTATTACTTGGTAATGAAAGAAAGATCAAACTAGAAATTGATATATATATATATATATATATGAAAACATATAATGAAATAATAATGAATTGGTGATTTATAAATTTAAATTGAAATGGTCTCTATTAAATAGTGATTTCATTTTCATCTTAAAGGTTGTTTTCTTTGTAATATACAATGATAAAATTGTTTACTGTAACCCCTAATCTGAAATATTGAAACGCATATAGACCCAACCATAATAGTGGGAAGTTGGAAGAATATATAGTGATTCATCATGGTTTTTTATGATTCCAAGACCTCGCTTCACGAGAAGGTATAGTTGTGTGACTCTTATATAGGGATCAAGTACCTATAAGATTATTTTTTTTCCAAATTTTATCGTACTTAAATTTTAGCTGAGTCATGTTCTCGATTTTTAAGGGTATTACACCATGAAACTTCTATTCATGTTCTAGGAAGGTGGTAATGACCATGTTCTAGATGTGGTGGGACCTAAAGAACCAGTAGTGCTGCATAAAACGTGTACAATAACACTAGTAATTATCGTTAACATCATGTTTCATGAAGCTTTATTATATTTTATGAAAACTATCTAGGGATATTTATTTTCAAACCATAATATAGTAGTGTGGACAAGGGAGTTTTTGTAGAATCCTCAGACCTTGTTTTTTGGATATAGACGTCCCCATAAAATTAATAAATGGATGGAGGTATTGATATCTATTTTTTAAAATCTAGATATGACTATAGTGTAGAGGGTAAATATCACAACATATATTATCTACAGTTCTTCCACACATTTGTGGGATGTAATTAAATAGGTAGAGTGGAATCAGGATATGATTTGGAGATATTTCATGGATATATTAAAGGGCAGTATCTTTATAGAGACACTGAGTGTTAACAGATCTTGGTAATCCATGAATATAGATGATGTTTCCTTATTAGTTTTTCATTACTCATTTCATTTCATTGATATTTGGTTAATTTCTCCTTCTATTGTTGGAAATGATATTTCTTTTATGATACACATCAAAGATGGGTGTACGAATTCCATTCAGTTTTAGAAAAATGTTTTTTATTCAAATACTGTCTCATAAAAAGCGAAATAGTACATTATCATTGAGTAATATTGGAGAGAAGTAAACAGCACAAGTCATGGTAGTTCAGTACTGAAGAATGGTTGGAGTTTTACAAGTGGAATAAAAAATCATCATGGGGTTATTGATAAAGTGTTGTAAACAACAGTATCTTCACCATTATTTCTATTATATTATATCAGAGTGGGATATATTTTCATGTAAAGCCTCAATGTGACTAAGAACCAGTAGAGTACCACTACTGATGCAGAATACGACATCATCATATGTTATGTTAGATATTCCCTTATATTCATAGCATGATAGGATTCGCAGAAGATCCAATTTATAGAGAGGAATCAAAATCCCCATGCTCTGCTGGAAGGTAGACTAATAATATACATACATATTGAGGAGGTGAATATGTATGAGGAGGATGGAATCATGATATATCAGGTCAGAAAAACTTACCCACACTATGTTGTTCTATTTTACATTATATCCATTATGAATTCAAAATATTTTTTGTACATCATATAATTCAGGAGTAGGACTTTTGTCCATTTATATTTAGAGGTTCAACCATAGTAGCCTCAATGTTAGTATCTACCATTTTTTATATAAGTTTTTCTCAATAATTTATCTACATTTTTATCCAAGAAATCAGTAGTATAGAAATTTATTATCTATGTGGTGTGATTACGCATGATTCTCCATTGGTAATTTGAATGGAGAGTATTTTCATGTGCATGGAATTCTCCATCGAGGTTGACTGTTATCATTTATTAGGGTCCACATCATCATTGAGATTATATTCATTAATTTCATTCATTATCTAGACTAGCTGGCTCCCTATATTACTTATTAAACTAATATCATTGTAAGGAATCGTTTACATAACTAGAGGGAAGAATATGTATTCATAAGTGTGAATTTCATATATGTAAAAGTAGGGATGGGCTAGAGAATCATGGGATGAGAAGTGTGATATAAGATACCACTACCTTAATATGGATTTCCAGGAAAGATGTCACAGTAATTTACCTCTTACAGTAGATTATTTCAGTGATTTCATCCCTGATGATTCATCTAGAATTAATTATAAAATAGAGCTGGGTTTTACTATTGATATAGTTCGTTGAGGATCACCAATATCAATTCATCTTTAATAGATGGCTAATACTGAGTTCCATGATCCCAAGCGAAAGGTAGATGAAATGGGAGATAGTGGTTTTATAAGGAATACTACTTCACATTATGTTTCACCTATTATTTTACCTTGACATATGATCATAACCCCAATATTTACATTGATTTCCATCATTTGAACTATCTTATGGTTTATAAACATTATACACTTCCTAATATATTGGAATCAATGACCAACTCCAAGGATAAAGTGATTTCTCCATGATTTATTTAAGTCCTAGATATCTCCAGGTATGATTTAGACCTTCAAAACTTCCTCATAAAAATTCTCATAGTAGGTATGGTCTTTATGAGTATCTAGTTATTCCATGTTTTGATGTACAATTCCACCATTTCCACAACATTGATGAATTGGGATTTCTACCCATATCATGATTCTTCTTTGCTAGACATAATAGAGAATTTTGTATTTTATTCTCTCACTAAAAATGATCATGTCAAACATCATGATATAATTATGAATACCTTCATAGAGGACCATTTTTATGTTCGGTTCACCAACTCACACTTGTGGATCAAAAAAGTCACATTCAAGGTAATAACTTTTTAGAGGCTAGAGCATCCATTAGACCAACGAAGTTTAGAACTATCATTACCTAGGAGAATCCCAAGACAGTTATTGACATATGATGTTTCTTAGGGAATATAGTCTATTAGAGGAACATAATACAATAATTTTCAAACATAGAATAACATATAAAAGTATTGAATAATAATTACTTAATATTTCTATATACTTAATCATTTAAGAACAAGTAATTTTAGCTGAAATAGAAACTTACATCAGTGATGATTGTATCTTTCTAGATATATATATGATCCATAAAGAATGTTATGATAGATATGACATCTGTCGTGGAGCAGTTTTATTGTAGTAATATTGAGACATGGAATATATGTCACACACATTGAGGAAAAAAATATGAATTGCCAAAACTATTATGTTGACATGGTAATTATGGTTCCTCATTTGTGTTATTGGAGGTATAATTTTATTAGGGGGATTATATTATGGTATTTATATTCCAAAAATATCATCATGTAAATATTTATGAAATGTATTTAAAATAATTGGTAGAGGATGTGGGTTTAAGGAATATGACCTATATATATGTAACGTAACCATACGAATCCAACATTAATGAAGTAATAGATTCTCAGATCATGATTTCCCATAATAAATTTTTTAGGGAGGCTAGTAGAGTGTGACATTTGATTGCAATCATCTCAGAGATATGCATTTACTTACAGGATCATAATGAAAATCCTATGATTAATGTTTTAGAAGTGACATATCGCCCTATAAATAGAGTAATGATGAGGAAGTTATCAGATCCAATAGGACTAGTACCAAAGGATTGTATTTTATAATAATACAAACATCCTATCTAGATCATCAAAAAGGATAATTTTTTCACACCCATGGATTTATTGCGGTTCTTTAAGATACCAAGGGGGAATTGATGAGAGTGTCTAAGTATTTATGTTTCTTGCTTCCTATCAAAATATACATAACCAATATTGGAGACCTATTAAGAAAAGGGAGATTTCTTTCTTTGTTACTTGTTCTTCCACATGATAGCTTGTAAATGAGGAATACTAATAACAAGAAATAAATAAGTATCTATTTTCTATTCCTTAGTGGATATAGTATCAAATAAATATGGGATTTAAAATTGGATTATTGAGATCCCCTCAAAGGAATTGATATAGTATGGGTGTCAATGATAGTCTCACAAATGTATCTTAATTATTACATAAAAATGATACACTTTCTGCGGATGAGCTCAATATTTTCTATGTCTATTTTTCTCCTAATCAATTTTTGTTAATTTTTAAAATAAATTTTATTTCCAAGTGGTTACTATAAATTAAAAATATTCAAATCAAACCATCCAAAATTTAAAAATACAATATTGAGAAACGACATCCCAAATATGAAAATAATAATGTTCCACCCATCTCCTCTAAACCATCTTAGTCATCCAAATCGTCACTAGTGATTCCACTTGATCCACAACCCGTAAATGATGAATTCTAAGTCAATGGATCCACTAAACTGGAGATTACTTCCAACCATCATACATTTCAACTTCATTCCTTTATCAAAGAGTGAGATCAACATATTATAATGAAAGCATCACCGGAAAATAACCATTGTGAAAAACACCAACGGTGGGCCCCAAAATAATGAAAAAACAATAACAAAACAATAGAGACACAAATCACCTAACAAGTGTCCAAAATCTAGATTAGTTATATAAAAAACCAATAATATTTCAATTAAAACCTTGAGTAATAAACACTAAAAAATATATTGATCAAAATATAACTCCATTTTCAATTTTTTCCAGCACTAAAAGATTCCATTTGTTGAGTTCAATAGAACCAAATCCATAATCTTATGATAAATATGACTCAAAACATGAATGGAATATCACCGAACACCAAAACCAACCACCCAAAACATCTTTGTTACAAACACCCTCGACCCAACTCATAGAGGAGTAGAAGATAATCAGTTTAGAGTATGAATTGAGTGGACGAGGTATCTGATGAATGGAATCAACATCAAGGTTGTATACTGTAGCCAAAAGTAGGATCAACAGGACTCTAAGAGGACATAAAAAACCATCATCCACCAATCCCCATATCCCAGTATCATATTTTTCATACTGCTTTAGTTCTAGATATGAGATATTCATAGGAAAATAGAGCTAATACCAATGTATTATTAGATAAACCATCTATAGCATGAAACCTATGTCAGGGACGTCAGACCGACCCTATGAAATTTCCTTCAAGAGAACCACCACCAAAATAAAATAACATTGATGAGAAAGAGGAATCTGAGAGTGAAATCCTATACTCAATGAGATTCGATAGAAATGATATGTGATAGGAAAAGGCATAATGAAACGAGGGAGGGGAGGGGGAATGAACAAGATAGGAATCATGAAATCCTCTACATCAATAAAACTAATGAGGAATAGCCTATAGGGAAAGGGAAGAATACAACTGTTTCATATATGGTGGAAGCTCTATGACAAAGTGATTATCCAACACATTAGAGTTCAATGAAATCTTTTATCGTAATGTGATTTTAATTTTACTTATCAATTATAAAAATGGTTGTAGAATGTATTAGATACATATGTCCTATTTAGTACAACATTCCAACCTAATATTGGTGGGGTACCTTAGCTGACAATACAAGAGTAATATGGAATTCATAGGGAATGCTACCTTGATTTCGAATGTGCATAGGAAAGACTTATATATATATATATATCTGAATTGTTTTAAATTTATTATTTTTATAGATTATAAAAAGGTATCCCTATGAGGTATTATATTATATTTAAAGCTATCATTATTTATAGATTTAGTTAATGGGGAGGAATCGCTACTTTGATTTCATCCCATTTAGAAGACATTATTTTTGATTTAGATAATATGGATGCGAATGGATACTGGCCTATATAGAAAGAGGCCATATGTAAATTGATCTAAATGACTAGTCATGTTCAATGTTTGGAATTGGGTATTATTTCATGTATAACCTATACTAGAGAATAAAATATCTATGCCTCAAGGTAAGCTATCACTTTCTTTTAGACAATCTTTTTTTGGTTCGAGAGTGGGGAAGACCATTATATTATCATATATCATACTATGATAGATATATATATCTATATATGTTGTGTCTCACATTTATAAGAAATATAACTATTATTCAAAATTGCTTCATTTTTTCAATCCAGATGAGGTGAATCTATTGGAAGATGTTTCTTTCATGGATTATTCTACTAGTATCATAGATCGAAGACTGATGGTTATTTGAATAATTTTGGTTCTTCTTGTATGGGATTTATGCTTGTATAGACATATATAGGATGATATGTGGGAGAGGTAGGTCGATTCATGTGCCCATTTTACTGATCATTTATTTAATTATTTCTATTCACCCTTGTTCGGGATAGTCAATGACAACTTGTCTTAATTGTGGGAGGTTGTAATATACAGATGATTGTTTTTTTGTATTAACCTGTTAAATTTAAATTATTTTTTTGAAATTGTTTTCTTATAAAAATTCATATTTTAAAAAATATGGGATTAGGAGTTTTTAGTTTTTTATCTTGGATTTCTAAATTTTGGTGAAATAGTGTAAGGCCCCTAATTGGCACAAAATTAGTAGTAACTATGAATATCAACCATTACACCTATATATAAGAAGTTAAAAATTTAAATATCAATAGTGGGAGGAAACATCGACAATTGAAATGAAATAACCCTATTACATAGGTCATCCATACATGCTACACACCATTTGATATATTTTATAACTAGACCACACCCTTATAACAATATATGAAGTTACCATGCATGGTTTGAGAACAGTTTTTCCTACCCATGAGGGATAACCACGAGATGGGGGTTATTCATATGTTATTGTACATAGTTTGTTCACAGTTTCTCAAACAATGTGGCTAAAATGTAAATTTTTTTAAATATGGTTGAATGTAGGATTTTCCCAAATTTCAATAAAACTCTGGTCTTCATTTACTCATCCTTACAATGTCAAGTTCCCCCTCATCTCATTTTATATTTGGAAGCTCTTCAACATTGTATTTTTGGTTTCTCCATCATCTGTCATTTAAGCTAGGTTCCATATGCTTCTTGGATCTCCACCTATAAGACATTCTATAGGATACCTTATTTTTTTAGTTTTTCAATCCGTTCATTATGGGATATTCATGAAATCTTTTTCTCTATATTTATAGGGATGCTTCCTATTTCAATTATTTATCCCATTTAATTGTATATTAGAGTCAATTACTAGATTTTTGTTCTTCTAACATAATAATTTAGGTATTATATTCCATTTACCATATGTCATGTCGATTTATAATTTTTGATTTCCACACACTACATGCACCAACTCTTTTACACTAATATAAATTATCATTAAATTGTTTACTTAATATTGAATTCAATAAACCAAATGGAATAACAGATGATATTTGGAATTCAAGAAAATCAACTGAATCCACCCATTGGTTGAACCATTCAAATTCCAATGTACCCCCTTTTTCTTAACATAAAAAACACCAATTGCAGTTTTTGGATTGACTTCATACGTTAATTGATTAATTTAAAAGGATAAATTGTCCCAATATAAATATGTAATAATAGATATTATCGATCGAATTATATTGTAATAATGTGATTGTTAGTATGATTTCCTCATTTTTCCAATTATCAATGTTGAATTACATGTCATTGAATTGAATTTCTAAATTGATATATTTGGGATGAATATTGCTTGACCACTGTTATAATAAAATATCTATTTCTTGTTATTATTATATTCCATTTTCTCATTAGAGGTGTGTTCAATCATTATCTTGCATGGAAAACCAAAATAGAATCCCTTGAGAACCCATAAAATGCCCCATAACTTCATTGGACCAGTTTCAAAGGAAGATACCTACCTTAGAATTTAGGCAGTTTCATATTTATATGTGAATTCCTTAGAATGGTACCAATGATTGACATTAAATTTTTTATAAGATTATAATTCCTTGAATACAATCTTTTAACTCAATTGATGAATTTTTAAAGGATATGAATTTGAGTTTTTCCTCAGGCCCCAATCATTCTTTGGATGAGATTTACTATGGGAATTCAACATGAATGTTGTAAGACATTATTCTAATGTAATTCATGGTTGTACCCCTTTCATTACACATTGAACCTTATATATAGTCTACATTGTTTAACATATTTTATTTTTTTTACCCTCTAATGTAGATGGTGTCCCAATTTATAAAAGATAATGTACTAATAACATTACATCTTGGATTATTCCCTAATTTTAAAAGTATTTTAAATATGTTTATATTTGTTAAAACTACTATACACTTAACCATTTTCATTAAATTTGTATTGACATTATATACATGAGACGAAGAAGGTATGGTCATCCCATAATCCCATGAGGAGTCTGATCCCAAATTGATTATTATTTCACATAGGTTATTCAACTAAATATATCAATATCATCACACAACTTATTTTATATTCACAGACTACATTTTTATTTTCATCATCAGTGGTGGCCTTCTGAGTATATCACACTCCATGTTGGGTCTGTTGTTTAGTATCCTTACTAACCTCATGTATATAGGTAGGGCAAGGAAAATAACCCACTCATGGTTTCTTGATTGACAAATATAATGAGATATTAAGAGGAATGAACTGATCCTTGTCACATGATTCTATTTGATATTTTATTTTTGGATTTTTCACTTTTGATATAAATATATGTATGTATTCCATCATTTTATATCATTCTAAGAAAAACTCATTATTTTGTTTGAGGTTCTACATTTGGATTGATATATTTTCAACGTTAGGATGATTTATTTACAAAGATCTATTATAAATATTATTATTTTTATTTATTCATTATCGATCTCTATTATGTTCCTATAATCAAGAGGTTATAGCCTCAAAATTGTACCACCTTAGATTATCGCTGATAGTTGGTAGCCTCTTTCATATGGGGAGGGATCATTATGTCCATGTGACCAACTAGGTTTGATTACTTATGAAAGAACATGGCCTATGAAATTACACAATATGTGGATAGTAATAAGGATTTATTTAATGATAATATATGATATATATATATCATATAAGAAATAATAATGGAATCATAATGGTGGATAATTTTTTACTTTTCTTTATTTATATCGGTCAAAATGTGAAAAAAGTGTTCATTCATATTCATGGAAAACCATATCCATGAATGTTGTAATTCACATATCATTCACCATAAATTATAGATTAATATTATCATATATATAATAAATATATGTGATATTTATAATAGGATAATCATTCTACAAATATTTCACATAACAAACACTAGTATGAATATTAATTTTCTTTGAATTTATAATTTTTTGGATAAATTATAATTAAATTTAAGAATTAGTGCTTAAAAATTTTAAAATAACGATTATTTTATTTTAGTTTTAAAATATTAATTACTTATGATAAAAACATGTTACCTTAGTGAAAAATGGATAAATTAAGTTATCTTCAATGAATTGAGATGAAAATGGTTAAAAAATATTTATTTTTTATGTTTTAAAGGTGTGTCTCGACAAACAAATACCATACATCCCTTATTTATAATTTTCTAGAAGTTTATGGGGTGGGAGTGACTTCCCACCATTATATATGTGTTTATAATTACAAAAATGGAACTACTCTGCAATTAAAAAAGGGAAATCACTCCCCTAACATTTTCACACATGTAAATCCCTTTGGATGGAAAAAGTAATGAAATATATCCCAAAAATATATATCCACATTCTATAGTTTCTCCCCATTTAAAAGACCAACAATTTTATCCATAAAATGAGATATGTAGTTTGTAACTCTATGAGAAGTTAATCACCTTAACAGAGCTCTTCCTTTCTCTTTCTGAATTTTTCATATTAAATTATTTATTTTCACTTTCAATATAATAACAAAACTATAAACAATACACTAATATAGTTTTATGTTGAAAACATATTATATATCATTATCTTCTCCGATCAAATGGAAAAGTTAATAATCAATATTGTGAAATGTGGCATACCTCCTCATGAACAGATGTAACATGTTTTCCATGAAAGAATCCTGTAGTTGTATAAAACGATGGATTAAATCTATATATAGTATATGTAATAATTATACTTTTTTAATCATAATATAACATATACAAATATAAATTTCATTGTATTTAAAATAAGATAATTAATCTCATGTGTATATTGTACTACCACATATCAAATGAATGTGATTTTTCTTTCATTAATCTATTATATAGAATGAAAATAATTGTAAATTTCATAAATATATGTGATAAATGTGAAATGATATTAAATATATTAAATTTCTATAAAATTAATTTTTTTACTCTTTAAAAAGTATGATAATGATAGCATCACTTGTGTATACCAATGGTCTACCATCTCCATGAAGTATTGTTATTCATCTTCCATGTAAAACCTCCAATAATGATTCAAAAAATGAATTTAATTACATTTAAAAAAAAATTAATATCATCTTTGAGAAGATGAATATATATTATATATACATGAACTAGAACATTCGTAAAAAAATAATCATGATAATAAATCAAAATTAACACCTAAGTTAATGAAATAAAATATTATTAAAAAATTAGTGGTAAATTGTCATAATTGGGCTATATATGATATTATCAATATGATTATTGTTCTATTGAATAATAAATAATATCTTAAAAATAATTTACATGGAATTAAACCACATTTAACAAAAGGAAATCATGAGGTGAGGGATATATTCTCATTTTATGTTCTTTAAGGAATTTTTTAACGTTAAGCACATAATTATATTATATGTTGTGTATATACTACAAAATATATCTATAATATAATCAATATATCATATATAAGAGAATTTTATATTTCTACTCTAACCATCTCATCAGATGGAATTTGACATAGAAGTAACCAAGTGGTATTTAATTTATTAACTCAATTCCATTTTAGTGGGTTATATTACTTCTTTATTTTCATTGATGTTATATTATAATGTGTGTATGAATACAGATAATTTATTCCTGAATTTTCCCATTTTTTTTGTGTAATAATAATTCACATGCATAATAAATTGTTTATTTAATTATCACTTCAGCATTATGACCATTATAATGGACTTCATCTCTATTTCCAATCCTTTGAGATTTATTTTTAATATTCACATATTCAAAATTATGTTGTATATTTACTACACCATTGTTGTTATTCAAAGTAATACCTATTTATTTATTATTTTTAATGATTCATTTCATGTTTATTATTATAGGGGATATAATTAAATTGATACTAAATATAAAATAAATATTTTACAATATCAAATTCATTTATAAATGTCAACTTTATCTTGAAAGAAACAGTTTCTTGTGAAAGTTTTTTCATTACACATTATATTTCA
The DNA here is from genome assembly GCA_963277665.1 of Viscum album. Lineage (NCBI taxonomy): Eukaryota > Viridiplantae > Streptophyta > Magnoliopsida > Santalales > Viscaceae > Viscum > Viscum album. The sequence goes on along the minus strand of OY728126.1, from coordinate 1,393,162,686 downwards.
TTTATATGTCAATATTAATTGTATCCTGAATAATATTATTTTCTAACCCATATAATTTTTTATCTTATGATTATTTATTTTAATGTTATTGGAATAATATGGAAAATATTGATAAATATGTTTTCAACACTCAGTTGAGATATTTGATGAAATAATATTTTATTCATTGATAGAATTGATTATCAAATATATTAGGAATTAATTTTTAATGTTGTGATCATGGGGTTATGAAATTATAAACCCCCTAGATTCATCCAATAGTATAATGATGAAAAAAATTGAATAAATCAGATACATTTTTTACCCATAGTTTTAAAATTTCTTGTGAAGGGTCCTGATAGTTGTGGTCCCATGATTCATGATATCATGGAATCCAATAATTAAGAATTTAGTTCACTTATAATATAGTTATTTTTATAATTGATGAAAAGTTTCCATTGATATTATATATGAATGCATTACAATCTTAGTTAATTGATTTATTTGAATGTGTGTGTAGTTATTTACCTTCTCAAGTTGATAATTCCTTTTTTCATGGTCATGTTATTGATTAACTGTAATTTCTATTCAGTTTTATTCAATGATATAAATATTATTCTCTATCTACTCATGATAACATATACTATACTTATCATACATTGGGATTGTTTATCATTGTTATCATTTTTTTAGTCCCCATTACATGAATATGATTTCCTTGAATATGTTTTATGTATGTAAAAATTATTATTATGTCGTGATATACATATTATTCCAAAATTTAAAATGGTCATAGTTTTTTTACCTAGGTTTTTTAAATTGAAGAGCCGATATATCCTTCTAGGATTGACCCCATGTTGTATAATAATATAATAATGTTGACACACACTATGTGTTACTAGATCTAAGGTTGTTATAGTGGTGTATTATGTAGAGGCATTTGACAAATTATCTCAAACTACATTAATTAAAAATTAATATTTTTATTGTAGTATATTCATGACATGATTGGGTTTTCATTATTTTTATACAAATCGAATTATCTCTATAAATCATGATCTCCATAAAATTTTTAGATGATTCAGAATTGTACCTTATTAATTAAATAATATATATCTACTAAATTATTTGGTAATGTTAATATGTTGTAGAATACTCCCAAATAATACAAATGAAATGGTAAGAACACATTTTTTTTACTAATTCCAGAATCATAATTACCCTTTCACCCATTTCACCGAATATAACACATTTCAATTATTCATAAAAATTGACATGAAAAATAATTAAGTATTTTATTTGAAAACAATCAATACACAACATGATATAAATCATATAATAACATTTAATTTACATGATCATATTTGTTAAGTCACAACCTATCGAGATATGATTCATGTGAACTAGGTTCTTTATAATGTCAAAAATCATGGATTTCATGTTATTATATATAAATACAATTATTATAATGATCCGAAATATAAAATTTGTTTCCTTTTTAAAAATTTTATATATTATTTCCGAAAAGAGAAAATAAATCCATCTATATCTAAACATGACAAGGATAAACAGTTTTTTATATTTGAAATTAACAACACATATTTAAAATTATAAATAAACCCATTTTAAAGTTAAGAAGAGATACTATAATCACATGGGAATCTCTTCTTACTCAATTAGAGGCACAATGTTCCACCTCTTTCAACAATCATAAATCTACATGGATTATGAGTTTGATACAAAATTAAGTATCAGAATCTATATATAAATTATAATTAATAGAAATGGATTTAAAAATTTCAATTGAAACACAAATAATGGTTCCCATATATTCATTATTTTGGTGTAGTTCTTCCTCTAATATCCCTTATTACAACATTAAAAGAATATCATACTTTACCACATCCATCCCCTTGATCCTATACCAAATGGACATGAGATTTTATTATTATATATACACTATTTTAATGAAGTGTTTCTTGGATATCCTTTCTATAAGTTCACTAGGATGGTTAATGATTTTAAATTCCTAATGTAATCATTTTCCAAAAAATATATATCTAATTACTTGGTTCTGATTAAAAAAAATTAATATTAAATTTCATGATAAAAATTGAGAATATCTTATGGTATATATAGATCATAATTTAGGTGCACATTTTTTTGGGTGTCTTAAAATAAAGTTTTTATGAATGCATAATATAACTATTCGTCTTACTAGTATGGGACCCAACATGTGTACCATATCTAATATTTCATTTAATGTGTACCGTGGACATAACATTCTTATATTATCATAACATATCCTAATAATGACTATATATATAAGAAAACTTTGTGTATACATCAACATATTTATAAAAATTATGGATCTCACAAGTATTAGATGAAAGAAGAAGGAATTTTAATTCTTATAGACTATCAATATGTTTCTATAATATAGTATTGACAACCAAAAATACATATGTAATTGGATTTTTAGTAATTTGAGAATCTAAAACCAATTGCGTCTGGTCATGGTGTAATATTTTTTGAAATATCTTTCACCGTTAATTGATTATTATGTATTTGAAGATTATATGTTTCTATAATATTATTTATGTGAATATTGTAGAGGTTTTATAAGATTATATTTTCTCGAAGAAAAGAAACTCTTTTTGATTACCTTGTGTGACTTAATAATATTCTTTATTTATCTCCATCTATTTTTTTTAATCCCAATATCCCTCACCATTTGATTTATAATATACTATTTGATTTATATTCTTATATTGGAAACCCATTTGTTTCATTTTTATAACCCAATAATGGGACATGTCAAATTTTTAATGGTCTTTAGGTAGGAGGTATTTTGATATAAGTATCCATCACCATTTTAGTGGGCCAATTATTCCTAAAATCAGCGTACTAGATTTTCTGAACACTTTCCTCAATGATACACCTTTTCTTTCAATGTCAAATATCCTAAATGTAAACCATGTTAAATAAATCCAAAAAGATCATTCAATGACCAAGAAAAAAATTAATTCTCTTGGAGAATGCTAGACCAACACATTGATCAATAATTTAATTTTCAATAATGTAATGGTAGGAATCGTTGATTAAAAATTTATATTAGGGATTTTTTATAATTATACAAATTTAATTATTAATTTTCACCATAAATTGTTTTTTAATATTAAATAGATATGAAAACATTTATTAATATTGTATTCATAAAATAACATATATATAATTAATTTTTTTTTAATATTACGAGTCTTCAAATTTCACTGAAATTATTTCACCATTTCAAAATTAAAATAGAAATCAAATCAAATATATAAATAAATAATCAAATCCCATCAAGAATGGAATAAACATGTTCCTTGATCAGGATATTCATCCATGAGTTACTTTATAATGGGTCTAAAAATTCTCAATTGACTCTTAAAGAAATGCTCCTTATTCCAATAAAGGCATTGTTTTCAACATTCCACCTAAAGCACATGTAAATATTTTATTTTATTCAACTCGTATTGATCTATGACTTTATGATATTACATTAGTTCTAACATCATTATATACTGTTTCATAAATGTTTATTATAAGAACCTATTGTATATGATTACCTAAAATAAAATATAGACACATAGGTCCATACATAATAATTATTTATGGATAACTTATAGATCTTTAATAATTGATTTATAATAAATTTAGCTTGAAAACATATGAAATAAATAAATAAATTTATAGAAAAAACTATCACATAAAAAATATATTCTATCTCACGGTCATATATAAATGAAATGACTTAACATTTAATGTAGCTAAAATTCATTTAAACTCCTCTAAACAGAGGGAAGGGACTATATTTATAAAAAATCAGTATATATTTAAATTAATAATTTTTTTCATTAATTATACTTATAAATTATATATCATATTTCTATCCAAGTTAATTTTAAATATATTTAAATAATTTAAATTATTAATTAATAATAATACTATATAGAGTATACTATAGGTGATAAAACATGTAACTATGAAATTCTACATAATACATTTACATGAGTTCAATTGTCACATGGATTTTGGTGACATATGAAACGGTTTTTAATTATCGATGTGTATAGACCATTTCACGTACAATTTAAAATAAATAAAAATTATGAATTTATATTTTTTTGTGATAGAAAAGATATGATTTATCATGAGTCCATCTATGGGGTATGATCAATATTAAAAACTACACATCATTCTTTGAATATATGAAATTTTTACCACATGTGATTCTATTTACACATAAGATAACTATAAAAACCATACATGGATTGTATCTAGAAAATAATTTTCAAATTAATTAATAATAAATTTAATATAAAAATCAACCCGCCAAAATAAATCATTGTGTAATTCATCAATAAATCTCTATCACATAATGTTTCTAACTGGATACATGCGATATAGTTATGTTTTATTAATATATTTATCCACCTACTATCGTGAAAAAATATTCCTAGTGACACGGTGTGTATTATTCGTAGGTTGATAGATATGACACAACATGTGTGGCATAATATATATCATTTACATCATGTATGTTAATTTCACTACTCTTGTTTTCATTGCATAAGAAATATTAATGACTATCATTCTCATTGATCACATCGATTATATGAATCTCATGGTGAAAAATCATATGGGTTAGACATTATATATACCAACTACATGCCACGTTGAACATGGAATCCCACTTGCTAACTAGTAATTAATACAAAATATGTTATGATGTTACTAATCATACCCCAATATGATATACACTAATTTTTTGGATTTACCTAGTTTGGTACACTATAGTTATATGATGTAAATTTCTATTAATTGGTGTGTGTTTAGGTCACTCGGCCAAAATACTACACACCTTCGGATAGGATTTTATGGTGTTTTTTGAATTCTCTTGTCCAACTACTATTCATATTAAATCTAACCATAATATTATCATGAACATAATTTAAAATAATAATAATAATATGGATTTATAAAATAATTTTCAAATGCTATATTTTCTTATGAATAATATATAATATTTTAAAATTAATCTCTTACTACTATACACATATTGAACATTATGGTGTGTATTATAATTAGTTGGAAGCTTTTCCAAAAATGAGTATCATAAATTTCATTTGAATATACTCTAAAAACATGAGGAAATCAGTTATAGTGTATTCAAATAGAGTATATTTCTCAAAATAATTATTAATAATATTATATAAATGAATTACATAAATAATAAAATTCATTATTCATTAAAGATCAAATTAGTTTCCATTATTGTTGTAACAACTTTCCAATGAATGATCTAATTTCAAATAACTCATTTTATCCCCTATAATTATCCATGAATGTCATAAATTTATTGATTGATGGAATTTTGTTATATGATGATATCTATAATCTTGAATTATTTTTGGTTGATCACGACATGATATCATTCAACATTAAATAATTTTATCTTATTACTTAGATCTAAAGAGAGATAAGTAATATGATCATATATCACTATTTAAAGCTTTCATGAGAGTGTTCTACAAATTTGGTGTTGAATTAATTATCAGGAATAATCCAAAAAAACAAACCTCACCCTTGAAAAGATATAAGTTAGGTTATATAGATAGGGGGAGACAACTTGTTTTTATAGTGAGACCCCTATTTAATTATAAAAGTATATGTAATTCCCATCTCTAATAATTTTTTTAAGATTATATTTCATGAAGTGAAAAAATGAAAATATTTGAATATAAATAAATAATTAAATATACATATACATATATTTCAATAATGAAATATATAAAATATATCATTTCAATAATAAATGATAACTCGTCCTGTTAATCCTCCAGAAAATGTATCAATTATATAGTAAAAAATATTTATATAAATAAATAGATATGTATCATTAAATTATTCATTTAGTTAGTGAATTATATGAAATTCATTATATGATTAATAAAATTATATTTCATTTTCAAAGCAATCATATTACAAAATAGAAATATCTAGTGACTAAATTTATAGGCTAAATATGACCAAAATAATTAATATTCCGTAGGATTGATAATAATATTTATTCTCATATAAATAAAATAAAATATGTTGGGTTATACCAAATCATTGAATGAATCCATCTATGACTTATTATTAGTGGCATTATGTGGTCTTATCTAATATCCAGGAATATAATCTAAGTAAATGTTAGAGAAACCATGGGGAAGTTATTTTATATCCCAATGAAAATAATCTCCTATGATTTTTCAAAATGTAATATAATATCATTATCTTGATACCTAATTTTGATGGTTAGATATATGAATCTTCTGTAAATTTGTTTGAATATATTTTTTTTGGACATTCCAAAATGGATTCATTGATAAACTGATATGAAAAAGTTATTAACTACAGAGTTTTATATTAATCAATAGGCATGAGATATCATGTTCTCTTGTGGGAAGGTAATTTTTTTATAACCTTATTCAATAAATGGTTTATATATTTTGTAACACAAAACACATCCTACCAAATCACATAAATTTGGTGTTATATGTATTCACTATATATTAATGTATGTAATTGATTTAATTTATTAATAATATTCTCATGTAGAATGACCACGACGATCATTCATAGAAATAAATATATGAAAAAAATTTCTATGTGGAATTTATATTAGTAGGACTACACTCAAAACCTCACCTATTGAATATTACCAAATATGAAACATAATTTGAATTAAACATGGCCACATATTAGCACTCAACAACTTATAGTGAAATAGTCATCATATCTTTATCAAAAATTTATTATATAATATAGGTGATATATTTATAATACTCTCATAACAGTTAATTATACTCATTATTATGTGAATATTCAAAAACATTTAAATTAGAAAAAGAATATAAAAATCAATATCAGATTAATTAAAAAAAAGTACAATTACCACTAGTATGATTTTTTTTACATTCGTTTCATCAAACATAAAAGTAATTGCTAAATTGGATGGTTCCAAAAAAACCAAATCCAACACACTATGTTTTAAATGATGGAAGTAAAATTAAAAAACACCTTCAAACCATTTATAAATTATATTTCATATAAAATAGTGAAGATCTAATATTGAAGAAACCCCCAATGTATATCGAACACCAATCATGGAAAATTATCATATACAAGTTCACTTTTTTACCTATAGTATGTGGAATCATAAGTTTATAAAAATTTATTTTACAGTAGGTATCTACTTAATAAAATATATTTGTTCAATATATTATGTTGCACACAACACGAATCAGAAATTTATTGTAATATAACATTAATTAGAAAAATGACCATTTAAAAAATCATATAATTTTTTAAAGTTTAAGTAAATTAATGTTCTCAAAATTATAAATTACATAATGGTATTTTTGTGAAACAGAAAATTTTATTAATAATTTTACAAATAATATAATGATAGAAAAGAAACATTATTTTCAAAAAAACAGATTCATAAGCTAATTTTTTTCCTTATGATTATAAGATAATTTTATGAGACTGTTATTAATTTTTAAATTTGTCACAAGATGGGTTATAAATTTCAAATAATAATTATTTTTATTAAATGATTAATTTAAGTAAAAATTTAATTTCTCTTATATAAAAACTTATTTTTCAAAAATGGTGTTAATTATTGAATTCTATATGGTGAAAAATGGTTAGGGTGAATAATTTGTATTTTTATAAAGTAGTTTAATTTTCGGTCAATAGTGAAATACTGATTGTTTTTTTCATTTTTTCCAAATACATCAATTAATGAGTCTTAGATTATGAATGTAATAATTAATAACCAATTTTCTTGAAATCACATGATTTTTCACCACTAGTTATAGTCTTGAGCCAATATAGTAAACTAATTAATTAAATAATCAAAAAACACGCCTCTCTTCCACTATAAATACCACCCTTCTCCTCAAATCTTCCAATACTTGATGACTTTCCTATTTATTCAAAATCATGTTGACATGTCCTTCCACCCATGTCCAAGACCATTCTGTATCAATAATAGACCAAACACAAGTTCCTTATATATGTTCTCAAAGTGAATAATGCAAGATGTAACGCACATAATACATATATTTCAATTTATTTTAATTCCATTTAATTTATTATCCATCAATAACTCATCAATCCAAAAATTAAAGATAAATCTTCTATATTATATATATAGGTATTTTATTATTTTAATGGAAAATTCATAATCAGACCCATTACCCTCTCTCTTTTTTTCTAAAAAAAATATCACCTCTGAGGTGTCATCAACTACCATCATGGATGATGTGTTTTAATTTTCTATTATTACCTTAAACATAAGTTAAATAAAATATAAAGGATTAAATAGATTCGAAAATTTATATTACAAATTATTTAGTGTTCTGGAATCATTATATAGAGATAATATTACATAATAAAATAAAACTGGAGAGTGATAATTGAGAATTCACCAAAATAAACTAACAACCATCATTAACATTTTATCTACTGAGTCAATCCCATATCTGAAATGAAAAAATTATATATAAGACTGTTTAGTTTTCTATAAGATTATGGATAACATATAATTTGAATTATGAAAATCTATTCCCATTTAACATGATCTGTTATACAAGTATACAAGTGATCCAATCTTGACAACCATGGGAACAGACACTCTTTATGAAAAAATTTAGTCTTCTTACTCATAAAAAGTGAAAAGTAATCATAATAAAATTATAAAAAATAAAAAAAATTATGTGGTTTTTAATTATGTTTTTAATGTATCTTCTTTCATTCTCCAAGACATTATTATAAAGTGTATTACACATTTAGACATAAGTAAAGGGGTTCACCCAAAACCTCCATTTTCCTTCAATTTATAATTTATACATCTATTTACTCCAAAGTAATTCTTAATTACTATTTTTTACTCATCATAAATTATATGTGTATAATCTAATGATATTTAATTATATGATTTATTCTTTATTTCATAAGAAATATAATTTTTATAAAGATCCATTTCAATTCGTCAAAAATAAAAAGATGAATTAAATGATCGAACCAAATTTCTTACCCATTTTCATCTAACATTTATTATTTCTTTTGAATAAAATTGTTTTTCAAAAATCAACCATTTTATAATGATAATATATTTTTTAAATTTATCATTTATAAAAACAATTGTTACTTTTACCATTATAAATTCCCTTTAGTTTTATCCCTTAAACTATATTAATGAAGATCATTTCTAATGTTTCTTAAACAACGATTTTAAATGTTTTAACATCATATGAACTTCATTTATCTTGATTTATTCATTTTTTATATATGAAATTTTAAACTATGATGTTAATCTTTTTTTTCATGGACACCATTATGATATTCCATTTGGTTTTTCCTTATTATACACATATTCATTGTGTGTGGTGTATGTATACATACCTCCAACATTTATCATCATTCATTAATGATATCATTAAATAACCATATTTCATGCGTGATGGATATTGGTTTTGTAAAAACATTTACCCTTTTTACATATAGTGTTTTCATAGAATTTTAATTTAATTGGGAAAATATTAATTAACTGGTATCCATTACTCAATATGGATATCTTGATAAGTATTTAATTAATCTATATATGGAAAATATTTTATCTTTTAATGAAAGGTGGGACACAGTCATAGATATCCCATCGATGCATAGACATTTCTCATTTGAAAAAAATAGTTAGCAACAAACCATTCATTTTTTTCTAAGGATAATCAGATGTGTTTTGGCCCACATTCTTAAACCATCTTAATTTTATAATGGATCATTTGAAGATACCAGACTTCCACGATTTTTCATTTTCTACATTTAGTATTTAGTTATTTATTTGTTGAGATTATCACTTCATAAAACTCTATGGACGCATTTAAATTCACAATATATTGATGGAATGTATATTTCAGTCATTTTTTCATGCCATTATGATTATTCCATATTGAAATTGGTTCAATTAATATTTATTAATTTAACCATTACTATGTATTTGATCTCATCATTTTATTTTACTAATTTACCCTTTTATGATGATCAATTTACTGAATAATTACTGGTGAATAATTTTATAAATTTTTTATTATGTTCAATGTTTAATTATTAATGTAATACGGGTTGAATGTATGTATCTAGTTCTTAAAGGATAATAAACTGGCTGATTCACATGATGTGATCCCCTGTAACATTTCCATTATAACAAAATAATCACTTACTATGGGATACTTGGGTTGTGTTTCTTCTAGTTGGTATTAGATAAATTTCAGTAGAAACCTTACGATCTATAAGATATGTAAACATGAGAATTATAATAATCCATTATAGTGAATTTTTTTCTCAATACACATGATGATTATGATCTAACGTAGTGCATGTCATTATTTAGTGATTTTTCCTAAGGGACAAAATAAAATCAATACCCCTATCAAGGCATGGATTTTCCCATAAAGAATGTCAAAATAGTTTACGTTGGAGCTAATATGATCATACCTATATTATGAAATTTCATTTTTGTTATAATAAATAACCATAATAAACCAATGTTGGAACATTTCATGTTTTAAATACCCCATTTTTTAATGGGAATACAAGTCCATTGGTTTATTAGTAGGGAATCATGTCAGCTTATAATATATTTCTAACATTGGGATGTAATGAAAAATAGAAAGATATTAGTAGAAGTATATTGCATCAAGAGAGATTATGATCAATGTTTTTTGTTGATCCAAAATAATAATTATCATAATGAAATAGAAGTTATTTTATAGAAAAATTTTAGAGAAAAATTCATTGAAAATAAATATTCCAAATGAGAAATGAACTAAAATGAAGAGAAAATAAAATTTCTTAAAGAAAATGGAAGAAGGCATTATTTCTGATTAAGAGGCTACTTTTACAAGATATTCAAATTAGGTTTTATATTAAATATGTGATTCAAACAAAAATATTGATAATTTCATTGATGGTCTCTTTCACTATCTCTAAAGGGAACTAGAGTCTCAAACACTTCCATCATATAAAAAATAGTAATAAATGAAAAAAAATTGAGATGGATTTTCAAGATCCTATATATTAAAGGAAAATGATGAGAATAATATGTATTCTAATTACCACGGAAAATTTGAAGAATTTCTTAAGAATAAGGGAATCAATACATTTCAATATTGATTTTTTTTAAATAACCATCCCTGGGAATACTTGTAAGGCATGTGGGTTTTTGATGAGTACCGAGAAAAGGGTTATCAATATAATTATTTAAATGGGATGAAAAAAATAAATGATATTATATTCTAAAACTACAATGAAATGGGGTGTTGTTCAAATCAATGTCCCAAAATGAGGGGAATATACCATTAATGTGGCCATAGGGAGATGGAAAGGGTTTTTCTGATCATTGTAGCTTCAATAGAGGTACCCAATGATATAGTTTTGGGTACATTAATCATATCTTAGAATTTATCAAATGCTTTATTTCATTCTGGATCGTCACAATATTTTATATATAAACCATTTTCATATATAATTATAGATTTACATTTTAATTTAACTAGGGGTAGTTAGTCGAAACACATAAGGGAAGTCTCCTTTGAATAAAAATATGTTGGTCAGTCCCCTTTTTGATAGATACATTTCCATTGGCTGTTAAACATATCATCATACAAATGTATGACATTGATATAATATTCACTTGGTAATTGACTTCAACTTATGAAGGAAACAGTTATTGAAAGAAGAAATACATTTCCGTATGTGTGGAAGATATAGAATCCCTTATCTTTAGAGAAGAAACCACATCATTTAATTATTATATAAATCCACCTCAATAGATGTATTGAATAAAATTCATGGTTATAAAAATAAAACATTATATATGTATGGGGAATATAGTCTTCAATTTTAGGATGTACCAATTGTGTAGGAATAATTTGATAAATTTCTTTATGAATTACCTGGTTCCCACAAAATTCATGTAGTTCGATTTAGCATTAATATAATCCCTAATGTAAGAGAAATTTAAAATACTCCTTATAGAGTGGAAAATATAGAATAAAACGATTTTAAAAATCAATTATATTATTTCATTAGTAGTGGAATTATTCACCCAAATATTTCACTTTGGATAACCCATGATCTATTTTTTATGAAGAAATATGGATCCCTGATGGTGTACATTGACTATAGAGAAATCAATGCCATTACAATAAACAATAAGTACCCTCTTCCCATCATTGATGATTTATTTAATCAAATTCAAAGAGATCTACATTTATTAAATATTTACCTTCATTTTGGATATCATATATTTCATATAAAGAAGGTATATATTCTAAAGACAACATTCTCAACCAGGTATGAACATTACAAGTTTAATGTAATTCTATTTGGATCAAAAAATTCAACCTATGGTTTCATGAATCTAATGAAAACTGTATTCACGGAATATCATGATATATTTGTTGTTGTATTTATTTATGATATCTTGGTGTAATCCAAAATCTATTAGGACCACGATATCCACTCGTACACTGTTATCAAGACTCTTAGAAGAAATTATTCTTATAGAATGTTTAGAAAGTGTGAATTTTGGATTCAAAATATTTATTATCATGGAGATATGGTCTCTAATGATGGAATACCATATGGTCTTTTGAAGAAGATGTAAATCCATGAATGGGGTATGATAACGAACAAAACCATGCCATGCTGTTTCATTGGGTTTTGGGACACAATCGGTGTTTCATCTAAAATGTTTCCTTATTTTCAAACACATTAAACAACATCACATGTCAATAGGTAAAATATTTAAGGCAAAATTGATATCATTGTTTTTATAAGTCTTAAATAGAAGATTGGTCAATAAGCCAAATTTCAATCTTCCATAAAAAATCTCGAATTGTGATAGAGTGACGTATCGAAGAATTGACTGGGATGTGTAATTATCCAAACCAATAATGTTATTACATATTAATTAATGTGGTTAATGACTCGAGAAAAACATTATACAACTCATGATCATGAGTTTTCATCCATATTCATTACTCTAAAGATAGAGAGACAATATATATATATATAGTGAAATTTATTATATATATATGTGTGTGTCACAATATTTATAAATGCAAATTTATGTAGAAATAACATACCATGAAAAAAAGGTTGTCGTTTGAGTTACTCAATGACTATGATTTCTGAACACAACATCACCTAGGAAATGAAAATAATGTAGCCGATGCATTATGTAGAAAAATATTTGAAATCTAACCAAATTGATGATTGAGAATGGTCATGCGTCAATTGATATAATAAATATAGATAAGGGAACAGTCAATGAAGAGGAAAGCACAATCCTTATCAAATTATTGTGAATCCATCCTTAATATATAATACAAAAATATCTAAATATGATAATGAAAATTTTAAAAATTAAATTAAAATTGTTAAGGATATAAGATTTGATGACCTTGTGTATGAGGATAGAGTTCTAAAATTTGTAAAGAGGATTTGTTTTCCCTCGAAACCAAGATAAAATTGTGTTATTAGATGATTCTCAAAACATAAATTTCTCTTTACGCTCTTGTATAACCACGATGTATAGTAATTTGAAAGATAATTTTTGGTGGGATAATACGAAGATGGAAGTTGATGACTATGTGTCAAGGTGTCTTATTTTTCAAAAATTTAATTCTAACAGATAACACGATTGAGGATTCATACAGCCTCAATATATTATAATGTGGATGTGGGATGACATTATGATGGACATTGTCACAAGACTACCAATTATACGTAGAATTAATGATGCAATATGGGTTATTATTGATCATATTATAAAATAGACACATTTAGATTAAATGAGAGAATATTTAAATATTGAATTCTTAACAATTATATATATTAATGATGTTATAAATCCTCGTTTTGAACCTCTATCAATTGTTTCTGATTTAAATTTCTATTTAATGTTAAAATTATGGAAGAATCATCATGAGGCTCTGGATACATATCTTTTTTTTAATACTTCATATCACCCTCAAACCAACAGAATTTATGAAAGGAATATTCTAACATTATAAGACATGTTAGGATCATGCTCAAACGACATTCATGGAACGTGGGATCAGCATTGAAATTTGGATGTGTTTTTTATAATAATACCTTCTATTATAGTTTTCAAATGGATCCATATGAACCATTATTTGGAAACAATACCAAATTTCAAATAAATAATGATTTTAATTAAAAATTAAATTTCTCATGTCTTGAAAATAATTTTCCAAAATATGAGTCCTTTTTTATTATAATCCTATAAAAATAGTTTTGGTGATTTTTCTGGGTTTTTAATAAATAGTTGAATTTTGTTTAATAGTGGAATATTTTGATTTCTATTTATCATTTTAGTCATAATTCATGAATTATTGAGTCATATATGAAATTTGGATGAGGTAAGAACCCAATGGTTATAACTCACTAGAAATAGTAACTTTATTTAGTCAAAAAAATTCCCCATTATAAATTTTCTTCATCCAAAATAATAATCTAATGACTAAAATAATAAAAAACACCCATCTCATCCACTATAAATACCACCCTAACCACCCCTTCTCCACACACATTTCAAGCCCTGTAGTTTTTAAATTTTTTAACAAAACCTCTTCTTGAGTCTCTCCTCCATGTACAGGATTCGTTTTTTCAATAAAATAACAATCCCAAGTGTCGTAATGGTGTTTTCAAGGAGAAAAATTCAAGACTAAAACCATGAATCTATCCCTTTCAAATTCATTCAAATTAATTTATTTTTTATCCTTCCCTTATCCCTCCTATCAAATAATGTATGATAACTCAAATATATAATATTTAAAATAATATTATTCTGATAGTTTAAACTACATAATCTAACCAATTCTCCTCTCCCATTTATTCTAACAATCTAGATATCTTTGCAGATGTGTATATTTATCCCTATCGTGAATTATGTGTTTTAATTATCCATTACCAAATTCCAGACTAGTGATAAACCATTGCAATGGTTAAAAAATTGTAATATTCATATTAAATCTTATTTATTGTTATGTAATAATCATATATACATAATATTAAATAATAAAACTAAACAAGGTTTTGAAAATCAAAAATTCACCAAAATTAAAAAACATTCATTGTAAAAAACATCTCTAATGAATAATACTCACATATAGAAAAACCCACATATAAGACCATTTGATCTTATTTAATTTAATTAGGGACATATAATTTCAATTTTTGTTACTATTCCCATAAAACATGATCTCTCATAATTTTATACAACTGATCCAATCATGAAAACCAAGGAAACTGACACTCTTGAATGAAAAAATGAAATCTTATAACTCATAAAAAGGCCATAAATGAACATAATATGACTATAATAATTCAAATATATTTTGAATAGGTTATGAATTAAATTATTAAAAATTAAAATTTCATTATCTATGATTTTATGTGTATGTGCTGACCACTTTCATACATAAGGTAATGGATTCTTCTCGAACAACCATTTATTCCTTTTGTTTGCGTTTTCACACTATCATTACCATAATTTAATTTTTAATTGTTATTATTTTCACTTTCTACATTTTGTGTCTATATTAGTAATATATTTATATATCTCAATTTTTTATTATTTGATATGAAATATAGGTATTATAATCATCCTTTTTTAATTCTTCTTGATAAACTAGCCTAGTTAATAGGAATTTCTAAATTTAATTAAAATTTTCATGTACCTTTAATTCTCTGTTCTAAATAACCAATAATTTTTTAAAATTAATAATTTTATCATGAATAACTGTATTTGTCCATTTTTTTAATACAATCAATTATTCCTTTTTCCATTTAAAATTTAATATATTATTTTTCCTTAACCTACACTAAAGTGGATCATTTATAATGATTCATAAACACTCATTATATATTTTTTCACACTATTATGACTTAATTTATAATGATATATTGAAATTTTCCATTATATATGACTAGGTATGATTTAAAAACATTATTTATAAACACTATTATGATATTCCATCTTGTTTTTCCTTATTGGAAACTAATTCATTATGTTTGGTGTGTGTATACTTCCACTCAATTTAATATCACCATTTATTAAAGATTTAATTAAATATAAATATTTCATATATCATGGATATTATTATTTCATTATTCAGGTAAAATTTTTAGATATTATATTTTCTCTGAATGTTGACTAAAATTGGGAATTATTGATAAATATGTATCATATACATAATAAAAATGTTTTGAGAAGTCATGAATTGAATCCCTATATGAATAATGCTTTGGAGTTGTAGTTATGGTTGCACTGATTTATAAAAATACAGTAGACGAATAAATCTATCTTAGTTGAATAAAGACTTCTAGAAGACCCCGTTGTGATTGTTTCCAAGAATAATCATAGGGGTTTTAATCTCGAGACATAAACCGTCATGATAGTATAATTGTTTATTTTCCAGAAACATGAAATCCAATGATTATTATTGTTCTTCATTCATTGTTGAGTTATTTCATTCCATGATATTTTCACTATGACATAATATTTTAATTCACCTACACATTCATTTTTTTAGAGTATGGGTTTTTCAATTATTAACATTGACATAATGATGTTGAATTATTTACATTTATTCGCTTATTATTGATTCATGTAACAATTAATCTTAATTTCAACTCACCCTTCTTTGGTTTTCCATCCCTAGTTTATGAATAATAAATCATTGAATAATTTTCAAGGAATCATTTCATTTTCCTATGTTATGTTCATTTTTAATTAACAATGTAATACTGATACCATGTATGTTTCTAGTCCTTCAAAACTACTAAACTGATCGACTCTTGGAGATGTTATCTATTGTATATATGTAATTTTTATAAAATAACCATCGCATTTGTGTTAATAGGGTTAGGGTTTTCAGAATAAGTAGAATTTTGACAAATTCATCAATAATGTGTTAATGAATCATTAGTACCCCTTGTCAAAATACTTATTTGTCCTCTAGAAAAAATAAATGTGAATCATCATTTTACCATATACTTCCATCAGCGTTAACTGGTGATACCTCATGATCCACGATAACTTTATGATGTTATAAATACCTAGTCTTAACATAAATTTATACCAAATGATAATAAAATTTTATTCCATATATTACTAAAACACAAGGTTGAAGACTATAATAGTTTAGTTCTATTAAAAAATTAAAACCCATTATTTTAATATTGTGAAACTACTTCAATGATTTCATAAAATATCTTCCATTTTAGTAATATTAAAAGAAATACCATGTATCAAACTATTCTTCATAACATGGGGAAAGGAAACATAATACAGTGTGATCATAGATGATCATTATGTGTAAAATGGGATATACGTAAGCATAACACGAACATAAGGGTATGAGAAAATGTGCATGACGTATGAAACCCATAATTTTTTTCAACGATCATAAAAATGAGACTTGTAATATATCATGTCATTTCTTAATACATGAATCATAATAATATAAAATAACACGATCCATGCGAGAATAGAATTTTTATTAAACCTAGATTTGTGGCAGACAAATGACAATATGAAATATCATGCCAATGTTAACAATTGAGACATTCATAACATGTTATGCTTAGCATTACTACCCATGTACATTATTCAAGCTCCATTGGATGACTCATGTACACTAATAATTTTGGTTGGTCTAATCAAATATGTACTCTAATCATTTGGAAAAGGATAATAACCCATATACCATCATCTTAGGGAATGGGCTATCACCTTTATACCATTATCTTTGGTATTGGGCTATTCACATGTGCTCATAGAACATTTATCAATACATAATGAGGTAGAGGGACATATAAGACTCACATGTCACGTAAATACATCATACATATATGTTTCAAAACAAAATTTCAATTCATCATATCATAACCCATGAAATGAAATGGGTATCATAATCATTTAATAAAATCAAATATTCTAGAAAGTTATAGGTTTCCCAATCATTTCAACACAACATAACCCCGGATTAGAAGTTCTTTTTGTAAATCATTTATCAATCTATTAATTGTATAAGAGTAATGGGATCCATATGATAGAAAATATAAAAATTTAGAGAAATAATTTGAACGGAATCCTTGGATGATATTGCTATAAAATCAAACGTAACCTAAAAGAATGAATCCATTGATTAAAATAAATATTTAATGAATACTATGGAGATTTCATTCAGAATATATAATTTCATTTAAAA
This sequence comes from Viscum album, assembly GCA_963277665.1. Taxonomy (NCBI): domain Eukaryota; kingdom Viridiplantae; phylum Streptophyta; class Magnoliopsida; order Santalales; family Viscaceae; genus Viscum; species Viscum album. Next base: position 1,393,144,309 of record OY728126.1, on the reverse strand, counting down.
TGAGTTTTTAAAATGAATAAAAATTTGAAAATCAATTTCATAAAAAATAACATTTCATTAATATAATTTTAGATATTAAAATCTTTTTTAAACATATAATAATTACAAAAAAAAATTCCCTGAAAAAATTTTTAAATAAAAAAATTTCAAATATATATAAGAAAAACAAATATTATTAAAATTTACATTAAAAGTTATAAATTTATCATCAATTAATGTATTGTTCAAGATGGATGAGAGTTATATACATTATTTATTTGTGAAAACAATTATTCTATTCATATTTTCATTTGAAGTAAAATGTACCTTGATTAGAAAATTAAAAGATGATTGCATTTAAGAAAAAGAAAACAGGTAAAACTCATGTAAAAATTAATTTTAAATGTCATAGGAGAATAGTAGAACAATTTTGATACATGTTTAGAAAAAATGATATTTAATGAAAACAAAAATCTGAGTGAAGTGTAAAGTAAATTGAAATTTTTCAAAAAAAACAATTTATTTAATATCTTAAGTACCAATGATTAGAATTAAATTTCCATTACATGATTATTGAATGAATTAATATATATATATATATTCCAATATTTTATCATTTGAGGCATAATCATAAACAATCTTGATAAATAATGAGATTATAACATCCAATTATTAACAATTTTTAACCATTAATCGTAAGCCCCCCTATGAAACACCAAACAATGGATAGTAAAATATCATATGGGCAAGAAAAAATTTTGGTATTAAATTTCAGAGGGTCTGTATACACACCTCATGATGGAATATATGTGCAAATCATAATATTTTCCTAAAATAGGGACAATTGAGACAAAAACCCTTTAACAATTTGGTACCATTTTAATAGTAATAACAATAAAAGGGAAATATTATAAAGGATAAGAGTATACCAATATAATTAAAGGGATCATAAAAAAATAAAAGGAAATTTATGTATAACATATATGAAATAATTGGTGAATATAGAAGGTGTATCGCAAAAAAGAGAGAGAAAAGACCCTCTCATTCATTATTGACATCATTAATACACATTCAAACATATTTTCTAACAAATATAATATTGTTATAAAGATTCCAAAAGAAAATATTAATATTAATCATCCAATATATGAATTTATTTGGAATTTACCATTCATTTTTATCAAATAATCCATGTTAATGTTATGTTTTAAGTAATAACCGCATTATTTTACATATATATTTTCAATTGATATTTTTGGTACTCTAAATTTGAACATGATTTCCTATTTTCAAGAATATAGACCTAGATAAAAATATCAAATATATTACGTTTATATTAATTTATACTAATCCATTAATGATAAAAGTGTAAATGAAATATACCGTTTATAGAGAAAACAGGTTATACAAACACATGTTTGGTGTTTCCATTTTGATGTCACATTGAATGAAAATATATAAAATAAAATATATGTATTTCCTTTTCACATTAGTTTCTATAAAGTATATCACATATTTATTATAAATCTATCTATAACACTTTCCATGAAAATCAGGATCAAATCACATTGCTTTACAAGAAGGTAGCCCATCATACACTCGTATGAAATTAATTAGAAAAATATTATGTCAATTAATTTTCTATATTTTTCAATATTCTTCAAATATTAAAAATTATTTGAAAAATAATTAAAATTTACCATAATATAATTTTAAAACTACACATTCCAAAATTATTTTTTTAATTAAAATAATTTATCTGATGGTATAAAAAATAATTTTTTAATTATGTTCTCCAAACCTCATTAAATCATATTTCAGAAAAGGTATTGTTTTTTAGAAAACATTTATTTTTAAATTAGGTGATTTTTTATCGTATCTATAATAAATATGTAAAAAATAAAAATGTGAAAATATATATTTTTATAATATTTTTAATCCAATCATTCCATCCATTCTCATGGCTATACAATAACTAGTATATAAAATACTATTATTATTTCTATATTGTAGTTCATTAAAACTTTATCTCCTTCGGCACAAAAGTTATCAGGGAAATCAGTGTTGTGTGTAACATAATCTAAACATATTGTATCGTGTATGAAAAACTAAAACAAATATTGTGTTTAGGGAAATATTGTTATGGCATGGCATATAAATCATTATTAAAATGGTGTACCGCAAAACACAAGCCATCATATAAAATTAATTTACTCAAAAAAAATCATGAAAACATAGGTTGTTACATTACACCCCAGTAAAAATTACTTTCTCAGTATAAATTCATATGGGTCATCAATGTATTGATAATTTAATGTTCTGTACATATGAAATACATCATAAAAATGTATATAAAATAGTCCTTTAAAATGGGAAAAAACATTTAGGACATCGTTTATCCAAAAAAACTCATAACTAGGTATTTACATAAAACAAAATATATGTAAAATAATATGTGGACATGGAATGAAAAATAAACAATTTTATATATGATTTAGATCTTTTTACATAAGAAATTATGTGATCTGAATAATGTTAATGACAAAAAAATTCATAAATTGGTGATGATCATCATGAAAATTTAATTCCTAAAAAATGAAGGTACTATGATAAATTTTTTTTCTTGATTCATTTCCATATGATGATAAATTTTAAGCAAGTTATATAAATAAATTTTTTCATTCCATTTATTTTGTACAATCACTCGTTAGGTTTGTTCCTTGATCAATTTTCACTTCATCAACTACTCCAAAAAATAAAGCTGATTTTTTTACCTTGACACACTAATACATCATAAGATCCATAGGTATAATGACAATTCATTCTTTTAATAAACTATTATTATACAAAAAATTTTAATTATAGTTTATCCAATATACATAAATAATCATATTGAAAAAAATGTTAAACTTTAAAACCACATTCAAAGAACAAGATAAATAATTGCAGATTATTTTCCCTTATAACCCCTTAAAAAATTCAAAATTTTAAAAAAATCACTTATTTCCACATATTCATCTTGTCAATAATCCTTGACTTATCATTTTGTAGAACATAATAGTAACATTCCAAATATTTCAATAATATGGTCTATATTCTACTAAACCACAATGATAACCAAAATTAAAAGACATGTCTCTTAATATATAAATAACCATGATAAAAACTATTGGGATGGGGTGTATAATATATTGAAAATAATATCAACCACAATATTATAAACCCATGATAGAATAAAAATTTCTTAATTTAATATTAAATAGTTTAATATTCACTATTATATGATATTTCACCCTTTATTACTTATTTGATTTCTTATATTATATAAAAAAAATTCATTTAAGATTTTTTTTATCCTTATACCAATAGAATATTTATTTCATTATTTAATATTCCATTTATATAATCACATTATAGTTCCCTAGATTATGAACAATATGATTTTTATAAAGGGATCATACATGCAAAATCAATCGTGAAATTCCCAATAATGATAGATGGATAAGTGTACTATAATTATTATGGGTTACTTCATCCATTATGATGGAAAAAACATTCCTTTAATAATTTTTTTTCACATGTTGTTGTGGCTTATAATTTACATTATTCCATATGTTCGGGAATTTATTACTATAATGAACAAACTCATTAAAATTAAAACACTTAATTGTGGTACATTTATTGTGTGGTATTTCTATATATTTTCATCATTCATTATCATTTCACCATCACTCTAGAATTTGGCCACATGATGACCTTCCATTCCACAAATAAAACATTTAGTAGTCCCACTAATAAAAATCCATCCATGTATATTACCACAAATGAGGCATATAAGAATTTTCATATAATTCTCTCTATGTTTCTTAAATGTTCTTTTTTGTCCCATTTTTTCTATTTTTATCATGACAACTATATTGATAGGAATATCTTCCATCCATTTATAATTTTATAGAACATTGAAAAATATTTTTAAAGAAACCACATTCTATTATTGATAACATCCTTTAGATATATTGTATCATTCTATATAAGAAAATTTAAATATTAACATATGGATTAATGATATTACCTGATGAGTAACTCGAATGCCTTGAAATTATTTTTCATAGGAACCAATAGAATCATCATAATTCTGATTATGAACTATGAATTCCATATCAATATTTGTATGAAAAATAAAATAAACTAGTTATTGAAAATAATGATCTTGATGTATTCCCAATACATTGAGGCAATTTCTCTTTGTATCATAATATTCGTGATAATATTCCACCATTGAAATATGTTAACATCCATATGGTAGAAAAAAAGTAAGTATTTCTTTTTATGAACACTAGAGAATTGAAAATATGTTTTTAGTTATGATAATGTATTTATAAGAGATGAATGAATCAATGGAACCACTGAAAGGTGGTGGGAACTACATCATGAAGAACTCGACAGAGAATTATTCCCTCTTTTTCTCATTTGTATGTTTAACTCAATTAATTGTTTTTGAAATATGATTAATCATAGAGGTGTGATTTTTCATTTCAAGTCCCATAACATTGGATTTTTTTTCTAGATGAAAATAATTTCATTCTAAACTATAATCCTCATTAACATGGTTCTCTGATGTTCCATCCATTCTCTTAAACCAAAAATATAGAGTGAGATACCCCAATCATAACAGGGAACCACAAAATCAAAAAAATTACTCATATAATGTCTACATCATAAAATCAACTATTTAATCTATATCACTTTATCTTTATACGATGTTATTTACAATCATCATATATTTAATTCATTTATGATGGTTCATCAAATATTTATCAATTTCAAATGTATCCCCCTAGAGTGTCCCACCATGTTTGAATCATATCCATTTATCATGCACCAGTTCTCAATCGAGTCTAGATCAACACAGTGTATTAAGTGTGGTTAACCCTATTTACATTTCATCCCAAGAGACATCTAATTATATAGTATAAAAAAGTATGAAGTCTTGTGAATATCACTATATTTTCCCATTACCAAAATTAAAAGAAATTGTCCTAATCTTCAACTCATCATTAGACTTATACATTGAGACATCCCCAGATATATCCATAGAAGCATCCCTAGGTATCTCGCTATTTTTTTCTCTTCCAAGTTTACAATGTTTAACTAAACCATTCAATTATTACAAAGTAATGAGACACATGTATAACATAAAATTATAGTATATAATAATAAAATAATATTTATTATATTACACTGACACACATTAAATGATAATATTAGTTTAGTTCATTGGAATCAGGGAACATAATATTCAAATATAGTGAAACATTATCAATGATTCCCAATGAAAAATTTCCCATTTAGTACTATTCATTTGTAAACCCAACTAAAAACTTTTCTACATAACCTAGGGAAATGAAAATAAATAAATAATGTTCTCGGATGCTCAATAAGGGTATTCAAGGGAGATATGTAATCATAAATGATTATATGGGTATGATAACATAACCATTACATACGAAATACATATTCTTCATATAAAATATAAAAAACATGATTCATGGCATAAATATTATTACTGAATAATACATGAATCATAATGGAATTAGCAAACAAGATCCATGAGATAATAAATTTTATATTAAACAAATAATTGTGTTATACACCTGATAATTGAAAATATTATGTCAATGATACACACCATGAAATTCATAACATGTTAGGCTTTTTATTTTCAACCATATACATTCTTAAGTCTGATGATGACAAACCATGTACCTATATTTTAGGAAAAAGGTTGACTATATCTATACCCTCATCATTGGGCTTGGGCGGACCACACATGTACCCAAAAAATTGGGCATGGTCTAGTCACCCATGTACCATCATCTTTGGTCTTGGGATAATCAATGGTGTACACTCATCATTGGTCTTGTGATATTCATATGTTCCCCCTCATCATTAGGCATGTGCAAATAACCTAGGTAACCTATGAGAATATTGACAATTTTTCATTACATAATTCATTATGGGGAGATATAATTCCAAAATTTCATAAAACGAAATCATTATTATGGGTTCTACAATATAATAAAAATTCATCATATAATAACATGCTAAAAGAAATAGTTTTCATACAAAATTCATTATATCGTATCCTATAGAAAATATATAATTTTTTAACCTTTTTCTTGTCGAAAAACTCAAAACAATAATTGGGTTTCATATGAATTTTATAATATTAGGACACATTGAATAGAAACAAGGGTTATAAAGAAGATGTCACAAAAAAAATAAACAATTAAGATATTGAATAATAATGGTATCCTTTCATCATATCCCACGTAATGAATATGTAACCTTTGATAATGTAATATTATATATAATTTTATTTTAAAATAATAATTGGGATATATCTTTTTTAATTTTTTATATTTTTTTAAAGTGGTAAAGATAATGAAATTCGTTATATTTAAAAATAAAATTTAAAAAATAGAAATGAATCTCTTAAAGAAATTCAAACAAAAAACATTTTACGAATTAATTTTTTGAAAATAATTTTAAAATATAAATCCTTACAAAAAATTTAAGAAGAAAATTTATTTTTGAAGTATTCATTATAACATATTAATGAATCACCATTAACGAAATGGTCATGACAGAAGATAATTCCTTACATTATGTCTATTTAAAGACATATAATCCTTTTATATTTTTGGTATACGTCAAATGAGCCATTATCAGAAAATGGTAAGAACATTCCATTTAAAAACATTTTTTAAAAACATAAACCATGATTGAAAATGACTTCTAATCATAATAGGATAATAGCAGAACATTTTTTTTAAAAATATTTTGAATCCATATTTCAAAAATAAACAGATTTCCAACAAATGTAATACATATAGTATAATTTTTATATACACATTTTCATAATTATATTTTGTACCATGTGGAGAAAAAGAGTTAACTTTACTTGAATATATCAGAAGTAAACAGTTAAGTAGAATTTTTTTTATAATTTATTAGATAGATATAAATATATTTTATCATTGGAAGAATAATAAAAAACAATCATGATAAACAATGGGATTGTATCATATAATTACATACATATTAAAAACATTGAATCATAATCCCCTTGAAAACATATAATAAAATTAATCATTACATTTTATGATTTTAGATAAATTTATAATATTACATATCCATTGGAATTTATATAATCCTAATAAACGAATCTAGGTAAATCGAAAATCATACATATCAATGAAAGGAAATTGAGACCAAAATCATTTACCAATTTGGTACATTTTTTAATGTAAACCCAATATAAGATGGATTCTATAATGGAAAATAAAATTCAAATAATTTTTGGTTGAAGATTAATTCAACACATTCATGTGAATTATATATACCACATAAAAAAGAGGTGGTGAATAAAGAACATGTCTCACAAAAGTATAATATTGAGATGGAACCCTCATACCTTAAGTATTATCTACAGTATTCCAACATAATTTATAATAAAAATATGTTCACTATAAAGCTATCATAGATCCATATTATTATATTTCATACTATATATTATTTTGTTTATGTTTTAGTATTATTCATTTATGAAAAATTCCACGTTAATATTATGTTTCTTGTAATAACCACTTTTTAAAGTATGTTTTGACATTTAATTTATTTGACCTGTTACATTTATCATGTATTTTTAATTTATATAATCTAATCCATGATATAAATATCATATCATATTCATATTTATAATAACCAATACATGATCAAAATCAGAAATGAAATATATTGTTCATGGACACGGTCAGTCTTATGTACACATGAATGATGTTTCCATTTTCATGTTTTACTGAAACAATGAAAATTAAATTACAGATATAAAAATTATCATTATATTTTATTTATTATGTCACATATATATCATATTTCTATTCCCCCAATCATTAATATATTCTATGAAAATCATGAACGAATCACGTAGCTTGGTGAGGTTGTAGTCCGTTGAACCCATGAACGATGTTGTCATAAAATAGTTGATGATTTTATCTGATTTTAGATCATAACTATAACATAAAAACATTACGATCCTTGTGTGTGTGTTTTTGTTATGTACTAAGTATTCCGCAAAAGTAATGTCATGTATATGTACGTTAAACTTCGGGTCTCTATAGTTGGTATCAGAGGAAAGGTTTAGTCAACCTTTGGAAACTAGGATGCGAAAACGTTAGTGAGATCCCTAGAGATATTTCTATGGTATGTCTAGGGATGTCCCTAAGGTCAAGTATACGTATAGGTTATAGTACTAGAATTACGATAACGATCATATAATTAAACCTAAGATGTTAGATATTCAAGGTACTCCCCCTTTATTATGTTGTTTTCCCTAGCATGATTTTTTCCTCTCACACTATTCTTTTTGGGTTTTAGAAAATGGCTGGAAACAAGATGATTCATGATAATGGAGGATATGATGGACAATGGAATGATATTCTTCATGAGAAACCAAATGAAATGGGATTTGGAAGTCCAAACATCATTATTATGCCGAATCAGCAATCTCATAATATGATCAATAAAGTAAAATTTGGTAAGTTTCATGACTCAACTAATAAGAGAAAGATGGAGTTTCATGATGATCATAGAGGAAAGAAAGCTCAATTTCCCCTATGTAAATCATGTGGGAAGAGGCATCAAGGAGAATGTTTCAAAGGAACTGGAAGATGATTTGGGTGTGGAAAAGAAGGACACAAATCCAATAAGTGCAATGGAAAAGGTTCAGTTAACACCAGGGATGAGGATAATGGTATCGCTACTACATCAACAATGGTTAAATGTTTTAAATGAGGAATGTACAGGCATTATGCAAACCAATGCCCTAAGGGAATGTCTCATGAAGAGAATCAGTATGGTCGTATGGGTAGTATTTATGTTGATGATGATGAAGAGACTACAAATGATATTTGAGATGAAAGAATTGTTGATGCTCGGTCAATGGTTTAAGAATGTAGTGGAATGATTACATGTTTATCATGTGTAATGTTGTATAAGTAATCTCATGGTACTATGGAATAAAGAGACATCTAAGGATTGTTACACTGTTGTCCTTCCTTGAGTTTTGAAAGTGTATGATTAATGGTACCAGTATCCATGAAAGGTTATTCAGATATTTTTGGAATGTAGATGATATGCGCATAATGAAGGGATAAGACGATAATGAGATGTTTGATTGTATTCATGAGCTCATGATTGATATAAGGACTAAGTGATATCATGGTTTGAGTATATAGAATTTTGAGGATTTTTGTATGTGGAAAGAGTTAACTTTTAACAGCATTCATGTTTTCAATAAGGTTCAATGGGTATTCATTATTCAAGAGAATACATAATTATGGTATTCACATGTTTGTAATTTTACCAACAAGATATATCTTATGATATATGGGGGATAAATGATGGCATTCACGTGATTATTTTCTTTATACTATGAGCTTGGACCAAAGTATTTTAGTTAAGCCTAAAGATTGGAATGGATTATGTTAGACATAATTTGGTATTGTTTAAGGATAGAAATTTTTTCAATATTGTTGATGGGATGTTATAGTAATATAGCTTTAGAAAAAGAACAACCTGCAGGACGGGCGACAACCCATCGCGTCAGACAAGGCTGTGGGAATCGAACCCACAACCGAAGTGCGACTGGCCTTTATCGCCTACCACTGGCCTACAGTAAGTCCCTGTTTAGTAGAAACTAGTTTTATTTTATTATGCGGTATGATATATGAAGTATAAGTTCATTTTTGGAACCATATACGATTAACCATAAGATGGACTTATAACTTTTGCTAACCTTTTGTTTGAAAGAGATGGAATTACCCATCTTTCTATCACATGATCTGCTAACACATCATGAATGACAAATTCAACTTCATTTCTTTAAGAGTTGAAGTGGAAATTGTCCAAAGAACGACAAATGGTGAGACTATACCAAAATCACGAATGTATTTCTTCTAATTCCAATTTCATCAACTTTAGGGAAATGATCTTGAAAACCAAAAATGTTGTCTTAGTGCTCTTATATCTGATGAATCAGATGGTACCTTAGATCGTCACAAATTTATGGCTTTGTGATTTCTAGCTTTTCCATAGCCATGTTCTCTACCACTCTCCATCAGAACATGATGGTTAGATTTCTCTTCCATATCCATATTTTCACATATGTGGAAACCCAGTGATTAGTTTATTTGGGTAACCGTTATATTTCATACTTTTATATTTAATGATTGGTTTTAGTATTCCTTTTTACGATGTGGGTTTCGATTAAAGAAACTTTCGAATAGTAAACCTTTTATAACCCCGATGAATTTCGAGGGCGAAATTCCTTTTAAGGGGGGTAGAATGTAACACCCCGAGATTTTATGAAGAATATTCTTTTTAATTTCATTAATGTCTTGTGTTGTACGCTACACCAAAAGGAGCTTTCATAACACGTATCCTTGACTTGCCTTTCATTACACGCAATCACGACCTTCCTTGATAGCCTGTGTAGTACGCAATACCGAGTTTCACTAAACAACGATATGCTATTAAAATATTATTAAAACTAGCCGTTATGAATAGTAATAACCACTTTTTGAAATTTGGTAAATTTTATTTTTCAAAATGGACTTCATTTTTGGATTCGGAATATCGAAATTAGTTTAGGGTGAAATTTTGGTAATTTTCGAATAACTTTCATATTTTGATGAATAGTGGAAATTACTAAATTTTAATTAAAAACAACTTTTTCAATCGAAATAATTAATAGTGATAAATTATTAATTTTAGTGGTTTTAAAGTATATTTAGAATATATTTTTACAATTTAATACAATGTTGGTCATTGGATGTAATTACACATTTAAACCAGACATAAACAAATGTCAATCTTTTGATAGTTATTATCTCTTAAGAACACGCTATTTGTTTTGATGATGGGAATTAATTTTTAAATTAATTAATGAAACTGATATGTTTTGAATTTGGTAAAATAGAAATCATTTTTGAGTTCATAATATCAAATATATCTTAGGCCTAATTTTTGGTATTTTTCTGAAAACTTTCAATTTTTGATGAATAGTGAAACCACTAAGTGGTAGTTAAAAAAACTGATTTTTTCATATAACTTAATTTTACCGCTTTTGTGAGTAGAATTTCAAAAATCCGAGAGACACGGTTGATGTCAGTAAGTAAAATGTGGTTCAATGAGATGAAAATAATTTTTGGTGAATAGTAACTTTTTACTTTTATTTACCACGGTTAAAAGTAAATAGGGTAATTAAGGGTAGAAATGATATTATTATTACCCTAACACATGTCCTAATTCTATTGGACAAGTGTAATTGGACCAAAAGCAATCTTAGAAATAAAATATGACCATTCAGGCCCACTTGGATTAGATTAGGACATTTATTATTAATTTATTTAAAGAAGGGTTAAAAGAGTTAAAATCACAGTTTATTTACTAAAACATTTTTAATATGGGGTTATACATAAGATAAATTAGACTATAAGTATTCATTAGAATGATAAAAAGATTTCATACATAATGGAATTTTATTTGTAATTTTTATACGTTAAATAATTAAATTTATTTATGACACAACAATGATGTAGTAATTATCTTATTAAGGAAATATTGGCATAACTGATGTTATAAATACCCAAATAAATGTAATTTAAGACTTTTTATGAATTACACTAATTTTATAGGTTAATATGACATGTTATTATTGATTTAATTAACTTTTTTCGAAGTTATAATTCTGTTATAATTTTCACAAAAATCAATTACTAAATAGTGTCAAAAATGACATAAAATAGTTTTTAAAACAAATATTATATTATTAATTTTTATTTTATTCCTAAAAATCTAAGGTTCGTCCAAATGACTTAGATAAGGTTATATATATTAATAATAAACAACTTGGGGTTCTTTTGGCTTCTTATATTATGTTTATTAACCTTATAGTATAAGAACACAAGAAGACACGGTAAAAGTAAAATTATTTAACTTAATGTTAAGTCTAAATGATAAGGTTAAAATAGGAACCTAAACTTGTCTAAATTCTATTTTATGAGAGGATTTCGACCCATCACCACCTTATAATAAAAATAAATCAATTTGGAGCTATTTAAAACCGAACTTGACTTTATAATAAAATAATATTTTTTGTTATTCCAAAGGTGCCCCTCTCCTCCCTTATAAAAGGGCACCTCCTCCCTCTCTTCCTCACACAACTTTGAGCCTTCAAGATCGGCCAACCCCTGTCAAATTCTCCTCTCCACTTCACTAGAAACATCCTAGAGGTTCTGGTATTCCTCAAAGACCAATTTTGGTTCCCTAAGAAGAGGTCTCAAAGAGGCGCTTCAAAGAAGAGGTAATTTCCGTTACCAATTCTTTCACCTTTATTCCTTCTTCCACTTCTTCTTCTAAGGTTGTTTCATTATGAAGTAATAACATCAGTATCACTCATATACTGATATGTTATTATAAATATGAAACAACTCTAATTAACCTTCTATCCATCCTACGGAAAAAGGAAATCACTGCGCGTGCGTACGTACGGAATACCATCTCCACGCCGTGGTGTAATCTTCTTTTCCACCAACACCTTACGTGGATGGGTATTATGGTGTAAAAAATAACTATAAATAGTTATTATATCATAATAATTATTCTGATATATTTTATCATCCAGTCCAATTCAATTCAATAATTATGGAAATGATATCATCGCTCGTGCGTACGTATGGACTACCGTCTCCATGACGCGATGAGATTCATTCTCCATGTTAACCATTTAAGAATGATTATAAAACATATATAAGCAATAATAATGAAATATATGAAATTATAAAGCTACTGGATTTATGTGTATATATATCTACATAATTCCACTCAATTCAATAAGGAAACGAAAACAGTGTTCATGCGTACGTACAGCCTACCGTCTCGATGAACGGAGTATTTCTTTCCATTTATCGATCCATTATATATATGTATATTATGAATATATATTATATATAAATCATGTTTTATATTCTATAATTAAGTAATAATGATCTATGTAATCATATGAATAATTACAAGTTAAAACACGAACGACAAATGAGACGACTTTACCCAAAACGCTACTTTAACATGAATTTACAAATGAATGGGTAATATAAAGTCATAAGTGAACCATATATGATATAATAACAATGAACATGATTCTTTAATAAGTCAATGAAATTATTTAAATCATTATACAGGAGGTTCTGACACTTACGAAGCAAATCAGACCTAAGGTAAGGAAAAATATCACAATCTCATTTTTATCCGAGATTGTTTATACTTTGGTATTTACTGGGGTGTATTTTATAATCCACATCCATGTTCCCTCAATATGTAATATTGGTTCCATCCACTTACAATAGTTTAAATCCAATTTTACCCTTCGGTGAGTTTTTAGTAAAATATATGAAAGGAATCTTTTGTCGTTTTTCGTACTAGGCACTTTTTGACTTTTCCGACAAAAGTACGAGAAGAATGTTTTTTTAACTTATACGACATGAATGGATTTTTAAAAAAATATTTCAAAGAAGCTTCCTTTACAAGTTTTCAAGTTTATTTTTAATCAACTTCTTTTAGTTTAATGTTGTATGACATGTTAAGAAAGAAAAATGTTTTTGAAGAAGAAAGGATATTTTCCTCAAGAATGGAGTTCAAGTGTTTTATCAAAATTATTTTACATCTAAGGTAATAAAGGGTTCTGTTTTTATCCCTATTATTAAATTGATTTTATTATGTTGTGATGGAATTATTTTTATGAATTCCTTTATCTTATATGAATTGTTTTATGATGTCATGATGTTTAAGACTCCCATTTGTATTACATGGGTTATGAAATGATGTATGATTTATAATTTTGTGGAACACATAAGAATGGTATCATTATGAGATGGGTGGGACCTATATCTCCCTCCAATGCATTGGGTAAAGATTTTATATCTCATGAGATAGACATGGCTAGAATGGTAGGTTATACCGGTTCAGTGAAACAGGACTGAAACGAGGGTGACTTGGTTCAGAAAGGGACTTTGTCCACTAAGATAGTCTTGGCAATAAGTCTTGACTAATAAGATATGATTATCTATGATTATGTGTGTATGCCACAAAGTTTCATGTTTCATGTATGATTATTGGGATTACATTTCACTACTATGAGTTATACCATGTTATGAAATTATGCTCTCTTTTGCAGGTTAAGATTTCCAAAATGTTATGTTATTATGAATATGATGTGATTGATATTTCTTTTGTTTACCCTTACTGAGCATTTGATCTCACCCTTTTTTGTTTTCTTTTCCCCATTATATAAAGAAAGGTTTTAGGTAAAAAAAGATCTTTATGGGAAATGTTGAAGATCTTTCACCACGATTAGAAGATTATATTCCGAGTTTCCAAAGACACTAAACTATTATGATCCTTGTGTGTGTGTTTTTGTTATGAACTAAGTATTCCGCAAAAGTAATGTCATGTATATGTATGTTAAGCTTTGGGTCTCTATAGTTGGTATCAGAGGAAAGCTTTAGTCAACCTTTGGAAACTAGGATGTGAAAACGTTAGTGAGATCCCTAAAGATATTTCTATGGTATGTCTAGGGATGTCCCTAAGGTTAAGTATACGTATAGGTTATAGTAATAGAATTACGCTAACGATCATATAATTAAACCTAAGATGTTAGATATTGAAGGTACTCCCCCATTATTATGTTGCTTTCCCTAGCATGATTTTTTCCTCTCACGCTATTCTTTTTGGGTTTTAGAAAATGGATGGAAACAAGATGATTCCCGATAATGGAGGATATGATGGACAATGGAATGATATTCTTCATGAGAAACCAAATGAAATGGGATTTGGAAGTCCAAACATCATTATTATGCCGAATCAGCAATCTCATAATATGATCAATAAAGTAAAATTTGGTAAGTTTCATGACTCAGCTAATAAGAGAAAGATGGAGTTTCATGATGATCATAGAGGAAAGAAAGTTCAATTTCCCCTATGTAAATCATGTGGGAAGAGGCATCAAGGAGAATGTTTCAAAGGAACTGGAAGATGCTTTGGGTGTGGAAAATAAGGACACAAATCCAAGTGCAAATGAAAAGGTTCAGTTAACACCAGGGATGAGGATAATGGTATCGCTACTACATCAACAATGGTTAAATGTTTTAAATGAAGAATGTACGAGCATTATGAAAACCAATTCCCTAAGGGAAAGTCTCATGAAGAGAATCAGTATGGTTGTATGGGTAGTATTTATGTTGATGATGATGAAGAGACTACAAATGATATTTGAGATGAAAGAATTGTTGAAGCTCGATCAATGGTTTAATAATGTAGTGGAATGATTACATGTTTATCATGTGTAATGTTGTATAAGTAATCTCATGGTACTATGGAATAAAGATACATCTAAGGATTGTTACACTGTTGTCCTTCCTTGAGTTTTGAAAGTGTATGATTAATGGTACCAGTATCCATGAAAGGTTATTCAGATATTTTTGGAATGTAGATGATATGCGCATAATGAAGGGATAAGACGATAATGAGATGTTTGATTGTATTCATGAGCTCATGATTGATATAAGGACTAAGTGATATCATGGTTTGAGTATATAGAATTTTGAGGATTTTTGTATGTGGAAAGAGTTAACATTTAACAGCATTCATGTTTTCAATAAGGTTCAATGGTTATTAATTCTTCAAGAGAATACATAATTAAGGTATTCACATGTTTGTAATTTTACCAACAAGATATATCTTATGATATATGGGGGATAAATGATGGCATTCACGTGATTATTTTCTTTATACTATGAGCTTGGACCGAAGTATTTTAGTTAAGACTAAAGATTGGAATGGATTATGTTGGACATAAGTTCGTATTGTTTAAGGATAGAACTTTTTTCAATATTGTTGATGGGATGTTATAGTAATATAGCTTTAGAAAAAGGACAGCCTACAGGACGGGCGACAGCCCATCGCGTCAGACAAGGCTGTGGGAATCGAACCCACAACCGAAGTGCGACTGGCCTTTATCACCTACCACTGGCCTACAGTAAGTCCCTGTTTAGTAGAAACTAGTTTTATTTTATTAAGAGGTATGATATATGAAGTATAAGTTCATTTTTGGAACCATATACGATTAACCATAAGATGGACTTATAACTTTTGCTAACCTTTTGTTTGAAAGAGATGGAATGACCCATCATTCTATCACATGATCTGCTAACACATCACGAATGAAAAATTCAACTTCATTTCTTTAAGAGATGAAGTGGAAATTGTCCAAAGAATGACAAACGGTGAGACTATACCAAAATCACGAAAGTATTTCTTCTAATTCCAATTTCATCAACTTTAGGGAAATGATCATGAAAACCAAAAATGTTGTCTTAGTGCTCTTATATATGATGAATCAGATGTTACCTTAGATCGTCACAAATTTATGGCTTTGTGATTGCTAGCTTTTCCATAGCCATGTTCTCTACCACTCTCCATCAGGACATGATGGTTAGATTTCTCTTCCATATCCATATTTTCACCTATGTGGAAACCCAGTGATTAGTTTATTTGGGTAACCGTTATGTTTCATACTTTTGTTTTTATATATTGGTTTTGGTATTCCTTTTTACGATGTGGGTTTCGATTAAAGAATCTTTCGAATAGTAAACCATTTATAACCCTGACGAATTTCGAGGGCGAAATTCATTTTAAGGGGGTAGAATGTAACACCCTGAGATTTTATGAAGAATATTGTTTTTAATTTCATTAATGTCTTGTGTTGTACACTACACCAAAAGGAGCTTGCACAACACTTATCCTTGACTTGCCTTTCATTACACGCAATCACGACCTTCCTTGATAGCGTGTGTAGTACGCAATACCGCGTTTCACTAAACAACGATATGCTATAAAAATATTATTAAAACTAGCCGTTATGAATAGTAATAACCACTTTTTGAAATTTTGTAAATTTTATTTTTCAAAATGGACTTCATTTTTGGATTCTAAATATTAAAATTAGCTTAGGGTGAAATTTTGGTAATTTTCGGATAACTTTCATATTTTGATGAATAGTGGAAATTACTAAATTTTAATTAAAAATAACTTTTTCAATCGAAATAAGTAATAGTGATAAATTATTAATTTTAGTGGATTTAAAGTATATTTAGAATATATTTTTACAATTTAATACAATGTTGGTCATTGGATGTAATTTCACATTTAAACCAGATATAAACAAATGTCAATCTTTTGATAGTTATTATCTTTTAAGAACACGCTATTTGTTTTGACGACAGGAATTAGTTTTTAAATTAATTAATGCAACTAATATGTTTTGAATTTGTTAAAATAGAAATCATTTCTGAGTTCATAATATCAAATATATCTTAGGCCTAATTTTTGGTATTTTTCTGAAAGCGTTTTATTTTTGATGAATAGTGAAACCACTAAGTGGTAGTTAAAAAAACTGAATATTTCATAAAACATAATTTTACCGCTTCTGTGAGTAGAATTTCAAAAATCCGAGAGACATGGTTGATGTAAGTAAGTAAAATGTGTTTCAATGAGATGAAAATAATTTTTGGTGAATAGTAACTGTTTACTTTTATTTACACGGTTAAAAGTAAATAGGGTAATTAAGGGTAGAAATGATATTATTATTACCCTAACACATGTCCTGATTCTATTAAAAAAGTGTAATTCGACCAAAAAAAACTTAGGAATAAAATATGACCATTTAGGCCCACTTGGATTAGATTAGGACATTTATTATTAATTTATTTAAAGAAGGGTTAAAAGAGTTAAAATCAAAGTGTATTTACTAAAACATTTTTAATATGGGGTTATACATAAGATAAATTCGACTATAAATATTCATTAGAAAAATAATAAGATTTCCTACATAATTGTATTTTATTTCTAATTTTTATACATTAAATATGTTAATTTATTTATGACACAACAATGATATAGTAATTATCTTATTAATGAAATATTGACATAATTGATGTTATAAATACCTAAATAAATGTAATTTAAGACTTTTTATGAATTAAACTAATTTTATAGGTTAATATGACATGTTAGTATTGATTTAATTAACTTTTTTAGAACTTATCATTCTGTTATGATTTTCACAAAAATCAATTACTAAATAGTGTCAAAATTGACATAAAATAGTTTTTAAAACAAATATTATATTATTAATTGTTATTTTATTCCTAAAAATCTAAGGTTCGGCCAAATGACTTAGATAAGGTTATATATATTAATAATAAACAACTTGGGGTTCGTTTGGCTTCTTATAGTAAGTTTATTAACCTTATAGTATAAGAACACAAGAAGACACGGTAAAAGTAAAATTATTTAACTTAATGTTAAGTCTAAATGATAAGGTTAAAATAGGAACCTAAACTTGTCTAAATTCTATTGGATGAGATGGTTTCGACCCATCCCCACCTTATCATCGAAATAAATCAATTTGGAGCTATTTATAACCGAAATTGACTTTATAATAAAATAATATTTTTTTATTCCAAAGGTGCCCCTCTCCTCCCTTATAAAAGGGCACCTTCTCCCTATCTTCCTCACACAACTTTGAGCCTTCAAGATCAGCCAAACCCTGTCAAATTATCCTCTCCACTTCCCTATCAACATCCTAGAGGTTCTGGTCTTCCTCAAAGTCAAATTTTGGTACCCTAAGAGGAGGTCTCAAAGAGGCGCTTCAAAGAAGAGGTAATTTCTGTTACCAATTCTTTCACCTTTATTTCTTCTTCCACTTCTTCTTATAAGGTTGTTTCATTATGAATTAATAACATCAGTATCACTCATATACTGATATGTGATTATAAATATGAAACAATTCTAATTAACCTTCTATCCATCCTACGGAAAAAGGAAATCACCGCGAGTGCGTACGTACGGAATACCGTCTCCACGCCGTGGTGTAATCTGCTTTTCCACCAACACCTTACATGGATGGGTATTATGGTGTAAAAGATAACTATACATAGTTATTATAACATAATAATGATTCTGATATATTGTATCATCCACTCCAATTCAATTCAATAATTATGGAAATGATATCATCGCTCGTGCGTACGTACGGACTACCGTCTCCACGACGCGATGAGATTCATTCTCCATGTTAACCATTTAAGAATGATTATAAAATATATATAAGAAATAATAATGAAATATATGACATTATAAAGCAACTGGATTTATGTGTATATATATCTACTTAATTCCACTCAATTCAATAAAAAAACGAAAACAGCGTTTATGCGTACGTACGAACTACCGTCTCCATGAACGATGTATTTCTTTCCATTTATCGATCCATTATATATATGTATATTATGAATATATATTATATATAAATCATGTTTTATATTCTATAATTAAGTAATAATGATCTATGTAATAATATGAATAATTACAAGTTAAAACACGAATGACAAATGAGACGATTTTACCCAAAACGCTACTTTAACATGAATTTACAAAATAACGGGTAATATAAAGTCATAAGTGAACCATATATGATATAATAAAAATGAATATGATTCTTTTAATAGTCAATGAAATTATTTAAATCATTATACAGGAGGTTCCGACACTTATGAAGCAAATCGGACCTAAGGTAAGGGAAAATATCACAATCTCATTTTTATCCGAGATTGTTTATACTTTGGTATTTACTGGGGTGTATTTTATCATCCACATCCATGTTCCCTAAATATTTAATATTGTTCCCATCCACTTACAATAGTTTAAATCCAATTTTACCCTTCGGTGAGTTTTTAGTAAAAGATATGAAAGGAATCTTTTGTCGTTTTTCGTACGAGGTACTTTTTGACTTTTCCGACAAAAGTACGAGAAGAATGTTATTTTAACTTATAAGGCATGGATGGATTTTTAAAACATTATTTCCAAGAAGCTTACTTTACAAGTTTTCAAGTTTATTTTTAATCAAATTCTATTAGTTTAAAGTTGTATGACATGTTCAGAAAGGAAAAATGTTTTTGAAGAAGAAAGAATGTTTTCCTCAAGAATGGAGTTCAAGTGTTTTATCAAAATTATTTTCCATCTAAGGTAATAAAGGGTTATGTTTTTATCCCTATTATTACATTGATTTGGTTATGTTGTGATGGAATTATTTTTATGAATTCCTTTATCTTATATGAATTGTTTTATGATGTCATGATGTTTAAGACTCCCATTTGTATTACATGGGTTATGAAATGATGTATGATTTATGATTTTGTGGCACACATAAGAATGGTATCATTATGATATGGGTGGGACCTATATCTCCCTCAAATGAATTTGGTAAAGATTTTATATCTCATGAGATAGACATGGCTTGAATGGTAGGTTATACCGGTTCAGTGAAACAGGACTGAAACGAGGGTGACTCGGTTCAGAAAGGGACTTTGTCCACTAAGATAGTCTTGGCAATAAGTCTTGAAAAATAAGATATGATTCTCTATGATTATGTGTGTATGCCACAAAGTTTCATGTTTTAAGTTATGATTATTGGGATTACATTTCACTACTATGATTTATACCATGTTATGAAATTATGCTCTCTTTTGCAGGTTAAGATTTCCAAAATGTTATGTTCTTATGAATATGATGTGATTGATATTTCTTTTGTTTACCCTTACTGAGAATTTGAGCTCACCCATTTATGTTTTCTTTTCCCCAGGATATAAACAAAGGTTATAGGTAAAAAAAGAAGATCTTTATGGGAGATGTTGAAGATCTTTCACCACGATTAGAAGATTATATTCCGAGTTTCCAAAGACACTAAACTATTACGATCCTTGTGTGTGTGTTTTTGTTATGTACTAAGTATTCCGCAAAAGTAATGTCATGTATATGTACGTTAAGCTTCGGGTCTCTACACGTTCATCGTTAATAAGAGCATCTAACTAGTAGGAAATGGTGTGGGGTACCCAATACCCTTGTTCTTATATACTACTACTACTACCTGTTGTCTTTGTGTTTTTGGTTAGAGTGGCTGGTGAGGTTGGGTGGATAGAATTCCTTGCTAGGTTTTGGTTCTTCTATTGTCCTCACGGGACATTAAGATGTTTCCCACCTCTGCACGAGAGCTTTAGGTTTCCCTACTAAGTATACTTGTATGCTCACCCTACGTTTACTTTCATGTTTCCAGGAGGACTACTAGGGCCGTGCAAGACCTTACTTGTCGGGATAGATGGAGTTGTTGCAATTTTATGTACTCTAATTTCTTTTGGTATTGTAATTTTGAGCTTTCTTGTACATGTAACTTGTTTTAGAATTCTTTAAACATGCATTTGGGATTGGGTTGGGGTTATTTCATTTACTTGTACCTTTTTCGTTTGGTGTCTAATTCATCCTATTTCCCAATATGAAATAATAAAAAGGGCAATGCCTCCCGTATTTGTGAAAATTCATACCCTTGGTGCTAGTCGCCTTTATGGGGCCTACTGAAGGTGGGACTCGGGGGTCGTTATCTCTCTTTCACCATTGTTAGCTCAGGAGAGGCATCTATTGCGGGAGGGGGTCGTGAAAAAATGGTATTAGTGGTGATGGTTGAGAGATAGGATGGAGTCTGGAGTTAGGAATAGTAAGGATTGAATGAGATGGTAGGGAAACAGTGTTAGGTGATCTTGGTGTGTGACATAGGCCAGGGAAGACTGGCTAGGACACGGGATTTAAGGGCCCCCGTTATCCGATGCAAGGGCTCTGAGCCTACCGAACGACCAAGTGAGACTACATTGATTGCAGGGTAGAGACTCTAGGGAAGGTACATGCATCATCATGATTGTGTTTTACTTGATTAGGGTGTTCTGGGAAAGAAATTGAAATAAAATGATAAAATAAAACCTTGAGAACTTTCCTTGCTACTTGGGATTAGTTGATCTGTGTTTACCGTATAGCTATGACACCTGGACGTCGTCTCTGGGTGACTCATACAGTCAAGGCCTAGTAAATTCAGGAGGTCGGTTAGTTGAGGATTGACAGAGAGGAGGAAGATGGACAGTGGCATAAGACTTTCTATTCTTTCCAGTGACAAACCCTCAAGAAGTATGAGGGCAGTACTTTGAATATAGAGATGGAGGGGTGGCTTGAGGATCTAGGGATATCTTTTACTTTGATCTGTGCTCTGAGGGAGCAATGGGTTCCCCTAGCAGTCAGTCAGCTGAGAGGTGTGGCGCATCAGTGGTGGACGCTCTACCTCGGGGAGAGGTCAGAGGCAGAGGTTCCGTGGGATGAATTTTAGAAGGAGTTCCTAGAGGAATTCATTTCGTCCATGATCATGGCGGAGAATCAGCATGAGTTACTCTCCCTCCAACAGGGGAGTATGTCAGTATGAGAGTTGGGGATTAAGTTCTAGGGTCTTCTGTGCTTTTCTCCAAATCACTTTCTAGATGAGGAGTCTCGGGCAAGACGTTTGGAGGAGGCGCTTCGTTCTTCACTCTAGTATGATGTCACCCCATTCACCCTTCTGACGTACTTGGAATTATAGAAGAAGGAAAAGGTTGTAGAGAGGATTCACTCGCAGGGAGGTGCACCACGATAGGGAATAGAGCCGGGTTAATCAAAGGAGAAGGTAGTCAACCGTAGGTCTCCTGCGACATGACCTTCCAGATTCCGGCTAGTAGGGAGCAGGCTCCATCAGTTAAAGTTCAGATCTTCAGGTCCTCATCACCTTTTCATGAGTGCAGGACAGAAGTGATTCTATGTGGGGGTTTCAGGCACATTCAGAGTCGTTGCCCGACCCAAGCTCGGTACGGTGGAGGTGGGAAGGTTCAGCGCCCACCTCAGCAGCACCAGTTTCCGGTGAGGCCCTTCCAGCAGCAGCATGACCCTGCTCCTACGAGGGCAGACATTGTAGGAGGAGTCCGACCTCAGGGTGCCCCTCAGGTACCTCGACTATGGCGCGGTCGGGGAGGTGATCGACATCAGGGAGGCAGAGGAGCTATGCGTGGACAGTTGAACACAACAGAGTTGGAAGCTCTAGTAGGACCAGGGGTGGTGCGAGGTATGATTTGTTTTTTCATCACTCTCGTTTCTGCTTTGATCAATTTGGGAGCTTTTTACTTCTTTGTTACAACTAGTCTAGCCCATTCTTTGGGTCTATACGTAGAGAGACATTCTGTACCCCTGGTGCTGAGTACACCAGTTGGAGGTCAGACCATCGTATCTTTTGTTTGCCGGGGATGTTGGCTGACGTTGAGACTGCATGGATCTATTGGGGATCTTCTTTTGCTACAGATGCATCCATACGATTTCATCCTAGGCATTGACTGGTTATTTTCTGTTAGTGCTGTAATCGACTAATTCCAAAGAAGAGTGGTGTTCTCCAATGTGGATGGCGAGTGTGTAGCTTTGTTTGGCGAGAGGAGCTATCAGGCGGGAAGCCGGCGTGTAAAGCCTACCCTTTTCTTGCTAGGCGTGTTATTAGTGGTTTTAGCTGATACAGAGATGATGGATGTTATAGAGGTTTTTGGGGAGTTTCTCGATGTTTTTCCAGAGGAGGTTGTGACTCTACCCCCTGACGTGACATCGAGTTTGGGATAGACTTACAGCCTGGTGCCTGTCTGATTTCATTGACCCCGTATCGCATGGCACCATCAAAGTTGTGGGAGTTGCGGATTCAAATTGACGATCTAATGGATAAGGGTTTTGTTCGACCCAGCGTGTCATCATGGGGTGCTCCATTTTTTTTCGTGAAGAAGGAAGATGGTGGTCTCAGGCTATGCATAGACTACTGAAGGTTGAATCAGGTAATGATCAAGAATCATTACCCCCTTCCAAGGATAGATGATCTCTTCGACCAGCTGAGGGGAGCAGGTTGGTTTTCCAAGATTGATCTATGACATGGATACCATCATCTGAGGGTAAAATATAGTGACATCTTGATGATGGATTTTAGGTGCAGGTATGGGCACTTAGAGTTTGTAGTGATTCCGTTTGGAGTTACGAGTGCACTAGCAGTGTTCATGGGACTTATGAACTTTGTCTTCCAAGAGTTTCTGGACCAGTTCATCATTGTGTTTGTCGATGAAATACTGATCTACTAAAGATCATAGGAGGAGCACATTGAGCATCTTAGGGCAGTCTTGGATGTCCTTCGACACCAAGATCATTATGGGAAATTTTCGAAGTGTAAGTCCATGACCCAAGAAGTACACTACCTTGGGAACGTGGTGTGTCATCATGGAGTGTCAGTGGATCCATCGAAGGAGGAGGTAGTTTTTTCTTGGGTGGCACCCAAGAGCATGGAAGAAGATCATAGTTTACTGGGGTTGTCAAGTTATTATCAGAGGATCGTTTCGGACTTCTCTCGAGTTGTTGCTCCATTAACAGCTTTGACTAAGAAGAACCAGGTCTTCTTATGGAGCAAGCAGTGCTAGAATTCTTTCGACTACCTGAAGGAGAAGTTGGTTAGTGCTCCAGTACTCAGGATTCTAAAGGAATGGTTGTTGTATGAGGTGTTTTGTGATTCTTCGGGCCTTGGTTTGGGGTGCGTACTAATGCAGAAGAAGGGTGTGATCTGTTATGGGGCTAGGAAGTTGCTCCCTCATGAGCGGAACTATGCCACCCATGACCTAGAGCATATAGCAGTAGTGTTCGCACAGATGTTGTAGCATCATTGCCTATTTGGGGAGCGCTTCGTAGACTTCTCATATCACAAGAGCTTGCGTTATATCTTCTCCCAGCATGACCTGAACTTACCGCAGTAGATATGTGTTGAGTTTCTCCAATACTATGACTTCAATATCTCTTACAATTGAGGTAAGTGAAACATTGTGGCTAATTCCATGAGCAGGAAGTCATATAAGGAAGTGGTTCAAGAATCTGCTGATGCTTGGAAGGAGATGGGAGAGTTGGATGCCTTGCACTTGGCTGCAAGGGTAGAGGGTTTTAGAGGCTGATTGTTTTAGATGACGGTGTTTTCCTCCTTGTTGCAGCAGGTGGAAGTGTCTCAGTGGGGAGACTTCGAGGCAGAAGTAATGTGGGATCGTATCGATCAGGGAATGTAACGCCCCGACCCTAGTTACCCAGAGTCGGTGCATTATTACATAACATTGGCATGATCACAAGAAAGATCAAATCTCGAAAGACCGATTGGTTTAGTAGCCTTGGAAACACTAGATATATTCATAAGTTTTACATTACATCATAAAATGAAAAACTAATACAACAACATAATGTTTCCACAATCCACACTATTAACCCCTCATAAAATCCCTGCAGGTCATTCATAACTTACTTCTTCACATCCTGGGAAAAATAAAACATAGAAAACGGGTGAGCTCAAATGCCCAGTAAGGATAACAATATAGCGGAAAGAATAAACATTTAAGGCAATGTATAACTAAAACAAAAGCCTTTTAAATATGAAATTTCAACATGGTATGGCATAAATAAAATGAAATAATGCCATTTAATTATTCACATGGATATTCTACTTATCGAATAATCACATGCAAAAATCAATAACCACTTTCATAATGTTGGAATGCATAATGCCAGACTATCATAACCACATAGCCAAGGCCTCGTGCCAAGACTACAAATAAGATTTTGTCAAGGCCTTGTGCCAAGACACTAGTTTGTCTCATGAGACCTACCGATGCATCGAGGAGCTATAGCGGGCTCCACCCGTCACTTATTAAGTCCAATGCATTCCCATATGAAAAGGTTTAAACATAACATAAACATTCGTATTAAAACTAGCATACGAAATGTCAATACTTTCACCATAAACTATGAATGGTATAAAAATAGCACATCCACAGTCAAACATATCACAAAACCTTCAATACAATATAGAAGTTTTGTATCATAATAAATCAACTTCAAATAATCTTAAAATCCATCAAAGGATGTTGACATAGATGAAATAAAAATTCTTTTAAAAGAAATATCTCCTTTTATTTTGAAATCATTTAAGATCCATATAAAATAAAACATTTTCCTTGAAAATATTCTTATAAGCTTGTAAGGAAAGCTTCGATGATTTTATAACGGCGGAAAATAACCGCACCCGCCGTATAAGTTAAAAAAAACATTCTTACCTCAATTCTGTCGAAAAGGTTAAAAAGGACCTTGTTTTGAAAACGACGGAAAGATTCCTTTATAAACCTCTTATAAAAAGTCAAACAAGGGTATAAATGACTTTAACCCATATTCTTGTAAATAGTAAAAATGTTTTGAAATACATTTCGAAGAAACATGGATGTGGATGATAAAGAGGTCCCAGTAGATTATTACGTATAATACAACCTCGGATAATGAAGAGATTGTGAAATAACCCGTACCTTGTACTTTTCCTTGGTTGGGGTAGGTTAACCTCCTGTATAATAGTGAAATAATTGTTACTAAATTATACAAGAATCATATACATTAATATGATATCATATATGATCTTTTAATATTGATTTGATAATAATATCTTAGTATTATCGCCGTTTCGGGTGTTAACTTACTCATTTTCTTTATATGTTTTGTTACATAAGTCTTGTTTGTTGTATCTTATTCATATCCAGAATGATATCAAGTCCTTAAACATCATTTTTAAATCATTAAATGATAATTATACTTGAATGGATACGATGGAGAATGAATCTCATCGCGTTCGTGGAGACGGTAGTCCGTACGTACGCACGAACGCTACTTCCATTTAATTTTTATTTTAAAAGAATCGAATCCAAATGATACATAGATATATTACTATTCCAGTATAATATAATATTTTATATATGTTACTTAAGTTCATTAACACCATCCTTTATACGTTCCATGTGTGGTATGAACGAGTCATATCATTTTAAGGGGGCGGTAGTCCGCACTTCCTGAAATGAAATTATCGTATGTATATACAACATGAAACGAATAATGGTATAAAATAAAATGGAATTACAGAAGCTTATATATAAAATATATATCATTAATATCATATTTAATTACAGTTCCATCATAATGGCCACCATGAGATGCGGTAAGATGTATTTGAACAATCATCGTTTCGTGAGGCGTTAGTTTTCCATCCACAGAAACATTATGTTCATCATCCATTAGATGGAGTTGTGTGTATGTGTAGTTTGAATCCTTCTTATAACAACATCCTAGTATATTGAGGATACTGTTTTTGTTACAAAAGAAAGGAAATAAAAAGAGTTTGGGGGTTGAAGAAGAAAAATAAATGAAAATAATTTAAGAGAAAACGTTACCTTTAATTTAGGTAACTCACTTTGGTTGGAACCAAAGGACTTGTTGAAATGCTTTCTGCCTAAGGGGAAGCTTCAAGGAGGAGTATAGGGATGTGGGGAGCTTAGTTGGGCAGAGTTTGGATGAGCCAAGTGGCTTGAGAGGTGTGAGGAATGAGTAGAAGTGGTCTCCTTTTATAAGGGAGAGGAGGGGCTCTTTAGGAATGAGTGAATGTATTACTTTATAATATAATTATATTCGGTTTATAATGGTCCAAAAATCATTGAGGTCGAAGCTAAGATGACTAATATTCTAAATAACATCAACCAATAATAATTGGACAGGTTTTAGATAATATTTTAATCATTATAATATTATTTATTTCAATGATTTATTAATGAGGTAAACATTGCATCATTATTGTGTCATTAATAATTTAACTTATTTGATGTCTAAAAATTAAAAATAAAATATCATGTTGTAGGAAATCTTTTTATATTTCTAATGAATATTTATAATCGAAAATAAAACATGTATAACCCTATGTAAAAATTGTTCTTCTAAAAGATGTAAGCTTATGCCATTTTTATTTTTATTTTAACTTCATTAATATAATGTGTCCCTACCACATACAAGTGGCTCCAAGGGGTCCCCAAATTGCCCCAAGGATGCTCATGGTCGGGTATGTGTCTACCAATAAGGTTAGGACACGTTTTAGGGTACTTTTTTATTATTATAATATTATTTTTAACCCTTATTTACCAGATTTACCCTTAACCATGGTAAATAAAATATTTACCGCAGTAATTATTCAAAATGTATACAAATAAAAGTTAACTATTTACACAATTTGAACATCCTGATTCCAAATATGGAATCCATTTTCTTAAATTCAAAACACATAAGTGGCAGAAATTAATTTAAAATTAATTACCGCTCTCAAAACAAAAAACGTGTTTTTAAGAGATAATAACTATCAAAAGATTGACACTTGTTTATGTTCGGTTTAATTGTATAATTATGTCCAATGACCAACATTATATTAAATGGTAAAAATATATTCTAAATATACTTTAAAACCACTCAAATTAATAATTTATCACTATTAATTATTTTGATTAAAAAAGTTGTTTTTAATTAAAATTTAGTAATTTTCACTATTCATCAAAATATGAAAGTTATCCGAAAAGTACCAAAATTTCACCTTAGGCTAAATTCGATATTCCGAATCCAAAAATGAAGTCCATTTCAAAATATAAAATATATGTTATTTCAAAATTTAGGTATTACTATTCATAACGGCCAGTTTGATTGGTTGTGGTGTGTGTTAAAACTCGAAGTTGCGTACAACACACGCTAATGTTTTATTCAAAGGAAAGCGTACCGTGGAAGCTTGGGAAGTTTCATTTTAAATTTTTTGATGTCTCCATTTAGTCAAAAATTTTAAAATATTGTATTTAAAAAGGTTTCACTATCAGAAGTTGATAAAAGTGCAATACTGAAAATGAATCTGTTCTTGCATTATGACTAAGAAACTCATAATATGGATTTCTAAAATTATAAAGTTTAAAATTTAGTTAATACTATTCATGACCTCTTTTAATGGCTTTTTTTTTGTACGTCATGGTGTGATTGAACTTGGTGTTGCGTGTAGTGAAAGTTATTGAATTATTTTGAAGAAATAACACACTATAAAATCTTGGGGTGTTACATTCTCCCCTCCTTCAATAAATTGCGTCCTCGCAATTTGAAATTGTTCTTCGAAAATAAAAGTTTGAAAATATAAAATATATTTGTGGGAAAACCCACATCGGAAATTGGGTTACTAAAATTTAGTCTTAATATGAGGAAAAGAGAAATGAAATGGTCACCACCAAATTATGATCTCAATTAGGAGAACATTGGTGGCAATTAGAGACATATAATCGGAGGAAAAACGTAAATATTTATAGGTAGTGATTGAGGTAATCAATCACAAATAAGTGTATAATTGAGGTCCTTAAACTCATCAATATATGATGATTTGAAGTACCATCGGTTCAACAAAATATAGGGTATTGGGATAACACATTTTTGACGTTTCAAAATATCTTAGTTGAAATCCCACATCGAAAAATTAATTAACGAGGCCTCTATTTAAAATAAAGAGTCGAAAGTATGAAGATTACCGAAAATAACACATACTAGGGTTCCATGTAGGAAAATATGGATATGGAAGAGAAATCTAACCATCAATTATCTGATGGAGAGTGGTAGGGAACATGGCTATGAAAAGGCCAACAATCCCAAAGCCATAAATTAGTGATGATTTAAGGTACCATCTAGGAAAACATTTTTGTTCTAAGTTTCTTTTCTTAATGTTGAAGAATTTATTTATGAGATTGGCTAAGATCATAAGGAGATATACTTACTTTATAATTAGGGTTTTATCCATTTATAAATTTCTACCACAAACTCATCTTTCATTCTAAAAGATAATAGAATGTAAAAAAATTCTATTTATACTATTCGTATAGGGTTCCAAAATAAACGAATTTATAAAAAAACTACATTATTTAATCCAGGATATCTCATGGTCCAGTGGTAGGTGATACACCCTTGTCGCCCTTCGGTTGCGGGTTCAAGTCTCGCAGCCTTGCCGGCCGCGACAGGTTGCCGCCCGACCTCCTGGTTGTCCTTTTATGGCAATCCAAAATAATCCAAACTAGAACTACCCAAAATACTTCTGTCCAAACTCACAGTCTAACATTTATAAGAAGGTAAACATAATATAGATCCTTTTTACCCCGTAATAGCATATGAATACCTTCATCATGTATTACCATATTCCTTATTGATTACATTCATGCTCCCTTATTCCATATAGAATGCTGGATATACTTCATCAATCCAAAAATGTTTTAAACCCCAACAATGATGGAATATACAAATCATTAATCAGTTCCAAGGTAGTCAAGAATATCCAATATAATTTATCCAAAACAATCATGTATTATTCCAAAATCACTACCTCAGTATCAGAACTATATTATGATTTATCATTTTCTCAACCATATATTTTCCAAAAATTTGTCCTGCTATTGAGTCACTTTTCTTTGCTCCACACAATCTCAAGTCCTTAATGAAATAGTACTGCAGTACAATCCTTATATACTACATAATTATTATAAAAAGTACATTGTTGATACAACACTCAATTGACATAATCAACATAAGAACTCTAATCATTCCTCTTCATCTGCGGTAGTATCATAACTTGATTATTATCCAATAGCATCATTTGCGTCATAGTCTGATGACTGGGACATAGGTTCGCGTAGTGTCCAAACTCCTTGCAAATGAAGCATTGTACATTTGAAACCATTTTCTTACCCTTGCAGTCACGTACTTTGTGCCCTTTTCCTCCACACTTATAACAAACTCCCATTCCTTTTAGGCAAGTTCCAGGGTGTTTCTTTCCATAGTTACCACATATGGGAAAATTCTTCTTTTCCCTCTTCCCTTTATCCATCATTCTCTCTTCCATCCTTTTCTTCTCTTGCTTCCCTTCAAAGCCATAGGACTGAGTAAACTCTTTACTTATCTTATCAACACATGATATTATTTCTTCATATGATGATAATACATGGGAGACTATTTCTCTTATAAATTCTAGCTTAAGACCATGAAAGATATGATCCTTCCTTCTCTTTGGATCATGTGCATTTCTGGAGTTCTCATTCCTTCTACTGGGCGCCATTTCTAAACAATGGAATACACTAGATCAGTTTATGAATCAAAATACATAATCCCATACTTATAAAACACTTAACATAAATTGAACTATTTATGGATATAATCCATAATCACAAAAATGTTTTCTTTGAGGAAGTATATACTCATAAACCCTTCATAATGATTTGTAAAGAAAATGAGAGTTATCCTAAGCATATCCCCTGGGAGTGTCGTAACCAAGAGTGCAGCAAGGCCCATTGTCGTGCACCAGTTCCCGTTCGAGTCTAACTCAAAGCGGTGTTTTCGGGTTTTGCCCCTAGGTACATCTGTGCCAGAGCCGCCTCTACCTGCTCGTATCCAGACAGGGATGTATTGCTTGGAAAACTCACAAAATCTCTACAATACCAAAATTCTAGGAAGTTCTTCTATACTAATCCTCAAAGTTCATCTTAGGTCTACGTGCTCTAATCAGAGTTTATCTAAATCTAGCTTCCAATGTTTGTACTAAACTTCCTCTGATACCAACTGTAACGCCCCGACCCCAGCTACCCAGAGTCGGTGCATTACTTCGTAACATTGGCATGATCACAAGAAAGATCAAATCTCGAAAGACCGATTGGTTTAGTAGCCTTGGAAACACGAGATATATTCATAAGTTTTACATTACATCATAAAATGAAAAACTACTACAACAACATAATGTTTCCACAATCCACACTATTAACGCCTCATAAAATCCCTGCAGGTCATTCATAACTTACTTCTTCACATCCTGGGAAAAATAAAACATAGAAAAGGGGTGAGCTCAAATGCCCAGTAAGGATAACAATATAGCGGAAAGAATAAACATTTAAGGCAATGTATAACTAAAACAAAAGCCTTTTAAATATGAAATTTCAACATGGTATGGAATAAATAAAATGAAATAATGCCATTTACTTATTCACATGGATATTCTACTAATCGAATAATCACATGCAAAAATCAATAACCACTTTCATAATGTTGGAATGCATAATGCCAGAGTATCATAACCACATTTCCAAGGCCTCGTGCCAAGACTACAAATAAGATTTTGTCAAGGCCTTGTGCCAAGACACTAGTTTGTCTCATGAGACCTACCGATGCATCGAGGAGCTATAGCGGGCTCCACCCGCCACTTATTAAGTCCAATGCATTCCCATATGAAAAGGTTTAAACATAACATAAACATTCGTATTAAAACTAGCATACGAAATGTCAATACTTTCACCATAAACTATGAATGGTATAAAAATAGCACATCCACAGTCAAACATATCACAAAACCTTCAATACAATATAGAAGTTTTGTATCATAATAAATCAACTTCAAATAATCTTAAAATCCATCAAAGGATGTTGACATAGATGAAATCAAAATTCTTTTAAAAGAAATATCTCCTTTTATTTTGAAATCATTTAAGATCCATATAAAATAAAACATTTTCTTTGAAAATATTCTTATAAGCTTGTAAGGAAAGCTTCGATGATTTTATAACGGCGGAAAATAACCGCACCCACCGTATAAGTTAAAAAAAACATTCTTACCTCAATTCTGTCGAAAAGGTTAAAAAGGACCTTGTTTTGAAAACGACGGAAAGATTCCTTTATAAACCTCTTATAAAAAGTCAAACAAGGGTATAAGTGACTTTAACCCATATTCTTGTAAATAGTAAAAATGTTTTGAAATACATTTCGAAGAAACATGGATGTGGATGATAAAGAGGTCCCAATAGATTATTACGTATAATACAACCTCGGATAATGAAGAGATTGTGAAATAACCCTTACCTTGTACTTTTCCTTGGTTGGGGTAGGTTAACCTCCTGTATAATAGTGAAATAATTGTTACTAAATTATACAATAATCATATACATTAATATGATATCATATATGATCTTTTAATATTGATTTGATAATAATATCTTAGTATTATCGCCGTTTCGGGTGTTAACTTACTCATTTTCTTTATATGTTTTGTTACATAAGTCATGTTTGTTGTATCTTATTCATATCCAGAATGATATCAAGTCCTTAAAAATAATTTTTAAATCATTAAATGATAATTATACTTGAATGGATACGATGGAGAATGAATCTCATCGCGTTCGTGGAGACGGGAGTCCGTACGTACGCACGAACGCTACTTCCATTTAATTTTTATTTTAAAAGAATCGAATCCAAATGATACATAGGTATATTACTATTACAGTATAATATAATATTTTATATATGTTACTTAAGTTCATTAACACCATCCTTTATACGTTCCATGTGTGGTATGAACGAGTCATATCATTTTAAGGGGGCGGTAGTCCGCACTTCCTCAAATGAAATTATCGTATGTATATACAACATGAAACGAATAATGGTACGAAATAAAATGGAATTACAGAAGCTTATATATAAAATATATATCATTAATATCATATTTAATTACAGTGCCATCATAATGGCCACCATGAGAGGCGGTAAGATGTATTTGAACAATCATCGTTTCGTGAGGCGTTAGTTTTCCATCCACAGAAACATTATGTTCATCATCCATTAGATGGAGTTGTGTGTATGTGTAGTTTGAATCCTTCTTATAACAACATCCTAGTATATTGAGGATACTGTTGTTGTTACAAAAGAAAGGAAATAAAAAGCGTTTGGGGGTTGAAGAAGCAGAATAAATGAAAATAATTTAAGAGAAAACGTTACCTTTAATTTAGGTAACTCACTTTGGTTGGAACCAAAGGACTTGTTGAAATGCTTTATGCCTAAGGGGAAGCTTCAAGGAGGAGGAGAGGGATGTGGGGAGCTTAGTTGGGCAGAGTTTGGACGAGCCAAGTGGCTTGAGAGGTGTGAGGAATGAGTAGCAGTGGTCTCCTTTTATAAGGGAGAGGAGGGGCTCTTTAGGAAAGAGTGAAAGTATTACTTTATAATATAATTATATTCGGTTTATAATGGTCCAAAAATCATTGAGGTAGAAGATAAGATGAATAATATTCTAAATAACATCAACCAATAAGAATTGGACAGGGTTTAGATAATATTTTAATCATTATAATATTATTTATTTCAATGATTTATTAATGAGGTAAACATTGCATCATTATTGTGTCATTAATAATTTAACTTATTTGTAGTCTAAATATTATAAATAAAATATCATCATGTAGGAAATCGTTTTAGCTTTCTAATGAATATTTATAATCGAAAATCCAACATGTATAACCCTATGTAAAAATTGTTCTTCTAAAAGATGTAAACTGATGCCATATTTATTTTTATTTTAACTTTATTAATATAATGTGTCCCTACCACATACAAGTGGCTCCAAGGGGTCCCCAAATTGACCCAAGGATGCTCATGGTCAGGTATGTGTCTACCAATAAGGTTAGGACACGTTTTAGGGTAATTGTTTATTATTATAATATTATTTTTTAACCCTTATTTACCAGATTTACCATTAACCATGGTAAATAAAATATTTACCGCAGTAATTATTCAAAATGTATACAAATAAAAGTTACCTATTTACACAATTTTAACATCCTGATTCCAAATATGGAATTCATTTTCTTAAATTCAAAACACAGAAGTGGCAGAAATTAATTTAAAATTAATTCCCGCTGTCAAAACAAAAAGCGTGTTTTTAAGAGATAATAACTATCAAAAGATTGACACTTGTTTATGTTCGGTTTAATTGTATAATTATGTCCAATGACCAACATTATATTAAATGGTAAAAATATATTATAAATATACTTTAAAACCACTCAAATTAATAATTTATCACTATTAATTATTTTGATTAAAAAAGTTGTTTTTAATTAAAATTTAGTAATTTTCACTATTCATCAAAATATGAAAGTTATCCGAAAAGTACCAAAATTTCACCTTAGGCTAAATTCGATATTCCGAATCCAAAAATGAAGTCCATTTCAAAATATAAAATATATATTATTTCAAAATTTAGGTATTACTATTCATAACGGCCAGTTTGATTGGTTGTGGTGTGTGTAAAAACTCGAAGTTGCGTACAACACACACTACTGTTTTATTCAAAGGAAAGCGTACCGTGGAAGCTTGGGAAGTTTCATTTTAAATTTTTTGATGTCTCCATTTAGTCAAAAAGTTTAAAATATTGTATTTAAAAAGGTTTCACTATCAAAAGTTGATAAAAGTGCAATACTGAAAATGAATCTGTTCTTGCATTATGACTAAGAAACTCATAATATGGATTTCTAAAATTATAAAGATTAAAATTTAGTTAATACTATTCATGACCTCTTTTAATGGCTTTTTTTTTGTACGTCATGGTGTGATTGAACTTGGTGTTGCGTGTAGTGAAAGTTATTGAATTATTTTGAAGAAATAGCACACTATAAAATCTTGGGGTGTTACAGGGAAGCACTCCAGAAGGATGGACAGAGGATAGCCGACATCATATGATTTTTCATGGAAGGTTGTTTGATCAGGAGGTGATGCTTGAGGGAGTTTTCCATGAGTTCCATATCTCAGCCTTGTTGGTTCATCCAGAAGATTCAAAAATGTATCGAGGCCTGAGGGAACAATTTTGGTGGCCCAGGGTGAAATGGGAAGTGGCAGAGTTTGTGGCTATGTTCCTAGTGTGTCAACAAGTAAAGGCTGAACACTATGTTCCCAGTGGTTTTTTGCATCCTTTACATGTCCCCGAGAGGAAATGGTAAGGCATCTCAGTGGACTTCGTCACAGGACTACCCAAATCTCAGGGTGGTAATGATGATATTATGGTAGTGGTGGATCGACTGAAGAAATCAGCTCACTTCTTAGCAATTAAGGATTTGGGCCCGGTGAGTACCTTATCAAAGAGGTATGTAGATGAGGTGGTGCATTTGAATGGAGTCCCAAAGAATATCATCTCAAATCAGGATACTTAGTTTACCTCACGAGTCTGAAGGGGGTTACAACATGCTTTGGGAACCCAGCTAAGCCTTAGCACTTCTTTCCACCCCCAGAACGATGGGAAGAAAGAGCGGACTATCCAGACATTGGAGGACATGATGCGAGCATGCGTTCTGGATTTTGGTGGATCATGGGTGCGACACTTTCCTTTAGTAGAGTTTGCCTACAAAAACAGCTTACACTCTACTTTTGGCATGGCACCGTTTGAAGATTTGTATGGAAGACCATGTCATTCACCCATTTTCTAGGCATAGGTTGGTGAGACGGGTGCTCTTGGGCCAGAGGTAGTACAGAGCACCACATAGAAAGCTCAGCTTGTGCGTGAGAGGATGAAAGGGGCTTAGGACCGATAGAAGTCTTATGATGATCGTCGGAGGAGGCCCTTGGAGTTTGAGGTGGGAGATCATGTGTTCTTGAATTTCTCCCCTCGACGGGGGAAGCAGAGGTTTGGGAAGGGGATTAATCTCTCCCCTAGGTTCATCGGTCCTTTCGAGGTGCTGAGGTGAGTCGGCGAGGTGTCATATCAGCTGGCCCTGCCACCTCAGTTGTAGAGGGTTCATGATGTCATCGACTCTCCCATCATCATCGGTACTTACATGATGACTATCATGTTATTTACTGGGGAGAGTTAGATATGGGAGACGACGCGACCTTCGAGGAACGACCTGTCAGAATCTAGGATCGTAAAGAGAAGGTGCTCTGTGGATGAACCATCGCCTTGGTTCGTGTGTTGTGGAGGCATGGAGGCCTCGAGGAGAGCACTTAGGAACACGAGGCCCAAATGCATGCTCAGTACATAGAGTTGTTTTGACTTGTGTTTTTATTTGTTCTTCTGAGCTTTGATTTGATGTTATGCTCTGTACCTTTGATATATGGAATTCTTGTCTTGTCGGTTTTGAGAAGTTTTGTTTCCTTTTTTTTCGGGATGTGTGTAACATTTCTGGATGTGTGGGGAAAGGGAAAACCTGATCCTTAATTGAGACGCATTAATGCGGAGGCGATTGAACCCGTTCGGGCGAGTTATTGCTACCTAAAGCGGATAATATCTCGGCATGGGAGAAGGAATTTCCCCAAGCCACGTGTTCGGGTAGTGTGTTGGATATACGGTGTTGGGGGCAGTTTAAGTTAAAAAATCCTAATGTATGGATGTTGGAAGACCCAATTCTTAATCGAGATGCATTAATGTGGATGCGACTAAACCCGTGCAGGTGAGTCAGTGCCGCCTAAAGCGGATAATATCTCGATATAGGATATGGAATTATTAACACATATGATTAGGGTTGTTGGTTGCTTCCTATTATAACGAGATCCCTAAGAGGTATCTTGTTGGGTTCCTCTGGGTTGGTTTTTGAATTCTCAGGGACGAGAATGTTTTACAAGGTATCTGATGTAATGGGCCAGACCACTATATCCCATTCTTTTTCCAAAAAGAAGGACATGATGTGTTCTGGAGGGTTGAATGGGCATTTCCCACACTTTTCAGAATTTTGTAACTACACGCTGTGTAGTGTGAGTACACACCGTGTACCACCTCTCTGGGTATACCCCGTGTTGAAGCCGTGTCCTTGCGGCGTGAAATAAATAAGTACACACCATTTAGCCCATCTTACATGTCCTGTAGTTCCTCCCCGCGTACGTGTTACCATGAGTTGACAAGTCAACGACTGTGTGCCCTGTTGAAGTCGTGTCCTTACCGTGTGAAATAAGTGAGCACATGCCATGTAGCCCATACTACCCGCCGTGTAGTACCTCCCCGCATATGGATTACCCTCAAACCACGTGTTGACCACTCAACGACCATGTGCTGTGTTGAATTCCGTGTTGAAAACTGTGTGGCGACTATGTCAAATGGCCTAGTACACGCCATGTACTAGGAATTACATGATGTGTACTTTAGTTTTTCTTGACTATAAAAGGAGGGGGCCTCTCCTCCTTTTCAAACCACTCCTATCCTCTCCATTCCTTGGATCAGAGCTCTCCCGAGGGACTCCAAGGTTCCTTTCTTCAAAAACTTCTTTGTACGAGCTCCAATTTTCGATTCATTAGAGGCCATGAGATCGTAAAAATGAGGAAGAACTTCTAATCTTGGATTTGTTTCTTTCCCTTCGGCCTTTCATCCCCAGCCTCCACCTGAAGTGGTTTTTCCCGAGTTTTGTCATAAGCTACGGATGCCGACGGACGTCTTCTAAAGTTGATCAGGGGGAGCGTTCTGATCAGAACATGTTGAAGTTGGGATTTTACCTTCATCTATCTAATTTTTGCATAATTTGGGGTGGGTATCCTCTTGTTTTTGTGATATACTGTTGAACCAATAAATAAAGATAATAACTGGTTAAATAACGGGGATGGGGAAGTTGTTATCTTTGTTTATCCAATTATTAAGTTTTGAATTGAATAGGCTTATGCCTAATGAAAATCATGGTCGTTGGGGGCCTTGTCTTGCGCAATTAAATATTTCCCTATCTTTCTGGACAGTTTTGTGGATGGAAACTTTATGGAATATGGAAATTGTTTAATCACGTAATATTGGATGATTAAAATCTGGAACCCTTTTTTGATCACCCCGGTTGAACAAAATGGAATAATGAACATGTGGGTGTTGACTTGGCTACATGGTGTGTGAAGGAGGGGGGGGGGGGCGGTGATTCCTGGGTTGATATGGATAAGATGGGTATCAGGGTTGCAGTAAATGATATTAAAGGGGAAATGATGTGGCACAAGACTGGTTTTGTGATACGGTTGTGGATATGTGGTTATAATGGCAGCATGGCTGCAGTTATGGGTTGTGATATTAAAAGAAAGTGGAAAGTTGTTAAACGAGATGTGGGGAACGATAATGAATTAAACACGGGAACAATCAATGGGGATTGATTAATGTTAAAAAGGGTTGGTTTTGTGTTTCTTTTGTTTTATCTAACATGACTTTTGGTTGGCAAGGTTATGTTTTACGAATGATGGTATGGATGGTTGTGGTTATATTACCAGTAGTTAAGGAACTAATAAACTAATAATGTTGAAACATGAAAACCTAAATTCGGTTGGGTTTGTTTGTTGTATTCATGCTTCGTAGTAGACGTGCCAAGGCACGTGCTCAGTTGCTCTGTTTAGAATCCATAGGTTGGGCTGTGTGTTTGGTATTCATCTATGTATCTATATATTTGTGTTTTGTCTCACCCCTACCATGTTGAGAACTAAGTGCCAGACACTCCCATTTCAAGGTAGAGGGTGTTTTCCCATTAGTTACAATCTCTTTCCTGCACTTTCTTCTATTGGTTGTGATGGCTTGAGGTGAACATACACCCAAGACTCTTCGGTTAGGTTTCGATTGGTGTGGTTTCAGCCTAAGACTCTTCGGGAAGGTTTACTTTTCCCACGAATCTTCAGGATGAGTTCCAGGTGTGTTCGGGTGGGGATGTGATTGTGGTTTGTGAGGCCCAGGTGTGTGCGGGCGGGATATGTGGTTGTGAGGCCGAGGTGTGTGTGTGTGCGGGATATGTTGTTGTGAGGATTAGGTGTGTGTGAGCGGGACATGTGGTTGTGTGGTCCAGGTGTGTGCGGGTGGGAAGAGTGTGGTCGCGTCAGGACGTTCTCCGTTTGGAAGAGCAGCTAACTTGTGGGAAATGGTTCGGGGTACCCATTACTATTTTTCTTATATACTAATACTACTACATGTTGTCTTTGTGTTTTTGGTGAGAGTGGCTTGTGAGGTTGGGTGGATAGTATTCCTTGATAGGTTTTGGTTCATCTATTGTTCTCATGGGATATTAGGATCTCTCCCCACCTGTGCACAAGAGCTTTAGGTTTCCCTACTGAGTATACATGTATGCTCACCCTACGTTTACTTTCAGGATTCCAGGAGGACTACCAGGGTCGTGCGAGACCTTACTAGTCGGTACAGTTGGAGTTTTTTCAGTTTGTTGTACTCATGTTTCTTTTGATATTATACTTTTTGAGCTTTATTGTACTTGTACCTTGTTTTAGAATTGTTTAAACATTCATGTGGGATTGTTTTGGGTTTATTTCATTTACATGCACCTTTTTCTTTTGGCATCTGACTCATCTTATTTCCCTATCTTAAATAATAAAAAGGGTAATTCCTCCCATATTTGTGAAAACTCATACCCTTGGTTCTAGTCTCCAATCCGGGGCCTACAGGAGGCGGGACTCGGGGGGTCATTATCTCTCTTTCACCATTGCCAACTCAGGAGGGGCATCTTTTGTGGGAGGGCATCGTGACAACTATTATGCCACCCAATCATCATAAATAAATTTTCTTCAATTAAATGTAGATCCAAAAAAAAATTTCATAACATTAGATGCATCTTCCATAGAAGATCATCTAGTTCTATAGCCTAAAAATTTTTCAGAAAATACATATAAAAAATATCAATGAAAATATTCTCATGGAATGAAATAATTCATCTCATAATTCATCTAATGAAAATATATTAATTTCAGAATCCATTTGACCTACAATAAAACATAACCATATAATTCATTTTCTTAAAAGATAGAAAATAAAATAAATAAAAGGATTTGTATACGTAGATATCCTAAAAAATAAATCAATTTGATATGTTATAATTTATCACATTAATAAAAATATTCAAATTATAAACATATCAATCCATATGAATAAAAAAAATAAATTTAACTAAAACACCCAACTATCCAATAAGTAATCATCAATAATAAATCTATGGTGTGATATCAAAAACATCACTTATTTTTTACCATTTAAGTTCACATAAGGTAAATTTGATTTCTTCACTCAAATAATTATATTTGAAAAACTTATCACATCAGAGTTATATATTGAAATGTTGGTGATTTTTAATAATATAAAAATTAATATATTTTACTAAAACACTATCTATCTGAATACTCTTTTGTATAAAAAACAAGGGGATACATGATGATTTTTTTATCATGATAGATAAAATATAGTTCAAATTTATTCAAATATTTTAAACCCCACACATAAAAACATTCTAATCAATGTATGGAACATTGTAATATTACTCTGATACACCACTATAGATCATTGAGAACTCCAATTATTATTTTTCTCTCAATAATTGAAAAAATAATAATAATTTATGATTTTTTTTTGATTCTACAAACTATGAAACCAAAAATTATAATTTACTTCATAGATAACACAATATGTAATCAATTATATCTCTAAATCACCAATCTAGCAATATATAACTTATTTTAAAATGGAAGAATAATTTTTTCACTATTATAAGATATAACTTTAAATTATACCTTATTATGATTTATTAAGAAAATACTATATCAAAAAAAATTCTATATTTACGTCTCATAAAATATCACTGTATTTTTTTCCTCTAATAAATAAATACTACCTTTCATTTTCCATTTGGAAAATATCATCATACTTTTAATCATCGTTCCTCTAGAAATAATATATGATTCATGTAAAGGAGTATGTTATATTATATAATATTATATATGTAAAAAAATATGTCGAAACTCAAAAAAATATTATATCAATAAAAATGTTCGCTACATTAGTAAACTACGAAGATAATGAAAAATCCAAACATTATAATTAGAGGAAAAATAAAATAGAAAATCTAAAATTAGAAAATATGATTTCCCATAAGCTATTAGAATCACCAACTCCATTTGAAATAGTATCTAAATGATATAATATACTACAAAACCGACCACCATCTTAGAAGATGAAAATATAAAACTAAGTGGGAATGTAGAAAATATTGTGTTAATAAATGAAGTTATATTTAAAGGGAGAAATATTTCTATTGTAATAGAAATATGTTCATCAGTACAAAATGATTTATTGTATAAATGAATGTTCAACAATATTACCATTGGATTTTTTGACCACAATTAACTATAACCATTTTCAATAATTTTCCAATTATTATTATTTTTTATAATTAGTATTTAGAATAGATAATTTATGAACAAATGTGAAATCACAAACTCAAGTATTAGTGTCTTACCATTTGAAGAATATTTTTCTGAACATGGGAGAGAATTAGCTTCTATAATTTTCTCCGTTGACGAATTTCAATCCCTGAATCATTAAGTGAAGTATCAATGGAATACCTTGAGGGATAAGTTCATGATAGTACAAATTATCACTCAGTCAATGTTATTCGAGCCACCCGACAAAACAACCACCATGAAACTCTTACAATTAATGAGAACACTAGAAAAATAAATGTTTATGTGTAAAATATTTAGTTCGATAAATTGAAATTTAATTGGTAAAATAAAAATGGTTTTTCCATCAATAAAATTCTTATAATAATATAGTTTAGTAAAATATATTTTTAAGTATGATGGATTTGTTAAATTCATTAATGAATGTAAAAATAATTAATTATACTTTGAAAAAATATATCAATATTAATTATAAGTTCATTTTTTGAATAAAATTATTTTCATTAATTATTCATTTAAAATACACATATTGAAATATAAAAGATATAATAATTTAACACTGTCCTAGGAATATTTTATAACTCTTTGAAATTTGACCATGTCTTCCAAAATGATATTTTAGATAAATAATGTACTTTTATAATAATTAAATTTATAATATTTAGAGAATTATATTATAAAAATATATATTATATTTTAAATCATCACGTTGTAATTTGGGTAGGGTGAATTTTTGATAATTTTCTAAAATAATATATTTTTCTACGAGTAGTAATAAAACACTTTTAGATTATCATTTTGTTTTATGATTTCATATTTATATCATAATAAATTAATAAATAATTAAAAATCTTCCATAGACTATAATATTTTATTTTATTAATATATATTATTTTTATAGAAATTAATCAATTAAAAAATATGTGTTTCTTTCTACAGTATAAAATGGGAAATATGATTTAATAAAACTTATTTTATGGACAATAATATTTACGATGTCCAAAAAGTATTAAAAAGTTGATTTCAGTTGTCAGTCATTAAATTAAAACATCATGTGACTAAAATAACCAAATCCATGATAAATAATGATAAGTATTAAAATTGGTTTTAATTTTTCACAACTATGATTTCCAACACCTATATATTGAAATTTTATAGTAATTCATTCATTTTTTATAAATACACACCCATTTCTCATTTCCCCTTCACTCCCAATCCATCATCTATTAGATTCTTCTAATTTTTCCTCACAAATATATCTCTCAACATACCCTCAATCCCAATGTTGTCCCAAACTCATTATTTATGAACAAATCATCATGGTATGGAAATTATCGTCTTTTAATTTTCAATTTATTTAATTCGATTTTTGTATGAATTATAACCGGTATGATACATTATTTTTTTTATTCTAGTTATCAAAACCTTACTTATAAATTTAAATTTTATCAATATGATATCATGGTTATTTTTTATTTTAACCTTTTTAAAATCCATGTTTTATACATGTTATGTTTCTAAATTTACTGTGTAATTTTGTATTTTTTCTTAAGAATTCATGTTTTTGGAATATGAAACCATTTATTTATCCATTTGTATTAAATAAGGTGTTAATATAGTTTTTTAATTATTATATTTAAATTAAAATACCCACATTCTTTTTCCTTGGGTTCTAAATGATGTTATGGTCATCCTTTAAGAACTATTGTGATCAATGATTTTATATGAAATAACAAATTTATTCTACTATAATTATAGAAAAAATGATCAATTATGTTCTATGTGGATCATGTGAAATTATTACATTTAAGTGTATATACTTGAATGAAATCCAAATAAATGGGTAAAAAATTACTCTAAATTAATGACATGTTTTATGATACCTTTGGGAATAACCTTGTTAAATAATATTTCAGAAACCATGTTGGAAAAGGATGCTAATATTCTTTTGAATGTCCCATTTAAATGTTTTGATGAAATTTAAATGTTATGATTCATGTTCTATTTTTATGATAAGTGTCCTGATCTCTTGATCATTTCATATTGTATACCTCATGTTCCTATTAAACTACCTCATGATCACTTGTTGATTGTATCTACTAATTATTCCCTTATTGGGATTATACACACAAAATTACATTGATGTACATACCAAATGATACAAAATATAGTAAATTTAATATAGAGTGAACCTTTGGATAATCCATTCAAATGG
Organism: Viscum album; assembly: GCA_963277665.1. Taxonomy (NCBI): domain Eukaryota; kingdom Viridiplantae; phylum Streptophyta; class Magnoliopsida; order Santalales; family Viscaceae; genus Viscum; species Viscum album. The sequence goes on along the minus strand of OY728126.1, from coordinate 1,393,100,187 downwards.
ATTAGAATGATATTTTATTCTTTCGTATATTTTGTTCCTGATTTCCCACAAACTACCCATTAAAATATATTGTATATTATTTTATGTAGTGAAATGTTTATGATATAAAAAGGTATGATTACATAGTTGGTATCAGAAAATTATTTAGTTTTGTTTTGTTATTTGGACTTGAAAACATTATTAATAACCACATAGATAATATTAAATTTTATAAAACATTATGTAATTTTGTTAATTTACTAGGAGAGTGTTTTTGAAGAAATTATATCCATGTTTGGATACTACTAGTGTATGTGGATCTAGAAATAATTTCCCACAGGGTAACCGCCATGAAAACACTATATTGACCTATACTCAATCTAGAACTTGTTCATAACAATGATCCTTACTGTATATATGGTTTAACACACCCTATATATATATGTTGGTCTAATCACATGATTTTTATGAATAACTATGACATATATATATAATTTGGAAAATAATAATGTGTAACGTCTTAATAAATGGTTATTTATACATAAACTGAATTTATGATGATAATATTTTGTAATAGTAAATTTTTTCCCACTGTGGGTTTTATATTTTTGATAAAATATAAAAAATAGTAAGAAACATGTAAATGATGAGTGAAATTCAAAATGAACCAATGGAATTCTGATGTATTGAGAAATGAAAAATTCATTACAACGATTAATCATGAATATTGAGTTTAGAATAATAATTTTAATCATGTTGATCAACCTGATTCAATTTAATTATAAAATCATGCCATTGAGTTGTTTTTTTCGATGAAAAACTAATTATCATGGATACACCACCCTATTGATTACTGAATAATAGATTATGCTATTAGAAAATATATTTTCTATACGCCACTATTTATAGAGAGATAAATTCACCTTGGTAGTATACCTATTAGAAAGTTGAGCTTATTAGTGGTGGAAACTCATTAAAAAAGAATCCAAAAATAGAGATTGATTCTATGGAGAAGGAAGTGATCAGGGAAATATATATGATAAATATTTTCTATGTTTGGTTAAAAAAAGTATATGGAATTCATGATGTTGATGCCTAAGGAAACCTAATGAATAGGAATCTATGAAATAAAAATTACATGACATTCTCGATAAAATTCTATAATTGTTATGAATTCTAATAGAAATCATGCTAGATTAATTGGTGTAATAAGACACCATATATAGAAAAAAATTTAAAATCATGTTTCTTGAATCAAGAATGAGATATTTAAGGATTATATGAAGATTAAACTAGAGTGTGGAGAGACGCGATGGTCACGTTGGTCAAATGAAAATAATAGATAAATATAGAGAAAACCATGGATGAATTTTGATCATAAAATGGGTGCAATGAAAGGGAAACATATCATATGAAGTAAATGTTGGAATGAATATTATAGTTAATTTTTTGATGGAATTTTAATGTGAAAATATTTTTTACTAGTTTTTAAAATGTCAATGATAAATCATTATGAGTTGTAGGCTTGGATTATCATAACTATAAACAAAGGGAATATGGTACATTCATAGCTTGATTTTACATTGTAAATGTTTGGACAACATAGGATCATTTAAAATCAATTTCCAAATTAGAGGAAAACAAAGAGATAAAACCACATAACATTTCATTTTATAAGGGATAAAGATATATATTTTTAAATCATGATAGCTGATCTGGAGTCTCCATATGATTTAGTTTCTAGTACAATGACTTCTCTCTCAAATATAGTAAGTTATTACATTTATTATGGTTATATGTATTCATATATTTGATACATGTTTTCAAATAATGTAAAATCAATCACCAATATGATATAATTAGAGTATTGAATCAATACTCCTAGGGGTATTATCTGAGCATTATTAGTGTATAATATCATTATCGTTTATTTTAGAATTTATAATATTATCTCCAATATTGTAGTCGTTCAATGATGATGTTTGAAAATAAAATAGGGATGGAATGGATCTCATTGTATAATTATATAATAAACTACATGGAAAGGAAATCTATGTAGTCTTAAATTAATAACCTATAGTTATATTCAACAAATATATATTTCAACCAATGCATTGTCTAGATGAAACTCCAAAATCCATATTTATGGAGATGATTGGGGAACAGGGAGAAAAAAATAAATGTATAATGATATAAAATGTCATCAGAGTTTAATAATACATTAAATTACAAAAATAAGTGTTACTTGGACCCCCCAATTAGTTAGGTAGATTAATCCTTTGAAATAATAGATGAATCCAATATTATATTGCAGACCCTGTATGGAAATGAAAATATAGACTTTGAGTAATTAAATAATAAACATCAAAATATTCTGGAGATGAGATTTTTCTTGAATCAGTGCATCTCCTTGGGGAGAAATTATTAAATTTTTAAATAATAATGATGGTTCAAAGTGTCTATCCATTGATAATATATAACGTAAATGGAATATGGTGAATAAAACATACCCTCCCCCAAGGATTGATAATTTATTTGACTTGATTATTGGGTATCAATATTATAATTTATTTTCATCTAATATAACTATAAAAAATTGAGGGTGAATAAATAATATACTTCAAATAATTCTTTTTGAACAATATATGAGAGACATGAGTTTTTATACCCTTTTCTTGATAAATTCTCCTAATGTATTTATGGAATTGATGGATATTTGCTTTATAGTCATTCCAGATATATTATTGGTTGTTTTTATTGATGATATTATCATATATATAAATTTTCATATGGGGAATAAGGATCATCTATGGTGTATATTATAATATATAAGTAGTAGAAGGTAATTTTAAAATTCAATATATGTGAATTCTTTTTAAAACAAGTTTCAATGTTGAGGCACCTTGTGACTAATGAATGAATCATAGTTGACCATGCCAAGAAATAATATATAGAGTTAGGGCACCATCTCAAAATAATAATTGATATTCATAGTTTCCATTTCCTAGTAAGATATTATAGGATATTAGTGAGAATTATTTAAAAAAATTCAAATTCTCTAACTAAATTAGATTGATAACTAGTTATGTTTCTCTCGAAAAGAGGTGTGTGAATAATGATTCCAAGAACTATTAAATTTATTTTGTATTGTGAATGTGTTAGCTATTCTATTTATTAGATGTATAATTTATATTTTTATAGATGAATATATAAAAGTTTTGGGTTCTTGAACCTAAAAGACATTTGGGTGATCACATCAGAGTCTTGATATTTAAAGCCTCTCAAGTATAGTTATCATATACGCAAACCACTAATAGATGAAGTCATTCGTTCTATAATAATTGGGATGCACTATCATTATGGGGAGAAATGAGATATATATATATTAAAATAGTCAACTAAAGGATGAAGTATACATTCATAGAAAATTAATTGCACTTTTGAAAAGGCATATGATTGGATCGTCATAATGACTATGATTTTTCAATTCATTATAACCCTAGAAGAGAAAAAAATGTAGCTGAGGAAGTACAGAGTAAAGTCATTATTGTGCTAGAAAGAATTAATATTTAAATATATCCATTGATCAAGTAACATGTAATGTTGGTGATAGTAATATTAATTGAAGGGAAATCAACAGTCATATACAACCATATTTCTCAACCATAATTCTTAAATAATATCAAGGTAGATAAAAGTTAATATCATTTTAATAAAAAGAAATAGAGTCAGTGAAGAATGATATGTTTCTTATGTCAAATAATGATTATGAATGGTAAATTCAATTATATAAAACGTATCTATTCCCATCTATTATATAAATATAGAAATATTTTATGGATAATGCTCATAGTTCTGCATTATAAATACATAATGGAAGAACTAAAATGAATACAAACATTTATGGTAAATATTATAGGGATAATCCTAAAATGGAGATCACTAAATAAACTAAAAAGTTCTTTGTGTGTCAAAATGTGAAGGTGGAGAGACAAAATCATAAATGGGTGTTGAAGCTACTACCCATTGCAACATATATGTGTGATAATATCTCTTTGGACATATTTAATTGTCTCTAAGTAACATCCAAAGGAAACAATGTGATAAGTGTTATTGTGGAGGGATTCCCTGAGACTACCCATGTTATTACTTTTCTTGAATATTATTCTCTTATCCAACATTATTTGATAAATGTATAATATCTGGTGAGGCTGTATGGGGTTCCACATTCACTACTCCATGTGGGGTCACATCATGACCCCGAGTCACCTCTATTTTCATCCCTCAATCCAAAACATAGACGGAATACCTAAAACCCAGACTACCCCTGGTAGCTCAGGTCTCTTCATGACCGGTGGTGATCAGGAATCGACCTGCAACCTACCTCATAAGCCCTGACAGTCTTAAAATCCATCTATTGGACATCCCAAATAACAATAACCACATTTGATACCATTTTTTCATGAACCAGCCAGGGTCGAACCTGAACCGGCCACCCAATCGAGCCCGTGACGTGGCGTGAGTGGCGTTCCCGATCCCCACGGGCCGACAACTAGTGTCAGGAATCATAACTAAACAAGTGGGAACGATTTTTCCCATTAATTATATTAAAATAATAAAAAAAAATTGAATAGTGAAAACAAAAACTAGGAACAGTTAGAAAAATAATGTTGTGCATACCTCCATGTGACCCTATGGGTCACCGACAACCTCAAACCAATATCGCGCTATGGTGACTGAATCCATGCACGGAGCAAAAACCAAGGCTAAAAAACAATGGTAAAACTATAGGCATGAGTGGTAAAAACTCAGTAGGCTTACCCAGGCAATCTATTATCATATTCATTTCCTCTAAATAAATGAACCACCTATTTCAAGTTTGATAGAAAACGTATAGAACTAGGTTATTACACATTTTCTTCTTTAATATCTAATCACAATCCATTTACCTTCATATTTTAAAATATTTTCTTTTTCCAATGAGGAAGCTTTAATATTTTTAAAGAATGTGGGGTAGTTAAGTGTAAAACATTTTGAAAAAAATTTTTCCACGAACTTTTTAAATATTACTTTTATCCAATTTAACAAAGAGATGCATCATACAAGAAGGGAAAAGAAATAATCACACAAGGGAAATGAAAATTAACAAGCAAGAATAATCAACTAAAAAAGGCACCTCAATCATCCTCCGCAGACAACTAAGTTCCGATATAAAGGGGAAAACATAGTATCTCATGAATAGTCTATAACATACTATACATGTGACTCATCACGAAGGAATTCTTACTCTCGATGATGTAATAACACTCAAACACTCGGTATCGCCCTACCTGGCCTAACTGAGATGCCCAATCCCCTAGCAGAGTATAATCCATACTATGAGCCACTAGTCAGTGCGTAGTCTAAACTAGTGAAACAATCCTTCATGGAAAATTATCTCACTATTCTAGATTCCCATGTTCAGACTAAAATGGGGGTGAGCCAACAATGTCAAATAGGTAAGTAGTCACAAGTACATTCCTCACACACAGTCAACACATGCAACAAAGTCACCCCTGATTCACCCCAATGAATAAGTCCCTCTCCATTCAACCATTTGATCATTGGAAAGTCCTACCCATAAGAACATCCATAACATATTACTCAACCAAAGCAAGGGGACCACATCTATGGAGATTTTTCTTAAGATAACTAGTTTTACAAAAGAGCCAACTAGGACTCACATAATTTTTCGCATGGAATACCATTTCTTAAGGAATAACATGCACGCCATTTTGAAAACCATAGATACACTTAAAACCGCATTTACGAAACCAAAACCATTATTTTATATCTAATACAAATACACAAGGTCTGATGGATCATTTCATCATGAAATTGATGTAAAAACATAATCATTCCACTTATTGAAACACATTACAAGAGATAAACCACTCCAATTCAAGATAGAAAATTTAACTGATGGATTTATATAAGTAATTAATATTAAAACTAGGTGTGAAATGCAAGAAATAAATGATTCATAAATTAAAAGGTTAATGCATAGAGATCTTACCTCATATAAAGAAGCAGACCAAGCCGAGAAGCCTCAGCTCTTGAATATTTCGACGAAAAACGCTCAAACCATCACTCACATACATTCTCATACATATAAATATATACAATTAATCAATTGAACATATTCCATGCTCCATGAGAGAATATGTGCAAGGAAGATATATATATATACATAAACACTTACATACTTGTGTATGTGTGTGTGTGCACCACCAAGGAGCCACCCAAGCTTTAATTAATTAACCTAGAAAAAAACAACATTATTTAGAAACCCACAGACCATTTAAGAAATCAAGATATAAGGGAACACTATTTTAAAGTGAAAAATTTCAAATGGACATTTATGTTTTACACACCCCAAAAACATTTACCAAAATCAATTCATAAGCCATTTTCAATAATATGAAATCTTATATTCATTAAGAATTTTCCAAACGGGCCTCACTATTCTTATACTTCCTTTTTAAACTAATTTTAGAAACTGCAGAAGGAACTGACATCATCTAGAATGTAATGAACCGTTTATGAAACCATGATTTTATGAAAACACAATTTTCCATAAACTAACCACTTTCAACATCACAAACACCAAAACCATTTTTTCAAATACGTTTACCATTCCTTAATCAATTTATGAAACTCCTTGTAAAAACCCACTATAAATACATTCACATCTCAAGTTCCTTTGAAAACAAATTTTTCACACTATATATAATCCTAAAAACAATTCCGAGAAGTATGCAAATGAAGAACACATGAAAACATTACCATATCATTTTGAAAATCTTATTTCACCACGTACTCAGGTCATAACACTTCCAAAAAAAATATTTCTCACAACATAAAACATCTAATTTCACTATAAAAATCTATACAACATTTAACCAAACAAAATTGGTAAAAACAATCATAGACATGATAAAAAAACAATTTCAAAACTTATTTTAGAAAATTATACTTACATGGAAATACCATAATTGAGTTAACAATGAGTATAAACATGGTGCACAACACATATTTAAATTAGTTGAAGACATATAAGAACCAATGGTTTTCACCAGAATTAAAGGGGGATCGAAATTCTTAACTCAAAGGCATGCATTTGATGTGACACTCCTGGAGGAGGATGAATAAGACTCTGCCAACAAACCGCAAACCCTAGACCTAAGGTAAACTGAACCAAAAATTAATCCTGCCATCTAGGGTTTATCCAAAAATTAAAACCATAAAGAAGAAATTCAAAAATAAATTAATACTTACCGGTGGGTATAGAGGGGAGGTCGAACACACTACAGCGAGGAGGGGTGGCTGCTGGCGGTGTTGCATGCTATTGAGGAGTTCAGACAGGGAGGGGGTGCTCGTCCAAGAGAGGGGGTGTCGTTGGATGGGTTCAAGCTATGAAGGAGGGGATCTTCCAGACGAGGCCGCACTGGAGAAGAGGTCCAGCAGGAAGAAGAGTCGCCAGGATAGGAGGTGGGTTGTGCAGAAGAGGGGGGAAAAGTAGTGGCGTGGAGAAGATGGACAAGAAAAGGGAGGCACTAGAGGCTGGTCGCGCACTAGTGGCGACGCGTATGAGGCCAGGGGGGGTGCGGCGGGTTAGGGTTCTCCCCATAATTTTTTTCCTATTAATTATTTAATTACAATAATAAAAATAATAATGATAATAAAATCTTAATGATTATAAGAATAAGTCTTAATAATAATAATAATAATAATAATAACCAAAATAATAATTATAATATTATTATTAAAATTATAATAATATTTTTATGTTATGCTTAATCATTATTCTCTCAAACTCTATTTTATTAAAATTTTATTTTACTTCATTTCATTTCACATGACCGTTAATTTTTTTTTTCGGATGTTTGGAAATAGCACGGCTCATGTACCGTCAAGTGCGCGGTTGAGCAGGTTGCACTCGAACCATGCCACCCGACACTAACCATCCACTAATTCACACAACGTGTTGTCGCACAGTTTTATAAGTCGCACGTCAAGACCGATCGGGGTGTGACACTTTTCTTATCATAATCCTCGTTCCACATATAAATTATAGAGAAGTATTCAACATGATATTAATACTGAATAAAATTTCAATATGTCAAATCACCCCCAATCTAATGGCCAATTTGAAAGGACTATTTAAACAAATTATAATATTCAAATAACATGATAAATGTATTATAATGTTTGATGGGATCAACACCTCTTATTAGTTTTGAACATTTTCCCCTGGATTAATCAAATGGATCCCTATGAAGCTCTATAGGTTATGTAATGTTGGAATCATACTTGGTGTGATTAATTCGGTGAGATAAAGGTACATGGACCATGTCATATGAAACAGATGATAAAAAAATGCATTCAATCCTAGAACATATAAAATATTCTCTGAGTCTGTATAATAGATACACTAACAACCATTAAATGGGAACAAATCTTGTTATATGGGGATAATATTTACTTCATATATCATCATGGAAGATATTCATGGTGTTTTTAAATAAATTGAATCTTATACTGATGTACAATTTCACCTTCTAAATCCTTGATGGAAAATGAGAAGTAGTCTATCCGCAAGAATATCCAAAAAAATAGCTCAATTCCTGATGTATATTTCATAGAGATCTTATGAAAGTGAAAAAATGATCCCTAAAATGTAATGAATCCAATGGTTGTACAATAGGAACAAAACCTCTTTTCTGAAGAGAATTTGGTGGAGATTATAGACTTTATATATAACATTCTAGAAAACAAGACTACTAACCTTATCATTGTTTTATGGACGATTTATAAGCATGAATATGTGACCTCAGGATGTGATGGAAAAAATGAAACCAAATTACCATAACCTATTCTCATCCACGAATATGGTTGACATTTCCAGGATGAAATTTATAATAGGGGTATAATTCAATAACCTAGAGTCTTTAAATGATATTTTTTTCTGATGTAAATTAGTTATATATTTTATAATATTATTCATATATGAAATATAGATGAACTAACAAGTCATAATGTCATTAATTAATATCATAACATTATTTATATAGGAATGTAATAAATATGATAATAATAAAAACAAAAGAAAAAAAAATATAAAATATAAAATCTTTGAATTGAAAATTTTGATTTCTTAAATCTAATTGAATCATATTTCCCTGACCAATAATATATAAATTGGGAAAAATATTAGTAAATTAGTTATTGCCATCAAAAATAAAAATATTTCATTAAAAAGTATTATAGTGAATATTGTGTGAAATAATGAAGTTATAGTTATAGAGAGCAATGCGACCATTAGAACTAAAATATGTCTATTTTTCAAATATGATTATGGTTCAAATATAACCATTTCTCAACATAACCATTGATCAATTTTACCATTGTAAACTATACCCAATTAAAATTATATTACCATTAAAAATAAGGAATATATGTATTAATGAAAAAGGATCATTGATGTATAAAGGATAATATATGTCCTTAACTAGTAGATTTTTTCAGTTTGATGTCTATTTTTCTAAACCTAGGATGGTGGTAGCATCAATTGGGTTCTACCATGACCCTTCCTAAGATCCGATTCACAATGCGAGGCTTGAATTAAATCTACTAAACGATAAGATCATTTTAGTTAATATTAACCATAATATAATTTTATTCAATCCACCCCAATAAATTATAATTGTCACACACCCTACCCTTAGTGTAGAAGTGGGTGTAATAAGGGGTTATGTTTCGATAACATTGTTACATAAAGTGTAAATTTTATTATAAATAATTTTAGTATCCCCTTAATCCCATTTTGAGAATTATTTTGATGAATAAATTTTTTTTATGTAATATGAATTTAATAAATTGATTGTTTGACACAAATAAAGAATATTTTGATTTTTTTGAAAATATATGAAATTTTTAACATAACCAGTTTTTTAAATAAAACAATTTTTAATTAAATAATGTAATAAAACAAAATAATTTAAATATAAATGATTAAAAAATAATTTCATAATTTCTAAGATAGAATTTATATGTGTTTGGATTTTTATTATGTCATAAAATAATCAATATTTTAATAAATATGTATATTTATATTAAAAATATAATATTTTCATATTTAGAAAAATAGTTACTAAAAAATCAATAATATATATGTAGTGTTCATTTATAAATTAGTATGGCATGAATTTTATAGATTTTTTCAAAATAAATAATTTTTTATTGACTCGTAAAAATATTATTTTGGGTTTTTAGTTTCTTTCTCCAAATAATGGCCCGAAGGCCTTCATTTTTTATTTATTTTTATAATCGACCTTTTAAGGTGTGAGGTGGAACCCTTACAAGGCTCGTAGGCATAAGCATTACATGGTTCGTAGGCCTTATAGGAATTCATTTCTCGTAGGATTCAAACATTAAATACATCCCCGACTATCTAATAACTATCTATGACCATAAATATTTCATTTTATTAATAATAATATTCATAATATATTTTAAAAAATATCCAAACAAATAAGATAGTTTCCATGTTCTAGAATGTATAGTTTGATTTTGAAGACTCTATTTTTTGGGAAATATGCATTTTTATGTACATAGAAGAATAAAATATTATTCTATGTTATAATGGAATAAGATTTCATAAAATTTCACTCAAATGTTCAAATACAAGAGTATTTGTAATTATAGAAGACAACTTTTCTTCAATTCCCTCTACCTAGATTTACATGGACAATATTTTGAAATTATAATGCACTTACTCCATGTTTGTGATGAACACCCACCCATTTATCCTATCCCAAGACACACAATATTTCCTATATTATTCACTGGTAATTTATCTTTCCCAAGATTCCTCCATGGATTCATTAGTCGCCAAGGGTTCTTTCCTCTGGATTTAGGATAAAATCACCAAGAAAGATTAAATTCTCATCATATTTTTTTAATTAAAAAAATTATTTTTTATATGAGACTTATAATGATTATATTAAATTATTTTCATATTATTTTTGTTATAGAATTTACTACTAAATTAGTTTTTATCATTAGATGTATTTATTTCTCTCTCAATTTTCCCTTTTTAAAATACAAAGTTTATACTAGTCCTATTACTGAATTTAACACTAAAATTATCTCTTTTCATAAGAAAATATTATATTGTAAATACTTAATCAGTTTTTTGATCTTTGGATATTAAACTATATGTAAATATAATTATATTGTTTCATGAATTTACTTATATAAAAACCAAATTCCCTTCACATTGATTAAAAATTATGTAATGGTTAATATTTTATGAACTTATGTACTCAGTGCCTTCATATGAAACACATAATGTATTCCCTATTAGATATTGACAGAATTATATAATATTATCAATTTAGATCAGAAGAAATTTATATTATTTAAGGATAATCCCTAATAGCACTAAAATGTATTGGGTAAATAATTAGTCTCTAATGGTGCCCTGTTTTTTGTAACATTGATTAATAGACTATATAATTTTAATTTATGGACTCTGGTGATAAAATGTTGAGATATGATTATGAATGATTCAATTTAATGTTTTATCAAATAATAAATGTTATGATTATATTCTATTTATAATTATTCCTATAATTTTCTCTTGGTTTTGGTATATTGTACCACCTCATGTTCTTATTGACATTCCTTGTGATCATATGTTAAATGTATCCCATGCTTATTGAATCACTAGGATAATGGTCACCCCTTTAAATTGATGTATATCCTTAGGATATGGGATATAATAAATGTATATTAGGGTCATCCCACGAAAAATAAATTCACATGTATTAGAAATATATTTTTTATTTTCATGTATTATGTTCTTACTATCCAAGAAACAAAAAATTAAAAGAACCTCTATTTTTTTCAATGAAATGAAAATTTTATATAATAAAAGGTGGTCTGACATAATATAAACTAACAAATAGAAAATCTTCCCATGTTATTTGCCTCAAATATATATACACATATAAAACAATACATTTCATAGTTTTATTTTGTATAATTATTATATATCAATAACTATGAAATTATTAATTCAAAATACTATATAAAAAAGTCATAAGTTAAAAATCCTTATCATAAGAAATATAGTTATGTTCATTATAACACAATTATTATATACAATATATTGTAATATATTTTTTATTTATATATATTTATTCCAATCCTTAATGGGAATTTTAAAAAATTATTCTATAGGGAACACATTATTTTTGTATGAATCTATAATAATACAAAAAAAATTGATAATACATTACACACCTGTAAAAATAATGATATTACTATTGTTCATTCCCTATAAAATTTTTTTCATCAATTTAACTTAACCCATTTTATGATTTTCATATGTACTAAGGGAATATTATGGTAATTCCAAATCAAACACATTAAAATTGATAAATTAATGGAAAATTCATTGATTTTCAAATTTATAATAATTAATTTCCCAAAACATTGAGTATTATCTATGAAATACACATTGTATTGACCATGATGTGGTTATAAAAATGTATATCACACCTAAATTCAAAATTATAGAACTCATAAATATATATTTTTTCATAAAAAATTCAAATATTTAGTAAGATATCTTAATATAATCTTGATATGTACTCAAAAGTACCATTAATATTATGTTATATATTTCATAACAATATTTTTAGGAATCAATAACCACATTTTAATTCATATAAAAATCCATCTATACTAAAAATTATAAGATTATTTATAAATTTAAACTCATTTAAAGGGGAAATATTTATGTATATCTTCATGATTGTAACAATGTCATATTGTACATCACAAAAGCTAAAAAGAGATAAATTTTTATTAATAGACAAACATTAACAAAATTGATGTTATTAAGATGATATCTCTTTAATATTAATATTCTCATTCATATAATCCAAATTAGTTATAATAGGAATACTTGAGTGTAAATAACACTCAAATAGAATCCCGAATCATGGAGGTAATCAGTTATCTTACATTATAAAAACATTATAAAATTTCATGAAAACTATTTGAGACTCTGCTTTCCTAAACTCAAATCATAATTCCATAAAGCTAACTAACTGATTTATAATACATGATGAATCAATATGACAACAATAAAAAATTAAATATCAATATTAAAAATTCTAATCGATTTGCTTTATAAATTTTAAAATTTTATTATTAAATAATAATAATTTAGGGAGCATTTAAAAAAATACCCAACTCCTGTAAATAATTTCTTTTACAGTTTGATTTTGGAAATGATTATATCCAATAGATATTATTAATGTTCTAAAAACACCTCACACATATTTTAAACTTCCATAAATATTTTATAACTTCCAAAATTTATAAAAATTCACATATTCTATAAATAATCATGGATATAGACACAGATTATTGGATGGGTGATGGAACTATAAATGAGTGCTAGTCATGATCCAAAATTACAAAAAAAAATGGCCATTATTGATTTTAGTAACACATAAAATAAATTTTAAATCCACAAGTATATTTAATCTATACCACATCATGTTTTATACATCCACCCCTACTTTAAAAAACCTTATTCATAATAAATCCCTACTATTGATAGGTATTGTAGAACAATCTCTCAAAAAGAATATATATTTTAATTATATTTTGAAATTGGAATAAGAAATAATAAAATGTTTCCCCAATGATAGAATTATTTATTTTTCATCAGATATTAGATGAATATATTATTTTAACATTCAATTTTAAAAAATGATATATAACTAAAAAATCTAGTGGGAAATTATTTTTTCCCAAAAAATTTCTTTGAATAATCCATAGTTCTCATTTTGGTATCCTTGGGTAATGAAAACAAATTACGGGTTATATTGGATTCGTATTACAGGTACACAAATTTTACACCATTCAATGACTATAAGCGATATTAAGTATAATTTTATAATAACATGATCATAACATTATTAATACGTTCCCAATTATGTAATGATATTATATCATTAATAAGGGTGTCTTTTATTAAAAAATCTATTTAACATAGCAGTGTACTATCATCCATAATATATCCTGATTCCTGAGAACATATGATATGAATTATTTAATTGATTTTTTAATATAAAAATCATATAAAATAAATTCCACATTCTTGGATTACAGTCAAGACTATCATATTTTTTGTAATCGTTGACTGAACAAGGCTCATTCCCCATTAATGTATTTATTATATCATTGGATTATATTACTTACTGAATACATCAGAGGGATATTATAGATAAAAATATCTCCCCATCATAACATTAGATCCTTTCTACATATAATAAGGGGGAAACCACTTAAATTTATTAATGTGTAACCGTCCATTACATAAAATAACTCGTAGACATGTGTGCCATAAAATTATAAAACATTCATCAAATTATCATGGAATAATTGTTAAAATAAATTTCATTATTAAAAATATCATTATTATAAACACTAAATATAAACAAAATATCAAATATGGAACCACTGGATTATATCCCTAGTAACGTATAAGTAATTTCATTGGATGTTATCATAGATTGAACAATCCACTTAGTTATTACTTTGATATTATTACAAAAATATAATTTACAATATAATATCACATATTTAAAATATAAATATTTAAAAATTATACCTTCTGTTTTTTATAAAAATAACAATTTAATAATTTATGGGGTTATTCTAATAGAAAGGCCAAATATGATAGTGGGAAAACTATTTCTACCACATACATTAGATGAGAACATTTTGGTCAAGTATTTGAAAAAATTACAAAGATATATATTTAAAAATTATTTATATTATTATTTTCAAGCATTTTAAATAATTAAAAATAAAATATTAAAGGTATTTTTTAAATATTAATTTATAGATAATGATCATTTGAATATTTTTATAAGGTGATGGACTTGAAAAAATGGTGATCTACCAATGGTAAAATATTGTCATATTTTATTTAAAAAATAATATCAATAATTTCTATAAATAAAATAAGGGGAATAACAAAAATACAAATAAATCGTTTGAATAAATGGATGACATAAAAATACATAGTTTTTAAAGGAAAATAGCCACGTAATTTCTTCTAAAAGTAATACAATATAGGAAATCCTAGAATGATATTTTATTGTAATATAATCACTTACCATCCTAGATATCTATGAATGAAATCCTCATAAAAGGGAGAATCGTAGATGTATTTTTAAATTCCCACAATTTTTATCAGAAGAATCATAAAATACATTTATTGTTCTGAAAATACACATGGGAAAATATGTTATATCAATCATATAAAAGATACTAAGGCTATAAATACTTACACCTAGTGTTATGTTTATTTATATGGGTTTAAAAACTGGTATAATAAATATTGATTTATTAATGATATACTAAAAAACCATTCATACATTTGATAACATATTTTACATACCTATAAAAACATGGTACCATCATATTAAAAACTCATTATCACAATCAATAATTTATGAGATTAATATTTTGTTTCGGCATTATTTGGTTCTTAATTACCATTATTTGTAATTGATCATGGTTCCATAAACCATATAATTTTATTAGTTTCCTGATTATAATACCTTAGGACTGTATAAAATTTTATAAATATTTAAATAATACGGTGATGAGAAGTTAACAACATCACATTGTGAAGATGATCATCTGTATATACACAGGAGTGATGCTGGAACATTTTGATTGATGAATGGAATGTATGGTAAATAATAATTAACCATTTATAATAATTCTATATAATAGATATAATATTTATTAATTAAATATATAAATATTACCATCCATATATGTTAGAAAATAAAAATCCAGAACACCGATTCATGGAAGTGGTTGTCCACATTTGTGAATGAGTGGAATTATCATTTTCCTATATATGTGAAGGTAAGATGATAGATAATATAATATAATTATGAAAGAATAGTTTTGTTTAAAATATAATTTAAAAACATTAAATTTATCATATTACCTACATATGAATTTTTGGTATGGATAATGAATCATATCTCATTATAGACGTGATAGTATAAAAGTACGCACTAGCAATAATTTTATTTACCATTATAAAGAATTGTATTGCGAATTGTTATTGTAATAATCACAGTAATGTTTGATACATTAATGATACTATATTAATTAGGATATTATGTATATAACATATTTATAGGAAGTAATATAATAAGTAACTTGTTAAATAGTTTTGTGATATGACTGTCTTTTATTTTAGAGATTCCCCATGGATTATAATTTATGTACCCATAGGACGGTTATAGGGGAATAAATAAATAACTATAATAAATTAATGGATCATCAGAATTTATTAGTTCAATGATTTCCCATGGTACGGTGCTAAAAATATTGGAATAATGGTAATGTGTGGGATCCATTTTATAAGAGAGGGAATCAACATTTGAGGAATTACATAGAAGATGTAATTACAATCTATATCACACTAATGTCACATGGCAACAAATGGTCATAATATTTTTGGTATTAAAATTTCAATATACATTAAAATAATTATAAAAATATTTGGTTGTGTTATATTTTAATTCGTCCCATTTGGTTTAACCCCAATATTACTCCTTTTTAACCTTAAATATGGTATCACAATTATAGATTTCAATGGTAATAAATTTAGTTCTAAGGTGATGTGTTGATCAAAAATGGTCCATGAATTCTCATTTATTCAATTCCCCTATTATCTATTCAAAATTAAGTATATTTTTTATTTTTAGAACATTTATTAATAAAATAAATTCATAAAATATGATTAAAAATATATTTTGTGATGATTTTTTCAAATTAAAATCAACGAAATTAATGAATCGATAAAATTTGAATATATAAACCTTTACTATTATAGAAAATTTATAATAAAACATGATATTCCATAACCAAATTTGATTTCCAAAATTTATTAATTTAAATTTCATAATATCATTTTCCTTTTTTTCTTACAACTCACATATGGACAATATTTGGGTTACACAAGGGTTTAATGTAAGTATACCATAAAAAAATTAAATATAAATTCAACGCAGAAAAATAGTTTAATTATATCCAAAAAAATCATTTATATTCATTCATAACATCACATTATGACTATGATAAAATATAATAGATATTTAAATCAAGACCCTGAAATTTTTATTATTCATTTTAATAAATTAATATAAATTTAATAATCAGAGAAAAGAGGAAATAAATTGAATTATTTTAAAAATAATAATTTATTTTTTCAATAAAAAATAATTAATTGAATAATTCAATAATTTGAGAAATTTTTAGGACTAGTATAATAGTTTAAAACTTATTTTTCCTTCATTGAGTTGAAAATTATTTTTCCATGGTTGTTATTGAAAAGGAAAAAAAGTACCCTATTTATGAAAATAAAAATATATTGTCCAAAATATTGAACAAATTTTTAAGGATCCAATTATATATGTATAATAAATTAATTTTATTATATAATCATAAATCAAAAAGAAAAATAGATATTGGAAAATTTGTTTTAAAAGATAAAATTGAAGGTATTCAAAAGAAAATGTAATGATAATAACTATGGTATTATAAATGTAACATATAATAAAATTTAGCTTTTTTATTTTTAATCCTAAAAATAATATAATAAAGTAAATATATTACCTTATTTAATGAAATGAAATTAGAGGATTAATAAAATAAGTCTTTTTCACTGGTCACTAAATTATATGTATATTTTTTAAACATGCACACAAATTCAATCTAATATAATATTGATAGGTTTTATTCAAAATTTATATATTTTTCCCCAAATATTATTTCCATAAATCGTATAGGTTAATTTTTATATATATGAATAAATATATTAATTTATTTTTAAGAAAACATATTTTTGAAGTATAAAATGAATGAACTAAAAATTGATTACATGTATGTTATACATTAATAAAAAACAATATATGAAATTATATAACATATTCTAAATAATGTTGTTGTTCCAATCTATTTAACCAATTTAAAATATTAGTTACTATGGACATAATTAAATTTTAATATTTTTATATTATATCATATTTCATATAATGCTTTGAGTTTCTTGTAAATAATATATTGATCATTGTATTATTTTAATTTTAATTTTAATTTTAATAAATTACCCCAACAAAAATAAATATCATCTTTAAACAATTTGTCTTAAAAATAAAACATTTTATAAATTCATTCCTTAAAATCCATATCATACAAAGTTATAGTCTAATATTATATGAAAATATGATGTTGGAAACATAGAATATACCTAAAATAATACAAATTACGGTTAATATATAAGGATAACAAAAGAGGGGTGTAAAAATATGAACATTGATGATAATTATAAAATATATTCAACAGTATAGAGTGATATAGAATTCGATCACGGTATCATTAATGACAAAAAATCGAAAATTATTGATGGAAAAATAGATTTCATCAATTCATCAGAAATGTAGTCAATATAATAATATTTTTATTTCTAGAAAAATCTCTATGAATTGAGGTATTGTTTTACTATTAAGATATAGGATACACGGATATATACATATATTATTTCATTACATTTCTTATCCAAAATTTCGTTTTTCATTTCTACATTTATCAATTTCCACATCCACATCATGATTTAAAATACACTACTCGAAATATGATCTATACAAACGGTTTTGGAAAAACCATTGGTATAGTTCACTAATTGGGACCTATACCAATGTTTTTGGACAAACCATTGGTATATGGGGGACCTATACCAATGGTATGGACAAACCATTGGTATAGGTCCATTATAGAGTCCTTATACCAACGGTTTGGCCAAAATGTTGGTATAGGTCCCCCTTATACCAATAGTTTGTTTAAAACCGTTGGTATAGGTCCTAAAATCGATGAACCTATACCAACGGTTTTGAGAACTGTTGGTACAGGTACATGTATTTTTAATGGAATATTATTATGGAAAACATTACATAAATCAAAATTTAAAAAATTTATAATAATACATATATATATATATATATATATTTATGAAATTATATCCACAATTATCATGTTAGGTTAGTGGTTAGGTTGTTCAATCATTAACTGAAGGTCCTAGGATCAAATCCCACCAAATTATTCATTTTTTGAAATACATATACAAACCGTTCTATAGAACCATTGGTATAAATTTTTATTTTACATATACCAACGGTTTTCAAAACTATTGGTATAGGTCTATATCAACGGTTTTCCCAAAACTGTAGGTATTGACCTATCCCCACAGCTTACATGGCCACGGTTCTCCAAACCATTGGTATAGGCTATACCAACTATTTGGAGGGCTATACCAATGTTTCCAAACCGTTGGTAAATGATATTTTTCCAATTGTGATAGGAAATGAATATTGATAAAGAATTTATCAATACTGAAGAACTAAATTAATTATTAATTTAATCATGAAATTGTAAAAAAAGATTCCTCCCATATCTATATAAAAGTAAAATGGTTATAAAAATAAGATAAAATATCAATTATGAATAAATCATAATATGAAAATAAAATTATATATCTCTCTCCAAAGACTCAGTAATAACACCAAAATATTACATGAAATTATATAAATTTTAAGTAACATTATTACTATTACAAATATTGGTTCCCAATTTTATGAAACAATAATCCAAAATATATTAAAGCATACTACTCTTATATTAATTTAAAATTTGACTCCAGACTACATTAAACCATAATATTTTCACATAACGAAATTTATATTCCCTCATCATATAATATATAAAAATTTTAATCACTTTAATTAATTTCCTTAAATATTGTATATCCTAAAATAATTATATATTATTCCATAAATAAACTCATTCAACATTTCTCATGTAAAATGACATCATATCCCATATTATTTCATTCAACATAATCATATATTTTAATCAATATATTGAAATTACTCAAAAATATATTAAATCACACAGTCACCATGTAACACGTCAATACCATTATTAACTATATGATAAAAATATGTCCTATATAGTAATAATAATATTTTCTTATTTAAACATAATTACCTCAACATCGAAGGTCATATTATCATGGAATTTTATCAATAATTTTAAACATATTTAAACAGATTATAAAATAATATGTCCTAAAATAACTATCCCACAATTAGATATAAAAAATATTATTATTCCAATAAATACCATTGAAAAAATTCACTTGTCAATATAAATACACATCACATAAATCATCAGAAGTTTTATTTATAACATTAAACATATGATCAATAATATATTTTTCAAAAAATGACATAATAGGTTTTTGCCATGTCATAATGTAATATCACAGGCATCAATATGATTTATCCACTCATTCATATTATTGATTCAGAAATAAAATTTAAATTAACATGAGTGTATTCCCCAAATTCTTCTATAAAGGTGGTTAGTATTAGTATCAATAATTGTTGACTGATGGTTATCATATAGATACACATTAATTCCCATTCACAGTTTTTCCAAATAGGATAATCCATTCTGTAATTGTATCCAATTTCTAATATCGATAAACCCATATATTGAAAAAGAAACCAACAAAACATGCATATTACCAAAAACATCTGGTTATTAAATATTACATAGACTTTTTCTTTGAATTTATCATAGGTTTATTTTATCTAAACATTGTTATCCTAACTCTCATTGATAATGGTCCTACTTAAAATCCTATGATTCCAACTGTAACACCACAATTACAGAATCACATAGATAATTGTTATCTTCTTACAATGACCTAAGATAAAAGATTTCTTATATTTAATGATTGAATTTTTTAGTAGTCTGATTAGAATAATTAAATAAAAGATTTTCAAATTAATTTTTAAAAGGATAATTAAAAAACAAAATTAGAGGGAAACATTATAATTTCTTATTTTATATTATTAAAATCATTCATATATCTTTTCTTGGTATCTTTTGAAATGGAAAACATAATAAATATTAACCTCTAATACTCGGAAAGGGTATGAAAATGAGATATCAACCAATGACCAAAAGTGATAATAAAAATAATGGTACATGAACATATTCATATCTATAAAATGTTATACACAATTACTAAATGATAATTAATCATGATTCATGGAATATTTATTTACCATTAAATTCTTCATGTAAAATAGTGAATAATAATCACTAATCAATCATAATCTACAAGAACAGATAATATTAATAATTTATATGTTTATAGAACACACATAACCATATAAAATAATTTTTGTAGTCCAGGCCCACTACCAGGACAATCTATGTGGGAATAGTACAATATAAATGGGTTCTCCCTTTATTACATTACTTATTGTCTTATGATATATCAATGATCACCCAATGTAATGATAGTTTATAACATTCCAACAAATATTCAGTTTATAATTTATCTATTTATATTTGGATTATAATATAAGGTTCCTTCTTTGGTATAAATTATAACAACCATTCTTGGTTTATATCATAACAACCCATCATTGGTTATAAAATAGCCACCCATCCACAGTTTATATAAGAACCACCCATCACATAATTACGACATACAATTTGTTACCAAAATGATATAATAGATTCATTATAACATCATAGAATGAACCATATAAAATAAATGGGTCTTGTAATCATACCAGCATTATAATTATAAAATATATAGATAAATAATAAAGGTTATATCATTAGAACATATTAATTTTTTATATGAAATAGGTGTCCCTTTTCCAAAGGGAATGAATCTTCTTTTTTTTAAAAAAAATATCAAAATATCAAAATTTATATATAGTTTAATTTTATATCAGTCCCTTTGAAAATTTGGGTTATAAAAATCAATAATATTACTAAAGTAAAAAATATCATCTCCATTTTTACTCTTCTTGAATGGTCCATTTGTAAGTACATTTTCCTCCTTGTGTACAATTTTTGAGATGTAATCAATGTAAAAGAGATAATACAAGGATATAATCATCAGAGTATATAAATTTTAGGAGATTTGAGAAGAGACTACTATGATGTCTTGAAAAAATTAGTTGAGTCACATTCAATGGAGAGATTATTCTATGCACAATGTTTGGCTTTCCTAGTCTCAACAACGAATCAAAACATTTATTCCTCAAGGGTGGAATTAAATCTATAAAAACCATAGAGATATCATAAAACATCCCCTTGTTGATCTATGAAAATGTCTCCAAAATATAATGGACCAAGATTTCCTCTTGAGGAACCATCAGTGTTAAATTTAATCCACCCTAGAAAAATAATTTTTGTGAAAACATCGTGTATTTTATAGGGTTTAAAAATTTTATCATTAATTCAAATAAATTAGAAGATAGATATATCATTAATTTAAGAATGTAATTTTCCCTTTGGTAAGGATCTTCTTATCGAACCAAAACAAATAGTTGAGGTAATGAAGCATGATGCATGAAATTATATTGACCATGAATCCCATATTTTTGTATTTCTATATAGTCAATATCAACTAAACAACATGGACCTCAAAATGGTTTGTAATGTGATGGGAAAGGTAATATATCTAGATACCACTTAATTAAATCTGGGGTAAAGGTTACATGATGTCTTTGAATCATGATAATTTCCATAACGGCCTGCCACATCAACGACACAATAGAACAGCTCAGGAATTAGGGTTTGATTCCATATCGGTATTGGTTATAGACAGAAAATACTAAGAAAAGAGAAATAATACCTATATTATAGTGATAAAAAGTTATGAAAATTTCCATTTTAAAATAGTTTAGATATAGGTTTAAACATCCATTAAATAATTTTTATGATTAGTGGAAACAGAGAAAAATACTGTAACCAAAATAGGAAAGAATATAATATTATTCATTTGCACGTTTATTTATTAATTTCTATTAACAAAGATGGTATAATGGTACTATATGTGGCTGAAAAATAGGGGCAATTACC
Source organism: Viscum album (assembly GCA_963277665.1). Classification (NCBI taxonomy): domain Eukaryota; kingdom Viridiplantae; phylum Streptophyta; class Magnoliopsida; order Santalales; family Viscaceae; genus Viscum; species Viscum album. The sequence goes on along the minus strand of OY728126.1, from coordinate 1,393,077,102 downwards.
ATTGTCTATTTACTGTGTTGGATGATTCTGGACGTTGTTACATGGAGTTTCGTGGGTAAATGGAGAAAATGGGGTCCCAAAACAATTCTTGGCCAAGATAGATTGTATTTCCATGGGATACACATTAACATTGAATTCTATGTCTTGGTATCTATGTTTTGGTTTATGAAGTCATGAATGAGGAAATCAGGGATAATTTATTTTTAAAAATTAATATTTAATGATGGGTGGTTTTGTCATATGTCCATTCAGAGATTTCAGTGTGGTGTCATGGTATGGGGTGGAAGTTCCTTTTCTATGTTATGGAAACACCAAAATCAAGGGTGGATACATTGTGTGTTATTTTTTGTTCCATAATATCCCCTCAATGATATATATGATCTACAATATGGGTCCATCCTTGGAACTTCGACTTCGGTTTGATTTTGTTGTATGACTAGGTCTCCTCTAACATCAATGTGGTCTATGTGGTTTATGACTGGTCTAATGGGTATTTTCATAGTTCAATATAAATATTTATTACTATAAATAAACATTTCTCCACCAATACTATTTCTTCCCCTATATCCTCTCAAATTGTGGGTAGCTTAGAGTATTTTTAAATTCGTTGAATCACTATTTTGAGAGGGATATAACATTGGATTCCAAATAACAATCCACGAGGAACTGAGGTAAGTTCTTCCTTATTTCTTGAGTCTTCTATATATTTGATTAGGTTTCCTATAATTCAGTATTTTCATTTTATGGATGATGATCTCCATAATTATGATGAAGATTTCATTGTTGAATTAAGGTGTGTTCATGGAATGAAATCATTGAGATATCATAGATTCCTCATGAAAGAGTTGATCAGAGGTATGTATTGGCATTCTTTCACCATTACAAGAATGATAGAAGTTTTAGGTACAAGATCTTTTGAGTATCCATTTATTTAAATTATATCCTAAATTCTTCAAGGTTTATCGAATTAGAGGATGGATAACGTTACTTAATATGTATTGAATAAGATTCATAAATTTATTTAACATATGTTTAATGAATCCATGGTGTTACATTCCATAATGATAATAGTTATAATCTGGGTTTCAAGAGAGTTTTATGTCTATACTAAAATTTATATATGATGTTACTTTTCTTTGTTGTATAACAAAATAACAATTTCATGTTTAATAATTTCAATCCTTCTCATAATTTTAATGTAGGACAATTTATGCATGTATTCATGTCAAATTGAATGTGTTATTCTATGAGTCAGTAAAATTATAAAAAGAACACGATGTTGGGATTATTTTTGATAGTAATAAAATTAATTTCTAATGAATTTTTTTACATATGATTTTGAAACAGGAAGCATATACCAAAGAATATATTTATATAATTTAATAAACTTATATGGTTTATTACTTGTCCTACTCATAGTTCTAGTATATAATAATTCAATTTAATATAAAATGATGGAAGAGAAATATTTTTTTTGATAAGGACTTCTTTTGGGACAAGGTTGTAGGTTTTCATTTGAATGCTAAATTCCATTTCATGGGGAAGCCGGAGCATATTTTCAAGGGAAAAATTTGTTCAATAACTCTGTTATAATGTTTCCCGATTAACAATTTTTTCCATATAAAATTTTCTATTCATTTTACATGAGAATTTATAAGAGATGTGTCATGATAATATGATGGAAAATGTGATTTGGGGTTAAAGGTTGGTGTTTATAGCCTCAATTAAATCCTTTAGTGGATAGACTCATGGTTATATAAATGAGTGTGTTAGGGAGGGAAGTGGAGTCGATGGAAGTTATTGATCCTAGGATTACTCATTTTTTTTCATAAATCTATCATTAATTCTTATTAATGATTTTATTAAATGTACTTATGTTAATGTTGATTATTTATCAATACATTATTCCCCATTACATGAACTATCTAGGGGATCATGGTTTTGAATCTATTTTATAGTAGATTATGATGGTTTTCTATAGTATATGGTATTATGGATATTTTAACAACTGTATATTAAATGATGTTAGAAATGGGAATGGTACATAGAATTAAAAATAATATTTGATCTCTAGAAACCATGGACTCAATAGGATTATTCTTGGTGGTCATGTACATCACATTTATTGATAATTACTAATAATATGTATGTAATTGATTTTTGGTCAATGAATTTACTAACTTATTATGAAATGTAAAAATGTATAGATTTTATTATTTTAAGATCCATAAATAATTATTTTCTTATAGGATATATTTTCCCAAGTAGTGTAATTTATATATCTATTTGATGAAAATTTTAGTTAAAACTAGAACTGCATTATGTGAAAATAGTGGGTTTGATCTATATTAAATCCTAATGGGTTTCTAATTTTATAAGATACTCCACCCTTATCGGCAAGGTGAATAGACCCTAGTGGACTTTGGGAGGGATTCATACCCAACATCCTAATTTCAAATATATGTATAGTTGAAAGAACACTTTGGCTATAATATATTATCTTTGTAGTATTATGTTCTAATGTTCATGGTTGTTATATTCCCCAATTTGTCTATAGTGGAATGTAATGGATTATGGTTATTTCAGATATAATTCTGAACTAGTTATTATGATTATGTTGTGTATGGGTTGTGATGAATTTAGGTACATACATGTTGTATTGGATTTTATAGATTGAGTTATAATTACCAAAGTATGATACATGACATACTAGTTAAATTAGATCACAAGAATCTTCTTGGATACTCTATATAGAAGTTTTTTGGGATGATCTGATTAAATTATCTATGGTCTACATGTGTGAATAATTTGATCAGGTTTCTAATGGATAACATCTTTTTGAGAGAGAGGTATCAATGTGTTCGATGATTAGGTATAGCTTTACAAAAGCAGGATTGTGATATTTATTTACCCTTGTTTTATTTGTATAATATGTTATCATTTATTATATAATACCTTGTGAGAGATTCCAAGGTGATTCTTGGATCATAGAATACCATTTTAGGTGACATGTTATGTTCACATGTTTTTACTTGGGATATATTATGTTATCCTTGTCATTTTCATAAGAGGCCTGGGGAGGATCATAATGAGTATTCTATTATGTGCAGTCAAATTATAAATAAACTATTTTTTTCAAAACAAGAAGATTTTAGATCCTAATAGTCTCTAATAGATCATTATTTCACATGATCTTTTTTTGGATTAATTTTCAAAGTGGGATTTTCATTGTTTTGGTACTTTCAGTTTCCATTCACATTTATTAGGATTGTATGAAATTTAGAGTATATTATTAAGATTTATTTTTTATATATTAGAAGTTTTTCATTGGTGTATTCTATATTATCTATCTATTTGAAATTTTTTAAATGGTAATACCTCTAATTTGAGTTTTAATTAAACCCTTAGTGCCAGTCTTCATCTCAGTAACTACTGTTTGTGGGGATCTGGGGTCATTATCTTCCCCCTTAAATTTTGAACATATAGGGTAACCATTGGGTGTTGAGAGATATAACACATTTTTATTAGCAGTTTAGAATAATGATAATGATTTATTTTGGGGTTTGGAATATGTGTGACTTCATTGGTGTGAATGAAATTAGTGTAAGGTATATTTTCTAAAAATCATTATCATGGGAGACTGAAAATGGAATATGAATTTAGTCCCTCCAATTTACTAATTCATAGAGCAATATGTTTTCCAAAACTACAAATAAATGATTTTGGTTGTGGCAAATGGAAGTAGGAAAGGATGAAAAATCATTAATCTTTTTCCTTATTTTTAATATTGGTATAACATGGGGAATATTATATCCTAAAAATGTAAATATATTGATTAAATAATAAATCGTATATATGAAAATTTTTACATATTTCATTTTGAAGAGTTTTTTTCTATTTTTCCTTCATTATGGATTGGATCCAAGTTTATATACTTTTCAGGTTAATGTCGATGATATTGATGGTTATTCATTTAGATCATTGTAGAGTAGAGGTCGATAATGAAGACACTTTGAGGAGGACACTAAAATATTATATATTAAGAGTTTATAGATGTAAAAAAGGCTCTATTTGAGATTGTATTATGGATGAATGGTTGGAGGAGGTATAGATATCTTCATGTTTGATCTGATCGTGGATAAATAAATGGGTTTCATTGTCCATGATGATGGTATGTCGAATATTGTGGTAGTGGTGTATATTTTGTTTAGGGATCACAAGGAGTTGGCGCATGCATGGGATTTGTTGGAGGAGTAGTGACTTTATGTTATACATTACTATAAAATTAATTTATCTAATTTATGTGATTATCATACACTTTGATTGGAGGTTTCTTGTATAAGGCAGTTTAAAATCTATTTTATGACTCTTATATGATGTGCTTTAGACTTAATTGAATATTAGGGGCCATGGAGAGGCGTTTTGATGATATTTTTCTAGAATATATCTAGTCATAGGTCACCCCATTTTTTATGTTATCAAATCATTGATTGTTGTAAAGATGATAGTTTATTGAGATTACACTTCCTGGAACTAGTTCATCAAGATGGGGGTGTTGTTATAATTCTTAATTTTGTAAATATATTGTTTAGGTTTTCATGTTTCATGTGAGTGAGATTTTAATCATATAGATGATGGTCTCCAAAATCATGATATTTTTACTCCAGGTGTGGTGGATTTCATCTATTTTTAATGTTATCCAACATGTTTCATTCATGAGGATTCCAACATAATTATTATGGATAGTGCCCAAAAATTGTGGGTAGGTAGCATACAATAGGTGTCCCAATTCAGGTTCCTCTATTGAGAATTTTTAAGATGGTTTTCCAGTAGTTGGATGCTATTCTTTTGGATAATAATGTGTTGAAAAAATAACCAGAGGAAAATTTTGATATTTTATTCATCCCTATAGAGCAAATATTGGTGGTTATGTTTGTCAACATCATGTATACATTGATTTTGTACTAGGATATTGAAATCATCATTATCTAGAATTTTCATTATCTGGAATGTTAATCACCATTCAAGGTATACATTTCATGTTTTCAACTTGGGTGCATGACTTTTCTCATTCGGGTGATACATAATCCATCATATGACTTTCCCACATTCATTCATTGGGACATGAGGTGGACAAACATCCATCTCCCAGGGAATGGAAAATTATAGTTATCTTTTGTGATTATTTAATAATTTATATAGAGACACTGAAACTTTACTAGGGAAGCACCAATAATGGGAAGACATTATATTATTAGAAATAAAACTCTACGTCGACATCCTTGGTATGGAATTCTATAATCTATGTGGAATATCAGGGATTTATTCAATAAGAAGGTAGTTTATTAGTTTATTAATGGGTGTTATATAGTTTTTTCTAGTGAGGGAGACCATATGATGTGAAATATGTGTGTTATGAAGTTTTCTTCTATATCAGCGTCACTAATTTTTGTGTTCATCAGTTGTTCAGTCGATGATGTTTCGTAGAGTTATTGAATACTACCCTTACATATTACATGGAATGTTTATGGCATTCCCCACTCAAAGTGACATCAAATTTGGGACTAAAATACAATGGGGATCTTATCTGATCTCAATGTATCCATATAGGATAGATTCTTTTGAGTTGTAAGAGTTGTATGTATAGTTCCTCGATCGGTTTTATTGTGTTTTTGTTCAGCCGAGTGTGTCACCATGGGATGCACTGGTTTGGTTCATAAAAATTTATTATTAATTTTTATATATCCTATTTGAAAGTCGTTGTTTGAACCATGTCACTTTGATGAACCTATATCTTAATACAATGATTGATTATTAATTCAATTATATTTTTTAAGCAAGAAATGTTTTAGAAGATCAATTTTTTGTTAAGATTTCATCGAACGTTTCCAAAAGGAAGAGGACATTCAAAAAAAATTATAATTTGTATTCTGAGTTTCTTGCAATGTTTTTTAGTGTGATGAACACTCAACTCATGATAATGGTATTAATGAAAACAATTCATAGAGTTCATATATTTGTTTAGGGTGGTTATCATTGATTTCATCCTTATGTTCTCTATGTACAATGAGGATCATGTAGAGATAATTGGGAAATTTATATAGTTTATAATTATCATCATATATTTTTGATTTATTCAAACTGAACATTAAACATTCATTATTTTTGTTTCATGGGGTAGATAATTTTATAAAATGGAATAGTTTTTCAACCATCAATATCAGAGGTAGTTGTATTTTTGGTAGCACCCAACACTGCTATTAAGGTGGGGAATCTCGTTGATTTTGTAGGATATTATAATATGATTATGGAATAATTATGTGGGGATAAAATCCATCTACATTTGAAAAAATAATGGATTATTAATATATTCAGACTTACTGGTGTCGAGAACATTTTGGAGATGAAAGGAGATGTTGTTAACAACACTGGAACATTTCATTCAAGAATATGGAGTCTTCTGTGTGATATTATGTGACATTTCACATATTAGTTTAGGATGTGTTTTGATGTTATATACATTGGGTTTTACTTATGGGTATCTATAGTTATTACCCTATTAACATAACTATACCAAGAAAGATCTATTGTTTGAATTGGTTTTGTTTTCCAGGATGTTTTGGTGACATTACCTCATAAGGGATCATTTAGTTCCTTTTACCGAACATAATATAAAGTGTTATTTTCTCCCATAATGAATTTAAATTTTATTAAAGACTTTAGAAGAAATTATTAATGTATTATGAAAACAATATTTCATATTCATAGAGAAAGATATGTATTTAAACCAGTCAATGGAATAAGAAGTAAGATATTGATACCATGTGTAAATTTTTAAATTTATAGGGTAATGAATAATCTCTCAGTGATGCATGTTGTCATGGGAGAGGATCATGGAAGTGTTTTTCATTTCCATATAAATAGTATTTTGTATTTGGTGTTGTTGGTGGTGGATTCCTTACTATGAGATTCTATTGTAGATGTCTACCAAGGATGAGTTGTTTTTAGTGATACACCACATGGTTGGTCTGAGGTTGAACAACACTTAGTGTTGTTTGTAACACACATTTGTTTTTAGGAAATATTTTCTTTAAATAATTATAAATTTTCAGTACATTAATTGAATGAAATAGTGAGTTTATGAGAACATTGTGAAGCCCTCTGTATAAACTTACCATTATATCATAGATGTTAGGAAAGTGGGAATAAGTATAAATAACTTAGTAAAATACATTTTGAATTCATTGGTCATCAATTATTTGTGACAAAAATCAATCAACTAGATATATGTATTATTGAGTGAATTACTAATGATAATGAAATTAATTAGATGTAGATGTTATATACATAATAAAATATTTTTTATATTAATTCAATGGATATATTATTCATAGTGTTCGAATAACCCCTATTTTATGTATAAAAAACTAGATTTCTTAAAAGGGTGATATTACACCTTTTCATGGTGAAACCCTTTTTAATTTTGAATTTGGTACATTACTAATTAATATATGACAACATAAATATTTTTAATTTTGATTTAAAAATTTATATTTGAAGAATTTCGGATATTTTTCTGATCATTTCATGTTTCCATGAATAGTAATAAATACACTACATTATATGTTAAAATAAATTTTTTCATTGAAATAATTTAAATGTTTTAATTATAATATTTAATGGTTTTAAATTATAAATAAAATATGTTTTTATCAATAAATATAACGTATTTCATTAGTATTAATTTTACATTGAATTCATATGTAAAAACATTTCAATAAGTTGCAATGTTTTAATGTTTGGAAACATGTTCTCTCCTTCCGGCAACAAGATTGAAATTAATTTAATCACTGAAACATCTAGGTTTAGAATTTTTAAAAATATATTCTATATTTTGAATCAGCGGGTTAAAATTATCTATAAAAGATTTATATTATTTTCGGGCATTATTAATTTTAACTTTTGAGATTTTAATTAATATAAAATAGTTTAACCCACATAATTAAGGGTAATAATAAATATATAAAATTACCCTTAAACATGTATTAATATAAGTTCATGAGTGTGTTTAGAACTAAATCATATTTTGGTCAAAATGGTTCACCTTTTATTCCACTTGGATAAGATGAATACATTTAATTTATTTTTTTAAATAAAATGTAAATATCTCACTCAAATTTTATTAACTAAATCATTTTTAGTATAAGGTTAAACTAAAGATAACTTCTTTTATAAATACTAATTTTAATTATAAAATTATTACCTTCATCAATGTAATTTAATTTTAATGATTAAGAAATAACTAATTACATTAATATCTTACACGTTAATGATGTAGAAATTATTTAATTGATGAAAAATCGATAAAATTGTTTGTATTAAAATAATATTACCCATTAAAATATTGAAACACTTGTCCAAATCATATTGGTCGAGTATAAGTCAACCAAAATAATCAAATGTTCTAGTTAAGGACAATTTGGAGCCTTATATAAGGGATTGTGAGACTTATATTATTTTATATAAAGTGATGTTAATGTTGTCACCTTCACAATAGAAAAATTATAACATTTAAAATATTGGATTTTGTAGAAGTTAAGTTCAGCTAAAAATATTCTTATGAAATATAATAGATTTATCTTTTTCATATTTTTTTATTTTTTTATTTTTATTCAACGAAAATTATATTAAACATTTACACAAACCTATTGTATTAATTATTTTATTGAGATATTTATCAAATAAATGTTATTAAAAATATCAAAATGAATATAATTTGGGATAATTAATATGTATAATGTATTTTATAGAGGAAATTGACCACTTATTAATATAATAAAATTGTTGGTTCAATGTTCAATTTTTATATTAATAGTTTTAAATAATATTGAATTGAATACTATAAAAATTGATAATATTGATTGTTTATCAAAATAATGTTTTATTAAATTATTTATAAATAATTAAGAATTATTTGAAAAATATATACTAATTATTATATGGTATAAAATAGTATAATATATATATATAGGGTCTATTTTATATCAAATAATAAATTTTTAACGATTAAAATATTGACTTATTTTTTACCATAGTTAAAAAATAAATAGAATAACCGAGTGTTAATTAAAAAGAAAAGGATTAAATTGAAAGAAATACATGTCAAAAGTTTATTTTTTAATAATATTACAACCTTATCTCATCACATCTCCAAAATTGGGTCATTTTGGAGGTTTTTGGGTTTGGTTTAATCTTATTATAAATTATTATTTATGGAGATTCCAAAAGTTCCCCTCGACATTATTATAAATTGAACATCGTCACTCCCCTCTTTACATCACTTTGAGCCTTAATGCTCAGCCACCCCTAACCTTTTTTCTTTTAAGGATAAACATTTACATTTTACTGGTATTGGATTTATCATTCCAATAATTTTTAAATAAATTTAATAATTAATTAATGAAACAACAAGTTTCTACAAAACACAACATTATAATAACCTCTCCAATAAAAACATAATATTTGAACCTCTATGATTTGAATTTTGATAATCTGTCATACATGGCTGCATTCAATACGATATATATAGTCAGATAAGAAAAACATAATTTTTAGTAACTATTAACATCCCCTTTCAAATGGAACAATGAATAGTAAAATGACACTTAGGAATAGTAAATCATATTATTATTTAATTGTGTTATTCTTATAAGATAATAAGATCTTTTTTAATTTTTTAAGGTGATATTAAACAAAATCTAGATTTAAATTTTTTATTTTTCAATAAATTAAGATTTTATTTAACAAGTAAATTATTAATATTTTGAAAATTATATTCATAAAATGGAGTTTGTTTTGGAAATCTACACATCAAAAAATGTTACGGTTAATTTTTGGGATTTTTTTGAAAAACAGAAATTTTTTATGAATAGTAAAATACAGTAATTTAACAAGATTAGTGCACACAAAAGATATTCATGACCCACCCCAATTTTTTAGAAACAGAGAGGAAAGTGCAAACCCGATCGAGGAAGAGTCAATTGACACATACCCAAAAAACAAGATCAAAAACCAAAAACACTGAAAGAAAAAGACAAAAATAGAAAAGGCTCAGTAATAGTTTCAACACATCTTATCCGAAGTTAGAAACCAGAGGGAGGGTCGTAAGGGTCACCCTTAGCACCACAACTAAAAGATTCATTAGAATATGCCAACTCCCACTCAGACTCCTACTGCATAATGATTTCCATGTACATGACATTTTTCCTTTGTTGTTCCGCATTGAGCTGCCCCACAGGGGAATGATCACCACACCACCCTCTCTTTTCAGTGAAATTTTTCATTGAATCCTTGGAGGAAGCTCGGTTGGACATAGTCATAGCTATATTTGAATAATTTTTTCTCAACCTCTTATTCGGTTGAGATGAAACAAACTCAGCAGGAAAATTCTCATTCCCAATTGCATAAGAGTCCACAATCAATTCCCTCTCAGTCATAATCTGAGCATGGTTGGATATCATCCTACTATCAATATCAGAACTAGCCCCCAACATGAGGCCAATCCCTCCATAAATAGACCTTGATGTGTATCCATCATCACAATTTGATCCTCCACCACCATATCTTGCAGCATCAAGAAGTTCAGATTCTGAGCTAGTGCACCCAGATGTCCATCCACCTTCCCATCACAGGAAACCTGGTAAACACCCTCATGCACAACCATTGAACTCAACACAGGATCCCATTCAAATTCTAAATACGATCTGTCCATCACATCATCCTCATAGGTATGGGATTTGAGAATCCCCAATCTCCTTCCCTTCCCCATCCCCATCACCAGAATCATAGGTTTATATTTGAGGCTGGTCCAGCACAACCTCTCATCCTTACCAGTATGAATTCATGCGCCAACCTCAGGCTCCAACACCTCCCCACTTCTAGCACCTACACCATCTGGGGACAAGTCCAGCTCCTCCCTCTAAAATTATCTATCACCACTAGATATGAACACCTGTTAATTTGAAATAGTCCCTTCTAACTGAAAATGACCATATTTTTCATAACCAATGGATTCTGACCAAGACACATGCCCCATAAAATGAGCATCTCCCACCTCTCATTGACTCAAAGGCAGGTCCAGCACCTCCCTCTGCATATCACCCACACCATTATGTAGCGACACTAATCCATTTTAAATAATTACTTCAAGATGGATCATATGACCAACTATAGTAACATTTTCTCCATGAATTTCAGTATGATCCACATTAATATTCTGACCCCTCTCCCCTACACCATCCAACATATCCTCACCAGATATAAAGCCCTTATAATTCTACCCACACACATTTATAGAGAACGAAACTATCCAAGGTTGTTCTCCATCAGATCTAGAATCATCACTACTCCTCCATCGTTCATCATGATAAAGAGCTTTTCACCATTCCCAGTATCACTGTCATTATCCATCTTCTATTATACAGGGTCCTTTGAATTATCACTATCTTTCCCCCATCAGCCCATGACTCCACCATCTTTAGACCGCTACACCCCCCATCATCAACTATCACTGTAGTGGCATAACCCTCAGCCTCACTCTCTTCCCCAGCCTCTCCATTACCTATCCCTATATCTTCATTACTCCAAACCCCATGCCTACCTACAATACTGAGTTGACCCATCCTATTGCAGGTAGTGAAAAAGCCACTAACAATTAAAAAATGATGGGTTGCTTGTACCGAAATACATTTCCAACAAAAATCCAAACAAATTCCACCAGCTCTATAAAAGCATCAACCTCAACAAAAAACCTTCGTGTAATTGGATGGAAAATTGTCTAAGTCCTGCAATCAGAGCATAAAAAATGACCCACAAGATTGCTGACCCTACAGATCATAGATTTATTTTGAAACTGAAGAGGGAGTTCCAAAAACCTAACCCATGAAGTTTATGTAAAAACGTATTGGTTCATGTGAAGTTAAAAATGTCACATGAAGTGAAATAATCAGATTCCTTTAAAACATCGGGGAGCAGATGACCAAGCACAAATCAAATCCTCCTTTATTGAGAAGCAGATCATAATGTGGATACCATCAAGTAAGCCTACCATCTCGTGATCAAATAGATCCCATGATCCAAAAATAAATATATCAAACGAGTCCACTGAGGGATAACAATTCATAAATTGGGCAACCAGAGTTAGGTTGTGAAGCGCGGAAGCGGCATCAAACTCTGAAAATAAATTGCTAATTGCAGGTGGCCTTAAAAAAATAGGAACCTTTGTGTAAAACACAATGCGAGAGAAATGGGAAAGAATATCAGGTTTAGGGGGTGCTATGAAGACCAAATCATGAGCCCCATTAGGTGGATATCCCTCTCTCATATGGGGTAGGAAGGGTCGCGGTGGTCGGCGTAGTCATGGAATCCTCTGGAAATCACATCGTTTTAAATAAGGTAATTTATCGTATATATATTTTATATGTTACATTACATATTCCTTACATCAGGGATGATGTAAGAAAACATGGTTCAATCTCAAAAGAAACTATTTCTATTCTAGGTCACACAAATCATTAAAATTTTTATTTTTTGGAAAAATAATAAAATAATGAGTAAAATAATGGGAAACCCCTATTCTCCTGCACTAAACCCCCTGACTCCCATATATATTCACTCTTATAATGCCTTAGGACACGCCTAAATTCTACTAAAAAGTCCTCCCAATATCGTCGCCCATGACTTACATCCCTTGGTCTAAAAAAAGACAAAAAACATTCTTGTAAAGTGTCTCTCAATGAAGATTACATTAAAATGTAACTTCCTATTTTTATTTCATTTATTTCATGTGAATTTATTTTCATTTTTATTTCCTCACATCCTTTCATCAAAATGTCTTTATGACTCCTATAACTTAAATTAACTATAATGTTGTTATTATAAAGAAATAATTATTCATCTACTCTACTTTAACCTACTTTAATTCTATGAATTAAAACACCAACCGAGATGTTATAATTTATCACATTCAAGGATGAGGGGGTTTCAATTACTATAACTGTATTCAATTATAGTAGTGAAAACATATTTATGGTGGGATAAGATTATAATATTTTTATTATAATTATTATAAGGATCATGAATAATTTTTTAATATGATATTAATTTAAAAATAAAAATGAGTTTGTTTTGATCAGAAAACCGCCAATTAACCCAAAAATTTGTCATTAATGTAGTTTATATAATGGTTCATTTTCATTCCATTTAACAAAAGGATTTATATATCCATGTAATATTATGTTTGTTAACTAATAACATAAAACATATATTCTGTAAAACCAATATAATTCTACGTGATTATCCATACATGAATGTAATTAAATTGATCATGAAATCGAAGGAAGAAAACTCTCCAAAACAATGAAATTGAATCTCTTAACACACAAAAAGTCCAAGAATGAAAATAGTAAGGATATACTAAGTCAATTAAATTTTGATTAGGTTATTTAATCATTAATTGATGAACTTTATTTTAATTACTCTGTTCATTAAGTTCATGGGGGGAACACCTTCATACTTTAGTTAAGGGTTTCCTACCCAAACCTCCATTTTTTGGGTTATTCGTTATCTCCCTTCATCCATATTAATTTTTCATATTTATACCTCTTAAATTATTTTTTAATGTTATATGTATTTTTACCAACCCTAATACTTCTTTTTTCATGGAAGTTACATTTCTTAAAAGGATCATTTAAAATGCTTTCCAAAATAGAAACTCGATTCTAGGGAATTTATAAAATTATTACATATTTCAAGGGCACTCTAGAATATATTTTTAGAAAATATTATTTTTTAAAATAAAAAATGTTATTATGTGAATTATACCTCACATCACATATATTTTTATACAAATAATTTTCCAAAATAACTATTCTTTTCTTAGTAAAAATGCATTTATCTAAAAAATTACTTGATGATATTATAAGAATATAGGCATCAATTTCAACACCCTTGTTGATTCATATATATTATTAGGACTAATATTTTAGGATATCATATTCAATATTAAATTTAATTTTTTATGATCAATTTTATTGTGGATGTGCTAATTTTATACCATTCACCTTGTTACTCAAAATGGTTATTGATTATGTTGTATATTGGGGAATGTTATTTACATCTCAAGTGTGTATGTTTTTTAGGTTTGTCTTTATTTATATGAAGAATTAATTGGACTTATAAAGGGATGTGTGGGTCCCAATACATCGCCTAGATTCATTGGTAGGTCTCATGAGAAAATTTTATATGGACCTAGCCGAGGCCTTTCCCATTTTTAGATATGGTTCTGGTCGAGGCCTTTATCATTTTAAATGTCCTTACCGAGGAAATGACAAAATGTTTCAAAATGTCTGGAATATGAATTTATTTCATTATTAAGATATAAATTTAAATTTCATGACATTATTCTATGAGTAAAATACTACTGATTATGGTTTATTATAGAAATATTTACTCATCTCATATTACATCTATATTATGTTATTGTTTATTCTTAAATTCATGTACTCTAAATTATTAACCATGAATCCTATTTGTGGTATATTCCTATATAATATTTACCCTTAATGGGAATCTGACCTCACCCCTTCTTATGTTTAGTTTTTTCCAATACATGAAGGGTTATATTATAATTTATTTGAAGGGATAATAATAGAGTGGCGGACACTCCCAACGAAACATTTATGTTGTTATTCATTTAATGTTGTAATATTGAACTTATATATGTATCGTTTTTTCAAATATATTATAATAATAGATAATTTAGGATGCATATTGTTTTTCATATACCAATGTAATAAAATAAGTAACAAACTCCATGAAATTGGGGTCGGGTCATTACAGTTGGTATCCAAGAATGTTTAGTAGAAAACATGGAAATTAGATTTCAAAAATGTAGATTAGGGAAAAAAACCCCTATGATTTTCATTGAGGATAAATATATGATAACATCCTGTAATTTTGGTAAGGAATAGTTTTTTTGAATATCTCTAGGAAATACATCTCTATCTAGACACTAAAATTGGATGCAGTTCAAGAATTGATGTGCCTAGGATTGAAATATCTGATAAGGAGTTTTGGGATTGACCCATGGTGTCTGGGTACAAAAAAATGACTTTACTGCTAACCTAATTTGAATCTCTTGGGGGGATTTTTTTAGGATAATTCAAATTTTCATTATAATCAATTATAATGGATTTAAATGTAAAATTTTCCTCAAAGAAACCATGTTTATTATTTTGGAAATACCCACGCATATGATATCAATTAATGATATGGTTTCTTCTAAGTTGAGATATTACATTATGATTCATAACCTAATATAGTGTATTCCATTATTTATAAATGGTTTCCAGTGGAAGGAATGGAAAATTCATGAACACATGTATCCCATGTAGGTATTTCCATTAGGTGAAAGATAATGAAGTTGGCTCTTGGGCTAAAACAGGTGCGAAGAAAAATATAACTATACTGGGAAACCATACTCAGGATATGAACAATAAGCTTACTTGTATGGTGCATCCAGATCAACAACATGGAGGAGATATGATATATCTCTTTAACTAACAACATCCTTCATCATTAAACGAGACTTCAAAACCATTTGAATTGGAGAGGTCAATATGTTCCCTATAGAACATATTTATCACTAGGGGAATTAACGAAAGGGAGAAAGTTGTCATTGTATTTTATCATCTATCAAAAGATTATGATAAATAGTGGCCAATAAATCAATACACCATGTTTGAGGAAGAGATATAGAACATGTAATGGAGTGAATATAAAGAAATGTTCATAGAAAAATACATTCCTCATGAATAATTAGAAGATATGGAATGCCAGTTTTTGAATTTGAGGGAAAAAGATGAAGAGAATGTTTAAATGTACGAAACTAAATTCACAAGGATAAGAATGAATGCTATAAACTATATATTTTATCCATGAAGCAAGATTTATAGATTATTTGATGGCATAAATCCATTCCACAAGCTGTCTTTGTTCTACCAATCTTTCTCATCATACGAATAAATAGTATCAAGTTCAACCAAGAGGGAAAATGAGTTCTGTATGTCTAATTAATTTAATGCAATTAAAGAGAATAATATAGTTGTTGAAAACGTTGTAAAGGGAAATAAAGACATTAGGATGAAATTAAGAGTTAATAATCCACCCATAGATAATTGTGGAAGGAAACACAGTAGTTCTATTTTAATTGGAAAAGGGGTGTGCTACAAGTGTGGACAGAAATCCCATCCTGCTGGTATTTTCAAGGGGAATAAATAGGCTATTAATGTTCTATGATGTAATTTTAGGGATTGGGACACGATGCTAATGATTTTCTAAATCTTCATGGTAATGTGCCTTAGAAAAGTACAAGAGTGAGGGGACAACCTTATGTGATCAAAAGTACTGATATTGAAGTTCATAAAGACAAGGTTGCAAGTAGATTAATCATTTTTTAAAACATAGACAATTATTTGTTTGATTTTGGATCATTTCATTCCTTCTTATCAGCCTAGTTTTCCATGAAAATTAGATATTTTTAATTTGATTTAACAAGGGATTTGTTAGTCAAAAGTCTTAAAGGAAGTATCATTGAAATAATTTGTGTCTGCAAGTCCACATTACAGAATATTAATGTGCTTTATCAACTATTTTTTTTATCATAACCATGATTGTATATTATATAACCCTCACCATATATTGGATTTCGAACCATGATGTAGAAATTTATTTCAATAAGAATGAGGTTACAATTTTTTAGGAAGATGAGGGATCAAATATATTTAGAGCAGAAACATCACCATCTGATTACCATCTATAACCAGCCCCATAAGATCGAATGAATTCAATTAATTGAGAGGAAGATAATTCTATAAATATGGGAGAGGACAGATATTTTCAAACAGAGGACTTACCGATTATGAATGAATATTTTTATTTGTTTCCAAATTATTTACCTGTACATCCTCTCATGTGGTAATTTGTGTATACCATTTACTTAATTCATGATTGAAGGACTATATCATATAACAAATTTAAATGGCCATTGTCTTATTAGTGGAACTGAAAAAACAAATAGATTAATTGAGTAATAAATGATTTATTTGACCTAATGTTTCATCATGGTGATCCCATGTTCTATTTTTAAGAAGAAATATGGATCTATGATGTTATCTATTTACTATAGGGAGATCAATGCTTTAGCAATAAAGAACAAGTATCTGCAACCTCACATTGATGATTTATATGATCAACTTCATGGAGCTGAATATTTTTTGTAATTGATATTCAATGTGAATATCATCATATGCGTGTGAAGAATAAACATATTCTATATACATAATTTCGAACCAGTTATGGTCATTACGAGTATAAAGTAATTCATTTTGAATGGACTAATGCACCCTCTCATTTCATGGACCTATGGAATAGAGTTTTCAAGGAATATCATGATTACATTGTGGTGATAATTATTGATAATATCATGGTATAATTCAAAAGATACGAGGACCATAAAAATAACTATTTCACTATTTTGAAGACACTTAGAGGAAATGAATTATATGGAAATTTTATAAAGTTTGATTTTTTTCTTTAATTAGTTTCTTTTCTTGGAAAAATTGTATATAAGGAAATTTTTTTTGTTGATCTAGCAATGAAGAAGGGTATACAAGAATTTCATACTATAATAAACATAATTTCGTTATATAGTTTTTTTGTATAAAAGTTTATTATCAGAATATCATTCTAATATCCACCTTTGTAGCTAACCCAAGGATCAATATTACATGTAAAGGTGTTAAGTTCGTGTGGAAAAAATAATGTGAGGACTATTTTGAGGAATTTAATGGAAGATTATTGAATTATATGATCCTAACACTACCATCAGGGTGTGATGTGTTTGTGTTCTATAGTGAAGTAACAAATAAAGGACATGGTTTTTTCATTATTAAGAATGATAGAGTTATTACCTATTCATCAAGGCCAATTAAATTTCATGAAACAAAATATCAGACTCCTGATCTTGATTTTGCAGTGGTAATATTTTCTCTGAGGATATAGATACATTATCACTATGCAGAAAAAAGTTGAGATATATATGAATCAAAAGTGTCTAAAATATATCTTCTCATAGAATGAAATCAACATGAGGCAATGGTGATGTCTCAAACTACTCATGAATTTTGATTGTTCCATACAATACTAACTAGGAAAAGGAAATAAGGTAGCTGATGCATTGAGAAGGAATGATCATGGATTTCTCATAAAAATGAGGATCGAAAAGGATCCATTGTACATGGATCTAGTGAGGCCAGATATGGGAACTATCAATGGTGGTGAAACATCACTACTTTTTAAAATGGTTGCCTAACCATCTTAATTATAAATAATTAAATCTTCATAGTCTTATGATGAGATTCTTTAAAACAAAATTAATGACGTAAAAGATTGGATGTTGGGATACATCATGTGTGAAGATGTAATTCTTAAAATTGGGATGAGTCTATGTGTTCCATCAATACATGATCTAAAATAACTTAAATTTCTATATACACCCTTGTATCACCGAAATGTACATACATCTGAATGAACATTTGTGGTGGGATAACAAGAAGAGGGAAATTGATGATTACGTATGAAGATGATTAGTTTTTCCAAAAGTGACGACCGAACGACAATATCATTGAGGAGTCATTCCACCTATACCTATTACTACATGGAAAATACATTACATCACCATGGTCTTTATCGCTGGATAAGTTAAAACTCTGAAAAAAATAATAAAATATGGGTAATTATTGATCAGATTATGAAATCGGAACATTTTCTCACTATTAAGGAGGATTTTCTACTAGAGAGCCTATCACGCCTCTATATCAATAATGTAGTGGGGGATTATAGAGGACATCTCTAAATTGGGCCTGATTGTGATCCACAATTTTTATTGAATTTCCAGAAAATTAGTTAGACATCTTTGGATATTGTGCTTCGATTAAGTACATCTTATCACCAAAAAACCGATTAACAATTAAAAAGGACAATCCAAGCCTTAGATTACATGTTGAACTCCTGTTCACATGACTATCAAGGTTTATGTGATCAATATTTACTTTTTTTCGAGTTTCACTACAATAATAGAATCCATTTAAATATTCAAATGGAACCACATGAAGCATTTTAAGGAAGGAGATGTCATACATCAACTTGTAGGGATGGAGTTTTATAAATGATGATTCTGGGCCAATAGCATGTAAAGAAAACAATAGAAAAGGTATATAATATTCAAGTCCATATCAAATAAGCTCAATGATGAAAAAAATCTCTGTTGATATTAGATGGAAGGATTTGGAATTTCAAGTGGCATATCATGTTTTCTTAAAAGTATCTTCCTTGAAGGGTGTTATATGAATTGGGAAGAAAGGGAAAATGAGCATAGGTACATAGGACCTTTAAAAAATCATGGGAGAATTGGAGCTATTGCATATCATTAGTCTATGCCACATAGCCTTTCTAAAAAACATAGTGTGCTCAATGTCTCGTTGCTGAGAACTTACAATCCAACCCCGACATATATCACCACTTCTGAAGTTATAGAATAGGAATATGACCTATGGTATGGTGCAGAGACTATCCATATTATAGATAATAAATAATAATTCTTGATGATTCAGATGACTCGACTGGTAAATATACTGTTGAAGAAACATAATATCAAAGAGGAAATAGGGGAGCCTGAGGAGCATTTGATGATGAACTACCAAAATCATTTTTTGAGAAAACAATCTAGTAATTTGAAGGACTAAATTTTTTTATGGAGTGGATAAAATAAAATATTGATACATTAGATGGGGTTATTTTTGAAAATATAAGTTGTTCAAACACCTTCTAGAGACATTTACAGTAGTTCTAAGGAACCATAACTAATTTTCTTTACTACTACCATTAGAGGCAATTTTGAGGAACCGCTAGTAAAATCACAGAGGCATTTGTGGGGGATACATTAGAGGGGGTTCGACCCCCCTATAATATTGATTGACAGTCACTGAAAATTCGTGTGTTACTTGTAGTTATAGTCAGTGCTTCTACAAAGGAAGAGTATTAGTGGAGGTTTAAACTGCCTCTAATGGTGGTTAATTTAGGGGTGGCTGTGAAATCCTCCCATAATTCTTTTTTATTAACTATTTTTTGTCCCCAATATGGACCCTACCTCATCCCACATCACCTCTCGCCCCTAACCAGGCGGTCCCTCCCCAACCAATCAGTCTCCCCCTCCGGGCCCGCTCCCCCATGTCATATTCCACCCATCTCCCACCCTCAAGTTCCCCTCTTCACCCCCCTCATGTTCCCCATGCCCCTGTCCTTTCTCCCTCAAGTTCCTTGCACCCCTGTCCTATTCCCCTCTAATCCTAACACCCCATTATCAGTCTACTTTGGCCCCTTGCTTCCCATTCCCGGCTTCTTCTCCCTCTTATTCCCCACTTCCCCTTGCGCCCTGTCCCGTTTTCTCCAGCCCCTGTGCATAACATATGTTTTCCGGTACTGAGAATCAAACACAGACAAGATGCCTACTCTGCCACACCACACACGGAACATGTACTAATGTGCCGAATTATTTTATTTAACATTTTTATATGTTTGAATATATATAGATATGATTATCTATTTTAAAAATATTATTTAGATAATATATTTGAATTCATTTAAATAATGAATATTATATAAACTTATATAGACTATATATATGTTCATATATTTATAAATATATCTATAGGAATTATTTATAAACTAAAATACATATTTCTATATTATATATATGTTTATTCATAAAATATATATGAAAAATTATATTTACATATATAAATATTTATTTATAAATACATTAATACTTATCTATGTCTGTTAATGTATTTTTTCTAATATTTATATATAAAATATAATTATAATATTTATTTATTAATTTATTTTAATATACCTATATATAAGTGTCTATGTGTGTGTGTATGACAACACTAATATTATTAATTATTATTTTTGTTATTACAACTAGTTTTTATAGTATAATAATTATATATGGGTTTTATGAATACTATATGTTTGTTTTATGATTTATATCATAGTTATATTAAAATAAATACATTTATATTACATATTTATGCAAATTATTTATATAATTAAATAAATGTTCTTATATTATATGCATGTTAATTTAAAGAATATATATATATATATATATAATTATTTAGTAAATATATTTTTAAAAGGTCATTTAAAATATAACTGTATATTATATTTCGGTACATGTATTTATTTTTATTTACATTAATATGTATATTTATTTGTATAAAAATTATAATATTTTTTACAAATAATATATAATAATTATTATATAAAATAGAATTTATACAAATATTTATATTAAATATAATTAATATTTTATGAAATGAAATTTACACATATATTTATAAAAGGATATATGAAAGGAAATTTTATATTATATATAATTAATATGGGTATTATATATATTCTGTTTTTTATGGAATATAATTTATGCACATTTATAATTAAAATTATATGAAATAAAATTTATAAATTAAATACATATTAATGATCCTAATATAATACATATTTATGTATAAATATAAATATGATTAAATACAGTCATGTAAATATTTCATAAAATATGTTCATATAATGTATATAAATAAATATATATACATTGTTTTAATTATATATATATATATGTATATATATTATGGAGTTTTTTAAAATAATGGGAGTTCACAGAAAAATGTAATATATTAAATTAAAGGGGGTTTTGAACCCCCTCTAATTTAAAGACATTAGAATGGGTTTTAAACTCCAACTAATTTAAGACATTATAGGGGGTTTCCAACCCCATATATTTTAAATACCTTAGAGGGGGTTTTGAACCCCCCTCTAATTGAAGATATTGTAATGGGTTTTCAACCCCCTGTTATTTACGATATAAGAGTAGATTTTGAACCCCCTCTGATTTCCAACATGATATTAAAAAATTAATGTTAAAAAATTTAGAGGGGGTTCAAAACCCCATCCAAATTCGATGATTAATTAGGGTTCTACATAATTCCCCATAAAAGTTTTATAGAAAATAAATTTAGAGGGGGTTCATAAGAAAATATCATTTTTTGGTGAATAGTAACATACCCTTATGAATAGTAATATGAAAAATAATATGACCATTATTAAGAGTAAATCTTATTATTATTATTTTCTTTTAATGTTATAGGATATGAGATCTTGATTAATTTTTCAAGGTGATATAAAACAAATTATTGTTTTAAAATTGTTATTTTTCAAATAAATTTTTATTTTATATAAACATTAAAATAATAGTTTTTAGAAAAATATTTTCAATAAATGGAAGAAGTTTTTTAATACTACACATCATAAAATTGTTAGGGTTAATTTTTTGGATTATTCTAAAATATTGTAATTTTTTATGAATAGTAAAATATGACAATTTACAACATATATACATTATCCGTTAAATTTTATATTCCTAGCATCATGGCTGATGTGACTACACTTGATTCGAACTCACATGCACATAAAACAATTTAGTGTCACAATAATGAATATTATTGGTTGTCTTTGGAAAAAAAAGACTATAATAATGGGAAAACCCATATCTCCTCCACTATAACCCCCGACTCCCTCTTCACATCACTCCTTTAAAGCCTTGTTCGTAGTATAAATTATGTTACAATATCCTCCGCAGATCCTCCTACACATTTTGAATCCTATGGTCTCATAAAATTTCTATGACCAGTCCCATAAAGAGTGTAACACCCCAAGCTTCTACGGTACATTTCTCTTTGAATAATGCAATAGCGTGTGTTGTACGCAAAATCGAGTTCTAACACACACCACAACCGATCAAACTAGTCGTTATGAATAGTAATAACTACTTTTTAAAATTATATATATTTTATATTTCAAAATGGACTTCATTTTTGGATTCGTAATATCGAAATTATCCTAAGTTGAATTTTTGGTATTTGTTTGAGAACATCCAATTTTTTTGAATAGTGAAAAATACTTAAAAACAACTTTTTTAATCAAAATAATTTATAGTGATAAGTTATATTATTTAGTGGGTTTAAAGTATAATTAGAATATATTTTTACCATTTTATCCAACGGTGTTCATTAGAATTAATTACACTTTGAAATTGGACAAAAACAATTGTCAATATTTTGATATATATTGTTTCTTAAAAACACGCTATTTGTTGTGACAGCGGGAATTAATTATAAAATTAATTAATGAAACTTAAATTTTTGGATTTTATAAAATAGACATCATTTTTGAATTTGGAATATAAATTATAACTTAGGGGGAAATTTTAGCATTGTTCTGAAAATCTTCAATTTTTGATGAACAGTGAAACTACTAAGTGGTAGTTAAAAAACTGAATTTTTTTTCATAAAACTTAATTTTACCTCTTCTGTGAATAGAATTTTGAAAATCCAAGGGACACGATTGATATCAATAAGTAAAATTTGGTTCAATGAGAAGAAATTAATTTTTGGTGAATAGTAACTTTTTACTTTTATTTACCACGGTTAAAAGTAAATAGGGTAATTAAGGGTAAAAAGGATATTAATATTACCCTAACACATGTCCTAATTCTATTGGAAAAGTGTATCTCGACCAAAAAAACCTTAGGAATAAAATATTATCATTTAGGTCCACTAGGATTAGATTAGGACATTTATTATTATTTAATTCAAAGAAGAGTTAAAAGAGTAAAAATCAACGTTTATTTACTAAAAAAAATTTAATATATGGATATACATAAGATAAATTCAATTGTAAATATTCATTAGAAATATAATAAGATTTCATACATAATTATATTTTATTTATAGTTTTTAGACATTATATAAGTTAATTTATTTATGACACAATAATGATGTAGTAATTACCATAATAGTGAAAAAATAAAATAATTGATATTATAAATACCCAAATAAATATAATTTAGACTTTTAATGAATTAAACTAATTTTATAGGATAATATGACATATTAAGATTGATTTAATTTACTTTTTTAGAAGTAATAATTCTGTTATGAGTTTCAAAAAAATCAACTATTGAATAGTGTCAAAATTGACATAAAATAGTTTTTAAAACAAATATTATATTATTAATTGATATTAAATTACTAAAAATATACGGCTCGGCCCTGAGACTTATATCATGATAGGTGTATCATTAATGGACCACTTGGGGGTCTCTTGTATGTATATAGTATGTTTATTAACTATATAATATAAAAATACAAAGTGACATGGTAAATGTCAAACTAATTAACTAAGAGTTAAAACTAAATGATAAGGTTAATATAATGACCCAAACCTGTCTAAATTCTATTGTTTGAGTTTTTTTAGACCTATCACCAACTTAAAATTTAAATAATCCACTTTTTATCCATTATAAACCGAATATTAATTTATTATAAATTAATATTTCTAACTTTCCAATGGTGCCCGTCACCCCTCTTATAAAAGGGAACTCCCCCTTCTCATTAACTCACACCTTAAAAGCCTTTTGGTTCGGCCAAACTCTGCCCAAATACTCTATCAACTTCCCTCAATTCATCCTAGAGGCCTTCCTTTAGTCAGAAAGCCAACTTAAGGAGCCCTTTTGATCAAATAAAAAGGAAGAACCCGAAGAAGAGGTAATGATTTCACCACCCTTTTTCAAGTTCCTTTCTTCTTCCACTTCTTCTTCCTTTTTTGTTACCATTATAAAATAATAATTCCAGTATCATATTTATACTGTGATGTTATTATAAATATGGTACAACCATATTCAGTGTTATATCCATCCTTTGAATAACATGTCACCATACGTGCGTACGTACGACTTACCGTCTCCACGTCGTGGTGTAATTGTTATTCAATAAATTATTATTTGGATGGGTATAATAATGATTCATTTAAATAATTAATTTAACATGATAATGATTCTGTATATATGATATACCATCCAGTTATATATTATTTTAATATCAAAAGAATGATATTGCCGCTCGTGCGTACATACGGACTACCGTCTCCACGAACGCGATGAGATTCATTCTCCATCGTATCCATTCAAGTATAATTATCATTTGATGATTTAAAAATAATGTTTAAGGAATTGATATCATTCTGGATATGAATAAGATACAACCTATCCATTACAAACATGCCTTATGTAACAAAACATATAAAAGAAAACGAGTAAGTTAACACCTGAAACAACGATAATACTAAGATATTATTAACAAATCAATGTTAAAAGATCATATGTGATATCATATTAATGTATATTATTATTTTATAATTTAATAACAATTATTTCACCATTATACAGGAGGTTAACCTACCCCCAACCAAGGAAATGTACAAGGTAAGGGTTATTTCACAATATCTTCTTTATCCGAGGTTGTTTATACGTAATAATCTACTGGGATCTCTTTATCATCCACATCCATGTTTCTTAAAATTGTATTTCAAAACATTTTAAAAATTTAAAATAATATGGGTTAAAGTCATTTATACCCTTGTTTGACTTTTTATAAGAGTTTTATAATGGAATATTTCCTTTTTTTCCAAACAAGGTTCTTTTTAACCTTTTCGACAGAATTAAGGTAAGAATGTTTTTTTAACTTATATGGCGGGCGCGATTATTTTCCACCGTTATAAAATCGTCAAAGCTTCCCTTAATATCTTATAAGAATATTTTCAATGAAAATGATTTATTTCATAAATTTATGACTCTTAAATTATTTCAAAATAGAAAGAGATATTTCTCTAAAAAGAGTTTTGATTTCATCTATGTCAACATCCTTTGATGGATTTTACGCTTATTTGAAGTTGATTTATTATGATAAAAAACTTCTATATTGTATTGATGTTTTGTGATATGTTTGAATATGGATGTGCTATTTTTATACCGTTCATAGTTTATGGTGAAAGTATTGACATTTCGTATTCTAGTTTTAATACGAATGTTTATGTTATGTTTAAACATTTTCATATGGGAATGCATTGGACTTAATATATGATGGGTGGAGCCCGCTATAGCTCCTCGATGCATCGATAGGTCTCATGAGACAAACTAGTGTCTTGGCACAAGGCCTTGGCAAAATCTTATTTGTAGTCTTGGCACAAGGCCTTGGCTATGTGGTTATGATAGTCTGGCATTAAGCATTCCATCATTATGAAAGTGGTTGTTGATATTGCATATGATTATTAAATTAGTAGAATATCCATGTGAATAAGTAAATGGAATTGTTTCATTTTATTTTTTCCATACTATGTTGCAGTTCAAGTTTAAAAGGATTTTGTTTTATTTATACACTGCCTTAAATGTTTATTCTTATTTATGAAAGTTTCTGCTATATTGTTATCATTACTGGGCATTTGAGCTCACCCCTTTTCTATGTTTTATTTTTCACAGGATGTGAAGATGTAATTTATGAATGACCTGTAGGGATAGTATGTGGGGATATGAGTGTTGAATATGGATACTATGTTGTTGTAGTAGTTTTTCACTTTATGATGTAATGTAAAACATTATGAATATATCTAGTGTTTCCAAGGATACTAAACCAATCGGTCTTTCGAGATTTCATCTTTCTTGTGATCATGCCAATGTTATGTAATAATGCACCGACTCTAGGTTACTGGGGTTGGGGAATTACAGAGAGGTAGTCAATGAAGATTACATAAACATGTAAATTCATCTTTACATCAAGATCCATTATTTCCATTTTCATTTGTCACCACATTTCATCAAAATAGAGTAATAAATCCCCTAACATATAGGTAATGGATTATTTTTACGATAATTTAATAATTATTCATTATCTCTTCTTTCCCCTTCTTTTATACATGACATGAAAACATCAACTAAGATGTATTAATTTATGACATTCAAGGATGACGTGTTATTAATTTATATTACCATCATAAATTCTCTTCATGAAACCATTTTTATGGTAGAACTATAAAATTATATATGTATTATAACTTATTTAGTGTTGTTTAATCCTTTAGTACACATGATATTAATTTATAAATCAAAATGAGTTCATTGTGATAAAAAAATCTCCCAATTCAACCAAAGAATTTTTATTAATGTTTTATATAACGATTCATCTTAAATTCAAATAAAAAATTAATTTCATAAAAATTTAATCTATTGGTTGTTCACTAATAACATTGAACTTCTATTCGGGACAACCATTCTTCTTCTACATGATTGTCCATACATGAATAAAACTAAACCGATCCTAAAAACCAAGGAAGAAAATGCGGAAAAACAATAAAATTTAGTCTCTTAACACATAAAAAGGAAATAATAAAACTAATAAGGTTATAATAAATAAATTAAATGTATATGAATTTCAGGAATAATTAATTTATGAACCTAAATTTGATTATCCAGGTCATTAAGATCATGCGAAGAACACCTTCTGACAAAATTAAGGGTTTCCTACACAAACCACCATTTTTTAGCTTACTCTTTTTCCCTATTAAACCTAATTAATTTATATTATTTACACCTAATAAATTATTTTCAAATGTCATATGTATGTTTAAAAACCATTATACTTAATTTTAATGGAGTTTCATATTTTAAAAAGTTCTTTCAAAATTCATTTTGAAATACAAGCCTGATTCTGGGGAATTTCTCAAATTCTTACCATTTTCATAGAACTATAAAATATATTTTTAAAAGACATTATTCTTATAAAATCACACAATTTATTATAAAAATATTATCTTACTTCACATATATTTTTAATCAACTATTTTCCCAAAATAACACTTCAATTCAAAGTAAAAGTGTATTTATCTCAAGAATTACTCAAGGATTTTATAGGAGTATATTCATCTATATCCACAGTCGTGTTGATTGTTATGTATTATTATGAAACGTATTTTAGGATATCCAATTACATATTATATTGCATTATTTATGATCAATGTATCTATATACGTCCTAATTTGATACCAACCATATCACTACTCAGAATGGTTACTGATTATGTTAAAGATTGTGGAAAGTTAGTTGCATCTCAGGTGTATATGTTGATTATGTTTATCCTCATTCATGTAAGGAATTAATTAGACTTGTTAAGTGATGGATGGGAACCTATATATCCCCTATATGTATCATTTTTTATCATTATACAAATATATATGTACTTGGATGAGGCCTTTCAAATTATTTGAATTGGTTTTGTCCGAGGACATAATCATTTTTAAATTTCACGATCGAGGCCTTAAAGGTATGTTTAAGAATATCAGGCATATGAATTTCCTTCATTATGAATATATAAATTAATATTTCATGAGGTTATTACACTAGTGTAAAAACCATTGTTATGTTGTATTATGAAAATATTACTCATCTCATAGTCTTGACATATAATGTTCAAGCGTGTTTTAAAAGGCATGTTTTTTTAATTTTACACCATGACATCTGATCATGTTATCTTCTACTCTAATTTTTACCCTTACTAAGAATCTAATGTCTCCCCTTAATATGTATAATTTTCACATGACCTGAATAGGTTTATTATGATTTTCTTGAGGGGATAACCATCATGTTTTTTACGTTCCCAATGCAAATTTTTTTTTGAATTTCATTTCTAGTTGTTCTGTTGAACTTATGTATGTATCATGTTTCAAACTCTACATAGAAACATGTTACATTAAGATGAATATTACTTATTTATATTCCAATATAATAAAATAATGCACTGGATCTGGGAAACTAGGTTCGGGTCCTTACACTAGTTAGCTTCGAAGTCAACTATATTCCAATAAGAAGTGATTTAGTGGAACCACATCGAGGAGGAGGGAATCACTTATAATGATTATTTCAAATTTCTTTCTCTAATAATTCATCTTCAATATTATGTTCATTTTAAATTAATAACATATGTATTTCACATATACTAATATGTTATTATAATTAGTAAACAACAATATTCCACCTACAATCCACCATACTAAAAAACAAAATCACCATGTGTGTGTACGTACGAATTACCATCTCTATATCATGTTGTAAAGTTTTTTTCTCCACCACCGTTAATGGATGTGTATAATGATGGAGAAAATAAATATATAGGATTATTATAATATGATACTGATTCTGAAATATTATACACCATCAACTTCAATTCCATTCAAAAATTATGGAAATTATACTGTTGCTCGTGCGTACGTACAACCTACTGTCTCCACGATGCGATGTGATTCATATTACATGGTCTCCATAAAAAGAATATAATATAAGTGAATTTATTGGATAAATATTATATATATTACACTAATATAATTATGTAAATGATATAACTATATCTTAAGATGTGGAACAATATCTTATCCGACAAATCTTGCTTAAAAACATAATGTACATAATTTCTGAATAATGAGTGACAATGAAATTTTACTAAAAAATAGATGATAATATAATTATATGTTATATCCTAAAAAAGAATATGATTCTATAAAATGTCAATTACATTATTTAAATAAATATATAGGATGTTCTGATACATACCAAGGATATCAGACCTATGGTAATGGATAATTTTGCAATCCCATTGTTATCTGATGTTGTTTATACATAAGTATTTATTGTGGTATATTAATCATCCACATCCATGATTCCTAATTATATAATATTATTTAAATTATTTGACAATTTTATAAAGTAAATTTTACTCTTTGGTTAATTTTTATTAAATATATTGAAATGAATCTTTTTTCTGTATTCGATAGATGGTACTTTTTAATTTTTTTTAAAGTATTAGGTGAATGTATTTTAAACTTATACGTTATTAAAAAAATTTAAAATTTTCATAACACAGAATTTCTATGAAAACTCTTCTACACAATTTCATGTTTATCTTCAAATGAAATATTTTCTCGATAAATTTCATGGCATTTTTAGAAAAGAGTTTTTTTGAAGATGATAGGATATTTTCCTCAAGAATTAATTGCATGTTTTTGTCAATATTGTTTTCCATATAAGATGAAATTATCTAAATATGGTTATGTTTATATCTATCTAATAACAATAATTTAAGTTGTGTTAATGAGGTATCACTATTTATGAACTCTATTTGTGTTATAAGTATTATGATTGAATAATGTTTAAGAAACCAATTTTATTTATTAGGATATGCTAAGATTTAGGTTATTGTGGAACACATAAAAATGGTTTAATTATGAGATGGGTGGAACCTATATATCTTTACAATGCATAGGATAAATATTTTTATCAGATGAGATATACATGTCTAGAATGGAATGTAAATATGGTTCAGTAATACAGAGATGTAATGATATGTAATTCTACATATGTAATGGAATTTTTTCGCTATGATAGTCATGGAAGTAAGACTTGACTAATATGAAATAATTTATTAGGCTTATTTGTATGCCACAAAACATTTTGTCTTATGTATTGAATTTTCATATTATTTCTATTAATTATTATGAGATTTTATCCCTTAACATGATATCATGATCTTTCATATGAAGTATTATACATTCAAATGTTATGTTCTTATATATTATGAGTATGATCTGATTGATCATTTGTTTACCCTTACTGGCCATTTGAGCTCACCCATTGATATTTTCCTTTTCCCTATGTCATAAAGAAAGATATTTAGTATGATATGACTAAAAGAAGTCTAGTTTTGAAGAAATATATGGGAGATAATGTAGATTTGTTATGAGCCAATTGTTTATGTTTCTTACTTCCCGAAGACAGTATAGATATACAGTCCTATCATGGATTTATTTTATGCTATAATAAATATACGTAAATTTTGATGTAATATCTATGTATGTAATATATTGGTCATTATAGTTGCTATCTTACAAATGCTGTAGATACCCATTAGATACTAATACAATAAATCCTTAGTAAGAACCCTAAGGATTTGTCTATGTGTAGGTTAAAATACTACTATTTTATAAATGACCATGAATATCCTATGATAAAACATTAGTGGTCCTAAAATGATATTTTATTCTTGATCATGTGGTTTTCCCATTTTGAATAGTGTTTCTCACATTATATTTTTTTGTTTTAGTAAATGGTTGGATACCAAAGGAACCATGTTAATGATGAATGTGATGTTTAATGAAATGATTGTCCTCCTGATCAGCCAAATTTTTTGGGATCTAGAATGAAAAATCCTATAGAAATGCTCATAGAACACTCTCTATATATGAATCATGAAGGGCATAAAAATTAGTAAAGGATGGACAAAACATTCGGTTGATTCTTTCATGAGGTAGTGTCCACCTTTTTTAGCAGGACTTCTGATCTATTAGTGTATGAACAATGGATCAATACCAGTAAAATGTTATTTTCAGTTCTACAATGTTCTAAACATGACAATTTCTTCTTAGTAGTCAATCATTTGGAAGGTGAAAGTGATCAATGTGGAATATTATCAAGAATATGAGGCAATGAGATGAAATTGAGTCCTTGGAATGTGGTGAAATCAAGAACTTATTTCTCAATAAGTACATTCCTCATATTCATTGAACAAATATAGAGAAAGTGTTCATTGAACATATGAAAAAAATGATAAATTTTTTGGTACGTATCAATAAAATTTTATAAGACTTCACGTTTTGCTTATGGAATTATTATCCACCTTGAGACTAAAATTGATCGATGCTTTATTGGCCAAAAACAAATCTCTGATTGTCATTAGCCCTAAGGGACTTTAATAGCTACAATAAAACCATTAAATGTGCTCTCAATGATCAGATTGAGATTTCAGTAACCCATAAGTCTTATGGGTCTGATAAGAATAAAAAAATTGAACTTAAAATGAAAATCTAGAGAACACACTGAAAATAAGATGATATTTATATTATACTCAATGTGTGGAATGAAACAAGGATGAAATTATCTTAAAAGGACTAGTAATTTATTTATGTGTGTAAAATAAAGTCACCAAGCAGTTGAATACTGATGTGTTTAGAAAAAAATGTCTAATGATGTGAAAAAAGTAAAGGATACATAGAATACACCTCATACTCTTCAATGAAACAAGTGAAAGGAAATGGGGAACTATTCCATTAAGTTCCCCAATCTAAGGGATATTGGAGATGATCGAAAGTAAAAAATGCTTAAGGCCAAAGACAATATAATGTCACATGCAATCACTATTGTCGATGTTGAGTATGATAATGAATTTTTGAAATGTACACTAACCATCCAATTTAAATTTAAAATTATTTTATTTGTTTCATGATCCACCAAAACATTTATCTCTGATAAATTTTATAATGGTATCATCATATGAATTCATTAATTATATGTTGAGTAAGCTGTGAAAAATCCTAATGGAAAAATAGTCATACCAAAAGATTATAATTCCTATCTAGTAGAAGTTTGTCAGAAAGTGCATCCTAAAAATATTTATGACTTTCATATAGTTAAATATTATGTGATTAATGAAATTTATTGTCTTTCTTTATATGGATCTTATATAAATTTCCAAGGAAGGGAAGTCACAATTAATATTCCATATAATTCTATGATCATCTATCGATTAAAGGGTGAATATAACCTAAAAATAGGATTTTATTCTATCTATTGCATCTTGATTACTTTAAACGATGGTTAATTATCTCAAATGGTTGGGGATAAACTCAACATTAAGAATAGACCCATTGTATGAGTGTTTGATGGTGTCTTTATAGAGTAATTTCTAGGTCTTCCACAATACAAGTAGTTAAGATTTCAATATAACTCATACAGAGTTCTGTGCCTATTTCAAAGAACCCTTATAGAATGGACCCAATTGAGTTGCAAGAAATGAAGAATCAACTCCAAGAGAATGTAAATAAAGGATTCTTAAGACCAAGTGAATCACC
This sequence comes from Viscum album, assembly GCA_963277665.1. Taxonomy (NCBI): domain Eukaryota; kingdom Viridiplantae; phylum Streptophyta; class Magnoliopsida; order Santalales; family Viscaceae; genus Viscum; species Viscum album. The sequence continues at coordinate 1,393,044,078 of OY728126.1, read as the reverse complement.
TTGGGGATAACCAATTGTGTTTATTAAGAAGAAAGATGGATCAATGAGACTCTAAATTGATTATTGATAGTACAACCTGATCACAATGAATTACAAAAATATTCTTTCATGTATTTATTACTTATTCGACCAAATATATAGATCTCAATAGTTTCCTAGATTAATCTTTATTCAAGATATCATCAATTAAGGTTCATGAAGGAGGATATATCAAACATGATATTCAACACATTGAATGAACACAAAGAATATATTGTGGTTAATTATGGTCTTACTAATACTCATACTATCATCATGGATCTAATGAATACAGTCTTTATATACTATCTTGGACTATTTGTGCTAGTCTTTTTAGACAATATCACTGTCTATTGAATGAGTAAATAAGAACATAAATACCACTTGAGAATTAAAATGAATAACTTGAGAAATATTAATCTTTTTGAAAAATTTACCAAACGTGAATTTTTTATTTAGAAATTTTTTTTGGGTCACATAATCTCAATAGGAGGGATATATTTAGATCCATCAAAAACATAAGATGTTGAAACATGGCCCAAACAAAAAACAGTAAGTGGGAACTGATGATTTCTGGGTTTGGTTTGAAATTATTTATTTTTTGGGAATGATTTTTCTTGAATATCTAATCCACTCAAAATGTTGAATTGGAAAGGAGTTACATTCATATAGACAATGAAATGGGACGATAATTTAAAGAGCTAAAAAGTTGGTTAGCCATTGCACCTGTTCTCACACTACCTTATAGTGGAGAATGATTTGTGATATACAGTGATGAATACATGAAGTGGTTGACATGTTTTCAAATGAAAAATGATATTTTGATATATTATGTCTCACGATATTTGAAAATCCATGGGAAAAATTACAGTACTCATGATTTGGATTGAGCTTCGGTAATCTATTCCTTAAATATATGGAGGAATTAAATTTATGGTGAATGGGGTGATATTTATATTGTTCATAAATGTTTAAATTACATTTTCACACAAATAAGGATTAAGATGAACCAATTAAGATAGTTTGAGTTGACTAAAGATGACGATTTCTGAATACATTACCACCCGGAGAAACTAGACAAGGTGTAAGAATTATTGAGTTTCCAAGACCATGCTATCTTATTCATGATGAGGATAAAAAATACAATGTTTATGGATTTTCGATGGTTGTATCATGAAATTATAATGGCAGGGGAGAAATCATATATTCCTCAAATGAATTTTTGACTATGTATAAAAGTGACGATTAATGGTGTGCATAATAAATATGTAGATCTACAAAAGAAGGTGTGAAATATTTTTGAATTTAACCTTGATGGTGATGGAAAAATAATCTTCATGAATCATGTTCATATTCCTATAATTCTAGATTTAATGAATGTCATACTGGATGAGGCTCATAAATCTTCATTCTCAATTCACCATAGAAGAAAAAAATATGTAACGGGTCATTAAAAAGTATTTATACTGGGATTTCATGAAAGGAGATATTTCCAAATATGTCTTTTGATGATAGGATAGTCATCTAGTTATTGATGGGTGACCAAAATCTAGGGGGATGTTACCACTATAATCCATACCAAAATGGAAATGAGAAAACATCATTATGGAATTTTTTGCCGGGCTTCCTATAAACATCAAAGGAAAAAATGCTATCCAGATTATTGTTGACTACCTTACAAAGTCTTCACACTTCATTTCTAATAGATAGGAATTATCTCTTGATCTTTTTTTTAGGATATACATAATGAAAGTTGTAATATTTGTTGGACTACAACATTCAATTATATTTTATTGGGATCTATGGAATACCTAAATTTTATGGTGATGTCTTTAGCAGGCTCTCTATACAATGTTTAGTTTTTGAACTTCTTATCATCCTCTGATAAAAATTCCATCTAAGAAGACAATTCATACTCAAAAATAGATATTGATGGCATTGTATATAGATTTCAAAGGTGGTTGGGATCAACAAATACCATTGGTGGTATTTTCGTTCAATAATAGCTTTCAAATTGTATTCAGATGGGTCATTTTGAATCCCTCTATGGAAAAAAGTGCATAAATCCAACTTCATAAGATACTGTTGAAGAAATAAAACTATTAAGACCTAACCATGTTGATTAAATTCTATGTAAAGTCTTATCTACTAAAAAACGTAAGAGTATGTGAAAGTTGACAAAAACTGTATGCTGACAACCGAAGAAAATACCAAGATATGGAAGTGGGTGATAATGTGTTTTTATAAATATATCCCTTGAAGAGAGAAATGATATTTGAGAATAAGTGGAAGCTCAACCTTAGTAATATCCATCCATTTGAAATTCTATATCGTGTTGTAAAGGTATCTTACTGATCAGAGAATCCACTAAATCTATCTCATATTCATGATGTGTTCCTTGTATCTCTCCTGATAAAGTACAGAACTTATCCTTTATATTTACTAAACTCAGAAGTCATACTACAAAAGAAAGATATATCTTATAAAGAACAAAATATAGAGATCCTAGATCTTAGAAAAATGTTCTACAAAATGGGGATGCTCTCTTGGTTAATGTGTTCTGGTGGAACCAAAAATTTGTTGATGTTACATGGGAAATTGGGGATATGATTAGGGAGAGTTATCTTCATTTGTTTGGTTCTATGTGATGAATTTTGAGGGTGAAATTCACCTTAAGGGGGTAGAATTTAACTCCCAGATGTTTTAATCAAATAGTCTCGTTAAATAATTTTAATTAATCAGTAGCTTGCAGTGCGTGAAATTCTTTTCTTAAACGAACTACAACACTCCCTTAGTATAAAATTTCCATTATTTCATATCTATATAGTTAGGATGAATATATATAACTAGCTTATGAAAATGTATTTTTAATTCATTGCCTATCAATTATTAATAAAAATTTCAATTAAATATATGTATTTTTTAGTGAATTAATATTTGTAATTAAAATGAATATTTATATATAGGTTATATAATTAATAAAATATTTTTTTATTCATCTAAATTTTATTTTAGAAGTATTATTTTAATATTCCCAATATGATGTATAAATACATGTATTTTTTTAGAGGTTAATTTTATGACTTCTCATCGAGAAAACCGTTTAAATTATGATTTAGACACATAAATAAAATTTATAGGAAAAGATAAACATGTTATTTTAAATAGGGATATAAAATTTTACTTTGGATAAATTTCTGATATTTTTATTATAACTTTCATGATTTGATAAATAGTAAAAATACGCAAAATTGTATTTAAAAATATCTTTTCTTATCAAAATAATTTATATGGAAAAATTATAATATTTAATTTTTTTTGAGAATAAATATAATATATAATTATCAATTAGTTTAATTTATCTCATTATCATTATTTTTACATTTAATTGATTTGTAAAAAATTGAATATTTTGCAATATTTTAACTTTTAAAAGCCAGTTCTCTCATTATGACAACGACGATGCTTTTAAATTAATTACATAAAAATTTGTGTTTTAAATTTTGATAAATTTATTCCATATTAGGAATTAGTGGGTAAAGATTATATAAATAGATTTATTTTATTTTTGGTCATTATGTGTAGTAACTTAAGCAATTTTTATTATTACGGTAAAAGGTTAAACCAGGTAAATTAGGATAATAATTCAATTATAAAATTACCCTAACAAAAAACATAATATCATTGTATTAGTGTGTTTTGACATTAATAATACTTGGTTTATAATGGTATCCATTTTATTCCACTTTTATGAGATTATGAAATTTACTTTATTTTATTTAAAGATACATTAAATATGTCTCAAAAAAAATTTAATAACTAAATCAATTTTCATATATGGTTATAAAAATGATAATTTCAATTATAAATACTCCAATGAAAGATATTTTTTTGACAAAGTGAACTATTTGTAAATTTTAGGAAATAAAAAATTACCTGATTACATTATACATTAATGATGAAAAAATTATTTAATTGATGAAAAATTAATAATATAGTTTTTATTAAAGTAATATTACCCATTAAAAGATCCCAGCACTTGACCAAATCTTATTGTTCAAATATTTCTCGACCATTATCAACCTTGGGTATAGTTATGGACCAATTATGGGATTATTTAATGGATTATGGAAATTATTTTATTTTATTTAATGTGATGTTAAAGTTGTCACCTTCATAATTTAATAAGTATATCATTTTAAATATTAGGGTTCCAAGAAGATATATTCTTCTAGAATTATAATTCATAAATGATGTAGATTTATCTTCATCATAGTATTTTATTTTTAATTTTTATAAATAATACCATATTAAATAATTACACAAATCTTTTGTAGTAATTATTTTAGTAAGAGTAATATCAAATATATGTTATTAAAAATATTATAATAAATATAATTTGGGATAATTAACATGTATAGAAAATTTTCTATATGAAATTGACTTCCTAGAAATATTATAAAATCGTTTTTTCAATGTTATATAGTTTTATTAATAATTTTAAAAATCTGTTAATTGAATGGTGTCAATATATATACTATTAATTGTTTATAAATTTTTTTTATTAAATTATTTAAAAAATCTTTATAATTTTGTAAAAATTAAATAATTATTATTATACAGTATAAAAAAATCTAATATATATATTTAATGTCTATTATATATCAACTATGTAAATATATCACCCTTTTAATATTGAATTATTTCTTACCCTAGTTAAAAATTTCCTAGAATAAATACGTGTTAATTAAAAATATAAAGAATAGATTGATATAAATACATGTTGAAAATTTATTAGTTGATTATATTACAACCTCAAAACATCCCATATATTAAATTGTGAATTTTTTTTGGTTTTCATTAGCTACGAGTGATTTTATTATAAATTATTATTTATGTAGATTCAAAAGGTTCCCCTCACATCAATTATATATATGTACCTCATCCCTCACCTCTTATCTTCACATTAAGCCTTCACACTCGGACAACCCTATCCATGATTCCTTCTAAACTTCCAACTTAAATTATATTTTTTTACATCTTTATAGTCCAACACTAGTGGTCTTTGAAGTGATTTAAAGGAAATGCGTCGAGGAAGAGGTAATATCATCTTTCCATTATTTAAAACATATTTATTCTTCTACTTATTCATCATTGGTAGTTTAATTATAAATTAATAATATAAGTATCACTCATATAGTGATATGTTATTATAATTATAAAACTACCATATTCCACCTTCAATGCAACATAAAAATAAGGGAATCAACATGCGTGTGTACGTACGACTTACCATCTCCACGCTATGGTGTAAGCTATTTTTCACCACCACCAAAATTGCATAGGTATAATTATGAAAATAATAAACATACATTAATTTTATAACATGATACAAAATATAAAATATTCTACACCATCCAATTCAATACCAATCAACAATTATGGGAATGATATCGTCACTTGTGTTTATGTATGTTATGCCATCTCCATGATATGATGCAATTCATTATACATGATCATAAATAAACCATAATTATATACATGAATGGAATGAATAAATTTGAAATATATTATACTAATATAATTCATTAAATGATATAACTATATCCTAAGTATTGGAACATTTTCATATCTAAAAATACATGCATAAAAACATAAAGCAATTGATATCTGAATAACGAGTGACAATGAAATGTTACAAAAAAATGAATGAGGATATAATCATATATTACATCATTAAAATGAAAATTATTTTAGAATAATTCAATAAAATTATTTAAATCATTTTAATGGTTGTTCAGATACATTTGAATGTTATCAGACCTAAGGTAAGGGATAATTTTTTAATCTCATTATTACCCATCATTTTTTATATGTAAGTATTTACTAAGGTATATATATCATCCATATCCATGTTTTGTAAGTATGTAACATTTTTTTTTTATTCATCAATATTTTATTTTAATTTTACCCTGGGTTAATTTTTATAAAATGATGTGAATGGAATATTTTTTAATAAATTGATACGATGTTCCTTTTGAATTTTCCAGAAAAAGTATGGGCAGAATGTTTTTTACATATATGGCATGAAAATATTTTTACATCCTCATAAAGACTTAATTTCCTAAAGCTTTATCAACATGACTACAACATTATCTTCAAATACATTTTTTTCTTTTTGAATTTCTCATCATTTTTATAAAAGAAAATGTTTTTGATGAAAAAATGATATTTCCATCATGAATTAATTTCAACCATTTTATCTAAATTATTCTCTATATATGAAGTCATTATTTACATTGAGTTCTGTTTCAATGGCTATTAAGAATAATGTTGTATTTGTGTTTATAAAGTAATTCTATTTATAAACTCCATTATCATTATATGGATTATGATGAAATTGTATTTAACAAACCCATATTATTCTTCGATTTATGCTATGATTTATATTTTTGAAGAACATGAAAGAGTGATTTAATTATGAGATGGGTGGGTCCTATATATCCCTTCAATGCATTGTGTAATGTTTTATTTCTCATTAGATACACAAGACTGTAATGTAAAATAAATCAGGTTCTGTAACACATGGATGGAATGACAGGTAAACCTGGTTCAGTAATAGACTTTCTTCGAAATGATGGTCTTTGAAATAAGCCTTAACTAATATGAAATTATTTTCAATGATTATGTATCTACCAAAACACTTCATACCTTATATTATGACTATTGGGATCATGTACATTATTTCTTATGATCTTTTATCCCATGACATGATATCAAAATATTTTATATGCACGATAAGACTATAAAATGTTATGTTCATAGGTCTTATGATTATGATACGATTGATACTTCCCTTTTCTCACATACTGAGTATTTATGGTAACCCTTTGATATGTATCATTACCCCAAGTGATGAACAAGGGTATTAAGTAATTTATGTCCAAAAGGATCCTAGTTATGAAGAAATAAGCGGGAGACAATGTATATGTTTTATAAACCAGTTTATTATGTTTCTTATTTTCTGAATACAATATACCTATACTGTTTTGTAGGGGATTTATTATATTTAGTAATCAATATACATCTATAATGTTGTAATACCAATTTATCTAATGTATGGGTTATTATAATTTTGGAACATAGTATATTTTTTCACATGTGATGTTTTATGTGATTCAGCAAGAGGAATATATATCACTATTGGTTGTAAACCCTCGAATTAAAAATAAGTACTGAGATCTAGGAGCTAAATTTTGTTATCCAGGGTTAATGCATGAATTTTCAATGTTTGTGTCTCAATGAATGTTCTACATGAAAGGGAAGGATGATAACCTTATTCCTAGTTGTTTTCTCTAATATTAATGTTTTCTTCAATAGAAGTTGATGGAATTTCTAATAGACTGTGTTACGTGTTCACATTGATCTCATAGAGGAGTTGAGGTTATATGGGTTGTAGTGAATAATTAGATGAAATAATCTCACATAATAGTGGATATGGAGTCGATATCGATTGTGTTTTTCTAATGTCAGAATCTAAAAGTGGTGGGGATACCCAACAGATTCTTAAGGATAATTATCTCAAAGCATGTTCCTTTTTTTAAATCAATGGTGGTGAGGCATCTCCATTATTATTTTTACTCTTAGATATAGCTTATCTATTTGTTTCATCTGAAGATATATGGTATTAAAAAAAGACCAACCTAACTCATAAATATGTTATGTTTTTATATCCATAGTTTTCATCATTTGTTTATAAGGAAATTTTAGGTGGTCGGTATAGTTTAGTATGATATTTTATATTATTCAATTGTAATTGTACTATAGTAATCTTTGTATAGTTTACCATGTTATCCTCCATTATGTTTGAGTAGTATCAATGCACCTTATATTATAATGTTAGAGATACTATATAACATGACCAAAAGGGAAGAGGTAATTCCTAAAAGGATGATAGAAACAATGAGGAATGAGAATTCATATGATTATCACAATAGGGTTCCTCAAATGTTTGATTTTACTGGTAATGGGTTCTTGATGGTGACCCCCTATTATGAGAAGTAAATGATATTTCATTGGAGTAGGATTTCTTTATATTTTTTTGGTCCTTATGATTTGTTATATCATGGAAGAGCCAAAAAAAATTAGATAGATCATCTCCCACATTTCATTTGAATTCATGTTGTTTCTCATATGTTGTAGCTCTATTTTTACCATCATCATGATTCTCATATCACTGACTAGGGAAATATTTATGTTGATGATGAAAAATACATTCAAGGGTTTCCAATTGTGATATAGGACCCACATGAGAAGGTGTTATGAGAGAATATTTTTCCCAGGGTTTATGTCTTATAGAGACACAATTGTGTGGAGTGGAGAACCTTTGATTGTGTGTCAAAAAACACTCAATATGCTGATCTATTTAAATTATATCCCTTAAGTTATAATGTTTCTCATATTTCGATGTTTAGATGATCAATTTTTCATTCTCTATATGTATTTTTTTATTGAGGACATTTATTACTTCATATTTATCTAATTTTAGGGACAAAACTATAGTGGACCTTCCATTTTAGTCTTTTGGGTATCAAAGGAACCTTGTATAGGTTATAATGTCATTATATAGAAAATTAGTATGTGGGGGGTGGTGTTCTACTACCATTTGTTGGTAGGACACGTCATAGAACCATTGGTTGTTCTGTATCCATGATTATGTGGTGTGGCCTCCTGGCTACAGTGTAGTGATTCTTGAATTAAGAAACCATGGACTCTACTGTTTTTATGTATGGATATTATATACTAGTTGGAATGGGGGTGTGTACATCCTCAATGCTAGTAACTACATCATGGATATAGGTTTATATGCTATAGTATTATTTTAGGCTACTAAAAAATCCAAGGATTCAATTGTTTGATTTCTAAATTATTCCATTATTCCACCCCTCTGTTAGATAATATTTTAACCATGGATTTATATATGGATCCAAAATTTTGGATTTATATGGATGTTGGGTTTGGTATCCTCACCTAATTTTTGGTATAGGTAGTATGTTGCATTGTCCTTATTAATTTGTTAGGTCCTCCAAAAAATAATTTTCAAATAAATATCCATGATATTACCTACATTGTTTTCACCCACTCCATACTCTCAAAACCTAGGTTCCATAATGGAAATTTCAAAATATTTGAATCTCAATTTATATATGGATCAATCCCTACATTCCCAAGATCAATCTATGGTGATATAAAGTAGGTTCTTCTACTTTTATAGAAGTTTCTATTATTTATGTCTTATCTCATCACATTCATTCCATCCATGTTATGAAGAATGATCATTATAATTACTGTAGAGTTTTCTACTTTTTTTATTAGTTTTATCATGGAATGAAATATTTGGGATATCTTTTGTTCCATGTGGTATAGGTTATTAGACATCCAAGTTGGCATACCATTTCCATTTTCAGGTAACAAGATGATTGATGGAGTGTATAGCTGCTTCCCTTATATATTTAAATGAAATCAATAATTTACTATTCATTTATACATTTTGTGGTGGTGGAATGAATCTATTAAATATTAAACAAGATTTAAAATAATATTTTAGAAAACCCATGACATTTCTTCACAATTTGATAATAGTTTTTATCTTGTTTTTCTTCATAGAGTTCCCTCAATAATGTATATATTAAAGAATACTATTATGATTAGTTTATCATATTGAAATTGAATAATTTTGATATGAAAACATAAAATATGTTATATATTGATGGATGACTAATTATTTAGTAATGTTTCTTTTTTTAAAAATCATGTTTTTCACATAATATAATAGAAATCCAATTAATGAATGATGTCCAATTCATTATGTTATTATATATGTGAATGTAATTTGAAAAAAAAATATAATGCATGTTGATAATAATTAAATCAATTATTAATATATATTTTCAATAATATTTATAAAATCGATGATTCTACTAGAGGGAATTCTTAAATAATATAATAACTTGTTATAGTTGGTACCATCGGTTAACCATTTTTTTAACATGTAATAAATGTATCAGTTAATTCAATATGAAAAAATATATATTTAATAAATATAAATGTCTGGGTACATGGTTTACCACATTATTATGAATGATAAATTCCTTGTACAAGGTATCTAAGAGACTGTTTTCCTGTGAAGGTTGTGTTCCGTGTTATTATGTTCATGCATCGATATTGACTACATTTTTTATTTTTCACCATTTTTGTCCTCAATTTATTTTATATTATATATAATTTTATAATTTCCTAATTTGGACATTTATATATTTCTTGAGAGGCCCATATTTGGAATAGTAGTTGACTCATATGACGGTGAGATTCACGGTGACATGGAAAATGGTGTCTGGGATGGCATCCATTTTGATGGAATTGGATAGAGGTCGGATGAACCATTTTTTATAAGATAATGGATGATATATTATTATTAAATATATTTAATTTTTCGATAGCTAGTCTATTTATTTACCTACATTACATTTCCCACTACATAAGAAAATTGGATGTACATAGTTATGATTCTCTAATTTTTTATCATAGGACACTTTTAATCAGTATCATAAATTATGAAATTTTATTAGAATTTTTAGTAAATGACATTACCCATAGTGTTGGATCTTGAAATTCAAACGATGTGATAAAATTGGGAACCATGAAGTCAGGAGGATTATTCATAGTGGGTATGTAATTCACCATTATAGATAATGTATGAGATATAATAATGTTTTTAATTAATGTTATGTGAATTAATTATTGTGAAATTAAATTTTAAATTTAATAGATTAACATTATTAAGTATCCTTAAATTATTTTGAACTTATAGGATATTTATTTCCTACTATTAGTAGCATGAGTTTTTGTTAATGATAGCTATTGTAGAGTCTAGGACATGGTTATTCCTGTTATGTCGTTGTGATCATAATATTATCCTATATGTTTTTTTATTTAATATACTACCCCACCCTAATATTAGGAAAACTAACAATATGTTGGATTAAGGTAGGTGTCTTCCACAAAATTTCTTTTATAGTGGGACATATGTTTGCCTACCACCCTAGATCCACCCCCTTCTCTTTGTGTTATTATGTGATATTATTCATATATGATAGTTTATATATACGAGTGTATATAGATGTCTTGGATTATGGTTTTTCATGAAACAAATTCCCTAAATGAAGAATCCAAATGGTTATTATAATCTTGAAGTGTATATGATGTGATGTGTAATGGTATATACTTGATGTATGGGGTGTGTTGGAATGAGCTATAATACATGATATATGATATATAACATATGATCTGTGGGGGATTTTAAAAAAACATTGATAATCTATGTATATTTATTATGGGATGAAAATATTATTTGATGTATTTGATTCATGTTATGATCATTTACAAACACTCTCTGGGATATCTTTGTTTACATAGAGATGGATTAGGATATAAGATGTATGGGAAGAAAAGTAAACTAGTTGAAAATTGGTATCAAGTTACCATTGATTTATTACTCTATTTTATGATCTCTTGAAATTGATGATATTCAGAGTTATCCATGGTGATGCTATGTTCATAATTTAAATATTATGGTGATAAGATACATTCACATATTTTTCTCATGTATTTAGTACACCTTCTTTATTGGTTGCAAAATACACTGTAATGAGGATAAAAATTCAATTCTGTTATGCTAGCCCCATGTATATATAATCTATTTTTCATGTCATCAAAAGATTTCTTTAGATAATAATGTATTTTACTGGCACTTGGTTTTGTTTTTTTCCTTCATGGACAATGGTGGGTTTACCTTCTATTAATATAAAGAATTTCCTTTATAGTTGTTTTATTGGTACATGATATTGTATATTTATAATTTTGATTTATTTTATCTATATGAGAAGAGTTGAATGTTTTTTCATCCATATCACTTTATTCTGCATGTTCTCTTATCGTGAAATACCTTCTTTTATTTTTATTCGTTGTACCCTTGGTGGTGGTCTCCATCCCAGGGGCTACTGAAGGTGGGAGTAAAGGGTAATTATCTATTTCTCTTAATTACCATCCCTAGATGACTGAATTTTTCATTTGGGGGTCATGAAAATAAATAATATTTAACCATTATATTATATAGTAGATGAATATAAAATATTTACTATTTAAATGAAAAGATAAATATAATTTCCCACAATATAAATTTATAATAGATAATCCAGAAATTAAATTTGTTTGTTTCATTAATACATACTACCTTATTTTTATCCTAATAAAAAACTCATCATGGTAAGAAAATTATATTTAATTTTAAATGAAAATGAATTAATTCATATTCATCACAATATACATTCATTATTAGTATAGACACTACATAAAATATAAAAGTAGATAATAGTACATATTTCTCAAAGAAATAATAGTGAGCTACCAAACAATGAACCCAAATATGGACATTATTTTTATACATTTGATTACAATTTAAACTAAATATATAGTTATTATACATATTTTTGAACAATATATTTAAATGAAATACCTTAAATGATTAATTATATCATCTTATAACCCATTTATTAACAAATGATTTTGAAAATTATTATCCCTATGGATAACAGTTTCATTTTTCATAGATGTTATTGTTAAATTATTTTGGTCATTATACATTAATTATGGATTCATAATCTCTAAAATGATTATTGTATCATGAATATAATATTTAATAATCATGTAAACATTTTTATTCATTGTCATAAAATTTTGTTGTAAAATTAATTACATCAGTTAGTGTAGATGGTAACATATATGTAAACACCAGTGATGTTTCACCTTTTTGATTAATGGAATGTATGAATGGTTTCTAAAAAAATTAAATAATATTTAAAACATCATATAATATCATATAATATCACTTAATATATAATTATTACTTTCCATGTAATGAGTAAATGAAAAATGAATCACATCACATCATGTAAGTTGTAGTCCACATTATGTATTAGAGTCAATATCATTTCCCGATGGATGGGAATGAAAGAATTTAATTATGATATTTTATTTCAATAATAATAAATATGACCTAAAAACAGTAAATAAACATTAAATAAATTATAATAACAATCCTTGTTTTATGGAGATATAAAATGTTTCATATATCTATCTATAGGAAGTATCCCACTCATGCACCCAATCAATCCTTTCAAAACCCATGTGATAGAAAATAGTTGAAAATTGGAATCCAAAAATTATAATTAAATAGTTGAATCTTTATTATAAATTAATAATTTTTTATGGTTATAATGTATTTATAGGAATATCATTAATACATATCCATTAAGACATTCCGGTACAACAATTATGTCTTATTTGATTAAACTACACTAGAATACACTATATTATAGACAATAACTGAATTACGGGAATTAAATAATATAAAGGATAGAGGGAAGATTTTTATTATGGTTTTATGTGATGGATTATCAAATATATAGTGATTAATCATTACAAATAAATTAAAATATTAGGTTCCCTTTTATTTTTGAGGAAAAGGGCATTATTGTAATTTTAATAAAATATTTAAAAATAATTTATTTCATATTAATGTCATTGGGATCCAAATACACACAATATAAAATGTATTATATGGTTAAAATTCCATTATTAAACAAAAATCTGACATATATACGTTAAATTTAAAAAATAATATATTTTATTTGACAACATGATATACCTATTTATCTATAACTGTGCACAACAATTTTACAGTATTTAGGGGTTATTGATTTACATCTGATGTAACAAGTTGAAAAAAAATTATCTATTTATATAATTGTAAATAGTTATCAAGAGCACTATTCATATTTAATTGTTTTTATTTTTAACACATTTAATAAAATTATGTTTATTTTATAATCTCTTCACTATCATTATTTGGAATAATAATTTATTTTGACATCATAAAAATTAAAACAACAAAAGAAATATAATATAGACACCTTTAAAATCATATATGAATTATAATTAGACATTCAATTAATTTAATAGTATAATTAATAAAAATATATTATTAACATTTAAATATATATACCTTTATTATTTCACTCCTATGTCATTTTATATAATTTTGTCACATAAGAATTTGAAAAAATTATATCATCACTAAAAATTATAAATTAATTAAAATAATAAGATTAATTTTTTCATGTTTTATGATAATTTTTTTTTTAATTTATAATACCTATATATCCTTAGGAAAACATATAACAGAGATTAAAATCAAGAGAGGTAGATTTTCTATTTTTCCATTTCATTATTTAATATGAATTCAACAATGAATTGAATGTTGAAATAAATTTATTTATTGTCATATTTATGATGGAATTGGTATAAAGCACTCATCCAATTGGATAGTTTCAAGTGTTATGTATATTTTTACGCATTTTCACATAGATTTTACAAGGTTATAACCTTTTTACTCCAACTATAGTGAAAAATATTTATCACAGTTACTATTCATAATGACTAGAAATATATAGAATTTATTAATGAAATATTAACATCCTAATAAAAAATATTGACTCAAATTTTCAATGTAACAATAATATATATGTCTAAAAATTATTTTAATATAAATTGGTGAAAATGAATTAAAATATATTATTCAATTTTTTTTATTTTTCTTAAAATTTAATAAACAATAAAACCATATATATATTGATTAAAATATAATTATTTACATTATGTTTAATAAAACTGATCATATTATACTTTGATACCATTAAAAAATTTAGATATATTAAATTTACATTATTTTTTTATAAAATGATAGTTTTATAATAAATATAATGTGTTCTGTATTAATTGAAAAATAACTACTTTATGATAAAACCCTAAAAATTACCCCCATTATAATATTGAAATGATATTTTAAAAAAGTAATTGCATAAATACAAAAATAAATTATAAAAAATGGTAAAAATTTATTTCAATTTCTAATTACAAAATTCAATAAAAACATTTTTGAAGAAAAAAATTAAATGAAAATTTGACTTTATTGAAAAGTCAGTATAACTTTATTATGAATAAATAAATATATTTGAGATATATAAAATTATTATATGAATTTTTAATGTTGAGGTTATTTTTATTCATACCACTAATTGAATGGATATGTTATGGTGGTCAAATTTTACATTATTATTATTATTACATTATAGCTAAGTTGTCTTAAAGCATGATGATTCATGCAAAAAAAGATATCAACATAGTATTATTTAAAAATAATTTTTAATGGTCCAACCAGAATGTGATACATTATGATATTAATGTTCACTGTGCTAACTTGTAACAACCATACATTTCAATGGTGTTATATAAGGTCACAGACACAATTTTTATTGTGAGTGAGAAGGTTTTACAAAAATCTCGTAGTTCAATAAAAAATTTATTATGCTTTATCACCAATCATGTATTTATGAGTTATATAAAAACAATAAGAGAAAGGAAATGTATCAGTAATATGCAACATATTAAATAATTTATATTCTACTATTTTTAGAAATTTATAATAACTAAAAACTACCCATACTAGATTCTTATATTCTCATTGGTGGTCATATAATATCTCTAAATGATATAGATGAATTTTTGGGTGAAATTTCTTATAAAAACTATATTATAATTATATATATATCTTCTTAGAATAAATTATTTAACATTATTATAAAATATGAATAATTAAATGCAATATATTATCTCAATAAACTCTAAATACACTTAATAATTTCAAAGGGTCACCTGACTCATAATAAATGTTTTTAGGCAAACTCAAAACGTCAATATCTTATGCCATTATCTATATTCTTATTACATAAAAAAATTAACTTTTATAAATATTGTTAAATATAGATTCATAAATGATTTCTATTTATTCATATATAATAACTACATCTAAAATTATATTCCATGGGTAACATTGAAAATATCTCCCATGAAATTATTCTGAATATTGTCTACTAAATCATATATTTATCATTTTTTCAATGACAGTCTAATGAAATTGAATATAATAATATTATAAAATTATATCATTCTTTGAAATAATACAGACATTGAGAATTTATAAAAATTTAAATCTAAAAAATCATTATTTCCAACATATAATTTAAATCTCATAAAATCATTGTTAACTATTACTAGATGAAATGTTATAACGTCATTTACCAATAATAATCCCACAATTTAATTCACTATTCATATATGTATCATAAAACTAGTTCCAACAACACCAATTATGGACCAACGTAGTAAATATAACCATAATAATAAAATATAATTCATCACAATGTCAAAAAAAATTACCATAGATACATTGATTTATACAAAATAAAAACTGTTACATGGTTTACACAATATATAACATTTTTCTAGACAATACAATATTATAAACATAAATATAATTAATCATTATAAAATTACTTACAAAAACCAGGTAATAGTGACTCATCATTCACGTGTAGTATCATATATTATAATTAATCAAACACAACATTCCCCCAATTTATATATTACCAAATATATTGATAGAATTAGTCTGAAAAATTAATTTTCTCATCACAAATGTGGTCTTAAAAATCCATCCAATTCATACCTATTATTCAAATGTTTCGTAACCCAATTATAGATGAATAGGTTTCTGACATACTGATATTAAAATTTTTAATAGGTTTATTAATGATATTACAGATAATAACCCGTAAGGATTGTAATATTTTAGTTCCATTGGAAACATGGAAGGGAATCCACTAATCTGGGTAAATATATTTAATGTTTCCACAAATAGTATCCCCATTTTGTACTCTGTTGGTGATTAAATATGTTCCATGGGAATAGTTGATGAAGACATAATTGGTTCAAATATAATTTGAGAAAAAACACCACATAACCCACATAAGGGTCTACATATTGAATCCCTTATGCCGCAAAAATGGATTAAGATCACCGAGATCCCAACCAAGAAGTGACCTTCGCGAATATGTGAAGTAGTGATAGCATGGTCCATGTGTTTGATAATTCTTCGTGATCATACAATGGATTGATTGTTTTCTTTTCGAGTCCAATAGAGTATCACCTATTCGAGAAGAATAAAATTACTTCAGAAATAGGCTCCCATCATCAAAAACCCCACTTTCTATAAGTACCCCCTCGTTCCAACTATTGGTAGTCGTCATCTAATCATTAAACTGCCAAATTTATACCAATTCTCAAACCACCCAATCAACACTAACATGACCAAAATGGATCATCCAAGGTACCTAAAATTTGACAAATATCCTTTCACATTTTCTTTAAAACCTATAACCTAGGTGTAGATTTATTTTATGAAGTATTACACCCTTAGTGGTGGAAAAAGTACCTCAGATGTACGTGAGGCATCATGATGTATTCAACATTCATGATGAAGTCTATTCATGAACAAAGACATCGTCTTGATTTATTGTTACCATGTTTAATGAAGCGTCTTCTATTATGGATATAGTAACCTTATCAATGCACTATAAATTCCAATAATAGCACTCTATGTGGTCGTTATCTTTGTAAAATCTATCTAAAGTGTCTCTCTATGTTTCACCCCCTCTACCTAATCCTCTTAGCAAAGTCTGAGTACCCAAATCCACAAAATCCTCCCAAGATCAGTATTGCTACACCTTGAGTCCCCTTGAGAAATATTATACAAATTCATGTGTCCCACTCCACATAATGTGTGGTATGACATTCTCACATTACATTTTATTTTCAACATGGGTATTCCAATGCCTATTGCTTCTCAGCATAAACCTGATAATGTGGTCAATCTAATTGAAAACCCATTGGGATTGAATCCTAAATTTTATGAAGTTATGTTCTTCCAAAATGTGCATGAGAGTTGGTTATGTAAGGCCATGGGGTAAAATGTGAGTCCCACATGTCTTCTTTTTATAAAAAAAATAATTTCCTTGAAACAATGTCCATATTCGATGTGGTTAAACGATTTCCGTACCATGTATTATAGTCATATTTTTCTCAATATATGAGTAGCATGGGATAGTATCCACAACACCTAACCTCATAGAGAATGATATCCCCATCATGTGCAATAAGATCCATCTCACATGTAATGACCTAATCTATAGTACACATCCATGCATAAGCCCCATATCACATCTTGCTAAAACTTATTTCATGTCATTAGCATCAGGTCTGGTGCTACCTGTTGTTTCTCACATCGAGCATGACTCTCATTGTTCAATATGTTAGTAGTGACCGTGAAATCAACCCTACCTCCATCATGTTCTTTATCTATAGATATAATTCTCATCCTCTATATATACAGTTATTAGTCATGCATAATCTCCAAAAACATGTTTCTTTCGGAATACTCTATAGGTATGATCTCCCACATTGTGAGACATATGTGGGATTTTAATCCCAGCTATATAGGATATATAGGAAAATTCTCAGAGGTCCAAACCTATCATCGACATCCATCCTATTTTTCCTCAGGTCACGTTCTAGGTACGATCACGCCAGACACATGGGGGACCATATCTCCTCTAGGTACCTCAAGAAACTCAATCTGTCAAACCCACACCATATACTACCAATAAAAAGCATCTTATAAAGGGAATAATATATGCATAATCCCTACACCACCCCTTGTTGGTCCACCATTATCAACGTGAGCATCCATACCACAAGATATTAAATTGCATGGACCGATCATGTTACACATACATAATCTATAGTGTCAAACAAAGTGGGTTTTGATCACTGTCTATTAAACTTGGTTTGAAGGATACCAACCTGAGGTTCAATCCCAACCAATGATAACCCTAGGTTTTCCCTGATAGGATTGTACCTCCTTGATCAACTTATAGTTCTTTTTAGATCATCCTTCATGGTGTCACATATTACCTTTATGGGACCTACATCCTATATACACCACCACATGCATTCTATTCCATCCATCTAGGGTTCACCACTACGAGGAATTCTCACCGACTATTACTGCGTGACATAATCTCTTCCCGAGACACACCTCCAATATTTTCATCCTGGGACATTATGATTCATCCATCATTAAACATATTGTATCAAAATACAACCTCCTTGCGATACCCCTCATTGGTCAACCTCTGTGAGGAATTATGATTAACCAATAAGTCTATATAAGAAATTAAACACATTCCCCAATCTATCTCTTCAAAAATTTTAAATTGCGAAAATCAAAAATACATTAAGAAATAACATGTGAGGTTTTAGGTGAAATCCTTGAATGTTATTCTCCCCAGGTGGTGGCTACATCATCTTAAAAATTGTATGCCTACATGGAATGCCTTGTAATACTTAAGCCTTTGATTTTATATACCTCATGACTGACATGAGATTCCTTGTGTCTCACACAAAATATTCCTCCATTTTATTCCCTAATATGAGGAAGAATATAAGTGACCAATGATTCCAGCATCCATACATACCAGCGATGACCAACGTGAATACTCTACAGACTGATGGTTTTTGTCTATCATGACCCACATGAATGTCTAGATAGAAGTATTGTAATTAAGAAGAGATCATAATAATATGGCGGTTAGAATAAATTCCATGAACAAGACATAAAAATATGAGGGACACAAAAACTAAGAAAATTTTTCTAAGGAAGATTCCATCAATGGAAGAACCAACATCACATCAGCATGTTTCGATCTATGATATGATATCAATTTTGAATGTGATAATAGTCAAGCACCTTTGGAAATAGAAAATTTTGGCTAGAAATGTACACCAGTACACATTAAAATAAATGGAATGTCGTTGATGATAAACCATTGGACAAAAAAATGGGGATACAAATGTGGAAACATTCCCTTCAACTTAGGGGTGAGTAGAAGTTGAGAAAATATAATATTAGAATTTCACCAGTTCCAGCTATCTAATGCATGGACACACCAACCAAAAAGTGAGCCTAACATATAACTCACTCAAAATTTTTGCAGTTACACAATGGGAATTCCATTCTACTACATCATCAGTCAGTTCTCTATATCCAACCATAGAATATTAGACTATACTAAGAAATTTGTAATCAAATTCCATACATATGTATTGAATGTTGAATCAACCTTTTCTATATGATCCAATCCAATGGAAAATAGCTACCCCACTCCATTAAATAATTGGAAGATGAAATGACAATGCCTTATTTGTGCATGAAACCACCTCTTCCATGACCTCAACAATTATAATGCTTACCGTGATCCCATGCCCCTTCTCACCCTCATAAATTATTCATAAGAGGGTGGTGGACATCCTTGTTCTTGTGTATGATCAGGAGGGTGTAATTTTGTCAATGGACATGGCTTTCCAAGAACTGGAGGCTTCTTTTCCATGATGAAAACACCTCCCTCTAGGCCGCTTGGGGAGCTCGTACTCCCCACTCCAATAGTGAATCATATTACGAGAGTTTACCCAGATTGATGCAATGATTCTCCCCCATATTCCATGTATTTTTGTGATAACTAAGTCTCCCTAGAATCTTCTACATACTTGGATTCTAAATGAATGGATCCCACCATGACATGATAACAATAATAATGTCTAATCCATCCGAAGGTATATTAATTTCATTTTATAGTAGATCTCGCATCCCTAGTTTGGAATAACTATAATCATCATTAGGAACAAGCTTAAGAGAATTTAAATTAGGGAGAATCAAATTTAATAAATTTAGTGGCATCTTCCACTACGGGCGCATTCCACGAGATCCCTCCATCCAAAAGAAGGGATACCACTTTTCCCAATTTTGTTCAACACCTAAGCCACACCATAGGGAGGGTGGGTTAGCTCTGTCGATCAACAACACCAAAATTAGCTATAATGGTCAATCCCGTGATGATGAGTTTCACTGTTGAAGTCATCCCAATGTCGAAATCAACCCTTCTGGTAGTCCTACCCACTATTTAAATGAGGATGAAGCACATCCTTCTATCATTCTCAGTTCAGTCAGAGGCCCTCACTACATTTACAACAAGTGTGAATGTCCTCCCCCTACCACTACCACCATCCAATGTGGATTCCCTCATTTTTTCGCATCCAGTATATACAGATATCTTCTTCATTCCATAGGTATCTTAATCATGTGTCCTTCCTACTCCATCATCGATCAATTGGAAGGTCCTCCCCACTTCATTAATAATCAATATAGAGTTCCTTCTTATGATATAACCATCTCCAAAAATGTAGGTCCTACCTAACCCATATCCCACCAAAATCTATGTTCCCCACTAATACTTCTACTATAAAATAGTGTCCATCCCCACGTTTCCCCCACCCAAAGCGGTGGTACTCTCCATGTATTTAGTAAAAATTACATAGTTTCTCCACATATTCCATATCCATGACACATAGTCCCCCCCATACACATTTTGAGTGGTGAGTAGTTCATTAAAATGTTTTAACTAACCTTTAAAGAGGATACCATGATTAAATTACCATTATTTTGCGTGGAGGTCCTATCCATTACCATGCTAACCAATTATGATATTATTTATACTTTGTCAACAACCATAGTGGATTACATCCCCACTCCAACAGAAGTCAAAGTAAAGATCTTACCCACCCTAATAGTATCTTCTACAGAGACACACCATATAACCCATCAAATTAATGAGAATGTCCTCTACATTTTATCATCCCACAGCAAGGAGTTCCTTCCCCTACCAAAAAATTGATGTACCCTCATGAAACATCCCATTGAAGATGGAAAAATAACCACATCGGAATGAAAAATGGGATGTTCCAAGTCATCATTAATTTCATTCAAATATCTGATATTTAGGAATAGGGAAATTCAATGATGGAACCATAATCCTATACATTAGCATTAGTGTCTAGGAAAAAATCATAGTTACTGATGTTTGTGATCGCATGTTGTGAAATTAAAAGGTTCCCCAAATCCCATTGTATGAGCATGCAGGTGGACGAAGTCATGGATCCCTTCTAATTTCTCTTGGTGCATCCATCTATATCATCACATGTTTCCATCTCCACATCTATTTAATTACTTGGAGATCTTTTTTCGAAATTGGTAGATGAAAAGAATCTATTTGCGCCACCGATGAGTGTTGTTTCCCTCTCACATTAGGCAACAGTGAACACCCATAACTATAATGATGTGATGGTGTGGTAGTTACCGACCTTATTATATTACCTAGTGTGTATCAAATATTCAACTCGTACAGCAGATCCTCCACCAATCATCAAGAAACTATTGTGATCCATATGAGTTCCATCACCAATCTCCTAGTAGGCACATATTGAAGCTTGGTCTCACCAACAGACGATGACACATCTTTGAGAAAAAATCATGTGTGTGACTCTGGATTCTGATCAAATAAATTTCATATTATGTCCAAATAAATATTTCATCCTTGATACCCTAGAGTCCCTAACTGAGGGCCAACATTCTTGTTTTTGATAAACCATCTTGGTGACACTTTATCACCTCTATGTCTATCACTTGGTCTATTCAAGAATCCAAGAATTGATCGATGACATTGATTTTTAGTGAAACATGGTTTAGTTTATATCATGAACCCCATGTCAGCTAATGACCACCAATCTGTGCCATATACATTCATCAATATCACCATTTTTTTCTAAATAATTGCGGAAGAAGCGGCTCCACATGTGAAAATTTTGGAAATGTGGATATTACGCTACTCTCCACATCTACCGTACCTGATGATTTCCTAGCATGCCCACTAATATGTAGGATTTTACTCCTTGTATCATTATGGAAAATTTGGTTTTTATCAACTTTTCCATGGATGTGGGTTCTCATGCATG
Source organism: Viscum album (assembly GCA_963277665.1). NCBI lineage: Eukaryota > Viridiplantae > Streptophyta > Magnoliopsida > Santalales > Viscaceae > Viscum > Viscum album. Next base: position 1,393,021,140 of record OY728126.1, on the reverse strand, counting down.
CTCCAATAGAGTAAAAACCCCTAGGGTAGTGAAGTATCAATTAGACCACCATACATATTTTCATAATTGTCAGAAAAAGAATGGGATGGGCCTTAGTAATCCCACCCTGTTATTTCATACATGTTGTGAAAAAATAAATGGGACATATCAAGACCTATGATCTATATGATATTGGATAGAAATGAGTGCTTGACCCTAGTATTCCCACATTTCTCTAATAGTTATGAAATTAGAAAAAGGTCACTAATATGCTCCTTGCTAAGTTGCACCCTAATTATGGTGATGCTCGAAAAGATCATATTACTCATCCTCAAGGTTATCACAATGACCTACTTTTATAGTCTCCCATATTTTATTATGGTGACCATGTGCATCTTTTTAGATCAGATGTAGTAGTATTTGGGAAGTGATCGAGATAGGAGTCACCAAATCAACCAAAGTAGTGTGATAATCTTCCATAGGACCTAGAATGACATGCCCCATGAGAAAAACTGCCTTCTAAAAGTGATGATGGTCCTATCAATGAACTATTGGTCATGTATTATAATCCATATAGAAATACACACCATGATGATTTGATAATTTCTCTCAGAACTCTCCTTGAATCCTAGGAGATGCAGTTGGTGGAAATCCCACGTGATAGAAATACTTTCCCAGAATGGCTAGATGACATTTGACCACCCCTAGATTTTGTGTAGCCTAGGTTTTTCCATTTCAATGGGATAGGTGCCCTAATACATTATTTTTACCACTACATTTAGATGTTTCAGGACAATGTTTATTACAATAGAGAAATATGAGGTATAAAATCTCGAATGTATCTTAAAACATTGGACTTAAATATATTCATCAGGTACAATTAGTTACCTATAGGGTATATCGCTAGATGGAAATATTTCTATTTTAATTTCTTCTACCATTTAATCTCTGTCAAAAAATAGAGATGAATTGCATACCTCTTCAATTGTAAAAATATCCTTGATTAGCATATCATACTCTTCATCGCCTTATGGAATGGCCTCATGTATTCACATGATATATTACTGTATCAATAGAAAATTATGATTTTGTGTGTGGGGAATGCCAATACTAAGCTGGTCCCTATCCTCATCACTCATAACATTCATATTTGGTTTCATGAATTCTCTAATAGGTCCTACAACCTTGATGAAGTCTTTCATCATAGCTAGAAGTTACACCATTGCATATCCCATCTTATTCATGATGAACTACAATGGATGATAATTACACTACTATAAAGTGGAGTCCATGCATACAGTTGATATGTTTCCCCATATTTATTTAAATCCACTTCGACTGCATAATCTTTATCATGCTCATCCTCACCCTATTCAGAATTGGTTAGCACCACTATATGAAGTGTTGCATCATAGAGATGAAAATATGGATATGGTCCATGGTTTGGCTTAATCCTCTCTTCGTGGCCATCCTCCCAATGATCCGGGTCTAGGCTAGGGAAACATGGTCTATTCATTGAAATATGTATAGGTTCCTAGTTATCTCCCATGTTCCCTTGAATAGGGGATTATTATCCCAGTTTAGTGAAAGAATCCTCATAAAGTAGAGCATACTAATTAGAAAGATTATTTCTCGTAACACATGATTTTTATAAATTAAATAAAAAATTAAAAAGTGTTAATGGATTGTCTTTTGGAACAACTGTATAATGATATAGTCAATTTATAAAATGTTCCAAAATAGGTGGAACACATCTCTACTGAGCCTAATGAAGCTTATGAATGTGACAGTCAGTAGGATTTCAAACATGGCTCCTAGAAGGATGGAGATTGGGTTCACCACATAGTAGTTTCCCTTAACAATTTTTTAATTCAGTCTCATTTAAGAAATATTAGCATCCTAAAGTCTATTTACCTCTACTAATATCAACCTCTACATCCACAACACATTCTTCTATATTTCAAAGGAGTAGGGACTGATGGATAAAGTTAATGAATATCACCCATCTAGTGTCGAATCAATCTCATACCTTCAGTGATTTCATGAGTCTAGAAATGGGAGTCACCCCAGAATCCACCTAGTATAGAAATATTCATTGTATAATGATCTATAGTATGCCCAAATGAATAACCTCGACTTGGTAGGTCCCCCTTGGTCCACAGTGATTCAGAAAATCAAATAACCCCATTTTGTGCTCCAGGCTAATGCCATAAATGTAAGAGTCAATTACGCACAATAATATATAATTCTGAGGTCATGGATTCAATCCAAACCAGGCATGATAACAAAAGTATGAAACAAGTCATGTGAATTGATCAGCAAACACAATCCTCCAAGCCTACTCCATTCCACACACCACTATAGATGACCATGCTAATTTATTGGGATGAAAATCCGTAGCAAAAAATTAATCTTTTGTGACCAGCTAAATGCATGGATCAATCGGCTGAGGGAATGCCAATTGTGGTTCTCAGTGAGTTAGAAGATGAGAAGAAGGATATTTATGACACATTATAGATCCTAGTAATACAACCAACAACAAATTTTGTGCCTCATTCCAAATAGGGACCATCTATAAGTAGAAACATACATTTGATGAGGATGATCGATTTATTGACACACCATGCAAATATACCGACATGTCTATCAATTCTATATTCCCTATACATGTTAAATGAATGTGTGAGGCTCTCATTGAGTCCTTAAAACTCTCCATATAGTTTAAATTATTGGTATTAGATGTAGAGTCCGGCTGTGTAGTGGTGGTTGAGTAATAAGAGTTCCAATTCATCATTTCAATCTATGTAGAGGATAAAGGAACCCTCCAGGAGGGGAAACTTAATTAGTTTTACATAACTAGCTAGTTCAATGTCATGGAAGCCTGTGACAATGAGTTCGACAATAGTTTTTGGATCAATATCATCTTAACCCAGTCACTCCACACGTCTCACTAAATAAGATTTTATTCTCTCTACCTTAATGATTTAGGGATATGATAGGATTGAGAATAGACATAGTGGAGGGATCCTGTTAAATAAATAGTTTAGACGCTTAATAAAATGTGTTGAATTATTTGTTGTCTCGTAGGATTCCATTGAAAATGTGTTGATGGGTATTCCATGGATTCACCTAGATGTGTCAGTTAGGTGCTCATATTACCAATGCCTCATGTACACCCTCAATGGTCGAGTACACAAGCTTCAAGGTGTTTCATCTCACATTCAATCATATTAATCCCATAAGGAAGATGATGGATACTAAAAAATAAATTATAATAAGGATAAGACCTATGAGATTGAGAAAACAACAATTAAAACCAATTCATTAGGATACATGAATGAAAAATTCATCATATCAATTCATTAGATTGAGGTTAGGATGATAGAATGGGAATGTTTCATTTTCAATTATGAGAGAAAGGTTCATAATAAGCCTTACTAAAAGGAACATTATAATATTACCAATTTCTTCTCCATGGTCCTATAATATCTCACCTCTATGTTGTTCTAATATTTTATCTGTAACACCCCGAGAGTTTATGAAAAATATTCTTTTAATTTCATTAATTTCTTGTGTTGTATTCTACACCAAGATTACATTGCGCTATACGCAACACTGTATTATCTTGCAGTATACACAACACTATTCTTGGATCGTGTTACACACAATTTTGATAATAGTTATTCTATGCAACATTGAGTATATATATATATATATATATTCAATGTATAAATGAAATATGGTTGGATTCTATTATACTAAACAACGAAGGATTCTTTCACAACACACAACCCTGACTAGGCTTGCATTACACGCAATCGCGACCTTCCTCGATAGCGTGTGTTGTACGCAATACTAGGTTTTAATAAACAACGATATATTATTATAATATTGTCATGAACTAGCTGTTATGAATAGTGTTAACTAAATTTTAAATTTTATAACATTATTATTCATCTTACACATTTTCTAGAACATGGTATAAGAACAAAATAATTTTTTTGGGTAAAATAAGTATTTTTAAAAAAATGCAGTTTTGCCACCTTTTGAAGGTGCACCCACATTAAATCTAGTTTTTGAAATGTTTATAAGTTAAATTTGACAAAATAAAATTCTTATTTTGAATCAGGATATAAAAATTTACATTAGATAAAGTTTTGATATTTTTCCGATAACTTTCATATTTTAATGAATAGTAAAAACACGCTATATTTTAATTAAAAACAACTTTTTTCATTGTAATATCTTATGTGATTAAATTATAATATTTAATGGTTTTAAAGTATAAATAGAATATATTTTTACCATTTAATATAATTAATGTCATTAGCATTGATTTTACCTTGAATTCGTAGGTTAAATAAATTCAATCTTTTGCAATGTTTTAAAGAAAAACACGTTTTCTTTCGACAACTGGATAAATTTTAATGTAATTTCTACATCTTTTGTGTATTGAATTTGGAAAAATGGATTCCATATTTGGAATCAGTGGGTCCAAATTATGTTAATAAGATACTTTTTATTTTAGGGCATTATGAATAGTAACTACGGTAAATTTTATTTACCATAGATAAAGGTAAATCGAGTAATTAAGGGTAAATATAATATTTTAAAATTACCCTAAAAAATGTCAAAATCCTATTGGATGACCAAAAGAAGACACATATCACCTAAGGGTCTGATTAGATTCATTTAATTAAATTTTTTCAATAAGCATAATTTAATTATTATTAAAACCAAAGAATGTTACAACATGTCACTTTCTTGAATCTTATAAGTATAATAATTTTAATCTAGTGATAGACTTCATGAAACTTCTAATATTAATAGTTTCCAGAAAGCTAATACAATTATCTACATCATAAGAATTTATTTAGAATTTTTAGGGATTAAATAATTATCATTTATTATGACACAAAGATGATGCAGTAATTGTCTTATTAATGAAATATTGACATAATTGATGTTATAAATGCCCAAATAAATGTACTTTGAGACTTTTTATGCCTTTCACTAATTTTCTAGGTTAATATGACATGTTATTGTTGATTTAAGAAACTTTTTTCGAACTTATCATTCTGTTATGAATTTCATAAAAATCATGTACCAAATAGTGTCAAAGTTGACATAAAATAGTTTTTAAAACAAATATTATATTATTAATTGTTATTTTAGTCCTAATAATCTAAGGTTATGCCAAATGACATATATAATATTATATATATTAATAATAAACAACTTGGGGTTCTTTTGGATTGATATAGAATGTTTATTAACCATATAGTGTAAGAAAACAAAAAGACACGGTAAAAGTTAAATTATTTAACTTAGAGTTAAATCTAATTGATAAGGTTAAAATAACAACCTAAACTTGTCTAAATCCTATTGGATGAGAGGAGTTCGACCCATCCCCACCTTAGCCTAAAAATAAATCAATTTTGAGCTATTTAAAACCGAACTTCACTTTATAATAAAATAATATTTTTAGTTATTCCAAAGGTGCCCCTCTCCTCCCTTATAAAAGGGCACCTCCTCCCTCTCTTCCTCACACAACTTTGAGCCTTCAAGCTCGGAAACCCCTGAAAAATTCCCTTCTCCACTTCCCTAGAAACATCCTAGAGGTTCTGGTCTTCCTCAAAGACAAATTTTAGTGCCCTAAGAGGAGGTCTCAAAGAGCCGCTTCAAAGAAGAGCTAATTTACGTTACCGATTCTTTCAACTTTATTTCTTCTTCCACTTATTCATCTTAGGTTGTATTATTATGAGGTAATAACATAAGTATCACTCATATACTGATATGTTTTTTTATGTATTAAACAACCCTATTTCACCATCTATCCATCCTACGGAAAAAGAAATCACAGCGCGTGCGTACGTACGGAATACCGTCTCCACGCCATGGTGTAATCTATTTTCCACCACCACCTTACTTGGATGAGTATAATGGTTTAAATAATGACTATATATAACTATTATAAAGTGATATTGATTCTGAAATATTATAAATATACTCCAATACAATTCCACGATCATAGGAACGATATCATCACTCGTGCGTACGTACGGAATACCGTCTCCACGATGTGATGCGACTCATTCTACATGGTCTTCATTTCATAATGATTATATAAATGAATTGAATGAATTAATATGATATATATTACACTAATACCATTCTGGAAATGAGGTATCTATAACCTAAGAAAATAATAAGAATTTATTGGACAAAACACGCATAAGAACAAAAAGTTATAAACACCCGAATAACAAGTAGCAATGAAATATTACTACTAAGAAGCTAAGAATATGACCATATATGATATCATAAAAATAATTATGATGCTGGAATAATTCAATAACATTATTTAAATCATTATACAGGAGGTTCGGACACTTACAAAGCATGTCGGACCTAAGGTAAAGGAAATATCACAATCTCATTTTTATTCGAGATTGTTTATACTTTGGTATTTACTGGGGTGTATTTTATCATCCAAATACATGTTTCCTCAATATGTAATATTGTTTCCATCCACCTAAAATTGCTTAAATCCAATTTTACCCTTCAGTGAGTTTTTAGTAAAGAATATGAAAGGAATCTTTTGTCGTTTTTCATACGAGGTACTTTTTGACTTTTCCGACAAAAGTACAAAGAATGTTTTTTTTAACTTATACGGCATGAATGGATTTTTAAAACATTATTTCCAAAAATATTCCTTTACAAGTTTCCCAGTTTATTTTTAATCAACTTCTTTTAGTTATAATTTTATGACATGTTAAGAAATGAAAAGTGTTTTTGAAGTAGAAATGATATTTTCCTCAAGAATGGAGTTCAAGTGTTTTATCAAAATTATTTTCCATATAAGATAATAAAGGGTTCTGTTTATATCCATATTATTACATGGATTTTATAATGTTGTGATGGAAATATTTTTTATGAATTCCTTTATCTTATATGAATTGTTTTAGGATGTCACAATGTTTAAGATTCCAATTTTTATTACATGCGTTATGCAATGATGTATGTTTTAAGATTTTGTGGAAAACATAAGAATGGTATCATTATGAGATGTGTGGGACCTATATCTCCCTCCAATTCATTGGGTAAAGATATTATATCTCATGAGATAGACATGGCTGGAATGGTAGGTTATACCGGTTCTGTGAAACAGGACTGAAACGAGGGTGACTCGGTTCAGAAAGGGACTTTGTCCACTAAGATAGTCTTGGCAATGAGAAATGACTAACAAGAAATGATTCTCTATTATTATGTGTGTATTCCACAAAGTTTAAGGTTTTAAGTTATGATTATTGTGATTACATTTCACTGCCAAGATTTATCCCATGTTATGAAATTATGCTCTCTTTTGCTGGTTAAGATTTTCAAAATGTTATGTTCTTATGATGTGATTGATATTTCTTTTGTTTACCCTTACTGAGCATTTGAGCTCAACCTTTTATGTTTTCTTTTCCACAGGATATAAAGAAAAGTTTTAGGTATAAGAAAAAGGAAGATCTTTATGGGAGATGTTGAAGATCTTTCAACAGGATTATAAGATTATATTCCAAGTTTCCAAAGACACTAAACTATTACGATCCTTGTGTGTGTGTTTTTGTTATGTACTATGTATTCCGCAAATGTAATGTAATGTCAATGTACGTCAAGCTTTGGGTCTCTACAGTTGGTATCAGAGGAAAGGTTTAGTCAACCTTTGGAAACTAGGATGCGAAAACATTAGTGAGATCCCTAGAGATATTTCTAAGGTATGTCTAAGTCTAGGGATGTCCCTAAGGTTAAGTATACGTATAGGTTATAGTACTAGAATTACGCTAACGATCATAGAATTAAACCTAAGATGTTAGATATTGAAGGTACTCCCCCTTTATTATGTTGTTTTCCCTAGCATGATTTTTGCCTCTCACACTATTCTTTTTTGGTTTTAGATGTTGGATGGAAACCGAAGGAACCGTGTTGATCAATGCAATGGACAATGCAATGATTTCCCTCCTGAACAAACAAATGTTATGGGAGATGGTGTGAAAAATCGTATTGCTATACTTACACAAGATATGAATCATTCTGGACTTCCAAATGACCAGATAAGGGAACAATATTCTATTGAGTCCTTCATGAGGCAACGTCCACCTTCTTTCAGTGGGTCTTCCGATCCACTTGTTGCTGAACAATGGATCAGTACCATTGAAAAGATATTTTCAGTTCTTTAATTTTCTGAGCATGATAAAGTCAGCTTAGCAGTATATCGTTTGGAAGATGAAGCTGATCAATGGTGGAATCTTATCAAGAATACGAGTACAAGAGATGAAATTGAGTACATGGAATGGGACGAGTTCAAGAACATGTTTTTCAGTAAGTACTTCCCTCGTATTCTTCGAACAAAGATGGAAAAGGAGTTTCTTGAGATGAAGTAGAAGGATGATGAATATGTTGGTATATACGAAGTGAATTTTACATGACTTGCAAGGTATGCATCTGGCATTATCATCTAACCTGAAAGTAAAGTTGATCGATTTTTTAGTGGCTTAAAACCAAGTCTCCGAAGGTCATTAGCTATAAGAGACTTCAGTAGCTATGAAGAAATTGTGCGTTGTGCTATCAAGGTAGAAATGGAAGTTGGTGTTACATATCCATCTCATGGTTTTGACAAGAAACGAAAGATGGAGTTCAAGTAGAAATCTCAGAATAATGGTGAAAAGAAGATGAATGTTTCCTTATGCATGAAGTGTGGAAAGAAGCATGGTGGAGATTGTCTTAAAGGGACTAGAAAATGTTTTAAGTGTGGAAAAGAAGGTCATCGGGCAGCTGAGTGTCGAAGTAATGGAAAAAGGGTTTCTAATGATGTGAATAAAGAAAACACTACAGAGAACGCACCACCAACACTTCAATGCTTCAAGTGCAAGGAAATGGGGCATTATGCTAATAAATTCCCTTATCCAAGGGTTAGTGATGATCGACATGAGCAACCGCTTAAGGCAAAGGACAAAGGGAAGTCACATGTGATCACTATTGGCGATATTGAATATGAAAACGGTGTGGTGGAATGATTAAGTGTTTATGTAATGGGATTCCAAAATAATGTTGTATCATAAAGTATTGGAATATTTATGTATTGGTCTAATGTGGTATTCAAAGTGATTGAGATATTTTTGGAAATAAGATGATATGCGCATAATGAAGGGAAAACGATAAAACGAAATGTTTAACAGTATTCATGAGCTCATGATTGATATAAGGACTAAGTGATATCATGGTTTGAGTATATAGAATTATGAGGATTTTGGTATGTGGAAAGTGTTAACTTTTAACTGCATTCGTGTTTTCACTAAGGTTCAATGGGTATTCAAGAGAGTACATGATTAAGGCCTTTGAATGTTTGGAATGTGACCAACAAGACATATTTTATGATATATGGGGATCAACGATGGTATTAAATCTCTGGTAATCATTTTCACTATATTATGAGAGTGGACTGAAGTATTATGGATAAGCCTAAAGATTGGAATGGATTATGTTGGACATAAGTTAGTATTGATTAAGGATAGAAGTTTTTTCGATCTTATTATAGTAATATAGTTTTAGAAAAAGGACAACCTGCAGGACAGGCGACATCCCATCGCGTCGGACAAAGCTGTGGGAATCGAACCCATAACCGAAGTGCGACTGGCCTTTATCACCTACCACTGACCTACAGGAAGTCCCTGTTTAGTAGAAACTAGTTTTATTATATTACGCAGTATGATATATGAAGTATAAGTCCATTTTAGGAACCCTATATGATGAATCTCACTATAGATGGACTTATGTATTTTTTGATAGCTTTTCTAACCTTTTGTTTGAGATAGATGGAATGACCCATCATTCAATCACATGATCTACTAACACATCACGAATGACAAATTCAACTTCATTTATTTAATAGATGAACTGGAAATTGTCCAAAGAACGAAAAACGGTGAGACTATACCAAAATCACAAAAGTATTTCTTCTAATTCCAATTTCATCAACTTTAGGGAAATGATCTTGAAAACCAAAAATGTTGTCCTAGTGATCTTATATCTGATGAATCAGATGGTACCTTAGATCATCACAAATTTATGGATTTGTGATTGCTGGCTTTTCCATAGCCATGTTCTCTACCACTCTCCATCAGAACATGATGGTTTGATTTCTCTTCTATATCCATATTTTAACTTATGTGGAAACCCATTGATTAGTTTATTTGGGTAACCATTACGTTTCATACTTTTGTTTTTAAAGATTGGTTTTGGTATTCCTTTTTACGATGTGGGTTTCTATTAAAGAAACTTTCGAATAGTAAACCATTTATAACCCCAACGAATTTCGAGGGCGAAATTCATTTTAAGGGCGGTAGAATGTAACACCCCGATATTTTATGAAAAATATTCTTTTAATTTCATTAATGTCTTGTGTTGTATTCTACCCCAAGATTACCTTGCACTATACGCAACACTGTATTAGCTTGCAGTATACGCAACACTATTCTTGGATTGTGTTACACACAATTTTGATAATAGTTATTCTATGCAACAGTGAGTATATATATATATATATATATATATATATATATATATATATATTCAATGTATAAATGAAATATGTTTGGATTCTGTTATACGAAACAATGAAGGATTCTTTCACAACACGCAACCCTGACTTGGCTTGCATTACACGCAATCGCGGCCTTCCTCGATAGCGTGTGTTGTACGCAATACTGGGTTTTAATAAACAAAGATATATTATTATAATATTGTCATGAACTAGACGTTATGAATAATGTTAACTCAATTTTGAATTTTATAACATTATTATTCATCTTACAGATTTTCTAGAACATGGTATAAGAACAAAATAATGCAGTTTTGCCGCCTTTTGATGGTGCACCCACATTAAATCTAGTTTTTGACATGTTTATAAGTTCAATTTGACAAAATAAAATTCTTCTTGTGAATCCGGATATAAAAATTTACATTAGATAAAGTTTTGATATTTTTCCGATAACTTTCATATTTTAATGAATAGTAAAAACACGCTATATTTTAATTAAAAATAACTTTTTTCATCTTAATATCTTATGTGGTTAAATTATAATATTGAATGGTTTTAAAGTATAAATAAAATATATTTTTACCATTTAATATAATGTATGTCATTAGCATTGATTTTACCTTGAATTCGTAGGTTAAATCAATTCAATCTTTTGCAATGTTTTAAAGAAAAACCCGTTTTCTTTCGACAATGGGTTAAATTTTAATTTAATTTCTGCATCTTTTCTGTATTGAATTTGGAAAAATAGATTCCATATTTGGAATCAGTGGGTCCACATTATGTTAATAAGCTACTTTTTATTTTTGGGCATTATGAATAGTAACTATGGTAAATTTTATTTACCATAGTTAAAGGTAAATCGAGTAATTAAGGGTCAATATAATATTTTAAAATTACCCTAACAAATGTCAAAATCCTATTGGATGACTAAAAGACGACCCATATCACCTAAGGGTCGGATTAGATTCATTTAATTAAATTTTTTCAATGAAAATAATTTAATTATTATTAAACCCAAAGAATGTGACAACATGTCACTTTCTTGAATCTTATAAGTATAATAATTTTAATCTAGTGATAGAATTCATGAAACTTCGAAAATGAATATTCTCCAGAAGGATAATACCATTATCTACATCATAGGAATTTATTTATAATTTTAGGGATTAAATATTTATCATTTATTATGACACAAAGATGATGTAGTAATTGTCTTATTAATGAAATATTGACATAATTGATGTTATAAATGCCCAAATAAATGTAATTTTAGACTTTTTATGACATACACTAATTTTCTAGGTTAATATGACATGTTATTGTTGATTTAAGTAACTTTGTAAGAACCTATCATTCTGTTATGAATTTCATAAAAATCATGTACCAAATAGTGTCAAAATTGACATAAAATAGTTTTTAAAACAAATATTATATTATTAATTGTTATTTTATTCCTAAAAATCTAAGGTTAGGAAATATGACTTAGATAAGATTATATATATTAATAATAAACAACTTGGGTTTCTTTTAGCTTGATATAGTAAGTTTATTAACCATATAGTGTAAGAAAACAAAAAGACACGGTAAAAGTTAAATTATTTAACTTAGAGTTAAATCTAATTGATAAGGTTAAAATAATAACCTAAAATTGTCTAAATCCTATTTTATGAGAGTATTTCGACCCATCCCCACCTTAGCCTCAAAATAAATCAATTTGGATCTATTTAAAACCGAACTTGACTTTATAGTAAAATAATATTTTTAGTTATTCCAAAGGTGCCCCTCTCCTCCCTTATAAAAGGGTACCTCCTCCCTCTCTTCCTCACACAACATTGAGCTTTCAAGCTCGGCCAACCCCTGAAACATTCTCTAATCCACTTCCCTAGAAACATCCTAGAGGTTCTAGTCTTCCTCAAAGACCAATTTTAGTGCCCTAAGAGGAGGTCTCAAAGATCCGCTTCAAAGAAGAGATAATTTCCGTTACCGATTCTTTCACCTTTATTTCTTCTTCCACTTCTTCTTCTTAGGTTGTTTAATTATGAAGTAATAACATCAGTATCACTCATATACTGATATGTTATTATAAGTATGAAACAACCCTATTTCACCATCTTTCCATCCTACGGAAAAAGAAATCACCACGCGTGCGTACGTACGGAATACCGTCTCCACGCCGTCGTGTAATCTATTTTCCACCACCACCTTACTTGGATGAGTATAATGGTGTAAATAATGACTATATATAACTATTATAAAGTGATATTGATTCTGAAATAGTATAAATATACTCCAATAAAATTCCACGATCATAGGAATGATATCATCACTCGTGCGTAAGTACGGAATACGGTCTCCACGATGTGATGCGACTCATTCTACATGATCATCATTTCATAATGATTATATAAATGAATTTAATGAATGAATATGATATATATTACACTAATACCATTCTGGAAATTTGGTATCTATAACCTAAAGAGAAGAATAAGAATTTATTCGACAAAACACGCATAAGAACAAAAAGTTATAAACACCCGAATAACAAGTAGCAATGAAATATTACTACTAAGAAGCTAAGAATATGACCATATATGATATCATAAAAATAATTATGATTCTGGAATAAGTCAATAACATTATTTAAATCATTATACATGAGGTTCAGACACTTACAAAGCAAGTTGGACCTAAGGTAAGAGAAATATCACAATCTCATTTTTATCCGAGATTGTTTATACTTTGGTATTTACTGGGGTGTATTTTATCATCCAAATCCATGTTTCCTCAATATGTAATATTTTTTCCATCCACCTAAAATTGCTTAAATCCAATTTTACCCTTTGGTGAGTTTTTAGTAATGAATATGAAAGGAATCTTTTGTCATTTTTCGTATGAGGTACTTTTTGACTTTTCCGAAAAAAGTCCAAAGAATGTTTTTTTATCTTATACGGCATGAATGGATTTTTAAAACATTATTTCCAAAAAGCTTCCTTTACAAGTTTCCATGTTTATTTTTAATCAAATTCTTTTAGTTATAATTTTATGACATGTTAAGAAATGAAAAGTGTTTTTGAAGTAGAAAGGATATTTTCCTCAAGAATGGAGTTCAAGTGTTTTATCAAAATTATTTTCCATCTAAGATAATAATGTGTTCTATTTATATCCCTATTATTACATTGATTTGATTATGATGTGATGGAAATATTTTTTATGAATTCCTTTATCTTATATGAATTGTTTTAGGATGTCACGATGTTTAAGATTCCCATTTTTATTACATGGGTTATGCAATGATGTATGTTTTATGATTTTGTGGCACACATAAGAATGGTATCATTTTGAGATGGGTGGGTACTATATCTCCCTCCAATGCATTGGGTAAAGATTTTATATCTCATGAGGTAGACATGGCTGGAATGGTAGGTTATACCGGTTCAGTGAAACAGGACTGAAACGAGGGTGACTCGGTTCAGAAAGGGACTTTGTCCACTAAGATAGTCTTAGCAATGAGTCTTGACTAACAATAAATGATTCTCTATTATTATGTGTGTATGCCACAATGTTTCATGTTTTAAGTTATGATTATTGTGATTACATTTCACTGCCATGATTTATCCCATGTTATGAAATTATGCTCTCTTTTGCAGGTTAATATTTTCAAAATGTTATGTTCTTATGATGTGATTGATATTTCTTTTGTTTACCCTTACTGAGCATTTGAGCTCACCCTTTTATGTTTTATTTTCCCCAGGATATAAAGAAAGGATTTAGGTATAAAAAAAGGAAGATCTTTATGGGAGATGTTGAAGATCTTTCAACATGATTAGAAGATTATATTCTGAGTTTCCAAAGACACTAAACTATTACGATCCTTGTGTGTGTGTTTTTGTTATGTACTAAGTATTACGCAAATGCAATGTAATGTCAATGTATGTCAAGCTTTGGGTCTCTACAGTTGGTATCAGAGGAAAGGTTTAGTCAACCTTTGGAAACTAGAATGCGAAAACGTTAGTGAGATCCCTAGAGATATTTCTAAGGTATGTATAAGTCTAGGGATGTCCCTAAGGTTAAGTATATGTATAGGTTATAGTACTAGAATTACGCTAACGATCATAGATTTAAACCTAAGATGTTAGATATTGAAGGTACTCCCCCTTTATTATGTTGTTTTCCCTAGCATGATTTTTTCCTCTCACACTATTCTTTTTGTGTTTTAGACGATGGTTGGAACCCAAAGGAACCGTGATGATCAATGCAATGGACAATGTAATGATTGCCCTCCTGAACAAACAAATGTTATGGGAGATGGAGTGAAAAATCTTATTGCTATAATTACACAAGCTATGAATCATTCTGGACTTCCAAATGAGAAGAGAAGGGAACAATATTCTATTGAGTCCTTCATGAGGCAACATCCACCTTCTTTCAGTGGGTCTTCTGATCCACTTGTTGCTGAACAATTGATCAGTACCACTGAAAAGATATTTTCAGATCTTCAATGTTCTGAGCATGATAAAGTCATCTTAGCAGTATATAGTTTGGAAGGTGAAGCTGATCAATGGTGTAATCTTATCAAGAATACAAGTCCAAGAGATGAAATTGAGTCCATGGAATGGGACGAGTTCAAGAACTTCTTTTTCAGTAAGTACTTCCCTCGTATTCTTCGAACAAATATGGAAAAGGAGTTTCTTGAGCTGAAGCAGAAGGATGATGAATCTGTTGGTATATACGAAGAGAATTTTACAAGACTTGAAAGGTATGCATCTGGCATTATCATCCAACCTGAAAGTAAAGTTGATAGATTTTTCAGTGGCTTAAAACCAAGTCTTCGAAGGGCATTAGCTATAAGAGACTTCAGTAGCTATGAAGAAATTGTGCGTTGTGCTATCAAGGTAGAAATGGATGTTGGTGTTACATATCCATCTCATGGTTTTGACAAGAAATGAAAGATGGAGTTCAAGGAGAAATCTCAGAATAATGGTGAAAAGAAGATGAATGTTTCCTTATGCACAAAGTGTGGAAAGAAGCATGGTGGAGATTGTCTTAAAGGGACTAGAAAATGTTTTAAGTGTGGAAAAGAAGGTCATCGAGTAGCTGAGTGTCGAAGTAATGGAAAAAGGGTTTCTAATGATGTGAATAAAGCAAACACTGCAGAGAACGCACCACCAACACTTCAATGCTTCAAGTGTAAGGAAATGGGGCATTATGCTAATAAATGCCCTAATCCAAGGGTTAGTGATGATCGACATGAGCAACCGCTTAAGGCAAAGGACAAAGGGAAGTCACATGCGATCACTATTGGTGATATTGAATATGACAACGATGTGGTGGAATGATTAAATGTTTATGTAATGGGATTCCAAAATAATGTTGTATCATAAAGTATTGGAATATTTATGTACTGGTATAATGTTTTATTCAAATTGATTGAGATATTTTTGGAAATAAGATGATATGCACATAATGAAGGAAAAACGAGAAAATGAAATGTTTAACAGTATTCATGAGCTCATGATTGATATAAGGACTAAGTGATATCATGGTTTGAGTATATAGAATTTTGAGGATTTTGGTATGTGGAAAGTGTTAACTTTTAACTGCATTCATGTTTTCACTAAGGTTCAATGGGTATTCAAGAGAGTACATGATTAAGGCCTTTGAATGTTTGGAATGTGTCCAACAAGACATATTTTATGATATATGGGGATCAACGATGGTATTAAATCTCTGGTAATAATTTTCACTATATTATGAGAGTGGACTGAAGTATTATGGATAAGCCTAAAGATTGGAATGTATTATGTTGGACATAAGTTAGTATTGTTTAAGGATAGAAGTTTTTTCGATATTATTATAGTAATATAGTATTAGAAAAAGGACAACCTGCAGGACGGGCGACATCCCATCGCGTCGGACAAGGCTGTTGGAATCGAACCCACAACCGAAGTGCGACTGGCCTTTATCGCCTACCACTGACCTACAGGAAGTCCCTGTTTAGTAGAAACTAGTTTTATTATATTACGCAGTATGATATATGAAGTATAAGTCCATTTTAAGAACCCTATATGATGAATCTCACTATAGATGGACTTATGTATTTTTTTATAACTTTTCTAACCTTTTGTTTGAGATAGATGGAATGACCCATCATTCTATCACATGATCTGCTAACACACCACGAATGACAAATTAAACTTCATTTATTTAATATATGAAGTGGAAATTGTCCAAAGAAGGACAAACGGTGAGACTATACCAAAATCACGAAAGTATTTATTCTAATTCCAATTTCATCAACTTTAGGGAAATGATCTTGAAAACCAAAAATGTTGTCCTAGTGCTCTTATATCTGATGAATCAGATGGTACCTTAGATCATCACAAATTTATGGATTTGTGATTGCTGGCTTTTCCATAGCCATGTTCTCTACCACTCTCCATCATAACATGATGGTTAGATTCCTCTTCCATATCCATATTTTAACCTATGTGGAAACCCAGTGATTAGTTTATTTGGGTAACCGTTACTTTTAATACTTTTGTTTTTAAAGATTGGTTTTGGTATTCCTTTTTACGATGTGGGTTTCTATTAAAGAAACTTTCGAATAGTAAACCATTTATTACCCCAATGAATTTCGAGGGCGAAATTCATTTTAAGGGGGGTAGAATGTAACACCCCGAGAGTTTATGAAAAATATTACTTTAATTTCATTAATGTCTTGTTTTGTATTATACACCAAGATTACCTTGCACTATACACAACACCGTATTAGCTTGCAGTATACGCAACACTATTCTTGGATCGTGTTACACACAATTTTGATAATAGTTATTCTACGCAACATTGAGTATATATATATATATATATTCAATCTATAAATGAAATATGGTTGGATTCTGTTATACGAAACAACGAAGGATTCTTTCACAACACGCAACCCTGACATGCCTTGCATTACACGCAATCGCAACCTTCCTCGATAGCGTGTGTTGTACGCAATACTGGGTTTTAATAAACAACCATATATTATTATAATATTGTCATGAACTAGCCGTTATGAATAGTGATAACTAAATTTTGAATTTTATAACATTATTATTCATCTTACACATTTTCTAGAACATGGTATAAGAACAAAATAAATTTTTCGGGTAAAATAAGTATTTTTCAAAAAATGCAGTTTCGCCTCCTTTTGATGGCGCACCCACTTTAAATCTAGTTTTTGACATGTTTATAAGGTCAATTTGAAAAAATAAAATTCTTCTTTTGAATCAGGAAATAAAAATATACATTAGATAATGTTTTGATATTTTTCCGATAACTTTCATATTTTAATGAATAGTAAAAACACGCTATATTTTAATTAAAAACAACTTTTTTCATCGTAATATCTTATGTGGTTAAATTATAATATTGAATGGTTTTAAATTATAAATAGAATATATTTTTACCATTTAATATAATGTATGTCATTAGCATTGATTTTACCTTGAATTCGTAGGTTAAATCAATTCAACCTTTTGCAATGTTTTAAAGAAAAACCTGTTTTCTTTCGACAACGGGATAAATTTTAATTTAATTTCTGCATCTTTTCTTTATTGAATTTTAAAAAATGTATTCCATATTTGGAATCCGTGGGTCCAAATTATGTTAATAAGCTACTTTTTATTTTTGAGCATTATGAATAGTAACTACGGTAAATTTTATTTACCATAGTTAAAGGTAAATCGAGTAATTAAGGGTAAATATAATATTTTAAAATTACCCTAAAAAATGTCAAAATCCTATTGGATTACTAAAAGACGACCCATATCACCTAAGGGTCAGATAATATTCATTTAATTAAATTTTTTCAATGAAAATAATTTAATTATTATTAAAACCAAAGAATGTGACAACATGTCACTTTCTTGAATCTTATAAGTATAATAATTTTCATCTAGTGATAGACTTCATGAAACATCAAACATGAATAGTATCCAGAAAGATAATACCATTATCTACATCATAGAAATTTTTTTAGAATTTTTAGGGATTAAATAATTTTCATTTATTATGACACAAAGATGATGCAGTAATTGTCTTATTAATGAAATATTGACATAATTGATGTTATAAATGCACAAATAAATGTAATTTGAGACTTTTTAGGACTTACACTAATTTTCTAGGTTAATATGCCATGTCATTGTTGATTTAAGTAACTTTTTTCGAACTTATCATTCTGTTATGAATTTCATAAAAATCATGTACTAAATAGTGTCAAAATTGACATAAAATAGTTTTTAAAACAAATATTATATTATTAATTGTTATTTTATTCCTAAAAATAAAAGGTTCGGCCAAATGACTTAGATAAGATTATATATATTAATAATAAACAACTTGGGGGTTCTTTTGGCTTGATATAGTAAGTTTATTAACCATATATTGTAAGAAAACAAAAAGACACAGTAAAAGATAAATTATTTAACTTAGAGTTAAATCTAATTGATAAGGTTAAAATAATAACCTAAAATAGTCTAAATCCTATTGGATGAGATGATTTCGACCCATCCACACCTTATCCTTGAAATAAATCAATTTGGAGCTATTTAAAACCGAACTTGACTTTATAATAAAATAATATTTTTAGTTATTCCGAAGGTGCCCCTCTCCTCCCTTGTAAAAGGGCACCTCCTCCCTCTCTTCCTCACACAACTTTGAGCCTTTAAGATCGGCCAAACCCTGCCAAATTCTCTTCTCCACTTCCCTAGAAATATCCTAGAGGTTCTGGTCTTCCTCAAAGACAAATTTTAGTTCCCTAAGAGGAGGTCTCAAAGAGCCGCTTCAAAGAAGAGGTAATTTCCATTACCGATTCTTTCACCTTTATTTCTTCTTCCACTTCTTCTTCTTAGGTTGTTTCATTATGATGTAATAACATCAGTATCACTCATATACTGATATGTTATTATAAGTATGAAACAACCGTATTTCACCATCTATCCATCCTATGGAAAAAAAATCATCGTGCGTGCGTACGTACGGAATACCGTCTCCACGCCGTGGTGTAATCTATTTTCCACCACCACCATACTTGGATGAGTATAATGGTGTAAATAATGACTATATATAACTATTATAAAGTGATATTGATTCTGAAATAGTATAAATATACTCCAATACAATTCCACGATCATAAGAACGATATCATCACTCATGCGTACGTACGGAATACCGTCTCCACGATGTGATGCGACTCGTTCTACATGATCTTCATTTCATAATGATTATATAAATGAATTTAATGAATTAATATGATATATATTACACTAATACCATTCTGGAAATGAGGTATCTATAACCTAAAGAGAAGAATAAGAATTTATTCGACAAAACACGCATAAGAACAAAAAGTTATAAAAACCTGAATAACAAGTAGCAATGAAATATTACTACTAAGAAGCTAAGAATATGACCATATATGATATCATAAAAATAAGTATGATTCTGGAATAAGTCAATAACATTATTTAAATCATTATACAGGAGGTTCAGACACTTACAAAGCAAGTCGGACCTAAGGTTTGGGAAATATCACAATCTCATTTTTATCCGAGATTGTTTATACTTTGGTATTTACTGGGGTGTATTTTATCATCCAAATCCATGTTTCCTCAATATGTAATACTGTTTCCATCCACCTAAAATTGCTTAAATCCAATTTTACCCTTCGGTGAGTTTTTAGTAAAGAATATGAAAGGAATATTTTGTCGTTTTTCGTACGAGGTACTTTTTGACTTTTCCGACAAAAGTAAAAAGAATGTTTTTTAACTTATACTGCATGAATGGATTTTTAAAACATTATTTCCAAAAATCTTCATTTAAAAGTTTCCAAGTTTATTTTTAATCAACTTCTTTTAGTTATAATTTTATGAAATGTTAAGAAATGAAAAGTGTTTTTGATGTAGAAAGGATATTTTCCTCAAGAATGGAGTTCAAGTGTTTTATCACAATTATTTTCCATCTAAGATAATAAAGGGTTCTGTTTCTATCCATATTATTACATGTATTTGATTATGTTTTGATGGAAATATTTTTTATGAATTCCTTTATCTTATATGAATTGTTTTAGGATGTCACGATGTTTAAGATTCCCATTTTTATTACATGGGTTATGCAATGACGTATGTTTTAAGATTTTGTGGCACAGATAAGAATGGTATCATTATGAGATGGGTGGGACCTATATCTCCCTCCAATGCATTGGGTAAAGATTTTATATCTCATGAGATAAACATGGCTGGAACGGTAGGTTATACCGGTTCAGTGAAACGGTACTGAAACGAGGGTGACTCGGTTCAGAAAGGGACTTTGTCCACTAAGATAGTCTTGGAAATGAGTCCTGACTAACAAGAAATGATTCTATATGATTATGTGTGTATGCCACAATGTTTCATGTTTTAGGTTATGATTATTGTGATTACATTTCACTGCCATGTTTTATCCCATGTTATGAAATTATGCTCTCTTTTGCAGGTTATGATTTTCAAAATGTTATGTTCTTATGATGTGATTGATGTTTCTTTTGTTTACCCTTACTGAGAATTTGAGCTCACCCTTTTATTTTTTCTTTTCCCCAGGATATAAAGAAAGGATTTCGGTATAAAAAAAAGGAAGATCTTTATGGGAGATGTTGAAGATCATTCAACGGGATTAGAAGATTATATTCCGAGTTTCCAAAGACACTAAACTATTACGATCCTTGTGTGTGTGTTTTTGTTATGTACTAAGTATTCCACAAATGTAATGTAATGTCAATGTACGTCAAGATTCGGGTCTCTACATTATCCATATTTCTACCATTTTACAAAATAACAACATTTTTTCCTAATCCAAGTAAAACTAATAGTAGCCAAATGCAACCATTTTATTGGTATTATGCATGGACCAAACTGTCAAGGACTAGATGGAATTGGATCCAATATGTTTTACAATAGGTTCACACCAGAGATAGAGGTCCCAACAAATGATTTTGAATCATCCCATGTAGGCACCAATAATCATCCAGAATCTTCCATTTCCCTAAACCTCTTTCCATTGATTTATATTCCACCATGGATGTATAGTATTTTAAATATGCGTCATACAAATATTAAGAGGGAATATCCCCCACATTCGATGACATGAATCTGTTGAAAATTAGAACCACAGAAGACCAAAGGCCATTGTTTATTAGTAAATTCATGCCTCTAGAGGAACAACATCAACATTTTACTTTTAATAAGAATCATTGTAAAGTGTTTACATCAATTTATGAAATGATTTCGGGTCTAGAACCTCTAGTATTTTTCATCTTCCTTGGTCTCTTGGGGAGACAATGCATGTTCAAGAATCCTCTTAGGAAAATGCTCCCTCTCAGGATGCCTTGGCCGAGCGCAAATATTATAATATTATCAAAAGTATCATCCTCCAAGAAGTTAAATACCCAAATTAGATAGAAAATATAAATCAATTTTGGGAGTATACTAAGTAAAATATGGTATATCGACTTCCAGGTTCTCAACCATCATTGTACGAACTATGATTTTCCCCTTCTAGTGACTAATATGAAAATTGATCTTATAATTGGATTCAATGAGCTCTCCATTATGGAAAGGTATTCTGGGTGGAATCAGATCTAGATAGCCCATGAAGATGAGAATTCTACCAGTATCAAAGTGTTTTAGGGAACCTTAGGCTACAATGTGATGCCTTTTGATATAAAGAATTCATGATAAACTTATTAACGACCTATGCCCTACATCTTCAGACCAATCCTTGAGAATTAAGTGGAATTCTCAGTCAATGAATTGGTGGTAAAACCCTTATAGTGGAAGGACCATATCAGATATCATGAGACTATGTTCAACTTACTCTACTCTATGAATTTGAATATTATCCCCTTAATGTGTGAATTCAGTTCAACCTTATAGAAAATTTTAAGAATAATTATCTGATATAGAGGAATTGAGATCGACTCAGAGAAGATAAAGGCCATCAGCAAGGTGACTCCTCCAATAATCCTCAAGGTACACTATTTCCTTTAAAGAAACTTATCCTACATATGCTAATTCAAAAAAAATATTTTCAAAAAGTGTAATCCATTTTATAGGATCATGAAAGAATGTACCATCTTTTAATGGGATAAAGTGTATCAAACCACATGTAAATAATTAATGATTTATTAGATACAACCAATGAGTCAAATAGAACATCTCTGAGGAGAGCCATTGATCCTTTATGATACCACTATTGTGTGATCCCTGAGTACCATTCACATTTAGATGAAAAAAGAAGGAAAAAATAATAGTTAATACAGTCTTAGTCTCTTTATCCTCAACATGGATTCTATATACCCTCCTAACAAAAAGATATTCCTATAACTATATCTCATTTTTCATAGGTTTTTTTATTATCTTACACATCATGTGATATAGGTGGTATCTTGGGTAGACTTGCTAATGTTTCTCTCGAATCACCAGATGTTGATAGGATGGATAGCTTTATTGAGAGTGACCAATTAAGAGTTCAGAATTATTTTTGTTCAATATAAAGAATTAATGGGTCTATCTCTAGAATACATTATAGATATCCATCCACCCTCTTTAGTTTTTCATTTTCATTTTGATTTCTTGGGGTAGTCATTTATTTTGGTGGACCAGATCATGTAGTACTCGAAGATGCACTATGATGGTTCCTCTCGATGTCTTAAGGATCACATGCTCTATATAGTAGTCATGGGTATCCACTTTATCAATTATTACTAGGTTCTTCTGCTATACACTTTCATGTTGTAAAAAGGTTACCAAAATAAAAAGTCAGAGTATCAAGGTCTCATTACTAGTCATAAGATGGATATAAATATTAGCATCCCCCACTTCCATGTGAAAAGAGATGGCATGTTATCCATCATGAATATTAATGGAGACTACATTGTTAGGAAACCAGAGCTCGTTCCACTGTTGGATCACACTAGCAAGTAGATAGCCTAGTTCTGATCTCTAATAGAGGTTCCTCATGTTCAATATTCATAGAATGGTCGATTTAACGCTATATCAAGTACAGTTTCCTATCCCATAGAGCCTGACTAGATTAAAAATTCATTCATGTGGTTCATCAGAGTGTTAATTCTTCCATCCGTCCAAATGATGATGATATCTAGGAGGTGGACCAGTTGATGGCTGATTCATCCCCATCAGGATTCCCAGGATCCCCAATAGCTGAGAAAACACTCAATTCGATATCCCCTTTCATTAAGTATATCTAAAATGGAATCCTCCCCTGAAAAAAGATGGATGATAGTGAATCTATCATTGTTCAGTGTAGTTTACACTGTATAGTGGTTATAAACACAATAAGACTCTCTATATATGTAGGTATTATTGAATTCTCTTCTATTTCATTAAAATAGAAGAGATTCACTAGGTGATGGATGACGTTCATGCTTTTTCTTGTGGATTCCCTTAGAGAGAGTTGAATCTATCCATCCATATTTAATGATTGTCCATCCATGTTCCATGAATGTATGTGTTTTTATAATAGGTTTCCAACATGTCAGATTAATTCCACATTTTTGTGTTGATCACTAGAGCCCCCATACTATAATGTATTATTGTCCATTTGAAATATGCGGAGTTGTTGTTGTCGGAACATATCCACTAACAAAATCATCCCACTGTTGGTTCAATATGTTCGTTATATATTTCATGTCCATGTGGGAGGAAGTGAATCCTCATAATGAATTCAATGCGTAATCAATTATTGAATTAATGAACAA
This sequence comes from Viscum album, assembly GCA_963277665.1. Taxonomy (NCBI): domain Eukaryota; kingdom Viridiplantae; phylum Streptophyta; class Magnoliopsida; order Santalales; family Viscaceae; genus Viscum; species Viscum album. The sequence continues at coordinate 1,392,996,775 of OY728126.1, read as the reverse complement.
CCACAACATCCGTTGATTTAAAGTCTCTCACACTATTGTCACCTAAAGTAGAATTAGCTTCTGAGGGGATGAGCTAGAGAAATATTATAATTGGTAAGACATCTGGTCCAACCATAGAACCTGTTATTATGCTTATAGAAATGGATAGATCAAGTAATTCATTCATACCCTATCCAATATAAAAAATAATATTATATTCTAGAACAGGAAGCATTTCCCCTAAAATCTCCCTAATGCCATATGGAATTACCAGATGAAAACCCATATTTCCACCCATGTGACTAAATATTCACTATGGAATATATCATTGATTTTTTCTTCCTAATGAGATTAAATTTTCCTCACATTGATCAACTATATATGATCTCGAAATGGTATAATTTATAGAAGAAGTGTATCATTCTGACCTAGAATCCCTTGAAGAGAACAATCACAAGGCATTGCATAATTTGGAGAGCCACCCGATTAAAATAGGAAGGGTGTTCAATAAAAAGGTTTACCAATGATCCTTTCTCCATAGTGAAATGGTAATATCTCTTATAACACAAATTATTTCTAGTTCAAAGCCACAAATGTAGGATTCCGAATGGAAAGGTCCTTGTATCAATCACATGGTCAATCTCAATATAATGTACTATTTTATCACAATATAAATATTGAACATAATTCCTCTAATGAATGCCATGTTTCTTAAGAAATAAATATCATGAGGATCTCCCAATGTCATTATCACATTCATTCAAAAATCAAGGAACAATAATTTTATATGACCTTAATCTATAACATTATTATTCTAGATGTATAATAGTAATCTAAATTGCACCAAATTCCTTCTTACATGATGTTAACTATGTGGAATCCAATATACGAGTTGCAAGAAATTAAACAAAATGTCAATTATCATCATGGCTATAGGACAATAAACAGATAAGCAATACAATGTTCTTTCCCGAGAGGGTGTTTTCCTCACCATCGATCATCTACCATGAAATGTTGAAAAACTATATAGAGAATAATAAATATCCACACATGATACATAGTGACACATGCATTCTATGTCAGGGCCCATCTTCCCCAAAAAAATCCACCTCCCTATATATGGGTCATACATATTAAGGGATATTTCCTTTGAAAACTCAGTATGGATTTATTCCTACACTTTAAGGATATATAGTGTTTCCTATAACATTATTCAAAGATCCAACCATGATTACTCTTCTTTCATGTCATGCGACCCACTTCCAAGTCAAACAATGATAAACTGCATAACACAAACGTCCTGAGAATATGACATTAAACTATATACTTAGTGTAAGAATAATGACTTGCTTTTTTCAAGACTCCTATGGAATTCAAAAATGGTGTTATATCCTCATCTATCCACATTTATGTTTCGATTGTTATTCCCATGAATTATGAATATCCATTTTTGGAGTATATAACATATGGTCCAAAATACAGGACCTTATAAAAACAGTGTTCTGATGGTCCATGTATCATGATTTTAATCTATTTTCATGAAACCAAATTCTATGAAAATGGAATAGGATCCCAGGCCCAAGAATCATGCCATTAAACTATACACGAGATTTCACTAGTACATTTTATGTGGTGGTGGGCCCCTGTGGCTTTCATCCATGTTGAGGTTGGCATAACTCCACATTAGATATTCTCATTGGAGATAATCAACCATTATTGCGTGAACGCCACAACCATGAACTGGATGTTAATTTCCTCAAAACATGACATTAAACTACAATAATCTATTGAACATGTTCAGGATGCCTTGTGATAATCATGGGATGCCTCAGCTCTCTATCTATAGAGGAATTCTCCAACAAGTGTTGGTATCTCACCACTCAATGTTCACATAGTAAATATGTATTAATTCCCTTCCTTATGGTATATGTAGATATGCTAAAACATTATTTCACTATGACCACATATAGGTTTATCAATACATTATCCCCATGGACCTATTTATCAACGAGTTATTACGCACATAAACTGTATGTAGGCCTCATCAAGAATGCATATGTGGTGTGTGGTCCTTCTAGGTCCCCATTCAAGTAATGTTAATTACACCACCACTTCATTCACATCCCTTCAACACACATTTCCATATCATAGTTGCACAATGTTAAAATAAATATGTGGACCTCTAAGCATGAACATAAATGGTACATACCAGCATCTCAGCTATACAATGATATCCTACAAATCTCCAACATCCATGTTTGATAATGTCAAACAATATTGTTAGTGTTGGTGGCCATGAACCAACTAATCTATACATTATTCATTAATAAATACCTTATCACATCTGGATTGTTCCACTTCAGGAAAATGTAAGTGATCATGTCCCAATGATAGCTTTTGCATTAAAGGGTCATAGCGGATCCCTGCTATGATGAGAACCTGAATGTTTCATAACACTATTCTTGAATATATTTTCAATGGCTGGATGATGTGATTTGAGGGACACAAATAATACATGCCATTAAGGGTGAGGAATCATAAAATATTGAGGCACATTCTCATGGTGTGCTCCCTTGGTAATATCTAGAAGGGTATTATGAGAACAAGACCCACCAGTACGAAATCAACATTTCACAATGTGATTGGATACTCCTATCTACGGACATGTGTATTGTTCCTTAAACATTAAGATTATTATAAAGGGGTATTACAACTCGCACACATCGATGTATTGACGATTATTATTCCAACACACTATTCACAGCAAGGTTGGATATATTGGGTGCATCACAAGTAATACCGCATTAATAGATAATGAGAGAAAGGATTTGTCCCTTATGTTCCATAACATAAGTTGATTTCACAGGCCGATTTATGGAATTTATATAGCCTAAATAAATCCATGTCCATGGTGAGGAATGGGAATTTTCAATTCTAGAATGTCAAAAGAAAAATAATCGAGAACATGGGTTGATGGCACTAGCATGAAACCATCTTGATTCGAGATATTGATACAAAGGGATTATATTACACGGTAAGAATTCATAGGATGTGACACATCATTAAGGATTTTACTTATTTCTTTATGGGTTCCTAGGTGTGTTGGTAGTTGTTAACCATGGAATTTAGGGAGGCTCCGCCTAATGCCACTGAGAAAGAGGCCAAGAGAAAACACACTATGTTTGCGAAAGTATCTCAGTTAAATATTAATTTAACAATATGAATAACGATTATTCTCGATTCGGGTTTCATAAATATTCAAGGATGTTTGATCATATTTATTTCTACAGTATTTATTTGAGGAAATATATTTTGGGCTAAATAAAATATTTATTATTGAATAATGAAGTGATATATTTTGATTAAAAAATAGCCATTATTCAAAGTCTAATAAATGTGGTGGAGGAAATAACGAAAATGGAAAAACAAAAGTAAATGATGTGTTTATTAAATATAAATGTTGTGTATTTTTTTCTAGAAATTTACGAGAAATATTATTATTTAATTAATTAAATAATATTAGGTTTAATTTTCAGGGAGCATGTTGTAAGAACCCAGTTCTTATTTTTGAGGTATCGGTTCTTCTTTTATCTTTTCCTTAAGTGTTTTTGAGAAAATATAGAAAATGGGAAAAAATACTAAATTTTGGAACTACACGCTGTGTACTATTTCCACACATTGTGTACTTATGGCCGTGTGGGATGAGTACACGAGGCGTGTAGCCATGGTGTAGGAACCAACTACACGCCGTGTAGTGGTACTTTACACGTCGTGTAGTCAGTCGGCAGGCCGAAACAGTAAGGTGATGGAGAAGCCACCAGCTGGGCGACATTACACAACATGTACTCAGGAGTACATATGTGTACTCAAGTCAATAGATGAACAGTATGGCAGTGCCGCTAGAGGAACAATTAAAAGAAGGAAGTACACGCCGTTTACTTTGTTTTTTTTTGCTTAAATCGGTACTAGCCTCCCCTCTTCACAGGGAAGGTTTAGAACCAGAGGAAGGATCTCGTGAGGAAGACATGATATTCGTGGATCAACCGATCGAGCTTCAGGAATCTGTTTCCATTCGGATGATCTTGTTGGAACCTTGCGGGTAATCCCTATCTCCTCCAATCGTGTTGCTGACCATTTATTCTCCTAAGAGGAGTTATTTGATGTTGAATGAAAGTTTTATTACCTCAGATCAATGCTGTTCTTGGACTTTTCTAGGATCAACGATCGTGTATACCGCTCGTTGACGTATAAGGTAGGTGGGTTGGTGGTTGTTTTTCTAACTGTCGTGTGTTTTGTGTATTTTTTTGCCACGAACCCATGTTGGGGTGTCATGTGGCTGAGGCCATTGCTATATGTAAACACCTAGAATTGATTAAGTGTCTAAATATGGTATTAAAATGTTGGTTGGGATCGTTTCTTGGATCTAGAACCACCCTGGGGGTGTGTTCCACGGTTTAGCTGTTTGGATAGGATACCCGAGGGTATTCCTTTAAAGTAGTAATTGTAGAATTTACTTGAGAAGAATTGTTTGTTTACTACTTGTTTACATGTTGGGCATGGCCCGGTTACTTGTTTGGCCTGTGGGAGTTGTTGTGATTAGCCTGAGGGCACCGCACTATATAGCCTGAGGGTTGTAGTTATTTCACCGGAGGGATACATTTTGTGCCTGAGGGCTTGACTTCTGTGCCTGAGGGCGACAGTTCATATTCCTGAGGGAAATTTATGTTACGCCTGAGGGCTATACCTGCAGGTTGGATTCTGATTACCTGAGGGTGAGATTTTGGTTGTCTGAGGACGCTGACTACTTACCTAGAAATTCACTATTGTTTTTTTCTTAAATGATTAAATGAATAATAAAATTGAAATATAACTGGTTGTTAGTTACTTTTGAGTACTTCATACTTTATTACATTTTACTAATGCACACTGTTGTTTCATGCTTACACGCAGTTGGGCACGGGCCTTTGGTGGGTGCCTATTGAGATATGTTTCTCACACCCTGTTTGGGCCATGATTTTTAGCCCAAACAGATTACGTTTCTATAGGTGTAGATAGGGGAAAGGTTCCCTATATAGGTACTTGACTATTGCTAAGGAGTAGGAGGGCATGGGACCGAGCCTAGGCTCACGATGGCGCTGCTAGCAGTTTTTTCTTTGTTTTGTTGAACTATGAATTTTGATGTACTATATTGATGTATAACATGTTCTGGATATTTTCTTAGAACTTTAGACATGTAGCATCATTGTTTATATATTATGGGATATATCCACTACTATTGTTATTTCAGTTGTGTATGGTTTAATGCTTCCGCTGTTTGTTGTATGTTTATTTTTTATTCCACTGTGCAACACTTGGAAAAATGAGGGCATAGTTTCCCCACTATCAGACCTGGGCCCTCACTGCTAGTCGGCAGCCTCTGGCATTTGGGGAAATGCACTTGAGGTCACTTGGCGAACCGAGTTCGGGGCACCCGTTGCATGGCACCCGGGTCCGGGATGTTACAACGTGGTATCAAAGGGGTTCTTTTCATTGACTTACTATTTGGAGCCGTAGTCAGGGACAGGATGCACTGTTGTTGGTAATAAGTTGTGCCAAGGTGTAGCTAACCCGCGCGTACAGGGAAAATCCAGTCTACCTCGTATTTTGAGATTTTTCTGAGTTTTCATATTTTACAGTTGATTTGATTTCACCATTGGGTGGCGCACTTGAGATTGTTCTGTTTATAATTTATCTGTGGGTTATATTTAGTTACAACCCAATGAGATGAGGGTATGTCATCTCATGCATCATATAGGAACATGCTAGATATCACATGCCATGCATAGTCTCCATTTCATGTAGGTGCATTAGAAATTGCATGTTGTTGTGATAGTTGTTGTGCTAATAAGGCATGTTGTTGTGATAGCTTCTTGATAAATACCTGCTTTGTGATATGGTATTTTTTTTGAACCTATTTATAGAATAGATTCCAAACTTCGGTTTTTGTGGAGTATGGGCCCCCATCGACTGGAATTTTTTGGATCATTGATTGTTTATTTGTTATTACAAATATAATATGTCAATCATTGATTCGTGGGGAGTATGGGCCCTCACGGATTAGAATTTGACAATTAGGTGTTGGTTTTTAGTATTTTCATGGTTCTGGGGAAGTTTCTAAGGCATAGTGTTCGGAAACCCAGTATACACGCCGTGTAGTACTTTATACACGATGTGTATGTTCTTCTGTTCGAGAAGGAAAATGAACTTTTTGAGTTCATGCCGTGTACCCTGAGTACAAGCCGTGTAGTCTCATCCCCTGTCACAAACCGTGTGGGCGGTGACACAGGGTAGGGAACGGCTTGGGTAAAACAAGACGTTTATATTTTGTATACGCCATGTAGTGTTGACCCGGAGTTCGGTCGTGTAACTAACTACACGGGTCGGTGAACTCATGTACAGAACACACTATGCCAAATGATTAACACGCCTTGTAGTGTGACAGGGGGACTCGGCCATGTAACTAACAACACAGGATGGTTTCACCTCTCTATAAACACATCCTGTACCTGTGGGACATGCTGTGTAGTCTTGTCCGAGGACAGACCATGTGGTGTTAACCATGTGGTTGGGAAACAGGGTGGTGTACACGCCGTGTGTGGGTGTAACACGCCGTGTAGTTGTAAGCCGAGTAGTCGGCCATGTCACAGACGACACGGGAAGTTGGAAAATAACTCCACACAGGCCGTGTAGATTATATACACACTGGGTTGTTTTTGTTCAGCGGAAGTCGTGTGGCTTAGCCGTGTACAAAGACCCGGGCAGGGTAAGGGAAGTCACGTACACGCCGTGTAGTCATTGTACACGCAGTGTAGTCTTGTTTTTCAAATCATGAAATTCCTTCTTATTCTTGTTTCCTTTGTGGTTCCTTCACTTTTCGGTCTTAAAAATCATGAACCTAAGTCATGCTTTTGACCTTGTAGTGTCATTCCGCCTAGAGGACTGCACGTTGTTCGCCAGGAGAGCAGCGACAACTATACTCCAGAAATGGTGGTCCATGGGATACCAGTGGATCCTCCAGTAGATCCAGATGCAGCGCCAATTGTTATACTGGAAACAGGCGCGGAGGCACAGTTCTGTGAAGGCTTTATGCGGTTCTTAAAGACCTTTTAGGGAGAACTGCAGGCTTCCACAACTATGGCCGAGCTGACGCAAATCTTCCTGCAGCAGCATCCACCTACGTTCTTAGGGGATGGCGGAACACATGCTGAAGAGTCTTGGTTGGGGTCGATAGAGACTATTTTCTAACATCTGGAGATGCCTCCAGGGCGGAGGGTCAAGCTTGCGACATATATGCTACATGATTCCGCCAAGAGGTGGTGGGATGTTACCATCCAGTCAGAGAATCACAGGGAAATGGCATGGGAAAACTTTCAGGCAGTCTTCTATGAATTTTTATTCCCGGAGACGATGAGGGATGATAGAGCTTGAGAGTTCATGAATCTACCGCAGGGTGCTATGTCGGTGATGGACTATTCTTCTCATTTTACAGAACTCCGGTGTTTTGCACCCGTGATGGTGGGTGTTGAGATGTTAAGATCCAGAGGTTTTGAGGATGGTCTTCGATATGAAATACGAGCACTGTTGAATGTTTATAGGTTGCCTTCAATACACGCTATCGTGAATCCGGCGCTAATTATAGAGTGGAACCTGTGGGAATCTAGTGGTGTGGGCCTGGGCAGTTCAGCACCAGTTATGGGTACTATTGCTGCTGTTAAGTGGAACAGACAGATAGACTTCTCTCAGGGTGGAAGTACCAGCCAGGAAGCTTCTTCAGGTGGCCCGATCAGGTGCTACCAGTATGGTAGAGAGGGGAATAAGAGGCCTTAGTGTCCACGAAAACCAGTGGAGTTCCGATCTTGCGGCATGATGGGCCATCTGATGCGCTTTTGTAGGGCGTTTCCACTAATGGCTAGTGAGAGGGGTTCTGGGCAGACACCGTCTGGAAGAGCAGGACAAGTGGCTTCATACCAGTTAGGGAAATGGAACACGTCAAAGCATGCAGGAATAGATGGTCGTCATGGTTGAGGTACCCAGACATGAGGATCTTAGAGGCAGCAGGGCGGGACAGCTCAGGGGAGTCAGGCTGTGTCGTAGGGCCGCGACATTGGGCAAGCTTATACAGTACATCAAACCCATTAGTAGTAGGATCCTATAACATCTACAGTCAGAGGTACTATTTTAATAGCCTCTGTCTTATCTTCAGTACTTTTTGATATGGGTTCTACGCATAGTTTCATATCTTTACCGGTTGTGGAGTGCCTTGGGATCTGTGTTTCTACTTCATCCAATATCATGACGCTAGACACTCCCTTGGGGACTACAACGATTGGTGTGTGTCGGTGCAAGGAGTGCCCCCTTGAGGTTGGTCGGTGTCACTTTCTATGGGACCTCTATGTATTATAGATGACAACTTATGATGTCATTCTCGGGATGGACTGTTTGGTTCCCTTCCAAGACTTTGTAGACTGCTATCGTCGCAGGGTGTGTTTCATGTCACCAGAAGGTGGAGAGTTTTTATACAAAGGTGAATGGGATGTTTAGGAGAGTCGATATGGACCAAAGCATCATGGGGGAGGTGGAGTCACAGCCCAGATTGAGAGTTTGTATCTGGACGATCAGGGGACTTATCAGACAGATTTCCCTTCAGTTGTTGATCATTTCAGGAATGTCTTCCTGGACGAATTTTCAGGTCTACCTCCTGAGTGAGAGGTTTATTTCTTTATTGAGCTCATGCCAAGAGAAGCACCGGTGTCCATTCCTCCGTATAGGATTGCTACACCTGAGCTATAGGAGCTCAAGAGGAAGTTAGAGGAGTTACAGGCGAAGGGTTTTATGTGACCCAATACTTCTTCTTGGGGTTCTTCAGTCGTTTTTTCGAAGAAGGCGGAAGATACCCTTAGACTCTGTGTGGAGTATCGGAAGCTGAAACAGTTGATGATTAAGAACCGATATCCCTTGCCGAGGATAGAGGATCTAGTTGATCAGCTTCGTGGAGCACGAGTGTTCTCAAAGATTGACTTGAGATTGGGATATCAGCATATGCATGTGAGACTATCTGATATACCTCTCATAGATTTCAGGAGTATGTATGGTCTATATTAGTATACAGTTATTCCGTTCGGACTCACGAATGTGCCAGTAGTTTTCATAGATCTGATGAATCGTGTTTTCCATCCGTATCTTTATTATTTTGTGGTAGTATTCGTGGATGACATTTTGGTGTACTCTGACACTCGACACAATCAAGCCACCTATCTTGATATCGTATTGAGTACACTTAGAGAGAATCATCTATATGATAAGCTCTCAAAGTTCCACTTTTGGATGGACCAGATTCACTTCCTCGGTCACATTATCTTAGAGGAAGGGGTTGCAGTAGACCCATAGAAGGTGAGGGCAATAGTTTCTTGGATGTAGCCTATGAACATGTTTGGGATACGGAGTTTCTTAGGGCCGGACGGTTACTACACACACTTCATACAGGACTTATCCCGCTTAGCATCACCGTTGACCGGATTGACTAAGAAGGGTGTGAAGTTCGTTTGGTCTGAAGCTTGTGAGATAGACTTTCAGGACCTGAAGGGTAGGTTGACTTGTGCACTGATCCTGATACTCCCAGAGCAGGGGAAGAGCTATACAGTTTACTGTGGTGCATCAGAGATTGGGCAGGGAGCAGTGTTGATGCAAGGTAACCGAGTTGTTGCGTACGAGTCTTGGTAGTTGAGGACACATGAGAGGAATTACCCGGCGAATGATCTCGAGTTAGCTACAGTTGTTCATGCGTTACGCTGTTGGAGACATTATCTTTTGGGAGAGCATTTTGTGGTTTTCACCGACCACAAAAGCCTCAAGTATATCTTTACTCATCATAACCTGAATTTGAGGCAGAGGAGGTGGGTCAAGTACCTAATGTCATTTGATTTTGAGCATTCCTACACACCTGGTAAATGTAATGCAGTAGCTGATGCACTGGGCAGGAAGAATCAGATACAGGCGGTGTAGGAGGCTAGTGTTGAGTGGGATCTCATGGCCTTGTTCTCTGAGATGCATCTAGAGCTGCATGACAGTCAGGGGCACACTTATCTTTCCTCTTTAGTTGTGACTTCTACCCTCCTGGATAGAGTGAGGATGAGACAGCTATCAGATTCATAAGGCCTAGTTCTATGGGAGTCAGTTCCAAGTGGGGACCCTTCTCCTGGGTGGATGATAGGTGGTGATGAGGTTTTTCATTTCCATGGATGAGTTTGGGTTCCATGGGACATATTCGGGGAGCTGATGCAGGAGTTTCATGCTTCATCTTGGGCAGTTCATCCCGGGGTTACCAAGATGTACTGTGACATGAGGCGTTAGTATTGGTGGTCGGGTATGAAGAGAGAGATAGTTTGTTTTGTTACGAGATGTTCCACCTGTCAGTAGGTGAAGGCAGAGCACCAGAGGCCATCTAGGCTATTACATCAGTTACCCATTCCAGAGTGGAAATGGGATGATGTCGCGATGGATTTTGTGACGGGATTTCTGAGGTCACCTCATGGAAATGACGTCATGTGGGTTGTTGTGGATAGACTCACGAAGGTAGCTCAATTTTTTCCGATCAAGGAGACCTACGGTGTTGACGAGCTCCGAAGGCTTTATATTTGAGAGATCATACATCTTCACGGGGTCCCTCATTCTATCGTTTTTTATAGGGATGCCCTCTTTAAATCTCATTTATGGAAGAGTTTTCAGAGGGCGCTGGGTACACAGGTGCTTCTGAGCATAGCATACCACCCTCAGACAGATCGCCAATCAGAGAAGACGATACAGGTGCTAGAGGACATGCTGCATGCATGCGAAATTGATATTTTTCCATAAGGGGATTTATATGGTTGGTCATTCTGTTTACCTTTGTGCTGGTCAGAGGCAAGAGAGGAAAATTCACTAGGACCACAGCTCGTGCAGGAGACTTCTGCATAGGTCTGGTTGATTCGGAAGCAGATGGATACCGCGCAGTCTTGACAGAAGTCATATGATAATCGCCACAGATGACATTTGGAGTTCATGGTCAGGGATAAGGTTTTATTGCGTGTTTCACCAAGGATAGGACACACGTGGATCAGGAGATAGGGTAATCATTCACCGAGGTATGTGGGGCCATTCGAGATTCTGGAGAGAGTCAGGCTAGTTGCCTATCGGTTGCATTTACTGCAGTGGTACCGAGCCATGGACGACGTCTTCCACGTGTCTCATTTGTGTCACAATCATTCAGACCCATCTCACATCTTTCAGCCTGAGGAGGATTATCTGAAAGCCGATGCGTCCTATAAGGAGCATTCGATTCGTATCGTTGATAGGACCATGAAGGTTCTCCGAGGCCGGTCAGTTCCTCTCATACGGGTGCTATGGAAGCATGGTCGAGTGCATGATGAAACCTGGGTGCGGGAAACCAATGTGCATGCTCAGTGGCCAGAGTTGTTCACGGTTATATCTTCTCTACCCTCGGAAGGGATATTCGGGGACGAATTTCTATAAGGGGGAAGTTTGTAAGAACCCGGTTATTATTTTTGAGGTATGTGATTTTTCATGTCTCTTTTCCTTAAGTGTTTTTGAGAAAATATGGAAAATGGGGGAAAATCTTAAATTTGGGAACTACACGCCGTGTACTTTTTCCACACGCCATGTACTTAAGGCCGTGTGGGATGAGTACACGGGGCGTGTAGCCATGCCGGTGAAGAAGGGTGTAGGAACCCACTACATGCCATGTAGTGGTACTTTACACGCCATGTAGTCAGTCGGCAGGCTGAAACAGTAAGGCGGTGGAGCAGCCGCCAGCTAGGAGACAGAACATGCCGTGTACTCTGGAGTACATGCTTTGTACTCAAGTCGACGGATGAACAGAATGGTGGTGCCGCTAGATGAACAATTAAATAAAGGAAGTACAAGCCATGTACTTTTTCACTTAAATCGGTAATAGCCTCCCCTTTTCACAGGGAAGGTTTAGAACCAGAGGAAGGAGCTCCGGATGAAGGCTGGATCTTCGTGGATCAACCGATCGAGAGTCAAGAATCTGTTTCCGCCTCGGACGATCTTGTTGGAACTGCGCGGGTAAGCCCTCTCTTCTCCTAACGTGTTGTAGACCAATTCTTATCCTAACGGGAGTTCTTTGAGGTTGAATGAAAGTTTTCATACCTCATATCTACGCCGTTCATGGGAATTTCTGGGATCAACGATCGTGTATACTTCTCGTTGACGTATAAGGTAGGTGGCTTGGTTTTTTTTACAACTGTCGTCTGTTTTGTGCATTTTTGTGCCACGAACCCATGCTGGGGTGTCATGTGGCTGAGGTCGTTGCTATATTTAAACACCTAGAATTGATTAGGTATCTAAATATGATATTTAAATTCTGGTTGGGATCGTTGCTTGGATTTGGAACCACCATGGGGGTGTGTTCCACTGTTTAGTCGTTTGGCCAGGATACCCGAGGTCATGCCTTTAAAGTAGTAATTGTAGAATTCCTTGAGTGGAATTTCTTGTTTACTAATTTTTTACATGTCGGGCATGGCCCGGTTACTTGATTAGCCTGAGGGCGTCATTGTGATTAGCCTGAGGGCACTACACTATTTAGCCCGAGTGCTGTAGTTATTTCTCCTGAGGGAAACCTTTCGTTCCTGAGGGATTGACTTATGTGCCGGAGTGCGACACTTTGTACGCCTGAGGGCAATTTCTGTTACTCCTGAGGGCTATACCTATAGGTTGGATTCTGATTACCTGAGGGTGAGATTTTGGTTGTCTGAGGACGCTGACTGCTTACCTATAAATTCATTGTGGTGTTTTTCATAAATGATTAAATGAATAATAAAATGGCAATATAACTAGTAGTTAGTTACTTTTGAGTACTTCTTACATTATTGAATTTTACTACTGCACACTGTTGTTGCATGCTTACACGCAGTTGGGCACGAGCCTTTGGTGGGTGCCTACTGAGATATGTTTCTCACACCCTATTTGGGTTATGCTTTTCGGCCTAAACAGATTACGTTTCTGTAGGTGTAGATAGGGGCAAGAGTCTCTATACAGGTACTAGACTGTTGTTGAGGAGTAAGAAGGGCATGGGACCGATCCTAGGTTCGCGATGCCGCTTCCAGCTATTTTTTGCTCTGTTTTTCTGTACTCTGCATTTTGATGCACTATATTGATGTATAACATGTTCTGGCTGTTTTCTTAGAAATTGAGACAGGTAGCATAATTTTTTATATATTGTGGGATATATCCACTATAGTTGTTATTTCAGTTGTGTATGGTTTACTACTTCCGATGTTTGTTGTATGTTTATTTTGTATTCCACTGCGCAACACTTTGACAAATTAGGGCATAGTTTCCCCACTATCAGACCTAGACCCTCACTGTTATATGGCAGTGTAGCGACCCACAAAAACGGGTTTCTTAATGAGACATGATATACTTAACATTACATCATTACAAATGAAATATCATGTCTCATTTCTACAGAAGATCGCGAGGCTCAGGATTCTGGGAAACCAGCTGCTTCTGATTAGCTTCATTAATATCAACCGTGCCTGAGAAATTTTAAACAAAACGTAGGGTGAGCAAAAATTCCCAGTAAGGGGTTTTAAAACATTTTTTTTAGAAAATCCTTTCTTAAATAAGTCCTTTTGAAAAGAATAAAAAATACTCTGCTAAAACAAAACATTATCATTTCTTTAAAACATGCAATCCATCTTTCTTTGAAAACCACTTGCACAAAGAAGCACTTACTTGAAATGAGATCTAATGTAAACATGATCAGAGTGTGCAATATAAGCAATGCATAAAGTTAAAACAAGGTTTCTTCAATTCTAAATGAATTCGATGGCTAAGTAGGGAAACACGCATATCATGGTTCATGAGTAAAGTGCAGTTCATCTAACAGTTTACCATATGAAAAACAGTTCTTGCTACATAAAGTACATCTTCATGATCTTGGGAGCTTTCAACTAGGGGTTGACCTGTTAGTCGAACAAACCCCTGGTTAACCTTTATCATTACATGCAGAGGGAATGTATAATCCTGGACTTTGTCATGACTTTTCATCATGACTGTATAACATACTTAACAGGTCGAGGCTCACCGCCCGCCCTGTTTCTTCAGCACAAGTCAAGGCTAACTGCCAAGACTGTCACACATGTTCGTCTCATGAGACTCTTGCTTTACCCAATGCATTGGAGCGCTGTATAATTCCGGGCACACCCGTCACATCATTCTTGTTGCGCTATATAATTCCGGGCGCACCCGTCACATGTAAGTCCTATACATCCCTCACATATCTTGACATGGTCATTCGTTAATGGGGTTCCATGCATTCTTACTTCAACCCCATTTTCATAGACATAACATGAAAACAGTTCTTTCATTAAAAACATTAAGACATGCATGCTCATGCATCATGCACATAAAAAGTTAACATTCGAAAAATGGGTTTTAAGAAAGTAAACATATTCCATACATCAAAATTCCCAATTAAAGCATGGTCACTCATTAATTACACATGTGATGATAAATGGATATCCTAGGCGTTTAATACAGGCAGCTGAGGTTACAAAGTTCATATTCAAGTCCATCATGTATATTTTTGTAAACTCTTCCATTATCACATGAGAACACACCTACTAATACATGAATGCATTTATAAAAGTTCAAGAAGCCCATACTATCCATTTTAAGAAAAATCCTGATTATCCGGAGCAGTGATAAATGAAAATTCTCAGTTTTGAGAATGATTTTGAAATCCAACCAACCCATAAATTCATCATGATATACCGTAATACATTACAAAAAGGATAAGAAAACCAAGTACACGTTGGTGTACATACACATCGATATAATCGCATGTATGTATTTACCAATATACTTCGTATACTTGCATGATTTTTCATGTTCGTACAATTACCCAAAACCTCCATGTTTATAGGCGAAATAAAAATCAGGGTTATAAACATGAAAGAAGAATTGTATGTATTTGCATATATCCTCTTATATTTATGTGTATATAAATGTATATATATATATATATATATATTTATATACACAATGTGTATAACATTAAAACCGAGTTAAAATGAACCTCAAAAGAAAACTGCTCTTAACTTGGTCGAATTCTGGATGATGAAAATAGTGGTAACCGGTTCTTATTGCCATGATGAAAATTCATATACGCATATATATTTGTGAAAGGTGTATACAAATTATAGTGTACCAAAGCCGAAGGAAACTAAACAAAAGAAGATATTTTCCCTTTTACCCACTATTCGATTATTCAAGCTGAGAGAGATCTCAAATTCTGGGTTCGCACGCGGTTCACACATACCTGGAATATTTACACACATAGCATGTATATATATATATATATATACTCTGAAACTCAAACATAACAATAAAACAAACAAACATGCCTCTTACCTTCGGAGAGGAGGACATGAATTGATAAATGAGGCAAGTGGATCCAGTGGATCCGGTTGTACAAACATAGTGTGAATACATATATATATATAGCATATATATATATATATATATATGTAAAAAACCGAAACTCAGGAACCTCAAAAAAAGAAAAGGCTTCTCCCTTAACTCAACCCGGAAAGGAGGATGAGTACGGTGCAGCTACGGGATCCAGAAGCTGAAAAATTCAGGGGGAACCGAAGGTGTAAACCTATAAGATATAAATATATATAACAAGTATATAAGTGTATATAACTCTATACAAAGCCCGGTGTTTACACAAACTGAAAAAAAAACACAAACCTAACCTTAGCTCGGCGACAAGGAGGAGAGAACGAGGCAGCAAACAAGGTCCAGAAGCTGGAGAGAGAGTCGGTCCTTCGGCCTTCGGTGCAACAGGGGGTTTAAAAAAATGAAGAAGGAGAAGAAGAATTCGGGGAGTCTTCGGCCGAGGCGAGGTGTCGGTGTCAACTTGTGGAAAGGAGGGAGCAGCCTGGGTCTCTTCGCCGGCCTACATGAAGAAAATAGGGCACCTTACGATCCCTGGTCTGGCGACGTGCGGAAGGAGGAGAAACCAGCGGCGTGAGGAAGAAGAAACCGCGGAGAAGAAAACGCGAAATTCAATGAACGGCTGGGATTAAATTCCGGTCGATCGGAGGGCTCGGAGCTGACGCGGCATTCAAAAAAATAAAAATAAAAATAAAAATTACGGCAGCGATCAGGGAAGGAGAGGACCAGACAGCTGAGGGGTTTCACCGCAGTTTAAAAAAAACGCAGTTCCTGCAGTTCTAAAAAAAGTTGTTTTAATATTTTTATTTTTATTTTTATTTTTAAAGTATTTAAACGATTAATCCAACTTTTATATATATATATATATATATATATATATTTTAAAAAAAAGGTCATTGGCTAAATAAAATATGTACATTGATTCAATAAAAGCATATTATTATATATATATATATAGATATTATTTTTAAAACACCAATAATTCATATTATGCTATCATTATTATTATTAAACCACATTTATTATTTGAGTAAAAACATTGGTCAAATAAAATTATAAAATGATTTAATCAAAACATCTTATTATATGTACATACATATATATTTCATTTTTTTAAAACATCCACAATTTTTTTTATATTATCATTATTATTAAACCTTATTTATTAACTACTTAGTATTTCATTATGAGAATTAAGGATCAAGAACATTGAGTAGTAAAAACATAACACAAATATATATTTCAATTTCCTTTGCTAGTTAACTACCCTAATTTTCTTAATTAATTAATATCATTTAATGCAACTATATTTTATCACACATAAAAGTGTGTTGATGAAAAATATTATCACCACAAAACACACAAGTGAAAGAAACCATAATTTGACATAGTTTCCAAAATAGTTAATAAAGGTTAAATTATACGAGAAATAATGTATCTAATTTGATGCAGTATAAATATATAACTCATAAAAGAAATCCATCAGGTTTGATATAACTAGAAAAACAAAAGTTTAATTGTTCAAATCAAAATGTATAGTGGAAGAAGACAATAATATTAATTTTTCTCCATTTGAATCATAAAATAAAATTCTTATTTTGGAAAACAAGAGATAATTAACATTGATGTCATTTTAAAATATTAATGAAAAATTACACATTTATCATTCCGATCATTTTATTTCCAACGGTCAAAATGGACATTGGAT
The DNA here is from genome assembly GCA_963277665.1 of Viscum album. Classification (NCBI taxonomy): domain Eukaryota; kingdom Viridiplantae; phylum Streptophyta; class Magnoliopsida; order Santalales; family Viscaceae; genus Viscum; species Viscum album. The sequence goes on along the minus strand of OY728126.1, from coordinate 1,392,979,569 downwards.
TCTTTGGGAAACCAACGGTCGGATTTGTGGTCGTTTGAGGTCCAACGGTCATATTGGTGCTTATAAAAGGGTTTGGTCTCAGGTGTCCCTTACTCCATGTGACCGAAGAAGATAAAGGAAGATGGTTCGTGTCATCCCCTTGCTGCTGAGCACAGTCGCGGTGGCGTCAGCCATACTTATGTTCCTTTTGATGGATGCTCGAAATCCCTATCGCATTCTCGGGCTCCTAGTAGTTTTAAGCGGCCTTCCCATCATTGTAATCAGGTTCTTGGTTGGAATCTTTGGTTAGTGATGTTTTGATCGTGGGAAGTTGTAATCATCAAGGTGTTTCTTAATAAAGGAGTATTTCATTCATGGTTGTTGCTACGGGTTTTCATTTATTTTCATTTTTTTCTTTTTATAGAAAGATGGTCCAGTTAAAGGGAAACATATCATTACGCGAAACATGAATTCTCGTGTCGTTACATCATCTCCCCCTTTAAAGAATTGTGTCCTCACAATTCTATTCATAAAAAGACAAGAAAAAGACCTCAGTCGCACAACATTACCAAAACTGAAGGCCTGGCTTGGTTAACGGAACCCCTAAACTGGTACAGAGCTCCACTGTTTCCCTGACCCAGATACACTTTGAGCAATAAGACTTGTACTCCTGCTCATGGGCACTACACACAGGCTTCTACAGGGAGGCCCGTGCAATAAACAGCTCTCAGACGTCTGAGCAGACGAATCCCCTAGCAACCCTTAGAACTTCATCACGCTCGAGGTAGTCGAGGGGAATGACGTGATTGAGAAGGCTGACGTTCAGGATCTGGAACATGTAGGCGGCATTGAGGTGGTCGTCCTGAACTGCTATGAGAAATCAAGATCTGGCGGAGAAGTTCCGTGCCATAGAGAAACACTGAAAAAGCCCTTCATGGTATCTCTCCCCCTTCGCCTATAGTAGGGGAGCTGGGTGGTGGCAAGGAGGTGAATCACATGTTCATTCTCCTAACATGCGCGGTGAATTTCCGGACTGTTCGCTATGTCTAGAAGACGTTGACAGGACCCTCGTAGGTGGAGAAAAGAGGGAAAGTCCACCATACAAGTTCTGATCAATATAACCTCTACCAACTCGTCAGGTAGAGACGAGAGGTTCATCTGACCTTCCATCTGGAAGAAAAGGTATACAAGAGAGGTCACTTAACAACACTAAGAAGAATGGGATCATAAACGTTTTAATTAAGAAAGTTTACACATTAAAGTCCGAGTTTTCCTGACGGACACCACAAAGAGAGGCGAAACTCTCTAACTCCACAAACCATACACAGGATGAACATACAAGACTATACTCATGGGAACATTGATAACGCCTCCTGAGTTTAGCGTGAGGGGTGTGGAGTTGGGAAACATCGGTGTACACTTCTTGCCTAAGAGACACACGGGTGGTCTCATTTTCTAATGCTCCGAAGTCCATTAACTGGCCCCAGAAGCCGTAGTGCAGGACCTGGCACAGATAAGCTGCTCGAAGATCTCCGGCAGCAGTAGCTTCTTGGAAAGGGTTATCTAGCATTGTGCCAAATTCCTCGCCAGTTGTAAACACTCGGAAGAGTCCTTCGTGATACCTTCCTCGACGTGCATACGAGGGAAACTAGGTCATCATCATTAAGAGATAATCCATCCCCATTCCCCAGTGGAGACTATGCACACTAGATGAGTTTGACACATCGTACAAGTGTTTACACGTCATGCGAATTTGGGCATAGTTCAGGAAGCTTTCACGGCTAACTAGAGATATAATGTTCTCTAGAGCCTCGGTGGGGAGTGACAAAAGGTCAGTAGGTACATCATCCATCTGAAAATCATAACGTTTTTACTTAGTTAGTGTAAGCAATATATTTATATCACCTGGTTTTCCAGAGTTTCCTGAACCCATCCTCTGATACCAACTGTAGCGACCCACAAAAACGGGGTGCTTAATGACACATGATATACTTAACATTACATCATTACAAATGAAATATCATGTCTCATTTCTACAGAAGATCGCGAGGCTCAGGATTCTGGGAAACCAGCTTCTTCTGATTAGCTTCATTAATATCAATCGTGCCTAAGAAATTTTAAACAAAACGTAGGGTGAGAAAAAATGCCCAGTAAGGGGTTTTAAAACATTTTTTTAATAAAATCCATTCTTAAATAAGTCCTTTTGAAAAGAATAAAAAATACTCTGCTAAAACAAAACATTATCATTTCTTTAAAACATGCAATCCATCTTTCTTTGAAAACCACTTGCACAAAGAAGCACGTACTTGAAATGAGCTCTAATGTAAACATGATCAGAGTGCGCAATATAAGAAATGCATAAAGTTAAAACAAGGTTTCTTCAATTCTAAATGAATTCGATGGCTATGCAGGGAAACATGCATATCATGGTTCATGAGTAAAGTGCAGTTCATCTAACAGTTTACCATATGAAAAACAGTTCTTGCTACATAAAGTACATCTTCATGATCTTGGGAGCTTTCAACTAGGGGTTGACCTGTTAGTTGAACCAACCCCTGGTTAACCTTTATCATTACATGCAGAGGGAATGTATAATCCTGGACTTTGTCATGACTTTTCATCATGACCATATAACATACATAACAGGTCGAGGCTCACCGCCCGCCCAGTTTCTTCAGCACAAGTCAAGGCTAACTGCCAAGACCGTCGCACATGTTCGTCTCATGAGACTCTTGCTTTACCCAATTCATTGGAGCGCTGTATAATTCTGGGAGCACCCATCACATCATTCTTGTTGTGCTATATAATTCCGGGTGCACCCGTCACATGTAAGTCCTATACATCCCTCACATATCTTGACATGGTCATTCGTTAATGGGGTTCCATGCATTCTTACTTCAACCCCATTTTCACATACATAACATGAAAACAGTTCTTTCATTAAAAAAATTAAGACATGCATGCTCATGCTTCGTGCACATAAAAAGTTTACATTAGAAAACATGGGTTTTAAGAAAGTAAACATATTCCATACATCAAAATTCCCAATTAAAGAATGGTCACTCATTAATTACACATGTGATGATAAATGGATATCCTAGGCGTTTAATACAGGCAGCTGAGGTTACAAATTGCATAATCAAGTCCATCATTTATACTTGTGTAAACTCTTCCTTTATCACATGAGAACACACATACTAATACATGAATGCATTTATAAAAGTTCAAGAAGCCCATACTATCCATTTTAAGAAAAATCCTGATTATCCGGAGCAGTGATAAATGAAAATTATCAGTTTCGAGAATGATTTTGAAATCCAACCAACCCATAAATTCATCATGCTATACCGTAATACATTACAAAAAGGATAAGAAAACCAAGTACACGTTGGTGTACATACACATCGATATAATCGCATGTATGTGTTTACCAATATACTTCGTATACTTTCATGATTTTTCATGTTCGTACAATTACCCAAAACCTCCATGTTTATAGGCGAAATAAAAATCAGGGTTATAAACACGAAAGAAGAATTGTATGTATTTTCATATATCTTCTTATATTTATGTGTATATAAATGTATATATATATATATATACACAATGTGTATAACATTAAAACCGAGTTAAGATGAACCTCAAAAGAAAACTGCTCTTAACTTGGTCGAATTCTGGATGATGAAAATAGTGGTAACCGGTTCTTAATGCCATGATGCAAATTCATATACGCATATATATTTGTGTAAGGTGTATACAAATTATAGTGTACCAAAGCCGAAGGAAACTAAACAAAAGAAGAGATTTTCCCTTTTACCCACTATTCGATTCTTCAAGCTGAGAGAGATCTCAAATTCTTGGTTCGCACTCGGTTCACACATACCCAGAATATTTACACACATAGCATATATATATATATATATATATATATATATACTCCGAAACTCAAACATAACAAAAAAAACAAACAAACATGCATCTTACCTTCGGAGAGGGGGACATGAATTGATAAATGAGGCAAGTGGATCCAGTGGATCCGGTTGTACAAACATAGTGTGAATACATATATATATATAGCATATATATATATATGTAAAAAAAACCGAAACTTAGGAAACTCAAAAAAAGAAAAGTCTTCTCCCTTACCTCAACCCGGAGAGGAGGAGGAGTACGGTGCAGCTACGGGATCCAGAAGCTGAATAATTCAGGGGGAACCAAAGGCGTAAACCTAGAATATATAAATATATATAACAAGTATATAAGTGTATATAACTCTATACAAAGCCCGGTGTTTACACAAACTGAAAAAAAACACAACCCTAACCTTAGCTTGGCGACGAGGAGGAGAGAACGAGGCAGCAAACAAGGTCTAGAAGCTGGAGAGAGAGCCGGTCCTTTGGCCTTCGGTGCAACAGGGGGTTTAAAAAACGAAGAAGGAGAAGAAGACTTCGGGGAGTCTTCGGCCGAGGCGAGGTGTCGGTGTCAACTTGTGGAAAGGAGGGAGCATCCTGGGTCTCTTCGCTGGCCTACATGAAGAAAATAGGGCACCCTACGATCCCTGGTCTGGAGACGTGCGGAAGGAGGAGAAACCAGCGGCGCGAGGAAGAAGAAACCGCAGAGAAGAAAATGCGAAATACAATGAACGGCTGGGATTAAATGCCGGTCGATCGGAGGTCTCGGAGCTGACGCGACATTAAAAAAAATTAAAAATAAAAATTACGGCCGCGATCAGGGATGGAGAGGATCGGACGGCTGAGGGGTTCCACCGCGGTTTAAAAAAAACGCGGTTCCTGCAGTTCTAAAAAAAAGTTGTTTTAATATTTTTATTTTTATTTTTATTTTTAAAGTATTTAAACGATTAATCCAGCTTATATATATATATATATATTTTAAAAAAAGTTCATTGGCCAAATAAAATATATACATTGATTCAATAAAAGCATATTATTATATATATATAGATATATTATTTTTAAAACACCAATAATTCATATTATGCTATCATTATTATTATTAAACCACTTTTATTATTTTAGTAAAAACATTGGTCAAATAAAATTATAAATTGATTTAATCAAAACATCTTATTATATGTACATACATATATATTTCATTTTTTTTAAACATCCACAATTTTTATTATATTATCATTATTATTAAACCTTATTTATTAACTACATAGTATTTCATTATGAGAAATAAGGATCAAGAACATTGAGTAGTAAAAACATAACACAAATATATATTTTAATTTCCTTTGTTAGTTAACTACCCTAGTTTTCATAATTAATTAATATCATTTAATGCAACTATATTTTATCACACATAAAAGTGTGTTGATGAAAAATATTATCACCACAAAACACACAAGTGAAAGAAACCATAATTTGACATAGTTTCCAAAATAGTTAATAAAGGTTAAATTATACGAGAAATAATGTATCTAATTTGATGCAGTATAAATATATAACTCATAAAAGAAATCCATTAGGTTTTATATAACTAGAAAAACAAAAGTATAATTGTTCAAATCAAAATGTATAGTGTAAGAAGACAATAATATTAATTTTTCTCCATTTGAATCATAAAATAAAATTCTTATTTTGGAAAACAAGAGATAATTAACATTGATGTCATTTTAAAATATTAAAGAAAAATTACACATTTATCATTCCGATCATTTTATTTCCAACGGTCAAAATGGACATTGGATTCTTTGGGAAACCAACGGTCGGATTTCTGGCCGTTTGAGGTCCAACGGTCATATTGGTGCTTATAAAAGGGTTTGGTCTCGGGTGTCCCTTACTCCAAGTGACCGAAGAAGATAAAGGAAGATGGTTCGTGTGATCCCCTTGGTGCTGAGCACGGTCGCGGTGGCGTCAGCCATACTTATGTTCCTTATGATAGATGCTCGAAATCCCTACCGCATTCTCGGGCTCCTAGTAGTTTTAAGAGGCCTTCCCATCATTGTAATTGGGTTCTTGGTTGGAATCTTTGGTTAGTGATGTTTTGATCATGGGAAGTTGTAATCGTCAAGGTGTTTCTTAATAAAAGAGTATTTCATTCATGCTTGTTGCTATGGGTTTTCATTTATTTTCATTTTTTTCTTTTTATAGAAATATGGTCCAGTTAAAGGGAAACATATCATTACGCGAAACACGAATTCTCATGTCGTTACAGGCAGCCTCTGGCATTAGGCGAAATTCGCTTGAGGTCACGTGGCGAACCGGGTTCAGGGCACCTGTTGCGTGGCACCCGGGTCCGGGATGCTACACATGTAAAGTAATAATAACATCATCTGTAATTATTAGACATGGGGTGTTACGAAGAATTAAAGGAAATGTAAAAATGATTTAGGGTAATTAATTCATTTTATTATTCAATGTAATTAAAATACAAATTATATAATTCTAATCAGTCTATCCATTTTATTGTTGGTGCACAATAGATCTATAGAATGCTCTCAAGCCAAGACAGAATTCATTTCTTCCAAGAACACTCTCAAGATACGAGAGAGAGATCCCCCTACAATGGATCATAGAAATAGAAGTCGGACATCGCAAGAGAAGGAACATTCGTACTAACACCCGGATACCCCCTTCGATAACATCCAGATATATGTGGAGCACTTGTGAATCACCTTTAGAGGAATCGTACACTTGGATTCTACGATGCAATAACAAATCACATCGAATCATGACTGAAAACATCAAAAAATAAAGAATTCCATCAAAGTAATTCTTTTCAATTAATAAAATTTATTATAACCAATATATGATGATCCTCTCTATGGTTCCATGACTCCCCTATTTCTTTTTCATTCTTTGTTATATTACGATGATCTGGTGTTTCATTATCGTGATAAATATCTGATTGATCGTTGCTAACACTACAATTTAATTTTGGTACACAATCCAATGTGCTTCCTCTATGCCCGAAAACTACAAGTGGTATCAGAGGCGTCATATCATTGATTATAATAATTTTTTTCATTGGTGATTTAAGCATTTTATAATTTAGTTGTCTTAATTCAAGTTAATCGTTCATTAAATCTGAATCTCAAAATCAGTTCCTCTCCTAACATTTCTGATTCACCATAGAGAAGAAAATTTTTACTTTAATTTTAATTAAAATAATATAGAGGACCTCATCTATAACACCCCAGGATTCTATGGTATGTTTCCCATTGAATAATTCAGTAGCTTGCGTTGTACGCGACATGAAGTCTTCACACAACAAGACCAATCAAACTAGTCGTTATGAATAGAAATACCCACATTTTAAAAATGTTAAAATTATATTTTTCAAAGTAGACATAATTTTTGAATTATGGATATCGAAATTAGCTTAGGGTGTATTTTAGGTATTTTTTTAAAGACTTTTAGTATTTGATGAATAGTGAAAAACACTATGTTATTGTTTAAAACCGACTTTTTATTTAAGTAATTAGTTATTTTATTTTAATTTATTTTAGGCCAAAATAGTTAAATAATACCTATATATGATAAATTCAATTCGTTGGAGTCATTTTATAATAAGTATAGATATATAAAATTTTATTGAACTTTTTCCCGTCTTTTACAAACCTGCTTGGAGAATTTACAAATTTGCATAAAACATAATTTTACTACTTCTGTAAATTTATTTTCAAAAATACTTTTGACATGGTTGATATCAGAAGTAAAATTTGGTTCAACAAGATGAAAATAATTTTTCGTGAATAGTAAAGTTGTACCTTACATTACCACGATTAAATATAAATAGGGTAATTAAGGGTAATATGATATTATAATTACCCAAACACATGTCCTAATTCGATTGGATAAGTGTAATTCGACCAAAAACAACTTTAGGAATAAAATATGATTCTTTTTGGTCCACATGAATTATATTAGGACATTTATTAATATTTTATTTAAAGAAGAGTTAAACGTGTTAAATTCAAAGTTTAAAAACTAAAGAATTATTAATATAGGGTTACAAAAAATATAAATTCAACTATAAATATTAATTATAAATGAAAAAAAAAATTCTACATAATGTTATTTTATTTATAAATTTTAGACATTAAATAATTTATTTTATTAATGGCATAATGATGATTCACTTATTACCTTAATAATGAAATATTAAAATAATTGTTATTATAAATATCCAAATAAATGTAATTTGAGTTTTTTGATGATTTACACTAATTTTATAAGTTAAAATGGCTTATTAGGGTTGATTAAATAATTTTTTTCGATTTAATCATGTTGTTATGATTTTCAAAAAAAAACAATACTAAATTGTGTCAAAATTGATATAAATGAGTTTTTAAAACAAATAATATATTATTGGTTGATATAATATTCCTAAAAATATGAGGTTCGTCCAATGTGATTAAATAATATTATATATACCAATAATGAAACTCTTGAGGTTCTGTTGTATGTTTTGAGTAATTATATTTACCATATAGTGTAAGAATACAAGAAGACAAGGTAGAAGTTAAACTATTTAACTTACAGTAAAATCTAAAAGATAAGTTTAATATGGTGACCTAAACATATATAGAACCATTTAGTAAAGAGGTTTTAGTCCAATCCCCACATTATCCTAAAAAAAACCATTTAGGAGCCATTAGAAACCGAAAATTATTTTATTATAAAATAATATTTCAATCTTTTCCTAAACTGACTGTCACCTCTCTAAAAAAGGGCACTTTCCCTTCTCATAATTTCATAGCTCCAAAGCAATTTGGCTTGGCCAAACTCAACCCAAATTTCTTCCCAACTTCTCCCATTTCAACCTAGATACCCTAATTTGATCAAAAATCCAACCTAAGGAGCAATTTCTTTTATCAACTCACAAGGATATACTTGAAGAAGAGATAATAATTTCACAACCCTCTTTCATGTTTTTTCTTCTTCCACTTCCCTTTTAATTGTTTTTTCCATACCAAAATAATAAATAAAGTACCTTATATATATTGTGATGTTATTATAAATATGGTACCCTCATATTAATTATTCTATCCATCCTACAAATTTCAAAGTCACCACACATGCGTACGTACAGCTTACTATCTCCACGTCGTGGTGTAGTTGTTTATTCAGACACTTAATTATTTGGATGGGTATAATAATGAGTATAACTAATTTAAATAATAAATATAACATGTTATGGATTATTTATATATTATATTCCATACAATTACATACGATTTTACAATCAATATAATGATATTGTCGCTCGTGCGTACGTACAGATTTCCATCTCTACGAACGTGATGAGATTCATTCCCCATCATAATCATTCAAGAATAATTTTTATTTTATGATTAGAAATAATTTTTATGAAAAAAATATCATTTTTCACATATATCAAATACATTATATCCATTAATACATGGAATACATAACCATGTAAATAAAGTAAAATGAATCAGATACACCTGAAATGATGAGACTATTGAAATATTATTAACAAAGAAATGTTGTAGGACCATATATGATATCATATTTATGTATATTGTGCTTTTATAATTTAATAAAAATGTTTTAACTATTATAAAAGAGGTAAAAATACCATCTAATGTTGAAAATTACATGTAAGGTTTAATTCTACAATCACTTTACTTATCAGAGGTTGTTAATATGTAAGTATCTACTAGGACCTCTTTATCATCCACATACATGATTTCTTAAAAATGATATTCAAAATTTTTTTACAATTTACTATAATATGGTTTCAAGTAATTTATTCCTTTATGTGAAGAAATATTATTTTAAAGGAATCTTTCCGTCATTTTCCAAACAAGGTACTTTATAACCTTCTCATCAAAATTAAGGTATGAATGTCTTTTTTTATCTTATACTGTGGGTGCAGCTATTTTTTACTATTATAACATCTTCAAAGCTTCCCATACAAGAATATAAGAATACATTAAAAATAAACGTTTTTAGAATTACATTACTTTTAATTATTTCAATATAAAAGGATATATTTCTCTACAAAAAGTTTTGATTTCATCTATGTCAGCATCCTTTGATGGATTTTATGCTTGTTTGAAGTTGGTTATTATGATATGAATTTTTTATATTGTATTCATGGTTATGTGATATGTTTATCTTTTGATGGGTTATTTTTACGTCATTAATGGTTTATGGATAATGTTTTGACATTTCGTATGCTAGTTTTAATACTAATGTTTATGTTATGTTTATACCATTCCAAATGAGGAATGCATTGGACTTAGTAAGTGATGGGTGGAGCCCTCTATAGCCCCTCGATGCATTAGTAGGTCTCTTGAGACAAACTATTTTCTTGTCATAAGGCCTTGAAAATATCTTATATGTATTCATGGAATAAGACCTTGAATATTTGGTCATGAATTCTAGAATTATGCATTCCAACAGTATGAAAATATCTATTGATATTACTTGTGATTATTCGACTAGTAAAATATCCATGTGAATAAGTAAAATGTGTTAATTGATTTATCATTACCATATAATGATTAATTTTATGTTTAAAAGTCTTGTGTTTTAGTCTAATACATTACCTTAAATGTTTATACTTATTCTATAATGTTTTCGCTATATTGTTATCCTTACTAAGAATCGAAGCTCACCCCTTTCTGTGTTTTATTTTTCCAAGATGCGAAGACATATATTATGACTAACCTGTAGAGATAATGTAAGGGATGAATGTGGTAAATGGAGGCAATTTTGTTTTTTTTTCATTTTATAATGTAATTTAAATTTTATTAATGTATCTAGTAATTACGAGGATACTAAACTGGTTGGTCTTTTGGGATTTTGATCCCTTGAGATCATTCCAATGTTATATAATAATTTACCGACTTTGGGTAACTGGGGTTGGGGCATTACGTTTTGTATCCGAGGAAATTTACTATAATCCTTAGAAACTGGATTTAGATAAACACTAATTAAAGAACATTACCCTATTATAGACATTGGGTATTGGTATAAAAGAACTTCCTAGAATTTTGGTATTGTTGAGATTTTGAATATTTTCCAAGAAGTAAATCTCTGTCTGGATACCATCAGGTAGAGGCTACTCTGGAACAGAAGTACCTAGGAGTGAAAACTCCGACAAGGAGTTTCAGGTTTGACTTGGGGTATCCTGGTACACAACAATGGGCCTTGATGTACTATTGGTTTTGACACTCACGAGGGATATGCTTAGGAAAATTCTCATTTTCTTTTTCAAACAATTATGAAAGATTTATGAGTATATATGTCTCAAAGAAAACATTTTTTATGATTATTGATTATATCCTTAAATTGTTAAATTTATTTTAATTGTTTTACATGTTTTGAAATATGTATTTTGATTCATTTTCTAATCTAGTTTATGCCAATTTTTAGAAATGGAGCTTAGTGAAAGGAATGAAAACCATATTAACGCACATAATCCATGTTTGGATTTCCCTCCTACTCAAGACAATTATAGTGAAGTTGGTGATGAAACTGGTGCTGATCATCTTATCACAATATTGAGATAACTCACTCTGGATATGAATAAAAAACATACCTGTATGGAGAAACCTGATACACAATGCGGAGGATCAACACTAAACCACTTTATGAGGCAACAAACACCAATATTAAACGGGTGTAAAAATACATTAGTATCTACATAATGGATAATTTCCATAGAGAAAATATTTTGTTATTTGGGGAGTAGCGAAAGGGAAAAAGTTGTCATGGAAGGTTATTTATTCACGATAAATACAGATAAATGTTGGTCATTAATCCAAAAAAAGGTGGATGAAGAAATATAGGACATGTAATGGATAGAGTTTAAATAGATTTTACTAGAATAATCCTTTCCTCGTTACTATCAAGTGGATATGGAAAGACCATTTCTGAGTCTCGGGCAAAAGGAAGATGTGAATGTCGCAAAGTATGATGCTAAATTTACAAGGATAGCAAGGAATTCAACATATTATATACGTAACCCAATGATTAAGATTGATCGATTCTTTGTTGTGTTAAAACCATTTCTCCGTCAAGCCTTATTCTCACAATCAATCTCATCATACCCAAATATTGCCTCATGCACTATCAAGATAGAAAATTAATTCTCTATGTCTTATGAAATCAAAGAAATGAAAGAGAATAATAGATCTACTGATCACTCTTGAAATGGAAATAAGTGGAAGAAGGGAAAAGTTTAATATTCATCTTGTAGAAAATGTGGGAAGAAACACCTCGGTACTCACCAAAAAGGAATGGGAGTCTGTTAAAACTGTGGTGAAAAAGGCCACTATGCTCGTGATTGCAAGGGAAAAAAGAGGCTGTCAAAGTTGAATGATACAATTTTAGTGAAATGGGACATTATGCAAATTAATGACCTATTCACCAAGGGAACATACCTCAGAAAAGTACAAGAGATAATGGCCAAGATTATGTGATCACTACTTCTTTGGTTGAAGCTCCGAAGGATGTGGTGGAAGGTTATTTAAGGGTTTCCTAAAATTTAGCCAATACTATATTTGATTTTCGATCATTTCATAGTTTTATATCTTCCAAATTTTCTATGAAGATTAGATATTTTCAATTTCACTTAAAAAGGGAGTTGTCAGTCTAAACTCCTAAGGGAAGTGTCATCGCAACAATGTTTTTTGAATCAATTCCCATTAATGCTTATAAATGATCTTTATCTGCTGATATCATCATCATTCCCATGATTGAATTTGATATAATCCTTGGAATTGATTGGATTTTTAACCATGTTGTGAAAACTTATTTTAAGAAGAAGGAGGTTACAATTTTCGTTAATGATATAAAGTATGTAATATTTATAGTAGAAACGTCACCACCTGATTCTTATCTAAATCCACCCCTAGTAGCTCTACTAAAATAAATTATTGGGGAGGGAGATAATGAAATAATTATGGGTGAGGAAAATACTGTTTTAATAGAATACATAACTATTGTTCAAGAATATGTTGATGTGTTTCTAGAGGATTTACTTGGACATCCTCCAGAACTAGAAATTTAGATTTCCATTGATTTAATTCATGGTTCAAGGCCCATATCGAAGACCCCTTATAGAATGGACATTGTGGAATTAGTGTAAGTAAACAAACAACTAGGGGAATTGAGTAATAAAGGATTTATTAACTGTAGTGTTACTCTATGGGGATCCCATGTCTGTTTTGTTACGATAATAGACGGATCTATGAGGTCGTTTATTGACTACAGGGAGATCAATGCTATAACATTAATGAACAATTATCCCCTACCTCGCATTGATTACTTATTTGGCCAAATTCATGGAGATCAATATTTTTCAAAGGTTTTCCTTCGATCTAGATATCATAAGTTGTGTGTGAAGAAGGAAGACATTCTGAAAACTGCATTTTGAACCAGGTATGGACATTACGAGTTTATAGTAATGCCTTTTGGATGGACTAATGAACCCCCATTCATCATGGATTTAATTAATATAGTTTTAAAGGAATATCTTTATGACTTTTTAGTGGTATTTATTAATGATATCTTTGTATACTCAAAATGCTACAAAGATCATGAAAATCACTTGCGCACTATTCTGAAAACCCTTAGAAGAAATGAATTATATGGGATGTTTAGAATGTTTGAATTATTTCTTCAAGAGGTTTCATTTGTTCTCCATATTTTCACAAAGGATGGAATCTATGTTGATCCTTTAAAAACCAAGGCAATCCACAAATGGCCAGAACTGATGAGTATAACTGAGGTGCGTAGTTTTATTGGTTTAGTGGTTTTTTATCAACGTTTCATCCATAATTTTGCCCGGTTGGATAACCCATTAACCAAGCTCACTTTTAATGGGGTAATTTTTTTTGGAAAAAAGAGTGTGAACAATGTTTTTAAGAACTATAGAAAATATTAGTCAACACTTCTATCGTGAATCTATCATCAGGGAATGATGGGTTTGTTATTTATAGTGACACTTCAAAGAAAAGACTAAGTTGTGTCCTTTTGCAGAGTGATAGAGTTATTTACTATGAATCACGACAACTAACAATTCATGACACAAACTATCCCACTCATGATCTTGGGATAGAAGCTATAATATTTTCTCTGAAGATATAGATACACTATCTCTATGGTGAAAAATATCAGATTTATACTGATCACGAGAGTTTGAAGTGTATTATCTCAGATGAATAATTCAACTTGATGCAATGTAGATGTCTTGAACTACTCAAGGATTATGATTTCACAATACACTACCACCTGAGAAAAAAAAATAAGGTGACAGATGCTTTGAGTCGTAATGTTCATGGAGTTTTGGACAATATGAGAGTTGAAAGGGATCCTATTTTCATGGATCTAGTAAAGAGGAATGTGGGAATAACCATGGAAGGGGAAACATCAAAAAAGTTTCAAATGGTTACCTAACCATATTTAATATAAAGGAAAAAAAGTTCTCAGACTAATGATAAGGAGTTTCAAAAGAATAAAAAATCTATAAATGATGGGAGATTGAGTGACTTCATATTTGAAGATGGAATTTTGAAATTTAGGAAGAGACTTTGTGTTCCCGATATACCCGATCAAAAAAGAGAATTGTTGGATGATGCTCATCACCCCAATTACTCTATACACCCTGGGAGCACCAATATGTATAGAGAATTGAAGGAACCTTTTTGGTAGGACAACATGAAGAGGGAGTTTACTGATTTTTTTTAAGATTTATTTTATTTAACAAGTGAAAGCTGGAAGGAAACAACTTGGATGAGTCATGAAACCTCTTCCCATACCCGAGTGGAAATGGGATAATGTAATGATGGAATTTATCATGGGGATAACGTAGACTCCTAGAAGGAATGAAGAAATATGGGACATTTTTTATCTTCATACAATTTCATAACATTTTCATTCTATAAAATAATATTTACCACTGTGAATGTCTAGAAAGACTATATATTAATGAAGTTTTAAGACTCCATGGTGTACTACTATCGATTGATTCTGATCGCGATCCCCATTTTACCTCAAAATTTTGGAAAAGTTTTCACAAGGCCTTAGATATTGAACTCCATATGAGCACTACCTACAAACCTCAAACCGGCGGACAATAAGAACAATCTATTCAAACCTTAGAAGACATGTTGACATCATTCTCACTTTACATTCAAGGTATGTGGGATCAATATTTATCTCTGGTAGAATTTTCCTATAATAATAGATTCAATTCATGTATATAGATGGCACCATATGAAGCTTTATATGGAAAAACATGTCGCACACCAATATGTTTGGATGATGTTGATGAAAGAAAACTCGTAGGCCCAAAACATGTTGGGTAAATAATGAAAAATGTGATGATTATCCAAACCCCCATCAAAGGAGTTCAATGTTGGAAAAAGTGTTTTGATGATAATCAGAGGAAGGATTTGGAATTTCATGTAGGAGATAATGTTTCCATGAAGTTATCTCCATAGAAGGGTGTTATATGATTTAGTAGGATGGGTAAATTGAGTCTTAGGTACATCGTACCATTCGAAATTCTAGAATGAATTGGAGTTGTGGCTTGTCGTTTGGAAATGCCTCCAAGTATCTCCAATGTTCATGATGTGTTCCACGTATCACATTGGAGAAAATATAAGCCTGAACCAACGCATGTACTCACCTTTGAAGAAATTGAACTTGAACCTGGTATGTATTATTATGAAGAGACTGTCAAGATTCATGATACCATAGAACTTTTACTGAGAAACCGGGTGGCTCGTCTGGTAAAAGTTCAATGGAGAAACCATAATATGGAAGAGGCATTGTGGGAACCCAAGGAACTTATTATGAAGAACCACCCGAATATTTTTATGCAGTAATATTCTAGAAATTTTTAGGACCGAATTATTCTAAGTATAAGAGAATGTAACACCCCATGCATCCATGGTATGTTTCCTTTTGAATAAGGTAGTAGCTTGTGTTGTACGCAACATAGAGTTTTAACACACCACGACCAATCAAACTAGCCATTATGAATAGTAATACCCTCTTTTTGAAATTTTAAAAATTTTATTTTTCAAAATGGAAATCATTTTTGATTTCGGAATATCGAAATTCGCAAAGGTAAAATTTTGGTATTTTTCTGAATGCTTTCAATTTTTGATAAATAGTGAAAAAAACTGTGTTATTGTTTAAAATCGAAATTTTATTTATGTAATTTGTTAAATTATTTTAATTTATTTTAGATATAAATAGATACATAATACCGATATATGTTCAATGTAATTCATTGGAGTCATTTTATAATAAGTTTTGATATATAAAATTTTATTGAATTTTTTACCGTCTTTTACCAACCTTCTAGGAGCTGTTTATAATTTTGAATAAAACATACTTTTACCGCTTCTATTAATTAAATTTATAAAATCCAAGAGACACAGTTGATATCAGTATGTAAAATGTGGTTCAATTAGATAAAAATAATTATTGGTGAATAGTAACCTTTTACTTTTATTTACCATGGTTAAAAGTAAAATAGGGTAATTAAGTGTAAAAATGATATTATAATTACCATAACACATGTCCTAATTCTAATGGATAATTTTAATTACACCCCAGTCATCCTTTGGAATAAAATATGATCCTTTTTGGTCCACATGGATTGATTTGGACATTTATTATTATTTTATTTAAAGAAGAGTTAATAGAGTGAAATCCATTATATAATAACTAAACCATTTTTAATATAGGGTTAAAAACAATATATATTCGACTATAAATATTCATTAGAAAGATAAAAATATTTCAAACATAATGGAATTTTATTTACAATTTTTGGACATTTATAAATTTAATTTATTAATGACACAATGATGATGTTGTAATTGCATTAATAATGAAATATTAAAATAATTGATATCGTAAATATCATAATAATTAAAAATTGAGACTTTTGATTATTTTGAAATAATTATATAGGTTAAAATTACATGTTAGGGTTTTTAAATAATTTTATTAAGTAATCATGCTATTATGATTTTCACAAAAAACAAATACTAAATAGTGTCAAAATAGACATAAATGAGTTCATTAAAACAAATACTATATTATTTTTGATATAATATTATTAAATTCTATGGATCATCCAAAGGGAATAAATAATATTATATATTTCATTAATGAACCAATTGAGGTTCTAGTGGAAGTTTAGAAAATTTTTATTAACCATATAGACTAAGAATACAAGAAGTCAAGGTAAATGTTAAACTATTTAACTAACAGTAAAATCTAAAAGTTATGGATAATATGGTGACCTATACTTGTCTAAAACCTATTGGTTGAGTTTTTTTCTACCCATCCCCACCTTAGCCTCCAAATTAATCACTTTTTGCAATTAGAAAGGGAAAATTATTTTATTATAAAATAATATTTCACGTTTTTCCTAAAGTTACCCTCACCTCTATTATAAAAGGGCACTTCCCCTTTTCATAAATTCACAACTCCAAAGAAATTTGGATCATCCAACCCTTGGAAAAATACCTTTCCAACATTCCTCAAAATTAACCTACAGTCCTTACTTAGAAATCCATCCTTTGTAGCCCTTTCTATCAACTCAAAAAGAAATACCTTCAGAAGAGATAATAATTTCACCACCCTCTTTCAAGTTCTTTTATTTTTTCACTTCTACTTTATTTGTTGTTTCCTTACTAAAATAGTAACTACAGTACCTTATACATAGTATTATGTTATTATAAATATGGTACAACCATATTCGTTATTCCATCCATCCTGTAAATGACGAAGTCCCCATACGGGCGTACGTACGACTTATCGTCTCCACGTGGTGGAGTGGTTTGTTATTCGAGCACTTCATTATTTGGATGGGTTTAATAATGAGTATAAATAATTTATATAATAAATATAACATGTTAATGATTACATATATATGATATACCATCCAATTACATATGATTTCACCATCAATATAATGATATTGTCGCTCTTGCATTCGTATAGATTATCGTCTCCACGAATACGATTAGATTCATTCCCCATCATAATCATTAAAGAATAATTTTAATTTTATGATTAAAAATAATGTTTATGAAAATAAAATAATTCTGTATATGAATCAAATACATCATATCACTAACAAACATGGATTACATAACCAATCATATAAAGTAGAACAAATCAGTTTACACCCATGATGATGATACTAATGAAATATTATTGAAAAATATTTTTTATACGATCAAAGATGATTTCATATTTATGTATATAGTTCATTTATATTTTAATAAAAATGTTTTAACTATTATAAATGAGGATAACATACTATCGAATAAAAAAAGTACAAGGTAAGGGTTAATTCTACAATCTCCTTACAGATCCGATGTTGTTAATATATGTGTATCTATTTGAACCACTTTATCATCCACATCATTGTTTTCTTAAAAATGTATTTCAAATTTTTTTTTATTTACTAGAATATGGGATAATTTCATTTATACCCTTTTTTTAATACATATGTCATGGAAGGAAGATTTCTATCTTTTTCCAAATAAGGAACTTTATGACCTTCATGACAAAATTAAGGCAAGAATGTCTTTTTTAAACTTATACGGTGGGTGATGCTATTTTATTCCATTATAACATCTCTAAAGCTTCCTATACAATATTATAAGAATATTTTCAAATTAAATGTTTTGATTTATAATTATATGACATTTAAATAATTTCGAAATAGAAAGTGATATTTCTCTACAAAAACTTTTGATTTCATCTTTTTCAACATCAATTGATGGATTTTAAGCTAGTTTGAAGTTGAATATTTTGATACAAATCTTCTATATTGTATTTAAGGTTTTGTGATAAGTTTGACTGTGGTTGTGTTATTTTTACACCATTAATGGTTTATGGATAATGTACTGACTTTTTGTATGTTGGTTTTAATATGAATGTTTATGTTATGTTTAGACCTTTTAAAATTTGGAATGAATTGGACTTAGTAAGCGATGGTTGGAGACCACTATAGCAACTCGATGCATCAGTAGGTCTCATGATAAAAACTAGTGTCTTGGAACAAGTCCATGACAAAATATATTTTTCTTCATCGAACATGGCCTTGACTATGTGGTTATGATGTCTTGCATCATGCATTCCAACATTGTGAAATTGGCTATTGATATTACATGTGATTATTTGAATATTAGAATATCCATGTGAATAAGTGACTGGAATTAGTTGATTCATATTTTCCATATTATGGAGAAGTTTATTTTTAAGAGGCTTGGGTTTTAGTCTTATACATTTACTTAAATGTTTATACTTATTCTTTAAGTTTCTGATATACTGTTATCCTTACTGAGCATCTGAACTCGCCCCTTTCTATGATTTATTTTTCCCAGGATGCATAGAAGTATATTATGATAGACCCGTAGGGATAGTATAAGGGATGAATGTGGTCAATGGAGACAATGTTGTTTTTGTTTTTTATTTTATAATGTGATGTGAAACTTATGAATGTATCTAGTACATCCAAGTCTACTAAATAGATGGGTCTTTTAGGATTTTGACCCCTTTGTGATCATTCCAATGTTATGTAATAATGCACTGACTCTAGGTAACTGGGGTCTGGGAATTACATCATCCAAAGAATCCAAACATTCCAGTTCATACAACACTATAATACACTACATGTATCCTGTAGTACACGCCATGTAGTAAAGATTCAATGCATCAGACGAGTATGGATAATCAGGCAGGGTTTGGGAGTATTTATAAGTCTTAAATAACTCTGTGGGTTGACCAGGAATCGGTGGAACATGGTTTACAGGTTACACATAGTGTGGTTCATTGAACATGGTGTGTTGTCCCTTCGGGTTTGGGATGGACTATGTACTTCATACATGGCTCACCTGTTTGAAAACTGTGTAACTCAGATACTACACAGCATGTGTCCCACTAAACACACCATGTACTCCAAAAAATTCAGATGTACATTTAAACACCATGTCCCTGAGTGTGTACATCAAATGGATGGTGAATAGATGTACACGCCATGTATTCAGAACGGCACGTCGTGTAATCATCCAAATTATGCAGATTTATTAATATTTATTATTATATTATTCAAACCCTTGAGACCTGTACCATGGTGTAGGAATAAATCTTAGGTAAAAAATGTGATAGGTGTTTAATATATGTGTGGTTAATTTAACATATGTTTAATGTTCATTTCTACTCGTTATGTAGTTATGAAATGGAATTCACTGGGATTCCTCCAAGGTAAAAGTTATGTACAAAGATAATTTTAAATGAATTTATTTGTTTAAAATTATGATGGATGAGAATCTAAAGGAAATTCAGAAATAGGTTTTATGATAAAAGGATTGATTAATTAAATATAGTTATTTGATTTGAGCGTTATTTATCTTAAACAAGAACAATTTATGATTTGAATTCTATTTTTAGTTTTTCAAAAATATCACTGCATGCATGAATGATCATGAGCTTGAATAAGACCATTGTATGTAAATGGTTTATTTTAATTAATTTATTTAAATTATATTTTTTTCCCTATGATCCATCTCCTCATTAATATGTAGGGAAAGTGTGTCCTTGGTTTTTTTATAAAACCTAATTTTACCCCTAACCTGCATGTTATATAAAAGTATATGTATTGGATGGAGCACATTGGATTGTGAAGGAGGCTAATGTTGGGAGCCAAGGTTAATCCAATCCAAGTACATACATAGTTCGACATGTGGAAAGATGTAAACACGTTCCCAAAAGGATCAAGATGTTTCTCCCCTAGGTCTTGGGTAAGTTTATCAACTACTATATAAAATATCTAATAGAACAATCTCATTATCATAAAATTTATTTTATTTCTGTTAGTTTCATGGTTTATTTAAGGTGTTTGTGTTTCCATGATCACACAATTAATGAATTAAACAGGCGTGCAGGATGATATTAAAATAAGACCAGCTTATACATAAAAAATTATCTTAGACATAGTCAATCACTTTTGTATATGCCACATAATATTAACAAGCATGTAATCAAAGATAAAAAATGGAAATTTACGTATAATGATAAAATACCTCTATGAAATATTATGTCGATATAGCCATCCATAATCAAGGTTAGAATAAAACCATATTTCAAATTTCTTGAACAAACCAAGTTGGGGTGATTTCAATTATCGGGGAATTATAATTCAAGGTTTTGGGTTGATTGGACTTGGTTCAGATCAAGGGCTGACTTCCAAAGAAGTACATGTTTTAACCAATAGACAATGGTTGATGAAATCAAAAATTAAAAGATTTTCGGATTGGGGATTCCACACAACAGATCAAAGAGATGCATGTTAATGTAGTTGGAATTAAGAATGACTACCTAAAACACTTCATGTTTATTGAATAACCCTAGTTGGGGTAATGTGGAGGAAATATAGATCCCTGCTACTAGAATATCCAGGAAACAAAATATTCTGATATTAATGGTGAAGGATATTGTATTTCAATAAAATAGTGGGAGACAAATAAGTATTAATTTATTTATTTGTCTCAGTTTTATCATAATAAATTACAAAACTATTGATCATCTTAATTTGTAGAAACTGAATGAAAAATTAATTTAAAAATATCATTGTGATCCATACTCGATAAAAAAACCTTCACAACATCACAAATTTTCAAGAGTGGAAGAGGTGTTTATGTGTCATCCTACGCCATGAGAGGAAATTGAATGTGATGGAAGAGCATGTTCCTGTTGCAGCTGGGTAAGAGTACAGTGGTGAGGAACTATCTCTCTATATAAGACTTATGGAAGATGCCATAGATTTAAAATGATTCATGTTATTGTCCATGTCTAATGATCTATTAATGAAACATGAAAACATGGATGTGTATAGATTGATGTCTCAAATTTAGGATCTTTACAATGAGATGGAGAGAAAGGAGACATATGAGATCTCCAATTCATTATTTACAACTATGCTTGGAGAGTCTGTGCTAGCTGGACATCATGTAGTCAAGCTTATTGGATACATTGAATGCCTTTACATCTTAGGGATTAAGTTCATGGATGATTTTCATATAGATATCATCCTACCATCACTTCCTAAGACATTGTCTAGATTTATTGTCAACTAAAACATGATCAACATTGTGAAGAGTCTATCAGAACTTCTTAACATAATTATTCAGGTTTATAAGGACATGGGGCCCCAAAAAACCCATTGTCCTTATGGTGAATAAGGAAGGAAGGGAATGGGAAAAGGGCCAAGGACTTATAAATGGCATGAAGCCCCCGAGCACTGTCCCTCCAAGAAGGGGAAGATCCAGAGGCGAGGAACGGAATTGGTGGCGGTGTGTTTTGCAGGTGGAAAGAAAGGCCACTGGAAGAGTAACTGCGCCCAAAAGCATGGAGACACTAAAGGTGTGTTCGTTATAGAGTGTAATTTTTCCATTTCAAAGCATTGGGTATTAGATATAGCTTGTGGGGCTTAGATCTATATTCAACTGTAGGAACCATGTAGATTTGGAAATAATAACAAAGGAGAGGTGGATCCTTGAACTACCAATAGCGTAAGGCTAGCTTTGTTAGCCATTGGAAATTACCACCTCTCATTTACAACATGGATGATTTTGGTTTTACACAATTGTTATTATATGCCTAATGTTAACAAAAACATAATTTATTCTTTCATGTTTGGATATGGATGGATTTATTTTCATTTTTTTAAATAAGGGTTTTTTATTTTATAAGAAAAACATATGTTATCATATGGTTCATTTAAATAATGGTTTGTATGTATAAAATTATGAAAACAATGTGTTGTAAATAATTAAAGAAACAAACTCTCATGAATTATACATCACCTAGTTGTGGCATCACTGTCACGCTCATGTAAACGAGAAGAGCCTAACAATGCTCTGCCAAGATGGCTATTTAGACTCTTCTGAACTAAAAACACTTGATAAATGTCATGCATGTTTACAAGGTAAAACGACCAAACCGCCTTTTATTATAAAAGGTGAAAGGGCCACAGATCTTCTAGGATTGGTGGACACAGATGTGTGTGGACCATTTCCATTAGTTTCTAGAGGTGGATATTCTTAAGTCATTAATTTTTCTGATTAATTGTGTAGATATGACTATATACACATAATGAGGTATAATTCCGAAGCCTGGGAGATATTTAAGGAATTCAAGACTGAATTAATGAATCTTATTGGTAAGAAGATAATGAACCCTCGATCAGATCATGATAGAGAATATCTAAACCAAGAGTTCATCGATCATCTACAGGAGTCTGGGATCTATCTCAGCTCACTCCTCCATATACATCATATTTGAATGGTGTTAGTAAAAGGATGAGCTGCACCTTGTTAGACATGGTGAGGTCAATGAAGAGTCATACAGAACATCCATTATCATTTCGGGTATATGCATTAAAACTGTAGAATATACAGTAAACCGAGTATCAACTAAGGCGACAAATGGAATTCCCTACGAGTTATGGAATATAAATAAACCCATTTTGTCGCACACACATGTATAGTTATGCGAGGAATTAGTTAATATATTATTATGAAAAAAACTAGCACCGTGGGGAATGAAGTGTATCTTTATAGGATATCCCAAGGAAACTAAAGGATATTAGCAATATAACACTTCAGGAAAGAAATTAACTATCTCTCGACAATCCATCTTTCATGGAATGGAGCACATCATCAAAAATTATTGTGGTAACAAGATTGAATTTGACAATTATGATGCTCAATATACCCAAGAGTTGGTATATGAACAATTTAAATAGGACCTCGTGGAAGAGGTTTCAGACACACAAGTACAACGTAGGATCTCAAGATAGGTAAGGGAACTAGAGAGATTTAGTTTCCTAGTCACAAGATATGGTGAATAATTATTGATGGATAGTGATGAACCTATCTCTTAAAAGGAAGAAGTAGAATGCTCAAAAGTTTTAAGATAGATAGAAGCTATGAATTCTGATATTTATTCCACGTATCAGTACCATGTCTGGGTTCTGGTCACTAATCTAGTTGATGTAACGTCTGTTGGATGCAAATGGGTATTCAAGAGAAAACTGGACATGGAAGGTCAAGTTAGCACCTATTAAGCAAGGCTAGTGTCCAAAGGATTCAGATAGCATTAAGTAATTGACTATAATGAATCCTTATCCCCAGTTACCGTGTTTAAATGCATTAGAGACATACCTGCCACATAAGCTTACCATCACTATGAAATTTGGAAAATGGATGTCAAAACAGAATTTTTTGACGGGAACCTTTAGGAAGATGTATAATTGACACAACCAAAATGGTTTGTGACACCACGAGAAGCCAAAGGAGTTTTCATGTTGCAGAAATCCATTTAAGGATTTTAACAAGCATCTAGGTCATGGAACATTTTATTTGATGAATCCATAAAATAATTTTGTTTATTAAGAATGAATGTGAGCCATGTGTATATAATTGGTTTGATAGGAATGCAGTCCTTATCCTAGTAGTATATTTTGATGACATATTTCTTCTTGGAAATGATGTACCAATCATTCAGTCAGTTAAGGACTCGTTGAACAAGGGTTTCTCCATGAAAGACTTGGGAGAAGCTGTCTACATTTTAGGGATCTAGATCAGTCATGATATATCCAAAAGGATGCTTAGACTATGTCAGGGTACATACATTGACCAGATACAAAAGAGATTAAGTATGGAAAAATCTATGAGGGGATTGGTTTAAGTGTAACATGTCTTACATGATTCTATGAAAATGTGTCCTCTGACAGAACTGGAGAAAGATAGAATGATTAAGATCCCATATGCTTTGGCTATATGATTTATCATGTATGCCTTATTTTCTACAAGGATTGATGTTGCCTATGCACTTAGCATGGTTGGTAGATATCAAGAATATCTAAGACAAAAAAATTGTACTAGTGTTAAGACTATCCTTGAGTATCTGAGGAGAACTAAGGATATGATCCTGGTGTATGAAGGAGACGAAGAGCTTGTCATCAGAGAGTATGCTGATGCATGTTTTTAGAAAGATCAGAATGATCTGAAATCGCAATCTGGATATGTTTCTATCACAATGGAGAATCATTTAGATAGAAGAGTTCAATGAAACAAGTTGTTATTGATTCTAGAGCAGAGTCTAAATATATATCAGCTTTTGATGTAGCCAAGGAAACTGTCTTGACTTAGAAAAGTGTCTAAGATATTGATGTGGTTCCTAGAAGTAAATATCCTATCACGTTGTATTCCGAAAATACTACAATGGTGGCTCTTTCAATAGAACCAAGTTCACATCAACGGAAAAAGCACATACTCTGGAAGTATCACCTCTTGAGGTATTTCATTCAAAGTAATAATTTGCAATGAGACGAGTGTCCATAAAAGAGGTGGGTAATGGAACCCCACTCCCCCTGTCAGTCTCTCGCTCTATGTGTCACCAACTCATTGGGTTTCCAGTTTGATTCCTTTGTGGTGAGTTCTCTTGCTTATGAAGATTACTACTTCCATTTTCATAAACCTCCTTAGGTGGCAACACACCTTTACTCTCCAAACATGATCTTTCCCTCACACCATTCTCCTCATCTTTTCATGCATTTGTCTTATGAAACATTTATTTTCGCGGGTTGGTTCTAGTTTCTTCTACTTGAGATTTTTGGGCTTTTACAATTCATATTTTGGGTTTTAATCATGTTTTAGTTCCTTCTTCTTTGATGGGGTTCCATTTCATCTCTATTTACATTTTATATTTCCCATCCCTCACCTTTTTTTCTCTAATCTAGTCCAAAGTACTCAATTTTGGTTCTCCCTTTCAGTTTCACCTCAGATATGGCATTATTCCTCGAAATTATACGGTTCCCTCCCATATTGCATTTTTCTTCTTTGTTGTCTACGTCTTTCCTAGGTTCCTATTTTTGGAACTATTAATTTTTCCATGTGATAGATAATTGGGGTGTTGTTGATCGGTGGTCATTTGTAAATGGTTGTGGGTGGATAGTGGTGTCGGCCGTCTTCCAAGATGATTTTGACAATGCCTCACTTCTCTAATAATGAATCATATTTGTAGAAAATTGGATATGGAAGTATTGTGGTCATTGATTCATAGATTACGGTTCGATGATGGGTTTTTTCGGACGAGGTTGATATCCAGGAAAATGTTGTGGCCTGATGATTGAGGCTTTTTCTGGCCAAACTCTACCCTGGTATCTTCTTCCAATGCACCTCTCTAGGTTGGTCTGGTGTGGTGGTCCTCTTGAAGGAATTGGGATGTGCAGTTCATGCATTCACCTATGGTCCAGGAGGAACATCCTATGTTGGATTCTCTCCAACCATTATATTTTGGATGATTGTGTGATAGGTGTTCTGGATTTTGATTTCTACATGAGCCAAATGTTTACGCGACATGTTCAGGAGACATAGGTGTTTGTTGTTTTGGTCTTAGTTCTGGGATATAGGTGATTCTTAATTTCGAATTTTGAATTTCAAATCTGGATTGTATGTTGTATTTTGAATTCTACTCTGAATGGTTGATTTTTTCTGTGTTTGTGATTTGGAAGTTGTTCTGATTCATCCTCAATGTCGGTTTATTAAAAAAGGGATTTGGATGAGAAGAGTGTCCACAGAAGAGAATGTGGTGGACCGCCTAACTGAATTACCATACCAGCAGAAGCATGAATATCATATGAGAGCTAGAGGTTTAAAGGTTTTTAGAAGTTGGATCTAGTCCATGTGGGAGTCTGTCAGAGTTGGTGGACGAGAACTAACAACATTTTACTTTATTCATTAATAATTATCTTATAAAATCTTGATTTTTCTTCTACATTAAAATGAATGTGATGATTTCCTAAGGATAGAAGTTGTATAAAAGGGTCATAGAGGATCCCTCAAATAATGGGAACCCAGATGTGCCATAACACTATTCTTGAATATTTGTTCTATGGCTTAATGAAGTTATTTGAAGGAAACAAAAAATATATTCCATTTAGCATGAGGAATCATTAAACTTTGAGGAACCTTTTCATGGTTTGTTCCATTGGAAATATCTGGTAGTATATTATGGGAATGACACCCGCCAGAAGGAAATCCACGTTTTCATAGGGTCATTGGATATTCCAATCTTTGGACATGTGTATTGGTTAGTAGACTATATGATTATTATTATTGTGTGTTACAACTCGTGCGTATAGATTTATTGAAGAAAACTATGATGACACATTATTCGCAGTGAGGTAGGATTTTTTGCGTGTGTCAAGTCTAATACTGCATTAATAGATAATTTTATAAAGGATGTGTCCCTTCTGTTCCCTAATGGAAGTAGGCATCTTAGTCCCTTGGATGGAATTGATATATCATAAATAAATCCCTATCCATGTTGAGGAATGGGCATGTTCAATTCTGAATATTCAAAGAAATAATAATCGAGCACATGGGTTGATGGCTCTAGATTGAAACACTCTTGATTCGAGATATTGAGACAAACGGATTATATTACACTATAAGCATTCGTAGGAGGTTACAGGTTATTGCGACGTTATCTTCATTATCCATGGGTGCCTTGGCATGTTTCTAGAAGGTAACCATGGAATTTAGGCATGCTTCTCCTAATGACACTGAGAAAGAGTCCTATATGGTGACACACTATGTGTGTCCAACTATCTCAGTTAAATAAATATTATTCCTGATTGTGGATTAATAATTATTCAGGGATACCTGATTGCATTTATTTTGACACTAGTTGTTCGATAGAATATATTGTGGGTGAAATAATATACTTATTATCATGTAATATAGTGATATTTATTTGAGAAATAAATATCCATTATTAAAATTATAATAAATGTGGTGGAGGGAATAATGAAAAATTGAAAATAAAGTAAAACATATGTATATTAAATGTTCAGGAGAGAAAAATTGAAAAGAATGTAAAACATATCTATATTAAATAATAGTCAACTGTTATTATTAAACATGGGGTATTACTAAGAATTAAATGAATTGAATAAATGATTTCAGATAATTAATTCATTTAATTATTATATGTAATTAAAATACAAATTATATAATTCTAATTAGCCTTGATATATTATTATTGGTTCACAATAGATCTTGAGAAATCTATCTATCCAAGAAGGAATTCCTTTATTCCAAGATTTCTCTCAAGCTACGTGATAGAGATCCTCCTTTATCGGATCAAGGCAATCGAAGGCAGACATTGCAAGAGAAGGCTCTTCTTCTCTAGCACCCAAAGATCCCTTCATCGACTTCTAGATTTACGTGTAGCACGTGTGGGTCACTTCTAGAGGAATCCTACACTTTGATTTTACGACGCAATGAAGGATCACATCAGATCGTAACCAGAAACATCCATAAAGAATAAATTCCATTAGGGTAATTCTTTTCCATAAATTAAATTAATTATAACCAACATATGATGATCCTATCTAATGTTCCAGAACACCCCTCTTTTATTTTCATTCTTCATTCTACTCTAAATATAAGGAGTTTTATTATCGTGACATATCTCAGATTGATCGTGGTAAACGCTATATTTAAAGTAGGGTACACCCACCAACGCCCTTTCCACTACACCCGAAACATACATGCATAACAGATATCATACTTATCATATGATTTTAAACTATTTTTTCCCATATAAAATAACAATAAACTATGACTTTTCCACATGTTGAGATTATTGGATGCCTAATATCTAAACATGAGAGGAATCAACACTCAAATCTGAGACGGTAGCCCCTTATTGGACATGGCCTTTTACCACACTGTGATCCATGGTACAATCTTTATGACATTAACCTATGTGAATATTGTCTCAGGTGTCCTTTGTGTGTTGTTGGGTGGCCCTATAGGCCCCTTCATCAATGTCGTTCAACCTTCATAAGGGAACACACATCCCCTTTAATCACTCATTCAAGTTTATACGCAACGTAAACCTAAAATATTAGAACAAAGGTTAGAGATCCATGACACTAATATAGGAATCAAATTCAAAGTATTAAGCATTAAACTGTGTTTAATAATTATTTGGAATGTTTGGTGTGGCATCGAGACTATTATGTAGTCATTCACCCTGGGTTTGTTACTCCGTCACATAATATATTCCAGTATTCGGAAGAGTCTTTCACTAGGTATGAACACCATGATCATAAACAGGGAAACAATGTCCTATCATCATGACATTAAATTATTTGTGAGTGTCCCTGAGAATACATCATGTGGCATGGGCCTCCTTGGTGCTCATTCACATCAGGTTATTCTTGTTGTGCACCACATATATATTTTTATTTAGATTCTCTATTAAATGTGTCAAACAATATGAACATAAAATTCAAGCCTACATCTTCAAGGAAGTAAATTTTACTATGATGTTATCCCATATAAAATATGGATTCCTCTTACATCACAATTATATATGAAGTTTACCCCATTTTAAACTGGGATGCCACATATATATGTGTTGGTTGGTTAACAAATGGTACCCCATGATTTATATAACAACTCTACCCTCTCATCCGGACTCAGTGCTTGAAAAATTATGTGTAATTTTATTATTAAAAAAATAAACTAAACAATTACAAAACACTTACCATAAAAGTGGAACTTTTACCAGTATAGGTTATGAAGGATTATAAAAAACCATACATTTAATAGAGTAGTAAGAAATAAAATATCTATCCACTATGTGTCCATGCACACAAACGTCAAAAGTGATGAAACCTATAATTAAACATCTATGATACCTAAAACATAATTTATAAACAAAGGGTGATCATTCCCTTTCCCAGTAAGGTGTTTTCAAAAACATAGATAAATATCATTAAAAATATATCTTTGATAATTCATTCAAAAAATTAAACTAGAAATACATTTTTAAATAAACTTTTACAAAATAATCTAATTCTTTTTTTAAAATAGTTATACCTCGAAAATGATTTTCAACTAGTCCAGTCACTCTAGTGAAAATATTAAGCAATATATTAAAAAATAACTGTGCCACATGAAACATTGAAGGCTATCATTTGCATAACCACTTGAGTGGTGGATTCACTCTCCAATTCCTTATCATATTTACAATGTTCAAGTATTGTTTTTTTGTAAAAATCATTTTTTAGGATTTCTTTACCAATATATATATATACATTTTCACATGATTTTTAGTTTTAAATATAAATAATCATACATGAATAGAACATGTTCAATTTTATTTATATATAATAATATAAATACTAAACATCATTGAAATTTACATGATCTACATGGTACAACCAAATATTATGATACATAAACATTGCCTAACCACATGGAAGATTGATCCTCATCCACACCCTTAATATTCCAATGAAATATTTTTTAAATTTCCATTACACAATGATGGTATAAACTAATAGAAATAGTGATCATATAACTTTTTTTTTCTTAAAATTAATCATAAGAAAAAGGTTATTAAGTGTTGCACATAAAATAACAATGTACACTTTCATAACAAAATAAAATCATCATTTCAGGGATGTATATACACACACACAAACACACAAACATAAGTATTATGGAACAGAACATTAAGATGTACACATATATATAATAATCATAGAACTTTATTTTGAAACCAATGATCATGAACATAAAATATATTATTTTAATATATATGTTTGATTATCCTATACACATGTATCATACACCAATAATTAGAAAAATGTAAGGTAGAATCCATGTGTGAAAAAATTACACTTCAATATATATATATACACACACACTTATATATATATCAAGCAGAGACATGTCAATTTCTATATGTTCATATATATATATATATCATACAGGAACAATGAAAAACACATTCAATTTTTGAGATCAATGTAATGATTTGGATTTCATACTATAATAATACATAGAATAAAAATACTTAAATAATTAGAAACCAAAAAATGGGGATTATAATTTGAAAGGAGAAAACTCACCTTAAAAAAACATTAGATTATATCTTTAAAATAATTAAAATATGAATACTAAAATATATAATATGATTTTATTTAGAAAATAGAAATCATTTTAATAAAATAGTCTCTTACTAAAAAAATCATAATTTTCAAAACTAATCTCAAAATTATAATTCTATCAAAATAGGATTTTTATCCCTTACGTAGACAATAAATTATAGAATACAAGATGAAAAAATAGATAGTATGTCCCTTATGAAAAACAAGAAAAGTAAAACCATACATTTGTAAAAGCAAAAAAACTATCAAATACTAATACTTTATAAAGAGATTTAAAAGTAAAATAATACTCCCCCACACAAAATAATAATATTATAAAGTAAAAATAAGTTCCCAAAATAACTTTAAGAAATCCCTTACTGATGTTGGATTGAAGAACCATTCCCTATCAGTGCTGTAATCACACAGTGTCTTAAAATGGCCATAAAATACCCTATATTTTAATAATATAAAATGAAATATATAGAAAAATACACTATTAGATGTAATAAATTCAATTTCCCCACAAATTGGTTTTGATTAAATGCTGGCTGTGAAATCATAATATATTCTATTCAAATATTGTTGCAGCAGGAGAGAATAAGATATTGTATTGATTGATTAAAAGCATTGATTGATACATTTTATATTGGATAATTTGGTTGGATTAGAAGCTTCTTAGTGATGTTTCAATACACAAAAACAAAAAAGTATTGGGAAAAACATTGAAAAAATGATGTGAGCCTATAATTAAAACAATTTGATAACAAAAAAAAGTAAACTGTCTGAAATTAAAATAGATTGAAGGATCAATGACAAAAATACAGATGCAATAGCATACATTAATTGATGAAACAGAGTCTTCTTTAATACACATAGATACAAAACCATATACAACCAAACAGAATTTTTGAGAACCAAAACATGAAGCATCCTATACTATTGTGAACATCGGCGTTTGAAGAAAAAACCAAATGTAGTTGAAGAAATCAATAAACCAACGACACTAGAAATTGAATACAAAAAGTGGGTGAAAATGACAATGATGGAAATTAATAAACCCAAATTGAATATGAAAAACATATTAGGATTAAAAAAATGAAAGAATACCTACATGAAATAATGGACCAGACAAAATGGAGCCAAATTTCGACCGCTACTCATCATACGTGAATTTTAATTTAGAATTAAATCCAGATCAAAATCAAGACATCCCTCATAGACTCTAGCCACAACACATCTGAAACCTATCGGTTGAAGTAAAAAATAACCTCGTTATATTGACTCATTACTCAGGACTGACCATGACTCCCGGAGACAAAGACGAACCCTCATTGACAAATCCATCAACTCATGATCACCACTTGGCATTGCCCCCTGAGCTCGGCGACATCGACAACTTTGAATATTGCAACCCGAATGGATCCCCTACTCAAAACTGTAGATCACCTTCTTGAAAACCCTACATGTGACTTCCACATACTATTTTCATTATTTTTTAATTCTTTTTGTTTTATTCTATTTCCCTGTTTATTTACATATATATATAACTAAATGTATATAAGGTTCGATATAAAAAATAATATTATACACATATTTTATTTACTTATTTTATTTTATTCATATTATTTCTTCCCTTTATGTCTATATATATATATGACTTAATTTTTTTTTTCAAATTTCATATAAATATAATTTAAAAATAATTAACTTATAAATATATATACATGTAATATAATATATTATTAGTTCATTTATATATTTTTTTAAAACCTTAATAGGCATATTTTTATAATTACTAAAAATATTATACTTCTCATTGATAAAATTAATTTCATGGTAATAACAATAATACATTCAATTTCATAAGAATTTAATTTTTTAATAATAATTTTGTTAATTTATAATTTCATATTTTATATTTATATTTGTTGGAAGTAACTTTTCTAAAATAATTTTTTACTAGTATACTACTTTTATTATAACATATATTGTTCATAAATGTAATAATTTTATAAAATATTTATTTTATATATAAAATATTCCATTAAATGTACATATTATTAAAAAAATTACTCATATATATATATATATATATCCTTGAAATCAATTTTTATAATATTTAAATTATATACATATATTAAAATATTAATTTATGAATATATGAAGTAATAAGTTACACAATGATTCAAAATATATTATAATTATTGAAAATATTTATAAATATTTTTAATAAATAATTCTGTAATCATTTTTAATTAGAAAAAATATATTTTTTAATATTTTTGGAGTGTTACATTATCTCCCACTTAAATGAATTTGTCCCCTATAATTCTTTCATCAAACAAAAGAAAATTAATAATTTTCATCTTTAGAATTATTAATTTCTATTGAGACTTATTGAACTAAGGAAAAATCTAATGTAAAGATTTTATTTTCCTCAAAATAAAACATCTAATCTATAGTTTTTTCTAGACCATTCCACTGATACGAATTATGACGACCCGATCCTGCTCTTCAGGACTCAGTGCTTCGATAATGATGTGTAAATTTTTACTTATAAAATAAACTAAACAATTACCTATATCTGAACACAAAATAGGACCATTTACTAGACTAGGATCTTGAAGATTAGAAAAAATCATAAAATTATAAGAGTTGAACACAAATAAAACAATTTTCTACTACGATTCTGTTCACTCTAACATCAAAAGTAATGAAATCTGTAATTAAGCTTTTTATATACATGCGAATTGTTTTTTTAAAAAAAATTGTGGGAATGGAATAACTTAGTAATGAGTTTTAATAACATCTTATAAATTCCATTAAAAATATACAATTGATAATAAATTCAAAAACATGAATTAGAAATACATTTGTAAAATAACTTTTACAAAATACTATAATTCTTCTTTAAAAAATAATTATTCTTCATAAATGATTTTAAAATAATCTAGTGATTTGGTAGAAAATATTAAGAAATCTATAAAAAAAAATAAGGACACTTTATGTACATAATTTAAAAAAAAAATAGGCCTTGATGGAATAAACTAATAGAAATTGAGAACATATAATTCTGTCTTCTTAAAATTAGTCACAAGAAATTGATAATTATGTGGTTAAAAATAAATTATCCAAGTAGAATTTCTTAACAAAATAAAATCATCCTTTGTTAGATGTATATATATATATATGTGTGTGTGTGTGTGTGTGTTTACTTCAATTTTAAGGAACATAACATTAATAAGTACATATATATAAAAATAGATAATCATAGAACTGGAATTTGAAACCCATGATCTAGAATATTGTATATATTATTATTATATATATGATTGATTAGCATATTCACATGTATCTCACACCCATAATTATGCACATAGGCAGTCGAATTGATGTGTTAAAAAAATGAAAAATAAATAAATATATATATATATATATAATTTTATATATATCAAACATCAACATGAAAATTTATATAAGTACAAATATATATATATATATATATAATGCATGAACAAAGCACACACACATTCAATTTTTGAGTTCCAAGTATAGATTCAGATTTTATTAAATAATGAATCATGGAATCAAAATACATAAATAATTAGAACCAAAAAATGGGGATCATAATTTGAAAGGAGAAAACTCCTCTTAAAAAAACATAAAATTATATCTTGAAAATATTTAAATGATGAATTCTAAAATAAATAATCATATTTCATATCAAAAAAACATAAATAATTTTAATATAATGATATCTGAATAATATAACATTAATATTCCAAAATAATCTCAAAATTATAATTCCATCAGTTTAGGATTTTCATCCCTTATAAAAACAATATATTATTGAATTTAAGATGAATAACAGATAATATGTCCCTTAAGCAATACTAAAAATGTAAATTCATTCCTTTGAAAAAATTTAATAAATACCACTTACTAATAATTTTGAAAAACATTTGTAAATCAAAAAATACAATCCCATACAAAATTTTAATTTTAGGAAGGGAAAATAATTTGACAAAATAACGTTAAGAAATACCCTACCGATTTTTTATTGAAGAACCATTCCCTCTCAATCTTTCAAGAACAAAGTGCCACAAAATTTCCTTGAAATACCCTCTATATTTACAATATCAAATTACAGATATATCTAAAGACACTCTTAAATGTAATAAATGAAAATTTCCCTCCAATTGGTTTTGATGAAATACTTGTTGAAAAATCAAAATATATTCTATTCATATATCGATACTACTGAATAGAACAAGATATTGTATTAATTGTTTTCAAAAAATTGATTGATACATTTTATATTGGATTATTTTGTTGGATGAGCAGCTTCATCATGATGTTTCATTACACAACAACCTAAAATGATTGGTAAAATCTTTGACAAAATGATGTGAATATAAAATCAAAACTATTAGATGATTGAAGACGAGGAAACTATGTAAAATTGAGACATATTGAAGGATCATAAAAAGATGCAATAGTATACATTGATTACAGAAATAAAGGATTATCTACTCTACATTGATCAACAGCCATTTAAAAAAATATCATTATTGAGAAAAAAATTTCGCAACATACAATATTGTTTTATACAACTACGCTTGTAGAAAAAACCAAATGGAGGCAGATAAATAATTATAACAATGGGACAAGACATTGAATAAAAAACAAGTGGGTGAAAATTTACAATGATAGAAATTAATATACCAAAATCAAATGTTGATAACATATTTACATTACAAATATAATTTATGATGAACTACTTGCAAAACCAGACATCCTAAAAAGGAGAAAAAATTCTATCACAAGTCTTCAGACTTCAATCAATCTTCGAACATAGATCCAGATCCAAATATGGACATCCTTGATCTACTCTATCCATAACACATCTGAAACCTCATGGTCAAGCTCAAGGCCACCCTCATCGGATCAACTTATCACATGCGGCCGACCGTGACTCCTGATGACGAAAAAAATCCATAACTGATGAACCCTCAACTCCCAATCACCTCTCGACGTCGCTCCAAAGCTCTGTGATATCAACTGCTTTGGCACTCATGACATGAATGGATCCCGAAACTCAAAACCATAGATCAGCCTCTGAAAAACAAAAAACGTAACTTCCACCTCTTATTTTTCTTATATTTTTAATTTTTTGTCTTATTATTTTATTTCACAATTAATATATATAACTAAATACATATTATGTTCAATATAAAGAATTAAAATTATTATAATATTTTATTTAATAATTTTATTTTATTCATTATGGTTCGTCCCTTTATGTTTATATATATATATGAATTATTTTATTGTCAAATATCATATAAATATTGTCCAAAAATAATTTACTTAGAAATATATATACATTTTATACAAAATATTTTGATTTCATTTATTCGTTTTTTAAATATGAATTGGAATATATTTATATTAACTAAAAAAATTATATCTAACATTGAAAAAATTTATTTTCATGATAATAACAATAATACATGAATTTTTCTAATAATATAATTTTATAGTTATAATATTGATAATTTATAATTTCATAAAATATATTTCATTTAGTATGAATTGAATTTGCTAAAATGAATTGTTACTGATATATTGATTTTTTATAACATAAATTTTTTGAAATATTATTATTTTATAAAATATTGATTTTATATAAAAAATTATCAATTAACTCTATTTATTATTAAAAAAAGTCAAATATATATATTAATATATTTATTAATATATATATATCTTATTTTAATCAATTTATATTATATTTAAATTAAATACATATATTAAAATATTAATTTATAAAATTATAAAGTAATAGGTTATACTTTGATTCAAATCATAATTTGATATATGAAAATATTTATAAAACTTTTTTATTAAATCATTAATTTGTTAGTTCTAATTATAAACAAAATATTGTTGTTAATATCAATGGAGTGTTAAAATTTAAACATGGTATTCCACATGATTGATGTGGGATTCCTCAGTTCCCATATAAGAGAGAATCATTTAATTAGACAATGTTCTCCTACTATAGTGTGTTCTAGAACAAGGTGTTTCTTGAATCCCATCATTATGAGATTTTTAGTGATTCTTGGATTTCACAAATTATGTCCAAGTGACATGTTTATCTCCCCTTTCCCCTCTTAGCCTCACATACAGTCCATGCATTATAACATTCAATTATATTTTGTTAACCATCATGCGTGTGTGGTATGCGAGCCTTATTGGCCAAATTCTTGTCACGTTTTACCTCACGTGTACCATATGTACCAATGTAGTAAATGAATTCCCTATTGATCAAACAACATGAAATTAAAAAATTTACCATGGTCGAAGTAATATTTTGTTAAACTATTTATAGCCCCATCAATCCAAGAAATGTGAATATAAGTTGTTCATCATTTTATACATGGTACTTGTGTGGAAAGTAATAATCTTATAGATCATTAATGTACAGTTTATTTCCGTTGTGGCCTGAATTTACCAAAGGGGAAATTATTTCAATTGTCTATTCCATACGATCATAAACTATGCACATCATCCCAGTCGCTTGACATTAAATTGTGGGATGCATCCAAATCACCTGATTTTAAACTGTAACATTTATCATCATCAATGTATAATGATGTACTGTTATTCTACCATCCTAGGTTTTATGATGAAAAAATAATAAACATCATAGGCCCATAGTTGAGAGGTCCCCTCATCTGGTTCTATTCATTTTCTACATCATTCACATATTCATCTGTAGCCCTACATCTAAGGTTATTCTCCCCAAAAAGATGGGTTTGAACTTTTTTCTAACCAAGAAACTAACACCAATATTATATAAACCATTGTATTAAATTTATTAGTGTGTTGTAATCCATTCAAACATTACATCACTCCTATTAAACACTTCATATGACCTTTTTCTAGTTCCTCTACCTCTTACATGTCTAAATGGAACCCCAAATGGCCTGGTATAATTCCATTTTGTCTGACCAAAAATCTTGTTCAAATTTTGAAGAAGTCATTGGATTATATTTGAATAAATATTTTTTTTCAAGCATGGTCAGTAGTCAACATTTTTTGGTTTTCCCCATGCCATGATAATGGAATAGATGTCCTGATTTGAAAATGGCCGGTAGTTTTCATTTATCTCCATTCCACTCTCATTGTGTTGTAGGTTTTGGGAATTTTTATTTACATTTCTCATTTACCATTGTTGAAATTGAATTCAGTTCCAATGGAGTTATCCCAATCGTATACTACAGAACGATGGAAAACAATGTGGTTTTTTCTAAGGGACTTGTTCTCTAGCCACACCCTCACTCATCCCAAAAGCCTCAGTGGTGTGTCTATAATAGATTTCCTTGGTTGCTCGATTATTATATTTAATTGTCATAATAAAATGATATAAAATAGTTTTCCATTTTTATCACACTGATCATGACTCGCGTTAGCTTAGGGATGAATCATTAGTTATCTCAAAAATATGATCGATGTGGAATAACTCCAGTGGTAAAAAAACGTTTTAGTGTGTATTTTTTTCTAAAATGGATAAGAAAAATGTAACATTGGTGATGGTCATCAAATTGTTGGAGGATATAATGATTCGTAAACAAATTGACATGATGGATTCACAACGACAATCAAGAATTGCAGCCCTGTGATTCTCTGTTGGGTGGAATACTATACCTTCAACCTCTTCCCGAGCTCAGTTTTCTCCTCCCCGATAATTGAATGAAGTTGATTATCTCTAATCTATTCACATTCCCACTCAGTCCATAGATATGCTACTTGAAGTGATGCATACCTCATTTTCCTCTCAGAAACCTCTAGTTGTGCCCCAAGTTTTATGATGATTGGAAATTTATTTTTTGATGAAATGAGTACCCTCGTTCATTTGTTCTTATAGATTATAGATTTATTTTTTAACTTCTAGTGAATTACACATGATTTTATACCACATATGGTGACATGAAACCTCCAAATTATGTATTTAATTAGGAAACCACATAACATAGATGTCACAGACAAACGTGTAGAGACTAAAAATGTGGAAACATCATGTTCTAAGGTCACACAAACTCTGGTGTAGGGAAACCATCTATCCTTCCATGTTTTTATCAAGTGTATGTTTGATTAAATAATTTAAAATATTCCATTCCCTATCTTTTACTATACAACATCCGTCTATAGCCTCAGACCATGAATCAACTTTTTCTTTAGGAGCTATAGTCTCGTATTCTGAACAATATGTCAGAATGGCATCAACATTGTTCTCTTTTAGAATACCCTCATATGAAATGGGATCTAGATCATGAGGACAGAAATACTCACATGAAAATTCCCTTGTTTCAGTCATGACCTCCCTATCCACATAAGTTCATTCAACTTGTTTCACAACATCTTCTTTCACTGTATTACATTTTGGACTAGATAATTTGATTGTTGGCACAAGAAGCCAGGTTTCAATCATCAAATGAATTTGTATTAAAAAAATAAAATTTTCACGAATAAGAATTAAAATCATGTTATCCAATAATTAGAGTCAGAATGAACATATGTGAATGGTAATATCCAATGATAGGTTGCTGAAGATTCATCAATATTCTCCCCAAGAAGAGTCTCATCTGCAGCAGCTAATCCATAAGCATACATCCATGTTTGAATTCCCTATACTATGACATCGTCAAGGCACTCCATATCCACATTTATTATGATTATTGGTTTCTAAACCATCCTTTCTAGGTCCATCTCAGACATCCTACTCCTTTTTGTCTATTCCTGCACAAGTGGATGTTAGAAAAGTTAGTCAGATATTCTAAGGAGATGGTAATATGTGATGTACATATGATCTAGATATTTACATGGTTAAAATACCAAATTGTCTTGAATAATTTCATCGATGAGTTCTTCTTCCCCATTAATTATCTTAATCGACAATAAATGGAGCACACATTACTGGATTAGATGCCAAAATATGATAGAATATTTTTTTTCTAGAAGCACCTTCACATGGATAGTCAGTGGGCACGTAGTGACCCATATATTTACTTGGTCCACCATCATCATAATTTAAACATCGATTTAATCAAAAGACACATGGAAATAATCCTTTGTATGACCTATCCCATAAATACACATCCCATGTATATTGAGATAATGCCACATCACGTAAACCTCAGAAAACTGCATGAAGATATATTTGTTTCTACATGTCCCGAGAAGGAATACATCACTATAAATATCTACATGGAATAACTACTTCATAAGTGTAGAGACCCGAAGACTGACGTACATGAACATTACATTACTTTTGTGGAATACTTAATACATAACAAAAATAGACACACAAGGACCTTAATAGTTTAGTGTCTTTGTAAACTTGGAATGTAATCTTCTAATCGTGGTGAAAGATCTTCAACATCTCCCTTAAAGATCTTCCCCCTTTTTTTACCTAAAACCTTTATTTCTATCCTAGGGAATAGAAAACATAAAAAGGGTGACCTCAAATTCTCAGTAAGGGTAATCATGGATAAAATAAAACATACCATATACATTTGAACTTTAAAACATGAACATAATGTTTAAACATCAAAATCTTGAGCAATGACATAAAACATGGAAGTATGTATGGTGTAGATCATAAAGAAACATTAATAATGATAAAATAGAATGGGAATAAAACATGTATTTTTGGAAACCATTCAGCACATGTCATGACTTCCATAGTAGCCAAGGCATTGCTTCCAAGACTATCTTGGTGGACAAAGTCACTTTCTGAATCAAGTTCACTCCTCGTTTCAGTCCTGTAACACTGAACCAGATTAACTTATCGTTCCAGCCATGTGTATCTCATGAGATATAAATCTTTACCCAATGCATTGGAGGGAGATATAGGTCCCACACATCTCATAATGAAATCATTCTTACCTGTGCCACAAAATAAATATACATCATTCATAATAACCCAATAAATAAAATGGGTTTCACAAACATCATCCCATCATCACATAGTCCATATAAAATAAATGGATATCATTTCATAAAAAAAAATTGAAACCATGTAAATAATATAGACATTACACTTGAAACATACACATGTGAAATAATGGCATCTTAGATGAAAATGGTTTTGATAAAACACTTTAAATGAATTCTTGAGGAAAATATCCTTTTTTCTTCAAAATCATTTTCTTTTCACAAAATGTCATGAAATTTTAGAAGAAAATGTTTTTGTTGAAAATAGTCATGAAATCTTTTGAAGTACGATTCATGAATATAAGGCTTTATAAAACCATAAAAATCTGTTCATGCCGTATACGTTAAAAAAACATTCTTGTCGTACTTTTGTCGGAAAAGTCAAAAAAAGTACCTCGTAACGTAAACAAAAGAAATATTCCTTACATACCATGTAGTAAAAGTCAAAAGTGGGAAAAAGGACATTAAAAATACATGAAAGCATATTTACGAAACATGGACATGGATGATAACAATAACCCCAGTAAATAATTACGAATAAGTAATCTCAGATAAAAATGAGATTTGCAAAATTATCCCATACCTTAGGTTCGATATGCTTCGTACATATCTGAAACCCCTGTATAATGATTTAAATAATGTTATTTACTTATTACAGAATCATATTCATTGTTATTATATCATATATGGTCCACTTATGACTTTATATTACCCGTTCTATTGTAAATTCATGTTAAAGTAGCGTTTTGGGTAAAATCCGCTCATTCGTCGTTCGTGTTTTAACTTGTAATTATTAATATGATTACTTGGATCATGATTACTTATATCCAGAATGTAAAACATCATTTATATATAATATATATTCAGAATATACATATATATAATATATCGATAAATGGAAAGAAATACACCGTGCATGGAGATGGTAGGCCGTACGTACGCATGAACGTTGTTTTCGTTTCCTTATTGAATTGAATGGAATTAAGTAGATGACATAAATATATATATACATAAATCTATTATCATTATTATATCATACATTTCATGATTAGTTATTATATATACTTTATAATCATTCATGAATGGTTAATCATTGAGAATGAATCTCATCGCGTCGTGGAGACGGTAGTCCGTACGAACACACAAGCGATGATATCATTCCCATGATCGTGGAATTTTATTCAGGTGTATGTATAATATTTAAGAGTCAATATCACTTTACAATAATCATATATAGTCATTATTTACATCATTATACCCATCCAAGTAAGGTGGTGGTCGAATATAGATTACACCACGGCGTGGAGACGGTATTCCGTACGTACGCATGCGCGGTGATTTCATTTTCCGTAGGATGGATAAATTGTGAAATAGGGTTGTTTC
The DNA here is from genome assembly GCA_963277665.1 of Viscum album. NCBI lineage: Eukaryota > Viridiplantae > Streptophyta > Magnoliopsida > Santalales > Viscaceae > Viscum > Viscum album. Next base: position 1,392,937,206 of record OY728126.1, on the reverse strand, counting down.
GTAACATATCAGTATATTAGTGATACTTATGTTATTACTTAATAATGAAACAACTAAAGAAGAAGAAGAAGTGGAAGAACAAATAAAGTTGAAAGAATCGGTAACGATCATTACCTCTTCTTTGAAGCGCCTCTTTGAGACCTCCTCTTAGGGCACTAAAATTGGTATTTGAAGAAGACCAGGACCTCTAGGATTTTTCTAGGGAAGTTTAGAAGATAATTTTACAGGTTTTTTCTGAGCTTGAAGGCACAAATTGGTGTGAGGAAGAGAGGGAGGAGGTGCCCTTTTATAAGGGAGGAGAGGGGCACCTATGAAAATCTTAAAAATATTAATTTATAACAAATCTAAACCCACTTAAAAACCTCCAAAAATGACTCATATTCGAATATAAGATGAGATAGGGTTGTAATCTCATCAAACAATAAAATTTAGACATGTTAGGAAATTATTTTAAACATTATTAACTTGATTTATCCTTACATAATCAATTTAATTTTATTTGTGGTAATAACATTCTAAATATTAACTTATAACAAAAAATTAATTATTTTCTGTGAATTGTCCATAATTGGATACTTTATAAACATTTAGACCATATAAATTTAAATTTATAATTTTTAAATATTTTTGTGATTTTTAAACAATTTTATAATATGTTATTTTTATAAAAGAACAATAGTGTCAATTTTGAAACTATTCATTTATATGAATTTAAATAAAATATATACAGAATATATGTTCAAAATAAAAGCTTTAATAGTTATATAAAAGTCCATATGTATCTATAAAATTATTGGAGAACATTAAATAGTTCATTTAATATTTATTTTATTATTTTTAAAACCATTTATTTGGTTTATCTCTTAATAAAATTATTACTACAACATTTTTGTATAATTATTTAATATACTTATATATTGAATAAAAATTAAAAATAAAATCCTATGGTGAAGATAAATCTATTAAATTTTAAAATAATACATTTACTTGAATTTATCATCTTAAAATCACAATAGTTAAATTGTTATATTAATTACATTATGTAGGTGACAACTTTGGTATCATTTAAAATAAAATAATATAAGTGTCATAATTGCTTGTATAAGACTCTAAATGGCCAGATATTCGACCATTGGATGATTATAGTTTAAATTTACATGACCAATATGTTTTGGTCAGGGTTTTGTGCCTTTTATTGTCAATATTATTTTAATAAAAACTGTATTCTTGATTGTTCACTATATAAATAATTTCTGGATCACTATTGTGTCACAATTAAGGATAATTATTTAATCTCAAAAAATTATAAATAAATTCTCATGACGTAGATAATTTTGTTATATTTCTGTAGACTATTATGTTTCGAAGTTTAATGAATTTTATCACTAACTTAAAATTATTATACTTATAGTATTTAAGAGAGTGACATGTTGTCACTTTCATTGGTTTTAATAATAATTAAATTATTTTCATTGAAAAAAGTCCATTAAATGAATCTAATCCGACCCTTAGGTGATATGGGTCTACTTTTAGTCATCCAATTGGATTTTTCCAATTGTTAGAGTAATTTTATAATCTTATATTTACCCTTAATTACCTGATTTACCTTTAACTATGGTAAATAAAATTTACCGTAGTAACTATTCAAAATGCCCAATAATAAAAAGTATCTTATTAACATAATTTGGACCCACTAATTCCAAATATGTAATCCATTTTTCCAAATTCAATACAAAAATGTTGCATAAATTAAATTAAAATTAATACTGTTGTTGAAAGAAAACAGGTTTTTCTTTAAAACATTGCAAAAGATTGAATTGATTTAACATACGAGTTCAAGGTAAAATCAATGCTAATGACATACAATATATTAAATGGTAAAAATATATTCTATTTATACTTTAAAACAATTCAATATTATAATTTAACCACATAAGATATTACAATGAAAAAAGTTGTTTTTAATTAAAATATAGCGTGTTTTTACTATTCATTAAAATATTAAAGTCATCAGAATAAAATGAAAAATTTATCCAAAGTAAATTTTTATTTCTTGATTCCAAAGAATAATTTTATTTGGTCCAATGGAACTTATAAAAATTTCAATAACTAGATTTAATGTGGGTGCGCCATCAAAAGGCGGCAAAACTATATTTTTTGAAAAATACTTATTTTACACGAAAATTTTATTTTGTTCTTATACCATGTTCTAGAAAATATGTAAGATGAATAATAATGTTATAAAATTCAAAATTTAGTTAATACTATTCATAACGGCTAGTTCATAACAATATTATAATAATATATTGTTGTTTAGTAAAACCTGGTATTGCATATAACACACGCTATCAGGGAAGGTCGTGATTGCGTGTAATGCAAGCCAAGTCACGGTTTCATGTAGTGCAGGACTCCTTTGTTGTTGCATATAACAGAATCAAACCATATTTTATTTATACATTGAATATATATATATATATACCCAATGTTTCATAGAATAACTATTATCAAAATTGTGTGTAACATGATCCAAGAATAGTGTTGCGTATACTGCAAGATAATACGGTGTTGCGTGTAGCGCAAGGTAATCTTGGTGTAGCATACAACAGAAGACATTAATGAAATTAAAAGAATATTTTTCATAAAATCTCGGGGTGTTACAATATGATCTTGGGTGAATGAAGTAGGTCCCACATTAGACATTTTCAATTGATCCCATGTTCAGCTTCCCTCATTCCTTGGTCTCAATGTGGTTGCTTCTGTTGCTTCACCCCTATCTCATTCAGGCTCATGAACTATTGGACCTACGACTGTTGTTGTTCCCATTGCACCAGCTCAGCCTCCATGGATCCCATCATACACAATTTGGATCTATCCCTGTGGTGTAGGGACCACCCCTATAATGGATAAGGTGGCATGATTCCTTAGAATGTCCCCATGATAAGCGCTCACCCAACTCTATGCATATTCATCAATAATCCCAAACATAGTTCTGGGTGGTCATAGCTCATTATGAATCATTATTTCTTTTCATGTGAACATGTTCAATTGAGGAATCATAGTTGAATGGTGGATCTCATGACACAACTCTTAGTACACATTCAAATCCATCCTGTAAATACACATGAATTTTAGTAAAAAAATGTGTGGATTTATACGGCTCACAGAATGACTCATAGTCGACCATGGCCATGAGTACACCACATTAAGAGAAGATGTGGTATGATATTTTTCCCCAGTAACTGAGACATTATCTGTCACCACCCCTATCGATATGAATATTAAATGAAATATGAAGTGATAATCCAACCGAAAATTATCCATCATTCCTTCAAGCCAAACATGACTAGGTGAATTCCCATGATGATTGAGATTGATTATTGGATTTTTTTAGGAGGGAATATATTTTTTGAATACCCTTAACCCTCAATGTGTGCAGCTACCCATAAATAAAAAAATTGAATGGACCAAACACATATAGTGGTGTCATAAGAATATTTACGTGTTGATGTACTTTATATAACATCACTAGTACTAAAAAACAAGGTAGAAATGGTACTTCATCACAATTATTTATAGCATTACTAAACTGATTGTTTGTACCTCAATGTGTGCATCTATCACTAGGAATCCACCCAAAATGAGTTTGGTGATTAACCCCATTAGTCTGACTATGTGTTTAACCTCAGTATTGAAATTTTATACCCATATATTTATATATATCACATATATACTCCACCAATAGGATCCCCCATTCCCAACTGGTAATCTACGGGACACGGGTGTGGTATCAACATCTACTTATTTAATGTATCCATCACATTAGCATGAAACTCTGCTAGTTGGTTCAAGGAGTTTCTGAACCACTTCTTAATGAGGATGTCATTTTCCTGGACTTCTCCACTCTGACTCCCTTCAAAAAAAACACGAAACACCTTTACCGGAGTCAAAAAATTCGTTTGGTATTCCCATACATTCACTATATTGGGAAACTTATTTTACCTAACCCACATAATTGGTATTATGGATATCTGATTAATGTCCAAGATGCTGATGTAAACATCCTACATAAGAAAGTGTAATGTATTATTCCTTAGTGACCACCTTCTTAGTATCTTAGGAATGATCTCTTGTATCCTGTATACATGGAAACACAATTCCCAGGCTACTTCATAAAGTCTTAATCACCTCATATATTCCCTAAATTCAGCATAGGATACACATGCCATGTGGACCTAGGCCCATTCATATGTAAAGTTTATGTCCAAGCATAGATTTAAGCCACCATTCCATCCCTTCTATGGATCCCAAAACATTCCTTATGAATCATATGAAACTGCACCATGAATACCTCATCCTCCATCTCCTCTCCATCACCATTCATGATATGGTGGTGGAGTTAGTCTTCTTTGATAGGTGTGTTTTTTTAGATATGATCTGCCATAGCCTAGTGCCACTACTACTATGTTTGTATTCCCTCAATCAAATAGGCTGGATCATCCTTTCTTTCAACAAGTTTAAAATTTTCTTCCCTAATGATGAATCCATAAAATGTAAGATTATTGTAAAATTGAATTTTTTTCAGCCTCTGATAAATACTGAGGTAATTATTTGTGTATTGAGGTGATTCGTAGACACTCAAATAACATGATATTTTCTACCATATCTTCCATGTATAAAGAATCTATGTTGATTCCATGAGTGACTTCCAATGTATCAGTTTGATCGAAAACATATGAATTTTTAATGTCTAGTCCATGAATGTCTTCCAATAATACTATTCATGGAGATGATTCACAGTGGTCTAGGTCACTTTCCTCGCATTGTAAAGATTCATTTTATAGTTTCAAGTTTTCTAATGATGTGTTTGTAGAGAAAAATAAATTTATGTATGGTGGTCAAATAGATGAGTATCCAGGGAACCATTATAGATATTTTGAGAAATAAAAAAATATTGAAAAAGTATTTTATTCACACATAGTCATATTCCTTTTAGATCGCCACCCATTCTACTAACATGTGTATAGAAAATTTTCTACACCTTATGGAATTCATTTCAAAAACCACCATTATCCAAAGTCATGAGTGTGCTTAGTGAATTCTATTTATTAAATGGATAAATTGTAATCCTGACGTGATTCTCTCTCAAAATTATAGGCTCCTTTTCCCATTAGTTTCCAATCCATGGGGAAATGTTTTGTAGCTGAAATATATGACACCAAAAAATTTGATGAAGACACAATGACTTCAAAAAAAATTTGAGATAAAAAAGACAAAAAATAATCCTAAGGTTATGCTTCATGAATCATCATTGAATTGGAAATGGATTGAGCTCATGTATTTCCATCAATATAAGTTTCATTTGAGAATATGTAAAGCTATGATGGTTTCATCTAGGAGTATAATTTCTCATCACGACAATACCATGAATTGATGGTGTGATTCATGAATTTGATAGATTCATAACCATTTTTGAAAGAAAAAATTTCATTGAAAAAAAAAACCACAAATTTGAAAATACCCATGACTGTAAATACCACCCTAAATAAAAAAAAATTAATGGAGGTCATCCAAACATTAAACATCAGTATTGATCCTAATTTGTGAAACTCTCCATTATCATGATTAAGGAAAAATTGATAGTCTAATATATGTGGGATTTTAGAATCACCCATTCACGTGTTCTTGAAACACTACATCCGTGATATAGATGTATTTCACTATGGAATATTTCCTCTAAAAAGGTAGAAGGGAATTTGAGTTAAATAATGCCTTACAGAGCATTCATCCTTCATGAAGCACTGCTCTCATGAGAAAAAGATTTCATCACAAGGAGTGATCACCATGTTTCATGAATCCTCATCCACTAGAAAGACCCTAAACATTGTGATGAAATTGTACTTCAGAAAACTCCACTACATGGGGACCTATGCTTTGGAAAACCAATATAATAGGCCTATTAATGCTGAAAACCTTATGTAGACACCATATTGGGAAGGCTGTCTTCCAAAATCCCCCAAATCCATCCAAGATTGGTCTAGTTGTACCTCATGTACCTATCGGAAATGTGCCACCAATTCATGTGAACCACTCCACCTAAAGCGTGGACCGATATTACCACATACATATTTCTTATTAGCACACGTATGATAGGACCTATTTCTTCTCATTATAAGAAGAAAAATATAGACATAATGATTGAAAAATGAACCACATTAGTGAAATGAGAAATTGACCTATATATTCCCATCTCAAAGAAGTATGGGAAATCATTATGTAAGTACAATGGTTATAACAGGAGTTCCCCATGTTTAAGATGCATGATGTCAAACTGTGTTATTCAAATGTCCCCAACACATGATATTAAATGGTGGGATTACACTACACAATAAATGAAGGATTCACTATATGTGAATTGAATGGAATTGTACCCATGATTCATACCCTCATAAGTAGTTTGAACCTCCTCACAAGTAATGAGATCTTCCTCACATGTAATGACATCCCCCTCAGTTATCATCCATGAAAAAGCCCAAAATCATCACTCATTGACACTTATTTCATTACACAAGTGACATTTCTGCAACTTACAATTGTTTCCCACACCATGAATGACTCTTGTGGGCTTAAAGGATTGTAGTAATCGTGAAATCCACCTGGCATCCAATATTGGACACACACACACACATATATAATCCCCAACCTCCATCAATATGAGTACCATTCATTAGTAAACTTAAATCATGTAACAACCCGAGATTTTATAAGATATAGTCGTTTTTATTTCTTTCATATCATCTGTTGTATGCTACACCAAGATTATCTTGCGCTATACGCAACAGCATATTAGCTTGCAGTATATGCAACACTATTCTTGGATCGTGTTACACACAATTTCATGTTTTTTTATAGTAGTTATTCTATGAAACATTGAGTATATATATATATATTCAATTTATTTTGTTATACACAACAACAAATGAGTCATGCACTACACGCAACCCTAACTTGGCTTGCATTACACGCAATCATGACCTTCCTCGATAGCATGTGTTGTACGCAATACCGGGTTTTACCAAACAAAGATATATTATAATAATATTATTATGAACTAGCCGTCATGAATAGTATTAACTAAATTTTGAATTTTATAAAATTATTATTAATCTTACACATTTTCTAGAACAAGGTATAAGAACAAAATGCATTTTTCGTGTAAAATAAGTATTTTTCAAAAAAATGCAGTTTTGCCGCCTTTTGATGGCGTACCCACGTTAAATCTAGTTTTTGACATTTTTATAAGTTCAATTTTACAAAATGAACTTCTTATTTTGAATCAGGATATAAAAATTTACATTGGATAATGTTTTGATATTTTTCTGATAACTTTCATATTTTAATGAATAGTAAAAACACGATATATTTTAATTAAAAACAACTTTTTTATTCATAATAATTTATGTGGTTAAATTATAATATTGAATGGTTTTAAAGTATAAATATAATATCATTTTACCATTTAATAAAATTTATGTCATTATGATTTATTTTACCTTGAATTTGTAGGTGAAATCAATTCAATCTTTTGCAATGTTTTAAACAAAATCATGTTTTCATTCGAAAATGAGATTGATTATAAATTAATTACTGAAACCTATGTAATTTGAATTTTTAAAAATGGATTCCATATTTGGAATCATTGGGTCCAAATTATATTAGTAAGCTACTTTTTATTTTTGGGCATTATGAATAGTAACTACGGTAAATTTTATTTACCATAGTTAAAGGTAAATCGGGAAATTAAGGGAAAATATAAGATTATAAAATTACCCTAACACCTGTAAAAATCCTATTTGATGACTAAATGTCGAACCATATCACCTAAGGGTAGGATTAGAATCATTTAATGGATTTTTTTTCCATGAACATAACTTAATTATTATTAAAACCAAAGAAAGTGACAACATGTCACTCTCTTAAATCTTATAAGTATATTAATTTTCATTTACTGATAAACTTCATGAAACTACGAACATGAATAGTCTCAAGAAGTCTAATAAAATTATCTACATCATATGAATTTATTTATAATTTTTAGGGATTAAATAATTATTTTTAATTGTGACACAATAGTGATGTAGAAAATTGTTCATCTAGTGAAAAATCAAGAATATAGTTTTTATTAAACAAATAGTAACCATTAAAGGCACAAAACCCGGACCAAAACTTATTGGTCATGTAAATGTAAAACATTATCATCCAATGGTCGAATATTTGACCATTTGGAGCCTTATAAAAGCGATTATGTCACTTATATTATTTTATTTTAAATGATGCCAAAGTTGTCACCTTCATAATTTAATAAATATAAAAATTTAAATATTGTGATTTTAAGATGATAAATTCGATTAAAAATATTATTGTGAAAGTTAATAGATTTATCATCATCATAGGATTTTATTTTATATTTTTATTCAACAAATAAGTATATTAAATAATTATAAAAGAATATTGTAGTAATTAATTTATTAAGAGATAAACCAAATAAATTGTTTTAAAAATAATAAAATAATATATGAATTATTTAATGTGCTCCAATAATTTTAGAGATACATATGACCTGTTATGAATCTATTAAATCTTTTATTTAGAACATATCTTCTGTATATATTTTATTTAAATTCAAATATTTGAATAGTGTCAAAATTGACACTATTGTTATTTTATAAAAATATCATATTATAAAATTGTTTAAAAATCACAAAAAATATTTAAAAATTTATAAATTTAAATTTTTATGGTATAAAATGTTATAAAGTATCCAATTATGGATAATTTACAATAAATAAGTAAATATTTGTTATAATTTAAAATTTTGAATGTTATTACCACATATAAAATTAAATTGATTAAATAAGGATAAATCAAGTTGATAATGTTTAAAATAAATTCCTAACATGTATAAATTTTATTGGTTGATGATATTACAACCCTATATCATCTAATCTTTTAATATGAGTCATTTTTGGAAGTTTTTAAGTGGGGTTAGATTTATTATAAATTAAAATATTTAAGATTTCCAAAGGTGCCCCTCTCTTCCCTTATAAAAGGGAACCTCCTCCCACCCTTCCTCACACCAATTTGAGCCTTCAATATCGGCCAACCCCTGCCAAATTCTCTTCTACACTTCCCTAGAAACATCCTAGAGGTCTTGGTCTTCTTAAAAAACCAAATTTAGTGCCCTAATAGGAGGTCTCAAAGAGGCGCTTCAAAGAAGAGGTAATGTCCGTTACCTATTCATTCAACTTTATTTCTTATTCTACTTTTTCTTATTCAGTTGTTTCATTTTGAAGTAATAACAACAGTATCACTCATATAATGATATGTTATTATATGTATGAAACAACCCTATTTCTCCGTCTATCCATCATACGGAAAATGAAATCACCGCGCGTGCGTACGTACGGAATACCGTCTCCACGCCGTGGTGTAATCTATTTTTCCAACACCACCTTACTTGGATGGGTATAATGGTATAAATAATAACTATACATAGTTATTATAACATCATACTGATTATGATATATTTTATCATCCTATCCTATTCAATTCAATAATTATGGGAACGATATCATCGCTCGTGCGTACGTACGGACTACCGTCTCCACGACGTGATGAGATTAATTCTCCATGTTAACCACTTGACAATGATTATAAAGTATATATAATCAATAATAATGAAATATATGAAATTATAAAGCTACCGGATTTATGTATATATATATATATTTATGTCATCTACTTAATTCCATTCAACTCAATAAGAAAACAAAAACAGCGTTCATGCGTACTTACGGCCTACCGTCTCCATGAACGGTGTATTTCTTTCCATTTATCGATCTGTTATATATATGTATATTCTGAATATATATTATATAAAAATCATGTTTTATATTATGGAATTAATTAATCATGATCTAATTAATCATATGAATAATTAAAAGTCAAAACACGAACAACAAATGAAACGATTTTACCCACAATGCTCTTTAACATGGAATTTACAAAAGAACAGATAATATAAATTCATAAGTGAACCATATATGATATCATAACAATGAATATTATTCTGTAATAAGTCAATGACATTATTTAAATCATTATACAGGAGGTTCAGATACATACAAATCATATCGAACATAAGGTAAGGGATAATTTTTTAAATCTCATTTTTATCCGAGATTGTTTATTCATAAGTATTTACTGGGGTTATTTCTATCATCCACGTACAAGTTTTATAACAGTGTTTTCATGTATGTTTAAAGTCCTTTTTGCCCATTTTTTACTTTTACTACATGTTATGTAAGGAATATTTCTTTTTTTTACGTTACGAGGTACTTTTTTGGAGTTTTCTGGCAAAAGTACGAGAAGAATGTTTCTTTTAACTTATACGACATGAAAGGATTTTTACGGTTTTATAAAGCCTTATTTTCATAAAGCATTCTCCAAAATATTTCATTACTATTTTCAAAAAAATCCCTTTCTTTTATAATTGCATGACATTTTGTGAAAAGAGAATGATTTTGAATAAGAAAGGATATTTTCCTTAAGAATTCATTTCAAGTGTTTTATCAAAACCATTTTTCATCTAAAATTACATTATTTCATATGTGTATATTTCAAGTATCATGTCTCTATGATTTACATGGTTTATTTTTTCTTATTATGAAATTATATCCATTTCTTTTATATGGATTATGTGATGATGGGATGATGTTTATGAAACCCATTTTATTCATTGGGTTATTATGAATGATGTATGTTTATTTTGTGGCACAAGTAAGAATGATTTGATTATGATATGGGTGGGACCTATATCACCCTCCAATGCATTAGGTAAAGATTTATATCTCATGAGATAGAAATGGCTGGAACGGCATGTTAAACCAGTTCAGTATTACAGGACTGGAATGAGGAGTGAACTCGATTCAGAAAGAGACTTTGTCCACTAAGATGGTCTTGGGAGCAATGCCTTGGCTAATATGGAAGTCATATCATGTGTTTAATGGCTTCCATAATTACATGTTTTATTACCATGCTATTTTATCATTCTTAATGTTTCTTTATGATCTATTCCTTACGTACTTCCATGTTTTAGGTTATTTCTCACTCTTTTTATGTTTAAACATAATTTTCATATTTTTAAGTTCAAATGTATATGGTATGTTTTATTTTATCCATGCTTACCCTTACTAAGAATTTCATCTCACCCTTTTTATGTTTTCTTTTCCCTAGGATATAAAGAAATGTTTTAGGTAAGAAAAAAGGGGGATGATCTTTATGGGAGATGTTGAAGATCCTTCACCACGATTAGAAGATTACGTTCCAAGTTTCCAAAGACACTAAACTATTACGGTCCTTGTGTGTCAGTTTTTGTTATGTACTAAGTATTCCGAAAAATTAATGTAATGTCCATGTACGTCAAGCTCCGGGTCTCTACAGTTTGTATCCGAGGAAAGGTTTAGTCAACCTTTGAAAACTAGGATGCAAAAACGTTAGTGAGATCCCTAGAGATATTTATAAGGTATGTCTAGGGATATCCCTAAGGATATGTATACGTATAAGATATAGTACTAGAACTATTGTAACGATCATAGAATTTATCCTAAGATGTTAGATATTGAGGGTAACCCCCCTTTACTATGTTGTTTTCCCAAGCATGATTTTTCCCTCTCACGCTATTCTTTTTGGGTTTTAGAAAATGGCTGGAAACAAGAAGATTCATGATAATGGAGGATATAACGGACAATGGAATGATATTATTCATGAGCAACCAAATGAAACGAGATTTGGAAGTCCAAACATCATTATTATGCATAATAATCAATCTCATAATATGATCAATAATGTCAACTTTGGTAAGATTCCTGAATCAGATAATAAGAGAAAGATGGAGTTTCATGATGATCATAGAGGAAATAAAGTTCAATTTCCCTCATGTAAATCATGTGGGAAGCGGCATCAGGGAGATTGTTTCAAAGGAACTGGAAGATGCTTTGGTTGTGGAAAATAAGGACACAAAGCCAATAAGTGCAAAGGAAAACGTTCAGATAACACCTTGGACAAGGATAATGGTATTTATATGACATCAACAATGATTAGATGTTTTAAATGTGGAATGTTGGGCATTATGCAAACCAATTCCCTAAGGGAAAATCTCATGAAGAGAATCAGCATGGTCATACGGGTAGTATTTAGGTGGATGATGATGAAGAGACTACAAATGAAATATGAGATGAAATAAATGATGAAGCTCAGCTAGTGGTTAAGAAGTTAGTGGAATGATTGTATGTTTATAAAGAATAATGTATGTTACTATGGAATAAATAATCATCTAAGGATTGTTACACTATTGTTATTCCTAATGTATATGTTGAATGGCACTGGTAACCATGGAAGGTTATTTATATATTTTTGTAATGTAGATGATATGCACATAATGAGGGTATAAGAAGATAATGAGATGTTTGATTGTATTCATGATCTCATGACTGATATAAGGACTAAGTGATATTATGGTTTTATTATATAGAAATTTTGGGATTTTGGTATGTTGAAAGAGTTAACTTTTGACAGCATTCATGTTTTCACTAAGGTTAAATGGGTATTCATTTTTCCAGGGAATACATGATTAAGGTATTCATATGTTTGTAATTTGATCAACAAGATATATCTTATGATATATGGGGATAAATGATGGCATTCACGTGATGGTTATGTGACATTTCAAGTAATCATTTTATTAATACTATGAGTTAGTATTGTTTAAGGATATAACTTTTTTTTGATATTATTTATTGGATGTTATAGTAATTTCCTTTTAGAAAAAGGAAAACCTGTAGGACGAGCGACAGCCCATCGCGTTGGATAAGGCTATGGGAATTGAACCCACAACCGAAGTGAAACTGGATTTTATCGCCTATCACTAGCCTACATGAAGTACCTGTTTAGTAGAAACTAGTTTCATTATATTAAGTAGTATGATATATGAACTATAAGTCCATTTTAGGAACCATATATGATTAATCTCACTATAGATCGACTTATGTAAATTTAATAACTTTTGCTAACCTTATGTTTGAGACAGATGGAATGACCCGTCATTCTATCACATGATCTGCTAACACTTCACGAATAACAAATTCAACTTCATTTCTTTTAAGAGATGAAGTGGAAATTGTTCAAGGCACGAACAATAGTGAGATTGTACCAAAATAAATTATGTATTTATTCTAATTCAAATTCATCAACTTTTGGTAAATTATCTTGAAAACCAAAACTTTTGTTGTAGTGCTCTTATATCTGATGAATCAGATGGTATCTTAGATCATAACAAATTTATTGCTTTTTGATTGATGGCTTTTTCATAGCCATGTTCTCTACCACTCTCCATCAGAACATGATGGTCAGATTTCTCTTCCATATCCATATTTTCACCTATGTTCTCCTATGTGGAAACCCCATGATTAGTTTATTTGGGTAAGTGTTACATTTCATACTTTAGTTTATAAGGTTAAGTTTTGGTATTTCATTTTACGATGTGAGTTTCAATTAAAGAAACATTCAAGTAGAAAACCATGTATAACCTCGATGAATTTCGAGGGCAAAATTCATTTTAAGGGGGGTAGAATGTAACAAACCGAGATTTTATAAGATATATTCGCTTTAATTTCTTTCATATCATCTGTTGTATGCTACACCAAGATTATCATGTGCTATACGCAACACCGTATTAGCTTGCAGTATACGCAACACTATTCTTGGATCGTGTTACACACAATTTCATGTTTGTTCGATAGTAGTTATTCTACAAAAAAATTAAATATATATATATATATATATTCAATGTATTTTTTTATACTCAACAAAAAAAGAGTCATGAACTACACTCAACCCTAACATGGCTTTCATTACACGCAATCGTGACCTTCCTCGATAGCATGTGTTGTACGCAATACCGAGTTTTACCAAACAACGATATATTATTATAATATTATTATGAACTAGCCGTAATGAATAGTATTAATTAAACTTTGAATTTTATAACGTTATTATTCATCTTACACATTTTCTAGAAGATGGTATAAGAACAAAAAATATTTTTTGGGTAAAATAAGCATTTTTCAGAAAATGCAGTTTTTCCGCCTTTTGATGGCGCACCCACGTTAAATCTAGTTTTTGACATGTTTATATGTTAAATTTTAAAAAATAAACTTCTTCTTTTGAATTAGGATATAAAACATTACATTGGGTAATGTTTTGATATTTTTCTGATAACTTTCATATTTTAATGAATAGTAAAAACACGCTATATTTTAATTAAAAACAACTTTTTTAATCATAATAATTTAGGTGGTTAAATTATAATATTGAATGGTTTTAAAGTATAAATATAATATATTTTTACCATTTAATACAATTTATGTCATTATCATTTATTTTACCTTGAATTCATAGGTTAAATCAATTCAATCTTTTGCAATGTTTTAAACAAAAACCCGTTTTCTTTTGAAAACGGGATTAATTTTAAATTAAATACTGCAACCTATGTGTTTCGAATTTTGAAAAATTCATTCCATATTTGGAATCAGTGGGTCCAAATTATGTTAATAAGGTACTTTTTATTTTTGGGCGTTATGAATAGTAACAACGGTAAATTTGATTTACCATTGTTAAAGGTAAATCGGGTAATTAAGGGTAATATAAGATTATAAAATTACCCTAAAACCTGTCAAAATCCTATTGGATGACTAAAAGTCAACCCATATCACCTAAGGGTCTGATTAGAATCATTTAATGGACTTTTTTCCATGAAAATAACTTAATTATTATTAAAACCAAAGAAAATGACAACATGTCACTCTATTAAATATTATAAGAATATTAATTTTAATTTAGTGATAAACTTCATGAAACTTCGCACATGAATATTTTACAGAAATCTAATGAAATTATCTACATTATATGAATTTATTTATAGTTTTTAGGGAACAAATAATAATTATTAATTGTGACACAATAGTGATGCATAAAATTGTTTATCTATTGAAAAATCAAGAATATAGTTTTTATTAAACTAATAGTGACCATAAAAGGCACAAAAACCTAACCAAAACTTATTTTTCATGTAAATTTAAAACATAACAATACAATGGTATAATTTTTGACCATTTGGAGCCGTATAAAAGCGATTATGACACTTATATTATTAAATTTTAAATGATTCCAAAGTTGTCACCTTCATAATTTAATAAATTTAACAATTTAAATATTGTGATTTTAAGATGATAAATTCAATTAAAAGTATTATTTTGAAATTTAATAGACTTATATTAATCATAGGATTTTATTTTTCATTTTTATACAACAAATAAGTATATTAAATAATTGTACAAAAATATTGTAGTAATTATTTTATTAAAAGATAATCCAAATAAATGGTTTTAAAAATAATAAAATAAATATTATATTAATTATTTAATGTGATAAAATAATTTTCTAGATACATATGTCCTTTTATTAATCTATTAAATCTTTTAGTTTGAACATATCTTCTGTATATATTTTATTTAAATTCAAATAAATGAATAGTGTCAAAACTGACACTATTGTTATTTTATAAAAATAATATATTATAAAATTGTTTAAAAATCACAAAAATATTTAAAAATTTAAAAATTTAAATTTATATTGTATAAAATTTTATAAAGTATCCAATTATGGACAATTAACAATAAATAAGTAATTATGTTTTATTATTTAAAATTTAGAATGTTATTACCACTAATAAAATTAAATTGATTAAATAAGGATAAATCAAGTTGATAATGTTTAAAATAAATTCCTAACATGTATAAATTTTATTTTTTGATGATATTACAGCCCTATCTCATCTAATATTCGAATATGAGTAATTTGTGGAAGTTTTTAAGTGGGGATAGATTTATTATAAATTAATGTTTTTACGATTTCCAAAGGTACCCCTCTCTAACCTTATAAAAGGGCACATCCTCCCTCCCTTCCTCGCACCAATTTGAGCCTTCAAACTCGTCCAAAACCTTCCAAATTCTCTTCTAAACTTCCCTAGAAACATCCTAGAGGTCCTGGTATTTTTCAAAGGCCAAATTTAGTGCCCTAATAGGAGGTCTCAAAGAGGCGCTTCAAAGAAGAGGTAATGTCCGTTACCGATTCTTTCAACTTTATTTCTTCTTCTACTTCTTCTTATTTAGTTTTTTCATTATGAAGTAATAAAATCAGTATCACTCATATACTGATATGTTATTATAAGTATTAAACAACCCTATTTCACCATCTATCCATCCTACGGAAAATGAAATCACCACGCGTGCGTACGTACGGAATACCGTCTCAATGTCGTGGTGTAATCTATTTTTCCAACACCACCTTACATGGATGGGTATAATGGTGTAAGGAATAAATATAAATAGTTATTATAACATCATACTGATTATGATATATTGTATCATCCTATCCTATTCAATTCAATAATTCTGGGAATGATATCATCGCTCGTGCGTACGTACGGACTACCGTCTCCACGACACGATGAGATTCATTCTCCATATTAACCATTTAAGAATGATTATAAAGTATATATAAGCAATAATAATGAAATATATGACATTATAAATCTACTGGATTTATTTATATATATTTTTATGTCATCTACTTAATTCCATTCAACTCAATAAAGAAACGAAAACATCGTTCATGTGTACGTACGACCTACCGTCTTCATGAACGGTGTATTTCATTTCATTTATCGATCTATTATATATATGTATATTATGAATATATATTATATATAAATCATGTTTTATATTCTGGAATTAAGTAATCATGATCTAATTAATCATATGAATAATTAAAAGTCAAAACATGAACGACAAATGAAACGATTTTACCCAAAACGCTATTTAACATAGAATTTACAAAAGAACGGGTAATATGTAGTCATAATTGAACCATATATGATAGAATAAAAATGAATATGATTCTTTAATAAGTCAATGACATTATTTAAATCATTATACAAGAGGTTCAGATACATACGAATCATATCAGACATAAGGTAAGGGATAATTTTGTAAATCTCATTTTTATCCGAGATTGTTTATTCATAAGTATTTACCGGGGTTATTTATATCATCCATGTACATGTTTTATAAAAGTGTTTTAATGTATGTTTAAAGTCATTTTTACCCATTTTTTACTTTTACTACATGTTATGTAACGAATCATTCTTTTTTTTACATTATGAGGTACTTTTTTTGACTTTTCCGACAAAAGTACGAGAAGAATGTTTCTTTTAACTTATACGACATGAAAGGATTTTTATAGTTTTATAAAACCATATTTTCATGAAGCTTCCTCCAAAAGATTTCATGACTATTTTCAACAAAATCCTTTTCTTTTAAAATTTCATGACATTTTGTGAAAAGAGAATGATTTTGAAGAAGAAAGGATATTTTCCTTAAGAATTCATTTTAAGTGTTTTATCAAAACCATTTTTCATCTAAGATGACATTATTTCATATGTGAATGTTTCAAGTATCATGTATCTATGATTTAGATGGTTTCTATTTTCTTATTATGAAGTGATATCCATTTCTTTTATATGGATTATGTGATGATGTGAGGATGTTTATGAAACCCATTTTATTCGTTGGGTTATTATGAATGATGTATGTTTATTTTGTGGCACAAGTAAGAATGATTTCATTATGAGATGCATTGTGTAAAGATTTATGTCTCATGGGATATACATGTCTGGAATGGCAAGTTAAACTGGTTCAGTATTATAGGACTGGAACAAGGAGTGAACTCTATTCAGAAAGGGACTTTGTCCACTAAGATGGTCTTCGCAGTAATGCCTTGGCTAATATGGAAATCATATCATGTGCTTAATGGTTTCCACAATTACATGTTTTATTCCCATGCTATTTTATCATTCTTAATGTTTCTTTATGATCTATTCCTTATGTAATTCCATGTTTAATGTTATTGCTCACGCTTTTGATGTTTAAACATTATGTTCAGGTTTTTATGTTCAAATGTACATGGTATGTTTTATTTTATCAATGCTTACCCTTACTGAGCATTTGAGCTCACCCTTTTTATGTTTTCTTTTCCCCATGATATAAAGAAAGGTTTTAGGAATGAAAAAAGGGGAAGATATTTATGGGAGATGTTGAAGATCTTTCACCACGATTAGAAGAATAACTTCCACGTTTCCAAAGACACTAAACTATTACGGTCCTAGTGTGTCAGTTTTTGTTATGTACAAAGTATTCCGCAAAAGTAATGTAATGTCCATGTACGTCAAGCTTCAGGTCTCTATAAAGCACATGTTTCTTTCTGCCTCATAATTTTTTATATGACCCCAACACTTTCTAAACTACATGGGAATAGATTTTCAACAAACTGGGATACATAGGCCATCTCCTTTATGTCCAATACCAACATCCATGACCATACTAATTTTCTCGGTGACACTTCCCTAGTAAGCTCATTCTTCTCACCGTGGAGATCACTTCTCTCTAAGGTGCTTGACGAAACTCAATGCGTAACCCCACAATAATTTCAACCATGAAAATTATTTGGATTAGGGGATCATACATATATAAAACCCACACCATCCCTCACCATCACACCATTCATGATTCTAACATCCTTATTACATGATGTTAAAAAACATGGACATGCCTTGCCATAGGACCTCTAACGACAACATTAAACTATGTGGGTTTTGACCTCTATATTATAAACAGGTTATGTAGGACACATCACCGATGTTCAATACTGATGAATTTTAACACAAGGTGATCCTTATTATGGAATATTGTCCTTGATCCTACATCAAGGTAATTCGGATAATTCTTCAAAGTGTGAAATCTTTAATTAATTTCACACACCACTTGTATCTATCTCTAGGGGCGTTATGACCCATCCAACCAGGGTTCATCGTTATCAGAAATTGTTATGAAGGTTCTCCTCCCTATTGATTTATCAAAAACCGTCATGGATTTACATCTTCTGTTTGTGGTTCAGACCTCCCAGATCTGCCTCCGTAGGAATTTTGATCCATACCTTGGTAAACATCCAAGTGTGATATCCTCCCTCCTCGGTACACACCTCATTGTGTCACCTCCACGAGGAATTATTACCAATAATTTATTCTCTAAATCATGTTAAACATGTTCCTCAATCCATTTCCACAAGATTTCACACATGTGACCCTAATAGATACCTCATGAAAAACCTAGGAAAACTGATGTTAAAGCCATAGAAGATATGCTTATATAGTCTCATCTCCCTCAAAAATACATGGTATTCTTGAGGTGAATCCAGTGATGATATATTACTTTGGTATTAGATACCTCATGATAAACATGGTGGAAATTTTTTTTCAAACCAAAAAAAACATTATTTAGGTACCATCCTATGAGGGGAAAAGCATGTGACCAATTTTTCTAATGTCCCAACAGTCCAGTGATGCCAAAAGTTACTACTCTCCTCACCAAAGGATTATTAATTGTCATGATCCATTGGAATATCCAAGTAGAGGCAGTGTAATTAACTAGTACTGAAAATATTTTTTTCACCAGCACTAACGTATTTGAAAATTAAATGACTCTGTGAGGGAGACCAAGACAAGGCAAAATGTTACAAGGAAGAATCCACATAATAACAAAATCAAATCCAGTCATTTATTTATCAGGAAGAAGGAATAACATTGAATTCAATGAATGATTACCTCCTTTGGAAATAGATAATGTGGTGCAATAATAAATCCCAGTGTTTGTTAACACGCAAGGGAGGGTTCCATGGAGAAAGTTTTAGAAATATACTCTTTATTGAAATTCTATGCAAAAATGATTTTTTCATAACATATGGAATGGAAACATAATAATGGTTGAGATTAAATTATTAGTAAGGGTATGTACATGAGATATAGATCTATGATAATATGAAATCATATGAAAGGAATAAGGGTACGTGATATTGAACATAACACATGGAGATCATACACAACCATTCATAGATAACAAGCATTGGTGAAGTAATTATGTTTTGAAATAAAAATGGAATTAATCATAATGAAATCAAAGAACATGATCTATGAGAACATTAAATAATTATATGATATATATTTGTGGAATAAATGCATAAATAAGATGTCTTATGTCACAAACTCCCAACAAGATATTTGTAACATTTTAGGATTGGGAAAACCACTATTGTACCTACTTTGGGATTGGGATGACCTCCCATGTACCCTAATTATATGGTCATGGGCTAACCCACATTGTACTATGATTTTTTTCAAGGGATAACCACATGTACACCCACCATTTGGGATTGCGCTATCCACCTATGCACCCTTTAGCCTTATATAATATATAATAATACCTAATTAATCATAGAGAGATATATTTAAAATCCATCACATAATGAAAATGTTGCAGAAGTGTTGAATTAAATCACATATAATTAATCATATGATGAAATGAGTTTGGTTTATTAATCATTGAATCTTATCATAATATGTTGAAATGAGATCAGTTTCATGGCCATCATATAATAATCGATGTAAAAGGAAGAAGTTATAATAAGAATGTTATAATGGTATAACTTTTGGGAGTAAAGCAGGTTTTATAAACAAATTTTCATGATAAACTATTCAAATAAAAGAAATTAATAGTGTCCTTGGATGATATATCATGTAAGGAATAAGAGATATCAATATATGTAATCTTATATGGAAAATGATTTTGACTGATCATTTAATCATTTCATGGGGGAATGAATTTATTTTTTAAAATCATTATGTATAAATAAAACCTTTTTTAAATCTCTTTTTATTATTTTTTTGAAATCTTATAATATAATCTTTTGAATAACATTTTAAACATTTATCATGGATAATATCAATTCAACATTTAAAACACAAATTTAATACATGTTTTTAGATATTTTTCTTTGAAAATGAACATGAATATTTATAAAGGATTGGTTAAAGTAATTATTGTTCTTGAAATTGTCAAATTAATCTTATTCCATACATGTTAAAATGACGACTCCTTTCACATATATGGTAAAATATAAATGTGAATTATTTGAAAAATGCATTGAAGATTCCATTCAATTGTTTTTGGAATACATTAATTTTTATGAAATTATACATATGACACAATAGATACATACTTTCATAATTTTAATTAAAATTTTCAAAATAAATGAAAGTACGAAAGAGTATAAAAATGTTACCATTACATGAAAATTTCATTAAAAACTATATAATAACAAAATTAATGATTATTATATATAGGTATGTAATTTTATGGTAAAATTTTGGACTTAATCATAAACTATCTTGACCAATTATGAGATTGTTACATAAAATAGTTATCACTTTGTTAATATTGTTTCATAATCCCAATGAAGGAATTAAATAAATTAAAATTTCCCATTTCATGAGGTTGAATAAATTCATCATACAACATGTCACGAGTCTTGTATATAAACCTCATGAAGGAATATAGATTCATTACATAACATATATCTCAATGAAAATAAATTGATACAAAAAAACCTTACATATTGGGTAATGTTTTAACTGTAAACTCCATGAAAGATAGATCTTAAAATATACCTTTATATCCAAATAATACAATGAATATGAATCTAATAATATAATCATGGTTTTTTTACACACCACATACATGAAATATGTTTCAAAAATTTCATGTGTATATCAAATGTAAAAACAGAGACTGAAATCACTTACCTTGTATCTTGATTTTCATCGTACTAGATAAAAAATCATCTATAATAGATATAATTTTTATATAAATATACTAATTAACTATATTAATATATATATATATATAACCATATATGGTATTATTATTACCCTTTATTACCATTAAATTCAAAATTTCATCTTAATGTCATGTTTTGGGAAACAACTACCTCATTTTCCATGTTAGTTCTGAATTGATATATTTGGTCCTACTAAATAGATCCTAATTTAATAATATCCATAATATTATGGATGATATAAACATGACATATATTTACTATATATTTATTTGTGGTAATCAATAATATTTAGATATAGGAAATGAGAAACAAATTTTTTTGAGAGGGTTGGATGGACATACACATAAAAACTATTTTTTAATTTATTTATTTGGATAAAACAAGAAAATGATATAAAAATATAATAAAATAATTTTATTTAATATAAGTATTAATTTTATTAAACTCATTCTTAATATAATATATGAATTGGTTGAATTAATAACGTTTTATTACAAGGTAGTAGTCTTCCATTCACAAGAAGGACGTTAACATGTTCTCACAAAATATAAATCATGAATGTATATGTGGGCAAAAAATTACCAAATCATAATAATATAATAAATATAATTTATTTCATATATAAAAAATTATATCCATGCAATAAGACCAGTCATTATATGTGTTAATTGAAGAAAAAATGAAATTGGTTCATAGAGAGGTAATCCACCATACAAACTGAACAACGTGGGATACCGTCGAAACTGAATCCCGAATCATTTATCCACTATGAAAAAGAGAGTTCCCAATCTCTTCAAAAAATGAAAAAATCATAGGAAAAATAATTGATTTTTGGTAATAATTTCATCATCATAGAATTTTCAATAATTGAGTAAACGTGAAGAAATCATCATATATATAATAATAAAATTATACATCCCATAGTACAGAGAGTCACTAAGAAAAATAAAATTGGAATATAACATCTAAACCTACCTCTTAGTGATCCATGAAAACCCACTATAACCCAAGTCACCCACCCTTGGTCACCCAAATTAAAAAATACAATGGTTGGCGCGAGCATGAAAACATTCAATAAAATAATAAAGGGCTACAAACACCAAAATGTACAAGCAGGGTTCGAGCTAAAGATTCTGTTAAGATTCTAAAAAATAATCTTTTAAATTACTTCATAATGAAATTTAAAAATGAAAAAATATGTGTATAAATAAGATATTATGATGATTTATTCTGAAATAATGTTTTCCACATTTCAAAATATATATTAAAATAAACATGTAAATCTTTAATTTTCACCTTTTAAAAACTAAAAACATTGTTGAAAAGAATTGAAAATCATTTAAAAAGCAATTTCCATATAATCAATAAAATATTATAATATGAACCAAACATGAAAATAAAATCATGATTTATTAAAGTCGAGTCAAGATGGATAATAAAAATAAATGATGTTCGAAAAGAAACACTAGTTAAAATAGTGACAACAATTGATGTTTGGTATCTAGATCTGGTATATAGTTGTCATTAGAACAACCTATGAACAATAGTTATTACACCCTTTAATAGATAATCAAATTACAACATGGTTAATTATTGGGATTATGTCTAGTCTCATGTGTCTAATGAAATCCAATTCTATACACACCATCATTCCAAGCATAATGTCTATTTCTTACACTTTTCATGTTCTCTATGGATCCAATAGATGGGCATGCTTATTAAAGTGAATAATTTATCTAGTACATCTCATACCACTATCAAGGTTCCCATTAACAGTCAAAATTAGGGAAGATATATACATGTTACGAGGATCACACATGGATCCTGGTCATTAACATCTCACTCTCAGTCCCCAAATTCTCTCAATGTAAATAATCAAATTTCTATCCCCCAAAATAATTGTATGTAAAAGAATCAACCATGTTACAATTAATGGATCATGACATGGGATAATTATTATAATGTTATAATTGTGACTTCATGAATCAACATTTTTAATTCAAAATTATTAATACAATTCATTATTCAACATTGTAATAATACTCACTTCCTTTCAAAATTCATCATAAAAATCTAAAAATCCCCTTATAATAAATATTTTATTTTTGGGAAACAAAAACTGATTTAAAGGATGTATTTTCATATTCATAAGTTTTGAATCCATTTCAAAACATTTGTTTACAACATATTTCCATATAAAAAAACAATCTGTTAAATATAATCCAAGAACAACAATTACAACGTAAGGGGGAAATCATTCAAAGTGGTTTCCTTGTCAGAAAAATAAATTCAATCATTTAATAGTATTATAAAATACCAAATAATTAAATCTAGTTAATTATAATCAAGGATGTTCATTTAACAAATCTCAACCTGAACGAAGTCTCCCAATTTCACTAGAAACCCCATTATAAGTACATGGAAAATATATCCAAAATAACATTGAATTTATAAAATTCAAAAAATGTTATAGATATCAAGATTATATACATTTATTTAATAAAAAATTTAATTAAAGAGAATAGTTTCATAGATGTTTTTATAAGGAAGTAAATAGAATAATTTTATAGAACATGTGTTAGAATACAAGAACACATGTATCTATGAATTTATTTAGATACAATGAATTGAAAATGATGGAAAATAAATTTAACACTGACTTTTAATATAAACAATCCATCTAAAACATATACTGAATGTGTCATCATTGATGGTGATCACAAATTCTATAAAAATATATCTTGAGGGAAGGGAAAAGCTATCCAATGCCAAATAACCCCAAACAATCTACCATGATAAAAAAATGAATTTCCATATTATCCTTTAGAAATAAGGAATCATCCAGAGAAAGTAAATCCATTATTGATAAGAAATGAACTAACCAAAAGAAAAAATATCTACTTTGATTTCTATATTGTTCTACAAATCGATAAGGGTTAGGTGCCAAAATTCCTTTAGAGGTATCTATAAACCATAAGTATTGTATTATGATATATTGAGAGAAGTTTAGAATTAATTGGGGGGGTGAAGACATTATTTACTATTTTTTATCTTTAATTAACATTCACAATGTTTCTGAGGCCATGTTTCTTGGTTAGTACTATCATGAACATAGTTATGCCACCCCTACTACCCATGTATCACACAATGTTTATACAATGATAAAACAATGTGAAACCCATGAAATAGGCTTCCCACCTTATTTATCCATGTAATGAACTTGTTAAAACCATGATATATATTTCAATATTTTTTTATCCATGTGTAAACCATTTGAAAACAACGCAACCTTGGTTGCACAAATTTTTTAACCATCTGCACACCCTGAACAAACCATGAAAATGGATTGAAACCTAAAAATGGTCCTCTAAAACATTGAAGACAACTGATATGATGATCTTAACCTAGAGTAAAAAACATATTTCTCAAAACACATAAAAATCCATGGGATGTTATAACTGCCACACCCTTGGGATTTCTATCCCAAAAAGTAATAGTTTCGGTAGATAAAAAATTATGATGGTAGAAACATCTATCACACATTTCAGTGAGGTGAATGGTCCATGGAATAGAAGTGATTCTTACCCAAATGATAAAACACCACACAAAAATCTGGGAGAAAAAAACCACTATTATTACATGTCTCTAAACTAGAGAAAGAATGAAGAATGGGAATAGATATACCTATAATTTAAAGGCTCACCAAAATGGTGTAACCGAAGAACAGAACACCCCTTAAGAAAAAATATGATTCCATAACCACTAAATATGGAGAAACATATATGACTATGAATCCCTATGAAAGGTAGATAATTAAAAATGATTTCTACACAAGGTAATTATTCAATGACAACAAGAGTTATTTCAAACATATTCTTAGAACTCGATGAGCTCAACAAATAAAATTACAACACCACTAGGTTCCTCGTCTATGAGAAATACACATCATGTTAGTTACTCACAAAAATTCTATGATATGTTTATGTCTAACTAGAAGTATCTCACACAAATAGAACATTACCAAAAATGTCACCACGCTCAGACTTGGGGGATTATTCAATATATCAAAATTGAGTTATTACCATCAAGTCCAAACAGGAGGAACAAAAACCAAAACCTAAATGATATGAAAAAATGAAAACAATATTACATTAAGAAACAAAAAATTACCCCAACCATGTTATAGAATAAATCATCCACAAACATCCCAAAAAAGGGTGGTTCTAAGAAAGGCATGCCACGGGAAGGATAACTCAAACAGTTTAAACTTCAACATAAAAAAACTATATCAATGTTAACCAAATTCGAAAACTATTTGTAGAAAACTTGAAACTCTTATATACATGAAAAGCATCAATCTGAGTCATATGGATGGATCCCTATTATCACGATGCATCTATTTCCCTACAATCGTGAGATGTTATTCTCATCCAAAATAATCATTTTCATTAAACAACATACAAACCCTCTAATGGTATCCACAAAAACCACACCATCCATAATGAATTTGACAATTTTAACACAAAGTCTTACAATAAAAGTTAATTCACCCTAAAAACCTGTGATATACCTCTTCTTTCATTGTGAAGGATTTCCTTTATCAAACATGAAAGAGGAATTATTCCATTTGTGAAGGTTTATTAGATCCACTTCGATTGATAAAGCCTTATTCAACATTCCGGAATAAGAAATAAAATTGTCTGTATGCATCGGGGTTAAGAGTTATGTGTGAATATCTTTATTTAATATGTATATCCTTATTTACATTATCATGAAGCATGAATTGTATCAAACATACCACACATGAGAATTTTTTGGCAATCTCTACAAAAGATTGTTGTCTTTACCAAAACCCATGAACTAAATAAATTTATTCTTCTTCACATCCTCAAGATAAAATCATTGAATTAATCAAAACATAAATAATTCCCTTGACATAATTTTATACAGTCCATAGGTAATCAAAAATACTCACCACTCGTAGACCGTTCTTAAAAATAAGGAGCAGATACACATGACCTTCACTGATTCCAGTGTCTAGAGAGTATCAAAGATCACAATGAATGATTCAAGACAATACACTACCTCGTGAGAAATATGTATTCCATTAAAACAATGTGGAAAAATAGGTATTCGTCGATGGGTTTAAATTTCTAGAAAGTAACAATCTCTCGCTCTTGATATAGATTCTTGGTAGAGTTATTAACAAGGGATTCAATATCTTGAAAATGTAAAGAACCACCCTAAGTACTAGACCGTTGGGCCATAATTCTATATTTTATTATAGGATTCCTAGGATAAATTTCTAAACATCACAATACAATTTCATATAAACTCAATCATCAAAGAACACTCAAACATAGCATGATTTTTTAAACATAGTCACATATCACTTAATTTATGTCATAATTGATTTTATATAACATATTATTTCACCATTTCCAAAACATTACTATTTCATTTCAAAATAATAAATCATGATTTAAATTAATGATAGGATCAAAACCCATCACCAAAAATTGAAAATTATTCCATGGATTCGAAAACATTAATCCCATTTTCCAATTATAAAAAAAAATTTCATTTAAATCCATTACAAACTAAAATTTATTCATTCAAAATTATTTTAGCACATCACATAACAGTCACTCTAAATTATCCTTCCATATATAAATTTCAAAAAACAAATGGTTTTTTCAATGAAAACATTAATGCAAGATCATGATAAAATATATTTAAAGAAACAACTTAGTTTTAAAAAAGTATTTAAAATCATTAACAAAGGATTAAATTTAAGAAAGCCAAAAATGAGCATGAAAAAACCCTCATCCATAACCCACATCAAATAAATTATGTCACTTGTAAAAAAATGGATATGAATTCATCTTTGGAAGAATTTAGAATTATAAATAGCTTAGCGGTATAGGATGGTATGAAAAGGAAAACCTCACAAATTTTCATTGATGGATTTCTAAAGCAGCCACAATCACTCCTCACAAATTATGGGACCCCGGAATGATAGTTCCACTATGGTAATCCATTCACTCGTGTTAAAAAAGTTATAAGACACATACAAAATCAATGAAAGTCTCATTTGGAATGTAAATATAATTTACCAGATGAAGAAATTATAACATAGAAGAAATACTCAAGTCCCAACAACCCTGGTAAATCAATTTTTTCCATGAAGTGGTGGTGATCAAGAAATTGGTTGTGGAATACCTCTTTAGTCCCAACACATTCATAATCACATTTATACCATGAATTACCCCTAATAAAACAAGAATTTGAAATTCATTTATTTAAATTTATATAAATACCCTCTCATATATCATTTCTAATGAACCCACCAGGGATACCATAGAAACCCACACCTGAACTGATTCTCCAGGAACCTGATCTGTGTTTGTAATATCCATAGGCTGGGGAAAAGGACTCGGGCATCAAAAAATAACCATTTGAGATTGATTTCTCCTACAAAATATATATAAAAATAGAGTACAATGTCGAACCACCATCATATCTATAATTTATATATATATATATATGTATCATAGTACTAGGTGACTCTAGGAAAACCAAAATATGAAAATAATTACCAAACCTGCTTCCTGGTGGTCCATGACAACCAACTATATCCCAATACATCTGCTTATTGTCACCCTAACTCAAAACCACTATGGATTGTGGGAGAAAAAACACCTAATATAAGACAATTAAGGGATCTAAAACTTGATAGTTATAATAACATTGTTCATTAAATGGCCTAGTATGATACAAACAACAACTATATGAAATTAATTATTCAATAAAATAATATATGATAGATGAAGAGTCAAAACAATAGAGTATTATTATTAGTATAAAAATTATGATTTAAATATTTAAAATCATTTATTTATAAAAAACCAATAAAACATTCCATTAAACCATTTATAAACAAATCATTTTATTGAAAATATTTGAAACTCTTTTCAAAAGCTAAATTAAAATAATAATGAAATGTGGAGAATTATCACCCGATATGAAAATATGAATAAGGTTCAATACAATATATTCAAGGTTCATAATAACAATAAACGAAGCAAGAAATGAAAGTCCATTTCCAAATACAGACAATAGATGATGTCATTTATTGAGATCATATATATGGATTTAATGGGTATAACCTTGGTACGATGGTGAGTGAACCTCAAAATAGATAATAAAATTACAACATTAATTACTTTTGTATTAAATTTTGTATCATAGGTCTAAATAAAACATATTCCACACATGACCTCTAACCTAGACACTAGTTTATAGCATGAAAATTCCACGCTCTATATGGATCCACTAGAAGGGTGTCAGTCTTCTAGTAAATCATATATCATGTTCATCCCACCTAACTATACATGATCCAATTACTAGTCAAAATATGAGGTGTGATATGATGGTTAGGGGGACCACACTATGATCACTATCATCAACATTTCAGTCTCACACCCATACTCTCTAAAAGTAAGTAATCCCTGTCTCAACCCCCAAAAAATTGGAAGTATAAGAATCAACCAGGATACAATTACGTGATTATCACATGGTAGAACTATCATAATGTTCTAATCATCACATAAAGCGTCATCAATACCAATTCTAAACCTTTTGTACAATTAAATATTAAAAAGTGTAATAATTCCCACTTCCTTCTACAATTCATCAAGAAAATTCCAAAAAAACCATTAAACCCTCCATTTATTACAATGAAACCATAAATAATTTAATGAAATTATTATAATTCTTAATTTATTTGAATAAATTTTAAAACATGAGTTTACACTATATTTCCATGAAAATAAACCATTTATTTGAAATAACATAAAAATATATTCTAAACAATGGTAAAATCATTCAAATAGGTTTCTAGGTCATTTAATAAATAAATAAATTTATTAACATTTATAAAAAAAATTAGTACAATTTATTTAATTAAAAATATAGAACATAATTTAGTAAATAAAAATCCATGACAAGGCCCTAAATTTAACCTAAAAAAAATTTAAATGTATTTTGAAAATAAAATCAAAAAAACATGGAAGTTAAAAAATTAAAAAATGATATAAATAACAATATTATAATAATTAAATTAGTAAAATATTCAATTAAAAAAGAAGAATTTCAAAGGGGAATTTATGATGAATTAAAAGGAATAATTCTATAGACAATGTGTAAGATATCAATAAAACCTGCATCAATTATATTTAATTTAAATAAATTAATTAAAAATGATGAAAAATCAAAGAAAAACCTAATTGAAATATAAGTAATACAACTAAAATAAATCTAAAATGTGTCACAATCTATGGAAATCTACACACATGAGAATATAGATATGGATGCAAGAGAAAAGATACCATAAATCTAATATCCTAGAATAATCTTCCATGAACCAATAAATTAATGTTCACCATAACCATTATGAATAATGAATAGATATGACACGAGATAACCAATATTTATATGAAATGAACTCACTAAAGGGAATACCTCTAATTCCAATAGCAGTTCAGTATATTATGAGATGATTTTTATGTTTTTTAAATACCTCAAGAGGTCTCACAAAACACATAGAATCATATTATGATCAAGTGGGAAAGTATATGGTAAATTTGGGGGTTTGGAAAATTAATTACAATTTTAATAATGTTAATTACCATTTTCATTTTTTCCTGGGCCAGATCGCATGGTTAGTACTGACCATACACAAATCATGCAACACATACTACCAAAGTTTACTATATTTTTTATATAATGAACAAACTAAGAAAGGACATTCACTGATTTTTAACCAAGAAAAAACCTAGAATAAACCATTAAACTAGTTTCACATGTTGTTAAATGAAGTTAAAATCATGAAAAAACCATGCCACCCAGGTTATTCACTTTGTTTAATTGTGCCCAAACCATGTTCAAACCTTGTAATGGCCTAAAAACCATCAAATATTCCCATATAAATTACCAAAATCAACCCACAATGAGATCTAAATATTTTATTCTCAAATAAATGGGACAAAAAAACAATAAAAAGAAAAAACGTTGTATTAAATGTGTGATGAATGGATGAGATTGGGATCCCTTTTATAGATGATAAGAAGGGGAATTCTTGTAAATACTCAAAAGTATTCAATATTAAGATTCCATTAAAATGTCATGTGGATAAAAATTTGACCATTAAAGGGTTGGATTGATTTTATAATCAGGAAAGCCTCCAACACACGTTGAAACACATGTTTACACATTTTTGTTCAAAAAATTCTATGTTTCCCGACATTAATCTTTTTTTTACTATGGAAACAAGTATCCTATCCTAGCTAATTTATTCATTTTCACTAAATTAAATGTATAAATTTTAGATAATTTGATCCCATAGTTTCTAAATAAGAAATCTTTGTTGTAAAATAAAAATAAAATATTTTAAGACAATTAATTTTAACACAAGAACATGTAATTTATAAATACACTGATTTAATAATAATAGAACGAACAATGTTTATAATAATTTTTAGAAATTACTTTAATTAAAAAAGATATTTTTTTATATTAGGAGGAAAAAAATTTATACTTATTTTCATTTCAAATTATATTTAAAGAATATATAATTTTTTCATTTAAAATTATTATGTAAAATATTATTATCTAAAAAAAATTACTATAATTTTTTGATATTATTGATTTAGTATGAATTAAAAAAACTGAAATTAAATTATTTAATTAGAATATATTATGCTCAGAACTATTTAAAATGAAATATTAAATGAAATAAGTATTCTAAACCAATAATTCACTAAATTTACTCGATTTTTAATATTTTTATTGACACATAATATATTTAATTAATAAATAAATGATTACCAGGTTGGAATTTCTAATGAATTTAACTTAATTATTTCATCACAAAAAATTAAAATATATTATCATGATTAAAAAATGAATTATTTTTCAAAATAATACTTATAACCAAACAATATATCATTTCCCATATTAATATTCTTTGGTGATATTTAAAGTATGCATAATATCCTTGATTTCTAATTCAATATTTATCTTATTTATTAGGTCACATTCAGAAGAAAGTGGCAAGAAATTTCCCCATTTCAGTTAATTTTATTACCATGACATAACTGATCCAATTCAAGAGAATTCGTTTAATATTTTTATCATTTTCATTCTTATTAATCTCATTTATCCTATGGTAAATATACTTTTACCTTAACCAAGATAATAAATTGTCACGACCCGTCCTCGGGGCCCGTGCCATGACTACCCCAAGCCCGCCTTCCATAGGCCAGGGGCTGGCGACTAGCACCAAGGCATAAATCCCAGAAAGAGGGAAGGCATTGACTTTGAAAAGTAAACAAGCACCACAGAGTAAGCAAGTGGAAAAGTAAACACTAAGCAAAAACTGTGACAAGCTGTGCTGAAAGTAAAGGGGGCCGGAAATAAAAGCCCAACTGTAAAGTACAAATGAAAGGAAAAAACAGAAACTGAAAGAAAAAGTCGCAGCGTCGATCCGTCCTCTGGAAGTCCCACCTGAAGGGTGGGTACAGATAGCCTCCATAGCTCCTCGGTCCAGCCGTCCGCTCCGAGTGTGTCCCGCCCAGTGGTCCACCTCCAGGTACCGTCCTGCTCCGCACGCCCCCACCTCGATCAGCGCTGTCCATCGTCTGCAACCAACACAACGAAGTGCGGGCATAGCCCGTGCTGGGGTGAGTATAAGCTACTCAGTAGGGACCCCGATACCCCCGAAGGTCT
Organism: Viscum album; assembly: GCA_963277665.1. Taxonomy (NCBI): domain Eukaryota; kingdom Viridiplantae; phylum Streptophyta; class Magnoliopsida; order Santalales; family Viscaceae; genus Viscum; species Viscum album. The sequence continues at coordinate 1,392,904,515 of OY728126.1, read as the reverse complement.
CCCGAAATCCACAAAGGATAATCCACAAAGGAAAGATACAATCACGAAGTAACAACCGACACTACTTAGGTACATTCCCATACATATACCTAAGTCATCAATTCCCGTTCGGCTCCAACATCCGAGCCCAAGCACAACCAGTCCACACAGGAAAGCAAAACATATACCCACACAGGATAGCACAACACAATCCACAAAGGAGAGTAAACAGTAAATCCATACAGGATAGTTCAACACAATCCACAAAGGAGAGTAAACAGTAAATCCACACAGGATAGTTCAACACAATCCACAAAGGCGAGTAACACAAGATTCAGCTCACACAGGTATACTTCTTCAAATGACGATAGAGATGATCAGATGTAGCCACTGATTCATCTAAGCCGTCGGACCCACAAAGGATCGGAAGGTACTAACCCCCCCCTGCAATGACCCGCATAGGATCGTTTATGAAGTTGGACCCAAAGCTATTGGAAAACTCTTTCTCCATCAAGTACAGTGGTTATGCCGCTACAACCAAGCGCTCTTCCGTCGTGGGCCTGCCGCTACAACCAAGAACTCCCATGTGCCGCTACAACCAAGTGCACCTCTGTCATGGGTCTGCCGCTACAACCAAGCGCTCCCATGTGCCGCTACAACCAAGCGCACCTCTGTCGTGGGTCTGCCGCTACAACCAAGTGCTCCCCTGTGCCGCTACAACCAAGCGCACCTCTTTCGTGGGTCAACCGCTACAACCAAGCGCTCCCCTATGCTGCTACAACCAATCGCACCTCTGTCGTGGGTCTGCTGCTACAACCAAGCGCTCCCCTGTGCTGCTAGAACCAAACGCACCTCTGTCGTGGGTCTGCCGCTACAACCAAGCGCTCCCCTGTGCCGCTACAACCAAGCGCACCTCTGTTGTGGGCCTGCCACTACAACCATGTGCTCCCCACTGGGCTATTCGTAACACACCATGTCATTCGATTAGCAGTCATCAAATCTCAACCGGCTCTAGGGTTCCGCACATAGCATGCTCGTTCCGGGAGGGTCCACTCCGCGAGCTAAAAGGTTGATGCATCAACTGTCATGCAGTCCGGAGTTGATGTATCCCAAGGTGTACCGTAGTGGTCACTACTAAAAACACGGAGGATTCTCGTACTATTCTCATCATCGTCGCAGTCGAATCCACCGAGGATCTCTGCATAGTCGTCGTCGTCGAAGTCACAGCCAGCACTAGGGTTCCCGCACACAGCAAGCTCGTTCGAGAGGGTCAGCTCCACGAGCCAAGAGGTCGATACATGAACTGTCACAAAGTCCGAAGTTGATGTATCCAAAAGTTCCGTATCGTCAATAGGAACTCAACGTCGCAGACGGCGCGTCAATCGGATGCCCGGCCTGAAAGTTATTGGCTTTTTCGTCCCAGAGGCCCGGTTGGTTTTTTAGGCAAAACGAACCCAACCATACTCCACCTGCGTCCAAACCTCGGGCGGAGTGAGCCAAATGATCCGTCTCACTTAGAGGAACTCAACAATGCTGAGGACACGTCAATCAGATGTCTGTAGCTCAAGATATGAGCTTTTCCGCTCCGAGGGCCCGGTTGGTTTCGTGTATGAACCAACCCGGCCGAACCCAAAGTATTCTGAATACTTGAATGCGATATACCGAAACGACCATCTCGATCCAAAGATCATGTTTCCACTGACGGCGTGTCGTTTGGAAGCTCGTAGCTCAAGTTACGGGCATTTGATCGAAAACGGTCCGAAGATGGGGGGTCCGGGCCGGGCCACCCCGGCCCGACCCCCCTGGGTCGGACGAACCGGTTCGACCCGGTCCGACCCGGTCTGACCCGGCCGGACCTGGTCCGGCCCGGCCAGGGCGCGGCCCGGCTCGACCGAGCGGCCGAGCGACGCAGGGGGGAGCCGCCGCCCCCACGTGACACCCCCGCGGCACCTGCGGGTTGTCGCCCTGGACGACCCGAGCGACGCGGGGGGGAGCCGCCGCCCCCGCATGACAACCCTGCAGCACCCGCGGGGTGTCGCCTTGGACAGCCGGACCTACGCCGCCGCGCCGCCGGCGTGTTCCGCAGGCCACCGGAATCCCTCCGGTGGTCCGATTCTGTTCCGGTCTGCGCCGCTGCTCCTCCTGGGACTCGTTCACCAATGCGGAAACATCGAACTTCCATTGCGACACGTTCTGTCGTCACCCATCAAATCCACACAACAACGAAGAACAGAGGAAGGTTGTCGGGCAGTGTTCGTTTGGCCCGCACCCTCCGCGTTAGAGATAAACAACGGGAGAAATGTATTCAACACATGAATCAACAATTTTAATGGATAAAAATTGTTCTTGTTGTCCGGTTCTTCACTTTTAAAAGAAAAGATCACGGGAAAAAGGAATTATTCACAACAACCCCTACCTCGTAGCCGTCGTCATACGCACGTTCTTCGCGGATTTGTTCGTCGCGGAAGGAGGGGATCGTCGCGTCGTCGCGGAAGGGCGTCGCGTCGTCACGGAATCCGGCGTTCAGTCAGCGAACTCAATGGACCAAGAAACAACAGATTTAATTTAATTATATAAAATTAAATCCGTGTTTTGTTAAAAAAAACACAAGGGAGATTTAAGAGAATCCCGAAGTCTCTTATCTCAAACAGCTGATCGGAGATTCGTTGCGGAGGAAGAGACGTCGCAGAAGAACGTTGCAGGAAGGGAACGTCGGCGTCTTGGAACACAGCGTCGCGTCATCAACTTCCACGGGTTCAGCGTTCTTCGTCGGAGGCCAGAGTTCTTCGTGTTCTTCGCATTCTTCGTTTTATTCGCGAAGGAGGATGAAGGCTCAAGAACTCTGACAAAACCTCTCAACGAGTAATCCTTCAAAAAGACTTGTTGGTATTATTTTATTATTACACCAACAAACGAAAAAGATAAGTAATGACCCATCAATTGTTTGAATTAATTCAATGAAAGAAACCGCCCATTTAATTCATGAAATAAACCGCCCAATTAAATGGTGCGTTAAGGATTTAAGAAAACGCGTCAGTTGACTTTCATAGTGATGGGTTTTCGCGGGTGCGTTACTTAGCGGAAAGAAACGGCGGGGCTCGTGCGTGACCCACCTCACAAATATCCTACCAAGAGGGTAGGATATTTATGGATAGTACAATATCCATTTCAACTCAGTTTAAGCCGCTTTTAAGTTGCTTCAAGTGGCTTCCAAGTGGCTTAAGTGAAATAAAATAAAGTTGTCGCAAAATTATTTTATTTCTTAACTTTAAGCCCGAAAATTAAAAACCACACCCGAGCAAACGCAACTCCGGAAGAGGCGTTTCTAAGAAAATACCGGCGCTGCGATTTCATCGGTGCCCTCAGAATTCGATTCTGGGCACCGGTTCAAAAGTTAGAAAAAATCCGCTCGTCCGTTCACTGAACGTACCCGAGCCAAACTTCAGAAAATGATTCCGGGCACACCGGGCCTCAGAATCAGGTGCCGTCAGAAACTGAGCTCTTGTAAAATTCCCAAGAAAATTAAGAAAAAAAATTCCTTGAAATTTACAGGTCTTTACATTACTCCCACCATAGGGATTTATGTCCCCCTAAAGCTTCACCACAAACTTAGGGATACAAGGGCGGTACTGAGCACGCAACTGAGTCTCCCGCTCCAAAGTTCTCTCCTAGAGGTTCCCATGCTGCTATCTGAAGCGCACTAGAGGAATCGATCATCCACGTAGGACCCGATCCGGTTGATCCTCGATCTCTACTGGGACCTCCGCAAAAGTTGCCCCATCATCCACATCTAGCTCCCCATGGTCAAAGATTGACTTTGGGTCATGCACGTATCTCCTCTGCTGAGATACGTGGAAGAAGTCGTGCACTTGGCGCAACTATAGTGGTAAACCCAGGCGATAAGCCACCCTGACAATCCTGCTGAGGACCTGGAAGGGTCCGTTGAAGCGTGGAGACAACTTGCCGCCTTGGCCAAATCTCCGCAAACCACGTCGAGGTGAGACACGCAAGAAGACGTGTTCGCCATCCTCAAACTCTAGTGCCCTCCGCCTCCTGTCAGCATATGACTTCTGCCAGCTCTGAGATGTCCTTATCTGCTCCTGGATGACCTGGATCTTCTCTGTCATGGCCTGGACCATCTTCGGCCCCACAAGTGCTGCTAAGATTTCTTCTTTGTCGATAAGAGAAATCTGGTTTCATCCCCTAGATGAACCACTTCCTTTGCCTAATACAGTAAATCCCGACATGGATGGTACTAATCCATACCAAGGATGACATCGTAAGGCCTCGACGCTACTACCAAGGGATCCAACCGTTACTCTCGCCTCCAAGGGTTGAGTCACAATGTCGACATCAGTGTGTGGTAACTGGGTCTCCTCCTGTAGATGTCTCATAGGTGAGGGTCAAGTCAACAGTCTAAACTGGAACCTCTTTGTAACAACACAAAAGAGGACAGGAATAAAAACATCACAAGGGTATGCGTCTTTTATTATTGCAGCTCATAAAACAAAGACGCTACACAACACCAACAAGGAACTAGAAGTACAAAAGACGTATCCACTAGTCCCGTTCCTGTCCATCTGCTCCAAGAGGTCCTTGATCGAAGGCCTCAGATGCCTGAAGCTGAGCTCTCGCATGTCCACCAACTACCTGCGGTCGGGGTGGACCTCCTGTTGGTGGTGGTGGCAACACCCCGAAGCGTCGTCCACCTCCAGCTGCGCGGCCAGCTCCCCTGCCATGGCCGCCTGCTCCTTGCGGTCTGCCTTGATCGAACCTCTGCCTCTACCTGGGGGGTCCTTCGTTCATCTTATGGTCATCCGTATGGAGGGTCGGACAGTCACGAGCCATGTGACCAACCCCGCTGCAGGAGTAACACTGCCCTCTCATGGAAAGTTGTTGCCCACCCCGAGTGCCTCGCGCGAACGATCCAGAGTCATGCTGTCGACCACCTGTAGGTCTAGTCCTCTTGGACCCCTATGTCATCTATCTACTGCCCCCTACAGAAGAATCTACCACATGCCGGCAAGTGGTGGGTCCTGATGCTGGAGACTGCTCCGAAAGGAAACTCTCCACTAAGAGGGCTCGCTCCAACACCCCTGCCTGAGTCGGAATGTTGAGGGAGATCATCGAAGCCCTGATCTCATGCCTCAGTCCCTGCTCGAAGGTCCGGGCCCGGAGGAACAGGTCCTGTACCATATCTGTCGAGTAGCGAGAAAGGTCGGTGAACCTCGCCATGTACTGGACGACCGCCAAGCTGCCCTGCCGCAGCTGAAGATGCTCTTGAATGCGCACCACACGGAGGGTGGCCGGGACGAACTCTGAGCAGAAGAGGCTCTCGAAGTCCGTCCAGATGAGGGAGGCCTCATCGTGCACCTAAAGCATCATGCTCCACCATTTGCCTGCTGCCGCATGCAGGAGGCTCGCTGCAAGGATCACCATGAGGTCTGCTAGTGTCCTCACTAATCAGAAAACCCGTACAACTGCCTCCAGCCAGTCCTCGGCGGCCTGAGGGTCCGTCTCCCCGCGGAACCTGGGCGGTCGCTGGTGATGGAACTCATGTAGTGCACTAAGGCGATGTGAATCGTCAGTGGCTGGGGCTGGTAGCATCGGTGGCTTGGCGGGTATAGGTACTGCCGGTGCCTCAGCTGTCAAAGGGCCCTATACCAAGTCCTCGACGCTCGGTGGGCTCTCGCCACGCATATCGCTCGAAACCCTAGCTGGCTGCCATTGTGGGGCCATCCTAAAAAGGAAACAGGTGCGCCACGGTCAGAACAGTATACCTGGTGAGATGACACAAGTAATCACAATGAAAACTTGAAACACATAAGAAATCAATGTTTTCATGCATTAAGTCGGAAATCAGAAGTCAGGGTCCTGGTGTACGGATACGTCGGCCGCCGCACCAACACTAGACTCCCTGGAATGATAACCACACTCAATACGCTAAACACTTTTGCTTCACATAGAAGAAAGATCAGAGTCTGTTGTAGAACCGACCACCTCTGATACCAATTTGTCACGACCCGTCCTCGGGGCCCGTGCCGTGACTACCCCAGGCCCGCCTTCCATAGGCTAGGGGCTGGCGACTAGCACCAAGGCGTAAATCCCGGAAAGAGGGAAGGCATTTCCTTTGAAAAGTAAACAAGCACCACAGAGTAAGAAAGCGGAAAGGTAAACACTAAGCAAAAACTGTAACAAGCTGTGCTGAAAGAAAAGGGGGCCGGAAATACCAGCCCAACTGTAAAGTACATCTGAAAGAAAAACAACAACTGAAAGGAAAAGCCGCAGTGTCGAGCCGTCCTCTGGAAGTCCCACCTGAAGGGAGGGTACAGATAGCCTCCACAACTCCTCGGTCCAGCCGTCCACTCCGAGTGCGTCCCACCCAGTGGTCCACCTCCAGGTACCGTCCTGCTCCGCACGCCCCCACCTTGATCAGCGCTGTCCGTCGTCTGCAACCAACACAACGATGTGCGGGCATAGCCCGTGCTGGGGTGAGTATAAGCTACTCAGTAGGGACCCCGAGACCCCCGAAGGTCTCCCGAAATCCACAATGGATAATCCAAAAAGGAAAGATACAATCACGAAGTAACAACCGACACTTCTTAGGTATATGCCCATACATATACCTAAGTCATCAATTCCCGTTCGGCTCCAACATCCGAGCCCAAGCACAACCCAGTCCACACAGGAAAGAAAAACGTATACCCACACAGGATAGCACAACACAATCCACAAAGAAGAGTAAAAAGTAAATCCACACAGGATAGTTCAACACAATCCACAAAGGAGAGTAAACAGTAAATCCACACAGTATAGTTCAACACAATCCACAAAGGAGAGTAACACAACATTCAGCTCACACATGTATACTTCTTCAAATGACGATAGAGATGATCAGATGTAGCCACTGATTCATATAATCCGTCGGACCCACAAAGGATCGGAAGGTACTAACCCCCCCCCCCCTGCAATGACCCACATAGGATCGTTCATGAAGTTGGACCCAAAGCTATTGGGAAACCCTTTCTCCATCAAGTACAGTGGTTATGCCGCTACAACCAAGCGCTCTTCCGTGGTGGGCCTGCCGCTACAACCAAGCGCTCCCATGTGCCGCTACAACCAAGCGCACCTCTGTCGTGGGTCTGCTGCTACAACCAACCGCTCCCCTATGCCTCTACAACCAAGCGCACCTCTTTCGTGGGTCTGCCGCTACAACCAAGCGCTCCCCTGTGCCGCTACAACCAAGCGCACCTCTGTCGTGGGTCTGCCGCTACAACCAAGCGCTCCCCTATGCCGCTACAGCCAAGCGCACCTCTGTCGTGGGTCTGCCTCTACAACCAAGCGCTCCCATGTGCCGTTACAACCAAGAGCACCTATGTCGTGGGTCTACTGCTACAACCAAGTTCTCCCCACTGGGCTATTCGTAACACACCGAGTCATTCGATCAGCAGTCGTCAAATCTCAACCGGCTCTAGGGTTCCGCACACAGCATGCTCGTTCCGAGAGGGTCCACTCCGCGAGCTAAAAGGTCGATGCATCAACTGTCATGCAGTCCGGAGTTGATGTATCCCAAGGTGTACCGTAGTGGTCACTGCTGAAAACACGGAGGATTCCCGTACTATTCTCATCATCGTCGCAGTCGAATCCACCGAGGATCTCTGCATAGTCGTCGTCGTCGAAGTCGCAACCAGTACTAGGGTTCCCGCACACAGCAAGCTCGTTCGGGAGGGTCCGCTCCACGAGCCGAGAGGCCGATACATCAACTGTCACAAAGTCCGAAGTTGATGTATCCAAAAGTTCCATATCATCAACAGGAACTCAACGTCATAGACGACGCGTCAATCGGACGCCTGGCCTGAAAGTTATTGGTTTTTTCGTCCCAGGGGCCCGGTTGGTTTTTAAGGCAAAACCAACCCGACCGTACTCCACCTACGTCCAAACCTCAGGCAGAGTGAGACAAATTATCCATCTCACTTAGAGGAACTCAACAAAGCTTACGACACGTCAATCGAATGTCCGTAGCTCAAGATATTAGCTTTTCCGCTCCGAGGGCCCGGTTGGTTTCGTGTACGAACAAACCTGGCCGAACCCAAAGTATTCCAAAACCTTGAGTATGATATACCGAAAAGACCATCTCGATCCAAGGACCGCGTTGCCGCTGACGGCATGTCGTTTGGAGGCTCGTAGCTCATGTTATGGGCATTTGACCGAAAACGGTCCGAAGACGGGGGGTCCGGGCCCAGGCCGCCCCAACCCGACCCCCCCTGGGTCGGCCGAACCGGGTCGACCCGGTCCGCCCGGTCTGCCCCGGCCGGACCCGGTCCGGCCCGGCCGGGGCGCGGCCCGGACGGTAGGACCGGCCTGGCTCGGCCAGCCCGGACCGGCTCGGCCGAGCGGCCGAGCGACGTGGGGGGAGCCGCCGCCCCCACGCGGCACCCCCGCGACACCTGCGGGGTGTCACCCTGGACGACTCGAGCGACGCGGGGGGAGCCGCCGCCCCCCATGACACCCGCGGGGTGTCGCCCTGGACAGCCGGACCCGCTCGGTCGCGGGTCCGTTGGTCACCGCCGTCGCGACTGAAGCCGCGACGGCCTCGTATGGCGGCGCACCTGGGCGCCACCACTCCCGGGTGCCGGCGCCGCCGGCGTGTTCCGCGGGCCACCGGAATCGCTCCGGTGGTCCGATTCTGTTCCCGTCTGCGCCGCTGCTCCTCCCGGGACTCGTTCTTCACTTCAGAAACATCAAATTTCCGTTGCGGCACGTTCCGTCGTCGCCCGTCAAATCCGCACAACAACAAAGAACGGCGGAAGGTTGTCAGGCCGTGTTCGTTTGGCCCGCACCCTCCGCGTTAGAGATAAACAACCGGAGAAATGTATTCAACACATGAATCAACAATTTTAATGGATAAAAATTGTTCTTGTTGTAAGGTTCTTCACTTTTAAAAGAAACGATCACGGGAAAAAGGAATTATTGACAACAAGCCCTACCTCGTAGCCGTCGTCGTATGCACATTCTTCGCGGATTTGTTCGTCGCGAAAGGAGGGGATCGTCGCGTCGTCGCGGAAGGGCGTCGCATCTTCGCAGAATCCGGCGTTGATTCGGCGAACTCAACGGACCAAGAAACAACAGATTTAATTTAATTATATAAAATTAAATCCGTGTTTTGATAAAAAAACACAAGGGAGATTTAAGAGAATCCTGAAGTCTCTTACCTCAAACAGCTGATCGGAGATTCGTTGCAGAGGAAGAGACGTCGCAGAAGAACGTTGCAGGAAAGGAACGTTGGCGTCGCGGAAAACGGCGTCGCGTCGTCGACTTCCACGGGTTCGGCGTTCTTCATTGGAGGTCGGCATTCTTCGCGTTCTTCGCGTTCTTCGCAAAGGAGGTTGAAGGCTCAAGAACTCTGACAAAACCACTCAACGAGCAATCCTCCAAAAAGACTTGTTGGTCTTATTTTATTATTACGCCAACAAACGAAAAAGGTAAGTAACGACCCATCAATTCGTTGAATTAATTCAACGAAAGAAACCACCCATTTAATTCACGAAATAAACCACCCAATTAATTGGTGCGTTAAGGATTTAAGAAAACGCATCAGTTGACTTTCATAATGACGGGTTTTCGCGGGTGCGTTACTTAGAGGAAAGAAACGGCGGGGCTCGTGCGGGCCCCACCTCACAAATATCTTACCAAGAGAGTAGGATATTTCTGGATAGTACCCTATCCGTTTCAACTCAGTGTAAGTCGCTTTTATGTGGCTTCAAGTGGCTTCCAAGTGGATTAGTGAAATAAAATAAAGTTGTCGCAAAATTATTTTATTTCTTAACTTTAAGCCCGAAAATTAAAAACCACACCCGAGCAAACGCAACTCTGGAAGAGGCGTTTCTAAGAAAATACTGGCGCTGTGATTTCATCGGTGCCCTCAGAATTCGATTCTGGGCAGCGGTTCAAAAGTTAGAAAAAACCCGCTCGTTCGTTCACTGAACGTACCAGAGCCAAAATTCGGAAAATGATTCCCGGCACACCGAGCCTCGGAATCAGGTGCCGTCAGAAACTGAGCTCTTGTAAAATTCCCAAGAAAATTAAAAAAAAAAAATCTTTGAAATTTACAGGTCTTTACATAAACCATTACTGCAATAATTATTCATTTTGGTCAAAAATTATGTTGACCTTTTTTGAAATTATAAATTATTCATACACCAAATGTAATATTAATTTTTCATAATTAATTATCATAATTTTAATACATTAATTTCAATATTAATCCCAATAACATGATGAGACAGAAATTTTTTAAAGGAAAATGTTCAATCTATTATAATGTTTTTATATCCAATTCGTATATTAAATTTATTATAATAAATTACAATTAAATTATAGAAGTATAATTTAATAAAAACTTCTATAACATAAATTTAAATTGTAATTTATGTTTGTGAATTAAATAAATGAATTTATTATATTAAATAGAAATTCAGTATTTTTTACTACTAATAAAAAATAATGAATTTTAGAAAAACATGAAAACCCATCTTAAGATAATTATGGAATTGTAAATTATATAAATACGTTTATTTTAAAAAATTGAATATGAAATTTTTTCATGAATTAATTTTTTTATTCTTCACAAAAATACATATATATTTTTATTTGAAAACTGAATATTTTAAAACATGTAAAGGATTAAAAAAATTATATATTTAGGATCAATATGATTTCATAATATAAACGAATATACATTATATTTAAAAATAAGTTACGGCTAATAAAATTGATTTTTTAATAGTTATATTATGGCATTCATGTTATTAAAATATCATGTTTTTGTTAATACACTATTATGTGTGAAACAAAAGCTAATCCAATGTTGAGTGTAGGGGAATTTTCACTTGGTCTCACATGTAACCTAGTATATCAATGAAATATGATTTATTTGGAAATAAATAATTTATGAAAACTTGTGGTGTAACATTCTACCCCTTTAAATGAGATTCACCCATAAAATTCATCTCTTTCATCAATGGTTTAATTCATGAATGTTAATTTCATTGGATCCCACAACGTACAAATTGTTAATAAAAAATTATCTTCAAAAAGAGAAAGGGATGTGTGAATTAAATATATAAAAAAATTATTTTACCAAATAAGAGAACATTGGTAGAAAGTTGATATTTGATCATAGAAGTGAAAACTAACACCCAAATACAAATGAAGTGTAATTGAGAACATTGTTAGGATAACGTTATAAATAAATAAAAAATAAACCAAATAAGATTGAAAAAATAAATAGATATAATAAAAATGAAGATAAAAGAAAAATTTAATTCCATGTCCATTTTCCTAATGTTTTATAATATTCTTGAGAAGATATAATCACTTCATTTTATTCATTTTTATTAAAAAAATAACACCCAATTATTTCTTTCAATGATTTCAAATTCATCCCTTAAACCATGAAATGAAGTTAATTTTATTATTTATGAAGAAATAATGGATCATAATATCTATAAATAGAATGATTAGCCATTAAATATGTATTTAGTTATCAATAAATCAAAATGGTCCTAAAATGTTATACATAATTAATCATATGGTGAAATACTACATTAATTCATAAACCCCCATCTAATATTCATTGTAAACAATTTCCTAAATCGTTATCCAAATTTCTCATCGAAATTATTAAAATACATATTATCAAATTGAAGGTCACTAAATATAATGAGTTATTTTATCATTAATACACCAAACATCCTGAAATTGTTATTAATCATCACAGACAAAACATGTGAATACATTTACTGTGTATTCTATTGAATCTAGAATAACCATCGAACCACAATGAAAACATGTATGATTTTACTTTCCCTTAATAATAACATAAATCTTTAAATATATTGTATAGATCAAATAACATTTTAAACTCTATTAATGATAACATAAACCACATTGTCAATAATCTTTTATCATTTCTAAGGTCATCGACACATTGTGATTTACATTATCAATCTGAATCAACAATTTCTCCCAACCAAATACCATTTTAATAAAAATTAGGAATATATTAAAGATTACATTCCATTATAAAAATAATACCATTCCATTGAATAACTCATCTAGTCTACTATCATTCAACACATTCTTCTAAATCCTTAATGAAATACATATACTATGGAATATATTTATTTTCCTTGAATCATTATATATTAATTCCAATAATTAAATAATTCATTCACCTCAATTACATTAAAATCTATAAACTAACCTTAATCATATTATTACCTAATAACTCATTCCTTCTATATGTCGTTTTTTGTTTCATAATCATATGAAATAATATCATTACTAATAAAAAATTTCTATATTTATTCATTAGATTTTTTCCACAGACATTTAATTACTTAATAAACATGATTTCAATATTTGATTTATTCAACTATTAATTATTTCTTAGATAGATAAATATTCACATTCATTTAATTAACAAAACGTTTAATTTTACATTTTCAATTACATTTTGGTGTCCATAATTTCCACAATAAAAAATAATCCCATTACGATGATACAATCAATTATATTCTTTTTTATATGTTCCTAACAAATATAAATTTTAATATTCTTCCTTATATGATTACCATATCCTGAAACCATAGTGTACTCATTCCATCACATCATAAGTGAGGTCGGGAGTGGTATAAGGTACATTTTTTCAATCATATTATATGAATATTGATTAAGAATACTCACAACATACTTCATTCTAGTCAGCATCCCACTTGGTTACTCATTATAAAACCTTCCATCATATTCAATTTTACTAGAGTTCCTTCAGGTTCCAACTATATAAAAACAAAAAACAATTATAGTGTCATACACATTAGGCATAGTGGGAATCCAAGAAAGTTTGAACCATAATTGAAATTCTAAATCATGTAACCTTAATATATATATGATACCTTTTCTATTTAATGTTATACACTATTTGAATCATTCATGATGGTTCAAAAAGTGTTTTTGAATTTCCTAATCAAATTTCCCAGTAATGCAAAACTATGTCTGCAGCACGACCCATTTTCTAGAAGTAGCTCTTAATTAATTCCTGCTCAAAACTATTTTTTCAAAATTGATAACCCTAGTAACATATTTCATAAAGATACATCAATATTTAGTATCATGATAGGATGAAATTTTATGGATATCACCCACTCTATCCATTACCAAAATTCATGTCAATTATCCAATACTTTTAATTATTCTTAGACATATCCTTAGAGTCAACACTACACATATCCATATAAATATCCCTTGTGATGTCATTAAATGTTTCTCATTCGAGTTTCCAAAGGATAAATAATCATTTTCCGTAATACAATCTATATTGAGCTAGGCATATCATATATTGATATTACATCTTTTTATATGAATATTCCTTATAATATAATAAAATTTGAGGGATATAATTGTTTACATCCTTTGGAAATATGGAATTAAATACTCTAATCATTGGAAGGATCTTCAGTACATTACACAATAGTATTCTTGTTTAGTACTCAACATATAAATACCCTATAGAAAACCAAATTTCCTAATAAGGGGAATAGAAACATAGGAAAAGTTGATCAAATATGCTTAGTAAGGGTAATAACAATATATATCAATTTATAATATTATTAATGAATAAGGTAAGAATAAGGATACATGATAATGAAAAAAATAATATGATCATATTCAACCAATCATAGATCATAAAAATGGGTGAGGGAAAAAATATCATTAGGTTATAAGACATTAATCATGAGATAATCAACGAACACGAGACATGAGAGAATAACAACGACATAATACATAGAATTTTGTAATAAACATAACAATTGAAAAATGTATGTTGATACTACCCACCAAGACATTAATAACATGTTAGGATTTATATTGTAACACCTGAGACTTTTATGAAAAATATTTTGTTTTTATGTTATATAAATCATCAAAGGAATCTTTCGCTGCACGCAATTGCAACCTTCCTCAATAGCGTGTGTAGTACGCAATACCAAGTTCCACTAAACAACAATATATTATTATAATATTATAAACTAGCTGTTATGAATAGTATTAACTGAATTTTAAATTTTAAAACATTATTATTCATCTTACACATTTTCTAGAACATGGTAAGAGAACAAAATAATTTTTTTTGGGTAAAATAAGTATTTATCAAAAAATGCAGTTTTGCAGCCTTTTGATGGCGTACCAACATTAAATCTAGTTTTTGACACATTTATAAGTTCAATTTGAAAAAATAAAATTCTTCTTTTGAATCAGGATATAAAAATTTACTTTGGATAAATTTTTTATATTTTTCTAATAACTTTCATATTTTGATGAATAGTAAAAATATGCTAATTTTTAATTAAAAACAACTTTTTTCATTGAGATAATTTATATGGTTAAATTATAATATTTAATGGTTTTAAATTATAGATAGAATATATTTTTACTATTTAATATAATGTATGTCATTATCATTAATTTCACATTGAATTCATAGGTAAAAACATTTCAATCTTTGGCAATGTTTTATCTTCTAAAACACGTTTTCTTAACAACTGGATTTATTTTAAATTAATTACTGCAACTTATATGTTTTGAATTTTGAAAAATGGATTCCATATTCAGAATCAGTGGGTTGAAATTATGTTAATAGGCTACTTTTTATTTTTGGGTATTATGAATAGTAACTACGGTAAATTTTATTTACCATAGTTGAAGGTAAATCGGGTAATTAAGGGTAAATATAAGATTATAAAATTACCCTAACACCTTCAAAAATCCTATTGGATGACTAAAAGTAGACCCAAATCACATAAGGGTCATATTAGATTCATTTAATAGACGTTTGTCCTTGAACATAATTGAATTATTATTAAAACCAGAGAATGTGACAACATGTCACTTTCTTAAATCTTATAAGTATACTAATTTTAATTTGGTGATAAACATAATGAAACTTCGAAAATAAATAGTCTCCAAAACTCTTATTCAATTATTTACATCATATAAATTTATTTAGTATTTTTAGGGATTAAATAATTATCATTAATTATGAAACAATAGTGTTGTTGAAATTATTTTATTAATTAAAATATCAAATAAATGGTTTTAAAATATTAAGATAATTATTATATGCACTATTTAATGTGCTCCACTAATTTTATAGATACATATGACATTTTATTAATCTATTAAATCTTTTATTTAGAACATATCCTCCGTATATATTTAATTTAAATTAAAATAAATGAATAGTGTCAAATTTGACAGTATTGTTATTTTAAAAAAATAACATATTATAAAATTGTTTAAAAATAACAAAAATATTTAAAAATAATAAATTAAAATTTATATGGTCGAAAATGTCATAAATTATCAAATTATGGAAAATTCACAACACATATGTAATTATTAATAATAATTTAAAATTTAGTATATTATTACCACAAATAAAATTAAATTGATAAATAATGATAAATCAAGTTGGTAATGTTTAAAATAAATTCCTAACATGTCTAAATTTTATTGGTTGATGATATTAAAACCCTATATCATCTAAATTTAGGATGTGAGTATTTTGGAAAAATTTTAAGTGGGGTTGAGATTTAATATAAACTAATATTTCTTATATTTCCAAAGGTGCCCCTCTCCTCCCTTATAAAAGGGCACCTCCTACCTCTCCTCCTCACACCAATTTGAGCCTTCATGATCGGCCAAACCCTGCCCATTTAACTTCCCCACATCCCTAGAATCACTGTAGAGGTTCTGGTCTTCTTCAAAGACCAACCCTAGTGCCCTAAGTGGAGGTTAAGAAGAGGCGCATCAAAAAGAGGCAATATCCATTACTGATCCTTCAAAAATTATTTCTTCTTCAACATCTTCTTCATTAGTTGTTTCATTATGAAGTAACAAATTCAGTATCACTCATATAATTATATGTTATTATAAGTATGAAACAACCATATTTCAGCATCTATCCATCCTATGGAAAACGAAATCACTGCGCGTGCGTACGTACGGAATACCGTCTCCACCCCGTGGTGTAATCTATTTTCCCCCACCACCATACTTGGATGGGTATAATGATGTAAATAATTACTATATATGATTATTTTAAATTGATATTGATTCTAATATAGTATACATACACTCCAATACAATTCCACGATCATGGGAACAATATCATCACTCGTGTGTACGTACAGAATACCGTCTCCACGATGTGATGTGATTCGTTCTACATGATCTTCATTGAATAATGATTATATAAATGAATAAAATGAATAAATATGATATATAGTACATTAATACCATTCTGTAAATGATGTATCTATAACCTAAAGAGAAGAATAAGAATTTATTCGACAAAACACGCATACGAACAAAAAGTTATAAACACCCGAATAACAAGTAGAAATGAAATATTTATACTAAGAAGCTTAGAATGTGACCATATATGATATCATAACAATAATTATGAATCTGGAATAATTCAATAAAATTATTTAAATTATTATACAGGAGGTTCGGACACTTACGAGGTAAATCAGACCTAAGGTAAGGGAAATATCACAATCTCATTTTTATCCGAGATTGTTTATACTTTAGTATTTATTGGGGTGTATTTTATCATCCACATCCATGTTTCCTCAATATTTAATATTATTTCCATCCACCTAAAATTGTTTAAATCCAATTTTACCCTTCGGTAAGTTTTTAGTAAAGGATATGAAAGGAATCTTTTGTCGTTTTTCGTACGAGGTACTTTTTGACTTTTCCGACAAAAGTACGAAGAATGTTTTTTTATCTTATACGGCGTGAATGATTTCTTAAAACATTATTTACAAGAAGCTTCCTTTACAAGTTTTCATGTTTATTTTTAATCAAATTCTTTTAGTTTAGAATTGTACGACATGTTAAGAAAGGAAATGTTTTTTTGAAGCAAAAAGGATATTTTCCTCAAGAATGGAGTTCAAGTGTTTTATCAAAATTATTTTCCATCTAAGATAATAAAGGGTTCTGTTTCTACCCCTATTATTACATTGATTTGATTATGTTGTGATGGAATTATATTTTTATGAATTCCTTTATCTTATATGAATTTTTTTATGATGTCATGATGTTTAAGATTCCCATTTTTATTACATGGGTTATGTTATGATGTATGGTTTCTGATTTTGTGGCACACATAAGAATGGTATCATTATGAGATGGGTGGGAACTATATATCCCTCCAATGCATTGGGTAATGATTTTATATCTCATGAGATAGACATGGCTGAAACGGCAGGTTAAACCGTTTCAGTGAAACAGGACTGAAACGAGTTGTGAACTCGGTTCAGAAATGGAATTTGTCCACTAAGATAGTATTGGAAATGTGTCTTTACTAACAAGAAATGATTCTCTATGATTATGTTTGCATTCCACAAAGTTTCATATTTTATGTTATGATTACTGGGATTACATTTCACTACTATGATTTATCCCATGTTATGAAATTATGATTTATTTTGCAGGTTAAGATTTCCAAAAGTTATGTTCTTATGTATATTATGTGATTGATATTTCTTTTGTTTACCCTTACTGAGCATTTGAGCTCACCCTTTTGTATGTTTTATTTCCCCAGGTCAGGAAGAAGGTTATTAAGTAGGATATGACAAAAAGGGACTCTATATATGATGAAATAAATGGGAGGAAAAGTAGATGCTTTATGAACCAGTTGTTCATGTTTCCCAGTTTCTAAAGACTCTATACATATACGGTCCTTTCCTGGTTTTGTTATATGTTGTAATAAGTGTGCTTAAATTCTGAAGTAATGACAATGTATGTAAAGTATGGGTCGTTATAGTTGGTATCAGAGGAAAGGTATAGTCAACCTTTGGAAACTAGGATGTGAAAGCCTTAGTAAGAATCCTAAGGATAAGTCTAAGCATAGAACACAATCTTAGTGTTTTAGAAATGGCCATGAACAACCTATGATAAGACCTTAAGTGTGACATTTTATTCTTGATTATATGGTTTTCTTATTATAATTAGTGTTGCTCACACTATTCTTCTTGGTTTTAGTCAATGGCTGGAACCCGAAGGAACCGTTTTAATGTAGAATGCGACGGTAAATGAAATGATTATCCCCCTAAGCAACCAAACATTATGGGAGATGGAATGAAAAATCTTTTATCCATGATCACACTACTTTCTCAAGCTATGAATCATGCAGGACATCCAAACGAACAAAGTAAGGAGCAACATTCTGTTGAATCCTTCATGAGGCAGCGTCCACCTTCTTTCAGCGGGTCTACTGATCCATTAGTTGCTGAAAAATGGATTAGTACTACTGAAAAGATATTTTCAGTTCTTCAATGTTCTGAACATGATTAAGTCATCCTAGTAGTGTATCATTTTGAAAGAGATGCTGATCAATGGTGGAATGTTATTACGAATACGAGGCAAAGGGATGAAATTGAGTCCATGGAATGGGACGAGTTAAAGAACTTATTTTTCAATAAGTACTTCCCTCGTATTCTCCAAACAAATATGGAGAAAGAGTTTCTTGAACTGAAGAAAAAGGATGATAAATCTGTTGGTACTTATGAAGAAAATTTTACAAGACTTTCAAGGTACGCTTCTGGTATTATTATCCAACCTGAGAGTAAGATCGATTGATTATTTAGTGGCTTAAAACCAAGTGTTCGAAGGGTGTTAGCCCTAAGGAACTTCAATAGCTACGAGGAAATCGTTCGATGTTCTCTCAAAGTCGAGATGGAGATTGAAGTAACCCATCAGTCATATGGGTTTGATAAGAAGAGGAAAATGGAATTCAAAGGAAGATCTAAAGAGCACACTGAAAAGAAGATGAGCTTTCACTTATGCTCAATGTGTGGAAAGAAACATGGGGGGAGTTGTCTTAAAGGGACAAGTAAATGTTTCAAATGTGGAAAGGAAGGTCATCGGGCATTTGAATGCTGCAATGATGGGAAGAAGATGTCTAATGATGAAAACAAAGGAAGGGACACCCAGAATGAACCTACTACACTTCAATGTTTCATGTTCAAGGAGATGGGGCATTATGCCAATCAATGCCCAAATCCAAGGGATGATGATGATGGTCGACGTCAACAAACTCTTAAGGCTAAAGACAAAGGAAATTCACATGCCATTTCTATCAGCGATGTGGAGTACGATAACTATGTGGTGAAATGTACACTTACCATCCACTCTAAAGTAGCAAATGTTTTTATTTTATTATGGATCCACCCACTCCTTTATTTCTGAATAATTTTCTAAGGATATCACCGTATTACCTCAACAGTTAGATGTTGAGTTAGCTGTGACAACCCCTAATGGCACAACAGTCGCATCCAAAGTTTATAATTCTTCTCTTATTGAAGTTTGTGGGAAAGGGCTTCCTGAAAATCTTGTGATCCTTCCTATAGTGGAAGTTGATGTGATTCTTGGCATGGATTGGATTTCTCTACATGGAGCTCATATCAATTTCAAACGAAGGGAAGTCACCTTTCATATTCTAGATCAATCTATGATCGTCTATCGATGCAAGGATGAACATAACCTTCCAGTGGAAATTTATTCCATTTTATGGGTATTGATTCCACTAAATGAAGGTTATTTAACTCAAATGGTTGGTGAGAAACTCACGATTAAGAATATTCCCATTATACGGGAGTTTGATGATGTCTTTCCGGAGGAATTACCTTGTCCCCCACCAAATCGTAAAGTTGAGTTTTCAATAGAACTCGTACCAGGTGCTTTGCATATTTCAAAGACACCTTATAGAATGGACCCAATTGAGTTGTAGGAATTGAAGAAGAAACTACAAGAGAATATTGATAAGGGGTTCATACATCCTAGTGCATCACCTTGGGGAGCACATGTTCTATTTGTTAAGAAGAAAGATGGATTAATGAGACATTGCATTGATTATCGAGATCTTAACAAGATCACTATCAAGAACGAATATCCTCTCCCACGCATTGATGACTTATTTGACCAACTATGAGGAGCTCAATAATTTTCCAAGATTGATCTTCGTTCATGTTATCAACAATTAAGGGTCAAAAGGGAGGATATACCAAAAACGACTTTCCTTACAATGTATGGACACTATGAATTTATAGTGATTCCATTTGGTCTTAATAATGCCCTTGCTATCTTCATGGATCTGATGAATAGAGTCTTTAGAGACTATATTTATCAGTTTGTGGTAGTCTTTATAGACATTATTTTTGTATATTCAAAGAGCATGGAAGAACATGAATATCACATGAGAATTATATTGAAGACCCTGAGAAAGGAGAAGCTTTATGCCAAATTTACTAAGTGTGAATTTTGGCTTCAAAGAGTTTCATTTTTGGGTCACATAATCTCAAAAGAGGGGATATCTGTGGATCCAGCAAAAACAGAGGTTATCGAATGATTTTCGAGACCAACAACAGTGACTGAGATCCGAAGTTTTCTTTGTTTGGATGGATATTATCGACATTTTGTGAATGATTTTTTCACGATTATCTAATCCACTCACCAAGTTGACTCGGAAAGGAGTTAAGTTTGTTTGGACGGAGGAATGTGAAGAGAATTTCAAGGAGTTGAAAAGAAGGTTATCCAGTGCACCTGTGCTCACACTGCCTTGTAGTGGAGAAAGGTTTTTGATCTATAGTGATGCATCCAAGAAGGTTTTGGGGTGTGTTATTATGCGAAATGATATGGTGATAGCTTATGCCTCATGACAGGTGAAAATACATGAGCAAAATTACCCAACTCATGATTTGGAGTTAGCTGCGGTAATCTTTGTGTTGAATATTTAAAGGCATTACCTTTATGGTGAAAGGTGTGATATTTATACTGATCATAAAAGTTTAAAGTATATTTTCACACAAAAGGAGCTGAATATTTGCTAAAGACGATGGTTGGAGCTGATTATGGATTACGACTGCTCAATTCATTACCACCCTGGGAAAGTAAACAAGGTTGCAGATGCATTAAGTCGACAAGACCATGGCACTTTATCCATGATGAGGATCACAAAAGATCCAATATTTATGGATTTAAAAAGGATGGATCTTGGAATTATAATGAAAGGGGAAAAATTGTATCTTTCTCAAATTAATGTTCAACCATCTATACATGTGAAGATTAAAGAGGCACAGAAAGAAGATGTCGAGTTACAAAAGAAGGTGACAAATGTTCCTGAATTAAACCTTGATTGTGATGGGATAATAAAGTTCAGGAATTGGGTTTGTGTTCCTCCCATCCCCGAATTAAAGAAGGAGCTGATGTATGAGACTCATAGTTCATCATTCTCTATTCATCCCGGAATCACAAAGATGTATAAGGACCTGAAAGAGTACTTCTGGTGGGATGGAATTAAAAGAGATGTTGTTGAATATGTCTCTCGATGCTTGGTTTGTCAGCAAGTTAAAGCTTAGAGACAGAAGTCTAAGGGGATGATACAACCATTACCCATACCCGAATGGAAATGGGAAAACCTCACTATGGACTTTGTCACGGGACATCCTAAAACATCAAAAGACAATAATTCTATTTGGGTCATAGTTGATCGTCCTACAAAGTCTGCACACGTCAGCGCTATTAGAGAAGATTTCTCTCTGGATCAGCTTGCCAGGATATATGTGAAGGAAGTGGTAAGATTGCATGGAGTACCACTTTCTATTATATCTGATCGGGATCCAAGGTTTACCTCAAAGTTTTGGCGAAGTCATCAGCATACTCTGGATAGAGAGTTGAGTTTCAGAACTGCTTATAATCCTCAGAAAGACGGTCAGTCTCAGAGAACAATTCAAACTCTAGAAGATATGTTGGGAGCTTGCTTTATGGATTTCAAAGGTGGTTGGGATCAACACCTACCTTTGGTGTAATTTTATTATAATAATAGATTTCACTCCAGTATTCAGATGGCTCCTTATGAAGCTCTCTATGGAAAGAAATGCAGGACTCCAACTTACTGGGATGAAGTTGGTGAAAGAAAGCTATTAGGACCTGATATTGTTAAAGAGATGGTAGAAAAGGTCCGATCTATTCAACAAGACATAAGAGCAGCTCAGAGATGACAGAAAAGTTATGCCGACAACCGAAGAAAAGACCATGAGTTTGAAGTGGGTGATAAAGTGTTCTTACGAATATCTCCCTGGAAGAGGGTCATGAGATTTGGAAAGAAGGGTAAGTTGAGCCCTAGATATATCGGTCCTTTCAAAATACTGGATTGTGTTGGGAAGGTAGCTTACTAATTGGCGCTTCCACCGAATCTCTCTCAAGTTCACGATGTCTTCCATGCATCTCTCCTGAGAAAGTACATACCTGATCCTTCACATGTACTCAGCTCAGAAGTTGTACCGCTGGAGTAAGATCTTTCTTCTGAAGAACAACCGATAGAGATTCTGGATTGTAGTGAAAAATTCCTACGAAACAAGACCACCCACTTGGTGAAAGTTTTATGGAGGAACCACCAATTAGAAGAAGCTAAATGGGATCTTGAGGATATGATGAGGGGGAGGTATCCTCATCTGTTTGTTACAAAGTGACGAATTTCGAGGGAGAAATTCATTTTAAGGGGGGTAGAATGTAACACCCAAGACTTTTATGAGAAATATTTTGTTTTTATGTTATATAAATCATAAAAGGAATCTTTCGCTGCACACAATCGCGACCTTCCTCGATAGCGTGTGTAGTACGCAATACCGAGTTCCACTAAACAACGATATATTATTATAATATTATAAACTAGCCGATATAAAAAGTATTAACTGAATTTTAAATTTTACAACATTATTATTCATCTTACACATTTTCTAGAACATGGTAAGAGAACAAAATAATTTTTTTTGGGTAAAATAAGTATTTATCGAAAAATGCAGTTTTGCCAACTTTTGATGGCGCACCCACATTAAATCTTGTTTTTGACACATTTATAAGTTCAATTTGACAAAATTAAATTCTTCTTTTGAATAAGGATATAAAAATTTACTTTGGATAATTTTTTGATATTTTTCTGATAACTTTCATATTTTGATGAATAGTAAAAATACGCTAATTTTTAATTAAAAACAACTTTTTTCATTGAGATAATTTATATGGTTAAATTATAATATTTAATGGTTTGAAAGTATAGATAGAATATATTTTTACCATTTAAAATAATGTATGTCATTATCATCAATTTCACATTGAATTCATAGGTAAAAAATTTCAATCTTTGGTAATGTTTTAACTTCTAAAACCCGTTTTCTTAACAACGGGATTTATTTTAAATTAATTACTGCAACTTATATGTTTTGAATTTTGAAAAATGGATTTCATATTCAGAATCAGTGGGTCCAAATTATGTTAATAGACTACTTTTTATTTTTGGTCATTATGAATAGTTTCTACGGTATATTTTATTTACCATAGTTGAAGGTAAATCGGGTAATTAGGGTAAATATAAGATTATAAAATTACCCTAACACCTACCAAAATCCAATTGGATGACTAAAAGTCGACCCATATCATCTAAGGGTCGTCTTAGATTCATTTAATAGACTTCTGTCCATGAAAATAATTTAATTATTATTAAAACCAAAGAATGTGACAACATGTCACTTTCTTAAATCTTATAAGTATAGTAATTTTACTTTGGTGATAAACTTAATGTAACATCGAACATGAATAGTATCCAGAAAGCTAATATAATTATCTACATCATATGAATTTATTTAGAATTTTTAGGGATTAAATAATTATCATTAAGTATGACAAAATAGTGATGTTGAAATTATTTTATTAATTAAAATATCAAATAAATGGTTTAAAAATATTGATATAATTATTATATGCACTATTTAATGTAATCCACTGATTTTATAGATACATATGAAATTTTATTAATCTATTAAATCTTTTATTTCGAACATATCCTCGGTATATATTTTATTTAAATTCAAATAAATGAATAGTGTCAAAATTGACACTATTGTTATTTTATAAAAATAACATATTATAAAATTGTTTAAAAATCTAAAAAATATTGAAAAATTATAAATTAAAATTTATATGGTCGAAAATGTCATAAAGTATAAAATTAATGAAAATTCAAAACACATATGTAATTATTAATAATTATTTAAAATTTAGAATATTATTACCACAAATAAAATTAAATTTATAAATAAGGATAAATCAAGTTGGTAATGTTTAAAATAAATTCATAACATGTCTAAATTTTATTGGTTGATGATATTACAAACCTATCGCATCTAAGTTTCAGATATTAGTCATTTTGGAAGTTTTTAAGTGGGGTTGGGATTTAATATAAACTAATATTTCTTATATTTCCATAGGTGCCCCTCTCCTCCCTTATAAAATGGCACCTCCTCCCTCTCCTTCTCACACAAATTTGAGCCTTAAAGCTTGGAAAAACCCTTCCCATTTCACTTCCCCACTTCCCTAGAATCATCTTAGAGGTTCTGGTCTTCTTCAAAGACCAACCCTAGTGCCCTAAGAGGAGGTTAAGAAGAGGCGCGTCAAAAAGAGGTAATATCCATTACCGATCCATTCCAAATTCTTTCTTCTTCAACATATTCTTCTTTAGTTGTTTCATTATGAAGTAATAACATCAGTATCACTCATATATTGATATGTTATTATAAGTATGAAACAACTCTATTTCAACATCTATCCATCCTATGGAAAATGAAATCATCGCGCGTGCGTTCGTACGGAATATCGTCTCCACGCCGTGGTGTAATCTATTTTCCCCCACCACCTTACTTGGATGGGTATAATGATGTAAATAATTACTATATATTATTATTTTAAATTGATACTGACTCTGAAATAGTATACATACACTCCAATACAAATCCACGATCATGGGAATGATATTATCGCTCGTGCGTACGCACGGAATACCATCTCCACGATGTGATGTGATTCGTTCTACATGATATTCATTGAATAATGATTATATAAATAAATTTAATGAATAAATATGATATATAGTACATTAATAACATTCTGGAAATGATGTATCTATAACCTAAAGAGAAGAATAAGAATTTATTCGACAAAACACGCATAAGAACAGAAAGTTATAAACACCCGAATAACAAGTAGCAATGAAATATTACTACTAAGAAGCTAAGAATATGACCATATATGATATCATAACAATAATTTTGATTCTGGAATAATTCAATAACTTTATTTAAGTCATTATATAGGAGGTTCAGACACTTACCAGGCAAATCGGACCTAAGGTAAGGGAAATATCACAATCTCATTTTTATCCGAGATTGTTTATACTTTAGTATTTACTGGGGTGTATTTTATCATCCACATCCATTTTTCCTCAGTATGTAATATTATTTCCATCCACCTACAATTGTTTAAATCCAATTTTACCCTTTGGTGAGTTTTTAGTAAAGTATATGAAAGGAATCTTTTGTCATTTTTTCGTACGAGGTACTTTTTGACTTTTCCGACAAAAGTACGAAGAATGTTTTTTTAACTTATACGACATGAATAGATTTTTAAAACATTATATCCAAGAAACTTCATTTATAAGTTTTCAAGTTTATTTTTAATCAACTTCTTTTAGTTTAGAATTGCACGACATGTTAAGAAAGGAAAAGTGTTTTTGAAGCAGAAATGATATTTTCCTCAAGAATGGAGTTCAAGTGTTTTATCAAAATTCTTTTCCATCTAAGATAATAAAGGGTTCTATTTCTATCCCTATTATTACATTGATTTGATTATTTTGTGGTGGAATTATATTTTTATGAATTCCATTTATCTTATATGAATTTTTTTATGATGTCACGATGTTTAAGATTCCCATTTTTATTACATGTGATATGCTATGATGTATGGTTTCTGATTTTGTGGCACACATAAGAATGGTATCATTATGAGATGGGTGGGACCTATATCTCCCTCCAATTCATTGGGTAAATATTTTATATCTCATGAGATAGACATGGCTGGAACGACAGGTTAAACCGGTTCAGTGAAACATGACTGAAACGAGGAGTGAACTCGGTTCAGAAATCGACTTTTCCACTAAGATTGTCTTGGCAATGAGTCTTGACTAACAAGAAATGATTCTCTATGATTATGTGTGTATGACACAAAGTTTCATGTTTTATGGTATGATTATTGTGATTATATTTCACTACTATGATTTATCCCATGTTATGAAATTATGATGTCTTTTGCTGGTTATGATTTCCAAAAGTTATGTTCTTATGTATATGATGTGATTGATATTTCTTTTGTTTACCCTTAGTAAGTATTTGAGCTCACCCTTTTGTATGTTTTATTTCCCCAGGCCAGGAAGAAGGTTATTAAGTAGGATATGACAAAAAGGGACTCTAGATATGATGAAATAAATGGGAGGAAAAGTAGATGCTTTATGAACCAGTTGTTTATGTTTCCCAGTTTCTAAAGACTCTATACCGATACGGTCTTTTCCTGGTTTTGTTATATGTTGTAATAAGTGAGCTTAAATTCTAAAGTAATGACAATGTATGTAAAGTATGGGTCTTTATATATATAACCCCCATTATACCTTCTTTTGGTTTGGGATGACATTCAGAGTACACTCTTGTTTTCTTCTTGGGATAAAAACCATTATACCATCAATTTAGGATTCAGCTAGCCACCTGAGAAACGTTATTTGGTCTTGGGATAACCACCCATGCATCATATGATAACGTAGAATATTAATAATTACTCAATCCATTGGAGTGATATATAGGTGCCTCCTACCTTTAAATTAAAATCATATATATCTTGGATATTATATCTTAAATTATTCATCATATCAAGAAATGAAATCAATTTCATAAAATTTTTATCATACCATATCCTATTGAAAAATATAACGCTTTTTTGACCACCATAGAATAAACCGTTTAAAAAAAATAAGTAGATGATAATCGTATAGTTTCATAACATATATTTGTGAAATGTAATTCACAAACATATTATAATAAAAATCAGTAAGAGAATTAATAATAATGGTATCCTTCAATCATATCCCCAGTAATATATAATAAACATTATCAAAATTATTCATAGATATAAATTTCTTTTTATTGCAATCATATATATGGATTTGATGGGTATAACCCAGGTAAGATAGTTACTGCACCTCAAAATAGATAATCAAATTACTACATTACAAACTTCTGGATTAAATTTTTTATTTTTGTTCTATAGAAAACATGTTCCACAAAAAAACCTCTATCATATCCAATAGTCTGTAGCTTGAACATTTCACGCTCTATATGGATCCATTCGAAGGGTGTGATTATGGTAGTAAAGCTTTTATCGAGTTCATCCCACCTAAATATGTAAGATTCAATTACTAGTCAAAATATAAGGTGAGATAAATAGGTTATGAGGATCACACATTGATCATTATCATCAACATTTAACTCACACCGCCATATTCTCTGATGGTAAATAATCCATTTTTCAACCCCCACAAAATTGAGAAGTATAAGAATCAACTAGGTTATAATTAATTGATTATCACATTGTAGAACTAGAAAAAAGTTATAATCATCCCATCAAGAATCATGTATTCTAATTCTAATCCATCTATATAATTAAATATTAAAAAGGGTATCAATACCCACTTCCTTTCACAATTCATCATGAAAATTCCAAAAAAAAATTTAAATCAGCCATTTATTAAAAAGAAACCATAAGTAATTTAATGGAATTATAATAATTTGTACATTATTTGAATAAATTTTAAAACATGGGTTTACACCATATTTCCTTGAAAATAATTATTTATTTGAAATATCCCAATCATTTTTATCAAAAAATGGTAATATCATTCATATGGGGTTCTTGGTCATTTAATAAATGACTAAATTTAATACTATTTATAAATTAACAAATAGTTCAATTTATTTAATTCAAAATAAAATCCATAATGTAATAAATCAAAACCAATTAAAAAGCCCTAAATTTCACCTATAAACTCTTTAAATGTCATTTGAAAATAAAATCAATCAAACATGGAATTTAAAAAATTAAAAAGAAGTTATATATAACAATATTCTATCCATTCAATTAGTCAAAAATTCATTTTAAATTGAATAGTTTCAAAGAGGAATTTATAATGAATTAAATGGAGTAGTTTTATAGATCATTTTCTAGATATAAATAAAACATGTATCGATTAATTTATCATTAAAAAATTAATTAAAATTGAAGTAAAATCATAGAAACACTTATTTTAAATATAAGTAATCCAATCACAACAAATACAAAATGTGTCACAATCTATGGAAATCCCCACATATAAGAAGAGAGATCATGAGGAAAGAGAAAATAGATCATAAATATAATATTCAAGAACAATCTACCATGATCCAATAAATGAAAGGTCATCATAACCATTAGGAATATTGAATAAATATGATAAGGGATACCCAAGATTAATATGAACTGAACTCAATTAATGTGAATATCTCTAATTCCAATACCTCTTCAGTCTACTAGGAGATGAAGTTTTAGTTTTCAAAATGCCTTAGGAGGTCTCCCAAAACCATAAGAATTATATTGTAATCCTGAGGTAATGTATAAGGTAAATTAGTGGGTTTCGGGAAATTAATTACAAGTTTAAAAACATTAATTACCATTTTCATTGTTTCCATGGCCATATCTCAAGGTTAGTACTATCCATGCACAAATCATACAACCCATACTGCCACAGTTTCATACATTATTTAAATAATGTGAAAACCATGAAAGACCGTTCACGCCTTTTTAAACATGTTCATACCATGAATAATACATTAAACTAGTTTCAAACATTGTCAAACAAAGAGAAAACCCTAAAAAAACCATGCAACTGAGGGTATACAATTTGTTTAACCATGCCCAAACCATTTGAAAACCACGTAATGGCCTAGAAACCATAAACGATATCCCTATAAAGTATTGTAATCAACCCAAAACGAGATCTAAATATTGAATTCTCAAACAAAAGGGTCAAAAAATCCAAAAAAATAAAAACACATTGTATTGAATGTGTTATGAATGAATTAGATTGGGATCACTTTTATAGATGATAAGAAGGGACAATCTGGTAAATACTCATAATTATTCAATATTGGTATGTCAATCCTATGTCATGTGGATAAAAAACTGATCATTTATGTGTTGGAGTTATTTTATGGTTAAGAAAAACATCCAACACACATTGAAACACATGTTTACACCTTCTTTGTTTGTAAATTTCTATGATTCCCTACTTTAATCATTTTGGTTTTTCATAAGAGAATATAGTTTCATATGCAAGGTAATTTATTAATTTTCACTAAATTAAATTAATAAATTTTAGATAATTATAACCCAAAGATTCTAAATATGGTATTTATGCTATAAAATAAAAATAATATATTTTTTGAAAATTAATCTCAACACAAGCACATGTAACGTGAATACACATAGATGTAACAGTAATTAAACTAACAACGATTTTACTATTTTTTTGACATTACCTTAATTATAGAAGAAACGTTGTTATGTTATTAGGAAAACATTTTATAATTTTTTTATTTTAAATTCTACTTAATGAATATATAATATTCTCATTTAAAATCATCTATTAAAATATGATTTTTTTTTGGAGAAAACATTACTGTAAAATTTTGATATTATTGATTAAATAATAATTTAAAAAACCAAAATTCAATTATTTAGTTAGAATTGATTATTTTCAAAACTATTTAAAATGAAATATTAATCCAAATAAATATTTTAACATAATAATTTTCTCAATTGAAATCATTTTTAATTTTTGTAGTTCCACATAATTTAATTAATTATTAACTAAATGATTAAAATGTTCGCATTTATAATGAATTTAAATTAATTATTTCATCACAACAAATTAAAATAATTTATCTTGATTAAAAATGGAATTTATTTTTCAAAATAATACTTATAACCAAAAAATATCTCGTTTCCCTATCAATATTCTTTGTTGATATTTAATGTATGAATAGTATCCTTGATTTCATTTTCAATAATTATCTTATTAAATAGGTCATATTCAGATAAAACTGGGAAGTAATTTCTATATTTCAATTAATTTTATTACCATGACTTAGTTTATCCAATTGATGAGAATTGGTTTCATATTTGTTTCATATTCATTCTAATCAATATTTTTTATCATATGGTAAATCTATTTATAACTTAACAAAGATAAGAAACATTTACTGCAATCATTATTTTTTTGGTCAAAAATTCTGTTTAACTTTTTAGAAATTATAAATTATTCTTACACAAAATATAAAATACATTTTTCATAATTAATTAAAAAAATTTAAAACAATAACTTCCAAACTAATACCACTAACATGATGGGAATGAAGTTTTTAAAAAAAAGTTCAACCTATTAAAATGTTTTTATATACAATTAGTATATTAAATTTATTATAATAAATTACAATTGAGTTTTGGAGGGATAATTGAAAAAATATTATAAAATCAATTTAAAATTTAATTTAACTTTATAAATAAATTAGATGAATGGATTGTTTTAAATTCAAATTTAGGATTTTACAATTTTAATCAAAAACAAAAATTTTGATAGAAAAACATGAAAAACTTGCTTAAGATAATTTCATAATTATAAATTAAAAAACATTTTTATTATAAAAATTTCAATATTAAATTTTTTCCTGAATTAGTTTTATTATTGTTACAAAAAACACTTAAATATTTTTCAGTTGAAAATTTAAATTTTTGAATGAAATAAAGTATTAACAAAAAATTATTTATTTTAGGATCAAGAAGATTTTATAATATAAACTAATATACATAATATTTAATAATTTGTTACTACCAATCAAATCAGTTTTATTAATAATTATATTATAACATTCACGTTAATAAAATATAATGTTATTGTTAATACACTGTTTTGTGTGAAAAAAAATCTAATCCAATGTTGTGTGTAGGGAAATATTCAATTGGTGTCACATATAACAAAATATATCAAAAAATACAATTTATTTGGAAATAAATAATTCACGAAAAATTGTGGTGTTACATTCTAACCACATTAAATATGTTCTAACCATTAAATTAAACTCGGTATACAAAGTATTAATACATGAATGCTCATTTTATTTGAACCCACATATTACAAATTTATAATACAAAATTCTCCTGAAAAAGACAACGGGATGTGTGAATTAAATATATAAAAACACTTTTTATTTTTCTAAATAAGATAACATGGGTCAGATGTTGAAATATGACCATTAAAGTGAAAACTAACACCCAAATACCAATATAGAGTAATTGAGAACATGGTTAGGAGAATGATTTCAATAAATAAAAAATAAACAAAAGATGATTTAAAAAATAAATAGATATAATAAAAAATGATGATAAAAGACAAAATTTTATTCCAAGTCGATTTTTTTAAAGTTTCATAATTTTCTAGAGAAGATATACTAACTTTATTTCATTCATTTACATAATCATAGTCACAACCTATTTTTGCCTTTTTGGATTTAAAATTCATACCTTAATCCATGAAATGAAGTTTGATTTATTATTTATGAAGAACTAAAGGATTATCAGATCCAAAAATAGAGTGATTAGTCATTTTATATGTATTTAGATATCAAAACATCTAAATAGTCATCACATGTTATACATAATTAACCATATCATGATATAGTACATTAATTCATAAATCCTAATCTAATGTTCATTGTAAACAACTTCATAAATTGTTATTCAAATTTCCCTCCCCAATTATTAAAATTCAAATTATTAGAAACAATGTCACTAAATATATTGAGTTATCCTAAAATTAATCCACCCAACAACATGAATTTTTTTTAATTATCACATACAAAACATTGAATACAATTATTTTTTATTCTATTGAAACTAGAATTAAAAAATAACCGGAACGAAAACATGTAATGTTTTATTTTCTGTTAATAATACCATAAATTATTAAATATTTCCTATAGATCAAATCACATTGTAATCTCTATTACTGATAACATAAACCATATTTTCATAAATCCTTTATTAGTTCTATGGTCATCAATACTATCTAATTTCCATTATCCACATCAACCGACAATTTATCAAAACCAAATACCACTTTACAAAAATTAGGAATATATTATGGGTTACATTCCCATTATAAAAATTAGACTGTTCTATTGAATAACTCATATTGTCTATCAATATCTTTCAACATTTTCTTCTAAATCATTAATAAAATATATATATTAAAGAATATATATATTTTTCATTATTCATTATTTTTTAATTCCAATAAATAAATAATTCATTCACCTCGATTACTTATCAATCTATAAACTACCCTTAATAATCTTATTCTTTAATAACCCATTCCTTTTATATTTAATTTTTAGTTTAATCATCATCAGAAATAAAATCAGTACTCATAAGAAATTTCTAAATTTATTCATGAGATTTTAGCTTCAGACATTGGTTTAAATAGTGAACATGATTTCAATATTTGATATATTCTGCAATCAATGATTTCTTATGGAGATAAATATTCACATTCATTTCATTTAAAAATGATTCATTTTCTATTTTCAATTACATTTTGGTGTCCTCAATTTCTACAATTATAAATATCATCCCATTCCTATGATACATTTAATTGGATTTTTTTTATATCTTCTGGACAAATATAAAACTGACTATACTTTCTTCTACGATTACCATATCCTGAATCCGTATTGCAATCATTCCATAACTTTTTTATTGAGACTAGGAGTTGGATAAGGTAAACTTTTTAAATTATGTTATATAAATATTGATTAAGAATAGTCACATCCTCCTTCAATCTAGTCATCATTTCATTTTGGCACTCATCATAAAACCTTCTATCATATTCAATGTTACCTGATTTCCTTCTAGTTCCCACAATATAAAAAAAACCAAGAATTGTAGTGTGATGCACATTTATCATAGTTGGAATCCAAGAAATTTTTAACCAATATAGAAATTATAAATCATGTAACCTTTATTAATATATGATAAATTTTTCCATTCATAGTCATACACAATTTCAATACATCATGATGGTTCCTGATGAGATTTTGAATTTCCAAATTATATTTCCCTGTAGGGCCAAACTATGTCCAAAACATGACCCATTTTCATGCAGTACCTCCTAATAGATTATAGATGAATACGATGTTTTTTTGATTTTTAACCATGTTTACATATTTCCCAGTACACATCTATATTTTGTATCATTATAGGATGTATTTTTATGGAAATCACCCACTCTATCCATTACCAAAATTCATGTTCATTTTCCAAGACCTAAAATTAACCATAAACTTATTCATATAGTGTCACGACCCATCCTCGGGACCCATGTCGTGACTACCCCATGTCTGCCTTCCATAGGCCAGGGGTTGGCGACTAGCACCAAAGGTGTAAATCCCAAAAAAAAATTGAAGGCATTGCCTTTATAAAGAAAATAAACACCACCGAGTAAGCAAGAAGAAGTAAACACTAAGTAAACTGGGTACAACTGTAAGTGCTCGAAAGTAAGTGGGCCAGAATATAAACCCAAATGAATGTAAAGTAAAACTGAAAAGAAAGTAAAACAACTAGAAAGTAAAGAAGCAACGCCAATCCGTCCATTGGAAATCCCACCTGAAGGGTGGGTACAGATAGTCTCCCCAGCACCTCGGGTCCTGTCGTCCTCTCCGTGTAAGTCCCGCCCAGTCGTCCACCTTGCGGTACCGACTTGCTCCAAAAGACTCGACCACGATCAGCGCTGCCCGTCGTCTATATCCAACACAACGTAGTGCAGACATAGCCTGTGCAGGGGTGAGTATATGCTACTCAGTAGGGACCCCGAGACCCCCGAATGTCTCCTAGAATCCACGAAGGATAAACCACAAAGGAAAGGTACAACCACAAAGTAACAACCAACTCTACATACTTATATTCCCATACAATTACCTAAGTCATAAATTATAGTCTGGATCCATCATCCGATCCAATGTTTGATCTATTCCACACAGGACAACACAATCCAATCCACACAGGAAAGCACAGCCCAATCCACATAGGATAGAAAAACAATCATATCGTAGATAATTATTGAAAGTCAAGACTCATATCACATAGGTATACTTCTTCGTAAGATGATAGATATGGTTAGATGTAGCCACTGATTCATCTAAGCTGTCGGACCCACATAGGATACAAGACCAGCTAAGCTATCAGACCCACAAAGTATACGAGACCAGCTACTCTACCAGACCCACGTATGATACAAGTATAGAGTCAAACACTGCCGGACCCACGTTGGATACATGAACATTAGTCAAGTACTACAGGACCCAAACAGCATAAAAGAAAAGTAGTCATCATCGTCGAACCCATGAAGTATTTCAGTACGGTCGTCGTCTCTGCCGATCCCACGAAGGATCCTAGTGCAATCGTCATCGTCGTCACAGTCGCAGCCAGCTCTAGGGTTCCCGCACACAGCATGCTCGATTCATGGAGGGTCCACTCTATGTGCCAAGGGGGATCGATACATCAACTGACACTAATTCCGGAGTTGATATATCCCAAAGTTCCGTCTCGTCAATAGGAACTCAACGCGACAGACGGTGCGTCAATCGAACGCCCATTCTGAGAGTTATTGGCTTTTTCGTCCTAGGGGCCCAGTTGGTTTTTAAGTCAAAATGAATCCTAACACACTCGAACACTGTCCAATCCTCGAGTGGAGTAAGCTAAGAGAACATTCTCACTAAGAGGAATCCAACAATTTAGACGACACGTCAATCGGACGTCCGGAGCTCAAGTTATCAGTGTTTCGGCTCCGAGGACCCTATTGGTTTCGTGTTCGAACCAACCTGGCAGTACCCAAAGTTCTCGAAAACCTTGAGTGTAATATACCGAAACTACCACCTTGATCCTAGGATCGCATCTCAACTTATGGTGTATCAATCGGAGGTCTGTAGCCCATGTTATGGGCCTTTGAACAAAGCTGTCTGATTTTAGGGGGTTTTGGGCCCGGACCGACCTGGCCCTAGACCCCCTGGGTCGGCCCGAACCGAGTCGACGTGACCCGGGTCCTGGTCCATCCCACTAGGGTGCATCCTAGCCCGGCGCGGGGTCCGGCTTGGCGCGGGAGGCCCGGCACGGCCCGGGAGCCCGCGTGTGGAGCGGACGCGGAAAGGGGGGAAACTGCCGCCCCTTCGAACCGAACGGCGGAACCGCGGAGGGTCCACCCTACTGCACGGACCCGGGGCTGAAACCCACGGTTATTCCAGATCTGGCCGACCATAACGGTAGGCCAGTTGTGCCGTGTGGGACCGGTTGGTCCCGCCTCCTATGGCATCGGCGGCCGGATGTTCCGGCCGCCCTCCCCTACTCTGTTGTGGCCAAAGTCTACGACCATTGTCTGACCGGCGCGGCACCACTGCGCCACGGCCCACCCCGGCCATGGCCCACCCTGAACGCAACACTCCATGGTTCTCTGGCGGGGTGCACTGGCGCCGCGCCCCTCCCCCACGGCCCCGCTCCGGGCGCGGCCTCTTTCGGCCTCAACGGCACGGTGCGACGGCACCACCCTCAATCATCACGACGATATTCCTCGTTCCCGCGTGGTTTCGTTGCACCGTGCCGCCTTCGTCCCAAACCGCAATGGTGAACATCAACAAAGGGGGAGGAGGATCGGACGTGATCATGTGGTCCGACCTCCTCCCGTTAATTTGATCATAGGTGGCCAAATATTTAATGATGAACGCAAGGAATAATCACATCGTAAAAACACACCCCTACCTTGAAGTAGTTGTTGAAAGAAGATTGTCGCAGGAAATGGAATCGCGAGGTAAATCTTTGATGTGTTTGACGGAGATCGTCCGAGGTGGAGCGACATCTCACACTGGCTACGGAGAGAAGAAGAAAGGCACAATGATCACTCCTTCTGGTGATGGCGTTCTTCATCAAGGTCTTGACATTCTTCGTGTTCTTCAACATGTAAGACGATGTTCTTCAAGACTAGAACCCTCCTCTCCAAAAATATCCACACAACTGTTCAACAATAAAAAAATAAGGCCTTGCCTTATATTATTACTCATGTCGACCTTTTTCAAAACTCAAATTGAATTCACCAAATTAAATAACAAGAATTGTCCAATTAATTAGACGTTTTATTGGCATGTATTTTAAAGTGTAAGAGTTACAAAATTAATTGTTAGAGGGGGGGGGGGTTTAATGGGGTGTTGGGGAAATTGAAGGAGGTGGGGGCTCGTTTGGGCCCCACCCCAACTTTCTCACATCTTCCATTCACATAACACTTAAACCATCAGTAGTGTAATAAAAATATAATTGTATAACAACTATATTTTTATTCATCACATTTTTAACAACTCCTCCTGAGCAAACACACCAACGGAAAAGGTATTCCTAGGCAATTACCGGCGCTGCGGTTTCATCTGTGCCCTCGGATTTCGATTCTGAGCATCGATTCAAAATTTAAGAAAACCCGCTCGTTCATTCACTGAACGTACCTCAGCTAAACTTCAGAAATTGATTCCGGGCACACCGGGCCTCAAAATCAGGTGCCGTTAGAAACTGCGCACTCCTAAAATCCCAAAGAAAATAAGAAGAGAGAAAAATTCCTTGAAATTTATGGGTCTTTACATCACTCTCACCTCAAGGCTTTACGTCCCTGTAAAGATACATCATAAACTAAGGGAACAAATGAGGGTATTGTGCACGCATCTGAGCCTCCCGCTCCCAAGTGCTCTCCTGGAGGTTCCCGTGCTACCACCTGATGCAAACTAGAGGAATTGACGGCCCATGTAGGACCCGCTCCTATTGATCATCGATCTCCACAGGAACCTCAACAAATTTCACCTCATCATTATTGTCCAGATCCCCATGGTTGATGATATGTGTCGGGTCATGCACGTATCTCCTCAGCTGAGATACATGGAAGACGTCGTGCACCCGGTGCAATTGAGGTTGTAGAGATAGGCGATAATCCACCAGGCCTATCCCACTAAGAACCTGGAATGGTCCGATGAAGTGTGGAGATAACTTTCTTCCCCGTCCAAATCTCCATAATCCAGGTCGAGTTGAGACCCGCAAGAAAATGTGGTCGCCATCCTCGAACTCCAGTGGTCTCCGCCTCCTGTCAGCAAAAGACTTCTGTCGGCTCTAAGCTATCCTCATCCACTCCTTGATGACCTGGACCTTCTCTGTCGTGGCCTGGACCATCACCGGTCCCACAAGTGCTGACTCCCCATGGTCTGTCCAGCACAGAGGTGATCTACAAGGTCGGTCATACAATGCCTCGTATGGTTCCATCCCGATGGTGGAGTGGTAGATGTTGTTGTACGCAAAGTCCACCAAGGGTAGGTGATCATCCCATCTACGAAAAAAGTCTAGGACACATGCACAGAGCATGTCCTAGAGAGTCAGAATGGTCCTCTTCGTCTGACCATCCGTCTGAGGGTGAAAGGCAGTGCTCAGATGTAGCTGCGTCCCCAATGCCTCCTACAACCCCTTCCCCAACCAAGAAGTAAAGCGAGCATCTCGATCGGACACGAGAGATGATAGAACACCATGAAGCCGTACAATCTCCTAAACATAGAGGCGTCCCAAGCTCTCCACTGATCTATGCTCTCTGATGAGAAAGAAGTGGTCCGACTGGGTGAGTCGGTCAACAATCACCCAAATGGAGACGTGACCTCTGGATGTACGTGGAATTCCAGTCACAAATTCCATAGATATCACGTCCCACTTCCATTCTGTGACCTCCAAGGGCTGTGCCAAGCCTGCTGGTACCTGGAGCTCCACCTTCACCTACTGAAAGGTAAGGCATCGAGAAACGAATTCTGCCACAACCTTCTTCATACACGGCCACCAGTGTTGTCGTCTGAGATCCTCGTACACCTTTTCTACCCCTGGATGTACCGCTAAAAGGGATGTGTGAAACTCTCCCAGCACCTCCTCCTGTAAAGAAGCTGGTACCAGGGTACGTCCTCTGAAAAGGACTTCGCGCTCTCCTCCTACATAGAATCGATCATGTGCATGTCCCGAGGATATCTATGCCCGCCAGGTCTCACAGTCAACGTCCCCACGTTGTGCCTCCCTGGCCCACTATAGTAGTGGAGGAGTGACTGTAGAAAGGATGCTCCATCTCTATCTAGGAAAGATATCTGCAATGTGGCTACCTACTCTATCGCCTACCCAAGTAGCTGAATGCCTGTCCTCCTGCTGAGAGCATCAGCTACTACATTCCCCTTTCCAGGAGTATTGACTATCTCAAAGTTATAGTCCTGGAGGAACTCAATCTATCACCGCTATCTCAGGTTCAGGTCCTTATGTGAAAAGATATACCTGAGACTCTGGTGGTCAGAATAAAATGTAAAGTGCTCAACCATCAGATAGTGCCACCACATCTTCAGACCGAAGACCACTACTGCTAACTCCAGGTCATGGGTATCGTAGTTCTACTCGTGCTGCCTCAACTACCGTGTTATATAGGCGATCACTGCCCGCTCCTACATCAGTACACACTTGAGTCCGGTCCCTGATGCATCGCAGTAGACTACGTACCCTACTCCCTCCTCCGGTAGCCTCAATATGGGTGCGCTGGTCAATCTCTACCTCATCTCCTGGAAGCTCTGCTGAAATCTATATTACCACACGAAGGGTTTCTCCTTCTTCTTCAAAGCTGAAAATGGCATCACAACTTTGGAGATGTCTGGAACAATCCTCCGGTAGTACCCAGCTAGACCCAGGAAATTCCGCACCTCAGTAACGCTCCTGGGTGGCTCCCAAGCTAGCACTGCCTCAATCTTCGCAGGATCCACCGCAACTCCCACCTCAGAGATGATGTGTCCCAAGAAGTGGGCCTCATGTATCCATAAATGACAGTTCGAGAGCTTACAATAAAGCTGGTGCTCTTGAAGTGTGTCCAGTACAACCCGCAAGTGGTAGGCATGCTCCTCCTCAGT
Source organism: Viscum album (assembly GCA_963277665.1). Taxonomy (NCBI): domain Eukaryota; kingdom Viridiplantae; phylum Streptophyta; class Magnoliopsida; order Santalales; family Viscaceae; genus Viscum; species Viscum album. The sequence continues at coordinate 1,392,865,444 of OY728126.1, read as the reverse complement.
AGTCGAGTATATCAAAATGTCGTCAATGAAGACAAAAACAAATCGATCGAGGTAAGGCTGGAAGATCATGTTCATGAGACTCATGAACACTACTAGAGAATTGGTTACGCCGAAAGGCATAACCAAGAACTCATAGTGCCCATACCGACATCTGAAGGCCGTCTTCGGCACATCCCCATCTCGAACTCTGAGCTGATGATAACCTGACCTGAGGTCTATCTTTGAGAACCATCCTGCTCCCTTGAGATGATCAAAGAGGTATTCAATCCTTGGTAGTGGATACTTGTTCCTCACGGTCACCTGGTTCAGGAGACAATAATCGAAACAAAGTCGCAAGCTCCCGTCTACCTTTTTGACGAACCAAATTGGGGAAGCCCAGGGTAAAACACTGGGTCGGATGAATCCCTTGACCTGAAAGTCCTAATGTTGTACCTGTAGCTCTCGAAGCTCAGCGGGAGCCATCCGACATGCTGGAGTGGATATTGGGGATGTCTCGAGGTACATGTCAATATAGAAATCTACCTCTCTGCGAGGAGGTAGTCTTGTAACGTCTTCAGGAAAAACGTCCGCATACTGATCCACCACTAAAGGAAAATTCAGACTCTACACGTCAAATGCTCCTAAGATGAAGCTAGACAACTGATGAGTGATCGGATTTCCTCTCCTGTTCTTGAGTTCATCTTGCGCTGCAAAGGCTCCCTTCTTGCCGGTGATGGTGAACATGCTCCCATCTGTGCGGACGCACCGCACCTTGCGCCTAATACAGTCAATCTGAGCATGGACTGTAGATAACCAATCCATTCCCAAGATGACGTCATAAGGCCTCGACGCCGCTACAAGAAGATCCCAACTGAAGCTCTCTAGCCTCCTAAAGTAAGCTCACACTGTTGGCACTAGTGCGTAATCGTCGAGTCTGCTCATGTAGGAGTCTCTAGTCGTAAGGATCGATCCAACGACTCCATAAGAATCTCCGAGCTCCGAAGAAGGGCAGCGACAATGAAATAATGACTTGCTCCTGTGTCTATATGAACTAAATCAATGGTAGAGTAGACACGGATAGTACCTCAAATCATCTCTGATGCACTGTGGTCATAGGCCTCCGCTATATGAAGCTGAGCCTACCTCTGCCCTCCAGCTCCCTGTAGTCAGGGTGGACCTCATAGTGGTGGTGGTGGTAAAGCCTCAAATTGTCACCCACCACCTGCTGCTCAGCCATCTCCTCTTCCTTATCCGCCTACTCCCTGCGGACCTCCACGGTCGACCCTCTGCCTCTGCCTAGGTGGTCCCTCAATTGTCTTTTGCTCCTCTGCACGGTGGGTTGGGTAGTCACGAGCCATGTGGCCCTTCCTACCGCATGCGTAGCACTGTCTTCTCCTCGAAAGGCTAGCTCTGCGCCGTGTGCCCCGCACCTCTGAGACAGTGTCCTGAGGTCGTCCGCCAGCTAGTCTGGTCCACCTGGACCCCAGTGACGTCTGTCGACTGCCAGCTGTAGATGACTCAGATACGTGCCACCCTGTGGTAGGTCTCACTGCTGGTGTAGGCTCAGCAAGAAAGCTCCCAACGAGTATGGCTCACTCCAGTACTCCTTCTTGCGTCGGGATGCTGAGGGAGATCATCGATGCACTAATCTCATGCCTCTGTCCCTTCTCGAAGGTCTGGTCCCGGAAGAATAGGTCCCATACCATGTCCATAGAATAGCGCGAGATACCGATAAATCTCACCGAGTACTGGTCTACCGTCATGCTGCCCTACCGCAGATGTAGTAGCTCTTGAATGCGCACCACACATAGGGTGGCTGGGACGAAACCTGAGCGGAAGATGATCTCAAAGTCTATACGGAGGAGAGATGCCTCGTCATGCACCTGGAGAATCAGGCTCTGACATCTTCCTACTACGGCGTGTAGGAGACTCACTGCAAGGATCACCATGAGGACAGCTGGTGTCCCTACTAACCTGAAAACTCGTACAACAGCCTCCAACCAATCCTCGGCTGCCTGAGGGTCCGTCTCCCTATGGAACCCGGGCAGTCGCTGACGCTGAAACTCATGTAGTGCACTAAGGCGATGTGCAATCTCAGCGGCTGGAGCTGGTGGCATCGGTGGCTCGGCATGTAAAGGTACCGTCGATGCCTCCACTGTAAAAGGGCCCTACACCGAGGCCTCGTCGCTCGGTGGGTTGTCGTCTCATACAAAGCTCTGAACCCTAGATGGATGCCATCATGGGGCCATCCTGAAAAAAAAAACAGTTGTGCCACGGTCAATACAGTATTCCTGGTGAGCTGACACACTGTAATCACAATTAAAACTTTTGAATCATACATGCAATAAATGTTTTCGTGTACTGAGTCAGAAATCAGATGTTAGGGTCCTGGTGTACGGATACGTCGGCCACCGCACCAACACTGGACTCCCTGGACTGATAACCACACTCAATACCCTTAACCCTATTTCTTCACATATAAGAAAGATCATAGTTCTGAGTTCTGTGGTAGAACCGAACTCCTCTGATACCAATTTTTCACGACCCGTCCTCGGGACCCGTGCCATGACTACCCCAAGCCCGCCTTCCATAGGCCAGGGGCTGGCGACTAGCACCAAAGGCGTCAATCCCCCAAAAAGGAATGCATAGCCTTTATAAAGTAAACAAACACCACAGAGTAAGAAAGATGAAGTAAAAACTATGTAAACTGGGTACAACTGTAACTACTGGAAAGTAAGTGGTCCAGAATACAAATCAAACTAAAAGTAAAGTACAATTGAAAAAAAAGTACAGCAACTGAAAAGTAAAGCAGCAATGCCAAGCCGTCCACTGAAAATCCCACCTGATGGGTAGGTACAGATAGTCTCCTCAAATCCTCGGGTCCAACCGTCTTCTCCATGTACGTCCCGCCCAGTGGTCCACCTCCAGGTACCAACATGCTCCACAATCCTTGACCACGATCACTGTTGTCCGTCGTCTTCATCCAACACAATGTAGTGCGGGCATAGCCTGCACAGGGGTGAGTATACGCTACTCAGTAGGGACCCTGAGACCCCTGAAGATCTCCCAGAATCCATGAATGATAAACCAAAAAGGAATGGTACACTCACGAAGTAAAAACCAACTCTAATTAGGTATATTCCCATACATATACCTAAGTCATCAATTCCAGTTCGGCTCCATCATCCAAGGCCAAGTTCGATCTAGTCCACACAGGATAGCACAATCCAATCCGCACAGGAAAGAACAACCAAATCCACACAGGACAACAAAAAAATCATATCATAGATAATGATTGAAAGTGAAGACTCAACTCACATTGGTATACTTCTTCGTAAGATGATAGAGATGATCAGATGTAGCCACTGATTCTTCTAAGCTGTCAGATCAATGTAGGATACAAGACCAGCTATGCTGTCGGACCCACAAAATATAGAAGACTTGCTACTCTGTCGGACCCACGTATGATACAAGTACATAGTCAAACACTGTAAGACCCACGTAGGATACAAGAACAATAGTCACGTACTAATGGAACCTCATAGGATACACGAACATTATTAATCACCGTCGATCCCACAGAGGATTTCGGTATGGTTTTCATCGCTACCGAAGTCACGGAGGATCCCAGTGCAGTTGTCATCGTTGTCGTAGTCGCAGCCAGCGCATGGGTTCCCACACATAGCATGCTCAATTTCGGGAGGGTCCTCTCCACGAGCCAAGGGAGGTCGATACATCAACTGACACGAATTCCGGAGTTGATTTATCCCAATGGTCCGTCTCTTTAATAGGAACTCAATGCGACAGATGGTGCGTCAATCAGACGCGCGATATGAGAGTTATTGGCTTTTTCGTTTAAGGGGCCAGGTTGGTTTTTAAGTCAAAACCAACCCAACCATACTCCAACTGCATCCAAAACTTGATCGGAGTAAGTCAAAAGAACTTTCTCACTATGAGTAATCCAACAAAGTCGACGACACGTCAATCGGACGTCCGGATCTCAAGTTATAAGTGTTTCCGCTCCGAGGGCCCTGTTGGTTTCGTGTTCGAACCAACCCGGACATACCCAAAGTTATCCTAAAACATGTGTGTAATATACCTAAACTACCGTCATGATCCAAATATCGCATCACAACTGACTATGCGTTAATCGGAGGTTCGTAGCCCATGTTATGGGCCTTTGAACGAAGCTGTCCGATTTTAGGGGGTTTTGGGCCCGGACCGACCTAGCACAACACCCCCTGGGTCGGCCCGAACCAGGGAGACCCGACCCGAGCCCGGGTTTGGCCCACTAGGGTACGGCCCGGCCCGGCTGGGGTGGCCCGACCAAGCCGGCGTGGGGTCCGGCCCGGCGAGGGCGGCCCGGCCCAGCCGGATCGGCCCGGTCCAGGTGCCCGCATGCTGAGCGGACGCGGAAGGGGGGGAAACCGCCGCCCCCTTCGAACCGAACGGCAGACCCCGGGGGGGGGGGGGGGGGGTTGCTCTGCTGCGCTGACCGAGGGTTTAAACCCCCAGTTATTCTGGATCTGGATGGCTGTAACGGCCAGCCAGTTGTGCCGTGCGGGAACGGTTGGTCCCGCCTCCAGTGGCACCGGCGGCCGGCGGTTCCTGCCGCCCTCCCCTGTACTGCCGCGGCCAAAGGCCGCGGCCTTGGTATGACCGGTACCGCGCGACCGTGCCACGCCCCTCCGCCGCGGCCCACACTGTTCGTGGCCCTCCATGGTTCTTCGGCACGGTGTGACGGCGCCATGCCCCTCCGCCACGGCCCCGCTCCAGCCGCGGCCTCTTTCGGCCTCAACGGCGCGGCGCGACGACGCCGCGCTCCTTCGCTGTAGTGAAATTCCTCGTTCCCGCACAGTTCCATTTTACCATGCTTCCTTTATCCAAAACCGCAATGATGAACATCAACAAAGGGGGAGGAGGATCGGCTGTAACGACCCAAAATTTCATTATTGGAAAATCTCTCTTTATCCAGTTAAATGTCTCTGTATGAAAAATGTTTTTATAAGATGTCAAATTCTTTGGTTTTATGTTAAGAATTTTGAGCGTTGTTAATATAGCCATTGAATAGTGATCACATGATATGTATAAATATAGGACCATAAAAAATCCAATTTACTCAGACAAAAGAACCGATGGCCTCATCTAGTAGAATTACCCCATACAAAGCCCATTTTTCGGAGCTCAGAAAAGAGGTGGCATCCTTGGACATCGCCCTTGACCAAGACCAAGCTAAGAATTACCATGTCAACCTCAAATGGGACCGTCTACGGGAAAAGTGGAAGTTGATAGAGATTACCACTCGAGCGATGTTATCCGAGCCACCCCAAGAGTCTGTCACCATCGCACACCTTACCCTTAGGTCTTATGTGGCTATTTTAAGGGGTTATGTAACAAATAAGTAGTACTATGTTCATGTACAGTATTTTTGTATATAACAATGAATATAATTTCTAGTCATTTTTGATACACTGTAAATAGTTTTTAAAGTACAAATGGTGTTTTTAGTTATTATTTAATTAAGAAATATATTTTATTAAATTAAGAAATTTTTTAATTAAATAATATTTTAATAAAATAATAATATTATTATTAAATTAATTTTTTTTAAATATAAATTATATTATAATTTTATGAGTGCAATTAAAATTTTATATTACGGTTTGAAATCCATTTCTGTCAGAACCCGTGAATTTTCGATAAGTGTTGGTTTTTATTTTAAAAGTGAAAATTAAGATATTTAGAAATTTTTTTCGATAAAATAAATGTCATTTCTAGAATAAGGACGTAGAAATTATCCAACAGTAAATTTTTCATAAATTTCTGAGATAGTAAAATTTTTGGGTTTGTTTGACTTACTTTTCAAAGCATTAATGGACCCCTCAAGACATATTCAACACTTTGCCTTTTTAAATTAATTTCCATGGGAGTGTGACTCACCTTCACATAAACAACCTTATTATTTTAAGAAGTTTGGACATGGGCCTTATAAAATATTGTTTTCCTCTTCCCTTTTCCAAAAACCATGGGCAAAAACCATGGGATGGTTTGTGGTCTAGATTAATTTAATGTAAGGGGACCGAAACCTAAATAATAAAGAATTCCCTCACCTTTTCTGTACAAACCCACCCATGCTCCCACTTCCTCCTTACTAAAATCCCTTGGAGTTTTCCAACCTCTTCCCTACTCTCTCTAGAATCCTCCCAAGGTTCCCCAAGCTCCCAAGAAGCCTCTCACAAGCCTCTCTCTAGCCTTTGGAAGCACACTTCCAAGTAAGGGTTTTTTCTTCCTTTCTCATTTTTTTCATTTTTCTTTAAGTTGTATATCCCTTTTAATATCCATTATGAATGTTGGGGTATGGTTTCACACCTCCACCATACTTCCCTATTATTGTTTGAATGATGGGAGACTCCTTTCTCTCTCCTTAAATGCCTCCCATGTACTCCCGTTACTATGCCGAAATTCCGAAAGGAACTTCTCTCTCTTCCTTTACATTCAAGCAATAATTTTGTATCATGAATCTAAATTCCATTACAATTGTTGGGACATGTATCTACATGACCTCCATACTGTTCATTACATGTAAATATGATGAGGAACCCCTTTCTCTATCATCAACCATTTTTTTATGAATTCTTATGTCACGCCGTTATGCTGCCAAAATCACACCGATTTTCTAAGCCAATGCCATTGTGTAGTGGATACCATGCCCATTTTTCCATTAAGGGTTTCCACCTTTATGCACCTTTACGTATTTATTACAATGTTTCATGTATTAATTCCACATTCCTTTATCGTGGAAGAAATGATTATTTTTATGAATCCATGTTTTATGATCCATGTGTCATACTTATGCATAAAATGAAATGATTAAGAAAGGTGCGCCCTAATAGCGCTCCAATGCATTGGGTAATGTTTAGTATCATGATAGGACATGTGCAATGAGTGTTGACTCATGCTAATTCATGTGCAACGAGGGAATAATCGTGCTTTATGTTCAATGAGGATTTACTCATGCTTTATGTGCAATGAGACATGGCTCATGCTAATTCCATGTTAAGTCTTGTTGCCACATTTCCATGTTATTATTATCATGATTTATCATGCCTTTATGTTCATGTTTCTTTTACTCTCTATTGATATTCCAATTTTCTAACATGTATTGTACTCCTCATGTTATTCCATGTGTACTCCTTTACTAGGATTTATAGCTCAACCTTTTCTTATGCATGTCCTCAGGTTATCCCATGCAATCCTAAGTACGAGGGAATGTAGTGGTCATGTAAAGGATGTTTTCAATAAAGATTTTGTATTTCATGTTTCAAGTTTTTATGTAATGATCCAAAGCCCCAAAGACACTAAACATCACGATCTCTTTTGTTGTATCAAGTGATGTTTTATGTAATGAATCATGTTTAAATTTTAATAAAAAGAAGGGTTGTCATAGTTGGTATCAGAGGATAGGTTTGGTTATTTTTGGTATTAGGAAACCCTAGTAAAATATTAGATACAAGACTAAGTATAATAAAAACATCCCTAAGTTTTTGTAAATACTGAGTAAGTGGTTTATCAAACAAATACATCCCTGTCTGGATACGAGCAGGTAGAGGCGGCTCTGGCATAGTTGTATCCTAGGGGTAAAACTTGAAAACACCGCTTTGAGCTAGACTCGAACGGGAACTGGTGCACGAAGATGGGACTTGCTGCACTCTTGGTTACGACACTCCTGGGGGATATGTTTTGATAAATTCAAAAACTTAGTATGAACATTTATTAAGGAAAAAATGCCCCTAATAATATATGTTAGAAAGTAGATCATGAAAATCCTAGATTGAAGCCTATAGACTCATGAGTTAAGGAAATAAAAGTGTATTTACGAGTCATCAACTTTTGTCTTTGGATTACCCTTTATGTGTTACCACTAACATTCCTTTTATTCCAGCCAATGGCCGGTAATATGAGGACTCAGGCTAACAACCGTTGTGAAGATCAGTGTGATGACTGTACTAATGAGATGCCAAATCCAATGGGAGCGGGAAGCACAAACTTTTTCATGCTTCTCTCCCAGCTAACTCATGTTTTGAATAGAAACACGGGTCAAGAAAAACATTCAACCCCCCCCCCTAAGAAAGAACAAGTCGCTATCGAGAGCTTCATGAGACAATGGCCTCCTACTTTTAGTGGATCATCCGATCCCATGATCACTGAACAATGGATCAACTCCATTGAAAAGATATTCTCCATCCTCCAATGTTCTGAATAGTAGAAGGTTCTCCTGGAGGCTTATCGTATGGAGGGTGAATCTAATCAATGGTGGACGTCGATCAAAAATACGAAGCCTTAGGAGGAGATCGAGGCGTTGGAATGGAAGGATTTCAGGAAGATGTTTTTTGATAAATATTTTCCGGGAACCCTCCGGCATAAGATGGAAAGGGACTTTCTTTCCCTCAAGAAAAAAGATGAAGAATATATTGGATCGTATGAGGAAAACTTCAAAAGTCTTGAACGATATGCTTCCGGATTTTTCGTTACCCCCGAATGCAAGGTTTACCGCTTCTTTGGTGGGATGAAGCCTAGCCTACAGAAAGCATTAGAAATCCGTGACTTCGAAAGCTATGAGGAAATTGTCCGATGTGCCCTCAAGGTCGAAATGGAGATCGAGGAATCACAGGGGTATCATGGGGACAAGAAGCGTAAGGTAGACTTCAATGCTGGTGGTCCGATGGATAAATCCAACGGTACTAAGAAGATCCAACACCCCACTTGCCAAAAGATTGGGAAGAAGCACCCTGTAAATTGCCTTAATGGGACGAGAAAATGCTTCAGGTGTGGAAGAGAAGGGCACCTAGCTATTAACTGTCGGCAAGAAGGACCCACGGCTGTGAAGAGGAGAGGAATGCTCCATTCGAACCTCAAATCGTTGTTCAATGCAACAAATGAAAAGAACATGGTCATTTTGAAAATCATTTCCCTAATCCAAGGGTTATCGGAGGAAACCAACAACCTCCAAGACAACAAGGAAGAGATTTTTCCATCACTTCTGCTGAAGTGAACTCCGAAAATGAAGTGGTGACAGGTACGCTAGTTATTTATTCAAGAATAGTGAACTTACTTTTTGATTCAGGATCTACGCATTCTTATATATCTCGAATGTTTAGTAGAACAATCCCAGCACCACCACAAATCATGGAAGTAAAGATGTCGGTGAGTACGGAAAATGTGGATATCATTGCATCCCATGAATATAAGTCCTACCCTGTTATAATCTTTGGATTGAATTTCCCGGCGAATCTCGTCATACACCCTCTGGTGGAATTTGATGCAATTCTTGTCATGGATTGGCTTTCATTATATAGAGCCAACATAAATTGTCCGGAGAGAGAAATACCAATCTATATGGAGAATCGACCCCCGATTCATTACAAGTGTCATGAGGAAGATGAATCTCCTTTAGCTCCATCATCTCAAGCATGGATATTACTGCCTTATTAGAATGCATATCTGTCTTAGATGATTGAGTCCAAGGAAGAAACCATCCTTTAAGAAATGCCTATTGTGAGGGAATTCGCTGAAGTGTTTCCCGATGAAATGCCTGGTCTTCCTCCTAGAAGAGATGTTGAGTTCTCAATTGAACTTATACCTGGGGCGCTACCAATATCCAAGACACTGTATAAAATGGCTGTTGTAGAGCTTGAAGAGATGAAGAAACAACTACAGGAGAATCTGGATAAAGGGTTTATACACCCAACTTCTTCACCATGGGGTGCACCAGTCCTCTTCGTCAAGAATAATGATGGGTCAATGCGGCTTTGCATCGATTATCGTTAACTTAAACAAATCATGATAAAGAAAAAGTATCCTCTCGCAAGAATCGATGACTTGTTTGATCAGCTGTGTGGAGCATTATACTTCTCTAAGGTGGACTTGCAGTCGGGATATTATCATGTAAGGGTGAAGAAGGAAGATGTCCCCAAGACTGCTTTTCCTACAAGATATGGGCACTATGAATTTATAGTAATGCCTTTCAGACTCACAAATGCTCCAGCAATATTCATGGACTTGATGAATAGATTCTTTAGATATTACCTTGACAAATTTTTTTAGTCTTTATAGATGATATTCGAATAAACTCCAAAACCAAGGAGGATCATGAGGAGCATTTAAAAACTGTACTAGATACTTTGCGCAAGGAGAAGCTCTATGCAAAGTACTTCAATTGTTAGTTCTAGTTGAAGGAGGTCTCATTCATAGGCCATATCATCACAAGCAATGGGATATCTGAGGACCCCTCCAAAACAGATGCAATTGAGGGATGGCCGAGGCCAACATCGGTAACATATATCCATAACTTCTTGGGGTTAGCTGGATATTATCGACGATTTGTGAGAAATTTCTCACGATTGTCCAACCCTCTTACCAAGCTAACTCGAAAGGGAGTAAAGTTTTCTTGGAGTTATGAATGAGAAGAAAGCTTCAAGTACTTGAAAAGGAGGCTTATCACTGCACCCGTTCTCACTTTACCCACATGTGGGGAACATTTGTGGTATTTAGTGATACTTCAATGAGGGGCTTAGGTTGTGTGCTAATGCAGAATGATAAAGTGATATCATATGCCTCAAGGAAGTTGAAAATCCATGAGAGAAACTATCCAACTCATGATCTGGAGTTGGCGGATATCAACTTTACCTTGAAAATCTGGAGGCATTATCTCTATGGAGAGAAATGTGAGATATATACTGACCACAAGAGTCTTAATTATATATTCACACAGATAGAGCTTAATATGTGCCAGAGAATATGGATAGAGCTCATCAAGGATTTTGACTGTTCAATACATTACCACCCTGGGAAAACGAACAAGGGGGATGATTTCCTAAGTAGAAAGGATCCAGCGATTCTATCAATGATGAGAATTGAGAAGGATCTAATCTTCTTAGACTTGATGAAGATGGACGTGGAAATCCTAAAGAAGGGAACAACATCAATCCTTTCACAATTTTTTGCTCAACCATCTCTTTTGGAAAGGTTAAAGGATGCTCAAAAGGATGATATGGGAATTCAAGAAAAAGTGGAAGCTATCAAAATGGTGAAATCCTCAGAGTTTAATGTTAATGAAGAAGGAATTGTGCGGTTTGGGAAAATACTATGTGTTCCATCAAGTCTGGAGCTGAAGAAGGATCTTTTAGATGATGCACATAGTTCAAATTTCTCTATTCACCCAGGGAGCACAAAGATGTATCGAGATAAGCGAGAAAACTTTTGGTGGGATAATATGAAGAAGGAGATCGCTGAATATACATCAAAGTGTCTGGTGTGTCAGCAAGTGAAGGCAGAGAGGTAGAAGTCTAAGGGGATGATGCAACCATTTCCCATACCAGAATGGAAATGTGAGAACATCACCATGGACTTTATCACCTGACTTCCAAGGACATCCAAAGGCAAAAATGAAATCTGGGTTGTTGTGGATCATCTTACAAATACTGAACACTTCATTTCTATTTGAGAGGATTTCTCTTTGGATCACCTGGCACAGATATATACCAGGGATGTGGTAAGGTTGCATAGAGTACAACTATCTATTGTGTCTGACCGAGATCCAAGATTCACCTCTATGTTTTGGAAGAGTCTTTAACATGATCTGAATACTAATCTGAACTTCAGTACAGCCTATCATCCTTAAACAGATGGCCAATCTGAGAAGACTATCCAAACACTTGAGGATATGTTGAGAGCGTGCTCAATGGACTTTAAAGGATTATGAGATCAACATCTTCCTCTTGTTGAGTTCTCTTATAATAAAAGTTTCCACTCAAGCATCCAAATGGCACCATATGAAGCACTGTATGGGAAAAGGTGTAGAACACCGGCATGTTGGGATGAGGTCGGTGAACGTAAGCTGCTTGGAACAGAAATGGTCGAAGAAATGGTGGAGAAGGTGAAAACCATTCAGCAGCATATCAAGGCTGCCCAGAGTCGATAGAAGAGTTATGCAGATAATCATCGACGAGACCTTCAGTTTAAAGCTAGAGACATGGTGTTTCTATGCATATCTCTGTGGAATAAGGTCATGTGGTTTGGAAAGAAAGGGAAGTTAAGTCCAAGGTACATCATCCCCTTCGATATTCTTGATCGTGTTGGGGCTATGGCCTGTCGACTAGCACTTCCACCTACCATGGCCAAGGTGCATGATGTCTTTCATGTATCCCTCTTAAAGAATTACACACCAGACCCTTCACATGTACTCTCATCTGAGGTGGTACAATTGGAAGATGATCTTTCTTATGAGGAGCAACCAGTGAAGATCTTTGATCATAGAGAAAAAGTTCTTCGAAATAAGACAATGCCCCTCATCAAGGTATTATGGAGAAATCACATGTTTGATGAAGCGACATGGGAATTGGAGGATATGATAAAGCTGAGTTACCCACATTTGTTTTAGTGTGGGAAAAGGAAAATTTCGAGGGAAAAATTTCTTAAGGAGGGAATATTGTAACGACCCAAAGTTTCATTAATGGAAAATCCCTCTTGATCCAGTTAAATGTCTCTTTATGAAAAATGTTTTTATAAGATTTCAACTTCTTTGGTTTTATGTTAATAATTTTGACCATTCTTAATATAGTCGTTGAACAGTGATCACATGATTAGTATAAATATAGGACCTTAACAAATCCAATTTACTAAGACCAAATAAGCGATGGCCTCATCCAGTAGAATTGCCCCATACGAAGCCCATTTGTCGGAGCTTGGAAAAGAGCTGGCATCCTTGGGCTTCTCCCTTGACCAAGCCCAAGCTGAGCTTCACCATGTCAAGCTCGAACGGGACCGTCTACGGTAAAAGTGGAAGTTGATAGAGATTACCACTCGAGCGATGTTATCCGAGCCACCCTAAGAGTCTGTCACCATCGCACACCTTACCCTTATGTCTTATGCGGTGGTTTTAAGGGGTTATGTAACAAATAGGTAGTACTATGTTCATGTACATTATTTTTTTATATAATAATTAATATAATATCTAGTCATTTTTGATACATTGTAAATAGTTTTTAAAGTACAAATGGTGTTTTTAGTTATTATTTAATTAAGAAATCTATTTTATTAAATTAAGGGATTTCGGAATTAAATAATATTTTAATAAAATAATATTATTAATATTAAATTAATAATTATTAAATATAAATGATCTTATAATTTTATGAATGCAATTAAAATTTTATATTAAGGTTTCAAAGCCATTTCTGTCAAAACCTGTGATTTTTCGATAAATGTTGGTTTTTATTTTAAAAATAAAAATTAACATATTTAGAAATTTCTTTAGATAAAATAAATTTTATTTCTAGAATTAGGACATCAAAATTATCCAATAGTGAATTTTTCATTATTTTCTGAGACAGTCAAATTTTTGGGTTTGTTTGACTTACTTTTCAAAACATTAATGGACCCCTCAAGACATATTCAACACTTTGCCTTTTTAAATTAATTTCCATGGGAGTGTGACTCACCTCCACATAAGCAACCATATTATTTCATGAAGTTCAGACTTGGGCCTTATAAAATATTTTTTTACCTCTTCTCTTTTCCAAAAACCATGGGATGGTTTGTGGTTTGGATTAATTTAATATAAGTGGACCGAAACCTAAATAATAAAGAATTTCCTCACCTTTCTTATATAAACCCACCCAATCTCCCACTTCCTTCGCACTAAAATCCCTTGGATTTCATCCAACCTCTACCCTACTCTCTCTAGAATCCTCCCAAGGTGCCCCAAGCTCCCAAGAAGCCTCTCACAATCCTCTCTCTAGCCTTTGGAAGCACACTTCCAAGTAAGGGTTTTTTTCTTCCATCCTCATTTTTTTCAATTTTCTATAAGTTGTATTGACCTTTTAATTTCAATTATAAATGTTGGGGTATGGTTTCTCACCTCCCCCATACTTCCCTCTTATTGTTTTAATGATGGGATACCGCTTTCTCTCTCATTAAATGCCTCCCATGTACACCCGTTACTATGCCGAAATTCCGAAAGGAACTTCTCTCTCTTCTTTTACATTCAAGCAATAATTTTGTATCATGAATCTAAATTCGATTACAATTTTTGGGACATGTATTTATATTAACTCATTACTCTCCATTACATGTAAATATGATGGGGAACCCCTTTCTCTCTCATCAACCATTTTTTTATAAATTCTTATGTCACGCTGTTACGCTGCCAAAATCGCACCGATTTTCAAAGCCAATGCCATTGTGTAGTGGATACCATGCCCATTTTTCCATCAAGGGTGTCCTCCTTTATGCACCTTTACTTATTGATTACAAATTATCATGTATTAATTCCACATTCCTTTATCATGGAATAAATGATTATGTTTTATGAATCCATGTTTTATGATCCATGTGGCACACTTATGCATGCAATGAAATGTTTAAGAATGCTGCGCCCTTATAGAGCTCCAATGCATTGGGTAAAGTATAGTATCATGATATGTCGTTTGTAATGAGTGTTGACTCATGCTAATTCAAGTGCAACTAGGTTTTACTCGTTCTTTATGTCCAATGGGGATTTACTCCCGCTTTATGTGCAATGAGCCTTGGATCATGCTAATTCCATGTTAAGTGTTGTTGCCACATTTCCATGTTATGATTATCATTCTTTATCATGACTTTATGTTCATGTTTCTTTTATGCTCTATTGATATCCCTATTTTCTAACTTGTATTGTAATCCTCATGTTATTCCATGGGTACTCCCTTACTGGGCTTTATAGCTCAGCCTTTTCTTATGCATGTCCTCAGGTTATCCCATGAAACGCTAAGTACGAGGGAATGTAGTGGTCATGTAAAGGATGTTTTCAATAAAGATATTGTATTTCATGTTTCATGTATTTATGTAATTATCCTAAGACCAAAATACACTAAACCTCTCGATATTCTTTTTTTATCAAGTGAAGTTTTATGTAATGAATCATGTTTAAGTTCTAATAAAAAGAAGGGTTGTCATATCGGTCATGTTCGTGCTGTCCGAACTTCTCATGTTAATTTGATAATAGGTGACAAAATATTTAACGATAAACTCAAGGAATAATCACATCGTAAAACCACACCCCTAACTTGAAGTAGTTGTCGAAAGAAGATTGTCGTGGGAAACTGCGTCGCGAGGTAAATCTCTGTATATGTTTGACGGAGATCGTCTGAGGTGGAGCGGTGTCTCACACTGGCTGCGGATAGAAGAAGAAATGCAGGACGATTACTCTTTGCAGTGACAGCATTCTTCGTTGAGGTCTTGATGTTCTTCGCATTCTTTTACGTGGAAGACAACATTCTTCAAGACTAGATCCCTCCTCTCAAAAAATCTCCACACAACAGTTCAAAAATAATAAAATAAGGCCTTGGATTATTTTATTACTCATGCCAACCTTTTTCAAAACTCAAATTTAATTCACCAAATTAATTAAATTGCGTTGTACAATTAATTAGGAATTTTATTGACATGTATTTTAAAGTGGAAGAGTTACAAAATTAATTGCTAGAGGGGGGGGGGGGTTAATGGGGTGTTGGGGAAATTGAAGGAGGTGGTGGCTCATGTGGGCCCCACCCCAACTTCCTCACATCTTCTGTTCCCATAACACTTAAACCATCAGTCCTGTAATAAAAATATAATTGTATAACAACTATAATTTTATTCTTCACATTTTTAACAACTCCTCCTGAACAAACGCACCATCGGAAAAAGTGTTCCTAAGCAATTACCGGTGATGTGGTTTCATCGGTGCCCTCAGATTTCGATTCCGAGCACCATTTCAAAAGTTAGGAAAACCAACTCCTTTTTTAAATGAACGTACCTGAGCTAAACTTTTTAAATTTATTCTGGGAACACCGGGCCTCAGAATCAGGTGCCATCAAAAACTGCACACTCGTAAAATCCCAATGAAAATAAGAAGAAGAAAAAAATTTCCTTGAAATTTATGGGTGTTTACATTACTCCCACCTCAGGGATTTATGTCCCCGTAATGATACATCACAAACTAGGGAAATAAATGAGGGTACTGTGCATGAATATGAGCCCCCCGCTCCCATGTGCTCTCCTGAAGGTTCCCATGCTACCACCTGATGTGCACTAGAGAAATCGACCCGCCACGTAGGACACACTCCTGTTGATCCTCAATCTCTATAGGAACCTTGGCAAAAGTCTCCCCGTCATCAATTTCCAGCTCCACATGGTCGATGATATGAATTGGGTCATGCACGTATCTCCTCAGCTGAGATATGTGGAAGACGTCGTGCACCTGGTGCAACTGATGTGGTAGAGCCAGGCGATAAGCCACCTCGCATATCCTGCTAAGAACCTGGAATGGTCCGATGAAGCGTGGAGATAACTTGCTGCCCTAGCAAAATCTATGTAATCCACTTCGAGGTGAGACCCGCAAGAAAACATGGTCGCCATCCTTGAACTCCAGTGGTCTCTGCCTCCTGTCAGATTAAGACTTCTGTCAGCTCTGAGCTATCCTCGTCCACTCCTAGATGGCCTGGACCTTCTATATCATGGCCTGGACCATATCAGGTCCCACAAGTGCTGATTCCCTAGGGTCTGTCTAGCACAGAGGTGATTTGAAAGGTCATCCATACAATGACTTGTATGGTTCCATCCAGATGGTGGAGTGGTATTTGTTGCTGTACACAAACTCCACCAAGGGTAGGTGATCCTCCCAGCTGTGACGAAAGTCGAGGACACATGCGTAGAGCATGTTTTCAAGAGTCTGAATGGTTCTCTCCGTTTGACCATCCATCTGAGGGTGAAAGTCAGTGCTTAGACGTAGCTGCATCCCGAATGCCTCCTGCAACCCCTTCCCAAGTCGGGAAGTAAATCGAGCATCTCGATCGGACACGATAGATGATGGCATACCATGAAGACGTATGATCTCCTGAATGTAGATTCGTCCCAAGCTCTCCACTAAGCCATGCTCTCTGATGGGAAATAAGTGGGCCGACTTGGTGATTCAGTCAACAATCACCCAAATGGAGTCGTGAAATCTGGAAGTACGTGGAATTCCTATCACGAAATCCATAGATATCCCATCCCACTTCCACTCCGGGACCTCCAAGGGATGTACTATGCCTGCTGGTACCTGGTTCTCCTTTTTAACATGCTGACAGGTAAGGCATCGAGAAACAAACTCTACCACAGCCTTCTTCATACCCGGCCACTAGTGTTTCCGTCTGAGATCCTGGTACATCATTGATACCCCTGGATGTACCTCTAAAGGGGAAGTGTGAAACTCTATCAACACCTCCTCTTGTAAAGAAGATGGTACCATGGTACGTCATCTAAAAAGGACGTCGTCATCTCCTCCTACAGAGAATCCATCAGGTGTATATCCTGAGGATATCTGTGCACGCCATGTCTCAGAGTCAACATCCACACGTTGTGCCTCCCAGACCCAGTGTCGTAGTGGAGGAGTGACTGTGAGTGGCTGTAGAAAGGCTGCTCCATCCCTATCTATGAAGGATATCTACAAAGCGGCTAGCTGCTCTGTCACCTCTCCATATAGCTGAATGTCCGTCCTCCAGCTAAGAGCATCAGCTACTACATTCCCCTTTCCAAGAGTATATACTACCTCAAAGTCATAGTTCTGGAGGAACTCGATCTATCGTTACTATCCCAGGTTCAGGTCCTTCTGTAAAAAGATGTACCTGAGACTCTGGTGGTCAGATTAAAATTTAATGTGCTTGCCCATCAGATAGTGCCGCCACATCTTCCGAGCGAAGACCACTGCTGATAACTCCCGGTCATGGGTAGCATATTTCTGCTCGTGTTGCCTCAATTGTCGTGATCCAAAGGCGATCAATGCCCGCTCCTGCATCAGTACACTCCCGAGTCTAGTCTCTGATGCATCGCAGTAGACTACATACCCTACTCCCTCCTCTAATAGCCTCAATAAGGGTGCGCTGGTCAATCTCTGCCTCAGCTCCTGGAATATATACTGAAATCTATTTGACCAATCGAAGGGTTTCACCTTCTTCATCAAAGATGAAAGTGGTTCCGCAACTCTGGAGAAGTATGGCACAATCCTCTGGTAGTACCCAGCTAGACCCAAGAAACTCCACACCTCTGTAATGCTCCTGCGTGGCTCCCAAGCTAGCACTGCCTCGATCTTCGCATGATCCACCACAACTCCCACCTCAGAGATGACGTGTCCCAAGAAGTGGACCTCACGTATACAGAACTGAAACTTCGAGAGCTTACCATAATGTTGGTGCTCTCGGATTGTGTCTAGTACAACCCCCAAGAGGTAGGGATGCTCTTCCTCAGTAGTCGATTATATAAAAATATCTTCAATGAAGACCACAACAAATCGATCGAGGTAAGGCTGGAATATCTGGTTCATGAGACTCATGAACACTAATGGAGCGTTGGTTAGCCGAAAGGCACAACCATGAACTCATATTGGCCATGCCGACATCGGAAAGTCGTCTTCTGCACTTCCTCGTCTCGAACTCTGAGCTGATGATAGCCTGACCTGAGGTCTATCTTTGAGAACCATCATGCTCCCTTGAGCTGATCGAAGAGGTATTCAATCATCAGTAGTGGATACTTGTTTTTCACGGTCACCTGGTTCAGGAGACAATAATCTACACAAAGTCGCAAGCTTTTGTCGGCCTTCTTGGCGAACAAAATCGGGGAATCCCAGGGTGAAACACTGGGTCGGATGAATCCCTTGACCTGCAAGTCCTACAGTTGTACCCGTAGCTCTCGATGCTCAGCGGGAGCCATCCGATATGCTGGTGTGGATATCGGGGCTATCCCGGGTTATATGTCAATATAGAATTCTACCTCCCTACGAGGAGGTAGTCTTGGAACGTCGTCAGGAAAAACGTCCGCATACTGATCCATCACTACAGGAAAATTAGGACTTCGCACGTCAACTGCTCCTAGGATGAGGCTAGCCAACTGATGAGTGATCGGCTGTCCTCTCCTGTTCGTGAGTTCATCATGCGCTACAAAGGATCCCTTATCGCCGATGAAGGTTAACCTGCTCCCATCGGTGCGGACACACCACACCTTTCACCTAATATAGTCGATCTGAGCATGGAATGTAGATAACCAATCCATGCCCAAGATGACGTTGTAAGGCCTCGACGCCGCTACAAGAAGATCCCAGACGAAGCTCTCACCTCCTAGAGTAAGCTCACACTACCAACACTAGAGCGTAATTGTCAAGTCCACTCCCGTAGGAGTCTCTAGCCATAAGGATCGATCCAACGGCTCCGTCGGAATCTTCGAGCTCCTAACAATGGAAAAGACAATGAAAGAATGACTCGCTTCTGTGTCTATAAGAACTGAAGCTATGGTGGAGTAGACACAGATAGTACCTCGAATCATCTCTGGTGCACCGTGGTCACAGGCCTCCGCTACCTGAAGCTATGCCTGCCTCTGCCTTCCATCTCCCTGTGGTCGGGGTGGACCTCCATGTGGTGGTGGTGGTAAAGCCTCAAAGTGTCACCCACCACCTGCTGCTCGGCCAACACCTCTGCCTCATCCGCCTTCTCCCTGCGGAAAACCACTGTCGACCCTCTGCCTCTGCTTGGGTGGTCCCTCAACCGTCTTCTGCTCCTCAGAACAACAGGTTGGGCAGTCACGAGCCTTGTGGCCCTTCCCGCCTCATGCGTAGCACTGTCTGCTCCTTGGAAGTCTGGCTCTGTGCCGTGTGCCCCGCACCTCTAAGCCAGTGTCCTGAGGTCGTCTTCCTACTTGTCTGGTCTGCCTAGACCCCTGTAATGTCTTTCGACTACGAGTTGTAGATGACTAAGCTATGTGCCACCCTGTGGTAGGTCTCACTGCTGGTGTAGGCTCAGCAAGAATGCTCTCTATGAGAAGGGCTCGCTCAAATACTCCTGCATGCATCAGGATGCTGAGGGAGATCATCAATGCCCTGATCTCATGCCTCACTCCCTTCTCAAGGGTCTGGGCCCGTAAGAATGGGTCTCATACCATGTCCATATAATAGTGTGATATTTCAGTAAATCTCACCGAGTACTGGGCTACCGTCATGCTGCACTTCCGCAGCTGTAGTAGCTCTTGATTGCGCACTGCACATAGGGTGGATGGGAGGAACTATGAGAGGAAGAGGCTCTCAATGTATGTACAGAGGAGAGATTCCTCACCGTGCCCCTGGTGCACCAGGCTCCACCATCTTCCTTCTGCGGTGTGCAGGAGACTCGCTGCAAGGATCACCATGAGGTCAGCTGGTGTCCCTACTAACCTGAAAACTCGTACAACAGCCTCCAGCCAATCCTCCGCTACATGAGGGTCCGTCTCCCTATGGAACCTGGGCAGTCTCTGATGCTAAAACTCGTGTAGTGCACTAAGGCGACGTGCACTCTCAGCGGCTAGAGCTGGTGGCATCGGTGGCTCGGTGGGTAAAGGTATCGCTGGTGCCTCTACTGTAAAAGGGCCCTACACCGAGGCCTCGTCGCTCGGGGGGATGTCATCTCGTAAAAAGCTCTGAACCCTAATTGGCTACCTTCATGGGGATCCCTAAAAAGAAACAGGTGCACCATGGTCAATAAAGTATACCTGGTGAGCTGACACAAAGTAATCAGAAAGAAAAAATTTGAAACACACATGCAATCAATGTTTTCGTGTACTGAGTCAGAAATCAGAAGTCAGGGTCCTGGTGTACGGATACGTCGACCGCTGCACCAACACTGGACTCCCTGGACTGATAACCACAATCAATACCCTTAACACTACTGCTTCACATTGAACAAATATCATAGTCCTGGGTTCTGCGGTAGAACCGAACTCCTCTGATACCAATTTGTCACGACCCATCCTCGGGACCCGTGTCGTGACTACCCCAAGGCCGCCTTCCATAGGCCAGGGGCTGGAGACTAGCACCAAAGGCATAAATCCCAAAAAAGGGAAGGTAATGCCTTTATAAAGTAAACAAACACCACAGAGTAAGCAAGATGAAGTAAACACTAAGTAAACTGGGTACAACTGTATGTGCTGGAAAGTAAGTGGGCCAGAATACAAACCAAACTGAAAGTAAAGTACAATTGAAATGAAAGTACAACAACTAAAATGTAAAGCAGCAACGTCGAGCCATCCACAAAAAGTCCCACTTAAAGGGCGGGTACATATAGTCTCCTCATCTCATCGGGTCCAGCCGTCTGCTCCGTGTACGTCCCGCCCAATGGTCCACCTCTAGGTAACGACATGCTCCACAATCCTTGACCACGATTAGTGTTGTCCGTCCTCTGCATCCAACACAACTTAGTGCGGTTATAGCCCGTGAAGGGGTGAGTATACGCTACATAGTAGGGACCCCGAAACCACCGAAGCTCTCCCAGAATCCATGAAGGATAAACCACAACGTAAAGGTACAATGACGAATTAACAACCAACTCTACTTAGGTATATGCCCATACATATACCTAAGTCATAAATTCCAGTTATGCTCCATCATCCGAGCCCAAGTTCGATCTAGTCCACACATGATAGCACAATCCAATCCACACAGGAAAGAACAACCCAATCCACACAGGATAGCAAAACAATCATATCGTAGCTACTGATTGAAAGTCAAAATTCATCTCACACCGGTATAATTCTTTGTAAGACGATAGAGATGATCAGATGTAGCCACTGATTCATCTAAGATGTCAGACCAATATTGGATACAAGATCAACTAAGCTGTCGGACCCACAATGGATACAAGACCAACTACTCTACCGGACCCACGTAGGATACAAGTACATAATCAAATACTGTCAGACCCACGTAGGATACAAGAACAGTAGTCATGTACTGCCGGACCCGCATAGGATACAAGAATAGTAGTCATCACCATCGAACCCACGGGGGATTTCAGTATGGTATTCGTCGCTGCAGAACCCACGGAGTATCCCAGTGCAGTCATAATCATCGTCGCAGTTGCAGCCAGCGCAAGACTTCCCACACACAACATGCTCGATTTCGGGAGGGTCCGCTCCACGATCCAAGAGGGGTCGATACATCAACAGACATGAATTTCGGATTTGATGTATCCCAATGTTCCATATCGTCAATAGGAACTCAACGCGACAGAAGTTGCGTCTATCGGACGCCCGATCTGAGAGTTATTGGCTTTTTCGTCCGAGGGGCTCGGTTGGTTTTTAAGTCAAAACAAACACGACCGTACTCCAACTGCATCCAAACCTTGAGCGGAGAATTCCAAAAGAACCATATCACTAAGAAGAATCCAAAAGATTCGACAGAACGTCAATTGGACGTCCGGAGCTCAAGTTATAAGTGTTTCCACTCTGAGGGCCTCATTGGATTTGTGATCAAACCAACCCGGCCATAAACGAATTTCTCCTAAACCTTGAGTTTAATATACCGAAACGACCGCCTCAATCCAAGGATCCCATCGTAATTGACAGTGTGTCAATCAGAGGTCCATATCCCATGTTATGGGCCTTTGAACGAAGCTGTCCGATTTTAGGGGGTTTTGGGCCCGGACCGACCCTGCCCAAGACCCCCTGGGTCGGCCCGAAGCGGGCCGACCCGACCCGGGTCTGGGTCCGGCCCACTAGGGCATGGCCCAGCGCGGGGTCCGGACCGGTGCGGGCGGCCCAGCCCGGTCCGGGCGTCCGCGTGAGGAGCAGATGCGGAAGGGTGGGAAACCGCCGCACCCTTCGAAACGAACGGCGGACCCACGGGGGGTCTGGCCTACGGTGCTGACCGGGGGTTAAAACCCCCGGTATTCCGTATTTGGCCAGCCGTAACGGCTGGCCAGTTGTGCTGTGTGGGACCGGTTAGTCCCGCCTCCTGTGGCATCGGTGGCCGGCGGTTCCGGCGGCCCTCCCCTGCTCTGCCGCCGACAAAGGTCGCGACCTTTGTCCGACCGGCGCGGCGTGACGGCGCCTCGCCCCTCCGCCGTGGCCCGCCCCGGGCGTGGGCATTCATGGTTCTCCAGCATGGCGCAACGGCTATGTGGCCTCTTTCGACCTCAACTGTGCGGCGCGATGGCGTCGTGCTCCTTCGCCACGACGATATTCATCGTTCTCGTGCAGTGTCGTTGCACCGCGCTGCCTTCATCCCAAACCGCAACGGTGAACATCAACAAAGGGGGAGGAGGATCGGCAATGTTCGAGCGGTCCAACATCCTCCCTTTAATTTGATAACAGGTGGCCAAATATTTAGCGATGAATGCAAGGAATAATCACATCGTAAAAACAAACCCCTACCTTGATGTAGTTGTCGACAGAAGATTGTCGCTGGAAACAGCGTCGCGAGGTAATGCTCGGTATGTGTTTGAAGAAGATCGTCCGAGGTGGAGCAGCTTCTCACACTGGCTGCGGAGAGAAGAAGTAAGGCAAGACGCTCAATCCTTGGGGTGACAGTGTTCTTCGTCGAGGTCTTGATGTTCTTCGCATTTTTCAACGTGTAAGACGACGTTCTTCAAGACTAGAGCCCTCTTCTGCAAAACTCTCCACACAACGGTTCAACAATAATAAAATAAGGCCTTGCCTTATTTTATTACTCATTCCAACCTTTTTCAAAACCCAAATTGAATTCACCAAATTAATTATCTTGGGTTGTCCAATTAATTAGGTGTTTTATTGGCATGTACTTTAAATTGGAAGAGTTACAAAATTAATTTCAAGAGGGGGGGTTTAATGGGGTGTTGGGGGAAATTGATGGAGTTGGGGGCTCGTGTGGGCCCCACCACAACTTCCTCACATCTTCCTTTCCCATAACACTTAAACCATCAATAGTGTAATAAAAATATAATTTTATAACAACTATATTTTTATTATTCTCATTTTTAACAACTCCTCCAGGGAAAACGCACCATCGGAAAAGGTGTTCCTAAGCAATTACCGGCGCTGCGGTTTCATTGATGCCCTCGGATTTGGATTCTGATCACCAGTTCAAAAGTTAGGAAAACCCGCTCGTTCGTTCACTAAACATACCAGAGCTAAACATTGGAAATTGATTCTGGGCACACCGGGCCTCGGAATCAGGTGCCGTAAAAAACTGTGCACTCGTAAATTCCCAAAGAAAATAAGAATAAAAATATTCCTTGATATTTATGGGTCTTTACATATAGTCAATACTAAACATATCCTTAGAAATACCCCAATACGATACCATTAAATTTTTTTAATTCTTTATTCCAAAGTAGAACTAAACATTTTCTATAATAGAAACAATTGTGAGCCATCCTTCTCATAAATGCATATTATATCATTTTATATAAATATTCATTATAATATAAAAAAAATAGAGGGATATAATTGGTTTGTACCTTTTGATATATGGAATGAATTCCTCTAATATCTGGAACAAACTTCAGTATATTCCTCAATGGTATTCTTGTTTAGTACTCACCATATACATACCCTATAGAATTTTTTTTCATAATACGGGGAATAGAAACATAGGAAAAGGTGATCTCATATTCTCAATAAGGGTAATAACAAGATGTATCAATTTATAATAATATTTTTGAATAAGGTAAGAATAAGTCTACGTGATAATGAAGATAATAATATGTTTATAATCAAGCTATATAGATCATAAACATGGGTGATGGAAAAAGATCATTAGTTTATAAGACATGAATCAAGAGATAATCAATGAACACAAGAAATGAGAGAATAACATCGGCATAGTTCAATGATTTTTGTCATAAACAATAGAATTGAAAAATATATGTCGATGCTACCCACCAAGACATTAATGTCATGTTAGGATTGAGATAACCACCACTGTACTTTATTTTGGCTTAGGATGACTTCATGCATACACTGTTGAATTATTCTTGGGATAACCACCATTATAAAATCCTTTTAGGCTTCGGCTAGCCATCAGAGTACCATTTTTGGTCTTGGGATAACCTTCCACCTATCCTATGATATCATAGTATATTTATAATTATTCAATCCATTGGAGTGATATATATGACCCTACTATTAGAAAATTAACATTATATATATTGGCTATTATATCTTAAATTTTTTATCATATCATGAAGTGAAAGACGTTTCATAAACCTATTATCATACCATATCCTATGGAAAATAGAGTGGTTTTATGACCATCATAGAATAATCCCTTAAAAAACTAGGTAGATAATAAGCGTATTGTTTAATATCCAATATTAGTGAAAATTAATTCAAAAACATATTTTAATAAAAAATAATTAAGAGATTGAATAAGAATTGTATCATTCAATTATATCCATGCAAATACATAATTAACTTTAACAAAAGTATTCATAGATATAAATTGATTATGATCATGATCATATATATGGATTTCATGGGTATAAACTAGGTGTGATAGTGGGTTCACCAAAAATAGACAATAAAATTACAACAATACTACTTCTGTATTTAATTTTGTATCATAGGTCTAATGAAAACTACTTCCACCCACAACCTCTATTATTTCCAGTATTCTATAGAATGAAAATTTTACACATTATATGGATCCACTAGAAGGGTGTGAGTCATCTACTAAATCATATATCGATTTCATTCCACCACTCTATGCAAGATCCAATTATTAGTCAAAATATGAGGTGAGATATACAGGTTATGAGGATTATAAAATGTTAATTATTATCTACATTTAACTCTCGCACCCAT
The DNA here is from genome assembly GCA_963277665.1 of Viscum album. NCBI lineage: Eukaryota > Viridiplantae > Streptophyta > Magnoliopsida > Santalales > Viscaceae > Viscum > Viscum album. The sequence goes on along the minus strand of OY728126.1, from coordinate 1,392,839,830 downwards.
ACTCACTAAAATTAAATAATCCATTTTCATCCCCCACAAAAAATGGGAAGTATTAGAATCAACTAGGTTACAATTAAGTGATTATCACAAGGAAAAACTATTATAAAGTTCTAATCATCCCACCATGCATCATCAATTCCAATTCTAAACCTTTAGTACAATTAAATATTCAAAAGGGTAACAATACCCACTTATTTTCACAATTCATCATGAAAATTATTAAAAAACCATTCAATTATCCATTTATTACAATGAAACCATAAATAATTTAATGTAATTATTATATGTTTTAAATTATTTGAATAAATTTTAAAACATGGGGTTGCACCATATTTTCATGAAAATAAATTATTTATATGAAGTAACCCAAATAAAATATTCCAAAAAATGGTAAAATCATTCCTATGGGGTTCTTGGTCATTTAAAAAATTAAACAAATTAATACTATTTATAAATCAGTAAATAGTTTAATTTATTTAGTTCAAAACAAGGACCATAATTTATGAAATCAAAACCCATGACAAAGTAGTATATTTCACCTAAGAAACCTTTAAATGTCATTCGAAAATAAAATCAAACAAACATGGAATTTAAAAAATTCAAAATAATAATAATTATAAATAACAATATTATATCTATTCAATATGTCCAAAATTAAATTTAAATAGAATAGTTTCAAAGAGAAATTTATGATGAATTAAATGGAATAATTTTATTCATCACATGATATATATCAATAAAACATGTATAAATTAATTTATCAATAAAAAAATTAATTAAAAAAGATGTAAAATCAATGAAAAAATTATTTTAAATACATGTAATCCAACCAAAAAAAATGTTAAATGTTCTATAATCAATGGAAATCATCACATCTAATAATATATATCTTGAGGGAAGAGTGAATTTATCATATATCTTATATCCTAGGACAATATACCACGATCCAATAAATTAAAGTCCATCATAACCTTTAAGAATAATGAATATATATGATAAGTGATACCCCAGATTAATAAGAAATAAACTCACTAAATGGGAATACCTCCAATTCCAATAGCGCTTCAGTCTACTATGAGATTATTTTTTAGTTTTTAAAATGCCTTAGGAGGTCTTCCAAAACCCTAAGAGTCAGATTTTGAACGAGTGGGAATATACAGGGTAAATTAGTGGTTTGGAAAAATTATTTACAATTTTAGGAACATTAATATATGTTTTCATTATTTCCTTGGCCAAATCTCATGTTTTGTACTAATCACACACAAATCGGGAACCCATACTGCCATAGTTTCATACATTATTTATATAATGCACAAACCATGAATGAGCTATCACACTTTTTTAACAATCAAAAAACCCTGAATAAACCATAAAATTAATTTCACACATTTTCAAATTAATGGAAACCCATTCAAAAACCATGCATCTTAGGTTATACACTTTGTTTAACCATGCCCAAATAATGTGAAAAACATGGAATAGCCTAGAAACCATAATAAATCCCTATAAATTACCGAAATAAACCGAAAAGGAGATCTAAATATTGGGTTCTCAAATTAATGGTTCAAAAAAACATAAAAAAATTAAAAAATTATATTAAATGTGTGATGAACGGATGAGATTGGGTTCCCTTTTATAGTTGATAAAAATTGGAATTCTTGTAAATGCCCAAAAGTATTCTATATTGGGATGTCAATCATACTTCATGTGGATAAAAATTTGATCATTAAAGTGGTGGAGTGATTTGATGGATAGGAAAAACCTGCAACACACATTTAAACACATGGTCAGACCTTTTTGTTCATAAAATTCAATTTTTCCATACTTTAATCATTTTGGTTTTTCACTACAGAAACTAGTTTCCTATCCTAGTTAATTTATTCATTTTCACTAAATTAAATTAAGACATTTAAGATAATACTAACACCTAGATTCTAAATATGATATCTATGTTATTAAATAAAAATAAAATATTTTCTAAAAAGTAATTTTAACACAAGCACATGTAACATGGAAAAACACTAATGTAACAATAATTGAACTAAAAATGTTTTTACTAATTTATAGACATTATTTTAATTATAAAATAAAAATTTTAATGTTATTAGGAAAAAAAATTATAATTAATTTCATTTTAAATTATCCTTGAAGAATATATAATTTTTTTCTTTTAAAATCATTTAGTAAAATATCATTATTTATAAAAAAATAAATACTGTAAAATTTTGATATTATTGATTTAATAATAATTTTAAAAATTAATAATAAATTATTTAATTAGAATATCTTATGTTCCAAACTATTTAAAATTAAATATTAAACTATATATGTTTTTTAACCCAATAAGTAGCTTAATTTACTTCATTTTTAAATTTTTTTGTGCCACATAATTTAATTAATTAAAATATAAATTATTACCATGTTGGAATTTCTAATGAATTTATATTAATTATTTCATCAGAAAAAATTATAATATATTTTCCTGATTAAGAAAAAGAATTTATTTTTCAAAATAATACTTATAAAAAAAAATATATCATTTTCCCTATCAATATTCTATATTGATATTTAATGTAAGAATAATATCCTTGATTTATTTTTCAATACATATCTTATTAAATACGTCATATTCAGATAAAACTGTCAAGTAATTTTCCTATTCCAGTTATTTTTATTTCTATTACATTATTTAACAAATTCAATAAAATACTTTTAATATTTGTTTCATTTTCATTATTATCAATCATGTTTATCATAGGTTAAATTCAGTTTTACCATAATCATGATAATAAACATTTAATACAATCATTATTCATTTTAGTCAATAATTATGTTTAACTTTTATGAAATTATAAATTATTCATACACCAAATTTAATTTTCATTTTTCATAATTAATTATCTTAATTTTAAAACATTAATTTTAAATAAAATCCCACTAACATGATGAGAAATATGTTTTTAAAGTAAAATGTTCAAATTGTTACAATGTTTTTATATCAAATTATTATATTAAATTTATGATAATAATTTACAATTGAATTACAAAGGTTAAATTGAAAAAAAAAACATAAAAATAAATTTCAAATTTAATTTATCTTTGTTAATAAATTAGACTAATTGATTGTTTTAAATTGAAATTCATTATTTTTCACTATTAATAAAAAACTAAAACTTTTTAGAAAAACATGAAAAACAAGATTTAGATAATTATGGATTTCTAAATTAAAAAATATATTTATTTTAAAAACTTCAATATGAAATTTTTTCAAGAATTAATTTTATTATTGTTCAAAAAAATACATTAATATTTATTTTTGTCGAAAAGTGAGCATTTTGAAACAAATAATGGATTAACTAAAAAATATTTATTTTAGGATCAATATGATTTCCAAATATAATCCAATATACATAGTATTTAAAAATTATTCACCACCCATAAATTTAGTTTGATTAATAGTTATATTATAACATTCATCTTAATAAAATTACATGTTTTTGTTAATACACTGTTATGTGTGAAACAAAATCTAATCCAATGTTGTTTGTACGTGCATTTTATCATGGTTTCACAAGTAACATAATATATCAAAGAAATATAATTTATTTGGAAATAAATAATTTATGAAAACTTGGGGTGTTACATTTTACCCCCTTTAAATGAGTTTCATCCACAAAATTTAACTCGGTCATCAATGGTTTAATACATAGAAGTTCATTTCATTGGAACCCACATCGTACTAATTGTTAATACAAAATTCTCATGAAAAATATATGGGTTGGGTGAATAAAATCTATAAAAACACTTTTTATTTTTCCAAATTGGAGAACATTGGTCAGAAGCTGATATATGATCATAGAAGTGAAAACTATCACCCAAATACTAATGGAGTGTAATTGAGAACATGGTTAGGAGAATGCTAGCAAGAAATAAAAAATAAAAAATTATTTTTGATAAAATAAAATGATATAATAAAAAATGATGAAAAATGAAAAAATTTAATTCCATATTCATTTTCCTAATGTTTCAAAATTTTCTTGAGACGATATACTTACTTCATTTCATTCATTTTCATAACCACAATTACACCATATTTATTTCCTTCATTGATTTAAAATTCATCCCTTAATCCATGAAATTAAGTTAAATTTATTAATTATGAATAACTAATGGATCATAAGATCAAGAAATAGATAGATTATTAATTCCAAATATATTTATTTATCAAAACATTAAAATGGTCATCACATGATAGATAAAATTAATCATATGGTGAAATAGTACATTAATTCATAAAACCTCATCAAATGATCATTGTATACTGACTGAAAATTACTTTTTTATTAATTTATGAGAACGGGAGAAGGAACCCCCTAGAACAACAACTTTCAGGGTGGGAAGAAATGTTCATTGTATACAGTTTTATAAATTGTTATCCTAATTTCCTTTCAAAAGTATTAAAATCCAATTTATTATAAAGTAGGTCAATAAATATAATGAGTTATCTTATCATTAATCCACCAAGAAACCTGTAATTGTTTTTAATTATCATAAACAATGCATGTGAATACCTTTATTTTGTGTTTCATTGATACTAGAATTACCAAATAACCAAAATTAAACCATTTATGATTTTATTTTTCCTTTAAAAAACCATAAATTATTAAATCTATTCTGTAGATTAAATGACATTGTAAGCTCATTTAATGATAAAATAAACCACACTGTCATTAATCTTTAATAAGTTCGAAGGTTGTCAGTACTATCTAATTTAAATTATCCATATCAATCAACAATTTATCCAAAATAAACACAATTTTACCCAAAATTAGGAATATATTAAGGTTGAAAATACCATTATAAAAAAAGACCTTTCCATTGAATAACTCATCTAGTCTATCAGAACCATTCAATATATTTTTTTAAATCCTTAATGAAATATATATACTATGGAATATATTTTTTCCCATGATTCAATAGAATTTAATTCCAATAAATAAACAATTCATTCACCTCAATTACATATCAATCTATTAACTACATTTAATCATCTTATTCCCTAACAAAGCATCCCTTTTATATGTTATTTTTACTTTCATCATCCTCAGAGATAAAATCATTACTCGTACAAAATTGCTAAATCTATTCATGAGATTTTCACTTCAGACATTTATTTACATAATGAACATGATTTCAATATTTGATATATTATACAATCAATTATTTCTTAGGGAGATAAATATTTACATTCATTTCATTAAAAAACGTTTCATTTTCCATTTTCAAATACATTTTTTGTCCTTAATTTCCACAATAATAAAATTATCCCATTCCTATGATACATTCAAATGGGTTCTTTTTTATATGATCCTCACATATATGAAAATGAATATTCTTTCTTCTATGATTAGCATCTCCTGAATACATAGTGTACTCATTCCATCAAATCTTTAGTGAGACCCAGAGATGGATAAGGTACATTTTTTCAATCATGATATATGAATATTAATTTAGAATAATCAGAATATTTTTCATTCTAGTAATCATCCCATTTGTGTACTCATCATAAAACCTTCCATCATATTCAATATTACCTGAGTTCCTTCTATATCCCACTTCATAGAAACAAAAAAAAAATTATTGTGATGCATATTAATCATAATAGGAATCCACAAAATTTTGAACAATTATGGAAATTCTATATCATGTAACTTTATTAAATATATGATACCTTTTTCAATTCATAGACATACACTCTTTCAATCATGCATGATGGTTTGTAAAGAGTTTTTGAATTTCCAAATCACATTTCCAAGTATGTCCAAATTATGTCTGCAACAAGACCCATTTTCATGAAATTGCACCTAATAAATTCTTGATTAATACAATATTTTCATGATTTTTAACCCTAGTTAAATATTTTCCAAAGCTGCATCTATATTTAGTATCATGATAAGACAAAATTTTATTGAAATAACCTACTCTATCCATTACCAACATTCATGATTATTTTGGAGTACCTTGACATAATCTTAGACTTAACATTAGAGACAACACTACACATACCCTTACATGTATCCCTTGTGATCTCATTAAATTTATCTTATTTGAGTTTCCAATGGATAACAAATCATTTTTTAAAATACAAACTATAGTGATCCGGGCTTTTCATATGTGGATAATACATATTTTTATATGAATATTCCTTATAATATAATAAACTTTTTAGGGATATAATTGTTTAATACCTTTTGATATATATAATGAAAACCTCTAATCTCTGGAAGGATCTTCAGTACATTACTCAATGGTCTTCTTGTATAGTACTAGACATATACATACCCAATATAAAAACAAATTTTATAACTTGGGGTATATAAACATAGGAAAAGGTGATCTCATATACTCATAAGGATAATTACAAGAGATGTCAATTTAAAATAAAATTCATGAATAAAATAAGAATAAGGATACACGATAATGAAAAAAATATATTCATACAAAATTTATCATAGATCATAAACATGCATGAGGGAAAAATTTTCATTAGTTTATAAGAAAAGAATCATGATATAATCAAAGAACACGAGACATGTAAGAATAGCATCGACATAATTCATAGATTTTTTTCATAAATATAAGAATTGAAAAATGTTTGTTGATGATACCCACCATGAAATTAATTACATGAAAAGATTGAGAAAACCACAATTATACATTCTTTTGGCTTGGGATGACATCCAACATTCACTCTTGTTTTCTTACTGGGCTAACCACCAATTTAACAACATTTTTTTCTTCGGATTTCCACCCATGTACCTTTTTTTGTCTTGGGATAACCACCATTGTGTCCTATGATATCGTAGAATATTTATAAATATTAAATCCATTGGAGTGATATATAGGTCCCTCCTATCAAAAAATTAAAATCTTATATATCTGGTTTACTATATCATAAATTATTCATTATATCATGAAATGAAATCAGTTTCATAAACATTTTATCATACCACATCTTATGGAATATAGAATGGTTTTATGACCGTCATTGAATAAACAATTTAAAAAAACTAGGTAGACAATAATTGTCTTGTGTCATAACCTATTTTAGTGAAATTTAATTCAAAAACATATTTTATTAAAAAAATAATTAATAGAATTAATAATAATGGTATCCTTCAATCATATCCCCAGTAAAACATAAGAAACATAAATCAATGTATTGATAGATATAATTCGATTATGATTACTAATTACAAAAAATTCCAAATGAAATAAATTTTCATTCAAAATAATCTTTATTAAAAAAATAATTATGGGAATTCATATCTTATAAAATAACATTGAAATATTATAAATAAATACATTATAAATCATTGATAACATTGAATGAGGAAAATACCCTTTGAAAATTGAAAAATAATTTCATAAACCTGTTAAATTTTTAAAGAATTTTTATTTGAAAAAAACTAAAAACATATAATGTACATTTTTATTCAATAATATATCATGATTTGAAAAAATTGGTTTTATGTCATAAACCTAAAATAGGAGACCCCTTTAACATTTTTGTAAAAATCCAACTGGATATTTTTTGGAAAATAGAATGAATTTTAGCTTTAAAAAACATTATTGAGTCAAACATGTGTAAAAAAATTATTTATGTAGTATTGTAAAATATATATAAAAATTTGAATATATTTATGGAAAAAATTGTTATGGAACAAAATTCATTTCAAATCAAGTTTAGAAATAATGTCTAGAATCCTAAAAAAAATATTAATTAATTTATATACAATGTATGGAAAATGATACCATTAATCGTAAATAAAATGAATAATCAAAGATGATAAAGTGATGTAAATTATTTATAGGTATATCATGAGATTACAATATTGGAAACATAATAATAAACAATCCGAATAAAAGAAAACATTGTAACATAAAATGATTACCACTTTGGTGACATTGATTCATAATAACCATGATGAAATATCATTAAATGTAACATAAAATATCATGAGGATGAATAAATTAATTATATTTCATTTCAAAAGGTCTATATATAAACCTCATAATTAATATAGATTCATTACATAACGTATGTCCCAATTAATGAAAAATGAAACAAAATATCTTATCACATCAATAACATTTTTACAATAAAATCCATAAAAGACATATTTTAAAATGAATATTTATTTACAAATAATTATCAATAAAATAATCAAAACATACATTCATTGGTAGTATACATACCACTTAAATGAAATTGATATTCAACAAATTGTGCGTATCACAGAAGTAAAACGTGAGATAGAAATCCATTAGTATAAGTATTTACTTCCATAAAACTCATTGAAACATCTTTTATAATAATTTTAGATTTACTTTAAATATATTAAAGAAAAATATTCATATATATCATATGTCATATGATTTTATTATGACTTTTTGTAACTCATTTATCGACAATTACATGTTATTGTAATGGTTTAGGAAACAGTTACTATATTTTTCATGTATTTTTTGACTCATTATTTATGGTCATCATATTTAGATCATGATTTCCTTATCTCCAGATTGTATATTAAGATATAAATTTTATATGTATTTAATATATTTTTATTTATAGTAATCCTAATAATATGAGATCAGAAATTAAATAGATCATTCATGAAGATTCTAGGACATATATACACATGACCACTGTATTTTTCATTTCCGTATAGGGTTGAAAGAAATAAAATTAAATAATATATTATAATGAAATTATTGTTTTTATAATATATATCATAATTTATTAAAAAATCCTATAAATACTCCAAACCTAGTTACCCATAACTAGTGCCTTACTTTATTAAATTCGAACAAGATATAAGAAATGTAACAACCCAATGATAGAAAAAATATTTTCAATTAATATATATTGAATATCACTTTTTTAAACTCACAAAAGTGTTCCTCTATGATTAATTGTTTCATTTTTATGATTTTGGTATTATTTTGAGCTGAATAGTAAAAATTGGCCATTTTGGATTTTTAACAGTTTTAACTTATTTCAGTATTTTGGCCATAACATTATCTAAATTGATCCAAATTGCGAAATTCTATCTTTTCCATATTCTACACATCGAGGGATTCATTTACTATTTTTGGACTAAAAGCTGAATCGGCCTTATAGAAGCTCAAAAGAAGCTCACAAGTAGGCTCAAGAAAACTGTTTCCAGTTCGTCCTAGTTTTGGTGTGGGATCCATAACTCATCCATTGTGGGCCCAAATCTTGTAAAATTCGGTGGGTGGACGCGCAAGGAGTTTTGGAGCATCTGTTATTAAGGAATCACCACGGGATTCGGCCGTTTGAGGGTCCATTAAAGCTTCCTAATCCGGGGTTTGGCGTTTTGGAGATTCTGACTAGACAGAATAAATTATCAGAGTAAAAGGGCCATAACTCTCGGAATACCTGTCCACATCCGATTAGATTTTGAGCCGACATGACCAAGACAATTATGAAAAACATTTAAGAATGGCTCAATTCATGAAGAGGTCATTTATTGTGTCCAAAACGAGACAACATTCGGAGGACAGAAATCTGGCTATAAAAGGAGGAGAGCTCCTCCTCCTCAAGACATTCCAATTCCTTCCCAACAACATCTGGGGCACCAAGGAGAGGAGGCCAAAGGTCCATTTAGGATTTATATTTCTTTATTTACCTTTTTATTTTAGTTTTCATTTATTATATAATTCATTCATAATCATTTTATTATAGTGTTTCTCATTTCTTCTTCCACCCCATTTCACTTATAACTTTAATTTTTCTTATCTCTCTTCCATCTTTCCATTGTGATCTCTTTGGACTTCGCCATGGAAAGTGACTAACGTGAGGCTTGGAAATAGGGGAGGATTCATGAATTTATTCATTATTTAACTTAAAATAAAAAAAATATTTTAAATCTATTTGTGGTGGAGGATAGAATATTGCACGGGTGTGGCGGTCGTCCACTACAACATTATTTTCAATTCCATTTCTTTTCATTGATTAATCATTTCCCCTCCCTTATCTTAGGAAAAACCATCATACGGTGGAGTTGGGTTTTCCATAAGATTTGAAACGGCATACTGTGGAGTCAGGTCTTTTAGGGATAATATTCTCGGTTGAGGTGTTACTCTATTGGATTACTGGAGGAGGTGTGGTTTGATGTGCCGAAGGCATGTTAAAATCACACACATAATAAATCAATGAGATGTAATTCATTAATGAGGTTTCACTAAATGAATTATCAAATAGAATTTAAATAATAAACAAATAATGAATGGACTCGTGTTATCCAAACCTAGGACAAAGACCTTTCTTTTATAATTTCATTCTGTAATAATTTGCATTTAGATTTTAATATTGCATTGCTTAATTTAAATTTCAAATTTTTCTAAAACTATAAAAATATATATATTCATAAATTATATAAAAAAAGAAATAAAAATTAGATTAAGTGAATTAGTATAAGTGATTGAACCGACTGTAACGCTCCTCAAGTGAGATGACCCTGGTCAGCCACTGTGTTGCATTAGGAAAATAAATTACTTTTACCACACCCTACGACAGGCGTGCGTCAAAACTGGTGCTGTTTCCGGGGAGCTAAGTAGTTAATTCAATCACTTTTTTCTAAATTCACATTTTTTTAATTGTTTTTTAATTTTTTTTAAAAAAATCATAAAAAAACCATTTCTCATAATGTCTTCAATCTCAAATTCAAATGCATGGAACAATTACTCACAGGTGCCGAACGAAGAAACCGACTACACTGAGGAGTCCCTCCAACGAAGGGCTGATGCTCTAATGATAAGGCTCAAACAAAATGAAAAAGGATTAGCAACATGGATCTCACTGGAAGATTTTATGGCCTTGGCCGATGAACTCCAAACAGACATTCTAAGATTCAAGGCCAACAAGGATGTGCCACTGGTCTTCCCAAATTTCATTGAAGACATCCATGATGTTGAAGACAAAATCAAGGTGGAGGAGTCTTACTATATATCTTCATATATTAAAGATCAACTCCAAGTAGAATTTTCTATTGAAGAAGATATTCACGTCAAACCGACTCAGGGAGATGATACAATCTTGAACTCAAAATATTTTAAATTTATTGAATCTGATTTGAGTATAACTCCCAACTTTTTTGAATTTTCAGAATTGTGTGAATCATATTATGCCTTGGAGGATGATGTGGAAAAAGAAGATGCACCTGTTGAGGAACACCTAGAGCTCCCTGAAGTCATTGAGCATCTACCAGAGGAGACCCATCATGAAGAGATTCTAGTGGCTCTGCCTGATGAACCAGAGACACATACTGCTTCACATCTGAAGCAACCACTGGAAATAGAAGAAGATGTTGCACAAGAAGCAACGAAGAAGGAGGAGGTTTCATACTTTATCATACACCCACCATGCAAGTTTTACTATATTGCGAAGGGGGTGGATCTGGTGTACTCTATCCATGGAGTCCTCCTCAACAAGGACAATGAAGCACAAGCTGGGAAAAGCCACATGTGGTGGTTCAAATCAAAGAAGCTACATCCACCATCAGACTTTGGATAACAGCCGGTACTGCCCACTGGAGGTAGTCAAAATTCCGGGCCCACTTGGGGGATCGTACCAAGAATTATCCCTTGATTTCTAGGAATTTAGATTTCAATTTCATTTCTTAGAAGTATTTTACAATTCATCCCGTTCCTCATTATCATTTTGAGCTTTAATGACATGATACTTGTTCTTAATTTTGAAATTTTCTTTTGTAGGATCATGATGGTAGAAGGAAGCCCCAAAAATTTGTTAAAGGGGACTGAATCTTTATTTCAAAAGGGAGTTAATTTTTAAATTTTAAATTTTAAACTCCTTAAAATTTTTGTCCAAAACTTTTTTTAAGCTTTAATGACAAGAATTGCATACCCACACTTGAATTAATGTTTTACTCAACTTATCTAGGAGACACGAGTTTCATTGGAATCTTGTGATTACATGTTTTAGATTTCAATGTTAATGAGATTGAATGATTAAAATGGATAATTGGATGATTAAAGTGAAGCAAGGATATTGAAATAAGGACTCATGATTTAATGGAATTAATTGATTCATGTAAATCAAATTTCCCTTCCGTTTTTCATTCTTTGAATTTCTGAAATTCATGTGAATTAATTTGTTGTTATTAATCATGCCATGAGTGATTTTCCAATATCATATTCTCATTCCTGAGAGGATTTCTAGACCAAATATTTCCTATTTTATCTTGAGCATATTTCTTGAGAGATCTTGGGACGTGCCACCTGCTAGAACTTGTACTGAAACTTGTCAAAGCTATGACTGTACAAAACCACATTTAAAATGATTGATGCATCTCTTTGGCTAGCCACATTTTATCCTAAGACCCACCTTTACATTTATCCTTCGTAAGCCCTTAGATGCCATGAATTTCCTTATAGTTTTAAGCCACATTACAATCCAATTTTTCCTTACCTACCCGCACTTTTAGTATTTTTTTCTTGGTTATTTCAAGTTTGAGTGTGGGGGAAGGGAATTTCGTGTGCGTTCCTTGGGATATGTATCATTTTTTGGGTGGTGTAATGTGTGAATCATCATTTTGGGGAATATATTATTAGAAAATTGGGCATGAGTCATCATTTCATTATGCTTCTTTCATTTCATCTGGTTCTCCATAAAAAAAAATTCAAAATAAAGCTATGCCTTTCTTGAGCGTTACAAAAAAAAAAAGAAAATAAAGTTGTACCTTTCTAGAGATTTAAATCAAATAGGGAGAACTAGGATGATATCATTCTTTTTAATCATTTATTGACTCATGACCCATGTCATAGAAAGGGGAGTGATGTTGTGATTCACATTTCAAGGGGATTTGAGTGATGTTCATCTTGTGTTTTCACTTGATTAATCATGCATTTTATTTAAGAGTCAAACCTCCTACTTCTGGCCTTAAATTATTTCAACCATTTACCCACCAACCCTAATCCACAGAGTCATTTGAACCTTTATTGCAAGTCCTCGTGATTTTATGTGTGTTTTGTCTTTACAAAGTGGAGAAAGTAGTTACTTTACAAGCCTATGGGTAAGGAGCATGTTCTAATGATATGAGCATAACTCCACTATTAATTTTATCATGAGTGATGAGAGAAAAGATTCATAAGTGAGGTAGATCATGATTTGGAATGTTTAATAATAATAAATTTAGAAGCGTGAATGAATGAAAGGAGAAGATTCATTATTTTTCAAAGGAGAAAAGTAAAATGCATGAATTGATGGTTTCTTTGAAAAATGGGAAATTAAATTTTTATTTCTGTGGAACTGGAAAATTTGATTTGACATTGATAATCATTTGATTTTATTTGAAATTTAAATATCGGTGACATTGGTGCCTTTGAATTCCATGTTGAGATTTTATGCTTGAGGAAAAGCATAGTTTAAGTGAGGGGAAATTGATAGAACAAATATTTTCAATTAATTTATATTGAATATAACTGTTTTATACTCAAAAAAGTGTTCCTCTATGATGAATTGTTCCATTTTTATGATTTTGGTGTTATTTTGAGCTGAATAGTAAAAATTGGCCATTTTGGATTTTTAACAGTTTTAACTTATTTCAGTATTTTTGCCATAACATTATATACATTGATCCAAATTGCAAAATTCTTTTTTTTCCAGTTTACAAACATCCAGGGATTCATTTACTATGTTTGGACTAAAAGCTTAATCGGCCTTATGGAAGCTCAAAAGACGGTCACAAGTTGGCTCAAGAAAACTGTTTTCAGTTCGTCCTAGTTTTGGTGTGGGATCCATAACTCATCCATTGTGGGCCCAAAGCTTGTGAAATGCGGTGGGTGGACGCGCAAGGAGTTTTTTAGCATCTGTTATTAAGGAATCACCATGCGATTCGGCCGTTTGAGGGTCCATTAAAGCTTCCTAATCTGGGGTTTGGCGTTTTGGAGATTATGACTGGACAGAATAAATGATCAGAGTAAAAGGGCCATAACTCTCGGAATACCTGTCCAACGCCGATGATATTTTGAGGAGACACGCACAAGACAAATATGAACAACATTGAAGAAGGGTGAAACGTGTGAAGTGGTCATTTATTGGGTCCAAAACGAGACAACATTCAGATGACAGAAATCTGGCTATAAAAGGAGGAGAGCTCCTCCTCCTCAAGACATTCCAATTCCTTCCCAACAACATCCGGGGCACCAAGGAGAGGAGGCCAAAGGGCCATTTAGGGTTTATATTTATTTATTTCCCTTTTTATTTTAGTTTTAATTTATTATTTAATTCATTCATAATCATTTTATTATAGTGTTTCTCATTTCTTCTTCCAACCCATTTCACTTATAACATTAATTTTTCTTATCTCTCTTCCATCTTTCCATTGTGATCTCTTTGCACTTCGGCATGGCAAGTGACTAACTTGAGGCTTGGAAATAGGGGAGAATTAATGAATGTATTCATTATTGCACTTCAAATTTTATAAAATGTTTTAAATCTATTTATGGTAGAGGATAGAATATTGCACGGGTGTGGCGGTCGTCCACTACGACATTATTTTCAATTCCATTTATTTTCATTGATTAATCATTTCCCCTGCCTTATCTTAGGAAAAAACATCATACGGTGGAGTTGGGTTTTCCATATGGTTTGAAACGGCATACGGTGGAGTCGGGTCTTGTAGGGATAATATTCTCGGTTGAGGTGTTACCTCACTGGATTACTGGAGGAGGTGTGGTTTGGTGTGCCGAAGGAATGTTAAAATCACACACATAATAAATCAATGGGATGTAATTCATTAATGATTGTTCACTAAATGAATTATCAAATAGAATTTAAATAATCAAAAAATAATGAATGGACTCGTGTTATCCAAACCTAGGACCAAGACCTTTCTTTTATAATTTCATTCGGTAATAATTTGCATTTAGATTTTAATATTGCATTGCTTAATTTAAATTTCCAATTTTTATAAAAACTATAAAAATATATATATTCATAAATAATATAAAAAATGAAATAAAAATTAGATTAAGTGAATTAGTATAAGTGATTAAACCGACTGTAACGCTCCTCATGTGAGACGACCCTGGTCAGCCACTGTGCTGCATTAGGAAAATAAATTACTTTTACCACGCCCTACGACAGGCGTGCGTCAAAACTGGTGCAGTTGCCAGGGAGCTAAGTAGTTAATTCAATCACTTTTTTCTAAATTCACATTTTTTTAATTTTTTTTTAATTTTTTTTGAAAAAAATCATAAAAAAACCATTTCTCATAATGTCTTAAATCTCAAATTCAAATGCATGGAACAATTACTCACAGGTGCCGAAAGAAGAAACAGACTACACTGAGGAGTCCATCCAACGAAGGGCTGATGCTCTAATGATAAGGCTCAAACAAAAGGAAAAATGATTAGCAACATGGATCTCACTGGAAGATTTGATGGCCTTGGCCGATGAACTACAAACAGACATTCAAAGATTCAAGGCCAACAAGGATGTGCCACTAGTCTTCCCAAATTTCATTGAAGACATCCATGATGTTGAAGACAAACTCAAGGTGGAGGAGTCTGACTATCTATCTTCATCTTTTAAAGATCAACTACATGTATAATTTTCTATTGAAGAAGATATTCAAGACAAACCGACTTAGGGAGATGATACAATCTTGAACTCAAACTCTTTTAAATTTATTGAATCTGATTTGAGTATAACTCCCAACTTTTTTGAATTTGCAGAATTGTGTGAATCATATTATGACTTGGAGGATGATGTGGAAAAAGAAGATGCACCTGTTGAGGAACACCTAGAGCTCCCTGAAGTCATTGAGCATCTACCGGAGGAGACCCATCATGAAGAGATTCTAGTGGCTCTGCGTGATGAACCAGAGACACATGCTGCTTCACATATGAAGCAACCACTGGAAATAGAAGAAGATGTTGCACAAGAAGCAACAAAGAAGGAGGAGGTTTCATACTTCATCATACCCCCACCATGCAAGTTGTACTATATTGCGAAGGGGGTGGATCTGCTGTACTCTATCCATGGAGTCCTCCTCAATAAGGACAATGAAGCACAAGTTAGGAAAAGCCACATGTGGTGGTTCAAATAAAAGAAGCTACATCCACCATCAGACTTTGGATAACAGCTGGTACTGCCCACTGGAGGCAGTAAAAATTCAGGGCCCACTTGGGGGAGCATACCAAGACTTATCCCTTGATTTCTAGGAATTTAGATTTAAATTTCATTTCTTAGAAGTATTTTACAATTCACCCCTTTCCTCATTATCATTTTGAGCTTTAATGACATGATACTTGTTCTTAATTTTGAAATTTTCTTTTGTAGGATCATGATGGTAGAAGGAAGCCCCAAAAATTTGTTAAAGGGGACTGAATCTTTATTTCAAAAGAGAGTTAATTTTTAAATTTTAAATTTTAAACTCCTTAAACTTTTTGTCCAAAACTTGTTTTAAGCTTTAATGATAAGAATTGCATACCCACACTTGAATTAATGTTTTACTCAACTTATCTAGGAGACATGAGTTTCTTCAGAATCTTGTGATTCCATGTTTTAGATTTCAATGTTAATGAGATTGAATGATTAAAATGGATAATTGGATGATTAAAGAGAAGAAAGGAAATTGAAATAAGGACTCATGATTTAAGGGAATTAATTGATACATGTAAATGAAATTTCCCTACCATTTTTCATTTTTGAATTTCTGAAATTCATGTGAATTAATTTGTTATTATTAATCATACCATGAGTGATTGTCTAATATCATATTCCCATTCCTGAGAGGATTTATAGACCAAATATTTCCTATTTTATATTGATCATATTTCTTGAGTGATCTTGGGACGTGCCACCTGCTAGAACTTGTATTGAAACTTGTCAAAGCTATGACTGTACAAAACCACATTTAAAATGATTGAGGCATCTCTTTGGCTAGCCACATATTATCCTAATACCCACCTTTACATTTATCCTTCGTAAGCCCTTAGATTCCATGAATTTCCTTATAGGTTTAAGCCACATTACAATCCAATTTTTCCTTACCTACCCACACTTTTAGTATTTTTTGCTTGGTTATTTCAAGTTTGAGTGTGGGGGAAGGGCATTTCGTGTGCGTTCCTTGGGATATGTATCATTTTTTGGGTGGTGTAATGTGTGCATCATCATTTTGGGCAATGTATTATTATAATATTGGGCATGAGTCATAATTTCATTATGCTTCTTTAATTTCATCCGGTTCTCCATAAAAAAAAGAAAAAAAAGAAAAAAAAATTCAAAATAAAGCTGTGCCTTTCTGGAGCTTTACAAAAAAAGGAAAATAAAGTTTTGCCTTTCTAGATCTTTAAAAAAAATAGGGAGAACTTTGATGATATCATTCTTTGTAATCATTTATTGACTCATGACCCATGTCATAGAAAGGGGAGTGGTGTTGTGATTCACATTTCAAGGGGATTTGAGTGAGGTTCATCTTGTGTTTTCACTTGATTAATCATGCATTGTATTTAAGAGTCAAACCTCCTACTTCTGGCCTTAAATTATTTCAATCATTTACCCACCAACCCTAATCCACAGAGTCATTTGAACCTTTATTGCAAGTTCTCGTGATTTTATGTGTGTTTTGTCTTTACAAAGTGGAGAAAGTGGTTACTTTACAAGCCTATGGGTAAGGAGCATGTTCTAATGATATGAGCATAACTCCACTATTAATTTTATCATGAGTGATGAGAGAAAAGATTCATAAGTGAGGTAGATCATGATTTGGCATGTTTAATAATAATAAATTGTGAAGCTTGAATGAATGAAAGGAGAAGCTTCATTATTTTTCAAAGGAGAAAAGTAAAATGCATGAATTGATTGTTTCTTTGAAAAATGGGAAATTAAATTTTTATTTTTGTGAAACAGGAAAATTTGATTTGACATTGGTAATCATTTGATTTTATTTGAAATTTAAATATCGGTGACATTGGTGCCCTTTGAATTCCATGTTGAGATTTTATGCTTGAGGACAAGCATAGTTTAAGTGTGGGGGAATTGATAGAACAAATATTTTGAATTAATTTATATTGAATATAACTGTTTTAAACTCACAAAAGTGTTCCTCTATGATGAATTGTTTCATTTTTATGATTTGGGTGTTATTTTGAGCTGAATAGTAAAAATTGGCCATTTTGGATTTTTAACAGTTTTAACTTATCTCAGTATTTTGGCCATAACATTATATACATTGATCCAAATTGAAAAATTATTTCTTTTCCAGATTCTACACATCTAGGGATTCATTTAATATTTTTGGACTAAAAGCTGAATCGGCCTTATGGAAGCTCAAAATAAGCTCACAAGTTGGCTCAAGAAAACTGTTTCCAGTTCGTCCTAGTTTTGGTGTGGGATCCATAACTCATCCATTGTGGGCACAAATCTTGTGAAATGCAGTGGGTGGACGAGAAAGGAGTTTTGGAGCATCTGTTATTAAGGAATCACCAAGGGATTCGTCCGTTTGAGGGTCCATTAAAGCTTCCTAATCCGGGGTTTGGCGTTTTGGAGATTCTGACTGGACAGAATAAATGATCAGAGTAAAAGGGCCATAACCCTCGGAATACCTGTCCCAATCCGATGAGATTTTGAGGAGACACGCCCAAGACAATTATGAAAAATATTGAAGAAGGGCTCAACGAGTGAAGAGGTCATTTATTGGGTCCAAAACTAGACAACATTCGGATGACAGAAATCTGGCTATAAAAGGAGGAGAGCTCCTCCTCCTCAAGACATTCCAATTCCTTCCCAACAACATCCGGGGCACCAAGGAGAGGGGCCCAAAGGGCCATTTAGGATTTATATTTCTTTATTTCCCTTTTTATTTTAGTTTTCATTTATTATGTAATTCATTCATAATCATTTTATTATAGTGTTTCTCATTTCTTCTTCCACCCCATTTCACTTATAACTTTAATTTTTCTTATCTCTCTTCCATCTTTCCATTGTGATCTCTTTTCACTTCGCCATGGCAAGTGACTAACTTGAGGATTGGAAATCGGGGATGATTCATGAATTTATTCATTATTTCACTTCAAATTTAATAAAATGTTTTAAATCTATTTGTGGTGGAGGAGAGAATATTGCACGGGTGTGGCGGTCGTCCACTACGACATTATTTTCAATTCCATTTCTATTCATTGATTAATCATTTCCCCTCCCGATCTTAGGAAAAAACATCATACGGTGGAGTTGGGTTTTCCATAAGGTTTGAAACAGCATATGGTGGAGTCGGGTCTTGTAGGGATAATATTCTTGGTTGAGGTGTTACTCCACTGGATTACTGGAGGAGGTGTGGTTTGGTGTGCCGAAGGCATGTTAAAATCACACACATAATAAATCAATGGGATGTAATTCATTAATGAGGTTTCACTAACTGAATTATCAAATAGAATTTAAATAATCAACAAATAATGAATGGACTCGTGTTATCCAAACCTAGGACCAAGACCTTTCTTTTATAATTTCATTCTGTAATAATTTGCATTTAGATTTTAATATTGCATTGCTGAATTTAAATTTCAAATTTTCTAAAACTATAAAAATATATATATTCATAAATAAAAAAAAATAAAAATTAGATTAAGTGAATTAGTATAAGTGATTGAACCGACTGTAACGCTCCTCAAGTGAGACGACCCTGGTCAGCCACTGTGCTGCATTAGGAAAATAAATTACTTTTACCACGCCCTACGACAGGCGTGCGTCACCCAATGATATAAAAAAAATTAATATAGATTTTAATGTACACCGCACTAAGTCTCTGTGAAAAAATATTTTGGTATTACAATTATTTAAATAATATAATTATAACTTATCTAGGAAGAATTATTTTTCCATGTCTATAATTTTATTTTCTAAAAACGGTCATACAAGGATGGAATTAGTATGATATTTTGATACTGATAGATCATCTTGTTTTTTGGTGAATGGTAACAACAAACTTTTGAATGGTAATGTCACCATTATGAATATAAATATTGCCTATACGAATAGTAACATAACCCATCAATGTATAATTAAAATTTGGCCAAATTATATATGAAATTATTAGATAAAGGTATCATAGTTCCGTCAAATGAATATTTTAATAATTAATATTGATGTGTTGGTATTATTCGAAGTCAGAAATATTTAATTACCATATTATAATGGTTTAAAATAAATTAATTTTCATAAAACATAATCATAACTAAATATGTTTTCCAATTAAGGTTTTAGGGTTACTTTATGAGACATTAATTAATTTTTTAATATGTTATAAAATCAATTATAAATTTAAAAACGTATTTTCATGTAAATTATGATAGTAATTAAAAATCAATTTTATCATATATAAGAAAATATTTTCGTAATGATTAGTTAATTTTTAAATTTTATATATTGATAAATAGATAGTGTGAATTGTTTGGGTTTTTCTGAAATACTTGAACTTTTAGTGAATATTGAAATATGGTATGTTACATTATAAATACATTATACCATAAATTCACTATTATTTTACTCTTGAATGATGTATAAAAGCATGGTTTTAACTCACCTTCACATATTACTGTATTTAAAACACAATATTTTATAACATTTCTTTTCTTTTGAAGAATAATATAATAATGAATAATGTGTTGAGAAATCTCCCCACTGCTCCAATATAAAAACTACCCCTCATCCCTCTTCTCCTCACACCTATAATCTTTTATAAATTTAAAAACTCTAGACAAATAAAATTTTATTATCTCTCCACACATCTTCGAGCACATGGTCTTTCCATAAGACCCAATCTCCTTATCTTGAAGATGTTTTCAAGTAGTAGTACTAAAGAGGGAAAATCCTCTTCCTTTCCCATTTAATTTATTTTCAAGTTATATTATTTTATTTTCATTACCTCACATCCACTATTAAAATTATCATGATAAATATAGAATCATCTATATATTTTAATGATATCAATTTAATGTAATATCAATCATAAATATCTTTAATCGTTTTCTCTTTTATTTTGAAAATGAAATTGTTGTGTAAGAGTAGTTGATTGACAACCTTCAGGGATAATGAACTTTCGTTATCAAATTTATCATTCAAGGATAGTCATGAAACCATTTTTATTGTTGAACCATATTATAAAATATGTTTTATCAAATATTTAAGGTAGTGAAATCATTATATATATATGATATAAAATAATAGAACAAAACTGTTTCATTGTGATTGAAAAACCTAATAACATTATGATAAGCGATCATCATTAATGATTCATAGAAATATATGCAAATAAAATGATAAATAAGTCCGACTAATTTATTTATTTTATTAAATATAATATATATTAAATTCTATATAATTGTACTCATTCAACATGAACATTCAAAATCATATTTATGTATACATGCCCTGAAAACAAAGGAAACAAATGCTCCGGAGAAATAAAACTGTTTAATATAACTCATCAAAAAAGCCAAAAATAAACATAATAAAAATTTTCTATATAAAATAAATGTATACAAAGTTATTAATTAATTAATTAATAGATTTAATTTTATTTTCCCAAAATTTAAAGACATGTTTAGATCAAATTCATTCATAAGGTTAGGGTTTTATACCAAAACCTCCCATTTCTATAGAATTTTGCATTTTTCTCTTTACCCCAATTAAATTGTTATTTATTATTATATACTCCAGATAAATTATTTTTTATTGTTATATATATATATATATAAATCATAATAAATCTATCATTAATTTGAAGTTTCATGTTTTAAACAGATCTTTCGCAAATTATTCTTGATAAGGAAGCCTGATCCCATGGAACATCACAAATTCATACCTATTTTATGGGCACTATATAATCTATTTTATGAAAAAACCATATTTATAAAATCAATCATTTTATTAAGAAAAAATCTATATGAGTTTACTTTTGGTTTTATAAAAATATTTTCCAAAATAACTATTCTTTTTAGTGTAAAATAGTATTTCTCTCATGGTTTACTCAATGTTTTTAGAAAAGTGTTTTCATTTATTTCAACACTATTATTGATTACACTATTTAATTGGGATTAATCTTTTATAATATCCCAAAAACTATTTTATTAAATATCTTCTTAATAGTACGACTATTGGTTTTCTAACACTATAACATTCAACATATATCTCGGAATGGTTAGTGTTTATGTTTCCTAATTTGGGAATGTTATTAACATTTAGTATGATACATTAAATATGAATGAATATGTTGATTATGTTTCCAAAAGTCCATTTTATGATTTAATTGGACTTATTATGTGATGGGTTGGACCTGATGTAGCCCCTCAATGCATCGGTAGGTCTCATTAGAAAAACTAGCTTTCGTTTTTAGCTACTGTATAATGTCTTGGATAATGCCTTAATGGTATGATTATGATGTCGGGAATTATTCATTCCCTCATTTTGAATATATTAATTAATAATCAATGTGATTATTAGACTATTATAATATCCATGGTTGTTAAGGAATTATTTATTCATCTTTTATTCATGCCATATTATGCTTCAGATTTTGTTTTAATGGCTTGTGTTATTTAGTTTTTCATCATGTCATATAATTTATTCTTCTACTCTATTACATTACCTTAATGGGAATCTAAGGTCCAAAATTTCTTATTTTTATTTTCCAAATTATGGAAATATAAATTTTATGACATAATTAAAATGATAATATAGAAGAATAACATAGATTAAAAGTCTATTTTGCGGATGTATTTCATTTTAAATTTGAATATTGTACTTATGTATTTATCTATTATTCCTATGATAATAATCTATTTGTTCTTTTGATATACGTCTTCCTTGTTTATATTATAGATTAACCAAATAAGGGACCCACTCTAGGATATTGGGGTTGGGATCCTTACAGTTAGTATAAGAGGATGTGTAGTTTAATAATTGGATACAATATTGAGAAAACCTATATTAGGGAACATATCCCAATGACTGGATTGGAGGATAATCATATAAGATCATTCTAAAATTTTTGTAATGTAGATATTATGCGAGTCTTCATATCAATACATCCACATATGGATACTTCAAGAGGATGTGATTCTGGAACAGATGTGTTATGGAGTAAATACTCTAACATGGTGTTCCGGGATTATCTTGGGGTGACCTAGTAAATCACAATAGGATTTACATCACACCTGGTTTGACACTCCTATGATATATTATAAATATAATTTAAATATTGTTTACAAAAATATTATAATTTATTTAAAATTAATGACTTTGAAAAAGAAACTATTTTTGTGATTATAAAATATTTATGCATATAAATTCGATTAATGTTAGGTATTACGATAGTATTGTGATTATATATTATGATTCATAATCTAATCTAGTGTATCGAATTATATTGAAATGTATCCCTGTAAAAGGAATGGAAACCACATGAAAGCGCATATCCGATGTGGGGATTTATGTCCTATCTAAGATAATGATATTAGTATTAGTGTTATGGATAATACTAAAAACATATATTTATACTCGGATATATAACTCAGATTATTAACAATATCCATAACCATATGGAGAATCCTAATCCACAATGTGGAGGATCCATGTAAGACTGCTTTATGTGATCACAAACTCCATCATTCAATAGAAAAATACCTATTGGTAACTGATTAATGGATATGTTCATCGGGGAAGATATTTCACTCTTTAAGAAAGTAATAATAGAGAGATTGTTTTCATGGTAGTTTATCATCTATCATGTTATACGGATCAATGGTGGTGAGAAATTTGAAACAAAAAAAGAAGAATAAATTATAAGTATAGAGTGGAGGGATTTTAAGGAAATTTCCCTTGAAAAAAATATTCTTCATGAATAATGATTTTATATGGAATGGAAATTCATAAATCTGTGGAAAAAAGTGGATGATAATATTTCCATTAATGAATACAAAATTATAAATATAGTAAGTTATTTCACAAGCCATACTCATAATATAAGGAGAAATATTGATCGATTATTTAATGGTTTAAAACCATTTTTTTGAAGAATACCAATCTAGAAAAACTTCTTATTGAATGATGATATACTATCATGTTATATCAAGATAGAAAAATAATTCTCTTGGTCAAATAAGTTAAATGTAAATAATGATTAGAATAGTGCTACTGAACAATCAAGAAAATGAAATTAGGATAATGGAAAAAATGGAATAGTTGATTTTCTATCCAATAATTATTTTAGGGGAAAAAACTTGAAACATGCCTGATGGGTATGGTTTTTAATTATAAGTGTCGAAAAAAGTCCACCATGCATGAAAAATAAAGGTAAATAAAAAATCTACAAATTTTCAATGCTATAATTTCGCATGGGATGGGGAATTATGTAAATTATTTTCTTCAGAATAAATTAAATTTTCCACAAAAAAATCTATGGGAGAGAGGCCAAGATTCTATGTAACAACTGCTGAGGGTTATGTACCAAATGATGTGGTGGAAGGTATTTTAATCATTACCTCGAATATACAAAATTCTTTATTTGATTCTGGGTCATTATATTCTTTTATATCATCTCAGTTTTCCATGAAAATTATAAATTTATAATTTGATATAACAAATGAGTTTCTATTCAATACTCCTAGTGAATTTATCATTGAAACAAATATGTTATAAACATTTCCCTTTATGACACATAATCATTTTTTATTTGTGGTATTTATAATCATAACTATGAATTAGTTTTATATAATACATTATATGTATTTTATTTAAAATTATAATGTGCATATTTATTGTAAGAAATGGATGAAACATTTTTTGAAAATTATGTAGAGTCCCTTATCTTGGGAGAGAAACATCACTATCCACTTATTATCTATATCCACACATTAGCTCTTCTATATTCACGTTATAAGGAGGAAGAGAAAGAAATATATAAGGGAAAGGAAAGAAATATTCATACCGATGATGTACCTATTATGTATGAATAAATTTATATATTTCAAAATGATTTACCTAGATATCCTATGGAGAATGAAGTTGAGTTTTATGGTGATTTAATTAATGGTGAATGGCCTATATCAAAGATTCCTTATAGAGTATCTATCGTGTAATTAGTGTATATAATGAAACAAAAAAATGTATTGAGTTGTAAAGGATTTTTCTTACCCTAGTGTAAGACCATGGGGAGACCCTATTCTCAATGCCAATAACAAACATGGGTCCCTAATATTGTGTATTTAATATAGATAAATAAATTCTATTACTAAAAACAACAAGTTTCATCTTCATATCATTAATTATTTATTCGGTCAACTTCATGGAGCCCCATATTTATTAATGATTGACCTTTGATCTGAATATCATCAATTTTATGTGATGAAGAAATATTTTCCAAAGAAATCATTACAAACTTGGTAGGTGATTTGGGAGTTTATAGTATTGCATTTTGGAATCTCAAATAAAACCACTTTTTCCCTTGATATAAGGAATTGAGTTCTCCTGGAATATCTTGAGAACATTGTTATGGTATTTATTGGTGGAATCATAGTATACTCCAAAATCTATGAAATTCATGAGGATCACTTTCACATTATTCAAATGAATCTTGGAAGAAATGAATTATATTTTATGTTTAGAAAGTGTAATTTTTGGATTCAAATTGATCATTAGCATGGCCATATTTTTTCAAAGGATGGGATTTTATTGATCTTATGAATAAAATGTTATATTAGTAATAGCATACACAAATGAATATAACTTAGGTATACAGTTTTATTAGTCTAACAGTTCTCAATAAGATAACCCATTATGTAAGATTACACACATATGTGTTAAGTTCATATGGAAAAAAGAATTTGAAGAATGTTTTAAAGAATTAATGGAGAGGTTAGTGGATTCTCCAATCCTGACTCTACCATTGGGAAATGGTAGATTTTCAATTTATAGTGACACATTAATGAAATGTGTTGGTTTTATCTTTATGTGTAATGATTGTGTTATTTCCTATGCATCATTGTAGTTAAAAATGATGAATATAACTATCTAACTCATGATCTTGAATTATTAGTTATAATCGTTTCTAGGATGATATGGATAAATTTTTCTAGGTGGTGATATATGTGAGATATATATGGATCAAAAGAGGATGAAATATATATTCTTAGAGAAAGAACTCATCCTGAGAAATTAGAAATGGCTTCAGTTGCATAAGGAATATTATTATTCAATATACTATCACACAAAATAGGGAAAATAAAATAGTTTGTGCATTGAGAAAGAAATATCATGGGGTTATGAACACAATTATAATATAAAAGGAACCTATGTATATGGATCTAGTGAGGATGGATATGGAAATTATTAAAGAAGGCCAAAAATTTCTACTATTTCAAATGGATTCTTATCCATCATTATTAGAGATGATTAAAAGTTCATAGTGAGGTGATGAGATATTCAAAAGAAAATCAAATCTATGAATGATGGGAGATTTTAATACATATGTTATGATTATGTAGTTTTGAATTTATGGAGGATTATATGTGTGTCATCTTTTCCTAGGCTAAAAAGGATGTTACTAGATGATACCAACAACTCAAATTTCACTATACACCCCAGAATCACTAATATGTTATGATATTTGAAGGAACCTTTCCCATTGGATAATATGTTGCTATAAATTTCGGATTTTGAATCAAGTTGTTTAGTATATTAATATGTGAAGGCTGAAAGACAACATCTGGGTTGATTCTTACATCCTCTTCCTATTCCTACATGGAAATGTTATGAAATCACTTTGGATTTTGTCACTGGATTACCCAAAAATACAATAAAAATGATGTAATATGGGCAATTATTGGTTGGCATATCAAATATTCATATTTCCCCACTATAATGGAATATTTTACACTTGAGAACCATGCACTAATCTATATCAATGATGTTGTAAGGCTTCTAATATAACCTCTGTCAATTGGGTCTGATCATTATTCGTGTTTTACATCAAAATTTTAGAAATGTATTCAAAAAGCATTGGATTCTGAGCTTCCTTTTAGTACTTATTATCACCTCAAACTGACTGACAGTTAGAATAGGCAATCCAAACATTACAAGGAATGTTGATTTCATGCTTGATTTACTTTCAAGTTATATTGGATTAGTATTTTCCGTTGGTAGAGTTTTCCTCAAAAAACAGTTTATATTCTAGAATTCAAATGGTACCATATGATGCATTGTATGAAAATAAATTTCATACACCAACATGTTTGGATGATTATTGTGAATGGAATATCATTAAACCATATCTTATAGGGGAAAGACAAACCTAGTTAATTACTATTCGAACACATAACAATGCAGATCAAATAAAAAAGAAGATCGTTGATAATAATTGAAGGAAGGATTTGGAATTTCAAGAGGGGGATCATGTTTTATTAAGTGTATCTCCATGGAAGGGTTTTATAATATAATGGAAGAAATGGAAAGGGATCCCTATGTACATTTCTCATTTGAAATTCTAGAAATAGGTGGAGCTATAACTTATCATTTGGTAATGCCTCCTTGACTTTCTAATGTATTGAATGTGTTCAACATCTCAGTTTTAAGAATGTACCTTCCGGACGCAATGATTGTCATCTCGTAAAATGGAATAGCTCAAGAACCCAATTTATCTTACTTTGAAGTAGCTATCCATTTTTTTGAAAAACAAATGAACCATTTTTGATGAACTGGACAACTCGGCTAGTAAAGGTACTTTGGAGAAATACTAAAACTAAATAGATGACATGGGATCATGAGAAACTTATGATGAAAAACTACCCAAATATATTTTGTATGTTTGACTCTGTAATTTTGGGGATGGAATTTTTCAAGGAGGGGAGAATGCAATAGCCCAAGGGAATACAAATAAATTTAATGTAGAATTTAATGAACACAACACTGTGTCTCTGTGAAATTTTTTCTATTATAATTAATAAAACAAGATAATTATATAATATCCATGAAACACATTTTATCACTTATATTATTTGAATAACTAATGACAGATATACATGGTTGCGATCAGTATGAAATTTAGAGTCTAGTATGATCAAATTATATTTTGTTGAATCATAATTTTTCCATTATGATTAGTAATGGTACCCTTATAAGTAGTAATACGACCCTTATCATTTTTTAAATTCACCCATGAAAGTATAAATAAAATTTCACTAACTTATAAATGAATATATGACATAATTATATCATTGTGTATACAAATGGATATTTAACATAGTAATAATTATTTGTTTGGATTTTTTTATATCATGCCTTTTTAATTATTATATTATAATAATTTAAATGAAAAATAATTTTTTAAAAAAATCAAAAAGGAAATTTTTTCTTATAATTTTTGGATAATTGTATAAAAGAATGATTAAATTTTGAATGTTTTATAAATTCAGTAATAAATAAATAAATTTACTATTCATGTAAAAATGATTTATTTAAAAATTAAATTTCACATATTTGTAAATTTATTTTCATTAAATAGATGTTAATATTAAATGAACATATAAAAAAATTTAGGGAGAATTTTTGGGATTTCATTGAAATACTTGAACTTTTAGTGAATTATAAAATACTACAATTTACAATATAAATAAATTATAATCTAAATAAATTATTCCTTGATAGAGGGATGATGTGTGAAAAATTGGTTCAACTGACATGCATGTATTACTAAATTTAGTCAGATTAATCAATTAAAATTTTTTCATGAGAGAAATTATAAAAAAATAAATAAAATAATTATAAAACACCCCTCTCCTCCACTATAAAATGAACCACTCATCCCTCTTCTCCTCACACCTAAAAGATATGTTGATTTTCAAAATTCTGACCAAAAAATCATAAGTGGTCTCTCCCCATGTACATAAGCTCTATGTTTTTTCAAAATACCAAAACTCCTTCACTTTATGTGGTTCTCATGGAGGATTATTCAAGAGGTTATTATCTTCTTGATTTTCTATTAAATTTCCTTACATGCTCTCTTCTTTTATTATTATAACCTCACCACATATTTTAAAATAATCATGATAGATCTAGTATAATCTATATACTAGAATGATATATTTTTAATGGAATATACATATTCAATAACCTTACTATATCTCATTTATTTAAAAAATGTAATTGTTTTCCGGGAGGTGCCAATTTATATCATCTGTGGATGAGAACATTCATTATTTAATTTAACATTCAAGGATATTCATGAAACCATTTTTATTGTTGAAAGAGATTATAAATTTTTTATTGCATCTTATTTAATGATCACGATATATAATATTTATATGATATTAAATAATATAAAAAACTAGATCATTGGGATTGAAAAACACATAAAATTGATCTAAACGATTATCATTAATGATTGATTATATTATATGAAAAAATATCAATTACACTTTTATTTGTTCAGAAATATCATATAAATTCAATTCATGATAATTATAGACATTCCACAATAAAATCCATACTAATATAAAAGTACATTGATCATGAAAACAATGAAAAACAAACGGTTCTGAGCAATAAAGATGTATCTTATAACTACTCAAAGACCATAAATGAACATAATAAAATAATAGTAAAAATAGATATATATATATATATTGATTAATTAATTAATTAAAAGATTTTACTTGATTATCTTGGAAGTTAAAGTGATATGCAGAACACATTCAAACATATAGTATGGGTTTTCGAAACAATCCTCTAATTTCATTGGGGTTACACTTTTCCTCACTTTATCCAAATGAAATTATTAATTATTATTATGTAATTATCATAAATTATTTTATGAAATATATATATATATTCATATATATATATATATGTACCAATCAGAATCATTATTTATTTTATGGTGAGTTACATGTTTTTAAAAGATATTTCCCAAAACTATTTGAATTTATATAAATTCTTATTTAATTCCAATAGTCGTATTTGATGTTTTTAATGCAATTAATGATATTTAATGTTAGTTGATGGCATGTCATGGGACCATACCTCGTACCTATTAAAAGTTAATCATTCCCATTGCCGGAGCTCATGGAATAAAAAGGAAGTTTGAGATGTAGTAAAAAGTGCGCATATGAAAAGGTATTGAGATATAATTCTTCCATACATACATAAAAATAAGAACACTTGAGGAACTCGAAGAAGACATTGCAAGATCATCAAAGTACTCTCATTCATGCAACCCAGCACTACTGAAGAACTCAGTAAATTATAGAACTTACTCATTTGTGAAAGTCACCAAGCTGAACCACGATACTCTGTTTTTCAACAGAAAAACCAGCGAAGGACTCAGAAGCATTTCTGCTAAATCCAATGAGTCCAGAGCCACACTGCTAATCTATAGAGCATTTTAAAATCTTACCTACACTCTCTAAGTGATTCATTTATTTACATATTGAGCAGTGTGTATACTTTGTATACATTACACACACTGTCTCCTGTGCTGAACTGGAGGATACTAAATCCTTATTCCAAAATACATACATCATATTGTATCCCACTGAGGATAGTGGTAGAGGTCAAGTGTGACCTGGAAAACATGTTTGTTGTTGTCTTTGTTTTCCCACGATGAACTATGGTAGAGGTCTTAGGACCTGTATAGTATTGTACTGTTGTTAACCCCGATCCAGGGTGTGGATCAAATTTATATACAAATTTGAGAGGACTATGTCTCTTCTTGAGACTGAACCTCTTGGTTATATCTGTTGTTTTTTACTATATCTCTAAATTATACTATATATATCTTTTTATATTCCACTATTGTAAATTTGAAATACCAAACTATATTAATGTTACATTGATAGTTAAATTAGAAATTTTTTATACTTGTTATGAACCAGTAGGTTAGCTTCAGAAGCTAATTTAATACTGTGACTAATTTAATGAGATATAATCAATATTTAAGAAGCCAATTGAACATTTCTAATATATATAAATTCACTACAATTTAACTTTGTTTTTAGAATGGGGGATTTTAAGAGAAATCCATTTTCAGAAAAATTTTAATTGGGTCTCAATTAACCCCCCTCTTGAGTATCCACTCTGACCAACATTTGGTATCAATGATTTTGTTTTATTTATTAATATTTTCAAATACTCTGTTTTGCAACCATGATTTTAGATATATTTTAACGATCTTAAATTTCTGTTAGTTCTAAATTTTATCTCTTTGAATTTATTTTCAAAAGTCTAGTTTTGGATAATAGAGTAGAAGGTGATTATACCAACATGCCACCTTTCTTTAAAGGAAAAAATTATGCATAGTTGAAATTGAA
The DNA here is from genome assembly GCA_963277665.1 of Viscum album. Classification (NCBI taxonomy): domain Eukaryota; kingdom Viridiplantae; phylum Streptophyta; class Magnoliopsida; order Santalales; family Viscaceae; genus Viscum; species Viscum album. Next base: position 1,392,808,423 of record OY728126.1, on the reverse strand, counting down.
AATAAAAATTCATTTAGAAAGTATGGGATTTGATATCTAGACTGCTATAGAAACTGAATATAAGATTCCAGTAACTATTAGAACTACTTGGGATAAAGATACAAAGACAACTTACAAGAATAATTGTAAAGCTATGAATTCCATTTATTGTTCTTTTGGAGATGAAGAGTTCAATAGAATATCTTCTTGTAAAACCACCTATGAAATATCAGATACATTGAGTGGTTCTCATGAAGGAACAACTAATTTTAATGAAATTTGATTGAATACATATACTATTATATATGATAATTCCAAAATGAATACTGATGAAACTATCTCTGACATTTATCTCATGTTCAATTAGATTATCAATACAATGATCTCTCTTGGAAAAGATTTCACTACTAAGGAACAAATCATGAGAATATTGAGATGTCTACCAGATCAATGGAGAGGCACATCTGTTTCAATTAGAGAATCATGTGAAATAAGCAAGCTACCAGTCAAGGAGCTCATTGGTAAGCTTATGATGTATGAGGAAGAACTCAAGGTGAATAACACGGATGATGATTAACCCAAAAGGAAGTCTATAGAATTTAAATCTACTACTTCAAAGAGCACTGACAAAGACAAAGTTCAAATACAAACTGAAAGTTCAACAAGTGAAGATTCAGACTCTGATAGTGATGCTGTGATGGCTCAAATATCCAGGTGATTCAAGAAGTTCTATAGGAAGAAGAAATTATTCAAAAAATAAAACTATAAAGGAATTTATGACAAGAAAGGACATTGGAAAATGGATTGGAAAAAGCTTGACAAGAATGATTAAGTGGTTTGCTATGGATAAAAATGGAAAGGACACATAAAACTGACAGTCCAAAACTGATGTTCAAGAAGAAATATGACTAGATAGACAGTATGTATAATAGAGCTATGAAATATATATGGAGTGCTTCAGAAGAAAACACAATTGAATCTGAAGTTTCTGATTCTAAAAATAATCGTGCCAAAATGTGATTCATGACCAATACCTCTGAGGTACCTATTTCCCCTATGCTGAATGATCGTTATTCTGGAACTGATTCTGAATCTGAAAACATTTCTAGTGAGTAACTGTTCGAATATTGTAATTGATAGAAGAAACATGTAATGAACTTAATTAAAAGTACCATGCCTTAAATAAACAACATGCTCTCACCTCAAATGATAAATCTATACTTGATATAGAGAAGGAAAAGAATTCTCAATTGTTAAAGGAAAATACTAAACTGAAGTTGTCTAATGAGAAATTAAGGAAAGACTTAGACAAATTTTCAAATGGAAAAGATACACTTACAAAAATACTAGGAAATCAAGTGGCACCAAAATATACCACTATAATAGGTTATAAACCTGGACAGAGACAGCTTTCTAAGACTAGATTTATTCCCAAATATGGAAAAAATTGTGCTAGTTCTAGTTCTGATAATTCATATGCCTCAACTAGTTATTCACACAGTTATAGATCAAATAGAGTTTATCTTTTAAAATCCGTTGAATCTATTAATTATATGAGACCAATAAGACAAATTTGTATACCTAATGCTTTTTTTGTTAACCAATCTGGACCTAAGAAGATCTGGGTACCAAAATCATTCTCTATCTAAATCTGTTTTGTAGGAAACATGCTTGTAGAGTTCCCATAAGAAGATATGGTACTTAGACATTGGATGTTCAAGGCATATGTCTGGGGATTACTCATGATTCAAGAACATAATAAAGCATGATGGTGGCTATGTCACCTTTGGTGAAAAATGTAATGGAAAGATCATCAGCCTAGGCCAAATTGGTAACACTAACATAGTTTTAATTTCCAAAGTTCTATTTGTCGATGGATTGAAATAAAACCTGCTATTTAATTATCAGTTATGTGATGATGGCATTAATTTCATGTTTGAAAATGATTATTGTAATGTTTCTAACTCTAAAAATGTTTTAGTATTTTCTACTTTGAGAAATGAAAATGTTTATGCTGTTGATTTAAATTCTTGATCCAAACAAAATGTTACTTGTTAAAATTATTTTCATAAAGAATCTTGGCTTTGGAACAGAAGATTAGGACACTGCAACATTCATTAACTTAGAAAACTGACTAGGAAGAACTTAATTAGGGACCTACCTAATGTTGAATTCCCAAATGACAATGTTTTCAATCCCTTTCAAAAGGGAATGCAACATAAAGTTTCTTTTAAATAAAAGAAATAATTCTCAACTTATCAAGCTTTTGAGTTGGATCACATGGACTTGTTCGGACCTTCTAGAGTTTGTAGTTTAAATGGGAAGCACTATGTCTATGACCTATTTGATGACTTTTTTAGATATAATTTGGAATACTTCTTAGATCACAAGATCGAATAATGTTCTTACTTTTTTAAATACTCTAAGTCTGTAGATAACCTTAGTGGACTTAAGATTAAAACCCTAAGAAGTGATCATGGCCGTGAATTTGAAAATCATGAATTTGAATCTTATTGCTCACACAATGGCTATTGTCACAACTTTCCTGATCCTAGAACACCTCAGTAAAATGGGGTAGTAGAAAGAATGAATAAAACCCTTTAGGAAATAGAAAGAACCATGCTTATTGAGTATGACCTCACTATTTATTTTTGGGATGAATCTGTGAATATAGCTTGTTATATTTGCAATAGATTCTTAATAATACATGTTCTTAAAAAGACCCCTTATGAGTTATGGAATAATAGGAAACCTAATGTTAGTTACTTTAGAGTCTTTGGATGCAAAGTCATTATTCATAATACAAAGGATAATCTGGATAAATTTTCTTCTAAAAGTGATGAGGGAATATTTCTAGGTTATTACATATCTAGTAAATCTTATAGAATCGTTAATAAAAGGGCCAACTGTGGGGAAGAATCTATTCACATCAAGTTTTATGAAACTGATACAAATGAACCTAAACTATCTCTTGAGAATCTTGAAGAATATTTGAGTATTCTGGATCTTTAGGATAAAACAAAAGAACCTACTGTAAAAACATCCAGTTCTAGACATATGCCAGAATCTGCTCTTGTTGAACCCGAACCTAGAGGTGAACATGAAATTTCTAGTCCTACCTTTACTAGATCAATTATGATTCTAAATAATCATTCTTTGGATGCTGTTGTTGGTAATATTGATAGAGGAACACATACTAGAGATTCTCTAAGAAACCAGGTTGAACATCAAGCCTTTCCTTCACAGCTAGAACCTAAAAATGACAATGATTCAATCAATTTTGAATTTTGGGAAATGGATATGCTAGAAGAGTTAAATCAATTTTAAAGAAACAATTTTTGGGAATTAGTTGACATACCCTAGGACACATTGACAATATGCACTAAATGGGTTTTTAGAAATAAATTTGATGAGTCTAGAAACATAGTCAGAAAAAATGCTAGATTAGTTTCACAAGGATATAGTCAAGAAGAAGGTATAGACTATGAGGAAATGTTTTTCAAATATAGCTAGATTAGAAGCTATTAGGATTCGACTTGCATATGATGCTCATCTGAATTTAAAGTTATATCAAATGGATGTTAAAGGTGATTTTATAAATGGTTTTGTTGTTGAAGATGTTTTTGTTGAACAACCACCTAGATTTACTAATCTGCATTTTCCAAATTGAGTTTTTAAACATTCTAAAGCTTTATATGGTTTAAAACAAGCTCCAAAATCTTGGTATGATAGACTTAGTAGTTTTCTTATTTCAAAAGTTTCTACTAAAGGGATTGATGATCCAACTATTTTTATTAATATAATTTCTAAAGATGTTTTGATAGTACAAATGTATGTTGATGATATTATATTTGGATCATCTAAAAATGCTTTATGTAATGATTTTTCAGAAAGTATACAAAATGAATTTGAAGTAAGATTAATGGGAGAACTCAAATATTTTTTTTGGATTTCATGTCTTTCAAAATGAAAATGGTATTATTTTGAATCAAATTAAATATACAAAAGATTTTTTAAAACGTTTCGGATTGGATAGTATTATGGAATGTGATACACCTATGAGTACTGTTTGTAAATTGGATGCAGATGAAACTGGGAAACTTGTGGATCAAACCCATTACAGAGGTATGATTGGGAGTCTACTTTACTTTACTACCAGTCGACCAGATATTATATTTAGTGTGTGTATGTGTCCATGATTTCAAGATAATCCTAAAGAATCTCATTTACTTGCTGTTAAAATAATTTTCAAATATCTTAAACATACTGAAAATTTAGGTTTGTTTTATCCAAAAGACAATATTTTGACTTAACGAGTTATTCATATGGTGAATTTTTTGGTTGAAAGTTAGATATAAAGATCACACCTGGAACGTGTCATATTTTGGGAATGTATTTGGTATCTTGATGTAGTATGAAACAGAACTCTGTTGCATTATGTACTGCTCAAGCAGAATACATTGTTTCTGGTAGTTGTTGTGCACAAATTCTGTGGATGAAACACACTCTGTTGGACTATGGATATGTTTTTAATCATGTTTCAATCAACTGTGATAACTCTAGTTCAATTAACATATCAACGAACCATGTGTCTTACTATAGAACGAAACACATTGATGTAAGGCACCACCTTTTGAGAGATCACTACCAAAAATGTGATATTACTCTTGAGTTTATAGGCACTAAACATCAATTAGCTGATATTTTCACCAAGACCTTATGTTCTGAAAGATTAGACTTGGTTAAACAAGAGTTGGGTATGATAGATTAGTGAAACCGATCTGTCAAACTGATCTATCAAACCGATCAGTCAAACCGATCAGTGAAACCGATCTGTCAAACCGATCAGTGAATCCGATTAGTTCTACCGATTGGGTTGTACTATTTTTAAAATCATTATTGTCTGTTTAAAACGACCTTGTTTTAATTAATCTATATTTTATTGTTTTGTAACCCTAACTGATACAAATAATGACCCGCGGCTATTTTATTCTCTAATGACTGTTGACATTCCATTTCCCACTGAACACTCTCTTCTCTTTCATATGACCCGAGCCTTTCGAATCTTTCCAAGTCTCTCGATTATCTCAAACCTCAGAATGTCCAAGAAAAAGAGACAGAGTAAGAAATATGAAGGATCTTCACCTGTCAAGCGTGCTCGAGGTGAGTCGAGTAGTACGATGCAGAGGTCTATGAACCTAGAGCTTGAAAAATGGGAAGTTATAGCTGAAAAGGAAATATGTTCAGAATGGGTATTATCTAGAAAGTATGTTCTCTTGAAAGTGTTTTAAATTCAAGGTTGGAAGAATTAGTTCTGCAATAATAATCGAGTCTTTTTCCCGAAGTTGGTGCATGAGTTCTATTTAAACTTGAATATAGTATTGGATGGAGTAGAGGCTGTGAGATTGTCTTCTATAGTAAAAGGGAAAAAGATTACTTTTTCATGGAAGCAGTGGGATAAATGTGTGTTTGTACCTAACAATGGGAGATATGAGGATTACGTTGGTAATATCCCTCCTAATACTGATTACTATTCTTGTGAGCTAGTCCTGGAGTTATTGACTGGGAATTCTGAATCGAGGAGGATATCTGCTGCTGAGTTGGATGGTGAGAGTAGAATTCTTTTTAAGTTTATTAAACTTCAAATATGTCCTAGAAATGGGGACATTGCTTCAATAAACTATCTGTATGTAATTTTGTTATTCCTTTTGTTGAATGGTGAAAAGATCAATCTGTGTAGATATTTTGCTGAGCATATTGTTGATTTAATAAAACCTTCAAAGAAAGCTACCACTTTGTTTTATTCTAAGCAAATTTTTTCCATTCTGAAATTCTTGGATTGTGTGGATAATGGAGATGAGTGTATCTCATCAATTAAATTCTATTTCAACAAAGTTATTTGTAAGAGGATGAAAATAAATTGGAACCCATGGAAAAAATCTTGGGTTTCTAATGATGAAATGTTATATGAGTCCTTCAATCCTACTAATCATCCAAGGAGACCAAAGGGGAGAAGAGATCCAAGTTTAAAACCTTGTGAGGAAGTGGTTTATTCAGAAAAGAAGACGATGCAGCAGTTCCTAAAGAAACTGGTCAATCCAGTAAGAAGGGAACACAATAAGAAGAAGTCGGTGATAATATGAATGTTGAAGAGGAGGCTGAATCATCTCCTGATGAAAGGAGTGATCCTGATGCTGTTACCCTGAAGAAAAGAAGAATGGAATTTGGACAAGAAAGTCCACCTCTAAACCTACCAGAAATTCAACCTCTTTTAGATGATGATGATGAAGAAGAAGGTGAAAATTATGAATCAACCTCTGAGGAGTATGAATCTAGTAGTACATATAGTTCAAGTGAGAGATCAGTTAATAATTATGATGATGAAGGAAATGGTGGTGATAAGGGTGATGATGATGGTGATAGTGATAGTAGTAGGAGTGACAGTGATAGTGGTGATGCTGATGATGCTAATTCTCGACCTATAGAAGGTCAGAATGTGATCCAAGAAGATCCTCAACTACAACCAATTGAGAAAGAAAATGTCCTTGAAGGTGAGAGGACAGAACAGTCAGAGACTGATGAGGATGAGGAAGTCCCTCCTGAAAAATCTGGATGATCTCAGTTTGTGAAACCTATGTATCCTTCATGCAAAGCCGCATGGGAAGAACATCTAGGTCTTGCTGTTCTAGGATTAGACTATCCAGAGGAAGAGGAAGAAGAATAAATGGATCTTACCGGAGTAAGTGACTTAGTAAATGCTTGATTAGTTGCTGAATATATGCAAGTGACAACGGACAGACCAGGTCCATCTATTTCTCATTTCGGACATGATCCTTTTATTTCACAAGCTAGATCTGGTCCTATAGGTACTAAATCTGATTTTGACATATTTAAGGTTGAATTGATTCAAGCAGTTTTAAAGAATATGAAAGATGAGTTATCTCATGTTCCTACTCCTGTACCTGTGACTTTATATGAAGCTTCTATGGATAACTTGCCTCAAAGAGTGTTAATCCGTATCAAGAAAGACCTGGAAAATTCTAGTGAGTTGATTGAAAGGAACATTTCTTCTTTGAATCAAACACTCACAGATTTAGGTAGCAATCTAGTTTCATTGTCAGGAGAGTTCAGATCAACCATCTCAGGTATGATGGACATTTTAAGAAATCGGATAGAACATTTGAAGAAGGCATATTTGAGGAAGTTGAAAGCTGAGATCATGCAAGTTGTTCCTCAGGTTAGATCTTCAAAAGTGACCAAGATTTATGGTCATGAGCTTAATACTTGAAAGGATGTTGTTAGAGAAGAGCTGGCAGCTCTTGGAAATATTTTGGATTAATTTTTTTTGAAAAAGATGAAAGGGCATAGTGATCAATTTCATAAAATGGTGTAGCTGTATTCAACTGATGCTACAAAGGCTCAAAAAGTGATTAATGAGAATGTAGATCACTGATTCTCTAACATTTACACCAAGCATGAGTTGAACCGTCATTTCAAAGTGTTGGCTGATAATTTGAGACTTCCCCCAGTTACACAATCCTTTAAGGCTCAAGTTCAGTAGTTAAAGAATTTTACTCCCACTTTGGAAAGATTCATGCAGAATAAGGATGATTTTGAAAAGTCTATGAAGTACGGTGGAGAAGTAATTCCAGAATTCATTAATTTGCTCAAACCTTACCATCATGTGAATGCTAAGGCCATTGTTTTTCATACTTCTTAGCCTCTTCAATCATCAGATGTTGCTCTCGGTCAGATGTATGTCCCTCAATCTCTCTCCAGTATTCGGCCAGTCTTTCAATAGAATCCTTCAAAAAGATCTTCCATTCCTCAGCAGGTGACCTTGGAACCCACAATTCGTCCAGCTCGAGTCATCCTGCCTCCTTTCTCCATCATACCAGTTCAACCTTCCACCCATCCACCTTCTAGACAATCCATTCCTCCAACTTCCAAAGGAAAAGCTCCCTTGCACCCCGATAAATAGTTGTATCTTTCAATTTTTTATAGGGTGTCTATTTCTTTTACGTTTCACTTTTGTATGTGATTTTTGTACTCATTCTCAAAAATTATTTTTCTATGGAATTTTCTTTCTTATCTTCCTTTTCTCTTCTTTTTGATAATCCCAAAGGGGGATACATCAGGGAGATCGTGCACATGAATGGGTGAACTGAATGTGCATATGAGCACAAACTGGCTATTTACTACATGCATGCATACATAGGGGGAGAAATAATGCCTCTGTATATCCGTGGGAGTATTGATGAAAGGGGAGAATGAATTGTATTATCTGACTTATGTTATATGGTGTGAATGACTCAATTATATAAGATATGTTGGCTATTCTAACCCTATTTTATCTTTTGTCATATATTCTATTTATATAGGTGGAGCATACAGAATGACACACTATCTTCTCCCTTCATTTATTTCATTGATTTGTGATTATCAAAAAGGGGAAGATTGCTGAACTCTCTGTGGGATGGTTATTTTAATAATCCCAAATCATTGTTGTATCTATGACAATTTAGTATTTTTTTTAAAATTGTTATAAATGTGTTTATATTTGTTTAATTCATGTTTTTATATGTTTATCTATGTTAATTTATGTTTTACTATTGACCTGGAAGTATTCTGGAATCAAATAGACACTTTGTGAAAATTCCATGTTTTGTCTCCCCATTAGTTATATTCTGGTCGCACTGACGAAGATCAAGTCACCGTTGACAATGGTCTCACCGATGAAGAGCAAGTCACTGATCAGGAACGGTCGCACCGATGAAGAGAAAGTCACCAATGACAACAGTCGCACCAATGAAGATCAAGTCACCGATGAGGATCGGTCCTACCGATGAAGAGAAATTCACCGATAGAAAAGGTCGCACTGATAGCAACGGTTGCACCGATGGCAATGGTCACACCGATGGTTACCGATGATCTAAAGAGCTACTGATCATGAGTCACCAATACCGATGATTATGAGTCACCGATACCAATGATCATGAGTCACCAATACCAATGATCATGATTTACCGATAAAGATGATCAATGAGTTACCGATGCTGATGCTACTGATACCGTTGCAAATTCAAAATGACTCACCTATCTCATGACTCACTGATAGTCATGAAAACTGTTTGAATTTATATAAACTCTTATTTAATTCCAACGGTCATATTTGATGTTTTTAATGAAATTAATGATATTTACTATTAGTTGTCGGCATGTCAGGGGACCGTACCTTGTACCCATGAAAAGGTAATCATTCCCATTACCGGATCTCATGGAATAAAATGAAATATTGAGCTGCAGTAAAAAGTGCACGTATGAAAAGGTATAGAGATTGAATTCTTCCATGCATAAATAAAAAAAAGAACACACGAGGAACTTGAAGAATATTTTTCAAGATCTTCAATGTACTCTCATGAATGCAACCCAGCACTACTGATGAACACATGAAAAGCACTGGAAATTAGAGAACATACTCATTTGTGAAAGACACTAACCTGAACCACGATACTCTATTTTTCAACAGAAAAACCAGAGAAGGAATCAGAAGCATTTCTACTGAATCCAATGAGTCCAAAGCTAAACTGCTAATCTCTAGAGCATTTTAAACTCTTACCTAAACTCTCTAAGTGATTCATTTCTTTACATACTGAGCAGTGTGTGTACTCGTTATACTTTACACACACACTGTCTCTTGTGCAGAACTAGAGGATACTAAACCCTTATTCCAAACTCCATACATCATAATATATCCAACTGATGATAGTAGTAGAGGTCAAGTGTGACCTGGACATCCTATGTGCGGTTGTCTTTGTTTTCCCACGAAGAACTGTGGTAGAGGTCTTGGGACCTGGATAGTATTGTACTGTTGTTAACCCCAATCCAGGGTGTGGATCAAATTTATATATAAATTTAAGAGGACTAAGTCTCTTCTTGAGACTAAACCTCTTGGTAATATATTCTGTGTTTTTAGTATAATTCTAAAGTATACTACATATATCTTTTTAAATACCACTGGTGTTACTTTGAAATACAAAACAATTTTAAAGATACTATAATACTTAAATTAGCAAGTGTTTATACTTGTTCTAAAACAGTAGGATAGCTTCAAAAGTTAATTTAATCCTGTGATCAAATTGAGTGTTTATAATTGTTCTAAACCAGTAGGTTAGCATGAAAAGCTAATTTAATCTTATTATTAAATTTACTGAGATCTAATCAATCTTTAAGAATCCAATTGAACATTTCCAATCTGTATAAATTCACTACAATTTTACTTTGTTTTTATATTGGGGGATTTTAAGAGAAATCATTTTTAACAGAAATATTAATTGGTACTCAATTAATTCCCTCTTGGGTATCCACTCCGACCAACACTCTTGTTAGGAAACATTACCCAAAGATAAACATCGTGTATTAGTATAGAATAAAATCCAAAAAATTAGGCAATGTAGATATTTTGTGGATTGTAAAAGAAATACATCATTGTATAAATACTATAGGTGTACATGGTTATGGAACTATTGTACCTAGGAGTGAAAACTTTGACAATGAGTTTTGTGCTTGACTTGGACTATACAGGTACATGACAACTTGTCTAACTCTGCACATGGTTTGAAAATTTTAAGGGATATGTTTATGATAATTCAAAGTTTCATTACAGAACCATTATGAAGGATTTATGAGTAAATATGTTGGAAATGAAACCAATTTTATGATATTGAGACTAGATCTGTGTAAATATTCAATTAATGTTTTTATTTTTTATGGTTTTTGGATTATACATTATTCTATCATAGAACCTAGTGTATGTAGTAATTTATAAATGGTTCCCAGTAGAAAGAATGAGATCTCCATCAATATTCATGAATAAAAGAGTAAGAAATATCATATCAGTCATTGTCATAAGCCAACATTTAGTATGGAAATATTATCCCATGTATCTGCATCAAGTGAAAAAATAGTATCATGTTTCAATATGATATGTAAAGAATTATATCATTCCTACGGCATTGATGGGAAAAAAGAAAAGATATTGATGAAAAGAAAGATGGATAAAGAGAAGAAGGGAAATAAGAATTTTCCCACATGTGACAAATATGGCAGGAATCGCCTGGTTAATTCTTAAATGTAAGTGTAGTATGTTATAATTGTGTATAAAAAGGACACCACATTCTTGATTGAAAGTGCAAGAAAAAGGTTTCAAATGTACAATTATTTATATAAAAGTAACTGGGACACCACAAAAATCGATGCCCAAATCATTAGAGTATGTACCAAATGATGCTATTGGATAATAATAAAGTTATTATACTACTGCAGATGAAGAGTAATAACTAGTGTTCTTATGTTATTACTAATGAATAATTTAATTTGAGTGTTGTATCAATGATGTAGTCGTTAAATGAATTATGGAAATAAATAATCATTATAATGAAGTACTATTTAATTAAGGATCTGAGATTTTATGGTACCAAAAAAGTGACTCAATAGCTTATAATTTTGTTGGAAAATATATGGCTGAGAGAAAGATACACCTTTTTATGGTCCTGAAACTGAGGTACTGAATTTTAAAAAAGAATTAATTGATATAGATAAATTATATTGGATATTATTGACTACCATAGAACAAATTAATTTTTTTTATTCTATTGATGTTGAATATTATAACATTTTTTTAAGGAGTATATCCAGTATTATTTGTTTTACAGAAGGAATAAGGAAGTATATACCTATTCAAATAAGGTTTTATACTAATTAAGGTTGTTACCATGTTTTAAAAGAATGGATAATGAAGGTATTCACATGTAATTATGTGAAAAAATAGATCATCATTATGTTTACCTCTGATATAATATTTTGGACTATGAGTTTGGACACATGTATTTTGGATAAGTCTAAGGATGGAATGTAGTAAGTTGAGCACTTGATTTTTCTTTTGTGTTATAGTATAATTTATTGGATACTATGAACTATCCTTTTGTAATCTAGTAAACATATAGAAGATCATGTAAGCACTTGTAGGCCATATTATTTTAAAAAAAATATTTCGAACCATCATTTCCTATTGTATGGGATGAAGTGAAAATAGATTGAATCACAGCAATATGATGAAATTATGATTATGAGCCGTAATGAAATCAATTATGTTTCATGATTTTTTATCGTAATAGTTAATTAATCCATCCTATTCAAATAAATAGTATCTAATAATTTTTTTATCATAATACCTTAGTTTTTTGAGCTTATGATATTTTAAATCATCATAAATTTATGGCTTTGAGGCCTTCAATTTTTCATTTATTGTTCGATAATTTTTGATTTATGGCCTAAATAACTCATTATAACTATTGAAATTTATCCTCCAATTATGTGTCTTTAATTTTCACCAATATTATCTTATTCAAAACCCTAATTTGGTGGTGAATTTTTCATTTCCCTTTCCCTCTTATTAAGAGTAAATTTTAGTAACCCTATTTCTGATGTGGGTTTTCCACAAAGGTATTTTCTATTTTCTGCCTTCTATTTTTGGATAACAACTTCAAATTGAGTGGAAACAATTTATTGAAGTAGGGGTGAGTGTAACCCCCCATGATTTTATAGTACGTTTCTCTTTAATGTAATTCATTAGCTTGCACTACACATAACATTGAGTTCAATCACATAATTTCCTACAAAAATAGCCATTTAAAAGAATTTTTTGAATAATATTAACCACATATTGAATTTTATATATATCCAATATAATTTCAACATTCATATTTTCTGTTTCTTAAACCTAATATAAGGAGAAATTCAATTTATCAAAAAATGAAGTATTTTAAAAAAAATAAAGTTTTTTTGCCTTTTAATTGATAACATTTTTTAAATCCAATATTTTTCAATTTTATATAATAAATTTAATGAAATAAAATTTTTCCTTTGAATTGGGATATTAAAATTTATTTTAGATAAATTTTTTTACTTTTCTGATAACTCTCAAATTTTGACAATTAGTGAAAAATAGAAGATTTTATATAAAAACAACGTTTTTAATCGAAATTATTTATAGTGTAAAATTATAAATTTGAGTGGTTTTAAAGTATCATTAGATTTTATTATTATTATTTAACATAATTTAGGTAATTATATTTAATTTTAATTTTAAATTGTATAAAAATGTGTCAATCTTTTGATAGTTTTTACTTCATAAAAACCTGTATTCATGTTTTGAAAAGTGGAACTAATTTTAAATTAATTAGTACCACTTATATATTTTTAATTTGGTAAAATTGACAATATTTTCTATTTTTAATATCCAATTTATCATTGGGTGAATTTTTTTTATTTTTCTGAAAACATTCAATTTTTGATGGATAGTGAAAAACACACCGGTGTAGATAAAAACCGAATTTTTCATTTAAATAAATAAATTAATTAAAAACTAATTTCAAAGTAAAAATAGATACATAATACCTATATTATTCCAATGTAATTTATACATGTCATTTTATAATAAGATTAGAAAAATAAAATTTTATTAAAATTTTTTAACGTCTTTTACCCACCTTTTAGACACATTTGAAAATTTGCATAAAATGAAATTTTATAGCTACAGTAAATTTAATTTCAAAAATCTGAGAGACATGGTTGACATCTCTATGTAATATGTTGTTCAATAAGATGAATATAATTTTTTTTAATATTAACTTTTGAATTTTATTTACAACGGTTAATAGTAAATAGGGTAATAAAATATTAAAATGAAATTATAATTACCCCAAAACATATCCTAAGTCAATTTGATAAGTGAATATAGGTTAAAATAAACCATAGTAAAAATATTTGATCCTTTTTGATCAATATGGTTTTGATTATGAAAGTTATTATATTTTATTTAAAAACATTTAAAAGTGTTAAATAAAAATTGTTATAACTAAACCATTTTTAATATAGGGTAATAAATTAGATAATTTAGACTATAAATATTCATTATAAAGTTAAAATTATTTAATACATCATAGTATTTAATTTATAATTTTTATACATTAGATAGTTACATTTACTTATGATGCAATGATGATGCAATAATTACCTTATTAATGAAATGTTAAACTAAGTGATATTATAAGTTTTAAAATAAATGTAAATTAAATCTTTTGATGACATACACGAATTTTATAGATGAATATGACCTTTAAGGGTTAATTAAATGAATTTTTTATATAAAATATTATTTTTAGGATTTTCACAAAAACCAAATACTAAATAGTGTCAAAATTGACATAAATGTGTTTTTAAAATAAATACTAATTATTAAATGATATAATACCCCCAAAAAACTAAGTTTCTTCTAAATTAATTAATCAATTTTATATATGTCATTAATGAAGGTCTTGAGGTTTCCTTGGTATTTTATAGTATGTTTACTTACCATGTAGTGTGAGTATTCAATAAGACATGGTAAAAGTTAAACTATTTAAATACAAGTTAAATCTAAAAGAAAATGTTAATATGGTAACCTAAACTTGTCTAAAAACTATTGGATGAATGTTTTTCAACCCATTCCCTATGTATAATATAATTAAATCCATTTTTATCTACTAGAAACCAAAAAATATTTTATAATAGAATATTATTTCAAGATTTTCCTAACGTGCTCCCACCTCTCTTATAAAAGGGTACATAACCTTCTCTTATCTTCACACCCCCATAATTATTTGAATCTTCCAAACCCTACTCATATATCCTACCAACTACCCTCACAACATTATAGAGTCCTTACATTTATCAAAAATCCAACCATAGTATCTCTTTTGTTAAAATGAATAGGAAGCACCCGAAGAAGAGGTAATTATTTCATCACCTCTTTTAAAAGTTTTTTCTTCGAGCACATCCACTTTATTTGTTATTTTAATACTAAAATAATACCCCCAGTAACTTCTAAATACATATATGTTATTATAAATATGGTAATCCCATATTAATTAATCTATCCATCCTATGAATGACAAAGACAACATATGTGTGTAAGTACGAGTTACTGTCTCCACATTGTGGTGTTGTTTGTTATTCAACACTAAATTATTTGTATGGGTATAAAAATTAGTATAATTAATTTAAATAAAAAATACAACATGGAAATTATTATTTATATTTAATGTACCATCCAATTAAACACCATTTTACAGTCAATAGAATGATATTGTCGCTTGTGCGTACGTACGGCTTACCGTCTCCACGACGCGATGAAATTTGTATTCAACGATCACCATTCTAGAATTTATATATATATATATATATATATATATACGGATTACATATGATATGTATGAAATAATATTTATAATGAGATTATATATATTCATGTAGATAAATATACGCCATTTACTTACTCTAAAACTATGTGATAAGAAAACTGAAACAATGTTCATGCGTATGTACTGACTATCGTCTCCAAGAATGGTGTTTCCATTTGACATATATATATCTATTATAAATATTTATATTATGAATATATATGATATATTAATCACGTATTATATTCTAGATGTATGTAAATCATGATCTTAGTGAAACGTTCTGGAATAACATGTTAAAACGAGTACGATAAATAAAGGGATTATTAACCGAAATATTAATTAATCATGGAAATTGTTATCATATAGGTATTGTAATGTAATAAATGAATCATATATTACATCATAAATATTAATATGATTCTATTATAATTTAATAACATACTAAGGTTGATATACATGAGACTAAATGTATGCTCGACTAAAATAATGTACAATGTTAGGGTCAATTCCCCAATCTCCTTATTTTCTGATATAGTTTATGTTTATGTATTTAATGGGACATATTTATTATACATGTCCATTTTTAATAAAAGAGTTTTTGAAATGATTCTTTTAAGGTAATATTTAACTAAAACATCATTTTAAATGTTTTGAATATTTCATCCTCTAAATCATTCCCATTAATGAGAATGTTTTGAAAATGGTTTTAAGGATTTATTTATATTGACATGAATGTTTTAAAATGTTAATTCCTTTAAAAAGATTCAAAGTGGTATGGGGCACTTTTATTCAAAAATATATTTTAATTTTATTCATTTATAAATATTTTTACTTTAAAATGATTTCATGAAAAAGTGTATTTCTCTCAAAGAGTTTTACATACCATTTTCAACTATATCAATAGCCTTTAATAGATACTATTCTTGATTGAGGATGATTTTTTATAATAAAATATTCCATATTGTATTGAATGAGAAAGGATATGATTTACAGTGGATGTGCTATTTTTATACCATTCATGTTATATGGTTAATGTATTGACATTTCTTATGCTAGTTTTAATATGAATGTTTGTGATATGTTTCAACATTTTCATAACAGGAATGAATTTTACTTAGTAATTAATGTGTGGGGCCGGATATAGCCCCTCGATGCATCGTTTGGTCTCATGAGGAAAATTAGTGTCTTTGAAGCAGGCCTTGACAACATTTTTTTAGTCTTGGAACAACGCATTGACTATGTGGTTATGGTGTCCGACATTATGTATTCCCTCATTATGAAATGAATTATTAAATGTAATTATTAAACTAGTAGAATATCCATGTGAATGATTATATGGTAATTTTTGATATATATTTTCCATTTTATGTTCATGTTTATGTTTAAAAAGGATTATGTTTTTATTACACATATTGCCTTAAATGTTTATAGCTTTCGATAAATGATTTACCATTAATAAGCATCTGATCTCACCCATTTCTTAAGTTTTGTTTTCCCAAGATTCCAGGAATTATATTATTATTTATATGAAGTTTTATGCTATGGGAATACTATAATTCTCAAAGGATTATTTATTTTGTGTTATATATTTGAATGTGTATTGTATCGTTCATGTATGTAATTTATTTTCCAATTTTGTTAAACTTATCGGTCCTCCAGGACATGATTTTTTATATTCATGCCAATGTATTAAAACAATGCACCAGCTCCAGGCATATGGGGTCAGGGTGTTACATATATATAGTTAAGGGGGATGAGCAGTATCATTGGTGGGCTATTGGTGGGGGATGTATGTTGGTACCCGTGGAGAAACGTTGAAACTCAAACGTTGGGTTCAAGCGGAAGAGGGACACTTATTTATTGGGTTTGAGTATACGGCAAATTATGATGGCATGATAGGTGACTCTTCCTTCATAGCCTCAGAGTAATATGGGATGTTTTCAATGTGGTTCTACGTGCCACATCATGTGGGATTTAAAAAAATATCGTCGAGCCTGTCATAAATGTATGATTATGGGACATCTACAATGTTATTGTCAGAATGCTCGGCGTTTGGGTGTCGGTAAAAATCCTTAGGGGACACAAGGGTCCTATACCTCAATTGGATTGGAGAAACTACATACCTTTTAACAACAGACTAAAATTAGTCAGGGTGATTCTAGGAACACCACGACATCTCAGCAAGGTAATAAAGAGCTGAGCATGGAATGTAAGTAGTTGTTTGGAGCATAGAATGATCTGATGGATGATCATTTGGGACCATCCACGGTGCGAGGTATGATTATTATAAATTCCATGTGCATTCAATCATTGTTTTATATGGGTGATTCACGTTATTTTATTTCTTACCGCATCATTAATTTGTTTGGATTAATGGTGGAAATGATTCTATCTGTTTTGAAACAAAAAAATACACTAGGTTAGGGAAAGTGATGAGATTTTTTATATAGAGCGTGTTGCAAAGATGTGGAAAATATTAAATTAATGAGGGATTTAAAGGTTCTTTATATAGATTTGTAAAGACCCTTAAATTTCAAGGAAATTTTTTTCTTAATTTTCTTTCGAATTTTACAAGAACGCAATTTCTGACGGCACCTGATTCCGAGGCCCGGTGTGCCCAGAATCATTTTCCGAAGTTTGGCTCGGGTACGTTCAGTGAACGGACGAGCGGGTTTTTCTAACTTTTGAACCGGTGCTCGGAATCAAATTTCGAGGGCACCGATGAAATCGCAGCGCCGGTATTTGCTTAGAAACTCCTCTTCCGGAGTTGCATTTTCTCGGGTGTGGTTTTTAATTTTAGGGCTTAAAGTTAAGAAATAAAATAATTTTACGAAAAACATTATTTTATTTCACTTAAGCCACATGGAACTCACTTGAAGCCACTTAAAGCGGCTTAAGATGAGTTGTTGCGGATAGGATGTTATCCAAAAATATCCTACCCTCTTGGTAGGATATTTGTGAGGTGGGACCCGCACGAGCCCCACCGTTTCTTTTCTGCTAAGTAACGCACCCGCGAAAACCCGTCATTATGAAAGTCAACTGATGCGTTTTCTTAAATTCTTAACGCACAATTTAGTTGGGCAGTTTTTTTTGTTGAATTAAATGGGCGGTTTATTCATTGAAATTAATTCTATGAATTAATTTCATTCGTTTCTTAACCAGTTTGAAATCCATTGGCGTAATAATAAAAATAGACCAACGCACGGCTTGTGGAAAAATGTTCATTGAGAGGATTTGAAAGAAACCAAGAGTTCTTCATCCTCCTTTGCGAAGAACGCGAAGAATAGGAAGAACGTCGAGCCCTCAGAAATCGACGATGCGATGCCAAGTTCCGCGACGCCGGCGATTCTTCTTCCTCGATGTTCTTCCACGGCAATCCAACCCCGCAACAACCTTCGATCGGTAGCGACAAGGTAGGGGGTTTCGCTCTTTTATTTTCTTTTAAATTACCTTGTGGATTAAAACAACAATATGGATTTAATTATTACTAATTAAATCTTTTTGTTCTTGATCCTCAGAGTTCATCGACGAGACACCCTTCAGCGACGGCGCGACGCCGGATACCGCGACGACGCGACGATCCCCTCTTTCCGCAAAGAATGCCCGTGCGACGACCTGACGAGGTAGGGATTTTATTTTGGAAATGCCCTTATTCCCATGAACGTTTCTTTAAAATTAAAGAACTGGTTTCAAATGAATAATTTTATTTTATTAAAATTGTTGTTTCATGTGTTGAATTATTTTCTTCCGTTGTTGTTAACTAACGCGGAGGGTGCGGGCCAAACGAACACGGCCCGACAACCCTCCGCCGTTCTTCGTGGTTGTGCGGATTTGGTGGGTGGCGGAAAATCGTGACGCAAGGGCAGTTTGTCGATCCCGCAGTGAAGAACGGATCCCTGGAGGAACAACGGCGGAGGAAGGAAGGAAAACGGGCCACCGGAGCAACTCCGGTGGCCCGTGGAAGCGGCCGGCGGCGCGGGAAGCCAGAGGCGGCGGCGCCCCGGCGCGCCCCCGGACAAGGCCGCCGCGGCTGAAGCCCCGCGGGTCCAGTTCTGATGCACGGGACGCGGCATAGCCGCGTCCGTTGCTCCAGCGCGGCCCCAACGAGGGGCCAAGACATCTCTGGACCGCGGGGGCGGCGCCCCGCGGCACCCAGGCACTCGGCCGCTCGGCCGAGCCGAGCCAGGCCGGTCCGACCGGGTCCAGCCGGGTCGGACCGGGTCGGGTCGACTCGGTTCGGCCGACCCCGGGGGGGGGGGGGGGGGTCGGCCCGGGCCCGGACCCCCCGTTTTCGGACCGTTTTCGGTCAAACGCCCGTAACATGAGCTACGGGCCTCCAGACGACTCGCCGTCAGCGGCAACACAATCCTTGGATCGAGAGGGTCGGTTCGGTATATCGCACTCAAGGTCTCAGAATACTTTGAGTTCGGCCGGGTTGGTTCGTACACGAAACCAACCAAGCCTTCAGAGCGGAAACACTCATATCTTGAGCTACAGACGTCCGATTGACATGTTGTCAGCTTTGTTGAATTCCTCTATGTGAGACGGATCTTTTAGCTCACTCCCCCCCCCGATGTTTAGACGCAGGTGGAGTACGGTCGGGTTGGTTTTTCCTTAAAAACCAACCGGGCCCCTGGGACGAAAAAGCCAATAACTCTCAGACCGGCGTCCGATTGACGCGTCGTCTACGACGTTGAGTTCCTGTTGACGATACGGAACTTTTGGATACATCAACCTCAGACTTTGTGTCAGTTGATGTATCGACCTCTCGGCTCGTGGAGCGGACCCTCCCGAACGAGCTTGCTGTGTGCGGGATCCCTAAAGCTGGCTGCGACTGCTACTTCGACAGCGACGACTGTGCAGAGATCCTCAGTGGACTGCAGCGACGACTGTGCAAAGATCCTCAGTGGACTGCGATGATAAAGACAGTTGGTCATGAATCCTATGTGGGTCCTAGCTGTGCTGGTCTTGTATCCTATGTGGGTCCCAGGTTAGATGATTCAATACTGGTCTTGTATCCTATGTGGGTCCCAGTATAGATGAATCGATGAAGAGAGCTGGTCTTGTTTCCTATGTGGGTCCTAGCTGTGCTGGTCTTGTATCCGATGTGGGTCACAGCTTAAATGATTTAATACGGGTCTTGTATCCTATGTGGGTCCCAGTATAGATGAATTGATGAATACATCTGGTCTTGTATCCTATGTGGGTCCTAGCTGTGCTGGTCTTGTATCCTATGTGGGTCCCAGCTTAGATGATTCAATACTGGTCTTGTATCCTATGTGGGTCCCAGTATAGATGAATCGATGAAGACAACTGGTCTTGTATCCTATGTGGGTCCTAGATGTGCTGGTCTTGTATCCTATGTGGGTCCCAGCTTAGATGATTCAATACTGGTCTTGTATCCTATGTGGGTCCTAGTATAGATGAATCGATGAAGACAGCTGGTCTTGTATCCTATGTGGGTCCTACCTGTGCTGGTCTTGTATCCTATGTGGGTCCCAGCTTAAATGAAACAATGAAGATGGCTGGTCTTGTATCCTATGTGGGTCCCAGCTTAGATGATTCAGTATCTATATCTGATCATCCCTTTCACCTTTTGACGAAGTATACCTGTGTGAGCTGAATCCTGTGTTACTCTCATTTGTGGATTATGTTGAACTATCCTGTAAGGATTTACTGCTTACTCTCCATTGTGGATTTTGTTGAACTATCCTGTGTGGATTTACTGTTTACTCACCTTTGTGGATTATGTTGAGCTATCCTGTGTGGATTTACTGTTTACTCTTCTTTGTGGATTGTGTTGAGATATCCTGTGTGGATTTACTGTTTACTCTCCTTTGTGGATTGTGTTGTGCTATCCTGTTTGGGTATACGTTTGCTTTCCTGTGTGGACTGGGTTGTTCTTGGGCTCGGACGTTGGATCCGAACAGGAATCGATGACTTAGGTATATGTATGGGCATATACCTAAACCGTGTCGGATGTTACTTCGTGATTGTATCTTTCCTTTGCGGATTATCCTTTGTGGATTCTGGAAGACCTTCGGGGGTCTCGGGGTCCCTACTGAGTAGCTTATACTCACCCCTGCACGGGCTATGCCCGCACTTCGTTGTGTTGGTTGCAGACGATAGACAACGCTGATCGTGGTGGAGGCGTGCGGAGCAGGTCGGTACCTGGAGGTGGACCACTGGGCGGGATGTACTCGGATCGGACGGCTGGACCGAGGAGCTGTGGAGGCTATCTGTACCCACCCTTCAGGTGGGACCTTCAGAGGACGGATCGACGCTGTGGATTTTCATTTCAGTTGTTGTTTTTCCCTTTCAGTTGTACTTTACAGTTGGGCTTGTATTTCCCGCCCCTTTACTTTCAGCACAGCTTGTTACAGTTTTTACTTAGTGTTTACTTTTCCGCTTGCTTACTCTGTGGTGCTTGTTTACTTTTCAAAGGCAATGCCTTCCCTTTTGTTTGGATTTACGCTTTGGTGCTAGTCGCCAGCCTCTGGCCTATGGAAGGCGGGCTTGGGGTAGTCACGGCACGGGCCCCGAGGACGGGTCGTGACAAATTGGGATCAGAGGTGGTCGGTTCTACCGCATACTCTGATCATTCTTCTATGTGAATCAATAGTGTTCAGCGTATTGGGTGTGGTTATCAGTCCGGGGAGTCCAGTGTTGGTGCGGTGG
The DNA here is from genome assembly GCA_963277665.1 of Viscum album. Lineage (NCBI taxonomy): Eukaryota > Viridiplantae > Streptophyta > Magnoliopsida > Santalales > Viscaceae > Viscum > Viscum album. The sequence continues at coordinate 1,392,786,482 of OY728126.1, read as the reverse complement.
CCGACATATCCATACACCAGGACCCTGACTTCTGATTTCTGACTTAATGAACGAAAACACTGATTGCATGTGTGTTCATGTTTTCTTTGTGATTACTTGTGTCAGCTCACCAGGTATACAGTTCTGACCGTGGCGCACCTACTTCTTTCAGGATGGCCCCACGACGGCAGCCAGCTAGGGTTCCGAGAGTGGAGCGTGATGACAGCCCACCGAGCGACGAGGCCTCGGTGCAGGGCTCCTTGTCAGCAGAGGCATCGACAGTACCTTTACCAGCCGAGCCACCAATGCTGCCAGCCCCTGCCGCTAACAATGCACGTCACCTTAGCGCACTGCACGAGTTCCAGCGTCATCAACCGCCCAGGTTCCGCGGGGAGACAGACCCCCAGGCAGCCGAGGACTGGCTGGAGGCAGTGGTGCGAGTTTTCAGGCTAGTGAGGACACCAGCAGACCTCATGATGATCCTCGTGGCGAGCCTACTGCACGCATAAGCGGGCCGATGGTGGAGCTTGATGCTCCAGGTGCATGACGAGACATCTCTTCTCTGAACGGACTTTGAGAGCATCTTCCGCTCCGAGTTCGTCCTAGCCACCCTCCGTGCGGTGCGCATTCAGGAGCTTCATCAGCTGCGGCATGGCAGCTTGACCGTGGCCCAGTACTCGGCGAGATTTACTGATCTCTCGCGCTACTCCACAGATATGGTACGGGACCCATTCTTCCAGGCCTGGACCTTCGAGCAGGGACTGAGGCATGAGATCAGGGCTTCGATGATCTCCCTCAACATTCCTACTTAGGCAGAGGTGTTGGAGAGAGCCCTTCTAGTGGAGAGTTTTCTCGCCGAGCAGGCTCTAGTGACAGGGCCCTCCGCAGGACGGCCCGTAGCAGGGTCTTCTGCAGTTGGCAATAGACAAGTGTCGCAGAGGTTCAAACGGGCCAGACCATCATATGGGCAGTCTCAGGATGAAGATTTGGTTGTGTGGGGCACCCGAAGGAGAGCTAGCTACACGAGGGGAAAGCATTGCTACGCATGCAGCGGGAAAGGTCACATGGCTCGAGACTGCCCGACTCGTCTTACAGATGAGCAACAGGTGGTACAGGGACCTCCCAAACAGAGGTTCGGCCACGGTGGTCCGTAGGGTGCAGGCAGACGAGGCAGAGGAGCTGGCCGAATAACAGATGGTGGGAGACACTTCGAGGTGTTTCCACCACCACCACCAAGAGGTCCACCCCGACCGTAGCGAGTGGGTGGACATGCGGGAGCTCAGCTTCAGGAAGCCGAGGCCTTCGATCATGGAGCTCTGGGAGCAAATGGACAGGATCAGAACGAGTGGATACGTCTTTTTTACTTCTAGTTCCTTGTTGCTATTGTGTAGCATCTTTGTATTATGAGCTGCAATAATAAAAGATGCATACCGTTGTGATGTTTCCATTCCTGTCCTCTTTTGTGTTGTTACTAAGAGGTTCCAGTTTTGACTGTTGACTTGACCCTCACTTGTGAGACATCTACTGGAGGAGACCCAGTTACCACACAATGATGCTGACAGTGTGACTCAACCCATGGAGGCGAGAGTAACGGTAGGATCTCTTGGTAGTAGCGTCGAGGCCTTACGACGTCATCCTTGGTATGGATTAGTATCATCCATGTCAGATTGACTGTATTAGGCAAAGAATGTGGTTCATCCAAAGGATGAGACCAGATTTCTCTTATCGGCAAAGAAGAAATCATAGCAGCTCTTGTGGGACCAGAGGTGGTCCAGGCCACGATAGAGACGGTTCAGGTCATCCAGGAGCGGATGAAGACAACTCAGAGCCGACAGAATCCATACGCTGATAGGAGGCAGAGGCCACTACAGTTCGAGGATGGCGACCACGTCTTCTTGTGGGTCTCACCTCGACGTGGATTACAGAGATTTGGCCAAGGTGAAAAGTTGTCTCCATGCTTCATCGGACCTTTCCAGGTGCTCAGTAGGATTGGTGAGGTGACTTATCGCCTGGCTCTACCACCTCAGTTACACCGGGTGCACGATGTCTTCCACGTATCTTAGCTGAGGAGGAATGTGCATGACCCGACTCACATCTTTGACTATGGGGAGCTAGACGTGGATGATGGGGCGACTTTTGCGGAGGTCCCAGTGGAGATCGAGGATCAACAGGAGCGGGTCCTACGTGGATGATCTATTCCTCTAGTACACTTCAGATAGCAACACGGGAACCTCCAGAAGAGGACATTGGAGCGGGAGGCTCAGTTGTGTGCTCAGTACCGCCTTTTTATCCCTAAGTTTGTGGTGAAGCTTTACGGGGACGTAAATTCCTATGGTGGGAGTAATGTAAAGACCCGTAAATTTCAAGGGAATTTTTTTCTTAATTTTCTTTGGAATTTTACAAGAACGCAGTTTCTGACGGCACCTGATTCCGAGGCCCGGTGTGCCCGGAATCATTTTCCGAAGTTTGGATCGGGTACGTTCAGTGAACGGACGAGTGGGTTTTTCTAACTTTTGAACCGGTGGTCAGAATCAAATTCCGAGGGTACCCATGAAATCGCAGCACCGATATTTGCTTAGAAACACCTCTTCCGGACTTGGGTTTGCTCGGGTGTGGTTTTTAATTTTTGTTCTTAAAGTTAAGAAATAAAATAATTTTACGAAAAACTTTATTTTATTTCACTTAAGCCACTTGGAACTCATTTGAAGCCACTTAAAGTGGATTAAGCTGAGTTGTTGCAGATAGAATGTTATCCAAAAATATCCTACCCTCTTGGTAGGATATTTGTGAGATGGGATCCGCACGAGCCCCACCGTTTCTTTTCCGCTAATTAACGCAGCCGCGAAAACCCATCATTATGAATGTCAACTGACGCGTTTTCTTAAATTCTTAACACACCATTTAATTGGGCAGTTTTTTTCGTTGAATTAAATGGGCGGTTCATTCGTTGAAATTAATTTTATGAATTAATTTCATTCGTTTCATAACTAGTTTTAAATTCTTTGGCGTAATAATAAAATAAGACCAACGCACGGCTTCGGAAAAAATTTTCATTGAGAGGATTTGACAGAAACCAAGAGTTCTTCATCCTACTTCGCGAAAAACGCGAAGAACGCGAAGAACGCCGAGCCCTCAGAAATTGACGACGCGATGCCAAGTTCCGCGATGCCGGCGATTCTTCTTCCGCGACGTTCTTCCACGACAATCCAACCCCACGACAACCTTCGATCGGCAGTGACAAGGTAGGGGGTTGCGCTCTTTTAATTTTTTTTAAATTACCTTGTGGATTAAAACAACAATATGTATTTAATTATTATTAATTAAATCTTTTTTTTCTTGAACCTCGGAGTTCGTCGACGCGACATCCTTCCGCGACGACGCGACGCCGGATACCGTGACGACGCGACGATCCCCTCTTTCCACAAAGAACGCGCGTGCGATGACTTGACGAGGTAGGGATTTTATTTTGGAAATTCCCTTATTCCCGTGAACGTTTCTTTAAAATTAAAGAACCGGTTTCAAATGAAAAATTTTATTTTATTAAAATTTTTGTTTCATGTGTTGAATTATTTTCTTCCTTTGTTGTTAACTAACACGGAGGGTGCGGGCCAAATGAACACGGCCCGACAACCCTCCGCCGTTCTTCGTGGTTGTGCGGATTTGGTGGGCGACAGAAAATCGTGACGCAAGGGCAGTTTGTCGATCCCGCAGTGAAGAACGGATCCCGGGAGGAACAACGGTGCAGACGGGAGGGAAAACGGACCACCAGAGCAACTCCGGGGGATCGCGGAAGCGGCCGACGGCTCGGCGGCGCTGGCAGCCGGAGGCGACGGCGCCCCGGCGCGCCGCCGGACAAGGTCGCCGCGGTGGCGGTGGCCAACGAGCCCGCGGCCACGCGAGTCTGGTTCTCACCCATGGAACGCGGCATAGCTACGTCCGTTGCTCCAGCGCGGCCCCAACGCAGGGCCGCGACATCTCCAGATCGTGGGGGCGGCGCCCCGCGGCACCCAGGCGCTCGGCCGCTCGGCCGAGCCGAGCCAGGCCACGCCCTAGCCGGACCGGACCGGGTCCAGCCGGGTCGGACTGGGTCGGGTCGACCCCGGGGGAGGGGGGGGGGGGGGTCGGCCCGGGTCGGCCCGGGCCCGGACCCCCCGTTTTCGGACCATTTTCGGTCAAACGCTCGTAACAAGAGCTACGGGCCTCCAAACGACTCGCCGTCAGCGGCCACGCGATCCTTGGATCGAGACGGTCGTTTCATTATATCATACTCAAGGTCTCGGAATACTTTGAGTTCGGCCGGGTTGGTTCGTACACGAAACCAACTGGGCCTTGGAGCGGAAACGCTCATATCTTCAGCTACAGACGTCCGATTGATGTACCGTCACCTTTGTTGAATTCCTCTATGTGAGATGGATCTTTTGGCTCACTCCGCCCGAGGTTTGGACACAGGTGGAGTACGGTCAGGATGGTTTTGCCTTAATAACCAACCGGGCCCCTGGGATGAAAAAGCCAATAACTCTCAGACCGGGCGTCCGATTGACGCGCCGTCTGCGACGTTGAGTTCCTGTTGACGATACGGAACATTTGGATACATCAACCTCGGACTTTGTGTCAGTTGATGTATCGGCCTATCGGCTTGTGGAGAGGACCCTCCCGAACGAGCTTGTTGTGTGCGGGAACCCTAGAGCTGGCTGCGACTGCTACTTCGACAGCGACGACTGTGCAGAGATCCTCAGTGGACTGCAGCGACGACTGTGCAAAGATCCTCAGTGGACTGCGACGATGAAGACAGATGGTCTTGTATCCTATGTGGGTCCTAGCTGTGCTGGTCTTGTATCCTATGTGGGTCACACCTTAGATGATTCAATACTGGTCTTGTATCCTATGTGGGTCCCAGTATAGATGAATCGATGAAGACAACTGGTCTTGTATCCTATGTGGGTCCTAGCTGTGCTGGTCTTGTATCCTATGTGGGTCCCAGCATAGATGATTCAATACTGGTCTTGTATCCTATGTGGGTCCCAGTATAGATGAATCGATGAAGACAACTGGTCTTGTATCCTATGTGGGTCCTAGCTGTGCTGGTCTTGTATCTTATGTGGGTCCCAGCTTAGATGATTCAATATTGGCCGTGTATCCTATGTGGGTCCCAGTATAGATGAATCGATGAAGACAGCTGGTCTTGTATCCTATGTGGGTCCTAGCTGTGCTGGTCTTGTATCCTATGTGGGTCCCAGCTTAGATGATTCAATACTGGTCTTGTATCCTATGTGGGTCCCAGTAAAGATGAATCGATGAAGACAACTGGTCTTGTATCCTATGTGGGTCCTAGCTGTGCTGTCTTGTATCCTATGTGGGTCCCAGCTTAGATGATTCAGTATCTATATCTGATCATCACTTTCACCTTTTGACGAAGTATACCTGTGTGAGCTGAATCCTGTGTTACTCTCCTTTGTGGATTGTGTTGAACTATCCTATGTGGATTTACTGTTTACTCTCCTTTGTGGATTGTGTTGAACTATCCTGTGTGGATTTACTGTTTACTCTCCTTTGTGGATTGTGTTGAGATATCCTGTGTGGATTTACTGTTTACTCTCCTTTGTGGATTGTGTTAGGCTATCATGTGTGGATTTACTATTTACTCACCTTTGTGGATTGTGTTGTGCTATCCTGTGTGGGTATACGTTTTCTTTCCTGTGTGGACTGGGTTGTGCTTGGGCTCGGACGTTGGAACTGAACAGGAATCGATGACTTAGGTATATGTATGGGCATATACCTAAGACGTGTCGGATGTTAATTCGTGATTGTATCTTTCCTTTCTGGATTATCCTTTGTGGATTCTGGGAGACCTTCGGGGGTCTCGAGGTCCCTACTGAGTAGCTTATACTCACCCCTGCATGGGCTATGCCCGCACTTCGTTGTGTTGGTTGGAGACGACGGACAACGATGATCGTGGTGGAGGCGTGCGGATCAGGTCGGTACCTGGAGGTGGACCATTGGGCGGGACATTCATGGAGCAGACGGCTGGACCGAGGAGCTGTGGAGGCTATCTGTACCCACCCTTCAGGTGGGACCTTCAGAGGACGACTCGACGCTGTGTCTTTTCTTTTCAGTTTCTGTTTTTCCCTTTCAGTTGTACTTTACAGTTGGGCTTGTATTTCCAGCCCCTTTACTTTCAGCATAGCTTGTTACAATTTTTACTTAGTGTTTACCTTTCCGCTTGCTTACTCTGTGGTGCTTGTTTACTTTTCAAAGGCAATGCCTTCCCTTTTGTTTGGATTTACTCCTTGGTGCTAGTCGCCAGCCCCTGGCCTATGGAAGGCGGGCTTGGGGTAGTCACGGCACGGGCCCCGAGGACGGGTCATGACAAGATTCTTAAGATTTAATTTTTGGAATGGATTGGTAGGAAATGTTTTATCACCACGCCGATTTCTATGCACGGATGGTCAGTTTTGTGATGGAGGACGGCGTTAGACATCTCTTTCGTGGGGAGAAGAATGAAAATTTGGGTGAAACGGATTTGTGGGCACCAGATATTGGCATTATCCTTGATTAGACACCATATGAGGCTAATATTCATTTGTAATTTATATAATATGAAGGTGATTTTTTATTCATAAACACCATTTTAGTGCATTTTACACTTTGAACATCATTTCACATTATGATTGTAATTCCTTCTTAAAATATAGTATTATGTTTTACATATTTGAAAATAATATAAAGTACCCAATGATATTGATTTTATTTTCATATTAAATTTTCAGGTTTATAATTTTACTGGGAACATTTCATATTTGTGGAGTGTTGGATGATCTATATTGGAAGACCACCAAAATGGGATTTCATGTAAACAATTATAGAGAGGTCAGATTGGACAACATCCCACTGATGAGAATGTGGGGCCCCACATATAGTCCCAATGAAGCCCAAATTTCGTGGGATGATACAAGACATGTAGAGGAACAAATAATTATGTAGGATCCTGTACTAATTCTGTCTCCATGGTGGTTATTAATGCGAACCATTTTTGAGATAAAATTCTGGGCCAGATTCTGTGGCTCAAGAAACATCCTACTAATCTAATATTATCTCAGAATCCACAACTCCAAATAGGCCCAAATTTTATAGTTGGGTAGGGGACATCAGGGGATCCATTTTATTATTTTATGGCCCACTCTAAATTATTCCATCTAGAAGGTCTTCCAAGCACGTCTTTTCAGTGGTTGCATGCTGGCGGCCACCTCGGGTCAAGAGTTGAAACGTCCAAGTTCCACAAACTTTCCACCCACCTATGGCCAACCACAATTAATTTATAAGACTTGAACTATTGGAGACTCGACCCAGGGCTTCAAAAATGACTATTTATGGTCGTGGTGGTGGAATAGTTGATCATCTTTGAGCTTTGTTTTCATTTTAATTTCATGCTTCCAATTTGATGTTGTAATTGCATTCCATCATTTGTAACTTCCTTGAATTTCCTTAGACTCATTATAGAAGCTCTTCATATTATCCTTTTCTATTCTTCATCTTATCAATTTGATAATGTTTCCACAAGGTGTGAACCTGTTCATTCCAATCCTTGTGTGATTATCACACAATGGTGGAGTGATTGTTATTTCATTGTTTTTTTATTTCTCCAATTCCTCCCTCTTGAGTCTACATTCCACTTCCATTGAAACCATAGGATCAATGGAGGGATAACCCACTTATGGTTTGATCCAAGGGAGTTGAAAGGGGCTGTATTTGAGGTTATTTATCACTACCTTAATCTCTAATCACTTCTTTGAAATGATATTTCTATTTGATAATTTTAAAACTTCTTCATCCTTATTTAATTTTAAGGACTCACACTTCAAGTTCTAATACAGACCTTTACCTTGGAGTGATCAAATCAACGATCCTTCAAGTGTATAGGTGATTAGTATAAGGTTGGGTAGGAATTAAACCAGTGAGTGATTATTCGGTTTGATCTTCTTAAATGAACTCATCTCAAATATAAGAAATTGAAAAGGTTGAAAATAGAATGCATCCAATCCACCCCTAGTGATAACCTAGGATCAACTCATACATTAAAATTGAATTAACTTCAGTGTCATAGAGTTCACTTCAACACATATAAAATCAACCCAAGTTGGCCACTTCAAAGGAAAAAATAGTCCATTGAATGTACGTGTCTATAGGTTTCTTCTTAGGTCTCTGAGGATTCGACAACCGAAGTAAAACTACAAGGACCGTTCTACCTTCATCTCTAGGCAAAATTTGAGCATGAATAAATTTTTTGCGCCATTGCTGGGGACCCATGTAATTCATCAAAACACCCATTCTATTCTCCCGCATTTTACTTTTCTCATCCAAATTCTCTTATCTAGTCCCTTTCTCATTTTTTTTCTTTTGGTGCATGTCCGCCTACACCCGCGATCAATCAAACCGTCTAGTTAGGGTAGATAGTCCTGGGGTTCGGGAGTCAAGTACAACAAGGGAACTATTTTAATTATATCCTAATCATCCGAATACTCCAGAGTCAAAAATTGAGCCCATTTAAATGTAATGTCTTCAAAGAAACCAACTCATAAACTCAGGTCGGCACCAAAATAGAAACCCAAATGAGGCAGCCCCAAACTTGGGGAATTAAATCGATCAAACCATGAATGAATACCTCACACCTACCTTGACCAATGCCCCCTAATGAATTAGACACAAATCCCTAGGAGATTACAATTACATATTTAAACCCCATGTCCCTAACCACCTTCCCACATTCCATGGAAGGGAGTCCTAGATGCCTTAGCTTCACATTAAGGAGTTCAATGACATTGTAGAAAACATGTGTCCCCCACATCAACTAGAATCAGATAAGATGATTCTATTTCCGTTTTCATTAAAGGATAGAGATAAACATTGGATAAAAAATTTGAGACCATCATCCATAAACTCATGGGACCAATTACAAAGAGAATTCTACAACAAATACTTTCCCCACCACAAAACAATTGCACATTAAAAGAGAATCCAAATATTGTTTGAAAAAGAGAGAGATTCATTCTATGAAACATGGGAGAGGTTCAAGACACCCCAAAAATGGTTCCACACCATGGTATTTCTATTCCTGAACAAGGGAGAATTTTTATGAAGGGTTGGGTTTGGGGAACAAACAATTGATTGAAATGATGTGTAATGGAACCTTTAAAAAAAGCCCCAAATGATGCTTATGTGTATCTAGAAAGCCTTGATGAACAAAACCTAACATGTGAAACTTAACCTTATTCAGAAAATCCACAATGAAATACTGGAATTCATACACATAGAGAAGAGAAAAGCCTTATGGATAAACTCGCAGCACTCTCTAGGTAGGTTGAAGTGATAGACCTTAGGAAAGTCCATGAAATCCAATCTGTAGACCCTGTTTCCACAATTTGTGAAAAACATGACCATAAGACAGACAACTTCCCAACCATTCCATCCATTTGGGATGGTCTTTTAGGAGGACCCCTAGTGGAAGTGAATTATTTGAACTTTCAAATGCCTCAATACCAAAACACCTTCAACCCTAGGTATAATGATCACCCAGGATTCCGCTGGAAAGATAACCAGCAACCTAGCTATCCACAGGGAAAAAATCCTTACCCCCAACAGAACTACCAAACCCATAACCAGTTCCAAACCCAACCTATCCAATACCAACAACCACTGGTCCATTTTCAACAATCCATCCCACCTCCAAAATATCCCCCAGGGATAAACCAATCCTCTCAGGAACCATCCCAGACTATTCCACAAAGCCTACTTAAACAAATGTGAAATCCAATGGAAAGGATGAAATTGGATGTCTCTTCCCAAAATCATGAACATAAAACCATCAAAACCGAAAAGGCACCCATGACTACTCTGGCGGTACCATCCTCAACTTTAAGGGGAGAGTCAAGTTCCACTCAAACAACTCATGAACCACTAAAGGTTGTGACTATTTTAAGAAGTGGGAAATCAATTGAAAAACCTAAACAACTAATTCAGAACCCACATGAAGATTAAAACATGGATTAAAATTCAAATTAACCAAATGATCAAACTGAAAAACATGATAACATTGTCAAAGAAACAACTATTCAATAAAAAACTGCACAACCTACACCATTTCCTCAACGCATGAGGGGGGAAAACAAGCCTGAGTTGAGTGAAACATTGAGGGAAATCTTCTCACATGTCAAGTTGAACATTACCCTTCTCGAGGCCATCCAAACCATACTTTCCGTCTCAAAGTACCTTAAGGACTTGTGCACTTTTAAAAAAAATTCACATAAAAACCAAGTCCTTTTGGATGCTAATGTGAGTAACACCTTTCAAGGGACCATTCCTTCTATGTTGAATGACCCGAGTTTCCCTTACATTAATGTTGAACTAGGAGAGAGAAAAGTTGTCAAGGCCTTGTGTGACCTAGGTGCTAGTGTCAATCTCATCCCATATGATGTGTACTTCCAGTTAGGCCTAGAAGAGCTCCAACCCACATCTGTCACACTTCATCTTGCTAATCGTAGAATTAGGGATCCAAAGGGGATTTTAAAGGATGTTATGGTAAAGGATGAAAATATCATCTACCATGCTGACTTCATTATCGTTGACAACCATCCCAACATAGGAAATAAGGAACAAACCACAATCATCCTTGGTCGTCCTTTCCTTGAAACAATCAACTCAGTTAGTCGAGTCCGAAATGGGAACATGACCATCACCTTTGAAAACATGAGTCTAGACTTGAACATCTATAATGAAAGATCATAAATAGGGAATGGTAGGACATTCATCAAGTAATCAAGATAAGAAGAATTGATAATGAATCCATAGAACATCAAGGAATATTTGATGGATGTTTATGTCAGGATGAGATTGATTTTCTTTGTTCACATAAAGGAATTATATCTCCTTGAATTGAATCATTTTCAAATTACTCTTATGATGAAGTCTTAGGTCCAACAATCAGTGAAACCTTTCAAGAAACCACATTCATGGAGACCAATCAATCTTCCTTCCCTGAATCTGATCAAACCAATATTATAGATGCAACTTCTATATTTAGGGAATCCATCCTATCTGAAACTCTAAAAAAAGAAATTTATATTGATCTAATATCCCAATATTCTGCTGAAATTTTGATCCAATCTAATCTTGAATTGAAGGATCTTCCTGCTACACACAAGTATTCCTTCCTTGGGCACAATAAAACACATCTTATTGACATTTATTCTTCTATTGAATCCAATATTGAGAGGATCATTCTAGATGTCCTTATGATACATAATAAATCCATTGGTTGGACCCTGTCTGATATTACTGGGATTATCCCACTTATCGGGAATCAAAGGATTTTTCTGGAATCCGATTAAAATCCATGTCATCAACCACAACGACAAACAAATCCTAATCTTATGGATGTATTAAGAAAAGAACATATGAAATTTTGAAAATATGGTATCATATATCCCATAGCTGAGAGTGAATGGGTGAGCCCAATTCAAGTGGTTCCAAAAAAGGCTAGAATCAAAGTGATAACCAATGAGGATGGATAGATTCATCCAATAAGGGTGAGTAGTGGATGGAGAGTCTGCATTGACTATAGAAAGCTAAACTCGTTTACCAAGAAGGACCATTTCCCCTTAACATTTATTGACCATGTCTTTGAGAGAGTGGAAGGAAATTCCTTCAACTATTTCATAGATGGGTACTAGGGGTATAATAAAATTGAGTTCTCCCTAGAAGATCAATGGAATAATACATTTACATGTACATTCAGAACTTTTTCTTTCAAACACATTCCATTTGGGTTATGAAATGCCCCCAGAACCTTCCAACGGTACATGCTGGGATCATTCTCAGAGATAGAAGGGGATTCTCATGAGTTCTTCATGGATGATTTCTATGTGTTTGGGGATACATTTGAGGGATGTCTGAGGAATGCGGAGAGAGTCTTGTCAAGATGTGAAGAAAATAATCTGTTCCTAAACTAGGAAAAATTCCATTTCATGGATAAATAGGTATTAGTTCTAGGCCATATAGTCTCATGTAGGGAGATTGATATTGATAAAAACAAGGCTGAAATAATTCGTCACCTTACATCACCCAAAACATTCAAGGAAGTGAGATCTTTCTTAGACATGATGGTTTCTATAGAAAATTCATTAAAGAATTTTGTTCAATATCATGTCCCCTTTGTGCTCTATTAATAAAATATGCTCCATTTGTTTGGATAGAAAGTTGTGAGGGTTCATTATCAACACTCAAATCCTATCTCACATCGCCTCCCATAATGAAATATCTAAACTGGAACATTCCTTTCGAACTTATGTGTGATTCCAGTGACTTTGTTTTAGGAGTTGTGTTAGGACAACGTTGTGATAAAACTCCTTATGTCATTGCTTATACAATTAAATCCATAAATGATGACCAAATCAACTACACCACCACTGAAAATGAGTTACTTTATATTGTGTTTTCCATATAGATGTTTAGTTCCAACATCATAGGATCCTACATCACTGTGTTCACTGCCCATTCTACAATAAAATACCTCATCCAAAAACAAGTTTCTAAGGCTAGAGTGATTAGGTGGGTCCTTCTCTTACAAGAATTTGACCTCACAGTCAAGGAAAAAAAGGGTGCTGAAAATGTTGTATCTGATCACCTCTCTAGGATGGAATTCAAAGACAACTCAAATACCCTTTTTGTGTCTGATTCATTTCCCGATGAACACCTATACGTTGTGAGTGACTGCCCTTGGTATGCTGGCATAACCATCTTCTTAGTTACAGGAGTAATTCCAAAAATCGTAGGGACTCATTCTTGAAGTAAATTACGTTCTGATGTTATAAACTATGTTTTTGATGATCCATACCTCTATAAGTTATTCCCTAACCATGTCATTACGAGGTGTGTCCCAAAATATGAATAAGCGTCCATCCTTAAATTTTGTCATAGTGAGGCATGTGGAGGTCACTTTTTCTCTAAGAAAACTTCTGCTAAGGTTCTTCACTGTAGTATCTTATGTACCACCCTCTCAAGGGACTCCTACACATTTTGTAAAAGTTCTCTAAGTGTCAACAAGTAGGGTTAATCACAAAAAGGAATCAAATGCCACTGACTCCCATCTTAGTGATGGAAATTTTTGAATGACGGGGAATCGATTTCATGGGTCCTTTCCCAAACTATAGGGGATACCTATAAATCCTCTTAGTTGTTGATTATTTCTCAAAATGGGTTGAATACATTCCCAACAATTCTAATGACCATCATGTTGTGATCCGATTTCTGAAAGAGCACATATTTTCTCGATTTGGAATTCCTAGGGTTATAATCAATGATCAAGGAACCCATTTATGCAACCATCCATTATCATCACTCATGTCTAAGTATAGGATTTCTCATAATGTTTCCACTGCATACCATCCCCAAGCCAATGTTCAAGATGAGTTATAAAATAGTGATATTAAGAATATTCTTGAAAAAAATGTCCATCCTTCTAGGAAATATAGGTCCGAGAAACTTTTGGATGCTATTTGGGAATTTCATACAACATACAAAACCATCCAAGGAATTTCACCATATATAGGTTGGTTTATGGAAAGGCATGCCATTTACCTCTTGAAATTGTGCATAAGGCCTTTTGGGCAATTTAGAAAATGTATTGTGTCCTCTCATTGGCCAAAACAAAAAGGAAATTAGATCTCAATGAACTTGAGGAACTAAGGAAGGAGGCCTAGGAAAATTCAAGGATCAATAAATCTAGAGTTCAAGCCTACCAATCTAGAATATCAAAGTCAAACATTTTGAACGGGGAATATTTGTTCTCTTTTATAGTTCAAAACTTCATTTACACCTGAGAATGTTAAGGTCTAGATGGTCAGGTCCTTTCATAGTGAATCATGTGTACCCCCATGGGGCATTAGAAATTGAAGATCCCACAAGTGGTTACATTTTCAAGGTCAATGGTCAAAGATAAAAACTATTCATTGAACCATTCTACAAAAAGGAAATAGATGTTAGGTTAACCGAGCTGACCAATTAACCAGGAAAAAATTGATAGATTTAGGATCCATGTCGGTCTAACAATGTTAAACAAAGTTTTGCATAGGAGGCAAACCATGTTTTTAATGTTTCCAATATTTTTTTTATTTTAATCAACTTTATATTTTAAATAGTTATGAAATGGGAGCACGATATTCATTTGTGTCACGTGGTGTGATCCTTGAGTACTACATTACCCTGAAATTTAAAAAGAATAAAATGTATCATAGTTTTATTTTATATTATTTTTTTTTGTTTGTAGGATAAAATAAAAATAAATAAAAAAAATGAAAATATATACAAAATAGGCTGTATCGTAGGTAGTGGGGAAAACTCCATCACAACCGGAAAATCTGTGGGGACTCGAACCCGGGACGAAAGGGAGACAGGGAGGCGCGGTTAGCACCGGCCTATGGCTTTTTGTAATTCCGTATTCTTTAATTTTATTATATATACTTATATTTTACTTTCTTTATTATATAAATATAAATATATATAGTTTTTTTGTTTGTTTCTTTTTGTTTTCATTTATTTTTCTCAGCTGGGGAATTCTCAACATGACCTCGAGATCAAGGGATTAAAAGGGAGCATCAAGAATTTCAACTTCAACCACCAGTTGACATCATTAAATGATCCTCAATTTCAATTTTATTTTGGAAATATAATTCTCTACCTCTACCCCATTCTAAATTTTCTTTTCTTTAAACACTGGGGATAATTATATTTTATGTTGGGGGAGATAAAATAAAAAATGCTTTAGTGTTAAAAAAATAAATGATTTGAAAAAAAAGTTTTCCTTAATGGAATGAAATTTTTTTTAACCTTGAACATGGTAATACAAATTGCACACTTTGAAACAGAATATCAAATAATTAAGCATGCCTTGAATCTTATTTTAATCCTTGTACAATTTCATGAGCATATATTTTGGAATGTGTGGTTGTCTAATGTGAAATTTCATCGTTTATATATTTATCCAAATAAAAAAAAGATAATAATACACCTCTTTTGGATAGTGGGTTATTAGTTTTATTTCATGGGGTCCCCCAAATAAATATCATAGGTTTGGTGGTCATTTAATTTTAATATGAGTATTCAATAAAAAATTTATAAAAAAATAATAAATTTGAGCGTAGAGAAATGAAATCACCTAATGCGTGGCTTTCAACACTTTGATATCGTGACTCCATAGTTGTCTGGCCCAGAGTTAGTAATTTTATCTCTATTTTTGGTAATTTGAATTTTTTTGATTGAGTTAACTCAAGATGATGCCCGAGTATGTGGGCTTCACTTGGTTCCCTAAGGTCTTTGAGCCTAGGAGTCATCGACAAAGTATCACTAGAGGAGTAGACACTTTTGAGTGAAATTTAAATTACAATGGAAAATTTGAAAACAAATATATTGAAAACTCATCTTAATATTGAAATGTTATTCCACATAGCACTTCCATATTTTCCCTCTTGAATAAAGATGAACCCCCCATGTCTAATGTGATGCACAAAACATTATCACTATTAATCGATATTGGATGAAATATTGCAATGAATTTGAACAAAAGAATGGGCTTGGGATTGGGATATTCTTATGAAAATATCATTTATCAAAAAAATTCTATGGGTTTCAGGATTGTTTGATATATGGGTTTTTGGTGATCATTGTGTTTTAAAATGATTTTGGAAAAGGAAATTCGAATTCCATATTGTTGAGATATATTTTTCTCAGGACTAGAAAAACTCAAGTTGGGGGGTGTGATTAGCCACTATATTAGTCTAATATTCATTATTAATTTATATAATATTCATGTTCTTTATTATTCATAAACACAATTTTACTGCATTTTACACTTTGAACATCATTTCACATTCTGATTGTAATTCATTCTTAAAATGATCTATTATGTAGTACATTTTTTAACATAGTTTAAAGAACCCAATGATATTTATTTTATTTTCATATTTAATTTTCAAATTTATAATTATATTGGGAAAATTTCATATTTTTGGATTGGATGAAGAACCATATTGGAAGACCACAAAAATGGGATTTCATGCAAACAATTATGGAGAAGTCGGATTGGACACCAGCCCTCTGATGAGAATGTGGGGCCCAACATACAAGACCAATGAAGCCAAAATTTAGTTGGATTCTAAAAGACATGTATATGAACAAATTATTCATAAGGATCTAGTACTAATTCGGCCTCGATGTTGGTTATTAAGGCGGCCCAATTTGGAGATAAATTTCTGGACTAGATTCTGTGGCCCAGAAAACGTCCTACTAATTTAATCATATCTCGGAATCCACAACTCCAAATGGGACCAAATTTTAAAGAAATTTAGGAGACATCATGGGATCTATTTTCTTCTTCTATGTCCCTCTCTAAATTCGGCCATCTATAAGCTCTTCCAAGCACGTATGTTCGGTGGTTGCAAACTGGCTTCCACCTCCGGTCCAGAGAGGAAAATTCCAAGTTCCACAAACATTCCACACAATTATGGCCTACCAAAATTAACGGAGAAGACTTGGAATACATTAGGATCGACCCATGGCTTCAAAAATTCCTATTTAAGGTAGTGGTGGTGGAGAATTTGATCATCTTTGAGCTTTGTTTTCATCTTAATGTTATGCTGCCGATTTGATGTTGTAATTGCATTCCCTCATTTGTATCTTCCTTGAATTACCTTATCTTATTTATAAAAGCTCTTCATATTCTCCTTTTATATTCTTCTTCTTATCACTTTAATACCGTTTCCAAAAGGTGTGAACTTGTTCATACCAATCCTTGTGACATTATCACACAATGGTGGAGTGATTGTTATTTCATTGTTTTTTTACTTATCCAATTCATCCCTCATGAATCTACATTACACTCCACTGAAACCATAGGATCAATGGCGGGCTAACCCACTTATGGGTTGATCCAAGGGAGTAGCAATGGGATGGATTGGATTTTATTTATCACTAGCTTAATCTATAATCACATCTTTAAAATGAGATTTTTATTTGATAATTTCAAAACTTGTTCATCCTTAATGATTTTTAAGGCCACACACTTCAAGTGCTAATACGACCCATTGCCTTGGTGTTATCAAATATTTTATCATTAATGTGTATAGGTGATTAGTATTAGGGTGTGTAGTAATTTAACCAGTGAGTGATGATTTGTTTTGATCTTCTTAAATGAACTCATCTCAAATATAAGAAATTGAAATAGTTTAAAAGAGAATGAACCCAATCCACCCCAAGTGATAAGCAAGGATCAAATCATAATTTAAAATTGAATTAACTTCATTGTCTTAGAGTTCACTTAAACCCACATAAAATCTAACCAATTTGGCCACTTCATACCCAAAAATAGTCCATAGAATGTACATGTCTATAGGTTTCTTCTTAGGTCTTTGAGGATTCGACAAACCAAGCTAAACTACAAGGACCGTTCTACCTTCATCTCTTAGGTAAATTTGAGCATCAATCAATCCTATGTAAGTAGGAGGCCTTTTCAGTGGAATCACATGAAGGTGTTGATAAGATTGTTCTCCCAGTAGTTGGGAATCTTTTAATGGATGTATTTCAGGAAAAAATTTCAAGGTTTACACGTATGAGATAAGTGGAATTTAACAGCAAACTCTTTCCAGGGACTAGTTCTATCTCACTTCTTTCATACCGAATAACGCCAATTGATTTTTGAGAATTAAAGGGGTAGTTGGAAAAGTTATAAAACAAAGGGTTCAACCTTCCTCACATGTCTCTATGGGTTTCACTATTTTTGTTTGTTACAAATGTAGATTGAATCTTGTGTCTTTGTGTAGATTATCATAGACATAATCTGGTTAGGATAATGAATCAATATCCACTTCCATGCTATGATGATTTGTTTGACCATTTTTGGGGAGAACTATGCATCTCTAAGAGTTTTTTGAGGTCCTGGTATCAGTAATTGCTGGTGAGGAAAGAGGATATTCCAAAAAATTCATTATAATGTAGATATGTCCATTACGAGTATGTAGTTATGCCCTTTTGTCTAATGAATGCGCTAGAGATTTTCATGGAATTGATGATTCAGATATTTCAAGGATATCTAGACTAATTTTTGGTGGTATTTGTAGATGATATGCTAATTTATTAGAGTAAAGGGTAGATAATGAGCAACACATGGTGATAGTTTTGGGGATCTTGAGGAATGATTAGTTGTCTGCCAATTTTTCAAAGTGCGACTCTTGAATAAAAGACGTCTGTTTATATGTCTATTTTATATTTGAGAAGTGTGTTATGGTTGATATGGAAATGAAAGTGGCTATTATCTCCTGGAAAACAAAAAATAAAGTTTTTCTGATACGAAGCTTCCTTCGTTTAGCTAGGTATTATCGATGTTTTGATCTTGGTTTCTCATGATTGGCTTAACAGATGAAAAAATTGAAACATAAAAATATCTCATTCCAATGATATGAGGAGTGTATGAATTTTTTTTAAGAGTTAACGGGTTTTCTTTAGATACTCAAAAATCACGGCTTTTCCTGAAACATGAAAATTGTACGTGGTGTATCGTTAAACATCGGGAATAGGGTTGGGGTGTTTTATCATGCAGGGGGATCATGTGGTTGTATATAGATCATGATAGATGAAAATTCATGCGAAGAAATACCAGACACATGCTTTGGATTTTTTGGTAGTAGTTCATTCATTAAATATATAGCATCATTTTCTATTCGTTGATAAATTCACAGTGTTTACCGATCATAAGATCTTAAAACATATATTCTTACAATGGGATTTGAACATGGGGGAATGAAGTTTTATGGAATATATCTAGATGTTCTATTTGGACATAATGTACACACCAGGTAAGGGAAATTCAGTAGATAATTCATTATGAAGAAAATCAAATGATCAGCTGGTGAAATAGACATTAGATTAGTGGCATTTGATATCTGTCATAGCTAGAATGTTTTTGGAATGTGGCGACTGGGGTGATAGATCAGTCTTCTTTCCATTTTCATTGGTTCTTGTCATGGAAGGTTTGGTTAAAGAGGAACATATATTAGATTCCCAATGTGTGGAAATGAGGTCGATACTCAATGGTGGGGAGACCGATGAGTATTGAGAACTGAATTAATATTTAGTCTTGTGTTTTTGGAATTGGTGGGTGGTACCCATGGCTTTTTATGAGGAACATCTAATGGAATATCATAATTCTAGGTGGTCTATCCATCATGGAATTCAAAAAATATACAAGGCGTCAAAAGCACAGTTTTAGTGGGATGGTATGAAATGGGATGTTGTCAATTTTGTCTTGAGATTCTTGACATGCCAGTAAGTCTAAGTATATCATTATAAACAAGTAGGCTTGTTGCAGTAATTAGCTATCCCAGTGTGGAAATGGAATAGATAGAAATAAATTTTTTTATAGGTATTCTGAGAATGTCCAGGAAACACAATGACATATGATTTATTGCTGGTCGACTCACAAAGCTGGCCCATTTTATCTCGATTCATGAATCTCATATGATAGAGGATGTATCCGAAATATATATTAGAGAGGAGGTAAATGGTTTTCTTGTTCTAGTTTCGATTTTAACATATAGTGATCCCAGACTCACATTTTGTTTTTGCAAATCCTTGAAGTAATCTATTGGGACACAATTGATGATGATCACAATGTATCATCGTTAGGCATATGGCCAATCTGAGAGGACAATACACACCATTGAGGATATGTTAAGGTCTTGTGTGAGGGACTATTGTGGTTCATGGGAGGACACCATACCGTTTGTGGAGTCCTCTTATGATAAAAATTATTAGGCTTCTATACATATGACCCTGTTTGTGGAATTATATTAGTGCTTATGTCGTTATCCACTATGTTGGGTGTAAACATGTGTGACATCGATGATCGGACTGAGCCTTGTCCATGTGTCTACAAAGAATATCACTTTGATTTGAAGTAGGATGGAGACTTCTCATAGCCATCGGAAATGATATGCACACCATCATCCTCAACCATTTTCATTCAAATTGGGTGATCATAAGTTTTTGAGTATATGTCCTAGGTTGGTACATTTCCAGTTTGGAATTAAAGTTTTGTTATCTTCATTGTATATTTAGACTTTTGACATAAATGACTAGATCATAGAGGTTTTTTATTTATTGGATTTTCCATCATTGTATAGTGTAGTGTACCGTGTGATTTCTGTGTTGCATTTGAAAACTATGAGCCAGATAATGAACATGTGATTCGTTGGGATCATATTGAGCTAGAACAAGATAATTCCTTAGTTCACATGCCAGTGTGGATTATTGATAGGAAACATAATGTCTGGAATCAAATAATCTTCGATTTAGTACGGGTTTTGGGACATCATGGTCAGATTCAGGAGGAGACTTGGGTGTGGGAGAAAGAGATGTCCGAGAAATGGCTTGAGATCATTCAACAACAAGATGGTTCTCTACATTCTGAAGATGGAATGCCTAATAGTGGGGAGAATTTATCACCATGGTTTGAGCTATGTATCCTTTATTAATTCCTTTTTTGGTTTTTAAAGTTAATGGGATGATTTGTGATGTATTTGGGAGAGATTGGGAAGGTTTTGGAAAACTATGGAGGCCATTATAAGGCTGCATGGTGTGTGCATGGTAAGGATAAACAGTGAGAGTTGAACTATACGGGAAGTGGAATATGAAAAACATGCATAGTATTCATCTAATCATGCAGTGTTGGACATTCAAGGCACCCCTTCGAGGTAAGAGTCGGCGCATGGCTAGCACACGGTTTGACCAACCATGCGAGTGAACCATACAGCATGTAGGAAATGTTTTTTAAAATTGGGGATTAGTTGGGATTTACTTGAAAACACCCAAACTCTCTCCCTATAGTTCCTCACTCAGGACATGATTTTCTCTAGGGTTAAGGGTGCTCTCCCACATATTTTAGAGTAAAATCAGAGGGATTTATTGTTGTATTTGAGACAATTCTTCTTATGTTAACCTCATTTCACAGTTCCTTGTTGTTTTCTCTAGATCTACTTTTCCCTCTCTGTTGTTTTTCTATATATACAAATTTTTTGTGTACATATGAAGTTTGTTTTTGGCTTGGGGGGTTGATTTTAACGCTTTTTTTATAGGGAAGGATATTTAGAGTACTTTTATTGGGTGGTTTCTCGGATTGTGGTTTTGTTGCGAGTTGGTCGAATTCACCGAAACCCTAAAGGTAGGTGGCCTTTCTCGACTCCAATTTGATAGAATTAGTTGTTTTTCTTAAAATTAATTATATTTTCTTGATATTATTCATAATAATGGTGAGTGAATCTTACCGTAAGTCTATTTAGTATGTATTAGTGGATTTTGGGGAAATTGGGTTATTGTTTCATAACATGGAATTGTAGTGTGACTTTAAAATGTTGATTTTAAAATTGTGAGTGGCTGATTAAGAAAAATGTTTTGAGAAGGATGGGTTTTAATAAATATGTTATTTATTGAATTGTGTTTGGGCATGGGGAGTTGGTTAAAGGGTTTTTCCAATAAATGAAAGATTTATTGCTGTGAATTGTCATGTGATGGAAATGGTTGTTTTCCTATTGTGCAGCCTTGGTGCTTTATGTTTATTTATTGATTAAGTTTTATGGATTGTGTTAGTTTTGATTATGTGGGTGGGAAGTCACACTATAAAAGGTTATGGATAATGGTTGAAAGAACCAACATTATGGATAGTTGTCTTGAAGCACCACTAGTTTGGAATGTAGTTAACAAGTTGGATGGAAGCTCATAAATTTTGGCTGCCTTATTGTGTTTGTTTTTGTAAGATGTGTTTTTTGGTGAAATTGGAAATGGAGAAATGGATTTTGGAATGGTTGTTCTATTTCCATTAATTTGCACAGTTCAGGTAAAGGTGTCTTGGTAAGTGTGTCTTTGGTTTATTAGTAGTTGTTGAACTATTTAATCCTTTTTATAAACATCTTTATATAAATGTTCTAATGGTTTTATCCTAGTTGCGTGTGTAGAGATGTGATTTGGTGAAAGCCTACTAATTGTTGGTACTCACCCCCTGTATTGGAACATGGGTGATTTTAGAGATGTTGTGTTTAGGGACACATGCAAGAGTACAGAATCTCATTTTTCCAGTGGTTAGGCATTATGCTTTGGTGATGTTGTGGTGATTTGATCATGAAGCATGGTTTGGAGAAACAGTTGGTGTCATAGTTCTTGTAGAGTCTTACTGAAGACCTCTTCTTAGTTCTCTGATTTCTGTTTGGGTGTTTTGTTCTTTTGGTCTTTTGGTAATGTATTTTGTTGGTTGTTTTGAAGACATTATTCATGTAGCTTATTGATAGTGGATTGTTCATTTGGTTGGATTTATATCTATGGAATATCATTCCCCAATTTATTTTTGAAGCCCTCAGAATTTATTTCCATCCTTTGGTGCATTGGTAACATCACTTAAGGACATGTAGCCTTCTCCTGCATTCTCAAGTCAATGAGATGGGGTGGGATGTTACATGAGTCATATTATAAAATTTTTCCCACTAATTAAAAATAATATAAGTATTTTATTAACTAAATATCCAATTTGTTTTTTTTAAAAATTATTTCAACACAATACCTTGAAATAGACAAAAATACATATTTAACTTTTACTATGATTTTAATGTTTTTAATATCTAGGGATAAATATATTAGTTATAAAAGAGACACTGGTCAATTAATGTGTCATTGTAAAAATTTATTATCACGTCAAAATATAATGAAAAAAGAATTTAATTTTTTATTTTATATATTTTAATAAGATATCATTTATTAATATATAACATTATTTTCTATTTAGACATTATTCATTTAACATGAGTATAGAAATATATATAGAATGATAAAATTATATTATATTCATTTAAAATCTATAAATAATGATATATTCATCTATAAAATATGATTAAAATAAAAATTCATCAAATTTACATAACTTTTAATAAATTTACCATCATTTTTTGTTAATTATCCACTAAATAATTTCATAATTATCATTTATTATGAAATTAATGTAACTATTTCATCTAAAAACCATTAAAATAAATTATCCTAAAAGAAACTCAATAGTTTTCAGGATAATATTTTTGACTGAATATATGATGTTTTATCCCTTTCCACAAGTTGTATTGATATTAATGTATGAAAATTAAATTTTTATCTTTTTCATTACTAAATTTTTTAATTTGATGGTATTCAAAAGAAAGGGGAATCTAAATTCCATATTTTATAGAAATTTACCATGATCTAAATAAAAACTTTCAAAAATTATTAAAACATTTTAGATAATTTTCACTCTTATCATACTAGTTTAACCCCTTGTAAATCCTTTTTTTCTAAACTATGTTAATTAGTTTTTACTAAATTGACTATTCATTTTTCTTGAAATTTTTTGAAGCTATTAGAAATTATATGTTATTTTATATATTAATATGGAATGAATTTTTCTAAAAACATTTCATTAAAGTGGAAAAAATTATTTTAAAAATCAATCCCGCATTCATTATGAGAAAGTGTGTTTTTGAAGAGAAAATGTCAAGAGTATTACATATTTTATTCCCAATTTCAAAATGAAATTGAATAAAATGACATAAATATTATTAATGGATTTATAAATGAACAAATAATACTATAAAAATAATTTATAATATAATTAAATACTTTTAAAATTTTAATATAAAAAAAATTCTTTATTTAAAATTCTGTATTTATTACTATTTATTAAAAACCTAAAAGTTACATAAAAACATGAAAAATCAAATTATACTAATTTTGAAATTAAGAAATAAAAATGTAATTATATTATATGAATTAAATTTTTTAACATTTTCAAAAAAATACTTTTATAACTGTTTACAAAATAATAAAAATTGAAATTTCCTAAAAAATAATATTTTTCAAAAATATAGAGACATTAATAAAAAAAATTATATTATTTTAATATAATTTATTTATATAAGATAATATATTTAATATTTACAAATTTGTTATTATTATTATTATGAATTAATTTAATGGCTAGTTTATAAAAATATTAAATAATATATCACTACTTTTTTAATACAATGTGTTCTGTGTAACCCAAGATGTAGCAGTGTTGCATATATCGAAACATTTACAGTGTGTTTCATGTAATTAAATACATAAATAATATTTAATTTATTTTAAAACAAGTAATTAACGAAATTTTGGGGTGTTTGACCAACCCTACCGAGACTCATCCCATGATGGTAATGAAATTGAGATGAACACCCCAATCCCATATTTAATTTTCCAACCATTAAAAACTGTCATTATTAATTTTATAAAAAAACAAAAGATTCAAAATTTATAAAATAAAAACTACACGTCATATAATTTGAAATAGAGTATCATGAATTTATGTAAATATTTTATAAAAATTGAAATTTGATGTATAATATCAATTCGCTAAATGTATTAGATAGAATAACCAAAACCCATATCCAAAAACATTCCCATAATAGGTGGAATGGAAAAAAGTATAATCAAACACAATAAAATTACCTCATGTATGAGCTACTAAAACCCTAATCTGACTCCAAAATGATCTTGGATATCATATAAATATATATAATTATGTGTTAGTCTAAACATACATATTACGTTTCTCCCGAAAATGATTTTTTACCAATGAGAATATTGAACACCAATGAATCATTGAAATTAATAAGTTAAAAAATATAACTAATATTCTCTTAATATAGAAGTATATTAACTTAATCTTTCTGAATAAATTATAATTTTTTTGTGACATACATATAAAATATTCCACAACCACAACAATGAAACAACAAACATTTTAAATGTTATCATTTATTGGAATGATTCATAATATTGCTTTAGATTAAATATATAATTCCACAAAATATAATCCACTATTATATATTTTAAATATAAAATATTGAAAATAATCATATTTGGTTTGATCTGAACCATGATGTTCTCAAGTGGCATCGTGTGGATTGGGAATAACACATATACAAGTTCCAGGATAAATAGAACATAATATTAAATTAGTGGACTAAATATTATATCATTTTTAATTTTTCTGTGTATGACATCGTACCATTTGTAATAGAATAATAAAAAAACTTTGTACTTCTATATGGAAATAAGATACCTCATTCATATGTCATGAGTATGATCCCAAATTTATAAATAAGAAAATACTTCCATATAATTTAATTTTGGTCTTAATATATTATTAAAGGACATGGAATGCTACTATGTGGAAAATGTAATTTCATCATTATATAAAAAAATATTTATTTAATACTCCATGATAATGGTAATTTTTTATAAATTCATCAATAATATATTTATGTGAAAATAAAAAAACAACCCTCCAAATTATTTTATATCATATTGAAATTAATCCATAAGGTATAATATTAATTAGTTGAATTTCATATAGTAATTTTTATAATTTTTATCATATTTCTATACAAAAAAAATATTTATTCATCCATTCAAAAAAATAAAATAAATAAATTTCAACACATATAAAAATGTTAAATGTACATAGACACCATACTCAGATACACATAATTGAGCGCTTATTTCTTTTTTTTTTGTTTCTTCATTTCCCAAATTTAATTTTTCACTTCCTCTCATTTAATCATCAATGAACATGAATTGCTTAATAATTAATTAATGAGAATTTTTTAGGACGTGTGAAAATATAAATGAACAACACCCTGTTTTATATATACGATATTATAACTCACATTAATTATCATATATGATTGTCTACTAATATTTTTAACACCTTTTTGAATTAAATCATCACACCAAATTTTCAATTTCTCTATTACAATCATATAATACATTGAAAATCAAATCACATGACAATATTTAACAATAAGAAAATTCCTCTAAAATATGCAACTCCATTTATACCAAACGAATAAATCATAGACTATATTATCAATCAACAATAATAATTAAAATAAAAGAATATATATAAAATAAAATATTAATTCATAAATAATTTCTATATAAAATCACATTAAAATAAATCCATAAGTATAAGTTCCTATTAAAAGATCAATAATCCAATTTAAATTTTATTCCAATAAAAAAATTAATTATGTTTATATTAAAATTGATAAATAATAGAAAAAATTACACCGTTTTTAATATTTGGAGTATTAGAATAGTACTCCATACAATTTACATATATACAAATTTATTCAATCACCGAGAACAAATAATATAGTAAATTTTTCAATACATATAATGATTTATTTCACATAAATATAATTTAATAATGAACATAAATTACAAATCCAAATCACAATAAAATATATTTATCCTATGATAAAAAATTATTTAATATATATATTATACCCGTCCACTGTGATCTTGAAGAACCTGAATAACTATGGAAATGTATTATCATATTTCCTCATATAATTCATCTAAGGAAAATATATCATTATCATCGATTATATATATCTGAACATATGTGTTATTTAATATTATTCTCCAATATAACACAATTTATTCGATTTAAAATAAATAATTTATATTTATATATACGGCCAATTATTATTTTTGGAACAAACATCTATGCATTTTTTTAAATAGTTTTTGCATATCATTTAACAAAGTATAAATATGTTTGTCGTCATTACTTGTATAAATAATTATTTTCCGGATCAATGTGATAAAAAAATAATTCCTATAATTTTATGCATACAACATGTATTTATTTATGTTACATAGTTTACATTAATTTTCATCTACTTAATATGAATTAATATATTTATTCCTGATGAAGTTAAATAACATTTTTCATAACACCCTTTTCAACATGATTACAATATACTTGTTTCTATTCACTTACTCTGTTAATATAAAAAAATGATGTCAAATATATTTTTCATCATAACCGACAATATCTATAGTCTTCTGTCTATATCCTTGTATTTTTAAATCATGTACTAAAAAATATTATTTACACAATTATATAAAATCTAATTTTATTGAATAAATAGTTTTCTATAAAAAATATATTAATATCTTAACCTTAATTATGTTAATTCAAATTTTGGGATGTCTGTCATTATTATGAACAAAAAAATTATTTCTAGTCTCACTAGGGTACTTAATAATTTGATTAATATTAAAGAAAATAATATAAATTATAACATTATCTACATTAAAATGAATATATTAGTTTTATTTTATGAAATAATATGTGATACTTCATTCCAATTAGGCCTCATGAATCTACTAGTTACCATTAGATATTTCATCATACTATTTAAAAATCACTTTCTCCTTTAAAGTAATGTATTTCTTTAGCTATTCCACATGATAAAAACAGTTTTCATTATTCCATGACATTCCTAGTACTTATGATATTTGTATTTTTTTAATCATATTCTAATTTTATAATAAAATACTCAATATATTCTTAATATGATGCTTTAATGTCAACTTCTATATTTTATAATATAAAAAACTATTTTTAATTATATCAAATAGGAGTAATGAAATATATCTAATTAAAGTCATCATGAAGACAACTATAATAAAAATATTGTTTCATTACATTCAAAATCCACGATTTAAAAACATCAATGAGAATCACATAATGTGATTTTATTTATTTTCATATATTTTTATTATAATTAATCATTTTATTATGTTTTAATGAAAAAACTTATAAATATAATATTTTTATATTCTAAATCATGTTAAATAAAAAATTTATTTCATCACAATGGTTATTTCATTGTAGAATGAATAATGTTTTCTAACATCATAAAAACTATATATTGTTTTACCTCATTATAAATATTGTACACTACATTACTGTTATTTACTATTTATAAACATCCACATGTATTTTTCTTTCTGCGCCACAATTCTATCTCTAGATTTCAAAAATAATAAATTTTGTTTTTTATTCAACAAATTGTAAATAGTTATAAAACTTACTCATACAGAGTGATTTATATAAAAACCTTTTATAAATTGAAATTTATCCTTTCACTTATCACACACTATAATTTTTTCTTTTTATATTCCCTTTATATTTAAATTGTATATCCTGGTGAAACATTAAATTTCCATCCACCACTGACTTAGTACTTTCCAATAGATTTCTTTTTTTAGAGCCTATTATTATCAATCAATTTGACTTTTTATTCATTAATTTTATAGAAATACAAATAGTAAGATCATTTTCTTGTCTTATTTCACATTTCATTAAAATATCACTAAATTAGTTATTCATTGGTGATTCAAAAACAATCATTTTAATTGTTTATAATATGTAGTCACTTTCATCAATTAATACATAAAAACTAAATTTCATTATCCAAAAAATAGAACATTCTAACCATAACTTCATTCTATAGATTTTAGAAATATTCTGTATACATAAAATCCCACTATAATTTTTTATGTAGTGAGTTTCTATATAGACATACCCACTTCAAATAATGAATTTCCAAATGAATCGTTAATAGTAAAAATGTAATTATTTCGATGAATATTTTTAGGTTAAAATTATTTATTCATCATTAAAATGATCAATGGTATTTACAATTGTTATACTTTATGTAAATGTCTTAGGGTAAACTTTTAGTATTTATACATTAAAATAGTTGATGGGGAACCACCAACATATTCATTGTTTTTAAAATTTCAGTATTTAATCATTAATTTTGTTCAAAAATTATATTCATAGTTTTTGTTATCAAATCCATTGAAATATTTTAGAATATAACGGAATCTATTAATTTTATGAAAAATTAAACATCATTTGAGGTTAATGGAGTAATTCTTTTATTATTTTTATATATTATAGTAATATTATTATATATATTTTCTTCATAATGTTTATTATCATCAATTTATGTATATAATGTTTCTAATAGTACTTTAATATTTAGTATACAAATTCATTGTCCCTCTCTTTATCCATTTTAATAAAACCATTAATTATGTGGTAAAAATCTTTAATTTTTATAATATAATATTTATGAAAATATTTTAATTAATAATAGTTTATACATATTATTTTAATAGTTTATTTTATTCTTTATTAAACATAATGAATTAATCTTTCCAATGTTGATAAATTATCATTTTTCACTTTGATTATTTGATTACATAACTGTTTCTATGGACATTTTATATTATATTCGCAATGAACTAAACTTTCAACTTGTTATTCACATCTAGGGGAAGCTAAAATGTAGTATTGGTGAAATATGAAAACTAAAAATGTGAATCAATTTATTGAATATTATTTAGTTATTTACTCTTTGAATCTCTGTCATCCTAATCAAGTTCATTTAATATTATTCATATATTTAAAAATCATTTCATTACTCTATTATGTTTCCAATAATTATTATTCATTATATATATCATTAGGTACTATTAATTTATTTTTTGGTTATAATTAAAGATGTAGATTCTTGTCATTGAATAATTTATTTTTGTTCCTAATCACTTATTTAATAAACTATGAATAATAAATGATTTTTATAATTAATACTTTTTAATAAACATTACATATTCATTAAAGGCCATTTCTTATTATTCATCTTATGTATTGGGAAAATATGTTTTTTCAGTTTTATACATAAGTGAGGAGAGTGTTCAATATTTATCTCCCAACCCGTAATTTAGGGACATTTCAACATCCGTAAACACATTTTGGGTTCATTGTCCTAGAAACTGTCCATAAATTAATTTAAAAGTAGAAAAATATTTAATATAATCCTCAAAAAAACTTCTGTATTGAACCATATCGACCACTCTAGTATAAAATAAATAATAGGACATTTTACTTTACTTTTTAAAATAAATAATCTAGTTTATTATATCAATTCACCTTATTTACATTCATTTTATATACCCAAATTGATGTGATGTAGGGAATGAAATTTTTATTCAATCATCCAGTCACCATTATATATATATATATATATATAATATTCAATGTAGATCATATTATTTAATTTTGAACAATTTTTTAGCCTCAATCTCGTTATTGTTATTCATAATATTTTTTATATAAATTTTAATAATTTCTGTCACAAATATTATTCGATAAGTAACTATTAATTTCCAACAAATAATCACATTATATTGAATTTATTTATAGAAATGAGTACAACCTATTAAATTTTGGGAACATTTATTTATTTTCTAGAGAATCCATTTTTTATAAAAAAATAATTTTAAATATGAAAAATTCATTATCTATTTAACATCATTCTATAATATATTTTTTAAATACATTGTTCCCTTAGATTTTTTTTACTAATAATATGCGTGAGATAATAATTTTAACATTTATAAATGATTAAATTTTCTGATATAATGTCTATAATTTTTTTATTATATCCTACGATGTATAGAGGCACCTATAATTGTTTTATTAAACCTAATAAGAATTAAAAGTTAAAAGAACACAATAGAAGTAAAATTTATTTTTTTATCATGAATATAAAGGCTAGTGTAATTAGTATATAAATGAATGTTTCAAGAAAAAGTTAGTAAATAAAATTTATTTTTTAAACCAAAAAAATATTATTGAAGACATTTCCCTTATAAATTAACAAAATAATTTCCTTCAATGGAACACCAGATCACCAACTTTATCATGTAATTTTGCAACATCAGTTCCACTCAATGATTACCCAAAATTGTCAGTCACATGAACTAAAGCACAGCTCCATATACGCATGAGGTTATCAAAATGAATAAAATGAATAATATATATATATCAATGGGAGACTATACCCACTCAGTCAAAGAATTCAAAAAATTCAATAACCAATAGGAAAATGAAAATATCTAATAAGAAGAAAAATAACCTAACCAATAAATACTTGTATCACATGATATACAAAAAAAATGTAAAATATGATCAAAACCAAAGATATAAATATTTCATACCATATATATTTCACGATTAAAATAAAAAAACAAAAATACAGACCTTGAAAACTCCCTCGTGGGTCCTTACAACATGTCAAGTAACCCCATCCATGATCCATCACAACTAATCCATCTACCATTGGTATTTTTCCCTTATCATTTCCTACAATCATTAAGCTTATTTTTGTACCAATTTGGAATATAGAGTACAGTGTGAGTACAAATCTATAGCCCACCACCAAAAAAATCTATAAAAAAGTCTAGTCGGTAATATTGTATGGAGTTATATAATAAAAAAGTGATATAAGAAAAAAAACACTAAATTATTAATTAATTAACCACATAATTCCTCGGGTTCACAAAGACACACTAGTGCAGAAAACATTTTTTACGTCGGTTATTTTTCATTATTTACGTCGGGTTTTAGGCGACGTTAATACGGACGACGTTATAAATAACGTTTTTTACGTTGGTTATTTAAAACCCGACGTAACATCCCTAACATCACGGTGTTTATCACGTCGGTTCATTAATAACCGACGTGATAAATATGCGCGGGGGGGGGGGGGGTTTATCACGTCGGTTATTTTCTAAACCGACGTCATAAAACGCCTGGGATATCGTTTATCACGTCAGTTATGACATAACCGACGTGATTAACCCTTCCCCGGGCCTATTATCACGTCGGTTTCTTAAATAACCGACGTGATAAAAAGGCCTGGGAAACGTTTTAGCACGTCGGTTATCCAATAACCGACGTGGTAAATTGATTCCCAGGCCATTTATCACGTCGGTTATATTAAGAACCGACGTGATAAAAGGCCCGGGAACGGTTTATCACGTCGGTTCTCGAAAAAACCGACGTGGTAAACCCCTACCGATTTATTTACCATGCCGGTTATAAAATAACCGACTTGAAAGTGATATTTTTTTTAAAATAATTGCACTGCTCTCACCAAAAAGCAACCAGAAACCAAACAAAAATAACCATGCCAGCCCTCCCCCAAGCCCCAACTGAACCCCACCCTTATCTATACCCACCTAACAACCTGGCCAGCCCTCCCCCACCACATTGGAGCCCCACCACAACCCTTGGACACCCCCCACCCCTTGGACAGCCCCCCACCCTCATTTACACCCCCACGACCCCTAGTACAACCTCAAACACCCATTGGACACCCCTCCCAAATCCCTTGGACACCCCCACCCCTAGGACACCCCCCAACCCCTTGGACAGCCCCCCCCCCACCCTCATTTACACCCCCAAGACCCCTAATATAGCCTCAAACACCCATTGGACACCCCCACACCTTGAAAGCCCTCCCAGACCCCTTGGACACCCCCCTGACCCCTCGACACCCCCGAGCCCTTGGACAGCCCCAAACACCCCTTGGACACCCCTCCCATATCCCTTGGACACCCCCACCCCTTGGAAACCCCCCCACCCCTTGGACAGCACCCCCACCCTCATTTACACCCAACCAGCCCCTTGGACAGAACTCCCAGACACCTTGGACACCACTCCCATATCCCTTGGACACCCCCACCCCTTGGACACCCCCCACCCCTTCGACAACCCCCCCCCCCACCCTCATTTACACCCCCCGAACACTAGGACAGCCCCAAACACCCCTTGGACACCCCTCCCATATCCCTTGGACACCCCCACCCCTTGGACACCCCCACCCCTTGGACAGCCCCCCCCACCCCCTGGACACCCCCCCCGACCCCTTGGAAACCCCTACCCCTTGGAAACCCCCCCCCCCCCATCCCCTTGGACAGCCCCAAACACCCCTTGGACACCCCTCCTATATCCCTTGGACACCCCCCCACCACTTGGACACCCCCACCCCTTGGACAGCCCCCCCCCCCCCCCACCCTCATTTACACCCAACCGACTCCTTGGACAGCCACAAACACACCTTGGACACCCCCCACCCCTTGGACACCCCCCACCCTCATTTACACCCCCGACCCCTAGGACAGCCCCAAACACACCTTGGACACCCCTCCCATATCCCTTGGACACCCCCCAAACACCCACCCACCCCCTTGGAACCTCTCCCCCCATACCAAAATCCAGACCAGAAAAACCATCAACAGTAGACCAAAACAAGAAGTAGAGAAAAATTAAACATTCACTTATATAACATTCAAAACGTACACTGTCAACTTAAAAAAAACTAAATCCAACCTAAACGACTACGAAATATACAATTACATTGACAATATTCAAAATTACATTTTACATTACAAACAACTAAAAGTCAATCAAACCTGTAAAATAATTTGACCACTCCACTTGTAAGTGTTTGATATCTTCAGCAGTAAAGGGTTGAGGGTCATCAAAAAGCTACAAAGGAAAAGGATAGTAGTCAACGTGTATAATGAATAAATCAAATTGAAATATTATGAGAAAGAGGAAATCTTACCAGGTCAAAACTCAGAACTGTCCCAGTTGTTATTATTTCATACATAAATCTTAACATGTTATATCCGCATTCGATGATACCTTGTTGCTCATGACATTTCTGTTTGAATGAGTGTAAATACAATATATTATTTTTATGTAATAAATCAAAATGTAAAAATTATAAATGGATATTTACCTTCGCATGTACATATTTGATCTTGAAATTCCTTTTCTTTGCGCTTTTTCGAAAGTGGACCCATGCCCTGTTAGAAAATAATACGAATGGGGTAAATTTAAAATTCATTATAATATATAAAACTATTGTGAAATTGAAACTTAAGTTTCCAATATATTCTTAAAACATTCTCGCACATCATCATGGAGAGAGCATATCCAATAAAGTGTTTTCTCCCTAGGGAAAAAAACCCCTAACATCCAATGATCCCTGATAAAAGGAAATTTAACGTTAGTGGTTTTTTATGTTAAAAGATAATTAACTCTTTGAGAGGGATGTGTTTCATACCTCTCACAAAAAGGAATTATCCAACACTGTGTGATTACATTCTTTTCAAATCTATCAGCAATATAAATCATTCTTTGTTCCTCATCCAATGCACATGCTTCAGGGGAAATCAATTGTGGGTCCACGAATCCATATACATCTGTCAGCTCATTCCTCTCACAAATTTTATACAGATACCTAATACAAAGCAGACATAAGTATACATTTTTAATAAATATAACGCAAGGAAAAGGTGTTAAGACTTACATGATAAAAATTTGCACCACGTTGATGCCCAACTTATCTCCAGTGACAAACTCCATGATATCAGTTTTCATAATCCCCACACTTAGTTCACGTCCACAGACATGAGCTTCCATTGTAAAGTCATAATGATCCGCCAACAAATTTGAATATATTGACAATTTTTCAAGACTGCTAGTATCTGCATCTGATGTCA
Organism: Viscum album; assembly: GCA_963277665.1. Classification (NCBI taxonomy): domain Eukaryota; kingdom Viridiplantae; phylum Streptophyta; class Magnoliopsida; order Santalales; family Viscaceae; genus Viscum; species Viscum album. The sequence goes on along the minus strand of OY728126.1, from coordinate 1,392,752,129 downwards.
TAGCTATCTGTCTTTGTTGTTGTCTATACAGTATTTCTTTACCTTTGAAGTATTCCTGTAAAAATAAATTGAAAAATATATTAGTTTCCAAATGATAAAACATTAATAAAAATATAAAATAAAAGATATAACATCCATACCTCTATGGTAATGAGTCGAAGAAGTCTGGAATGCCAAAGTAAAAAATGGCCGATACTATGTCCAATTGTCGTCACCTCATCTGTAGGTAATGGTATCCGAGCTGATCTATCTATAATATCCTGTACAGTGACCCTCTGATTCTCTACCTCTAACTGTTGATGATGAACTGTATCTCCTATACAATATACCATCCCATATGCAACTATATGATGTTGAGGATCATCAACATACAACTCACAATAAGTAGGTAGCTGCGGCGGAGGAGGAGGATCAAAAATGGGGTCCGCAGGCTGAGGTGGGGGAGTGGGAGCTACTGGGAGAGGTGGAGTGGGAGCTGCACCCTGAAATTGTCTTTGCAAGTCTACAAACATAAACTGCATCGATGCTCTAATCTTTTCCTCCATTGTCGCATTAATATTATGGACTTTAGCCTCCAAGGATTCTATTTTTTTTATAAACTCCCTCAACGTTAGAAGTTGAGGAACGTGGCAACACTTTTCTTACCGATACACCTGCCGGATATCCTCTTACACGGCCAGGATGATCGGGCTTTCCCAATGCCACAGATAAAATATCTTCCCTCCCAGATGGTGTAAATGTCCCCTGTGAACTCTGCTCCTCAAGAGAGTCCTGTAATAATTAATTGAAAATTTCTATAATGATTGGAATTATATGACGAAAACAGTAAACTTAAATAAATAAAATAGATATCTTACAATCCTCTCAACTACGAGTCTCAATTATTCCGAAAGATATGGTCCTTTTTTGCCCTTCCGAGCTCTTTTCCATTTCTCATGTCTAGATGGAGGGGATGGAGGGACCACCTCTCCAGAGGTTGAAGACTCAGCTCTTAGTTGTTGAAACTTTTCTGCCATCATTTGTTCTTCCAATAATGCATATCCTCCCCGAGATAAACTATGAGGGTATACATTTTTAGATTGGATCTCTTGATGAGCTTTCCTTGTTTGCTGTAAATTAAGAATAAGTAATCATTAACAAAACAATAATAAGATCATTTATATAAGAAAGCTTATAAAAGTTTACATTGCCCTTACAAAAAATGATTCTTTTCTTCTACTTTCAAAAAATTGTCTCCATGTGGCTTCATCTATAAAAGGATATATACGACATGGATTCTCACGACTCCTATGACCATAAATGAAATCAGATGAGAGGGTTTATTTGAAATCCCTCCATCTCCTAGCAGCCAACGATAAGCATTTCTTCCTGACTAATTTTGGTAAACGTGTGCACCCACGCTTACCAACCTTTGAACTCTTGTTCGTAATAGGAGCATGTGAATGTTCCTCCCCAGATGTATGACCAATATGCTCATCTCCAGAATCATGTGGCTGATCAACTGATTGATCTGTCATTTTCCTTCAAATCAAAAAAACAAACATTAGTTCACAAATATACAAATTCAAATATTGTAGTACTACTTAATCAGAAAATAGAAAAGTGTACTAAATTACATAATAATAATCATTGGTAATATGGTAAGCATGTTAAACAATGATAAACATGGTAAACACAGGCAAAAGGTTTCCAACGAGTTGGCCCAAGAAAGCTGAAAAATGGACTCACTGAGCCACCGGTCAGCCGGTGTGAGCTCACCGGCCAGCCGGAGGACCCAGGCAGTCGACTTGCCCACTACCTGGTGCCACCGGCCGGCCGCTGGCTCACCACCGGCCAGCCGGTGGACCAGACAGAGCCTTCCTCTCTGGACCACCGGCCGGCCGCTGGATCACCACCGGCCGGCCGGTGGACCAGAGCCTTGCTCTGTCTGGACCACCGGCTAACCGCTGGATCACCACCAGCCGGCCGGTGGACCAAACAGAGAGCCTTCCTCTCTGTCTGGACCACCGGCCCACCGGTGATCCACCACCGGCCAGCCGGTGCGCCCAGGACTTCTCCTCTTTACGGTTTTTATTGTTTTATCGTTTTGGTTTGATACATGTTTTAATAAGTAAAACATTTACAATATCTAACAATATATGAAAAAACTAAATGTAAACAAGAAATAAACATGTGTTACCTGTAATTTTAGGAATGTACAATTGGATTGTTTTCCCAAATTCCTTTGTCGTGATCGTTCCTTATGGCACAAACCATGTCTTCAACATACTCATCATTATGTTCTGTTAATCTTTCCATGGATGTAGGGATCTCACATAAATCAGCATCTTCATCAAATTCATCCTCACCAACATATTGTTTTTTCCCTTGTAAAACAACAGCCCACTGCATATCTGATTGATCTACTACATAGAAAATTTGTTTGACATGTGTTGCCATTATAAAAGAATCAGCTGTGTATTCCAATCTATTCAGATTAACAAGTGTCATTCCAAATTCATCGTGTCTGACACTGTTGTTACCGATAAACCATTTACAGTTAAAAATAGGAACTTTAATTTTAATGTAATCAGCCTCCCATATGTCTTCAATCACTCCATAATATGCACTTGATGCCGAAATTGGGTTTCTGTTCTTAGCACTCGAAAAATGCATTGCTTCAGCAAACACCAATACACCACTATTCTGAACTACACTTCTATTGTCCTAAGCTTTCGTATGAAATGTATAGCCATTAATGTCATAAGAGGACCATGTTATCACATTTAAAGATGGACCACCCACTTTCCATTTTAATGTATCTGATACATCTGATCTACCAAGCAAGGTCTTTTTAAACCATGGAAAAAAAGTTTTGTTGTGCTCATTCAAAATCCACATTTCTTTCTTCTTTGGATGACATTGTTTCAACTCATTAATATGCAATGTGATATACGGTTGAACATCATCTATGTTATTCAAGATGTATGATTCTAACTTCTTCATATGTTCAGCTGACAATGATTTGACTTTCAAGCCACGAATCCCCTTTCCCTCATTATTAACCCGTTCATGGCGAGATGGAGGCAAACCTATGTGTTGCGCCGTAGCCAAGTAGCTCGTACAAAACTCTGCTACCTCCTCAGAAATATACTTTTCAATAATGGAGGCTTCAGGTCGATATGGATTTTTAACATATCCCTTTAATATTTTCATATACCTTTCAAAAGGATACATCCAACGAAGATATACAGGTCCACAAAGCTTTATTTCTCGAACCAGATGAATCATTAAATGCACCATCATATCAAAAAAAGTTGGAGGAAAATACATTTCCAAATGACAAAGTATAAAAATTGCATCCTTTTCTAAAATGTTCAAAGAATTCACATCAATCGCCTTGTTACAAATTGAATTGAAAAAATAACACAACCTCATTATAGTCTTTCTGACACGGATGGGCAATATTCCACGTAGTGCAACTGGTAGAATTTGTTGCATCATGACGTGATAATAATGTGATTTCATACCTATGAACTTCAAGTCTTTCAATGAGACAAAATTTTTTACATTTGAAGAATAACCTTGAGGCACTTTGATATCATGAAGACACTGACAGAAGCTACTTTTCTCCCTCTTCGATAATGTATGACAAGCCGGGGGAAGAAATGTTCGTCTTCCTTTAGGAGTGGGAGCTAACTCCAAACGTATTCCCATTGATAGTAGGTCTAACCTTGCATTCAACCCATCTTTTTTATTTCCTTTAATATCTAGCAATGTTCCGATCAAAGAATCACAGATATTCTTCTCCACGTGCATGACATCAATATTATGTTTGACTTCATGATACCTCCAATATGGTAGCTCAAAAAATATTGACCTTTTCTTCCAAATATGTCTATCATTACCAGATTTCTGTGTCTTTCCCAATGTCACATCAAGGTTTTTCACCCTCTCAAAATAAAAATCTGGGGATAAAGATTATGGAGCAGTATCAAATTCTTGTGAGCCATTGAATGCCTTTTTTAGTCTTCTATAAGGGTGATCCATAGGCAAAAACTTTCGATGACCCATGTACACTGTTTTCCTCCCATGATGCAATTGACAATATGACGTCTGTTGTTCGCAAATTGGACATGCTTTATGCCCTTTAACACTGTATCCAGACAAATTTCCATATGCTAGGAAGTCATTTATAGTGAATAGAAGCACTGCATGCAGTTGAAAATATTCCATTTTATAAGAATCATACACCCTAATACCATCAGCCCATAACAGTTTCAAATCATCAATCAGCGGTGACAAGTATACATCAATATCATTGCCAGGTTGCTTTGGACCAGATATCATGATACTCAACATGACATATTTGCGCTTCATACAAACTTCAGGAGAGAGGTTGTAAATTACCAATAAAACAGGCCATGAACTATGTGTGCTACTGAGGGTTCGGTATGGATTCATTCCATCTGTGCACAAGCCTAGTCTCAGATTTCTAATTTCATTTCCAAATGTAGGGTACTAGGCATCAATTTTCTTCCATTGTGGACAATCAGCTGGATGACGTATTTTTCCATCACATACCCGCTCATCAGCATGCCATCTTAACCTTTTTTCATCATGTGAATTAGCAAATAAACGTTTGAAACGAGGAATTATAGAAAGATACCAAAATACCTTTGAAGGGAGCTTTGTAATCTCTACATCAGCTTGTGATTTTTCTTTCACCTTATACCGTGATGTCCCACATTTAGGAAACTCTTTCAGAAATTCATATTCCTTCCTATATATAATGCAGTCATTCGGACATGCATGTATTTTCCTGTATCCCAATACCATCGGGCATAATATTCTTTTGGCCTTATAATGTGAATCTGGAAGATCGTTATCTTTTGGAAGAATGTCTTTCATCAATTTTAGCAGCTCTGTAAAACTTCTGTCACTTCATCCATGTTTCGCCTTTAGGTAAATCAATCTTAACACCGCCGACAAAACGGTAAAATCTGTAAAACCCAGGATATAATGGTTTTTTCGGCATCACCATATAGACGTGCAAATGTCGGTTCTATCTCAATTTGTTCTGCTACAATATCGCGAATCATTTCATCAATTCCATCGGAGTTACCATCTTGCGTTTCATTATCATTAGTGAAATTCTGTCCAGTTTTCGCCATGCCAAATCCAAGGGTTATAACTCGGATTGAAACCATGACAAAATCAGATGATCTTTTATCTCTCTACTTTTCAACTTCTTCATATTCAGACATTTCAGGCATGTACAGAAAAAAATGTCACTACTTGGAACATTTTGTTTAGCAAATTCCAAAAAGGCATCAACACCTTCCTCATATTCATTGCTCATTCGATGTCCCGTAATCCAACTTCGACTCATTATTACCTATAACAAATAGAAAAAAGTATATATATATTTTAGATAAGACAAATATATGTTTATATGAAAAAAAATCATAATTTGAATGTAAACAATTTTGAAATATAAAACAAATCGATGTGTATTTAAAAAAATATGCTTGAATATTATTTTTTTAAAAAAATATAGTAAGATATAACACCCCCCTGGGACACCCCCCGACCCCTCTAGACAGCCCCCCGCCCCTCCTGGACACCACCCCCACCCCCTACCCCCTTGGACACCCCCTAGACATCCCCCAACCCTCTGGACAGCCCCCCCACCCACCCCGAACAACCCCAAATACCCTCTGGAGAGGCCGCCACCCACTTGGACAGCCCCCCACACCCATCCACCCCCTTGGACACCCCCTGGACACCCCACCGACCCCTCTGGACAGGCCGCCACCCCCCTTGGACAGCCCCCCCACACCCACCCATCCCCTTGGACACCACCCTGGGACACCCCCCGACCCCTCTGGACAGCCCCCGACCCCTCTAGAAAGCACCCCCACCCCTCCTGGACACAACCCCCCACCCCCGACCTGCTTGGACACCCCCCTGGGACACCCCCCAACCCTCTGGACAGCCCCCCCACACCTCCTAAACACCACCCCCCACCCCCTACCCCCTTGGACACCCCCCATGGACACCCCCCCAACACCCACCCACACCCTTGGACAGCCCCCCACACCCACCCACCCCCTTGTAAAACCCCCCTGGACACCCCCCGACCCCTCTGGACAGCCCCCCGCCCCTCCTGGACACCACCCCCCCACCCCCTACCCCCTTGGACACCCCCCTGGACATCCCCCAACCCTCTGGACAGCCCCCCACCCACCCGGACAACCCCAAATACCCTCTGGAGAGGCCGCCACCCACTTGGACAGCCCCCCCACACCCATCCAACCCCTTGGGACACCCCCTGGACACCCCACCGACCCCTCTGGACAGGCCCTCCACCCCCTTGGACAGCCCCCACACCCACCCATCCCCTTGGGACACCACCCTGGACCACCCCCCGACCCCTCTGGACAGCCCCCGACCCCTCTAGAAAGCACCCCCACCCCTCCTGGACACAACCCCCACCCCCGACCTGCTTGGACACCCCCCTGGACCACCCCCCAACCCTCTGGACAGCCCCCCACCCCTCCTAAACACCACCCCCACCCCTACCCCCCTTGGACACCCCCTGGACACCCCCCAACACCCACCCACACCCTTGGACAACCCCCCACACCCACCCACCCCCTTGTAAAACCCCCATGGACACCCCCCGACCCCCTCTGGACAGCCCCCCCGCCCCTCCTGGACACCACCCACCACCCCCTACCCCCTTGGACACCCCCCTGGACATCCCCCAACCCTCTGGACAGCCCCCCCACCCACCCGGACAACCCCAAATACCCTCTGGAGAGGCCGCCACCCACATGGACAACCCCCCACACCCCATCCAACCCCTTGGACCACCCCCCTGGACACCCCACCGACCCCTCTGGACAGGCCGCCACCCCCTTGGACAGCCCCCCACACCCACCCATCCCCTTGGACACCACCCTGGACACCCCCCGACCCCTCTGGACAGCCCCCGACCCCTCTATAAAGCACCCCCACCCCTCCTGGACACAACCCCCCACCCCCGACTTGCTTGGACACCCCCCTGGACACCCCCAACCCTCTGGACATCCCCCCACCCCTCCTAAACCCCACCCCCACCCCCTACCCCCTTGGACACCCCCCTGGACACCCCCCAACACCCACCCACACCCTTGGACAGCCCCCCACACCCACCCACCCCCTTGTAAACCCCCCTGGACACCCCCCGACCCCTCTGGACAGCCCCCACCCCTCCTGGACACCACCCCCCCACACCCTACCCCCTTGGACACCCCCCTGGACACCCCCCAACCCTCTTGATAGCCCTCCCACCCCCTGGAATCACTGAATAATGTAGTAACAACTATAAAAGGGCAACCCATCCAAATGGACACGCCCCAACCCTCTCGTGGATTTATAGAAAACGATGAAAAATTAGTGAAATCATAAAATTAGTCAATATTGCAAGTCGAACTAATAGATCTAGGGATGATAAATAAGATTATGGTGCCAAAACGAGTTAAAAGGGTTCGCAATCGAAGAATCTTAGCTAGTTTCAACAAAAAAATCACAACACATATATATATATTATCCGCGAAAAAAAACGAACGAGTGGGAGGATTACCTGAGTGCTGCGAGTTTAGATGATTGATCCCAGGAGATTAAATATGAGAAACGATGATCGCAAAACGAATCTAAACCAACGAAATGGACGAGCCGATTCGGGTTTACGCGCGAGAGAGACGAGTCGCGACTGTCGAAGGTAAACTCGCGAATGACAATCCACGGGTCTGGGTAAATTTTTAAATGAGTTATGACGACGGTTATTCAATAACCGACGTTATAATTTTTTTAAAAACATTTATAACGTCGGTTATTCAATAACCGACGTAAAAACCTTCCTCCGATTCTTTTTTTACGTCGGTTATTCTATAATCGACGTTATAAAGGGCTCAAAATCCGCGTTTTATTACGTCGGTTATTCCATAACCGACGTCAAAAACATCTGCGGATTCTTTATTTACGTCGGTTATAAAATAACCGACGTAAAAAGGCCTTCAAAAACCGCGTTTTTTACGTCGGTTATTGAATAACCGACGTAATAAACGCCCCCGCTTCTATTTTTACGGCGGTTAATGTATAACCGACGTAAAAAACGAAGCCGCGCGATTAATAACGTCGGTTATCAAAATAACCGATGTTAAAGGTGTACTAAACACAGGTTTTTACGTCGGTTATTAAATAACCGACGTAAAAAACCTTGTTTTACATATTATGACATCGGTTTTATATAACCGACGTAAAAAATGGTGACATAAAAAATGTTTTCTGCACTAGTGACACCCAAATTATCAATACCTACATTGTCATGGGGTAGAGTTTGTACTGTACCCATGGGGATATAATTTTTTTTACATTAGGGGTTTGTATTAATCAGACAATTTGAAATTCAAATTCAATCAATGGGAAACTAAATTAATAGTTAACCAACACATTATTATTTATAGCAGTAGTCCCTCTCCATAAACTAAGTGATCAGATGTATAAATAATGAGGGTTTTGGAATTTTTAATAATTTAATGGTGATTTACACTGTTGGAGAATCATTTTTGAGGATGTAGGCATAAATATCCAAACTATGTCTCTTGACAATGTACCTCTTCTAAGGGGAACATGGTTTTTTATAAGTTCAACATAGTTTTTCATACCATTTAGTAACCAGAAAAATCATTTATTCGAGTGATTGAATGGTTTGATGGGGTGGTATCATCGATTGGGAAAACAATCAACAACCATTCAATGCCGAAAATACCGCCAAAATCTCAAAATATCACCTTAAATCCCTAAAAACTATAATAACGATTCAAAATATGTGTAAAAGAGTGCCTATAAATGAGAAGGATACATCTCTATAGATGATCTTGATCTTACAATCTCCCCACCATATACAATCTAATCTTTACGATATATTCTAACACTTATCTAAGATTATGCTGTAAAAATATCATCTCAATGAGCTCATATATGTTCTTGTCTTTATAATGTTTTCTAGTTAACATGTCTATGATTAGACACTACTATATAAATCAGCTTGACCTTTCCCTGAACCAATTTTTCACAATTATCTTTAACATTAATCACATTCTCTTCAATGGATGCATCTTTTTATTGTTAAAAATAATTCATATCAATCAAACAATAATGGTCAAGGTCATATAATTTAATCTATGACCCATGAAGACATGAAAGATTGTTCGGTACACCTCTTACATGATGGCCTCCTCAATCTCAAATGGTCCAAAAATTTTGGGTGCCAAAATACATTCTCTCCAAATCATTTAGTGGCCCAATCAAGGAGAAACATGATGTAACACATGATCGCCAATTAAAAAATTATTGGGGTCATCAAATCCACTCAATATATGAATTATGTTTTCTCTGATCTGTAGCAATAAATTTTCAGACCAATAGAGCCTTCTGTGATGTCTCTTATAAGATACTCAGTCCAAAAAAGTAACCAATTCCTATCCTTTTATCATGTAGAGAAGTTATATACATGGCCTACAATACAGATCCTCATATGGTTTCATTTGAATTTTCTCCTAATAATTATTGATATAGACTAACTCAATTTGTGATTAGAGAATCTACCAAGACCCACTAATTTAAATAACACCTTCCCACACGAATATCCCAAAAATATTTTTCATACATTTATACTACCCATCTTTATTTAATAGGATTGTTGTTCTCAAGTATAATTTTGTACAAAGTGACTTCCAAAGACCATTCCAAAAGAATGAAGTGAAAAGGGATTTACGGTTTGTATGTATACTCTACAACCCTAAATGTTGAAAAATATATCCCAAACATACATATCACTCATCTTAGCTAGTGGGATTGTTTCCCAAATAGGCATTAAATGTGTTAATTTCATATAATGACACAAAATTAACAAAATAGAATCATTTTTCATAGGAGTATTCAAATTTCCTTCCATGAAGTTCAAGGTAACATTACCCCACTTCTATTCCAGAATGGGAAATTTATTTAGTAATCAAATGGGTCCTTGACTTATGGTCGTAACCTATTGAATGGTGCATCATCATATACTGAACCCTGAAATTTTATTCCTTATTCCAAACCACCAATATTATAAATGTTGTATTTAATTAATTTTGGTCAAACCCAAATGAACAACCCATATATGGGAATGAAATTCAAGCCTCAACTTCTCTGAGATACTCAAAGGCACAACAACAAGGTTTCTAGCATATATTATCTCAACCACATCTGTTGTCTAATATGATTGTTACTCCCCATAATGGGTTTCTAAAAAGGTTAGAAAATATTAATAATAATTATATATACCATATATCTGGTAAAAAAACATTTATTACGCTGATACTATGATATGGGCATTCTACCCTAGGCTCTCCCAAACCGCATCTAACATATTAACCAGCATGGTCATCATCATTCACTCTGAACAAGAATCCTGAACTGCCTGTCTTTGTGTCTTCCCAATCAAATAATTAAGGACATAATTTCTTTTCATAGGATTATATGCTATATAAAAAATAAATAACATCATATACACAACCAACCCCCATATTTTTATATTTGTGTCATTATAAAAAAATATACACATTACGTTATTTGTGTCAATAAACAATGTAAACATTTCTCTGAGAAAATAAGTCCACCAACACTTGAATGAACACACCACTATATACAAATCGAGTTCATGAATAAGTTAGTTCTGTTCTTATGGCCCCAAAATTAATTAATTATACACCACAAATCGTTTCCTCGAAATCAATATTTCTCCAAGACAACTTCTATATTTATCAAAAAACAATATATACTCCACACACAATACCAGTAGGATCATTATTGGTATAGAAGTCAAACTCTTCTTCAAATCAAGGTAGTCATTCTAACATGATCCCATATTTTCAACCATTATACATTTTTTTAAATTCTGGATGTGGTTTATACATGTGGAAAGGTCTTGGATTAACAACAGTTAACATTCTTCTATAAAAAAATTATTTAAATATAAAAAACATTATTTTTCTTCTCCCATGGAACTACCTCATTCACCTTATATCGGTCCACTAATAATACTTTCACAATGAGGATGTGACCCATGAAACGTACTTGGATGATCCTGAACTAACACTTTGATATATTTTAAAATAGACTATGCTCACTTAGAATGCTAAGGGGGATGTCATGTTATTAGGAATGATCGTTACTAATCTAGGTATACCCCATGATATCATCCACCAAAACCACCAAAAAATGATCTAGGTATGGTTGAAATATTTAGTACATGAAAGAAATAAATACATTCAGAGAATTTTTAAACACAAATGAAATGATGATGAAATCAAAGAGGGAATAAATTATAATTAAAGAAATCTACTTTATATCACAAGATCGAACTCTCCAGTGATGATAACCTGATCTCATGAAAATATTATAAAACAAAAAATTTCCTCTAAAATGAATTAAGAGATCATAAATATATAGAAGAAGATACCAGTTATATATTTTTATCTAGTTCAATATCAATAAATTAATAAATATGTGTAGGTTCCAATCCACCATATAATTAGGAAAAATGGTGAAACATGAGGTGATGTACTTTCCCAGATAAATCTTTTATCTGTCAACTCTTCCAGTTGAGCCTTAAGTACTTTCACCATTTTGGTTTCTATTCTATAAGGTGGAATGGAGATTGTATTAGTTATTCATGACTGAAATTTTTTACTACACATCCCTCTTAAAAGGAATACCTGAGATGTCATCTAAAAACATTTCTAAAATGGGTTTAATATGGGTAGAAATAGATAATGGTTTACACCCACGTCATCTATCATATGACTCGAAACATGGGAGGTAATCTCCCTCAGTTTCTAACAAATTGTTTCTCCCCAACCATGGTATATATCCCACTCTCCCTGAGGAAAATATTAATTACTCAAAAGAGAATTCAATGTCAATATCTTGTGGTAAATTTTAATGTTGTCTTGGTATGCTACCAACCAATCTATAACCAAACTCATGTAAAATCATAACCAAAAAAGTACATTAAAAATCTAGAAGGAAATGATACACTCCATCAATGAGAGAAAAATAATTTAATAAGTAGATGTCTCTTGACCATACAACTATTAGTTTAAATTTTTCTATAACCCACTCAAAAACATCACTACATGTTCAAAATATTCACAAGTTGACCATATAAAATAGAATGAGAGGCCCATGTATCAAATAAGACATAATAAATAATGATAATAAAATACTAATACCACTAATTTTTTATGGTCCATACACTCTATCCTCTGGTTTATGATGAACTGCACGTAACTATCTTATCCTCCCCCCTTATTATACATTCCAGGTCCCCGTAGTTTCACCAATATTATAATGAGAGAATTATTTCCCCACACTAACACATCCATTTAAATGACTACCATAGTTAGTGGAACTATATATGATTGAAATATATAGGGTACAATACCCTCTTCCAGTACTCAAATATTTCATATTTCCCTCATCACTACCCGTATATTAACTGTTTCTTCATTACCACTACACGTGACACATCTTACTACAAGAATAAAACCCCACATATGGTAATGAAAAGTGGCCACAAATATGTTCTCACCTATAAAACATGTTGTAGTAAATAAAGTTACTACAATTGGTGACTGATCTGTCTCCATGTCCACACTTTTTTTTCTCCTCAGTTGAAATTTTCATAGATACGATTCTTACACATGGAATATGTATATATTTTTCATCTAGTTAAAAAAATTTGTGTCACTAGAATAATCATTTAGGGTCCCTTTAGATATTAGAGCTTGATTATCCACTTTTAAAATAATTTTCACCTTAAGGAAATTATCCTGGGACTTAATGTCACATTTAATCCCATCTTCAAAACATTTCTGTAAAATTGCCTCATCTCCTAACAAAACTAAGAAAAATAACTAAAAATATCTAAAGTAGATGACATAGAACATCGCAGATATACTCTCCCAGTTCAGCCTCATTAACTCTTCCTCTCTATCATTACTGGGTTTGTTATGGAAAATTTTCTCAAATAACATCTACTAAATTTTCTTCTACTCCATATTATCCAACTCTCAATCATTAATCTTCAGGTCCCATAGAATCTTCTCCTGACTACATTACATATAAGAAATAGATTTTCATAATTTATATATATGGGTCTCTATGTGATCATGTTTCATCTAGATACACTCAATCTAGAACATAACAGGCTCTGGTCAACCCTCTCAAATGAAAGTCAGAGGGGTATGCAACTGGAACTCTCATGAAAAGTCGGACACACTTTTGAAAAACAACTCTCAATCTATATCGATAAACTACATAAAGATAGGATTGTTCTCAAGGAACTACTTCCCAACTTCCTCACATAGAACAATTGATGGATTTTATTACACTATTGGAGCCCCATTTCCTACCATGTCCTCCTAGCATCCTATCAATAATCACCAATGTATCATCATATCTATACATTTCCAAACAAATTTAATAAGACACATAACACATCGTTAAATCATTTTAACTATATTGATTAAATAAATCCATAAAATTTCATCCCACATGCCCGACCACATGGTCAACACCACGAAACTATCACTACCCTCAACCTTCAAAATTCAGGTAAAGTGTAACATAGTGAAAAATTGTTCAATATTTATAGGTATCCAATTAGACACCCTTTAATCCATTTTAAATTACCATTTTTTATAATTTAAAATTACCTATTTCATATATAGAAACCTATAGTTTATAATAAAAATATATATATAATCATTTATATGATGTCAACTCACCAGAAATCATGTATTTCAGTGTGTTCCAAAAATGATTCATGTCACAATAAGTAATTATTTCTTAAAATTATGTGTGCTTACAAAAATATCATTCCATTCTAAAGATGAAAAATATCAACTAATATTAATCTTACACCTCAAGGGTGTCACCAATGGTTAAGTAACATTCAATCATTAAAGAAAATATCAATAACATCACCCCACACTAGGTACTTCAGTTTTCCCTCAAGCATGGGTGATTGAATCCATTGCACAAGATCATAGCAAAGGCTTCACTACTCATAGTCTCTTGTATATTATTTACATGTAGTAATTAAAAAGAAGATAAATGAATAATCTTTTCATACAACTTTGTTATATCCCAAATGGTTTCTTGAGTTGGTCTGTCACATAACCGGAATTACGCCTCCCCAAATTCTACAGGTTTTCCACTACATGTAAGGGTCTAAAAAATATAACATGGGAAGACAATAAAATTTTATAAAAGTGTCGTAATATATGAAAATGAATAAAAAGTATCCAAATTATAACAACCTATAACCATAATAATACTATAATTAATACTGACATGTATAACATGAGAAAAAAAGTAAATGTTATCCAAATTAATGATGTGGATAGTTCATGCCACATATGTGTCACATTATTAATCCAATTATAAAATAAATTCACTGAAATCACTAAATTGGGTCTTGAAATCATGTTAAATTCACCCATCTATTATACATCCTTCAATTTTTTAAAAAATAAATAATATATTCGATAGCGTACATGATACCCCACATCAAGCATACGTTAACAACTAAATATTATTATTTAAATGACACCATTAAAACCTAGTATTTGAATTATGGGTATGAACATTATTATCTAAATTATGAAAATATGGTTTAGACATGTATATATAATTAATTATTTTTCAAAATAATAACAAATGATTGTAAAATAATTTTTAATCTAAGAGAAATTATTTTTTTGAAAATTTATTTAAATATGCATCAGTTTTTTATACCAATAAATAGACACATAGGTCTTGCTGGATTATGTTAATTTTTTATATACATAATATATAAAATTTAGTTTTTAAATTTTATAATCTGTGTTTTCTAGACATTATATAAGAACAAATCCTATTTTACTAATAAAGTAATTATTTTTCTAAATCGGAATTTTTGCTTCCATTTGATGGAACATTTGTTTTAAATCATTGTTTTGATGTCATTAGAAATTATTTTTTATTATGAAAACATCTAATTTTAATTTTTATTATCAAAATTTTAATTGTTTTAATTATTGGTATTTTACTTATAAGAATTATTTCTTGATAAATATTTAAATAAATATTGTATTTTAATACAAACATTCTTTTTGTATGATTTATTTATTTTGTTAGATTATATTTCAGATTAGTTTTAATTAATAAGAATATAAATATTTAATCTATTAATCTAATTTATTTCATCATAATAAATTTGACATTCTAAAATATTTTCATTGTGTTGATGGTTTTTACGTGAAAATGTGTTTTCTTACTCAATGAATTTAATTAATTTAAATTCATTTATGAAATTTCAATGTATTTAATTATGAGAAATATATTCCTTATTTGGATTTTAATTTTTTATATTTATTAAATATGACCATTTATTTCTAAAAAATATTAATAGTTACATTAGCAATATCTATAACCACAATTAGGGGTAAATCATGTAATTATGGGTAAAAATAAAATTATAAATATTATAAATATTATAAAATTATGCAAAAACATGCCCAAATATTATAGGAGGATTATTCTGTCCCTAATAATTAAAGGATCAATTAGGAAACCAGTAATTTCATTTTTTTTAATATAACAATTTTAATATTATATTCAAAGCAAATTCATTTTTTTAATATTTTTGTTTATAGGAAGTCAAACATTTTTAAAATTTTGTAAACAATGGTTATGTTTGAATTTATATTTACAATATAATTATAAGATGTTAATATTTATATTTTTAATTTATTTATAAATTTTTGTTATAAAATAATTACTATAAATGTTGACACAATGATGAAGCAATAATTGTTTAATTAAGGAATGAATCATACCAATGAAATTAAAAATATTAAAATAAATATATTTTGATATAATTAATGTTGTGTATAAATTTTATATATGAATATCCATATTATTAATATGTTAATATTTTCTTTAATATATCATGGTGTTATGATATTTTTTAAAAGTCAGGTGATGAAAATATACAAAATTGACATTAATGATATTTTAAAATAAATAATATTTTATTAAATAATATTAAAATCATAAAAATAAAAAATTCGTTATAAGAATTCGGATAAGTCTAGAAAATTCATAAACGTATTATTTATTGGTTCTCTATTATTTTATAGTGATTATATTAACCCCTAATGTGTAAATTACATGATATCACGATTGGATTTAATAATAATAAATGTGGGTTAATACAAAATGATGATTATTAAAAATAGTAAAAACATAACAATATATTATTGGGTTAGCGTTTTCCACCCAAAATCATAATATAATATAAATTAATTTATTTTTTTCAATTTTGATTATTAAATTTTTTCATATTAATCCAATATTTGTTTGGTTTTCAAAACTGTCCCCCTCTCTTATAAAAGGGAACCTTTCACCTATATTCCCCATACATGAAAAAATATTATCATCATCCAATATAAGCCTAAATAAAATTCTATAATACCTCACTAAATTATATAGTTATTATTTTATGCATAAAACAGACCCTATAGGTCTTATTGTTAAAAAAAAGAGGTGGTTTGATGAAGATGTGCCATTTTTAATCAACTATTTACGTTTTATTAATTGTTTTACTTCTTTAAAATCATAATAAAACATGATTTAATATTTATTACCGTATTAAAAATTTTTATAGATGATATAATGTTAATATCATCACCTAAATCTATCTCAACATCCACCAAATGGGAAATGAATTAGTGTTCATATGTACAGTGAATTATCACCTTACAGACCGATATAATTCATTTCCCTTGACTGTGTATCAACACTATTCATATTGGTGTAAATAATGAATATATATGATATTACTAAAAAATTTAAAATTAAAATAAATAATATTATATAATTTATGTTCTAATGTTTCTATTCACATAAAAATGATAATATTGATGGTGTGTGTGTGAACTATCACCACCACAATGCGTTATGATTCATTTTTCAGCACCTCCTCACATGGACGATATATATATATATATTAGAATTAAAAATATAATATTAATGATATTATTTGTTAATACCCGTAAAATTCAAGGAAATTTTTTTCCTAATTTTCTTTGGAATTTTATGAGTGCGCAGTTTTTGACGGCTCCTGATTCCGAGGCCCAGTGTGCCCGGAATCAATTTCTGAAGTTTAGCTCGGGTACATTCAGTGAACGAATGAGCGGGATTTCCTAACTTTTGAACCGGAGCTCGGAATCGAAATCTGAGGACACCAATGGAATCACAATGCCGATAATTGTTTAGAAACACCTTTTCCGGAGTTGCATTTTCTCGGGTGTGGTTATTAAATTTTTTGGTTAAGTAAAGGAATAAAATAAAAGAGGCGCAAAAAATAATATTTTATTAATGTTGTTTGACCTAAGCTAAGTGGTTGGAGTGGGAACCACAGTATCCTACCCCACTAGGTAGGATATTTGTGAGGTGGGGCCCACACGAGCCCCACCTTTTCAACTCCCTCAAAACCCCCTCCTTTAATTTAGTAATGCACACGCACCCCCCCCCCTTTAATTATAAGTCAACTTGCGCGTTTAATTAAATATTAAATTCCTCTATTAATTGGGCAGTTTAAGCATTGCAATTAATTCAATTAATTGTTGATTCGTTTTTGAATTTCAAGAGCTTTGGCATGAGTAATAAAATAAGACAAACTCTTATTTTATTGGTGGTTAGATTGTGGAGAGAGGGCTTGGGAGAATTAATCGAAGCCTTGAACCTTTTTCATCCTCGCGAAGAACGCGAAGAACGCTGACTTCCAACGAAGGTCGACCAGAATGCCAGATCCACAGAGATCGACGACGCGACGCTGACGAATAATTTCTCCGCGATGCGGTGACCCTCCTTCCACGACACCTTCTTCCGCGATGTGGAATCCCACGACGAACCTTCGTTCAACATTTCCTCGAGGTAGTGGAGTTATATTCTTTTTGTTCGTGATTACCTTCATCGCTGATTGTCATCTTATTTGAGCCGCCTGATATCGCAATAACGGGAGGAGGTCAGACTGCACGAACATGGCCGACCCTCCTCCCCCCTTGGTTGTTTGATTTTGTTGTGGCACGTGTAATGCAGTGCAGTGTCATTGCACCGCGCAGAAGCTATGAAATTTCGGCGAAGAAGCGAGGTGTTATCGCGCCGCCCCGTTGAAGTCGAACAAAGCCGTGGCGCCGTCGCGTCGCGACGGAAAACCACGAAGAGACGCGGTTTGTTTATTTGGCGTGCGGATCGATGGGCCATGGTAGAAAAGGCCGCAGGGGCGATTTGAAGTCTTTACAGTGAAGGGAAGGTCTCGGGAGGACCACAGGCGAAGACGAAATTGAAATCGGACCACCGGAGCGCGTCTGGTGGTCCGCAGAAGGTGCTGTCGGCGCGGCACGTCGGCGCGGCCGGCCCCTGGAGGCGGCGGTGCCCCGACGCGCCGCCGACAGGAGACGCCGCAGCTGAAGCCACGGCGGAGGCAGGATCCCGCGTCCGTGCGGGATCCAGTGGAGGAGAGACGTAGTGACCCACCGCGTCGCTGGCAGAGGAGTGGCCCCCACGTGGGGGCCGCGGTTTCCAAACAGGGGGCAGTGCGCCCCTCGTTTCTTCCGCTCGGCCATTTTGGCCGAGCCGCTTGGTCCGTGGGTGCCGCGCCGCGCCAACGCCAAGACGGGCCACCCCGCGCTCTATTTGGCCAGACCCGGACCCGGTTCGGGTCGTCCCGGTTCGAGCCGACCCAGGGGGTGGGTCTCGGGCCGGGTCGGTCCGGGCCCGAACCCCCTATTCTCCGGCACCTTTCGTTCAAATGCCCATATATTGGGATATGGACCCCCGATCGATGCACCGTTAGTTGCGATGTGATCCTTGGATGGAGACAGTCATTTCGGTATATTACACCTAAGGTTTAGAAGAACTTTGACTACAGCCGGGTTGGTTTGGATACGAAACCAACCGGGCCCTCGGAGTGGAAACACTTATTTCTTGTGATATGGACGTCCGAATGATGTGCCGCTGACATTGTTAGATTCCACGTGATGAGACATAACTTTTGGAATGATTTTCATGAGTTCTAGATGCAGTTGGATAATGGCCGGGTTGGATTGTACCCGAAATCCAACAGGGCCCCTGGAACGGAAAAGCTGATAACATTCAGACCGAACGTCTGTTTGACGAACCGTCAGCGGCTATGGTGATCACGTTGAGAAATAGTCCTTATGATCATACCCTATGAGGGTTCGGGGTATAGTCAAGATTCGGCCGGGTTGGTTCGCATACGAAACCAACCGGGCCCCTGGGACGAAAAGGCTAGTAACTCACAGACCAGGTGTCCGACTAAGGCGACGTCTGTTGCGTGGAGAACCCTATGACGAGGCAGTCCTTTGAGATACTTATTAGTGGAACTTCGTGATACTTGGAGTATCGACCAGTAGATCTTAGAGCAGACCCTCCCGGTGATGAGATAGTAGAGTGAAGAGACCTAGTAGCTGGCTGAGACTTGACGACTGCTGATCTATCGACTCGGTGTGTTTCGGACAGCAAGTGGGGATCACTTGGTTGTAGCGGCAGACCCACGGAGGAGGAGTGCTTGGTAGTAGCGGCAGACCCATGGTAATCAACATAAGGAGTACCTCTGGAGTCTATGAGGTGGAGCGCTTGGTTCTTTCGGCAGACCCACGGCAGAGGAGTGCTTGGTTGTAGCGGCAGGCCCGCGGTACTCAACAGAAGAAGTACCTCTGGAGCCTATGAGGGGGAGCACTTGGTTATAGCAGAAGGCCCACAGTACTCTACATATGGAGTACTACATCAGTCCAAGGTTAGTGGGGCACGCTTGGTTGTAGCGGTAGGCCCACTATACTCGACAGAGGAGGAGTTCTCCAGCGGCCGTGGTTTCAACATCATGAATAAAATCCTTGTTTAGGTGAGTCTATGACCTTTGTTTTTACCTCATCATTGTGATGGGTCACATGATAACTTAGGTATATGTATCAGCATATACCTGGGTATTGGTTATCCGTTGATTTCATAAATCTTTGTGTTACCTCATGATTGAGAAGGGTTACTTGATAACTTGGGTATATGTATGGGCATATACCTAAGTAGAGGTTATCTGTTGAGATCTTTTTTCTGGTTATCCTTGTTAGATTTAGTGAGACCTTGAGGGTATCGGGGTCCCTACTGAGTATCGTTGTACTCACCCTTGCATGGGCTATGCCTATACCTCGTTGTGTTTTTTGTAGACGACGGGCTGCACAAACAGAGGCCGAGTGTTCAAGGAGTGGATGGTACCCGGAGGTGGACCTCACGATGAGACAGTATCCCGTGGTGGACGATCCAGGAGCTGCTCTATCTGTACCTAACCTTCAGGTAGGATCCGTGGTGGATGACCGAGGATCTACTTCTATCTTCTTCCAGTTGCTTGTCTTTGTTGTACTTCTTTCAGTTGTAGATGTAGTTTCGATTGGGTTTGTATTCTGGCCCATTTACTTTTCAGCACTTCCTTCTTATACTCTGTGGTGTTTTTTACTTTTATAAAGGCAATGCCTTCCCAGTTATCTGGATTTACACCTTTGGTGCTAGTCGCCATCCCCTGGCCTATAGAAGGCGGGCTTGGGGTCGTCACGGCATTGGCCCCGAGGATGGGTCGTGACATTATTATCATTATGTAAATATTATATAATACTTTCCTTCTTTAAATAATGATATTTTTAAAATGGAAATGTCACTCTAGCATATGTAATACATACCATCACCATTATAGTAACATAGTTCATTCTTCAAAATAATATGTAATTGATGAATTTGAATGTATAGTTTAGGAATAAAATGTATAATTATCTCATGAATATTAACCATATGATTATATTATAATGGAAACATTGACTATGAACATCATACCAAATTCATTTTGGACTCAAGCACTGAATGTGTTGAAAACATCCATCATAATGATAAATAATTATGTAATTCATATAACATTAAAACATGTTAATTAGTGATATAAAAGTAATAATGAATTTTAAAAGGTTACCAATATGATAAATTAATAATATAATATTTCTAATTAGGATGAAAAAGGACATATGTGATGAATCAGACTCATGAAAAGACACCCATTAACTAAAAAACTTTTTAGATGTTTTACAGATTTATTCATATAAAAAATTCAATTTAAGGTCCATGATTTCAAAATATCTTTTATAATTGTATTAATATGAATATTAATGTTATCAAATGGTAATTTTTTACATTTCATACAAAAAATTTGATATGGTATGGGACACTTTGGTTTAAAAATAGTTTTTCAAATGTTAAAATTAGATTTTGAAAGTGGATTGATTATTTCTATAACATGAAATGATTTCGTATGATTGAAAACGAAATTTTAAGAGTTATATGTTGAGAATTGAATGAATTTTTTTATTATTGTTATATAATAGTACTTGAATATTTGACATGGGTTGGGAGATAATCCAAGTATGCGTTATTACATGATAAACCAATGAAGGGTGGTTAAATTGTGACCACCAATGCATTGGGTAAAGAAGTTAATTGAATGGAAATGGAATTGGTAATATTGAAATGCATGGAAGTCTACCACATGGTTTTTCCAATTTTTTGACAAGCACATATAACAATGTCCTAAAGATAATTTAGGTATTTTAAATACTTTCTATGGGTTTTATGAAAAAATTACGAAAGGAGATATTTTAAAAAATATTTATCTACTAATTATTAATGGGGAATAGAATTTCATTATAATAATGTTTCCATGGGTTTTAATGTTTATAAAGAGATTAAATGTTTAATTTTTTTATCCTCTAATGGTTGTTTTTATCCTCATCCCATGTTTTTAATGTTGTTCACATGACATAAGGATGAGTATGGATTTGGATATTACATGGTGAATTTCATGAAGAGTTTTATGAAAATTTATTATTATTTAATATAAATATTTTATTTTTAAAATGATATTCTTAAATTTTTCTCGCAATATATTATTATAGATATGTTAGGTATGTGTTATGGCATAATTCTATAAAACAATAAATGTGAAATGATCCTCATTGGGAAAAATAATATTTTTATGACTAGAACTCTATATTATATAATTTTTAAGACCAGAGTCATACAATTAGAATCAACTGATGGTATAGAAAACTATTGAGCTGATTATATTTTTATAAGAGATAATTTTGTAATTATCTGTTCATCATTTTATGGTTGATCAAAATTCCAATGTATTAGAAACCCCGTTTTAAAATTTCTGTAATGAAATTTTAGTGTGAGTACTGATATTTTTGTAAATATTCATTTTTAAGAACATTATGGGTTATTAAATTTTGTGACGTTGAATGTAAGGAATAAGATTATCATTGAGTATAAAACATATTATATGTATATTTTAATATGTTTCTCACACTTATAATATTTTTTATGGATTATAATAACCTAGTATTAGGGAAAACTAAAACTGATGGATGGGTGAAAACCGGTCACAGCCAAAAAAAGTCACTAGTGTTGAACCCAGAACATAATGGTGACAAGGGTGCATCTCCTACCACCATCCTACATGATGTCCCAGTTATAATGAATTTTTGTTTTTAGTTAACCGACATGATGGTTGATGAATATTTTTATTTTGGGAACATATCATTTAGTGAATAAATAACAATGGGATATGAATGTGATTTGGTGATTAAGGGATTAATGTTATTTGAAATGACATTCACTATTAAGGAAACCCTAAATCATCAAGGTACACATGATATAATTGGATTGTAATTTAGATGTAAATGATGAATTTTTTATGTATCAATTATTATAATGTGTACTTATGGTGATCAGGGTTATTTATATAAATAATTATCATATCATGGAGAATATGTTATTTAGGAAGTTAAATTTTTTTGTTTGACACATTAATAGTTAATTTTTTTTATTTGAAGAAAAATATTAATATGTTTTATATATAACTATGTGATAAAATACTATTGAATTTTGGATTTAAATATTAGTGAGAATTAGTTTATGAAATTTTATGGAAATTTAATTTAGAATTGAGTAAATTGAACATTTTTTTAAAATTTAATTTTGGATATTGAGGTATTTATTTTCATATATATTGTTTATTAATTTTTATGAATTAATTTACCTTATCTGTTTCATTTTGGTTTTGTTTAATGATTCATAATTGGATAAATAAATAATTCAACTTTTATGGGTTAAATGATTCTCTATAATTTAATCCTAGTTATTCAAGGGTGAAACATTCACCTTCAATACACGTCATTTGGAGAAAAACCTGAGTTTGGGTGTAAATTGACAAAATAATTAAACTCACATTTTACATTAAGTTTATTTCCTTATGTTCATAGTTTAAATTTTAATATAATTCATTAACCCAATGAAAAAGATTTTCCAAAAAAAGTCATGAAATTAATTTTCTCACTAATAAATCAATGGCCATTTAACCCATCCTAGATTTGTGGTTTTCTGACCAATAAATTTATAAATATTATGTTCCCTATGAATCTATAAAAAACATGATTTCTTTTATTACCTTACATGTCCATGTTTTCCTACATGGACTCATTGTGTGTGTTTTCTTATGTGAAATTCGTAATTACCTTTCATTATCATAATGTGGAAGTTTCATTTATCATTTTTCTGTAGTCGGAGTTCAATAAATGTATTTTTGAATGCATAACTACAATTACATAGCATGAATTCATAATTTCGAAGGAAAAATTTCCAAAATAGGGGGAGAATGTATCATCCATATTTTAGAAAATAGTATGTTTAATAGAGTACATGGTACACCACATCGAGCTGAAGTGAACACCTATAAATTATTATTTAAATATTAATATTATAAACATTCTGCTAAAATTATATGTGTGAGCATTATTAATAGAATTATAAAAATTTTGTAAACACCCCTATATATAATAAATTATTTCACAAATTAATTAGAAATAAATGTAAAACATTTTTTTAAAACAAAAGGATATTCCTTTGTAAAAAAACTATCTAAATATGCACAACTGTATTTTATACCATTTAATAAACAAATAATCGTTATTGGATATGATTTATTAAAAATATATAGAAAATTTAATTTAATGATTAAAATTCATCGCATTTTTATTCTAGAAATTATATAAGAACAAATCCTATTTTATGCATAAAGTATGTATTTTTCAAAACAGGGGTCTAGCATAATATTTATGTAGAACTTATTTTAAATATAGTTTTGGATAATTTTTTAAATTCTATTTGAAAAAACACCCTTTTTCATTTATATAAGATTATCAAAATCTACTTTTTTTTTATTTTTATCTATTTTTGTGATAACAATCAATTTTCGATAAATACACAAGAAAATATTATATTGTAACTGAAGATAAAATTTTCATCTCATATATTTTTATTGATAAATTTTATATTATTCTGGTTTTAATATATAATTATAAAAAAATTATTATTTAATATAATAAATGTAATTGTTGAAATTGGTAATTTTGTTGAAGAGAAAAAAATCATAAAACTAGAATGGAATAAAGAGAAAAAGAAAAGGAAAAGATTGTTAGAGTAGTCTAAAAAATGAAAACCTAAAGAATCACATATAATAATGTCCATACCCTCTAATGGGATGGAGCTGATGCTGGAGACATAGATGAGCGAGTCGAACTGAGAGACCTAAGAAGACAATAATTATATTGATATATTCCCCTTGTTGTAGGTGTGGGAAGTGATACTCCTTCCATCGATCATCCTTATACACATTAAAAAATTAAAATATATATTCCATGGAGAGGTTATTATATCAGTTATTGCATTAAAATGAATCGGAGAGTCCAATGAAGGCCATTGGAATTAGTTCCTCATTGTAAAAATATTTCAATCTATTAAAATTTTGTACAGTAAAAACCAATTATTCCATTTAATCAACAATCATAATTTTAATTGATATATAAAATTTATGTATTTGAAATTTTGAAAAATTTATTCCATATTTGGATTTAGACGTTTCAAATTTAGTAAATTGGTCCCTTTTAATACTGGACAATGTATGAATAGTATCTTTGGTAATATTAATTAAAACTATTTAGGTTTATTCTGGTATGAATGTGTAAAAATAATATTATAAATATTATCAAATTAACCTCACATTTGTGAAAAATTAATTAGATATATATTTTATTCCCTAATCCTTAAAGGATATGTAATGAAAAAAATAATGGAATTTTTTATGATAATATAACAATTATAATATTTAATTCATAAGAAATTCAATTCATTCATACTTCTATTTTTAATAAGATAAATAATTTTGATATGGGGTAATAAAAGATATATTTTTTGTTATAAATTTAATTTGAAAATATAAAATGTTTATATACATCATGATAATTTAAATATAATTTTTTGTGATAAAATTATTAACATTAAAGGTTACACTATAAATATGAAACAATTGTTTAATTAATGGATGCATCAAAATAATTATATTATAAATATTAAATAAATATAATTTTAAATAATTAATTTCATCGAAAAATGTTTTTGATGACTGTTACGTGTTATTGATAATTTAAAGATATTGTTCAAATATATCATGATTCAATGATATTATAAAAGATGTCAAGTGATGAATACTTGAAAAATTGACATTAATGATATTTTAAAATGAAAAAATATTTTATAAAATGTAATAGAATTCATAAAAATATAGTATTTGGACAAATAATCGGGTTAAGTATTAAAATTTAATCAATTACTCAAATATGGGTTTTTTAGAATTATATAATAATATTAATTATCCTCAATGTGTAAATTACATGACATCACTGAATGAATTTAAATTGTTAAATGTGGTTTACTAATAAATGGTAAGGGTTAAAAAATAATCATATCCATTAAAATTATTATATAATGAATTTATTTGGACCCAAAATAAGGATATCTTTGTTATTTATATGTTTAGGACCATTTGGAATATGAAATTAATTTATAATATTCTTATTTTTGGATTTTTTGAAGAGTTACCCCTCTATTATAAAAGGGTACATTTTCTTCTCATATTGAAAAATACTTTCATAATATAGATACCCAAATTGTGTAGAGCTTTTAATAGAAATAACGCCATACATAGAGGTGTTAATGTTTAAATAAAATGAGGTGGTCTAAGGAAGAGGTATCATTTCCATTCAAGTATTTGAATTTCATTACTTCATCATATTTCTTAAAATATTATTTGAACATGATGAGATAAATAAAATTATATGTTATACTATTAAAATAATCATTAAATGAAATCTCAACTTCTATCCAACATGAAAATAATTATCATTCATGTCTAGGATAACTACAAGGGTGCAGACTGATCTAATTCGTTTTTCATCACCATATATGAAGACTAGTTATAATGATATAATTAATTTATATATATGATATAATTGATATTTTTATCAGTATTAGAAGATTAATATACCATTTATTTTCTTAGTCATCCATACATATAAAAATGATAATGTCGTTCGTGTGTAAGGGTAAACTATCACTTTCACGAAATAATGTGATACATTTTTTTGCACCACATCACAATGATGATATATATATGTATATTTCAATGGTTAAAATGATATTCATTATATTATAATAGTTATGTACTGATAAAATAATACTTACCTTTTTTCCATAATGATCATTGAAAATGTTGAAGGATTACTAATTCGTATGTAAGCATTACCATCTCTATGATTGTAACACAGTTCAGTTTTCTTATACATATATAATCGATTCATTTAAAAAAATAACTTATTAATAAAATATATTACTTTTCCATGAATTTTATTCTTGTGATTATGTAATAATGACTACATTGACTATTGATATCACACCAAAGTAATTTTGGACTCAGGCACTGAATATTGTAAACTTGTCCAAGATGAATGTAAATAATAATGTAATTTTTATAAAATAATAACATTTTAATAAGTGATACAAAAGTAATAATATATATTAAATTATTCTCAATAATGTTTATAAATAACATTTTATTATTATTCAGGAATAAAAAGGACATAACAATGATTCAATTTTAAATTAAGTGAATCTTTTACTGAAACATTATTTTAAATATTGAAAATATTTATTATTGTAAATAGAACAATTTTAGGACCATGTTTTCAAAATGTTTTCTTTTAGTGTATTTATATAGAGATTAAGTTTTTTAAATGATAATTTTTTAATTACTCTCAAATGTTTTAAATTGTTATGTGACACTTTCATCTAAAAATAACATTTTAAATGATTCAAATGGTTTTATAAAATGGATTGATTATTTATATTACATTAAATGCTTTTATATGAGTGAAAATAAAATTTTAATAGTTATATGTTAAAATTTTAATGTTTTTTTGAGTTTTGAATATATATTAGTACTTAGATATTTGATCGGTGGTTACATAATATACCAAAGATGTGTGGTTACATGATAATTCCAGGATGGGTGGTTACATTATAACATCCAATTCCATTGATATGAATGCCGGTCGTATGAATATTCCATTGGTAAGAATTAAATATATAGATGTAGACCGCATGGTTATTCCTTTTTTAAGAGTTACTAGTATAATTATATAACATGGTTCCTTTATGTATTTTCTGTGCTTTTTATGTGTTTTATAATATCCTTTCTTCAGTGGAAGGTATTTAATATATATAATGTGTGAATAGTATAACATTATGAAAAAAATTCAAGCATATTAGTGATTATAAATTGACTAACACATTCATTTTATTTTCCATTATTGATCAATTTATACAAATCTAAATTTATAGTGTTGTTTACAATATTTAAGGATGAGTATGGATTTAGATATTCCATGTGAAATATGGTGAAGTGTTTTAATAAAAGTGATGTTTATTTATTTTAAATAATTCAGATTTTGTGAAAATGGATAATGTTTAGAAGTGACCACTTTTTATTGTTATGATAATGTTTTATATATGTTATGAATTAATTCTCAAAAACTGAAAACCTAAAAAAACTCAACGTGATATAAATTAATTTCATGAAATAAGAATCAAGATTATGTAATGTTTAAGGATGGGGCCTTACATGCACCGCCATTGCATCTCATCCATAAATCATATGGATCGTGCCATAATTGTTTATTGAAAACAAGATTTGTATTTGGGTACCAAACTGGCAGCCTGAGTAGGGTTTGCGTACAACATAGTAGGCCACATCCAATGACATATAACAAAATATACAGTCCATAAATGTGTTTGTGGTTATATAAATAAAAAAATTTAGTTATAAAGCCAATATTGTTCAAATTTAATTATTCTTTATTTAGCCTCATAGTTCCATTGGTTCACCAAGAAACCAAAACTATCAATATGTGTTTTGTCTCATATCGAATTCTATACAATCCAAAAAGGGTAATTACATTATTATTATTGTCATAAGGATTTATTAATCAACAAATTTAAAATTAGCATTAAATTATTGTGTTCCTAGAGAAGTAATCTAACAATACTTGGGTATTCAGAGTAGTAGTACCTATCTCCAAACTTAGTGAATGGATGTATATATATATATTGGGGTCATAAAGAAGAGTTCTATAACACAATGGGTATTTGGAGTAGATGTCCATATGCCAAAACTCATCTCATATTTCACATAATTTATTCCATTTTTTCCATCTAGTTATCATCAATTATCATAATTCATCATTAACCCATTCCATAATATCTATTATCAAAAAGTCAAAATTTATTTTTAATCACATGCAACTTATTAGAACACCAAAATGGTGTCAACCCATTTAAAAATCCAATTAATAAACCCAATTCATTAACCCATTCATAATAAAATTAAATAATCATGATACTCATTAATTAAATTCAATAAAATGGGAATTAAATTTTTTTCACCTAAATAATGGTCTTCGATAGACTTATTTCAAGCAGAAAATATGAATTTGAATGGGAAAGATAAAGAACAAGATTGTGTAGAATATCTACGGAAAAATATAAAGGACAAGACCCAACATATTAAAATCCATTAAAACCATGATCGAAACCAAATAATGTGGGGGGAAAAATAGTTCATCATTATCCAAAAATATAGATTGGAGAGAGATGAATCCAATAGGCGAAGAAATCACTCACATAGGGGAAGAATATACTTAATAAATATATTAAATTCATCTATAATGTGATTTGAGGATCCATGTAACCCTCTTGATGAAATAAAAATATAGTGAAATAGTTTTATAGTCAATTTGTATAAGAACCATGTTTTTGCTGCGAAAGATTTTGGAATATTCTTGATGTTATTCCATAGCAGCGCCTTCAGATGGCGTGCAATTCCGAGCCCCGTTGTGGCTAGAATTAAGTTGTCAGTGCGTTCACACTGGTAACACCAAATAAATGGGATAAATCCTAAACGGAGCTTTGGATCCTAAATCTGAGTGTACGGATGGGTCCGAAATGAAGTTTTTTCCCTAGGAACGACATAAAACTTGTCGGCGCGTGGCGTTTGGACCCCTCGCTCATTATCGGAGCATGGAACAGATACATTAACTAATTAATTTATACATTTTACAGCTTAACTCAGTATCTCTTAAACAGTGTCATGAATTGGAAAACTGCAGGCGTCGTTGAGTTCAGAATGTGCTGTTTACCATAGAAGGGGTGTAACATTTGCAGGAGCGGGACTTCTGTGAAAATGCCGCTAAGGGAATTTTTGTAATTTAGCAGCCTCGATCGTTAAATTTTATAACTTTTGAATGGGGCCTCAGATTAAAATTATGAGACCACCATTGCGCTCGGAGCGTCGTGTTTACCCCAGGGGCTCCCTCCATTTTCTCTACGTCGGGAGTGGAGTCGGGGGTGTGCCGAGTGGGGGGGGGGGTTAACTGTTTTATACATAAACACACCCCTTCCCTCTCCTTCTTCTTCTTCTTCACCTGGACAGCAGTAGGCAGTAGCCCCCTCCCTATCCTGCTCCACTCCGGCAAGGCAGCTCCAGCGAGGCACGACATGGCGGCAGACTCTCCGTGAAGCTCCGAGAAATGCCCAAGAGGTAGGATTTGTTGTTTTGGTTTTATTATCCCTGAATCTACTTTGATCCCGATTAACCATGTTGAATTATTGTTGTATTTTCCAACAAATCCCATAATCAAGTAATATAATTTAGGAGCTACCCGACGCATTTTTCGGATTGAAAATCCGAGTTCGGAGGTGACCGCGGTTGTTAGCCGAAATCCGTGGGTTTTTGGAGCTTCTCAGCCGGATTTTGGGATTCCGGTGGCGGCGGTTTAGTGGTCAGTGGAGGAGGCGGCCGCAGGGTGTCATGGTGGAGAAGAGGGCGGCGGAGGCGGGTCTTCAGCAGAGGAGGCGGTCGGGCGAGCGCGGAGGTCGGCAAGGTCCTCAGGCGGCAGCCGTGCGCGACGACACGGGGGAGGCAACGCCGGGGTCGCGACGCGTGACCACGCGGGGAGACAAGACCCACCATCAGTGGGTCTTCACATGGAGGGATGACCGACCCCACGAGGGCAGGTCGGTGGTGGACCGCAGCTTAGCGCCATGTGGACCGGCTGGCCTAGGTCGGACCAGCCCAAGGGGATCCGTCCCCCCCATCGGACGCCCATAATTTTCATTACGGGTGTTTGATTTGCATGCCGTCTACGGCAGTGTACTCCAGACGTCGAGGCGGAATTCATGAGATGGTATCTGCAATTTTTAATTCCCGAAACGAGGGTCCTCATAGGCGCGATGCATTTTTATGTGAATTGACATTTTTCTAGGAAATCTTGTTTTGGATAGCGCGGACGCGTCCGACGTCCGTTTTGAGTGCCGTCAGTGGCGTTGCGACCCTGGCGTCGAGATGGAGTTTTCTAGTATCATTCCGGGCCCCGAAACTGGAGTTGAGGCATGGGCTTCATGGACCGTCTTTCGAGCTGCGAGCAGCGTTTAGCGACATTCTCATCGGTCGTCTGTTCGGGGCGTGCGATCAGTCGATTCAGGATGTTTTTCCGAGGGGATTGCAATGGTGCAATCCACCCGCTCTAATTCCACACGATGTTGTGGGCCCCAGGAGGGCCATTTGGGAGTTGACAGTGATTTTCCATATCTTTTGACGGGGTGATCGTTTTGGAGAAGTTAATAGTCCACCTTATGTACTTTTTCGAGAGGATCGCAACAGTGTGATCCGTTCGTTGTGTTTCTGGACCGGGATGCAGGTCCCACGTAGCACCGCTCTTTTGTGGTGTGCCGGAATGCATCTTTTTCTCTAGATATTCGTTCCACTCAAGTGAGAAGCCCTTTTGACGTATTTTACCAAGGGGTTCACAATGGTGCGATGCACCCGACTGTTTTCTTGGTCGAGGCTCAGGATCACGGGATTCTGTTCGGGCGTAAAGCGGTGTTGGGGAATTTTACTTCAGATATCCGTTGGAGGTGAGTAAGTCGTCGATCTCGCATGTTTTTTCGCGAGGATTACTATAGTGTAATCTATTCAGGTGGGCGGATCCTCTTACACAACCTTATTAAATGTGTAAATATGAAAGGTGTACTGGTGGAAGTTCTTTTTGCCATGATTGCAGAGAACCCATGGCGTGTGATCGCGTTCACTCATGTGAGTGTGATGTAAATGATTAAAGAGATGTGGTTGGTTGTGCATCAATCATTGAGGTGGTAGGTTGGAGTTGTTATATTATGACTTCACGTTGACGTTGGGTGCCGTGTGCATGTTAGCCTTTGGCATGGAGACGTGGAATACTCTGGGAGTATGCGAGAATGCTGGGAGGTACATGTGGAAGGTTTTACCGGAGAATGTTTGTGTTCTTGGTTGGGGTTCAATTGGGGTCACACATCGTGTGGGCCCTATGTGCGTGTCGTATTCTGATTTACATACATTTTTCCTCTCGCGACGTAGAAGGTTCCTCTGTTCGCGTACTCTTGACCAGCTGGGATGAGTTTTCCCCTAGTTCTGTTTTTGTTTGTTGACCAGCAGGCTGGAGTTTTCCCCTAGTTATGTTCTCGATGGTTTGGCCGGTAGAGATGGTTTGGTTCCTCTATTTCTTCAGTTGTGAGGGGTTTCAGTACCATGCCCCTTTCACTGGACTCTGGCACCGATTACGACTACATGTTCTCGTACGACATGGGTGTTTTCCAACTTTTTAGGATGAGTGGTCTCGGTTCGCTTCGACAGTGACTCAGCGGATTGGAGTGTGATCACCCTGAGAGGCCTGGGGAGTTTCTCCCATTGCATTATGTTCACTGGTAGAGTTCTTGTGGATTCCGTGTGACCAACACATTAAGCGGGAATCGATCCTCTACCCAGGAGGTTGTTTCCAGCAGGGCTAAGGTTGTTTCCAGTAGGGTTGAGGTTTTTTCCAGCTGGGCTGAGGTTGTTTCGAGCAGGGCTCGCCAGTTGTACCATCCAGCAGGGATGGCCAGTTGGTTACCATCCAGCAGGGATGGCCAGTACAGCGGTGTTCACTGAGCAGTACCATCCAGCAAGGATGACCAGAGCAGTTCCAGGATTACCTCCAGTGGGGCTGGGCAGTGGTCCCCGATGCCGGGCTTACCTGCAGCTGGGCTGGGCAGTGGTCCCTGATGCTGGGCTTACATCCAGCTGGGCTGGCCAGTGGTCCCCGATGATGGGTTTCCACTATCTAGGTTGGGCAGTGGTCCCTGATTCCGGGCTTACCTCCAGTTGGTCTGGGCAGTGGTCCCTGATGCCGGGTTACCTTTAGCTGGTCTGGGCAGTAGTCCCGTCGCTTATATTAGATGGGTCGCTCTCCAGTGGATTACCCTGTTACGGGACTGGGCAGTGTGGCACCCATCGAATCTCGATGGGTCTCCCTATAGTGGGAATGTGTCGACTTCAAGGGACCCTCCAGTGGGGCTGGGAAGGAGGTCGCCTGTCGACTTTGAGGAGACCTCTCGATTGTGGGGTAGTGAAGAGATATGGTTTGACGTTCCCCCAGAACCCTCAACTATTAGGGGTTCTTTCCCCACCGAGATGTGTTCTTGCAACGCGACCTAAAACCATGTTGGCGAGTCAGTGCATCCCAAAGTGGATAGTTTTGAGGTGCGGTGATTTGAGCCCTTCGACTTGGGGTTTGGAGTAGATGTGAGGGATTCTGGGCATTGATGGTGTTTACTTCTGGGACTGTTGGAGACTCACTTTCTTGGGCTGAGCTACGGGACAGGGATCCCCTTATGATCTTGTTTGGGATTCTTGAAAGAGCATATATATATTTTTACAAATTTTTCCAGTACATACTCCTTGGGTTTTGGTTACTGTCCTTCTAGGAGAGGTGAAGACACGCGGGGTATGCCACGTGCTTTCAGTGTCTAGCTTCTCGTGGTTGGATGAGTCTACTCTCTTTCTATAGGTAGAGAAATATCGATGGGAAGTTTATCTTCTCACCGTTCCTAGCTCCTTGTGTTAGGATGAGTCTACTACCATCCTCTTTTTGGGTTGGTATGTACTCTTTACTACACTCTTTGTTATAATTCTTTTCTATTCCCCATTTGATCTGCTGCTCACCCTTCAGTACCTCCTTTGATGCTCCCTCGAGCCTCCGGGGTATCCTAATGAGTATTTTTATACTCACCACTACTTGGTCTTTTCCCGCACTTGGTGTGCCATTGAAGATGACGGACAAGTGGAGCGTGACTTTAGTGAAGCTTAGGAGTTCACAAGATTGGACCGCGTGCAGTGGATGTAGTCAGGTTATAGGTGGGGGACCTATCCAGCTTTTTTTCTTTTGTTTACCTATTGCCGGGTTGTGGCACTTTTCTGGTTGGAAACATGTTTTACCCCTTTTCTTTTCTGTTTACTTTTAGCACTTTCTTTGTAATGTTAGAGGTCGATGCACTTTGTGGTTTTTTATAGCAGTTTTCCTTTACATTACATGTATTTTATTTTACTCTGCACTTTTTCATTGAGTGTTCTGTGTGTGTGTGTACAGGTACTCAAGAAAAGGCCTCCCTGAGTTGTTTAGCCTTCGATGCTCGTCGCCAGCCCCTGGCCTATGGAAGCGGGCTTTGGTAGTTGCAGCTCGAGACCGGGTAGGGTCGGGTCATGAAAAATTGGTATCAGAGGTGGTTTGTTCCTTGGGATGTTGTTCAGATGTCCATAAAAAGAAATTGGTTGTGATTTAGGGAAACAGTGTTAATGTGTCTTGAGAGCTTGTCTCAGGCCTTGGAGTCCAGTGATGGTGCGGCGGCCGACGTATCCATTCACCAAGACATTGATAACACGCTTGTCGACTCGGCATGTTGAGACACTTGTTGCATAGAAAATTTGGTTTGTGCATCACATATGATTGAGTCTTGACTATCCTTCGTGAGTCAGCTCCCCATCGTTTTTGTTGTTGCGATATACATATATGCTCATCTGATCGCGGAACTCCTTTAAATATTCAAGATGTCTCCCTGAAGGAATCCATCTAGTATACCAGCTTTGGTTCGTGATGAAGAACCTGTGAGATACAAGGCCTCAGTCTAGGACCCATCATGTGAGCCCCTTTCTCTAGGTGGGTCGGTAGCAGCACCCCCACCTGTTGAGCAGCAGACAGCTCCAGCAGTGCATACTGAGCTTGGGTGTAGGTTGAGCGCCCTCCGCGAGTTCCAGAAGCAGGGACCGTTGAGTTTCAGTGGTGAGACAGACCCTAATGCAGTAAGGGTTTGTCTAGGCATTGTGGTTCACCTTTTCATGCTTGTGCAGATTCCGAAAGATCAGAGAGTGGCTTTGGCAGCCAACCTTTTTCGTGGAGCAGCATGGCGTCGGTGGAGTCTGATGACTCAGTTTCTTGATGAGTCGTCTCTTTCATGGGGAGACTTTCAGTTGTTGTTCCATGAAAAGTTTTTCCCCTCCTTGTGCTCCGCTCGGATTCAGGAGCTCATGTAGTTTCAGCAGGGAGGGATGATGGTGGCCGAGTATGCGGCTAGTTTCACAGACCATGCACGTTTTACCCAGACATTGTCCGTGACGACAACATCCGAGCGTGGAAGTTTGAGCAGGGTCTCCGCCGAGAGATTCATGCTGTCATAGTACCCTTGGTAATTTCCACATATTCCAGGGTGCTAGAGCAGGCGCTGTTAACAAAGTGCTTCCAGTCACGTTCTAGAGTTGGTGGTGGCAGCAGGTACGTTGGAGCCGAGATGTCTTCCGCAGCTAGCGGGTATCGACAAGCAGAACCTCGACACATGTGGATTTTTGAAAACTGGTCTCAGGGGATGGCCTTATACCACAGTGGCGCCGGAGGGGACCAGTGTAGCCCGAAGAGAGTTGGTGCTATGCTTGCGATGGGCGAGGTCACCTGGCACGAGACTGCCCGACCAGGCATGAGGAGTGCTTCGGGCAGGCAGCAGGTGCACCACCACGACAGAGGCAGTTCCATGATTGGAGTAGTACCCAGAGAGGTGGTGCTAGCAGAGGAGGGGGAGGAGCTGTAAGTGGAGGACGACCTTATGAGGTCTTGATGTCACCACTAGGCAGTCCACGTCAGGCTCTGGGATCTAACAGTTGGGACCATGGAGAGACGCGAGCTTTGGAAGTCTACAATCCTGTAGAGCATGAGGTTGTAAGAGGTATGCTCTATAGCTCATCGACTTTTTGCATTAGAATTGTTAGACTCTGTGTGTGGAATGAGTTTCTCACTACTCCTTGTTTGATGTGTTACCAGGGTGACGCAGGGTGTTGGGTGTAACCCTGTGTTGGTAGATTAGAAGGTGTGTAACCTTTCTCTTTAGTTGATGGTGACGACTCCTTTGCTTTCCGAGCATGTAAGAGAGTCTTGGTTGTGGGACATCGACTATGAAACCTTGTGTGACCAGATATCCTTTGGTGTTCCACCATATGGATAATCTGAAGGAGGGAATCACCAGGCCTTGTTCCAGGTGTGGCCAGTGATTACAGTCGCGGTGTGCGATGTAAGTGTTCGGTCGGGGAGGTGAGCTATGCCCGAGAGCCTTTGGGCTGTTTGAGACTGTGCAAAGGGACGACAAGGTTCCCTACCACCTTTCCCTAACTCGAAAGGCTGGTTTGGGTGCATAGCGTCTCCCGTGTGACTCACATGAGGAGACAAATGCATGCTCCTATTCATGTCATTGGTGAGATCAGAACTCGCGTTAACAGATCAAATACTTTTGTCTTTGTGCGATGACATAAAATTGTGCAAGATTTCTTCTGGGTACGAGAGTGCCAGGTGTGGTCTTAGTACCCTGATTTGTTCCCTGGTTTTCCTTTTCGGGGACAAAAAGTTTAAAGGAGGGTATGATATAAGAACCCAGTTTTTTCTTCCAAAGACTTTGGAATATTCTTAATGTTATTCCAGAGCAGTGCCTTCAGACGGCGTGCGATTATGAACCCCGTTGTGGCCAGAATTAATTTTTCAGTGTGTTTAAACTGGGAATGCAAAATAAATTGGATAACTCCTAAACGGTGCTTTGGATCCTAAATCTGAGTGTACAGATAAGTCAGGAATGGAGTGTTTACCCTAGTAACGACATAAAACTTGTCGGCACGGGGCGTTTGGACCCCTCGCTCGCTATCGGAGCTTGGAACAGATAAATTAAAAAATTAATTTATTCGTTTAACGGCTTAACTCGGTATATCTTAAACGGTGGCTCATATTGTAAAATCAAGGGCGTCATTGAGTTTGTAACGTGTCGTTTACCCTAGGAGGGGTGTAACTTTCACGGGCGCATGCCTTCTGTGAAAAACGCCACCAAGGTCATTTTCATTTATTAGCGGCCTCGGTCGTTAAATTTTATAACTTTTGAATGGGGCCTCGGATTAAAATTATGAGACCACCGTTGCGCTCAGAGCATCGTGTTTACCCTAGGGGCACCCTCGTTTTTGTCTGCATCGGGAGCGGATTCGGGGGGCGTTCCGGGCGGTGGGTTTAAGTGTTTTCTACTTAAACAAACACCCCTACCTGTTATTCTTCTTCTTCTTTTCCTGGACAGCAGTTAGAGGCAGCCCCCTCCCTCTCCTCTTCCACTCTGGCGAGGCAGCTCCAGCGCAGCGGTGGACTCTCCGTGAAGCTCCAGGGAACCACCAAGAGGTAGGATTTGTCGCTTTCGTTTTATTCTCCCTACTCCTAATTTGATCCCACTTAACCACATCAAATTGTTTTTGGATTTTCAAACAAAGACCATAATCGTGTAGTATAATTTATGAGCTAACCGACACATCTTTCGGATGGAAAATCCGAGTTCGGAGGTGACCGCGTTCGTTCACTGAAATCCATGGGTTTTTGGAGCTTCCCGGTAGGATTTGGGGATTCCGGTGGCGGTGGCTAGGCATTCAGTGTTGGAGGGGGCCGCGGGGTGTCGCAGTGGAGTGGAGGCTGGTAGAGGCGGATCTTCAGTGGAGGAGGCGGTCGGGCGAGCGTAGAGGTCAGTCGGGTCCTCTGGCGGCGGCTGGGGGCAACGGCACGGGGGAGGCAGCGCCGGGGTCGGTGCGCGCGACCCCACGGGGAGACAAGACCCGCCTTCGGAGGGTCTTCACGTGGAGGGATGACTGACCCCACGAGGGTCATTCGGTGGTGGATTGCGGCTCAGCGTTGGGCCGGCCGGCGCGGGCCGGCCCAGGGTGGTCTGGCCCAAGGGGATCCCCCCCCTTCGGACGCCCGTAATTTTCATTACGGGTGTCCAATTTGCATTCTGTCTACGGCAGTGTACTCCTGAAATCGAGGCTGACATTTTGAGATGGTTTTGGGAATTATTAATTCCCAAAATGAGGGGCCTCGGAGGCACGATTCGTATTTATGTGAATTGACGTTTTCCGGGGGATCTTGTTTTGGACGGCGCAGACGCGTCCGACGTCCGTTTTGATCGCCGTCAGTGGCGTTGCGACCCTGGCGTCGAGCCGGAGTTTTCTAGTATGGTTCTGGGCCGTGAAACTGGAGTTGAGGGTTGGGCCCCACATCCATCCTTTGAGCTGTGAGGATATTTTAGAGACATTCTAATCGGGCGTCTGTTTGGGGCATGCGAGCAGTCAATTTTAGATGTTCTTCCGAGGGAATTACAATGGTGCAATCCACCCGCTCTTATTCCGCATGATGGTGCGGACCCAACTAGGGGCGTTTGGGCATTGACGGTGATTTTCCATCTCTATTACTGGGTGACTATTTTGGACAAGTGAATAGTCCACCTTGTGTACTTTTTTTAGAGGATCACATCGGTGCGATCCGTTCATTGTGTTTCAGGACCGGGATGAGGGTCCTACGTAGCACCGCTCGTGTGCAGTGTGCCAGAATGCATATTTTTCTCCGGATATCCATTCCAGTCAAGTGAGTAGTCCTTTTGACATGTTTTCACGAGAGGATCGCAATGGTGTGATGTGCCCGACTATTTTCGGGGCCGAGGCTCGGGATCACGGGACACCATTCGGGCGTAAAGCGGTGTTAGTGACTTTTATGTCGGATATTTGTTGGAGGCGAGTAAGTAGTCGATCTCGCATTTTTTTCCTTGAGGATTACAATGGAATAATCTATTTAGGTGGGTGGAGCCTCATACATGATCTTATTAAATGTTGAAGTATGAAAGGTGTACTGGTTGTAGTTCTTCTTGCCGTGATTAGACAGAACCCTTGGCGTGTGATCACGTTCACTCCCATGAGAGTAAAGTAAATGTTTAAATAGATGTGGTTGGTTGTGCCTCAACTATTGAGGTGGAAGGTTGGAGTTGTTACGTTACACCTTCGCGTTGACATTGGGTGTCGTGTGCAGGTCAGCCTTTGGGTTGGGGACGTTTCATACTCTGGAAGTATGCGAGAACGCTGGGAGGTACATGTAGATAGTTGTACCTGAGAATGTTTATGCACTTGGTTGGGGTTGACTTGGGGGCACAAGTCGTGTAGGCTCCATGTCCGTGACATTTTCTGATTTATGTACTTTTGACCTCTCACGACGTAGAGGGTTCCTCAGTTCGCGTACTCTTGACCAGCATGGTTGTGTTTTCCCATGGTTCCGTTCTTGTTTGTAGACCAGCAGGGTGGAGTTTTCCCCGGGTTCTATTCTCGATGGTTTGGCCAGCAGAGATGGTTTGGATCCTCAATTTCTTCAGTTGTGGGGGGTTTTAGTACCATGCCCCTTTCACTGGACTATGGCACCGGTTACGACTACGTGTGCTCGTATAGCGTGGCCGTTTTCCCACTTTATGGGATGAGTGGTCTCGGTCCACTTTGATAGTGACTCAGTGGATTGGAGCGTGGTTTCCCTGAGTGGCCATGGGAGTTTCTCTGTAGAGACCCGAAGCTTGACGTACATGGACATTACATTACATTTGCGGAATACTTAGTACATAAAAAAAACACACACACTAAAGGATCGTAATAGTTTAGTGTCTTTGGAAACTCGGAACGTAATCTTCTAATCGTGGTGAAAGTTCTTCAATATCTCCCATAAAGGTCATCCCTTTTTTCTACCTAAAACCTTTCTTTATATCCTGGGGAAAAGAAAACATAAAAGGGTGAGCTCAAATGCTCAGTATGGGTAAACAAAAGAAAAATCAATCACATCATATACATAGCTTTTGGAAATCTTAACCTGCAAAAGAGATCATAATATCATAACATGGGATATATCATAGAAGTGAAATGTAATCCCAATAATCATAACTTAAAACATGAAACTTTGTGGCATACACACATAATCATAGAAAATCATTTCTTGTTAGTCAAGAGTCATTGCCAAGACTATCTTAGTGGACAAAGTCCCTTTCTGAATCGAGTAACCCTCGTTTCAGTCCTGTTTCACTGAACCGGTATAACCTACCGTTCCAGCCCTGTCTGTCTCATGAGATATAAAATCTTTACCCAATGCATTGGAGGGAGATATAGGTCCCACCCATCTTATAATGAATCCTTTATTATGTGTGCCACATAATCATAAAACATACATCATTGCATAACACATGTAATAAAAATGAGATTCTTAAACAACATGACATCCTAAAACAATTCATATAAGATAAAGGAATTCATAAAAATGTTTCCATCACAATATAATCAAATCCATGTAATAATAGGGATAAAAACAGAACCCTTTTATTATCTTAGATGGAAAATAATTTTGATAAAACACTTGAACTCCATTCTTGAGGAAAATATCCTTTCTTCTTCAAAAACACTTTTCTTTTCTTAAAATTTCATAAAATTCTAAACTAAAAGAAGTTTATTAAAAATAAACTTGAAAACTTGTAAAGGAAGCTTCTTGGAAACAATGTTTTAAAAATCCATTCATGCCGTAAAAGTTAAAAAAACATTCTTCGTACTTTTGTCGGAAAAGTCAAAAAGTACCTCGTTCGACAAAAGATTCCTTTCATACGTATTACTAAAAACTCACCGAAGGGTAAAAATGGATTTAAACAATTGTAGGTGGATGGAAATAATATTACATTTTGATGAAACATGGATGTGGATGATAAAATACACCCCAGTAAATACTTACGAATAAACAATCTCGGATAAAAATGAGATTGTGATATTTCCCTTACCTTAGGTCCGATTTGCTTTGTACGTGTCCGAAGCTCCTGTATAATGGTTTAAATAATGTCATTGACATATTACAGAATCATATTCATTGTTATGATATCATATATGGTTCACTTATGACATTATATTACCCGTTCTTTTGTAAATTCCATGTTAAAGAAGCGTTTTGGGTAAAATCGTTTCTTTTATCGTAGGTGTTTTGACTTGTTGTTCTTGACATTATTATTACTTATATCATGATTTACATACATCCAGAATATAAAATATGATTTATATATCATATATATTCAGTATATATATATATAATAGATAGATAAATGAAATGAAAAACACCGTTCATGGAGACGGTAGTCCGTACGTACGCATAAACGCTGTTTTTCTTTCTTTATTGTATTGAATGGAAGTAAGTAGATGACATACATACATATATATACATAAATACAGTATCATTAATATGTCATATATTTCATTAGTACTTATTATATATACTTTATAATCATTCATGAATGGTTAATCATTAAGAATGAATCTCATCGCGTCGTGGAGACGGTATTCCGTACGTACGCACGAGCGATGATATCATTTCCATAATTATTGAATTGAATTGGAGTGGATTATACAATACATCAGAATCAATATGATGTTGTAATAACTATGTATAGTTATTCTTTACACCATTATACCCATCCATGTAAGGTGGTGGTGGAAAATAGATTACACCACGGCGTGGAGACGGTATTCCGTACGTACGCACGCGCGGTGATTTCTTTTTCCGTAGGATAGATAGATGATGAAATAGGGTTGTTTCATACTTATAATGACATATCAGTATATGAGTGATACTGATGTTATTACTTCATAATGAAACAACCTAAGAAGAAGAAGTGGAAGAAGAAATAATGAAGAAAGAATTGGTAACGGTAATTACCTCTTCTTTGAAGCGCCTTTTGGAGACCTCCTCTTAGGGAACTAAAATTGGTCTTTGAGGAAGACCAGAACCTCTAGGATGTTTCTAGGGAAGTGGAGAAGAGATTTTGGCAGGGGTTGGCCGAGCTTGAGTGCTCAAATTGGTGTGAGGAGGAGGGGGAGGAGGTGCCCTTTTATAAGGGAGGAGAGGGGCACCTTAGGAATATCTCAAAATATTATTTTATATTAAAGTAAAAATCGGTTTATAATGGTTCCAAAGGGTCTTGTTTCGAAGCTAAAGTTGGGATGGGTAGAAATACTATCAACCAATAGGATTTAGCCAAGTTTAGGTTATTATTTTAACCTTATCAATTATATTTAACTCTAAGTTAAATAATTTAACTTTTACCGTGTCTTTTTGTTTTCTTTCACTATATGGTTAATACACTTACTATAAAATGCCAAACGAACCCCAAATTGTTTATTATTAATATATATATCCTTATCTAAGTCATTTTGCCGAACCTTAGATTTTTAGAAATAACATAACAATTAATAATATAATATTTGATTTAAAAACTATTTTGTGTCAATTTTGACACTATTTGATATATGATTTTTGTGAAAGTCATAACAGAATTATATGTTCAAACCAAGTTGATTAAATCAACACTAATATATCATAGTAACCTAGAAAATTAGTGGAATTCATAAAAAGTCTCAAATTACATTCATTTGAGTATTTATAACATCAATTATGTTAATATTTCCTTAAAAGGGTAATTACTACATCATCGTTGTGTCATAAATAAATTAATTTATTTAAAGTCTCAAAATTATAAATAAAACATAATTATGTAGTAAATCTTTTTAGCTTTCTAATGAATATTTATAGTCGAATTTATCTTATGTATAACCCCATATTAAAAATGTTTTAGTGAATAAACTTTGATTTTAACTCTTTTAACTCTTCTTTGAATTAAATAATAATAAATGTCCTAATCTAATCCAAGTGGGCCTAAATGATAATATTTTACACTTAAGGTTATTTTTGGTCGAGATACACTTGTCCAATAGAATTAGGACATGTGTTAGGGTAATATTAATATCATTCTTACCCTTAATTACCCTATTTACTTTTAACCGTGGTAAATAAAAGTAAAAAGTTACTATTCACCAAAAATTATTTTCATCTCATTGAACCACATTTTACTTACTGACATCAACCGTGTCTCTCGGATTTTTGAAATTTCATTCACAGAAGTGGTAAAATTAAGTTTTATGAAAAATTCAGTTTTTTAACTACCACTTAGTAGTTTCACTATTCATAAAAAAATGAAGGTTTTCAGAAAAATGCCAAAATTTCATCCTACGCTATATTTCATATTCCGAATTCAAAAATGAAGTCTATTTTACCAAATTCATAACATAGAAGTTGCATTAATTATTTTTTATAATTAAATCCCGCTGTTAAAACAAATAGCGTGTTTTTAGGAAACAATATCTATCAAAAGATTGACACTTGTTTATGTCTGGTTTAAATGTGCAATTACATCCAATGACCAACATTGTATTAAATTGTAAAAATATATTCTAAATATACTTTAAAACTACTCCAATTAATAATTTATCACTATTAATTATTTCGATTAAAAAAGTTTTTTTTAATTATAATTTAGTAATTTTCACTATTCATCAGAATATGAAAGTTATCCGAAATGTACCAAAATTTCACCTTAGGCTAAATTCGATACTCCGAATCCAAAAATGAAGTTCATTTTGAAAAATAAGATTTACTGAATTTTAAAAAGTGGTTATTACTATTCATAACGGATAGTTTTAATAACATTTTAATAGCATATCGCTGTTTAGTGAAACTCGTTATTGCGTACTACACACGCTATCGAGGAAGGTCGCGATTGCGTGTAATGCAAGGCAAGTCAAGGATGCGTGTTGTGCAAGCTCCTTTTGGTGTAGCGTACAACACAAGACATTAAAAAGAATATTTTTTATAAAATCTTGGGCTGTTACATTCTACCCCCCTTAAAATGAATTTCGCCCTTGAAATTCGTCGGGGTTATAAATGGTTTACCATTTGAAAGTTTCTTTAATAGAAACAGACATCGTAAAAAGGAATATCAAAACCAATCTTTAAAAACAAAAGTATGAAACGTAACGGTTACCCAAATAAACTAATCATTGGGTTTCCACATAGGTGAAAATATGGATATGGATGAGAAATCTAACCATCATGTTCTGATGAAGAGTGGTAGAGAACATGGCTATGGAAAAGCCAATAATCACAAATCCATAAATTTGTGACGATCTAAGGTACCATCCGATTCATCAGGTATAAGATCACTAGGACAACATTTTTTTGGTTTTCAAGATCATTTCCCTAAAGTTGAAAATTTGAATTGGAATAAATACTTTCTTTATTTTGGTACAATCTCACTATTGTTCGTGCCTAGAACAATTTCCACTTCATCTCTTAAATAAATGAAGTTGAATTTGTTATTCGTGAAGTGTTAGAAGATCATGTGATAGAATGGCGGGTCATTCCATCTGTCTCCAACAAAAGGTTAGCAAAAATTATATACATATGTCGACCTATAGTGGGATT
Organism: Viscum album; assembly: GCA_963277665.1. Classification (NCBI taxonomy): domain Eukaryota; kingdom Viridiplantae; phylum Streptophyta; class Magnoliopsida; order Santalales; family Viscaceae; genus Viscum; species Viscum album. The sequence continues at coordinate 1,392,707,934 of OY728126.1, read as the reverse complement.
AATCATATATGGTTCCTAAAATGGACTTATACTTCATATATCATACTGCTTAATATAATAAAACTAGTTTCTACTAAACAGGGACTTCCTGTAGGTCAGTGGTAGGCGATAAAGGCCAGTCGCACTTCGGTTGTGGGTTCGATTCCTACAGCCTTGTCCGAAGCGATGGGTTGTCGCCCGTCCTGCAGGTTGTCCTTTTTCTAAAACTACGTTACTATAACATCCCATCAATATTATCGAAAATCTTCTATCCTTAAATAATACTAACTTATGTCCAGTCTAATCTTTAGGCTTATACATAATACTGCAGTCCACTCTCATAATATAGTGACAACGATTACCAGAGATTTAATACTGTCGTTGATCCCCACATATCATAAGATATGTCTTGTTGGTCACTTTCCAAACATTCAAAGTCCTTAATCATGTATTCTCTTGAATACACATTGAACCTTATTGAAAACATGTGTGCTGTTAAAAGTTAACTCTTTCCACATACCAAAATCCTCAAAATTATTTATACTCAAACCATGATATCACTTAGTCCTTATATCAATCATGAGCTCATGAATACAATCAAACATCTCATTGTCTTCTTATCCTTTCATTATGCACTTATCATCTACTTTCAAAAAGTATCTGAATAACCTTTCATGGTTACTGGTACCATTCATCATACACTTAAGGAAAGACAACAGTGTAACAATCCTTAGATGTCTCCTTATTCCAACACTACACATGATAAACATGTAATCATTCCACTACATTCTTAGACCATTGACCGAGCTTCAACATTTCTTTCATCTCACATATCATTTGTAGTTTCTTCATCATCGTCAACATAAATACTTCCCATACAACCATACTGATTCTCTTCATGAGACTTTCCCTTAGGGCATTGGTTTGCATAATGCCCGTATATTCCACATTTAAAGCATTTTACCATTGTTGATGTCGTAGCAATACCATTATCCTCATCCATGGTGTTAATTGAACCTTTTCCTTTTCACTTACTTGCTTTGTGTCCTTCTTTTCCACACCCAAAGCATCTTCTAGTTCCTTTGAAACATTCTCCTTGATGCCTCTTCCCACATGAATTACATAGGGGAAATTGAACTTTCTTTCCTCTATGATCTTCATGAAACTCCATCTTTCTCTTATTAGCCGAGTCAGGAAACTTACAAAATTTTACTTTATTGATCATATTATGAGATTGCTGATTCGGCATAATAATGATGTTTGGACTTCCAAATCCCATTTCATTTTGTTGCTCATGAAAAATATCATTCCATTGTCTATCATATCCTCCATTATCGTGAATCACCTTTTTTCCAGCCATTTTCTAAAACCCAAAAAGAATAGTGTGAGAGGCAAAAATCATGCTAGGGAAAACAAAATAACAAAGGGGGAGTATCCTCAATATCTAACTTCTTAGGTTAAATTCTATGATCGTTACCATAGTTCTAGGACTATATCTTATATGTATACTTATCCTTAGGGACATCCCTAGACATACCTTAGAAATATCTCTAGGGATCTCACTAATGTTTTCGCATCCTAGTTTCCAAAGGTTGACTAAACCTTTCCTCTGATACCAACTGTAGAGACCCGAAGCTTGACGTACATGGACATTACATTACATTTGCGGAATACTTAGTACATAAAAAAAACACACACACTAAAGGATCGTAATAGTTTAGTGTCTTTGGAAACTCGGAACGTAATCTTCTAATCGTGGTGAAAGTTCTTCAATATCTCCCATAAAGGTCATCCCTTTTTTCTACCTAAAACCTTTCTTTATATCCCGGGGAAAAGAAAACATAAAAGGGTGAGCTCAAATGCTCAGTAAGGGTAAACAAAAGAAAAATCAATCACATCATATACATAGGTTTGGAAATCTTAACCTGCAAAAGAGCTCATAATATCATAACATGGGATATATCATAGAAGTGAAATGTAATCCCAATAATCATAACTTAAAACATGAAACTTTGTGGCATACACACATAATCATAGAAAATCATTTCTTGTTAGTCAATAGTCATTGCCAAGACTATCTTAGTGGACAAAGTCCCTTTCTGAATCGTGTAACCCTCGTTTCAGTCCTGTTTCACTGAACCGGTATAACCTACCGTTCCAGCCCTGTCTATCTCATGAGATATAAAATCTTTACCCAATGCATTGGAGGGAGATATAGGTCCCACCCATCTTATAATGAATCCTTTCTTATTTGTGCCACATAATCATAAAACATACATCATCGCATAACACATGTAATAAAAATGAGATTCTTAAACAACATGACATCCTAAAACAATTCATATAAGATAAAGGAATTCATAAAAATGTTTCCATCACAATATAATCAAATCCATGTAATAATAGGGATAAAAACAGAACCCTTTTATTATCTTAGATGGAAAATAATTTTGATAAAACACTTGAACTCCATTCTTGAGGAAAATATCCTTTCTTCTTCAAAAACACTTTTCTTTTCTTAAAATTTCATAAAATTCTAAACTAAAAGAAGTTGATTAAAAATAAACTTGAAAACTTGTAAAGGAAGCTTCTTGGAAACAATGTTTTAAAAATCCATTCATGCCGTATAAGTTAAAAAAACATTCTTCGTACTTTTGTCGGAAAAGTCAAAAAGTACCTCGTACGACAAACGATTCCTTTCATACATATTACTAAAAACTCACCGAAGGGTAAAAATGGATTTAAACAATTGTAGGTGGATGGAAATAATATTACATTTTGATGAAACATGGATGTGGATGATAAAATACACCCCAGTAAATACTTACGAATAAACAATCTCGGATAAAAATGAGATTGTGATATTTTCCTTACCTTAGGTCCGATTTGCTTTGTACGTGTCCGAAGCTCCTGTATAATGGTTTAAATAATGTCATTGACATATTAAAGAATCATATTCATTGTTATGATATCATATATGGTTCACTTATGACATTATATTACCCGTTCTTTTGTAAATTCCATGTTAAAGAAGCGTTTTGGGTAAAATCGTTTCTTTTATCGTAGTTGTTTTGACTTGTTGTTCTTGACATTATTATTACTTATATCATGATTTACTTACATCCAGAATATAAAATATGATTTATATATCATATATATTCAGTATATATATATATATAATAGATAGATAAATGAAATGAAAAACACCGTTCATGGAGACGGTAGTCCGTACGTACGCATGAACGCTGTTTTTCTTTCTTTATTGTCTTGAATGGAAGTAAGTAGATGACATAAATATATATATATATATACATAAATACAGTATCATTATTATGTCATATATTTCATTAGTACTTATTATATATACTTTATAATCATTCATGAATGGTTAATCATTAAGAATGAATCTCATCGCGTCGTGGAGACGGTATTCCGTACGTACGCACGAGCGATTATATCATTTCCATAATTATTGAATTGAATTGGAGTGGATTATAAAATATATCAGAATCAATATGATGTTTTAATAACTATGTATAGTTATTCTTTACACCATTATACCCATCCATGTAAGGTGGTGGTGGAAAATAGATTACACCACGGCGTGGAGACGGTATTCCGTACGTACGCACGCGCGGTGATTTCTTTTTCCGTAGGATAGATAGATGATGAAATAGGGTTGTTTCATACTTATAATAACATATCAGTATATGAGTGATACTGATGTTATTACTTCATAATGAAACAACCTAAGAAGAAGAAGTGGAAGAAGAAATAAAGATGAAAGAATTGGTAACGGTAATTACCTCTTCTTTGAAGCGCCTTTTGGAGACCTCCTCTTAGGGAACTAAAATTGGTCTTTGAGGAAGACCAGAACCTCTAGGATGTTGCTAGGGAAGTGGAGAAGAGATTTTGGCAGGGGTTGTCCGAGATTGAGTGCTCAAATTGGTGTGAGGAGGAGGGGGAGGAGGTGCCCTTTTATAAGGGAGGAGAGGGGCACCTTAGGAATATCTCAAAATATTATTTTATATTAAAGTAAAAATCGGTTTATAATGGTTCCAAAGGGTCTTATTTCGAAGCTAAAGTGGGGATGGGTAGAAATCCTATCAACCAATAGGATTTAGGCAAGTTTAGGTTATTATTTTAACCTTATCAATTAGATTTAACTCTAAGTTAAATAATTTAACTTTTACCGTGTCTTTTTGTTTTCTTTCACTATATGGTTAATAAACTTACTATAACATGCCAAACGAACCCCAAATTGTTTATTATTAATATATATATCCTTATCTAAGTCATTTGGCCGAACCTTAGATTTTTAGGAATAAAATAGCAATTAATAATATAATATTTGATTTAAAAACTATTTTGTGTCAATTTTGACACTATTTGATATATGATTTTTGTGAAAGTCATAACAGAATTATATGTTCAAACCATGTTGATTAAATCAACACTAATATATCATAGTAACCTAGAAAATTAGTGGAATTCATAAAAAGTCTCAAATTACATTCATTTGAGTATTTATAACATAAATTATGTTAATATTTCCTTAAAAGGGTAATTACTGCATCATCGTGGTGTCATAAATAAATTAATTTATTTAAAGTCTAAAAATTAGAAATAAAATATCATTATGTAGGACATCTTTTTAGCTTTCGAAAGAATATTTATAGTCGAATTTATCTTATGTATAACCCCATATTAAAAATGTTTTAGTGAATAAACTTTGATTTTAACTCTTTTAACTCTTCTTTGAATTAAATAATAATAAATGTCCTAATCTAATCCAAGTGGGCCTAAATGATAATATTTTACACTTAAGGTTGTTTTTGGTCGATATACACTTGTCCAATAGAATTAGGACATGTGTTAGGGTAATATTAATATCATTCTTACCCTTAATTACCCTATTTACTTTTAACCGTGGTAAATAAAAGTAAAAAGTTACTATTCACCAAAAATTATTTTCATCTCATTGAATCACATTTTACTTACTGACATCAACCGTGTCTCTCGGATTTTTGAAATTCCATTCACAGAAGTGGTAAAATTATGTTTTATGAAAAAATCAGTTTTTTAACTACCACTTAGTAGTTTCACTATTCATAAAAAAATGAAGGTTTTCAGAAAAATGCCAAAATTTCATCCTAAGCTATATTTCATATTCCGAATTCAAAAATGAAGTCTATTTTACCAAATTCATAACATAGAAGTTGCATTAATTAATTTTATAATTAAATCCCGCTGTTAAAACAAATAGCGTGTCTTTAGGAAACAATATCTATCAAAAGATTGACACTTGTTTATGTCTGGTTTAAATGTGCAATTACATCCAATGACCAACATTGTATTAAATTGTAAAAATATATTCAAAATATACTTTAAAACTACTCCAATTAATAATTTATCACTATTAATTATTTCGATTAAAAAAGTTGTTTTTTAATTATAATTTAGTAATTTTCACTATTCATCAGAATATGAAAGTTATCCGAAATGTACCAAAATTTCACCTTAGGCTAAATTCGATACTCCGAATCCAAAAATGAAGTTCATTTTGAAAAATAAGATTTACAGAATTTTAAAAAGTGGTTATTACTATTCATAACGGCTAGTTTTAATACCATTTTAATAGCATATCGCTGTTTAGTGAAACTCGTTATTGCGTACTACACACGCTATCGAGGAAGGTCGCGATTGCGTGTAATGCAAGGCAAGTCAAGGATGCGTGTTGTGAAAGCTCCTTTTGGTGTAGCGTACAACACAAGACATTAAAAAGAATATTTTTTATAAAATCTTGGGCTGTTACATTCTCCCATTTCTTTGTGTTCCCTATTAGAGTTCTTGTGGATTCGGTGTGACCAACACATTACGCGGGAACCGATCCTATACCCAAGAGGTTGTTTCCAGTAGGGATCAGTTGGTTTCTAGTAGTGCTGAGGTTATTTCCAGTGGGGCTGAGGTTGTTTCGAGGAGGGCTCTCCAGTTGTACAATCCAACAGGGATGGCCAATGGGTTACCATCCAGTAGGGATGGCCAGTATAGAGGTGCTCACTGAGCAGTTCCATCCAGCATGGATGACCAGAGCAGTTCTGGGTTTACCTCCAGCGGGGCTGGATAGTGGTCCCCGATGCCGGGCTTACCTCTAGCTGGGCTGGGCAGTGGTCCCTGATGCTAGGCTTACCTCCAGGTGGGCTGGGAAGTGGTCTCGGATGTCGGTTTACCTCCAGATGGGCTGGGAATTTGTCCCCGATGTCGGGCTTACCTCCAACTGTGCTGGGCAGTGGTCCCCGATGCCGGGTTACCTCTAGCTGGGTGGGGCAGTGGTCCCTTCGCCGACTTTATCCGGTTCACCCTCCAGTGGATTACCCTGTTACGGGACTGGGTAGTGTGGCACCCGTCGACTATTTCCTGGTCTCCCTATTGTGGGAACCCGTCGACTTCCAGGGACCCTCCAGCAGTGCTGGGTAGGGGGACACCTGTCGACTTTGAGAAGACCTCACGACTGAGAGGCAGTGACGAGGTGTGGTTTGATGTTCCCCCAGAACACTCAAGTATGAGGGGATCTTTCCCCACCGAGACGCGTTCTTGCGACACAACCTAAAACCATGCGGGCGAGTCAGTGCCTCCCAAAACATATAGTTTCGAGGTGCAGTGATTTGATCCCTTTGATTTGCGGTTCCGGGTAGACGTGAGGGATACTGGGCATCGATGGTGTTTACAAATGGGACTGTTGGTGACTCACATTCTTTGGATGAGCTACGGAATGGGGATGCCCTTACAATCTTGATCAGGCTTCTTGACAGATCATATATATATGTACACCTTTTTTTAGTACCCACTCCTTGGGTTTTGATTACTCCCCTTCCAGGAGAGGCGATGACTTGTGGGGTATTCCACGTGCTTTCCGTGTCTATCTTATCATGGTTGGATGAGTCTACTCTCTTTTTGTAGGTAGCAAAATCTCGACGAGAAGTTCATCTTTTCACCATTCCTCGCTCCTTGTGTTAGGAAGAGTCTACTACCTTCCTCTTGTTGGGTTGAGATGTAATCCTCACTGCACTCTCTTTTGTACTACTTTTCTATTCCCCGTTTGATCTGCTGCTCACCCTTCGGTACCTCCTTTGTGTCTCCCTAGAGCCTTCGGGGTATCTTACTTAGTATTTTTATACTCATCCCTTATTGGGCTTTGCCCACACTTGGTGTGCCCTTGCCGACGACGGATAGGTGGAGCGTGACTTCAGGGGAGCTTAGGAGTTCAGGAGCATGGACCGTGTGCGGTGGTCATAGTCAGGTTCCAGGTGGGGGACCCTTCCAGCTGTTTTTCTTTTGTTTACCTGTTGCCGTGTTGTAGCACTTTTCATGTTGGACGCGTGTTTTACCATTTTTCTTTTTAGTTTACTTTCAACACTAACTTTGTACTGTTAGAAGTCGATTCACTTTGTGGTTTATTTATAGCAGTTTCCCTTTACTTTACTTGTCTTTTCTTTTACTCTGCACTTTTGCATTGAGTGTGCTGCATGTGTGTGTGTACAGGTACTCAGGCAAAGGCCTCCCGATTTGTTTAGCCTTCACTACTCGTCGCCATCCCCTGGCCTATGGAGGCGGGCTTGGGGTAGTTACAGCTCGAGCCCGGGTAGGGCCGGGTCTTGAAAATCTGGGTCTATTAAAAGTTAAAATTAGGGGTTCATTATTTTTTGTATAAATGTTCAACGGATTTAATACCTGCTCGGCACGTTTCCCAGGTAGGGGGATGTTGTTTATCAAATGTGTAACATGGATTTAAACCCCTGGTTAAGACCATGAATGTCTCTTTTTTTGGTTTAAATGGGTTTCTTGGGTGGGCACATGGTTTAGGAAAACCATGTCCCAACCATACAGTACCAAAAATCCCACAAAATTTCCAATGTTCACCTAAAAAAACCCATAACAAAAATACAGCCAATATACCCTCAAATAGGGGTAATAGAGTAACTATAAAATAGAATAATACTTATATATAAAAGGTTATGATCGTACACATTAGTCCTAAAAGATAATTTTTGAAATGACATGGTGATAAAAATATAATTACTATGATATTTCAATTTTGAAATTAATTAATGAAACTCCCTTATTCATTAATATCCTAATAAATTTTATTAACCTCTTTAAAAATAACACATGTTATATAATAATTATTTATTTATTTATTTATTTATTTATATTATAGAATCATGATTCCAATTAAATTCGTCCCAATATCAATTGGGTAATTACAATGATCAACCCTGATGAAAAAAAATTATATTTCATAGTAAATTGAAATTAAATCATGGAATATCAATTCTAATATAACATATTTTATTTAATATATAATATATCAAATAAAATTCATAAAAATACATCGAACCAGTTTCTTTTGATGCATATTTATCTCATTACATAAAAAAATTTAGACACTAATATATGAAAACAATTCTCCAAATATTATACCAAAAAAATAGATACTTCATTGCTATGGTTTTGTTTTCATCGACATTTAATACATAGACAATAATTTAACCATGATTTTCTCCATGTCATGTTCTATACATTTGATAATGCTGATGATATACTCACTCTAATACATTTAGTATCATCTTGGTAAAATTTATTAATTTTTAGTATCATATATGTTTACTCAATGTATATTACTCCTCAAGGATTATCAGGTCACCTGTTATTATAACACGAATTGAATATTTCCTAAAATATAAAAACAGATAATCATAATAACAATAGTTTTGTAACATTTATACTATAAAATTAAGTTGTAGAATATACATTTAGGAATTCATGTTTTAAGACATGGAAATATATTTCGATTAAATGATTTTTTTTATTTTCTATTTTTTTTATAACACAATGACTGTTATCCACCATATCCTATGTTTTCATTATACCATTATTCCAAACATTTTAGAATTTTATATGATGGATAATATTATACTTAATATTATAATAAAAATTAATATATATATGTTAATAAGTGAATTTCATTGTATATATTATTTTATAATTATTTTCAATAACCATCACTAAGGATATCACATTTCCCTCACTCCATAAGTATCCTATTATAACAACACGACACTATGTAATAAGATTTCGGGTAGTCATTTTCAGTCATCCCACTATATCTCTGCCCACTATAATGGTATATCACTTTATATGATATTCCCCATTGAATATTTTCATGTTTATTAATAATATGAAAAACCTATATAAAAATAAATATTATCCAAGGAAACATTCATTGAGATACATGTTTTCATATGTACATTTACAAAAAATATTTGGGATCGAAAAAACACAACTATGATTTTTATGATATGTAGTTCTTTATATACATATATAGGTATTAATATTATTATGCAATAACATCACATATTAAATTCTTGATATATAATTGTTTTTAACTATCGTAAATTCAGAATAATTTTTATTGAAATTTGTATCAGTATTCATATTATTTAATATTATTGGGTTATATATGGTAATCTAAATGGATAATATTTATAAAAAACATCCTATATTACTTTTTGAAATATTTATATGTTTTATATAAATATTAATATATTTTAAAAAAATTATTTCATTATTAATCCATTCATAAATATGATTTCATGTAATAATCATATCTGGGTTCTAATAATATTATCATATGTATAACACTACTAAAAAATAACATATTTTAATGACATTTGGTTTCCTTTTTATCATTTTTTACGAAAAAATGAATATATCATTTTTATAAATAACATTTCTATCTAAAATTATTTAAAATAAATATTGATTTTACAATCATTGATAGTTATTATAACAACCAAAAATGATATCCCCAATAAATATTTATAATGTGGGACGTTAAATGTATTTCTTTTATAAAAATGTTTTCAAATATATTTTTGCATACTTATTTTATTGAAAATAAATAATGAACACTCAAATAAATATTTATATATATTTGTGACATTTAACAGTAGACACTAATAATAAAAATTCAATTCCATTTAAAATAATGGTAATCAAAAAACTAATGTTGAATGCGTCTTTTAACAAAAAATTTCAAAATAATATACCTTTAATTAATGACCTAAATTACAATAGAATGGTTATTTAAATGTTTCCTTAAAAAATAACATTCAATGCCACTTTACATGAATATTGTTTTCAAAAATTGACAATCATAATTAATTATATACATGCATTCAAAATAACAGATGCAAAGAATTTATAATTTTGTAATGAAATAAAAAATAATAACATTATAACAATAAGATTATTTCAAGTGGTTAGAAATATAAAAATTGAGTAGTAAAAAATATAAAATAGAAAAAAATCGGATGTAAATTTCAAATAATGACATTAATAAGACATTGTTTTCTAAAATATAAAATACTGATATAATTAAATTTTTGACATAAATATTAAAATTACTCAATCATAAAAAATATTATATAATTAATCATTAAAGGTTTATTAATATTGTATTTTTAGAAGATGAAAAATAATTCTAAAATTCCAAAAACAAAAATAATATGGAATTAAATATATAAATTATTTGTATAAAATCTAAGAGTTATAAAGAAACAGTCGTATTAAAAGTAAGTCAGTGTTCTATTCAAGATAATCTAAAAAATTAATAATAATAGTTAATAAAAAAATTCAATACCACCTCTTTCATGATGAAAATATCATTATGAATCAAAAGAATGAAAAAATAATCATTATATATAAAATACAAGACTACTATTAAATAATATAAAATATATATACAACTATATTCAGTTAATTAATTCCACTTGTATCCTTTATCAAAATTTTGACCTTATTAATTTCCTTTAATGATCAATATTTTAAAACATTAACAACTAAATAATATATAAATTCAAAAATTTAAAGTTAAATTGTTAATATAATAGGATGAAAATATAAAATTAAAAAAACTCTTAATTCTTTCAAAACTCCACCTATTAATGAGTGTAACCATTTTCGCATCCATTCATTTGAACATATTATTAATGACATCCAATCCATACTATTTTAATTTTTTTAAATATAAATAACATCCTATTATATTCTAATTCATAATTACATACCTATTTTTCATTTTAATTAAAGGAAGATACCATAGCCTAATGGTTTTTTTCTCGATGAATTTCATATATATAGTCAACTTTGTCATCATTATCCATATATTTCAAAACATTTTAAATATATTTAATTATATAAACCCATAATTGAATTAGCACTACCTTTATGAAAATAGAATATATGTTTCTAATAAGATATGTAACAAATGATTGCACTACATTAAAAGAACATTCCCAACTACCTCCAACCCGAACCCCCAATAGACATGAGATACATTCCTAATACTCGTTGTTGGTGAAATAGAAACTATTTTCATGAAAGAACACTCTAGAGTGATTTCAACCAAGAATAAAAAAATAAAACCATGACTGGGGACTACTAAAATATGAAAACTCCTGTTTAGGAATTGGGAATATATGGAAAACTATTAATTACATAATGATAAATAAATTATCAAAATATGGAATAATAAATATATTCCTTTCCCTGAATTAAAATGGATATCTACACACAAAATAAAAAAATAGTACATACATGTGGAATAAAAAAGAGAATACACATTACTGAATTGGTTTGTAAAACATCTTTAAAACTAATCAAAACCACAAGATGTCCTATAATGTATTCTTACGAACCAGAAACACTCACCACATCCAGGTATGTATATATAAATACTGAAATAAAAATCAATTAAATGATTCAAATACTGGTGACCTGCATAAAAATAGAAGATTTTTAAGTCCCCACCCCCAATTACTTTGATTTGGTGCATTATTTTAATACATAGGCATGATTACAAGGAATCATGTCCTGAAAGACCGATCAGTTTAGCAGTCTGGGAAAATAGATTACATATTTGAACATTACATTACACATTAGAAAATAAAACACAACATCAATGATCCTTTGATAAAACCATTAATTCCCTATCAAAACCCTACTTATCAATCGTAATACACATCTTGGGATTCGGGGAAAATAATACATAGAAATGAGTGGGCTTAGATGCTCAGTAAGAATAAAAATATAGTAGAAACATTCATAAATAATCATAAACATTTTGGGCAATGTATTAAAATAAAAAAATTCCTTTTAAACTTAATCTTCATCGTAATATGGAAAACATAAAATAAAATTATACCATTTACTTATTCTCATCGATATTCAACTAGTTGAATAATCACATGAAATATCAATAGCCACATTTGTAACAATGGAAAACATAATTCCAGACTTCATAACCACATAGTCAAGGCTTTATTCCAAGACTACAAAAGAGATTTTGTCAAGGCCTTATGCCAGGAAACTATTTGTCTCATGAGACCTACCGATGCATCGAGGAGATACAGAAGGCTCCACCCATGACTTACTAATTTCAATGCATTCCACATATTAAAATTGTTAAACATAACATAAACATTCGTATTAAAACAAGCATACGAAAAGTACATAATTTATCTATAAACCATTAATTGTATAAAAATAAAACATCCATAGTCAAAAATATAAAAAAAACTTCAATACAATATGGAATATTTGTATCATAATAAATCAACATCAAACAAGATTAAAAATACATAAAAGGATGTTGACATAGACGAAAATGATTTGTAAAACCCTTTGAGGGAAATATATATTTTTCGTGAAAACATTTAAAAGTCACACAATTTAGAAAGGAAGAACATTAATTAAATATTTGAAACAAATTTTACCATACCACATAGAAACTTTTGAAATGAATTAAGATTTTAAAAACATTCATGTCAATATAAATAATTCCTTAAAAACCATTTTGAAAACAAGGACATTAATGAGATTGATTTAGAAGAATAAATATTTAAAAAATTTAAATTGATGTTTTATTAAAATGTTATATTAAAATAATCCATTTTAAAACACTTTTATGAAACACAGACATGGATAATTAATATTTTTTAATAGATACTTATGTAAAAACAACCATAGATAATAAATAGATTGTAAAATTAATCCTTACCTAGTACTTTTCTTTAGTTGAGGGTATGTTTAACCTCCTGTATAGAGACTGTAGAATATTTTTACATTATAAATGAACCATTTTAATATTAATTATGTCATACATGATTCATTTATGACTTTATATTACCCATTTAATAAAATTTCCATGTTAAATTAACATTTCGGGTAATAATTGCATTCTTTATCGTATGTGTTTTAACAGGTCACTCTTGATTGTATCGCAAAGATCATGATTTAAATACATCTAGAATATAAAAAATGATTTTTATATAATATATATTTTTAATATAAATATTTATTATAGACAAATAAATGAAATGGATAACACAGTCTATGGAGATAGTAGGTTGTACATACGCATAAACGTTGTTTCCATTTTCATATCATATTGAACGGAACTAAGTGAATAAGATATATGTAAGTACAAAAATATATATATATCTAGTAGAATTATTATTTCATATATTAAATACTTATTAATGAAATATATTTTTATAATCATTGTTTAATGGGGAACGTGGAAATGAATCTCATCGAGTTGTGGAGATAGTAATCCATAGGTATGCATGAGCGACAATATCAATATATTAATTGTGAAATAGTATGAAATTGTATGTTATATTATATATAAATAATCATTAAAATTTTATAGTTATTAATTAAATCATTTATACTCATTATTATATCAATCCAAATAATAATGTTTTTGAATAACAAACTACACCACGACGTGGAGATGTTAATCTGTACATACGCACATATGCGGACTTGTCATTTATAGAATGTATATAGTAATGAAAATGGTTGTATAATTTTTATAATAACATCAAAATATATATAAGATACTCGAGTTATTATCTTATAATGTAAACAACAAAGAAAGAGGAATTGGAAGAAGAAAAGAACTTGAAAGAGGTGATGAAATATTTACAACTTATTTGGGTTCTTCCTTTTGATTTGATCAAAAGGGCTCCTTAAGATTTATTTATGACCAAAGGAAGTCCTCTATAATGATTATAGGTTTGTTAGGAAGATATTTGAGTAGGGTTTGTTCGAGAAAAAAGACTTTGGAGGTGGGAAATTAAGAGAAGGTGAAGTTACCTTTTATAAAAGAGGTGAGGGTCACTCTAGTAAAAGCTTGAAATATTATATTATAATAAAATAATTTTCTTTTTATAATGTCCCCAAAATGAATTATTTAGAGGATAATGTGTTTATGGGTCGAAAACCTCTAAACCAATAGGTTTTAGATAGGTTTAGGACATCATAATAACCTTAACTTTTAGTTTTAACTCTTAGTTAAATAGTTTGAGATTTACCATGTTTCTTTGAATTTATATATTATATGGTTAATAATCTTAATTTAACAAGCCTAGAGAAACCCATGTGGTAGGTTATTAATATATATAACATTATTTATGTATTCTGGCAGAACAATAGCTTTTTGGAATATTATATCAATTAATAATATAATATTTTTTTTAAAAACTCAATTAAGTCAATTTTGACACTATTTAGTATTTGGTTTCTGTGAATATCATAACAGCTTGATTACTTCGAAATAAAAGTATATAATAAACCCTATTATGCCATATTAACTTATAAAATTAGTGTAATTTATCAAAAGTCTCATATTACATATATTTTGATATTTATAATAAAAATTATTTTAATCTTTCATTAATTAGGTAATTATTGCATCATCATTGTTTCATAAATTGATTAAATTACATAATGTAAAAAAATATAAATAAAATAAAATTACGTATAATTTTATTATCTTTCTATTGAATATTTATAGTCTAATTTATCTTATGTATAACCCTATATTAAAAATGGTTTAGTTATTAAACTTTGAAATTAAAGCTTTTAACTATTCTTTAAATAAAATAATTATAAATGTTATAATTGTATCCTAGTGGAACAAAGGGTCATATTTTATTAATAAGGTTTTTTTGTGTCGAATTATACTTATAAAATAGAATTATGGCATTTGTTATTGTAATTATAAAATAATTTTTACCATTAATTACCCAATTTACTTTTAATCGTGGTAAATAAAAAAAATACTATTCAACAGAAATTATTTTCATCTTATTGAACACAATTTGACTTACTGAGGTCAACCATTTCTCTATGATTTTTGAAATTCAACTCACAGAAGTGGTAAAATTATGTTTCATTCAAAATTGCTAATGTGCATAGAAGGTTGGTAAAAGAGGTTAAAATGTTTAATAGAATTTTATATATGAAATTTTATTATTAATTTACTACAATGAATTAAATTGAAGTTATATAGGTATTATATATCTATTTTTAATTAAAATAAATTTAAATTAAATAAATAATTATTTAAATAAAATGTCAGTTTTAAATAATTCCAGAGTGTTTTTCACAATTTGTTAAAAATTTAATGTTTTTAGAAAAATACCAAAAATTCACCCTAAGCTAATTTTGATAATCTGAATTCAAAAATGAATTCCATTTTACCAAATTAAAAACATATATATTGCATTAATTAATTTAAAATTAATTAACATTGTCAAAACCCAATAGCGGGTATTTTAAAAAGTAAAAACAATTAAAAGAATGACATATGTTTATGTCAAATTTTAAAGATAAATTACTTATAATGACCTAAATTGTATAAAATGATAAAATATTATCTAATTATACTTCCTAACCATTCAAATACATAATTTATCACTATAATTTATTTCGAATAATTATTTTTTCAATTAAAATTTAGTATTTTTAACTATTCATCAAAATATAAAATTTATCAAAATAGTACAAAAAATTTATCAAAACTAAATTTGTATGTCCTAATTATAAAAAAGAATTTGTTTTCATTAAATTGATTATATAAAAGTTTAAAATATTGGATTTAAAAAGGGCTCCCCCTTAAATGGAATAAAACTACATTTTTTGAAAAATACATCTTTTATCTTAGAAATTGAATTTTTATTATATTATGTATTAGAAACACAAAAGATGAATGTCAAAATTATATAGGATATATAAAATTTAAAATGTAGTTAATACTATTTATAAACTCTATTTTGAAAAGCTAGTTTGGTAAGTCATGGTGCGCACAAACTCGGTGTTGCGTGTATCCCAAGTTATTGAAATACATTGAAGAGACAACATACTATGAAATCTTGGGGTGTTACAAGATTTGTACAAACATATAGGCTCATATAATGGGTATGAGTAAAATATGACCTATATAATTTTACCAAAGATTCTATATATTTTTTGCATAATACATTAAATAAATTTATTTTTGAACATAATTTATTACTGTTAGGTCCACAAGGTTGAATACCCTGAGTGGGGGGTGAATCAGGGTATGACTAATTTAAAATTAAAGCCCGTTATGATCTTGTTTCTCTGTTAATCAAAACACTCTTACCTCTCTTTCCTTTTGCACAATATAAAAATAAAGTAAAGCATACACATGATACATCAATTTTTACATGGTTCACCCTCACTGGGCTTTGTCCAAGGAGCATACACCGACAATGTGCCGATGTACCAAATCCACTATAAGCACAATACTATTTACAAGGTTTGGGATAGATCACTTCTATTCCTAGGCTCACTGCCTTTACAATGTTTTGGGTCAACTCACTACTTCCCCAAGGGTCACTCCCTGTTTCTCTCTCTCTCTGGATCACTGCTGGAGGAGAGGATCACCTTCATACTCTCCCTTTGCTCACTGCTCCGGAAAGGATCCACTCACAGTTTATAGACCTGTAGGTCTATTCATTATCACTAATGAATGCATCCTCCTTTGAATGTAGATGATCAATTGAAGTCCAACTTTCACATGTAGATGAATGTCTCTTTGCACCGAAGGTATCGGGAAATATTCCAGCTTTCACGCAGCCCTAAATCACTACTATGAATCACCCTTACTTGGATCCCTTCTCTAAGCCGGCGTGCAAGTCTCGGTGCACAAATCAAAACTGTCACGCAAGTCCACCTCAACCACTTTCACGACACAAGCTTCTACTACCCCCAACTTGCACGACTCACTTCCTTTCTCGCTGAAACCACCTCAGGTGCGCAACTATCACTTGGCGCGCAACATCCACTTGCGTGACCACAACACACTTGCTTGAATCTACTACAAAACGGCCTATATCAGCGCTAAAAAAGGGCATTAACAGCGCTAAAAAAGCGCTGTAAAGCTCAGCGCTCATATAGGGGGTCCCTTTTGTCGGCCCTCCGAAAATAACTGATAAATGCCCCTTTTATCAGTGCTAAAACAATTGCGGATAAATGACCCATTTATCAGCGCTTTTTTTAGCGCTGATAAAAGGGACCTTTATCAGCGTTTTTTAGCGCTGATAAAGCTAAAAAAATATTTAAAAAATGAACATATTAAAAAAAATGCGGGGAGTGCTTTAATCAGCGCTTCAAACCTTGTTTATCATCTCTAGGATGTCTCTCGCGCACTTCCCTTTCCTCACATCCTCATACGCGCGCACCCCCTTCGCTTCCTCCCGAACTCAAACACGAGACCCCCCCCCTTTTGTGGCTGCACCTTTACCACTAAGGCATTTGGTTTTGAACTCTATTTAATGATATATATATATAGATATATTTATTCATATATTTATATAGATTCATATTAATATTAATATATTTATTCATATATTAGTATATATATATTAATTCAGATATTAATATTAATATTTATATATTTTTAGTTATGATTTTTTATACGTATATTTATTTGTATATTAATATATACATATAATATTAGTTTTAAATAGACTTATGAAATAATATTTTTTTATGTGTGTTTATAAATAAATAAATAAATACATAAATACATAGATATATATAGCACACAGAGACACACAGAGATACACACACACACAAAAATATATATATTTACGAATAAATAAATATATATGTGTATTTGAATAGCCATAGAATGTACTTATAAGATTTGTTTTAAATAAATTTATGGAAAAATATGTTTCTGATGCTTGTTTATAAGTAAATAAATAAATACATACATATATACATATATACAACACACAAACACACACATAGACACTCACACACACAGACACATATATATTTACGAATAAATACATATATATATATGTGTGTATTTGAAAACCCATAATGTTAAAACGACCATAACTTATAATATAGAATCCCATTTCAATGCCACAACTAGTCAAATCGATTAAAATGAAACAATCTTTGATATGATATGTGGTACCGGCTAATGGACATACAGATTAGAATTTATACTTGTTTGAAGTTTGAGTTGCATTTTCAACCTATTTTAGATATTTTATTAATTTTTTTGATTTTTTGTGTCCTAAAATTGTTAATAAATGTTTTTTAATCAATAGTAATTAGAAAAGTGTAATTAACAATATTTTTTAAAAATATTTTTTACAAATTTTAACTAAATGTCTTATATATTAAATGTTATATTCTATTTATACGTATCTATAACATATTTAAAAAATATATATTGTATTTATATCAATAGAAATATATTTATATAACAAAATTTTATTTTTCATGAAAAAATATTTTTTTTGAAATTTTACATTTATCAGCACTTGGGAAAAGCACGGATAAATCCCCCCTTTATCAGCACTACTTAAAGAAGTGCTGATAAAGGGGTCCCCTTTATCAGCGCTAAAACAAGCACTGATATAGGCGGGTCCTTTATCATCCCTAATAAAAGCGCTGATAAAGGGGGCCTTTATCAGCACTTTTTTTATCACTCACTAACGCAACCCTTTATCAGCGCTTTTTTTAGCGCTGATAAAGTCACCCCATATCAATGCTTTTTTAGCGCTGATAAATGTGAAGCGTATCCTTTTCCCATTTTTTTGGTAGTGCGACCACCACACCGGCGCGACGAGAGCACTAATTTTTCCAAGTGTTGAACTATGTACTGAATGAGGAGGGGTAGACTTGTATTTATAGGAATTTAGACACCCTGCTCTATGGCACACATGTCTCCCCTAGGCGCGCAAGTCTCGGAGCACATGTCTCTGCCCTTTGTCTCTGCAGCGCTAGTCACTTGCGCGACCTAACCCAAAACGTGCGCGACCCTATCCCTTTTCCATATTTTGGTGTTCTAATCTTGAAAAACATATAGCGCGTCCAGATCATCCATTCTTTCGTCGACGTTCTTGAATCGAACATGGATCATTAACAACAACCCTTGAACTCGACATGCCACCATGAAATCCCCTTTGTCAACAAATTTGTATGTCATGGTTTTCTTTGCCAACAATCACAACACATATGTCCACTTTTTCAACAAACACAATCACCTCAAAAATGCTTCAATGATGCCTTGTGGGATTTTTGCCCCAAAATTACAGAGGTTCTTTAAACAAGCATGGAAAAAGAAAATTTTATCAATCATTATACTTTTCACTCAAAGAATATTATGAATATTTTTTCCAATCAAACACAACTTGTATGACATAACACAATAATTTTATACTCAACCAATAATATATGTATTTCCATTAAATTATCTTTGAATCCATGATAACATAAATTATATATTAATAATATAAAAAATTAATATATTATATTCTCTTAAATATATTTAATAAATTATATTTTCAAAAAAGCATTCAATTTATTCTAAAAATCTACAATTTTTAAAAACATTCAAAAACACTTTAGAAATTTAAAAAAAAAATAATGAATTCATGCAATAAACATAATAGTGACTAATATTTGAATAGGATTAAAGATAAGAACCACATAGAAACCATTATTTCATGAAAATATATACACATAAAGGGGATAAAAATTAGTCATAATGGGATCCAAAAAATCATCCTTATATGGATATTATAATAATATGAAACTCAAAAAAAATTAATAGGAACAATAGTGGTCATTTTTCCTAGATCATTTTGTCATATTGAAATCCTAAAAATTTCATAATACAAATTTACCATCAGGTAATTCTAGGTACCAAAAAACCCTCGGAAGGATAAAAATACCAATTCAAAAAACACCATACACACACTAGGTTACTATTACAAGAAACATGGGATTTTACATAGTTATAATGGGTTCCTACGATATAAATGGAATGATGGAAAGTAAAAAATACTTCATATAATGATCATATAAATCTGTACCTCATAAAAATTAAATACACCAAATATCAAAATTTAATAACATGTATAATCATCAATTAAAAATACTACAAGAAAATCAAATTTTGGAATCAATATATAATAGAAATGATATAAAAAAAGAGGATCAATATTGATTGTAACAACAATTACCAATATACTCATTTTTAGAGATGATCGAAATGGTGCCTTTAAAACACACTTGAAAGGGCTAGCTAATCCGTACACAATTATTATCATTATGTGACAACATTATTTAAAATTATTGTTTTAAACCCCCTCTTTTTAAAGACCATACAGTTCACGTTAATACCACAAAAAATACCTCCCCTGACTTATAGTTAGTTAAATTATTAAATTTGTTCTACCATACCCATTTTGAGTAATCCAACCCATCAACCATCTAAATAATCATTGGAAAAATATTGTACTGTAAAACATCATTTGAAAACACTCTTGTTCCAGTAAATGGTTAGTTTAGGAATTTAAGAAAAACTCATTGCTTGTGACCACACCATTTCAAGGAACAATACACATGATAATCCAAATTTAATCCTTCGTGGGTAACTAATATATGTAAAATTTTATATGGAAACTATTTTTAAAAATAAAATATAATTATATTATGAAATATGAAGGAATTACATATGAACACTTACCTCATTCCATATATGAAACAGATCTAATAACATCGCACCCAAGGGAACATTCCAAACTAAGTGAGAAGGAAACATCCCAATACCTAAACAACACCCCCACCCATGTTAAACAAACACTAAACATAATGACGAATCAATATGTTTTTTTTGATTCATGAAAGAAAAGAAAAATCAAGCATTATATGTAATAAAAGAGATAATAAACAAAGAAGTAAGATACTTTATGAGAATAAATTTGTTCGAACCTCCATCATTTTGTAGTTTTCATAATCACAAATTATCTCAATATAAAGATTCTACACATTCATGGAATTTAAATATCTCTATGAAAATCAATTAGTTCATAAAATAACATATACATTAATAAGAAATTTTCTTATAGTATGGGATAAAATATTTTTAGATGTGTCTTTTTACATGTACCATTGATTAACACTTCGTCTTGTAATGGTATATGTAACACAAACCCTTCATAATATTTTTTGCATTCCCTAGCAAACTGAATTTCGGCATACGGAAACCGAAGTTGACACACTGATACCAAAATCAAAAAATCGAAACTAAATTTTGACAGACCAATGTATGAAGACCGATTTTATCATACCAAATTATGACACACCAAAGTTTGACAGACCGAAGTTGACACATAGAAGATGACACACTGATTTATGACAGACCGAAGATTGAAAGACCGAAGTCGACACAGTGAAGATGAAACACTGAAGTATGACACACCGATATTTGAAACACCTAAGATTACAAACCGATGTTATCAGACCAAAGACAACAGACCAAAGATGACACAATGATTGATATAAATAAATATTTCAATTTCATTAATTAAAATTTATTTCTAATGGTCATATTTAGACAAATTAATGTTTCTCGCATTATTTAATGCTGTCTTTAGGAGTATCCGTAGACAAGTAAGAGGTAAATGCACTTGCGAAGAACATTATTTCAAAAGGATCATGGAGTATAAAAGGACCTCATCTTTCATGTTTAAAAAAAGTAAGCAGTCAATGCAGTTCAGGAAGTAGTACACACTGAGACACAAACTGTAAGAATACCAAAAGTCATGAACTAAGTGCTAGAGATTACAAGAAGACTATAACAAGCTACCTTATACAAAAAGGTCTTCAGTATACATCAAGACACTAGAAAGCTAAACCTTTTTATTATTTGAAGATGGATTACATAAACTACGATACTCTGTTCTGAAGACAACATTTATAAGAAGACTCAAATACCATTTTCTCAACATTCATTGAGTCTAGTTAATTACTTCACAATACATAGAGAATTATTAACTCTATTTTCTTTCTTAAAAATGTTGTGTTTTATATTAACCTTTTGAGAAGTGTGTATATTTGTTTCTATAACACACACTATCTTTTGATCACAACTAGAGCATATAAAACAATCCTCATAGTCAATAACTTATTACATTCGTTTCCCACGAATAACTGTGGTAGAGGTAAAGCGTGACACTTTATAGATGGATGTTCTATTGTAAACACCGGTCCAGGGTGTGGATCAAAAGTTTATTTATATAAGAATCATGGTGGAAGTTTATCATCAAGTGGAGAATGTTACGTATCTACTTGATATTGAATCTCTTGTTTACATTGTTGTGCCAATCATCAATTATTCTATTTTGTTTTATCCACTGCTTATATTTTTTCAACAACTAAAAATTGTTTTTACTTTAACTCTAATAGTTAGTTTTGGTTAGTGTGTATTTATGTTTAATTTAGTAAACCTGTTTCAAAAGTTTAATTAGTCATTAAATTTATTCAACTGAGGACTAATCAACCTTAGAGATTATTGTTGAGCAATTAAACATTTATATCTCTACTGCCGTAATTGACCGGGCTGTTTCAAATTGGGGGATTTTTATCATAATGTTTTTAACAGGAACTTTAATTGGAACTCAATTCACCCCCCTCTTGAGTATCCACTGTAACACCCGAGACTTTTATGTTATATAAATCATCAAAGGAATCTTTTTCTACACAACACTTGCTTGGCTTGCTTTACACGCAATCGCGACCTTCCTCGATAGCTTGCGTCGTACGCAATACCGAGTTTCACTAAACAACAATATGCTATTAAAACTAGCCGTTATGAATAGTAATAACCACTTTTTGAAAATTTATAAATTTTATTTTTCAAAATGGACTTCATTTTTGGACTCAGAATATCGAAATTAGCCTAGGGTGAAATTTTGGTATTTTTCTGAAAACTTTCAATTTTTGATGAATAGTGAAACCACTAAGTGGTAGGTTAAAAACTGAATTTTGCATAAAACATAATTTTACTGCTTCTGTGAATGGAATTTCAAAAATCCGAAAGACACGGTTGATGTCAGTAAGTAAAATGTGGTTCAATGAGATAAAAATAATTTTTTGGTGAATAGTAACTTTTTACTATTTTTACCGCGGTTAATAGTAAATAGGGTAACTAAGGGTAAATATGATATTAATATTACCCTAACACATGTCCTAATTCTATTGGACAAGTGTAATTCGACCAAAAACAAACTTAGGAATAAAATATGACCATTTAGGCCCACTTGGATTAGATTAGGACATTTATTATTAATTTATTTAAAGAAGGGTTAAAATAGTTAAAATCAAAGTTTAATAAGTAAAGCATTTTTAATATGGGGTTATACATAAGATAAATTCGATTGTAAATATTAATTAGAAAGCTAAAAAGATTTCCTACATGATGGTATTTTATTTGTAATTTTTAGACATCAAATAATTTAATTTATTTATGACACAAAGATGATGCAGTAATTATCTTATTAATGAAATATTGACAAAATTGATAATATAAATACCAAAATAAATGTAATTTGAGACTTTTTATGAATTCCACTAATTTTCTAGGTTACTATGATATATTATTTTTGATTTAATAAACTTGTTTTGAACATATAATTCTGTTATGACTTTCACAAAAATCATATATCAAATAGTGTCAAAATTGACACAAAATAGTTTTTAAATAAAATAAAATATTATTAATTGTTATTTTATTCCTAAAAATCTAAGGTTCGGCCAAATAACTTAGATAAGGATATATATATTAATAATAAACAATTTGGGGTTCGTTTGGCATGTTATAGTAAGTGTATTAACCATATAGTGAAAGAAAACAAAAAGACACGGTAAAAGTTAAATTAATTAACTTAGAGTTAAATCTAATTGATAAGGTTAAAATAATACCCTAAACTTGGCTAAATCCTATTGGTTGATAGGATTTCGACCCATCCCCACTTTAGCTTCGAAATAAGACCCTTTTGGAACCATTATAAACCGATTTTGACTTTAATATAAAATAATATTTTGAGATATTCCTAAGGTGCCCCTCTCCTCCCTTATAAAAGGGCACCTCCTCCCCCTCCTCCTCACACCAATTTGAGCACTCAAGCTCGGCCAACCCCTGCCATTTTATCCTCTACACTTCCCTAGAATAATCCTAGAGGTCCTGGTCTTCTCCAAAGACCAATCTTAGTTCCTTAAGTGGAGGATTCAAAGAGGCGTTCCAAAGAAGAGGTAATATCCATTACCGATCTTTTCAATTTCTTTCTTCTTCAACTTCTTCTTCTTTAGTTGTTTCATGATAAAGTAATAACATAAGTATTACTTACATACTGATATGTTATTATAAATATGAAACAACCCTAATTCACCTTCTATCCATCCTACGGAAAAATGAAATCACCGCGCGTGTGTACGTACGGAATACCGTCTCCACGCCGTGGTGTAATCTATTTTCCACCATCACCTTACAAGGATGGGTATAATGGTGTAATGAGTAACTATATATGATTATTATTAAGTAATATTGATACTGAAATAATATATATATACACTCCAATACAATTCCACGATCATAGGAACGATATCATCACTCGTGTGTACGTACGGAATACCGTCTCCACGATGTGATGCGACTCGTTCTACATGATCTTCATTTCATAATGATTATATAAATGAATTGAATGAATGAATATGGTATATACTACACTAATACCATTCTGGAAATGAATTATCTATAACCTAAAGATAAGAATAATAATTTATTCGACAAAACACGCATAAGAACAAAAAGTTATAAAGACCCGAGTAACACGTAACAATGAAATATTACTAAAAAGAAGCTAATAATATGACCATATATGATCTCATATCAATATGTATGATTCTGGAATAAGTCAATAACATTATTTAAACCATTATACAGGAGCTTCGGACACAAACAAAGCAAATCGGACCTAAGGTAAGGGAAATATCACAATCTCACTTTTATCCAAGATTGTTTTTACTTTGGTAATTACTGGGGTGTATTTTATCATCCACATCCATGTTCCCTCAACATGTATTATTATTTCCATCCTTATACAATAGTTTATATCCAATTTTACCCTTCGGTATGTTTTTTTGTAAAAGATATGAAAGGAATCTTTTGTCGTTTTTCATATGAGGTACTTTTTGACTTTTCCGACAAAAGTACGAAGAATGTTTTTTTTAACTTATACGGCATGAATAGATTTTTTAAAACATTATTTACAAGAAGCTTACTTTACAAGTTCTCAAGTTTATTTTTAATCAACTTCTTTTATTTTAAAGTTGTATGACATGTTATGAAAGGAAAAATGTTTTTTAAGAAGAAAGGATATTTTCCTCAAGAATGGAGTTCAAGTGTTTTATCAAAATGATTTTCCATCTAAGATAATAAAGGGTTCTGTTTTTATCCCTATTATTAAATTGATTTGTTCATGTTGTGATGGAATTATTTTTATGAATTCCTTTATCTTATATGAATTGATTTATGATGTCATGATGTTTCAAGAATCCCATTTTTGTTACATGTGTTATGCGATGATGTATGTTTTATGATTATGTGGCACACATAAGAAAGGATTCATTATAAGATGGGTGGGACCTATATCTCCCTCCAATGCATTGGGTAAAGATTTTATATCTCATGAGATAGACATGGCTGGAACGGAAGGTTATTTCGGTTCAGTGATACAGGACTGAAACGAGGAGTGAACTCGGTTCAGAAAGGGACTTTGTCCACTAAGATAGTCTTGGAAATGAGTCATGACTAACAAGAAATGATTTCCATGATTATGTGTGCATGCCACAAAGTTTCAAGTTTTATGTTATGATTATGGGGATCTCATTTTCACTTCTATGATTTATTCCATGTTAAGATATTATGATCTCTTTTGCAGGTTTTGATTTTCATAAAGATATGATATGATTTTTATTTCCTTTATTTGCCCTTGCTGAGCATTTGAGCTCACCCTTTTATGTTTTCTTTTCCCCAGGCCAGGAAGATGGATATTAAGTAGAATATGCTAAAAGGGACCCTAGATATGATGAAATAAATGGGAGACACTGTAGAAGATTTATGAACCAGTTGTTTATGTTTCCCAGTTTCTAAAGACACTATACCTATACGGTCCTTTGTGGTTTTGTCATATGTTGTAATAAGTGTGCTTCAATTTCGATGTATTAACAATGTATGTAAAGTATGGGTCGTTATAGTTGGTATCAGAGGAAAGGTATAGTCAACCTTTGGAAACTAGGATGTGAAATCCTTAGTAAGAACCCTAAGGATAAGTCTAAGCATAGAAAACAATCTTAGAAATGGCCATGAATAACCTAGGATAAGACCATAAGCATGAAATTTTTTTTCTTGAATTATGTGGTTTCCTATTATAATTAGTGTTGCTCACACTATTCTTCTTGGTTTTAGTCAATGGCTGGAACCCGAAGGAACCGTGTTAATGCGGAATGCGATGGGCAATGCAATGATTGTCCCCCTGAGCAACCAAACGATATGGGAGCTGGAATGCAAAATCTTGTAGCCATTATCACACAACTTTCTCAAGCTATGAATCATGCAGGATTTCCAAACGAACAAAGGAGGGAGCAACATTCTGTTGAATCCTTCATGAGGCAGCGTCCACCATCTTTCAGCGGGTCTACTGATCCATTAGTTGTTGAACAATGGATTAGTACTACTGAAAAGATATTTTCAGTTCTTCAATGTTCTGAGCATGATAAAGTCATCCTAGCAGTGTATTGTTTGGAAGGAGATGCGGATCCATGGTGGAATCTTGTTAAGAATACGAGGAAAATGGATGAAATTGAGTCTATGGAATGGGACGAGTTAAAGAACTTATTTTTCAATAAGTACTTCCCTCGTATTCTCCGAACAAAGATGGAGAAAGAGTTTCTTGAACTGAAGCAAAGGGATGATGAATTTGTTGGTACCTATGAAGCAAATTTCACAAGACTTGCAAGGTACGCTTCTGGTATTATTATCCAACCTGAGAGTAAGATCGATCGATTCTTTAGTGGCTTAAAACCAAGTATTCGAAGGGCGTTATCCATAAGAGACTTCAATAGCTACGAGGAAATCGTTCGATGTGCTCTCAAAGTCGAGATGGAGATTGGAGTAACCCATCAGTCGCATGGGTTTGATAAGAAGAGGAAGATGGAATTCAAAGGAAACTCTAAAGAGCACAATGAAAAGAAGATGAACTTTCCCTTATGCTCAAAGTGTGGAAAGAAACATGGAGGGAGTTGTCTTAAAGGGACAAGTAAATGTTTTAAATGTGGAAAAGAAGGTCATCGGGCATTTGAATGCCGTGATAATGGGAAGAAGATGTCTAATGACGCAAACAAAGGAAGGGATACACAGAATGAACCTACTACACTTCAATGTTTCAAGTGCAAGGAGATGGGGCATTATGCCAATCAATGCCCAAATCCAAGGGTTGATGATGATGGTCGACGTCAACAAACTCTTAAGGCTAAACACAAAGGAAAGTCACATGCAATTTCTATCAGCGATGTGGAGTACGATAACGATGTGGTGAAAGGTACACTTACCATCCACTCTAAAGTAGGAAATGTTTTATTTGATTCTGGATCCACCCACTCTTTTATTTCTGAAAAATTTTCTAAGGGTATCACCGTATTACCTCAACAATTAGATGTTGAGTTAGCTGTGACAACACCTAATGGCACATCAATCGCATCAAAAGTTTATAATTCTTCTCCGATCGAAGTTTGTGGGAAAGTGCTTCCTGCAAATCTTGTGATCCTTCCTTTAGTGGAATTTGATGTGATTCTTGGCATGGATTGGCTTTCTCTACATGGATCTCATATCAATTGCCAAATAAGGGAAGTCACATTTCATATTCCAGATCAATCTACGATCGTATACCAATGAAAGGATGAACATAACCTTCCAGTGGAAATTTCTTCCATCTTATGGGTATTGATTCCACTAAATGAAGGTTATTTATCTCAAATGGTTGGTGAGAAACTCACGATTAAGAATATGCCCATTGTACGGGAGTTTGATGATGTCTTTCCGGAGGAATTGTCGGGTCTTCCACCAAATCGTGAAGTTGAGTTTTCAATAGAACTCGTACCGGGTGCTTTGCCTATTTCAAAGACAACTTATAGAATGGCCCCAATTGAGTTGAAGGAATTGAAGAAGCAACTCCAAGAGAATCTTGATAAGGGATTCATACGCCCTAGTGCGTCACCTTGGGGAGCACCTGTTCTATTTGTTAAGAAGAAAGATGGATCAATGAGACTCTGCATTGATTATCGAGAACTTAACAAGATCACTATCAAGAACAAATATCCTCTCCCACGCATTGATGACTTATTTGACCATCTACGCGGAGCTCAATACTTTTCCAAGATTGATCTTCGTTCAGGGTATCATCAATTAAGGGTCAAAAGGGAGGATATACCAAAGACGGCTTTCCGTACAAGGTATGGACACTATGAATTTATAGTGATGCCATTTGGTCTTACTAATGCCCCTGCTATCTTCATGGATCTAATGAATAGAGTCTTTAGAGACTATCTTGATCAATTTGTGGTAGTCTTTATAGACGATATTCTTGTCTATTTAAAGAGCAAGGAAGAGCATGAAGATCGCATGAGAATTATATTGAAGAACCTGAGAAAGGAGAAGCTTTATGCCAAATTTACCAAGTGTGAATTTTGGCTTCAAAAAGTTGCATTTTTGGGTCACATAATCTCAAAAGAGGGGATATCTGTGGATCCAGCAAAAACAGAGGTTATCGAAAGATGGTCAAGACCAACAACAGTAACTGAGATCCGAAGTTTTCTTGGTTTGGCTGGATATTATCGACGTTTTGTAAAAGATTTTTCACGATTATCTAATCCACTCACCAAGTTGACTCGGAAAGGAGTTAAGTTTGTCTGGACAGAGGAATGTGAAGAGAATTTCAAGGAGTTGAAAAGAAGGTTATCCAGTGCACCTGTGCTCACACTGCCTTGTAGTGGAGAAAGGTTTGTGATCTACAGTGATGCATCCAAGAAGGGATTGGGGTGTGTTCTTATGCAAAATGATATGGTGATAGCTTATGCCTCACGACAGTTGAAAATCCATGAGCAAAATTACCCAACACATGATTCGGAGTTGGCTGCGGTAATCTTTGCATTAAAGATTTGGAGGCATTACCTTTATGGTGAAAGGTGTGATATTTATACTGATCATAAAAGTTTAAAGTATATTTTCACACAAAAGGAGTTGAATATGCGTCAAAGAAGATGGTTGGAGCTGATTAAGGATTATGACTGCTCAATCCATTACCACCCTGGGAAAGCAAACAAGGTGGCAGATGCATTAAGTCGACAAGACCATGCTAGTTTATCCATGATGAGGATCACAAAAGATCCAATATTTATGGATTTACAAAGGATGGATCTTGGAATTATAATGGAAGGGGAAAAATATTATCTTTCTCAAATGAATGTTCAGCCATCTCTACATGTGAAGATTAAAGAGGCACAGAAAGAAGATGTCGAGTTACAAAAGAAGGTGAGAAATGTTCCTGAATTCAACCTTGATTGTGATGGGATAATAATGTTCAGGAATCGGGTTTGTCTTCCTCCCATCCCCGAATTAAAGAAGGAGCTGCTGTATGAGGCTCATAGTTCTTCATTCTCTATTCATCCTGGAAGCACGAAGATGTATAGGGACCTGAAAGAGTACTTCTGGTGGGATGGCATGAAAAGAGATGTTGCTGAATATGTCTCTCGATGCTTGGTTTGTCAACAAGTTAAAGCTGAGAGACAGAAGTCTAAGGGGATGTTACAACCATTACCCATACCCGAATGGAAATGGGAAAACATCACTATGGACTTTGTCACAGGACTTCCTAAAACATCCAAAGGAAATAATGCTATCTGGGTCATAGTTGATCGTCTTACAAAGTCTGCACACTTCATTGCTATTAGAGAGGATTTCTCTCTAGATCAGCTTGCCAGGATATATGTAAAGGAAGTGGTAAGATTGCATGGAGTACCACTTTCTATTATATCTGATCGAGATCCGAGATTTACCTCGAAGTTCTGGCGAAGTCTTCAGCATACTCTGGATACAGAGTTGAGTTTCAGCACTGCTTATCATCCCCAGACAGACGGTCAGTCTGAGAGAACAATTCAAACCCTAGAAGATATGTTGAGAGCTTGCTCTATGGATTTCAAAGGAGGTTGGGATCAACACCTACCTTTGGTGAATTTTCTTATAATAATAGCTTTCACTCCAGTATTCAGATGGCTCCTTATGAAGCTCTCTATGGAAAGAAATGCAGGACTCCAACTTGCTGGGATGAAGTTGGGGAAAGAAAGCTATTAGGACCTGATCTCATTGATGAAATGGCAGAAAAGGTTAGATCTATTCAACAACACATAAGAGCAGCTCAGAGTCGACAGAAAAGTTATGCCGACAACCGAAGAAAAGACCTAGAGTTTGAAGTGGGCGATAAAGTGTTCTTACGAATATCTCCCTGGAAGAGGGTTATGAGATTTGGAAAGAAGGGGAAGTTGAGCCCTAGATATATCGGTCCTTTTGAAATACTGGATCGTGTTGGGAAGGTAGCTTACCGATTGGCGCTTCCACCGAATCTCTCTCAAGTTCACGATGTGGTCCATGTATCTCTCATGAGAAAGTACATACCAGATCCTTCACATGTACTCAGCTCAGAAGTTGTACCGCTGGAGCAAGATCTTTCTTATGAAGAACAGCCGATAGAGATTCTGGATCGTAGCGAAAAAGTCCTACGAAACAAGACCACTCGCTTGGTGAAAGTTTTATGGAGAAACCACCAACTTGAAGAAGCTACATGGGAGCTTGAGGATATGATGAGGGAGAAGTATCCTCATTTGTTTGTTACAAAGTGACGAATTTCGAGGGCGAAATTCTTTTTAAGGGGGGTAGAATGTAACACCCGAGACTTTTATGTTATATAAATCATCAAAGGAATCTTTTTCTACACAACACTTGCTTGGCTTGCTTTACACGCAATCGCGACCTTCCTCGATAGCTTGCGTCGTACGCAATACCGAGTTTCACTAAACAACAATATGCTATTAAAACTAGCCGTTATGAATAATAATAACCACTTTTTGAAAATTTATAAATTTTATTTTTCAAAATGGACTTCATTTTTGGACTCAGAATATCGAAATTAGCCTAGGGTGAAATTTTGGTATTTTTCTGAAAACTTTCAATTTTTGATGAATAGTGAAACCACTAAGTGGTAGGTTAAAAACTGAATTTTGCATAAAACTTAATTTTACCGCTTCTGTGAATGGAATTTCAAAACTCCGACAGACACGGTTGATGTCAGTAAGTAAAATGTGGTTCAATGAGATAAAAATAATTTTTTGGTGAATAGTAACTTTTTACTATTTTTACCGCGGTTAATAGTAAATAGGGTAACTAAGGGTAAATATGATATTAATATTACCCTAACACATGTCCTATTTCTATTGGACAAGTGTAATTCGACCAAAAACAAACTTAGGAATAAAATATGACCATTTAGGCCCACTTGGATTAGATTAGGACATTTATTATTAATTTATTTAAAGAAGGGTTAAAATAGTTAAAATCAATGTTTAATAAGTAAATCATTTTTAATATGGGGTTATACATAAGATAAATTCGATTTTAAATATTCATTAGAAAGATAAAAAGATTTCCTACATGATGGTATTTTATTTGTAATTTTTATACATCAAATAATTTAATTTATTTATGACACAAAGATGATGCAGTAATTATCTTATTAATGAAATATTGACAAAATCGATAATATAAATACCAAAATAAATGTAATTTGAGACTTTTTATGAATTCCACTAATTTTCTAGGTTACTATGATTTATTATTGTTGATTTAATCAACTTGGTTCGAACATATAATTCTGTTATGACTTTCACAAAAATCATATATCAAATAGTGTCAAAATTGACACAAAATAGTTTTTAAATAAAATATTATATTATTAATTGTTATTTTATTCCTAAAAATCTAAGGTTCGGCCAAATGACTTAGATAAGGATATATATATTAATAATAAACAATTTTGGGTTCTTTTGGAATGTTATAGTAAGTGTATTAACCATATAGTGAAAGAAAACAAAAAGACACGGTAAAAGTTAAATTAATTAACTTAGAGTTAAATCTAATTGATAAGGTTAAAATAATACCCTAAACATGTCTAAATCCTATTGGTTGATAGTATTTCGACCCATCCCCACTTTAGCTTCGAAATAAGACCCTTTGGAACCATTATAAACCGATTTTGACTTTAATATAAAATAATATTTTGAGATATTCCTAAGGTGCCCCTCTCCTCCCTTATAAAAGGGCACCTCCTCCCCCTCCTCCTCACACCAATTTGAGAACTCAAGCTCGGCCAAACCCTGCCATTTTCTTCTCTCCACTTCCCTAGAATAATCCTAGAGGTCCTGGTCTTCTCCAAAGACCAATCTTAGTTCCTTAAGTGGAGGATTCAAAGAGGCGTTCCAAAGAAGAGGTAATATCCATTATCGATCTTTTCAATTTCTTTCTTCTTCAACTTCTTCTTATTTAGTTGTTTCATGATAATGTAATAACTTCAGTATTACTTACATACTGATATGTTATTATAAATATGAAACAACCCTAATTCACCTTCTATCCATCCTACGGAAAAATGAAATCACCGCGCGTGCGTACGTACGGAATACCGTCTCCACGCCGTGGTGTAATCTATTTTCGACCATCACCTTACAAGGATGGGTATAATGGTGTAATGAGTAACTATATATGATTATTATTAAGTAATATTGATACTGAAATAATATATATATACACTCCAATACAATTCCACGATCATAGGAACGATATCATCACTCGTGCGTACGTACGGAATACCGTCTCCACGATGTGATGCGACTCGTTCTACATGATCTTCATTTCATAATGATTATATAAATGAATTGAATGAATGAATATGGTATATACTACACTAATACCATTCTGGAAATGAATTATCTATAACCTAAAGATAAGAATAAGAATTTATTCGACAAAACACGCATAAGAACACAAAGTTATAAAGACCCGAGTAACAAGTAACAATGAAATATTACTAACAAGAAGCTAATAATATGACCATATATGATCTCATATCAATATCTATGATTCTGGAATAAGTCAATAACATTATTTAAACCATTATACAGGAGCTTCGGACACAAACAAAGCAAATCGGACCTAAGGTAAGGGAAATATCACAATCTCACTTTTATCCGAGATTGTTTTTACTTTGGTAATTACTGGGGTGTATTTTATCATCCACATCCATGTTCCCTCAACATGTAATATTATTTCCATCCTTCTACAATAGTTTATATCCAATTTTACCCTTCGGTAAGTTTTTTTGTAAAAGATATGAAAGGAATCTTTTGTCGTTTTTCATACGAGGTACTTTTTGACTTTTCCGACAAAAGTACGAAGAATGTTTTTTTTAACTTATACGGCATGAATAGATTTTTTAAAACATTATTTCCAAGAAGCTTACTTTACAAGTTCTCAAGTTTATTTTTAATCAACTTCTTTTATTTTAAAGTTGTATGACATGTTATGAAAGGAAAAATGTTTTTTAAGAAGAAAGGATATTTTCCTCAAGAATGGAGTTCAAGTGTTTTATCAAAATGATTTTCCATCTAAGATAATAAAGTGTTCTTTTTTTATCCCTATTGTTAAATTGATTTGTTCATGTTGTGATGGAATTATTTTTATGAATTCCTTTATCTTATATGAATTGATTTATGATGTCATGATGTTTTAATAATCCCATTTTTGTTACATGTGTTATGCGATGAAGTATGTTTTATGATTATGTGGCACACATAAGAAAGGATTCATTATAAGATGGGTGGGACCTATATCTCCCTCCAATGCATTGGGTAATGATTTTATATCTCATGAGATAGACATGGCTGGAACGGAAGGTTATTTCGGTTCAGTGATACAGGACTGAAACGAGGAGTGAACTCGGTTCAGAAAGGGACTTTTTCCACTAAGATAGTCTTCGCAATGAGTCATGACTAACAAGAAATGATTTCCATGATTATGTGTGCATGCCACAAAGTTTCAAGTTTTATGTTATTATTATGGGGATCTCATTTTCACTTCTATGATTTATTCCATGTTAAGATATTATGATCTCTTTTGCAGGTTTTGATTTTCATAAAGATATGATATGATTTTTATTTTTTTATTTGCCCTTGCTGAGCATTTGAGCTCACCCTTTTATGTTTTCTTTTCCCCAGGTCAGGAAGATGGATATTAAGTAGAATATGCTAAAAGGGACCCTAGATATGATGAAATAAATGGGAGACACTGTAGAACATTTATGAACCAGTTGTTTATGTTTCCCAGTTTCTAAAGACACTATACCTATACGGTCCTTTGTGGTTTTGTCATATGTTGTAATAAGTGTGCTTCAATTTCGATGTATTAACAATGTATGTAAAGTATGGGTCGTTATATCCACTCTGACCAATATTTGGTATCAATGGTTTATTTATTTTCAAGATTTGAAAATTATTTTCAAATGTGATTTTAGTTGTGTCTTAATGATCAGAAAAGTTTGGTCATATATAAATTTTTAGTTCATTAAATTCTAAGTAACTATGGAAACCAGAGTTGAGGGTGCTATTACTAATAAGACACCATTCATTAATGGTAATAACTATGCTCATTAGAAAGTAAAAAAATTAAAATCTATCTAGAGAGTATGGGACTTGATATATGTGATACAATTTAAGAGCAACATATATTTCTTGCTACTACTAGGGACACATGGTCTCAGTTGGCTAAAGCTACATATAATAATAACTGTAAAGCAATTAATGCCTTGTACTATTCTCTAGGTGATGATTAATTAAATATAATATCTCCATGTAAAATTTCATATGAAATTTGGGATACTTTAGAAGTTTCTCATGAGGGAACAACTAATGTTAAATAAATTAGACTAAATACATACAATATTAAATAAGATAATTTTAAAATGAAGCATGATGAACCTATCTCTAAAATGTATATCAGGTTCAACGAAATAGTGGACACTATGAGTCTACTTGGAAAACCAATGGATAGAAAGGACCAAATAATGAGACTGCTTTGATACCCACCTGACAATTGGAGTGGAACTTCTGTTTCCATCCGAGAATCTTGTGACATAATAAATATACCTGTAAAGGAACTAATTGGAATGCTTATGATGTATGAGGAAGAACATAAGGTGAATCAAGAAGTATATGATGGACCAATGATTAATTCGGTAGCATTCAAGAATACTACCTCAAGGAGTAAAATCGAAGAAAAAAGTTAATGTTCATGTAGACACCTCCACTAGGGAATAGTCAGATTCAGACAGTGATGAGGAGATGCCTCATCTTCCAAGGATATTCGAAAATTTCTACAAAAATAAGTGACTATTCAAGAATACAAACTACAATGGAATGTATGATATTAAAGGAAAATTGAAGAAAGACAAAAAATGGAATGACAACTCAAGTGAAATAATCTACTATGAGTGCAAAAGAAAAGCTCATGTGAAGGCAGACTGTCCCAAGTTGAAATTTAAGAAGAAATATGAAGTCAAGGGAAAAGTATATAAAAAGGCTATTAAATCTACCTGGAGTGCTTTAAAAGATATCTTAAATGGACATGATACTTCTGATAGTGAACAGAACTATCATGCCAACTTATGTTTCATGACAGAAACATCTGTGGTAACACATAGCATTCCTATACAAAGATCATATTATTATTGGAATAAGAGTGAGTCATATAATGATGAAATGACTAAGGATGAAATGTTTGAATTGTGTGAAATGGTTGAGGATACCTTTAATGAGATCAGGGAAAAATATAAATCACTAAAGAGATAACATGCATTAAATGAAAATTATATGTCAAGTCTGAATATTGAAAAAATATATTCTCCATACTGTTAAAGGAAAACACTGAAAATATGTTATCCAATGAGAAATTAAGAAGAGGTCATAAGATGTTTACTGTAGGTAGAGATACCTTGACTCGATTTCTAGGGAAAAATATTTCCACAAAATATACAAGTGTTCTAGGATATCAACCAGGACAAAGAAGGATCATTAAAACTAAATTTATTCCAAAATCTTGACAATCCACAATGCGTTCATGTTCTGGACCATTTCATGAAATAAAATTCTCTAAATGAATGAATAATGTTTTTATGTCTCAAAATATATCCACTTATTATAGGAAATATGTGAGATAAGTATGGGTTCCCAATGTTTTACATTGTTAACCTCTCAGGACCCAAGAAAATATGGGTACCAAAGTTACCCCATGTCTAATCTATTTTGTAGGGATATTAGCTAAAGAGTTCCTATAAGACTTTGTGGTACATGGATAGTGGATGATCAAGACATATGAAAAGACACTACTCTTGCTTCTAGATCCTAATCGAGGTAGATGGCGGAGAAGAAACTTTTGGTGATAATGCTAAAGGGAAAATCATCGGACTAGGCTAAATTGGTATCCCTAATACAGTATTAATTTCCAATGTACTTATAGTTGAATGATTAAAGTACAATTTTCATAGCCACTCTTATTTTTTTTGATGATGGTTTCAATGTCATATTTGAAAATGATGCATGTAATGATTTTAATTCCAAAAATGATTTAATATTTACTGCTCCCAAAAACGAGAATGTGTGTTCTGCTGACTAATATTATTTAGCAAATAAAATTTTTCTTACTTAAATACTTTTCATAAGGAATCCTGGTTGTGGAATAGAAGAATAAGACACTACAATGTGCACTCTCTTAGGAAAATGACTAAGAATGTTTTAGTTAGAGAGTAACTAAAACTGGAATTTCCACTTAACAAAATGTGCAATCCATTTCTAAAGGGAAAGAAAAACAAAGTTTCATTAAAATCAACGAAATAGGTTTCTAATTCTCAACCACTTGAGTGGGATCACATGGATTTGATTGGACCATCATGAGTTTCATGTTTCAATGGGAACCACTATGTTTATGTTCCTATAGATGATTTTTCTAGGGACACTTGGGTATACATTATATCTCACAAAATTGAAGATAGTTATTAATTTATCAAATACTCCAAGTCTGTGGAAAAGGTTAATGGACTAAGAATTAATAACTTGGGATGTGATCATGGCCATGAGTTTGAAAATCAGGAGTTTGAATCTAATTTCTCACACAATGGCTATTGTCACAATTTCTCTGCTCCTATAACACCTCAACAAAATGGAGTTGTGGAAAGAAGAAATAGGACCCTTCAATTAATTTCTAGGACTATGCTCAGTGAGTATAATATACCTATCTATTATTTGTCTGAATCTATAAGTGGTGGAACCATGGTCTTCTCTGCATGTTTTGGAGTATGGTTTATGTTTGTTGTCAATCCTCAATGGAAGTTCGGAACGTGTACCGACAAAGAGATCATACAGTTCAAGCAGACAACAGTATTGAAGGTGGCACTATTTCCCAGTGTTTGCCAAATTTTAGGGGTCCAAAATTTGGAAGTTAGTGAGCATCACGAAAATAGGATTTCCATGAAGAGCATAATTAAATTTGGAAATGGCATGAATTTCGCAAAGAGTGGCTTAATGGTTTGGAATTCGCGATGACCAAAATTATGGAGGCGGTGATTCTTCACGATTACGTCAAAGCTTCGCGAATGGAAGAGGATGAATAGAATCACGGCGATGAAGAGCTTTGTGAGGGAGCTTCGCGGCGAAGTCATGAAGGAAATGACGGAACACTCCGTGATTACGACGAGCTCAGCAAATGGAAATTTTCCGTAGTGCTTCGCGATTTTGAGAGAATTTTGGTGGGAACTTCAGAGCTTTGCGATTTGAGCTGACATGGCGCTGACTTCGCGCGGAAGGGTCGAGGGTCGGTGGAATCGCCTATAAATACAAGTCGACCCCCTTGAGAAACACAGAGAGCTCTCAACGAAAATCCTTTGCTCTCAGTTCGCAAAGGTCACTCGCGATGGCAGTGTGCTTCGAGAAAGAGGAGCTTCGCGGCAGCTATTCTAGCTCCGCGAAAGTCATGCGCCCCGTGTTGGGTTGGTGATCTTCACGAAAAGGAAGGAGCTCCATGACATCCAAGCATTGTGAAGGCTTGTGCATCGCGACAGTGCTTCGCGATTGAGCTTTGCGAAAAGGCAGGGACTCCAAAGGCTTGTTTGAGCTTTGAAATATTGGGAGCCTTGTGAAGTAGGGTACTTTGCGAAGGCCCTTTCAAAAGGTTGTTTGCCCAGTGGGCAAGGGAAAAAGAGGTATTCATCAGTGGATGAAATTTGAAATTTATTAGAGCATCAACTCAGGACCCTGATGCAAGAAAAGTCTCATGTTGAACAGGAGACAAAGAACATCATATCTATCTATTTAAGTGACCTTGACATCTATAAATAGAGTGGGACTTCACCAACGGCAGTGATTCATGGGGAGTCAATGGGAGTGACCCGAGGGACACAGTGAGCTATCCCCGAACCTTTGTAAGGGCAGTGAGCCTGGGACAGAGTGACTATGCCCGAACATTTGTAATCTACAGCTCGTGAAGCATAGTGGATTTTGGTACGACTGACAACCTGTCAGCATATGCTCCTTGGACGTAGCCCTTAGTGGTGAACCATGTAAAAATTGTTGTGTCATCACTCTGCATTTGAATGTTTCATTACTGATAATATCCATCATATAGGTTTAACGGGTTCCTACCAACGTGCGAACAAGATCCATAACTTTAAGAATAAAAATTTGACACCCTGATTCACCCCTCCCCTCTCAGGGTGTCCTGGGGTCCTACAATAAGTACAACTTGTTATACCCTTAATAGAGTCTTGATTAGACATGTTCTTAAGAAGACCCCTCATGAAATTTGGAACGATAAGAATCCTAAGGTTAAAAACTTCGGAGTTTTTGGTTTCTAAGTCTTTATCCTTAACACTAAGGACAATCTTGGAAAGTTTTCATCCAAAAGTGATGAAGGAATTTTCCTAGGATACCAAATCTCTGGAAAATCGATTAGAGTATTCAATAATAAAACCAACTTTTTGGAAGAGTCAGTTCATGTCAAATTTTATGAGTCTTTTCCCCATGAATCCCAAACATCTATTGAATATCTTGATAAATCTATTTCAATTCTGAACATTAATGGTAATGATGGTGAATCCTGTGTAAAATTAACCAGTTTTGGGATTCTTCTAGAATTTTCACCTATTGAGTCCAAACAAATATAAAATCACGAGGAGTATAGTTCAGATCTTTTTAGAGGTATTCAAACTCTCAAGAATCATCCTTTAGATGTTGTAATAGGTGATTTAAATTGAGGAACACAAACTACAGCTTCTCTGATAAAACTAGTTGAACTTCAAGCTTTTATTTCACATATTAAACCCAAAAATACTAATGATTCTATTAATGAGAAATGTTGTGTTATGGCTATGGAAGAAGAATTAAATCAATTCGAAAGAAACAAAGTCTGGGAGCAAGTTGAGAAAACTAAGGATATTTTGACAATAGGCACCAAATGGGTTTTTAGGAACAATGTTGATGAGTCTAGAAATATAGATAGAAACAAAGCTAGGTTAGTTGCACAAGGTTACAGTCAAGAGGAAGGAATAGACTATGAGGAGTCATTTTTACCTGTATCTAGGTTAGATGCCTTTATGATACTACTTTCTTATGAAGATCATCTAAATTTTAAGCACTATAAAATGGATGTTAAAAGTTATTTTCTAAATGGTTATATAGTTGATGATGTATTTTTTGAACAACCCCCTAGCTTTACAATTCCCCAATTTTCAAACCATGTTTTTAAACATTCTAAAGATCTTTATGGTTTAAAAGAAGCTCCAAGATCTTGGTATGATAGATTTAGTTCCATTTTATTTCAAAAGCATTTACAAAACAAATAGCAGATCCTACTTTGTTTATAAAAAGGATTTCTAAATATTTTTTGATAGTACAAATTCATGTAAATTCTTTAATTTGTGGATCTTCTAAAAAATTTTATGTACTGTTTTTTTAAAAATAATGAAAAATCAAGTTGAAATGAGTTTAATGGGAGACATTTTATTTTTCCATGGATTTAAAATTATTCAAAAATAAATATGGTATTTTTTAAAACCGAAGTAAATATACTAAATTTATTTTAAAAAGATTTGTTTTGGAAGGTCGTAAAGAAAGTGATACCCCAATGAGTATCACTTGTATGTTGGATGTCGATGAAGTTGGAGAATCAGTGGATCAAAAAAACTATAGTGGTATGATATGGAGCCTGCACTATATTAGTGCTAGCATAACTGATATTATGTTTAGTGTATGCATGTGTGCACTCTTTCAATCTAATCCCATAGAATATCATTTAAATGTTTTTAAAAGGATTTTCAAATATCTCAAATATACTCACAACTTAGGACTATTTTATCCAAGAGGAAAACCGTTTTATTTAATAGGTTATTCAGATACTGACTTTTCTGGTTTTAAACTAGATAGAAAAACAACTTATGAGACATGTCACATGTTAGGAAATTCACTAGTATCATGGAGCAGTAAAAAACAGAATTTTGTTGCATTATCTACTGCCGAAGCCGCATACATTTCTGGTTGTAGTTGTTGTGCACACATTTTGTGGATGAAACACACATTAATAGACCATGGACATCAATTCAAAAATGTATCCATTAACTGTGAAAACACATTTGCTATTAAAATTTCTAGAAATCCAATATCTTATTCAAGAACAATGTATATTGTTGTAAGACAACACATTTCGAGTGATCATTATCAAAAAGGTGATATAAATCTTCAGTTTATTGGGACTGAACAACAGATTGTTGATGTATTCACCAAACCCATAAATACTGAGAGAATTAATTACATCATATATGAATTAGGAATGATAAATCTATAACCGATCATTGTAAAACAGATCTTTATTAAACCGATATTTGTAAAACCGATCTTTATAAAACCAATATTTATAAAAACTATCTTCATGATACATATCTTTGTGAAACTAGTCATTATTAAACCAGTCTTTGTGAAACCGATCTTGCTGAAACTGATCTCTGTGAAACCGATCGTTGTGAAACCGATCTTTGTGAAACTGAACTTTGTGAAACCGATCTTTGTGAAACCGATCTTTTTAAAACCAGTTTTTTGTGCAACCAATTTTTGTGAAATCGATATTCTTAAAACTGATTCTTTGACACCGATATAATTTAGGGTTGTTTTGTAAATTCTGTCTACATTATGTGAAACAACGTTGTTTTATCTCTTTCACCTTGACAAATTTATATTTTATGTTTTATGATATATAATCCTTAAATGATATATTAGGTCCAATCTAACCCAACCATTCACCTTCTCTATAGCCCTAAAGCCTTCTACATTTAGTCTCTCTCTCTCTATCTCTCTCTCGAGTATCTCGACCTCTCAACACAGTTAAAATCTACAGCTTCTCCATGGCAAGGACTAAACACACAATGAAAGAACCTCGAAAATCTACTCCTACTAAGAATCAGAAGGGTGAGACCAGTGGGACTGCTAAAACAAACATTGAATGTTGAGTAGTTACAGCTGAAATGTAAGTTTCTGCTGAGTGGATTGTGTTAATAATATCTTTTCAGAAAAAGGTACTAGAATCTCAAGGGTGGCTCAATTGGTTTACCAACAATGAAAGAACCTATTATACCCAGATAGTGCATGAGTTATATCATGATTTGAGTGTAACACTAGATGAATCCGAGGAAGCAAAGATGGAATATGTGGTAAAAGGAAATGAAGTAGCTTTTTCATCAATGGGATGGGTTGAATGATTAGAGGTAACTCTTGAAGGTGTCTATGCTGACTATCCTAGTAATATTCCACCTTAATAAAAAAAATCATATGAAGATGCTCTGATGGAGATGACTAGAAATGAAGAATCCATAAGAACTGTTGAAAATGAATTTGAAGGAGAAGTGAAATTGAATTTTAATTTCATACAACATCAAATCATCCCAAGGATGGGAGATTATTTTTCTATGAAATAATAGGATGTCTTCATGATATTTTTGTAAAACATGGAATAAAGATGAATCTATGTAGATATCTTATTGTACATATTTCTGATTTGATTAAGCCGTCTAAGAAGGTAACCTGCTAATACTATCCAAGAATGATTTATGCTAGGTATATAAAATTAGACTGTATAGAAGATGGAGATGAAATGATAACTGTCTGTAGTGGTTTTTATCTTTAGAGAAACATTTTTTAATGAATAAAAATATTTTGGAACCCATGGAAAAGATGTAGAGATGATGAAATGATGTATGAGGAGCTCAATACAGTTAACCATACATCTAGACCAAAGGACCAAGTTGATCAAGGTCTCAAACCAAGGGAAGTTCCTGTCTATTATGATGAGGAAGCTGAGGATTAAGTGCCTAGGGAAGATGGATCTCCTTTTGATGGTAGGATTGATCCTGATACTGAAGAAGGTCCCAAGGATATGACTTATGGACCTGCTAGTCCACCTATGGAATTGCCCTCAAGAAAAACTATTCTAGGTGATGAAGAGGATGAAGAAACCGAAGTTACTAGAGTTGAAGGTTATCTTATAAAATCAGATGAGGAATCTGATGATGATGGTGATGATGAAGATAATGATGGTGATAATGGTGATGATGGAGGAAGTGTTGAGCATTTGAGTGATTCTCTAAAAGTGGGACAACAAGTGGTTGAAAGATCTAGTGAGGAATCTGTTAATGGAACTTGTGATGGAACTGAGCCTGCTGATCAACAGGCTGATGATCATAGAGAATTTGGACATGATGATAGATCACTCCATCCCAATTATGAAAACCAAGATCTCCTTCAGGAATTGAATGTTCTTATGGTTTCTTTCCTTGAGGAAGCATATGTATTTCCAGTGCCTCAAATTGAGGAATTACCTGGTGAAGCTGAATAAGCTGGAGTTCAGGCAGAACATGAAGTTAGGTTGGTTTCTATCCCCAGAAAAGGTGTTGTGGCTAGAGACCTGGATGATGAAATTGATGATGTTGATGTTATTTCGGAGCCTTAGGGAATAATGGTAAGAATTGATACTGTTGATCCAAGATATTGGACATGTTCTTGAGAATTGAATAATAATATAGGATATATATTTATCGGTTTAGAATATGACTCAGTTGAGGAGATGGTAACTCCTCCACCTATTCCTCAATTCCATACTGACCTAGATCTTTCTGCACCTATTCCAGCAGTTGCATCTCTAGAAGTATACCCAGTTGCTCAGTCAGTGCCTAGTGACTATGTCACTAAGGCTGATTTGGAAAAGTTAAGAATGAGTTATGTGAGTTTTTGATAGCATCA
Organism: Viscum album; assembly: GCA_963277665.1. NCBI lineage: Eukaryota > Viridiplantae > Streptophyta > Magnoliopsida > Santalales > Viscaceae > Viscum > Viscum album. The sequence goes on along the minus strand of OY728126.1, from coordinate 1,392,664,218 downwards.
GTGGGATCCAGAAATGAATCCTCTACCTCAATAAGTATCTCGAATGCTGATGCATCAAAAATTACAAGAATAGTAATTAAAGATATTCAACTTAATAATCTTAATACTGAAGAAACCATTATTAGAAAGAACACATTGATGAGAGAGGAAGTGATAAAGATGAGCAATGATATGAATTCTTTAGCCTCTGACTTCAAGATATTTTTTAGTGGTGTTTAGGATGTTCATAGGAACATGGTAACTCATCTACTCAGTGTATATTTGAAAAATTTGAAAAAAGAGCTTGAAAAAATGTTGGTCGGCCCATCTAGTTCCAGGAGTTGGAGAAGTGCTGTTGCGGATTTGGAGTATCTCAAAGTTGAGATGAGAGAAGAGATTTAGAAACTCCAGATTGTTTCAAATAATAAAACCCTTGAAAAATTATATTGGAATATTGATATTGTATAAAATATTGTCTGACAGTGCACTAATGATGCCTCTGTAGCTCAAAAAGAAATTCGGGAGAAGTGGATAAGTATTTCACGAAGATATATACAAAGAATGACCTCATCAACAGTTTCATGTTTCTGGTAGAAAATCTTCAAATTCCCCCAGTCACAAAACTATTCCAAAAGAAAGATCTCCAATTGAAAGTGTGTACACCTTTACTAAGTAAATTTATGGAGAATAAGTATGTCATTGAAATGGAAATGCAATATAGATGAGAAATCATTAATGACGTTATCAACCTACTCAAACCTTATCTTCATGTTCTGGCTGAGGCTATTGTGGTCCCTCCAGATACTTCAATTTGTACTGCATCTCGGCCTCCAGCTCCAATGACCGTCTCTCAGTCTCACACGCAGATTCAACCAATCATTTGTGAGCAGTCTCTATGGCTTGTGTTTTCCGAGAGAAGGCATACCCTTGATATTACTATTCCCACAGGTGTTGCTCTGCTTAGTGTTTTAAGAAGATCACCTCCATCCTCTGCCACATAAAAATCATCTCTTTCTTTATTAGATCCTTCAGACAATGGAAAAGCTCCTCTAAATCCAAACCCCTAGTGATAGATTTTCTCTTTTTGACAGGGAATTGGTCTTTTTTTTGTCTTGTATTCTTATGGCATTGAATGAAAATTATTATGGTGTCTTTTTTTCTCTTATTTCCCCTTACTGCTTTTCATTTTTTGTTAATCCTAAAAGGCAGATAAAATAATGATGGAATATAGTCTCCTTAATCAATTTAGTGAGGGGGAGATTTTTTTAAATATATTTGTTTTATATAAATTCAATAAATTCCAAACATTAGTTATACTAGACAATTACATTCAACTATGTTTTAAGGCCAATATTTAGTTATATTGGAAAATTACATTCATTTATGTTAAAACTGTCTTTATTCTATATATTTTCATGTATGCCATGATTTGTGAATATCAAAAATTTGGAGATTGTTGGACCCTCCATGTTTTTTTAGTTTTCATAATCACAAATTATCTCAATATATAGATTATACCCTTTCATGCAATTTTTACTATCTCTATGAAAATCAATTATGTCATACAACAACATATACTCTAATAAGTCATTTGCTTATAGTCATGGATAAATATGTTTACCAGTGTATTTTTACCAGTACCTATGATTAACACTTTGTCTTGTAATGATATAAGTAAGAGAGACTCTCCAAAATCTTTTTTGGATTCCCTGGACAACCGATGTTTGACAAACCGAAACTGAAGTCGACACAGTCAAACCAAAATTGACACAACGAAACCAAATTCTGACAGACTGAAGTACGACAGTCCAATGTTATCAGACCGAAGTAGGACACACCGATGTTCAACAGACCGAAGTCGACACACTAATGATGACACACTGATGTATGAATCACCAAAGATTGACAGACCAACATCGACACACCGAAGGTGACACACTGAAGTATGACACACTGATGATCGAAACAAAAAATTTGATAGACCGATGTTATCAAATCAATGACAACAGACCGAAGATGACTCACTGATTGATATAAATAACTGTTTTTATTTCATTAATACATTTTTTTTCTAACTGTCATATTTAGACAAATTAAAGTTTCTGACATTATTTAGTGTTGCCTTTAGGAGTATCTGTAGACAAGTACGAGGTACATGCACATGCGAAGATAATTATGTCAGGAGGATCATATAATATAAATGGACCTCATCTTTTGTGTTAAAAAAAAGAATCACTCATTACAGTTCAATATGTAGTACACGCAAAGACACAGACTGTGAAAATACCAAAAGACAAGAACAAAGCACATGAGATTACAAGAAGACTCTAACAAGCTACCTTCTACAAAAATGGCTTCAATATACATCGAGACAGTAAAGAGATGAACCTTTTCAATCATTGATGCTGGATTACAGAAACTATGATACTATGTTTTCAAGACAACTTCGAGAAGAAGACTCAAATACCATTTTCTCAATATTCTTTGAGCTTAGAGCATTACATCACAACAAACAGATAATTCTTAACTCTATTCTATTTATTAACTCTGTTGTGTTTTATATTCACTTTTTGAGTAGTGTGTATATTTGTTGGTATAACACACACTGTCTCCTAATCATAACTGGAGGATATCAAACTATCCTCATACTCAATCACTTATTACATTCGTTTCCCATGAATAATTGTGGTAGAGGTCAATTGTGACATGGAAAGCTGGATGTGATGTTGTAATCCTCGGTCTAGGGTGTGGATCAAATGTTTAATTATATAGATAGCTTGGCGGAAAGTGATCACCGAGTAGAGAGGATTAAGTCTTTTCTTGAGACAGAACCTCTTGTTTAAATTGTTTTTCCAATCTTCAATTACTCTGTTTTGTTTTATCCACTACTTATATTTTTTAAAAGAAAAAAATTGTTTTTACTTTAACTCTGATATTTAGTTTTGGTTAGTGCGTATTTATGTTTAATTCAGTAAACCTGTATCAAAAGACAAATTAGTGATTACATTTATCCAACTGAGGACTAATCAACCTTAGTTAAACGTGTTTTGAAATTAAACATTTATATCTCTACTGCCTTAATAGACAAGGCTATTTTGAATTGGGGGATTTTTATCATAATGTTTTTAATAGAAATTGTCATTAGAACTCAATTAACCCCCCCTCTTGAGTATCCACTCTGACCAATAACATTATTATGAATGAAATGAGAATGGATCCATGGAAATGGAAAGGATGACCACCCATATGTCACCCCGTTTCTAACATTTGATGGAATGAGGAGAAATTTTGGCAAATTGAACGTAAATTATGATGGGGGAAAACAAGAAATAAATTGTTATTAATGATATGGGATGACAATTCATAGTTTCACAAATGTTCACATAATGAAAAATATCATAAAAGAAAAACCATCAGGATATGACACCACAATTATAATTTGAATGTACCATATATGTTACATAACTCTATGATGTTAGCTATTCTAGGTGTAAATTAATTACCTCAAAAAATAAGCATTCTCCATGAGTTTCTCTCTAAATGAAAACATTGGTATATATCCAAAACAACTACAAGTCTGATACTATATCCACTAAGGACCTCTTAGACACCCTATAAAACTATTTATCCATCAAGACTCCAATCAATTACTCAAAATTAAGCAATATAATATAAAAATGAGGCATGTTGGTTTAAAAATGATCCCTACTATGTTACATAATAACCCAAATATTATTAATCAAATGTAAAATCAATGATAATCCAAAATATACTCATATGAATATGATTTTCGCGGATATCATGATATCTGTAGATTCCTAAAATTAAAGGAAAGTACTTTGATAAAACAAATCATCAATAAAAATGTATTAAATACACTAATAATACCAAATTACCACATACATAACCAATTCCTCAACTATCCACAATCACAATCATGAAATACCCAAAGCACAAACAACTAAAAACATTAAAGGAATTCATTCTGAAAAGTGTATTCTAAACCATATAAATTTTAACTACATGGGTTAATAATAAGATAAATTATCCTATAAATTGACCACCACAGAAAAAACAACAATAAAACAATATTAAATACCTAATAGAAACATAATTAGGAAAATAATATCCACAATACAACCAAACTGGATCATGAAATCTATCATATTCCAAAAGAGGTAAGAATGAATTAAACGAATGAATTGTTCAATAAGGGAAATTGTGACCATAAAATCTGGTAAAAAATTGTGTTAACAGATATATAGGGGCCAAACAGAAGTTACACTATTTCATGATTATCCGAATAGATATTTATAATCTAGTTCTAGTCAGTGACAAACCATAATCCAACCGCCCTTTAATATTAACATAAAATAACTACATGGTTTCGACTTGATCAGTCAATCAATAAAAATCATCATTTAGACCCATCCATATAAAAATTATAAGGAGTACAAAATATGAATCATGAAAATCCAAAAAACACCCACAACTGACAATAGTGTAACCCAAAAGTACCCAAATAATTAATTAAATGAAATTGATCTCAAAAATACAATTATAGAATGATGATAAATAATATATGCTAAAATTTTTCATAACAACACCTTAGTGAACATATAAAATGACATAATCCAATACCTCCATAGGAAACTAAAAAGGGAGACCCAGATTACAACCTCATCTAAACAACAAAAAATCAGGACCGCTAGAACATAAAGATCATAGTTCCCTACTAAAACACAAAAAAAATTATAAGGCCTAATCAAGGATGTACCATATAATGATAATTAATTAGTTTCTAAATATTCATTGGATACACACCCCAAAAAAGGGATAAATAACCCTGATTCCACTCGAATGACATGGTTTTGGAACAATTATACTATAAAAATATTGACATTCACATGTCTCCATGTTGTATTAGAACCCATTGAGATGTACTAATGATATATTTAACACAATATTGGTTTTGATCATTGTATAGTAATTAAAATGTTTATATAATGTATGAAGGAATTCCTCATAAGGATAATTCTATGTAACATACTTCCTATCATTTATGAAAACTATTCATAGTGGAAACATAATTGAAATGAAAACATGATTCCATCACATACATGGTTTATAATATATCTCTACCAGTAAACTCATAAATAAAATGCATAATCCAATCAAAAACATCCGGATGTAAAAATAAATTCCCAAATTATCATCATTTCATCAACCTCCAATTTCTATAATTAATAAAGTATTATTTTATTGGATCCACCGCCCATTTCAAACCATATGATCACTTAAATACATATCAATTAATATAAAAAACTATGTCCCAACTATATACTTTCAAAAATCATACCCAAGCTAAAAAACCGATATCTATGTATGATCATAAATTTACTCAATATTAAAAAATATTTTGTTCTTTGGAATAATTTTTTATAAAAATAAACGTTACATTACAATTTTTTCATACATTTGTTTTAGAACTGACTATTCTTGAAAACACGCTACTATGTAGTTAAAAACTATTTCCAAATAAGCCTCCAGACTAGTTTAAAAATTTAAACACCATTAAAATATCATATTTAAATAAGAAACAATTAAAATAATTTCATGGAAACAAATTAATTGAATAAATGATACCAAAATCCACACATAAAACATAAAACATTTATATTTAATTAAATTTTCTTTTATTTGAGTCATTTTCATAAGAACCAGTTAAACCAAATCATACTACCATCTTAATCCATATACAATCCCAAATCATTATTATATATTAATACACTATTTTCTTTTTTTTCTCATTACTAAATTTACTCAATGAAATACATGATGCAATAGGTACATAAAAATCCCAACCAATTTGTGGAAATTAGCTTGAATTTGACACATGGATTCGTGGTCCTTGCTAAAATCATGAAATTGTTCTTGAATTGTATCCCAGATAAAATGTTTAGACTATGAAACGAATTTATTTCCATGAAATACATTCTCAAGGTTTTGATTTAGTTTCACTACAACCTTCATGATCATACCCTAATGAAACACATATAATTATAATGAGTATCGATATTCTAATTTGTTAAACATAAATCTAAAAATGTAATACAAATTGAATTTAAAAATCACGCTACTCATGAAAACTATGTTTTCAACCAAAAAATTGGTTATTTGACATGTAATAATTATTTAACAATTGAGGTTTGATCATATTCCTTGTCTCCATACAATTCTTCATCCCAAATAACAGGCATGACTTCCAGAAACCTTAGACCCTTCGAGAAATGAAACTCTTTTTTCCATTTTTAACAAACAGTCATAGTTTACTATTGACTAAGTTATCCACTAATCAGAAAATTTATTCCATTTCTTGTGGGATGATAACCGGCTCCTATATATAAACTATTGGTTAAAAAATAGTAATGTGTTTGATAGTATATAAAACACTAAAAAAATATTATAAATTAAACATAAATTTTGATTATTTTATGGATATTATAACAAAATTAAGCCATTAAAATTTAAAAATAATGTATTTATAAAATTAAAATAAACATGAACATAATATAATCTTCCTAATGATGAACATTTTTTTATTAAATTCATAGAAAATATGAAATCATATTTTAGTATGTTAATTTTTATTTAGTGAATAATTTTCCTAGAATTTGTTTTTATTATTTTTTTAAGAATATAGTATAAATAAATTCCAAAAAATTGTAGAAATTTTATTTATAAAAAATATAAATTTTAAAATCAATATATCGAAATTATTTTAGTGTTATTTTTTTCAGAAGATTGATATTTTAGTTAATAGAGAAAAAAAAATTTATTGAAAACATTTGAAGGTTAAATATATAGAAAATGGTTTCAATGAAAAATTACTTGAATTTTATTTGATATAAGAAAATTATTTACATCAGAATAAATGATTTTTTTTCTTTAGTGTAAATATGTATATATAATTTTATATTAATTTTTAGAGATTTATTTTTCAATTTTTCATTTTTCTTATAACATAATCTCTTCCACGTTTAGAAAGTGAAAAAAATAAAAATAGATTTTCTATTATGAATTAAGATTTTATATTTAGTTTAATGGTGTTTTATTATTTTTTATCAATATGAATATTGTGCGTCTATTTTTTTATCACAGTGAAGGTAAAACATCTCAATTATAGTTATAACCATTTTTTAGGATTCAAATAACTCATAAAAGTTATGTAATTTCATTGGGTGTTTCAATATCCTGAATATTCACACAAATTTGTAAAATATTTTTATTTTTATTTATCATTGATTTCGACATTAATAATTTTTTTGTAAATGCTAAAGTAAAACTGCATTTTTCTTGATTTTATCATCTTTAATATTTTATGATAAAGAAATTTTTTTTTTGTAAAGTTATAAATGAGTATTTATAAAATATATTATTTTTTTGGTTCATTAGTATAATTTTAATTTTCATTGAAGATATAACTTGTAACACCCCAAGCTTCTACGGTACGTTTCCCTTCGAATAATGCGATAGCGTGTGTTGTACGCAACCTCGAGTTCTAACACACACCACAACTAATTAAACTAGCCGTTGTGAATAGTAATACCTAATTTTTGAAATCATATATATTCTATATTTCAAAATGGACTTCATTTTTGGATTCAAAATATCAAAATTAGCCTAGGGTGAAATTTTGGTACATTTCGGAGAACTTTCATATTTTGATGAATAGTGAAAATTACTAAATTTTAATTAAAAACAACTTTTTTAATCAAAATAATTAATAGTGATAAATTGTGAATTTGAGTGGTTTTAAAGTATATTTAGAATATATTTTTACATTTTAATATAATTTTGGTCATTGGACATAATTTTACAATTAAATCGAACATAAACAAGTGTCAATCTTTTGATAGTTATTATCTCTTAAAAACACGCTTTTTGTTTTGACAGTGGGGATTAATTTTAAATTAATTTCTGCCACTTCTGTGTTTTGAATTTGGGAAAATGGATTCCATATTTGGAATCAGGATGTTCAAATTGTGTAAATAGGTAACTTTTATTTTTAGACATTTTGAATAGTTACTATGGTAAATATTTTATTTACCATGGTTAAAGGGTAAATCCGGTAAATAAGGGTTAAAAAATAATATTATAATAATACAAAATTACCCTAAAACGTGTCCTAACCTTATTGGTGGACAAATACCCGACCATGGGCATCCTTGGGTAGATTTTGGGACCCCTTGGAGCCACTTGTATGTGGTAGGGACACATTATATTAATAAAGTTAAAATAAAAATAAAAATGGCATAAGCTTACATCTTTTAGAAGAAAAATTTTTACATAGGGTTATACATGTTGGATTTTCGATTATAAATATTAATTAGAAATCTAAAAAGATTTCCTACATGATGATATTTTATTTATAATTTTTAGACATCAAATAAGTTAAATTATTAATGACACAATAATGATGCAATGTTTACCTCATTAATAAATCATTTAAATAAATAAGATTATAATGATTAAAATATTATCTAAAACCTGTCCAATTATTATTGGTTGATGTTATTTAGAATATGAGTCATCTTATCTTCGACCTCAATGATTTTTGGACCATTATAAACCGAATAAAAATATATTATAAAGTAATACTTTCACACTTTCCTAAAGAGCCCCTCCTCTCCCTTATAAAAGGAGACCACTTATACTCATTCCTCACACCTCTCAAGCCACTTGGCTCGTCCAAACTCTGCCCAACTAAGCTCCCCACATCCATCTCCTCCTCTTTGAAGCTTCCCCTTAGGAAGAAATCATTTCAACAAGTCCTTTGGTTCCAACCAAAGTGAGTTACCTAAATTAAAGGTAACGATTTCTCTTAAATTATTTTCATTTATTTTGCTTCTCCAACCCCCAAACTCTTTTTATTTCCCTTATTTTGTAACAAAAACAGTATCCTCAATATACTAGGATGTTGTTATAAGAAGTATTCAAGCTACACATACACACAACTCCATCTAGTGGATGATGAACATAATGTTTCTGTGGATGGCAAATTAACGCCTCACGAAACGATGATTGTTCAAATACATCTTACCGCCTCTCATGGTGGGCATTATGATGGAAATGTAATTAAATATGATATTAATGATATATATTTTATATATAATCTTCTGTAATTCCATTTTATTTCATACCATTATTCGTTTCATGTTGTATATACATACGATAATTTCATTTGAGGAAGTGCGGACTACCGCCCCCTTAAAATGATATGACTCGTTCATACCACACATGGAACGTATAAAGGATGGTGTTAATGAACTTAAGTAACATATATAAAATATTATATTATACTGGAATAGTAATATACCTATGTATCATTTGGATTCAATTCTTTTAAAATAAAAATTAAATGGAAGTAGCGTTCGTGCGTACGTACGGACTACCGTCTCCACGAACGCGATGAGATTCATTCTCCATCGTATCCATTCAAGTATAATTATCATTTGATGATTTAAAGATGATTTTTAAGTACTTAATACCATTCTGGATTTGAATAATATACAACCTATCCTTTACAAACATGTCTTACGTAACAAAACATACAAAAGCAAACGAGTAAGTTAACACCCGAAACAACGATAATACTAAGATATTATTAACAAATCAATGTTAAAAGATCATATATGATATCATATTAATATATATGATTCTTGTATAATTTAATAACAATTATTTCACCATTATACAGGAGGTTAACCTACCCCAACCAAGGAAAAGTACAAGGTAAGGGTTATTTCACAATCTCTTCATTATCCGAGGTTGTTTATACGTAATAATCTACTGGGATATCTTTATCATCCACATCCATGTTTCTTAAAAATGTATTTAAAAACATTTTTACTATTTACAAGAATATGGGTTAAAGTCATTTATACCCTTTTTTGACTTTTTATAAGAGGTTTATAAAGGAATCTTTCCGTCATTTTCAAAACAAGGTCCTTTTTAACCTTTTCGACAGAATTGAGGTAAGAATGTTTTTTTTAACTTATACGGCAGGTGAGGTTATTTTACGCCGTTATAAAATCTTCAAAGCTTTCCTTACAAGTTTATAAGAATATTTTCAAAGAAAATGTTTTATTTTATATGGATCTTAAATGATTTCAAAATAAAAGGAGATATTTCTTTAAAAAGAATTTTGATTTCATCTACGTCAACATCCTTTGATGGATTTTAAGATTATTTGAAGTTGATTTATTATGATACAAAACTTCTATATTGTATTGAAGGTTTTGTGATATGTTTGACTATGGATGTGCTATTTTTATACCATTCTTAGTTTATGGTGAAATTATTGACATTTCGTATGCTAGTTTTAATACGAATGTTTATGTTATGTTTAAACCTTTTCATATGGGAATGCATTGGACATAATAAGTGACGGGTGGAGCCCGCTATAGCTCCTCGATGCATCAGTAGGTCTCATGAGACAAACTAGTGTCTTGGCACAAGGCCTTGACAAAATCTTATTTGTAGTCTTGGCACGAGGCCTTGGCTATGTGGTTATGATAGTCTGGCATTATGCATTCCAACATTATGAAAGTGGTTATTGATTTTGCATGTGATTATTCGATTAGTAGAATATCCATGTGAACAAGTAAATGGAATTATTTCATTTTACTTTTGCCATACTATGTTGAAGTTCAAGTTTAAAAGGCTTTTGTTTTAGTAATTCATTGCCTTAAATGTTTATGCTTATTTTTGAATGTTCCGCTATATTGTTATCCTTACTGGGCATTTGAGCTCACCCCTTTTCTATGTTTTATTTTTCCCAGGATGTGAAGATGTAAGTTATGAATGACCTGCAGGGATATAATGAGGGGATTATAGTGTGGACTATGGAAACATTATGTTGTTGTAGTAGTTAATTATTTTATGATGTAATGTAAAACTTATGAATATATCTAGTGTTTCCAAGGCTACTAAACCAATCGGTCTTTCGAGATTTGATCTTTCTTGTGATCATGCCAATGTTGTGTAATTAATGCACCGACTCTGGGTAGCTGGGGTCGGGGCGTTACAGTTGGCATCAGAGGAAGTTTAGTACAAACCTTGGAAGCTAGATTTAGATAAACTCTGATTAGAGCACGTAGACCTAAGATGAACTTTGAGGATTAGTATAGAAGAACTTACTAGAATTTTGGTATTGTAGAGATTTTGTGAGTTTTCCGAGCAATACATCCCTGTCTGGATACGAGAAGGTAGAGGCGGCTCTGGCATAGATGTACCTAGGGGTAAAACCCGAAAACACCGCTTTGAGCTAGACTCGAACGGGAACTGGTGCACGACAACGGGCCTTGCTGCACTCTTGGTTACGACACTCCCGGGGGATATGCTTAGGATAACTCTCATTTTCTTTACAAATCATTATGAAGGGTTTATGAGTATATACTTCCTCAAAGAAAACATTTTTATGATTATGGATTATATCCATAAATAGTGCAATTTATGTTAAGTGATTTATAAGTATGGAATTATGTATTTTGATTCATAAACTGATCTAGTTTATGCCATTGTTTAGAAATGGCGCCTAGTGGAAGAAATGGAAACCGTATCAATGCACGTACTCCATGTAGGGATTGCCCTCCTGCTCAAGATAATTATAGTGGGGCTGGTGATGCAACTGGTGCCGATCAGCTAATCACCATACTGGGACAACTTACTCAGGTTATGAATAATAACCTTACCCGTATGGAGCACCCTGATCCGCAGCGTGGAGGATCAATGTTAGATCGATTCATGAGGCAACAACCACCAACGTTCAATGGGAGTACAAATCCCTTAGTAGCTGAGCAATGGATAAATTCCCTAGAGAAAATATTTCAGGCTTTGGGGAGCAGTGAAAGGGAAAAAGTTATCATGGCAGTTTACCGCCTCACTGGAGATGCTGATCAATGGTGGTCATTGATTCAAAACATGAAGGAAGATGATGAAGTATCAAACATGGAATGGAGGGAGTTTAAAGATCTGTTTTTAGAAAAATACTTTCCTCACGACCATCGAGCGGATATGGAAAGGCAATTTTTGAGTCTGAGACAAAATGAGGATGAGAATGTCACAAAGTATGAGGCTAACTTTACAAGGTTAGCGAGGTATGCTGGAGATTATATTCGCAACCCAAGAAGTAAGATTGATCGTTTCTTTGATGGGTTAAAACCATTTCTCCGTCGAGCATTAGTCTCACAATCCTTTTCATCGTACGAAGACATTGTCTCATGTGCTATCAAGACCGATAAGGAATTCTCTAAGTCTTATGACTTTAAAGCAAAGAAAGAGAAGAAGAGACCTGCTGATCAATCTGGGAATGGGAATAAGGGGAAGAAGGGAAAGGTTGAATATCCATCTTGTGGTAAATGCGGGAAGAAACATCCTGGTACTTGCTTGAAGGGAATGGGAGTCTGTTACAAGTGTGGTGAAAAAGGCCACCAGGCTCATGATTGCAAGGGGAAGAAGGAAGCTACAAACGTTCAGTGCTACAATTGCAGGGAGATGGGGAATTATGCAAATGCATGTCCTAAGCGTCAGGAGAACATACCTCAGAAAAGGCCAAGGGATCAAGGCCAGGCTTATGCTATCACTACTGCTGAGGTAGAAGCTCCGAAAGACGTAGTGGAAGGTAATTTAATGGTTTCCTCAAGTTTAGCAAATGCATTATTTGATTCTGGATCATCGCATTGTTGCATATCTTCCCAGTTTTCTAAGAAAATTAGATATTTCCAATTTGATTTAATAAGGGAGTTGTCAGTTAAAACTCCTAAGGGAAGTATCATTGCAACAATGTTTTGTGAATCAGTCCCCATTAGAGCACATAAATTTTCTTTATCTGCTGATCTCATCGTCATACCTATGATTGAGTTTGATATAATCCTCGGTATGGACTGGCTTTCATACTATTATGCGAAGATTTATTGTAAGAAGAAAGAGGTTACGATTCTTGATGATAATGATAAGGAACACCTTATTTTTAGAGAAGAATCGTCACCACCTAATTCTTATTTAGATCCACCCCCAGTAGCTCAACTTAATTCAATTATTGGGGAGGAAGAGAATGAAATAACTGTCGGTAAGGAAAGGAATGTTCAAATAGAGGATGTACCTGTTGTGAAAGAATTTGTAGACGTATTTCCAAGAAGATTTACCTGGACATCCTCCAGAACGAGAAGTTGAGTTTTCCATTGATTTGATTCCTGGATCAAGGCCTATATCGAAGACCCCTTATAGAATGGCCACTGTAGAGTTAGTCGAACTAAAGAAACAACTAGAGGAATTGAGTAATAAGGGATTTATTCGCCCTAGTGTTTCTCCATGGGGAGCCCCTGTTCATTTTGTTAAAAAGAAAGATGGATCTATGAGGTTATGTATCGACTACAGGGAGATCAATGCTATAACGATAAAGAACAGGTATCCCCTACCTCGTATTGATGATTTATTTGACCAACTGCATGGAGCTCAATACTTTTCAAAGATTGACCTTCGATCTGGATAACATCATTTGTGTGTGAAGAAGGAAGACATTCCGATGACAGCATTTCGAACCAGGTACGGGCATTACGAGTTTACTATAATGCCGTTTGGATTGACTAATGCACCCTCTGTATTCATGGATCTAATGAATAGAGTTTTCAAGGAGTATCTCGATGAATTTGTGGTGGTATTTATTGATGATATCTTAGCATACTCCAAAACCTACGAAGATCATGAAAATCACTTGCGCATTATCTTGAAGACTCTGAGGAGGCATGAATTATATGGGAAGTTTAGCAAGTGTGAATTCTGGCTTCAGGAGATTTATTTTCTTGGCCATATTGTCTCTAAAGATGGAATCTCTGTTGATCCTTCTAAGACCAAGGCAATCCAAGAATGGCCAGCACCTACGAGTATAACTAAGGTACGTAGTTTTATTGGTTTGGCCGGTTATTATCGACGTTTCGTCCAGAATTTTGCCCGATTGGCTAACCCATTAACGAAGCTCACACGTAAAGGGGTTAAATTTGTTTGGACAAAAGAGTGTGAAGAATGTTTTGAAGAACTGAAGAGAAGATTAGTCAATGCTCCTATATTGACTCTACCATCGGGGAATGATGGGTTCGTTATTTATAGTGATGCATCGAAGAAAGGACTTGGCTGTGTCCTTATGCAGAATGATAGAGTTATTGCCTATGCATCACGGCAGTTGAAAATTCATGAACAAAACTATCCTACTCATGATCTTGAGTTATCAGCTGTGATCTTTGCTTTGAAGATATGGAGGCACTACCTCTATGGTGAAAAATGTGAGATTTATACTGATCACAAGAGTTTGAAGTGTATTTTCTCACAAAAAGAACTCAACATGAGGCAAAGGAGATGGCTTGAATTACTCAAGGATTATGATTGTACGATACACTACCACCCGGGGAAGGCAAACAAGGTGGCAGATGCTTTGAGTAGAAAAGACCATGGAGTTTTGAACAATATGAGAATTGAAAGGGATCCAATTTTCATGGATCTAGTGAAGATGGACATGGGAATAACCAGGGAAGGTGAAACATCAATGCTTTTTCAAATGGTTGCCAAACCATATTTACTAGAAAGGATTAAGAGTTCTCAGGTCGATGATGAAGAATTCCAAAAGAAGATTAAAGCTGTGAGTGATGGGAGATTAAGAGACATTGTGTATGAAGATGGAATTTTGAAATTCGGGAAGAGACTTTGTGTTCCCGATTTACCTGATCTAAAAAGGGAATTGCTGGATGATGCTCATAGTTCCAATTTCTCTATACACCCTGGGAGCACCAAAATGTATAGAGATTTGAAGGAACATTTTTGGTGGGACAACACGAAGAGGGAGATTGCTGATTTTGTGTCAAGATGTTTGGTTTGTCAACAAGTGAAAGCTGGAAGGCAACAGCCTGGAGGAGTCATGCAACCTCTTCCCATACCGGAGTGGAAATGGGACAATATTACGATGGAGTTTGTCATGGGGCTACCAAAGACTCCTAGAAGGAACGATGCAATATGGGTTATTGTTGATCGTCTTACCATGTCAGCACATTTTCTTGCTATAAGAGAAGATCTACCCCTGGAACGTCTAGCAAGACTATATATTAATGAAGTTGTGAGACTTCATGGAGTACCCCTATCGATTGTTTCTGATCGTGATCCCCGTTTTACTTCAAGATTCTGGAAAAGTCTTCAGAAATCCCTGGATACTGAACTTCATTTGAGCACTGCTTACCACCCTCAGACAGACGGACAATCAGAACGGACTATTCAAACCTTAGAAGACATGTTGAGATCTTGCTCACTTGATTTTCAGGGTATGTGGGATCAATATTTACCTCTGGTAGAATTTTCCTGTAAAAATAGCTTCCATTCAAGTATACAGATGGCACCATATGAAGCGTTATACGGAAAGATATGTCGTACACCAACCTGTTGGGATGACGTTGGTGAAAGAAAACTTGTGGGCCCAGAACTGGTGGAGGAAACGGTGGAAAAGGTGAAGGTAATCCAAAATCACATCAAAGCAGCTCAAAGTAGGCAGAAGAGCTATGCCGATAATCGAAGGAAGGATTTGGAATTTCAAGTCGTTGATCATGTTTTCCTAAAGATATCTCCGTGGAAGGGAGTCATACGTTTTGGTAAGAAAGGTAAATTGAGTCCCAGGTACATCGGACCTTTCGAAATTCTAGAACGAATTGGGGCTGTAGCTTACTGATTGGCAATGCCGCCAAGTCTCTCCAAAGTTCACGATGTGTTCCACATATCTCTGTTGAGAAAATACATGCCTGACCCAACGCATGTACTCGCCTATGAGGAATTAGAACTGGAACCCGATCTTTCTTATTGCGAAGAGCCCTTCAGGATTCTTGATACAAGAGAACAAGTACTGAGAAACCGGACGACGCGTCTGGTAAAAGTTTTGTGGAGAAACCATAAGATGGAAGAGGCAACGTGGGAACCCGAGGAACTTATGATGAAGAACCACCCGAGTCTTTTTATGCAGTAATACCCTAGAAATTGCGAGGACGCAATTATTTGAAGGAGGGGAGAATGTAACACCCCAAGCTTCTACGGTACGTTTCCCTTCGAATAATGCGATAGCGTGTGTTGTACGCAACCTCGAGTTCTAACACACACCACAACTAATTAAACTAGCCATTGTGAATAGTAATACCTACTTTTTGAAATCATATATATTCTATATTTCAAAATGGACTTCATTTTTGGATTCGGAATATCAAAATTAGCCTAGGGTGAAATTTTGGTACATTTCGGATAACTTTCATATTTTGATGAATAGTGAAAATTACTAAATTTTAATTAAAAACATCTTTTTTAATCAAAATAATTAATAGTGATAAATTGTGAATTTTAGTGGTTTTAAAGTATATTTAGAATATATTTTTACATTTTAATATAATTTTGGTCATTGGGCATAATTTTACAATTAAACTGAACATAAACAAGTGTCAATCTTTTGATAGTTATTATCTCTTAAAAACACGCTTTTTTGTTTTGACAGCGGGAATTAATTTTAAATTAATTTCTACCACTTCTGTGTTTTGAATTTGGGAAAATGGATTCCATATTTGGAATCAGGATGTTCAAATTGTGTAAATAGGTAACTTTTATTTTTAGACATTTTAAATAGTTACTATGGTAAATATTTTATTTACCATGGTTAAAGGGTAAATCCGGTAAATAAGGGTTAAAAAATAATATTATAATAATACAAAATTACCCTAAAACGTGTCCTAACCTTATTGGTGGACAAATACCCGACCATGGGCATCCTTGGGTAGATTTTGGGACCCCTTGGAGCCACTTGTATGTGGTAGGGACACATTATATTAATAAAGTTAAAATAAAAATAAAAATGGCATAAGCTTACATCTTTTAGAAGAACAATTTTTACATAAGGTTATACATGTTGGATTTTCGATTATAAATATTCATTAGAAAGCTAACAAGATTTCCTACATGATTATAGTTTATTTATAATTTTTAGACATCAAATAAGTTAAATTATTAATGACACAATAATGATGCAATGTTTACCTCATTAATAAATCATATAAATAAATAAGATTATAATGATTAAAATATTATCTAAAACCTGTCCAATTATTATTGGTTGATGTTATTTAGAATATGAGTCATCTTATCTTCGACCTCAATGATTTTTGGACCATTATAAACCGAATAAAAATATATTATAAAGTAATACTTTCACACTTTCCTAAAGAGCCCCTCCTCTCCCTTATAAAAGGAGACCACTTATACTCATTCCTCACACCTCTCAAGCCACTTGGCTCGTCCAAACTCTGCCCAACTAAGCTCCCCACATCCCTCTACTCCTCCTTGAAGCTTCCCCTTAGGAAGAAAGCATTTCAACAAGTCCTTTGGTTCCAACCAAAGTGAGTTACCTAAATTAAAGGTAACGATTTCTCTTAAATTATTTTCATTTATTTTGCTTCTCCAACCCCCAAACTCTTTTTATTTCCCTTCTTTTGTAACAACACCAGTATCCTCAATATACTAGGATGTTGTTATAAGAAGTATTCAAGCTACACATACACACAACTCCATCTAATGGATGATGAACATAATGTTTCTGTGGACGGCAAATTAACGCCTCACGAAACGATGATTGTTCAAATACATCTTACCGCCTCTCATGGTGGCCATTATGATGGCACTGTAATTAAATATGATATTAATGATATATATTTTATATATAAGCTTCTGTAATTCCATTTTATTTCATACCATTATTCGTTTCATGTTGTATATACATACGATAATTTCATTTGAGGAAGTGCGGACTACCGCCCCCTTAAAATGATATGACTCGTTCATACCACACATGGAACGTATAAAGGATGGTGTTAATGAACTTAAGTAACATATATAAAATATTATATTATACTGGAATAGTAATATACCTATGTATCATTTGGATTCGATTCTTTTAAAATAATAATTAAATGGAAGTAGCGTTCATGCGTACGTACGGACTACCGTCTCCACGAACGCGATGAGATTCATTCTCCATCGTATCCATTCAAGTATAATTATCATTTGATGATTTAAAGATTATTTTTAAGGACTTAATAACATTCTGGATTTGAATAATATACAACCTATCCTTTAAAAATATGTCTTACGTAACAAAACATACAAAAGCAAACGAGTAAGTTAACACCCGAAACAACGATAATACTAAGATATTATTAACAAATCAATGTTAAAAGATCATATATGATATCATATTAATATATATGATTCTTTTATAATTTAATAACAATTATTTCACCATTATACAGAAGGTTAACCTACCCGAACCAAGGAAAAGTACAAGGTAAGGGTTATTTCACAATCTCTTCATTATCCGAGGTTGTTTATACGTAATAATCTACTGGGATATCTTTATCATCCACATCCATGTTTCTTAAAAATGTATTTCAAAACATTTTTACTATTTACAAGAATATGGGTTAAAGTCATTTATACCCTTTTTTTACTTTTTATAAGAGGTTTATAAAGGAATCCTTCCGTCGTTTTCAAAACAAGGTCCTTTTTAACCTTTTCGACAGAATTGAGGTAAGAATGTTTTTTTAACTTATACGGCAGGTGCGGTTATTTTACGCCGTTATAAAATCTTCAAAGCTTTCCTTACAAGCTTATAAGAATATTTTCAAAGAAAATGTTTGATTTTATATGGATCTTAAATGATTACAAAATAAAAGGAGATATTTCTTTAAAAAGAATTTTGATTTCATCTACGTCAACATCCTTTGATGGATTTTAAGATTATTTGAAGTTGATTTATTATGATACAAAACTTATATATTGTATTGAAGGTTTTGTGATATGTTTGACTATGGATGTGCTATTTTTATACCATTCATAGTTTATGGTGAAATTATTGACATTTCGTATGCTAGTTTTAATACGAATGTTTATGTTATGTTTAAACCTTTTCATATGGGAATGCATTGGACTTAATAAGTGACGGGTGGAGCCCGCTATAGCTCCTCGATGCATCGGTAGGTCTCATGAGACAAACTAGTGTCTTGGCACAAGGCCTTGACAAAATCTTAATTGTAGTCTTGGCACGAGGCCTTGGCTATGTGGTTATGATAGTCTGGCATTATGCATTCCAACATTATGAAAGTGGTTATTGATTTTTCATGTGATTATTCGATTAGTAGAATATCCATGTGAACAAGTAAATGGCATTATTTCATTTTACTTTTTCCATACTATGTTGAAGTTCATGTTTAAAAGGCTTTTGTTTTAGTAATTCATTGACTTAAATGTTTATGCTTATTTTTGAATGTTCCGCTATATTGTTATCCTTACTGGGCATTTGAGCTCACCCCTTTTCTATGTTTTATTTTTCCCAGGATGTGAAGATGTAAGTTATGAATGACCTGCCGGGATATTATGAGGGGATTATAGTGTGGACTGTGGAAACATTATGTTGTTGTAGTAGTTTTTCATTTTATGATGTAATGTAAAACTTATGAATATATCTAGTGTTTCCAAGGCTACTAAACCAATCGGTCTTTCGAGATTTGATCTTTCTTGTGATCATGCCAATGTTGTGTAATTAATGCACCGACTCTGGGTAGCTGGGGTCGGGGCGTTACATAACTACCTTAAATTCCTACGTAATGACAATAAAATTCTTCCAAGATTAGTAGAAAAATACTCTATATAATTTTTAAAAAAACTAAATGTTATATTTTATGGGTATGTAAAACAATCCCACCATTACAGATGATAAATTTAATATTATATATATTTTTTAAATTATAATATTTTAATTTCATTTATATAGTGTTTTTTCATTATAAAATTATTTTAATAAATATAAAAAAACATAAATAATATTTTATGTTAAATTTTTTATATATATTTATTAAAAAATAATTAAAATATGAAATTGGATTGTTATTCTCATAAATGGTCTAAAAATTCCAATAATTTTCATTTTTGTTTCATTAATTATAATTAAACTAAAATATGAAACAATTAATTTTAAAAAAATCATGAACATATTTATGATTTATATATGTTAAACATGGGGTTTAAAAAATAATATGAATTTAAATGATATGTACACTTGAAAAAAATTTATTTCTGATTATATTGTGACAATAAATTCCTTTATATTTCGAATACCTATCATTTTTTAACCATTTTACAAGATTAAAAAAAAATAATATTAGAATATTTCTATTATTTCCAAAAACAAAATTATGGTTATTTTATAATAATCATTATTTTATGTAATGATATAATTATCATGAAAATTATTTCTCAATCCATGTAAATAATTAATGGTTCCAAATAGAAAACATGGTCCATTTATGGGATTATTATTTTATTATTTTCCTCTTCGTTACCACTAAATAGTAAAACATATTGATTCAATATTAATTGTCAAAAGGGGCAACGAGATGTTAAAATAAAGAGATAATTATAACAACATATAAAAATGTTAAGTTTTAATTCGTATAAATTATTTAAAAATATTATTATATAATCCATGAAAAATATAAAAATGAATCCATTAATTCCTAAAAATTAATTTATAGAAAGTCAACACTTTAATTATATTTTAGAGTTCACATCCCTTCATTTTTAAAATGGATCCTCAAGTACTTCATTATAAAAAATGTGTGATTGTTTTATATTGGTAAATACCATACCTAATATTATAAAATTATAATTTCTAAAATTTGATACATTCTATTATTTATAAGAACATATTCTAAAGGATTATTTATTTAATGAAAACAAGTGTCAATGACACGGTATAACTCTTAACCAATCAATTTCATTTTTATTTCATTTTATGACTACTCTAAATATATTCATTCTATTTTTAAAAAATTACTTCCAAATAGTTATCATTCTGAATTATTATATTCATTCTTTATTAAACATTTTCCTCCTTCATAACTTCAAATTGAAAATAATGACATTTCTCATGCTTATGTGTGGAATATCATCACTATAGAGCAAAGGGATTTTATTTTCACATATTTTTACATTGATTTTTACAAGTTTATAAGTAATTAATTTTAATGATTTATAATCTATACTAATGGTTAGTAAAAGGTGATTTATTTTTTTACATTCTTTCCTTACAACTTTCAGAATGTGGAAACATTGTTCATGTGTATATACGACAAACCATCTCCATAAATTGTATAATTTATTTTTCAGTATCATCTATTTATATATAAATATATATCTATAGAAGGAATATTAATTAAAATTAAATCATTGATAAAATGTTAAATATTATAATATAGTGATAAAATTTTCAATACCTTAATAATAAAATTTAAAATTGAATGAAAATAATGAAATTATCACCTTGAATAACGATTTTAATAATTAATTATTAATATCCATATGTTAAAAAAATCTATGAAATTCATTTTATTTTTATAGATATAATTATTATTTTGGAATTAATGTAAAATAATTATACAATAATTAAAATGTAGGATTGAACATGTAATATGTAATATGAGACTTCTGGAATGGCATTTCCATCTCATAGTTTTTCAATAGGATACGTTCTATATTCAACAATTGTATCGTTTATATTATTTACGTACTACTAATTAATGAAAATTATTATAATAATAATTAGATTTATATGGTTTTTCCAATCCTTCTATATTTCTCAAATTTATGAGTTTTTTATTTCAGGGTTACAAATGTTGTAAGGGATTTATGATTCAATTTTATTTTAATTAGAATTATTTAGTGTTTAACATCCCTTGATGGATTTTTAGGATCCATATCAGTTAAGTGAAATTACTTTTCTTTTAATGTGATTAAAAAATTATTTTTTTATGTTAGTATACTATTTTCATCTCTTTGGTACATACAATAATAATATCTTTTATAGAAAAACAGGTTTTATTTCCTCTTTTATTGAGAATTGTTTTCTGCGATGTTCATGTATTTAGTATAATTCATTCAATAATGTATTAATATAGTCATATGAATTTTTAATGACCTTTTTATACATTTTTTATATTTACAAAATATTTTAATAGAATATTCTACTCATTTTCAAATTAATAATCCTAATACTTTTGACAAGAAATGTGAATAAAATATTTTTTAACATTCTCATCATTAGAATAAAATCTATCTATTAAACCCATTCAATACTTTTAACTTTTCATATCATGTTTTAATATATAATTTCAATAATAATTTTTACAATAATATTTTGGAAATATTTTTACCTAAATTAATTTAATTTAAAATGATATTTTAAATTTCCTAAAGAAGTATTCCATTGATCATTTAAATGAATTTTAATCTATTCTGACATCCATAATTATTAAATATTGACTAATATGGATAAATTCTAATGATAAAATCCTTAATAATTCTCTTAATAATTAAATAATTTTTATGTGTTTTTTTGAAACCCAATTATTTTCCATCAGTTATGCTATGATGAAAAGATTAAATTGTTATAAATCTTATTTTCATTCAATTGGTTATTTCAAGATGATATGATGAATTTTGTATGATATAATTTCAGAAATATGTATGGTTTTAATAATTTTATTGGATTCCCTAGAATTATATAACAATATAATCCATTTGTATCTATTATAAGTCTCATTATATTATTAAGGAATGTTAAATTATGTGATAGATTCACAATAAGAAATAGGTATGTATACCTAATCCACTATAGAAAATAGATGGGGATTTCTAATCCCCTCTGGGAAATTGGTGGTGATTCATGGTTTGTTATGGTATGGGAAATATGTTTTAATGTATGGTCCACTAGGAATTTATGGTCACTATAATTAATATTGACAAATTAAATGGATTCTATGAGTTGGATGGTTACATTATTTTATTACCTGGTTATTATATAAAGATATGGTCAGTGATTAATTTATATTTATACTTTTATAATGAATCAATACTTTTGTAATGATTATTTTTTATACCATTACACATGATGCTGATCCATAACAGATTATGTATAAAATTTTTTAATTTTTTTTTCATGAAACAATACTCGTATACTTATATTTTGATTCCCCACATGAGTTTTTTTGTATATAAATTTGATATCCATACTAATAATATGAGATATAAAATTCTTATGCATAATTTTCATTACATAGTTTGAATTATATTGTGATGGGTATGTTAA
This sequence comes from Viscum album, assembly GCA_963277665.1. Lineage (NCBI taxonomy): Eukaryota > Viridiplantae > Streptophyta > Magnoliopsida > Santalales > Viscaceae > Viscum > Viscum album. The sequence goes on along the minus strand of OY728126.1, from coordinate 1,392,640,967 downwards.
TATGGGTAAAGTGTGGGAAATATTTCATGTGATCTATTGATGAATATATTTATAAAAATATGTACATGTATCTTGTATCTAAGGACACTAAACCATTATATGTCATTCCTATATTATAATTCTATATAATTTTATTCATATAAAGTGTTTTATTTCGTAGATGTAAAATGTTTGTGTGTCCTCAATCGATATCAGAGAATGGATTAGTTGTTCTTTCAACATTAGGGTTATGAATAATTTATGAAACTATAGGAGATAATCCTACGTATAAGATAATAATACAATTTTATATAAGATTAATATTACACATTTACTAAGAAACCCAACTATATAAATAGACTACATGTTGAAATGGTTTTGTAAAAATAAATCTTGGATTAATAATCCAAAAATATGTCTGTCGATGTATATCATAAACATCATTCATATATATGGTCAGTGTTTTCTTATTTGAATCATTTATTGATACTTTTAGTGGGAATTATTGGGTTTATACACAATAAAACACACTATGATGTATTTAAATAAATTATAATAATGTATGACCTTTTTTAATCTTATGCATTCAGTTTTTCAAAATAAGTCATTAGGATTTAGAATTAAAATTTATTATTTTTCATTTTTTTAAGTACCACACTAGATCTATTGTTTCTCAAAAAATTAATTTTTTGTTTTATAAACTTTTGGAACCCTGAGGAATCATTAATAAAAAAATTGATATGTATAATGAAATGATTATCTCTATGAGAAACCAAATTAAATAAGTGATTTAATAGAAAACATATGATTATTTCCAAACATATATCTCATTATTTGGTTACAAATATCAACACTACTATGTTTTCTAAAACAATTAATATGGTAAAAATGGAGTTTCAATAAAAAAATAATGGGAAAGAGATTTATCTTCTTACTAATATAGTATATCATAAGATGCAAAATAGTAAAAATCAGATAGGAACAAGATGACATTTTTCTTTTATGGAATATATGTGAATAAATAATTGAATTGGGGATGAAATTGAGAATTGTAATTGAGGGAAACAAATTCCAACTTAAGGTAACTAGAATAGTTAAATGTTTTTCGTTTGGATGTAATGTTTATTATTTTTGTTATTTGGGTAATAAAAAATTTAACTATTGTAACACAGAAGGGCGTTTGTCCTTCTAATTTTCATATTGAAAGGATTGATGTGCTTATATATTCATATTCAAAATGCATATTATATATATTTTTCATAAATATTATTTTGATATAATAATTGTGAAACTAATATGTAATTTTCCATTGTAGTTATTCATTATGAATTTCAAAACATATATTGACTGATACCTAAAACAATGATAATTGATTTAGTGGTAGGGTGATAATGTGTTCTCTGATAAAATAGATTATGTATATCAATGAATGGAAATGGATAGTATTTGGGACAAATAAATTGTTTATTGATTCGGTGAGAATGTGATTAAGATAATAATTAATTATATCTATTTCATTTTGGTTTTATGTAATATATTATATAGTGTGTTATTTTAATTTAGGAAGATGGATTTTGTTAATTTTTTGATGATTAATTTCTTCATTTGATGTAAAAATTAATGGTATATGTAACATATTTATTTTATAAGATAAATGATAAAGTTACTCATGCCACTTTTGAAGTTATACATTATTGTAATATGAGGTGATACGAAACATCTATCGTGATTTAGGAAGATATATTTATTGATATTTAATAACCACTGCATTAATGTATGATTTTTTGTAAAGTTATTTTAAAAATATTGGATAGTGAGACATATACAATCTTAATGGTTGAATAGATATTCATTGATATGGTGATATTTTATAAGATATTTATATCCATTTTATGGATTACCATACTGGTTAGTATCTTGAATTGATTAAATATATTTCATTGAGGTTCACAACATTATAAAATTATATAAAGAAATTTATAGAGTTTTTTCATTGGTATGAGGCATATTTAAACCTTTTGATTAACACGTGGTCTATAATAATTGATTACCTAGGATGATTGATATTAAATAAAATGGGGTTTATTTTTAATGTTATTAGATCACCTTTGAGGTTATATCATTCTTTAATGTTGAGGTTATGTGAGTAATTGGGAACAATGATTTTCTTATTTATGGAATAATATATATTTATCAATAGGTGTTTTTATGTATTTAATAATGATAATTTCATGATTTATTCACAAGATGGTTTATATAGTTTGTAAATTATATATTTTTATACTAAACATTTTTGTAACCTTTAATAATTATGGTTATGAGGAATAAATTTTCATCAATTATTTATATTCTCTAATTTTTTAGATGTTGAATTTAGTTTTTCAATAATGAAATATTCTACTTGAACAATCATCATATGTAGAATGATATCACATTTTAATGTAATATTTTTAATGAATAAAATTTTACATCTAATATAAGTATATTTTCTTATGTTCTTAACAATGATGAAAGATAAATTCCTCCATTCATAGAAAATGATCATTGCTAAAATGATATCCTATTATATTTTTTTGAATCAATTCCCTTTTTAATCACAATTGATTTATCGATTTATATTCATTTATTTCTCCCGATCATTTAATTTTTAGTGATTAATGGTATCTATAACGCTATATCATTATTTGGGCCATACATTTTCCCTCTATATCTATATTTTCACTTCCCACATGTTTTCTCCTACTAAGAAGCAATGTTTCGTGCCATTCATGATGAACCTCGTATTTCCCATTATCTCTATGGAAGGGGATTGTTTGGTGGTCATTCCAATAATGTGGGTTTTCAAAACAGGAATCAAAAAATATCAAACTCTTTACTATCAAGGAATTGTTAAAATTTAGAGGAAGCAATTTACTAAAATGACAAGGGTTTTAACCACCACATTATATTAAAAGAACACTTTGTTTTATATTGTACACATTATGAAAAACTATGCATAAAATCCCCATGAATTATGTTTTTTAACATTATAACATATCCATTGAATTAACAAGAAATAATACACGAATACAACTAACGAGATGTCAATAAAATTTTTAGTAAATAGAAATTTCACAAAAAAATCATTGTAAAAAATAAATCAATTTTTTTGAAATTCACTTTTTAGTTCAAAATAATTTTTCATCTCTATATTATTTAGATTAATGTTTGTGAGAGAATATAATATTTAATTTTTTAAATTGTTACAATTTTTTCAAGAATTATATTTTACAAAATTATAATTTCATTATTATCATTTGATGAATTTTTAGGATTTTTATGAAAATAATTATATACTATTTCATATTGAAAAATATTGTTTTTTATTGATAACAATATTTCTGTTTCAAATATTAACAATGATACATTATATTATAAAACTGTTTCAATGTGTCATTCTACCTTTTTAAATTTTAATAATAAAATTATGTTGACTGGAATAAAATATATTTCCAAATTTATTATAAATACATTTATATACTAAAATAGAATATTTCTGATAAACTATTGTTCATTGCATTTTGTGATTTTCAATAAAATAATATTTTTTTATTTTAGAAATTAAATCTTGAAAAGGGGATTCCAAATTTATAATCACGAGTTCTATATTTCATAAATTTTCCCCAATTATTATTTTTTTCTATATGATTGTTAATCATATTAGATTTCTGTTTCAATGGGTTAATATAGGATAAGACTAATGTGATAAAAAATTAAATTTATTAAAAAAACAATATTTTATTTTATTGGGTGAATACATTTATCAATGATTATCCAATATTCTAAAATATGCCCTTTTAATTCCAATTACCTTTGATTTTAACCTCTGTTATATTTTATTAAGAGATTAAATACAAGATGTTACTTGTTTTTATTTAATTTCTGGAATATTTTTGTGACAACGATTAAAATAATGTTTTCAGTTCAAAATGATCAATTTAAAAATTATTGACATTTATGGTATTTTGTATTTATTAAAATTATTGTAGTAAACACTTATTTAATACAGGAATAATGCGTGTGAATATAGTAAATAATCATTTAAATGATTTTATGAATTGTACATTTATTTTTGTGGGTGAGTTATATTTCTATATGAATTTTAAATACAAATAAAACACATTATATATGTGTGAATGGTTTATATTTTAATTAATTTTTTATCATATTGTTTTCATTGAAAAAATATTTGAATAATTATTAAAATGAAATTATTTTTTTATAATTAAATTTTATTAAATTGATTAAAAAGATAATATTCATCAATGATTACATGTAGTATTATAAATGGTCCTAAAATTAATATCATTTTCATTTATGTGTCAATTAGTACATTATAAGTCACTTTGTAACCCACTAATATTATAAATTTCATTACTACTATAATGATAAAAATTTGTTAACCATCTTGTTGTACCAAAAGATATGGTTTAATATGAAATATAAATCCATAAAAATGTTAATTAATCATATAATTGTGTCTATATATTCAATATCATAAAATAAATTAACATTTATATTCATTTTATTCCGAGTCACACAATTTTTAAGTTGTAATATTTCATGTATTTCTAAAAATGATATAAATGATATTTTTTAACAAAAAAACTATCAAATGATCAAAAATTCATAAAACTCAATCCCCATCATAGTGAATTAGATAGTATTTAAAAATAATCAATCATATAATTATGTATTGTTACAAATTTTGTCTACCCTTTTTAACCCAAAAGAGTAAAAATCATTAAAACCATAAAAATTGAAAAAATGGTTATAATGGGTTGAAAAAAAGGGATAAGGGAAAAAAGAACAAAAAAAACATAAATAGATCTTTTATTAGAGTATTTATATTCATACTAATATTACATTATACTAATGTCTTTTGGGATAAATTCTATATTGAATAGTAATTTATAATAATTTAATAAATTATCTCATTCTAAGAGTGCCCATGCCCTCACATGTTAAGGGTAATAGCCTCTCCTTCATTATTAAAAATTATGTATTCTTCAATATATTTTAATCCCTAATTAAATTTTATGAAATATTTAATAACTCCATTGTAGTGATTCTTTTATTTCTAAAAGACCATATTTTCAAGGCCTAATTGGCAAGATAAATAATTTTTATAAATTTAGATGTAAAAATCTCAAACATGTCTTTCCAAATTTAAATTTCATTATAAAATATATAAATCATTAGTATAATATATAATATAATTAAATATATATAAAAAATATAATAATTTTTTGTTATGTGGGTGGAATAATCCTTATTTCTATGATACCAATCGTTTGGAATATGAAAGTATCTACCATGAATATGTTTGTTGTACCACCTCCAGGATGATATTTGATTTATTTTTCATGTTATTTATACTAGTGGTTTAATAAAGATAAAATTAATGAATTTATTTGATATATATGATATATTAATTATTATATAATGTTGAATTACTGTCTAACAATGTTTTGTTCCATATATCAAAATGTCAAAACTACATTCATGTGTATATATGACCTATCATCTCCATGAAGGGTTTATTAAATTTCTCAACATATACCATTTATGTATGACAATAAATATAAATATAATGAGTATATATGAAACTCATATCAATATTATCATTTTATTGATAATGGATCCATGAAAAATGTTTAATACTGGGACTATTATACCGAATTATCTATGACAAACGAGGCTGGTACATCATGGAACTGAGATTTTAATAAATAATAAATTATACATGGTTGAAAAAATATTATATTAAAATAAAATATGGTAATATATATAATTTTAGTTTTTAATATATGTATAATAAATATATATTTATTATACATTGGGATTAAATATATATTATGTAAGGAAAGTCCAGTGGTAATGAATTTTCATCACACATTTATTTCAGTGACAAAAATGGAATATTATACAATAATTTTTTAATAGTTTTTATATACTCAACATGACTTATATGAATTATTATTCTCATAAAAAAGTAAAAAAAGTTTCATATAATTATATTTATCTTCAATTAATCATACTTTGATTCAAATTCTATCGATGTTTCCGTGGAAAAAAATTTCAATCCCATTTTAATCGAGATTGTTTATGCTTGATAATTGTTTTAGTGATTATTTATCCTTATCTAGAAAATAAATTTAATTGTATTCTCAAATGTATAATCATTGAATATTCATGTATTAGTAAAATATTTCCCTTTGTGGAGCATAAAATAATTAGGAGAATGTATTTGATAAAAGACACGTTATTTCCATATCGGCCTGTATTTTTTTTCATTCTTATATTTTCGTTAGAATGTTTAATGAATTTTTTAATAACATCTAATGGATACTTAATTCTAGTTTACACATGTTTTCGTTTTTATAAAAATGATTCAATAGAATATTTTTACAATTTTTAGATTGAACGTCTTATAAATTTAAAAAAAAAATTAGACATGAAACATTTTTTACATACCTAACTTGAATATAATTTCCTATCTTCAAGGACACTTTGTGATATAAATATTCCAATAAATATATTCATGGATATTTTAAAATAATTTTTTTTCTAAAATATTTTCTAATCATAATTATTATAACTATGTTATATCAAAATGAAATGAGTTATTTACTCATGAAATATACCATAAATAATTTTAATTAGTTTTCATCTATGATAATAAAATTTTATGTTAACTATAAATTTATATGGCTATCATTAATTAAAAATATACTTATTATACTTATATATTGTTTATTTTTAATTTTATTTTTTTTATGAAATTAATTTATTTTACATGCGTTATTCTATAATGAAGCATAATTTTTTTTATGAAATTCATTTTCATTCCACATGTTATGTTTTGATGATATGATATATGTTGTTTTATATTTTTTTCAAATATATATATATATATTTCATTATGTGATAGATGGAATTGGAATTATATAAAACATTAATTAATTGGTTAATTTTTTATCTCATCATAAAATAATGGGATGCGAGTGGATATCATCGATTCACATTAAGAAATAGGTAGGGAGATCATATCCACTCTGGGAAACTATTTGTGATTCCTAATCAACATTGAAAAAATGAAATGATTCTTGAACAAATATGATATATGAAACATGTGCTTCTTCTATATATTATTTGAATTGATGTCCTCAGTAGTAATATTTTATAGATGAAAGGGTTATTATTCATATCATGGTTACAAATATTTAAAACTTGAATATTATCAGGGAATGTGGTTAAATATTTAATTTTGATGTTTTGTAACATTTATGATTCATGTATTTTAAAATAACAATTATTTACCCAATAAATAGTGATTTGGATCCATGCTAGATATGTAATATACTTTTTTATGTTATGTTCATGAAATTATACCCATGTTCTTTTCTTAAACATTCTAATGATCATACACTGATATATCTCGTATTACCCCTTTTGAGAATATGTGTTAACAATTTCGTATATTTATGTTACCTGTGTAATGTAGAAAATTTTTAAATAGTGTTTCTCAATGAGAGTACAATGTGTGAAAAATATTATGACATATTTTTAAGAATATATAAAAATATTAAGAAAATTCCCATTTCACAAAATACAATATACCGTTAATGGGGTTATGTGGATTTAATTACTATATATTTTATATTCATCAAAAATGGGGTAATATAAATTTAATAAAATTTTCAGTCACAATTTCCTTTGAATAAAAAAAAATTAAAATATTTTACCATTGTATATAAATAATATTAAATGTCAGAAATTACTAATAATCTAGAATTACAAATCGAAATATTTGATATCCATAATTTTTTTTGTAGAAATAATGATAAATACATCAACCAGTCATTACATAAAAACTAGAAAACCATCTAAAACTAAAATAATATTTATGTATAATAAATAAAACATAAAAAGATATATCCGAAATAATCAACTAAATTAACCGGGTTGAATTTGTAAATGAAAAATACTGATTAAAAATTTAAACCAAAACATCTCCAACAAAACCATCACATTACCCAAAACCACTGACCCCAATCTATCCTGTAAATACCTGATCATAATAGAAATTCAAGGATTTATATTTAATACAGATCATTTGAAAGAAATCAGAATATATACACTCACTCACTCACTCACTAACATATTATTGTATATGCTCTATGTGATCCAAATACACACTATTGGATTCTGTCGAAGAGTCTACTATGTCCAATTCATAATGTATTAACTAAATAATGGTTTGAGTATAATTTATTATAATGGTTCAGTAAATACCAAAACAATATAAAATGAAATTCAATTTTTAAATATATAAATCATGTATTAAGAAATGAAAATATTTAAAATCAATGCACTAGAATGGTTATATAGGACCATTATAAGTTATATATTTTCTGATTTTAAACACCATTATCATAATAATTGTTAATTTCATTTTCATGATATTTTTATTATATGAATACTATATACACATGGTTATGGTAAATCCAATTTACATAGACAAGAAAATCGATGGCATCAACCAGTAGGATCATACATGAATATGCCCAATTGACAAAAATTACAATGTACATAAAATCATTAAACCTCTATGTTTTATGATTTGGTAACGATTTTCAAAGTGGAAAAAACATCTGATGATGAATGCCTGGTAATGAGTTAAAAAATCCATGGTAGGGATACCATTGAGGGATAAAAACTATATGGTTGTCCAGTTTTGTTGTTCTGATATTGAATAGTTTCACATATGGATTGTGATGTAAAATATCTCTATGATCACAACCATTTTAGTTGGGTTGTTCATCGTGGAATTCAGAAGATGTATAAGGTGTGGAAATCAAGGTTTTTGGGGATTGTTATGAAATAATTATTTGATATGTTTTTTTGAAGGTTCTTACCTAGATAATAAGTTTTGGTTGAGAATCAACGACCAACAGATATGTTGCATTCATTACCTATCCTAGTGTGTAAAAGGGAGAATATTTCCATGGTTTTTTATAGGTATCCCAATTATTGTACAGAAAAATGATTCTATATTGGTCATAGTGGATCGGCTCACCAAGTATGCCCATTTCATTCCTATTTCTGGAACTCATTTGGTGGAGATCGTCAGCCAAGACCATTTTCGTTTCTAGTGAGTGATCATGTGTTATTGAGTATTTTTCTATGAATTTCAATTCATCAGTTTGGGATACTAGGAATGTTAACTCCGTGATACCATGGACATTTTGAGATACTAGAATATCATTGAGAGATGGAATATCGATTGGCGTTTCCACTATGGTTGAGTTGATTATATAATGTATTCCATGAATCTCAGCTGAAAAAGTATGAGCCTTATCCGGACCATGTGATTTGATGGGACCTCATTGACCTAGATACAGATGCTTCACTGGTACATATACCGTTACATATTATTGATAAGTACGATAAAGTGTTGGATGAAAAATCATTGGTCTACTGAATGATTTATGGAAACAATGTATGATTCATGAAGTGACGTGGGAACATGAGAAGGAAATGAAAGAGAAATGGTCAGAACTCTTTCAGTGCAGCAATGGTTTTCTAATTTCTGGGGACGGAAAGGAAAATGTAGGGGAGAATGTAGTAGCCATGGTTTCTAGTATGTAACCATATCATTATGATTTTACTGTATATAATATTTATTGGTGAAGGTTAGGATTGATTATCGATGTTTTAAGGAGATTTTTGGGACTAAATTGAATGTTAATGGGGTGAGAATTGTTTTCCTAAATCATATAGTAATCGATGGAGAAACCATATGTGGTTGCTTTTTTGAAAAATTTTCTTCAGTATTGATGTTACAATGTCAGGGAGACTGTTCAATGAGGCCGTGTGAAGCTATTATTGTTGTTTTAACTAACAAACTATTATCACAGGGTTTTTCTAACCATATGACTAAACTGTGTGCATGTTAAAAACACCCTCCATACAAAGTTAATCTAGTTTGGCCTTGCCTTTAATCCACTATTTCCCCAAACTAGAATGAATATTGGATTTTTCATCTACTATATCCGAAGAAGGTTCTCCCATCACATTAGAGGCAATTTAAAGGATTCCCTTGGTTATTTGAAGCTATATGCTTGAGGTATATAATTAATCTTCACTTTTCTAGTTAGGTTTCATTAGATATAAATAGATCTAAAACTCATATCGTATAATAGTCTCATATTTACACCCTTTATGGTATGATATATTATTATTTAAACCAATTATATTTATATTTTGACACATTGATTTTAGGGGAAGGCATCAAAGTTGCTTTCATGGTGAATCAACTCAGTTTCGTGGTCAATCTTTATCTGTTTTCAGTTTTCCACAAAATAGTTGTGGTAGGAGGCTTCACTATCAAATCCTCTTAGTATAAATAGATGTAATGTATTTAAATTTATTTCTTTGGGTGGATTGGATTGTTAATTTGATACTTTATGATTGATTGAAACCCTCTTGGCTGATGGTTGTTGAAATCATGAAAATTTGTTTGTGGGAACAAAGTGTTGGATTCATGATTTTAAAATGATATTTTGAAGTGGGATCATTTTGGAATTATGAAAAATATATTTGATGAAATGGGATTAAATTAAATTAATGGTTTTATTAAAATGTAAGGGTTGTTTTGAATTGGATTTTTTAATCGTTTTCAATAAAAATAAAAATTTTATTGAAATATTTATAATTCATTTACTTGAATGGTTTTGGTATATCTAGGTTGTGTTAGTTAATGTTAGATGTGGACATGAATAAGGGGTGTATACCATTACGGTACAAGTTGTCTCACCATAGATTTTGGGATTGTGTCATTAAGACACCATGTAATTCAAAAATGGGCCCCTGATGTGTATGGAACTATCAAATGAAGCTAGCATGTGGGTGTGTGTTATGAACTATGAAATAAGTATCAAAAATAATATTGAGAAATGGTATTTAAATCCTTTTATGAATCATTTTTTTATATTCTATCCTTTACACCTAACATTATGTGATTTTAGGGATAATAATTCATTGTATTACAAGCTGAGGATTATGAAGTCTAGTGTTTGGAAGACTAGGTACATAAAACTGAAAATAAGGGACTAGATAAAACATTTCATTATTTATTCTTCCTAAAGAGTTTCAAACTCGTTTTGTTACCATGCACCTTCATAAGATAACCTAGGGATAATATGAAAAAAGGGATGAACAAAAATCTCGATCAGAGGATAAGCATAAGAATAACAATTTAGCACATGGGTTAGAAGGCAAGACATAAAGATATAAAAAGGAATGAAACATATAGAATCATAAAATATAATCATGGAATCATATAAACATGAATTCATACATATGTGGTAGAAACAAAATACATGGTTAATCATAAGTCAATGATTGTTTTACATAGAGGATCATAAGTCATTTTCAGAAACCAAGACTATTTCATATGGTAGAATGAGTCAAAGCTAACCGCCAAGACCTTTTCCCATAATGTCTCCTGAGACTAAACATTGCCCAATGAATTAGAGCTCTATCTTGGAGGACCCATCATATCATTTTCATCAACATTCTTGACACATATAGAATCATACATAATCAATCATTCATAATCATAAGGGTACACATGGAAGGAAATGGGTATCATAATCATGTCATAATGCATAATAAACGGGTGTATCCTAAAAGTAAACATAAACCAAGGAATTAAAAAAACTGGAAATTGATAAGTTAAAATAGTCAAATGTCATGGGACGTGATTTCAAACAAAACTAACAACATTTAAGAAGTGTATTTAAGAATGTTTTGCATTAAAACATTTTATTGCAGTTTTAAGGAAAAAAATAAAGTTTATATATCATTAAAAATGGATAAATATTTTTTAAAAATCAAGAAGTGAAATAGAATTTTTTTTTCAAAATATAAATTATGACTTAATAAAATTAATTTTATCTTAAAATTTATTATATATTGTACATGAAATTTAGTAAGAATTCAGGAGGTTCCATTAAAATGGGTTTGATTATCCAGAAGTATTATAGAGGAAATCACTAAAAACTTGTATATCCCAAAAATAGAATAGTAAATGGTCCTTGATGAATAAGTTTTTATAATGTAAAATCATTTATATGTTGAAAATAAAAATGAAATTTAACTTCATTTGGAAAAAAATATAGAGCAACCTAATGTAATAATGGAGGATTAGGGAGAATCAACTACCATATGTCTGATGTTGTAATAAAATTGATATTAATGACCAAAATAATCAAATAAGGTTCATTAATTAAAAATTGAATAAAATACCTTAAATTTTATTGATTTAGTATACAATTTTTGAGTTCATTGATAACATTTTTTATTGGTTATGAGGTTGAATTTCATTATTTGAGTCCATTTGTTACATGATTTGTTTACTTATATAAATGAGTGGAGAAAATGTAAAAGAATGATTGTTTTATAAAATTGGAGTTATATATTATTATTGAACAACTATAAGGTTACATGGTTATAAATTTCATTTGGTTACATGGAGTGACGATGAATCATTATATTAAACATTTGTGATGACCTTTTTGGTGAATTTTTCGGTTTTTTATCACAACGAACACATTTTGTTATATAAATCAAATCCAGGTGAGAAAAAAAGTTTCCAAAACCATAGTTGATACATAATACATAAATTATAGCATAGTTCATCCATCAGAAAGTTTTCATGAAAATAATTGAAGATAGTAATAGAAATTGAAAACCCAGCATCTTAGAATGTGGTTAATTAACACACCTCAGATGGAGTTTTTACTACTAATATAGAAGGAGGGAATATGATATATGATAAAAACATATTCCATTATCATAAAAAAATTAGAAAAATTATGTTACTGGAGTTTTCATAACATTTTTATTACGATATATTAGGATAGAAAAGAATACAAAGAAACCTGAAATGAAAGTAAAAGAATTGAAAAGAGGAATTTACCTCTTGAATTAATCTTCTTTGATAGCCTATAATGGGGGGAGAATTTGGTCTTTTGAGGAGAGAAACAACTGCTAGATTAGGGGTAAGAAATTGGGGATATATTTGTGGAGAATTTTGGAATTTAAAAAGGCCTGAGATGAGTGAATATAAGAGGGGAGTGAGCGTGGTTTTTATAGTGGATGGGAGGAGGGATTTTATAAAATTTTAATCATTCGATTATTATTTTTCTTCAAGGCTATAAACTGTTAAGATTGTTTAAAAAATATTAATATGTGCATGTTATTTTTACCTTATGGTTGTTAATATAACACCCCAATATTTCATTGTAAGTTATTTTCTTTAAAGTAATTAATTAGCTTGCGCTACACACAACAATGAGTTCAAGCGCACCACGACATACCAAACTAGCAGTTCAAAAAGTAGCTTTGAATATTATTATATGACTTTTGAATTTATATACTTCATATAATTTTAAAATCAATATTATGTGTTTCTTAGACATAATATAATAACAAATTAAATTTTTCATATAAAAGAAGTATTTTTTTAGAATATGAAATTTTATCGCCTTTCAATGGATAACTTTTTTTAAATACAACATTTGAAACTTATTTATTATAAACTCTACCAAATAAGAATATTTATTAGTATAGGGAGATAAAAATATATTTTGGACAAAATTTTGGTGCTTTTCTGATTACTTTAATATGTTGATGAATAGAAAAAAATACTAAATTTTAATTGAAAACAACTTTTTTAATAAAAATAATCTATAGTGTCAAATTATACATTTGATTATTTTTTAAGAAAAAATAGATTATATTTTTATCATTTAATTCAATTTTGGTAATTTTAATTAATTTTACATTTATGTTGGACATAAACACATATCAAACTTGTTATTGTTTTTATTTCTCAAAAATTGGCTTTCTCGTTTTGAAAAAGGGAATATTTTTAAAATTAATTAATACATATTCAATATTTTTAATTTGGTAAAATAGAAATAATTTTTGAATTTGGAATATCAATATTATGTTTTGGTGAATTTTTTTTATTTTTAATCACATTCAATTTTTGATGAATAGTGAAAAACATTGTATTATTGTTTAAAGCTGAATTTTTATATTAATAATTATTTTTAAATTATATTTATTTTTAAGTAAAAATACACTAATAAGACATATATTAGTCCAATTTAATTAATTTAATTCATTTTATAGTAAGATTATATATATATAATTTTATTGAACTTTTTACCATCTTTAACTCACCTTATAGGAACATTTGAAAATTGACATAAAACATAATTTTTAGTGCTTCTGTGAAATGAATTTTAAAAATTTGAGAGACACGGTTGACATCATTAAGTAAAATTTGGTTCAATAGGATGAAAATAATTTAGGGTAAATAGTATCTTTTGAATTTTAATTACAATGGTTAAAAGTAAATAGGGTAATTAAAGGTAAAAATGATACTATAATTACTATAACACATGACCTGATTCAGTTGGATAAGTGTATTTCGAACAAAATCAACCATAGAAATAAAATAAGATTCTTTTATATCAACTTGGATTAGATTAGGACATTTATTATATTTTATTTAAAGAGTTGAAAGTGTAAAATTCAAATTTTAATAACAAAAAAATATTTATATTGGGTTATACATTAGATAAACTCTATTATAAATATTCATTAGATAGAAAAAAATATTTCCTAAATAATTTTATTTTATTTATTATTTTGAGAAATTAAATAATTAAATTTATTTATGACACAGTGATGATTAAGTATCTACCATTTTAGTGAATGACTTAAATAATTGATGCTATATATTTGAAAATAAATCTTAAAGGAAACTTTTGATTCCATAAACGAATTATATAGGTTATTATGACATGATAAAGTGTATTAAATGTATTTGTTTCGAAAAAAATATGATTTTTAAGACCTTCTTAAAAATCATATACCAAATAGTGTCAAAATTGACATAAATGAGTTTTTAAAACAAATATTATTTTATTAAATTACATAATAGTTCTTAAAGTATATGATTCAGAAAAAAAAATATAATTATAGATATTAAATTAATTAACAACTTGAGTTAAACTTATCATTTTATAGTATGCTTATTAACCATGTATTATAATAAAATAAGAAGACATGGTAAAATTTAAACTATTTAAATAAGATTTAAATCTAAATGATAAGGATAATATGGTGGCCTAAACCTATCTATAACCTAATGGTAGAGAGAATTTAGACCCCTCCCCATCTTATCTTCTAAATAAATCCATATTTAGTCAATTTATTCTGATAATTATTTTATAATAAAATATAATTTCATGATTTTCTTAAAGTGACCATCAACTCTATTATAAAAGGGTACTTACGCTTCTCATAATTTCACCCCTCAGAAGACATTTGGCTCGGCCAAAACATGCTCAAATATCATCCCATATAACATCACTTCAACATTGAGGCCCTACTTTGATCATAATTCCATCTTATGGTGCCCTTTTTATCAAATCAAAAAGACGAACCCAAAGATAAGGAATTACGTCATCACCTCTTTTAATGTTTTGTTCTTCCTCTACGTCCTCCTTAATTGTTGTTTCCATACTAAAATAACAACACCAATACCTTCTATATTCTATGATTTTATTATAAATATTGTAAAACCATATTTAATATTCTATCCATCCCATGAATGAAATATTCACTATATTTTCTTAGATAAGTTTTACCGTCTCCACGTCGTTGTGTTGTTTTGTATTCAATGCCTTTTTATTTGGATGGGTACAATAATGAGTATAACTAATTAAAATAATTAATATAACAATTTAATTATTATATATGTATAATATTCCATCTAATTACATACTATTTCAACAATAATATAATATTTTCCACACGTGCATACATACAGCGTACCGTCTCCATGATGCGAAGAGATTCTATTTTCCATCGTAACCATTCAAGAATAATTTTCATTTGATTATTAAAAAAATTAAGTACTTAAAATCATTTTATATATAAATAAAATAAATTCTATCCATAACAACAGATTAATTTTGAACAAATCATATAATAAAATGAACTAGTTAACACCCAAAACAATAATAAAACTGAAATATCCTTAACAATGAAATATTTGAAGATTATATATAAAATAATATATATGTACATGGTTATTGTATCACTTAATAAAAATTATTTAACAATTTTATAGGAGGATAATATACCATCTACTATGGAAAATTACAAGGTAATGGGGTTTTCATCTCACTTTTTTTCCCGTGAGATTCATGCTATATTTGCCACTATTTAATTTTGTGTGGGGTTTGTACTTCCCATGATTATATTATTTGTGTAATATAATTTAATTTATGGGTATTGACATCTTTTTTGTATGATCCTTCTTACATGGGGTGTATGTTTCATATGTTACCAAATCGGCAAAGAAATATCTAATTTCAATTTCCACTCATTGGGTATTATGCATACTACATTGATTATTTTACTTCAAATTATTTGGGAAATAAATATTTATTTATGTATGTATTAATTGCAGATCCCCTTTATGTAGATATACTTTTCATACAAATAATCACTCCATTGGTAAATTCTTAATTCATTGAAATAAACTTGATAAGGGTAATATAAACTCAATTTCCATTCATTGAGTTAGACATCGAAGTAATTGGTTTTGTTTTTACATGAATATGTGTGATTGTCCTCTGATTTATTTACACATAATATCCATTCATATTAATTGTATTTATATTTTTAACACTTAATTATGTCATTTAATTATCCTTAATGTAAGGATATAGTCTTTAAAAACTATTTTTTTAAAATTGACAATCCATTGAGACTTCTTTGTTGTTATGCACCAATTCACATTTAAATGGTGTATATATAATCCTTTGAAAATTATATCATGAATCCCATTATTTTTAAGATATTATAAATATTTGATTTATTTTATTTCTCAGTTATTTTTATTGAAGTGTCCCTCATTTGTTTTGGAAGTCTTTAACTAAAATATCGTTTTAACTATTTTAAAGATTTATTCTTCTAAATCATTCTAAAAATATAAATTCTTTAAAAAAGTATTAAAAATTTATTTATATGTACATGAATGTTTTAAAATTAAATTTCATTTCAAAAGTTTCAATGTGGTTTGGGACAAATTATTCAAAAATCACATTTAAACAACTTCTTTGATTAATAGTGCGACTTTTAAATGTATTCAAGAATAAGGGGATATTTCACTCAAATAGTTTTACTGATTATTTTTATCTATTTCAATATCCTTAATTATTATTTATTGAGGTTGATTTATTATAATACAGGATTTCAAATTGTGTTGACTGAGTTATTTTTTACTTTGGATGAGCTATTTTAATACCATTTATGATTTCTACAAAAGTATTGACATGTTGTAAGCTAGTTTTAATAAGAATCTTTAGATTGGGTTTCACCCCTTTCAAATAAAGAAGTCATTATACATATTATGTGATGGGCGTGGACCGCTATATCCCCTCGATGCATCTATAGGTATAATGAGACAAACTTGTGTCTTGGAAAAAGGCCTTGTAAAAATTATTATTTGTAGTCTTGGCATGAGGCCTTGACTATGTGGTTATGATGTCTGTCATAATGAATTAAATCATTATAAAAATATCTATTGATTTTACAAGTGATTATTCGAATAGAATAATATCCATTTTTATAGATAAATGAAATTATTTGATATATCTTTTCCATATTATTTTGAAGTTTAAATTTAAAAGGATTGTGTTTTAGTCTGATACATTGCCTTAAATTTTTTCGTATGCTTATGATAGATTCCACTATATTGTTATCTTTTCTGAGATTCTAAGATCAACCCTTTATTATGTTTTAATTTTCCCAGGATTTAATGAAGTATATTATGATTAACCTCTAAGAATATGCTAAGGGATATGATTGTGTTAAAAGGAGACAAATGTTGTAGTTTTTCAATTTTATAATGTAATATAAAATGTTTGTATGTATCTAGTACCACCAAGCATACTAAACAAATTGGTCATTCGAGGCTTTATCTCTTGTGATCCTGACAATGTTATTTAATAATTCACCGACTCTCGGTAACTACGTTTTTGGCATTACAGTTTGTATCAGAGGAAGTTTAGTAAAAACCTAGGAAACTGGATTTATAAAAACACTGATTAGAGAGCATTACCATAATATTGACTTCATGGATTACTATATAAGAACTTCCTATAATTTTGTTAATGTGGCGATTTTGTTATCATAACAAGAAATACATCCCTATATAGATAGATCATGTAGAGGTAGCTCTAGAACATATGCATCTAGGGGTAAAATCGGAAAACTTTTCTTAGAGATAGACTCGAATGGCAACTCGTGCACGACAATGGGCATTACTGCACTCTTAGTTACGACACTTTGTGGGGATATGTTTGGATAATTTACATTTTCCATACAATCTGATTTGAAATATTTTAATATAAGATAAAAATAAATAATTTTGGTTAATCCAAAGGTGTTTTAGATTGAAAATAATGTGTTATGATTATCTATAAATAATTTTATGACTATTATTTCTCACACTATGAGTTCTGGTTTTAGTCAATGGATATATTCCAATGAAGTCAAAGTAATATTGATCATGATATAAAAGGTGTAAAAGATGGTGAAAATGAGTAACTAAATGGAATTTTTATAGGAGTAAAAGATGTCATGTTCTTTTCAAAGCAGGATTCCAAAATATGATCAACAACATATACATTAACCAACTCAAAAAATCAATAAATAAGTGAAATGCTATGAATGATTAGAGCTCCACCAGTGGGGACTATGGAGAAAAGAATGCACAATTTCCATCATTATTGAAATGTGGAAGTACATACCCATGAAAGTGTTTCAATGGAACAATTAAATGCTTTATGTTTAGTAAAGAAAGAAATAATGTTAATAATTGTTGAGGAAAAATGAAGAGTACTAGGGATGAGAATTTCAATTATCCGAAGAATACTTTTACAATAACTTTCTGTAAATGTAGGGGACTTGGGAGTTACTCGATTCAATGACCTATTCTATAGGATAACCACTAGGTGAAGGAAGAACCTTTGTGGAAATAAATGGATGGAGTAATCTTTAAATGAATTAAATCTCTTTATTGATGTGATTACATTGGATGACTTTTCTCTTATATGGGTAACCCTGTAGTTTATTTTGTGGAAATTCTATTTGAGGAATAATTATCTTTTATTTTGAGGACATGGTTATAAAGAACCATTTCGGTTTATATGATCCATGAATTTGAGGTAATTACATTTTTTTTTTGTTTTTGGGATGAAAATGTGAGGTATGAGATAAAATTTGTGTTTAAATAATGTTATAGTTATTTTGAGGAATTTATCTCATTTTGGGATTGTTATAAAATATAATTTTTGAAAAAGGAAAACACACAGACCGTGTGAAAACCCGTCACGTTGGACAAAGCTTCCATAATCAAAACCACCACCAATGTGCGACTGGGATTTATTGCTTACGACTAGACAAACCGAAGCCCATAGTTAGTGTGACTAATTCTTTTTAGATAAATGATTTTATTTATCAATAATACATGGACATTGGATATTATTTTTTGATAAATGTGTATCCTTACTATAGGAAAATGATTTGGTTTTTAAGTGATAATTGTTATTTTGGAAGACATTCACCCTTTTGGGAAAACTATATGCCTAAGGAAATAAAATACTATTGGATTTAATTTTATGAGTAATGGTGGATTTTTATTTTGGATGAATCTATGTTTTTATATTATTCAAGTAATTAATTGAAATTATTAACCTATCTTAGATAATATGTGACAATTGTAATTACACTTTAGTATGAGACTTAAAGAGTAATTGTTGTTATTTGGAGATAAATGATAAGATTTACTATGAAGTACTACGTGATTTAATTCTTCTATATTCTTTAATTCAATCTTAGTTTGGATTATATTGAAGGATTTTAAGAACAATTGTTTATTGAATGGTATTTATTGGACATTGGGTATTGTTTGTTTAATTATGGAAATTATGTTTTGTATTTATTTCTATATTTAATTATCCATTTTTGGGATCATCTGATCTCATACTAAACATTTGGGTTTTGGTTAATCTCTAAAGATAAAGAAAATATATAGTTTATCCTTTTTGGATTATGTGATTCTCTTGATGTTGATACCTTCACTTCTGGTGTGACCAAGTAATCTTGAATACTCATATTTTCGACAAAATAATATTTAGTGGATGAAATTTATTACAGGATGAAACTCTTCATGAAAAGTTAGAATATCTCTTTATGTTCTTAGTTAATCTCATAAAAAAATTCGTCCTATTTTTAGAATAGAACAAAAAACAAAAAACATTGATCGTTTAGTTTTCCTACTGGTACACTAATGACTGTTTAACCCATCACATCTATTTGGTTTTATTATTGTTAACATTCTCTTGATCATGTTTTCTATCACACTCCATCAAAACATGACACATATTTTGTCTTCCATGTCCTTGTTTTTCAAAATGGTATACTATTATGGGTTATCTATGATGAAATTTTTTACTTCTCTTTCATTATTTTAAAATGATAGTTTTATTGACTCTTTTTATGATGTGGTACTTTCATTGAAGTTCCCAATCCCAATTTTAAACTAGTGAGGATGCCATTTCCACATTTGTGAAGAGTGTAACTCCCCATGATTTCAAATTAAGTTATTTTTCAAAGTAATTATTTAGCTTGTGCTACACACAACACCACGTTCGAGCGCACCATGACATACCAAACTAGTCGTTCAAAAATATATTATTAATATTATTAACTAAATATTGAATTTTATATAGTCCATATAATTATACCATCTATATTATGTTTTTAATGGAAATAATATAAGAAATAATTTAACAATTTAGGTAAAATAAGTATTTTTAAAAAATGTAATTTTACCTCCTTTTAATGGAGAAAATTTTTTAAAATCCAAAATTTTACAATTTTATATATAAAATTTGACAAAATAAATTTCTTAATTAGATGTGGGACATATAAATTAATTTTGGAAAAAATTTCAGTGCTATTATGATAACATTCATATTTTGATGAATAATGAAAAATAATAAATTTTAATTGAATTTTTTTTTTCATCAAAATATTTTATATTGTTAAATTATACATTTGAATGGTTTTTATGTCTAATTAGATTATATTTTTATTATTTAATCCAATTTTGTTCATTGGAAGTAATTTTACATTTAAATTGTACATAAGCACATATCAATCTAAAGATTGTCTTAACTTCACAAAAACCTGCTTTCTAGTTTTGACAATGAGAATAATTTTTAAATTAATTAATAAATCTTATATGTTTCTAATTTGGTAAAATAGACATAATTTTTAAATTTGGAATATCAAAATTATCTTGTGGGAATTTTTTTATTTTTCTAAAAACATTCAATTTTTGATGAATAATGAAAAATACAGTGTTATTTTTTAAATACGACTTTTTATTTTATTTATTTATTTTATTTACATTTATTTTAAAGTCAAAATTGATACATAATACCTATATTAGTTCAATTTAATTAATTTAAGTCACTTTATTATAATATAAGATATATAAAATTTCATTGAAACTTTTTCCATCTTTTATGCACATACTTGGCACATTCTCAAATTTACATAAAACATTATTTTACCATTTATGTGAATTTAATTTTTTAAAAAAAGACACAATTTTGAAATTAGTAAGTAAAATGTGGTTCAATATGATTAAAATAATATTTCTTGAATAGTAACTTTTCCATTTTATTTTCCACAGTTACAAGTAAATTAGGTAATTAAAGGAAAAAATGATAATATAATTTTCCTAACACATATCCTAATTTTATTTGATATGTGTATTTCTAACAAAATATTCCTCATCACAAATATATGATCATTTTTGATCCACTTGGATTAGATTTGGACATTTATTACATTTAATTTAAAGAAGAGTTACAATCATTAAATTCAAATTTCAATAATAAATCTATTTAATATAGGTTTATAGATAAGTTAAATTAGACTATAAATATCAATTAGAAAGATAAAAATATTTCCTACATCATTGTATTTTATTTATCATTTTTGGACAATAAATAATTAAATTTATTTATGGCACAATGATGATGTAGTGAAAATCTAATTAATGAAAGACTAAAGTAATTTATTTTATAAATTTTTAAATAAATGTAAATTGAAAATTTTAATGTCATACAAGAATTTTATAGATTAATATGACATGTTATATTTTATTTAATGTACTTTGTTTTGATGAAATTGAATTTTGACGACTTTCAAAAAAATACTAAATAGTATCAAAATTGACATAAATGAGTTTTTAAAATAAAATTACTATTTTATTAAATTATATAATAGTCATAAAAATATAAGGTTCAGGAAAATGACATATATAATGATAGATATTTCATTAAGTAACCACTTTTTGTTCTCCTGGATTTTTATTAAATGTTTATTAATCATGTATTATAATAATACAAGATGACATGATTAATGTTAAACTATTTAACTAAGAGTTAAATATAAATGATAAGGTTAATATGGTGACCTAAAATTTTCTAAAACCAATTGGTTGAAGTAATTTCGAATCATACCCACCTTTTCCTTGAAATAAATCAATTTTGAGCCATTATTAACTGAAAATGATTTAATAATAAAATAACATTTCATGGTTTTCCAAAAGTGACCCTCACCTCTTTTATAAAAGGGTACTCCCCCTTCTCATCATTTCACACATCCAAATGCTTTTGTCTCAGCTATCCCCTACCCAAATATCATCCCAACCATGATCAATTCGTCTTAGAGGCCTTACTCAGTTCAAATCAAAGGGAGGAACCTGAAGAAGAGGTAATTACTTCCTCACCTTTTTCAATTTTTTTTTCTTCTTCCACTTCCTCATTATTTGTTTTTTTAATTCCTAAATAACATATCCAGTACCTTATGTTTTCTGAGATGTTATTATAAATACTATACAACCATATTTATTATTCTATCTATCCTAGTAATGACAAAGTCTCCATACTTGCGTATATACGGCTTACCATCTCCATGTCGTCGTGTAATTTGTTATTCAATAATTCATTACATGGATGGCTATTATAGCACCCCCAGTTTTTGGTATTTATCATTTTTATGCATTTTAATGTGTTTTAAGTGAATGGTAAGTGTTGAAAATAGGTTAGTAGAGTTTAGTGTAAGATCCCGGTTCTTATTTTGAGGTACGAGCTTCTTCTTTTTTTCCCTTTTCCTTAAGTGTTTTTGAGAAAATGGGAAAAATGGGGGAAATTCATAAATTGTGGAACTACACGCCATGTACTTTTTCAACATGCATTGTACTTATGGCCTTGTGGGATGGGTACACGGGGAATGTATCCATGTTAGTGATGAGGGGTGTAGCAACTGACTACACGCCGTGTAGTCAGTTGACAGGCTTTAACAGTAAGGCGGTGGAGTCACCGCCAGCTAGGTAGCAGTACATGCCGTGTACACAGGAGTACATGTCGCGTACTCTTTACAACAGATGAATAGTGTGGCGGTGCCGCCAGAGGAATAGTTATATGATGTAAGTACACACCGTGTACTAAAAAGTACAGGTCGTGTAATTTGTTTTTTCAGCGTAAAACAGGCAGTAGCCTCCTTATTTGGCAGAGGAGGCATTTGAGCCGTTTTGGAGCCAAGGAGGATGGCCGAACCTTTGGAGATCCTTCGGGTGATCGTCTGGAATCTGATTCGGCTTCGAACAATCTCGTTGGAACCGCACGTGTAAGCCCTCTCCTCTCCTGGTATGGTTCTTCCCAATTCTTCCCCTAATGGAAGTTATTTATATTTGACTGAGTTTTGTTCTTCGTCAGATCTACGTCGTTCTTGGGTGTTTCTGGAGTTGACATTTGAGTATAACGTTCGATGGCGAATAAGGTAGGTGGCTTGGTGTTAATTTTTCCATCTGCCGTGTGTTTTGTGCATTTTTGTGCCACGAACCCAAGTTGGGGTGTCGTGTGGATGAGGTCGTTGCTATATTTAATGCCTAGAATTGCATAGGTGATTAAATTGTGATAATAAAATGTTGGTTGGGATCATTGATCGGATCTGGAACCACCCGGGGGGTGTGTTTCACTATTTAGCTATTTGGCCAGGATACCTGAGGGTATGCCTTAAATGTTGTAATTGTAGAATTTTCTTGAGAGGAATTGCCTGTTTACTGCATTTAGATATGTTGGGCATGGCCCGGTTATCTATTTAGCCTGAGGGCATTGTTGTGATTAGCATGAGGGCCCTAAACTATTTAGCCCGAGGGCTATAGTATTTCTCCTAAGGGAAACATTTCGTGCCTGAGGGATTGACTTCTGTGCCTGAGGGCGACACTTCCTACACCTGAGAGAAATTTATTTTATGACTGAGGGCTATAGCTGTGGGTTGGATCCTTCTTACCTGAGGGTAAGGTTTTTCTTGTCTGAGGACGTGGACTGTTTGATTAGAAATGCACAGTGATGATTTCTAATATATAATGGATTAAATGAATAATAAAATAGAAATTTAATTTTTTAGTTAGTTACCATTCAATACTACTTACTTTATTGCATTTTACTATTTCACACTATTGTTTCATGCTTACACGCAATTGGGCACGGGCCTTTGCAGGGTGCCTACTGAGATATATTTCTCACCCCCTGTTTGGGTCATGCTTTTCGGCCCAAACATATTACGTTTCTGTAGGTGTACACAGGGGAAAGAGTCCCTATACAGGTACTTGACTATTCCTGAGGAGTAGGAGGGCATGGGACCGAGCTTAGGCTCGCGATGCCGCTACCATATGTTTTGTATGTTTGTTGTACTCTGTATTTTTTTTATTGTATCGATGTATAACATGTTCTGGCTGTTTTCTTAGAACGTGTGACATGTTGTATCTTTTATACACTGTTGGTTATATCATCTGCAGTTTTTTATTTCAGTTGTGCATGGTTTACTGCTTCCACTGTCGTTGTATGTTTATTTTGTATTCCACTGCGCTACACTTTGAAAAATGAGGGCATAGTTTCCCCACTTTCAGCCCTAGGCCCTCGCTGCTAGTTGGCAGCCTCTGGCGTTTGGGGAAATGCGCTTGAGGTCACATGGAGAACCGGGTTCGGGGCACCCATTGCATGGAACCCGGGTCTGGGACGTTACAAAGTGGTGTCAGAGGTGTTCTTTTCATTTGACATACTATTTGGAGTCGTAGTCAGGGATAAGACGAATGGTAGTTGGTAATAAGCTGTGCCCCAGTGTTGCTCACCCACGTACAAGGAAAAACCGATTTACCTCGTGTTGCAATTTTTTTTGATTTTGGAAATTTTACAGTTGATTTGATTTCACCATTGGGTGACACACATGAGATTGTGCTGTTTATAATTTATCGGTGGGTTCTATTTAGTTTCAACCCGATGAGATGAGGGTATTCCGTCTCATGCATCATATAGGCACATGCTAGATATCACATGTCATTCATAGTTTCCATGCCATGTAGGTGCATTAGAAATTGCATGTTGTTGTGATAGTTGTTGTGCTAGAAAAGAATGATGTTGTGATATCTTCTTTGATAAAATACCTACTATTTGATAGGGTAATTTTTTGTGATCCTGTTTATAGAATGGAATCCAAACTTTGGTTTTTGGGGATTATGGGCCCACAATGATTGGAATTTGGTGGATCATTGACTGTTTATTGGTTATAACACATATAAGATTTCAAACATTGAATCGTGGGGAGTATGGGCCCTCACGGGTTGAAATTTGACACTTAGGAGTTGTTTTACGATATTTTCTGTGTTCTGGGGAAGTTTCTGAGGCATATTGTCCGAAAACCCAGTATACATGCTGTGTAGTATTTTTATACACGTCGTGTATGATCTTCGGTTTGGGAAGAAAAATGAACTTTTTAAGTACACGTCGTGTACCCTAAGTACACGGCGTGTAGTCTCTTCCCATGTCACAAACCGTGTGGGCGGCGACACGAGGTTGGGAAAAGATTGGGTAGAACACGCCGTGTACCAAATGGACACGTTGTGTAGTGTTGACCCAGAGTCCGGCCGTGTAACTAACAACACGGGTCGGTGAACTCCCGTACAGAACACGTCGTGTCAATGATGAACACGCCATGTAGTGTGGCTTGGGGACGCGACTGTGTAACGAATAGCACAGGCCGGTGTCACCTCTACCTGAACACGTCATGTACCTATGGGACATGTCGCGCAGTGTTGCCCGAGGACAGACCATATAGAGTTAGCCATGTGGTTGGAAAACGAGGTGTTGCATATGCCGTGTATGGGTGTAACACGCAGTGTAGTGTCAAGCCGAGTAGTCGGCCGTGTCATAGACAACACGGGCAGTTGGGAAATAACACCGTACATGACGT
Organism: Viscum album; assembly: GCA_963277665.1. NCBI lineage: Eukaryota > Viridiplantae > Streptophyta > Magnoliopsida > Santalales > Viscaceae > Viscum > Viscum album. The sequence continues at coordinate 1,392,614,459 of OY728126.1, read as the reverse complement.
GTAGATATTATACACGCCATGTAGTTTTTGTTCAACGGGAGCTGTGTGTATTATCAATGTGTAAGGACCGAAACAGGGGAAGAGAAGTCAAGTACATGACGTGTAGTCAGTGTACAGGCCGTGTAGTCTTGTTATGAAAATTTTGAAATTCTTTCTTCCTCTTGTTCCTTTGAGGTTTCTTCACTTTCAGCCTTAATAATATTGAATCTGAGGCGTGCTTTGGACCTTGTAGTATCATGCCGCCTTGAAGACCACGAGTTGTTCTCTAGGAGATCAGTGAGGATTATACTCCGGAGATGGTGGGCCATGGGCTACGAGTTGATCCTCCAGCAGAGCTAGATGCGGTGCCAGCTGCTATACCAGACACAGGCATGGAGGCGATGTTCCGTGAGGGCTTTATACAGTTCATTCAGACCTTTTAGGGAGCACCAAAGGATGCTATATCTATGGATGAGCTGACTTGTATCTTTCAGTAGAAGCATCCACCTACATTTTCAGGGGATGGCGGACCACAGGATGCGGAGTCTTGGCTAGGATCAATGCAGGGAATTTTTGAGCATCTTAATATGCCACCAGGGTGGAGGGTCAAGCTCGCGACTTACATGCTGCGTGATTCCACCAAGAGGTGGTGGGATGTTAACACCCAGTCAGAGAATCACAGACACATGGCGTGGGAGGATTTTTTGGCAGTCTTTTATGACTTATTCTTTCCCGAGACATTGAGGGAAGATAGAGCTTGAGAGTTGATGAATCTGCAGCAGGGCGCTATGTCGGTGATGGACTATTCTACTTGTTTTATAGAGATTCAGCGTTTTTCACCCGTGCTGGTGGGTGATGAGACGTTGAGAGCTAGATGTTTTGAGGGTGGTCTTCGGTATGACATCTGAGCACTGGTAAATGTTTTCAGGTTGCCTACTATACACACGATTTTGAACCAGGCGTTGATTATAGAGAGGAACTTGCCGGAATAGAGTGGTGTGGGACAGTGCGGTTCAGCACCAGTTACATTTACTATTTATATTGGCAAGAGGAAGAGACCGATGGACTTCTCTCAGGGCGGCAGTACCAGCCAAGCAGCGTCTTCAGGTGGCCCGATCCTGTGCTACTAGTGTGGCAGAGAGGGGCACAAGATACTGTAGTGTCCACGAGACCTAGTGGAGTGCCGAGCTTACGGCAAGGTGGGTCATCTGCAGCTCTTTTGTAGGGTGTTTCTGCCAGTGTCTAGTGATAGGGGTTTTGTGTAGACTCCACGTGAGGGAGCAGGACTAGTGGATTCTTACCAGTCAGGGAACTGGAATACGTCAGGGCGTGCAGGCAGAGATGGTGGTCATGGTTGTGGTAGCCATACAACAGGATCGCAGAGGCAGTAGGGCGGGACAACTTAGGGTAGCCAGGCTATGTCGTAGGGCCGTGAAACTGGGCAGGCATATGCACTGCACTAGACGCACCAAGAGCAGGATCCTGAACCTTTTACAGTCAGAGGTATTATTCTAGTATCTTCTGTCTTATCTTCGGTGCTTTTTAATACGGGTGCTACACATAGTTTCATATCTGTACCCATTTTGGAGATCCTTGGGCTCGGTGTTTCTTCTTCTTTTGATAACATGACTCTAGACACTCCGTTGGGGACTAGGACGGTTGGTGTGCGTCAGAGTAAGGAGTGCCCCCTTGAGTTTGTAGGGTGTCACTTCCTTTGGGACCTATATGTATTAGAGATGGCAAGCTATGACGTCATTCTTGTGATGGAATGGTTGGTTTCCTTTCGAGCCTTTGTAGACTGCTATCGTCGCAGGGTGTGTTTCACGTCACAAGAGGGCGGAGAGTTTCTATACAAGGGCTAATGGGATGTTCAGGTGAGTCGAACTAGACCAGAGAATCATGGGTGAGGTGGACTCACAGCCCAGATTGCGAGCTTATATCTGGATGATCAGGGGACTTGTCAGACGAATTTCCGTCCAGTTTTTGATCGTTTTAGGGATGTCATCCCAGACAACTTTTCAGGTCTACCTCTGATGCGTGAGGTGGATTTCTCTATCGAGCTTGTGCCAAGAGCAGCACCGGTGTCCATTAATCCTTATAGGATGGCCACGCATGAGTTGTAGGAGCTAAAGAAGCAGTTAGATGAGTTACAGGAAAATGGATTTATCTAACCCAATACTTCTCCTTGGGGTTCTCTGGTCCTTTTTACGAAGAAGGTGGGTGGTACCCTTAGACTTTTCGTGGATTATCAGAAGCTGAACAAGTTGATGGCTAAGAACCGATATCCCTTGTCAAGGATTGATGATCTGTTTGATCAGCTTCGTGGAGCACGAGTGTTCTCGAAGATTGATTTGAGATCAGGATATCATCAACTGTGCATGAGACCATCTGATATACCTCTCATGGCTTTCAAGAGTAGGTATGGTCTATATCAGTATACTTTTATGTCGTTCAGACCCACAAACGTGCCAGCAGTTTTCATGGATCTGATGAATCGTGTGTTCCATCCATAACTTGATTCATTTGTGGTAGTATTCGTGGACGACATCTTGGTGTACTATCACACTCGACACGACCACGCCACCCATCTTGAGATCGTACTAAGTACACTGAGGGAGAAACAGCTATATGCTAAGCTCTTGAATTTCCACTTTTGGATGTACCGGATTCACTTCCTAGGTCATATCATCTCAGAAGAAGGAGTTACAGTAGACCCAGAGAAGGTGAGATCCGTAGTTTCCTGGGAGCAGCCTAAGAATGTGTTTGAGATATGGAGTTTCTTAGGGATGGCTGGTTACTATAGACGCTTCATACAGGACTTGTTCCGCTTAGAAGCACCATTGACGGAACTGACTAAGAAGGGTGTGAAGTTCGTTTGGTCAGAAGCTTGCGAGACAGTCTTTCAGGACCTGAAGGAAAGGTTGACATCATCACCGATCCTGATACTCCCAGAGGAGGGGAAGAGCTATACAGTTTACTATGATGCATCGGGGATTGGGCTGGGAGCAATTTTGATGCAGGACGATCGAGTTGTTGCGTACGGGTCTCGGCAGTTGAGGCCACATGAGAGGAATTAACCAATGCATGATCTTGAGTTGGCTGCAGTTGTGCATGCGTTGCATTGTGGGAGACACTATATGTTGGGAGAGCATTTTTTGGTTTTCACCAAACACAAAATACTCAAGTATATCTTTACTCAGAGTGACCTAAATCTGAGGCAGAGAAGGTGGGTTGAGTCCCTAAAGTCCTTCGATTTTGAGCTTGCCAATACACCTGGTAAAGGTAATGTAGTAGCTGATGCACTAAGCAGGAAGACTCAGATACAGGCAGTGCAAGAGGCCAGTGGACAGTGGCATCTCTTGGCTTTGTTCTCTGAGATGCATCTGGAGGTTCACGATAGTTTAGGGCATACTTATCTTTCATCTTTAGCTGTGACTTCTACCCTCCTGGAAAGAGTGAGGATGAGGCAGCTATTGGAATCAGAAGGCCTAGTTCTACGGGAGTCGATGGCAATTGAGGACCCTCCTCCCGGTTGGACGATATGCGATGATGAGGTTTTTCATTTCTATGGATGAGTATGGGTTCCAGGGGATATACGTTAGGAGTTTATGCGAGAGTTTCATGCTTCAGTTTGGGTAGTTCATCCCGGGGTTACCAAGATGTACCGAGACTTGAGACGTCAGTACTGGTGGCTGGGTATGAAGAGAGAGATAGCTGGTTTTGTTACGAGGTGTTCCACCTGTCAGCAGGTGAAGGCGAAGCATCAGAGACCAGCTGGGCTGTTACAGCAGTTACCCATTCTAGAGCAAAAATGGGATGATGTCGCAATGGATTTCATGACGGGATTGCCGAGGTCACCTCGAGGAAATGACGCCGTCTGGGTTGTTGTGGACAAACTCACGAAGGTATCTCACTTCTTTCCGATCAATGAGACCTTCGGTGTGGACGAGCTCGAAAGGCTATATATCCGAGAGATCGTACGTCTTCATGGGGTCCCTCGTTCTATCGTTTATGATAGGGATGCCCGATTTACGTCTCGTTTCGGGCATAGTTTTTAGAGGGCACTGTGTACACAGGTGCTTCTGAGCACAGCAAACCACCCTCAGACTGATGGCCAATTAGAGCATACGATACAGGTGCTTGAGGACATGCTGCGTGCATGCGTCCTAGACATTGGGCGCTCTTGGGATAAGCATATACCCCTTGTCGAGTTTTCCTATTACAATAGTTTTTAGGAAACTATTGAGATGTCACCATACGAGGTTTTACATGGTAGGAAATGCCGATCACCTTTGTGCTGGTTAGAGGCATGTGAGGCAACTTTACTAGGACCACTGCTCGTACATGAGACATCTGAGTTGGTCCAGTTGATTCAGAAGCGGATGGCTACTGCGCAGTCTCGTCAGAAGTCTTATGCTGATCACCGTCGATGACCTTTGGAGTTCATGGTCGGGGATCAGGTTTTTCTACGTGTTTCGCTGAGGCTGGTACATAAGAAGATCAGGAGACAGGGTAATCATTCACCAAGGTATGTGGGGACATATGAGATTCTGGAGTGAGTCGGGCTGGTTGCCTATTGGTTTCAGTTACCACAACGATATTGATCCATGCACGACGTCTTCTATATGTCTCAGTTTCATCACTATCATTCAAACCCATCTCATGTCTTTCAGCCTGAGGAGTTTGAGCTTCATTATGATGCGTCCTTTAAGGAGCATCTGATCCGTATCGTTGACATGAGCACAAAGGTTCTCCGTGGCCGGTTAGTTCCTCTCGTACGGGTTCTATAGCAGCATGGACGAGTGCAAGACGAGACCTAGGACCGGGAGGCCGACGTACATGCTCAGTGGCCAGAGCTGTTCTGAGATATATCATCACCACCCTAGGAAGGGAAATTCGGGGACGAATTGCTATAAGGGGGGAAGTTTTTAAGAACCTGATTCTTATTTTGAGGTACATGCTTCTTTTTTTTGCGTTTCCTTAAGTTTTTTTTGATAAAATATGGAAAATGGGAATATTCATAAATTTTGAAACTACACGCTGCGTCCTTTTTCCACACGTCGTGTACTTTTGGGCGTGTGGGATCGGTACACGGGGTGTGTAGCCATGTTGGTGACGAGGAGTGTAGGAACCGACTACACGCTGTGTACTGGTACCATAAACGCCGTGTAGTTAGTCGGTGAGCTTTAACAGTAAGGCAGTGTAGTCGCCGCCAGCTCGGAGACATTACAAGCCATGTACTCTGGACTACATGTCTTGTACTCATGTCGACGGATGAAAAGTGTGGCGGTGCTGCCAGAAGAATAGTTAAATGTGGTAAGTACACGTCGTGTACTCAAAGGTACACACCGTGTACTTTGTTTTTTCGGATTAAAACAGGAAGTAACCTCCTCATTTGGCAGAGGAGGCATTTGAACCATTTTGGAGCCAAGGAGGATGGCTGAACCTTTAAAGATTCGCCGGGTGATCGTCTGGAATCTGATTTGGCTTCGGACGATCTCGTTGGAACCGCACGGGTAAGCCCTCTCCTCTCCCAGTATTGTTCTTGCCAATTCTTCCCCTAACAGATGTTATTTATGTATGAATGGGTTTTTTTTTCATCAGATCTACGCCATTCTTGGGCGTTTCTAGAGTCGGCGTTCGGGTATAACGTTCGTTGCAGAATAAGGTAATTGGCTTGGTGTTATTTTTTTCAACTGTTGTATGTTTTTTGCATTTTTGTGCCACGAACCCATGTTGGGTTGTCATGTGGATGAGGCTGTTGCTATATTTAATTCCTAGATTTTCATAGGGATAAAATTGTAATAATAAAACGTTGGTTGGGATCGTTTCTTGGATCTGTTACCACCTTGGGGGTGTGTTTCACTGTTTAGCCATTTGGCTAGGATACCTGAGGGTATGCCTTAAATGTAGTAATTGTAGAATTTCCTTGAGAGGAATTGCTTGTTTACTGCAATTTGATATGTTGGGCATGGTCCGGTTACCTGTTTAGCTTGAGGGCGTTGTTGTGATTATCCTGAGGGCACTGCACTGTTTAGCCCAAGGGCTGTAGTATTTCACCTGAAGGCAACCTTTCGTGCCTAAGGGTTGACTTCTGTTCCAGAGGGCAACACTTCCTATGCCTGAGGGAAATTTCTGTTACGCCTAAGGGATATACCCGCGTGTTGGATTCTGATTACCTAAGGGTGAGGTTTTGCTTCTCTGAGGACGTGGACTGTTTGATTAGAAATGAACTGTGGTGATTTCTAATATATAATGGATTTAATAAATAATAAAATGGCAATTTAATTGTTAAGTTAGTCACTTTTCAGTACTTCTTACTTTTTTTTCATTTAATATTGCACACTGTTGTTGCATGCTTACACGCAGTTGGGCACGAGCCTTTGGTGGGTGCCTACTGAGATATATTTCTCACACCTTGTTTTGGTCATACTTTTCGGCCCAAATAGATTACGTTTCTACAGGTGTTGATAGGGGAAAGTGTCCCTATACAGGTACTTTACTGTTGCTAAGGAGTAGGAGGGCATGGGACCGAGCCTAGGCTCACGATTCCGCTGCTAGCTATTTTTCTTGTTTGTTGTACTCTGTATTTTGTTGTACTGTATTGATGTATAACATGTTCTGGCTGTTTTCGTAGAACTTGTGACAAGATACATCTTTTATATACTGTTGGTTATATCATCTGTGGTTGTTTATTTTAGTTGTTCATTGTTTACTGCTTCCGCTATCGTTGTATTTTTTTTCCGCTGCGCTACACTTTGAAAAATGAGGGCATAGTTTCCCCACTATCAGACCTGGGCCCCCGCTGCTAGTCGGCATCCTCTAGTGTTTGGGGAAATGTGCTTGAGGTCACGTGGAGAACCAGGTTTGGGGCACCCATTGGGTGGAAGCCGGGTCCAGGACATTACATTTAGAATGTTTTTTAATAAGATTGGATGGTTTTCTTAGGGAGCACGATTTGATCACGGCTAGGGGAAACCGTGAGGGTTCTCCAGGAAACTGTGCAGGGGGAGATAGTAGGATTCGCATGGCCTGTCCATGAATTGAAAAACCGTGCGAGGAAACCATATGAACCCCTCCTCTTGAGACAGTGGCTTGCACATGGTTAACCCACGGTTTACCAAACTGTTCAGACTAACTGTGCGACCACTTTGTAATGACCTGAAAATTTTAGGAATTTTTTTTTTCATAAATTCATTTGAATTTAACGAGTCCTCCATTTCTGACGGCGCATGATTCCGAGGCCCGGTGTGCTCGGAATCAATTTCTGAATTTTTTTGGGTAATTTAGTAAATGTACATTCGGGTTTTTCTATCTTTTGAACTTGTGCTCGGAATTGAAATCCAAGGAAACCGATGAACTCTTAGTGTCAGTATTCGCCTAAGGGTACCATTACCGCAGTTGCGTTTTCTTGGAAGGAGAAGTTAATTTTTGGGTTTTCATTAAAATAAATAGAAAATTATGTGTTACAAAATATTTTTGTTAAGGGGGTGGTTATCTTCTCTAAAGAGGGGTTATAGGTGGGTCCCACACCCCACATAACCTCCCAGGAGACGATAGTGTGTGGTGGGGCCCATAAAAGCACCTAACCCCTCAACTCCCCCTTTAACTACCATGAACCCCCTTAAACCCTTAAACCTTTCACCTTATTCCATTAAAGATTCCAACACTCACTTAATTAATTAGATATTAATTAATTGTCTCACCAAATTTGAATTATTTTGAAATTCATAACAAAAATAAAAATAATAGCCAAGCTATTATTTTTGGGCTGGCACTTCTTGTTTTGGAGGAGCTTTGGAGATTAGGGAGAGCATTCTTCCCACGAAGAAAGACGTACTCTCTCGACGAAGAACACAGGGCCCTCGAACGTCTTCTTCATTCTTCTTCCCCTGCGTAATGGAAGAAGACACCACCCGCAAAGAACGTCGCCAACGACAATGAATCTCCCTCCAAAGATGACAGAATTGAACTGTCTTCCATGACACAATCTTCAACGACGCCATTTTCCACGACTATGGAAACATACCTTTAATCGAGGAATGGGGGTTTTTATAATTTTAAATGAATAAATTATACCCTCATTCTTGATATATGCTCTGGTTCATCTTTACCCTTTTGTTATCGCCTTACGCTGAGGGCGCGGGCCTAACAAACACAAAACGATGACCCTCCACTGATTTTTGTTAGTTTATTTGTATTGGCGACGGAGGCGGTGTTGGAAGAGGCGATAGTGGCCGAAGTCGGTGGAGACAGGAGGCGGCGACAACTGGAGGCAGCGACGTCCGCACGCCGGCAGCGTGAAGAGACCGACCGGCCAAACCAGCCATTCCACTGGAGGACTGCGGCACCTGGTTCCGCGCGGAGGGGAGATCATGTCCCGCAATGCGAGCGCCGCTTTCTAGATGAACCGACAGGCTACTGCCGGCTGGGAAGATGATTGTGACGCCTCTTTTCACCATGCTCCGGAGGAACTGCGGGCCCTTTCTGTGGGCCGCTCGGCGGGTGAACCGGTCGGCTGCCTGCCAGCCGGGCAGAAGAAACCGTGACAGCACTTGGCACTGCATGGGAGGACTGCGGCCCGCTATGCAGGCCCCACATGCTGGACAAAACCGGTCGTCTTCGGCCGGCCGGGAATGGATAGGCGGCGCCACTCGGCGCCGCCCTGCGAACTAGACTGGGCCGCTCCACGGGTGGGTCTTGCCCCACCGGGCGGGGCCAACCCCCCATTCGTGTCAATCCAGCCAAACCGGGCCAGGCCAACACAGCAGTCGGGTCGGACCTGTCGAGCCAGGATGGGCCGGGTCGGACCATCCGAGCCAGGATGGGCCGATCCGTCAGCCCACTAGACTTGACAGGCCGGGTTCATTTCGCATAAACGTGGATATCTTCAAGACCGCACGTTCGAACGACATGTCATATGAGGAACTGGGACCCTAGAGACGAGGTGGTCCTTTCGTGATACTCTAAGTGAGTTTTGGACAACATTGAAAAATGTCCGGGTTTGGATTGAGCATAAATCCAACCGGGCCCCTAGACGGAAAAGCTAGTAACTCTCAGACCGGGTGTCCGATTGACGTGTCTTCTGTCGCGTTGGGTTTCTTTTGACGAGAAGGAACATCAGGATACATCAACTCAGGACTTTGTGATAGTTTATGTATCGACCCCTTTGCTCGAGGAGTGGACCCTCCCAGAATCTAGTGTGATGTGTGCGGGAAACCTATAGCTAGCTGCGACTGCATCGACTTCTGTACCAGAATCCTGCAAGAGTTCGATAGTGAAGAATACCATACTGGAATCCTCTATGGGTTTGATGATGATGACAACTGTTCCAGAATCTTGTGTGGTTTGGATAGTTCTGACAGAGTAGCTGAACTATATCCTGTGTGGGTCTGATAGCTTAGATGAATCAGTGACAATATCTGATCATCTCTATTACTGTAGAATAGCTAGAATGTATCTTTTGTGGGTCCGATAGCTTAGGCGATATAGCTTTCCTATATCTTGTGTGGGTCCGACAGCTTAGCTGGACTATATCATGTGTGGGTCCCACAGCTTAGATGATCCAGTGGCTACACCTGATCAACTATATCTCTCCACAATTGTGGCGTACTTGTGTGAGCTGATACATGTCATTCAACCATTATCATCATGGTGATTGACCTTACTTATTTTGTGGAATTGGTTTGTGCTTGGGCTCGTGATTTGGAGCCGGACTGAGTTTGGTGAATTAGGTATATGTATGGGAATATACCTATGTAGGGTTGTTTGATACTTTGGGGCTGTATCTTTCTTCGTTTGCATATCCTTAGAGGATATTGTGAGACCTCGTGGTTATCGGGGTCCCAGCTAAGTATTGTTATACTCACCCCTACACGGGTTATTCCTACACTTTGTTGTGTTGGATGTAGACGATGAACTGTGCTGATGGAGGCCGAGAGTGCAACGACTGGACGGTACCCGGAGGTGGACCTTGAAACGAGTCGGCACACAGTAGAGACTGACGGACATGGGTGCTGAGGAGGCCATCTGAACCTACCCTTCAGGAAGGAATCCGTGGACGACAATCCAGGATATGCTCTTTACTTTTAGTTGTTTGTCCTGTTACATTTACTTGTTGTTCAGTTGGGATTGTATAATAGCCCATTTACTTTCCAGCACACTCTTTTGTATTAAGTTTTACATAGTTTTTTACTTCCTATTGCATACTCTGTTGTGATTGTTTACATTCATAAAGTCAATGCCTTTCCATCTTTGGGATTTACACCTTTGGTGCTGGTTTCTAGCCCCTAGCCTATGGAAGACGGGTTTGGGGTATTCACGGCATGGGCCCTAAGGATGGGTCGTAAAAATTGGTATCAGAGGAGTCGGTTCTACCTCACAACTCAAGACATTAGTCATTATTTTCTATGAAGAAATAGTGTTAAGAGTATTGAGTGTGGCTTTCAGTCCCGGTAGTCCAGTGTTGGTGCGGCGGCTGAGGTATCCGTACACCAGGACCCTGACCACTGATTTCCGACTCAGTGCAAGAAACCACTGATTGAGTGTGTGTTTCCTTTGTAAAGTTTTCTTTGTGATTACTTAGTGTCAGCTCACGAGGTATATTGTTTTGACTATGGCACAAATGACACTTTTTAGGATGGCCCCAAGAAGGAATCCAGCTAGGGTACTGAGTTATGTATGAGATGGTAGCCCACCGAGCGACGAGGTCTCAGTGTAGGTCCCCATCATAGCGGAGTCACCAGTTGTACCACTACCCGTTGGGTCACCGATACCACCAGCCCCGGCAGCAAAGAGTGCACACCACCTGAGTGTGTTTCACAAGTTCTAGCAACATAGGCCGCACAGGTTCCTTGGAGAGATGGACCCACAAGCAGTTGATGATTTTCTGTAAGCTGTAATGATGGTTTTCAGATTGGTAGGGACACCAACCGACCTTATAGTGAACCTTGCCGCGAGTCTCCTGCACAAAGCAGCAGGTAGACGGTGGAGCCTGATGCACCAGGTGCATGACGAGGCATCACTTCTCTGGGAAGACTTCGAGAGCCTGTTCCAGGCAGAGTTTGTTTTAGCCACCCTTCGTGCAGTGCGAATTCGTGAGTTACTATACCTACAGCAGGGCAGCATGACAGTAGCTCAGTACTCAGCGAGGTTCACTGACCACTCACGTTACTCCATAGATATGGTACAGGACCCATTCTTCCAGGCACGTATATTCGAGAAGGGACTCAGGCATGATATCAGGGATTCGATGATTTCCCTCAGCATTCTGATGTAGGAGGGGGTACTGGAGAGAGCCCTTCTAGTGAAGAGATTTCTCGCTGAGTAGACACCAGTAGCGACACCCATCACAGGGCGACACATAGCAGAGTCTTCTACAGCCGATAGTAGAAAGATTTCACAGAGGTCTAAGTGGACTAGGCCATTAGGTGGGTGATCCCAGGACACATGTTCAGTTGTGCATGGCACATGAGATAGAGTCAGTTATACGGGGAGCAGGCAGTGCTATGCATACGGTGGGCAGGGCCACATGGCTCGTGACGGCCCGTCCGTCCATGCAGATGAGCAGCATACTGTAGAGGGACCTCCCAATCAGAGGCATAGGTTCAACCGTTATGGTCTCCAGGGAGAAGGAAGAGGTGGCAGAGGAGCTGGCCAAGCAGTGGGTGGTGGATGACGTTTTGAGGCTCTACCACCCCCACCACAAGAAGGTCCACCCGACCATAGGGAGCTGACGGACAGAGGTGGGCTCAGCTCCAGACAGTCGAGGCCTATGACCACAACATACCTGAGATGACTTGAGGTACTATCTATGTCTACTCCACCCTTTCTGCAGTACTTATAGAAACATGTGCGAGTCATTATTTTATTAATTTTGTCCTTGTTTGGAGCTCGGAGATTCCTATGGAGCCGTTGGATCGATCCTTACGGCTATAGACTTCTATGGGAGTAGACTCGATGATTACACATTGGTGCCGATGGTGTGAGCTTACTCTAGGAGGCGAGAGCATCAGCTGGGATCTTCTTGTTGCGGCGTCAAGGCCTTACGACGTTATCTTGGGTATGGACTGGTTAACTATAGTCCATGCTCATATCGACTGTATTAGGTACAAGGTGTGGTGTATCTGCACATATGGGACCTGGTTTGCCTTCACCAGCAAGAAGGGAGCCTTTGAAGCATAGGATGTAATCATGCAGAGGAGAGATAATCTGATCACACATCAGTTGGAAAGTCTCATCATTGGAGCGGTTGATATTCGAGGTCGGAGTTTTCCTATTGTGGTGGATCAGTACGCAGATCTTTTCCCTGACGATGTTCCAAGACTACCTTCTCATAGATAGGTAAACATATATATTGATATGTACCCTGATACAGCACCGATATATTTTTTATCATATCAGATGTCTCCCGCTGAGCTTTTTAATATGCGGGTACAATTGGAGGACTTGCAGGGGAAGAGATTTATCTGACCCAGTGTTTCACCCTGGGCATCACCGATTTTGTTCACCAAGAAGGAGGATGGGAACTTGCGTCTGTGTGTCGACTTCCATCGCCTGAATCCAGTTAATGTGAAGAAAAAGTACCCACTCCCATGGATTGAAGACCTCTTTGATCAGCTCAAGGGAGCACAATGGTAGTCGAAGATAGACCTCAGGTCATGCTATCACCAGCTCAGATTTCGAGACGAGGATGTGTAAAAGATGGTCTTCAGGTGTCGATATGGCCATTACGATTTCTTGTTTATGCCTTTTGGTGTAACCAATGATCTATAAGTGTTCATGAGTCTAATGAACATGATCTTATAGACTTAACTCGATCAATTTGTAGTAGTCTTCATCGATGATAAACTGATTTACTCGACTACTGAGGAGTAGCATGCCTACCATTTACAGGTGGTACTGGATACACTCCGAGAGCACCAGCTTTACGGTACGATTTCAAAGTTCCAGTTATGGATTCGAGAGGTTCAATTCTTGGGACACGTCATATCGGAGGCTGGATTTGCAATGGATCCAGCGAAGATTGAGGCAGTTATTTCATGGGAGCCACCCAGGATTGTGATGGAGGAGCGGAGTTTTCTGGGACTGGCAGGATATTAACAGAGATTTGTGCCATAATTCTCCAGAGTTGCCACACTGCTTTTAGCACTGATGAAGAAGGGTAAATAGTTCGTGTGGTCTGATATATACTAGCAGAGCATTCAGGAGCTAAGCCAGAGGTTGACCAGTGCACCCATCATGAGGCTACTAGAGGAGGGCGTAGGGTATATAGTTTACTACGATGAATCAGTGACCAGACTCGGGTGTGTCCTGATGCAGGAGCTATCAGTGATCGTGTATGCTTCACGGTAGTTGAGACTGCACGAGCAGAACTAAGCTACCCATGACCTAGAGTTAGTAGGAGTGGTCTTCACTTTAAAGTTGTTGGGGCACTATCTGATGGGCGATCATTTTACAGTCTATTATGACCACCAGTGTCTTAGGTAAATCTTCTCACAGAAGGACTGGAACCTGACACAATGGTGATGGCTCAAGATCCATCAGGACTATGACTTCGAGATATTCTATATTCATGGGAAGGGGAACGTTGTAGGAGATGCTCTCAGCAGAAGATCAGGCATTCAGCTTCTAGGAGAGGCGATAGAGCAGATGGCCACGTTTTAGATATCCTTTTTGGATAGAGATGGAGCAGCCTTTCTGCATTCTCTCATAGTCACACCTTCAATTCTTCAGCGAGTCAGGGAGGCGCAGCGTGGGGATGTTGACTGTGAGGCATGACATTCTCATATATCCTCATGCAAGGCACCTGATGGGTTTTCTGAAGGTGGGTAGCACGTCATCCACTTCAGAAGACATACCATGTTACCAGTTGCACTACAGGTGGAGGTGTTGAGGGAGTTTCACACTTCCCCTCTAGCGGTACATCCAACAGTTGATAATATGTATGAGGACCTCAGATGAAAGCATTGGTGTCCGGTTATGAAGAAGGCGATAGTAGATTTTGTTTCACAGTGCCTCACTTTCCAGTAGGAGAAAGCAGAGCACCAGGTATCAGTAGGGTTGGTAAATCCCTTAGATGTCCTAGAGTGGAAGTGGGACGGGATATCCTTGGATTTCGTGACGGGACTTCCACGTACATCTAGAGGACACAACTCTATCTGGGTGATCATAGACCAACTCACCATGTCGGACCTCTTCCTACCGATCAGAGATAAGGACTCCGTAGAGAGCTTGGGACGCCTCTACATTCAGGAGATCGTACGAATTCATGGTGTGCCATTGACTATCGTCTCCGATCAAGATGCTTGTTTCACTTACCGGCTATGGAAGGGGTTACAAGAGGCTTTTGGACGTAACATCGCATGAGCACCGCCTTCCATCCTCAAACGTATGGTCAGAATGAGAGGACCATTCAGACTCTCGAAGACAAGCTCCGTGCATGTGTCCTCTACTTTTTTTGAAGCTGGGAGGATCACTTACCCGTGGTGGAGTTTGCGTACAACAACAGTTACCACTCCACCATCGGGATGGCCCCTTACGAGGCACTATACAGCCGACCTTGTAGATCACCTCTATGTTGGACTGACCTAGGGTAGTCAGTACTTGTAGGACCAGAGATGGTGTAGGCTGTGAGGGAAAAGGTTCAGATCATCCAGGAGTGTATGAAGACTACACAGAGCAGACAGAAGTTATATGATGATAGGAGACAGACACCACTGGAGTTCGAGGATGGAGGCCACGTCTTCCTACGGGTCTCACCTCGACGAGATCTATGGAGATTTGGCCGAGACAGGAAATTATCTCCACTTTTTATCAAACCATTCCAGGTCCTCTACAGGGTAGTTGAGGTGGATTTCCACCTGGCCCATCAACCTCAGCTTCACCGGGTGCACGATGTATTCCACGTATCTTAGGTTAGAAGATATTTGCATGACTCGTCCCACATCATCGACCATGGGGAGCTGGAAATCGATGACGGGAGATATTCACAGATGTCCCGGTGGTGATCGAGGATCGACAGGAGCGGGTCCTATGTGGATGGTCGATTTCTCTGGTGCGCATTCTCTAGCAGCACGGGAACCTCCAGGAGAGCACATGGGAGCGGGAGGCTAAGATGTTTGCTCAGTACCCTCATTTTTTTCCCTAGTGTGTGTTGTAGCTTTACGGGGACGTAAAGCCCTGAGATGGGGGTAATGTAAAGACCCGTAAATTTCAAAGAATGTTTTTTTTCTTAAACTCTTTTGAATTTTACGAGTTCGCAGTTTCTGAAGGTTCCTAATTCCAAGGCCCGGTGTTCCTTGAATCAATTTCTGAAGTTTTGTTCGAGTATATTTAGTAAAGTTACGTCCGTGTTTTTATATCATTCGAACCGGTGCTCGGAATTGAAATCCAAGGACACCGATGAACTCGCAGTGTCGGTATTCGCCTAAGGGGATAGTTACTGTAGTTGCGTTTACTCGGGAGGAGAAGTTAATTTTTGGGATTTCATTAAAATAAATAAAAAATTATGTGTTACATAATTTTTTGGTTAAGGGGGTGGTTATCTTCTACAAAGAGATGTTGGATGTGGGGCCCACACCCCACATAACCTCCCATGAGAGGATAAATTGTGGTTGGTCCCACACAATCTCCTAACCCCTCAACACCCCCTTTAATTCCCATGAGCCCCCTTAAACTCTTAAACCTTTCACCTACTTCCATTAAAGAAGCCACCACTCCCTTAATTAATTAATAATTAATTATTTAACTCTCCAAATTTTAATTATTTTGAAATTCATAAAAATAATAAAAATAATAGCCAATCTATTATTTTTGGCTTCACACTTCTTGTTTTGGTGGAGCATTGGAGATTAGGGAGAACATTCATCCCATGAAGAACAACGTACTCTCTCGATGAAAAACCCAAGGCCCTCGAACGTCTTCTTCTTTCTTATTCCCCCGCGTTAAGGGAGAAGACACCGCCCGTGAAGAACATCACCAACGACAATGACTCTCCCTCCTATGTTGACGGAATGACACCATCTTCCATGAAACCGTATTCCGTGACGCCGTTTCCCGTGACTATGAAAACATACCATGAATATAGGTAGGGGTAGTGTATAATTTTAAATGAATAAATTATACCCCCGTTCTTGATATATTCTTTGGTTCATCTTTGGCCTTTTGTTATCACAATACGCGAAGTGTGTGGGATGAACAGACATGGCCCGAAGACCCTCCATTGATTCTTGTTAGTTTTTTTCTATTGGTGATGGAGGCGGTGTTGGAATAGGCGACGGCAGCCGAAGTCGTCATTGATCGGAGGCGGCGGCAACCGGAGGCTGCGGCGTCCGCGCGCCGGATGTGTGAAGAGACCGGCCGGAAAAACTCGCTGGTCCGCTGAAGGACCACGGAACAGGGTGCCGCACGGAAGGGAGGTCGCGACCCACAAAGCACGGGATGCATGCTGGACGAACCGCCCAGCTACAGCCCGCCGGGAAGAAGACCGCGACGCCTCTTGGCGTCGCCCTGCGGTGGAATCACGCCCCTCTTCCGCAAACCGCGTGGTGGGCGAACCGGCCAGAAACCTACCAGTCGGGAAAAAGAAACTTCAACATTGTTTGGTGCCGCGTGGGAGGACAACATCCCACTGTGCGGTCCACTCCTGCTGGACATTACCGTCCGGCTTCAGCCGGCCGGGCAGGGAGAGGCGGAGCCGCTCGGCGCCGCCATGCGAACTGGACCAGCCCGCTCCGCGGGCCGGGTCTTCATGTGGGCTGCACCCCACCGGGCTGTGTTTACCCCCTAGTTAGTTTGGACCAACCAAACCGGACTGGGCCGACCCCCCTGCTGGGTCGGACCTGCCGAGCCAAGACGGGACGACCCGCCAGCCCACTAGGCTTGACAGGCTGGGCCCGTTTTGCATAAACGTGGATATATTGAAGACCACACGCCCGAATGATGTCCTATCTATGGAACTGGGACCCATGCGATGAGGATTTCCTTTTTCAATACTCAATGTGAGTTTTGGAAGAATCTAGAAAACGACTGGGTTTGGATCGAGCTTAAATCCAACTAGGCCCCCTAGAACGGAAAACCCAATAACTCTCAGACCATGTGTGTGATTGACGCGCCGTCTATTGCGTTGGGTTTATTTTGACTAAACAGAACTGCGGGATACAAAAAATCAGTAATTAGGGTTTTTTATGTATCGAATCCTTTACTCGAGGAGCAGACCCTCCCGGAATCGAGTGTGGTGTGTGCAGGAACCCTAGAGCTGGTTGTGACTGTGTCGACTTCTGTACCAGAATCCTATGTGGGTTCGACAGCGACAACTACCATACTGGAATCCTACATGGGTTTGATGATGACGACAACTGTATCGGAATCCTGTGTGGGTTCGACAGTTCTGACAGAGTAAATGGACTGTATCTTGTGTGGGTCCGACCGCTTAGATAAATCAGTGACTACATATGATCATCTGTATTACTCTAAAATAGCTGGCATGTATCCTGTGTGGGTCCAACAGCATTGACGAGATAGCTGGAACGTATCATGTGTGGGTCCGACAGCTTAGCTGGACTGTATCCTGTGTGGGTCCGACAGGTTAGATGATCTAGTGGCTACATCTGATCATCTATATCTCTCTACAATTGTGGCATACGGTTGTGAGTTGATACATGTATTTCAACCATTATCATCATGGTGATTGACTTTACTTCCATTGGGGAATTGGTTTCTTCTTGGGCTCATGAGATGGGGCCGGACTGAGTTTGGTAACTTAGGTATATGTATGGGAATATACATAAGTAGAGTTGGTTGATACTTTGTGGTTATATCTTTCTTCTTTTTCTTGTCCTTATTGGATGTTGTGAGAACTCGCGGGTCCCTAGGTCCCTGTTGAGTATCGTTATACTCACCCCTGCGCAGGCTATGCTCACACAACATTGTGTTGGATGCAGACGACAGACAGCGCTGACAGGGGACGAGAGTCCCATGACTGGACGATACCCAGAGGTGGACCTTGCGACGAGTCGGCACATAGTGGAGACTGATAGATGTGGGTGATAAGGTGGAGATTTGTACCTACCCTTCAGGTTGGAATCCCTGGAGGACAATCTAGGATCTGCTCTTTACAATCAGTTATTTGTCTCGTTACATGTACTTGTTGTTCAGTTGGGTTCGTATACCGACCCATTTACTTTCCTGCACACTCTTCTGTATTCAGTTTTACTTAGTGTTTACTTCTTGTTGCGCACTCTATTGTGCTTGTTTACTGTCATAATGTAAATTTCATCCCATCTTAGGGATCTATGCCTTTGGTGCTAGTCACCAGCCCCTGACCTATGGAAGGCGGGCATGGGGTAGTCACGACACTGGCCCCGAGGACAGGTCGTGACACACTTAAATGAAGTGATTTTAAATTCGGGATCCTTCAATCTTGACCTAAAACACACCATATATACTCCCACTCGAGCCTCACTCGGGATTTTGGGTTCTTAGTGGATGAATGTGCTCTCCCACATGTTTTGTAAGTGATTCAAAGGGGTTTTGTGGTGTTTTGTAGGTGTTTTCTCCCAAGTAATTCTCTCATCCTGGTTTGATTGTGGTTTCCTCTAGATCTTCATCTCCCTCAATCTCAGTTTTCAAGATATACATCTGTTTCATG
The DNA here is from genome assembly GCA_963277665.1 of Viscum album. Taxonomy (NCBI): domain Eukaryota; kingdom Viridiplantae; phylum Streptophyta; class Magnoliopsida; order Santalales; family Viscaceae; genus Viscum; species Viscum album. The sequence goes on along the minus strand of OY728126.1, from coordinate 1,392,595,831 downwards.
AAGATATAGTTTTTAGGATTCCTTGGGTGTTGATTTTAAGGCATTAGGATGATAGGAAAGGATATCTAGAGCAGTATTTGTGAAGCATTTTCCCGAATTGGGGTGTGGTTGATTGTGGGTCGATTCCACCAAAATCAAAAAGGTAGATGGTTTCTATTTCAACTCAACATTTCTATAACATGAATATTGGTTACAATTAATTTGTATTCCATAAAATAAATTGTGGTTTTGATGTGCAAAATTGATTGGAAATCCCTTTGGTGGTGTTTTGGGGATTTTCAGGAAAAAAGTGGTTTTTGGTAAAATACTCTTATTGTGATTTTTAAAGATAGTTTTTATAATGGGTTGTTCTTTTTTGAATTTATTAACATGGATTGTGAAATAGTTTTTCAATAAAGGGGTTGTTTTATTGATGTTTTAATTTGTTTTTAAATAGGGTGGAAGGGTGTTTTCAATAAATGGTTGATTTATTGAAGTGGTTCAGCATGTAATTGAAATGGTTAATTGCATATTTTGGTGACTGTGGTGGGTTATATTCTTTTTTATTGATTGTTTCAATATTGTGTGGAAGTGAGTGAGAAGTACCACTGTGAAAAGGGGATGGATAGTGGACAGAAGAACCACCGTCAATAGAAACTGGGCAGGAAGTGTCACTTAAGTTGATTGGTAATGAATGGGTTGAACCAGAAGTTCCACCACGGATCGTTGTGTGAATCATAGGTGATGTTTTTAGATTGGGATTGTGAGAGAAATATGAAAATGGAAATCCACTTGTGGCATGTTTAAATTGGATTCCTTGTGTGGCATGGTTGATTTGGCTTCCTTTTATGTCTTGGTAAGAGTTTGTTTGGCTCATTTTATTGGTTTCATTTGTTATCATTTTATATAAACTGCATTATATGAATGTACTAATGGTCTTATCCTATTGGCTATTGTAGGGAAGTCAGTTGGGGAAATCCTACTGAGTAGTTTTACTCAACCCCTGCTTTGGCACTTTGGTGTCTTTGCAGATGTTGTGTACCATGATGTGGGAAAAGGTAAGGTGTCTCCCTCCTTTAGTGTTGTACTATGATGTTTTGGTGGAACATGGAGCTTGGAGCTTGGTGTGGAGCTGTGGTGGTTTCATGACTCATGGTGTTTTTTGTTTAGTTTCCACTTTGTACTCTGATGTTTTGTGGAGATGTCTAGTTTCAAGGTTTTGGGCTTTGTGCTATATTTGTTAGTATCACATGGTTGGGTTTGAAAGTTCATGCTTCTATAGTTGTGGGTTGGTTAAGTTGTGTTATCTTCTTTTCGAGTTGATTCTTGGATTTGGAGTTGACATTCTTTGTGGTATATTCCTTGAGTCAAGATGGTAGCAAGGCTTAGGAATGTCAGAACATGGAATGTATAGAATAAATGGATGTAGCTAACTCTATTATGTTGAACATCAAGTTACCAGGGAGATGGGTACATAAGTGTTTTGGAGACACTTATATCCATTGGCAATCTCATTGTCGTGGGAGTATCCAATGAGATGTGCAAGGCATATACGGTAGAGTTGGATTTCCTCTAAGATTCATATTTAATTGGGAATAATGATTTATGGGATAAATTGAAAAATGAGTTTTCAAATGTGATAAATTGTAATGTTAATAAATTTTCTATTTTGAAAATGGTTTGATTATCAAAAATGGTGAAACATGGAAAAAGTGGAAAGTGGAAAGCCTTGTTGTGATAGTGTTGTGTAATGTGATTTGAAATGGGAATTCATAATGTCAACAGAAGTGAGACTCATGGTTGTATGTATTTTGTTTATAGAAATCGAACTAAGTAGGCGTCGTAGAGACCAACTTGAAGTGGCTGATGAGAACATGATTGCACATGAACCCCAGGTGAACCAACCATTAGTCCAGAGCATAGTGAAAGCTTTCCAACCTATGGGATGTGTGAATAGAGTATATGAGCCAAAAAATGTTAATTTTGTGGCTCATATTCAAATTCAGGATCCACCTGTCTTTAGGGGTGATTAAGACCCAGAAAGGGCATATGCGTGGCTGTCCAGAATGAACAGAATTTTCAAATTCATGGGGACGTAGGTTGAGCTGAATGTAAAGATACAAACGTATTTGCTAGAGGATCTTTGTCTTCAGTGGTGGGAGATTGTAGTCCAAGTGGGGAAGGACCAGGGTATGATGTTTGAAGGCATTGACTAATTGTTTAATAAACCATTCTACCCACATACGTTCAGAATTCAGTGCACAAATGATTTCATTAGTCTGAAGCAAGAGCACATGTCTGTGAAAGAGTATGCTTCTATAATTATGAGCTTAGTGTGGGTTGCACTTGAGGTGGCGAGTTGCATGTCATTGAAGGAAAGGATCTTCAATGTGGGGTTAAGGAAAAATATCCATTAAATAATTGCAGTGTTGTGTATCGATGATTACACAAAAATGGTGAATTGAGCATCGGTGGCTGAGCGGGATCTTTTGGGAGATCCGGGCGGAGGATGCATTGTGGTACAAATGGGGAATAGTGGGAACTCTAAATATAGGTTCAAGCAGTGGAAGGAAACTTGTTCTCAGGGAAGGTGTATGGTGCATAATCCGATGGAAGGATTGGTAAATCTTCCTCTAAATCCCCAAGCAAACCAGGATGTTTTCAGTGTGTCTCTACAGCACACATCAAGCGGGATTGTATTGCACAACCTCGAGCAGGTCAAAATTGAAAGCATATGGGGCACCTTCAGCGCTATTGTCGGAATTCTCTGAGGATGGGTGCGCATGACACTCCTCAGGGATTGTAGACTTCGTATGCTTCGATGGGACTGGAACAACAACATACCCCTCGTCAGCAAAGCAAAGTCAGTTCTGGTGATTATCTAAACACCACAACTCCATAGTAAGGAAATAAAGAGCAGAGTGTGGCAACCAAGGTGTTGTTTGAAGCTGACCATGTTGTGGTGGATGATTAGTCAGGACTATCCACGATGCGAGGTACTATTATTTTAAATTCTACCTTGATGCAAGTGCTATTTGATACCGTTGATTTACACTGTTTTATTGCTAAATGTGTAATTGATTTTCTCGGTTTAAGGGTATAAATGTTGCCTTCAGTTTCAAATCATCAAAATCCTCTTGGTAGAAGAGAGTGTTGAGCCTTATTGTGTAGATCATGTTATATTGTTATGGGAGAGGTTGAGATAATGTGGAATTTCTCAATGCTAGAGATGGATGGATATGATGTAATCATGGGAATAGATTGGTTAGTGGTGATTAAGGCCCAAATAGACCACAATGCGAGAACAATGGATTATAAGACACACGATGGCGTTATACATCTCTTTATAGGACAGAGAAATGATAGGTAGGGTGCAACGAGTTTGTTGGCACCAACAGTGGGCACATTATCATATCAGTTGGCAGTGTTTTCATTGGAAACGATAGAGGGTGTTGAGAAGAGTGTTCTTTCGACATTGGTGGATCAGTTCATGGATGTTTCTCCCAAATAATTATCTAGGTTACCTCCCGTAAGAGAATTGTATTTTATTATTGATCTCCTTCAGGGGACCAATCCTATATCACTTTCGTCTTATTGGATGACACCTGCTGAATTACGGGAATTGAAAGACCGGTTAGGAGGCTTATAAAACAAATGGTTTATCGGCCCTAGCATGTCTCTGTGAGCAGCGTCAGGGATGTTTTTGAAAAAGAAATATGTAACATTGAGAATATGTGTTTATTATCTTAGACATAACCAAGTTACAATTAAGAACAGATATCCACTTCCATGAATTGATGATTTTTCTGACTAGTTGAGGGGAGCCCAGTGGTTCTCCATAATCGACCTGAGGTCAGGATATCACCAATTACAGGTGGAGATATACGATATTCCTAAACCAACATTCAGAAGCAGATATGGCCATTATGAATACGTGGTTATACCCTTTGGTCTAACAAATTCTCCAACGGTGTTCATGGCATTGATGAATCCGATATTTCAGAGATATCTGGATTCATTTGTGGTGGTGTTTGTGGATGATATTTTGGTGTATTCAAAGATAAGGGTGGATCATGAGCATCAATTAACGACATTTCTGGAGATCTTATGGGATCACCAGTTGTATACCAAATTTTCAAAGTGTGACTTTTGGATACAGGAAGTCCATTTTAATGGCCATGTGATCTATGAAAGGGGTGTTTTTGTGGATCTGGGAAAGAAAGAGGCTGTTATCTTGTGGAAACCGAATATGAATGTGTTTGAGTAACGTAGTATCCTATTTCTAGCTGTGTATTATAGGCGTTTTGTTCGTGATTTTTCACGTTTGGCTTCACCGATGACAGCTTTGACAAGAATGAATGTTCCATTCCAGTGGAATGAATAGTGTCTGTAGAGTTTCGAAGAGCTAAAAGGTTGCCTTACATCAGCACCAATCTTGGTTTTTCCATAACTAGGGAAAGTGTATTTCATGGATTGAGATGCATCAGGATCAGAGTTGGGGTGCATTCTCATGCAAGGGAATCATGTGGTTGTGTATGGATCATGGAAGATGGGGGTGAATGAGATGAACTACCCAACACATGATTTGGAATTGGTAGTAGTTGTACATTATTTAAAAGTGTGACTTCATTATCTCTTCAGTGAGAAATTCACAATATATACAGATCATAAGAGCTTGAAGCTCATTTTATCACAAAGGTATTTGAAAATGAGGCAATGGAGATGGATGGAATATCTCTAGAATTTTGATTTTGACTTGATTTACACACCGAGTAAGGGAAATTCGGTGGCAGATTCATTAAGTATAAAAACATATGCATAGGTGGTGAAACAAGCATCAGACCAGTGGTAGTTGATGTCAGTTATAGTTGAGATGCGGTTGGAATGTGTGGACCTGGGTGATAAAGTGGTCTTCTTTATGGTTTTGTTGATTCCTTACATGGTTGGCCTAGTTAAAGAGGCACATATATCATATTATGAGTTCATGATCATGAGGTCAAATATCAATGGTCAGGAGACCATTGAGGGTTGGAAACTGAATAGAGATACAGTTTTGTGTTTTTAGAGTGGGATGGTTGTACTTGTTTCTTGTCAAAAGAATATTCTCAGGGCGTATCATCATTCCATATGGGATGTTAATCCTAGAGTTCAGAAAATGTATAAAGAATTGAAAGCATAGTTCTGGTGGGATGGTATGAAAAGAATCATGTCTGAGTTTGTTTCGAGATGCTTGACTTTCCAGCAGGTCAAGGAAGAGCATCAGAGGCTAGTGGGAATGTTGTAGTCTTTATCAATCCCTATTTATAAGTGGGAGAAAATAGTAAGGATTTTGTCACAGGTCTTCCATGAATGATCAGAAAGCACGATGCCATTTGGGTTATAGTGGATTGGCTAAAGTGGTCGGCCCATTTCATTCCAAGTCGTGAATCTAATACGCTGGAGGATCTGTCCAAAATCAATATCTAGGAGGTGGTAAAGAGGCACAATTATCTAGTTTTGATCGTAACAGATAGAGATCCGAGGTTCACATCTCGTATTGGGAAATCCTTGCTACAAGCCCTTGGGACATAGTTGACTATGACCAAAGAGTATCTCCCACAAACGAATGGTCAATCTGAGAGAATGATACAAACTCTAGAGGTTATGTTGCGGGCTTGTGTCATGGATTTTGGTGGCTTGTGGGAGGAGCACTTTTCTTTGGATGGGTTTTACTAAAATAATAGTTATCAGGAATCCATACATATGGCTCCATTTGAATAATTTTATGGGAGGTCATGTCGTTCTCCACTATGCTGGTTGGAAACAGGTGAGTCCTCGATGGATGGACTCAGCCTTGTCCATGAGACTATGTTGATGATCAAGTTAATCAGGACGAGAATGGAGATGGCTCAGAGCCATCAGAAATTGTAAGTGGATCATCGTCGACAGTCGTTGTTGTTTAAGGTGAGTGATCATGTTTTATTGAGGTTCTCTCTTAGGTTTGGACATCGTCAGTTTGGGATGAAGGGAGAGTCATCTCCTAGGTATATTGGAACTTTTGATATTCTTGAGATGGTTAGTGAGGTGGGTTATCATTTGGCATTTCCACCTATATTTAGTGTAGTGCACAATGTGTTTCTTTTTCCATAGTTGAAAAAGTATTAGCTGAATCCGGGCCTTGTTATTCGATGGGATCATGTTGAGCTAGAGCCTGATTCTTTATTGCTGCACATTCCAATGTGGGTTGTGGATAAGAAAGAGAATTTCTTGTAGGGTAAAATCATCAGTTTGGTTCGGGTTTTTTGGCAGCATAGCCAGATCCAAGAGGAGACATGGGATGTGGAGGAAGAGATGATCAAGCAATGGCCCAAGCTCTTTCATCAAAGGGTCGGTTCATTACATTCTGAGGATAGAAATTCCAGTGGTGTAGAGAATCTATCACCCCTGGTTTGAAATATGTAGCAATATTTTATGCCTTTTATGTGTTTTTTGTGCATGGGATGTGTTGAGAAGAGGATGGGATAGTTTGGAATGGTTCTGAATATGTTTCGAGGATTTTCATAGGGAGCATAGTTTGAGCACAGTTAGGGGAAACCGTGTGGGATCTCCAAGAAACCATACAGGGGGAGGCAGTAGGCTCTGCACAACCTGCACACAGTTTGAAAAACCATGCGAGGAAACCATGTGAACCCATCCTCTTGAGACAGTGGTGTGTGCACGGTTAGAACACGGATTGCCAAACCGTGCAGACTAACCGTGCGACCTCTTAAAGGATGGGATTTTAAATTCACGATCTTTCGGTCTTGACCTAAAACACTCATAATATTCTCCCTCATGAGAATCACTATGTATTTGTGGTTCTCAGCGGTTGAAGTTTCTCTCCAACTCGTTTTGGAATCGATTGAAATGGGTTACTTGGTGTTTTGAAGGTGGTTTCTAATAGATAAGTCTCTCCTCATGGTTTCTTTGTAGATTCCTCTAGATCTTCATCTCCCTCTTTCTTAGTTTTCTAAAACTACATCTGTTTCATGTAGATCTAGAGTTGGGGTTGCTTTGGGAGTTGATTTTAAAGAATTTGGATGATAGGAAAGGATATCTAGAGCGGGTTTTGTGATTTGTTTGCCCGAATTGGGGTGCAGTTTTGTATTGGTCTATTTCACCAGAACCCTAATGGTAGGTGGATTTTCTCTCGATTCCACTGTGCTATAACATGAAGCTTAGTTACAATTAAATTTTTTTTCTTAAAAAATAATTGTGGTTTTGATGTGAGAAATTGATTGGAAATCCCTTTGGCGGTGTTTTGGGGATTTTTGTGAAGAAAGGTGTTTTTGGGTAAAATTCCATTGTTGCGATTTTAAAAAGGGTTGTTTTGTAGAATTAATTAAGATGGATTGTGAAATATTTTTTAATAAAATGGTTGTTTTATTGAAATGGGAATTGACATGTAAAGAGGGTGGAAGGTTGTTTTGAATAAATATTTCATTTATTGAAGTGGTTAGAAATGTAATTGAAATGGTTAATTGCATATTTTGGTGACCTTGATGGGTTATATGCTTGGTTATAGCTTGATTGAATGTCGTGTGGAAATGTGTGGGAAGTACTACTATAAAAAGGAGATAGATAGTGGACGGAAGGGCCACCATCAATAGAAAGTGGATAAGAAGTACCACTTGAGTGGATTGGAAATGAATGGGTTGGATGGGATTTCCCACCATGTTTTGTTGGGTGCATCGTTGGTGATGTATGTAGATGGTGCATGCGAGTGAAATATGAAATTTTTAATCAGTTTGTGGCATGGTTTAATTTGCTTCCTTGCGTGGCATGGATGATTTGGATTCCTTGTCTGGCTTGGTAAGAGTATGATTGGATCATGGTATTGGTTTCACTTGTGATAATTTAATCTAAACTGATTTATATAAATGTACTAAAGGTTTTATCCTTGTGGCGTGTGTAGGGATTTCAGTTGGTGATATCCTAATGAGTCGTTATACTCAGCCCCGACTTTGGAACTTTGGTTTCTTTTCAGATTTCGTGTACTATGACATGGAAGAAGGTAAGTTGTTACCCTCCTTTAGTGGTGCATCATGATGTTTCTGTGGAGCTTTAAGCTTGGATCTTAGAGCATGGATCTTGGTGTGGAGCTGTGGTGGTGTCATGACTCGTGGTGTTTTGTTGTTCAGTTTCCACTTTGTACTTAGATGTTTTGTGAACATGACTAGTGCAATGGTTTTGGGGTTTGTGATGGAATTGTTAGTACCAAATTTTTGGGTTTGAATGTGCAAGAATCTTTAGTTGTTGGTTGGTAGAGTTGGGTTATATTTTTATGGTAAAATCATTCCCCACTATTCCTTGAATCCCAAAACATTTATTGCAAGCCTTTGGCGCCCTGGGAATGTCACTTAAGGTCAAGTAAACCTCACCACCTCCCCAAGCCAATGAAGTAGGGGCGACTGTTACAGGTATATTAATGAGGCTAAATGATTTAAATAATAAATATAAAATTTTAATTAGTTTGTATGTATAATATACCATCCAATTAAATACAATTTCACCATTAATAGAATGATATTGTCGCTCATGCGTACGTATGACATACCGTCTCCACAACACGATGAGATTTCTATATCCATCATAACCATTAAAGAATAATTTTAATTTGATGATTAAAAATAATAGATAAGAACAATATCTAATTATGTATATTTTTCAAATACATCTTATCCAAAACAAAGATGACTTACATTACAAAACATATTAAATAAAATGAATTAGTTAACATCCAAAACCATGATAATATTGAAAAATCATTAACAAAACCATATTAGAAGATCATATATGATATCATATTTATGTATGTTGTCATTTTATAATTTAATAACAATGATTTCAGCATTATACATGAGAAAAAAACCCTCAACAAAGTAAAATTACAATGTATTGGGGTTTTATATCACATTTAATTCGCATGATATTAATTTTTTTTCCACTATTTCCATTTGGGTTGTGTATATACTGCCCATGATTTTATTATTTGTATAGTTTAAATTAATTCATGGATACCTAAAACTTCATTGTATTATTCTTCGTTCTTAGGATGTATGTGTCGTATGTTACCAAATTGGAAATGGAATTTCAAATTTCCATTTCCCCTCATTGGGTTATATACACACATCATTGATTATTTTACTCCAAGATTATGTGTGAAATAACTTTTTATATATTTTTAAAGTGGATTTTACAGTCCAATTTGCGTGGATATAATTTCTATACACATAATCTCCCCATTTATATATTCTCAAGTCATTGAAATGAGCCTGATAAGGGTAATAGGAACACAATTTTCATTCATTGAGTTAAACATTCATGTCATTGGTTTTGTTATCACAAGAATATGTGTGATTGTACACTGATTGATTTACACTAAATATATAATCATATTTAGTGTATTTATATAATTCACACATAATTATGGCATTTATTTATCCTTAATCTAAAGATATAGTCTTTATAATCGATTTTGTCTCAATTTACATTCTATTAAGACTTCTTTTTTGTTAAGTCCCAATTTACATTTTTATGGTGTGTATACTATCAATTGAAATATTATATGATGAATTCTATTATTATCATGATATTATATCTATTTGATTAATTTTATTCCTCAATTATTTTTATTCAAGTGTCTTTCATTTGGTTAGAAACTATTTAACTAAAATATCATTTTAGATGTTTTAAAGATTTATTCTTCTAAATCATTCTCATTAATGTCCATGTTTTAAAAATTGTTTTACGGAATCAATTATGTGGACCTGAATGTTTTAAAATTAATATTCCTATACAATGTTTTAATTTGGTATGTGACACTTGATTCAAAAATCCCTTTATAATGAATTCTTTGAAAAATAGTGCGACTTTTAAATTTTTTCATGAAAAAGGGGATATTTATTTCAAATAGTTTTACTGGTTATTTTCAACTATGTCAATATCCTTCATTTTTCATTATTTAGGATGATTTATATTAATACAATCTTCTATGTTGTATTGAATGTGTCTTGGTTGACTGTGGATGTGCAATTTTTTTACCATTCATTGTTTATGGTTTATGTATTGACATTTCGTATGCAAGTTTTAATAAGAATGTTTAGATTATGTTTCACCCTTTTCATATGTGGAATGCATTTGACATAGTATGTGATGGGTGGGGACCACGATAGGCCCATGATTTAATGGTTATTCTAATGAGACAAACTAGTCTCTGGACATAAGGCCTTGGAAAATTATTATTTTTAGACTGGGTACGAGTCCTTGACTATATGGTTATGATGTTCGACATTATGCATTCCATCATTATGAAAATAGCTATTGATATTACATTTGATTATTCGACTAGTAGAATATCCTTGTAAATAGGTAAATGGAATTATTTGATTTATCATTTCCATATTATGCTGAAGATTAGGTTAAAAAGGCTTGTGTTTTAGTCTTACACATTTCCTTATATGTTTATGTTTTATTATGATATTTTCTGTTATATTTTTGTCCTTACTGACCATCTGATCTCACCCCTTTCGTATGTTTTATTTTTCCCAGATGTGATGATGTATATTATGATTGACCTATAGGAAAAGGGTATAGGATATGAATGTGTTCAAAGGATACACAATATTGTAGTTTTTCCATTTGACAATTTAATGTTAAATTTTTTTATGTATCTAGTACCTCCAATGCTACTAAACTAATAGGTCTATGGAGACATGATCTCTTCTGTTCATGAAAATTTTATTTAAAAATTCACTGACTCTGGGTAACTAGGTTCTAGGAATTATAATTATCTTCAGCCATGTATCCATAATGATCTATAAATTCAGGTTTTAGCTATTATCGTAATTTAACGTATTTTATTGTTCATAAAAATTTCATGTGTTTCGGAAAAACCCAAAAAAATCACCCGAACCATTCATTCATGTGTATAATCCAAAAAAATTTCATTTTTTAAAAATTATTTTCCAAATTTTATTTATTTAATTTTTAATTAAATATATAATTTATATAAAAATGAATTTTATTAAATGATGAATTAATTTATAATGCATTAAAAAATTACATAAGGTCTTAGAAAATCATCTTCAAACCATAAGACATAGAATTTATAATTTATGAGCACCTTTTAGAAAATTATATTTTATTGTAAATTAATTAATTAATAATAATTACTTATTTATGACTTACCAAAATACCAATACTTTACAATTGTCATATTATCACATCTAAGATGCCTAAATTTTATTTATACATTCATTAGTTAGGTATCTAATATTTTGGGAAATTTACTATTCATAAAGTTTTATATTACTATTTATAAGTTTAGTAAACTATTCATAAGGGTAGCTTACTATTCATCAATAAATTATGTTTGTTCCATCAGACCCAAAAAATCACCCTGAACGCAACCATGGGTGTCAGATTTTTGAAATTAAAGACACATATTTGGGCCAATTTTTTTTAATGGCCATATAGTTTATTGAATCATGATATTTCATTGTGTTTCCCAATATGATTATACTATATTGAATAATTTTAAAGAGGAAAATTCCATTGATTAAACATTCGTTTCATACATTCTTCCACCGTATAAAATTTCACTCTCAAACATTAGTTTTCCATTTGTAGTCGTAAACTAGTGTGGGTAGTTTTCATTCATTGCCACCCCCAGTACCCATCCCCACTCTTCATAATTATGGTTTCGTGGAAGTACATTCACCATGTGAGTAGTCTTGTTACATATAACATTATCTATACAATCTGATATTTTATTGAGTGCTCCTCATATGAAAGATCATTCTCCAATTATACAACCGATAATGATTTTACATGTTAAGGATCTATTACATACATTCTTAATTTGGATACATAGAAAACATCGTGTGCATTATACATTGTAGGTGGAAGTGCTAGTTGATAGTCCACATCTCCAGCACGATCAATAATATTGTCGGGGATGATGTATCAGGGACTTATCTTTTCATTTTTCCCAAACCCCATGACCTTTTCCCATGGAGATATGAAGTGGAATACCATGTCTCCAAATTTGAACTCAAGGTCCCATCAATGATTTTCAGCATAACCTTACTGTCAACATTGGGATTACATGTTCTTATACTGAATTATTTTCACCTTCTCACCTTTTCTAAGACTATTTCAGGTTCTAATAGCTTATGCTCACCGACTTCCTCCCAACACATCAGTGTTCTTCACCTATTCCCATAAAGGTCTTCACATGGTTCCATATGGATTCTTGAGTGGAAACTATTGTAGTAAAATAATTAAACCAATTAAATATATTGGTCCCATACTTCTTTTAATTCCATAAAATGTGCTCAAAACGTGTATTTTAGTTTCAGAATTGTTCACTCAGATTCTCCATCTATTTGAGGATGAAAGGACATACTGATTTTCAATTCAGTTCTTAGAACATGTTGAAGACTTATATATAACATCATGTTGAATCTCATATCTCTATTAGATACAATAAATAGTGGTACTCTATGTAGCCTTACCGCATATTTGACAAATATCCATGCAATTTCCTCTAATGAGAAGTCCTATCAAAATGCGATAATGTGAGTTGTCTTTGTACAATGGTTTATAATGACCCATACTGCATTATTTCCTCCATATGTCCATTGATGTCTAGTGATAGTTTCCATGGTAATTTTCTCCCACTTCCATGTTGTTATGGTAGTGGTTGCATTATACTCTTTTAGTTTTCCTTCTTAGCATTCACTTTCCGACATTCCAGGCACATTTATGTATAGTCATTGATCACATTATTCATATTGTCCTACTAAAAGATCTAATGGATATGTCGATATTTAATTGTTCTCTCTAGGTTAATATAAGAAGGATGAGATATGTGTGTCATTAAAAATATCCTTTTTAATCTCTAGATAGAATGTTACATATAATCATGACCAAAATCATACAACACCTTCATTATTAATCATGGAGTCCGAGGATTTCCTATTTCTAATAGCTTCCACCTTTATCAAAATATCAAAATCTTTTTATTGAGAATCCATTATTATCCCCATGAGGGATGGTTGTGGATCCATTTTTCGAAGGGATTTGTGATTTTTCCTCCCTTAATGATTCCCATGTCTATCCTAAGAATGTCCATGAAGAATGGATCCTTCTAAATTCTCCTCATTGATAAAGATGCTAGATTCTATCTACATAGCGTCTTTCCACATTATTGGCCTTAATAGGATGGTAGTAGATTGAGGATTCATAATACATGATGATCTATAACCATCATCGCAGGCTCGTATTAACATCCTTCTATGTAAATATATATTTTATGATCTTTTGATCAGTATATATGTAACACTTATACCCATTGAGATAATGCCGCTAGATTTTTAATTCAAAGACCACAGCTGCAAACTCCAGATCATGCATAGTATAGTTTTGCTCATGGATTTCATCAACCATGAGGCATAAGAGAGAACATTATCATTATTAATTATTATACATCCTAATCCATTCTTCTAAGAATAACTTTATACCAGAATGATTTCTATACTTGTTGGCAGTGTGAGTACAGGATCAGTGATAAGCCTCTTGTTATGCTCCTTAATGCATTCCTTAAATTCATGAGTATAGACAACCTTCTTCCCATTCCATGTAATATTGGTCATTGGGATTGAAAATCCACGGATTTTTTTCACAAATTGTCAATAATACACTGCTATACCCAAAATATTGTGGATCTCTATTACAGATGTTAGCCAAAGTCAGTCTTCAATGTAAGATTCTTGGAAGTATATACATATATTCTTTTTCTAGTGATAAAATTACCCATGAAAGATACTTCCTCCATTTAAAACTCAGATTTACAGTACTTTTCATTATGTTTCTCCCTTCTCAAAGTTATTATCATAGTACTGAAATGCTCCTTATTTTTCTCTATACTGTTAGAGTATATCAGAATATCCTCCATAAAGACTACCACAAATTTGTCGAGGTAATCTAAAAAGACAATATTCTATATATACATGAATATTTCTAGAGCGTTAGTGTATCTGAAGGGAATCACTATATACTCATAGTTTTTGTATGTTGTTCTAATGCCAGTCTTGGGAATATCTTCTTTCCTTGCCTTTAAATGGTGATATCCCGACCAAAGGACCATATTATAGAAATAAACGGCCTCATGAAGCAGATCAAATGAGTCATCTATATGAGGCAGGGGATACTTGTTCTTTATTCTGATTTTATTAATACCATGATAATCAATGTAGAGGTTCAATTATCCATACTCCAAATTGACAAAGATGACTAGAACAGCCCATGGTGAAGAACTCGGGCACATAAAACACTTCTATAGATATTATTGTAAGTACTTCATATGATTTTATAGCTCTACACTTTTCATTCTGTAAGGTATCATTGATATATGTAGAGATACATGAATAAGTTCAATTGAGAACTCATCCTCTAGATACAGAGGAATAAATGGCTATTCATCAGGGAATACATCATTATAATCCCCCACGATGGGCATATTTTCGAGAAGTATTGTCTCCTTTAACTCAATAATTTGAGCTATCCATTCTTGGTCCTAAGGTAGTAATATGTACACATGAGAAAAAAGATTCTATATGAGTTTCATCTTACTCCTTTAACATGTAAATAATTGTAGAATTCATTATGATGTGATAAGTGATCTCCCTTTCCCAAAATTTCTTCTTGGCTTTGTTTAATGATATCCATCAAATGCCCAAGGTATCATTGAAATCAACTAAAAAAAGTATTACAATATTTTATGGGAGGTACAGTCAAGAATCATTTACTAGGGAGGAGTTAAAAACTTTGGACGAAATAATATCTCCATTTGTTTTTCTCACAGATAACATATCCTCAATATTTAGAGGTGGTGTTTGAATAGTTCTACAAAACATGTAAGATACTAAATAATTCATAAAACCCAAATCAAATAGTACAATGACTATTTTTTAATGGATAACTAGAATACCTATTACCAAATAATTATATGACTCCACCTCAGAAACAGTGATAGCATATTCCCTTCCTTGATTCCATGGATTTTGTTGTTGGTATCCTATAACAACCCATAGCTTAGTGCAACTCAACGCATAACATCCTTGATCCTTGCAATTTTAATATTGCACTAAATGTTTTTGATTGAACTAATCCTTCCATTATTCTTCCACATTAGTGCGATTCTTAATATCTAATTTGAAGTTTCTTAATAGAATCCCCATCATTCCACATTTGATGCAATTTAGGGTTCAATTTAGATAGTTCCCAGGATTCATTTTCCCTCAATTTTGACATGTGGAATGTTCAATCATCAATCCATCATGTGATTTATTTTCCAAACCACCCATATTTTACTCAATTTTCTATTTCTTTTAACAAGTAAAAAAGTCCATTTCGATTCTTCGATATCCATTTCAACTTTGAGGGAACAACGAACAATCTCCTCATAACTATATCACAGTCTCGAATCACCAATGCTTTTAGTAGTCCTGTAATTAGTATAATAAAGAGGAAATCCACCATTCTTTCATTGTTCATGAAAAATCCATAGGAGTACCTTGCAATCATTGTAATGTATTCTTAATTTCTTTGATCGACTCATCTTCCTTGTGAATGAGTAATAGAAACTCCCTTTCCATATTAAGATTTAGGGTTCAGGGAAAATAATTATTGAAAAGTATTATCTTTAATTCCTACGAATCCGTGGAATTAATTTCCAAATTTTACTTCATATTCTTGATTAGTTTCCAGCATTGATCGGCTTCCCCATAAAAACAACAGACCACTGGTACGACATTCCCTTCTTCTATGAACTGGACAATAGAGAATATCATTTCAATATAGTTAATACACTATTCCACGAGGAGCAGATAAGAAGATCCTGTAAATATGTGAGGCCTTTTTCTCCTGAATAATTCAACAACAAAAATCTATTTCCTTGAAGGAGGAGTTTGTTCAACATGATTCATGTAATTATTCATAACTTGATCCAGTTGAGCATGTACCAACATGATGTTTTGAGAACCCATTAATATCATATATGGAATTATATTATAAAACATTCCACATTCCCAGTCACATTTTTTTGGAACATGTTCTTATATTTCCCTCCATTAACTAAGAAAACTAAAGTACAATTAGAGGGCAAGAATAATTTTCTAATAATTATAATGGAAGCATTGAACATAAAAGAAAATATTATAATGGAAAAAATATCCTATCATCAGATTCATTAGGAATAAATCTAGGTTATCCTTGATATATTTTTTTACCTATATTCTTACAGGATCTTTTATTATTACCTTAATAATGGTCTGTACCATTCTCATGAATTTACCAATGTATATCTCCAAGGAGTTTAAAACTAATATTTTTGCATGGCCTGTTGTCATGCACTAGTTCACATTCGTGTCCAGCTCAATTTACTATTTTCAAGTATTACTCCTAGATAAATCTATGCTAGATCCACCTCTAATTGTATTTATCTAGAGATGGATGTATTTTCTAGATAAACCACTCAGTCTATACTTACCAATTTTTAGGGTTCTTTTGTTGTACATAGTATCATCCATAAGGATCATACTAAAGTGGTTTATTCGTAATTCTAAAAAATTAACACGACCATAATCTAATACCAACTATAGAAACCCTATCCTTTTACACATAATATTATATGATTTGAAGCATATTAAAACATAATATTACAAGAAACAGATCATAAAGTCAAGGTTCATGGAAGACTAGGTACATAAAAATGAACACATGGAACTAAAGGAAACATTTATTTATTTATTCTTCATATATATCTTCAAACTCTCATAGTGCTCATAAAACTCCATAGGATAAGCTTGGGATAACATTAAAAAAGGGTTGATATTAAATAAAAGTACGAGATTATACATTAGAATAAATCATTAGCACATGGTTTTTAAGGAATGACATAATGATATAGAAATGCATGAAACATATGGAATCATAACATAAAATCATGGAATCATATAAAAACAGAGTCATAGTAACTTTTTAGAAACATAAAACAAGGCATAACATTAGTCATCGATCATTTTACTTAGATAATCACATTCATGGTTGACCACAAAGACTGTTTCACATGGTAGCATGAGTTTGAGAAAACTGCCAAGACCGTTGCACATAACATCTCATTATACCAAACATGTCATAATGAATATGAGTGATACCTAGGTGCACCCATCATAAAATTTTCATGAGTATTCATTCCACATATATATTCATACATAATAAAATGTAAACATAATGGTACCCATGGAATGAAATGGGTATAATAAGCATGCCATGAAGCATAATAGATGGGCTTATCATACAAGTTTCAATAAAAGATAATAATTAAAAACATACATGGTAATTGAAAATTAAATTTAGTAATATATAATGGTATGTGATGTCAAAAATATGTGAAAACAATTAAGGTTAGTATTTATGAAATATTGTAATTAAAATATCTTAGTGTAGTTTTAAGGAATATAACAGAGTCTTCATAATTGAAATTGGAATAATCTTTTCTATAAAACCAAAAGTGAAAAAATAATGTTTTCATAATTAAAATGACGATTTAATAAAAAATTTGTGTATTAAAATATATTATAGAGTGCTCTTTAAATTTGGTAATAACTATAGAAGATCCATTAAAACAGGGTTTTTTATCAGTAAGTATTAGTGAGGGAATAATTTCAAAACATGCATATCCATGAATTATAATTATTATTGGACCTTGATAAATGAATTTGGTGCAAGTACATAGAATTTATAATATTTGTGTAAAAAATTAAATATATCTTCATTTAGATAAAACGAATCATTGATCAAGCCATAGGAATACTGGAGTTTCATGTAGAATCTTGAACATTAAGTAATATGGTGTCCTCCACATGATATTAATAACCTACATAATCAAATTAGTTTCATCAATGAGGATGGTGGTATATAATTGTAGTTATATTTTATTGTTAAAAATACATAAGGTTACATGGTTATAAATTAAATTTCAGTACTTGGAGTGAAGATAAATCATTATATAAAACAATAGTGACAATCTTTTGGGTTAATTGGATGGTTTTTATCCGAACAAATACATTTTGTTTTATAAATAAAAATCCCATGTAAAAAAAGATTACATAACCATTTATGAGAAATAATACATATATTATAGACTGGTTAGACCATAATAATGGTTTCATGACCATAATTTATGGTGGTAATTGAACTTGAATAACCATCATTCTTGAATATGTAAAATTAACACATCTCTGATAGAGTGTTTACTACTAGTATTAAAGGATTGTGAAGGAGTGATGATAATAAGTTATTCCTTCATCATAAAACAAATACATTCCATTTATGGTACTTGATTTGTTATAACATTTTTATGATGAGAGGTATGGAAAGAAAAAAATACAGAGGAACATGAAATGAAAGTAAAAGAATTCAAAAGAGGAATTTGCCTCTTGAAGTTATCTTCCTTGATGGCCTCTGAATGGGAGAAGATATTGTCATTGGAGGATAATATGTGATACTAGAAGTGGGGGTGGATCTTGGAGAGATATTTGAGACGAGTTTTGGAATGTTATAAGGCTATAGTGGAGTGATGAGAAGAGGGGATCGTGTGTCGTTTTTAATGTGGTGGGGAGGAGGGTTTTCATAATATATTATTCATTAGTTTAATATTTTTTTCTCAAATAAATTGAATAGTTTTTATTAATATGACAAAAAACGTAATATGTGAATTTGAGTTCGAACCAATTGTCATTCACATAAACCATGGCTCAATCATGTTGCCAAAATTTTGGTTTTATAATTTATCGTAATTTATAATATTTTACTATTCATCCAAATTCTAGTATTTCAGAAAATCCCTAAAATTCACCCTAACCATTTTTTGAAGTGTATAATCCCAAAATAGAATTAAACTTTCAAATATAAATTTATAAATATGAATAATTTAATTTTTAATTAAAATAAAAAATTATTTGAAAAACAACTATTTTATAACTATAACAGATTTTATAATGCTTTCAAAAATTACATATGGTCATAAAAAATATCATAAGACTCTAAGACATAATATGGCTAATTTATTTACACCTCATAGTAAAATACATATTCATACAATTTTATTAATTAATTTTAATTATTTATTTATAACTTACAAAAATACCAATACTTTTACTATGGTTGTGTTATAACTTATATGTAGAGACCTGAAGCTTGATGTACATGGAAATTACATTACTTTTGCGGAATACTTAGTACATAACAAAAACACACACACAAGGACCGTAATAGTTTAGTGTCTTTGGAAACTCGGAATATAATCTTCTAATCGTGGTGAAAGATCTTCAAAATCTCCCATAAAGATCTTCCTTTTTTTTACCTAAAACCTTTCTTTATATCCTGGGGAAAGAAAAACATAAAAGGGTGAGCTCAAATGCTCAGTAAGGGTAAACAAATTACATATCAATCACATCATATTCATAAGAACATAACATTTTGGAAATCTTTACCTGCAAAAGAGAGCATAATTTCATAACATGGGATAAATCATAGTAGTGAAATGAAATCCCAATAATCATAACTTAAAACATGAAACTTTGTGGCATACACACATAATCATAGAGAATCATTTCTTGTTAGTCAAGACTCATTTCCAAGACTATATTAGTGCACAAAGTCCATTTCTGAACCAAGTCACCCTCGTTTCAGTCATGTTTCACTAAACCGGTATAACCTACCGTTCCAGCCATGTCTATCTCATGAGATATAAAATCTTTACCCAATGCATTGGAGGTAGATATAGGTCCCACCAATCTCATAATGATACCATTCTTATGTGTGCCACAAAATCATAAACCATACATCATATCATAACCCATGTAATAAAAATGGGATTCTTAAACAACATGACATCATAAAACAATTCATCTAAGATAAAGGAATTCATAAAACTATTTCCATCACAACATAATAAAATCCATGTAATAATAGGGATAGAAATATAACCCCTTATTATCTTAGATGGAAAATAATTTTGATAAAACACTTGAACTCCATTCCTGAGGAATATATCCTTTCTACTTCAAAAACATTTTCCTTTCATAACATGTCTTACAATTTTAAAATAAAATAAGTTGATTAAAAATAAACTTGAAAACTTGTAAAGGAATATTCTTGGAAATAATGTTTTAAAAATCCATTCATGCCGTATAAGTTCGAAAAAACATTCTTCTCGTACTTTTGTCAGAAAAGTCAAAAAGTACATCGTACGAAAAACGACAAAAGATTCCTTTCATATCTTTTACTAAAACTCACCGAAGGGAAAAATAGGATTTATACAATTGTATTTGAATGGAAATAATATTACATATTGAGGAAACATGGATGTGGATGATAAAATACACCCCAGTAAATACTAAAGTATAAACAATCTCGGATAAAAATGAGATTGTGATATTTCCCTTACCTTAGGTCTGATTTGCTTCGTAAGTGTCCGAACCTCCTGTATAATGATTTAAATAATGTCATTTACTTATTCCAGAATCATAATCATTGTTATGATATCATATATGGTTCACTTATGACTTTATTTTACCCGTTCTTTTGTAAATTCCATGTTAAAGAGCGTTTTGGGTAAAATCGTTTCATTTGTCGTCTGTGTTTTGACTTGTAATTATTCATATGATTATCTAGATCATGATTAATTAATTCCAAAATATAAAACATGATTTATATATAATATATATTCATAATATACATATATATAATAAATCAGTAAATGGAATGAAATACACCGTTCATGGAGACGGTAGGCCGTACATACGCATGAACGCTGTTTTCGTTTCCTTATTGAGTTGAACGGAATTAGGTAGATGACATACATATATATACACATAAATCCAGTATCATTATTATGTAATATATTTCATGATTACTTATTATATATACTTTATAATCATTCATGAATGGTTAAAGTGGAGAATGAATCTCATCGCGTCGTGGAGACGGTAGTCCGTACGTACGCACGAGCGATGATATCGTTCTCATGATCGTGGGACTGTATTGGATTGTATGTATACTATTTCAGAATCAATATCAATTTAAAATAATAATATATAGTTATTATTTACACCATTATACCCATCCAAGTAAGGTGGTGGTGGAAAATAGATTTCACCACGGCGTGGAGACGGTATTCCGTACGTACGCACGCGCGGTGATTTTGTTTTCCGTAGGATGGATAGATAGTGAAATAAGATTTTTTAATACTTATAATAACATATAAGTATATGATTGATACTTATGTTATTACTTCATAATGAAACAACCTAAGAAGAAGAAGTGGAAGAAGAAATAAAGGTGAAAGAATCGGTAACGGAAATTACATCTTCTTTGAAGCGCCTCTTTGAGACCTCCTCTTAGGGAACTAAAATTGGTCTTTGAGGAAGACCAGAACCTCTAGGATGTTTAAAGTGAAGTGTAGAAGAGAATTTGGCAGGGGTTGGCCGATCTTGAATGCTAAAATTGGTGTGAGGAGGAGAGGGAGGAGGTGCCCTTTTATAAGGGAGGAGAGGGGAACCTTTGGGAAAACTAAAAATATTATTTTATTATAAAGTCAAGTTAGGTTTTAAATAGCTCCAAATTGATATATTTAGAAGCTAAGGTGGGGATGAGTCGAAATACTCTCATCCAATATAATTTAGACAGGTTTAGGTATCAATTTTAACCTTATCATTTAGATTTAACTTTAAGTTAGATAATTTAACTTTTTCCGTGTCTTCTTATTTTCTTACACTATAAGGTTAATAAACTTACTATATCAAGCCAAAAAAACCCAAGTTTTCTATTATTAATATATCTATCTTTATCTAAGTCATTTGGTCGAAACATATATTTTTAGGAATTAAATAACAATTAATAATATAATATTTGTTTTAAAAACTAATTTATGTCAATTTTGACATTATTTGGTACATGATTTTTATGAAATTCATAACAGAATGATAAGTTCGAAAAAAGTTACTTATATCAACCATAACATGTCATATTAACCTAGAAAATTAATTTAAGTCATAAAAAGTCTTAAATTACATTTATTTGGGCATTTATAACATCAATAATGTCAATATTTCATTAATAAGACAATTACTGCATCATCTTTGTGTCATAATAAATGATAATTATTTAACCCTTAAAAATTCTAAATAAATTCCTATGATGTAGATAATTGTATTATCGTTCTGGAGACTATTCGTGTTTGATGTTTCATGAAGTGTATCACTAGATTAAAATTATTATACTTATAAGATTTAAGAAAGTGACATGTTGTCACATTCTTTGGTTTTAATAATAATTAAATTATTTCCATTGAAAAAATTTAATTAAATGAATCTAATCCTACCATTAGGTGATATGGATCGAATTTTAGTCATCCAATAGGATTTTGACATTTGTTAGGGTAATTTTAAAATATTATATTTACCCTTAATTACCCGATTTACCTTTAACTATGGTAAATAAAATTTACCGTAGTTACTATTCATAATTCCCAAAAATAAAAAGTAGCCTATTAACATAATTTGGACCCACTGATTCCAAATATGGAATCCATTTTTTCAAATTCAATACACAGAAGTTTCAGAAATTAAATTAAAATTAATCCTGTTGTCGAATGAAAACGGGTTTTTGTTTAAAACATTGCAAAAGATTGAATTGATTTAACCTACGAATTCAAGGTAAAATCAATGATAATGACATAAATTATATTAAATGGTAAAAATATATTCTATTTATACTTCAAAACCATTCAATATTATAATAAAATAACATAAGATATTACGATGCAAAAATTTGTTTTTAATTAAAATGTAGCGTGTTTTTACTATTCATTAAAATGTGAATGTTACTAGAATAATAAGAAAAGTTTATCCAAATTAGAATTTTATTTTGCCAAATTAAACTTATAAACATGTCAAAAACTAAATTTAAAGTGGGTGCGCCATCAAAAGGTGGAAAAACTGCATTTTTTGAAAAATACTTATTTTACCCGAAAAATTGATTTTGTTCTTATACCATGTTCTAGAAAATGTGTAAGATGAATAATAATGTTATAAAATTGAAAATTTAGTTAATATTATTCATAATTTCTAGTTCATAATAATATTATAATAATATATCGTTGTTTAGTAAAACCCGGTATTGCGTACAACACCTGCTATCGAGGAAGGTCGTGATTGCGTGTAATGCCAGCCAAGTTAGGG
Organism: Viscum album; assembly: GCA_963277665.1. Taxonomy (NCBI): domain Eukaryota; kingdom Viridiplantae; phylum Streptophyta; class Magnoliopsida; order Santalales; family Viscaceae; genus Viscum; species Viscum album. Next base: position 1,392,572,522 of record OY728126.1, on the reverse strand, counting down.
TTGCGTGTTGTGCAAGAATCCTTAGTTGTTTCCTATAATGGAATCCAACCATATTTCATTTATACATTGAATATATATATATATATATATACTCAATGTTGCGTAGAATGACTATTATCAAAATTGTGAGTAACACGATCCAAAAATAGTGTTGCGTATACTGCAAGCTAATACGGTGTTGCGTATAGCGCAAGGTAATCTTGGTGTAGCATAAAACACAAGACATTAATGAAATTAAAAGAATATTTTTCATAAAATCTTGGGGTGTTACATTCTACCCCCCTTAAAATGAATTTCTCCCTCGAAATTCGTTGGGGTTGTAAATGGTTTACTACTCGAAAGTTTGCGTAATAGAAACCCACATCATAAAAAGGAATACCAAAACATGGCTTTAAAAACTAAAGTAGGAAATGTAACGGTTACCCAAATTAACTCATCACTGGGTTTCCATGTAGGAGGACATAGGTGAAAATATGGATATGGAAGAAAAATCTAACCATCAAGTTCTGATGGAGAGTGGTAGAGAACATGGCTATGAAAAAGCCAACAATCACAAAGCTATTGATTTGTGATGATCTAAGGTACCATCTGATTCATCAGATATAAGGGAACTTGGACAACATTATTGGTTCTCAAGATCATTTCCCTAAATTTGATGAATTAAAATAAATACTTGCATGATTTTGGTAAAATCTCACTGTTGTTCGTGAATTGAACAATTTCCACTTCATTCCTCAAAGAAATGAAGTTGAATTTGTTATTCGTGATGTGTTAGCAGATCATGTGATAGAATGATGGGTCATTCCATCTCTTTCAAACAAAAGGTTAGCAAAAGTTATAAGTCCGTATTATGGTTAGATTAATCGTATATTGTTCCAAAAATGAACTTATACTTCATATATCATACCTCTTAATAAAATAAAACTAGTTTCTACTAACCAGGGACTTCCTGTAGGCCAGTGGTAGGCGAAAAAGGGGAGTCGCACTTCGGTTGTGGGTTCGATTCTCACAGCCTAGTCCGAAGCGATGGGTTGTCGCCCGTCCCGCAGGTTGTCTTTTTTCTAAAACTATATTACTATAACATCCCATTAATAATATCGAAAAAACTTCTATCCTTAAACAATACTAACTTATGTCCAACATAATCCATTCCAATCTTTAGGCTTATCCATAATACTGTAGTCCACTCTCATAATATAGTGAAAACGATTACCAGAGATTTAATACCATCGTTGATCCCCATATATCATAAGATGTGTTTTTTGGTCACATTCCAAACATTCAAAGGCTTTAATCCTGTATTCTCTTGAAAAAAAAATGAATACCCATTGAACCTTATTGAAAACATGAATGCTGTTAAAAGTTAACTCTTTCCACATACCAAAATCCTCAAAATTCTATATACTCAAACCATGATATCACTTAGTCCTTATATCAATCATGAGCTCATGAATACTCTCAAACATTTCATTTTCTCCTTATCCCTTCATTATGCGTATATCATCTACATTCCAAAAATATCTAATAATCTTTCATGGATACTGGTACCATTAATAATACACTTTCAAAACTCAAGGAAAGACAACAATGTAACAATCCTTAGATGTCTCTTTATTCCATAGTACCATGAGATTACTTATACAACATTACACATGATAAACATGTAATCATTCCACTACATTCTTAAACCATTGACCGAGCTTCAACAATTCTTTCATCTCACATATCATTTGTAGTCTCCTCATCATCATCAACATAAATACTACCCATACGGCCATACTGATTCTCTTCATGAGACTTTACCTTAGGGCATTGGTTTGCAAAATGCCCGTACATTCTACATTTAAAACATTTAACCATTGTTGATGTCATAGCAATACCATTATCCTCATCCCTGGTGTTAACTGACCCTTTTCCTTTACACTTACTGGCTTTGTGTCCTTCTTTTCCACACCCAAAGCATCTTCCAGTTCCTTTGAAACATTTTCCTTGATGCCTCTTCCCACATGATTTACATAGGGGAAATTGAACTTTCTTTCCTCTATGATCATCATGAAACTCCATCTTTCTCTTATTAGCCTAGTCAGGAAACTTACCAAATTTGAGTTTATTGATCATATTATGAGATTGAGTATTCGGTATAATTATGATGGTTGGACTTCCAAATCCCATTTCATTTGGTTTCTCATGAAGAATATCATTCCATTGTCCATAATATCCTCCATTATCGAGAATCATCTTGTTTCCAGCCATTTTCTAAAACTCAAAAAGAATAGTGTTAGAGGCAAAAAACATAATAAAGGGGGAGTAACTTCAATATCTAACATCTTAGGTTAAATTGTAAGATCATTACCATAGTTCTACTACTATATCCTATACGTATACTTATCCTTAGGGACATCCCTAGACATACCATAGAAATATATCTAGGGATCTCACTAACATTCTCACATCCTAGTTTCCAAAGGATGACTAAATCTTTCCTCTGATACCAACTGTAGAGACCCGAAGCTTGACGTACATGGACATTACATTACTTTTTCGGAATACTTAGTACATAAAAAAAACACACACACACGGACCGTAATAGTTTATTGTCTTTGGAAACTCAGAATATAATCTTCTAATCGTGGTGAAAGATCATCAAAATCTCCCATAAAGATCTTCCTTTTTTTTACCTAAAACCTTTCTTTATATCCTGGGGAAAAGAAAACATAAAAGGGTGAGCTCAAATGCTCAGTAAGGGTAAACAAATGAAATATCAATCACATCATATTCATAAGCACATAACATTTTGGAAATCTTAACCTGAAAAAGGGAGCATAATTTCATAACATGGGATAAATCATAGTAGTGAAATGAAATCCCAATAATCATAACTTAAAACATGAAACTTTGTGGCATACACACATAATCATAGAGAATCATTTTTTGTTAGTCAAGACTCATTTCCAAGACTATCTTAGTGGACAAAGTCCATTTCTGAACCGAGTCACCCTCGTTTCAGTCATGTTTCACTGAACCGGTATAACCTACCGTTCCTGCCATGTCTATCTCATGAGATATAAAATCTTTACCCAATGCATTGGAGGGAGATATAGGTCCCACCCATCTCATAATGATACCATTCTTATGTGTGCCACAAAATCATAAACCATACATCATATCATAACCCATGTAATAAAAATGGGATTCTTAAACAACATGACATCATAAAACAATTCATCTAAGATAAAGGAACTCATAAAACTATTTCCATCACTACATAATCAAATACATTTAATAATAGGGATAGAAATAGAACCCTTTATTATCTTAGATGGAAAATAATTTTGATAAAACACTTGAACTCCATTTTTGAGGAAAATATCCTTTCTACTTCAAAAACAATTTCCTTTTTTAACATGTCTTACAATTTTAAACTAAAAGAAGTTGATTAAAAATAAATTTGAAAACTTGTAAAGGAACCTTCTTGGAAATAATGTTTTAAAAATACATTCATGCCGTATAAGTTCAAAAAAACATTCTTCTCGTACTTTTGTCAGAAAAGTCAAAAAAGTACATTGTACGAAAAACAAAAAAAGATTCCTTTAATATCTTTTAATAAAACTCACCGAAGGGAAAAATAAGATTTACACAATTGTAGGTGAATGGAAATAATATTACATATTGAGGAAACATGGATGTGGATGATAAAATACACCCCAGTAAATACTAAAGTATAAACAATCTCGGATAAAAATGAGACTGTGATATTTCCCTTACCTTAGATCCGATTTGTTTCGTAAGTGTCCGAACCTCCTGTATAATGATTTAAATAATGTCATTGACTTATTCCAGAATCATAATCATTGTTATGATATCATATATGGTTCACTTATGACTTTATTTTACCCATTCATTTGTAAATTCCATGTTAAAGAGCGTTTTGGGTAAAATCGTTTCATTTGTCGTCCGTGTTTTGACTTGTAATTATTCATATGATTACTTAGATCATGATTACTTAATTCCAGAATATAAAACAAGATTTATATATAATATATAATCAGAATATACATATATATAAAAAATCAGTAAATGGAAAGAAATACACCGTTCATAGAGACGGTAGGCCGTACGTACGCATGAACGCTGTTTTCGTTTCCTTATTGAGTTGAACGGAATTAAGTAGATGACATACATATATATACACATAAATCCAGTATCATTATTATGTCATATATTTCATTATTACTTATTATATATACTTTATAATCATTCATGAATGGTTAAAGTGGAGAATGAATCTCATCGCGTCGTGGAGACGGTAGTCCGTACGTACGCACGAGCGATGATATCGTTCTCATGATCGTGGGACTGTATTGGAGTGTATGTATACTATTTCAGAATCAATATCACTTTAAAATAGTAATATATAGTTATTATTTACACCATTATACCCATCAAAGTAAGGTGGTGGTGGAAAATATATTTCACCACGGCGTGGAGACGGTATTCCGTACGTACGCACGCGCGGTGATTTCGTTTTCCGTAGGATGGATAGATGGTGAAATAGGATTTTTTCATACTTATAATAACATATCAGTATATGAGTGATACTGATGTTATTACTTCATAATGAAACAACCTAAGAAGAAGAAGTGGAATAAGAAATAAAGGTGAAAGAATCGGTAACGGAAATTATCTCTTCTTTGAAGCGCCTCTTTGAGACCTCCTCTTAGGGCACTAAAATTGGTCTTTGAGGAAGACGAGAACCTCTAGGATTTTTCTAGGGAAGTGGAGAAGAAAATTTGGCAGGGGTTGTCTGAGCTTGAATGCTCAAATTGGTGTGAGGAGGAGAGGGAGGAGGTTCCCTTTTATAAGGGAGGAGAGGGGCACCTTTGGGAAAACTAAAAATATTATTTTATTATAAAGTCAAGTTCGGCTTTAAATAGCTCCAAATTGATATATTTATAAGCTAAGGTGGGTATGGGTCGAAATCCTTTCATCCAATATAATTTAGACAAGTTTAGGTATCAATTTTAACCTTATCATTTAGATTTAACTTTAAGTTATATAATTTAACTTTTATCGTGTCTTCTTGTTTTATTACACTATAAGGTTAATAAACATACTATATCAAGCCAAAAAAAAACCCAAGTTGTCTATTATTAATATAGATATCCTTATCTAATTCATTTGGCTTAACCTTAGTTTTTTAGGAATTAAATAACAATTAATAATATAATATTTGTTTTAAAAACTAATTTATTTCAATTTTGACACTATTTGGTACATGATTTTTATGAAATTTATAACAGAATGATAAGTTCGAAAAAAGTTACTTATATCGACAATAACATGTCATAGTAACATAGAAAATTAATTTAAGTCATAAAAAGTCTCAAATTACATTTATTTGGGCATTTATAACATCAATTATGTCAATATTTCATTAATAAGACAATTACTGCATCATCTTTGTGTCATAATAAATGATAATTATTTAATCCCTAAAAATTCTAAATAAATTCCTATGATGTAGATAATTGTATTATCGTTCTGGATACTATTCATGTTCGATGTTTCATAAAGTTTATCAATAGATTAAAATTATTATACTTATAAGATTTAAGAAAGTGACATGTTGTCACATTCTTTGGTTTTAATAATAATTAAATTATTTTCATTGAAAAAATTTAATTAAATTAATCTAATCTGAACATTAGGTGATATGGGTCGACTTTTAGTCATCCAATATGATTTTGACATTTGTTAGGGTAATTTTAAAATATTATATTTACCCTTAATTACCCGATTTACCTTTAACTATGGTAAATAAAATTTACCATAGTTACTGTTCATAATTCCAAAAAATAAAAAGTAGTCTATTAACATAATTTGGACCCACTGATTCCAAATATGGAATCCATTTTTTCAAATTCAATACAAAGAAGTTGCAGAAATTAAATTAAAATTAATCCCGTTGTCGAATGAAAACAGGGTTTTGTTTAAAACATTGCAAAAGATTGAATTGATTTAACCGATGAATTCATGGTAAAATCAATCCTAATGACATACATTATATTAAATGGTAAAAATATATTCTATTTATACTTTAAAACCATTCAATATTATAATTTAACCACATAAGATAATACGATGAAAAAAGTTGTTTTTAATTAAAATATAGCGTGTTTTTACTATTCATTAAAATGTGAAAGTTACCAGAATAATATGAAAAATTTATCCAAAGAAGAATTTTATTTTGTCAAATTAAACTTTTAAACATGTCAAAAACTATATTTAAAGTGGGTGCGCCATCAAAAGGCGGAAAAACTGCATTTTTTGAAAAATACTTATTTTACCCGAAAAATTGATTTTGTTCTTATACCATGTTCTAGAAAATGTGTAAGATGAATAATAATGTTATAAAATTAAAAATTTAGTTAATATTATTCATAACATCTAGTTCATAATAATATTATAATAATATATTGTTGTTTAGTAAAACCCGGTATTGCGTACAACACACGATATCGAGGAAGGTCATGATTGCGTGTAATGCAAGTCAAGTCAGGGTTGCGTGTTGTGAAAGAATCCTTCGTTGTTTCGTATAATGGAATCCAACGATATTTCATTTATACATTGAATATATATATATATATATACTCAATGTTGCGTAGAATAACTATTATCAAAATTGTGAGTAACATGATCCAAGAATAGTGTTGCGTATACTGCAAGCTAATACGGTTTTGCGTATAGCGCAAGGTAATCTTGGTGTAGCATACAACACAAGACATTAATGAATTTAAAAGAATATTTTTCATAAAATCTTGGGGTGTTACATTATAATATTCCTATATATTATAGATACATTAAATGGTGAGGTTAATATTCTTTTGGATGATTTACTATTCATATGTGATATATTAATATTTATAACCGTAAGTAACTATTCATAAGGGTATGTTACAATTAACCCAAAATTATGTATATTACATAAGACCCCAAAAAATCAGCGTGAATGCAACCTTGATTGTTAGATTTTTGAAATTCAAGACACATATGTGGAAAAAAAATGTTTAATGGTCACATATTATTTAGTTTCATGGTATTTAATTATGATTCTTAATGTTATTATACTATAAGGTATATTTAAAAGAAGGTAATTTCTATTGGTCGATGATTGGGTCATTACATTTATTTTCTAGAGGTGCAACTTGCTATAAAATTTGTTGAAAATAACACTTATTTAATCTTGGTTACAAATGGTTTTGGAATAATTTTATATTTATTTATAAACTGTTTTGGAAAATTGTTTCATATAAAATGTTTTTTATAAATTTTTCTAACATTTTTATCTATATGGAATGAGTAGGGAATTAATTGGGGAAAACCAAAAGAGTGTTATACTCACCCCAGTAATGGGGCATGGGTTCCTTTTTATACCCTATCTGTAGAGACATGGGAAAAGGAAAAGTATGACATTTATTCAGAACCACCTAATTATGCATGGGTTGTTTAGTGATATTAGGAAATGTAGTAGTGTAGCTTGGAGTCTTGTGGTCATCTTGAAGTCATTAGTGGTTATTCTACTATTTACCTTGTTTTTAGTTTGGATTATATTGTGGCATACTTTGGTGTGGTTTTGTTATAAATATGATGGTTGAGTCATCTTGTTTTTAACATGAATCATAGTGTGGATATTTGGTTATGGGTTTTTTGATTAATTTTTTTCGTAAATGGTAAACTATCCCCCACGTTTATTTGAATACCTTTGGCACTTATTTCTTAACATTGGAATATTGGGTATGTAACTTAAGGCCATGTAGTATCTCACCACCCTCTCCATCTAATGATATGGGTTGGCTTGTTACTCACCAATTAGAGGGATGATCTGTGATGAAGGAAGGGCCCCTATATCATATCGCGAGAGAGGTTATAGGGAGTAGAATTTGTGTCGATCATCATTTGTATACTTAAATGAACTTTTGATATGTTAAAAACAATTTGGGGGGACCTTATGGGTCATGAATTTACTATGTGAGGAGGTTCTAGTTGGAATACCATGTTGGAGACGATATACAATTGTGTATGCTCTTATGATCCTTACCTTGAGTGGGAATGCATGAATCATGGTATCAGACCATCATGTGTGTGATGTATGGTTCATTATATATTGTGAAATGTGGATACTGAATCCTACAATAGTGATAATATAGTGGGTCAATATTAAAATATAGGTTCACACCATAATCCCTTATGCAGTGGGTTTTGTTCATATATGATAAATACATTGATTCTTTGATATAGAGTTGAAAATAATTAGATGAAATGATGAAAAAAATTGTATTATTACATGTTTTTTATGTATGTATATTTTTTTGGAATGGTTTTATTAATATTAAATCACAATTCATGGGGTTTCATGGTGTAATTATAATCATAAGACATCAATCAAACATGTTTTTATGACTATAATCCCCAACTATACACACACACATATGAAAATTTTCATTATTTTTTCATAGTGATAGTATACTATGTCATTGTATCACACCTTTAATGGTAACTAAAATGTGTCTGTATCCCTTCTGTTATCATTTACATTTCTCATAAAATGTTTATAATATAATTTTTTAGTGCCCCAAGGGGTTTTGAGACTGGATGCAATGTCTCCATGGTAAGGAAGCATGGCTAGCTTGGGTATTTTGGGTTCCTTGTTTATTTTTTAAATATTATTTTCTTAATAAAATATAAACATATATTTTTTATAACTATTTTCCAATATATAATAAATCATTTAGATATAATTCTTTTCAACTTTTTATATATTCACTAATAATTGGTTTTGAATGTTTTAGTTATTTCCACTATTTTGTATGGCTATAACGCGATGGAATGTTCTATCCATTGTATATATTAATCCCATAAAAATTAATAGAATCCTATAGAATATTACGAGGCATGATATATCCACATGAACTTAGACCTCATATATGTTATCAATTACTGGTGTGTTATAATTCAATTCATCAAGGAAGAAATTAAAAAAACAATTACTAGAATTCTCTCAATCTAATTACAAAAAAAAAAAAAATAGAAACCACAACATAATTAAATTTAGGATATTAAAGTTAAATTTAATCAATTATTTAACTGATTAAATATTATAATTTTGAAATATATACAATTTTATGAAATATTTCATAAAATAAAATGATATATTTAATAATTATAGACCACATTAGATGATCTTTCACTGACTGGTCAGTCTCCCACTAATTCAGATATATAATTTTAATGAAACAACATAAACCCATGGACTTATAGCTCATAAAATTCATTATATTTTGGAATATAGTAATTAAAATTCTTTAATCAAATATACAATGTTTTCAAAATGAAATTCCTTACCAAATATAGTGAAAAATTAACTAGTAAAAAATTGATTAGTTTATTATGAGACTGATCATTCTCAATTATACAAAGAAAGGAAATATAGATGTTTCTATATAATTAAAAAGATATGGTAAAAAATATTAATAAGATATTAATGAAACCCTTAAATTTCTATATGATGTGATAATATTACTATACCATTGAATCCCTTCATCTTATCCCAGGAAACGCAAGACTGAAAGGTAAAAACATACGATGAGATTCCCATATGTTTCGCAGAATTAGTTCATTTGATCAATTCTGTCAAGGTAGTCCTATTCCTCATTAAATTTATTCATTCCATTAAAATATGGTTTCTTGTCATGAAATAACATGGATGATCAGTCTATTTCTACTTCGAATCTAGTCTCAATCTCTACAACTACATTAATAACTTGTTGAACATTCTAGATGACAACACTAACTACCCGAATGATAGCCTTGATAATGTTCTTATCTATTAGAGGATTCGCGTGAGGAACATGAGCTGCACTATCTTGAGTATCTAGAGGAACATATCTCAAAGGCATACTATTGAAAACATAATCAAATGAAATTATCAGATAATGGTAAATTCCATGTTTAAACTAGAAACCAATAAAAAAATAGATATTAACATTATCAATATTATATAAGAGGGACACATCCAAAAATATTATTAAAACTTGATTTTCATGATGGAAATAGCTAGCCAAGCACTTTTTTCTATATATATATCACGTCTCAATAGGTCTATTTCTAGTATAATAGACGTCCTAAAAAGAGGATTATTGAAGAAATATGTACTTTTATACCATTTTTCAATGATGTTTCCAAAATACCTTCACAAACTTGTATATGAATTGATACTCCACATACTCGAAGGGAGTTCCCAATCCTCAAACGCTAGTGGCTAGAAACCAAGAAACAATAAATAAAAAGAGGGATTGATTTAATCCCAATTGATATAAAAAAACAAGTCTCAGATATATATAGTATAAAAAACATAAGAATATAAACATATGTTACAACTAGAAGAAAATAACAAAAATCAAACAAATCAAGAGATAAACAAAACATCAAGTTATATTCCAACCACAAATGAATACAACAACATGAAAAACAACAAATATATGATAGTGTGAGAATAATCCTACCATATCACAACTAACAACCCATTCATGCTGATTGAAAACATTAATTCTGTAATACGAAAAATTTACTTAACCTATATCAAAAGGCATATCTAGGTATACGCACCACTAAAGAGGTACACTAGTGGTGAGAAAACATGTTTATTATTGACTCAACCAGGTGTTCCATATCAGGTCTCAAAAAATTAATCAAAGAATGATTAAAATTAATGAAAACATAACATTATTGATGTTTAACCATGTTTATATCTAAATCATGGGAAAATATTTATTTCCCATTTTTTTAAATTTTGTAAATAAATAAATAAATATATAATTTGAATAATATTATTTTTATATTCCTCATCAAATATATTAAGTAATGAATTGAAATCATGCATCATATCTCATATCATGTCAATGTTCGAAGAAGAAGATAAATAAACCCACAATAAAAAAATTGGCAACATCATTCCTTGTATCATACTAGGTCATAATATCTATAAAATAAGACATATTTTGGAAAATAATATACTCATAATTACAATAGTAATATGTATTATGTTTAGAGGGTAGAGTAAGAGCCCAAAAAATGAAACCCACAACAGATATTACAAGTCTTGTTGAATTTTTTTGAAGAGAGTGTAGATAAACACATTTAATAAAACTCTTGAAATGGGAAATGAAATATTAATATACCATAAACATAAATACCCATGAATTTTAATGTTCTATATTTTCTTATCTAATTTATAAAAAACATAAAATCATTATTTTAATATTATTTTAAAAAACTAGTTCACAGTGCGTTGAAAAGAACTTCCATTTACCCAAAACAAGGGAGAAACCATATTTTATAGAAACCCAATTCTAGACACACATAATAATCAGTCATATGATTCAATTTTATTTAATGAAATAATTCATCATATATAGTGAAATTAATTTCACTACCACAAGATAGTGGTTGAACTGCCTACCTCAAAACATGTGGTTTTACACACCCACAAAGGATCCACTATTAATAGGAACAATGCAATGACAATAGAGGACATCACCAATGGACACCCACCACACCATGACCAAAAAATTGATGACCCCCAAAATAATATCACATTATGAACAAATATGAATTAAATAAAAAAATCATCATGAAGGAGGAAATATGATAACATAATGTAAAAACGTTATCATAATCAATGAAATAAATAAGAAAAAAATGTTCTATCACCATGAAAGATGGAACCAAAACACAACGGTGATTAATCACTAAATAAATGAATCTAGATTGAATGAATAGTCCAAAAATCATCAGATAATCATTCATGTTCAATATCCAATGGAGTTTCAGAAGAATAAAATAACATATCACTCACACACCACCAAAATACCCCATGTTCTTGACATTTACAGGTCATGTAATACCATTACACATTATGTAATCTTAAGGTCTCGGATAATCTGAAAAACATATCACCTTTCTAATTCATAAATCATTAATTATTACATGGTGTGTAATCTATATATGTAGTTTACTCACTTCATTCAATGCACTGGGATAATGGTATCTTCCCAAAAAATAGACACATTATTTTCTCCCATTATATGACATGTGTTTTCCAATAAGACTAAAAACTATAGACTGTTTCATAAAAACCCAATACCGACACGGGTATTCCATGAACACTGAGATAATCCGGTAAATACTTTAAAAATATATATTCATATTCAATTAATTTAACCAAACACCCATATATTAAAATTAATTCATTTTCCACAAAAAATTCTCTTTATCCTTCGGATTCCCAAGAATCAACCAATTAAATATGAAAAGAAGTAAAGATAAGGGAATAGTATAAAAGCATGTAATGAGGTGTTACTTGAAGGAAAGAAAAACATTTCAACATAGTAATTAATTATTATTCTTTTAACTAAATTCTAGAAACATATGGATTATCATTGACATGATTGTATTCATATTTATGTACTCTTGACCAAAAATAACTTATATCATATTGAGTTTTTATGTATCTATTTTATGAAAATATTATGAAACGTGAGTTTGATTTTATTTATGGAATATATAGTATATATTTATATAACTCTAATATCTATTTATATGTAAAAAAATTATTATTTAATATTATTAACCGGCCATATATTGGGGAAAAAATAACTCTCAAATAAAAATAAAAATTAAATCTATTGTATGGGTGACAATTCATATTAAAAATGCGTTTTTGTTTCAGAAAATCGGAGAGAAACTCAAAATTAGAGATTTTATTATTGCATTAGTTTTTTGAATATCTATTTCAAAAAAAATATAATCGAAAACCAAGCTATGAAATTGATATTTAATAGAATTCAGAACTCGTTTAACATAATTTTCCAGCCTTTTATGAAATTATCTTCTATGGAGATGTAAGAGTGGATAAAGAACCTCTAAGAGAATCAATATTGAGGGTTCATTAATATTTTTTCAGAACTATTGAAATAACCTTTTATTTTATTATGGATATCTATAAATCAGTACAAATATATTGTGATTGTTAGGAACATAACTAGATCATAATGAAAATAATGGATCATATTCTATATATTGATTATTTATTTCTATGTTTTTAGAAAAACTATATATTTTTTTGGATAATATTCAATATAGATACTATAAGTTGAGGGTCATAAGTGAATAAAAACCAAATACATCAATTCATATTGTAAATAAACAATTTTAATTTATAGTGATGATATTTTTTATTAAAAATTACACCACAATATATTTTTTATTTAATCAATAATGTCATTAATGATTACAATAATTAATCTTTGGAAGTATTTATATATGATATTATTATATATTTGAATAGTAAATTGGATCATTGAATTCATTTTATGATTCTACAAAAGTTCAAAAGGAAGGATAATCTGCATAATCCATTAACTAATATGAATTTCTTATATATAATATTTCAACATTGGGTTATATAATATTAATCTAGAATATATATATATGGATCCATAAAAGAATAATGTTATTGATAATTTCAATGACTAACCACTATGAATAATATCAATTCTATTAATTGAATTAAAAAATATAATTAATGCTCTTTGGAGAATTTCACATTATATTACAATTATTTAACTATGTTTACTTAAATGGGATCTATGTTTCTTTGGAAAGATGAATGTGTTTATAATTTCAATGAATTTAAGAAAATATTTTCATATACAATTATGAAGAATATACCCTTTTTGGGATATTTGTTTTGGAATGTTTTTTTATTCTTCGAATAAGGGATTCATGTGTGCCCTGATTTTGATTGATATAGTGAAAACAGATGAATCCTGAAAAGTGAAGGATCATGAGTAAAATTTCACAACTCATAATTTTGTGTTTACTATGGTAATATTTTCATTAATGATATGAATAAATGATATTAATGGGTAATGATTAGACATATAAAATCATCCAAAATGATTAAAGTTTATATTTTTTTAAAAATAGATGATATTACCAATGAAGACGGTTCCAATTTATTAATGGTTACAAATTATCAAAAAATTAACACATTAATGGAAAAATAATGTATAAAATTTCCAATGTTAAAATTATAATGATAACATATCTCTAATGAGGATAAAAAAATATCAATTTTTTATAGATTTAAAAAATATGGATGTTAAATTCTTGAATACATGGGATAAATATTACCTTTCACAAATGAGTATTCAACCATATAATGAATTTACTATTACTAGTGTGATAGTTAAATAAGTAAAAAGTAAAAGGATATAAAATCATTTTTTTGTTCATCATTTCCTGTGATAATATAAATGGTTATGGAAACCATTTATAGTTCTCGTAAATAATATACATGATGAAGTTGTTGTTGGATGAAGATAGTTTTTCATTAATTTTAATTCATCCATGACGTATGATGATTTATAGAGATATGAATGAATATATCTGGTGGGAAAACAAGAAAATATATATTTTAGAGTATGTATCTCATTTATTAGTGTTATAGAATTTTATGTCTAAGATATACTTGTAAAATGGGATTCCATAACTATTATCAATACTAGAATGGACATAGGGAACGATCACCATGTATTTTTTCATTAGAATCCCGACATGTATAATGATCGTAAGGATATATTTTTGGTAGTTTATCTCCACGAAATTATATCACAATACATTATTATTAATAAAATTTTTAATATTGATCATATTTCAACAAAAAATAATTCATTGAATACGTAATGTTTCATTTAGTTTCAAATTGTATTTTTTCAGGCTCAGATTTGATGTTTTCCATGATGTTATACTGAAGTCTTCAATGAGATGTTGTTTCAATGTTGGTTTTCAGTACTACCTATAATTCTGAGAATGATAGTCATAATGATGGAAATATTAAAATATTTTTGGATATATTGTGATATTGTAATATAGATTTCAATGATATATGAATTAAATATATTTCTCTCATTGAATTATCTTATAGAATATATTCCATACGAGTATTTGGATTTCTTGGTAGGATTAACAAGTTGAATAAAAGTATAGAACTACAACATTATTCGATGATGTTAAAGAAATTAATTTATCATAAACTGAGTTACCTAAGTAAACAAGATATAAGGTTATACCCATTCCTTATCAAATGATGAAATCTCAAAGGCGATAATTTTTTTTCTTACAATCATTAGAGAAATATGGGATTCAGAATTTTTGAGCATTCATTCCTATAAATTTATTTGCTGAAAACGAATATGATAATAATAATGAATTAAAGGATGAACCCAATGCATGTTTAACCCTCATGATATTCATTATCAATTATATATGGTATCTTATTTATAATAGAATCCACTAATCCTCTCTCATGTTCAAGATGTGTTTATTTTATCTCTCTAGAGGGAGAATATACATGATTAATCATAGGTTGTGAACAAAGAGTTTTTACTAAGAGATCGTGATTTTGATTTCAAATAAAACCCATTATAATTCATGGATCATAGTGATTATTTTCTACATAAAAATACTACTCACATAGTGAAATTTATCTCATAATATCATTAATTCATAAAAGATGTGATGAAACTAATATATCCTAATTTTTTTTAACCAAAGTTATGAAATTTTTATGGATAAATTATTTTGTAAGGGGTAGTGGTGGGAAAAGGTTAACACCATATGATATTATTATATTGTTCCCTTATGATATATTTAATTTCATTAATATCATATGATTCATGGAACCATTAGTCCAAATTAACTACAATATAGTATACCATCATAAAAAAATCCATCCAATTTCTAGAGTGAATTATAATTAAAAAATTATTAAAAAATTTATAATGGTTTATGATAATGAAGGTATATTAATAAATTACTTCTCAAATTTTCATAATGTCTTGAAATTCTTTAAAAGAAATTATTCACCCAAAACTGGTTTTCATGCAATTTTTTAGAATTCACTATATTAATATTTTCACGATTTTTATAATTTTTTTTAAAATGGAATATATTTATTTGTATCAAAATCTAAAAAATTATCTAATAGTTATATATTGAGGTCTTTTTTAAAATAGAGATATTTCAATGAAAAATAGAAAATATTGATTTTTAATGAAAATAATATTTTAATTTAATGAATATACATGATCGATTATACTGAAAAAAGGTTTCAAACAAATATTAGTTCACTTATATTATGAAGGATTCCATTATTATCATTTGAAATAGATTTATGAAGTAATTTTTTATTAAATAAATTTTTACATTGGGTAATTTTTCAAAAAATATTCATTGTCTTTAAATTTTGAATGTATATTTTTAAATTAAATTACTAATCATCTACAACATAAATTTCATAAAATTTATTGTATATATTGATTAATAGTATCCATTTTTGGAAGCAAATTATAATTATTTTTTTAATAATAAATAGTAAGAACAATAAAATCAAGTTAGCACAATGATGAATAAATTTTTTAAGGGTTTACTAAGAAATAATGGTGTATTTGAAAATTAGATGTGTCTAAATCTTATTGTATATAACTGTTATAAATTCATACTATCCCACCATAAAATGATAGAAATTTTTTTGTAATTTTTATTGAGTATGAATTTTTAATATTATAATCTTTTATGAAATTCCATGTTTTTTCTATCACCCCAATTATAAAAAACACCCCTCATTTATCATCGTTACACATCTTTGATAAATTTATCAATACCAACCCAAGAAAATTTTTGTTATAAACTCCAATATCCTTGAAATAGGGGGGTTTTAATTTCATAAATTTCTATTACAGTGATCCTTATGTATTGATCTAAATAAGGATAAGAAAAGAAGATGTTATCATTTAAGCACACCTATTTCAGCTAATTTTTACTTATATCACCTACAAATATATTCTACTCATCATAAAATATAAAATTTTTATATTGAATATTATAAAATATAATTATAATTATGAAACCACTAATTAAAACACATCATTCCATCAAATTGGAAGTAAAAATATCCCATGTTAGTATTTGAAGAATTCAACCATCACGTAGTGATGCAATTCATTTTAAATCTCCCACATTCATGGGTTGTCATTATGAAGTGTTTAATATTTATATATTAATTTTCTATATAATTTGTCTTCTATTATTATAATATCATGTTTTCTTTGTTTCCTTTTTACCCATTGGTTAATGGAAACGTCAATAGTGAGTACAGGTGGACGACCACTTCAACAAAGAAATGTAATTTTTTACTAATTCATCATATGGACTGTAAAAAAATTACTACTTAATATATATGATATATTTGGTGTAAAAATTTAATATTTAAAGATGATTTTTTATTTTCATATATTTTATTGTATCTCTGAAGAAGTGGAAACCCCATTCTTTTATACCTAAAACATGACATCTCAACGAATGGTGTTATACGTTATTTTATATTAACATATTATGGATTACAATAATTGTATATAAAGTTAATATTTATGAAAAATATACATTGAATAAAAAAAATATAATATGGAACCATTATTGACGTTCTAGAAAATGAAAAAATGAACCAAAATTCTCATGAATATGAAATCAACAGACACGTGATGATGATGATTTTAACATGTAATTATTAATAAATGGGGTTTAAAGGTCATGTACAGATCAAATTTGATATTACAATTATATACATGATTCGATATGGAATAAAGAAATCCATAAATAATATATTTATCCTCATTTTAGGTCAAAAGTGGATGTGGGTTTTTAACATCACTTTTTATAATATCGAAAGACATGTCAAATTATACATCCAATATTAGTATATAGACTTAAAAAATAATTATCATTGACATAAAATGAATCACAAGATGAATATTTATATCAAAAAATCAATTGTGTAAAACAAATATCCCATTGAAATATTATAACTGTGGCTTCATTCTCTAATGTATATATCAAATAAATTTCGACGGGTTTGCTATAAATATATTTGAAAAAGTATCATAACCATATGATATGTATTATAGTTGATATTAGTTATATTCTATTAAATATAAATATCTGTATTTTATAGATAAATATAGGACAGTCAAGATTTTTTTGGTGTAAATGAAAATATTTTATTTACACAAAAATTATCATATTTGATGAATATAACCTTCAAACTATAAAACAATGTATTAATTGGAATTGTTTTTTATTATAAGTCATTAATTTACTATTTAAATTTTGTGGTAAATATATTAATTATTCATATTATAGTGTGATCAATATTAAAATGAATCTTCATTGACATTATTTCCAATCGTGCGTTCAATACTTGTCTTTTTTCTATCATTTAT
The DNA here is from genome assembly GCA_963277665.1 of Viscum album. NCBI lineage: Eukaryota > Viridiplantae > Streptophyta > Magnoliopsida > Santalales > Viscaceae > Viscum > Viscum album. Next base: position 1,392,554,124 of record OY728126.1, on the reverse strand, counting down.
TGTTTAGTAATTTTTCAATAAAATGGTCAAACATGTTTTTATAAACATGATTAAAATTAATTTTATGTTTTTGAACAAAAAATAATTGGTTTTTAAAATAAAATAATATGAACCATTTATTCAATGAACGTTTTTAACAACATGATTTTTTCCTTCCCAAAACATTCATCAGTGTTTTCCACTTGTTGTAATTTTCGCCATTTAGAATAGGATTACAGAGACAATAAAACTCTTGTAAACCATTAAATTACATATTATGATCTTAAATAATAGGGATCATATAATAATTATTTTTGATAAACCTTGTAAAATTTCTTTCTCACATTATATGATTGATGATACAAATTTACTTGTTAGATTATTATAAATGATTTATAGAAGTTAATTTTTTTTCTATGATTCCATATGATATAAAATGGTAAATAATGAAAATTTCAACAAAAAAATGGAAGTAATAATTCTTTTATGTCTCCATAATAATAAAATGTTAATTATATAGAATATTTTAATAAAAATTCAGTGGTGAAAAATATAAATATTTTATATTTCAATGCTATTTTGTTGTAGAAATCATTATGAACATCGTGAATTTTTTTATTCATTATTATAAATTTTGATTGTTTCTTAATATCCAATATAACTATCCATAAACATTGAGGGCTACTAATTATTTTTTACAGACCTTGTACATCTTACCATAGTTCCATTATGAAATTGTTATCATCATTTCTGGAATTAGAATGTTATTTATCAAATCTTCCCAATACCAATCAATCAACAAGGTGATGTCTGCATCCATTAGATATTATCTCATATGTTATACTATTGAGAAAATGTTTATTATTTAAATTTTAATAATTATAATGTATCTGTGAAATTATTAGATGATATCATATTGCATTATAAAGAGGTTCATCTTCTTTATTTCAGCAAGAATTAGTGTTATATTTGAAATATATATTGTAACATGATGTTTTCCTTTTTGATGTTCCCGATAAACATCAATATTATATTATATATTAAATATATATTTATTGGGGGAAATAATTTATTTTCCAATACACTAGTCCCTTTTAACAGTATATTTCTATTTCATAAAAATTATAAAATTAAAGACCATTCCCTTAAATATCTAATTCTTTCTAATGTTCTATAAATTAGGTAACTTTTATAAAGACTACCATTTCATGGAATTTTTTAGTTTAATCTTATAAATTGTAATAACACCATACAATTATTATAAATTTTATCTAATAGGATTTCAACATGTCCAAACAATCAATCATATGTTGATAATTTTCAATGGTTTCAACAAATATATCATAAATAAAATCATCAATATGATCCCCAGTATCATATTGATTTTCTTTATAAATAACGACTCATGAAATTTTAAATAATTCAACCAATATTATACATCATTTATAACCATGATTAGAACCATGGATAATCATATGGTCTTTTATTTATTTGTTCCCGAATTTTCTTATATTCTACCAGAAAATACAGGGAGATTAAACAATTATCCAATTTTCAATATATCTTTTTTTCAGTTTATAATTACAAATTAACTCATTTTTTTATTAATCATTAGTTAATTTTAAAGTTATCCAATTATGATCCATTATCTACTTAAACCCGTAATGTAATATAATAATACATCACAATATAAAATAATTTAAAATTAAATATGAATCATGTTAAATAAAAAATAGATAAACATAAAATATAAAAAATTATAATTAAATCAATACACTGTATTATTTCAATAATAAAAATATACAATTGAAAAAAATAATAATAAAAATAATAACTTTATTAAGTCATCATAATAAATGAATTTAACATTCATATCAACAATAAATAAATTTATAAATAAATAACAAAAAAATTATGTTATCGATCTATATGATGGAAATAAAAATTTCACATACCAAAATGTAGCTATAGGTAGTATATTGGAAATTAGGTGAGGAAAAATAACTAAATGAACATATTATTTCATAAAATGAGGTGGGGTTAAAGATAAAAAAATTAATAAAAAAATTATATTTAAAAACATTCAAAAAATAATAGATCCTCTAATAAATAATAAAATATATATCTAAATTCTAAAATATGAAATATATTATTGATTATGAGAGGTATAGAAATTTTAATAAAGTTTCTGATTTAACATATTTAAGAGGGATTATGGAGGAAATATTTGAATTTCATGGATGCTATTTCATGTCTAAGTAGAGAAAAATAATGAGATTAAAATTTTTTTGATAAGTGTTGTGAATGAAGAATGGAAAATATTGAATGTTAAAGGGGTTTAAGTTTATTGAAATTAAAAATATAGATGTGTCAAAGAGGATTGATTTTATAACATTTTCAATGTTGGGAAGATAAATACTGATAATTTAAAGAATGAAATAAACATATATTAATGGGAAATTTGTCCTTCTAAATTTGTTTTGACCTTGGTTATATAATAAATAATGTCAAATGATAAAATTATCAACATTTATCTTATAATGGTTATTAAAATTTCTTTGTAAAAATGTTTTTTATAAATGTAATTTACCTAAAACTAGCACCTGTTGAGGGTTTCAATTTAGTTGGACTAACAATCAATGTTCAAAAAAATATTTTTCCATATATTATGTCATCTAGTTGTATAACCATGGATAGAACCTCAACAGAAGAGTATTATTTGGGGATTATTAACAAATGATGTTATATTTTGGATGAGAATTAATAATTTTATAAAGGGGTAATATATAATATTATATTAATATATATTATATCCAATAAAAAACCGAATGAGTCAAGTAACATAATAGAAAGATGATAAAACATCATGAATTTTTAAAAAAACATTCAATAATATTTAAATATAAAAAAATACTTATTTAACATTAGTAAGAAACAAATTTTCTATAGAATTTTTTGAATCTGTCAATACAGAACATAATAATAGTGGATATAAATCTTAAAACAGAAATTAATAGATGAAATATTTTATTATAATATCATTTCCTTTCTTTCTCAAGAAATATATAACAGTATGGAAAAGAAAATAACATGAATGGATATCATCCCTTTTATTAAATATATATTCATCCATGAAAAGTTGAAGAAAATAACCTATTAATTATTTCATTATTATTTTTAATAAAATTAATAAAAGAATATAAAAACTCATAGCATTCATTTTAATGTATCGATTGGTTCTATAAAATAAAAATATAATAACTTTTGTAGAAAATAAAATTTATTTGTACTATTTTCATAATGTTTTGATACTTAAACCCCATAATAGAGACACCTAAATGATTATTTAATTAAACTTAAAATACCACTAGCTCTTTCAAGAATATAAACACAATGAATTAAAAATTATTTTTATATATTATCTATATTTGACAAAAATATTTTTTACATTAATAAATTCATCCATTAAGTGTATTTATCCATTAAAATTTTTAAATTTTTTACATTAATAATATATGTTCTTGTGATTTTTTCAGAATTAATAACATTGTATTTTTTATAAATGACAAATTTCAAATAATTTTTTCATAGTTATGGATATAGTAAGCCAAAAAATTATTTACCAATTACAATTATTGAAATATATTTTTTCCAAATTTTCACAATAGTCTGTTAAATAATTAAAAAATATATTATTGTTTAACATTTTACCATGTCAAATTATGAAATGTATTTACATTAATTCTTTAGGATTTTATCTTTTTGGTAAAAATTATAAGTATAAAATAATATTAATTTGATCATAAACCATAACATATATATAGGCAATATATAATATCATTTAAAATTAATGAATCATATTATTTTATTGTAAAATATATTTTTAGTGATTTTTATCAATTGATGATACAGCCCTATAATTTGGTTCTAAAACATTAAAAAGAAAACAATATACAACGTTCATGAAAAATTGGGGGAATTATTACTTGTTTCCGATAATTAACAATCATCAAAACCCCCTCCCCTCAACTATGATCATATTAAATAATAATTATTCATAAATTAAAAATTAATGATACTATATGCAAAGTAAATTATTCAATAATATAGTGATTATTAATTTACTTCGAATTCATGAAAATTATATTCATAATAAAATGAAGGAAAAATGTAATGTTCATGAATTAACAAAAAATATTAGCCTCAAAGAAAAATAGTTTTTGATTTCTCATTCAAGACAACATTAGGTACTAAAAATTGAATATCTCATGAACTATTACATCAAACTCCACAACCAATGTATATCGCTATAAAAATTTAATATATACAAAGAAACTTGTATTTTACCCTATATAAACTCATTTATGGAAAAATATGTTGAATGTTATGAAATTATATGTTTTTAGAAGTACCAAATTTCATCTCATGGATATATTTCAATAAATTAATACAAAATTATTCATTAAAATTAGAGAATTTTTTCTCAGTGGATCCTAATATTGTTCTTCGTTAATAATATTAAGGGGTGATATATATTTATTAAAGTAAAAAAGTAAACGTTATCCAATATCAATCAATACTTTTACTTGTTATTTTTCATAAGTAAATAATGAATGATTAATATATTATCAATATAACAATAAAAATAAATCCTTAAATTAAATCTTCACTAATGAACACATAGAGAAATAGGGACCTAAAACATTAGATATATATTGATCTTAATCCTAAAAATCATCATGAATATGAATAATAATCACTATAAGTGATAATCCTTCGTATAGGAAATAAACCATACCAATAATATTTATATATATATTAACTATCCAACACTAATTCTTAATAAACTATACCCTATTGAAAATTAAGAAACAAAAATAGGAATTTGTAATCCCATATCTCATATAGGATATATGTGCCTTGCCAGATTTGTAGAACACATATATTTTTCAGGTTAGCATTGACCAAGGGAGTACCTAACATTATGTGTTTGTACATGACTCCATATTTTTACCAAAATCCAAAATCAAGGTTACTATGAACACCTTTAGGGTGTTAAGCTATAACTATGAAATGTTTTTGTTGTAATTGTTAAATATAATTCAATATCTAAAATAGAGTAATATTTTTATGGAATTATCCCTCAATACATCAAAGAGAATAATAGTAGAGTAAATAATATCCTGACATAAAATCTCAATAACTATATCAAAATTAGAAATTAACCATTTATATATTTTGAACATTTCAAAGAACATGATAATGGTATGATAACACAATTTTTTATACTAATAATAAGTCTACATTATTATAACACACAATTTCATAGGATATCATTTTCAAAAAGTCATTTTCAATTTATAATTACTGAATTAAATTGACTGAAAATTAATTTGGTATAATATAATATATAGTTAAAAAATTATTGTTCATGAATAATCACCTAATTATGACCACCAAGTTTAATAAAGAAAATATGTCCCAAAAATTATAATATTAACAATATAATGTTTCATGAAACCCTAATATCTAATTTCATTTTAAATCTTAATCTAATACACAAACATCTCCCAAAATAATTTTATTTTATTATCTATCTACAATGACCATACTATAAACAATAAAATATATAAATCAATTATATATTAGGGGACCAATATGTGGTTCTACCTTATTCATCTATACCATGAAAATCATATAAATCATAAATTAACTGTGCATTCAAATATCAATGATTTAATATGATAATACTTATCATTTTGGTTTCAAGAAGGGGATCATTATCATGTATATTCATAATATTGGCCATTAGATTTAATACCTTTATATCTAGGTCCAAAATATCATGTCATATAAAACACAATCATAAATATTTTAAATGATCATATAAAAGGAAGTATTATATATTATTAAAAAATGGAAAAAATATAATCATGAAAATATTTTATTTCAAGTTACATGTTTTAATAAACATATATTTAATACATAGGTTGTAGAAATTTTTGAAATTAATTAAGATTAAACTTATTAGGAATATCAAACCCAATTATTTCTTTTTGGGTTGTCTCCATTTTCAAAATATTTTCTGTATTTATGTAACTATAATTATGTGATAAATTAATTAAAATATAAATTAATTTATCAATATTTTGGTATATATGTTTTCCCCCTTTTTAAATGATTTCTAAGACTAATAAAATTAAAATTCAGAGTGATTAATTGTTTGAAAACACCACATTTACTATTATTATGTAGTTTCTTATTAAATAAAATATGATAATGTTTTATGAAAAAATACTATTTATCATATTAATTTGGGAACCCTAATGGTTATTCACTATTTTACTCTTTACAAATCTATAGTGAAACAATTTGGTTTCTAGTGATTTATTTTAGGACTATGCTTATAATATATTATGTTCCGATGTAAGACCACAATTATGTTCAATTTATTATGTGATAGAAAGGAACTAAATTGTGTATAATGGTAGTAAATTATGTAAAGTGATATATTCCATGAGATTATGTGAATTATTGTTGAACATTATTGTATATTTTTTATAAATTACACAATTTGAATTTTGCACATATATTATGCTTGATGAGTATATTATATTTGTTCATAACTATGTACAATATTTTACCCATATGTTATGATATTTTATTTTTATGTATATAAAATTTTCCAGGAATTTATCAAATTTTTCACTTGTGATTGTGATTATAGTCTTATGGTTATCATATAATTATTAGGATTATTATCAATCATGCACTATTGTTGGTTGTCCTTACTTCCTCAAATGTAAATTATCATATCATGGATAATATATTGATTATATTAATTATATTAGAAAATATATAACATTCATGAATGAAAAAATGTGTACATTTTATGAGAAATATAATTGTTCCTTTGAGAAAAAATACGAGGTTCTTATTCCAATAATTTGGTCATGACTGATATGAAATCATCTTTCATTTTTCATGATCATCACATTAACTTCCATTAGAACCCATCAATCTATTCATTTATCTATATGTAATTTTAACAATATTTACATTGTTATTAATATTTATTTTTATATGATTTGGAATAATCATTTGATTTCTTATTTTATATCTTATCACATTATGTTTCTCATTAAGGCAATATTTTTATTTTCAAAGGAATCCATTGTTGACACAATTCATTTGCCTTCCATCCATTAGTAAACCCAAATTATGATAACATGAGTAATTAAAAACTAATATCATAATATAATTATAATAAATTATCTCATGTAAAAATATATGATGATATTTCTTACTCATTGAAAACATAACATTATATTTCAAATCACCCAAAATAACTCATGGTTCAGTCTATGTAATTTTATGTTGGTCTCCCAAATATTTCTTATACTGCTATGAAAACATAATAATCATGTTATAAAGGATCTGATGTAGAATTTTATTTACAAATGTTTATATCATGTGAGTTCCAATAAAGGTTTATACATAAGATAATTTTCCATGAAATGTGTGACGATTGATGTTGTATTCGTTAAGCCTCTTTCATGATTACAAGACCTTGGTATATCTATTATAGTTCCTTCATCCATATTAAGTACCTAGAGAGGGTTTTTGTATCCATGGAATATACACAACCAATATGACACTAATATATTTGGATTTTATCCTATCCCTAAACATAGCCTCAATGACTATCCAATAATATATATATATATATATATATATATATATATATATATATATATATTCTAATTATGACATAAAAAAACTAAAGTATACCACAAAAATTAACTAAATTATCCGACAGTACCAACTATATAATATCAATCAAATCATATGTTTATTTTAAATAATTGAAATTATTTAATAATTACATCTCATTGATAGAACATGATACATAGATAACCTTTTGTTTAGTTTCATCGAGGACTACTAACATATTTTTTAGAATATTTTAACAAGATTAGAAAACAATTTTATTCAAATAAATCTTCTATATTTCTCATAGTTTTTTAGCTTCGTGACCAAGGGAAGGGAAACATTATAAAAGGGCTATCCTAAATGCTCTGTATAGGAAAATATTTTCAAATATGTTCATGTTTTATTTCAAAAGGTTATTATAAAACAAGAGAGAAGATAAATTTATGATTTAAAATTATGTAGATGTAAAATATTTATCCCCACATCTTGATGGAAAGGCATGTAATCACAATGTAATGAACATTTACCTAACATAATATTGTGTTAAAATTATTGTAACATGAAATACAAAAATGAAATTAAATCATCATTGAATCATAAATAGATGTATTTAACCAAATTAATGAAAATATAATAACAGTTCAAGTTTCACACACATGTCCATGTCCAAATAATGGAAGATAAACTAACAATGGATTGGGTTTTCCTTATATCCCCTTAAATATAGTAGATAGGGTCACATAGTATACTAGGTTCAATCCCATTTCATGTAAACATAGTGCATAATGTAGAATAGGGGATTGGGTTCACTCTGTTATCCCTTATAGAAAATTTCAGGAAATTATAATATTTACCAAATGAAACAACTACTATATTGATTTTCCCAACCATAGCATAACATATTATGGTTAAGAAAACTACTCATACAGCATTCATAGAATCTAATTAGATGAAAATAATTATCAAATAGATTATATTTATAACTAAAATCATTAACAAACACTGCATAATGAAAATCATTATATGTTTATGTATACATTTTCCATAGAAGGAAATAATGCCCCACAAAAATAATAGACATGATAAACTCATTTGAATGAAATTTTCTTAATTATCATATTTTATAGAATAATGGGGATTTATAAGAAAAAGGATTCCCATGCGAATATGGAATTAAATTATTTTTTGTTTATATTGTAATAAAGAAAATTAGTTATTGATTATTAAATTCCAATATAGAAAATTACTAGGGAAGTAATATGGAGAATTTAGAATAAAAATAGACATCATAAGGGATTTATTTTGATTTCAGCATCAGATATTTTAAAGAAGTAACTTATTGTTTCCAATTTTATCAAAATTGAACAGTGGTTTTCCATAAAATAATAATTGTCTTAATTAATTATTAATATTGTAAAAACATTTATGATGGTGAAAATTTTCATGGAATATGAAATTAGAATGTTCCCTCATACCTTGTTTACATTAATGTTTGAACATCAAAAGGCCAATGAAATATTTATTCACCCTAATAGTGAATGTAATAGTAAACTATATATATATATATGAGGAAAATAATATTATTTTTTAAAAGGAATAAATGTTAATAAAATTGAGAAAACTGAGAAAATTAAATTCAATATATTAATGAAAAATAATGAGTGTGGTTTTATAAGAATAATTTTTATATTCTAAAAACAACTATTGAAAATCCCACAAGATAGAATGGATAATTATTATTTTTTAACGACTGTTAAGTGAAATATGAATCTAAATTAAGTTAAAATATAATTAGGCTTCCAAATAAAAATTACAACATTACTAGGGATATAAATTACTAATGATTAGGGGAAGTAATATATTAAAAGGATGCAAATTTATCAAAATATAGTTTCATTTTTAATAATAAAAAAAACTTATAATTAATTATTATATTAATAAAATGTTATCCCTCATGATTGAAAGAGGACAACCTATATGAAGATAATTTTTATGGCCATAGAGAAAAATAAAACTCATATAAAACGATTTAGAAATAAATAATTCATATATTAATTAAAATATGTTAATCATAATGTACATTATACAAGATAATGAATAGAATTTAAGAATCAACGTTCAATAATGATTATGTTATTATATTTTAATGGGGTATTATATACCATAAAATAATTAATATTGGATTATATTATCAATTCTTACCTTATGTATGTGTGATGAGATGAAAATACTTAACTTTTATCTTATCTTACTTAGAATCCCTTTAATATCCCATTATCATGATTTCCACAAAAATGCTCTAAAATCATTGATAAATATGATTTTTTATAAGAATGTTTCCCTGGAAATGGAGGGATTAAGAGAATTCCTTATGAGTTTAATATTATAGAAGGTAATTATTATTCTTTTAGAATGAAAAATGGAAGGGTTTCAAGATGAATTTTTTTTTTGGAATTTAATGAGTGGGGGTTGGTGTTCCCTTTGTATATGTGGTAAAAAATTATTATTTATAAATTCCATTAACATTAAAATAATTTAATAACCTAATTCATGGATAAATCATCAATATACGATCAATAAGGGTGTGTTTTATGAGATACGTTTCATAATCCTACACTTTTCAGTAGTCTATATATAATAAATAAGTTTTTAACTCTCTTAATCATAGAAGTTTCAGTTTTACAATTTTTTTCTTTTACAATAGTAACAGAATTTTATGGAAGTAATTATTCTAAAATCAAATGAATTTAATGGAACCTATTTCCAAATTAATATGTAATGATTCAATATAAGAAAATATTTTATCATATAAAATTTCTTTGGATTACAAAATGGATTTTAACATTACCAAATTTATATAATAAATACAACTTTTTAGAAAAAAATATATATTGGATCATAAAATTAATGTGTAGTAAAAAGTTATTATTATATTTTTTTATCATTATGAGAATTTTTTTATAAAACATTTTAATTTAATATGATCTTAAAATAATTATAAACCCATATTTTAGAAAAATATTTCGTAATTTTACGAAATGAAAAAATAGTCTTCATTGTAAAATAATACTAAAGATCATGAAATGATAATCAAAGGTTCTATAAATTGAACATAGTATTTATAAATGTTAATTATTACTTCTTGAAATTATATTTTATCAAAGAAATGGTTTGTAGACATCAATGTCTTATTTTTAGTATTATAAAGTAACAATTTTTGTAAAAAATTAGTATTTAGTATTCATCAAAAAAACATACACATTAGAAACATCATAAAAAAATATACAAAGTTAATATTTTAATTCTTTGTTAAAAAGTTTTGTTCATTTTTTGAAATTAAAAATATTTTTTTTGAATTAATATTATTTAAATATCATAAAATATCGTTTCAATTAGATTTTATTATGGAATAACATTTTAGTGTGATGGAAATTCATATTTTTATTATCCATAAATTTTTAATAATTTTTAAACTATTATTCATATTAAACTATATGTTATTCAAATCAACCATATAAAATATAAATTATATATATATATATATATATATTATTGTAATGGCATAAAAATATAATTTTTTAAGAAATTTAAATTTGAGAATAATATGATATTACTAGTTATTTAAGAATATTATTTTATAAATCGAGTGGTATTTAAAAAGAATTTAATTTTATTTTTCCTAGTATTTCATAATACATCACAACTAATTCTAATCAGCAATTAAATATCTATTTCACAATTGTTATATATATTTTCATTATTTGATCTAGTTTGGGATTGTGTGTGATGAACATCACCAAAGTTTTTTAACGGAAAAAAATATTGTAAATTATTGAGTAAATTTAATAAAACTAAAAAAACCCAACGATATCCCTGAAACAGTAAACCATAAGAAACTAATATGATCTTGGGATAAAGTGGAAAAATTACGATATTAAAATAATATATAATATGAATATAATTTTCCTAACACGACAATTAAATTATAAAATAATATAAAAATATTATATATTAGAAAAAGGCCAAGGGGAATCCAGTGAGAGAGAAGAATTCCCTACAATTGAAGTTAAATATTATCATGCGATAGAATATCACATTTTTCTATTTAAAAAATATAGACCAATTGTTTTTCAATCAATTTTTATATCTTTTTTTTTGTTTCCAAACATTGAATCTGTTTAACAAAATTTATGGTCACCATTAAAAAACATTTCATATATTTCGATTAGTTCAACTACAGTTTCAAAACTTTTGGAGTCATTTAAAAATATATCAATGATTTTATGTGATATTGTTATGTTTTAGGTTAGTAATATCCAATTATTTCATGGTATCTAAGAAGAATATTTGAATATAAATATATGTTTAATCCTCTTACGTATGATTATACAAAATATAATTTATTATAGTGCTATGAAAACATATATATCATCCAAGATAATGATTTCATAATTAGTGTGATCATAAAATTTATATCAACATCCTATCACCTAATGTTGGTCCAAATATCCTTCCAGTAAATTTCACTTATAAATTGGTGGTTGATTAATAATGAATCTTAATTAAAATGTATTAATTATACAAAATTATGGTTTTTATCTGAGGTTTTTAATATTTGTAGTCACTAACTAGGTGTAATTCTATATCACATATCTTGTAGAATATCACGGTACCTTTTATAAAATGTTAATCTATTCATAAGTCCCTCATTAATTCATTAATTGGAACCATTCAACTATAAGTGCTAATTATATGAAAAAATTCAAATAATTATTGGTCTCTATAATATAATATTGAAATGGAAGACATAGTGACCGAGGATGTGAAACCATTCAATTCAAAAAATGGTTTAAAATATCATGACCTTTAAAGGAAAAAATTTACTTTTCACATTAAACTAAATATTTATAATGAACTATGTATATTTTTATTCCATTGAAGAATATAAATTCGAATACATTTTTATGTATCCAATACCTATGTTATAATACTTTATACCACTAATATAATATAAATTAATCCCATATTGAGGAAAAAATAATCCAACTCATAAAATTAAATAAATTTTTTAATATATATATATTATTAATTCATATAAAATATTAATGAAACAATAAATATCTAAATATATATGGTACAAGTTAGTATTGTATAAATACACTATCGATTACCTGTTAAACCAATAAACCAATTTTTATGGTCTAAAAGTGTTAATATTACTGCTAATAAGTATGTTTCTAATTAAATATACTAACAATATTCTTGAAAAATCATTCTTAGGACAGTAAGGAGTAATATACTAGTCTCATATTTTTTATCCAAACTAACTATATGTAATTTTTTTTATTCCATGTAAATATCATAAGGATATTAGAATGAAAACAAATAAATAAATATTTTATGAATCCATGGTCTAATTTATCTATTTTTTAATATCTAATAAACCCATCCATTTGGGATGATTCATCGAACCAATATCTCTACTTGAGAGGTGATAGTTTATGAATATTATAGTGATGAGAATGTATACCCATCAAATTATTATCAATAAACTAGTTGATAAATATGTTTGTAATAATAATATAAATAATTAATTATTATATTGAATCTAATAGAAATGATTATACGTGATGGACTAGTCTTCACATATATCTACTGAGCATGTGATAATATATTCTGTTTTAGTGATGATATAGTAAATATGTACTTGTATTAATGTGATGGTTTTTGTATATGATATCCACATTCACTTTATAAATAAGATAAATTAAGGGTGATATCTAATAGAAAATAAATTCCAAGGTTGAAAAAACAAATACACTTCCTTATACATGTATAATGGGTTTAGAAATGTCATAAGTTTTTTCACATTAATTCAAATGTCCATTTAAACATCGTGGATATATTATAGCATTAATAAACTTATTATACCCTCCAACATGGAATAAAAATTTCTACAAACTAATTTTCATAACTTGCTGAATTTTATAATCAATGACTTATTCTACAAGAGTGCCTTGAGAAATAATGTAATCATTTAATGAAATTATTTATCATCTCATCCTTTCACTTTATAAAATAATTTCCCTAGAAATTGATTAAGATGGGAATATATAGAATCATTAAAAACACTAAATTTGTAAATAACTAGTGATAAAATGGGATTATACAATATCAGGGATTCCTTGAAGAAAATACATGTGAAAATTTTTACCATTTCCCTCATTGAAGGTTTTATCATAACAATGAATGAAATAGATTTTTCTATCTTACCATATATATATATATAATGAATGATGGTTGATACTTAATTTCAGGATGGTTGATGTGAAATATATATTTAATGGATGGCACACAACCTAGGGTTCATACAAATGTTTGTTAATGTTATATAGAAACCCTGTATGTGGATCATAATTATACATTATTAGTTTTCAGTGTATGTGGTAATTAATGTCATTTGATAATGATTAGTTGTAATTACATTTGAAAATTTTAATGGGGAACTACACAACTAAGCTTAATAAATTGATTGATGTATAATTCATTAGGTTGATTATGTTCTTACAATATAGAAAAAATTATTATGAAATTTTAGGAATATCTTAAAGGAACAAATAAAAATTAGATTATGATCATGTGATAAATACCATTAATTTAATTATTATTTTTATTCTAAATACATATTATAGAATCATACATTTTGGGTGAGGATATAATTAAAACCCCATCTTGGGTGATCAGGGAAATATGAATCATTATAGTAGAAATATTATAATTTGTATCGTATCTTATAGTTGGGATTACTTTTTTATTCTTTTGTCTATAAAAAATTATTATAATGGTACCAATAATTAATATTCTTGAATAAATTAAAATTTTAATAATTCTTGATGAATTTTAATTCCATTTAGTAATGGGGGACCATATGTTTGTTTGAGTCCATTGATATTTATTAAGGGATATTTTCCAGTTCATCTAACAAAGCATGATATATTTATTATATTTTTACTTGGCAGTAAATTTATCTTCAATGAATGGGTTATTGGAACACAATTTTAATGACTAATTTCATCCCATAGAAAATGGTGTGCCTATATGTACTAGGTTGTAGTGTTATATTAGTACTATATTTTATTAAATACTTAATTAGTGAATTTCATTTTATCATCATTAAAATGTATTTATACAAAGTGATATATAGTGCTTCTCAATTCCACCTACATCACATTATTGTAAATGTAATAGTTGAATGTATGATTTAATTAGTTATAATATTTTTATTAAAAAAATAATCCTTTTAATTAGGAAGTTAATTCCATTATTGGTTTGGATAATAGAAGTAATTAAAATCAAAATATTATAAAATAATTTTCAAATGTACTAATTCAATTATTCTAAAAACCCTTAATGGAAAAAAAATTACCCCATTTAGAGATGATGTAAATTATTGGGAGTATAAACTTACCATGTCTATTATATAATGAATGGTGTACCCCTATAACATATAGATCATATGTAAAAACAATCTAACCTAACCTATCAACATTAAACAAAATTTTGTGGTTGATAAAAAATAATTCGAACATTGTCCTAAATTACATATCATTGTAAACTAATATTAGTAATGATGCATGAAGTCCCCGATGTACCCATGTAACAACATAACATTTTTTGAATTATTTTTTTGATTTAATTTAATATTTTTGATATTTACTATTCTATGAAAAACTAAAAATAGTTTTGTTTATAATAAATAACTATGTATAGATTTTTGTATACCAGAAACCAATTTAATTATTCATTAAACACACTATAAATTTGTTCTTCCTTTATATGGATCTCCATGGTTGTCTTGCATTATATGAGAGACTGGCTATCCTCGATGGCATGAAAAATACGCCAAACCAACGGTTGTCCAAAAAGAGTTCACTATTAAAATGTTGTAATTTTTTTTTGATATAACATTTATATAACATTTTTTAATATAGTATTAAATAATTAATATTTGAATAACTTTTTTACCAACTATTTAGAAAATAATATTGAACCCAAATGAATAGAATAAAAATGATATTAAAATAGACTATTTTTATAATAAAAAGAAAATTTATGTTAATATTTTAAATTAATTACTACTAGTGAATGATATTATTAAATTTTTTATGTTATATATTCAATTAATTATTTTTTTATATTCATCTAATATATTTTATTGGAATATGGTAGAAACAAAAATGATTTTACACATAAAAACCAATTTTTTTATTATGGCAGTTTTCCCTCCTTTTAATTTAGAACATTCCATAAATTAAATTTTTTTAACAGTTATAAAATTAATATTTAAGAGTTAAATTTAATTTCATTAAAAGTAAAATATTATGTTTGGTTGAATTTCTTGTATTTTTCAATGATGTTTCAATTTTTATGGACTAGTGAAAAATACTGAATTTTAATTCAAAATAGTTTTTTCATATAAATTATTTACAATGATAAATTATATTTAAAATTTATTTAAAATTTTAATTGGATATTTTTTTTCATTTTTGTCAATTTATTTTATTAGATTCAAATTTAAAATCTAAAATGGTTGCAAATACTTTCCAAAACATTGATTTTTTTACTTTAAAAGACCACATTGTCATCCTATCTATGGGATTAAATTAAATTAATAAATAAAAATTAATTGAATTTGGAAATATGTATTCCATGGTTTTAATGAGAATATTTTATAATTTTATGAAAGATAAATTATTTTCATACCCAAAATACAAGTGACCGATTAAAAATATTTACAATTATTGAGATTAAATTATGTTTAACAAGGGATTAAACTAAAAAACATATTTCTTAATAATAACAATAAAAATTTAAAAAATATATATTACTGAATATTTTATTCCTTATCCTTACATGGATAGTCATTGGACCATTATTGAATCCAATTTCAATGAAAAAACATTGGTGGGGTTTTCCTTTTACAAAATATTAGAAAAGTGTCACTCCTCCACTATAAAAGGCCTCCTCTCCTCCCACTTCGATAGACCTCTCAATCATCTTATATTCTGAAAATATCTAGACAAATATCTCCCCATAATATATATATTACTGATTTAATCCTCCATTTTTTGAATAAATCAATTCTAGGATGTCATTTGGTGAAAAACAAATGGAGTTGCCGAAAGGAGAAAGAGCATCCCCGCTTAAGCTCTTTTTCCCTTATTTTCATTGTCCATCACCTCAACTCTACTTATTCCATTATTATTAAAAATAAATTGTCCTTAATATACATATACTTTTTAATGACAATGTTTTATTTTTCACATACACACATTTCAATCAAATGGTAAATTCACATACTTTTTATCTGTACGGAGAACTACCACTTCACAAAATGATGATTATTCATTCTTCCATTAATTACAATAATGGTGGCTATTAATATGGAAAATATATTTATATATAATATTTATGATATTTATAATTTATTTAATAATTTATATTTATTTTACGACACATATCTTTATATATTTGATCTTCTGTAAATATAATTTTATTGATTGAGAAAGTGCGGAATTCATCCCCCTCAAAGTGATGTGACACAATATGGAATGTATTTGGAATATTTTTAGTGGAATAAAATGATATATATGGGATTATAATTATGAATTAATTATATTATATTCTTAATACATATATTTTATTTACTCTATTTCTTTTAATATGACAATAAAACAGAAACATCTTCCAAGCATATGTACGACATGTCGTCTCTATAAACAATGTATTCTATATCATAATTATATATTATATAAATTATTATGATCCACATATAATGAATATAAATAATATTTTTATCATTTTTTACATTTTTTAAATAATGACATATGTATTACGACCAAAGATGATTCTAATTTAGACACAAGAAAAAAACAAAAAAATTATTACATGAAGTGTAACCTTAACAAAAAATTGTCAACAAGAGTATACTATAATTACATAATAAAACTATATATGGTATTAGATATTAGAATATGGTTTTGTAAAGGACATATAATAAACATAAATTAATAATAAATTATCATTGAATTAGTGTGATGAGAGTCAAGACCCATGTTATTGTAATTTCATCTCACATTTCATTTATGTGAGATATATGCCTTATCCAGCGCTCACTTACATTGTGTGTTATAAATACTACCCATGAATATATTATATTCCTTTTATAATTAAATATATTGTTCTTTACAAAACCATTTTATTATGTTACTTACATGGCGTATAAGTTTTAAAATATACCAAATCAGTAATGTATTTTGTCTAAATTTTCATCCCCCAAGACACATGACATGTTATAAATTAAAATTATAATATAAGGTGTATAATATATCTTAAATGTATTATAACATTAATCTACATCTATTAATTATATTTTAAATCTCTATGTAATTTAATTTTCCAAAATTTGTAGTATGATTCAATGGTACCATGGAATGAGTGTTTATTGAACCAATCTCACCATTTCTCGAGATTATATATGATTACACTTACATTAATGAAATATTATGACCCATATTTCAATAAAATTAATGAATTTTTTTAAAATGATTATTCACGATGTGTTAATATATTATTACCACTTTTCAGAATTTTTTAATTAAGATTAATAGGAAAATGTTTTTAAGTATATTTGAAATTACCTCTCTATTGTGTTGGAAATCAATGTTCGTTAAATAATCACACCTTTCAGAAAAAGGATTAGAAGAAAATTATACTAATCTCATATGATCATTAATGGAAATTTGTACCCTTTTTATATATAATCAACATTTTTTATTGACTCTTATTTTCACATTCAAATCCAAAAAAATTTCATGAATTTTTACCATTTAAAAGAAATATTATTTTAACCTGTATGGGATGTTCGAACTTACATTCTGTCTCTTCATTGAAGTATCATTTTAATGTTTAAAAGGTTAATTTTTATGAATTTTTTTTTCAAATACATTTGTGAAGAAATGGTTTTCAAATCATTTTCAATATATCATTGTATTTCATCAAGGTATATTTCATGTTCGTTTCAACATGTTTTCATGATTTTTGTTAATTATTTCAAGGAAAATTGTTTTTGAAATGGTTTTTATGTTCTTCCAAATTTTTTCAATGGAATAAGGATTCAATATTGTATTCAATTATTCTTTCATATTTTATTAATTTTCTATTCAAAAAAATAGTTTTCCAAAAGATTTACATTTTAATAATCATTTTAAAATGGAAAGTATAATTTCGTCAGGATGTGTATATAAAATATTTTAAAAAATTATTCCACTTCAATGATTACAATTGTTTGTGTTAATCATGCTATATTGGTGATGTCTTCCAAGGATCCATTAAATTAATTATTTTTATTTTTTGTGTTTAAATGTAATAATGTTTAGGGACACCATTTCCCATTGACATGATAAAGGAATTTATAACCTGCTTATTTCCGTAGGAAATGCTTTTGATGAAATATATATAAAACCTGTTTATTTTTCAACTATTATGATATGATTAAATGTGTATGATACTCATAAAACATCATGGTATATAACAAGTTTTTTATAAGTTTTTTGGAACATATATATATGATTTCTTTATGAGATGGTTGGGAGATGTATCTCCCTCCAAGTTATTTGGAAAAGATAAATTCTCTAGTAGTTAATACGGTACAAAAGATGAAATCATAATCCGAAACAAATATGTTACATGGGAGGAAATTTCCATACAAAAAAAAGTGGGTATTTGGGAGAACATCCAAATCCCAATGATAGAGGGTACACTGGAGGGCATCACAATAAAAAACAAGGTACACGGGTTATTAACACAATACTAACATGATAAAATTTACATGATAAGAATAGTTGAGATAAGTTTTTTATATGAAAGGGTGTTGCGAAAATTCCATTTTTCATCATATTTTATGCATTCGTATATGATGTTATTTATTTCATTATTATTCATGTATTATGTAAAACAAAAATTTATTCATTGATACATATTTAAATTTTTTATATTTAGGGTATCATTTTCTAATTATCATGATCATCTTATAATACACTGGTGTTAGTGATATTCTTACACATTTAATTTAATTAACCTTACTTAGCATTTGAATTCACCACTTACTTTTGTATCCCTTACCTAGGTTACGAAGAAATTTAATTATGTACTAACACTAAGGGGGTATATCATTTTGGAAACATTTAATATATTTAACTAAGTTAGAATATTTTTATTCCAATTTTCCGAAGGCACTATACTATTATGCATCTATTTATCTTACGTTTTATGTATTCTAATAAACTAATTTAATTCCTTTTTTTAAATTAGTACTAGGCGATTATTGTTGGTATAACAGGGAAATTTTAGTCATACATTAGAAATAAGGATGATAAATCATCAGTGACATCCCTTTCTATATTTCTAATGATATGTCAAGGGATGTATCTAAGGATTAGTTTTACAATGAGGTAACATTTGAAAAAATATAATATAATTTTGATAAAGGATTGAGATTGCGGTTTTCTTTAAAAGAATCCATCTCTAGATATTAAAACTGTATGTGGCTCTGTTTTAGATGTACCTAGTGGGAGAATCTTCGACAATCTATCCTAGGCCTGACTTGAGGAAATCATGTACATAAAAAAGGGCCATTCTAAACACTTGGGTTGACTCTACCTAGGGATATGATTCAGAAATTCACAATATCATTATATACCATCATGATAGATGTAAATGGAAGATTACTGTTGATAATATAGGATAAACATTAGGTTTCATCTTTTCAAAATTAGGTGTCATGATTTAAACATCCTATAAGTAAATATTCATGATTAGGAGGTTTTCTTCTATGATATGGGTTATCACACTATTCTATTATGGTTTTATTCGATTGAAAAAACTAGAAGGAACATTCTTAACATTGCATGTTTCTAATTTGGAATTTATGGGAATTATGAAAATTAATTTCTCAAGTGTAAATATCATAATGATAATCAAGAAGGTGGTATGAGTATTGATTATAATTTTTTATATCGATACCACAAATGAAATTTGAAGCGAACATGATGTTCTTACAAATTGTTTACATTAAACATAAAATGAATAATTAGATTGAGGTATTATAACCGTAAGACATGATTCAAATTTCGTATTCTATGAATGATGTATTATGGAATATGTTAATTAATCTTGTGTAATGGTTTATGAAAAATGGTTGATGGATTAAGTATTTATAGTTTTCAATTCAAATATTATGTTATATGAATCATGGAATATAAAATTATTTTCAGTATAAGATACCATTAATGGTTTAAAAGGATACGTTGAATGGTGATTTCATTGAAGGAAGATATTTTAATTAAAGTAATGAAACCTTAAGTAATCTCTTATGTTGAGATAATGATATTTGGATAAAGATATGTTGAATATTAATAAGAAATTTGGACAGTTCTAATTTACCTACATCTATATCTACAAATTTAAAAAGTGTTCTATTTCACTAATGATGATGTTTAAAACATATTCGATTTAAATAATGTATCCATTAATCATTTGAATAAGGAATCATGCATGTTTTACTAAAGTATTTATGGTTAATCAAGTTATTACCATTTTCAATGTAATATACGATGTGGGTATTCACATGATTGCAATGCGACAACTAAGAAAAACATTGTGATATATGGGGGATTAATGTTAAAATGATTTCGTTTCATTTATTCTAAATATATTTATTTTTATCTATTAAAGGTGTTATAAGGTTAAATATTTCTATAAAGTTCATTTTAAACTATAGATGAAGTCGTTATGATTAAAATGTTATCCCATCACAAGAGGATTTATTAAAATTGAATAACCCTATCTATCACCATTATTTTAATAATAACTGATGAAAAATGGGATGAAATATAATGGATCTCATCATCTATTATAAATACCAAAATGAAAAATTGTTTTTCTTTTTTTGTTAAAGGGGTCAAGTTCATCAAGAAACAACATAGGGTGTGTTTTTCATGAAACCATGAAAGTGTATCATTCCATGAATATTCATTAGTTTTATGAAAAAAAAATTAAAATAAAATGTTATTGTAATACAATAATTCTTTTTAACAGATGTCCATTTAAATAAATATATATGTTTGAATTTGACGCCCAAAAATGTTCATTGATCATTCACATTTTTGGGATTGATAACCTAAATTATTCATAAGTAATATTCATACCATTCCTCAAAGAACTTGGTTTCACTTCTGACTTATATATTTTATGTGGAAACTTATTTATGTGATACATTGGGTAAAAAATATGTTTCCAAAATTAATTTTTTAAAAGTAAGTGTTATTGTTCAATTTTAAAATTTCTATTTCACTAAAAGAACCATTAATGTGTTAAATTGTTGATAACTCATAAAATTTTCCATGGAGAAATTTGTTTTAGGGGGGGTTGATTGTGACAGCTCTAGATTTTGTGATTTATTTTTTTTGAATATATTTACTATTTTTGATATGTTGAGTTTGACACAACACTGAAAATTTCATTTTTATATTAAATGACTATTTAAATTTAGTGTTATACGCAACACCACGATAACGGTGAACTACAAAAAAACATAAATTTTATTGTTCTCTGCATCAAACACAAGGCTTAGATTATGTTACATGGTATACTGAATTTTCTCAATGCCTTCTATAACACGCAAGATAGAATGTTATTAAGATATAAATAATTATTATAATATTTTTCATTTAATAATATATAAGGAAGGAATTAAATTTAATATCATAGGATTAATTAAATTATAGTTTAATTCATTAGTTACCAATAAATTTGAAAAGGATATATAAACCAAATGAATACAAACAATATTATTTTATTTGATTATTTTTTTTATTCCATTCTTATACAAGAACAAAAGAATCATCAACATACTGAGATTTTGTTATGATAGTATTTTGATCTACACATACACACATTTACATCTAAAGGGTAATGAATATAGTGTTTATATGTGCAGTGAAAAACCATCCCACAAAACTAGGATTGTTCACTTATCCTTTACTACATCATAGAGTGGAATGTATGATAGACAATTTATTTTTAATAATATTTGTGATATTTATAATTTATTTAATCATTGTTAATTATTTTACGACACATATCTTTGTAGAACCGGTAATATGTAAATATGATAATTTAATTTGTGGATGTTTGGACTATCGATTCCTCAAAGGAATGTGATTCGCTCACACACTAAAGAAAATATATTCAGAAAAGTTTAGAGAACCACTATGATATATATGAAAGAATAATTATACTACAATTATATAATTAAAATATAATTATATATGTAATTTACTCTATTTAGATCATTATGATAATGAACCTGAAATATAGTTCATTTGTAATGAGATTCCTTACCTTTTACAGTGTCTTAGAATACGTCATCTGCAAAAGCACCAAAGTGCCAAAGCAGGGGTGAGTATAAAACTCAGTAGGTTTTCCCCCAATGACTTCCCCAATCACGCCACTAGGATAGAAGAGTTATCAAAAATTATATAAAACAATATATTTAAAAAAAATTCTCAAAAGAAGTTTATAAATAAATATAAACAAGTTTTCAAAAACGTTCATTACCAAAACCAATATAGTTCAATTGAAACCAATTTTCCAGCAACATATTTTTCTAGAAAAATAAAAAATACAATATTTACAACCATTTCCCTATATCCCTATATCAGCATACCCAAAAATTCCTCAAACCCATTTAACCAACCATGATTGCAATGTTATGATAGTTCCATACTCATGAGCGGTTTCTCGTCGATCTACCATGTCGTCACAAGGTAATTGATTCCCATATGCCATCAACCCTTTGGCACAGAGCACAAGGTCATATTTTAACCAAGCCCCGTATATGTTATTCCCATGTTCGATTAAACCTTTGACACTGACCACAAAAGAATTTTTCAACCAAGACCCATATAAAAAATATGAACACACAACACATATGCCCAACGATCAATCCAAAATAATCCTTTCAATAAAGACACCTTTTTATTTAAAACTATTTCTGTTAAAACCATTTTAATGCCAAAACATTTCAACTCCAAACCATTTCAATATAAAAATATTTTTATTGAAAACCATTTCTATTGAAAACCACTCTTCATTTACCATTTAGTAATTCTATGAAATTTATAATTTAAAATCATCATTTTAAATTAAACACCCTTTTTTCACAACTATTCAACAAGATCACAAAATTTCATAAAAACCATAAACCGTCACAAATGTATAATTTTCCATGATTTTGAAAATCAATAAACGAATTTTATTCTATTATAATCAATTATATCAAGAAGAGTTGATAGAGAAGCTTCCTACCTTGATGGTCTTGAAGAATCATTAACAATAGACGAAGAACACACAAGAAAGTAGGTTGATTCTCCAAGAGCGACCTTAGATCTCTTGTCCTTGAAAGATCAAGACTTAAAATTGAAATATTTGGCATCAAAAAACGTAGATCTACCCCATATAGGTTCAGATCTGAGAAATAATGGAGATTGGAGAAGTAGATCTAAGAAGATCTTAGAAATCATGACAAATCCGTAAACAATGGTGACATACGTCAAGAATGGGACTCAAAATCATCAAGGGAAGGCTCCCGAATGGCTTCAACACATGTTAGAAGGGTTATCCCACATTCTAAGGAGAGTAATATTGAATTAGGGGCGTTTATATTCCAAAACTAAATAAATAGGGAAAAAATTATCAGGATCCTTGAAAATAGGATCTAGATTAAACCTCTGCCCAAGATTTGACGACAAGGTATGTAACAACCATGTATGGATCATGAAACCTTAATTATTTTACCAACACTCCTTATAAAACCCCCAAACTCACCCATCCTTCACCATTACTCTTTTTATGGAAAAACATTTTTTTGGAAACACCACAATTTATGGAAACACCCCAATTTATGGAAATAACCAACATTAAAGAAATATCCAAATTTATGGAAAGAAACAACATTTTGGAAATATCCAAATTTATTGAAACTAAAAACATTATGGAAACATCCAAATTAATGGGAACAATTTATATTATAGAAACTCTCTATTTTATGGAAAAACTCTATTTTATGGAAACTCTCTATTTTATGGAAACTCTCTATTTTATGGAAAATCTCTATTTTAATACACACCAAATTAAAAAATTGTGAGGAAAAGGGTTATGTACCCGAAACCACTAGTAATTGATTATTCCCACCATGGGTCTTTCCGTCCTTGGAATGTAGACAACCCCTGCTGGCCAAAAAGAGTTTTGTCCACTGCTCTTTCATTTCCTTCTCACGTTCCCATGTCTCTTCCGGAATCTGACCATGTTGACATAAAACCTGCACTAGGATGATTATTTTTCCACAAAATACTTTCTCATGTCTATCCATGATCTGCACAAGAATATGTACCCGTGATGCATCTGGTTCTAGCTCAACGTGATCCCATCTGATCACCTGGTCAGGATCAGGGTGATACTTTTTTAACTGGGATACATGAAACACATTATCCACCGAACTAAACCATGGTGGTAATTCCAACTGATATTACACCTCTCCAACCCGTTCTAGTATCTCAAAAGGTCAAATGTATCTAGGAGATAACTTTCCCTTCTTACCAAATCGATGATGTCAAAGGCTTTTGGAGATCCTCATGAAGACATGATCACCCGCAACAAACGAAAATTGTCTTCGACGGTGATATGTATAAGATTTCTGACAAATCTGAGCTGTCTCATTCCTTTTTATAATCAATTAGATCTTCTATATTTTTTCTTGGACAAGGCTTGGCCCGAATATTGATGTTTCGCCCGTTTCCACCCAACATAGTGGAGAACGATAAGGACGCCCATACGATGCTTCAAACAGAGCCATGCGTATTAAGGATTGAAACCTATTATTGTATGATAACTCCACAAAGGTTATATGATCCTCCCATGAGCCACCAAAATCCATTACACAAGACCAAAACATGTCTTCCGAAGTTTTTATTGTCCTCTCAGATTTCCCATCCGTTTGAGGATGATACGTGGTGCTCATAGTCAAATGAGTTCCAAGGGCTTGATATACAGATTTCCAGAAATGAGATGTGAACCTCAGATCTATATCTAAGACTATTGAAACTGGTACACCATGTCTCTTTATCACTTCACAGATATAGATTTTTTAAAGATCCTCTACCGTATGAGTTTCACGAATAGGGATGAAATGGGCCGACTTAGTTAGACGATCCATTGTCACCCAAATTTCATCGTGTTTCCAGACCGTTCTTGGAAGACATATAACAAAATCCGTTGATATTTGATCCCATTTCCAAATTGGGATGGGAAAATATTTTAACATACCAGTTGTTCCTTGATGCTCTGCTTTAACCTGCTAACAAGTTAAGCACTGCGAGACGAACTCGGCCACCTTCCTTTTCATTCTGCTCTAACAACATTCCACCTTCAATGCCTTATACATCTTTTGTGTACCTGGATGTACATCCCATCTTGAATGGTGATAGAATGAAGTAGTTGTTCCTAACAAACCATAGGTACAACCTTGCGATCTATAAAACACAAAACAGTACCTCCATCAAGTTTCCAACCATCAATCGTCTCCCCACATTTGATTTTTGAACTTACAACTAGAAATTCTGCATCAGACGTTTATGCCTCTTTGATCATTTTTACTAAATCAGGAACATGCGTAGTTGAAAAAAATGGCTATATCACTTCGGTCTTCACATTCCACATGCATGTCGGCTAAAACCGACCTCAACTGCCATTCATCTGAAGCTTCTTTCTCTAACTGAGCATACAAATTTTTCTCAAAGCATCCAACACTAAATTTTCTTTCCCCGGTGTGTAAGTCAAGTCAAAGTCAAACATTTGGAGATACTCCATCTACCACCTTTTCCTCAGATTCAGATCTTCCATTGAGAAAATGTGTTTTAAGTTTTTGTGATCTGTAAACACAGTAAATTTCTCACCAAAGAGATAATGTCTCCATGTCTTCAAAGCATGGATGACTGCAACTAACTCTAGATCATGTGTTGTGTAATTCTTCTCATGCACCCGCAACTCCATTGAACCATAATAAACCACATGATCTCTTTTCATGAGAACACAACACAACCCTGATCCTAAAGCATCATAATACACCTCTTACCCATGTCCTGATTCTGGAGAGATCAATATTGGAACTAATGTTAGTCAAACATTTAGTTCCTGGAAAGTCTTCTAACATCCTATGTCCATTAAAATGAAGCATTACACTTTTTCAGAGATGTCATTTGTTAAGCTAGTCGTGAGAAATCTATCACAAAGAATCGATAGTAAGCAGCTAGACCAAGAAAACATCGTATCTCAAACATATTATTCAGTGGTATCCAAGTGATAATGGATTCTATCATTTCAGGATCAACGGAAATCCCATTCTTAGAAATTAAATGGCCAAGGAAATGTACTTTATGTATAAAAAATTCACACTTTGAAAATTTCGCATACAAACAATGTT
Organism: Viscum album; assembly: GCA_963277665.1. Classification (NCBI taxonomy): domain Eukaryota; kingdom Viridiplantae; phylum Streptophyta; class Magnoliopsida; order Santalales; family Viscaceae; genus Viscum; species Viscum album. Next base: position 1,392,526,832 of record OY728126.1, on the reverse strand, counting down.
CTCTAAAGATTTGTAACACTATATCCAGGTGAACCTCATGATCAACCCTTGTTTTCAAATAGACCAAAATGTTTTCCAAAAACACCACAACAAAAAATCTAAATATTGTTGAAATATACAATTCATAAATTCCATTAAGGTTGTTGGTTCATTCATTAGACCGAAAGGCATGCCTATATATTCATAGTGGCCATATCTACTTGTGAAAGCTGTCTTCGGAATATCCTCTTTCCGAACTCTCAATTGGTGATATCCTGATCACAAGTCAATCATGGAGAACCACTAAGCTCCCCATAATTGATTGAATAAATAATCAATGTGTGGAAGTGGATATCTATTCTTTATTATAACTTGGTTAAGATTACGATAATCAACACACAGCTGAAGATTTCCATCTGTATTCTTTACAAAAAAATAGGTGCTACCCATGGAGGCGTATTTGTTTGAATGAAACCCTTTCTTTCCAGCTCCTCTAACTGCACGTTCAATTACAATAACTCTGTTGGTGCCATCCTATAAGATGGAAGGGATATAGGACTGGTCCCGAGAAGAAGATCTATTGTAAACTCCACTTCCCTTAGAGGTGGAAGCCCAGAGATGTTGTTGGGAAATACATCTGGAAATTGATCCACAATAGCTGGAAAACTATTTTCCTCGATCTATTCCATCGATTCTAAAGTAAACGCTGCAAATTGGTAAGATATCATTCCCACCATTGGTGCCAACATGCACTTTTCATCTTTCATTACAATATCTTATCCTCTAAAGAGATACTCAATACTGTCCTCAGTCATGAAACTAACTATTATCCTATAACATTTGATTTGAGTGTTGAACGTTTTCAGCCAATCCATACCCAATATTACATCATAGAAATCCATATCCAACATCGAGAAGTCCCATTTTAACTCCACACCATCAACCGTTATAGCACATGCTCTACACACAAAGTCTTGATATTCACTTTCACCGAGAGAAGTTTGCAGTTTCAAAACATAAGGAATTATTTAGAGTTTTAAACATAGCAAGTCAGCATCACAAGAATCAATGAAGGAAGTTCATACACCAGTATCAAACAACACTTGAACAAAGGTATAATTAAATTGAATCGTACCTCTCACTGTTGATGGTTCAACATGATCATTGAAAATAATCTCCTCAGCTCCATACATTTTCTTCTTCACTATATTGTTCTCATTATTTCCTTGCTGAGGTTTCCCTGGATGAGGAGTCATGATGTTTCTAGAATTACCATGGGTATCTCTTCTCTACTGACGATACTGATTCTGTTGTCCTCATCATGTCAAAGCATAAGATGAATATGATAAATGAGAAGTGTCTCGAGCACCTAACCTTGGAGCACTGCGACAATAGCACTGTAGATGTCCCATCTTATTACAATTATGACATGCTCAAGGTTATGCTATAATCTCGCTTTATGTTGTCATGTGAACCACATTGAAAACAACCAGCATTGCTCTAGGGTGGTGAACGAAGGTTTACTGATCCAGCTATCGGGTTCTGATTTCCACATGCACCATGAAAGTAGTTGTATTTTCCTTATGTTCCCAGTAGTTAAGTTCCCACCATTTCCTGTAGGTATTATCATGCCTCCTCCCATAGAACCTGAGATATCACATTCATCCACAGTCACTCTATTCACCATCTTTTTATAGTCTGTAATACAAAGAACTACAATCATTGATCGAATCTCATGTTGTAGTCCTGATTCGAAGATGTGTTCCTTCAATGTGGAACTTGCCACAACTCCTAGTGAAAAGAATACTATGTTCATGAACTTATCTGCATACTCTGTGATAGAGAAACTCTCTTGTTTTAGGCTGAAGAAGTCCGTTTTTTTTATCAAGAACGTGTGAGGATAGAATTTTTTGTTGAACAATTCCTCAAAATCTTCCCATATAAGTCCTTCGTCAAATTTAGCATGCACAACTAAATCCAACCACAAACATGAAATATCCTCAAATAAATATGTTTCTAGTTTGAAAATTAGCTCTACTAGTGTTCCGATGATGTTTGAAGATGCGATTCATCCTACATAACCACACCTCCGCCTACTCAGGTTCAGGATCTCCCCAGATATTAGGTGGATTCTACATCAAGAACTAGATGGTATGATCCACATGTCGTGGCTCATTCCTCTGGTTCCCTATAACAACTTGAAATTTTATAAGATATATTCGTTTTAATTTCTATCATATCATCTATTGTACGCTACACCAAGATTATCTTGCGCTATACGTAACACCGTATTAGCTTGCAATATACGCAACACTATTCTTGGATCGTGTTACACACAATTTCATGTTTGTTTGATAGTAGTTATTCTTTGTAACATTGAGTATATATATATATATATTCAATGTATTTTGTAATACGCAACAACAAAAGATTCATGCACTACACGCAACCCTAACTTGGCTTGCATTACACGCAATCGCGACCTTCCTCGATAGCGTGTGTTATATGCAATACCGGGTTTTACCAAACAACGATATATTATTATAATATTATTATGAACTAGCCGTCATTAATAGTATTAACTAAATTTTTAATTTTATAAAATTATTATTCATCTTACACATTTTCTATAACATGGTATGAGAAAAAAATAAATTTTTTGGGTAAAATAAGTATTTTAAAAAAATGCAGTTTTGCCACCTTTTGATGGCGCACCCATGTAAAATATAGTTTTTACCATGTTTATAAGTTCAATTTTACAAAATAAAATTATTCTTTAGAATCAGGTTATAAAATCTTACCTTGGATAAAATTTGCATATTATTCTGATAACTTTCATATGTTGATGAATAGTAAAAACACGCTATATTTTAATTAAAAACAACTTTTTTCATCGTAATAACTTATGTGGTTATATTATAATACAGAATGGTTTTAAAGTATAAATAGAATATATTTTTACCATTTAATCTAATTTATGTCATTTGCATTGATTTTACATTGAATTCGTAGGTTAAATCATTTCAATCTTTTGCAATGTTTTAAACAAAACCCGTTTTCATTCGACAAGGGGATTAATTTTAATTTAATTTCTGCAACTTATTTGTATTGAATTTGAAAAATGGATTCCATATTTGGAATCATTGGGTCCAAATTATGTTAATAGGCTACTTTTTATTTTTGGGAATTATGAATAGTAACTACGGTAAATTTTATTTAGCATAGTTAAAGGTAAATCGGGTAATTAAGGGTAAATATAATATTATAAAATTACCCTAACACATTCCAAAATTCTATTGGATGGCTAAAAGTCGACCCATATCACCTAAGGGTCTAATTAGATTCATTTTATGGACTTATTACCATGAAAATAATTTAATTATTATTAAAACCAAAGAAAGTGACAACATGTCACTCTCTTAAATCTTATAAGTATAATAATTTTAATTTAGTGATAAAAATCATAAAACTTCGAACATGAATAGGCTCCGGAAATCTAATAAAATTATTTACATCATGATAATTTATTTAGTTTTTTTAGGGATTAAATATTTATCATTAATTGTGATACATTAATGATCTAGATATTATTTATTAAGTGAAAAATCAGTAATATAGTTTTTATTGAAATAATAATACCCATTAAAAGGCCCACAAACCAGACCAAAACTTATTGTTAGTGTATATCTATACCATAATCATCTACTGACATAATATATAACCGTTTGGAATCTTGTAAAAGTGATTATGACAATTATATTATTTTATTTTAAATGATGCCAAAGTTGTCACCTTCATAATTAAATAAATATAACAATTTAATATTGTGATTTTAAGATGATAAATTCGAGTACAAGTATTATTGTTAAAGGTAATAGATTTATCATTATCATAGGATTTTATTTTTAATTTTTATGCAACAAATAAGTATATTTAATAATTATACAAAAATGTTGTAGTAATTATTTTATTAAGAGATAAACCAAATAAATGGTTTTAAAAATAATAAAATAAATATTATATGAACTATTTAATGTTCTCCACTAATTTTCTAGATACATGTGGCCTTTTATCAAAACCATTTTTCAATCTAAGATGACATTATATCATATGTGAATGTTTCATGTATAATGTCTTTATGATTTACATGGTTTCACTTTTATTATTATGAAATGATATCCACTACTTTTAGATGGATTATGTGATGATGGGATCATGTTTATGAAACCCATTTTATTTGTTGGGTTATTATAAATGATGAATGTTTATTTTTTGGCACAAGTAAGAATGATTTCATTATGAGATGGGTGGGACCTATATCTCTCTCTAATGCATTGGGTAATGATTTATATCTTATGAGATAGACATGGCTGGAATAGCAAGTTAAACCGGTTCAGTAATACAAGACTGGAACGAGGAGATAACTCGATTCAGAAAGGGACATTGTCCACTAAGATGGTCTTGGAAGCAATGCCTTGGCTAATATGGAAATCATATCATGTGCTTAATAGTTTCTACAATTACATGTTTTATTCCCATGCTATTTTATCATTCTTAATGATTCTTTATGATATATGCCTTACGTACTTACATGTTTTATGTCATTGCTCAATCTTTTGATGCTTAAACATTATGTTCATGTTTTTAAGTTCAAATTTATATGGTATGTTTAATTTTATCCATGATTACCCTTACTGAGCATTTGAGCTCACCCTTTTTATGTTTTCTTTTCCCCAGGATATAAAGAAAGGTTTTAGGTAAGAAAAAAGGGGAAGATCTTTATGGGAGATGTTGAAGATCTTTCACCACGATTATAAGATTACATTCCATGTTTCCAAAGACACTAAACTATTACGGTCCTTGTGTGTCTATTTTTGTTATGTATTAAGTATTCTGCTAAAGTAATGTAATGTCCATGTACGTCAAGCTTTGGGTCTCTACAGTTGGTATCAGAGGAAAGGTTTAGTAAACCTTTGGAAACTAGGATGCGAAAACGTTAGTGAGATCCCTAGAGATATTTCTAAGGTATGTCTAGGGATATCCCTAAGGATAAGTATACGTATATGATATAGTACTAGAACTATGGTAACGATCATAGAATTTAACATAAGATGTTAGATATTGAGGGTACTCCCCCTTTACTATGTTGTTTTCCCTATCATGATTTTTGCCTCCACACTATTCTTTTTGGGTTTTAGAAAATGGCTGGAAAGAGGAAGATTCACGATAATGGAGGATATGACGGACAATGGAATGATATTCATCATGAGCAACCAAATGAAACGGGAATTGGAAGTCCAAACACCATTATTATGCCTAATCAGCAATCTCATAATATGATCAATAATCTCAACTTTGGTAAGTTTCCTGACTCAGATAATAAGAGAAAGATGGAGTTTCATGATGATCATAGAGGAAATAATGTTCAATTTCCCTCATGTAAATCATGTGGGAAGAGGAATCAGGGAGATTGTTTCAAAGGAATTGGAAGATACTTTGGGTGTGGAAAAGAAGGACACAAAGACAGTAAGTGCAAAGGAAAAGGTTCAGTTAACACCAAGGACAAGGATAATGGTACTGATAGGACATCAACAATGATTAGATGTTTTAAATGTGGAATGTATGTGAATTATGCAATCCAATGCCCTAAGGGAAAATCTCATTAAGACATTCATCATGGTCATACAGGTAGTATTTATGTGGATGATGATGAAGAGACTACAAATGAAATATGAGATGAAATAAATTTTGAAGATCTGCTAGTGGTTTAAGAAGTTAGTGGAATGATTGTATGTTTATAAAGAATAATGTATGGTACTATGGAATAAATAATCATCTAAGTATTGTTACTCTATTTTTTTCTAAAGTATATGAATGTATATGTTGAATGGTACCGGTAACCATGGAAGGTTATTCAGATATTTTTGGAAAGTAGATGATATGCGCATAATGAAGGGATAAAAAGATAATGAGATGTTTGATTGTATTCATGAGCTCATGACTGATATAAGGACTAAGTGATATTATGATTTGATTATATAGAAATTTTGGGATTTTGGTATGTGTAAAGAGTTAACTTTTGAAATCATTCATGTTTTCACTAAGGTTAAATGGGTATTCATTTTTCAAGAGAATACATGATTAAGGTATTCACATGTTTGTAATTTGATCAACAAGATATATCTTATGATATATGGGGGATAAATGCTGGAATTCACGTGATTGTTATGTGACATTTCAAGTAATCATTTTCTTTATATTATGAGCATGGACCGAAGTATTTTAGATAAGGCTAAATATTGGAATGGATTATTTTGGGCATAAGTTAGTATTGTTTAAGGATATAACATTTTTCGATATTATTTATGGGATTTTATAGTAATGTTTTTGAGAAAAAGGACAACCTGCAGGACGAGCGACAACCCATCGCGTTGGAAAAGTCTATGGGAATTGAACCCACAACCAAAGTGTGACTGTCCTTTATCGCCTACCACTGGCCTACATGAAGTCCCTATTTAGTAGAAACTAGACTTATTATATTAAGCAGTATGATATATGAAGTATAAGTCCATTTTAGGAACCATATATGATTAATATCACTATAGATCAAATTATGTATATTTAATAACTTTTTCTAACCTTTTGTTTGAGATAGATGGAATGACCAGTCATTCAACACATGATCTTCTAACACTTCAAGAATAACAAATTAAACTTCATTTAATTAAGAGATGATGTGGAAATTGTTCAAGGCACGAACAACAGTTAGATTGTACCAAAATAAAGTAAGTATTTATCTTATTTCAAATTCTTCAACTTTAGAGAAATGATCTTGAAAGCCAAAAATGTTGTCCTAGTGCTCTTATATCCGATTAATCAGATGGTACCTTATATCATCACAAATTTATGGCTTTGTTATTGATGGCTTTTTCATAGCCATGTTCTCTACCACTCTCCATCAGAACATGATGGTTAGATTTCTCTTCCATACCCATATTTTCACCTATGTTCTCCTATGTGGAATCCCAGTGATTAGTTTATTTGGGTAACCGTTATGTTTCATACTTTAGTTTTTAAAGTTAAGTTTTTGTTAATCATTTTACGATGTGGGTTTCAATTAAAGAAACATTCAAGTAGAAACCCATGTATAACCGTGACGAATTTCGAGGGGGAAATTCATTTTAATGGGGGTAGAATGTAACAACCCAAGATTTTATAAGATATATTCGTTTTAATTTCTCTAATATCATCTATTTTAAGCTACACAAAGATTATCTTGCGCTATATGCAACACCGTATTAGCTTGCAGTTTGCGCAACACTATTCTTGGTTCCTGTTACACACAATTTCATGTTTGTTTGATAGTAGTTCTTCTACGAAAAATTGAGTATATATATATATATTCAATGTATTTTTTTATACGCAACAACAAAAGAGTCATTCACTACACGCAACCCTAACATGTCTTGAAATACACGCAATCACGACCTTCCTCGATAGCGTGTGTTGTACGCAATACCGGGTTTTACCAAACAACGATATATTATTATAATATTATTATGAACTAGCCGTCAGGAATAGTATTAAATAATGTTTTAATTTTATAACATTATTATTCATCTTACACATTTTCTAGAACATGGTATATGAACAAAATAAATTTTTCGGGTAAAATAATTATTTTTCAAAAAATGCAGTTTTGCCACCTTTTGATGGCGCATCCACGTTAAATATAGTTTTTAACATGTTTATAAGTTCAATTTTACAAAATAAAATTATTCTTTGGAATTAGGATATAAAATTTTACCTTGGATAAAGTTTTCATATTATTCTGATAACATTCATATTTTGATGAATAGTAAAAATACGCTATATTTTAATTAAAAATAACTTTTTTCATCGTAATAACTTATGTGGTTAAATTATAATATTGAATGGTTTTAAAGTATAAATAGAATATATTTATACCATTTAATATAATTTATGTCATTAGAATTGATTTTACATTGAATTCGTAGGTTAAATCAATTCAATCTTCTCCAATGTTTTAAACAAAAACCCATTTTCATTCGACAGTGGGATTAATTTTAATTTAATTTCTGAAACTTATTTGTATTGAATTTGAAAAAATTTATTCCATATTTGAAATCATTGGGTCCAAATTATGTTAATAGGATACTTTTTATTTTTTGGGAATTATGAATAGTAACTACGGTAAATTTTATTTATCATAGTTAAAGGTAAATCGGGTAATTAAGGGTAAATATAATATTATAAAATTACCCTAACGCATTCCAAAATTATATTGGTTGACAAAAAGTCAACCCATATCACCTAAGGGTCGGATTAGATTCATTTTATGAACTTTTGACCACGAAAATAATTTAATTATTATTAAAACCAATGAAAGTGACAACAAGTCACTCTCTTAAATCTTATAAGTATAATAATTTTAATTTAATGATAAAAATCATAAAACTTTGAACATGAATAGTCTCCATAAATCTAATAAAATTATCTACATCATGATAATTTATTTAGATTTTTTAGGGATTAAATAATTATCATTAATAGTGATACATTAATGATCCAGAAATTATTTATTAAGTAAAAAATCAGTAATATAGTTTTTATTGAAACAATAATACCCATTAAAAGGCCCACAAACCTGACCAAAACTTATTTTTAGTGTATATCTATTCCTTAATCATATAATTACCTAACATATAACCTTTTGGAGTCTTATAGAAGTGATTATGACACTTATATTATTTTATTTTAAATGAAGCCAAAGTTGTCACCTTCATAATTTAATAAATATAACAATTTAAATAATTTTATTTTAAGATGATAAATTCTAGTAAAAGTATTATTCTTAAAGGTAATATACGTAACTTCATCATACGATTTTAGTTTTAATTTTTATGCAACAAATAAGTATATTTAATAATTATACCAAAATGATGTAGTAATTATTTTATTAATAGATAAACCAAATAAATGGTTTTAAAAATAATAAAACAAATATTATATGAACTATTTAATGTGCTCCACTAATTTTATAGACACATATGGACTTTTATTAATCTATTAAGGCTTTTAGTTCGAACATATATTCTATATATATTTTATTTAAATTCATATAAATTAATATTGTCAAAATTGACACTATTGTTATTTTATAAAAATAACATATTATAAAATTGTTTAAAAATCACAAAAATATTTAAAAATTATAAATTTAAATTTATATGGTTTAAAAAGTTATAAAGTATCCAAATATGGACAATTCACAACAAATATGTAAGTTTTTTTTATAATTTAAAATTTAGAATGTTATTACCACAATAACAATTAAATTGATTAAGTAAGGATAAATCAAGTTGATAATGTTTAAAATAATTTTCTAACATGTCTAAATTTTATTGGTTGATGAGATTACAACCCTATCTCATCATATATTCGAATATGTGTCATTTTTGGAGGTTTTTACGTGGGGTTAGATTTATTATAAATTAATATTTTTAAGATTTCCAAAGGTACCCCTCTCCTCCCTTATAAAAGGGCACCTCCTCCCCCCCTTCCTCACACCAATTTGAGACTTAAAACTCGGCCAAACCATGCCAAATTATCTTCTACAATTCCCTAGAAACATCCTATAGGACTTGGTCTTCTTCAAAGACAAATGTTAGTGCCCTAATAGGAGGTCTCAAAGAGGCGCTTCAAAGAAGAGGTAATGTCCCTTACCGATTCTTTCAACTTTATTTCTTCTTATACTTCTTATTATTTAGTTTTTTCATAATGAAGTGATAACATCAGTATCACTCATATACGGATATGTTATTATAAGTATGAAACAGCCCTATTTCACCATATATCCATCCTACGGAAAATTAAATCACCGCGCGTGCGTACGTACGGAATACCGTCTCCACGCCGTGGTGTAATCTGTTTTTCTGACACCACCTTACTTGGATGGGTTTAATGGTGTAAAGAATAACTATACATAGTTATTATAACATAATACTGATTATTATATATTGTATCATCCTATCCAATTCAATTCAATAATTATGGGAACGATATCATCGCTCGTGCGTATGTACGGACTACCGTCTCCACGACGCGATGAGATTCATTCTCCATGTTAACCATTTAAGAATAATTATAAAGTATATATAACAAATAATAACGAAATATATGACATTATAAATCTACTGGATTTATGTATATATGTATGTATGTCATCTACTTAATTCCATTCGACTCAATAAGGAAACAAAAACAGCGTTCATGCGTACGTACGGCCTACCGTCTCCATGAACGGTGTATTTCATTCCATTTATCGATCTATTATATATATGTATACTCTAAATATAAATTATATATAAATCATGTTTTATATTCTGGAATTTAAGTAATCATGATCTACGTAATCATATGAATAATTACAAGTCAAAACACGGACGACAAATGAAACGATTTTACCCAAAACACTCTTTAACATGGAATTTACAAATGAACATGTAATATAAAGTCATAAGTAAACCATATATGATATCATAACAATGAATATGATTCTGTAATAAGTCAATTACATTATTTAAATCATTATACAGGTGGTTCGGATACATACGAAGCATATCGGACATAAGGTAAGGGATAATTTTACAAATCACATTTTTATCTGAGATTGCTTATTCGTAATGATTTAATGGGGTTATTTCAATCAACCAGGTCAATATTTTATAATAGTGTTTTTATGTATTTTTAATGTCCTTTTTACCCATTTTTTTACTTTTACTACATGGTATGTATGGAATATTTCTATTACGAGGTTCTTTTTTACTTTTCCGACAAAAGTACGAGAAGAATGTTTTTTTAACTTATACGGCACGAACAAATTTTTACTGTTTTATAAAGCCTTATTTTCATGACGTTTCCTCCAAAATTGTTCATGACTATTTTCAACGAAATCCTTTTCTTTTAAAATTGCAAGAAATTTTGGTAAAAGAAAATGATTTTGAAGAAGAACGGATATTTTCCTCAAGAATTCATTTCAAATGTTTTATCAAAACCATTTTTCCATCTAAGATGAAATTATTTCATATGTGTATGTTTCAAGTATAATGTCTCTATGATTTGCATGGTTTCACTATTTTTATTATGAAATGATATCCATTACTTTTATAAGGATTATGTGATGATGGGATGATGTTTATGAAACCCATTTTATTCGTTGGGTTGTTTTGAATGATGTATGTTTATTTTGTGGAACAAGCAATAATGATTTCATTATGAGATGGGTGGGACCTATATCTCCCTCCAATGCATTGGGTAAAGATTTATATCTCATGATATAGACATGGATGGAACGGCAAGTTTAACTGGATCAGTAATACAGGACTGGAACGAGGAGTGAACTCGATTCAGAAAGGGACTTTGTCCACTAAGATGGTCTTGGCAGCAATGCCTTGGCTAATATGGAAATCATATCATGTGCTTAATGGTTTCCACACTTACATGTTTTATTCCCATGCTATTTTATCATTCTTAATGTTTCTTTATGATCTATTCCTTACGTACTTCCATGTTTTATGTCATTTCTCAAGTTTTGATGTTTAAATATTTTGTTCCTGTTTTTAAGTTAAAATGTATATGGTATGCTTTATTTTATCCATTTTTACCCTTACTAAGAATTTGAGATCACCATTTTTATGTTTTCTTTTCCCCAGGATATAAAGAAAGGTTTTAGGTAAGAAAAAAAAGGGGAAGATCATTATAGGAGATGTTGAAGATCTTTCACCACGATTAGAAGATTACTTTCCAAGTTTCCAAAGACACTAAACTATTATGGTTTTTCTGTGTCTATTTTTGTTATGTATTAAGTATTCCGCTAAAGTAATGTAATGTCCATGTACATCAAGCTTTAGGTCTCTACATTCCCTGTGTCCACAACCTATAAATCTTGGACAATACTCTGAACCAGCTCTTGGTTCACACGTGGTTTAGGTGAAACCACATTCTCTGCAGCTTCTTCAGGTTGGTTTCGCCGACGCCTACTAGGTTCCATTTTCTAAAAAACACTCTGTGAATCTCACTCTCGAGCAAATATTTTCTTAGTATTTCATATTCTATTACATAAAATATCACAACATTGTTTTTTAAAACATACTTTCTCCCATGTTCAACTATTTTGGCAACCACTTCACATGATTTTCAAAATTAAACGATTTTCAAAATATGATAATCATTTTCTTTTTCAAAATCTTCCATTTGAAAACCAATTCCATACTTTTCAAAAATTATCATTTCTCGAAATTATATATTCACTCCTAGTGGGATGTCATTCCTCTATAATGCATTTCATGCTCGTCTCATTGGCTAAAACCATGACAAAGAGATTTCAAAATCCGAGAAGTTTCTCAAAAATATTTTTACCCAAATCCCTAATAACTTGGAGTTCAGCATAAAAGGGATATCTACGTCCTTTTATGCTCTACATTTCATGTTCTGAAAATCATACTCTTTTTTGATATTCGCACCCAAGGAAAAGAAAATAAGGGATTTCATCTTCAAAACTAGGATCATCGATAACTACTTGTTAGGCAAGGACCGAAAAAGATGATACCATTTGTAATGGTCCTCCAATTCTCATTTTTTTGAGAGCACAACGAGTCATTACTAGGCCTCAAGCAACATCTCCAAGACACGAAAGCCTGATAATAAATATTGAAGGGTTTCAAATACAAGTGGGGGAAGATTTACCCTTTTGGAAATAACCCAATGAACCAACCAACTATAAAAAAAATTACTATATAATGCATGAACAATTTAATGAAAGCTAAGCTACTTGATTTATGTCAAACACATCAAATAAAAAACATCGGATAAAAAAATCAGGACTCTCAATTAACACTAAGACACCAGGACACCCTCCATGGATTCACACCAAGCTCCATGCTCCAAGAACCAAAGTGCCAAAGCAGGGTTGAGTATGAAACACAGTAGGTTTCCCCCAATGACATATCTACTCATGCCACTAGAATGGAAGAGTTATAAAAAATTATTTAAAATAAAATATATTAATTTTTTTTCAAAAGTAGTTTATAAATAAATATAAACAAGTTTCCAAAAGAGTTCATTACCAAAACCAATCATGTGTAATTGAAACCAATTTTCAAGAAAAATATTTTTCCAAAAAAATAACTAAAAAATCTTTCCAACCATTTACCTATGTCCCTATATCATCATACCAAAACATTTATCAAACCCATGCAACCAAACATGAATGCTACATTATGACAATTGCATTCTCATGAGCTGTTTCTCGTCGATCTACCATGCTGTCACAAGGTAATTGTTTCCGATGTGCCATCAATCCTTTGGCACCGAGCACAAGGTCATATTTCAACAAAGCCCTGTATATGTAATTCCTAGGAGAAATTAAAATTTTAGAATAGAGAAAAATGTCATATTTCAACCAAGCCCCGTATATCCAATATGAACACACAACACATATTCCCAAAGATCAAGCCAAAATAAACCGTTCAATAAAAACTTCTTTTTATTGAAAAATATTTCAATCAAAACTATTTTAATGCCAAACTATTTCAACTCTAAACCATTTCAATAAAACTACATTTTTATTGAAAACCATTTATATTGAAAACAAATTTTCATCTACCATTTAGAAATTCCATAAAATCCTTAATTTATAATCTTCATATTAAATTAAACCCCCTTTTACACAACTATTCAAAAAGATCACACAACATCACAAAAACCATAAATCATCACAAATGTATATTTTTACATGCATTTCACAATGAATAATCTAATTTGAATCTAATACAATAAATTATATCAAGAGGATTTGAACCAGAATCCACCTACCTCAAAGCTCTTGACGATACATTAACAACAGACGAAGAACGCACAAGAAAGCGGGTCGATTCTCCAAGAGCGAATTTAGATCTATTATCCTAGCAAGATCATGACTCAAAAATGAAATATTTGGCATAAAATACGTATATCTACCCACTAGTGGTTCGGATCTGAGAAATAATGGATATAGGAGAAGTAGATCTAAGTAGATCTAATAAATCTTGACAAATCTGTAATGAATGGTGACATACCTGATGAATCAGACTCGAAATCACCATAGGAATGATCTACAATGGCTTCAACTCGTATGGGAAGGGTTCTCCAGCCATATAGGGAGAGTAATGTCGAATTAGGGGCGTTTTGAAGCCAAAACAAAATAAATAGAGCAAAAACGAGCATGCTCTTAGAAAATAAGATCTATATTTTACCTCTTCACAAGATTTGACCACATTGTTTGTGCCAATCATGTACGGATCATGCGACCTTAATTATTTACCCAACACTCCTTATAAAACACCCAAACTCTCCCAACCTTCACCTATACCATTTTTTTGGATACAAATTTTTTGGAAACATCATAATTTATGGAAATACCCCAATTTATGGCAACAACCAACATTATGGAAATATCCAAATTTATGGAAACAACCAACATTATCGAAATATAAAAATTTATGGAAACAAACAACATTAAGGAAACATCCAAACTAATGGAAACACTCTATATTAATGAAACTCTCTATTTTATGGAGGCACTCTATTTTATGGAAACTCTCTATTTTATGGAAACTCTTTATTTTAAGAAAAATATCTATTTTAATACACAACAAACTAAAAAATGCGAGGAAATAGGTTATGTACCCAAAACCGGGGGTAATACATTCTCCCCAGCATTGGTCTTTCCATCCATGGAATGTAGACAACCCCTGCTGACCAAAAAGAGTTTCAGCCACTACTCCTTCATTTCTTTCTCACGTTCCCAAGACTCTTCCTGAATCTGACCATGTTTCCATAAAACCTTCACTAGGATAATGCTTCTCCCACGCAATACTTTCTCTTGTCTTTCCATGATCTGCACTAGAATATGTACCAGTGATGCATCTAGTTCTAGCTCAATGTGATCCCATCAGATCACATGGTTAGGATCAGGGTGATACATTTTTAACTGGGATACATGGAACACATTATCCACCGAACTAAACCATGGTGGTAATGCCAACCGATATGACACCTCTCCAACCCGTACTAGTATCTCAAAAGGGACAATGTATATAGGAGATAACTTTACCTGCTTCCCGAATTGATGATGTCCAAGGCTTGGGGAGATACTCATGAAGACATGATCACTGACAACGAATGACAAATGTCTTCGAAGGTGATCTGCATATGATTTCTGAAAACTCTGAGCTGTCTCCATCATCTTTCTAATCAACTAGATCTTCTCTATTGTTTCTTGGAGAAGGATTGTACCAACTATTGAAGTTTCACCCATTTCCACTGAACATATTGGAGAAGGATAAGGACGTCTATACAATGCTTCAAACGGAGCCATTCGTATTGAGGCATGATAGCTGTTATTGTATGATAACTCCACTAAGTTTATATGCTCCTCCAACGAGCCACAAAAATCCATTACACAAGACCACAACATGTCTTCCAATTTTTGTATTGTCCTCTCAGATATCCCATCCGTTTGAGGATGATACATGGTGCTCATAGTCAACTGATTTCCAAGGGCGTGCAGTACTGATTCCCAGAAATGAGAAGTGAACCTCAGATCTCTATCTAAGACTATTGAAACTGGTACACCATGTACCATTACCCCTTCTAAGATATAGATTTTTGAAAGACCCTCCACCGTATGGGTTTCACGAATCGAGAAGAAATGTGCCAACTTAGTTAGACGATCCATTATCACCCAAATGGCATCGTGTTTCCAGACCGTTCATGGAAGACCTATAACAAAATCCATTGCTATTTGATCCCATTTCCACACTATTATGGGAAAAGATTGTAACATACCAGTTGTTCCTTGATTCTCTTCTTTAACCTGCTGATATGTTAAGCACTGTGAGACGAACTCATCCACCTTCCTTTTCATTCTACTCCACCAAAATTGCACCTTCAACGCCTTATACATCTTCTATGTACCTGGATGTTCATCCAATCATTAATGGTGATAAGAATGAAGTATTTGTCCCTGACAAACCATAGGTATGACCTTCTGATCTATGAAACACAAAGAAGTACCTCCATCAAGTTTTCAGCCATCAATGATCTCCCCACCATTGAGTTTTGAACTTACAACTAGACATTCTACATCAGACGTTTGTGCCACTTTGATCATTTTTACTAAATTTGGAACAAGCATAGTTGAAAAGAAAATGGAAACATCACCTTGATCTTCATATTCCACATGCATGTCTGTTAAAAAGACATCAATTTACATTCATCTGAAGCTTCTTTCGCCAACTTAACATATGAATTTCTACTCAATGCATCCACCACTAAAATTCCTTTCCCCGACGTGCACATAAAGTCAATGTACAACATTTGGAGACACTATATCATCCACCTTTTCCTCATATTCAATTATTGATGTGAGAAAATGTGTTTCAAGCTTTTTTAATCCATAAATACAGTAAATTTCTCACCAAAGAGATAATGTCTCCATGTCTTCAAAGCATAGAAGACTGCAGCTTACTCTAAATCATGTGTTGTGTAATTATTCTCATTCACCCCCAACTGCATAGAACCATAAGCAACCACATGATCTATTTTCATGAGAACACATCCCAACCCTGATCCTAAAGCATCACAATAAACCTCATACCCCTGTCCGGATTCTAGAGAGATCAAGATAGGTGATGATGTAAGCCGAAATTTTAGTTCCTGGAAAGACTTATAACATCCTCAGTCCATTGGAATAGAGCATTCTTCTTTGTCAGAGATTTCATTTTTGAAGCTAGTCATGAGAAATCACACAAAAAGTATCAGTAGTAACCAATTATACCAAGAAAACATCATATCGCAAACACATTATTCGGTGGTTGTCAAGATATAATGGCTTCTATCTTTTTAGGATCAACAGAAATCCCTTTCTAAGAAATTTCATGGCCAAGGAAACGTACTTACTGTTTCCAAAATTCACAATTTGATAATTTCACATACAAATGATGTTCACTAATGATTTTTAACACTGTTTCGAGGTTCACCCCATGATCAACCCTTTTCTATGAATAGACCAAAATTTCGTCCACAAACACCACAACAACAAAATCTAGGTGTTGTTGAAATATACGATTCATCAATTCCATGAATACTGTTGGTTCATTCATTAGACCCAAAGTCATGACAACATATTCATAGTGGCAATATCTACTTATGTAAGCTATCTTTGAAATATACTCTTTCCTAACTCTCAATTGGTGATATCCTGATCACAATTCAATCTTGGAGAACCACTGAGCTCCCTTTAATTGATCGATTAGATCATCAATGTGTGGATGTAGATATATATACTTTATTGTAACATGGTTAAGCTTATGATAATCCACACACATCCAAAGAGTTCAATCTGAATTCTTTACGAAAAAAATTAGAGTTTCCCATGGAGGTGTATTTGGTTGAATGATACCCTTGATTTCTATCTCCTCTAACTGAACCTTCAATTCCAGTAAATCTGTTGGTGGCATCCTATAAGGTGGTTGGGAAATAGGACTGGTCCCTAGAATGAGATCGATTAGAAACTCCACTTCCCTTGGAGGTGGTAGCCCAGAGATGTTTTTGGGAAAGAAATATGGAAATTGATCGACAACAGCTGGAAAACTACTTTCCTCGATCTCTTCTATTGATTCCAAAGTAAACACTACCAATTGGTAAGATATCATTCCCACCATTGGTGCCAACAAGCTCTTTGCACCTTTATTTACAATCTCCTCTCCTCTAAAAAGATGCCCGATACTGTCCTCATGGATGAAACTAACTATTCTCCTATTACACTGGACTTAAGCGTTGAACGTTTTCAGCCAATCCATACCCATTATTACATCATAGACATCCATATCCAACATCAAGAAGTCCCATTTTAACTCAACTCCATCAACAGTTATAACACATTCTCTACACACAAAGGCTTTCCATTTTCTTTCACCAAGGGGAGTTTGCAATTTCAAAACAGAAGGCATCAATTCCAGTTTTAAACATAGCAAGTCAATGACACGAGAAGTAATTAAGGAATTTTATACACTAGTATAAAAAAACACTTGAACAAAGGTTGAATTCAAAATAATTGTACTTCTCACTATAGATAGTCCATCCTGATCATTGACAATCATCTGCCCAGCTCCATACATTTCATTCTTCACTATATTGTCCTCCTTATTTCCTTACTGAGGTTGCCCTGGTTGAGGAGTCGTGATGTTTCTAGAATTACCATGGGTAGCTATGCTCTACTGACAAGACTGATTCAGCTATCCTCGTCCAGTCGAAGCATAAGATGATTGTGATAACTGAGAAGTGTCTCGAGCACCTGACCTTGGTGCACATCGACAATAGCACAGACGATGTCCCATCTTTTTACAATTATGACATGCTCTAGGTTTTTCTATAGAATTTAGATTTATGGTGTCAAGTGAACCACATTGAAATCAACTTTCATTGCTCTTGGGTGGTGGACGAAGGATTACTGATCCAGCAGTCAGGTCCTGATTTCCACTTGCACCATGATTTTTTTCCCCTTTTCCTCAAGTTCCCAGAAGTTTAGTTACCACGATTTCATGTAGGTATTATCATGCCTCCTCCCATAGATCCTGAGATATCACGTTCAGCCACAGTCTCACTATTCACCATCTTTGTATAGTCTGTAATACAAAGCACTACAATAATTGATCTAATCTCATGTCGTAGTCCTGATTCGAAGATGCGTGCCTTGAAAGAGGCACTTGCCGCAACTTCTGGTGAAAAGTATACTAAGTTCATGAACATATCCACATACTCTGTGACAGAGAGACTCTCTTGTTTTAGGTTGAAGAAGTCCGACGTTTTTTGGATCTTGAAAGTGTGAGGATAGAACTATTTGTTGAAAAATTCTTCAAAATCTTCCCATGTAAGTCCTTCATCCTATTTAGCCTACACTACTAAATCCAACCACTAACATGAAAGATCCTAGGAAATAAACTTTTCTAGTTTGACGATTACCTCTAATGGTGTTCTGATGATGTTTGAAGATACGATTCATCCTACATAACCACACCACATCCTACACAGGTTCAGGAGCACCATATAAATTAGGTGGATTCTACTTCATGGACTAGATGGTATGATCCACATGTCCTGACTCATTCCTCTGGTTCCATGTGTCCACAACCAATAAAGCTTGGACAAGACTCTGAACCAGCTATTGGTTCACACATGGTTCAGGTGCAACCACATCCTCCGCAAATTCTTCAGGTTGGTTTCGACGGCTCCTACTCGGTTCCATTTTCTAAAATACACTTTATTAATCTCACTCTCTAGCAACTGTAGGCTTAGTATTTAAAATTCTATTACATAAACTATCACAACATTGTTTTATTAAACATCCATTTTCATATTTTCAACTATTTTGGAAACCACTTCACATGCTTTTGAAAATTAAACCATTTCCAAAATACTATTATCATTATCTTTTTAAAAATATTTCATTTGAAAACTAATTCCATACATTTCAAAATTGATCATTTCTCAAAATGATGTATGCACTCCTAGTGGGATGTCATTCCTCTATAATGCATGTCATGCTCGTCTCATTTGCTAAACCCATGACAAAAAGATTTCAAAATCTGAGATGTTTCTCAAAACACTTTTTTACCCAACTCCCTACTAACTAGAAGTTCAAAATAAAAGGGTTAGCGGCGTCCTTTTATGATATACATTTTATGTTCCGAAAATCCTACTCATTTCTGAGATTCCCACCCAAGGAATATAAAAGAAGGGATTTAATTTTAAAACTAGGAACATCGATGACTAATTGTTAGGCAAGGAACGAACAAGCAGATACCATTTCTAATGACCCTCCAATTATCACTGGCTTGAGAGAACAACGTATCATTACTAGGCCTTATGCGACATCCCCAAGATGCGAAATCCTGGCAATAAATGTCGAAGGGTCTCAAATACAAGTGGGGGATGATTTACCCTTTAAGAAATAACATAATGAACCAACCATCTATAACCAAACATTTACTATATAATGCATGAACAATTGAAAGATAGTTATGCTACTTCATTTATGTCAAACACATCAAAGTACAAAACAACGGATAAACAAATCAAGACTCTCAAAAGACACCAAGACATCAGGATACCCTCCATGGATCCACAACAAGCTTCATGCTCCAACAACCACCATATAACCCAAGAATCACCACGTCCCACTAGTAATAAGATACATTACCTTTACCTTTGTCTCGAAATACGACATCTGCAAAATCACCAAAGTGCCAAAGTAGGGTTGAGTATAAAACTCAGTAGGTTTCCCTCCAATGAAATATCTACTCATGCCACTAGAATAAAAAAGTTATCAACAATTATATAAAATATTCTATATTAAAATTTTTCTCAAAAGAAGTTTATAAATAAATATAATCAAGTTTCAAAAACCGTTCATTACCAAAACCAATCATGTGAAATTGAAGCCAATTTACAGCAAGATATATTTCCCGAAAAATAACCAAATAATCATTCCAACCATTTCTCTATATACCTAAATCATCATACCCAAACAATTCTCAAACCCATGTAACCATACATGAATGCTATGTTATGACAGTTACATACTCATGAGTGGTTTCTCGTCGATCTACCATGTTTCCACCAGGTAATTATTTCTCATGTGCCATCAATCCTTTGGCACTGATCACAAGGACATATTTCAACAAAACCCTGTATATGTAATTACCATGAGCCATTAAACCTTTGGCACTGAGAAAAAGGTCATATTTCAACCAAGCCCCGTATATCCAATATGAACACACAACACATATACCCAGTGATCAAGCCAAAATAAACCATTCAATCAAAACACCTTTTTATTGAAAACTATTTCCATTAAAATCATTTCAATGCCAAACCATTTCAACTATAAACCATTTCAATAAAACTCTTTTTTTATTGATTTTTTTTTATTATTGAAAACCACTTTTCATCTACCATATTAAAATTCCAGAAAATCCTTAATTTAAAATCATCATGTTAAATTAAACCCCATTTTGTACAACTATTCAACAAGATCACACAACTTCACAAAAACCATAAATCATCACAAATGTATATTTTTCCATGAATTTCACAATAAATAAACCAATTTGAATCTAATACAATCAATTATATCAATAGGAGGTGATAGAGAAGCCGCCGACCTCAAAGGTCTTGACGATACTTTAGTAACAGCCGATGAACGCACAACAAAGCAGGTTGATTTTCCTAGATCAAATTTAGATATATTATCCAAGAAAGATCACTGATGAAAATTGAAATATTTGGCATAAAAAATGTAGCTCTACCCACTAGTGGATAAGATCTGATAAATAATGGAGATCGGAGAAGTAGATCTAAGCAGATCTAATACATCATGACAAATCCGTAAAGAATGGTGACATACCTCAAGAATCGGAATCGAAATCACCAAGGGAACGCTTCGGAATGGCTTCAACTCATATCGGAAGGGTTCTCCTGAAATATAAGAAGAGTAATATAGAATTAGGGGTGTTTTTAAGCCAAAAAAAATAAATAGCGCAAAAATGAGCAGGCTCTTAGAATATAAGATCCAGATTTGACCTCTATGCGTGATTTGACCACATGGTTTGTGTCAATCGTGTATGGATCATGCGACCTTAATTATTTTCCAAACACTACTTATAAAACCACCAAACACTCCCAACCTTCACCTTTACCATTTTTGTGGATACATATTGTTTTTTGGAAACATCACAATTTTTGGAAACACCCAAGTTTATGGAAACAACCAACATTATAGAAATATCCAAATTTATGGAAACAACTAACATTATGGAAATATCCAAATTTTTGGAAACAACCAACATTATAGAAACATCCATATTAATGGAAACACTATATATTATGGAAACTCTCTATTTTAGGGAAACTCTCTATTTTATGGAAACTCTCTATTTTAGGGAAACCCTCTATTTTATGGAAACATTCTATTCTAATACACTCAAAATTAAAAAAACGTGAGGAAATAGGATATGTACCCAAAACTGGGGGTAATAAATTCTCCCCAGCATTGCTCTTTCCGTCCTTGGAATGTAGACAACCCCTGCTAGCCAAAAAGAGTTTCGGCCACTAATATTTCATTTCTTTCTCGTGTTCCCATGTCTCTTCCTGAATCTGACCATGTTGCCATAAAACCCGCACTGGACCGATGTTTTTCCCACACAATACGTTCTCTTGTATATAGATGATTTTCACTGGAATATGTACCAGTGATGCATCTAGTTATAGCTCAACGTGATCCCATCTGATCACATGGTCATGATCAGGGTGATACTTTTTTAACTGGGATACATGGAACACATTATCCACCGAACTAAACCATGATGGTAATTACAACCAATATGCCACCTTTCAAACCCATTATAGTATCTCAAAAGGGTCAATGTATCTAGGAGATAACTTTACCTACTTTCTGAATTGATGATTTCCAAGGCTTGGGGAGATCCTCATGAAAAATATGATCACCCACAATAAACGACAACTGTCTTGGACAGTGATCTCCATAAGATTTCTGACGAATCTGAGTTGTCTCTATCTTCTTTCTAATCGACTGGATCTTCTATGTGCTTTCTTGGACAAGGCTTGGCCCGACTATTGAAGTTTCACCCATTTACACGCAACATAGTAGAGAACGATAAGTACGCCCATACAATGCTTCAAACGGAGCCTTGCGTATTGAGGCTTGATAGCTGTTATTGTATGATAACTCCACTCAGGTTATATACTCCTCCCATAATCCACAAAAATCCATTACTCATGTTCACAAAATGTATTCTAATATTTGTATTGTCCGCTCAGATTGCCCATCCATTTGAGGATGATACGCAGTGCTCATAGGCAACTGAGTTCCAAGGGCTTGCTGTACTGATTTCCAGAAACGATATGTGAACCTTAAATCTATATTTGAGAATATTGAAACTGGTACACCATGTCCCTTTACCACTTCTCAGATATAGATTTTTGAAAGACCCTCCACTGTATGAGTTTCCCGAATCCGGACAAAATGGGCCGACTTAGTTAGATGATCCACTATCACCCAAATGGAATCGCGTTTCCAGACCATTCTTAGAATACCTATAACAAAATCCATTGCTATTTGATTCCATTTCCACATTGGGATGGACAATGATTGTAACATACCAGCGGGTCCTTGATGAACTGCTTTAACCGGCTGACAAGTTAAGCACCGCGAGATGAACTCAACCCCCTTCATTTCCATTCCACTCCACCAAAACTGCACCTTCAAAACCTTATACATCTTCTGTGTACCTGGATGTACAACCCATCTTGAATGGTGATAAGAATGAAGTATTTGTTCATGAAAAACCATTGTTATAACCTTCCGATCTCTGAAATACAAAACAGTACCTCCATCAAGTTTCGAGCCATCAATGGTCTCCACGCCATTGAGTTTTGAACATACAACTAGACATTCTGCATCAGGAATTTATGCCTCTTTGATCATTTTTAATAAATCTGGGACAAGTGTAGTTGAAATGAAAATGGCTACATCACCTCTGTCTTCACATTCCACATGCATGTCGACTAAAACAGATATCAACTTCTATTCATCTGAAGCTTCTTTTTCCAACTGAGCATATGAATTTCTACTCATTGCGTCCACCACTAAATTACCTTTCCCTAGTGTGTAATTCAAGTCAAAGTCAAATATTTGGAGATACTCCATCCACCATCATTTCCTCAAATTCAAATCTTGCTATGAGAAAATGTGTTTCAAGATTTGGTGATCTGTAAACATAGTAAATTTCTCACCAAAGCGGTAATGTATCCATGTCTTCAAAGCATGGATGACTGCATCTAACTCCAAATCATGTGTTGGGTAATTCTTCTCAGGAACCCTCAACTGCGTTCAACCATAAGCAACCATGTGATCTCTATTCATGAGAATACAACCCAACCCTGATCCTGAAGCATCACAATACACCGCATACCCCTGTCCTGATTCTGGAATGATCAAGATAGGTGCTGATGTAAGCCAAACTTTTAGTTCCTGGAAATACTTCTAACGTCCTCCTTCCATTGGAATGGATCATTCTTCTTTGTCAGATATTTCATTTGTGAAGCTAGTCATGAGAAATCACGCACAAAGCATCAGTAGTAACCAGCTAGACCAAGAAAACATCATATCTCAAACACATTCATCAGTGGGTTCCAAGAGATAATGGCATCTATCTTTTCAGGATCAATAGAAATCCCTTTATTAGAAATTACATGGCCAAGGAAACGTACTTCCTGTTTCCCAAATTCAAACTTTGTTAATTACACATACAAATGATGTTCTCTCAAGATTTGTATCACTGTTTCCAGGGGCACCTCATGATCAACACATGTCTTTGAATAGACCAAAATGTCGAACAGAAACACCACAAAAAATACATATATTGATGAAATATATGATTCATCAGTTTCACAAAGTGTACTGGTGCATTTGTTAGAAAGAAAGTCATTAATACATATTCATAGTGTCCATATCTACTTCTGAAAGATGTCTTTGGAATATCCTCTTTCCAAACTCTCAATTGGTGATATCCTGATCACAAGTCAATCTTGTAGAACCATTGAGCTCCCATTAATTGGTCTAATATATCATCAATTCATGGATGTGGATATCTATTCATTATCATAACTTGGTTAAGATTATGATAATCAAAACACATCTGAAAAGTTCCATCTAAATTCTTTACGAAAAACATCGGTGCTTCCCATGAAGGTGTATGTGGTTAAATGAAACCCTTGCTTTCAAGCTCTTCGAACTTCACATTCAATTCCAGTAACTTTTTCGGTGTCATCCTTTACGATGGAAGGTAAATAGGAATGGTCCCTATAAGGATATTGATTGTAAACTCCACTTCCCTTAGAGGTGGTAGCCCAAAGTTGTTCTTGGGAAATACATCTGGAAATTGATCCACAACTGCTAGAAAACTATTTTCCTTGATCTCCTCCATTGATGCCAAAGTAAATGCTGCCAATTGGTAAGATATAGTTTCCAACATTGGTTCCAACAAGCTCTTTTACCCTTTCTTGACAATCTCCTCTCCTCTAAAGAGATGCTCGATACTGTCCTCATTCATGAAACTAACTATTCTCCTATAACAGTCGATTTGAGCGTTGAACGTTTTCATCCAATCCATACCCAGGATTATATCATAGACATAAATATCCAACATTGAGAAGTCCCATTTTAACTCATCTTCATCAACAGTTATAGCACATGCTCTACACACTAAGGCTTGACATTCTCTTTCACCAAGAGGGGTTTGCAGTTTCAAAACAGAAGGCATCATTTCCAGTTTTAAACATAGAAAATCTATGAAACAATAAGTAATGAAGGAATTTGATACTCCAGTATCAATAAAAACTTGAAAAAATGTAGAATTAAAACGAATCGTACCTCTCGCTGTAGATGGTCCAGCATGATCATCGACAATCATGTTATCGGCTCCACACAATTGCTTCTTCACTATATTGTTCTCTTTATTTCCTTGTTGAGGTTACCCTGATTGAGGATTCATGATGTTTCTAGAATCGCCATGGGTAGTTATACTCTACTGAAGAGACTAATTCTGTTGTCCTCGTCCAGTCGAAGCATAAGATGATTGCGATAACTGAGATGTGTCTCGAGAACCTAACCTTGGAGCACTGCGATAATAGCACTGAAGATGTCACATCTTGTTACAATTATGACATGCTATAGGTTATGTTGTAGAATCTCGCTTTATGTAGTAAAGTTAACCACATTGAAAATATACTACATTACTCTTGGGTGGTGGAAAAAGGTTTACTAATATAGATGTCGGGTTTTGATTTCTACTTGCACCATGAAAATAGTTGTCCCTTTTCCTCTTGTTCCTAGTAGTTGAGTTTCAACTGTTTCATGTAGGTATTATCATTCCTCCTCTCATAGATCCTGAGATATCACGTTAATCCACAGTTACTCTGTTCAAAATATATGTATAGTCTATAATACAAAGCACTGCAATTATTGATCGAATCTCATGTCATTATCCTGATTCGAAG
This sequence comes from Viscum album, assembly GCA_963277665.1. Lineage (NCBI taxonomy): Eukaryota > Viridiplantae > Streptophyta > Magnoliopsida > Santalales > Viscaceae > Viscum > Viscum album. The sequence goes on along the minus strand of OY728126.1, from coordinate 1,392,500,651 downwards.
ATGTGTTCCTTCAAAGTGGCACTTGCTGCAACTTCAGGTGAAAAGCATACTATGTTCATGAATATATCTACATACTCTATGATAGAGAGACTCTCTTGTTTTAGGCTGAATTAGTCCATCAGTTTTTGGATCTTGAACATGTGAGGATAGAATGTTTTGTTAAACAATTTCTCAAAATCGTCTTATGTAATTCCTTCATCCAATTTAGCCTGCACCACTAAATCCCACCACTGACATGAAAGATCCTCGAACATGTACATTTCCAGATTGACCATTAGCTCTACAGGTGTTCTGATGATGTTTGAAGATACAATACATCCTTAATAACCACACATCCACCTACTCAAGTTCAGGATCACCATGGAAATTAGGTGGAATCTACTTCATGAACTAGATGGTATGATCCACATGTCGTGGCTCATTCCTCTGGTTCCTTGTGTCCACAATCTGTAAATCATGGAAAATACTCTGAACCATCTCTTGGTTCACACGTTGTTCAGGTGCAACCACATTCTCCACAGCTTCTCCAGGTTAGTTTCAACGATGCCTACTAGGTTCCATTTTCTTAAACACTCTGTGAATCTCACTCTCTAGAAACTGTTGGCTTAGTATTTGAAATTATATTACATAAACTATCACAAACTTGTTTTTAAAAATATATATTTTCCCATGTTCAACTATTTTGGAAACCACTTCACATACTTTTGAACAATAAACCATTTTCCAAAAACTACAATCATTCACTTTTTCAAATTTCTTCATTTGAAAACCAATTCCATAATTGTCAAAAATGATCATTTATCGAAAGGATGTATGCACTCCTAGTGGGATGTCATCCCTCTATAATTCATTTCATGCTCGTCTCATTGGATAAACCCATGAAAAGAGATTTAAAAATCTGAGAAGTTTCTCAAAACACTTTTTTACCCAACTCCCTTCTAACTTGAAGTTCAGTATAAAAGGGTTAGCTACGTCCTTTTATTCTATACATTTCATCTTCCGAAAATACTATTTCTTTCTGAGATCGCCTCCCATGAAATAGACAAGAAGGGATTTCATCTTCAAAACTAGGAACATCGATGACTACTTGTTTGGCAAGACCAAACAAGATGATACCATTTGTAATGACCCCCCAATTCTCATTGTCTTGAGAGCACAACGAGTCATTAATAGGCCTTAAGCGACATCCCCAAGATGCAAAAGTCTGGCAATAAATACCGATGGGTATCAAATACAAGTGGGGGATGATTCACCCTTTAATAAATAACCCAATGAACTAACCAAACATAATAAACAATTTACTATATAATGCATGAACAATTGAAAGACAGGTAAGAAACTTCATTTTTGTCAATCACATCAGTGTACAAAACAACGGATAAACAACTCAAAAATCTCAAAAGACACCAAGACACCAAGACACCCTCCATGGATCCACACCAAGATAAAAACTCCAAGAACCACCACATAACCCAAGAATCACCATGAACCACTTGTAATGAGATTTCTTACCTTTACCTTTGTCTTGAAATATGATATCTGTAAAAGCACCAATGTGCCAAAGAAGGGTTGAGTATAAAACTCACTAGGTTTCCCACAATGACTTTTCTACTCATTCCACTAGGATAGAAGAGTTATCAACAATTATATAAAATAATATATATTAAAAAAATTCTCAAAATAAGATTATAAATAAATATAAACAAGTTTCCAAAACCGTTCATTACCAAAACCAATCAAGTGCAATTGAAACCAAATTTCCAGCAACATATTTTTCAAGAAAAATAACCAAACAATCTTTCCAACCATTTCCCTATATCCCTATTTCACCATACCAAATAATTTCTCAAAACCATGTAACCAACCATGAATGCTACGTTATCATAGTTCCATACTCATGAGTGGTTTCTCGTCAATCTACCACGTTGTCACAAGGTAATTGTTTCCCATGTGCCATCAATCCTTTGGCACTGAGCACAAGATCGTATTTTAACCAATCCCTGTATATGTAATTCCCATTAGCCATTAAACCTTTGGAACTGGGTAAAAAGGTAAAATTTCAACCAAGCCCCATATATCGAATATGAACACACAACACATATTCCCAAAGATCAAGCCAAAATTATCCTTTCAATAAAAACACCTTTTTAAAGAAAACTATTTCCATGAAAACCATTTCAATGACAAACCATTTCAACTGTAAACCATTTCAATAAAAATCCATTTTTATTGAAAACCATTTCTATTGAAAATTACTTGTCATCTAACATTTAAAAATTCCAGAAAATCCTTAGTTTAAAATCATCATGTTAAATTATACCCCCTTTTTCACAACTATTCAACAAGATCACGCAAGTTCACAAAAACCATAAATTATCACAAATGTATATTTTTACATGCATTTCACAATCAATAAAACAATTTTAATCTAAAAAATAAATTATATAAAGTGGAGTTGAAAGAGAATCCAGCATCCTCGAAAATAGAAGAAGAACACACAATAATGTGGGTTGATTATCAAAGAGATAATTTAGATCTATTATCCTATCAAAGGACTCAAAATTGAAATATTTGGAATCAAAAAACGTAGATCTACCCCTAGAGGCTCAGATCTGAGAAATAATGGAGATAAGGGAAGTAGATCTATGCAGATCTAATAAATCATGACAAATCCGTAAAGAGTGGTGACATACCTCAAGAATCGGACTCGAAATCCCCAAGGGAACACTCTAGAATGGATTCAAATCGTGTGGGAAGGGTTCTATAGACATATACGGAGAGTAATATCGAATTACGGGCGTTTTGAAGCCAAAAAGAAATAAATAGAGAAAAAATGATCAGGCTCTTAGAAAATAGGATCTTGATTTGACCTCTGCGCAAGATTTGACCACAACGTTTTTTCCAACTGTGTATGGATTGTGCGACCTTAATTATTTTCCCAAAACTCCTTATAAAACCCCCAAACTCTCCCATCCTTCACCTTTACCCTTTTTATGGTCACAAATTTTTTTGGAAACATCAAAATTTAAGGAAACACAAAATTTATACAAACAACCAACATTATGGAAATATTCAAATTTATGGAAACAACCAACATTATGGAAATATAAAAATTTATGAAAACAACCAACATTCTGGAAACATCAAAATTAATGGAAACACTCTATATTATGGAAACTATCTATTTTATGGAAACACTATATTTTATGAAAACTCACTAATTTATGGAAACTCTCTATTTTATGGAATCTCTCTTTTTTAAAACACAACAAATTAATAAAAAACATTAGAAAAGGGGTTATGTACATGAAACTGGGGGTACTACAACAATACTATGAACAGTGTATTCGATTTCATACTTATATATTATATGGATTATTATAATACACATTAAATGAATATAAATGATATTTTTATCATGGTTAGGTTTTTTGAAATCATGATATAATTTTATATTTACAAATCGTATGACAAATTAAGACACAAGAAAAAAACAAACTGAATATTACCCAAAGCATAAACATAATATGATATTTCAAACAAGTAGGTAATATAAAGTCATAAAAACAAAATATTGTTTTAGATATAATAATATGGTTCTTTAAATGGTTTATAATAAAAATAAGTTTATTATAAATGATCATTAAATGAGTAGGATGAGAGTTAATACAAAGGGAAAATGAATTTAATCTCACTATTTATTTTTATGGTATGCATGAATTATTCACCGAAAACTTATTTTGTGTGGTGTATATACTTATAATAAATGTATTATATCCCTATAATGAATAAATATATGAATTTTTAGATAACAATATAATGATATTTTTATCATGAGAATTATGTAACAAAAGTTACCAAATCAACAGTGTAATTTTGTCTCAACTTTTATTCTTTGAGACACATGCCATGTTATACCCCAATATTTTTATATGAGGTGTAGAAACTATATTCCAAATTTTTTTACATGATTATAATTATATTCAAGTTATATTTATCTTCCATGTAATTTAATTTTTTTACATGGGGAATATAATTTAATGTTAACATGAGGTATGAGTATATTGAAACAATCAAACCATTTATCGACATTGTTTATGATTACTCTTAAATAAATGAAATATTATGATCCATTTTTCAAGAAAACTCATGGATTTTATTCTCTACTAGTTCTTATTGATGTATTAATGTATTAATAAAACTTTTAAAATATTTGGTACTTATTTAAATTAAGATTTGTTTTTAAGAAAATATGACATTACCTCTCTCTTCTGTCGGAAATATGTTTTCCTTCAAAACTATGCTTTAAAAATGATTTCCAGAATATTATAATAATTTAATATGATAATTAATATAACATTTTACCCATTTAATATTTTAATAATGATTTCAAATGAATATTCTTTTCTCATTCTAAACAATATGTTTTTCAAATCTTTTTAATAAGAAAAATAAAGTTATTTTTACATCATACACCATCTAAATATTTACCCATTGTCATTCTATTGAATTCTTAATAGGTTAATGTTTAAAAAATATTATAATATATATTTTCAAAGAAATGGGTTTCGAATCATTTTAAATATATGATTATATGTTTTAAATTTTTTATCTTTTTGATTGGTTATCAATAAAATTCAATTTTCAATTATATATTTTTAGGGAAATATATTTTACAGAGGTATTTATGATCCTCTACAAGTATTCAAATTAAAATCTATTTTAAACTAAAAATTTAAGGACTATTGTATAGGATCCCATGTTTAGTATCATGATTTTTTTTCAAAAACATTTACATTTTACGAAGCATTTTTAAAAGAGACATTATTATTTCCGGATGAAGGGTTTTTTTATATTTCAAAAAATTTCTTATACTAGATGACATCAGTATGTGTTACTCATTACTTATTAGTGAAATTATCCATGTTACACTTAATTCATTATTTATATGGTTTATGATATAATGGAATGGTGTATATGAATCTCGTTTCCCTTTCAAATGATATATTCCACAAAAATCCACTTTTTTTCCCATGAAATATGATTTTGATGAAATGAATAATAATCTTATATCCTTTTTCAGATTTTTGAATAAGACAAAATTTGTGACACATGATTGTCATAGGGAATGGAAAATGAAAATTTATATTCCTAAGTCAGCAAAGTGGCTGACTAGGGTCGTCTCACTTGAGGAACTTTGCAGTAGGTTCAATCACTTATTTTAGATCACCTAATATCATTATTTTTTTTATATTTACTAAAAATAATGGTTTTGGTATTTAAAAACATGTAATTAAAATAATGAATTGATGAATTGAAATATAAATGATGATGTAGTCCAAATGTAGATGAGGAATACTATTTTGGTCCAAGGTTTGATAACACCGATTCATTCATCATTTTATTTTTTATATAAATTTAATTTGATAAATCATTTTGTAGAACATAATTAATGAATTATTATCCATTGATTTATTGAGTGTGTTATTTTAGCATACATCTGATAGGCCAAACCACACCTCCACCATTAGTAATGTTGGGTAACACCTCCCCTGATGATGTTATTCCTAAAATACCTTTCCCCACCGTATTCCATTTCATCTCGTATGGAAATCCCAACTCCACCGTATGAAGCTTTTCCCTACGATAAAGGAGGGAAAATAATTTAATCAATGAAATTGAATGGATTTGGAAATAGTACTTTGGTGGAAGACCGTCACACCCATGCAATATTCCATCCTCCAACAAATATAGAATAATTGTTTTTTAATTGATGTGAAATAATGAATAACACAATAAAACCTACCTCGGGCCCATGCCTTGAGTTAGTCACTTTCCATGGTGAATTGCATAGAGATTACGATGGAAATACGAAAGATAAATAATGAGAATTATAGTTTGAAAAGAATGAAGAATAAAAGAAGAAATGGGAAACACTATAATAAAAAAGATGAATTTATTACATGTAAAAGAAAACTAAAATAAAATTAAAATAAAGAAATAAAAATTTAAATTTACCTTGTCCTCATCTCCTTGGTGGCTCGAATAGTGTTGGGAAGGAATGAAATGATTTGAGATGTTGGATACCTTCTCTTTTTATAATCAGATTTCAGTCCTCTGAATTTTTTCACCTTCTTTACCCATTAATTGGACGATTCATACATGGACCTCTTCATAAAAGTTGTTAATAAATTTTTTTTCATTCACCGTAAATATTTAAGATTAAATTTCCATTGTATGTACACATTATGAAGTTTGCATTGTAGGATTGTTTTTTTGAATGCAGGTTCAAGAAAGAATCCTCCAAAATTATAACATCCAATAGAACCCTTAACGAACTCATAATATCCTAAAATTAATTTTATAGGGGCCTCTATGTGTCCTAGTTATGTCCTAGGTGGTACCACTTTAATTGGACGTGTGTTGGCCCAAATGGACTTCTGTTACAATGGTGGGGTCCATGATGTACACCCCAAAAAATCATGAACATAATTGATATTTTAAGGATCGTAGATGGAAAAATCATTCCCTTATCTAGAAGAAAATTTTGAAGGAAACAAATAAAGACTCTAAGAAAAACTAGTCACTATGTTTGGAATAATATTTTTCTTGAAATAAAAAAAATACCCTTGTTATACAAATATTTTAAAAATCCATAATTAATCACTATCAATAATTTAGACCATTTTAATTATAAAATAAAAACTATCCATTATGTTTATTTATCAATTAAATACCTGGTTTTTATATTTCATTAATATTATCAATTCATCATTATTGGATTAAAAATATGCACAAAATTTTTCCATGTCAAATACCCCAACATTTAATCCATGATTTCCCTTAGGAATAAAATATCAACATGTAATTCAAATACACAAATGTTACCCATATTTGAATTCCAATGAAATAAAATAAAATAATTTAAATGTCAAATAAAATTTTTAGAAATCCACATAAAATTACATTTTAATTTTCCAAATTTTATAGAAACGATTAATTCATAAATTTTACATTAATTCATTGAAAAAATTATGGATCTTCATATTTCATTCATTCAACTTTCTAAATTCATTATTATTAATCATGCTACATCATGATTTTCCTCACAATTGAATTCTTTCTCTCATATCTCATAATAAAATTCATGTAGAGTTAAGATTATATCATGAGAACATTAAAGTTTACCATAAGCTTATAAAATAACTACCTTTTCTACTTTGTAAAGTCAAAAGGCACATAAAATCATGGGGGAATTTCAATAAAGCTATAAATAACATCGATGCTTATGGTTTGTTGGATTTGATATTTCAAAAATTAATTATCAAAGAGAAGGTTTATCTATTAAGTACGATGCATGATATTAAAAAGTGTAATGAAATTTACCCCTTCAAAGTAGAAACACCCACTTCCCTTAAAAGTCAACGTATGTTCATGATCAAAGTAAATCAAATTGAATGAATATTACACCCTCTTGATTTTTTAATTTTTTTATACCATATATCTATTTTTTGAATTATATGAATATATAAAATTTTACATCCAGAACCTAACCAAATACAATCAGATGATCATCATTCTAAAAAATGGATAGTTTTTGTTCTCCCAAATCACAACCCATTTTTTGGATCTTTTTTTATTCAATTTTTTCATTTTTTAAAAAATTTAAATTTGGAAAACAATTATATATAATAAATGATTCCATAACCCTTTAAAATTACCACAATAGAACCTACACCTTTTCCTTACAATCTAAATCATCTCTTCCACCTTGAATCCCTTCACCCCCACAATTCATCTTTAAAATATCATGCAAATACCAAGAGTAGGGAAGGAATGGATAAAAGTGATTTGAAACATGGATCATCCCAATAATGGTCATTCATGTTCTCTATGGGATATACTAAGGATTGATGTAAAGGTGTCCTTTAAGGATAAGGGTATTCCCAAGATTCCATAATAATATTAAATGTTCTTTTATATATTCATATATTTTACAAGTTCAATTGCATGTTCTGGTATGTGACATTTCCCAAGATCACTTAGAAAATATTCTTAGGAATAAATAATAAGTACAATGTATAGAAATCCTCTCAGGAATGAGACATATGATACCAGAATATCACTCTAGGCATGATTTATAATAAAAAAATCATATGAATTTATGAAATTCAAAGAAAATCAAATGGAAAGAAAATTCTTTTACATAAATAAACTAATTCACTTATATCAGGGTTCATCATTTCAATATCAATTCTTCCCATTAAACATTTAATTTTTACATTTGACACATTCAATATGAATAACATTGAAATATAAAACATGGAATCACATGATTCCTAAAAAACTCATGTCTCCTAGAAAAGTAATGTAAAAAAAATAATTCGAGTTTGGTCATGGAAATTCTTATCCTTAATGCTCAAAACATGTGTTTGATCGAAAAAATGTATGAAGTTTAAATGATTACATAATAAAAATGTACACACTTTTGAAATAAATCATTATTCCTATTCTTTTATTTAAGGATTTTCTTTCCCATTTATGAACCTAAAAAAGAGAAATATACACTTAAAAACAAGGATCTTGTTATCAAATCTATATGTGATAAGGAGTAGTGGTCCATATTCTGGAATAATCTAAATCACAAATTTGATATATATAAAACATGTAATGATAACTATTTGTAGATCCCCTATGTGGGCCCGTAATTTGTACTACCTCTAGAAGGAATTACTAGTTGTTATCCAAAATAAGAGGGTGGATTTAGCTTCATTGATTTTATCCACCACATGTGTATTTTACCATCATCTACATCTATATTTTTCCGACAGAAAATTCCAAGTATATATTACAACTAATCATCCCCCTTCGCAATGTTGTACAACTTGCATGTTGGGGGTAAGATGAAGTATGATGCCTCCTCCTCCTTTGTTCAAACATGAGAAAAATTATCATTCTATTCTTGTACTCCCTCTAATGAATGATCACATATTTAGGAAGATTTCAAGTTTTCTTCCACTGACGAATCATTTTTTTGTATCATCATCTCAAGTATATAAAGATTCACCTGATTATAAAAATCAAAAACACTTGGGAGTTAACTCATATTAGTTTGAATAAAACAAAATGAGTTTTAATTCATGATTGTTTCATATCCCTGATTGGTTTTAGATAAAATCTATTCCATAGTGTAAAGTGACTCATGGAGATGATTATCATTGGATGGAGAAATATAGTCGGGATCCTCCATCTTGACTTAAAATTCCATCATTAGGGTGTTGTATTATTTCAACGGTGCTAGCTCTTCTTCTTTACAAGGCATGGGATAAACAAGAAGTTCCATATATTCATTCAATAATTCATCCAACTCTCCGTGGTCACCCACCAGTAGATTAGCAACGAAGTCATCTTCTTTTTTATCTATCTTAGTAGAATTGGTTGAGTGAGGATGAATGAGTCATCAGGTAACTTCACATTAACCACCTATAGTTTATCAATGATGAGTGGTGATATTTATTCCTCCACTAACTTAGTTTCTTCCTCTGGCTCAGGGTCAAGTTGCTACACCATTGTATGAACATAGTAAAATGCTATTTCGATTTTTATCCCTATTTCATACAGTGTATTGCACATCCTATCCACCTTGTTATTTAAATCATTGTAATCGACTTTTGGTTCTTCATATTTCACCTGGGAGTAATCTTCCAATGCATTAAAATATTTATTTGATTTCATCATAAAAAAATAATTGCGTCTTTATATTTTTTTCATTAAATGGAAAAAATATTTACAGAAATTTGAATTTTTAAAAAGTGATGGATGTAACTACTTAGATCTCTAGAAATGGCACTAGTTTTGATTCACGCCTATCATATGGCATGGAAAAAAGAAAATTTATATTCTTACTATAGCATAGTGGATGACTAGGGTCCTCTCACTTAAGGAGCATCATAATCAGTTCAATCACTTATTTTAGTTCAAAAAATATAAATTTGTTTGATTTTTTCTTTCATATTTCTTAAAGATGAAGGTTTTGGTTTTTGAAAACATTTAATTAAAATATTTAAATGAAGAATTGAAATATAAATGATAATGTAGACAAACTGTAGAAGAGAAAATATGGTTTGGGTCCATGGTTTGATAAAACAGGTTCATTCATCGTTTTATTTGTTATTTAAATTAAATATTGTAATTTTTTAGTGAATCCTCATTAATGAATTAATCTCTATTGAATTAATGAGCGTGTGATAATAGCATGCATTAGTCATACCAAACCACACCTCCTCCAGTAGTCATGTAGGGTAACACCTCAACCGAGAATGTAATTCATTAAAGACCTAGCTCTACCATATGTTGCATAATCCCTTATGGAAACACCAATTTCACCATATATTGGTTATTCCTAAGATAAAGGTGGTAAAACTAATTAATTTATGGGAGGAAATTTATTGGAAAACAGTGATAAAGCGGACGAAAACCACACCTGTCCAATATTCCCACATCCATCACAATTAGAATAAAACATTTTTAATTGATGTGCAATAATGAAGAACATCATGAAACCACCCATGGGTCCAAGACTCGAGTAATAAAAATGCCATAGGAATGTGCACAGAGATCATGATTGAAATATGGAATATAGATAATAACAATTAGAGATGGATGATAAGAAATATGGAAGAAGAAATAAGAAACAATTTAATAAAAAAGATTAATTTTGTTACATGTAAAAGAAAACTAAAATAAAGAAATAAAGAAATAAAAATGTTAAATGGAACTTGTCCACTTCTCCTCGGTGCCATATATGGAGTTCCTAAGGGTTGGAATGATTTGGTAGGTAGGATCTCAGTTCCTTTTATAGGCATATTTCTTTCCTCCTAATTTTGTCACTGTTATGACCCATTAATTGGTCGATTCATGCATGACCCCTCCTCTAATGTTGTTCATTAATGTGTTGTCCATTGACCCTCAAAATATAATATTAATTGGCCATCAGATGTATGATTTACAAATTTTTAATTAGTGGTTTAATTTTTTGGATGCAGGTTCAAAGAGGTTTCCTCCAAAATTATAACATCTAATGGATCCCTTAATGACTTCAAAACATCATAATTTTTTTCAATGAAACTTCTATGTGTTATGGTTCGATCTCAGGTGTAACCATTTCAATTGGATGCGTATAATCTGAAATGGACATCCGTTATAGTGGTGGGGTCCACGCTATATGACCCAAAAAAATCTTCAACTTCATTGAATTTTTAAGTCCACTATATGGCCTAATCAGCCTCTAGTCAAGAAGACAATGTGGAAGAAAATAAAATAATTATCCTAAAAAATGAATCTTAAATTTGGAATTATATTTTTTCATGAAATAACCAAAATACACATGATGTAAAAATTTGTACAAAATCCGGAATAATGCACTTTCATCAATTTAGACCATTTTTATTCTAAAATTCAAATTTCCCATTATTTTTATAAAACCATTTATGACATGGGATTTATTATTTAAATACATTATAAATTCATAAATAATGGATTAAAAACATGCACATAAATTTTTCACTATCCATGTCTATGATACCGATTTAATTTCATAGTTTATAATATGATTATTTTTAATTTTTGGAACATATCTATATGATTTGAAAATGAGATGGGTGGGACCTATATCCTTATCCAATGAAATGGGTATCTATAAATGTTTTGCGAGATCAAATGGTACACAAGAAGGAATCTCATACCCAATACAAGAGGGTACATGGGAGGATATACAATGGCTGAAATAATAGGGTACATTAGAAGAAATAAAAAACATAAAATAAGAGGGTACACTAGAGGTCATCGCAATCCCAAATTAGTTAAACATGTGACTAACCCCAGGATATCATGTTACAATGGTATTTTTAAAAATCCTTTATGTCAAAGTTTTATATGGTTAATTTTCTCCCACAAAATCTTTTCTTATTCTTATATTATTTCTTAATGGATAATGTTCTTTATTTCCTTTTCATTCATGTATTATTACTAGAAATAATTTAGGCCGTGATTCATGTTAATTATTTTCTATATAGAGGGAATTATCTTTAAATGATCAAGATCATGTTATAATACCATTATGGTCATGATATTATTTGGAATTTTCATTTTTTACCTTACTTAGAATTTGATCTCAACAATTTATTTTGTTTCTCTTCCAAATGTTATGAAGAAATTATTTAAAGTAGATATTTGATGGGAGAACAACGTTGTGGGAAACATTGAAGACATTTCAATGAGTTAGATGATTTTACATCATTTTTTGTTAGGTACTAATCTAATACAGTCATTGGGAATATGTTTTTGTAATGTTTTATGTATCCCAAAAAAGTGAAAAACTATACTATTATGATTGTACATTGTCATTATAAACCATATGAATTAATTTTAATGAAAAATTTCCATCTTATTATGTTAACAACACTTTTAACTCAATATATATATTTTATTTATTTTATTTTCTAACATCCTTCAATGTATGCCAATATAAAATAATTTAGGTATAGAATCACTGTGAATTTTAATATTTGAGATGAAAATTTTATACCACTCTTATGTTGATATATTTCCTTTTTTCTCGATTCTAGGGGTGAACCACATTTTATATACTATACAATATTAATTAAATTCATCTACAAATTTGAACAATATGGATGGGTGAATATTATACCCTGGGTTGGTTGGAATGTATTTTTTGAGTTACCTTATTAAATTATTATAAAATCAATCACTAACATATAAATTTTCATAACATTACCATTTCTCCATGATCCCAGATGAATATGGTGGAAAAGTATAATAAATTTAGGTGAAAAAATATATATATATTGGATATATAACATTATTTTTTTGTGATATATTTTAAGATAATTTTTAGCGAATTGATAACATGATGTATCCAATATGAAGGTTAATTTTAACTAGCTACCTATATATACTTGATCAATAAAAATGATTTGAAGTTGAAATAATGTAAAATTAGTCATTTATGTCTGACGATAAACATTTTAACTTGTCTAAATATTGTGACATGTTTTTTATATTTTCTTTTAAGATGATGAATTACAATGGTTATAGATAATTTTTTTAGTAAAATGTTACCTAAAATATAAGAAGACTTCATTTTATGTCCTATATATTTTTTTGGATAATCAATAGGATTCATTTCAAAAGTACATTTCCAGTTTGTAGGATGTTATCTTAATAGAGAAACTATTTTTTTATATAACTTGATATCGATGGATTGTTACTCAAGGGGATGATGGGCGGTAATAAAATTTTTATGTAAATTTTCTTTGGTCACCTATCCTGATAATACCTATGTATGAAATTTCCAAAATATTACAACTAATCATTCCCTATAGTTTATTATCATCTAGAAATTCAGGATATATTTCAAAGGATTGACGTGGGAAACCAATTGGTTAACAATAAATATATCGTGGTATAACTTTTGTAGTATAATTTCTAGAGTTAGGTAAGTATTAACAATTTGAAAATAATTTACCTCATATTATAATATTATTTAGCCATGATAGTATATATTTTATTCTCTATCATGATCATTTATTATATAGGTGGGAATAAAATTACATCTTCATAGTTTTTATATATTTTTTCATGAGAATTAATTTTAATAAATCGATTCAATACTTGGTATAATGGTAAACATTTCATCATGTTATAAAATTAATTATGGAAATAATTATCTCATTCATAGATAAAATGATTTTGTATCCATTTCCTATATAATAAACATAATACATTGAGTTTTTTAATTTATTGTTTTTATGAGATCAATCATTGTGATACCCACAAATTCTTACGGATCCTAAATAATGTAATTTTAGCTTTCTCATAAGTCATTTATAGTTTAATATAAATATAATATAATATAAAAATAAATCCTATTAATTTCTAAAACCATACTTTAGTCATAGATTTTAGTGAGTTTATTTTCATTAAATAATTTCGTATAAAAATAAATTCTACATTACTATTAGGAATAAATTATATATCATTACTAAAATTCCTATAATTTAAACTAAATAACTTTATATTATTACCCTATAAGGTATTCGAATATTTGGTTAATTTTCTATTAGTAGGGAATCCCATAAAAAGTAACCAGATATGTGCTACAATATCCTTACGAAAAGATGATAAATCAAAGAACCTGTTTTTATAAATTTTTCATCCAAAATAATCACTATTACTTGACAATGTCCCAATACATTATTATATAAATATCATTCTCACTACCATGAAACTGGAAAAAAATCATTATAAATAAAATATTATTTTTTAAAATAATTTTCCACAATGGTAGAGAGTAGTCTTTTTTGTATTTGGTTGAATTTTTAGACCCAAATTTAATAACCAATTTCAACATTGATTATGAAAAATATACCCCATCCTAACAACCTCTAAATTATTTTTTAATATTATAATAAATTCCTAAAACACAATCACAAATTTTTTTAATAAAAGTAATGAAACAGAATTTATAATAATTTTATAAGTATCTATAATGTCCCAACATAAAAATATAATATTCTCAAAGTATTCGTAATGAAACATTATTTAACAAATTCCTTTTATGAAGATATTTTTTCCAAAATGATTAAAAAGATGGATTAAATATAAAATCTGGAACATAATGTCAATGTTCCAGAGCAGCAATAATATTTATCTAAAATTATAAATATGTTTATCACATTAAATCATTCGATATTTTTATTTATTATATTTTTTATTTAATTTAGTAAATATCCAATAAATCTAAAATTTTGAATTTCATGAAAATCTATGCCATAAATATTTCATTAGTATACTCTAATGTGAGTTGATCATTTTTATTCATTGTATTCATCTCCAACAAACTAATTACATGGATTTTTTCTCCACTATCCTCAATAGAATTTTCATAATTATATATCCTCTAATTTTAACATGTTATTAGAAGTTTCAAACAATTTCCCCCAATTTTTTATAAAATAAAATATTTTCATTTCCTTTTATTTTAAAATTCTAGAATTTTTTATAAATTACAAAAAGAAATCATTTCAAATAAATTTTCTTGAATAATATAATAAAAACTAGAAACATGATATTTTTGATATAAATATTATCAAGGCATCATATGAATTAATTATCTTTTAAAATTTCAACCCTATAGTTTTTATAATTTATTAAAAAGGTAAAATGTTTGGTATGTAACTATTCATACCAATAAATATTCTAGAAAACATTTTTTTTACGTCTAAAATGAACTATATAATACTCCATTGGTGCTATAAAATCTATATTACCCTATTTTTGGATAATTTTTTATTATTCAAAATAAATTATTTTATATTATTCATAATATTACATTTATCCATATTTATTTCATTAAAAACATTTCTTTTTCCACTGAAAAATTGAGCTGTCTCTTACGTATAATATTCTATCTCTGATACATTATTAAATATCATTCATCCATTTGATTACAATTGTTAAAAATTTTAATACTATGAAATCACTTATGTATAATGAAATATAATTTGATAAATCATAGTGTGGGTAATAAATTTTTCAATTCCATTATTTCATGTGTTGGATTAACCATATGAACCATGAAAAATTTCATATGATATATTATACAATTAGTTTAAGTTCATATATAATAATTAATAAAAAGTACAATTTCAATTTATTCCTTATTCAAAAACTCAATATTTTAATATACTTTTCCTCTACCAAACTCTAGAAAACCTCCAATACCTTCAACTATATGAAATAAACTAATAATCAATTTTAATAACGTTTAATGATTCACACACAAGGATGAAAATATTTATGACACACCCTACTCAATTGATGGGGTTCTTAAATCTACACATTATGATATTATTAATCCCTTAAAATCCACAAAAAATATCTTCATGTTATATCTTTTATCAATGAATAATGTTTTTATTAACAAACTATAGATAAATAAATGGTATTCAGTGAAACTTATCACATTATGAAAATTAATTTCCATATTGTGAAATTTATTATATCCCCTATAACAAACTAGAAACATCCATTATTTAGAATAAACTTATATTTCGATTGAGTAAAAAAAATTTGGGTAAATTTCTCTCCTTTTACAATAAAACCATTGAAATTCATTTCATATAGACATCTGAATGTGGGAGTGAAATATTAATAAATCATATTGATCATTAAGTTGTTAAATCAATTCATTTTCATGGATATTATGAAAATATTTGGATTTATTTAATTATTTAAATGTATCCTATAGACAAATATCAATTTCAGTCTACAAATTTGATAAACTAATATATAACATTATTGTTTCTCGAAAATGAGTATTCTACTATATTCTTCTATTTGTAAAGTACAACCAAATTATCACAGGAAAATATAAATTTGTTCTTAATATTCACCATCAAATAAATAAAAAATCATTTTATCGAAATCAATTATTTTTATAAATTTTCATTTGGAACATAATTATTTTTTTGATCACATAATGTATTTATTTTTTTCATCATATAAGGAAATCATGAATATCTTTCTCTTAAAAATATTATATCAAATGATTTTTCTCCTGAATAATTAAATAATAAAACATAATTATCATTAGCATACCAATATATTCTATTTTCATCAAGAATTATATAATTATTCCAATTGTTAAATTTCACATTGATCTATTCACAAAAACTATTGGAATCCATTAAGACTGATTCTATTAGATTACATTAATGTTTTTCTCATATTATCATTATAGAAACTATATATGGTTTTAATTTACCAGGTAAAATTATTCATTAATTAATTTCCCATATTTCCTTTTAATATAGAATTTTAACTACATTATCATTACTATCTTTCACCCAATTATTATTTTTTACATAATCTATTTTATATTAATAATTTCAAAAAATATTCAATAATACATTTTATAATATTAAATGCAATTGAAAAATAAATTACACTTCTTCACAGCCTATAATACCATGAAGAAACTCATCTCTCAAAACAATTAAATATATAAGAGAATTTTTATTCCTATAATCATTTCATCTATATAAAAACTATCACCTCATATAAAATCAATTATATAAAATAACTTTAATTAAATGGGGTACATGTGTTCATCACCTTAACATATCGATTACTATCAAAATTCAATAGAATGATCATCATATCTATCAGGAATCTATCATATATTCATCATAAAAATCATGTGGTCTCTAATAAAAAATAGATATATTAATTAAGTATACACGCTATAGTTCTTCATTTTTTTTGAAAAAAATTATAATATTATTTAATATAAACATGTTTCCTAGTAGTCTATTAATGAAAATGGATTTAAATTAGATTATATTGATTGAAAAGTTTATATAAAATTCAGCTATAAGGAAAATTATTATGCTGTCATTTCCTATAAAATATGACAATTTTCCATCAAAATAAACTCCTTCAATATGTGATTTTCATTTTCAAGGAAATATGTATTTTTTTGTAACACTTCAGCTCTTCGATGATGAACATTAATTAAAAACCAATTGGTTATAATAAATTTATTCTACATTTTTTAGGAAACACAATATCATGAAACATTCATGTAAATATGATAAACTTATGTATTCCTTTTATTTATCCATTATTGTTTCCTGATATCCTCTATATGTAATTGTGGTTGGACTTTTGAAATGAGTATTGAATGATTATTTCATTTAATTATTCTTGTTTTATGAATTCATTAATTTATATTTCTAAAAATATTTACATATTGTACAATATATTTGATTGATTTATTTTTTAAATCATTATCATTAGTATAACCTTCATCTATATAGATCTAATTTTAATGATCAACACTAAAATCTTATACAATACCATTATTTTACCAAAACATTTTAAAAAAATTATAATTGTTGATGACATCTATATTTTCAATTTTAAATTTTTTCCTTATCAAAATTTAGTTTATTTTCAATAAATAATTACATATTAATATTATAATAACATTTTTATACTTTTTAAAAAAAATGTAGAACCTATTTAATTAGATAAATATCCAATAAATACACTATAGTCATATTTTTCAATAAATCATGTTAGATGATAATTTTTGTTTCCAATATAGCATATATTTCAAAAAAAAATGATGTTTTTCATATTGGGGTTCATGTTAAGATATTTTTTTTAGAAATGTTATTTTTTGAACTTTGGCTCAATAAAACTTATTCTAATTGTACACTATTTTAATGCATTCTATTATAATTTTTTTTAATTTTATTAATTTCTCATGAATATTTTGTTACCAAAAACCAATATTACATTTGTAATGGCTTAGACCCACCTATCCATTACATTGCCAAAACACGGCTCCAATATGATGGTGGAACCGTGAGGGTGGTACCGTGACGATGGCAGTGTGACGGTGGAACCGGTCACGGTGGCACCGTGACGGTGGATCCGTGAGGTTGGCACCATGATAGTGGCACTGTGAGTGTAGAACGAGGAAGGTGGCACTGTGAGGGTGACACCACGATGGTGGTACCGTAAGGGTGACACCGTGGCGGTGGCACCGTGAAGGTGGAATCGTGTACTCACCAAGCGGTCTTCATTCTTTCCCAGTTCCCAACATTTCTTCTACCATAACATATCTTTTTACATAAAGATGATTTAATGCCCCATTCAAATCCATTTAAAGCCCATAAATAATATCTAAACCCCCCGGGAGTCGGACAACCCTTAACTTACAAAAATGTGTGTTTTTTCCTTGGTGACACGCCCTTCCCTTTACCTTCCAGATCCGCCCCTATTACGTGTTTCCATATGTTTAAAGAAAACTGTTGAATGAATAGCCATTATGACCACCTCTCTGAGTAGAACTGTTAAATGACAATTAAAACCATCGCGTGTAACCAAAAAACAGCGTGGTGAAACCACGATCAATCTTAATAGCTATTAAAAATTCCATATCCCGTAACAATAGGATCTCATATTTATATCACGCTTGAAATTATTTATTCTTCAACTTGGCTATCCTCCTTTTCTTCTTTGTGTGTTTGGAGTTCCCCTTCCTGAGGAAAGTAGTGTGCCTGTGCTGGAGCATTTCAACTCACCCTTGGTGTAACGCCCCGACCCTAGATACCCAGAGTCGGTGCATTATTACATAACATTGGCCTGATCACAAAGGATCATGTCTTGAAAGACTGATTAGTTTAGTAGTCTTGGAAATAGTAGATATATTCATAAGTCTTACATTACATCATAAGGTAAAAAAACTACAACAAAATCTTGTCTTTATATCCTCTCATACTATCCCTGCAGGTCATTCATAAATTACTTATTTATAATCCTGGGAAAAATAAAACATTGAAAGGGGTGAGCTCAGATTCTCAGTAAGGATAACATTATAGCAGAAGCTTTCATAGATAAGCATAAACACTTAAGGCATTTTATAACTAAAACGAAAGCCTTTTAAACTTGAACTTCAGCATAAAATGGAAAAGATAAAATAAAATAATTCCATTTACTTACTCACATGGATATTCTAATAGTAGAATGATCAAATGAAATATCAATAACCACTTTCATAATGATGGAATGTATAATTCCAGACCATCATAACCACATATCCAAGGCCTCGTGCCAAGACTAAAAATAATATTTTTCCAAGGACTTTTTCCAAGACACTGGTTTGTCTCATGAGACCTACCGATACATCGAGAAGCAATAGAGGGATCCACCCGTCACTTATTAAGTCCAATTCAATCCTCATATGAACAGGTTTGAAACATAACATAAACATTCGTATTAAAACTAGCATACGAAAGGTCAATACTTTATCCAAAAACTACGAATGGTATAAAAATAGCACATCCACAGTCAAACATAACTTATTCGATACAATATGGAAGATTGTATTGTATTATATTAACCTCAATAGAGAATAATGAAGGATATTGACATAGATCAAAATAATCATCAAAACTATTTTAGAGAAATATCCCCCTTTTTCTTGAAAACATTTAAATGTCGCACTATTTGTCAAGAAGCCATTTAAAAATTGATTTTTGAATCAAAGTTTCCCATACCACTTTGAAAATATTAAAAGGAGTTTTAATTTTAAAACATTAATGTCTATATAAATAAATTCTTAAAACCATTTTTAAAACATGGACATTAATGAGAAAGATTTAGATGAATATGTCTTCAAAACACATAAAAATGTATTTTAGTTAGAGTTTCTAACCAAAAGAGAGACACTTGAATACAAATAATTGAGGTAATAAAAACATTATAATATCATGAGAATAAAGGGATTCATGATATATTATGTCAAAGTACATTATATACACCACATAAAAGTGATTTGGTGTATAACAACAAAGAAGTCTCAATGGAATGTAAATTGAGATGAAATATCTCATAATGGATGTATCCTTAGGTTAAGGATAAATCAACGACATAATTATGTGTGTTAAATATAAATACACTAAATATGATTGTATATTTAGTGTAAAACTATCAAAGGACATTCACACATATTCTAGTAAAAACAAAACCAATGAATTGGATGTTTACCTCAACAAATCGAGATTGAGTAAAAATTACTCTTATCAAGTTCATACCAATGACTTGAGAATTTATCAATGGGGTGATTATGTGTATAAAAAGTATATCCACAGAAAGGGGAGTGGAAATTATGAAATAATAAAATGAATAGTGATTACACACATAATCTTGGAGTAAAAATAATCAATGAAATATGCGTAAAGACGAATAAATGGAAATTGAAATTTCAAATTCCCTTATCGATTAGATAACTTATGAAACATACACCCAAGAAAGAAGGATCATACAATGATCATGTATAACCCATAAATTAATGTATATTACACAATGAATACAATCATGGGAAGTACACATACACCACAAGCAATAAATAAGTGGTGAACAATGGATTTCACACGAAATTAAGAGTGAGATAAGAAACCCCTTACCTTGTACTTTTCCACGGTTGGGGGTAGGTTAACCTCCTTTATAATGTTGAAATAATTGTTATTAAATTATTCATGAATCATATACCTTAATATGATATCATATATGATCTTTTAACATTGCTTTGTTAATAATATCTTAGAATTATCGTCGTTTCGGGTGTTAAATTGCTCATTTTCTTTTATATGTTTTGTTACATAATCCATGTTTTTCATGGATAGGTTGTTTCTTATTCATATCCAGAATGATATAAAGTTATTAAGCATTATTTTTAAATCATCAAATGATAATTATACTTGAATAGATATGATGGAGAATGAATCTCATCGCGTTCGTGGAGACCGTAGTCTGTACGTACGCACGAGCGACAATATCATTATTTTGATATTAAAATAATATATAATTGGATGGTATATCATATATAAACAATCATTATCGTGTTATATTTATTATTTAATGGAGTTACACATCATTATTATACCCACCCAAATAATAATATATTGAATAACAATTACACCACGACGTGGAGACGGTAAGTCGTACGTACGCACGTATGGTGACATGTTATTCAAAGGGTGGATAGAATACTGAATATGGTTGTACCATATTTATAATAACATCACAATATATATAAGTTACTGGAGTTATTATTTTATAATGGTAATAACAAATAAAGAAGAAGTGGACGAAGAAAGGAACTTGAAAAGGGGTGGTGAAAACATTACATCTTCTTCAGGTTCTTCCTTTTGATTTGATCAAAAGGGATCCATAGGTTGGCTCTATGATCAAACTAAGGCCTCTAGGTTGTATTTAGAGATGTTGAGAGAGTATCTTTTCAGGTTTTGGATGAACCAAAAGGCATTTAAGGTGTGAATAAATGAGAAGGAAGAGTACCCTTTTATAAGAGGGGTGAGGGGAACCTTTGGAAAAGCTAGAAATATTTATTTTTAATAAATTCATATTTGGTTTCTAATGGCTCAAAAGTTGATTATTAAAAGGTTAAGGCGGGGATAGGTCGAAAACCATTCATCCAATAGAATTTAGACAGGTTTGGGTTACTATATTTACCTTATCTATTAGTTTTAACTCTAGTTAATTAGTTTGACATTTACCATGTCACTTTGTATTTTTATATTATATAGTTAATAAACTTACTATATACATCCAATCGACCCCCAAGTGCTCCATTAATGATATTCCTATCATGATATAAGTCTCTTGGATGAACCGTAGATTTTTTGGAATTTAATATCAATTAATAATATAATATTTGTTTGAAAAACTATTTTATGTCAATTTTGACACTATTCAATAGTTGATTTTTGTGAAACTCATAACAGAACGATTACTTCAAAAAAAGTTAAATAAATAAATCCTAATATGTCATATTATCCTATAAAAGTAGTGAAATTCATTAAAAGTCTTAAATTATATATATTTGTGTATTTAAAATATCAATTATTTTAATTTTTCACTATTATGGTAATTACTGCATCATAATTGTGTCAAACATATATTAAATTATTTAATGTTTAAAAATTATAAATAAAATATAATTATGTATGAAATATTATTATCTTTCTAATGAATATTTACAATCGAATTTATCTTATGTATAACCCAATATTAAAAATGTTTTATTAAATACACATTGATTTTAACTCTTTTAACTCTTCTTTGAATTAAATAATAATAAATGTCCTAATCTAATCCAAGTGTACCTAAATGATAATATTTTATTCCTAACATTGTTTTTGGTCGAGATACACTTGTCCAATAAAATTAGGACATGTGTTAGGGTAATATTAATATCATTTTTACCCTTAATTACCCTATTTACTTTTAATGGTGGTAAATAAAAGTAAAAGGTTACAATTCACCAAAAATTGTTTTCATATCATTGAACCACATTTTACTTCTTGATATTAACCGTGTCTCTCGGATTTTCGAAATTCCATTCACAGAAGCGGTAAAATTACGTTTTATGAAAAATTCAGTTTTTTTAACTACCACTTAGTAGTTTCACTATTTATCAAAAATTGATGTTTTTCAGGATAATGCCAAAATTTCACCTTAAGCTATTATTTATATTCCAAATTCAAAAATGATGTTTATTTTACATAATTCTAAACATATAAGTTTCATTAATTAATTTTATAATTAATTCCCGCTGTCACAACAAATAGCGTGTTTTTAAGAAACAATATATATCAAAAGATTGACAATTGTTTAGGTCCAATTTCAAAGTGAAATTATTTATAATGAACACCATTGGATAAAATGGTAAAAATATATTCTAATTATACTTTAAAACCACTCAATAATATAATTTATCACTATAAATTATTTTTATTTAAAAATTTGTTTTTAATTATAATTTAGTAATTTTCACTATTCATCAAAATATAAGTTTTATCTGAAAAGTTCCAAGATTTCACCCTAGGATAAATTCGATATTCCGAATCCAAAAATGAAGTCCATTTTGAGAGATAGAATTTATAAAATTTCTAAAAGTAGGTATTACTATTCATAACTGCTAGTTTGATTGGTTGTGGTGTGTTCGAATCTCAAAATTGCGTACAATGCACGCCATTGCATTATTCGAAGGGAAACTTACTGTGGAAGCTTGGGGTGTTACATTCTCCCCTCATTCAATAAATTGTGTCCTTGCAATTTTTAAAATTGTTCTTGAGAATATAATGGAAATTCCTACATCGGAAAAAGAGTCAATAAAACCATCACTTTAAAAGAAACAAAGAGAGGTATAAATGTCAACCAAGATAACACATACTCGGATTCCATGTAGGAAAACATGGATATAGATGATAAACTAAGTGTCAAGTTCTGATGGAGAGGGATAGAAATCATGATCAGGAGAACGTTAACAATATGAAAACCACAAACATGTGTTGGGACAAACGGCCATTAGTCTCCTAGTAGGAAAGTAAACGGACAACATTTTTTTGTTTAAAGTTACATTACATAATGATGAGGAATTCATTTTTGATATTGACTAAGAATATAACGATATATACATACATTTTAAGTATAGTTTCATTCTTTAATAAATTTCCACCACTAACTCATTTTTTTTAAACGATGAGTATTCAAAAAGACTTGGTCACACTTGAAGAGCTAGAAAAAAACTTCTTTAGAATCACATGATCCATGCAGGATGAACTATATATTTACATTGTCATTAGAGATTAATCAAAACCAAAATGGTTAGTACAAGATATAATGATCCCTTAAAAGGATATTCCTTGAGAGAAATAAACACTAATCGTAATTTCCAAAATTAAACCAACAATACCCCAAAGTTAAATAAATATCATTCAATAATCAATTGTCCTTAAAATCCTTCAATATAATCAAAACTAATATTGAACACCAAAACTTATTAAGAATGTAGTCTTACTCGTTAAATTGTATCTCCAAATGACATTAATTACTCTAAAAGTCACATACTTAAAAGTAATTAACCTAATAATTTCCATAAATAACCCAAATCATTATAAATCCACAATAATAACATAGATAAAAATCCACCATTACTCCTCAAATGAAACCCCATACTATTCTATTTTCCTTGGGCATATAGTGTTCACACCAAAGTGAACAACATCCAAAATAACATTTATCACCTAATCACCAAATCATTTTCCTATACTAAGGGTATTCTGTTGATAAGACATAAGATCCCAAATCAAATTATATTTGATCAACAAAATCATTTAACTAAAAATAATAGTCACACTAACTAGGGACTTCACGTAGTCTAGTGGTAGGCGATAAATCCCAATCGCACTTTTGTTGTGGGTTCGACTCCCATAGCTTTGTCCGACGCAACGGGTTGTCACATAGTCTATGTGTTGTCCTTTCTCAAAAAACTATATTTTTTAACATTACCAAAATGAGATAAATTCCTCAAAATAACCATAACATAATTTAACCACAAATATTATCTCATACCTTGCATTTTCATCCCAAATTGTAATAATTTGTAATTTCCTCAAACCCAATGATCATATAAAACCGAATTTTTTTATAACTATTTCCACAAGAGAAAAGATAATTCTTCCATAAATATCATTCTCACATGGAAAACGTTAGGGTTACAAATACAAGAGAAAATTATTCCAAAGTAAATCCTTCAACAAGGATCACTAATAATTTTTAAACATTTATCCAACCATTTATTTCCACATAGCTTCTTCTCTGACCAAGAAAATATCCTATAGAATAGGACATTCACTCAGGTAATGTCCAGGTCCCCTACATTTATGGAAAATGACTGTAATTGGATTCTTGGGACCATTTTTATCTTCTTCCATAGTACTCTTCACATTTCTTCGGCAATTCTTCACTTTATGTCCTTCCTTCCCTCACGTAAAGCATTTCATTGTCCCATTGAGACACTTTCCTGGGTGTCTCCTTCCACATTTCCTGCATGATGGAAATTGAGGATTTCATTCTCCATGGTCTCAACTACTGGAGCTCTTATCATTCATCACCTTTCTCTTCTTTGTTGAGTCCGGTAATTGGTTAATATATATATTGTTGATCATATTTTTGGAAAATTGATTTGGCATAAAGATGATATCTTTTATGCCAATCAACATTCCATTTTGTTGCTCATTGCCACCATCGTTCCCACCTTGTATATCATTCTCAAAGTCACTATGACTTCCTTGGAATCCATCAATTGACTAAAACCAGAAAGAATTGTGTGAGTAATAGTAGTCATACAATCATTTAGTGATTAACATGTCACCATATTCTCAATCTGAAACACATTAAGATTAACCAATGTCATTTACTCTCAACTTATATATGTAATACTTTAAATCGGATTGTAAAGCAAATGTAAATTATCCTAAGCATATCCCCCGGGAGTGTTGTAACCAAGAGTGCAACAAGGCCCGTTGTCGTGAACAAGTTCCTATTCGAGTCTAGCTCAAAGCGGTGTTTTCAGGTTTTACCCCTATGTACATCTATGCCAAATCCGACTCTACCTGCTCGTATCCAAACATGGATGTATTGCCCGGAAAACTCAGAAAATCTCTACAATACCAAAATTCTAAGAAGTTCTTCTATACTAATCCTCAAAGTTCATCTTAGGTCTACGTGCTCTAATCAGAGTTTATCTAAATCTAGCTTCCAAGTTTTGTACAAAACTTCCTCTGATACCTACTATAACGCCCCGACCCTAGATACCCAGAGTCGGTGCATTATTACATAACATTGGCATGATCCCAAAGGATCAAGTCTCGAATGACCGATTAGTTTAGTAGTCTTGGAAACAATAGATATATTCATAAGTCTTACATTACATCATAAGGTAAAAAAACTAAAACAATATCTTGTATTCATATCCCCTCATACTATCCCTTCAGTTCATTCATAAATTACTTCTTCATAATCCTGGGATAAATAAAACATTGAAAGGGGTGAGCTCAGATGCTCAGTAAGGATAACATTATAGAAGAAGCTTTCATAGATATGCATAAACACTTAAGGCAGTTTATAACTAAAATGAAAGCCTTTTAAACTTTAACTTCAGCATAAAATGGAAAAGATAAAATAAAATAATGCCATTTACTTACTCACATGGATATTCTACTAGTCTAATGATCACATGCAATATCAATGACCACTTTCATAATGATGGAATGCATAATGCCACACAATCATAAGCACATAGCCAAGGCCTCATGCCAAGACTACAAATAAGATTTGCCAAGGCCTTGTGCCAAGACACTAGTTTGTCTCATGAGACCTACCGATGCATCTAGGAGATATAGCGGGCTCCACCCGTCACTTATTAAGTCCAATTAATTCCTCATATGAACAGGTTTGAAACATAACATAATCATTCGTATTAAAACTAGCATATGAAAGGTCAATACTTTATCCAAAAACTATGAATGGTATAAAAATAGCACATCCACAGTCAAACATAACATATTAGATACAATATGGAAGATTTTATTGTATCATATTAACCTCAATTGAGAATAATTAAGGATATTGACATATATGAAAATAATCATCAAAACTATTTGAGAGAAATATCCCCCTTTTTCTTTAAAAAATTTAAACGTCACACTATTTGTCAAGAAGCCATTTAAAAATTGATTTTTGAATCAATGTTTCCCATAACACTTTGAAACTTGTAAAAGGAGTTTTAATTTTAAAACATTAATGTCCATATAAATAAATTCTTAAAACCATTTTTAAAACATGGACATTAATGAGCAAGATTTAGATGACTGTGTCTTCAAAACACTTAATAATGTTTTTTAGTTTGAGATTCTAACCAAAAGAGAGACACTTGAATACAAATAATTGAGGTAATAAAAACTTTATAATACCATGACAATAAAGGTATTCATGATATACTATGTCAAAGTACATTATATACATCACATAAAAGTGATTTGGTGTATAACAACAAAGAAGTCTCAATGGAATGTAAATTGAGATGAAATATCTCATAAAGGCTGTATCCATAGGTTAAGGATAAATCAACGACATAATTATTTGTGAAAAATATAAATATAGTAAATATGATTGTATATTTAGTGTAATACAATCAAAGTATATTTATATATATTCTAGTAAAAACAACACCAATGAATTGGATGTTTACCTCAACAAATCGAGATTGAGTAAAAATTACTCTTATCAAGTTCATACCAATGAATTGAGAATTTATCAATGGAGTGATTATGTGTATAAAAAGTATATCCACAGAAAGGGGAGTTTAAGTTATTACATAATCAAATGAATAGTGATTCTACACATAATCTTGGATTAAAAATAATCAATTAAGTATGCGTAAAGCCGAATAAATGGAAATTGAAATTTCAAATTCCCTTATCGATTAGATAACTTATGAAACATACACCCATGAAAGAAGGATCATAAAAAGATCATGTAAATACCCATAAATTAAAGTATATTACACAATTAATACAATCATGGGAAGTACACATACACCACATGCAATAAATAAGTGGTGAATAATGGATTTCTCACGAAATTAAGAGTGAGATATGAAACCCCTTACCTTGTAAATTTCCTTGGTTGGGGGTAGGTTAACCTCCTGTATAATGATGAAATAATTTTTTATTAAATTATTCATGAATAATATACATTAATATGATATCATATATGATCTTTTAACATTTCTTTGTTAATAATATCTTAGAATTATCGTCGTTTCGGGTGTTAACTTACTCATTTTCTTTTATATGTTTTGTTACATAAGCCATGTTTGTAATGGATAGTTTGTATCTTATTCATATCCAGAATGATATAAAGTTTTTAAACATTATTTTTAAATCATCAAATGATAATTATACTTGAATGGATATGATGGAGAATGAATCTCATCGCGTTCGGGGAGACGGTAGTCCGTACGTACGCAGGATCGATAATATCATTCTTTTGATATTAAAATAATATATAACCGGATGGTATATCATATATACATAATCATTATCAAGTTATATTTATTATTTAAATGAGTTAAACATCATTATTATACACACCCAAATAATAATATATTGAATAACAATTACACCACGACGTGGAGACGGTAAGCCATACGTATGCACGTATGGTGACATGTTACTCAAAGGGTGGATAGAATACTGAATATGGTTATACCATATTTATAATAACATCATAGTATATATAAGATACTGGATTTATTATTTTAGAATGGTAATAACAATGAAAGAAGAAGTGGAAGAAGAAAAGAACCTGAAAAGGGGTGGTGAAAACATTACCTCTTCTTCGGGTTCTTCCTTTTGATTTGATCAAAAGGGCTCCTTAAGTTGGCTTTCTGATCAAACTATGGAATCTAGGTTGTAGTGAGGGAACTTGAGAGAGTATTTGGGCCGGGTCTGGCCAAACCAAAAGGCTTTGATGGTGTGAAGAAATGAGAAGGAGGAGTTCCCTTTTATAAGAGGGGTGAGAGGCACCTTTGGAAAAGCTAGAAATATTAATTTATAATAAATTCATATTCGCTTTCAAATGGCTCCAAAGTTGATTATTCAAATGTTATGGTAGGGATAGGTCTAAAACCATTCAACCTATATAATTTAGACAATTTTGGGTTTCTATATTAAACTTATCTTTTAGTTTTAACTCTTAGTTATTTAGTTTGACATTTACCATGTCACTTTGTATTTTTATATTATATAGTTAATAAACTTACTATATACATCCAAGCGACACCCAAGTGGTCCATTAATGATATAACTATCATTATATAAGTCTCTTGGACGAACCTTAGATTTTTAGGAATTTAATATCAATTAATAATATAATATTCGTTTTAAAAACTCTTTTATGTCAATTTTGACACTATTCAATAGTTGATTTTTGTGAAACTCATAACAGAACGATTACTTAGAACAAAGTTAATTAAATAAATCCTCAGATTTCATATTATCCTATAAAATTAGTGTAATTCCTTAAAAGTATTAAATTATATTTATATGGGTATTTATAATATCAATTATTTTAATTTTTCACTATTATGGTAATTACTGCATCATTATTGTGTCATAAATATATTAGATTATTTAATATTTAAAAATTATAACTAAAAGATAATTATGTAGGAAATATTATTATATTTCTAATTAATATTTACAATCGAATTTATCTTATGTATAACCTTATATTAAAAATGTTTTAGTAAATAAACTTTGATTTTAACTCTTTTAACTCTTCTTTGAATTAAATAATTATAAATGTCCTAATCTAATCCATGTGAACCTAAAAGATAATATTTTCTTTGTAAGGTTGTTTTTGATTGAGATACTCTTGTCCAATAGAATTAGGACATGTGTTAGGGTAATATTAATATCATTTTTACCCATAATTACCCTATTTACTTTTAACCGTGGTAAATAAAAGTGAAAAGTTACTATTCTCCAAAAAGTATTTTTATCTCATTGAACCACATTTTACTTCTTGATATTAACCATGTCTCTCGGATTTTCGAAATTCCATTCACAGAAGCGCTAAAATTATGTTTTATGAAAAATTCAGTTTTTTTAACTACTACTTAGTAGTTTCACTATTCATCAAAAATTGATGTTTTTTCAGAACAATGTCAAAATTTCACCCTAAGATATAATTGATATTCCAAATTCAAAAATTATGTCTATTTTACAAAATTCTAAACATATATTTTGCATTAATTAATTTTATAATTAATTCCCACTATCACAAGAAATAGCGTGTTTTTAGGAAACAATATATATCAAAAGATTGACCATTGTTTAGGTCCAATTTCAAAGTGAAATTAATTCTAATGAACCCCATTGGATAAAATGGTAATAATATATTCTAATTATACTTTAAAACTACTCAATAATATAATTTTTCACTATAAATTTTTT
Organism: Viscum album; assembly: GCA_963277665.1. NCBI lineage: Eukaryota > Viridiplantae > Streptophyta > Magnoliopsida > Santalales > Viscaceae > Viscum > Viscum album. The sequence continues at coordinate 1,392,470,172 of OY728126.1, read as the reverse complement.
TTATTTAAAAGGTTGTTTTTAATGAAAATTTAGTAATTTTCACTATTCATCAAAATATAAGTGTTATCCGAAAAGATCCAAAATTTCACACTAGGATAAATTCGATATTCCGAATCCAAAAATGAAGTCCATTTTGAGAGATAGAATTTATAAAATTTCAAAAAGTAGGTATTACTATTCACAACGGCTAGTTTGATTGGTTGTGGTGTGTCAGAATCTTGAAGTTGCGTACAATGCACGCCATTGCATTATTCGAAGGGAAAAGTACAGTGGAAGCTTGGGGTGTTACACTTGGAGTCCCCAACATTCCTCCCCTGAAAGTCACACATCCCCAGTTCTTGGCACGTAGAGAAGAACTTTGATCCTTGATCAACCATGTAGGGATTTTTTTCATCTCTCCTTACTGTGTATCATGCGGGTGGGTACACCATTGTTTTTGTGGGAATGGATGAAACAAAACCGTAACATATATAATAAAACGACTGTTAAAGAATGGTGGGGTGTGTATGACAATTTTGTTGAACTCTTTTATAATTTCTATATGTTGTCAACTGTATGGGCTTATGCTCACTGAAAATCCTGGCCGTTGGTTGTCTTTCCTTGCACTCTAATGAACCCTTTTCTTAAGTTATTATAAAATGATTATAACATGGAAATTGGTTAATCACTAGAACTCGGTTGGTTAAATGGATTCCTAGTGAACATCAATCCTTGTATGGTCACCCTGTTTAACCAACTGAAAGAATAACCTAATGAATGATGTTCATGAACCTAGAAGTTTCCCTACTCTGTTTTGGTAGTAGGTGAGTTGTTCTGCTTGATGATTATGGGGTGATGTGGATGGGGATGAGATCTTTGGTTGTATCATGGTTGATGGTTGTGAATCTGAAGCTATGTGGGGCAGTATCTTGAGGCTTGGTTTGGTTCTAGTACTTTAAGGGATCTCACATATCCCTTTATCGTTGTGACATTACAAGAGAATTGGGTGTTAATGCTTAAATTGTTGTTTGGGTGTTTCTCTTTCTCTGCCTTGTGTTTATGATTGTTAGTTGCCTATTGGTGCAGAATTTACTTAAATGGGATCACATGAAAATGAAAATAATAATGGGCTCAATGGGGAATTTTTTTCTAGGATGAGTGGTGACATGGTTGTGGGTTTGGTGTTTCTTGTGAATGAATAGTAACGAGGGTGTTTGTGCTTAAGTTGGTTTTGGTACTCCTAGGTTTGGATGAGTGCATGTCATATATATTATATAATTGTAGTTATTATGTTTCTTATTCGTACCCCACCCAAGTTGAGCACCTAGTACCGAACACACCCATTTCACGGCGGAGGGTGTTTTTCCAAACAATCCTATGAGTGGATGGTTATTTTCTCCTTTTCTGATCCCTTTCCAAAATAGCCCAAGACTCATTGGGAAGGTTGTGATGGCCTGAGGTACATTATATCCATAGATTATCCAGGAATGGTATTTGTGGTGGTTTCCAAGATGTGTGCGGGCAGGTTGTTTCCCAAGTGTCTTTGAGATGAGGTCGAGGTGTCCTCAGGAGTGATAGTGGTTGTTAAGGCCCAGGTATTTGGGAGTGTGGTTACATGTTATTGTAGTGGCGTAGGTGTTTGTAGGAAGGATGTGTTGTTGTGTCCCAGGTGTGTGCAGGCAGGGGGTCGCAGTGGGACTATAGTGAGAATGGAGGAAGAGGTTCGATGTGTCGGATGTCTTCAACAACTAGTGGGAAAGTGGCGTGGGGTACCCAAACATCGATGTGTTATTACTATTATATTTCTTGACTTGCATTATCTGGGGAGCACACCTTGGTGAGGCATGGGTGGGTAGTTGTCCTTGCTAGGTGTTTCAGTTATCTCTTTTCTCACAGGGCATTAGAATGCCTCCCCACTTCTGCAAGAGAGATTTTAGTTATCCCTACTGAGTATGCTTGTATGCTCACCCTATGTATATAAAACTATTTTCTGGTCTCCAGAAGGACAGCAGGGATCATGCATGGCCATACTAGTTCAGACGCTAGGACCATTACTGTTGCTATTTTTCTTTCATTTGGTACTTCTTTTTTGGGTTTTATTTTAACTTTGTATCATTTACTTTTGGAACATGCATATGAGAATGGTTTTTTTGGCTTTACCTGTACTTCCAATTTTGGTGTTTATGGGATTTATTATCTGATATCTCAATCCTATTAAATAAAAAGGGTAATGCCTCCCATATTTTGTAGGATTCTGTACCCTTGGGGCTAGTCTCCACTCGATGAGCTATTGAAGGCATGTCTCGAGGGTCATTATCTCTCCTTCAACTTGAAGAAGGAAGGGTCTGGAAACTTGCAATCCCTTCTCGAATCTTGGTGAAGGCAGGTCATGACATAATGGTATTAGAGGCAGTAGGTTGAGAGATATGATGGACTCTGGGGTTAGGCATAGTGAGGATTGCATGGGATGGTAGGGAAATAGTGTTGGGTGATCGTGGTGCCTGAAATAGTCCAAGGAAGACCAGATAGGACATGGGATTTAAGGGCCCCCCGTGATCCGATTCAAGGACTCCGGGCCTACCGAACGACCAAGTAAGGCTACATAGATTGTAGGGTAAATACCCTACAGATGATACATGCATAATAATGACTTGTGTTCTTGTGTTTCATGTGGGTTTGGGGATTTGAAATGAATAAGAAGTCTAAGAAAAAATAAAATCAATCTTCTACACTACTCGGGCTTAGGAATTCCTTGTTTACCTTGATGTTATAGCACCCGGATGGAGACCAAGGGTAGTACGAGCGGTCGAGGACCCGGAGGTTGATTTGGATGATTGAAAAAGGGTTGATCAAGAAGAGGATGACTATCTGTGGAAGAAGACCCTCTGTGGCTTTCAGCAGCATACCCTAAGGAAGTACAAGGGTAGCACCTCAAACATGGAGACAGAGAGCTGGCTAGAGGATCTAGAGATAGGTTTTAGCTTGATCCGAGCTCTGAAAGAATATTGGGTTCCTCTGGCTGTAATCCAGATGTGGGGAGTAGCTCATTAGTGGTGGATGCTTTGTCTTGGGGAGAAGAGGTAGGATGAGGTGACTTGGAATAACTTCGAGAAGGAGTTCCGTGCGGAATTCCTCTCTTACATGATGAAAGCTGAGAAGAGGCAAGATCTCCTCTCCCTCCAGTAGGGTAGAATGTTAGTGAGATAGTTGGGGATAAAGTTCAAGGATCTCGTCTGCATTGCTCCAAACCTCTTTCCAGATGAGGAGGCGAGACGTTTGGATGAGGTACTTCGACCATCTCCTCAGTATGCTATTACTCCCCTCACCTTACTGAAATTCTTGGAGGTCCGGAAGAAGGATGAAGTAGTGGAGAGGATGCACACTCTGGGAGGTGTATCGCGAGAGGGAGTCCAGTTTGTCTCGTCGAAGGGGAAGGTCGTCAGTTGCAAGCCTCCAGCATCAGCGCCCTCTAGGTTTCAACCAGTAGGGAGTAGGCCCCAGCAGTTCGAGTTCCAATCTCCCAGTCCTCACTCATTCCTTTCATCCCCAAGACCGAGATGCTTCATATGTGGCAGCCATGGGCACCTTTGGAATCAGTGCCCGGACCGAGTACAGTACAATGGGGGTTGGCTGGTGCAGCACCCGCCCCAGCCGCAACAGTTTCAAGTGAGGCCCATTCAGCAGCAGCAGCAGCAGGGACAACGATCTGCTGCTCCTCCAAAGGCAGACGTCGCAGGAGGAGGCCGACCTCCGGGAGCTCCTAAGGGACCTCAACTAGGGCACGGTCAGGGAGGCGGCCGACAGCAGAAGGGTAGGGGAGGTGGGCGTGGGTTGTTACAAGATGCGGAAGCAGCATCTCCAGTAGGGCCTATGGGCAGTTCTAGTGGGTTGGGCCTACGGGTTGTGTAATGGGCATGGTTTTCCTCTGGGCCTTCAGGTCAGGTATTGCGGGTCATGTCGGGCCTTGTGTCTTGGGCCTATGGGTCATGTTCAGGTTCACCTTCAACCCTTAAAAGGGGGATTATCTATAATCAAATAAAAATAAGGCCTTCGGGCCATTTGGGCAGTAGGGCCGGAAGTCGTTCGAGGTATGATCAGCTTGTTTATTACACTTTCCTATGCCTTGTTCGATACAGGAGAATCACAATCCTTTTTTGTGCCCAATCTAGCCCGTGCTATGGGAATAGATGCTGAGAGACTTCCAGTGCCCCTGGTGTTGAGTACACCAGTCAGAGATCAGATCGACTTGTTTTAGGTTTGTTGAGGTTGTAGACTAATGATAATGCCACATTAGTGAATCACGGATATTCTAATGTTCCAGATACATCCATACGACGTCATCCCAAGCATTGACGTGTTATTCTCTATATGTACCGGTATTTACTACTTCCGAAAAAGGATCATGTTTTCCAACATGAGTGGTCGACGTGTGACTTTCATATACAAGAGGGTTTACCAGGAAGGTAACCGGTGGGTGGAGCCCCTTCTTTCCTTGTTAGTTGAACTGTTAGTGGAGTCGGCGTATACAGAAATGGTGGAAGTCCCAGGGATCGTCGGTGAGTTTATGGACATCTTCCCTGAAGAGGTGGTGACTCTACCAACTCTACGTGATGTTGACTTCAGTATAGACTTGCAACATGATGCCCGTTCGATTTCGATGGCTCCCTACCAGATGGGTCCTTTTGAGTTGCGGGAGTTTTGGATTCCGATTGTTGATCTGATGAAGAAGGGTTTTGTTCAACCAAGTGCATCACCATGGGGTGCTCTAGTATTATTCACAAGGATGGTAGATCGTCATCTCAGGCTGTGCATAGACTACTGTATACTGAATCGGGTAATAGTCAAGAACCGTTACCCTCTTCTGAGAATAGACGTCCTTTTCAAACAGTTAAAAGTGGCAGGGTAGTTCTCCAAGATTGACTTGATGTTAGGATATCACCAGCTGAGGGTGAAGGAGTGTGACATCTTGAAGACTACCATTAAGTACTGATATGGGAACTTTGAGTTTGTGGTCATGTCGTTCGGTGTTACGAATGTACCGGTTGTGTTCTTGGGACTCATGAACTCCTTGTTCTGGGAATACAAGGATGGGATCATAGTCGTGTTTATTGATGACATCCTGATCTACTCAGGGTCAGAGGAGGATCACGCTGAGCACCTGATACCGGTTTTAGAGGTCCTCTGATAGAACCAACTCTATGGGAAATTGTCCAAGTGCAAGTTCTCGACATGAGAAGTGCACTTCCATGGGCACGTGGTGTCCAAGCAGCGAATAGCGATGGACCCATCGAAGGTCGAGGTGGTTGTTTCATGGGAATCACCCAAGAACGTGGAAGAGGATCTTAGTTTCCTTGGAATTTCTGGTTACTACCAGAGGTTCGTACCCAACTTCTCCCGAGTTGCAGCACCTTTGATAGCTTTGACCAAGAAGGACCTAGCTTTCGTATGGGATGGGCAGTGCGAGGTAGCCTTTAGCTATCTAAAAGATAAGTTGTTAAGTGACCCAATACTGAGGTTCCCAGAAAAAGGGGTGGTGTATGAGGTGTTATGTGATGCGTTAGGACAAGGCCTCTGGTGTGCGGTGATGCAACGACAAGGGGTGATCTCTTATGGGTCTAGGAATTTATGTCCCCATGAGGGTAATTATTACACCCAATTTTGGGAGCTTGCGGTGGTCATGTTCTCACTAATGTTGTGGTTGTATTACCTCGTCGGGGAGCGCTTCATGGTCATTACGGATCACAAAAGCATAATGTATATCTTCTCCCAGTGGGACCTAAACATACTCCAGCGAAGGTGGATGTAGTTCCTTTATGACTAAGACTACAGGATTTCCTACACCTTAGGAAAAGGTAATGTGATGGCTGATGCCTATGGTTGGAAGTCACAGAAGGATGCAGTTTGATAGTCAGCAGATGCTTGGAAGGCGATAGAGGAGTTGGCTTCCTTGCACCTGGATGTATGGGAGGATGGGGGTATAGGTTGTCTGTTTCAGATGAAAGTGCAATCCTCTCTCCTACGGTAGGTGGAGGATTCTTAGTGGGGAGACCTATAGAGTGAAGTAATCCTTGACCAGGTCAAACATGGCGATGCTCCGAAAGGGTGGAAAGAGGATGGTTATAATCAGATTCTTTTCAAGGGGAATTTGTTTGTTCTAGAGACGATGTGTGAGAGAGTACTTGTTGATTTCCACAACTCACCCCTAGCGGTGAATTTGAGAGTCTCCAAGATGTACCAGGGTCTGAGGAGGCAGTTTTGGTGTCCCGGGTTAAAGCAGGCGGTGGCAGAGTTGGTGGCCAGGTGCATAGTGTATCAGCAAGTGAAGGCTGAGCACCATGTTCCAGGCGGTCTGTAACAACATTTTGATTTCCCTGAGTGAAAGTGGGATGAAATCTTGACGGATTTCATCAGAGTACTACCCAAGGTTCAAGGAGGTTGTGATGCTATCTAGGTAGTGGTGGACTGGTTGACGAAGTCGGCTCACTTTCTAGCGATCAAGGAGTGGGGTGCAGTGGATATCATAGCCCCGAGGTACGTGGATGAGGTGGTACAGTTGCATGGAGTTCCGAGGTCCATAGTCTTGGATAGGGATTCACGGATTACCTCACAAGTTTGGAAAGGATTACAGCATGCTTTTGGAAACTAGCTACATCTTAACACTGCTTTCCACCCCCAGATAGATGGACAAACATAGCGCACCATCCAGACATTGGAGGATATGCAACGAGCGTGTATTATGGACTCTAGGGGATCATGGGAATGAAAATTGCCTCTGGTGGATTTTTCCTACAATAGTAGTTGTCACTTTACCATTGGAATGGATCCCTTCGAAGCTTTGTACATGAGGCCGTGTCGCTCACCCATGTGCTGGAAAGAGGTCGGGGAGGCAAGTGTTCTTTTACAGGAGGTGGTGTAGAGCACGACGGAGAAGGTTCAGCTTATACGGGAGACGATAAAGGCGGTCCAGTACCGAAAAAGTCATATTCCAATAATAGGAGGAGACCCTTGGAGTTCGATTTCGGGGACCACATGTTCATGAAGGTCTCACATCGGCATGGGAAATAGAGGTTCGGTAGGGGGAGTATGCTTTCTCCCAGGTTCGTCAGACCATTCAAAGTGTTGTGGTGGTCCGGTAAAGTGTCTTATCAGCAAGCGCTACAACCATCGCTACTGAAACTGCACGATGTCTTCCATGTGTCTCGTCCCCGAAGATATCTAAACAATGATTCACACATCCTCGATTGGGGAAAGTTGGTTATCAAGGACGATTTGACTTTTTTGGAAAGACCATTGAGGATCGAGGATCGTGAGGAGAAGGTGCTCCGTGGACAAACCATTCATTTGCTTCGTGTGTTGTGGATGCATGGAGGGATCAAGGAAAGTACCTGGGAATGGGAGACGCAGATGTGCGCCCAGTACCCAGAGCTGTTTTGAGTTTTGATATATTTTGATTGTACTTGTTTGTGATGGAACACTTTACCTTGTTAACTATGGAACATACGGTTTTCCCTATTCTAGGGATGTGTGTGATGAGTCCTGACTATAGGGAGGGGGGGACCTGATCCCTAATCAAGACGCGTTAAGGTGGATGCGATTAAACCCGTGTGGGCGAGTCAGTGCCCCCCAAAGAGGATAATATCTTGACATGGTGGTAGAAACTCCATAACCCATATGACTGAACATTTTGACCCTCGAAAGATTAATGGTTACATGAGGGAGAGGTGTTCGCAGATGTCTATGAGGTTCCCTCCTGAGAGGTATCTTTTTAGGTGGTTGTTCAGATCCCCTCTTTTCTTCGGGTCTAGTTTTGATTCTCGAGGGCGTGAATAGTTTAAGATGTATCTGATGTAATGGAACGAACACACCTGGTCCATTAATTTTCCAAAACATGACTCCATTGTGACGGTGGTACCATGAGGGTGGCACTGTGATAGTGGCACAGTGACGGTGGCACCGTGACGTTGGGACCGTGAGGGTGGCACCGTGTCCTCACCGGTCGGTCTTCGTTCTTTCATAGTTCCCAACTTTTCCGCTCGTGCAACATATCTTTTGACGTAAAGATGATTTATTGTCACCTTTCAAAGCCATTTAAATCCCATAAATAATATATAAAATCCCCCAATAGTTGGCAAATCCTTAACTTACCAAAACCTATTATTTTTCCTTGGTTTCATGCCCATCCTTGTACCTTCTAGATCTGCCCATGTTACGCATTTCATTATGGTTAATGAAAACTATTTAACGCATAGCCTTTATGACCACCTCTCTATGGATAATTATTAAATGGAAATTAATCCCATCGTTCGTAACTACCCAACCGCGTGGTGACACCACAATCTGACTTGAGATCCGTTAAAAATTCCATATCCCGTAACAAAGAGATCTCATCTTTATATCATGATAGAAATTATTTCTTCTTCCTCTTGGTTATTCTCCTTTTCTTCTTTGTGTGTTTGGGGTTCTCCTTCCAAAGGCAAGTAGTGTGCCTGTGTTGGAGCCTTTCTGCTCACCCTTGGAGTCCCCGACGTTCCTCCCCTGCAGTCTCGCATCTCCAGTTCTTGGAGCATGGAGAAGAACTTAGATCCTTGATCAACTAGGTAGGGATTTTCCTTCGTCTCTCCTTACTGTGTATCATGCGGGGTGGGTACACCACTGTTTCTATGGGAATGGATGAAACCAAACCTTAACAAAGATAATAAATATACTGTTAAAGAATGATGGGGTGGGTTTTAAAATTCTACTATACACTATTATAATTTCTATATGTTGTGAACTGTATGGGATTATACTCACTGAAAATCATGGTTGTTGCTTGAATTTCCTTGTGCACTAATGAAACCTTTCTTTCTGTGATGATTATATGAATGTAACATGGAATGTGGTTAATCACCTAAACTATGTTCATTAAATGGATTCCCAATGAACATCAATACTTATGTGGTCACCCCAGTTATCCAACATAAAGAATGACCTAATGAATGATGTTCTTGAACATTTAATATTCCGTACTCTATTTTGGTAGTAGGTTTTTTGTTATTCTTGATTATTATGGGGTGATGTGGATGGGGGGTGGGATCCTCGGTTGGGGCACGGTTTTTGGTTTTGAATCTGAATCTTTGTGGGGCTATATCTCGAGGATTGGTTTGGTTCTAGTACTTTGAGGGATCTCACAGATCCCTTTGTTGTTGTGACTTTACAAGAGAACCCGGTGTGATTTCTTAAATTGTTGTTTGGGTTTTTATCTTTCTCTAGTTTATGGTTATACCTGTTAGATGACCAGTAGAGAAGAATTTACTTAAATGGGATCACATTAACATGAAAAAAAGAATGGGATCAATGGGGATTTGTTTTCCGGGACGAGTGGTGACATGGTCGTGGGTTCAGTGTTTCTTGTGAATGAATAGTGACGAGGGTGTTTGTGCAGAAGTTGGTTTTGTAACTCCTAGGTTGGGATGAGTGCTTGTTATATATTTTATATAATTCTAGTTCTTATGTTTCTTATTCGCTCCCCACCCATGTTGATCACCTAGTGTTGAGCACCCCAATTTCATGGGGGGGGGGGGTGTTTTTCCAAACACTCTTATGAGTGGATGGTTATTATCACATTTTCTTCTACCCTCCCAGAATATCCCAAGAATCATTGGGTAGTCTGTGATGGCATGAGGTCCATTATATCCAAAGATTATTTTGGCAGGGTAGTTGTGGTGGTTTCCTAGGTGTGTGCGGGTAGGTTGTTTCCCAAGTGTCTTCGGGATGAGGCCCAGTTGTCTTCAGGTGTCTCAATGGTTGTTCTAGCCCAGGTGATTGTGAGCGTGGTTACATGTGGTTGTTGTGGCCCATGTGTTTGTGGGAGGGATGTGTGGTTATGTCCCAGGTGTGTGTGGGCATGGTGTGGCAATGGGACTGCGGTGAGAATGGCATGAGAGGTTCGATGCATAGGATGTCTTCAATAACCAATGGGGAAGTGGCGCGGGGTACCCAAACATCGATGTGTTATTACTATTATATTTCTTAACTTGCATTATTTGGGGACCAAGACTTGGTGAGCCTTGGGTGGGATGTTTTCCATGCTATGTGTTTCAGTTATTTCTTTTTTCATAGGGCATTAGAATGCCTCCCCACTTGTGCACAAGAGCTTTTGGTTTTCCATACTGATTATACTTCAATGCTCACCCTACATATATAAAACTGTTTTTAGGTTTCCTGGAGGTCTTTAGGAATCCTACAGGGTCGTACTAGATCAGAAGTTGGGACATTTGTGGTTTCTGAATTTCTTTCTTTTGGTACTTCTTTTTGGGGTTTTATTTTACTTTTGTATCATTTACTTTTGGAACATGAATATAAGAATGGTTTGTTTTGGCTTTAACTATACATACACTTTTTGGGTTGTTAGGATTTACTATCTTATCTCCTGATCCTGTTGAATATAAAGGGTATTGTCTTCCATGTTTTGTGTGATTCTATAACCTTGGTGCTAGTCTCCACTCCGGGACCTATTGAATGTGGGTCTCAGGGTCATTATCTCTCCTTTAACTTGAAGAAGGAAGGGTCTGGCAACCTGTTGTCCCTTCTCTCATCTTGGTGAAGGCGGGTCGTGACACCATTTTTTTGATCTATATCCCTATTTTTATGAGGTTTATATGGACATAAATGTTAATTAATGATGATATAACTTTTATGAAAAATGAATATGAGTTACAGTGTGAACTAAATTATGTCATATGTTCTCGGTTTTATGATATAATATCCAAATTCTTTCAACACACTACTTTTAAAATTTATGATCATCCATACATATTCTAATTTATACATCATTGAAATAACATATTTTATTATTTTAAAGTAAAAAATGAATGTGATGATCAAATAATCAACACATTCTGAATAATTCCTCATTATTACCTATAGATAAGAGTTAATTAATTATAGTGGCATTGTGAACTGAATATCAAAATTCATGTCACATCCTTATCAAATTTCTCCATTTAGATATATTTAAAAAATATATTAGTTTTACTCCTCTTGTGGGGATGGTATTTTATCACATCACCTCAATTTTTTTCCCAAAATCTGTTAACAATTATAGATACATATTATGTAAAAACGAATATTTTTATTCCTTTAGATAAATGATAATTAGAAACTAAATTTAAAAATTAGAAAATTATAACACTTTGTCTTCGTCCCTCGATTGAAACTCATTTATCCATTAAGAGAAGTGTAATTAAACAATTCCTTTAGAAAATGACTGCATCTTCATCATCCCAAACATGAACAATAGTCGTTATATTTATTTACTGATCATCTATTTGAAGAACATTTTTGGACATTTTATTGATACTCAAGGATAGTTCTTCTAATACAAATATTCATTGATTTTATTTCATTTAATGTTGAGAAAAACCTGATATCCTATTATTTAATGTTATTAACAGCCTTTTTAAACTCCAATAATATAATATAAACAATATTCATCCACTTTCCATGTATTACTAGACAACATTTCTTTAAGACCGCCATCAATTATAAGTGATTTAGATTATTTTTCTATTATATTAATAATTTTATCTACAAAAATAAAAATCATATTATGAGAATTAGTATAAAAAACATTTATAAAATAATCCTATTTGTTAGAACATCTATATATTTCATCCATGTAATAAATTATATTCTATTTAGGTAATGTTGATTGATTTCAAATCTATTTTTTCTTCTAAAAATTGTGTTTTTATTTAAATTAGATATATCTACATCAATTTATCAAATATTTTAGTCTTTAAAAATTATGTGTTATACAACGAAATTTATCATTTATTTCAAAACAAAATTTATAATTCAATCATTTTCCATTAATATATGATCTTATTTAAGAATTATATGCCCTTTTGTGAATATTTTCTTTCAATATTCTAGTAACCATTGCTTCAGTTTCTTATTTTTTTGAAACAAAATTATATAAACACCACCCAAAATAATTAGATAAAAGTGTGAGGATTTCATTCATTTGATCATTATTTTCTACACCATTTAGGAATTTAGGATCGGAACAATTTGGAGAAATTGATTTCATATCCTTAGAATATGATAGAAAATATAATACATTATTCTAGAGGTTATCTATAAAATCAACTTTAGTTTAATTATCCAAAACATAGATAATGATTATTTAATAATAATTTTTTATTAGGATAATTTTTTAACATTGTTATAGTTAGATTTTGTCTTAATCAACTATTCATAAAATGTATTAAATTTTACATCAAGATCATATAATATTTTGTTATATTCTAAATTTCACAGAATGAGATCCTTAATTTAATAAATGTAACCATTTTTCATATTCTATATTTCATATTGAAGTTGTGTATCATTATCATATAGTATTAATAGTTTCTTATTATTTGGGTTTTTATTAAAACCTGATTTAATTTATATTTTTTGCATATATTCTGTATAACTCACTTAATCCTCTTCAACACAACATGATAAAATCATGTCCAATAACATGAGGAATACATGGTTTGATTTATTAGTTATTCAATCATATTATAATGCCTTATTTCTATAGTGTTTAAATATTTTTATGTTTTACTCATTGGATTCCAAACAATCAATTTTTTGAACCTCTACATTCTGATATTGGCAATGTTTTTTAACACATTGTTTTTAAAAAAAATTCACCATGTTCATCATTATCAATCACATTATATTTTATCCCTTGTTATTATAATACAGAATTCCCTATTCTAATGTAATTAAAACACATTAGAGGATTGTTAAATTGGTATTTTCTTCATTTAACACTAATGTTCACTGAAATCCAATACATGTTTCTCGCATTCCATTTATATAAATTTTGATTATTTTCATATTCTGGGACTCATTCATTCATCTGACCTTTGAGATTAATTCCTTCTATAGAATTAAATGAAATTAACTTTTCTAAAGTTGTATTCCAACAAATATTTAATAATATATAAATTCCATAAAATTAGAAAAAAAAATACTCAAAATAGAGTGAAGTCAAATTTCCCCTATATAAAAGAATCAATTGCTTAAAATATATAAAATATATAATTATCCTTTCAATAATAATTGAATCATCGAATGATTATAATATTCCTTTTATGTAGTTGAAACTTTCAATAACCATTACCAATTATTCCACAATAATATCTTCATCTTCTAATGTATAATAAATCATTTCCATAAAAAGAAACTATTTATTGCACATTGATATTTCCATTAAAAATTATCTCAATATTAGAAGACATAACTTTTATATTTTGAGTCCAATTAATTTTTTGAACATCATTATGATAAGGAAACTATAATATAATTCCATACCATACCATCAAAGTGTAATTTCATTTTATCCGCAAATGTTATTGGGTCATCAATTAAAATTTTTGTAAATTCAATTATAATAGAATCAATTAGTTTATACTAATTGCAAGAGGATAACGAATAATAATATTCAATAATCCAATAACATTCATATAATAAATTTTAAAAACACCTATTCAATTGATTTGATTCATATTACGTCTTTCAAAACTTATATTTTGTGTGAATACTCAATGTGAAACTAGATTAATAATGAAACTACATGAATATCCCAAGTGGTGATGTATCTCTAATGTGGGGAGGGTTATTGGGATAAATCTTGGCTCTAATATAATAATTTCTTTAGTGAAATAATCATATTAGGCATGGAAAGCTATTGATCCACTATGTTTCAAACCACAATCTCATCCATATAAATCTAAAATAAAGATATATATGGGAGATGTTATTTTTTAAACATTTATCGACAATGTGTGTGACTTAACTTTAATATGTTTGGGTCCTTTTCAGGAACCAAATTTAATCATTACTTCCATGACTTCTTATAACTTCTCTCCCCCTAAATCTCAGCCTCTTAGATATTATCTAATCTCCCCGAAATTTCCTAACATTATCCACAATGTTTTTTTTCATCATGGAATATGAATGAAAAATATAAACATGGAAAAGATTTCATATTCACCAACTTCAGAAAAATATCATCTTCAGATATTTAAAATATGAAAATACTTATAATAATACTATTAATTAAAATTTGGAAGAATATATATTATTTACTAATAACTAACAAGTCATAAATTTTGATCACAATATCAAACTCTTCCAACATCATTAATTTGCACTCCCAAATTACAATTTATTTTACTATTTACCCTATCTAATATTTATATTCAGCATATGTCAGTTGATCATATGTGTAACGACCCAAATTTTCATTAATGTAAAATCAATATTGATCCAGTTAAATGTCTCTTTATGAAATTTTTTTTATAAGATGTCAACGTCTTTGGTTTTATGTTAATAATTTTGACAATTGTTAATATAGTCATTGAACAATGATCACATGATTAGTATAAATATAGGACATTAACAAATCCAATTTACTTAGACAAAATAAGCGATGGCCTCATCCAGTATAATTTCCCAATATGAAGCCCATTTTTCAGATCTCGGAAAAGAGGTGGCATCCTTGGGATTCACCCTTGACCAAGCCCAAGATGAGCTTCACCATGTCAAGCTCGAACGGGACCGTCTATGGGAAAAGTGGAAGTTGATAGAGATTACCACTCGAGCGATGTTATCTGAGCCACCACAAGAGTTTGTCACCATCGCACACCTTACCCTTAGGTCTTATGTGGTTGGTTTAAGGTTTTATGTAACAAATAAGTAGTACTATGTTCATGTACATTATTTTTGTATATAATACTGAATATAATTTCTAGTCATTTTTTATACATTGTAAATAGTTTTTAAAGTACAAATGGTGTTTTTAGTTATTATTTAATTAAGAAATATATTTTATTAAATTAAAGGACTTTTTAATTAAATAATATTTTAATAAAATAATAATATTATTATTAAATTAATTTTATATTAAATATAAATGATCTTATAATTTTATGAATGTAACTAAAATTTTATATTAAGGTTTAAAATCCATTTTTGGAAAAACCCATGAATTTTCATAAAATGTTGGTTTTTATATTAAAAGTGAATATTAAAATATTAAAAAAATTAGATAAAATAAATGTCACTTATGGAATCAGGATGTCGAAATTATCCAACAGTGAATTTTTCATAATTTTCTGAGACAGTCAATATTTTGGGTAAAAATTAAATACTGTTTAAATATATAATGTGTTTTATGACATTATAATGACCCAATGGTGATGTAATAAAATACCATAATCCTTATGTTCGGCCAATATATGTTTTATCATTAAAATAATGTGATTTTGGGTTTGTTTGACTTATTTTTCAAAGCATTAATGGACCCCTCAATACATATTAACATTTTTCCTTTTTAAATTAATTTCCATGGGTGTGTGACTCGCCTCCACATAAGAAACCTTATTATTTTAAGAAGTTCGGACTTGGGAATTATGAAATACTTTTTTCCTCTTCCCTTTTCCAAAAACAATGGGAAAAAACATGGGATGGTTTGTGTTTTGGATTAATTTAATGTAAGGGGACCCAAACCTAAATAATAAAGAATTCCCTCCCCTTTCCTATATAAACCCACCCAAGCTCCCACATCCTCCTCACTAAAATCCCTTGGAGTTCATCCAACCTCTGACCTACTATCTCTAGAATCCTCTCAAGGTTCATCATGCTCCCAATAATCCTCTCACAAGCCTCTCTCTAGCCTTTGGAAGCACACTTCCAAGTAAGGGTTTTTTCTTCCTTTCTCATTTTTGTCAATTTTCTTTAAGTTGTATTGCAATTTTAATTTCAATTATGAATGTTGGGGTATGGTTTCTCACCTCCCCCGTACTGCCCTCTTATTTTTTGAATGATGGTAGACCCCTTTCTTTCTCATTAGATGCCTCCCATGTACACCCGTTACTATGCCGAAACTCCGAAAGGAACTTCTCTCTCTTATTTTACATTCAAGCAATAATTTGGTATCATGAATATAAATTACATTACAATTGTTGGGACATGTATCTATATGACCTACTTACTGTACATTACATGTAAATATGATGAGGAACCCCTTTCTCTCTCATCAACCTTTTTTTTATGAATTCTTCTGTCATGCCGTTACGCTGTAGAAATCACACTGATTCTCTAAGCCAATGCCATTGTGTAGTGGATACCATTCCCATTTTTTCATCAAGGGTGTCCATATTTATGCTCACTTAATTATTGATTAAAAATTTCATGTATTAATTCCACATTCCTTTATCGTGTAATAAATTATTATGTTTTATGAATCCATGTTTTATGATCCATGTGGGACACTTATGCATGAAATTAAATGTTTAAGAAGGGTGCGCCCTTATAGCGCTCCAATGCATTGGGTAAAGTATAGTATCCTGATACGTCATGTGAAATGAGTGTGGACTCATTATAATTCATGTGAAATGAGGGTTTACTCGTGCTTTATGTGCGTTGAGGATTAACTCATGCTTTATGTGCAATGAGCCTTGGCTCATGCTAGTTCCATGTTATGTGTTGTTGCCACATTTCCATGTTATGAGTATCATGCTTTATCATGCCTTTATGTTCATGTTTCTTTTATTCTATATTGATATGCCTATTGTCTAACATGTATTTTACTCCTCATGTTATTCCATGTGTACTCCCTTACTAGGCTTTATAGCTCACCCTTTTTATATGCATATTCTCAGGTTATCCCATGCAATGCTAAGTACGAGGGAATGTAGTGGTCATGTAAAGGATGTTTTCAATAATGATGTTGTATTTCATGTTTTATGTTTTTATGTAATGATCCTAATCCCCAAAGAAAGTAAACCTATCGATCTTATTTGTTGTATCAAGTGAAGTTTTATGTAATAAATCATGTTTAAGTTGTAATAAAAAGCAGGGTTTTCATAGTTGGTATCAGAAGATAGGTTTAGTTATTTTTGGGATTAGGAAACCCTAGTAAAGCCTTAGATACAAGACTAAGTATAAAAAAAATATCCCTATGTTTTGGTAAATACTAAATAAGTGGTTTATCAAACAAATACATCCTTGTCTAGATACGAGCAGGTACAGTCAGCTCTGGCACAGATGTATCCTAGGGGTAAAACCTGAAAACACCGCTTTGGGCTAGACTCGAATAGGAACTGCTGCACGACAACGAGCCTTGCTGCACTCTTGGTTACGACACTCCTGGTGGATATGTTTTTATAAATTCTCAATCTTAGTATGAACCCTTATTAAGGGAAAAAATGCCCCTAAGAATATATGTTAGAAAGTAGATCATGAAAAGCCTAGATTGAATCCTATAGACTCATGAGTTAAGGAAATAAAATTTTATTTATGAGTCATCAAATTTTGTCTTTGGATTTCCCTTTATGTGTTACCCCTAACATTTCTTTTATTCTAGCCAATGGCCGGTAATAGGAGGACTCGGGCTAACAACCGTTGTGAAGATCAGTGTGATGACTGTACTAATGACATGCCAAATCCAATGGGAGCGGGTATCACGAACTTCGTCACAGTTCTCTCTCAGCTAACTCAAGTTTTGAATAGAAACACGGGTCAAGTGGAACGTTCAACCCACCCTAAGAAAGAACAAGTCACTATTGAGAGCTACATGAGACAAAGGCCTCCTAATTTTAGTGGATCATCCGATCCCACGATCGCTGAACAATGGATCAACTCCATTGAAAAGATATTCTCCATCCTCCAATGTTCTGAACAAGAGAAGGTTCTCTTGGTGGCTTATCATATGGAGGGTGAAACTGATCAATGGTGGACGTTGATAAAAAATATGAAGCCTGAGGAGGTGATCGAGTCGTTGGAATGGAAGGATTTCCAGAAAATGTTTTTTGATAAATATTTTCCGCGCACCCTCCTACTTAAGATGGAAAGGGACTTACTTTCCCTCCAGAAAAAAAGATGAAGAACCTGTTGGAGCGTATGAGTCAAAATTAACAAGGATTTCACGATACGCTTCTGGATTTGTCGTTACCCCCAAATTCAAGGTTGACCGCTTCTTTGGTGGGATGAAGCCTAGCCTACAGAAAGTATTTGTGATCCGTGACTTCGACAGCTATGAGGAAATTGTCTGATGTGCCCTCAAGGTCGAAATGGAGATCAGGGAATCATAGGGGTATCATGGGGACAAGAAGCGTAAGGTGGATTTCAATGCTGGTTGTCCGATGGATAAATCCAACGGTGCTATGAAGATCCAGCACCCCACTTTCCAAAAGTGTGGGAAGAAGCACCCTGGAAATTTCCTTAAGGGGACGAGAAAATTCTTCCGGTGTGGAAGAGAAGGGCACCTAGCTATTAACTGTCGGCAAGAAGGACCCACGGCTGTGACAGAGGAGAGGAACGCTCCGTTCGAACCTCAACGCGTTTTTCAATGCTACAAATGAAAAGAACCAGGTCATTTTGCAAATCAGTACCCTAATCCAAGTGTTATCGGAGACAACCAACAACCTCCAAGACAACAAGGAAGAGCTTTTTCCATCACTTCTGCCAAAGTGAGCCCCGACACCGAAGTGGTGACAGGTACGCTAGTTATTCATTAAAGAATAGAGAATATACTTTTTGATTCAGGTTCTATGCATTCTTTTATATCTCGAATGTTTTGTAGAATAATCCCAACACCACCACAAATCATGGAAGAAAAGATGTCGGTGAGTATGGCAAATGGGGAAATCATTGCATCCCATGAATATAAGTCCTCCCATGTTATAATATGTGGATTGAATTTCCCAGCGAACCTCATCATAATCCCTCTGGTGGAATTTGATGCAATTCCTGGCATGGATTGGCTTTCCTTATATAGAGCCAACATAAATTTTTGGGTGAGGGAAATCACACTCCATATGGAGAATCGACCCCCGATTCTTTACAAGTGTCAGGAGGAAGATGAATCTCTTTTAGCTCCATCATCTCAAGCATGGATATTACTGCCTTATGAGCACGCATATATGGCTCAGATGATTGATTCCATGAAAGAAACCATCCTTGAATAAATGCCTATTGTGAGGGAATTAGCTGAAGTGTTTCCCAAGGAACTGTCTGTTCTTTCTCCTAGAAGATATGTTGAGTTCTCAATTGAAGTTATAAATGGGGCGCTACCAATATACAAGACTTCATATAGAATGGATGTTGTAGAGTTTGAATATCTGAAGAAACAACTACAGGAGAATCTGGATAAAGGGTTTATACACCCAAGTGCTTCACCATGGGGTGCACCCATCCTCTTCGTCAAGAAGAATGATGGGTCAATACAGATTTTCATCGAATATCGTGAACTAAACAAAATCAGGATAAAGAACAAGTATCCCCTCCTAAGAATCGATGACTTTTTTGATCATCTATGTGGAGCACAATACTTATCCAAGGTGGACTTGCGGTCAGGATATTATCAAGTAAGGGTGAAGAACGAAGATGTCCCCAAGACTACTTTTCGTACAAGATACACGCACTATGAATTCATAATAATGCCTTTCGGACTCACCAATGCTCCAGTAATATTCATGGACTTGATGAATAGAGTCTTTATAAATTACCTTGACAAATTTTTGGTAGTCTTTATAGATGATATTATAATATACTCCAAAACCAAGGAGGATCATGAGGAGCATTTAAAAACTTTACTAGAGACTTTGCGCAAAGATAAGCTCTATGCAAAGTACTGCAAGTGTGAGTTCTGGTTGATGGATGTCTCATTCATGGTCCATATCATCACATGGAATGGGATATCTGTGGACCCCTCCAAAACAGATGCAATTGAGGGATGGCCGAGGCCAACATCGTTAACAGATATCTGTAGCTTCTTGGGGTTATCTGGATATTATTGCCGATTTGTGAGAAATTTCTCATGATTTTCCAACCCTCTTACCAAGATAACTCGAAATGGAGTAAAGATTGCTTGGAGTGATGAATGTGAAAAAAGCTTCAAGGAGTTGAAAAGGAGGCTTATCACTGCACTTGTGCTCACTTTACCCACAAGTGGGGAACTTTTTGTTGTATTCAGTGATGCTTAAAAGAAGGGCTTAGGTTGTGTGCTGATGCAGAATGATAAAGTGATATCCTATGCCTCAAGACAGTTGAAAATCCATGAGTGAAACTATCCAATGCATGATCTGGAGTTGGCGGCTGTGATCTTTGCCTTCAAAATCTGGCGGGATTATCTCTATGGAGAGAAATGTGGGATATATACTGACCACAAGAGTCTTAAATATATATTCACACAGAAAGAGATTAATATGTGCCAGAGAAGATGGATAGAGATCATGATGGATTATGACTGTTCAATAAATTACCACCCTGGGAAAGCGAACAAGGTGGCAGATTCCCTAAGTAGAAAGGATCCAGCAATTCTATCAATGATGAGAATCGAGAAGTATCCAATCTTCTTATACTTGATGAAGATGGATGTGGGAATCATAAAGAAGGGAACATAATCAATCATTTCACAAATGATTGCTCAACCATCTCTTATGGAAAGGTTAATGGATGCTCAAAAGGATGATGTGGGAATTCAAGAAAAATAGGAAGCTATCAAAAAGGGGAAATCCTCAGAGTTTATTGTTAATGAAGAAGGAATTGTGCGGTTTGGGAAAATACTATGTGTTCCATTATGTCTGGAGCTGAAGAAGGAACTTTTAGATGATGCACATAGCTCAAATTTCCCTATTCACCTAGGGAGCACATAGATGTATCGAGATATCCGAGAAAACTTTTGGTGGGATAATATGAAGAAGGAGATCACTGAATATACATTAAAGTGCCTGGTGTGTCAGCAAGTGAAGGTAGAGGCATAATTTTAAGGAGATGATCCAACCATTTCCCATACCAGAATGGAAATGGGAGAACATCACCATGGACTTTATCACAGGACTTCCAAAGACATCAAAAGGAAACAATGCAATCTGGGTTGTTGTGGATCGTCTTACAAAGACTGCACACTTCATTGAAATTCAGGAGGATTTCTCTTTGGATCAACTGACACAGATATATATCAGGGAAGTGGTAAGGTTGCATGGAGTACAACTATATATTGTGTCTGACCGAGATCCAAGATTCTCCTCTATGTTTTGGAAGAGTCTTCAACATGCTCGGAATACTGAACTGAACTTCAGTACAGCCTATCATCCTCAAACGGATGGCCAATCCGAGTGGACTATCCAAACACTTGAGGATATGTTGAGAGCATGCTCAATGGACTTTAAAGGAGGATGGGATCAACATCTTCCTCTGGTTGAGTTCTCTTATAATAACAGTTTCCACTCAAGCATCCAAATGGCACCATATGAAGCCCTGTATGGGAAAAGGTGAAGAACACTAGCATGTTAGGATGAGGTCGGTGAACGTAAGCTTCTTGGACCAGAAATGGTCGAGGAAATGGTGGATAAGGTGAAAACCATTCTGTATAATATCAAGGCAGCGTAGAGTCGACAGAAGAGTTATGCAGATAATCATCGAGGAGTCCGTATGTTTAAAGCTGGAGATATGGTGTTTCTATGCATATCCCCGTGTAAAAAGGTCATGAGGTTTGGAAAGAAAGGGAAGTTAATTCCAAGGTACATCGGCCCCTTCGAGATTCTTGATCGTGTTGGGTATGTGGCCTATCGACTAGAACTTCCACCTATCATGGCCAAGGTGCATGATGTCTTTCATGTATCCCTCTTATGGAATTACATACCAGACCCTTCACATGTACTCTCATCTGAGGTGGTACAATTGGAAGATGATCTTTCTTATGAGGAGCAACTAGTGAAGATCTTAGATCGTAGAGAAAATGTTCTATGAAATAAGACAATTCCCCTCGTCAAGGTATTGTGGAGAAACCACAAGTTTGAAGAAGCAACTTGGTAATTGGAGGATATGATGAAGCTGAGTTACCCACATTTGTTTTAGTGTGGGAAAAGGAAAATTTAGAGGGTGAAATTTCTTAAGGGGGGAATATTTAAATGACCCAAAGTTTCATTAATGGAAAATCCCTCTTGATCCAGTTAAAGGCCTCTTTATGAAAAATGTTATTATAAGATGTCAACTTCATTGGTTTTATGTTAAGAATATTGACCGTTGTTAATATAGCCGTTGAACAGTGATCACATGATTAGTATAAATATAGTACCTTAACAAATCCAATTTACTCGGGCAAAAGAAGCGATGGCCTCATCCAGTATAATTCCCCCATAAGAAGCCCATTTTTCAGAGCTCGGAAAAGAGGTGGCATCCTTGGGCTTTTCCCTTGATGATGCTCAAGCTGAGCTTCACCATGTCAAGCTCAAACGGGACCGTCAATGGTAAAAGTGGAAGTTGATAGAGATTACCACTCGAGCGATGTTATTCAAGCCACCCCAAGAGTCTGCCACCACCACACACCTTATCCTTAGATCTTATGCGGCTGTTTTAAGGGGTTCTGTTACAAATAAGTAGTACTATGTTCAAGTACATTATTTTGGTATATAATAATGAATATAATTTCTAGTAATTTTTGATACATTTTAAATAGTTTTTCAAGTACAAATGGTGTTTTTAGTTATTATTTAATTAAGAAATATATTTTATTAAATTAAGGGATTTTTGAATTAAATAATATTTTAATAAAATAATAATATTATTATTAAACTAATTTTTATTAAATATAAATGATCTTATAATTTTATGAATGCAATTAAAATTTTATATTAAGGTTTGAAAGCCATTTCTGTCAAAACCCGTGAATTTTCGATAAATGTTGGTTTTTATTTTAAAAGTGAAAATTAACATATTTAGAAATTTTTTTAGATATAATAAATTTCATTTCTGGAATCTTCACGTCTAAATTATCCAATGGTGAATTTTTCATTATTTTCTGAGACAGTCAATTTTTTGGGTAAAAATTAAATACCTTTTAAATATATAATGTGTTTTATGACATCATAATGACCCAATGGTGATGTAATAAAATACCATAATCCTTATGTTCGGCCAATATATGTTTTATCATTAAAATAATGTGATTTTGGGTTTTTTTTGACTTATTTTTCAAAGCATTAATGGACCCCTCAAGACATATTCAACACTTTTCCTGTTTAAATTAATTTCCATGGGTGTGTGAGTCGCCTCCACATAAGAAACCTTATTATTTTAAGAAGTTAGGACTTGGGAATTATGAAATATTGTTTTCCTCTTTCCTTTTCAAAAAACAATGGGAAAAAAACATGGGTTGGTTTGTGGTTTGGATTAATTTAATGAAAGGGGACCCAAACCTAAATAATAAAGAATTTCCTCACCTTTTCTATTAACTCCCACCCAATATCCCACTTCCTCCTCACTAAAATCACTTGGAGTTCGTCCAACCTCTTCCCTACTCTCTCTAGAATACTCCAAAGGTGCCCCGATCTCCCAAGAAGCCTCTCACAAGCCACTCTCTAGCCTTTGGAAGCACACTTCCAAGTAAGGGTTTTTTCATCCTTTCTCATTTTTGTCAATTTTCATTAAGTTGTATTGCCCTTTTAATTTCAATTATGAATGTTGGGGTATGGTTCACACCTCCCCCATAATTCCCTATTATTTTTTTAATGATGGGAGACCCCCTTCTCTCTCATTAAATTCCTCCCATGTACACCTGTTACTATGCCGAAATTCTGAAAGTAACTTCTCTCTCTTCTTTTACATTCAAGCAATAATTTTGTATCATGAATCTAAATTCCATTACAATTGTTGGGACATGTATCTATATTACCTCATTACTGTCTGTTACATGTCAATATGATGAGGAACCCCTTTCACTCTCATCAACCATTTTTTTTATGAATTCTTATATCACACCATTACGCTATCGAAATCGCACCGATTTTCTAAGCCAATGACATTGTTTAGTGGATACCATGCCCATTTTTCCATCAAGGGTGTCCACCTTTATCCACCTTTACTTATTGATTAAAAAGTTTCATGTATTAATTCTAAATTCTTTTATTGTGGAATAAATTATTATGTTTTATGAATCCATGTTTTATGATCCATGTTGCAGACTTATGCATGAAATGAAATGTTTAAGAAGGGTGCACCCATATAGCACCCCAATGCATTGGGTAAAGTATAGTATCATGATACGTCATGCGCAATGAGTGTTGAATAATTCTAATTCATGTGAAATGAGGGTTTACTCATGATTTATGTGCAATGAGGATTTACTCATGTTTTATGTGCAATGAGCCTTGGCTCATGCTAATTCCATGTTAAGTGTTGTTGACACATTTCCATGTTATGATTATCATGATTTATCATGCCTTTATGTTCATGTTTGTTTTATGCTCTATTTATATGCCTATTTTCTAACATGTATTGTATTCCTCATGTTATTCCATGTGTACTCTCTTACTAGGCCTTATAGATCACCATTTTCTTATTCATTTCCTCAGGTTATCCCATGCAATGCTAAGTACGAGGGAATGTAGTGGTCATATAAAAAATGTTTTCAATAAAGATGTTGAATTTCATGTTTTATGTTTTTATGTAATGATCCTATTCCCCAAAGACACTAAACCTCTCGATCTTCTTTGTTGTATCAAGTGAAGTTTTATGTAATAAATCATGTTTAAGTTCTAATAAAATACAGGGTTGTCATAATATGAGTTAACCAATAATTCTATTTGTATGAAATTCTAGGAAAAAATAATTGTTCAAAAATTTTGAAAAAAATTATCAATTGTTATAGTAATGATTATTACTTGATATATTCTCCCCATAAAATATAATATGTATTTTTAAATGATTATCCTCAACTCAATTAACAAAAACAATCATCATATCACTCAAACTGATCAATTAAATATTAAATAATGTACTATAGTTCAGATTTCAATATATTATTTTTAATTATAGATATTTTAAAATCCTAGAAAAGTAGGGTAATGTTCTTATAAATTTCATAAAATTTAAATCTACATAAATATTGAATCAAATATAATTACCATTACATTATCCGTATGAATATTTGGAAATAATCATATGAATTAATTTCTCATATGAATCAATGCTTCAAAATGTTCATTTTTTAACTAGTTTAATATTCCATGGGAAACTAATTTTGCATACATATATTTTAGAAATATCATCTGTATCATCTTAAATAGACTTGTAACGAAAATCTAGCTACAAAAAAATCAATATTAATTTCATATGTTTATATTTTATATGATTATTTATCATCCACTCTTATTTATTCTTTATAATATCAATGATATGCTTACATATTCCCCTATAAAAACATCCATATATACTATAAATTGTTTTTCAATATTAATTATTATAGTACATATCATTTAATATGAAAAATATTATTTTCCACTATGGGTTTCATAATTTATATATATTGAAACTACGATAACACATAAATATCAAGAAATCTACCTAGGTGTATCATTTTATTTTTCACAATTCATTAAATTATACTTTTTAAAATTATATAAAACCCATATTATTTAAGTTAAATTTTAGATGTAGTATTCTATAATTAGTGGTTAATCAAATATACTGGCACATGAAATTTTCCATATCAATTTCATTAATAATCATAAATTTTTAATTTTATAAGAACCTTATTTACATATATCAGACACACATTTAACACCTTCAACTATTTACAATACAAAAAAAATATACTTTATATATTACAATGAATCCCATATATGGATTAATAAAATACAAAAAAAACAACAATGTTTTAATCAGTTAATCATTATACCCATTTTATTCATTCATCTATAACAAAACACAAAAAAAAATAATCCAATAAAATCACTTTTCCAAGAATATTGTTCGTGAAACCCACTACTAGGAAAACATATTTTTGAAATAATTCTATTACATAGTGGAAAAATATTTATGATTGTGAATTTTTTTCTCCACCCATAAAATAACTGATCATTACACATATATTAAAAAAATTATAGTCTGGATTCAAAATTGAAATATAAAAGGGTTTTTAATATTATTCACCATTAAAAATTAAATAAATATAAAAATTGGACATTCTAATCTACTATATGTTACCAGGGAATAATTCTAAATCATATTAATCATTAACAAATAAAAAATGTTCATATGAAGAGATATTATTAAATTGTCATCAATATATTCCTTTATAGGAATTTCATTAGGATTGTAATCAAAATTGAAATCCTTTTATTTGGTTAATAGATATATAAAATCAATGTGTTTTTTACATAATGTTGTAAAAGAATCTTTGAATGATCGATTTCACTTTTGATATCATATAAAAGTCATTACGGATTAGGAAATATCACATTTATGCCATCTGGATTATCATTATTTCAAATAATTTAATTAAATATAATTATATATGTCGCATACATGAACTATATAGTACATAAGTTATTTAATTTATTCTACTTAATGTATATGATTTTTCAAAATTCTACCAGAATTAATGTACTAACATAAAATGAATCGTCTTAACCATAATATTTAAACAAATTATTATCAAGTTATCTAAAAGATTTATTTTATCACTACTTATCTTCATCATGCCATAACAGAAAATAACATTGATATATTTATGAACTCCAATAGTAGACATAAAGTATGATATTTTAGAATAATTTGATACATATAATAAAATTTCACTACATGAATATTTCTAGATATAGTTTTACGGATATAAAGTGTTAAAAAGATCAAATTTTGAAGTAAATTTCTTACACACTCATCCCTATATAATTTTCACTCCACATCCATCTAATTCTCATTAGTATATAAACAACGTTGGAATATTCTATTCGAAACATATTCAAATTTTCATGCATTGTTTTTGGGAATGAAAATGAAAGCATAGTTCTTTATAAAAATATTTCCAAATAATAACCTAATCTCTCTGTGAATAGAAAATTGTAATTTTATTAATTTTCTTTAATGATGCATAATTATTCTTAGAAGCTTCAGAAAAAATCATGTTGTTAATATAATAAATTAAAATAACATTATATTTACTAATCATCATAACATAAAAATTGTTTCCAAAATTCCATTTTGTAAAATTTGTCTCTCATATTAATCCATCACATTGTTAATAATAAGATCATTAGGAATATATTAGACTATATATATCATTATGTAGTCTACACACCATTATTCTATCTTTTTTAAGAAATTTATTTTCTCAATGAAATTTGACAATGATTAAAATTAGATATTATTTCCCTTCATAAAAATTATACTTATATACTACAAATTCGAATTTTAATATTTTATTCACACTAATAAATGTGGTATAATTCATGACATATAATTTATTATACCAGTCCTAAAATTCCTTTCTTAGATCATCAAAAGTCATTTTTAATTATTACTAACTCTTTATGCATTAAATGAAAATAGATAAAAATTCTAGTCTTGTTATATAATCTTCTTCATAAGTACGATATTATTTTGTAATGAGAGAATAAAATACCACTAATTTTCCTATATAACACCATTGAATTATACTACAATCAGATATACTTTACACCAAGATAGAAAGTGCAGTAATACTACTTCTATAAAAACCATGTCAAGGACAAACACCACCTGATAATTATAAATACTCTTGTCTATGTTTATAATAGTCATACTAGTCCTACTACATTTATACAAATTATACCTAAATTAATTATATATTACTACTATACGATTCGTCTTACTACTATAAATATTTATTTTATTCAATTGAATATTTGTTCTAATACAATTTTATGGTTATCCTACCTCTTGGATGGATCTGCTACCACCGGGATGAATCAACAATAACTATATTGTTCCACTACATTCATCCTGAATTTTCTTCCATCATATGTTTATGAATCCATGATTCTAAATAAATTTCCACTAATTTAATTCAGACATCACAAGTCGATCTAATTTTTTTTCTCTTATGTAATCTTATAAAATTACATTAAAATTTATTTATTCTAATGTTAATTTATGGAATTTATTTCAATGTAGATATGTTTCATGTATGATGAATTAAGAATTATTTTTTAAAAAATTTCTACTCATATGAATTATAGACAAAATTATGTGTTCATATTTTTCTCCTTAGTGTGAGGATTAATTTTATAATTATCCAACAGTACATTATTTATGTTTTAGAGTTTTATATTCTATAAATCTGATGAACCACTAGAGAAAAAAACTTATTTTGGAGTGAGAGTATAATAAGAAAAATAAATGTGAATGATTTTTTGGTCCATTAATCAAGTGTAACACATGTTCAATATGTGATTCTGCATTTTCTGGGGAAATACTGAATCCATATAAAGAATGTTTATAGTGGCATCATAGAAATATTTATTGATAATCTAAAAGATAAACAAAATAACTATTGATTATCTAATGTAGATCAATGAAATAGACACGAAATCCCTTCTATATTAAACTAATTTTCTTCTTAATTTTTCTTGCAATAGATTTTCACATATATTTTTTTTAAATGAAGGTCATTCAAAAATGAAGATCACATGTCCTATATATGATTCAACATTATCATGTAAAAAAATTGAAATGTTATAAATAAAATTTATAGCAACATCATATGAATATTTAACAATAATCTAGAAGAATAAGTAGAAGAATATTATTAGTCACTATCTCCTGTAGATCAATGAGAGAGTAAAAAATTAACATCTACACTATATATATATTCTTATCTATTTTAGTTACTATCCAGTTTCACTTACCTGTTTTTTTAATCCTTGGTATAAATTTATGTACAACATTGAAGAGTACATTTATACAATATTCACACTTCATAAAATATTCATTTTCATGAATAATTTTTAATGTCTCATATTTTCTATAGTTTTATTATTATAAAAGTGTTAGAAAAATTATGAGACCAGGTGATGAGACTGCATATCATTCCAAGGCCCGGGGTTATCGGAATGTTTAATGAAAAATGTGATGTTTTTAAACACATAAACACATGAATTTTATAAAAATGTGAAATAACTCTTAAATGGATTCAATGATAAAAAATCATAAGGAACCATTGCGTATAGAGTGAAGGAATTACCCTAGGTGTGACCATACACTGGTCAGTGTGGGTAATTGTTAGAAAATGTTAGAAGGGGGGTAACCATAAATATATTAATTTAAAAATGTATCATATTTTTAATTTCTAAAAACTCATAAACTTTTACAAAGAGTGGAAACATGAGTCCACAATTGTTTTTATAAGGGGGTTATTTTCTTTAGGCAAAGGATAACATCTACTAGTGGGAGTTGGAAGAAAAAGTTAGTTTTTGGACGTGAAAGTCATGAAAATATTTAATAATTTTTTTGGATGTTAGGAGTTGACACAATGGAGGTTTCCTTTTATAATAATCAACATCAGGGGAAATCATGGTTATCACCATAACCCTATAATTCTCATAGGTCAAGTAGAAGGATTTTCCCACCAGATAATGAACGTTGGTGGATCATGAATGGACGATGACATGGACCTCCATTCATCATCAATGACTGATCCAATCATTGAGGTAGGGAATCGATCCATTTGTCATTTCTTTTCCACTTATTAAAAACCAATGAAGAATGTAGACAACCCATGAAAAGTTTTTTCTATGGTTCGATCGTTCATGCATGATGGATAATTATTGTGGGATTGAAGAGAATAGATCACGGTGATTATTTGGTTGTTTGTCTCTTCATGATCATGCTTACATGAACAGATCAAGGGAAAATGAACAAGGAAATGATCCATTAATTGTGTGCTCATGTTCATAATCCCCCCAAAATCTATCACGCTCTTCATGCATTCATCTATATTTGAAAACCTTCGCAAATGATCAATTGTTGTGACTACGATCTATGGTATAATGATCAGAGACCAGGTGTTGTGATCCGTGATAAGATTGAGGATGCGATATGGGTGTGTATAATGATGGTAGAAGATATGAGCCATGGTAGGTGGTTGGGGTACGAAGATGTGGCTTAGATGCTGCATTTACTGAATCCCATAGTGATGGGTAGGCTGTAGGACTAGGCATGGTATGTCGACCGAACACATGAAAGGCCGTCTGAATGCGTTGACCAAGGGATCTGGCTACCATGTGATCATGTGACTGTCTAGACCAGAGAGAGACAAAGAGGTCTGGGTGCATCCAGTGGAGCACAATCAGCTTGTGTGACTAGGGTCGGGCTGGAGAACCATGCTGCAGTAGTGGCCCAGCGGGCAGGACCTTGTGTCCTAGCAGGAAGGAATGTACGACCAAGAGGGACAGCGTCTAGTGGCCCTATAAGCCAGGACATTTTGTGCCATCCCAGACTGATCGGGTTGGTTCGGGCCGGCCCAAATTGATTGGGTCAAGTTAGATCGAGACTATACAACTTTTACTAAATTGACCATATCATTAAAATGAGATGTCTATTTGGAGATCCATTTAAGATGTTGGAACCATGTGATATGATGATCCTTTTGAGATACTCCAAGTGGGTTTTTTGTGGAATTTGGTTTATGAAATTATTGGTTAAAGAGTAGGTTCTCCCGAAAGAAGCATACAATGAGAAAAATCATGCGGATATCTATGAAAATGTGTTATTCATGTCTATGTGACATGGTGGATGTATGACCCATGTACGCTCTGTGTTCCATCAACACTCCTTGTGCCATCGATGATTTGTGTGCCATCTACAATCCATGTTCCATTAATGTACTAAGCTCCATCAACGCTTGAGGTGTTATTAATGCTGTGTGAACCATCGATGCTCCAAGCACCATTGACGCTCATAGCATGATCAAAACTCTATGCACCACTAAATCCATATGCACCATCAATAATTATATTTTTATAGGGATTTTGATATTTGTGGACTGTAATTTGAAATCCTTTTCTACATTCTTAGAAATATACATGTGTGAGATGACCAAATCGAGTATACATCATGTGTTTCCTTTATGGTTTACATCATGTGTCTCATTTTTTGTATACATTGAATATTTCATAGTGGTATTTTCTTTTGTGGTGTTGGGGTTCCTATTGAGTATTTTTGTACTCACCCCTACATGGTCTATGTCTGCACGTGTCATGTATTGTGTAAAGAATCAAAACATTGGTGTAGTGCCTGGTGGACTAGGGTATGGTAGTGCTTAGAGATAGGTATGTGAAATAACATGTGCATCAGGGACGTTATAACTTTTTTTCAGTACCTACTATTCTTATAGGGGTTTTTGTAGATGAATTTCAGGAGCTTGAACATTTTCCTTTTGGTTGGTCTTCTAACATGGCACTGTTTACTATTTTTTATTATGGGGTTAGTAACTTAGAGGTATTGATGCTTGTTTACTATGTTTTCTCAGTTCATAAATGTTTCTTGTAAATGTGTGCTTATGTAAAAATACATAGGGAAATGCCTCGCATTTATGGGATATCCCTAATCTGTGCTAGTCATCATCCTCTATCCTATTAAAGGCGGGCTTGGTGTAGTCATGAAATGAGCCCCAAGGGTAGAGTCATGACATAATAATAGTAGATCTTGTGTGTATCATGTATTAAATTGTTTTGTCAATGTAACAATAAAACATTCATTACGTTATTAATATATTTAATATTACAAAAAATAGTTGGAAATGGTTTACTATCAAGTGTAGTGGATTTTTCCATGACTTGATATTGAACAAATAGTATTTATTTATTCCATGTGTCAATGTGATTATTCATGCATTTTTTTTGTATATCTTAATATTTCCTCAAAAACAACTTCAAAAATAAATAATTATATAGTTACCTATAATTAGGGTTTTATATATTATGATTGATGTAATATTATCTTCAAAGGATAAAGTGGTTGAATTTTTTTTATATTTCATGTGGTCAGGATTTGAGAAATACTTTTAAAACATAAAATTATGATTTTCCAACCATAGTAGTTATCATGGGTTTTTTTATAAATTAGGGTATTCAGTTTAAAAAAAATTAAAACATAAATATTTATAGAAAAATAATTTCTCTCCCCTATTGTGTATTAAACCCTCATAAATATTTTATATTAGAGGATAAGTTTTCATTTATATTTTTTAATTTAATCATTTTTTACCCAAGAGAAAAAAATTTCTACTAATTATATATTTTTATTCTAATGATTGATAATATAATTTGAGGAGATGTGACATACATTTTTAAAGAGCGTAGTTCTACCCACTTTTCAAAATGAAAATTCAAAATGAAAGTAAATTATGATATAATTTGTATTTCATTTAGATTGTAAAAGATGACTAATATGAAAAACCTAGACCTATTATACATAACTAAAATTAATACACTATGGTTAAATATATTTCTTATTTAACAAATTAATTCTAAATATTATACACTATTAAAATATGAATTTAAAAAATATCAACATGAACATTATATTTCGAAAATATATATTAGTTATATTTATCTCTTGATGAAACATCCATTTTTAATGAAATGTATTTATATACATATATTATAATTAATGATACAATAAGAATGAATTTAGATGAGTTTAATTATCATATGTATCTGATGATTACTGTAATTAAAATTAGATTTCAATATGAAATGTTATTGATGATATGTAAGATCTTCTAGGGATTATTTGATGATTAAATAATAGGAGTAGATTCAATATCATACCCATTATAGAATCATGTGATGTGATAAAACATAAAATAAAGGACATAATTGGAATATATATGGTGTTTGAGGAATAAAATAATGTGAATGGTGAAGATGATTAATCAAAATATTCAATAGAATTTTATGAATTTCATTATAATTTTAATGATGTATTAATAGAATATGGAACTAATATAAGATATTGGGAATCTAAATGTGATGTGGGAATAGTCTATTTAGGCAAAATATTCTTGTTTTTTTTCAAGATTAAGAGTTTCTTCAAGAAATAGAATCTCAATGGAGAATATGGTTGAAGGGAAAATTGGATGAATGATAACACATTACTGAAGTTAACTATAATTAGTATAAGAGAAAATTACACATATAATATCATTTTCGAAAATTAAATTATAAAAATAATAATGAGTATTGAGGAAAAATAATTAAATGAAGGAAACATAGGAAAATAATGAGGATAATTTTGGTTAAAAAATTTATTGTAGGGAAAAAATAATGTAATGGATAATATTAATATAGAAATACACATCCATAAATAAATGTTCCTTTCAAATTAAATCATGGAATGTAAATACTAGTAAAACCTCGACCCTAGTGACATGGAGTCAGTGCATTATTACATAACATTGGAATGATCACAAGAGATCAAGTCTCAAAAGACCAATTAGTTTATTATCCTTGGAAGTACTAGATGGATACATAAGTTTTACTTTACATTATGAAATTGAAAGACAACAACATTGTGTCCCCTTTTTAAGACACTCATATTATTTAGCCTATTCCTACAGGTTAATCATAATATACGTCTTCACATCTTAGGAAAAATAAAACATAAGAAATGGGTGAACATAGTTGCTTAGTAAGGATAAAAATATAGAAAAAACATTCATAAATAAGCATAAACGTAGAAGGAAATGTATAAGAATAAATAACAATACTTTTAAACATAAAATCCGACATAATATGGAGAAGACGTATCGAATAATTCAATTTAAATATTTACAAGGATAATCTACTAGCCGAATAATAATAGGTAATATCGATAGCTAATTTCATAATGATGGGATGCATAATGTCGGTAATCATAACCACAAATTTCAGGGATCATGCCATATCTACAAATAAACTTTTGTCAAGGCCTTGGGCCAAGACACTCGTTTATATCATCAGACCTACCGATTCATCGAGGAGCTATAGTGGGCTCCAATAGTCACTTAATAAGTCCAATGCATTCTTCATATGAGAATGATGAAACATAATATAAACATTCTTATTAAAAATAGCATAATAAATGTTAAAATTTTTACAATAAATCATGAATGGTATAAAAATATCACATCCACATTTAAACATATCAAAAAACCTTCAACACAATATGCAAGATTGTATCATAACAAATCTACATCAAAGAAGTTTATAATCCATAAATAATGTGGACATAGAAGAAATAATACTATTTGAGAGAAATAACAAATTATATTTGGAAATAATTTAAAATTCCCATAATGATAATAGAAATTTTAAATTTTGAAAATATTCTTATAAGTTTGTATTGGATGATTTTAAGGTGTTATAACGGAGGAAAATACTCGCACTCGCAGTACATGTTAAAAAACATTTTTTCCATAAATTTCTCGAGAAGGTCGTAATGGTACTTATTTCAAAAAAAGACAAAATGATTCTACAATAAAAATTTTATAAAATTTCAAACATGGTTATAAATGAATTTAACCCATAGTATAAGAAATATTAAAACTATTTTTATATACATTTTTAGGAAACACAGATTTGGATGATAAAGACGTCCTGGTAGATACTGAAATATAAACCACTTCAAATAATGAAGAGATTGTAGAATTAACCCTTAACTTGTACATTTTATTGGTTGAGGGTGTATTTCACTCTTTTATAATTGTTAAATCATTGTTATAAAATTATACAAGAACCACACACATAAATATCATATCATATGTGATCTTTTAATATTGAATTGTTTATAATATTCAAGTATTATCATTATTTAGGGTGTTAAGTGATTCTTTTTTCATTATATGTATTGTTCCATAAGACCTATTTGTAATGGATATGATTTATTTGATTCATTTCCTGAATTTTATTTTGTTGTTAAACATTATTTTTAACGAATTAAATTTAAATTATTCGTGAATGGTTATGATGGGGAATGAATCTTATCATGCTCGTGGAGACAGTAATCTGTACGAATGAACGAGAAACAATATCATTATATTGATGGTAAAATCGTATGTAATTAGATGATATATCATATATACATAATCCATAACATGTTATATAAATTATTTATGTCAATTATAATCATTATTATACCCATCCAAATAATGTAGTGTTGAATAACAAACTACACCACGACATGGAGACTGTAAGCCATACGTACACATGTATGGTGAGTTTTTCATTCATAGGATGGATAGAATAATGAATATGTTATTAAAATATTTACAATAAAATAAATGAAGGTAATAGGTACTGGATTTATTATTTTTTAATGCAAACAATAATGAAAGAGGAAGTGGAAGAAGAAAAGAAATTTGAAAGATGTGATGAAATTTTTACCTCTTCATCGGGACCTTTTTTTATTTGATCTAAATGGATCCATAGGCAGGTTTTTTGATCAAAGTAAGGCCTCTAAGTTGAATTGAGAGTAGTTGGGAGGATATTCGATGAGGGTTTGGCCAAGCCAAATGGATTTGTAGGTGTGATTATAAGAGAAGTAGAAAAACCCTTTTATAAGAAAGGTGATGATTACATTAGCAAAATATTGAAATATTATTTTATTATACAATCATATTCGATTAATAATGTATCAAAAAGGATTTTATTGAGCCAATGGTTGGGCTGGGTCGAAAGACACTTATCCAAAACGTTTCATATAGATTTAGGTCACCATATTAACATTATCATTTAGATTTAACTCTTAGTTATATAGTTTAATTTTTACCATGTATTCTTATATTATTATAATTAATTGTTAAATAACATAATATAAAATAACATAGAGAAACCCAAGGGGTTAATTATTGATACATGAAACTTTATCTATGTCTTTTGGCTGAACATTATATTCTTAGGAATTTTGTATCAAATAATAATATTGTATTTGTTTTAAAAACTCTTTTATAACTATTTTGACACTATTTATTATTTGGTTTTTTAGAAAGTCATAACAACTTTATCAACATGAAAATAAATTATTTAATCAACCAAAAATGTCATGTTAACCTATAAAATTTATGGAATACACAAAATTACTGAATTTACAATTATATTAATATTTATAATATCAATTATATAAATCATTCAATAATTAGTTAATAACTACTTCATTATTGTGTTTGAAATAAATTTAATTATTAAATGTCTAAAATTTATAATGTAAATACCAATATTAATGAAATATTTTTATATTTATAATTAATATTTACAGTTGAATTTTTCTTATGTATAACCCTATATTAAAGATGTATTTGTTATTAATCTTTTATTTTAACACTTTTTAACTCTTCATAAAATAAAATAAAAGTAAATGTCCTAATCTAATCGAAGTAGACCAAAATGATTACAATTTATTATAAGTTTGATTTTGGTCAAAATTAACTTATAAAATAAAATTAGGACTTGTGTTAGGTAATTATAATATCATTTTTACTTTCAATTACCCTATTTACTTTTAACAGTGGTAAATAAAAACAAATGTTACTATTCAGCAAAAATTATTTTCATCTTATTGAACCACATTATAAAAACTGATTTCAATTGTGTCTCTTTTATTTTTGAAATATAATTCAATGTAGTGGTAAAATGTTGTTTCTTGCAAATTTTAAAATGTTCCTAAAAGTGTGTAAAAGTCGTTAAAAGTTCAACAAAATTTTATATATCTAATCTTATAAAAAAATGAATCCAAAGAATTATGTTGAACATATATAATTATTATGTATCTATTATGACCTAAAATGAATTTAAATACAATAACTAATTATTTATTAAAAATTCCAGTTTTAATCAATAATGTAGACTTTTTCACTATTCATAAAAAATTAAATGTATTCAGAAAAATACAAAAAAAACCCAAAGCAAATTTTGATATTCCGAAACCCAAAATTATGTCCATTTTGAAATATGAATTTTATAAAATGTCAAAAATTATGTATTACTATTCATAACAGCTAGTTTTATTGGTCGTGGTGTGTTGGAAATTATAGATGTGTACCACAAAAGCTATTGCATTATTCATAGAGAAACATATCGTGGAAGTTTGGGGAATTACATTATTTCCTTATCCAAATAATTTCATCCTCAAAATTTCTAGAATACTACTTCATAAAATGATTTGAGTGGTTCTTCAACAAATGTTCATTAGGTTACCATGATGCCTCTTCTATATTATAGTTTTTCAATAGAACTTTTACTAGACGAGTCGTCCGGTCTCTTAACACTTGTTCTATGGTATCTTGAATCTTGACAGGATCTTCACAATTAGACGGCTTCGGTTCCAATTCCATTTCATCTTTTGTGAGTAAATGCATTGGTTCAGGGATTTTTTTTCTCAAAAGTGATGTGTGGAACACATCAGGAACATTTGAGAGACTTGGAGGCTTTTCCAAATGATAAAATACAACTCCAATTCATTCTACAATTTAAAAAGGTATGATGTACCTATGAGTTAATTTACCCTTCATATCGAATCGTACAACACCCTTCCATGGAGATACATTCAAGAAAATATGATATCTTACTTGAAATTAAAAATACTTCCTTCTGTTATCGGTATAGCTCTTTTTCCTACATTGAGTTGTTTTGATGTATGTTTGGATAATCTTCACCATTTCCATTGTTTCCTAAACATGTTTTGGGCGAACGAGTATTCATTCATCAACATCATCCCAACAAGATGGTATGTGACATCTCTTTCCATATAACGCTTTATATAGTGCAATTTGAATACTTGAATTGAAGCTTTAATTATAGGGAAATTTTACCAAAGGTAAATATTGATTTCACATGCCTTTAAGGTCTAGTGAGAAAGATATCAACATGTCTTCCTTGTTTTGATTAGTCCCTTCTGATGGTCAATCAATTTAAGGGTGCGAGGAATTTCTCAAACAATGTTCTGTATCTAGGGCTTTCTGATGACTTTTCTAGTATCATGATGGAAAAAGTGGATCAAGATCATAATCAATCAATATGGGTACTCCATAATGTCTTGAAAAATCATTATTATATAGTCTTGTTATACGTGAAAGTGTTAAATATTCTATTATAGCAATATAATGTTCTAACATGATAATATGATCAACAATAACCGATATTGCATTATTCCTTACTGGGCCCTTGAAAAATTCCATCGTAATATAATCTCATTTCCACTAAGGTGTGGGAAGAGGTTTCATGACTCTTCTAGGATGTTGTCTCTTAGCATTAACCTATTGACAAACCATACATCTTGACACATAATCAGAAATATCCATCTTCATGTTGTCCCACCAAATATGTTCCTTCAAATCATTATACATCATAGTTCTACTAGGGTGTATAGTGAAATTGGATCAATGAACATCATCCAACAATTCCCTCTTTAGATATGGTATATCGGGAACACTAGTCCTCTTTCCAAATTTCAAAATTCCATCTTTATTTAAGTTGTTAATCAATCTCCCATCATTCATTGCATTAATTTTCATTGGAAACTCCTCATTATCAGTTTGAGAACTTTTTATCTTTTCTAGTAAAGAATGTTTGGCCACCATTTGAAAAATTATTGATGTTTCACATTCCATGACTATTCCAATATCGATATTTAATAGATCCATGAACATATGATCCATTACAATGTTAATCTTGTTCATAATCCCATGATATTTCCTGATCAAAGGATCTTCTACCTTATTTTCCTTCCCGATGTGGTAGTGTATAGTGAAATCCTAATCCATTAGTAGTTCAATCCATTATATTTGACTAATGTTATGTTCTTTCTGTGAAAAA
The DNA here is from genome assembly GCA_963277665.1 of Viscum album. NCBI lineage: Eukaryota > Viridiplantae > Streptophyta > Magnoliopsida > Santalales > Viscaceae > Viscum > Viscum album. The sequence continues at coordinate 1,392,431,539 of OY728126.1, read as the reverse complement.
ATTTACTTCAATCTCTTGTGATCAGTATATATCACAAATTTTTTACCATAGAGATAGTTTCTCCATATCATTAAAGAAACTATTTCTAATGATAACTCAAGATCATGAGTGGGATAGTTTTGTCCATGAAATTTTTGCTGTCATGATGCATAAGCAATAAATATATAATTTTTTCTAAGGAAACAACCATGTTCTTTTATAGAAGAATCACTATAAATAAAAAATCCGTCATTCGCCGAGGGTAGAGTTATGTTAGTAGAATTGAATAATCTTCACATCAGTTCTTTGAAAAATTATTCACACTCTTCTTTCCAAAAAACATTAACCCCTTCACATGTGACCTTGGTTAATGGGTAAGCCAATTAGGAAATATCTTGGACTAAAGGTAGATAATAACCTTCTAAACCAATAAAAATGTGTACCTCACTTATACTCATAATTATAGGGAATTATTTTATTTATCTTGTCTTAGAGGGATTAACATTGGTTCCATCCTTATAGACAATATGGTCATTAAAATAAATATCATGAAGCCAGAATTCAAACTTCCTAAACTTCCAATATAAATCATTTCATCTAATAGCCTTTAGAATAGTGTCGAAGTGATTTTTTGGATCTTCATATCTTTTGGAAAAAACTGATATATCATCATTTGATACCACTAAATATTCATCAAGATATTCCTTGAAAACATTATTTAGTATATCCATGATGACAGAGGGTGCATTAGTTAGTACAAAAGGCATTAATATAAAATCGTAATGCCCATACCTAGTATGAGATGTTGTCTTTATAATGACTTATTTCTTCACACATAATTTTTGATATCCAGATCGATGGTCAATAATTAAAAAATAATGAGATCCATGAATTTGATCATATAAATCATCAATTTGAGGTAGGGGATACATGTTCTATATTTTTATATCATTGATCTCCCTATATTCAATGCACAACCTCATAGATCCATATTTCTTCATAGAAAAAAGAATGAGGTCTCTCCATGTAGAAATATTAGATATAATAGATCCTTTATTAATAAATTCTTCTAGTTATTTCATTATATCCACTAATTACACAATGGCCACTGTTTAAGGGGTATTTGATATGGGCCTTGAACAAGGAATAAAATCAATGGAAAACTCATTTTCTCTTTTTTGAGGATGTCTAGGTAAATTCTCGACTAACATATCAAGATATTATAGCACAATAGGTACATCAACTATTTGAACAATCCTTTCCTCACCCATAGTTATTTCATTATATTTCTCCCTAATAATTGAATTTAGTAGAGCTACTGGGGGTGTTTCTTGATAATAATCTGATGGGGAGGTTCCTTCTCTAAAGACAAGGTACTCTTTATCATAATTGAAAATTTTAACCTCCTCCTTCTTATAATAAATTTTCACATCATTGTCTAAAATCCAATCCATACCGAGGATTATATCATATTCAATCATGGGTATGGCGATGAGATCTGGAGATAAATAACATTCATATGACTTAATGGGAACTGATTCCCCAAAATGTTTTGCAATTATACTTCTCTATAGAGTTTTAACGGACTAATCCCTAGTTAAATCAAATTAGAAAAACCTAATTTTCATAGGAAGCCGGGAAGATATAAAACAATTTGATAATCCAGAATCAGATAATTCATTGGCTAAATTTGAGGAAACCATTAAATTACATGCCACCATGTCATTCAAATCTTCACCCTCAGCAGCAGTGATCGTATAATCTTGGCCTTTATCCCTTGGCATTTTCAAAGGTAAGTTCCCTTGGCTCTTAGGAAATTCACTTTCATAATTTCCCATTTTTCTAAAATTATTGCATTTAACATTGAGAATATCTTTATTTCCCTTACAATCACGAGCCAAGTGCCATTTTTCACCACACTTGTTACAAAATCCTTTTCCCTTCAAGCAAGTACCTGGGTATTTCATCCCACATTTACTGTAGGATAGAAATTAAACTTTTTTCCTTCTTCCCCTTATTTCTATTTTCAGAATTTTCAGTAGATCTTTTCTTCTCTTACTTTTTATTAAAATCATATGACATAGTGAATTCCATTTCTATGTTTATAGCACATGAGAATATATCATCATACGACGAGAATTATTTTGAGACTAATTCTCGAAAGATAAATGGTTTTAACCCATCAATGAATCGATCAATATTACTCATTGGGTTACGTATATAATCTGTCGCATGCCTTTCTTACCATGTAATGTAACCCTCATACTTTGTGACATTCTCATCCTCCTTTAGCCTCAAACATAGAAAATTTATTTTAATATCTGATTGATGGTCACAAGGAATGTATTTTTCTAAGATAATATCATTAAACTCCCACAATTCTATTTTTGATACATCTTCATCCTAATTTTGGTTTTTAATTAATTGTAACCATTGATCTGCATATCCCATGAGGTGATAAACTACCATGAAAACTTTTTCACTTTCATTTCTCCCCAAAGAATTCAATACTTTATCTACGGAATGTATCCATTTCTTAGCTACAAATGGATTTATAGTCCAATTGAATCTTTGTGGTTGTTTCCTCATGAAGTGGTATAACATTGATCATCCATGTTGTGGGTTATGGTGCTCCATACAGGTATGGTTATTATTCCTAACCAGATTGAGTTGTCCTATTATGGTTATAAGTTGTTTATCACCATTTTTCTAACCAGCTACACTGTAATTATATTGATTATTTGGGAAATACCTACATAAATTATTTTTCTTTATATGGTTTACATTCCATTCACTAGGTGAAATTTCTATACAATGGAATACACTAGATTAGTTTATGAATCACAATACATAATTCCAAACAAGTAAAATAAGTAACATAAATTGAACAGTTTCTTCATATAATTCATAATCATAAAAAATGTTTTGTTTAGGGATGTATTTACTCACAAATCCATACTAATGGATTTTAAGGAAAATGTAATTTATCCAAACCATATCTCCCAAGAGTTTTGTAACAAAGTGTGTAGCATGGACCATTATCTAGTACCAGGATACAATGGGTCAAACCCAAAACTCCTTGTCGGAGTTTTCACTCCTAGGTATATCTATGCTTGAGCCGCCTCCACCTGCTCGTATCCTGACAAGGATGTATTGCTTGGAAAATTCACAAAATATCTCTCTTACAAATTTTTAGGAAGTTCTTATATACTAATACTCAATGTCTATCATAGGGTAATGTTCTCTAATCTGAGTTTTTCTAAATCTATTTTCCATGGTGTGTTTTAAATTTCCTCTAATACCAACTGTAACACCCCAACCCTAGTTACCGAGTGTCAGTGCATTATTACATAACATTAGCAAGATCACAGGAGATAAATTCTCAAATGACTGATTATTTTTGTATCCTTGGATGTTATAGATACATACATAAGTTTTATATTACACTATGAAATGAAAAAACAAAAACATTGTGTCCCCTTTTTAACACAATTCTATTCCTTATCCTATTACTATATGTTAATTGTAATATACTTCTTCGCATCTTGGAAAAAATAAAACATAAGAAAGTGTTGAGATCAGATGCTAAATAAGGATAATAATATAGTGGAAACATTAATAAATTAGTATAAAAATTTATGGGAATATTTAAGAATAATACACAAGAATTTTCCACATAAAATTATATATAATATGGAATATATAATCGAATAATTCCATTTTCTTATTCATGTGGATATTATACTAGTTGAATAATCATATGTAATATCAATAGATAATTTCATAATTATAGAAAGCATAATGCCAAATATCATAACAATATAATCAATGCTTTATGCCAAGACTACAAATAATATTTTCTCAAGGCCTTGTTCAAAGACACTATTTTATCTCATGAGACCTTTCAATGAATTGAGATACTATAGAGGGCTCCACCTGTTACTTAATAATTCCAATGCATTACTCATATGAAAATGATGAATGATAACATAAAAATTCATATAGAAACATGTGTAGGGAATGATAATACATTAACCATAAAACATGAATGGTATAAAAATAAAACATCTAGTGTCAAACATATCACAAAAATTTCAATACAATATGTATTATTTTATAATAATAAATCAACATCAAACAAGTGTAAAATCAATTAATGGATCTTGAGAAAGATGAAATAAAAACTACTTGAGAGAAATATCACTTTCTATTTGGAAATCATTTAATAGTCAAATAATTTTAAATGAAAACATTTATTTTTGAAATTTTCCTATTAGCATGTATGGGAAGCTTCAAAGGTGTTATAACAGTGTGAAATAGCCGCACTCTCCGTATACATAAAAAAAAATTATTTCCTTAATTTTTTCAAATAGGTCGTAATGGACCGTGTTTTGAAGACAACAAAAAGATCCATTTATAAACATTTTATAAAATGTCAAAAAATTGTATAAATGACATTAAACCATAGTATATGAAATAGTAAAAAGTTTTTGAAATGCATTTTTATGAAGCACGAATGTGGATTATAAAGAGGTCCCAGTAGATACTCACGTATAATCAACATCGGATAATGAGGAGATTGTAGAATTAACCATTTACTTGTAATTGTTATTGGTCAAGGGTATGTTAATCTCTTATATAATAGTTAAATCATTTTTATTAAATTATATAATATCCACATACAGAAATATGATATCATATATGATATTCTAATATTTCTTTGTTAATAATATTGTTGTAGTATATCTGTTTAGCGGGTTAATTGATTCATTTTTTATATGATTTGTTATAAAAGTCATATTTTTAATTGATATGATGTATTTGATTCATGTCCAGAATGATTTTTATGTTTTTAAAAATTATTTTTAACTCATTAAATAAAAATTATTCTTGAATGGTTATGATGGGGAAGGAATCTTATCACGTTCATGGAGACGGAAATCTGTACGTACGTACAAGCGGAAATATAATTCTATTGATGGTAAAATCGTATTTAATTATATGGGAAGCATCCCATGATATCAAATACACATGTATTAATGAGATACGAATACATTATGGTGTTGAGTAGATATAGAGGATGACATATGGTGTTGCTAATGATATGATATCCATTACACCTATTTTAAATTCAACATAGTCAGGAACCACAATAAACACAAATTAGAGACACCATTATTCATGATGAAGAGCTATCAACCCTATCTAATGATATCTACATTACCCAATGTAATCATATTTCATGGTTTGTTTGGTTTCACTCACTTTGATAAATCAGAGAAGAACACTATAAAAGATGCATTTGATGAGGTATTTCTGTAGTTATGTCTATTGTAGAGTTTTTTTACTTCCCACGTAGTAATATATTTATTTTTAGAAGATTTATTAGTAGCATGAAATTTTCGAGATATTAATTCAATGATTTATATAATTATGAAATTATTATTCCACATCGAAATCCATGAGCATATCAAATGGAGGTATGTTTCTATTTTTATATTACAATATGTTTTCTTCATCAGTCATGGTTGAGATTTAACTCTATAAATTTCCAAATGGATGAATATTTCATCATACTCTTAGTCAACATGAAATACATTTAATTTTATTTATATTCATGTAGATATTTTTATTATCTCGATACATGATAGTCCATTGATTTAATATGAAATATTTCAATAAAAGTATATTCATTCTTATGGAAATAGATTACCTCTATCACTATTGGACATTCTCTTCCATTTATTTTCATAATTATTTGCATGGACTCAATATTAAAATATTATTATGGAACATGGATCTTCATATCCAACTAATTTTTATAAATTAGGGATTCATATTCAGTCCTAATATTGCTAAACCCCCACTAATATGTACACTGTGTACCACCCATGGGTCTTTAAGGGGAATTAATGGATAATGCCAAGGATGAATATATTCAGTATAGATTAATTTATCCTTTTTGTTAAGTGATTGAGAATGGAACATCGATGTGAAAATATTATGAATGAAATTTCATATAAAAATAAATAGAAAACACAATTATAACTCATAATGATATAGAAACTACTATAGTGTTAAATGTAAAATATAACATATTTGAATACATTCTCCCTGATAGATATCAAAGGGATGAAACAAATATCAATTTTCAAGGAAATATCATATAATCATTTAAATAATATTATTTGTATTAGATTAATTAAGGGATACTTTAGTTTTTTTTGAAAGATGTCAAATATAACTTCTCCTATTATATATAAGAACACATCTTTTGGAATTAAAAAAATAAAAGGCAAATATTATAGAAATAATATTATTTAAACTCATGTATTATAATAATTTAAATGAGGATGTAGATATTATATAGATTTCCCTTACTATATGTCTATGTTAATATAGGAGACAGTTATATCTTTAGGGAAATCATATAGAGGATCAAGTGTGTTCTATGGATACACATTATAAACATTATCTGATGTAGTAAATTATACTTGTATTTTTAAAATATGAATTTATTATTTCCATTTACATTTGTAGGAATCATTGTGATTCAACAATTTTATGAAAATATTTAAATACATGCTTAATTAGTTATAAAGGTACATATATATGAAATGAACCCTTTAGGACCTTTTAGATCAAACATATTGGTAGAAAGATAACTTCAAAGATTTATATTATTTTGTATAGTTAAATATATATTCCTCTTTATTAGACAATTTTACTAATGAATTTTTTAGATGTGAAAACTAATTCACATTTTGAAGGGTTTATCTAAGAATTTTTTCTATAGAATATGGTGAAAACATTTTTATAAATTGTATGATGATCATGAAATTGAAATATATTGACTAATAAATCATCAACAAAGAAATACATATTCATAAAAAAATATAAATGAAGATATTATGCATAACCCTCTAATAACATTCTCTAAAATTAATAATTATACATTCCATTAACCAATAAAAATATTTTTCCATAGGTTACCAAAACACAGTTCTATTGTTCTTGTATGGTGTAATCATGTTTGGATTATATAATGAGAATACATCTATAATTTTGTTTTCTTTAATAGCATAGATTAAATTGTTGATAAAATATATAACTGAGATATTAAATTCAACCATTGGGTTTGGGTTGTGGGGTTTCCAAATGTTGTCAAAGATACTGATCTGAATTTTATTTTTATATCTAATACAACATTGGATGGACATAAGGGGATGTGGAATTCAGTAGTTAATTTCTCCATTATCATCTTGTTATATTTATCCTCGTCCATGGAACCACATGTGTAATAACAATAATGGGCACCCGATTATATGAAAATTGAACAGTTGTTTAACCCATATTGAGATTAAATTCAAGAATATCAAGTCTAGTAATCTCGATATAAGCCCATAAAAATTATAATTTTTTATTATTTTATATTTCAAAAAACCAATCATATTAATTTGGTTTTTTGATAACATTTTATAGGGTTTGATTATGGTCTTCCATTTTCCAGAGTTTCACAAGTATAATCTATATGTTGGTGGTTGAAATAATATCTTCATTGAAAATAGTGGATTAATCCAATTCCTTGACATTAGAAACTTGTGATATATATGGATGATGAAACTATTTTGGAATTTGTTTTCATTAGTATTTTAAAATTCCAATTTGGGGAATGACTTCCTTGTACGTTTTATTTGATATTTTTATTCCTTTAATACAATTTAAGTTTATATCATGGTTAAAAATTATTTCAAGAACCTCTTTAGTTGTTTTTTCACTATATTGAAGAGATATGGATCATTCAAGCACTAGGTTCTCCACTTTTCTCTATGATATACAAGGATTGGATATTTTTTGACATGTATAGATAGTGAAAATCTATTAGTTATAGTATAAAATAAAATATTCATAAAACTCACTTATCCCATGGTATCATATAACTAATTTGTTTATGGCCTAATGATGTGGTGTCAATGTTCCTAAGTTAATACTTAAAATATTATATTGGTTGCTAAAAAATATGGTATAATTAAAATACCAAATTCGAAGATGTTTATAATTTAATTATGACCATTTAATGCTCAGTCCCTTTAATAATAAAATTTCCTAACTCGTTTTTAATATTTGTTGTCTATGTATCTCGTGTCAGATACATAAATTTGGGAAGAATAACCATGATTTACACACACTCTACCATAAATGGTTTATTTTTGTTGCTGATGATATTGAATTGGGATGGATGCATGAATATTTAAAAAGTTCCTCCAAGGTGAAGTGTTGAAATGTTTATATTTTATATCAATTGGGACCATTGTAATATATATAAAAATGTTGAAACCGGTTCTTCCCCTAGATATTACTAATAATACAACCATAAGTATTTTTATATCTGTTCTTTTGTTAAATTTCATAAGGCCACATTAGTCTATGTATATCATAATTTATAGAGTCTCTGAGACAATAGAGGAATGATGCCAATGTTATTATTTTCATGTAATAAAAAATCATTGACACCATTATGTGTTTTAGATATATATATATATAAGGTGCACATATAGACTAATCTGTGTATTGTCACAATAATGTCTGAAAAACAAGGGTATGATAATTGCCATTCATGTATTCTGAAACGTTATATGATTTGAACATTGCCACATCAATCTAGAATAATTTGTGAATCTTTAGGTATACGATGAATGCCTCATATTAGAACATTGAAGATATGATTAATATATTATTGAGATCATATTTGAGAAAGTAAAGTAGTTTTTGAGAACATTGTACATCTATGTCAAGTGAATATTTACACTCTGATGCGGTCCAAAACCAAATGAATATTGATTATTTGTAATGAATTACTAAAATCCACTAATGGGTTAATAATTGTGAATTAGTATGTCGACAAAATAGAAAATTGGGAAATGGTGTCACACTATATGTCGTTGATATGGATGATTTCAACCACCATCATTTCAGAAATTCTGTTACTAATATGTTAGAATTATAGAAATCATTTTGAGTATATTCCTTGTAGAAAACATCATCACCATGTAATGTATTACCATTTCATGAGAGGATATATGAGTGATTTTTAAATTATAGATATTATATGTTGTTTCCATATGATATATATATATTTATACCAATATAATAACACAAAAAAATGTATATTGATGTTCCTCAAAAAAGGATCCCATTATATTCTGATGAGCTCTATAATGTACTCCATATGAGGCGGGGTGATGACATCCCTAATGGTTCACGCTATATTTGGTCGTAGAATATGATTAATTTCATCTTCGAAATGTCATCAATAACACCTTCATGTTTAATACAACTATAATGTTTACTATATTAAATATGTAGACCAAATTACTGTTTATGGTGTTGGATTATTTATAAATGAATTTTTTTTCCCAAGAGATCAAGATGTATAATTTTATGAAATCCAATAATCTATATTTTTCTGATAGTATATGAATTTGTTTACTATCCATGGATGATTTATCAACTTCTTATAGTGGAATATATGTATGTGATATGTTTGAAAGAATTTAATAATTAATTTATACCAGGATCAACTATTATTGGTAGAATGTCTTTAAATATTAAAAAATTAAATATAGTGTTTCCTAGGAACCTCTAAAATTATAAATAGAATGGATTTTTGTTAAATTCAATATCTTACATCTTCCAAAATTCTAGAATCCTGATTATTTTCAATTTATTAGAGAACATGAATAATCTAAAAATATCTATTCCAAAAATTTAACACCATACTCATTTGATATTAGTTATTCTAGCCAATCTCACATCATGGGATCCACATAGTCATTTTATAATAAATACTCTACATAACAGGGCATGTATAATAAGTCCATATTGAACCAGATATATTTAGGGGACATAGATTTTATCACCAAAACCAATTCTACACTTTCAGACATTCATAAAAGTGAGGGGTATAGATTGGATAATTTTATTGATATCCTTCATAGTCTCATCTATATATTGTACCATATTAGATAACTCTAATGATACCAATGTATACACATGGGAAACAACAGTCATAAAGATCCAATGTAATATTTTCTCTACACACATACATAATAGCCTCTCTTCTGGGAAATGAATTTCTAGAAATAATTTCAAACCCTTAACCTATATGATAATGTTTGTGATGTATTAAAATAGGTCACATTGAGAGGTCATATGAAATTATCCAATGAAATTTAGATCTTAGCTAGTATAATAACTATCATTGGGGACTTTATCTGATAGAAATTGGATTAGGAAATATATTACTATTCATGAATATGATAGGTTTATCCATTATTTGGATGACATATAAGTTATTGGATCTGACCAATAACATGATGATCCCATATATCATAACACATTGAGAATAAGTGTCTGTAAATAGATTATTTGGTTTACTTTCTCCATTTATGTTTTTAAATCATTAATTTACAACTTTCAATGATTGGTGGTTTGGTCCACCCTTTTTTGGTATAGATCCCTTTCATGATATTCCATATTTAATTTTATATCAGATGCCACTAAATGAATTCTAAAACAAAAGATCTCATTTCTATAAGATATTAGCCCACAAACATAACCCATAATATGTTTACTCAATAATAATGTGATGAACACATGGTATACAAGTAAGAAATATAACTTATCCACCATATATGGTCCCATAGGGTATATCTGTTCCATTCTAGAGTAAGATAAGAACCTTCCTATAATATAGATTAATATATTAATGAGTTTTTTGGAAAATAAAACTCAATGTTCTATTTTATATATTCATCATGAAAATTAATCTAATCAAAAAATTATTATCGATAGTAGTCGAGATTTATAAATAAATAGTTCTCATGATATAGGATAAAAAATGTGACCTATAAATGCAATGAGATTGTCTTAATTGCTTTAGGAACACCAAAATAATAAGAAATGAATTTTTTTATTATGGTTTTGGAGGCTATTATGTAGTTGTATAAAAAAATACATCATAATGACCATGCCATATATTTTTTTTGTAAACAAATCCATGGGAGTTATATTATAATGGTGTGTCTTCTATGAGAAATTATCACCAACCTAATAATTTTCTATCACAATATTGGAGCTTTTAGGGGAACTGACAATAACCAAAATTACAATAGTGGTGTTTAGTGGTGAAAATTATTTTTATTCTTTATGAGGACATTCATAATGATTTTTTTCTAAAACCAGAAGGTAAAAAAATATCAGGTAACATGAAAAAATTATTCATTACAATGATTATATTTATATATATCAATGATGATCAAACATTACAAGATATACATTTCATTAAATTCAAACTAGAAATTATAATGAAATATGTTATAGTTTGGGGTTTCTAACCTCAAATATTTTACAATGTATACCTTTGGGAATATATTATCGTGGTCATTATAGTGTTTGGTAATTACATTATAGTCCATCTATATAAACATGAACTGAGATATATAACACAACTATGAATCCCAAGGTTTCTCCCCAAAACTAAAATTATCATTGATTATCCCATATAATTATATCTAATGTGAAGCAAGCCTTGGGTCCTAATGAAAAAAATTGTTTTATAAAATTTTATGAACATTTTTATGGGGTGGAATCTAAAAAACCTCGTAGGATCTCTTCTAATATTCTATCATTTACCTATAAATAAATAGTTCATAAATATAGTTTTGAAAAACTATATAAAATAATATATTATATTAATAATAATGAAGTGAAATAAAAAACCATTCATTCAATTTTAATAAAAATTAATCATTATTTTTATAACCAAAATCACTACTATTCTACACATCATATTTTAATGGTTTAAATCATGAAATGATGGAATAAGAATAAAAATAATCTAAAATTATTCAATTTTACCACATTTTCATCTTTTTAAAATAAAAATTAAAATTCACATATATTGGAAATCATAATTTTTTTAAAAAAAATTGAAAACCAGTTATGAAAACAATCCCAGCAACACAGAATAATAACAAGACATAAATTACAACCACTATATCAAGTGAATAAAAATAAATAAAATATCATTAATTTGGAAGATACCATTATAAATCAAGAAACATGGGATATTTACAAAAAAAGAATTACATTCCTAAAGCACTAATCGATGAATGATTTTCATGGGATACAACATCTGTCCAAAATTTATATGACAATAATTTAACTATAAGCATGGGACAAAATGTAGGTATAAATTACATTATAAAAAATAGATATCTCACCAAAATTTATCACATTATCCCCATAGAGGGATCCCTTTGGATGAATAGTTCCTAATAAAATAGTGGGATACTTGACCATGTGAGATCTAAACTAATGTGTCATTAATCAAGGTTTCACAGTTGACAATCTAACATACCACTTCCAAACCAATATAGATTTGAAAAAAATAAAACTATTATAATCACATCTATTATAGGATTATGAAATAAATATTACCTCCTTTATAACACCAATGTATGAAACACTAACTTCCATATCATATAACCATCACATAATGAATGAAAACTATAGGATGAATTAAAATAATCAAGGGTAACTAATGAGGATGGCATAAGAATCAATCAATTAATTTTTATGACATAAAAATGTACATGTAAAAAAATATTACATTGTATTATATGCCAATTTCCTTTAAATTTCAGCCAATAAATCATTCTTTATAGTGTATTTAATAAGATATCTCCCATTTCAAAATAATTCTTTTAAAAACATAGCTTCATGCTTTTAAAAATTCATATAATATTTTTCATTATATATATAATCAAAGACATTTTAATGTGATTAATAAGAATTTAATTAAATTATTATGATGAATAATAATATTATTTTTAATATATTTTTTTACTAAAAAATAAACACATTATATCAACAATAAAATTTGTAAAATCAACTAAAAATTCCACAAAAAAATATCATAGATAGGTATATCCTTTATAAATAATAGAAATTAAAATCCCAAGAAATACAATAATTTAAAAATAAATGTATAACATAGAAGAAACTACCTCATTCCAAATGGAATTACGTCTCAACATTCTACATTCCAAGAGAACATAGAAACATGATTAGTACCACCCTCTCCTATATCTAAACAACGGAATCCTAACATTATATGTATCTTAATGAAATTAAAACACATGATCATTCATATAGGGTTCATTGTAGACGAATAATCCTATGCTAATTGAAAGAGTATATTATGTATAGGAGAATTGATAAAAATACAATAGAATCCACCAAGATAACTAATTTAAATCCATTGAGAGGTACCAATAATTATAGATAGAGGAGTTAGATCTCACTCAGAAACACTCCCAAGCAATGGTCAACCCAATTTTGAGTTTGATGGGGGGGGAACCATTAAAATATATATTTAAATTATAGTAAATTAGAAAATTATGTTATTTTTGGATTAATTGATGGATTGGAAACATGGTATTTCACACCATTAGCATAATTTATGTGAAATAATGAATAGAAGTCTACACAATAAATATTTTGTCGTTGTTTTTTCATATAATTGTTTGAAAACCATGAGATTTACCCCACATTCATTCTAAGACATACATTTATATAAATAAATACACATTATTTTAATAATAGGGATTGAATTGTGAAACACCCCTAGATAAAAAAATCCATCACATTCTATATATCATATCAAAACCACACAATTTTAAAAAATCATGTAGAAATATCCAAATAGATGGATAATAGTTTAGAAATAAAATTTATATTCCAAAACTAATTAAAATTTTTGTAAGTCCCTAATAAACTAAAATTAAATCCCAATAAGACACTTGTATGTTATAAATCTACAACCAAGCAATTTGTTTTCAATGAAAAAAATAATTTTCTTATTTATAAAGGGTGGGAAAAGTAAATCATTTAGACATAAATATCTGAGGTGGGTGAGGTATAGAAAACATAAGAGGGTGTCATGGAATGAATATACATAATATCTATAAAAAACCTCAATAACTAGGTTGAGTGTATAAATAAATCTAAATTACTACATCTAAACTATAAGCCTTATGAATATCTTGTAATATAATGATGTACCCAAAATTTGAAATTCATCCTAATACAGTAATCAAAATGGAAACATAAATATTGGAAAACAACTACCATATATGATCAAATCCACTACAACACAACTAAGAACATAGTGCCCTAAGAGACCACATTTAACAATTGAAAATTAAGTATAGACATTTCATGAGAAACAGAACATTAAAACATCCAAAATATAATAAACAATGACCTTATAATACCCATCAATGTTTCTATTAGACAGAATAAATTAAATAAAAATATATAATGCACAACCATTAAATATATGCATCCTATAACATCATGGGATACCATTTAAAGTCTATAAAATTATTATGGATTTTATATAAACACATTCAAACAAAATTATCTCATTAAAACCCTTAAAATATATATAAAATCTAGTGAATGAATAATTTGATCAAGCAATGAGGGAAGTAATAGTTACATAGAAATTAAAAAATCGGTTCAACATATTGAACCATCAAAAACCATCCTCACCAGAACTTATATCTCGATATAAAACCATACTAAATAATAAACCATTGTTATTTCATAAACAAAACAAAAAAATTCACAGATTAACATATAGAAAATACCATGAAATATTAAATCAATATAAATAACTAAATCTAAATCCACTAAAGAGAATAAAAAAATAGATAAATAATTCATACAGAACTATACACTAGACATTACCACAATGTGTAGAATAGATAACCTGTAAATATATCCTATATACACACAATGCATAATGGTACATGTACATTTTTTAAAAGAGGGGTCAATGTTCCCTAGAGATCTATTGATAATGTACACAATAGATCATGTCCTGAAATAAAGGAAAGACATACCAAAGATAAATAAATCACTCCCAATACCACTTCGCATATGGTCTTACCTATATCTAATAGCACACATGATAGGTTTCCTTAGTTGGACAAGGAATGACTTGGGTATCTCCCATGTTTAGTTTACATGAATGATTATCATTGTAAAACATGGCTCTGTTGAACCAGGATTCAAATGATTAATATAAAAATTAATATTTATTCTTTGAAATATTAATGTACCAACACTATATAGACAATAAATTTTATAGGCATTTGGTACTGGCTCCTCAAAAAATGACCATGATATTCACATTGATTCTAATATACCCCGTCACTCACTACTCACCCTTTTGAAGGCGAAAAAACATAATAGATTTATAAAATTTTACAAACTATACACACAAAAACAAAAGGAACATACTCTAGATTAATTCCAAATACAATTTCTTATAAAATAGATAAGGAACCACCAACATCAATATCACTCACAATAGATTTCTTTAATTTCTTGAAAGAATTAAGTGTTACACCAATCTATAGTATTCGAAATAACACATTATATAAACCATATTAAATAATAAAACATGGTGAACACAAATTCATTACATACAAAACTAAATTCATGTGAAATGTCAGTTCAATATAAACCACTTCAATCAATGTCTAGTTATATTAAAGACGTAAAAGGATCTTTTATATGTAATGAGAGGATACACTGAGAGTATAAATTGTAGCATCAATCAATATACATTTTTTATAAAAAATACATGGAGGTATGACGTAAACAATAAAATAAATATACCTAAATAAATTCATTCATAATACCCAATCCATAATTTTCTAATAAAAAACCAATAGATAAATTTAATAACGTAAACCCATTCAAAAAAATTAAACCTTACATTTTTAAATCACTTCTGTTCCATTTAATAAATTAATGCAACCATTTTAAAATTTTTTATAATATGAATAATTTTTAAATTAAATAGATTCATTCATATTTATTTAAAAAATCACAAAATTATGTGTAACCATATTCAAAGATTCAATAATAATTCATTTTCTATTTTTAATATCTCACATGAAAAAAAACTATTTTTGAAAAATCAATCTAAAGTTTTGTTTTTGGGGAACTATTTTATATAATTACCCATTTTCCTACAAACCTCGTAATTAAAACATCATGAATTTACAAAATTAGAAATGTAAATAAAGCCAAAAACAATTTTAATAATTCTAATACAATTAAAAAAAATTATAAATTCATCACCAAAATGTAGAATTTTTATATGAAACAATGTAAATAAATGATGTAAAAGCCAAAAAATATGGGACATATATAGATCTATGAGTAATTTGGATACATTTTTGGGATATGTATTATACATGTAATGTTCCTTAAGATTTACAACTAAAAATATATAATGGATCAGCTTCACTGACAAAACTATGTGACAAATATATATAAAACCATATTTCACCATCGACATTCATCTAAAAACAAAATTTAACCCATCAAATCATTTAAATAATTATTTTGAGAATCAAATATCTTGTTATAATATCAAAATACACTAAAAATATCATTAATAGAATCAAATTACGTCAATTAAATTCCAACTAAGCTATGAAAATCTTGGTTACAAATGATAAAGGGAAAGCTAGACTCTCCCCACACCAAGCTCTCATGTCTCGATATATTTATCTATATACCTCAATTAACCAAAAAATATAATGTATATTTTTATTAACTAAGTCCATTTAAACCCCAATTATATGATATAATTTTTTCAAAAACCATCCTTGGTTAACTCGTCACATCCCCCAACATAGGGTGTGATATGGCCAGAAATAATTTGTTGATCATGATGTGTAAAAATACGGTGCCAATGAATCAAGAAATTCACTATGGGAATGATTGTTCATGTATATCATAGTAATTGAATGTATTTTATTTTATCCAAAAGTATAATTTATAATCATTAGGTTTTACAACTAGACAAAAAAAGACAAGAAGAAAATAATAAAATATAAAAAATACGAGAACAAAATTATGTTATTTAACCCATTACCGTACCAATAAATAAATAAATCAAAGTAATCAATAAGAAGAAATAGATTATGAATAAAATAAAAAATTTATTAGATAATAAAAAAACATACAAACATCAATCATATCCCAAACCTAACAACGTGATTTCATCAATCTACCCATGTCCTCAATGACGCCCGAAAAATCATATGTATGAACCTTATATTCTATAGGATGTTTTATACATGACACCAAGTGAGTACGATAATATAATATTCGGATAATTTATAATATATTTAGTATTTAAAATATATTCTATTTATTAAGATGCATAAAACCCTAGGTTATCATGTGTTACATGCAATAGAGATCTTCCATAATCACTTTCATTTCATGAAAAAATGTATTTTACCAAACAAAAATATGTTATTAAAATATTATTATATAATATAATAAGAGATAAAAAATAATATAGATCAGTATTTATGGATATTAATAACTAAATTATGAAAATTATTGTTTCTAAAAATTTATAATTAATTAATTGGTCACAAATTAATTAGAAATGAATATAATAGTCAATTGAATATTAAGTGTATATATTTATAGACAACTATTTTTATTCTAAAAATTATTTTTTATACTAATAGATTAAATTAGTTACAATTATTGAGTAATAATAATTTAATACATAGATTAAATATTCAATGAATTATTTTTTATTTACATCTATTGGGTTATATTTACAAAAGGTGATAAATAGATTTTAAACATAAAAATTGATATTTTTATAAAGGCAATTTCGTAGTACTTTAATGGAGAACCCGTTTAATATATTATTTTTAAATCATAAATGTATTTAATTTTCCAAAAAAATCATATTTTAATGATAAACAAAAAAATTATGTTGTGATGATTCTTTTGAATTTTTCCTGAAGATTGATTTTTGAATGAATAGTAAAAAATACCAAATTGTAGTTCATAACTACTTTTTATCAAATTTATTTAAAATATTAATTTTGATATTTAATTGTATTTAAACATTTATTAGAAAATATTGTTATCAATTTATACAATTTATGTCATTTTAATCAATTCCCGGTTAAAATTTGTAATAAAAACACAGCAAACATTGGGAAGTTTTTCCATTAGAAACCTACATTGTTGTCTTTCCTATTGGGATAAATTTAAAACAATTTTTTTCCAATTTATTGATTGGAAATTTATGAAATGTTCCCATAATTGTAATCCTCATAAATTTTAATTTCTAATAAGGCCAATTTTTTTTCCAAACAATTTATTGAAAATAATCAAAATTATTTACAGTTACTATGGAAAAATTATTTCATAAAAAAGGCTCAAACATTATCTTAAAGGGAAAACTCACCTAGACTCCAATACAACAATCATTTTTGGATATAAATAGGACATCGAATTCCATAATTTAGTTTTTTTAATGTAACAAATTGGATTCATTGAATACTATATTTAGAAATTAATTGGGAAAATAATGAGACCAAGCCGTGACACGACGTGTGATTCTGAGGCCTAAAGTGCCTAGAAGGATCTATCAAAAAATGATTTTTTTTAAATAATGCATGTGAGTAGTTATCATGAAAAATTTAAATAACTCATAAATGGGTTCCCAAATCAAAATCTTGAAGGGACCATTATGTTTGGGATGGAAGGTTTACCCTAGGCACGACTTAACATTAGCCGACGCGGGTCTCCAGTGAGAAAACACGAAAGGGAAAAACTATAAATGAAATTATTAAATATAATTTATTGATTTTTAAAATCCTTATACCTCATTTATGGTGACTCATATTGAAACGTTGAAACCACTTTTGAGTTTTTAATGGGTTATTTTAATTATGAATGGCCAAATATCGACCAACACTGGTCGCGGGTGAAAGTAAGTTTTTGGACGTGAACGTCATTAAAATATTTAATTTTTTTATTTGTGCATTATTTGATAACGTAGAAGAATTTTATTTTTTTAATAATTCTCATCAGAAATCAATGGTTATCATCATAATCATGTAGTTTCTTTGAGGTAGGGATGGGGAGCCTCTCTCACCGGAGACCACAGATCGGAGGATGTGATTCGATCAAGTGACTAAGAATCGACAAACACCTCTAGAACAAGGTTGAACATGATGATGATACATAAATATACATCAGAAATAGTTCTAAAACCATAGTAGGGGGATTATTTATGTGTGATTGCCTTTCCCCAATCTTGTTTCCATCAAAAACGTGGATTGACCCACGATCAGGTTGATCCGTAGTTCGATCGTATATCTAAGATGGTTAAAATGTGGGATTAATTTGGTAATTATATCTTTGTTATTTAAGATCATTATTCATAATCCTACTAAAAAAACAAATTAGGGACAACATTAACAATGGTGTGGGTTGTTCTAAATAGTTTTCTTTTGCTTCTCTTTTCCCAGTTCTTGAGTTTTCAGTCAACGAACCATTGTGCACACTTCTGGAATTTCAGAGAGGTTCTAAACGCGACTAGACCCTAGATAAATGAAAAGTTGATCTTGATCCCATGATTGTGTGGAATGATAACTAAGGATCGAAATGGACTTCCCAGTTCAAAAAATGGGGGGCCACATTAATGGTGGAGACTCGCAAAAGAAAAGTTGTTAGTTGTGGAGATCTTCGCATCAACCATTGGGGAGCAGTGGATAGGGGCCTCTAGTAAGAGGTCATTGGCAGGATTTGGAAGTTTAGGCATGAAGCTGAATTATATGTCTGAGTGTCCAGAGTAGAAATGGACAACAACCACAGGATTTTCTTGCGGTCACCACACCATGTTGATGGAATGAAGATATCATAGCCACTATATTCTAGATAGACGAACCTATCTCTTTCTACGGACATGGTATGAGTTGGCGAATTGGGCTTTCAGTGGGCCAAGTCTAGCTGGGGAAGGCTGAACCTAGAAGGCCTGGTTGACCTGATGAGTCTGGTAGGAGTTGGTGGATCGGGTCCGACCCACTGGGTTGGTCGGACCTGATGGATCGGGTTGGGTCGATCTGAGCGGGTCGACTCAGACCCAGACCCAACTATCCCCTTTTTTCTTAAACACTGAAAACTCTCAATCTTTATGTATATTTGAAAAGATTTTTTTGGTGTTGGTAACCTCTTGATGAGTACGTCCTTGTGAAATACTCTATGTTAGTTTCCTTTGAAATTAGCATATGTCATATTGGATCAGAGAGAACGACATCCTATTACGATCATTCAAATCATAGAATCATGTAACTAGTTGTGACCTAAAATCTATTTGATTACATAGACTGTGTGTCTAACCAAGACTGGATTGATACTCCCTTGTCCCAATAGGGTTTGGGTCCTCTAGTCTTGTACATCACACAATGTGTTATCTACCCTCCATGTATTACCTCCACTCCATGTGTTCCGGAAACTATGTGTTTAACTAATTGATTTTACAATGGATACTAATGAAAATCATTTTTACAAAGCACATATCTTTAATTCATTTGACTTGACTCTATTGATTATACTTCTTAGAGTCTACACTTGATGTACCTATTTGGTAATCTACTCGATGCATTTCATAATGGTTTTCCTTCATGTTGTTCCGTCATGGAATTACTTAGTGGTGTTCCTTCATGGTATTCCTTAGGGGTTTTCCTTCGAGGAATTCATTTTTGGTGTTCCTTAGGGGTGTTCCATCACGGTGGTATTTAGTGGTGTTCTTTAGTGTTTTTTTTCATGGTATCCGTTTTTGGTGTTCTTTAGTGGTGTTTATTTGTGGTATTACATAGTGGTGTTCCATTTAGGAATTACATAGTTGAGTTCCTTAGATTTATTTCATATGGGTGATCCATAATGGTGTTCCTTCAAGGAATTAATTTGTGGCGTTCTGTTGTGGTGTTCCAACGTGGTATTCTTTAGTGGTGCTCCTTGGTGGTATTCTTTAGTGGGGTTACTTAGAGGTGTTCCTTTGTGGTATTCATTAGTGTTTTCCTTGGTATTCATTTGTGTTTTTCCTTAGTGGGATTCCCTAGTGGTCTTCAGTAGTGTCATTCCTTCGCGGTGTTCCTTAGTGGTGTTCCATTGTGGTATTCATTAGTGGTGTTCCTTAGTGGTGACACTTCATTGTATTTCTTAGTGGTCTCCCTTCATGTTTTTTCCTTGTGCTCTTTTGTCTTGTTTACATTATCTAATTCCTTTGTGGTTTAGGGTCCTACTGAGTATTGTTTTATGAACCTTTGAATAGGATTTTCCCATACATGTTGTGTATTTTTTAGATGATTAACATCATTGACCTATACCTTGGTGGGCCGAAGATAGGGGGCTTCATGGAAACCCGACAAATATAGTATGCTTCATTAATATTCTGACAATGTAATGTGTAACGACCCAAACACACATTAATAAATATTCCACTTTATCTAATTAATTGTTTAAAATGGTTATATAAAATTTTAACTTCATTGGTTTCTTGTTTTTGTATTTTAAAATACCATTAGGAATTTTTATCGTTGATAATATAGCCACTGAACAGTGATCAGACGATTAGTATAAATATAGGGCTTTAACAAATCCAATTTACTCATATATATAGGAAGAGTTTCCCTCAACTAGTAGACTTTCCTTGTACAAATCTCATTTTTCAGAGCTCAGAAAGGAGTTGGTTTCATTGGGATTCGATCTTGACCAATACCTAGCCAACCTTGAACATTCTAATATTGAGGGGAACCGACTACGGGAGAAGGGGAAGTTAACAGAGATTACCACATGAGCGATGTTATCTGAGCCACCGCAAGAGTGAGTCTCCACCAAACACCTTACCATTCAGTCTTATGCGGGTGTTATAAGTGGTTATGTAACAAGACCATAGCACTATGGCTATCTACATTATATTTGTATAAAAATATGCATTCATTTTATTATTGTCACTTTGTAAATACTTTTTAAAGCACAAATAGTATTTTTAGATAATACTCAACTAAGAAATATATATTGATCAACTAATGGATTATTATTTAAATAATATTAAAATAAAATATAAATATTAAAATAATATTTATTAAATATAAATGATTATATAATTTTTTGAATGCAAATGTAATTTTTATTAAGGTTTGAAAAATGTTTTTGTGAGAACCCATGAATTTTTGGTAAATGTCGGTTTTCATTTTTAAAGTAAAACTTCTCATATTGATAAAATTATTTAGATAAAATAAATATTATTTTTTGAATCATGATGTTGAAATTATCCAACTGTAAATTTTTCATAATTTTCTGAGACAGTCGAATTTTTGGGTAAAAATTAAATACTATTTAAATATCTAATGTGATTTATGACATCATAATGACCCAATAGTGATGTAAATAAATACTATAAACAATATGTTTGGCCAATATATGTTTTGTCATTAATATAATGGTATTTTAGATTTGTTTTATTTATTTAACAAAGATTTTGTAGACCCTCCAAGACTTATAATACATTTTGGCTTCTTATATTGTTTTCCGTGAGAGTGTAACTCACCTCCACATAGGCAACCATATTATTTTATGATGTTCGGCCATTGGACTTATAATGTATTTTTTCCACTCCTCTTTGTAAATTAACATTGTAGAAAAGTGATGGTTTGTGGTATTCATTAGTTAAATGTGTGGTGACCCAAACCTAAATATTAACTAATTCCCTCTCCTTTCTTATATAAATCCAGCCTAGCATCCACTTCCACTACAATAAAATCCATTGGAGTTCATAAAAACCCTTCCATCCTCTCTCTAGAATCCTTCCAAGGTTCCCCATGCTCCCAATAAGCCTCTCTCAAGCCACTCCCTAGCCTTTGTGATCACACTCCCCAGTAAGGGATTTCTTCCATTCTCATTTTTGTCTTATTTTCATTAATTTGTTATGCCCTTTTGTTTTCAATTAAAAATATTGGGGTATTATTTTGAACCTCACCCATACATTCATCTTTTTTTTCTATGATGGGATACTTATTTCTTTCTCATTAATTCCACCCATGTACAACGGTTACCATGATGAAATTACATGAGGGATTTCTCTCTCTTCTTTTATATCCAAGAAATTCATTTGTATTATGCATCTAAATTCCATTACATTTGTTGGGAAAAGTATCTATATGAATAGATTACTTTCCATTTCATGTGAATATTATGAGAAACCTTTTTCTCTCTCATCAACCATTTTCATGTATCATTATGTCATGTCATTAGGCTGCCGAAATTGCACCACGTTTTTTCAACCCAAGATCACAGTGTAGTGAATACCATGCCCATGACTCCATCAAGTGAATTCCACTTTACACACATTTACTTATTTATTATAGAGTTTCATGTATGAATTTTGCATTTCTTTATGATGGAAGAAATGATTATTTTTAATTAATCCTTTTTTATGATCCATGTGTCTCACTTATGCACGAAATGAAATGTTTAAAGAGGGTGTGCCCGGATAGCGCTCCAATGTATTGGGTAAAGTATAGTATCATGAGCGGTCTTATGAAGTTGGTGTTTACACATGTTAATTCTAGTGAAAAATGGTTTTACTTGTGCTTCCTGTACAATGAGGGTTTACTCATGCTCTATGTGCAATGAGCCTTAGCTCATGCTAATTCCAAGTTAAGTGTTGTTGCCACATTTCCATGTTATGATAATAATGCTTTATCATGCATTAATTTTCATGTTTCTCTTGTTCTCCATTGATATGCATACTATTTAACATGTATTGTATTCCTCATGTTATTCCATGTTTATTCACTTACTGGGCTATATAGTGCACCCTTTTTTAATGCATTTCCTTTGGTTATCCCCTTTAATGCTAATTACGAGGGAATGTAGTGGTCATGTAAATGATGTTTTCAATAAATATGTTGTTTGTTTTATATAATAAGATATTATGTAACATTACTAAGCCCCAAATACACAAGACTTCTCGATCATGAATGTTTTATCAAGTAAAGATTTTATGTAATAAATTAGGTTAAATTGTGTAATAAAAAAGATGGTTATTATAGTTGGTATCAGAGGATAGGATTAGTTATTTATGGTATTAGGATTAGAAAACCCTAGAGAAGTCATAGAGACTAGAATAAGTATAATTAAAAAACCTGATGTATTGGTGTGTATTAAGTAAGTGGTTTATCAATAAAATACATCTATGTCTGGATACGAGTAGGTAAAGGCAGATCTGGCCTAGATGTATCCTAGGGGTAAAACCCAAAATCACCACTTTGAGCTAGTCTTGAATGGGAAATGATGCATTAAAACTAGCCTCACTACACTCTTGGTTATGAAAATCCTGGGGGATATGATTTTTTATATTCACAAGCTTATTATGAACCCTTATTAAGGGAATTTAAAAAATGCCCCTAAGAATATATGTTAGAAAGTAGATCATGGATATACAAAATTGAAGACTATGGATTCATAAGATAAGTAAATTAAAGTTACTTATAACTCATTAGTATTTTACTTGGATAAACCTTTATGTGTTACCCCTAACATTCATTTTATTCCATCCAATGGGAGTTAGTAGGAGGACTTGAGCTAACAACTGATGTGAAGATCAATGTGAAGACTTTGCTAATGTGATGTCCAATCAGATGGGAGCGAGAATCACGAACATTATCACTCATCTCTATTAGATAATTCAATCATTGATTAGAAACATGGGTCAAGAGAAATGTTCAACCCCCCTATGAAAGAAAAATTACCTATCGATAGCTTTATGAGACAAAGGCCTCCTACTTTTAATGGATCATCTGATCACTCAATCGCAGAACAATGGATCAAATCCATTGAAAAGATCTTCTCCAACCTTCAATGTTATAAACAAGAGAAGGTTCACCAGGATTCTTATCATATGGTGGGTGAAGCTGATCAATGGTGGACAATGATGAAAAATTTGAAGCCTGATGAGGATATCAATGCATTGGAATGGATGGATTTCCAAAAGATGTTTTTTGATTAATATTATTTGTGCACCCACCTACTTAAGATGGGAAGGGACTCACATTCCTTCAAGAAAAAAGATGAAAAATTTATCGGAGCGAATGAGGAAAAATTCACAAGGTTTGCATGATATGCCTCAGGATTGGTCATTACCCTTGAATTCAAGGATGACCTCTTCTTTGGTGGGCTGAAACCTAGCCTACAGAAAGCACTGGTGATCCGTGACTTTGAAAGCGTTGTGTAAAGTGTCTGATGTGCCCTCAACGTCGAAATGGAGATTGGAGAATCTCAGGGGTATCAAGTGGATAAGAAGCATAAGGTGGATTTCACTGCTCATGGTACGATGGATAAATCCCACATCACTAAGAATATCTAGCACCCCACTTGCCAAAGGTGCAGAATGAAGCACCCTAGAAATTGCATGAATGTGAAGAGGAAATGATTTTGGTGTGTAAGAGAAGGGCACCTAGATGTTAACTGCAGAAAAGAAAAACGCGTAGCTGCAACAGAGGAGAGGAACACTCCATTCGACCTCAATGCATTGTTCATTGAGACAACGTCAAAGAACCAGTGCATCTTGCAAATTAGTGCCCAATACCAAGGGTTTCAGAGGCATCCAACAACCTCCAATGTAGTAAGAGAGATATTTATCCCTCACTACAATCTAAGTGAACCCTTTCAGTGAAGTAGTGATAGGTACGCTAGTTATTCATTCATGAATAGAGAACATGCTTTTTGATTGAGGTTCTAGGCATTCTTTTATATCCCAAAAGATTAGTACATCAATCCCAACACCACCACAAATCATGGAAGTAAAGATGTTAGTGAGTTCGAAAAATGGGGAAATGAATATAACTCCTCCCCTGTCATAATATGTGGATTTAATTTCCATTAAAACCGCATAACAATTCCTCAGGTGGAATTATATGCATTTATTGGCTTGTATTTGATTTCCCAATATAGAGCCAACATAAATTGTTGTGAGAGTGAAATCACTCTCCATGTAGAGAATCGATCACTGATTCTATAAAAGTAGAAGGAGGAATATATTTCTTCTTTAGCACTATAATGTCAAGTGTGGATATTACATCCCTATGAGCACACGTATCTGGCTCCGATGACTGGGTCTATGGAGGGAACCACTCTTTGAGGCATGCCTATTGTGAGGTAATTAATTGAAGTGTTTCCCAAAGAATTTTTTGGTATTCCTCCTAGAAGAGATGTTAAATTATCAATTGATCTTATACTTGGGGCGTTTCTAATATCCAAGACTTCATATTGAATGGCTGTTGTGGGGCTTGATGAGATGAAGAATCTACTACAGGAGAATCTGGATAAAGGGCTTATACGCCCAAGTTCATCACCATGGGGTGCACTAGTCCTCTTTGTCAAGAAGGGAGATGGGTCAATGCGCCTTTGCATTGATTATCGTGAGCTTAACAAAATGACGATAAAGAAAAAGTATCCTCTCCCATGAATTGATGACTTGTTTGATCAGCTATGTGGAGCACAATAATTCTCCAAGGTGGATTTTCGGTTGGGATATTATCATGTTACGGTGAAGAAGGAAGATATCTCCAAGACATATTTTCGTACAATATATGGGCACTATGAATTCATAGTAATTCCATTAGGACTTACTAATGCTCTAGAAATAATCATTGACATGATGAATAGAGTCTTTAGTGATTACCTCCACAAAATTTTGGTATTCCCTGTTGATGATATTCTGATATACTCCAAAACCAAGGATCATAATGAGGAGCATATATGAACAATATTAGAGACCTTGAAGAAGGATAATCTATTTGAAAAGTACTGCATATTTGAGTTATGGTTGAAGTATGACTCATTATTGGGCCATATCATCACAAGAAATGGGATATCTATGGATCCCTCCAAAACAGATGCAATTGAGTGATGGCCAAGGCCAACATCGGTAACAGATATCTGTAGCTTCTTAGGGATAGCTGGATATTATCGAAAATTTGTGAGAGATGGTCACGATTATCCAACCCTTTTACCTAGATAACTTGGAAAGGATTAAAGTTTTCTTAGAGTGATGAATGTGAAGAAATATTCAAGGGGTTATAAAGGAGACTTATCACTATGCACATGCTCACTTTAACCAAAAGTGTAGAACTTTTTTCGGTATTCAGTGATTATTCGAAGAAGGGCATGAGTTGAGTGTTGATGCAAAATGACAATGGAATTTCCTATGATTCAATGAAATTGAATGTTCATTATCAAAATTATCTAACATATGATTTTGATTTGTATATGTTGATCATCGCTTAAAAAATTTGGTGCCATTATCTTTTTGGGGAGATGTGTGAACTATATACGGACCACAAAAGCATCAATTATATATTCACATTGAAAGAGTAGATCATGCGCCAACGGAGATAGTTAGAGCTGATCAAAGACTATGACTGCTCAATCCATTACCACCCTGGTAATGTGAACAAGGTGGTATATTCTCTAAGTTGAAAGGACCCATCATTTTTATCATTGATGAGAATTGAGAAGAACCCAATCATCATAGATTTTATGAAGATAGACATGTGAATCATAAAGAAGGTAACATCATCAATCATTTCACAAATGATTGGTCAACCATCTCTTTTGGAAAGGATAAAGTATTCGCAAAAGGATTATGTGTGAATTCAATAGAGAGTGGATGCTATCAGAAAAGGGAAATCCTCAGAGTTCAATGTTAATGATGAAGGAATTGTGAGATTTTAGAAAAGAAAATGTGTTCCATCAAGTCCAGTGCTAAAGAAAGAACTTTTGGATGATGTGCATAGTTCAAATTTCTCTGTTCACTTAGGAAACAAAAATACGTATTGATAAATCTGAGAGCATTTTTTGAGGGATAATATGAAGAAGGAGATCGTTGAGTATACATAAATGTTCTTGGTGTTTCAGAAAGTAAAGGCAGAGATGTAGAAGCCTAAGGGGATAATGCAACCCTTTCCCATGCCATCATGGAAATGGAAGAAACTCACCATGGACTTTGTCACCAGACTTATGAAGACATCCAAAGGAAAAATTTCAATTTGGATTGTTGTGAATCATCTTACGAAGTCTCCACCGTTAATTGAAATTTGGGAGGATATCTAATTGGATCACCTTGCACGGATAAATATTAGGGAAGTGGAAAGGCTGCATGGAGTACCACTATCTATTGTATCTGATTGAGATCTAAGATCCACCTCTATGTTTTGGAGGAGTCTTCAATATGCTATATATACTAAGTTGAACTTTAGTACGACTTATCATCCTCAAACTAATTTAAAATATAAGTGGACTATCCATACACTTGAGGATACGTTGACAGCATGTTCAATGGACTTCAAAGGAGGGTGGGACCATCATTTTCCACATGTTGAATTATTCTACAATAATAGTTACCACTTGATCATTTGAATGGAACCTTATGAAGCCCTGTATGGGAATAGGTGTGGAACACCGACATGTTGGGATGCATTCGATGAGCTTAAGATGCTTGGACCAGAAATGGTCGAAGAAATGGTGGAGAAGGTGAAAACCATTCAGCAGCTTATTAAGGCATCCCAAAGTTGACAGAAGAGTTATGCAGATAACCATCAAGGAGACCATGAGTTTAATGATGGAGACATGGCATTTCTATGCATATCTCCATGGAAGAAGGTTATGTGGTTTAAAAGGAAAGGGAACATAAGTCCTAGGTACATTGGCCTCTTCGAGAGTCTTGAACATGTTGGGGTTTGGCATATCAACTAGAAAATCCACCTATCATGGAAAATGTACATGATTCCTTTCATGTATCCCTCTTATAGAATTACATACCCGACCCTTCTCATGTACTCTCTTCAGATGTAGTACAAATAAGGGATGATCTTTCTTTCAAGGAGAAACCAGTGAAGATCTTAGTATAGAAAAAAATGTTTTCCAAAATAAGACGATGCCCTTCATCATGGTGTTGTGGAAAAACCATAAGTTTGATAAAGCTATGTGGGAATCAGTTGATGTGATGAAGTAGAGGTTACCACATTATTTTAGAGTGCGAAAAGAAAATTTCTAGGGCGAAATTTCTTAAGGGGGGAAGATTGTAACAACCAAAACATTCATTAATGGAAATTCCTCTTGATCTAATTAAATGGTTATAATGGTTATATAAAATTTGAACATAAGTGGTTTTATGTTTCTGGATTTTAAAATACCATTATTAATAGTGATCGTTGCTAATATAGCCGCCGAACAGTGATCAAATGATTAATATAAATATAGGGCATTAACAAATCCAATTTACTCAGACAAACGAAGCGGTGGCCTCATATAGTAGAGTTTCCATGTACGAAGACCATTTTTCTGTGCTCATAAAGGAGGTGACGTCATTGGGCTTCACTCATAACCAATCCCTATTCGAGATTCAACACGTTAATCTTAAGCCGAACCAACTACGTGAGATGTGGAAGTTAATAAGGATTACCACACGAGGGATGTTATTCGAGCCACCCTAATCATTTGTCACCGTCACACATCTTACTATTCGGTCTTATGTGGGTGTTATAAGTGGTTATGTGATAATACACTAGAACTATGACTATGTACATTATTTTTGTATAAGGAATTTTCATTCATTTTATTATTGTTTCTTTGTAAATAGTTTCTAAAGCACAAATAATATTTTTTTATATTCAACTAAGATATCTATTTTGGTGAATTAATGGGTGATTTAATTAAATTATATTTTAATTAAATATTATTATTAAATTACTTTTTATTAAATATAAATTATCATATAATTTTATGAATGCAATTGTAATTTTTATTAAGGTTTGAAAACTGTTTTTACCCGAACCCATGAATTTTCGGTAAATGTATATTTTTATTTTAAATGTAAAAATTCATATATTTATAAAATAAATATAGATAAAATGAATATTATTTTAGAAATCATAATGTCAAAATTATCCAACAATGAGTTTTTCATAATTTTCTGAGACAATCAAATTTTTGGGTAAAAATTAAATACCGTTTAAATATATAATGTGTTTTATAACATCATACAGACCCAATAATGATGTAATAAAATAATTTCAACATCATTTTCAGCCAATATATGTTCTGGAATTAAAATAAAGTGATTATATATTTTTTTGATTTATTTTACAAATCTTTTTTAGACCATCCAAGACTTATAAAACATTTTGTGTTTTAAAATTTTTTTCCTTTAGAGTGTGTCTCAACTCCACATAACCAACCCTATTATTTTACGAATTTCCTCCGTTATAATTATAAAATATTTTTTTCCACTCCCCTTTCACAAAAAGTTTGGGCAAAAACCAATGGATGGTTGGTGGTATTGATTAGTTTAATGTGTTGTGATCCAAACATTAATAATAAATAATTCCCTATCCTTTCTTATGTAAACCCACCCAAGCTTCCACTACCTCCTCACTCAATGACTTTTTAGGTCATCCAACCCCTACCCTCCTCTCTCTATAATCCTCAAAAGGTGCCCCAATATCCCAGGATTCCTTTCTCAAGCCTCTCCGAAGCCTTTGGGATCACACTTACAAGAAAGGGATTTCTTCATTTCTCATTTTCATCCAATTTTCATTAAGTTGTTATGAAAGGTTTTTCAAGGAAAAATGTTGTGGTATGATTTCCCACCTCCTCCACATTGTCCTATTGATTTTTGGATGATGGGAGACCTATTTACCTCTCATTAATGCCTCCCATGTAAAACCTTTACCATGCCGAAATTCTGTGAGGGATTTCTCAATCCTCTATTACATCCAAGTAATTATTTTGTATTATGCATCTAAAATCCATTACCTTAGTTGGTAAATTCATCTATATGACCCCATTACTGTCTATATCATGTACATAAAATGAGACACTCTTTTCACTCTCATCAACCATTTTCATGAATCCTTATGTCATGTCGTTATGCTGTCGAAATTGCACCGCGTCTTTCCAAGCCAATATCATTGTGTAGTGAATGCGACACCATTGTCTCCATCAAGGGAATTCACCTTTACAGACATTTAAATATTTATTATAGAGTTCATGTATTAATTACACATTCCATTATTGTGGAATAAATGATTTTTTTAATGAATCCATGTTTTATGATCCATCTGGCACACTTATGCATGAAATGAAATGTTTAATGAGGGTGTGCCCAGATAGCTCTCTAATGAATTTGGTAAAGTATTGCATCATGATACATCATTTGAAATGGTTATTGATTGATGATAATTCATGTGGAATGTGGTTTCACTCGTGCTTCATGTGCAATGTGGATTTACTCGGGCTTTATGGGAAATGAGCCTTGGCACATGCTAATTCCATGTTAAGTGTTATTGCCACATTTCCATGTTATTATTATCATGATTTATCATGCCTTTTTGTAACTATTTCTCTTGTGCACCATTGAAATTCCTATTTTCTAACATGTATTGTATTACTCATGTTATTCTATGTTTATTCTCTTAATATTCATTGTATCTCAGCCTTTTCTAATGCATGTTCTCAGGCTATCCCATGCAATGCTAAGTATGAGGGAAAGTAGTGGTCATGTAAAGGAAGTTTTCAAATAATTTGCTGCATGTTTTATATTCTAAGCTATTATGTAATGTTACTAAGACCTAATGACACTATACCACTCAATCATCTATGATGTTTCAATTGAATATTTTATATAATAAATCATGTTTAAGTTTTTAATAAAAACCAGGGTTGTTATATAATGTACCTTCCTTTTAGGTTGGGTTACCTATGAATGAGTTCTAGGAGATTATTCTTTTTCAGTTGGGATTCTTTTCTAGCCTTTTTATTTTCAGTTTTTACTATTACTCGTAGTGTGTTCCATATCTGTTTAGTATGTTTTTTCAATCCCATTACATTTCTTGGGGATAGGAGGCTGTTTACAGGTTCATAAGAAAATGCCACCCCTTTGTGGGAAAATACCATTCGACATTAGTCACCAACCCCTGGCCTACTAGAGGCTGGGTTGGGGTAGTCAGGACATGGGCCTCGAGGTAAGGGTCAAGATTGATTGGTATCAGAGGGATTCCAGTTTTACTCTAATTTTGGTTGAACAATGATTTGTGTTTTGAGTTCAACTTTCTAGTCATGGACCAAGTGTTGGGGCGATGGATGGCATATCAATACACCAGGACATTAAATTATTCTTTCTAAATAAGTAAATGAAAAACTAGTTTCAAATTTAATTAATGGTTCTTACATCATATAGTAATTGAGTATGTTCACATGTCATTATTGAGTTAGAGTATGCTCTTTATGTATACTCTATTGATCATGGTTCATCTTATTTTGTTTCATGATGCTTCCTGTTTCGCACCAAGCTAGGATTTCACATTGTGATGACAAGGATTATATGTGAGGTAACAAGATTGGTATAGAGATTTTTACATGAGCCGGCACCCCGGGTGGTGTACCAGCTATAATTCCACATATAATGTTTCACATGGTACTCGTAGTACCAATTGATGAGATGAACATGGTGAATTAACTTCGTGATTTTTGGAAACAGGGTCCCCTCATGTTCTGAGGTAGGCAATAAGTTCTGGTGGTTGTGGACTGGATGGTGGTGGTGACTAGGTTTTATTGTCCAGTTAGGACACTATTAGATCAGATGGAGGTCCTAGGCATGATTCATCTATGTGGATCATTAGGGAAATGGAGGAGTTTAGATTACCTTATCTTATATTGAGGGGACTCATCTATGGGTAGAGTTTGGTATCCTCTATCATAGATGGGTATCTCACAAAAAATCTAATGGATATGCATGCCTAAGATCTTATACATGTTTTGTTGGATGATATTTTGGTAGTTGAGAATTCATCAAGGCATACCGACCATTCCAGGTAATCGATGAATAGAACTGAACTAGTGATTTATGTGTCAGATCTCAGAGTGATGTGTGTTTAGGGTCATCTGAGCTAGTGGTGTTACTCTGTTCACTTATACATATGCTTGAAAGATAGATAGAACCATTCTGGAAGAAATACAATTTACTGAACCGATATATTTAGTGGATGTCAGAATTGGGAAAGCAGGAGTAGAGACCACAAAAGAAGAAAGCCGATGTCAGTCTCACAATCATAGCCATGAGATATGTTTTGAGAGGAAGTCATGGGATATATGATCAATAGCTCATGTCTCATAGTGTTATTCTTAGCAGTCTAGAGATATGAAATGATTTTCCTAATATGATCGAGGAAATCTTGCTATAGACATTTTAGCTTTTCGGTGTGTTGATTGGGAAATTGTGGATGGTCCACCAAGGAAGAGATAGTGACAGGAACAGATGGATCTACAGGTTGGAAGACATGGTATAAGAGATGAGTGCATATAAGGATGTGGTGTACATTTTTAAATATTACCACCACCACCCCAATGTGGTCCACACAAGGCACAGGGAGCTGGAGGACAGGGGAAGGTCTAGATGCATGCAGTCGATGCATATTACCCAAGGGATCAATGAATGATTTGATGAATGGTTTGTGTCTACTATTATTTTTAGTATTAATATGAATAGTTTATAATAATTCATTCTTATAACAAATCTTGCCCAATACCAAATTTTTTTTATTAAACCGTTTAATTAACCATTATGTCTAAAGATACCTATAGGCAGAGACTTGATAATCACACAAGTTCCAACAGTATGTTGTCACTCTTTATGTGAGAGTTTCAGTTGGAACCTATTTTTGGATGCGTTGAGGCATCACAACCTTAGTCTATGTGTGGACTGGTTAACCACAATTCAGTCTCATAATCGTTGTTATTAAAAAACTGGTGCGGGTATGTCTACAGTTAAAAACATGGGATTTCCTTGTTGGGTGAAAAAGTAAATCAAGGAAGCACATAATACACTAATTCATAGAAGGATGTAGCTGATCACTCATAATTCATGTATCCATTTCATTAGGTTAGTAGATTTTATGAGTTTAAAGTTCCCAACAATAGTGGTAGAGTGAGAGGATGTCCATCCCGGATACATTCCTTGTTAACTTTCCCAGGGGAGATAGAATTTTGAATTTTTCTAAACCCTAAGATAGATCCCATAAAAACATCAGTATATCAGATGGATTTTTCAGTGCTTAATGAGTTGGGGGGTAGGTGGGGGACTATAACATGCTCTCATCCAATGATTGAGTTCATAGTATCTAAACAAGGTAACAGAGCAACATGCCTTGTTAAAGTTATCAATCTGTACATTGACGTTTTATTTTACCACAAATCATTTTTTGTTATCCCTCCGCAGTTATATTGAGATACAGAGTCACGAATCTGTGACACCAATGGTGAGACTTTTCATGCCCAGTTTTCCATGGGGAATGCCCCTGATGGATATTCAAAAGGTTAGGAGCACGTCATTCCGTCCAGAGGATGAAATCTAGAACTAATGGATTCCTAGAGTGGTGAGATGCATTGGTATATTCAATTGGGAGTCAGGAGAGAATCCAGGGATGAGTGAAAATGTAAATATGGGATTACATGTTGATATAAATGTTAATTGATTTTTTGAATTAGTTTTATTCTTTGTCAACTCACTATGTTGATCCCCTATTCTTGGAAGTGGTATCTTTTTTCTTCCTTGGAAGTAATAAATGGTTTGGGAAAGGATATTGATAGAATATGTGAAGAGTTTATCAAATATGTACAGGGACATGATGCCAACTACGTGATCATTTACCAACTCAACATGTCGGCCAATTCATTGCTTTTCGGGATCAGAGTACATTAAAGATCGTGGGATTCCTCTTCGTGTAGGAGACAACATGTGTACATGGAAGCCCATAGACAATAGATTTTGATAGTAAAAAACTATTTTCATCCTGGTCATGGTGATTGAGGATTGGAATTAGAAGACCCTTTGTAGGATGTCGATTTATTTAGTCTATTCCTGGTGGTAGCATGAAAATATCCGGAATAGAAAATCAGAGCAGGGGCTAATGTTCGTTCTTGTACCCTCACCTATTTGTGTATCCCATCGATTGGATTTTAGGGATGTAAATAATTATTTATGAGAGAATGTAATGACTCATATTTTCATGATACTATTTTTAGAAATTGATTGGAAAAATTATAAGAGTATTCGTTGATATGGTGTTATATTCTGAGGCCCAGAGTCCCCAAAACGATCTGTGAAAAAATGTAATGTCTATAAATATCATGGTTGAACGTTTTCATGAGAAATTTGTATAACTATTAAATGGATGTGAGAATCAAAATTTTTAGTGCATAGTTTTATTTGATGTGGTGGGTTTAACCTAGGCACGGATTCACATTAGTCAGTGCATGTCTCCAGTAAAGAAACTCAAAAATGGAATAACCATAAATAAAATATTTTAAAAAAATATTTTATTCCGAAAATCCTTGTAAATCAGGAATGGTGACTCAGATT
This sequence comes from Viscum album, assembly GCA_963277665.1. Lineage (NCBI taxonomy): Eukaryota > Viridiplantae > Streptophyta > Magnoliopsida > Santalales > Viscaceae > Viscum > Viscum album. The sequence goes on along the minus strand of OY728126.1, from coordinate 1,392,396,168 downwards.
GAAAATATAAGACCATATTTAGGTTCATAATGGGTTTTTTTTCTTTCAGAGCATAATCTCGATCGGTGCTGGTAGATGGAGAAAATTAGTTTCCTGGCGTGACTGTCATTAAAACATTGAAAACATATATATTATTTTGATGTTATGTGTTGACATAATGGAATTTTATTTTTTTAATAATCCTCATCAGAAAAAAAAAGTTCATCATTCGAACCCTGGATTTTCCCTAAGTCAAGGAGGAGGAATCCCTCACACTGGTGATTATGAATCAGAGATTGATATTCGATCAAGTGACGAAGAATTGACAAAGGCCGAAAAAACAAGTATTGACATGATAACACGACATCAATCTAGATGTGAAAACAATCCATGCTCAATTTTTGGGGTTTATTTCTGTGTGATTTTTTCGTGAACCATCCCCTAGGGATCATGTCATGACTTCCCCATGGCCACCTTCCCCAGGCCATGTGCTGCTGATGAGCACTGAGTAGGAAAATCCCAAAAATGGAAGGTATTAGCCATTAATCATATACAGAGAGAGAGAGAGAGAGATATCAAAGAGAGTAATGTAAACACAAGTTACACCCCAACATACACAAAGACATCAACTCAGAGTATAGCACAAACGTAAAGTACAAAGGGGAAAGAATACAATCCCAAAACCCCAATGTAATGTACAACTTCTATGATCTTTCCTTTTGAGACCCCACCTGATGGGTAAGTGAGGGGTAGATTCATGTAGCCATAGATGTATGCACATCCGTCATGTCTCACTAAGAACCACTAGGCCCTGAACCAACAAGTTCTCAATCGATGCATCGATCACCTGCATGGGATATGACATGTATGGTTGATGCCCGTGCATGGGCGAGAAGCACAATACCCAGAAGAGTCCCAAAGCCACAGAGAAAGGATCACAATGAAAGACAACACGAAAAGGTCACATAGAGGAAACATACATCAAAGAAACCTCACACCAGGTATCACTCAAAGTATAAAAGTTAATATTATCAGTCGTAGAGATGATTCTTCTTGTAAAATTGAAGGACTTATCCCAGATGAGAAAAGGAGGTATCCTCTCTTAGCTCCAAGATGACTAAGGCATGCTCGTCTACTGAACTACTTAGGTATGCTCGTCTGCTAAACCACTGAGTTATGCTCATGTACTGAACCACTTAGGTATGCTCGTCACCTAAACCAATTAGGTATGATCGTCTACTAAACCACTGAGGTACAGTCATCCCCTAAACCAGTCCAATGCATTTTTCTGCTAAACCACAGAGGAAGGCTCGTGTGCACAACCACTAAGTTATGTTTGTCTACGGAACCACTGGGGTATGATGTTGACTGAACCACTATGGTATGATCAACTAATAAACAAAGGAGGTATTCTTGTCTGCTTAACCACAGAGTTACATCCGTATGTTGAACCATTAGTGTATGTTCGTCTATTAAACCACTCATTTACACTCATTTTCTAAACCACTGAGGTACGCTCATCTACTGAACCCCTCATGTACACTCGTCTTCTAACCCATTGAGTGACACTAATCTGTCGAACCAATGATGTACTCTCATTTGCTAAACTACTGAGGTAAACTCGTCTTCTACACAACTTAGGTACACTCCTATACTAAATCACTTTTTCACAGCCAACCGTAGGATTCCAGCTATCATGTCATTGATTATGGGAGAATATACTCTTCATGAAATTTTTCATATCTAGATGATTATAGAATCACAAATGGATTATTATTAAATGATATTCTTATCACAAGGGGTTCTATGCCCGCAAATAAGGGTCAATAAGACACCCAGTTTGAATGATATGTGTCTTTTAGTAAACAGGGGTCGGTTGTGTCCAGACCCAGTCAGACATGGTCAGAATGATACGCCCAACCCATCATGGGGATAGTATATAACCCTATATCTTTAGGTGTCACAACCCAATTGGTTTTAGGCCAACCCAGTCCGACCTGTCCTAGTAGGCTTTCTCATTGGGCCACTATGGACCCGGCCTAGTTCGACTGTGGGCCCAGCCCGCTGGGTCGCCCAACAACTCGGTCGGAGTTCTCTGGCCTAGTTTGATTTGATCATACCAGTATTTCCTAGATGGTCTTCCAAGAGACACAATTTCCTCTTCAGCTCGGCCCATATCTGTAGGCCATTTCTCCTCAAGACCGGGCCGCCAAGTGGCCAAGATTAGTTCGTTAGCTTGACCTGTAATAGAATGCAGGTTTGCTCCATCCTGAATTCCCGAACGACATTGTATTCCTTCTAAATGCTTCCGAATGATGTTGGATACCTCCCATGCACACATGTTCCCACAGAACTTGTGCCCGCATCAATTCAGGGCCCGAAATCGGTCTCCCGAACTGACACAGTTCTCTACTAGTTCCCTGATTCTTCACTCATATAGCTTCCCAGAAAGATGTGATGCCCTAATAATCTCATGATTAAACACCTCCACTGGACACATTCTTGTGATGTCCTCTTTATGATGTGTTTCCCAAAACATGTAGCATTATGGCCTTAGCTGGTTGTGGCATCCACCACCATTGCTTTCTTGTGGGGTGAACTGCCTCCACACCACTGCGTCCCACTGGAGGGGACCTCCTCCACTGTAGTATGCTACCGGCGCATTCCACCAACTTCGTCATGCCTTCAATGCATTGTCATGATGGAATTTCTATGTTTTTCTATCATTCTACCAAAGAAAGGGCTCACAACGATCTGTCATTCATGACCTCCCAATGAATGAAAGGAACATGAGGTAAAAAATTATGTATCAATATACATAATTAATTTGAGAATGAACCTCTGTTTTCATTCGTCATGTCATTAATTCACTCTTTATAATAATTGAACTGGGCATATAAAATTAATTTAATTTAATCATGGATACAATATCCACGAATAACCCGCATGAACGATCTATGAGTGGAAGAATGTGTGTTTCACATCACCACACACCAATGCCTCATTGCATTCCCCAAATTATGCCAAAAATCATGAAGTACTAAATAGGATGTTTACTAGAAAAACACATATCATTTTTTCTGTTACACTGCATTGAATCATCGTTACACTGACTCATTAGTGTGGTTCATTAATTATATTCAGCATCGCCATGTTAATGCACCGCAAAAATAACCTATATAATCTTAAAAATGATGAAAACAAACAACATAAATTTTTATGTTATTTTTTTTGTTATAAAAAGTAAAAAAATATATTTTATAGTCGACCAGGACCTGTCAATTTTAAGGCCTTCTTAAGGAGAACATATAATTACAAACCCAATGGTGGTTTCATATTTTTAATCTAAGTTACCGTTTTTAATTTATGATGATTAGAAAATAAAATAACGTTATTTAAATAATTTTTTTACTGATATGTCTTAAAAAACAACATTCACAGCAATTCTGTGGAGTCCGATGTTATGCCCCACTGAAGGGAAGAATACACTCATGAACTCATTCGTAGTCTATGATTTCCAATATGAGTAACCATTTTTGATTTATACGCATTTGAGAATAAAATAATCTTTATTAAATTATTTTATTTATGATGAAAAACTACATTCCACTTTTGGATCATGTCGGCCAATGTTAGTGTCACGACCCGTCCTCGGGGCCCGTGCCGTGACAACCCCAAGCACGCCGTCCATAGGCCAGGGGCTAGCAACTAGCACCAAAGGCGTAAATCCCGATAACTAGGAAGGCATTTCCTTTATACAAGAAAACAAGCACCACCGAGTAAGCAAGCAGAAACAAGTAAACACTATGTACAAGAGAAGTGTTGAAAAGTAAATGGGCCAGAATACAAACCCAAAAGAAAGTACAACTACAACTGAACAAGTACAACAGAAAACATAATAGCTGGAAGGACGGAAGCGGCTCCTGGGTCATCCTCCTCAGATCCTACCTGAAGGGTAGGTACAGATGGCGCAGCTCCTGGTCATCCACCACGGATCCTACCTGAAGGGTAGGTACATATAGCCTCCTCCACGCTCTCGCCCGTCAACCTCCTTTGTGTGTCGTCTCTTTGTGTAGTCCACCTCTGGGTACAGACTCGTCGTGTAGTCCACCACTGGGTACTGACTCGTCGTATAGTCCACCTCCGGGTACCGTCCAGTCCTCGAACACTCAGCCTCCGTCAGCACTGCCCGTCGTCTGTAACCAACACAACGAGTTGCGGGCATAGCCCGTGTAGGGGTGAGTATAACGATACTCAATAGGGACCCCGAGACCCTCAAGGTCTCACTAAACCAACAAAGATAACCACAAATAAGGTCTCAACAGATAACCTCTACTTAGGTATATGCCCATACATATACCTAAGTTATCAAGTAACCCATCTCAATCATGAGGTAAACACAAAGGTCAAAAGATTCAGCTCAAACCAGGATTTTCATTATCGAAACCGTAACTGCTGAAGAGCTTCGTCTCTAGAGTGTACAGTGGTCCTGTCACGACTCCGAGGTACTTATCACTAAACCAAGTCTCTGAGGTACTCCTCCTGTTGAGTACCGCAGGTCTGCTTCCAAATACTGGGTGCTCCGTCTGCTGTGGGTCTGCTGCCAAATACCGGGCACTCCCCCTAATAGCCTACAGAGGTACTCCTCTGGTTGAGTACCGCGGGTCTGCTTCCAACTACCAGGCGCTACGTCCGCTGTGGGTCAACCGCCAAATACCGGGCACTCCGTCCACTGGGCTAGTCGACTCACTCCAAGTCGAGTCGGTCAAGCAGTCGTCAGGTCTCAGTCGTCTACACGGTCTTCGTACTCTGCTCGCTCGTCTCTGGGAGGGTCCGCTCCATGAGCTACAGGTCGATACTCCAAGTATCTTAAAGTCCCACGAAGAAGTATCTCAATGGACCGCCTCGTCATATGGGTCTCAACGCAACAGTCCGCGCGTCAAACGGACGCCCGGTCTGTGAGTTATTAGCCTTTTCGTCCCTAGGGCCCAGTTGGTTTCGTGTGCGAACCAGTCCGACCGTAACTCAACAATATCCCGAACACTCATAGGGAATACTCATAGGGACCGTTTCTCAACGTGATCACCAACGCCGCTGACGGTTCGTCAAACGGACGTCTGGTCTGAAAGATACCATCTTTCTCCGTTCGAGGGGCCCGATTGGATTTCGGGCACAATCCAACCCAGCTATAACCCACCTGCATCCAAAACTCGGGCGGAAGATGCCAAAAGTCTGTATCGTCAACAGGAACTCAACGCAACAGACGGCGCATCAATCAGACGCCCGGTCTGGAAGTTATTGGCCTTTTTTATCCCGGGGGGCCGGTTGGTTTTTAAGTAAAAACCAACCTGACCGTACTCCAACTATGTCCAAGCCTCGAGCGGAGTAAGCCAAAAGATCCGTCTCCCTTAGAGGAATCCATCAAAGTCGACGGCATGTCAATCGGACGTCCGTACCTCAAGATATGAGTGTTTCCGCTCCGAGGGCCCGGTTGGTTTCGTGTACGAACCAACCCGGCTGAACCCAAAGTAATCCGAAACCTTGAGTGCGATATACCGAAACGACCGTCTCGATCCAAGGAACGTGTTTCTGCTTAAGGCACTTCTTTCGGAGGCACGTTGCTCAAGTTATGGGCAAAAGACCGAAAACGGTCCGAAGATGGGGGTCTGGGCCCGGGCCGACCCGACCCGGGCCAGCCAGGCCAGGGCGCGGCCCGGCTCGGCCGGCTGGTCCGGCTCGGCTCATCCGAGCGGCCGAGCAGCACCGATGCCGCGGGGCGCTGCCCCCGCGGGTTGGAGGTGTCGCGGCCCCGCGTGGGGCCGCGCTCGATCGGCGGACGCGGCATGTCGCCGCGTCCCGTGCGTGCGAGCTAGACCCGCACGGTCGCAGGTCCGCTGGCTGCCGCCTCCGCGGCTTCAGCCGTGGCGGCCCTGTCCGGCGGCGCACCGGGGCGCCGGCAGCTTCCGCGGGCCACCGGAGTTACTCCGGTGGTCCGTTTTCCTTCCTGTCTGGGCCGTTGTTCCTCCCGGGTTTTGTTCTTCACTACGGGATCATCAAAATTCCCTTGCGTCATGTTTTGTCGTCGCCCGCCAAATCCGCACAACCACGAAGAACATCGGAGGGTTGTCGGGCGGTGTTCGTTTGGCCCGCACCCTCCTCGTTAGATTAATAACAACGGGAGAATTATGCAACACATGAAATAACAATTTTAATAAATTAAAATTGTTCATATGAATCCGGTTCTTTAATTTTTAAAGAAACGTTCACGGGAATATAAAAGAATTATTCACAACAACCCCTACCTCGTCAAGTCTCCGCACACGGGTTCTTCACGGATTTGATCGCCGCGGAAGGAGGTGATCGTCTCGTCGCTGAAGGCGTCGCGTCGTCGCGGAAGGGCGTCACGTCGTCGCGGAATACGGTGCGCGTCGACGAAATCCGAGGTTCAAGAACAAAAGATTTAATTTTAATAATTAAATATGTGCGTTGTTAAAAACCACAAAGGATTTTAAAAAGAAACCCGAAATCTCTTATCTCAAACAGAAGATCAAAGATTTTGTTGCGGACGAAGGAACGTCTCAGAAGAACGTCGCGGAAGAGGAAACATTGGCGTTGTGGCACACGGCGTCGCGTTGTCGATTTCCGCGGTTCGGCGTTCTTCGTCGGAGGCCGGCGTTCTTCGCGTTTTTCACGTTCTTCATGTTCTTCGCGAAGAAGGGCAAAGGCACAAGAGTTTTTTCAAATGCCTCCCTACGTGTAATCCTCAAGATGTGGCATTGGTCTTATTTTATTACTACGCCAACGGATTTCAAACCGGTTAAGAAACGAAAAAGAGATAAGTAACGACCCATTAATTCATAGAATTAATTCAACGAAATAAACCGCCCAATTAATTCAACGAAGAAAACCGCCAAAATTAATTGGTGCATTACGAAATTAAGAAAACGCGTCAGTTGACATTCATAATGACGGGTTTTCGCGGGTGCGTTACTTAGCAGAAAAGAAACGGTGGGGCTCTTGCGGGCCCCACATCACAAATATCCTACAAAGAGGGTAGGATATTTCTGGATAGCACCCTATCCGCATCGACTCAGCTTAAGCTGCTTTAAGTGGCTTCAAGTGGCTTCCAAGCGGCTTAAGTGAAATAAATTAATGCTTGTCGAACAATTTATTTTATTTCTTAACTTTAAGCCAAAAAATTAAAAACCACACAACACCATAAGAGGTGTTTCTAAGAAATTACCGGCACTGTGATTCCATCGGTACCCTCAGAATTCGATTCCTAGCACCAGTTCAAAAGTTAGAAAACCCTGCTCGTCCGTTCATTAAACGTACCCGATCCAAACTTCGGAAAATGAATCCGGGCACACCGGGCCTCGGAATCAGGTGCCGTCAGAAACCATGATCTTGTAAAATTCCAAATAAAATTAAGAAAAAAAATTTCCTTGGAATTTACGTGTCTTTACATTACTCCCACCACAGGGCTTTACGTCGCCGTAAAGCTTCACCACAAACATAGGGATACAAAGGTGGTACTGAGCATGCATCTGAGCATTTCGCTCACATGTGCTCACCTGGAGGTTCTCGTGCTGCCAAAGAAAGTGCACCAGAGGAACCGACTATCCTCCTAGGATCTGCTCCTGTCGATCCTCAATCCCCACAGGAACCGCCGTAGAAGTCACCTCATCGCCACCATCCAGCTCCAAATGGTCGATGATATGCGGAGGGTCGAGCACGTATCTCCTCAGTTGGGATACGTGGAAAACGTCGTGCACCTAGTGCAACTGAAGTAGATGGGTCAAGCGATAAACCACCTCTCCTACCCAGCTGAGGACCTAGAAAGGTCCGTTGAATCCTTGGAGATAACTTGCCTCCCTGGCCACATCTTCGTAAACCTCGTCGAGGTGAGACTCGTATAAGGACATGATGGTCATCCTCGAACTCTAGAGGCCTCCAAGTCCTGTCAGCATAAGGCTTCTGTCGGCCCTGTGCCGTCCTCATCCGCTCTTGGATGACATGGACCTTCTCTAGTCTCACAAGAGTTGCTATGATTTTTTATTTGCCGATAAGAGAAATTTGGTCTCATCCCGTGGATGAACCACATTCATTGCCTAATACAGTCAATCCTGACATGAATGATGCATTCATGCCATGGATGACGTCGTAAGGCCTCGACGTAACTACCAAGAGATCCAACTGTCACTCTCGCCTCCAAGGGTTGAGTCACACTGTCGGCATCAGTGTGTGGTCACTAGTTCTTCTTAGTAGAAAACTCGAAAGTGAGGGTCAAGTCAACAGTCTTAACCGGGACCACTCAGTATCAACCAAACAAAAAGGACAGGAAAGAAAACTTTACAAGATAAATGTCTTTTCATTATTGAAGCTCATAGTACAAAGACACAAAGCAACTACAGACAAACATAAACAAAACTAGAAGCAACAGGATTAATAGCCTCCAGGTCGGAAGCTAGTCCCGCTCCTGTCCATCTGCTTCCGGAGCTCCATGACCATAGGCTTCAGCTGCCTGAAGCTGAGCTCTCCCATGTCCTCATGTCCCCTGCGGTCGGGGTGGGCCTCCTTGTGGTGGTGGTGGCAACATCCGGAAGCGGCGTCCACCTCCAGCTGCACGGCCAGCTCCTCTGCCATGGCTGCCTGCTCCTTGCGGTCCGCCCTGATCGAACCTCTGCCTCTGCCTCAGAGGTTCTTTATTTAACGGCTGGTCATCTGCATGGTGGGTCGAACAATCACGTTCCATGTGACCAATTCCGCCGCAGCATTAACACTGTCGACTCTCGGCACGTCTGGCTCTGACTCCACCCCGGTTTCCCCACACAACTGAACCTGAGTCGTGTAGTCGGCCATCGGTAGGTCTGGTCCTCTTGGACCTCTGCATCATCTGTCTACTACTTGCTGCAGAAGACTCTGCCGCAAGCCGACTAGTGGTGGGTCCTGCTGCTGGAGACTGCTCAGCAAAGAAACTCTCCACTAAGAGGGATCTCTCCAACACCCCTGTCTACATCGGAATGCTGTGAGAAATGACAGAAGCTCTAATCTCTCGCCTGAGCCCCTGCTCGAAGGTTCGGGCCCTGAAGAACGGGTCCTGTAACATATCTGTGGAGTAGCGCGAGAGGTCTGTGAATCTCGCTGAGTACTGCGCCACTGACATGCTACCCTGCCGCAGCTGAAGTAGCTCCTGTATACGCATCGCTCGAAGGGTGGCTGGCACAAACTCTGCCCAGAACAGGCTCTCGAAGTCTTCCCATTGAAGTGTCGCCTCATCATGCATCTGAAGCATCAGGCTTCACCATCTGCCTGCTGCTGCCTGAAAAAGGCTGGCAGCAAGGATCACCATGAAATCTGTCGGTGTCCCCACTAGCCTGAAGACTCTCACCACAGCCTCTAGCCAATCCTCAACCGCATGCGGGTCCGTCCCTCCCTGGAACCTGGGTGGCCTCTGGCGCTGGAACTCATGCAGTGCGCTCAAGCGACGTGCACCCTCTTCTGCTGGAGCTGGTGGCATCGGTGGCCCAACGGGTAGTAGTACCGCTGGTGCCTCCGCTGGTGCCTCAACTGGGATAGGGCCCTGTTCTGAGGCCTCGTCGCTTGGCGGGCTGTCAGTACGTACCACTCTCGGGGCTCTAGATGGTCGTCCACGGGGAGGCATCCTGAAAGAAACAATGTGACACGATCAATGATTATCCCTGGTGAGTTGACATGGATTGAGCTGACTTTTAAAAACTTCTGGAAAACACACACGCAATCAGTGTTTTCGTGCACAATGTCAGAAATCAGTTGTCAGGGTCCTGGTGTATGGATACGTCAGCCGCCCGCACCAACACTGGACTCCCTGAACTGAAAACCACACTCGGTACTCTTAACAATATTGCTTCATAGAAAGAAACATCAGAGTTATAAGTTCTGCGGTAGAACCGAACTCCTCTGATACCAATTTGTCACGACCTGTCCTCGGAGCCCATGTCGTGACTACCCCAAGCCCGCCTTCCATAGGCCAGGGGCTGGCGACTAGCACCAAAGGCGTAAATCCCGATAACTGGGAAGGATTTGCCTTTATAAAAGAAAACATGAACCACAGAGTAAGCAAGCGGAAAAAAGTAAACACTAAGTACAAGAGAAGTGTTGAAAAGTAAACGGGCCAGAATACAAACCCAAAAGAAAGTACGACTACAACTGAACAAGTACAACAGAAAAGATAACAGCTGGAAGGACGGAAGCGGTTCCTGGGTCATCCTCCTCGGATCCTATCTGAAGGGTAGGTACAGATGGCGCAGCTCCTGGTCGTCCACCACGGATCCTACCTGAAGGGTAGGTATAGATAGCCTCCTCCACGCTCTCGCTCGTCAACCTCCTCTGTGTGTCGTCTCATCGTTTAGTCCACCTCCGGGTACAGACTTGTCGTGTAGTCCACCTCCGGGTAATGACTCGTCGTGTAGTCCACCTCCGGGTACTGACTCTTCGTGTAGTCCACCTCCGGGTACCGTCCAGTCCTCGAACACTCGGCCTCCGTCAGCACTGCCCGTCTTCTGCAACCAACACAACGAGGTGCGGGCATAGCCCGTGCAGGGGTGAGTATAACGATACTCAGTAGGGACCCCGAGACCCTCAAGGTCTCACTAAACCAACATGGATAACAACAAAGAATATCTCAACAGATAACCTCTACTTAGGTATATTCCCATACATATACCTAAGTTATCAAGTAACCCATCTCAATCATGAGGTAAACACAAAGGTCAAAAGATTCAGCTCAAACCAGGATTTTCATTATCGAAACCGTAACTGCTGAAGAGCTCCGTCTCTGGAGTGTACAGTGGTCCTATCACGACTCCGAGGTACTGCTACTAAACCAAGTCTATGAGGTACTCCTCTTATCGAGTATCGCAGGTCTGCTTCCAAATACTGGGCGCTCCATCCGTTGTGGGTCTGCTGCCAAATACCGGGTGCTCCCCCTAATAGCCTACAGAGGTACTCCTCTGGTCGAGTACCGCGGGTCTGCTGCCAACTACCAGGTGCTCCGTCCGCTGTGGGTCTACCGCCAAATACCGGGCGCTCCGTCCACCGGGCTAGTCGACTCACTCCAAGTCGAGTCGGTCAAGTAGTCGTCAGGTCTCAGTCATCTACACGGTCTCTGTACTCTGCTCGCTCGTCTCTGGGAGGGTCCGCTCCACGAGCTACAGGTTGATACTCCAAGTATCCCAAAGTCCCACGAAGAAGTATCTCAAAGGACCGCCTCATCATAGGGGTCTCAACGCAACAGTCGGCGCGTCAAACGGAAGCCCGGTCTCTGTGTTATTAGCCTTTTTGTCCCCAGGGCCCGGTTGGTTTTGTGTGCGAACCAGTCCGGCCGTAACTCAAATATACCCCGAGCACTCATATGGTATACTCATAGGGACCGTTTCTCAACGTGATCACCAACGCCGCTGACGGTTCGTCAAACAGACGTCTGGTCTGAAAGATACCATCTTTCTCCGTTCCAGGGGCCCGGTTGGATTCCGGGCACAATCCAACCCGGCTATAACCCAACTGCATCCAAAACTCAGGAGGAGGATGCCAAAAGTTTTGTATCGTCAGCAGGAACGCAACGCAACAGACGGCGCATCAATCGGATGCCCGGTCTGGAAGTTATTGGGTTTTTCGTCCCGGGGACCCGGTTGGTTTTTAAGTTAAAACCAACCCACCCGTACTCCAACTGCGTCCAAACCTCGAGGGGAGTAAGCCAAAAGATCTGTCTTTCTTAGAGGAATCCATAAAAGTCAATGACACGTCAATCGGACATCTGTAGCTCAAGATATGAGTGTTTTCGCTCCGAGGGCCGGTTGGTTTCGTGTACGAACCAACCCGGCCGAACCCAAAGTAATCTGAAACCTTGAGTGTGATATACCAAAACGACCGTCCCGATCCAAGGATCATGTTTCCACTGATGGAACGTCGTTTGTAGACCAGTAGCTCATGTTACGGGCAAAAGACCGAAAACGGTCCGAAGACGGGGGTCTGGGACAGGGCCGACCCGGCCTGACCCCCCCTGGGTCGGCAGAACCGGGTCGACCCGGTCCAACCCGGCCGGACCCGGTCCGGCAAGGCCAGCACGCGGCCCGGCTCGGCCGGCCGGTCCAGCTCGGCTCGGCCGAGCGGCCGAGCAGCGCGAATGCCGCGGGGTGCTTCCCCCGTGGGTTGGAGGTGTCGCGGCCCCGCGTGGGGCTACGCTGGATCGACGGATGCGGCATGTCGACGCATCCCGTGCATGCGAGCCGGACCCGCGCAGCAGCGCGCCAGGGTGCCGCCGCCTCTGGCCGCCGGCGCCGCCGTGCCAGCCGCTTCCGCGGGCCACCGGAGTTACTCTGGTTGTTCGTTTTCCTTCCCTTTTGCGCCGTTGTTCCTCCCCCGTTCTTCACTGCGGGATCATCAAAATGCACTTGCGTCACGTTTTTTCGTCTCCCGCCAAATCCGCACAACCACGAAGAACAGCGGAGGGTTGTCGGGCCGTGTTCGTTTGGCCCACACCCTCCGCGTTAGAATAATAACAACGGGAGAATTATGAAACACATGAGACAACAATTTTAATAAATTAAAATTGTTCATATGAATCTGGTTCGTTAATTTTTAAAGAAACGTTCACAGGAATATAAAAGAATTATTCACAACAACCCCTACCTCGTCAATTCGTCGCACTTGGGTTCTTCGCGGATTTGATCGCCGCGGAAGGAGGCGATCGTCGCGTCGCGGAAGGTGTCACGTCGTTGCGGAAGGGCATCGCGTCGTCGCAGAAGGGCGTCGCGTCGTCGTGGAATACGGTGCGCGTCAACGAAATCCGAGGTTCAAGAACAACAGATTTAATTTTAATAATTAAATCCGTGCATTGTTAAAAACCACATAGTAGTTTAAAAAGAAACCTGAAATTGCTTACCTCAAACAGAATATTGAAGATTTTTTTGCGGACGATGGAACGTCGTAGAAGAACATCGCGGAAGAGGAAACGTCGGCGTCGCGGCACACGGCGTCACGTCGTCGATTTCTGCGGTTCAGTGTTCTTCGTCGGAGGCCGGCGTTCTTCGCGTTCTTCGCGTTCTTCGCGTTCTTCGCGAAGAAGGGTGAAGGCACACGAGTTCTTTCAAAAGCCTCCCTACGTGTAATCCTCAAGATGTGCCGTTGGTCTTATTGTATTACTACGCCAACGGATTTCAAACCGGTTAAGAAATGAAAAAGAGATAAGTAACGACCCATTAATTCGTAGAATTAATTCAACGAAATAAACCGCCCAATTAATTCAACGAAGAAAACCGCCCAATTAATTGGTGCGTTAAGAAATTAAGAAAACATGTCAGTTGACTTTCATAATGACGGGTTTTCGCGGGTGCGTTACTTAGCGGAAAAGAAACGGTGGGGCTCGTGCGGGCCCCACCTCACAAATATCCTACCAAGAGGGTAGGATATTTCTGGATAGCACCCTATCCACATCGACTCAGATTAAGATGCTTTAAGTGGCTTCAAGTGGCTTCCAAGCTGCTTAAGTGAAATAAAATAAAGTTTGTCGAACAATTTATTTTATTTCATAACTTTAAGCCCAAAAATTAAAAACCACACCCGAGCAAATGCAACTACGGAAGAGGCGTTTCTAAGCAATTACCGGCGTTGTGATTCCGTCGGTGCCCTTAGAATTCGATTCCGAGCACCGGTTCAAAAGTTAGAAAAACCCGCTCGTCTGTTCACTGAACGTACCCGAGCTAAACTTCGGAAAATGATTCCGGGCACACCGGGCCTCAGAATCAGGTGCCGTCAGAAACCGCATTCTTGTAAAATTACAAAGAAAATTAATAAAAAAAAATTACTTGGAATTTACGGATCTTTACAGTAAGGCTCTGTCTAGGGAATTAATACCCTCATTAGATCAACGATACTATCATATTTCTAGTCAGAGTCACCATTCATGAGTTATAAGGATTCGAATAAATAAGTATTTTATTCAATTATTTTTTTTACAGATATTCTGTTTTAGGGTCTTCTCATAGGAGGCACATGCAGGCTAAACATATTTTGTACATAGGTTAAACCTGCCATCCTCAAAGCATCGGTGCCCACAAATTTCTTTTCCGGGAACCCATTTAAATGTTATTCTACTTTATTTTGAAAATTTCTCAGATACTCTATTTAAAACATAACATTTTTCGATGGATCATTCTGGTAACATTAGGCCTCAGATTCGCATGCTTTCTCAGAGTTATGTATTGAAATAATTCCATTTAATTAACAAAATAAATCCTGGAATTTTGGTGTAATTTAGATTTCATTTCCTCATTCTTGTTTCTAACCGGGAATGGAGACTAACTCATGAACAAGTTGATCCATGGTTCAATCATTTATGTGGGATGGTTAAAGTGGAAGGATTAATGAGGGTAATCATTTTGATTTTCATTATTTCCTCATTATCCTTCTAATATGAAATATTTCCCGATGACACGAATAACATCCTGGGTCATCCTATGTTGTGTTCTTGTGATTCTTCAGTCTTCCATATTTCATTATTCAAAAATGGAAACTGTTGGTTGCGTTTGTCTATTCCAAGATGTTCCGATTGAAACTCTACCCCCATATAGAAAAGAAGATGATATTAATCCCCCGGTATTGATGAAAAATAAACAATGATAATTATGTCCTTCCCATTTCAAAAAACTAACCACAATAGTGACAGTGGAAACCCACATGAGGATGTACAGGAGCGGCTCGTTGCTCCGTGACCACCGACTTGATGATTAGCAACAGAGCTCTCTGCGGAACCCATCACAGGGAAGTGGACATGGGCGGTCAGTAGAAGGAGGGTGGATGGTGGTCACGCATAGGACTACCTCGTCCAACACAACGATCCACCATGTCAAATGTGTTGCCCAACCCATGTTGTCGGTGAGCAAATGCATCATTCACTCCATCCTAGTTGGATGAATACGTCACCTTCGGTGGATTGGTATGGAGCAAGTGACCGAGACCAATCCTGAGAAAGGGTGATAGTTTGACCCGACGGGTCGGGTTGGGAGGACCATGGTTGGGTCGGGTTGGACCGGACCCACACCCCAACGACCACTTTTTACAAAACTACCCATAACTCTGAAACGGTGTATCAGTTTTATAGGAAATTTTTTGAATTCAGACCCTCGCAACATGTCATCCAATTTCAAATACTCTAAGAGGGTTTCTATAGAATTTGACATACGACCTATTGGATCAAGGAATAGGTGCTCCCAAAATGAGTGTGATAGGGATGGAATCCCACAACTGACTGTGATATTGAAGCATTGTGATTACTTATACTGTGTTACTTACATAGACTATGTGTCGTACCAATACATTGTGTCTTATCAAGTCGAAATCGGTACTCCCTTTTCCCACTAGGTCATGGTTCCTCTAGACATTAATGACAATCCATGTTGGATCCACACTCCATCGATTACCTACACTTTCTGTGTTACCAACACTTCGTTTTTTACTACATGAGGGTAATATAGATTCTTTTGATAATCTTTTTTATGTACCATATACCTATACATGGTCCGAGAAAACATTATTGATGATATTGATTATAATTCGTAATGGCTAAACACCGTTTAATACTTTAGTAGTCTACTTAGTGAATTTATTTTTGGTGTTCCTTCGTGGTGTTTCATTATGGTATTTCTTAGTGGTGTTCCTTTGTGTTATTTATTAGTTGTTTTCCATCATGGTATTCTTTATTGATGTTCATTAGTGGTGTTCCATTATAGAATTCATTATTGGTCTTCCTACGTGGTTTTCAATAGTTGTGTTCCATAGTAGTGTTCCTTCTTCTTATTCCATAGTGGTGTTCCTTCATGGTGTCCTTTCATGTTATTATTTAGTGGTGTTTCTTCCGTGTATTCATTAGTTGTGTTCCTCATTGCTGTTCCTTCATGGTGTTCCTTAGGGTTGTCATTCGTGGTGTTCCATTTTGGTAATACATAGTGGTGTTCCTTCATGGTATTCCTTATTTGTGTTCGATAGTGGTGTTCTTTGTGGTGTTCCTTAGTGTTCTACATTAATGGCGTGCTGTCGTGGTGTGCTTTAGTGGTGTACCTTCAGGGTGTTTCTTTATGTCATCCTTAATGGTTTTCAATCACAATATTCCTTAGTGGTGTTCCTTAGCAGTGTTACATCAAGGTAATTCTTAGTGGTGTTACGTTTTTGTGTTTCTTAGTGATATTCCTTGTCGTTTACATTGTGTAATTACATTATGGTTTGGGGTCTCTACTGAGTAATGTTTTACTCACCTCTTCATGGGTTTTACCCCCATGTTTCATGTCTTGTGGAGAAGATAGAAAACTATGATGGAGTCCTTGGTGTTCTGATGATAGGGGTTCATTAGGGTGACCCGACAGATGTGTAATGCTTTAGAGACATTCAGATAGTGTATTATACCATCCATTCATGTATGGATTCATGCGGATTCCATCAACGAGATTGTACTTTTCTAAATAAATTTTTCTTGTTTTCTGGTCTATTTAATTTTCCGTTTTTACTGATACTCTTAGTGGGTTTCATATTTGTTTACATAGTGTTTTCAGTAATAATACCTCTACTATGGATGGATGGTTGTGTGTAGGTTCATAAGGAAATACCTTCCCATTGTGGGAAATGCCCACTTGAAAGTAGTCATAAACTTTAGGACTTTAGGAAGAAGTTGTGGGGTAGTCATGGCATGGGCCCAGGGGGATGGGTCGGGACATTGGGGGTAAAAATATGGGTACACCTAACCTCTTTTCAAAATTATCCGGTGAGACCTTTTCCTCAACAATAAAAGGTTGCCACCTCTCCTCATTACTCACACCTCTAAATACATAGAGGATTAGCCAAGATCGATCCCTACAGCTTCTCAAAATCCCTCCTGAAAGACCTTGATCCCTATTATATGGCTTAAAACATTCCAATGAATCCTATTAATTCAAACCAAAATATTTTAACATATTAAGAGGTTACATCCTCTCTCAAGCTCCCAAGTTTCATTTTTGTTATCCACCCCCTAAAATATATTTATTCCATTATTATATAATTAAAAATATTTTTCAATATTATAGGGTGTTTTTAGATAAAAATTTTACCTACAATTATACAGTCCTCCATCTAATGGGAAACAAACATATTGTTTCTGTGTACTATGAACTACTCTCTCACGAAATCAAGATTATTTATTTTTACATAACCATCTATCAAGGTAGTCATTTTGATGAAAAATATGTTTAAATTAGTTATATATGATATGAATAATTTCATTATAATTTTATAATCTGTTTATTAAACATACCATTGATACTTTCCATTTTACATTAAATCAATAACATTGTTTGGGGATTTGTGGACTATATGCCCCTCAAAGAGATGTGATTTATCAAAACTGTACATGGAACATATAAAAGATGGTTTCAATTTAAAATATGTGTCATAAAAAACTATATAGTATATTCATGATATAATTAAATTTTTTAAAATTTACTATATAAATTTTTATTATTTTATTAATTTTCCTTTCACACACTTATACAGTGAAAATGTCATTCGTGGATGTGTGCACTATCGCATTCTTGAAATTATTTAATTCCATTTTCATCACAATAATTATATATATAATTATATATTATTAAATAATATGGTATTTATTATGTAATGATCATTATTTAAGGTTACATTTCTACTTAACTTCTTTATATAATTATTATTGAAAAATGAGAATGTTAGTCCTGCGTACGTGTGACCTAACATCAGCATCATTATAATGTTGATTAATTTTTGAAATCAATGAGTAATTATTGATTATAAATATATAATAAATGTATAAATATAATATATATTTTATAATTATCATTCTTAATATGTTATATAAGGACACCTTTGACCATATATTACAAACCAAAGTTTCTTTTTTACACAAAAACTAAACTTTGTGAAAACACTATATGTAAAAAATATTTTAATGATGTTTTATAAAACATAGTTAAAAGGGAATAAAAATTAACGATAAACATGAAAAATGTTATAATGAATATAAGAAAATGACATAAGATTATTTTAAATCATTTTAATGGACATTCACCTAGAAGGATACAAAAGTTAAAGGATGATCATCTCACTCTTGTCTTTTAAGAGATAAATGTCATGTTCACTACTAATTATTTTCAATGGTACATGTACTAACTATTTTTATATAACATATCATTAAATAATTTTTTCCAATTATATTTAAAATGAAAATCAAATAGTATTCCATCGTGGGAATTATGATTTAAAAATTTTCAATGTAGTATGAGACAAATTGTAATGTTTAATGATATTCAAAGTATAACATTTCATAATAAAAGTATATTTTCCTCAATATTTAATTTAGAATATAATTTTATACTATTTATGTTCATCAATAAAAATAACCCCTTATTTTTAATCAACATAGGATTGGTGAATTTATTCCATCCATATTCTTCTATTATATGGTTCGTTATTGATTTGGATAAGGATAATATTAACATTCAGTTCCATGAATCAATTTTCCCTTTAAATATTAATTATTATATGTTCATTGAACCTTGAATTTCCCCCTAATTATCAAATTCGTTTATCATTGAAATAAATATTTTTTAAACCGTTTACAATTTCACATAGTGTGCCTACATTGATAGTTGTTTGACTATTTAGGGAAATATTGATAATTTCGTATTCATTTTTCAAAACAGATATTTGATAAGGCATATTATTTATTTTGATTATTTGATATGGGGAATGCATTGGACTGGTAATGATGGGTGGAGTCCAGAAAATATATTTCAATTTGATGCATCAATAGTTTCGCATGATACAAAGTAGTTTCTGACTTAAAAATGTTTTAAACCATATAGTTAATTGTCATGAGGGTATGGGTTTTCATGTACATGAGACAATAAGTCCTTAAAATAGAATTATGATCATTTAGTTTCAGTTACAATTAATCCTTAGATAATGCATCTTCATATCTATGGATATATTTTATTTTCATTTATATAGTTTTTATATGTTTCAATTTTGTACCATTCGATAATTATTATTACATTATCTAGTTATTTTATTTTCATGTGATTCTAATTATTACCATTCCATATTTTTTTCGAGCACGTCCATTCAGTTAATTGGTTACATGTCATGTGGGTTCACATTCCAAAGCATTTCTAACTAGATTATATCTTTACATCAAAGTGAATATTCATATATACCATGTGGAAACAGATTCCCCAATCATACAAGACTCATTGAATCATAGAGGCTCCACAACTTGGTCAATATATTACATCAATGATTATTTCAATGCTCCCCTAAATAGCATCGTAAATGTAACCCACACATGGAGTGAGGTAAAAAACTAAAGAGATCACCTTGATTCTCTTGAAGATAAGGATCCAATGCCGCATTCATTTCCAAAAAATATTACTTTAAATATGAGGGGATGAACTTCATTTGAAGGGATTCCCATTGTGTCCATTAGTATAGCTCTCCCTACGCCTCCGCGGACCTACTCCATTTGTAAATAATTCACATGAATAAAATTTATAATTTTGTTGGTTTTCATTGTTTTATTATTTACGTTACCATATTGACTATTCTCATTGATTCAAATTTTGTTTCCTCTATATTGTTCTATTAATGAAAATTTAACTCAACCTTATTAGGTATCTTTCCAAATGAAACCAAGAAGTGTTCTATGAAATATATGCATGATTTAGTAGATGGATAAGAGTTATCCCCAAAGTAATTCATTTTAAAATAATGAAAATATTTTTTTGTACTTAGTGTATTCCCTTTTAACAAAAGGTTCACATATTTTTATAGTTGAAGATGACTACTAAACTCTTAGGTTCTATGGGACATAACTTTATGTAATAATTCAAATGTAATTTATATTAGACAATGGATAAGGGCTATCTGGGGATGGGGTGATAACGATTTTATTAATGGATGTTTACTAGAAACCTTGGGATCTAGATTAAGGAAAACATAATTAAGGAAAAATAGCCCTATGGAAGAATGTGATGATATATATAAAATAAAATCTTAAAATATTATTAATGTAGATATTATGTTGGTATTACTAGAAATAAATCCTTTTCAAGATACAATAATAGGATTTGGTTCTTGGTCAGATGTACATAAGAGTAATTACTCTGACAAGGTGTTCTAAGCCTGACTTGGGGTAATGTAGTACATCCAAATAGGGCTAACCACAGACCTAGTCTGAAAAATCTATGGGATATTCATAATATAATTTATATTTTCTTGGAAACCAATTTTAGTGGGGTTATATAGATAATGGAAATTAACATCCTTGGTTAAACCCATGGTGTTTTTTGTTGAATATAAGGTGTCAGGATTTAGAAATCCTACAAAATATATATGGATAAACTATAGAACATGGAAGGACATGTTTGGAAACAAATTGATGAAGTATTTGTATATTAGTGTTTTATTGAAGACTTTTTTTAAAAATAAATTTATTAATTAACCATTTTCAAGGATTTTCATTCGATTTATTTTAGAAATTATATTATTATGGTATTAGAAAAAGGAAACATATAATTCCAATTTTTCATTGTTATTAATTATTATATTTGATGGAAACTTTTAATTATGAAACATTTTTATCACTTTTGTGTATTGAAGATTAATCGATTAACCCTATTGGTATTCGGAGATAGTTAACAAAAAATATTGATAATTTTCACTTTTTAATGGGACATAAGATCCTTTTGAAATATTTTTTGGTGCATCATGCGAGAATATTAATTTTTGAATGAAAGAAAAAATAGATCAAATAACAACTATATTTTTCAATTATATTTTTATAAATATATTAAGTAAGTATACATAGGTAGTAAAATAATTACCCAACATTAGGAAAATGATTTCAAAATATAAAACTGTTCTAATACCTTAATTTACGTTAAATTGATGGACTTATTAATCATACACGATTTGTCTCTTTGAGGCCCTCAACATTATATTGATAATTCTAATGTTTTATAATGATGACCTCACTCCCTCTCTATAAATATTTACATTTTTCATCCATGTATATATAATTATATGCCAATAATATTGTCCTACTTAGAGACTTAGTTACATGGCAGTCCATGTGACCTTTGTAGTTTTCATTCTATATTTTATGAAGGATGACTTATGAACCCTTATAATGATGTGGGATTGAAAAATGGGGAATATATATCAATAAATCCCCATGAATGAATTTAAATTACAAGGATGCAATTTATATATATTGCGTAAAATGGGACGCCACCAAAATCTAAAGAACCTTGTATTCAATAGTTTGTACGACACACAACACCAAACATGTAATGTAATATACTATAAGAATATATTAAAATATATTTATCATTTAAAATAGATTCCATATATTTGAATTCAAGAAACATGTAGTTAGTGGTCATTGCAAACAATAGATATCATCTTGAATAGCTTATGTTACAGGTTAGACCAAGTTTTACCAAACAATAATATATTGTTAAATTATTATTACATTATATAATAAGATATAAACTAGAAATCAAATTAGTATTAATGAATAGTAATAAATAACATATGAAAGTTTTGGTTTATAAAATTATAGAATTATTTAATTTGTTACAAATTAATTAGGAAGGAATAAAAGATGAAATTTAATATAAAGTGAATATTTTTATAGAAACTTGTTTTTATGATAAATATTTGTACAATAATTGATTAAATATATTAATCTGGGTGAGTTATATTAATGAAAATTATATATTATATATTTAGTCAAATATTTTTAATAATAATCCATTATGTTTGATATATTGTAGATAACGACAAACTATTTTTTACATATAAAATCCATTATTTTTATAATGGAAATTTTCCCATATTTTAATGGAGGACAAATTATATATGTGTATTTTGACATATTAATTTATTTAATATGTCAAAAATAACCTTAATATTTTAAATGGGAACATACAAATTAGGATTTCATGATATTTATTTTATTTTTCAATGAATATTTATTTTTAATGTATAATTAAAAAGGATGAATTCGTTCAAACAAAATTTCATATAATTAATTTAATTGGTTAAATTGTATATTTAATGTATTTTTTTGTATAAATATATAATATTTTTATAAATTAATAAAAATTATTTCATTGTAAGCTATTTAAATTTGAAATTGATTATAAAAACATAGATAACATTCAAACGTTTTTACTTTAAAACCCCTCTTTGTCGTCCCTCATACGGGATAAAATTTAAATAAATTTTTACCTATTCTATAATTTTAATGTTTAAAAATGGATTCCATATTTTGATTCATAATAAAATAAAATTTATAGTTATACAAAATTTGTTTTACCAACAATATTTGATAATGTAATTATAATTAAATGTAATTATTAAGGGAAACTATGAGTCATAAAGGACTAAATCATTAATATAAGGGGAAAATAACCTAGAAACATGTCCAAAATCCATTTTATGGAAGTAAATAAATATATAAAAAATTAATTTTTGAGTTAGGTTTTTTTAAGAATATTTTATTTAAAAACATCAGTATTCCAAACTTCTTTTCAAAAATACCAACTGAGTCCTATTCCTCCACAATAATAGTTGACCACCTCTACCCATTACTCACACCTCTGAAATAATAGAGTTTTAGACAATATATTATAATATATAATGCCATCATATCTATTCTATTATTAGAATCCTAAATTTGGGAATAAATATATCCATGGAATACTTTCGGTACAAAAAAATAAGACACCCAATTAAGATGTAACATCTTCTATCAAGATCTCTATATTCATTTCCATTATCCACCCCATAAAATCTATATATTACATGATTATACAAAAAATAGTATCCTAAATATTCATGGTTGTATTTATGTAATGTTTTTGACATTCACTTACAAACACCTCCATCTAATGGGTAACAAACATATTGTTTCTCTGTATGGTGATCTATAGCCTCATTAAAACAATGATTGTTATTTTCTCCCTTACCACCTATAATGGTGGATACTAGGATGGAATATAAGTTTATATATGATATTTATGATATTTATTTTTTATATTTACATTTTTAATCCTTATATTATGCATACCATTAATACATTTCATTTTACATTAAATCGATAAAAGTGTTCGAGAATGTGTGGACTACCTCCCCCTCGAAGCGATGTGATTCGTTTACAATATACATGTAATGTATAAAGGATCATTTCAATTAAAAAATTTTGAAACATAAATATCAAAATGATATTAATGATAATATTAAATTTATGGAAATATACTATATATATATATCATTTTCATTATTTCAATTTTTCACACATAAAAAGTCATAACGTCATTTGTGGACGTGATGACTATCACCTCCTCCAAACGATGTGAATCCACTTTCATCACAATAATTATATATATAATTATAAATTATAATATAATTTTATATTTAAAATATAATTATCATTTTATAAGGATATAAATATACTTAACTTCTTTTCATAATGATCATTTCAAAATGAGAACATTATGCATGAGTACGTATGCCCTACATCTCCATGATCGTAATATTGATTCATTTTACATAACTATATTTAATAATTTATTTTCATCATATAATTAATCTATGAATATTAATATTTGTTAGGATTATTATTCTGTAGATTTTATATAATGACCACTTTGATCGTATTTGACTTACCAATGTCATTTTGGAAACATAAACTGAATTTGGTAAAAACCCCCAATGTAAAAAAATAGTGCATGTTAATATATACAACATTAAACAAATGAAATTTAATTAATTATATTAATGAATGATGTCTACCAGAAATTACCAATTTTACACAATTTTTTATATCAGATGTTAAAATATATTCACCCGAATGGAATTGCAAAGTAATGGATTTCGATCTATCTTTTATTTTCTTTTGTGAGTTTAATGTCATTTTGTCCACTTAATTAATTTTTTGTGGTGTTGATTCTGACCATTTTTATAAATTATATCATGAATTCATTTAACTTTATGGTATTTAATACTTCCATTTAATATTATTTTGTTAAGTGTATTATGATTTACGTTGTTTCAAGTTTTAATAGGACACTGTATAATGTTTATATATTATTATCACTTATAAGATATTTATTGATATTTTAAGGGTATTTCCATTTGAATAATATATGACCAGTATTCAATGAAACCATTCATATATTGATGAACATTTTCATATATTGGCATGATTTTCTAATCTTTAGTGCTCAAAATGATTTAGAAAATGTGTTTCAAGAAACCCCAATTTATTTCTCCCTTTGGTCAGAAAAATTGTTTTCTTCTAAACCTCATTTTTTTTAAAATGTTTTATAATTATAATTTATAATGATTTGGTAAGATGATTTTAAATTTTTTTATTCTTCAAAAGGGTTCAAAGTAATATTATTATTGGATTATGAAAAAGTAATTTTTTTCTAACAATTATACGTGTATGATTCCGACGCTTTCTTCGGGGCGCGTGCATCCGTCTTTGGGGACACGCTGTTGTTACCCTGCATTCCCTCTTTCCAAAGGCGGGCGACATCTGTTCCTTGTTCAAGGACTTTTTCTCCTTGATCGAAATGGGATTATGGGATGTCGGTTCTTTGTTCTGTGGATTCCTCCTCATAACTCATCACCTATTCCGGGTCTCCCTTATAAATTAAGTCATTGTCTGTGAATCTTGTTCCTAGTTCCATATCATCATGAAAGCAGGTTAATAAAACTACTTCCATCAGGACATTCCATGGGGTCTAGACATGGCAGCATCCTTCGGTTGGAGTAGACGACAACATTAGGCATGTCAAGGAATCTCGAGGTGCGTGGACATTGAGGAACCTGTATTCTTTCTCATAAGAGGGATTCTCAAGGGTGCAGAACACGAGGCATCCCACATCGAATGTGGGGAATCATATTCCAAAGGCATGTATCTGAGGTTTTCCTCATATTCTCATGTTTAACATAGGGTATGCCGCATGTTTAACTTCATTAGAAGATGTTTAAGCTAATGGTGTGTCGTCCGAGGTTTTCCTCATTTATCTCATGTTTATCACAAGGTAGGCCGCGAGTTTAACGTCTTGTGGAGATGAAATGGGAGTGATCAAAACATCCCATAGAGGTGGATCAGATTGGTACATCCCAAGGAAGGAACACCTGGAAGATGGACGGATTAGAATGCACATTGAGGATGGTTCTGAGGTGGTACACCCCATGGAGGGGAGATGTCACACCGTCACGGCTGATCTGGACACCACGAAGGGCGGATCAGGGAGAGTGCACCCCAGAATAGGGGACACCAAGGTTTACCATTAGCTGGGATTGAACATCATGGAGGTTTCCTACATACCCTATATAGGGGACAGGGATCGAAACCCACATAGTTTGAAGGGGTGATGAATCGGGGTGTACATAGAGGACAACGACCTAGAGACATACTTGGGATTACGCATGGTTAGCTACCAAAGTACTGTTATGACCAGTGAGGAGGGTGGATGACATGATCCCACTGGGATGTGGTGGCCCGGGTAAGAATCAGGATGGATGATGGAATGTTGAATGGAGAGGAGGGGGAATGAGATGAGACTATCATGAAGATGACAGTATTGATGGGCTTGAGCCTCGAAGAGACCTCCTACGTATTCCCACGGCAGGGAATCAAATTCTGCGTAGTTCTAATGGTGATAACCGATGTGAAGGGGGTCAGAGCGACTAATGGGTGGTGTTTCTGAACCTCATTTGGTTTCCTACATACCATGCATTGAAATGGATCTAAGTCCTCCATGTTTAGAATGGATTCAGAAGAACTGATGTGAAGATGGACCGGGGGTCCGATGGGTGTTGGTCTTGAACCTCGTGAGGTTTCCTACGTACCATGCCTTGACATGGATCAATCTCTTCGTAGTTTGGGATGGATGCCGGAGAACCGACACGAATAAAGGCCTTGGTCTGAGTGGATGGTGGGCTTGAACCTCAGGGAGTTTTCATACGCACCATGACTTGACATCGATCAAAGACCACCTAGTTCAGGGGTATAGTTTAACATCAAGTAGGATGGGGGTGAACTGACATGAATGAGGTCGGAACGACCAATGGGTGGTGGACTTCATCCTCGTGAGGCTTCCTACATACCATGCCTTGAGATTAATCAAAGTCATCATAGTTCAGGTTGGTGTGTTAAAGCGAAACGACATGAAGACGGACCGGGGGTCTGACGGATGATGGGAGTGAACCTCGCGAGGCTTCCTACGTACCATGATTTGACATGGATCAAAAACCATGTAGTTCAAAATTATATGGGGCTTTAACTCTAGGATAACTAGGTGTTGGTGAACCGATGGTCGGAACAACCAGGTTGTGGGATTGAACCTCATGGAGGCTTCCTACATAACCTGCCTTAGCATGGATTAAAGACCATGTACTTCATTATGGTGTGGGGCTTACACTCTAGGCTTCCCAAGGTGTTTTCTTCATTGTCAGTTCTTTCTCTAGGCCCACATGAGTCATGATCGGTGTGAGAAATAAGAGGTAGCGAGGACCTGACGATCACGGCACAATGGTGCATCCATGAAGGGTTGTGAATGGGATGGAATTTTCATGAGGATGACGATTTTTTCGGGCTTGAGCATTGAAGAGGCTTCCTACGTATCCTCGTGGTAGGGAATCAAGGTCCACATAGTTATTCCGATCAAGGATTACCATCGAATGGGGGTTTCAATGGCTTACTGCTAGATTTGGTCACAATGGCTTACTGCTGGATTGGGTCACAACAGCTTACCACTGGATAAGGATGTCAACGGCTTACCGCTGAATGCGGTTGCAACTGCGTACCACTGGATAAGGATGTCAATGGATTCTCTCTGAATAGGGACACAACGGCTTACCAATGGATATGGATGTCAATGGCTTACTGCTGAATCGGATCGCAACAGCTTACCGCTGGATTAGGATGTCAACGGTTTACCACTGAATGGGGTTGCAACAGCTTACTGCTGGATAAGGATGTCAACGGATTACCACTGAATGGGGTCGCAACAGATTACTGGTGGATAAGGATGTCAATGGATTACCACATAATGGGGTCGCAATAGCTTACCGTTGGATAAGGATGTCAATAGCTTACCGCTGAATGGGGTCGCAATGGCTAACCACTCGATAAGGATGTCAATGGCTTACCGCTGAATGGGGTCGCAACGACTTACTGCTGGATAATGATGTCAATGGCTTACCACTGAATAGGATCACAATGGCTTACCGATGGATAAGGATGTCAAAAGATTACTATTGAATGGGGTTTCAATGGCTTACTGCTAGATAAGTATGTCGACAGCTTACCACTGAATAGGATCACAATGGATTACTGCTGATTGAGATCACAACGACTTACCGCTTATTTTAATGACAATTGTTTCCTGCTGAAAGAGGTGATGACGACTTACCACTGAATGGAGTGAAAATAGTGGTTGGGGTTTAAGCAAGGAAGCTTCTGAGGTTCTGCTATGAACTACATTACTTACAAACAAGTGAACCATTTATGAACATCAAGAATAACAAATACCTGAAAAAGACAAAATTCCATATAATTACATGCCAATAATGACATAAATTAATTGAAAATAATTATGTTAAACTAAAATAGGCTCTGAAATAAGTTATTAATTATTATAATTTAGTATTCTGGTAACTTATGTTCAAGTGCTAAACACTTTCAGACATAAGTTAATGGATTTTCGACCAGAACCTCCATTTTCCATCGGGTTATTGTTAATGCTTAATTACCCCAATGATATTAATTTCCATTATTATTTAAAAAACATAAATTATGTTTTAGTGTTCAATATATTTTTACCCACCATAATATTATATTCATTTAATTAGATATATATGTTCTAAAATGATATTTTAAAAATACTTCTCAAAATACAATCCAGATTCAAGGGAATTTCTCAAATTCATACCTAT
Organism: Viscum album; assembly: GCA_963277665.1. Classification (NCBI taxonomy): domain Eukaryota; kingdom Viridiplantae; phylum Streptophyta; class Magnoliopsida; order Santalales; family Viscaceae; genus Viscum; species Viscum album. The sequence goes on along the minus strand of OY728126.1, from coordinate 1,392,368,133 downwards.
TTTAAAGGGAGCCCTAAAATCTGCTTTTGGAAACCATTATCTTTATAAAATAACTCATTTTATTATGAAAATATTATCTTACTTCACATCTTGTTTTATCAAAAGTAATTCTGAAAGAACTCTTCTTGTCAAAGTAAAAGGGAATTTTTCTAAAAAATTACTCAATGATTTTATAAGAGTATATTCACCCATTTCAACACTCTATTTGATTAATTTTTATTATTGAAATTTATATTTCATGGTATCATCTACCATACATAATTTAATGGTTTATTATGATTTTTGTGGTTTATGTGCTATGTTTAAACCATTCACCAATTTACTCTGACTGGTTAGTGTTTATGCTAAATGTTTTTGGAATGTTATTTACATGTAAAGACCCGGAATTTCCATGTAAATTTCTTTTTAATTAAATGGGAATTTTACGGGTCAGCGAAATCTGACAGCGCCCGATTCCAAGGATCAGAGTTCCCAGAATGATCCATCCATGTTTATGTCAATCATAAGTTAACTTGCGTAAGTATTTTTCATAAAAAGTGGAATAAATCTTGAACAGTAACTCGAATCAGAAATCTAAGGGCACCGTTGCGCTCAGGATGGTGGGTTTACCCATTACGCGACATAAGATTAGTCGGCGCAGGCCTCCTGTGAGGAAACGCAAAAATGGCACAATCGTTAATAAAATATCTAAATAAATTATTTTATTTTTCAAATGCTTATAACTCACAAACAGTAACTCGGAATAAAAATCTGAGACTACTGCTGAACTCGTGAGTGTATTATTTCTTTAGGAAGATACTAACATTAGCCGGCCCACGGGATTCCCGTGCACCTCTCTGGCATGCCCACACGCTGTCGGCGCCCTGCCAGACTCCCTACGTGCTGCCCACGCGCCCCGCGCCCTACTCGAGCCCTGCTGGCACCTGGCGGCCTGCCTTCGAGCTGCCCGGCGCCCCTCCGGCCTGCCCGCACCCTGGAATCCAGCCGAATAGGCTGAGCAGTGCCAACTACCAGAGCCGGCCCGTGGAATCTTTCTTAGTGTCGCTGGCCGATCTGGCTCGGCCTTCTGGTCTAAGTAGCCCGAGCTACGCCCCTTGCGACATTGGCTGAATCATCCCCCGACCTCCGAGCCAAGCCGCCTACGTGGTGACCACATGGCCGAATCGCCCTCGCAATCCTCTGGGACATTCCCAACAGACCAAGCCAAACCTAGTAGGCAGACTGGGGAGACCCAGACCTGGTCATCCAAGACTGGTTTGGGAAGAGACGGTCTGATTGGGTCGGACCGGACCCATTCCCACTACCGACCTCTGTAATTTTTTTTGGCCATATCTTTTGCACAGGACGTCTGTCTGAAAAACCATCTACGACAAAGGAAATCATGGACTGAGAAGATTCTTTTGGAATACACAACTAGAGGTTTGGATGCAGTTGGGGTATGGTTAGGTTGGATTGAACCTGAATCCAATGGGTCCCTTGGAACAAAAATTCCAATAACTCTCAGATCGGGGGTCCGATTGATGTACCATCTATCGAATTGTGTTAATTATGTCAATATGGATCTTTTGGATTTATAAACATGGGACATGGCGGCAGTTGACGTGTCGACACTTGGATTGAGGAGCAGAACCTCCCGGAATTGAGCGTGATTTGTGAAAACCCTGCGGCTGGATGTGCACTATTGATTGTTCCTGGATAATGTGTTGGTCCGACAGTTCTGATGATTGTTACAATATCATGTGATTGTTCAAAATTTTTATATTCTACTCCAATATGATGTGTTGGTCTGATAGAAAATCTGGACCTGGATCATGTGTTAGTCTGACACCTCTGACGACTATTCCTGGATCTTGTGTTCGTCCGACAGCTCTAACTTATGTTCTTGGATCATGTGTTGGTCCGACAGAATTACTGGACCTAGATCATGTGTTTGTCCGACAGCTCTGATGACTATTCATGGATCATGTGTTGGTCCGACTGTTATGACTTATGTTATTGGATCATGTGTTGGTCCGACAGAATAACTGGTCCTAGATCATCTGTTGGTCCGACAGCTCTGATAATTTTATGGCTATATCTGACCATCTCTATCTCTCTACATAAGTTTTATACCTGTGTGAGATGAGTCAGTGACATCTGTGTTTTCCTCATGATTGAGATTGGTTACCTGATAAATTAGGTATATGTATGGACATATACCTAAGTAATGGCTATCCGTTGATTTCTTACTTTGTGGTTTATCCTTGTTGGATTTTGTGAGACCTTGAGGGTCTCAAGGCTATTGAGTATCGTTATACTCACCCTTGAATGGGATATTCCCACACCTCATTGTATTGGTTGTAGACGATAGATAGTGCTAACCGAGTATCAGAGTAGCAGGACTAAACTGTACAACAAGGTGGATCTTACGACGAGTCGGTACACGAAGGATACTGAAGGATGTAAAGGTATGTGAAGGCTATATGTACCTACCCTTTAGGTAGGATCTTTGGTGGAAGAACCAGGAGCTGATTTCACCTTTCAGCTATTTTTTCCATTTTTCATTTGTACTTGTACATTACAGTTGGGCTTGTATTCACGGACCATTTTACTTTCCAGCACTCTTTTTCTATATAGTTTTTACTTAGTGTTTTCTTCCAGTTGTACTCAGTTGTTTTGGTTACAGTTATAAAGGCAATGCCTTCCCAGTTTATGGATTTATGCAATTGGTGCTAGTCGCCAAGCCCTGTCCTATGGAAGGCGGGCTTGGGGTAGTCACGATACGGCCCCCGGGGGACGGGTCGTGGAAAATACGTATAAAAGGAGTCGGTTCTACCACATAATATAGGACCATGATCTTTCTTTTCTGTGAAGCAATAGTTTTAATAGTACCGAGTGTGGTTTTCAGTCCAGGGAGTCCAGTTTTGGGGCGGCGGTCGACGTATCCATACACCAGGACCCTGACTTCTGATTTCTGACTCAGTGCACAAAAACATAGATTTCGAATGTGTTTTCAAGAGTCTTATTTGTGAACACTATGATTCATCTCACCAGTTATAAATTATTGACCATGGTTCAACTGTTCTTTATCAGGAATCCACTACATAGACAGCCAGCTAGGGCTTCAGAGAGAGTACACTATGATGGCCCACCGGGCGACAAGGCTCTGGTGGAGGGCCCTCTTACTATGTTGGCACCATTAGGTGGTGTACCACCAACACCACCACTCATAGGGAAGAAAATACCACCAGCCACACAGGTGTATGACGCACACCGGCTGAGCATGATTATACGAGTTCCAGCAGTAGAGGTCTATGAGGTTTCGAGGAAAGACAGATTCCCACGTAGCTGAGGGCTAGCTGGAGGAGATTTCTAGAGTTTTCCTCCTAGTTGAGACACCAGTAGAGTAGATGGTGATCTTAGATAGTAGACATTTTCAGTGAGGGACCATGAGAATGGTCCGCATAGTTATGAGGCCTCGGTACGTGGACCATTACCTGAGATTGTACCTCCGGGGTGGGTGTCAGCTATATCACTACATGTTGGTTAGCAGTTTCAACTGGTGGTATGGGTATAGGAAATTTTTAGGCTTAGTGCCTTACACATGTTTCAGCATCAGATACCCATCAGGTCCCAAGGTGAGCCCTACACATAGGTGGCTGAGGACTGGCTTGAGGAGGAGGCAGAGAGTTCCCTATTACTTCTATAGCTTTGAAAGGAGGACATGTCGGTAGCTGAGTATTCATTGAGGAATAAATATCACTCCTAGTACTTGATGAATATGGTATGATATGTGGTTTAGGGCATAAACATTCGAATGAGGTGTGTTTAAAGGTCATTTGAGCCAGAAAAATTCCTCTATGCATTCCTACTTATGTTAGGATGCTAGAGAGAACCGTTGTGGTTGAATGTTCTTTGGCTGAGCGGATACAGCCAATAAATGTTAGCAGTGGGAAAGCAGGAAACTATATCCAGTATCAGAGACTTGAGCATGTAAAAATGTTTTGGGAAGAGTAAGTGTTATGTACAGATGAATATATAGGGAAAAAGACATGGAAGGAGAGCTAGAAGGGAAGCATAAGGTGGTGTGCATTTCGACATGTTACAACCACCCCCCTTTGTGGAACCCGCTAGGCTCAGGGAGCTAATGGATAGGAAAAGAGAGTAGCTACATGCGGTCAGGAAGTTCGAACCAAAGGCTCTGGGAATGATTCAAGGTACGGTCTGTGTCTACTACTTGCTTCTGTAACAATAGACATATGTACCAATCATTCCATGCTTCCACGAATCTTGTTCAAGACCATGATTTTCCGGTTAAACCGTTGACTATACCCTCACGTCTAGAGATACCTTTGGTTGGAGACATGATAATCACACTTTCACCGACAGTGTGATCTGAACCATGAGGTGAGAGTTTCAGTTAAAACCTCTTGGTGTCAGCATCGAGGCCTTACAACGTTAGTTTGGGTTTGGACTTGACATCGAAATTTCACACTCAGATTGACTGTCTTATGCAAAAAGGTTTTGGTTTATCTAAAATGTTGGGATGGGGTTTTCCTTGGTTGGTGAAACGAAAAACCTAGGCAGAATAGGATGGACTCATGCATATGAGGGTATAGTCGATCACTCATGAGTCGACAGAGTTACCTTTGTGCAAGACATCTCGAGAGTTGCAGCAGCACTATCAGCATTGGAGAAGAAGGGGAAACCCTTCGTGTGATGGGAGAGATGCCAGTAGAGCTTTTTGTGGGTGACGCAAAGGATGACGAGTTCCCCAATATTGATGATTATAGAGGAAGGCATAGGGTATGATGTTTATTACGAAGAATTAGGGACCAGACTCAGATGTGTACCGATGTAACGCCCCGACCCCAGCTACCCAGAGTCGGTGCATTACTTCGTAACATTGGCATGATCACAAAAGATCAAGTCTCGAAAGACCGAATAGTTTAGTAGCCCTGGAAACACTAGATACATTCATAAATGGTACATTACATCATAAAGTGAAAAAATAATAACAAAGTCTTCATAGTCCACACTCATATCCTCTTCTGACTATCCCTGCAGGTCATTCATAAAATACTTCTTCACATCCTGGAAAATATTAAAACATTGAAAGGGGTGAGCGCAGATGCTCAGTAAGGATAGCAATATTGCGGAATATTTCATAAATAAGCATAAACATTTAAGGCAATGTATAACTAAAACAAAATCCTTTTAAACTTGAACATCAACATAATATGGAAAAAGTAAAATGAGATAATGCCATTCACTTCTTCACATGGATATCCTGCTGGTCGAATAATCACATGCAATATCAATAACCACTTTCATAATGAGGGAATGTATAATGCCAGACATTCTGAAACATTTTGTCAAGACCTCGGCCAAGACGTCTAAAATGATTAAGCCTCGGCCAAAACCATAAATCAAATTGGGAAAGGGCCTCGGCCAATTCCACGTCTAGTTGTCTCATTAGACCTACCGATACATCGAGGAGCTATAGCGGGCTCCACCTGTCACTTATTAAGTCCAATAAATTCCTCATATGAATAGGTTTAAACATATCATAAACCATTACATAATCGTATCACATAAAACATTCATAAAGGAAACATAACATTTCCACATTTCAATCACAAGATATCAATACAACACATTGATATAATAAAAATTCTTTCAAAACCATTTTCAATACCAAAATAAAAGAAAGGTAAAACATTGTATTTATTTTTCATTAAAAAATTGATGGCTTGTAGAGGAAGCCGAAACTCAAATAATGGTCATGGCGGCAGATAAGTCGTTGTCGCCGCATAAGTACAGAAAGAAAAACATTCCCTTTTGTCATTTTGCAAAACGCTTCGTATAAAAAAGATTCCTTTTGAATAAACGTAAAAGTGAAAGGGGTTTATACACCGTATAAAAGAAAGCTGTGTATAAAACCAAATATGCCTCAACGAAAGGGGATTGAGATGAAGTCCTTAAAAAGATAATTTTTTTATAAAGTAGGTATATTATTTGTATTCACTATAAGTACACATAAATAATGTAAAAATACAAGATAGGACATAATAATATCATGACATAATTTGAAAGTAGGAGATTAACCCAAAGAATAGAAATTGGGTTAAGAAGTTCACTTACCTCGTGTCCGACATGACTCAACCATTCTTTAACCTCCTGAATAATAAACTAGAGTTAATATCTACCATTTTAAATTTCATTATACTTTTTATATCACTTATTACAATGTTATGAACATTATGCAATTATTTAAGTTAATAACGGTCGTTTTGTCGATTTTTGGTACTTGAGTCAACAATAAACTTCTTATAATTACAAGTTGTTTACGTGGTAGAATATACATTATCTCCAGAATTATATTCATGATTTAGATGTCATATATATCATATATATCCATTATATACATTCATTTATCATATTACGTAACATTTAGAGGTAAGAAATGAAATGCACCGTTCATGGAGACGGTAAGACGTACGTACGCATGAACGCTACTTTCATTTCTATTTCGTATTTAAGGGAATGAAATCATAATGATATGAATGTATAATATAATTCCAGTATAATATATTGTATAATACCATTTACTCCATCCTTTATACATCCCACGTATGACATTAACGATTCAAATCACTTTGAGGGGGCGGTAGTTCGCACTTCTAAAATGAAATTATCACGTTTACCCATAATGGAAATCATAAAGTATGCCATAAATGAGAAATAAAGAAGCATAAGTAAAACATAAAAATATTATATATCATATATAAATATATTTACATCTTAATTTCCACCTTATAAGGTGTTATATGAGTGTTGAACAATCATCGTTTCGTGAGGCAGAAATTCACCATCCACAGAAACCGTATGTTCTTTAACCATTAGATGTAGGTGTGTGTAAGTGTAGCTTGAATACTTATTATAACAAAATCCTAGTATATTGAGGATACTGGTGTTGTTACAAAAGAAATGAATAAAAATATTTTAGGGGGTTGGAGAAGAAAAATAAAACAAAACAACATTACAGAAGATATTACCTCAAAATCGGGTAACTCTTTTTTATTTGAGCCAAAGGCTTCCATGGGAAGAGTTCTGCCCAATGTGAGGCTTCTAGGAGTAATAGAGGGATTTTGGAAGATTATTTGGGCAGTGGTTGTCCGAGACAAATGGCTTGATGGTGTGAATAAGGTGGGAGTGGTGGGGCCTTTTATAAGAGGAGAGGAGGGGCTCTTTTGGAAAGATTGATATGTTACATTATTATATAATGATTTTCGGATTATAATGGTCCCAAAATTATATAATTCGAGGATAAGGTGATAAGGGTTATAAATATACTCATCCAATAGGCTTTGGACAAGTGTAAGCCTTGTATTTTGCATTATCTTCTCATTTTATTTAAACCGTTAAATAATGAGGTCATCGCTGCATCATCATGATGTCATAAATAATTTAATTTATATAATGTCAAAAAATTATAAAAAAAAATACTATGATGTAGGAAATATTTTTATCTTTCCAATGACTATTTATAGTAAAAAATATGACTTGTATAACCCCATGTAAAAAATTGTTTTAGTAAATCATTTCATGTTTGTGTCATTTTTTACTTTAACATTAAATAAAAGGTATTTATGTCATTTTCCAACTAAAGTGGCTCCATGGGGTCCCCAAGTTGACCCATGGATTTTATTGGTCTCCCATGGCACATACAATGAGGGTAGTACATGTGTCAATCTCATCTCATATTATTAAAACATTATCTTTACCTTAAACTACACTAATTATCTCTAATCGCGATTAAGAACTTAAAAGTTACTATTCACCAAAAAATTATTTTAATCTCATTGAACCACATTTTACTTCTTATTGACAACCATGTATATCAGATTTTTTAAAATCAAATCACAGAAGTGGTAATATTTCATTTAAATGAAAAATCAGTTATTTAACTACCACTTAGTGGTTTCACTATTCATCAAAAATTGAAGTTTTTCAGAACAATGCCAAAATTTCACCCTAAGCTATAATTGATATTCTGAATTCAAACATGATTTATATTTTATAAAATTCCAAACATATAAGTTGCATTAATTAATTTTATAATTAATTCCCTCTATCACAAAAAATTGCGTGTTTTTAAGAAATAATTTATATCAAAAGATTGGCAATTGTTTATGTCCAATTTCAATGTTAAATTAATTCTAATGACCACCATTGGATAAAATGGTAAAAATATATTATAATTATACTTTAAAACCACTAAATAGTATAATTTATCACTATAAATTATTTTGATTAAAAAATTTGTTTTTAAGTATTTTTCACTATTCATAAAAAATCAGAAGTTCTCAGAAAAATACCAAAAATTCAACATAGGAAAATTTCAATATTCCGAATCCAAAAATGAAGTCCATTTTGAAATATAAAATTTCTATAATTTTAAAAAGTGGTTATTACTATTCATAACGGCTACTTTGATTAGTGGCTGTGTTTTAGAACTCAATGTTGCGTACAATGCAAGCCATTGCATTATTGAATGAGAAGCGTATCGTGGAAGCTCGGGGTGTTACATTCTCCCATCCTTCAATAAATTGCATCCTCGCAATTTGAAATTTTTTTCTTTGAAAATAAATGGTTGAAAATAGAAAATACCTTTGTGGAAAACCCACATCGGAAATAAGATTAATAAAATTTAGCCTTAATAAGAGGGAAAGGGAGATGAAAAAGTCACCACCCAATTATGATATCGATTAGGAGAACATTGGTGGCAATTAGAGACATATAATTAGAGGAAAAACGTATATATTTGTAGGGAGTGATTGAGGTCATCAATTACAATCAACTGTCAAATTGAGGGCCTCAAAGCCTTCAATCTATGTTGATTTAAAATATCATCAGTTCAACAAGACATAAGGTATTAGGATAACACATTTTTATGATTTAATATCCCTTTACTAAAGTTTAAGAATTAATTTATTCATTGAATAATAGATAGGTATATATATATTTATGCTTGACAATTAGAGTTTCAACCTTCAACTCATCTTTCACTCAAAAAGATAATAGAACTCAAAAATATTATACTTATTCTAATTGTATAAGGTTCCAAATGTTAACACATGCCATTTAGATTAGTAAAACTATTTTGTAATAACCAGGGACTTCCTGTAGGCTAGTGGTAGGAAATAAAGGTCTGTCGCACTATGATTGTGGGTTCGATTCCAACAGCTTTTTCCAACGCGACGAGTTATGCCCCACCCTGCAGGTTGTCCTTTTCCTAAAACTATAGTATTATAATATTCCAAAAATAATCTTCATAAATTTTTTAACCTTAAACAATATTATCCAAAGATCAACTTAATCCACTCCAACCTTTATATTTATCCAAAATACCTATGTCTAGACTTTCTCTAAAAGGTCTCTTAATTCCAAAATAAATTTATCAGATTCCCCAAACAAAATAATGTTTCTCTTATTGTCACATACTAAAAATATAATTAACATCATCATATCAAAACCTTACTGAAATCAACAAGTACTGTAGTAAAATCCTTATATATATATCACATTATTCTAGTAACCACAATATAATCCATGAGTCAAAAAGCACCAATACATTAATTATTCAACTTCAACTGTAGTAACAACATAAGCTTGGCCTTGATCCCTTGGCCTTTTCTAAGGTATGTTTCCCTGACTCTTAGGACATTCATTTGCATAATGTCCCATTTCCCTACAATTGTAGCATTCAACATTGATTGCCTCTTTCTTTCCCTTACAATCACGCGCATGGTGGCCTTTTTCCCCACATTTATAACAAACTCCCATTCCTTTTAGACAAGTACCAGGGTGATTATTCCCACAATTATCACATAATGGAAAATCCTTCTTTCCATTTTTCCATTTATCTGTCTCTTGTTCCACCGTTCTCTTCTTCTCTTGCTTTACTTTGTTGTCATAAGACATAGATAATTCCTTTTCTGTCTTGATAGCACATGAGACAATGTCATCGTATGTTGAGAACGGTTGTGATACTAAAGCTCAACGGAGAAATAGTTTTAACCCATCAAAGAAATGATCGATCTTACTTCTTGGGATACGTATATAATCTACAGCATGCCTCGCTAACCTTGTAAAGTTGGCCTCATACTTTGCGACATTCTCATCCTCCTTTTGTCTCAGACTCAAAAATTGTCTTTCCATATCTGATCGATGGTCACGAGGATTGTATTTTTCTAGGAAAATCTCTTTGAACTCCCTCCATTCCATATTCGATACGTCATCATCTTCCTTTGTGTTTTGAATCAGCGACCACCACTGATCGGCATCTCCAGTGAGGCGGTAAACTGCCATGACAACCTTCTCCCTTTCACTACTCCCCAAGGCGTGGAATATTTTCTCTAAGGAGTTTATCCATTTCTCAGCTACTAATGTATTTGTACCCCCATTAAATGTTGGTGGTTGTTTCCTCATGAAGCGGTCTAACATTGATCCTCGACGTTGCGGATCAGGGTGCTCCATACGAGTAAGGTTATTATTCATAACCTGAGTGAGTTGTCCCAGTATGGTAATAAGTTGATCAGCACCAGTTGTATCTCCAGCTCCACAATAATTATCTTGAGCAGGAGGGAAATCCTTACATGGAGTGCGTGCATTGATACAGTTTCCATTCCTTCCACTAGGCGCCATTTCTAAACAATGGCATAAACTAGATTAGTTTATGAATTAAAATACATAATTCCATATTTGTAAAACACTTTATAGAAATTAAACTATTTATGGATATAATCCATAATCATAAAAAGAAATTTCTCCTTTGAGGAAGTATATACTCATAACCCTTCATAGTGGTTTGTAAAGAAAATGAGAATTATCCTAAGCATAACCCCCGGGAGTGTCGTAACCAAGAGTGCAGCAAGTCCCGTTGTCGTGCACCAGTTCCCGTTCGAGTCTAGCTCAAAGCGGTGTTTTCGGGTTTGACCCCTAGGTACATCTGTGCCAGAGCCGCCTCTACCTACTCGTATCCAGACAGGGATGTATTGCTCGGAAAACTCACAAAATCTCTATAATACCAAAATTCTAGGATGTTATTCTATACTAATCCTTAAAGTCTATCTTCGGGCTATGTTCTCTGATCAGAGTTTATCTAAATCTAGCTTCCAAGGTTAGTACTAAACTGCCTCTGATACCAACTGTAACGCCCCGAACCCAACTACCCAGAGTCGGTGCATTACATCGTAACATTGGCATGATCACAAAAGATCAAGTCTCGAAAGACCGATTAGTTTAATAGCCCTGGAAACACTAGATACATTCATAAATGTTACATTACATCATAAAGTGAAAAACTAATAACAAAGTCTTCATAGTCCACACTCATATCCTCTTCTGACTATCCCTGTAGGTCATTCATAAAATACTTCTTCACAACCTGGAAAATATTAAAACATTGAATGGGGTGAGCTCAGATGCTCAGTAAGGATAACAATATTGCGTAAGCTTTCATAAATAAGCATAAACATTTAAGGCAATGTATAACTAAAACAAAAGCCTTTTAAACTTTAACATCAACATAATATGGCAAAAGAAAAATGAGATAATTCCATTCACTTCTTCACATGGATATCCTACTGGTCGAATAATCACATGCAATATCAATAACCACTTTCATAATGAGGGAATGTATAATGCCAGACATTCTGAAACATTTTGTCAAGGCCTCGGCCAAGACGTCTAAAATGATTAAGGCCTCAGCCAAAACCATAAATCAAATTTGGAAAGGGCCTCGGCCAATTCCATGTCTAGTTGTCTCATGAGACCTACCGATGCATCGAGGAGCTATAGCGGGCTCCACCCATCACTTATTAAGTCCAATACATTCCTCATATGAATAGGTTTAAACATATCATAAACCATAACATAATCGTATCACATAAAACATGCATAAAGGAAACATAACATTTCCACATTTAAATCACAAGATATCAATACAACACATTGATATAATAAAAACGCTTTCAAAACCATTTTCAATACCAAAATTAAATAATTTTAAAACTTTGTATTTATTTTTCATTAAAAAAAATGATGGCTTGTAGAGGAAGACGAAACTCAAATAATGGTCACGGCGGCAGAGAAGTCGTTGTCGCCGCATAAGTACGGAAAGAAAAACATTCCCTTTTGTCGTTTAGCAAAATTCTTCGTATAAAAAAGATTCCTTTTGAATAAACGTAAAAGTCAAAGGGGTTTATACACCGTATAAACGAAAGCTGTGTATAGTACCAAATATGCCTCAATGAAAGGGGATTAAGACGAAGTCCTTAAAAAGATAATTTTTTATAAAGTAGGTATATTATTTTTATTCACTATAAGTACACATAAATAATGTAAAAATAAAAGATAGGACATAATAATATCCTGACATAATTTGAAAGTAGGAGATTAACCCGATGAATAGAAATTAGGTTATGAAGTTCCCTTACCTCATGTCTGACGTGAATCAACCGTTATATAACCTCCTGAATAATAAACTAGAGTTAATATCTACCATATTAAATTTCATTATCCTTTTTATATCACTTATTACAATGTTATGAACATTATGTAATTATTTAAGTTAATAACGGTCGTTTTGTCGATTTTTGGTACTTGAGTCAACAATAAACTTCTTATAATTACAAGCTGTTTATGTGGTAGAATATCCATTATCTCCAGAATTATATTCATGATTTAGATGTCATATATATCATATATATCCAGTATATACATTCATTTATAATATTACGTAACATTTAGAGGTAAGAAATGAAATGCACCGTTCATGGAGACGGTAAGCCATACGTACGCATGACCGCTACTTTCATTTCTATTTCGTATTTAATGGAATGAAATCATAATGATATAAAGTTATAATATAATTCCAGTATAATATAGTTTATAATACCATTTACTCCATCCTTTATACATCCCACATATGGCATTAACGATTCAAATCACTTTGAGGGGGTGGTAGTCCGCACTTCCTAAAATGAAATTATCGCGTTAACCCATAATGGAAATCATAAAGTATGCCATAAATGAGAAATACAGAAGCTTAAGTAAAACATAAACATATTATATATCATATATTAAAATAGTGACATCTTAATTTCCACCTTTGAAGGTGTTATATGAGTGCTGAATAATCATCATTTCGTTAGGCAGAAATTCGCCATCCACAGAAATCGTATGTTTTTTAACCATTAGATGTAGGTGTGTGTAAGTGTAGCTCGAATCCTTATTATAACAACATCCTAGTATATTGAGGATACTGGTTTTGTTACAAAAGAAATTAATAAAAAGAGTTTAGGGGTTGGAGAAGAAAAATAAAACAAAACAACATTAGAGAAGACATTACCTCAAAATCGGGTAACTCTTTTTGATTTGAGCCAAAGGCTTCCTTGGGAAGAGTTATGCCCAATGTGAGGCTTCTAGGAGTAAGAGAGGAATTTTGGGAGAGTATTTGGGCAGAGGTTGTCTGAGCCAAATGGCTTGAAGGTTTGAATAAGGTGGGAGTGGTGGGGGCCTTTTATAAGAGGATAGGAGGGGCTCTTTTGGAAAGATTGAAATGTTACATTATTATATAATGATTTTCAGATTATAAAGGTCCCACGCTTATATAATTAGAGAATAAGGTGATAAGGGTTAGAAATATACTCATCCAATAGGCTTTGGACAAGTGTAAGCCTTGTATTTTGCATTATCTTCCCATTTTATTTAAATCGTTAAATAATGAGGTCATCGCTGCATCATCATGATGTCATAAATAATTTAATTTATTTAATGTCCAAAAATTATAAAAAAAATACTATGATGTAGGAAATCTTTTTAGTTTTCCAATGACTATTTATAGTCAAAAATATGACTTGTATAACCCCATGTAAAAAATTGTTTTAGTAAAACATTTCATGTTTGTGTCATTTTTTACTTTAACATTAAATAAAAGGTATTTATGTCATTTACCAACTAAAGTGGCTCCATGGGGTCCCCAAGTTGACCCATGGATTTTCGTGGCCGCCCATGGCACATCCAATGAGGGTAGGACATGTGTCAAGCTCATCTCATATTATTAAAACATTATTTTTACCTAAACTACACTAATTACCTCTAATCGCGATTAAGAACTTAAAAGTTACTATTCACCAAAAAATTATTTTAATCTCATTGAACCACATTTTACTTCTTATTAACAACCATGTATGTCGGATTTTCGAAAATCAAATCACAGAAGTGGTAATATTTCATTTAAACGAAAAATCAGTTATTTAACTACCACTTAGTGGTTTCACTATTCATCAAAAATTGAAGTTTTTCAAAACAATGCCAAAATTTCACCCTAAGATATAATTGATATTCCGAATTCAAAAATGATTTCTATTTTATGAAATTCCAAACATATAAGTTGAATTAATTAATTTTATAATTAATTCCCGCGGTCACAACAAATAGCGTGTTTTTAAGAAATAATTTATATCAAAAGATTGGCAATTGTTTATGTCCAATTTCAATGTTAAATTAATTATAATGACCACCATTGGATAAAATGGTAAAAATATATTCTAATTATACTTTAAAACCACTAAATAGTATAATTTATTACTATAAATTATTTTGATTAAAAAATTTGTTTTTAAGTATTTTTCACTATTCATTATAAATTAGAAGTTCTCAGAAAAATACCAAAAATTCAACATAGGCAAATTTCGATATTCCGAATCCAAAAATGAAGTCCATTTTGAAATATAAAATTTCTGTAATTTTAAAACGTGGTTATTACTATTCATAACGACTACTTTGATTTGTCGCTGTGTTTTAGAACTCGAAGTTGCGTACAATGCAAGCCATTGCATTATTGAATGAGAAGCGTATCGTGGAAGCTCGGGGTGTTACAACCGATGCAAGAGCGAGCAGTGATCGCATATGGTTATCGGCAGCTGAGACAAGACGAGTAAAACAAGGCTAACCATGACCTGGAGTTAGCAGCAGTGGACTTCATCTAGATGATGTGGATAAAATATCGTATGGATGAACGTTTTACCATATACCCTGTTCACAAGAGTCTCTGTTATGTCTTCCCTCAGATGGACCTGAACCTGAGAAAGCGATGTTGGCTTGAGTTCCTTCAGGACTATGACTTTGAGATAGTCTACATAGCTGGGAAGGGAATCTATGTAGCAGATGCAATAAGTTGGAGATCTAGTATACAACTTCTAGGTGAGGCGATAGAGTAGCTGGCTGCTTTATAGATATCCTTTGTGGATAGAGATGGTGCATTATTCCTTCAGTATCATACAATCACTCCCCCACTTCTCTAGCGAGTCAGGGAGGGGTAGCATGGAGATACTGACTGTGAGACACAACGTGCTCAGATATCCACAGGACAAGAACCTGATAGATTTTCTAATGGTGGAGAGCACATTATCCTCTTTAGAGAACGTACTATGGTGCCATTGCCACTTCATGAGGAAGTGTTGAGTGAGTTTCACACATTCCCTCTAGCGGTACATCAAGGGGTTGAGAAGATGAATCAGGGCCTCAGACGGCAGCTCTGGTGGCCAGGTATAATGAAGGTGGTGGCAGAGTTTATTTCTCGATGCCTCACTTTTCAGCAAGTGATGGAAGAGCACCAGGTACCAGCATGCTTAGTACACACTTTAAAGGCCCCTGAGTGGAAGTGGGATGGGATATCCATGGACTTCGTGACGGGTCTTCCACGTAAATCCTGGGGTCACGACTCGATTTGGGTGATCGTCAACTGACTCAGAAAGTCGTCCAACATTCTACCGACCAGAGAACATGGTTCAGTAGAGATCATGTGACACCTCTATGTGTAATATATTGTTCGGATAGAAGGAGTTACTTCATCTATTGTCTCCGATCATGACACACAGTTTATTTCTGGGCTCTGGAAGGTGTTGTAGGAGGCTTTCAGGACACATCTACGTCTGAGCACCGCCTTCCATCCTTAGAAAGATGGCCAGACCGAGTATACCATCTAGACCCTTGAGGACATGATCTGCACATGTTTCCTCGACATCGGTTGTAGCTGGGAGGATCACTTACCTTTTTTGGAGTTTTCAAACAACAAAATATATCACTCCAAAATCGGGATGACATCTTTTGAGGACTTGTATGGTTGAACTTGCAGATCGCCACTCCACTATATAGACCCATGGGAGTTAGCACTAGTGGGACCAGAGATGGTATGGGCTACCATAGAGAAGGTGAATATCATCCAGGAGTGGATTAATACTACACATAGTAGATATAAGTCGTATGGTGATTGGAGTCAGAGACCTGTGGAGTTTTAGGATGGCGATGACGTCTTTCTACGAGTCTCATCTCAACGAGGACTATGTAGATTTGGCCATGGCGGAATGTTATCTATGAGATTCGTTGGCCTTTTTCTAGTCCTCAGCAGACTTGGCAAGGTGGCTTACCACCACGATCTTCCCCCTCAGTTGCATCGAGTGGACGACATCTTCCACGTATCTCATCCGTGGTGATATGTTCATGACCCTTCCTACATCATTGACCATGGAGATCTGGACATTGACGATGGGGAAACTTTTATGGAGGTTCTAGTAGAGATTGATGGTCTATAGGATCGGGTCTATTTTGGATGGTTGATACCTTTGGTGCGCGTTCGTTGACAACATAGGAAACTCTAGGAGAGAACATGGGGAGCAGGAGGCTCAGATGCATGCTCAGTACCCCCACATGTTCCCTTAGTTGTGAGTTATGGCTTACGAGGACGTAGAGCCCTGGGGTGGGGAGAATGTAAAGACCCCAAATTTAAATGTAATTTTTTTTAATTAAATGGGAAATTAACGGGTCCATGAAATCTGACTGCGCACGATTCTGTGGCCCAGAGTGCTCAAAATGATACATCGATGTTTTTGTTAGGCATAAGTTAACTCGTAGAAGCAATTTTCCTGAAAATGTGGAATAACTCATAAATGGTTACTCAGATAAGAAATATGAGGGTACCGTTGTGCTTAGGATGGCGAGTTTACCCTTGGAGCGACTTAATATTAGTTTTCTCAGGCCTCCTATAGGGAAACCCAAAAATGGAATAATAGAAAATAAAATAATTAGGTAAATTATTTTATTTTTCAAATAATTATAAATCACAAATGGTAACTTAGATTAAAAATATGAGGCCACCAAAAAACTCGGGAGTGTATGCTTTATTTGAAAAGATACAAACATTGGCCAGCATGGACACAAGAGAAAATTAGTTTTTGGCCACAAATAAAATAATTAAATGAAAATTATTTTAATGAAAAATTCATAACTTCTGAAAGGTAACTTGGATTGAAAATCCGAGAGTACCGTTGGGTTCGTTGAGGATTTTTTCACCTATACATAGGCAATCCTTGAACGGTGCGAGTCAAGGGTGACTCATAATAAATTTACAATGTTTTTTTTGGGTAGGTTTAGTAAACACACGAGCGGTGTTTTTTAACTTTTGAACTCCTATTAAGAATTGAAATCTGAGGGCACAATTGAACTCGCAACACCAGTATTCTATTAAGGAGACTTTCACCTTGACAGCAGTTGGTCAAGATGAAATGTTAGATTTTGGGTTTTTATTAAAAATAATAATAAAATAAAGTGAGATATCACTTTATTTTATTTTTAGCCGCCATGTGGAGGTTGGGTGGTTTAAACCATCTCAAGGTAGTTGAAGGTGGGGCCACCACACCTTAACCTCCCATGAGAGGTTATGGTGGTGGGGCCCACCCAAACTTAACCTCCCATGTGAGGATAAATGAGTTGGTCACCACATGGGTCTTAACACCGCTATTAATGGGAGGAGAGAAAAACCTCTCAACTCCCCTCATTAATGAGGGGGGGATCCCCTTGGAATCATCCAATAAATTATTTCCAACGCATCTCTTAAATTGCACCAATGTAACTTAATTGGCTTGCTCCTTTTAATTTTATGTAACTACGTCGTTGGAATTTAGGAAGGTTCCTAATAAATGAACCACACAAAATTCTAACTATTGTTATCTACCTCCCTACTACACTTATTTAAAGGATTCTTGGGGGGGAGGTTTTGGGACGACTTCACCAAGTGACGAAACACTGACAATGTGACGTGACGCCCAACACTTGGACGATTACACATTCCCCAATGAAGAATGAAGAATGTCAACCTTCTTAGACTTTATCCTCGGACACCTACGAACGTGGAGCATCATTAATGAGCTAACACAACTCGAGATTTGAAGTTCATGGTGGACACGATGAATTAAGATTTTCTACATATTCTTCCACGACTCCATTAACGAACGACATCCTCCTTTTTGGGCCAACATCAACCAACTACGAGAAAGGTATGGGTGTATTGCTTGATATTATTATACCCTTTTCTTATCTTCCTCATCTGATAAAAATGGATTGTTGGGGGAGTGTTATTGATCATCTACTTTTCTTGATGATCCAAATGATACCTTCCTAAACGTGGAGGGTGTAGGCCAACCTAACATGGCCTGAAACACTCTGTCAGTTGTCTTCCTTGTAGTGATATTAAAATAGGGGAAATAGGATATGAAGGTGGCAACAACAAAGTTCATGCTCCCGTGGCCTCCACGAATCGCGCCACCACCCCCGGTGCACTGGTGTTCTAGGACGAACACCGTCGGCCCGTGTCGGCCCGTGTCGCGCCAAACAGGCCTGCATGGCCGCCAATGGCCACCGGCCCGCGCAATGCTCATGCCCAACCGGCCTGCGCACACTCTGCCCACCCACCCCGCCTATATGCTCGTGCGCTGCCCACGCCCCGCCGACCTCCCCGCGAGTTTCCCACAAGCCCCGCGGCCTGTCCGTAGCCTGCCCGAGCACCTGTCAGCCTTCCCACGCCCAGCTCATGCCCCGTGTCGCCTACCCGCGCCCTAGCTTCCGTCTGAGCCACGCCGGCCACCTGATCTGGCCCACGACTTCCTTCATGGAATCACTAGCTAACCGGCTCGGACTTCCGGGCAGAGTCTCTTGAGCCGCGCCCCTCACGGTGCTGGGCGAATCGGTCCTCGGCCTCCGGACTGAGCCGCCTACGCTGTGAACACCAGGAAGAATCGCCCCTACAATCCCTTGGGTCGGGACCAATGGACTAGGCTGAACCTAGCGGGCTGAATAGGTCATCCCAGACCTGGTCGGGCTAGACTGTTTTGGGCCGAGTCGGTCTGACCGGGGTGGACCGGACCCGGGCCCACTACCGACTCCGCTATTTTCATTGGCCATATCTTTTTCACCAGACGTATGTTGGACAAACCATCTATGGAGAATAAAATCTTGGAGTGAGGCATTTTATTTGGCATACCCCACTGGAGGTTTGTATGAAGTTGGAGTATGGTCGGGTTGAATTGAACCAAAATCCAACCGGGCCCTCAGAATAGAAATGTGAATAACTCTCAGACTGGTCATCTGATTGATGAACCATCTATCACGTTGAGTTTCACATGGAAAGACAGATATTTGGATACATCAACATGGGACTTGGTTGCAGTTGAAATTTTGACGCTTGTCTTGTGGAGCAGACTCTCCCGGAATCGAGCATGATTTGTGAAAACTCTGAGGCTGGTTGTGCACTATTGACTGATCCTGGATCATGTGTTGGTCCGACAGTTCTAATGACTGTTCCTAGATTATGTGTTGGTCCGAAAGTTCAATCTTCAATTCATGGATCATGTGTTGTTCTGACAGAATAGCTGGACATAGATCATGTGTTGGTCCGACAGCTCGGAAAACTCTTCATAGATCATGTGTTGGAATGAAAATTCTAACTTCTGTTCCTAGATCATGTATTGGTCAAACATAATATCTAGACATGGATCATGTGTTCGTCTGAAAGCTCTGACGACTGTTACTGGATATTGTGTTGTTCTGACAGTTCTGACTTCTGTTCCTGGATCATGTGTTTTTATGACAGAATAGATGGTCCTGGATCATGTGTTGGTCGGAAAACTCTAATGATTCAGTGGCTATATCTAATCATCTCTATCTCTCTATATAATTTGTATACCTGTGTGAGCTGAGTCTGTGACATCTGTGTTTTCCTCACGATTGAGATGGGTTACTTGATAACTTAAGTATGTGTATGGGTATATACCTATGTAATGGCTATCCGTTGATTTAATACTTTTTAACCTTGTTGTATTTTGGGAGACCTTGAGGGTCACTAGGTCCCTAATGAGTGTCGTTATACTCACCCCTGCACAAGCTATGCCCGCACCTCGTTGTGTTTGATGCAGACGATAGACAACGCTGACTGAGGATCAGAGTAGTAGGATTGGACGATACCCTGAGGTGGATCTTACGACGAGTCGTTACACCGAGGAGACTGATGAACATGGAGTTCTAAAGAGGCTCTTTGTACCTACCCTTTAGTTAGGATCCGTGGTGGAAGAACCAAGAGATTCATTCACCTTTCAGCTCTTTTGTCCCTTTTTCAGTTGTACTTGTACTTTACAGTTGGGCTTGTAATTCCGTCCCATGTTACTTTCTAGCATAGGTTTTGTATACAATTTTTTCTTAGTGTTTTCATCAAGCTGTACTCTGTTGTGTTGGATACAGTTATAAAGGCATTACCTTCCCAGTTTAGGGATTTACGCCATTGGTGCTAGTTTCTAGCCCCTGGCCTATGAAAGGCATTCTTGTAGTAGTCATGATACGGCCCCAAGGGACAGTTCATGATATTACATTTCATTTATTAGTTTCAATATTAATATATATGTTGTTTATATTTATCCCAGTTCATATGAGGAATGAAATGGACATATAAAGTTTCCGGTTGGGCCAGCTATGCATCGATTTGTCTCATGAGACAAACTACGGTCTTGGCATAAGGACTTGACAAAATGAATTTTTATGGTCTTTCAATGTGGCATTGACGGTATAGTGACGATGTCCCACATTATTCTTTACCTCATTATAAAAATAGTAATGATGGATCATGTTTTTATTAGACTAGTATAATAACCGCGATTTTGTTTTATTATGGAATTACTTACTCATCCCTTATTCCATCCATAATATGTTTATATTTTTGTTAAAGGAATATGTTTTTAGTTATTTAGATTTCCTATTGTTTATATATGTTCCATTTTATTTCTTACCCATAATGAGAGTTTGATCTCACCCCATTATTATGTTTCATTATCTCATGACTTGAGGAATTTTATTATGAATGAAATGATGAAAAAATCATAGGTGTTATGGATGTTGTCCAAGGAGTTTCTATGTTTTATTTCATTTCATGTTGTAATGTTAAACATATTTATTTATATTGTTTCCAATACTACTAAACTACCTAGTCATTAGGTATGCATATTCCATTTTTATATGCCAATGTAATCAAATACGGGACCAGCTCCGGGAAACTCGGGTTGGGTCCTTATAATTTGTATCAAAGGATGTTTAGTAGAAATGATTAAAACTAGATTAGAAAATGTAGATTAAAGAACAAAGCCCTAGGGTAGTATTTTTGGATAAACATACAAGAACGTTCTGGAATCATGGTAACGAGTAGATTATGTCGGTCTTTCCAAAAATTAAATACATCCCTATCTGGATACCAACAGGTAATTGTGGATCTTCTACATATGTACCTAGGATTGCAAGCATTGACAAGGAGTTTCGGTCAGGACCCTAGGTATCCTTGTACATGACAATATGCCTTGCTACGGTTTTGGTATTAACACACCACATGAATATTCTTTGGATAATTCAAATTTTCATTACAATAAATTATGAATAATATAAATGTAAATATTTCATCAAAGATACCTTGTCTATGATTATAAGATTAGATATGTATAGAATTTCTATTTATGAAAAATATTTTTTTTCTACATTACTATTATACATTATGATTCATACCCTAATCTATTGTATGACATTATTTAGAAATTGAACCTAGTGGAAGGATTGGAAATCACATGAACGTGTGTGTCCCTTTTAGGGTTTCCCCCCAATGCAAGATAATGATTCAATATCTGGTGATATGAAAAGTGCTGAAAAGCATAAAACTATACATGGGCATTTTATTCAAGTTATGAATATTAACCTTACCCGTATGGAGCATCCGGATCCACCACGTGGGGGAGCTATGTTAGAATGATATATGAAAAAACAACCTCATTCATTAAATGGGAATAAAAACCCATTTGTAGTAGAGCAATGGATATGTTCCCTAGAGAAGATATTCTCTATTTTGGATGTAATGAAAGAGAGAAGGTTTCTAGGGAAATTTATCATGTACCAGATCACACAGATCCATAGTGGTCATTAATCCAAAACACAAAGGAGGAGGTGGAAATTGAAGATATAAAATTGAAGTATTTTAAGAGAATATTTCCAAAAAAATATTTCCCTCATGAACAAAGAGTAGATTTGGGGAAGAAATTCTTGAATCTAAGACAATAGGAGGATGAAAATTATGCCAAGTATGAAGACAACTTAATAAGGCTAGCAATGCATGCTTCAGACTTCATATGCAATCACAAGAGAAAAATTGATCGATTATTATATGGGTTAAAAACATTCCTCCAAATAGATATAGACTCCCAAACTTTCTCATCATATGAAGATATTATCTCATGTTCTATCAAGACATAAAAGTAATTTTCTAAGTGTTCTGACATTAAAATAAATCTAGAGAATAATTGGATTGCTGAAAACTATGGAAAAGGAAATAAGGAAATAGGGGAGAAGGGAAGAGTTTAACATCCATCAAATAATATTGGTGGGAAGAAACACCATAGAACCTACTTGAAGGGAATGCAAGTCTATTTCATGATTGGACAAAAAGGCCGCTTATCTCTAGAATGTAAGAGGAATAAAGAAGATATCAATTTTCAATGCTAAAATTGTAGGGACATGAGACATTATACACATGAGTGTCATAATAATTATGAAAATGTTCCCCAAAGAAGGATAAGGGTGCAGGGCCAAGCTTATGCGGTCAAAACACCAGAGGTTGAAGTTCCTAAAAATGTAGAGGTAGCTACATTAATAATTTCAACATATATATACAATGCTTTATTTTATTATAGATTGTCGCATTCTTTCATATCTTCCTACATATCCCTGAAAATAAGATATTTCAAATTTTATTTAGTAAGGGTGTTTTTAGTAAAAATTCATAAGGGTAGTATCATTGCAACCAAGTTGTTTCTAGAAGTCCCCATTATGGAATATGAACATGTGTTATGTGCTGATTTTGTTGTCATTACCTTATTGACATTGATTTAATCCCTGGTTTGGATTGGCTTTCGAACCATAATGCCAAAATTAATTTCAATAAGAAGGAGGATGAAATTTCTGAGGATGATGTGGAATCTCTTATCCTTAGGTAAGTAACACCACTATCTGATTCTCATCTTGATTCACCACAGCAGTTCTACTGAATTCAATTATTGGGGAGGAATGGAATATAATAACAATGGGTGAGGAGAAGATTGTTCAAATAGGGGATGTACCAATTGTTCATGAATATGTTGATGTTTTTGAGATGATTTACATGGACATCATCCATAGTTGGAAATTGATTTTTTTCGATGACTTAATTCTTTGTTCAAGTATCATATCAAAGACCCATTACAAGTAGCCATTGTGGAGTTAGCGGAACTAAAGAAACAACTAGTGTAATTTAGTGATAAAGTATTTATTCACTCTAGTGTTTCTCCATGGGGATCCCATGTTATTTTTTAATAAGAAATATGGGTCTATGAGGTTGTGAATTGTCTCCAGGGATATTAATGCTATAACAATAAAGTAAAAGTATCCCCTACATCTCATTGATGATTTATTTGATCAACTTCATGGAGCTGAATATTTTTCAAAGATTGATCTTTGATCTGGATATCATTAGTTTATTGTGAGGAAGGAAGACATTCAAAAACTAGGATTTTGAACCAGGTACGAGCATTACGAGTTTGCAGTTATATCTTTTGAACTGACTAATGCACCATTTTTTTCATTCATTTAATGAATATAGGTTTCAATGAATATCAAGAAGAATTTTGGTGGAATTTATTGATGATATATTGGTATAATCTAAATTCTATGATGATTATGAAAATAATTTTCTCACTATTCAAAATACTTTGAGATGAAATGAATTATAAGGGAAGTTTAGAAAATGTGAATATTTGCTTCAATCAGTTTCCTTCCTTGGACACATTGACTCCAAGGATGGAATATCTATTGATAATCTGAAGACAAATGTTTTCCAGGAGTGTCCTAATCCAACGAACATAACTGAGGTACATAGATTTTTTTTGGATTATTAGTTTTTTATCAACATTTCATTCATAACATCACCCGTTTATCCAATCCAATGACAATGCTTACATGAATAATGGGTATGTTTTAATGAAAAAATTAATGTGTAGAATGTTTTAAATAATTGAAGAGATTATTTGTGAATTCTCAAAAATTAACTCTACCATCCCGGAATGATGGATTTTTGATTTATGGTGATGTATCGAAGAAAGGAATCGGTTGTTTCCTATTGTATAATGATACTTTGATTTCCTTTTATTTTGGATGATAAAAATTCATGAACAAAACTACCCAACTCATGATCTTGAGTTACTAGCAGTAGTATTTTCTTTGATGATTATGAGACTTTACCTCTATGGTGAAAAAATGTGACATATATACAGATCATAAGAGTTTGAAATATATCTTCTAAAAAATGAACATAACACAAGATAAAGGAGATGGATTGAGCTACTCAAGGATTTTGATTAAAAAATACTCTACCACCCGAGGAAGGAAAATAAGGTGGAATATTTTTTGAGTAGAGATGACTATGGTATTATCAACACGATGAGAGTTGATAGGGAGCCTATCTCTATGGATCTTATAAATATGGTTATTGGAATTATCATGGAAGGTAACACATCTATAATTTTTCAAATAGTTCCCAATACTTATTTACTAGAAGGGATACAAATTTCTCAGTCTAAAGATGAGTATTCTAAATAATAAATTAATGTTGTAAACGATGGTATTCTGATTGACTTCGTATATAAAGGTGAAAATTTTAATTTCCTATAGAGGATTTTTGTTCTTGCTATTCCTGAGCTAATGAGGGATCTATTGGATGATGCTTGCAGATCTAGTTTCTTTATACAATGTAGTATCACGATGATATATATAGATATAAAGGAACTTTTTTTGTGGGAAACCATGAAAAGGGAGATTGCAGATTATGTGTTGAGATGTTTGGTTTTACAAAGGGTGATGTCTAGATGGCATCATCCTGGAGGAGTAATTCAACCCCTTTATATTACTATTTTAAAATGAGATGATATTAAGATGGTATTTTTTAGGGGGATACCAATGAATCTAAGAAAGAATGATCTGATATGGGTAATTATTGATCGTCTTAAAAAATCAGCACATTTTCTAGCTATAAGAGAAGATTTACCACTTGAACGTTTAACAAGACTATATATTAAGGATGTTGTAAGACATCATGGTGTTACATTATCAATTTTTTCTAGTCATGATCCTCATTTTTCATCACAATTTTGAAAAATTCTTAAGAAATAAGTAGATAACGACCATTGTATTCGCACCATCTACCACCCACAAATTGAAGGACAATTACAACAGACAATTCAAACATTGGAAGGAATGACGAGGTCTAGAAAACGTGACTTTCAATGTATATGGGATAAGTATATACCTCTCGTAGAATTTTCCTATAACATTAGCTTCTATTAAAGTAATTATATGGAACTATATGAAGAATTATATGGAATGAGATGATGTACACCAGCTTTCTGGGATGATGTAGGTGAAAGAATGCTCGTAGGCCTGTAACTTGTTGAGGAAACAAGTGAAAATGTGATTATTATCCAAACCCATATAAAAACTGTTCACTATAGGCCAAAGAGATATGTT
Source organism: Viscum album (assembly GCA_963277665.1). NCBI lineage: Eukaryota > Viridiplantae > Streptophyta > Magnoliopsida > Santalales > Viscaceae > Viscum > Viscum album. The sequence goes on along the minus strand of OY728126.1, from coordinate 1,392,342,171 downwards.
GATAACCAATGGAAGGATTTGGAATTTCGAGAAGGGGTTCATGTTTTCTTAATGGTATCTCCATGGAAGGGTATTTTATGATTTGGTTAGAAGATATACTTATGTCCCTTGTATATTGGACATTTTGAAAAATTATGGATCGAATTGGAGTCATATCATACCATTTGGAAATTGTTCCACGTCTCTCCAAAGTTCACAATGTGTTCCATGTATTAATGTTAAGGAATTGCATGATAGACCCAACACATGTACTCACCTATGATGAAATTGAATATGAGAATGATCTGTCTTATTGTGAAAATCCTATCAAGATTATTGATACCAGAGAACTAGTATTGAGAAATCGGATGACTCTTCTGGTAAAGGATATTTTAAGGAACTGTAAGATGTAGGATGAATCATGTGAACCTAAGGTGATTATGTTGAAGACATATCTGAATATTTTTCGGTAACATTTAGTGAATTTCGTGGAATAATTTTTTATAAAGAGGGAAGATTGTAACACCCTAAGGTTTTGAAACAAAATATTGAATACATGAAATACGATGTCTATACAAAACAAAACCTTTTATAATATATTCATTAAAAAAAACTTTTCTTCTTGTATGTTTTGAATTTCGAAATACGGTAATCTAGTGTTGTGATCAGTAGGTCATTAGGAGTCTAATAGAACAAACATGATTTCTAGTGAATAATATCATACCCTAATGAATAGTAAAATGAATAGTACAATTCACCTTATGAATATTCAATAATGATAATATTTTTTTTCTTAAGGTAGTCAGATAATTATATCTTAATTAATTTTTTAATGTGATATAAAACTAATTTTACCATTAAGATTGTTATTTTTCGAATTAACTAAAATTTTATATAAAAATTAAATTAATATAATTTAGAAAGTTATTTTTTAAAAATGTAGTTCATTTATTAATTCTACACATTTCAAAATCGTAGGGGTGATTTTTTGTTATTTTTCGAAAATTCCTGAATTTTTGATGAATAGTGAAATACAGTAAAATACCGTATATATAAATAATATAATAAATACACTATTTGTTACATCATGAGTGGTTCAAAGGAACATGGTTCAAAATAACATGCACTTATTACTATTAAGGGTCATATAAAACAACACTATTGGTAGTCTTGAGGGATTTAATAAAATAATGAATAAAATATTCAAAACTCACTTCACTCCTCTACTATAAAAACCTCCCATCACCCCCTCTTCTCTTCACGCCTCAATGACTTGAATCTCCTCTAATGTCTACCCATGTACGCTTACCTAGTGACTCACCACTTCAATTATTCTCCATTTGTTTCCATATGATCAAAACCCCTTTTCCTTTAAGGATGTTCTAAATGAGGTTATTTCATGAGGTAAAGAACCCTTATTTTTCATTTAGTTTCATTTCATTTTATCTTCTTTTGTTATCCTCTCCTATACACCAATTTCCAAATGAACATTATAATTAAATTATAATTAATATACATTAATTATATTATGTGAATTTAAGGAACACCTACAATATTCTTAGTCTATCTATTTTATTTTATAAACGAAATCAACATCCAGGAGGTTCCAATTTATAACAATTGTGGACGATGATGTTTTTCTCTTCAATTTTTCCTTCAGTACTGGTCATGAAACCATTTTTATTTTTAAACCAGACTATCATATATTTATTATAACAAAATTAATTTTCAGGAACCATTATACGTAAATATTATTATATCATATGACCAAACTAGTTCATAATAATCAAAATTCCGATAAAATAATCTATGTTTATGTCATTAAAAATTCATCTATTGATTCATCATTTCTCAATTTATCCAAATGATATAAATGAAAATTAACACATATGGATTTCTATAAATAATATGAAACTTCAATTATGGATATTTACACAAATTCTACATGAACTTTATTCCATAAAAACAAGTTAACTATTTGTGAACATCAAGAAAATATAACACTCTGGAACGACATAATTCAATATTATAACATATTAATAAGAATATAAATGAACAAAAAATATTTATGATAAACCATAATATGTTCTGAAATAAGTTATCAATAATTATAAATTCATTTCTAGGCCCTTTTGTTAATGATCATAACACTTTCAAACTTAGGATAAGGGGTTTTCCACCCGAACATCCATTTTCATTCGGGTTATTTTTATTGTCTAATTACATCAATGATATTCTTGTGTATTATTATATACTCCTCATAAATTCTGGGTGAGTGTTTTATATGTGTTTACCTAACAGAACCCTACTTTCATTTAATGGGAGTTATATGTTAAAAAAAGGGTCTTTTAAAAATCATTCTAGAAATAGAAGCCCAATACAAGGGAATTTCACAAATTTATATCTATTTTCATGGGAACTCTGTAATCTGTTTTTGGAAACCATTATATTTATAAAATCACTAATTTGATTATGAAAGTATTATCTTACATCACTTCTGGTTTTATACATATTTTTTTCCAAAAGAACTATTTCGTTCAAAGTAAAAGGGCATTTATCTCAATATTTACTCAAAGATTTTATAACAGTATTTATGTCAATTTCAATAGACTTGTTGATTATTATGTACTATTGGGATTAATGTTTAATGTTTTCATCTACCATATTTAATTTATTACTTTATTATTATTTTGGTTGTGGATGTTCTATCATTAAACCAATCACCAATTTACATCCAATGGTTAGTGTTTTCACTTACTATTTGGGGAAAGTTACTTAAATTTAAAATACTAGTTTAAATATGAATGTATATGTAGTTTATATTTATCCCCACTAAAATTAGGAATTAATTGGACATAGAAGGCGTCGGGTGAGTCCTTCTATGCATCGGTTGGTCCCATGAGACAAACTACGGTCTTGGCACAAGGCCTTGACAAAATGAATAATTATGGTCTTGGAATGAGGCTTTGGTGGTATAGTGATGACGTCCCACATTATGAATTCCCTCATTATGAATATAGAAATGATGCTAAATGTGGTTATTCTACTTGTATAATTCTCGTGATTATTTTTTATTATTGAATTACTTACTTAGCTCTTATTCCGGCCATAATGTGTTCCAGTTTTTGTTAAAGGTATATGTTTTTAGTTATTAAACTTTCCTAATGTTTATATATCTTACACTATATTTCGTACCCTTACTGAGCATTGGAGCTTCCCCTTTTTTATTTTTTATTTTCATATGATAGGGAGAATTTTATTATGAATGCCATTCAAAAATAACCTAATAGTTATGGATGATTTCTATGGAGTTTCTATTTTGTATTTCCTTTCAATTTGTAATGTTGAACATATGTGTGTACCTTGTTTTCAATAATATTAAAATAATCAATAATTCAAGATGTATATTATCTATTTAAATGAAAATTTAATCAAATAAGGCACTAGATCTGGGAAACTGGGGATGGGGCCTTATATATTCGATATCAGACAGTGGAACCGGGGTATCTGGGGTTGGGGCACTACATATTCTCACCATATCCCAACTCACCATTGGATGATCAAGGAAATGATAGAACTATTGAAATTAATCCTATAACTAGTATATTAATCACTAGCCCTATAAAGGAATATAATTTTATATTCATGGTGTTAGTTATCATGCCTATTAGTATCTTGCCAAAGAGTATATGAAATTTTTTATATTTATCATTTTATAAATTCTTGTTTGAAATGTAACAGTTATTATATTTTTCATTTTAACTAGAAGGTAGTGAAATAAAATTGAATTCTTTCACAATAATGGAATGTAACATTCCTTCATAATTGATAATCACAAGGATTCTCTAATTAGTAGTCCAATTCATTAAAACCATAAATGATTAAATTTTATTTAAAATTGAAAAATAAATCTGCTTTCCATATTTTATAATGATTTATAACATTAAAAATTCCACTTTTATATTGAATAAACATTCCAAAAATAATTTTGTTGACGAATTTATGAAGAATATCCTACCAAAACGAATAAGGAAACTACATATATATGAAAAAAATTATAGGGATGATAAATAAAATACAAAATGTTATTATATGTGGTTCTATCATACTAACGTGAACATCAGGTCATATTCCAAATGGTATCCCACTATGTAAACCACATTCCAATGAATAATTCTCATATAAAAACCTCCGGTTCATAAATTTGTATATGATTAATGAAAAAATAATACAAGGGTCAACTACCAACAAATGATACATGGGAAAAAAATACACAATCCACTCAACTTTCGCACACGATGGTAACATGTTGTGTTTTGGTTGTATTTTTTTTCAATTGACCAATATTTGGAAAATGTTCTCATGAAACGAAAATAAATATCGTTGTAATTTTAGGAATATAAGAAACACCATTGTAATGAAAAGATCAGACAAAAATGAATACGAAATTCCATCAAATATAAAAAAATTATTGAATAAAAGGTTCAATAGATTCACCTTTCATCCAAAATGAATAATTGAATCATTATGAGGAACAATATTAGAGTATTAACTTCACTGATCTAAATCTAATTATGCTTTAGTGTTTTCAATCCATCAAAAATCATACAAGTTTTTGGAAAATTGTAATCAAATCCATAAGAAAGAAATGGTATAACATGTGATGCTAATCAGATTGTGGTTTGGTTTGAAAGAATAAAAACATTGGATTTATGGGAAGTCACAGTAATTAGATATTTAATTCAGATGATTCAATATCAATTATAACCATTATAAAAGTCATGAGGAGTTCATGATTACATGCCAATGATTTTAAAATATGGAACGTATTGAGTCCATCGGTTCGATGGTTCATGACGGGCTCCAGTGTGGGTTGGCGACGATGACGAGGGTGATTGGATGGTGAAGGTGATTTTTCAAGTGATAATGTTTGTTGTAGTTGATAAGATTATGTTGATGGCAGGGTGATGATGTTCTACTGCGTGCTTGGCTGGGCACTTGTGCGACGATCTGATCATCCTGGGTTTTCTGTATCGCCATTTTTTTGAATTTTGAATTTTGAATGGGGAATATTTTTATTTTGAATCCCATCAGTTATCGATATCCCATAATGAGACTACATAAAAAATAAATAAAAAGGAATTTTTAGTTAGTTAGGAAGGTAATTTAGTCAATTTTTTCTAGTCTTATCTCATTAGTGTTACATCCGAGGTAATTATAGAATAATAAATTTTCAACTCTATTATTATGTTGGAATTATCTATTAATTTTAATTAAAATGGTATTCTATGTATGATAGCATACCCATCATGAAACAATGAGTTTCTCATAAATCTTATATTGCACAAAATACTGAGATATATCAAAATAATAATAATTTATTAATATTATTATTTTAAATTGTAGTTAACGCTTAACTATTGTATTGGTGGGAATGAACAGATCTACATATATTATGTTTAAAATTGTTTATTAAATGTTTGAATATTCATCTAATAAATTTTAGGGGACATGAGAAAATAAACAATTCTATGAAAAAAATACGCTAATACTTTTAAAAGGTATATTTAAAAAATTTTGATCGAGAACCCCTTTTAGGATAATTTTTGTATCTTTTTTATGTTATATTTAACAAAATATAATTTTTATTTAGAATAGGTACCCAAAAAATCACTTTGGATGATATTTAGGTATTTTTCTAATAAAAATTAAATTTTAATGAATACTGAAAATACTGCCATTTAGTTTAAAATTTTATTTTTTTCTAATTTATTTCTATAGTAAGGATATCGTTTTAATTGGTTTTATTGTTTAATTAAATTATGTTCTTATCATTTAATTAAATTTTATTCAGTGGAAGTAATTTCACATTAATATTGGATATACAAACATGTCAAACATTTGATGGTTTTTAGTTTTAAAATTCAATTTTTTTTCATTTTGACCAGGGGAATTAATTTTACAATAATTACTACCACTTTAATTTTCTTTATTTTTTCAAAATGTATTTAATAGTTCGGATTAGAATGACCAAATAGTGTAAATATTTCCTTTTTATGTTTTTAAAATCACAATTTGTAATGTTATAAATTATTTTAATTACCAAGGTTAAGGGTAAATCAGGTAATTCATAGTAGTAATAATAATAATATAATAATATAAAACCACCCTAACACTTTTTCTAATTTAGTTTTCTGAGTCTATCAGGAGAATTATCATCCTTTGGTCAATTTTAATATGACATGGAGAAACATGGGCCCCTAAAAAGCATTTTTAATATTATATTCATTGAATAGTAATTTTTATTACAATTTTTCTTTTAAAAATATAATGTACCTTAATAAGGATTAATATAGGGGAAATCCTGGACAATAAATAGTATTTATAAATCTAAAAATATTAACTGCATCATGGAAAATTAATTATAATTTTTAAAAAATAAATAATGAAATTTATTTATGACACAACGTTGATGCAATAATAGATTTATTAACTAAATAATCAAATTATTAATAATATAAATATTAAAATAAATAATACATTACATAATTTATGACATGGATGAATTAATGGGTGACTATTCCCTGTCATAAATCTATTATTTTTTTTATGTAATCTCTCTATTGGAATTTTATTTAAATTCAATGAAATGAATAGTGTAAATATTGATATATTTAAAAACATATAAAAACAATAAATTATTAAATTATATAAAATCCTAAAAATTTATTGAAATAATAAACTGAATTTTATAAGGTCTAAAATTTTATTAACTGTCCAATTATAAAAAATTGACCCCATATTGGAAAAATTTAAAGCCACTTCATATGTTAAATGTTGTTACCAAAATTAAAATTAAAAGAGAATAATTCAATGTAATCTAAAAAGAAAAGGTAGAATATTAAAAAAATACTTGTCTAAAAAATATTGGATGAGAGGACGTAGAAAAATCCTCATATTAAGATCTACATATCATATTTTTCAGTCATATGTATTAAAAAAAATTAATTTATATTAATTATAATTTTAAGAGTTTCCTTGTGTGCCCCTTCCCTCTCTTATAAATAGGTACCCACTCATCTCTAAAACTCACTTTTCAAGAACAATATTGATCAGAAAAGATATTTTGAACTCCCTTTAGAAAATCACTCCCCACATTATTGAGATATTTTTTATGTAGAACACCATTCTTAGAGGTTTTAAGGTGTTCTTCATGTGTGATCAATCGAAGAATATGTGTAATTTTCTATAATCATTTCAATTTTTTTCCACTTCTACCAAGTATCATCCAACCATAATGCACTAATAACTAACACATCATCAATAAATTTATATTTTATAATGTTAATATCATCACCTAAACTAATATCCACCTCCATAAAATGGGAAAATAATTAATCATTCCTAGGTACATGTAAAATATCACATCTGTGAACTAATCTAATGTGTTTTTCATAAGTATATCTCACAGATGGCTATTATAATGAAGTTGATGTTAATATCTTATATTAGTGAAATATTTACCATTCAAGGATAATATTATATCAATTACATTCTTTATTTCAATGAGCATAAAAATGATAATGTTGTTCGTCCGTACGTGTGAACTATCGCCTCAGTGAAGGAACACAACTGGTTTTTATTCATTATATCGCTTGAATGATATGTATATTTAAATTAAAATTATTAAAATTATATTAATTATTTTATTATCATTTTGGAAATTTAAAATAATACTTACATTTATTATAACATTCAATCAGTAATGGAAAATGTTACCCATGTGTAAAAATGACATACCATCTCCAAGATTATATCATTGTTGATTTTTAATAACCACACTTAACCGATTGATTTAGAGTTATTATTTTTTATAAAGATAATAATAATTGCATGAATATTTTTCTGGAGGTGATGTACTTATAACCACATGAACTAGTGACATCAAAACCATGTTCATTTTTAACTCAAGTACAGAATATCGATAAAACATTTGATATGAACTTATATAATAATTAATTTTTTTAACATGGAAATAATTGATATAATATTAATAATAAACTTGAAAAAATTTCTTATTCAAATAGAAATTAATCTATATTAATTATTTATGCAAAAATGGTCATACATAATGAGTCCAAATCTCAGTAAGGTACTTCATCAAAATCTCCATACATTTGGGAATATTATTATAATATACCCCCCACTAGTTTATAATGTGTATAATAAACCCCTATGAATTTTAATTTCATCCAATGGTTTTCAAAAGGAATATTTTTATATGAATCATTTTTCAAAATGAATAAAGATATTTTTTTAACATATTCACCGACAATGTGCTTTTTCCACCCTGACCATTATTTGGTATTTGGATTCCCCTACAATTCATACTATTTTTAAAAGGAAATTAAATATAATATTCCCTTTTTAGGTATTTATTATTTCAAAATGGATTTGAGAATTTAATGACTATTTCAATATCTTGAAATGATATCTTATGATTGTAATGTTAACAATTTATTTTTCCTTTATACATGTTTTTTGTGTTATGATTATGTTCTAGTTCATGGGAATTACTTATGTAAATGAGTGGTTCCATAATAAATGTAGAGAGGGTTATCATGTGATATCTCTCTAATTAATGGGGTTATGAGATAGTGCTAAACGATATTGTTTCTCCTATGATATTTAGGCAATATACTATGATGGGTATTCCAGACATAACTGTGAATGTTACTCCCTCAGTTGTTTTGAAAGCTAAAATGTATGTATGATATGGATGTTACAAGTTACCATTTTGATTTATGATTGATAGGATGTTTTTTAGGATTATATTGATTTCATGGTTTAAAAATATTAACACAATAATATTTTGTTTACACAATTTATATCTTTTACTATGATTTTTTGTTTATCCCACGTTTTCAAATGTTTTCAATGTGTTTAGGGATAGTTAAGAGAGAGGATGAAGTCTAAAATATTTTTATCCAGAAAATGAAATCATATTTAAATTTAATAGTTTTATATTTAAGATTAAATTTATATTATTTGAGTTGTGTCTACTGTGAATAAATTTTAGTTACTATGTAATAGTTATGTTTTAATTCTCTAAAACTCAAAACCAGAAAAATACTCAACATGAAATCTGGATTTAAATAAATATTATGTAATTTTTAAGGATAGTGAATTATAGTTGGTATTATAAGTTGATTTATATATCATTAAATATTGGGATATTAATAATAGAATATAAATTATTTATTTTTTCATTATGGTCAAATTTTAATAATATAGAATTTGAATATTACCATATTGTGTCTTCTATATAATGTCTGTTCAGAAAGGTTTTCCTTTAATAAATAGGGAATCTCTTCTAGGAAAAAATACAATGGAAACCATCATTCTGAATAAGCAACCTGATATGGATAGAACAAGAATCAAACTATTTGTTACAAATATGGATGAGTAGACTCTAGATATAGAAGGGGCTGGTATCCATTCATGAGATCTTCCAGATCAATTATTGAGGAACATGTTGGAAGTGTATAATTACATGAGGTAATGTCCTCTATCACATAGAATATCATCTAAACATGTTATCACTAAAGAGTGGGTTAAATCCATAGAAATGATTTTTTATGTCATGGTGTTTTTAGAAAACCAATAGTTTCATCTTGTTGGTTACCATTTTAAAGGTGATTCCGATCAGTGGTGGTAAATGATTATGAATATCAAAGGCTATGAGGATATTGATTTCCATGGAATCAGAATAATTTATTAATACATTTATTGACAAATATTTTCATATGGTTCTTTGAATTGGGATAGAAAAATAATTCATGGATTATAGATTGGAGGATGACTCAGTTACTCTGTACGAAGAAAAATTTACATGATTGGAGAAGTACACTACAAATTTCATTTCAGACCTTGATAGTAAAATAAAATATTTTTAATTAGTATTAAATCCATTATATCCAAAGGGAATTGGTTTCTCGTGAAATCAGATGTTATGAAAAACTTTTTTGTTATGCAGTGGTTGTGGGAATGGAGTTTTCCAATGATATTTTGTTCTTTGAAAACATGTAGAATAAGTGGTCGAGATGGGAGGCCAAAGGATAAAATTATTCAACAATGTGTTATGGTAAGAGAATGTAGTTTACAGTTGGCTAAAATTGTGGTAAAAATAACATGGGGGTTATTTTTGAAATCTGGTAAGTTCTTCTGATGTGGTAAAATGGGCCATAAAGCTCATAACTATAATGAAAAACATAATGGTAAGAAAAAAATTATATGAAGTCAATGAAACTTATTAAATGTAATGAGACGGGAAAAAATTAAAATTATTTTCTAATGAAGAATATGAATGATGGGATGAAGTGGGACTATAACTAGAAAGGTGTGGTGAAATCCTTTGCAGCGACATCAGTAAATGTTAGATCGGCAAATAAATTGTTATCAGGTCCAATGTTTATTTATTCAAATTTTTCTAATGTGATTTTTGATTTAGGATCTACTGAATCATTCATTTTTTAGAAAGTTTCTAGTTATCTGGGAATTCCACCTCATGAAATGAATCCAGATGTTATGGTAAAAACACATGGGGGAAATGTTGAGGAAAAAACAAATTATTAGAATCCTCTTATAATTTTCAATGGAAATAATCTACATTCAAACCCTATTATTTTTACTCTAGTATTTTTAGATGTTATTGGAGGTATGAATTTGATTTCTATTTATCATTTTAAGGGTTAATATAGTGCTTAAGTAGTATCTTTAAAGAAATACTTTCAGTTATTTTATATTATTGAACCCTTATAATTGATAATATATCAGTAAGCTTAGATAATATTAAAATATGTAAATGAGTGATACTATGAAAATATGGTTCAATATAGTGTAATTGTTCAAATTAAGGGTGTTATAGTGGTAAATGAGTATCTTTATGTATTTCTCTATTAGTTTCCTGACAATATACTTAATCGGTATGTCTAATATACTATTGACATAGTACCTGATGTTGTGCCAATTTCCAAACCCCCTAATCGAATGGCTCAGATAGAAATTTTAGAGTAGAATCAATTATATGAGTTATTAGATAATTTTTCACTCGACCTAGCACATCAACATGACGTGATCATGTCTGGTTTTTTATAAAGACAATTTTTTTAATGAGGCTTTACATCAATTACAGAGCCTTTAATAGAATCACTATTATGAAAAGTATCATTTTTCTTCATATCGTTGATTTGTTGAATCAAGTGCAGGGATAAAAATATTTTGTGATGGTTGACACGGGGTTAGGGTACCAATGGTTGAGAGTAATGGAAGAAAACATTTTTAAGACCATGTTTCATACTAGGTTTGGAAATTATGATTTTGTAGTTATTCCTTTTTGGTGAACTAAAAAATCTATTGTATTCATGGATCATATAAATATAATATTCCATGAGTTAATTGAATTTTTTTATTGTGTTTATAAATGATATTTTGGTATTGTAAATGTATATAGAAGTATGAAGTCATTTAAACATTGTATTTCAGTCTATAAATTTAAATACACTGTATAAGAAATTTATCCAGTGTGACTTTTGGTTATAGAAAATTTAATTCCTTGGTCACATTATTTCTAAAGATGAAAAAACAATTATCATACAAAAAATGTTGTTTAATAATGGTAGAGACCAAAAAATATAACTAATATTCATAGTTTTATTGGTTTAGAAGGCTATTACTGGAGGTTTTTTGAATATTTTTCCAAGTTACCAAGACCACGTACTTGGTTAATATGAAAGTATCTTATGTTCATATGGACAGAAAAATCTAGGGACTGCTTTTTTGGAATTTAAAAGAAGATTGTAGATTTCTACAGTTTTGGAAGTGCCATTCTGAAATGAGGAATTTATTTTGTATAGTGATGCTTCATAGAAAGGACATGGCTTTGTGATGTTGAAAAATTATAATTTAATTTATTATGTGTAACGTTAGTTAAGAACTGAAGAGTTAAATTGACCAAAAAATTACTTGGAATAATTTGTAGTTGTTTTTATTTACAATATTAATTAAATCATATATATAGTGTAAAATGTGGAACTTATACAAACCATAAAATTCTAATTATATATTCACATACAAGGAATTATACATGAGACAAAGAAAATGGATGGAACTAATCAAGGATTATAATTTCATGATTCATTACCATCTAGGAAAAGAATAAAAGTGGATGATTACTTATGCTATAAGAGTAATGCTTCATTGAAGAAGTTATATTTGGAACATGACCCATTGATTAATTGTTTGATGTAATTTTACACAGATGTTGTTGGTGCAGGAAATTCCCATGTTTTTTAGGTTTTAGTGAAATCATATCAATCATCCAGAATAAACAAAACATAGAAGGAAGATAGAGAATTATAGAAAAAGGTATATTCAGTTTAAAATGTTATGTTTCCTGAATTTAACATTGATATAGATTGTGTTTTGAGATTTTGGAAGATATTTTTTGGGCCTTGTGATAAACTAGTGAATAATGATTTGATATTTTATGCTTATATTTATCCATTTTCATATCATCCGATAGTACAAAAATTTACAGATTTCTTGGGGGGTATAAATGTTTTTTTGGAATGAAAATAGATATTCTGAACTTTACTATTATCTATTAGATTTGTCAATAGGTTAATATAGAGGAGGGGTTACAGAAATGGATGCTTAACCAACTTCTTGTACCAGGGTAGAAATTGTAAAATAGATCCAAATATTTTGTAATGTGATTACCAAATAATTATCTATGTAAGAATGAGATTTGGGTTATTTTTGATCGATTGAAAAAATAATCTCATTATCTCTATATCCGAGATAAATTGTCTCAAGATTAACTTTTTTGGTTATATGTTAATGAGATAGTAAGGTTACATGTAGTGTTTCTCTCTATTGTATCTCATCATTATCCTAGGATTACTTCTAACTTTTCAAAAGGCCATCATAAGTCATTTGGAAGTGAATTACAATTTAGTACAACTTTTCATCCTCAGTCAGATAGGCATTTAGGCAAACAATTTAGACTATGAATGATATATTACGTGCTTGATCAATGGATTACTTAGGAATTTTGGAGCAATATATTTATTTTTCATTTTTCTTATAATAGCAGTTTTAATTCTATTATAGTTATATAACCATTTGATGCATTATATAGAAATCAGTGTTGAACCATTCCATTTGGGATGAAGTAGGTGAAAGGAAGTAGATGGGAATAGAATTGGTAGAATAGATGGAAGAAAAGGTTCAGTGAATTTTGAAACACATGAGTACTTCTTAGAGTAAGTAGAAAAGATTTTCGGTTAACCCATTTAAGGATACTTCTTTCGAATTAGGTGATCATGTCTTTCTCAATGTTTTACCATGGAAGAGTGTGATGCATTTTTTTCAAGAAAGAAATGTTGAGTCTGTGGTTCATTGGACACATTGAAATCCTAGAGAAAATTGTACCAATTCAAATGGAGTTTCATTACCTTCATGTTTATCCCAGTTAGACAATGTTTTTTGTGTTTTAATGTGAAGAATGTTTATTCCGAATATATCTCATGTTATGTTTCTAGATGTTTTTCAGTTAGAAGAGAATATTTCATATGAGAAACATCTAGTCTATATTCTCCACCCAAGAGAGCATGTGTTGTGGAATACAGTGATTCATCAAGAAAAATATTTGTGTAAAAACTATATGTTTTAAGAGGTAACATGGGGATATTAAAATTCTATGAGAGAGATATATTCCACTTATTTTATATGTGAATAAAATTATAAGGAAAAAAATAACATTAGGGGGTAAGGATATAATATCACATGTAATTATAGAATAATTCATTTTCATCTCCATTAATATTTATCAATTAGATATTATTTCTACACAATAGTTGATTCTATATCCTATAGCGTACCTGACATGCAACACTGTGTTTCTCTGAAACATTATGTTGCACACAAGATAGAGATATACAACAAAATAAACAATTATTAATAATAATATTTTAAATGGAAGATAACCTGTATGATCCCGGATATTGGAAAGGTATTTTCTTGTTTAGGTTTTCATTGTAATCCCTTGTTTGGGTTAATTATGTGCATACCCAAGTCCTTAAGGAGTCTTAGGGGTGTTCCAAGGGTTCGTGGGGGGGGAAAGAGAACAAGGAAGTTCTCTGGGTAGGTGGCACGATCTATACATATTTAGTGCTAACCGTGCGGATAACCCATGAAAATGTGCATGAGGTGGGATTTTGGATAGAGTCCTCTACCAGGTTTGTGCACAGTTTTGAAAAACATGATGGTAAACAGTTTGGACCATAATCATTTAAAATTATTACAATTTTTATACTCCGAGATTTTAATTCCCAACTCATAATTTCCTCCCATTTGTCCTCTATTCACCCATTGAATGAACCCAATATCCCAAGAGCTCCATGAGATCGGTCTACCTAATTTCTAAGCCATTTTTTTGTGTCGTTGGTAGTAGTTCGAAGAACTGTGTAAGGGTAATCCAATCCTTCCTTATGTTTTCAGTTTAGAGTTTGTATATTTTTCTTCTCTCTTTATAAAGCTCTAAATCTATACTCATTGCTAGGGATATCAGTTGAAGCATCATGGTTTGGTTTATGTGGAATCAAAGGTCACTATTAAGTGTTATTTCACCTGCAGAATTGAGGAAGGTGGTTTACAAGGTATATCCCATTGTTTATCTTGGGATTTTGGCATGTGTGGTTCTGATATTGGGTGTCTCTTGGTATGTTCTGATCACCCTTGGAATGTTTAGGTAAAATGCGTAATCAGAATGTAAATGGAAACCCACAAGGTCCCCATGGAATATGTAGAGGTTGATGAGAATAATATAGGGCCTTCCATGGGATGTTCCGACCTTCCCGGACATTGGTATTTGTGAAGAAAAAGTAAGAGTGTTGTGTATTTATATTGAGTTCGTGATAAACATGTTGATGCGATTGATTTTGTTTGGTAGATACTAAGTGATGTACCCAGACTTAATAATATCATATGAGATATTGTGTTAGCATGGTAGTGTTTTATATGGGTTGAACATGGTTATGCTTGATGAGTTGTGAATGGTCTTAGAATGTGTAAATGGGATAATACATTAGGATGATGAATGGCTAAATTGGTTAATATTTGTAAATTATTAAAGACCATAATGGAATGGATTATGAGTATGGTAATGAAGCCCATTGATTTTAGAATAATGAATGAAGCCTAGTGAGATAGTCACAATAAATGAATGCTTAGTGAGACAAGCGTAATAAAAGGGAATTGGGATAAAGTGCTAAATAATGTCAAATATAGTAATTGTCTCAATGGGTTAAGTCATGTTATAAACTATAATGATATATTAATGATCTATGTATCCATTGGGAAATTGTTGAGATTTTGTGTGAAGGGTTTATGGATATATATATATATATATCATGTTCCATTGGCTGGGTAGAATGGTGTATTGACTTGAGGATCTATGCCCACGGGTCAAGTTGGACTGAGACTCTAAACTCAACCCTTAATACACGAGTTAGGGAAGAGGGCTGAGGATATACTCCCCCAATGGTTGTATCTACCCAGACCGAGGCTTTGAAGTGAGGATATGGGTGACATGAAGAAGTTAGTCCTAGTGAGATAGGATAACAGCGTGTTTCCTCAAGCATGTGACTGTGTACTTTAAATCTGTGTAACTTGTTGTGCTTGATGAACCCAAGTTAAATTTGATGGAAATTGTAACCAATGGGAAATGGGATAAAATGGTAAGAAATGGAAATGGAAATAAATTTTGGTAATGTATCTAAATAGCATAATGAAACTTAATTGTTTTCCCTATAATTTCAGTTTCATTTCCATTTTAATGCAATTTTCTTTACACTAGATATTTTATAGACATCATTGTTGGTGGGCTAATGAGTTTTACTCAAACCCTGCTTGGGCCGTCGTTGGGTACCCGAGAAGACTTAATGATTGTATGTCAGGACAATGTAAAATTCCCTTTCTAGGCTGTTGGGTTGGCACATGTGTGCGTGGAGGAGGACCCGAGCTTAGTGTCGATGCCATTTTGGGGATTTTTTAGCTTGTATTCATTTTGGGTTTTATCCGCTTTATAACTTGTAACAAGACATAGAATATTTATTATTAGACTTGGTTGTACCCATTTGGTGAATGTTTGTTTATGAATGGTATTGTATTATTTGTTTTTATTCTATTATTTAGTTTATATTATGTTGTGTATTACTCGGATAAATTGGGGTATAGTGTTCCCAATTGACCTTTTCGACCCCCGCATTTACTTGGAACCCTTTGACATATGGGGAGGTTCGCTTAAGGTCATGTTACCTCATGACATGGAGCACTGGTTTAGTGGATTTCATGTTGGTCGGTTTACAATGTGTTATTAGTGGAGTTTGTTCTTCTCCTTCTCTATAATATTGTTATTTGCGATGGTAGGAAATAGTAAGGCTGAGTTGGGCCTTGGTAATGAGGTCTTTCTTCGAAGTAGATATGCAATGTGTGAGAGAAAACCCAAGTCACCCAGTGCGGGTTTTTTTGTTATTGATTTTGCGATGATACAATTGATGATATTTCTTTATTGGGTGATGCTCATGTTGTCTAATGTGATGGTTTATGATATTTGGATTGTGGACTCAATGAAGATAGGTTTGTTCATTCATACATCATTGTAGGCACCTATAGTGATAGGTGGCATGTGTCATGATATGTACACACTAGTAGGCTGTGTGGGTCATGAAAGATAGAATGCACATTGCATTTTGAAATTTGAAAATGGAAAATTCTGTAAACCAAACAATGCTAGTGGGTGAAGAGAAGAAGAATGAAAAGTGATTATTAATGAAATATTTGTAATTAAGGGTATTTAAGGAATTGAAATTGTTGTTTGAAACATGTTGTGTGAGCCTTGTGGTGTTGTATGGTTTTTACCCCTTTAGAACCATGGCCCATGGTAGGGATGGTCGGGATAATGTTTTTAGAATGTTAAGGGTTGTTTTGGATGGTGAAAATAATTTTGTTACGATGTTGTGAATGTTTTTTGGTGTGGATTATAATCCTCATGTTTATAAATATAGAAAAACTCCACCATGACGTCGACCACTGGTTGGGAAATAAGTGGATGTAGTTGAGAACACTCCTCAAGTAGAAGAGAATGAGAACACGGTGATACATGAATGTAGAGAAGAGAAGATCCAAGAGAACCTGGCCTATTTTGGGCAGATGATGGATCACGACCTAGGTAAGGTTACACTGAGAAAGATTGAGTTGACCAGAGTGTTTTAGCTAAAACACCGTCCAACCATTACTGGAGAGGGTGGGCTAGAGGTATTAGAGTTATTGATAGTGTCTGTCCAAAAACTTCTTGATCATCTCAAGAATCATGTTGTGTAGCGAGTCATGTGTGCCGCTTATATGTTTTGGGGCTAGGAAAAGTGTTGGTGGGACATCCTGGATCAGACTGAGTCGGCTAAGGGGATGTTGTGGAACGATTTCAAATAAATGTTTCTGGTGCCTTTTCTCACAAATAATTTGAGGCAAGAGTGGGCTACAGAGTTCAAGATCCTGACTCATGGATCAATTTTGGTGATGGAGTATGTTTGACACTTCAAAGACCTTAATTATTTGTTACATCTTTGGCAGGTGATGAGGCAGTAGTTACATGGGATTTCTAGGATGAAATTAGACAAGAGATCAGGTCTCAGGTGAATATCTTTCTCTTGAATTGGTTTATAGAGATCACGGATCAAGCACTCATATCAAAAGTGAAACTGAAGGGATATTTTGGTGATGGGATTGTTTCACCAGCTGGGTGGACAGGTTGTGTAGCTTCAAGTGGATAGAAGTGTTGTTTTGGAAGATTTAAGTTGGGAAGAAGTGTGAAAGGTTTTCAGAAAAGAGGTTCAACCTCTATGGGAGGTGATCATGTGTTTTTCTATAAGTTTGGAAGGTTGAGGAACATATGTTTCTAGTTTCCTCGACCTCCAGTTGAGTATTTGTCGTGTGGAATATTGAGACACATTCAGAGGTTATATAGGAACCCTCAACATGTGAACATGGATATTGTTATTAGGCATACACCATGAAGTGGAAAGGGATCAGTTTCCCTATATCAGGGAGGAAGTTGGGCCTCCACAAAAAAGTACTAGTAGAGGTGGTGGACATGAAACATTGGGGTCATAACGCCCATTTCATCCGGGTAGTGAAATGCAGGGAAAGCAAGTTGGATCCCAAGGTAGTGGGAAGGTTATCTTCATATTGTTCAGTCTGCACCTAGTGATGGAGAGGATGGTCCATCAATTATTCGAGGTACGATCCTTGTTTTTCTTATAGAAACTAGTATATTTTTTGACAATGGTTCCCCACACTCTTTTATTTCTGTTCAGTTTTTAGTAGCGTTGGGTTTTCCATTGGAGAGTGTGTGAAGGGTTAAGTCGATTGGCATTCTGTAAGAGGGGATAAAGGAAGATATAATGTAATGTATGGGATGCGATCTAAAATTTGGTGGGTATCATTTCTTGTGGGACATGTTCATTCATGAGATGTCGGGATTTTACCTGATCTTGGGTGTGGATGTGTTGGTCTTGTATTGGGATCATATAGACTATTACTGTCACAAGGTGTCATTTATGACACATGAGGGTAATGCCTATTTCCAACTCGGAGAGTGGGACGTTTGAGTAGGTTATGTGCAACCATTTTGTTTCTAGTTAGGAAGGCTCACAACTCTAGTGGCTTCTGTTATGCTTGATGATGTATGAGGGGAATAGTTTGTCTTCCCTCTAGTAGTTGATCAGTTTTAGAATGTGTTTTGTGAGGATATCTTTGGGTTGCCACTAGAGTGATGTTGATTTCATTATTGAGTTGCTGTCGGGAAAGGTGTCAGTTTCTATTCTGCAAAACCGAATGGCACTGGAAGAACACCAGGAGTTAAAGATTCAGCTTGGGGAGTTAAAGTGTAAGGGGTGTATACTTCCTAGAATGTCTCCTTGGTGATATCATGTGCCTTTTAAAATTAAGGCTGAGAGGTCTTTAAGGGAGCGTGTTGACTATCCAATGTTAAATCATATGATGGTGAAATCTTGGTATCCCCTTCCTAGAATTGATGACCTAATTGGACAGTTGAGGGGTGAATTTGTGTTTTCTATGATTGGTCTAAGATCGAGTTATCACAAGTTGACGGAGAGGCTTTCTGAGGTACAACTGATAGCTTTTAGGTCTCGGTATATGTTGTTTGAGTATGTTGTGATTTCATATGGCTTGAAAAATGCCCCAGCGGTGTTAATGGCATTGATGAACCAATTATTCCATCCATATTTGGATCAGTTGTTGGTTCTCTTTGTTGAAGACAACTTGTTGAAATGGAATACACATGACGTTAATTCCCAACATCTTGACATATTTTTTATTACAATAATAGAGAATCAACTATACTCCAAGCCTTCAAAGTGTGTGTTCAATATTAGAGAATATCGTTATCTAGGTGACATCACCTCTGAGGTAGGTTTTTCGGTGGATCCCTAGAAACTGGAGTCTGTTGTGTCATGAGAGCATCCCCAGAGTGTTTCAGATGTTTGGATTTTTCTGGGGTATGTCTGGTATTACCAGATATTCATCTAGGATTTCACTCATATGACTGCACCACTATTGGACATGACCAAGAATGGAATCAGGTTTGAGTGGCCTGAGGCCTGTGAGAATGTCATTCAAGATTTGAAAAAGCAATTGGTGTTCACACTCATCATGATCTTTCCTATTCCATATAATAAGTATGTATTATTTTTTTATTCATCTGGTGTCAGGATTGGGGCTGTGTTGATGCAAGATGAGCTGGTTGTGGCTTATGGGTTGAGGCAATGGAGACCCCTGAGCGTAAATATTCGACTCAAGATCTTTTGTTGGTGGCATTAGTGTATGACAAAATGTTATGGAGGCACTAATTCTTGGGAAAAATATTCACGATGTATGTCGATCAATATATTCTAAATTATATCTTTTTTACAGTGGGATATGAATCTATGACCATGAATATGGGTTGAGTATATCTAGTATTTCGACATTGAGATGAAATATACACTAGGGAAAGGGAACACTATTGCAGATTCTTTTAGCAGGAAGGCTTAGAACCTGATGGTTCATGAATCCAATACCTAGTGTGTGGTGATAGATTTGTTTGCATAGATTCACCTATATGTACAAGAGGAAATGGTCAGGTGACTCTTTCTTCCATGGTGGCTGAGTTTAAACACTTGATCAGAGTTATGGAATTTCATATCGATGATCATGAATATTTTTTCCATGAAAGAAACACTCAAAGGTGGGGATCAACATTCTTGTTGTGCTGTAGGTGAAGACGGGGTTACATGTGTTCATGGTCATGTGGTTGTTCATTTATGCATATTGGAAGAGTTGATGCGTGAGTTCTATGCATTAAATTGGGAAGTGCATCCAAGTTTTACCAAGATGTATCGTGATCTCCAAAAGCTATATTAGTGGCCATGAATGAAAAATGATGTTATGGGCTTGGTGGCATGGTGCCTTATCTGTCAGCAGGTGAAGGCCGAGCATCAACACCCAAGTGGTTTTTTAAATCCACTACCCATTCTATAATGGAAGTGGGATGATGTGATGATGAATTATTTGGTGGGTCTTTTGAGGACACCTTAGATAATCAATTTAATATGGTTGGTTGTTGACCATCTAACAAAAGTGGATCATTTCTTTCTGATTCATGATATATACACTGTTGATCTATTGGGTGAGTTATATGTTCAGATAATAGTATGGGTTCATGGTGTACCATAGACTATAGTTTCGTATAATGATCCTTGATTGACATCTTGTATTTGGAAAGGTTATCATAAGGCTCTTGGTACTCATGTGCTTTTTATTATGGCTCCCCACCCACAGAAAGGTGGGAAGTCAGAGCATACAATCCATGTGTTGGAAGTCATGTTTATGGCTTGTGTGATGGATTTTGGTGGTTCTTGGGAGAAAAACCTTTCACTTGTTGAATTCTCTAACAATAACTATTTTTATTATACTATCCATATGGCACCATTTGAGGAACTCTATGGAGGCCATATAGATATAAACTATGTTGGTTGGGGGCCAGTGAATCTATGCTCTTGGGAACAAGTCTTGTGCATGAGACATAAGAGAAAGTTGAGATTATTTTTATGAAGATGGAAAAATATCAGAGTAGGAATAAATTGTATGAAAATTGGAGGCATAGACTTCTTGAGTTCGAGGTGGGTGATAGTGTGTTCATTTGGGTGTCTATAAGGATGAGTCACCGACAGATTCAGAGTTATGGAATGTTGGCACCCAGGTATGTCGGTTCATTTGATATTGAGGAGAGGATCGATCTGGTGGAAAAACGATTGGCTTTTCCACAGTGATATATTGGGATGCATGATGTTTTTCAAGTTTCAATGCATTGGTGGTATCACCCTGATAAATGTCAGGTGGTGGTTGTTGAGGATATTGAGCATGAGGGTAATGCATCCTTTGAGGAGAATCTAGTTCGTGTCGTGGATCATAGTGGGAATGTCTTGTAGGGAAAGGTTGTTCCATTGGTGCGAGTAAAATGGAATCAAAGAAATATTCAAGATGAAACCTGGGAGTGGGAATCGGATATATAGGCTCAGTGTCCTGATCTATTTTCCATGGAAGTGCAATGAAACTTTGGAGCTGTACTTCAGGATGATCCATCATAAGGTGCGGAGGTTTTAAAATCTCGGATACTAGAAAGGTGTGTTATATTTTATTTTTTGGTTTGAATCCCCTGTTTTGGTTTATTTAGTACTTACCCAAGTCCTCAAGGATACTCGAGGGGTGTTTCGAGGGTTCAGGACCAGAAAAAGAAGAAAAATGGTGTTTTATTGGAAGGTAGCATGGTATTCACATGGTTAGTGTTGTTTATGTGGACAACCCATGAAACCAAGAGGGAGGAGGGATTTTGGATAGTGGAATCCGCATGGTTTTCAGATGATTTGGAAAACCATTCAGTCTAGAAACATTTAAAAAATTTAAATTCTCCACTCCAGGATTTTAATACCCAACTCGAGATTTCCTCCTATTACTCCACTCTTCACCCAAGCAACGAACCCAATCTCCCAAGAGCCCCATGAGATAAATATACCTCGTTTCTATGGTATTTTTGGTTACATTGGTTGCATATGAAATCTTCAGGTAAGGCTAATCCCATCTTTTCTTCACTTCCGAGTTTAGGGTTTTTATCATGTTATCCTCTCTTTCTGATGCTCTAAAACCCTACTCTTTAGGTGAGATCTAAGTTGAACAATAATAGGTTGGATGATGATGAAATTAATGGAATGATTAAGAGTTTGTTCACCCACAAAATAAATGTATGTGGTCCACACGTTATATCACATGTTACATTTGTGGATTTGTGCATCTTTGGTCTTCTTCTTGGGTGTCTCTTGGTATGTTTTGATCGCCCTTGGCATATTTAGGTAATATGGTTTATGAGAAGGTAAATGTAAACCCTCACCATCACAACGGTATGCTTTGTGGGAAATTAGACAAATCTAGGGCCACCCATGTCGTGTGCCGACCTTCCTAGACCTAGGGATTTGTGAATAACAAGAGAGAGTGTTGTATATTTACATTGGGTTCTCGATAAACATATAGATGTGTTGTATTGTGATGGGTAGAATCTAGGTGATTCACCTAGGAATAGTACTAACCTATTTTTTGTTGTGTTGTCATGGAATTTGTTTATATCGATTGAACATTGTTATGCAAGATGAGTTGTGAATATTGTAAGAATGTGTAAATGGGATGACAATTGAGGACAATGAATGGATAAATGGGTTAATAAGTGGAAATAATTAAAGACCACAATTGAATGGATTATGAGTCTGTTAATGAAGCCTAATATTTTAGTAATAATGAACGAAGCCTAGTGAGATAGGCACAATGAATGAATGCTTAGTGAGATAAGTGTAATAAAATGGAATAGGGATAAAGGGATTAATGTTGTGAAATATGGTAATTGTGTTAATGGGTTATGCCATGGTATTTACTCTCATGTTATTTTTATGATCTATGTTTGCCTTGGAAAATGGTTGTGATGTTGTGTGAATGTTTAATGGATATATATATATATATATATCATGTGCACGTGGCTTTGTAGAGTAGGGTATTGACTTGAGGTTCTACACCAACGGGTCGAGATGTACTGAGTCTATAAACTCCACCCTTAATGCATATGTTAGGGAAGAGGACTGATTCTATGTTCCCCTAACATTTGCATCCACCCATACTGAGGCTTCGAGGTGAGGATATGGGTGAAATAAGGAAGTTAGTCCTAGTGATATAGGACAACAGTGTGTTTCCTCGAGAATGTGATAATTATCATTAATCTTATGTTACATGTTGTGCATGATGGACTCATGTTAAATGTGTTCGAAATCGTATGATTTGCGAATGGTAATAACTGTGTGTAATATACTTAAACTGGCTAAGAGAACATAATATTTTCCTTATAAATTATAATGCATTTCCCATTTTCATTTACAATTGTTCATACCAGATATTTGGTAGATAGATTTGGTGGTGTTCTATTGAGTTATACTCACATCCTTCTCAAGCAGCCATTGGGTACCTAGGAAGACTTCATGTTTTTTAGTTAAGAGAAGGGAAAATTCCCTTACTAGCTGGTTGTGTTGGCAAGGGTGTGCATAGAGAAGGAACAATACTTTATATTGGGACCATATTAGGTATTTTCCAGTTTGTCTTCATTTGGGGTTTTGTTCAATTTTTCTCTTGGGGAATGACATGGCATATTAATTGTGGACATGGTTGTACCCATTTTGGAAATGATTGTTTATGCATTCTCTTGTATTATTAATTATTATTCTGTTATTTTGTTTATCTTATGTGGTGGATTACTCGGATAAAAGGGGGTATAGTCTTCCCAATAGAATTTTTAGACCCCAGATGCTAGTCGGCAACATTTGGCATATGGGGAGGCGCCCTTATGGTCATGTAACCACCCGACTCGGAGCATTAGTTGAGCCGCTTCTAGGTCAGAGACATTACACAACACCTAAAAAATGTATTCGAGGGAATGAATAAAAATACGTATATTTTGTTTAAACATGATTATACGATGTTTTTACTTTCGTATAATAAATTTTTTAGGGATAAAATTAGAATAAAACAAATTTTAGGCCTAAAATAATCTAATATTTTTAAAAGGTAGTTTTACCACATTTTGATGGAGAAAAAATTTTAAATCTTGTTTTTTTTCAATTTTATATGTTTTATTTGAAAAATTAAAATTTTATTTGAAATATGGATATAATAATAAACTTTTGTTAATATTTTCATATTTTTATGATAAAATTCATATTTCAATGATTAGTGAAAATAGTGCATTTTTTTTTGAAAATACAGTTTTTTCTAATTTATTTATAAAGTTAGTTTATCATTTCAGTTTTTTTGAAATATTAATTTAATTATGCTTTTATCGTTTAATACAGTTTTGTTAATTGTATATATTTTCAAATTTAAATTGGATATAAGAACAAGTCAATATGTTGTTGTTTATTTGTTAAAAAAATGTTTTCTCATTTTGACAATAAGGATCAATTTTTAATTAGTTTCCACAACATATGTGTTTTGGATTTGGCAATATAGATTTTATAATTATAATCATAAGGTAAATATTATTAAAATAGTTTATTTTTATGTTTTTCACATTATGAAGAGTATCATTTTTTTATTTTAATTACAACGACTAAGAGTAAATTGGGTAGTTAAATGTAAAACTAATAATATTATTATATAAAACAACCCTAATATTTGTCCAAATTTAATTGGATGATTTCATCCCCACCATGATAATTATTGGGTCGATTTGAGGGGAACATTGAGCACCCGGATGAATTTAATGCATTTATAATATTATGTTGAATGAATAGTCATTTTTGATACAATTTTTTTTAAAAAAAGTAATGTATTTTAATATAGAGTTTTATATGGATATCATATTCAATAAATAATAGTTATAAATTTCAAAATATTAATTATATCATGGTAATTTATTTTTAAATTTTAGGAAATAAATAATTACATATAATTATGACACAGTGATGATGCAATAATATATTTATTAATTAAAAATTCAAATAAATGATAATATAAATTTGAAAATTATTATTATTTTAAATACAGTTATTACATCAGTGAATATTAATTGAAATGATGACATGTTATATGTCTATGAAAATGTATTTTTACTATTTTTCGTCCTTTTTAATTTTATTTGAATTTAATGAAATGAATAATAAAAAAATTGAAATATTATATTGTTCATAAAAATAATAAATTTATAAATTATATAAAAATCCTAAATATATTTTAAAATCACAAAGTAACAATTATAAGGAATTAAAGTTCACTATGTCTCCCATTATGGTAAATTAACCCCATATTAGTTTAATTTATAGTATCAAAATATTTAAAATATTTTTACCACAATTTAAATAAGAAAAGTGTAGTTTTAGCTTAACAGAAAATATAATGTTTAAAATAAAACAAATACATTTCTAAAAATTATTTAATGATATTATTTCAAACTATAAACATGATATCTTGAACATATCTCATGATAGGGTCAATTTTATTAGAAATTTAATTAATATTAATTTAATATTTTAAGTGATTCCAAGGGTACCCCTCCTATCCCCTATAAAATCATACCCACTCTTCTCTAATACTCATATTTCAAGAACCATTTGGATCATCCATGATCAACCCAATACCCATGCTAAAAATACTACCCACATTCATGAGTCATTGTTTTATGTAGAACAACCTTATTAGTAGTGTTAATCTGTTTTTCAAGGGTGATCAATCAAATACAATGTATCATTTTATTGTAGTATTCCTATATTATTTATCCTTAAACATTATTAAAGTATCCTCTAACCATGATCGGATAATAAATAAAATGTCATTAATAAAATGAGATGTTATTATTTTAATATAATCACCAAAATCAATCTCTACTTCAATAAAATGTGAATGAAATTAATAGTTCCTCCATACATGGGAACTTTCACATACACAAACCGATCTAATTTTATTTTCTAAACCATCTCTAAAAACGGGTTATAATAATTGAATTAATTTTCATATTTGGGATTCATAACATATTAATAATTCTAATTTTACAATAAATCATTTACCTTCTTACTTTCATTGCATATAAAAATGTTAATGTCGTTCATTTGTAACTGTGAAATATCATCTCCACGAAGAGATGTGACTATTTTTAATTCATTATTTCACATGTATGATTTATATATACATAAGTATATTTAAAATATTAAAATACTATTAATTATTTCATTAAAATTATATAATGATAAAAAAATACATAAATTATTTCCATAACTATCAATAAAAAATGAAAAACGGTACTCATGCATGCATACAGATTAACGTCTCCATGATTATAACATTGTTCATTTTTCATAAAAAACATCCTTTTGTTGTTTAAAGGTATAATTAATGTATGATGATTATAATAATGTCATGAATATTATTTTGGAGATTATGAAATTATGACCACATGGACTAGTGACATCAAAACCATGTTCATTTTCGACTTATGTACCAAATATCAACATAACATCCTATATGAATGTAAATAATTATGTAATTTTTAAACAAGGTAGTAATTTATATAAAATAAATAATATAAATTAGAATATTCTAAAATAAATTATAAATTAAGTTATTTTTATTATTTAGGTAAAATAAGGAACATATGTGATGATTCAGACTCGCGGCAAGGGACTTCGTCCCAATAACCTTTCATTGAGGAATATTTTGATACAATACACCACCTTCTATTATATGTTGTATAATCAACCCATTTTACTTTTAATTTATTCCAAGGGTTTCCAAAAGGAATATATTTATAAGAAGCTTTTTACCAAATGAAAAAAGTAATTATTTATTAACAAATGTTGTGACAACGAACGTTCCACTACAATGAACATTATTAAGAATTTTCCTTCCTCAACAAGTTATAATGTTTTGAAACGAAAAGTAAACACCATATTCCTGTTTCTGGTATTTTGTTATTGAAAATTCTATTGAGAATGGATTTATTATATCAATATCTTGATAATATATCTTATCTTTGCAATGTGGAAATGTTATTTTACCTTTATAAATGTTATATGTATTATGATTTTGTTATGATTCATTGAAATTTTTTATTTATATGGGTGGTTCCACGATAAACCGATGGAGGGTGAGACCGTGACCACTCTTTAATGAATTGTAAAATTATATGGAGTTAAACAATAGCTTTTAACCTATGATATTTAGGGAATATACTCTGATGGGTATTCCAAACGTAACTATTATGGTTACTCCCTATATTGTTGTGAAAGCTACAATGATAGTAAAATATGGATGCCAAAATATAACATTGTGATTTATGATTGAAATAAATTTTTTCAAGATTCTTATGATTTGTTGGGATTATAAATATACATGGACCGAAATTATCATTCCTAATTTTATATCCCATACTACTATTTTTCTTCTCATGCCATGTTTTTTAAAAAAATTAATAGGGTATAACGATGGGTATTGGAAGGTAAGAAGTCAAGAAGATTTAATTCATGAAAAATAAATCATGTTTAGGTTTAATGGTTTTATATTGTGGATGAAATTGATTCCATTTTAGTTGTACCCAATTTGTATAATTTTGAGTTTATACATAAAAACTGTTTCTGAATTCTCTAAAAATCTAAACTAGAAATGGTCGACCATGTGAATTCTTGATTCAACTCAATATTATGTAATTATAAAGGGTGTGGCCTTATAATTTGTTTTATAACATCATGTTCATATTTTTTTAGGATGAAAAGGTTATTTAAGAATTTAAGAAAATAAATATATATGTTTTCATTAGACCAATAATTGATAAGAAACATATCTACCGACGATGATGTTTTAAATGAAAAAGTTGGTTGCAGGAAGCAGTCCATCAGACATGGTGGTCCATCAATCATTGGTGTGATCTTGACAATGATCATCAGATGTTGTGATGGATAAAAATGGGAATCATATGAAGAAATTTTCATTAAATACTGTTATAATGTTGAGGTTTTTTAGACCAATGAGAAGGTAGAAGCTATTTGTACCAGATAAAAATGGGATCAGATATTAATCAATAATACAGTCATCCATTTCCATTAGTAATAATCATTTCGTGTGGGCTATGAATGAAAGAATAAAACATTGAAATATTTTTGATTAGTTCAAGATATGAATATAAAGTATTGTTTGTATTCATCAAATAGATCGAAAGTCATATGCCAACTATTGGTACCAACTATCATACTAGATCATAAACAGATTCATCAGAGTGAATAATAGATAGATTCATCAAACATGATATAACACTAATAAATATATTAGACACAAGATCATCAAGGTGAGGAAAAATATGATAAGATTAAATAGATATTGTATATTGTTTTAACGTTTTTCTAATGAAGTGTAGTAATTATTAGATGATGTGACTATGTTTTTGAATATAAAATGAAATCATATTATAATGATGTAACAATAATGTTAGGGGAAGAATGGTTTAATGTTGTTTTAAAATATGGTTTCAGGGGCTCCCAAATGAGGTGTATATTTATTATATGGTGTGAAGCATCATATGAATAAGTCATATTTTTTCATATTTATCAATTAATGTAGAGAAACATAATAAAGAAAATGTGGTTTTAAATATGTCTTCGTTGTAATTAAGAAATTGTTATGAAAACCCAAATCAAATAGAAAAATTGATGGAAATTTTAAATTCAGATGGATTAGTGAGATTATTTGATAAGTTGTGAGAGGATTATAGAATAGTAGTTTAGTACTAAAGAGTTCAAAGATGACACTGAAATTTATGTGGAATTGATGTTTTATAAAAAAAAATCATGTAGTAAAACATTTCATAGTCCCAGAGAATCACTTCTAGGAGCACCGATAAATGGGGGATATTACATTGATCATTCTGAGGAAATCTAAACACTATTCATGTGAAATAGAAGATAGAGAATCCATGATGTTTTAAAGAGAATAGTTCTCTAGGTAGAGGATTCTTGTAGATGATTTACATATTGAGTAATAAGGAGGATAATAATATTCATAGATTATCAGACTGTATAGGGTCATCATATTGGGAAATTGAAATATGATTTCTAGACTATGGGACAAGCAGTTCAATATTGTTTCTATTGTATTTTGAAAGATATACATTTTCAGACAGATCATCCAGACCGCCATGTCGGATTGGGGCATCAAACTAAGTATAATTATGAAGTCCAAAGGATTTATTACTTATATCTTAGTTAGAATGTGTAGAATTTTTTTTTGATGATAATATTTATAGAAGTTGATAATTTTGCACAATAACACATTTTAATGAAATCAGTGAATGTTTCGTAACATATTTTAAAATGTTTTATTAACTCATTTTGTGGTACATAAAGCAGATGGACTTTTGTATTTAAAATAGTTATAATGAATTGAATCGGTATATACAACTTGTTATATACACCAAAAGTATTTTAATATTGGTGGTTTTATGGTATTTTATTGGTTATAAACATTATAATTTATATTTCTATGATTGTCGAGTAGTCACCCTTGTAAATAGTTGGTGTCCTGTTGATGTGTGATTGTTTCATTTAAATCAATGTTATACGACATTTACAAGAAGAGAAAGTTGTTTTTATAAGAAATAAATATTAAAATAAAAAATTCATTACTGATTCCAACCCTCCCCCTACCAGTGATTCATCCAACATGAGTGGGTATTACAAAGTGGTATTAGAGTGATGGTTAACATTTTTTATTATTTTGCGATATTTTTTAAGATGTTTTTGTAGAAATTATATGTTTTTTTGTATAGTAAGGGGATTATAATACTAAATTTTATGATTTAATATTTCTAGACTGAAGAAAATGATTCAATATCATTTTTTCTCATGGGGTTGATTTTTCCAAATCTACTAATATGTTTTTCATACTCATGTTAAGAATGAACCTGTTACTTATGCTAATAAGTATAACCTTGAGAATGGAGGTTGAGAAAAAATTTATTCAATCTCATCATTATATGAAAGTCTATTTCATATAGTATTGGTATTTCCATCTCCAAGTGCATATTGGATACATTTATGAACATTTACGAAGAAAATACAAATGTAATGAAAGAAAAGATGCAGCTCTAGAGGATGAAGTATAAAGAACTCCAAAAATGGTATGTATGAATCAATTGATGAAATGTTTTCTATGGTCAATGATTTTTTTTGTAATATCACACATCTTCATCAAATATTGGATGATTCCACTTCTGTTGAAAACACCAAGAGAATTTATTCAGATATGTTTGATACGCAGGTTTTATAATTCGAAGATACAGATCTAGAACCATTATAAATATATGATTTACATTGTACCCTCATCACTTATGAAATGAGATGAAAAATTTAATGAATGGAAATGGAAGTTTGTAGAGAAACTAATATCAAGGAGACCAAGAATAAAAATACATGGAATAATGTTGAATAATAAGAATAATAAGGATATTATAAATCTGAAAATGTGTTATGCAGAAAACATAATGAGTTTTTGTAATCTTTTTTAATAATGATAAAAATAAGTACATTAATGTATAAAGGGATGCTGATTTTTTTTTCATGTAGAGTATTTTGGAACCTCATTATCAATTTTATTCAAAGAGGTGATGATGAAAAAAGTTATGGAAATGAATGTGATGATAAGAAAACAAGGCTTATAAGATCTTGCATGTAACTTGATGAAAAATTAAAATAAAAAAGGAAGGTTAAGAAGTTCTTCAAGCCCAAACAGAATATATTTTCTCCCAAATTGATGATTGAAAATTAGAAACATATATATTTACTAAATTTTCAAATGGAAACACAATTATATAAAGTATAAATAATGAAGCATTTTCTATGGAGAATTTAGTTGTACCTAAGAAGAAGAAACTGAGTTAGAGTTACATCTAAAAGGGGAATTTAATGAATGTCTACATATGATTAAATAATATTAAAAAAATTTAATAAGAAATGACCTACAACAAATATTCAATAATTTACTCCTAAATATATTGTTAAGGTAATTGAAGAGGTAGATAGTTTTATGATGTTTCATGAGAATGAAATGATTCCAAATGAACATCTTGAAGTCAAATTAATGGAAAAAGAAGAAGAGTGTAACTTATCATACAATAATGATTAAAATTTGATAAGTGAATTCCAAATTTCAATAACTCTTTCTCTTTAGTTATTCAATGTTCTGTAATTAGAAAACCTAATAGGGATACAAATTTACTTTCAAATGATTAAAAATAACACAAGAATAAGAATATTGGGAAAATAATTTATGTTCCTAAAATTCAATAATTTTTTTAGTTCAGATGTTTCTAAAAATAACATTTCTGAAAAAAAAGTCACACTAATTATGATTTTGATAAGGTTATGAGTAAATTAAAATTAAATAATAATATTATACATTATGATAATATATTTAGAATTTATCATTTTTTTGATAAGAAAGGTATAATCTTTTTTATAAAAAACATCACAATACAAGAAAATATTTATTTTCGAGAGGAAAATAATTTTTCTATGAATACTACTTGTACTGTGGTTGATTCAGATGTTAATATATAATTTTATTGTTTAATAAACATAATTAAAACTATTCCATAATATATTGAAGGAAAATATTGAGGTGGGGGGGGATTAATCCATTTAGTGGATGAAATTTGAGAAGGGTTTTTTGAAATATAGAAGACTATTATTTCTATGTCAATAATGAAAGATTTTTTTTGTTATCAGAATTGAAAAAATTGAAATGGATAAAAATACAGATGAATGAAAAAAATAGTTTGTAGAAAAAATAAAGAAAATACATTGATATATTTTTATTGGAAATTCAGAATAAATATAAGAGATATGATGCAGAATGTAATGCTGCCAAAATTTGTTTTACTAATTTTAATGAAAAAATGGTAGGTACAGTCAGGTTGTTAAAAACTCACTATAACTAAAACTTTCGTAAATTTTATAAGAAGTTGAAATCATTATTATAATAATCTATATATGAAATGAATCTTGTTGAGAAATCTAAGAATGATAAATAGAATGAATAAAAGTCAACTAATGAAAAATTGATTAAGTTGGAGAAAAAAACTAATATAGTACACATAGTTTGAATGATTCATTAATAAAACTATTGAGGTTACTACTTATTCTCAAATTAATTTTCATTTGTACAATAATAAATGGAAATGTAGAAGTTGACATATAATAAGTGATGTATGAGTATCTTACTTTTATTACATAAATAATTAATGAGTATACAAAATATACGTGTTTGGGAATGTTATGTTTTTACACATGATCTTTTCTAATGTTCTTGTGGAGATGGTTGGTGGTAAATTTTATCTGAAACAAATTTACTCATAATTCAAAATATCTGAGAATATAAAAACAAGAATGAAAAGGTATTATAATAATGTTGTGTTATTGAAAACATTTATAGCCTAGATTATAAACTGTTTTTTCTACAAAGGGATCACCCACATAAAATTTTAATTTTATAATCAATGGTTCTTTGGTAATAAACTCATATTATATTTATATTATCCTAAATAAAATATTCATATTTTTTTATAAAAAAATTACCATTAGTGGCCCATTAGAAATTGCTTTTTGATTATAGGGATAATATATGATAGAGAGAGAAGATATATGGAAGAAAATATATAGGGATTCCAAAAGAAAAAAAATGGAGAGTATGATAATATGATTTAAATGGGTGTTGAAAACAAACACAACGTGGAAGAATTTTTAGACCATAATGTGTTTTAGTTGTATTTAATGTCAATAGAGCAGTACGAGGAACGTGTTTTCACTAAAATAACTCAATTTACAATGTTATTATTATTAATTGGACTCAAAATCGTTATCTTAAAATTAAAAAACTAATTTTTAAATAATTACATCATGTTGAAAATTAATTTATTGGAGATATGGTTCATCAGAATCCCCTTAATTCCGAAATGAATGCATGAATCATAATTGAAAAGTGTATCAGAGTAAAAATTGATCTATTGTAAATCTAACAATGATTTTCAATATTTTACTTTTAAAATATCATTACTCTTATAGGGATATATTTAATAATTCCTTATGAAATAAATAGAGAGAAAAACTTCTTCCAATCTGATTGAGGTTTCCTTAGAAGGAAAATGTCCCTAGAAGGATGGGAAGTTACAATAATACCCAATATAAATAAGAAATTTTTTTGTAGATACAATTTTTTCTTAATGTCAAGAGGAAGTCATGATTTAATGTTGGATTTTGTGAAATTTGTAATCCTATAATGTAAATGAAATTCGAACTCAATTTATTTGTGTGAGAACATCAGATGAAGAATTATATGAAAGATGACATGTTTTTTTGGAACACAAGAAGACAAATACGATGGATTTATATTATAATAATAATAATAAAAATATAAAAATCTTTACTAAATGTTGTTGGAATGAAGAAATTCTATTTCTGCCATCGATCTATCAATCTTTTTGTGAACCATATAATTGGAGTGATCTAGACACTGATTATAAGAAGTAGTGATGATTGTAAAAGGAAACAAAAGGACAATAATTTTGTTGAAAAAGATATCTATGTAGAGATTGTTGAGAAAAATGAAAATTTAAAATATTTTTGACAAATAAAAATGTGATCAATGATTAATCGATATTATATTCAACAATTTCTATCAAGTTTATGTATTTGTTTTGGTTCACGATTGAAATAATTCGACAACGATTTTTTTTAATTGGGTCAAGAGATAAAACAGTACACTTGTTTCATTTCATCAAATAGGTTAAGAGTCATCATAGAGCACATTGTACCAACTATCAAACTATATCTGAAATGGGTTCATCAGATTGAAGAATATACTTATTCATTAGATGCGATCTTATACTAATAAATCCATAGATCACAATATAACCATATGAGGAAAAATAAAAATAGATGACAAGTATTTTGGAGCTGGTTATGATGTATTAGTGAGAAAATACAAGAATAATTATAATTTGAGTTTTTTATTATGAAAAGATAATGGAAATATTGTTCCAATGATATATCAATAACATTTATGGATGATTTTTTTGTGTTTTTTGTCTATTAGTTTGTTTGCTGGAACCAAATGACTATTATTTTTTTAGCTACTATCAAGCTTCATAATGAGATGTATTGAGTATAGTGTTTCATTTTATTTCAATATTATGTAAATATGTGAATGGAAATGTAATGATTGATGTTGTGATCAAGATTTATGTAGTAATTATTAATTTATTGTTGTTGACTTAGTATGGATCCCACATTGTTTACGATAAAGTTGATCTAATACTATTGGATCTTGGAGAATTATTATTTGACATTGGGTGTGATGATTAATCCTTCACCATTATAAATCAGATTATAGTTTGTGATGATCTTCGATTTCCATGACATGCGTTAAGGAAAATAAATTGTTTATGACCATGCTTCCATGAATTATGTTTCAATGCATGGGGGAGTGAAGATTAGTACCATCCATGGTTGGATGTAGGAATATTAGTAATGGCCTTTTAAAATAGAATTCCAAAGAATATTGAGGACATAATGGAATATCCATGCTCAGATAAGATCAATTTTTTTGAAGATGACGAAATTATGAAAAATAGTATTCATAATTCATGAAGATGAGAAGATTGATATAAAAAAAAGAGGAATTGAAAAAGAGAAACCATTTATGGGTTTAGAATAAACATATCCATCCATACAGGATTTGAAGGTGTCCATTCACTTAAATTTTTTATTGAAAAATTGTTAAAAAATGTAAATATGTGGATTACTCAAAACTATAGGTCCAACCAAACATGCTTTTGGATAGCCTCAACCTATGGCTCCTGTAGGACACTGGATCAACTGTATCCAAGGGAGTACAATTGAGTATACCTACAGGAGGCATTAATCTGAGAGCCATGTATAAACCAGCCAGATTGAACAATCTAAATAACATGCATGGGGAGGGTCAAAGGTCCAAAGGGAAGGGAGAAATAGTGGGCAAAGAGCACGCCCATTGTGAACATGGTACATGGTGGTACTGTGAGGGGAGATGAAGGATTATGGCGAATTGCAGTGGTGAATTGACTTATATATGGAGGAAAAAATGTATGGAGTTTTGACATGGGATGGATTTTCATACCCTCAGAACCAATCCCTATCATTCATCTATTATTGCTCGTAATCTCTTCCACACATCTAATCGATGTCGCTTGCATCTAATCACCATAATCCTCTATCAAATCTAAGTCTATCCTTTGATCATCGATCAACATATCCTTCATCTTCATCCATCGATCCACCCAACACTAGTGTATGACCGGATCATAGTTGATCCTCAAGGATCTCAATTCCATCCACTATTGAAGCTCGAATTAATTGCATGAGCATCATCTGGACATCTCAATCTAAATCATGAAATTCTATGTGCATTCAAGGGAATGATAATGATTAAATTGTAATTTGATGTGGAAAATGAAGTTGGAGGAGGACGTGTCATGTCAAGTGTTCAGGGAGAATAATTTCATGCATTTATAAATGCACGCACGTGATGATCATACAGAAAATAAGGAGTCAATATTCGAAATAAATATCCCATGATTCAATCCATATAATTATATGTGGTTTGATGATTTTAAAACTAATAAGATATCATTCATTCAAGGATTTGAACGTCACCGAATATCCAATGAAATTTTAATGTAATGAAATATGTTCATCCATGCCTATAAAAGGAGGAGTCGCTCGACATATCTGGATATTTATGTTATTTATTACACTTTTGTTTCTTAATAAAAATAGATTACCTATTAGATGATCCAAATAGCTTTTCAACCCAAAGGAAAATAGAACCCACTGGCCTTGGACAAGTGCTATGAATCCTTGACATGTCTTACAAAGAAGAGGTTATGTGAAACCCTTGAATGAGGAAGAACCAGATACCATTCTTGGTTCATGAAGAGGAAAACCGCGAACAATCAATGATCTTGAAGGTGGTTTGTGCACCCAGTGTGAAGGAAGTCTACACTCTCTATGTGTTGGAGAATCATACATACCTTGTCTGAGGCGAATACCTAAACCATCCTTCGTTATGTTGATAAGATACATGCATACCCTCAATGTAATGAAGAAAAATAACTCAAAAAACCACTATGGTAGTGTGTGTGTTAAATGAATAGTGGAGAATACATGCATGGTAAACACGAGTACATATGCATGATTTGAGACCAACAAAATTAAAGGAAAACAACATGTTGTGTGAACATGTAATGAAGTAGATGGACAAAGGAAGAAAAATACACATAAATTACTACACAAATTTAGGTTTTCTTTAACCAAATCATAATAAAGATAAACTAAACAATAGTTGTGTGTGCGAAAAGAACCAAAGAAAAAGAAATTGTGTGTGCATATTGATTTATGATGCTGAGTGGAGAGTGCATTTGTAAATTCATGAGACAAACACAATTAAACTAAACAGTAGATTCAAGATAATAATGTGTGTTTGAGTTTACGAAAAAAACTATACAAACATGCAATCATGTATAATAACATGCATTTATGAGAAGCTAGTGAAATACTAGACACAGTATGTTTTGAGTTCCATTCAATCCATGCATGATGTTAATTTTAATGGAGACATAATCTAGAATAATATACAGAAGATCTTATATCCAATTTTATAGTGTTTGAGAGTCCATGATGATAAACAATGATGATGTTGTTCAAGATCACTGTTTCATATTAAAATTCATCAATATGTTTTGTGCACCACTTGAACACATATAAGTGGGGTTGTGTCTACATCATAGGAAGAACAAATACACATGCATTGTTATACTGAAGACTAATCACAATGGTGATAAGAATTATTGAGCAACTTCAATAGACCATAAAAAATGTTGTTGAATATTATTTAAGAGATACTCAAGATATATTTAATCATTATGTAAGTGGAGAAATAACATCAGATCATTTATAGTGAATTAATGAGCCTGCGAAGAAGAAATATTCTCGTGTGACTTGAGATTAATAAGAACCTTGTGTGATTCTAGGAAGAGAAGAAGTATTCAATGGGACTCTAGTAACATTGTGGGATACGTATAAAGACCCCATTGTGGGACTCAGGATAGATTTTGTGGGACTCTAAATTGACCATTGTAATTATTAATAAGAATATATTGGAGAATCAATGATTATGGGAATAACCAAAATAGAAAGGAGTTCCTATTCAAACCATACCATGTAAATCATTATGTTTAGTGCCTTTAGAAATAAAGCATCATTCGAGGTAAGGTTGAGATACCCAAGGATAATGGACCAAGGAATAAACAAGTAATAGAGGGTTATATTAAAATAATAAATTTTAACAAATATATAAGGGATCACAGCTTCACTCTCTCCCCCTCGAAGGGATTACACACTAATTTGGTCACTTCAATTGTTATAAGTGTGAAGGACACCTCTAAAAGATCCAATGGAGTGGATATGAAGTGAAGAATTCAGAAATTGAGTGAGAAATGTAAAATGGAGATATCATACATGACTCATAAGTATCAATAGGCTAGAAATATGAATAATAATTTTACTACTAATGGAAAGACCCCTTCATCTGAGGGTAATCTGAAAGGTACAACATGTGATAACTCTGTTTATTATTACTCTGCAAATGAATCATGTTCATGATTTGAGCATGACATACGAATTAGATAACTTCACTATGAATTGAAATGCCAACTGAAGAAAATACATAGAGAAGTGGAAATACACATTATTTCATGCTTTAGTGCTCTTCAACATGAAAAATTATAGCTAGATGAAAAATCTGATTCCATGGAAGAGGAATTGGCTAAAAGGGTTTTCATATCCAATCATATCACAATACCAGTGAAGTCAATGGAAAAAAGAAATTTGTATTTATAATGAAATGCATGATAAAGTTTGTTAATAATTTCAAGGAATTATTTTTGAGAAATAATTACTGCATATTGAATTTTTAGAATCATTCCATGTATTTGAAATGTTTAAAAAAGTATACATGGTTGTCAAAGATGCGCAACTAGAAGAAAAATCTATGATAGTA
Source organism: Viscum album (assembly GCA_963277665.1). NCBI lineage: Eukaryota > Viridiplantae > Streptophyta > Magnoliopsida > Santalales > Viscaceae > Viscum > Viscum album. Next base: position 1,392,303,849 of record OY728126.1, on the reverse strand, counting down.
AATGAACATGACATATCGTTGAAGAAACTATGGAATGTGATTAAAGAAAAAATGATAATTCAAATGGGGAATTGAGAATGTAATATGAGGTTAGTTGAGGATGAGAAGAACTATCTCTACTTGAAATGTCTATATTTGGTGGTGAAATTGATGAATCAATAATCACTCCAAGATGGAACATCCCAAACAGCTGTATGTAAAGATTTTACCACTCATGTATCCATTGAGAACAATGATTAAAAAATTAGTATTACATAATATTCTATTTCAATGGAAAATCCACCAATATTAATGTATCCAATAACCCAATTATTTTATTTTCTACAAATTGAGTTTCATTTGTATATAGATTCTCAAAATTAAAATATGGATATATGGGTATTGATATAAATTTAGATATATCCATTAAAATCACAAGTATGGATACATGAATGGGTAAGAAGAAGAACACCCAAATTTATGATGCATAGAAATAAATAAAACTACAGAAACAAAAAAGCACTGAATCTTGAGAGAATGATACTATAAGAAAATGATGAAGATTTTTTAGATTCTGTTGGTGTTATTGGAATTTTGGGATCTCGTCACTGGATAAAAGAAAAATGTGGCAATATATGAAAATTATGGAAGGCCTCCAATCAACGAATGTATATGTAATGAAATGTATTATCCTATAATGTTAATGTAGAATACACATATGAATAAGAACCTATCTATCAAGAACATATTTGAATAACATAACGAGTATGGTGATAATTGAGACAAATTGGTCAATATTATGATGACTAATGGTTTTTCCCACCATGGAGAATGCATATGTTTATAAGAAGAAAATGCCTCAATAAATTAAGATGAAAGGGAAAATTTATGGTAAATTATCCTTTGGGAATATGGAAAATAATAATTTCAGGAATATAGTGAATGAAAATATTCTCAAGAAGAAGTCTGATCTAGACTCCATGAATGTCATTTAAAACATGAAAAGATTCTTTTATTATGGAATTAAATTCATACTATGGATCAATACAATCAAGCCATGTAAATTAATAGATGAAAACTAAAATTAAAAATAGGATCAATCTAGGAGTGGTCGGGATTGATTGAAAACATTCTTGATGAAAAATTTGGTATTTTCATAATAAAGGTGTCTTAAAAACATTGAATATGCCATGGGAGATCTCTATAAAAAAATATCGTTAGAAGCATTGTCTAGATATTTAGCCTAATTGATTTCAAATTTCTAGATAACTAAAAAAATCTAAATAGGAAGTACTTGCTAAAGAAAATGAAATGGGTCATCATATTATGCCATAAGAATATGAGTTCGAATTTTTTATGAGGTTGTCATCACATGAAAATCCATGTGTCTCACAACAACATTGTGGAAGGATAATGTATGATGAACATCAGGAAAAAAAGTTATAACAACTTTACTAGGTCAATAGGATATGTTGAAAATAGAAAATCATGCACCATTAGAAGCTCCTTCAGTAATGGAAGAAGTAAGAAAAAAATCCACACATGTTAAAGGTGAATGGAAGTAAAGGGTTAATGATGAAAATGAAATATCAAAATGTAAAATTGGGAGAATACACTAGCATGAAGAGTAGAAAACACATTAGAGGTACATGGAATAGAGTTCTTAGGTCGAGTGAAAATTTTCATCCCTATTTCTCATATTAAGATAATCACATGTTTTCCATATTATTACCACATATTTGTTTTGTATATGTTTCTACACATTTTAGGGTGTTAAAGGTGAAGGTCATTATCAAAATGATAAATGGATAAATATAGTGTAAAACAACAAGTTATACTCATTATTCAAGATTTTATAGTTACATGATGTTTTACATTGTTGAAGATTGTCAACTTGAATATCTTGAAGATTACCTAATGATATTTTCCACAATGATGAATCAACGGTACTTCACCCTTTGAGGTGGGGAAAATTTAAAGGAGTGGATATTAAAGATGTTTTCTTGAAAAATATTTAAATTCATGTCATCTCAAGAAGTTAAAACATGAGGTATTCCAATCACACATTCATACCTTGCTCTTAATTATATTCATCATGTTAATTAAAAGGGACTGCTTGATTGATGACTAGATGGGATGAAGGGGGTAGCTTTATCATTTAACTAGAAATATTTTAGTATGTATGATGAAGTATGTTCATGATTTTAAATGTAATTGATTAATATGATTATCTCTAACCCCTCGTTTAATAATTGATACACTCTAGGCATGATTTCACATGTATTTTTGTTTATGGGACAACATTGAAATCCATGGTCTTATCTATCATGTTTTCTACAATGAGTTATCCCAAGTAGACTTATAGGTGGATAACTAATGGATAATTACTAACTGAACCATGTGACATCATCCCACTCTCAGAAATATTCATGAAGATGTTATTTAATGGGGGGAGAACATGTTTTTAAAAGATTCGCCACTAAAACATATTATTTGGTTGCCAATGTGGTGTAGAAATGATTGGCCCATATATTGGCCCATACAAGGTGTTCTTAGGGGATATTCAAAAAAAATACAATGGGGGAGATAGTTAGTCATAGTGTTGCATTTTCTTCAATAAGGTGTCAATATGATTATAGAAATAAAATGATTGAAGTTGTAATCATGATTGAAGTGTTAATGATTAATGTAGTATTTTTGACTCAGTAATGAAACACATTAATTATCATGAATATGTTTCATAACTAATTGAAACATTATAATTACAATTTTACATTGGATGTCATGCTTGATTATTCTCCATAGTAAATCGTAAAATTGTTTTTGATGATCTTCAAATCCCAATTCATGGGTTCAATAGACCACATTAATGACTACAATGTTTCCACGAATTATGTTTCAATGCATGAGGGAGTGAAATGTAGTACCATCCATGTTTGTATGAAGGATTATTAGAAAAGGTATTTTGAATTATAATTCCAATTATAATTGAGGATAGAGTGAATTGTCCATGCAATGATAAGAACCATTTGATTGAAGATCAAGAAAGCATGCATACTGGAATTCACAATGCATAAGGATGAGAATATTGAAAAAAATAGGAATAGAAAAATAGAAACCATGCATGGGTTTGGAATTATAGAAGGCATCCATGATGGTTTTGGAATTGTCCATGCACTTACAGTTTTTAATACAACTTTAATAAACAAAGTGAATACGTGGCTAACTCAAAAATATAGGGCCAGCCAAGCAAGCTTTTGGCCAGCCTAAACCTCAGAATCATGCAAGACACTGGGTCAATCACACCAAAGAGAGGCCAATAAATTATTCCTGCAAGAGGAATGCATGTGCGAGCCATGTATAAGCCCGCTAGAGTGTATAAACTGAAGCCAGTGCATGGTGAGGGCCAAAGGCATGAAGACAAATCATGGGCACAAAACATACATGCAATGAACATAGTACCTAGAAATACTGTGAGGGGAGATTGTGAAATATGTCGAATGGAAATAAAGAATTGGATTATATACCATGGGAAATCTGCATGTATTTTCTATGTCAGATAGTTTTTTCAATCTATGGATGAAATCCTCGCAGTTCATCTAATTTTTCGAGTAATCTTGAAAGATCAACTAATTTTCGTCATGTGCATCTAATCATTAATGTTTGATATTCGATATGAGATTATCCAATGATTAGAGATGAACGACACTGTCATCTTCAACCTACAAGCCACTTGATGCTGTTATACAACAAGATTATAGCCACATCTCTAGGATATCACATCCAGACATCGTTGAGGCTCGAATTGAATGATTGAGTGTAATCTGTTTGTCACAACTAAATTCTAGAAATTAGATGTGCATGCATGGGAATAAAAAAATGATATTGAGATTGGAAGAGGAAAATGAAGATTTTGGAGGCCATGTCATGTCAATCATTGAAGGAGATGACATTCATATATTCATAAACATGTCCACGTGAGGATCATACCACAAAGAAAAAGTTTGTGTTTGAAAAAGATATCCCATAATTCATTCTATATCATTATACATGGTTTGAAGATTTTATAATTCTAAATCTCTCATGCATTCAAAGATTTTAACATCACATAATATCATACGGGATTTAAATGCAGAGTAACAAATTGATCAAAACAAATAAAAGGAGGAGTACCTTGACCGATCTGGTTGTTGAAGATATTACGAAAGCTTTACATTCCTTGTAGAAATAAATAACCGATTAGAGGATCCTCACAGCAATGCAATGAAATGGAATATAGAACCCTCAATCCTTTGAAAAGTGCTACAAACACAAAAAGAGTCTCACAATGAAGATTCTCCATAAATCTCTTTCATTAATAAGATCCACATAACATTCTCATTTCATGAAGAGGAAAACTGTGTACCATCGTGGTTCATAAAGCTGGCCCTCACACATAGTGGGAAAGAGGTATCAATTCTCTGTGCATAGGAGAACCACACTACCCTTGTGTGAGGAGAAGCTAAGAACCATACCAGTTTCAGTAGAGAAGATCCATGCTTACCCACTACATGATGAAGAAAAATAACTCACACATATATCTGAGGTAATGTGTTTGTGAAAATAATAGTGGCTAATAATTTCATGATTCACATGCATACATATGCGTGAGCTGAGACCATCTACATGGAATGAAAAAAAGAGATAGGATGTGCGAACTTGTGAAGATGTATAAGGGAGAAAGGAAAATAACACACATAAAATAATACACGCATTTTGATTTGAACTAACATACACATTTATTTAACCAAAACTATACAACATGTGTGTTTGTGAAATGAAAAGAAGAAGAAGAATTTTTTTGTGTTCATATTGATCAAAGAAGCTATGTGGAGAGTGCATGTGTAATTTCATGAGACAAACACATTGAACCTAAACCATTTATTCATGATAATAGTGTGTGTTTGAGTTTTTGAAAAATATTATACATGTATGAAATCATTTATATTCACATGGACATTTGATAAGTCGATGAGATCCCCAAAACATGAAGTATTGTGTGCAATAAAATTTTTGAATGATGTGAATTTGGATTGAGATTCATGCTGAGAATATTTAATGAAGAACTTATATTCGAGTGGAATGTGTTTGAGAATCTAATAAGATAGACTATGCTAATGTTGTAAAAGATCACTCTTGAAAATTGGTATTTTTGAAGAAGTTGTGGGGACCACTGTACACATAATTGTGAGGATAAGTCCTTATCATAAGAATCAAGAATTTCCAGCACATTATTGCACTGAGGACAGATCACAATGGTGATAATAATTCTTGATCAAGGCCAATAGACCTTACCAAAGGCTATCGAACATTGATGAAGAGATACATGGGAATGTTTGAATCAGGAAGCCCATGGGGAATGTTCATAAGATCATCTACATTGAATCAACAATCACTCAAATAACGAAGTTTCTCATATGAATAGAGAGGTATAAGAAACCTTTGTGATTTAGGGAGGAGAATAAGTTTACCTTAGGACTCTAGAGTAGGCCAATAGACTCTATTAACACTATGCGTTGTAGTATAAAGAACCTCATGTGGGACTTAGGAGAGACACACTGGGAATTTGGATCAACCACTGAATTTAATAATATTATTATTGCGGTGAATCTATGTTGGGGGAAATAACTGACAGATCAAGGAGTTGGTCTTTGAACAAAACATTGTAAATCTTTATTTTTAATTCCTTTTGATTTATATCATCATTCAGGGTAAGGATGAGAGAGATAAGAAGAGTGGATTGAGAATCTAACCATACCTAATTTTTTAATTGAATAGAATCAATTTTTAAATTTTTTAAGGGATTACTAATTCAACCCCTCCCCATGTCAGTTATTCGACACTGATCTAGGCACTTCAAGATGCCATTTTTTGTAGAAGATTCCATCTATACAGTATGATTACATTTAGAATATTCAATTTTACATTTTACTTCATTGTAAGGATGAAACTATAATGTAAACATTAATTAGAATTAATATTTATTATAAAGTTTTTATTTAGATGGAGTTCTGAGAAGAATGATGAAGTTGTGAGAAACACTTTTTAATTAAAAGTGTATGTAGATATTTAAGGGTATTTTTATGTTCTATGAAATTTTGTTATGTGGGAATTTTTTTTCGAATCCCTCCTAAATCTTTATTAGAACCAATAAAAGGAAAAGAGTAAATTTTACTTTCAAATGATATATGAAAAATATTCACATTTGGTAGATTACATAGAATATTTGATGTTTTACAAAGAATATGTTTTTCGATATAGCACTACAGAGGATGTTTTCAAAAAATAAGAAGAAGATGGAATGTCAAATACAACGATTATCATACTAGAAAAATTCATTTTACACAGAAATCTGAATGAGATTTATGAAAAAAAGGAATAATCTATTATGAATTGTTTCGGTGGTATTCTAAAAGACTAGTATTCATAAGATGAAAAATAATACAAAAAAATAAGAATTTGATTTCCATATTAGTGTCATTATGATGTCTATACTTGTTATTACCTGTTATTTGGTATAAAATTGAGTAATTTTTGTTTTAATATTATATTTTTGAAATTTTACATGGATGCATAGTAACATGTTTCGAAGAAATAGGTGGATAATTATTATTTTATTACACAATCTTATATTGAACCATTCCATGCTTTTTGATGTACATAAACAGTTGTGATGAACATTTTTCTACACAAGAGTAAGTATAGAGGCCCTCTCATTTCAAAGAGTTAACAGAACATAATTTTTAAGGTATAATTAGTCATTAAAAAATCAAATTCCCTAATACTTCTAATGTTATAGTTCATTTAGAAACATGGAAACATAACCACTACTATATATGAGAGCTACATCATCTCTCAAAATGTTATTCATGAATATCACCAATCTTATCCATATAAAACATTGTAGATGTCATCATAACCACTAGGAAAGGAAACAGAAAACAGGGGAGATTAAATTCTTAGTACGGATAAACAAGGGAGATAACTAAGAAGAAACATGCTCACAAGTGTATGAGAATGTGATCATGAAAATAGAATATCATAACCATCACATCAATAATCATAACAATGATTATGGAATAATGATTATAAGTTAATAAGACATGAATCATGATTAAATAGAGAGAATAATCCATGAAAGCATAAGAAAGGAATAAAACATATAATTGTGGAAACACATAATCGTATAATTTTATCCCCATTGTAACCAAGGCATCACTACAATGACCATATTAGTTGATAAAGTTCTTTACGAAAATGGGTGAACCCCCATTATATCCCGTTATTATTGATCCATGCATCCTCGTTCCATTCCTATATTATGGAACTGAGTAAACCCTCATTCCAGAGCTATATTACATAACTGAGTAAACCCTCATTCCAGCCATGTATTACTGAACTGAGTAATCCCTCATTCCATCCTTGTATTACTAAACCAATTAATCACTCATTCCACCCTTGTAATATTGAACTATGAAAACAGTTATTCTTTCCCTGTATTACTGAACCCAGGAAAACCAAATTCCATCCTGGTATTTTTGAAATGAGTAACACTACATTTCATCCTTGTATTAATGTACCATGTAATCCCTCGTTATATCCCTATATTACTGAACCCAATAAACCCTTGTCTATCTCTTGATATATAATTCCTTACCCGATTAATTGGAGGATGATATAGGCCCAACCTATCACATAATGAAATCATAAATAAATGTTCCCCAAGATCATAAATAAACATATCATATCCCATTATATGAAATGGGAATCCGAATCATGTAAACATATCAAATCTTGTGGAAAGAGAGATGTATCATAATAATTTCATCATAAATATTACTCCTGAAAAGAAGTGTGTTTCAAAACAATATAACATGTGAAAGAGAAAAAATTTTCCTATAAATATTACCCACGAAAAATAAATGGAGTTCATATAGAAATGGAATTAATCAAAATAGATTTATATAAAGGATATGAATAGAACATTTAGATCATTTACTATAAGTGAATGAGTAAAATCGATAGATGTCATCTTAGATGGAAAATAATTTTGAAATATACTCTAAAAACGTTAATTGGTGAAAATATATATTTTTTATTTAAAATGTATTTTTTAATACAAAAAACTATTTAAAAATAATTCTCTTATAAAATACCTTGAAAACCTACAAGTAACACTAGAAATCATTTTGAATTTTTTTTCTTGATAACATTTAAAATAATATTCAAAACATTACAACAAACTTTTACTTTGATTGAACATTAAATAATATTTAGAAATATTAAAATGGTTTTTGAAAACCATTACTATGAAAATACATTGAAATCTTATAATTAATTCTATAAAACGTTTTTAAAATCATTTATTAAACATATAAAATATGCTTGAAATCGTTTTTGAAACCCATTTCTTTGAAAGAACATTGAAAAATTATAAATAGAACATGAAAACAAATATTTAATATTGTTTTCTCTGAAAAAATTTAAATGTTGGTTGAAGCCATTTTGAATAAAGTTTCCATGAAAATTTTTAAATTTTTTTTTCTTTATGCTAATATTGTTTAAAAATTCAAATAAAAATTCAAATAAATGACGACATGTAAATCTATAAATTTTGTACAGGGTAAAATAAAATTATTTTGGCATGGTAAAAAGGATAGAAATGTTCCATATTTCAAAAGAAACAAGAAGATTCCATTAAAGATATGGTAAATGAAAAAAGGGTAAAAATTTTATTTATATATTAATGGGAAGTGGTATTATATTCTAGGAATCCATTTTTAGAAACATATATTTCTGACCGAATAGAGGGTAAAGTCGGGTTTTCATAATAACATTCTCTTAAATATATTTTTTAACCAATAGTAGAGAATGGTAAAAATACAACATTTTATCATGAAATAACATAGTTAAGGTAAAATCAAGATAATATTTAGATATGTATAAGAATATTTCATCAAATGAATCATAAACATAAACAATCTCGAAAAGCGATGAGATTGTCTCAATAAACTCATATAAATTTGTATCACGGTATCATGATATCCATGTAAGGGAATATAATTAAATTAAGAATATAATATCATGTGAATATTTTAATTCATCACATGGTATTTAAAATCGACGAATATTAAACTAAAAAAATGAGTTTTGGTTTGTAATAAAACATGAGTCTCAAAGAAGAATAATTGAGACAAAACATTTTTACTAATTTGGTAACATTTAAATAATAAAACCCATAATAAAATAATTATAAAAATGTAATTTGAATATCCATAAATTTAAGGAAAATATACATAGACTAAAATAATGGGTAGTATATATACCACACAAAGGAATGTGTGGTTAATATAGCTTGTATATCGCAGCAATTAAAAGTGAGATGAAATCCCCTTACCTTCTGTCTTTACACTTTTCACACCTGAAAATTATCATTTATAATAAATATACAGTTATTATTAATCATTTATTGACACATATTATTATTAATAATAACATATATGATATTATTATTACCTTATATTACCCACTTGTTAACGATCTTATGTTAATGTTTTACTTTGGGTAAAATTCACGTTGTTCTTCACATGTCTCTTAATTTGTTACATTTATGGTCTTTATAATTATATCCTGATTAATGAATGTAAAACATTATATAAATATCATTTACATAATTTATATATGTATTCTAAAAATCTATGTAATATAAGAGTATGAAATGGAATATATCGTTCATGGAGATGGTAAGTCGTACGTACGTATGATTGTTGTTTCTATCTATATTATAGTATTCAATGAAAGAATGTAAATGATATATATATGTAGACATAATTATTCCATTATCATTAATATATCATATATATCATATTTTTTCATTAAAATAATCCATAATACATTCCATGTGGTGTTTGAATGAGTGACATCGCTTTGTAGGGGCGATCATCAACAATTCCTCACACGAGATTATCATTTTGACACCAAATAGAAGGTAAAGAGGTGTTTGTTGTAAAAGGGAAATAATAATATTAAATACATAGTAAATAAAATATACGACATATATAAATAGATATTTCATCATCATGTCCACCATGGTCGGTGGTAAAGGGGAAATTAACAATCATCGTTTCGTGAGGAAGTAGTTCACCGTACACAGAAAAAAGAATGTTCAATATCTATTAGATGGAGGCGTGTGAATGTTTCAATCATAAAATTATGTCAAAACATCTTAGAATATGTAGAATACTAGGGTGTTTCATAAAATATTATAATAAATAGGTTTTAGTGGTGGATAATGAAAATAAATGAAAGGAGATTTAGAGAAAATGCTATTTCTAAATTGGGTAACTCCTTTTGGTTTGTGCCGAAAGGATTTGTTGAAAAGATTTATTACAAAAGGAATGATTCAAGGTATAAGGTATTATTTTTTAGATTATATTGTTTTATATCACGGAATATCGTAAAATTTTGATATGTGTGAGGTATTTATATAAGTTGTGTCATTTTATATGGTATGAAAAGGAATCACAAGGAATTTTTTGGAACAATTTTGGTGTTTACATGTTCTTACAAAAAAAATAGTCATCGAAGACCAAAAAATATTCATAATGTAATGTTTCGGGACAAACTATGTTCATACAATTGGTTTTGGAAATGTTTATATATCATTTTCCCTTTAATTTTAGGGTTTAGTCCCGAATTAAGCTTAATTTAGTGATAACTCATGTGATTAATTTTTATAAAATTAAATAATAATTTGGTCAAAAAATAACATTGTTTTATTATAATATAAATATTAGAATGATTACAATGTTTTATCTCAGGAATTTTATTTTTTTCATAAAATTGGAAAAATTAAGATTACTAGTAATCCCGCAGATGGGATGAAATAACATGGTTTTAATGTAGGAAAACGTCAAAAGATTATTCAGATTTTATGTTAATTTTTACAGTTAAAATTGTGTCTAATGAATTAAATTGAATTAATAGATGTAATATTTTTATAATTTGAACATAAAACATGTTTATTAAATCATTTAGTATTAATAATTATTTATACAAATGGATTCTTTAACTAAAAAACAGTATTTTTCACTATTTTCGAATAAATGATGTTTCTACGATAAATCCCAATAATTCACTTGTTGATAATTTTGATGTTATGAATTACAAAAGGATATTTATTAAATAAAATCCAATTTATAAATTTTTCTAAAATCCTTATCGTTATTATTAATACTACTTTCATGAAAATGATTTTTTAAACGTAGAATGACTTTTCAAAAAATCATATCTTTCATTATCAATATGTTTTATTTACAAAAATAAAATTATAAAAAATATTTTAAAAGTATTTATTGATATTTTTGTAACTATTATTAATCGTTATGATATTATTATCTCCTTTAATAAATTATATATATATATATATGTATATATATATATATTTCAAATAAAATCATTGTTGCATGCCTCGTATTAAAAGTCGGTGTTTCATGGGTTCCAAGCAATATTTCAATGTGTATAGCACAAGCCATGATTGTAGTGCATGTAAAATAATTTTTTTACTTTTTGTTTTAATATAAATATATATAACTATTTTCAGTGTCCTGTGAAATGAATTTTTAGAAAATAAATTTTAATTCAAAAAAAAATTTCTTCAATTCTCATTGTGTTACATTCTACCACCAATAATATGAATTTATCCATAGAAATTATTTTGGGTTATCAATGGTGTCATACTTGAATGTTTTATTCAAATAAAGCAACATCAAAAAATTTGATTCTAAAACATCAATTAAAATGAGAAATTTAGAACCATAACAGTTACGCAAGGTAACATATATCATGGTTTCCACATTGGAGAAAACAGGATGGGGGTGAAGATAGGACATGGAATGAAATAATAGGTATTAATAGTGGTGATTGAGGTAATATTTAAAAAACATGTTGATTATTAAATGAAATTTGAGGGTCTCAATGTCAAAAATATTTGAGGATTTAAAAGGCCATCATCTAATAAAGAAATGAAAGTATTACAAAAAATGTTTTTTATCCAATTTAGAAAATTGAGTATTTCAAGAAAAATTTATATAAACAAAATTTAATTCTTGGATCATTATTTGATAAATTTATAAAAACATATATTAACTCGTGAACTGAATGTCTAGAAATTAATTTTTATGGGAAGGGAATTAAAATATCCTTTTAAAAAAACTTATGTCACATAAATGAATGAAAAATATAACTATATTTCTCTTAAAAGATTACATCCATTACTATATACAAATAAAAAATTAAAACTAATAGTTTATATTAATTATTTATTCATTACATAGAAATATACATTTTATATGAAAGTTCATATGTGAATGTTATGTATAAAACACTTATCATCCTTCAGTCATGGGTTCAAGAATCGCAGCCTTACTAGACACGATATGATGTTGCCTTACCTATGTGATGTCCTTTTATAAAATTAATATAATAAAATATATATCACATAAATTCTTGAAATAAGTTTTATCACCTATTATCCTTTTAACCAAGGTTCTCAACACAAACTTAGTGAAAAAATATATCATCTGAATCATAAATTAAACCTTCAGTGAATGGATAGCCATATAACCCTTCTTAGAGGTGAATATTGAAAACCTTATAATGAGTGGAATAAAATCATCTAAACATTAATTTACCATTAAATCACATTTTGAAACTTTTTTTAACATTCAAATCATGTGAATACCCTCATAATATATTCTATTGATGCATGGTGACATCATGAATTAAAAAAATACATTTTGTAAAAAAATCATTCTTCCACATTCCAAATAATATTGGATTTACTCCATAGATCCATAAAATATGAAAACAACATTAGTGGTTGCATAAACCACTTATGAACAATTCCTTACTTAAATCTAAGATAATTAGTACTATCTAATTTACTTATTCATATCCAACATATATTTATACATACTAAATTATCTTAATATAATGAACATGATAAGGGTTACCATACCATATTCAAAATGTTTACATTCATGAGATAACATTTCTAGTTCATCGTGACCATTCAATAAATTTTTGTATGTCTTTAGCAAAAACATAAACTGAACAATCCATAAATAATTCATCGATCATATTTATATAATAGAAATACATAAATTATTTGACTAAAACATCTTTAATCCATAAAGAATAATACTTCATTCCATTCACATTACATCCATAGAGTCATCATCATCAGACATGTAACCATTACTTGCACCACCTTGTTGATTATCTTCAAGATCATTCTTCTTAGGATACTGGGTTGTAGAATAAAAATTATCTCCACACCCAAAACACGTAACCTTCGATGACGAGATATGGAGGAAAAAATTGACATTCATTTCATTACCCAAACTCTTCAATTTTCCATTCAAGGAACCCGATTTATCTAATTCTTTTCCCCAGTAAAAAGAATTATTGTTCCAATAAAAAATTCATTTAGGTGATTATATCCACATTCTAGACATAAATGAAACTGAATCTTCATTCATTCATTGTCTCTAATACCCAATCTCTCATTGAACTCATTCTTTCTATTCCATGGTGAGTCAGATATTTGGTCAATGTAAACATAGTAAATCATGTTCCGCAAACAAACACTTGTCATGATCATGACATCATTAACTCTAGTGATAAGCCAGCATTACTACTAATCATAACATCATCCATCACATTCAACATTAATCTAGTTTGTTCTATTTCCCGCCATTGACTAAAACTAGAAGCATGATGCAAGCATTACTTGTCATAGTTGAAAACCACATAGTCATGAAATTAATAACCTATAGGGCGTCAAAATCACGACACATTCTATAATCTATGAACCCTATGGTGTATCATAGGTTATTCATTTCTAAATTATATCTAAATCCTTTGTGATTGTTCAGGAAGAGTTTGTGAATTCTAAAAGCATATCCCCCAATATTTTCAAACCAGATGCCTCACAATACCCATTGTTGGGTACATATTACCCGGATTCAAGCCCGAAACATCTTGTTGGTGTTGTTACCCCAATTTACATATGTCCTAGAGGCACATCCACTTATATTATCTAGACAAGAATGTACATCTTGGAAACGACTCGATATATACTTTTACAAAAATCTATAAAATTTTCTTTAATTTTAACTCATATTTATAAATATCATTAGATACATCCCTAGATATATATTAAAAAATAGACCTAATGATATCTATTTGATTTTAGTATCCCTATTTCCAAATGATGACTACACCTTTTCTCTGATAACAACTATAGTGACCCTCACATTTAAAAATCTTAACATTACATAACAATTATAGATTACATAAACATACCACAAATAGAATCCCAATGACTGTAGTTTTTATAGTGAATTTTGAAACATTTAAACATAAAAACTGGTACATATGTGAGCTACTTCATCTCCCACTAGGTTCTTCTTGAATAAATCTCTTTTTAGACATATCAAACATAGTAAATGTCATCATAACATGGGGGAAAAGAAACATAAAAGGGGTGAGACAAAATGGTTAGTGAGGGCCAAAAAAGGGCGGCATTTAAGAATAAAAATGATTATAATGGTTTGAGAAAGTGATCATGAAAATATAAGATCATACCATGCATATCAAAGACCATTAATAAGATCCTGGAATAAATATTGGCAGTTCTTAAGACATGAAACATGATTAAATAAAGACAATAATCCCAAAAAGAATAACATATGAATAAAACATATAATTTGGGAAACACAAAATCATATAATATGATTTACAAAGTATCCAATGAATCATTGACAATACCATATTTGTGGAAAAATACCATTTCTGAATCAGGTGAACCACCATTCTATCTCTTTATTACAGAGCATAGTGAACCATTTTCCCTCCCTATATTACTGAACTGAGTGACCCCTCATTCCATCCATGTATTACTAAACCATGTATACCATCATTTCAACCCTATATTTATGTATCATGTAAACCCTTATTCTAGCCATATATTACTGAACTGACTAAACCATCATTCTGGTCCTATTTTACTGAACCAATTAAACCATCATTTTATTCATGTATTACTGAACTAAGTAAACCCTCATTCCAACACTGTATAATTAATCCGAGTAAACCCTCATTCAAACCCTGTATTACTGAACCGAGTAAACCCTCATTCCATCCATGTATTTCATTAATTTTTAATCCCTCATTCTATACCTTTCTATCTCTTGATATTTAAATCTTTAACCAATGCATTAGATGGAGATATATGTCACACCCTTCACATAATAAAATCAGACATACATGTTCACTATGATTATAAATAAACATATCATAACCCATGAAATTAAATGGTTATAATAGAAATTTAAACATTTCATAATAGGAGGATAGAGATAGGTTTCATAATCATTTCATCATAAATGTAACATTTAAAAATAAGTGGGTTTCAAAATCATATAACACATAAAATATAAACGGGTTTCAAAAAGATATTACCCACGAAGGAAGAATGAGATTCATTAATAACATGGAATTAATCATTTATCATTCTTATGGAAGAAAATGAATGGAACCATTATATCATTTTCTAGAAAGTCATGAGTATCCTCCATAGGTTTCAACTTAGACAGAAAATAATATTGATATATACTTTAAAAATTATCATCATAAAAATATAAATTTTTGTTTGAAAAATAAATTTTTAATACATAAAACAATTTGAAAATATTTTTCTTATAAAATACCATGAAAACTTATAAATAAGACCTAAAATAATTTTTAAATCCTTTTTCCTTGAAAACTTTCAAAATTATCTAAAAAACATTTCAGATATTTTTTTCATTAAAATCACTTCAAATTTTTTAATGAAATATTGAAAATGATTTTGAAAACATGTTCCATGAAAAAATTGAAAATATAAATGGAAATCTTGAAAAAAAAATTAAAATCATTATTATTGAAAACATATAAGAGAAACATTAAATATTTTTGAAAAAAATTCTTTTAAATCACATTGAAAACTATTAAAAAATTGAAAATTTTTTGAAACAAATTTCAATGAAAAAATATAAAATAATTTATAATCCATTTTGATAATAACAATCCTTGAATTGTTTTTAAAAATAATTCTTAATGATTACTTTTTTTTACAATTAAAATGTAGCTTCAGAGAAATTACATTTGGTAAATACGTACATGTCATACGTGGTCAAAAGACAATTCATATTGAATGGTAAAATGATAGAAAATTTACTTGTTTTAAAAGAAAAAGGAATGTTACCTTGAAAATTTGGTAGAAGAAAAAAAGGGTAAAAAATTATTTTAGACATTATAGGGAAATTGTATAATATTCTAGGAATCCCTTTTTAGAAACATAGATATCCGACTGAAGAGAGGATAATATTGGGCTTTCATAATATCATTTTCTTAACTATCTAATGTACCTGAGAGAATATAATGGTACCAATACATTAGTATATAATGAAATAAGTTAGGATAATGAAACTGATGAATATTCATGGGATATGGATCATAATATTTAATCAAAGGAAGCATAAACAAATATATTCTTAAAAAGTGATGATATTTTCTCAATAAACTCTTATAACATGGTATCATGGGATCATGATATACATGTAAGGAAATGATATTAAATGAAGCATATAAAATCATGATAAGATTGAGATTCATTATATGAAATGTAAAATGGATGTATATGCACCTCACAAATGATATTAGTTGTACAACAAAACATGTGTCTCAACGAAGGCAAATTTTGAGAAAACATCTTTACCAACATGGTATCTTTTGAGATTTATACCCAATGATAGAAGGATCATAAAAATAGAATTTAAATACCCACATATTGAATTAAAATATAAATATAACAAAATCATTGGTATTACATACACCACTCTAAAAATTGATTTGTTAATTTATCATGTATCTCACTGAAATTAGGAGTGAGAAGATATCCCCTTACCCTATGTTGTACTTTCTTAGTACTCATAATATCTTTCTTTATAATAAATATAATTTTATTAGAAATATTTTAGAGAAGAGTATTTTTAAAAAATATTACAATATATGGTTCTATTATGACCATATATTACCCTGTGGTTAATGACCGTATATTAATGTTTCACGTTGGGTGAAATTCAATTTGTTCATCGCATGTGTCTTAATTTATTATATCTTTGGTTCATAAACTTATATGATGATTATATATAGTAAAAAATTATTTAAATATCATTTAAATACAATATATGTGTTTTATAATAATATATATAATATTGGAGTATGAAATGAAAAACATTGTTCATGGTTACGGTAACCCTTATGTACACAAGGACCTTGTTTCCATCATTATTATCATATAAAAAGAATATATATAATTTCATATATATGTATATATAAAATTCTTCCATGATAATTAATATATTATACATATCATATAAGTTCACTAAATATTAC
The DNA here is from genome assembly GCA_963277665.1 of Viscum album. Classification (NCBI taxonomy): domain Eukaryota; kingdom Viridiplantae; phylum Streptophyta; class Magnoliopsida; order Santalales; family Viscaceae; genus Viscum; species Viscum album. Next base: position 1,392,286,329 of record OY728126.1, on the reverse strand, counting down.
CTCAATACAGTTTTATGGTTCATGAACAAACCACATCACTTTTAGGGGTGGTAGTCCACACTTCATCAAATAAGATTATCATAATAACATCTAATAGAAATTAAAGAGATGATTATTGTAAAATTATTATATATGAAAAAATGAGTATTAAATATAATATATTATTTATAAAAATATTTTAACCATCATAATTTCCATCGTGATTGGTGTTAATGGAGAAATGAGCAATCATCATCTTGTGAGAAATTAGTTTGTCGTACACAGAAATGATATGTTCAACATCCATTAGTTTGAGGAGTGTGTAAGTGTAGGTCAAAATCATTTCATAAAACATTGTAGTATATTAATTATACTTTTTATTTCACCCAATAATGGAATAATGTGATTTGAGGTGGGGGATTACGAAAATAAAGGAAAGGATATTGAGAGAATATGTTACCTCGAAATCTGGAAAATTCTTTTTGGTTTGTGACAAAAGGATTCGTTGAGAAGCTTTCTTCCCAAATGGATTCTTCATTGTAAATGGTATAATTTTTTGTATTATAAATTGGTATATATTAAGAGAACATAAAATGTTTTAGAGGTGTGAGTTATGCATTGAGGTGGTGGCCTTTTATAGTGACGGAAAAAAATTTACATGGAATTTTTAGAATCAAATTACTTGTTAAAATGTTTTTATGAAGAAAAATTAATAAAAATGAAAACCAACTAAGAAATTTAAGGTTTACGGAATAAATATGGACAAAAAATTGGTTTTGGACCGCATTATAGACCATTCGAGCTCTTAATTTTAGGGTTTATCCCCTAATTAAGCTTAATTTACCTTAACTAATTTGATTATTTTTAATCACTGTTACTAATCATCTGGTCCCTAATTAAAATAGTAAACTTTGAATATTAATATTATATTGAGTTCCATTTTTTATGTAATATTTTGGAAATTTAAATCATATATGCATAAGAATTATTACTATTTCTAATCCCACAGACTAAACGAAATAACGCGGCTTTAAAGTAGGAAAACTTTCAAAATCTTGTTAATATTTTATATTCAGTTTCTAAGTGAAATTTATTATAATGAATTAAATTGAATTAATATATGTAATATTTATATAATTCTATCATAAAAAATATTTATAATTTCATTTAGTATTAATAATTAATTATACAATAAGTATTATTTTAATAAATAACAGTATTTTCAACTATTCATAAAAATGATGTTTGTGAGAAAAATCACAAAAATTCACTCAAAGATAATTTCGATGTTATGAATCCAAAAATATTTTTTATTTTATAAATTTAAATAACTAAATGTTTCTAAAATTAATTTCATTATAAGATGTGGTTAATTCTAGAAAGTCATGTTTTGAAACATAGAAAGACATTACCAAAAATATAATCATCCCTTATCAATATGTTTTATTTATATTAACATATTTTAATAAATATTTGGAAAGTAGTTATTATTATTTCTATAAATATTTTTAATGTATATTTTATTATTATATTATTTAATTGAATATATGTGTGTGTGTGTGTGCATCATAGAAACTCAGTGTTGCGGGGATCGTATGCCAAGTCAGTGTTTCTTATGGTGCAAGCCTTGTTGGTATTGAAATTGAAAGTTTTTACTAAGAGTTTTAATAAATAAATATATATATATATATATATATATAGATAATTATACTGTCATTTGAAATTAATAATAATGATAAGATAAAATAATTAAAAAATAATAATTCTAAAAATCATGCATTGTTATAGTAAGGGTATATCCAAATTGTTTAATCCATAGATAAGGATTGTCTTATACTGACTAATGGGGTATTGTATTTCATCCAATCCATACCAAGGACATTGATACTCTTATAGTGTAGTGGATCATGTAAATACTTATGTTCTTGTGGATGTTTCATTATTTCATTTTCAACAATGTGATAATTCTTTAATATCAGGTGAATTTTATTTCAAGAGTAATAAATTTAAGATGAAGAAGTTAACATAGATTAACCCACTCCCCCTATCAGTGTTATATCTAATCTGGGTGAGTATTATCATACCACACTATCCTCATATGGGAGACCCCCTCTTGATAGAGTGCATAACATAAATATTGGGACACTATACCATGGGTTATGTGAACTTATATTGTTGGAATAATGATATACATCATCAGTATACAAGTTCTCATAACCAAACCAAAGTGGGGGTAAGTAATAAAACAATTTATATTATTCCAAGAAAATACAAACATATGTAAATAATCATGCATCCCCTCAAAACACATTTTTTTAAAATGTCACATAAAAATCTTATGACCATCAAACATTTTAATAAAAACAAAAAAAGTGATAAGAATGAACACCTCAACCAAATTGAGTCTCAAAATCATCATCAAAATATTTATATACTCCCATATATGTTTTTTAGGTAATTTGAATAATAATTCAATGTCTCTATATATTAAATTTTAAATTATAAATCATTCATTTTATTTAATTTAGGATAAATACACACTATAAAAATGAAAAAATATTAAAATTATGGATTTCATCCATTAAAAATAATATATGTAATATTACCTATATATGTTATTGAAAAATTTACAATATCTCACCGGGAATTTATATAAATACCTTAAATTTGAAAATATTTACTATCAACTTTTTATATGGATTTCATAATCAAAACCATTTAAAATAAGAAACAAATATCATGGAATGAATTTATATATCCATAAAATATATAAAAATAGATATTCTCCCATAAAAAAAGAAATTTAAAAACATCAAAAAAATCGTTACTATGATTATAAATAAATAAAATAAAAACACCAACCTTGATCTAGTCATATTTGAGATTCAATGTGACACTATTAAATAGAAAGACATTAAAATGTATGAAACCACTATATAAAATAACTAACCAACCAAAAACATATCTTATAACAATAAAAATATTATTATTCCACAAGGAATTCGATTTTGAGTTCCTATAAAATGGATATTCCCATGAGAAAATTATGAGGGAAAGATATATCTGGACAATGACAAGAATAGAGCCATAATAACATTGAAAATATATTTAACTTAGATGAGATGAGGTAATAATAAACAAGGATGCGAAATAGTTATTTTTTTGTGCTCCCCAAGTATATAAGGAAACTATTGATAGATGTATGTTTGAGAAAAACTATAAAAATAAAATGAGGGTCTAATAATATTCCCCTTATTATATGAATCTGGGAGAATAAAATATGTAGGTTCCTTGGGTTTTCCCTCATTTTGAAAACCATACTGTTGTAAGTTACTAGTGAAACATTTGAGATGGTGGGACATTTTCTCTAAACATTAATGTAACTGGGGAATTCACCCCCAAAAACTAACTTTTCAAAACTATTCCATAGAATATTCAGAATTATTACAAAATATATTCTATAATAATTAAAAATAATTTTTTATGAAATTAAAATAATTTTCCTTTTTTCTATAAAATACATATGGTTTTCCGTTAATTTTTATGGATGATGAAATAAAATAAAAAACTTCAAAAATTGATTTTTCACCATAATAATAAAAAATTAAATTAATCCAAAAATTAAATAATATTAAAATAAATATTGACACTAAGGTATTAAATAATTTATCCAATGTGGTGACTTATTGTAAACCAAATATGAAAGAGTGATAATAACCTCTTTTATAATATATATTTTTATGGGGATCCTTCCACTTGAGTAACTTATTATGAGCCAGAGTGATGTATCACTATGTAGTTTCATGCCTCTATTGAATGAAATTATATAATAGAGTCTCTGATTCTTATTCCAAATGAATCCTCCATGTTTCTGAGTATTATGTTATGTGACTCTCATCATCCAACAACATCAGTATATATTACTTTTTCTCCCCAGACATTTGGGAAGATATTCGGGGGAATATTATTTTAAAAAATGGAACAACATTGTGAATTTTATTGGGAAGACATATATAATATACTCAATTCACAAGTACATGGGGACGATATTAGAGATTATAGACACATCTGTTTGAAAAATAAATATCATCAATAATCATGTGGATACTCAAAGTGGTAGTGGTGCTGGTTGTCAATAGTTTCATTAGGGCCTCTCTATTTTGGATATTTATTCTTTGAGGTAGAGCCACCACTGATACATATTTAATTATTTTACATATATATTCAATAGTTCCCATAGAACAATATTCACTAATCCATATGGAGTTCTTTTATGAAAATAGATGCTTCCATTAGTGGGAACTATATTATAGAAGCTTAAATGTTCTCTTTATGGAGGAACGTAATGGTGTTGAACGTCTTCTATATGAGGAGTAACTCCTAGATATATTTTATTTTCATCAGTTTATAAGGGAGTTGAATAAGTATGGTGTGTAAGAGAATATTGTATTTATAAAAAATTGATACTAATTTTCATTTCAAAATTGATTTAATTGATGTTGTTATATTGAGAGTAGACGGGGGTGGAAAAAACAGAGGGAGAATCACAATTATATAGGAGATAATATATAACCACGATCATTAGAGTCATATAGATTAAAATGGGTTTTATAATTGGGGGTGATGTTATTAAATTTTAATTTCGACAAAATTTCATATTGTTAAAATAAGAATGAAATGTCCAAAACTATCCTTTTATAATCCTATGTGGTTGTCGAAAAACATTTAATTTTGATATGCACAACTCCATAGTATATTTTAATGATGTTTTAGTGAACTCTAAATATATAATACTAAAGTAGTTGTGATTGTGAGAGGATCATCATTCCATTTATGAGGCTTTTGTTTTTTTCGGCATCCACACAGTTCCCTTGAAATAAGGTGATGATAATCTATAATTAATGAATGCATGAGTAATTCATTCTTGAATTTGATGATAAATGGTTTGAATATATAACATTATACAAACTCCACTGTAGAAAGGGATTTGGATTTCTAATATCTATTGGATAATTATTAGTCCTTGGATATGTATAAGTGTATTGGATCAAAATATCTGGTCATATGTTATTGTAATTAATATCAATTGTGTCAATCCAACCGATCATACATTTGAATTACAACAACTTCCTTACGTGAAACGTCTAACTATTATCAATCAATAAGTTATACGGAACCCAATAGTGAATTGGTTTTCAATTATAGTGATGTATAATAGGTCGCATCCACTAAAAATTGAAGGACATGTGATTCATATCAGGTTCACCATTTATTCTATTAAATATTTCCTCTGAGATGTGATATAAGCATAGGATGTTGTTAGCTAGGCTCATGTTCCTTCTTTCCAAATGTGTGAGATCATTCACCATCTAATTTATGAAGATGTATATTTTTATCATTTTAAGTATGGATGTTTGTATTATTCTTTAATAGAGCTTATTATTGAGTCTGGGGTCCCATATAATATCAATAAATTTCTATTTATTCCTTATTAAAACTATTTTTGTGGATAATACGTAATTAAATCACATATATTATTTGTTGGATGTATATGTTATAGTCAGGTGGATTGATTTCTTGGGTTTTCCATATTTTTATGGACTTCTTATCATATAAAAACTAGAAAATCATATATTTATTACATATGAAAGGATGACCTGGTTTCTCAAATTCATGGTTGATGATGGAACACTATTTTTCACAATTAGAAGTTCAATATAGTTTATAACCAAATGGAGATACTCCTAGATCCTAGTGTTGTTAGGATACACATTATATAGAATACTATGGTGATATTGATTGTTTACGAAATATTGGTGATATTCATAACATTTTGTCTAGTAGTGACGTTGTTGGTTTATACTCCCTTTGGAATATTAATAGTTTAGAGTTCAATAAGAATATTAAAAAAGCTAACTTCCAATGAGAATACATTAATGATGAATGTATTATTTAAATCCACTTTATTGTACATGATGATGTCATGTAAGGGTACATAGTTTTTGGGAAAACATACTATCAAAGGGATGATTATATGGTTAATCATTTTTCCATGATCCTCAAATTCTCATCAAAATATAATTTAGAATTAAAATAAAATTCCATAGAGTTTGGGTTTGATAGAATATTTTTATTTGGAAGAAATGGATTATATATTAAAATATAATTTAATATGTTCACATTCTTCAAACATGGGGAATTGATTATGGATTGTTATGAGCATTGAAATTGGTCAACCTATGTCATTTAGAGATGATACACAGATATATATTGGGTTTAAACTTGTTTTTGTAATGCAATGTGGATGTAAAGTTCTATTACGTGGATAATCACAATCCTAGAAAAATACATAAATATTTATTGAGTGATTATAGATTAAAAAATTAAAAATCATGTGTTCTGTTACTCTCTGTGATGTGTTCAATTGAAAATGAAAAGAAAATCTTTGTATGTGTAGGTTCAGAAATATAATTATTTTGAGATACACTATTTTAGATAAGGCTTTGGTATGACTGCTTCAGTAGGTACTTGAATGAAAAATGTTCATCATGGAAAATGTATTTTTTTTAAAAATCACAATAATTTTGTAATACTGTAAAGTTTTCTTGAAAATAATACCCTAAAATGTTTTTTCATGGAAATGTTTTATAATATATACGAATTTTAAAAAACATATGGTTGAATGATCTTAGAAACATTATAATCGTAAATGATCTAACAATTATTTCCATACATCCTCTTTCTCTATAAATCCCAAATAAATATCTAGCACATTGTATTTAATGGCCACATGATTCAAGGATATAATGTGTCAGGAATACTGGAATTGAGTTCAAATTCCTTATGTGAATATATTGTTAATATAAATAAAAAATTAGAAAAATCATGTTCCATTCATGAGACATGGGATCTTGGATCAAAATTACTTTACCTGGAAAAATTCCCAATTTATCAATCTTGGATGAATTCTTAAACATTGACACACGACATATATTATATAAAAAAATAAAATAAAATCTTGGTTGATATTAAAATTCATTTTATCACTCCAAAATATACTAACCAACAACAATATAAAAATTTAAACGTGAGTATATCGAATCAAATGTTTGAGTTCTCCAAATATTATAATAAATTCATCATCGTATTAAATTATTCTTGTGGAAATTAATTAATATTACTCAAATACATATTTTTTTTAATTTTATACCATATTTAATGAATAAGATATAAAAACCATTTATAACATTATATAACTAGTTCCCAATACTAACACAGAAATTTGGAATAAATAACATAAAAAATTACAATTTTATAACTCATATCTCTTAATTACTTATTATATCATTAATTTATATTAAATTATTTAAATAAAATAAATTAATATAAATGAAATGTTTAATAAATTATAATTATTATAGAATATCTATTTCTTGTAACCAAGAAATAGTTTTGACATTATTACATTAGTACGATATACAAGGGAGATCATGAAACATTATTGATCAGTTTAGATATTTCGAAATATAAACAAAACATGAATCCAATATTTTATTTTAAATATAAAATAAATAGAATTGGTCCTATTCTAAAATCATGGTTTTTACTAGTAATATACTTCTACATATCCTGATGAAACAAATATAAAAAAGGGCCATCTCATATTGTGAGTCATGGATATTTACAATGGATGTTATCATTCGTAAATAAGGGATAATCAACTTGTCAGTGAGGATAATAAAAAATTACCATTTATTCCACTTATTATATTAATTAGTAAACATGGATATTATAAACAATGAATTAAAACATATTGGTGAATATATATTTCATATGAAGGAAATGAACAGTACTAGTAATTAAAAATCAAGTCTTATAATCCATTTTACAGTTAATCTAGTAATCATGGAGTCTCTATCGAGACATAATTTGTTAATAAGTTGGATTTTCTAAACCAAATACACATCTAATATTTCATTCTAGTAATTTTGTATCATGAGGCTTATTAGTGAATCCAGGGGATATCTATTGTCGTTCCCCACCTATAACTTTTGTTTTTAGTTAATTATATATTTTTGGAATGATAAATACAATCCAAAATCAATATTATATTTAAATAAATTATTATTTATTTTTAACCAATAATTAAACATATCAATAATTCCTAATAATATACTACTTAGAGAAATTAAATTAATTTTATCATTTGATCATAAATTTCGTATTATCAATGAGGTTTTTCACAGTAGAATATACCTATAAAATATTATTTATATATTTATTCAGTATATTTACTTTTCACTATGAAATAAAATTTTAAGATATCATAAATTTAAAAAATTTTAAGGAAAATATTTAACTTGAAAATAAATTAAAAAAAACTATATAGAAATTCTCAATAAATTTATTTATCATTTTCCCGGGATATTATGTTTCTACTATGTATGAATATACAAATATTTGTTTCAAAATTGTCGAATTTTTTAAATAAGATCATATTAAAATTGACCAAAAGATAAATTCTATAATAGTTTTTAAAAATAAATCTACCTAACAATGATCTTGTAAATCATTGGGTAATAAAACTATTTCATGATAAAACTATAACAAATAATTTGAGGGGATGAAAACATTCCTAACATAAGAAAAAATAAAAACAACTTTCATAATAAGAATTTATCACTATTGGTACCCAATATGGAAAATTACAATGTTACTTGATAATAAAATGATTAATTGGTGTAAAATTTAATTTAATATTTTTTCCAAATATTTATAATATAATTTTACCTAATATAAATTTAAACATAAACATCCCTTGAATAAAATGAAATTTTAATATAAGCCACATACCTAAGGTTCGACCTACCCTATAAATGATTTGAACCCCATTGATAATCAATTAAAACAAGTTATAATTCTATAAAAGTTTATATTAATTATATATAATATCAGATATTTTCCACATATACAATATCAAAACCTATTATTTATAATACCACAATAATATACTAATTTCAGGGTATTAACTATTTTTGTATTCCTAAGAATGGCAGTTCGGCAGTTCTTGTAATTTTACAGTGATCATTCTTTAATTATCTATAAAATGTTACTTATCATATAGATATCATATATATTCATTATGTAAATTTTAATAGTATACTATTAATGGTTGAGATATGAGAAAATACACCATTAAAATATTTGGTTGGCTGTACATATACGTGAACATTATCATCTCTTATTAATGGATAGAATTATAGAATATTAAATTGCAATTCACATTTATATAATCATTATTATATTTTATATTTCTTATATATTGTAATGCACCGACCGTAGAAGTCTGGTTCTAGTTCATTATATCATTACATTGGCATGATTACAATTAATTTTATCCCATTGGACAAATTGGTCTAACAGTTTTGTAATAGAATATTATTTACATGATACAGATATTAAATCCTCAAATATAAAATAACACATTATACGTAATAAAATTAAATGAACTGTTTCTTTGATAGAAGATTCAAATATTTATTTTTCATAACCTCTTGAAGGAAAAAAATAAGGTCGAGATGAAATGATTAATACATGTGAGTAAAAAAGATGTAATAATGAATAAGATAGAATAAAAATCATGGTAAGGTTAATAATTGTGAACACATTCCAAAAAAAATCTGTATAAGACATAATCAAAATGGAATGATGAATAACCAAAAAAATTCATTTAATCGGAAAAAAGAGAGTGAAATGAATTCATAGATATGTCAAATAATGAATATCATGGAAAAATAATAATAGATACTTTATGAGGAAAATTATAATTTATTGGATGTCATGTTTCCTAAGTACATAATGCATTTACCATCAATATCATTCACAAAACTGGATTACATATCAGGTAGAAACCCATCAAGTTTGGCCTACTAATTAATCTCACGAGTCTATTGATGCATCATGGGGAAATATACAACCAGTCCCCATCCATATCATACCATTACAAATCATTACTCTTATATCAAATTAATTTTTCAATTTATGAACACTTTTCCATATCAAATATCTTTATTTAATAAGATATATGGATTTATCAATAATTCCTATTATAATTGAATAAATGTCAAAGTGAACACCATATGTAACAATGGTATATATATTAGGAAATAAACATATACATTTTTTAGAATATATAAATTTAATTTATAATTACCAAAAAATCAATAGAATGTTAGTCAAAATAAAAAGGGGTATTTCAATTGAAAACTTTTACCAAATTTTAATTATAAAGTCAAAACCCCTTGGATGAGATCATTCAAAGTAAAAAAAAAAATTAAATACCATGAATATAAAATGATTTATGATATAATATATATAAAGGTTTTGTATATCCAATACATGAAAACATATAAGCATTGAATGTGACATTTATCTCATATATGTAAATGGTGAGATGAAAACCACTTAATTTATCCATCATTCACGTTGTGAATCCTTTAACCTTATATATATTTGTTGAAATAATTTTAAAACCGTTTATAGAACCATTATCATATTTACGATATGATTTATAAGGTTCTTATAAAATCTTTTTACAAATTTTTAGCAATCTATAATTATTTTTCATATTTGGGGTGTTACATTTTTAGTTTCCCAAGTATGTTTTGACATGTTATTTGTTATTCCTTTTAATTATACAATAATTTAATGAGAAAAATAATTTATCCATTATATAAATACAATATATATTTAGTATATACAAATGTATATTAATCCATAAAATTTTGATATGGGAAAATAAATTCACATTCATGGAGACAGTAGGCCAATTGTATACCTGAACAGTACATACATTTTTTTCCATATTAATAAAATGAATTTTAAATTAAATGTATTTAATATAATTAAATTATAATCTTTATTTCATATATGGAACATATTTTAATTAAATCCATCCTTTATATGTTCTATGTGTTGTAGGAAGTAATCACATCACTTTGAGAAATAAATAACCAACATTTCCAAAACCGGTGTTATCAAATTTACACAAAAGGAAAATAATGAGAGTATATGTTATATAAAAATATAATGGAGTATTGAAAAAACATAAATATCATTTAAAATTATATTTTCTATTATAATTCCAAACCATTATAGGTGGTAAAGGAAAAAAATGACATCATTTCGTGAGGCGATTGTTCTTATTATACGAACAGAATGTTCATTAACCAATGTATGGATGTTTATGTAAGTATTAGTACAATAGTAAACATAAATTCGTATATTTATATTTATTATATATTTTTTATTATATATTCATGTGATAATATTAAATTTATGGGTGGAGTAACAAATAAAACATTAATGTACATTGAAGAATCTTACTATTATTTGGGTAACTCATTTTTGTTATTACTTAAAGACTTACCTGTTTTTCATTATTCTAATGGAAAGGAATATAATATTATCTTAGAGTTGTTTGAAGCATATTTTTCAGATATTGGTTGATAATTTTTTAATTTTTTCATATAAGTTTTAGGGTTGTGTTCCATTTTATAGTGGATGAGTAGTGGAATTCTTCTAAATTTTTGAAAAGGGAAATCAACTGACATTTTTCCGATATCATGTGGCTCTAATAGTATAACAAATTTGATAAAAGGTGTGATAGGGTCGTAATATGGATATGAAATGGATTTTAGAAAAGTTTCTATGTCATTTTCTCAATTAGTTTTATGGTATTGAACATTATTAAGATTATTTTTCTATTGATCGCTATCATTAATTTAAACTAGTTTTACAAATATTTTTTGGCATATATTAAGAAGAACATATTATAGAAAATTAAAAATTAGTATTCCAAGTTTTAGATTAATTTTTCCAATTTCCAATCAATGATGTTGTAGAAATTATTTTAAATATAATCCCACAGACCAAATGACAATGTATGTTTTGAATGTAAAAATATTCAATAGTTTCAAATGTTTTAATAAAAAAAATTAAAAATTAAATTGGTTCCAATAAATTAAATTGGAATATTTTTTATATTATTGATCTATATAATCATTAATACCAACAATAAATTTAATTTAATCTTATACATAAATTACATGAAAAATAAGTTTTGAATTAAAATATATAATTTTTCAAAATTCATCAAACAGTTAAACATCCTCAAAATAACTTAAATTTACCCAAAAATGAATTAGAAAAATATATTTCATCGAAAAATTCATGAATATTTAATTTATAGAATAATAAAAATTCATACATAGTGTAGGTGTACCATTAAATGTTTGTTATACTAATTTTATAAAAAATATATTTTATGTGTAAAATACTTTTTTTTTATTTTAATGCAATAAAATAAATGGGAAGAATTTAAAAATATATATTTCACATATAACATGTAAATTTAATATCAAAATTATCAAAATTTATTAAAATTTAATTGAATATGGATAAGATGTCTTAGTAGTTTATTGTTTAAATAGGGTGATATGAGCATTATAAAATAACTCTGTATTTCGTTTTTTCACGGAAAAAAATAAATAAAAATTTTTAAATGGAAAAAAGTTGATGTATTGTTATGATAAATATATTTATTAAATTTTTTTTTATTTCAATGTTTTTATGGATTAAATGAAAAATGAATAAATCGCTTCTTGAGGGTGGTAGTCCACACGTACACACATGCGACGTTATCGTTTTCCAACATATGGGATAATTAGAATATAGATATTGTATTTTAATTATAGAAAATTTATTTCATAAAAAATATAATATATATAAAAATTAAACCCATAATATTTACCATTTATGAATGATGGTGATGAATTTTTCCACTACGTGCTTGCGGTAGCCCACACGTATACACGAGTGTTAATTTATATTCCCATTTTATAGAAAAGGGGTGTATAATGATGGATTCCTAATAATAATAATAAAATTTTAGTGTATTGATGATACTAATGATATATTGTACTATAAATATAAAAATATTATAGGAGGTATAAAAAGGAAACAAATTGAATGTACTTGATTAAGTGTGGATCTTCTTTATCATGAAGCTTTTATTAAATTGAACCATAATATTTGAAAGGATGGTATTTTTGCAAGAACATATTAACTTGTATGTGGTGAATGTTGTTATGAATGATTTTTTTGGGATGGTTTGATTTATATTTAACAAAATGATGTTTTTAGTAAATATTTTCTATATATAAATTTTCTTCAATAGCTTTCATTGCATGCATTATTTAGATTAATCGAACCGTGAGATCCAATTAGTATAAATAAACCATTTTATCCTAGACTCTAGGTTAGCTGGAATAAATATATGTAATTTATGAATATTTATGGTCAATTCATTACCAACATATTATTTATGAAAAAAATAAATAAATTATATATCTGTTTCTTTTGTATTAATAATTTGAGTTAATCACTAAAAAAATGAAATGAATAAAATATATATGTTACATACTTATTAAAATATATATATATTTATCCAATAGATATTTTTCATAATGGGTATGAATAAAAAATATTTTATTTATAAAAACCTATGTTTTTCAAAAGGCTAATTCTCGACCTTTTTAGGGAGAAACCCTTTTAAATTAATATTTCTAGACATTAATTACTTTTTTATATATACAAAATTTTTTTGATGTGGGATATAAAAATATAATTTAGATTAAATTTTAATATTTATTTGATATGTTTTAAATTCTGATGAATAGTAAAAATAAAAAAAAATATTATTGAAAACAATTTTTTTAATTAAAATAATAAATATGGTGAAATTTTAATATTTAAATGTTTAAATATATAATTAGAATAATTTTTTTTATTAAATATAAATTTTTCATTATAATTAATTTGACATTGAATTTAGATGTAAAAATATATTTGTATTTTGTATGTTTTTATCTTTTAAAAGATGTTCTCTATTTCTAAAAATGGGATTAATTTTATATAAATTATTAAGACTTCTATATTTTTAATTTAAAAAAATGGTTTCCATATTTCTAATATGTAATTCAAAATCATTTTAATATCTTTAGTTTATTTTGGTGCATTATGAATTGTAATTTAGGTATTTTTTATTAATAGAGTAAAAGGGTAAATCTGGTAATTAAGGGTAAGAATATTATTATAAAAATACCATAACACCTGTCATTATATAATTTGATGGTTTTTTTGTCCTAAATAATCATTGGGGTGAAATGGTGTCCTTTGGAACCCGATTTTATGTGATCATGAATTTTAATTTATTTTACTTAATGAAAAATTAAATATGTCTCAATAAAATTTAAATAACATAATCATTTTTTATATGAGATTATACAAAATATAAAATCGATTATAAATACTAATTATATATATAAATTTTTTTTCATTATCATGTTATTTTAAGTGTTGTATTTAGAAAATAAATAATTACCTTAAAGGAATATTATTTGATGATGTAATAATTAATTAATGGATGATGAATCAATAATTTTTTTATTAAAATCATAATAAACATCAATGGACCAAAAAATCAGAAAAAATCTTATTTTCCAAGTATATCTCGACAATAATGATCCATGTGAAGATTTATTTTCCATTTAGAGCCTTATAAAAGACATTGGGTTGCTTATATTTTTTTAATGTGATGTTAAAGTTGGCACATTAATTATTTAATGATAATAAAATTTTACATTTTGGATTTTACAGAAGGTAAATTCTACTAAACATATTCTTCAAAAATGTACTATATTTATCTTCATCCAATTATTTTATTTTCTTCCAAAAAATATGTATATTAAGTAATTACAAAAAATTTATGTAGTAATTGTTTAATTAATAGAGATAACAAATAAAAGTTTTAAAACATTTAAAATAAATAAAATGTGGGATAATAAATCTGTCTACTTAATTTTCTAGATGAATTTGGTCTCTTATGATTATAATAAAACAGTTTTTTCTAAATTAACGTTTTTACTTTAATATTTATAAAAATAAATGAATTAAGTTGTGTCAAAATTGACATTATTGATTTTTTATCAAAATAATGTTTTATTAAAATATTTAAGAACCATAAATAATTTTTTTTAAAATAAAATAATTATTATATGATAAGAAATTTTTTAATGTATTTATTTATGGAATAATTTACCTCAAAAAAGTAATTACTTCACACTTTTTTAACATTGATTTATTTTTTCTGTAGTTACAAATTAAATAGAATAACTAAGTGTTATTAAAAAAGGCAAAGTTTATATTGACAGAAAAACATGTATAGTATATATATTTATATTATATAATATCCAAATCTCATCTCATATTACATATTGTGAAATTTTGGGTGTCATTTATGTGATTTGATATTTTATTACTTAATTTTTTTGGAAATCGAAAAGCACATCTCATCTCAATTATAAAAGGGATCCTCCTACCTCATCTCTTCACATCACATTGATCCTTCAATACCATCCATCCACTACTGATTTCCCTTCTCAAATACCTTATTTACATTATAGAGGTTATGTGCTTCCTCAAAGACATACTCTAGTGCTTTAATAGGCGATTAAGAAAATAATTGTTGAAAAAGAGGTAATGTCCTCTACCGATTCGTTCAAAATTATTTCTTCTTTTAAATCCTCACCATGAGTTGTATCATTATAAATCAATAAATCCATTATAACTTATAAACATATATGTTATTATGATTATTAAACAACGATACTCATTATTCTATCCATCCAATGAAAAATGAAATTACCTTGTATGGTACATATGGCTTATCATCTGGATGATGTGGTGTAATCTTTTTTTCGAGACGACCTTTATGGGATGGGTATAATGATGGATATAATAAATTTATATGATTATTACAACATTATATTTAATCTTTAATATTATAAACAATACAATTCAATAAAATTCAACAAATATAGGAATGATATAATCGCTCGTGTGTACATGCCACCTAACATCTGCACTATGCGATGTGATTCATTCATCGTGATATTAATTAAATCATGATTATATGAATTGAGATAATGAATAAATATTTTATATATTATGTTAATTTAATTTTTTATGATATAAAAATGACCTGATAAGGATAACCATAACTAATTAGACAAAACTTGCATATAAACATACAATAGATAATATTCAAATAATAGGTAACAATGAAATGTTATTATAAAACTGAACACAATATATTCATATATGATTTATTTAAAGAGGATATGATTTTAAAAGTAGTAAATGACCTTATTAAAATAATTATATATGTTCTTTTGATTAATACAATGGAAATCAAAATGAAAAGGTAAGAGATAATTTTTAAATCTCATTATTATCCAAGATAGTTTATACATAAGTATTTACTAGGGTTTATTTATTGTCCACATCCATGTTTCCTAAATAATTAATATAAATTATATAATTCTACAATTATTTATATTCAATTTCATACATTGGTTAAATTTTATAAAATGGTATTAAATGAATATTTTATTGTTTTCGGTATTAGGTACATTATGACTTCTGTTGAAAAAGTACGAGGATAATGTTTTTTACCATATATGAAATGAACAATTTTTTACATTTTAATAATGTAGTATTTTACAGAATAATCCTCTACACTATTTCCTTTTTATTCCAAAATAAATTATTTTTTAATAAATTTAAACTACATTTTGATAAAAGATGATGTTTTTAAGGAGAAAGGATATTTTCTTAAATAATTAATATCATCTTTTTATCAAAATTATATTCCATCTAGCATGAAATTCATTAAATATGGTTATTTTTATATACCTATTATCAATATTATTTTAGTTTCTATGTACTGTTATTTATGAAATCCATTTCTTATGGATTATGAAGGAAAGATGTTTTTTGAAAACAATTTTATTCCTTGGGTTATGATATGATTTATGTTTTTTTGGTACATGTATGAATGATTTTATTATGAGATGGGTGGGACATTTATCTCTAACTAATTTTTTGGGTAATTATTTATATCTCGTGAGATTAACATTGATGGAATGGGAAATGATCTCAGTTCAATAATACATTTCTAGAATGAAGAGTGAACTCAGTTATGTGACGAACTTTGTCCACAATGATTGTCTTGGAAATAAAACATGACTAATATTAAATTATTTTCTATTATTATATGTATTCAAAGAAACATCATTTATTATGTTTTAAAATATGGGATTACATTCATTGATTCTTATGAACAATCATGATTTATCTCATAGAATGATATCACGATCTTTTATTTGATAGATACAATTTACAAATGATATGATCTTATCCCTTGGTATTATGATATGATTTATTTATCTGTTATTTATCTTTAATGGGAATCTAGGATCACACATTCATATTTTTTATTTAACCATGTCATTAATTAGTGTATCCAGTAAGAAGTTTCAAAAAGAGTTCTAGTTTAGGAGAATTAAGTGGGAGACAATGATGATGTATTAGGAACCAGTTGATTACATTTCCATGTTTCTAAATATTCTATACATATAGAGTCATGTAGTGTATTTTTTAAATTAAATAATGAATAGTCTTTATCTATTATGTAATATCAATATATGTAATGTAGGGGTCATTATTGTTGGTATCAATTCTGCTATATTGTTAACCATTAGAAACTGGGATGAAAAAACATTAATAAGAACCCAAAAAATATGAATATGTATAGGTTAAAATTATAGAGTTCTATAATTGATCACGAATATCCTAGAAAAATAATAATGTAACATATAATGATATATAATTTTTTATTTTGTGGTTAACCAATTAATATTAGTGTCTGTCACATTATGCTTCCTAGTATTAGTAAATGGATAAATCTGTATAGAACAACATTAATGCAGAATGCCATAAGAAATGCAATGATTTTCCTCTGGTGTAATAAAATGATATATGAGATATAATTAAAAATCATGTAGCTATGATGAAATGGCTTTATAAACATATGAATCATGAATTACATCCAAATGTGAAAAAGTGGTAACATTATTCTGGTGAGTCCTTTATGAGTAATCATTGACCTTCTTTCACCGAGGCTTCAAATACATTAGTGGATGAATAATGGAGTAGTATCATTGAAATGTATTTTTAGTTCTCTAATTTTAAAAACTTGATAAATTCATCTTTGTAGTCTATCATCTGGATGGTTAAGCTGATCAATGGGGGAACTGTATTAATAATACAAGGGAATATGGAAAATTGTGACCATTGAATGGAAATATTTCCAAGGAATATAGTATAATAAGTAAATTCATGGTATTATTATAGAAAATATAGCGATTATTATTGAACTAATACAATAACATGATCAATCCATTTGTACATACCAATAAAAATTTATAAGACATTAAATGTAGGATTCTAGTGCTATTATCCTACCTCAGAGTGAAATTTATATATAATTTAGTGGGATAAAACCATATATCTAAATTTAATTTTCTATAATAGACTTCAACATCTATGAATAAATCGTTCAATGTTATCTCAAGGATGAAGAGTAGATTCAAGTAACTCATCAGTCCTATGGGTTTTTTAATTAGATACAAGTATAATTCAATGGAAAATCTAAATAACAATCTAAAATTATGATGGGTTTTCCATTATACCCAATGTTTTGAACAAAATATGGAGAAAAATGTCTTAATTGTCTAGTAAATGTATTATGTATGGAAAATCTGGTCATCAAGAAGTTGATTGTCCATTTGATGGTAAAAATATTTCTAATGATGCCAATAGAGAGAATGATAAATAGAATGAACCTCATATACGTCAATATTAAAATTTCTAGGAATTGGGTCATTATTACAATCAACGCCCTAATCCAAGGGATAATTATAAATATAGAAATTAGAAAACTCTTAAGTCCGATGGCAAAGGAAATGCACATGTGATCACAATTGATGACATAGAGTATGATAATAAATTGGTGAATGGTACACATATAATTCAAACTAACATAGAAATTATTTATCTGATTATGGATCCACCCACTCTTTTATTTGAGATGAATTTCCTAAGGTTGTCACCATATTACATCAATGATTTTATATTGAGTTAGGTTTCGAAACTCTTGATGGCACAATGGATACACCCAATGTTCATAATTCGTATTCGATTGATGTTTGTGGGAATGGGCTTGACGAAAATTTTGTGATCCTTTGTATAGTGTAATTTAATTTGATTCTTGGCCCAAATTTTCATTCTCTGTATAGATCTCACATCAATATACATGGATGTGTAGTCACATTTCATATTCCAGATCAACATAATGATAAACTATTGATTAAATGATGAATATGAAATTACAATGAACATTTAAACAATATAATGGGTTTTTGATCCCTATAAATGTTGGTTATCTATCTAAAATTGTTGGGGAGAAAGTCACAAATAAGAATACACACACCGTATAGGAGGTTGATGAGATATTTCTTGAAGAATTACTGAGTATTCCACCAAATGAGGATAATGAGTTTTAAATAGATTTCATATCCGGTTCTATAACTATGTCAAATGCACCATATAGAATGCCCCCAAATGAGTTGTATTAATTGCAAAAGAAAACCAAACCAAAATTTGAAGAAATAATAATACGCCATATTCTCTCATCTTGGGGTGAACCTATTCAGTTTTTTAAGTAGACAGATGGATCAATGAGAATATGCGTTGATTATAGAGAACATTTCAAGATCCCTATCAATAAAAAATATCCTCTTCCCCACATTGATGACTTATTTGACCAACTACCAAGAGCTCCATACTTGTTAATGATTTTCCTTCCATGATGATATCATCAATTAAGGGTCATGAAGTTGGATATACCAAAGATGGAATTCCTTAAAATTTATAAACACTATAAATTTATAGTGATTCATTTTGGTCTTACTAATGCCCATGGTATCTTAATTTATATATTTAATAGAGTCTTTAGAGACTATCTTGATTAGTTTGTGGTAGTATTTATTGAAGATATACTTGCCTATTGAAATACCAAGGAACAACAAGAATATCACTTTGAAATTTAATTAATGACACTAGGAAAGGGGTAGATATGTGAAAATTTATCAAGAGTGAATTTTGGCTTCATAATGTTTCATTTTTGGGTCACAAAATCTCATTAGAGGGGATATATGTGGATCCATCAAAAATAGATGTTATTTAATGTTGAATGAGACAAAAGTTTATATCCTTAATCAATTGATTTCTTGTTTTGGTAGGATATTTTTGATGTTTTGTGAAATATTTTTCTTGATTATCTAATATACTCACACAGTTGACTCACAAATGAGTTATGATTTTATGGATGAAAGAATTTGAATATAATTTCAATGAACTCAAGTGAAAGTTATCCAGTGAAAACATTGTCACACTATGTGATAGTGAACATGATCTTGTGATCTATAGTGATTCATCAGAAAATGGGATGAGATGTGTTCTCATAAAAATTATATGGTGATAGCTTATTCATAACAACAAATAAAAATCCATGAGAAAAATTACCCAACACATGCTTTGGGGTTAGAAGGGGTAATCATTTCATTAATGATATGGAGTCATTATCTTTATATTTAATGGTGTGATATTTATAATAAAAATAAATGTATAATGTATAACTTCACACAAAAAGGAGTGGAATATGCATCAATGAATTTTTTTTGAGTCAAATATCGATTATGAATGCTCAATACATTACCACCTTTGGAAAGAAATCAAGGTGGCAGATGATAGGATTTGAAAAGACCATGTTATCCTAACCATTATGACAATCACAAGAGATCCAATATCCATGTACATTCAATTAATGAATTATCAAATTTTAATGGAATGAGAGAAATACTATATTTATGAAATGAATTTTTAACTATCTATACAAGTAATGATTAAGTAGTCGTAGAAGGAAGATGTAGAGTAACTAAAGTAGGTGGGAAATGTTCCTAAATTCATCCATGATTATGCCAGAATAATACGGTTCATGAATGAGGTTATTATTCTGACTATAATATAATTAAATAATGATCTATTGGATGGGAATCATAGGTCTTTATTCTCTATTAAACCGAGATGAAATGAGATCTATAGGTACCTTAATGATTATTTATGGTGGGATGGCATGAAATGAGATGTTTCCGAATATGTATCTCAGTGTTTGGTTTGTCAACCAGATAAGGATGAGAGTTAGAAGCCATATGGGGTTTTAGAACCATTTCCAATAAAAGAATGGAAATGGGAAGACATAATTATTGAATCATTCATCAGACATATCAAAACATCAAATGTCGGTAATTCAACATGTGTTATTGTTGATCTCCTTATGAAGTCGTCACTCATTATTTCTAATAGAGAGGATTAAAATTTTGATAAACATTCCATGATATATTTAAAGTATGTGGAAGTATTTCAAGTTGTATCAATTTTAAGAAAATATAATTGGGATCCATGGTTTACCATGCAGTTTCAGAAAAATCTTCTGTAGGCTCTAGATATAGACTTACATTTCAGCATAGAAAATAATTCTTAGATAGATGGTCTCTATAAAATGAAAAATAAAACTTTATAAGACATGTTTAGATATTTCTCTATGTATTTCAATGGTGGTTGGGATCAACACCTACCATTGGTGGAATTTTCTTACAAAAATAAATTTCATAGAAGATTTACCATGGATCCATATAAAGCTGTCTATAGAATGGATTGAAAAAATATAACTTGTTGGGATGATGTTGGGGAAAGAAAGCTATTAATATAGGATTTTATTGATGAAATGAAAAACAATTATATTTTTTAAACAACACATCTGAGAAGCATAGAGTCTACCAAAAATGTATACTGACAGTTGAAGAAAATACATATAGTTTGTAGTGGGTGACAATTTTTTTCTACGAATAAATCCCTATAAGAGAGTAATGATATTTAGAATTATTGTCAAGATGAGCCCTACACATATCTTTCCTTTTGAAATTATAGATCTTTTTGGTAATGAAGCATACCATTTGGGACTTCCACCAAACCTCACTCAAGTTCATTATCTGTTCTATGTTGCTATCTTTAGAAAGTACATATGTGTTGCTTCACATGTTCTAAACTCAAAGGTTGTACCGTTGGACAATGATCTTTTTTATGGAAAATAATTGATAGTGATTCTGGATTGTATCAAATATTTTCTATGAAATAAGGCCACTAACATGGTTAATGTTATTTTGGTGGAACTACCGATTTTTGGAAGCTACGTGGGAATTTGAATATTTTATGATGGAATAATATCCTCATCTGCTTGTATCCATGTGACATATTTCAAGGGAGAAATTACATTTATGGTGGGTAAAATGTAACACACATATGTTTTTATGAACCATTTTCCCTATATAATTTATAGTCAATAGCTCGCATTGCACAGAATTGTCAAATTAAACAAACTGCAAGACATCCTTATTATAAAATCGTCATTTTAACCTAGCTGTTAGGTTACTAGGAATAAATATATATAACTTTTGAAAATATATGGTGAATTAATTTTCAACCAAATATTATTGAAAAATATAAACCAATTATATATTGATATTTTTGAATTAATAGATTCATTTATTTACTAATAGTAAATGAAATTAATCATATATATATGTTATATACTTAATAAAATATTTTTAATATCCATCTATTAAATAATTTTGTAATATGTTATAAATAATCCCTATTTTAAGTATTAAACCATATATTTTTCATTATTTTAATTTTCTACATTTTTATGGACAACCCAATTTTAATTATAATATTTACATATAAATAATGTTTATATAAAAACATAATGAATTTCTTTTGATGTGTGATATATGATTTTACTTCGGTTAAATTTTTTACATTATTCTAATAACATTCAAATGTTGATGAATGGTAAATTTACACTAAATGTTAATTAAAAATAACTTTTAGCATTAAAAAAATATATTGTTAAATAATAATATTAAATTCTGTAAATGTATATGTAGAATATATTTTTATCATTCAATCTAATGTAGGACAAAAAAATTAATTTAACATTGAAATTTGATATAAAAACATTTCAATATTTAGGAATGTTTTATCATTTAAAACCCATTATCTCTTTCCAATGGAGGTATTAATTTTAAAATAATTATTGAAACTTCATTGTTATGAATTTTGAAAATTTTATTTCATATTTGGAATCATTATACCAAAAATTTATAAATAGATATATTTTATTTTTGAGAATTATGAATTGTAACTTCGATAATTTTTATTAATACGGTAGAAGGGTAAATAAAGTAATTAAGATTAATAATAGGAAAATTAAATAACATAAAAAATTGTATTAATATTAATGGCTGATTTTTTAAACCTAAATCATAGTTGGGTTGAAATGGTGTCCTTTGGAAGGCACTTGGATGAGATTATGATATTTATTTAGTTTATTTGAAAAAACAATTAATATGCCTTACTAATGATTTAATAACATAATCATTTTTATATTATGTTATATATAATAAAAAATTGATTATAAATTAAAAATTTAAAGATAATGTCTTGTTACTAATTATGGTATTTTATTTGAATATTAACTAAATGAAATAGCTATAATGGCTTATACATTGATGTTGTAAAAATTAATTAATTGAAGAGGAATAAATAATAAAAATTTATTAAAATTATAATAACCATTGAAGGACCCAAAAAATGGGACCAAATCATACTGTTCGAGTATATATTGATCATAAAAATCCAAATGTCTTGTTAGTGACCATTAGGATCCTCATACAAGATATTTTAAGACTTATATTATTTTATTTAAAGTGATGTTAAATTATCACATTCATAATTTTATATGTATAGCATTTTAAATGATGTATTTTACAGATGATTAATTCTAAAAAAATATTATTTTAAAATCTATTAATTTTATCATTCTATCAATATTTTTTTATTAATTTGTATTAAAAAAATTGGTAAATTAATAATTACACAAAATAGGTGTAGTAATTATTTTTTATAAGTGATAAAAAATAAATGTTATTAAAAATATTAAAATAATTAAAATTTCGAATAATTAGTGTGTCTAACAATATTTTAATAATCCTTGGACATCTATGTAATATAATGAAAAAGTTTTTTTGAAGTTAACTTATTGTATTAAATTTTTAAGAAATCGATCAATAGAATATTGTCATAATTGAAAATATTGATTTTTTTTAAAAACAATATTTTATTAAATTATATAAAAATCATTAAATTTTTTATAAAATAAAAAAGTAATTATTATATGATTTATTTTATCAATTATTTATTTATCGTCTAATTTATATCGAATAATTAAACATCTCACACTTTTAATTTTAAATTATTTGTTACCCTAATTAAAAAGTAAATTGAATAACTAAGCTTTAATTATAATTATAAGGTTTAAATTGACATAAAAAATTGTACAAAATATATTGTCTGCTGAGATTAAAACATTATTTCCTGTAATATTCGGTATTTTTATGTTTTGGGGGTTTTTAGATATGGTTTTATTTTTTTATAAATTAATATTTTTTAAGATCCCAAAAGTGCCCCTCATCCCAATTATAAAAGGGAACTTCCTCCCCCACCTATTCACTTCACATTAATCCTTAATGAATGACACATAACCTATTTTTTCCCTCTTGAAATTCACAATAACATTCGATTGGTTTTAGTTTTCTTAAAAGAGCAACTCTAGTCCTCTAAGAGGTTATTTCATGGAAGCTCGTCGAAGAAAAGGTAATCTCTTATATCAATTATTTCTCAATTATTTCATATTATATATAATTTTTATGAGTTATTCCATTAGAATGTAATAACTCTAGTATAAAATATAAAATTATATGTTTTTACAATTATGAAACAACCATATTCCACCTTATGATCATCCTATAAAAATTGAAATCACCACGATTGCTTAGGTACGACTTACCAACTCCACACGGTGGTGTAATATGTTTTCTACCAACACACTAATTGGATGAGTGTGATGACATAAATAATAACTATAAATGATTATAAAAACATGATATTATGTTGGAAATTTTTTACACTAACAATTTCAATACCATTCAACAAATATCGTAATGATATCTTCAATCGAACGTACATACAACCTACCGTCACCACTATGTGATATGATTCATTCAACATAATATTAATTAAACAATGATTATATAAATGAAATTAATGAATAAATATGAAATATCATATGTTAATATCATTATATAATTATATAACTATGTCCTAATAAGGAGAACCAGTAAGTATTTTACAAAACATGTATAAGAATATAATGATGTTAATATTCAAATAACGAGTGAAAATGATATGTTATAAAAAAATGGAAGATAATAAAAACCTATAAAATATAATAAAAAACAATATGATTCAAATATAAGTAAATTAAATTATTTAAATAATTATACAAGAAGTTCAAATACATTCAACAGAAATCAGACAAAATGGTAAGGGATATTGTCAAAATCTCATTATTATTAATGACTGTTTATAAGTAACTATTTATTGGGTGTATTTTTATCATCCATGTCCATGTTTCCTAAATATGTAATATTATTTCTATTATTTTGAAAATTTTCAAATTCAATTTTACCCATTGGTTTTTTAGTAAATTGTATGAAAAGAACTTTTTTTTGTTTTCGGTATGAGTTACTTTTTTTACATTTCTCAAAAATGTATTAG
This sequence comes from Viscum album, assembly GCA_963277665.1. Taxonomy (NCBI): domain Eukaryota; kingdom Viridiplantae; phylum Streptophyta; class Magnoliopsida; order Santalales; family Viscaceae; genus Viscum; species Viscum album. The sequence continues at coordinate 1,392,260,589 of OY728126.1, read as the reverse complement.
GAGAAAGTTTTTTTAACATATACGCATGAACAATTTTCTAAATTATCGTAATTTTTTTCAATGAAGATTCCTATACAAAATTTCATGTTTATTTTCAATTAAATTATTTTCTATAAAAATTTAACAAAACATTAGAAAACAATATGTCTTTGAAGTAGAAAAAATATTTTCCTAATGAATTTATTTCAATTGATTTAAAAGAAATATTATAAATATAACATGGAATTATATAAATTTAGTTTGATTTAAATCTAAATTATCACAATATTTGAGTATTAATTGAATTTTATTTATGAAATCCATCGTTTTTATATGGATTATTATAGAATTGTGTTTCAGAAATCAATTTTATTCCATAGTTTATGCTATGATTTAAGTTTTTATGGTACATGTAGGAATGATTTATTTATTCAAATGGTGGGAAATATTTATTCCACCAATATATTGGGTAAATATTTATATGTCAGGATATAAGCATATCTATAACGAGAAATGATCTCAGTTCAGTAATACAGGGCTACCATAATGGGTGAACTCAGTTTTGGGGTATACTTTGTTAGCTATGATGGTCTTGGAAATGTGCCTTAAGTAATATGAAATGATTATATATTCTTATGAGTAATCCAAAAAAAATCATATCTTATATAATGACTTTTGGGATTATGTTCATTTACTCTTATAATGTATTATGATTTATCTCATGGCATGATATACCGATCATTAATATGCAAGATAATATTTAATAATGTTATGTTCTTATATATTGTGATTATCATATTATTGATATATCCCTTGTTTAACCTTACTATGAATCTCAGAGAACAGTTTCTTATGATTCTTTTACCAATGATAGGAAAAATGGTATCAAGTACGATATGTCAAATTGGATCTACTAGTGGATAAATTAGTGTGAGACAATGAAGATGTATTATGAACCTGTTTTTAATGTTTTCTAGTTTCTAAAGACAGTATACCTATAAGGACATGTAATGTATTTTTTATTGTAATGAATATTCATAAAAAAAAATAAGTAATATAAATATCTGTAATGTATATGTTGTTATGCTATAAGGGTAAAAATATGAAATGAAGAGAGAAAAAGAGGTACCATTTTATATGTGAGAGGAGGGAACTCTTGCTAATACATAATTACATAAATTAATTTAATTAATATTCATAATAATGTGGCATGAAATTTATATATCATAAATATAATTAGATTACAATTCTAAATACTATCATTTAAATAAACTTTTACATGTTTTTTTAATGTTTTAACACTTACAACTTATTTTTATTTACTTTAAACCATTTTAAAAATTTCTACAATATCTCTGTTTTGTTACTCATAAATGGTAAATGATTTTTTTATAAAAGTATATGATACCTAGAAATGAACTCTGATAATTTAATAGATCAAAAATTAAATTATGAATATATGAATTAATGAAATCAAATAATTTAATCAAATATTAAAGTTAAAAAAATATCATTAATATCAATTTAGATACTATGCATTATATTTGACATTAAAAACAATACAAATAATTTTAAATTTGAATATATAATTATGAAAAAACCAAAATTCTATTATATTTATCTAAAAATTAATTTTATTTAACAAATCACCCAAATATTAATTCTTTAAAAAGATTCCCAATGATTATTTATATTTAAATTAATTTAAAAAATAATGTCTCGTCATTTCCCTGTAATTTATGGAAATTATTCAATAACTCATAAAGAAAATTAAATAATCATGATATAATAATTTTTTCATCTTTCCAGTAGGTATTTAAAAATAAACGTAACCACTTTTATTATTATATCAAAATATTTTTGATAAACAAGTCAAGAGAGTGACATATTGTATTTACTCATTCTATAAAATAATATAATGACTTGTATTAATGAAAAATGAAACTAAGTGGAATTTTTTCAAGATTTGGATGAGAATATAAAAATTCCACTCATTCAATATGATAATGGATAGTGTTAAAATAAATTTCAAACCCTTTCCGAATTTTTAAAATTGTTTAGCCTATAGTACCCATACCGGTGTGATATGTAGTTACCAAGAATATTAATCATTTTTTAAAATTAGAATAGTCCTATTTAAAAATATTTCGTATCTTAATTCAAAATACTTAATGAACTTTATCAAATACAATTTAAAATATTCATAAATAAAATTAAAAACTCTTATAATAAAGCACAATTGAAAAATATTTGATAAGAGTTTCAATTTTTTTGATTATAATTTATTATAAAAAATTTATTTATTATGGGAATTAAAATATAATTTATTAGATTATTATAAATTAAAAATAAATATATAATTTTTAAAATTTAATTAAAATGTAATGCAACTTTTTACATACTTGAAAATAAAATATTTTATTATTAGAAATCAAAATTTGTCAATATTAAATAAAAAATTTTTTTTTATAAACAACTCAAAAATTCAATCTATGATTATTATAACATGTTGATATAAAAAATTAAATCCTTTATTGAACTATTTTTTTCAAATTTAATAAAGAAACATTATTCTGATTTCTCTCAAAAAGAAATAAGAATCATTTTTTAGTTTTCTTTGAAAAATATAATTAAATTATTGAATATTTTTGTTCTTAATGGTTATGAATTAATCATAACATTTTTATTTAGTAGGAAACTAAATAATATACTTCACTATTTCCATATTCTTAATGAAACCATCAATTATAAGGGAGAGTTTGTTACTGTATACTATATAATCATTGCTTTAGAATTAAGGTTATCTATATCACAATCTAACAAAGAAATTAATTTTATAAAAGGAGACTTATTTTATGAATTATGTGGTTTTTACAATAAACCACTTATAATTATTCCACAACAGAAATTTTATCACTCCCATACAATCTAATATGTTTAATTCTATCTAATCATATCCTTAGGTAATCATGTATCATCATCAATTCACAATTTCTCCATAAATCAGGGACTATATAAATTGTGTGGTTTTATAGAACATTCCCATTATGACTATAATATCCAATAATTTTTACCGAAAAGACAGATTTTTCCTGTATGGTATGGAAATTGTGTTCATAACATTTGTAGGATCGAGAATGTATATCCCCGGTAGTGATACATGTCACACATTCTGAACATGAGAGATACATGTTGTCTATTCAATGTAATAAGATACCATCCTAATATGACCATGAATTTATATGGGAAAATTTCTCAATATATATGCTTTATTTTCATTCAAATACCATAAACTCATTCATATGTGATATTATTATGAATACATTATCACCCACTTTGAATTATAGATATCACCAAAAAAATTCAGAATGTATTTTTTGTCAGCTTTTATATATCCTTATGTGTTTTAAAATATAAATAACCTTATATAACGTGTCCTCATAAATATTAGGTCCTAATATAATTCATTTCCCATCTTCATCTAAATATATTTGGGTTCTATAGATCCATCAATAGGGAGGTTCAACTCCATCCATCAGAATTCATGACTGAACATTATTACTATAAGATAATAATAGAATGTTAAGATATTGATAAAAATCCTTTTAAAAATACAATGAGTAATATAATAACATTTATTTTTTATTTTTTATTTTTCTCATTATTTTACCATCATCATAAAGGTTATACGGAGTACTGAATATCAATATGTATCTAAAGCTTGTCGATGAAATCTAGAGGATGACGAGGTAAACATTATATCCAAATCACATAAAATAGAGATTAGTAATCAATGGAATCTCATAACAGAACTAATTTATTAATGTATAGGATGAGTAAGAATGAAATATTCTCTAATGAAAAATAAAATTTAATTATTTCATATGTCGATCGACTACAACCGAAAAAGAATTATGGCCTTTAGACATTGTGTGGAGTCCAAAAAAAATTCCACTATTCTGATTTACGATTAAAACATTCATATATATATAATTTGTAACATCCCCCGGGAATGAAATCTATAATCCTTAACCTTATTTCACTCTTGGAATTAGAATACATACTCGATAGTATTCATTTTCCTATAATACCATCATAATTATTATTTGAGTCCTCCATATATTTTCATACTTTGAGGGTGAGTTGAGTATGACTAAAAATTAGAATCATCTAATAAAATATTTATTTCTTGAATTTATGGAACAAATACTCATTTTATGAACCATCTCCTTCTATAATTATCACAGAAAAATAGGGGAACATTCCACAGCTTCATCTATAATTCTAATTGTTTATTATTTTTCATTTTGATAAACGTACAAAAGAATGGTTGAATATACATTTGATAAATATTAGATATGTCCCATTTCATCATGATATCAAGATACAACACTGAAAAATCCACTAATACTATGTATCTTTCAATCCTCATTTTGGATTAACTAATGTGGCCTTTCTATGTCAAGGCATGATCTATCTTATTTTCCATCCCAATGTGGTAATGTTTTGATCTATCATAATCATCAATCTTATATGACCATATTATCTATAATAAATTCAACTATTTCCTTGTAAAAATATTATTCAATATTTTATAGTCAGTATATATATCATAACTTTCACCATACATATAATTTCTCAATATCACTACTAAAAAAAATTAATGTGTGAACTCTATATCAAGATTTGGGTGACATTTCTCATAGTTTTTCTATTGGATAGTGGAATAACATATCACTTTATCAATCTCTTGGGGTATTCCTTCATGTACCTTCATTTATGCATCACTGTTTATAATGAAGACTACTCCACTTTATAGATGTGTATGCAGAGGTTCACATACAATCCTTATCATTAGTTTTTTGAAATTCTCATCCCAATCATCAATCAACAAAAACATATACCACATTTAGTAAAAAATTTGACGAGTTTATATAGTAATGAAAAATATATTAACATTTATCAGTAGTATATAACCATCAATAGATAAATAAAAATCTCAGTTATCACAGTTAGTCTAGGACATTTCAAAAAAACATGAATCATTTTATAATCCACCAATATACGTTAAAATATAATTATAATACCCCAATAAGATTAATTTTTACCGAAACATCACACTTTATAAATGTGGAATACACATTATCCTTCCTCAAGGGTATCAGAACAATCCACAAATTTTCTTAATTATCATCCTTTATCATCAATTATAAAACAAAATAATCAATAAATACAAACCAAACTGATCATAGAAATATCTAAATACTCTATTATTAATAACAATAATATAAAAGATTAATTTTTTATACCAAAATTAATTTCTATCAATCCGTAATGAACAAATATCAAAAGGAAGGTTGTTTCACATATATTCTCTATCATGAAATTTATTTAATGATATCTAGATCAAAGGTCAATCATGGAATGACATTTAAGACGTAATAATTGACATAAATGATCATGGATATGGGGTAGTTGATACTTGTTCTCGATAAAGATCTTTTTAAGTAATTGATAATCAATATAAAGACTAATTGAACAATTTTTTTATCATAAAAAAGAAGAGTCTCATCCATTCATGATGAACTAAGATGAATTTGTTCATTATCAATATTCTGTTAGAGCTAATTCAATAATTACTAAAAAATGGCTCTATTCTATAAGGATTTTGTAACATCCCCAATTGATAAATGGTTAAATGACTAAATGATATTACTCATGTCAACAACGTGCACCTTCCTTTTCGGAAGCCTGTCTAATTAGAACTCTATAGTTAAGCGTGGTTGGCCTGGAGTAGTGATCAGGATGGGTGACTTTCTTTGATGTTTCCCAAGGTGTGTGTGGGTGAGGAAAAAGCACACTAGAAAGGACATGTGTTGGCCTGTAGGGAAAATCATTAGTCAGATAACCCATTCGGGCATGTTGGTTGACCCTGGGGTGGGCCCCCACTTCTCTGCGGGGGCAACTGGTGGTACCTGGTAGGGCAGGACTCGATGGCCTTGTTAAGTCAGGGTGTTTGTGCTGTCACCGGGACCGTGTTGTCATATTTGGTATCAGAGGTGGTACCCAGCCAAAAGTGCATTGCACTGCCTGGGATGAGATGTAGGGCCCACAACAAGAAAATTTGGGATAAGGGCGGGGGGTGAATCAAACACCCCCAAATCATAAAGGGTTAAATGAAAAATGATATGACTCATGTCAACAAGGTGAACCTTCCTTTTCGGGAGCCTATCAGATTATAACTCCACAGTTAAACATGATCGACCTGGAGTAGTGATCAGGATGGGTAACCTTCAGGAAAGTTTCTTAGGGTGTGTTTGAGTGAGGAAAAATCACACTGGAAAGGACATGGGATATCCTGTAGGGGAAATCATTAGTCAGATGACCCGTTAGAGCATGTGGTGGACCCTGGGGTGGACCACCATGTGTCTGCGGGGGCAATTGGTGGTACCAGGTAGGCCTGGACTCGACAACCTTGTTAAGGCGGGGTGTATGTGCTGTCATTGGGACCCATTTATCATATTTGTCATGACCCGAACCTACCAGTCTCAAGCTGTAACTACCTGACGCTCACCTCTATAGGACAGAGACTGGCGACCAGCGCCGAAGGCATAACAATCTCGGGGAGGCTTCACCTAAGTACTTGTACACATGCACACACAATGCACTCGATGCAGAAGTGTAGAGAAAAAAGGAAAATCATAGGACAAACATCTATAACCCAACCAAAGTCATGCATCAACCGCTTAATAGAGCAAGTAAAGTGCTGAATGTACTAACAAGTAAAATAAACAGTAAAAAGGGACAAACACGCACCCAATGAAAAAGGTTCCACAAACCGGAAACAGGTAACAAACGGAAACAACAGGATAGTTTCCCATATGAAAACACTAGCATGACCACGATGTGTTGTCCGAGATCCTGTGACCTCTACGCTCCTCTATAGTCACGTTCGACCCGACGGTCGTCTGCAAGGGCACACTAGGTGTTGGAAAACCCCAAGTAGGGTTGAGTTTAAAGATACTTTGTAGGATGCCCCGAAATTTCGAGGGAGAAACAAAGTAGTCACTAAAGAGGTGAGTAGTAGATAGAACCATAATAGTAAAAGAGTACAGTAAAAAGAGTGAAGATCAACACAACAAGAGGAAGGAATTAAACTCGTCCAAAACGCAAGGAGCCAGGAACGGTCAGAAGACGAACTTCTTGCCGAGTATTTTCTACCTATAGTAGTTGACAGGACTTGTCCAACCATTAGGTGCTAAACATGGAAAGCACATGGCATACCTCGCACATCATCGCCCCTCCTAGAAATAGAGTAACTAATCCTAGGGAGTGGGAACCGAAGCCAGTTGTATATGTATATATTCTCAACAAGGATCCCGAACGAGTGTGTAAGGGGATCTGCATCTCCATGCTCGGCCTAAGAAGAGTCACCAACAGTTTTAGGGATATCCAACACTAAAACCAAACATCCTGCACATAATCCTAGGAGGTACAACTCAAAGTGGATCAATCACTGCACCTCGATACTCTACTCTTTGGACGACACTGACACACCCACACGGCTTTAAGGTCACGTCGCAAGGATGCAACTCGGTGGAAAAACAACCCTCGTCCTCGTATGTCCTATGGTCGCGTCAAAGCTATCACATTTCTGATCAGTACAACCAAGGATCTCGCTCCGGTAGTTATAAAGAAGAAGTCACTACCTAGCCTTGTCAAATGGTCTCAGTCTAATAGAAGTCGCCGAGTAACCCACTGCCTAGCCCACCTGGAGGGTAAAACCCTAGAGGTCTTCGGGTAACCCACTGCCCATCCCCACTGGAGGGTAAACCTTAAATGTTTTTGGGTATCCCACTAGCCAGCATCACTGGAGGGTGAACCATAGTAAGTGAATGGGTAACCCACTGCCCAGCCCGCCTGGAGAGTAAACGCTGATAGTTCAACGGGTAACCCACTGCCTAGCCCCGATGGAGGGTAAACCCTAAAAAGTTCATTGGCAGACCAACTGCCTAGCCGTGCTGGAGGGTAAAACCGAAAATCAGTGGGTAACCCACTACCCAGCCCTGCTAGAGTTTAATCCCAAAGGTCAACGAGTAACCCACTGCCTAGCCCCGCTGGAGGGAAAACCTGAAACTAGTCCGATAACTCCACGCTTCTCGCGCCATCACTGGGTGTCGCTGACATCGGGACCTTGAATTGGGTCAGAGTGCATCAAAGAGACATACGACCAATGCCCTTTATTATTTCCACATTTTTATAAGATCACTTAAGAGGCTCCACTCGCCCTATCATATTACACCATTTTAATCCTTGTGAAAAAACATGTGAGATAGACTACTCATTCGCCTCGAACAGACCCCCGAAAGAAACGTTGTTCTCCACTACATTAGGACCGCACAATGTCTCGTGGGACCCACTATTGGTCCCTAAAGAGTTTGGGCGGACTGCGCCCTTGCGATGGCCTCAGAAAAACAAGTCAAAAAAATATTCATCCACCCCAAATGGACGCATGAAAAAAACATCGTAAAATGATGCACGTTGCTTAAAAGACGTCCTGTTGGGCCCACGTCTCAACTCTGACATCAGCTCTCTAAACCATACTAGAAATCACCTCCTTGATGCCAATGTCACAATGCCACTGACAGAACTCAAATTGATCATCGGATGTGTCTGTGCAATCCAAAACAAGAACACCTGAAAAAACCCCAATCCACTTAATGGGCATGTCATGCCATCAAGGCCCCCTTCTCGGGAATTAAAACCCCCAAAACCATCTCAAAAGTTTCGCCTCGAACTGAGGATTTCATTTCCGCAAACTTCATGAAAAACGGACACCCGTAGTGAATGTTACGGGTGTCCAGAGTCAGAGGGGATGAACCCCTTGTGCTGGAACGACTTGTGTCAACCAGACTTCATGGCTAGTCGCAGTATTACACGGAGACCCCCCTTCGGCAGGTCTCGGTCCCCCCATGGGGTTGCGCGTCGTGACCTCGCCTCTTCACGCCCTGGCGCCTTCGGCCTCGCCCGCCGCTTGAAGCCGCCTGGAGCCACTGCTGGGAGATTTTTCCTAGATTCCCGATGCGCCGCCTGGGTACACCACTGTGGCGCCATCCCAGAACCACGCAACAGCCACCTGAAAGCTGCCGGAGCGCCGCGTTGTACACTGGAAAAATAAAAAACAGCCAGAAAACTCCTCTAAGCCACCCCTGATTCCCCAGGACACAAAAATTTAAACCGAAAGGACCGTTTAGAAGCTCAAATCAGGCTCTACGCAAATATGGTCTCCTCTCGACAATCACACAACTTTTCGTGTGAATAATGGTATAAAAAGGGGTTTGCTGGAATTAAAACAAGAAAACGCAAGCCTACTTCGATGGGTGATGCCCGACACTTCACCAACGATCCATCAGAGTTATTGAATCTCACCTGAGAGATGTAGGATATGGGAGGAGCTCATTGAGAGGAAACTCCAAGGAGGGGATCAAGGGGGATAAGGGGGTCGGGTGGTGTTTAAATAGAAAACACTTAAACCCCCCTCCCGTAGACCTCGTACCTGAACTTTCGGTGGGGGAAAAGATAACCCACCCCTAGGGTAAAAACCACGTTCTAAGTGCACCGGCGGTCTAGGAATTTTAAACTGAGCCTCCTTTAAAAAGTTGTAAATTCCATGCCCGATGATACTAAATTACGAAAACACCCATGCTGACGTTTTTCACGAAAGGGACACACCCGAGAAAGTTATATCCCTCTTTGGGTAAATGGAACATTCTGGACTCAATGGTGACATCGGTTTTCCCATATGAGGATCCGGTTAGAAGTTATTCTATTTATTTAGCATATAGAGTGTGAATGTGCGTCGAATTTAATTCCAGCCACACCGGGGCTCAGAATCCCACCCCGTCTGAACGTCCTTATTTGGAATAACATCAAGAAATATGAAAAGCCTTATATGTTCAAAATCTGGGTTCTTAAATCATTCTCTCATTCACATTTTTCATCCTCTAAAAATAAAAAAACTCGGGATACTGTAGCTGCATCTGGCTCTCCCGCTCCCAGGTGCTCCCCTACACCCTCCCGTGCTGCCACAACACACGAACTAGAGGAATGGAACATTCGCACAGAGTCCGCTCCTGTCAGTCCTCAATTGCCACCAGGTGCTATTAAAATGAGGCTACATCCTCAATGTATATATCTCCCTAGTCGATAACGTGTGTTTAGTTGGGCACATATTTCCTTAGCTGCAACATGTGGAAGACGTCGTGCACTCTCTCTAGCTGTGGGGGTAGAGAAAGACAATAGGTGACCTCACCAACCCTATGCATGTTCTCAAATGGCCCAGTGAACCTCATGGACAACATGCCACCCCGGCTGAACATCCCTATTCCACACGGCGATTAGAATCTCAAAAAGACATAGTCTCCCTCCTCAAACATTAAAGGCCTGTGACGTCGGTCTGCATAGGACTTCTGTTTTCTCTTAGTCGTCCTCATCCACTCATGAATGACCTACACCTTCTCCGTCGTCACCTACAACAACTTTGGACTAACGAGGATGGTCTCCCCAACCTCTGTCCAGCACAATGGTGACTTTCAGGGTCTCCCATTGAGGGACTCATAAGATTCCATGCGAATAGTAGAGTAATAACTGTTGTTATATAAAAACTCCACCAAGGGATGGTGATCCTTCCAACTCCGGCCAATGTTTAACAAACACGCCCATAGTATATCCTCCAACACCTAGATAGTTCACTCATTTTTCCTGTCACTCTTGGGGTGAAAAGCTATACTCATCCGCAACTGATTCCTGAATGCCTCCTACAAGCCTCTCCATAATAGTGACTTAAACTGCGAGTCACAGTCAGAGACGATGGTAGAGGGTACTCCATGAAGGTAGACGATCTCCCAAACATATAACTTCCCCAGACTCTCCACTGAGATATGCTCCCTGATAACAAGGAAGTGTGTAGATTTCTTGAGTCGGTCCACTATCACCCAAATGGAGTCTTGGCCCTTCGTTGTGCGTGGAATCCCTTTGAATAAGTACCTAGATATGTCATCCCAATTCCACTCTGTGATATCAAGGATCTGCAACAACCCTGCCCGGACTTGATGCTCTGCCTTCACATGCTGACAGGTAAGATGCTAAGAAATGAACTCAGCTACACTACTCTTCATTCATGACAACCAAATCTGCTGCTGAAGGTCTCTGTACATCTTCCCCACATTTAGATGTACGACCATGAGAGAAGTGTGTAATTCCCACATCACATCCTACGACATCTCTACTGGTACTACAACTCACCCCGGTACATGAACTTGTGATTCCCTCCTTCAGAATAGCCATCGTGTCCGTCGCCCATGGATATATGATCAAATAGTACGATGCTGTTGACATCCCCCAACCGCCACTCTCTCACATGTTCAAGGTGTGAAGGAGTCAAAACCATCGACAGTAGAAAAACCATACCCTCTTTCTCCACTAACATCAACCATAGGGAAGCCAACTTTTCTGAATCTTCCTGCATTAACCGAGCCTGGGACTTCCTGCTAAGAGCACCTGCTACTAAGTTTCCCTTCCCTGGAGTGTAGACTATCTCGAAATCACAGTCCTGTAGAAACTATGTCCATCGCCTCTGCCTCAGATTCAAATCCCTTTGAGTGAAGATTTACTTGAGGCTCTAGTGGTCTAAGTACACCAAAAAATGCTCACCTAGAAGGTAGTGTCTCCATATCCTCAAGGTGAAAAACACTACTTCCAGCTCCAAATTGTGAGTCGCATAATTCTGCTCGTGGGGCCTCAACTCCCTCGACCCATACACAATCACTGTGTATTCCTGTATCAGCAGTCACCTGAGCCCAGCTCCTGAAGAATCACAATATACGACGAACTCAACTCCCTCCTCTGGAAGCCTCATCACCGGAGCACTAGTCAGCCTCTACCTGAACTCCTCGAAGGACTTATAGAGCTTATCAGTCATAGTAAAATGTCATCCCTTCTGCGTCAATGTGGTCAATGGTGCAGGAATCCTGGAGAAGTCCTCCACAAACCTGTTGTAGTACCCTGCCAAACCATGCAAACTACGCACCTCAGACGCATTCTTCTATGGCTCCCAAGCAAGAACAACCTCTTTCGTTGTGGGATCCACAACCAATCCATGATCCTTAATGACGTGCCCCAAAAAGTGAACCTCGAGAATATAGAACTTGTAATTTGAGAGCTTCCCATATAGTTGTTTCTCTCGATGTAAGTCTAGGACCATTCTCAAATACTCTGTAGGCTCCTTGTGTGTCGCCGAGTAAATGATTATGTCATCAATAAAGACAACCACAAAACAGTCCAAGTATTGATGGGAAATAAGGTTTATCAAAGCCATGATGATGGCAATGGAATTCATCATGCCAATGGGCATCACCAGAAACTCATTGTGTGCTTCTCGACAATAGAAGGCTAGCTTCCGGATATCCGCTTCACAAACCCGCAACTGGGGGTAACCAGATCGAAGGTCATTCTTTGAGAACCACTTCTCACCTCGCAAATGGTCAAAGAGGTTTTCAATCCTCGGCAAAGGGTACTTTTTCTTTATCGTGGCCTGATTTAGACGACGATAGTCTACGCAATGTCGTAGGCTCCCATCTGCCTTCTTCCCAAACAAGACCAGAGATGCCCAGGGTGACACACTGGGGAAGATGAATCCCTTCTCGGGAAGGTTATCCAACTGATGTCATAGCTCCCGAAGCTCTGTGGGTGCCATCCGATAATATGAACAAGATATCAGAGTAGTCCCCAGTTCAAGTCGATATAGAACTCCATCTCTAGACTCAGATGTAGTCTCGAAACATCCTCGGGAAAATCTTCTGTGTAGTCCTCTATAATGTTAGGAATACAAGTGCATGTAGCGTCCGATGCTCTGAGAACCATGATCGCCAACTCATGAGAAAAAGGTTGGGGTATCTTACTCAGATTATCCATCTGCTCTGCCATGAGGTCTCGTTCACCATGGATGGTGAACCTCATTCTGTCCGAAAACACGCCTCTGACACATCTGTGACGACAGTCTATCTGAGCGTGAACCATCGAAAGCCAATCCATTCCCAGGATGACATCGTAAGTTTCCATCGTGATGATGAGCAGGTCTCACATGACACTCCCTCCTCCAAACGATAGTTCACACTGTCTGCAGATAAAGTTCACTAATGAGGCGCTTCTCGTATGAACCTTGAGGCTAAATGTAGGTGTCATCACCTCTACTAGAAGCTCTAACTCCCGTACTAACAACAGTGATATAATGTTATGTTTGGCACCTATGTCTACTAGTAATGAAGCAAGAGTGGAGTAAACACAAATGCTTCCTCAGACCATCTCGTGTGCTGGAGGGTCACAAACACCCATGGCCTAAAGCTTCCTGCGACCCCTACCACCAACTTCCTGATCCTGGCGTGTGCCGCCTGGTGGTGGCGGTGGAGGTATCTCAAAACATCATCCACCACCTCCTTGTCCTGCCACTCTGCCCGTGCCACCTCCCTAAGGACCACCCAGTCCCTACCTATGTGACCCCTGGTCAAGGTGCTTCCTCTGCCTCCGTGGTGCGCCTGCTGCCTGCCACGACTGATCTGTACACCTGGTCGAGAAATCCCGTGCTAGATGGCCCGGACCGTTGCAAGCGTAACACTGACTCGCTCTCGTCTCCCCTGGTGCCCTACGATTCCTATGAGTTGTACGACCCTTGCCCTGGGTCTGCTCATGGAAGGGCCTCCTTGGCTAAGGCCCAGCTCTCTGTCGTCTACCTGCTGAAGACTCCACTCAAAAGTGTCCACTACTAGGTCCTGTAATTTGGTGCCCCTCGTCCAGGAAGCTATTGTTCAAAAGCTCCATCTCCAGCACCTTGTCATATTTGGGGATGTACAAGTTTACCACACTAGCACAGATCTCCCTATGAAGACCATGATCAAACATTCGTGCCCATAAGTATCATTCGTGGATCATGTCTTATGAGTAGCGTGTAAGATCAGTGATCCAGGATGAGTACTGGGACACTGACATCCCCCCAACTTCAGCTCTAGAAGCTCATGGATCCAAATGGAGCTTAAACAAGAGGGAGAGTACTCCTCCCAGAAAATCTACTGGAATCCATCCCATGTGAGAGATGACTCGTCATGGGTCTGCGTCACCAAACCCCACCATCGCCCGACTATACCGAGGAAAAGACTGGCAGCTAGGGCCATCATGTGGTCTGCTGGGGTCTGTACCAACCTGAAGAGTCGTGCCACTGACTCATGCTAGTCCTCAGAGACCTGGGGATCTGGGTCCCCATGGACCCTCGGCGGCCTCTGACAATGGAAGACTCGTAGAACGATCAATCTACACGCAACCTCAGCCTGAGCTACAAGTAGTTGCTGCATCTCTCTAGATGGAGGGGTTGCTACTGAGGCACTGGGCATAATGGGATCATGCGAGGGTCCCTGAACCGAAACCTCATCGCTCACCTGATCTTCGTCACGAACAAGAGATGGTAGCCTGGCTGGCTACTGTCGTGGAGGAATCCTGGAAATTATCAAGGGATACCGTGATCAGATGGCCATATATATACAAAAGGGTCATAACAAAGAGGAGCTGACTCATACAAAGACAATCAAAGACTTAGTCCTAAAAGATGCATGTTCCAATGTTCCCTGTAACAAGTGTCTCATAATTTCGAGTCGACAAGCAGGTTATTATGGTCCGGATGAATAGATATGCCGACTGCCCGTAGCATAACTGGACTCCATGTCTTGAGAGACACTCTTGAGAAATGTCGACATCATTTCCCTAAATCCAAACCAATTCCTTTTTAGGGACGTCCAAAATACATTCCACGGAATTAACCACCTTTGATACCACTTTGTCACGACCCAAACCTACCAGTCAAGAGCCGCAACTACCTCAATCCCACCTCCAGAGGCTATAGGCTGGCGACCAGAGCCAAAGGTGTAACAATCTCGTGGAGGCCTTCGCCTAAGTACTTGTACACATGCACACACAACCTAATCGATGCAGAAGAGAAGAGTAAAAAATAAAACTATAGGATAAATAGCTATAACCCAACCGCATTCATGCATCA
This sequence comes from Viscum album, assembly GCA_963277665.1. NCBI lineage: Eukaryota > Viridiplantae > Streptophyta > Magnoliopsida > Santalales > Viscaceae > Viscum > Viscum album. The sequence goes on along the minus strand of OY728126.1, from coordinate 1,392,245,510 downwards.
ACCACTAAATAGGGAAAGTAAAGTGTTGAATGTACTGCCATGTAAACTAAACAATAAAAAGGGGAAAACACTCCCCCAACCACAAAGGTTCCATAACCTGATAATAGTTAACAAAAGGAAACAACTGGATAGATCCCCACCAAAAACATCTTGCATGACCCTGGCGTGCTGTCTGATCTCCTGTGACCTCTACGCTCCTCCGTAGTCACGGTAGACCTGTCTGTTGTCTTCAAGGGAAAACCAGGTGCGGGAAAAGCCCAAGCAGGGGTGAGTATAATGATACTTAGTAGGATTCCCCAAAAGATAGAGGGAGAAACCATGGAGGCACTAAAGAGGTTAGCACTAGACAGACTAAGAATAGAAAAAGAGTACAGTAAAGAGAGTACAACTCAACCCAAAAAGAAGAAGGAAGTAAACTCATCCAAATTCAAGGAGCTAGGAATGGTGAGAAGAGGAACTTCTCACTGAGTCTTCGCTACCTATAGTAGGAGAGTTGAATCGTCTAACCAAGAGGAGCTAAACACGGAAAGCACATGGCATACCCCGCGCATCTTCGACCCACTTAGAAGGAGAGTAACGGAAACCATGGAGTGGGAACGAAAGTCAGGTGTATATGTATATATGTTCAACAAGTATCCTGAACAAGTGTGTAAAGGGATATCCATCTCAAAGAACAACCCATGAAGAGTTGCCAACAGTTATTCGGATATCCAACACTGAACCCAAACGTCTCGAAAGTCAACCTAGGAGGTACAAGTCAAACGGGCCCAATCACCACACCTCAATACAGTATTCTTTGTGTGGAACCGACTCTCCCAAATGGCTTTTAGGTCACGTCGCATGGACGTGTCTCCGTGGGAAAATGCTCCTAGTCCTCATATGTCCTAAGGTCTCGTCAAAGCTGTCATATCGTCGATCCGTAAAACAAAAGATCTTGCTCTAGTACTCATGGAGAAAAAGTCACTTACTAGGCTCATCAAATGGTCTGAGTCTAAAAAAATTCGCCGAGTAACCCACTGCCTAGCCCATCTGGAGGGTAAACCCCTAGAGTTCATTGGGTATCTCACTGCCTAGCCCCACTAGAGGGTAAATACTAAAAGTCATTGGGTATTTCACAGCCCAGCCCTGCTGGAGGGTGAACCATAGTAAGTGAATGGTTAACACACTACCCAGCCCGGATAGAGGGTAAACCCTGATACTTCGATGGGTAACCCACTTCCTAGCCCCGCTGGAGGGTAAAAACTAAAAAAGTCGTCGGGTGACCCAAATCCTAGCCCTACAGGAGGGTAAAACCTAAAATCAATGTGTAACCCATTGCCCAGCACCGAGGGAGAGTAAGCCCTGATTTCTATGGTTTACCCACTACCCAGAACCGCTGGAGGGTAAACTTGGAACTGGTCTGATAACTCCACATTGCCCGTGCCATCACTTGGTGTCGCTAACATCGTGATCGTACGTTGGGTCGAAGTGAGTCAAAGAGACATCCGACCAATGCCATTTAATATTTCCAAATTTAATAAGATAATGTAAGGGACTCCACATTCCCAATCATATTACACCGTTGTAATCCTTGTGAAAAACACGCGAGATAGACTACTAATTCTCCTAGAACGGACCCCAAAGAAAAAGTTTTTTGCCACTACTTTAGGCCCGTACGGTGTCTCGTGGGCCCTACTATCGGCCCCGAAAGAGGTTGGGCGGGCTGCACCATTCTGATGTCCTCAGAGAAACACGTCAAATTGACTATTCATCAGCCCGAACGGACGCCTGAAAAAAAACGTTGAAAAACATTGTACATCGCTTAAAAGAAGGCACGTAGGGCCCACGTCTCAATTGGGACATCAATGCCCAAAATGGTACTAGAAATTTCCATCTTTCCGTCAGGGTCGCAACACTGCTGACGACGCTCAAATCATACATCGGATGTGTCTGCGCCATCCAAAACAAGAACCCGTGGAAAAGAACCAATCCACTTAATCGGACTGTCATGCCTCTATGGACCCCGTCTCGGGAATTAAAACCCTCAAAACCATATAAAAAGATTCATCTTGAGCTGAAAATTTTACTGCCATAGATGGTACACAAAATGGACACTCGTAGTGAAAGAAACTGGTGTCTGGAGTCATAGGGGACGAACCCCTTGGGTTGGACCAGCCTGGGCCGGCCCGCACCGGCAAGCCCGGCTCGCAGCGCCAGCCCGCGGCTCTGCCACGCGGCCCATCCATGGACCTTGGGTCCATGCCTGTACTGACCGGTCCTCGTGGCTAGTTGCAGTCTTGCGAGGAGACCCACATTCGGAGGGTCTTGATCCCCGCACGGGGTCACGCGTAGTGACCCCACCTCGTCGTGCCCCGACGCCGTCGGCCTCGCTAGCCACACGGAGCCACTGCCTAGAGCTGCATGGAGCCACCGCTGGGCACCACCGCCTGGATCCCCACCATACCACATGGGTCCGTCGCGACTCCACTGTCCCAGAACCTTGCCGCCGCCACCTAAAGGTCACCGGACAGCCGTGCCGACTGCCAGAAAAAGAAGAAACGGCCGGAAATCTTTTCGGGGTCGCCCCGGACGCCCGAGGCTCGAACATTTGATCTAAAAGGATAGTTGAGAACCTAAAATCGGGATCTACACAAATATGGGCTTCTCTAAAGGATCTCAAATCATTTCAATGTGAATAATTGTATAAAAATGGGGTTTCAGGAATTAAAACGACAAAACGCTAGCCATCATCGATGGGCGTAGCCCGACGCTTCACCAACGGTCCGCCAGATTTTTCGCATCTCACTAGAGTGGTGTAGGGGAGGAGAGGAGATCATTGAGAGGAAACTCCAAGGAGGGGAGCAGGGGGAGAAGAGGGTAGGGGTGGTTTTTAAATAGAAAACACTTAAACCCCCTGACCATAGACCTCATACCCGAACATTAAGCGGGGTCGGGGTTAAGCCGCCCCTATTGTAAAAACCACATTCCGACCACAATGGTGGTCTTGGAATATTAATATATGCCTCCGTTAAAAAGTTTTAATGTCCATGCCCAATGCCGCTAAATTACAAAAATGTCCCTAGTGGCGTTTTTCATAGAAAGGTCACGCCTGCAAAAGTTATACCCCACCTAGGGTAAACGACATGTTCCGAACTCAATGGTGCCCTCACTTTTCCCATATGAGCAACCATTTAGGAGTTATTCTATATATTTAGCGCATCCAATGTGAGTGTGTGTCCAATTAGATTTTGTTTACACCGGGGCTCGGAATCGCATGCCGTCTGAACGTCCTACTTTGGAATGAAATCAAGAAATACACAATGTTTTATTGGTTCAAAATCCGGGTTCTTATAGATTTATTGAAAAAATGTGTACCAACAAGAAATAATTCAATTGATATATCAACTTTATGATTTGTGAGAAGTCTATGAATATCTTCTCGAAATACAGATGCCAACTACGATAAAATTGGTATATCAATGGTGTTTTTTTCTCTCAATTTATATTTTATAAATATCATTCAGGAATAGATAGTAAAACTAATGTTATTGATATAATATTCATTATGTATTTAGGATTATCCCCAAACTGATAGAAAATCATATGTTTAATCAGAATATATAATATAACATTCATTCCTTAATAAATGATATTGTATTTAAACTTCTTATTCTAATACATTCCAAACAATTTAATGAAGAGGTCTCGTGATAGAATAAAATGATTTGTAGTATGTACTTTAGCCAAGTCACCAATAAATAAATATATATACAGTCGATATGAAATAATATTATGGTTTTCAGTTTTCAATTATAACTCAACAATTAATTGTCGAGGTGATGATGTGAAATTATTTGAAAAATTTTCATAAAAAATTCAGTTGGTAGAAAAATTTAAAAAAATTAATGATAATGGTGTATAATAACTATACATCTCACATCATCATATGTAATTCAAACTACAATTGTAGTATTTTGATATGTTTGGAGTTCTACACTTGGTTTCATCAGTCGTAAGTTCCATTAATGCTTGGTAATTAACATGATTAATTACCCATGTATTTACATTTGAAGAACAAGATAAAAATGGTTTCATTATTTTCTATATTGTAATAATTTTTATGACACCTTTCTCGATATTTATACTAACTCATATTCCATTTACACAAGTATCAATGTGTTACTATCTTCAATTTTGAGATGTTCAAAATATCAGAAACCCTTTCATCATATGAAAAACATTCATTTAGTTTTGGTTCCCATCTGACATCTTTATTTCTTGACACCCCATTAAGACTTTTTACCTATAAAATTATATCATTGTCTTGATGGAACGCCAAAATATATCATTATATAGGGAATCTTGTTTAGGAAACAGGTCTCTTCAGAGAACCATAACTTCCAAATATTGATATAATTAATTTTGGTTTCTAAAATATGTGTACATTATAAATCATTTTTGATTATTCAGGTATAATTATCCTAATAGTTTAAAAATATCTTCACTCTTATTCATTAAACTGATGAATGTACTCTCTATTTCACCACATTGTTATAACGACAATTATATACTAAATAATATCAAATAAAAAATTCTATATTCTATTCTTTATATTTCATCAACTTCTTTAGTATTCAAGGTCAATGAAAACAATGATCGTCATATCCTTGAAAAAAACATAGTTAAAAAATAATCCTTTGAAATTCCACACATCGTAATGCGAAGAATATATTTTTTAGGTTCATAATCCATTAATCATCAATTAATGGATTAGTATCTCCATTAAAATTTTGAGATATATTCTACTTGAGGTGATCGAACAAAGGTGAATCATGTTTGGAATAATATTTAGTTCAATAAGGGATTTCTTCTTCATCATAATCATTATCATCTACCATAATATTGCCATGAAATATTATTTTCCAACACTAGATATTTTTTATTTTTTTAATAGGACAATCCTTACATTTTTATCATTGTTGATTCCCTTTCTATTGTTAATCTCCATCACTATACAATGGAACACACATAAAAATATAATAATCATAATGAAAATTTACGCATAAAAAATTACCTATAATTAAAAAATTATCATTTATGAAAAGGGGTTAACATAATTATCTTGTTAGGTATAATGTTTTATAATCTAGATCCAAAAGTTCTTACTAAACATTCTCTAATAAAAATTCTAGAAACCCAATATTTAATAACAAAGTGCTGGTGTTAGATTTATTACATTGGTAGAAGTCAAAATGGATCTCACCATGCATGATTAATTAGATTACTAGTCCTAGAAAACAATATACATTCATGACTAGAATATTATATTAATTATATTAAATTCAGAAAATATGAATGAATGTTTCCTCATTGATATTATTAACAAACTACATATTTATATATGGGGATTCTAAATAAATTAATGTTTGGTATTAGATGACTAGTAATGGTTATATACCTAAGCACTTATTACAAGACATAATCATCATAGAATAGTGGATAAAAAAAGATTGAAAATAATCAAATCATGAGTCCAATGAGTATCCAGAATTAATAACATCATATAAAATAAAATAATATATAAAACTGAATTATTAATAATTAAAATGCATAATCCTCAACATTAAGGACCAATGGAACTCAATCAATATATCATCAATCTTAAATTCATGGGTTCCAACTACAACATCAGTATTAATAAATTGGTATGCATAATTAAAATATACATATTATATGGAAATACATATATTTCAACCCATGATACCTATAAATGCTTGAAGTGGATATTAATAACTACCCCTACCTATCGTATTTGTGTTCTATTCATTCTTACATATTTAATGATCAAAAAATGTCATCCATAAAATTACTTATAATTAATAAAATATTCATATTGAATAACGAATTTAAATTACTAGTAAACCATTATAATCAACCACAAATTGAATGAATAAATATGGATTCATTGAATTATATATCTATAAATATCTATATGATTTTTCGTAGTTTACAATTCCTCAAAAAGGTCACTAATAAATTCCATTTGAAAAATAGAAAATTCAATTTCAAATCACATATTATAATATGAAAACTTTCAAACTATTATTGAAAAAATTTAAATTGACATGAATATTTTACAAATATAAGGGAATCTTCAAACCATTGATTGTTTATCATGGAAGATGTTATATCCCCATCATATATATTAAATAAATGATTCATTTTAAATTTTTGGTAAAAATTTAGAAATACCTCATTTAGAAAAAAATGAAAATTATCATTAAATATTTCTATAAAAAATCAACAATGTGTAAAAATGAAATTAATAAATCCAAGGAAAATTTTAAAAAAATGTAATTTTTTTTAAAACATAGACTTGGAATAAAATATTTCTTGGTAAAGGGGAACTATAGAGTATTTATCTTAAAATATTATTGATCATTTTTCGTATTGAAGAGTCTAAAATGGTTATAGAACCTGAAATTTTCATGAATAAATAATGGAGAAGAAAATTAAAGAGTTTTATGAAATAATTATTATTTAATTTCCCTAAATATATATTTATACATAAAATATCAACATAATAAAATTAGATTATAAATGAAATCCCTAACCTAATGATTGAATTTCAACATATTTTTTAACCTACCATATAACAAATTTATATTAATTATTATTATATGAAAAATTCATTTACATTATTTTAATATCTGTTATGATCTAAATATAACATTATAAACTAATTTATCAATAAATACTTATTAAAATCACTATTTTAGTGAATTAACTATGTTTTTTCAAGCGAACGACATCTTGATTGCTCTACTGATTGTATTCTTGATCATGTTTACAATATCACTTTAAATTTAATTGTGGTAAATATTTATTATAAATTCAAAATATATTTTTTAATAGGGGTATATTGGTTCAAGATATATTAAATTAAATTATATTATTCATGGAGTTGTTTCACTGAACATACACATAAACGATGTTTTAAAATTTCATTGGGTAGAATAAAAATATTGTTAAATAGTAATTACCCTTAATACATAATAATTTAATCATATATGTAATATAAAAAAATTTAATATACTCATGTTACTATATATTTAATGTGTAAATAAAAAAAATTACATCACTTCAAGGTGGTGGTAGTCTAGACATATACACTAGTGACTATATTGTTTTCCAATGGATAAGAAATTTATAATGTAGATATGATATTATAATTACAAAAGATTTATTTTATAAAAAATGTAATATTTATATATAAAAATAATCCAAGGATAATAACACTTTATAAAAGAGTATTATGAATTGAATCACTTTGTGGAGGAGGTAGACCACAAGTAAGCATAAGGGACATTTTTAGTTCCCACTGGATGGAAGAGATTGTGAATAATGGTGGTTTTATAATAAAAATAACATTCTAGTATATTTAAGATAATTTAACCTTATTTAATGAACAATAACATAGATTTAGAGCGTCTATAATAAAAAGATAAAGTTAAATAACCCAATTTATAGTTTCACCGCTTCATTTACGAACCCTATTTTGGATAACACTATATGGTGTGATAGGATTGTATTTTGGAAAGAATAAAAGATTTATAATGTGGTTAATTATGATAAAATTATATTTTGTAGGTATTTGATTATATATAAGTATCAAAATGTGTGAGTAAAAGATGAAAATATGATCACTTTTATAATTGTTGGGAGGTTTACTCAAAAAATAGAAATATTTAAATTAATATAAATTAATTTTGAAAATGTATTTGATAAAAATTGATATATTTATAATATTTAATTGAATATATTCTTAAATAATCTCCTAAAATAATATTTATATTACCATGAATTCAAATTCTAAAATAAGAACACTGTATTCGATAATATGTTTGACACTCAACATGAAGCGCCTAAGGGAATATAATATTCCACGAAATTAAATAGTTATTAATAATTTAAATAATTTAAATATATGATATAGCTCAAAATTCCAGAAATATGGATTAATATTATATTACATAGAACAAGAACTTTCTTTGATATCTTATGTCACATGCAATACTGAGTTTTATCGAGTGACAAAATATTATTTAAATATTATTATTTATTTTAACATTATATAACACAACTATTAAATTAATGTATATGAATAATATAAAATAAATAATTAATATATATGATTTATAATAATATAATATGCATTCATTTGTTACCAATTAATTAGAAATGAAAAAAAACTAATTTATAGAAATATTATTTATACTCCAAAAAGTATATTATCATAACAAAATAAATAAATTAATATCATTGAATTATATTAATGAAATATATATTTTATATATATAATAAATTATTTCTGATCTCCATCCAATTTATTTTGTAGTATATATATGAAAACATACAAAATTGTAAACCATAAAACCCTTTATTTCTATAAGGACACTTTTATCACCCTTTATTGGAGAACCTCTTTTAAATAAAATATTTTGAACAATTAAAAATTAAATATTTTAAAATAAAATTAATTTTTGGAATTGTAACATCAAAATTATCTTTGGGAAATTTGTGCTATTTTTCTGTGAACATTATACTTTTTAGGAATAGTGAAAAAGTACTGAATTTTAATTCGAAAATGCTTTTCTATATAATTTATTTTTCAGTTTAAAGAATCATTTTTTTGGTTACAAAACATAATTTGATCAACTTTTTATATATTAATCCAATTTATTTCATTTCAATCAATTTCACTTTCATATTTTATATAAGATATTATCATACTATTACAAAATTTTACTTTAAAAATACATATTGGTGTCATGTCTGTAGCATTAATTTTAAATTTATTTATTAAATTTATATGATAAGAATTTGAAAAAATAAAGTAATCATTTTAATCAGAATAATGTATATTTTATAATAGTTAAATTTAGTTTTTGACTACAAATATTTGTAATATATTTTAAAATAAATTAGACTGTTTAAAATAAAATTTATATTAACAAAAAAATAAATGATAATACTAATGGAAAAATGATATAGAATCCTATCCATGATCAATTTAGTATTAATATTTGGAATATTTCCTTCCTTTTCTCCAATTAGGACCACTATTATATACACATGACTTGGGAATAATGTTTTTGGATTTCCATTTTAAAAAGATATCAAGAATGACACTTCTCCCCCACTATGAAAAGGCACTCGCTCCTCACACTTATTCAAACTTATCAAGGGCTTTTTATTAGATAAAATATAATATTATAAGATCCCAATAACCCTATAATATTCCTAGAACACTCCCTTTGGTCATAATTCTATCAAATGAAGTCTTTTAGTAAAAAACAAAAAGATTTACCCAAATAAGAGGCGGCGTTCTTCAATGAAAAATTTAGTTCTATTTCTTTTTGTACTACTTAATTTAATATTATTCCAATATTATATTATAACATCATTATCTTGAATATATAGAGATGTTGTTTTATTGTGGACAATACCTACACCTACTCATACATTAATTTTTTTTACATACTTATATTTTTTATGCCAGAACTACCGCCTCGCGAATTGATGTTGTTAGTTTTTTTCCTTTACCATTTCTCATAGTTGTGAATAATGATGTATAAAGTATTTATATATATTAAATATTATATTTATAATGTCTTGAAGCATCTTAATGTTTTATATAACACATATGGATCGACATAATATTTTATCAAATAAATTATCTTCTTATAATTTGGTCTTAATCTATAATAATATAATAATAAGTTTCAAACACAATACGACATTAAAAATGAAGGGGTAAAATAAAAGGTATCTATATAAATTAAGTAATGTATACCGAAGAAATAGTAACTTGACCTTTGGAATAGAAATGCGACCCTTATAAATAGTGAACTATGTGATTGAATTGTATCCTCACTAATGGAAGCATAAATAAAATTTATCTGTATAATAATTGAAAATATGATATAATAATAACATAGTATAAGTAAATTTTTTAATGATTATTAATTAAGTGTTGGTATTTTTGTATGTAATTTATATTTAATTACAGTTTAATGATAAAAATAAATATTAAAATAATATTTTCAGAAAATGTATTCATAAATAAGTATTATGATGACATATGATTATAAGATAATTTCAGTAGTACTTCGTTAATTTTTTAATGTTTTATAAATGTAATATAAATTTTAAAAATTTTAATTTTCATCTAAAATATGATTTTAATAAATAAAATTCTTGTATTTATAAATTTTTCTTCATAAAATGGAGTTCATTTTTGAATTATATATATATAAAAAAGGTTGGGGTGAATATTTGGGATATTTCTAAAACACATGATTTTTTGGTGAATAGTAAAATATGATAATATATGATAAACACTAAATAATTTAATTTCAGCATAATTCCTGGGCCATGGATGATTTAAAAACCCCTTTTTTTGTAACTCACATTCTCTTATTGTAGTTTTTGGTCACAAGAATAAAGACAATTAAAAGTCGTTAGAGAAAATATTATACAAATGATTAAAATAATAGGTAACCACTCCTCTCCTCCAATATAAATTCCACCCCTCATTACCTCTTCTTATCACTCTTCTCAAGCCTTGTTCCATGTCTAAATTAGGTTAAAATCATCTCCCAATCATCTCACCATGTATTGAAGCCCTATTTCCCTTTAAATGTCCAAATACTCTCCCCTAAAGATGATCTCAAGCAAGATATATTAATGAGTTAAATTCCTATTTTCATTGATTTTATTTTATTTAATGTTATTTTCTATTTATTTAATCACACTCATTCATCCAAATGTTATGAAACTCTAGAAACATCAATGTACTTAAATTCCGTTATGATAATGGAATAATTTATCATCATATCTCAGTTTTCCTCCTTTTATTCTAGAAATGAAAACTCCATTCGAGATTTTTATAATTTATCTCATTCGTGGAATAAGTCTTTTAAATTTCAATTACAATATTTAACTCATTTCATGAAACCATATTTATGGTTGAACAAGACTTTAATATATGTAATATGTCTAAGGTAAGGTATTTTAATCATTTCTACCCATGATATTAAAAATTCATATTCACTCCAAATAACCAAATGATTTTCTATAACCATGTATTATTTATTGTTTTCCAAAATTGAATATAAATTGAATTTTTTAGATCCATTCACATGTTACATATTTATCCTCAGCTGTATATAAATAAACCAGTTAGGAAAATCAAGGTATCAAATTCTCTCCTTCAACAAAATTGAACATCTTAACCCATCCCAAAGGTCATTTATTAACATAACAAGGCTATAAAAAAAATTACATAAATAATTTTTTATTAAATTACTAATTAATGAATTTAATTTAATTATACATGAGATTAAGTTCATTTGAAGAACACATTCAATCTTAAGGTGTGGGATTCTAGCAGAACCTCCAATATTCCTTTAGGTTGCTCTACCTTTATTTTTATATTAAAGATGTTATATGGTTTTTTACTTACATATTATTAATATTATTTATATTCTCCAAACTCATATATAATAGTGAATTAATCATTCTAGTTTTGGTATTTACATGTTTTTAAGAGGTTCCCTCCTCAATAATTCTTGATTAGGAAACTCATTTAAGGAAACTTACTCAATTTTTACCCATTTTCAATTAAACTATATAATAAATTTTAATCCCCCATTGTTTTTATAAAATCACTATTTTAATTATGAATACCTTCTTGTTTAAATTCTTGTTTTATATATATGATTATTAAACTTTTTTATTTATAATGCTCTTAATTATTTCCCTTAAAACCGCACTAAAATGAATTAATTCAAAAATTTATTATATACTATTTTTAAATGTTATCACTCAAGTTTGACATCATATACCATGATATATGTCTATTTTCTCTTATTAATGTTAATTTATGTTTTAATATATTTTATACATGGAATATTTTATGATACATCCATTAATTTTGCTTTGTGACATGATTATGATTCTAATTTCTTTCCATGTGTACGCTTATGTTTACATATGACTGATTATTGATTATTCTGTTTGTGGATAGAATATTCACAAACATGTTATGATGGGTGCAGATAGATAGATCCCCAATATATTTTTTTAATGTTTTGTATCATGAGGCGTTTTGTGAAACGATCTTGGAAGATAGCCCTGAATCGTGCAACCATGTGGAACAGTCTTAGTGGATAGCCATAACACTTTCTCCTCCATGTGAATTATTTCTTAACTCATGCTAAATTCATGTTTTATTTTGTTTCAAAATTGCTATGAATTCTTGTTTATGTGATCCCATTTATATATTTCATGATTTTACATGTTCCATTCATCTTTATATCATTATTTCATGCCTTTCGTCCCATATGTGAAATCCTTGTTCTACTGTTTATTCCATTTATAGGATTTTTAGATCATCCCTTTGTTTATGAATTCCCTAGGATATCCTATTGGGTATATTATCACAATGGGAGTTATGATCTCTTTATCATGATGAAATAAAGGAATTTTTTATTTAGTTCCCTATTTCTCGTTTTATGTACCTAGTCCGCCAATACATTAGACATTATGATTCATGTCTTGTAATATGTGTCTTAAAATCATATAATGACACATGTAGAAGGACTGGGTAACTATAGTTTGTATCAGAGGATGGTCAAGTTATTTTTTAGATTACTAGTAAAGAACATTTTCAAGAACCATAGGAACGAGACTATGTATAGGAAAAAATCCCAAATTTTTGGTAAGTATAGATTAAGTGGTTTATCAAGAAAATACATCCCTATATAGATACAAACAAGTGGAGGTGGATAGGGTACAAATGTATCTAGCGGTAAAATGAAAAAACACCGCTTTGAAATAGACTCAAACTGAAATTGGTGCATGCCAATGTGCCTTGATTCACTCCTAGTTTGACACACCCTATGGATATTTTTTGGTAAATTTCTAAGCTTGGAATGTACCATTATTATGTGAAAAAAGGACCATAAGTATAAAATTGAAGAAACAAATCATGGATAACCTAGATAGAAACCTTGGGAATAACTAGTAATGATATACATTTCCTTTAATATTTTATTCATTTATATTTGAAGTATTGTTTTAGGCATAATACATATGTATTCAAGCCCCCTGATTGATCTTTACCCATTCATAATGGTGGGGAATAGAAAAAAATGTTCCAATAATCATTGTGATAGGAAATGTGATTATTTCCATATTGATATGCCTAATATGAAAGGAATGGTTACTCATAACTTTATGAAAGTACTAGATCAGTTATCTTTTGTATTGAATAATAACACGAATCATCTAGAACACCCTCTATCTCAGTGGAAAGATAAAATTTCAATAAAATATTTCATGCGGATAAGGTCTTCCATGTATAGTTTAACATATTATCCCCTCCTCATTGAATAGTTGATTAACTCCATTGAAAATGATACTCTCTATCCTTATATCCCCCAAAAAAGAGAATGTCAAGTTGGGGGTAAATTGTTTTTATGGGGAAGCTGATCAGTGGAGGACACTAATGAAGAATATTATCCCCCAAGAGGAAGTTGATTCCTTGGACTAAGATGAGTTGATGAAAGTGTTTTAATATATAGATATTTCCCAACACCTCTTCTGCGAGATGGAAACAGAGTTCCTCAGACATAATTATATGGTGGATGAGTCCATCAAGGCATATGTAGAAAACATCACATGCCATTCAGGATATGCCTCCATCTTTTTAATGATCACAGACAGTAAGGTGGGTCCCAAATTTTGTGGACTAAAGAAGAGTCCACAAAATTTATTGGTTATTCGAGACTTTGACAGTTATGAGGAGATTATATATTGTTCACTCAAGGATGCAATGGATATAGAAGACTCTTAATGGTATTGTTTCCTCAGTGAAATAAAGTGAAAAATAGAGACTAATATGGGTGGTTCGATAGATAAATCAAATAATGGAAGAAGATTGAACAACCCACTTGTAAAAATTGTGGGAATAAGAATCCTATAAATTGTCTAAATAGAACTATGAATTTCATCAAAATTAGTAGAATGGGATATGTAGGTAAAAATGTCCAATGGGATATGGAGAATACCACTAACATGTATGAATATAAAAAGGTGTAGATCAACACTTAGCTTGTTCTATAGTGTTACATATTTATGGAACATGGGAGTTATGATAATAATTTCCTTAAGATGAGGGTTGTCAGGGGAAATCAAAAATAACCTCCACGAAAATAAAGAAGGTCTTATAATATCCCTACTACTGAGGTGGAGCAGGAAAACGATTTGGGGATGGGTATGCAAGTTACTCCTTTAAGAATTTATAATTTACAATTTGATTTTTCTTGTACGCATTCTTTGATATCTTGCAAGATTAGTAGAACAATTTAAACAACCTGTCAAAATTTGGAGGTTTTGTTTTCTTTGAGAATAGAAAATAGAAAAATCATTTCATCTAATGTATATATATCCTCCCAAGATAAAATTTTTGGACTTATCATCTGAGAAAATATTATCATACTTCCTTTAGTAAAACTTTATATTGTCTTGGGCATGGATTATCTATCTTTATAAAACATTAACATCAATTTTTGGGAATGAATGATCACTCTTTACATCCGAAAGAAAACTCCAATTCTATTCATTTTTATGTTGGAAGATGAATAGCCATTAGAATCATTGTATCAAGTGTGGATGTTACTTCCATATGATCATTCAAGTTTAGATAAAATGAAAGAGTCAAATGAGGCGATATTGGTCGAAGACATGCGCATTGGGAGGGATTTCACTAATGTATTACATGATAAATTTCTTGTTCTTCCACCTGATTTAGTGGTTGAGTTAAAATAGAACATTTTTCTATATTTATAATTATATTAGTGACACCATATATAATGTACACTGTGGAGTTGTAAGAGATAATGATGTAGTTACAAGAGAATCTGGATAATGGTTTTATATACCCGAGTGCTTCACCATGGGGTTAGCCAGTCCTACTTATTAAGAAAATCGATGGATCAATATGCCTAGGAAATTATTATCATTATATGAATAAAATAATGACAATGAAAAATTATCCCCTACTTGGGATATATTACTTGTTCTATCAGCATCGTGGTACCAGTTATTTGTATAAAGTGGATGTTTGTCCTGGATATCCCCAATTAAAGGTGAAGAAAGAAGATATTCCGAAAATGCACTTTGAAAGAGGTATGGACACTATTACATCTTAGTAATCCCCATATAAGACAATGATTCTCTATAAGTATTCATGGATATAATTAATAGAGTCATTAAATATTACCTCGACATATTTTTGGTAGTCATTATCGATGATACTCTGATATAGTCTAAGAGTAAGTAGGAACAATAGTTGAATTTGAATACAGTATTGATGGTATTGCAAAGGGAGAATCATTATTGATATTATAGTAATTGTGAGTTATGGATAATGGATGCATTATTTTGGTTCATGTTATCACTAATAATGAATTATCTATATATCCTTCCAAGAAAAAGGCAATTTAAGAGTGGCCTAGACCAACATTTGTAATGGAGATCCGTATATTCATTTTTATAGCTGGGTATTTTGGAACATTTTTGAATAACTTATAATGTTTTTAAAACCCAATTAAAATGATAACAAGAAAGTGAGTGAAGTATATATAGACTCAATAATGGGAGGATTGATATGAGGAACTCAAAAAGTGGTTTATCACTGCTCTAGTACTGACACTAAAAATAATTCCAGAAATACTAGTGGTGTATATCAGTGATTAAAAGAAGTTCTAAAGATGTTTTTTGAAGAAAAATGATACGGTTTTATCATAAACATCAAGTATGATGAAAATCTATGAGCAGAACAATCTCGCGCATAATCTAGAGTTTGCGGTTGTGATCTTTGCATTGAAAATATGGCACCAATTTTACTGTAGGGATAACTATCAGATATATATTGATCACAAGATTCTAAAACATATATTCACATATAAAGAGGATAATATTAAATAGTGGATATATATTGATCACAAGAGTCTCAAATATATATTCACATAGAAAAAGTGTAATATGAAATAGTGAATATTTTTAGAGATTATCATGGATTATTACTTCTCAATCCACTTCCACCATCATAAAAAAAATAAAGAGGTCTATACTCTTAGTTGAAATAATCATGGATCATTATCAATGATGGGAATTAAAAAGGATCAAAACTTCGTAGATTATAAGATTTTGGACATGTGAATCATTATGGGAGAAACATAATCAACCATTTCAAAAATGATTTCTCAACCATCCCTCATAGTGAAAAAAAGTATGATCAATGAAAAGATGTGGAAATTCAAAAAAGGGTGGATGATTTTAGAAATGGGAAATACTCTAAGATAAATATTGACAATGAATGATTGGTAAGATTTGGGTCACGATTATGTATACTATATGATCTAGATAAAAAGAAAGATCTTTTAAATTATTCACATCTCTCAACTATATATATTCACTTAGAAAGCCCAAATATGTGTCAAGATCTCCAAGAGAACATTTGGAGGAAAAATTTTGAAGAAGTATATTGCTGAGTATACGTCAACATGCTTTGTTTTTTAGTATGTGAAGGATGAAAGGAGACATTATAAGGAGATTATTAAACCACTACCCATACCAAAATTGATGGGGGATAATATCACCACCACCTTTTCCACTAGACTTCCTAGGAAAACCATATAAAACAATGTTATATGTGTCCTTGGGGATCATATTAAAAACACATCTCACATTACCACAATTTAATAGGGCATCTCATTGGATAAAATTTCAAGGATATATATCAAAGAGGGGGAAAGCTACATGGAGTACCATTATCATTTGTATCTATTAGATATCTGAGATTCCCCACGATGTTTCAGAAAAATATCTTGCATGTTATTAGTACTGAACTAAACATTAGTATGGAAAACCATCCTCAAACTTATGGCCAATCAGAGTGAACTATATAGACATTGAATGATATTTTATGAAAATTTTATAAGGACTTCATTGTTTTGTGGGACCAAAATATTCTATTGTTCGAATTCTCCTACAACAACAGTTCCTACACCAGCATCTAAATGGCACCATATGAATCCCATTATGGTAAATGGTATATAACCCCAACATGTTGCGATGATGTCAGTGAGCATAATAAACAAGGACATAAAATGGTCAATGAAATTGGGGCGAATGCATCGAGAATTTAATATCACAACAAGGCAACCAAAAGTTGACAAAAAAGATATACAGACAATCGTCGATGAGACATTGAGTTTATTGTTGGAGACATGGTATTCCTTAATATATTTCCAAGATATATTACCATGTTATTTGTGAATAAAAGAATGTTATTTCCAGGTACATCATCCCCTTTGAGATTCTTGGTCATGATGGAGTTGTGGCATATCGACTAAAACTTCCACCTCCCATGTCTAAGTTACATCATGTCTTCCATATATCCCTATTAATAATATAAATACTATATCCTTCACTTGTACTATCTTCCAAGGTGGTACAATTGGATAATGATCATTCTTACAAGAGGCACCTAGTGAAGATCTTGCATAATAGAGATAAATTATTTTGTAACAACACTTCTCACACGGTCAAAGTACTATGGTGGAACCATAAGTACAAATAAGAAAAAATAGATCCTGAGGAAGAAATACAGGAAATGTACACAAACCTATTTAAGACTTAGAATATGAAATGAAATTTCAAGGGACAAATTTCATAAGGGGGGATGAAATTAACAACCCCATGTTTAAATAGTGAAATTACCTTCTTATAATTATGTATTATTTTATAATCATATAATTTTACATATGTATCCCAATATAATGATATAAATTAATAATGAGTAAAATAAAATTTATTTATACAAATTTATGAACCTATACCAATAAAATAGTTACATGACATTTAGAATAGTAATTTGAACAATATAAATAGAAAACATACCAAATTAATATAATCCTATCCAATTAATGTATAAATAATTTTTTTCATATTATAAGTGAAAATATGATACAAATACATTATAGTATATATAAATAAGTATTTTAATAAGTATTATTTATGTGTTGGCATTTTATGTAACTCATGTATATTAAATTTCAATTTTATGATAATTAAATTTTATAATATAAAATTTATTTTCATAAAATTTTTTCATTAATAATTTTTTCTATAACTTATGATTTTAAGGTATGATTAATAGAACTTTTCTAATTTTTCAATGTTTAAGAAAATCTGATTTAATTTAAATATTAGAATTTTTCAATAAATTAGAATTTTAATTTAAAATTAAATTAAATATATTTAAAAAATTATATTCATAAAATAGAATTAATTTTTAAATTTTACATGTCAAAAAATGGTTGGGGTGAATTTTTGGGTTTTCTCTAAAATTCATGATTTTTTTCTGAATATTAAAAAACTATAATTTCTGTTAAATGCTAAATATAATAATATCTACATCATACTAGAGTCATGGATGATGTAAATGACCATTAGTTCAAAATAACAAGATTTTTTACTATTTTTGGTGATAATATGAAATACTATTAATATCATTGTGAAAAACTATTATATTAATGATTAAAATAATGGTAAAACCCTCCTCTCCACCACTACAAATATCAACCATCTTTACTTCTTTTCATCACTCATCTCAAGCCTTTCTCCCTGTCTAAATTTTAAAAATAATATCCTCACAATATCCTATATACGTCTATCACTCCTTGGTATCATCAAATGTCCAAATCCACTCCCATATGGATATTTTCAAAGAAGATACATTCAATAAGAAAATTCCACTTTTCATTTCTTTTATTTTCATTAAAGTTCCATTGTTTTTGTTTCTTTCCTTACCTCCTTTCATTAAAATGTAATGATAACAAAATCACTTTAAATTTACTAGGATTTTATTATTATAATGGAATAATTAATCATTTTCTCTCCTTTCCCCTCCATTTATACTATTAATGAAAACACCATATGAGATTTGATGATTTATTAGATTCCATTATTACAGGTTATCAATTTCTTTTATCATCTTTAATTTTGGCCAATAAACCATTTATATGGATGAAATAGAATATAATATAAGTAACATGTCTAATTTTAGGTTCTAAAATATTATTTACAATTGATAAGAATTTATAACGAAAAATATGTTCATTGTGATTAAAAACCTACAATTAACCAAAACAATTATCATAAATGTTTTATATAATGATTGTACTTCATTCAAAAAAAAATGAATTTTATATCCATGAAATATTATTTATGTTTTAAAATAGAATATAACTCCAATTTTCCATAATAATTTTAAAATTACAAGAATATCCTCACATGTTTAAAAGTAAACCAATCATGAAAACCAAGGAAACAAATGACACCAAACAATGAAATTGAACCTCTAAACCCACCATAAATGACCCGAATGAAATTAATAGGGTTATAATAAATAAATTAAATGATTAATAGGTTTTATAAATACTAATTAATGAATGTGATATCATTTTCTATGTCATTTAGATCATTTGGAGAACACCACCAGATTTAAGGCAAGAGATTCTACCTAAACATTCATTTTTCCATACCATTTCTCTATCTTTTTTTTACATAGATGAAGTTATATGTTATTTTCATGTACATATAATAAATTATGTTCACATGCTCAAAATTAATACATAAATTTCCGTACATAATTTTCATTTCAGTATTTACATGTTTTAAACTGGTTCACTCTTTAATAATTCGTAATGTGCAAACCCATTTAAGGGAACCCCCCATAATTTTACCCATTTTCATGTACACTATATAATATGTTTTAAGACATATTTTTTTAGATAATTAATATTTTTAATATAAAAAAAAATATACTTATTCACGTATGGTTTTAAAAAAAATTAGTATTCCCTTTTCTATTCTAAATTCTCTTTAGTATTTTATTTTAAACTATACTACATTTTTTTAATGATAATGTTTATAAGATACCTTTTTAAATTGTTATCACTTATTTTTAACATCACATGATATGATATATTCTAATTTTACAGTATGGATGTCCATGTATGTTATAATATTTATCTTTCATGGACAATTGTATGATATTCCCATTTATTATTATTTTTGACATTATTATGATACCCATTTTATTCCATGGGTACCCTTATGTTGATATATGATTTAGAATGTATGATTATTTATGTGGAAAGTGTATTTATGAACATTTTATGATGGGTTTTCCTAGATAGTTCTCTAATTCATTGGGTAATTTGTTTTCTCATGAGACATTATGTGAAATAGACTTGTTGGTTATATTTAACTCGTGCTTTCTTGTTCAACGGTCTTGGTGGTCTACCATGACTTATTATCCTATATGTGAAATTTTCCTTGAATCATTGTAAAGATATATTTTATGTTACAACACCATTACTATGAACTTATATTTACATGATCTCATGTTTTTATGTAATGATTCAATATGTTCCATGAAAGTTTATATCATATAGTCATGCCTTCTAACCCATGTGCTAAAGCATTATTCGTAGGATTATTCCCATAGTGGGATTTTTTTCATCACATTTATCATGAAATACCTATACTATCTTATGATTATGAATGAGGTCAATGTATGTATGGATTTCTTTTTAATGGTTAAATAAATAAATGATATATTTAGTTCCATGTTTTCAGTTTTCTGTTCCTAATATTCTCAGGCACTAGAATTTACAATCCATGGCTTGTATTAGGATTCTTAAAATAATGTAATTATATTTGTAAAATTATGGGGTCTACATAACATAATATTATCCTTTCCGTTTTTTAGGAATTTGATAGCATCATTTTTGGATGTGTGGACTACTGCCTGATCAAAGCCATATGTTCGTTCAAGCTATACAAGGATTTTATTAGCGGATGGTCTTAATAAAATCATGAAAAATATATGATATAAATATGATAATATAATAATTTTATACATGTATATATCACATAATTTTTTAATAAAATAATGAAATGGAAGTAGAGTTCAAGCATACATATGACATACCATCACCATTTAGAGTGCTTTTAATTTTCTATACCAAATTATTATACATTATTCAAAATAAAAATATAATGAATATATATAATGTATAAATCATGTTTTAAATTATGTATTTTATGTTATCATGATATATGTTACAATTTCAACAAGTAACTGGAAAAAATATACATGCAAATCAATGAAATTATCACCTGAAAAAGTGAAGATAATGAATGGCGTTTAACAAAATTAGTAATGAGATATTATAATAAGATAATATATGAAATTATATAATTAATATTATTTTTGTATAAGATTGTTACATGTTTAAAAAAATTAAATTGTAATTTAATTTATGTTCACCAAAAAGGAAACACATGGTATGCAATTTTCACCTCACTATTAACATTATTGTCAAAAATGACATATTCATTACTTATTTGTTTTGTGTTGTGTATCTACAATAAATATTGATTTATTATATCAGGATTTATTATATATTCATGTTACGTAGATATTTATGTTAAATTATTTATTATTATGCGATTTATAGTTAGTTTAACAGAAGTTGTAATCAAATTTTATAAAACAGTTTATTTTAACTGGGTCATATGACATCAATGTTGTAGTTAAAATTATTTGATTACGTGTATAATGAATTTTAAAATATTTTTGTGTATTTACAGAATTTTATTTTTAATTATTTTTGATACACATCATAAATTCATTGAATAACTCTCACTTCAGCATTATCTCCATTTTAATGGTTTGTTTCATAATCTCATTATTATCTTGATTGCTTATTCTTGAAATTATAGGAATGTAATTTATATAAAAATTGTTCAATAAACTATATAAGTTTCAAATCACATGGTCATTATTGATCTATTTCATGTAATATTAAAATTTTATTGTCTTTGTAATTCAAAAGTTTTTAGATTTTGTTTATGAAATCCCAACATCATTTCTTTATTTAGTTTGAGAGAATATTTTCTTCTAAAAATAAAATTTTCTAAAAAATTAATAGAATTTTATGTATCTACAAATTATTTAATCAACAATTTTTCCATCATGTTTTTACTATTTTATTCAGTGGAATCTTCTTATCTATTGTTGAATAAGTGACTATTCAGAAAATTTTACAATGTAAAATGAATGATATTTTTACATTGTATGGCATGAACAAATTGAAAATCCATAATTTCACCAAATAGTACATTTATTTTATAAAAGGATACATCTTATATAAAAATATAAAAAGGATCTTCAAAGAAAATTATTTTTATACATTTTTATAAAAATAAAATTTTTATTTCCATGAAGTATATTTTTGCAATATGTTTTATATTATTTATATTCATCGATGACAATAACCCCTAATTTTTACTCTACATGGGATATTTTGTAAATATATGTTTCTTATTCTTCCTCTAGATGGATTATTATTTATTTCATCATAGAGAGTATTGAAATTCAGTAAAATTATTCTATTTAGACCCCTGTATATATTTAATTTCCTATAATCCTTTACGATTGAATTTTTCCAAATTATCCAAAAAAAATTATCATTGATATGTTTTTTTATTAGACCATATATCATTTTTATATATGGGGATTACATTAATAGTAATTTGATTTTCAAGGGATGTGCTGATAAATCTGTACTCTTTATTCAATACAAATATTAGATAACTCACATTGGTCATGAATTAAATCAATTATTAGATATACGAGGAATGATTTGGACATGAAAGACATGGGTTGGGGACTATTTGAAGTAATCCCCTAGATGGATAGTTAGTATTAAGAGATTAAATCAGTTGGTGAAAACCCATTTGATTTTTTTTCTAAAAATAATAGATGGGTTTATAAAAACACACTAAAATTGAATTTTGAATAAATCATGAAGGTATAGTGTTTCATGTTCCAGATACATGACATACAACAATTAATCACTTCCTTAATTTCAATTAGGTATTTATTATCCCTATTAATTTCACTATTATAAATTTTATGGATGCATTTCATTCTTAATTTATTTATTAAATGAAATATGTGCTCTATTTTTTATTGTTCCAAATAGAATATATCTTATATAGTAATTTAAATAGAATATTTATTTAATTATTTACCTTGAAATATATTTTATGAACATCATTATATTATTTTGAATTTATGGAATGGATGTTCAGTTTTTGAATTTTTATATTGATTATTTTCATGGATTCACTAATTCATCTATTATACCATAACCTTGCTAATAATTTGAGATCACCATTATTAGGATTCATTTTTCTAGGATTACTTGAATTGTACTATTAAATGATTGAAATGAGATGCATGATCTAATTATTTTTTTATCCACTAAGAAAAAATTTATTCAAATTTGTGTATTTATTTTTCTTACAAGACACATGTATTTATCTAGTATACTAAGACTACTAAATTTCACATTATTTTAGAATATGAATTAGTTGTATTTTATGCCAATGGTATGGTAGCAAGATAGAAGCTCTAGGATATCTATGGTCGGGTCTTTGGAGTTGGTATTAGAAGAAGTTTGGTAGAATCCTTGGGAACAAGATTTATGAAAACGTTGATTATAAAACATAAAAATAAGGACAAATATGACAAGAGTTATAGATGAAAATAGTAAATATTTGGATAGATAGATATAATGTGGGTTTTCTAAAAATACATCCATGTATGGACACTACAAGTTGATGTGGTTCTGGCATATATATATTAGGGGTAACAACTCTAAAGAGACGCTTCCTGCCTGACTCAAGCATATCTAGGTACATGATAATTGGTTTTACTACACATCATTTATTACAATTCTAGGGGATATGATTAGGATAATTTTTATTTTATTTACCAATAATTAAAAATAAATTTGAAAATTAATTTCCTAGGATAAACCTAAGGTGATTTAAATTGAATATAATGATTCATGATTATGCAATCATGCAAACAATATTTTAGATATACTCTATTCGATGGAATGAAAAGAATAAGAATAAATGGATAGAGTATTTATGTATTAGTTCTATATTGAAATTTCAATAAAAGATATATTTTCTTATTAAAATTATTTCAATGTTTTGAATCATATTTACTTGTGAAATTATATTAATATATTTTTATAATAGTAACAAGATTTCAAGCGATGGGGATTGAAACCATAGCCTAATACCGATAAGGGGCTTTAACTATATAATGTACTGGTTAATATGTCATTGTTTTTTGTTAAACAATTTGATGACTAATTATAAATGATGAACTAGAAGTGCTAATTTTTATGTTTATAAATTAATGTACTAACAATATTGAAATTAGAAAATCATTAACGACAAATAGTAAGACATAGCACTCTTTTGTGGGCATTAGGATCCAGTAAAAGTGTATTTCAGTGTTACAAACATCAACATTTATTTTTTGATATTAATTCCATAATGTAATGGATTAAATGTTAATTTAAGGAATAAAAATTAAGTATTAATTTTTCGTTTAGAAATATTCCATGTGAGTATATTTTTATATATTTATGTTCAGTAAAACAATTCATCAAAATAATGAATATGATAAAAATATATTGTGATAATTAATATTTTTTAACCAATTGTATTTTAAATAATCATAGATTTATGACTCTGAGTCCCTCAACTTTCCATTTATTATTAAATTGTTTTTATTGACAAATTAAATCAATCCATATATATACTTATGATTTTCCTCTATTTCTTTATTTCCACTTTCCACAAATGATCTCTTACTTAGAGACCTAGTTATATTCTAGACTAGTTGAAAAATTTACTTCTCATTCGGACTTTTGTAATGGATTATTTTATGAACCCTTATCATGGGGTAGGATTTAATTTGTAGGAATTAAAAAATAGTTTATTACCAATATCGAATATATTTTCTGAGAATGAAATTTAAATATGTTTAGGAGAATTTGACCCCCTAAAATTATAAAATACGATCATAGTATTGGATAGTATGTATGAAATGAAACACCTAGTGTGCAATATAATATTCCTAGACATTAAAATATAGATATATTTTTAAATAAATTTAATATATGATACAAAATTAAATGCATGTAATAATTTGTTAGACTATATTACTCCCAACATATAATTATTTTCGATTAACTTCCATAACAGAGAGGAGGTCTCCAGTGACAGTCCATGGTCTATCACGGGTGGCTATGATGCTTCTCGATCATGGGTGATTAGATCTAATTATACCTGAATGATTGTGGAAGATAATTTTGATTAGTTCTCAGGCCGTCCTTGATCTTCTGTGCTCAAATCTGAAAATACGAGATGTCACGACCCGTCCCCCAGGTCCTTTGTTGCAACTACCCCATGCCCGCCTTCCATAGGCCAGGGGCTAGCGACTAGCACCAAAGGTGTAAATCCCTAAACCAGGGAGGAATTTTCTTTATAACTGTTAACAAACACAATAGAGTACACAACCGGTAGCAAAACACTATGTAAAACTCTATACAAAAGAAGTGCTAGAAAGTAAAAGGGGCCAGAAAAACAAGCCCAATAGGAAAGTACATGTACAACTGAATAAAAAGTAATACTGAAGAAAAGTAAAGTAGCTAATATGTCATCCTATGGGGTTCCTACCTAAAGGATAGGTACAGATCGCCTCCTCAGCACTCAGCGTCCTTCTGTCTGCTCCGTGTACCGTCATGCCGAGTGGTCCACCTCCGGGTACCGTTCAGTCCTGCTACTCTCTGCCTAAGTCAACACTGTCTGTCATCTGCAACCAACAAAATGAGGTTCGATGATAGCCCGTGAAAGGGTGAGTATAAAGGTACTTATTAGGGACCCCAAGACCATCATGGTCTTACAAAATCCAACAAATATAAACCACAATGTATGAAATCCACTGATAACCATTACATATGTATATGCCCATAAATATACCTAAGTTATCTAGAACATCATCTCAATCATGAGGTAAACACAAAAGTTATTGACTCAGCTCAAACTAGGATTTTCATTATCAAAACCATGGCTGTTGGAGATCTACTACGCTGTTAAGTACTGTGGGCATGTCACGACACTAAGGTGCTTCTCACTAACCTTGGACTATTGAGGTACTCCTCCTGTCAAGTACCGCGAGTATGCAGCCAACTATCAGGCGCTCCTCCACTGTGGGTCTGTCGCAAACTACCAGGAGCCCCCCCTAATATCCAGCAGAGGTACTCCTCCTGTCAAGTAGTGCAGGTCTTCCTCCAACTACAAGGTGCTCTCCACTGGGCTAGTTGAATCACTCTGAGTCGAATCGGTCAAGAAATTGTCAGGTCTGCCAGCTACTAGGTCTCCGCACTCTATCTAATCATCACTATAAGGATCCGTGCCACGAGATACCGGGAGATACTACAACTATCATAAATTTCCACAAAGCAGTATCTCAATGGTGTGCTACGTCATAGGGGTGTCAATGCAACAGTCGATGCATCAATCAAATGCACGATATGTTAGTTATTAGCCTTTTTGTCCCAGGGGGCCGGTTGTATTTGTGTATGATCCAACCTGACCATAACTCAACTATACCCCGAAATCTAGTGGGATATAATCAAAGGGGAGGCTACGATCCATGAATACCAGCACCGATGATGGTTCGTCAAACACACGTTTGGTGAAAATGATATTTCCAAAGAATGTAAAGGGGCAGTAATGGGCCCAGGTCTAGTCTGACACGGTCAGACTAACACCGCCTAATCCAATCTGGGCCGACCCAGTCGGGGTCAACCCGATCAGACTTGCTGGGTCTGACTCGGCCCGTTTGTTTAGTCAACCCGATACATTTTGGCCTAGTCCGCTGGGCCCAGCCTAGTTGTCTGCGAGGGCGGGCTGACCCGGTCATAGGGCCAGTTCGGCCAGGAGTGTTGTGAGGGTGCATCACAGCATGGCTCAGCCCGGAGGGCGTGGCTGGACGGTTTGGCTAGGGCACCACAAGGTGGATGAGACACTAACTCGGACGGGTGGCCATGAGAAAGTCGGGACGCCGCGGGGGCACCGGGCATCACGCGGGGGCACCGGGAAGGCCGAGGAAGGGCAGCGGAGGCGCCGGGAAGGACGTCGAGTAGGGAAGGGGACATCGTGCATGAATGTGGGCACTGCGTGGGGGTGAAAGCAACGTACGAGGGTGCTGGGCAGGGCACCGTCTAGGACGGGAGGGGCACAACAAGGCGTCGGGGCCCCGGGCAGTGCGCGGGGGCACCAAGCAGGGTGCTGGTGGGGCCGGGTAGGGCTCAGTAGGTTGCCGGGGGCACCCGGCAGTATGCAAGCCAGCCTGTGGGGGCATCGGGCCGGGCGCCAGCAGGGCCAGGAAGGCCGCAGGTAGGCTGTTCGGGCACCGCCCGGCTGGCGTTTGACTGGGAGCACTGGTGCACCGTAGGGGCGGCCCAATTCGAAGAGGCCGCAGGTAGCGCGACCTTCATCATTTCGCCCTTCGTCGTTGTCGCTTCATCGCCATGCCGAAGGAACATCAAAAAAGGATTGGAAGAGGGAGTCATGCCATGTTATTTGTCCCGCACCCTACGCGTTTAGGGGTGATATCAATTGTACAACAAGAGGAAAGAAGCTGAACTTCAATCATTTATAATACCTCACATCGATTCATTTCAATGAAGAGGAGAAATGAAAAGGAAAGCACCAAGATGTGTCATATATAATTTGGAGGCTGTCAAGAGGTGTCTCATATAATTTGGATGATGTCAAGAGGCTCCCAATAATTAATCCACACGCGTTAGCACAATTAATTAGGGGAGATGGAACAAAATTAAAAAAGGTGGATTTGGAAATAAATTGGGGCGGTGGTTGCACCATTAATTTCTAGGGGAGTGGTCTTCATTAAAGTGATTGGTGGTCAAAGAGTTTCACCACCTTAAATGAGGAGCACCAAGGGGTTACAAGCCCGGGTGGTCCCCACCAATATTATCCTCCCAAGGGAGGTTATTTTCATGTGGGACCCACCACCATAACCTCTCATGGGAGGTTAAGGTGTGGTGGCCCCCACCTATAAACTCCACATGGAGAATCTAACAACCCAACCTCCACATGGTGGATAAAATAAAATAAAGTGTTAGCTCACGTTATTTTATTAATTGTTTTATAAAAATCCAAAAACTAACATTTATTCTCAACCAACTACCGTCAAGGTGAATGTCTTCTTAAGAGAATATCGGCGTTGCGAGTTCAACGGTGCCCTCAGATTTCAATTCCGAGCACCAGTTGAAAAGTTATAAAACCCCGCTCACAAGTTTACAAAAAGTACCCGAACAAAACATCATAAATTGATTCCGGGCACACCGATCATCAGAATCAAGCATCGTAAATTTTCACAAACTCGTAAAAATACCATTATTTATAAAGAAAATTCCACATAATTTACGGGTGTTTAAATTATCCCCACCTCAGGGATTTATGTCTCCGTAATCTACAACTCGAACTAAGGGAACAAATGGGGGTACTGAGCATCCATCTGAGCCTCCGGCACACATGTTCTCTTTCAGAGGTTATCATGTTTCCAGAGAATATGCACTAGAGGTATCAACTGTCCACGTAGGAACCGCTCCGGTCGATCCTCAATCTCCACTGCAACCTCTGTGATGGTCTCCCCATTGTCGACGTTCAGTTCTCCATGGTCAATGAAGTGGGAAGGGTTGTGCACGCATCTTCTCACCTGAGATACATGGAAGATGTCATGCACCTGGTGCAACTGAGATGGAATCGCTAAGTAGTAATCCACCTGGAAAACTCTGCTGAGGACTGGAAAAGTTCTAATGAACCTCGGAGATAACTTTCTGCCTCGGCCAAATCTCTATAGACCTCGTCAAGGTGAGACCCGTAGAAAGATGTGGTCGCTACAATCGAACTCCCGGGGTCTCCGTCTCCTATCAGCATACGACTTATGTCTTATATATGATGTCTTCATCTGCTCTTGGATGATCTGCACCATATCGGTGGTAGCCCGTACCATCTCTGGTCCAACTAGTGCTGACTCCCCATGGTCTGTCCAGCATAAGGGTGATCTGCAAGGTCGCCCATACAACCCCTCTAAAGGTTCCATACCGATGGTGGAGTGATAGCTGTTGTTGTATGCAATCTAAACTAAAGTCAAGTGATCCTACCAGCTATGATCGAAGTCAAAGATACATGCATGGAGCATGTCCTCGAGGGTCTAAATGGTCTGCTCAGTCTAACCATCTGTCTGAGGATGGAAGGTGGTTCTCAGGCGAAGCTGTGTACAAAAGCCTCCTGCAACCACTTCCATAGTCGGGAAGTAAAACGTGTGTCACATTTGTAGAAAATAGATGAAGTTACTAGATGTATTCATATAATCTCTTATACATATAGGCATCCCTCTCTACTGAAACCTGCTATCTGATCCGTAAGAAGTGGGCCGACAAGGTGAGTCAGTTGACGATCACCCAAATCGAGTCATAAACCCTAGATTTATGTGGAAGACCCATCACGAAGTCCATGGATATCCCATCCCAATTCCACTATTGGACCTCTGAATGTTGAACAAAGCCGGCTGGTACCCAGTGCTCCGCCTTCACATGCTGACAAGTGAGGCACTGTGAGACAATCTGTACTACTGCCTTCTTCATACATAGCCACCAGTGCTTCCATTGAAGGTCCTGGTACAACTTCACCACTTTTGGATGTAACACTAGAGGGGATGTGTGGAACTCTCTCAACACTTCTTTTAGAATTTCCACTAGTACCAAGGTGCATCCTCTGAAGAGGATGACATGCTCTCCACCTTAAAAAAATCCATCAGGTTCCTGCCCTATGGATATTTGAGAATGTCTTGTCTCGCAGTCAGCATCCCCATGCTGTGCCTCCCTGACTCTCTGATGAAGTGGGTGAGTGGCTCTAAGAGACTGTAGAAAAGCTCCTCCATCTATATCCAAAAAGGTTATCTGTAAAAAATCCAGCTGTCTTGTCATCTCTCATAGAAGTTGTATACCAGTCATACAGCTGAGAGCATCTACTACAAAGTTCCACTTCTTAGGAATATAGACTATATAAATTTCATAGTCCTAGAGGAACTCAAGACATCATGGTTGTCTCAGGTTCAAGTCCTTTTGAGAGAAGATATACCATAGACTCTTGTGATCAAAGTACACATTATGATGCTCTCCCATCGGATATTTCATCAACATCACCAAGGCGAAGACCACTGCTTCTAACTCCAGGTCATGGGTAGCATAGTTCTACTCATGTTGTCTCAGCTTCCGATATACATATGTGATTACTGCTCACTCCTCCATCAAGACACACCCATGTATGGTCCCTGATGCGTCGTAGTAGACTAAGTAACATACTCCCTCCTCCAGAAGCCTCATGATGTGGGAACTACTCAACCTCTCCCGCAGCTCTGGAAAGATCTTCTGGAATCTCTCTGACCACATGAAGGGTTTCCTGTTCTTCTTTAAGGAAGATAGTGGTGCTGCAACTCTGGAGAAACATGGAACAAACCGTCGTTAGTATCCAACCAATCCCAGAAAACTATGTACCTCTGTCAGACTCCTGGGTGTATCCTAATCAAGAACCGCATCAATATTCTTTGGATCCAATCCAACTCAAGCCTCCAAGATGATGTTTCCAAAAAATTTAACTTCTCGAATAAAAAACTAGAACTACGAGAGATTACCATAAAGCTGGTGCTCTTGGAGTGTGTCCAGTAAAATGTGTAGATGGTAGGCATGATCTTCCTCAGTAGTTGAGTAGATCAGAATGTCTTCGATGAAGACTATGACAAAAAGATCAAGGTAAGGCTAGATGATCTTATTGTTGAGATTCATTAACAGTTATAGAGCAATGGTTTCTCCGAAGGGAATAATCAAGAACTCATAATGGCCATAACGACACCTGACAGCCATATTCTGCATATCCTCATCTCAAACTCCGAGCCAGTGATAGCCTGATCTGAGGTCTATCTTCGAGAACCACCGTGATCCCTTTAGTTGATCAAAGAAGTCGTAAATCCTAGGGAGTGGGTACATGTTATTTATGGTCACCTGGTTTAGATGGCAGTAGTCCCCAGAGAGCCTCTAGCTTCCATCTTCCTTTTTGTCGTACAGAATCGGGGCTGCCTAGGGAGAAACACTGGGCCTGATGAATCCATTCTTCCAGAAGTCCTCTAGTTTTACACTCATCCCGCGAAGCTCAGTGGGAGCCATCTGTTATGATAGAGTGTATATCAGTGTCGTCCCGGGGTACATGTCAATGTATAAGTCCACCACTCGTTGAGAAGGAAGTCCTGGAACATCATTAGGGAAAACATTTGTGTACTGGTCTACCACTACAGGATAAGTTGGACTCTCCACATCAACTCCTCTGAGGGTAAGGAAAGCCAACGGGTGAGTGATATGTTGAACCCTCCTCCGAGTAAGTTCATCTTGTGCTGCAAAGGTTCCCTTCATTCTTGTGAAGGTAAATCTGATCCCATCCATGCGAACACACCACACTTTTCACCTAATACAGTCAATCTGAGCATAGGCTGTAGATTAACAGTCCATACCCACGATGATGTCGTAAGGCCTTGACTCCACTACTAGGAGAACCCAGCCAAAGCTCTCGCCTTCTAGAGTAAGCTTGCACTGCCAGAACCTGTGTGTAATCATCGAATCAGCTCATGTAGAAGTCTCTAGCCATAAGGATTGAACTAACATCTCCTTCAGAATCTCCGAGCTCAGAATGAGGGATATGGAAATGAAAGAGTGGCTTGAACCTGTGTCTATAAGAACTGGAGATAAGGTGGAATAGACAAAGATTGTACCTTGAATAATCTCTATAGAACCATGATTATAGGCCTTGACTACCAGAAAGTGAGCTCTCCCATGTCGACCTGCACCCTGCGGTCGGGGTGGGCCTCCTGGTAGTAGTGGTGGTAACACCTCATATCGTTGTCCACCGGCTCCTTCATGTCAATCTCCTCTGCCACATCCACCTCCTTCCGACGGACCACATCATTTAAACCTCTGCCTCTTACTAGGAGGTCCCTCAACCGTCTTCTGATCATCAGAATGATGGTTCAGACAGTCACGAGCTGTGTGACCAAGCCCGCCTTAAGAGAAACATTGTCTGCTCCTAGCCTGTATGGCTCTGCCTCCACTCTGGGAGCCCCACACAACTGATCCGGAGTCATGCAGTCATCCACCTCTAGTTCTGGTCCTCTTGGAACTCTGTGACATCTTTCTACAGTTAGCTGTAGAAGACTCCCATGCGTGTCGGCTAGTGGTGAGTCTCGTTGCTGTATAATGCTCAGCAAGGAAACTCTCCACCAAGAGGGCTCTCTCTAGAACCCTCATCTGTGTCGGGATGCTAAGTTAGATGATCAGAGCTCTGATATCTCAACCTAGTCCCTACATGAAGGTCTGAGCCCTGAAGAATGGGTCTTGCGCCATATCTGTGGAGTAGAGAGAGTGGTCAGTGAACCTTGCTGAGTACTACACCACTGTCATTCTACCCTACTATAGATGAAATATCTTCTATATCTGCACTACGCGGAGAGTGTCTAGGACACAATATGATCAGAACAGGCTCTCAAAATCTATCCATAATAGCGTCACATCATCATGAACCTAGAGCATTAGGATCCACCATCTTCTTGCTACTTCCTGAAGGAGGCTGGATGTAAGGATAACAGTGAAGTCTGCTGGTCTCCCTACTAGCTTGAAGTCTCTCATCACAACCTCCATCTGATCCCCATCCGCATGTGGGTCTGTATCTACCCGGAACCTAGGTGGCCTCTGGTGATGGATCTCATGAAATGCGCTAAAGAGGCATGCATCGTCTGCTGCTGGGGATGGTGGTATCGGCGGCCCCACGGGAAGTAGTACTACTGGTGCCTCTACTGGAAAAGGGTCCTGCACCGTGGCCTTATCACTTAGTGGGATGTCAGTACGTATGACTCTTGGGGCTCTAACTAGTCATCCACGGGGAGGCATCCTAAATGAAACAGATGAGGCATGGTCAAAGGACTATTCCTGGTGTGTTGACTTGGTTGAGCTGACAAAAAGAAAACATTCGGAAACATGCACGCAATCAGTTTTTTCGTGCACTGAGCCGGAATTCAGAAGTCCGGGTCCTGGTGTATGGATACGTCGGCCGCCCGAACCAACACTGGACTCCCTGAACTAAATACCACAAATAGAACCCTTAACAATGTTGCTTCACTGAAAAGAAAGATCATAGTTCTATGTTCTGTGGTAGAACCGAGTTCCTTTGATACCAATTTGTCACGACCGGTCCCCTGAGGCCCATGTCATAACTACCCCATGTCCTCCGTCCATAGGCCAGGGGTGGGGACTAACACAAAATGCATAAATCCCTTAACCGGGAAGAAATTTCCTTTACAACTGTAAAAAAACATGACAGAGTACACAACCGGTAGAAAAATACTGAGTAAAACTATATTCAATTGATGTGATGGAAAGTAAAAGGGGCCTGAAATATGATCCCAACAGGAAAGTACAAGTACAACTAAAAAGAAAGTACAACTGAAGAAAAGTAAACTAGCTAATGGGTCATCCCCCAGGGTTCCTACCGTAAGGGTAGGTATAGATAACCTACTCAGCACTCTATGTCTGTCTGTCTCCTCTGTGTTTCATCAAGTTGTGTGGTCCACCTCTGGGTACCATCCTGTCCTACTACTGTCTACCTCAGTCAACACTGTCTTCCGTCTGCAACCAATACAACGAGGTGCAAGTATAGCCCATGCAGGGGTGAGTATAACGATACTCAGTAGGGACCCCGAGATCCTAAAAGTCTCACAAAATCACACTAGGATAAACCACAATGTTTGAAATAAACGAATAACAATTACATAGGTATATTTCCATACATATACCTAAGTAATCTTGTTACCAATCTGAATCATGAGGAAAACACAAATGTCATTGACTCAGCTCAAAGCATTATTTTCATCATCGAATCCATGACTGCATGTTAAATCCTCCTCTATCGAGTACAGTGGGCATGTCGCGACACCAAGGTGCTTCTCACTAACTTTGGACTGTTGTGGTACTCCTCCTATCGAGTACCGTGGGTCTGCTGCCAACTACCAGGAACTCGTCCGTCGTGGGTCTGCCGCCAACTACTAGGATCTCCCCATAATAGCCTGTAGAGGTACTTCTCCTATCGAGTATCATGGGACTTCCACCAATTACCAGGTGATCCTCCACCGTGGGTCTACTGCCAACTACCAGGCGCTCCCAAATGGGCAAGTTGAATCACTATGAGTCGAATTAGTTAAGCAGTCATCTGGTCTTCTAGCTACTTGTTCTCCGCACTCTTTCAGCTCATCACCATAAGGATCCAATACATGTTCTACTGGATGATACTCCAAATGTCACAAAGTGTCACGAAGAAGTATCTCAATGGTCGACCACATCATAAGGATCTCAACGCAAAAGGCGGCATGTCAATAGAACGCCCGGTCTGTTAGGTATTAGCCTTTTAGTCCCAGGGGCTTGGTTGGATTCGTGTACGATCCAACCTGTCTGTAACTCAACTGTACACCGAACTCTAGTGCGATATACTCAAAGAGGTGGCTACGCTCCTAGAATATTGGCGCGGTTGATGGTTCGTCAAACGAACATCCGGTGCCAACAATATGGCGAAAGAAAGTAAAGGGGAAGTAATGAGCCCGGGTCCGGTCTGACCCAGTCAGACATACTCTGCCCAATCCGGTGGGGGGAGACCTCATCCTGGTTGACTAGGTCGGACTCACTGGGTCTGAACCATCCCATTGTGAGGGTTAGACCGCTAGCTTTCGGCCCGGTCTGCTAAGACTAGTCCGTTGGGCCTGGCCTAGCGGAATCCGATGGCGGTCCGGCCCGGAGCATTGTGAGGGTGAAACCCAGCATGAATCGGCCAGAAGGGCTTGGCTGGCTGGGTGGCCGCGAGGGAGCTAGGACACTGCGGGGGTGCCAGCCAGGGCGCGGGGGACCCGAGCACAGTGCGAGGGCACCAAGAAGGCTGTGCTAGGGAGCCAGAGGGAATGGGATGGACTCTGAAGGGCGCCGTGGGCACCTGGCAATGCGCATGGGGACATCCAGCTTGCGGGGGTGCCAGGAAGGGTTCCGGTGTGGCCGGGAAGGGTGCAGCTGGGCGCTGGGGGTGCCCGGCACCGCATGGGGCAGCGCACGGGGGCTCGGGCAGTGCGCGGTGGCACCAGACAGGGCACCGACGGGACCAGTCTAGGCATTGATGGGCGTCGCGGGAACAAGGAAGAGCGTGGGGGTGCTGGGCAGAGCGCCGACGGGGCCAGGAAAGCCTCAAGGTAAGCCGCGAGTAGGCAAGTCGGGCGCCGTGCGACCGGCAGGGGTCGGCCGGGAGCATCGGTGTGCCGCAGGGGCGGCACGATTCGCGGAGGTCGCGTGTAGCACGGATTTCATCGTTGCGCCTTTGTCACCATAGACTCATCGCCATGAAGATGGAACATCACAAAAGGATCGGTAGAGGGAGTCGGGGAATGATAGATGGCCCGCACCCTCCGCGTTTTGGGGTGATAACAATTATTCAACAAGAGGATGGAAGTTGAACTTCAATAATTTATAATACATCACATCGATTCTTTTAATGAAGAGGAGAAATGAGAAGGAAGGCACCAACTTGAAATAACCCGAAACGTTGATTTTCCGCTCGATGTTTCTTGACAGAGTTGTGGTAACAAGATGAAGTCATCATTCATCACGTCCGCTACACACTTCAACATTCGAGTTGCGTCGCCCGTGGAAGACAATCCACACTGGTAAGATCTGAGGGAGGAATTCTAAGGATAAAATCATCACCAGAATTATTCATGTTCTTTGTTGGATGAACTTATTTTCTCCCTAGCTTTCCTCCCTGAAGCTCCACCAAATGAACAATGAAAATAAAAAAGGTATGGTTTGTATATTATTTTATTGGCACAAAAAATAATGAATGTGAAATTAATTAACCCATCTCCACCAAAATAATTGCACAAGATGTGTCACATTTAATTTGGAGGATGTCAAGAGGCTCGTTATAATTAATTCACTAGCGTTGGTACAGTTAATTAGGGTAGATGGCAAAAAATTCAAAAAGGAGGATTTCTAAATTAATTGCGGTGGTGGTGGCACTATTAATTGCTATGGGAGTGGGATTTATTATGTTACGGTGTGGTCAATGAGTTTCTCCACCTTAAATGGGGATTTCCAAGGGGTTACATGCCCGAGTGGTCACCACCAAAATTATCCTCCCAAGGGAGGTTATATTTGGGTGGGCCTCACCACTATAACCTCTCTTAAAAGGTTAACATGTGGTGTCCCCCACCTCTAACCTCCACTTTGAAAATTTAACCACCCAACCTCCACATGGAAGATAAAATAAAATAAAGAGTCATCTCACATTATTTTATTAGTTTTTTTACAAAACTCCAAAAACTAACTTTTATTCTCGACCAACTGCCATCGAGGTGAAAGTCTTCTTAAGAAAATATCGGCACTGTGAGTTCAACAGTGCCCTTAGATTTTAATTCCGAGCACCGGTTCAGAAGTTATAAAAACCCACTCGTACGTTTACTGAACGTACCCGAAAAAAACTTCATAAATTGATTCCGGGCACATCGGGCCTCATAATAATGCACCGTAAATTTTCGTGGACTCGAAAAAATCCCATGAATTAAAAAGAAATTCCACAGAATTTTTGGGGCATTACATGAGATCATGTAATCTATCGATGAATAGGGGAACTGATGATTGAAAGAGTTCATTGATATTTGATGTCGGTTATTTTTATTGACTTTATATCATATGGAGATGCTATTTGTGACAACATGTAATAGGTGCCGTGAATGGTTTGAGAAATTCGATAAGCTGGGAGATTCGAGTCGTGCTACATAAATGGAGAGGAAAAAATCCAACGATGGTGGTTTTGTTCAATCTGGGATTCTATAAAAAGTTATAGGGGTGAAACCATCTTCTCTAAAGAAATATGTTATTGTGAATTTTAAATTTTTACAACCTAAATATGACGTATGTTATATATGAATACATTTCATGAAAATTAATGATTTGATTCTAGACGTCTTTTTGATGTAGGGTGACAATTCCAGCATGATTGTGAATAATGAATCTACCTATTATAGATTTGTGATCTAAATATTCCTTAATATTAATAAAATAATTTTACATTTTGAATAAATGTCATTGAAATATTAGGATTTAGTTAAAAAATTACATCTATCTAGAATTTTTCTCACTGTAGGTATATACCCATGGGCATGGGATAATTCCATATCTTCTTACCATCAGAGGAAATTAAACTCATGGAATGGGGGATTGGATATATTATCATAAATATAGGTATTATTTATTTCCATTAATAATATTTTTTTGGTTTAATCCATCTTCTCAAAAAAATACATGGCTCCATATTTCGATTAATTTTTTTGTCTAAATTGGAACATATGGAATCCTATGATCCTATTTGATATAGAGTCTTCCCATAACATCCCAATGAAAAATTATCAAGCAACAACAACTACAAAGTTTCTTCAAATTGGGAGGATCCTATTTTATGTTGATCTAATCTTGTACCTTATTTACAACATTATTTTATCAATATTAGATGATGACATCCAAATAAAGTTGGGATGTGAAAGATTTTCTCATTTTTGTTTAGATAATAAAAAATTTGGACATGTTATTGATGCATTCCTTTAAATTACAACTTCATACATTTTCTATTTAATAGTATTTAAAGATACATATTGTAGAAAAATTAGAAGAAACTGATAGTGTGGAATGAAATTAATGGTGGTAGACATGAATCTTGGGAGAAGCATGTACCTGAGGTTGTGGTTGATGCTTCCAAATGGCGGGTATCTCTTTTGGGGATGAAGCCTACTCATAGGTGTCTTGTTTCTTCCGGTAAAAATTATCCTAGCATGAATAATAGTACCATGGTAGACTTTTTTAAGGTAAGTCGTTGCTATAAATATGGTCCAATACATTATTGGATGTGTATGTGGAGGTTTATACATTGATTAGTGGAGATGACATTCAACATTCCACATAGACTCCTATAAGGTAGGGAGTCAAGCTACCAATGGATTCATATCCTTTAAGAATTCTTGATGATATGTTAAATCAATTCCATCCTCAACAAGATGTTGATACTCTTAAGGAGATCTAAGAAATATTTAATAAATATAGTTTACATACTAGTGGGGGAATATCTTTGCTGATGAAGGGGTGAATGGTACTACCTCTAGTACTAAGTAGCGGTGGTCACACATAATGTAAAAATTCAGTCCTAAAAGGGATGGAATAAATGGTTGATAATGAAGGTTTCACTCGAGCCCCTTCAAAGTGAAATCCATGGAAGGACTATTAAAATATACCACATTCTGTATCTGCCAGTTCATATTTTATGATGAATTCCAATGTAGAAATTTTTATGATCATCAACTCGAAAAAGTCTCCATGTGATTGAAAAAATACTAGTGACATTTATTATTGAAATTTTTTGTCATTTCATGACCATTATATTATTTTTATA
The DNA here is from genome assembly GCA_963277665.1 of Viscum album. NCBI lineage: Eukaryota > Viridiplantae > Streptophyta > Magnoliopsida > Santalales > Viscaceae > Viscum > Viscum album. Next base: position 1,392,206,849 of record OY728126.1, on the reverse strand, counting down.
TCATATGCGAGCATGCCTCTTTGTTTTTTCAATCCTCCGCCATGATAGTATTTTTTATTCTTTTAATAAAAAGTTAGAATAATTGCTTCTGGATGGACATGTATTTTTATATATAAATATAAAATCTAGCAATTAAGTTAGTGATTTTGAATAGTATTTACAAACCAATGAAAATATATGGTTTACATATATATATATATATATGATAAATTTTATGGTAACCATGTAATTGGAAATTAAAAAATAATCCAACTAAAGGAAATAATTTTCTATGCTCCCAAAATTGTTTTTATCAAATAAAATAAATAAATAAATATGATTTAATATTATTTATGAAATATATATGACATATATTAAATATTATTTTATATTGATCCATTCTATTTTATTAGAATAAAATGAGAACATACATAATTTTACACATAAAAACAAATATTTTTTTAAAGTATATATTGCTACTCATTAATAATGAGCATATTTTAAAACTAGTTTTGGAACATTAATAAATTATATATGTAAAAATAAACTTTATTTTATAAAATATTTAATTTTAGTTAGTTTAATTTGATATTGGTAATAAATACTTATCAATTTTTTGATCATTTTTACATTAAAAGGCTACATAGTCATCCCATCTTTGAGATTAATTTTAAATTAATTTTTCCCACTTCAATGATTGAAATTTGAAAAAATAGATTAAATATATTTAATGAAAATAATTTTAATATATTATTTGGTAATATTAGTTTTCAAAAAAAATTATTAGTAAAAGTGATTGAAATTAATTACATTTAATAAAAGAAATATTATCTTATCATGGAACTAAAACATATTATTGAGGGCCCATATAAACTAGAAACTTCTCCAAAATCCATTTTATGTTCATATAAAGACACTATTATCTTTTGGTTCTAAATTTTATCATTATTCGATCCACATTACATAGTAAAAACTTTGGTGGAATTCTCATTTCTATAATATTCTAGAATACCACTCATCCCCTCTATAAAAAAAGCACTCACCCCTACCACGTATTCACACATATCTAGCACATTCCCTAAACCAACATCTTCTAAAATAATCTCCAAAAAATAATATCCTCATCCTAGTTTGCTCAAATTAGGATGAATTCCATCAATGTATGTCTTTTTTATATAATCCAAATAGAGCCCCTCAAAAAAGAGGTAATGTTCTTCAAAGATCACTTTAGTAATATTTCCTTCTCTACTCATTAATTTATTATTATTCCATTATTATATATAAAAATACGTATCCTTAATATAAATAGATGTTTTTAGATTAATATGAAGACCAATACATAATAAAAACATCCACCACTTTCATAATTAACATATAATTCATGTACGGTAAAATACCACATCATGAAACAAAATCATTTACATTTCCTTTACCACATATCATGTTTTGCAATTATGGTGGACACCCTATGTATATATCATACATATGAAATTTCAAATATATTTTTGATTCATAAATTTCTATATAACACATACCATTATCCTTTATTTTTGTGAGAATAAGATAACATCGTATATGGATGTGTAGACTATCACCTACTCAAAGATATTTGATTTGTTCACACTATACATGGACTATATTAGGGGATAGTTTTAATTAAATGAATGAAATATATGATATTAAAAAGGTAATACAATATTAATATTCTTATATATATATCACATACTTTTTAAATATGAAATATAAATGCTAGTAAGGATTATTAATAGGTACGACCTACCATCTTCCTGAATGGTGAATTTAATTTCATATACATAAATATTATGGATTCTTGTAAATAAATATATAATTAATATATATCATATTTAGATCATGGTTTTATTATGGTGACGATTAAATAATGATCTATGTAATAGGAACAAAATTTTACAAGTCAAAACTAACTTGAAAACCATGAAATAAAGACATGAAATAGTTTTAAAAATGAATGATTGTTCTAAATCAGTTAATAATATAATATAATAACATAATATATGGAATTATAAATATGATTATTATTATTTAATAATTTATTGACATGTTTAAAAACATCACATTGGATGTTAAAGGATATTCTCTCGAATGGAATCACATGGTAAGGGATTTTTCATCTATTTTCCCCAATTAGTTACTTTGTTTCATGTATCAAAGACCAATTTTGATATATTATATCATTATTTATTTTATCATAATCATATTTTGAGTTTCAATTTTAATTTTCTTCTAAGGGGATTAATAGTTAAATTTACCCAAGTAGAATGGAAATTCCAAAATCCAATTCCTTTTCATTGGTTTATATAATTATTTGTATAATGTATTGAATACATATTGATTCAATTACACTTCATTTATGGGTATTTAACTTTGATACAAATAATAATTTTAGTTACTCACTCTCACTTCAATGTTATGACAATTTTAAGTGTTTTTTACAAAATCTCAATCTAATCAAGATTACTTATTTTGAAATTCAATTTAAAGGAATTTATATGACCATTAATACATAAATACATTAATTTTATTGTAATCTAGTTATCCAGGAACATTTTCACATTTTAGTACCATTTTCTCAATATTTTTTACACAAAATGTTTGAGAAAATGTATTTATGTCAACTTGATATTTTTATCTCATTAGTTGGAGAAACTATTTTCTAATCAAAAGCATGATTCATAATAATGTATTCAAATTTTTTAACCATTTAAAACTGATTTATTAATTAAAGTTTTACCCATCTCTTATTTGACATATGTTTCAAACATATCCTCTCATATATTTCCTAACATGGAACTTTTCTTATATTTTTATCATGAAAAATAATATTCATTTTTTCTAGAATGACATGTACTGATATACTCGATATTGATTCTTCAAATCTTCCTTTAGATGCTTAAAATGTTATGTTTAAGTGATTTTTTTCAAAATTAATTTTCAATGAATATGAGTCATAATTTTTTTTAAATTAATGATGCTATTTTCGATGAAAAGTTTTTTTAAATATTATATGTAGTATTTATAAACATCAATGACTATAACCCTTTATTTTTACTCCACTTATGAAGAGATTTATTAATTCCATCCATATTGTTACACTGGAGGGTTGATTATTTATTTGACCAAGGATAGTATTGAAATTTAGTTCCTTGATTCTTTTTTGTCCCCTTGAAATATTCAATTTACCATGATCACTGAACATTGAATTTATCCTAATTATCTAAATCATTTATCAGAGATATTTGTATAGCCTAAATTGTATATCATTTTTACATATGGTGTTGATGATAAATGTTTTTTTATTTTTTGGTAAATATTTAAAAATCCTAATACTTTACTCAATATATATATTTGATAGGGAACATTGTACAATAATTAAATAGATTATTTGATATATGTGGAATTATTTGAACATTAAAGATATCTGTAGGGGAGTCATTTAAAGTAATCCCCTCAATGCATCGATGGTATCAAGGGATGAAATCATTAACCACAAACCCTTTGGGATTGTCTCCAAGTAGAATAGACAGGTTTCTAAGCACATACATAAACAATCTTGAGGATAGATCTTAAAGATGTAATTTTTCTTTTTTCAGATACATTACATCCGATAACAAATAATTTTCAACATTTTTTTCCCATAGTTATTATCCATTAGATTTAAAAATGACATAGTCACTGGGTACATTTAATTATCATCTTATATATTAAATAGAATATGTTTTCAGATTATTTTGTTTCTAAATTTATTATGACTTATACAATTATTTAAATAGAATTTGTTTTCAATTATTTAACTTTCATATTTTTATGCACTTACTTCTTATATTATTTCTTTTACAGAATTTTTTTAGTTATAACCTTTCCATAATTCTTATCATAATTGATTCATTATTTATTCCATTTTACTGTACCCATAGTTATAATTTTAGCTGACCCATATTATGTTTCCTTTTCCACATTATTTATTGATGTGTACCAAGAATTTTATGAAAGGATATGCTAGATAAAACAATGTTTTTATACATGAATGAATTTTTTAATTTTTGTATTCCAATTTAATAAAAGACTAATATATTCATCATTTTTACCAAGGCTACTAAACTATCCAGTCCATTATGACGTGATTTATATGTATATTATTCCACTTAAATTTTTTAAAGACACGGACTCTAGAAAATATGGAGTTAGTTCGCAACATATACTATTTATAGTGATGTTTTATCATAGACCACTTTCTTTTAAACAACTATTTTCGCCTATGAAAATTAACAGAATATCATCATTTTTTAATATCATTAATGGTTATGAATTTTACCATTATAGATTTTGTGACCCATTAATGATTTATGGATAATATTCTAATCAATATCACATTTAGCTATATGAAGATATAAATTTTTATGTAATTAATTATCTATTTGTATAATATATCATTAATTTAATTTGAACTCAATTAATATAATTTGAATTAAATTAAATCAAGAAAGTTATGTAATTAGAATACTAATTATATTTAAAAATTATATTATGTAATATTTATTTTAAAAATACGAAGAACAACATAAATCTACCAAATAGTATAGCTTTCAGTATATTTCAATTGATTTCTTTTTTAATTAAATGAATTAATACTATATAAACATTGAATAAGAAGATAAAACAATTTATTTAAAAAACAAAACTAAAACTAAATCTCCATTATTAAAAAGTGTTGATATTTCAATAAATAATTAAAATTGAAAATAAACTCTATTTAAATTATGATATAATATTAGGGATATTAATATCTACATTGTGATATTTTTTATTTCAACTTTTCAGAAAATGAAATAATTGTAGTTATCAAGAGAAAATAGAACAAAGTGGTTATAAATAAGTGAAATAGGTGTTAGAGGTTGAAATAAATGGTCCCATTGTTATAAAGGTTAGGTTTCTTTAAATTTTAAATCCTTATCATAAAGTTTTAACCATATTTTATATGTTTTACCCTTATCGATGTTAAAAATGATGGTAATGATTAATATTTATAATGACCAGAAATTAGAGGGATCATTATTCCAAAATTAATATTACTAAATATAAATATTGAATCGTTTTATAAAATCCAATTTATAGTTTCGATATAATTTAATTAAAAATATACTCGTGAAATGTGATGACATGTTATATGGTAGAGAAATGATTTATTGTGTATAGAAGTGTTTTTATAGTAAATTGATGTAAATTGTTTATTTCAATAAGATTAATGTTATAATTTATTGACTAATGGTAATAATTAAATTTAATAAATATTATTAAATATAAAGTTATTTATGAAATATATGAATTTAAAAAGTCTTTTTTTAATACAAATAACTAATTTTCACTATTCATAGATAAATACAATTTTTTTAATATTATCAGAAATTCATATTTAGATACTTATGATTTTAATATTTAATAAATATTTAATTTCATAATATTAATTTACCATTACTTACAAAAATTAATTATATATATTTTTCACAATATTCAATAAAATATTTGAAATATCAAATTTTTGAAGCATAAAATTTCAATTCTTGAAAAGTTGATCCCTCCTTTTGTGGGCATTAACTAATAAAATTATATTGTGCAGGAAATATAAAAATATGTTTCATAAGTTATATATTCATATTAATAAATAAAATTAACTGATATGATATAATGGTTTATTAAATAATGATTTCATTAGATGTGGGGTTTCATGTATCGAAATATTAGAAAAAAAATTGCAGAAAAAATATAAAAATAATATCTTTGTGTTAAAATTATAAAATGTTTAAATATATAAAATATTTCTATATAACTTACCTCATTCATTATTGTAGATAAAATAAATGATATATCCACTAGTTTATGAAATAATTACAACCTATAAATAAGGATTTAAATAGAAAAAAAATCTATAAAATAGATCATAATATAATATAAAATGCATCCACATGAAGAAAAAATATTGTGGATTACCATCTACAAAACATGACTATAAAACCATTGATTGTTCATAAATTGGAAACATTACATATAATATATTGTAGAGTTTATGATATATATTATTCAATATAGGGAGAGAATGAATTAACCAGTTGTATAGACAGATGGTGAGTGGGGTCTACCTAAACCCTGTGTAAGGTTATAAAAAGGTACTGTAAATTAAATTAATTTTTATGAATTTTCCTACATTATTTTCAATTTCTATTTATTCATTATTTATTGAAAAATGACTCACCCCTTTCATAATTGGATAATTTTAATATTGATATACCTTGCCTCATTATCATGATAAAACACGAATTATTTACTTATTATTTATGTATAAAATTTTTTCCTCTCACATATAATAATTCAAATGAATTTATAGATATTAATTATTAATATTATATTAGTCATCGATCTATCACCACCCTCTTTATCACACATTTCTTTTTATACTATTTGGTTTATTGAGCCCCAATAATTTTTTCATTATAGTTGATTACAATGATATCAAATCCAATTTTTAATGAAATTCCTTAATGTCATTGTGTTTAGAATTAATGCACTATTAATTTAAATAAAAATGATAAAAAACCATGGTCGAGAAGATGAAGGATTTGTTTTATAAATAAATTAATAAAATAATGAAACTAAATGAAATATTTGTATGGTTTGACAACATGATTCATTTAATAAAATTTATATTAGGTTAAATATATTGAATATTCCATATGCATTTTAATAGTGAATAATGATGTGTTATATGAGATATTATAGATATAGAAGTATTGTAACACCCCAAGCTTCTACGGTACGCTTCTCTTTGAATAATGCGATAGCGTGTGTTGTACGCAACATCGAGTTCTAACACACCACAACCAATCAAACTAGCTGTTATGAATAGTAATACCTACTTTTTAAAATTTTATATATTTTATATTTCAAAATGGACTTCATTTTTGGATTCAGAATATCGAAATTCTCCTAAGTTAAATTTTTGGTATTTTTCTCAGAACATCAAATTTTTATAAATAGTGAAAAATACTTAAAAACAACTTTTTTAATCAAAATAATTTATAGTAATAAATTATATTATTGAGTGGTATTAAAGTTTAATTAGAATATATTTTTACCATTTTATCCAATGGTGTTCATTATAATTAATTTTACTTTGAAATTAGACGTAAACAATTATCAATCTTTTGATATATATTGTTTCTTAAAAACACGCTATTTGTTGTGACAACGGGAATTAATTATAAAATTAATTAATTCAACATATATCTTTGGAATTTTGTAAAATAGTCATCATTTTTGAATTCTGAATATCAATTATAGCTTAGGGTAAAATTTTTGCATTGTTCTAAAAAACTTCAATTTTTGATGAATAGTGAAACTACTAAGTGGTAGTTAAAAAACTGAATTTTTCACAAAACATAATTTTACCGCTTTTGTGAATCGAATTTCGAAAATCCGTGAGACACAGTTAATATCAAGAAGTAAAATGTGGTTCAATGAGATGAAAATAATTTTTGGTGAATAGAATCTTTTTACTTTTATTTACCACGGTTAAAAGTAAAATAGTGTAATTAAGGGTATAAATGATATTAATATTAACCTAACACATGTCCTAATTCTATTTGAAGTGTGTATCTCGACCAAAAACAATCTTGGGACTAAAATATTATCATTTAGGTCCACTTGGATTAGATTAGGACATTTATTATTATTTAATTCAAAGAAGAGTTAAAAGAGTTAAAATCAAAGTTTATTTACTAAAAAAATTTAATATAGGGTTATACATAATATAATTTCGATTTTAAAAATTAATTAGAAATATAATAAGATTTAATACATAATTATATTTTATTTATAATTTTTAGACATTAAATAATTTAATTTTTTATGACACAATGATGATGCAGTAATTATCATAATAGTGAAAAATTATAATAATTGATATTATAAATACCCAAATAAATATAATTTTAGACTTTTAATGAATTAAACAAATTTTCTAGGATAATATGACATATTAGGATTGATTTAATTAACTTTTTTAGAAGTAATCATTCTATTATAAGTTTCACAAAAATCAACTACTTAATAGTGTCAAAATTGACATAAAAGATTTTTTAAAACAAATATTATATTATTAATTAATATTAAATTCCTAAAATTATACGGTTTGGCCAAGATACTTATATAATGATATTTTTATCATGAATGGACCACTTGGGGGGTCTCTTGGATGTATATGGTACGTTTATTAACCATATAATATAAAAATACAAAGAGACATTGTAAAAGTGAAACTAATTAACTTAGAGTTAATACTTAAAGATAAGGTTAGTATAGTAACCCTAACCTGTCTAAATTCTATTGGTTGAATGGTTTTCGACATATCCCCACCTTAACCTTTTAATAATCAACTTTGGAGCCATTAGAAACCGAATATAAATTTATTATAAATTAATATTTCTAGACGTTCCAAAGGTTCCCCTCACCCCTCTTATAAAAGGGCACTCCTCCTTCTCATTTCGTCACACCTTCAAAGCCTTTTGGTTCGGCCAAAATCTGCCCAAATACTCTCCCAACATCCCTCAATACAACCTAGAGGCCTTATTTTGATCATAAAGCCAACCTATGGAGCCCTTTTGATCAAATCAAAAGGAAGAACCCGAAGAAGAGGTAATGATTTCACCACCCTTTTCCAAGTTCCTTTCTTCTTCCACTTCTTCTTCCTTTGTTGTTACCATTCTAAAATAATAACTCTAGTATCATATATATACTTTGATGTTATTATAAATATTTTACAACCATATTCAGTATAATATCCACCCTTTGAATAACATGTCACCATACGTACGTACGCACGGCTTACCGTCTCCACGTCGTGGTGTAATTGTTTTTCAATATTTTATTATTTGGATGGGTATAATAATGATGTGTAACTCATGTAAATAATAAATATAACATGTTAATGATTCTGTATATATGATATACCATCCATTTATATATTATTTTAATATCAAAAGAATGATATTGTCGCTCGTGCGTACGTACGGACTACCGTCTCCACGAACGCGATGAGATTTATTCTCCATCGTATCCATTAAAGTATAATTATCATTTGATGATTTAAAAATGATGTTTAAGGACATAATATAATTCTGTATATGAATATTATACAACCTATCCATAACAAACACAGGTTATGTAACAAAACATATAAAAGAAAACGAGTAAGTTAACACCCGAAACGACGATAATTCAAAGATATTATTAACAAATCAATGTTAAAAGATCATATATGATATCATATTAATATATATGATTATTTTATAATGTAACAACAATTATTTCACCATTATACAGAAGGTTAACCTACCCCAACCAAGGAAAAGTACAAGGTAAGGGTTATTTCACAATCTCTTCATTATCTGAGGTTGTTTATACGTAATAATCTACTGGGATCTCTTTATCATCCAAATCCATGTTTCTTAAAAATGTATTTCAAAACATTTTTAATATCTAAAAGAATATGGGTTAAATTCATTTATACCCTTTTTTGACTTTTAATAAGATTTTTATAAAGGAATCATTCTGTCGTTTTCTAAACAAGGTGTTTTTTAACCTTTTCGACAAAATTAAGGTAAGAATGTTTTTTTAACTTATACGTCGGGTGTGGCTATTTTCCGCCATTATAAGATCGTCGAAGCTTCCCTTGCAAGATAATAAGAATATTTTCAAAGAAAATGTTTTATTTTATAATCATATGACTCTTAAATGATTTCAAAATAGAAAGAGATATTTCTTTAAAAAGAGTTTTGATTTCATCTATGTCAACATCCTTTGATGGATTTTACGTTTATTTGAAGTTGATTTATTTTGATACAAATCTTCTATATTGTATTGAAGGTTTTGTGATATGTTAGACTGTGGATGTGCTATTTTTATACCATTCATGGTTTGTGGTGAAAGTAATGACATTTCGTATGCTAGTTTTAATATGAATGTTTATGTTATGTTTAAACCTTTTCATATGGGAATACATTGGACGTAATATGTGACGAGAGGAGCCCACTATAGCTCCTCGATGCATCTGTAGGTATCATGAGACAAACTAGTGTCTTGGCACAAGGCCTAGACAAAATCTTATTTGTAGTCTTGGCACGAGGCCTTGGCTATGTGGTTATGATAGTCTGGAATTATGCATTCCATCATTATGAAAGTGGTTATTGATATTTCATGTGATTATTCGATTAGTAGAATATCCATGTGAATAAGTAAATGGAATTATTTCATTTATCTTTTTCCATACTATGTTGAAGTTCAAGTTTAAAATGCTTTTGTTTTAGTTATACATTGCCTTAAATGTTTATGCTTATTTTAGAAAGTTTCTGCTATATTGTTATCCTTAATGGGAATTTGACCTCACCCATTTTCTATATTTTATTTTTCCCAGGATGTGAAAAAGTAAGTTATGAATGACCTGCAGGTATAGTATGTGGGGATATGAGTGTGGAATATGAAAACTTTGTTGTTGTAGACGTTTTTCACTTTGTGATGTAATGTAAAACTTTATGAATATATCTAATGTTTCCAAGGCTACTAAACCAATCGGTCTTTCGAGATTTGATATTTCTTGTGATCATTACAATGTAATGTAATAATGAACCGACTCTGGGTAACTAGGGTTGGGCCGTTACAGTTGGTATCAGAGAAAGTTTAGTACAAACCTTGGAAGCTAGATTTAGAAAAACTCTGATTAGAGCACGTAGACCTAAGATGAACTTTGAGGATTAGTATATAAGAACTTCCTAGAATTTTGGTATTGTAGATATTTTGTGAGTTTTCCGAGCAATACATCCCTGTCTAGATACGAGCAGGTAGAGGCGGATCTGGCATAGATGTACCTAGGGGTAAAACCTGAAAACACCGATTTGAGCTAGACTCGAACAGGAACTGGTGCACGACAATAGGCCTTGTTGCACTCGTGGTTACGACACTCCCAGGGGATATACTTAGGATAACTCTCATTTTCTTTACAAATCATTATGAAGGGTTTATGATTATATACTTCCTCAAAGAAAATATTTTTATGATTATGGATTATATCCATAAATAGTTCAATTTATGTTTCATTTTTTATAAGTATGGGATTATGTATTTTGATTCATAAACTGGTCTAGTTTATGCCATTGTTTAGAAATGGCGCCTAGTGGAAGAAATGGAAACCATATCAATGCACACACTCCATGTAGGGATTTCCCTCCTACTCAAGATAATTATAGTGGAGCTGGTGATGCAACTGGTGCCGATCAGCTAATCACCAAACAGGGACAACTCACTCAGGTTATGAATAATAACCTTACCCGTATTGAGCACCCTAATTTACAGCGTGGAGGATAAATGTTAGATCGATTAATGAGGCAACAACCACCAACGTTCAATGGGAGTACAAATCCCTTAGTAGATGAGCAATGGATATTTTCCCTAGAGAAAATATTTCAGGCATTGGGGAGTAATAAAAGGGAAAAAGTTATCATGGCAGTTTACCGCCTCACTGGATATGCTGATCAATGGTGGTCATTGATTCAAAATATGAAGGAAGATGATGAAGTATCAAATATGGAATGGAGGGAGTTCAAATATCTGTTTTTAGAAAAATACTTTCCTCGTGACCATCAAGCAGATATGGAAAGACAATTTATGAGTCTGAGACAGAAGGAGGATGAGAATGTCACAAAGTATGAGGCTAACATTACAAGGTTAGAAAGGTATGCTGGTGATTATATACGTAACCCAAGAAGTAAGATTGATCTTTTATTTGATGGGTTAAAACCATTTCTCCGTCGAGCATTAGTCTCACAATCATTCTCGTCATACGAAGACATTGTCTCATGTGCTATCAAGACCGAAAAGGAATTCTCTAAGTATTATGACTTTAAAGAAAAGAAAGAGAAGAAGAGGCCTGCTGATCAATCTGGGAATGGAAATAAGGGGAAGAAAGGAATGGTTGAATATCCATCATGTGGTAAATGTGGGAAGAAACACCCCGGTACTTGCTTGAAGGGAATGGGCATCTGTTACAAATGTGGTGAAAAAGTCCACCAAGATCGTGATTGCAAAGGAAAGAAGGAAGCTACCAATGTTCAGTGCTACAATTGCAGGGAGATGGGGCATTATGCAAATGAATGTCCTATGCGCCAGGAGAACATACCTCAGAAAAGGCCAAGGGATCAAGGCCAGGCTTATTCTATCACTACTACTGAGGTAGAAGCTCCGAAAGACGTGGTGGTAGGTAATTTAATGGTTTCATCAAGTTTAGAAAATGCATTATTTTATTCTGGATCATCTCATTGTTTCATATCTTCCCAGTTTGCTAAGAAAATTAGATATATCCAATTTGATTTAACAAGGGAGTTGTCAGTTAAAACTCCTAAGGGAAGTATCATTGCAACAAAGTTTTGTGAATCAGTCCCCATTAGAGCGCATAAATGTTTTTTATCTACTGATCTCATCGTCATACCTATTATTGAGTTTGATATAATCCTCAGTATGGACTGGATTTCAGACTATGATGCGAAGATTTATTGTAAGAAAAAATAGGTTACAATTCTTGATGATAATGATAAGGAACACAATATCTTTAGAGCAGAATAGTCACCACCTAATTCTTATTTAGATCCAACCCAAATAGCTCAACTAAATTAAATTATTGGGGAGGAAGAGAATGAAATAACTGTTGGTGAGTAAAGGAATGTTCACATAGAGGATGTACCTGTTGTGAATGAATTTGTAGATGTATTTCCGGAAGATTTACCTGGACATCCTCCAGAACGAGAAGTTGATTTTTCCATTGATTTAATTCCTGGATCAAGGACTATATCAAAGACCCCTTATAGAATGTCCACTGTAGAATTAGTTGACCTAAAGAAACAACTAGAGGAATTGAGTAATAAGGGATTTATTCTCCCTAGTGTTTCTCCATGGGGAGCCCCTGTTCTTTTTGTTAAAAAGAAAGACAGATCTATGAGGTTATGTATCGACTACAGGGAGATCAATGTTATAATAATAAAGAACAAGTACCCCCTACCACGCATTGATGATTTATTTGACCAACTGCATGAAGCTCAATACTTTTTAAATATTGGCCTTCGATCTGGATACCATCAGTTGTGTGTGAAGAAGGAAGACATTCCGAAGACAGCATTTCGAACCATGTACGGGCATTACGAGTTTACTGTAATGCCTTTTGGATTGACTAATGCACCCTCTGTATTCATGGATCTGATAAATAGAGTTTTCAAGGAGTATCTCGATGAATTTTTGGTGGTATTTATTGATGATATCTTGGTATACTCCAAAAGCTATGAAGATTATGAAAATCACTTGCGCATTATCCTGAAGACTCTGAGAAGACATGAATTATATGGGAATTTTAGAAAGTGTGAATTCTGGGTTCATGAGATTTCTGTTCTTGGACATATTTTCTCTAAATATGGAATCTCTGTTGATCCTTCTAAGACCATGGCAATCCAAGAATGTCCAGAACCTACGAGTATAACTGAGGTACGTAGTATTATTGGTTTGGCAGGTTATTATGGACATTTCGTCCATAATTTTTCCCGATTGGCTAACATATTAACGAAGCTCACACGTAAAGGGGTTAAATTTGTTTGTAAAAAAGAGTGTGAAGAATTTTTCTAAGAACTGAAGAGAAGATTAGTCAATGCTCCTATATTGACTCTACCATCGGGGAATGATGGGTTCGTTATTTATAGTGATGCATCGAAGAAAGGACTTGGTTGTGCCATTATGCAGAATGATAGAGTTATTTCCTATGCATCACGACAGTTGAAAATTCATGAAAAAAACTATCCTACTCATGATCTCGAGTTAGCAGCTGTGATCTTTGCTTTGAAGATATGGAGGCACTACCTCTATGGTGAAAAATGTGAGATTTATACTGAACACAAGAGTTTGAATTATATTTTCTCAGAAAAGAACTCAACATGAGGTAAAGGAGATGGCTTGAATTACTCAAGGATTATGATTGCACGATACACTACCACCTGGGGAAGGCAAACAGGGTAGCAGATGATTTGAGCAGAAAAGACCATGGAGGTTTGAACAATATGAGAATTGAAAGGGATCCAATTTTTATGGATCTAGTGAAGATGGACATGGGAATAACCAGGGAAGGCGAACCATCAATTATTTATCAAATGGTTGCCAAACCATCTTTACTAGAAAGGATTAAGAGTTCGTAGACCGATGATGAAGAATTTAAAAAGAAGATTAAAGCTGTGAATGATGGGAGATTGAGAGACATTGTGTATGAAGATGGAATTTTGAAATTTGGGAAGAGACATTGTGTTCCCGATATACCTGATCTAAAAAGGGAATTGCTGGATGATGATCATAGTTCTAATTTCTCTATACACACTGGGAGCACCAAAATATATATAGATTTGAAGGAACATTTTTGGTGGGACAACATGAAGAGGGAGATTGCTGATTTTATGTCAAGATGTATGGTTTGTCAACAAGTGAAAGCTTGAAGGCAACAACCTGGATGAGTCATGCAACCTCTTCCCATACCAGAGTGGAAATGGGACAATATTATGATGGACTTTGTCATGGGGCTACCAAATACTCCTAGAAGGAATGATGCAATATGGGTTATTGTTGATCGTCTTACCAAGTCAACACATTTTCTTGCTATAAGAGAAGATCTACCCCTGGAACGTCTAGCAAGACAATATATTAATGAAGTTTTGAGACTTCATGGAGTACCCCTATCGATTGTTTCTGATCGTGATCCCCGTTTTACTTTAGAATTATGGAAAAGTCTTCAGAAATCCCTGGATACTGAACTTCATTTGAGCACTTCTTACTATCCTCAGACAGACGGACAATCAGAATGGACTATTCAAACCTTAGAAGACATGTTGAGATCTTGCTCACTTGACTTTCAGGGTATGTGGGATCAATATTTATCTCTAGTAGAATTCTCCTATAACAATAGCTTCCATTCGAGTATTCGGATGGAACCATATAAAGCGTTATATGGAAAGAGATGTCGTACACCACTTGTTGGGATGACGTTGGTGAAAGAAAACTTGTAGGCCCAGAACTGGTGGAGGAAACGGTGGAAAAGGTGAAGGTAATCCAAAATCACATCAAAGCAGCTCAAAGTAGGTAGAAGAGCTATGCCGATAATCGAAGGAAGGATATGGAATTTCAAGTCGGTGATCATGTTTTCCTGAAGGTATCTCCATGGAAGGGAGTCATACGTTTTGGTAAGAAGGGTAAATTGAGTCCTAGGTACATCGGACCCTTCGAAATTTTAGAAGGAATTGGGGTTGTGGCTTACCGATTGGCAATGCCGCCAAGTCTCTCCAAAGTTCACGATGTGTTCCACGTATCTCTGTTGAGGAAATACATGCTTGACCCAACGCATGTACTCACCTATGAGGAATTAGAACTGGAACCCGATCTGTCCTATTGTGAAGAGCCAGTCATGATTCTAGATACGAGAGAACAAGTACTAAGAAACCGGACGACGCGTCTGGTAAAAGTTTTGTGGAGAAACCATAAGATGGAAGAGGCAACGTGGGAACCCGAGGAACTTATGATGAAGAACAACCCGAGTCTTTTCATGTGATAACTGTTCTAGAAATTTCTAGGATAAAATTATTTGAAGGAGGGGAGAATGTAACACCCCAAGCTTCTACGATACGCTTCTCTTTGAATAATGTGATAGCGTGTGTTGTACGCAACATCGAGTTCTAACACACCACAACCAATCAAACTAGCCGTTATGAATAGTAAAACCTACTTTTTGAAATTATATATATTTTATATTTCAAAATGGACTTCATTTTTGGATTCAGAATATCAAAATTATCCTAAGTTGAATTTTTGGTATTTTTCTGAGAACTTCCAATTTTTATGAATAGTGAAAAATACTTAAAACAACTTTTTTAATCAAAATAATTTATAGTGATAAATTATATTATTGATTGGTTTTAAAGTATAATTAGATTATATTTTAACCATTTTATCCCATGGTGTTCATTAGAATTAATTTTACTTTGAAATTAGACATAAACAATTATCAATCTTTTGATATATATTGTTTCTTAAAAACATGCTATTTGTTGTGACAACGGGAATTAATTATAAAATAAATTAATTGAACTTATATGTTTGGAATTTTTTAAAATAGACATCATTTTTGAATTTGGAATATCAATTATACCTTAGGGTGAAATTTTGGCATTGTTCTGAAAAACATCAATTTTTGATGAATAGTGAAACTACTATGTGGTAGTTAAAAAACCGAATTTTTCATAAAACTTAATTTTACCACATTTGTGAATGGAATTTCAAAAATCCGAGACACACGGTTAATATCAAGAAGTAAAATGTGGTTCAATGATACGAAAATAATTTTTGGTGAATAATAACTTTTTACTTTTATTTACCACGGTTAAAAGTAAAATAGGGTAATTAAGGGTAAAAATGATATTAATATTACCCTAACACATGTATTAATTCTATTGGACAAGTGTATCTCGACCAAAAATAACCTTGGGAATAAAATATTATCATTTTGGTCCACTTGGATTACATTAGGACATTTATTATTATTTAATTCAAAGAAGAGTTAAAAGAATTAAAATCAAAGTTTATTTACTAAAACATTTTTAATATAGGGTTATAAATAAGATAAATTTTATTGTAAATATTAATTAGAAAGGTAATAAGATTTAATACATAATTATAGTTTATTTATAATTTTTAGACATTAAATAATTTAATTTATTTATGACACAATGATGATGCAGTAATTATCATAATATTGAAAAATTAAAATAATTGATATTATAAATACCCAAATAAATATTATTTGAGACTTTTAATGAATTAAACTAATTTTCTAGGATAATATTACATAATATGATCTATTTAATTAACTTTTTTAGAAGTAATAATTCTGTTATAAGTTTCACAAAAATCAACTACTGAATAGTGTCAAAATTGACATAAAAGAGTTTTTAAAACAAATATTATATTATTAATTAATATTAAATTCCTAAAAATATAAGGATCGGCCAAGAGACTTATATCATGATATTTGTATCATTAATGGATCACTTGGGGGTCGCTTGGATGTATATGGTATGTTTATTAACTATATAATATAAAAATACAAAGAGACATTGTAAAAGTGAAACTAATTAACTTAGAGTTAATAATTAAAGATAAGGTTAATATAGTAACCCAAACCTGTCTAAATTCTATTGGTTGAATGTTTTTCGACTTATCCCCACATTAACCTTTGAATAATAAACTTTAGAGCCATTAGAAACCAAATATAAATTTATTATAAATTAATATTTCTAGATTTTCCAAAGGTGCCCCTCGCCTCTCTTATAAACGGGCACTCCTCCTTCTCATTTCGTCACACCTTCAAAGCCTTTTGGTTCGGCCAAACTCTTCCCAAATACTCTCCCAACTTCCCTCACTACAACCTAGAGGCCTTATTTTTATCATAAAGCCAACCTAAGGATCCCTTTTGATCAAATCAAAAGGAAGAACCCGAAGAAGAGGTAATGATTTCACCACCCTTTTCCAAGTTCCTTTCTTCTTCCACTTCTTCTTCCATTGTTGTTACCCTTATAAAATAATAACTCTAGTATCATATATATACTGTGATGTTATTATAAATATGTTACAACCATATTCAGTATTCTATCCACCCTTTGAATAACATGTCACCATACGTGCGTACGTACGGCTTACCGTCTCCACGTCGTGGTGTAATTGTTATTCAATATTTTATTATTTGGATGGGTATAATAATGATGTGTAACTCATGTAAATAATAAATATAACATGTTAATTATTCTGTATATATGATATTCCATCCATTTATATATTATTTTAATATCAAAAGAATGATATTATCACTCGTGCGTACATACGGACTACCATCTCCACGAACGCGATGAGATTCATTCTCCATCGTATCCATTAAAGTATAATTATCATTGGATGATTTAAAAATGATGTTTAAGGAAATAATATAATTCTGGATATGAATAAGATACAACCTATCCATAACAAACACAGCTTATGTAACAAAACATATAAAAGAAAACGAGTAAGTTAACACCCGAAACGACGATAATTCAAATATATTATTAACAAATCAGTGTTAAAAGATCATATATGATATCATATTATATATATGATTATTGTATAATTTAATAACAATTATTTCACCATTATACAGGAGGTTAACCTACCCCAACCAAGGAAAAGTACAAGGTAAGGGTTATTTCACAATCTCTTCATTATCCGAGGTTGTTTATACGTAATAATCTACTGGGATCTCTTTATCATCCACATCCATGTTTCTTAAAAATGTATTTCAAAACATTTTTACTATCTACAAGAATATGGGTTGAAGTCATTTATACCCTTGTTTGATTTTTTATAAGATGTTTATAAAGGAATCTTTCTGTCGTTTTCCAAAGAAGGTGCTTTTTAACTTTTTCGACAAAATTAAGGTAAGAATGTTTTTTTTAACTTATACGGCGGGTGCGGCTATTTTCCGCCGTTATAAGATCGTCGAATCATCCCTTACAAGCTTATAAGAATATTTTCAAAGAAAATGTTTTATTTTAGAAATATATGACTCTTAAATGATTTAAAAATAGAAAGAAATATTTCTCTAAAAAGATTTTTGATTTCATCTATGTCAACATCCTTTGATGGATTTTACGCTTATTTGAAGTTGATTTATTATGATACAAAAAATATATATTTTATTGATGGTTTTGTGGTATGTTTGACTGTGGATGTGCTATTTTTATACCATTCATGGTTTATGGTGAAAGTAATGACATTTTGTATGCTAGTTTTAATATGAATGTTTATGTTATGTTTAAAACATTTCATATGGTAATGCATTGGACTTAATATGTGATGGGAGGAGCCCGCTATAGCTCCTCGATGCATCGGTAGGTCTCATGAGACAAACTAGTGTCTTCTCACAAGGCCTTGACAAAATCTTATTTGTAGTCTTGGCACGAGGCCTTGGCTATGTGGTTATGATAGTCTGGCATTATGCATTCCATCACTGTGAAAGTGGTTATTGACATTGCATGTGATTATTCGATTAGTAGAATATCCATGTGAATAAGTAAATGACATTATTTAATTTTTCTTTTTCCATACTATGTTGATGTTCAAGTTTAAAAGGCTTTTGTTTTAGTTATACATTTCCTTAAATGTTTATTCTTATTTTAGAAAGTTTCTGCTATATTGTTATCCTTACTGGGCATTTGAGCTCACCCCTTTTCTATGTTTTATTTTTCCCAGGATGTGAAGAAGTAAGTTATGAATGACCTACAGGGATAGTATGTGGGGTTATGAGTGTTGAATATGGAGACTATGTTGTTGTAGTAGGTTTTCACTTTGTGATGTAATGTAAAACATTATGAATATATCTAGTGTTTCCAAGGATACTAAACCAATCAGTCTTTCGAGATTTGATCTTTCTTGTGATCATGCCAATGTAATGTAATATTGCACTGACTCTGGGTAACTAGGGTCGGGGCGTTACAAGTATTTTGTAATTAATAATCATTCTCTTACAAAAGTATTGAAACTATGGAATTATGTTTAATTTATAGTATTAAATAATCCGAATTTTGGATATACTTATTTGGAATGAATTTCCATTGGGTGATTTTTCCCTATTTTTCCTTTTGATTAATTTATATGAAAATCTTATATCATTAATTCATTTTATTTGCATCAGAAAAAATTTAATATTTATAGTTTTATACTAGTTTTAATCAACATTTTAGTAGGTGAACATGTTCTAAACTATAATCCTATATCAATAGAATGTGTAATATTCACTAGAATTTTAGGATCCTATAAAAAATTATATAATTTGTTCGAGTCCCAATTTATAATGTTTTTAAATCTAATTTGGTTGAATTTAAATACAATTCTACTTTTTGATCAATGAATTTATTTATTTCCACTATAATTTTAAATTTGTATATCTAGTTAATCATATTGACATAAATATTATATAGATTATGAGAAATAGACTTATTGTTGTGTTTTTATGGTGTCTGTGTATTTAATGGATAAATGTAACTGGAACATGAAATGGGGTGCACTCTTAAATTCAGATTCAAGAGGATTATTATTTTATTGAGAACCATATAAAACCCAGTGTGACTCTTTAGGTAATTAGTGAATCATATATAATAGATGATCACTGGGATAAACCATTGGATTGTTGATATTTAAACAATCCTATTATTTTTTAATAGTTCTGACATTGATAGAGAATAGAAAATGTTTAAAATAAAATTCAGTTTCCTTTGATTGATTCCTAGACATAGGGCCAGATCATTGTGGAAAATTGACTAACTATGTTATTTCCAAAATTTATGTTTCTAAAATATTAAACAATGTTCACATATAAATTCTGGGAATGTGATGAGGTAGTTGAAAGAGAATTTTCAATTATTTTCCTAGTTGAGTTATAATATCATGAAATTGATAATGTTTTAGAGTTAATTTAGTAGTTTGTTAGAGCTCTGGAGATAGTTTCTTAAATATATGAGGGATATATATTTTCAACTATGGATGGACACCACCACTCTTATTAATGATAATTCATTTTATTAACTAATTTTTGACATGAAAAATAATTATATTGAGGATATTATGAAAAATTGCATTTCAGTTGACCTGATTTATGTGGAAGATAATGGATTTTGTTAAAAATATTCCATTTTCAATTTCAAAAAGTCTGTAATTATTAATGTGATATTTAAAATTTTTTCGACATGGTTGTAATGTATAAAATTTATCTATGATCAAATAAAAATGATGACTATAGATGAAGTCCATGAATATGAAATTAAATTTGATAATGATCCTAGGGGTGTGGATACTGATAATGGATATCTATCTTAATAATAACGCTTATTTAATATAATTTTTTTTATGATAATGGTTTTGTTATTCTTAAAATAACCTCAAATCATATTACTTATTTTTATTTTGTTATATTTGGTTATATACATGTAGCTATAATATTTAATTTTCACTATTTTTATTGTTATACTAATAATTAATATGTCATTGGTGTTTGAATTTGTAAAATAGGGATCAAATCCTAGTAGAGGAATAATTTATGTAGTACTTGTATCATTACTGCACCCATGTAACTATAGTAAGGAAAATAGCTCCCTGGGAAGTAGTGTAGAAGAATGAATTTTAATTTTGTGAATATAAAAGAAATTATATACTATTTTAATTGTGAAATAATGAATATAATATTTAATTATGGTTCCATTTTGTAAATATAATATTTCTCCATTACTCAATTTAAAAAATACAATCGGCCAACTATGGATTTGGTAAACACTTAGAGTGGAGTATGGTAGTTTCTAGATTTTCCCATTGGTTTATGTGTTGTTTTTGTTTTCTTATATTATTCTTAAGAGATAAGAGTAATAATTATATTACATCGTAAAATATTCTTCACACCAATCTATAATTTATTACTCAAAAATCCCAATGATGTCACTCATAACTCAAAAATCAAAAATAAATATGATCATTTTTGGTTTATAACATTATTTATTTTGTAAATAGAACCAACATATTAATTATTAGAAATTAATTAATGATTTATTACATAAGATTTCACATAATAAAACACATGTGATTGGGAAGACTACAATCTTTGGGAATTAGGTTCATTAAATAACAACATAAAATAATAAATACATCATATTTATTGAAAACTTATTTAAAAAGATCATAATATTCAATGGCTTTAAAAAATGGGCGGATAACATACGGACATACATAGGAAAGCTGTGATCTAAAAATCTATGCAAGGTAACATGATTGGAATATGGTAAAAAATGCTAGTTTATAGTCATATAAATGGGGAATAAAATGAAAAATAATGATAAGGAATGATATAAAATTATAATCATTACATGGGAAATGTTGAAAAAACATATAAAACTACATTATAAATATTTGTGAAGGATGACTACCAAGAAATAATTATAGAAAAAGTAACATCAAGAAATCAAGTTCAGTCCCTGTACCAACATGACTTCTCATGAGACTATACATTACCCAATAAATTATAGCACTTTATAAATCCTATTTTACCCTTCATCTACATATTATTATCCATCAAAATTGTTATATATTGATCATAAAAATGGATTCATTCAACATCATAACATATTACAAGATCAAGAAGTGTTTAATAAATAAATTTAATTCCCAGGTGAAATATGTATAGGTGTATATAGGCAAAAACCAATGATTTAAAATGAGTATTGTATTCACTATATAATTTTTTTGGAATGAAAAATTGCAGTGAAATTTTGGCAGTATAACAACATCAAATAAAAATCCCTAAAATGGGTTTATTAGAGAGAATGGTTTCTCATATCAGTTTTATATTAAATTTCTAGCAATATAAACTTATAAATACGTATCCCAACATTGTGAAATTTGAAATATATGTTAAAATATAGAAAAGAAACTTGAATAAAGAAGAGAAGGTGATGATCTCTTAGTTGAGTGTGTTACACCAATTTTTTGAGAGGATCTTTTAATGTTCTTAGGGGATCCTTGGGATGACTCTAGAGAGGAGAGGTTAGTGTAAGATTATAATCACATGTGATTTAGTGATGCTAAATGGGATCATTGGTGGGTTCATATAGGAAAAGAGTGGGATTTTCATTATTACCAATCAAAATTATGTTTTGGACTCAATATAATATACAAATCATTACAATAAACCACCTCATGATTTTTTTCATTGTTTATTATAAATCGTGGGGGTATTAATTGTTTTATAAGGACAAGGTATGAATATAAAAAATAATACTCTTTATTTTGTTGTATTGAGTCACACTATTAAGGAAATGATTTGAAGAAATTAAAACATATTAATGGTTTTAGAGGCTCTATAAAGGCCTTATAAAATTAATCAAATATACCTAAAAGCACATTATTTCAATTTGATAACATATATTTGATCATGGATACAATTGTTTTGTGTTGATTACTTCACATTTGGGTCATTATGATGTCATAACACAAAAAATATATTTATATAGTGTAACACCACAAGAATTTATGGTATCTATCTTTTAGAATTTCATTTTCTCGATAGAATTGGATTCACACAACACAAGGGTAAAATTAAAAATGAAATTCAATGACATATCATTATATCCTAGGATTTAATTTGAAGTGAATGAATAGTATTAAAAAAATATATATATTATATATTTAAACAAATTTTTTTATAGTCATCCAAATGATTTTATCAGAATAATATAAGAATTAATCCCATATTATTCCATAAAAGGAAATATTTTTCTAAAGGTTCTGTTACCTCATATTAATGAGGGAATTTTTTTAAAAACTAAATTTTGAATATTTTATAAATCTTATTGAACTAAATTAAAATAATTTTTTAATGTACATTATAAAAATTAGCTTAGGGTAAAATTTTGGAATTTTTATGATAATATTTATTTTACAATGAATAGTGAATATCCCGATTTATATTGTGGCATAATGGCCTGAAGGCTTAGTTTTTTTTATTTTGATAATACACCTTTAAAGGGGGTGAGGTTGAACCCTTACAAGGCCCGAAGGCTTAGATAAAATTACATGACCCGTAGGTCTTAGAGGGAATCACCTGGACAAGACAACATGGAATTTCTCCTCCCCAACACATGTCATAATATTAGCACTCCAACTTCGTAGTGTTGGCCGGCTAGTTATCCTATGAAATGATGCACAGTCACAGTACCAATGGCGAATCCATACCCTCCCATTCTTCTAATTACGGTTAGCTCTTCTCTAGTGATTTTTCCTTCCCTGAATCCTTATCTCTAGCCTTGTCCTATGTAGTCTGAATGGAACATCTGCATTCCGGTGGCCAAAAGGCCTTAGGGTGCCCCAATGGACTTAAGGTGGCCCAATGGCCATGAGAATCAACTAGACTACAGAAATTGGTTGGCCTGAAAGCCTTATAAGACCCAAAGATCAAACCGGTGGCCCAAAGGCCCAGATTGATGAATAGTTCCAGCTGCTACAGTACTGAACAATACCTGCTACAATACCTACTATAGTACCTACTAGAGTTCCTACTCCAGTAACAAAACCTATGAAATAATACATAAAATTTTGGTATCTTATGAATGATAACATAATATATATGGATATATATGTCATCTAATAACTATATAAATGCTTAAAAATGGTAAATTAACAAGTAGTATTTTTGGGAAACAAAAATATTTAGCTAGAAATTTGGTAATTAAAATTATTAATAAAAATAAAATTTACTTTCAATAATTATAGTCATAAATTAATATTTAGTTTTCTTATTATTATAATATAATTTTATGAGAACTTAATTAATTTTAAAATGTGTTATGAAGTCAGTTATTATTTAAATATTGATATTTTCCATGCAAATGATGATTTTAATTAAATATTAAATTTCCAAAAATTAGAATTTTTTTCTATAAATAGAGTTCATTTTATACTTATAGATATAAAAAATATGTTTTTTGACATTTTTTATTTTTTTAAAATACTTTTTTTTATTGAGTAATGAAATTTGATAATTTATGATATAAGTAAATAAATAAAATATTGAGTCTTTCATGATATACGAATGAGGTAAGAACCAATTGTTTAGAACTCATGATAAATATTTACTATATTTAGTCCTAGTTTCGTCACTATTTTTTTGATGATAAAAAATAATAAATGAGTGACTTTAATAATCATAAAACACCCCTCTCCTCAACTATGAATATCACTAATACCCACCACGTCTCCCCACATAACCGTAGACTAGAGGATTTTAAAATTTCTTCTCATTGATCTCCCCAATCCTAAGTCCCACTTCCAATATTTTTTGGTTTAAATAGAAGTCCAAAAATATTTTCTATAATGAGGTTCTCAAGGGGAATAATTTTTGAGGAAAAAACGGCTTTAATTTTCAGACAAATTAATTTTTAGTTTAATTTAATTTATTATTATATCCTAAAATACACAATCCAAACATTATTGATAACTCCAGTATCATAAACATGATATATTTTTATTATTTCAATTTAAATTCCTTAATCATGCCTTCTCTTCTCTTCCTATACTCTAAAAATGATGAAATCTTCTATGAGGAGATGGTTTATCATCTTCTTGGACAACTTGTCTTCCTTTTTCAATTCCACCTTCAACAATGTCATAAAACCATTATAATGGTAATTTTTTTTATACATTTAATTCAACTTATTTAATGTTCTAGAACCAATATATATATATATATTATATTTATTAATAAACTAAAATTAGTAAATGATGATAAGAGAAATACCAAAAAAATCAAAATTATTATTATTATCATTTAATCTAATTATTCACGCTCGTATTATATATCAAATTTAAAAATATTACAATTTTATAATATGTAATTTCATTTATAACATATTTTTTTATTTCTGTATAATTTTTCTCATTTAATTGGATTTACATACATGTAAACAAGTAAACCAATCATTAAAACAAATGAATCAAATGCTCAAGAACGACAAAATTGTATCATATAACCCATCAAAATGTTAATAAATGAACATAAAAACATTTTAATAAATAAAGTACCAGTATAAAAGGTTCTAAATTAATTAAAATATTGATTCAATATGATTACACAATTAATTTAGATAATTTGTAGAACATATTGAGACATAAATTAATTCTTTTATCATCTCACTTTTATTTGAGTGAGATATGACTCAAAGACAAATATTTATTATATGTGATGTATGTATAATGAAATTTGATATACCATATAATGAATCTATTTATCTCCATTAATTTAGTTCTTCATTTTATTGTTTTTAATTTTATGAGGCATACAATTATGTTGAGTATAATGTGGTTATTGATTCACTATCATCCTTCAATTTTCATTTGGGTTATTATTTATCTATTTTTACCATAATATATTTCGTAATTATTAATATATAATTACTAAAAATTATTTTTATTGGTTCTAAAATCATTTTTAAAAATTAACACATCTTTTTTATGGGGAAGACATGTTTTACTAGGTTCTCTTTTCAATATCTCTTGATATGTGGCCCGATTAAAGAGAATATTCTAATTTCTTTCCCATTTTCATGTACACTCCCTAATATTTTTTTGAAACTAATTTTTTTTGTAAATTCAAAATATTTATCATAAAAAACCACATTACCAATTTTCTTGTTTTATGTAAAAAAATTAATCTTTTTTTCTAATTATAATGCCCCTTTATATTTTCCATCAAACTACACTAATGTAGCCCATTTCTAATGCTTCTTAGAATATTTTTTAATTATTTCCCTTTCAGTTGGAAAATAATAATTCCTAAAATGTAATTTAATTATAATTATATTTTCTAATCTAATATATACTTTTTTACAATATGATTTTAATAAAAAATACCAATGATTTATCCAAAAAAGTATTCTATATAATGTCAAAAAAGTATATTACACTCTTGAATTTATAAATGATATTATTAGTGTATTTCAATCTATTTATAAAATCCTGATTAAATATTAATTTTGATCTATTTTGATTCAATAATCCATATTTTATTGAATGGTTTATGATTTTTTTGATTGGGGATGTTCTATCTCGATACAAATCACCATATTAATCTCAATAATTTTATGATTTTCTAGTAAAATTGAATAATATATATCCATACTGAATACAAATAATTTATGATATTTGAAATTATTTATTTATAGAATAACTATATTAGGAATAAAATGGAATGGTATGGCATGGGTTAGAGACCATTTAATGCAATCTCTACTCGTTGGGGACCATTTAATGAAAGTCTTACGGGTGGGGCCTGATTATAAATATCCCACAGAGGCATCTATTATCTCATTAGATGAAAATAGTTAGTGAAAACCCATTCATGTTTGTTTATAATTAAAATATGATGGGTTTTACACTAATAGTTAAACAATATTGATGGAATTATAGTTCATGTTTTAGATTCATGACGTCCAATAATTAAGAATTTCCATCTTTTTGTAATCTGTTGTTATTATCCAGTTGATTTTTACAGTGAAAAAATATATGGATTTTTTTCTTATTCTTAGTTTATTAATTATATCATATTTTTTATCATTAAATTATCATTCCATATTGATTAAGACTTAATGATTATACATCACTTATTCTTGTTTCATGTTCCTATAATACATCATACATAATGAGAATTTGAGATCGCCCATTTATTTTTTCCTACATAATGTTTTGAATACTAATTAATTGAAAAATTATTAAGATGTTGTTTATTTTCTTTTTTATATACTACGTTTATTCACCATTTATTTTTGGGAACCATCTATGTATCTAATACCTTTAAGGCTACTAAACTGGTTGATCCATGGTGTTTTGATCCCTTTTATCTATGCCATTGAAATAAAATGACCAACGACTATCGGCTACTGGGATCGGAATTTCATCAATTGGTATTAGTGATATTTTTGTAAAATCCATGGAAATTATATCTATAAAAACTTTTATTGGGAACATAATCCTATGATAAACTTTATAGATATCCATAAAGGAGAATCCTATAATTTTGGTAAGGTGTAAATTATGTGGGTCTTCATAGAATTACATTCATGTCTAGATATATCATTTGAAAGTTGTTCTGGAATAGATATACTAAGGGGGAATAACTTTGACAAGGTGTGGTTCCCCTAACTCTGTGTAACCTGGTACAAGATAACATGTCTTACTACACTCTTGTTTCGAAATGTCCGTGGAATATTCTCAAATAATTCACAATTTATTTACAAACCATTATGAAGGATTTAAAAGTAAATATGGCTAAAAACAGACCATTTTTATAATTATTATATTAGCTCTTGAAAATGATTTCAATTTACTTATATAATTTCAATAGTTATGGGATTTTACATTATGTTTGATTATGTTATGATATAATGTATTGCATTACATTGTTTTTAAATAGTTTCTAGAAGAATTAATGTAAACCTCCCTAAAACACGTGATCTGTAGAGTAAGAATGATAATGACTTTTATGAGTGTAATAAAAGTATTTTAAAGTATGTAGTCACCCAAATAATCTCTTCATATTAAGAAATAATATCCCATTATAATATGGCATATAAATTATTATCCAATATATATAGCTTAAGTGGAATGCAAGAGATGAAGTGGGAAGATAGGAAATAGATATATAAACGTATAAAGGGAATAAAGTATTTTCCCTCATGTGACTATTGTGGAAGGAAACACCATGGAATATTCTTAATAAGTAAATGTTTTGGATTCATGTGTATAAAAAAAGATACAATATTCATGATTGAAAATGAATGATATAATTTAACTATATTAAATTATTCACCCATAATGATATGGGGAACTGCAAAATGAATATCCCACAAATCAAGGAAATATCACTCAACAAAACTAAAGGGTTTAAGCTAAATCTTATTCTATTACACCATTTGATGTGGAATAAATAATGTTTCTATTTTTTTGGAATCATGAATTTGGTTATGATTATTATAATTTTGAGATATATATGTAATGTATTACATTACTTATTATTTACATATTTAGAAGCAATAATGTTTTGATTAAGGTGTTATGTTGAATATGATTTAATATATTTGGTATGTTGGATTAAGAGATACATTATTTGTAGAATATTATATTATTTTTATTTTAATAAATTATTGAATATACATCTAATGTTTTAGTTTATGAATGTTCATAGACATGTTTTTGACGAGTCATAAGATTAATTAATTCTAGAATAGATCATGTTAAGCTTTGGAAATAATATTTTGATGATAATGTATGCAAACCATATTTGTTTCAGTAAACATTTAAAGGTAGAGTGAATGTATTAAGGACCATCTGATTCATTAAATTTTATCAAGGAATGAAAAAATCATCTTGAGTATTCATTACTAGATGTAATGGATGATGTGAATATAGATCAAAGAAAATAGATAATGAAATTATTATTATTACATGAATATTTGGAAAGTAACATTATTTTATGAAGTGCTTATAATGATAATAAACTAATCCCACAACATAAGGTTACTGATTTTGGGGGAAAAGTATTATCATTTTATATATCATTTTCAGATATCAATGGTCTTTTAACTGATCAATAGATTCACAATCTTGTGATGGATAACATTTTAATTACGATATTCTCCATCACTGTCTATAAAAACATAATAGTTATTTTTCTATTTCATGTACATATTTTCACTTTCAACAAATTATTTATTATATAAAATTTTAGTTTTGTGGTCACGGTCATATTTCCCTTCACCTCATATTATGTGGATAATTTATTAACATAATCTGATGTGGGTTTCCAACAACGGAAGTTTGAATAATCAACCATTCATTTTTTAATTACAATTTAAAATTTTGAGGACTGAATTTATTGAAGGAAGGGAGGGTGTGACACCCCATTATTTTATAGTAAAAATATTTTAGAATTTAATTTCTTCGATAGCATAGGTTTCATAGAACAACAATCAGGAAAACAAATGTTATAAAATTGAAATTCGTTGTAATGTAAATGTAAAATTATAGGAAATTTAAATTGTTTATTAAATTTATATACTTTATATTTAACTATTTTTTCCATAAATTCAAATGATTTAATAGGTATAAGATATGGCTAAATAACATTGTATTCATTAAAATGATAAATTTTTCTAAAAATTGGTTTGACATCCTTTTTCTGAAAATGTTTTCTTAAATCAAAATTTTGACACACTTATAAATTATATTGTACAAAATAAAATTATTTTTTAAAATAGGAATTTCAATAATATGTTAGTGTGAAACTTTGATATTATATCTAAAACATTTATTTAACAGTGAATCATGATGAATACCAATTTCTATAAGGCATTAAATTTTAATACAATAATAGTCAATTTATGATATTAATAGTTACCAAAGCAATGAAATTATTACAAAAAAAATTCTATCTTATGAAATATAATATATTATATTTATATAAATTTATATGTAAATAATTTTTTTAAGAATGATAAATTAACTATTCATTTTTTTCTGAAACATACATGTATATTCATAATATTAAAACTAAAATAACTATCTAAAATAAAATTTATTTCCATGAAATTGATTAATATATAATTTTTTCTTTTATTATTATAGAACAATTTTATGAGATATAAATTAATTTTTGAAAGTGTTATAAAAAGCGTTATCATGTTATAATTGGTATTTTCCATTAAATGGTGATTTGAATTAAAAATAAAATTTCTCATATTGAGATAATTATTAAAAAAACTGGATTTCAAATTTTAATTATATAAGTAAATAAATTAATGATGAACATTTTGGATTTTACTATAATAGTTTATTTTTTTTGTGCATACTGAAATACATTAATTAATTGAATAAGTAATTAAATGAATTATTGAGTCTTAGATGATGTATAGATGATGTAATAATCCATTGATATGAACAAAATTGAAATCGTTTATGTATTTAGTCATGGAATCATCATTGTTCCTATAAGCCCACAGCCTTAAACATTAATTAATCTTGAGTTATATCAAGAATACATGTTGAGGATCTTTTCAGGTTTAGAGTTTTAGAAAATTAGATCATAAATCTTGCATTACATTCCATATTTAAACAAAGTGGTTACATAAAATATAGTATTAATTTTTTCCCATTAACATAAACACATTTAAATCAAAACATGGTTTCATTCATGACACTTCCTTGATACTATCATCACATCATGTGACATTCCATTGACCTGTGAAAAACATTTCAAAAACATGGGATGAGCATAAAAATCTCAGTAAGGGATATAAAAATATTGAAAGGAAACACTAGTACATGTATAAATAATAATCAATGAAATCATACATTACTCATAAAACATAAGCATGTTAACATACCTCCTGAAATCATAGGATTTTTGAATAACTCATAGAAATCAGAAGACATAAAGGTAACTTGAGGCATTCATAACATTCTTACGTAGGGAGTAAACCTCATGGTTAAGTTGGGAATACCCATCATAGTATCTTCCCTAAATCTCTTCACAGAAACCTTATCGTTTAACCACTTAGCATTACCCAATGCATTGGATAGCTATATCGGGCTCACCCTCCCTTAGTTTATCACAGAGCCACCCGTCTTCATAACAATGACCAAGAACCGTAACATAATCGTAACACATAAAACATACATAAAGGAAACATAACATTTTCACATTTCAATCACAAGATATCAATTCAACAAATTGATATAATTAAAAAATTATGAAAACCATTTTCAATACCAAAATAAAAGAAAAGTATAACATGGTATTTATTTTTCATTTATAAAAAAAATTATGGCTTGTAGAGGAAGCCGAAACTCAAATAATGGTCACGGTGGTGGAGAAGTCATTGTTCCCGCATACGTACGACAAAAAACCATTCCATTTGTCATTTAGTAAAATGATTCATATAAAAAATATTCCTTTTGAATAAACGTAAAAGTCAAAGGGGTTTATACACCAAATAAAAGAAAGTTCTGTATAAAACAAAATATGCCTCAATGAAAGGTGATTGAGATGAAGTCTCATACCTCGGGTCCGACATGAATCGATCGTTCTTTAATCTCTTGAATAATAAACTTTTGTTAATTTATACTTTATTAATAACCTCTTTCAAGTTCATTATTCTTTTTATATCACTTATTACCATGTTAGTAACACTATGCAATTATTTAAGTTAATAACGGTCGTTTTGTCGATCCTTGGTACTTGATCCAAAAATGGACTTCTTATAATTACATGATGTTCATGTGGTCAACGGTTCATTATATCCAGAATTATATTCATGATGTGGATATCTTATATATCAGATATAACCAGTATATACATGCATTTATAATATTACATAATATTTATAGGTAAGAAATGAAATGCACCGTTCATGGAGACGGTAAGTCGTACGTACGCATGGATGCTAATTTCATTTCTATTTTGTATTTTATGGAGTGGAATCATTATGATATAAAGGTATATTATAATTACATTATAATATCATATATAATATCATTAACTCCATCCTTTATATATCCCACATATGGCATTAACGAATCAAATCACTTTGAGGGGGCGGTAGTCCGTACTTCCTAAAATGAAGATATCACGTTTACCCATACTGGAAACCATAATGGTATTCCATAAATGAAAAAAATACATAAACTTAAATAAAACATAAACATATTACATATCATATATAAATATAGTGACATCTTACTGGCCACCTTTGAAGCTGTTAGAAGAATATTGAACAATCATCATTTCGTGAGGTAGAAATTCGCCATCCACAGAAACAATATGCTCTTTAACCATTAGACGTAGGTGTGTGAAAGTGTAGCTCGAATACTTATTATAAAAACATCCTAGTATATTTAATATACTGTTGTGGTTACAAAAAAATGAATAAAAATAGTTTAGGGGGTTGGAGAAGAAAAATAAAACAAAAGAACAATAGATAAGTCTTTACCATTAAATCGAGTAACTCCCATTGGTTTGAACCAAAATGGTTTCTTGAAGAGCTTCCTGCCTATGTCAAGGCTTCTAGAATTAAGAGTGGGATGTGGAGAGGTAAAATGTGACGATATTGGACGAGCCAATGACTTGAGAGGTGTGGGTAAAGAGGTAGAGGTGGGGGCCTTTTATAAGATGAGAGGAGTGGCACTCTAGGAATGTTATAAAATGTTACTTTATATTGAAATGTGTTTTGGATTTAAAAGGTCCCATATTGATATATTTATAGGATAAGGTGATAAGAGTTCGAAATATACTCATTAAATAGGTCTTTGGAAAGTGTATGTCTTAGATTTTTCATTATCTTTTCATTTTATTTAAATCGTTAATTAATGAGGTAAGCACTGCATCATTATGATGTCCAAAATAATTTAATTTATTTAATGTATAAAAATTATTAAACAAAATTCTATGATGTATGAAATATTTTTTATCGTTCTAATGACTATTTATAGTCTAAGAGATCATTTATGTAGGCAAAATAAAATTTTTTTTACTCGGGTGATACATTCTTTAGTGATATTCTCCTTTCTTTAAAAATAAAATGATAAAGTGTCACTTTCACCCAAAAGTGATTCCATGGGATCCCTATGTTTGGAACAAGGAATCTTATTGATGTACATGACACAAATAGTATCATTAGGACACATGTTGGGTTCATTTATTATTATTGTGATATTATATTATTATCCTTAACTACCTGATTACTAATAAATCAAGATAATTAAAGATAATTACTGTCGTTACTATTCATAATGACAAAAAAAGAGTCTTAATTACATAATTTGGACCTTATGATTTCAAATATGATATCCATTTTACCAAATTACAAACATATAAATTGAAATAATTATTTTAAAAATAATTCCCATTGTCAAAACAAATAGCGGGTTTTTTGAAACAATATCTATGAAAAGATTGGCACTTTTTTATGCCCAATTCCAAAGTGAAATTAATTATAATGAACACCATTGGATTAAATGGTAAAAATATATTATAATGAAACATTAAAACCAATTAAAAATATAATCTATCCATATAATTAAAAAAGCAGATTTGATGTAAAATGCAGTATTTTTCACTATTCATTAAAAAATAAACATTGTCAGAAAAATACCAAAAATGAACCCAAGGTAAATTTCAATGTCCCAATAATAAAGAATAAGTTTATTTTGACAAATAGAGATTATAAAATTGTCAATAGATTGATTTAAAAATTGTTTTACATCAAAAGGCAGTAAAACGATCTTTTCAAAATATTAGTATATTCCATGCTTAAGATTGGATTTATTCTAATTTTAATCCTCTAAAACAGTATCTAATTCATAAATAGACATAGATAAGAATATATATTATTCATTACTTACATGGGATGTTACATACATCCCCCCTTTAGAAAATTTCTTCCCCGCAATTTATTTACTTATCGAATAAGTGGGGGTATTTATCCCTCATTGCATTTTCAGATTTCCATGTTGCCTCTTCAATCATGTGGTTTTTCCACAAAAAATATACTTGATTAATCACCTTATTCCACAACACTTTCTCCCTATTGTCAAGAATCTGGATATGTTGTTCCTCATATGACAGATTCTCTTCCAGCTAAACTTCCCCTGGACTCAAAACATGAGATGGATCTGGCATGTACTTCCCTAACATTGAAACATGAAAAACATTGTGTACCTGAGATAAACTAGGAGGTAATGCCACTCGGTGTACAACTGATCCAACTCTCTCCATAATTTCATATGGTCCAATGAACCTTGGACTCATATTTATTTTCTTACCAAATCGCATCACACTTTTCCATGGTGATTCTTTGAGAAAAACATGATCACCTACCTAAAAAGAGAGACCATTCCTCATGTTGTCTGCATAACTCTTCTGCCTACTCTGAGGTATTCTCATGTGTCTCTGTATCAACTAACCTTTTTCTACCAACTCTTCTACCAATTCTGGTCCCATCAACTTCCTTTCACCCACTTCATCCTAGAAAGCTGTAGTTCGACACCGCTTCCCATATAATTCCTCAAATAGTGCCATCTGTATACTAGAATGAAAACTGTTCTTATAAGAAAACTCATCCAAAGAAAGATGTTGGTCCCAACTTCCCTGATAATCCATCGAAAAAGAACGTAGCATATCCTCCAATTTCTGAATCGTTCATTCTGACTTCCCATCTTATTGATGATGAAAAGATGTACAAAAATTTAATTTATTACCCAACGACTTATGAAGGCCTTTCCAAAAGTTAGAAGTAAACCTGGGATCATGATCATATACAATGGAGAGGGGAACTCATTTTAACCTGAATGTCTCTTTAAGATACCAATGGTAAAGTATATCTAGGTAAAAAGTATCCCGTATAGCAAGGAAATGAGCAGATTTAGTCAAGCGATCAACAATAACCCTGATTGCATTATTACCTTGAGGTGTCTTCGACAATCCCACAACGAAGTCCCTGGATATATTTTCCCATTTCCACTCTGGTACTAGTAAAGGCTGAAGCATCCCTTTCAGTAACTACCACTCTGCTTTAACCTGTTGAAAAGTCAAACACTTCATAGTTAAATCAGCAATATCTCTTTTCATTCCATCCCACCAGTAATAATCCTGATGATCTCTATACATCTTAGCACAACCAGGATGATCTGAAAATAGAGAACTATGAGATTCACATAACAACTCACTCTTCAACTGTGAATCACACGGCACACACAATCTCTTCCCAAATCTCAAAACACAATCATTATCAGTGTTGAATTCAAGAAACTTACCTTTCTGAACCATCTCTACCTTTTTCTGCAACTCATTGTCTTTCTTATCTGTTTTCTTAATTCTGTCTGATAGAGAAGAATTCAAGGATACCTGAAACAAAACAGAAGGACATCATGCACCAACAACTTCTATTCCAATGTTCATCAAATCCTTAACTAAAGGATCTCGTTCCAAACAAAACATTGTTAATAAAGAAATACTTTTTCGACTCAAAGCATCAGCCACTTTATTTTCATTTCCCGGATGGTAATGAATTGTAAATTCATAATCCTTGATTAATTCTAGACATCTCCTCTGTCTCATATTCAATTCATTATGAGTGAATATATAATTTAAACTTCTATGATCGGAATATATTTCACATTTTACACCATACAAATGATGCCTCCAAATTTTTAAAACGAAAACAATAGCAGCTAATTCCAAATCATGTGTAGGGTAATTTACCTCATGAGTTTTCAAATGAAGACAAGAATAAGCAATTACCCGATCATTCTGCATTATGATGCAACCACGTCCTTTCAATAAAGCATCACTGTAGATAATAAACTCACTATTCCTAGAAGGTAGTTCCAAAACTGGAGCATTCACCAATCTTCTTATCAGTTCCTGAAAACAATCATTACATTCATTGGTCCAGATAAACATAACACCCTTCAGAGTTAGCTTTTTCATTGGACTAGATAACCAAAAATATTTCTAAAAAACCATTGGTAATAGCCTTCCAACCCACGAAAACTACTAATGTTGGTTACATTTGTGGTTCACGGACATTCTTCAACAACCTTTGTTTTTGGAGGATCAAAATTTATCCCATCTCTAGAACCTATGTGACTAAGGAAATAAATTTGTTACAAAAAAACACACACTTTCTGAATTTCCAAAACAATTTATTTTCATTTGAGTTTTTCAAAATAACCCTTAAATGACTTTCATGCTCCTATTTACTTAAGAATACACCAAAATATCATCAATGAAAACAACCAAAAACTTATCCAATAACTCATGGAAAATTCTATTTATAAGGTCCATGAATAAATCAGGTGCATTGGTTAGCCCAAAAAGAATAACTAAAAATTCATAGTGGCCATATCTTTTACGAAATGTGGTCTTCGGAATATCTGCTTCCTCTACCTTCAACTGATGGTACCCCAATCTCAAGTCAATCTTTGAAAAAAACTGAGCTCCCTGGAGCTGATCAAACAAATCATCGATATGAGTAAAAGGATATTTGTTCTAAATAGTGATGTTATTCAAGGCTCTATAATCAATAAAAAGTCTCGTTGAACCATCTTTCATTTTAAAAAATAATACAGGATCACCCCATGGTGATGTTCTAGGTCGAATAAAACCTTTCTCTAATAAATCATGCAATTGCTCCATCAACTATAAAAGTTCAATTTGAGCTATTCGATAAGGGGGTTTTGAAATTGGCTTATCATCGAGAACTAAGTCTACAGTAAATTAAACTTCTCAATCTAGTATTATTCCAGGAAACTCATCAAGAAAAACATTGGGATACTCATTTACCACTGGAACATCATTAATCTGAACAGTTCCTTTGTTTTCAACAATACGGGAAAGGTAACATTCATTTTCATCTTTTACATGTTACTCAGCCTCATGATATGTTATCAACAGTAAGGGTTCATTCTTGTACACAAACTAAAAGTCTTTCTGAAAAGAAACTTCGTTAGCTCTACAATCAATATTATCATGGTAAACAAAGATCCAATCCATACATTGGATAACATCAAACTCTACCAGAGGTAAAACAATAATGTTTTCAAGTAGGTTATTTCCACAGATAAGTATAGGAATATTCTTATAAATTTATTTTGCCTCAACATTTCCCCAAGTGATTTTACCACAAGTTTAGGAGTCATTTCTTGAGATGATATTCCCATTTTACTAGAAAAGTTTTCAGAGATGAAGGAATGTGTAGACCCCGAATCAAAAAACACACTGGCATAATCTGATAAAACAAACAAAGTACCTGATATAACTTCATTTCATGGCCCAACATCTGCTGAAGTAGTTGCAATGGATTTCACCACCCCTTTATGCTTGTAGTCTAACTACTTCCCAACACCCGAGCTCTTTGTCGGACTCTCGTTTTCATATTGACCCATCTCATTACACATAAAACATTTTACTAACTATAAATAAAATTTGGTCTTACAATCACCCTGATCTTTTTCAGTGTAATAATGAGCCTTATGTCCCATATTACCACATTGGTAGCACTTTCCAAAATTTATAAGACATTCCCTAGCATGCCATTCACCACATTTATCATAGACTGGAAACATAGTTTTCTTAACATCAGACATATTTTATGAATTCTTCCATTTTTCCTGCCACCTCGGTCTATTCTTCTGTTGGTTGTTATAGAACACTGGATCATCAGAAAACTCCATCTCCACCTTCTCAGCACATCAAACAATCTTTTCATAACTTTTGAACTCAAGAGAAGCTAATGCCCTTCGATATTTTGGCTTTAATACTGAGTAAAAACGATTGATTTTACTATCAAGGTCTCGGATAATATTTGAAGCATACATTACGAATCTATTGAACCTTTCTTCATAGGAAGCCACCGAGTCATCATCTTGCCTCAAATACAAGAATTTCTTTTCCATCCTAAGTCGAATAGCCTTAGGAAAATTCTTCTTAAGAATCATACTGTTGAATTCATCCCAGTCGAGAGCATAAATCTCATCAGCGTCCCTGATATTTTTAACCATCGACCACCATTGATCCGATTCACCCTCTAAATGGTAAATATAAAGACTAACCATTTTATTGTCTGAACAACCCCTGACATCGAAAATCTTCTGCAGTGCTCTAATCCACCCTTAAACTAGCACAGGGTCAGATGATCCTCTTAATGAATGGAGATGTTTGCTCATAAAAAGTTCAACCACTGACATGTTCATCTTCGGTTGATATTGAAGATCTTGTCCATAGATACCACCACCATTTATCGCTTGAGTAAACTGCACCATTACTACAACAAACTATTCAGTTCCAATTCTGACCATCTCAGGATGCTGATTCGGAAGGTCATTTCCTTTTGTATGCCTTCCTAACACTGCTTCCCTGTTTCCTCTACGGAAAACCATTCTAAATAAACATGTCTTAGATAAAGCAACATGGTAGTCTTCAAATGCAATATCATTTTAGTTTGACCATTAAAAAAATATTTTTGGATAATCATTTAATTGAATTCTAACTCCTAATGTTATCAAAACCTCCCTTTGATAACAACAATAATGACCCAACCTTAAACATTACTTTATCTTGAGTTATTTCAAGAATACACGTTGAGGATCTTTTCAGATTTAGAGTTTTAGAAAATTAGATCATAAATCATGCAATACATTCCACATTTAAACAAAGTGGTTTCATAAATGACAGTATTCATTTTTTCCCATCAACGGAATCATATTTGAAACAAAACATAGTTTCTTTAATGACACTTCCCTAATACTGTCATCACATCCTGTACTTTTCCCTTGACTTGTGAAATGTTTTTAAAAAACATGGGATGAGCCTAAAAAACTGAGTAAGGGATATAAAAATATGGAACAGAATTATTAGTACATGTATATATAAGAATCAATGAAATCATACATTACTCATAAAACATAAGCACATTAAAATACCTCATGAAATCATAAGATTTATGAATAATTCATAGAAATCGTATGACATAAAGGTATCTTGAGGCATTCATAACATTCTTACGTAGGGATTAACCCTCATGGATACGTTTGGAATACCCACCACAGTATATTCCATAAATATCTTCGGAGAAACCTTAAGGTTTAACCCCTTCGCGTAACCCAATGCAATGGAGAGCTATATCAGGCTCACCCGACATTAGTTTATCACAGAACCACCCGTCTTCATAACAATTCCCATGAACAATAAAATAATTGTATCACATAAAACATGCATAAATGAAACACAACATTTCTAAATTTCAATAACAAGATATCAATACAACATATTGATATAATAAAAACATTATGAAAACCATTTTCAATACCAAAATAAAATAAAAGTAAAACATGGTATTTATTTTTCATTTAAAAAAAATTTATGGCTTGTAGAGGAATCTGAAACTCAAATAATGGTCACGGCGGCGGAGAAGACATTGTCGCCGCATACGTACGAAAAAAAAAATCCTATTGTCATTTAGTAAATTGATTCGTATAAAAAATATTCCTTTTTAATAAACATAAAAGTAAAAGTGGTTTATACACCTTATAAAATAATGTTTTTTATAAAAAAATATGCCTCAATGAAAGGATATTGAGACGAAGTCCCATACCTCAGGTCCGACTTGACTCGATCGTTCTTTAATATCCTGAATAATAAACTTGCGTTAATTTAAACATTCTTAAGAACCTTTTTCAAGTTAATTAGTCATTTTATATCACTTATTACCAAGTTATTAACACTATTTAATTATTTTAGTTAATAACGGTCATTTTGTCGATCTTTGGTACTTGATCCAAAAATGGACTTCTTATAATTACATGTTGTTCATGTGGTCAAAGGATCATTATATACAGAATTATATTCACGATGTAGATATCATATATAACATATATATTCAGTATATTCTTTAATTTATAATGTTACATAACATTTAGAGGTAAGAAATGAAATGCACCATTCACGGAGGCGGTAAGCTGTACGTACGCATGAATGCTACATTCATTTCCATTTCGTATTTTATGGAATGGAATCATAATGATATAATGTTATATTATAATTCATGTATAATATCATATATAATATCATTAACTACATCCTTTATACGTCCCACATATGTCATTATCGGATCAAATCACTTTGAGGAGGCGGTAGTCAGCACTTCCTAAAATAATGATATCGTGTTTAACTATAATGGAAACCATAAAGGCATGCCATAAATATAAAAATAAAGAATCTTAAAGAAAACATAAAAATATTATATATCATATATAATTATAGTGACATATTAATGGCCACCTTTTAAGGTGTTAGAAGAACATTGAACAATCATCGTTTCGTGAGTTAGAAATTCGCCATCCACAGAAA
Source organism: Viscum album (assembly GCA_963277665.1). Classification (NCBI taxonomy): domain Eukaryota; kingdom Viridiplantae; phylum Streptophyta; class Magnoliopsida; order Santalales; family Viscaceae; genus Viscum; species Viscum album. The sequence continues at coordinate 1,392,166,189 of OY728126.1, read as the reverse complement.
CAGTATGCTCTTTAACCGTTATATGTAGGTGTGTGTAAGTGTAGCTCGAATAATTCTTATAAAAAAATCCTAGTATATTTAGGATACTGGTTTTGTTACGAAATAAATTAATGAAAAGATTTTAGGGGGTTAGAGAAGTAAAATAAAACAAAAGAACATTAGAGAAGTCTTTACCTTTAAATCGAGTATCTCCCTTTGGTTTGAACCAAAAGGGTTTCTTGAATAGCTTCCTACCTAAGTAAAGGATTCTAGGATGAAGAGAGGGATGTGTAGAGGTAAAATGAGAAGATATTGGCCGATACAAGGGCTTGGGAGGTGTGGGTATGGAGGTATAGGTGGGGGCCTTTTATAAGAGGAGAGGAGGGGCACTCTTGGAATGTTATAAAATGTTACTTTATATTGAAATGTGTTTTGGATTTAAAAGGTTCAACATTGATATATTTAGAGTATAAGGTGATAAGGGTTCTAAATATACTCATTCAATAGGTCTTTGACAAGTGTAGGTCGTAGAGTATACATTATCTTTTCATTTTATTTAAATCGTTCATTAATGAGGTAATTGCTGCATCATCATGATGTCATAAATAATTTAATTTATTTTATGTCTAAGAATTATAAAAAAAATACTATGATGTAGAAAATATTTTTATCATTGCAATTTCTATTTATAGTCCAAGAGATCATTTATGTAGACAAAATTAAAAATGTTTTACTCGGGCGATACATTCTTTAGTGATATTCTCCTTTCATTAAAAATAAAATGATAAAGTGTCACTTTCACCCAAAAGTGATTCCATGGGGTCCCTAAGTTTCGAAAAAGGCATCCCATATTATTCCATGACACAAACAGTAGAATTAGGACACATTTTGGGGGCATTTTTTATTATTATGATATTATTTTATTATCCTTAACTACCCCATTACTAATTAATCAAGATAATTGAAGATAATTACTGTCATTACTATTCATAATGTCCAAAAAAAGAGTATAAATTACATAATTTGGACCTTCTGATTCCAAATATGGAATCCATTTTACCAAATTCCAAACATAGGAAATGGAAACAATGAATTTAAAAATAATTCATGCTGTCAAAACAAATAGCGGGTTTTTTTAAACAATATAAATGAAAAGTTTGGCACTTGTTTATGTCCAATTCCAAAGAGATATTAATTATAATGAACAAAATTTGATTAAATTTTAAAAACATATTCTAATTAAACTTTAAAAACAATTAAAAAGATAATATAACCATATAATTAAATTAGATGAAAAGGCAGTTTTGATGTAAAATGCAGTAATTTTCACTTTTCATTAAAAAATGAACATCGTCAGAAAAATAGAAAAAATTAACCCAAGGTAAATTTCAATTTCCCAATCATAAAGAATAAGTTTATTCTTGATAGAGAAATATTATAAATTTTTCAAAATTTTTATTTAAAAATGGTTTTCCATCAAAAGAGAGTAAAACAATCTTTTAAAAATATTAGTGTATTTCATGCTTAAGATTGGATTTATTCTCATTTTAATCCTCTATAACACTATCTAATTCATAAATAGACATAGATAATAATATCTATTATTCATTACTTACTTGGGATGTTACAGTTTCTTTATGTGAGACAAATTAATATGCTAATAAACAAAATAATAAAAACTCCCCCACAATAAATACAACATATCAAATCTTCTTATCCATACACCTATTAAAAATTTAATCATGTAAAATATCATCCCAATACTATTAAATAGCCTTTTTCCATGTCTATAAGGTTTTTGTCTCATCAAAATACAAAAAACAGTTTCCCTTTGGAGGTTCTCAAGAAGACTAATTCAAGAGGTAAAAACCACAATCCTTATCTTTAAAATTTCATTTCAATATATTTTCATTTGTTATTCATTCGTCAAATCCATTTTAAAAACATTAATTATAACTAAATTATATTATATATACTCTAATTTTATTATGAAAATTGAAAATCCACCATCAATGCTATTATTCTATTATTTTAATCTAAAAATGTAAACATCATCCACAAGGTTCTGATTTTCCATCTTATTGAATTATGTGTTTTCATATTTCAATCCCCTATTAAGGGCTAGTACCAAAATAATTTTAATTGTTTAAACGGATTATTATAAATGTTTATAAACATAATTAATGATTTTGAACTATTATATAAACATAATTTTAATTAAAAAATTAAACTATTTCACAATGAATGAAAAAATGTCAAAATAATATAAACGATTATCACTATTGTTTTTTGTAATGATTCATCCTCTAATAATATAACCAAATAAAATATATATCCAATTAATATTATATATCTTCATTAGTAAAATATAATTTTAATTCTAGGAATGTTTTATCATTTTCATTTCTTCCATATAAGTATACAAGTATAACGATCATGAATACCAAGGAAACAAACACTCTTGAGTTATAAAATTATATCTTATAACTAAAAAAAATACTGTAAATAACTTCTATAAAATTATAATAAATTAATTAACTTTTTAAAAGGTGATGTATTAATTAATTAATTGATTTAATCTGATTATACAATACATTAAGATCATGTGATAAACATATTCAGACATATTTTAAGGGTTTTCTCATCCCAATTTTTCATCTTTGAGATATTACATGTTCTACACTATTACTTTTGTTTAGTGTATTTATACTACCAATTCATTTATAATATCATGAATCATTTGATTTTAATGTTATTTTAGGATTAATTTAAGGATTATTAACTTTATGTGGCATATAATTTCATTGATTATCAAGTTTTATGGGATTCTCTATGAACCTCCAATATTCATTCTGGTTACACTCCTTATCTTCTTACCCCAATTTAATTCATCATTAATATTTTATAATTATTCTATATTCTTTTCATATGTCATAAAAAAATTTCATAGATTATTTTTTCTTTCCATTAGCGAGAAATATGTGTTTTACAGGGTCCTCTTCTCAATTCCTCTTGATAAACAAGCTCGATTTCTGGAAAATTTCTTATCTTACCCATTTTCATGTTCACACCATAATATATATTAATAGAATAATATTTATCTAAAGTCACTCTTATATTTATGAAAAAAAATCTTATCACTTTTCATGTTTTATATCAATATAAAATCCTTTTCATTCTTCAATGACATGTTTATATTCTCCCTCAAAGTGCGCTGATGTGGCCCATTTATAATATTTCATAAAAACTATTTTTAAATATTTTCTCTTCATTTGGAAATAATTAATTATTTAAAAATATTGTCTTTATCTTTATCTTTGTTTGATTTATATACATGTTTACAATCTTATTTTATGACCTATATAAATTATTTTCATAAATAAATATTCATTTTAAAGTAAAAAATGCATTTTTCTCAAGAATTTCTCAATGGTATTATGATATTTTTCACATATATTTCTTTACCCTCTAGTTATTATTATTATTAATCCCTTATGTTGATAACTATTATATTTTATTGAACAGTGTATGTTTTTTTACTGGGTATGTTCTATCTAGATACGAATCGCCATATTACAGTTGATATATAATTGATTATTTGGAGAAATTGATAAATCATTATATATCATTTAATATAGATATTTGATGGTATTAAAATTATTTATTAACTTATTAATTATATGTTGAAAGCATTGTATTTTAGTGAAATGAGATGAGGACCGTTTAATTCAAGCCCTATGGGTTGGGGATCCGTTAATTCTGGCCCTACGGGTGGGGCCTAGTTATAGATATCTCATAAATGCGTTGTTAATATAATGATATAAGAAAATTTTTGGAAACACCTTTTTGGTTTGTTTACAAGAATAATTAGACATGTTTCTAACCTCATATATAAACCATATTGAATGTATTATTTTTTATGTTCCCAAACATAAAATCTACTAATTAAGAATTTACATTCTTCAGTAATTTTTTATTAATATCCATAAGATTTTTATAGTGACAACATCCATGAATTATTTTTTAATATTAGCTGAATGATTATATTGTGTGTTTTCATCACATTTATTTATCTTTCCACATTGATTATGCCTTAATGATTATGCTTCACTAATTGTTAAAGAATTTTCTATTATTCCTAAACCGCACTGAGCATTTGAGCGGACCTTTTTATTTGGTTTCCCTAACCATGTTATGAATGTGAAATCATTGAAGCATTGTTTATAAGAAGTTCATTTTTTTGTTATGTACTATGTTTAATTATCAATGTAATAAAGGAACCATGTATTTATCTATTTTTATCAATATTACTAAACTTATCTATCCTTGGTGATGTGACCGCTTATATCTAATCAATTGTAATTAATGAATTACTGAATATGGGTTATTGTGATTATGTTTGTTATATATGATATTTAATTTCTACCTAAAAATTCTAATATCTTAGAAAATTATGAAACATTCAGCATTGGATAATTTTTGTGTTTAAATTCTAGAATAAAATATTCATTTTATATATATAATTTTTTATATATTTTAAAACCAAATCTAAAATAAAATTTACATTTATTAAGAAATGTTTTTTATGAAAAAAAGTTTCAGACACATATAAAAATTCCATTTTAATTCATAAAAATTATATGGTGATTTATATTTGAAAATAATAATTTGTACATTTTATTTTTAATTTTTTTTTCAATAATCATTTAATTCATTAAAAACATTAATTTAATTTCAATCTTATTCAAAAATACTTTCTCTATTTAATTGTATAATAATAATAATAATTTATGATGTATAAAACTGTAAGGGAAAAATATATTCATTAATCGATAAAAAAATAAAGTACATACTCATATTTATAGGGTTTATATACATATACATTTGTTAGACTAGAAATTTCATGAAGAGTAAGGTGTGTTATGGAGACATCTTCATGGGGTGGTTCAACCAACATGTTTTGGGTCTGGATCTCGATGAGCATGATCATATTCGGTAATTTGCTTCACTCATGAGAGTGTTTTTAGTTATCATCATGGCATTGTTAAAGGGGAAATACCAATTATGTGATATCACTTGTAAGATCCAATAAATGGGATTCATATGGTATGATCTTGTTAGTTTAGGGCACCATGTTCTTCGTTAGTGTCAAATGGATTTGTTAGAAGCCTAAATTTATACTAACCCTATGATCATTGTTAAAAATTTACATTATCAATGGTTATGATACAAAACAGTTTTTTAAATCCAATATAATAAAATAAAACAAATTTTGTGAATTTTTTTCTATACCTATATTAATTAATATGGTATTTAATTAAATAATTGGTGGAATTTTATTTAAAACCATTTATATCATTACAATCCTCCCCCCTTTAAGAAATTTCCCCCTCAAAATTTTAATTTCCAATACTAAAACAGATGAGGGTAACTATATTTCATCACCTTTTACATTTCCAACATCTAATCCTCAAACATTTGGATTCTCCACCGCACTTTGATAAGGTGAATTTACATATTTATAAACCATTTTGTTTGTGATATAATATCTATGTCATCTAATCCCCCATTGGATGGGTCATTTTCATAGGGTAAAACCTCTTCATTGATTACTTGTTATGGTTATTGTATGTAATATCTCAATATAAATATATGGAATACATCATTTAATTGTGATAGGTTTGGTGAGGGTGAATGTTAGTATGCCCCCGCTCTATTATAATCTCATCTCTCAACGTGACGAAAATATTATGGATCAAACATCTCATTCTTAAAAAATATATTCACTTTCATATGTGGAGATATGTGGAGTAATACCATGTAACCAATTTCAAACTATATGTCTCATAAATTATTGTAAATTTAGATCATATGTCGACTCTATAAAACCTTAATCTTCTTCTGAATGGTCTTATAATTTTCCATCTTTTCCTTTACCATTTCTCAACCTAGAATTTTGTGTTCCATAAAATATTCTTATCATGAAGGTGTTATATACCTCTTCCAATAAATGGCCACATAGGGATCCGTTTTGATTCTTGAATGGAAATTGTTATAATAAGAGAACATGATTATAGGAACATGTTGGTTCTAACCTCCTTTTAATTCAATTGATCATTATCTAAACTTTTCCTCAAGTGTCTTGATAGTATTATTATATTATCCATTAGTGTGTGGAAATTTTAATGTCCAACTCCAAATTTAATGTTTTTTGGAGAGTCTTTAAAAACAAAGAGTTAAATCATAGATCTCGGTCAGATATAATTCATAGTGGTACCCCCTGAAACCTCACTAAATCACTGATGTATATCTGTGAAAGTTGATCAAGTGGAATGAACTCAATAATTGATATGTTTTTTTGAGGTATTTGTTACATTCTATTCCATAACACAGATAGCATTGTTTCACCTGGAATCCTTTGTATGTCTTGTGAAAATTTCAATAGTGATGTTATCTCATTTTCATGTTGTTTTGGGAAATGGTTGAATCAACACCTTCCATTTTCTCCATTCAAACACACTTATGGACAAACAAGATTACTTGATGGATAATTAGTGATATAATTCTTCATGGTGTCCCCATAAGAGTGTTATCGAAGATCTCAATACTTATTTATGCATCATGTACGGATAGAAAAGGTTGGGATATGTTTATCATCCAACATATCCTTCTTTAAATCATTAATTGTTTCTATACATGATCATGAACCATCTCATGAATCACCTTTTTCATTTACATTAAAATATAAGGATTTACATTTTATATAGTTTCCACTTTCTTATGAATTCCCACATTGTCTCTTGAGAATCCATTAAACTCTCAATATGGGGTTTTTGATAAATCATTTCAGAATGGATTAAAGATATTACATCATTTATGACTCCATTGTACATAATTTTCAAATCTATGAATATGAGAACCTTCTCAATTATCATCCATGATAGAATTTCTGAGTCTTTTATATTTATATTTTCTTCTAGTTTATATGCGTTCCCATGATTATAGTGAAATGACCAATCATCATCCTTGACTAGCTCTAAATATATTCGTTGGCGCATATTCATCCCATTCATTGAAAATATATACTTGATCCATTTGTGATCAGTATATATATCATACTTCTCCCCAAATATATAATGGAACTATATTTTTATATTTAAGATCACTGCATCTAACTCTAGATCAGGTGTTGTAGATCTCCTCACAAACATTCAGATTCTTTTAAGCATAGGTTTTGACATTTTCATTCTTAATTGATACATAAATCATTCCTTTCTTTGAATATTCACTAAAAACGAAAAGAAGTAATCCACTTAACGGTAGTGGGATAACATGTTTAGTGAGAATAACGTTTCCATATCCATTAATATCTACTCACATTCAACATTCCATGAATATATGATTCCATTTTTTGTGAGCTTGATTATGGTTTTTAAATATAGGGTTAAATTTCACACAAGAACAATGATTATACCCAGATAAAATAACGATGTTATGGATATCTCTCATAGAAATTGTCCTTGTACATTCTTTATTTACTTTTTTATTTAAAGTTCCCACATATGTCCTATTTCATGTGAATATATTCCCTAAGTGTGATACATCCTTAAACAAGATATCATGTAAGAATAATGATCATATGATCCTCATTATTCTCATTTTATTGAAATAAACTAGAATATAATCTATAAATTATACAAAAATATTCATTTGGTAATCCCTAATTTCTCTACTTGTCTTGTCCGTGATGATTTATCGAGATTTGGATAACCCAAATAGAATCAATATTAACTCTGAGTGAATGCACCTATTGTGAATATTACCCTTGAGAATATACTCATTATTAACCCTAAAAAAATCCTAATCATAGACCCCTGGGGAAGTATTGTGATCTACATATCATATCAAAAAATTCATCAATATGAGGAAGATGATATTTTGATGTTGTCATGATCTTGTTCATCTCATTATAGGCAATGAAAATGTGCATTAAACAATCTTTCTTCTCGATGAAGGGGACTGGTGAACCACATTGAGAATCACATGGTTGTATTAACAGTTTATCATGATTCTCCTTTTGTTGTTTCTCCATATACTCATGTTTTATAACAGCCATACAATATTGATTCTTGTATCGTGACAATTTTTTCGATTTATTCTCCCATCAGGTCAAACATCTCATATGGTTTGTCACCACATTGATAATTACATTTATTATTGACACTATTTATCTTATTTTTGTCCATTATATATAATAAATGATAAATTATATATGGGTATATTTAAACTATTAAAAAATTTAAAGGGAAAACTTATAAATTACATTTATTTCCTTAACATGTGATTTTCAATGCTTCAATCTATTATATCAATCACACATTTCATTACATATATTTTTATTTGAATTTTTTTCCATTAATAATGGTTTGTAACCAGGTTATGAATTCTCAAAATAATATACCCATGGATTGTAAAACCATTTCTGTAGTAAGGATCATTCCCATGTACGTGGTTATACTGAGCATAGCTCAACCCACCTTGTTAGAGATATTGTTGCTATGTACACATGTGATAGAACCACTTCTAATAAAAATATCAAAATAGGGAAGCTTGTTCATAATAAAATAACGACTCTATACTCATCTAAAAACTTTTATGTTTCCTTATAAATTATAGTATATTTAAGTCTTTTTTTAAATTTTTCTAATCATAATTCCAAAAATACCTATAATTTTCATTCGATAACATATATATCAACCCTAATATTTATTTCACATTAACACATGATTTATTATATATGATTAAACATAATATAACCTGGATTATTGAGAGGACTTATTTATTTTGGAATTATGTATTCTATATTACAACTAAAAATAGAAAATACACCAGGTTTATTAAAAACTTCTTTAACATGATCAAAATATTTTATTGAATTTAAAACTACATAAAATTACATTGTTACATACATAAGAGAGGCGTGAATAATAAATCACAATAAGGTAATTATCATGGATGAAGGAAAAATATTTTATAAAATTGTCATATCAATGGGGAATAAAGGGAACATGAACAATACTGCATGATATATTATCGTAATAGAAAAATTGGGAAATGTGGAAACAATATAAAACATTGCATTATAAACATATATCAAGGATAACTTACAATAAATCACAATGTAAAATGTCTCATAAATTAATCAAGTTCATTACCTATCCCAAAATGATATCCAATGAGGCTAAACATTAATCAATGATTTAGATCACTATTTAATTACATGTGCCCTAAGAATTTTCATTTCATTTGAATTATTAAATATTCCACATTGATCATAAATAATGGATTCTTTCATCACAATATTTTATTACATTATCTAAATGTTTGGGATACATATATGTATTTATCCATTTCAAAGTTGTATAACTATATAATGGTGATAACTATTGATAATAAATGGGTATGAATTTTAGTAACAAATTTTTTTTCATGGTTAATCGTGGTGAAGTTTTTGCATCATAATGACATTTTTTAAGAATATATAAAATGGTTCTAATGAGAGATAAGGGGATCTGTCAACATTTTGAAATAAAATGGTCAATACTAGGGATATATAAGGACATTTCCAAATATTAGGATTTGGAATTGTAAGGAATAATCAATCAATGAAACATGAATAATGAAGAGATGGTGTGGATTAATTAATTGAGTATGTGACTGAAAATGATTTTTAGGAACATCATGAGAGATTGGGGGAACCTAGGTAGGTCTCTTGAGATGGGATGATAGATTAAGAACGTTCTCCAAAGAGTTTGAGTGAAGATAAATGGGATCTTGGGTGGGTTTATATAGGAAATGTGTAGGGATTTACTGTTATTTTTCAAAGAATTATTTTATTAACTATAAAATAAAATAACTGAAACAAAAAAAATATCCCATGGGGTTTCCCATATATTACCAAATATAAGAGTTGTGTTAATTATTTTATATTTCAAAGGGACCAAAAAAATATCTAGCATTCATATGTGTTTGACTGTCATACTCATATTGAATAATATTAAAACCTTGAAATATATTATTGTTTTTATAGGATTAATAACTATTTTATAAATTTAATAAAATTAATATGAAATAAAATTATTTTAAACATACAATATATGTTTTAATGTGGATTCTGTTAATAATATTTATTACATAACTTTTGATTCATTATGATGGTATAATACACATTGTATATTTATATGGTATTTGATTTTTACTAATAAATATATATTTCTAAGATAATTATGAAAATCATCCATTCGATAATTTATATTTTTTCATTATAGATTAAAGAAATATTTTTATTAAATAGTTATATAAATAGGTGAACTTTCACATCCATAAAGAATATAGATTTATTTAGAATTGATTGGGTTATTTTCCAATTAACTATTTTCGAACACTTATAAAAAATTATATTTGAATTCACAAAAAATATGTTATCATTTATTTTTATTGAAAATTTTAAAATAAGATTTTATAAAAATATAATTCATTTCACAAATCATTTAATTCATTAATATAAATTCCTTAATTCAATATGAATATTATCTATAAAATACTATTTTTTATTTATTATATCAAAATAAATAACATTTATAATGTAACAATAGTAGGTTGAAAATATATTCATTTTTTATAAAAAAAATAATGCACATCATCATATTTATAGTTTCTTGATAAATATTCATTTATTAAACCATAAAACACTTAAAGGGTAATATACGTGATGGTTTGATTTTCATGGGGTTGTTCAACGAACTAGGCGTGGGACTTGATCTTGGAGATCTAAAACATCTGAAATAAACAGTTTCAAAAATTCTTATGTGGTTGGATCTCATATTGGGATTGTTCATGGGAAAATACCAATAACGGAAACTCCCTTGGATATTCTAATAAATGGTTTTCATAGGGTGTGATCTGACTGGTTTATGACATCAAGTCATTGGTCTGTGTCGATTGGATTTGTAAAAACCATATATTTATACAATCACTATGATAATTATTCAATAGATATATTATCAGGGGAAATTATATGTGATATTAATTTATATAAAATAGAATATATTAAAATTAACTAACATCATTTATTTAATTTAACTATATTACATAATAAGACATTTAATTAAATCACTAGAGGAATTATATTTATGACTTTTTGTAGCGTTATAAAAAATATATTTTAATAATATGTTATATCTATATTTACAAACGTATATAAATTTCTATATCAAACCTCATAAATATATCTATAAATAAGAAAAATTAATTAACATTCATATCACTATCCTTGTATTAGTTTTATTATTGTAAATATTTTTATTTAGTAAAAATAAATAAAATTTATTTTTATATACTTGGACATATATTTATATTTCAAAATATAAACTATTATTCAAAATAAATGAACATTTAAACATTTAAATAATATTATATAAAATAAATATGATGTTAGAACAAATAATTGTATAATAAAAATTATTCAATGATTTTAAAGATGTAATATCTCATTAAATTTAAAATTTAAAAATTTTACCCGTCACCATAAAACATTAATTGCTATATAAGATACCAGTAATGTTATATCTATTAAAAAATCATTAAAAATAAACCTAAATAATTAATAATGTATTAAATGAAAAAATATTGGTTCTTCTAAACACTATTTAGTGGGGAAGTGGTCGACACCCTAAAAGTTTCCATGATGTCTTATGATTATTATCTGGTTTGGAGAACCTAGAGAGCTCCTCATCCTAAAACCAAGTGTGTGATATTATATTTTACTAATCCTTCAATAAATATAATAGAGTAAACATATACATATAATATATAGGGGATTTGGGCTATAGTTGGTTCACATGGTCTGGCTAAATGATATATTATGTAATTTTTAAAAACATTCGGACAATATAATCATTATATAATTTCGTTTATATATTTGATTATTCTTTCCCTGATATGGATTCATCAGGATTTCTAAAACCATTATTGGTTACATTTTTATTTGGCATATCTAATTAAATATTTCCCTTATCAACTATATACTATAAACAATTCAATATATTTTTTCCCAAATTTTGATTACTTGTTAAATTATTCCGGAACTCATTAATATAAAATATATTGGGATTTTTATTCCATGTTATAGTGTTAGGTATATATTATTAAACATAAAAAATGAATCTAGGATAATATTTATTTCTGAAAATAATATTTTATTTTTCCATAATTAGAGTAATCAAATAATAATTCCCACAATGATCTCGTCTCATTGAGAATGTGAAAAAATATATATTTCAATTAAGTTATATGCATTTATTCTCTTGAATTGTTAAAAATTATTGTTATGGAGGTGATGTAAGAGACTCAATTTATTTTTTTATTATCATATAATAGTCCTACTGTTTTCTGAATGCACATCCAATTTAAATAACAACATTTTTTGTTGAATGAAAAAATCTATGATTTTTACCTATTATAAAAACTATTATAATTTAATATTGAATTTTTTAGTGGATTATTATTTTTGATAGATGATATTTTATATTAACTATGAAAATATCAATGTGTCTCTTCTAGGGAAAAAAATCTATAAAACATGTAATTACCTTCAAATTGTTAATGAATTAATTTTCATATTTAAAATACCTTTGATAAACATTGTAGAGGTGAATGATTCAAATTCTTCAAAATACTGTGTTAAACTGGGAAAGGATATAATGATGGAGGTTTTATCTAAATGAAACAGACCCACTCCCTAGTCTACAACTAAAATAGAGATTAGGAACTTATTGTTATTTAAAATAATACCCCTGTTTTAATAATTAATGTTTATGAGTTGATGGCAATACCTTGAGATACTATATAGAAATATTAGTGACATAATTATATAGGCATTCTATTTAACTAATTGGTGATATGGAGGGATTACAAATTGTGGGGGGGGGGAGGTCATATCATACGATTTACGATATTAATATCCAATTGGTTAAACCGATGAATTCCCACCCCCACATTTCTCTAATTATATCGTAAGGGTTTGGATTATTTCCTCCAATTAATTACCCTAAATTATTTTATTGACTAGATGAATTTAATGAACATGAGTTTCTTATATTATTTGAGAGCTAACTCTTAGTTCTCTACTAGTTTTTTTAAAGAATAATTACATTTTGGTTGTGTTATGTCATATGTATGTTACACTAATACAAGTTGGTTCATTGATATATTAATCGGTGTATTTAATATTAGAATTTAGTATTCAAATCAAATATCATCAATTATTAACATCTATATGTATGAATCCTCAATATTGATATAATATAGTGTTTTATTTTCTTTTTTAATAGAACAATTACATCAATGAATTAATGGGGCTCGTGAATCATTGATGTATAATGTGATATGAATTTATAAATATCAACGTCTTTAACATTATTGAGTCTTTTCTAGGGAGGTTGTCTAAAAATTCTTTAAACTTTTCCCAATGATTGGTTCTATATTTTTATTGTATGCATACGCCATCATCAATTACATAAAGTCAAGGTACAGTTAATAGAAATGGGTAATCATTATCATGTTAAATACGAACTCATACTAACTCCTAATATTGAACCATTAGAAATATAAGAAATAAATATATTTACATAAAACTATGTCATAATGATGTTCAAATATATATACCATAATCAGTTTATATGGTTCAAAATTCCATAGAGAAATTCATTTGTATTATAATTAATGTTCAATTTACAATAGGAATTAATGACTTTATAGCCCTTATAAATTATTTCTACGTTATTATACTAAAAGGTTAATATTAAATTGGATAAATCTAGTCAATATGTGAACATGATGGAATTAAAAATGATTTTTAGTTACATCTTAATATCTAGATGTATTGGTTGGTCGATTTCTAAAACATTTACATTTATTAAGAATATATGTTCTTGGAGATGAGTTATTATGATTAATAATATTTTTATCCAAATAGGGTTTTGGATAATGATTTATGGGATAGAAGGATCTAAAAAACCTGGGGGTAGTAGAGTTACATTGGTTAATGAAATAATAGAATATTTTTGGGCCATAACTCATTTAAAATCCTTTAAAGAAATTAATAGAAGCACCCAATATACTGAGTGTTTTTTACGAGTTACAAGAATAATCAATTTTTTAATAGTAAACTCTTATAGATAATTTATTAGATGTAATTTGTTTTGTACTTTTTGAATTAAAAGGTGTTTTATTTGACTTCATTGATGTTTATGAATATAAACTACATAACATGATAAAATATATCTCCTCTATTACATTGGAATATGTTATTATTATTGACTATACTAACTGGTTCATAAAATTTTGATTATGTTATTATGAAATTTATTTATATTACATGAACCCTTAAATGATAATTCAAATGAGGGAATCAAAAAAAATTCCTACGACAATCATATAGATTCATAATATGGAAAATTTACAACAATTCATATCTACCATATCACTTGGTATTCCTAATTCAGGTATCATTCTAAATGACCGGTTTATATATGATGGGAAAATATGAGTTAGCATATTACATGTTATTGTATTGATGATATAATATAAGGTTCCCTTATATTAATAGAATATAATTGTCAAAAAATTGATGGAATATTTTAAATTTCTCAGATCTAGTGTTTGATATCATTTTTACACTAATCTATATGAGATGAAACCATCAGTTAAGGTTGAGGCTTGAAACTTGTTCCCCCATTACATGTTCTTGAATAACAAAGAAATATGGGGTTAATTTAATATAAAACTTATATTATCACCCATTAAAACATTCCACATATGATTTGGATCATAATGTTATTCTACATATAGGTTATGAATAAATTTAATGTATATAAGTCATTTATTAGAGTATTATTTGACTAGGGAGAAATTTTATAAGTGTTTTTGTCACCAAATGTTAATCATTTTTATGGTTGTAAGGGTGATGATTTTTTACATTAAATTTATATTACAACTAATAAAATGATAAAAATATATGGAATTTTATTTCAAACAGATATGTTTGGTCCCACGATAAATTCATCATAAAATGATTTTATCTATTACTAGTGTTTCTAATAGTAACTAGGGTCCTAATGATACCATCAATGAAACTAAATTTAAATTTCTAGAGGATGATGGTGCTTAAGTTATAATTATTTCACTTGAATAGTGATATCTATTATGGGGATCTAAGAACTGGTTCATATTCACTACTCATCTCAATAATTTGATGATATGGAGAATTAAAATCAACATTGTCATGGTTATACAATTTCATGATTCACCTTTTTAATATGATGAGGAAATCCATTTTTTTGTAATCATTATTGGTTGGGACACCATTTTTTGTGATCTTTTTCTAGGTAGGAATATTATAGGACATGTATTTACATATAAAGGTAGTAAATATGCATCTACGTTTGATACTCTCATGAATAAGACTCCCATAGGGGTAATTTAATTCATTATTAAGAGTATATATATTTGTCTTATACATTAAATTTAGTGAAATATACTATTAGTCAGCCTTATGATATACACATAATGTCTAATAGGAATCATAGCCAACTGTACTATAAATTCTCATAGTAAAACCTTATAAATAGAGGTATTGAGCATAGGTTTCTATGAAATTAAAATTTCAATGTCAGTTTCCCCATTATAGAACTATCTCTTCTGGTCATGATATATGATTTCATATCTAAAATTATAATTATATATTTGATGGAAATGAAGGTTCATGATGTAATCGTAATCTATGAGATGTGTAGACTCCCATCTAAGTGACTGCTTATTACTTAGATAGATTTATATTTTATATTCATTGAAAATGTCCTAATATGTGGTAAGGTGTTTTTATCACCAAATACATATACTCGAAATTATATGGAGTTTGTGATGGGGGATACCTACACAAAATATTCATAGGGTATCTAGCGAGTCAATGTGACATCATTAATTCAATTATTCACTACACAATTGGAAATATTTGTTAAATTAGATCACAAAAGAAATCTATTTCCAATTTCATATTCATTTAAAATAGAATATCCTGAGTGAAAAAAATAGTACATTGAATTGTAGCAACCAAGGGTGTGGTTGTAGCAGTTTGAACATGTGTAATGGGGATCAAAACATAATGTGGTTATGTTATAGAACCATAATCCATTACTATATTTCCCCATACCTATTATAATCTGAAAGATATTGGAAACCATAATAATACATTTTTTTATTATTAGAGTACATTAAAAAACCAAACTCATCATTATTTTATCTCATGTAAACATGAATGGTCAATAAATATATTTTATTGGTAATTTATTTTATAACACATAAACTAATTTTCAGCTGCTATATTTTCTCCAAATACCATGTTAATTTTCATGGTTTCCCTCCCAGGTAATTAAGATATATTATCATGTGTGTGTTCAAGAGTACATGAAAAATCTAATTGGATGGGAGGACAACTATTCCAAAAGTTATCTATTTAACTAGTATTGTACATTGTCACAAAATTATGACATGTGTTTTAAATCCTTCCAAATAACATTAATAAATTTTTTACATAAATTGTTATCTATGATGGGGTAAAAATGGATGAATGTGATTAGTCGATATCAATATATTAGAATGAGTACTATATAAAAAATTATTATCCATTTCTCATAAAATATGGAAACTAATTCATAATCTAGATATAATAATATATGTTTAATAATGTGATATATTAATAATATTTAAGATGTAACATAAAAAATTTTCTCTCTATTGTGTGGTGTTCATAGATTTATATAATAAAATAATTTCAAAAAAGAAGGAATATAAAGGGTTGGTTTTTATTTTTATCACATATGGCTATTAGTATCTCTTTGGCTCATCATCAATAATTGTATAGGGTATACATGAGATAGAATTAGGAGAAAAAATATAACAATTAACACAATAGATTTATAAAGGTATCGATGTCTTAATGCGATACTATGATTTTGAGGGGTTTCAAGTGAAAATATGGTTGCAATAACATTCCATTCCATTTAGGTGGGGTTGGTAGTGAATTTGTTTTTAATATATAATATAATAACCAAAATTAACACTTTATTTTCATTCACACCACGATGAACTATATAATCCATTGGATATAATGGATCCCAGAAGGTCTTAATGAAATTTTAATTTTTCAAATAATTGAGCAATGAGTAATGTGAATTCTTAGAATTAACATATCTGCATAGAATAAAAAAAATATTCACTTTTATGTAATTTGAAGCGGATTTGGGATAACTCATGTATTTATTGACCTTAATAATTACATAAGGGTGTTTCGGAGTTTCATATTATCCATACAGGCCTCTAGGTACACTGTGATTTTTCATCCCATTGTAATAAAATATTGTACATTATATATTTATTCCATCTACGATGGATTTAGATTATGTTGGGATTCAAGGAATATACGAAAGAAACAAGTTTATGATTTTTTTTGTTTAACAATGTATGGTATTATTGACACGTTGATATTCATGATCTCTATTGTGGATATGAATTATTATTGAAGGTTTATACTATCCACAAAGTATTAAGGATTCTTATAGTATCCATGAATCCAAGTATAACCTTATGATTCAATGTATTTTTATTTCCAATTGATAATTTTAATATTCACACTATGATTTATGGAACTCTTGGTGGACATATGTGAACATTGGAGGTTTATGTCATCGATGATGGACTCATTCTACATTTTTAATATTTTTTTCGTATGCGAATGTGTTATCTAGAGATGATGGATTCAATTATTTTTAAACTTGTAATGAAAAACCAGAGACATATATATCCCCTATGGGGGACACAACACCCATGTAGTTTGATGTTACATTTTTTATATTTGATAGTGCGTGTTATGTATTCTTTTGTTATATAGTCAACAACATTAGTGTTCCTATTAACAAAAAATTGATTGACTCATTATTTTCTATTTTTCCTATATATATATATATTTATTCTATGTTAATATATCGAACAACATATTTTTATGTAATGTAAATTAAATAATTCTAAACACCTGGATGAAACTTCATAACTGTGGAACGAGTTTTGGAAAAAAAGGCCCCTAAAAGTTTTCACCAAAAGATGAGCTATGTGTTAGAGGGTGTACAATAATTTTATCACATTTACTGAGGCTATAAATCCATGAAAAATGGTAAGGGATATAAAATAGGACCTATCGGATTAATGAACTAATTGAGGATAATTTTTAATTAAACCTAGAAGGAATCCAAACCAACATATGTTTCTTAGTGTGGATTATTCCTTTATGAAATGAATGTTTTCAAATACTCTTTATCAGGATTAATAATTTTTTTGAGATTCACCAAAATGAATTAATGTTCCAAAATAAATGTTAAATTTACAACTAACCTTTCAATTTAGGTCTATAATATGTTTGGAAATTATATAAAAGAAACATTTCATATTTGAGAACCAAATATGTATATAGTTGAGATTATTAACCATTCATAGGCATATCGAAATACACATTTTCCAATAAGTAGTGGAAAAGTGTAGAAATGTCGCAATGGGTCATATTATAAAATTATAATTGAAAATATCATTTTTTGTTTCCCTTTATGTTCAACACAGGTCCATTGTTAAAAATGCATGATATTTTTTATGCTTATTGTTTCCCTTGTTCATTGGGGATACATGTTATTTGTAGTGGTTATGGAATTGTTTTCTCATGTTGATGGATATATATAAATACATTTACTATAAAATAATATAATCGTTATATATTTTGGAATCCTTTACATTGTATAATATTAAATCATTCATTTAATAGACTATTCATGAGAACTACGATCAAAACAAAATAAAAAAACAAATATATAAATATCATTTTCTGTTGGATTATATTAGAACTTATGAAAGATGAGTTTATCTTTTTATTTATCCTTATGGATTTTTTGAATATTTATAAATTAATGTATATATTTTTTCTACATAAGTGTGTTCCACAGATGAGTGAGTGGTTGGGTCACCATGTAGGAGATATTTCATATTAATTATCTAATAAATATCATGAAAGGAAGTCCATGACACATTTTTTAATGTGTTAAAATGTCTGAATCCCATGGTATAAATATAAAATATGATTATTTCAGATATTATTCATTATGTGGAGAAACATCACCAACTCTAAATTTTATTGATGTAATGTTATCTTACACAATCGTACATCAATGGATCCATCAATTTTTAATGGAATTAATTATAGGTATCACCAATTATACGGAACCATTAGTATGATGGGTGTAATTAGATTACAGGAGACAAATTCCATGGATACATTAATTACCAGTGATGAATTTTCTTATTTCTTCCCTCTTCAACAAGTCACTCTCTTACATGCATTAAATTATTTTAAGTACACATTAATCTGACCCATTACTAACATTACATATTTTTACCATGAATCAATGTAATTATAGTTTAAAAAACATTAATAAATTCCATCTCACAAGTCTACTTCAATTATATGTCCAATTACTTTATAGTCCTCTAATTCCACCTAGCTGAAATAAGTTTTCCTTGGGAAACTTAATATTAATAATACTGCGAGATAAATTATATAATTATATACACAATATTTTGAAAAAAACCCTATAATAAAACACTACATATTCCTAAAATATTTGACCTAACAAGAAAAAATCAATTGGTTATTATATATATTATTTTAATGGTTTAATATAGTTATATATAACAAAATTGAACATATCATGGATACAATAAGTGTACCATAATATAATAGTCATTGAAAAAAGGAGAATTCCCCAAATCATGATTGTAGGGTACTACAACCACAAGTCCCAGTTTATTATTGAGGATGATTTAACAAGTCAAATTAGTTAAAATTTTCATTAATATATAATTAAAAATTATTTAATGAATAATTTTTATTTTGGATGAATCTAAATAGAATATATGACTTCTAATGTGAAATTTATATTTTTTTGATATATATTTAGAACCATAAAATCAAACAAGAGAAAAATTACTCAATCTTAGTATATAGGTATATTGGACATAAAAACAGACCGGAAACGAGTATAATAACTTGAGTCAAATATATAAAAATGTAGAGTCCACATGAATTATAAAAATGGTTAATGATAAAATAATACTGCTTCCCAAACATTGAATAAATACTTCATTACTATTACTATCCAAAAGTCTAAACCATTAAAAATTTCATTAATAAGTATTACGTCTTTAAATAATAAGTAGTTCACCTGTAATATAAAAAGATATATCATCATTTTCACTAGAGTGCACACACTATGTGAGCATAATTCAGGATTAAACCCCTCCAAATATGTCTGAACATATATTATAAATATTAAAGTGTAATTAAGAATATATTGACACTACTCTATATGTTCACAATTTTTTTCCATATAATTAATAATCTATGGATGAAATAATTAAATATTAATATTCAGATGACTAACTTATTTTAAAATTTATTCTACATGATTTTATGTTGTATAAATTAATAAACATATATGAACCCTCTAATAAAATATGTGATGAAAAAAACATTAGTAATCTGTTGTGTAATACACATTCAAGTTAATGGTAATAGTGTAAACTATGATTATGATGTAATTAAACCCACACTAGGTAAATATGATGTTTTATTACATGTCCAAAAATCCATGAAGCCCATCGTAGGGAACATAGACTACATATTACATGTTTGGTTGATATGAATTTATCCCCTTTCATCACATGTAAACATATTTTTTATTCATCATATAATTACAATAAAAATATTCCAGATGATCAATTTCAAAAATTAGAAAATTAATTATTAAAAAACATAAATATAGTTTTTTCATGACATAAATTTATAATAATGGAATTAAAATATATATAGAATTCTGTTCTATAAAAATTGAAATAATAAAAAATAAATGAATAGTTTTTTCGATCAATCAAGCCAGACGACATGTCATGATGATCAATTATAACATAGTTGTATTTTGTAAAATATAAAATATAAATAAAATAAAAAATTATTAATATATGATAAGTGAATATTTAATACAAATAAAAATATCCAAAAATATAGAAAAAATTAAAATTATGAAAGACATTATACCACCAAAGTGACCAATTAGAATTATTAAATTTTTATTCAAATGTTTCATTTTTTCCATTTCATATCTTAAATAAATATAAAGAAAATTTATTAAATATATTGTGATGTTTATATTCAAATTTTTGTAATTATAATTTTATTAATAAAACTTATAATGAGATTTATTATTGTCCTGTAGTTATTAATTTATTTAAAAAAATTACCTTTTCATTAAAATATAGTAAATAATTATATGAAAATTTTTAGAATCCATTGAAAAATTTAGATGTGTTACTTCAAAGAAAGTTCAATAAAAAATTTAATAATTAAATTTTTGTAATTTTGTTTAATAAAAATTATACTAGAATCAAATAAAATTTTATATATTGAAAAATATAATAACATTATATTTAATAATATATATATATATATATATATGATTATAAAAATTAATTTCATTTGATTAAACTAATGTATTTAATACTAAAAACATTTTAATGAAATTATTCCAAAAAATACATATCTTTAATTCAAACGTATTTCCATGGTTGTGTATTTATTGTTGATTTATAATTCATTTAGAATGTATTCATAAAAAATGTAATCATTAATTAAGTATGATAAAAGATTAAAGGGAACTTTTTTGACTTATTTATAGCCATATTATAAAAAACTAATTACAATAGGAACATGGTTCCATTAATCAATATATTTTAAAAATCAAAATGAATTAATTTAGACATACTGTTAACTATATTTTTTAACCCAAGTCCATGATAAGTGATCCTTAGTTTGATTTCATTAAACATAATTCATGTTACGTAACATTAACATATAATTAATAAAATATTTTTATGGATAGTACAACTATTTGTAACTATTGAATATTTCTAAATTTGAACCACTTTATACTATTTAACATTAAATGTATGAGAATATATGTTCACATTTTTTATAATAAATTCATAACTAGAATTAGAAATCAAGATTTATGATTTTTTTAAAATAAATAAAACCTCTATAAAAAAGGAAAATAATAACAATGAAAAGATAACTAGATTCTATTATACAAAACAACATAATAATATATAAGGAAATGAAATGAAAAAAAATAAACACATATAAACATATATTTTAAAATTAACCATGTAACATGAATAATGATTTCATTAATTGAGTTTATATTTTCATAAGTTTATAAATAATAGTTTTAAGGGAAAAAATAATAAAATTAATTAATCATCCTATATAATATGAAATCATGTACAATATATTTAAATTGATATATAAAAATAATATTTTCATCCCTGAAATAATTAATTAAAAATAAACATTTTTAATATATTTTAAATTTTTTAAATAAGTTCAATTGTTTATTCATATATATATCATAAAATCCATGTGGATTATTATGAGATCCTTCCATATTAAACTCTCTTTGAAATTAGTATAAAATAATTATCTCGAAACAATATTAAATATTTAGTGATGAAAATTTTATTACCAACGAAATCTAAAAATATTAATAAAAATAATTAGCAATTAACTAAACCCATTTATCAAATAGGTATAAAAATAATGAAACTAATATAATAGTCTCACAACATAATGGTACAATTTATTAGACATATTAATCCCTCAATAATTGCGTACAATTAAGTAAAATCATGAACTAATTAATAATTTTATAAACTTGGTCATAATTAAATTCAGTATGGTGCATAAAACCCCAATTGAACATCTTGAGAAAAAATCTAGAAGACATATGAAATAAAATGGCTTTTTAAATTTCATGGTAAAATCAATTCCCAATTCAAAAATATATCATATAAGAAAAATGATTACGGTAAATTGTAATGAAATGATATTATGGAGAATGATATCATGAATTATTTTAATATTACTATCAATGATTCCTTGAATTCAATAGGGGATGATAGGAGGGAAAATGATTCCATATCAAAATCATGATGAGTCTATGTAAATAACTAACATTATACTATTAAAATGTATATAACCCACATGAAATCTGTTAGATGTGGACACGAAATCCACTTGGATTATTTTATACTACTCGATGATACATTTTAAATTTAGTGGTATTTTGATGAATTACTATTAACATACATCTACCACACTCATTTGAATTTAGAAACTAATCACATGAGAAACATATCCAATGTCTTACTAACTATATTATCACTATGAAACCCCTTGTTAACCATTTTTAATGAAATAAATTTTTCTATCACCTTTAATATAACATAAAAAATTAAAATTATTCCTCTATTTTACCACTTATATTCCAAAAAGTTGACATATATATCACCATTTATTAATAAACAATGATTTGGTAATCACCAAACACCAGAGGTAAATGAAATATTTATTTTTATTGATGGTTTATCCAAAACTATCTCACTTATTTAATGTTCGACTTGTTAATTCCTTCTATGAAACCACTTGAAAAAAATTCTCAATCTTCTTCATCAATTTTCTTGATATGAACTAAAAAACACCAAAACTTGTGTAGCCTACTACATGATATTCCTGCACTATAAGGAAACTATGTCACCACTATATCAAATATAATCATTTCTAGTACTCACCCAACAATTCTACTATGATAATATTTCAACACTCGTGGATATATTTTTTCTACTGTTTAATTTTATAAAATGAAATTTCATATGAATATACTTATTTTACAACCAAGTCCATAAAAATCTATTTGATTGTGATCACCACATCCTTCACATATCAAAATAAAAGTCATAGATTTATGATACCTCTAAAACAATGTGTTTTATCTTTTATTTGTTTAACAACAGTCATATTTAATGGATGCATTCAGTGTTTACTAATTGATCACATAATGTAATATTTGTATGGAAATAAAATTTTCAAAATTAATAAAAAAGATATAAATGCAGTTTCCTATCAATAATATTATTGGAATAAGAAAAAATTATCCATTAAATCCATAATATGGTGCTTCATTATTGTTTATATTTTGATAAAATGGTGTATATGTTTAATGCTATAATACTAGTGTAAGTATTTTAAAAGAAAAATATAATTTGATAAAAGACTATAATGTACTAAATTTCATATATTATTATAATATAATATTTTTTTTTAGAAATGTATATGGTTTTAGAATTTACATCCCACCAAATCCAACAATATATAAATGGATATTTGCAGATATTAAGAATTCAGTAAAAAAGTTTTATGGTTATTTGGTTTTAAAATAATATTATGATAGTTATGATATATTAAAATTTACCTTCTCATTATAACTAGGACTTAGTTATTCTTCTGACTATTAAAATTTATATTCTTCTAAGGATGAAAAATAATGTAACAGAAATAAGTTTTTCAATATTTTACTACTGTAATTTAACTAAACCAATGGATATTTTTGACACATTAAAACATCTCTATAATATTTCAGTGAAAATGATGTCAAAGGGAAATGTATACTATATATAGATTATTACTCCCTTAATAATGATCCTAATGGATTTAGAATATGAACAAATGGTAAATTCCAAAATAATATAGGTAAAAATTATTAACAATATACTCCATCTTCCATTTATAAGAAGTGGTGACATAATTCATCCAAATAATATCAGGACCATTTTAGTAAAAGATAAAAAAACAAATTCCTTTAAACATTCAAAAATTTTACTCATGGATTACATGAATTTAGTGATAAAAATATTTTTTTTTGTTTTTATAAATTTAAATTCACATCATATTCCACAAGAGTCATGGTACATGCAACGTATGATTTAAAATCCCAGGATGTGATAAAACTATAGAAGATGAAATATTATTTTTTGAAATTGATATTTACGAGGAATGATGATGAAATATTTTTGTTGATTCCACTATCCAAAATTATTTAATAAAATTATTATGGTTATGAAAAATGAAGAAATATATGATACAATCATAATTAGATAATTTTTTTATGAAACATTAATGGGCCATAAAAAATATCAATCAATAAACTTATTCTCATAGAATAAAGTGGACAAAATTGTAAATTATTATCTCTAGAGAATGAATATGTTTTTATGATGGATACACCACAAAATATATATTTTTGGGAATGAGTAAATTGTAGTCTATATGGATAAAAAATATTTTGAGATGTTGATTATTGTTTTATGCATAGGTTATGTGTGGGTCATTTGTTCCATGACACTAAATTATTGTCGATACTTATTAACTAAGTAGAGTTATAAAAACATGGTACAAATTGGGAAATTATATCAATGAGGACACACAAGTAATACCAGTAATGAATCAATGTGGCGTAGGAGTATGATTTGGGGTGTGTAAGGATTTTTTTGGGTCCCATTTGAAACCTCACCGTGGTGAATGGATATTAGAAAATTTTGAACATGTGGATTCTTGGGAGTGAGAACAAAATATTTTCATTGAATCCTATTGAAATACTATACCTAATTAATTAATAATTTATAGTTTTTTAATATATTTGAATAATATTTGGAAATTGTTTTTTAATATAAAAATTTTAATGATTTATTGATAATAATTAATTGCAATAAAATGTATATTTCAAGATAAATAAATTATTCAAAAATAATGGGTTTATGATTACATGAGTATTTGGAATGTATTTAACATTGTAAAATTAATAAAAATGTTATATTTATTTACCTATATTTAATTATACAATAAATAATTAGTATATAATCATAACACTACATATAATAATTATTTGTAATTAATTAAATTATAAATAGAAATTAATTCAATTGAAAATATTATGAGAAATATAATCTTGAATTATACATTCCTGAATTAATTATTTAAATATATATTTATGTTTTAGAAATATAATTAGATGTCTTTTTTAAAATTTATTTATTTGAAATTCTAATGATTATCATTTCGATACCTCAGAAATTCTAAAAAAATTACAATATTCAATGAGAATAATGAAAATTTATGGGTGAAGATAATATAACAAGAAATATATGATTAATAAATTAAAAATTAATGATATAATATTTTTAAAATATATATACCAGAAAGTAGATTTTAACATGATATTGTTTAATAATAAATCATTAGTGAATTATATTATCCATTTAATCATATAAAAAGTGATCAATAATTGAAAATTGAAAGAATATTTGTAGTGTGGATGATATTGAAACATAGAGGAGTTAATTAATATATTCTAAATAATAAAATTACTATACGTTGAATGATTTGATAGGTAATTATATTTTTCAATGTATCAATAGAAAATTCTACTAACGGATGTCCTAAATTTTATGAATAATAAACCTAATGATGATTAATGAACGAACCTCATAATGATTAGAAGATCCAAGAAATAGAAACACATATATAATTTTTCACCAAATAGATCATTTTGAAACAGTGGGTGTTAATTTACACTATATTGAAATAATTTTATAATGTAATTGTAATAATATATTTTAATGAAATTTTAATATATGAAAAATAGTGTGTAAATTCACATAGATTCATTAGAATATATTGATTTAATACTGAATATGACTAATATATCAAACAAGATATGACATGAAAAGTTGAATATTTAAAAATATACCATTTAGATATATATGAATTAATATTGGTATTATTATATGATATATAAATACTAGAAATCATTATATATTATAAAACAACCATAAACTATTAATCGGATAATCTCATAAAATTTAGAAGTTTATCATTGATTTCAATAAATTAATTTCATTCTATAATAATCTATATATTATGGGTTGCAGTATAATGGTATTTATATAATGATGAATATGGTTACCTACTATAGTATTATTTAAATTCAGCCACTGGTTTGGTTGTTTGTGATATAATGATTCCCTTCACAATTTTCACCGAATAACCGTAGTATAGATCTGGGATCAGAAATACCTAATTTTATCCCACTAACCAATAGGTTCATTTTATAATATATTGTTGATAAAAACATTATTATAGAGAATTATTAAAATATTTTATACACTAATTATGTCACATTATTATAATAATATGTTACATGACTATGAATTAATCAATATACTTTTTAACTATAACACTGGATTTTGATAAACTATATATTCAACTATTCATATGTTTTGATATTGGTGGATACTTGTTTTCATTTTTTATTTTTAATATTGATTATGATATTTATTAATAAAATAATTCTATTACATTTGAATATTATTCTTCATTCTATATATTTGGAAATGGTGGATATTAATATTCCTATATTATCCGAGAATGATGTATCAATGTTGTATTATTTAATACAGAAAACAAGTTATTGCATGTGAATGAATATTTTTATTTCAAAGATATTATTTCATTTTTATTCTTATAAATCTATATGTTGTTGATTCTATTCCATATAAAAAATTTAGTGTTAATCGATGTCTATGTTTATAGGAAATGTATTTTTTATAATGAAAGTGATTCTATATTGTGATATAGGTGATTATAGAATATTTAGTATGATATAGTCTTTATGGTACTCTTTTTTATAGAAGTGTGGATATATTTTAAATATCATAATACATATATTTTTAGAGAATTATGATAATTTATTTGGTATCACATGGAAGGATTAATTGTATATTTAAATATGATTTATGGTGGATTATTATGATGTTAATTTTCCTAAAATTTATTTATGGATTATTTTCATAGAAAATAGTTGTTATTCTAGTAAAAATATTTTATTAGATATCTATACAATGTATTATTACTCATATATGAGAATAATTATTTAAATATTTTATGTCTATATGGATCATCCGATGTTAAAGGTATATAATATCAATGGCTAGATATTGGTGGTAAATAAAGTACCTAGCAACATAGGGTTTTATTATGTTGATCCAACTCATTTAATCAATAATTTTTGTAATATATGTTCAATATGTGTATTTTTTACATAATGGATATATCTAATGTTCTCGGGAGATGTAGTTACACAAGAATTTGATTATTAAATGGTTATTGATTTATTTATTTGATGGTCGACATTTTTTTCTTGTTTGAAAACGATCACTAATATTTATAGGATACACCGACAATTATTGTAGTAGATACATCATTATTGGTCACTATGAACTGACCTATTAATGGTTGTGTCTTATATTTAGTGGAACCTTTTATATTTGTAAGGCATTGAACAAAATAGAATTATTTAATTAAATATATATAAATCGAAGTCATTGGAACTAAATTCTATTGAATGTTAGAATAAATGATGTGATGGTTATTTAGATGATTTTCTATTATTAGTTTGACTATAGAGAAAAACATGACATTGGTGTTTATCTTCACTTGAATTTTTAATATTTATATATCATAATATAATCAACTTGATGGATGACTATGAGGTTTTATAAGAAAAATTAAATTCCATTCCGTATGAAAATGCACTAAAGAAGCATCTATTATAATATATTGATTGTAATTTTTGTAATAATTTACATTATAAGGAATTAATGTAATTATATGTATTTTATTTATTAATAATTAATATTTTTTACTTTATTACATAATCAATTTATAGGTTTAGGTTTAAACTTCGCATCACATGTTTCCATGCATTATGTAGAGGAGGTGATGAAATAACAAAAGTATTTATATTCTATTGTTATTAAACCGTCACCAGATAGAATTATGTTATTTTAAATTCCTTTAAAATATCAATAAGTAAAAAACAAGAAAAACGTCAATAATATTCCTAACATTCCTTGTTCACGGATCAATTATAAAACTACAATATAACCTTAATTTATTTTAGTAATTGATATTTGAATTGTGTGTTGATAAGTTGATTATGGATGTATAGTAATTATTAATAATGATGAGATATAATTCATCCCAATATAAAAATCATAAATATTTTTAATTAGTAGTTACTCATTCTAAGTGAGAGTATGAATTAATATGTGATATTGTAATGGTGATAAGGGGAATTATGGTGGTATGTGAAACTGGTTACATTGAATTTTTATAACTTTATAATTTTTTAATTTAATATATTGATTTGGTATGGGAATGGTCTTATAAAGATATTATTCTTGAAAAAATATATTTTTTGTGGTTTTCATATGATACAATTATAAAAAATTAATGAAATTCATTCATAATAAATTTTATTTTATTTGGTTATTAAGAGAATGTAAAAAATAAAACCTAGGGATTCATTGATATATAAAATCCATTGAGGATGAAAATTAATGAATATAATGATTAGGAATTATTAATTACTGTTTCTATACAGGTACTTGTGTCAATGTCCTGACATGGATACATATTTTGGGGATCTTTTGTTTTGTCATGTGAATGATCTATCAAAACTATATGGTTAATCTTCAGTTCATATTTAGAACATTGTTGTTAGAAATTATTATTTTATTTATAATTAATTTTTTTTAATGATATTAGGAATGTAAAAATATGTATTTTATTGCAATAATGATTTAGTATGATGTTGAAATTTCAAAAAAAAATCATTTTCCTGAGCTAGGATGATACATTATTTAAATATAAGATGTTATTATAATATCATAAGATATTAGAAAAATAGGATTTAGATGGAAAATTTTATTTTTGAAAAAGGGAATAAAATTGATCTCTAGTTAAATACATTATCCAATTGAGAAATATATTTCTCCCTTTAGTTTGGAATTTATTTTATTCCTTTGGGTTGAAATTTTTTAATTTTTTAGGACTAATAATTATATTGTAATTGAGAAGTTAATTTTAAAAGAATATATAATATTTATTAAAATATTACTTTGACAAAAAATCTTGCATATATTAATATTTTTATATATTTATTACTATTAATAATGGATAGGAAAGGATCATAACATATATGACACCCCAAAATATATTTTCTTATTTAACCCTTATACATTACTCTTTTGTAATGAATTATATGTAATATATAATACCCCACATTGTGAATTTATTGGAATTAGAATGGTCAAATCATAATAAATGGTTTTTAAAAAATTAAATAAAGGGATAGAATAAAATAATTTCATACAATGTTTTGTAGGATTGTCATTCTGATTCAAAAATTATTATTTTTATATTCCATCGACTATTTTTTACAGTCCGATAGGTGTGTGAATATCAAAAATATAATCCAATAAATATGAATTGTTATAGGATTATTTTTTATCATTATAATTTCATTCTTCAAATTTAAATATCTAGTTATTTAATTTTACAAAATTTATTTAGGAACATATTTTATGATACATAAATAATATAATTCCTTTAGATTTTTTAAATACATTGAAAATTGTTAAAGAAATTTTCTAGAAAAATATAATAACTTTTATAGGGAATTTTATATTATCTAATCACATATAAAATTAATGTTGGGAAATATGTATAATTTTATTTGATGGAATGTAGCTAACCTTAAAAGAATGATATTGATTGGATTTACATATATATAGAAAATCAAAAGATTTATATTAACAATTTTTTTATCCATCCATTTTGGTATATCATACTAATAAATCCATGAATTGGAATCCCTTATTTGAGATCTATAGTGTGATATGAATACACTATATACAATCATGGGTCGATGATTTTGTTCGATATATATGGTTCCCAGGACACATATTGAATGATGTTGAAAAAAATACATTATTTTAATAATTTTTACTCTTTTGGATAATAGAAAATTACCAATAAACATATAATTAGATAACTACATGGTATCTCATGTCTCCATACTCACTACAAATTATATTGGTCTATGTAGTGGTCCATGGTGATCCAATGTTTATGATGTTTGGGTTATAAAAAGTTAGGGGTTGTAGCAGAGATGGAAAGTTTGTGGTAACAATATAGATATTTATTGGTATGATCTATATTAATGTATATCTTCTCCCTCAATAGAGGAAATTTTGAATGAGGAGAATATAATTATCAAATATAGAACAATGGGGTGATATGTTTAAACACTTAATTAAATGATAAATGATATAAATCATCTTCCTTGATGAGACCATATATTTGAGGACATTATGATTTGTTTTACTTATATTTTAAACTTATTTCTAGTGGATACTAATTTTATTTCTCATGTTGGTTTTCCATTATAAAAAAATTTAGATAATATTTAAAACATATAACATTAATATAACTCAATTAATTTTTATTTTTCTATAAATAATTATTATTTTTATATTGATAGGGTCAACTCCAAAAATAAAGAATTAAATTTTTAATGGATTATAATTCTATTTTAATTTCCCAAAAATTGATTACACCATATATAAATTAATTAGTTGTTTATTATTAAATTACATATTTTGAAAACATAGAATAATTTACATAAAATTATTTTTAATGTAAATGAGAATGTTTAGATGAATATGATAATGAACTATTCCCTCATGGAGGGAAATATTTAATATATGATTATATTTTTAAAACACTATGTGATGAATAAATACTATTATTTTAAATAGAATGCATTTTTTTCTTTTTAAATTTTTTTTCCATGTTGCGCTTTGATAATAGAAAACGTGATTCAAAATCATTACAAATAAATGAGTTCTAAAATGTATCATTGTAGATAGTATAGGAGGTGAATAATATATTCGAATTTTAACATATTATTTCTTATATATACTTAACACTAAAATTTACCCGCATATAATGTATAAAAACTATAAATTATAGAATTAATTATGAGAGTAAATTACATAAGTAAAGATAGTGATTAATTAATAAAACCTTGATATTAATAATTATTTTGATGATATTGAAACAAAGTGTTTTTAATTATTGTAGTTACCTTACAAAATACATGTCCACAGAGTGTTTCCTAAATGAAAGGGTTTTCAAACAACACCTCAAGCTCAAATCCTAATATGTAAATGGTTGTTTACTTTTAGAGGGTTCTATGGTGTTTTGATGCGGAAAAAAATGCTCTAATATCAGAGTGTTCCATGATTAAAGAAATAAAAAAACATCATTCATGTTATTAAATCTTCATATTATCATTTAGATCTAATTAATATTTAAATAAATATTAATGGAATGAGGAATCTTACATTTAAAACAAAATCATACCTCCCAGTTAAATGACCACATATAAATGATAAATTAACAAAATAAATGACTTATAATCTCTAATGTGACCACACCAAAAAACTCATAAAAACCCTTGTCAAGTAATAAGTAAACTATGAAATATAGCATGGAATAATTTTTATATGACCTAAACCTGTAACCAGTGATGTCAACATATGTTTTCAAATGATTGGCTATATGAGAAGGGTGTGATAGTTAGTTATTTGGGAATCTCTAATGTGGTATAATACAAAATTCACAAAATAAATGTATGAATTTCGGATATTTTTTGTTGAATGATAATATTTAATGTTTATATTAAAATTTATAACCGCTTTCCATCCATTGTATTCCCATTAAACTCTTGATTTTCACAAACCTACTCTGACATCTTTCAGGGTGTCATTAACATGATCACACAACCATACCAACAAATTTTTTTACAAATAACTCCATTTTAGTATTTTTATTGTTATTTTTAAATAACAATCATTAGTAACAAGTCATCTATAGCAAGGGTTTACCCTACTAGGAAAAAACATCATATATGTCAAGATATGTTATAAATTACATTGATCATCACATCATCTTGTTCAAAAAATGATTCGAATGTCATTTCACATTAAATTCAATGGATCATGTGTATTTATATAAAACACATATTGAACCCCTGAAGAATTCACTGTTGGGAATCATCATCTGAAGAAAGGGTGTAGACTTTGAGGAAAAAGTGTTGTCGAAGTTGAGAGGTAATTATTTATCATATATAGATTTAATCATTGTTGAAAATTAATCCCAATATACATACTGAGGGAAAATACCCATGGAATCTAAAACCCATATAAAAACTCATGGTGTTTCTATCGCACAAATCATGAATCATCCAAGTCAATGGTATGACTCCCCCAAATAGAAATTTAATCCTCCATGTCAAGGGGATTGGTTCCTCATACATGATTTAATAACTTGGTGGAAACTAAATCCCACAATTCAAATAAACTGGATATATAAATGGATTTCCAAATAATTTGTCTTCATCGAACAATAATTCAGGATCCTAGGTCCACATACTATGAATCCCCATTACCTCAATACATCATAGTGTTAAAATTGTCAACCACATCATCTCTTGTATCATCATTAATATTTTTTTTACATTGAAACCCACAATCACCACATTAAATTTTTTATACACACCCAATATATATCACTATACAACATGGGTACCTACAATGATACCGTACGTATAATATTTTTTCAAAATCACTACCTGGCACCCCAGGGTTCAATTATGTACTAAAAATTATATTAATTTGTTAAATTAATTTATTTGTATCATTTTGGATAAGTCTGTATTATATTTTGGTATTTTGTTTTAACATTGTTTGGAGGGTTCGTGATTATTCATCATTTAGAGGTAGCTATATAGACTCATCATTTAACCATTTGGAATCAATAGATATGGTTTTGAGAGGTTCACTGATGGAACATGAAAGAAGTAAAAAAAGAAAATTTCATTGGGAACTGAAAAACATTGAAAAATGTAATCTCATGGGGTTATTACAAGGTTTCCCAACACACTTTTTTGAACAATTCAACCTAGATGTTTGGAGGTAAGGGAACTCGTATGGCAGGGGAATGGTTTGGAAAATCATATGACATAACAATGAGATGTGGTATTTTAAATCCTATAATTAATTTTTTGATGCTAAATCTACACTATAACATCCATTAATAATTAATTTTTATGTATTCTAGAATAGAAGGAATCATATATCAGTTTTTTACAATTCACTTCTACATGGAGCCTGGTTAAAATGAATTATTATGTGTTAGATCTTGAGAATCAATGTATGATTCATTTTTCTCAATCAGATTAGTGATTTATCTATATCTTATATATAAGAACCACTGAGAAGATTTATATTCCTGGATATAATAATTGTTCCATATAGTTGTGGTTGTTTAGATTGTAATTATTAGAGTAATAAAGGAGGAATTTGGATCTCCCTACATTATTTTAAAATACTATCACAATGGTTTGTATTTAGGGGTTTGAACCGTATCTCTCTCTCCCTTCTAATTCTTCAATTAACTGAATATATTGGGGTCATAAATCTCATTATTATTATTTTGTTGTTAAAAACATTTATAAATGAATAACTAAAATTACTTTTGTTTTATTTTGTTATTATATAATAATTACATATAGTTAACCAACATGTTTTATTAAAATTTTAAAATAGAAATAATATATTAAAGGAAAATTTTCAAGTTACATTTCATTACACCAAATATTAAAATTTATTTATTTCATTATGTGCGAATTAATGGATTCCTATTTAGATTCTATTTATTTATTTCATTATCATGGATGCATGAATTTTTATTTGAGTATGTGAAATGAGTATGTTTTGAAGAATGAATATATATATTTATTATATAAATTAATGACTAATGAGAAACTATGACCTTGAAAATATTCTTAAATTATTCATTTTATACAAAATATTAGATATTGGGTTTTCGTCATTTGATTTAAAAATCGATTGATAATTTTTTTGAAATTCCAAAATGTTTATGTAATTATGATAAATAGTTCTTATATTACTAGAATGTGTGGGGGCTTATAAAATATTTCCCATGGAGTTGATGTACCCCCTTAGGCATATTCAAATTAGTGCATGTGATTGAGAAACTTTTCATGACACTTGTAATATTAAATATTTCTAATCTTTGTAGAATAGTGTCATTATGTTTATTTCGTGGATGAGAGTAGATGAATCTTGGGATTTAGTAAACTCCCCATTTATGGAGTGATTCCTCCTGGGTTTCTGGATTATTTCATATATATATTTTAGTTTTCCAATTTTATATATTTACTTTATTATAAAATATTTAATTTATATTTCATGTTTTTTATATTTTGTGGTTACTATTATATATTATATAGAATTATTAACATTTACATGATTTTTTCATTAGATTTGTGAATCTAAATATTTTGATAATTGGACAAAAATAATGCAATCCCATTATATTAATCTCATACATAAATGTCCTGGTATGTGTTCAATTATACTTCTTAATCATACTCATCAAATAGAAGAGAGGAAGAATGTTCAAGTGGTCTCAGTGATTCCTAGTTTTTAGATTCGTATGGTAATTATATTGATAAGATTGGATAGAAATTAAAATTCAGAGATTATTGATTTAATAATTAATCTATAATTATGAACATTATAATAATATGGTTATTTGGATGAAATAAAATAATTACCACATTTATGGGGTTTTTCATGTCATCATTGTAAGTATTACTCATTCCGGTAAACTATCATTCATTGGTATATAAACTTCAAATATGTACTACATCAACATCGTCTTATTTTATTAATTAAAAAATCCTATTTTTATATGTTAGTTCATCATGAATTAATATATACTAATACATTCTCTTTTTTAATGATTTTAATTATTATAAACTGGATATTGTTATAGAGAAATGTAATCAGTTCAAGGATTGGTAAATGAACAAGAGGAAACAACATGAAATTTGTTTAAATCTAAACCACTGTTGAAAAAAAACATCGAAAGTATTGTTGAAGACTTATTAAATGTTTATAAGTGGAATAAGATTAATAAAAAAATCTATTCCTAACCAATCTATTGAAGGAATGAATCAAATCTACCACTCGTTTAGGGGAATTCAAGACATGGTAACACTATGGAATGGTTTGGTGTGATTAATTGATGCATTTTTTTCTCAAAACCCCATGTTGATAAAGGTAAAATTAGTAGCATACATGGCCCAATTACATAAAAGTCATTGGTGGGATATCATTATTAAAACAAAATAACACTAGTACCATACATGGAAAGGACTCAATGATTCTTGGGCAAAATATTCAACTTATTTACCTTTAAAATCATCAATAAATTTAAATTTATTACTCATAAACAGTAAAACCTATTTCTAATTATAAGGCCCTAGCCATAAACCTTACTTAAAATTGAATTAAATGAATAATTCACATTGAGGATCTTTTCAGGTTTAGAGTTTTAGAGAATTAGGACAAAACTATTAAATCTCAAAATATTACAAAGTAGTCTCTTCTACTAAATTTCCATAATATAAAAACTCTTAAAAAGAAACATGTCTAGTTCCATGTTTTAGGTAGCATGTCTTTCCCTTGATCCCATCCTTGACCCTATTCCACGATAAGTCCTGTGAAAAACATTTCAAAAACCTGGGATGAGCATAAAAAGCTCAGTAAGGGATACACATAGAATGAAAACTGTTAGAATTTCAAAATAACAAGTAAACCATGTATACTTTATCAAAGTAATACTTTTCACCTCTTCGAAGTAGAAAAAACTCTTCGATGAATAAAATTTCATTACTTACCTTTTTATAACCAAAGTATTACCATAAAACCCATATAAATAACACATAACATATATTAAGGTAACGTGGGACATATACATACTTAAGTGGAATAACCATACGGTCGACTTCCACACATATCACTTAATGGAATAGCCATACGGCCAATTTCCATACATAATTAATGGAATAGCCATATGGCCGACATCCATACCCAATGCATTGGAGGTTATAACGTAACCTCACGTCCTGGTATTCACGACACCACATGTCATATGGTTTATAACGTAACCACCCTTTAAAATGTCCAAGTACCAATATAAAATCATAAAACATAAAACCAATATAAATGAATGATAACATTTCTTCATTTCAATCACAATATATCATAAATATATTGACATAATAGATTTCTTTATCAAAACCATTTTCAATACCAAAATACATAAAAGAGTATATGGTATTTATTTTATTCTAAAAACATTACAGCTTGTTGAGGAAGCCAAAGACCAAATAATACTCGCGGCGGCGGAAAAGGTCATTGTTGCCGCGTATGTTAAAAGAAACATTCCTTTTTGTCGTTTAGTAAAACACTTCGTAGAAAAAGAGTCCTTTTGTATAAAATTAAAAGTCAAAGGGTTTTATACACTGTATAAAATAAAGTTGTGTATAAAACGAAATATGCCTCAATGAAAGGAGATTGAGACGAAGTCCCATACAAAGACGGTATCCTTGGTTTAAGGATAATTCAATTACATAATTATGTGTGACAAATGAATACACCAAATATAAGTGGATATTAAGTGTAAAATAATTAAAGGTCATCCACACATATTCAAAGGATTACATATTCAATAACTACATGTTGAACCCAAAGAAATCGAAATTGGGTTAAGAAGTTCTCTTGACAGCCTAACGGCGTCACATCAAAATGAGTTGATGAGAGATAAATAGGGTATCTCATCACTTGGAAATAAAAGTTACATCAATAAGGATATATGAGAACATATCCCAACATAAAAATATGTAAATTAAAAGTCCCAACAAAAGAAGTTTTTTAGAAAGAGGAGGGTGAAAGGTTCCCTTACCGACTTGGGTATCTTTCAAAACATATGCCCCATGTAGGAAGGACAATACAACATTGATGTAAATACTCATAAATGAAATAATATTACACAATGTGTAAAATAATGGGTAGTACATACACCACTCAAAGGAAATTGTGGCAAATGTATCATAAATCTCATGGGAATAAAAGTGATATGAAAAATCCCTTGCGAAAACTCGACAGACTAACGGCGCCACAAAAAACTTACAAAAAAAGATTGATGAGATCAAATAGGGTATCTCATAATATTAAAATAATGTTTATAGAAAGAGGAATATAAAATAACATCCCCCAACATAACAAAGTGGAGCTTAAAAAAAGTTACATAAAGGAGAGTACTTAATAAGAAAGAGAGAGGTTAGATCTCTTACGAAAATTCGCCAGCCTAACGGCGCCACTCAAAACTTCCAAAATGGATTGATGAGAGAGAATAGGTTCTCTCATCACATGAACATAAAAATTACAGTATGATTAATATAAAATAACATCACAATAACAAGAAAAATGAGCTTTAAAAGTAATGACATAAAAGAGTGTACTTAAAAAGAAAGAGTGGAGTAGGATCCCTTACCTCGGGTCCGACTTGACTCGATCGTTCTTTAACGTCCTGAATAATAAACATGAGTTAATTTCAACTTGATTAAGAACCTTTTTAAAGTTCATTATTCCTTTTATATCACTTATTGCCATGTTATAAACCTTATGTAACCATTTAAGTTAATAATGTTTGTTTTGTCGATATTTGGTTCTTAAGTCGAAAGTGGACTTCT
Organism: Viscum album; assembly: GCA_963277665.1. NCBI lineage: Eukaryota > Viridiplantae > Streptophyta > Magnoliopsida > Santalales > Viscaceae > Viscum > Viscum album. Next base: position 1,392,127,574 of record OY728126.1, on the reverse strand, counting down.
TACAATTACATGTTGTTCGTGTGGTCAAAGGTTCTTTATATCCAGAATTATATTAATTATTTTGATAGCATATATATCATATATATCCATCATATACATGTATTTATAATATTACATAATCATTTAGAGATAAGAAATGAAATGCACCGTTCATGGAGATGGTAAGTCGTACGTACGCATGAACGCTACTTTCATTTCTATCTCATACTTTAATGGAAAGAAATAATAATGATATAGAGGTATATAATAATTCTAGTATAAAATAATATATAATAACATTAAATCCATCCTTTATACGTCCCACGTATGGCATTAACATATCACATCACTTTGAGGGGGCGGTAGTCCGCACTTCCTTAAATGAAGATATCATGTTTACCCGTAATGGAAACCATAAAGGTATGCCCAAAATGAAAAATAAATAAGAATAAGGAAAACATAAACATATTATATATCGTATATAAATATAGTGACATCTTAATGACCACCTTTGAAGGTGTTAAAATAATGATGAACAATCATCGTTTCGGGAGGCATAAATTCGCCATCCACGGAAATAGTATGTCCGTTAACCATTAGATGTCGGTGTGGGTAAGTTTAGATCAAATCCTTATTATAAAAACATCCTAGTATATTGAGTATACTGTATTTGTTACAAAAGAAAATAATAAAAAGAGTTTAGGGGGATGGAGAAGCAAAATAAAACTAAAGGACTCAAAAGAAGCCATTACCTTAAAATCGGGTAAGTCCCCTTGGTTTGATCTCAAAGGCTTCCTTGGGAAGACTTCTGAACAAAGTGTGGATTCAAGGAGTAAGAGAGGGATGTGGAGAGGCAAAATGGGCATGGGTTGGCCGAGAAAAAGGCTTTGGGAGTGTGGGTAAGGAGGTAGAGGTGGGGGCCTTTTATAAGAGGAGAGGAGAGGCACTTTTGGAAAGTAAAGAAATATTACTTTATTTGAAAATGAGTTTCGGATTTAAAGGTTCCCACATTGATATAATTCGATGATATGGTTATAAGGTTTCTAAATAAACTCATACAATAGGTTTTGTACATGTGTAGATATTAGATATTACATTATATTTCCATTTTATTTAAATCGTTAAATAATGAGGTCATTGCTGCATCATCATGATGTCATTAATAATTTAATTTATTTAACGTCTAAAAATTATAAAACAAATACTATGATGTAGTAAAACTTTTTATATTTCCAATGACTATTTATAATCAAATATCTGATCTTTATAACCCCATGTAAAAATTGTTTTTATAAAACATATTATGTTTGTGTCATTTTTTACTTTAACAATTAATAAAAAGTTATTTATGTCATTTTCCAACCAAAGTGGCTCCATGGGGTCCCCAAGTTGACCCATGGCTTTTATTTGTCGGCCATGACACAACCAATGAGGTTAGGACATGTGTCTAGGTCATTTTATATTATTAAAGCATTATTTTTACCTTAAACTACACTAATTACCACTAATCGCGATTAAAAACATAATAAGTTACTATTCACCAAAAAATTATTTTTATCCCATTGAACAACATTTTACTTATTAATGACAACCATGTATGACGGGTTTTTGAAATTCAATATACAGAAGTGGTAAAATTTCATTGAAACGAAAAATCAGCTTTTATAAGTACCACTTAGTGGTTTCACTATTCATCAAAAATTGAAGTTTTCCAGAAAAATCCCAAAAAATCACCCTAAGCTATATTTGATATTCCGAATTCAAAAATTAAGTTTATTTTACAAAATTCAAAACATATAAGTCACATTAATTAATTTAATAATTAATTCCCGCTGTCGGGGAAAATAGCGTGTGTTTATGAAACAATAAGTATCAAAAGATTGACACTAGTTTAAGTCTGATTTCAAAGTGAAATTAATTCCAACAACCACTATTGGATTTAATTGTAAAAATATTTTCTAATTTAACTTTAAAACCAATTCAAATGATAATCTAATCATATAAATAAAATAGATTAAAAAGAGGTTTTGAATTAAAATACAACATTTTACACTATTCATTAAAAAAAATGAACTTTATCGAAAAGATAACAAATGTTTACACAAAGTAAAATTTGATGTCCCGATTCTAAAGAAGAGTTTTATTTGGTCCAAAATAATGTATAAGAGTGATAAAAACTATATTTAAGGACAGTTCTCCATCAAAAGGCAATAAGTGAACCTTTATTGAAAATTAGGGTATAAAAGCCTAAAATTGAATTATTTCCATATATTATGCCTTTATCTTTTATAGGATAAATATAAAAACATTTTAAAAACATATATAATCATATTTTAGTTATTTCTATCCATTCCCGCCAATACAACGGCTACATGTTAACTACCATTTAAAATAATATTATTTTATTATTAGAGTGCAACATAAGATTCCCAAGAAACTTGTTGTTGCGTATTGGGTTCGCCATCGAGCATTACATCCCCTTTAAAGTGTTATTAATATTTTATTCACAAATATGGATAAATATGAAAATGTCATATTCTTTATTTACCTGGGGTGTTACATCCTTCCCCCCGTTTGGGAATTGCGTCCTCACAATTTTAAAATTGGGCTTGGAAACATCCTTGAAAGTCCCACATCGGAACAAGAGTCGGTAAAACAATCACTTTAAAATAAAGAAAGATAAGTACAAAGGTCACCCGTGTTAACCCATAATAGGATTCCGTGTAGGAAAACATAGCCATGGAAGAAAAAGCAAAGGGTCATGTTCTGATGGAGAGTGATAGAAAACATGTTTAGGAGAAAGTTAACCATGAGAAAATCACAAACTTGTGATGGGTTAAACGGTATTCGATTCCCTAGTAGGAAACGTTAATAGACAAAATTTTTGTTTTAAGTTTCTTTTTATTTTTGGAATATATTCATAAGGAAACATAATCACTTATCATGTTGAATTTCAACTTTTGATAGATTCCTTATTCAAACAAATATTTATTCCAAAAGATGAGTATTTAGGGATACTTGTTCGCATTAAGAGTACTATAGTCAACTTCTAGAGAGTCACCTAATCCATAGAAGAGAACTATATAATTCCCATGTCTTTAGACTTTAACCAAAACCAAAACCAAAAAGGTTAGTACATGATCAGATAATCCAGAAATATAAAATCTATTCTTAATCTCCAAAATTTTTCCAACAAAACCCAAAGTTCAACGAGGACCATTCGATAAACAATTTGTCCATAAAATTTTTCAAAGTAAACCAAACTAAGATTGAAACCCAAATATTTTGAAGGATTTAGTCACGTATTCTACCACGTTAAATCATATCATTTATCTCCAAACCACATCAGTTTCTCCTAAAGTCTCGTATTGAAAAGTAATTAACCTAATCACATATCCTCCATGATAGGTTAATAATTTTCATAAATAACCCAAAATAAACTTACTCTTAATTCATAAAATCATCTAACTAAAAATAATCGGTCAAACTAACCAGGGACTTCACGTAGTCTAGTGGTATGTGATAAATACCAGTCGCACTTTGATTGTGGGTTCGATTCCCACATCTTTGTCCGACGCGACGGGTTGTCACACTGTCTGTGTGTTGTCCTTTTTCCAAAACTATATAATTCTTAAAACATTCCCCAACATGATATAAAATCTTAAAAAATGATCATTACATATTTTAACCTCAAGTTTATCTCATGCCTTTCATTTTCCAACATATCATATAATAACCCATAATTACCTCAAAAGTAAGGATCATATAAACTCTAATGGTTACCTTTATAATTATTACCTGAACTTCCACATCGATTGGTCATCTCATACATGATGCATTACACTACATACCAAGGTTCAAGTGGTTGATCATGACTCCTTGATAGTTGGTTTAGAACAACCCTGAGATTCCTCATTGAATCCCCCATTTTATCTAGTATCTTAATCAGAGAACCACCATAGTTTCCTTCAAACCTATTGTCTCTCTTGTGCCTGCTAGATCCATCCATTAACTAAAAACGGAAATGTCAGTGTGAGTATATCAACAAAACCATCATGTACTAATGAGGAAGGTAAACACTAAGATATACTTACTCATTCACTTTATCTAAAACTAGGACTCTTTCTGAAATCCTAACCATTATGGTAATGTCACTTATGCTTAAAGAATACACTAACCTCTAAAGTTATCTAAACCGACCTTTGATACCAACTATAAGGCTGCAACCTTAAACCTTACTTAAAATTGAATTAAATGAATAATTCACATTGTGGATCTTTTCAGGTTTAGAGTTTTAGAGAATTAGGACATAACTATTACATCTCAAAAGATTACAAAGTAGTCTCTTCTACTAAATTTCCATAAAATAAAAACTCTTAAAAAGAAACATGTATAGTTCCATGTTTTAGGTAGCATGTCTTTCCCTTGATCCCATCCTTGACCCTATTCCACGATAAGTCCTGTGAAAAACATTTCAAAAACTTGGGATGAGCATAAAAAGCTCAGTAAGGGATACACAAAGAATGAAAACTGTTAGATTTTCAAAACAATAAGTAAACCATGTATACTTTATCAAAGTAATACTTTTCACCTCTTCGAAGTAGCAAAAACTCATCGATAAATAAAATTTCATTACTTACCTTTTTGTAACCAAAGGATTGCCATAAAACCCATATAAAGAACACATAACATATATTAAGGTAACTTGGGACATATACATACTTAAATGGAATAACAATACAGTCGACTTCCACACATATCACTTGATGGAATAGCCATATGGCCAATTTCCATACATACTTAATGGAATAGCCATACGGCCGACTTCCATACCCAATGCATTGGAGGTTATAAAGTAACCACCCGTCCTGGTATTCACGGCACCACCTATCATATGGTTTATAATGTAACCACCCGTTAAAATGTCCAAGTACCAATATAAAATCATAAAACATAAAACCAATAAAAAGGAATGATAACATTTCCACATTTCAATCACAATATATGATAAATATATTGGCATAATAGATTCTTTTATCAAAACCATTTTCAATACCAAAATACATAAAAGAGTATATGGTATTTATTTTATTCTAAAAACATTACGGCTTGTTGAGGAAGCCAAAGACCAAATAATACTCGCGGCGGCGGAAAAGGTCGTTGTCGCCGTGTACATCAAAAGAAACATTCCTTTTTGTCGTTTAGTAAAACGCTTCGTAGAAAAATATTCCTTCTGTATAAAAGTAAAAGTCAAAGGGTTTTATACACCGTATAAGAGAAATTTGTGTATAAAACGAAATATGCCTCAATGAAAGGAGATTGAGACGAAGTCCCATACAAAGACGGTATCCTTGGTTTAAGGATAATTCAATTACATAATTATGTGTGACAAATGAATACACCAAATATAAGTGGATATTAAGTGTAAAATAATCAAAGGTCGTCCACACATAATCAAAGGATTACATATTCAATAACTACATGTTGAACCCAAAGAAATCGAAATTGGGTTAAGAAGTTCTCTTGACAGCCTAATGGCGTCACATCAAAATGAGTTGATGAGAGATAAAAAGTGTATCTCATCACTTGGACATAAAAGTTACATCAATAAGGATATATGAGAACATATCCCAACATAACAATATGTAAATTTAAAAGCCCAACAAAAGATGTTTTTTAGAAAGGGGAGGGTGAAAGGTTCCCTTACCGACTTGGGTATCTTTCAAAACATACGCCCCGTGAAGGAAGGACAATACAACATTGATGTAAATACTCATAAATGAAAGAATATTACACAATGTGTAAAATAATGGGTAGTACATACACCACTCAAAGTAAACTGTGGCAAATGTAGCATAAATCTCATGGGAATAAAAGTGAGATGAAAAATCCCTTGTGAAAACTCGGCAGCCTAACGACGCCACAAAAAACTTACAAAAATCGATTGATGAGAGATCAAATAGGGTATCTCATCATATTAACATAAAGTTTATAGAAATAGGAATATAAAATAACATCCCCAAACATAACAAAGAGGAGCTTAAAAGAAGTGACATAAAGGAGAGTACTTAAAAAGAAAGAGAGAGGTTAGATCTCTTACGAAAATTTGGCAGCCTAACAGCGCCACTCAAAACTTCCAAAATGGATTGATGAGAGAGAATAGGGTCTCTCATCACATGAAAAAAAAATTACAGTAAGATTAATATAAAATAACATCCCAATAACAAGAAAAATGAGCTTTAAAAGCAATGACATAAAAGAGTGTACTTAAAAAGAAAGAGTGGAGTAGGATCCCTTACCTCGGGTCTGACTTGACTCGATTGTTCTTTAACGTCCTGAATAATAAACATGAGTTAATTTCAACATGATTAAGAACCTTTTTAAAGTTCATTATTCCTTATATATCACTTATTTCCATGTTATAAACATTATGTAACCATTTATGTTAATAATGTTTGTTTTGTCGATATTTGGTTCTTAAGTCGAAAGTGGACTTCTTACAATTACATGTTGTTCGTGTGGTCAAAGTTTCTTTATATCCAGAATGATATTCATGATTTGGATAGCATATATATCATATATATCCATCATATAAATGTATTTATAATATTACATAATCATTTAGAGGTAAGAAATGAAATGCACCGTTCATGGAGACGGTAAGCCGTACGTACGCATGAACGCTACTTTCATTTCTATCTCATACTTTAATGGAAAGAAATAATAATGATATAGAGGTATATAATAATTCTATTATAACATCATATATAATAACATTAAATCCATCCTTTATACGTTCCACGTATGGCATTAACAAATCACATCACTTTGATGGGGCGGTAGTCCGCACTTCCTTAAATGATGATATCGTGTTTACTCGTAATGAAAACCATAAAGGTATGCCCAAAATGAAATATACAGAAGAATAAGGAAAACATAAACATATTATATATCATATATAAATATAGTGACATCTTAATGGCCACCTTTTAAGGTTTTAAAAGAATTTTGAACAATAATCGTTTCGGGAGGCATACATTCGCCATCCACGGAAACAGTATATTCGTTAACCATTAGATATAGGTGTGTGTAAGTGTAGCTCGAATACTTATTATAAAAAAATACTAGTATATTGAGGATACTGGATTTGGTACAAAATAAAATTATAAAAAGAGTTTAGGGGGTTGGAGAAGAAAAATAAAACTAAAGGACTCAAAAGAAGACATTACCTTAAAATCGGGTAACTCCCCTTGGTTTGAGCTCAAAGGCTTCCGTGGGAAGATTTCTGCCCAAAGTGAGGCTTCAAGGAGTAAGAGAGGGATGGGCAGAGGCAAAATGGGTAGGGTTTTTCCGAGCCAAAGTCTTTGAGAGTGTGGGTAAGGAGGTAGAGGTGGGGGCCTTTTATAAGAGGAGAGGAGGGGCACTTTTGGAAAGTAAAGAAATATTACTTTATTTGAAAATGAGTTTCGGATTTAAAGGGTCCCAAATTGATATAATTCGAGAATAAGGTGATAAGGTTTCTAAATCCACTCATCCAATAGGTTTTTTACATGTGTAGATATTAGATATTACATTATATTTCCATTTTATTTAAATCGTTAAATAATGAGGTCATCGCTGCATCATCATGATGTCATTAATAATTTAATTTATTTAACGTCTGAAAATTAATAAAAAAAATACTATGATGTAGAAAATCGTTTTATCTTTCCAATGACTATTTATAATAAAAAATATGATCTTTTTAACCCCATGTAAAAATTCTTTTTGTAAAACATATTATGTTTGTGTCATTTTTACTTTAACAATTAATAAAAAGTTAATTATGTCATTTTCCAACCAAAGTGGCTCCATGGGGTCCCCAAGTTGACCCATGGCTTTTCATGGTCTTCCATGACACAACCAACGAGGTTAGGACTTGTGTATAGGTTATTTTATATTATTAAATCATTATTTTTTACCTTAAACTACACTAATTACCACTAATCGCGATTAAAAACTTAATAAGTTACTATTCACCAAAAAATTATTTTTCTCCCATTGAACCACATTTTACTTCATAATGACAACCATGTATGATGGATTTTTGAAATTCAAAACACAGAAGTGGTAAAATTTCATTTAAACGAAAAATCATCTTTTATAAGTACCACTTAGTGGATTCACTATTCATCAAAAATTGAAGTTTTTCAGAAAAATCCAAAAAATTCACCCTAAGCTATATTTGATATTCCGAATTCAAAAATGAAGTCGTTTTTACAAAATTAAAAACATATAAGTCACATTAATTAATTTAATAATTAATTCCCGCTGTCAGAGAAAATAGCGTGTTTTTATGAAACAATATGTATCAAAAGATTGACACTAGTTTAAGTCGGATTTCAAAGTGAAATTAATTCCAACGACCACTATTGGATTTAATGGTAAAAATATTTTCTAATTTCACTTTAAAACAAATTCAAATGATAATCTATTCATATAAATAAATTAGATTAAAAAGAGGTTTTGAATTAAAATACAACATTTTACACTTCATTAAAAAAATGAACTTTATCGGAAAAATACCAAAAATTTACACAAAGGAAAATTTGATGTACCGATTCTAAAGAAGAGTTTTATTTGGTCCAAAAGAATTTATAAGAGTGATAAAAACTATATTTAATGACAGTTCGCCATCAAAAGGCGATAAGTGAACCTTTATTGAAAATTAGGGTATAAAAGCCTAAAATTGAAATATTTATATATATTATGCCTTTATATTTTATTGGATAAATGTAAAAACATTTAAAAAACATATATAATCATAATTTTGTTATTTCTATCCATTCCTGTCAATACAACGGCTACATGTTAACTACCATTTAAAATAATATTATTTTAATATTAAAGTGCAACATAAGATTCCCAAGAAACTCGTTGTTGCGTATTGGGTACGCCATCAAGCATTACATCCCCTTTAAAGTAATATTAATATTTTATTCACAAATATGGATAAATATGAAAATTTTATATTCTTTATTTAGCTGGGGTGTTACACTAATGGATTATGAAAATAAATTCATGATGTGAACTCAATTATTTATAGGGTTCATAGCATGATAGAAACTAAAATAACATATCGACGAGGAAGAGTTATAACTACGTATTCACTGTAATATAGCCATCATATTATTGATGACGACACTAAGATCAACAATAGAGTAATTGTGATGGAAAATGATATAGTGAGAACTAATTGGGGGAGATTACATTTAACTATATTGGTATCAGTTGGAACTCTTATGATAGACAGGTTCAATAAATTTCAACTTATTCTCAAATAATTACATCAATAAGGATCCAATATAAATGATTGGGTTTTCCACCACACCATACCACTATAGATGGTTGATTTAGATTTGGATCATTGGATAATTAAAAAATTTATATTAAAACAACATCATAATGGTTTTAAATATGATTTAAAATGCGATAAATTTTATTTTATTATATAATCACCTAGAAGAAATCGTTGGAAATAGTTAGTGTTTCGTATGCCCCTTATAGATAGATGTGTTAGTATCATCTGAATACATATTATCCACATTATTATACTAGTCTCTATTATTATATAAAACACCTCTACACATCTGTATTATAATTGTACGGATAAAACGGTAAAAAATGATCAATTTGTTCATTAAATAGTGTGAGGTTCCATCATACCAAAAAAAATGTAAGGAATTTTTTTTATTACAAGAGAATCTAATTTTATAATTTATTCTTATTTCATTAATCATATGGGGTTTAATGTTAAAATAATTCCTCATGTATTTATAATGTTCAATAATATCATGAAATTAATATATCTAGGTTTTAAATTTGTATGGTATTTTATAATTATTAATGGGGATTGGTTTGTATGATTTTTTCCATTCTGGATATGGACATCATGGATCACACAGTAATAATTTATTGGCTTATATCATTTAATTACCATATCAATATTTTACACATAATGTTCTTTTTTAACTCTTTGATGTCATTGTATATCACTTTAAGGGATATTAGGATCTAAATAAATCCTTAGTTGGCTCATTAGAAAAAATGGTTTAGATTAAATACCATCGGTTCTCAGTACTATAATTAGATTCTTTTTAGGAAATCGTGGAGCGAGATGTTTGATAAATCATATATTATTAAAATGATTTTTTAATTGAAAACATCTCTTAAATTACAAATAAAAAGGATATCAAATTTTTTAATGATCTGGTACTGATGAATAATCCTATTTAACATATTTCTAATATAATATCCAAAACAAAATTGTTGCAGTTTGAGTTCTTAGGAAATAAATATGTAATTTCTCTAGGATATGATTTCTTTTCATATCAGTATATTATTACTATTACATTTTTCTATCCATTCATGTATTTACACTCTGAAGATATCATTGCAAAGGAAAGACAGCCAAGTAAATCTTATTTATTTCTTTAAAAAAATAACTTAAATAAAATCCCACATGGTAAACATAAAATTTATTGTTTGAACAAGGTAATGGTTATTTGGTATTTTTTTCCTATGACATGATCCATTTTTGGATTGGTTTTCATAAAATTATATCATGCCAAATATTAAAACTCAAGATAGTTACAACTTAATGAAAATTTTTATCGACTGAAAAATTGATAATATCCATTCAATTCCCTCACCTGAAATAATTGGGTCAATTTTTTTTTGATAGATAAATTCACTATGTTTATTGATCTTAATATTTTAAATCACATTTTTCAAAATGGTATTTAAATATTAGGAAACAGTAATTGATATAATATTTTATAATGATTGAAATTTATAAAATTTATATTTTGGGTAAGGATAATTCAATTGATAATGATCATATTTAATATTAATATATCTAATTTCATAGATATTATATTATAAGAATGAATATGTTGATAGGGATTACTAATAGGAAACTAGATTGCGATGGGAAGGGATGTTTTGTAGAATTATTTCCTATATTTCATGCTGTTACCTCTCTATTTTGGAAATATTTTGAACACTAAAACGGTACCCCATTGACAATGATAACTACATATCATCCCCAGCCATATGTTCAATAAATGAATCTAATCCATTCATTGGATTTAATGCTCATATCTTTTCTTAAGGATATTGGTTTCTTATATGATGGTTTATTACCATTATTGGAGTTCTTGTGTAATTGAAATTATCACGGAATGATATATATGGTTCCATTTGATTAATTTTATAGAATTATTTTACACTCATTACATTATAGGTCAATGATTATGTTGACTACCCTTACTATACCATACATAGGGCTTATGATTACAGAAAAGATTTAATGTATCATGAATTGAATAAAAATGACCCTGATTCATAATGAATATTTTATGGAATTATGATTTTGGATCTTACCTTTTATATAGTGTGTAATTATTTCTTAAACATCTCTTCATGTTTGGAGAACCATCTTTTTCCCAGTCAATGTATGTTGTCTCCATAATATACCGATCATTTTGAGATAACTGAACATATTTGGGATAAATATTATTGAATGTTTTTAATGAAAAAGTTAATTTTGGTTCATTACATGTTTAATTTATCTCAATTGATAACATAACTACTTTCCAATTTTTATTAAATTTAATATGATCCTAGTGTTATTGATCCTGATGCTACATTTCTCTATGAATTGATATGTATTCTACGTAGATAATAGAGGATCTTACATGGGAATTTTTTTACTGTGGGTTTTTTTTGAAATTGATAAGTTCAATTATAGATATTTTTATTAGAAGACTAATATTAAAGGTATTTTCATTTAAGTTCCCTTATTTCTTTTTTTTGGGTTCTTCCGATTAATTTTCGTGGAAAAGGAGGATTTCCAAAATTTTGGCCAAACTGTGAGCCGGATTCCATATTAAAAATTAAATGTTGTTTCTTTTATAACATCTTCATTTTTTTAACATTTTTCATCCATTCAAATTCATACTTGGCCTCCCCTGACCTATTAACACCACCATGTCAATTTGGTTCCTCTATAAATCCATAATCATGGTATATTTGGATTTTTATTTACAGTGTAAGGTCATCTCGAAATCGCATTTCTAGTTTTTAAAAAATATTGTTTTTTAATATTTAATTCAATTTTAATGATTTTCAGGTGATTCCACCTCCGACCTAATTCTATGGAACCTAGGTGCTCCTACATTTACTTTCCCGCTATTCAAATCTCATTTTCCTTGCGGTTTAGGTCGAAACATCTGAATCATTCACAATTCCTCCATATTTATAATGGTAATTGGATTTCATCATAACATCTTAATTCCCCCTCCCCATTTCAGTTTTTGATTTAACTTAGCTTAACTATTCCAAACTCAATTGCATTTTTGGCTATTTTCAAATTCATCTATTGGTAAATTTTGGGTGACTTCTTCAAGATCACCCATGTAAGTGAGTTTCATTTATTCTTCTTTCATTTTTCAAAGGGTTTCATTCAATGTGCATGGGTGTTATTTTGATAAAATTGATGCACAAATGACTAGAAGGAAGGGTTTTCATCCTAGGGTTTACCCTTGGGGTTTCTTGGTGCAATAATATTTTTTCTAGCTTGATCTACCCTAATTGAGGTTCAGTGGTTGTGCGATTGATATTTTGCACGAAGGATTCATGGTTTTAAACATTTTGGTAGGTGATTCCATTATTTATTCATTCCTTATGAATTATCTAGTCGTTTTTACAGGATTTCAATGATTATATAAATTTATTATTTTTGGGAAATTTTTTTCAGTGGTGTTTATAATGAATATGAATTTTTAGTGCTATTATTATGTGCCATTGGGGTTTTTTATAGAAATATCTTGTTGGTTCATTTGGGGCTACCCTATAAAAACATAGTTGATTTTTTTATGTGTATTAAGGATTAAAATACTATTTTGAATTTATATATCCTTTTTTGTTTCTGAAAAAATATTCTATAATGATGTTTGTGAAGAAAATGGTGATTAAGTGTCTTGTTTGGGTAAAAATGGGGTTTTTAAAAAAAGATGTAACTTCTTGGTTCATATAAAGATACTATATAACTTAATTTTTCGATTAATTGGAGGCTATTGAACTTCCATTTCTATTCGACAATTTATAATAGTTTTAAATATCTTTAATGATACTATCATTGTCCATAAGGTACATACTCCATTCACTTAACCCCGTATATTATTCTTCCCTCTCCATCCAGAGCATCTAACTATAAAATTGCTCGATGATGTTATCATGAATGTCCTTCTAGCCTATATTATCCAACTATCTATCTTGAGTATGGATGTCACGCCAATTATTGTTCTTCCCATGTAAAAATTATGTGTCCAATTTATCTATAATCTTAGCATGTATTATCACATGTTAGTGAATTTTTTAGATATATTAAATACATTAATATTCAATATTAGGTCAAAACTCTCTCGTGAAAGACTATGGGTATTTCCAAGGGAACTCCCATATCATGATGGAAAGAACATTCACCACCCACCCTTGGACTCATTCCATTGACTAAATAAAATTGTATAATTTCTCACGGAACATGTACATGATATCACGACTAGCACTTTTCATGCCTTAGGTTACATTTCTATAGGATCATTCATTCCCATGTCTTCCATTCATTCTATCCCTATTCATCATCATTGATGCATAACACTATAACTATAACCAAAAACCATAAGAAAAATTACAAATATATTTATCACAATCATGTGGATTCATATAAATCCCTAATATATTATTCCACCAAACCCCAGCACATGGTCCAATCCATGTCTCCATCACAGCCCCTAACCATATTACTAATAGGTCTTGGTAAACCCAAGTGTACACACATCGTCATTATACATGATTCCCATTATACACCCATTTTCTAATTTTGTTATTTTTTTATAATTTTAAATTTATATTTGGAGCCTTTATTAGATAAATTACACAATAAAATAAAAATTAAAGAGTTTCAACATCGTACCAATATCCTAATTTTTTATGCATGCCTAAAAATGATTATTGTTAAAATAATTACTCAATTAAATGAATGATTCATAAATACTATTCACTCATGGGATACTAGGCCATGATTCAAATCATATAAATTCACATAGGAAATAATCACATCACACAACATGAGCATCACTTGAGGTGAAATGAAATCAAACAATAAAAACATTCATTAATATAAAATACCCTACCATTGGAACATGGATTTTACATTCATGCATGGGGAATATAATCCCATTAATGTACTCTTAATGATGTCCCAAATAATCCTAATATCTGGTGTACATTTCACAAATTGAAAAAAAAATCCTTTGACACCACATTGTGATGTCACTACCCAGTTTCCACATGATGGTTCCCTGAGCCATTTGGCCATATTAATTTAAACACGCCTCCCTATATGCTATTTCTCTTTGAATATCATCTAGTGTCTTATATAAATTTTGGAGGTAATATACCCTTGTTATCAATTATGTGAAATAATAAAAATAAATATACAATATCCAACAGACTAACCAAACTGAATGGAATATCGAAAAGAATGTATAATCATGAGCTAAACCAAAACATGAATAAAATCTCCAAACCAAAAGAGTTGATATTTTATGCCATAATAAGTTTTACATGTCTAGTTTGAACCGAAAATAAATACACACAAACAAATATCAGTGTGTCTTGACAACAATTATGTTTCTATCATCAATGCTCCGTAAAAAATTATCAATCATACACAATTATATTTCCCTTATCCTATAATTAAAATATGAATTTTATTCATGTTCCAATCCTGACTCTTGAGTTGGTTGTATGTTAAAATCAAATGGCACCCCCAATGGCATATAGAACAATATCAAGTCAATAACTATGCATAAAGATTTATAAATAATAAATTACAATTTATAAGGTAAACCATTTACATAATCAATTATTAATTATTTAACCATATAAAATCCTCGTGTTCATGAGGAAACCTAAATGATAAATACCTATTATTTTTAATGTCTATGTATTAACAATATCATGAAGTGAAAACCTCAATTAATTATCCCATGGTAATTAATGATCCATCACATATAAATTCATATTTTGGACACTTGAAACCATTTATAATTTATAATTTCATTGACATATAACATCATGTCAAGAACCCCATGTTTATTTGGAGAATGTGTCCCTATACCACACCTCATACATATATGCATCCTCAGTCCGTGTCCCATATAATAATATACATATGCATGCAATTTGGTCTTGAATGAAATGGTTAGCGCACTATGGGTATGAGGAGAAATAGTGCTTATCCCCCACCCAATTTCTCACTCACTAATTTATATCAGACATATCACATTTACCAATGTTAATCCAAATTAACCCTCTACTCGAAAATTATCTTCATTATATACCTTTTCAATAATAAATTCAATAGTAATTCCTTATATTAATCACTTTGAATAATAAGATAAATTCCTCATCAAACATTTTATCTACATTTATTCACATACCCCATTAACCTTTCATGGTTATTCTAATTATCCCATTAATCCCATTATCAATCAATTCCATATTATAACAATTATCCAAAAAATTTGTCCAATTTAATTTACTTATTACATAATCAAAATATCAAATCAATTCTATAATCACATCATTTGATTTATTAATTAACAGATTAATTAATCCAAATTAATATGTGATTGAAGATCATATAATTGTTTTTTCGAATATCTATACAAAAAATAATAAACAAGCCTACAAGATTTAAAATATAGGTCGTCTAACTCAAAATCATTAATGGACACATTCTAATGGGAATACCCAATTAATGTTTGAGGATCAAGAACCCGAAATGAAAGATATCTAGAAACAAATACTTGAATCAAGATAAAACAGATTTAGTTACATCTTAACTTCTATCTAATACATCATCAATGAAGTAGAATCATAGGTCAAATGGATGATAAAAATATGGGAGAGTGGAAGGAAACCAATCATGATGTGATCACATACTAGAAATGTGTGATTATTTTTCAAAAAATCATTAATTCATCAATAACGGGGTTGTTAAGGCCTTGTAATCCATCAATGAGCTTCCAAAATCTAAAGAAAACATTTAGGTTCGAGTTGGGTAAAATAATGGTGTAGTATGTTTTGTTCAAGAAAATTAAAAATAAGAGAATTAAAACTACTTCTATAGATTCTTTTATAGGGGAGAAAAATTCTCCAAACCATACACTCTAACAGTGACCCTATCAGGGGGTCTCATGGTCACTTTTACGATGACTCATGATTATACAGAATACATTCCAACCATTCAATCCCACTATGTCTAGGGTATCATGGTATTCTATGGTAGGACATACAGTTTTAGAAAATCATGTTCTTGTCTTGAACAACCCATTACCCTATAGAAAATCTCAGAATACACCAAAAATCAATCCAATATAAATCCCATAGATTATATTCTAAAAAATGGAAAAAATACATAAATACAATATTTATACATCTATATTAAATTTCAAGAACATATAATTATCCCAATCAATATGTTCTCATCCATACGAAAAATTATAGATAAATATTTTCCATTTCTATCCATAGTTTTTTCCATGGGATTCTATGGAATATTTTCATCTTGACGATGCCTATGATATTATTGTGTGTATAACTTAATATAATTAATTTTAATTTATGTAAGAATTTTTAATATTGATCCCTGAAATCCTTTTACTGACCATGGTAGTAATAAATCAATTTAATAATGAAAACCTTAATAACCTATATAGGAAATGATCTAATCCAAAATTCTATTATAATTATTCCTACCTTAATCCATGTATAATACATTATATTCAATTGAATATGTCTGGGGAGTATTTATTATGATATTGGGGGTTGTACAACATTTTTGGGAGGTTTTTGTGATATATTGGCAATAAAAATACCGCAATTCTAATTTATTACACATGACACTTGCTGGAAAAATGAAAAAAATTGGCTGTGTATTGTGAGTATAAGAAATCACTACATCTAGAGCAATGATTATTATTTGACTTGGTGGTGGATGTGACATTTATTTTAAGAACAATATTCAAAAAAAGTAAAAAAATTGATATAGAAGTAAAATAGTGATTATGAATAGAAAAAATAACGAGAAAATGAAATACTTGGTGCTTTATTGATATTTATTACTTTAATCAGGTTCTTATTTGAGAAATGGGGGTTGAGAGATACCATTTTTTATGTATTATTTTCTTATGTCTTAACTTTTGATATCATACAGTCTTCTATTGTTTCAAACCTAAAATTTTAGCTTATTATTATATTTATCGACAAAAATGAAGCCAAAGATTCATTTCATCATAAATAAAAAGTTATCATGACAGATTTTGATTTATGTTTTTAGGTTGTGCTAATGTAAAATTCTTTTCAAGGACATTTTATGTGAAATATTTTTGAGATATGAATAGAAATTCACTACAACGGTAACCTTGAGAAATGAGTAGAAATATGTTAGTGTGATGTAAATTTCAATATTTCTTCTCATTAATGATGAATTGAGAAATAAAATTTGAAGGAAGAATATTCATTTCTATTTTTTGATGTGGAAATGAAAAATAAATTTCTAGGTTTACTTAATTTAAGAATAAAGAGTTTAGAAAATTGTTTTATGTAAAATTTGAATGTATATGTTCAATTATCAAACATTTCATTATGTGACATTTTAAATATAAATATTAGTAAAATGAGTTTCCATTGATTTTTTTTTTTGAGATTACATTATTGAGGAAGAAGATGTTATCTGTTTGGGGGAATTGATAGAGTTATATTGTTGATTTATTTTTTGATATATTATAAAAATTTTCAACAGTAAATTACTATTATTACTGGTTTTTAATTGTTTTTCTATTTTTTTGGACAAAAATTCGATTAATATAAAATGAAAAAATAAAATATGAATATAGTGTGACACAAACACTTCACACAACACCATGTATTGACATGACATTACATCATATTTTTAATGATATAATGAAGATGCAACATAATCAAGGACCAAACATAGAGCTTGGAAATAAATTACTTGAAAAAACTATAGAATCCTAATGGAAATTATAATTTGACATCATATAATTTATATATAGGATATTTAAGTGGATATATTTTGTAGGCTTTGAATAATTAAAAATCATGAAAAATATTCACGACCCAGACCATTACATGTCGTGTACACCAATTACAAAAAAATTAATTCTTTGAGAGATAGAAAAACAGAAATTTATGAGGGGTCTTTAGTATAAAAACATTTTGAACACACATTGATATCCGATAATGAATTGGTAACGTTTAATGGATAAGTAATGATGTTATAGATATGGGTTGATTCCAGCAGATACGATGCAAGAGATGATGGAAATGGGGTCGATCGACGCATGATTCTCTAGATAATTAAATACTAGATATTTATTTGCCGACATTCCATTTCATCAATTTTAATTTTTATATTATTACACTCATGTACTAAATCATCATTACATCCCCATAAATGGATGTGAAGTTATTTTTATTGATCGAGAATGAGGGAGACTGCACCAATGATTCGATACATTATTTTTTTATTCTTATATTAATATAACACTCTTATATCTTCTTCTGACTATTATCAAACAATTTATAGTTTTTATTTCCTCATGTGATTATGTATGGATTTTATTCTCTTAGATATTAATTTTTTTTGATGATGATCATTATATCCCTCCACCCAATTTTTGTCTTTATATAATGGAACATTCTTGGGAATAGTTGTGAGTTCTCGGTGATTGTCAACAGATGTAGAGAATTGTGGTAAAAACTATTGATTTATGGGGAATAATGGTACATAGTCATGGGGATTCCCTATCTAATCATCAATACCAAGAAAATATACTCTCACATAGGAAGTATTGTATAATGATATTGGATTTCCGTTAGGGTTATTTTCAAATTCACAGTTTGTTCGAGGGAGAAGAAGCAACCAATTGATAAATCATAATCTTAAAAAGGATAAGAGGTGGAACAATTTATATTTTTAAAGAAATTATTTCATTTCTGTATGTATAAAAAACTCACATTGATCATTTTCTCAATCATATAATTTCGATTCAATCAATTTAATCATCATTCTATCAATAATTTCACAAAAAAAATAAAAAATCAACATTCCTAAAATCAATTAAATGTGAAGAACTCATTTCTATATGAACTCATATTAAATAAAAATCATAGGATAATTATTACAATATAATAGGTTGTTGTAATATTTTAATGTTTTCTCACAACGGAAGATAGTCATCAATAAAAATAAGAATAGTTATTGGAGGTAGTGAAAAAAATAATCCAAATAAATGATCATGGGATGGCATGTCGTTATTATAAAAAATTAATTTATTTTGAAAATGAAATTGAAAGAAATATTATACAATTAAGAATAATAAAATTTCAATAATATATTGATGTAATTATACTATCAAGTTCAAGTGACACATTCAATGTTCAATATAAACATGATATAATGGTTCAAAATACCAAAAAAAATATTGTTATTGAACTAAACTCTTTAATTCACTATTAAACCTAACCAACTCAATATAACGTCTTTAGATAATTATTTGGGGTATTGAATTATATAGACTCATATTTTACCAAAATTGAATCGTCTATTTTGAGAAGTTCCTGACAAAAATATTCTATAATTTAAATGTGTATGATAAAACATCAGGGAAATTAGAGCACCTTACAGAATATTCTAGTGGAATTAATTCCCCTTCTCACTAAATGAATCCACATTGGGTTTTTTTAAAATATATAACAAGTTGAATTCAATGACTACGATAAACTCAAGAGCTTATTCATATTGAATTGTATTCCCACATCCCATATTGTAGAAACTAGAAAAGAGATCAAAACTACTTATAAGTAAATCAAAGACTCCCTATTTGATTATTGGGTGTGGTTCAAGATTCATTCTGAAACCTACACAAGTTAATCCCTAGTGGAACAATAATTTCATATATTCTTCTTCAATGGATTTCTCATCAATGATCTCAACCTACCTTCCACCTGATCTTGAGAGGGCATTATTGAAAAGTCACTCGATAAATCCATAGGTTAAATTGAAAAGATTTATAAAAACTCACATCAATACAATAATAATGTTATAGGATATATATTCATTCATGAGATAAGTACAACTGATTCAACACCACCATTACTATAAACCACACATAAGTAAATATCCTATATATCAAAAGAAATTAATGACACGTGTAACAAGAAAACAAGACATGTTTCATGTATTTGGTCTCTTTTGTTTTTCTTTTCATGATAATGACTAGTGACCATTGATTTCGGAGAAAAAAGATACACTATATACTTTCACAAAATGAATTTAATGTAGAATCATCAATTATAATCATATCCTCAATCATGTGATGGACGAAAAAAAGAAAAAACACCATTATATCCTGAACAATATCACATTCAAAATTTATTGTAGTCGGAATAATATCACAACCAATCGGCAAATTTGTAATCCATTATAATAAAATTACAATATAATTCTTTAAAATCATCATGCACATCTTAATAGAACAAACATGGAGAAAAGTATGATGAGTTGAAGAATAAGGTGGATAAGCTAACATAAAAAGTAAGACATATTATATATTTTCCAAACAAGAATCCAAGAATTCTATA
Source organism: Viscum album (assembly GCA_963277665.1). Taxonomy (NCBI): domain Eukaryota; kingdom Viridiplantae; phylum Streptophyta; class Magnoliopsida; order Santalales; family Viscaceae; genus Viscum; species Viscum album. The sequence goes on along the minus strand of OY728126.1, from coordinate 1,392,106,817 downwards.
AGGATAATTAGTCCCTAATATCAAAGATAATGTGAGTAAAATTATAATAAGAAGTGGAAAATATTTTATAAAACCTGAAAAAATAAAGTTTTCTGATTCTTAGAAAATATTTTATAGCTTTAACCATCCTTAAAAACCCAAGGGGACTGAACCATTACTTATATATATCTAGGTTTATAATGAAAGTTACATAACTATAGTTAAAATTACAACAAAGTGAGAAAACAATCAATCTGGAACCATTTCCATTCATAGTAGTGGATTCAAATAAAGTGGAAGTTGATTGAAATCAAAAATAAATTTCGGAGTCCTTTTAGAATGTGGATTTCAATATTTTAATTCTAGAGAAAATATGAAAAATCCATAAAACGTATGAGAATTATCTCAATGATATATTCACTAAATAAAGGTGACTAGACGGAAATAAGCACATCATCCCTGGGAGAAGTTTATCTCCACTAATCATTCCATAAATAATGCAACTTGTTCATGATCGATGGTCATTATCTATTCCTTTTACATTTGGATTTTATATTTCATTGATTCCTTATGTCATTTAGATTTATTGATAAATTTCATTCCTCATAATTTATTTTATTCTCTACATATTTGTTATGTTTTGCCTACTCAAGTTGTGGTTGAACTCTTAAATTGGTCCACCAGTTTCCCAACACATGTTTGGGAAGACATTAATCTAAAAGTCAATGATATGTTGTTCCTATTTGAATTTTTTTATCTGTTAATGGAAGAATATATGAGTTCATCACCCATACCAGTAAATATTAGGATAAAATTATTAATGATATCAAGGTCCATCATCAATGTTTTTGATTAAATGAATTCAATGAATCATTGAGATAGTCATGTGTATTTTAATATACATGACCCTATAATTTATCAAGATGATATTCACTAAATTAAATCTCTCTCAATATAGGTATTGATCCTACTAATGAATCAGATGTGACTTAGAAATTATAAAAAATATAATATCATTTTTCATCAGAAATAATATTGAAGTGGTATGTTCCCAAATAAATATGGAAATAATATTCAAATTTTAAATAATAGATATAATTATACTTATTTTACAGTTTGGTACTAGTGGATGAATATTAAATATCAATAGTAGATGTTGATATAAATATTTATAATTTCAAATGGAAAGAACATAAGATGATTTTCATATATATCCATAAAATTATTGTGTAGTAACATGTACTAACCGAGATTCCTTACAAAATCCTCAATATAGAACATGAGTTGGAAAAGGTAAAATAAAATCACATTTACACAGAAGATATAAGAACCCTACTTTATTTCACATTTAAACATTATTTATTACATGAAATTTCATATAATTCAATATAGAATATGGAGAGTTATATGGTATTTGGGGCATAAGATCATTACATAAACACATAAAACAAGAAATAAAACATCTTCATTGAAAACATCCTCTACATGACCACAATATTCTTTCATACTTAACATTGCATGGTATAACATGGGGACATACATAAGAATGGGGTGAGCTATAAATCCTCGTAAATGAATAAAAGAGGAATAACATGATGAATACAATAATTGTTAGACAATAGGAATATAAATGGATAACATGGGAATATGAACATAAAGGCATGATAAGGCATGATAATCATAACATGGGGATGTTGCAGCATCACTTTTCATGGAATTTGCATCAGCCAAGTCTCATTACACATAAAACATGAGTAAACCCTAATTGCAGATGAAGCACTAGGAAAACCAAATTTATCATAAATTATCATGAATAAACACCCATTTCACATGATTTATCGTGATACTACACTTCACCCAATGCATTGGAGTGCTATTAGGGAGCACCCATCATAATCATTTCATTTCATGCATAAGTGTGCCACATAGATCCAACATCATGGATTAATTAAAATAATAATTAATTCCACTAATAATAGATGTGGAATAAATAAATTTATGTCCTCAATCAAATAATACATGTGGATAATGTTAAATACCCTTTATAAACAAGTGATTATGGTATCAACTACACAATGATTTTGGAATGGAAATTTTGGTGTAATTTCGGCAGCAGAACGACGTCAAATTGATATTCAAAAAAAGGTAAATGAAATTTCATGTGTTATATAATCATTTATAAATTAAATGGAATTTATTTGGATCTTGGGAAATAATATAATAACATAAAAATTGGAATTTAGATCCATAATATAAATTAACTTCATGGATGTGAATGAGGGGAGAGAAATTCATTACTGAATTTCGGCAAGGTAACAGGTGTACATAGATGGAATTAATGAGAGAGAAAATAGGACTATAATAATAAAAAAATTAATATTAATTTATTTGAGAAGTGAAAAATCATACCCTAACATTTTTAATGGAAAATAAAAGGTCATAACAACATAATGAAATTTGGACAAAACTGAGAAAGGATGAAATCACTTACTTGGATGTGTGATCCCAAAGGCATGGTAGGGGCATCCGAGTGGCTTCTTGAGGGCTTAGGGAACCTTGGGAGGATTCTATCGAGATGAGGGTAGAGGACGGACGAACTCCAAAGTATTTTAGTGAAGAGAATGTGGGAGAATGGGTGGGTTTATATAGTAAATGAGAGGGAATTCTTTATTATTTAGGTTTGGGTCACCTCACATTAAACTAATCCAAACCAAAAACCATCCCAATGTTTTTGCCCATGTTTTTTCCCATAGAGGAGTGAAAAAAATATTTTATATGTCTAGTGGAGTGAAGTTTTAAAATAATAGGGTTTCTTATGTGGAGGTGAGTCACACTTTCAAGTAAATCGGTTTTAAAAATTAAATGGTTTATAAGTCACGAAGGGTCCAGTAAAGCTTAGTAAAATAAATCCAAAAAATACAAAATCACATTATATTAAGGATCAAACTTATATTTCCAGATCATATTATTTATTTTATTTTATTATAACACTAATGGGTCATTATAATGTCATAAAACACAATATATATTTAAACGGTATTAAATTTTAAACCAGACATTTGATAGTCTAAGAAAATTAGGAAAATTTTTAAATTCGATGATTTTGATGTTCTGATTCAAAAAATTAATTTTTATTTTATCAAGATAATTTTCAAAATATGTGAATTTTTACTTTCAATAAAAAAACTGGCATTTTTTCAAAAATCAGGGTTTTTGAAAAAAACAACTTTTAAAACATAAAAAAACTTCATTTGCATTCATAAAATTATATGATCATTTATATTTAATAAAAATTATTTAATTACGAATAATAATATTTTATTAAAATTTTATTTAGATAAAAATCCATTACATTACCAAAATTGATTCCTTCGTTTAAAATTAACAAAAAATACAATTTTTTCATTTAAACTATTTAAAAAGTAACAATAATAAAATCAATGTATAATATTTATTATATACAAAAATAATGTATATAATCATAATACTAGGGTCTTGTTACATAACCCCTTAAAACCCCACATAAGATCATAGTGTAAGGTGCGTGACTGTCACAGACTCTGGGTGGCTCGAAAAAAATTGCTCGAGTGGTAATCTCTATACACGTCCATTTCTCCTATAGGCATTTCCACTCAAGAATAATGTATTGAAGCTCGACACGATATTGGTCATGGTTGATGCCCAATGATGCCCCAAAATTTATGTTCTCTGAAAAATGGGCTTTGTATAGGGAAAGTCTACAATATGAGGCCATCGATTCCTTTGTCTGTGTAAATTGGATTTGTTGAAGCCTTAAATTTATACTAATCGTGTGATCACTAATCAATAACTATATTAGAAATGGTAAAAATTTATAATGGTATTTTATAATCCAAAACATAAAACCAAATTAGTGCATATGTTTTACATAACCATAAGAAGTTATTTAAAAGGACTAAGAGGAATTTTCATTAATAAAGTTTTGGGTCCTTACAATATTCCCCAATTAAGAAATTTGTCCCTCTAAATTCCCATTTACCCCAATGAAACAGATGTGGGTAACTCTACCTCATCACTTCCTCTGATTCGCATGTCACGTATTAAAAACTTCTAGTTTCTCCATAACACCTTGATTAGGGGCATTGTCTTATTTTGTATAACCTTTCTCTATGATCTAAAATCTTCAGGGATTACTCCTCGTAAGAAATACCATCATCTAACTAGACTGCCTCTGAAGATCGTACATGTGAAGAGTAAGGTATATAATTCTATAAGGGTGATACATGAAATACATCATGTACATTGGCCATAGTAGGTGGATGTTCTAGACAATAGGCCACAACCACAACACAATCAAGAACATAGAAGGGTCTGATTTACCAGGGACATAACTTTCCATTCTTTCCTAACCTCATGACCCTCTTCAACGAAGATATGCATAGAAATTTCATGTCTCCATATTTGAATTCAATGACCTGTCGATAGTTGTCTCTTATACTCTTATTTAGAATTTTGGCTACCATGAATTGTTTTCAATGTTTTTCACCTTCTCGACCATTTCATTGACAATTTCAGGTCCTAGCATCTTACCCTCACTGACTACAACCCAACATGATGGGGTTATGCACATTTTCCTCTAAATGTCATTATATTGTACCATTTGGTTTCTCGAGTGGAAACTGTTATTGTAAAATAATTCAACTAGAGGAAGTTGTTGGTCCCATCATCCTTTGAAGTCCATAGAATATGATCATAACATATCGTCTAGTGTCTGAATAATTCGCTCAGTTTGGCTATCAGTTTGTGGTTGATTGGTCATACTGATGTTCAGTTCAGTGCTTATAGCATGTTTGATACTTTTCCAGAACATCGAGGTGAATCTCATATCACGATCAGATACAATAGATAGTGTGACTATATGCAACCATACCACTTCTTTGATGTAAATATATAACACCTGAGATTTTATGAAAAATATTCTCTTCATTAATGTCTTGTGTTGTTCGCTACACCAAAAAGAGCTTGCACAACACGCATCCTTGACTTTCCTTGCATTACACGCAATCGCGTCCTTCCTCGATAGCGTGTGTAGTACGCAATACCGAGTTTCACTAAACAACGATATGCTATTAAAATATTATTAAAACTAGCAGTTATGAATATTAATAACCACTTTTTGAAATATTGAAAATTTTATTTTTCAAAATGGACTTAATTTTTGGATTCAGGATATCGAAATTAGCTTAGGGTGAAATTTTGGTACTTTTCGGATAACTTTCATATTCTGATGAATAATGAGAATTACTAAATTTTAATTAAAAACAACTTTTATAATAGAAATAATTAATATTGATAAATTGTTAATTTGAGTGATTTTAAAGTATATTTATAATATATTTTTACAATTTAATACAATGTTGGTCATTGTATGTAATTTCACATTTAAACCAGTTATAAACAAGTGTCAATCTTTTGATAGTTATTATCTCTTAAAAACATGCTATTTGTTTTAACAACGGGAATTAAATTTTTTAAATTAGTTAATGTAACTGATATGTTTTGAATTTGATAAAATAGATATCATTTTTGAATTCATAATATCAAATATAGCTTAGGCCTAATTTTTTGTATTTTTTCTGGAAACTTTCATTTTTTGATGAATAGTGAAACCACTAAGTGGTAGTTAAAAAACTGAATTTTTCATAAAACTAAATTTTACTGCTTCTGTGAGTGGAATTTCGAAAATCTGAGAGACACGGTTAATATCAATGACTAAAATGTGGTTCCATGAGATGAAAATAATTTTTGGTGAATAGTATCTTTTTATTTTTTTTACCACGGTTAAAAGTAAATAAGGTAATTAAGGGTAAAAATGATATTATTATTATCTTAACACATGTCCTAATTCTATTGGATAATTTTAATTCGACCAAAAACAACCTTAGGAATAAAATATGACCATTTAATCCCACATGGATTAGATTAGGACATTTATTATTAATTTATTTAAAGAAGGGTTAAAATAGTTAAAATCAATGTTTAATAGGTAAATAATTTTTAATATAGGGATATACATAAGATAAATTCGACTATAAATATTCATTAGAAAGCTAAAAAGATTTCCTACATAATCGTAATTTATTTTTAATTTTTAGACATTATATAATTTAATTTATTTATGACACAACGATGATGCAGTAATTATCATATTAATGAAACATTGACATAATTGAGGTTATAAATACCCAAATAAATGTAATTTGAGACTTCTTATGAATTAAAATAATTTTCTAGGTTAATAGGACATGTTAGTATTGATTTATGAAACTTTTTTCGAACTAATCATTCTGTTATTATTTTCACAAAAATCAATTACTAAATAGTGTTAAAATTGACATAGAATAGTTTTTAAAACAAATATTATATTATTAATTGTTATTTTATTCCTAAAAATCTAAGGTTCGGGGAAATGACTTAGATAAGGTTAAATATATTAATAATAAACATCTTGGAGTTCTTTTGGCTTGATATAGTATGTTTATTAACCTTATTGTGTAAGAATACAAAAAGACACGGTAAAAGTAAAATTATTTATCTTAATGTTAAAACTAAATGATACGGTTAAAATAGGAACCTAAACTTGTCTAAATTCTATTTTATGAGAGTATTTCGACCCATCCCTACCTTAGCTTCGAAATAAATCAATTTTGAGCTATTTAAAACCGAATTTGGCTTTATAATAAAATAATATTTTTAGTTTTCCAAAGGTGCCCCTCTCCTCCCTTATAAAAGGGCACCTCCTCCCCCTCTTCCTCACACAAATTTGAGCCTTCAAGCTCTTCCAAACCCTGCCAATTTCTCCTCTAAATTTCCATAGAAACATCCAAGAGGTTCTGGTATTCTTCAAAGACCTATTTTAGTGCCCTAAAAGGAGGTCTCAAAGAGGCGCTTCAAAGAAGAGGTAATGTCTGTTACCTATTCTTTCAACTTTATTTCTTATTCCACTTCTTCTTCATAGTTTGTTTTATTATGAAGTAATAACATCAGTATCACTAATATACTGATTTGTTATTATAATTATGAAACAACCCTATTTCACCATCTATCCATCCTACGGAAAATGAAATCACCGCGCGTGCGTACGTACGGAATACCGTCTCCACGCCGTGGTGTAATCTATTTTCCACCACCACCTTACTTGGATGGATATAAGGGTGTAAATAATAACTATATATGATTATTCTAAAGTGATATTTATTCTCATATAGTATACATACACTTCAATATAGGCCCACGATCATGAGAACTATATCATCGCTCGTGCGTATGTACGGACTACCGTCTCCACGATGCGATAAGATTTATTCTCCACGTTAACCATTCATGAATGATTATAAAGTATATATAATAAGTAATCATGAAATATATGACATAATAATACTTGATTTATGTGTATATATATGTATGTCATCTACTTAATTCCATTCAACTCAATAAGGAAACGAAAACAGCGTTCATACGTACGTACGGCCTACCATCTCCATGAATGGTGTATTTCTTTCCATTTACTGATCTATTATATATATGTATATTCTGAAGATATATTATATATAAATCATGTTTTACATTATGGATTTAAGTAATCATGATCTAAATAATCATATGAATAATTACAAGTTAAAACACGAATGACAAATGAGACGATTTTACCTAAAACTCTCTTTAACATTGAATTTACAAAAGAACGGGTAATATAAAGTCATAAGTGAACCATATATGATATCATAACAATGAGTATGATTATGGAATAAGTCAATGACATTATTTAAATCATTATACAGGAGGTTCAGACACTTACGAAGCAAATCGGACCTAAGGTAAGGGAAAATCTCACAATCTAAAATTTTTATCCGAGATTTTTTATATTTTAAAATTTACTGGGGTGTATTTTATCATCCACATCCATGTTTCATCAATATGTAATGTTATTTCCATCCACCTACAATTGTTTAAATTGATATTTACCCTTCGGTGAGTATTTAGTAAAGGATATGAAAGGAATCTTTTGTCGTTTTTCGTACGAGGTACTTTTTGACTTTTCCGAAAAAAGTAGAGAACAATGTTTTTTTAACTTATACGGCATGAATGGATTTTTAAAACATTATTTCCATGAAGTTTCCTTTACAAGTTTTCAAGTTTATTTTTAATCATCTTCTTTTAGTTTATTATTGTATGACATGTTATGAAAGGAAAAAAAATTTGAAGAAGAAAAGATATTTTCCTCAAGAATGGAGTTCAACTGTTTTATCAAAATTATTTTCCATCTAAGATAATAAAGGGTTCTGTTTCTATCCCTATTATTACATTGATTTGACTATGTTGTGATGGAATTATTTTTATTAATTCATTTATCTAATATTAATTGTTTTATGATGTCATGATGTTTAAGATTCCCTTTTTTATTACATGGGTTATGCTATGATGTATGGTTTATGATTTTGTGGCACACATTAGAATGGTATCATTATGAGATGGGTGGGACCTATATCTCCCTCCAATGCATTGGGTAATGATTTTATATCTCATGAGATAGACATGGCTGGAACGGTAGGTTATACCGGTTTAGTGAAACAGGACTGAAACGAGGAGTGAACTCGGTTCAGAAAGGGACTTTGTCCACTAGGAAAGACTTGGAAATAAGTCTTGACTAATAAGAAATGATTCTCTATGATTATGTGAGTATTCCACAAAGTTTCATGTTTTAAGTTATGATTATTGGGATTTCATTTCACTAATATGATTTATCCCATGTTATGAAATTATGATCTCTTTTGCAGGTTAAGATTTCCAAAAGATATGTTCTTATGAATATGATGTGATTGATATTTCTTTTGTTTACCCTTACTGTGCATTTGAGCTCACCCTTTTATGTTTTGTTTTCCCCAGGTTATAAAGAAAGGATTTAGTTTTTTTTTAAAACAAGATCTTTATGGGAGATGTAGAAGATATTTCACCACAATTAGAAGATTATATTCCGAGTTTCCAATGACACTAAACTATTACGATCCTTGTGTGTGTGTTTTTTGTTATGTACTAAGTATTACACAAAAGTAATGTAATGTCTATGTACATTAAGCTTCGGGTCATTACAGTTGGTATCAGTGGAAAGGTTTAGTCAACCTTTGGAAACTAGGATGCGAGAACTTTAGTGAGATCCCTAGAGATATTTCTAAGGTATGTCTAGGGATGTCCCTAAGGTTAAGTATACGTATAGGTTATAGTCCTAAAATAAAGCTAACGATAATATAATTAAACCTAATATGTTAGATATTGAAGGTAATCCCCCTTTATTATGTTGTTTTCCCTATCATGATTTTTTCCTCTCACACTATTCTTTTTGGGTTCTAGACGATGGCTGGAACCCGATGGAACCGTGTTGATCAATGCAATGGGCAATGCAATGATTGTCCTCCTGAACAAACAAATGTTATGGGAGATGGAGTGAAAAATATTATTTCTATACTTACACAAGCTATGAATCATTCTGGACTTCCAAATGAGTAGAGAAGGGAACAATATTCTATTGAGTCCTTCATGAGGCAACATCCACCTTCTTTCAGTGCGTCTTCTGATCCACTTGTTGCTGAACAATGGATCAGTACCACTGAAAAGATATTTTCAGTTCTTCAATTTTCTGAACATGATAAAGTCATCTTAGCAGTATATCGTTTGGAAGATGAAGCTGATCAATGGTGGAATCTTGTCAAGAATACGAGACAAAGAGATAAAATTGAGTCCATGGAATGGGAAGAGTTCATGAACATAATTTTCAATAAGTACTTCCCTCTTATTCTTCGAACAATGATGGAGAAGGAGTTTCTTGAACTAAAGCAAAAGGATGATGAATCTGTTGGAATATAGGAAGCGAATTTTACAAGGCCTGCAAGGTATGCATCTGGATTTATCATCCAACCTGAAAGTAAAGTTGATCAATTCTTCAGTGGCTTAAAACCAATTCATCGAGTGGCATTAGCTATAAGAGACTTTAGTAGCTATGACGAAATTGTGCGTTGTGCTATCAAGGTAGAAATGGAAGCTGGTGTTACTTATCCATCTCATAGTTTTGACAAGAAACAAAAGATGGAGTTCAAGGAGAAATCTCATAATAAGGTTGAAAAGAAGATGAATGTTTCCTTATGCTCAAAGTGTGGAATGAAGCATGGTGGAGATTGTCTTAAAGGGACAAGTAAATGTTTCAAATGTGGAAAGGAAGGTCATCAAGCATTTTAATGCCGCAATGATGAGAAGAAGATGTCTAATGATGCAAACAAAGAAAGGGATACACAGAATGAACCTACTACACTTCAATGTTTCAAGTGCAAGGATATGGGACATTATGCCAATAAAATTCCCTAATCCAAGGGTTAGTGGTGATCGACATGAGCAACCACTTAAGGAAAAAAACAAAGGGAAGTCACATGCGATCACCATTGGCGATGTTGAATACGACAACGATGTGGTGGAATGATTAAGTGCTTATGTAATGGGATTCCAAAATAATTTTGAGTATTGGAATATTTATGTATTGGTCTATGGTGGTCTTCAATAATTTTATGGTACTGGTAACCATGGAAAGTGATTGAGATATTTTTGGAAAAAAAGATGATATGCGCATAATGAAGTGAAAAAGAGAAAATGACATATTTGACAGTATTCATGAGCTCATGATTGATATAAGGACTAAGTGATATCATGGTTTGAGTATATAGAATTTTGAAGATTTTGGTATGTGGAAAGTGTTAACATTTAACTGCATTCATGTTTTCACTAAGGTTCAATGGGTATTCGAGAGAACACATGATTAAGGCCTTTGAATGTTTGGAATGTGACCAACAAGACATATCTTATGATATATGGGGATCAACGATGGTATTAAATCTCTGGTAATCGTTTTCACTATATTATGAGAGTGGACTGCAGTATTATGGATAAGCCTAATGATTTGAATGGACTATGTTGGACATAAGTTAGTATTGTTTAAGGATAGAAGTTTTTTCGATATTATTGATGGGATGTTATAGTAATATAGTTTTAGAAAAAGGACAACCTGCAGGACGGGCGACAGCCCATCGCGTCAGACAAGGCTATGAGAATCGAACCCACAACCGAAGTGCGACTGGCCTTTATCGCCTACCACTGGCCTACAGAAAGTCCCTTTTTAGTAGAAACTAGTTTTATTATATTAAGTAGTATGATATATGAAGTATAAGTCCATTTTAGGAACCATATATTATTAATCTCACTATAGATGGACTTATGTATTTTTTGATAACTTTTCTACCCTTTTTTTAGGCAGATGGAATGACCCATCATTCTATCACATGATCTGTTATCACATCACGAATGAAAAATTCAACTTCATTTATTTAAGAGATGAAGTGTAAATTGTCCAAAGAACGACCAACGGTGAGACTATACCGAAATCACGAAAGTATTTCTTCTAATTCCAATTTCATCAACTTTAGGGAAACGATCTTGAAAACCAAAAATTTTGTCCTACTGCTCTTATATCTGATGAATCAGATGGTACCTTAGATCATCACAAATGTATGGATTTGTGATTGCTGGATTTTCCATAGCCATGTTCTCTACCACTCTCCATCAGAACATGATGGTTATATTTCTCTTCCGTATCCATATTTTCACCTATGTGGAAACCCAGTGATTAGTTTATTTGGGTAACCGTTACGTTTCATACTTTTGTTTTTAAATATTGGTTTTGGTATTCCTTTTTACGATGTGGGTTTCTATTGAAGAATCTTTCGAATAGTAAACCATTTATAACCCCGACGAATTTCGAGGGCGAAATTCATTTTAAGGGGGGTAGAATGTAACACCCCGAGATTTTATGAAAAATATTCTTTTCGTTTATGTCTTGTGTTGTACGCTACACCAAAAAGAATCTTGCACAACATGAACCCTTGACATGCCTTGCATTACATGCAATCGCGACCTTCCTCAATAACGTGTGTAGTACGCAATACCGAGTTTCACTAAACAACGATATGCTATTAAAATATTATTAAAACTAGCCATTATGAATAGTGATAACCACTTTTTGAAATTTTTTAAATTTTATTTTTCAAAATGGACTTCATTTTTGAATTCGGAATATCGAAATTAGCTTAGGGTGAAATTTTGGTACTTTTCGGATAACTTTCATATTCTGATGAATAGTGAGACTTACTAAATTTTAATTAAAAAAAACTTTTTAAATAGAAATAATTAATAGTGATAAATTTTTAATTTGAGTGATTTTAAAGTATATTAAGAATATATTTTTACAATTTAATACAATGTTGGTCATTGGATGTAATTTCACATTTAAAACAGTTATAAACAAGTGTCAATCTTTTGATAGTTATTATCTCTTAAAAACACGCTATTTGTTTTAACGACGGGAATTAATTATTATATTAGTTAATGTAACTGATTTGTTTTGAATTTGATAAAATAGACATCATTTTTTAATTCATAATATCAAATATAGTTTAGGCCTAATTTTTGGTATTTTTCTGGAAACTTTCATTTTTTGATGAATAGTGAAACCACTAAGTGGTAGTTAAAAAACTGAATTTTTCATAAAACATAATTTTACCACTTCTGTGAGTGGAATTTAGAAAATCCGAGAGACAATGTTAATATCAAGGACTAAAATTTGGTTCAATGAGATGAAAATAATTTTTGGTGAATAATAACTTTTTACTTTTTTTATCACGGTTAAAAGTAAATAGGGTAATTAAGGGTAAACATGATATTATTATTACCCTAAAACATGTCCTAATTCTATTTGATAAGTTTAATTCGACGAAAAACAACCTTAGGAATAAAATATGACAATTTAGGGCCACTTGGATTAGATTAGGACATTTATTATTAATTTATTTAAAGAAGGGTTAAAATAGTTAAAATCAATGTTTAATAAGTAAATCATTTTTAATATAGGGTAATACATAAGATAAATTATACTATAAATATTAATTAGAAAGATAGAAAAATTTCATACATAATGGTATTTTATTTGTAATTTTTAGACATTAAATAATTTAATTAATTTATGACACAACGATGATGCAGTAATTATCTTATTAATGAAATATTGACATAATTGATCTTATAAATACCCAAATAAATGTAATTTGAGACTTTTTATGAATTAAAAATATTTTATAGGTTAATATGACATGTTATTATTGATTTAAGAAACTTGGTTCGAACTAATAATTCTGTTATTATTTTCACAAAAATCAATTACTAAATAGTGTCAAAATTGACATAAAATAGTTTTTTAAACAAATATTATATTATTAATTGTTATTTTATTCCTAAAAATCTAAGGTTCGGCCAAATGACTTATATAAGGTTATATATATTAATAATAAACAACTTGGGGTTCGATTGGCTTGATATAGTATGTTTATTGACCTTATAGTGTAAGAACACAAGAAGACACGGTAAAAGTAAAATTATTTAACTTAATGTTAAAACTAAATGATAAGGTTAAAATAGGAACCTAAAGTTGTTTAAATTCTATTGGATGAGATTATTTCTACCCATACCAACCATATGTTCGAAATAAATCAATTTGGAGCTATTTAAAACCGAATTTGGCTTTATAATAAGATAATATTTATAGTTTTCCAAAGGTGCCCCTCTCCTCCCTTATAAAAGGGCACCTCCTCCCCCTCTTCCTCACACCAATTTGAGCCTTCATGATCGGCCAACCCCTGCCAATTTCTCCTCTACACTTCCCTAGAAACACTCTAGAGGTTCTTGTCTTCTTAAAAGTCCTATTTTAGTGCCCTAAAAGGAGGTCTCAAAGAGGTGCTTCAAAGAAGAGGTAATGTCCGTTACCGATTCTTTCAACTTTATTTCTTATTCCACTTCATATTCATAGGTTGTTTCATTATGAAGTAATAACACAAGTATCACTAATATAATTATATGTTATTATAAGTATTAAACAACCCTATTTCACCATCTATCCGTCCTACGGAAAATGAAATCACCACGCGTGCGTAAGTACGGAATACCGTCTCCACGTCGTGGTGTAATCTATTTTCCACCACCACCTTTCTTGGATGGATATAATGGTGTAAATAACAACTATATATGATTATTTTAAAGTTATATTGATTCTGAGATAGTATAGAAACACTCCAATACATCCCCACGATCATGAGAACGATATCATCGCTCGTGCGTACGTACGGACTACCGTCTCCACGACGCGATGAGATTCATTCTCCACATTAACCATTCATGAATGATTATAAAGTATATATAATAAGTAATCATGAAATATATTACATAATAATACTGGATTTATGTGTATATATATGTATGTCATCTACTTAATTACATTCAACTCAATAAGGAAACGAAAACAGCGTTCATGCGTACGTACGGCCTACCGTCTCCATGAATGGTGTATTTCTTTCCATTTACAGATCTATTATATATATGTATATTCTGAATATATATTATATATAAATCATGTTTTACATTATGGATTTAAGTAATCATGATCTAAGTAATCATATGAATAATTACAAGTTAAAACACGAACGGAAAATGAGACGATTTTACCTAAAACTCTCTTTAACATGGAATTTACAAAAGAACGGGTAATATAAAGTCATAAGTGAACCATATATGATATCATAACAATGAGTATGATTATTGAATAAGTCAATGACATTATTTAAATCATTATACAGGAGGTTCAGACACTTACAAAGCAAATCAAACCTAAGGTAAGGGAAAATCTCTTAATCTCAATTTTTATCCGAGATTGTTTATACCTTGAAATTTACTGGGGTGTATTTTATCATCCACATCCATGTTTCATCAATATGTAATATTATTTACATCCACCTAAAATTATTTAAATCAATTTTTACCCTTAGGTGAGTTTTTAGTAAAGGATATGAAAGGAATATTTTGTCGTTTTTCGTACGAGGTACTTTTTGACTTTTCCGACAAAAGTATGAGAAGAATGTTTTTTTAGCTTATACGTCATGAATGGATTTTTAAAACATTTTTTCCAAGAAGCTTCCTTTACACGTTTTCAAGTTTATTTTTAATCAACTTCATTTAGTTTATAATTTTATGACATGATATGAATGGAAAAGTGTTTTTGAAGAAGAAAGGATATTTTCCTCAAGAATGGAGTTCAAGTATTTTATCAAAATTATTTTACATATAAGATAATAAAGGGTTCTGTTTCTATCCCTATTATTAAATTTATTTGACTATGTTGTGATGGAATTATTTTTATGAATTCCTTTATCCTATATGAATTGTTTTATGATGTCATTATGTTTAAGATTCCCATTTTTATTACATGGGTTATGCTATGATGTATGGTTTATGATTTTGTGGCACAAATAAGAATGATATCATTAGGAGATGGGTGGGAACTATATCTTCCTCCAATGCATTGGGTAAAGATTTTATATCTCGTGATATTGACATGGCTGGAACGATAGGTTATACCGGTTCAGTGAAACAGGACTGAAACGAGGAGTGAACTCGGTTCAGAAAGGGACTTTGTCCACTAAGATAGTCTTGGAAATGAGTATGGACTAATAAGAAATGATTCTATATGATTATGTGTGTATTCCACAAAGTATCATGTTTTATGTTATGATTATTGGGATTACATTTCACTACTATGATTTATCCCATGTTATGAAATTATGAACTCTTTTGCAGGTTAAGATTTCCAAAAGATATGTTCTTATGAATATGATGTTATTGATATTTCTTTTGATTACCCTTACTGAGCATTTGAGCTCACCCTTTTATGTTTTCTTTTCCCCAGGGTATAATGAAAGGATTTAGGTTTTAGTAAAAAGAAGATCTTTATGGGAGATGTTGAAGATCTTTCACCACTA
Organism: Viscum album; assembly: GCA_963277665.1. NCBI lineage: Eukaryota > Viridiplantae > Streptophyta > Magnoliopsida > Santalales > Viscaceae > Viscum > Viscum album. The sequence continues at coordinate 1,392,090,900 of OY728126.1, read as the reverse complement.
TTAGAAGATTATATTCCGAGTTTCCAAAGACACTAGACTATTACGGTCCTTGTGTGTGTGTTTTTGTTATGTACTAAGTATTCCGCAAAAGTAATGTAATGTCTATATACATTAATCTTTGGGTCTTTACAAAATATTTGAAATTTTATCCAATTATAACTCCTCCCAATTAACAATAATTTGAGCTATCTTCATAAGACGTCCCACAATCACCCATATAGCAATGTTTCCTATAGATTTCCTTGTAAGTCCTGTGAAAAAGTTCATTGTAATGCTTTCCCACTTCCATGTTGGTATGGGTAGTGGTTAAATCATCCCCTTATATTTTTCCCTCTCAGCCTTCATATGATGTCATATAATGAACTTTGATGTATATTTAGAAATCTCCCTTTTCATATTGTCCCTCCAATAGTTTTCCCGGAGATCTTGATATATCTTTGTGCTCCCCAAGTGAATATAGATGGTTGGGCTATATACATCATTCAGAAGTTCCTTATTTATATTTGGATCATACGGTATACATAATCATGACCAAAATATCACAATTCCATTTTGTTCAGCCACAAACATTGAGTATTTCCCATTTCTGATAGTATCCACTCTTTTTAGAATTTCCTCTTCCTTTTTTGAGCATCATTTATTTTCTCCATGAGAGACAGTTGAGCAATAGTTTGTGAAAGGATAGATCATGTTAACTTTATTATGATTACCTTGTCCATATTCATCAAATCTAATATGATTGGACCTTCTCAATTCCCATCAAAGATATAATCGATTGATCCTTTACACTTAGAGCATCTTCCATCTTGTTCACTTTCCAAAGGTGGTAATGGATTAAGATGTCATAATCATTGACCTGATCTATCCGTCTTCGTTGGCTCATATTCCACTCTTTATATTTAAATTAATAAATGCGACTTTTATAACTTGTGTATATTTCACAATTCTACCAAAAATGGAAAAGCCACCAAATCTTTAAATCAAAGATCAACATAGCCAACTCTAGATCTTGTGTTGTATAATTCATCTCATCAACTGTCAATTTCCATGAAGCATATTAATGACTTTGTAATTTTTCATCAACAGAAAACCCATGACATTCCTCAAAACATCAATGAAAACCACAAAATTTTTTCCACTTGTGATTAATGATAGCACAGGTGCAGTGATAAGTGTCCTTGTCAACTCCTTGAAGCTTTCTTCAAATTCATCCATCCATGAAAACATTAATCTCTTCCATGTTATCTTGTTAAAAGGGTTGGACAATATTGATAAAGTTCTCACAAATTGTGGGTAATATCCAGATAACCCTAGGAAGCTACGAATATACGTTTCTATTGTTTGTCTCGTCCATCGCTCAATTACATTTTTCTTCGGGGGATCCACAAATATCCAATTGATTGTGATGATGTGAACTAATAATGATACCACCTTCAACCAGAACTCACACTTGTGGTAATTTTCATAGAGTGTATTCTTCCAAATGGTCTCTAGTACTTTTCTTAGATGCTCCTCATGATCCTCCTTGGTTTTAGAGTTTATTAGAATATCATCTATGAGGACTACCACGAATTGGTCAAGGTAATCTATAAATACTCTATTCATTAAGTCCATAAATATTTTTTGCAGCATTATAGATTCCGAAAGGCATTATTATGAATTCATAGTGCTCGTATCTTGTACGAATAGCAGTCTTGGGGATATATTCCTTCTTCTCTCATACCTGATAATATCCTGACTGCAAGTCCACCTTGTAGAAGTATTGTTCTCCACAGAGCTGATCGAACAAGTCATCAATTCGTAGTGGAGGATACTTGTTCTATATCTTGTTTTTTTGAGCTCACGATAATCAATGAAAAGGCCCATTGACCCATCATTCATATTGAAGAAGAGGACTGATGAACCCCATGGTGAAGCACTTGGTCGTATAAACCCTTTATCTAGATTCATCTTTAGTTGTTTCTTCGTATCCTCATTCTCTACAATATCCATTCTCTATGAAGTCTTGCATATTGGAAATGCCCCAAGTACAAGGACAATTGTGGATTAAACATCTATTATAGGAGGAAGACTAGGAAATTCCTCGAGAAACACATCAATGAATTCCCTCACAATAGGAATGTCATTAATGATGGTTGCTTCCATAGACTCAAGCATTTTATCCAGATACACATGCTCATAGAGAAGTAATATCCATGCATGAGATGATGGTGATAAAGAAGATTCATCTTCCTCCTTGCACATGTATAGAATTAGGGGTTGATTCTCCATATGGAGAGTTATTTCCCTCTCATAGAAATTTATATTGATCTATATAGATAAATCCATTCCATTCCATGAATTGATTAAATTCCACAATATGGAGTATGATGAGTTTCTCTGGGTTATTCAATCTACAAATTATGACAGGGGAGGAGTTATATTCATGGTATGCAATGATTTCCCTATTTATCGTACACATAGAAATCTTAACATCCATGATTAGTGGTGGTGTTGGGATTTCTCTACTAAACATTCGACATATAAAAAATGGTGTAGAACTATAATCAAAATGTGTTTTCGTTATTCATGAATAAATAACTAGCATACATGTCACCAAATTGTTGGTAGGGTTCACTTTTGTAGTATTAAAGTAAAAAAATTCACCCATTATACATTGTAGGATGTTCGTTGCCTCCGAAAACCCTTGGCATAGGGAATTGATTTTGAAGGTTCTATTATTCAATGTTTTTGAAGCAATGAACAATGCATTGAGTGTCGAACAGAGCATTCATCTCCTCTATTGCACCCATGGTTTTTTCTAGTCAGCAGTTAATGGCTAGGTTCCCTTCTATTCCACACCTAAAGAATTTCCACATCCCCATATGAGGTTGGTAAAATACGGTAAAAATTAACTCACAAAAGCTGTAAAATTATGTTATATAAAAATTTAAAAATCCTCATTGGAGGTGGGTAAAAGACTGTCAAGAGTTCGATAAAATTTTATTTCTATAAATATATTATAAAATGACACTAATAAATTTAGTTGAACATATATAGGTATTATGCATATATTTTGACCAAATAAATAATCTTAAATAACTAATTATTAAAATAAAAAGTCAGTTTTAACCAATAACGCAGTGTATTTCACTATTAATCAAAAATTGAATGTTTTCAGAAAAAACAATAAATTTAGCCTAATCTAATTTCGAAATTTCAAATCAAAAAATTAATTCTATTTTACCAAATTCAAAACATATATGTTGAATTTGTTAATTTAAAATTAATTCTCCCCTTCAAAAATAAAACACCAGTTTTAAAAAGAAAAAAGTATCAAATGATTGACATGTGTTTATGTCAAATTTAAATGTGAAATGACATATAATGACCTACAATATGTTAAATGATAAAAATATAATCTAATTATACTTCCTATAAATTCAAATGCATAATATATCACTATATTTTATTTGGATTAAAAAAGTTATTTTCAATTAAAACGTAGTATTTTTCACTATTCATTAAAATATGAATGTTATCAGAAAAGTACAAAAAATTTATCCAAAATAAATTTTGACGCCTTTCCACTAAAGAGGAATTTAATTTCATTAAATGAAATATATAAAAGTGTCAAATATTGGTTTTAAAAAGGGTTCTCCATTAAAAGATAGTAAAATAGCATTTTTTAAAAAATATTCATTTTAATCAAATAAATAAATTTGTTCTAATATTATGTGTAAGACCCAAATAATATGGATTTTAAATTATATAAAGTATATATGATTCAAAATGAAGTAAATAAAATTCATAACTGATTTTTGAAGGGTTAGTTTAGTAATTTGTGGTGCGCTCGAACTCGGTGGTGCGTGTAGTGGAAGCCATTGAATTACTTTAATGAGATAATGTACTATGAAATCTTTGCATGTTAGAACAACATTTGTTATTACTGCTCCCATTGGATATAAAATATCATTAGAATAGTTTTTACAATGGTCTTCACATCGATTTTAGCCCGAGTTCTCCTATTACAGACCATTGGTTGGAATAAAAGGAATGTCAGTGGTAACACATACATGGTATTCAGAGGATAGTACAGATGATATATAAATATATTTTATTTTTCTGAATTATGAATCTATTGGATTTGATCAATGTTATCCATTATCCGTTTTCTAACATGTATTCTTAGCGGAATTTTATTAAAAGTCCCTTAATAATGGTTCATACTAAGCTTGTTAATTTTCCAAAGAAAAACCCTTGAATGATTTGTAACCAAGAGTGCAGTAAGGTCCATATTCGTGTACCAGGATACCCTAGGTCCAGCCTGAAACTCCGTGTCAGATTTTTTACTCCTAGGTACATCTGTGATAATCCCCCTCTACCTGATCGTATCTAGACAGAGATGTATTTTCATGATAAAACACTTACTCAATAATCACCAATACATAGGGATGTTTTCATTATACTTAGTCTAGTCTCTAACGATATTCTAGGGTTTTCTAATCCAAATCCCAAAAGTTTCTAAACCTTACATATGATATCAACGACAACAACCATGCTTTTATTTCACACTTAAACACAATTTATTACATGATATTAACAATTATAAAACATATACAATTGATAGATCTAGATTCTTTGGGGATTAGGATCATTACATAACAACATAAAACTAGAAATACAACACAGTTATTGGATAATTATTTTAAATTACATAGACATTCCTTTGTATATAACATTTCATGGTATAACCCGAAGACATACTTAAAAATGGGGTGAGCAATAATAACCAGTAAGGGAATAAACATGGAATAACATGAAGAATATAATTCATGTTATAAAATAGGCATATCAATGGATCACAATCGATTCATGAACATAAAATAATGATAGATCATGATAATAATTACCTGGTGACATGGTAGGAACACTTGAAATGGAATTAGGATGAGCCAAGTCTCTTTTCTCATTGAGCATGAGTAAACCCTCATTGAACGTGAAGAATAAGAAAAATATCATTGAACTTTAATTATCATGAGTCAGCACCCATTAAACATGGCATATAATGATATTATACTATACACCATGCATTGTAGCACTATTTGGGTGCACCCTTCCTTATCATTTCATTTCATTCATAAGTGTGCCACATAGATCATACAACATATATTCATTAACATACCAATTAATTCGAAGAATAAAATATGTGGAATACATAAATTTATGTCTTAAATCAACAAGAACATGTTCATAATGGTGAATAAAGTTGATAGATGGGTGAGTATGGTATTCACTACACAATTATTTTTGGTATGGAACTTTTGGTGCAATTTTGGCATCATAACGACATCAAATAACAATTTTTAAATAGGATTGATGAGAGTTAAATTGATATTTAATCTTTTATATAGTAAATTGAATGTAAGGGGATCATGTAACATAATATACAATAATATGAAACAGAATTTTGATGTATAACATAAAAGAATTGCTTGAAAGTAAATGAGGAGAGAGAAATTCCTTATGGAATTTCAGCATGGTAATAGGTGTACTTGGAAGGCATTACAGAGAGAGAAAGGAGGACTATCATCAATAAATAATTAATACGGATGCATGAGGGAGACGAAAAATCATACCCCAACATTTTTTATTCTAAATAAAAGTGCATAATAACATAATGACATTTGGAAAAAAAAATCCATTATTTTGAAGTGTGATACCAATGGAATGGACAAGGCTTGAGAGAGGCTTATTGAGAGCTTGGGGAGCCTTGGGAGGATTCTATAGAGAGTATTTTAGATGCTGGATGAAATTAAAAGGATTTTAGTGAAGAGTAAATGCGATATGTGGTGAGTTCATATAGTAATTGAGAGGGAATATGTTATTATTTAGGTTTGGGTCACCAGATATTAAACTAATCCAAAACACAAACGATCCCATGGTTTTCTGCCCATGGTTTTTGCCAAAGGAGAGTGGAAAAAAAATATTTTATATAGCCAATTGAGGAACATATTACAATAATAGGATTTCATTGGTGGATGTGAGTCACACTCTCATGGAAATAAATTTGAAAAGCTAAATTGTTTTATAAGTCTTGAAGGGTCCACTGATGCTTTGTAAAATAAATCAAACAAATCTAAAATCACATTATTTTAAGGATAAAACATAAATTGGTTGAAAATTTCATTTATTATATTTTATTACATCATTATTGGTTCACTATGATGTCATAAAACATATTATATATTTAAACTGTATTTCATTTTTAACCAAAAAATATTATTGTCTTAAAAAATTATGAAAAATTCACAGTTGTATAATTTTGATGTCCTCATTCGAAAAATAATATTCATTTTATCTAAATTATTTTCTAAATATGTGAAATTTCTCTTTTTAAATATGAACGTTCATTTATTGAATAATCATGTGTTTTGAAAAAAAAACATTCGAACCATAATAAAAATTACAATTTCATTCACAAAATTATAGGACTATTTATATTTAATATAAATTAATATTATAATAATTATAACATTTTATTAAAATATTATTTTTTTCAAAAAATCCAGTAATTTAACAAAATGGATTCCTATGTTGAATACTGTCTAAAAATAATATTTTTTCTTTAAAAAATATTTACAATGTAACAATAATAAAATGAAAGTAAATTCATAATTATATACCAAAATAATGTACATAACCATATTGCAAGGATCTTATTACAATACCCCTTAAAACACCGACATTAGACCTTAGGGTATGGTGCACGATGGTGGCTGACTCTTGGGGTGGCTCAGATAACATCGCTCGAATGGTAATCTCTATCAAATTACACTTCTCTTGTAGGCAGTTCCGCTCAATCATAACATATTCAATCTTGAATTGGGCTTTCCCAAAATCAAAGCCCAATGATGCCACCTTCATTCCAAGCTCTGAAAAATGGGATTCGTTCATGGCAAGTCTACTGGATGAGGCCATCGCTTCCTTTGTCTGTGTAAATTATATTTGATATATCCCTATATGTATACTAATCATGTTATCAATGTTCAATGACTATATTAGAAACAATCACAATTATTAATGGTATTTTAAAAACCTAAACATAAAACCCAATATGTGCATATATTTTACAAACCATAATAATACATTTAAATATTCCGTGAACAATTTTCATTAATTAATTTTGTGGTCATTACAGAAGATGTTTGCAAAAGATATTTTCCATATGATGAGAAGTGTAGATCTCAAGAACAAGTTAAAACTATTATAAAATTTTTTTAAATTAATATCCGTTTAAATAATAATGAAGATATGAACACAAATACAAAGGTAATGTTTGAAATGAAAATTGAGCTGAAATATTCCACCATAATGATTGGTAAAAATTTTCAATGCATTTCGTGACCCCTTATAAAATGAGAGAATCATCATGCTATAATATATATATATATTTATTTATTTAAAACCAATATATATGATAAAAAAATGGTACTGATGTTGTGGTGGTTTTCAACGCTATAAAACATATTATTGTTGGGTTATAATATTTCTTTAAGTACATGGGATGAACCAATGGGGAAATTCCATAATGTGTGAATATGAAGGCCTGAACAAGATGTTTTTTATTATTTGAAAAATAAATGCTCCAAAAGTAATCCAGGTGTCATTATATCCCCAAATATATCCTAGTAGTTTGGTCAAATCAATATAAATTTTCCAAAAAAAGATAAAAGTTGGAGAATCTCTTTGAACTAGTGGAAGAGATTATGGTTATACGACATAATTTTCATTCAAGACCCACAAGGTAGTTTCATGCATTAATACTTGAATAAATGTAGAAAATTCATTTTATATCTAAATTTCACAAAAAAATAAATTATAATTCTTTTAGGACAGTCCATCAATTAGCTGTGGGGGAGGGAATCCTATTCTTTCGCCATATTCAAAAAAACTAATTTATGTTGTGCCAATGAAGGTAAACATAATCATTTTTAAGAAGAAACCCATGTACTTCCAAACCCTACTCCTCCTAGGAATATTAATTAAGACAAAATGAATATTCCTACACCATGATTTATTTTATTCTTGTTTTTAGTCCTATAATTGAAGATATTTCCCAGCCATAGAATGGAGAAATTAAATAAACTAATGTCATTAAATGAATACATTACATGAATTTTTTATATAATAGAACTAATGAAATGTGAATCCTAACTGAAACATAATTGATAATGAGTTTTTATTATATATTGAATATTTTTATATTACCTGTATTTTTGGGTACTGATCAATTTTTTATCCTTAAATAATACATTGTATGCCGTATATTGATCCCTTTTACTCTGTTGTTGATCAATAAGACATAATTTCCATAGGATTATCATCATTCTATGTTTTAATTTTCACTGTTGGCTTGCTTTGATGAGTGCAATGTCGAAAATAATGACTAAGGTTATCTATGTGAGGGTAAATTTTATAATTATTTATTTTTTTTAAATATGGTGGATTTATTAAATGAAATACTTCTTATATAAGAAATGATTTGAATATATGGAAATAGTATTAATCCATTTATTTTTTTGTACATCTCCAATTATGATTTTCTTAAAAGACCTGTTATCAAACCAAATAAAAATGTGAACCCATATTTACAATTTCATTCATTGGTATATTTCATATGACTCAAATTCATTTTTTATCTTTATTTTTTTATCATCTTATGAAGGGAATGATTTTACATCATCAATTTTAATATGGTAGAATTTTTTTATTAATAATCCCTATTATAAAATGAACCACATTGAAATTAATCTTACTCTTTCTCATAGAATAGATGAAATACCTTTCATGTAAATTAACCATTATATAAGCCTATTATATTAATTTTATGATATTCATGTTATATTGCATGATATTGGAATGACTATGTTTGGGGGATATGTTTTCATGAAATATGGGAATTTAATTTATTTCCATGGTGGTTTTAATGTGATTTGGGGAAATTACATATTTTGTGGTACTTTATTACTCACCCCAATTTCTAAAAATTCCAAAAACAAAATTGAAAAAAAATGTACTGTATTTTGTAGATAAAAAATTATAATTTCCATACCATATATCATAGTATCATATGTTTCCATATGTGGAATTATTTTTTAAAATAATTCAATATTTAAAAACAAATATAGAAAGATAGAAAATTTTTAAAGAAAAGAACAAATTTTAAAAGGGGATGATTCATTATATATGATGGATTTTATCATTTTACAAATATGATATTTGGGGTAAGGTAGATTACATTTTTGTAGGAGATTATTAATTTGGCATACTATTTAATATTTTAATGTATTCTAAAATTTAATAAATCATATTTGAGATTATTTTTATTCTTTTCCAATCAACCAGAATCTACAGAGTTATTTGATTCTAACTGGAAATCCATCATGATTGAATTTCATTTACATCTTTATGTGGTGGATATGTAATATGTCTTCAAATAATATGGTATGATACATGTACGAGAGGTATAAACATAAAAAAACAACAATTTTTACATAGTGAAATTAGAAAAACAAATTCAATGATTTGTAAATTGTAATTGGTTTTCTCAATAATAATAAAATAAAATAAAAATTGAAGGACATGAGTTTCTATTTCGGATGCAGAAAAGTAAAATTTTTTATTGAGTTCTTTTAAGAATGATGATTTGATGCTTTTATTTCTTTTCTGAAATTTGAATTTATATTTTCCATTACAAAACATATCTTTATGTTTAAGTTGAAAATAAAATATTTTTAAAATAATAATATTTTTAAACATTTTTGAGATTAAATGTTTAAAGAAAATATAGTTCAATGTGTGGGGGAATTCATAGAGTCAAATTATGAATTTATATTTTTGATATAAAAAATATTATTTTCACTATAAATGAATAAATATCATGCATTTAAATTCATTTATGTTTTCTTCCATGATAATGAGTTTGTTAGAAATGAAAAAGAGCCAAATATAGGATGCTGCAAACACATCAGGTGGGAATGAAGATAAGTTCCTTGTGGGAACATTTTTTTAGATATATTGAAGATGAAACATAGTCATGTTCTAAAACCAAATATCTAAAATGATGAAACAGACTGAACTTAGAAGACCCTTCCTGAAATCAAAATTGTGCATTGTGTAATTCATGTATATGATGTGTAAATGGAGATATATTGAGTTTTATAAGGAATTAAATATTATGATGAATGACTATTTCCTGTCACAATACACATCATGTTCAAGAATTACAAGATGCGTAAATTCTATCAAATATAGAAGAAATGATGACATATGAAATTTCATTGGAGTATAAGATTTTTGAGCTTTCATTGAGGACCCATTATGATGTGGGATCATTTAATGGATAACATATGATTCTATAGGGATGGATTAATAGATATAAGTAAAAGGATAGAGTTGATGAAAAGGGGACCAACAGAATAATGAAGCTTTGGATGATGACATGTAATATATTTATTTCCCTTCATTCAATTTCATTCATTTTTTTATGTGATTACTCCCTACTCCCAGAACCAATTAAAATTTTCCTCTATATAGGGATAGTTTCATTGTGTGACTAGGGATGTGGAAGGGGGAATGTTGGTATTTTTTGTTGTTCTTAAATTAATAAAAGCCTCTTCTTTTTCAATATTTTTGGTAAAATTATATTTCTAGATTTAATTACCTCATATGGTTGTTTAGGGTTTTTTCTATTTAATTAAAATTTCCTTGGTCAATGTTCATTATATACATCCTCCAAATTATAGTCTATATATTATGTAACATTCTAGGATTGAGTGGTGTATTCAAAAATATTGTTAGTACATGCATTGAATTGTGGGATGACATATTGATTTTTATGGAATAAAAAATCTAGATTTCGGATTTCAATAATTAATCTATAGAAGATTCCACATCGAATTAAATATAAGAAGGATAGTATACCAATATTATAATTCAGTTAGAATTATTATCTGTTTTATAGTTCATCCTTGCAATCTGTAGGAATCAACTTATAAATCCCAATTTTGAAAGTGAAAAAATTGTTCATATTTGAAAAATCATATATACATTACTTCATGTCTAGGAAAACACACTCTTATCACCAATTCCACCAATTGATTTAGATTTATTCAATTTAATATAATTTATATCATTAATTTATCAAACCATGGAGAAATAATTTTTTTAAATTCAAATAAATGTGAAAAAACTATTTCATGTGTGGACTACTCTTCAAAACAATACCTAGGTTATAAACTATACTATAACAGTTAATAAAAATATTTTTTTTTGTTATTTCACACCACATGATTGGAATGATTCATAGTTAAATTACATATACAATTATAATTATATTTATATATATATATTATTCATTATAAAAAGAAGTATTATCTTCCTTGTATGGAAGAGTAATAAAAAATAAATTACAAGTATCATAGAGAATGTTGGATTTACATACGCTTGAATGATAGTTTAACTATTTTTAATAGATATAAAATAGGAAATGTAAATAATAACAAACATTCAATAATTATTAATATATAATATGAATAATATATATTAATTTAATGTATTTTTATTATAGTTTGTAACACCACAATATTTCATGGTAAATTTCCGTTTGAATAATGCAGTAGTTTGCCTTGTACGGAACTTAGAATTTTACACACCATGACCAATCAAACTAGACATTATGATTAGTAAAACCCACTTTTGAAATTTTATAAATTTTATTTTTCATAATGGACTTCATTTTTTAATTAGGAATATTGAAATTTCTTAGGTTGAATTTTTTTTATTTTTCTGAAATCATTAATTTTTTTATTAATAGCCAAAAACACTTCATTATTTTTTAAAAATGACTTTTTTATTTAAGTAATTAGTTATCTAATTTTAATTTATTTTTGGTCAAAATTGATACATAATGAAATTTTAATGATCTTTTTACCATATTTTACCAACCTTCTTGGAGAATTTGTAAATTTTCATAAAAAATAATTTTACTACTTTGGAGAATTGAATTTCAAAAATCCTTAGGACACGGTTGATAATAATATGTAAAATTTTGTTCAATAAGATGAAAATAATTTTTGGTAAATAGTTTCTTTTTACTTTTATTTACCACTGTTAAAACTAAATAAGGAAAAAATGATATTATAATTACCTTAACACAAGTCCCAGTCCTATTGGATAATTGCAATTCGACAGAAAACAACCTTAGTAATAATATATGATTCTTTTTTGGTCCATTTGGATTAAATTAGGATATTTATTATTATTTTATTTAAAGAAAAGTTAAAAAAGATAAATTCAATGTTTAATAGCTTTTCAATATTAAATATAAGGTAATACACAATATAGTACAAAGGTTGGGGGCAATCCACTTTATTAAAAAAAGAAAATACAATAGATACCCCTTTTGATTTGTGTAAGGGAAACCCCATTAAAAGACTGTAGGCCCAGGGAGATCAAACCCAATGGAAAATTCAGAAAAGAACCAATTAAAAAGTCTCAAAGGACTAGATTCAATGACTCGAGGGTCCAGTGGGACAATACCCCTGAAAAGCATAAGTCCAAAGACCCACACTGTCACATAACAACAATCATGCATTCACAGGCATCCCGATGTCTCCCTCCTGCAGGCATCTTTCCCCGAGGTCGTCGCTTCACTGTACTCCCATTGCTCCGCCTGAGTCAGCTTGCATCACCACGACCCACCTGACCCTTGCTGGTAGCAGATCCATTGAATGAGGATTCTACAATCCAGATAACCATCCCTACTGAAAGCCAACACCCAAGCTCAGCCCGAGAGCCACAAATCCGTTGTGTGGAACAACGAAAGAAAAAGCCGCATCACTGCCTGCCCTGCCGTCCCTGTGATGATCCAACTGTCGTCACTCGAACAGAGGTCTGTCGCCGCTCAGATTGAGGCCCTGCACGGTGAGCGTTGAACCCTCGTTTCCGCCTCTAATAACTGGATTCCATGCCAAGAAACACCCTTGCCACCGTTGTGATGTTGTCACCCGAAGGCCCGGACTGTTGATGCCTTCGAGGTCAACCACCACCGCATGAAACCAAGGTAGAAGCAGCTCGATGCCCACTGCAGCCCAAGAATCCACCGAGGACCACCATCCCACATCGTCAAAGACCAGCCGCGAACCTAAACGGAAGCTCACTGGAGAGACCAAATGGGAGCTCTCAGCCGAAGCCAAGATCTTGTAACACACAATATAAATTCGGCTATAAATATTCATTATAATGATAAAAATATTTTCTACAAAGTGGTATTTTTTTTATAATTTTTGGACCATAAATTATCTAGTTTATTTATGACTTAATGATGATGTAGTAATAAACTTAATAATGAAATATTAAAATAATTGATATTATAAATATCCGAATAAATGTAAATTGAGACTTTAGATGAATTATACTAAAATTATAGGTTAATATGACATTTTAGGAAGGATTAATTAAATTTTATTCTATGTGATAATGTTTTTATGGATTTTAAAAAAATCAAATTCTAAATAGTGTCTAAATTGACATAATTGAATATTTAAAACAAATACTATATAATTAATTTCCATAATATTCCAAAAAATCTAAGGTTCGGCCAAACAACATAGATAAGATTATATATATTAATACTGAACCACATGGGGTTTGCATGGCTAGGTATAGTATGTTTATTAACCATTAATATAAAATTACAATGATAAATGGTAAATGTCAAACTATTTATCTGAGAGTTAAATAAATAAGATAATGTTAATATGTTGACCCAACTTGCCTAAAACCAATTGGTTGAGTTGTTTTCAACCCATACCCACCATAGAATATAAATAAATCATTTTGGAGCCATTATAAAACGAAAATGATTTTATTATAATAGAATATTTCAAACTTTTCCTAAATTGAACCTCACCTCTCTTATAAAATGGCACTTCCCCTACTCTTAAATTCACACCTCCAAAGCCATTTGACTCAGCCAACCCCTTCCCAAATACCTTCAAAACTTCCCGATATCCATCTATGAGTCATTACATTGATCAAAAATAGATTCTATGAAGACCTTTTGATAAACTCAAAATAAAACACCCAAAGAAGAGATAATAATTTCACCACCCTCTTTCAAGTTCTTTTCATATTCCACTACCTCTGTCCTTGTTGTTTCCAAACCAAAATAAAAACTCATGTACCTTATACATATTTTTATGTTATTATAAATATGGTACAACCATATTCATTATTCTATCCATCCAATAAATGAAAATTTCACCATAAGTGCGTACGTACAACTTACCGTCTCCACGTTGTGGTGTAGTTTGTTATTTAAACAATTCATTATTTGGATGGGTATAATAATCAGTATAAATATTGTAAATAATAAATAAATATTGTTAATTAATATGTATATATGATATACCATCCCAGTACCTACTATTTCTCAATCAATATAATGACATTTTCGCTCATGCGTACCTATAGATTATCGTCTCCACGAGCGTGATGAGATTTATTCCTCATCGTAATCATTCAAGAATAATTTTAATTTTATGAATAAAAATAATTTTTATAAACATAATATAATTATTTATATGAATCAAAAATATCTTATCCATAACTAACATGTCTTACGTAACCAATCATATAATGAAAAATGAATCAGTTAACACCTGAAATGATGATAATACTGAAATATTATTAGGAATAAAATATTTTAGGATCATATATGATATCATATTTATGTATATTGTTCTTGTATAATTTAAAAAATATGTTTTAACTATTATAAAAGATGTTATAAAACCATAGAATAAGGAAAATTACATTGTTAGGGTTAATTCTACACTCCCTTTACTATTCTGAGTTTGTTAATACGTAATTATCTACCGTGACCTCTTTATCATACACATCTATGTTTTCTTAAAAATGTAATTCGAAACATTTTTAATATTTACTGTACTATTGGTTAGGTTCATTTATATCCTTTTTTGAGCACATATGTTTTGAATGGAATCTTTCCGTCGTTTTCCAAACAAGGAAATTTATTACCTTCTCGACGAAATTAATGTAAGAATTTTTTTTAACTTATACGTCAACTGCGGCTATTTTCTGCCATTATAACTTCATCGAAGCTTCCCATACAAGCTTATAAAAATATTTTCAATATAAATTTTTTCTATTATAATTATATGACTTTTAAATGATATCAAATTACTATGACATATTTCTCTAAAAAATGTTTTGATTTCATCTAGGCCAACATCCTATAATGGATTTTAAGCCTCTTTGAAGTTGATTATTATGATACAAATATGCCATATTGTATTGTAGGTATTGTGATATATTGAACTCTAGATGTGTTATTTTTTCACCATTCATGGTTTATGGATTATGTATTGACATTTTGTATGCTAGTTTTAATACAAATGATTATGTTATGTTTAATCATTTTCATATGTGGAATGCATTTGACATAGTAAGTGATGGGTGGAGCCCGCTATAGCTCCTCATTGCATCGGCAGGTATCATGAGACAAACTATTGTCTTGGCATAAGGCCTTGAAAAAATCTTATTTGTTGTGTTGGAAAAAGGCCTTGACTATGTGGTTATGATGTCTGGCACTATGCATTCCAACATTATGAAATTGGATATAAATATTACATGTGATTAATCGAATAGAAGAATATCAGTATGAATATGTAAATAGAATTATTTAATTAATAATTTCAATATTATGATGTAGTTTATGTTTAAAAGGATTCTGTTTTATTATAATACATTTCCTTAAATGTTTAGGCTTATTCTTGATTGATTCTGCTATATTCTTATCCTTACTGAGCATCTGAGATCACCCCTTTATATGTTTACTTTTTCTGAGGATGTGAAAAACTATATAATGACTAACTTGTTGGGATATTCTAGGGGATAAATGTTGTCAATGGAGACAATGTTGTTGTGGTTTTTCATTTTATAATATATTATAAATCTTATGAATGTACCCAGTACTTCCAAGGCTACAAAACTGATCGTTCTTTTGGGACATTGATCCCTTGTGATCATGAAAATGTTATGTAATAATGCACCGACTCTAGGTAACTGGGGATGGGGTGTTACATTTGGAATGAATGGAATCGTAGTAAAATTCTTGGAAACTATATTTAGATAAACTTAGAGTAGAGCACATTACCCTAAGATAGACCTTGAGGATTGGTATAGAAGAACATCATAGAATTTGTGTAATGTATATATTTTTTGTATTTTCCAAAAAATACATCCCTATATGGATACAATGAGGTAGAGGCAGCTCTTGAACCGATGTACCTAGGATTTAAAACACCGACAAGGAGTTTTAGGCATAACCTGGGGTATCCGGGTACACAACAACGGGCCTTAATGCACTCTTGGTTATGAAACTCCCATGGGATATGCTTAGGATAATTCAAATTTTTAACAACCATTATGAATGATTTATGAGTATATACCTTGTCAAAAAAACATTTTTTATGATTATGTATTATATCAATAAATTGTTCATAAATGTTTTGTTTTTTTACAAGTTTTGAATTATGTTTTGCGAATCATAAACTAATCTAGTGTATTCCATTGTTTAGAAATGGCTCCTAGAGGAAGGAATATAAACCATATCATTGAACTTAATCCATTTAGGTATTTCCCTCCTACCCAATATAATTATAGTGGAGCTGGTTTTGAAACTGGTACAGATCAATGTATCACCATATTGAGACAACTCACTCAGGTTACGAATAATAACCTTACCAGTATGGAGCACCCTGATCCACAACATGGAGGATCAATGTTACATCACTTCATGAAGAAAAAACACCAACATTAAATGTTATTAAAAATCCATTAGAAGTAGATCAACAGATATGATCCTTATAGAAAAAATTTCTCGATTTAGAGAGTGTCAAAAGGGAATATGTTTTCATGGATGTTTATCGCCTCAAGAGAGATGAAGATCAATGGTGGTCATTAATCCAGATCACAAAAGATGATGATAAAGTATCTAACATGGGATGGAGGGAGTTTAAATATATTTTCATAGAAAAATACTTTCGTTGTGTCCATTGAGCGGATATGGGCAGACAATTTCTGAGTCTAAGGAAATAGGTGGATGAGATTTTCACAATGTATGAGGCAAACATTAAAAGGTTAGAAAGGAATGAAACCGGTTATATATGTAACCCATTGAGTAAGACTCATCGATTCATTGATGGGTTAAAAAAATTTCTCCATCAAGAATTAGTCTGGTAATCCTTCTCATCATACAACGATAATGTCTCATGTGCTAGCAAGACAGAAAACGAATTCTCTAAGTCTTATGACTTAAAAGGAATGCAATAGAATAAGATATTTTCTAATCACTCTAGAAATAGAAATAATGGAATGAAGGTAAAAGTAGAATATCCATCATGTGGTAAATGTGGGAAGAAACAACCTGTTACTTTCTTGAAGGGAATGGGTGTTTGTTACAAGTGTGGTGGAAAAGGTCACCAAGCTTGTTGTTGCAAGGGAAAGAAAAAGGTTGTCAATGTTGAATGATAAAATTGTAAAGAAAAGGGACGTTATGAAAATGAATCAAATATACACCAGTGGAACAATCCTCAGAAAAGGCCATGGGAGCATGGCCAAGCTTATGATATCACTACTACTGAGATTTAATCTCTGAAAGAAGTGGTGGTAGTTAATTTAATGGTTCCCTAATATTTTTCCAATGCTTTATTTGATTTGGGATCATCACAACATTCAATATCTTCTCATATTTCTATAAAAATTAAATATTTTCAATTTGACATAACAAGGGAGTTTTTATTCAATACAACTAAGGTTTGTATCATCACAACAATGTTTTGTGAATCAGTTCCCATTGGGGAATATACATGTTCTTTATCTACTAATCTCTTTACCATACCATTTATTGAATTTGATATAATCCTGGGAATGGATTGCCATTCAGACCATGATGCGAAAATCTATTGCATGAAGAAGGAGGTTATAATTTACGATGACGATAAGGGGAACCTTATATTTAGAGAAGAAAATTCCCCATATGATTATTATCTAGATCCACCCAAGTAGCTCTTATAATTTCATTTATTGGGGATGAAGAGAATGAAATAATTATGGGTGAGGAAATTAATTTTATAATAGAGGATGTACATATTGTGAATGAATAAGATGACCTTTTTCTAGAAGATTTACATAGACATCCTCCAGAATGAGAAATTGTGTTTTCTATTGATATAATTCCTAGTGCAAGACCATAGAGTAGACCCCTTATATAATGGCCACTATGGAATTAGTTGAACTAAATAAACAACTATAGTAATTGAGTAATAAGGGAATTATTTTCCCAAGTGTTTCTCCATGGGGTTCCCCTGTCCTTTTTATTAAGAAGAAAGATGGATCTATGAGGGTGTGTGTTGACTACTGGGAGATCATTGATATTACAATAATGAACAAGTATATCATACCTCGCATGAATGATTTATTCATCCAACATCATGGAGCTCAATATTATTCATATATTTACCTTCAATCAACAAATAATCAGTTGTGTGGGAAGAAGGAAGACATTTCGAATATAACATATCAAACCAGGTACAATCATTACGAGTTTATAGTAATACCTTTTGGACTGACAAATGCACCCTCTGTCTTCATTGATTTAATGATTAAAATTTTCATGGAATATCTTGATGACATCGTAGTGGTATTAATTGATGATATAATGGAATACTAAAAAATATACAAAGATAATTAAAATTAATTTCACACTATTCTGAAAAACATCATAAGATATGAATTAAATGGGAGGATTAGCAAGTGTTAATTATGGCTTCAATTGGTTTATTTTCTTGGCCATATTGTCTCTAAGGGTGGAATCAATATTGATCCATCAATGACCATGGAAATCCAAAATGGCCAGCACCACCGATTGTAACTGAGGTATATAATTTTATTAGTTTAGGAGTAAATTATCGAAGATTCGTCAAGAATTTTTCCAGGTTGGATATCCCATTAACCAAGATCACGCATATAGGGGTTAAATTTGTTTTGAAAAAATATTGTGAAGAATGTTTCGAATAACTAAAGAGAAGATTAGTCAACGCTCCTATTTTGACTCTACCATTAGGAAACGATGGGTTTTTATTTATTGTGATGCTACAATGAAAGGACATTGTAATGTAGTTCTATAAAAAGATAGAGTTATTGTCTATGTGACACGATAGAAAAAAATTCTCTATCCAAACAATCCCACTCATGATCTTGAGTTATAAGTTGTAATCATTGTTTTGAAGATATAGAAACACTATCTCTATAGTGAAAAATGAGATATTTATACTGTTCATAAGAGTTTGATGTATATTTTCTCACAAAAAGAACTGAACATGAGGCAAAGGAGACGGCTTGTACTATAGATGGATTGTTATTCCACAATACACTACCACCCAGGGAAGGAAAATAATGTGCCGGATGCTTTGAGCAGAAAGGATCATGGTGTTTTGAACAAAATGAGTGTTTAAAGGGATCCAATTTTCATAGATCTAGTGAGGATGGATGTGGGAATAAACATGGAAGGGGCAACATCAATACTTTTTCAAATGGTTTCCAAATATACTTTAAAATTAAGGATAAAAAGTTCTCAGACTAATTATGAAGTGTTTCAAAAGAAGAATAGTGCTTTAAATGATTCGAGATTGAGTGACATCGTATATGAAGATGAAATTTTGAAATTTGGGAATAGAAATTGTGTTCCTGATATACCTGATATAAGAAGGTAATTGTTGGATGATGAAAATCTCTCTAATTTCACTTTACAACATCGGAGAATCACAATGTATCAATATTTGAAAAGAATTTTTTTGTGGGACAACATAAAGAGGGAGATTTCTTATTTTGTGTCAATATGTTTGGTTTGTCACCAAGTGAATGTTGGAAGGAAACTGTAACACCCCGAGAGTTTATGAAAAATATATTGTTTAATTTCACTAATGTCTTGTGTTGTACGCTACACCAAAATGATCTTGCACAACACGCACCCTTGATTTGCCTTACATTACACGCAATCGCGACCTTCCTCGATAGCGTGTGTAGTACGCAATAACGAGTTTCACTAAACAACAATATGCTATTAAAATATTATTAAAACTAGCCGTTATGAATAGTAATAACCACCTTTTGAAATTTTTTAATTTTATTTTTCAAAATGGAATTCATTTTTGGATTCGTAATATTGAAATTAGCTTAGGGTGAAATTTTGGTGATTTTCGGATAACTTTCATATTTTGATGAATAGTGAAAATTACTAAATTTTAATTAAAAACAACTTTTTCAATCGAAATAATTTATAGTGATAAATTATTAATTTGAGTGGTTTTAAAGTATATTTAGAATATATTTTTACAATTTAATACAATGTTGGTCATTGGATGTAATTTCACATTTAAACTAGTCATAAACAAATGTCAATCTTTTGATAGTTATTATCTCTTAAAAACACGCTATTTGTGTTGACGATGGGAATTAATTTTTAAATTAATTAATGCAACTGATATGTTTTGAATTTGGTAAAATAGAAATCATTTTTGAGTTCATAATATCAAATATAGCTTAGGCCTAATTTTTGGTATTTTTTCTGAAATCTTTATATTTTTGATGAATAGTGAAACCACTAAGTAGTAGTTAAAAAAACCAAATTATTCATAAAACTTAATTTTACCGCTTCTGTGAGTGGAATTTCAAAAATCCGAGAGACACGGTTGATTTCAGTTAGTAAAATGTGGTTCAATGAGATGAAAATAATTTTTTGGTGAATAGTAACTTTTTACTTTTTTTTACCACGGTTAAAAGTAAATAGGGTAATTAAGGGTAGAAATGATATTATTATGATCCTAACACATTTCCTAATTCTGTTGGACAAGTTTAATTCGACCAAAAAGAATCTTAGGAATAAAATATGACCATTTAGGCCCACTTGGATTAGATTAGGACATTTATTATTAATTTATTTAAAGAAGGGTTAAAAGAGTTAAAATCAAAGTTTATTTACTAAAACATTTTTAATATAGGGTTATACATAAGATAAATTCGATTTTAAATATTCATTAGAAATATAAAAAGATTTCCTACGTAATGGTATTTTATTTTTAATTTTTAGACATTAAATAATTTAATTTATTTATGACACAACGACGATGCAGTAATTATCTTATTAATGAAATATTGACATAATTGATGTTATAAATACCCAAATAAATATATTTTGGGACTTTTTATGACTTAAACTACTTTTCTAGGTTAATATGACATGTTATTGTTGATTTGAGTAACTTGGTTTGAACTTATCATTCTGTTATGAATTTCATAAAAATCATGTACCAAATAGTGTCAAAATTGATATAAATTAGTTTTTAAAACAAATATTATATTATTAATTGTTATTTTATTCCTAAAAATCTATGGTTCGGCCTAATGACTTATATAAGGTTATATATATTAATACTAAACAATTTGGGGTTCGTTTGGCTTCTTATAGTAAGTTTATTAACCTTATAGTGTAAGAACACTAGAAGACACGGTAAAAGTAAAATTATTTAACTTAATGTTAAATCTAAATGATAAGGTTAAAATAGGAACCTAAACTTGTCTAAATTCTATTGTATGAGAGGATTTCGACCCATCCCCACCTTATCCTCCAAATAAATCAATTTGGAGATATTTAAAACCGAACTTGACTTTATAATAAAATAATATTTTTAGTTATTCCAAAGGTGACCCTCTCCTCTCTTATAAAAGGGCACCTCCTCCCTCTCTTCCTCACACAACTTTGAGCCTTCAAGCTCGGCCAACCCCTGTCAAATTCTCGTCTCCACTTCCCTAGAAACATCCTAGAGGTTATGGTCTTCCTCAAAGACCAATTTTGGTACCATAAGAGGAGGTCTCAAAGAGGCGCTTCAAAGAAGAGGTAATTTCCGTTACCAATTCTTTCACCTTTATTTCTTCTTCCACATCTTCTTCTAAGGTTGTTTCATTATGAAGTAATAACATCAGTGTCACTCATATACTTATATGTTATTATAAATATTAAACAACTCTAATTAACCTTCTATCCATCCTACGGAAAAAGGAAATCACCGCGCGTGCGTACGTACGGAATACTGTCTCCACGCCGTGGTGTAATCTGCTTTTCCACCAACACCTTACATGGACGGGTATTAGGGTGTAAAAAATAACTATACATAGTTATTATAACATAATAATTATTCTGATATATTTTATCATCCACTCCAATTCAATTCAATAATTATGGAAATGATATCATCGCTCGTGCGTACGTACGGACTACCGTCTCCACGATGCGATGAGATTCATTTTCCATGTTAACCATTTAAGAATGATTATAAAGTATATATAAGAAATAATAATGAAATATATGATATTATAAATCTACTGGATTTATGTGTATATATATGTATGTCATCTACTTAATTCCATTCAACTCAATAAGGAAACGAAAACAGCGTTCATGCGTACGAACGGTCTACTGTCTCCATGAACGGTGTCTTTCTTTCCATTTACTGATTTATTATATATATATATATATTCTGAATATATATATATAAATCATGTTTTATATTCTGGAATTATGTAATCATGATCTAAGTAATCATATGAATAATTACAAGTCAAAACATGGACGACAAATGAAACAATTTTACCCAAAACGCTCTTTAACATGGAATTTACAAAAGAACGGGTAATATAAAGTCATAAGTGAACCATATATGATATCATAACAATGAATATGATTATGGAATAAGTCAATAACATTATTTAAATCATTATACAGGAGGTTCGGACACCTACGAAGAAAAATCGGACCTACGGTAAGGGGAATATCATAATCTCATTTTTATCCGAGATTGTTAATACTTTGGTATTTACTGGGGTGTATTTTATCATCCACATCCATGTTCCCTCAATATGTAATATTATTTCCATCCACCTACAATTGTTTAAATCCAATTTTACCGTTTGGTGAATTTTTAGTAAATGATATGAAAGGAATCTTTTGTCGTTTTTTGTACGAGGTACTTTTTGACTTTTTTGACAAAAGTACGAATAATGTTTTTTTAACTTATACGGCACAAACGGATTTTTAGAGTTTTATAAAGCCTTATTTTCATGAAGCTTCCTCCAAAATATTTCATGACTATTTTCAATAAAATCTCTTTCTTTTAAAATTGCATGACGTTTTGTGAAAAGAAATTGATTTTTAAGAAGAAAGGATATTTTCCTCAAGAATTCATTTCTAGTGTTTTATCAAAATTATTTTCCATATAAGATAACAAAGGGTTCTTTTTCTATCCCAATTATTACATTGATTTGGTTATGTTGTGATGGAATTATTTTTATGAATTCCTTTATCTTATATGAATTGTTTTATGATGTCATGGTGTTTAAGAATCCCATTTTTATTACATGGGTTATGCAATGATGTATGATTTATGAATTTGTGGCACACGTAAGAATGATATCACTATGAGATGGGTGGGACCTATATCTCCCTCCAATGCATTGGGTAATGATTTTATATCTAATGAGATTGACATGGCTGGAATGGTAGGTTATACCGATTCAGTGAAACAGGACTGAAACGAGGGTGAATCGGTTTCAGAAAGGGACTTTATCCACTAAGATAGTCTTGGCAATGAGTCTTGACTAACAAAAAAATATTCTCTATGATTATGTGTGCATGCCACAAAGTTTAATGTTTTAAGTTATGATTATTGTGATTACATTTTACTACCATGAGTTATCCCAAGTTATGAAATTATGATCTCTTTTACTGGTTAAGATTTCCAAAAGTTATGTGCTTATGTATATGATGTGATTGATATTTCTTTTGTTTACCCTTACTGAGCATTTGAGCTCACCCTTTTATGTTTACTTTTCCCCAGGATATAAAGAAAGGTTTTAGGTATAAAAAAAGGAAGATCATTATGGGGGATGTTTAAGATCTTTCACCAGGATTAGAAGATTATATTTCGAGTTTCCAAAGACACTAAACTATTACGATCCTTGTGTGTGTGTTTTTGTTATGTACTAAGTATTCCGCAAATATAATGTAATGTCAATGTACGTCAAGTTTCGGGTATCTACAGTTGGTATCAGAGGAAAAGTTTAGTCAACCTTTGGAAACTAGGATGTGAGAACGTTAGTGAGATCCCTAGAGATATTTCTAAGGTATGTTTAGGGATGTCCCTAAAGTTAAGTATACGTATAGGTTATAGTAATAGAAATACGCTAACGATCATAGAATTAAACCTAAGATGTTAGATATTGAAGGTACTCCCCCTTTATTATGTTGTTTTCCCTAGCATGATTTTTGCCTCTCACACTATTCTTTTTGGGTTTTAGACGATGGCTGGAACCCGAAGGAACCGTGTTGATCAATGCAATGGACAATGCAATGATTGCCCTCCTGAACAATCAAATGTTATGGGAGATGGAGTGAAAATTATTATTTCTATACATACACAAGCTATGAATCATTCTGGACTTCCAAATGAGCAGAGAAGGGAACAATATTCTATTGAGTCCTTCATGAGGCAACGTCCACCTTCTTTCAGTGGGTCTTCCGATCCACTTGTTGCTGACCAATGGATCAGTACCACTGAAAAGATATTTTCAGTTCTTCAATCTTATGAGCATGATAAAGTCATCTTAACAGTATATCATTTGGAAGGTGAAGCTGATCAATGGTGGAATCTTATCAAGAATACGAGGCCAAGAGATGAAATTGAGTCCATGGAATGGGACGAGTTCAAGAACTTGTTTTTTGGTAAGTACTTCCCTCGTATTCTTCAAACAAATATGGAAAAGGAGTTTCTTGAGCTGGAGTAGAAGGATGATGAATCTGTTGTTATATACGAAGCGAATTTTACAAGACTTGCAAGGTATGCATCTGGAATTATCATCCAACCTGAAAGTAAAGTTGATCGATTTTTCAGTGGCTTAAAACCAAGTCTTCGAAGGGCATTAGCTATAAGAGACTTCAGTAGCTATGAAGAAATTGTGTGTTGTGCTATCAAGGTAGAAATGGAAGTTGGTGTTACATATCCATCTCATGGTTTTGACAAGAAACGAAAGATGGAGTTCAAGGAGAAATCTCAGAATAATGGTGAAAAGAAGATGAATGTTTCCTTATGCACAAAGTGTGGAAAGAAGCCTGGTGGAGATTGTCTTAAAGGGACTAGAAAATGTTTTAAGTGTGGAAAAGAAGGTCATCGAGCAGCTGCATGTCGAAGTAATGGAAAAAGGGTTTCTAATGATGTGATCAAAGCAAACACTGCAGAGAACGCATCACCAACACTTCAATGCTTCAAGTGCAAGGAAATGGGGCATTATGCTAATAAATTCCCTAATCCAAGGGTTAGTGATGATCGACATGAGCAACCGCTTAAGGCAAAGGACAAAGGAAAGTCACATGCGATCACTATTGGAGATGTTGAATATGACAAAGATGTGGTGGAATGATTAAGTGTTTATGTAATGGGATTCCAAAATAATGTTGTATCGTGGAGTATTGGAATATTTATGTATTGGTCTATTGTGGTTTTCAATAATTTTATGGTACCAGTAACCATGGAAAGTGATTAAGATATTTTTGGAAAAATAATTGTATGCGCATAATGAAGGGAAAATGAGAAAATGAAATATTTGACAGTATTCATCAGCTCATGATTGATATAAGGACTAAGTGATATCATGGTTTGAGTATATAGAATTTTGAGCATTTTGGTATGTGGAAGGTGTTAACTTTTAACTGCATTCATGTTTTCACTAATGTTCAATCGGTATTCAAAAGAATACATGATTAAGGACTTTGAATGTTTGGAATGTGACCAACAAAACATATCTTATGATATATGGGGATCAACGATGGTATTAAATCTCTGGTAATCGTTTTCACTATGTTATGAGAGTGGACTGCAGTATTATGGATAAGCCTAAAGATTGGAATGGATTATGTTGGACATAAGTTAGTATTGTTTAAGGATAAAAGTTTTTTCGATTTTATTGATGGGATGTTATAGTAATATAGTTTTAGAAAATGGACAACCTGTAGGATGGGCGACAACCCATCGCGTCGAACAAAGCTGTGTGAATCGAACCCACAACCGAAGTGCGACTGGCCTTTATCACCTACCACTGGCCTACAGGAAGTCCCTGTTTAGTAGAAACTAGTTTTATTATATTAAGCAGTATGATATATGAAGTATAAGTGCATTTTAGGAACCATATATTATTAATCTCACTATAGAATGACTTATGTATATTTAATAACTTTTGCTAACCTTTTGTTTGAGACAGATGGAATGACCCGTCATTCTATCACATGATCTGCTAACACTTCACGAATAACAAATTCAACTTCATTTATTTAAGAGATGAAGTGGAAATTGTTCAAGGCACGAACAACAGTGAGATTGTACCAAAACAAAGTAAGTATTTATTCTAATTCAAATTCTTCAACTTTAGGGAAACAATCTTGAAAACCAAAAATGTTGTCCCAGTACTCTTATATCTGATTAATCAGATGGTACCTTAGATCATCACAAATTTATGGATTTGTGATTGTTGGCTTATCCATAGCCATGTTCTCTACCACTCTCCATCAGAACATGATGGTTAGATTTTTCTTCCATATCCATATTTTCACCTATGTGGAAACCCAGTGATTAGTTTATTTGGGTAACCGTTACGTTTCATACTTTCGTTTTTAAATATTGGTTTTGGTATTCCTTTTTACGATATGGTTTTCTATTAAATAAACATTCAAATAGTAAACCATTTATAACCCCGATGAATTTCGAGGGTGAAATTCATTTTAAGGGGGGTAGAATGTAACACCCCGAGATTTTATGAAAAATATTCTTTTTAATTTCACTAATGTCTTGTGTTGTACGCTACACCAAAAGGAGCTTTCACAACAAGCATCCTTGATTTGCCTTGCATTACACGCAACCGCGACCTTCCTCGATAGCGTGTGTAGTACGCAATAACGAGTTTCACTAAACAACAATATGCTATTAAAATATTATTAAAACTAGCCGTTATGAATAGTAATAACCACCTTTTGAAATTTTGTAATTTTATTTTTTAAAATGGAATTCATTTTTGGATTTGTAATATCGAAATTAGCTTTGGGTGAAATTTTGGTGATTTTCGGATAACTTTCATATTTTGATGAATAGTGAAAATTACTAAATTTTAATTAAAAACAATTTTTTCAATCGAAATAATTAGTAGTGATAAATTATTAATTTGAGTGGTTTTAAAGTATATTTAGAATATATTTTTACAATTTAATACAATGTTAGTCATTGGATGTAATTTCACATTTAAACCAGACATAAACAAATGTCAATCTTTTGATAGTTATTATCTCTTAAGAACACGCTATTTGTGTTGACGACGGGAATTAATTTTTAAATTAATTAATTCAACTTATATTTTTTGAATTTGGTAAAATAGAAATCAATTTTGAGTTCATAATATCAAATATATCTTAGGGCTAATTTTTGGTATTTTTCTGAAAACTTTAGATTTTTGATGAATAGTGAAACCACTAAGTGGTAGTTTAAAAAAATGAATTGTTCATAAAACTTAATTTTACCACTTCTGTGAGTGGAATTTCAAAACTTCGAGATACACGGTTGATGTCAGTAAGTGAAATGTGGTTCAATGAGATGAAAATAATTTTTTGGTGAATAGTAACTTTTTACTTTTTTTACAACGGTTAAAAGTAAATAGGGTAATTAACGGTAGAAATGATATTATTATTACCCTAACACATGTCCTAATTCTATTGGACATGTGTAATTCGACCAAAAACAAACTTAGGAATAAAATATGACCATTTAGGCCCACTTGGATTAGATTAGGACATTTATTATTAATTTATTTAAAGAAGGGTAAAAAGAGTTAAAATCAAAGTTTGTTTACTAAAACATTTTTAATATAGGGTTATACATAAGATAAATTCGATTGTAAATTTTCATTAGAAAGATAAAAATATTTCATACGTAATGGTATTTTATTTCTAATTTTTAGACATTAAATAATTTAATTTATTTATGACACAACGACGATGCAGTAATTATTTTATTAATGAAATATTGACATAATTAATGTTATAAATACCCAAATAAATATAATTTGAGACTTTTTTATGACTTAAACTAATTTTATAGGTTAATATGACATGTTATTGTTGATTTAAGTAACTTGGTTAGAACTTATCATTCTGTTATGACTTTCATAAAAATCATGTACCAAATAGTGTCAAAATTGACATAAATTAGTTGTTAAAACAAATATTATATTATTAATTGTTATTTTATTTATAAAAATCTATGGTTCGCCCAAATGACTTATATAAGGTTATATATATTAATACTAAACAATTTGGGGTTCTTTTGGATTCTTATAGTAAGTTTATTAACCTTATAGTATAAGAACACAAGAAGACACGGTAAAATTAAAATTATTTAACTTAATGTTAAATCTAAATGATAAGGTTACAATAGGAACCTAAACTTTTCTAAATTCTATTGGATGATATGCTTTCTACCCATCCTCACATTATCCTCTAAATAAATCAATTTGGAGCTATTTAAAACCGAACTTGACTTTATAATAAAATAATATTTTTAGTTATTCCAAAGGTGCCCCTCTCTTCCCTTATAAAAGGGCACCTCCTCCCTCTCTTCCTCACACAACTTTGAGCCTTCAAGCTCGGCCAAACCCTGTCAAATTCTCCTCTCCACTTCCCTAGAAACATCCTAGAGGTTCTGGTCATCCTCAAAGACCAATTTTGTTACCATAAGAGGAGGTCTCAAAGAGGCGCTTCAAAGAAGAGGTAATTTCCGTTACCAATTATTTCACCTTTATTTCATCTTCCACTTCTTCTTCTAAGGTTGTTTCATTATGAAGTAATAACATAAGTATCACTCATATACTGATATGTTATTATAAATATGAAACAACTCTAATTAACCTTCTATACATCCTACGGAAAAAGGAAATCACCGCGCGTGCGTACGTACGGAATACCGTCTCCATGCCGTGGAGTAATCTGCTTTTCCACCAACACCTTACATGGATGGGTATTATGGTGTAAAAAATAACTATACATAGTTATTATAACATAATAATGATTCTGATATATTTTATCATCCCCTCCGATTCAATTCAATAATTATGGAAATGATATCATCGCTCGTGCGTACGTACGGACTACCGTCTCCACGAAGCGATGAGATTCATTCTCCATGTTAACCATTTAAGAATGATTATAAAGTATATATAAGAAATAATAATGAAATATATGACATTATAACGCTACTAGATTTATGTGTATATATATGTATTTCATCTACTAAATTCCATTCAACTCAATAAGGAAACGAAAACAGCGTTCATGTGTACGAACGGTCTACCGTCTCCATGAACGGTGTATTCCTTTCCATTTACTGATTTATTATATATATGTATATTCTGAATATATATATATAAATCATGTTTTATATTCTTGAATTAAGTAATCATGATCTATGTAATCATATGAATAATTACAAGTCAAAACACGGACGACAAATGAAACAATTTTACCCAAAACGCTCTTTAACATGGAATTTACAAAAGAACGGGTAATATAAAGTCATAAGTGAACCATATATGATATCATAACAATGAATATGAATCTGTAATAAGTCAATAACATTATTTAAATCATTATACAGGAGGTTCGGACACCTACGAAGAAAAATCGGACCTAAGGTAAGGGGAATATCACAATCTCATTTTTATCCAAGATTGTTTATACTTTGGTATTTACTGGGGTGTATTTTATCATCCACATCCATGTTCCCTCAATATGTATTATTATTTCCATCCACCTACAATTGTTTAAATCCAATTTTACCCTTTGGTGAATTTTTAGTAAAAGATATGAAAGGAATCTTTTGTCGTTTTTCGTACGAGGTACTTTTTGACTTTTTCGACAAAAGTACGAAAAATGTTTTTTTAACTTATACGGCACGGACAGATTTTTACAGTTTTATAAAGCCTTATTTTCATGAAGATTCCTCCAAAATATTTCATGACTATTTTCAATAAAATATCTTTCTTTTAAAATTGCATGATGTTTTGTGAAAAGAAATTGATTTTGAAGAAGAAAGGATATTTTCCTCAAGAATTCATTTCAAGTGTTTTATCAAAATTATTTTCCATCTAAGATAACATAGGGTTCTGTTTCTATCCCTATTATTACATTTATTTGGTTATGTTGTGATTGAATTATTTTTAGGAATTACTTTATCTTATATGAATTGTTTTATGATGTCATGTTGTTTAAGAATCCCATTTTTATTACATGGGTTATGCAATGATGTATGATTTATGAATTTGTGGCACACATAAGAATGGTATAATTATGAGATGGGTGGGACCTATATATCCCTCCAATGCATTGGGTAAATATTTTATATCTCATGAGATAGACATGGCGGGAATGGTAGGTTATACCGGTTCAGTGAAACAGGACTAAAACGAGGGTGACTCGGTTCAGAAAGGGACTTTGTCCACTAAGATAGTCTTGGCAATGAGTCTTGACTAACAAGAAATGATTCTCTATGATTATGTGTGCATGCCACAAAGTTTAATGTTTTAATTTATGATTATTTTTATTACATTTCACTGCCATGAGTTATCTCAGGTTATGAAATTATGATCACTTTTACAGGTAAAGATATCCAAATGTTATGTGCTTATGTATATGATGTGATTGATATTTCTTTTTTTTTACCCTTACTGAGCATTTGAGCTCACCCTTTTATGTTTACTTTTCCCCAGGATATAAAGAATGGTTTTAGGTATAATAAAAAGAAAGATCTTTATGGGGGATGTTGAAGATCTTTCACCAGGATTAGAAGATTATATTCCGAGTTTCCAAAGACACTAAACTATTACGATCCTTGTGTTTGTGTTTTTGTTATGTACTAAGTATTCCGCAAATGTTATGTAATGTCAATGTACGTCAAGCTTCGGGTCTCTACAGCAACAACCTAGAGGAGTCGTGCATCCTCTTCCAATACCTGAGTGGAAATGGTATAATATTGCGATGGAATTTGTAATTGGGCTATAAAAGATTCCTAGAATTAATGATAAAATATGGGTCATTATTGGTCTTCTTACCATGTGAGCACATTTTCTTGTTATAAGAGAAGATTTACCACTTTAATGTCTAGAATGACTATATATTAATGAATTTTTATGACTCCTTTGTGTACCCCAATCTATTTTTTCCAATCATGATCCCCATTTTAAATCATGATTTAGGAAAAGTATTCTGAAGGCCTTGGATACTGAGCTTCGTTTGAGCAAAACCTACTACCCCCAAACCAATGGACCATCAGAATAAGCTATTCAAACTTTAGAAGACATGTTGAGATCTTTCTCACATGACATCCAAGTTATGTGGGATCAATATATACCTCTGGTAGAATTTTCCTATAACAATTGCTTACATTCAAGTATTCAGATGTAACCATATAAAACATTATATAAAATCGATGTCACACACCAACCTGTATGGATGATGTTGCTGAAAGAAAACTCGTAGAACCATAACATGTTGAGGAATGAAGGAAATAGGTTATGATTATCCAACCCCAAATCAATGTATCTCAATGAATTCAAAAGGGATATGCCGATAATCAGAGGAAGGAATTCTAATTTCAAATAGGAGAACTTGTTTTCTTGAGGGTATCTCCATGGAAGGGAGTTATATGATTCAGTATGAAGGGTAAATTGAGTCCACGATACATCAGACCTTTAGAAATTCAGCTACGAATGTGTGTGGTGGGTTATCGTTTTGAAATGCCTCCAAGTCTCTCCAACATTCATGGTGTGTTCCCCATATCACTATTGAGAATATATTTGCATGACCCAACCCATGTACTCACCATTGAAGATTTTTAACTGGAACTTGATATGTATTATTGTGAAGATCATGTCAATATTATTGATACCAGATAAGATGTTCTGAGAAACTGGATGACTTGTATGTTAAAAATTCTATGGAGAAACCATAAGATGGAAGAGGAAACGTGGGAACCAGAGGATAATATGATGAAGAACCAGCTGAATATTTTTATGAAGCAATATTCTAGAAAATTTGAGGTTGGAATTAATTTAATGAGGGGAGAATGTAACACCCCAAGCTTCCATGTATCTTTTCCCTTTGAATAATGACGTAGCTTGAGTTGTATGCAACATGTCGTTTTAACACTCCACAACCAATCAATCTATCCATTACGAATAGTAAAACCCAGTTATTGAATTAGTATAAATTTTAATTTTCAAAATAAACTCCATTTTTGAAATCGGAATATCGAAATTAGGTTTAGGCGGTTTTTTGGTATTTTTTCTAAAAACGTTCAATTTTTTATGAATAGTGAAAAACAACACTTTATTGTTTAAAACCGACTATTTATTTATCTAATTAGTTATGTTATTTTAATTTATTTAAGGTAAAAATAGATACATAATACCTATATATGTTCAATGTAATTCATTGGAATCATTTTATAATATTTTTAGATATATAAAATTTTATTGATCTTTTTACTGTCCTTTACAAATATGCATAAAAATAATTTCACCACTTATGTGAAATGAATTTCAAATATACAAGAGACACAGATGATATCAGTATGAAAAATGTGGTTTAATAAATTGAAAATATTTTTTGGTGAATAGAAACATTTTGTTTTTATTTACCACAATTTAGAGTAAATATGGTAATTATAAGTAAAAATGATATTATAATTACCCTAACACATGTCCTAATTCTATTGGATAAGTGTAATTCGACCAAAAAAAACTTATGAATAAAATATGATCCACTTTGGTTCTCTTTGATTAGATTAGTACATTTATTATTATATTATTTAATAAAGAGTTAAAAGAAACATATTCAACATTTAATAACTAATCATTTTTAATATTTGGTTACACACAATATAAATTATAATATTAATAATTATTGAAAAGCTAAGAATATTTCCAAAATAATGGTATTTTATTTATAATTTTTATACATTCAATAATATAATTTATTTTTGACACAATGATGATGCAGTCATTTCCATAATATTGAAATACTAAAATAATTGATATTATAAATATCCAAATGATTGTAAATTGAGACTTTTTATTGATTACACTAATTTAATAGGTTAATATGACATGTTGGCATTTATTAAATAAATTTTATTCTTAGTGATAAATTCTTTATTGCTTAAAAAAATCAAATACTAAATAGTGTCAAAATTGACATAATTGAGTTTTGAAAACAAATACTATATTATAAATTGATACAATATTAATAAAAATTTAAGGAACTTCAAATGTACTTAGATAAGGTTATATATATTAATTAAGAAACACTTGGTGTTCTCTTGGCTTGTTATAATATGTTTATTAACCATATAATATAAAAATACAAAGAGGCATGGTAAATGTCAAACTATTTCCCAAAGAGTTAAATCTAAAAGAAAAGGTTAATATGGTGACCTAACCTATATAAAACCTATTAGTTGAATTTTTTTATGAATACTAACCACTATATTATAGAAATTAATTATTTTGGAGACATTAAAAAACTTAAATTATTTTATTATAAAATAATATTTCAAGCTTTTCCTAAAGTGACCCTCACCTCTCTTATAAAATGGAACTTCCCCTTCTCTTAATTTCACACCTCTGAAGCCATTTGACTCAGACAAACCATCCCAAAATACGTTAAAAATTTTTCTCCCTTCATCCTACAATCCTTAATTTGATTATAAATCCAACCTATGGAGCCCTTTGTATTAACTCAAAAGGAAACACCTGAACAATAGGTAATAATTTCCCCACCCTATTTCAAGTTCTATTATTCTTCCACATCCTCTTTATTTTTTTCATGTACCAAAACAATAAATCTAGTACCTTTTATATACTGTGATGTTATTATAAATAAGGTACAAATATATTCATTATTGTATCTATCCTATAAATGAAAAAGTCGCCATACATGCCTACGTACGTCTTACCGTCTCCACGTCGTGGTGTTGTTTATTATTCAAACACATAATTATTTGGATGTGCATAATAATGAGTATAAATAATGTAAATAATAAATATAACATGTTAATGATTATGTATATCTGATATACCATCCAATTTCACACGATTTCACCTACAATAGAATTATATTGTCACTTGAGTGTACGAACAGATTACCGTCTCCATGAACATGATAAGATTCATTCCCCATCATAATAATTCAAGAATAATTTTAATTTTATGATAAAATATAATTTTTATGTACATAATATCGTTATTTATATGAATAAAATACATCATACCCCTAACAATCATGGATTACGTAACCATGTAGATAAAGGAAAATGAATCAGTTAACACCTGAAATGATTATACTAATGAAATATTATTAATAAATAAATATTTTAGGATCATATATGATATAATATTTATTCACATAGTTCATGTATAATTTAATAACAAATTTTTAACTATTATACAGGAGTTTAACATACCATCTACTATAGAGAATTACATGGTAAGGGGTTATTCTAAAATCTCTTTACTTATCTGAGGTTGTTAATATGTAAGTATCTACTAGGACCTCTTTGTCATCCACATCCATGTTTTCATAAAAATTAAACTTGAAGAATTTATACCATTTACTATACTATGGGTTATAGTCATTTATAAACTTATTTTACCACATATGTTTTGACATAAATATTTCTGTCATTTTCAAAACAACGTACTTTATAAACTTCTTCACAAAATTAGGGTAAGAATGTTTTTAATCTTATACGGTGGGTGCAGCTATTTTCCACTATTATAACATCTTCTAAGCTTCCCATTCAAGAATATAATTATATTTTAAAAAAAATGTTTTCTTTTATAATTATATAAATTTTAAATTATTTCAAAATATAAATAGATATTAACCTACAAAATGTTTTGATTTCATCTATGTCAACATCCTTTGATGGATTTTAATCTTGATTGAACTTGATTATTATGATACAAATATTCCATATTGTATTGAAATTTTGGTGATATGTTTGACTATAGATGTGTTTATTTGCACAATTCATGGTTTATGGATAATGTATTGAAATTTTATATGATAGGTTTGATACGAATGTTTTTTTTCTGTTTAATCCTTTTTATATGAGGATTGAATTTGAGTGATTAAGTGACGGGTGGAGATCTCTATAACTCCTCGATTCAGCGGAAGGTCTCATGAGACAAAATAGTTTCTTGGCATATGGACTTGAGAAAATATTATTTTTAGTCATGGAATAGGGGCATGACTATGTGATGATGTTGTCTGGAATTATGCATTCCAACATTATAGAATTGGATATTGATATTATAGGGGATTATTCGACTAGAATAATATCCATGTGAATAAGTAAATGGAATTATTTGATATATATTTGCCATATTATGACGAATATTAAGTTTAAAAGGATTTGTTTTTAGTTTTATACATTTCCTTACATGTTTATGCTTATTCTAGAAAGTTTGTGCTATATTGCTATCCTTACTGAGAAACTGAGCTCAACCCTTTCTATGTTTTATTTTTCCTAGGATGAGAAGATGTATATTATGACTAACCTACATGGATATTCTAAGTGATTAATGTGGTCAATGGAGACAATATAGTTGTGGTTTTTTATTTTATAATGAAATGTAAAACTTATGAATGTATCTAGTACTTCCAAGGCTACTAAAATAGTACACACCCACTCACGATCAATACATAATCATGATATTTAATATAAATGATGGGGAATAACGATGATTCCATTTTTATAATAATTTTTATGATCATATATGACACTTATGTTATTATTTTATTTTGAATATGATAACATTAGATTATATGGATGAAGAAATAATTTTGAAGTGTCTATGGATGTTGGTAACCATTCTTTATGTTAGCATCCTATAGGTACTCTCTCAAGACACCTTGGAATGGTTAAACAAGAAGAAGAAAACACTAATTCAAGGATTATAGAGTTTATAGTAAAATTTTAATGGTTTTCTAATGGTTTATGTCTCATCATTATGTAAACAAGGGAGGGGTGGAGGTTCCCTTTTATAATTGAGGTGTGTGGTACACATGTATGTTTCCAATGTGTTAAAATATTAAAAAGTTATATTATTGTTAAAAAGTCTCCAAAATTACTCATATTGTAATTTGATATGGTAAATGTGTAAATAAAACTAAAAAACTATTTAACGAATATTATATATCATTTTTACCATAATGATTTTATATTTACCCAAAAATACTTTTTTGACCATCACTTTGGGAACAACCTTTTAAATGGTAGAGGGATATAATTTTACAAATAAAAAAACATAAAAATGGTAGTAGATTTTAATTTTAGAAAAATTTTAGTAATTTTATTCCTCTTTAATTATATATAATTTTTTAATTAATTAATAAAATATTAATTTTATTAAAATATAGTCAATTTACTTTTTGAACTATTTTTTTGTTTGACTATAATGTCACCAATAAAATACAATGTAGAATAAAACATATTTATCCTTAAAAAATAACTTATTATTATCTATAAAATTCATTTGAAACGATATTTATTCTAAAAAATATCCGTTTTAAGTCTTTAGAATTATTTACCTTGACAATTCAATAGATTGTATAATCATTTTGTAAGTGTTATGTACACATTTATGTAAATTAAACTAAAAATAAAATTTTGAAGTAATTTAAAATAATAAAAAAACATATAAATTTTAAATTAAGCATTTATTTTAATTAAGAAGAAATTCCTCTCTAAATGATGACATATATCTATTAATGGAATAACAGAGTGATATTTTTGAATTTCAGACAGATAAAATAATAAATATTCCCTTATCAAGGGTAACCGGAATTAAAATTCCCCAAATAAAAAATTTGGAATAATATTATCTAATTTATCTCAAAAAAACTAAATTCATTCAATTTTTCTATTTATATTTATAAATTTCCTTAGAGTATTAAACTAGGTTTTATAATTTTACACCAACCAGGGTGAAAAATATTTTCCATAAATGCTATTTTTAAACAATGAATAAAATAATCATTTTTAAAAAAATATTCCTAAAGATTCTATATACATAAACCCTAATTAATTATTCTATATCTTAATATTTAAAATATATATATATTATAATTTCTAAAAATTAAAAGGAAAAGAGTTTTTAGAGAAATTCATTTTTCTTATATCTCAATCCTGAATATAGATAACGAAAAAAAACAAATTAATTTCCCTAAATCAAATTGATTACTTTTTTATACCAAATCCAATATAAAATGGTACTTTTATATTATATGATTTATATAAAATATATTAGGTAACATGAAAAAATTGATAGTTTTCATTAATCACTAACAAATTAACCATTTTGGAAAAATAAAATACATAAACATTATATAATTTTATTTTATTTCATAATTTTTTTATAATTTTTTTAAATATAATTTCGTGATTTGGAATAAATTATTTATTATTTCTATACACAAAATACAATTGAATAATTTTTTATGAAAAACATATTTTTGAGGAATATAATTAATTCCCCAAAAAAATATTTCATATTTCAAAATAATCCATCAATATATATTTTGAGTGTGAAAATTATGCATATATTTTATAATTTTATTACTCACATTCATACCCACCAATTAAATGGATATTTCAAATTTAAATAACAATATTTTTAAATTATATCAGTCTTCACTTTAATGTATGTAGAGACTGTTCAACAACCTATCATGATTATTAATATCATGAAATAAATTATTGAGATGCTAATTTAATTACAATATTAGGTGATGTTCAATATAATTCATGGATATTGGGCCCCATTATTTGTATATTTTGGGTTATGGTATTATGATTATTGATATTAGACACTGGGAAAAGTAGGTGTGTTTGATCCATGGTGTCATGTTTCACACGAGGATTAACAATTGTTATTTAATTATTTAATAAATTTTATAAAATTGAAAATATTTTTATTATGGTGAGTATTTCATATTCAAATAACCCAAAATTTACATACAGTGTAAGGGGATTCATTTTTTGTTCTATGTGGGGTTCTGTACTCACACACCACATTGGATACCATTTCTGATAGTTACCTGATAATCTATAATTGTTTTTACGTTCTGGATATCATCATACTAGTTGTATCGATTCAACATATAATAAAATGTATGAGGTAATTGATGTGGAAGGGGAATGGTTTTTGGATATCGAGCATCATCCGTTTATTTTCAGTATTTAATTTTTTTATATATGTGACTGGTCTAGTGGTAATTCTGTTATTATACGATAATATACTACATTTAAATATTTTGCATTTAGAAATTCTATGTTTTTTTCCAATTGTTTAATATTATCTAACTTATGTTAATGATTTTAGTTAATTTTTAATGTTATAACAGATCTAATATGGTGTTATAATTTTCACACTATCATACATTATACCCTCTATGATATTTGGTGGTATAATTCATACAAATAGACACTCATATGGTTGTATTGAGAAAAGTATGATAATTGCTTATTCTTTACTTGGGTAGGGATATAAAAATATATTAGTAACCCCTACCTGGGGATGTAGATATACAATGTATTAAAACATCATGTTTTTAATATTTTTTAACATTATCATTTAGGATTAGCTATTTTTTGGTGGCTGGGTATGTCATAAAATTTTTCATTAATTGGGCTCATCAATGTAAGAATTTTTTATTTAATAAATAAGTATGACATCTATTCCCATTATTATGATAAAATGTCTTGTTTTAGATTATACTATTCTTTTCATATAATGATACAATTTATTTTAATGAGAGATATGTGATTTTAATAACAATAAATTTGAATAAGATTTTATTTATTCTTCAAATTAGACATCTAAAACTCATAATCTAAAAAAATGAGTTTCCAAAAAATATCTAGCATATCAATAAATTCCTTTTCAATCAGTTTATTAGTCAAAAATAACATGTGATAATTCATTCATTCATGTGATATGCAGGGTATACATAGATAAACAGATACATTTATTTGAATAAGATCACCCCATATCAATTTTTTAGAAGAATTGATTCTTTTATCATGGACTAAATTTTCATACATTTGATGATTCAATTATTCACGTTTCATTAATGATATAAATCTTATTATGTCCATTTTTTTTATTCACATAGTGTAGAATTTTTTTTACTCAAAACGATTTCCTAAAAGTGATTTATATATCTTTTAAAAGTACTGTCAATGGGTTCATAAAAGATATTTAATAAGGATTTATATGTAGTGATTCTATTGATATCATTTTAATAGTATTTTAGAAATATAAAAATCATTTGTCTAATGTTTTCAAATATAAAATATTTCATACATTTTGAGTCGAAATGATATAAATTATTTTCATTTTTAGATCAAGTTAGAAAATTAAGGATAATTAATTCTCAATTCCCTTTTTCATGTGATTCATTTTTGGGATATCATATTAAATGACTTATTCTTATCAATCAGCATGAAATCTTATTTATTGTCACTAAGTCCGCAAATATTTTATAGGATTGGTATTAACATAGAGTAATGAACTATTATATAATGATTATTTCATTATATCACCAAATTTAATGATTGTATTGAAATTTTAAATCATTTATAAAAATATCATTAGGTGTGATGGTTAATATGTTATTTCTAAACACATGAAATTATATTATATATGTTGGGTGGATTACATCACACATTATCACAATAATTTTATAATTTATTAAATAAAATCTTTGTCAGGGGGGTTACAGGTATTAATTAATTATATTCATGAACTGGGTGATGTATATAAAATTATATAATAATTCAGGTGTAAAATCGACAATATAATTATTAATTAATACTATTAGAATGTTTTGGATGAAATGTTTTAACACCCTTACATAATGAAAATTTCAGTATTTTATGGATAAACCAAATGTAGAAGAACATTTTGAGTGATATATTTTTACCATCATAAAAAATGTAATATTTATGTTGACTCACTTCATTGTATGGGTCATATTCAATATTTTATATTTCCACATTTTTTGTGAAAGAATATACCATTATTTCTATGAACATATATTTTGTTTTAATTGTATTTTTAAAGACAAAAATTTTATAATCTCATTTTAAACTGAGAACTTTTTAGAATCATTATGGCAATCCCTTGTATTGATAAAAAGAAATTATTTTTGGTGAAAAATGGAGAATTATATGTTCCATAACAAATAGAATTCAAAATTCCACCATATCTAATATGTAAAAAATATATATTAAATGACTATTGTTTTCTATGAAATATTAGACCCACCAAATAAAAATTAACATTTTGATGGTTTGGGATTCTAAAAAAATATTCCTTTTTAATATCATATAATTTATTTATATGTAATGGAATAGACTGTCATACCGTAGTAGGTCACTTTTTTTAACATCACAAAGATTATAGTAGAACCTTTAGTTGTGAAACAAGTGATTTCATATATCAAAAATGGCCATTAAAATTGTTAACTAAAAATATAATATAATTTTATGATTCTAGGATGAATAACCAACTATGATGAGTTTTACTATCTCATAACATCATCACCAAATATTTTAGGATCTAGATTGTATATATTCATGTTTTAATCAACTCATTAGTCTTCGAAATGGTACATTTTTACACATTATTTTTGTTTTCCTTTTTAGTTGTCTGGATATGATGGAAGGAACTAGGAGTATACCTATAATGGTGAAGTGAGGGATTTTTTGGATTCTCTAGAGAAACCTACTTGTTCTGTATTATGATGGGATTTTACCTAACGTTTAATTTGACTACACGAAATTTAAATTTTTAAATAACAGTAAATATTATTTTATTAGAATGGAATCTATATTTGTGGTGGTTTTGGGTTTTTTCAATTACATGACATGTAATTGGGAACATTTCATGTAAACTCCATATGGTTGATTATTAATAGGAAACCTAGATGATTTATCTTCTCATACACTATAGTCTTCATTACTCTTGAACCAAGAGCCTTAACTATGTGATTTTGTATCACTCAAACCCTTTTGGGTTGTTTTTTTCAGCGATTTATCGTCGTTGTGGTTGTAGGGTTGTGATTTTGTTAAATTTTCTCCATATATGTACATATATTTCTCTATTCATCATCATAGTTTGATAGATCATATAGGGATTGATGGATTTAATCTCAATGTTATCAAATAATTTTAATATTTTGAGTTCCTAGTTCATCATCACCACCATACATATTGGTAGGTTGTTTTGCAGGCCGTGTGATTCTATGAGAATGGTAGGTGGTTTCGTTATGATAATCCATTTATGTTAACCCAAAATAGATTTATATAATTTCAAATAAGTAAATTAAATAAAATTTATTTATTGAAATGATATTTTATTATTATTTTTTTATTAAAAACACAATTTCATATA
Source organism: Viscum album (assembly GCA_963277665.1). Classification (NCBI taxonomy): domain Eukaryota; kingdom Viridiplantae; phylum Streptophyta; class Magnoliopsida; order Santalales; family Viscaceae; genus Viscum; species Viscum album. The sequence continues at coordinate 1,392,049,167 of OY728126.1, read as the reverse complement.
ATTGGGGATTATAGAAATTGATTTTGGCATGAAATTGGTAATGCCTCCAATTCTATGTAATTGAGGGTTTTCATGTAAATTTAAAATTTTTTATATTTTTATAGTAAATTTATTAATTTATTTGATGGAAATTTTTTTGAAAAACCTCAATTCGATTAAATTTGGAGAATATTGTAAAAATTTAATGAATTGTGGGAAATTAATTTTTTTTAATATTAGTTATTAATATTGACTGGACGATATGTTGTGAATTATATTTCAGATCCCGATGTTGTAAGAATGTCTTAAAGGTTTTTTTGATAGAAACAATTGGTGGTTTATCTCGTAAAAAGGAAATTTTATATTTAAATACTTGTGTGATGGTTTTTAAATGGAGAATGGAATAATTGATATAGAGAATGGTGTTTATTTTATTCTAAGGTTTCTTGAATTTAATTGCTCACCATTGATTTTTATTAGAGAACATTCCAGAATTAGGTAGATAGGGAGTTATTTGGAAGACCATTTATGCATTAGAACATTCCAAAACAAAAAATGAGCCACATCACATCCCTTACGAGATAGAGAAGAGTCCTCATTTGCATGAGTTCATAGATATGTATGTGTATATTTTTCTATCATCTAGAGTGTGGGGTCCCTATATCGTGGAACTATCATACATTCTTTCAGCATATAACCAGTTTCCATGATTTTTGGTATTAAATATTATTTTATTCCATTATTATAAACATGTTTTCTTGCCTTATGATTTATATAAACCATTTTATATAATAGTTTTTATTTAATCAATTTTTAAAAAAAATTGGAGCTTTTATAAATATTCCATCAATTTTTTCTGGGGAGCTTTTGTGGAAATGTACTTTCCCACCATTTAAAATATAATTCATTTTCATTATTTATTCTCTTTGAAATGATAAATCTTTTTTTTAAATTGAATGATATATTTGGTAAATTTAATTTTGGAATCTTCCATGAAATACATAGTGAGACCATACTGTTATTTTATCTCACAACCTACCAATTCCTTTGAATTATTGTAGACTATCTCATTACATCTTCGATAATCGAAAAATGGGAACTTGTTGGTTGTTCTAGTTGTTTCTATATTGACATGGGGAGATGGTTCCATTGGTAATTAGGATGGTTTTTCATTTTTCTGGTACATGGTTACAATAATTTGACCAGTTTTCCAATTTTTCATCGGATATAGTTCTCTTAGTGGAGTTTCCATTGTATTTCATACTGACTAGTCTATTTCACATTCACATTGTATGCTTCAAAATCACTTCCACCATCATTTGTTATGATGTGAAGTTGTAATACCGGGCCTAAGGTCATTGGGATATCCCTATAGGATATGTCATCACTGACTCATTTATTAGGTTAATTGGGTACCTTGGATGGTTCATGACAATGTGGTATCTGATCTAGGTTGATCTTTTTATATTATTGTTCATATAAATTTTATACTAATTTCATGTATTAAGAGTTAGTGGTGATTTATCTCCTATACATATATCATAAAAATTTACCTTATGCATCCATGGGTGGTGTGGGAAGGATGTTTTGATGTTTAGTTTTTTTACCTATTTTGATATATAAATATTGAATTCCAAATCATATTTTCTAGATAAATTGTGATTAAATTATCCAATTTCTCCCATTTAGTGTTAATATAATGTATTCATTATTTTTTTTATGTATTATATCATAATTCCTCTGAGAATAACTTTTGAATCAGATCGATGAGGAAGATAATAATGAACCTTATTAAGTGAATCCCATTGTGGATCTGATTCCAGTAAAGGAGATTATGATCACTTTCCAATCTCTTGACAAATAATCACCACCAGTTCTCATTTAAACGTCATCTATAAAACCATAGATTATTTTTCTGAAGGCTTATTTTCAACAGTTCATCCTACTAATGCCACCAGTATTCAAGGGCTCAAATGATCATCAAAATGTTGAGTAATGGTTTCCCAAGATCGAGCGTTTGTTTGGGTTCTCAGACACAACCAATGATATCAATGTGAAGTGTGCCACCTTCATGTTGGATAGACCAAATAGGACATTATAGTACATTATGGGGATGATGATGAAACATGATATATTAGTGTCGAAATAGTTCAATATTATTTTCACTAAAAAATTCTATTCATATTCTATGATGTTGTCTAAGGATGTGGAGTTTTTCAGACATCTGAAGGGTGATAAGACTATGGAATATTATGAAAATCATTCTGATGAGATCTTGTATTACAAACCTAAGATAGTATAAAATGATAAAATTAAGCCTTGATGATTTCATAAGAAAATTCGTTAAGGTATTCATTCTCTAGTGTTATTGTGGAAGTATGCATCATAAACTAGTGTATTGGATAAAGTACTGATTATCGAGATGGAACTGGATGGAATGTCAGGGATATCTGATGTTTTCTTCACTCTAAGAGTAATAATGGATTTCTATATGGGATATAGAAAAAAATATTGATTCTCATCGAGTTTATCGATATAAGGGTATTTATAAAAGTTTTATTTTTCCTAAAATCGGCCCTTTTTTTGTTACCATGGTAGTAATTCCGGACAATTGATGATGGGTTCCACCGAGGAACCCAATAAATATGGCTCTTGTAGAATTTTGGGACCCTTACAATGATTCTTGCATGATTATTAATCTTACGGCAGTGTAACAGGATCATTATAACCATTCAAAACTATAGAAAAATTAGATTCTTTAGATGAAAAATGTTTTCAACCATAGGAATCCAGAACAAAGCTTCTTCCTGTAGTGGAAGAATCATCAAAGAAAACAGATATATGCCTATGGACACAAATATGTACCATCAATATAGCTTCATAATTAGTAAATTATTTTTTTGACTCTTTTTCATCTCATACATTTCTTTTAATTCTTTTTAATATTATAATATTATTATAGAGATTTTATCATATGCAATAGGAATTACTACAACCCATGGTACAAAGAGAGTGTAGGCTCTCTATAGTTCTAATTGTGTTTTCCCTCTACCATATATTGAGAATTCATGGAGTTTTTTGATTCTCCACATTTAACATATTGACACTATTTTTAGGTTGGACTGCCTCATTGAATATTAATAATGGATCTATGGTTATTTTCGATGGGTCTCGATCAAAGCACCCAACGGTGCCCGCCATTTCTTTCAAGGTGAATGGGACTTGAGGGTGAGCAGAGCTGAAACATCATATCCAGAGTCAGGTAATGTGATATCTATATTTCCATTTATTAGTAGTAGGAATATTTGAGTGAAAATCAACCTCTAGTGGTTAATGTGTTTCATGTTTTTTAATTATAACATCTTTGGTTTTCGCATGATATGGGAAATTAAATTTTCTATTGATTTAGTTACTAGTAGTCAACAAGATTTTATTTCTTCCTATTGCATGGAACCCATCTATCTAGTGGAGTTGATGTCCATGTTAGATAATCATGTTGAGAATGGATTCATTTTGTTGATTGTGTCACCTTGGATGGAACTCAGTCTCTATTTTAAGTAGGATGATTTTTCATTTCAACTATGTGTTGATTACTGGAATATCAATCATGTTACGGTAACGAAAAATATATATTACCACATATTGATGAGATTTTTGATTAGTTGAAAGTGGATAAGTGGTTCTAGAATATTGATCTTTGATCTTCCTACTATCATGGCCTTCCTTCATCGAGATGAGGGAAGGGATAGAGAATTGCAATACCCTACCTTCCACTTGTTGAGGGATAGATAATGGCCCCCCAAGTCCCACCTTCAATAGGCCCCAGAGTGCTGACTACCACCAGGGGTATATAATCACATGTAATATGGAAGTAATTACACTTTTTATTTAATAGGATGGAGAGATACGATGGAAAAACACAAAGAACTCTCTAGATGAAGGTATGTTTAAATCCATGACCCATTCACATATTCATGTTCAATGTTAAACACAAAAAAGTACAAGAAGAACTCCACAGAGAATGTACCAAAATAAAGAAAATAGCTACAAAAATTGTCTCAATGTCTGAGCTAGTACGGCCTCACATGGTCCTTGATGTCCTCCGAGAACCCTTAAAGAAGTTTTATATACATTAGGTATGTATGCAGGTATACTCATTAAGGAAAAACCAAAATCTCTCTTGCACAACTAGTGAGAAATACCAATGCCTCGTGAGAAAAGGAGATAACCAAAGAAACATTCAAGGATACTATTCACTCAATCCTCACCAAGGCAAACTCCCCAAAAAATGGAATTAAAGTAAAATAATATTATCCACACATCAATAATTGGGTAACCCACACCTCTTTCCCCCTTGTTACTGAAGACATCCTACATGTCAGACCTCCCCCGCCATTCTCACTACAGTCCCACTGCCATATCCTTCCTATACACACCTAGGATACCATAATCATGTATCATTACTATAGACACCTAGACCAAAATAACCACATGTAATCACACCTGTAGACAGCTGGGCCAGAATAACTTCCACCATAACAGAAGACACCTATACCTTATCACGAAGTCACTTTGGAGACAACCATCCAGCACAAACCTAGGAGAACCACCAAGACTACCATGCTTGAATAATATTGGGCTATAATGGACCTCATTCCTTCATAGTTTTCCCAAAGTGTCATTGGATTTTCAAGAAACAGAGCCGAAAAGGAGCTAATAATAAGCCAAACTAATGAGTGTTGGAAAAACACCCTCCCCTCGGAAAAGAGACTATTCCACACGAAGTTCTCAATATGTGTGGGCAACGAATAAAACACATTAGCACTAAATTATATATATAGGTAAACTAGAACTAATACCAACTTATTGGTTCATAAACCAACCCATACACAAACACTCTCATTACTATTCATTGAAAAGAACCACAACATCTACAACCAAGTCAGAACTCATTCCTAAAAGACGATTCCCCAGTGAACCCTTTATTGTTTTCATATTCAAGTGGATCTATTTAAATAATTCTTCATTACCATGAAACTAACAGGCCTTTTCCATTATCCAAGGATGGAAAAACAACCATGCATCAATTTACTCATTCACAACCCGTTCTCTTGTAATGTCACAACACCAAAAGGGAACCGTGAGGTCCCTCAATGTTCTATAATCAAACCAATCCACATTTTACGACTCCACATAGCCTTAATACCACAACCTACTACTCAAAAAAATGGGATCCCAACCCAATCCACATCACCCCACACGACTTCAAGTAGTTCCATCACACATATCACCTAAACTAAGAATGGATTTTTTTTCAGATTTAACCACACCATTAATTTTGTGAATTCATTCAGTTTGGTTTACTGGGATGATCACTGAAGGATTATAGTTCATTGGTCATCCATTTAATCAGCCAAATTTATGTGATTATCCATTTTACAAGTTACATCCATTTAATCACAAAACTAACTAGAAAAATTGAGGATCATTAATGCATAAGGAAGGACCACCAGCGTCCATGATTTTTAGTGGACCAGAGGCCATAGAATTTATAATATAATGAAAAAGGTATAACCCAAGAAAAACATCATCATTACAACCCCTTCATTCTTTGATGGTTAATTTATTATGGTAGTTAAGTATTTTTTATTCTACATGGTGAGATTACATCATCATAACCACCCCACATGTTGCACAGAAAAAAGAGATGAGTGAAAAAAATACTTACCTAGATGATCAACGATCAATGTTTTTCTTCACATTCCACGAACTGGGGATGCACGACTTGCAGGAAAGGCTCCATCACAGGTGCACCAGTAGCCTTGGAAAGGGGGCTCCAAAAGCACTAAGGAAATAAAAAGTGACCAGCCAAGAAGAAGAAATAATTATTGTGTGAAAGAAGGTGGGATACTTGAGTTATGAGATATGAATTGTGAATTTATTAAAAGGCAGATAATTCTTTCACCATGCAGTTGGATGGTTACACATCATGGAAGTAATTTTTATTTAATAATTCTCATCGGAGAGGTGGACAAAACAATAATGCATTAAAGGATTTCAGTGAAATAGAATAAAATGGGTCTGTTGAGTGTCTCCTCACACATATGAAATTTATAACATTGTTTATGGGGCTACACATGGCCATAAACCACATTAAAAATGGTAAAAAAACTAAAAAATGGAATTATGGGAAAACTAGGGAAAGAAATCGCAGACCAACCCTGTGGCACCGATTGGTGACTCACTGAATGGGGGAACATAGATTGGTGACACACCAATCGGGGCACAACAATTAAGGACACAAAGATGTGTGACACACTGATGGGGGAGACACTGATCGTTGACAAATAAATGGGTGACACATTGATCGGTGACACACTGATCTATGACAGACCGATGGGGGAAACCACGGTGATATCCTGCCAACGACACCACTGCCATCTGTGCTTACTGATGGGGTCTAGGGTACCCCAATAACCAGAAATTGGCAATGTAATAGACCAGGAGGGTATATGACATTACATTAGATATCTCTCAAACTATTTTCATCCTTGAGAATAAAAAAAATCTAGTGTTCATAGAGGGGTACAAACAACCACCTCGAAAGATACCTCTCACGGACAAACCACTAGTCTTATATGAACACCTCTCCCTTAAGTGAGCACAGAACATATAAGGTTCACACCGTCCGATCATCTGGATTAGCGAGTCTATTCCCCATGTCAGGATACTATCCAATTTTGGCGGCACTAACTATCCTGCACAGGATTAATCGCATCCACATTAATGTGGCTTGATTATGGATCAGGTCCTCCTCTTTCCACAGTACGGACTCTTCAAACACGATAAAATAACAAGGAAAACAACCCATATCATATTTAACAAGGTCACCCACTACATCACAAACATGTTCAAGAAAAAATAGTACAAAACATAAAACAGATCTGGGTATTGGGTGAAAATTTGAGCTTCTTGCTCCCAAGTACTCTCCTCAAGGCCGTCATGACTCCACATCACACGAAAAAATGGGATGGTTCAACCTTAAATATCTTGTTCCATTCTATCCTTGATCCTCAATGGTCGCTCCACGAATGAAGTGTCATCCCCAATATCCAACTCTCTCCCGTCAATGACCTGAGATTCATCATTTAGATATCAACGAAGATAGGAGTCAATGAAAATGTTGTGGATCCTTTCCAACTGTGGTGGAAACGCCTACTGATATGCCACCTCACCGATTCACCACTACACTTCAAAAGACCTGATGAACCAATGAGAAATATTTCTCCTGTTTTCAAACATTCGCTTCCCACATTGAGGTGAAACCATCATGAACTCATGGTCTCTAACCTCGAACTCCATGGGATTCCATCTACTATAGAAATACGACTACTACTAGTCCTAGGATTCCATTATCTTTTCACACACAATCTGAACATTCATCTATTGTGTTCTGCACTACCTCTATGTTAAAAACACCTTCCTCCGAATCCTCGATCCATCCCACAGGCGAACAACACAACCTACCACACAAGGCTTCAAATGGTTTCATGCCGATAGTAGAGTGATAGATATTATTGTATGAAAACTCTAATAATCGGAAATGTTGTTCCCATGATCCCCTGAAGTCCAAAACACATGCCCGTAGCATATCCGCTATTGTATGGATGTTATTCTCTGTCTGTCCATCTTTTTGTGGGTGAAAAGAAGTGTTAAGGTGTAGGTGGGTGCCAAAAAAATGTTCCTATCCCCTCGAGACTCGTTAGGTAAACCATGAATCTCTTACTGACACCATTTTTCTCGGAACTAAATGAAACCACAACACCTTATCCATGTATCTTTTTGCTAAGGAATCCAATACAATCGACTCCTTGATCATGAAGAAGTGAGCTGATTTCTTCATCCGATCAACCACTACCCAGATATCATTGTAGCCTCCTTGAACCCTAGGTAGTCCTCTGATGAATTCCATCAAGATTTCATCCCACTTGCACTCAAAAACATCTAATGGCTATAAAAAACTTATTGGGACTCATTGTCTTTCCTTCACCTACTAAAAAACTAGGAACGTTGCCACAAACTCTTCAAATCCATGTTTCACCCCGGGCCATCATAATTTTTCCCTCAGGCCTTAGAAAATCTTGGAAACCCCTAGGTGTACCGCTAAGTGGGAGTGATGGAACTCACAGAGAACTCTATCGTGCATCATCTCTAGGACAAACAACTTCCCTCAGAAAAGCATCCGAATTTGATCATCCTCTGACCACCATTCTAGATCATTGCCTTGGTCAACCCGATCGTGCAACACTTGACTCTCTATGTCTCCCCACTGAGACACCTCCACCTGCCATAATAGAGAGGAATTCACTGTCATATGAAACAGACAACCTATACAACCGTCCACACATTCATCTAGGTTTAAGGAAACCAACTCCCCCATTGCCTTCCAAGAATCCACAAAATCCAGAACAGCTTCCCTATGTGATTTCCTGCACAAGGCATCAACCAAAATGTTCCCCTTACCTTCAGTGTAAGAGATAATGATGTTTTATTCATGATGAAACTCCACCCACCTTCGTTGTTGCATTTTTAGGTCGTGATGGGTAAAGATATTCCTCAAACTCTTGTGATATGTGAAGACCATAATGTGCTCCCTGATAAGGCAATGCTGCCACAACATCAACACGAACAATACTTTAGCAATATCTAAGACATGGGAGGAATAGTTACACTCATGAGGACATAATGGACAAGACCCATAAGAGATCACTCCCCACTACTGCATTAGTGCACACACCAAGCCATGTATAGAAGCATCACAAAACACATCTGACAACACACCTTCCTCGGGAAACCATACCAGTGGAGTGATGACCAACCTTTCCTTCAAATAGCTAAAAACTGCGCGGCAATGCTCACTCCACACGAAGGCTTGGTCGTTTCTAGTCAACACTTTCAATGGAGCTGCAACTCAAGAGAAGTTAGGTATAAAACATTAATAATAGCCTACCAGAACCACAAATCTGTGAACCTCTTTCATGTACTTTGGTGCTTCCCAATAAAAAAACATTGTAACCATTGACAGATCACCCACTACCCCTTGCCGAGACACCATGTGTCCATGAAAATGAACTTATCAAGTTCTGAACATGCAGTTGAACAACATACCGTAGAGCTAGTAATGTCAAAGGATCTCCAAGACCATATAAAGGTTCGTGGTATGTTCCTCCTCTGATATAGAGTAGATCAAAATTTCATCAATGAACTCAATGACAAACCGGTCCAGAAACACATGGAAAATAGAGTTCATGAGCCCCATGAACATTACATGTGAATTCAAAACACCGAACGACATGAATACTTACCAAATGTGCCCATACCTTCTCCTAAAAGTAGACTTTGGGGTATCATTGTCCTGTACCCTTAACTAGTGATACCCAGACCACAGATCGATGTTAGAGAACTATACATCTCCCATCAGCTGGTGAAAGAGATTGTCTATCCTCGAGAGATGGTAACCGTTCCAGACCATTACCTAACTCAGTCTCTGCTAGTCTAAGCATAGTCTATGAACACTATATGACTTTTTCATGAACAAGACTAAAGCACCCCATGGAAACACACATGATTTAAAAAAACCCTTCTTCATCAGATCGTAATTCTGAATCTGCAACTATCACAACTCAGAAGGCTCTATCTGAAAATGATCCATTGAAATTGGAAAGGCACTAGGCTGTAAATCAATCCTAAAATCAAAGTTACATCGATGGGGTAGAGTCAAAACCTTGTCAGTAAAAATTTCTAGGAACTGTCTAACAACTCCAGAAACATCCATCATCTCAATATACATTGATACTCCTGAAATCTCGTCCAACATAGAAAAAAGAGTCTCCACACACCATCTCTCCACACGACAACCATGTTTGCAAATAAAATCAACACGCATGACATCCTCATTAGAGGACATGACTCTACTGTTGAATTAGTTGATAATAGCAAGCACATATAACATCCAGTCGATGCCTAGGGTGACATCTAATGGCTGCATTTTCTGTAGAAGGAGATCCCCATTAGACTGATGCATCCCCAACATCAGTCTACATCCTCGACTAACATAAAAAATGCTTGTTTGAGCCCCATCTGGAGTACTTAGCACCAGGTTCATGGAGAGTCTCTCTAATGACTCGAAATTTTGAATAATTATTGTTTCACAATTTTTTGTGTTATTTTATTTTATACTCAAAAAAATATATACATTGAATAATGATTTGAGTATAATTTAAAAAATACCATTTATTTTTTATCATTATTTGACCGTTGGTCAATATGTCCGTTGAAAACTAAACTCATACCATTACTATTATTGTCTCTAAATACAAGTGTTCATGTTTAATTAATACAGAAAGAAGAGTCGATGGACTCATCTAGTATATTCGGGGCGTACGAAGCCGATCTGTCATAGCTTGGGAAGGAGGTAGCATCACTGGGATTTGCTCTAGAAAAAGTCCACGTAGAGCTTCAATATGTGAAGCTCTAATGGAATCTCCTAAGGGAGAAGTTCAAGCAGATTGAAATCAGTACATGTGAATTGTTTTCTGGTCCACCCCAATAATCTATCACCAAAGCACACCTTAAAGCAAGGTCCTATGCAGGTGTTATAAATGGCTATGTAACGAGGCCTTAGATACTTTTTGTAATCCCTTGTTAAAAATAACATTTATCATTCTTATTGTGGCAACTTTGTGATTTTGAAATGTCTAGATAAATGTAGGATGAATATTATAAATGAATTTCGGGAAAGGTCATTTTTAAATATTCATGCAAACTATAAATAATTAATAATGTGAAATGACTTTTGATAAATGGTATTCTATTTTTGTGATCAGTAATAAATTTTGAGTCTACCAAGATCAACATAATTTCTATTGAATAGTAATGGATGCATAGTATTATTAACCATATGAATAGTAATGAATCGTAAATCGTCCAAAAAATAGAAACTTCATCTGTGAATGTATAAATACAATGTAGACACTTTAAAACTGAAAAAATTGATCATAATATATTTTTTGGTTTTTTATGTCATAAATATATTATTTACAATTTTAAAATTTATTAAATAATTTTAAATTGAAATATTTTTTCATAAAACAATATCATAAATTGTTTACATTATTGAATTATGATTATAAAATAATTTTATTGGACCATGATTACTTTTTAAGGGAGTTACAAAACAAGTTATCGTTTTAGAGTTGTTTTTTTGAATAAATAATAATTTTATTTAACAAATAAATTATAAATATTTATATTTTTATTCATAACATGGATTTAATTTTTTAATTCATGCATCCATATTCGGTTAGGATGAATTATTGAAATTTTTATAAAAGGTTTTGTTTTTCGGTAAATAGTAAAAATACAGTTTTGATTTTCTGTGTGAATAATGACATCATTAATGATGTAATAATGATATAGTAAAGATGGTAGACTATTAAATAGTATGATGTGTTATGAGGTGTTCCATGTGTCCAATATCATGGGATAATACCATGGGAAAGCCCATGGTTTTTAAAATACCACAGATGAGGTGTCCCTAGAAAATTAATTAAATATTTCCCCACTTTCGCTATAAATACCAAGTCATTCACTCTTCAAGGTAAGGGAACCTTTTGCCCTCCTCTTTTAAGTCATGAAATCCTTTATGTTATTACTTAGAGTTTCCATTTTATTTTGTTGGGGTGTGTTATTATATATAATTAATACTTTATGTTTAATATCCAAATGATGAGATACCCTCTCCAAACTAATTAATTGATTTTCATAACTTTTAAGTGATGTCATTAGGCTGCTGTATTTTCTTAAATGAAATCACCTTTTACCTTTTCTTTCATGTTTCCTTTTCATGTGGTATGTCATTAAAATATCCATACCATTATCTTATTTATATGTTATTCTATCCCAATACTACATTATTAGTTATTTCTAAATGGTTTTTCCTTCCCTCTCTCTATTAAAAATTTTCTAAATCCATGTTGTATAACTGTTATGCTATTGAATTTTCATCTCAAAATCACTCTCCTTCTCAATAAATTATCTTATTTGATTTAGGTGAATATGAAAATATATTTTCATTTACAAGTGTATTCATCAAGACATAAAATTGATCTATATTATTCTAGAATTGAAATATATATAACCATCACTGCCTTTCCATGGGATATAAATGACTTAATGATCATATTTTTTTGTACTTTCAAAACGTCATGATTTTGAAATGAACCCATTTATTTTATTCTCTATAGGTTATTTATGAAATGATTCATTATGATCTACACTTCTAAGATTAAAATAAATACATATTAAGGGTGTTCCTTAATAGAACTCCAATGCATTGGGTAATTAATATAATCTTGAGAGATGACAAGATTCGCGATACCTTGTTGAATAATCGTGGTAATTTTTATGACACATTGGGGATGAACCATGGTGATATGTCCGTGAATGTCTAAACAAATTGTTTTAGCCACATATTAATGTTATTATTCATGTTCCATTCATTATTATATTCTCTTACTTCCATTTCTCATGTATTTATGTTTTTCCTCACATTCTAATTGGTTTTACAAGTAAATTGATTCGCTTGCTTTCATTACTAGGTCTTATGCTCAACCGTTCCTTTGATATATGTCTCCGGGTTATGAGATATAGTAATTCTACTCATGATTAATATATGATCAAACTATACAGGTGTATTAGATGCTATTTAATTTTTTCATGTATTATGTTCCTGATTGGAAAGACACTAAACTTTAAAGATAATCTCCTTGTAAAATGTATTGAAAAGTTATTTAATAAAAAGGAGGGATTATATAGTTTGTATCAATGGATAGTTTAGTTATTTAGGGAAATAAGGATATCAAAAAAAAGTAAGAACCATATTTAAAAGATTAAATATAATAAAATTTCATGTTATTTTGGTGAAATATTAATTAAGTGGTTTCCGAAAAAATAAATCCATGTCTATTGTGTCAATAAGGATTCCTTATTACTTTTCCATTAATTCTTGTTTTGAAAATCACAAACACCTTGTACTTAAGAAAATTTATATTTCACTTCTATAAGGAAAATTTTCCTTCCCAAAGGAATTTACCCCTACAATATTTTCATTACTCATATCAATATTTTTCTTAAGTATAAAAAACAGATTCATACCTAAAACCTCATAATCATATAATACTTAGATATGAAGCATTCTGTTTTGGGATCTGAATTCTGGATATGAACACTAATGAAGTTCAACTCCAAATTCTAAATATGAACTCCAATGAAGTTTAGGTCCGAATTCTGGATATGAACTCTAATGATGTTCCACTCTGAATTCTGGATATGAACTCTAATGAAGTTGCACTCCAAATTCTGGATACGTACCCTAATGAAGTTCCATTCTGAATTTTGGATACGAACTCTAATGAAGTTCCATTCCAAATTCTAGATACAAAATCTCATATAGTTCCACTCCGAATTCTGATTATGAACTTATCTATGTTCTAACTCAGAGTTCTCTGAATTCAGACTCCGAACTCTTATGAGTTCTGACTCCGAATTTCTGTAAACTCTGACTCTGAACTTTGTATGTTCTAGTTCCAAATTCTAGTGAAACTAGACACAAAATTTCCTTAGAAATTATTACTCTGGATTTCTACATAATTCAGTATCCTAATTCCTACAAAACAGAATTTGAATATCTCTTTATTATAGACTCCACATTCCTTTTTTGGTTAGACTCAGAAATATTGTTTTCCTATATTCTGAACATCATTTTTACTTATGTTTACATTTGATTCATTACAAAATAGTGTCGTGCTTTCAGTTATGGACTAACCATTGGTTGAGTGACACGTGTAAAGGTCCCTCCAAAATTCAAGTAAAAATATGACCCTTGGAGGAGGGAGTTGACCGTTGGAGCTTCGCCTATAAATAGGAGCTCATTTGAAAGTATTCACACATTTTGGAATTTTGGTGATCAAAACTTCTTGAAGTGATTTCTAGAGAGAGAGGATCTTATCAACTCTCAATGCTTCATGTAGAATGTTTGAATATATTGTTCAGTCATTTCCTTGTGTAGACTTGCTTCATGCGACTCCGATTGTTGCTGATTACAATCGAAGGCTTTCGGGGATAGGAAGATAGAGGTTCCAACACCTTGATGTTTAGGGATTTTTGCTGAGGAAGACATAGGTGCCGACTTACTGATAGTTGAGGGCGTGCAGGGATAACAGGACAGACTTTGATCATCGTATCGAGGGCTAACCCTGGTGTGGGTATGACAAACTTTCTTGAAAGTATAAATCAAGGGACCTTTATCCCAGGTTGTTGGATACCCTTCTCATTGGGTTTAAAGATTTATATCTTGTTACTTATTTTTGTTACAGGTTTATCTTTTCCACTTCATTTTATATTGTTAAGGAAAGTATAGCATTCTTATACTTCCTTGTACTGTGATATAGTTAGATTCTATATTCTTTAATGTAAAATCCTAATCGTTGTAACTTTTGATAAGTTCCATTTTTTGGAATCACTATTCCAAAATCCAGCAAGTCTTTAGTACTCAAAGTGGTCTTGTGAATTTTTTTTAGTTTAACTTGTGAAACATAGATCCTTTTTGTTTAATGAAATTTTTAAAAGGTACAATTCACTCCCCATATTGTATCTGAGAACCGATTTCTTGTTTCGATCTTACGTTTGGTATCACAGAGTATATCATACTCAGAGTTATACCATTCTAACAATTGGTATCAAAGGAGGTTCAATCTAAATTAATCTGACAATTAGATTCAGAAGAGAATTCTCAGTTTTTCTTTTCAGGATCCACATTCTCAGATTCGCATTTTCCGGATTCATTCTTTTCAGAATCTATCTTTCAGAATCATTGTTCGCATTCACTTTTGCTTAGAGATACAATTTTTATTGCTTAAATTATTTTTACGGACACATAATACTAATAAGATTGTGTGCCAAAGTTTTTCTTAAGGATTGCAGGTTTAAATGTTAGTTCTATTGACAACATAAATCCTACCAGACCACCAATTTTTAATGGTAAAGATTATGAATATTTGAGATATAGTATGAAGACTT
Source organism: Viscum album (assembly GCA_963277665.1). Lineage (NCBI taxonomy): Eukaryota > Viridiplantae > Streptophyta > Magnoliopsida > Santalales > Viscaceae > Viscum > Viscum album. The sequence continues at coordinate 1,392,034,050 of OY728126.1, read as the reverse complement.
TCATTATTAATACTGGGGTAGATAACTTTTTCATGGTCACTGGTGGATTAAAATTCCTGACAAGGAAGTTTTTTCTTTTACTAATCAAGATAAGCATGATTATCAATTAATCTATAAGGTATTCAATACTTTAATGTGTTCAATGACTAAGAACATATATACCAAAATTTCTTCTTATGAAACAGGTAATTGTATATAGAATAAACTTGAAGTTACACATTTTCATGCATCTAAAGTGATTGATACTAGAAGAGCCTTGCTTAGAGCTGAGTATCATGGTTTTAATTTTCCTTATGGAGAACCCATTTGTAAGGTGAAACAGAGATTCATGGCCATCATGAATTGCTTAACATCTACGGGAGGGAAAGGTCTAGATGATGAAGCCCTTGTTGACAAGATCGTAGATATCATTCCGAATGAGTGGGAATCAAAGAGAACTGCTATTGATGAAAATAGAAAGGTTACTCAAATTTCTCTTGTTGAAAAATTTGGAACTCTTCTTCATAATGAGACTAGAATGAATTGAGATATTGACAACATAAATAATAATAATGGTAATTATAGTGTTGCTTTTACTACAACTTCAAATCATATGAAATCTAAGACTCCTGAAAGTGTTACTAGATCGAAATCTAAGAAAGTTATTATTCATTATGAATCTAGTGAGTGTGAAGTCTGAAAAAATGTGTAAGCTAATCTTTCTCGAAGGATGAACAAGATAGTTGGATAGAGAAATTTCCAATCCAAGTATAAGAAGAAAGAATGTATTGTTAAGAAATATTCAGAAGTCACATTCTATAAATTCAAGAGAGTTGGACACATAAGACCAGATTTTCCTTTGCTCAAGAAGAATTAATGGAAAGAGAGGCATTCTGAATGGAATAGGAAGAAGTATTATAAAGCTAAAGCTACGAAAATTTTTAAAGCTAATGACACCTGGAGTGCCAGTGGTGGTGACTCTTCAAATGAATCTTTTGATTATGAATCTTCTAGACCGAAGAATCTTGGTCTTATATCCAGGCTACCCATTGATAGTCATTTCTTTATGGCTGTGGTTCACACTGATGAATCATTGGCCAACGTTTCTTTAAAATCAAATGATAGTAAATATCATAACTATTTTGGTGAATAATGTTCTTCTGATAAAGAAAATAATTTTCCTACCTATGAAGAAGTTTCTAGTTTTGTTGAACTTCTTGAGATTGAGAATTCATAACTCAATAAAAAAATTGATAAGGAAAATTCTAGGAATACTATTCTTACTAAGGAAATATCATATCTTTCTAAAGATATTGATATGAAAAATGCTGATTTTATAAGTATTTCTAAAACTCTTGAGGAAGTAAATTCTGATAAAAATAAACATTCTAAAGATCTAGAAAAAGTAATTTCTAAGAAAAGTGTTTTCGAGCCTAGCTCCAGTTTCAAATCTAATGATTATGAAGATAAAACATGGTTATAAAACTCATGTCCGAAATATTTTCCTTCAGTATTTGTTTGTCAAATTTTACCCATGGTAAGGAAATTTTTGTTAAATTGTATTCACAAATTCTACCTCGAAGGAATACTTCTAGTTTTGGTTGCACTAGTTCTAAACAAATTTTTAGTAACAACTACTTTGTTCCTCAAAGTCACCCATTTTGCAAAATGTGTCAATGTGGTGGTCACTAGGCAAAGAATTGTTCATTAAACAAAACCCAATATTTAAGATTTCATAAGGATTACTATTCTATGAAGATGTGGGTACCCAAAATTTTGCTTTTTGAAATTTCTAGATCCAAGCTTGTCAGGATTCGGAAAACCTAACCTTTTCTCATTTTCCATAAAATAGGGAAATTACCAACAACAATACATGGTTCATGGATAGTGGATGTTCCCAGCATATGACTGTTAACAAAATCTATTTCGAAAATATTATCAAGACAAAAGGAGGAAAAGTAACTTTCAGAGATAATGCTCAGGGTGAAATTATTGGTATTGTTAACATTGTACATTTTGGAAAAACATTGATATCAAATGTTTTGTTTGTTAAAGTTCTTAAACAAAAATTCATCAGCATAATTCAATTATGTAATAAAGGCTAAATTGTGAATTTTAGGAATGATAAGTTCTCAGTACACAATTATATGGAAGAGTTTATTCTTTCTACCCATAGGAAAGAGAATGATTACACACTAAGCATAGAAGACCATAGGACCAAGACATACCTTGCCTAACTGTAATGGAAGATCATTCTTGGTTATAGCATTGAAGTATAGGACACTGTAAACATTGAAATTATATAATCTATCTAAGAAAGGTTTAGTTAAGGATCTACCAGATCTTAGATTGGATTATTCTAATGTTTTTGATCCTTGTCAATATGGAAAGCAACATAAATAAAGTTTTAAATCAATCGGTGAAGTCTCAAAAACTGATGTACTACAGTTGGTGCACATGGATATTTTTGGTCCTACACAAACTGGATGCATTAAGGGAAAGTATTTTGTATTTTTCTTAGTTGAGGATTACACTTGATTTACATGGGTATATTTTCAAGTAAATAAGTCTAAAGCTTTTTCTTATTTCAAAAGTTTTAGATCCCAAGTAAAAAATGAGAAAAACCTTCCATTGAAAACTATCCATAGTGATCATGGAGGAGAATATCAAAATTCTGATTTTGAAACTTTTTGTATTAGAAAAGGTATTACTCGCAACTTTTCAGCACCTAGAACACCTCAAAAAAATGGTGTTGTTGAAATAAGAAATAGAATTCTTCAAGAAATAACTAGATCCATGTTGAGTGAGTAGCCAAACATTTTTGGGATGAAGCTGTAAGTACCGATAGTTATACTATAAATCGAGTTTTATTTAGACATTTTCATACTAAAACCGCTTATGAGTTTTGGAATGGTAGAAAACCTATAAATTCATACTTTATGGTTTTTGGCTGCAATTTATTCATTGTGAATACTAAAGAAAATTTACACAAATTTTCACCAAAATCTGATGAAGGGATTTTCTTAGGCTACTCCACAATATCTAAGGCTTTTAGAGTTTTCAACAATAATACTTGCACTGTTGAACATACAGTACATGTAAAATTTTATGAAACTGATCCCTTTATTTTCAAACGACCCCAACCTACATCTTTAGATGTATTTTCAGAAATTGATTATCAACAATTGATAGAAAATCCTTCAGTTAAGGGAAATGTTCAAGAAGATGCTTCTGAAACATCTTCCCCTTAAGATTACCTACCCTATGTTGATGAACCGGTTTTACAAAACCCAAATCAGTCGTTTCTAAAGAATCATCCCATTGATAGCATCATTGGTGATGTCAATCAACCCATAATTACTAGAAGTTCCTCAAGAAATGAAGTAGAACATCTAGCGTTCCTTTCCCAATTAGAACAAAAAAGAATTGATGAATCTTTAGGTGATGATTATTGGATTAAAGCCATGCAAGATGAACTAAATGAATTAGAAAGGAATAAAGTTTGGACCATAGTTGAAATACCTAAGTGACCTTCAGTTATTGGAGTAAAATGGGTCTTCAGGAATAAGTGTGATGAAAATAGAATCATTGTAAGAAAATAAAGCAAGATCGGTTGCTAAATACTATAATCAACAAGAAGGAATATACTATGAAAAAACCTATTCTCCAGTAGCTAGACTTGAAACTATTCGTATTCTACTTGCCTTTACAGCATTCGTATATTTTAAAAAATTTCAAATGGTTGTTAAATGTGATTTCTTTAATGGTTATGTTCAAGAGGAAGTTTTAGTTGAACTACCTCCTGGCTTTGAAGATACAAAACATCATGATCGTGTTTTTAGACATACCAAAGCATTGTATGGCCTTAAAAAAGCCCCACGATCTTGGTATGATAGACTTACACGATTTTTTCTGCAAAATAACTATGTTAAGGGAAATGCAGATCCAACTATTTTTATAATGAATGAAACGAAAAATGTTTTTATTGTTCAAATTTATGTTGATGGCATTATATTTGGTTCAACTCAGTAATCTTTAATTGATTCCTTTGGGGGTCTAATGAAATCTGAGTTTGAAATGAGTATGATGGGTGAGTTAACATTTTTTCTTGGTTTTCAAATTTCTCAAAAACTAGAAAGAATCTATATATCCCATCATAAGTATATTGAAGATCTTCTTAAAAAGTATGGGTATGAAAAAACTAAGAGTATAAATAATGTTATTGGTACCAAAAACACACTTGATCTTGATGAAGCTGGAAAACAAGTAGATCAAACATCTTTTAGAGGTATGATAGGAATTCTATATTACATGATAGTGAGTCGACCAGACTTAATGTTTTCAATATGCTTATGTGCAAGATATAAATCCAATCCTAAGGAATCTCATATAAAGGAAGTGAAAATATTTTTTTGCTACTTAAAGGTAACAATGGATCTAGGACTATTTTATACTTCTGGATATGATTTTATTTTAAATAGATTTTTAGATGATGAATTTCATGGATGTAGAATGGATAGAACGAGTACATCTAGAACATGTCATTTCTTAGGAGATTCATTAGTTTCTTGGTCATGCAAGAAGAAACACTCTATAGCTTTATCAACTGCTGAAGCTGAATATGTAGCAGTTGGAAGTTTTTGTGCTCAAGTGTTGTGGATGCAACACACACTCACAGATTATGGATTTAGTTTTACTAAGACTCAAATTATATGTGATAACACAAGTTCCATTTCTCTTAGTAAAAACCCTGAACATCACTCCCATGAAAAGAACATTGATATTAGCAATCACTTCCTTAGGGACCACACATAAAAAGGAGACATCATTCTTCAGTTTATCAGAACTCATGATCAACTTTCTGATATTTTCACAAAATCTTTACCTTCTGATAGATATGAATAAATTAAACATAAGATAAGAATGATAACCGTAAGGTAATCTTCTTTCATTAACTTCTTGTTGAAACAATCTTTATACAGTGATAAACTCCTTTTCATAGGGGGAGTACATTTGTTTGTGAGTCTTAAAATTTTTCATAAAGAGTTTTTCCAATTTTTCATAATGATTTTTTCAAATATTTCATTATAAGTTTTTCAATAAATTTCATAATGAGCCTTTTAAAATTTTCCGTAATGTGTATTTTACAATTTTTTTAATGAGTTCATTCAATGTTTTTTTGTAATGATGTTTTCGAACTGGAAATTTTCATAATATACATTTTCATAATGAAAATTTTCATAATGGGAATTTCCGTACTCATTTTTTCTCGTAGTGAGTTTTTCGTAGTGAGTTTTTTATAGTGAATATTTTTAATGAGTTTTTCATAGTTAAATTTTCTTCAGGAAAAATATTACGTATTATGAATAAACTTTCGAGCCAATATTGAAAGGTATTATTTTCATACTCATGTTTCGTAGTTTTTTTACTCACTGTTAGTTTCCTTTTCATTAAAAATTCCCCGGATTCATTTCTAGTTAAATCCAAATGTTTTTAAAACCTAAAAATATCAGATTCACGATTTCTTTGGAGGCATGATTACAACCGTCAAATCAGATCAGAAAAATTTTCAACTGTATGATTGGTTCAGGAAGATAAAATGATAGCTCCATTTCCTATATAAAGGGCACCCGCTTTTGTGTCCCACATCTATCTCCAAGCTCTCATGTCTTAAAACATTGTATATGTTCATAAAGCCCATTTTGAATCTCTTAGATCTCATCCATTCCGAATGTCTGTTGAAGCTACTTCCCAAGATATGTCTTCCACGATGCCAATTTCAAAATGGATTGTCAACAGAGAAATATTGGTCCATCTGAACTTTTACAAGTACGATTACATCATCTCTATGAATATCAAGTTGAATGGTTGGGAATATGTATTTCTATCTAAGACAGGTGATGATGATGAAGTCTATCCAAATATACTCGTGGAGTTCTATGAAATAGCAAGCTTCTATTCGGAATAAGGATGAGAAAAATTTTCTTTCAAGTCTTACTTCAGGACTTACAAACTTACATACATCAAGGAAGCAAGCTTGCTGGGGCTGGCATATGATGGAGATGCTGAATATTGCTAACATAAACTGCCGGATGTGCAAGGCAGTTTTGTTAAGGTGAAGGCCTTGGATTGTCTTTGGATTCAGGATGTAAATTCATCCATGATTTCTCATCTATCTTTTAATAATCAGATCCTTCATCTTTTGGTACAAGGTCTCTTTGTTCCGAGATATTGTGAAAAAGATACCTTGAAGAAAAGCTATATATATTTCTTAGAATTTATGGTGAATCTAAGAAAAATAAATTTGATGAGGCATTTTCTTGTGACGATAAAGAACATCATGGATAGAAATTTGAGAGCTCAAATCATCATGTACCCTTCTTTACTATCAAAGCAGATAGTTCGGTTTCTAGATTATTTCAATAATTCATGTAATTCCAAGATTCAGAATTGCAAGGTTATGCCTGTTAGTGATGATACCTTGAAAAGAATGAATATAGACTATTCCAAGGAAACATGAGAGTTTTATAATTTACCAGAGGAAGAGGCTGAAAAAAATCCGGAAAATGTTGAGAAACCTGAGCCAGAGAAGAAGGTTGGTTAGAAGAGAAAACTGAAAGAAGTAGTTGCTAATGACAATAACCCCAAAGCTAAGAAAACCCAATCCTCACCTCCCATGCTGAAAAAACTAAAAGGATATCTATATGAGTTCGCTGCTAAATGTATATAAGATAAGGAGAAGAGGAAATAAGGGGATCCACAGTTCGGATTGGACCCTGTTGAGGCAAAGGCCTTATGAGAAAAAGCTGTGGATGAGTTAGAAAAATAGGCCAAAGAGAAAATGAAGAAGAAGAAGATGTCAAAGGAAGAGATTTTTCAATCTCTCTTGAAAGCCATAGAAGTAGCTTCTGTGAAGATTCCCATTCCAGAAAATTTTCTTGTTGAACCATTACCAGAGACCGCCAGGAAGAAGTACTTCACTTTGGAAAAGTCTAAAGGGAATGAGGTTCTTCAAGAAGTAGAAAAAGGAGATGGAGAAGAAGTGGAAGAATTTGTTGAAGAAATAGAGGAAAAAGAGTAAGTAGAAGAATAATAATAAGTAGAAGAATGAAGTGGTGATCTTGATGTCCTGGTTAAACATGTGGATTATTATCAAGAGAACGAAATCCTCTCAAAAAAACTACCACTCCGAACTTCTGAGGATGGGACCTCGAATCCTATCACTCCGGGAAACGGAGATGACAAAAATGGTAAGAGAGATGATGTTGAGAAAGAAGAAAAAGAGAATGAATTGTCTGAGGAAGAAATCTTTGAGATTCATTTTCTTGAAGAAGGATCAACGAAGGAGAAAATAGATGATGATAAGATTTTTCAAGTATCAGGAAGTGAGGAGGAATCTACTGATGAGCACTTCAGTAATTTGATAAGGGGATGTAAGTGCTTATGGACACCCAAACAAAATATATCCTTATAAAAAGGATGTTTCTGGTTCTTCTAGAAGAAAGCTGGTAGAAATTTAAGAATAACAATCCCATAAGAAGTTATCGGATTCGGAGTCATCAACACTGAGACATGACATTGTTGTTGAAAATTATAAGAAATTGGTGGACACAATTCCAATATTTCCCACCATAGACTCTAGATGCCAAGATGCTTCATCACAGTCTAACACAGAACTCGGAATCCTTATCTATGGTGATGGATAAGTGTGTGAAGATTGAAGTAGATCATAGAAATTTTCTTATCAATTATGATGTTCACAAAATATCTTGTAGAAAAATAACTTTGTGTTCTAAGAAAGTTGATGATGACATGGATGGGTTTTATCATTTTCAAAATGATGTTAAATATTCTTTTGGCACCGAGGATTCCAAGATTACAAATATTCAAGATAAGATGACCATTGAGCAATATTCTCTGAATCAACCGGTCAGAGATTTGAATGGGAAGCTTAACTCGGTTTCTCAGAACTGTAAAGGGGAAAGAGATTTCCGAATTGTGTTTCAAGAGAAGCTGCAAAAGCAAGATGAGTTACTGAAAATGTAGGAAGAGTTCATGATGGATAAGGCTGAAATCTTGAAATCTCAAAAAGAAAGGATCACAGCTTTGGAGAAGCATGCAGAGGAGGATCAGAATGATTTGAAGATGCTTAAAACCCTCTTGAAGAAGATGATCCCAAAGTAAAAGGAAGACAAATAGACTCAATCCGATCTTTTGTTTCAATTGAGCTTATTAGTAAAAATTATTCCAATTTTAATAGAACTATGGTTTCATGTGTGCCTTTTATGTATTTACTAGTATTTCAGGTACCATACTTCTTTTCCAATCCCTAAAAATCTTTTTTAAAATCACAAAGGGGGAGATGGAAAAGAACTACTCAAAAGGGGAGAAGGAAAAATTTAAAATGGAGAAGACAAATTTCTTAGTGAAGAACTATCCTTAAGTAAGGAGGAGTTTCTCATTACAAATTTTTTCATTCCTATGATAATGAAAACTCCATTATGGAAATCCAGAATACAATCCGTAGATTTCCTAAGCCTAAGAGGGAGTTAGTTGTATTCACCATCATCTATGAACAATGGGAGATAAGTTTTAATTTCAATGATTAAAGAAATTTTTCAATGTTCTTATATTCTTTTTCGAAGGGTTGTTTGTGTTTTCCAAAAAGAGGGAGATTATTGAGTCAATATGGTTTTCCTTATGACTTTTCCATTCCTTCTTGTTTTGAAAATCACAAACACCTTGTACTTAAGAAAATTCATATTTCACTTCTATAAGGAAAATTTTCCTTCCCAAATAAATTTACCCCTACTATATTTTCAATACTCATATCAATATTTTTCTTAAGTATAAATATCGGATTCATACCTAAAAACCTCGGAATCAAATAATTCTTTGATATGAAGCATTCTGTTTTAGGATCCGAATTCTGGATATGAACCCCAATGAAGTTCAACTCCGAATTCTGGATATGAACTCCAATAAAGTTCAACTCCAAATTCTGGATTTGAACTCTAATGAAGTTCCACTCTGAATTCTGGATAAGAACTCTAATGAAGTTCCACTCCGAATTCTGGATACAATCCCTAATGAAGTTCCATTACGAATTTTGGATACGAACTCTAATGAAGTTCCATTATGAATTCTAGATACGAACTCTCATATAGTTCGACTTCATAATATGATTACGAAAATATCTATGTTCTGACACTGAGTTCATTGAATTCAAACTTCGAATTCTTATGAGTTCGGACTCTAAATTCCTATAAACTCTAAAGCCAAACTTTTTATGTTCTAGTTCTGAATTCTAGTGAAACTAGACTCTGAATTTCCTTAGATATTCAAACTCTGGATTTCTACAGAATTTAGGTTCTGAATTCCTACAAAATAGAATAATAATATCTCTTTATTATAGACTCCGATTTCCTTTTTTGGTTAGAATCCGAACTTTTGATTGCCTACATTCCAAACATCAGTTTTACTTATGCATAAACTTGTTTCATTACAAAACGATGTCATGCTTTAAATTATGGACTAACCATTGGTTGAGTGACACATGTACAGGTCCCTTCAAAATTCAAGGAAAAATATGACTATTGGAGGAGGGAGCTGACTGTTGGTGCTTCGCCTATAAATAGAAGTTCATTTGAAAGTGTTCACAGCTTTTGGAATTCTTGTGATCAAGACATCCTGAAGTGATTTCTAGAGAGAGAGAGTATCTTATCAACTCTCAAAGCTTCATGCAGAATGTTTGAACATGTTGTTCAAAATTTCCTTGTACAGACTTGCTTCGTGCGACTCCGATTGTTATTGATTACAATCAAGGGCTTCCGGGGATAGGAAAACAGAGGTTCCAACACCTTGATGTTGAGGGATTCCTTGTTGAGGAAGACAGAGGTGCCGACTACCTAATAGTTGAGGGGTTGTGGTGATAGCAAGATAGACTCCAATCTTCGTATCGAGGGCTTACCCAGGTGTGGGTAAGACAGACTTTCTTGAAAGTATAAATCAAGGGACCTTTATCCAAGGTTGTTGGATACCCTTCTCTTTGTGTTAAATGATTTATAACTTGTTACTTGTTTTTGTTACAAGATTGTCTTTTCCACTTCATTTTTTATTGTTAAGGAAAGTATATCATTTTTATACATCTTTACTTGTACTCTGATATAGTTAGATTCTATACGCTTTAAGGTAGAATCTAAATCTTTGTAACTTTTGTTAAGTTCCATTTTTGGAATCACTATTTTGAAATCCAGTAAGTCTTTAGTACTCAAAGTGGTCTTGTGAATTTTCTTAGTTTACCTTTGTCAAACTTATATCTTTTCTTGTTTAAATAAATTTTTTAAAAGGTAAAATTCACCCCCCTCTTGTATCTTAGAATCTCATTTTTATTTCGATCCTAGGTTTGGTATCACATAGTATATCATACTCAGAGTCATACCATCCTAATAATGTATAGATACAAACAAGTGGATGTGGCTCTGACATAGTTGTTCCATGGAGTGAAAACTCTAACAAGGAGTTTCGAGCTTCACTGATGGTATTTTTGTACACGACAATGGGCCTTGATGTAGTCCTTGTTTGACTATCTCACAAGATATGTATCTTTAATCAAATGTTTTTTATGAATCATTGTGATGGATTTATATAGAAATGTAATTGTTTAAGAATGATGTTTTACTACATAAAATCCTTTATGTTTAAATGATTCATAAATGAAATAACCATCTAAACAAGGTATTATTCATTTAAAAAATGGCGGGAAATAATAGGAATTGTGTGAATGGTGACCGAAATGGACCATGCACTGATGACCCTCCGATGGAAGCCAGGATGGAGGCCTTCATCAGAATGATGAACCAACAGACTCTAGTTATGGGAAATAACTTGAATCAAGAAAAGATACCAATCTCACCGAGAAGGGGACAACATTATGTAGAATTGTTTATGAATAAACTACCACCAACCTTCAATGGATCGCCCGACACATTAATTTTTGAACAGTGGATCTGCAATATAGAGAGAATCATTTCTGTGCTCAACATTTCAGTGCACGAGAAGGTCACCCTGGTTTCTATCCCTTAGAGGGAGTAGCAGATCAATGGTGGAAACTGATTAAAAAAATGGGGCCAATAGTGGAGGATGAAGATATGGAGTGGGAAGAGTTCAGAGGGATATTCTTCAGTATGTATTTCCCTCATTCCATGATACCGAGAATGGAGAATGAGTTTCTTGATCTGATTTAAAAGGAGAATGAATTTGTGGGAAGCTTGAGATGAACATCCCTAGACTTTCTTGTTTTTCCTCATTATTTTTCATGGATCCTATGGGTACGGTAGATAGATTCTTCACTGGACTAAGACCTCATCTGTGGAAGAAAAAATGTCCAACCGAGACTAGGACAACTCTGAAGATATCGTGCGAGGTGCGTTTAAAGTCTAACTGAATTTTTTTGAGACGCAAGAATCTAATAAATCCAACGACAAGAAGATATTGATATAGCCATGATTAGGAAGTATCTTTGACCCAGGAAGAGAATTTAAGCATGTACAACATACAACGTGTAGTAAATGTGGGATGAATCATTCTTGGAAATGTCTGCTCAGGAGCGGAACGTTCTACAATTGTAGAAGAGATGACCATATCACATGGAATTGTCGTTGTGAGTTGAAGCCATAATTCCAAAAACTAAGGACATGGGGAACATGGGGCGGGACCTACCTAATGGTCAATGTTATATGTGTAGACAACTTGGTCACTACGCCAATCACTGTCTAAATCCATGTGATGTGGACGGGAATCACCATCATCCTTAGGAACAGCCAAGGGAACAAGGTTGTACTTTTGCAGTCACTATGGATAATGTTGAAGTGACATAATGTGGTTGTAGGTACTATTGGTGATATCTCAAATCTAGCATTTACATTGATTGATGACGGTTCTACACATTACTTTTTTTCCCTCCATGTTTGAAATGAATTTAAAATCAACCCCCGATTAGCTAAAAGTAGATTTATCAGTCAAGAATCCTAGTGAGATTATTCAAGCATCGTCTGTGTTTATAAAATATAATTTTTACATTAGTGAGCACAATGTTATCGAAAATATATTAGTCATTCCCTCGATGGAATTTGATATTATACTAGGGATGTACTGGCTCTCGAAGTATAATGTTATGATCAAATGAAAAATCAAGGAAATATCTATTGTGTTGATTGAAAATTCTATAGTTATCTTCCGAGGAATGATATCTCAACCTAATATTTTTATATAATAACCTCCTATATCATTTTTTTTATGGAGTTGATCATTGAATATGAAGAAGGAACTGAGAGTGTAATGATTGAAAATTTCTCCATCATCGAAGAATACATTGACACATTACCTGAGGAGTTACCCAGACCTCCCTTAGAAAGAGAGGTAGAGTTATCTATTGAACTTCTATATGGATCCCATTCTATATCAACGACCTCGTATAGGACGGAAAATGTGGAATTATAGGAATTAATAAAGCATCTCCACGATCTTTTGGATAATGGGTTTATTTGACCATGTGTATCTCCTTGTGGATAACTAGTTATCTTTATGAAGAAGAAGTATGGATCGATTCAGTTATGAGTTGATTATAGAGAACATAATGGGATCACAGTGAATACCAAATACCATATCAAAAGAATTGATAAATTATTTTACCAACTGCATGGGACTCAATTCTTCTCTAAGATTGATCTTAGATCTGCTTATCATCAACTGAGGATAAATAAATAAGATATTACAAAAACTGCCTTCTGATCAAGATATGGGCTTTAAGAGTGTATTGTTATTCCCTTCAAACAGAATAATTCACTTGCTATTTTTAAGGGTTTTATAATAGGGTCTTTAATGACTACCTTGATAACATTTTTTATTTTTTATTGATGGTATTCTAATATATTTCAAAAGTCACGAGGAACATGAAGATCATCTAATGGTTTTTTTAAAACTCTACTGAAGGAGAGGCTTTTTGGGATGTTCAGAAAATGTAAATTTTGGATACAAAAAAGTAGATTTCTTGGAGAACATTGTAACCAATAAAGGAATCACAATTGACCCTACAAAGTAAAATGTTTTCGAGGAGTGGCCTCATCCTACAATAATAACTGCGATTCATAGTTTCCTTGGTTTAGTTGGATATTATAAGAGGTTTGGGAAAAACATTTCAAAACATTATTATCCATTAACCATGTTATCTCGAAAAGGGGTCATGTTCATCTGGACAAAGGAGTGTGAAGAATGTTTCCAATAGCTGAAGAATAGATTGGTTGCTGCACATATGGTAACTCTACACTCGGGTGGATAAGGTTTCATTATTTTTATTGAAACATCATTAAAATGGCTTGGGTTCATCCCCATGATAAATGAAATAGTCATTGCTTATGAATCTCAATATTGGAAGAATCATGAGACGAACTATCAAACGGATGATTTGGGGATGGTTGTGGTTGTTTTTTCTTTGAAGATATAGAGGAACTATCTTTATTGGTATAAATGTGATATATATATACACCATCAATGTTTGAAGTTTATTTTCACACAAAAGGAATAGAAAATGAGGAAGAGGAGTTAGTTGGAACTTCTCAAAGACTATGATTGTTCAATTCATTACAATCATGAAAAATAAAACAATGTAACTGATGCATTAAGAAGGATAGTCCCAATTTTTCTTTCCATGATGAGGATTCAAAGAGATCCATTGATCAATGACCTAGTGAAGCTAGACATGAGAATTATAAGGAAAGGGATGTCATCAAACCTAACCGAAATGATTTCTAAACCGTCATTACTAGAGAAGAACAAGAAATCATAGAAATAAGATACTTTGTTACAGAAGACGTTTGAGGATATGAAGGATTGTAATTTTCTTGAGTTCAATATTGATCAAGAAAGTATACTAAAATTTAATTCTATACTACCTGTTCCATATATTCCAGATATAAAGACAGAGCTGATGGATGAATATCATAGCTCTACTTTCTCTATACATCCTAGAAGCATAAAATTGTATAGGGACCTTCATGATCGTCATTGGTGGGATTATTTGAAAATGGAGATTATTGACTACACTTCATGGTTCCTCGTATATTAGCAAGTGAAGGAAGAAGGAAAACTTTATAAAGGGGTATTACAACCACTACCCAAAAAAGCATGGAAGTGGGACAATATTATTATGGACTTCATCACTGGTCTCCCGAGAACATCCAAAGGAAGAAGGGTGATATGGGTTATTGTGGACTGTCTCACCAAGACTACTCATTTTATAACTATTCGAGAAGATTTATCTCCTGATAAAATTTCCATGGTTTATGTTAAGGATGTAGTATATTTGCATGGAGTTCAACTTTCTATCGTGTTTTATCGTGATCCAAAGTTCACATCAAAATTCTGGAGAAGTCTTCAACATGATCTGATCACTGAATTGAATTTCAGTATGGCATATGACCCCAAAATTCATAACCAATATTAAAGGACTATTCCAAAACTCAAGGACATGCTGAGAACAATTTCAATAGATTTTAATGGGGGATGAGATCAAACTCTCCCTTTATTTGAGTTCTCTTTCAACAAAAGCTGCCACTGAAGCCTTCAAATTGCACCCTATGAAGTTCTATATGGTAAGCAATGTATAACTCCAACTTGTTGGCATGAAGCTGTTGAGAGAAAGATTCTTGGGTCTGATATTGTTCAAGAGGTGACAGAAAAGGTCAATTCCATCCAGCAATATATTAAGGCTGCTTAGAGTCAGCAAAAGAGTTATGCTGACAAGTGTAAGAGGGAATCAGGGTTTGATTTTGTTTATAATTCATTTTTTGGAATTTCACATTGCAAGAGAATCATGTGGTTTGAGAGGAAAGTGAATCTCATCCTAAGGTACATTGGACCCTATGAAATCCTTGATTTCATTGGAGATGTGGCCTATCGACTTGAACTTTCTCCAAATAGAGCACAAGTTCATGATGTCTTTCACGTATGCCTCTTGAACAAGTACATACATGAACTTTCACAAGTACTAAATCTATATTGTATACAACTAGTACATGACCTCTCTTATGAAGAGAAGCCTGTGGAGATCATGGATCGTAGGGACAATGTTCTATGAAACAAGTTTACCCACCTTGTTAAGGTGTTGTGGAGAAACAAAAAATGCGATGAAGCCACGTGGGAACTAGAGGGGTCTTTGATGAATAAGTACCCACACCGTTTCAATTATGAGGGGATGAGTAAAAATTTTAGGGATGAAATATCTTACGGGGGGAATAATTTAATGACCTAAACATTTTTATAATATTTTCTTCACAATTTAGTGTATTATTTTCTTTTATACTCAATAAAAATTTATCATTTAAATAATTAAGTGAGTATAATAAAAATAATGCCGATGAGTTTTGACAATTATATGAAAGACAATCAATATGACAGTTGGAAACTAATATCATAGCATTACAATTATTGATTGTAAATACAAGTGATATTGGTTATTTAATAATGAAAGTAGAGTTAATGGCCTCATCCAGTAGACTCGGGCCATACGAAGACTATCTGTCCAAGATTGGGAAGGAGATAGCATCTCTGGGACTTGCTATAGACTAATCCCAGGCTGTGCTTCAACCTATGAAGGTTGGACGGAATCACCTAACAGAGAAGTTCAAGCTGGTAGAAATCTCCAGTTGGGAAATGTTTTTTGAGCCACCCCAAGATTTTATCACCATTGCACACCATACACTTAGGTACTTTGTAGGTGTTATAAGGGGCTATGTAATGAGGCCTTAGCTACTTGTAATAATCCATTGGTATAAATAATTTTTTTTCCTTATTATGAAAATATTTTTTACTTTCATAGGCATGGATAAATATAGGATGAATATTTTTGATGAATTTTGGAAAAAAGGTATTTTAAAATATTCATGCAAAATTTTAATATTTCATAATGTGAAATGATTTTCAAAAAATGGTCTTCTATAGTTGGGATCAGTAAAAATGTTTAGTGTCTAATAAGACAAACATAATTTTTAGTGAATATTAATGTATGAATAGTTATTTTACCCTTATGAATAGTAATGAATAGTAATTAATAGTAAATATTAGAAATAATTAGAAACTTCACCCATGAATTTAAAAATACAATGTAGACATCTTAAAAGTGAAAAAATTGATCATAGTATAAGTTTTTGTATTTTTTTCTCATAAATATTTTATTTAGATTTTTTAAATTTAGGTAACAATTTAACATGGATATATATTTTCATAAAATGTAATCATAAATTGTTTTTATATTGTATTATGGTTATATGATAATTTTAGGGGACCATGATTACTTTTTCAATGTGTTATAAAACAAGTAATAGTTTTAGAGTGGTTTTTTAGAAAATAATAACTTTATTTAAAAATTAATTTAAAGAAATATAGAAAACTATTTTCATAAAATGGAGTTCATTTTTGAATTCATATGTTATATATAATGTTATGGTGCATTTATGAGATTTTTATAAAATGTTTTGTTTTTCAGTGAATAGTAAAAATACAGTGTTGAGTTTGGTGTGATTAATGAAATAATTAATGAAATGATAATGATGTAATAAATCTAGTCGAAAATTCAATGGTAGGATATATTATGAGGTGTACCATGTGGCCAATACCATGAGAATATACCATGGTCAATCACACGGTTTTTCAAAAAAGATTCTGATGAGGTGTCCCTTGGTAATTAATTAAATATTCCATCACATTTGCTATAAATACCAATCCATTCCCTCATACATTCATTCTAAAATCATACACATCAAAGATTGGGTCTTTTTACCTCCCACAGAGTCCTAAAACTGGGCCCTTGAGCCTACCAAGGTCACCTCCTTTGATCTTTCAATGTCAATATTCGCAGTAAGGGAACCTTTCAAACTTCTCTTTTAACTAATGACTTCCTTTATGGTATATCATCTACATTCCATCTTATTATGTTGGGGTATGTTAAAATATATCTGTGTTACCAAATTTTTTATTTCCAAATTATGAGATACCCTCTCCACACTCATCAATTGATTATCTTATTTTTTAAGTGACACCGTTAGGATGCCGAATTTTCATAAAAGAAATAACAATTTATCTTTTCTTAAATGTTTTCTTTTCATGTGGTATGTAATTGAAATATACAAACCATTATCGTATTTCTATGTTATTTTTTCCCTATAATATATTTTGAGTTATTTATAAATGGGTTTTCCTTACTCATATTTTTCCAATATTTACTAAAACATTGTGGTATAACTATTATGCTACAGAATTCTCGTCTAAAAATATCTATTTCTGAAGATATTATATTGTTTTAATTTTTTGAATACCCAAATATATTTTCATTTCCAATGGTATCCACAAATACAAAAAAATTATCTATATTATTCTATAACTGACATACATATAACCCTCACTCCCTTTCCATGGGTTATAAATGACATAACAATCTTATTTTTAAGCACTTTTAAATGTCACGATTTTGAAATGAAACCCATTTATTTTATTCTATATGGGTTATTGATTAAATTTGTTATTATGATCTTTGTAGATAACATGGAAATATAGACATATTAATGGTTTTCCCTGATTGGGCTCTAATTAATTGGCTAAGAATTTAATCTCTAGAGATGACAAGTATCACGATAACTTGGTGAATAACCATGGTAATTTTTATGACACCTTGGGATGAAACATAATGATATGTTCAGGAATATCTAAATTAAATGATGTAGCCACATATTAATGTTATGGATCATTCAATTTTCATTATTATATTCCTCAACAACCATTTCTCAGTCTTTATGTTTTTTGATCAAATTCTTATTGATTTCACAAGTAAACTGATTTCCATTATTTCCTTATTGGGCCTTCTGCTCACCCGTTTCATTGATGTATGTCTCTAGGTTATGAAATGTAGTAACTATAAATAGTATTAATCTTTGATGAATCCTTAAAATTGGATTATAATATGTTTAATGTTTTCATGTTTTATGTTGCGGATTTCTAGGAATCTAGACATTAAAGATCGCATAGTTGTAAAATTTAATGAAAAGTTACGTAATAAAATGTGGGATTCCATAGTCTTGCTACGTCTTGAACCATGGAATGTGATAGACAGGGAGTAACATATGAGTGTGATGATCTCGAATCAAACAAGGCGCATGCAAGAGTGCTAAAAAAGATAATCATACCTCGAACAATATCTGGAATTACTGGAACTGCTTCTTATATGGCATGCAACATCCCACTCCCATCTCTTCTACCCCTCGAATGTCAGCCACCTACCAGACTACAGCCTAGTCAAGGTCCCTGAGTAATTCCTTGAGTTCATCCTCCTCTTGCAATGTTTTCTATCAATGGAGAGGGATTTATTTTTCCCTACTTCTTCTGCTGAAAGGGCCTATCTGGAAACATCTGCTGCTAAGGTCGATACTGAACATACCCACCCCCAAAGTCCTCCTCTCGGTATGGGGATAGATTCCAATGGTTTGGTTGGCTTTCAAAGAAGTATCATCTCAGTCCTGGACCCATAAAGAAAGGGTGAGGACCGGGAGATCAAAAATGGAACTGCATGGGCCTGATCACCACTGGCCAAAACCTGGAACGCCCTAATACTTGAGGCCTGCTACTGACAGAATTCCCCTTTCACAATACCAAATGGCTCCCCTTTCACGACACACCTCCCAGCTAGTACATCCTTTCAACCACATCAACCTTCTTCTGGACCTCTATGTTCGTACGTAAGGTGATGGGAGTAACATCATACTAAATAGAAGGTCAGAGTTCCTCTTCTAAACGTATTTCCTGAGACTCCTCATCTAGAAAAAGGTCCTAAGAAAAACAATGGAGATCCTTAAACATGATTCCCAGCTCCCTCACTGACATACTACCCTATTTAAGGGAGAGTATCTCTGTAATCTTCTCAGCCTTCATTGTAGAAGAAAGTAATTACACATGGAATTCCTTCTCAAAGACAGTCCACAAAACCACACTATCCATCCTATCTCTTAGGTAGAGAATACACCATTGATGCACTGATCCTCTCCTCCGACTGACTGCCAAAGGATCATAGTACTCTGTTGGAGACAAGATCAATATAAAAGCAATCACCAAATCCTCAAGGTAGTTTTTAGTCACTATGTTTGATACGCTTACCTGGTACTTCTCGAGGTTCTGCCACTGAGAGGCAAGAAGTTTCATCTGCAACTGGTCATCATCCTCCTCTCGATCAGTCCTCCACTCATCAGCCAGATCATCATCCTGGGCCTCGATTGCCCGGACTACTCATGGTTGTCGTCTGGGTTCCAGAGATTCAAGGTAAACAAGGAAAGCCTAAGGACTAGTGTTATAGAATATTTATTTTAAATTTTGATTAAAATCGTTATTTATGTAAATTCCACGGACACCCAAAGCACATATGAAAAAAAATCATTTTGATGCATGTCACGTTCTTATGGTCCCTACCCAGCTACCACTGTAGCCACACACGATCATTCGGTAGGTCCCGAGACCATGCATCGCATCATGTGGAGGGGGGGGGGGGTGCTAAAATACCAAGTCTGAGATAGTCTTCCCTGGCCTATTTCACGCACCATGATTTCCTACAACTATTTCCATACCATCCCATGTAATCACCACTATGCATATCCTCAAGAATTATCCTATCTCTCAACAATCTCTTCTAATACCATTATGTCAAGACCTGCCTTCACCGATATGATAGCAGGGAAAGAAAATTTCTAAACTTAGTGTTCCTCATGTTGATGGATAGATAATGACCCCCTCCCACCCCCCACCCCCCCCCCCACCCCCCCGAGTACCGCCTTCAATAGGCCGCGAAGTCGCGACTAGAACCAATGGTGTCGAATCACACATAATATGGATTGAATTTACCTTATTATTTAGTAGGATTAAATGATACAGTGGTAAAAACCCAAAAAAAACTCTAATTCTAATGGTAAAAGTAATTCCAAAACACATTCCAATCTGCATGTTCAAAGATAAACCCATACAAGTACAAGAAAAACTCTAAAGCGAAAGAACCAAAATAATGTAAACTGTGACAAAAACTATCCTGTTGTCAGATCTAGTACAGTCCCACATGGTCTTCTATGTCTTTCTGTAATCCTGAATGAATTTTTATATATGTAGTGTATGTATACCGATATACTCTGTAGGGTAAAACCAAACGCTCTTGTACAGATGGGGGGATGCATCATAATGCTCCATGATAAAACGAGATAACCAAATCTCCTATCAAGGAGACTATCCACCCAAACCTCACCAAGGTATAGTCCCCCAAAAATGAAAGTCATGAAAAATTACAATAATAACACATTGATGTTTGGGAAACACGCACCACATCCCCACTGGCTATTAAAGACATCCTACACATCAAACCTCCCCCGCCATTCTCAATGCAGCTCCACTTCCATACCACACCTACACACAATTGGGATACCACAACCTTGTATCCTACCCTCAGAACCATGGGCCACATCAACAACACATTACCACACATGTAGATACTTGTTCCAGAATAACTATCGCCACGCACGAAGACAGCTGGGCCTAATCCGAAAGACACTTGGGAAAATACATTCCCACACACACCTGGGTAAAACACCACAACAACCATGCCCAATGAATCTTGGTCTATAATGGATATTAGGCCACCACATCTTTCCTGAATAATCCTTTTATATTTGTGAAAGGGAGCATAAAATGAGATAATAACTAGAAACTCATACGAGTGTTGGGAGAAACACCCTCCCCCATGAAATTGGGATGTTCAGCATGTGGATCTCAACATTGGTGGGGCGCGTATAAGAAACATAATCACTAAATAATAAATATAGGTAAACAAGAACGCATCCCAACAAAGGGGATCCATAACCATACCATACACAAACACCCTCGTTAATATTAGTTCTTAAGAAGCACAATAGCCACAACAAATCCACAACTCATTCTCGGAAGAAAATTACCCATTGAACCGATTATTGTAATCATATTCAAGTTAGTCCATTTTAATAATTCTTTAATACCTGGAAAATAAAAATCCTAGAAAGTATCCATGGATTGAAAACAATATTACATCAATTTAACAATTCACACCTGGTTCTCTTGTAACGTCATAAAAACAAAAGGGATCTGTGAGATCCCTCGAAGTACTGGAACCAACAAATCCCCATCGTATGACCCCACATTGCCTCTGGTCCAAAACCATCAAATAAACAACATGGGATCCCATCCCAATCCATGTCTCCCACATGAAATCAAGAATATCCACCCCACATATCACTATAATAGAGCAAGGATGTGTTTTCTATATTTACCTACACCGTTCATTAAGTTACTTATTTCTGTTTTTTAACCAAGGTGACCACAAAAGTATTATTGTCCATTGTGAATCCATTTAATCAACCTATTTTACATTATTAACTATTTTCCATGTTACATCTATTCAATCGTATAATTAACCAGAAAAATAGAGGATCATTACTGCACAAGGAATGCTTACCAACAGCTCTGATTTTATGTGGACAAGAGCCCACACAATTCATAATATAATGAAAAAGGAATAAAACCGTAAAAACATATTCATTCCCACCCATTAATTAATTAATGTTTCATTTATTATCTTTGTTATGTTTGGTTTCATCTATGTCCTGAGGGAAAATCATCATACCCACCCCACACGATGGACAGTAAATAGAGAAAAAGAAATAAATGCATCCTTGTATGATCAACTATCAATATTTGTCTCAATTTTCCATGATCTGGGGATGCTCGGCCTATAGGGGAGGAACTCCATGGACTCCAAGACTAAATAGGAAAGGCTCAAACACATGTGCATCACTAACCGTGGGATGGGGGACTCCAAATGCACAATGAAAATAAAAACAGAAGATCAAAGAAGCAGAAATAATTTCCTTGGGATAATCAGAGAGATCCTAGATTTATGGAATTGGATTTTTAAAGGGATTTAAAGGAGGATAGTGGTATTACCATGCAGTTGGACAGTTACACATGATGGGTATAATTTTTATTTAATAATTCTCATTGCATCCTGGTCCATAAAAGTTGTGCATTAAAGGATTTCATTTAAAAGGAGGAAAAAAGGTCTTTTGGGGTCCTCCCCACTCTTAGGGGATTTAAAACATTTTTTATGGGGCTAAAAACGTTTTTAAACCAATCTAAAAACAATAAAATAATTAAAAGTGGTGTTACTGAAAAATTGGGGATAGAAAACACTAACAACCGCATGTGGAACCAATCGGGTGTGGCGCCGATTGGTGGCGCACCGATCGAGGACCCACCGATTGGTGACACAGTGATGGGTGAAACGTCAAAGGGTGACACAATTATGGATGAAAAAAATGGGTGACACACCGATCAGGGACACACTGATGATTCAGACTCCGATCAGGGACACACTGATGGAAGACACACTGATAGGGAACACACATATGGGTGACACACTGAACGACGACACACCTATGGGTGACACAGTGATGGGTGAAACACTAATCGGTTTCACACCGATCATTGACTAACCGGCCAGTGACCCAAATATGGGTGACACACAGATCAGGGACACATTGATTGGTGACACCCCGATCAGCGATACACAGATGTGGACACACCAATGGGCGACACACCGATCAGTTACACACTGATCATTGACTAAAAAATCAGTGACACACATATGGGTGACACAAAAATTGGTGACACACCGATGGGTGACACACTAATCAGTGTCATGTTGATCAGTGACTTCTCAGTCACTGACACACCGATTGGTGACTCACCGATCGGTGTCACCGATGGGTGACACCATGGTGACATCCTTCCATGGACACTGCTGCCCTTTGGGCTTAATGAGGGGGTCCAGGGAACCCAAACACCAGAAATTGGACAAATAACGCACTAGGATGGTGTGTTCTATTAAAACTTCTAAAAGTTAAGGATATATGAATTTGACATTCAGAAAATTTCCTTTAAGATTACGTATGACCATTATGAGTACCTTGTTAATCCAATTTGTCTAACCAATGATCCAGTAGTATTTATGGATAATCGTTGTGGTATTATTTGTGAATGAAATCCTAGTCTAATCTATGTCTATGTAGGATCATGTGAATTAGCTGATAATAATTTCAGATATACCAAAAAATCTCCGACATTAGCCATGTTTTCGAAAAGTGGTATTTAGGATTCGTGATGTAATGTTATTGGGACACATGGTGTTACAACATGTTATTATAGTTGATCTTGAAAAGGTAAGGGATTTTATGATATAGGTACATCAATTAATGTATTATGTATTTGGAACACCATAGGATTGGTTGGGTATTATTGTATGTTCATGGGGGGCATCTTGAAGTTGTCTTCTTCAATGATTTCACTAATTAGAATTAGAGTAAATTTATTTTTCCATGAGAAATGAAAGAATCATTTTATAGATCTAAAATAACATATTCATACTATGTTGTTGATGACTCCTCCATAGGCCAGGTAGGACTGTGTGTTATTTGTTGATTCATTCGGGTTTATGATTTGTATGAATCCTCACACTGATTGGTCATATTGTTGCATATAGATCTCGTTAGGTTAATCCACACAAGATGAATTATACAACGAATGACCTCTAACATGTAGCTATGATCCATTTTGTTAAGTAGTCATAGAAATACCTTTATAAAGAATGGTTTATCCTGTATTTAGAACATAAAAGCATGAACTATATCTTATCTGAAAAATATTTGATTCACTATAAAAGTCGTTGGGGTAAAATACCAATAGCATTTTGATTCTATCATCACTTATAAAAAGTGGAAGGGTAATGTCATCACAGATGATTTTGAGAGGAGTCATCAATCATAGGACCTTATGGAATTGTCTAATGATTGGATATTGATGGTTTTCATTGAACAATAGTATCTTGGAGTCCATGAATCTGGTTCTGATGTTTCCTTGGTAGGTACTCGGTTTTCATTCACTCTTATCAATATGATTCTTCATGAACAAAATCTTAATGATGAGTTTTTTAGAATTAAATACAGTCTATATGGTGGGGGGAATGCTTCCATGTGCTCATAATATAAAGAAGGAATTCTATGCTATCACAAAAACATTTTTTGTTGTATGAAGTAAAGAATGTTGTGATGGGGTAATTTCTATAGTTTCGAGTTAGAATTGCACCTAGGAAGCACAAATATGGTCTAAAACATCTAATGGATGTTCCAGTGGAAATGTTTGAGATGAGTAATTTTTGAGTTTGTTTCTCATTGTTATATGTTCCAACACATTTTGGTCAAGCAGATAAAACCTGGATATTTACTTCTTCAACATAAAGTTCAGGCATGGGAGTGGGATGAAATCTATATAGACTTTTACATAGTGTTGAATTGTCCCTAGATAAAGAAAAATAATATTTGGGTTATGGTCAATAGGATGAGTATATCAGCATACTTTATATCCATTCTTGATATAAAAAATGTTGAAGAGTTTGAAAATCTCTATGATAAATATGATTTTCATTTTCACAAAGCAATTGTTTTTTATAGTGATCATTGATTCACATATTTCCTTTCGTGATAACTTTAAGAGGTCACCAGATTTAAAGTCCATTTAATTACAACATTCCATCTCTAGTCATATGGCCATAAAATAAAGAGTTGTACAAATTTTTGAGGAAGTGATTCATGCTAATGTCCTTAACATTGGTGGGGAAATTAATGATCATTTTGGGCAGATGGTGTTTTATTATGAAAATAAATACCAGTTTTCTAACAGAATGCATCATTTTGAGGTATTTTATGGGTGTCCCTATAAATATTTGTTGTGTTTGTTGGAGATTAGTGAATGTTCTTGGATAGAATAATCTTGGACAAATAGACGACAAAAAATATACAGTTGATTCATTAGGGAATTTTGATGCTAGAGAGCTAGTATATGTCATATACTATTCATCATTGTAGACCACTGGAATTCATAGTTTGTAACATGGTACCATTTAATATTTAAACTCAGATAGGTCCTCGATTTCCTAGGATTAATGGGAAAAATTGTCCTCATTTTTTGACCTTTTGAACATGTGGGGAATATTTCATAAAAATGGTCACTTTCACTATAGCCTACACCGATACATGAAGTGTTCTTTGTATCTCTATAGAAATTTTTTTTATCTGAGACATCTAATGTTCTTAGTATGAGACATCATGATATAGAACTTAATTATTCCATAACTGAGTGGCTTTTCAAGATACTTTATACTAGAACATTTATAATCCCCTGGTGGTTTATACCTTTGGTTCTTGTGCTATGAAAAGGGATATAATTTTTTAGAGACATGGTAATGCGAGGAATTGATGAGAGGGTAGTGGCCTAACATTTTATATATGGATTAATCATGAAACTATTAATAAGAAAAAATTATTTTATGGTGTGTAGGTTGTAACAACCTATTACTATTCTGACACATACTTTTCTACAACTTGTCATGATTTTCCTTTATTTTCTCACTAGGTCCGATATGGAATTATAATGATTCATATAATGATGAAGTCAGAGATTTTTTTGGATTAATAGCATAAAAATATTTGTTCTGTATTCATATATGGATTTACATGCCTTTTAATATTCCTACATGTCATAGAAAATCTAAATTAGTAATGATTATAATTTTACAAAAACATGGCATGTTT
Organism: Viscum album; assembly: GCA_963277665.1. Lineage (NCBI taxonomy): Eukaryota > Viridiplantae > Streptophyta > Magnoliopsida > Santalales > Viscaceae > Viscum > Viscum album. The sequence continues at coordinate 1,392,008,314 of OY728126.1, read as the reverse complement.
TTTTGTTTATTGAATTTTTAGTTACATGATGTGTAATTGGGTTACACATCATGTAATTTATAGATTGTATTTTTGGATTATTCATCTAGTCCCCTTGTCCAATATTTACTTCCCTTAATACAATATCACTCCATGCTAAATTTTGGATCCCTCAAAACATTCTTGGTTGTTTTGATCAAGGATTGATAGTCATTTTGGTTATGGTGTTACTTTTTAGTAAGAATTATCCCTATCTCATTAACTACATATCTTTAATTTCTATGAGTTTAATAGATGACCACATAATTGATGGATCTAAAATTTATGTTGTAAAATCTTGTTTTTATGTTGACGTCATAAATGTTCTACACCAGCATTCTAGTTGGCGAGTTCTGTTGCGGGATTTCTGTTTCATTTTTAAAGGTTGGTGGTTCTATTATGATGATCTATAAATGTTAATCTAGGATTTATTTTTAATAGTTTAATTGTTTGAAATAAATTTAGTTTCATTATATTAATTAACTTACTTTTTATTGTTTTATTAAAAACACAATTCAATAGAATTACAGATATTTTGAAAGTGGTTTTCACATGAAATTAGGGAAAACCCCAATTCCATGGAATTGTTGGGTGTTTATGGAAAATTTTATAATTGTATTTTATTTATAAATTTAGAAATGTGATTGATGGAAAAATTATGAAAAAAACAAATTTCATTTAATTGTGGGTTTTATGTTGAATCTAATGGAATTATTGAATAATAATTTGTTTTGAATTTAACTGATAATTTAGATTTTAAAACTATGTTTTGAAATAATATTCAAATACCTAAATTGTGAAAATGAATTAAAATGGTTTTTGTTGGAATCCATTGGGATTAATCATGAAGTGGAATATTATTGATTAAAAATATGTGTTACAAATTTCAAATGGAAATTTACATATTTTAAATGCATTATGTGATTAATTGTTTTTAAAGGTTGCTTGAAATAAAATTTTCATACATGTTTTTTACTAGAGCACATAAAACACATAAATTGTTAGTGGGTAATTTGGATAGAACATTATTCTTAAAAATATACTAAAATATTTTTTCAATATTATTTAAATATTGCTAACGATCATATTTGATGTTTTTAATGCAATTAATGATATTTAATGATAGTTGTTGGTATGTAAAAAACCATACCTCGTACATATGAAAAGGAAATCATTCTATTTCAAGAGCAGGGTCAATATAAGGATTATTGAGTTGTAGTAGAGATAGAAAAACATATGTTTGTGCGACAACAAAAGAAACATGAGTGCTCTGTACTGAATAGAAGAGCAATCTTGAGCCCAACTGGAGAACACATAAAAATATATTCAATGAACCCTCATGCATGCAATCAAATTCAACTGAAGAAAACATGAAGAATGAAGAGAACAACATCACTTGTGAAGAAAATCAAGATGAACCATGACACTCCATTTTTCAACAAAAGAATCAGAATAGGACTCAGAAGCATTTCTGCTGAATCCAACTAGTCCAGAGCTGCACTGCCAATGACTGGAGCTTTTCTAGACTCATTCATACATACACTAAGTGATTCTTTATTTACTTTTAGAGGAGTGTGTGTACTATATATATTTTACACACACACTATCTCCTGTGCTGAACTGTAGGATTTCTAAATACTCACTCACGTCTGTTTTATCTCTTGTGTTTCCCACTCAGGATAGTGGTAGAGGTCAAGTAGGACTTGGACAACCTGTGTGTTGTTGTCTTTGTTTTCCCAAAAATAAATTTGGAAGTGGTCTGAGTACCTGGAAAGTTTGTAAACTTTTGTTAACCCCGATCCAGGGTGAGGATCAAATTTATATAAATTCTAGAGGACTATGTCTTGGCTTGAGACTGAACCTATTAGTTATATCTGATGTGCATTTTAGTTTATATTTAAAGTATAGAATAACTAATTTACATTCTGATAATGTTACATTGAAATACACAACTCTTTTAATGTTACATTGATAGTTAATCTAGCTAGTGTTTGTATGTTTTGTAAAGTATTAGGTTATCTTAAAAAGTTAATTAATATTTAGATTAGATTAACTGAAACTAATCAATCTTTGAGAACCTAACTGACTCTTTACTTTAATATAAATTCACTATAGATTATCTTGTAATTCAATTTGGGGGGTTCTAATATAATTTTTTTTTAAACAGAATTGTTTTTGGGAACATTATTCACCCACATCTTGAGTATCCACCCTGACCAACATTTGGTATCAATGGATTGTTTTTTGTTTTTCAAAGTTTTCAAAACACTCTATTTTTCATCTATGATTTTAGTTGCATCATTAAAGATATTAAATTTCTGTTAAATCTAAATTTTATCTCTTAAAATATAATTTCTAAAATCTAGTTATGGATAATAGACTAGAAGGTTCTGCTACCAACATGACACCTATCTTTAATGGTACAAATTATGCTCAGTAGAAGCATAAAATAAAAATTTATTTAAAATGGTTGGGGTTTGATATATGGAATTCTATAGAAACTCAATATACGATTCCATAAACTGATATAAACACCTGGGATGAACCTACATAAACTTCTTACAATAATAATTGTAAAGCTATGAATTTCATGTATTGTTCTCTAGGAGATGAAGAGTTTAATATAATATCTTCTTGCAAAAATTCTTATTAAATCTGGGACACATTGGTTGTTTCCCATGAGGGAACAACCAATGATAATGAAACGAGGATAAATACCTATACTATTAAATAAGATAATTTTAAAATGAAGCCTGATGAGCCTATTTCTGACATGTATCTCAGGTTCAATGAGATTATCAACACTATGAGCTCTCTTGGTAAGGTTTTTCCTGCAAAGGAACAAATTATGAGAATATTAAGTTGTCTACCAGAAATATGGAGAGGCACATCTGTCTCCATAAAAGAGTCGTGTGGTATAAGTTCACTACCTGTTAAGTATCTTATTGGTAGTCTTATTTTGTGTGAGGAAGAACTCAAGGTGAATAAAGAATAAGATGATGAACCTAAAAGGAAGTCAGTGTCTTTTAATTCTACTGCCTCAAAGAGAAAGGATAAGGAGAATGATCACATACAAACTGAAAGCTCAACATGTGAAAGTTCAGACACTAACAGTGATGCTGAGATGGATCAAATAGCCAAAATATTTAAGAAATTAAATAGGAAGAAGAAATTCTTCAGAAAATCAAACCACAAAGGTAAATATGACAAAAAATGTCATTGGATGAAAGATTGTAAGAAAGCTGATAAGAGTTATGAAGTTATCTGCTATGAGTGCAAAAGGAAAGGACATGTAAAAGCTGACTATCCAAAATTGAAGTTCAAGAAGAAACATAACTACAAGGACAACATTTATAAAAGTAAAATGAAAGAAACATGGAGTGCTTCAGAAGACACTTCAAGTGATTCTGATTCTACTAAGGTTGAAGATTCTCATAAAGCTAACATGTGTTTTATGAAAAACACCTCTGAGGTAACACTGGACACTCCTACATTAAATACATACCATTCTGGAGTTGATTCTGATTCTAAATCTGAAAATATGTCTAGTGAAGAATTATTTGAATTCTTTAATATGATAGAAGATACCTATAATGAAATTATGGACATGTACAATGCCTTACGGAAACATCATGCTTTATCTAGCACGGTTAAATATGCCATTGATAATTAAAAGGAAAAGAATGCTCAAAAGTTAAAAGAGAATACTGAACTAAAGTTGGCCAGTGAGCAATTAAGGAAGGACTTAGAAAAATTTACAAATGGAATAGATACACTTACTCAAATGTTAGGAAAACAAGAGGCACCAAAGTATACTACTGGAATAGGCTATCAGATTGGACAGAGACAGTTTACTAAAAATAGATTTATTCCTAAATCTGGACAATATTCTGCTAGTTCCAGTTCCGGAAATTCATATGCCTCAACTAGTTATTCACATTTTTATTGAACAATTAACGATTATCATTCAAAATATATTGGTTATGAAAATTATTTGAGACCCATAAGACAATTTTGGGTACCTAAAAATTTGCTTCCTAACCTTTCTGGACCCATGAAGATCTGGGTAACAAAATCATTTTCCATCTAAACTTGTTCTGTAGGAGACCTGCTTGAAGAGTTATCACAAGAAGGTATGGTACATGGACAGTGGATGTTCAAGGCACATTTCTAGAGATTACTCATTTTTTAAATTCTTAATAAAGTTTTATGGATGTTATGTCACCTTTGGTGATAACTTTAAAGGAAAAATCATCGGCCTAGGCCAGATTGGTAACATTAATTTAGTTTTAATTTTTAAAGTGTTATTTTTTTATGGACATAAATATAATCTGCTAAATTTTTCCTAGTTATCTGATGATGGTTTCAAAATTATGTTTGAAAATGATTTTGTAAAGTGTTTAATTCCAAAAATTCTTTAGTATTTTCTTCCTTGATAAATGAAAATGTTTATCCTGTTTATTTGAATTCTTTAGCCAAGAAAAATGTTACTTGTTTAAACGCTTCTCATAAAGAATCTTAGCTTTGGCCCAGAATGTTAGGACAATGAAACATTTATTCAATTAGAAAAATTACTAGGATAAACATATTTAGAGACCTACCTAAACTTGATTTCCCAGCTGACAAAGTTTGTAATCCAGTCAAAAGGGAAAGCATCATAAAGTTTCTTTTAAACCAAAGAAAGAAGTGTCTACTTCTCAACCTCTCGAGTTGGTTCACATGGACTTGTTTGGACCTTCTATAGTTTCTAGTTTAAATGAGAAGCACTATGTCTATGTATTAGTAGATGAATTTTCTAGATATACAGGGGTATACATCTTTTCTCCAAAAAGTGACGATTTTTCTTACATTATTAAATACTCCAAGTCTATAGAAAAACATAGTGGAATTAAGATTAAGTCACCAAGAAATGATCATGGATGTGAGTTTTAAAATCATTAGTTTGACTCCTTTTACTCACAAAATGGCTATACTCACAATTTCTATGCCCCTATGACACCCCAACAGAATGGTGTACTAGAAAGAAGAAATATAACCCTTCAAGAAATTGCTAAAACTATGCTTAATGAGTATGACCGACCTATTTACTTTTGGACTGAAGGTTTAATTACAGCTTATTATGTCATCAATAGAGTCTTAGTCAGACTTGTTCTAAAAAAGACCCCTTATGAACTGTGTAACAATAGGAAACCTAAAGTTAGCTACATTATAGTATTTGGTTTCATAGTTTTTATTCTTAATACCAAGGATAATCTGGAAAAATTTGCTTCTAAAAGTGATGAAATAATCCTTTTAGGATATTCAATAACTATAAAAGCCTATAGAGTTTTCAATAAGAGAACCAAGTGTGTGGAAGAATATGTTCACATCAAATTTTATGAAACTGATCCACATGAACCTAAGTCATCTATTGAAAATCTTTAAGAATATTTATCTGTTCTAAGACTTAATGATAATACTAAAGTACCTGCTATAAAAACAACTAGTTCTAGACATATTCCAGAATCCGCTTCTATTGAACCTGATCCTATAGATGAACCTAAAATTTCTAGCCCTACCTTTACTAGATCAACTAGGATTCTAAAGAATCATACTTTGGATGTTGTTGTTGGTAATCGTGATGGAGGGACATAGACTGGAGATTCTATGAGAAAGAAGGTAGAATATCAAGAATTTCTTATCACTTCATGAACCTAAAAACATTGATGATTCTATTAATGAAGAATTTTGGGTAATTTCTATGCAAGAAGAACTTAATCAGTTTGAAAGAAATAATGTTTGGAAACTAGCAGAAAGACCCACAGACACTTTTGTCATAGGAACTAAATGGGTGTTTAGAAATAAAGTCGATGAAGATGGAAACATAGTTAGAAACAAGGTCAGGTTAGTTGCATAAGGACATATTAAAAAAGAATTAATTGATTATGGGGATAATTTTTCTCCAGTAGGCATACATGAAGCTATTAGAACACTTCTTTCTTATGTTTCATATCTGAATTTCAAACTATATCAAATGGATGTCAAGAGTGCATTATTAATTGGGTATATAAATGAGGATTTTTTTTGAACAATCCCCTGGATTTACAAAGCCTCATTTACCAATCATATTTTCAAACTAAAAATAGCTTTATATGGTTTAAAGCAAGCTCCAAGAGATTGGTATGATAGATTAAGAACTTTTCTAATTTCCAAAGGTTTTACAAAAGGAATAGCTGATCCTAATTTATTTATAAAACGAATTTCTAGAGATGTTTTAATTTTTAAAATTTATGTATATGACATTATTTTTGGATCATCAAAAAATTCATTATGTGTTGATTTTTCTATAATCATGCAAAACAAATTTGAAATGTGGTTAATGGGTGAACTAAAATTATTTCATAGATTCCAAATGTTTCAAACTAATTATGGGATTGTTTTAAATCAAATTAAATATACTATAGATCTTTTAAAACATTATGGATTGGATAGAACTTAAAGTAGTGACACTCCCATGAGTACCAGCAGTAAGTTGGATCTTGATGAAGATGGAAAATTTGTTGATCAAACCACTTATAGAGGAATTATTAGAAGTCTACTCTACATAAGTTCTAGTCATCCTGATATTATGTTTAGTGTGTTTATGTGTGCTCTTTTTCAAGAAAACCCTAAGGAATCACATTTAAATTCTGTAAAAAGAATTTTCAAATACCACAAACATACACCCAATCTAGGACTGTTCTATCCAAAAGTACATTCATTTGAACTAGTTAGTTATTCTGATGATGATTTATCTCGATGTAAGTTAGATAGAAAAAGAACATCTGGAACATGTCATCTTTTAGGCATGTCACTAGTATCATGGTATAGTAAGAAACAAAATTCTCTTGCATTATCTACTGTAGAAGCTGAATATATAGCTGGTGGAAGTTATTGTGCACAAATTTTGTGGATGAAACACACATTACTAGACTATGGATATCAATTCAGACATGTACCAATAAATTGTGACAACACAAGTGCTATTAAAATTTCCAATAATCATGTATCACATTCTAGGAAAAAACATATTGATGTAAGACATCACTTTTTGAGGGATCATTATCAAAAAAGTTGATATCACTTTGGAAGTCATTGGTACTGAATATCAACTTGCTGATATATTCACTAAACAATTAAATTCTGAGTGATTAGATTACATCATACATGATCTTGGCATGATCAATCACAAATAGATATCTTACTGGACTTACTGTTTAATATTTTTCTATAAATTACATTACTGCTTCATGTTCACTGTTTCTTTGTTACTGTTTCATGTTTACGGTCTCACAGTTAACACTCTGTGTTCATGGTCTGTCACTGTCTCACCGTGACTAAACTGAACACTCAATGTCTCACCATGACAACCACCAACTGTCTCACCGTGACAACCACTAACTATCTCACCGTAATGAACTCTTATCCTCGCACTGTAACAAATACTCATAGTCTCACTGTGATGATTGTTTATGTATTTATTTAAACCCGTATTGCGGTAATTTTTATTTCACCACTATTTTCGTTCCCGCATTTTTAGTTTTGTGACGTTTGACTTTCCCAAATGATAAAACATAAGGGTTTCACTCGATTCCTCACCCTAACTCTCTCATGAACCTTCTCAAACATGAATCCTTCTCTTCTTCTCTCTCTCCAAAATCATTAGTGGATGCTAAGGATGAAGCGCCCATATTCACCCTCATCTGAGAAGCACCGCTCTAAAAACAGAAGAGGACACCGAATCATGCACCTGAAGGACCCATGAATACTAACCTAGTAATCTGACCTATTACTCCTGGAAAAAAATACATGAGTGGCTTTTTTATATCAAGTCTTTAGTCCGTAATGTTTTAAGAGAACAAGGATGGATCGAATGGTTTTCGAGGAAGGACATAACTATTTACCTGAGGTTGGATGCACATTTCTATCAGTATAAAATGTTTTCCATTGATGTTGGAGAAATTTTTATGGTGACAAGTTGGATCAATGGTAAAAAAAATTCTTCCTTTTCGAGGCTATTGGCTTCATGCATATGGATTACTCATGAAGTGATTTGTGATGATTACCAAATATACCCTCCTCCTACAACCGACATCTTTGACCTAGAGAATTCCTTGGAAATTATGACTAGAAATGGAACCAAGAGAAGGGCCATAACAGCTGAACTGGATGGTGATACTAGGCAATTGTTTGAGTTTTTTCAGAATTTGATTAGCTTGAGAAAAGGATACTTCTCTATTTTGAAGTATCAAGATGTCTTTATGATTCATCTGGTTGAAAATGGCCATAAAATAAATCTATGAAAATATATCATTCACCATATGTGTGAGTTGATTAAGGTCACATCCAAATCCACTTACCTGTTTTACTCAAGGATGATTTCGGCTATGTTAGTTTCCAAATACGTAGTTGGAAAAAATAAAGAATAGCTTGTGGATTTTGAGTATTGTTTATCCAAGACTACCATCAGAAAGATGAAGATAAACTGGAACCCCTGGAAGAAGTAGTGTGTTGAAGATAATTAAATGGTTTATGAGAAGTTCAATCCTGTGGATTATCCTACATGGACAAAGGACATTACTAATTCTGTTTTGGAACAAATTGAGGTGGCTTAGTATCCAGAATAAGACTAATAATAAGAGGTACTTAGTGTACCTCATAGAGAAGAGGCTAAAATACCTCATAAAGAAGCATCTCTTGTTGACAAAGCAAGGAATGTTGTTCCTGCTGAAGTTTCAAGAGAAGAGGTTGTTTTTTAAATGGAAGGGAATGTTGATCCTTCTGTTATGTTTGATGAAGAAGTACCTCCATCCCATGTTAACCAGGAAACCCAATTTGAAGCTGCAAGAGAGTTAGTTGTTTCTGAATCTGAGCAGCAAGCCATGGAAGAGACAAATCCTATTGAGGAAGAAATCCCTGCTCAAAATGAACAAGTCTGGAAGCTCTACCTGAGGAAGAATATTTTCCTGAGTACATACCCTCTACTGAAGAGAGGATGGAAATTTCCTTTCAGTTGGAAAAGAAAGAAATGGCTTAAGAGATTAGAGCTAATCTTATGGATCTTGACCAAACTGTTGTGCCTCAAGAATCTGAAATGGAAGTAAATTTTGAGGGGGAGGAACTTCAAAATCATGAGATCAACGAATCTGATCCTGGTGATGCATCTCCACAAACTGAGTCATACTCTGTGTATACTCAATTTTAGTTCCCTAGATTCAATGAAGTGACTAAATTTCAGCATGTGACTGCAACTGGGGTTGATCGTTCTTCTATATTTTAATTGAAGTCAGTCACACACGCTGATCCTCAACCTCAACCTGAATCTCAATCACAATCTAAAACTGAAACTGACTCTGAACCACAACCAGACCCTAAAACTGCCCATGGACCACTTTCTTCACCTGATTCCTTACCTGATCGGCTATATTTTGTCAGTAAATTAGATATGAATGTTTTTGGAGAAACAATCTTAGCTGGAGTGGAGAAGATCGTGTCCTCTCAACCTCATCTTGTGACTCAACTAAGTCTGGAAGATGCCTCGATTATTTTAGGGAATATTATTATGCACATTCAACCCAGAATGATCCATGAAATTCAAGAAGTAAGAGTTGAAAATATATTTCTTAGTGCTGAGGTTGCAACTTTGAAAAGAATGGTAGCAGACATGCAGAATGAACTATCTTCTAGATTCAAGCCTGCTCCTGCTACTGCACCTGTTGTTACTTCTCTTGAACCTACTGTTTCCAAAATTTCTCAAGACATTGTGTCTCAAATTCATCTCTATCTATTATCTTTTGATGAAAATATTGGTGAAAGTAACACTCATATGTTGCACTAAATGAGAGATCTAGTAGAGAACTTGTATAATCTTACTGATTAATACACTAGATGTATTCAAAAGGTATTGAAACAGATCAATGATGTAACCGTAGATGTCAAAGCTTCTCTTTAATCGGGTAAGACCTCCACACCTTGTTTGGATGATTCTCTTCTCAGATCTTAAATCAAGGATGAAATTCAGAATGCCTTCAGTGGTTTTGATTTGTCTCCATTATATGAATTGGTTAAGAATAGTGAATGAGAAATTGAATTGGTTCAAATTCATTCCAATATTGCCAATGATGCTAAGCAGAAGATCACCAAGAATATATATTTCTATCTCACCTATATTTTCCCCAAATCTGATATGACAAATCACTTAAAGTAACTTGTGGAAAATTTTATGTTACCTCCTGTGACTCAGGCTTTCAAAACTCAAGTTCAAAAACTCGCTGAGTTCACCAGATTGTTTGAAAAATTCATTGGGAATAAATATTATTTTGAAAAGGCTATGAAATATGGAGGAGAAATTATCACAGACTTCATCAACCTTCTGAAGCCCTATCTTCATGTCCAAAGTATTGCAATCGTTGCTCCAGCGGTTTCCCCTCATATACCTGGACCACCTGCCTTAGAATCCACTACCATGTCAGTTAGCCAATCTCTTTTTCAGATCAGGCCGGTCATTCTTGATCAGCCACAGACCAGATCTCCTACTTCTCCATCTTTGCCTCCCTCTATCTTTGAAGGTCTACCTATACCTTCTTTGTCTACCACCTTTATTCCTTCTTCCACATCAGCAATTGATAAAGGCAAAGAGAAGGCCAATCCCTGAAGAATCCCAGTGAGTAATTTCTTTTTGATGGGGATGTCTTTGATTGTTTATTGTTTTTATTTATACTATATGGTGTATTCCAAACAATTTTAATACAATATGCACTGTTTATGCCTCTCTTTGGTTAAATTTTTGATAATCCCAAAAGGGGGAGAAAGTATTCTATGTTATATGTCATTCTAGAATATGTTATTCTATATGTCATATTCTATGTTATGTGTTATTATATATGTTACTTTCTCTGTAGTTTCTTTCAATTTATACATTACATATACATGATTTGTAATCATCAAAAAGGGGGATTGAAAATAATCTCAGCCCAAACATATTAGGACACCATTAATATATACATTATAATCTTTAATTTATTTTCATTAAATTAAATTAGGGTTAATAAAAATCTGATTTATTGACCTCTAGAAATGATAAATTACATTGATATTAAAATATGATTTTGAATCATTTCTTTTATTAAATTATTCACGGGGGCTGAAATTCAAGAATATTTCTTATTAAAATGATGATGGGTCAATAATTATATAATTTTAAATAACTTCTTATACCTTAAGAGGATTAATAAATAATTTTTATCAACACACCATATATTTATAATATTTTATTCAATATATATTTGTAATATATTTAGGAAACACTACATAAAATTATTGTTCACTCAATATATCTAGAATAATTATTTTATTTTTTCCAAGGTCATTATTAGATCTATTGTATATTTATATTACATCAATAAACAATACCTCTACTGATCCCTGAAAAATAATGAATCATCTATTTTATCCAGGTAATGATTATAATAGATTCACCAACCACATGGAATTAATATATTATAATTTATTTTATTGTATCCCCAAAAAGTATTCATGATATCTTATTCAATTCTTACATGTAGATAATGATTGGAAAAATATAACTTTCCATCAAATAATATATAATAAGTTTCAAAATTTCTAATAAATTTACATTTTTGGAAACATATAATGTTTTTAATGGAAATTTTATCTATATATTTTTAGTAAAAATTTCATTCCATAAATTTTGTCAATTAAAACAATAATATAATATTGTTATAAAGGTGTACTTAGTAAGATAATTACAAAGAGTTCAAACTCAATATTTACTTAATCACAATAAATGTTGTAAAAATCATATAATATAATCGAATATATATTTATTATATTCTTGTAAACTACTCCATCTCATTATTTACTTCTCAATTAGGTGAAATCAAAAAAATTTCCTATAAATGAAAACTAATGTAGGTCCAAATTTCGTCATCCAAACCCCTTCTACTAAAACTATAAAAACTGTTGTTTCTAAATTGGTATCCCATATAAATTATTAATATTTCCCTTTGTGTAATGTAAATTTTTTTAACTCAATTATTATTTTAAAATAAATAACCATTAGAGAAATGAATAAAACAAATTATTTTTTTCAATTTATAAAATCCTATAATGTGGATATCCATTCCATTTATATAATGATATCAATAAAATTTATTTATAGAATTAGTATATAAAAAATTACTTGTGTGATCAAAATAAAAATATTAAATTATAAATCAATTAATTGCAATTGCTTTTATAAAAAACTATAAATAAATGCCAACGTTATATATTATTCAAAATATGGAAAAAATATTCAACATATTAGGGAAAAATGTTTTTCAGCATTATAGATAATATGATGATCAATAATAAAAAATAGTCTTATAATAAAAATTTTATTCATTGAAAATTACATTACAAAAATTATAATAGAATTATCCAATGTATATATTTTGTATGTTTGAATATAAAGTATATTTGGAAAATAAAATTTCCTAAAATTATTTTCTATCAACTATCATTCACATTCACCATGTTTTATAACAATAATAGACCAATCGTTGGATGAATTATTAATTCCTATATAATTTTATTAAAACATTAAATAATACTAATATCAAATTAAGGTACACACAAAAGTTGTTTTTTTAGGAAATACTTGAGTATTATTAATCTATATAAACATGTTATAAAACATGGAATCAAACTAATTATTACACATTATATACTCAAAATAGACACACTAATATCACGACCCTTGATGACTGGTAGATCAAGTAGTTGAGAGATTTTATAACACTATTGGTACCAAAATTGATCCAACAATCTTCCATTAATTTTTAAAATAGTTTCCCTACTAGAAAAATTATCAATAAAATCAGGTTATTATATATATCCTCATCTTCCCATAGTTCCAATGGATCCATAATTAACAATATAACCTTAATGAAAATCAGTGTTATTGAATAATAATAGAACATTAAAACATTATTTTGAATAATTTTAAATGAAATGTTCTATAAAATTCTAGTACAATCTTATTTATCCCACCCCATTTAAGGATGATGGAAATGTATATCATTATCATTATGAAATATATTTTTCTCTATAATATAATTTCTTGATTAATATTTAAAAAAATATTATATTTAATCCAACAACAACATTCTATATTTTATTATAAAAAATTTGTATTACAAATTATAGTGAAGTTCAAAATCAATTATTATTGTTACAAAATTTCTCAGAAATGTTGTAAATCCTTATTGATAATAAAATTTTTCGAATAAACTATATTTTATCTCATAGTTTCAAAATAATAAAAAATAATTTGGATGTGTCTCAAGAACTCATACAAATAATTAGGAGAATATAACAATGAAATGATAGTCTAAAAAGATCTGAATGTTGATCATATAACCTAATACTAAAGAAATGATTCAGTTTTTTTAAATGTTGGACGTATAGTAATTTATCCTACTACAAAAGGATTTGATGTCTTGGAATAGTTACATAGGTGAAGTGTGATCACCCCCACCCAAAGAAAAAACATTAATAGTTTATTTTATAGTAATCCACTACATTATTGTATCTATTATGTAAGAATATCATTTTTTAATTATGTAAAACTAATAGATGATAAATATAGAATTTAATGAATAATAATGTCATCCTCATTATTATATATTCGAATTGAAATAATATTTTTTTATTTTCATTTTACTAGTAATGTTTTAAACAATACAACACATTCCTTTATTAAGGGGATAAATAATAAAAAAATACTGGGCATTCAAAACGAAGCATATAAATCCAGTGAACTATATTAACAAAATATTCACTAATAAATATGTCTCAAAATAATAACTATTTACTAATGGTTTTTTTATCAATAATCAATCATTTTTTAAAATTTATATACAAACATATAAAAATTTATTATATAACATATATCCAACATGTTACTACTCACTGGAAACTAAAAATGATTATCAGGATTCAAATGAAATGACTAGTTAAATTTTAAAAAAAATCACAGACTATATAAGGCAATAATTTGGTATTTTAATTATAATATTAAGAAATATTTATATTTTATTTCTTCTGTTATCATAGTTTTGTGTCATATAAAATTTAACTTCTGATACCCAATTGAATTAAGTGGGATATGATACAATTGTTTAATATAAAAAATCAAAACCCCTTAATATTACCTGAACAAGGAATACATAATACTTCATTAGTACATCTATTAGTAAAATGATGTAAAAATTTACATGTTTTTGGAAAACACAAATTGAAACATGATTTATCCACCATATACTATTTTTTTGAGTATTTATTATATGTGATAAAAATACCATTGGAATGATCATGTAAATATTATAATAAATATATAATTTTAAAAAACCAATATAATCCATAAAACTATATTTTATAAAATCTTGTGTAGTTTAGTTCATATTTCACCACTATAGCAGCTACTGTAGCTGCATTGTAGCAGTACAATAGCAGGCATTGTAGGAGTACTATATTAGGCACTATAGCAAGTACTATTTGGTACTATTGTATCAGCAACTATTAAACCTTTCAGGATTCAGGGCACCTAGTTTTTTCCATAGGTACTTCAAGGCCTATGTCCCATAAAGGCATTCAGGCTTGTAAATGTTTCAGGATAGCTCAAAGACATTAGGAACCATGACAGATTTTGATTAAATGGACCATATAGACTCTACAAGGAATAACATCTAAATGAGGATTCAGAGTATGCAAATTCACCAGGTAGAGCGAACTAGTTTTGAAGAATGAGAGCATATGACAATTGCCATCGTGACCAACCTGTGCCTGCATGAGAAGCCTAACTAAATATCCATGTTATGGTGGAGAGATGAAAACATGATGTTGATTCTATGTAGGGGTAGTTTTAGGTAGTAATAGCATGGATTAATTTTTCTAGGATATTTGGATCATGTAATGTCACAAATCCTACAAGCCATGTAAGGGGTACCCTTAAACAATTAAAAGGTGGATTATAAAAATGAATAAAAAAGACGGCCTCTGTGGTATTAAAAATACAATTAATATTAATGAGGTGACAAAATTTTATATATAATTATAATTAATTATTTTTTACATGATATATAATACCAATACATTGTCGATCTCTTAATATGCATATTTTAATAAAATAAAAAATATTATCATTAAATTATATGATGAAGAATGGAAAAAATTACAACATTTCAATACGTAGACAATCATACAAATTCCATTATATATCCCAACATGTTTATGAAATTTTTATTATACTATGAAATTAGAATTATCTAAGAAATTAGAATTTATATATATTTAGATAGATTTTCAGGTATTTTATGATCTTTCAATGATAATTAGTATCTAAAATATTGTTCAATACCAAAAACCCTAACCTTAAATTTGGAATAAAAAATTATTAAAATATTAATCATGATAATTATTAATACATTATTGGGGTATATTATATTCCTAATGAATGATTGAGCTCTTGGTAACTTCTTAGTATTATTCAACTTCTTCCGAATGATAATCAATGAATTTGGTTGTTTCAATGAATTACTAATGATTTGAATTGTGTCCCAGAACGAACTATATTGTAATTGAGAAATAAATTAAAATACACATTATATATTTCAATTTCATCCCCGATATCATTTAATGAAAATCAAAATTCATTAAAAAAAATACTCAAATAAAAAATGATATCAAAAGTTTCTAATGGAATCTAGTGTCATCATAGTTTGAAACATGGTAAAATTAAGATGTTTTTTACATAATAATTATAGGTAAATTTATATTTCGATTTGTTTTTTATATTAGTTTACATAAAAAAAATTTCCATGATTTTACAATGAATTATAAAGAAATTATTTCAATTTATATACCCTTTATTATATATTTATAGAAAAATAATGGATGAACATAATAGAATATTGGATTATTTCTAATATAACTAATTAAATGTTCACCCTTGGGAGATTTTTCAAGAGTTCAATATTTACTATATTAAAAGAAAATGAAATTAAATAAGTTTGATACATCCGGTCTTTGTTTAAGGAAGACATTATATACTCTAATAAAACACAATCACATTCTAGATTGATGGTAATACTTTAGATATGATGTAAAAGGGTTAGATTATTATGTTTTATGAAGTTTAAACAATTGTTCATGAATAGTTTTTAGGCAATTAGCTTTATATTTACATGTTAATCAAGATATGAATTATAATATCATATAATACATGGTGATTATACTATTTTATAGTTACTTTTCTGTAATATATAATAAATTTATTCTCTGTGTTCTTTAATCCATGTGAGGGGTGTAAATTTTGGCAAAGCCAGTAATATAATGTTTAAGAATTGATGTCGATTTTATTAACTGAGGTATATGTATTATCTTTTTTGGAATATGGGATTTAATTTTAATTAAGAATACTACTAGAAATTTACAAGATATTTAATTATTGAAAAATTATTATTTGAATGATTATAATCTAAATGATGATTTTTTTAATATAAATCATGAAGGATACTATCACTTGATAAATATTTATCACACTCATTCAAAGTATATTATTATTTAGGGTTAATAAAATTAAATATTTATACTCACCATAACATTTAAAATTATGTTGTTTTCAATCATACATGAGTAAAATATATTTGGTAAATTGGTTTTAGATATAATTTTAAGGATGATTATATGGGTTGGGGAATGTATATTCCATGTGGTTGTATGTTTTCCAAGAGGATAATAATATTGGAATTGACTCTTATTGTTTTTTTAATTATGTAACATCCTTTTTTTATAATTTTTCTATCCTAACACTAATATTTCAGGGATTAAAATATATTATTACATGAAATATATATCATCCATACCCCCCCCCAAAACCACAAATATGATATAAATCCATTTTCCTTTATTATCAAACATGTACATAAAAGGATGGAAATTGAGGCCTAGGTTTTGATAATATAATTATAGGATGTTATATCCTTTAATTTTAAATAACCTAATATATATTAACTCTACAGGAAATATATACTTATTATCCATTACAAAAAAACATTATGAAATGGAAATAATAAAAAATTCCATGTATTTAATAATGACAAAAGATAATATAACTTCAAAAGATAATAATACCATAATACTCAAAATTTGTTGAGATAGTTCAAATCCTGAAAGTCTCATGATGTTTAGAGGAAAACTAAATTTGAGATCCCATATATATGTTAGCAACCATGGAATCAAGATACAATGTTAGTTAAGTGAGTTGCATTTCTATTAGCAATAGAATGTTAATGACATTTGAATATGAAATAAAATTCATAAATATAAGAGTGAGTATAAATTCCCAATAAGAAATTTCCTAAGACTCCCCCCACATTACAGTAAACCATAAATAAGGGACCTCATTTTTTGTTTCATTATAATGATATTTCTAATATATATCTTAATTCTTAATTGTTTGACAATAATATAACTCAAAAAAATTCATAAATAATCAATTATTTTCATATAAAAACCCATCCTAATACTAAAATATCCATTTTATAAAGGCACTCACCAATTCTGTTAAACAATCCATCCCCACATGGATACATAACGGAGACTAGTGTGTCACTCATACAACATTCCCTCTAAAAAACCCAATATCAATGGAAAAAATCACCCCCGCCAATTCATGTCGTCACATGGATTCAAAACCCCTTTTCTGAAAATTCAACACTAGAATCCAATTCATACGGATAAATGAAACAAAAATATGAATAATTACCATATTAAAAATTTCAAAAATTTAATATCACTATTATAACAAATTTTTCTAATCAAAATTATTCACCATTACTAAATAATTTACTGGTATAAATATTTAACATATTAATGAACACTATCATTAGTCCAATTCCATGGTTATCCAATTCCAAAAAAAAATATTTAAGAAATATAAAATTATTAATTCAATCAACTATATTGTTGGAGTCACCAAATACCATTATTCAAAAAAAATTATACAAAACGAAAATACATTAGTATAATTTTCTCAAATAGTTTTACCAAGAGAAATCATTCATTGTGCATTTTAAACAATATTATTTTTTTTTCATCTAAAATTATTAGGAGAGAAGAAACCATCACGAATCATTGTAATAGTTTGTATAGTAATTATAGATGGCCATGTTCTCTCCTAGGAGACGTTATCCCTCCTTTCTATGGTTTGTTGGTTTAATTGAGTTGGTAGTGACAACGATTCATCCATCTCCACTTCGCATGATGTAGTAGATGATAATATGAATCATCTTTGCTCGATGTAACAGACAAGGATCGATTTCCCTCAACTTTGAATCCCCACCTTCATAAGACTTTATCTAGCTCCTAGGATCACCACTGCCTGCAGGACGTCTATCCCTCACAGATCTCACCGTCGCGAGAACGTTGTCATCGCTTCGACTCTCCAGGACACTATTGTGTGTGTCCAAGATCACATTATTTGAAACAAACCAACGTATGTCAGGATTTATATCGGATATAAAACCCCCGCTGTGACGCGGTGGTTCAGATAATCAGATACAGAATCTTCAATTGATTATCTTGATGACAAGTTGTATGTATGGGAGCTTTATTGAGTGCAGTTTTTCCATATTATTCTCTGATTTGTGGTTTTAATTCATCCTCATCCTCCGTGGGTAGCAGGTGTCTTTTAGGCAAGAAAATTGTTTGTTTCCCATTGTTAGTATGAATATGATAATGGTAGATCCATCGTCTTCTCTCGGGTCAATACGACATGAATTTATGGTGATTGATCAATTTATATTCTCATTCTGTATTGTATCGCTTAATGTCCCTTTGGGGTTCTGTTTTTGTGTTCCGCAGTATAATAACTTCATTTTATGATTCTCCTCATATTTTTTGGCCTTTCCCTTTATCCACATCCTCCACTATGGTCTACTTCCATGGTTTCTTTGGAAACTTCGGATGGTGTTATCGGATCTGATGATGACATTTCTGATCATGGATGATCATGATTTTGGATCCCACCTAACCACAAAGTGATGGTCTCCCATATTTTTGCAGTGTATTTATTGATATGTTTGGTCCTAGATAGGGTTCTTTTCCCAGCCCTTTAGTAGTGCCTTGTGAGGATATTATTGTTCTCTCTTGATTGAAAGTGATTTTTACGATGGGTTCTCAATTAACCGAAAATAGTTTTCAAAATAAAAAATAATAATTTTTCCATCAGAATCATTGTAATCATTATGATGTCACAAAATTACCTTGTAGATATGATTTATTACAACCATCCATCAATGGTTCACAATAAATTCTTCAATAAAATATAGAACAAAAAAGGTATATAGGCATGATTTCCAATGAATATTGAAT
This sequence comes from Viscum album, assembly GCA_963277665.1. Taxonomy (NCBI): domain Eukaryota; kingdom Viridiplantae; phylum Streptophyta; class Magnoliopsida; order Santalales; family Viscaceae; genus Viscum; species Viscum album. The sequence continues at coordinate 1,391,988,841 of OY728126.1, read as the reverse complement.
CTCCTAATGTATATGAATATATTGAGGAGATAAGTATATCATATTTTTATATATGATATCTTGCCTAAAAGTTTCATGATTCTAATATAGGGACCTCTAGTGTGATGGGAACCTCAAAATGTCCCATTTAAGATATTATGTTTTATAAAAGACAAAAAATGCAATAGATAAATAGAATGTTGATTGGTGGATTGGGTTTGAATTTAATATTTGGGACTTTATTATTACATTAATGGTTTGGCTACATGGATTTCAAAACTATACAGAAAATGTGGTGGGGATTATATAAGAAAAAAAGGATATATAGTTTTTATATAAGTTTTTTTAAATCATGTGCCTTTCATGAGAATAAACACCACTAAAACACCATATTTTCACTAGGTTATTTCAGGGATTACCATAACTATACCCCTTTTGAGAATAACCCTTTTCCACATCGTGATATACCATTAACTTTTTATATTATACCAAATGTATTACAAACATATGTATAAATTAAAACTTTATCAAAAAGCACACAATAATACATTAACAAAATGAAAATACAAAGAAAGAATTATGAGGATAATAAAATATATTTTTTGAATAAGAGCATATATCATTAATGATGAAGATCAGATGAAGTACATGTGAAAATCCAAGAAGGGAAATTGTCCACCTAGAACTGGTTGGTAAAGAATGGGCATGAGGCCGCTAACTGATCGGCCACATTGTTTCCTTCCCTTTTGGTGAAGGAGAATGAGAATAATGAGAAGCATTGGTGAAGTGAGATAAATCTCTTGATGATGGTTCCAAATGACTGGATTCCGCCGTCGTTGTGATTAATAGCGTCGATTATGGTGAGACAGTCAGACTCAAAGATGACATCACCCCATCCACGTTCATGAGCGAGCATCATACCAGCAAGGATGGATGTGGCTTCAGCAACTTCTGGTTCCCAGAATGCCTGATGTGGTTCATATTTAGCAGCAAGGATCTTCCCCAGATGATTTCAGGCAAGGAGGCCGAGGGAAATAATAATAATATATTAAAAACATATAGACATCTTAATCCAACCATGTCGCATTGTAACCTCAATTTTTGTATCCATCTTGATAATTCAAAAGGTATCTCATACAATAGAAAATATATTTCTTGTAGAAAATTATAATTTTTTTAATATCTTAAATATCCTCACAAAAAAATCCTTGTTTTTACTAAAAATAACCATTTTATATATATTATCCTTCAATTTTATTGTCATTCCATTACTAAATAAATAATATGGTTTAAAAAATGGATCATTTAGACCATTTTAATAAGGATACCAAATTATCATCTAAATATGGTCAACTTTATAAATATACTTTTGAAATATTAAATATTAAAATACATAATTCTTGTTGATTATCAACATCGCTAATATGTTGATAATCATAATATACTTTCTATAAAAAAAGTATTTTATTATCGTCTATATCAAGAACATATTTACTTACTAATGGAAATAACAAGAACAATACATGATTTTACTTATCTAATGATAATAAAAATTAATTTTGTGATGAATAATATATCAGATATATCAAATTTATTAACATTATATTTAATTATTCTTCAAATTTATTCATTTATGAAATTAAATATACTTAGTAATTGTAATGAATTTTCAATTACATCTGTAAAAAATTTAATATATTGACAAGGATATCATATAATTATCAAAATAAGGTCATATGAATCATTACATGATGATTACTATTATTTGAAAACACTACTAAATATTAATTTTTCCCTAATTAACAACTAATGATCATGAAAATATGACAAATAAATTCTTATAGTGATTTGAATTAATATATTTAATTTTCCATCTATTTGAGTGGTGTCTTCTAAACTCATGGTTATGTGGGCTGTAATGTTTTAAAAATGTGACTATAAATTATGAGTGAAATATATGGTGTCTTTTATCAGATATATATATAAGTATGACATTTAACATCCCAAATTCAAATTAATATAACTTTTAAAAATATTTTATATAATTAATAAAATAAGAATTACAATTACTGAGTTAGGGATGTTTTCATAGATTATCATAACAGAATCATTCTTTTGAATATTCTTGGGTAATAAAGTGATAAAATACAATGAAATATAGTCCACATTACAAATGTAATATGTTATTGTTGGAACATATCCACTTTTCGTTATTGATTTGTATCCACCTATTTATATTTATAAAAAATAGACACATTTTTAAATACATTCCATTTTATTTAAAACCACAATATATAGTAATTCAATACATGATATTTCATTCAAATATAAAAATGGGATAGAAATATTCAATGATTTTATGAATGGACATTATATTCAGGAACAAAAATAGAATTTTGATTTGATCTAGATAAAAAATATACTATTTAAATCATCATTTTATTCAACTTTCCATTTCAATGATCTAGGGGTTATATAATGTTAATCTAATAGGTATATTCCACTTAGACTCCATGAATTACTAAAAAAATTGGAATTAGTTTCATTAAATATGAAATTATAACATTATCTTTATCAAGTCATTTCATGTGCTAGTCAATGATTTCATTAATGAGTAGTCCTTGATCAAAGACATCATCAACCACATCATCTTTATAAATATTTGTTAAATATTCCCCCATATAATTTTTCTGGACGTTTTTTCTATTTAAAATGAATAAATGGTGAGACTAAACATGAAAAATCAAGAATAAGGTATTTATAATCATTGGTATGTATAATAGATCATGGTCATATTGTAAACTAAGAATTCTATAGTTGATTAATTTCATGAGGATGTCTGTCTTATTTTTATGAATATAAGGTATGACCAAGTACTCACAGTTTCGAAAACAATATCTTAAACTGTAACTATAGTATCATCATGCATTCCACATAGATAGTGTTATTTAAATAATTGACTATTATTAGAGAACCTCTTGGATCACATTAAATAACCACAAAAGTTATATATTCTTAGAGAAATTCAGTGAGGAATAATATAGACTAGATATAAATAATTATAAACTACACAATATCATTGTAAATAATTCTTATTTATAAATAAAATGTATCATTCTAAGGAAAGTGAATAGTAAAATAAATAAAATTAATTTTAATAATTCTAATTGGTGAATCATTTCGTGTATAAATGATGATTTTATTATATCCAATATAGGTGAACCATTGATCAATCAAAATATTAAATCGTAATAAAACCAAATTACAGTTTATAAGGTTGATTTTATATGTTTTCATTATCACGACCCGTCCTCCAGACCCGTGCCGTGACTACCCCAAACTCGCCTACCATAGGCCAGGGGCTGGAGACTAGCACCAGAGGCGTAAATCCATAAGCTGGTAAGAAATTGCCTTTATTAAAAGTAAATAGATGCAATAAGAGTACACAACTGGTAGCAAAAAAAACTAAGAAAAACCGTATACAGAAGAAGTGCTGGAAAGTAAAAGGGGACAGAAATAAAAACCCAACAGTAAAGTACAGGTACAACTGAAAGCAATTAAAACTGATGAAAGGTAAAGTCGGTACAAGTTTGTCCTCTAGGGTTCCTACCTTGTGGGTAGGTACATATGGCCTCATCAGCACTCCATGTCTGTTCGTCCGCTCCGCGCACCGTCACACCGAGTTGTCCAACTCCGGGTATAGTCCAGTCCTGCTACTCTCTACATCAGTCAGCGATGTCTGTCGTCTGCGACCAACACATCAAGGTGCGGGCATAGCCCGTGCATTGGTGAGTATAACGATACTCTATGGGGACCCCGAGACCCTCAAGGTCTCACAATATCCAAAAAGGATAAACCACAAAGAATGAAATTTATGGATAACCATTACTTAGATATATGCCCATACATATACTTATGTTATCTAATAACCCATCTCAACCATAATGAAATCACAAAAGTCATTGACTCATCTCAAAACAGGGATTTTATTCTAGGTGTGGTAACATGTAACACTCCCACTAAAACTGTCGAAACCTCGACTGTTGGTGTACTCTTCCTCTGTAGAGTAATGTGGATCTTCTGTGTCACACAGAGGCGCTTCCCACTATCGTGGACTGTTATGGTACTCCTCCTGTCGAGTACCATGTGTCTCTTGCGTCACATAGAGGCGCTCCCTACTGTGGGTATGTCGTGTCACACAGAGGAGCTTCCCCTCATAGCCTGCTGAGGTACTCCTCCTGTTGAGTATTGTGGGTCTGCCATGTCACCCAGAGGCGCTCCCCACTATGGGTATGCCGCATCACACAATGGTGATTCCCCCTGTGCTAGTCGAAACACTCCGAGTCCAAAGGTCATGAGTCATCAGGTATGAGCTAGCTACTAGGTCTTGGTACAAAACTCACTCACCACTGGAAGGATCTGCTCCATGAGCCATTAGTCCATACTCCAAAATTCACAAATTCCCACGCGAAAGTATCTCAATGGTCCGCCTCTTCATAGGGATCACAATGCAATAGATGGTTTGTCAATCGGATGCCGGGTCTGTGAGTAATTGGCATCTCAGCCCCGGGGGCCCGGTTGGATTTTAGGTTCAAACCAACCCGACCGTACCCCAACTGGGTCCAAACCACAAGTGGGTTATTCCAAAAGAACCTTCTTTCTCTATGATTTATGTCTCATTAGATGGTTCATCGATAAGACACTCGTAGCCCAAGATATGGTAGAAAAGGTGAAAATAGGCCAATGTGGGTCCGGGTCCGTTCTGATCCTGTTGGACTATCCCGACCCGACCCAAGACCAGACCAAATTCCACCCGGTCTGTGAATCTGACCAGGTCTGAGGTGGCTGCCCGACCAGAGGGCGCGTCCCGACCCATAGTGGCGGCATGGCCCGAGGGTGGCCCGCGTGGCCCGGCTGGCCATGTGTGGGGGAGGGGGGGGGGGGGGGTGCCGCCCTCCTTCTTGTCGAACAGAACCAACACTAAGTGTCGGTTCAGAAGCTGTAGGACCTAGGAGGGTCCCATCTTGTCTGGCTAGCTGAGTGGCCGGCCGGTTGTACACCACCGACGGTCGGACCGATGTCGGCCGCCCCTGCTCCTCTACCGCGACCCACCCTGGCCGCGGCTCACCTACATCGCGCAACGCGATGACGCTATGCCGCCTCCACAACATCTCGTCCTGGCCATGGTCCCCTGGTCTTCCACGTGGCACAATGGTGCCGCTCCCTTCTGGCGACAAGACGGCCTTGCGCGGCAGGTTTCCTTCGTGGCCGACCCGACGTCGGCTGCCGCTGCTCTGCTCCGCGGTCATCAACAAACAAAGATAAACGAAGGGGGAGGTTCAGACCATGTTCATGTGGCTCAAGCCTTCTACGTTACAGCGATAAAAATTGGAAAAAAAATCAATGATTTGTGCGTTGAAGGATGGTAAAAATTTCAAACATAAAATTCCCTACCCCGTATTTGTTGATCGTTGACAAATTTGCAGAATGGTGGGTGTCGATTCATCAATGTCGGGATAAGAAGTGGATATCCATTGTTGGTAGATGAGCGCCCAGTGGTGAGGATGTCAAATATGTTGTCGTCAGCGTTTTTCAAGGATGGTGTTCCTTCCATTGTTCCGGTTGAAGAAGGATGAAGGTGTTCGTTGTTCATCATTGGAAGAAGAGTTGTTCTTCGTTGCTCCTTTAACTCGTCTCCCAAATTCTCCACCAAATGAATAGATCCCAACCAAATGGTAATAATATATTTTCCTATTATTTAATTATTGGCATGAATTCAAATGATTTCAAATTTAATTAATTAATGGTACATTAGTTAATTCATGTGGAGTGGCAATTTAATGAGGGGAGTTCAAGAGTTGTCCCCCACTAATGTGGAGTTCAAGGAGTTAAAAAGCTCAGGTGGTCCCCAGCTTAATTATCCTCCCACGGGAGGTTATTCTCGGGTGGTCCCCACCACGATAACCTCCCATGGGAGGTTTGGGTGGTGTGGCCCCCACCTCCAACCTCCCCTTAGAGTTTATAACCGCCAAAATAAAAAAAAATCTACATTTATTTTTATTTAAATTTATTCTTAAAAACTCCAATAAATATACATCCATTCTATACCAAATACCGTCGAGGTGAAAGTCTTATTAAGTAAATACAGGCGTTTTGATGTCAACGGAGCCCTTAGATTTCAATTTTGAGCATCGGTTCAAAAGTAATAAAATCCCTCTTTCACGTTTACTAATCGTACCCAAACAAAACATCAGAAATTTATTCAAAGAACATCTGGCCTTGTAATCAAGCACCGCAAATTTTCGTGGACGTGTAAAAATCCAATTATCTTAAGAAATAAAAATCCACAGAATTTCGGACTCTTTACATTCTCTCCACCTCAGGGCTTTACATCCCTGTAAGCTACAACTCAAACTATGGAATCAAATGGGGGTACTGAGCACAAATCTGAGCCTCCTGCTCCCAGGTGTTCTCCCGGAGGTTCCCGTGCTACTAGTGAACGCTCCCCAGAGGTATAGACCATCCACATAGGACCCAATCCTATCGATCCTCAATCTTTACTAGAACCTCTGTGAAAGTCGTCCAGTCAACGATGTCCAGCTCTCGATGGTCGATGATGTGGGATAGGTCGTGCACGTATCTCCTCAGCTGAGATACGTGGAAGACGTCGTGCACCTGGTTCAACTGAGGTAGAAAATCTAAGAAGTAACCCACCTCGCCTACTATACTGAGGACCTAGAAAGGTCCGATGAATCGCAGGGATATCTTTCCGGGTTGGTGAAATGTGCATAGAACTCGTCAAGGTGAGACCCGTAGGAAGACGTAGTCGCCATCCTCGATCTCCAGAGGTCTCCACCTTCTGCCAGCATATGACTTCTGTTTGATCTGCGCAGTCTAAATCTACTCCTGGATGATCTGCACCGTCTCCATGGTAGCTCGTACCATCTCTAGTCCTACTAGTGCTGACTCCCATGAGTCTATCCAGCACAGTGGTGATCTGCAAGGTCAACCATACAAGGCCTCAAAGGGTTCCATACCAATGGTGGAGTGATTGTTGTAGTTTTATGAAAACTCAACCAAAGTTAGGTGATCCTACCAGTTGTGACCAATGTCGAGGAAACATTCATGGAGCATGTCCTCTAGGGTTGGAATGGTCCGCTCAGTCTGGCCATCCCTCTGAGGATGGAAGGCGGGGCTCAAATGTAGCTACGTTTCAAAAGCCTCCTACAATCCCTTCCATTACCAGGAAGTAAACCATGAGTCACAGTCGGATATAATAGATGAAGGTACTCAATGTAAACACAAAATATCCTGCATATAGGGGCGTCCCAAGATATCTACTAAACCCTTCTCTCTAATCAGTAGGAAGTGGGCCGACTTGGTGATTCGGTCGACAATCACCAAAATCGAATCGTGACTCTTATATATACGTGGAAGACCTTTCATGAAGTACATATATATCCAATCCCACTTCCACTCTAGAACCTCTAAAGGATGAAACTTGCTTTATGGTTCCTAGTGCTCTGCCTTCAATTGTTGGAAAGTGAGAAATCGTGAGACAAACCTTGCTACAACATTCTTAATATCTGTCCACCAGTGCTGTCGTCGAAGGTCCTGGTACATCTTCACCACTACTGGATGTACTGCTAGAGGGAAAATGTAAAATTCCCTCAACACGTCCTATTAAAGTGTAACTGGTACCATGGTATGTCCTCTATAGAGGATGAAATTCTCCCTACCTTCAGAAAATGCATCTGGTGCCTGCCCTGTGGATATCTGAGCATGTCGTGTCTCACAGTCAATGTCCCCATGGTGCGCCACCCTAACTCGCTGATGTAGTGGGGGAGTGATTGTAAGAGACTGTAGAAAGGTTTTTCCATCTGTATCTATACAGACCCATACTTTGCATACATGGTTATTACTTAAAAATTGAAGCTCACATTTTACAACATATAACAAAACCATGAAAGGACTGTATAGGTATAGTGTCTTTAGAAACTAGGAATCATAAACAACTGGTTTATAAAGCATCTACATTGCCTCCCATTTATTTCATCATATCTAGATTCTCTTTTGGAATATCCTACTTAATAACCTTCTTCCTAACCTGGTGAAAGAAAACATACAAAAGGGTGAGATAAAATGCTCAGTAAGGGTAAACAAAAGAAAAAACAATCAAATCATATTCATAAGAACATAACATTTTAGAAATCATAACCTACAAAACAAAATCATAATTTAATAACATGGGATAAATCATAGTAATGAAGTGTAATCCCAATAATCATAAATTAAAACACTAAACATTGTGGCATACACACATAATCATAGAGAATCATTTCTTAGTAGTCAAGACTCATTTCCAAGACTATCTTAGTGGACAAAGTCCATTTCTGAACCGAGTTCACTCCTTGTTTCAGTCATTTGTCACAGAACCGGATTAACTTGCCGTTCCAGCCATGTCTATATCATGAGATATAAATAATTACCCAATGAATTGGAGGGAGATATAGGTCCCACCCATCTCATAATGAACCCATTATTATGTGTACCACAAAATCATAAATCATACATCATAGCATAACCCATGTAATAAAAATGGGATTCTTAAACATCATGCCATCATAACATAAATAAAATAAGATAAAAGGTCTTCATAAAAATAATTTCATATTAACATAATCAAATAAAAGTAAAAATATTGATATAAACATAACCCTATATTATCTTAGATGGAAAATAATTTTGGTAAAACACTTGAATTCCATTCTTGAAGAAAATATCATTTCTACTTCAAAAACATTTTCCTTTATTAAAATTTCATAGAATTTTAAACTAAAAGAAGTTGATTAAAAATATACATGAAAACATGTAATGGAAGGTTCATGGAAATAATTTTATAAAAATCCATTCAGGCCGTATAAGTTAAAAAACATTCTTCTCGTACTTTGGCCGGAAAAGTCAAAAAGTACCTCGTACAAAAAACGAAAAAGGATTCCTTTCATATCATTTACTAAAAACTCACCGAAGGGTAAAATTTGATTTAAACAATTGTTTTAGGATAGAAATAATATTACATATTGAGGAAACATGGATGTGGATGATAAATATTCCCCAGTAAATTCTAAAGTATAAACAATCTTGCATAAAAATGAGATTGCGAGATTTTCCATTACCATAGGTCCTATTTTCTTCGTAAGTGTCCGAACCTCCTGTATAATGATTTAAATAATGTCATTGAATTATTCCAGAATCATACTTATTTTTATGATATCATAAATGGTCATATTCTTAGCTTCTTACTAGTAATTTTTTGTTGTTACTTGTTATTCGGGTGTTTATTGCTTTATGTTCTTATGGGTGTTTTGTCGAATAAATTATTATTCTTCTTTTTAGGTTATATATAACTCATATCCAGAATGGTATTAGTGTAACACATATCATATTTAGTTACTCAATTCATTTATGAAATCAATATGAAATGAAAATCTTGTTGAACGAGTCACATCACATCGTGGAGACGGTATTCCGTATGTATGCACGAGCGATGATATCGTTCCAATGATCATGGAATTGTATTGGAGTGTATGTATACTATTTCAGAATCAATATAACATTAAAATAATCATATATAGTTATTATTTACACCATTATACCCATCCATGTAAGGTGGTGGTGGAAAATAAATTACACCACGGCGTGGAGACGGTATTCCGTACGTACGTACACACGAGCAGTGATTTCATTTTCCGTAGGATGGATAGATGGTGAAATAGGGTTGTTTCATACTTATAATAACATATAACTATATGAGTGACACTAATTTTATTACTTAATAATGAAACAACTAAATAAGAATAATTGGGTGAAGAAATGAAGTTGAAAGAATCAGTAAGAGACATTAACTCTTCTTTGAAGCGCCTCTTTTAAACCTCCTCTTAAGGCACTAAACATGGTATTTGAAGAAGCCCAGGACCTCTAGTATGTTTCTAGGTATGTAGAGAAGATAATTTTTCAGGTTTTGGCCGATCATGATGGCTTAAAGTGGTGTGAGGAAGAGAGGGAGGAGGTGCCCTTTTATAAGGGAGGAGAGGGGCACCTTTAGAAAAACTGAAAATATTATTTTATTATAAAGAAATATTCAGTTTTTAATAGCTCCAAATTGATTTATTTCGTAGCTGAGGTGGATATGGGTCGAAATACTCTAATCCAATATAATTTAAACAAGTTTAAGTATCTATTTTAACATTATCATTTAGATTTAACTTTATGTTAGATAATTTAAATTTTACCATGTCTTCTTGTTTTCTTAAACTATAAGGTAAATAAACATACTATAACAAGACAAACGAACCCCAAGTTATTTATTATTAATATATATAACCTTATATAAGTCATTTGGACGAACATTAGTTTTTTAGGAATAATATAACAATTAATAATATAATATTTGTTTTAAGAACTATTTTATGGAAATTTTGACAGTATTTGGTAATTGATTTTTGTGAAAATAATAAGAGAAATATTAGTTCTAAAAAAGTTAATTTAATCAATAATAACACGTCATATTAAAATAGAAAATTATTGTAATTCAAAAAAATTCTCAAATTACATTTATATGGGTATTTATAACATCAATTATGTCAATATTTCATTAATAAGATAATTAGTCCATCATCTTTGTGTCATAAATTACATAAATTTTATAATGTCTAAAAATTATAAATAAACTTAAATTATGTAGGAAATCTTTTTATCTTTCTAATGAATATTTATAGTCTAATTTATCTTATGTATATCCCTATATTAATAATGATTTACTTATTAAACATTGATTTTAACTATTTTAAACCTTCTTTAAATAAATTGATAATAAATGTCGTAATCTAATCCAAGTGGGCATAAATGGTCATATTTTATTCCTAAGGTTGTTTTTGGTCTAATTACACTAATCCAATAGAATTAGGACATGTGTTAGGGTAATATTAATTACATTTTTACCCTTAATTGCCCTATTTACTTTTAACCGTGGTAAAAAAAGTAAAAAGTTACTATTCACCAAAAAATATTTTCATCTTATTGAACCAAATTTTAGTCCTTTATATTAACCGTGTCTCTCAGATTTTTTAAATTCCACTCACAGAAGCGGTAAAATTATGTTTTATGTAAATATGCAAATTCTCCTAGGAGGTGGGTAAAAGACTGTGAAAAGTTAGATAAAATTTTTATATATCTAAAATTGTTATAAAATGACCCCAATTAATTACTTTGAACCTATAAAGGTATAATGTATCATTTTTGACCTAAAATAAATATAAATAATATAAATAATTAATTAAATAAAAAGTCGGTTTTTAAATAGTAACACAGTGTTTTCACTATTCGTCAAAAATTGAATGTTTTCAGAAAAATACCAAAATTTCACCCTAAGATAATTTCGATATTATGAAACCTAAAATGAAGTCCATTTTGAAAAATAATATTTACAAAATTTCAAAAAGTAGGTATTACTATTCATAATAGCTAGTTTTAATAATATTTTAAAAGCATATTATTGTTTAGTGAAACTCGGTATTGCATACGACGCAAGCTATTGAGGAAGGGCATGATAGCATGTAAAACAAGCCATGATAGTGTTGTGTGTAGTGAAATATTCCTTTGATGATTTATATAACATAAAAAAATATTTCTCATAAAAGTCTCAGGAGTTACATTCTATGCCCCTTAAAATGAATTTCCCCCTCGAAATTCATCACTTTGTAACAAACAGAAGAGGATACCTCTCCCTCATCATATCCTCAAGCTCCCAAGTAGCTTCTTATAATTGGTTGTTCCTCCATAAAACTTTCACCAATCTAGTGTTCTTGTTCTGTAGGACTTTTTCGCTACGATCCAGAATCTCTATCGGCTGTTTTTCGAAAGAAAGATCTTGCTCCAGCGGTACAACTTCTGAGCTGAGAAAATGTGAAGGATCAGGTATGTACTTTCTAAGGAGAGATTCATAGAACACATCGTGAACTTGGGAAAGATTTGGTGGAAGCGCCAATCGGTAAGCTACCTTCCCAATACAATCAATTATTTTGAAAGGACTGATATATCTAGGGCTCAGCTTTCCCTTCTTTCCAAATCTCATTACTCTCTTCCAAGGAGATATTCGTAATAAAACTTTATCACCCACTTCAAACTCTATGTATTTTCTTCATTTATCGCCATAAATTTTTTGTCAAATATGAGATGCTCTTATGTGTTGTTGAATAGATCTGACCTTCTCTTCCATCTCATCAACAAGATCATGTCCTAATATCATTCTTTCCCCAAATTCATCCCATCAAGTTGGAGTCCTGCATTTGTTTCCATAGTGAGCTTCATAAGGAGCCATCTGAATACTGGGGTGAAAGATATTATTATAAGAAAATTCTACCAATGGTAGGTGTTGATCTCAACCACATTTGAAATCCATAGAGCAAGCTCTCAACATATCTTATACAGTTTGAAATGTCCTCTAAGAATGACCATCTGTCTGAGGATGATATGTAATGCCAAAAAATGAACTCTGTATCTAGAGTATGATGAAGACTTCTCTAGAACATTGAGGTAAATCTCAGATCCTGATCAGATATAATGGAAAGTGGTACTCTATGCAATCTTACCGCTTCCTTCACATATAACCTGGAAAGCTGATCCAGAGAGAAATCCTCTCTAATAGCAATGAAGTGTGCAGACTTTGTAAGATAATAAACTATGACCCAGATAGAATTATCGCCTTTAGATGTTTTAGGAAGTCCAGTGAAAAAATCCATAGTGATTTTTTCCCATTTCCATTCTGGTATGGGAAATGGTTGTAACATCCCCTTAGAATTTTGTCTCTCAGCTTTAACTTGCTGAAAAACCAAGCATCGAGAGACATATTCAACAACAACCCTTTTCATTCCATCCCACCAGAAGTACTCTTTTAGGTCCCTATACATCTTCATGCTTCTAGGATGAATAGATAAAGAAGAACTATGAGCCTCATCCATCAGCTCCTTCTTTAATTCTGGGATGGTAGAAACACAAACCCGATTCCCAAACATTATTATCCCATCACAGTCAAGGTTGAATTCAGGAACATTTCTCACCTTCTTTTGTAACTCTAGATCTTCTTTCTGTGCCTCTTTAATCATCACATGTATAGATGGCAGAACATTCATTTGAGAAAGATACGATTTTTCCCCTTCCATTATAATTCCACGATCCATCCTTTGTAAATCCGTAAATATTGGATCTTTTGTGATCTTCATCATGAATAAGCTAGCATGGTCTTGTCTACATAATGCATCATCCACCTTGTTTCCTTTCCCATGGTGGTAATTAATTGAGCAGTTGTAATCCTTAATCAGATCCAACCATCTTCTTTGGTGCATATTCATCTCTTTTTGTGTGAAAATATACTTTAAACGTTTATGATCGGTATAAATATCACACCTTTCTCTATAAAGAGAATGCCTCCAAATCATTAATGCAATGATTACCGCAGCTAACTCCAAATCATGAGTTGGGTAATTTTGGTCATGGATTTTCAACTGTCGTGAGGCACAAGCTATCACCATATCAATTTTCATAAGAACACACCCCATCCCCTTCTTGGATACGTCACTGTAGATCACAGTGCATTCTCCACTATAAGGAAGTGTGAGTACAGGTGAACTGGATATCGTTTTTTTAACTCCTTGAAATTCTTTTCACATTCCTCCGTCCACATGAACTTAAATCCTTTTCGAGTCAACTTGGTGAGTGGATTAGATAATAGTGAAAAATGTTTCAAATAACGTTGATAATTTCCAGCCAAACCAAGAAAACTTTGGATTTTAGTTACTGTTGTTGGTGTCGACCATCTTTCGATAACCTCTGCTTTTGCTGCATCCACAGATATCCCCTATTTTGAGATTATGTGACCCAAAAAATGTAGCTTTTTGAAGCCAAAATTCACACTTGGTCAATTTGGCATAAATCTTCTCCTTTCTCGGGGTCTTCAATATTATTCTCAAGTTATCTTCATGTTTTCCTTTCTCTTTGAATAGAGAAGAATATCATCTATAAAGACTACCAAAAACTGATCAAGATAGTCTCTAAAGAATATATTCATCATATCCATGAAGATAGAAAGGACGTTTGCAAAACCAAATGGCATCACTATAAATTCACAGTGTCCATACCTTGTACGGAAAGTCGTCTTTGGTATATCCTTTCTTTTGACCCCTAATTGATGATACCCTGAACGAAGATCAAGCTTAGAAAAGTGTTGAACTCTGCATAGTTTGTCAAATAAGTATTCAATGCGTGGGAGAGGTTATTTTTTATTGATAGTGATCTTGTTAATTTCTCGATAATCAATGCAGAGCCTCATTGATCCATCTTTCTTCTTAACAAAAAGAACTAGTGCTCCATAAGGTGACGAACTAGGTCTTATGAATCCCTTATCAAGATTCTCTTGGAGTTGCTTCTTCAATTCCTGCAACTCAATTGGGGACATTTTATAAGGTGTCTTTGAAACAGGTAAAACACCCGATATAAGTTCTATTGAAAACTCAACTTCACGATTTGGTGGAAGACCTGGTAATTCCTCCAGAAAGACATCATCAAACTCTTGTACACTGGGAAAATTCTTAATCGTTTGTTTTTTACCAACCATTTGAGATAAATAACCTTCATTTAGTGGAATCAAGACCCATAAGATAGAATAAATTTCCACTAGAAGGTTATGTGCATCCTTGCATTGATAGACAATCATAGATTGATCTGGAATATGAAATGTGACTTCCCTTATTTATCAATTTATATGAGCTCCATATAAAGAAATCCAATACATTCCAAGAATCACATCAAATTCCACTATAAGAAGGATCACAAGATTTCCAGGATGCACTTTCCCACAGCCTTCAATCAGAGAAGAATTATAAACTTCTGATGTGACAGTGGTGCCATTAGGGGTTGTCACAACTAACTCAACATTTAATTGTTGAGGTAATACGTTGATACCCTTAGAAAATTCTTCGGAAATAAAAAAGTGGGTGGATCTAGAATCAAATAAAACATTTTCTACTTTAGATTGGATGGTAAGAGTACTTTTTACCACTTCGTTATTGTACTCCACATAGCTGATAGAAATTACATGTGACTTACCTTTGTCATTAGCCTTAAGAGTTTGTTGACGTCGATCATCATCAACAACCCTTGGATTAGGGAATTGAATGGAATAATTCCCCATTTCCTTGCACATGTAACATTGAAGTGTACGAGGTGCACTCTGTGTAGCCTTTTCTTTGTTCACATCACGAGGCATCTTCTTCCCATCATTTAGGCATTCAAATGGCCGATGACCATCCTTTCCACATTTGAAACATTTACTTGACCCTTTAAGAAAATTCCCTCAATGTTTCTTTCCACACTTTGATCATAAGGGAAAACTCATCTTCTTTTCAGTGTGCTCTTTAGATTTTCCTTTGAATTCCATTTTCCTCTTCTTATCAAACCCATATGAATGATGGGTTACTCCAATATCCATGTCAACCTTTAGAACACATTGAACAATTTCCTTGTAACTATTGAAGTCCCTTATGGATAATACCCTTCGAAGACTTTGTTTTAAGCCACTAAAGAATAGATCGATCTTAATCTTAGGTTCGATAATAATTCCGGAAGAGTACCTTGGATGTCTTGTAAAATTTTCTTCATAGGTACCAAAAGATTCATCATCCTTTTGCTTCAGTTCAAGAAACTCATTCTTCATATTTGTTCGAAGAATACGAGGGAAGTACTTATTGAAAAATAATCTCTTGAACTTGTCCCATTCCATGGACTCTATTTGATCTCTTTGCCTTGTATTATTAATAATATTCTACCATTGATCAGCATAACCTTCCAAACGATACACTGCTAAGATGACTTTATCATGTTCAGAACATAAACGAACTAAAAATAACTTTTCAGTGGTACTAATCAATTGTTCAGCCACTAATGGATCTGAAGACCTATTGAATGAAGGTGGACGCTACATCATGAAGGATTCAACATAATTTTGATCCTTCCATTTCTCATTTGGAAGTACCTCATGTTTCATAGCATGAGAACGTTGTGTGAGCATGGCTACAAGATTTTTCATTCCAGCTCCAATAATATTTGGTTGCTTAGGGGGACAATCATTGCATTGCCTGTCGCATTCCGCATTAACACGGTTCCTTCGGGTTCTAGGCATTGACTAATACCAAGAAGAATAGTGTGAGAAACACTAATTAATAGAAAAAACACATTATCATGAATAAAATTTCACACTTAAAGTGTTATCATAGGTTGTTCATGGAAATTTCTAAAACACTAAGATTGTGTTCTATACTTAGACTTATACTTAGGGTTCTTACTAAGGCTTTCACATCCTAGTTTCCAAAGGATGACTATACCTTTCCTCTAATACCAACTATAATGACCCATACTTTACATACATGGTTATTACTTCAAAATTGAAGCCTAAATCTTACAACATATAAAAAACCATGAAAGGACCGTATAGGTATAGTGTCTTCAGAAACTGGGAAACATAAACAACTGGTTCATAAAGCATCTACATTGCCTCCAATTTATTTCATCATATACAGAGTACCTTTTGGAATATCCTACTTAATAACCTTCTTCCTGACATGGGGAATGAAAACATACTATAGGGTTAGCTCAAATGCTTAGTAAGGGTAAACAAAAGAAAACCCAATCACATAATATTTATAAGAACATAACATTTTGGAAATATTAACCTGTAAAAGAAATCATAATTTCATAACATGGGTTAAATCATAGTAGTGAAATGTAATCCCAATAATCAAAACATAAAACATGAAACATTATGCCATAAACGCATAATCATAAAGTATAATTTCATAGTAGTCAATACTCATTGCCAAGACTATCTTAGCGAACAAAGTCCATTTTTGAACTGAGTTCACTCCACGTTTCAGTCCTGTTTCACTGAACTGGATTAACCTGTCATTCCAGCCATGTCTATATCATGAGATATAAATCATTACCCAATGCATTTGGGGGAGATATAGGTCCCACCAATCTCATAATGAAACCATTATTATGTGTGACACAAAATCATAAATCATACATCATAGCATAACCCATGTAATAAAAATGTAATTCTTAAACATCATGCCATCATAAAATAAATCATATAAGATAAAATGAATTCATAAAAATAATTCCATAATAACATAATCAAATCAATATAAAAATAGGTATAGAAACAAAACCTTATATTATCTTAGATGGAAAATAATTTTGATAAAACACTTGAACTCCATTCTTGAGGAAAATATCCTTTCTACTTCAAATTTTTTTCCTTTATTAAAATGTCAGACAATTTTAAACTAAAAGAAGTTGATTAAAAATAAATTTTAAAACATGTAATGGAATCTTTATGGAAATAATTTTCTAAAATACCATTGAGGCCGTATAAGTTAAAAAAACATTCTTCTCGTACTTTAGCCGGAAAAGTCAAAAAGTACCTCGTACGAAAAACGACATAAGATTCCTTTCATATATTTTACTAAAAACTCACCGAAGGTTAAAATTGGATTTGAAAAAATTTTAGTTTGATAGAAATAATATTACATATTGAGGAAACATGGATGTGGATGGTAAATATTCCCTAGTAAATTCTGAAGTATAAACAATCTCGGATAAAAATGAGACTGTGATCTTTTCCCTTACCATAGTTCTGATTTGCTCTCTAAGTGTCCGAACCTCCTGTATAATGATTTAAATAATGTCATTGACTTATTACAGAATCATACTAATTTTTATGATATCATATATGGTAATATTCTTATTTCTTATTAGTAATTTTCATTGTTACTTGTTATTCGGGTGTTTGTTGCTTTTTGTTCTTATGCGTGTTTTGTGGAATAAATTCTTATTATTCTTTTTAGGATATAGAATCCTCATTTCCAGAATGGTATTAGTTTAATACATATCATATTTATTCACTAAATTCATTTATGTAATAATTATTAAATGAAAATCATGTAGAACGAGTCGCATCACACCGTGGAGAAGGTATTCCGTATGTACGCACGAGCGATGATATCCTTCCAATGATCGTGGAATTGTGTTGGAGTGTGTGTATACTATTTAGGAATCAATATCACTTTAAAATAATCATATATAGTAATTTTTTACACCATTATACCCATTCAAGTAAGGTGGTGGTGGAAAATAGATTACTGCATGGCATGGAGACGGTATTACGTACATACGCACGCGCGGTGATTTCGTTTTCCGTAGGATGGATAGAGGGTGAAATAGGGTTCTTTCATACCTATAATAACATATTAGTATATGAGTGACACTGATGTTATTACTTCATAACGAAACAACTAATAAAGAAGAAGTGGGAGAAGAAATAATGTTGAAAGAATTGGTAACAGACATTACCTCTTCTTTGAAGCGCCTCTTTGAGACCTCCTCTTAGGGCACTAAACATGGTCTTTGAAGAAGACCAGGACCTATATGATGTTTCTAGGAAAGTACAGAATATAATTTGGCAAGGTTTGGCCAAGCTTTAAATCTCAATGTGGTGTGAGGAGGAGGGGTATGAGGTTCCCTTTTATAAGGGAGGAGAGGGGCACCTTTGGAAAAATTAAAAATATTATTTTATTATAAAGTCATATTCGGTTTTTAATATCTTAAAATTGAATTATTTAGAAGATAAAGTGGTTATGGATATATATAATCTCATCCAATAAAATTTAGACAAGTTTAGATTTCTATTATAACCTTATCAGTAAGATTTAACTTTCAGTTAGATAATTCAACTTTTACTGTGTCTTCTTGTTTTCTTACACTATAAGGTTAATAAACATACATTAACAAGCCAAAATCACCCCATGATTTTTATTATTAATATATATAACCTTATCTATGTCATTTGGCCGAACATTAGTTTTTTAGGAATAAAATAACAATTAATAATATAATATTTGTTTTAAAAACAATTTTATGTATATTTCGTCACTATTTGGTAATTGATTTTTGTGAAAATCATAACATAAATATTTTTTCTAAAAAATTTAATTAAATAAATTCTATCACGTCATATTAACATAGAAAATTATTTTAATTCTTAAAAAGTCTCAAATTACATTTATTTGGGTATTTATAACATCAATTATGTCAATATTTCATTAATAAGATAATTACTACATCATCTTTGTGTCATAAATAAATTAAATTATTTAATCTCTAAAAATTATAAATAAATTATCATTATTTGGGAAATATTTTTATCTTTCTAATGAATATTTATAGTCTAATTTATCTTATGTATAACCCTATATTGAAAATGATTTACTTATTAAACATTGATTTCAACTATTTTAACCCTTCTTTAAATAAATTAATAATAAATGTCCTAATCTAATCCAAGTGGGCCTAAATGGTTATATTTTATTCCTAAGGTTGTTTATGGTCTAATTACACATATCTAATAGAATTAGGACATGTTTTAGGGTTATAATAATAACATTTTTACCATTAATTACCCTATTTACTTTTAACCGTGGTAAAAATGTAAAATGTTACTATTCAACAAAACTTATTTTTATCTCATTGAACCACATTTTAGTACTTGATATTAAATGTGTCTCTTGGATTTTCGAAATTACACTCATAGAAGTGGTAAAATTATGTTTTTTTTAAATTTGCAAATTCTCCTAGGAGGTGGGTAAAAGACAGTGAAAAGTTCGATAAAATTTTTATATATCTAAAATTATTATAAAATGACTCCAATGAATTAATTTTAACTTATAAAGGTATTATGTATCAAATTTTACCTAAAATAAATTTAAATGAAATAAATAATTATTTAAATAAAAAGTCGGGTTTTAAATAGTAACCGAGTGTTTTAACTATTCATCAAAAATTGAATGTTTTCAGAAAAATACCAAAATTTCACCCTAGGCTAATTTTGATATTCTGAATCTAAAAATGAATTCCATTTTGAAAATTAAGGTATACAAAATTTGAAAAAGTGGGTATTAATATTCATAACAGATAATTTTAATAATATTTTAATAGCATATCGTTGTTTAGTGAAACTCGGTATTGCGTACGACGCAAGCTATCGAGGAAGGTCACGATTGTGTGGAAAGAAATCCAAGGTAGTGTTGTGTGTAGTGAAATATTCCATTTATGATTTATATAACATAAAAACAAAATATTTCTCATAAAAGCCTTGGGTGTTACATTATACCCCCCCCATAAAATGTATTTCTCCCTTGAAATTCGTCACTTTCTAATAAACAGATGAGGATACCTCTCCTTCATCATATCCTCAAGCTCCCATGTAGCTTCTTCTAATTGGTGGTTCCTCCATAAAACATTCACCAAGAGAGTGGTCTTGTTCCGTAGGAATTTTTCGCTATGATCCAAAATCTCTATGGGCTGTTCTTTGTAAAAAATATCTTGCTCTAGTGGTACAACTTCTGAGCTGAGTACATGTGAAGGATCAGGTATGTACATTCTCAGGAGATATACATGGAACACATCGTGAACTTGGGAGAGATTCGGTGGAAGCTCCAATCAGTAAGCTACCTTCCCAACCCGATCCAATATTTCGAAAGGACCGATATATCTAGGGCTCAGCATTCCCTTCTTTCCAAATCTCATTACTCTCTTACAAATGAGATATTCATAACAACACCATGTCACCCACTTCAAACTCTAGGTCTTTTCTTCGGTTTTCGGCATAACTTTTTTGTCGACTCTGAGCTGCTCTTATTTGTTGTTGAATAGATCTGACCTTTTCTGCCATCTCATCAACAAGATCAGGTCCTAATAGCTTTCTTTCCCCAAATTCATCCCAGAAAGTTGGTGTCCTGCATTTCTTTCCATATAGAGCTTCATAAAGAGCCATCTGAATACTGGAGTGAAAGCTATTATTATAAGAAAATTCTACCAAAGGTAGGTGTTGATCCCAACCACCATTGAAATCCATAGAGCAAGCTCTCAACAAATCTTCTAGATTTTGAAATTTCCTCTCAGACTGACCGTCTGTCTGAGGATGATAAGCAGTGCTGAAACTCAACTCTTTATCCAGAGTATGCTGAAGACTTTTCCAGAACATCGAGGTAAATCTTAGATCCCGGTCAGATATAATGGAAAGTGTTACACCATGCAATCTTTCCACTTCCTTCACATATATCCTGTCAAGGTGATCTAGAGAGAAATCCTCTCTCATAGCAATGAAGTGTGCAGACTTTGTAAGATGATCAACTATAAACCATATAGCATTATTGCCTTTGGATGATTTAGGAAGTCTAGTGACAAAGTCTATAGTGATGTTTTCCCATTTCCATTCTGGTATGGGTAATGGTTGTAACATCCCCTTAGGCTTTTGTCTCTCAGCTTTAACATGCTGAAAAACCAAGCATCAAGAGACATATTCAGCAACATCTCTTTTCATGCAATCCCACTAGAAGTACTCTTTATGGTCCCTATACATCTTCGTGCTTCTAGGATGAATAGAGAATGAAGAATTATGAGCCTCATCTAGCAGCTCCTTCATTAATTCTGGGATGGGAGGAACACAAACCCAATTCCTAAACTTTAATATCCCATCACAGTCATGGTTGAATTCAGGAACATTTCTCACCATCTTTTGTAACTCTACATCTTCTTTCTGTGCCTCTTTAATCATCACATGTATAGACGGTTGAACATTCTTTTGAGAAAGATACGATTTTCCCCTCCCACTATAATTCCAAGATCCATCCTTTGAAAATCCATAAATATTGGATCTTTTGTGATCCTCATCATGGATAAGCTAGCATGGTGTTGTCTACTTAATGTATCTTCCACCTTGTTTCCTTTCCCAGGGTGGTAATGAATTGAGCAGTCGTAATCCTTAATCAGCTCCAACCATCTTATTTGGCGCATATTCAGCTCTTTTTGTGTGAAAATATACTTTAAACTTTTATGATCAGTATAAATATCAAACCATTCTCCATAAAGATAATGCCTCCAAATCTTTAATGCAATGATTACCGCAGCTAAATCCAAATTATGAATTGGGTAATTTTTCTCATGGATTTTCAACTGTCGTGAGGCATAAGATATCACCATATAATTTTGCATAAGAACACACCCCATCCACTTCATGGATGCATCACTGTAGAAAACAAACCATTCTCCACTACTAGGAAGTGTGAGTGTAGGTGCACTGGATAACCTTCTTTTCAACTCCTTGAAATTCAATTCACATTCCTCCGTCCACAAGAACATAACTCCTTTTCGAGTCAACTTGGTGAGTGGATTACATTATCATGAAATATATTTCACAAAACGTCAATAATATCCAGCCAAACCAAGAAAACATCAGATCTCAGTTACTGTTGTTGGTGTCGACAATCTTTCGATAACCTCTATTTTTGCTGGATCCACAGATATCCCCTCTTTTGATATTATGTGACCCAAAATGCAACTTTTTGAAGCCAAAATTCACACTTGGTAAATTTTTCATAAATCATATCCTTTCTCAGGGAATTCAATATAATTCTCAAGTGATCTTCATGTTCTTCCTCGCTCTTTGAATAGACAAGAATATCATCTATAAAGACAACCACAAACTGATCAAGATAATCTATAAAGAATCTATTCATCAGATCCATGAGGATAGCTGGGGAGTTAGTAAGACCAAATGGCATCACTATAACTTCATAGTGTCCATACCTTTTATGGAATGCCGTATTTGGTATATCCTCGCTTTTGACCCTTAATTGATGATACCCTGAATGAAGATCAATCCTGGAAAAGTATTGAACTCTGCGTAGTTGGTCAAATAAGTCATCAATGAGTGGGAGAGGATATTTTTTCTTGATAGTGATCTTATTAATTTCTCGATAATCAATGCAGAGTCTCATTGATCCATCTTCCTTATTAACAAACAGAACTGGTGATCACCAAGGTGACGCACTAGGGTGTATGAATCCATTATCAAAATTCTCTTGGAGTTGCTTCTTCAATTCCTGCAACTCAATTGGGGCCATTCTATAAGGTGTCATTGAAATAGGTAAAGCACCCGGTATGAATTCTATTGAAAACTCAACATCACGATTTGGTGGAAGACCTGGTAATTCCTCCAGAAAGACATCATCAAACTCCCGTATAATTGGAAAATTCTTAATCAAGAGTTTCTCACCAACCATTTGAGATAAATAACCTTCATCTAGTGGAATGAAGACCCATAAGATGGAAGAAATTTCCACTGGAAGGTTATGTGCATCCTTGCATCGATAGACAATCATATATTGATCTGGAATATAAAATGTGACTTCCATTCTTTGGAAATTGATATGATATCCATATAAAGAAATCCAATCGATGCCAAGAATCACATCAAATTCTACAATAGGAAGGATCACAAGATTTGCAGGAAGAACTTTCCCACAAACTTCAACCAAAGAAGAATTATAAACTGTTGATGCGACTGTTGTGCCATTAGGGGTTATCACAGCTAACTAAACATATAATTGTTGAGGCAATATGGTGATACCCTTCGAAAATTCTTCAGAAATAAATGTCATGAACCAGGCCGGGTCACCATCCGACCCGGCGCCCGACCCGGTCCGCGACATGGCCCGAAGGGCGTTCCCGATTCCCACGGGCTGGCACAAGTGCCCGGCTATCAAAACTAACACATGGGAACGATTTTACCCAAAATAAAAGACATAAAAACAACTAACCAGATAAATAAACTAGAACTCGAAATAGAAAACCATACACGCCTTTAAACTATGAACATGATTAAAGTCTACAACCCCAACCAATAACTAAAAAGAAAACATGACAGCGGAAACTAAAACTCTTACTCAACCCTCAATGCAACCGGAGAGGCACGACATCCACACGTCACAAACGTTAACCTGAACGAGAAAACCACCAAAGACCAACCACCATCACTGAGAACGGTGCCTAAAGCTGGAATACACAGTGAACAAGGCCTACATACACCGAAAGGTGTATGTAGGGTGTGAGCAAAGAGCCCAGTAGGAAGTCACCCTATAAAAAGGTTCCAGGCATAATTATTAAAGGAAAAATACATTTTCAATATTAACTAAAGAAATCAAATAAAACCTTGAATGGTTTAAAAGAAAACAAAATTAATGAAAACAGTTTTAAATGGACCAACTTAAATTAAAACACACGCACCCTTATTTTTTTTAAAAAAATTACCAATATGTCACACCGACGAGCGCAAAGTGACCAATGAGCACTAATATGGGAGAGGACGCAAGGGTATCAGCTAGCTTGGGTCCCTAGATCTCTGTGTCTCGGTGAAACGTGGCTTCGAAGGCCACGACCCTCAGAAAATGTGGCTTAGAAGGCCACGACCCTCAGAAAACGTGGCTTAGAAGACCACGACCCTCAAAAAATGCAAATGTTTAGTTAGTGTTGCAATCGTCAGTCCTGCCAGTGAAACCGGGTCGAGTCACCTCCGGAACACTCGCTCACTAGTTTAGTCTACACTCCTAGATAACCTGGCTTCCCGTTTTGTGCTCAATTAAGTTTCAATTTCAAGTCACCTGTCACAAAAATGCGTAAAATCCAACCATGGTGCTTACACATGCAAAAACACAATTTGCACACCAAAACCCTCTTTCAAAACCACGCACACACCAAAAATATTTTTAAAATTTAATCTGCACTACCTGCACATTAAATTACACTAGGTTCATAGTTTAACAAAAACGCTTTGACAATTAAGAAAACCCCAAATAGTACTTAGTAAACATTTTTCTAACATGTCGCCAAACACTTAAAGGGCAACCGGTCATTCAAAAAAACCCCTTTCCAAAATAAAGCGTATTTTTTCACACACCAAAATATAAATCACGTCATCTGCACTCCTTAACTAACACACTGCACAATTCACAAAACAATAATAAACAGTCCAAAAGTAAAATCTCATAAAACAATTTAAAATAAACCGTTTGGCGTTAACCATAAAACTCACACAAACCATCTTTTAAGACCAAATGCACACGACACCAATATATATATATATATATGTGTGTGTGTGTGTATCAGTCACACCACTTTTAAAAATTAATAAGTCAACCACACAATTTAAAAATAACCAATAGAGTTCCCAGTAGAAAACACAAAAATTTCCTAAACAATTCACTAAACAGTTTCAATGCAAATAAAACATCATAAAGAAACAATTTCTCATTTTACAAATTAATAAAATAACATGCTGAATTAATCAGACTTGCAAATTAATTAGTCAAATAATAATTATTCATGGAACCACCCACCATGTAATCTTAGACTTCACAACTGAGGTGCGCAACGACCGCTGCACGTCAACCGCAACTCAAACAAAACCAAAAAGAAGCTTATAGAAAAAAAAACGCATCGGACCAATTATACCAGAATTGAACAAAACTCGATTCAAAATTCTATCTGCACTCAAACATGATTAAACAACAACCAAAAAAGGAAACACAATTACAACGGGGGTGCGGTAGGTCAGTCGGAGGATGTCGGAGGCTGCCGGAGGTGCGCGAGGTGCAGGCGGTTGTCTGGCGGCGCGAAGGAATGTGGGGTGGCTGTCCGGCAGCTTGAAGGGGTGCGGGGTGGCCGGCGCGAGGCTGGCCGGTCAGCGAGGTCGCCAGTAAATGGGGAGGCAATGCTGGAAAGGGTGTGGGGTGGCCGGTGTGAGGCTGGTCGGTCGGCAAGGTTTCCCGAAAATGGGGGGAAGGCGGCGCCGGCAAGGGTGCGGGGCGGTCGGACCAGGGGGGTTTGCCGGAGCAGTGGGTCGGCCGAGAGGGTGGCTGTACGGGAGTGTGGCGGCCAGTGCGAGGCTGGCCGGAGTGGATAAAGAGGGAGCTGCGGTTGCCGAGGGGGAGTTCGACCGGTTGGGTGGTCGCTGGACAGAGGAGTGGCCGGGAGGGAGGTCGTCAGACAAGAGGTACAGCTGGGAGGCTGGCACGAGGCGGTCATCGAACGGAAGGAAGGGGAGGTGATGGCTTGCCAAGAAGAGCAGGTCCGGCGAGAGCTAGGGTTTGGGGAGGTCTGGTGGCGCGACACGAGGGAGAGAAGGGAGAGGGAAATCCGACGGAAATGGGAGCAAGAAGAAAAAAAGAGAGAGGAAGAAAATAAGGGAAAGAAAAAAAAAATAAAAATAAAAATAACTAAATGAAATAAGATAGAATAAAAGAAAAATCAAAACTCAAACCAAAAATAATAATAAGATTATTATTGATATTAATATTCTCAAACAAAAACCATGAGAATAATATTATTATTATCATCAAACAATATATTTTAAAACAACTCATTCTCATCATCCCTATCCACACATAAATTTTATTTCGTTATCATTATTAATTTATTTAGTTAATTAGTTGACCAATGAGCAGGGTCATACGATGGACCTGGCGAAGCTACACGACTTCACAATTATGCTTCGCTCGTGCGTCGCATGATGACAAGCCCCGAAATAAGGGAAAAACTCGTTTAATTAATTAATTAATCATTTATCATTAATTCCTTTTATTTAATTGTGTTCACACTGGGCGGGTGAGTAGTGAACCGGGCAGGGCCGCACGGCGACTCGAGCGAGGCCGCGCAGCTTCGACCACGTTGCACCGGATGAAATCAAGACCAAAACAAAAGGAACTCAAAATATTAAGTCAGGTTTCAACCTGAACTAACCAACGAAAAGGAAATTAATAAAATAAATAAATTTTAAAATAGCAGGTGTGACAATTCTCCCCACCATAATGCTTTCCCTCCCCGGAAAGCCACAACAATGGCTGAGACCTAAAGTAGGGAACAACACCCCTGTAAGGTTCAATGAAGATTCCCACAACAACAAGCAAGAAAAGGAAAAAGCATCGTGCTCAGAGAAAGTGACTGAAATGAAAACCTCAAGAAATGCATAAAAAGACTTTCTGGTTTGTGTTGCCCACCCCAAAGAGCTAGAATGACTGCAGTTGATAAATCGAGGAAGAGAACTCTCGCACCCACTGAAACCAACTTCACAAGACGAAACAACTCAACATTATTAAACAAAAACCACCTCATTTGTTTAGAATGGTAAAAAGACATCCAAGAAACACTGTTATCACTTATCACCAATCCATATTTAAAAACAGAAGCATAAGGTCAACAAGAGGAGGCCCAATGGGCTCCCCACCATTAGGAACTCAGTGACGCTCGAAACGAGAATGGAAAACCGACACGGGTAGGTTCGAGCGGACTCCCCACCATTAAAGAAAAGTCTAGCACAGATTCATTCCCGATACATTTGTGCGAGACCCAATGTGGGTCTCCCCACCAGTTGAACTAACGGAAGGTATAGAATTTTGAAAATTTCGCAACGGTGACCAAACACCCCACCACAAGGGGCGGGGAGGGAGGGGCCCGACTACCGGGCGTCAAAATCATGACCCAAGACAAAGCATCATTCCCACATTCCTGGATGAGAATTATTCAGATATGGGACAGATTTACTCAAAAAACTCCCTTAAGGACCACTAAAACGATTTCATCCAGGGGACACAATCCCCATGACTTTAAGGAAACGAGACGAACACACCTCCACATGGTCGCAAAAACCTTATGCAACCATATGGCTCATTCGGAGCGGAACAACCTTGGAAGAAATTTAAACTGCCTCTACTTTCAACACCTGTGACAGAAATAAAGTTGGGGTCTCATACATTCTCGGGGTTCCTGACCACGCGCCAGCTTCACTCCAAGGCCTATGGCTGGAGCCCTGTTATTTGAATCATCTTCTGCCTCACAGTCAGGAATTGAATACTCTCAAGCGGAGCTTCTCATTTTGGTGCCACACGCAATCATATTGAACATGAGGCAAAACCATCAAACACAACACATTACATCATCTGACTGATCATACGCGGAACATTCACCAACACCATAGTTGAAATGGTGCATGTACATCACCCCTTTATCACGCTGAATGAGAACACGACACCACCAATCATCACCTGAACCTGACCATTGCTGTTGAGAGAAAAATTACACTGAGAAAGACTTTAAAATGTGTCTTGAACAACACGTGATTCATGCGAACAACCATAGAAGCCTCATACGGCTGGGTCTGCCAAACTAGTAGCCTAAAACGAAACTTTCCTTAAAGGAAAAAAACCAAAGACCAGAGGTCATTTAGAACGATAGACCACACCAACAACTTCGAGTTGCTTCCACCTTTTCCCCACTGGAGTCTCCTTTACCGCTTCCAAACAACTGTTGACTATCAAAGGGACCTCATGCTGCAATACATCACCAAACATGACCCTTCCATCTGATGAAAGTACTACAAAGCCCTTCCAGACACTAGTCAACACGAAAAATTCCGAACCTCCTTCAACATTTCCCGCTGGAATTTCCTTCACCACTTACAGGGGGACCTTTGGACAAAACGATGTCAACTTCATACCTGACGTTTCAGACAACTCAAAAAGACCAAAACTCCCTTAAGCTCCCCTCTCATCTGTCATTCCGTTGCGAGAGGATCCGCTTAACTGAGGGAAAAAAGAATAGACTTAGCATTGTCACAGAAAAAAAGAGTCTGTACTTTTGTCAACTAGAGGGTCGGCCAATGGAGAACCATCTGTGGTCGCACGTCATTCTAACATTAACTCTTTATTGGGGGTGTGCACTAGCCAAGAAAGAAAACCATGGACCCAACCGAACTGGTCCAATGGTCTAGACATACCACAAGTGAACACCAAACGTGCAGGGGAAACCACTGCAAGGGCTCCCCAATGTACTTTTGAAAAGAATTAACAAGATACACGCTTGCTTACCAACTTAAAAATAAGAATTCAAACTCAGGACACAACCATTCAGAAAAAGTCCTCAGCTCAAAACGCCTCACATCCGACATTTTCAAAACACAAGGACATGCCACACAAACACTGTTTACTAAAACAAAAAATTTCTTTCCTTAAAAAAAACCTTTTGAAAATAAGAAACCCCATTGGGTTTCACAAACACCAATGGCGTCCCATGAGCCTCGCACATGCATGTTCTCGTGCCGCACTGGCACCCACCTCATGCCATCCAGGCACTCATCCTCTCGTGCCATTAACCCTATCTCTTTCCATATACACTCATGCATGTGGTTTCCAATGAGAACACCAAGGATCAAAACCTGACCTTTACTTTTTTTTTCACAGCCAAAACATCCAACCCACACTTTCCAAACCTTTCACATCATTTTGTTTTTTTAAAAAACATCATTTCAATACATTTTCGAAGACCAAATCATTTTTACTTAAAAACCAAATTTCCAAGAATCCAAAACAAGGAGACGAGAAACAATGTAGGGGGAAACCAGTGTCAGTAGGTGATTAGAGCATATAGTTGGTGGTCATACGCCAATCACGCCATTGGCCACAGAGAGTATTTTAGGACAGTTTCCCCGGCTCAACAAGGCTTTCTAGACCATGCGAGCTCACTAAGACCACTGACCTTACTCCCTTTTCATTTCCCTTAGACACGATTAACCGTGAGGACCAAAACTCAAACATCCCCCAACATTCTTTGGTGACTTGTGTCCCGCCATGAGTTGTGCTGGCCAGGTACCTTACTCGTAGCCAGGACGTCAAGTCCCAAGAACTTTTACTCAAGTCTACCGTGACTCTATCCCAAAAGAAAATGACCCAAGAGAGCAAACCTTGCCCTCTGACACAATTTTTTCATGAACCAGGCCGGGTCGCCATCCGACCTGGTGCCCGATCCGGTCCGCGACATGGCCCGAAGGGCGTTCCCGATCCCCACGGGCTGGCACAAGTTCCCGGGTATCAACACTAACACATGGAAAGTATTTTACCCAAAATAAAAGACATAAAAACAAATAACCAGATAAATAAACTAGAACTAGAAATAGACAAGCAAACACGCCTTTAAACTATGAACAAGTTTAATGTCTACAACTCCAACCAATAACTAAAAAGAAAAGATGAAAGTGGAAACTAAAACTCTTACTCAACCCTCAAATCAAAAGTAGAGGCGTGACATCCACACGTCAAAAACGTTAACCTGCACGAGAAGACCACCAACGACCAACCACCATCACTGATCATGGTGCCTCAACCTGTAATACACATAGAACATGGCCTACAATCACCCAAAGGTGTATGTAGGGTGTGAGCAAAGAGCCCAGTAGGACGTCACCCAATAAAAAGGTTCCACGCATAATTATTAAATGAAAAATACATTTTCAATATAAACTAAAGAAAAGAAATAAAAGCTTGAGCGGTTTAAAAGAAAACAGAATTAATGAAAATATTTTTAAATGGAACAACTTAAATTAAAACACACGCACCGTTATTTTTTTTTTATAAAAATAACCTATATGTCACACCGACGAGCGCAAAGTGACCAATGATCACTAATATGGAAGAGGCCGCAAGGGTATCAGCTAGCTTGGGTCCCTAGATCTCCGTGTCTCAGTGAAACGTGGCTTAGAAGGCCACGACCCTCAGAAAACATGGCTTAGAAGGCCATGACCCTCAGAAAACATGGCTTAGAAGACCACAACCCTCAGAAATGAATATGTTTAGTTAGTGTTGCAATCGTCAGTCCTGCCAGTGAAACCGGGTCGAGTCACCTCCGGAACACTCACTCACTAGTCTAGTCTACCCTCCTAGCTACCCGGGATTCCCGTTTTGTGCTCAATCATGTTTCAAGTTCAAGTCACCTGTCACAAAAATGCGTAAATGCCAACCAGGGTGCTTACACACACAAAAACACAATTTTCACACCCAAACCCTCTTTCAAAACAACGCACACACAAAAATATTTTTAAAACTTAATATGCAATACATGAACATTAAATTACACTAAGTTTATAGTTTAACAAAAATGATTTGATAATTAAGAAAACCCCTAATAGTACTTAGTAATCATTTTTCAAACATGTCGCCAAACTCTTAAAGGGAAACATGTCATTCAAAAAAACCCCTTTCCAAAATAAATCGTATTTTGTCACACGCCAGAATATAAATCACGTCATATGCACTCCCTAACTCAAACACTACACAATTCAAAAAACAATAATGAACAGTCCAAAAGTAAAATATCATAAAACAATTTAAAATAAACCGTTTGGCGTTTACCATAAAACTCACACAAACCATCTTATAAGACCAAATGCACACGACACCAATATATATATATATATATATATATATATCGTTCACACCACTTGTAAAAATTAATAAGTCAACCACACAATTTAAAAATCACTAATAGAGTTCCCAGCAGAAAACACAAACATTACCTAAACAATTCACTAAACAGTTTCAATGCAAATAAAACATAATAAAGAAACAATTTCTCATTTCACAGATTAATTAAATAACTTTCTGAATTAATAAAACTTTCAAATTAATTAGTCAAATAATAATTAATCATGGAACCACCCACCTTGTCATCGCAGACTTCACAACTGAGGTGCGCAACGACCGCCGAACATCAACCGCAACTCAAAAAAAAACCCAAAAAGAACCTAATAGAAAAAAAAGAATCGGACCAATTATACCAGAATTGAACCAATCTCGATTCAAAATTCTAACCGCACTCAACCATGATTAAACAACAACAAAACAAGGAAAAAACTTACTACGGGGGTGTGGGAGGTCGGCCGCAGGACGATGGAGGCTGCCGGAGGTGCGCGAGGTGCGGGCGGCTGTCCGGTGGCACGAAGGAATGCAGCGTGGCTGTCCGGCAGCTTGAAGGGGTGCGGGGTGGCCGGCACGAGGCTGGTCGGTCGGAGAGGTCGCCAGAAAAGGGGGAGGCGGCACTGGCAAGGGTGCAGGGTGGCCAGTGTGAGGCTGGCCGGTCGAAAATGTTGCCGGAAAATGGGGGGAAGGCAGCGCCAAAAAGGGTGTGGGCGGCCGGACCATGGGAGTTCGTCGGAGCAGCGGATCGGCCGGGAGGGTGGCTGTACGGGAGTGTAGCGGCCGGTGCGAGGCTGGACGGAGCGATTGAAGAGGGAGATGCAGCGGCCGAGGGGGAGTTCGGCTAGGAGGGTTGTCGCTGGACAGAGGAGTGGCCGGGAGGGAGGTCGCCGGACAAGAGGTGCGGCTGGGAGGCTGGTGCGAGGCGGTCGCCGGACGGAAGGAAGGGGAGGCGATGACTGGACGAGAAGAGCAGGTCCTGCGAGAGGTAAGGTTTGGGGAGGTCTGGCGGCGTGGCATGAGGGAGAGAAGGGAGAGGGAAATCCGATAGGAATGGGAGAAAGAAGAAAAAAAAAGAGAGAGGAAGAAATGAAGGGAACGAAAAATAAAAATAAAAAAAAATAAAAATAACTAAATGAAATAAGATAGAATAAAAGAAAAATCAAAACTCACACCAAAAATAATAATAAGATTATTATTGATATTAATATTCTCAAACAAAAACCGTGAGAATAATAATATTATTATCATCAAACACTATATTTTAAAACAACTCATTCTCATAATCCCTATCCACACATAAATTTTATTTCTTTATCATTATTAATTTATTTAGTTAATTAGTTGACCACCGAGCAGGGTCCTACGACGGACCTGGAGAAGCCGCACGGCTTCGCAATTATGCTTTTCTCGTGTGTCGCATGATGAAAAGCCCCAAAAGAAGGAAAAAAAATCATTTAATTATATATTTATTTATCATTAATTCCTTTTATTTAATTGTTTGCACATGAGGCGGGTGATTGGTGAACCGGGCAGGGACACGCGGTGACCCGAGCGAGGCCGCACAGCTTCGACCACGTTGCGCCGAACGCAATCAACACCAAAACACAAGGAACTCAAAATCTTATGTCAAGTTTCGACCCGAACTAACCAACGCAAAGGAAATTAATAAAATAAATAAATTTTAAAATAGCGGGTGTGACAATAAAAGAGTTGGTGGATCTAGAATCAAATAAAACATTTGCTAATTTAGAGTGGATGGTAAGTGTACCTTTCACTACTTCGTTATCGTACTCCACATCGCTGATAGAAATTGCATGTGACTTTCCTTTTCCTTTAGCCGAAGAGTTTGTTGACGTCGATCATCATCAACAACCCTTGGATTAGGGCATTGATTGGAATAATTCCCCATTTCCTTTCACTTGTAACATTGATGTGAAGGAGGTGCACTCTTTGTAGCCTTTTCATTGATCTCATCAACAGACATCTTCTTCCCATCATTACGACATTCAAATTCCCAATGACCTTCCTTTCCACATTTGAAACATTTACTTGTCCCTTTAAGACAATTCCCTCAATGTTTCTTTCCACACTTTGAGAATAAGGGAAAACTCATCTTCTTTTCAGTGTGCCCTTTAGATTTTTCTTTGAATTCCATTTTCCTCTTCTTATCAAACCCATACGACTGATGGGTTACTCCAATGTCCATGTCAAACTTTAGAGCACATCGAACAATTTCCTCATAACTATTGAAGGCCATTATGGCTAACGCCCTTCAAATAATTGGTTTTAATCCACTAAAGAATAGATCGATCTTACTCTCAGGTTGGAAAATAATTCTGGAAGCATACCTTGAAAGTCTTGTAAAATTTGCTTCATAGGTACCAACAAATTCATCATCCTTTTGCTTCAGTTCAAGAAAATCTTTCTTCATCTTTGTTCGAAGAATACGAGGGAAGTACTTATTAAAAAATAAGCTATTGAACTCGTCTCATTCTTTGGACTCAATTTCATCTATTTGCCTCGTATTCTTAATAAGATTCCACCATTGATCAGCATCACCTTCCAAACGATACACTACTAAGATGACTTTATCATGTTCAGAAAATTGAAGAACTGAAAATATCTTTTCAGTGGTACCGATCCATTGTTCAGCCACTAATGGATCAGAAGACCCACTTAATGAAGGTGGACGCTTCCTCATGAAGGATTCAACAGAATTTTGATCCTTCCTTTTCTCATTTGGAAGTCCTACATGATTCATATCTTGAGAATGTTTTGTGATCATGGCTACAAGATTTTTCATTCCAGATCCCATAACATTTGGTTGCTCAGGGGGAAAATCATTGCATTGCCCGTCGCATTCCGCATTAACATGGTTCCTTCACGTTCCATCCATTGACTAAAACCAAGAAGAATAGTGTGAGCAACAATAATTAATAGGAAAAACACATAATCAAGAATAAAATTTCACACTTAAGGTCTTGTCATAGGTTTTTCAGGGACATTTCTAAAACACTAAGATTGTGTTCTATTCTTAGACTTATCCTTAGGGTTCTTACTAAGGCTTTCACATCCTAGTTTCCAAAGGTTGACTATACCTTTCCTCTAATACCAACTTTAACGACCCATACATTACATACATGGTTATTACTTCAAAATTGAAGCATACGTATTACAATATATAACAAAACCATGAAAGGACCGTATATGTATTGTGTCTTTAGAAACTGGGAAACATTAACAACTGGTTCATAAAGCATCTACATTGCCTCCCATTTATTTCATAATATCTAGAGTCCCTTTTGGCATATCCTACTTAATAACCTTCTTCTTGACCTGGGGAAAGAAAACATACAAAAGGGTGAGCTCAGATGCTCAGTAAGGGTAAACAAAATAAAAACCAATCACATCATATTCTTAAGAACATAGCATTTTTGAAATCATAACCTGTAAAAGAAATCATAATTTCATAACATGGGATAAATCATAGTAGTGAAATGTAATCCCAATAATCATAACATAAAACATGAAACTTTGTGTCATACACACATAAACATAGATAATTATTTCTTAGTAGTCAAGACTCAATGCCAAGACTATGTTAGCGAACAAAGACCATTTCTGAACCGAGTTCACTCCTCATTTCAGTCCTGTTTCACTGAACTAGATTAACCTATCATTCCAGCCATGTCAATATCATGAGATATAAATAATTACCCAATGAATTGGATTGAGATATAGGTCCCACCCATCTCATAATGAAACCATTATTATGTGTGCCACAAAATCATAAATCATACATCATAGCATAACCCATGTAATAAAAATGGGATTCTTAAACATCATGCCATCATAAAATAAATTATATAAGATAAAAGGACTTCATAAAAATAATTCCATAATAACACAAACAATTCAATGTAAAAATAGGGATAGAAACAGAACCCTCTATTATCTTAGATGGAAAATAATTTTGATAAAACACATGAACTCCATTCTTGAGGAAAATATCCTTTCTACTTCGAAAACATTTTCCTTTATTAATATGTCATACAATTTAAAACTAAAATATGTTGATTAAAAATAAACTTTAAAACAAGTAATGGAAGCTTCATGGAAATAATGTTCTAAAATTCCATTCACATCGTATTAGTTAAAAAAACATTCTTCTCGTACTTTGGCCGGAAAAGTCAAAAAGTACCTCGTACGAAAAACGAAAAAAGAAACCTTTCATATATTTTACTAAAAACTCACTGAAGGGTAAAATTGGATTTAATAAATTTTAGTAGAAATAATATTACATATTGCAGAAACATGGATGTGGATGATAAATATTCCCCAGTAAATTCTGTAATATAAACAATCTCGGAAAAAAATGAGATTGCGATATTTTCCCTTACCATAGGTCCGATTTGCTTCATAAGTGTCTGAACCTCCAGTATAATGATTTAAATAATGTCATTGACTTATTCAAGAATCATAATTATTTTTATGATATCATATATGGTCATATTCTTAGCTTCTTATTAGTAATATTTAATTGTTACTTGTTATTCGGGTGTTTATTGCTTTTTGTTCTTATGCGTGTTTCGTCGAATAAATTTTTATTCTTATTTTTAGGTTATAGATAACTCATTTAAATAATGGTATTAGTGTAATAAATATAATATTTATTCACTCAATTCATTTATGTAATCATTATGCAATGAAAATCATGTAGAACGAGTCGCATCACATCGTGGAGACGATATTCCGTACGCACGCACGAGTGATGATATCATTCCAATTATCATGGAATTGTATTAAAGTGTATGTATACTATTTCAGAATCAATATCACTTTACAATAATAATATATAGTTATTCTTTACCCCATTATACCCATCCATGTAAGGTGGTGGTGGAAAATAGATTACACCATGGCGTGAAGATGGTATTACGTACGTACGCACGCACGATGATTCCGTTTTCCATAGGATTGATAGATGGTGAAATAGGGTTGTTTCATACTTATAATAACATATCATTATATGAATGATACTGATGTTATTACTTCATAATGAAACAACTCAAGAAGAATAAGTGGAGAAGAAATAAAGTTGAAAGAATCGGTAACGGACATTACCTCTTCTTTGAAGCGCCTCTTCGAGACCTCCTCTCATGGCACTAAAATTTGTCTTTGAAGAATACCACGACCTCTAGGATGTTTATAGGGAAGTGGAGAAGATAATTTGGCAGGTTTTGGACGAGTTTTAAGGCTCAATGTGGTTTTAGGAAGAGAGGGAGGAGGTTCCCTTTTATAAGGGAGGAGAGGGGAACCTTTTGTAAAACTAAAAATATTATTTTATTATAAAGTCATATTCGGTTTTTAATAGATAAAAATTGATTTATTTAGAAGATATGGTGGGGATGGTTCTAAATACTCTCATCAAATAGAATTTATACATGTTTAGGTTTCTATTTGAACCTTATCAGTTAGATTTAACTTTAAGTTAGATAATGTAAGTTTTACCGTGTATTCTTGTTTTCATACACTATAAGGATAATAAACTTACTATAACAAGCCAAAAGATCCCCAAGTTGTTAATTATTAATATATAAAACCTTATCTAAGTCATTTTGCCGAACTTTAGATTTTTCGGAATAAAATAACAATTAATAATATAATATTTTTTTTAAAAACTATTTTAAATAAATTTTGACACTATTTGGTAATTGATTTTTGTGAAAATCATAACAGATAGATTAGTTCTAAAAAAGTTAATTAAATCAATACTAACATGTCATATTGACATAAAAAAATTATTTCAATTCATATGAAGTCTCAAATTACATTTATTTGTGTATTTATAACATCAATTATTTCAATATTTCATTAATAAGATAATTACTGCATCATCTTTATGTCATAACTAAATTAAATTATTTAATGTCTATAAATTATAAATAAAATACCATTATTTAGGGAATATTTTTAAATTTCTATTGAATATTTATAGTCTAATTTATCTTATATATAACCCTATATTAAAATTTTTTTACTTTTTAAACTTTGATTTTAACTATTTTAACCATTCTTTAAATATATTAATAACAATTGTCCTAATCTAATCCAAGTGGGCCTAAATGGTCATATTTTATTCCTAAGGTTGTTTTTGGTCGATTTAAACTTATTCAATACAATTAAGACATGTTTTAGGGTAATAATAATAACATTTTTACCCATAATTACCCTATTTACTTTTAACCGTGGTAAAAAAAGTAAAAAGTTACTATTCACCAAAAATTATTTTCTTCTCATTAAACCACATTTTAGTCCTTCATATTAACCGTGTCTATAAGATTTTCGAAATTTCACTCACAGAAGCGGTAAAATTATGTTTTATGTAAATTTGAAAATTTTCTTAGGAGGTGGGTAAAAGACGGTGAAAAGTTCGATAAAATTTTTATATATCTAAAATTATTATAAAATGAATCCAATGAATTAATTTGAACTAATAAAGGTATTATGTTCAATTTTGACCTAAAATAAATTTAACTAAAATAAATAATTATTTAAATAAAAAGTCGGTTTTTAAATAGTATCCCAGTGTTTTCAATATTCATCAAAAATTGAATGTTTTCAGAAAAATACCAAAATTTCACCCTAGGCTAATTTCGATAATTCAAATCCAAAAATGAAGTCCATTTTGAAAAATAAAGTTTACAAAATTTCAAAAAGTGGGTATTACTATTCATAATGGATAGTTTTAATAATATTTTAATAGCATATCATTGTTTAGTGAAACTCGGTATTGCGTACGACGCAAGCTATCGAGGAAGGTCGCGATTGCGGGTAAAGAAAGCCAAGATAGTGTTCTATGTAGTGAAAGATTCCTTTGATGATTTATATAACATAAAATCCAAAGATTTCTCATAAAAGTATCGGGTGTTATAGTATCCACAAAGGATATATGTAAGGCTACCAACTGCTCTGTTTCCTCTCCTAGGAGCTGTATACCAGATCTCTTACTGAGTGAATCTGCAAAAACGTTCCCCTTCACAGGAGTACAGAATAATTCAAAGTCATAGTCCTAGAGGACCTCAAGCCATTACCGTTGTGTCAGGTTCAGGTCCTTCTGATAGAATATATACCTGAGACTCCTGTGATCATAGTACACTGTAAAACGTTCTCCCATAAGATAGTGTCTCCACATCTTCAAGGAGAATACCACTAGTGCTAACTCCAGGTCTTGGGTAGTGTAGTTATGATCATGCTGTCTATACTACCTAAAACCACATGTGATCACTACTCGCTCCTACATGAAGACACACCCGAGCCCAGTCCCTGATGCGTCGCAGTAGACTACGTACCCTACGCCCTCCTCCAGAAGCCTCAAAATGGGGGCACTAGTCAGCCTCAACCTCATCTCCTGAAAGCTCTACTAGAATCTCTATGACCACACGAAGGGCTTCCCCTTCTTCGTCATGGATGATAGTGGTGCTGCAACTCTGGATAAGTCTACAACGAATCTTTGATAGTATCCTTCCAAGCCTAGGAAACTTCGTACCTCCTTCACACTCCTGAGTGGCTCCCAAGAAAGTACCGCCTCAATCTTTGATAGAACTACTACAACCCCATCTTATGAGATGACATGTCCAAAGAAGTGAACCTCTCGAATCCAGAATTGGAACATAGAGATCTTACCATAAAGATGG
This sequence comes from Viscum album, assembly GCA_963277665.1. Classification (NCBI taxonomy): domain Eukaryota; kingdom Viridiplantae; phylum Streptophyta; class Magnoliopsida; order Santalales; family Viscaceae; genus Viscum; species Viscum album. Next base: position 1,391,949,912 of record OY728126.1, on the reverse strand, counting down.
TGCTCTCAGTGTCTATCCATTACTACATACAAATATTAGTCATGCTCCTCCTCAGTAGTTGAGTAGATCAGAATGTCATCGATGAAGATTACGACAAAGCGATCAAGGTAAAGCTGGAAGATCCTGTTCATGAGACACAAGAGCACTGATGGAGCATTGTTTATGCCGAAGGGAATAACCAAGAACTCGTAGTGGCCATACCGACACCTGAAGGTCATCTTCTGCACATCCTCGTCTCAGACTCTGAGCTGATGATAGCCTGATCTGAGGTCTATCATGGGGAACCACCGTGATCCCTTGTGATGATCATAGAGGTCATCAATCCTAGTTAGTGGGTACTTGTTCTTCACGGTCACTAGGTTTAGATGATGGGAGTCTACATAGAGCCTCATGCCCCCATCAGCCTTCTTGGAGAACAGAATCGGGGATGCCCTGGGGGAAACATCGGTCCTGATGAATCCCTTTCCCGGCAAGTCCCCAAGCAACACCCTCAGCTCGTAAAGCTCATTGAGAGCCATACGATATTCTGGAGTAGATATCGGCGTCGTCCCAGGGTATATGTAAATTTAAAAATACACCTCTCTGCTATTAGGTAATCATGGGACATTGACAGGGAAAACATCCGCATACTGGTCCACCACTACAGGATAAGCCGGACTCTCAAAATAAAATTCTCCAAGGGTAAAGCAAGCCAACTGGTGAGTGATCGGCTGCACCCTCCTCTGAGTAAGTCTGTCCTATGCTGCAAAGGATCCCTTCTCACATGTTAAGTTGAACGTGGTCCCATCCATGTGGACACACCACACGTTACGCCTAATATAGTTGATCTGAGCATGGAATGTAGATAACGAGTCCATACCAATGATGACGTCGTAAGGCCTCGACGCTACTATGAGGAGATCCTAGCCGAAGCTCTCCCTCTTATAGTAAGCTCACATAGCTGACACTAGTGTGTAATCATCGAGTCTGATCCTATAGGAGTCTCTATCCGTAAGGATCGAGACAACAGCTCCGTCGAATCTCCGAGCTCCGAATGAGGGCACTGGAAATGAAAGAATGACTGACACCTATGTCTATTATTATTGCAGCTAAGGTGGGGTAGACACAGATAGTACCTTGAATCATCTCTGGAGAGCCATGGTCTCATGATTTAGCTACCTGAATCTGACCTCACCCCTTTCCACCCTCTCCCTATGTTCGGGGTTGAACTCCTAGTGTTGGTGGTGGCAACACCGTGAAACGTCATCCACTACCAGCTGCTCAACCAGCTCCTCTGCCATGTCTGCCTGCTCGCTGTAGACCACCTCAATAAAATGTCTTCCTCTTCCAGGGAGGTCCCTCAACTATCTGATGATTATCTGAATAGCGGGTCGGATAGTCAAGATCCATGTGACCCTACCACCCTCATGGGTAATACTGCCTACTCCTGGCAGGTAGGTCACTACCTCGGGTGCCCCACACAAAATATCATGAGTCCTGTGGTCGTCCACCTATGGGTCTGTTCCTCTTGGACCTCTATGTCATTTGTCTTCTGCCAGCTGTAGAAGACTCCGTTGCATGTCAACTAGTTGTGGGTCTCACTTCTGGTGACTTCTTAGCAGGAAAACTCTTTACTATGAGGGTTCTCTATAACACCCCCACCTGCGTCGGGATGTTGAGGGAGATCATCGATGCCATGATCTCTCGCTTGTTCCCTTGTTCGAAGGTCCAGGCCCTGAAGAATGGGTCCCATACCATATCAGTGGAGTAGTGTGAGAGGTCATTGAACCTCATTGAGTTCAGCACCACTATCACGATACCGTGTTGTTGATATAGTGGCTCCTATATCCGCACCGCTCATAGGGTCACTGGAACAAACTCCACCTAGAACAGGCTCTAGAAGTCTGCCCAGAGAAGTGTCAACTCGTCTTGGAACAAGAGCATTAGGCTCCACCATCATCCAGCTTCTACCTGAAGGAGACTCCCAGCAAGGATCACCATTAGGTCTGCTGGTGTCCCTACCACCCTGAAAAATCTCACCACAGCCTCCAGCCAATCCTGAGCAGCCTGTAAGTCCTCCTCTCCATAGAACCTGGGTCGCCTCTGGCACTGGAACTCATGCAACGTGCTCAGGCGGCGTGCACTGTTTGTTGCTAGGACTGGTGGCATCAGTGGACCAACATGAAGTGGTACTTCTTGTGCCTCCGTTGGTTCCTCAACTGGAAAAGGGACCTGCACCGGGGCCTCATCGCTCAGTTGACTGTCAATTCATAAGACTCTCGGGGCTCTGTGGGGAGGCATCCTGAATGAAATAGATATGACATGGTCAGAAGATTAAACCTTGTGTGCTGACCGGGTTGAGATGACTTAAGAAAACATTTAAAGACACATACACAATCAGTGTTTTCGTGAACTGAGTCAGAAACCCGAGGTTAGGGTCCTGGGGTATGGACACGTCGTCTACTCGCACCAACACTTGACTCCCTCAATATAAAACCAAACTTAGTTCCCTTAACACTATTGCATCACAGAAATAAAATATCAGAGTTTTAAGTTTTTTGGTAGAACGAACTACTTTGATACCAATTTGTTACGACCCTTCCTCGGGACCCATGCCATGAATACCCCAAGTCCGCCTTCCGTAAGCTAGGGGGTGGAAACTAGAACCAAAGGCATAAATCCATAATATTGGAAGGAATTTCCTTTATAAAAATAAACACACACAATCAGTGTACACAACTGGTAGCAAAACACTATGAAAAACGATATAGAGAAGAAGTACTGTAAATTAAAATGGCTCGGAAATACAAAACCAATAGTAAACTGCGGGTACAACTGAAATCAAGTACAACTGAATAATGTAAAGAATCTACTGGGACATTCGTCGGGGTTCCTACGTGAAGGGTAGGTAAAAATGGCCTCTTCACAACTCCACGTCCGTTCGTCCGCTTCGTGCACCGTCACACCGAGTGGTCCACCTCCGGTTACCGTCCATTCCTGTTACTCTCTGCCTCAGTTAGCACTATCTATCATCTGCAACCAACAAAAAGTGATACGGGCATATCCCATGCAAGGGTGAGTATAATGATAATCTATAGGGACCTCGAAACCCTCCAGGTCTCACAAAATCCAACAAATATTAAAAACAAAGAATGAATTCCACGGATAACCATTACATAGGTATATGCCAATACATATACCTAATTTATATAATAACCCATCTCAATCATGAGTAAAATACAAAAGTCATTGACTCAACTCAAAAATAGGATTCTATTCTAGGTGTGGTAACATGTAACACTCCCATTCAAAGAGTCAAAACCTTGGGTACTGATGTAATCTTTCTCTATAGAGTACTGTGGGCCAGCCGCATCACATAGAGCCTCTTACCACTATCCTAGAATACTGTGGTAATCCTTCTGTTGAGTATTGTGGGTCTTCTGTGTCACACATACGCACTCTCCACTGTGGGTCTACCACGTCACACAAAGGCGCACCCTCTCGTAGCCTGCTGAGGTACTTCTCCTGTTGAGTACCGTGGATCTATCGCGTCACATAGAGGGGCTCTCCACTATGGGTCTACCACGTCAAATAGAGGCGCTTCCCACTAGGCTAGTCGAAACACTCTGAGTCAAAAGGTCAACATTTTTCAGGTATCATCCAACTACTAGGTCTCCATACTCCACTCGCTCTCCTCTTAAAGGATCCAATCCATGAGCTACTGGTGGATACTCCAAATGTCATGAATCCCCAAATGAATTATCTCAAAGGTCCGCCTTGTCTTAGGGATCTCAACACAGCAGACGACGCGTCAATCAGATGCCCAATTTGCGAGTTATTGGCATTTCTGTCCCGGGGGCCCGGTTGGATTTTAGGTTCAAACAAACCCAACTATACCCCAACAATGTTCAAAACACAAGTGGTGTATTCCAAAAGAACCGCCTCACTCTACACTTTCTGTCGCTGTAGACGGTTCGTCGATCGAACACCCGTAGCCCATGATATGGGAGAAAATGTGAAATCATGCCAAAGTGGGTCCGAATCTGGTCCGACCCAGTTGGACTGACCCGACCCGACCCGGGTCCAGACCAAAGTCTGACCATGTCCATGGGTCTGATCTGGTCTAAGGGGTGACCCGGCTTGAGGGAGCGACCCGACCCGAGGGGGTAGCCAAGCCCGAGGGTGGCCCGAGTGGCCCGGCTGGCTGGCGGCCCACGTGGCTCGGTTGGCTGGTGCCCTACGTGGCCCGGTTGGCCACGTGTGCGGGGTGGGGTGCTACAACACCTTCTTGTCGAATAGAATTGGTGCTATGAAATGGTTCGTAAGCCGTTGGACCCATGATGGTCCCACATTGTCTTGATGGCTGAGCGACCCGCAGGTTTTGCACCACCAGCGGCCGCCCAGACATTGGCCGGCCCTACTCTTCCATCGTGGCCCGCCTTTGTCGCAGCTAACCTCCACCACGCGGCATGATGGTGCTGTGACCCCTCTACAGTTTCCTGACCTAGTCATGTACAACTGCACCTCTGCGTGGCATGAAGACACTGCACCCCCTCCGCCGCGGACCCCAGCTCCTCCCCGCGGCTCGACGGTGCCCCGCCATTCCGATGACCCGGTGGCCTTACACCGATGGTTTCCTTCACGATCGGACCAACGCCGGCCCTCGCTGCTCCACACTGTGGTCATCAACAAACGAGGATAAACAATGTGGGTGGGTTGGGCCGTGTTCGTGTGGCCTGAGCCTTCCACGTTATGGCGATAACAACTGGAAAAACGAAATCCAAGATTTCTGCGCTGAAGGATGGAAACAATTTCAAACGTAAAATCCCCTACCACTTTTTTTTTGATCATTGACGAAGTTGCGGAAAGGTGGGCGTCGATTCGTCAATGTCGGAAAAAGAAGAGGATATCCTTCATTGGCGGATGAGTGTCCGAAGGTGATGAAGTTGAAGATGGTGTCGTCGCCATTATTCAAGGATGGTGCTCCCTCCTTTATGACAGTTGAATAAGGATGAGGGTTTTCTTCGTTCTTCATAGGAAAATGAGGCATTCTTCATTTCTCTTCAAACTACTCTCCCAAATTCTCCACCAAATTAATAGATTCAAATCAAAATGAAATAATAGATTTGTCTATTATTTAATTGTTGGAATGAATTCAAAAGATTTAAAATTTCGGTAATTAATTTTCCATTAATTAAGTCAAGTGGAGTGACACTTTAATGTAGGGTGTTCAAGAGTTTCCCCCCACTTATGGGGAGTTAAAGGAGTTAATAAGCTCATGTAGTCTCCACCTTAATTATCCTGCAAAGGGAGGTTATGCTCAGGTGGGACCCACCACCGTAACCTCCTATGGGATGTTCGAGTGTGGTGGCCCCCACCTCCAACCTCCCCTTGGAGCTTTTAACTGCCAAAATAAAAATAATCTACAGTTGTATTTATTTAACTTTATTCTTAAAAACACAAAAAACTAACTTCCATTATCGACCAACTACCGTCGATGTAAAAGTCTTATTAAGAGAATACCTACTCTGCAAGTTCAACGGTGCACTCAGATTTCAATTCTGAAAACCAGTTCAAAAGATATAAAAATCTCGCTCGCACATTTACTTAACATACCTGAATAAAACTTAATAATTTTAGTCCAGGCACACTGGGCCTCTGAATCAATTGCCATAAATTTTCGCGGACTTGTAAAATTCCCATGAATTTATGAAAAAAAATTCCACGAAATTTCAAGGTCCTTACATTCATGGATAGTTGTAATATATATTTATACATTGTGAGGAATTTTTTTGACACTAAATTTCATAATTTTCATCCAATATTAGTATGGATGACTAATAAGTTAGGTTTAAAAACAATTTCATTTAAGTAAATTCACATTCAAGATTCATGAATTATTCTACATTGAGATGATGAACACATGGACCTGGAATTGTAAACAATATTATCCATGAATTTTATCAAATTTAACATTCACCCCACTAGAAAACTATATCATAGAAATAACTTCTTAGCTCTATAACTCTAAAAATTTATTTTTCAATAAATATTAAACCACATTAATTATAATTTTATATTGTGTACACATAACTTCTATGATATCATATTTCTATAAGAGAGTATTATTAAAAAATGGTTTATCATTTGGATATGAAAACCATAAATCCCATTACACATATATTCTCTGTTGATAATTAATACTAAGAATATCAATTGGGATATAGTTTGAAAAGAATCCATTACTGGAAAAAACTGCTCACAACTGTTAAATGGGATTGTCATTAAATGTTTAAAATAAAAAAATCAAAATATTACATAATTGAATAAATAATATAATAAAAATATTGAATTAAATTAATATAGGACATTCATTATGGATATATATTTACTAAATAACATTAAAATTAAACACCATAAATATTTTATTGAGTGAAAATATTATAATAAAACATTATCAAATATTCCAAATTATCATTTTTTATAAATCGATATTTGTCAATAAACCTCATTTTAAAATATTAAACATTACAAATAATTTATGTAATTATTGAAACATAATAAAAATTAAATATTTTCAAATAAATATAATTAAAATCATTAATTATCACATAAAAAATGTTCAGTCTTTAATTTTTTAATATATGTGTTTTAAAATTCCATATCAACTCATGATAAATAATATAACACTATTGAATGGATAATTTCCATAAATTTTGAAAATAATTATAATATATACTTATTTTTAATTATTAAGAATATAACAATAGTTCACACATACATTATTCCCATATTTTATTTCACTATTATATAAAAAAGAATATATTTTCTTAAGTTTTAAAGCAACCCTAATTCAATATAAGTTAAATGAAAAATTAAAATCTATTCATAAAATGTATATATATCAGAATATTGGTTTATAATTTATATAAAAATTCATATGAGTATTGAACCACACTAAATATTATAATTGGAAATCATATTTAATATATTCAAAATTATACTTTTTATGTTATTAATTTTGTTATGAATATTTGGAAACATATGTACAATCGTGGGATGAGAGATAAATGTAATTCATTTAACATAATATCAATTTAGGAAAAACAATGATGACTTAAAAAAGTAGAATATTATTTATCTAAATATTTTCAATAGGAATGAAACTATCAAAGGATGTAAATTCAATTAAAGAATTAAATAACATTATAATATAAAATGATGATGCACATAAAACAACATATATTATGTTAAAATGAGATATATGATGTTGGCATGAAACAAAATATTATGATAAGAGTAATTAGGAAAATAAATTCTGAATTAAATTAAACTTATTTCTATTTTTATTTTTATTAAAAAAATATGTAGTATTTTTTTCATGTAATAATTTTTTCTTCTTGTAAGAGTTATATTATGTTATATATGAAAATCAATAATTGTATTGTTTTATTCTGTTAAAAAATCTAGACATTAACCTTATGATCATTAACAGTACAAGAATAGAAAGAAAATCATTTTCATAATAGAAATTTGTAAATGATTTCATGAATCAGTGAGAAAAATCATATAGAAGAAAATATATTTTTATTCAGTAAATTAAATATTTGAAACTCATAATGTTATCCAAAGGAACAACAAATTAATGCAGGAAAGTTGTTTTTAATTTCAAAATTTAAAATGGAAAACTTTATAACATATCAAATATATGATGGCATCTTATGGGGATCTATCATAAAAAAATACTAGTTATCCATCACTGAATAGATAAAATCATTAATATATCAATAAAATATTCATATACTTGATTAAAATAAATTAGTACCCATAAAACCATGAAATATTGATGTTCCTTAAATGTAGGACCACTCCCCCTTCTCGTAGGCTACACATTCAAGTCCTAACATGGCTAATGTTTAGGCTTTTTACCCCACAAAGAGATCAGAAAACCACATGACAATTATTTCCTCCAAAGCCTATATAAGAACATAAATATTATTAAATACCAATAGGATTAGGTTAATCAACAAAAAACATAGTTTAACATAAGTAACTAGGTGTTTAAGAATCTCACAATGTGATGGTGTATATATACATACAATACACCATGTACTAGAAGACCACCTAACAAGTTATACTAATATTATCCCAAATCAAACTAATATGGGAATTTAATAATAAAAAAATTACAAAATATCTTAAAGAAACATGAGTATGAGAATGAAGTGCAAGAACCAAAAATGTTAAGAGAAGGACCCAAAAATGGAACTCTCCCATGATTCATATGATCAATACTACCAACCTCCCATCATCATTAACAAAATACATAAAATAAAAATACATAGTTTTTAAATTTATGTGACTTTTAATCACCAATATAAAGTCAAACACATATATATTTACACCATGATTTTTTATATGGGGGTGAGTACATAAATACTATATCCAGACCCCAAAGACATCTATCAGACCCCATATAATCAATGAAAATTATTTTATAATTCGAGATAAATAATAATGAAGAATACAACATGTAATATTGACTATTATAATTGGGTTAGTGGATCTAAAAGACAATTAAAGCAGTTATTTTAAAAATTCAAAACACACCACAACAGAAAAATTCACTTTAATAATTCAGTAAAACGCTTAATGGATATACCTCTCTAATGGGGGCTATGAAGCCAACCCATAACACACCAAGATTTCAAATTACATTATTTCTTCAAGGTAATTCAATAACATTCACTACACGCAACACTGAGTTCAAGCATACCACGACCTACCAAACTTGCCGTTAAAAAGTGGTTATGAATAGTATAAATTGAATTTTGAACTTTAGATAATTCTTATAATTTTAGAATCCATATAATGAGTTTCTTAGACATAATGTAAGAACAAATACATTTTTTCAGATAAAAGAAGTATTTTCCAAAAAATGCATGTTTAAGGCCTTTTATTGGCAAACCCTTTTTAAGTCCAATATTTGAAACTTTTATATATTAAATTTGACAAAATTAACTTCTTATTTAGCATCTACACATAATAATTTATATTCAATAGGTTGTTGGTGTTTTTCTGATTACTTTCATAATTGGTTGAATAGTGAAAAATACTATATTTTAACTGAAAAAAACATTTTTTTCAAAAGCATTTATAGTGTTGAATTATACATTTTAATGGTTTGTAAGTATAATTAGATTACATTTTTATAATATAATTCAATTATGGTAATTTTAAGTAATTTAACTATGAAATTGGACATAAACGAGTGTCAATCTTTTGATAGTTATTATTTCTTCAAAATAAGCTTCTTCGTTTTGACAACAAAAATTAATTTTAAATTAGTTAATCCAAATTATATGTTTCTAAATTTATAAAATATAATTCATTTTTGAATTCGGAATATCAAAATTATCTTATGGTGAATTTTTGGTATTGTTATGAAAACTTTCAATTTTTGATGAATAGTGAAAAAAACTGAGTTATTGTTTAAAACCGACTTTTTATTTAAATAAATATTTATTTTAATTAAATTTATTTTAGTTAAAAATAGATACATAATACCTATATAAATTAAATTTAAGTCATTTTATTCAGTTTAAATTAATTTTAGATATATAAATATTTTATCGAACTTTTTTACTGTAATTTACCCACCTCTTAAGAGGATTTGCAAATAAAAAAAACCATAATTTTACTACTTCTGTTAGTTGAATTTAGAAAATCTGAGAGAAATGGTTAATATCATGGAGTATAATTTTTTTCAATACGATAAAGATAATTTTTGGTGAATAATAACTTTTTACTTTTATTTACCACAGTTAAAAGTAAATATGGTAATTAAAGGTAAAAATGATATTATTATTACCCTAACACATGTCCTAATTTTATTGGATAAGGGTAATTCGAACAGAAACAACCTTCTGATTAAAATATGACCCTTTAGGTCCACTTGTATTAGATTAAGGCATTTATTATTATTTTATTTAAAGAAGAGTTAAAAGAGTTAAAAAAATTTTAATAACTAAACCCTTTTTAATATAGGGTTATACATTATATAAATTTGACTATAAATATTTATTAGAAATATAAAAGGATTTAAAACATAAGGGTATTTTATTTATAATTTTTAGATATTGAATAAATAAATTTATTAGTGACAAAATGGTGATGTAGAAATTACATTTTAAATGAAACAATAAAATAAATGGTATTATAAATATTAAAATAAATATAATTTCAAATTTTAAGGAAATACACGAATTTTCTAGATGAATATAACAATTTAGGATTGATTCAATTTATTTTGTTTGAAGTAATCATTCTTTTATTATTTTATCCAAAAAAATACCAAAGAGTGTCGAAATTTTCACAAAATAGTTTTTAAAACAAATATTATATTATTTATTGATATAATAGTCCTAAAATATAAGGATTAGCGAAAAGTCATATATATTAATATATATGTTATTAATGAACCAATTGGGGCTGTATTGGCATTTTATAGTATGTTTATTAACCATATAATATTAAAATACAATGAGACATGGTAAATGTCAAACTATTTAGCTAAGAGTTAAATCTAATGTTAAGCTTAATATGGTAACCTAATTATGTCTAAATTACAATTGGTTGAGTTTTTATCAACCCATACCCACATTATATGTTAATTAATTCATTTTGGAGCTATTAGAAACCGAAAATGAATTTATTATAAAATAATATTTTACTTTTTCCTAAGGTGACCCTCACCTCTCTTATAAATGGCCACTTATCCTTCTATCAAATTCACACCTACAAAGCCATTTGGATCAGAAAACCTCAGACCAAATATCCTCCCAACTATCTACCTTCATCCTAGAGGCATTCCTCAGGTCAGAGAGACAACCTATGAAGCAATTTTGATTAAATCAAAAGGAAGAACCCGATGAAGTGTTAATGATTTCACCACCCACTTTCAAGTTCTCTTATTCTTCCACATACTCATTCTTCATTTTTTCCATTATAAAATAATAACTCTAGTATATTCTATGTAATGTGATGTTATTACAATAACGGCACAACTATAATAATTATTCTATCCATCTTATTAATGATAATGTCACCACGTGTGTGTACGTACAGCTAATCGTCTCCACGCCATGGTGTAATTTGTTATTCAATTCTATGTTATTTGGATGGATAAATGATGATTAATATGTATATAAATAATGAAAATAACATGATAATTTCTATGTAAAATTAATATACCATCCAATTCCACACCTTTAATGAAATGATATTGTCGATCGTGCATACGTACAGATTACCGTCTCCATGAGGTGATGGGATTCATTTCCATGTTCACCATTAATCGATGATTATAAAAATATATATTACTAATAATTATGTAATATATGACATAATAATTATATTTGAATATATATATATATATTTACTTACATATATATTATTCACTTAGTTCCGTTCAATACGATGTGAAAACAGAAACATAGTTTATGCGTACGTACCGACTACCGTGTCCATAAATGGTGTTTTTCATTTCATATATATGTCTATTATACATATTTATATTCTAAATATATATGATATATAAATCATGTTTTATATTATGAAATTATTTAAATCTTCATCTAAGTGATACAATCAAGAGTACCAAGTTAAAACACATACGATAAAAAACAGATTATTACCCAAAATGTTAATTTAACATTGAAATTATTATTAAATGGGTAGTATAAAGTCATAAATTAATCATGTATGATATCATAAATATTAATATGGTTCTGGTATAATTTAATAACATACTATGTTCTTCATAAAGGAGGTTAAATGCACCCTTGACTAAAGGAAAGTGCAATGTAAGGGTTAATTCCTCAATCTCATTATTATCCGAGATTGTTTGTGTGTAAGGATTTACATGGAAATTTTTATCATCCATGTCCATTTTTCATAAAAATGATTTCAAAATGAATATTATAAAGATTTTTAAAGTTACTCTTTATCAAGATTATAATTTTAAACGATTTCAAGATTTATCTTTCTAAATATTTTCAACTAATGTCCATGTTTTCAAAATGATTCTAAGGATTTATTTATATAAACATGAATGTTTTGAAATGATAATTCTTTTAAAAAGTTTTGAAGTGGTATGGAACACTTTCATTCAAAAATATATTTTAAATTACTTCCTTTAAAAATGTGTTATTTTTAAATGATTTAAAAAAATGACATTTCTCTAAAAAAAATTTACTCATCATTTCAAACTGTATCATCATCCTGTAGTGGATATTATTTTTGATTGAGGTTGAATTATTATAATACAATCTTCCATATTATATTGAATGTGTTATGGCATATTTTACTCTGGATTTTCTATTTTTATACAATTCATGATTTATGGTTAATGTATTGACATTTCATATGATAGTTTTAATACGAATGTTTATGTTATGTTTCAACTTTTTCATATGAGGAATGTAGTGGACATAGTAAGTGATGGGTGGAGCCCACTATAGCTTTTCGATGCATCGACAGGTCTCATGAGACAAACTAGTGTATTGGGACAAGGCCTTGACAAAAATTGGATTTTTATTATTTTCACAAGGCCTTGACTATGTGGTAAGGATGACTGGTGTTAGGCATTCCCTCATTATGAAATTAGTTATTACATGTGATTATTCTACTAGTAGAATATCCATGTGCATGTTTATATGGTAATGTCTTATTTTTTTATACAATGTTCATTTTTATGTTTAAAAAGGATGTTTTTCATCACACATCTTTCCTTTATAGTTTCTTCTAATTATTTACTCTTACTGGGCATCTGAGTTCACCCCTTTCTTATGTTTTATTTTTCCCTAATTCCAATAAGTGTATTATGATTGATATGAAGAGTTAAGATAAATGTAATAATGGAATTCTAAAAGAACTATCTATGATGTATTTTTTGATTGAAATTGTAATGTAAATTAAATGTATGTAATATATTTTCTAATACTGATAAACTAATCGGACCTTTGGGACTTGATTCCTGGTAATCATGCCAATTTATTAAAATAATGCATCGGCTCTGGGTAACTGGGGTTGGGGAGTTACAATTGGTATCAAAGGAAGTTTAGAAACAACATTGGAAATAGATGTAGTTAAACTCTGATTATATAACATTACACTAAGATAGAATTTGAGGATTAGTATAGAAGAAATTTCTAAAATTTTGGTACTGTAGAGAATTTGTGAGTTTTCCAAGAAATACATCCCTGTATGGATACGAGCAGGTAGAGGCAACTCTGGAAAAAAATGTACCTAGGGGTTAAACCCAAAAACACCACTTTGAGCTAGTCTCGAACATGAACTGGTGCACGACAACAGGCCTTGTTGCACTCCTGGTTACGACACTCCCGGGGGATATGCTTAGGATAATTCACATTTTCATTTCAATCCATTATTAAGGATTTGGGAGTAAATAATTTCTCAAAGAATACATTTTATGATTATAGATTATATGCATAATCTTTTCAAATTATGTTAGCTATTTAAAAAGTTAAGAATTATGCATTATGATTTAATAAACTAATGTAATGTATGTAATTATTTAGAAATGGCTCTTAGTAGAAGGAACGAGACATCCATCAATATGGATGATACAAAGATTAAGAAGGATCCTACCATTCATTGTATTAATCCAACATTTAGAAAGGAAATAGTCTCTCATGTATTATAATCATATGAAGAAATAGTATCATGTGTAAATAAGATAAGTAATTAATTCTCTGAGTCTTATGGATTTTAAGGGAAGCCATGAAGAAAAGGATGGTAAAAATAAATATTCATAAAGGGAATAAGGGAAAAAGGATTTTCCTATTTGTGATAAATGTGGAAATAATTACCTTGGTAAATGCTTAAAGGGAATGGGATTTTGTCAAATGTGTAGACAAAAATGACACCAAGTACATGATTTCAAGTGTAAGAAAAAGTTTTAAAATGTAAAATGGTTCATCTACAAGGCATTGAGACACTACGCGAATCAATGACCCAGTCATAAGAGTATACCGCTAATGATGTTATTGGATAATATTCAAGATATGATACTACCTTAGATAACGAGTAATGACTAGTGTTATTATGTCATTGTTATAGAACTATTTCATTTGATAGTTGTATCAACAGTATAATGGTTATACGAATTATGGAGATAAATAAGGAATGTACTGCAGCACTACTTTACTAAGGATTTTAGATTATATGGTTCTAAGAAATGTGACATAATAGTAAGGTACACTTTTTGGAAAATATATTGTAGAAGTAAAGGTAATCATTAATATGGTCCTCATGATGAGGTAGTGATTTTGGAATAAGAGATGGTTGATTTAGATAAATTATAGAGTATATTATTGACTACCTTGAGACTGATTAATGATTTATATATTCCATCATTGATGGAGTTTATATATTTTTTAATAGAATGAGTATATCCAGAATTATATAAGGAATAAGAGATCATGAATGTAATCAATAAGGTTTTATGGTAATTCAGGGTGTTGCAGTGTTTTAAAAGAATACATGATGAAGGTGTTCACATGGTACTACATGTAAAAAATGACTTTCATTGTGTTTCACTTCCTTATAAATTTTGGACTGAGAGTTTTGATATACGTATTTTGGATAAGTGTAAAGGTTGTAATTGATTAAGATCGAAATTATATACTGTTTTTAAGGTTATTATTGCTTTGTTATAAAAAAGAAAACCCAGAGGTTGGGCGACAACTAGTCGCGTCACACAAGGCCGTGAGACTTGAACCCGCAAATGAAGATCAACAAAGGTGCATCACCTACGACTGGACTACGTGATGTACTAGTTTGTATAATTTAGTTCTTTTAAATATTCCGAAAAATGAATTATAAATTCATTATTTTTGGAACCTTATACGATTTGGATAAATAGATTTTTTTTTTGAAATCTTTTGGAGTGAAAGATGAGTTTTTGGTAGTAATTACTTGAAGGATGAAACTATACTCATCATGTATATATATATATATATATATATATTTCCTCTTATTAAGACTAAAATTTATAATCCCAATTTCTGATCTGGGTTTTCCAAGAAAGGTATTTTCTATTTTCAACATTTTAATTTTGATGAACAATTTCAAATTTAGAGGACTTAATTTATTTAATGAGGGAAGAATGTAACACCCCAAGATTTCAAAGTATGTTTTTTTCAATGTAATTCAATAACTTGTACTACACGCAACACTGAGTTCAATCACACCACGAGTTACAAAACTAGCTGTTCAAAAGCGGTTATGAATAGTATTAATGGAATTTTTATCTTTATATAATCCTTATAATTTTAGAATCCAAATTATGAGTTTCATAGACATTATTTACGAAAAGTACATTTTTTCCAGATAAAACAAGTAGTTTTTTTAAAAATGAAATTATACTGCATTTTAATGGAGAACCCTTTTTAAATATAGTATTTGAAACTATTATATTTTCAATTTGACAAAATAAAATTCTTCTAGAGAATACGAACATAATAATTGAGTTTCAATAATTTTTTTTTTGTTTTTCTGATAACTTACATTTCTGGGTGAATAGTGAAAATTACTATATTTTAACTGAAAACAACTTTTCTAATAAAAATAATTTATAGTGTTGAATTATACATTTTAATTATTTAGAAGTTTAATTAGATTATATTTTTACCTTTTAATCTAATGATGGTCATTGTAAGTAATTTCACATTGAAATTTGACATAAATGAGTGTCAATCTTTTGATAGTTATTATTTTTTTTAAAAATATACTTCTTGGTTTTGACAACAGGAATTTTTTTGAAATTAATTAATGATAACTATATGTTTTTAAATTGGTAAAATAGAATTCATTTTTGAAATGGGAATATCAAAATTAGCTTGGAGTGAATTTTTGTTAATTTTCTGGAAACATTCAATTTTTGAAGAATAGTGGAAAATATTAATTTATTGTGTAAAAACCAAAATTTATTTAAATAATTGTATATTTTATCTAAAATTTATTTTAGGTAAAAATAGATTCATAAAAACTATATAAATTAAATTTAATTGATTGGAGTCGGTTTATAATAATTATATATATATATGTGTTATTGAAATTTTAACCATCTTTTACTCACCTCTTAGGAGAATTTGCAAATTTACATAAAACATAATTGTAATGCTTCAGTGAGTTGAATTTTGAAAATCTGAGAGACACAGTTAATATGAAGAAGTAAAATGTGGTTCAATAAGATAAAGATAATTTTTGGTGAATAGTAACTTTTTACTTCTATTTACCACGGTTAAAAGTAAATAGGGTAATTAGGGGTAAAAATGATATTATTATTACCCTAACACATGTCCTAAATATATTTGAATAGTGTAATTTGATCAAAAAGAAACCTTAGGAATAAAATATGACCCTTTAGTTCCACTTGGATTAGATTAAAACATTTATTATTATTTTATTTAATGAAGTGTTAAAAGAGATAAAATAAATATTTAATAACTAAACTAGTTTTAATATAGAGTTATACATAATATAAATTCGATTATAAAAATTAATTAGAAATATAAAAAGATTTTATACATAATGATATTTTATTTATAATATTTAGAGATGAAATAATTAAATTTATTAATGACACAATGATGATGCAGTAATAACCTTATTAATGAAAGAATCAAATAAATGGTATTATAAGAATTAAAATAAATATAATTTCACATTTTTATGACATCGACGAATTTTCTAGGTGAATATGACATGATAGGATTGATTCAATGTATTTTTTTGAAGTAATCATCCTATAATTAATTTATCAAAAAACAAATACCAAAGAGTGTCCAAATTGACATAAAATAGTTTCTGAAACAAATATTATATTTTTTATTGATATAATAGTCCTAAAAATATATGGATTTGAAACAAGACTTATATAATAGTATATATGACATTAATGAACTAATTGGGGTTCTATTGGAATTTTATAGTCTGTTTATTAACTATATAATATAAAAATACAAATAGACATGGTAAATGTCAAACTATTTATCTAATAGTAAAATCTAAATGTTATGGTTAATATGGTAACCTAATCCTATATAAAACTTATTATTTGAGTTTTTTCGACCCATCCCCACCTTATATTTTAAATAAATCATTTTTGAGCCATTAGAAACCAAAAATGAGTTTATTATAAAATAAAATTATAAGTTTTTTCTAAGCTGCCCCTCACCCCTCCTATAAAAGGGATCTTCCCCTTATCTCACATTCATACCTCCAAAGCCATTTGAATCTACCAACCTCTGC
Source organism: Viscum album (assembly GCA_963277665.1). NCBI lineage: Eukaryota > Viridiplantae > Streptophyta > Magnoliopsida > Santalales > Viscaceae > Viscum > Viscum album. Next base: position 1,391,932,596 of record OY728126.1, on the reverse strand, counting down.
CTAAATATGATCCCAACTATCATACCTTTATCCTAGAGTCCTTCCATTACTCAGAAAGCCAACCTATGAAGCCTTTTTTTCAAATCAAAATGAAGAACTTGATGAATAGGTAATGATTTCACCACCGTCTTTCAAGTTATCTTATTCTTCCACTTATCCTTTCATTGTTATTTCCATTATAAAATTATCACTCCAGTATATTCTATATTATGTGATGTTATTATAAATATGGAACAACAATATTCATTATTCGATCCATCTTATGAATGATAATGTCATCATGTGTGCGTACGTAAGGCTTACCATCTCCACGTTGTGGTGTAATTTGTTATCCAACACTATGTTATTTAGATGGATATAATGATGAGTAATATGTATATAAATAATAAAAATAACATCATAAAGTCTCTGTAAAATTAATTTTCCATCCAATTCCACGTCTTTATCACAATGATATTGTCGCTCGAGATTACACACAGATTACCGTCTCCACGACGCGATGAGATTGATTTCCATGTTAACCATTCATCAACGATTATAAAAATATATAATACTAATAAGAATTTAATATATGATATAATAATTCTACTGGAGATATATATATATTTATATATTTATATATATTTAGTTACTTATATCGTATTCACTTAGTTCCGGTCAATACGATATGAAAACGGAAAGAGCGTTTATGCATACGTACGGACTACCGTCTCCATAAACGGTGTTTTTCATTTCATATATAGATCTATTATACATATTTATATTCTCATTATATATATAATATAAATCATTTTTTATATTCTTGTTGTATCTAAATCGTGATCTATGTGATACGATTAGGAGTAACACGTTAAAAGACGTACGATAATGAAACCGATTATTACCCGAAATGTTAATTTAACATTGAAATAATTATTAAATGGGTAGTATAAAGACATAAATGAAACAACAATGATATAATAAATATAAATATGGTTCTGGTATAATTTAATAACACACTACGATCCTAATACAAGAGGTTAAACATACCCTTGACTAAAAAAAGTGCAAGGTAAGGGTTAATTCCTCAATCTCATTATTTCCAAGATTGTTTATGTATAAGTATTTAGTAGGACATTTTTATCATCCATGTACATTTTTCATAAAAATGAATTTAAAATGAATACTTTAAAGATTTTTGAAAGTTACTCTTTATCAATATCATAATTTTAAATGTTTACAAGATTTATCTTTCTAAATATTTTTAATTATGTCCATGTGTTCAAAATTATTTTAAGGATTCATTTAAATGGACATGGATGATTTTAAATGATAATTATTTTCAAATGTTTCGAAGTGGTATGGGACACTTTGATTCAAGAATATCATTTAAATTACTTCCTTTATAAATGTGTGATTTTTAAATGAATTTAATAAAAGGATATTTCTCTCAAAAAGTTTTTCTCATCATTTTTAACTATGTCAGCATCCTTTACTGAATATTATTTTTGATTAAGGTTGATTTATTATAATACAATCTTCCATATTGTATTGAATGAGTTATGATATGTTTGACTGTGGATGTTCTATTTTTATAACATTCATGGTTTATGGTTAATGTATTGACATTCCGTATGCAAGTTTTAATACAAATGTTTATGTTATGTTTCTGGTATTTCATATGAGGAATGCATTGGACTTAGTAAGTGAAGGGTGGAGCCTGATATAGCTTATCGATGCATCAGTAGGTCTCATGAGACAAACTTGGGTCTTGGCACAAGGTCATGGCAAAACTTTTATTTGTAGTTCTGGCACAAGGCATTGACTATGTTGAAATGATGTCCGACGTTACGCATTCCCTAATTATGAAATTAGTTATTACATGTGATTATTCAACTAGTAGAATATCCATGTGATTGTTTATATGGTGATTATTGATTTTTATTCGTATTATGTTCAAGTTATGTTTAAAAAGGCTGTTTTTTTATCACACATCTTGCCTTAAATGTTTAAAGCCTCTGCTAAATTATTTACCCTTACTGGGCATCTGAGCTCCCCACTTTCTTATGATTTATTTTCCTAGGATTCCATGTAGTGTATTATGATTGGTATTTAGGGTCAAGACAAAAAGAATAATGGTGTTCTCAAAGAACTATTTATGATGTGTTTTATGTTTGAATGTTTAATGTAAAGTTAATTCATGTAATCTATTTTCCAAGAATGCTAAAATGATTGGTCCTTCGGGACATTATTCCTTGTAATCATGCCAATGTATTAAAATAATGCACTGGCTCTGGGTAACTGCGGTCAGGGCCTTACAAAACCATATATGACACCCATACTAAAATTAGATCGAATGATCCATGAATTTTATTGTAATCCTATACACCATTAACCATGAAATAACTAGGTTTTCCAATCCTTGTGACCTAAATTGTTTCACATGTTTTCATGTATGTTCATAAAAGGAAACTACTATATACATAATAATGATAAATCATGCCATACCAATGGAAGGGAACTATTATTCTAAAAAATCAATTTGAAAAAAAATTCCCAAAATATAAATTTTATTAATTATAGATAGAATATATAAATTGAATCTAATTCCATAAAACAATTTAAAAGATATCTCATGGAATATGATGTTTAACAAAACATAATATTATATAGGGAGATTCATCATACATGATGTTGGTGTCACCCACAAATTTTATTCCAATGAATTTATACAAGTACAATAATTAAACAAGATTCCTCAAAACCGTTTATAAAATGAATTCAATCACTAGTCTTATAAAATAAAACACTATTTTTTATCATCATAATTAAAGAGAGATATATCATAACTCAAAAAACCCCGATAAAGTATAAATAATAGCATGTCCATGTATATTAGGTCTCATACAACCCTCCATCATTTTTTCAATATAAAATTGACATAAATATGACTATATAGATATATAGTCATTAAAACCACAAAATTAGGGATTATCACTAGGATATAAGATGATTGATGACATCATAATGAGTTGAGAGAGCTAATCACTATGTAGATTATGGAGAGGGGTTGTTCCGAGTAGTCATAGTTTTGGATGTATTCCTCTTGACCATTGGGACATGTAATGTCACGAATTCCTATGGGACATGTATTGGCTCCCCAAATACCCTTAAAAGGGGGATTATGAATAAATGAAAAAAATTGAAGGCCTTCGGGCGATTCTGGTTGATGATAGAGTGTCATCATCATTCCCTAGACCAATCACTACATTATTTTAAGATATAGTGCTCTATAAATGATATAATCACTAAACATACTGATAAAATCACTAACATTAAATATCCATAAATCAGATAGAAGAATTGTACATTTTGTACTTGATATATATTGATAGAATCTAATTTATAAATCATTATAATTGAAAATGTTATTTGTTTACACTATTTCAAAAAGAATTTAATATCCATATAAGTGGTACTAATGTATACCCAATTATCAATGTTTGATCAGCATAGTTTGAAAAATGATATTCCAAATTTTTTAATCCCCACTTTTGAATAGTACAATATGTTTTCACAATTATCCTAATTCTTATAAATACCAAGTGATAATATGGTGCCTTTCAAAAATATTATATTCCATTTAATGGTTTACCTAGGAATTGTGGATAGTTTATTATAAGGATATACCGACCCAGAACCAATCAATGAACCTCAAATAATTTAATAGACTTCCATTCGTCTTAAAAATAAATACAAAATTTTTATGTAGTTAATATTAATGATCAAGTAATAAACACCTCAAACTCAGGGTGTAACACATTCCAAATATATTTCATTATATATATATAATTATTTATTGTGATATATATGACATAGTGATTTAAGTATATGTTTTTATATATAATAATTTAATAATTAATGAAATCATGATTATAGAAATATTTAATTTTTTCAATAAAATTTATAGATATAATTAAAGCTGTTTGTTTAGAAAACTTTACTTATCATAGTTAACATTTCATATTATACTAGTATATTAAACTAATTTATTATTCAAATTTTATAAGAATGTAGTACTCTATAACTGAATTCTCCATATAATATTGTTAAATGAAAATATACTTTCTTTTAGGGTGTCATCATACAAGGTGAGGTAGGATATCTAAAAAATAAAGATACCCATCATGTACGTATGAAAATAATTGTTCCAGGATAAAATTAATTTATCTATTGAACTGTATATTAAATATTTGAATTGAATGTGTTATCATAGAGTTTTTATTGTATGGAAATTATGGAAATAATAATTTACATTGTAATAATTGAATCATGTGACTATAGGTTATTAAGAGTCCATGAAATGAAAATTCATATATAATAATTGAAATTGATTAAAGATTGAGAAATTAATAATTAATGGGAAATTATAGACAATGTTGTTAAGAATTTTAAACTATATAATGAATATAAAGTCAATAAGAGATATAACAACTATGCTTATCCTTTTGAATAAAGAGGGTGATATTTGGAATATAATAATGATTTATGGTTGGAACCATAATAAAAAAGTGAATCATGATTTCAACATAAACTAATATAATGGGGAGAATAATATGAGAAATTCAAGTATATTTTCATATATTAGTTTCCATTATATGAAATTAAAATAGTATAAAAGAAAATATTTCGTGAAGAAATAAATAATTTGTGTAATGAAAGGGAGTCTATAAACTTTATTCCTAAAATTAGTATCATCGCTCCTAGAAAATATTTTTAGAAACTATAGTTTGGGTAACTGAGATTTCTGATGTAAGTGTATAACCATCTGTTATTTTTATTGAAAAAAATGTTTTATAAATTTTCAAATATGCCATTGTATTATAATGAATATATTCTCAAAAATAAATTATATATTTAAATAAATAGAGGTATGAATGGTTGTATAGAATGAAACCAATATAGGAATAGATTTTTTGAGAAGAAGATTATATATGTAAAATTAGTGTTTTGGTATATTTTTTCATTATTAAATAGTATTAGAAAAAAAATTGCATCATTCATGGTAAATAATAGAGATAAAATTAGGGGGATTTGAATATAAAAATAGAACAAATCACCCACTTCAATAGGTTTACATCAATTTTGATATGAATAAAAATTTTACAGAAACAAATTATAATATGGAACATGTGATCAATAAGAAAAAATATAAAATGAATGATTTTTTATCGTACATGTAAAATTAAAATTTAGTTTTAGAATATAAAGTATTTGAAGAATTTTTTATTAAAATAATCAAATAATATTTTATAAGATACACTAAAAGCTATAAAATATATTAATCCCCTTGTTATGTATAATTAATGATCCATGACCATTATAAAAAATTAATTATTATAATGATTGTTAAATAATTTGAAGGGGGTTATATAACATTTTAAATTGACAATTCATTGAAAACAAATGGTTTTAGAGTAGCTAAAATTAATAAAAATTACAACAACATTGATAATGATGAATTTAATTTGAATAAATTAGAACCAAGTCTTAGATAATTATATTAAAAATATTATTGGAAAAAAATACGATTACATTACAAAAGGGGCATCAATAGGCATGTGTGGAAATCACCCTAGGAATGAGACTCAGCCAGGGGTAAAGAATTTAGTTAGGGAATTGATGATCACATTGAGCTTGTATGAACATAATAATTCCTATCAAGAAAGTATTCAAATAGATTTTTTTACAAAAATGAATGTGTCACATTAAGTTTTATCTCTTTAGTAGCTCAGAGGAACAAAAACCAATTTACATGGATCCTCTATGGTATATGTAATATTTATTATTTCAATGTTTGGATAGAGAAGGTCATATCAGATTGAACCCAAAGGTAATTCCATCTATAATATGTCATGATGACCACCACACATATGGTGGGCCTCGGGGGAACCTGAATTCACACCATCCATATTAACTTTTAACCTTTATTGTGACAATATAAACCCCCAAATTGAAATTTCCACAAGATAATAATAAGAACTTATGATCACACCATGAAAATGTAAAATATATAAATTATAAATGTCATTTATCATCTAATTTATTGGTATCATGGATTTTTTCAGGATATATTTATGAATTGCACAGATGTATATAAAAAAGAATGTAGGATAGTTTTCCAAAGAAGTTACATTCTCTGGCATTCAAATGAAAACCATCATTATAGTTTTTGAATCATGATAGAGATTATGAACATTCTTATGATGGTCAATTCTATAAGTGGAATCTATCAGCACATTGAAGATAATATAAATCCTAATATATATTAATAAGAGGGTTTACAAAAAATGGTATCATATTTTTTAGATTTCAAAATAGTTTTCAATATTAGTATTCAAGAGAAAAATAATTTATGGAATTCATAAGATTTTTATCATTGAAAAATCAATGTTACATGGTCTAAAATAAATGATCTGTAGAGAAATATTGTTGGACTAATATAAGACTATATAACTACATTTAATATTTGGAAATTGTTGATGATATCCTGTATATATCATGATGGATGTGATATATTTTCAATATTATTATTAAATCTTGTTTAATATGATTTTGTAGACTTGTTTATATGAAATAAATAAATTGAGATAGTTAATCCAACTGATTCATTATTTACATTTCAAAGAAGATATTCAATTTGTTTATGCCTCCCATATAATTAATTATGAGGATGATTAAATTCACCAGGGTAGTATATAATAATTTTTTTCATTAGGTTTTTTCATATAGGAAAAATTAGTAAGTATATAATCATAAATTTTTTTGAGTACAATGAAAAAATTATATAATACTTGACTTCAGTGTACATTATAGTATAATAAATAAGTTTGTTGATGATTCAATAAAAAAGAGTCAATTTGATATATATAGAATTAATTAAAAAAATCATGAAACATCATTGCATTTATAGTTACTATATAAAAAAAATTATTGAATCAATAAAAATTGTTTCTTAATAATTCTAAATTCCAATATAATTAATTATGAAAACCTTAACAAGATTTATAAAATATCTATCACTCTCCTTTAATTTATGAACACAATTAATTACAATGGTTTTTAAAAATTGTATAGTTTTTTGTGATAATGTTGAATATGGAAAATTATTTTTTTATACCTCATTTAAAATATCATAGAATATATTGATTAAAAAATTAAAAGGATAACTAATAGTGATTTTTTAAACTCATTGGAAATGAATAAGATCTCAAAAATTTATAAATGAATGATGGTAGGGTTGAAGTTTCCAAAACTGAACCTATTAAACAACGAAAAAAATTACAAATTTTGGATGATGATATTGAATATTTTACTTACTATAAATATTATGATATTAAAACAAAAAACCCTAAAAAAACATAATAAAAAATAAATAAGTCAACGATAAAAACAACAATCAACTTTAGAATCACATATTGGAGAATGTAGTTTTGTGGGAAAATATAGTCACACATTTCTATTTTAAAGAGCTAACAAAAAATATTAATGATAAATTTGAAGAATAAAAATTCTTTTAAATGATGGATGAATTTATGATTAAAATTTTACAGAACAAAATATTTTTTATTATAAATATTTCAAAGGGGAAAACACTTATAATCATAAAATGTGATTTAATGATTTTTTTAAATTTAAAAATTGACAATTCAAAAAAATTTGATGAGGTGGGTGTATGGGGTTCCGACAAATTTATGTAATTGGGATTAATTAAAAATATTACATTATTTTTAATACTAACACCATCAGTTTTTTAAAATTACATCTTAGATAACCTTCAGTGTTATTTATATGAACAAATAATCTATATTTTTAGTGGTGAACTAAATAAATAATCATATATTGATCCATATAAATTTATTATACTTTATGATAATGATATGAATGTATTAGAAATAAAAATGTTTTATATGGTTTTATATAATCCCCATGATCAATTTATTTTGAAAATGATAAATACCAGAGAGGAGTGTAATTAAGAAAATGGTAATTTTCTAGTAATCTACTTGTAATAATTAATAAATCTACATCAAATAGTGTGGTTGTGGGTAGTTATCGAATAATCGTTTTCAATAATGGGGATAACTATTATGATTGGTATTCAAAAAAGTTAAGAATAATTTATAGAAGTATGTTTTTGTTTAGATGAAATTATTCAACGGATTTTAGGTTACACAAGATGCTCATCCCATTTATATTTAGGATAAAAACATTCTATGGAATTATTTATATTATTTTAATAGATAATCTATAGGATTTAATATATTAATTAAAAGTGGATAAAATTATATCACGAATGATGAATATAATTTTTTATAAAAAATGTTTCAGAATGTATATGGGATTAAATTTTAATTTTACTTCTCATATTAATGACATTTTATTTTTTGGAAAACATTTTAATACGTGTTATTCCAAAAACATCAATGATTCGATGTGGATTGTTTTATTTTTTTGAAATCATTCAAATTATGGAATTTTATTAATTTCAAATTTTATATAACCCAATATGGTTCCAAATATGAGGATAATAGTTTTTACATTGACTTTAATAATTACAAATTCGGTGAATTATTCTTCAGTAGAGGAATTTTTTTATAGGACCTCATTATGAAATTTGAAGTCACTCTAACACATCTAATTCTATATATGTGGTTAGATCAAATAAATATTCATAGATGTTACAAATGAGGAAAACAATTGGATAATAACCTCACATTTCTTAATATCCAATCTGGTTATATATTGATACAAAATTTTATATAAATATTTTTGATACTTATATATATAAATAATTTTTATGTGCATTTATGCCAATAATATTGTTTTATTCGACATTAGATATAATGGAATACTGATGATGTAATTTTCTTCTGCCAAGGATAAAATTACTCTTTGAGATAAAAAATAGATCAACCTACGTAATATGAGTAATTAAGGAAACAAAGGGGTGATTCTCTAATTACATAAGAGAGGAATGTTTCACAAATGGTAATCCTCTTATAGTGAAAATATATTTTCACCATATATGATTGAGGGAAAGAAAAATTATTTCATCTTTATCAATGTCCAAATATTCCACTAAAATATATTTCATTTATATCAAATCAAATAGGGATTAGTGTTAAAAGATTTCAGGATAATATAATATTTTCTAAATATATTTTTATTATTATTAATATGGTTTATTCAAGATATTTTTGCTGAGAATTATATGAGAATTTTATAAGTTATTCTATGTTGAGAAATAGATTTTATTGATTTAAAATATTATGTTCGAGTTTTGAAAAATTAATACATATGATATTGATGTTCAAAGTTTTCTAAGGGAAAGTATTTTCTAGAATATATCATTTATATTTGTTGATATATAATATTAATAGGTTGATATGTATCATGTTTTATGTCATGACTATGATACTTACTAATACATCATATCTAAAAAACACTAAGATGTGATAATGTGTATGCTTTCTCATAGATCTGTAACATATTTTTAATAATTCAAAATACTTTATATAAAAAGAAATCTATGTTCATTAAATAAATAAGATACGTCTATAAATAAAAAAATATCACATGTGGATCATACTGAAATAATATAATATGGGGAATGAGCTCTAAATTTTAATATAACTCATAATACATTGAATATACTTTCCAAGGTAAATAACAATCGTTTCCCCATTATAGTGATATATATTTTTTATCTTTCATATTAATTTTTTTAATGAAATAAAATAAAATAAATAAAATTCATGATGTATATTTATTCTTAAATAATAAAATTTATGGATTTATATAAAGATATAGTGTAGATACATGATAATAATTAAATGTAAATATAAATGATAAAAATGAGGGGATCATTGATAACAATTTATATATTTTCATGTTTTAGTAAATATAGACCTTAAATTATGATGAAAACATAATGGATTTATTAAAAATATTCTCATTATGTTTATATGTGAAGAACATGGATAATATAAAAATGTTAGTTTGTGATTTTTGGTGGATAATCCACAATATTTTTTCCGTGTTTTTATTGATAAAGGATAATAGGGTGAAAACCAACATGTTTTCAAAGATTATTTGATGAACATGTGATCATGATTTAAATATAATAATAATTATTTACATAATTTTATAATTATATTTGATTGAGATAATATACAATTAATATACAATGGGAATCTATATTTATTGAGTTGGATTTAATTTTATAAAATTTCAAACAAAACTTAATGAGACGTAAATAGCCTAGTTGGAGTTCATGATAAGAAGTTGGGGAACATTAACATTGTAATTCTACACATCACTAGATCACACATAAAATGGTGATATATTGTAAAATAATGGTAATTTTAATTTGATTTGGTAATATGCTTGTTCTTTTTTTCAAAATTGATTTATCATCATATTATATTCAGTTCATTGATTTACTCTTCCCAATAGCACCATGTGAATAATAAATGGAAGGATATTTTTGATTTTGATAAAAACACCATATATCTATGGAATATACATCAACATTGGAGGTGATAATTTTAATGAAAGTATTTATTTCATTTATATATTTTATATATTGGTATAAGTTATGGTGACTGTTTTATAACAAATAAAAAAGCATTAGTGATAATTAAAATGAATAAATATTGATTAATTTTCCCTCTCAATATGAATCACATCACCTTGCGATATTAATAGTTACCTCGAATTTCATAACATTTTATGAATACTCAAAATAAATTTTAGAAAAACGGTTATCGTAGATTACCATAAAAGTTATATCTGAAAAATTTATTTAAGGGCCAAGGCAAGTTATATATTAAATTATAAAAAAATATCCAATATCAAAAAATAATTTATCGCTACATCCATTCTAAATGAGATATTCCTAGACCCAATCCTCTTTATAACAACTAATTTGCATTTAACATACCTATATTAAATGAATGTTTATTAAATTCAACAACTCCAAGAATTTATTTTTTATATATTTTGTTGCTGATAATTATAAAATAATAACCATATATAATAATAATATTATTATAATATTCATTAAAAAACATTTTATGGTAATTAATACATTTATAGTAGAACTGAAAAACTAGGGATATTCATGAATGTGTGGCCGACCAAAAAAATATTATAAAATTATAAATTATTATAATGAAATAGATATAGAAATTATTATGAGTACATGGTTTATAATAATAATAATTATTACATCACAATAATTGGATCCTAATAATAAAGAAATAAAATTATTCATTATTAAAATTTATAAACAACATAAGTAATAACTCCCTTATGACATGTTATTGTTTAAAAAACAAAGGATATTTGTAGTATCCCCATGAAGAACATCAAGAAAAATTTATAATATATAATTTCATTTCAAAGATAATACATTATAATAAAATACCTATCTAAATAACTAACGTTTATTATAATTATAATGCCTCTGATCATGTCATGTTATATTAAAATTATGGTATAACAAATTCATAGGTAACATTCATAGAACATAAACATGAAATAACACATGATAAGTGAATTGGTTTTTGAAACCTACATGGATTATTTATCTCCAACATGTCAATTATGATTATAATTTAAAATAATACTCTTTAACATTACAATAAAACATGCCAATTATGTGGTTTTTCATATGGGAAAAAATATCATTGAATTTATAACTCATATATGTGAACTATAATTTATATAAAAAATAGAAAACCTAAATTAAAACATCAATATATAAGATGAAAAACATAATCCCAAACTCATAAAAAATGAAATTTGAAAAGAAAATAATGGTACTAACTTTTCATAATATTTTTATAAATGTAAATTATTTTGGGTAATTACTCTTTATTTTTAAAACTCATTTTTTCATATTAAAATACATCACCCTTTTAATTAATTAATTTTCCCAAAACGATATTTAAAAATAAATACCATATTGAATGTAATAGTAATATGAGAGTTAATGAAGATATATAACTCTTTAATGAACTTATTTACACTGAAAACACAATTAACATGGATAATTAATTATGTGTTGCATATAAAAGGAAAAACAGATATAAAAACAAATTTTAATAATCATTAAATTAAAAATTCTCTATCTTAATCCACTTATAATTCATTCCTTATTCTATGAAACTATGTGTGTCATGATAGTTATGAGGGTGTGTGAAACATTACATGCACCCAAATCTATATACAACTAAACAATTGATACTCATATAAATAAGATAATTATTATATTTCTTGTCGCTCAAAATATAGATTACAGAAGGAAAAAAGTAGCATAAATTAAAATAAATTCAAATGTAAAAAATTTAATTCAAAACTATCTCCAGCATCCAGAATGCTAGCTTTATCATCAACAACAAGCTCTATCTGGATCAATCAAGAAATAAAATATCATAAGTGATTTCTTTCTGTTTCTCAAAAATTTCATACATATACTGTTTTCGAGTTCTACTGGAATTATAATTTGGGGTGAGATAAATCTTATTAGGTCACACCTAAAGGTGTCTATAACCTCTAATATATATAATATTATTTGTTTAGTGTGAAATCAGGCATATATGAAATTAAATGTTAACTATAATACAAATATCCAAGTAAATTCTTCATCTATCGGCACGATTCTAAAAATGTAAATAGTTAATTAATTAAACACATTCCAATTCATATTAATATGTCACACACGGTAATACTGAAACTGATATCTAGAAATTAAAATTATAGTGAAGGATCCAAGACATATAAAGGAGTGCTAAAATGATAATAATAGTGGTGAGGTTCCAATGTAATAACCAAAGACGCCATGTTTTTATTGATAATGACTATGTTCTACGGTAAGGAAACATATACCACACTTTTCTCCAGCTTTGAATTAACTATATATTTTATATAGGATTAATAGTGGAATATTATGAGCATCATCCATTGAATTCAATAATAGTTCCACTTAAAAAAATCTAAAGAATACATCCAAGGTAGAAATATTAACGTAATGGCTAGGTCCAAAGATATAACCAACACACCTCTTGTTCGCAGAATTTATCAATGTTCAATGGATTAAATCCATTGAATACTATAATAATGGATGGATCCTTTGATGTCAAACTATTCATCCACAGCTAGATGGGGATCATGGTTCAAGTTGTGTATAAACAAAGTTAATCGACATCCTTGAATTAGAATGGAGTCCACTAGAGCTCAATGAATTCCATCAGGAATTTAAAAAGATAACTCCAATATAACCTATTTTATAATGATGTAATAGTCCACATGTAATTAGGAACCTCAAAATTCATCCAATTAATAATTAATTTCTTCTAATAAATCGTATGTTTTATTATTTTCACTTACTTCAATAATTTCATTTTATTATGACGAAAAGGCCAAGGACAGTGGAACCAATTAGGTCTATTCATGATAAATTACGTTGTACTCTCACTTAAAATTCATAACATAAAAATGTTGGGATAAGGATGATCAACCACATTCTGTTAATTTAATATAAATTTGGCCAATTCATATATATACAACATACTTTATAATTTATAATTTCTAATTTATTATTCTAGTCGAAACACTTAACTTATGTGGGTCATGTGATTATCCTACATGTTACATTAAATTTAGCATTTAAGTAGTTTTTCTAAAATCTTATTACCATATGAAATGTTATTAAATATATTCATAAGGTATATCTAAAAAGACATTACTGAAATTTATGTCATAACCACCCTCTAAAAGCTTACATAAAGAACAATAGTACATGTAGTGAGCATATATGTGGATGTAACAACAAACAATGAATAAAATATATTGAATGGTTCTTCAAGCATTTTTCTAATGGATATATAAATGTAATATAAATTAAATTGATGACTTTAAATGAAATGGGATTTCACATATGATAATTTATAATGCAGTGAAACATGTGAAATGAGTAATATACCACTTACCTCCTCCTCGCATGCCACTCTTTGTCTACTTTCAGACTCTATTTATTCATGTATTTGTAGAGATCTAATAAATGGATCAGTTTCATTAAATTGGGGAATATGAGCATGTATATATATATCATCACTGGTAGGAAGAAAAATGAAATAAGGTTAAAAATAATTTATAATCATACCTTCATGGTTCCAATAATATGGACGATGAACGAATCAGACCCTAGATAGATGTTCATTTTCAAAAAAAATTATTCCCTCATTATTATAAAAATATAGAATCTTATGGGGGATATTCACATGATAGAAATAAGAAAGGATGGATGGTGTTTAAGACTTATCAGTAAGGGTATATTTTTAATTTCACTGAAATTTTTCTTTTTCATTGTTTTGAAAAACAGTTTGAGAAACAATGTCCCAATTGTTTATAGTCTACTAAGGGAAGGGGTAACATCATAGTTAGGCCACATACATTCAGAACCATAAAACACCGTGGACAAAATATATACAATTATTTATGAATTTTTATCATGTTCAAGAGGACCCAGTGCATGGTTATAGAAAAATTGGTGCCCTATAACCCCCACTCCCCAAACTTGCACTGTTAGATGTAACCATGCATCCTATCCCACATGGTTAATTATAACAATAAGATATGACTTTTTCACTAATAAATGACTAATTGTTGATCCAAACCTACCCTGGACACCCCAGATACCTTCATAGACCCATTAGGTATCTAGTTATTCGATCAAATAAAATTAGAAGAAATATTTAAAGGATCTACGCCTAAGTGAAAAAATGACTTATTATAGTGATCAACCCTTAAAGTAACTCATTCATGAGTTCACCTTACATACTGGTGAAAATTATCTCAGAAAAACTCTAGCCATAGGGCATCTACGGGAGCATCCTGGTCCCATGTATTGTCATGTACATGGTCGTGATACCACAATACCCATAATTGAGGGTTATAATTACCTAAGAGATCCATCATTCTCTGGTGGACAATGTTTATAAGATAATTATTTAATGAATCATCAAAATATTTCTCAAATTCCTTAGCATAAAAAATGGGATGGGAAGTTATGATACTACTGAATCCATGAAGCATGACATATTCTGTGCAAGGAATATTACCTCTTATATAATTGTTACGGATAGCCTATCAAACCGACTGTCTAAAAAATCTCAAAATCCCCCTATATAATGAGGGGATTATTTCCCTTTCCACTATATCCATGTATACCCTATCCTTAGTGGCACTACAAAGGAATACATGATCCATGGCCTTGAACACTATAGGTCATCGATGTCGATGAGGGTATGATTTAATTCATGACTAAAGAGTATAAGTATTCTACATGATTAGATAAACCTTCTCTGATGAATCATGAACAAGATGATTACCTAGCTGGTCTTCCACCCCTGCTTCTAGCTACTACAGTGGTGAACGACATGACCTACCATATGTGGCCTGAAATGAGACTTTTGAATTTTCTAATGGAAGATATTTTCGTATGATAACTTTATGAGAGGGATATTATTTAATATGAATCATGGAAATAAAGGAATAATTCACAGAACATGTTATTTTTAACATGTAACATTCATTATGATTTTCCATCAAATTATTGGAGAAAATATTTTATCAGGAGAACCTATGTACCCATATGTTTCTGTAACCTCTACCAGAATCGTGAAATTAAAAGAAAATCCCTATCTGAAATGATAGTTTGATGGACCCATGTATATTGATGATCTTTTTCACATTCAATATTGTATTCTCATCAACCTAGAATGTATCATGGATAGGAAAAAATGGGTTATATTAGTTATTATTTTAGTTACAACACATAGAGGGTCGTTGGCTCTAGAAAACCCTACTAATTCAACTACAAAGTCCATGGAATGATCATACCATTTCTATTTTGGGACTAGTAGAGGAAGTAATAAACTACAGGTCTTATGTTCAATGTATTCAACTTCTGGATGGAGGAATGCTTTGTGGTAATGCATATTATCTAAAATTTCATATAAGGCCACTAATAATGGAGTCAAATATCTTGATACATTTTTCATATGCCTTGATGAACAACCCAATAAGATGTGTTGGATTTGGGTATCAACTCTTCTACTATATCTATAGGAACCTAGGATCTTCCATGTATATGTAGGATGTTGTCTCTATCCATAAACCAATCTGGATCCATATTACCTCATAAAATGATCTCAGTGGTAACCATGCAGAGGAACTGCAAATTTCCTTATATACACCTTCTCACTGTGAAATGAGGTGTCTTTAAAATATTAGAGATGAGACAGTTCATAACCACGGTGAAATTCTAGATGAAACATAGATAATAGTACCATAAAATTTCATTCATCATTAGATTCTCATATGACCTATTTTGAGTCTTATGACTCATTACTTGTGCTACACAATTTCCCATTTCATGTGCATATGAGGTTTAAAAAAATAAGTAATGAATATATTTGAACCATAATCAGTATATTAGATTCATACCACTCTATGTAATGATATATCTTAGGATCTATTGGTCTTTATATAACATAAATCACTCACCCAACAGATAATGCCTCCATCAACATAAGACATGGAAAATTGCTACCTTCTTGAAGTCGTGCATTGGGTAAATAATATCATGAGGCCTCAATTACTAATATCTTTAAATAATGTCTCTTTCCTCATGATTAACCACTATTCCTATGATAATCCTTGATGCATCATATAACACAGTATAACCCCGGCCTAGTTCGGAAGATTTTGAATAGGTGTTGATGAAAGCCTCCATTTCATCTCTTGAAAAACATTATCTGATGCTCCTGACAACAATAACATAACACCATTATTTATAGGAGTAGTAATAGGTTATTAATGGAATGATAATTCATGTATGAAACACTTATAATATTAGGAAAACCCCAAGAAACTCCACTAGTCTATCATTTTCATTGGATACTCCAATGAACCCACAACTCTCTCCCTCTATGGGTGAACAAATAATCATAATTTGGAAATAATGAAACAAATTAAGTGAGATTTTTTGATCCATAAGTTACTCTCAGAAATGATTTTTATGAGTGTCATAATCTCTCAGTGCACTCCAAATGAACTCATGGTGACTTGAATGGTCACTATGAATGTGAGATTATTAAATGATTTAATCAAATAAGGCCCCCAAAAAGAATCTAGTAAGGGAAAGAAAAACCTCTTTATTATATCCATAAAAATAGTTGGCACATTTTTTATATTCAATTACATAATGTGGTACTCATACAGACCATACCTATAAAATAATGTGGGATGAGGTATGCATTATGGGATAAAATTCACATGATGTTATCATGATCTCCATTAGATCATAGAACACACCATAGATCCTAGGATTTGGTCTAAGACATCATATATTTGAGGCTGTTGATACAGGTTCACGACCATAATATGATTTAATACTATATAATCTACACATAGATAAAGAGTCTCATCCTCCAACTTGAAAAAACTCATGGTCGATCCCTAAGATGATTTGTAATGATATATAAAATCATTTCCCTCTTAATATAATAATTTTAAATTGATAACATGGATCTCATTAGGCTCTTTCCTTTATAATCGAATAGAAAATGTTGATTCTACAGGAATGATCTCAATGTTAATCTCTACCACTCCATCAAGTGATAATACAGATAAATCGTTAGGAAAACATACATGAAACACTATACTATTATATGGTAATTCATCTGAAAGTAATATATTATCCTACATGAATAGAATATTAGTATGGGTAGTCACTCTGCATATCCCATCATGCCCATAATCCATTCCTATTATCCATGAAAACAAACTAAACCTTATGTATTTTACATCTATAGATTGGTGTTGTGAATGATAAAATATTGTGATAATCACCTACAAAATAATGATATAGAACAAACTAATCAGCATAAGAATGAAATAGTGGCTCCCCATCTTATGGAAAAGGAAGTTATATAAGAAATGAAAATTCTCTACCTTGGTTGGATATTCCCAAAACTAGCACATTCCAACTAACCAGACTCCCAATGGTGTATCCACGGCTATAGAACCACAATAGTACTCCATGTACATCCAATGAAATTCCATGATAGACAATGATATGAAGGAGTGTGATCCACCTTTACTAAAATATGTAAATACTATATTTGAGAAATTATTAATAGTACATAGGACTATAGATGGACTTGTAGCTTGATCATTGGGTCTCATCTCTAGTGAATGAAATAGACGAGATCCAATTCATGATACGCTATATGAACATCGTCGATCAAGAATACTCTAATAGTGCTTTTGGTGATTTGAAGTCTAGCTACCATGGCCATGAAATATGCTTAGCCCAATCTTTCTGATTCTACTCCAACTCCCCACTAGACATGACTTATGTGAACCTATCTAAAAATGTAGGAGTGGGTGAAAAATCTTTTCCATTATAATTTGACTGAAATTTATGATAGAATATATGAATAATCTGTATACTATCGCAATACCAGAACTCTACAAGACCTCAATCATAGTGAGGATTCAGTTGGCCCTATAATCCAAACTAGTTAAAAGCTATTGAGATTTCATCATGACTAATCTAGAATCCAATTCCCTGATGTGAAACCACGATACATAGATTTTTGGTATCAGTGGAACTACTAAACTACCTCATCAATGGTTATATATTACTTGTACTATTTAAATATCTCAGACTTACCTCAGTGATTACTATTTTATTGACTATTTTAGAGAAGGTTGTTAGTAAAAAGATATTTACATAAATGTGGTTCACATAATCAATACCATTATTATGTTTCTACAATGGGGAAACTCTTCAATGACTAGAATTTGTGTAAAACATTGTAACTCAGTGGAACACACTGAAAACAAAATAACTATTATATAACCCTACTCGATATGAATGAACTCTCTAGGTCCCTCATCTCTCAGCATATGAGGAATGAACTAATCATATAATGAAATATAGAAATCAGGCCATACAATTCTAGATGGTGACCATCTGAGTAATCACATGCCACCATCACATGGCCTAATCAAGTAGTGTGTATGAAAAAAAATTAATCATCTTCTTTGGAAGAAACTCCAGATTTGCAATGATAGAAAATGTGGGCCCAATCTAAAAGCCATCAATATATTTACCAAAAACCACTGAGAATGCAAGGGGATTCTGTTAATAAAAATCAAGGGTTATATTAGCCATCATAGGTGTAGAACATGGATCAACATGCATGGATTGGATTAGACGTAGAAAATTAGGATGAATGTGATCTTCAGTTCCAAGATCATATACAATAGGTAGTTTATTAAGTGGAATTCCTCACAATATGACTACTGGATTGAGGCTCACCATTCATAGAGCATGTTCATTTCCACCCACCTAGTGTATAGAAAAAGAAATTTGTTGAGTCATTGTCCCAGAAATTCCATGGACATTGCTCAAAATATTATTATATTGATAGATATAACCAATAGTGGAAGAAGAATTCAAGAACGTTCTCACTACCCATGGTATACTACCACAACTACATGCTTAAAATACATTGTATAGGAATGTGATCATGTATTTATTATAGGGGTTCAGTAGATAAAATGACAAATATACCATGCCTCGTCATTTACTATCAACCATTTGATTTATAAATAATGTCTCACTTTTATTTTTTCATCTTCTTATTTCCAAATATCAGGATTCATTAAAATATTTTTTTCCATAATGTGATCGAGGCCCCATATACTTTATCAGTAGAAATGACAACGATTTAATTTTCATCGAATTGTTCTACTTGGTAAATTTTTTATTCCACCCTTTTAGGGCCAATAAGACATCATGAATTGAAATTAGATATCAACCAGTAACAAAAATTGTGCATCATATATATATATATATATGATTCTCTCAACAATCATAGTCCTATCAAGAAATGAAATTAGTATAATTCACTTACATAGAAAAGAATATGCCTGGATTTAGAATTTTAGGTTTCTATGATTATGTATGCAATATTTATCCTTTTCCTTATATAATTATGGCAAACGAAAAATAATATCATTATTATAAATAATAAGCAAGAACACCGTACAACATGTGAATCCTGAAAAGGTGAAATTATATCAATATTAATATTCCAAAACCAAATAGAAAATATAATTCAAGAAACTCATCATTTCTCCTAGACAAGAGTTTGTGATGCCTATTCATTACATATGACCATGTTCCCTGAATTCATAATATAAAATATATTTTCTCTAAATAGTTATGAAATAACGGATGTTCCTATGATAATAAATTGTTACTTCCCATACCCAGATACCACATAGTGGTTTTCCAAGCATGGTTGACCACATAGTCTCAACTATATCTCCCTGAATGAATGATGCTTCCAACTAGTAGCGATGGACTCAGGTATCTGTATGCATATTATTCCTTAATTAATATATTATAGCACATCAGATATATACAATATAACTGTATTTTTCAGAATTAATGCAATAATCATATAGAATAAAAATTGTATAATGTTGTTATAAATATATTAACAAATGGTATTCATACACAAAATTTGATAATGTTATTTAATGTATATAAAATTATGAAATACTTGTATACAATGTTACAGATAGTAAATTCTATAAAAATTTATAAAAACAAGGAATCCAAAACTATCTCTTTCATATGGAGCTCCATATAATCCACCATCTACCCATTACATTCTAATCAATAATCTAATAAAGTGTATGAAGTGATATTCTTCCATTTTTCAACAAACGTGTACATAAAGTCTTCATAGCTACCAACTGGATCCCGTATAGTTTGTGGGACAATTATAAATATGTCATCTGTAATGGAATCTATAAAATCTAGCCTGGTTAATACATACAACAATATAATGCAATCATGGACATATATAATCATATATGTATAGTAATCTACACACCCAACACATTCTTTATCCCTGAGATTAATCTAAACACATATCCATCTAATTAATTGAATACATTCTAGTGTATTTAATTTAGTGATTTCAGGTAATGTAATCACTGGAATCAAAACATGATAATGAAATTAATGAATGAAATACATATCACGACATCTAATAGTGAAAATAATAATTGAGAGGTTTAAAGGTAATAACCAAGGCTCCCTTAGTGTTATTAAATTGATGAGGTTCTAAAGTGATAATCAAGACCACCTAGAATTCATGGATAGAGAACATAGTGGTAAATACATCATAGATATAGGTGTATGAGAGTAATCCTATGATACTAATCCATGTAATTCCACAATAGTTTGATTTAACTAACTGTAATAAATACATACAAGGTAATATGGGTAGGAGCCATGTTTTAACCAAGTCACCTCATGTCTGTAAAAGCCGTGATGGATCAAGGGAGTGTATCTATGGAATCCAATATATGTAACGAGGCATCCTACTTTTTCATACCTGGATTTTTATGATAGAAGAGGATCATGTTCCATGGTGGGTATCAACCAAGGAAACCCATATCCAAGAATTAGAATGACTTCCAACATAATTCAAGGAATTCTCTTGGGAATCCAAAAGATAACTTGATTCCAAAAACTACCATAGTGATGTCATGGTCCACATGTAATTATGAACCACATAATGGATTTAGATAATAATTTACACCATCAAATTAATCATACCATTTATTAAGTTCACATAGTTCAATATTTTACTTTTATTAGTGTGAAAAGTACAAAGAACATGTAATCATTTTTTTCATTTAAAATTTAATTACATGGTTCTCTCTATTATCATTCATAAAATTAATATTTAGGCCTAAGGAAGAAAATCCACATGAAATTAATTTTATATAATCTATTACATATCATATATATACAACATACATTAAAATTTACCAATTAAGAGTGAATAATCACGTTGAAACACGTATCATAAGTGGTTCAGGTGATTATCGAACATAGTATATTCCATTTATCAAATAAATATTTATCTAACAATAATATTACCATTTTTATGGTCAAGACACATACACTAAATGTGTTGAAAAGAATTCATAAAAACACAATATTTAAAAACTGGCCACTAGAAGCATAAATTTTGAATCACTCTACAAGGGGTGGAAAACATATTTTAAATAACCACCCAAGATGAATAACTTATATGGAATGTTTTTTTGAAAATAAAATCTATAAATGCAAGCCACATAAATTAAACATATAACAACTGATGAAATTGGAATGCCCAAATGGAAATTTATATAATGGCGATTTTGAGGGATGAGTTATAGACAACCTACAATGTAATTCTATGACTATACTCATAGAGTAAAAGCCTATATTATTTCTTTTATTTTAAGAGAGTTTATGAATTTATGAACCCCCTAAAATTGGTGAATATTATCTTGCATCTAAATAGAATTTTTGATAGTAAGACGAAAAGTCAATGATTTATAGGGAATTAATATCATACCAACATAGATCCAAAAAAATATTAGTGGCTAATGAATCAGTCACTAGATGGACAATATGTATAAAATCCTATTTTAGTCCATCAAAGAGCTCAAAACAATATAAACTAGAGGATATTTTAGAAATATATAAATAAAAAGGTATGTATGATTTTTAAAACATACTAAGAAGGGAATATTTTAAAATTGACTGAATTGGGAATTTCATATGGTTATCCTAGATGGTTTGGAAAACCATGTGCCAATAGTATAATGTGTGCTGATGGAAGAGGGCATCCACACAGTTATGACGCATGATTATTGAAACATTATTCAAATTGTAGAATAGAAATTTTTAATTTTTGTGCTGTTTTTTAATAGTTTTGAGGCCCCTGACACATTGTTTTGAAAAAACATAGGCCATATAACACCCCACGATCCACCATTGTATAGTTAGATATAACCATGATTCATTTCCCACATAGTTCATTTAAACCAAGATATAGAAAATTTTCTACCGAAAAATAGCTGGGCTTCGAGATCTGAATAACCCCCTAAAACGCCAATGACATTCACTAACTGATTAGGGATCCATTTTTGAACCATTATTGAAAATTAGAAAAAAACTATATAAAAGATTCATACCTAAGTGATGAATCAGGTTCATTAAGCGATTTCCTTCTAATATTTATTACTAATATCTTTCTATTTTTTATTTTTTGTGGATTACATTCTTCATTATACTCCTACAATTTAATTCAGTACTAAGCATTGGATTATATAGTTCTCCATATCTCAAGAAGATGTCCTCAAATTATCATATTGGTTGAACATCTATGTCATCCTGATGGGATTAATTTTTTCACATGGGTGAATATCTATATCATCCAGTAATATTCCCATTATCATATCCTTTATATGGATTACTATTTTACCTGCACGGAACATAAAACATAAAAAATAAATCAATTTTATATTTTTAATCTTCCTTTATTTCATCGATGAAATATCCTATGAATTCCATTAATATTTATGGGTCTCCTAAAATGAATTGAATTAGCATTATTAGCATGTATTTATCTATTTTAGAGTCCTAGTTCTCAATGTTTTTAATTTTGATGTTGACATTGTGGCCTACATATTTTAAAATCATTTTAAATGTTATAATATGTATAATTCAAATTCTCAGGGTTCAAAAATATTTTATAGTGAATCTATTCCATTTTATATGTACACATTGATATGTAATAAATTTATTCATCCTCAATCAAGTGTTTCCAAAAATTTTATCTACTCAAATTCAAACTCATTTAATTTTATATATTAATTTTTTATCAATTTCTTGACATATAGTTTATATCATTCATCCATTGATTTATTTTTCTTAGACTATATAGTTTTAGCATCAAAAAAATTATATTTCTATGAAAAATATTATATAATGTTTTGATTAATGATCACATTTACTTACCATAAGGGGTATCATTAATCACATATCCCTAAACCAATCCCTTCAAATATATATTTATTTAAAACTTTATTTCTTGATAGCCACTATTCTTATGGGAATTTTCATATATGTATTGATGGAATAAATCATCATTTAATTTATTTTCCTTCCACCTCATCCTATGTTGTAATTGAATGAATTTATAATCATTGGATCCATTGTGTATATTAATATTTTGTTGAAAAGAAATATAATATCACCCCTACATCATATATGGAACTATTATTGAATTAAATTTTATCATTATTTAAAATGAAACATCTGTTGTTTGAGTTTCAATCTTAATGTGTCAGCTTAAAAAAATTAATTTAATTAGTGGTGATTTGTATGATCATAAGGCTGATTTAGAAATGGATCAAGAAACATTAAGTACTAATATTATTGTTATATCCACCATAATTGATGAATGATAATAATGTATAAAATTATATTTCCCTATATATCATATAAATTCATTACAATCCAACATTATATTAATATAATATACTCTATAAAATTTCTATTTGAATATTTTTTCCATTGAAAACATGTTTGAAAAATATCATTTTAATGATCCTATTAATTTCCTTTTACTCTAATGGAGATATCTATAAAGAAAAATATCAATATAAAATAATTTCACTGGAGAATATAACTAAGTTAATAAACTAAATCAAAAAATTGAAAGGTAAAAAATTAAATATTGTATTTTTCATAGATATCCATCACTGATTATTGATTAAATAATTTTACCCACATAGTGAAATGTTATTTATAATGGTAAAATCATGTCTTCAATTCATAATAATACTCATCTCTATGACTAATTAAAAACTATAATATGCAATCATTTTGGTGTCAGACCCATAAGGATGAATTTATATATCACTTTTGAAAATAATATATAATTATAAAAAATGGAAAATCGACATTCAAAGAAAAATTAGCATATAATCATGATATGATGATGTTGAAAATATATGTACATTTCTTTTGTATAATAAAAAACGGTCTAGAAAAATACACTAGTCATGGTAATTACACTATATTCCAAAATGATTTTTTTCTCAGGTTCAAACATGTATGTTTTCTAAGAAATTTTTTATCTAAAAAACAGAAATAAGAATATTTCTCTATCAAAAATAATTGTGATTTTTGAGTCATATTATATTCATAATGTAATAAAAAACACTCCCACAGTTGAAATAAAATTGTAATGTTGTGAGAAGAAAATAAGATATGTGAATTAAAAAATATGAATAAACTTAACATGACAAATTCATGTAGTATACAGTTCTTAGTAATAATTCATCTTTAATGAATTCATTATTCTATGTAATGCATCCTAAAAATCATGGAAGGGGGTATTTTGAATGTAAATGAAACCTGATCTAAATTTTATAAAAATGACTAGTATTTGATCAAATCCATGTTCCATCACCTATATAATATCCTCATTACTTATATGTAAAATTATACTGATGTAGTTGATATTAAAAGTGAATTATTCTCAAAATGTCATACAATAATCTCAATGGTTAATTAAGAATAAATTCATCCAATGACACAAGAATATCATACATTAATGAGTCATTTTATATTATATTCATTGTGATACCTATATAAAAATGGAAATAACATTATCTTTGACTTATCATGAAATTTTAATCTCCATTACCTTTATATAGGAAGCACTAATGTAACGCCCCGACCCTAGTTACCCAGAGTCGGTGCATTATTACATAACATTGGCATGATCACAACAAAGATCAAATCTCGAAAGACCGATTGGTTTAGTAGCCTTGGAAACACTAGATATATTCATAAGTCTTACATTACATCATAAAATGAAAAACTACTACAACAACATATTGTCTCCATAATCCACACTCATATCCCCACATAATATCCCTGTAGGTCATTCATAATTTACTTCTTCACTTCCTGGGAAAAATAAAACATTGAATAGGGGTGAGCTCAAATGCCCAGTAAGGATAACAATATAGCGGAAACTTTCATAAATAAGAATAAACATTTAAGGCAATGTATAACTAAATCAAAACCCTTTCAAACGTGAACATTAAACATAGTATGGCATAAATAAAATGAAATAATGCCATTTACTTATTCACATGGATATTCTACTAATCGAATAATCACATGAAAAATCAGTAACCACTTTTATAATGATGGAATGCATAATGCTGAACTTTAATTTCTTTGTCAAGACCTCATCCCAAGACCTTGGGGATAACTGTAACCGGAACCCAACCCGGAGTGCCTCTAATAACCGGACACCAACCCGGAGTGCCCCTAATAACTGGAAACCAACCCGGAGTTCCTCTAATAACTGGAGACCAAACTGGAGTTCCTCTAATAACCGGAGACCAAACCGGAGGGCTTACTTTAACCGGTCCCCAACCCAGAACATACTTGTCTAACACATTCATCTGAATGAAAGGTTGAAATATATCATAAACATTCGGATTACAAATAACATATGAAATGTCAATACTCTAAACAAAAACCATGAGTGACATAAGAATAATTTATCCACAGTCAAAAATATCACAAAACCTTCAATAAAATATGGATGTTTTGTATCATAACAAATCAACTTCAAATAAGCATAAAATCCATCAAAGGATTTTGACATAGATGAAATAAAGACTATTTTAGAAAAAATATCTCTTTCTATTTTGAAATCATTTAAGAGTCTTATATTTATGAAATAAAAAAAAATTTGAAAATATTTTTATTATCTTGTAAGGGAAGCTTCGACGATTTTATAACGACGGAAAATAGCCACACCCGCCGTATAAGTTAAAAAAAATTCTTAACTTAATTTTGTCGAAAAGGTTAAAAAGCACCTTGTTTGGAAAACGACGGAAAGATTTCTTTATAAACCTCTTATAAAAAGTAAAACAAGGGTATAAATGACTTTAACCCATATTCTAGTAAATAGTAAAAATGTTTTCAAATTCATTTTTATGAAACATGGATGTGGATGATAAAGAGATCCCAGTAGATTATTACGTATAAACAACCTCGGATAATGAAGAGATTGCGAAATAACCCTTACCAATTTGGTAACTTATGAAACATTCAACCCATGAAAGAGGTATCATACAATGAATATGTAAATACACATAAATTAGAGTGTGTTACACAAAGAATATAATTATGGGCAGTACATACACCACACAAAAGGTGATGGTGGCAATATGGCATGAATCTCACGGGAATAAGGAGTGAGATGAAAACCCCTTACATTGTACTTTTCCTTGGTTGGGGTAGGTTAAACTCCTTTATAATGGTGAAATAATTATTATTAAATTATACAAGAATCATATACATTAATATGGTATCATATATGATATTTTAATATTGATTTGATAATAATATCTTAGTATTATCGTTGTATCGGGTGTTAACATACTTGTTTTCCTTTATAAGTTTTGTTACGTAAGCCATGTTTGTAATGGGTATGTTGTATATTATTAATATCCAGAATGATATCAAGTCCTTAAACATCATTTTTAAATCATCAAATGATAATTATACTTGAATGGATACGATGGAGAATGAATCTCATCGCGTTCGTGGAGACGGTAGTCCGTACGTACGCACGAGCGACAATATCATTCTTTTGAAATAATATATAAATGGTTGTTATATAATATAAACAGAATCATTAACATGTTATATTTATTATTTACATTAGTTACATATCATTATTATACCCATCCAAATAATAATATATTGAATAATAATTACACCACGACGTGGAGACGGTAAGCCGTACGTACGCACGTATGGTGACATGTTATTCAAAGGGTGGATAGAATAATGAATAGGGTTGTACCATATTTATAATAACATCACAATATATATATGATACTGGAGTTATTATTTTATAATGGTAATAACAAAGGAAGAAGAAGTTGAAGAAGAAAGGAACTTGGAAAAGGGTGGTGAAATCGTTACCTCTTCTTTGGGTTCTTCCTTTTGATTTGATCAAAGGAGCTCCATAGGTTGGCTTTATGATCAAACTAATGCCTCTAGGTTGTAGTGAGGGAAGTTGGTAGAGTATTTGGGCAGAGTTTAGCCGAACCAAAAGGTTTTGAAGGTGTGAAGTAATGAGAAGGATGAGTGCCCTTTTATAAGAGGGGTGAGGGGCACCTTTGGAAAAGCTAGAAATATTAGTTAATAATAAATTCATATTCGGTTTCTAATGCCTCCAAAGTTGATTATTCAAAGGTTAAGGTGGGGATAGGTCGAAAAAAACTCAAAAAATAGAATTTAGACAGGTTTGGGTACTTATATTAACCTTATATTTAAGTATTAACTCTAAGATAATTAGTTTCAATTTTACAATGTCTCTTTGTATTTTTATATTATATGGTTAATAAACTTAACATATACATCCAAAAGACCCCCAAGTGGTCCATTAATGATACAACTATCATGATATAAGTATCTTGGACGAACCTTAGATTTTTAAGAATTTAATATCAATTAATAATATAATATTTGTTTTGAAAACTCTTTTATGTCAATTTTGACACTATTCAATAGATGATTTTTTTAAAACTCATAAAAGAATTATTACATCGAAAAAATCTATTTAAATCAATCCTAATATGTCATAATATCCTATAAAATTAGTTTAATTCATTAAAAGTTTCATATAATATTTATTTGGGTATTTATAATAACAATTATTTTTATTTTTCACTATTATAGTAATTACTTCATCATCATTGTGTCATAAATAAATTACACTATTTAATGTCAAAAAATTATAAATAAAATATACTTATGTAGGAAATCTTTTTATATTTATAATTAATATTTATAATCTAAAATCCAACATATATAACCCTATTTAAAAATTGTTTTTATAAAAGATATATACTTGTGTCATTTTTGTATTCATTTTTTCTTTAATTAAAATAAAGTGTCTCTATCACCTACAAGTGGCACCATGGGGTCCCAACATCGACCCAAATATGCCTATGTCCGATCATGTATCAACCAATAAGGCTAGGACACGTTTTAGGGTAATTTAGTATTATTATAATATTATTTTTTAACCCTTATTTACCGGATTTACCCTTAACCATGGTAAATAAAATATTTACCGCAGTAATTATTCAAAATGTCTAAAAATAAAAGTTACCTATTTACAAAATTTGAACATCCTAATTCCAAATATGGAATCTATTTTTCTAAATTCAAAACATAGAAGTGGCAGAAATTAGTTTAAAATTAATTTCCGCTGTCAAAACAAAAAGCGTGTTTTTATGAGATAATAACTATCAAAAGATTGACACTTGTTTATGTTCGGTTTAATTGTAAAATTATGTCCAATGACCAAGATTATATTAAATGGTAAAAATATATTCTAAATATACTTTAAATCCACTCAAATTAATAATTTATCACTATTAATTATTTTGATTAAAAAAGTTGTTTTTAATTAAAATTTAGTAATTTTCACTATTCATCAAAATATTAAAGTTATCCGAAAAGTACCAGAATTTCACCTTAGGCAAAATTCGATATTCCAAATCCAAAAATGAAGTCCATTTTGAAATATAAAATATATATAATTTCAAAAAGTAGGTATTACTATTCATAATGGCTAGTTTGATTGGTTGTGGTGTGTTTTAGAAATCGAAGTTGCGTACAACACACGCTACTGTATTATTCCAAGGAAAGCGTACCGTGGAAGCCTGAGATGTTTCATTTTAAATTTTTTTTTGATGTCCCCATTTAGTCAAAAAGTTTAAAATATTTTTTTTGAAAAGGGTTCACCATTAAAAGTTAGTAAAAGTGCAATACTGAAAATGAATTTGTTCTTACATTATGTCTAAGAAACTCATAATATGGATTCTAAAATTATAAGGATTATATAAAGTTTAAAATTTAGTTAATACTATTCATAACCTCTTTTTAACGTCTTGTTTGTTAACTCATGGTGTAATTGAACTCGGTGTTGCGTTTAGTGCAAGTTATTGAATTATTTTGAATAAATAACACACTATGAATTCTTGGGGTGTTACATTCTGCCCTCCTTCAATAAATTGCATCCTCGCAATTTAAAATTGTTCTTCGAAAATAAAAGGATGAAAATAGAAAATATATTTGTGGGAAAACCCACATCGGAAATTGGGTTACTAAAATTTAGTCTTAATATGAAGAAAAGAGAAATCAAAGGGTCACCACCAAATTATGATCTCGATTAGGAGAACATTGGTGGAAATTAGAGACATATAATTGGAGTAAAAACATAAATATTTATAGGTAGTGATTGAGGTCATCAATCACAAACAAGTGTAAAATTTAGGTCCTTAAATTCATCAATCTATGATGATTTGAAATACCATCGGTTCAAAAAAACATAGGGTATTCAGATAACACATTTTTGACGTTTCAAAATATCTTAGTTGAAATCCAACATCAAAAAATGATTTAATGAGGCCTCTATTTAAAATAAAGAGTGGAAAGTATGAAGATTACCGAAAATAACACATACTAGGGTTCCATGTAGGAAAATATGGATATGGAAGAAAATTCTAACCATCAATTATCTGATGGAGAGTGGTAGAGAACATGGCAATGAAAAGGCCAACATTCCCAAAGCCATAAATTAGTGATGATTTAAGGTACCATCTAGGACAACATTTTTGTTCTAAGTTCCTTTTCTTAATGTTGAGGAATTTATTTATGAGATTGGCTAAGATCATAAGGAGATATACATACTTTATAATTAGATTTTTATCCATTAATAAATTTCTACCAAAAACTCATCTTTCACTCTAAAAGATAATAGAACATAAAAAATTCTATTTACACTATTCGTATAGGGTTCCAAAATAAACGAATTTTTAATTCATCTAAATGATCATTTAATAAAAACTACATTATTTAATCCAGGACATCTCGTGGGCCAGTGGTAGGTGATACACCCTTTTCGCCCTTCGGTTGCGGGTTTAAGTCTCGTGGCCTTGCCGGTCGCGACGGGTTGCCGCCAGACCTCCAGGTTGTCCTTTTATGGCAATCCAAAATTAATCTCAAACTAGAATTTATCCAAAATACTTCTGTCCAAACTCACAGTCCAACATTTATAAGGAAGGTAAACATAATGTAGATCCTTTTTACCCCGTAATAGCATATTAATACCTTCATCATGTATTCTTTTAAAACACTGAAACATCCTGAATTACCATAATCCTTATTGATTACATTCATGCTCCCTTATTCCATATAGAATGATGGATATACTTCATCAATCCAAAAATGTTTTAAATCCCAACAATGATGGAATATACAAATCATTAATCAGCTTCAAGGTAGTCAAGAATATCCAATATAATTTATCCAAATCAATCATGTATTATTCTAAAATCACTACCTCGGTATCAGAACCATATTATGGTTTATCTTTCTCTCAACCATATATTTCCCAAAAATTTAACGTGCTATTGAGTCACTTTTCTTTGTTCCACACAATCTCAAGTCCTTAATGAAATAGTACTGCAGTACAATCCTTATATACACCATAATTATTATAACATGTACATTGTTGATACAACAATCAATTGACATAATCAACATAAGAACTCTAATCCGTCCTCTTCATCTGTGGTAGTATCATAATTTGATTATTATCCAATAGC
The DNA here is from genome assembly GCA_963277665.1 of Viscum album. Taxonomy (NCBI): domain Eukaryota; kingdom Viridiplantae; phylum Streptophyta; class Magnoliopsida; order Santalales; family Viscaceae; genus Viscum; species Viscum album. The sequence goes on along the minus strand of OY728126.1, from coordinate 1,391,900,898 downwards.
ATCATTTGCGGCATAGTCTGATGACTGGGACATAGGTTCGTGTAGTGTCCAAAATCCTTGTAAATGAAGCATTGTACATTTGAAACCATTTTCTTACCCTTGTAGTCACGTACTTTGTTCCCTTTTCCTCCACACTTATAACAAACTCCCATTCCTTTCAGGCAAGTTTCAGGGTGTTTTTTTCCACAGTTATCACATATATGAAAATTCTTCTTTTCCCTCTTCCCATTATCCATCTTTCTCTCTTCCATCCTTTTCTTCTCTTGATTCCCTTCAAAGCGATAGGACTCAGTAAACTCTTTACTTATCTTATCAACACATGATATTATTTCTTCATATGATGATAATACATGCGAGACTATTTCTCTTGTAAATTCTGGCTGAAGACCATAAAATATATGATCCTGCTTTCTCTTTGTATCATGTGCATTGCTGGAGTTCTCATTCCTTCTACTAGGCGCCATTTCTAAACAATGGCATACACTAGATTAGTTTATGAATAACAATACCTAATCCCAAACTTGTGAAACACATAACATAAATTAAATAGTTTATGGATATAATCCATAATCAAAAAAATGTCTCTTTTGAGGAATTATATACTCATAAACCTTTCATAATGATTTGTAAAGAAAATGATAGTTATCCTAAGAATATCCCCCGGGAGTGTCGTAACCAAGAGGGTAGCAAGGCCCGTTGTCATGCATCAGTTCCCGTTCGAGTCTAGCTAAAAGCAGTGTTTTCGGGTTTTACCCCTAGGTACATCTGTGCCAGAGCCACCTCTACCTACTCATATCCAGACAGGGATGTATTGTTTGGAAAACTTACAAAATATCTAAAATACCAAAATTTTAGGAAGTTCTTCTATACTAATCCTCAAAGTTCATCTTAGGTCTACGTGATCTAATCAATGTTTATCTAAATCTAGCTTCCATGGTTTGTACTAAACTTCCTCTGATACCAACTGTAACGCCCCGAACCCTATTTACCCAGAGTCGGTGCATTATTACATAACATTGGCATGATCACAAGAAAGATCAAATCTCGAAAGACCGATTGGTTTAGTTTCCTTGGAAACACTACATATATTCATAAGTCTTACATTACATCATAAAATGAAATACTACTACAACAACATATTGTCTCCATAATCCACACTCATATCCCCACATAATATCCCTGCAGGTCATTCATAATTTACTTCTTCACTTCCTGGGAAAAATAAAACATTGAAAAGGGGTGAGCTCAAATGCCCAGTAAGGATAACAATGTAGTGGAAACTTTCATAAATAAGAATAAACATTTAAGCAAATGTATAACTAAAACAAAAGCCTTTCAAACTTGAACATTAAACATTGTATGGCATAAATAAAATGATATAATGCCATTTACTTATTCACATGGATATTCTACTAATCGAATAATAACATGAAAAATCAATAACCACTTTCATAATGATGGAATTAATAATGCTGAACCTTAATATCTTTGTCAAGGCCTCATCCCAAGACCTTGGGGCTAATTGTAACCGGAACCCAACCCGGAGTGCCTCTAATAACCGGACACCAACCCGGAGTGCCTCTAATAACCGGACTCTAACCCGGAGTTCCTCTAATAACCGGAGACCAAACCAGAGTTCCTCTAATAACCGGAGACCAAACCGGAGGGCTTACTTTTACCGGTCCCCAACCCGGAACATACTTCTCTAACACATTCATCTGAATGAAAGGTTGAAATATAACATAAACATTCGGATTACAAATAACTTATGAAATGTCAATACTCTAAACAAAAACCATGAGTGACATAAGATTAACCTATCCACAGTCAAAAATATCACAAAACCTTCAATAAAATATGGATGTTTTGTATCATAATAAATCAACTTCAAATAAGCTTAAAATCCATCAAAGGATGTTGACATAGATGAAATAAAGACTATTTTAGAAAAATATCTCTTTCTATTTTGAAATCATTTAAGAGTCTTATATTAATGAAATATAACATTTTTTTGAAATTATTTTTATTATCTTGTAAGGGATTCTTCGACGATTTTATAATGACGGAAAATAGTCACACCCTCCGTATAAGTTAAACAAAACATTGTTACCTTAATTTTGTCGAAAAGGTTAAAAAGCACCATGTTTGGAAAACGACGGAAAGATTGCTTTATAAACCTATTATAAAAAGTCAATCAAGGGTATAAATGACTTTAACCCATATTCTAGTAAATAGTAAAATGTATTGAAATTCATTTTTAAGAAACATGGATGTGGATGATAAAGAGATCCCAGTAGATTATTACGTATAAACAACCTTGGATAATGAAGAGATTGCGAAATAACCCTTACCAATTTGGTAACTTTTGAAAAATTAAACCCATGAAAGAGTTATCATACAATGAATATGTAAATACACATAAATTAGAGTGTATTACACAAATAATATAATTATGGGAAGTACATACACCACACAAAAGGTGATGGTGGCAATATGGCATGAATCTCACGGGAATAAGGAGTGAGATGAAAACCCCTTACCTTGTACTTTTCCTTGGTTGGGGTAGGTTAAACTCCTGTATAATGGTGAAATAATTGTTATTAAATTATACAAGAATCATATACATTAATATGGTATCATATATGATCTTTTAATATTGTTTTGATAATAATATCTTAGTATTATCGTTGTTTCGGGTGTTAACTTACTTGTTTTATTTTATATGTTTTGTTACGTAAGACATGTTTGTAATGGATAGGTTGTATATTATTAATATCCAGAATGATATCAAGTCCTTAAACATCATTTTTAAATCATCAAATGATAATTATACTTTAATGTATACGATGGAGAATGAATCTCATCGCGTTCGTGGAGACGGTAGTCCGTACGTACGCACGAGCGACAATATCATTCTTTTGAAATAATATATAATAGGGTTGTTATATAATATAAAAATAATAATTAACATGTTATATTTATTATTTACATGAGTTACATATCATTATTATACCCATCCAGATAATAAGATATTGAATAACAATTACACCACGACGTGGAGACGGTAAGCCGTACGTACGCACGTATGGTGACATGTTATTCAAAGGGTGGATAGAATACTGAATATGGTTGTAACATATTTATAATAACATCACAATATATATATATTATACTGGAGTTATTATTTTATAATGGTAATAACAAAGGAAGAAGAAATGGAAGAAGAAAGGAACTTGGAAAAGGGTGGTGAAATCATTACCTCTTCTTCAGGTTCTTCCTATTGATTTGATCAAAAGGGATCCATAGGTTGGCATTCTGATCAAACTAAGGCCTCTAGGTTATATTCAGGGAAGTTGGGAGAGTATTTGGGTAGAGCTTTGTCGAACAAAAAGGTTTTGAAGGTGTGAATAAATGAGAAGGAGGAGTGACCTTTTATAAGAGGGGTGAGGGGCACCTTTGGAAAAGCTAAAAATATTAGTTTATAATAAATTCATATTCGGTTTCTAATGGATCCAAAGTTGATTATTCAAAGTTTAAGGTGGGGATAGGTCTAAAAAAACTCAACCAATATAATTTAGACCGGTTTTGGTACTTATATTAACCTTATCATTAAGTATTAACTCTAAGTTAATTAGTTTCACTTTTACAATGTCTCTTTGTATTTTTATATTATATGGTTAATAAACGTACAATATACATCCAAGACACCCCCAAGTGGTCCATTAATGATACAACTATCATGATATAAGTCTCTTGGCCTAACCTAAGATTTTTAGAAATTTAATATCAATTAATAATATAATATTTGTTTTAAAAACTCTTTTATGTCAATTTTGACACTATTCAATAGTTGATTTTTGTGAAACTCATAAAAGAATGATTACATCGAACAAAGATAATTAAATCAATCATAATATGTCATATTATCCTATAAAATTAGCTTAATTCATTAAAAGTTTCATATTATATTTATTTTGGTATTTATAATATCAATTATTTTTATGTTTCACTATTATAGTAATTACTTCATCATCATTGTGTCATAAATAAATTAAATTATATAATGTCTAAAAATTATCAATAACATATCATTATGTAGGAAATCGTTTTATCTTTCTAATGAATATTTATAATCTAAAATCAAACATATATAACCCTCTGTAAAAATTGTTTTTCTAAAAGATATATGCTTGTGTCATTTTTGTATTCATTTTACCTTAATTAAAATAAAGTGTCCCTATCACCTACAAGTGGCACCATGGGGTCCCAAAATCGACCCAAATATGCCTATGTCCGAACATGTATCAACCAATAAGGCTAGGACACGTTTTACGGTAATTTAGTATTATTATAATATTATTTTTTAACCCCTATTTACCGGATTTACCCTTAACCATGGTAAATAAAATATTTACCGCAGTAATTATTCAAAATGTCTAAAAATAAAAGTTACCTATTTACACAATCTGAACATCCTGATTCCAAATATGGAATCCATTTTTCTAAATTCAAAACACAGAAGTGGCAGAAATTAGTTTAAAATTAATTCCCACTGTCAAAACAAAAAGCGTCTTTTTAAGAGATAATAACTATAAAAAGATTGACACGTGTTTATGTTCGGTTTAATTGTTAAATTATGTCCAATGACCAACATTATATTAAATGGTAAAAATATATTCTAAATATACTTTAAAACCACTCAAATTCATAATTTATCACTATTAATTATTTTGTTTGAAAATGTTGTTTGTAATTAAAATTTAGTAATTTTCACTATTCATCAAAATATTAAAGTTATCCGAAAAGTACCAAAATTTCACCTTAGGCTAAATTCGATATTCCGAATCCAAAAATTAAGTACATTTTGAAATATAAAATATATATAATTTCAAAAAGTAGGTATTACTGTTCATAACGGCTAGTTTGATTGGTTGTGGTGTGTGTTAGAACTCGAAGTTGCGTACAACACACACTACTGTATTATTCAAAGGAAAGAGTATCGTGGAAGCCTGGGATGTTTCATTTTAATTTTTTTTTATGTCCCCATTTAGTCAAAAATTTTAATATATTTTATTTAAAAATGGTTCACCATTAAAAGTTGGTAAAAGTGCAATACTGAAAATGAATTTGTTCTTACATTATGTCAAAGAAACTCATAATATGGATTCTAAAATTATAAGGATTATATAAAGTTTAAAATTTAGTTAATACTATTCATAACCTCTTTTTAATGGCTTGTTTGGTAAGTCATGGTGTAATTGAACTCGGTGTTGCGTGTAGTGAAAGTTATTGAATTATTTTGAAGAAATACCACACTATGAATTCTTGTGGTGTTACACTAACCCATGCACTCACTCATAAAATATTTCATTCATATTTATTGAAATAAATTAACATCAATACCTATTATTTATAATGATATTATAAAATTATAACCATGGAATTAAACTATCGATAGTATATATTTCAATCTAACTCATCCCTGTCACAATTCTAGATTTCATACACTGTGGAATGGAACAATCATTATCTCAAAATTCCATGGAAGATTACCACCTATCCAATTCATGCCGAACATGGGCCCATACATTAAAATATACATAGTAAAAAACATTATTGTCTTAAAATATGACATATTCATATCGGTTATGATAAATTCATCCATGTGTATGAAAGTCATTAAAATTAAAAGAAAACTCACTCTTTCTATCAATTTCAATCATCAAGGTCATCATCTATATCTCTTATGCTATGAAATATTTATAAAATTTTTATCAAAACACTATGAAATTTAAGAAATAGAATGAATTAATTAATCACATGTATTTACCATATTCTCAATGAAAGAAAATGAATGATCCTTCTAAAAATTATCCCTCATTCTGATAATAATATATATTTTATTTCAAATGTATGTTAATGCATGAGGAATGATAGAGTTACATAATAAGTTTCTATTATATAGATGTAATTCAAGATCATGAAGATGGTAATATCTATTCAGGAATATTTGACACATCATAGAGTGATAAAATGCCCTTACATTTTACATTAAGCATCTAATAATAATTTATGTGCATTGATCATTCTCAACAGTTCTGGAAATAAAAATAATAAACCTAACAACTATTGGGAAGTTGAACATTTTAATATCATATCTCTATTACCAAATCGTTTTCTAATTTTTTAAAATTACAATTTTCATGAATCATATCCATAATGAGGCCTTCACATAGAAATATAAATTCCACCTATAATCATTTTTATTTCCTTTTGTACTACCTTAAAATAAACTAACTACATCCTTTAAAAATCACCCCCAAATATATATTCATCATTCTCTAAACCATTTCAATAAATTTTAAACTATATTTTGAATTTTTTATTTCACATGATTTAATTTGATTCATAAATCGTAGGATATAACTTCTGTGTGTGTGAGGGTTTTATATTTTTCAGGGAGTAGGTTTCATTTAATTCATATTTATTGTACATATAATCAAGGGTTTCAATTCAATTGATGGGAATTCCACTACATACGGTTTCTCAAGTGTTTGATATTCTAGTGGATTAAGGTTCTCGGTTCTAGTTATTATATAGTGTAAACTTATGTAATAATTGTTTGAACCATAGAAATAGATATGCTAACCTCCCATAATGCATAAAAACTATTTTTACTATCAATCCACTCATCAATATACCCAAACAAATATACATATCCACTTCTAATCCCAATATTAAAACCCCTTAACATATCCTCCTCATTGTTGTATCATGATAATGTTGGATTTTTTCCTTGGGATATCCTCCTACCATTCATGTCACAAAATTATTTTTACCGCAAAATATATATTAGTAGTCCATTTTTTCATAACTAAAATGGATATAATATAAGATAGATTTTTTGACCATTTAATCCCACTAAAACATGTATTTTGGGTAAAAACTAGTAACCTAAACATTAGGACATCAATAATGTCATCTAACATTATGGGGGATCATAAATAAATCATGTAAATTTATATATTTTAATATAACTCCAAAAAATACTATTTTAATGGTATGAGGTCAATTTGACACCATCAAACTCCTAACCAAATTAATTGGACAATCAAAACACAGTACCACTACTATAAACTATAAAATAAAAACCATCTCAAAATACAATAAATAAATAAACAATATAAATTTATAAAAAATAATATATACTTAGAGAAATAAATACCATAACAATGACATATTCCTCATAAGTGTGAAATAAATCATTAAAGACTAATTTAATGAAAAAATTAAAATTCCTCAAAAAATGAAAGATGTTAAACAAACTAAAATGTGCATGCAGTATAAAATAAATAAATAGAATTATGATTTTCTTCATGAATTAAGATTAAATGAAATTAAATTGAAATGATCATAATAAATCTATATTAGGTTAATGATAATAAATGGATATGAAATAAGTTTCATTAAAAGTATTTTAAAATCCATTAATGGAAAGAAAAATATGTTAATAGTTTTTATTGGGAAGAAATTATACCATATAATAAATGTATATTATCATAATATAAAATTATGGGTAAATTATGGGAAATTAAGATGAATCCATGTATGGGGACAATAATTATTTATGATAAATAAAATTTGAAATGATGATTCAGAAGAAATGTTATAAATCAGTTGAAATTAATATGGAAATATAATGCAATTAAATAATTAAATCCTCGAATAATGAAGTTATAAAAAATATATGAATAAAAATTAAAGGAAAATAAATTAAAGATATCATTTTCAGTGAATTATTATTAGGTTTTATATTCTCTAACCTTATATCTTATATTAATGCTTATATAATTCCCATTTTAAAAAAATATAATCATAGATATTTTCCTTTTAAAAAATTATTTATTTTAACTATTTGTATATATATATGTTAGATATTTATATATCATTCTACCAGAAAATGTAAAAAAGATAACGTGACTCATACACGATTTATTATTGCAGTCTTGAATTTTTTTTTATTATGTCAAATGTAACTATTGGATGATTTTTAATGATATTATAATCTATTTTTTCATTTCTTTTAAAATAAAATCCCATATAATTCCACACATAATACAATGGTATTGACGATGATGTAGTCCCCAATTCTAGCTTCCAATACATACTGGTTGGTGATGAGTGCTTTCATTTTTAAGTGCATAAAAATGATACAGTTTCGAATATTTATATAAATTAAATGAAAATAATTATGATGAGATAATTTAATTAACTCTAAAATATAAATAACGAATAAATCCCATTTCATAAATTTATTTTCCCATCAAATGAGAATAAACTAATAAAATATAATAAAAGAATATTTAATGACTGGATACTCTAATATTTCCTATAAACAATTTCCATCCAATTAATCCTATACTGGATAAAAAATATTTAATGTGATGGAAAAATAGTTAATATACATATATGGGGGATATTAAAGGTTTAATCCATAATTCCTCCTTGGTAAATTTCAAGAAAATAGGAATAAATAATACTAATGTCATGTAGCTAAAAAATGTAACAAAATCATTTCTCTAGAAGGTAAAACTATATTCTATCATTATTATGTCGTCTTCAATATGTATCAAATAAAATTAATTATATATATATATATTGTTATAAAATACATGTAAAGATCTAACCCGTGATTTGGCTCTATCCATAACTACCCTAATCCTACCTCTATATTATAGGGGTGGTGATATTTACAAAAGGAATAAATAACTGAGGGAGTCCTTTTTTAATGTACATATACCCCCTGAGACAACCATATAAATGAAAACATTAAGATGAAAAGAATTAAATATGAAACACTAAAATAGAGTAATCAAATAATGAAGGAAACTATAGAAAAAAAAGTACGATAGTTTAATATTAAATGTAAAGGGGAAAATACACTCCCAAGATATGAACAACATACATGGTCCAATTACTCAGTATCTCTATGCTCTTTTGTCGTCATGGTCATACAAGTTGTCATCTTCAAAAGAGAAAATATGTGTGGGAAACACCCATGAAGGGGTGAGGATATACATACCCAGTAGTATTCTCTAAAAGATAATGGGGGAGAAAAAAAGTGTTACAATAGAAGAGGAAGAGAGTGGATAGAAAAAAGTAAAATTAAATAGAACATCTAAACCTAATAATGTGTTAATGTATTCTCATCCAAACATAATGGTTATAACATAGTTAGTATATGAACTATCCATCGAGTATTATGCTCATATAATCAGAGATTAGATTCAAGTATCCATGATAATGTAATCACACAAAGCATGTGTAATAACCAACGTGTCTTCACCTCTCCTTGAATCAAAGTATCCAAATTCAAGGTGTGGATTCAAAAAAGAATATATATATATATATATATATATTATTCCAATATTCCTCAATGAATGAGTATGAGGATCCACATATTGTAACTCAACCCAAGATGAAGAGAAGACAAATGTTTCAAAAGTGCATCAATGATTCCCAACATCTCATGCGTCTTCCTAAAAGTAACCACACAAGTCTAACCATGCCTCTTCACTATGTCGCATAGAGAATTGGGAATAATATTCAAGTCAAGGTACCACATCCAATATATAATGGGGGATACCTCATAGATATTGCCTATATAATACATCTGCACTCAAGAGGATAGTACAACTCAGAAGACATCGAGGACCCACATACCTACTCAACTGGAGGGTACCACACATAATACATCAAGGACCCACTAACATCTCAATTGAAGGTAACCACTTGTAAGATGTAGAATTCCTACTGCCTAGATCAATTATAATGTACTAATCTGAAAACATTGAGGACAAACTACCAAGCTCTAATAAATGTTACCACTATAAACAAATTTCGGACCTAGATACTATATATACTAGGGGGTACCACTCAGAATATGTCAAGGAACAACTACCCAAATCTACTAGAGGTTACCACTCATAACATGTCAAGGACCTACTACTTATCTCATCTAAAGGTTAATATTCATTTAATAATGAGGATCCACTACCTATCTCAAATAGATGGCACCACTCATGAGATTATGTGGACCCACTACCCGTCTCTACTAGGGGGTACCACTTAGAATATCACTCCTGATCAGGTGTGGAATCTACAACCATTGAGAATAAAAAAAGTTTTCATTCCCAGAACAGTTCACATCATATATAGAAACCTACAACTCACATCACCATATTGTTCAAACCAAAAAGACACTCAATATAGGATACTCATGATCCAAAATACGAGTTCAAAGGAATGAGACACATATGATTTAAGATTCCATAAAAAGGAACTAGGGATACATGGAATGTGATGTGACTCACATGGCATGTGGTACCACCCCAATACATGGTCTTATCGGTGGTTAGTGCATAACTATTGACTGTGTAGTAGACTATAACAACACTACGTTTTATTAAAAAATTAAACATGATTTATTACATAAATACTCACTTGATAAAAACTAGAATATCTATAGATATAGTATATTTGGGGCTTAGGAACATTGTAGAATACCTTAAAACATGAAACATACCATCTTTATTTAAAACATATCTCACATGACCACTACATTCCCTCATACATAACATTGCGTGGGATAAACTGAGGACATGAATAAGAAATGTGTGAGCTATAATGCCCAGTAGTGGAGTAAAAAAAGAATAACATGACGAATATTATACATATTAGGAAAATGGAATATCAATGGAGTATAAGAGAATCATGAACATAAAGGCATGATATCGAATGATTATAATATCCTGGAAACGTGGAAACAACACTTAACATGGTATTAGAATGATTCATGGATAATTGCACATGGATGATTAGAAAACCCTCATTTCAATTTAATTTACATTAGTAAACCCTAATTTTATATTACGTATCATGATACTAATATATACCTAATGCATTGGAGAGCTATCATGGTGCACCATTCCTAAACATTTCATTTCATGCATAAGTGTGCCACATGGATCATACAACATGGAATCATTAAATATCACCATTTATACACCGTTAAAAGAATTTCGAATTCAGACATGAATTTTAAAATAAATAAGTAAATGTTAATAAAGTTGAATGCACATGATTGTGAAATGGGCATGGTATTGATGTCACAATGACATTGGCTGGGAAAAAATGACGGGGCAATTTCGGTAGAATAACATTGTGACATAAGAATTCAAAAAATTATTTGATGATAGTGAAAGAGGTGTCTTGTTATATGTAAATGAAGTGTAATGTAATGGGTTCATATAGTTACATCTCCAAACATAAGTAAGGGAATTTTATATTAATAATTCAAAATAATTGCTAAAATGTAAATGAGGAGTGAGAAATTCCTTACGGAATTTCCGATGGTAATAGGTGTACATGGGAGGAATTAATGATAGTGAAATGGGTATTTAATTATTCAATCATAAAGAGGGAATTATAGGGGAGGTGAAATATCATACCCCAAATTTTATAATTTAATATAAAAATAAATTACAATATTAAAGAAATATGGATAAATGAGAAAGGATGGAATCCCTTAATTGGAAGTATGATCCCAATGGCTTGGTAGGGGCTAGGAGATGCTTCATGGGAGCTTGGGGAGCCTTCAGAGTATTATAGAGAGATTATGGAATATGTTGGTAGTGATTCAAAGGCATGGAGTCAAGAGGAAGTGGGAGCCTGGGTGGGCTTATATAGGAAAAGATAAGGAATTCATTATTATTTTGATTTAGGACCCTACACATTAAAATAACCAAAACAACAAACTAGACCATAGTTTCTGCACATTTGTTTTCCAAAGGGGAGTGAAAAAATTACTTTATAAGGCCACTGGTTGAAATTCATAAAATATTAGGCTTGTTTATTTGGATGATAATCATAGTCTCAATGAAATAAATTTAAAAATATATAATGTTTTATAAGTCTTCAAGGGTCCACTAAAGCATTGCAAAATATTAAAACAAACATAAAATAAAATTATTTCAATTTTAAAAAATTAATTATCTTAACATAATGTTTATATTATTTATTTACATCAATATTGGGTAATTATGATGTCATAAAACACATTATATATTAAAACAATATTTAATATTTACACAAACATTTGACTATCTCAGAAAATTATGAAAATTTAACCACTGGACAACATTGTCTTTCGGATTCAAAAAATACTATTCATTTTATTTGAAAAAGTTTCTAAATATGTGAATTATTACTTTTAAAATATGAACATACATTTACCAAGAATTCATGGGTTTTGGCAAAACCAGATTCCAAACCATAATAGAAAATTCAATTGAATTCATAAAAATTATACGATAATATATATTTATGAAAAATTAATTTATTAATAATATTTATTAAAATATTATATAATTAAAAAATCAATTAATTCTTCAAAATATATTTCTTAATTGACTATTAACTAAAAATGAGATTTTTTTAAAAAAAACTATCTACAAAGTGACACTAATAAAATGAATGTATATTCTCTATAAAAAAATAATTTAAATAATATTAGTGCAAGGGACTTGTTACATAACCCTTTATAACTCCAGTAGTTGACCAAAGGGTAAGGATTGTGATGCTGACAGACTCTTGGGGTGACTCATATAATATCTCTTGGGTGGTAATCTCTATCAACTTCCCCTTCTCTAATAGGGGGTTCAAAAGAGCATATCATGTTGAAGCTCAGATTAGGAATGGTCAAGAACAATTCCCACTAAAGACACCTCATTTCTGTGCTGTGAAAAAATGGGCTTAGTATGTAGAAATTCAAATTGATGAGTCCATCAATCCCTTTGTCTAAGTAAATTGGTTTGGTTAAAGCCCAATATTTTTACAATTAATGTGATCACTATTTAACTTCTATATTATCAATGGTCACAGTTCATAATGCTATTTTAATATCCAAAATAAAAAAACCCAAGAAGTGAATATTTCATATAACCATTTTACATAATTAGACATTGAATAAGGTTAAGAGGAATTTTCATTATCGAAATTTTTGGTCGTTACAATCTTCACAGCATAAGAAATTTCTCCCTCGAAATTTCATTTTCCCACACTAAAATAGATGTTGGTAACTCTGATTCACCACTTCCTGTTATTCCCACATTGATTCTAAAAAATATTTGTTTCTCTAAAACACCATAATGAGGGGTAGTCATATTTTATATAATTTTTTCAATATGGTCTATGTTCTTCACGGACTTATCTTCGAAGGAGAGGTCATTCTCTAGTGGTACCACCTTTGAATTGAGTAAATGTGATGGGTAAGGTATGTACTTTCTCAATAGTAATATATGGAATACATCATGTACTTGATATAGGTTTAGTGGGAGTGCTGGTTGATAGGCCACTGCTCCAATGTGATCAAGGATATCAATAGGGTTGATGTACCTTTTATGAAGATATCCCTTTTTCCAAAATCTCATAAATCTCTTGTAAGGTAATATGTGAGGGAATACCATGTCCCCAAAATCAAAATATAGGTCGTGTCAAGGATTATCAGTAGATCTCTTTAGTCTACTCTGATCATCTTTAATGTTCTAATGGATGGTCTTAACCTTCCCCACCATTTATTTGACAATATTTGGACCTATGAGTGTTTGCTCACCAACTTCATCCCAACCAGATGGTGTTATGCACCTCTTCACATACAGGGATTCAAAAGTATCCATTTGGTTTCATGAGATTATATTTTTTTCGTACGAGAACTAAAATAGAGGAATATGTTTATCCCATACTCATTGGAAGTCCATTGTTCATGTTTTCCTCATGTCCTCATGAATATGGATTGTCCGGCCAGATTGGACATCAACTTGAGGATGATAGGCCATACAGAAGTTCAGCTCCGAATTTAGAGCATGTTGAATAATCTTCCAAAATATATAGGTGAATCTTGGATCTTGATCAGGAACAATTGATAGTGGTACTCTATTAAAACTTAGCACATCTCTGATTTATATTCGTGTCAGTCGGTCCAATGAGAAATCCTCCCAAAGTGCAATTAAGTGTGCAGTCTTTATAAGACGATCCACAACAACCAAAATCACATTTTTTCCTTTATATGTTTTTAGATGTCTGATGACAAAGTCCAAGGTGATGTTATTTTATTTCTATGATTGTATGGGTAATGGTGTCATTATCCACTTAGACTTCTTCCTCTTAGATGTCACTTGCTGATATACCAAGAACAATTGATGTATACTCAGTGATCACATTCTTCATGTTATGCCACCTGTAATGTTCTCTGAGATCTTGATACATCATTGTGTTTCCCGGGTGAATGGACAAATTAGAACTATGTGCATCATCCCAAAGTTCCATTATTAATGCTGGATTCGATGGAACCAAGAGTCTTGAAAAAAATCTCAAAATTACTTATACATTGACATTAATCTTCTTGGATTTACATTTTCTAATAGTTTCCAACATCTTATGAATTCCAAACATCTACCTTTTGAGAATCCATTAACAACTACCAAAGTGGCGGTTGAGCAATAATTTGTGAAAGTATTGACGATGTCCCCTTCATTTAGATTCCCACGTCCATCTTCCTCAAATCTTAGATGTCTGGATCCTTTTCAATTATCATCAATGATAGAATAATTGGGTCCATTATACATAGAGAATATGCCCCCATTTCCATTTTCATAGGGTGGTAATGGACTAAGTAGTAATAGTATTTAATAAGATCTAACTATTTTCCTTGGCACATGTTCAACTCTTTTAATGTGAATATATACTTGAGTCTTTTGTGGTCCATATATATTTCACACTTCTACCCAAAGTGATAATTGCATATAATTTTTTAAGAGAAAATCACTATAGTAAACCCCAGATCACATGTTGGATTGATTTTCTCATGAAAATTCAATTTCCATGAATCATAGGCAATGAAAATTTTATTTTGAATAAACACACAACTCATTCCCTTCTTCGAAGAATCACTGAATACCAAAAAACGTTCTCCAAAAGTAGGTAAAGTGAGAAAGGGTACACTGATAAGCTTCCATTTCGTCTTTTTAAAGATCACTTCACATTCATCACTCCATGAAAACATGACTCCCTTATGAGTTATAATTATAAGTCGAAATGAAAATAGTGAGAAATTTCTCAAAAATCAGTGATAATATCCTGCGAACCCCATGAAGCAGTGGATATCCATTACCAATGTTGGCCTCGACCATTCCACAATTTTAACTATCATAGAGGGATCTACAGATTTCCAATTTCATGTGATGATATGGCCCAAGAATGAGATCTCCTTCATCTAGAAATCACTGTTGTTTTAATTTTCAATGAGATTCTACTTTTTCACTCTCTTTAGTATAGTTATTAGATAATCCACATGATCCTCCTTTGTTTTGAAGTATATTATAATATTGTAAATAAAGACTACCAATAAGATTTTATGTAAATATTTAATGACTCTAATCATCATATCCATGAAGATAGCTGGATAATTAGTGAGTCTAAAAGTAATTACTACGAATTCATAGTGCCAATACCTTGTATGAAATGATGTCTTGGTGATATCCTCATTCTTCACCCTTACATGGTAATACCCTGACCTCAAATCCACCTTGGAAATGTATTGTACTCAACGCGCCTGATACAAAAAGTCATCAATTCAGGGAAGATGATACTTTTTCTTTATCTTTAGTTTTTTTCACTCATGATAATCAATGAAATGGCCCATTAACCCGTCCTTATTATTGACGAAGAGGATTGGTGCACCACATGGTGATGCACTTGGGAGTATAAACCCTTTATCTAGATTTTCTTAGAGTTGTTTCTTCATCTCCTCAAGCTGCACAATAGCGATACATATGGAGTGATGTATATTGGGAACGACCCAGGTATAAGGTCAATAAAAATTCAACATCTCTTCATGGAAGAAGTCATGACATTTTTCAAGAAACACTTCATCAAATTCCTTAACAATAGGCGTTTCAGCATGGATGGTTTCTTCCTCCGACCCAATCATCCTAGGTTGATACAAAATATCATGGGGTAGTAATATCCTTTCCTGATATGATTGTGATAAGGATTATTCATCCTCCTCCTTGCACTTGTATAGAATCAGGGGTTGATTTTCTATATAGATAGAAACTTCCCTCTCCTGACTGTTTAGGTTGGCTCTGTATATGGATCACCAATCCCTACCAATAATTTCATCAAATTCTACTATATGGAGTATGTTGAGGTTATCTAGAAAGTTTATTCCACATATTGTGACTAGGGAGGTGTTATATTCATGGGATGGAACGATTGCACCATTTTCCAATCTCACTAACATCTTTACATCTATGATTTGTGGTAGTGATAGGATTCTTGTACTAAACTTTTAGAAAATTAAAAAATGTTTTGAACTAGAATCAAAATTTTCATTCACTATTCATAAATGAATAACAAGATTACCAGTCACCACATCATTTTTGGGGCTCACTTCATTGATAGTGATGGAAAAATCTCACCATAGCTTACTTTGAGGTTTTTGGTTGCCTCTGAAAAACCTTGGCTTAGATAACTAATTACCAAGGTTCCCTAGTACATTTTAGTTGAAAAAATAAATAACGCATTGAGGGTAAAATGGAGTGTTCCTCTCCTATGTCGCATCATTTGGATTTTCTTTTCAGTAGTTAACAGTTTGGTTCCCTTCTATACCACACCTAATGAATTTTCTCATACCCTTCAAACAATTTCTAGGGTACCTCTTTCTACAACATTGGAAAGTGGGGTGCTAGATTTTTTTGGACTGTTGGGTTTATCCATCAGACTGCCATAATTTAAGTTAAAATTATTCTCCTTATCCCCAAAATAGACTTGAGAATCTATGAAGTCTATTTTGACTTAGAGAAAACGTTAGAAAATTTCCTCATAGCTCTTAAATTCATGAATCACTGGATATTTCCATAGGCTATGCTTCACCATAGCAATGAGGGATTCAACATTGCATTCAGGGGTAACAAAAAATCTGGAGGTGTATCATACAAGCCTTGTGATGTTTTCCTCATATTATTTGATGGATTCGTTGTCTTTTTTAGCTTGAGTGCAAGGAGGTCTCTTTCCATATTAAGTAGGAGGGTGTGATGAAATCTTTAGTGGAAAAATGTTTTCCAAAAATCCTTACATTCGATAGCCTCTATCATCTTTTCAAAAATCATATTTATGATCAATGTTCACAATTGATCAGCTTCACCCTCCTATTGAAATTCATCCATAAGTACCTTCTCTTTATTGAAACATTGAATGGTGGATAAGATCATTTCAATAGAGTTGATCCAATTTTTTTGAATGATGGATCAAATGATCCATTAAAAATAGGAGGCATTTGTCTCATGATCTCTCGATTGAAACTTGTTTTTTCTTAGGGGGATGAACATTCCCCTAGACAAATGATTCTATTAAAATCTTGTGTTAACTGTGAGAGTATCATGACAAAGTTTGTATTTCCCTCTCCCATTTAAATGGTCATCCAACTAGACAAGTCGTCAAATTAATCTTTTCATCAGTTGTTAGCACGAGTTATCCGATTATAAGAAATTGGATGGAAGAAAAGGAAAAATAGGGGTAACAAACAAAGGGTAATCCTAGGATAAAAATGGATGAATTATAAATAACTTTTATTTCATTAACGTATTGATCTATAGGATTCAATCTATGTTATCCATGATAAAATTCCCAAAATTTATTCATAGGAGAATTTTTTTATTACATTAGCAATGGTTCATACAAAACTTGTGAAATTACCAAAGAATATACCCTGCGAGTGTCAAACCCAACAAAAAAACAAGGCCTGTTTTTGTGTACCATGATACCCTAGGTCAAGCCCCAAACTCCTTTGCATATGTTTCACTCTTATTTATATTTTTTTCAGAGCTGAATCTACCAGCTCGTAACTAGATAGGGATGTATTTTATTGATTAACCCCTTACTCAATACTCGCCAAAAATTTGGGATTTCATTATTGTAACACCCCAGGTAAATAAATAATATGACATTTTCACATTTATCCATATTTTTTGAATAAAATATTAATATTACTTTAAAGGGGATGATATGCGCAATTGCGTACCCAATACGCAACAAAAAGTTTCTTAGGAATCTTACGTTGCACTCTAATAATAAAATAATATTATTTTAAATTGTAGTTAATGCCTAGCCATTATAATAGCAGAAATGAATAGTACTAACTACAAAATGATTATATATGTTAGAGGATTAAAAATGTGAATGCATCCAATTTAAGCGTAGACATTATAATATTCTTTAAAATGTCGATTAATCGACTTTTTATGGCGAACCTATTTTAAATCCACTTTTTGACAATTTTATGTGTTATATTTGACAAAATAAAATTCTTCTTTGGAATCGGGACATCAAAATTTACTTTGTGTAAATTTTTGGTATTTTTCTGATAAAGTTCATTTTTTCATGAATAGTTAAAAATGTTGTATTTTAATTCAAAACCAATTTTTAATATAATTTATTTATATGATTAGATTAACTTTTGAATTGGTTTTAAAGTGAAACTAGAATATATTTTTACCATTTAATCCAATATTGTTTGTTGGAATTAATTTCACTTTAAAATTGGACTTAAACTAGTGTCAATCTTTTGATACTTATTATTTCCTAAAAACATGCTATTTGCTCTGACATTGGGAAATAATTATTAAATTAATTAATGAAACTAATATGTTTTGAATTTTTTAAAATACACATCATTTTTGAATTCGGAATATCAAATATATCTTAGAATGAAGTTTTGGTATTTTTCTGAAAAACTTCAATTTTTGATGAATATTGAAACCACTAAGTGGTACTTATAAAAAACTAATTTTCCATTTAAATGAAATTTTACCAGCTCTATGTTTTGAATTTAAAAAATTCTACATACATGGTTTCCATTAAGAAGTAAAATGTGGTTCAATTGGATTAAAACAATTTTTTGGTGAATAGTAACTTTTATGTTTTTAATCGCGATTAGAGGTAATTAGTGTAGTTTAAGGTATGAATAATGTTTTAATAAAATGAAATGACCTAGACACATGTCCTTTCCTCATTGAATGTGTCATGGCAGACCAATACAATCCATGGGTCAACTTGGGGACCCCATGGATCCACTTTGGATGGAAAATGACATAAATACCTTTTTATTTAATGTTAAAGTAAAAATTACACAGACATGAGATGTTTTATTAAAACAATGTTTGCATGGGGTTATACAAGTCATATTTTTGACTATAAATATTCATTAGAAAGATAAAAAGATTTCCTACATCATGATATTTTTTTATAATTTTTATACAGAATATATATTAAATTATTTATGACATCATGATGATGCAGCGATTACCTCATTAATAAGGGATTTAAATAAAATGAAAAGATAATGTCAAATATCTAACCTAAACATGTCCAAAACGTATTGTATGGGTATATTTCGAACCCTTATCACCTCAGACTCTAATTATATCAATGTGGGACCTTTTAAATCCGAAAATCATTTTAAAATAAAGGAACATTTCTTTACATTCAAAGAGTGCCCCTCCTCTCCTCTTATAAAAGTCCCCCACCTCTACCTCCTTACCCACCCTTCCAAAGCCTTTTTCTCAGCCAACCCCTGCCCATTATGTCTCTACACATCCCTCTATAACTCCTTGAAGCCTCAATTCGGGCAGAAGTCTTCCCAAGGAAGCCTTTGAGCTCAAACCAAAGGAAGTTACCCGATTTTAAGGAAATGTCTTCACTTGTGTCCTTTTGTTTTATTTTTCTTCTCCAACCCCCTAAAATATTTTTATTCATTTCTTTTGTAACAACTACAGTATATTCAATATAATATAATGTTTTTATAAGAAGTATTTGAGCTACACTTACACACACCATCATCTAATGGTTAAAGAACATACTTTTTCTGTGGTTGGCGTTTTTCTGCCTCACGAAATGATTATTGTTCAATATTTTTTTAACACCTTTAAAGGTGGCCATTATGTTGTCACTGTATTTTATATATGATATATATGGTATTTATGTTTACTATATGCTTATTTGTTTATATATAAACCATTCCTTTATTCTTTTCATGTTTTGTAAATGCGATAATTTCATATGAGGAAGTGTGGACTACCGCCCCCTCAAGTGATGTGACTCGTACATGCAATACATGGAATGTATAAAGAATGATATTAATGAACATATGTGACCTATATAAAATATATATAATACTGGAATTATAATATATATATATATATCATTTATTTTTAATTCCATTAATATGACAAAGAAAAAATGAAAGTAGCGTTCATGCGTACCTACGGCCTACCGTCTCCAAGAACGGTGTTTTTCATTTTTATCACCAGATGATATGGAATAGTATAAAATGAATATTTTCTGGATATATATGATATTTTAATCATTAATACTATTATGGAAATTATTTACTTATAACTACATGGGAAATCATTTTTCAAACAAGTTCATTTTTGACTCATATACCAAACATCGGCAAAAACATCTGATATGAACTAACATTAATAAACAATTATTATAACATTATAATATGTGATATGAACTGAATAATAATCTATAAAGGAGTTCCTTAGGCAAGTATAAATTTACCAAATATTGTTATTCAGGAATATAAAGAAATGAACAAGACAAGTCAGACTTGAGGTAAGGGATCCTACTCCTCTCTTTCTTTTTAAATACACACTTTTATGTCATTCCTTTTAAAGATCATATTTCTTGATATTGGGATGTTCTTTTATACTACTCTTACTATAAGTTTTATGTTCATATGATGAGAGACCATATTCTCTCTCATCAATCAATTACGAAAGTTTTGAGTGGCGCCGTTAGGCTGCCGAATTTTCGTAAGAGATCTATCCTCTCTGTTTCTTTTTAAGTACTCTCATTTATGTCACTTATTTTAAGCTCCCCATTGTTATGTCGGGGGATGTTATTTTATATTCGTCTTTCTGTAAACTTTATGTTAATATGATGATAGAACCTATTTGATCTCATCAATCCATTTTTGGAAGTTTTAAGTGGCACCGTTAGGCTGCCGAGTTTTCGTAAGGGATTTTTCATCTCACTTTTATTCCCGTGAGATTTATGCTACATTTTCCACAATTTCCTTTGAGTGGTGTATGTACTTCCCATTATTTTACTCATTGTGTAATATAATTTCTTTTATGAGTATTTACATCAATTTTGTATTGTCCTTCTTTCATGAGGTGTATGTTTCGAAAGATACCCATGTCGGTAAGGGAACCTTTCACCCTCCACATTTTAAAAGACTTCTTTTGTTATGTCTTTTAATTCACATACTATTTTGTTGGGATATGATATTCTATATACTTATTGATTTAAATTTTATGTCCATGTGATGAGGCACCCTTTTTATCTCTCATCAACTCATTTTATGAATTTTGTAGTGACGCCGTTAGGCTGTCAAATTTTTGCAAGGGAAAATCTTAAACCAAATTTGATTTTTTGGGATAAACTTGTACTCCTTGAATATGGCATTCTATAAATATGTGTGAATAAACTCTGATTGTTTTACACTTAATATCCACTTATATTTGGTGTATTCTTTTTTCACACATAAATATGTAATTGATTTATCCTTAAACCAAGGATACCGTCTTTGTAAGGGACATCGTCATATCTCCATTCATTGAGGCATATTTTTTTTTATACACAAAATTCTTTTATACGGTGTATAAACCCCTTTGACTTTTACATATATCCAAAAAGAAATATTTTTTATACGAAGCGTTTTACTAAACGACAAAAGGGGATGTTTTTGTCGTACGTATGCGGCGACAATGAATTCTCCACCACCGTGACCATTATTTGAGTTTCAGCTTCCTCTATAAGCCATACCTTCTTTTTAAAAGAAAAAATAAATACCATGTTTTACTTTTATTTTATTTTGGTATTGAAAATGTTTTTCTTAAGGATTCTTATATCAATGTGTTTTATTGATATCTTGTGATTGAAATGTGGAAATGTTATGTTTTTTTATACATGTATTATCTGGTATGACTATGTTATGGTTCTTGGGAATTATTATGAATATGGGTGGTTCCATGATAAAATAAGGGCGGGTGAGCCCGATATAGCTCCCCAATGCATTGGGTAATGCGAAGGAGTGAAACATTAAGGTTTCTCCGAAGAGATTTAGGGAATATACTGTGGTGGGTATTCTAAACATAACCAAGAGGGTTACTCCCTATGTAAGAATGTTATGAATGCCTCAAGTTACCTTTATGTCTTATGATTTCTATGATTTATTCATGATTTGATGAGATATGTTAAAGTGCTTATGTTTTATGAGTAAAGTATGATTTCATTGATTCTTATGTGTACATGTACTCATGTTTCCTTTCCATATTCTTATATCCCTTACTGAGCTTTTTATGATCATCCCAAGTTTTATGAAATGTTTTTCACAGGTCAAGGGAAATGTAACTGATATGATGATAGTGTCAAGGAAGTGTAAAGAAAGAATCCATGTTTTGTTTTAAATATGTTTCCGTTGATGGGGAAAAATGAATACTATCTTTATGTAACCACTTTGTTTAAATGTGGAATTTGATGCAAGTTTTATGATATAATTATCTAAAACTCTAAACCTAAAAAGATCCTCAATGTGTAATCTTGTATTAACTCAAGATTAAGTATGGTTTAAGGCTGGGGCCTTATAGTTGGTATCAATGGTCATTTTAGACAACTTTAGGGATTAGGAGTTTTTGTTAGACACATGATTAGTCCCTATATCTATTATTTCAGTTAAATCCATGTTTTATAACTTTTTTCAGGTCATGTAAAGTCGGTTACAAATGGAAGGAGAAGGATCTCAAAAGACTTTTCTATCTCTTCCTGATATCATGCTTGCAATAATTGTTTCAAAGTCATGTTCGGATGATTGTGAAACTTTTTTTGGCATACAAGTCACTTGCAAGAAGTTGTTTGAGATATCAAACACCTCCAATATACCTCATTATCAACATGGATCATGTGTTGTTTTTAGACAAATACTATTTTCACAATATTCTACTATTTTCAAGAAAGGTAAATATTATCAAAGTATTTTCAAATATTTTACCTTATCACAATAATGTGAAGCATATTATGATTTTAAAAATGGTGCTGAGGAAGGAGACCCTTGCGCAACCTATTTATATTTTCTTTTAAAATATAGTCTCTCAGCACATACATATGGTATTTTAAAAGGACCAACAATAGAATGTTTCAACTCAAATTCTGTCCGACTATTTTATAGAAATTAAGTTTTATCAGATGTTTTGGAATTATATGTCATACATGATTATTTTCCAAAACTTTTTTTATGTGAACACCCATATGACCCATGTTGTACAAGGTGTATTTGGATGGAGGAAGAAGATTATTTTGAAAGATCTCTAAATAATTGTTGTAATGCATGACACTTCTACCTACGTGAGCAAGATGACGATGAAACCAAGTGAACGCCATGATCAAGGTATGATGTTATTCATTTTGGGAATCGTTTTATTTTTTCTAATGGTGGTGAAATAAGACTTCAAGAATTAAGATGTTGAGATCGTAACTAATTTGGATGAAAATGAGAGGTATAAGTAATCTATTGAGGTTAAAACATGTTACGGTTATTTTTGGAGTTTTATAAAAAGGATAGCACGCAGACCGTGTGACAACCCGTCGCGTCGGACAAAGATGTGGGAATCGAACCCCCAACCAATGTGTGATTGGTATTTATCGCCTACCACTGGACTACGTGAAGTCCCTGGTTAGTTTGACTGATTATTTTTAGTTAGATGATTTTATGAATTAAGAGTTAGTTGATGTTGGGTTATCTATGGAAATTTATTAACCTATCATGGAGGATATGTGATCAGGTTAATTACTTTTCAATACGAGACATTAAGAGCAACAAATGTTGATTGGAGATAAATGTTACGATATAACATGGATGACTATGTGACTAAATCCTTAAAATATTTGGGTTTCAATCCTAGTTTGGTTTACTTTGAATAATTTTATGGAAAAATTGTTTATCGAATGGTCCTCATTGAACTTTGGGTTTTGTTGGAAAAATTTTGTAGATTAAGAATAGATTTTCTTTTTATAAAGGGTTATCCTTTTCTGGATTTTCTGATCTTGTAATAACCTTTTTGGTTTTTGTTTTTAGATTTTGTCTAAAGACATGGGAAGTATATAGTTCTCTTTTGTGGATTAGGTGATTCTCTATAAGTTGATTATAATACTCTTAATGTGAACAAGTCTTCCTAAATACTCATCTTTTGGAGAAAATATGAGTTTGTGTAAGGAATCTAATAAAGGTTGAAAGTCAACATGATAAGTGATTATGTTTCCTTATGAATAAATTCCTCAATAAAAAGTAACTTAAAACAAAAATTTTGTCTATTAACTTTTCCTACTGGGGAATCGAATACCGTTTAACCCATCCCAAGTTTGTGATTTTCATATGGTTAAATTTATTCTAGACATGTTTTCTATCACTCTCAATCAGAACATGACCCTATGTTTTCTCCTCCATATCCATATTTTCTTACATGGAATCCTAGTATGGGTTAACTCGGGTGACCTTTGTACTTATCTTTCGTTATTTTAAGGTGATTGTTTTACTGACTATTGTTCCGATGTGGGATTTTCAATGAAGTTTCCAAGCCCAATTTTAAAATTGCGAGGATGAAATTCCCAAAAGGGGGGAAGGATGTAACACCCCAGGTAAATAAAGAATCTGAAATTTTCACATTTATCCATATTTTTTGAATAAAATATTAATATTACTTTAAAAGGGACGCTATGCGCAATGGCGTACCCAATACGCAACAACGAGTTTCTTGGAAATTTTACGTTGCACTCTAATAATAAAATAATATTATTTTAAATGGTAGTTAACGCCTATCCATTGTAATGGCTGGATTGAACATAACAAACTACAAAATTATTATATATGTTAGAGGATTAAAAATGTGAATGAATCCAATTTTAAGCGTAGACATTATAATATTCTTTAAAAGGTCGATTAACCGCCTTTTTATGGAGAACCTCTTTTAAATCCACTTTTTGAAAATTTTATGTGTTAAATTTATCAAAATAAAATTCTTCTTTGGAATCGGGACATCAAAATTTACTATGTGTAATTTTTTGGTATTTTTCCGAAAAAGTTCATTTTTTAATGAATAGTGAAAAATGTTGTATTTTAATTCAAAACCAATTTTTAATCTAAATTATTTATATTATTAGATTATCTTTTGAATTGGTTTTAAATTGAAATTAAAATATATTTTTACCATTTAATAAAATAGTGGTCGTTGGAATTAATTTCACTTTGAAATTGGACTTAAACTAGTGTCAATCTTTTGATACTTATTGTTTCATAAAAACACGCTATTTTCTCTGACAGCGGGAATTAATTATTAAATTAATTAATGCAACTAATATGTTTTGAATTTTGTAAAATAGACATCATTTTTGAATTCAGAATATGAAATATAGCTTAGGGTGAAGTTTTGATATTTTTCTAAAAAACTTCAATTTTTGATGAATAGTGAAACCCCTAAGTGGTACTTATAAAAAACCGATTTTCTGTTTAAATGAAAATTTACCACCTATGTGTTTTGAATTTCAAAAATCCTACATTCATGGTTGTCATTAAGATGTAAAATGTGGTTCAATGGGATTAAAATAATTTTTTGGTGAATAGTAACTTTTATGTTTTTAATCGCGATTAGAGGTAATTAGTGTAGTTTAAGGTAAGAATAATGTTTTAATAAAATGAAATGACCTAGAAACATGTCCTATATCATTGGATGTGTCATGGCCGACCAAGAAAATATATGGGTCAACTTAGGGACCCAATGGAGCCACATTGGTTGGAAAATGACATAAATACCTTTTTTTTAATGTTAAAGTAAAAATGACACAAACATGAGATGTTTTACTAAAACAATTTTTATATGGGGTTATACAAGTCAGAATTTTGACTATAAATAGTCATTAGAAATCTATAAATATTTCCTACATCATGATAGTTTTTTTTATAATTTTTAGTCATTAAATATATTAAATTATTTATGACATCATGATGATGCAGCGATTACCTCATTAATAAAGGATTTAAATAAAATGAGAAGATAATGTCAAATCTATGACCTAAACATGTCCAAAACCTATTGGGTGGGTATATTTAGAACCCTTATAACCTTATCCTAGAATTATATCAATGTGGGACCTTTTAAATATGAAACTCATTTTCAAATAAAGGTACATTTCTTTACATTCCAAGAGTGACCCTCCTCTCCTCTTATAAAAGGCCCCCACCTATACCTCCTTACCCACACTTCCAAAGCCTTTGTCTCGGCCAAACCCTACCAATTTTGTCTCTCCACATCCCTATATAACTCCTTGAAGCCTCACATAGGGCAGAACTCTTCCCAAGGAAGAATTTGAGCTCAAACCAAAGGGAGTTACCCGATTTTAAGGTAATGTCTTCACTTGTGTCCTTTTGTATATTTTGCTTCTCCAACCCCCTAAACAATTTTTATTAATTTCTATTGTAAAAACACCAGTATATTAAATATACTAGGATGTTTTTATAAGATGTATTCTAGCTACGCTTACACACAGTTTCGTCTAATGGTTAATGAACATACTGTTTCTGTGGTTGGCGATTTTCTACCTCACGAAACGATGATTGTTCAATATTCTTTTAACACCTTTAAAGGTGGCCATTATGATGTCACTGTATTTTATATATGATATATACGGTATTTATGTTTACTATATGCTTATGTATTTTATATTTAAACCATACCTTTATTCTTTTAATGTTTTGTAAATGCGAAAATTTCATATGAGGAAGTGTGGACTACCGCCCCCTCAAGTGATGTGACTCGTACATACAATACATGGAATGTATAAAGAATGAAATTAATGAAAATATGTGACCTATATAACATATATATTATATTTTAATTCTAATATATATATATATATATCATTTATTTTAAATTCCATTAATATGGCAAAGAAAAAATGAAAGTAGCGTTCATGCGTACGTACGGCCTACCGTATCCATGAAAAGTGCTTTTCATTTTTATCACCTAATGATATGGAATAGTATAAAATGAATATTTACTGGATGTATATGATATTTTAATCATTAATAATATTCTGGAAATTATTTACTTATAACTACATGGGCACTCATTTTTCAAACATGTTCATTTTTTACTCACGTACCAAACATCAACAAAAACATCTGATATGAACTAACATTAATAAACAATTATTACAACATTATAATATGTGATATGAACTGAATAATAATCTAAAAAGGAGTTCCTTAGGCAATTATAAAATGACAAAATTTTATTATTCAGGAATATAAAGAAACGAACAAGACAAGTCAGACTTGAGGTAAGGGATCCTACTCCTCTCTTTCTTTTTAAGTACACTCTTTTATGTCATTCCTTTTAAAGATCATCTTTATTGTTATTGGGATGTTCTTTTATATTACTCTTACTGTAATTTTTATGTTCATATTATTAGAGACCCTATTCTCTCTCATCAATCCATTATGGATGTTTTGAGTGGCGCTGTTAGGCTGCCGAATTTTCGTAAGAGATATATCCTCTCTCTTTCTTTTTAAGTACTCTCCTTTATGTCACTTATTTTAAGCACATCTTTGTTATGTTGGGGAATGTTCATTTATATTACTATTTCTGTAAACATTATGTTAATATGATGAGAGACCCTATTTAATCTCATCAATCCATTTTTTGATGTTCTAAGTGGCGCTGTTAGGCTACCGAGTTTTCGTAATGGATTTTTCATCTCACTTTTATTCCCGTGAGATTTATGAAACATTTTCCACAATTTCCTTTGAGTGGTGTATGTACTTCCAATTATTTTAATCATTTTGTAATATACTTTCTTTTATGAGTATTTACATCAATGTTGTATTGTCCTTCTTTCACGAGGTGTATGTTTCGAAATATTCCCATGTCGGTAAGGGAACCTTTCACCCTCCTCTTTTTAAAAGACTTATTTTGTTATGTATTTTAATTCACATACTATTATGTTGGGATATGTTCTTCTCTATCTTTATTGATTTAAATTTTATTTCCATGTGATGAGATACCCTTTTTATCTATCATCAACACATTTTCTGAATTTTGTAGTGACGCCGTTAGACTGTCAAATTTTTGCAAGGGAACATCTTAACCTAAATTTGATTCTTTTGGATAAACTTGTACTCCTTGAATATGTAGTTCTATGAATATGTGTGAATAACCAATGATTTATTTACACTTAATATCCACTTATATCGTTTGTATTAGTTTTTCACACATATTTATGTAATTGATTTATCCTTAAACCAAGGATACTGTCTTTGTAAGGGACTTCGTCTCAATCTCCATTCTTTGAGGCATATTTTGTTTTATACACAACGTTTTTTTATACGGTGTATAAACCCCTTTGACTTTTACGTTTATCCAAAAAGGAATCTTTTTTATACGAAGTGTTTTACTAAATGACAAAGGGGGATGTTTTTGTTGTATATATGCGGTGACAATGACTTCTCCACCGCTGTGACCATTATTTGAGTTTCGGCTTCCTATACAAGCCATACCTTCTTTTTAAAAGAAAAAATAAATAAAATGTTTTACTTTCCTTTTATTTTGGTATTGAAAATGGTTTTTGTAAGGTTTTTTATATCAATATGTTTTATTGATATCTTGTGATTGAAATGTGGAAATGTTAATTTTCCATTATGCATGTATTATCTAGTACGATTATGTTATGGTTCTTGGGATTTGTTATGAAGACGGGTGGTTCCATGATAAAATAAGGGCGGGTGAGCCCGATACAGCTCTCCAATGCATTGGGTAATGAGAAGGAGTGAAACGTTAATATTTCTCCGAAGAGATTTAGGGAATATACTGATGTGGGTATTCCAAACATAACCAAGAGGGTTACACCCTACATAAGAATGTTATGAATGCCTCAAGTTACCTTTATGTCTTATGATTTCTATGATTTATTCATGATTTGATGATGTATGTTAATGTGCTTTTGTTTTATGAGTAAATTATGATTTCATTTATTCTTATGTGTACATCTACTCATGTTTCCTTTCCATATTTTTATATCCCTTACTGAGCTTTTTATGCTCATCGCATGTTTTTTGAAATGTTTTTCACAGGTCAAGGGAAAGGTACATGATATGATGATAGTGTCAAGGAAGTGTCAAGGACGAATCCATGTTTTGTTTTAAATATGTTTCCGTTGATGGGAAAAAATGAATACTATCTTTATGTAACCACTTTGTTTAAATGTGGAATGTAATGCATGTTTTATGATCTAATTCTCTAAAACTCTAAAGCGGAAAAGATCCTCAATGTGTAATCTTATATCAACTCAAGATTAAGTAAGGTTTAAGTCTGGGGTCTTATATTTATTATACTTATTCTATTCTCTAATACATCACTTGGGTTTTCTAATCCTAATCCCTTAAATAACTATTCATATCATTTGATAAGAACTGTAAAAATGATGATTTATATTAGACATTTAAAAATGATTTATTATATAATTATTCACATTTTTCAACATAGAATATCAAGTTTTGTAGTCTATTTGGGGATTAGGAACATTAAATAATGAATTAAAACCTTAAACACAACATCTTTATTGAAAACATCCTTCACATGGCCAGTACATTCCTTCATATTTTTCGTTGCATGGGATAACCATGGGACATGAATAATAAAATGGTGAGCTATAAAGCCTAGTAAGGGAGTAAAAAAGGCATAACTTGAATAATACAATACATGTTAGAATGTTGGAATATCAATGGAGAATAAGAGAAACATGTACCTAAATGCATAATATAGCATGATTACCATGACAAGGAAATGGGGCAATGACAATTAACTTGGTATTAGCCAGAACCAAGGATCATTGCACATAAAGATTGAGTAAAATGAAATTTTCATTAAAGTATCATGAGTAATACATCATAGAAATTGATGTATCCTGATAATAATATGTACCCAATTCTTTGGAGCTCTATTAGTGCGCACCATTCTTAATCATTTCATTTCATGCATAAGTGTCCCACATGGATCATAAAATATGGAATAATTAAATATCATCAATTATTCCATGATAAAAATTGTGGAATTCATAAATGAAATCTATAATTAATATTTAATTGTGCATAAAGTAGAATACCCTTGAAATAGAAATGATTATGGTATTCACGTCACAATGGCTTTGGCTTCAAAAAAAGAATGATGCAATTGCAGCAGCATAAAATCTGGACATAATTATTCATAATTTTTGTTTATTAGAGAGAAAGGGGTGTATATTCAAATGTACATGAAATGTAATTTAATGGGTTCATATAGATACATGTCCCAACATAATTAATGGAATGATTGATTTATAATAAAAAATATTTTCTTGAATGTAAATGATGAGAGAGAAATTGTTTAAAGAATTTCGGCTTGGGAACATGTGTACATGGGAAGCATTAATGATAGAAAAAGGGGTATATCATCATTAAAACATAAATAGGGAAATATGGGGGACTTTATAAATCATATTACATCTTTTATAATAAAAAATAAAAGGACATAACAGTAATAATAAACATGGATAAAATGAGAAAGTAATGAATCCATTACATGAATGTGTGATCCAAAAGGCTTGGGAGGGGCTTGAGAGAGGATTCTTGAGAGCCTGGGGCACCTTGGGAGGATTATATATAGAATGGGGAAGTTTTTGTAATGATCAATAGGCTTTGAGTGAAAAGGAAGTGGGAACATTGGTGGGTTTATATAAGAAAGTGGAATAAATTCATTATTATTTAGGTTTTTCACCCTACACATTAAACTAAGCAAAACCAAAAACCGTCACATGATTTTTCCAATGGTTATTTACAGAGTGAAGTGGAAAAATTTATTTTAGAAGCCCAATTGACAAAATTCATATGATAATAAGCTTGGTTATGTGGAGTTGAGTTACACTCACAAGTAAATCAATTTAAAATGATAAAAAGATTATTAAGTCTTGGCGGGTTCTCTAAAGCTTTGTAAAATAAATCCAAAAAACAGAAAATATGATTATTTTATTGGTAAGACATATATTGGCCGAACATAAGGTTTATAGTATTTTATTACATGACCATTGGGTCGTTATAATGTAAATTAAGACCTAATATATTGAAACGATATTTAATTTTTACTCAAAAATCAAACAACTTCATAATATTATGAAAATTTAACCATTGAAGAATTCTGATCTCCTGATTCCAAATATAATATTATTTATATATATATAATTTTATAAATATGTGAATTTTAACATTTAAAAAAAGAAATAAGATTTATCGAAAATTCATGGGTTTTGACAAAAAACAACATTCAAACCAAAATAAAAATATCAATTATATTCATTAAAATTATATGATTATTTATATATAATTAAAATTAATTTATTAATATTATTAATTAAGATATAAATTAATAAAAAATAAATTAATTCCTCAAAATAGATTTCATAATTGAATATTAATAAAATAATGATATTATATCATTAAAAACAATTTAAAAAGTAACACTAATAAAATGAATGTATATTATCAATACAAAAATTTTGTACATAATCACAATGCTAAGGTATTGTTACATAAAACCCTATAACACCTAAATAGTACCGAAAGATAAGGTGTGTTGTAGTGACAGTCTCTTGGGGTGGCTCAAATAACATCTCACAAGTGGTAATCTCTATCAACTTCCACTTCAACCACAGGTGGTTCCGCTCTAGCATAACATGCTAAATCAAGTCTTAGTTTTGGTCAAGATAAAAGCACAATGATTCCACCTCCTTTACAAGATCTATCAAATTGACTTCATATAGATCAATATTACTATATGAGTCCATCGTTTTCTTTTTCTGAGTAAATTAGATTTGTTAAATTCCTATATTTATACTAATCATGTGATCACTATTTAACAACTATATTAGCTACAGTCAAAAATATTTACGGTATTTTAAATTAAAAAAAAATCATATAATCAAAGAATTTCATATTTTATATAATCATTTTACATAATAATACATGTAATTATATCAAGATGAATTTCATTAATGAAATTTTGGTTCACTACATAGACCACACCATTTAGGTGGACTACCCGACAAGGACAAGCTACCAAGGGACTAGGCACTGTGCTCCAGTCCGTTTCCAGGTACCAGACCCCATGTATGTGTACCTTAATCTTATTTTATTGTGCATTGGTACATGAGATTATTGATTTGTACTCATGTCGTTTTTGTGTACTCTTATATGGAGTACCACCTGCGTGCTCTTTATGACGTAATGTCCAACTAGGATAGTGTAAATGATGTGTATGTGGGGGATACACATTGTATCATCATTAACATTTCGAAAAACACTAGCACTGTCAATAAAAGGGCTACATTCCGTGATATTATCCTTCAATATGGTGTTTAGTATAGATTTTGATAGAAATAGTAGATTTGGTTTCCATGATTGAATCTACTGACAAAAATAGGGATCTCACCTTGAATATGTCTTGGATGAGAGGTTGTATCCTTTAATCACATATCATGTCCATCATCCACTAGAAAACTACCATTTATCACTATCATGGCTTTCACTATCAGTAATTCATACTTCTAATGGTTATAAATTTTATTTATTGATCTTACATAACCATAACGGTTATCCTCACCTAGAAAAGATCCTAGATATCTTCTTTCATCATCAATTCTTCCATTTTCTTCGATCCAATGACTAATTGGATGTCCAGATGAGCTGAAACCCACATGGAAACTATCAAACCAAGACCACGTTGTCTAATTCATGATAAAAGAGAAGGAACAAGCGATAAGATAAAAAAATTATTAAGGATCGATGTCAATTTTTCAGAGCCAATTGATCAAGAATAGGGAATCTTGGATGGGATAAAAAATTCATGTTAATTTACATTTCATTACCTGGGCTGATGATTGGTATATAACTAGCACAAATATAAGAAATATGATAGATCACATCATCCATTAAATCAAATTTCATCATACAAAATGTGCATAAAATTCTAATCTATAGTATCATCTTATCTTGCATTCACTGTAATTATTAATAATGTTATCACTATGAAATCATTAAAAAAAACTAGTTATTCCATATTCTAATAAAACAAAAGTACCATTAATTATACCTCAATCTATCACAATCATTGAAATTACACCCATATGAAACCATATTCACTATAACGGATGTACAATTATGTTTGATAACCTTAAGCCTCTAAATCCCACACATACATGAATAGAAATCCTCACTGCTATCATAAACCAGGAATAAACATAACCAATACCTTATTTTCAAAAAACATTGTTTACTACTAAAATAGTTATTAAATTACCGATATGGGACTAGGAAGAGGGAGAAGTCATCCATAATTTCCATCACCATCATGGACATTAGAGAATACACATTGAACCCAAAACATTTAGGGGGTTCATATCCTAACAAATATCGGTGGGGGATAATATGAAATTAGAAAATAATAAATTGATGTATTATATCAGATATATGGTTATGTATTTTTTCATAGACTCAGTTTCAACTATCATCCAACATTACAGTTGCACTCCACCACCATAGTATATGAAATAATATATCATGATTTAAAATAGTCTACATGATTTATTATTATTAAGAAATGACTTTTTTCATTTAAAAATATCTTTTAATTAAAATATAATGCCCATGAAAAAAATCTATTTTTATTAAATTATTTCATTATAATAAAAAATAAATAATAATTCAAATGTTAATTTCTAGATTTCAACTCTGTGATCATAGATCCTT
The DNA here is from genome assembly GCA_963277665.1 of Viscum album. Classification (NCBI taxonomy): domain Eukaryota; kingdom Viridiplantae; phylum Streptophyta; class Magnoliopsida; order Santalales; family Viscaceae; genus Viscum; species Viscum album. Next base: position 1,391,866,886 of record OY728126.1, on the reverse strand, counting down.
TATCATTATATCACATGGTTATTATTTATGACAAATCACTTATCTTGACTATTGTAACTAATAAAACCTACATCAATACGCATATTATTCCATATACCATTCAAAAATCAGTATATTATCATAATTGAAAAGAAATACTACAATCAAAATGTATTTAATGTGCATGAAAATCATTAGTAGGATATTGGATGTATAGTTTAAAATATCATATGGGAAACTATATTTCTAATGAAAATAACTTGAAATACACTAAAACCCAACCCTCATTTTATTCCAATCAACTAATAAACAATCTAGATTAATAATAAAACCATTGGAAATCCCATGTCTTCTCATGTTCCATAAAATCTATTATCATCCTCATCTTGATTATTTTTCTACATGAAATCTACACACCCAACTTAATACACCAAAAAAATTCCAAATAACATAAACATTACGTGTTTATTTTTTTTTATTAAAATGGATCTATGAAAATATAATCACCATTTTAAAAAAAATTTTATTTTTAGTGTGGGAAACTCAAGACTAATCCATGGATATAAAATTATAGAACAGAATACTTTTATAAACGTGGATGTTCTCAGAGGAACTTTGATAATTTATCTTCCAAAAAAATCAATTATAAATTAATATTTAAAATTATAAATTTTTTTATGAATATGTTTACAGGATATATTCAAAATCATTAACGAAATCCATATTTTAATATCAAAATATTATCATGATTCATGGTGGTAAATTATATTTAATAATTTTATATGAGGGATGTTACTTATATTAAGGTTAATATCTAATTAATAAAAAATATCTTCAAATAATACTTTATTTTACCATTTCCTATGATATAAATCATATATTGAAATATAAACATTCTCAAAAATCAGTTAAAAAATATAATCTAAATGTTAATATGAAGTATTAACATAACTTGAACACATGTTATCGCAATTAAATTAATTCCCATTATTAATTATTGGTTTTATCATCTATTAAGTCAATTCAAAATCTACCAAAAAAAGTTATCAAAACCTTCTATTTGGGCATAAATTATGAGATTTTAAATTCTCACTCTATCAATTCAGTGATTCATGGAAATCACCAACCATGGATAGATGAATAAATGAATCAATCACCAACTATCATGATGAAAACTACCATAGAATATATCCATCGAATAACAACTACTACTTTTCAACCCAAATATACCAATGAAAGTTAAAAAAATCATTCCCTTAGAATGATTTATGTGATAGAATGGAAATGAATATAATATAACTTTTAATTGAACTAGTTTGATAAAAAACAAATAGGAATAATCTATCAGTAAAAGAAAATATAGGTATCTTAAGGGCCTGGGGTGAGAATGAGATAAATGAAAAAATATTAAAACATATCTTAATTTGTATGGTTAGTCTATTTAATGTGGAAAAAAAGTTATCCACAATATCATGTTAACTATCACCGCAATAGTTGAGACTTCATTATAAGTATGATCATATTTTTATGATTTAAATTCTTGCATTATTTCAGGTATTCAAAAAAGTAAATTATATTTCTAGACACCTAGCATTCTACAACCATAAAATAGAATTTGACATTTTAGATGCCAAGGTAGCCACGATAGACACACTCCAACTCAATGGAAAAAATCCATCCTTATTTAGTATCACCATGCCCACGATCAAGATATTGTGCAGATGTTCTCACCATTTTCATACAACCTCATCTGTCTCTCATACACCTCTACTCACCATGTTTCCAAATCAATATCGATTTATCTTGTTGTTTTTATTTAATATACAGAAATGTATCAACTTCAAAAAAACATATTGATATCATATATACATGTGGATATCTCTATGAGTTCAATTATCCTTGTTATGTAGTCCTCTAATATACAAATATTAGACATCATGGTAGAATATGAACCAAAACGATTGGAATTCTCTCAGATATCCCACAAATTATAATAACTATAGACATAAAAGATAAAAAAATATCTACATAGCCTCTAATATACCCAAAACCAAGGCATGATGAACCCCTATATGAAAAGACTCAACTATATGATTCTTATTAATATGAAATTTTCCATTTCCACTCCTGAAACATGAGAAATAACATAATGAGGGATCCAAATCCCATGAATCATATTTCCAATACATCTCTAAAAAATCATCTGATAGAATTAACACAAAATCCTTTAATAAAATGGATATTTGGTTAAAAATAACATTATGATACACCTCATAAGAATATAACTATAAAAAACCACTAGCACATTATTTGTGAATTGAGAATAAATATAAAAAACCATTAATGATTTCATTAATCAACATTTTTCAAAAACAATATATCAATAATATCATGAAAGGGATAAAATGTGATATTATTCATGAATATGTGACTCTCACTCCCAATAACACCTTTCTATATTCCTATTTCACGATAGATTATGAACTGAGGGGATTCCCTTCCCCCTAAAAAGAATTCCATATATAGTCGTATATCTTAAGTGGATGATCATAAAATAGAACGTAATCAGAAAATTATATCATTACTATATAAGTCAAATGGGTATTATCACGAAGATACTTATGATTCTTTGACACATGAATTATGTCATTAATTCAATCCACCTACAATGGTAGTGATATATGATATGCACCATCTCTTCCACCAACCAACCCCTTTAAGTGATCGATAAAATTTAGGGAAATCAATCTCTCATTACCGAACCATTGCATTCCAAGGGAAGGATATACCTTCATAGACATATTATTACAAAATTAAATCTCTATAAACCATATCCTATGATTAAAATAATACTTCTGACCTCACTACACTTCCCTACTTCATTCATGGATCACATATAATTGTTAAATCATGCACTGCACCAATTATAATCATGAATAGTTGACCAAATAATAATTGTACAATATAATATTAATCAATTTGTTTAGAGATATCATATGCCAATAAAAATGAAACTAGTGGTTTTATAATAATTATTCATATACGAAAACATCTACTTGTTTTAGTGCCTCACCCAATAACATAATAAATAATGAATTCATGCAGTCAAAAGTTACTATCTCGTTTTTTTCCTAACAATCAGTTTAAAGTAAAAAACATGTCATATATAATAATGGGGATGTAAAATATTTTTGGATACCAATGTAAAAATTGAATGTATAAAATGAATAATGAATATAGGAGATATTTCATGGAATAACTTGATGCCTCACACCCTTATATAGAGACTAACATGAAAAAAATACCAAGAGACTAAATCAATGATCATTAAAAAGTGATAATATTTTATATTTTTTAAACACCATGATATTTTAAAAACAGAATCACATTTTGATTATTTCAAGACATCCAATATCATGCTTAATCATGAAATGATATAATATTATTTTGAATATGATAGTTATAATGTAGATAATAAAGTATAGGTTATGATTTTTATAATTACATTAAGAAATATATATATATATGTATATATATATATTATTCTGAATATATATTTATTGATATATTCCTAATAAATAATCACAATTTTATTGGATGTAATTATATAAATAAAAAATATTTTTTCTTCATAAATGTTTTTTATTATTTTTTGAAACAATATTTTATATTAATTTATAGAAATTTTACAAAATTATTTTTAAAATTTATAATATACTTTCAAATCCACATAGAAAAATTCACAAAACATTAAATTTTAGTATTTTTTTGACAAATAACAATTTTAGTCGGTGAATATTTCAAAATACCATTTAAAAAAATTTCAATAAATTAATTAATTTAAATGTAAATGTGACTTTTGAAACATATTTCATGTAAAATAAATATATTATAGTTATATTAAATCCAATTAATTACATTTTTATGTAATTTATATTACATTTTAGTAATAGTTTATTTTATGGATTTAGTAAAAAATCATAAAAATGATATTAATTTCATAATGTTTTATATTTTTAAATAAATAAGGTATCTCACAATGAGTAATTATTTATGTTAAATTTATAGATTATTTATTTATAAATTTGAAATAATTTTTATATAATGATTATTATTAGTCAAAAAGTTAATAGAAGAATATGATATTCTTGAAAAATATATATCATGAAAAAATAGATGTTCGCCTCAACTATGGGTTTTATTTTTAATCAAATTATTAAAATTATATAAATTTAATTTCAAAAAATGTATTTTATATTCTTAATCAAAATAGTTTAAATTATCTACAAAACCCAATTTAATTTTTTTCATAATAAAATGTGAATTAGTAAATATTATTTACTATAGTTATGGTAAAAATGGATTTACCGCAATGTAAAACAAAAAAATATTTGGGTTTATATAACAAAAAATCATTTATAAATTCAATTTTAAATTAATGTTTAGGAGTTCTAACATCTTTTTTTCAAAGTAAATAATTTGGTAATTTTTTTGACGTATAAATCATGGATACCCCATATTATTTTCCAAAATTATAAGTGAACCAACCACCTCACATATTAAGGTCTTCCCCATCCTCTCTGCTATTCAAACATGAAAATATTTTTTAATTAACCATAGACCTATAAAATGGACTATAATTTATTCAATAAAAACAACCAAGAAAACATGCCTTTTTATAAATCCGTCCAATTTTTAATTTTGGTGTCATCATATGGTTCTCTTTTGAAGAAGAGGTTTCATGCTTATCATAGTATTTTTTATTTAAGTTTTTATTCTTTCTTAATCAAGTAATATTAAATTATGATTATATATAAAAATTATTTTATAAAAAAAATAGAGAAATGTTTTCAATTTAATGGAATAAACAAAATCCATTTTCCACTTTCATTAACAACGAATTGAAACCATAGTTTCTCTGCAAGTTGTCATGATTTATCATGAAACGATGTAATTATATTGTCATCATGGCCCCAAAAATTATGTTTTAATGAATAATTTAATGTGAATATATATATATATTATTTATATATTAATTATAATATTTAATTGTTATATCACATATTTCATCTTATATTCTATTACACGGGGGAAGCGATAAATCCAGTCATCTGTATGTTTGACTACCACTTCGCTATATGATGTGATTTATATTTCAATAATTATTTAAATGTAATATAGTATGGATACTTTAATTTAATATATTTGATATATATTACTCAATTATTATATTAATGAAATATTTATTATTCTAAAAAGAAAATATTTCATTTTCTTTCTTAAATTACCAATCACTAAAAATGATAATGTCGATCGTCTGTACATGTGAACAATTGCCTCTTTGATACGGAGGGATTATTTTTAAAACCTCACAAAAAGTGGATTATATAATTATGATTATTAAAAATAAAAAATGAAATTATTTATATTATTATAACTAATGAAATATTAATTTTATTATTTAATTATTTTCATATTTTCCATCAAAAAACAGAAAGCACTATTATTGGGTACATATTACCCATGGTCTCCTTAATTGGACCATAGTAAGTTTTTTATTACAACTATTAATGGTTAATTTTTTTTAAAAATAATTATTATATTTATCAAAATAATAATGATTTCATGAATATTATTATGTAGTTGATGGAACAAGGACCTCTTTGACCTTGTCCAACATAGTGTAGCAACATTATAATGGTGGATTGAAAAACCTCAAAACACTTGATGTTGACATAATTCATTAATTATCTATATATTAAATTAAAAATAAATAATTAAAATAATTTAAGTAAAAAAAACTAACCTGGAAGTGTTTCTAATGTAATAAAAAATTCATGTATGTTTATTATATCATAGTTAAGGGACCAAAACTGAATGTCTATATTCATGGTTAGGGACTTCATCTCAACATCCCTTAATTGAGGAATATTTTTCTGCTGTAGACTAAATTTTTTTTCATGTAAATAAAGAACGATTTAAATATTAATTCATGAATTATTATTTATACATGTCAATTTATATTTAAATTGTAATTATAGAATCTTAGGGGATTGGACTAGTATGTAATCATGATGTGATGAAATTCATAACTCAATTTCATTTCATTAGGTTATATTAATTTTTATTTTCATTAATTTTATAGTAATAGGTTTGTAATGGAATTTTATTATATTTTATTATTTTTAATTGGTTTATATATTTATTTATTTATTTAAATTTAATACATATAATTGATACATTTATTAATTCTCATAATAATGTTATAATATATGTAAGGGTTTTCCATCTCAAATTATATTCTTTGGGATGTATGTTATGTTATAAACATATATTGTTTTTTGATTAGTATATAATGACCCTTTATTATTTTACATAATACATTTATTTATATAAATATTTATTATTTTTTAAAGTGATGTTATTTCATCCATGGAGAAAATGATTTTATTCAACAAAAAATATTATTTCTTTTTCAGGTAATAAAACAAATTTCCCTCTTTTGTAATTGTAATGATTTTGAGAATTCTATAATGAAAACAACACTTAATTTACCTCATATTTAAAAAATACATATTCATCATATTCAATTGGTTTTCTGAAATTTAAATATATTATATTAATATAAACATTTGAGGTGTTTTAAAAAGATATTTCTAAAAAATTATTTAGAATGAATTTTCCTTTTGTTTTTTTAAATATGTACTTTTATAATTTTATTACAAAAAATTTGAAAATAATATTTATTTTTAAATTTTTTGACTTGAATGAAGAATTCCACCCTCTATAAACTAAAATTTTCAATTATTAATTTTCATATAAAAAAGAAAAGTTTCATTGAAAATTATTTCATAAATTTGTTATAAATTTTTTATTTTTATTTTTTATAAATGGAAAGGATATTTTCTTCAAAAAATGTTATAAGTTAACATCATAAACCATTAACCATATACAATGAAAAAAATTATGATAGTCCTAGTGAAATGGTTATATTCAACAATAATGTTTTAAATTATCATTTAATGTTATCTATATTCATTGAAATCCACTACACTTTATTTTACATATTCTAGACTATTATATGTTGAAATGGAACCACAATTATTATTTTAATTGATGGATTATGATTCCATCAATAGATTTTTAATGAATCCGTTTTTTCATGGAATGATGATGTAGTGAAATGTTTAATTAAATTTAAGAGTAATATTAAAAAATTAAATATTTGTGTAATTTTTTCATGTTTTGTTTTATGTAAAAATTTTAAATGTTAGTTTGAACTCTATTATATCTCATAGGTGATACCAATATAAATTATACAATGGGTTCACCCAAATAGCATCAGTGGTGATTAATATAGATTATATGATTGGTGTTCTGAGATAGAACCTAGTGAGCATGATATATCTTATATTATTGGTGTTCATAGATATAACTCCAATGCATTTGGTAATTTTCCATATCATTATAAGAATGAATTAAAGAGTTATTCATAAGTTTATCATATGGATTTACCTAGGTCACTTTTATTTTCGATTTCAGTTTCAAATGTATAATGACATTAATGTTCTAAAAATGATTACATATTTTTCTTATACATTTAATGAATATTAATAATACCTTTGATCTTGATTCAAATCAGATGTCTCGTTATTATTTATTCATATGTATTCATCATTTTATAAATCCTTAATCAGTGTTTCATCATCTATTATGCAATTATTGTCTAGTATGAATATTGTTATGTTATTATCGTACACTTTGATGATTTCCACATACCCTTATCCACTAATTATGATCATTAATGACATTAAAACATTAATTATTATGTTTAACCATGTGGATAATTTAATCACCCTTCTTATATTTTATATTCTTCATGTTATGAAAATCATTTTAGATTATTTGTGTGTAGAAATATTTTTAATTTGATAGAAGTTGAGCGAGATTTAGAACACTTAATGTGATATAATAAAAGTTAGTTTTTATGGGATAAATGCATAGTTGACGACATAGAAATAGATCATGTAATATTTTTTCCTAATTATATAAAATTATAAACATAAATGGTTATTGGGTATTTTGTGGCCTAATATTTTTATTTGGATATGTATAATTCAGATTGAGAAAATTAAGTCATGTTAATCATTATTAATTTTAAAAATATAATTCTTTTAATCCATTAATCGATACAAGAGTATGTGTCATCTAATATTATATTTTGTTTTAGATTAGGTTTTAGATATCATTGAATATTAGGATGTTTTTATGTGAGGTAGTATTCAGATTTATGGATATAATCATATGTCTTTATGATAAAGTTTGATCATAAATTGAGATAATTTGAGACCCCTTTTGAGTTTTTATGGAATTTAAAACCTTTACATTTTTTGTCATCATGGATATTTATGTAAATATGGGAATAAATGGTTTATAATATAAATACACATAATATTGAAATGTGACTTTGTGGATAAGTTATGAATTTTATTTGAGAAGAATATAACTATATTTTATGGAATATAATATTAAATGTATAATAAAACACAATGAAATTAAAAAATAAGAACATTGAATTCAATAATATGTATGATATGAAACACCAACCATGTAATAGAATATAAATTATTGATAAATTTTAGTATATTTACTATTTTTTTTAATATTATCCTTTTAGGTAGCATGGAATTCATGTTGTAATGAGTTACATGCATCACACACAATAATGTGTTTCATCGATGACATGAGTTACACAAAAAACTAACCAATATTATATTTTCAAAATACTATAATTTATTATTATAAGATATAATCTAGCCATTATATTGATGGGAATTAATTTTAATATCTATCTTATGAAAATATTTGTATGAATTCATTGATTACAAATATATTATAAATGAATGTAGAAACCAATTTAATATAAATGAAATATCAGTATAGATCATTATTATTATGCCCAAAAGCAATTTTTTCTAAATAATAATAATTATTTATAATTATTTAGTGATATTAATTTTAATATATATATTTATATATTTATATTATTCAATAAATTGTTATATTTTTATACAATATATTATATAGGCATAAGATAACACAAATCCCATTTTTATGGATAAACACCTATATTTTTATAAATATTGTTCCACAACATTTTTATGGGAAACATTGTATACATCCAAATTTAGAAATTATGTTCAGAAGATATTTCAAAATAAATAATATATTTGAATTGGGGACATAAAATTTATCTTATCGTAAATGTTTGTTATATTTATGTTATGATTCATATTTTTATGAATAACGAAAACAACTGAATTTTTATAAAAAACTAAATATTATTCTAATTAATTTATGAGGATAAAATATAATAATTATATGATTTAAAAATTAATTATAATTTTTTTACAAATTATTCCAATTTATATATTTATAATAAATTTATCATTGAAAATAGATACAAAAATATATAAAATATGTGAACATTTTCATTTTAAAACACCTTATTGTCATCCAATATGTGTGATTAATTTTATGAAAATATCATAAACTTCGTTAAATTTAATTAAAAAAGATGGATTCCATATTTTTAATACAAATAAATTTAATTTATAATAAGTTCATATTAGTTTTTGACCAAAAATATTAGTGAATGTAATTAAAAATATTTACAATGACTATTGTAAACATATTCTTAATAATGGACTAACCTATAGAATTTGAGGCCACAATAACCTGGATAATTTCCAAAAAAACATTTTATATATTTTTTTCAACCATATAAAACCTTTTATAGAACTTTTTAAAATATTGGATCCACATTTCAAATGAAAAATACTGGTGGAAAACTGTTTTAAAAAATCTATAAGAATACCACTGATCCCCAACTTTAATAATTCAATCGCACCTCCATCTTATTTAAAACAATTAATCCAATTTTACATTACTACGATCTATATACATATATTCTAAACATCCATACAAAAATCCTAAAATCTTTTCCTTGGGAAAATTCCATCCTAGGATGCCCTTTTGGAAAACTAAAAAGAGTCATGTGAATAAAAGGCTAAATCCCTCCTTAATCTCTTTAGATTATTTCTATTCTGCATCCTTACAATATTATTATTATATTATTATTAAATAATATATGTAGCATATTAATACTTGTATGTTTAAATTATAAGTGTTAGAACTACCCTCATACACACATTAATCTAATGAGTAAAACTTACTCTTACCGTATGACAAACTAATGCCTCACGACTAGATGATTGTTTTTTTATTTTTCCACATATCATGGATGTGAATTATGATGTAAAAACTATTAATATATGATTTTTATAATATTAATTAATTAATTGCTATTATTTAATTATTTTATAACAAATATTTTTCATTTATTTTAAAAAATATGATAACACTATTTTAAAAGAGTGGACTATGACTAGCTCATTGTGATGTGATTCATTAATTCTATACATAGAATGTATAAGAGATGGATTTAATAGACATATGTAACACATATAAAATAGTTACAAAATTATTTTTATACTCTACATACTCACACACACAAAATTATATATATATATATATCTATCATTTAATTATTCAAAATATGACATGGGAATGAAAGTAATATCAACGTGTACGTACGACCTACCATATCCATAAATGGTTTATTTCATTTATTATATAAAAAACGATTTATCATTAAAAATAAATATGTACTTGATATATATGATAAATAAAGTCTATTTTACATTATATATATTATGAAACAATGGTCAATGTAGAAAGAACAACAATCAACAAGTCAATTTATGCTCAAAACACTAGGAAATTAACACTCAAAATATTCTAAATATTGAAACATTATTGGCAAGCAGATAATAAGATATTATAAGAAGTTAACATAAAATATTATTGATTTAAATATAGATATTTTATATGTTATAAAGATCGTTATTACCATTTTATAGGATTTAAATGGATGTTCACCGAAATAGAAACACATAGAAATAGATTTTCTCTCACTTTTTTATATATGTTAGATAAAAGTCACAATGACCACTTACTTATTTTTTTAGTGTATCTACCCCCAATTTTGACATATTATATTGTGAATTATTTTATCTTCATGGTATTTTTAGTTTCAAATTGATATATTTCATTTATGTAGATTATATTTTAATGTTTCCTAGTTGAAAAAATTATAACCTGACTTCTTTTCATTGTGTTATATGACATCCTCATTATCATTAATATTATTTGATTATGTCAATAATTAAATTTTATATATAAATATGTACATTCAATTTTTTATGTTGAATTATAGTTGATATACACAATCTAATATTTTATGGATTCTCAATTCAATGTAATAATCTTTTTAATGGATTACAATCTCATTTTGTTATAGATTATTTACACATGAATCTACATGAGAAGAATTTTTTTATCAATTTAAATTAAAACCAATATTTTTATTATAATATTATTATTAATGACTATAAAAATTTTACAGTAACATTTTTATATTATTTGGTATTTAAATTTTTTTAGGAATTATTGTTATCAAAATCTGACATTAATTCACTCTTTTATCGGAGAACCAGTTTTCTTCAAAGACCGCGTAATAAAAAAAATTATTTCAAAAATATTTTTAACATTTTTAAAATGATTTATGAAATGAATTTTTACCCTTTACTATAAAATTGATGATTTTATAAGTGATTTTAATTGAGACGAATTTTTATAATGATAAAAGATATTTCTTCTTGAATATTTAAAAGGATATTTTTTCTAGAAACATTAATTCACCAATGACAATGACCATTTTTTTCATCACTTAGAATATGATTTACTGATTAAATATATATTATTACACATTATGGTGAATGATTTATTTCAAAATGATTGTTTTTTAATTCACTTTTTGTATTGCATTTAGTCCCATTATAAGTTTTCAGTTTCCTTTGGTGATTTGAAATAGAATTTTCCCTAATTATATGTATATTTTATCATAGATGTGTTCATTTCCTACACTGAGTATCATTTTTACAAATATTGTTTTATTTTACATTTTATAACATGAAACACAATATTCTCATGATATTATTTGTTTTTTTTTAATTTATTGAAAATTATTATTGAAGTACTTTAATGTGGTATTGGAAACATTAGAATGTATATAAATTATTTTCATCTAGAATGTATTAATGATCTTTTAGGGAAATATTTATTCATTGACATCAACATCAATTTCTTTTAGTTATCCTACACTAAAGAAATATTGATAAATATATATCTTCAACTCCATATAGATATATAATTATGAACAGAGTGAAATCAATTATTTTATTTATGATGAATTATTTGGACTCATATGACTTGACATGGGACCATTTGTAGATATTTCATCGAATCATTAGTTTTTTCATTGGAGGAGTTCGATGGATATCCTTGTATGGGGTTTTACTAGAAATGTGAAAATATATCTTTTAAAATTTCCTGATAAAAATGGTTCTTTGTACACAAGTAACCTTCTGTCTAATAGACAATAATTATCCTCATTTAGATCTAGTTATTATTTTTCCATGTGATTTTGTATCAATATACCTATAAATTAATTTCATTCATAGTTTATTTATTAAATGGAATGTTATTTATGTTATTTACCTTCACATATTTTTATGCTCTTATTTCTCCGAATATTTATTGCTTGGAATGTGTCTTCATTTCTTACTTTTCCATGTTGTCTAATCCCATTTATTCTTTATTATTACAGATATACTTTCCCTAACTGAAAATTTTAGAGGATCCTTATTATTTTCCATTTCCCCATTACTCTCATAAGTGTAATAAGAAATATATGGAAGGATATGATAGAGGTAAAAAAGTTATTATCATAAAAATAAAAAAATATGGTCTAATTAGTGTATTCATTTGTAATACATGAGTCATGTATGTATTCGGTTTACTATGACTACAAAACTAGTTTGTACTTCAGGATTTGGTTCCCTATAAGCATTCCAAATTAATTGTAGTAGACCCAGACTCCGAGATTATGGGGTAAGGTCACTATAGTTGGCATTAGGGTATATCTAGTAGCATCCTTGGAAATTTATTTTGGAAAACATTGACTAGAAAACTGCCCTAAAATAATATTTAAAGATAATAATACAAGAAAATACTAAAATTTTGTTTTGTAGTAGATTGTGTGGGACATCCTATTAATACATACATCTATTAATTCTATTGTGAATGTTGTTCTACAACATATGTACACAGGGTTAACAACTCCGACAAGGTTCATCGGTCCTGACTTGGTACAACATAGTATACTGGAAAGACCATATTATGAACCTATTTTAACAGTCCATGGGAGATATTATTTGGATTATTCTCTATCTCCTTACAAACCATTATAAATTATTTGAATATATAATGTCATTTAATGAACTTTGATAAAATAGAGGTCTCATACATTGAAAATAACATGTCATGATTTATACATTCGAAAAAAATTATATTGGATTTTAAATATGAAAATTTACGACCAAACTATTGTTTTAGAATATTCATCATTATAAATGATAAATTCTAGGACAAAGAAGGTAATATACAGAAATAAATGGATTAAATATTAATGCATTATGTTATATTGAAATAATATGTAAAAAGGATCTTTAATAATTAAATTTCAACGACCTCCATCATATTTATTTTAGAAATTATATTAATATTGTCTTAACAATTTTGAAATATTATATCTGTTGAAACCCCATTATGTCTAGAAATTCCATGAGTCTTGAACCCATGAATTAAAGATGATAATGGTTTCATAAATACCATTTACCTACAAAATTTCCTAGTTAATATATAATTGTATACAGTTAAACAATTTGACAATTAAATATTAATTATAAAATAGTAGTATTAATTAATGTGTTACATATTAATGCCTTAACCATATTAGTTTTGAAAAATAATAAGAGAAAAATATAAGGACTTGTTTTATGGATATTCACTTAAATTTATGTTTCATTTAGAATTAAAATTAATTTTTGTTTATCCATATATTGATGTAATAAGAGAATTGGAAATTGATCAAAGAAAAACCCAATGATGGAATTGTTTTTATATAAATAAATCATTTATGTACATTTCTCTGTATAGGTGGTATTAAAATAATTACTAAACATTAAGAAAATTATCAATCAATATGTTTTCTTAATTCCTTAATTTTATGATCCAGTGGTCATTTAATCATCGCAAATTTTTGGATTTAAGGCCCAGAATTTCCCATTCATCATTAAATTTTTTGTGTTTGATGAGCTCAATCACTACCTATAAATATTTATTATTTTAATACATATATATATATATCTTTAATTTCAACAAATTTTCTCTTATTTAGAGACCTTTTTATATGGAAGACCAAGTAACCATTGTACAACCAGTATCTCATTTAAAAAAGAACGTTTCAAAAACCCTTCTCTTGATTTTTTATTAAAAAGTAGCAAATATAAAAAAAATAATACCATGATCATGATTAAATATAGAGAAAGATATTTAATTACGGTTGGGTTAATGGAAGATAATAAAATTATAAAATAAGATCATTGTATTCTATATCATGTATGATATGAAACACCAAGCATGAAAGGGAATATAATATCCTAATACATTAAAATATATTTAACTTTTTTTAAAGTAACCCATTATATATATTTAAATTCTTGTGATACTAAGTTTTCATGTTTCTCACATATTAAAGTGTCTCTTCGAACACTTCTGTTAAACACATGACTGAGTTTTCTTGAACAAATATATAATATTAATATATTATTTTAAATATAATAAGATTTTACCTAGAAAAAAAAATTTGTTCTAAAAATACTTTAACCAAATTATGAAAATCAATGGTTTAATTTACTGGTTATAAACTAATTATAAATGAATATATAAACCACTCTAATATACATGAAATGTTTATATTGAGAACTATATTTATGACTAAAAAATAATTTCTCTATGAAAAGATAAATTACTTAAAATTATTGAGTTATAACAATTTATTATATCTAAAAAATATTTAATAAATTAGTTTTTATATTCATCCATTATAATTTATATACATAAGATACGAAAAAACACAATTTTATGCATTAAATACAATATTTTTATGAAGGTTGTTTTACCACCTTCTAATGAAGAACCTATTATAAATACAATTTTTGGAAATTTAATTGAATTTAACTGTCAAAATAAACATATTTTTTAAATATTAACATAAAAAAAATTGTAATTTTTTTTCTGTGATGTTTCATTTTTTTAATAGTAAAAAATACTGGATTATAAATCAGAATATCTTTTTTTGTTCTGATTCATTTATAACATTAAATTATATTTTACATTGGTTTTTAATGGATAATCAGATAAATTTTATATTAATTAATTCATTTTATGTATTTATATTCAATTTTTCATTGATATTTCAAATAAAATAATAGAAATAATTTCAACATATTGTCCTAAAAAACATGTATTGTCATCCATTATAAAGGTTTAATATTAAATTATTTCTTCCTTATATTATATTATAAGTATGGAAAAATAGTTTATTTTACATGAATCTGTTTAATATGTTGTTTCTATTAAGTTCATTTCAGTTTTTCCAGAAAATATTATTAAATGTAATTAAAATTAATTACAACAATTAAGTAAAAAAAATTATTAACAAGGCACTAAACCTTAAACTGAAGGTCCAAATGACATAAAATAATGTCCAAAAGAAACTGAATTGACATATTTCGGATATATATGGAATTTTATATAATTATATATATATTATTGTATCTAATTATGAATGAAAAATGTTGATGAAAATCCCATTAATTTTTTTTTCAAATCATTAGTTTTCCTCCACTATGAAAACGTACTCACAAATTTCCACTAACTCACACCTTAGAAGAAAATTTAGCTCAAACAATATCTACCCAAACAGATCCTAAAGGTCCTTGAAATCATCCAATTGTACTAAATTTTGAAATTAATTCATCTATGGAATCCCTTTGGCAAAACCAAAAAAGATTTACCCAAATAACAGGAAACATCCATCCTCAAAGTCACTAGTTTATTTCCACTATCCACCCCATCAAATATAATTATTTAGAAATTAGATAATAGAAAAAGAAAATTTAAATATACTAATATGTTTTTATGTTAATGTTTGTACCAACACTTATACACACATCCATCTAATTGGTTACAAACTTACAGTTCGTGTACAACGAACTACCACCTGAGGACATGGTAATTATTTGTTTTCCATTACAACATTTCATAGTTGGTAATTAAGATTCAGATTAAATTTATATATGACATATATGATATTTATTTTTTATTAATTAATATTTAATTATTTAATAACACATACCATTATACTTGTTGTTTTGATTAAATTTGATAAAATAGTTCTGCGAGGTGTAGACTACCACCTCTGAAAAGTGGTGTGATTCGTTAACACTATACTAGGAATTTATAAAAGAAGGTATCAATAAACTTATGTACCATATATGAAATATATAATATAATATATTTATGGTATATTTATATATATCCTTTAGATTTCATTCTATTAACATGACAATGAAATGAAAGTAGCGTGCATGCGTACGTACGACATATCATCTACAGAAACGATGCATTTCATTTTAATCCCTAATTTTTTTGGAATAATATATATATATATATATTTGATATATATAATAAATATATAATTTATTAAATTTTGAGGATGATAAAACCATGATTTTTTAATTACATCCACAAGTAACAAGACAAAATACACTCGAAAAACAAGCAAATTAAGACCCAAAATTGGGAAAATAAGGGGTGATTGCTAAAAAATGAGTAATAATATATTATAAGAAAATAATTTTTTATATTATAGAAATAAATATTGTTCCATAATAGTTTATTTACATGTTTAAAACCATTATAATCAATGTTACAATATGTTCACCCTAAAATAAAGTCTAAGTATTGGATTTTCATCTCACTTTTTAAATATGTGAAATAAATGTCATATTCCACAATTAATTAATTTTTTGTGGTGTATCTACTGTCCATTTTGATATATTATTATAGGAATATTTTTATCTTAGTGGTATTTTTACATTAAAATTGAATTATTTTTTCTATTTGGATTTGAGAAAAATTTTACCAAGTGGAAAAGAAATTTCACAACCTATGTCATTTTATAGGGTTATAGTACTTCCTTATTGTCATTATATCATATGAGTATGTATATAATGAAATTTAAAATATTAATATGTATTTAAATTTATTTATTTTTATTTAAATTTGATACACATAATCTACTCATTTATTTATTTCCACATCAATGTTATAATCTTTCCAGGGTTTACATTATAGTCCAATATTATTTGGGATTTTTTGAATTTGAATATACATCAGACGAAATTATTTTACCATTGAATAATTATCAATTTGATTTTTTTATAATTTTTTTAATGATCTTAATCATGTAATGATACAATTTTAATCCCTTTTTCACTTAATTTATTTTATAAAATGTTTTTATGAAAAACCGATATTATTTCACTCTTTAGTTGGTGAAAATATTTTTTTTTCTAAA
The DNA here is from genome assembly GCA_963277665.1 of Viscum album. Taxonomy (NCBI): domain Eukaryota; kingdom Viridiplantae; phylum Streptophyta; class Magnoliopsida; order Santalales; family Viscaceae; genus Viscum; species Viscum album. The sequence continues at coordinate 1,391,849,239 of OY728126.1, read as the reverse complement.
TATAATTATTTATAGAAATGTTTCCAAATACATTTCTAACCTTTTATAAATGGTTTATAAATGGAATATTGACCCTTTAAAAATGGTTTATGTTTTTAAAAGTGATATTCATGGAAGCATTTTTTCAAAAAAGATATGATATTTTCCTCAAGATTGTTTTCAAAATAAATTTTTACAGTATTTCTATTAATCGATAACAAATAACCTTTTATTTTATACACCACATGGGATATGTTTAGCTGATAGAAGCATTATTTTTCCTCTCAATGATCTATGATTTCTTTAACCAAGGATAGTATTGACCTTCACATCCATGATTCATTTTAGTACATTTGAAATATTCAATTCACTATATCCATTTGATAATAAATTCCCCACAATTACCCATATCATTTATCACGATTATGTTTATTGCCTAAAAATGATATAATTTTTTATACGGTGTTTACTTTTTCATGTAATTTCATTAATCCCCCTATTCTCACAATTATTTATTATTCATTTAATTCTGGGGGATATATGATTTAAATTATTCAATGTGGTATTGGACACTTCATCATGTTTAAATATTATTTTCATCATGATGGTATTAATGATCATTAAATTCTATCCCCATCCACAAAAATAAACAACCCCTATAGTATGTTATCCTCCAATAATGAAATATTAATTTATTCTTATCTTATACTCCATATAAGTACATGATAAAGAACATTGTAAAATAGATTATTTAATATATGAAGAATAATTTTGAAATGTACTACATGGGTGGGGAATAGATATAGATAACCCCTCTACTCATTGGTAGTCTCATGGTACGAGTTAGTGGGATATCCATATATAGATTTTTACTAAAAAAGTTATAAATCGTCTTGTGAAATGTCAAGACACAAAAGGTAACATGTACCTAAAAACATGGTATCCAATAGTTAATCTTTTTCTTGATTTAGATTTAGTTACTAAATTTCACTGAAATTGTTCATCAACATATCTATGGATTATTTTAATTCACATATCATTCATTAAACGTAATTTCATTTATGTTATTTACATTACTATGTAGTTTATACACTAGTTTACATTTTTTATGATTACATGGAATGTGTATTATGTTTTTAATATTCCATATTGTTTATTCTCATTGATTTTTTACGGCTTCTACTGCACTTTACCAATACTAATCATTTTAGCTCACCCATATTATGTTTACATTCCTCAAGATTCAATGATTCATACTGATAAATATATGCAAGGATTATATATATAGAGACAATTTATTATACTCGAATAAAAAGAAATTATTTTTACATACATTATTTATTTGGAATACAAGAATATAGTATGTATGTGGTTTACCTATACTACTTAATGCTTCAGTCCATCCAAATTTTATTACATGTAATCATTTCAATATAATAGTTGTAGATTCTGGCATGAGGAATATAGGTTTGGTTCACTACATATAAGAGTACCTTTTTTGAACACCCTTTAATGTTGAGGATTATATGGTTTTTCTGAGTATAAGGTTATTTAATCATTGAATTATTTAAATTTTACATTGTGGTTTACTCTTGAATTTTGGAGAATAATGTATTATTTCATCATATGAAAGTTTATTCGTTATTGGAATTATATTACCATGTATCAAAAATGTGGGGTATGGTAAATGAATAATTATAGGTTGAGTATTGGTATTGTCACTTTTATGGTCATGCTAACTGTTTGAATAGGATTTTAGAGCATCATGGATGAAAAATTCTTCTCCAATATTTAGCATTTGGTTAAAAATTGAGGTTTTGGTTAATATTTATTAAATGTGGAAAGTAAACATATTATTTAATTATATTCAATTACTTTTTTAGAATATATATTATAGAAACACTAATATCTTGGAAAAGGAATTTGATAATAAATATTTTAGCTAATTATGTTCATTTCCGATGAAAGGATTGAATTTTTAAAAGCACATATGGTTATAGATTTGTGTACATTGAAATTATCATGGTAATTCACATTACTGTAATCAATGATATCTACCTCCCTCTATAATAATTTTTCTTTGTTACAAATTTATTTAATTTCCAAATCATTACTTTCCTTAGATGTTTTCATAAACCAGGATAGGCTACCATCCGAACGACATCTAAATCAGTACGAGACAAGGACAAGGACAATATATTATACCTCCTAAGGATGATAATAACATCAAGAATAAAATATAATCTGATTTGAATGAATAATCCCAAATACAACTTGGATCAATTGCGAAAAATTGTATAGATCATAAAAAAATTATAACTAAATATCATAAAATACACCCAGATTAAGTAAAAAAACTAAATTGAATGGAAACTATAAAAATAAATCCGAAGCAAAATATTACTAAATCCCTACCTAACCTATATTCCACCACAAACAACAAGACCAATCATCTCCAATGTATACTCAAACAGAAAAGCTAAACCTAAAAAATGGCTTAGGTATACCAACATCAAATGGCCCAAGTAGGGTGTGATCATAAATAGATCATTAAGTAAAAACCATTGATTCCATACATCTACATCATGGAAATAGTTGGTAACATTGTTATGAAATAAATTTAAAAAATGTGTGTTTTTTATTTTTAACAATTCAAACACAACTTTTCTTAAATTTACTTTTATAAAAAACTCATATCGCTTTCTCTATTCAAATATATACAATTTTACAAAACCCATTTTTAAAATGAAATATTAAAATAAGAATCCTAGAATATGTGATAAAACATTTTTTTCATAAGATTAAATAAATAGTATATTAAGTAATAAACTATAATTACATGTAATCAAAGTGATACAATTTAATATAGAACATAATTTTATTAATCAGGGTAGTTTACTACAGAATATATATAAGAAATCCCTATAAGTACTCAGTTCAGACTCACCTGCTCGGGTGTGGTGCATCTCCATGGACAATGACCAAATGACTTCCCTAAACTCTTCTCACTAGTGGCATATCCAATATGGCCCCATAGCCAATACAGGCGTACAATCCCATCTAATCAGAGTCTATCAACTATAGTCACTTTATCCTCAAGATAAAACAATGGAATCAACTGATATTAGTACTTAGTTAATGAATAGGTCATCACAATGATGAAATTTTCAAAAAACCAACATATGTCACCATGCATTCCTTGACCAAATATTTTAATCATTGTTGTGATAATGCTTACCAATGTGGGTCCAACATTTTTGTTCCCATCACACATAAAATGATGAACATGTTTCAATATGGCCTTCACATCATATGAGAATCAAAACCACTTTCAAAATCACCATTAAATAAAAAAATATTATAAATTTCTCATAACAAAATCATTTCAAAAAAAAAATAGAAATCCAAGGGACATATACCATTTAAATTTAGAAGATGCCTAACTTGTCTTATTTCATTTTAGAAACCATTACTTAACAGATATTTCAAAAAAAACCATAATTGATAAATTTAAAAACTAAATTAAATTCATTCGAAATAGTATGTAACCATTAAGAGGGTGTGTGGAGGAAAGAAATAATGGAACATGGGTCTATTCTTGAAAACCTAGGATTAAAGGGAAGTGTCATTGGTAATGGAAATTATCATTTGTGTGAATATACCAATGTGAACCCTGGGAACATATGGATTCGCCCACTTCTAATGGCAATCCTCTTAAAAACCATTAAAGTGATGAAAATAAAATTTAAAATATCACAAGAAGTGTTGCTACCAAAGGAACACTAAACAATTTTCAACAAACAATAATGATGCATTAATATAAAATTTATGACTTATTTTGAAGGCATTACTCTTTTAATTTTCATTAATTCTTTAATGTGGGCATTTCCCATGCATTTTCAGAGGAATGGTTAGGTTTTCCTGGTTTGGGCCAAACCTAGAAAAAATTTCCCGATTTAAAACAAAATTGTTTCTTTTAAAACTAGTCCATTTTTCAATATTTTTCAACCATTTCACTTCCTACATGGCCTCCCCTGATCTATTAAAACAACCATATTTTTTGGACCCCATAGGAATCCATAATCAAGGTGGATTTTGGTTATTTATTAAGGTATTGGGGTACCATGTGAGCCCATTTACAGTTTAATATTTTTTTCGTTTATATCATCAATTTTTTGTAATGTTTTTTGTGATTTATACCTATCAATCTATCCCACTAACCATAGGCACAAGCCCATTGTTTTTTCTCCCTCTTCATATCCCATCATTAATTTGGATTAGTGAAAAAAAAATTCATAGGCTTTGTCAAATCCTCTATATTTGAGAAGGTAATTTTTTTCATTCCTAACTCCTACATGTTTTAATATATTACCTCATTTGGTTCCCTCTTGTCATCCTCAACCTTATTACAACCATAATATCAATTTTGGAAGCTTGGATATTCACGTCTTTGTGTTTTTGGAGGGATTTAATCAAGATCTCTCAATTAAGTTGGTTTTCTTCCTTACTCCTCCAATTTTCTTACTATTTCATCAATTTTAATTGATGTTACTAATTTCCATAAAGTAATTATTTGATACAAGGTTTATGGTTTTAGTTTCTTAGTCCATTAATGTTGTTTGAGGTTTATTTTCACTCCATTGTGATGTAGTTGTAGTGCGGTTAATGTTCCATACACGGATTTGAGGTTTTTGGCATATATGGTTGGTTATTCTATGTGTAATAATTGTATAATGTGTTATCTTACTTGATTTATAATACATTTATGTTTCTATTTCATTAATTCATTGATTTTTTTGGTTGAGTATATTATGCAGTTGGTTTTTGAGTACCAATTTTGTGTGAAAATAGTTTTTTACTAGTGCATTCCTTGTTGTACTAATTAGTGATACATTATAATTCATCAAATATATTTATTAAAATATTATAATGCTGTAAATTATGGATTACTGTAATATTTGTATTCATTTTGGGTTAAAAGAGCGATTATAAATACATTTTATCTGCAGAGTTATTTTATAACTTTTGTTATTATTTTATTGAATTTGTAAGAGATTGTTTTAGTCATAATGGTGGAGAAAAGAATTTGTAGCTATTGTTTTATGTGTTTATGAATATAATTTATGTCTTTATGTGTAATTGTAATTTGGTATCATGTGGAACTTGTTTGAGCTCATAGTGGGAAACCCGGGTATCTAGGCGGGTCGACGTGTACTGGCATGCTAGTGGTCCAGAGTAGTTTTTACCATAATTGACATGGGATGTGTGAGATTGACTGAACTAACAAAAAAATGATGATGATTATGATGATAACGAGGGGGAAAACTAGGTTATGGGTGATTCTCCTACTAGTTGATCATGTTTGAGAATTAATACAGTTCTGGTCATTATCACACTAATATTTGAGGTACATGGGACTCACCACAATCAACTGCCACGGTGTGTTCATGTGTTGGGTGCTCATTGACTATATGGAATTTATCGTTTTCTTATGGTGTGTTTGGATGGAAAATAAGGTATCATACACGTATTATTTAAATGTACCAGTTCTTTAATTTTACCCATTTAGAAACTATTTTCATTTAAAATATGCACCTTTATAAATTATAGCAATAATTATCTATTTATTACACTTGAATTATTTGTATAATAATATTCATTTCACATGGAATATTTGTGTGGTATCATTTTGGGCTTGGTATCACACCCTACTTACATGTTTTGGTGTCTTTAGACTTGGTTATGTTTGGCACAACTAAGGGAAAGGCTTTTGGAGAGGGTGGTTCGGGTAACTAGTTGTGCGTGTTATGTGTAGTTGTGGATATAACTCATGGGTGATGATCCCCTACTGTGTGGTAGTAATTGGATTATTTTTCTACTACTTTTGTAGTTTTAGATCCCTTGTGTCATTTTGAAAACCCTTTATTCAGTTATGAATTTTTATTTAATGCTAGTTTTGTAGATAATTTCATATTTACTTTATATATTTTATTTTGGGGTTAAATTATTGTAATATATAGTAAATAATTCCCAAGAAAATATTTATGATACTTTGGAACTTGTTCCATCCCTTGGGGAAAGGGAACACCCTTCGTCCAATCCCATGGGCTAGGTTTAGAGCCCGTTTCTAATATCGACCAGATTAAGTTCATGATAAAATGATATCAGAATATGTTAATATTTTGGGGATTTATTATTTTTTGGAATGAACCAGGAAAGACAAGAGATAATACTGTCAGGTCTCGGAGTTTTTGTTCATGTTTTGGGGGCATATCCCTCACCTATAATGAAAGACCATGAGTCACCATGTGATGTTGGAATTGTTTTTTTACAACACTTCTGGGTGAGACGTGTGGGTTGCAGACTGCATGTGGACATTGGGTGTGGTAAATTAGTTGTTTATTATATTGTTTTAATGTGAATGGATTATTTATGTTTTATTTTATAGATGAAATTTTTCAGATTTTTTGTAATTATTTTTTCTCTTGTAATTGTTTCCTTTTCTAGCAACTTGCTTCCTCGTAAAGCTCTCATGCACCCACATGAGGAAGCTTAATAGAGTTCTCCCTCGTCGCATGATCAGAGGTTAGTAGAGGCTATTGTTGATGATGTCTATGCATTGGGAAATGGAATGGATTTTATTACTTCTATTTTTTATAATATGAGACTAGTACTATGATGGAAAAAACCTAGTAGTTTTTCAATAACAAGCCTCCATCTTCTTTAGGAGTCATAGATTCCCCAGAATCGGAGAAGTGGCTCAGAAAGTTAAAGCTTTTGTATGAGTTCTTTTTAACATCTAGGGATTTCATGATGAAATGTGCCTCATTATTTATAGAGTTTCCTAGCCAATGTTGGTGGTATTAAGTGCTTCAATTTGGGATGCAAGAGCATATGGTTTGGAAGCACTAACAAGTACACTTCAACAACCAGTACTTCCTAGAACTTTTATCTTATGCTTGATCTCGAGAGTTTATGGAACTTGCTTAGGGGGATAATTCAATCATAGTGTTTCATAACCATTTTTATGAGAATGTCTTGAATACTCCTAAAATGGTCTCCAATGAGGAGATGAAGTCGCTGAAGTTTGGTTGGGTTTGTAAGCCATTGATCTATTCATAGGTCTTCATATTCAAGCTGAAAAACATATATTGAAGTGGATGATAGAGATTGAATGGTGAAGATCAACCCCAAGGGGAGTTCTGGTTTCTCTGGGACTATATCATGAATTAGAGGTGGCAGTTCATGGGAGAAGAAATTAAAGTAAGTGGAGTAGTGGAATAAGGGAGGTGGCATCTCAGGAAAACCATCCAGGAAGATTTTTTCGGTGGATTCTCAGGTGTGGTCAATTGTGTGCCACCAGTTTCAGAGATCATAGCACATCCTCAAAACATAGAAATATCTTCCAAATTATTGTTTTTATTTGTTGAGTTATACATATTTCTCTTCTTTATTTTAGGATGAGAATTCTAGTTATGAGTGGGGTATGATATTTGGATTCTATAGGGGTGTCAGTTCAGTCAAAGCCATCTAGAACTATGAGATCTCAGTTTGGTGGTCATGGTGGATGGGTCAGATCATCTTATGAGTGGATATGGATTAGGGAAGATCCAAAATCATGTTGTCATACTCAGTCAGAGACTTAGAATCTTCATGTAGTGGATCAATCCCCAACGGGGTCAAAGGAGGGACCATTGACAGTTCGATGTACAATTTGGAATGAAAATTCTATAGAAACTGTAAATTTTTATATAGGTGATTTTGTTTCATTCATCTATTTTATTTTTTTGAACACATTGAATTATCAAACTGAGATCTTTTCTTTTGCGACATAGTTGGTGATGCTGCTGGGAATGAAGATGTATTAGGGTCTCAGGTTCCTTTCATGTGCATTTTTCCTATCAGGGGTTGAGATGTAGTTGAACCATACGTTCATAGATATAGATCTATTTGATGTGAATCATGCAGTATATTAGAGGGTTCACATTCATGATCACATTGATTTTTATAGGAGTTAAGTTACTTTCATGGAACATGATGGTAGTCGTCTGGATTTCCTTGGGTATTGGGATCCTCAGTAAGGTCGCGTAGGACCTCCACACCTAGAGCGTGGGAATAGTGTATTCTAGTTATTGTAACTCATTCTATAGATAGATGGCCATGCTCATGAAGGTGGACTACCTCATGTAGTGTATGTGATTATGGATGTATTCCCAAATGATTTTTATGAGTGCCTCTAGATTGGTATGAGGAGTTCTAGATCGACTTAACACTAGGAACACATCCAATATCTGTTTCCTAATTTCGTATATCCCCCCATGGAGGTGAGAGAATTAATTATTCAACTGGATGTCTGAGAATTAAAATGATTGATTTTCCCAAGAGTCTCTCCCTAAGTAACTCTTGTTGTTTTTGACAAGAGGTATGATGGATCCCTCTGCTTCTACATTAATTTCCGGAAGCTAAAAAAGGTAACCATGAAGCTAAAATATCCATTTACCTAAAGAAATGATTTTTATGACTAGATAAGGTGGTAAAAGTGGTTCTAAAAATTTGATTTCTGTTTGGATTACCATCAAAATAGGGTGAAAGAGTCTGATATCCAGAAGACATCTTTCTGAAGAACATACAACCACTTTGAGAACAAGGCCATTCCCTTTGGATTGACCAATGCTTTAGAGGTATTTATAGAACTCATGAATAGGGTGTTCTACTAATATCTTGATTATTTTATTGTGGTATATATAGACAAAATACATGTTTTTTCTCAATTTTAGTAGGAAACCGAAGATTATTTTATGATTTTTTTGTCCCCATGGGAGTGAATTGCCTTTTTGAAATATTTTCTTAGGAAACATTCTCTATCGGGGAGGTGGTGTTTGTAGGGAATGTTATCTCATTGAAGGGGGGTTTTTTGGGATTTTTAGAAGTTAAGTGTGGTTATTTCATCGAATTAGCTAAAGAAATTGTTTAGAATCAAGAGTTTCCTCACCCTCGCTTGTTACATCAGGAGGTTTTTTTGGATTTCTTTTGGATAGTTTGACACATGACCATGCTCTCCTAGAAATGGGTATAGATTTTATGTGTCCCAGATTGTCCGAAATCTTTTTAGGAAGTGAAGCGGTGATTGAATATTTCCCCCATTAAGATTTTGAAATGTTTGGAAAGGGATATGTGGTGTATTTTGATGCTTCAGGTATAGGACTTGGGTGTGTGCTTATGTGGGGTGATCATGTGTTGGCGTATGGGTCTCGCCAACTCCTACAGAATGAAAATAATTATCTGATCCTCTACATGGACTTTGTGGTTGTGATGTATTCTATGAAGACATGGGGTCACTACCACTTTGGCGAAAAACTAGCGGTCTATTCTAATCATAAATTCTTTGCCTAAATTTTCACATAGAATGATCTCAATCAACGGTAGTTTCGCTGGATCGAGTAGTTATAGGTGTTCAAATTTGACATTTTCTATACCCCAAGAAACGGAAATGCAGTGGCAGATTCTTTGAGTATAATATTACTAGTGAAATACATGAGGAAATCTATTAATGAGTGAACTCTGAAGTGCATCTTTGCTCAAATGCATGTGGAGACCAAGGAGCACATGGTAGGTGGGTCCTAGGTGAGCATTATGTTGATTCCTTATCTCAAGGAGTTGATTTTGGGAGAAAATCCTAGGTATAAAATTTTTTAGCAGTTGAGGCAGTTTCATCATGGTGGGGATACATATTATGATTGGTCATCCTCTTTATAGGAAATCTTGTGCATCCAGGGCCAATCGATAGTTCGGTCATCTCAGTGGAGGGTGGGGATTGGATAACCACAAGTTTCAGTGGGATGTAAATCCTAGTGACACCAAGATATATTATTATGTAAATTAGTGGTTCTGGTGGCCAGGTATGAGATGATACATACCTTACATCCTGTCAAGATGCTACACTTGTCAGTAGTTGAAAGCATAGCACTAGAGGCCCTCTCATTTTCTCAAGACAAAAACAATTCCTACCTAGATGTGTGATGAGGTATCTTTGTACTAAATTTTTTGCTTGCCTTGTACACCTCAGGGTTAGAATTCTATATTGGTAGTGACTGATCATCTGACCAAATCACCCCATTTCATTCTGATCGGAGATATAGATAAAGTGGATGAGTTGGGCCTTTTGTATCATCTGGAGGTGGTAGGGATTAATTGTGTTTAATCAGCATTTTTTTCTAATAGAGACCCTCAGCTCACATCTTATTTTAGGGAAGGCCTTTAGAATAACTTACATTCTCATATTATGATGTTCACCACATACCATACTCAAACATATAGTTTCATATAGGGGGTTAATTAGATACTAAAGGCCATCATCAGTTAATGTTTTTTGGATTTTTGAGGTTATTTCGATAAACATTTGGGATGGGATGAATTTTCTTATAATAATAGTCTCTAATCCATGATTTGAATGGATCCTTTAGAGGTACTATTTGGTTGGACTTGTCCGCCCCCCCTATGTTTAGCTGAGATAGGTGATACATCACTATTGGGGTCGATCATAGTTCAAGAGACCTCTATGAAGGTCCAGATGATCAGGAAGTGATTATTGGAAGCTCAGAGTCTCCATAAATCTTATGCAGACCAGAGGAGTCGAGACCTAGTGTGTTCTATATTTGACAGGGTATTCATGAATGTTTTTACTCTTTTAATTCATCATCATTTGGGAAATCAACAGAAGATATTGTTGCGTTTTATCAGACCTTTTGATATCACTGATCATATTTTCATGGTGGCATAAATGTTGTATTTTCCATGTTATTTGGAATCCATTCATTACGTCTTCCAAATATCCCATTTGAAAAAGTACAAAATAAATCTATCCCAAGTGATGTGTTGTGAGGACTTGGATATGGAGGAAAATTTTCTATTTTTGAGTGGCTATTTTGGATAGTTTATTACAAATAGAAGGGGATTATTAGAATGTATATTATATTGGTTCAAGTCCTTTGGCTTCAAGGGAATGATTTCCATGAAACATGGGAGCATATGTTTTGGTTGAGAAACAGAAACCATTATTATTTTCCGATTAAGCTTCAGGTTGACTTTCTGGTGAGGATAAAAATTCCTGGTGTGGACCATTATCACATACATAAAATGTTGTGAAGGAATGTTTCAGTTAATTTATTATTGTTTCTTTTTTCATAGGGTTTTCCAATGAATTTTTTGAATAAAGGGTTGTTTTATAGAATTGGGCCAAACTGTGAGCCCATTTCCATATTTAAATATAAAATTTGATTCATTTATAACTTCTTTGTTTTAAATTTTTTCACACAATCCTCTTCCCAGATGGCGTGCCCAAACACATTAAATCTATGATATCCATTTGGCCCCATTAATAATCCATAATCAAGGTGGATATGGGATATTTATTATGGTATTGGGCCATCCCGTGAGCCCATTTCATATTTAAATAAATGTTTTTCTTTTATATAATATTCATTTTAATGTTTCTGGTGATTCCACCACTAACTCGAGCCTACTAGCACTATGATCACACCATGCTCATTTCTACCTCTTTGGAATACATCTGCAGCATGTATTAGTGGAAGATTTCTACAGTATTTCTCCAATTTTATAGATTTAAGAAGTTAATTTGTTTCACTCATTAATCATATATTTTGACTCCATTTCGACCATTTTTGTCCCCATAGACCTTGTCTTCTTTATTTGAACCTCCTTAACAGTTTTCGATTTTGGAGATTCACCTCTTGGTGCATTAGATGTGATTTAATCAACATATCTCATGTACGTGATTTTATTCCTCTGCCCTCCAATTTTCTCATGGTTTCATCCATTCTTATTGAATTTCATAATGTCTTTAATGTAGATAATCAAAAAAGGGTCTATTTTTGAGTTTCATGTATAAATATTGTGGTTTTTCGTTTGTGTTCAATCCCATGTGGTGAGGCGGGGGTTGTTGAAGTGTCCCACAAGTAATTGAGGCTTTTGAAATATATGGTAGGTGATTCCATGTTTAATAATTTTAGAATGTGTTAGCTTGTTGGATTTATATTTATTTTATGTTTCTATATCATTATTATTAGTGAAAGAACAATTTTTGGAATCATTGTTAAGAGGATGATTTTTAAGTGCAAATTATGTGTGAAAATTGGTGTTTTACTTTTTCATTACATGTTGTACAAATTGGGGTTGTTTTATAATTCCATAAATGGAATTTAAAAAAAATTTTAGTGATGAAAATTCTAGTTTGGTTTAATATTGGATTGCATTTTGTGTTAAAAGAGTGGTTTTAAATAGAGTATATATGAAATGTTTTGTTATTACTTGTGTAATTATTTTATGGTAATTCTAATCATTTCATTTATTTATACACATGGTGAAAAGAATTTTTAACTAATCTTTATTTGTAAATGTAATTTGATAACATTTGGAACTTGTATGACCACAAATTTGGAAACTCGGTTATTTAGGTGGAAGTCGTGTACTAGCGTGCTAGTGATCCGAAGTGGTTTTGTCCCGGTTGCCCTTTTCCAATTTGACATTGACAATAGTAACAATACTATGATGAAGAAGATGTTCCATAACACTAGGTTATTGGGGATTCACCTACTAGTTTCTTTTACAATAGGACATATATTTTTATTTTTACCTTCACACAGATATGTGACGTACAGTGGGATCACAAAAAACTAGTTCCTAGGTGTGTTCCCATGTTGAGTGCTCATTGACTGTTTGCAATTTATATTTGGATTATGGTGTTTTTTGATGGAAAATTCAGTAGCTTACATTTATTATTTAAATATAAATATTCTATAAAGTAACCAACTTTGAAATAAATTATCATTTAAATGATGCAACTTTAGAAATGTTAACTACCATTATTTTTTATAAAATTTGCAATATTTTTATATTATAATGCTTGTAAAATGGAATCATTGGATGGTATCATAATGGGATTAGGAACAAACCCTACAAACACCATTGTTTTTATGTATACATGGTTATGTTTGACAAATGTATGGGTAAGGCTTTTGAAGACGGTGGCTCAGGTTTGCAATTTCTCCCAATGTGCTGGGTTGTAGCGACAACACATGGGTGATGACCCCTTCTTTTGTGGAAATATATAGGATGTTTTTTGGATACATTTTTAGTTATGGATTTCTTTTGTCTTGTTAAAAAACGTCTATTTAGTTATGAATTCTTATTTTAGGTATGTTAGGTTGGTAATATTCAGAGTTAGTTTATTTGTTTTCTTTAGTAGTTAAATTATTCAAAGCTCAGGTAAATCATTCCCAAACCAATATTTAAGATACCCAGACACTTGTTCCAGCCTCTGAGGATAGGTAATGCCCTTTGAGACTTTCCATGTGCTGGTTTGGTGCCAATTTTGATAGAGACTACATTCAGTTCGTGACAATTACTATAATACACAAATCCCAACTCACAATGAAATTTTGATTTAAAAAAAATAATCCAATGCCAATGACACTTCATAAAACTCAATTTTATCTTAATAGGCCATGATATATTTTATAAAACACTATACACACATAGATATATGTACGATTATGAAAATCCATTGAAAACCCATTTTCATCCAATTTTGAAAATTGAAATTACCAAAATATATACAGTAACAAATTATAAACAATATTATAACACTTTATCATCATTTTTGAAAAAAAAGTATCAATAGAATTTAATGGGAATGGAATTGAATAAATCAACTTCCTCAATGTCTTTTGAAAGCAATAAATCATACCCTAAATGTATAACTTTACCTATGGAATGATTCACACACCCTAAAATAAAATAAATAAAACCACAATAACTAAACCTTATATTAGGTGTGGAATAATTGCTAAATCTCTAAAAAGGAACAACAAAACTATATGTAGAATATAATTAGAAGATAAAATTAAGAAACCACCCCAAAACCAAGTCATACTCACCTTAAAAACAAGTTAAATCATCCATGGTTGGAGGATTACATGATGTAGAGAGGTTTAAGAGACATATTTTTTTACAAAAACAAGACAATGGTTGGAGAGTTATACTAGGGTAAAATTATATGAAGCATTTAATATGAATATCATATCTTTAAATATTTTTGAAAGTCTCCTGGTTTGGCCATATGTTTTCCTAAACAACGAGCCATCTGTGCAAATCCTACTGAGAGAAGGGACATTTTTATGGTTTTTTCATAATGAATAGGGATATTTTTCACCCCATGTGGCATAGGGTTCTATAAAAAATGGATGAACAAGTTGCTTGATTACAAAACATTTTAATCAAACTATTCACAAGCCACTCTATTTGACCCTAATATAGAAAGAATTCCACATGGTTTTTAGGACCCCACATGATTTTTCCAATTCGTGCTCAACACATTTTAAGAAAAAAATGAATGATGAAAATTAATTAAAATACCCTAGTATAATCCAGAAATATGGGTTATTATTAAATTATGAAAAAAACTAATTAATAAATCCAAAAATGACATGAAATATTCATAAAAATCACAATGAACACGATCTAATCATCTTAAAATTGATTCAACAAAATGAAAAAATAATTGTAATGAAAACCATGGTCAGTGTTTGACAATTCTTCTTGAAATAAATAATTTCCTCCCCCATAATTTCACTTATACAAATTATAACCAAACCTAAATCTTGAAACTAAATGACATGGAACTAATTCAAATGGAACCAAAGAGCTCGGTGTGACCTTCTCTCTACCTGTCACACCTGGACAACCCATGAAGAAACCACATTAAGGATAACTAAATGGGCAAGAATAGAGGGTATTCTACAACATTAAACACCTACAAAAAACCTGAAACCTCTTGTGAAACTCTAAATATAATGAAATATAAACCCAGAACCGCAAGAAATAGTTTAAACCCATTTATGGAAAACCATCCAAAACTCAAAAAATGCATATTCCAAATGACCTAAAATTGAAATTAAAATCAAACCAAAATGAGAACCACAAAAAAATTTCAAAACATTGCACAACCACATAATTATAATGAACAATTCCACCAATCCATAAGAAAAAAAAACAGTGATGATTTTATAATGATGTAAAATATATAGTTGTATGGGAAAAACAACATTGATAAAGTTATTACAACTCTACTCTAATGTTAGAGACAATGTTGGTCCAACACCGCTTCACCAATCAATTCATGAATGTGTTAAGAGTTCAACTTTTAGGAATATGGATGGATTTATTGTGTTTAAATTATCAACATACCTATAATCATGATATGAATTCCTCTAACAAATACATCATTTTTTGGAAATTATTCTTGCCAAACTTCTCCAAGTGAACCAAATGACCACATCGCAAATTTTCCATAAAAGGGTCCTAAAATTACTGCTTCGAATAAAAAAAATGACCACAGTAGAAGAATATGTGAGATTGGTTTGAAGAATGGGAAGCAAGAATCGATAAAGAAGTCCCCTAATGAATATGTCAAATTCTCATATTCCTCTTTCCATATTTGGATCCTTTATGTTGTATGACAATATTTAGTTCATCAAATGACCTATACTTCATCCCAGGATGAATGTTGGATAGATATTAATAATATACAAATTTCTCAAAAATTTATTCACTATATTAGAGAAAATTATAATTAATCTCTGGACGAAACCCAGAATGATGTTATAAATATTTGGTAGATCCTCTGACTCTACCTCTAGAGAGAAAAATATTTCCCTCAAAACTGTTCAACAGAAGACATTATTGTCGACTAGAATAGATGAATACCCAAAAGCTCTACTACATTCATCACATTCACCTACTCTAGTATGATCCATAAAATTAATGTGGCCTTAAACACTTCCATGTACATCCGAATATACAGTGATGATGGTAAGATCACAATCCATCCATATGAAGTCAAACATTTAAACATGACCATAAAAACTCTAATGCGCACAACTTCAAGAGTTACCACCAATCAGAAGACCCCATCGACTCTCTAAATCCACTTCATAGCCTATAACGACCACTAATCACCATTTAAATTGGAAAAAACTGATTAATATCATGTATCTACCACTTCAATAGGAGTTTGGGTAGCCCAATAAGTAAAAAAACCCACTATAAACAATGGGGACCTTTTTGGGTGGAATTCTATGAAAAAGATAAAAACATAACTCCAAATAGAAATTCATTAAAATTAAAAACTACAATTACATTCCAATGAAGAGCAAAAATATAAAACCCAAACATAATAACATAAGAAAAAAATTATCTTTTAGAAAACACGACTTATACATCAAAGAGGAACTCATTTCATCCTAATTCCACTACAAAAAATACGTATCTAACGTTCATATTCATTTTGAATACCAAATTTGTTTTCAAAACAATACAAACCCCAAAAACATTTCTTTTTGAAATCCATATTTTTCCAAAAAAAATTATATTTTGAAATCATCCATCACCATGAAAACCAATTCCAAGAAACAACTCTAAAGAAACTCCTAGAATAGGGAACTAGTTGTTATAAATAACCTAATGACATGTCTAGTGGGCCATGACCAAGGAACACACAACCCACTTGGATTATATTGAACTATGAACACATATAGTGATCCATGCATTATATATATATATATATATTAATTCAAAATTGAAGAGTATTAATTAAAAAATTGAAAATATCCATGACCAAAATATATAGGTATAGTGTTTTTTGAAACCGGGAAACATAAAAAACTGGTTCATAAGACATCTGCATTTTATCCCTCTAATTCCTTCCTAACAAGACCCCTTTTTATATATCGTAAAAAATACCCTACTTCCTGACCTGGGAAAAAGAAACATATGAAATGGTGAGGTCATATTCATTGTAAGCGTACACAAAGTGAATATAATGTATATTTTCATCATAATATATAATAACATAACACTTGATAATCTTATCCTGCATATGAAATATCAGTATATCACGTCATGGGATAAATCATAAAAGCTAATAAGTTTCAATGAACAAAATACAAAATTTCAAAACATAAGAAATGAAATTATGTGTCATACACATAACAAAAATAAAATCATATCATATTAGTCATGGTTCATTTGCAAGACCATCATAACAGACAAAGTCCATTATTTAACTGAGGTCTCTCCTCATTTCATCATTGTGTTACTGATCTAAGATAATTTCCAATTACATCAATTTTTATCTCATGAGATATAAATATTTACCAAATTTATTTGATGGAGATATAGGTCCTAAACATCTCATATTTAATTCATTATAACAAGTACCAGAAAATTAAAATTCATTCATCAAAACATAACTTAATGAATTCAATGGGTTACTTAGATATCTTACCATCATATCATAATCAAAATAAAACAATTGCATTTCATAAATCACATTCCATTATAATCATTATCAATCTATATGAAAAATATGGATATTATACATTAACCAAAACCGGATTAGTGAATTCTATATTAGATGGGATACAATTTTGAAAGAACACTTGAAATTTGTACTTTGGGAATATATCAATCTTCTTTAAAAAACTTTCGTTTCTCAAAATGATTAAAAATTTTATATGAAATGGATATAATTGAAAATAAAAACTCAATCATGTATAATTATCTTCATGTAAATATGAAATTTTCAATATGTTAATATATATTCCTACTATACTATTTCTAAAACATTATAGTTATACTTTTTTCGGAACATCAAAAATATCCTCGTAACAAAAGTGAAAAACGATTCATTCCATAACATATTATAAAAAATAAAAAATGGATAAAATTTAATTAAAAAATTTTTAGAATTATTTGAATAATGTTTTATAATAAATAGGTATAAAGAATTGGCATGGAAGATAAATATATCACAGTAAATACTTACGTAAAAACAATCTCAGAAAAAAATGAGATTATAATATTATCCATTATCTTAGGACTGATATCCTTTGTATGAATCATAAACTACTTTATAATAATTTAAATAATTTAATTGACATATTCCCAAATATTAATAATTTCTTGGACATTATATATAATCATATTATCATTACTTTGTTAATATCATTATTATTCACACATCTTCAATTAACATATTTATTTTCATATGTATGTTTTGTTTGATAAGATCTTGTTCTTATTGAATTGTAATGGAAAAATAATATAAAAAATAATAATATTATAATATATATCATATTTATTTATTAAATTAATTTATATAATTATTATTTAATTATGATCATATAGAATAAATCACATCACATTTTGCAGACGGTAGGTCGAACATACAAATGAGGGATGATATCATTCCCACAATTAATAAATGGTATTAAATTGGATGGGGTATAATATTTCATAATCAATATCATATTATTATAATCATATATATTTAATATTTCCATCATTATTTCCATCCAATTAGTGTGGTTACGAAAACAAGATAACACCACAATGTCATGATGATTAGTCATACGTACGCATATGTGGTGAATTGGATTTTCATATGACGAATTGATGGTGGAATATTGTTATATTTTGATAATAATGACATATAATTATATAATTGATATTGGAGTTGTTATCTTATAACATCAAAACTCATTAGGATGATCTAGAAGAAGATAGAACAATGAAGGAATCAGTAGATGCGATTACATTTTCTTCGACATGCTCACTCTAAATCACTTTTTAATGCACTATAGTTGGTCTTTGAATAAGACCATAACATCTATAATTTTACAAGAAAATAAAATAATGCAGCATGAAAGTGGAAATCCTATGATGAAGGCTCAATGAGTTTTGATAAAATGACGGAGGTTGTTCTCTTTTATAATTGAAATGAGAGGCTCTATTGGAAACACTAAAAAATACTAGTATGTTATAAAATCAAACATCATCCAACAACATAAAAAAATTTCAAATGTTAAAGATGAGATGATATAATATTTTTATATACTAGATACTATGTTTTTAAAAAATTTATTTGGTCAATTTAAACCTTATCATTTTAATTAACACTTAGTGATTCTATTAAATTTTTTTCTATGGTGACAAATATTTAAATTCTAAAAGGGATCCAAATTTATTTATTTCAACTAAATTAGACCATAAATAAACATTTTAAATCATTTTTCATTGTACGATAATTATTCAATAATTTTTTTAAAAAATAATATTCTTTTTTGGAAATTTAATAAAACATTGTTTTTATAAACAATCAATAGTGTCAATTTAGAAATAATTGAATTCAATGATTTTTAAAAATATTAATATAACATGTTAACTTAAATAAAAAACATATAATTTTAATTATAGATTAAGGTTGTATAAATAAACATTACACATAATAATTAGTCACATTTATAAATATATAAATATTTTTTGTAAAATTTATTTGTTATTTTTCGTAATTAAATAATTACTACAATAGTTTTTTATAATTATTTAATATACTTATTTTTTGAATAAAATTTAAAAATAAAATACTATGTCAATTTGAAATATTTTATATTTCATAAGTATACTTATAATCAAATATATATATGGTAAAAAAATTTTGAAATGTTATGCTAATAATAATATGAATGTGACAACTTTAACATAACAATAATTAAAATTTTGTAAGTTTCAAAATCAGTCATATATGCCTCTAAATTGTCAATCTCTCAACAAATGAATGATTATGGCCAAAATAAACTCTATAAAGATGATTTTGGATTTTCAGTGCCTTTTAATGGGAATTATCATTTAAGGAAAAGTGTTTTTTTTATCAATTTAATAATTTCTGCGTCATCAATAAATAAACTAATTAGGTAATTATTTATTTTCTCAAAATTTAAAATAAAATACCATGGTAAATAAAAATAAATATAAATAAAATTGGTATATATAATCTAATTTATAATTTATATAACCTTATATTAAAAATGAAATTGCTATTAAAATTTGAGTGAGACATATTTATTATCTCATTAAATAAAATAAATTAAATGTCCTAATATAATCCTAGTGGTATCCAATGGATTCCCTTAAACCAAAATATGATTAAGTTACAAAAAAAAAGTCCAATGATTTTAGGTTATGTATTAAAGTAATTATATAAAAAAAATTTTATCAGTAATACCTGATTTACCTTATTGCAGTACTGATTATAATTAAAAAAGATACAATTAAATAATCCAAAAAATAAAATAAATATATTCAAATAATTTTTACCTACTAATTACTAATATGGAATGTATTTTTTAAAATTGAACAAAATGAATTTTTATTAAATCATTTAAAATTAATCTCATTTCTGAAATGAGAAAACATGTTCTTAAAAGATAAAACATTGGAAAAAGTCGAAATGTTTGTACATCAAAATTCATAGTTGAAATAATTAAAATTTCTTTATTTATATTAAATTAAAAATATATATTCTATTTATACTTCGAAACCACTCAACAATATAATTTATCTATATAAATTATTTTGATGAAAATTGATGTTTATAATTAAAATTTAGTTTTTCTTTACTATTCAAAAAAACATAAATGTTATAATAAAATAATAAAAATTCATCCAATCTAAATTTTTATATCCTGCCTCCAAATAATACATTTCGGTTTCCAAATGAATATAATAACTTTTTAAAAATTTATCTTTTAAAAGGGTATTCCATTAAAAGCTGTTAAAATGTCACATTTAAAAAATATAGGGGTTTTTAAATAAAATAGAGTTTATTCATACCCAATGACTAAAATATCTATTGGTTGATTATAAATTTTTTTCATTAGGTATAAAATATAAAAATATCATTACATTCAATTACTAATAGTAATTAACACAATTTATTCATAAATAAAATTAAATATATAATTGATATCTATTTTTCGTAAATAATTTGTTGCCAATGAATTAATCATAAATTTTTTATGTTTCCTATATTTATACATGATAACCTAACATTATGGTTATAATATAAGTTTTATACTTAGGGTATCTCACAGTTCTTTTAAAATCATGATTTCATGCAAAAAAATCCATTGATGAATTTAAATTGTTTAAATAATGTATTTCACAAAAAATAAATATAGGTGTTACATTCTACCACCCATAAATAGAATTTATCCCATGAAATTTGACAAGTAGATAAAAATATATGAGGAAACCTCTACCTCATCACATCCTCATGTTCCCAATTGGATTCCTCAAATTGGTGGTTCCACCATAAAACTTTAACTATAGAGCTAGTCATGTTTCGTAGAGCTTTTTCACTACAATCCAGAATCACTTTCGGATGTTCTTTATAAGAAAATGATCTTTCTGTAGTGGTAAATATTCAATGTTTAGTACACGTGAATGATCATTTATTTACATTCTTTGAAGAGATACATGGAATACCTCATGATCTTGAGAGAGATTCAGTGGAAGCACCAATCGGTAAGATTCCTTCCCTACAGGATGCATAATTTTAAAAGGACTGATATACCTCGGGCTCATCATTGCAGTCTTTCCAAAACTCATTAATCACTTCAATGGAGATATTCATAGAATAACATTGTTACCCTGTTAAAACATTAGTTTATTGCATCAGTGGTGAGCATATTTTTTTCTGAATCTATGATTATCTAATGTGTTTTTGAATCGATATGACCTTTTTTCCATTTCATCAACTAGATCATATACTAATTGTTTTCATTTCCATACATCATCCCTAAAATATTAGAGTTCTACACTTCATTCCATAGCAGGATTCATAATAATCCATCGGACTATTAGAGTGAAATATATCGTTGTAAGAAAACTTGATGAATGGTTGGTGTTGATCAAAATCGATTTTTAAATTAATGTATTAGACTCTCAAAATTCCTTCTAGAGTTTTAATTATCCCTTAAGACTAACCAGATCTCTGAGGATGATAAGTATTGTTGATACATAACCCCATATCCATATCCTACTAAAGGATTCATTGAAACACTGAGGTAAACATTTGATCACAATCAGATTTAATGGAATGTGGTAATCCCATTAATCGTACGCCATTAATTACAAATATAATGGTTGGATAATCAATATAAAAATCCTCTCAAATAGTAAGGAAATTCCCCAACATCATAACGAAATCAACGAGAACCTATATAAAATTATAGCCATTATATGTTTTAAGAAGTCTGATGAAAAATTCCATAATGATGTTATCTCGTTTATATTTTGGTATCGGTAATTATTGTAACATTCCCTTAGACATCTATCTCATAACATTATCAAACATTCAATCCAATTACAAAGATAAATATTCAATAACATATTTTTTCATGTGATACCACTAGAAATACTCTTTCAAGTCACTATAATAATTTGTGATCCTATATGAATAGAGAATGAAGAAATGTGATCCTCATCCAATAACTCCTTTAATTCTAGTATGGGAGGAATAAAAACATGATTCCTAAATTCTATTTTTTCATTAAAATCAAGGTTTAATTTAGGATAATTTCCCTCATTTTTTTTATGTCTACATGTTTTTTATGTGACTCCTAAATATTATATTGTAAAGATGCTTGACCATTCTTTTTAAAAATATAATATTTCTCAACATTCTTTAAAATATCGTGATCCATCCATTGAAACACCATAAAAACTAGATCTTTTGTTATCCTCATTATAGATAAGCTAGTATGGTCCTTATGACTAAAATAATATACACCTTATTCACTTTCCTAGGGTAGTAATGTATTGAGCAGTGGAAATATTTAATCAACTCCAAAAAACTTCTTTCATGCATATTCAGCTCCATTTGTATGAATATTTTCTTAAACATTTTTTGTTATTATAAATATCAGATATTTCAACATAAAGATAATGGCCCAAAATATTTATTGTAAAGATTACAACATCTTACTCCAAATCATGAGATTGATAATTTTTCTCATGGATTTTCAAATGTCAGAAGGCATAAGCTATCACCAAATCATTTTTCATGAGAAAATACTCATCCCCTTATTAGATGAATCACAATAGATCACAAGCCTTTGTATACTACAAATATGTGTGATTATAGGTGCATTGGATAACCTTTTTTTAAGATATGTAAAATCCTTTTCACATTCCTCCATCCACATAAACATAACTCTTTTTTGATTCCTCATGTTGAGTGTAATAGATAATCATAAAAAATAATTCACAAAATGTAAATAATATACATCCAAACCTCCAAAAAAATTGGATCTCAGTTATCATTGTTGTTCTAAGCCAACTTTTAATAAATTATTTTTTTTCTTGATCCATAGATATCACCTCTCTTGAGATTATGTGACAAAAAAATGAAAATTCTAATGCAAAAAATCAGACTTGTTTTGTTTTACATAAAGCTTCTCGTTTTATGGTATTTTGTACAATTAGGATGTTTTCTTCATGTTCATCCTTTAATATTGATTAAAAAAATATCATCTATAAGGACCACCAAATATTTATCAGGATAGTTTCTAAAGACTCTATTCATTCGATCCATGAAGATAACTAGGCCAATAGTAAGACGAAATAACATCTCTATAAATTCATATTGTCCATAACTTTTATATAATGTCATATTTGATACATATTCATTTTTTCCGATAAATTAATGATATCATAAATGTAGATAAATCTTTTAAAATTATAGATATCTTAATAGTTGGTAAAATAGTTCATCAATGTAGGGAAGAGTATATGTGTTCATGATATAGATCTTGTTTAGATCTCGATAATCAATGTAGAGTCTAATTGATAATACATTCTTCATAGAAAATAGAATAAGTCATCCACTAGGTGATTCACTGGGGAATATTTATCCCTTGTCAAAAGTATATTCGAGTTTCTTATTCAATTCATGAAACTCAATTGGGGGAATTGTATATGGTGTCATTGAAATGGGTATAACCCAAGGTATGAGATCAGTTTAAAATTCAACTTCACAATTTGGTGGATGACCATGAAATTTATTCAAAAATACATCATAAAAAATAATTAGAGTGGGTGTATTATTAATTGAGAGTTCCTCCACAACTATTTGAGATATATAAACTATATTTATCTGAATCAAGACCCATAAGATGGAGAAAAACTACTGGATGGTCATTCTCATCATTTCATACATAGATGATCATCGATTGATCTAGAATGTAAAATGTAACTTCCCTTACCGAGATATTGATATGATATCCAAATATAGAAATAAAATACATGATAAGACCCCCATTTAATCCCATTAATGGAAGGATAACAATATTTTCATGAAGAAAATTCCAAAAAATTTCCATAAGAGAAGAATGATAAAATATTGATGCGACCATTGTTCCATTAAGAATTGTCACAAATAACACAACATCCAATTCATTAAGCAATATAAAAAACCATTAGAAAATTATTCAGAAATAAAAT
Source organism: Viscum album (assembly GCA_963277665.1). Taxonomy (NCBI): domain Eukaryota; kingdom Viridiplantae; phylum Streptophyta; class Magnoliopsida; order Santalales; family Viscaceae; genus Viscum; species Viscum album. Next base: position 1,391,824,840 of record OY728126.1, on the reverse strand, counting down.
AATTGGTTGATCCAGAATCATGTTGAACATTTTCTACTTTATAGTTCATGGTATGTGAAAATTTTACTGCAACATTATCATAATATATACTGATTGTAGTGATCTCATGTGACATGAATTTTACATTGGCATTAAGAGTTTTCTAACATCAACAATAATAAATATCCCTTGGATTTGGGAATTGATTGGATATGTTCCCCATTTCCTTGCACTTGTAACATTGAAGTGTAAAAGATGAATTATTTGTATCATTTTCATTATTTTGATTATTGTACATCTATTTCCCATTAAATTGGCATTCAACTTCCTGATGTCATTCTTTTAAATACATAAAAATATTTCTAGTCCCATTAAACCAATTTTCACTATGTTTCATTCCACACATTGAAAATATGGGGAAACTCATCAACTTTTTACTGTGGAATTTAGGTTTTCCCTTGAATTCTATTTTTTCACATCTTCTCAAACCCACAAGACTTATATCTGACTCCAATCTCTATATCAACATTGAGATCCCATAGAACGAAATTTTCATAGCTATTGATGTTCTTTATGTCTAGTACCCTTCAGAGACTTGGTTTTACACCACTCATGGATTGATCAATTTTACTATTTGGATGGATTATAATTCTTGAAGCATACCATACAAGTCTAGAAATATTTTCTTCATACATACCAATGGATTAATTATCCTTTTTTCATATCATAAAGGAAATTAATATCTATATTGGTTTGATGAATATGTGTAATGTACAAATTGAACAATATGTTCAAGAACTTGTCCCATACCATGGATTTGATATCAACTATTTTCCTCATAATCATGAAAATATTCCATGATTGATACCCTCACCTTCCAAACGATAGAACTTCAGGGTGACTTTATCAAGTTCTAGTCATTGTATAATTGATAATATACTTTATGTTTTTCCAATACATTGTTTATCCAGTAATGGATCAAGAGAATCACTGATAGAAGGTGGTCATTGCCTCATAAAGGTTTCACCAGATTATCGTTCCCCCCTTTTCCCCTTTTAATTTCTATATTGATTTATTTCTTAATAATGTTGAGTGAGCACAGTTATATGATTTTTGATTCCATATCTAATAGAATTCGATTGTTCAAGAGGAAAATAATTGGATTTACCATCACATTCATCATTAATGTGTTTCCCTTGGGTTCCATCTATTCACTAAAAAGAAGATAACTATTATAAGAATCACATATCATAATGGGAGAACCAAAAAATAATGAATAAATTTCATTTTAGGATATTTTTTGTTTTATCCTATGTTATTCGTGATCATTTATAAATCACTAGGATTGTAACTTAAATATCGTTGTATCCTTAGAATTATTTCTTAGGTTTTCAAATCCTAGTTTCTAATGGATAATAATACCTTTACCCTGATATGAATTATATAAACCCATAACTTACAAACAATGATTTGAAATAAAAAGTTAATAATATTCATTAAATAATATATCAATTCCATGACATAAATTTATAGGTATACTAACTTTTGATTCTGAGAAACATATAAAACTCGTTTATAAGACATATATGTTGTCTCCTACTAATTCCTCCACAACTAGACCAATTTTTCATATGTGACAAAATAAACTTATTAATGACTAGGGGAAATGAATAATAAGAAATGGTGATATTAAATTATTAGTTTGGGTAAATAATGATATATTAATTATATAATAATAATAATACAAAATGAAATAAAATTTTAAAATCATATACTATATATATGAAATATAAGGATATCATTTCATTTGATAAATTATAAAATTTCATAATAATAAATTAAAATAATCGTAAAACTAATTACATAATACACGATTTTTTTCCATCGTCTCGTTCCAACCATTTGTTTCTGAAAAAATATAATATCTTCTTCCAGAACAATATATATCATAAGATATAAATTTTTACTCTATGAATTGGAAGTAGATATTTTTCCTACACATCCCATAAATAAATCATTCTTATGCGTTCCACAAAAAACATAAACCATTGATCTTAGCATAACCTAAGGAATAAAACGGTATTCTTAAAAATCATTCCATCATGACACAATCTATATATACTAAATAATTTCATAAATATCATTACATAATAAATATAAACAAACCATAGGAATAATATGGATATTATACTTGAACTGTAACCATATTAATGAATTACATCTTATATGGAAAATAATTTTCATAGTACATATTAAATTAATTCTTCAGGAAAATAGACGTTCTTATTAAAAACCATGTCCATTTATCAAAATTTTGTGAAACATTATAAGAAAATAATTTAATGAAAAATAAATTATAAATATTATAATTTTTTTCCCTTGTAAATAAGGCGTTAAAAATTTGTAAAAATCCATTCATGCCATATAAATTAAAAGAAATCATGTTTCTCATACTTTTCTCGGATATAAAATATTTTCTTTATTCCATTTCATAAAAATTATCCATTTTGTAACATTGACATCAAATAATGTATAATGATATGAATAACATATTATAATACATATCTATAAAACATTAACATAGACGATAAATATACACCAGTAAATTCTTATATATAAACAATATCGGATAAAAATGTGATTGTGAAATTATACATAACCATATGTCCGATTTCCAATTTAAGAATCTAAAACTATTGTATAATAATTTTAATAATTTCATTTACCTATTAAATAATCAGTTATTTTTATGATGTCATATATGATTATATTATCATTTTTTAACATTATTATGAATCAATCATTTATTCACTACTTTATTTTATTATGAAAATTTTATTGGATGACTTCTTCATCATATTTTAGAATAGTGTTATAATGATTAAAAATGATATTAGAATAATATATATCTTATTTACTCATAAGATTTATTTATATAATCTCGATTTAATTTAAATCAACTTGAATGAATCACACTGAATCGTGGAGATGGTATGTCGTATGTACGCATGAGAGACGATGTCATTCATATAATTGTTGAATGGAAATAATGTGGATGGTTTATAATAATTATGAATCAATATAATGTGATTAAAATAATATATATTTATTATTTCCATTGTTATACCAATCACGTATTGTGGTGGTGAAAAACATATTACCCCACGATGTGGAGACGATAAGCAGTAAATATTCAAATGGGGTGATTTCCTTTTTTGAAGGAAAGATATAATATTAAATATGGTAGTTTCATAATAATAATAATACTAAGTTATTATATAATTGATACTAGATCAATTTATTTATAATTTTACAACTCATGAAGTGGAATTATAAAATGGAAGATGTTTGAAATAATCGGTATAAAAGATTACTTATTATTCGACATGCTCCCTCTAAATTAGTTATTAATACACAAGAGTTTATAATTCATGAAGACATAAACCAATATAATGTTAGAGGAAAATATTATAAATGATTAAGGAATATTATATGCTAACATTATGGATTAATGATTTGTGAATAAATGAGGGATGTGGTTCCAATTTATAAATTAGATGAGGGGAACTTTTGGAAACTCAAAAAAAATTTAATTTATAATAAAGTATAATGACATTAAAAACCTCTAAAATGTCTCAAATTAAAATAGTAGATCATTTTGTGATTTAATCACATCACACCGTAAATGTTTTACAATATTGAAATAAATTTAATCCTTATCATTTTAATTAAAACATAGTTATTCAATTTAATTATTCACTATGGTAACATATATTTCAATATTAAAATAGTGAAATATTAAGTTATTTAATGTGAAATATACATTAAATAATTACCTTATAAGAATTTAGAGAATATCATATATTTTTAAAAATTATTTATGAATTTTAAATAATTTAATAACTCATTAGTTTGATCAAAAATCAATATTTCAAATATTGAAAATATTCAACTGATTGGTTTTTTCAAAAATATAGATAACACGTAAACATTGAAAAAATATATTATATTTATAAGATATAAATATAATTTATAAAATTAAATGAAAATATTAATAAGTAGTAATTATTTTTATTTTAATATTAGTAATAATATTTATTTGATATTTCCCTTAATAAAATCAATAGTAAGTTTTTTTTGTCTAATTATTTAATATTATAATTTGATGAAAAAAATTTAAAATAGAATACCCTGAAAATTTTAAATCTAAAATATTTCAGAATAATACTTATAATCGGATATATCTTCTGAAAATGTTACATTAAAAAATATATATTAATTAAAACATGAATGTGTAAACTATAACATAACATTAAATACAATATTTTATGTCTCATAATCATTCTCATATACCTCTAAATGGTCAAACACCAGACCCATGAATTATTATGTTTGAGATATAATAAAAAAAATGATTTTTTCATGTGTTTTTGTATTTTAACTGTTATTATCATTTTAATAAAAATTAGTTTATTTGTTTTTTCTAATTAAATAATTTATGAATTATCAATATTGATTCCTATAAGGTAATTTTTTATTTCATAATAACTACAAATAAATTACAATACTAATGAAATACAATTTATATCTCAAATGAGTATTTGTAATCATATTTATCTTTTGAATAACTTTATATTAATAAAATCTATACTTATAAAAATTTCAGTTAGACATATTTAGCTTGTATTTAAATAAAACTAAATTAATGTATTAGTCTAAATCATGTGGCCACCGAAGAATACATTTTCGACCCAAGGGTGATTCAGGTAAAAAAATCAGTGATACTTGGACATGATTTATTGTATGTTTGTAACATTAGTTTTACCCTTATTTACCTAATTTTTCCTTTTACCGTAATACTATAAATTACTGAAGTTACAATTCAAAATTCCAAGAACTAAAATAAATTTTTTTATAAAATTTGGAAGTACTTACTAAAAGTTTGGAATATATTTTTCAAATTTCAAAACATTGATGTTTTAGTAATAAAATTTAATTTTATATCATTAATGAAATTAGAAAACAACATTTTTAATGTAAAAAAATTAAAAAATATTGAAATGTTTATATATCTAAATTTAATGTAATATTAATGTAAATGACATAAATTATATTAACTAAAAATATATAATTTATTTATACTATAATGAAATTCAATAATATAATTAATCAATGTAAACTATTCTAATGAAAAAATTTATTTTAAATTAACATTTAGAAGATATTTACTATTCATCAAGAATTAAAAGTTATAAAAAAAGACAAAAAATAATCCAAATGAAATTTGTGTGTCCCTACACTAATGAATTGTTATATGTTGTGATATAAAAATTATTAATGATGGAACAATTTATTCTAAAAAGGATTCTACATTAAAAGTTTGTAAAATTACCATTTTGGAAAATATAGGGTTTTCACATAAATTGAGATTATTTATACCCACTAACTAACATATATATTGCATGCATATAAAAAATATTTTATTAAGTATATAAAATATATATTTCATTAATTTAATTTACTAATAGAAATTAACGTAATTTATTTATAAAAAATTTTAATATACAATTGATTATTAGTTTTAATAAATAAATTGTAGGTAATGAATTCACCAAACATTTTCATAAGATATCAATATTTTAACCAATTGAATTGACTTTTAGGATATCAGGGACATTTTATACTATGGGTACCTCATGATTCTTTTCATCTCGTGACTTCATACAATGACAGCTATAGAAGAATTTAAATTATTTAAATTTATTATTTCATAAAAATATATGTTTGTTACAACTCTAGATCCACATGGTTCACAACTCCATATAAGACCATTGTTCATCACCAGTTCACCACAATTTTCATTCCCCATCAACACACCAAATCACAAAAAAAACAAATCAAATCATAGACTACCTCTATAAACTTGAGGGACATGTCAATTAAGATTTCATGATTCACTCCCAAAACCTACCTCATGTGTCTCGATAATTTTATTTTCAAAAATACCTCATTGAAAAAAGAAATATAGGATCTTATGAGACCATTATTTCTGGAATATATTCGGACTACCATTTGATCTAACACCCAACCTAGAATGAGACTTGGTGAAAGAGGAATTCTAGATCTTCCCATGCTAGTGAATATCAACAGAAATCAAGGATAATTAGTTGGGAATTATATAGTCCAAATAAAAGCATGATTAATAACTGAAAAGAGCATATATCATTAGTCAAGAATAACATTACATCGTCAAATACATATAGATCTAGGAAGGACAATAATTGAATATAATAAAATCAAAATAAACTAAAACCAACATAAAAAATGCTGATATCACAATGTGTCCTTAGGGTCACCACAAAACATAAACCTATCATGCTTTAAAGGAACATGAATGAGGAACAATATCCTGATAAAACATATTGGGTGTTCCAATGCTAAGGGAATCATGTTGGGTTTGAGAATAAATAATCCAGTAGGTAAGAAACATAGAATACATTCATTTAAATTATAGAAATATTTCAGAAATAATGGATTAAAAAATATGAAAGTAGGGTTTTATATTTTTAAAATTCAAAAACAACATTCCAAAATTTTCTTTTTTTTAAAAAAATCACACATACATCTAAACTCAAAATAGATTTCCAATTTTATGAAAACCTATTTTTAAAATATAATACCAAAATAAGGAACCCATACCATGTGATAAAACATATATGCATAAAATAATAGAAAATATGAGTATAAAACCCAAAAAATGTAAACCTATTACATCAATGAAAAACAGAACATGTAGATAGAAATCATGGAATTTCCCAGACAACACCATAAGTGATATTTGAACATATTTAGTTTATACTCACATAAATTTATATAGTTCTTCTCAATAGGTAACATCCAATAGGTTTCCCTAAACTGTCAAAACCTATGGAAAATCCCAACATCACTATGAAAAAAGGGGCACCAACCCGTCTAATCAGGGTCAATAAGAAACAAACATTCGAACCACTAGATGAAACCAAAAAAAACTAATGATTTCATTAAATTTATAATGATGATGTCATATAATATGTGATATAATATAATAACCCACATATATTACCATTATTTCATATACTAAACACCATCACCACTTATGCAATGGACCTCTTCTAAAAGTGTCTAACAAAGAGGTTCCCATCACATATAAAATAGTTCAAAAAGTTTTAACAACTCTGTCACATCACATTAAAAATAAAACCACATTCCATATTACCAAAAAATAAATAGTGGGATGTTAAATTTTTGTTAAAATATTCATCATGAAAACCACATATGAATTCAAGGTAGAGACACCACATAAATTCAAAAGATTAAAAATTTGTGCTTATGTGTTTTTAGATACAACACCATATCAAAAAAAAATCTAAATTGGAGAAACCATAAGGAATACATTTTAAAACAGCATTAAAAAAATATGAGACACTAAGTAACCATTTAGATTATGGGTGAATTAAATATAGAATGTTTAATGGGAATGTGTTTTGACAACCGAGGATTTAATGGAAGTATCATTGTTAAGATCCATTGTTGTAGGTGTGACAATCACTTTGTGTTCCCTATGTACCTAGGTTTGTTCCCACATATAATTACCCATAATTTTGTTGTAGAAAAGAGTCCCCATAATGCAATTTATAAAATCACCCATAGTCTTGCCACCTAAAGCACACTGACACATAATAAATAATCTAGAATGATGTATTAAAATCATAGATGAACCTTATTTCAAAAAGACAACCAAATTAACAAAACTAAAACATGGTTAAACATACTACATACCACCCAATTTTTTCTATAATGTCCATGTTTAATTTTATCAAACACATTACATGAAAATAAATATATTTGTTTTCAAATAAATTAATGGATAACAAATTTTCATCAAATTTAATTCATTGAAATCCGCAGAAAAGTTTCACCAATATATCAGAAAAAAATTATATAACATTAAAATAATTTGAGGATCACTAAAGTATAAAAAAATGACAGAAAAGAAAATGATGGAAACACAAACCTCAACAATGTTTGAACGCAAAAAAAAACATTATATAAGGAAGAAATAATCACAATAAACAATATGAACACCCCCACATCAATGAAATCATCCCAAATTATCCATATCACATCATAGTTTTCCTATAAGAGGGTAACCATATAAAAAATCCCAGGAAGCCAAGAAATAAGGTGAAAACGATGAGATAATAAGGAAACTAAAAAACTAAGGAAAATTGCATAAAATTCATGGATAATAATCTGTTGTGGAAGAAAATCTAAAGGTTTGAAATTTAGGATCATTCTCAAGTATAAAATTTATCCATGGAGAAGATGGTGTGAATGGGGTTAAAATAGGGGAATGGTTGAATATAAATGGAAATTTTTCATACTTTGGAAGGACTCATGGTTCGGATGCACAATTTTTCAAACCATTTACCAATAGTGCACTCCATATTAGAAAAAAATGGAATACCACAAGCTTTGGACTCATGGTAGTGCAAACCATGTCCATCATTGTTATATGGTTCTTCCAAAAATCACAAATCCCCTCATATGCTTTATGCATAGTTTCCTTTAACCACATGCAATACATTCTCCTTGACCGTGAAACTAAAAGATGTCGGAAATGTTTTTCATGAGCCCTACTAGGTTTGATGGAACCTTTATCATGACATGATATTAAAATAGTGAATAAATAAGGATATGAAAACATCCCAAAAAATAATCATCCAAACATCTTACTATCAAGTCATGCACACTAATGATGAACATGTCTAAAAGCCACCCAAACGATCCAAAACTGAGAATATTTCATCGCGGAATCTACCCGAACCTCAAAAAAGTATTCAAAAACAATAGAAAAAGTAATTAAAATATAACCCAACGTTACGGTTTCAAAAATTTAATATTATTTGGAAAACGATTTTATTTTATTCCATATAAACTTCATCAATCATTTTCTCTGTAATCAAGCGGATGTCTTATTATCCCTTTCATGACATGATACATTGAAAAATGTATTTATAAATGTATTAAATTTAATTACTGAGATAATGATAAAATTATGGGGATTATTTTTATTAATAGGGGTAAGAATATAAGAAATCATGTTTTTTAAAAACATATTTATTCATGATAGCATAAAAGATACATCACATCAACCTTGAACGAACCTATAAATAATATTGTTTTAAATACAAACATTATTACCTTGTTGTACTATTCTTGGATATGAATAGTATACACTACATTATTAAATACATCTATAAATTTCCAATTCAATATAAAATTAATTATTAAATATTATTCAATAATTATTCAATATTTAGTAGTGTAATTTTATTCAAGAAAAATATGTTTTCATCAAAAAATATTTACAACAGTGTTTCAAGAATGTTTTTTAAATAATTTATTCAATGGTTAGAAAATTTATTTACAAAAATTTAATTATTTTTAAAAATTTTATATTTAAATAACATTACTATGAAATTTTAGATTTTTTTAATATTATTTGTTTCAGTGAATTGTGACATTATTTATTTTGGTAAAAAAAATATTTATTTAATTAAATTATGAATTTTAATTTGACTGCTATGTTTTGAATAATATTTCATGTAACATAATAATTATTTATTTCAATTAAAACAGATAACATACATTTGAATAATATTTATTTTTTAATTTAGTAAATTTTTATTTTTTATTTATGAACACATATTTAAAAACATTTTAATGGGTATAGAGTCTCCCCATTTTAAAAAATTAAAATTACCAACAATTATTAATTATTTAAATAAAATTTTTATATAATATATTTATATATTCAAATTTATAGTCATATATGGATGATTAATTTTTATAGAGTTAATATAAAATCATCATATGGTTGCAAATATGTATTTATTTAATACATGATATTTTATAAATTTTATTGGTTTTATGTTAAATTAAATTATTTAATTTATTGAGTTGTGTTTGGTAAAATGGATACAATATTTTTAATCAGAATAATTTATATTATCTACAAATTTCATCATAATATTGGACATATAGAATCATTAAAAGTGTAAAAATTGTTTAGTGAAGCTCTGTTAAATGCTTGTTTACTATGAGTTCATTATAAAGTCAAATAATTTGAAACAACCAAAAAATATAAAAAAATACTATTTTATGGAAATAATTAATCATATAATATTTTGAGGATTGGTAATGGTCCATTTTGGATCCTTATTTCATGTAAAGAATGAGGGTATAATTTTTTTCCAAAATTATATGTGTGCCACTCACATAACTTTTAAAAGGCCACACACTCTCCGATACTTTTCACTCTTTAAAGTACATTTAAATAATGTTATAATGACCCTTGTCCCTTCTTTATAATAAAATTTCCTATAAAAATATATTTATATGAAATCCATCCAAAAATGGATTTTGGAACTTACCAAATGATGTTTTCAAATATTATATATCATTCTAAAACAAGAGTTATTATTTTATTAATTCATCCTACTAGATATAATATTTTACAATTATGATTACAGAATAAAAAGTTTCATTATTATAAGAAAATATATTATATTAATGTAATTTTCTAAATACACATCATCATTAATCAAACGGTAAATAAAATGAACATTTGTGTGAATGATATACTACCACTTTGTGTATCGATGTAATTTATTTTCATCACCATCACTCTAGGGATTTTACAATGGTGAATATAGATTTAATATATTATATATCTGAAATAAATAATTTCTTTTTATATTTTTGATTTCAAAGATACATATTTACTTTCTAGTTCATGGTGTATATGATAATATCAGTAGTGTCTATTGCGGACTACAAACTCACGAAGCGATGTGATTAATTTTTAATTAACGCTTTTAATGGAAGATAATAAAGACAATTTTATTTAATATATTGACATGCATGAAATAATTATTATATTAATTAAATATTTGTAATTTTTAAGAGATAATATATCTTTTTCATTCATACCAAAAAACGTACTAAAATATTACTACATTGTTTATATTTACGTGTGTACAACCACATCAATGGAGTGATGTGATTAATTTTTCCATAGCCACATCTCATAGATTTCATATATAAAATTATTTAAATAGATAATATTAAGTAATTATTATGGAAATCATAATTGAATGATGAATTTCTTCCACAATGACCTTCAAAATTATAAATGTTACTCATGTATACGTATGACCTTCCATCTCCACGATTATACCATATGTTATTTTTTATAAAAAGTATTAATAGATTAATTTAAATTAGAATTCATTAATAATAATAATTATTATGTCATTTTTAATATTTAATTTATTTTGGAATAATGTCTAATTTTTCCTCAGTAATTACACTTAATTTGTTGGAAAACAATAGACCGAATATCTTCAAAACACATATGGTTGAAATTATTTATAAAGTATTTTAATGTAACATTAAATTAAAATAAAATATATGATTTAAATATATTGTATTAATCCTTGATTTTTTTGTATTATACAAAATTTATTTAGATTATTTAAAAACATTTTAGTTATGGTACATAAATTTTATGTCTTTTCTAAAGGTATGTTTTATCATCTCAATTTTCATTTACCTAGTATATTACACTGTTGGAAACCTAATTTCCATTATATTTTGTACATACATAATATTTAAATATTATATCATTAATATTTTATAATTCAATATATATTATGTTTGAATTTGAAATATTTTCTAAAAAAGGATTTAACATGATAGTTAGCAAGTAGTATAGATTATCTAAACATAATTTGATATCATTGGGTTATATTACTTCAATATTATCCTTAATATTTGAAGACTATATGTTTAATAAACTATTATTATCATCAATTATAAATAAATATATTCATATTTAATTGTATTATATATATTGAATTTATGAATAAGTTAATTATAACTTCAACATTCTGATAATTTTAAGAATTTCTCATCTCGAGTAGTTTTCTTTTAGACATATGTTATAGTATACACCTATATAATATTATGTGTTGTATATATTACCAATTTATTTATGTTGTATCATTAATATCCTTATATTCTATATATTTATAAATTTATTCGACATAATTTCATTCACTTGTATTTTGATTCAATTGTTACCAAATTAGAAGTGGATTTATGTTTTTATCCCCTTTTAATCTATATTATTTATACATTAATTTCAATTAATGTAAATGTTTTGATCAATGTATAATAATCCAAATTCATTTTATATACTCTTGTTATTCATGATGTTTTAAATAAGAGTAATAATATCCTCTATTTGGAAGTTAACATTTTTTATGTTTTTTATGAAATTCAATATTTATTTCTCTTTTTAATGAAAAATAATATTCCTTCAAAATCAATGTTATCCAAAAATGTTTCGAAATCTATTTTACATTGAAATTATAAATTTATATTTTTACTAATATTAATTATTTTAAAAATATTTTAAAAGGAATCATCCAATACGTTTACAAAAAAATTTAATTCTCAAATATTCTAAATAATTGATAAATGACTAATTGTTTTTTAACATTAGACATGAACTAAACATTTCACCATCATGCCGAAAAAATGTTTAAAATATTAAAATTTAAATATAAAATTTTATTTTCAATGAAAATTATTTATTTAATTTTTCATAATTTATTACATTTTAGACGTTTTATTAAATTGTAGATGATATTTTCATCAATATATATTCCATGAAATCATCCCAAAGCAGTTTACATATCAGAGTACATTCATTTATATTACTAAATGTGAAATTTTTATTTTCTTTAAGGAAATTTTTAATGATTTTATAGTTGTATTTTTTTTAGTTTCATGAAAACCCCTTTATGTTACTTATGATCCACTATGATATGTTGAAATGATACCATAATTATTTATTCTCTCTATGAATTGTGATTGTTTCAAGATATTTTCATGGAACCTAATACTTTTCCCTGGTTTAAGGTATTAATGAAATAAATAATGATTTTTTCTTTTGAGTATTATTATAAAATACATCCTGTATGTATATTTTTCAAGTTGTACATATTTGTATATTATATATATATGTTGGGGTGAACACCATTACATCTCATGGGTAAGACATATATAGAATATATTATGGGTGATTCAAGATAACATAAATTTTTTCCTTATATATCTTATATGATGGGTTCTCCATGATAAAACATGGTGAGCTCAATATCGTATATCAAATGGGTGCACCTAGATATTATTGGGCGTGCTCGATATATCATATACGATGGGTCCAACCAAATAAAAATACATTGTGTTGGGTAATATTGATTTTCCTTAGTGAAAAATAAGTTGGATATTTAAAATGGATTCTCTAATAGATTTATCTTGGCTTTTATTACTTCTAACATATGTTTTAAAAGTATTAGGAAGATAATTTAACTATTAAACCAACACATTTATTTACACACATCGTGGGGTTAAATAATACATTTTATCAAAATTGAAATAATTTATATCACTATTATTTATTCGTATAGCTCATGAAAATAATAAATATATTTTACACATTTCAGGAATGATGATATATGTATTTAATTGTATGAATATTCTTATGTTATGCTCATCAACATTTTTTAATTTATAAGACCTAAAATGTATTTTTATGGTTTCAGATGAAATGAAATCCTTAATCCTTATGTTTACCAAAACCAAATATTTTATATCTCCCTTCGAATGTTTCGTATTCCATAGGATATTAACATGAATGATATATGATTTTTAACTAGAATGTGTTTTAATGTGAATAATTAAATTGGAGTAACTAATGATATAATTTCAAATATCAAAAGATGGGTTTAGTGGAATAAATTCGCACATGTAGACATGGTTAATGTTTATGTATGACATTATAATCATTGAAAAAATATAAAAACTGAAAATTTCATTTCGTAATTAAGTGATCCAGTATTTTATTTTGATGTTTTATGTTCTCAATTGAGAAAATCGGGCCCCACTAAATCTGTATGAAGGAAAAAATTGAAATGTTTATCATTTTTCAATATAACGGGGAGTTCGGGTTCAATAACTATATAATTATAACCAATATAATATCAAAATAACCTTAAAATTAAGGAAAAACAGTGAAAAATTATGTCAATATGTCCTCCCACATTCACCAAGGGATCTCATTTGGCTGATGAAGAATAAACAAAATATCGTTCATGTTTTGTTTTCTTTTTTATAGAGGGTGTGAACATTGTTATGTGTGACACCCTTGATCGTAATTTTTTTCTCCCACTATAGTTCCCATGGATTCTTTTTTTTACATTGTATATTATCATTCATGTTCTTTTTCTACTTGTCTAAATAATAAAATATTTTATTCAGCTGTATTTTTTTCTATTCATAAATAATAAAATTTCATTACAAAAGACCCCATAAAATTAACCGAAATATAATTTTAAAATTATTTATTTAAAAAAGATTTTTGTTATATAAAATTTATGTTTAAAATTTTTCATATTTTAATTTTAAAATATTCGATCCATAAAAAATTAAAGAAAACATCGTATTAAAATAATACTATTTTTAATCATAAATATATATTTATCCTTCTTTCTATTCTGGGAAGCACCAAATATTAATATAAAATATTTCACTAAATATATATATATAATTACTATAATTAAAATTATTCACCAAATGTTATCTGTTTAATTAATTATTATAAAAGACACTTTGGTGGATAAAAAAAAAATTTATAGAAAGGTTTCCTTTTATTTTCAAAAGGGATTTATTTACATTTGTAATAAAGTAGTCTGTGCTGAATTAAATATAAGTACATGTGTAAATAATATTTTCAAAAAAATTATAATCATATCCATTCCCTTATTTTCTTTAGCTTGGTCAGAATTTACACATTAAATTATATTATTTCAAAATTATTACACATTTTTTTTAAATCAAGGAAACATGTAATGAGATCCCGACATGATGTTAGGTATAATTCAGAATAATATATTTAATCTTTATAATAAATGAATAAAATACTATTTATTGTAGAAAATTTAATCAAAGAAATTTAATTTATTCAAAAAAAATAAATCATAAAAAGTCACGATGTTATATTTTACCCTCAATAAAATAAATATCTCCTACAAAATTCATCACCCTAATATAAAAAATAATGATAATTATACATCATTATGACCTTATATACCAAAATATTTTCCTTAAACTAATATTTCCACTATAAAACAGTCACTAGTTGAGTAGTATTCATTATCAGTACATTACCACTAATATTTCAAATCTCCACCAGTTGTTCATCTTTAGAAAGATCATGTACCAATGGTATGACCTATGAGTTCATTACATCTGATGGATCTGATATGTAATATATAAGGTGACATAAATGGAAAAAATTTCGGGCCTGATGGAGGTTTAGTGAAATCTTAATGGGATATGGTTTATCTTGATATGAAAACGTAATCTAAAGGAAACTTTATAACTTGGTCTTTGATCTCAATTCCATTTTCAATGGGAATATTTTTAGACAAACATTTAAAAAAATATTATTCTAGATCACATCCATGATTATAATTATATCATTTTATTCAACATCGTGCATCCCTGCAAAGTTTAGGAGTGGTTTTAACATTCCCCTTTATCTCATCAACTTACCTAGGTCCAAATAGATTTCATTTGGAATCTTTATTCAATTATATTATTGATATAAACTAATATCTTTAAAGGGGTTCGTAAAGAGCCATCGAATGGGATTGACTTTATTAAAGGGGATGCATTAGGGATGAATCATTTTAGGCCCCCATAGTTTCTTATTTTGGGAGGGGGTGGGTGAGGGGTTTCCTTCCGTGCTTCTCTTTTTTTATTTTTCATCCCAATCCATTTATAAAATTAAATGATGATGATAAAGAGCCATCATAAATCTTGAGGGAATGATTTAATGGTAATAAAAATATACTTTAATAATATGTTGATCCCAACCACCTTTAGAATCCAAATGATTTGATCATAGGAAAACCATTACTATTATATATATAATTTATATACTCATTACTCCTAAAATTACATTTTAAGTACCTTTAATGTCAAATGGATTCATTTCCATAAATAAAATATCTATGTATTTTTATACTATACATTTGATGTCCCAACAATCCTAATCTGTTATACTATCCCCTCTCAAGGTATATAAAATAAATAATTTCAACTCCATCATCGAAAACTGATACCAATTCAATGACAATGAAAGACATAAACCTCATGTTCCACAAATTATGGACCAATATGTCCCCTCAATTAACATTCCCCCCTATCTCATTGGCATGAGAAGGTTGATAGAGATTTCTTGGACTTATGCGACATCCCCAATATTCTAAAGGCTAGAAATAAATACCGGAGGGAATCAGTATATATCAAGGTATATTTTAAATTTGAAATAAATTTCCAATAAATAAATCATAACCAAATAAAAAATACACGATTCATTATAAAAAATTAAGAAAACACAAAATTTCTATTATATAAAACCATCCAAATAGTACCACGGTATAAGGAAATTAAAATAAATGTAAACAAAGGAAGACAAACTATTAAAACTCAAGAAAACCACATTACTCCATTGCTCCACATGCTCCAAGATACAACTCGACCAAACATCCCACCTATCATGATGTAGTACTAAATATGTGTGATACCTTAGATTTTCCAATATACCAATATATGATATTTAAAAAATCACCAAAGTGCCAAGGTAGGGGTGATTAAAAAAACCCAGTAAATTTTACCTAATAACTTCTTTACTCATACCTATAGGATAGAAAAATATATATCAACATTTTTATAAAGAATTATTATTATTAATTAGTAGTTTATAACAAAATATAAATAATATCCAATGAAAAAATCATGTAATGGACAAAAAAATTTATTAATGTCATTTAAAATTCTATTATGGAACAACCATTCCCTATTTCCTAACACACACAGACATGAATAATTGTTTGAATGCTCTATACTAATGAAGGTTTCTCATTCAATCACCTTGTGTCCCACTATAACATTTTCTTGATCTGAGGTCATGTCCCTCATACCCAATCGGTATTCATCAATTATTACATGGAAAATATATCATGAACTCGCACAAAAAACCATGTATGAAAAAAATAAATTTCAAAAAATAAATTTAAAAAATCCCATAAAAAACATTTTATTGAAAACCATTCTAGTAGGAAATTTAAAAAATCTAGAAAATCCATATAATAAAATAAACATGTTGAAAACCATAAACCAAATCACATTAAAGAATCAATTACAATGATTTGACAGTTTCAACACAAAAACATAAATCATCTCCAAATATTATTTATTACATTATTTGAACCACAATTTTATAATCAAAATTAAGTAATTAAACAAATTTGAAGCAAAGACATCTGTTTTTAAATAGAGGAGTTGAGAGTGCATCCAAATAATTCAAGTGTTTTGGAAAAATGATATACGACATGATACCAAATAACAAAACTATATTGAAGCTCCATGAACCCACCTTATAACTCTTCCACTATAAAAAAATGAATTATAAAAATATTTTTAATCTAAACGCCTAGTTCTACCCATAGCAGATATAGAACTATGAAACCAACAAAAAAATTAGAAGTACATCTGAGAATATTCGTCAAGAACTACCATCATCAAAGGGTTACCACACGGATTAAGCTTTAAAATAAAAAGGAATGACTCCGAATCATATTAAATTTTATGGGGATATGTTATTTATCCATTGAGTGTAAAAATACTAAGATATGGACGTTTTTGGGAAAACAAATCCATTATAAGTGACGACATTTTATATCATCAACTTAAAGATAATTTTTTTTACAAGTTCCTCATTTTGTCACATTGTTAGTCAAACTGTGTTCTAACTGTGCTCTTCCCATGTCTTTAAGGGACAACTCACATGTTTTTCTCACAATGTTAATAAATATTTTGTCAAACTTACCAAAACTGACTATCAGACATATACTCTACATAATACATTTTCTCTTAGGATTCTGTATGGTTTGGAAAAATTATATGTAGCACGTGCGACTTCCGTTTATCATATTTTTCACTATGTACCATTTTATATAGGTGTTACATAGTTTTACCAAATCATCCACTAGTAATAAATCCCCAAAAATAGTCCAATTTTTTTCCAAACTCTCGTAAACATCACACATATAATTTTCATACATAGAATCATCCAAAACACATTAATTAAAAGAAAATAGATGTTTAGTATATATGAATTGCTATAATATCATTCTAGATCCATTTAAAAATTCTTATCATCTACTTGTTAACAATCTATTGTTATTATCAAAGTTTTGGGTGTTACCTTCATTAATTTTTATGAGTATTGGTTCATTATTTTCACTAATTTTACATTTATTAAAATTCAATAATGTAAATATTTATTATATGGATTTGAATATCACATATATTCATTACAAATATATTATTACTTATAATCATAAATAAAATGTGTAGATAGAAAAATTAATTACACTATTTATAGATATGGTACGCTATACATAACTAAGAAAATAATTTTCTCTTTTCAACCATTAGAAACAATTTTGTAAAAAATCATTCAAAATTAGAAATATATCATATTTTTTATATATATTAATTAAATATAAAAAAATTACCATACACATAAAGTATAAATAAATAAAAAATTGTATCACTTCATGGAGGTTGAATGCCACATGTACACACCAGCGACATTGGCATCTTCAAGTAAATTGGAAGAAAAAGAGGTATGTATGATAATAAAAGATCAAAAACATAATTATTCCATAAATATCATATAAATCTCATACATAACCATTTATTATCATGATTGAAAATTTGAAATAAAAAACGAATTTCATTGTAATATGGAGATGTCAAGTCAAAGGTATTCACGAGTGATTTTGGTTATTTTTATAGGATGGGAAATATATGGGAAATTATTGAACTATAATTATAATAAAGTATAATTATATTTATTATATTTTAGTATTTATTTAATCATTTTTTTGAAAAATTTACGGGATGTAGAAGTGAAAAAAATCTCGAAACAGTAACTATATATGATTAACTATTTTCGATAAACTTCGATTAGTTTCCTCAAAGACAATATGAATGATAATTTATGAATACAAACTAACATAAATAGTTTATAGATAATCGTTGAATAAATTTTGGTAGGTTGATATTAACATAGATGGGTAATTATTGTGCAATGAAATGTGAGATGATGATTCCTTTTAAAAGTGAGAGGATCAGAAATATTATAATGTTTTAAAATATTAAAATATATTAAATTAACATTAATGGATAAGTGGTTCCATAAATACATGGTTTTTGTGATAGGGATTTTATTATGATAATATAATCATCCAATAAAATTTTGTTTTGTTTAGATAATTTTTTAGTACTTTTCATTTTAATTAACACAGTTGCCCATTTTTTTAACTATAATCATGGAAAATACTATGTGCATATTTAAGGGCTATAATTTTTTTACACGGTTAAATATTTCTCATATATAGACATATGATGAAATTTTATTCCATTTCTAATCCTATTTTTCATTTTTAATATCTTTATGATTAATAATAATTTAATAATACATTTAGAAATATTAAAAATAATTAATAAGATTTTTGATATAATTAATTTAATTTCTCATTAATGTCATCATGATTGTAACGGAATTGGAATCTAAAAATTTTAGACATATAAAAAATGATAATTTTTTAAATTTATTTTGGAAACTACAATACACAAATTAAATACTAGTTTAATGTTTAATTGTTTAGTTGATTACTTGAACAAGCATTGTTTCAGCAGTGTATAAGAATTTATAGTTATTATTATATAATTTTATATTATTAATAATTTAATGTGATAAAAATTATTAATTTTTCAAATAAAAACATAAAACTGAATATAATTTTTTTAGCCCTATAATAAAATAGTATGAATATTATAATCAATATATTGACATTATTGATATTATATTTTAATTACATTTTATAAATTGGATAACAAAAGATAAATCAAGTTAAAAATTTAAATTTTCAATTTTTGGATGATTGGGGATGTAATGGACTCATACAATTAAATAAATAAAACATTTGGATTGAATTTAATTACGTATTACCCTAGTTATAATAATAATTATCTCATTTAACCATTATCGTAGTGGTAAATTTACCACGTTTGGAATTCATAATATCTAAAATTATATGTGTCATATTTTACTAATTTAACCTCATTACATAATAATTAGGATCAATTTTTTAATATTAATTCTATCTAAGTGGAATAAAATCATTTTATAATAAACCTGCGAAATTTAATGGAAAATAATTTTCATGAAATAAAAGATTATATGTAAAAAAATTTATAAAAAAATCCTATAAAATTACATCTAGGGAATGTAATTGGAATATTAATTGTATAAATGAATTTATTTTAGTTATTATTTACTTATTGAAGTGTTACACAATAATTCATTGATTAAAAAGTAATTTTTTCACTGAAAATATGAATTATTCAATATTTATTGAAGAAGTAATCATTTTGAAAATTATAAAATATCCACTCCATAAAAATTTTTATTTCATTATTTCAAAAATTGTTTCATTGAATAATTTTATAAATTAAAAATAATAAAGAATTATCTAAAATTTTAATTCATGAAAAAATACAGTTTTAAATGAAAAAATTGAATAAAAAAATAGATTTAATAAAATATCAGGTTCTTATTTCAAAAGAATTAATAAATAAGTTTTTAGGGATGATGACCATTATAATTATTTCTCAACATTGTCTACTCTTATTCATACATTTCCAATGGGTAGGTTATAATAATTATATTCTAATAATAATATTTCACAATATCATTATTATAGGTATTATGAATCATATATGATATCAAACATAATATATTATTTCTAAAATAATAACATATTATATTTTACCCCATTAAAGAAATTTTACCCACACCATTTAATCTTTGTAATAATTGTTCAATGTTTTTTGAAAACCCACACCATATATATGAATAATATTACTTATTTTTTAAAGGTAATGTGGGAAATTTAATGGTCACCTGGAATATCACATATTTAGTTTCACATATAAGGTGAACATCTGTGGTAAGAAAAATCATAGACATGAAAGAGAATTATAACATCCTAGGGATAATATATGGTTATAGATAACATTGTCTAGATAATGATAATGAATACAAAAACATAAATCACTATGTGATGGAAAAACCATCCATTCATCATAAATGAATGTACAATGGAAAATTTTTTATTTCACATTAATTTTCATAATTTTGATATATTAATCTAGTATCCAATTATAAAACCTATTGAAATGTGATTTCTTGAAATATTTATATTCCATACGTATAATTCCTTCTTTAAGATTTACATTGAAGTATTTCTACTACATATCTGACTGTAAAATTGTATATTAAAGATAAATTTTCCACTCATAAATTACTAAAAATAACAGTCAAAAAATCCAAATATCCCAAACAAAATACAAATTAATTCATTATTTCCTACATATTAAGGAAAAAATACTATTTGATTGTAAGTCAATATATAAAAATTACATATATTTTTCTATAAAAACCAAACAATAATACTTATATATCAGCATAATCCATTTAATAAATACTTAAATTATGGAATCCTATAAAATAATTCCTAAAAATTCCAAACATTGTAATATTAATGAATTGATCACAAATTATTTTCCCATGCATAAAATTAGAATTTTCTAGTAGAGATGAATAATATTTCATAAAACCACAAACACACACTATGACAAAAATTGGTTATATCCATAATCCTATATCCATAGTTTTTCCAAACTATGGATATAGGTATTTATTCGAAGGCTATAACCCTGGTTTACATGGGCTATAGCCACATTTTTATACCATGGAAATAGACACTGTATCCCAAATGAAAAATTGTGCTAGATATTTCCAAGGTTCCATGAAATGTGGCTATAGCCTATTAAAACTGTCATTATAGGGTTTTTTTCGAGCACTATAGGAACGATTGTCCTAAATTGTGGGTATAGATTTTATTTATTTTCTATAGCAACGATTCATCAAAACCATGGCTATATGTGTCCCACCCTTGTGTGGGAAAAAAGTAACCCACAAAAAAATGGAAGGAAGGACTATAGCCATGGTTTACATGCTTTAATAATGGTTCTTAATAATATATATATAAATATATGTATTTATACACAGAATTTTGCACTATGTATAATAGCAAGGATATTGGTTCAGATAATAGAGGTAACGATATAGAATCTAGCTAGGTGAATTATATTTTAAATCTATAGACATGGTGAAAACCCATGATATATATTTCCCCAGATTCCAAAAACCATGGCTATAGCCACATAAAACTGTGGCTATATATTTTTTCGATTTCCATGATAATAGGTTTAATGGCTATCCAAACTATTTCTATTGCTTATAGCCAAGGTTTTGACCCCAATGGCCATGGTTTTGAACCACGACTATAGCCGAAATATCTACTTGTGATAAATATTTGATTACTAAAAATACACTAATAACAAAAATGTGTATAAAAATCAATGAAAATAAAAATAATTCAGAAAATTATCATTATCTTTATTCCCAGATAAAAATCATGTATTATATAACGTTTTCCAAAAAATTAACACTCTTCCACAAGGATAAAAAAAATTAAATTTATATAAAATAACTATAGAATTCCATAGTTAATATATTATCTTTTTTAATTTATGAATATCTATAATATTGTTATCCATGATAATCATTATCAAACTTTAACACATATTAAGAGAAATAATTCCTATAAAATTGTGTTCTATAAACATTACATGTTACATATAAATATTTTTTCTCGGTAGTAAATACTATTCAATGTATTCTTTAAAATTCTTAAATGAAATCTATTGAGTAATAATTCATAGACGATTCATGATTATAAAAACTATAATATTATTTATATAAAAATTATAAAACATTATTCAATAATCTGAATAAATTAAAACATTAAACTTTTAACTCCAAAAATTATCATAGAACATTTTTTTTCATTGGATTAGGTGTAATCATAGAAAATATAGAACATACTTGGTTGATTACTAATTTCTCCATATATAATAGATTTATCAATAAATTGTGCCTTAAAATGAACATCACGTGTGTTCATTAAACTCTTCCATCTTTATTGATATTTATAGGTTATATGACCTTCATTTCCACACCAAAAAAATATCCAAATTCCTTATAGACATTATAATGGTTGCTTCTTACCAAATTATTTACATGATAAAAATTGAATATCCATTCTCCTAAGGTAATTAAAAATATAATCTCCAAAATATCCATATTTCTGTTTTTTTTACCATCAAAAACTCGCAATATTTTCTTCGATTAATCATAAATAATGATATCTCATTAGTAATAATTATAATGATATTCCTTCAAAATACCTTTTAAGTTTGTTTCTTAGTAGAAACACGATTTCATTTTATATCACATTAAAAAATAATGTGGTTGATATTAATTCCTACTAGTGAATAAATAAAAATAAATATCATAGTTTGATAAGAAATTGTGAATGAATATAATTAGGGGAAATCTATCTAAAATCATGAAAATTTCTATTTAATATATGAATAAATATTATTAACCTAGATAAACCCTTTATTATCATTCATTCATGTCCTAAAAATGGAATATAATTAAAATTTTCATTATTCACTAAATTTCCAATTTAGTGTTAAATGTGATACAATGTAAGGGTTAAATCGCCATTTGATAGAATCATAGGTTAGAAATACCCAAGATACAATTTTTGGGGTCATTTCCAATTGACTATTGAGATCCAAAATGATGTATAGATTTACAATCAAGAAAAATATATATTTCTTAGAAAACAAAATGGATTTATCTTATATATTTAATTATCCTCAATTTCTGTCTTATGGTTATATTCCATTATCATTGTCTTACAAAATATAATTCAAAATATTTCTACTAATCCTTCACCACAAAAATGATAGTATACCTCATTGGTAACCTAGTTCTGGCACAAACATTATTTTATTGTAAAATGGTAAAATTTGATCACATCACAAAAGAACAAATAGATTATTAGTCTTGGTAAAATAAATATATACATGAATGCCACATTTTAACTAGAAAACAAAAAATTTGTCATTGAATTACCATGAAGTAAATCATTATTTCCTATAGGATATCATCAATAATTATTCATAGTATACTTATTGGGATAATAAAATCAATAATACAAAATAATAGTGTGAGAATAGATGCTTTGAAATGATTACAAATATCGGAATCAACCAATTATAAAAGATGAATAATAAATATGAAAATTAAAATAATTTAAAACACATTATGTTTAATCAATAACATGATCATTAAACACAGACATGTATAATTATGATTCCATATTTTTTTTATAAAAATCAATGAATAATCAATAACGAAAATTATTAATTACCGATTTCAAAATCCAATGAATCATGATATATTTACCCCCAAGGTATTTGGATAAGAAATTTTTTTTAATGGATAGGTATACACCACAAATCCAGTTAATAATTATATCATACGAGTTTTCTAACATTATAGGTCAACGCATCAATATGATATTTATAAATTGCCCCCAACTTTCACTTCTTGTCCAATTTTCTCCTGATATATTGAATGATGAATTTAATTAGTTTCAATAATGCCTTAATAATGTATGTTCATGTAACAAAAATGTAATATCAAAATTTCCCCATCCAATAGAAAATGACTGACATTAAAACAATATATATATAAATATATATATATTCTATATGGTATAGAAAAAATTTATTTCAACAATACAAATAATATCTATATTTATGATAAAAATAATTTCTATGAAAAATGATCATGAGGGTGTGAATGTATAAATGGAATTATATAAAAAAAGTAATTATACATTAATTATGGATGTAGAATCATCAAAAATGAATGTTATATAACACTATAATGGCCTTTTGAGAAATAAAAAATGGAAGTGAACTACTAAAATAAAATTTAATGATAGGTTTTTATTTTTAAAATCTATTTAAAATTTTAGAATATGATAAATATTATACATAGTTTTGAAGGTGGGAGAATCCATTAATGTCATATATGATAAAATATAAATTCATTTGTATTTTTAAAAATATGGTAAAAAAACCCTTTTAGAATATATTTTAATGATACATATCCAACAACGTAAAAAATCAATGATAACATACAATTTCTATAATAAATAATTTGAATATATAAAAATGTTCTTTTACACAATGATTTTAATAAATATGGGTATAAAAGAAAAATATTAATTATTAAGTGTGAAATATGATAAACATTACTTTTGTACGTTTATTTTATTGATATAAGTTATATAAAGATAAAAATTGTGATAAAATAATTGAATCACCCTAAATATTAAAATTTTAATGAAATAAATGATATTTATTGAAGTTATATTATAACATTTATTCAATAAAAAATAAAATCAATATCAATAACTGGATTTGTAACATAAATTCTTACATCATTGATAAATTTTAAATTGTAACCCCTTGAAAGAGTAAAAATAATTTTTATAATTAACCATAATTAAAAAATTATATTATTTTAAATAAATAAATGTGGATTAATATACAGTAAATAAAATTAAATAAGTGAACTATATCAAATACGACTCAATGAAGTAAAAATTGAGATGAAATCCATTCCCCCATGGTTGTCTTGAATCATAAGTTATTCATTAAATACACTATTATAAATAAAATTTATTATAATTTCATATCATATCCATATAAATATTTTTAATTTAATAAAATATCCAAATATAACATCATATAATCCATTTTTAAAAAATAATTTCATATTTTTTAGTGTTAACTATTTCATTTTTTGGGATAATTGTTTAATGGTAGTTCTGTTCTATGTAGATATATTATGATTCCATCATATTCAAAATAATAATCCTGATATTAAATTAATATATATTCATCATACATATATATGTATATATATATATTTAATAATAACATATATATATATATATATGTAGAAAAATCAAATACATCATTCAGAATGATGGTAGGCAGTACATATACATGGATGTTGTTTTCACATTATAATGGATAGAATAAAATAAAGGTAAACTATAATTCAGATTTCCATAATATTTATTATAACATATATATTATTTCTATGTGCTAAATATATTCATATAAACATCCATGTATGGTGGAGATGAATAAAATTGGAATGTGTGGTGATAAAAATGAATTTATGATATTAGAAGAATATTAATTCCATAAATAATATATATATTAATTATTTTAATCTTTTTATTCATCCTAGTAATGTGTTTATTAAAAATGAATTACCTCTCTATGTGGTGATAGTAAGTTGTAAGTACGGAAGAAATGTATTTTCACTTCTTATAGGAAGAAAAGTGGTGTAATATAATTATAAAACAATCATAATAATATAAATATACATTCCTGATATAATAGATACTTTTTTAATCATTATAATTTATTTAGGATGAATATAGGAGGAAATAAACATGAATGGTTCTGTAATGGTGATTTACTCTTCTTCAGTAGAATTCGTTTTTATCCATTTCCAAGGCCCCTTTGAAAGGACATCTATGAAGTAAAAACCCCTAATTCTGGTATAAGGATGTTGACAAGATTACATTTCATTAGTTGGCCAAGCTAGATGGATTGATGTGTAGTATGGAAAAGAGAGAAGGGAATAAAATTTATAATAAGGGAAGTATGTCTCTCGCAATGATTCAAAATGCTATAATATAATAACATCAAATTCAGGGAAAGGTGGTTCCCAAATTAAATTAATTATATGATAATATTGATATGTGTATAATATAAAAACACAATAAAATTTAAACTTGTTATTATTTCATTTTAAACATTATATTTTGGATTTAACCCTTCACATACCATTTTTAACATTATACATTATAATAATTATTTAATTATAAATGGTTTATAGTTTTATGTATCATTAGATGAAAATAACATGCATCTATGAGGTTTTATAATAGTGATATTTTCATGTAATTTTATTAATTTCCTTAAAACTTTTAGGAAATTAATAAACCATTATTTATTATATAATATCATCAATGTCTATGTTGACACTATTTCGGTAATTTTATGGTATGTTCATCAAGATGGTGTTGTAATTTAAATATAATCCATTAATAGAGAACTAATATATGATATTCATCTCAACTATTTTAGGTTCTCAAAAACATTACCATATATATTACCTAAATTTATTAATATATTTTTATACATCATGTATAAGCACTATATCAATGCTTCAAGAATATTTTTTTGTATTTATTTCATCCTTGATATTTTAAAATAAACATCCATTATGAAAAAAATTCATTAGTATTTTAAATAACTATTAGACTAATAATATTTTATTTTTATCCATATCACTAAATAATAATAAAAATTAAATCATGTAAATAAAACATTGAAAATATATTTTACATACATATTATAAATCTGAAAATTCATTTAATATAAAATATTTTAATATTTTCAATGATGGAACGTATATTAAAAAAAATATAAGCATAAAAAATGCGCATAGATGAATTTTTTGAATAAATAAACTTTTTACACCCACATTATCCCATTTTTCATTTACAAAGGTGATATTTTTCACTATTTTTACAATACATATGGTCTAAATAATTATGTGATTCAATTTCAAAATTTGAAACTATTGATTCTAAATTTGAAATCAATTTTTTTAATTTAACCACATTTCTTAAATGTGTGTCATAATAATCCAAGCATAGAAAGGAATATATCGTCTCTATATTTTAATATACATCAATATGTTGAATTAGTATATTCTATAACTTTTAATTCACATAATGTTGAGTAATCATGCATTCCTGAGAATAACGACATTGATCTGTAGTTCGCATTACACATAAGACCAAGATTTACTGAAAACAATATTTTATCATGATATTATTATTTTGACATAAAAAGATACAATTCAGCAATTAAATTGATGGTCAGAAATAGGATTATATAAATTAGGAAAATTTATTGTTGAATTATTTGGATACAAATTAATTAGAGATGAATATAAGGAGTAACAAAATTCAAAGATAATGTTACTATAAAAAATTATTCATTATGATCATAAAGTCTATTTATAATAGTGAACTAAATTAATTATAATTAATTAAAATTACTAATTTAATATATATATATATATATATTCGTAAATAACTTTTTTCCCTTCATCCAATATAATTGATTGTGGTACGATAAGAATAATCCATTTTTTACACAGAAATACATATATTTTTATAAAGTTATTTGTTCTGCTGTTTAATGGTGCACCTAGTTTAAAACTAATATATTGAAATTTTATAAAATTTATATATAATTAAAATTATATTTTTTAATGAAAAAATCAAAAAATATCTTAGGGTGTTTTTCTATACTTTTCTGGGATGATCAATATTTTTATAAAAACTGAAAAATATGGATTTGTAATTGAAAACTAATTTTCAACTAGTTTATATATGTAGGGAAATTATATTTTCTCGTTTGGTTTCAAATAATAATTATCACCAATATAAAACAATTAAAACCATTTGGGTAATTGGATCCAATTTCATAATTCAATTGGATACAAAAACATCTCATTCTCTTTTACATTTTCACTTCAAAATGTGCGTTGATATTTTATTTGTGGGATTAATGTTAAATAAATTTGTACCAGTTCGGTTATTTGAATATGGAATAAATGGATTAAATATTTTTAATATGAAAATATATAATATTTCAATTTTTTTAATTAGTCTCTTAGAATAAGTATTTGAAAATAGAATAAAACTTAATTATATTAATTAAGAGAAAAATTATCTTAAGATTGGATTAAACGTTAAACATAAGGGACAAAATGACCAGGAAACACTTAAACAATCCATTTGATTTTCATATATTGACAATATAATATTTTTTATAATCTTTTGTACATTTTTAGAGGCATATGATTTAATGCTGACCTCTCAATTGTGCTTACCATTTTATATTTATAAAAACGCTACTCCTCCTCCACTATAACATAGAACTCACCCCTTCCACTTATTAAAACCTATCAATATATTTCTATTACCCCAAACCAACCCATATAATATCCCTAAATTAGTCACCTAATTCTATAAACCACAATTTATAATGATCTAAATCCAATGATTTCGTTTGGTATAGACCAAAAGGAGGTACCCGAATAAGTTGTAATGTTCTTAGACTATCACAATTGTTTCATTTCCTTCTTCACCATTTCAATTATTTTATTTCATTATTATATAATAAAATATGTATATTTTTATATAGATATATATTTTTATGATAATATTTTGATATAAATATTGACAGACATGATTCAAATGGGATATGAAATCATCTTTTATTTGTACGTCAGAGTATCGCCTCCCAAACTGATGCCATACAATATTGAATTTAGCACCCTTAATAGTTGTAAATAATGATTTATTTTTAGTTAATATGCCATATATATAATATCTATAAAATATTTATGCTTCTGAAATTATTTTATAACTCATACATTAATGTGTTTCATTTTGGGGATAAATGATTATATCATATTATGATGTGTAGACTACCTCGTATTCAAAGCATTGTGATGTTTTCACACTATTAATGGAATGAACTAACAATTATTTTAATGAAATATGTGACATATAATACATATGTATTGTAAAATAATTATAATATATCTATATCTATATTTAAATATGATTAATAAATGGATGTAGTGTATATTTCTTATGTACGGCCTACCGTTTCCATGAATGGTGCATTTCATTATCTATCTCCAAGTTTAATGTATAATAATAAATAATTATATAATAAATATAAATGTTATTTAAATCATGTTATAAAATAGTTATTATATTAAATCATTATGTAATTAATAAGAAAGAAATAAACATGTGAAAACATACTCGAAAAACAATGCATCTGACACCCAAAATAGTGATAATTAGAAAATATTATTAACAAATGTGTAACAAGATATTATATGAAGATAAAATGTGATATAATAAATATTAATATTGTTAATTTATATTTTAATAATATTATTAAAACCATTATATTGTATTTTAGCGGATTTTCACCCAAAGGGGAAATTTAGGGTAAGGGATTATAATATCACATTTCATTCTATGAGGGATACAAAATTATCAACACTTGCTTATTTTTTTACATTATATATAAAAAAAACATTTTATTTAATGTCATAAATAATATTATATTAAAGTAATTTAATGTTTCATTAGATATTATATCTTTTATAGTGATTTTAAATTCAAATGATGCCAAGTGGTAAGAAATATTTTTCTCAATTTTCTTTACATTTAGACTGATTTGTTATTCAGAACCAATTAAGATAAATGTTGGGTAATTTATAGTTGTTTATTAGGATTTAAGTGGATTTTGTGTGAATCATTTATGTATAAGTGTTGGTTTTGGCCTCGTTTTCCAACATTCCTATGGAGGGAAACATTTATCAATTCTTCGATGGTTTCTTCTCTTGAATAAATGGGTTGATGGGATGTTAGTTACTACTTCCATGTACTCCTCATCAGAACTCATCACCTTTTATAGGTCTCCCACATAGATTTGAGTCATTTTTTATTATAATTATGGATTAAATATCTATTTGTATTATGTTTAATTACACTACCGCTATCTGTAGAATATAAGGGGTCATGATAGGGAAAGAACCTTCAGTTAGAGTAGATGGTATTTATGTTTCTATGATAAGTGAGAAATCACTAAGAGGGGGGCAGGGAATCATTGATCCCTTTAAACTTTTTACAAATTGATTATTTTCAATTAAAATTCTAAGGGTTGTTAATGCTTTTATATACTCCTCTTATGTATCTTATCCATTCCTCACAGGATGTTGTAAATAGAAAGGCACTAAACACAATGATTTGCAAGGTTTGGTTCAAAGACCTACTCATTAGTGTGTTGAATATTCTCCCCTATATTCATTCCCCACTATAATAAGATTAATAATTACAATGGTTGATATAGAGTCACATTGTATATCTCTTGGGTCTCAGATGAGGTTCTTTGTACTAAATCACATTGTGTTACGAGTGTCACATTGGTCTACTCCAGAGTCTCACTAAAGTCTTCTGCTCATGAGTCTTACATGGTACTCATTACTCCTGATTCACCCGAGAGTCTTCCTCCTTGAATATTTGTATTCACTTTATATTGTGCTTATTCTCTTCCCCCTTGAGTTTGTTGAATCCCACATTCCACTGAACCTGTTTGAAAATCTTCAATA
Organism: Viscum album; assembly: GCA_963277665.1. NCBI lineage: Eukaryota > Viridiplantae > Streptophyta > Magnoliopsida > Santalales > Viscaceae > Viscum > Viscum album. The sequence goes on along the minus strand of OY728126.1, from coordinate 1,391,793,264 downwards.
GCCTTAGGTAAGGTATGTTGGCCATTATCAATGATTGTAATCACTTTTTTTGATCATTTTACTCAGTGAAACAATGTACAAGAAATTATTTCATATTCTTGTTGAAGAACCAAACTCACTTATATGTTTCCAAATGGTCCACTCAACATCGTCAACAATATTAATATAAATTAATGATCTATTAAAAAGTCAGATTGGTCAATCATCATGAAAACTCAAGAAATACAACCTTGTATATTGATCATTTGTAAATATTCATGGCTTTAATCTCAATTCAAATCAACTTCATGAAAGGGTCGCATAGAATCCAGACTTATTGGATTTAGATATATCAATAATTTCACACACATGGATATGAGTATGCATGTTTTAATGCATGTATATTATCTTTCTTTTCTACTCAAACAGATCTTATTTTCTTGTATCAATATATTATACTCAATGGTTGTGTCTCATACATGCACATTGCACTTAATTTCTTCACTTAATATGAACGCACAATTTCCTTTTCTTTGGTTCATTTCAGAAACACACTTATTGTTTATTTCGGGTTCAATATATGTGTGTTATGCATGTGCATGAAGTTTATTCTTGATTTTACTCTTTTTCCCGTGTCCCACAAAATCTAACTCTCCATTGAATGATTTCTCACATGCACACTATTCACATATTCTTATCACATTTTCATTCTAGCAATGCAGTCGGTTTCTTTAAAAGATGCACATGTGTGCATGAAAATATTATCTTCCTCTCACCATGAACACTTCTATCTTCTTTAAAAACCAAACTCGTGCATGAAATATAGATTTATCATGGCAACATGAGGGTATTATTAATATATTTATGAAACTATGGGGTACAAAAATATTCTCCTACATGATAGTAGTTCTTGGGTCTTCTATGCGTAGTATGTGATGTTATTTTTTACAGAACCTGGGAGGGTAAATGGGTATATCTTCACAAAGGTTGACAAGGTGGCATTTTCACATGTTTTGTACCCACTGAATCACCTCCACGAAATAAAGAGACTATTTTGAAAAAAAAATCACATGCTCTGGGCTGCTTCTTCAGACAGTTGTGGGGTTTTTTCTTATGATACACATCAAGATTTCTTAGCACTTTTTTAATGTCATTGGGGTGCTCTTTTCATATAGATAGAAGTCTCACTGATATATTATTTCTCTTTGCAAATCGTTGGAATGAAGCTGCTTTATATTTTTTGTTAAACATAACCCCTAACTACAAGGGAGTATTAAATTTCATATAATTGGTATGGATCCTTTTATAGGTTTAATGGGTTCTTTTGTGCATTCATATCAAATATTATATCATGTGTTTATCATATCCTTGAATGTGCGAGACATTAGGTTCCTTAAAATTTTCAAACCGCACATAGGATATAGTGTATATTATAGTTGGTTTTTTTCCAATAGGATCCTCATTTCATGTGAAAGCATCACATGCATGCAGTAAGTGTGGAATGAAAGTCATCATCATGAATGCCCAAGCTCCATGATGTGGCCTCACACCTTTGATTTCTTCATCCTTCTTTCAATCATTGTGTTTTGTAGCGTGCATGAAAATGAAATTTATTTCCTGAGTTTTCATTATCTAGACAATCATAATCTAGTGTTGTTTCCCTTCATCATTGACTGGAAGATATATATCAGTGGTCTAGTCATAGCTCTGGTGTACCATGGTTTTGGGTTGTCGGGAGGTAGAAGGCGATGACATGGAATCTCTTAGTCTTTTGGATCAGCTCAGTTAAGATACAGACAATGTATATTAGTTTGGAAACTTTGATTAAGACGTGTGACTGAGATTTGACATGTTATCAGATAGACGAATTTGATTGCGTTATTGGTTTCTAAAAAGATGTCTCATATCAAATCCCGGTTGATTCTGACAGTTGGTTTATGTAATATGTTTTTTCATGCACTAGCCGTATTACTCCTCCTCCCTCCATGGTACTACCCAATTACATATTCTTTCTATAGGCACACTATTTTCCTACCCTATACTCTTCCGCTATGCCACCCTAAATGGTAAAACATTATTGATCCTTGATGGTCTTATAGGTGTTCCCTTCTATTCCCCATGTACTTCTTGAAATTGGGCTGGCCATCCTAGATATCATTCTTGGTTTGAGTCAGCCACCCACTCTATATAGAGTGATGCTCCCCTAGATGGATGGATAGCCATGGGTTGGACATCTTTTTTGAAAAAAAGCCATATAAAAACGTGATAAAATTGTTTATATATATATATATGTACAAATAAACTCAGAATGAAATTTAGGGCCACCTCAAACGTTCTTCCCCATGAATGGATACTTTAACATTCCAATCCTTTCCATACGTTCTTCATATTCTATTCACAAATTATTTTTTACTTCATGCATGTCACATTAATCTATTCATGTTGTATGATCACATTTCTATCATCAAATCATCATATAAAAATCTTATTCCTCAAGCATCCTATGATGGATGATACATCATTATAGTAAACATTGTGTCACTATTGACACACATTCATTGAAATTAGGATTACCTCAATAATCGTCTAAATTACTATGGAGAATGATCAACCATGAAATTGAATGTCATTTGATAAATAATGATTCTCTATGTAAGTAATCTAACACAATTCATAATAATAGTGGTCATTTCACTATGTCAATAACATTACATTTATCATCATTACTTCAATCATCATCACAACTTAATTAACTACCTATCCCAAACACAGATTGACACAATATTGAAATAATGCAACCCTATTCCCAAAAAACTCCCCTTTGTATTTTATTGTCAGCATATCCTAATAACACATTATAAGATTCAATATGTGTTCTAGTATTTTATCCCCCTTATTAGAAACAAAATAAATTTTTTTAGTGGTTACTTTTCATAAAAATGTTCTCTATTCTTGAAGAATATATACATGAATATTTCATAGAGAGGGATGAAGTAACATGGTTCACTTATTAAAGATCCATTAGTTAATAAACACTATGTATACTTTTTCAAACCTGATGTAGAAAGGAAGAGAGTTATATCCATGTTTTTAAATGCTATCTGTAAACAACCATGAATTTGAAATCACATTCAGAATGTATTAATTAATATCCAAGGGGTTTTGAAAAATCATATTTATTAATGAATCGCTAAATCATACAAATAAAACAAAAATCATAATAAAGAGTTCAAATGAAAAGATAAATCATCCCCCTTATCCCATCTTTTCACCAATCAATAACTACTCTTTAATTGACATGATAAAATAAATTAAGAACAACATATAATTGTTTTATTAAAATACCTCAAGTTTCAACTTCTAGATATGATATGAATTTAATGCTTTTTTATGAATTAATCCTTGATATAATATTTTTTATTTTTTATCCACCTCAAGGGGTGAAATTACATTGATTTTACATGGGGTAAATATCTTCAGTTAATCATCATGATATTCATGTTGATAATATTCCATTATTGACCATTCCATGTTTATATCAAATCAAGATTAATCAGTCCAACTATTTGATATCCACATTTTTCATTCAATTATCATATTTAGAATGACCTTCTCCTTCAATTCCGTACAATTTAATCACACATATTGAAAAAAATATAAGGGAATAATATGGAACACCTGTGAGCTTCTTAATAGGAAGTATGGTGCTGAGAATTTATTCTCAACCCAATAACTTCATTCCTTTCAGCTTTAATGTGCCTGTTACTCTTCATGCAACATTTTCCTCTCCATTCTCCATTTTGTAAATTCCTTTTTAGCATGGACCCTTTCATTCTAATCAATTTCAACATGTGTGTATTGTTTACCCTCACTTCAAAAAACTAGTGATGTGGCTTCCACTGGTGCATGTCTTTCAATTATCAAAATCTATATTTTAGTTATTGAGACAATTATACATTCTTTTCATTAGGACTAGTGTGCTTCCACCATCTGCATAATTCATTTGACACATGTCAGCTATCTAGTTATGAAAACCTCTCATGAAATTTCGATTATTCTTCATTTGAAATGATATGTTGTCCAATTTCTATTTCCTTATCTAGTACTTCATCATAATATTTTATGATGTTCTATAGAAACGTGGTATTGATCAGCCTGAATAACTGAACACTCTATAACAAATTTTGGTATGGATCTTCCACATAGATTCTCCAAATATTTCATGTTACCTTTCTTGAGAAACATATCAATACCATCATTGGGAATGTCTTCGATCAATCATATCTTCTTGTGGCATGATTCTCCATTTAATTTTATCTTATGTGTATTCATTTAGATTGATTTTTTGATTGATCCATGGCATGATCTTTCATTCCAAAATAGAATTATGTTTTATTAGTTGAGATGATATTCTTGGAATCCAGTTTAATGTTCTTCATGGGAAATGTTTCAATTATAATTTAATTGAATTCATTATTTTACATTATCCCAATTGAATATTGTTCAACTATTGTTAAAATATTGTTTCTTTCCTCTATATTTTTTGTTCCCTTTTCCTCTTATCAACATATGCATGATGCATGGGTGGAATAAACTAGAATTCATCATAATTGTGACCAATTTTATTTCAATTATCACTATTATCTTGAAGATATTCAAATCTATTCATGATATTGAGATTATTCTTCATCTATGTATTATACGTTATCTTGGAAGGATTCATCATTTGTTTACATATAAATCCTCTTATTGTAGGCCTTTCATAATTTTTATATGCTAAAATATTTTTCTAGCAACTTTTATCAAGCTTCCAAAACATCCAAAAACACCAATAGTAGCCAATAAATCATTTTTTGTGGTTTTATGTTAGCTAGATTTAGTGTATTGTTCTTTCTAGAATTTTATTTATTTTATTATATATTCATTTAGGGAGTTCTTCTTCTAAATCATTCCAGTAACAATCCTTCATGATTTTATTGATGTATCTGTATTTTTTTCAATCCAAATTTTCTCTGCCTTTTTCTTTAAACTAGTAATTATAGATGAAACTAAATTATTAAAAATAGAAATAACTGGGAAATGTGATACCTTCATCTAGTATGATGTTTCAATTGTATAATAATATGATCTAATACTCCTTTTAGGATATTATTCCTCATTTCATGATTGAGTGGCATCATCACTTCTTCTAGTAGTTTGGGAAGTTCCATCCTGGGGTGATTATTGATTCTTCATTTTAACCGCTGCTCTAAAAACATCATGTTAAGAGAGTTCTTATCATCCTCAAATCATCACAACATTATTTCCAAATTCTCGTACATAATTATCATTTTTTCATGCACATTTATTAATTCTTGAAATGAAATTTCAAACTCCATTACATTTTTATAATTTCCTTCTAGTTCAATAGCTTTGACAACCACATAAAAATTGTGAAAATTATCAAACGCATGGAAATATTATACAATAATAATCTCAATGAATTTATTATCAAATATACCTAGTGGAAATTATTCAATAACTTCTTTGAATCATTTCTTGAAAATAGATATTTATTCTTCCTTATCATTCACATGTTTTTTGAGATTGTTGGTTATGCCAACCCTTTTACCGATGCATCTTCTATGGAAATAGGTTATTCTATCACATGTAATTTTTCATCTTTAAGAGAATTTTTCCTTTTAAAAATATGGTTATCTAATTATATAGTTATATTATTCATATGTTCATTGAGTAAATACTGACGATTAACAGTTTATCCAATATCATCACAACTTTACCATGCTTTATTAGAGGTGTAATAACAATATAAAAAATTATTACATGTTGTAACATATAGATTAACTTCTGCAGTAGGTGTCTCCCCATTAGCAGTAAGATTATTCTTTATCTTCCTTTCCTATTTTTTCATCATATTATTCTGATTCCTAGAATAAATCCACTTGTTAGGTTTCCGATGTATTTCTTAAAATCATAACATAGAAAATGAATGCTAGGATTTTAAGATGTGAACTTCTCTCTAATACCAATTGAAGTTCATAGATCCTTGTGAAGTCACATTGAGGGGGAGGGTTGAATTAGTGATCCCACTGAACTTTTTAAAATTTGATTATTTTAAATTAATCCTCTATGGATGGTTAAATCATCGAGCCACTCTTGTTTTGACTCTCATACATACATCGAATGATACTGTAACTATAAAGGCACTAATCATATAGGTTTACATGGTTCAGTTAAAATTCATTCTCTATTATGTGCTGGTTATTCTCCCCAACATAGATTCTCCACTATAATGAGATGAATAATAAAAATGATCGATACGGAGTCACATTATACCTCTCAAAGTGCCACAAGTGGTTCTATATACTACATCACACAATGTTATTAGAGTATCACTAGCATACATTGTAGTGTTGTTGATGTTTTGAATCTTAAGTCTCACAGGATACACATTTCTCCTGATTCACATGAGACTATACCTCCCTAAAGCTATTGATTCACTGTTGATTGATCTTATGATCGTCACCCATGAGATTTTTGAATCACACTACCACATATACCTATTCATGAATATTTAAAAAACTATGTATGGTATTTTGGCCTTGCTCAAGGATTCTAGTCACTTGTATTGGTCAGTTTCCTTAGTGTGACAAAGCTTGGGAAATTATTTCTTCTTCGGATGAATACTCGACCTCACTTATACGTGTAAATATCATGCACAAAACTTCCTCAATAATATATTTATTCATGAATGATATTACCCACTATCATGTATGACAATATCATTCAATTCTGAAGCACTGTCTACTCAGATATTAGATCTTTTGTAAATATTCCAAGAATTATCCTCAATTTAATTCTACTTAATACATGGGTTTCATGGAATACAAAAATCATTGTTGGAGATATCTCAATAAATAATCATAAGTTCATATGATTACACATGATTTCATGCATGTATAATTTCTATCTTGTGAACTCAAAGACACCTTATTTTCCTATATTAATAATCTGGGTTGTACGAGTGTGTTTCATACATGAAATTTCCACATAATTTCATCACTCAATTTGCACCGACAATTTCTTCTTCCATGGTTTATTGCACAGAAAAAATTATTTTTTAGTTTTTGATCAATATATGTGTGTTGTGAATGTGCATTCACATTCTTCTTGATGCTACTCACTATCCACTTTACAGACAAAATCATCCCCTTCATAGAAGTAATTCACGTATACACACTATTCACAAATTCTTTTTTAATTTTCATATAGTAAAATCCTACAGTTTATTCCATGGATTCACATGCGTTCATAAAAAAATGTTCAACCTTTCAACAGGGAAACTTCATTCTTCTTCAATAACCAAAACCCTGCACAAGGTATGGATTTATCATGAAAACCTGATGGTATTATTCTTCTCTTAATTAAATTGTCTCCATCTTATATATTGTTCTCCATACAGGTAGTGAACATGTATTCTATACACATTATGTGAGGTTATTCATCAAAGAAACTTTAAGGGATTGTGGGTCATTATATGAAAAAAATGAAAAGGGTGTGTATACCCTGATTGTGTTCCCACATGATCACCTCAAAGTAACATAGTTAGGTTTTTGAGAAAAAATGTCATGTGCTTCAGGATCGTGCTTTGAACAGAGGTGTTATTCTTCTTCGCGAGATCCTTCAAGAGTGGTTATCACTCACTAATGTCATATAAGATCCTCACATAATAGTTCCAGAAGGCTCGTGGATCTTTTCACGCTGTAAGAAAAATTGTAGCATGAATAGGATCTATTTTTTTCAAATTGCGAGCTCTCAAGAATGTGGTCGAATGATCATTTAGTGGGCTCTGTATGGATCCATGTATAGGTGTGGGTGAGAAATTTTTCACCTTCAAATCATGTAGGATTTGTAGTGAATATCTAATCCAAGAATGAAAAAGATATTTAGTTTCATAAAATTTTGAAACCACAGATACCATAAGGAGTATATCTCACTCGGTTTCAGTTCAATTTGGGATCCACGTTTCACATGAAAACATCACATACATGAACTGAGAGTCAATTCTGAATCATAATCACAAACACACAAGCATCATGACATGTTCTCTCACCTTTGTTTTATTCGGTCTTCATTAAATCATTTTGTTTTGTTGAGTTTATACAAATGAAATTGCATGCATGAGTTCTCATTTTTCAATATATCACAATGCGGTAGAGTTTATCTTCAACAGTGAATGTAAGAGAGATCTCAGTGGTTTGTTCACATCTATGGTGTACCACCGAATACGGTGCTTAAGAGGTAGATGATGATGATGTTGATTCTTCTAGTTCAATGGATCAGATCAGTACACATACAAATGATGCAAATTAGATCATGAACATTGGTTAAGACATACAAATGAGATTTCCTATGATATAATATGGATTTCCTTGATTGAATCTATGATTTTTAGAAGTAAATCTATCATCTAATCCCACACATAGATGGAATTGGGTTTAAGTATCAAGACAATCTATCCACTGGCCAGATTACTCCATCACTTTGGTACCACCTCATTACTTGTTCTCACTACGGGGATGCTCTGTACCCAATCTATACTTTTATGTTGTGCCTCCTCACATGAGAGTGCTTTTCAGATCTCCCAATCACCTGAGGGTGTCCTCCTTTGTTCTCCATGTGCTCCTCAACTTCGGGTCGGCCATGCTAGATGGATAGCATGGTTCTATCATAGCCTCCAACTCTGCATGAGTGCCACTCACCTCGCTACATAGATAGATTCGGGCATGCCCTCTTTTTTTTAATACACGCCATATAAACCCATTGTAAAATCAAAGTATATATATATATAAATTAATTCATCATGACATTAATGGACACCATAAAATGTCAACCCCATACATGGCTTCCATATAATTCCAATACCTTACACTAGTTCTTCATATATTCTTAATAAATCCTATTCCAATTTGTATATTCCATATAAATCATTTCTTGTAGCATGATCACATTCATATATTCAAATAATCATGAAATATTTTTCTTCTTCCTCAATCATACCTAGATCGATGATATTTCATTTTTGTAAAAATTGGGTATCCTTTGACACATGTTCATTGAACATAGGATCAATTCTGCAGTAGTCTGGATTACTAGGGAGAATGATCAAGCATGACTTCCTATGTCATTTGATGAATAGTGATAATCCGAGTAAGTCAACTAAGACTATTCATAATCATTGTTGGATTTTAACTATGTAAATAGAATTTCATTAATCATCACAATTTAAATCATCATCACCACTTAAATTACTACCATTATATATATATAATGAAAAATTATTTACCACAAATTCTATACTATGACCAAGAGGTATCATAAGAAATGTCGGGGAATCTTTGGATTCTGGAACATTGATAACTTGTATTCATACTCATAGGAGGGCTTATCAAGGGTGATGAAACTGTTGTCTAACCACATTTTTTGTGGGCTATGTTATTCCATGGTAATTTCTCCGTAGTTTTCCTTGGCTACTCATATTTTACACGGGGTATACAGAGCGATTAACATTCTGCAGAGTGGGATCAAACTAATCAGAACAATGTCGATAGTTGATCTTATGGTAACCTCCCTAGATTGGGGAACATGGATGTTTTACTAGATGGGGGGATCAAAATTCCAAATGTGGACTTTCCTAGGATGGCATGTCCCAAAATAGGAAGGTCTCGTTCCATGAATGTCGATTTGGGAACCACAAATGACATATTAGGGAATGATTTGACCTGTAACGGGGGACATATAGGATAGAAATTGGTTGTGATTTTATCATTATGAGGCCTTTTATATTCTCTATTATGATGCTTGTGATTAACCCCCTGTTGTTTGAACGGGGATGGGGGTAATACACATTTGTAGTGGACGGAGTGTGACTTGAAGCATCAATTTTATGGATGTATGTCGGGAAAAAATCCCTCAAGATGACATTGCGCCATTTTTGGGTTTTACTTTGTTTGTTGACAAAGAATTATTCCATGATTAATTGTCATGTTTTAGAGATTTCTTTTAAAAATCCATGCTGAAAAAGTACCGTAAGAAAGGAATAGATGATCTGGAGGTGGTATAAAAGAACCGACATAAGGTGGCATCTCTTTCCAGTGTTTTTAAAATTTTTGGGGTCCAAAATTTGTAGTTTAGTGAGAATATTGAAATATGGATTTCCTTGAATATCTCATCAAAATATGATAATTTCATGAGATTCATGAATATAGGCTTCATGGATTGGATATCGCAAAGACTAGAAGATTGTGGATGGTGATGCTTCACGATTATGATAAGCTTCACGAATGGAATATTCGATGAGCATTGCGGGGGTGAAGGGAATTCCAAGTGGTGATTCATGGAGATGGCGTAAGGGAATTAACGAGATGATCCGTGATTACAATGATCTACATGATCAGAAAATTTCCATGGTGCTTCGCGATATTGAGAGAGTTTCTTCAGAAATTTTAGAGCTTCACGATTTGTGATGACGTGTCATTGACTTCTCCTAGAAGGTTCGAGGGTCGATGGAATCTCATATAAATTGGACTTGACTTCCTAGAGAGTAGTATAGAGTTTTTGAAGAATATTATTTGCTCTCAGCTCATGATGGTGGTTCGCAAAGGAAGTGTGCTTTGTGAAAGAAGAGATTCGTCGTGGCTTATCTGGCTCCACGAAAGTTGTGAGGTCTGTGTTGGCTCGGTGCACTTTGCGTGGGAAGTTTCTCGGCGATGACTTTAGGTTCGTGAGATTCCTTCATGAGAGTGATTCTCAAGAGTGATTTGTGAAAATTATGGAGCTTCACGAATGATTTTTTGAGCATCGCGAAATTGGGAGACTTGTGAAGTAGTGTAATTTTCGAAGGTGTTTCCAATTTGCATTTCTCGATGTTCTGGAGAAAAGGGGTATTCATTTGTGGATGAATTTTGAATATTAAAAGAGAATCTATGTACAACGGAGGATGAATTCATTAGTGTTAATTAAGATACCTACAGATCTATAAACTGTGAGTGGATCTTCTGAAAAAGCAGTGTGCTCACTTCAGTTGAGAGAGAAGTGAGTTCTAAAATTGTGAGTGGTTGTAACCCATGAGGAAAAGTGAGTGGGCTTCAAACATGTAAATAACAATGAGAATATATTGGAATTGACACATTGGCACACTGTCGGTGTATTCCCCTTAGACGTAGCCCAGTGAGGGTGAACCAATTAATAAATGATGTGTTCTGTGTATGCTTTAAGGTTTGTTCATACTCTACAACGGGAAGGAGATAAAAGATGGTGTTTCCAAATAGAAAAAAAAGATCAAAATCGGTAGTAAAATTAATCTGACAAACCCTAGTTCACATCCTATTTTAGGGTATCTAACCTAGTGGACCTAAAAATTGGTATCAGAGGTAATGGTTAATGTCATTTTTTCTCTCCCAAATGGAGGTCATTAATCATAAAGGGATTACAATCTTTGATAGGAACAATTTCCATCAATGGAAGAATCAGATGCAACACTACTTCCAATCCATAGGAATGGATGTGTTCAAAGTAGCAATTATTGACATGACAACTGATATTAATAGTGGTGCATTATCAAAATATTAGTGTAGAGAGTTGGATACTTATGCAAAATGAATTAATTCCTTATGGGAAGCCCCATCCAATCCTTCCTATACAAAGGGGATGTCATGAAAAATGTCACACGCCATGTGGGAAAAGCTATTGAATATAAATGAAGGGGATACAAAGGTCATAGAGGCAATGATGAAAGTGTTGTGGAATAAGGAAAAATATATGAGAATAGTCCAAATGAGTATGTTGATGCATTCTTCAACATGGTAAAAGTTTTATTGGAAGACATGCGAGTTGTTGGAGAAGTTATTGGAGACATAAAGATTGTGAAGCGCATCTTGAGGAAACTTCCACCTCTATTAAATCCGAAGGATTTGGTTTTGGAAGATCAAGACCCGAAAGAGCTGACCATGGATAACCTACTTAGAACCATAGTTGCATATGAAATGAGAAATGATGATAATGATTCTATGGAATATGGGAAATCTAAAGATGTGGTGTTCAAGTCCATAAAGAAGTTCACCATTTAAGAATCTGAGGAAGAAGAAGAGACAGATGAGGTGATGTCAATCCTCTCCTCAAAACATCAAATAGGAAAAGGAAATTTTAAAGGGAAGTTTCCACTTGCTTGTTTTCTATATGGAAAAGTTGTAAATCATGCGGCCAGGTTCCCCAAAAAGATCCAAGAGGATGATGTTGTCGATGAAATTGAAATTCGCAAGAAGTAGTCTCCATCCTATGAGAAAAGCAAGAAACATTACTATAGAAATTTCCTTAATAATAAGAAACTTATTTAAAAAGAATATGATAGTTCAGACGAGTCTGAGGTTGAGTAGGTTGAGGAGATAGAGAACTACAGAGATCGTGGAGAAAATGCTACTGTGGATGTTGTCTGTAGTTCTCATAATAAGAATGAAACTGAAGCTGATGAAGAAGAAGAAGAAGAAGAGGGTAGAGTTGATATTCAAGCTGAGTTAGAGGCTACTCTTGAGTAGATAGATGTTTTTAGAGACAAAACAATGAAATCCATTAATGTTTTTCGTCACACCAAACTCTATATGCAGCAGAAAAAAGAAGAGAAGTCTTAGTTGATGGAAGAAATTGAGAAACTAAGGTCAACAACACCAGAGGACTCAAAATTAGTTAGTCAGTATAAAAAATTTAATAACATAAAAGGTAGATCGATAGCTTGAATAACGCAGGGAAAGATCAGAACAAGAGTATTGAAGAACGTGGAGGAGAAGTTGTCGGTTTCTTGAAAAAATATAAAGATCTAGAAAATCTCATGACTTTTTCTAGGTCATTAGGAAGGCAGATCACTCAAATAACTGAGAAGCTGAAAGTGGAGAATAGTGGTTTAACAAAAAAATAATCATCAACTATGTTTATATTCAAAGACCGAAGTGGGGATTGATCGAAAACAAAAAACTGTGAAAATTGATGTCAGACCGCAAGCACCCATTCCGAGATTGAAGGTTGATTTGGGCACAAGGAAAAATAAAAATATTCAGATATCCCATGGAGGAACTCTCAGTGCAGAAGTCACACAATTTTATGCACCTCATATCATGTGTTATTATTGTTGAAAGATGGGACATTCACAGTATATGTGTTCTATATCCAATAGATATCGAAGGGAATAAGAACAAATTTGGCAACCAAACAGAGAACGGATCTCAATGACATATTTTAAAGGACACTATTTTTGGTGTAGAGGATTTGGGAACATCACTAGGTATTGTACTTCGACCATACAGAGGAATGTGACAAAGGAGAATCAAAATATTCGCAAGTAGAAAATCAATAAACCAACTGGTGAGTAGAAAATACAAAACATTTTTGTATCTTTTCAAGGTGAAGTTAATCCATCATACTCATAGAAAGATCAGAAGTCTCAATCCATGTCAAGTATAAAGGTAAAAATTTGGAACAGGAAGAAAAAGGATGAGAAGTTAGTGGTGGCAAAAATTTCCCTTAATGAAGATGATTGCTCTGGTGTGTGGATCATTGACATCGGTTGCACATCTCAAATGGTAGGTACTAAGGATCTTATTATAGGCGTAAAATATGAGAATGAAGGAGTTGACATGTTTGGAAACAATGAAGGCCAGAATATACTTTCGTTTGGAAAGTCCATGTTTGGGGGTAAAGAGATGTGATGTGCTGATGTCTTAGTAATAGAAGGCCTCAATCACAATTTTCTTAGCGTCAGTCAATTATTTGACTCAAGACATTCTATAAGGTTCACTAAGAACGTGTGTATAGTCAACGAAAGAGATGGGGTAGTGGTTCTACAGGGATAAAGGTCAAAGGGAAATTTATAACTGGTAAGTGGAGAAGAAGATATGTGCTTTCTGTCTATAGAGGAAGAAAACAATTTGTGGCATAAATAACATGGTAATCTATTCTAACCATCCCAGGAAGATATGGTAATGTTTGATACAGCAAGAGACCTCCCTAACCTATCATGTGATCGTACTCACACATGCGATGGATGTCAAGAAGGAAATATCATCAAAAAGTCGTATAAATCAAAGGAAACAATTTCAACAACAGTTCTCAAATTGGTTCATGCTGATGTATGTGGGCCTATCGCACTAAGATAAATTGAAGGAAATAGGTACTATGTTCTTTTCATTGATGACTATAGCAGATTAGAATGGGTATTTTTAATTTTTCATAAGTGTGATGTGTTCAACTTCCTGAAACAGTACCGAAGGGAGAGCGAAAATATTCTTGGACAGAAAATTATGATGTTTCATACTAATAATGGTACAAAATTCACAAACAGTGAGGTGGAAAACTATCTCATGAAACATGGGATAAGGCATCAAGTTTCATCTGTGATAACTCCACAACCGAATTGTGTGGTTTAAATGATAAATCAGATCATCAACAACATGGACATGATGATGCTCATACAAAAAGACCTCCCCGAGAAATTGTTGAAGGAAGTAGTTTTGACATAGGTATACATTTATAATAAGGCTTTGTTGTGTCCGAAGGAAGGAAAGGCTATATATGAGATGTGGCATGGAAAGAATCCAATAGTGAAATAATTTTTAATATTTGGATGTAAGTGATTCATCCTGAATAAGGATTATCATAGGAAATTGGAGTAATGTTGAGATGAGGGGATATTATTTGGATATTCCGGAAGAAGAAAAGCATACAAATACTTTAACAAAAGGCTAGGAAAATTAGTTGAGAGAAATAATGTCATTGTTTTAGAGAATAAAGAGAGTATTCAATAGCACAGTGAAAAATTTTGTAGATAAAAGTGATGAGGTGGAAAGTAACGTAGGAGGAGCAGAAGTGGAAGATTCTAATTTAGAAGAAGATACTTATGATGAGATTGAATATGAAAAATCTGTATCTACACATATTACATAGTGTCTAGCTGAAATTGACAGAAAAAATATCTTTGGAAATCAATTAGCTCTAGTTCAGACAAGAAGAATGGAGCCATTACAGAAGATATCTTTCATATCGTAGGTAAATCTTAAATTCCTTGTTGATGCAGATGAAGATGAAAACTGGGTTCATGCCATGAATGAAGAGCTAGGTCAGATTGATAAGAATTAGACGTGGGAGATTTTTTCGAGGATAGTTGATAAGAATATCATCGGGACTAAATGGATCTATCACAACAAGATGAATGATGATGACACCGTGATTCAGAACAAAGCTTTTTGAATGTTCAAAGGATACTCTCAGTGAGAGGGAATAGATATTGATGAGACATTTGAACTGGTTGCGAGACTGTAGACAATCAAATTATTTCTAGCCATTGTAGTGCAACCGGAGATCAATGTTTTCTCGATGGACGTCAAATATGCATTTTTGAATGGGATTCTGGAGGAAGAGGTGTATATTTAGCATCGAAATGGTTATTTCATTCATGAGGATGAGAAAAATGTTTCGAGATTGAAGAAGGCATTGTATGGGCTGAAACAATTCCCAACATCATGGTACTCAATGCATGATCAGTACTTGAAGATGCTTGGTTTCCAGCATGAGGGAGTTATTTATAATATCTATTTGAACAAAAATAGTAATCAAAGGATGATGGTCTTGGTTTATGTCAAATTTGATAATATTTTTCGGATCAGATGATGTTTGGTGTAGATAGTTTTCTGAATTCATGAAAAGTGTGTATGAAATGTGAATTATTGGGTTGCTAACATTTTACCTTAGTCTAGAGGTGACACATGGAATGAATGGAACATTCATTTCTCAATACAAAAATGCAAGGAGGTTTTTAAAAGATTTGTAATGGAGAATTACAATTATATGAAGGTTCTGTTTGCTACCCGGATGAAATTATCGAAATATAATAATGGGAAGGCGGTTAATATCCCAGAATACAGGCAGATTATTGAGAGTTTACTGTACCTGACAGTGACAAGACCTGATATTGTTTTCACCACCTTCCACACATCATGATATGAAATCAATCCCAAGGAAAGACACAGGTTTTTTTTATAAAAAATAATACTTCAATATATCAAGGGCATGGTGGACTTCGACATGATGTATAGTGGAAAATATCAGACAAAGTTATTGGGATATACTGATGCAGATTGGGCCGGTTCAGTGGATGATAGGAAACTAATGTCATGAGGTGCATTCTATCTTGGTGGACTATGTATTTATTGGCTAAGAAAGAAGCAAGATTGCATCTCATTAAGCACCGTAGAAGATGATTATTTTGCAGCCACTCCAGCATTCCCACAATTATTGTGGATGAAGCAACAACTTAATGATATGGGAGTTGAAGTGATGTCTCTGATCGGAATCTATTGTGATAAATCAAGTACTATCAATCTCAAGAAAAATACAGTCCATAACTCAAGGAAAAAGTACATTGAGATAATGTATCATTATATCAAGGAGTTGGTTGAACATGGAAAAGTGAAGTTAGAGTATATGACTAAAGAACTACATGTTGCAGAAATTATGACAAAGGCCTTACCCAAGGAAGATTATTAGAGGCATCGACTGGCACTGGGAGATCAGTCGATTCCCCACAATAGAAAAAGTGTGACTGTTGTACCACCCCATGACCCAATGGTATTGCATGTTTTTTCTCTAATGTTCTAATCTGTGTTGTTACCAATTTTTCAGACAGCAAAGAAGTGACCGTTGGGTTTGTTGATAATGGGGGAGAAATAGTGACTCATTGACTGGAGAAATAGTGGATAAGGAAGGGAGAAAATGTCTTAATAAAAGACATGGGGAGAATCTGATAGGTGGAGCAGTGATATGGGGGGAGAGAAATGAGATTGGGGGAGCGTTATAAATCTAATTATGCTATAAGTGATCGATCATTGATTAGATATCATGATAACTGAGGATCATGATAAAATCAGAAGAGTGATGTTGGCATGGTGTGAGAAGGGTTCCATTGATCAACAATTGGTATCAATTTAGCAATTGGTACCAATTTGGTGTCAACAGATGGTGTCTAAAACAAATTTATTCAATGATGAACATTGTATATTACTCTTGTTTCTCACACCGAGCATTGCTCATGTCGGCTTATAGTATGTGGTGAGTGAATCATTGGTCTCTATATGAATAGAAAGAGGAAAATGATGGATGATGATGAAAGGAGACTCAGTGAGATATCAACATGAAGAAAACCATTCTGAGAAGTTTTTTCAACAAACCCAAAAGGGATGATTTTTGGGAAGAAATCCCTCAAGGTGACATTGCATCATTTTTTGGTTTGATTTTTTTGTTGACAAAGTAGGTTTCAATGGTGAATTTTCATGTTCCAGAGATGTTTTTGACAATCCATGTTGACAAAGAAACATGAAAAAGTTATAGAAGATCTAGAGGTGGTATAAAATAACAGATACAAGGTGACGCTGTTTTCTTGTGTTTGCCAAATTTTTCGGGTCCAAAATTTGGTGTTTGGTGAGTATGAAAAAATATGGATTTCCTTGAATATCTCATCAAAATATGGAAAAGTCATTAGATTCGTGAATATTGGTTTCATGGATGGGATTTCGTGAAGACCAGAAGAACGTTGACAGTGATGCTTTGCGATTAAGACAAGCTTCGTGAACGATAGAGTAGAAGAGCATTGTGGCAGCGAAGGGCATTGCGAGTGGATCTTCGTGGAGAAGACATGAAAGAATTGATAGGATTATATGCAATTAAAAAAATCTCCATGATCGGAAAATTTCTATGTTTCTTCATGGTATTGAGAGAATTTTGGCAGAATTTTTGGTTCTTCGGGATTTGTGATGATGTGACATTGACTTCGAACATAATGTTCAAGGGTCGGTGGAATCGCCTATAAATAGGCCTCAACCCCCTCGAGATAATCATATATTTTTTGAAGAGAAATATTTTCTCTCAGCTTGTGAATGTGGTTTGTGAAGGTAGTAGGCTGCGAGAAAGAAGAGCTTCGCTGTGGTAAATCAAGCTTCTCAAAAGATGCGAGCTCTACGTTGGATCAGTGATCTCTGTGATGGAAGTCTCTCTACGACGACTTGAGCTTCGCGAGAGTTCTTCACGAGAGTGATTCATGAAATGGTAGAAGCTTCGTGAAGCATTGTTTGAGATTCCTGAAATTGGGAGCTTCGCGATGTAGGGTGCATTGCGAAGGTGTTTCCAAAGTGAGTTTCCCAGTGTTCAAGGGAAAATGGGTATTCATTTGTGGATGAAATTTCAACTTTAATAGAGAATCCATTTATAATGAAGGATTAATTCAATAGTGGTAATGAAGATACCAATATATATATAAACTCTTAGTGGATCTTTTGAAGAATCAGTTAGCTATCTTTTTTGAGAGACCAGGGAGTTCTCAAATTGTAAGTGGTTGTAAACTAGGAGGGACAATGAGACCTCTTCAAACATCTAAATTGCAGTGTTCTTATAGTGGAATTGGTACATCGGAAAACTTCCATTGTATGCTTCTTGGATGTAGCATAGTAATGGTGAACCATGTAAAAATTTTTGTGTTCTATTCATGCTTTAAGGATTTTTCATAATCTATATCAGGAAAGAGGGAGAAGGGGATTTTGCCTAACATCAAAACAAGATCACAATGGTTAGTCATTTTTATCTGTCATACCATGATTCACCCCCCCTCTCCGGGTATCTAGCATAGTGGACCGGATAATGGTGTTTATGCATGGTTAGATGCACGAGTGAATGAGCTGACTGGGATGAAATCAATCGGATGATAATAATGATTTTCATATTGAACCTCCTTGAGGCTTCCAAAGTATCATTGTATATTGGAATCAAAGTCCACATAGTTCTGTGTGGTGATGAGACACCTGAGGTGGTGGCCCATGAGAATGGAACACAAGGATGGGGACCCAAATGTAGTAGAAATTATGGGTTAGGGAATGAAATTTTCAAGACACAAAGGCTATAATGAATGGATCATGATGGGAAACGGGTGATAGGGTTGAGCCTCGTGGAGGATTCCAATATACCCCAGTAACGGAGAACCAATGTCTTCATTGTTTACAGGTATGTGGACATATAATTTAGGAGTACCCAATGGATAGTTTCTTAGATACATTCTAGGGATTACACATATTTAAAGGCCAATCACAAAAGGGGGACTCATATTTGATGGAGTACGGGTTGTGTGGGGGATTATGCATGTTGATCTATCTAAGTGGATCAGAACAACACATAAGTGTAGATCTAAGAGTAGCATCCCAAAGAGGGAAAGTATCATATCATGACTATACATCCCATAAGAGGTGGTACCAGAGTTTACCATTGGTTGGGGTTAGACCATATAAAATAGTTCTCTATATCGAAGGGATGTAAATACCATGATTTCCAATTGGGAATACAATTTAATGTCATTAGAGATGAAGGTGATCTGATGTGAAATGAATGAAACAATTGGATTAAAGGGAGTCGGGATCTTGAACCTCAGAGAGGCTACCTACATACCATGTCTAGGATAAAAGGATCAATTTCCACATAGATTAGAAGGTTGTAGTTTAACATCATACCGGTAGAGGGTCTTGGGACTTATTCATGGTGAGTGGACCATAGTTCTGATCGGGCTTGTTAAAGGACAGTGTCCCACATAAAAAAGGTGGATGAGTTTCTAGATCGAACATGGATGTGGAGGGCCGAGGAGAATCAAGGTGGTTGATAAATGATAACCGATAGATTTTGACACCACATAGAGGTGGATCGAATGGTATGTGTCTCATAAAGGGATGGTGTCACATAATGAGGGAACATCACTAGGAGGGAGAACATGAGTTTTCTATTTATGGATCAGAATGCCCTATGAGAGCAGGCCCAAGGTGTTGTCTTCCATAATGGGACGATGTCACACCAGGAGGAATGATATGGACATCGACGTATGAGAATTAGAGATGGTTCACCTGAACCAATGTATACCATGGGTCGGGGATGATCATCATGAAGGAATTATATATACCATATGTAGATGACTGAGATCAAATAATATGTAGTTATGAATGTACTAGGTATTACACATTGGATGGCTTTGGGTGCCGGTATAGAGTGATAATAATGAATGGGTCTTATGCATGGACGTTTCCCAGGTGCCTCTATTTGGCATCAATGGTGGATGGGGATTATGTGGGAAAGAAACCTAGGTGTAGTAATGGAGCAAAAATATTGGATGAGGCTTACATGTGGAATATGAATGGGTGTGGCTATGTAGAATCAATGATTGATGGGGTTTACCTGTGGAATTTTACTGGGTGTTGCAATATAGCAACAATGATTGGTGTGGAATATTCATATAGGCTTATCAGGTGCCACTATGGAAAGACAATGGTGAATGTGGCTTACACAGGAAGATTACCATGATATTCTCCTCATGGAAGGTAATAAGGGCATCCAATGTAAATTTCATGGGGTAGGATTTAGTTTATCATAATTTGAATGGACAAGATGTGTTGTCTTAATCAATGAGATTCCCATTCTATCTACCACATGTCAGGACATGGGGAAATATTATGCTTAGTGCACAAGTAATTTAATTCAGGGATGATAGGGAGTGCTAAAATTTAAATTCTTTTAGTGAGGACTATGTATGTGAAGTTTAACTTCATGTCACTTAGAATACTGGAAGGAATATTCCTATAAATGGCTACTGTGTGGACATATGTAAAAGTGGTTATTTCTGTTTTGACATGGGATTGGAGCCTAGGGATAATAATACATGAGATTATTGAAGAATGGGTCCACTCACGGTACTCAAGGAATTGAAGGTGAGAATCTCAACTCACGATATGATAATGGGACCAGGGAGAATATTTTAATCTAATGTGTTTCAAGGAGTTTGGAGGAGTTTCTTAAACCATGATATTCTATAGGTGGAGGTAGGGTGTGAATAAGTATAATGACCCAGGTATTTATAGAATAATAATTTTTCACATCTATTAATATTTAAAAATGTGATATTAATTTAATGTTAAAGGGGGTTCATTTTCTGGTAGTGTACTTAACACTCAACAACATGATCATATTAAATATTAAGTTTCACAAAACATTGAGTTATACAAAAAAATACAATAATAATATTATTAGTTTAAATGGTAGTTAACACCTAGACATTGAAATATAGGCAACGAATAGTAGAAACTGAACTTCAAAATGTGGTTTACACAAGTTTAAATAATGATTCACTGTTTACCAAATTCATTATAATATGAAAGGAAAAAAAATTGAATATAAAGGATGTGTTTTTTCGAAAACCAATTCAAAAAGAGAATAATTATTTTTATATAATCACATAGGTCATTATTAATTTATATTTTTTGAAAAATATATGTCATATATATTCAATTGAATGTTTTAAATTCATATTATATGATTCCTAGATATTATTTAAGAACAAATTAATATTTTTGAATAAGAGAAGTATTATTTTTAAAATTTTTTCTAACCACATTTTGATTGATACCCCTTCTAAAAAATAGTTTTGACACTATTATATGTTATATTTGAAATAAATTAACTTCTTATTTTGATGTGGGACATTATAATTTACATTGGATTTTTTTTATATTTTTCTGATAACAATCTTGTTTTGGTGAATAATAAAAAATAAGCTAAATTTTAATTGAAAACAACTTTTCAGCATCGAGATAATTTATATGGATAAATCATATAATTTGATGGTTTTAAAGTATAAATAGAATAAAATTTTTTCATCTAATCTAATTTTTTTATTGGATGTAATTTCACTTTAAAATTGGACAAAAACACATGTCAATATTTTGATAGATTTTACTCCATAAAAACATGCTTTTTTGGTTTTGACATCGAGAATTAATATTAAAATAATTACCGAAACGTATGTATTTTTAAATTTAGAAAAAAGCATTACATATATCAACTCTAAAGGTCCAAATTGTGTAAAGATGTTTATTTTATTAATATAAATTATAAAAAGTGACTTCAGTAATTATTTTATTTACTGTGGATAAAAGGGCAATTCTCATAAATAAGGCTAAAAAATAATATTATAATAATATTATACTCCCATAAAAAATGTCCTAATCCTATTTTTTGATATATTTCCAACAATAAGAATTTTGGGGTCGATTATGGGACCCCATAGGGCCATTTTGACGTGAAAATGAATTTTATAAAAAATAATTTAATTATAAGAGAAAAATAATATAAAAATGTATCTTTTACGAAAAAAAAGTTTATATGTGGTTATATAAGTTATATCATCGACTATAAATATTAATTAAGAAGATAAAAAAATTTAATACATAATTCAATTTTATTTATAATTCTTAGAC
This sequence comes from Viscum album, assembly GCA_963277665.1. Lineage (NCBI taxonomy): Eukaryota > Viridiplantae > Streptophyta > Magnoliopsida > Santalales > Viscaceae > Viscum > Viscum album. The sequence goes on along the minus strand of OY728126.1, from coordinate 1,391,770,906 downwards.
ATTAAATAAATTATTTTCATTATGACACAATGATGATGTAGTGATATCTTCTTTAATAACAGATTCAATGATATGATATTAAAATTATTATAATTAATTTAATTTGAATATTTTGATACCATCCATGAATTTTATAGATTATATTGACTTATTATTTTTTTGTTAATCCATTTGGTTTTATATAATTAGGTTTTTATTAATTTTTTAAAAATTCATGTATGAATAGTGTCCAAAATTTACACAATTCATAACTTAAAAAAATAGTTTATTAAATGATATTAAATTCCTAAAAATCTAATTTTTTTAAAAATGGTTAATAAAAGTCCAAATATTTCATAAATGTCGTTGTTTCCAGTCGTTTGAGATTATATGGTATTTACATTAATCCACAATCTATAAATAACATTATATTATTGAAAGATTAAAAGTTGTAAAATAAGGGTTAAACACAAAATATAACTATAAAAGAAATAAAAAAAACTTTTCAAAAAATTATTGGATGATGGGTAATAGATACAAAATCATTTTATATCCGAATTAAATTAGTTTTTAAAATTTAAAATAGAAATTTATTTTTTAATAAATTAATATTTCTAGACCTTCTTAAAGTGCCCATCCTCCCTCTTATAAAACATCACCACCTCTACCAAAAAAACTCACACCACTAAAACCAATTGTATCAACAAAATTCTACATAAATAATATCTCAATTACAGTCCCTTTCCCATTAAATCCATGCATTGGGGAGAAGGAAATTCAAGAAAGCTGTTTGGATCAAATCAAAAGAAGATAATTGATTTATAGGTAACATATTCTCTCAAATTTCTTTACTTTATTTTCCTTCTTAACTCCCTATGTATTTATTATTATTTTACAACATAAAAACACTATTATCATAAATAAACTAGTATTTTGTTATGATAACAATTCTAACTACACTTACACGCACCTCCATGTAATGGATACTAACATACTATTACTTTGCCCGGCAAACTACTACCTCACGAAACAATGATTGTTCAATTATCTACTACCACCTATCATAAAGGACGATATGATGAAACTATACTTATATATGATTTATATTATATTTATATTCTCTCTATGATTGTGTAATTTATTTTTTACAACATACCATTATTCATTCCATAATGTGTAAATATCATAATTTCATTTGGGGAAGTGTGGACTATTGCCCCCTCATTGTGATATGAGTTTTTCATGCCATAAATTTAACATATAGAGGATGGAGTTAGTGATAATATGAAACACATATAACATATATATTAATATGTAATTATAATATACCTATTTATCATTCATTTTTCAGACCTTTAATTTGAAAAATAAATGAACATAGTGTTCAAGCGTACATACGGCCTACCGTCTCCAAGAAAAGTGAATTTTATTTCATATATAAAAATGATATGGACTATTATAAATACTTCTATTATATATATATATATATTATCAAATAATGAATAATACTCTGAATATTATGGAATTTTGACCAATGGAAAATTTACATCAAACAAGTGCATTTTCGTCTCAAGAACTAAATATCGGCAAAAAGACCAATGTGAACTTAATTAATTACCTAATTGATATAACATGGTAATAAGTAATATAAAAAGATTAATAAACATGAAAAATTATCTCCTGAAACTATAAACTAACCTATGTTTATTATTATGGAACATAATGATTGTACATACCTGTCAGATAAACATAAGGGACTTCGTATCAATATTCCTTCATTGAGGTGTATTTTGATGTTAAACACCACCTTATTTTATATGGTGTATAATTATAGACTTTTTATTTTAATTTAATTAAACATTTTTTTAAAAACATCTTTTTTCTATAAATGATTTTACTAAATGACCAAAGGAATATTTTTTTTAATGTATGCGACAACACCGACCATTCTTCTTCCTTGAGAAATTTTTGATATTTTGATTATTTAAGAAGCTATAATGTTTTAAAAGGAAAATGAATTCCATATAATTTTTTTATGTATTTTGTTATTGAAAATTGTGTTTTGAAAGAAATTTTTAACTCAATTTCATGAAGTGATATATTGTGAATTCAATGTGTAAATATTATTTTTTTCCTTTATGATTGTCTTATGTGTTGTTATTACGTTACAGTTCATGGACCTTGTTTACCTATATGGGTGGTTCGGTTATTTACCAAGGGCAGGTGAACTTGAGATTTCTCTCCAATTCATTGGGTAACATGATGGAGGTAAACATTGACGTTTTTTCTAAAAGAAATATGGAATAAACTATGATGGGTATTCCAAACATAACTTTCTATGTAGTTGTGAATAGAACAATATAAGTATGTTATGGGTGCCACAAGATACCATTATGATATGTGATTTTCTATGTTTCATTCATAAAGCTAATGATTCCATGAGGTATGTATATGATATTATGTTTTATGATTGAAATGTATTATTAGTTTGTTTTGTATGTATTCATTGACTAATTTTTCATTTCTATCTTTTATATCCATTAATGAGATTTTTATTCTTATCCCATGTTTCTGAAATGTTTTTTATTGGTAATAATGAATGGTAATAGAAAATAAGAAATGAAGAATATTTATATCATGAAAAAAATTCCGATTTTATTTAAGGAGTTTTATTTTTGGTAAAAAATTCGATAGTGAATTATGGTATAATTTTTAGTTTTTTATATGAAATAGTTATTGCCTAATTATCTAAAACTGTATACCTGAAAATATCCCCAATGTTGAATTCCTGACTAAACTCACAATTATGCAATGTTAAAGGCTGGGGCCTTATAATTGGTATCAGAGGTCGGTTTAGAAAACAGTAGAGGTATCGGTGTTATTTAAGCATAAGGGACATAACCATAACAATTTCATATTTTGAAAAGATTCATAATTATTTAAGATAAATTGAATGAGTATAAGATAAAATGAATATTTATATCTTATTGTTTACCCTCCTCATAAGATAGTATATAATTATTTTACTGAAATAGTCAAAACGAACTTTTTGGTTTTAGTAATTGGTGGGATCAAGCAGGAACAAAAATATCAATGGATGTGAAGGAAATTGTGTTGGTTTTCTAAATAAGAAACTGAATAAAATGGTATCTTCAATGCGAACTATTGTTGTTATTCATAACCAACTATTTTGAGTCATGATTGGACACGTGAAATATGGTGATTTTATTAATGAATCATATCTGAAAAAAATGAATCCCTATGCAAGTTCATGTAATAATCATAATGGTAAGTATATTCAAAAACCTATGAATCAAGGATGGGGAAAGAAACACCATGTAAAATGTTTCAAAGGGACATGAAGATGTTGTAGATGTAGTAATGATTATCATAAATCAATTACCTACCATGGGAAATAGATGTGTCCATTTAAATTTGGGAAAAGGGAATGAAGATCTTTATGAGGGATCAATTGAATGTTTTAAATGTGGTGTTAATGGTTATTATGAAAATAGATATCCTATTAAGATGGTTTGAGAATGGGATCAGACGGATTATATAAATATATGTTTACCAATAACTAATTCCATGATAGTTGATGATGACGAAATAGAAAATGACTTTTTAATTGAATGAATTAATTTTTAGCTCATTTTTTTGAAATTATTGAATATTAGGAAATTATGCATGACTTCTTTGAAGAAAATAAGTATAAAATAATAATGTCAAAAAACATGGATAAAGGATCATTAAGAATTTTCGATGATTAAAATGTCTAAATTTTAGGAATTAATGAGTTATGTCAGATCTATGGATGATGATATGTTTAAATGTATTAATGATTATATTACAATGGAAGACATCAAGTATTTTTAACCCTAAATTTTTTTATAAATATTTAAATTGAGGAATAATTATATTTTATTTTATGGATATATATATAAAGAACCATTAGGGATTATATGATCCTTGAATTTGATGAAATTACAAGTAATTACTCTATAGGATGAAAAATGAAAGGTATGAGATAACCTTTATGGATAAAATATTTTTTGTTTATTTTTGAGGAATTTATATAATTATTGGGAATGTTATAGAATTATATAGTTTCTTAAAAAGGACAACATGCAGACAATGTGACAACCGATCATGTTAGATAAAGTTGTGGGAGTTGAACCCACAACCAAAATGTCACTGAGATTTATCACATAACTCTGGCCTACACGATGTTCGTGGTTATTGAGAAATATTCATTTTAGTTAAATGATTATATGGATTAAGAATAAGTTTGTTTTGGGAAAATATGTTTTATCAATTAGATTTATTTTGTATATGAAATTTTTTTTTAATTACGTGATAAATGTTAATTTGGAAGATGTTCAATATATTGGGAACCTATACTGCCTAATGAAAATAGAATACTAAGATATATTTTTTGAAAAGTAATTATTGAATTTTATGTTGAAAAATTTTATGTTTTTATTATGGACATATGGATATTTGGGTTATTTATGTAAATGATTATTCTATCATGGAGAATATGTGATTAGGTTAATTACATTTTGGTATGACACTCTAAAGGTAGTCGATGTTATTTGGATCAATATGTTAAGATATATTATGGAAGACTATGTGATAAATCCTTCAGAGTTTTGGGTTTCAATTTTAGTTTGGACTAATAGGAAAAATTTTAATGACAATTTTTTATTTTATTGTCTTTGTTGAACTATATGTATTATTCATTGAATTTTGGGGATTATGAGTAGTATTTATTTTTATAATGAATTTTTTTGGGGGGCCTATCTGATATTTTACTAACCATTTTAGTTTTGTTAAATGTAAAATGATACGAGAAATATATAGTTTATCTTTTCTGGAATTCATTGTTGATTGTAGTGAATCAGGTCGGACCAAGTCACCTTGAATACTCATCGCTTCGAGAATAGATATGTTTGTTGTAGAAATTTTTTATAGAATGAATCTCTACTTTACAATTATGTATGGTTCATTATGTTATTATTCAAACTAATAAATAAATTACTCAAGATTATGAAAAGGAACTTATATAAAAACTATTGTCTGATTAATTTTCATTCTAGGGAATTATAGTCCATTTAACCCCTCACATGTTTATGGTTTTCCGGTTGATAAATTTTTTGGGATCATGTTTTCTATCAGTCTCCAAAAGAACATGGTTCATAGTTTCCACAACATATCCATATTTTCCTACATGTAATCATAGTATGTGTTATCTCAGGAGACCATTTTACTTCTTTTTCTTTATTTTATAGTGATATATTTATTGAATATTTTTAAAATGTGAGATTTTTTATGATTTTACGGAGCCAAATTTTAAAATTGCGAGGACACAATTTCCAAATGAGGGGAATGATGTAATGACTCATGTATTTATATAATAACACTTTTTTATATCGATTAATATTTATGAATAAGATATAAATTTTACCTTAAAAGATTTTAGTTTTCTGATAACTTACTCTACATGAAACAACAAGTTTCTCTACAATCATATGTTGCTCACAACATTGAGTAATACCAAAAAAAATACAATAATAATATTATTTTTTTAAATGGGTGTAAACACATATCCATTGGAATGATTGGAATGATTGGTATCAACTAAATTTTGAAATATTTTTTACACATTTTTAAATAATGATTCATCGGTTATCAAATTTATTAGAAATTAAAGTAAAAACATATTAAATATAATTGATGTTATTTTCTAAAAACCAATTTAAAAAGGAAATAATTGTGTTTATAAAATAATATAACTCATTATAGTGTATTATATAATAAAAAATATTTGGTATATATATAATTACTGTAATGTTTTAAATTCATCTTATATCTCTTCTATATATGATATAAGAATTAATTCAATTATTCGGATAAAAGTGTTGTTTTTCTAAAAATACAGTTTTACATCCTTTTGATGGTGAACCCTTTTAATATATATTTTTAGACCCCTTTATATGTTCAATATTACAAAACAAAATAATTATTTATAATAGGATCAAAAAAATTTACATTGGATGAGTTTTTTTATATAAATTTGGTAACAATCATGTTTTGATGAATAGTAAAAATAAGATGAAATTAAATTTAAAACATTAGTTTCCATCGAAATAATGTATATTGTAAAAAAATATAAATTAATGGTTTCAAATTATAAAAATAATATATTTTATACTTAAATCTAATTTTTTTTATTACAAATAATTTCACTTTTTATTTGGGAAAAAACACTAGTCAATCTTTTGATCGTTCTTACTTTTTAAAAACAATCTTTTTGGATTTAACAGTGAGAAGTAAAATTAAGTTAATTACATCAAATTATATGTTTTGAATTTGGAAAAATGGAGTCAATATTTGAAATTAGTAGGTCTAAATTGTGTAAATAGGTACCCTTCATTTTTTTTATATTATGAATAGTCACATCGGTAATTATTTTATTTAACATTGTAAAAGGGTAAATCGTGTAAATAAGGGATAAAAATAATATTATAATAATATTAAACTACCATAACTTATGTATTAACCCTATTGGATGATATTTTTCTAACCATGGGTATTCTTGGGTCGATTTGGGGACCCCATACAGCCACATGGATGTGAATATGATATTTAATAATAAATAATTAAAAGTAAAGAGGAAAATAACATAAGCATATGTCTTTTACTAAAACCTTTATTATATGGGGTTATATAAGTGATCTCTTCCACTATAAATATTTATTATAAATATAAAAATATTTAATACATCATGATATTTTAGTTATTATTTTATACATTAAATAAGTAAATTTAATTATGACACACTGATGATGTTTTGATTTCTCCCTTAATAAAAGATTAAAATAAATGATATTATAAGTATTAAAATAAGATTAATTTTAATATTTTTTTCCACACATGAATTTTATTGAAGGTATTAAAACATAAAATAGTTTATTAATTGATATTAAATTCATTAAAATATATGATTTATCTGATTTTTTAATAAAAGTAATAATATATCATAAATTACTTTTTTGGGTCGTTTGGTATTTTATAGTAATTATGTTGACCACAATGTGTTATTAACATTATACAACGCTAACATTAAAAAGTGTAATGTAATGTTTAATACAAATAAATAATGATAAATAATATTAAAAACATGTTAAAAAAAATTCAATGATAGGTATTCATACCAAAATGATCTTAACTTAAAATTTTATCATCATCGACCAGTTTTAATAAAAATTGAATTTATGACAAATTAACATTTATAGTCTTTCCTAATGTGCCTCTCCTCTCACATATAAAAGGCCACCACATCTACCGACATACCTCACAGCTCTCAAGCCCCGTGGATCTCCAAATTTCATCCTAAATAATCTCTCAACATCCCAAACATACTCCTATAAGCCTTACCTTGGAAGAAAGGAAATTCAAGAATGCCATTTTTCTGAATTCAAAAGAAGATACCTGATTTAGATGTAACGTATTCTCTCAATTTCCACTTCTTTGTTCTCATTCTTCACTAACTATTATCATATTATTATTTTATTACATAAAAAACCAGTATCCTAAATATACTAGGATATTCTTATGATATGTATTCAAATTACACTTACACGCACATCCATCTAATGGATATAGACATGTTGTTTCTGTGTATGACAAACTACAGCCTCACGAAACAATGATTATCTAATTTTATCCCACTAACTCCCATGGTGGCCATGGTGGTGGAACTGTATTTATATATGATATGTATTATATTTATAGTGTCTCTTTTCTTATGTAATTTTTATTTACCACATATCATTATGCTTTCCATAATTTGTAAATACGATAATTTCATTTGAAGAAGTGCGGACTACCGCCCTGAATGTGATATGACTCGTTCATACCATACATGGAATTTATAATGGATAGATTTAGTGAAATTATATTACATATATAACATATATATTGTACAGAAATTATAATATAGCTACGTATCATTTATTTTTCACTCCATTCATATAACAAAGATATGAATGTAGCATTCAAGCATACATACGTTCTACCATCTCCATGAACGGTGAATTTCATTTAGTATCTAAATATTATATGGACTACTCTAAAAACATATAAACTAGATATATATGACATTTAAAATATTAATAATATTTTGGTGATTAGGGACTTTTTACAATATGGACAATTTACATCAAACAAGTTAATTTTCGACTCAATAACTGAATAATTACCAAACGACCAATATGAACTAAAATAAATAACTAATTGTTATAACATGTTAATAAGTGATATAAAAGGAATAATAAAATTGAAAAAGTTTCTCAAGAAGGTAGAAATTATACTATTTTTATTATTCAGGAACATAATGACTATACATGATTAGTTAGATCATGGTAAGGGATTTTATCTCAATCTCTATTAATTGTGACATATTTTGACGTTATACACGACCTTATTTTATACAGTGTATAATTATATCATTTTTATTTTAATTTAATTCAACGTTCTTCAAAAAGAATCTTTTTTCAAATAGATAATTTTACTAAATAACAAAACAAATGTTTCTTTTTAATATACACGACAACAACGACCTTTCTACCGGCCGGAGAAATACTTAATATTGGGCTTCCTTAACAAGACATATAGCTTTTAAAAGGAATAAAAATAACATATAACCTTTTATTTATTTATTTAATATAAATTGTTTTGTTAGAGCATTATTTATGTCAATATCATGAAATGATATATTGTGATCTCAATGTGGAATGGTTTTTTCCGTTATGATCATTTTATGTGTTATGATTGTGTTCTGGTTCTATGGAATTTTTTATGTATATGGGTGGTTCTATGGTAAAATGATTGTGGGTGAGCCCGAGATAGCTCTTTAATGCATTGGGTAACCTGACTGAGGTAAAAGTTAATTTTTCTTCTAAGATATTTATCTAATATATTGTTTTGGGTATTCCAAATGTAACTCCCAATGTAGTTGTGAAAGCTGCAATGAATGTTTTTTATTGATCCCACATGTTCCCTTTATGACTTATGATTTCTTGGTGTTATTCATAAATATTATTATTTCATGGGGTATGTTAAATAAATTATGATATATTTTTTAAGTAATATTTCATTGATTTGAATTTATTCATGAACTAATGTTTTAATCCCTGATTTTATATCACTTACTAAGATTTTCATGGTCATCCAATATTTTTTAAAGGTTTTTTCACCGGGTATAATGAATGGTTAGAGAAAAATAGATTTCCAAAAGATTTATATCATTAAAATAATTCTTTAATTTTTTAAGGATATTAATTTATGTGAAAACATTGGATAGAGAATAAGTGTCTACATTGTAATTTTTTAGATGTAATAGTTATGGCCTAATTTTCAATGACTCAAAACATGAAATGATCATCAATGTTGAATTCAAGACTTAACTAAATATATTTTAGTTTTTAATGATGTGGACTTATAATAAGGGTGTAATTGAAAAATGGGGTCGATGATGCCTCAATATTAGATGGTGTGACTATCAATTTTTTCAGGGGGGTGAGTGACGGTATGGAATGGACCGGCCCATAGGGTCAGAACAACAGAAATGAAGTGATTCACAATGGGTGTGTGTGTGTGGGGGGGGGGTTCCATATTTTATGGATTGGTTGGTTCAAATATATAATCTTCATGAATGATAGATATTCACAAAGGAATAAAGTGTGTGGAGAATAGAGTCTCTAGAATGATGGGGATTCGCGAAGGAAATTTGCTTCATGAATAAAAGACATTATAAGAGCTGTTATTGTCCACAGAAAATATCTAATAATTTGGAGAGTGCTATAAAAAGGCTTACTTCTTTGTGGATCCTGAAGAAACCAAAAATGGATCCCTCCTTCATGAAGGGAAGATGACTTCAGGACGGGCATCCCCTCACAATGCTTCGAGAGCACCACAAAATGTGAGATCAACCACTAAAAGGGTGGGATAATAGTACTTATGAGGGGGTATGGATTGTACTAAAATGAAAATGGTTTGTGTGGGGCTTTCCGAGAAGAAAAATCGGTCACTCTAAAGAACCAGTTACTCTATGAAGAGAATATGTTTGCTGTCATATCCGTGAAGGAAAATGGATGTCGAGGAGGAGATACACTAACATTAGGATCTCTAAAAACCACCAAGGAAAACAGATGTATTGATGTAGATATGTTTGCATTGGGATCTCTAAAAAAGAAAATCGTATTCATGGAAGATATATGTTATCATGGGGATCTCTACGAACTGTGAGGAGATATAGTATAACATCTCATCTTTTTATAACATAACTTTCATTTCAATACACGGAACTGAGGATCTTTAAGGTTTAGTGTCTTGGAAACAAGGAACATAATACATAAAAACAACATAAAATATTCTTCTTAAACACTTGAAAAGCTTCTCCTTAAGTTCATCCTAGGTTCATTAGTGCATCTCATAACCTGGGGACATACATCAAAAGAAAGGGTTAGCGGAAGGCCCGGTAAGGGAAACAAGAGAAACATTTTACATGTGAACTTGAGATACTTCAATAAGGACATGAAAATAACTTTAAGGCATGAGAAAGAAATCATGAGATGCATCATAGTAAAAATAAAATTTTTCATAACATAAAGATGTGGCTAAAACATTTAATATTGACAAGCGTTTCGTTTCACCAAGGTCCATCCCCAAGGTGTCGTTAAAAAAATTACCAAGGTTATTCAACAAGGCGTCGTTAAAATGGTCATCCCTAGAGATTATGTCTTTACCCAATGCATTGGATCACTATCAGGGAGCACCATTAAATTTGAATTTATTATCATGTGAGCCACATATATCATCATTAAACATTTCATAAAGAAACCATATAGCACAAAATAAATGGGTTTCATTTCATAATCATAAGGTTTTAAAAACTGCTTTAAAGACATGATCTTAATGTCACTTTAAACCCACGAAAAGGGAAAGCGGGTCTCATGTATGTAAATCTCAGAATTTAAAATAGAAAATTTTGATATATATGTGAATACCCTTATAGAAATAAGATCTATGAGTATTCACTTTATAACATCAAATAATATTGAGAAAAGAGAGAGGTATTTTGAGACGAAAATTCTGCAGCATGACGGCTATGTTACAAGGTTTTGAAAAACATTGAATAGAGAGGGAACATGGGTCACCCACTCATAAATGATCCATAAAACAGTAGGGGGATAGAATATAAGGGATTTAAGAACATGGTAATGAGATTTTAATGATATACCATATAAAATGAAAAACATGGAAGTGAGACAAAAATAAGATTTCTCTTAAGAAAATTCGGCAGCCTAACGGCGTCACTTAAACATCAAATAAAAAAATATTTGACAAGATCAAATAGGGTTTCTCATCATATAATAATATGATATCATTATGATAGATATAGAGATTATACCACAACATAAAAGACTTGACATGAAAATAGAAATTGAAAAATGAGAAGGGTGAAAAAATCCCTTAAAAATTCGGCATCCTAACGGCGTCACATAAACTTTCATAAAATGAAATGATGAGAGTAAGAGGGGATCTCTCATCAAAAAAACATGAAAATGGTATTAAGAGGAATATAAAAGAACATCCTCTCACATATTAACATGGAGCATAAAAGGAATGACATAAAAGAGATTACATGAAAAGAAAGAGAGAGGTCAGATCCCTTACCTTAAAACGTAACTCTTAAAACTCAATGGTTTGGACCTTGAGGGCTTGGGGGAACCTTGGAAGGACTCTTTGGGAGGTAAGGAAACCAGAAATTCATTGGGGGAGAGTTGGGAGTGAAAACTAAAGGAGGAATGGCTGGGTATTTATAGGGAAAGTGAGGGGACAAGGCATTAATGGCCAAGGGACACCTCACAAGTGCTTTTCTCAAATCCATGTGCTCTACCTTGGAATTTACCATGGAGTTAGGCCACATGGGGCCCCCAAAACAATAATTCATCACCCTTGGTCTTCAAACCCTTATAATATCTCATGAAATCATCATGACACAGTTATGATGTCATTAAAGATATCGAAACCCTAAAACTGCATTTTTACTATTCACTGAAAAATTAATCTTTCTCAGAAAAATCCCAAAATTTCACCTTAACCAAATATAGATGATCTAATTACATTTATGAACTCCATTTTATAAAAATAATTTTCTAAATAATTTTAATTTAATTTTTAAATAAAAAAACTATTCATCGAGAATTCATTTTTTCAGAAAAATCCCCAAAAACTACCATAACATAATATCGATGCTATGAGTTCAAAAATAAAGTCCTTTTTATAAAACTAATTTTCAAATTATTTTTAATTAAATTTTTAAGAAAAAACACTATTCATCCGAAAAACTAATACTTGGCTAATAATTTATGAAATCGTTATTTACCCATTTTATCGAATCACAATACTTAATCTAGGTATCTAAATTATATTAAAACTTTCTTTGAGTGAAATTACTAATCCATTTGGTCACATTACTAATCCTTAGCGTAAAATCACTATTCATAATTTACTATTCATCAAAAATTATGTTGATCTTATTAGACTCTAAATTCCTTACTGAACACTTTTGTAGAAGACCATTTTTTGAATATCATTACACATCATTAATTATTTAGGGTTTACATAAATATTTTAAAATATCCTTTTTTCAAAATTCATCAATAAAATACATCCTAAAATTATCTAGACATTTGAAATTTCACAAACATCACTAATGGAAGAAATCTCATTTCATTCATCCCAAATGATTACACAAAGAAGTTATGGTCTCATCACATAACCCCTTATAACACTGGCATATGACCTAAGTGTAAGGTGTGCTATGATAAGAGAATTTGAGCGAGGCTCAGATAACATTGACCTAGTAGTAATCTCTTCTAACTTGAACTTCTCCCGCAGGTGTTTCCATTCAAGCATGACACGCTGGAGTTCGTCTTGGGCTTGGTCCAAAGCGAAGCCCACAGATGCTACCTCCTTCCCAAGCTCTGATAAGTGGGCTTCATAAGGTTCGGGTCTACTGGATGAAGCCATCGACTCCTCTTTCTGCATTAACCATTAACATATTATTAAATCATTAAGAGTAAGTTAATATACTAACCAAAAAGATTGGGTCGTTACATTCTTTCCCCCTTAAGAAATTTCGTCTCCGAAATTTATACTTGAGGCCTAGTCGAAATGGTGAGGGTACATTTGCTTCATTTTTTCCTCAGGCTCCCAAGTCGCTTCTTCATATTTATGATTCCTCCACAACACTTTCACAAGGTGGGTATTCTTGTTTCGTAGGTCCTTGTCTCTACGGTCCAAGATCTCCACTGGCTGCTCCTCATAAGAGAGGTCATGTTCCAGTTGTACCACATCTAGGTTCAGTACATGCGAAGGGTCGGGTATGTACTTCCTCAAGAGAGATACATGGAAGACATCATGAACTTGAGCTAGGTTCGGTGGAAATTCTAGACGATAGGCCACTTCTCCTATGAGATCAAGGATTTCATAGGGGCCAATGTACCTAGTGCTGAGCTTCCCTTTCTTCCCAAACCGCATGACTCTCTTCCAGGGAGAAATTCGAAGGAAGAATTTGTCACCAACAGCAAACTCCAAGTCCCTTCGACGATTGTCAGCATAGCTATTCTACCAACTCTGAAAAGCCTTTATGTGTTGTTGGATGGCATGAACCTGTTATGTCATCTCTTGCACAAGATCAGGCCCAAGAAGCTTTCTCTCACCAGTTTCATCCCAACAAGTAGGAGTTCTACATCGCTTTCCATACAGAGCTTCATAGGGTGCCATCTGAATACTCGAATGGAAGCTGGTGTTATAGGAGAACTAAACTAATGGGAGTTGTTGATCCAATCCACCTTTAAATTCCATTGAGCATAATATCAGCATGTCTTCGAGTGTCTGAATAGTCCTTTCAGATTGGCCATCAGTTTGAGGATGATAGGCCGTACTAAAATTCAATTCAGTATTCAGAGCATGTTGAAGAATTCTCCAGAATTTTGATGTGAATCTTGGGTCATGATCAGACACGATGGATAGTGGTACCCCATGCAGCCTTACCACTTTCTTCACATATATCTTGGAAAGCTGATCTAGAGAGAAATCTTCCCGAATAGAGATAAAATGGGCTGTCTTGGTGAGACGGTCCAAAATAACCCATATCGCATTGTTTCCTTTGGATGTTTTCGGGAGACCAGATACAAAGTCCATAGTGATATTGTCCCACATCCATACTAGTATGGGTAGCGGTTGTAATACCCCCTTAGGAAGTTGTTGTTCTTCCTTTACTTGCTGACACACTAGGAACCTTGTAGTGTAATCAGCAATCTCCCTATTCATGTTATCCCACCAATAATGATCACGAAGGTCTCTATACATCTTAGTGCTTCCCAGATGTATAAAGAATGTAGAGCTATGAGCTTCATCCATCAGTTCTTTCTTTATCTCCGGAATATATGGAACACATAGTCTTGTTCAAAATTTCAATACATCTTCTTGATCAATATTGAAATCAGGGAACTTCCCATCTTTTACAGCATCCAACTTCTCATGCAGCAAAGGATCTTCTTTTTGAGCATTCTTTATCTTCTCTAGTAATGAAGGTTGAGAAACCATTTGGGATAGGGTTGATGATGTCCCTTTACTTATAATTCCCATGTCCATTTTTACTAGATCTTTAATCAAGGGATCTCCTTGGATCCTCATTGTTTCCAGAACAATAGGGTCTTTCCTACTTAACGCATCCGCGACTTTATTTTCTCTTCTAGGGTAATAATGAATTGAACAATCATAGTCTTTAATAAGCTCCAACCATCTCCTTTGTCTCCTGTTCAATTCATTCTGTGTGAAAATATACTTTAGACTTCGGTGGTCAGTGTATGTATCACATTTCTCCCCATAAAGATAGTGCCTCAATATCTTTAGAGAAAAAACAACTGCCGCCAGCTCTAGATCATGCGTAGGATAATTCTGCTCATGAATCCTCAACTGTCGAGATGCATAAGAAATTACCTTCTCATTTTGCATGAGGATACACACAAGCCCTTTCAGAGATGCATCGCTAAAAATAATGAATCCTTCTCTGATAGAGGGTAGTGTTAACACAGGTGCAGTAACCAATCTCTTCTTCAGCACTTGGAAACTTTTCTTGCATTCCTTTGTCCAGATGAACTTAACCCCCTTTTGAGTCAACTTGGTTAGTGGATTAAAAATCCGTGAATGGTTTTTCACAAACCTCCTATAATATCCAGCTAAAACAAGGAAACTATGAATCTCAGTTACTGTTGTGGGTTGAGGCCACTCCTCCACAACCATTGTCTTTACAGGGTCAACTGAGATTCCTTCATTGGTTACAATGTGCCCCAAAAAAGCCACCTGTTGTAACCAAAACTCACACTTGATGAACTTTCCAAAGAGCCTCTCCTTCCGTAGAGTTTTCAAAATAACCCTCAGATGATCTTCATGCTCCTAATGACTTTTTGAATATATCAAAATATCATCAATAAAAACTACCACAATGTTATCAAGGTAGTCCTTAAAGAATATATTCATCAAATCCATGAAAATATCAGGAGCATTAGTCAAACTGAAGGGCATAACAGTAAACTCATAATGCCCATAACTTGATCGGAAGGCAGTCTTTGGAATATCTTCCTTTTTCACCCTCAGTTGATGATAACCAGATCGAAGGTCAATCTTAGAGAAGAATTGAGCCCCATGAAGTTGGTCAAATAAATCATCAATTCTTGGAAGAGGATATCTGTTCTTCACTGTGATCTCGTTCAGTTCTCTATAATCAATGCATAGCTGCATTGATCCATCCTTCTTCTTCACAAAGAGAACTGGTGCCCCCCAAGGAGAAACACTCGGTCGGATAAACCCCTTCTCCGACAAGTCTTGGAGTTGTTTCTTTAAATCTTCTAGCTCCACATTTGAAATTCTATACAGAGTCTTTGATATCGATTGAGACCCAAGTACGCATTAAATAGAGATCTCTATCTCTCTTTCTGGGGGAGGTCCAGGTAACTCCTCAGGAAATACATCCATGTATTCCTGAACAATCGGGAAATCTTCTATTTGTATGATCCTTTTTTCATCTTCATCATCGCCGATTAACTCCATAAATAAAGCTATAGGAGGTGCTTTTAGATAAGGATCAGTTCAGGATACCTCTCCTTGAAAGATAAATGTAGGTTGTTTATTCAAGACTACTGAGATTTCCTTACTTTTGCATTTTATCTTAGCGTTATACTTTGAGAGACAGTCCATCCCTAGTGTAACGTCAAATTCCAACATGGTATGACTACAAGATTTGCGATAATATTGTGCTCACTAAAGTAAACACTAGAGTCTCTAAACACTGTTGATGCATGGATAATCCCACTTGGAATCTTGACTGACAACTCTAACTCAAGCAATTTAGGGATTGATTCTATATTCTTTGCAAACTTAGAGGAAATAAAGGAATGCGTAGAACCAGAATCAAACAAAGTAGTTGCTAGTTTTGAGAGGACAACAAGAGTACCTACTACCATTTCGTTTGGAACTTCAACTTCAATTGTTGTGATAGCGAAAGCATGACCTTTCTCCCTTGGCCTCTACTAAGGTTGATGGTGATTCCCCTCCACCACCCTCGGATTTGGACATTGAATAGAAAAGTGCCCAAGCTGTCCACACTTGAAGCATGTGACTTCGGGTAGGGCCAGAACCATCTTTCCTCTGTCATTAGTGTTGGGGATTTGAGGCTTCTCCTCACTATGACAATTCCGAGAAATATGGATTCCTCTTCCACACTTATAGCACATGCCACTCCCGTTCAAGCAGTTCCCCAGATGGTTCTTCCCACATTTATTGCATGTGGTAAGTTGCATTTGCTTCCCACCTCTTCCCGGGTCAAAAGTCGTCCCTAGACTGGGATCCAAAGATCTCTTCTTTTCATATGTTTTATGAGACCACTGCGTCTCACTAAACTCCAACTCGACTTTCATTGCACTCCGCACGATCTCCTCATAGCTATCGCAGTCCCGGTTGGCTAAATTTTTCTGCAGATGAGGTCTCAGCCCACCGAAAAATCTATCAACCTTCCCACTTGGATCCATGACAAAGGTAGAGGTATATCGTGAAAGTTGGGTGAAGTTCATCTCATAGCTTCCGACAGATTCGTTCTCCTTCTTCTTCAGCTCGAGAAACTCTTTCTTCATTCTCGTTCTCATGGAACGAGGGAAATACTTGTTAAAGAATATTCCCCGGAATTCTTCCCACTCCATTGCTTCCATCTCTCCTCTAGGCTTTGTGTTTTTGACCAGTAACCACCACTGGTCAGCTTCTCCCTCTAGGCGATAAACAGCAAGGGTGACTTTTTCTTGTTCCGAACAATGGAGTACAGAAAAGATATTTTCAATGGAGCTTATCCATTGTTCCGCAACCAAAGTGTCAGTAGATCCACCAAATGATGGTGGTTGTTGACGCATGAAGGACTCAACAGAATTTTGTTCCCTTCGTGGTGAGGTCGGCCTCTCAGCTTGATTCAAGTTATTACTCATAACTTGAGTCAGTTGGTTCATCATTCGCATAAATGATTCCATTCCGGCTTCCATCGGAGGGCCGTCAGCACATGGTACATTGCGGTCACCATCGGCATGGTTCCTCCTATTGCCCACCATTTTCTAAAAGAACAAAACCTTAGTGAGAAACTTATTTCATTTATAAATCTTTTAACTATGACTTCATTCTTAAACAATTACACTTCTCTATAATTCCTTCATAATGATTAATAAAAAGCTTGTGATTAAAAAAACATATCCCCCGGGAGTGTCGTAACCAAGGGTGCAGCAAGTCCTGTTATCATGCACCAGTTACCGTTCGAGTCTAGCTCAAAGCGGTGTTTTCGGGTTTTACCCCTATGTACATCTGTGCCAGAGCCGCCTCTACCAGCTCGTATCCAGACAGGGATGTATTTGTTTGATAAACCACTTACTCAATACTTACCAAATACCAGGAAGTTTTCCTATATTTAATCTTTTCTATAGGGTTCTTCCTAATGTTTTTATATCCTAATTTCCACAAATAACTAAACCATACTTTGATACCATCTATACCATCCCGTCTTTTTATAACATAACTTTCATTTCAATACATGGAACTGAGGATCTTTAAGGTTTAGTGTCTTGGAAACAAGGAACATAATACATGAAAACAACATAAAACATTCTTCTTAAACACTTGAAAGGATTCTCTTTAAGTTCATCATAGGATCATTACTGCATCTCATAACGTCCGGACGTACATCAAAAGAAAGGGTGAGCAGAAGGCCCAGTAAGGGAAACAAGAGAAACATTTTACATTTGAACGTGGGATACTTCAATAAGGACATGAAAAGAACTTTAAGGCATGAGAAAGAAATCATGAGATTCATCATAATAAAAATAAAATTTTTCATAACTTGAAGATGTGGCTACAACATTTAATATTGACAATCGTTTCGTTTCACCAAGGTCTATCCCCAAAGTGTCGTTAAAAAAATTACCAAGGTTATTCACCAAGGCGTCGTTAAAATGGTCATCTGTAGAGATTAAGTCTTTACCCAATGCATTGGAGCGCTATCAGGGCGCACCTTTAAATTTTCCTTTATTATCATGTGATGCACATATATCATCATCAAACATTTCATAAAGAATGCATATAGCACAAAATAAATGTGTTTCATTTCATAATCATAACATTTTAAAAACTGCTTTAAAGACATGATGTTAATGTCACTTTAATCCCATGGAAAGGGAAAGCGGGTCTCATGTATGTAAATCCCAGAATTTAAAATAGAAAATTTTCATATATATGTGAATAACCTTGTAGAAATAAGATTTTTGAGTATTCACTTTATAGCATAAAAATAATTTTTA
The DNA here is from genome assembly GCA_963277665.1 of Viscum album. Classification (NCBI taxonomy): domain Eukaryota; kingdom Viridiplantae; phylum Streptophyta; class Magnoliopsida; order Santalales; family Viscaceae; genus Viscum; species Viscum album. Next base: position 1,391,751,962 of record OY728126.1, on the reverse strand, counting down.
GAAAAGAGAGAGGCATTTTGAGACGAAAATTCTGCAGCATAACGGCTATGTTACAAGGTTTTAGAAAACACTAAAAAGAGAGGGAATATGGGTCACCCACTCATAAATGATCCATAAAACAGTAGTTTGATAGAATATATGGGATTTAAGAACATGGTAATGAAATTTGAAAGATATACCATATGAAATGAAAAACATGTACGTGAGTCAAAAATAAGATTTCTCTTAGGAGACTTCGGCAGCGTAATGGCGTAACATAAACTTCAAATAAAAAAAAAGATTTGACAAGATCAAATAGGGTCTCTCATCATATGATCATAATTTATAAGCATGATAGATATAGAGATCATACCCAAACATAATAAAAATGAACTTGAAAGACTTGACATGAAAATAGAACTTGAAAACTGAGGAGGGTGAAAGAATCCCTTAAAAATTCGGCAGCCTAATGGAGTTACTTAAACATTCATAAAATGAAATGATGAGAGTAAGAGGGGATCTCTCATAACAAAAACATGAAAAGGGAAGTAAGAGGAATATAAAACAACATCCTCTCACATAAGAACATGGAGCATAAATGGAATGACATAAAAGATATTACATGAAAAGAAAGATAGAGGTCGGATCCCTTACCTTAAAAAGTAACTCTTAAAACTCAAAGGTTTGGACCTTGAGGGCTTGGGGGCACCTTGGGAGGACTTCTTGGGAGGTAAGGAGACCCGAAATTCATTGGGGGAGAGTTGGGAGTGAAAACTAAAGGAGGAAAGGGTGGGTATTTATAGGGAAGGTGAGGGGACAAGGCATTAATGGCCAAGGGACACCTCACAAGTGCTTTTCTCAAAACCATGTGCTCTCCCATGGTATTTACCAGGGAGTTAGGCCACATGGGGCCCCCAAAACAATAATTCATCACCCTTGGCCGGCCAACCCTTAAAATATCTCATGAAATCAGCATGACACAGTTATGATGTCATTAAACATACCGAAACCCTAAAACTGCATTTTTACTATTCACTGAAAAATTCATCTTTCTCAGAAAAATCCCAAAATTTCACCTTAACCAAATATCGATGCTCTAATTAAATTTATGAACTCCATTTTATAAAAATAATTTTCTAAATAATTTTAATTTAATTCTTAAATAAAAACACTATTCATCGAGAATTCATTTTTTCCAGAAAAATCCCCAAAAATTACCATAACATAATATCGATGCTCTGAGTTCAAAAATAAATTCCGTTTTATAAAAATAATTTTATAATTATTTTTAATGAAAATTTTAATTAAAAAAACTATTCATCCGAAAAACTAATACTTGGCTAATAATTTATGAAAATGTTATTTACCCATTTTATCGAATCATATTACTTAATCTAGGTGTCTAAATTATATTAAAACTTTCTTTGAGTGAAATTACTAATCCATTTGGTCACATTAATAATCCTAAGCGTAAAATCACTATTCATAATTTACTATTCATAAAAAATTAAGTTCATCTTATTATACTTACTGAACACTTTTGTAGAAGACCATTTTTTGAAAATCATTACACATCATTAATTATTTAGGGTTTACATAAATATTTTAAAATATCCTTTTTTCAAAATTCATCATAAAAATACATCCTAAAATTATCCGGACATTTGAAATTTCACAAACATCACTAAAGGAAGAAATCAAAATTCATTCAACCCAAAGGATTACACAAAGAAGCTAGGGTCTCATCACATAACCCCTTATAACACTGGCATATGACCTAAGTGTAAGGTGTGCTATGGTGAGAGAATCTGAGGGAGGCTCAGATAACATTGCCCTAGTAGTAATCTCTACTAACTGGAACTTCTCCCGCATGCATTTTCGTTCAAGTTGGACAATCTGTAACACCCCAGGTAAATAAAGAATACAAAATTTTTTTTATTTATCCATATTTGTGAATAAAATATTAATATTACTTTAATGGGGATTCTATGCTCGATGGCGTACCCAATACGCAACATCGAGTTTCATGGGAATCTTACGTTGCACTCTAATAATAAAATAATATTATTTTAAATAGTAGTTAACACCTAGCTATTGTAATGGCGGGAATGAAAAGAACTAACTAAAAAATGATTATATATGTTTGTCAAATATTTTTACTTTTTACAATAAATGTTAGAGGATTAAAAATGCGAATGAATCCAATTTTAAGCGTAAACATTCTAATATTTTTTAAAAGTTCAATTAACCACCTTTTGATGGAGAACCTCTTTTAAATCCACTTTTTGACAATTGTATGTGTTTTATTTGACAAAATAAAATTCTTCTTTAGAATCGGGACATCAATGTTTATTTTTGTAAATTTTTGGTATTTTTCCGAAAAAGTTCAATTTTTAATGAATAGTGAAAAATGATGGATTTAAATTCAAAACCACATTTTAATATAATTTATTTATATGATTAGATTATCTTTTGAATTGGTTTTAAAGTTAAATTATAATATATTTTTACCATTTAATCAAATAGTGGTCGTTGGAATTAATTTCACTTTGAGATCGGACTTAAAGTAGTGTCAATCTTTTGATACATTTTGTTTCATAAAAACACGCTATTTGTTTTGACAGTGGGAATTAATTATTAAATTAACTAATTCAACTTATATGTTTTGAATTTTTTAAAATAAACATCATTTTTGAATTAGTAATATCAAATATATCTTAGGGTGAATTTTTTGTAAATTTCTAAAAAACATCATTTTTTGATGAATAGTGAAACCACTAAGTGGTACTTATAAAAAATAATTTTCCGTTTAAATGAAATTTTTCCATCTTTGTGTTTTTAATTTCAAAAATCTGACATAAATGTTTGTAATTAAGAATTAAAATGTTTTTCAATGGGATTAAAATAATTTTTTTGGTAAATAGTAACTTATTAAGTTTTTAATCGCGATTAGAGGTAATTAGTTTAGTTTAAGATAAGAATAATGTTTTAATAAAATTAAATTACCTAGAAACATGTTCTACCCTAATTGGATGAGTCATTGACGACCAAGAAAATCCATGGGTCAACTTGGGGACCCCATGGAGCCACTTTGGTTGGAAAATGACATAAATACATTTTTATTTAATGTTAAATAAAAATGTCAACAACATGAGATGTTTTATTAAAAAACAATTTACATGGGGTTATACAAGTCATATTTTATACTATAAATATTCATTAGAAATCTAATAATATTTCATACATCGTGATATTTTATTTATAATTTTTAGACATTATATAAATTAAATTATTTAGGACATCATGATGATGTAGCGATGACCTCATTATTTAACGATTTAAATAAAATGGAAAGATAATGTAAAATCTAAGACCTACACATGTCCAAAACCTATTGTATGGGTGAATTTATAACCCTTATCACATTATACTTGAAAAACATCAATGTGGGACCATTAAAATCCGAAACTCATTCTAAAATAAATGAACATTTCTTTACTTTTCAAGGGTGCCCCTCCTCTCCTCTTATAAAAGGCCCACATCTCTAACTCCTTACCCACACATCCGAAGCCTTTTTCTCGTCCAAACCCTACCCATTTTGTCTCTTAAAATCCCTCTCTAACTAATTGAAGCCTCAATTTGGGCATAAGTCTTCCCAAGGAATCCTTTTACCTCAAACCAATGGGAGTTACCCGATTTTAAGGTAATGTCTTCACTTGAGTCCTTTTGTTTTAATTTTCTTCTCCGACCCCCTAAACTATTTTTATTCATTTATTTTATAAAAAATACAGTATCTCAAATATACTAGGATGTTTTTATAAGAAGTATTCGAGCTACACTTACACACACCTTCGTCTAATGGTTAAAGAACATACTGTTTCTATGGTTGGTGATTTTCGGCCTCACAAAACGATGATTGTTCAATATTATTTTAACACCTCTAAAGGTGGACATTATGATGTCAATGTATTTTATATATGATATATATGGTATTTATGTTTACTATATACTTATGTATTTTATATTTAAACCATACCTTTATTCTTTTCATGTTGTTTAAATGCGATAATTTCATATGAGGAAGTGTGGACTACCGCCCCCTCAAGTGATGTGACTCGTACATTGAATACATGGAATGCATAAAGAATTCAATTAATGAACATATGTGACCTATATAACATATATATTATACTGGAATTATAATATATATATATCATTTATTTTTAATTCCATTAATATGACAAAGAAAAAATGAAAGTAGCTTTAATGCGTACGCACGGCCTACCGTCTCCATGAACGGTGCTTTTCGTTTTTTATCTCCAAATGATATGGAATAGTATAAAATGAATATGTACTGGATATATAAGATATTTTAATAATTTATACTATTCTTGAAATTATTTACTTATAACTACATGGAAAATCATTTTTCAAACAAGTTCATTTTTGACTCATGTACCAAACATTGGCAAAAACGTCTGATATTAACTAACATTATTAAACAATTATTATAACATTATAATATGTGATATGAACTGAATAATAATATATAAAAGATGTAATTTGGAAATTATAAATTGACCAAATTTTATTATTCAGGAATATAAAGAAACGAACAAGACAAGTCGGACTTGAGGTAAGGGATCCCACTCCTCTCTTTTTTTTAAGTACACTGTTTTATGTCATTCCTTTTAAAGCTCATCTTTCTTGTTATTGGGATGTTCATTTATATAACTCTTACTATAATTTTTATGTTCATATGATGATAGAACCTATTCTCTCTCATCAATCCATTTTGGAAGTTTTGAGTGGCAACGTTAGGCTGCCGAATTTTCGTAAGAGATCTAACCCTCTCTTTCTTTTTAAGTACTCTCCATTATGTCACTTCTTTTAAGATCCTCTTTGTTATGTTGGGGTATGTTCTTTTATATTAATCTATCTGTAAACATTATGTTAATATGATGATAGAAACTATTTGATCTCATCAATCCATTTTTTTTATGTTTTAAGTGGCGTCGTTAGGCTGCCGAGTTTTCTTAAGGGATTTTCCATCTCACTTTTATTTCCGTGAGATTTATGCTACATTTGCCACAATTTCCTTTGAGTGGTGTATGAACTGCCCATTATTTTACTCATTTTGTAATATAATTTCATTTATGAGTATTTACATCAATGTGGTATTTTCCTTCTTTCACGGGGTGTATGTTTCGAAGGATACCCATGTCGGTAAGGGAACCTTTCGCCCTCCTCTTTTTAAAATACTTATTTTGTTATGTCTTTTAATTCACATAATATTATGTTGTGATATGTTCTTCTATATCCTTATTGATTTAAATTTTATTTCCATGTGATGAGATACCCTTTTTATCTCTCATCAACTCATTTTCTGAATTTTGTAGTGACGCCGTTAGGCTGTCACTTTTTTTCAAGGGAACTTCTTAACCCAAATTTGATTCTTTGGGATAAACTTTTACTCCTTGAATATGTCGTTCTATGAATATGCGTGAATAACCTCTGATTGTTTTATACTCAATATCCACTTATATTTGGTATATTCGTTTGTCACACATAATTATGTTATTGATTTATCCTTAAACCAAGGATTCCGTCTTTGTAAGGGACATCGTCTCAATATCCATTCATTGAGGCATATTTTATTTTATACACAACGTTATTTTATACAGTGTATAAACCCCTTTGACTTTTACATTTATTCAAAAGTAATCATTTTTATACGAAGCATTTACTAAACGACAAAAGGGAATGTTTTTGTCATATGTATGCGGCGACAACGACTTCTCCACCGTTGTGACCATTATTTGAGTTTCTGCTTCCTCTACAAGCCATACCTTATTTTTAAAAGAAAAATAAAAACAATGTTTTACTTTTCTTTTATTTTGGAATTGAAAATGGTTTTCATAATGTTTTTATATCGATGTTTTGTATTGATATCTTGTGATTGAAATGTGGAAATGTTATGGTTCCTTTATGTATGTATTATGTGGTACGATTATGTTATGGTTCTTGGGAATTGTTATGAAGATGGGTGGTTCCGTAATAAACTAAGGGCGGGTGAGCCCGATATAGCTCTTCAATGCATTGGGTAACGCGAAGGAGTGAAACGTTAAGGTTTCTCTGAAGAGATTTAGGGAATATACTGTGGTGGGTATTCCAAACGTAACCAAGAGGGTAAATCCCTACGTAAGAATGTTATGAATGCCACAAGTAACCTTTATGTCTTATGATTTATATGATTTATTCATGATTTGATATGACTATGTTTTATGGGTAAAGTATGATTTCATTCGTATCAATATATGAACTCATGATTCCTTTCCATATTTTTTTAAAACCCTTACTGAGATTTTTATGCTCATCCCAAGTTTTTTTTGAAATGTTTTTCACAGGTGAAGGGAAAGGTAAATGATATGATGATAGTGTCAAGGAAGTGTCAAGGAATAATCCATGCTTTATTTTTAAATATGTTTCCGTTGATGGAAAAAAAATGAATACTATCTTTTATGTAACCACTTTGTTTAAATGTGGAATGTAATGAATGTTTTATGATTTAATTCTCTAAAACTCTAAATCTGAAAAGATCCTCAATGTGTAATCTTGTATAACTCAAGATTAAGTAAGGATTATGGCTGGGTCCTTATAGTTGGTATCATAGGTCGGTTTAGACAATGTTAGGGATTATGAGTTTTTGTTAGACACATGATTAGTCCCTATATCTATTATTTCAGTTAAATCCTTGTTTTATAAATTTTTCAGGTCAAGTAAAGTTGGTTACGAATGGAAGGAGAATGTTCTCAAAAGACATTCCTATCTATTATTGATGAAATTCTTTCAATAATAATTGCAAAATCATGTTCGGATGATTGTGAAACTTTTTCTAGCATACAAATCACTTGCAATTAGTTCTTTGAGATATCAAACACCTCCACTATACCTCGTTATCATCATGGATCATGGGTTGTTTTTAGACAAACACTATTTTCACATTATTCTCATATTTTCAAGAAAGGTAAATATTATCAAGGTATTTTCAAATATTTTACCTTATCACATGAATTTGATGTATATTATGATTTTAAAAATGGTGCTGAGGAAGGAGACCCTTGCCCAACCTATTTATATTTCATTTTAAAATATAGTCTCTTAGCACATACATATGGTATTTTAAAAAGGACCAATAATAGAAAGTTTCAACTCAAATTCTGTCTGACTATTTTATAGAAATCATGTTTTATCAGATATTTTGGAATTATATGTCATACATGATTATTTTCCGAAACTGTTTTCTGTGAACACCCATATGACCCATGTTGTACAAGGTGTATTTGGATGGAGGAAGAAAATTATTTTGAAAGATCTCTAAATCATTGTTGTAATGCATGGGACTTCTACCTACGTGAGAAAAATGACGATGAAACCGAGTGGACGCCATGATCAAGGTATGATGTTATTCATTTTTGGAATCGTTTTATTTTATATTATGGTGGTGAAATAAGACTTCAAGAATTAAGTTGTTGGGGTTGTAACAAATTTGGATGAAAATGTGAGGTATAAGGAAACTATTGAGGTTAAAATATGTTAGAGTTATTTTTGGAGTTTTTTAAAAAGGACAATACGCAGACCGTGTGACAACCCGTCCCGTCGGGCAGAGCTGCCGGAATCAAACCCACAGCCAAAGTGTGACTGGTATTTATCACCTACCACTAGACTACGTGAAGTCCCTGGTTAGTTTTACTGATTCTTTTTAGTTATGTGATTTTATTAGTTAATAGTAAGTTGATTTTGGGTTATTTGTGTAAATTTATTAACTTATCATGGAGGATATGTGATTAGGTTAAATACTTTTCAATACGAGACATTAAGAGCAACTGATGTTGTTTGGAGATAAATGATACGATTTAACTTGGAAGACTATGTGACTAAATCATTCAAATATTTAGGATTCAATTATAGTTTGGTTTACGTTGAATAATTTAATGGACAAATTGTTTTTATAATTGTCCTCGTTGAACTTTGGGTTTTGTTGGACAAATTTTGGAGACTAAGAATAGATTTTCTACCTATAAAGGGTTATCCTTTTTCTGAAATATCTGATCTTGTACTAACATTTATTGTTTTGGTTTTGGTTAAATTCTAAAGACATGTGATGTATATAATTCTCTTTTGTGGATTAGGTTATTCTCTAGAAGTTGATTATAGTACTCTTAATGTGAACAAGTCTTCCTAAATACTCATCTTTTGGAGAAAATATGAGTTTGTGTAAGGAATCTAATAAAAGTTGAAAGTCAAAATGATAAGTGATTATGTTTCCTTATGAATAAATTCCTCAATAAAAAGTAACTTAAAACAAAAATGTTTTCTATTAACTTTTCCTACTGGGGAATCGAATACCATTTAACCCATCACAAGTTTGTGATTTTCTTGTGGTTAAATTTCTCCTAAATATTTTTTCTATCACTCTCCATCAGAACATGACCCTATGTTTTCTCCTCCATGTCCATGTTTTCCTACATGGAATCCTAGTATGGGATAACTCGGGTGACCTCTGTACTTATCTTTCTTTATTTTAAAGTGATTGTTTTACCGACTCTTGTTCCGATGTGGGACTTTCAAGGATGTTTTTAAGCTCAATTTTAAAATTGCGAGGACGCAATTCCCAAAAGGGGGGAAGGATGTAACACCGCAGGTAAATAAATAATACGACATTTTTTATATTTATCCATATTTGTGAATAAAATATTAATATAACTTTAATGGGGATTCTATGCTCGATGGCGAACCCAATACACAACAACGAGTTTCTTGGGAATCTTATGTTGCACTCTAATAATAAAATAATATTATTTTAAATAGTAGTTAATGCCTAGCCGTTGTAATGGCGAGAATGAACAAAACTAACTAAAAAATGATTATATAAGTTTGTCAAATATTTTTACTTTTTACAATAAATGTTAGAGGATTAAAAATGCGAATGAATCCAATTTTAAGCGTAAACATTCTAATATTCATTAAAAGGTCGATTAACCGCCTTTTCATGGCGAACCTCTTTTAAATCCACTTTTTGACAATTTTAAGTGTTATATTTGAAAAAATAAAATTCTTCTTTAGAATCAGGACATCAAAATTTACTTTGTGTAAATTTTTGGTATTTTCCTGAAAAAGTTCATTTTTTAATGAATAGTGAAAAATGTTGTATTTTAATTCAAAGCCTCTTTTTAATATAATTTATTTATATGATTAGATTATATTTTGAATTGGTTTTAAATTGAAATTTTAATATATATTTTCCATTTAATCCAATAGTGGTCGTTGAATTAATTTTACTTTGAAATCGGACTTAAACTAGTGTCAATCTTTTGATACATTTTGTTTCATAAAAACATGCTATTTGTTTTGAAAGAGGGAATTAATTATTAAATTAATTAATTCAACTTATATGTTTTGATTTTTTTAAAATAAACATCATTTTTGAATTCATAATATCAAATATAGCTTAGGGTGAATTTTTGGTAATTTTCTGAAAAACATCAATTTTTGATGAATAGTGAAACCACTAAGTGGTACTTATAAAAACTGATTTTCCGTTAAAATGAAATTTTTCCATATTTGTGTTTTGAATTTCAAGAATCCAACAGGCATGGTTGTAATTAAGATGTAAAATGTGGTTCAATGGGATTAATATAATTTTTTTGATGAATAGTAACTTATTAAGTTTTTAATCGCAATTAGAGGTAATTAGTGTAGTTTCAGGTAAGAATAATGTTTTAGTAAACTGAAATGACCTAGAAACTTGTCCTACCCTCATTGTATGAGTCATGGACGACCAAGAAAATCCATGGGTCATCTTGGGGACCCCATGGAGCCACTTTGGTTTGAAAATGACATAAATAAATTTTTTTTAATGTTAAAGTAAAAATGACACAAACATGAGATGTTTTATTAAAACAATTTTTACATGGGGTTATACAAGTCAGATATTTGACTATAAATATTCTTTAGAAATATAAAAAAATTTCCTACATCATTATTTTTTTTATATTTTTAGCCATTAAATAAATTAAATTATTTATGACATTATGATGATGTAGCGATGACCTCATTATTTAACGATTTAAATAAAATGGAAAGATAATGTAAAATCTAAGACCTACACATGTCCAAAACCTATTGGATTAGTGGATTTATAAGCCTTATAACCTTATCCTCTAAACACATCAATGTGGGACCATTAAAATCCGAAACGCATTATGAAATAAAGGAACATTTCTTTACTTTCCAATAGTGCCCCTCCTCTCCTCTTATAAAAGGTCCCACCTCTACCTCCTTACCCACACTTCCAAAGCCTTTGTCTCGGAAAACCCCTGCCAATTTTGTCTCTCCACATCCCTCTATAACTCTTTGAAGCCTCACTTTGGGCATAATTTTTCTCAAGGAAGCCTTTGAGCTCAATCCAAAGGGAGTAACCCGATTTTAAGGTAATGTCTTCACTTGAGTCCTTTTGTTTTATTTTGCTTCTCCAACCCCCTAAAATCTTTTTATTCATTTATTTTGTAACAAATCCATTATCTTCAATATACTAGGATGTTTTTATAAGAAGAATTCGAGCTACAATTACACACACCTTTGTCTAATGGTTAAAGAACATACTGTTTCTGTCGTTGGTGATTTTCTGCCTCACGAAACGATGATTGTTCAATATTCTTTTAACACCATAAAAGGTGGCCATTATGATGTCACTGTATTCTATATATGATATATATGGTATTTATGTTTACTATATTCTTCTGTATTTTATATTTAATCCATACCTTTATTCTTTTCATGTTGTGTAAATGCGATAATTTCATATGAGAAAGTGTGGACTACCGCCCCCTCAAGTGATGTGACTGGTTGATGCAATACATGGAATGATTAAAGAATTAAATTAATGAACATATGTGACATATATAACATATATATTATAATGTAATTATAATATATATATTTATCATTTCTTTTTAATTCCATTAATATGAAAATGAAAAAATGAAAGTAGCGTTCATGCGTACATACGGCCTACCGTCTCCATGAACGGTGCTTTTCGTTTTTTATCTCCAAATGATATGGAATAGTATAAAATGAAAATTTACTGGATATATATGATATTTTAATCATTAATATTATTCTGGAAATTATTTACTTATAACTACATGGACAATCATTTTTCAAACAAGTTCATTTTTGACTCATGTACCAAACATCGGCAAAAACGTCTGATATGAACTAACATTGTTAAACAATTATTATAACATTATAATATGTGACATGAACTGAATAATAATATTTAAATGTGGTCCTTATGCAATTATAAATTGACCAATGTTTATTATTCAGGAATATAAAGAAAACGAACAAGACAAGTCGGACTTGAGGTAAGGGATCCTACTCCTCTCTTTATTTTTAAGTACACTCTTTTATGTCATTCCTTTTAAATCTCATCTTTCTTGTTATTGGGAAGTTATTTTATATTACTCATACTGTAATTTTTATGTTCATATGATGAGAGACCCTATTCTCTATCATCAATCCATTTTGGATGTTTTGAGTGGAGCCGTTAGGCTGCCGAATTTTCGTAAGAGATCTAACCCCTCTCTTTCTTTTTAAGTACTCTCCTTTATGTCACTTCTTTTAATCTCTTCTTTGTTATGTTGGGGGATGTTCTTTTATATTCCCCTTTTTGTAAACTTTATGATAATATTATTAGAGACCCTATTTGATCTCATCAATCCATTTTTGTAAGTTTTAAGTGGCGTCGTTAGGCTGCTGAGTTTTCATAAGGGATTTTTCATCTCACTTTCATTCCCGTGAGATTTATGATACATTTGCCACAATTTCCTTTGAGTGGTGTATGAACTGCCCATTATTTTACAAATTGTGTAATATACATTCATTTATGAGTATTTACATCAATTTTTTATTGTCCTTATTTCACAGTGTGTATGTTTGGAAGGATACCCATGTCGGTAAGGGAACCTTTCACCCTCTTCTTTTTAAAATACTTCTTTTGTTAGGTCATTTCATTCACACAATATTATGTTGGGATATGTTATTCTAAATACTTATTGATTTTAATTTTATTTCCATGTGACGAGATACCCTTTTTATCTCTCATCAACTCATTTTCTGAATTTTGTAGTGACGCCGTTAGGCTGTCAGTTTTTTGCAAAGGATCTTCTTAACCCAAATTTGATTCTTTGGGATAAACATGTACTCCTTGAATATGTCTTTCTATGAATATGTGTGAATAAACTCTGATTATTTTACACTTAATATCTACTTATATTTGGTGTATTAGTTTGTCACACATAATTATGTAATTGATTTATCCTTAGACAAAGGATACCGTCTTTGTAAGGGACTTCGTCTAAATCTCCTTTCATTGAGGAATATTTTGTTTTATACACAACATTATTTTATACGATGTATAAAACCCTTTGACTTTTACATTTATTCTAAAGGAATCTTTTTTATACGAATCATTTACTAAACGAACAAAGGGAATGTTTTTTGTCATACGTATGCAGCGATAATGACTTCTCCACCGCTGTGACCATTATTTGAGTTTCAGCTTCCTCTACAAGCCATACCTTCTTTTTAAAAGAAGAATAAATACCATGTTTTACTTTTCATTTATTTTGGAATTGAAAATGGGTTTCATAATGTTTTTATATCTATGTGTTGTATTGATATCTTGTGATTGAAATGTGGAAATGTTATGTTTCCTTTATGCATGTATTATGTGGTACTATTATGTTATGGTTCTTGGGAATTGTTATGAAGACGGGTGGTGCCGTGATAAACTAAGGGCCGGTTTTCCCCGATATAGCTCTCCAATGCATTGGGTAACGCGAAGGAGTGAAACGTTAAGGTTTCTCCAAAGTGATTTAGGGGATATACTGTGGTGGGTATTCCAAACGTAACCAAGAGGGTTACTCCCTACGTAAGAATGTTATGAATGCCTCAAGTTACCTTTTTGTATTATGATTTCTATGATTTATTCATGATTTGATATGCCTATGTTTTATTGGTAAAGTATGATTTCATTATTATGTATATATGAACTCAAGTTTCCTTTCCATATTTTTTTAAAAACCCTTACTGACCTTTTTATGCTCATCCCAAGTTTTTTTTGAAATATTTTTCACAGGTCAAGAGAAAGGTACATGATATGATGATAGTGTTAAGGAAGTGTCAAGAAAGAATCCATGCTTTATTTTTAAATATGTTTCCGTTGATGGAAAAAAAATATACTATCTTTTATGTAACCACTTTGTTTAAATGTGGAATGTAATGAATTTTTTATGATCTAATTCTCTTAAACTCTAAAACTGAAAAGATCCTCAATGTGTAATCATGTAATTACTCATGATTAAGTAAGGTTTAAGGCTGGGGCCTCATACAATCTCTGTAGTCAGGGTTCAGTCACATGACCAGCTTAGTTGTAAGGTTTCACTACCATCACCATATTAAAAAATACAGTCCATTAAGATACCGCATTCACTCCCTATTTTGATCATGTCATGAAATATAAATCATTACCCCATTCATTAGAGGGAGTTATTGGCCCGAAACCACTCATAATGAAATCACACATCTGTGGGGCACTATATTATAAAAATTTGTCACATCATAACCCATGAAATTAAATGGATATCCTCATCATGTAATGATTTTATAACATGTTGAAAAGGTACATGTTTTATAATTAAATCTTTAATGAATAACCTCTAAATAGAATTAGGTTTCTTAGGAATATAACCGAAGAATGTGAAACATATTTCATAATCATATTACTTATAATAGAAAAATGGTTTTTATGAACATAAAATATGTGAAAGGGAAATGGATTTGATAAAAATTATTACATATAAATATATACCATTCAATGAATTAATATTAATGGATTCATGGTATTATATCGAATGTAAAGAAATTATATCATTAACAAGTTTCATTTTTTAAAGAAAATATTTTTTGAATTTTTTATAGGAAAACAACATTATAATTTTTTTTAGAAATTTATATTTAAAATGAAATACTTTTTAAAAAACATTTAACATGAATAGAACCGTCAAAACAATTAACATAATCTTGAAAAAAATTGAAAACCTTTTATTGGAAAAATAATAAAAGAGACTTGAATGCATTTTTAAAACATTTTCTTTTTGAAACATATTATGAAACATTGAAAACATTTGGGACACTTTTTCCCAATGAATCTTATATATGAAGCATGAATATGTTTTGAATATCATTTTCCTTGAAAAACTATAATACAATAAAAATAGTAATATTATCCATGAAAACGTTAACAAGAAGAATTAACTCATTTCTAAAAACATTTTCATGATAAATTATTAAATGATTCTTAAAAACATTATGAAATCAATCTCTATGAAATCATATAAAGGAAGCATGAAAAAAATAATAAAACTAATATCAATTAAAAATTATAAATGAAATAATAAAACATATTTAATAATGTTTTAATTATATTAATATGAAAACATAAATATATATCCAGCTATCCTTTTTCAACCTTTTTTATTTGAAAACAATTTTGAAAACTTTTAAAAACATACATTTTTTTAAATGTTTTTTATTTGAAAAAAATTTCAAAAATAATAAAGAATTATGATATTTGTTTTAAAAACATGTTAAACATTATTAATTTTTATACCTATTTATAAAATATTGTTTCCAAATAATAAGTATTTTATACCGAAGAGAGAGGTAATGTTTGATGTTTTTTTAAAAACATTTATAATTATATTATGTACCAATTTGTAGATAAATGGTACCAATGCATTATTATATCATGAATAACTATAGTATAATACATATTATTATTATTCTTAATATATTAATTATTTTATTTAAACAATGGATGTATAATAATAAACAATCCGGTTAAATAATGAAATTATTACTATAAATGTTTACCACTTAGTAACATTGAATCATTCTAAACTAGTGATAAAATTAAATTACATTATTCATAAAATATCATTGAATTATTTCTATTCATGATATAATATGAAATATTTATCTACATACACCTTTCAAAATATTATAGCCGTAGTACAAAAAATGCACCTCAAAGAATGAAATTTGAGACAAACTACCGTAATGATTTGTATCTTTTGATCCATAAAACAAAATTAAATAGAGATAATAAAATGGATATGAAATGTGAATAAAATTTAATTATATGAGTCGTGTTATTAATTCATGGTATGTGTATACACCACAAGAATTATGACTGCAGAATACGAAATAAATCTCAGAGAAATAAAATTGATGCTTGAAAACCCTTACCATAAGTCTTGACTATTTTAGTACCCACACCAACATTTTGTATAATAATTATAATTTTATTATAAAAATATTATATGAAAATATTATTATAAATACATATATAGATGATTTTTTATGACTTTATATTACTATTTTATTAATGACGCCATGTTAACATTACATTTTGGGGAATTTCTTTCATTGTTTTTCTTATATGATTAGAATTATTATTCATGATAATCATGCATAAATTGTGAATTAAATATTTCAAAAATTTAAAACTTAATATAAATATAAAATATATTAGTTATATAAATATATAAATATTCTACAAAAGATAGAAATTGAAAAGAAATACACCATTAACAGAGATGGTAGAAAGTAAATATTCCAGAAGATTGTTTACATTTTTTTTGTTTTGAAAGAAAATTGTTAATTGAAATATACTTATATATACACATTAATTTCAATATAATTATTATGTAATTTTTGTCATTTGTTTTTACTATAACCATAGTCATTACAATCCATGTAAACATTGAATCAATCGCGTCTCTTAGAGAAGGATGCGATCCTCCTGTCCCTAAACAAATTTGTTGTATTTACTCAAAATAAAAATAATGTACGTATAAATTATACTAAAATTATAGATTTATAATAAAATATTAAATATAATATATATCATAAATAATATTTAACATCATAATTACCACCGATGTGTGGTTTTTATGGAAAAAATGTCATCACATCATGAGGATGTAGTACATAGTACACACAAATGGTAATTTTATTACCCATTAGATGGTATTCTGTGTATGTGTATGTTAAAAAATAGGATAAAAACATATAAATATAATTATTATAGTTATTCTATTATATAATAGTGGAATCAGAATATTTAAGTGGTTGGATAATAAAAATAAACTAAGTAATCTTTAGGAAGAAAATTATCTCCTATTTGATAAACTCTTATTTTTCACTTATGGGATCCTTTTGATGGATTTCATCCAAAAGGGATGCTTCTAGGATGAAATTTGCGATGTTGGGTGGATATTGTTTTCCACTATGATTTGTCTTGAGAGGTGTAAGTATGTGATATGTGTGGGTTCCTTATATAGGGGAGGAGTGTCACTATTGTAAAGATAAAAATTTTAAAACTACTGATAGGTATCACTTACATAATTTTCCCCACAAAAATTAAAAAAAATGTCTAATAGGGTAATTTCTATAAATATTTTCCATATAAGGTCTTATGGACATGTTTTTACATTATTTGGCCACGTATGATTAATGTTTAACCATAATGTAATCTAGTTTTAACGATCACAATTATACTAAATTTATATTAAATTAATTAATAATATTGGAAAAAACTATTTAAATAATAGAAATTATAAATCATGATTATTCAAAAAAAATTATCATTTTCAACATTCTAATCACTTAAGTGGAAAAAATATTTTTTTGTAAACCTCTGAGCCAGGATGAGATGACATGTTTTTAATGTGAAATTCTCCCATAGGGTAAATGATTTTAACCAATTTTAATGTGAAATTGGTTCCACCATTGTAAATATTATTATTTTATTAATAATTTTTATAATTATTATTTTTAAAAAATAAAGCATAATTTATGTATATAAAATAATTAGATGAACTTTTTTTATTGGAAGTCATAGTTTTCACAATAATTAAAAAAATGAATCATCATATAAAAAAATTCAACCAATGTGATTTTTAATATTCCTGTTTAAAAAATAAAGATTATTTTGTAAAATAGAAATTTCTAAAATTACTAAAATTACACTATGAATAGGTTCTCTATAAAAAACATGTAATTTTTTTTCTAAAAATACGTGTTTTTATTCATAAATTTGTATTAATTCAAATATTATACTTATGAAATATATTTTATGAGTATAAAAATATTTATATAATGTTAAATATTAACATTTTATTTAAAAAATTAATTAAATTTGATTTTTTTAATTAATTAAGATAAAATAATGCTTTTATATTGTAAAATAGTTTTCTTTGAAAAGTAATTTCTATATTTTCATATATTTTATGAATCACACATTACTATTTTATAACAAAATTTATAATTTTATAATAAAATTTAAATCATGTTTTTGAAATTTAAATAATATTTTTCTTAATGTACAATTCAATAGTTATACGGTATCTATAATAATATTTTAATAATCATATTATAGTATATTATAGTTCAGTAAATGCTCGTCCATGGATGTAACAAAATCTATCAATGGGACATGGTCATGTGTGAACTGTATGCCAAAAATTGGTGTTCATGTACCAAATGATATCTTTGTATTTCTTGTAGTTGAATGTTAACACGGTGTAGCATAGAACAATATCCAAACATTTTTCTTTTATATAACAAAATATTCAATGTTGTATGGATTTAAAAGTATCAAAATGATAAAATTAATTAGAAAGCATTTATTAAAATCATATTGGATTACATTCTACACCCTTAAAAATGAAACTATTCATTGATGTTATTCCTTTTCAATAAAGGATTCATACATCGTTGTTACATTATATGAAACCATCATAGTAAAAATGAATTCAAAAAATTCCATAAGAAAGGGAAAGTTGGAAACATGATTTTTACCAAATGTAACTCATAACTAGGTTTCATCTTCAGATAATATATATTGAAATTGAAAACACGGATGTGGACGATAAATTTATTTATCAAGTTGGGATGGAGGGTTATAGATAACATGATTAAGAGATATTAAACAATGAAAATGTCATTACCAATTAGGGTTGAAAAAGGTAATTAATATCATATAAAATTATGATTACATGAAATTTTTTTAAATCAAGACACCTTTTCCTAATGTTGAATAAATTTCAAGAGAATGTATACTTACTTGATTTTATGAAAATCATTCCCTTTATTATGTAGAGATCCTCTTCCACATCATCTCATATTTTACAAAATTATGGTGAATTTCTCCTTCCTAAAGCATTAAATGATTAAGAGATCCATTAATAGAATTAGTTGTCCTAAATTATATATTTATTGCCATATTTTTGTTTCATAAGTTATTAAATTTGAATAAATCTTTATATGGAAAAATAATACTCTAATAATTAATACCTAATCTGAAGATTAAGATAAATAATTCAATAAATAGTTAACCATATAACCCTTTCAAAAGATAGATGTCAAAAAATTAAAAAATATTGTCACTAATGTTTTGTAAAAAAAATTCATACTGATCCCCTGTAGATTATAACATTGTTATTTCTTATTGCATGCTAAACAGGTGAATAATTTAATATCATATTCTTTTGAAACTTGGAAATGACCTAAATTAAAATTAATCCTTAGTGACAACATTCATGTTTCAAAAATCTAATTTTTATTGGATAAATATTATAAATCTAAAAATGTTTAATCATAATTAATGATATGATGAAACACTTGTTAAAAACCCTTAAATAGTTCAAATGAAATCCATAATTTTTTTTTTATTTTTTTTATTCGATATTCATACCGTCCACTTTACATAGACATATATAACATATATTTATCCACAAAATAGTATGTTAACATAAGGGACATATTAACGGCCATGTTTCCATTAATAATGGGTTCCCCGTGAATTTAAAAATTCAATTAATGATATATTATTCTCTATTATAACTATTCAACATATTCATATAAATCATTAGAAAACATCATAAAATGAAAAATCATCATATAATTCACCATTCAAATTTTTGGAATACAACTAGATAAATACATCAATTATTACACTCCAACCTTAATACACAAGAAGGCTACATCATCTTGGTACATTAGATATCTTTATGTTAACATTTAACCTATAGACACATCATCAACATCAATATAACCAATACTCATACAACCTTTTGTGTTCTCTTGGGTGGACAGCACAATAGATGCCGACTTTAATAATTCCTACTCATTTTTCACATAACACATTATACCATTGTTGATGTCATTTAGAGTGGAATAATCACATGAATCGTCTTTCAAAAACTATACATATTAACTTTATAGATACTTACGTTTAGTCATTTTCCACTGTCAAAATTTATTTTTGATCCCCTTATACAATCACATAGGTGATTCTTTCCACATTCATGACACAAAGGAAAATGAATCATTATTCCTCCCAGATCTATATTATTCAAATCACTGAGAAATATATCCTTTTCTTATTTTGTGAGTCCTCTATTTTTTAATGATACACATTGATAATCATGATCCCTACAAAATTAATGGGTGTGATCCCAACATCATTAACTACATGGACAATCCCATTTGACTTATCATCAGAAAATTTTCCATCTCATTCAGTAATAATCTAGTTTCCTCTTTTTCCATCCATTGACTAAAATTATAATTCATGGTTTAAGAATCACATATCATACCAAAAAACCACATAATCAAGTGAAATTACTTATAGGATCCTTAAATTAGGAAACTTTCTTTTATATCCATCACACCATATGCTTATATTTTAGAAAATCTCTAGAAATATAATTATAAATATATATATATATATATATATGGATATCTCTATATTTTTATTATCCTATTTTCAAAAGGATGATAAACATTTCCTTTGATTACAACTATAGTGACCCATGATTATCATATGTAGATATAACATTATTTTAAATTAATATTCATCACATTACATAAGCACATTCCAAAGGATAGTAATAGTTTCGTGTCTTTAGAATCTTGTAAAAAAATATTTGAACAGGGTGAAATATATTCAAGGATTCCCTCAAAGAACATGTTCTTTAGTACTTCTATGTAAAACTATTCTTCATATCATGTAGAATGAAAACATAGGAAATGGGTGAGCATATATTCTTAGTAAGTGTAAACCAAAAGATGAACATAAGAATAACATGCAGTTAAGGGAGTGTGAACATGAATATAAAATTTAAATATCAAAAAATTCTTATCAATAATCATATACATGAGTCATGGAATAAATATTTTCATTTCATAATACATTAACCACATTGGACTCAAGGGAATAAGTCATTAAAATAGACAAAATATTTAGACAAAGAATTTGTGGCAAACCCATAGCAATATAAAAGAACTCCCATATTAATCAAAACATCACTAAGAAGGACTTCTTAGTAGTATTGGTTCACTCTCCATACCATCTAGGCATTCATGGTTCACTCCCAATACAATAATAGTGGAAACTTTCTATTACAAATCCATGTTGACTCCCTACTCCTACTATTTCAATCTGTTGAGATATAAATTATTACCTAATTCCTTGGGGAGATATAAGTGTACAAATCTCATAATAAAATCATGCATATGAGTGCCACCAGATCTCAAACTTTTATCTTATAATAACCCAAGAAATGAAATGGATTTCATAAACATGTAATCAAATAATAACATGTGAAAAAGGGAAAGGTTTTATAATCCATTCAACAAAGCATAACCCACTAGATGATGATTCATTCATAAGAATTTATCCCATCAATGGGAAATTGGTTTAAGTAACATATTAAATATAAAAGTGAAATGTGTTTCAAAAATAATGATCCTCTGAAAGTGAAATGGGATTCATGGACATAATGTGACAAAAATACATTTAAATAAATAATATGAATAGAAAACATGGATAATACCTCTTATAAGGCTTGTGTAACACCAATGGATCCCATCTTTGATGGAACAAAATTTGTTAAAAAATTATTTGGTGTGTAAAATATCACTTTTTTACTTATTTAATACATAATCCCATTAAAAACGTATTTACATTTAAAATAACATTGAAAGAATATAAAGGAATGTCAATATAATTTTGAAAACATGTTGCCTTAGAAATATAAAAAATAATCATGAAAACCTTTTAAAACCCATTTTCATTAAATCTTATTAAGGGATCATGAATAAAATATGAAAACTGATTTCCATGAAAACTTATAAACAATGAAAGGAAAAAACATGAAAGACATTTAACATGGAAAATTATAAATGATGATTGAAAAAATTTAAAAATTGATATCCAGGATAACAAATAAACAAAATCTGAAAACATATTTAAAACCATTTTCTGTGAAAACATATTAAATAAGTATGAAATGATTTTGAAAATTCCTTTCCTTAAAAACATATAAAAGAATATTAAAATCATTTATAAATACATTTTCATTAAAAAAATAAAAAACAAAGATATTTATTATATAATTTCCAAAATTTATAT
The DNA here is from genome assembly GCA_963277665.1 of Viscum album. Taxonomy (NCBI): domain Eukaryota; kingdom Viridiplantae; phylum Streptophyta; class Magnoliopsida; order Santalales; family Viscaceae; genus Viscum; species Viscum album. The sequence goes on along the minus strand of OY728126.1, from coordinate 1,391,730,376 downwards.
ACATAGACCTCATTAATGTTAATATTTGAATAACAAAACCTCTTTCTCTACGAAAGAAAATTGAGAAAAAACTACCGTACTTAGTTGGTTACATTTGAACCGTAAAACCCCATGTAATATATATTATAAAATTGATATTTAAATACCCATTAATATAAATATAATATTAATATAATATATTATTTTAAATTATATATACAATAAAATATGAATAAGTGGTGAATAAGGAATAAATATAACTAAAATAAAAGTGAGATGATAGAACACTAACATGATGTATTGACTCTCAATGTACTTGTAAATAACTCTTTATTAATAATTATAACTTTCTATTAAATTCTAAAAAAACAATATTATTATTTCAAATACCATATATTATTTGGTTATGAATTTATATTAACCATTTATTTACAACACAATGATATTGTTATGTATTGGGTAATATCATATTTGTTCTCATATAAGATTGGAATTATTTTTCTTGATCCTCTTACACATATCATGATTTACATATTTAAAGAATTGACAACATTTTGAAATTTAATTTTTATCCTGTACATCAATTGTTATAATAATATATTAAGTTTATAAATCAAAGTGAAATACATGATTCTCGATAATAGTTGGTCATTCATATACATAAATGTTGTTTCCATTTTTTTGTTGTTTAGAAATAAAAACTTAAATTAAATATATATATAAAATATATTATAATTAAATTTACCATTATTATGTTATATTTTATCTATATGTTTACTAAACCCATCCATTATTGATTCTATGTAACGTGTGAACGAATAACATTGATTTTATGAGGCTATGGTCCACTAATCCATAAATAATCTCATCATATTTTAAAAAAATTCCAAGCATGAAGTCATATATAAGATAATTATTATATAAGAATAAATAAAAAATAAATATCTTATATTTAATTTTAAAATATTGGTACCATCCTAATACAAAACCTATATAGGTGGAAAAGTAAAACAACCTTATTCTTTTTTTGAGGCGATATACTTTCGTATACCTAAACCATAAGTTCGTTATCCATTAGATAAAAGTTTGTGTACGTGTAGGTAAAAGAAGTTGAATAGTATAATATATGTATATTTACCATTCTGAGTTTATTATATAATAATATAATTTTCATATTTTATGAGGTGTGAATGAAAATAATACAATGAATACCAAGGGATATTATTACTTAATCTTTCGGTAACCCCACTTAGTTTTTCACCAAATCACTTCCTTGTTTATGTTCAGTGAAAATATGATGGTTTTATGTTGAAGGGATTATTTTGTAATGAAATTTGGTTACCTTTAGGCTGATGAAGTATTTAATTATATGTGTGAGTAAGTGAGTGGGTGATTTCCCTTTTAATTTAGAAGAGTGGAATTCTTGTAAATATAAAAAGATAAATTCTGTTAAGATGTATCCCTTATATAATTTTCTTCCAATTATGCTTAAAATATGATAAAATGTTGTAATTTATAGAAATATGTCACTAAAATTTATTTTTTGACAAAAATATAACTCATTCATCCTCTTAATATTAATGTTTATCCATTAAGTAATCTATTTTTTTCCTTAACCACTATAATTATTTTTAATTTCCCCCACTAATTTTTTGGGTTAAAAATGATGAGGACACTGTTTTATGTTATAAATTATATATTATTCAAATTATGGATTCCACGTTTCCAATTTTTAATCAATGAATTATAATAAATTTATATAATGTTAATACCATAGAAGTGATGAGAGAATGTGTTTTTATTGAGAAAAGGACCAAAATATTGAATTGCTTTTATATCAAATTTCAAAGTGGTATTGGTTATAATGACCTAAATTGGGTAATATTTTTAATAATTGATCTAATTAAACATCCATATTGGGTTCATATTTAATTTAACTATATATATATATATTAGATGAAAAATTATTTTTAAATTGAAATTCTTTTTTTAAACTATTTATCAAAAAATAAATCCTCTCATAAAATTTCAAAAATTACCCAATGTTAATTTTGATATCTTTATTCCAAAATTTAATTATATTCTATAAAAAAATTAAAACCGTTATATTTATATTTAATATGCATTCTCCATTAAATTGTTATATTTTTTTTTAAAAAAACAATGTTTTTATTCATAAACATGGAGTTCTTCATATCCTATACTTATAAAATCTATTGAATGAGTATAAAAAATAAATATTTAATATATAATATAAAATTTCTATTGAAAAAATTAATATATATTTATTATTTAATTAATTTATTTCAATTTTTGTTTTTACATAAAAATATATTATCCATGGATAAGTAGTATCATTATTTAAAAAATATTTATATTCAATTATAATAATTGATAACTATAGGATTTATTTTATACATATGGGTAAATAATATTTTTAAAATTTAAATAGTATTATTCCTAAAATACTTTTCTATGGGAAGGTGGTAGCTTTAATAATATATTAATTATCATAAATATATATATTGAATTATAGATTAGTATAAACTCATCCTTTTGTGTAACAAAAGATATTTATGAGCTTTGTATTTTGTTTAATAATATCTTGAGATGGTGTTTCATGATCCAAAATATAATCTTATTGTTCCATTTTTTTCATTATTAATTTTTTTCGTATAATGAAATCCAATAAAAGTTATTTTATAAAAATAAAATTAATCATCATTTAAAAAATTGAAAATTATCAAATATATTAAAATAATTAGAAAAGAAATTTCCAAAATATAATTGTATTACAATAATCAAAATTTTTTATTAATTATATACATTATTAGATATACACATAATTAATTGAAATGTTGTGTTACGGGTATAGATCATTTAAATTATGTTTCTCTATGTATTAGAAGTCCCATAAGTTGAATTTGATTGCCAAATAATATAGGATTCATCCTTATATGCTAAACTGTATTATGTGAGGACTTGATGGAATCAATAACATTTACCAACAAAATATGTAGTCCAATAATTAAAGATTTAATTTATTTATATTTTAGTTATTAGTTTTATTATCCATGATATTCCCTAAATGAAATTATTTAGTTATTCATTTCAATCTCATCATATTGATTAGATGGAATGTCATTCAGTTATAATCCCTGACATATTAATTTTGCATGATCAAAAATTTTAAATCGAATGTATGTTCAGATATTCACCTATCTATATTGTTTATTATTATTCATTAACTATTATTTATGAGGTATGATTAACTATAAAAATAAATTGTTCTCAACCTTATATTGAATCCTTTACTTAGGATATGATATTGAATTCATGGAATCAGTTTCAGGGATGAAGATTATTATTCCATTTTGTTAATTATTTTCCATTTTATATTTATCAACATTGTATGGGTGTCATTTTTTTATTCTAGTTTTCCAAAACTACTAAAATGATTGGTCATTTAGGATTTTTTGTAATCATGCTATTTTAATAATTTAAAGTGTCAGCACTGAGATTCTGTGGTTAGGATGCTAAAGATATTATAATGAGATGTTTAGAAGAAACCATTGACAATAGAATTTGAAACCAATGAGAAGAGAACATAACCTTAAGAGAGGAAGTGATGATATTTATAAAATAATATAATTTTCATTTTCAAGGTATATATTAGGTTGTTATTCTATAAATAAATCCATATCTAGTTACTAAAGGTGGTTGTGGTTATGCCACATATATACATAGGGGAAACAACTCTGAATATGTGCATTGGGCTAGACACAAGTGTAACCTAGTTCAGGAAAATGGTCTTTACTTCACATCTGGTTTGACAATCATGGGGGATATGGTTAATATAATTTATGATTACATTAAAAATCATTATGATGGAATTTAATCTTAAGATATCCCTTAGTAAACCAATTTTAAGATGATTATAATATATATGCAAAATCAATTCAATATTTTTACATTAACCCATTTTTGAATTATAAATGTTCACAATTATATGAGATAATCTATAATATTCTATTATTTAGAAATGGATCATGGAAAGAAGTTTTGTATAAATACTTTTATACAATATATAGGGTTCATGTATAAGAAATCTAATATAGCTGGTATTGGTACTGATAATGTTATGGATATATTTTCGTATCTTAATCATTCCATGAAACAAATACTTTAATATATGGGGAAACATATTCTACAAAAATATTCTATAATAATGGATTCAATTATATGATAGTGTCCCCTATGATTTATTCTCTACTGAAAAAATTCCCTATACCAACAGTTTGGAACAGTTGGTATATGCCTCCAAACAGTTTCCATGTAAGCTGTAAGGATAGGTTTATACCAATGGTTTTGAAAAAACTGTTGGTATAGACCTATTCCAACAGTTTGGAAAAACATTAGTATATGTAATATTAAAATCTATACCATTGGTTCCATAAACCTGTTGGTATATGTAATTACAAAAATAATCATTCGTTTGGTTTTGATCCCAGCACCTCCCGTTTGTGATTGAACGACCTAACCACTAACCTAACTTACTTTTGATTACATAATTTCATAAATATATATATATATATATATGTATTATCGTATGTATTGTAAATTGGGATTTATTTAATGTCCATGGTAAGAATATTCCATTAAAAATACATGTACCTATACCAACATGTCTCAATACTGTTGGTATAGACCTATACCAATTGTTTTGTGAACTGTCTGTATAGGTTCTATGATTTTGGGACCTATGAAAACTGTTTGGCCAAACCGTTGGTATATGGTCTCTATAATGGACCTATACAAATTGTTTGGCCAGAAACGTTGGAATAGGTCCATATAAGAGACCTATACCAATGGTTTTGGCAAAACCATTGGTATTGGTCCCCCCTATACCAATGTTTTTCCCAAAACCATTGTAATAGATCATATTTACAGTAGTGTTTGGATTATTGAACTTGTAGAAGCGGAACATTAGATTAAATTTTTTGTGAAGATATTTATGGAAATGGGATGTGGTTAAAAGAAAAATGTTACACATGTATTATATTATCACAGTGGAGATGCGAATCAATTGGGGTCATGGATCCAGAATACATTAATGAAATAAAAAATATTACCCATGTAATAGAAATTTTTTTAAAGACACATTATTTTATAAATATATCCCTTGAGAGAAAAAACATAGATGAATATAATTTTCTTTTGTTTATATCATGACATAGGAATAATGTGTTATAGAGTATGAGGCTAAATGTACTAGGTATGAATGGTATCATATACATTTCACATTAAAAATGGAATTCCAAATTGATCATATAATTTATTTAATTATGCCATGTCTCATAAGGGTGTTAGTGTCCAATGGATTTCCTATTAATGATGAAATATATTTATTATTGATCAATATAGATAAATAATTCTCCATATATCATGGATTCAAAGGGAAAAAGAGAATAAAAGGACAAATGAAGAAATAACAGATAAAGCTAAGAAAGGAAGGGATGATTTTTCCACATGTGATAATAATGGAATAAAGAACCCTTTGCAATTCAATAAAGGATTTGGAGTTTGTTATATTTGAGTAGAGAAATTTCACAAGGGAAAATAATGAAAAGTGAAGATAGACTATATAGCTAACTAGTGTTAGAAATTCAAGGAGATGGTGAACTATGAAAATTAATTACCTAAGAGTCACGGGAATATACTCATCCAAATAAGATAAGGGATAAAATTCAACCATATATTATTGATACGGTTGATGTTGAATAATTTATTTTTTTTAAGTTGATTCTACAATTATATAATTTTATTATTTTATAAATGAGTTATTGGTTATATGAGTTATTAAATATATAAGGATTGTAATGATGTACTTTTTCAATAAATATTTGATATCATATGTTTAATAGAACTATGAAAAGTGAATTAGTAGATAGTTAAATTGCTTTGAAAATACATGGTCGGTGGAAACATATGCCTAAATATATTTTTGATGTCTATAAAATCATTTTTTGATAAAGATATGAATGATGTGGATAATATTAATCGGATAATAATAACTTTCGTGGAATATATTATAATATTTTGGATATAAATTTTTTTTGTAGGGTCATAATTTTTTTCATTTATACAATGTTTTCTGTTGAACTACGGATAAATTTTTTGAGGCAGATTTATAAAATAACCATCGGATTATATATCTTATATGAAATGAAGTAGAAATACTTCCACGCATAAACAAAGGATTAAATTACTTTTCTAAGTTGAAAATTATATTTATATATATTCGTAGAGAATGAATAAATTTTTTGTATCTAGGAAAAGATAAATAAACCAAAAATTATATTTCACTATCATCATTTTTATGACATCAAAGACTAATTTCAATCATATAGTTAATAAATTTTATGAAAAAAAAATTCTTATTGAAATTTTCTATATCACTCTCCAAGAGAACATTATGTTTAGATTTTTGTTCCAAATACATTTTTTCAAAAAATTTCTCATATTAGAATGAATTATTTTGCAGAGACCATTTAATTTACTTTTCCATAAAAATAATAAGTTATATTATTTTCCATATTTATGTTTTAGGATTTTCAAGAATAACATGTTCAAAAATTAAACCATCATTTTCCAAGGTCATGATTGAATTGTGAGGACTCAATTTATTTATGATGGGGAGAATGTGACAACCAAAAATTATAAAATAAGAATATTGTATTTGATAGATTTTATGACACACAACACCCAGAATTGAAAGGAATATAGAATCATAAGAATTTAAGATATATATAACACTTTAATTAATTCTATTCTACTACATCTAATTCATGTAACATTGTGTTATCCAGCACTACATTCATGAACCACTTTGCTCGGTAGTTTTCATTACATGAATATGCGATTTTTACCGAACACATATATATTATTATTATTGTTTTATTTCATATAATAATATGGAATCTCGGTGCTAAATATACCTATATGAATAAAATGTACTAAAATTTTAGAAAATATCATATAATTAACTGTTACAAATTAATAATAAATTAATATAATAAACAATTTAATATAAATGGAAGTTTTTTATAAAAAAATATTTTATGCTCTAGAAGTAATTTTATACCAATGAATTAAATTAAATGAAATTAGTAATTAATATTAATTTAATTAAAAATATATATATATTCAATAACATATTTCAACAATAATCCAATATATTTGATAGAAATTATATAAGGACAATTCTAATTATAAATATAAAAATATATATGTTTCTAAAATCACTCTTTATGCCTTTCAATTGCAGACCTATATTAATTTTTTTTAAATTTTATAATATATATATTTGAAAAAGATATTCACTTATAAAAAATTTATCAAAAAAATTAACTTCATACGTATTTTTTAATATTTTAAAGAGATGGTCCTTTTTTATGAATAGTGAAAAATAATGACATTAATTAAAAACATCTTTTTTATAAAATTTATTTATATTCTTAATTTATTTTTTGTAATTGTTTGATGAATGTTGGTCAATATTACATCACTTAATAAAAATTGAGTTGTTAGATCCAATCTCATATTGAAATTGGATTTATAAACATTTCAAATGTTTATGCATTTTTACATCATAAACCCACCTTGATGTCCCATTATCCAGAATAAATTTAAATTTAAGACATCTCCTTATATTATTATAATATGAAAAATAATATTTAATATAACGAATATGAATAATTTATAATTTTTTATAAGTTTAATATATCATTTTACGTAAAATAAAATTCAAATTAAATAAAATTAATTACAGTGATTAAGAAAACATTAGGCTAATAAGGGACTAAATGATAATATTTAAGGCTACAATTACCTATAAACTTTCCCAAAAGGCATTATATGGAAATATACAAACTATATACTACATTTTATATAATTGTTAATAATTATTTTCGTAATGTGATGTAAGGTATACCTCTCAATAGTGTTTACCTTTTTATATTTACAAGAATGGAACTCCTCCTTTATAATATGGAACTCACCCCTCCCACTATTCTTACCTATCATGCCATTTTCCTCATCCAAAACCTGAAAAATAATATAATATATTACCAACAGTAATACTAGAACCCAATCATTGGGAATAATTTAAACTGAGGAATTTTTTTGGAAGAAAAAAAAACAAGTTACCTGAGTTAGAGGTAACATTATTCAAAGATTGTATGCGATTCATTTACTTCTCCACCAGGGAAATTATTTTTATTTTGATACTATAAAAAATCAGTATCAATTTTATACATATAATATTTTATTATAGAATTTCATATTACTCTTTCACACACATCTATAAAATGGGATATGAAATCCTCATTTGTGTGTACGGTGGACTACCACCTCGTGGAAAGATATATTTGGTTCTCCATTTTATAGAATTTTTATGTTAAAAATATATACATATTTATAATTTTTATATGATATATATTAAATTTATAATTTCATTATTTTTATGTTTTTTAAATAACTCAAGCCTCTATGCATCCATTTGGTGGGAATATGATAACATCATATGTGGACATATCGACTAGATCCTCTTCAAAGGGATGTGATGTGTTCCAGATATTCCTGAAATGTATTAAGGATTATTTAAATAATTATAATGAAATATATGAAATAAATATAGACCAGTTATTACTATATATATTTATGTATATATATAGTACTTACTTTTTCTTAATGACAAATAAATGTATGTATTGTTTATGTATATGTACAATCAATCATATCCATTTACGCTGCATACCATTTTATATCTCTAAATTTTATGGATAATTATAAATAATTTAATAATGAATATATATTATTTTCACAAATTATTTTAATTTCCTAATATGATAAAATAATGATCAAGTTAATTAGAACAACAAGTAACAATTAAAAACATAGTTGAAATACTAGCCAATTAACACAACAAATAATGAATATAATGTTTGATTGCCCTCAAATTTGTAATAAGAAATTATAAAAATTTAATATAAAAATTTATAAAAAGTTTAATGTTATATTATAATTTAATAACTTTCTTGAAACCCGTATACAAGAATATAATGTATTTTCACCCAAAAAATTCTTTGTAAGGGATTATTGTCTCATATTCTATTCCATGAGGCGTAATCCATTTCCACTGCTTTTTGGGTGGTGAATAAAGAACCCCAGTTGTATTCAATATCATTAATACATTAATATTCATTGTAATTAATATTTTATTTTATATTATTTATTTAATGGGGGATTAAAATTGAAATGTTACCAAGTGTGAATGGATTTTGTCTCAGTTTATATTCCATTGTTAATAATGTATTATTATGAACCATTTCACTTTAACATGGTATATATATGGACCCTTTTTCATTTAATATCATTATTCACTTATACATCATGTTATGTATAACTTTCTATAATCTCAACAAATGGATTTTGATGTGAAAATTACAATGAGGTAAAATTTATTATTGAAGTGTCAATTTCATTTCATAGTGATAAATTTCTCATAAAAAAACCTCCCCTTTAGGATAATTTATCTTATTGTATATTAAAATTATATCGAATATTCTTATTTAGGTGTGATGGATATTATTAGTTCATAAACTAAATTCTCTTATAATATACGATGTTGATGTTGAATGTTATTTGATTAACCATTCACATTTTTAAAAAAATGAATCTATTACTCAATATTGATATTTGACTGTAAATATCAATGATTATAAATTAAATCAATTATTAGTTATATAAGTAATGCCTTGGGATAGAGAAACATGGGTAGAGGACCATTACATGTATGTGTAAAGGCCCGTAAATATCAAAGGGAATTTTTTCTTAATTTTTTTTGGGATTTTAGGAGTATGCAGTTTCTGACGGCACCTGATTCCGATGGCCGGTGTGCCCAGAATCATTTTCCGAAGTTTAGCTCGGATACGTTCAATGAACGATCTAGCGGGTTTTTCTAACTATTGAACCGGTGCTCGGAATCGATATCCGAGGGCACCAATGAAACCGCAACGCCAGTAATCACTTTGGAAGACCCTTTCTGGAGTTGCGTTTGCTCGGGTGGTATTGTTAAATATTTGGGTTAACTAAAGAGTAAGATAAAATTTGTGACACAATATTATTTCTAACCTATAGAGTTATAACCTGTGAATGGGAGTTGAGGGGGACCCACTGCATCCTATCACCTTGGTAGGATATTTGTGAGGTGGGTCCAACACAAGCCCCCCCCCCCCCTCCTTAAATTTCCTAACATATCTCTTTGTGTTGGAAACCCCCCATAAATGTGTAACACACCCGCACCCAATTTTTAAGATAGGTCAACTCTCCCAAATTAAATGGTTTTTTAAATACTCTTCAATTCATATAATTTATTGGATGAGATCTTTGAATTTTAATTTAATGATGGCGTGTGTGTGTTTGTGTAAATAAAATAAGACAACGTCTTATTTTATCGTGGGGGGAATTCGCTGTGTGGAGGAGATAACTCTTGAAAATTTACTTCTTCCTTCTTGAAGAACGCGAAGAACTCTGAAGCTTCGAAGAAGAACGCCGTCTCATCTTTGCATTTTCATTCCTCATCGAAGGAAGCGAGATGCCGCATTCTTCATCGGGCGAACACCGATGACGCTTACGGATCCTCGTCCCACGACGTCGTCTTCCGTGAAGCCTTTTTCCCGCGATGAACCTCGATTGAAGACTTCATCAAGGTAGGGGTTTGAGTTCAAATTTAATGGATTAAATTTGAGCTTTCTTTGGCATAAATATTTTATTTTATTGGTCTGCTTGTTCTCATTGTAACGGGAGGAGGTCGGACCGCACGAACACGTCCGACCCTCCTCCTTCATTGTGGTTATTCTTGTTGCGGCACGAACAAAGGCAGCGTTGTACAACGGCACCGCGTGGGGATAAGGAGAATCACGAAAAAAAAGCACAGAGCCATAGCACCGCGCCGTTGGGGCCAAATGAAGCCGTTGTCGGAGTTGGGATGAAGTGAAGGGGGCGCGACGCCGTCGCGCCACGCTGTAGAACCACGAAGAAGGCCGCGGCTGGGGCAGAGAAAGGGAGGGCGGCCGGAACCGCCGGTCACCGGTGTGCTGGAGGGAGGCACCAACCGGTCCCGCGGGTGAGTTGGCCTGCCGTTTTGGATGGCCAAATTCTGGGAAAACTGGGGGTTTGACCCCCGGTCAACGCGGCAGGGCGGACCCACGCAGGTCCGCAGTTCGGTCTGATGGGGTGGCGGCTCCCCCCTTCCGCGCTCACAAGTCGCGAGGCGTGGGCGCCCCGGCGGGGCCACGCCGCACCACGCCCATGGGGCCAGGTCACGCCCTAGTGGGCCGGAAACGGACCCGGGTCGGTCCGGGCCCAAAACCCCCTAAAACCGGACATCTTCGTTTAAATGCATGTAACATGAGATATAGACCTCCGATCGACGCACCATCAGTTTCGATTCGATCCTTGGAATGAGATGGTGGTTCGGTATATTAAAATCAATGTTTTGGAGAACTTTGGGTACAGTCGGGTTGGTTCGAACACGAAACCAACCGGGCCCTCGGAGTAGAAAAGCTTATAACTTCAGCATCGGACGTCCGATTGGCGTGCCATCGACATTGTTGAATTCCTCTTAGTGAGATGATTCTTTTGGAATAATCCGCTCGAGGTTTGGAAAAAGATGGAGTACAGTCGAGTTGGTTTTAACTTAAAAACCAACCGGGCCCTTGGGACGAAAATGACAATAACATTCACAATAGATGTTTGATTGACGCGTCGTTTGTCGCATTGTGTTCCTTTTGACGTGACAGAACTTCACGATACATCAACTCTAGTATATGTGATAGTTGATGTATCGACCTCTTGGATCGTGGAGTGTACCCTCCCAGAACGAGTGTGATATGTGCGGAAAACCTAGAGCTGGCTGAGACTTGACGACTGTTGATCGATCGACTTGGAGTGTTTCGATATCCTAGTAGAGAGTGCCTGGTTGTAGCGGAAGACCCATGGCAGAGGAGCACTTGGTTGTAGTGGCAGACACACGGTACTCAACAAAAGGGGTACCTCTGTAGGCTATGAGGGGGGAGCACTTGGTTGTAGCGGAATACCCATGGTGGGAAGCGCTCGGTTGTAGCAGCAGGCCCACAGTACTCAACAGTTGGAGTACTATAGTTGTCTATGGTTAGTGGGAAGCGCTTGGTCGTAGCAGCAGGCCCACTGTACTCAATAGAGGAGAAGTTCCCCAGAAACTATGTGTTCGACGATGATGACAGACGTACTATAATCCTTCGTGGGTTCTACGGTGAAGACTATAATACTGGAATACTCCATGGGTTCGATGACGATGAAAAATGTACTGGAATTAGATGTGGGTTCGACAGTGAAGACTATCGTACTGGAATCCTCCATGGGTTTGGTGACGATGAAAAACGTACTGGAATCCTCTATGGGTTCGACGGTGGAGACTATCGTACTAGAATCCTCTATGGGTTCGACAGTGAGCACTATCATACTGGAATCCTCCATGGGTTTGACGACAATGACAAACGTACTAAAATCCTCCGTGGGTTCGACGGTGAAGTCTATCGTACTACAATCCTCCATGGATTCGACGATGACGACAACCGTCCTGGAATCCTCTATGGTTTTGGCGGTGATGACTACAATAATTGTATCCTACATGGGTCCGACACTATTGACCTCTGTTGTTGTATCCTACGTGGGTCTGATAGCTTAGCTAGTCTAGTATCCTATGTTGGTCTTAGCTAGATGAATCAGTAACTACATCTGATCATATACTTTTTCTTTACAATGATGTATACCTGTATGAGATGACTTTGACTTTAAATCAATATCTTCAATATGATTGATTTGCTTTCCTATGATGATTGGATTGTGCTATCCTGTGCGGACATGATCGAACATGGTCTCAGATGTTGGAGCCGAACTAGAATTGATGACTTAGGTTTATGTATGGGAATATACCTTAGTAGTGTTGGATATTACTTCGTGATTGTATCATTCCTTTGTGGATTATCCTTTTTGGATTCTAGGACACCTTCGGGGGTCTCAGGGTCCCTACTGAGTAGCGTATACTCACCCCTGCACGGGCTATGACCTCACTACATTGTGTTGGATAAAGATGACGGACAATGCTGATCGTGGTTGAGGCTTGTGGAGAAAGTCGGTACCTGGAGGTGGACCACTGGGTGGGATGTACACGGAGCGGACGGCTGGATCTGAGGAGCTGAGGATTCTATTTGTACCCAACCTTCAGGTGGGAATTCCAGTGGACGACTCGACATTGCTGCTTTACTATCAGTTGTTGTACATTCATTCTAGTTGACCTTTAATTTCAGTTTGGGTTTGTATTCTGGCCCATTTAATTTCCGCACTTACTATTGTACCCAGTTTTACTTAGTGTTTACTTCTGCTGGCTTACTCTGTGGTGTTTTTTTTACTTTATAAGGCAATGCCTTCCCCTTTTTATCGGGATTTTTGCCTTTGGTACTAGTCTCCAGCCCCTGGCCTATGGAAGGCGGGTTTGGGGTAGTCACGGCTTGGGACCCGAGGATGGGTCATGAAAAATTGGTATGAGAAGAGTTTGGTTCTACCGCAGAACTCAAGAATCTGATCTTTCTTCTATGGGAAGCAATAGTGTTAAGGGTATTGAGTGTGGTTATCAGTCCAGGGAGTCCAGTGTTGGTGCGGCGGCCGACGTATCCGTACAAAAGGACCCTGACTTCTGATTTCCGACTCAATGCACGAAAACATTGATTGCATGTGTGTTTCAAAAGTTTTCTTTGTGATTAATTTGTTTCAGCTCACCAGGTATACTGTTTTTACCGTGGCACACCTGATTCCTTTCAGAATGGTCCCATGACGACAACCAGCTAGTGTTTGGAACTTTTTGCGAGGTGACAACCCACCAAGTGATGAGGCATCGGTGCATGGCCCCAATACAGAGGAGGAATCGGCGGTACCACTACCCGCTGAGCCACTGATTCCAACAGCCCCAGTCACGGAGAGTGCATGTCTCCTTAGTACACTGCATGAGTTTCAGCGTCAGAGACCGCCCAGGTTCCGGGTGGAAATGGACCCTCAGGTAGTCGAGGATTTTTTGGAGGCTGTAGATCAAGTTTTTAGGCCAGTGGGGACACCAACTGACTTCATGGTGATCCTTGTAGCAAGCCTCCTACACGTGGCAATAGGTAGATGGTGGAGCTTGATGATCCAGGTGCACGATGAGGCATCTCTCCTCTGGACGGACTTTGAGAGCCTCTTCCACTCAGAGTTCATCCCAGCCACCCTCCGTGCGGTGCGCATCCAGGAGCTACTACAACTGCGGCATGGCAGCATGACAGTGGCGTAGTATTCAGCGAGGATCACCTATCTCTTGCGTTACTCTACAGATATGGTATGGGACCAATTCTTCAGGGCCTGAACCTTTGAGCAGGGGGTTAGGTGAGATATTAGAGCTTCCGTTGTTTCTCACAGCATCCCGACGCACAGAGGGGTGTTGGAGAGATCCCTCTTAGTGGAGAGTTTCTTTGCTGAGAAGTCTCCATCAGTAGGATCCACCACTAGAGGGCATGCGGCAGAGTCTTCTGCAGTGGGTAGTAGACATATGACATAGAGGTCCAAGAGGACCAGACCTATAGGTGATCGATATCATGACACATGATCGTGTGTACGAGGAACCCGGGATGGAGAACGAGTTACCATGAGAGGACAGTGTTACTCTTGAGGCAGGGTTGTTCACATGGCACGTGACTGTCCGACCTGACATACAGATGACCAGCAGGTAAACAAAGGACCACCCAGGCAGAGGTAGAGATTCGATCGGGGCAGATCACATGGAACAGGAGACCGAGGTAGGGGAGCTAGCCGTGAAGCTGGAGGTAGACAATGCTTCGAGGTGTTGCCACCACCACCACCAGGAGGTCCACCCCAACCACGGGGAACAGGTGGACATGGGATAGCTAAGATTTAGTAATCTGAGGAATTTGACTATGGAGCTTCGGAAGCTGGCGGACATGAGCGAAACTAGTTCCAGGCATGGAGGCCTTTGTTGTTGGTTCTTTTAGCTGATGTTGTGGTTGTATGTGACTTTTTACTTTGAGTTG
Source organism: Viscum album (assembly GCA_963277665.1). Lineage (NCBI taxonomy): Eukaryota > Viridiplantae > Streptophyta > Magnoliopsida > Santalales > Viscaceae > Viscum > Viscum album. The sequence goes on along the minus strand of OY728126.1, from coordinate 1,391,715,218 downwards.
TAGTAATAAAAGACACCATTCTTTGTGGAATTTACTTTCGTGTACTCTCTTTAATTTGTTACTAAGAGGTCCCGATTTAAAGACTCTTGACATGACCCTCACTTTTGAGATACATACTAGAGGAGACACAGTGACCACAAACTGATGCCGACAGTGTGACTCAACCCTTGTAGGCGAGAGTATTGGTTGGATCTCTTGGTATTAGCGTCGAGGCCTTACGAAATCATCCTTGGTATGGATTAGTATCATCCATGTAGGGATTTACTTGATTAGGCAAAGAATGTGGTTCATCCTGGGGATGAGACCAGATTTATCTTATCGGAAACGGTGAAATCTTAGCAGCTCTTGTAGGACCAGAGAAGCTCCAGGTCATCCATGATCGGATGAGGATAACATAGAGTCGACAAAAGTCTTGTGCTGAAAGGAGGCAGATACCACTAAAGTTCAAGAATGGCGACCAAGTATTCCTATGGGTCTCACCTCGACATGGATTACAGAGTCTTGGCCCGAGCGGAAAGTTATCTCTGTGCTTCATCGATCCCTTCTAGGTCCTCAACAGTGTAGGTGAGGTGGCTTAACTCTTGACCCATCCACCTCAGTTGCACCAGGTGCACGGCGACTTCCACGTATCTCAGCTGAGGAGATATGTGTGTAACCCTACTCATATCTTTGACGATGGGGTGACTTTTGCGGAGGAACTAGTGGAGATAGAGGATCGACAGGAGAGGGTACTATGTGGGTGGTAGATTCCTCTAGTGCGCATCATATGGCAGCACAAAAACCTCTAGGAGAGCAGTTGGGAGCGTAAGGCTCAAATGCATGCTCAATACCCTCATTTGTTTCCCTAGTTTGTGTTGTATCTTTACGGGGACGTAAATCCCTGAGGTGGGAGTAATGCAAAGACCCGTAAATTTCATGGGAAGTTTTTCTTAATTTTCGTTGAGATTTTACGAGTACACAGTTTCTGACGGCACCTGATTCCGAGGCTCGGTGTGCCTAGAATCATTTTTCGAAGTTTAGCTCGGGTACATTCAGTGAACGAACGAGCAGGTTTTTATAACTTTTGAACCGGTGCTCGGAATCGAAATCTGAGGGCACCGATGAAACCGCATCACTGGTAATCTCTTAGGAAGATCCTTTCTAGAGTTGTGTTTGCTCGGGTGGTATTGCTAAATATTTGGGTTAACTAAAGAGTGAGATAAAATTTGTGCCACAATTTTATTTCTAATCTAAAGAGTTATAACATGTGAATGGGATTTTAGTGGGACCCACTAAATCCTATAAACTTGGAAGGATATTTGGGATGTGGGGCCCACATGAGCCCCCGCCACCTTAAATTTTCTAACACCCCTCTTTATGTTGGCAACCCCCCCATAAATGTGTAACACACCCACACCCCCGTTTTATGATAGGTCAACTCTCCCAAATTAAATGGTCTGTTAAATACTCTTCAATTAATATAATTAATTTGATGAGATCTTTGAATTTAAATTTAATGATGGTGTGTGTGTGTGTGTGTGTAAAAAAAATAATACAACGTCTTATTTTATCATGGGGGGAATTCTTTGTGTGGAGGAGAGAACTCTTGAAGATTTTCTTCTTCCTTCTTGAAGAACGCGAAGAACACCGAAGCTTCGACGAATAATGTCGTCTCATTTATGCATCTTCATTCCACGTCGAAGGAAGCGAGATGCCAAATTCTTCATCAAGAAAACACCGACGATGCTTACAGAGCCTCGTCCCGCGATGCCGTCGTCCACGACGCCTTTTTCCCGCGATGAACCTCGATCGACGACTTCATTGAGGGAGGTGTTTGAGTTCAAATTTAATGGATTAAATTTTCACTTGCTTTTGCATAGATATTTTATTTTTTTGGGCCGCCTCTAATCATTGTAACAGGAGGAGGTCGAACTGCACGAACACAGCCGACCCCCTCCCTCTTTGTTGTTGTTCTTATTACGGCATGAACAAAGGCAGCATGGTGCAATGGCACTGCGTGGGGACAAGGAGAATCACATCAAAGAAGTGTGGCGCCGTCGCACGACGCCGGTGGGGCCGAACGAAGATCCGGCCGGAGTCAGGCCGCACCGATGTGGGCGCAGCGCCGTCACCGCGCGCCGGAGAACAGCGAAGAAGGCCACGGCCGTGCACGGCCTCAGCGTCATCATGCCGCGCCAGTTGGACCAAGGGCGTGACCTTTGGCTGCAGCGGAGCAAAGGAGGGCCGCTGGAACCGCCGGCCCCCGACACGCTGGAGGGCGGGACCAACTGGTCCCACAAGTGTGTTGGCCGGCCATTTTGGCCGGCCAAATTTCCTAAAAAACCAGGGGTTTGACCCCCAGTCAACGCAGAAGGGCGGAGCCCCACGGGTCCTCCGTTCAGTCTGAAGGGGTGGCGACTCCCCCATTTCGGGCTCAGGTGGTGCGCGACGCCCTTGCCGGGTATACCGACCGCCTAGGCCGCACCGGGTCGGGCCGCGCCGGCCGGGCCAGGCCATGCGGGCGGGCCCGGCCACGCCGGCCAGGATGAGACACGCCCTAGAGGGCCGTAACTGGACCTGGTTCGGGTTGACCCAGTTCGGGCCGACCCAGGGGGTCTTGTGCCGGGTCGGTATGGGCCCAAAACCCCCTAAAACCGGACAGGTTTGTTTAAATGCCTGTAACATGGGATAAGGACCTTTGATAAATGCACCGTCAGTTGCAATGTGATCCTTGGATCGAGGAAGTCGTTTTGGTATCTTACAGTCATAGTTTTGGAGAACATTGGGTACAACCGAATTGGTTCAAACACGAAACCAACCGGGCCTTCGGAGCAGAAACGCTTATAACATGAGCTCCGGACATCTGATTGACGTTTCGTCGACTTTGTTGAATTACTCTTAGTGAGAAGGTACATTTGGCTTACTACTCTCGAGGTTTGGACGCTGCTGGAGTATGGTCCAGTTGGTTTTAGCTTAAATACCAACCGGGCCCCTGGGAGTAAAAAGCCAATAACTCTCAGACCGAGCGTCCAATTGACGCGCCGTCTGTCGCATTGTGTTCCTTTTGATGTGACAGAACTTCGCGATACATCAACTTTGGTATACGTGACAGTTGGTGTATCAACCTCTTGGCTTGTGGAGTGGACCCTCCCGGAAAGATTGTGCTGTCTGTAGAAACCCTAGAGATGGCTGAGACTTGACGACTACTGATCGATCGACTCAGAGTGTTTCAATAGCCCAATGGGGAGCGCTTGGTTGTAGCGGCAGACTCATGGTGGGAAGCGCTTGGTTGTAGCAGCAGGCCCACAGTACTCGACAGGTGGAGTACTACATTAGTCCAAGGTTAGTGGGATCTCTTGGTTGTAGTGGCATGCCCACTGTTCTCAATAGAGGAGGAGTTCCCTAGAAGCTATGGGTTCGATGATGATGAGAAACATACTAGAATCCTCTGTGGGTTCTACGGTGAAGAATATCGCACTGGAATCCGCAATGGGTTAGACGACGATGACAAATGTACTGGAATCCTCCGTGGGTTCGACGGTGAAGACTATCGTACTGGAATCCTCCATGGGTTCAGCGACGATGACAAATGTACTGGAATCCTCCCTAGGTTTGAAGGTGGATACTATCGTACTGGAATCCTCCATGGGTTCGATGGTGAAGACTATCGTACTGGAGTCCTCCATGGGTTTGACGATGATGAAAAACGTACTGGAATCCTCCGTGGGTTCGACGGTGAAGACTATCGTACCAGAATCCTCCATGGGTTCAAAGATGACGAAAACCGTCCTGAAATCCTCCATGGGTTCGGTGGTGACGACTACAGTACTTGTATCTTACTTTGGTCTGATAGTATTGACCTCTGTTGTAGTATCCTACGTGGGTCCGACAACTTAGCTGGTCTAGTATACTACGTGGGTCCCAGCTGGATGAATCAGTAACTACATCTGATCATCTCCTTTTTATTTACAATGATGTATACGTGTGTGAGCTGAGTCTTGACTTTCAATCAATATATTCGATATAATTGGCTTGCTTTCCTGTGTGGAATGGATTGTTCTATCCTGTGCGGACGTGATCAAACATGGGCTCAGATGTTGGAGCCGAACTGGAATTTATGGCTTAGGAATATGTATGAAAATATACCTATGTAGTGTTGGATGTTACTTCGTGATTGTATCTTTCCTTTATGGATTATCCTTTTTGGATTCTGGGAGACCTTCGGGGGTCTCGGGGTCCCTACTGAGTAGCATATACTCACCCATTCACGGGCTATGCCCGCACTACGTTGTGTTGGATGTAGAAGACGGACAACACTGATCGTGGTTGAGGCTTGTAGAGCAAGTCGGTACCTGGAGGTGGACCACTAAGTGGGACATACATGGAGCGGATGACTAGACCTGGGGAGCTGAGGAGGATATTTGTACCCACCCTTCTGGAGGGACTTTCAGTGGGCAGCTCGATGTTGCTGCATTACTTTCAGTTGTTGTACTTTCTATCCTTTTTTTACTTTACTTTCAGTTTGGGTTTGTATTCTGGCCCATTTACTTTCCACACATACTATTGTACCCAGTTTTACATAGTGTTTACTTCTGTTGGCTCACTCTGTGGTGTTTGTTTACTTTAAAAGGCAATGCCTTCCCCTTTTTATCAGGATTTTCACCTTTGGTGCAAGTTGTCATCCCCTGGCCTATGGAAGGCGGGCTTGGAGTAGTCAGGGCTCGGGTCCCAAGGATGGGTCGTGGCAGTATGTCCCTTGATGCATCAGTAGATTCATTGGATAAATCTACTTGCCAAATCAAACGAGTTTATAATTGATATATAAAACAAGATTGTGAATGGTCTTGATGGACAATGTAAACTTTACCAAAAAAATATGGAATCTAATAAATAAGAATCTCCTTTATTTATAATTAATTTTTGATTATTATAATACCTGATAATTTTTTATTAAAATTATATATAGATTCATTGCCTCTTTATTTTATTTATAAATTGGAATGTGTTTCATTTATCTATGTTTACATATTGATTATTCCTTGTCTAGATATTTAAATGGAAGAAGTGTTTAGATACTTACCATTAAATTTATATACTCTTTTCAATTCATGATTTCCTCTATTGTACACATACCCTTATGATCATTTGAGCACACCTATATTTTTTTCCATTCCCCATGATATAAATATGAATTATTAGAATCCATTTTATGGATTAATTTTAATAGAATTTGTTTTTTATTAGTTTTTATTTTAAATTTCCTAATGTAATATGTGTATCATACATGTAATATGGATTTTAAAAAAAGTGGTACTAATTTTTCATTTTGGATATGATTCCTTTTAATCACGAAAATGTATTAATTTAAATCATCATCTTTGAGATTATCAGGTCATGGTGTGACTATTATTCAGAATAAGAATGGTTTAATTTCAATTTATATACATTATTCAAAAATTGACCTCTTTCAGTACATAATACAGAAATACAAATTTTAATATAAATCTTCATTTTTTAGATGTTCATTAATAACAATATTTTTATATAATTCTATAAAATTATCTCCAATATAGAATTGATATTGTATTTTAAAAATAATATTTACACATATTTAAAATATATTAATCATATGTTCTATAAATTAATTAATGAATTTAATATATAAATTAAATAAAAACATTTTCATGAAAATGTATTTTTCTAGAATAAAATTACTTTACTACAATTTGGTAACATATTTCTAAAAATTTTTAAAATAAATTCAATTATATTTTGGGTATTTATATATATTTATTAATGTTTATTAATCTCATCCATACTTTCAAATTTGAAAACGATTTTATAACATACATACTATAATAATAAAATTGAATAGTTTTTAGGGTTAGTGTTACATAACCTTTATGCTATCAAATATATTATAATTTTTAAATATCCAAATATTAACTAATAGTAATCATTAAAAATTTATAGTAGAAGAAAAAAAATTCAAAAATTATGTCAACACATTATGATATTTTGGGACTCTTTTTTTTAAAAATCATCATCATTAATATAGTGTAAAAAATAAATTTAATAAAGAGTAAAAAGTGTTTTGGGGGTGGAAATTATATTCATGAAATAATTTCCAATTATTATACGGTGGTTCGTTCTTTGTAGTGTCATACATTTATGTGAGGGAACAATAATGTGGGATGATTTGAATTATAAGAGGTTTTCTCACTTGAAAGATAAAAGAAAGTATTATGAAATATAAGTGAATATATATTGAAAATTATAATTTTTAGGTATTGTAATCATCAAAAAATAAAAAATGTTTTCTATCAAAACCATATCTCAAGGAATTTTTATTTGTTACACATATACCCTCACCATATTTCACCACTATTATAAATTCACACTACAATATTGTATAAAAAATATAAATATCATAATAACATATCTAAAAATAATTTTTATGTAAAATTTTATATTGGTTAGTTATAATAATATTGTACAGTTATATAAGTTAGTTGTAACATATTTTTGATGTCACTTGTGGATACTCAATATCATATTGAACTAGTTTTATAAAAGCTGTTATGTAATTATTTCATGCATTATAGTTGTAGTGACCTAAACCCCAGTATATCAAAGACAATGATTTCATTATTGCATTAGAATAAAGTACAATTAATCACATCATGATGGACCAAATAGGTTAGTAATCTCGAAAAAACAGATACATATTTATTGTTTACATTACCATTGAATAAAAAAGGTCAAAATTTATTTTCAAGAAAAACTTTATTCCCTCTATCATCTGTTATCATATCAAAAACAGTACTCTTCAGGGAATCATGGGCAATGTATACAATGTAAGGATGGTCTCAAAAGTCCATTTATGGTTATATACACTATAAGATATCATGAATCAAGAAAAAGTAATCAATATGGAAAGGAAAATAATTGAACACTCATTCAATATAAATAACATTATTATCATTGTAAGATATGTTTTTATCAATATATTACGATTTATAATTAATAACACATTCCGTTTATACAATTTGTTAAGTCTAAAATACATCCATAGATTATAATATTGAAAAACTATAATAGAAAAGAATAGTTGAATTCCAAATGAAAGAAATTATTAATTATTAGATGTCGTGTTTCCTATGAATTTAAAAACTTTACCTTCCAAACCACTCACAAGATGGTTTACAATATACAATTATCAAGTCCTTTCTCATGATAGTTTAAAACATACTGGTGGCAATATCATAAGGTTTTTATAAATTATATATTCTCATGAGGATATTGATACATCAATGGGTTTCCATTAACTGGTCCCCTACCCATTTATAGAATTTCAAAATTATTAATTATATATCATATAATCAAATTCATTAAATTACAATACGTCTTAAAAAATATTGTTATCGATTAAAGGACAAAATTTTATCAATTATTTTCACATTAAATAAAATTACTATAAAAGAGAAAACGATATGTAAAAATGGATTATGATATAAGAAATACAAATATACATGATAAATAATATTATCATATAGTGTTAAATTTAATGTCCATATGATGATGAATAATTAATTAAATATTTATTGAATATAAAAATGAATCAAGGATTGGAATGTTAATATATTCATTGGTAAGAATAATCACAAACCCTGCATATAGTGATTAATGATTCTATAAAAACAATCCTTTTATATTAAGAATAAAATGATTTTTTTGATGATTTTAAAGAGCATAAAAGTATCATTAAAAATATTCTCCAAGAAATGGTCCTTTTCATTCTTAATTTTTTCAGTAGTTACTTTTATATTAAAATCACATATATAAATTGAATGTTTAAAAATATATAAAATGATTTCCTTTAAATATAAACATTGAAGTATATAAATCCATCTTTAAAACAATTTTTAGTCATCATTTCCAAAAGAATATGCTAATTCTATACATTTAAGAAAATCATTCATTTTCGTTTATTATATGATATAAAAAATAATTATCTTGAAAAAGACATAATATTACAGAAAAATTATTTCTAAATATTAAAAATGGTTCCAAAAAATTTAATAGGTCACTTTTTTAAAATTTTAAAAACATTTAGAAAACATGGGATTGGAAGAATTTTGTTTTCAACAATAGATATAAATGATGTCAAATTTTAATATACAAAATTTAGAAAACATTTTAATAAAAAAAGAGAGAAATTGTACTATTAGATGAAAATATAAATAATAACCAGAGAATAATAAAATTTAATGGTTTATTAAATAGGGTTAAAATGATTTCATTTAATTTAATCTAATGAACAAAAAAACCTATTAAAATTAGATTTTGATGTATACACTTAAAATGATCATAACATTTAAGTATTAATTATCCATTGTATCAACTTTGAGTATCAACTATAACTACCCATAAAATAGTTCAAAATACAACATATATAACAAAAAAAATTTATTCCAATGATTTTACCGTGATAAAATCAACAATGTAACAATTTAACTGAAGAGTGTATATTTGATGAATGTAAACATTTAAAATTTTATCAGTTTTTCATTAATAATCTTAAAATATTTTCATTGTATTGGGTGTTTTTTTCTCAGGCATGTTTATTTATGTTCGATCAAGTTATTTAATATAATTAATTGCTATATCATCTCTAGAATAATAATCATGACATAATTATTATATTTTAAAATTAATTTTATTTTTAATAACAATCAGGAATTCCGGTTTTAATAATTAAGTACGTTACGATAATAGTAAAAGTAGTTCATTTGTACCCATGTGTAACGCTTCCATTTTCTAACTCTGATTTTGTTAAGTATGTATGACATGTTTTACCTTTAAAAATTATAGTAATATTAAAAATATTATAATATATTGGTATTAATTTCCTTAATTTGATGTAGTTATAGATAGAGATTCACATCACTTTGTGAAGGTGGTAGTCCACACTTACATACGAAACATTATCATCATTCATGGAGTGATAATGTAACAAAATAATCAGGTATATTAGAGTTTAAAAATGATATATATGTCATTAATATCAAAATTATTTCATTTATATCACATGTAAAAATTAAATTTATACTTCAATTTTCCATGGGAATATTATATCAATGTTGAAATGCATCGGTTCATGAGGCGACATTCCTCTGTTCACACAAATAGTGATTTCTTAACGAATATGTTGGCATTGAAGATAGTTTTAATTAATGAACTTATTATAGAAATATTATAGTATACATAAGATACGTATGTTTTAATATAAATTTTGTTTAATAAAACTCTAATGAGGTGGAGAAATAAATAAAGAAAAAATGCATGTTGAATAACATTAACTCTTCCTCATGCATTCTCAATATATTTTTACTAAATCCATCGTAGGATGTCATTAGGTAAAAATTTAGGATTACAACATTATTTAATATAGTTTTGGAAGTGATTTTTACATCTATTTTTCAATCTAAATAAGTTGATAGTTTTGAATAATTGATCAGAGTGAGTGACTTTTTTTAGTTGAGGTGGAGTGAAATTCATGTAAATAAACAAATGTAATCACAAATTAGATATATCCCATACCACATCTCCCAAAATGATTTAATAATAATTGTGGAGATGATTTATTTTTTGTTAATATGAACATCAAAAAACAGATTACTCTCTTTTTATGAATATATCATTAAGATTACATAATTGTACATTTTTTATTTTTACCTAAGTAACCAGTATCTTAATATTAACTACATAATTTATATTTTAATAATATAAATATATTAATTATATTAATATAATATAAATTCAATAGATCTAAAAATTAAGTCCAATTTATTAAATATATATTTTATGTGCGTGTAAAATTTAATTTTATTACAAATAATTGTAATGTTAAAATCCCCTTTTGAGCCTTATTTTTTATAATTATTTTTAACTATTTTCCCTAATCATTATGACTAAAAATTACATTGAAATAACATGAAAATATAAATTTTGATGATTATAAATATGGTATCAATTTTTTGAAATTTACATAATATATCTAGAGAAATATATTTTAACATTATCCCCACATATGTGGTGGGAAAAAATGTTTTAATGCCAAAACATTCAATTTTTTCAATTTTTCTACATTGAAATTTAGTATAAAAAATATCCTAATGACCAAAATTGAATTAATTTATATAAATTAGAATTAATTTTACGTTAAGACCATATACAAATAAATTTTTACGTTACAAATATTTTAAATGAAATTTATTTTTATAATAAAATTCATTATTTTTCCCTATTTATAAATGAAAGATTTTTTTTAGAAAAATACAAAAATTTCATGCAATTATAATTTTTATATTATTAATTCAAAAATTATTTTCAGTTATTCCTTTAAATTTAGAAAAATTGCTAAAAATTAATTTTTAATTATTTACCCAAATATCGATTAATCCTTCCTTTTGGAAATATAATATTTCATAAAACACATATATTTTATATAAAATGATTTTTATTATATATATAATAAATATATGACCATATTTTTCAAAATTTAGTTAGTGATATTCATTCACAACAATTTAATGGCAGGGTTATAACCATAATATAAATGAAACTTGTTACATAAAATATTATTATTTGTTAAAACAATGTCTTGTGGGTAATTTAATGTAGCAATTAAACTCATCTTTTCATGTAATGCATAAAAAGTGAATTTTCTCTATAATGAATGATACTATTATTATTGCATCTGATATAAGATAAACCCAATATTTATTTTCAAATAAGGTATTGAATTAAATGTTCTGATTTTATTGTCTCACGTTTTAATAGATTCTCACCATTACATGTTTATTAATGTTTTTGAAATTATATAATTATAATGATTTATTATGTTTATGTTTATTACCATGTGTACTTTATTATTAATCATGTTACATGAAATCTAAAAGGATAGTTTTCACTAATTATTTAGGTATTAAATTATTTTGTTTATATATTATTATAGTATTGATTTAACATTTTAATAACATAAAAAATGATTTATTACTTTTTTATATTTTATAACCCAACTAATTATGGTTTCATAATCTTCTATTATATAATATCAATTCATTGATCATGTAGGCGGTCAAATAGACTAAATCATGTAAATACCATTATTTGCAGTTATTATATGGTGATTTATTTACAATAGCATTTTAAATATATCATAATAATATCATTTGTGTTTGATTTGTTTTGTTAAATCAGAAATAAAATTTATTTAGAAGGAAAATTAATGGATCTGAAAATACTACATAATTTTAATTTAGTTTTTACCTCCTAGTACGCTAGTTTTAATTGAATTAATTAGCAATAACTTTTATTTTTCATCTAATTAACAGAATAAAAAAATTCTGTCATAAAAAAAATTATATCTCTATAATAATAATATTTATTTAAAATTATTCTCCTGACTGACCATGTAATTAATTGAAGAAATGAAAAATAAAATTTGGTCATTCAATGGAGGTGGTAGTACACAGGTATTCATGGAGGATGATTTTATATTCCATATAATATAAAATGGATGATTATTTAGTATCATAATATAATATAAAATATTATATAAATATGATTATTTTATATAATGTTATGTATTAGGGAGAGCATTATCTGAGTATGAAGGATAATGAAAAATGAATCCTAATGGAGGCAGTAGTGTGTATAATTAAAAATTACAATTTTTTAAGTGGAAAACATGAATGTAATTAATTCATGTACAATAATATTGATAATAATAAATTATCATATTATTTTTTCTTTTATCATTATTTTATGGTTAAATACAATTCAATGAAGAAGGAAAGATCCAAAAAATTATAAATAACAATGAGTGTTTAATAACTTATTCCTCAAATAATAGCTAATCTAATTATATTATTTGATTAAAATTTAATAATTTTATTTTGAGAATAACAAACCCTAATAAAAGAGTATTTTATTTATATAAGAAAGTGATTGCTATATTTTGGTCCAATCATTCTAGGTTTTTGTGTGATGTGATATCAGTTGAGAGAAAACACTATTTCACATGAAGAACATGGATTTTTTAAATTCTAAAAACTATAAAATAATGTGAAGTAACTCTCAATTAATGTTGATCAAAAGTAGATATATAATAATTTTTGGAAAATATAAGGATGATATATGTCATGATCTGACCCACCAAGGCCTTCATATCTAGTGATAAGCTGATTTTCTATATTGTAATCATGAATCTAATAGTCTAGGGGATAACGACAAGTGCTGAGTAGTCATATAATGCATAACGTTTTTACAAGGATTATGTAACTACATGAATGAACATGTCTACATGACTATAAGATTATGAAATTTAAAAAACTAAACCGATATCACTACATGAAAAATTATAAATCCCAAAATTAGATTACAAAAAAATCTGGAAATCATAACTGGCCAAATTAGAGCCCAGTAAACACTATTATGATGTCCAAGTTGCTACTGTGATGGGAGAATAATTAAATGTGACACATGATATCTACTATAATCTATCTATCCAATTAAAATATATGTCTCCTCTTTGACCATCGAGAACCCAATTGAATTCTCACTCACATGCATATGAAGTGCCAATTGAGGGTATGTCCCAGTCAATAGTGAGTATAATAATACACATTATAAAAGACCAAAAATATTAGTGGATAATGAAATAAGATAGATTAAATCTCCTCTTAGGTAATGTCAATATTAAATATGAATCATACATAAGTACATATCCATATATATTGATGGATGACATTATGTCTCAAAGGTAATGTCAAAACTACATTACCGACATAGGACTCTAATCGATTGTTTTATTCCATGATCACCAATGATAACTAACTCTGAATGTCTGATAGTACTAATGGAATGTATCTAATATTGTACTCTCATCGGGACTTTCCACATAATAGTAGACATTGGAACTAGTAGTAGACCAATAAATTGATATGGCATCACACCAAAGGCCTTAGGGGGAACAAAAAACACTAACTAGATTAGCCAACTATGTAGTGGATAAATGACCATCTGTGATTTCCATACTGAAGGAATAATCCAAGCCTTGGATAGTGGATAATATATGAACCCACCTTGGGCCATTGGGGGACACCAAGAGCTCCAACCATGAAGAATACCATATTGACGTTTACAATAATTTTTCCATTATATAGTTATAAACTACATTATAATATTTATGGATTGAGGCCATGAATCCAACAAAATATTCCATGCTGAATATAACAATTATATTAGACCAATATTTTAAATGTTCATATTATGTAATTGTAGTATATAGTGGTACCTTCCTATCCAAGGCTATCCAATGGGATCCATCCCATTCTCATGTACACAATGAAAATCCCTTGTACACCTATAATTTCTCCTGTACTAATGGACATGTTATAGAATAGGATGTGTCCAAGTGAATGGCCCAACCGAAGTGCTCTATTTATGTATATGTACATGAATTAGACAATGTGATATAATTTTTCCAATGTTCACGAGAGTTCCTGAAGAGTTTCCAGGTTAACTCACATAACATGTGACTCTTGTCACAGAATGTGTTATATATTAATCTCCCTAGAAACCCTAATGGTGTATCCATAGAAACCCTTGGGATATATCTCAAGAATAAAAACCATGTTTTGTGGGGTTTTTTAGAACCCATAGATTTCCATGGATCTTCCTCCACCGTTGTTTCCTATTATTTATGTCACTATTCACATTAATGATAACTGATTTCATACAACCATGCCTCGCCATCACCAAACATTTAATTTTGTCAATTAAAATCACGTTGAAAACCATCCCATGTTTATTGATGTGGTTTCCACATGTCTAAACCGCAACCTGAGGTCCATATATCAATACTCGATCCACTAACATCACTATACATCACAATTTCACTTTGTTATATCAATATCATATCCATGGTGTCGATATATTATGATATGAAATAAGAAAAAAAAATCATCCACAAGGAATTTGTCGAACTATCATCCAAACAGGGAACTGCTGATGAATGAACAATAAAAATAGAGAAAAATGAGCACACTGAAGATGAGTAATTAATCTCAATATTGTTCAAGTAAGCCTCAGTATGATTATATAATAATAATGAAGGAATAATCCAAAAAATAAATGATAAATATCCACTATAATTGTAAATTGATCCCTAACCCAATTTTTTGAATAATTGTTTTCTTTTTAAAAAGGGTAAAACAATTAGGAAGAATTAAAATAAAACAAATATCATACATCATGTTTGGATCAATCATTGAAAAAAATGATCCTAAAATGTATTTGATGGTGACAACCAAAAACTCTTTTGGTGTAGATGGTATCTATTGTTTTGAACTAATCACAAAATTTATTTTCTTTCTCTAATGATTATCCAACATCTCCACTCATGATCTCTTGGGTTTTGTGGATAACAACGATATTTAACCATAAATATGAATAAATATAGGTAAAAATAGTTCACCATTAATATGAAATAAAATAAATAAATTTATTTTTTTATTTATTATTAATGCCATCAATATCATCATCAAAAACAGCATATGTAAGTAATGATTATATCAATTGTAGTGTTAAGAATAATTTTTGGAGTCTAACAGGGATCATAGAATTTTGACCAAAGGAAATCATTAATATTTAATTTACTTTTACATAATAATATTAATATTTGATATTAATACGTTTATCATTTTTTAAATATAATTTTTATTCTAACCAGCAGTTATAATATCATGATGTCATTTCAAATATTCCCCAAAAATGGTAATATATATAAACTTGATGATTATACATTTAAAATATGTGACATTAAATTCAACCATATTATTAATATTAATAATAAAAACCAAAAAAACTATAAAACTTGTGGGAAATGTTCTAGAATTTGGGACATTTTCCCTTATTTGACCTCTTAATGATTCATGTTCTTCCACTAAACAATCACTAAAGTAATCACTCTCCTATAGAGGAACTTCTCCCCGAGATCCTCAATATATATCGTGTACTCTAAAAATGTATCTACATATTTAATGATTATCACACCCTAGTATATAAAATGAGATGGTTAGTGTACATACCACCTTAGCTACAAAATGAGGAAGACATCGTATAACAAAACTAACTATGGTGTTATTGAAATGATGTACACAAAATCATCAAATTTGTATACCATCTATAAAGGGATAATTAATCTCAAAAAAATATTGTGTTGAAAAAATAACTTCATTCCACATCGAGGTGAGACCTCTTAGAAAAGATGGCCTCAATCATCAAACACCAATGACTTTTTTCATCTATTTTCAATATTTTTGTAATGGATATGGAGAACAAAATTCAACACCTTGGTGACATACACCATCTATATTGTATCTCACATCAATTTGGTTCCCATAATTTTTGACTCTACGTGGTCAATATACTATAGTGGTGACTCATACGATTCCCTATAAAAATATTCAAATGGTTTCATGTAAAGGGTTGAATCGTAGATGTAGTTGTATGAAAACCCACCACGGGTAGATGATCCTCCAAACTATTTTAAAAGTACAAAAAGAAATCCAACAACATCTCCTCTATTACTTTAATAATATGTTCTATATGGCCATTATTCATTGGGTAATATTCCATGATAAAATTTAATTGAGTCCCATAGAATTCCTTTAATTGTCTCCATAATCATTATGTGAAACAAACATCACTATATAAAAAGATAATTGAAGTAACTGAATGATTCCAAAATATATTATGCACATAATGGTTTCCAAAAAACTCTACTAAAATATTCTCTCATATTTCAATGATGCGAGAATACATGGTGTCTTATTATATGACCAGATAGAAGAAATAATGTCCCTAATTTTTTATCCCCCTTTATTTATTCCATAGATATTCTATAGCACATCGACACTATAAACTCATGTTGTAATGATACACATGTTGGAATATGGTTCCTAGGTTTCTCCTGAAGTCATGTGAGGTATCAAGAGAAAAACTATAATATTTAATTATTGATGCATGGATAAGGGGATTGATGTCGGAGATCCTAGTATTTCTTTTAAACACATAGATGTACAACTAAAGTGGATGTATTGAAGTCCCAAACAACCACTATCCTCACCATAATTGGTAATATTTACCATAATTTACAAATTATAAAGCACTCCCCACATTCTGAACATCAATCAGGGGAAATTATAGAGGATATCATATTACACATGTTCTCACAGTCGGTATGTCCCCACTGGTCCTTCATAAAATTATATAGAAGTGGTGGGATTAAAAATATTGAATATATATCTTACGCACAATCACACTAAAATATGTACAACTACAATGGGGATAGATGCTCAAAGGCCTCAATTAACAACTAATAACATTATCTCTTATTGTGGGCATATGCTACCATTTTTTCATTCCTAAGAGTGTAGACCATCTCAGAGATATAGTTCTATAAGAGTTCAATCCATAACCACTATATCATATTATTATCCTTTTATGATAAGATATATTTTAGTTTATTGTGTTCAGATTAGATGATAAATAGTCCATCCATATTTTAGTGTAACCACATATTAATTTCTGAAACAATCAAATCCATCTCAATATTTTGACTCACGATGTTCTTCTTATGAGGTGTCAACATCCAAGACCAATCAACAATTATTACCTACCTCTAAATCATAATAAAACTATGTTCCAACACATAAATATTTTCTAAACAGTCCATACTTGACACCCTTCTAGGGAAAACACATGTTGGGGGTGCTCATCAAACTCGTTGCTATCTCCAGAAAAGCCTAATGGGACATTCTTGTGTAAACAATCAGCTTCCCTTCCGAAGTCAAAGATGTTAAAGGTTATTTAATCTTGGATAAATTAGGTAAAAACCTCATGTAGTATCACTCTAACCCAATAAATAAAAGAACCTTTACAACGGTCTTCGGTGATCACATGTTAATTACACCACAACCCTTTATGGGACAAATAATACTCCCCATAGTAACATGACATGATAAGAAAATGTGGACCTCATGAAACAAGAATTAAATAATTTTTATCTTCCCATAATGTTGGTTCACTTGGAGAGTGTCTAGGACCATCCTCAATGTTTTCATTCTCTCCTACACAAACAATTACTATAGTAGGATATCAATGATGGAGACCATCCCAAACAAGTGTATTAAATACTGAATGAACTAGTTCATATACTCTCTGAATCTTGATGGTGAATTACTCACACTGAAGGGAATCACCAATTAATCCTAATGATTATATCTACATCATAATTTTGTCACTATTATATCCTCCTCCCAAACTCATAGTAGGTGACCCCTTAATCTGAGGTCAATTTCATAGTACAATAATTTCCCACTAAGTAGGTCAAAGATTTTACCAACCATAGATTATGGATAGGTATTCATCATGTTCAAATGGATCATGTTATGATACCCAAAATGTAACAATATGCTCCCAAATACATTATTGGAAAACTATATTGGGATATATAGGGGGAAACAATTGGTCTAACAATGCACATCCCGAACATTTCCCCAGAGTTCACCTTATGATAATGTCGTTCATAGGTATTTAACAAATATATTGGCATACATATTAGGTTATTAATATGATTTATGTAAATATAATAATCTATATCACTGTATTGGGGAAACCTAGAAATTTCTCAGGAATGATAACCTCATACTCACTACCTTTTTAATAATCTAATAGCCACCAACACCCACTTATACAAGAGTCATTATTTCAGGCTGGTGAGTAATTTCCTACATCCACTAATGTGTCAGATCATCTATCTCACCATAGGTATCATTCTCATCAAATAAGATTTTCTACATCCCTACAATATGGAAACACAACACCATCTGCCTAAAATATTCAATCTATGAATGATCTATATATATAAGATATATACCTATTATGATGTCTTAAGGCATCATATGAACCAAAAATAGTTCTAGTTAAGGAATTTCATCAACAATAATTAGATTAAAACATTTGAAATAGTGGGTCTTCAGAAAGGCCTCATATGTATGAGTCTCTAGGAATAATGGTTGAGCAACTTGATCATATAAAAACTCTCATTCGAATATAAGGGTCAAAATAGGGAAATAGTATCCCATTTTTGAGTCTATAAGAAATAAACATATTGTATAAAAACATAGATCATACCTGTAATTATTCTTAGATCTTAGTGATCAAATGAATATGTGCCATGCATCATCCCTCATTAATATACTTCGTCACCCTATACCTGATGGGGACCTTCTTGGGGTGGTCGTGGAAACAAGTCAAACCATCCACCACCTATATCTAGTCTCCCAACTCATATTCAACATATTTATACTATAAGGTGTCCTTCCTCTAGTGACATTGTCTTACATGGAATCACCTCCACTATCTCTCGATCAGCAATAAGGTGGGCCAACAATTCCTACTCAAGAATCCATTAAGAGTCATAACAGTGTTAAAACCACTCTATATGACGAAAGAACCATCCTATGTGTCCTGAACTATATACCCACTATCATTAGATCACATCAAAAAGTGTCATCTCATGTCAAACACCATGTATCTATCATTTTATTATGTATTTCAAAGTCTCATCTCCTATGTTCCTAATACTAAAAATAAGAACTTGTGTATTCTCCCAAAGACCATTTTATATCTCCAAGGAACACTAGAATACCCTATTATATATATTAATATATATATATATATATCAAATAACACCAAGTATCTATACAAAAAAAATTCTTGATGTTCCATTACCAAAAGAACAACTCGTGAACCATACCCATAATGTATCTTGAAAGCTTAGTAAACCTTGAAAAATAATCCACATGACACATGTTTACATACTATAGCTAAATATTCACAAATATTATCACATATTATATTAAAAATTGATAGTACATCTCTCTAAAGGGGTTCTCATACTATATCATTGAACTAGTCATCTCATTGTATGAGTGAACCAAAAGGCTTCCCACTAATCTGACGAAGAATGAGAAGCATCACCTTGATGACCACCATATACTCAATTAATTAAATGAAAACATGAATGAATAAAGAAAATTCTTTGACCCAATCCTCATCCACATGAGTTTTTAGATCAACCCACACCTAAAAATTAAAAAACATATAATATCAAGAACTGATCTCATCATGATAAATTCATATCCCAATACTATTGGGATTATCTTCTTTTTCAATGATGGGGGTTTGGATAAAAAAACACTCCAAGGAACTACCTCATGAAGAGGTCCTGATATAGAAACAATATCAATAACAGGGTAAACAATGTGATCCTTTTACAAAATACTATATGGAAATCATTATTTTCTGATCATAAAATACAGAATATTTACCACAATCTATGAGTATATCTAGGAATATGAATCATGAAGGATATGGTACACAATACATTACTATATGATTTATGTCCCAATTATTTATATGTAACCCACATGAATATGTACTGAGTAAATATTTATGTAGTCAGAGTCGTATTGAATTGATTCAATGGCTGCCACACCATTAATATAGTCCCCATCCTGAAGGCGAAAATGAACTCAATTAATATTTTTCCCATTAAACAAAATCTAGCCTCACAACTAGACAATACTCCAAACAATGTTCCTTAAATATATCATATATGATACAAATCAATCAAAACTAGTCCCACTAGGGCCTTACTATATGGTGATATGTAATGTGTGACTTCACTAGGAAATTGCATAATAGTATAGGTTCACGAAACTACTGTTGAGTAGAAATATCACACATTTTTATGTAATTGTACTAATGTTCATTTATATACACACACATATCCTTGACCATATATGGATGAAACTTAAAATAACTCAAATGATACAAATTAATGCTTATATATAAATCCCACAATTAATATATATTAATGACACCATAAATAATAAAGGGTAAATGTAATACCACCAAAATCTATAAAAAAATCCAACTAGTAATAATGAGTGTACTACAATCATCTATGACACATATTTCCAACCACTCTATTTCTTCCCATTCCATGAAATGTCTACACATGGGGAACTAATAATCCCATCAAATGAGCATTAATATTCATATGATAGAAAATTTGTAGTAAGATCCCATTCACTGTATGTACAATAATAAATAGTAGGGAACGCAATAATCATTTAAAAAAAGGAAAAACATAGTATTAATTTCATCACATTGAATGTGAATCAAAAAATTTGAAACATATAGATATACACATCCATATATACTAATACTTTATTCTCCATGTAGTTTTTATAATGATGATTATATTTATATAAACATTATTTTTTATTTAATATCATTTATATTAATTTTTTTACTGAAAAATTTAATTGATAATAATTTATAATAGTGTATCATGTTGCATAATACTTTCAGTCATACAAAATTTAATTTAAAGTGGAATATTAAACAAATCCATCTACTGTCTCATTATCCGCTAAAATAATGTATTTTCAAATAATTTTAAATATCTCTCTATTTTTTATGGTATGTATATGATGTAAAAAATTCTTAATATTAATTATAATAAGATAAAATAGTTACAGTCATGGGAGAAAATGAAAAATCTAACCAAATGGGAATATATTTATTAGAATTTCTTTTCAAAATATACTTCATTAGGGGGTATTAATATTTACACATTTGACTTATAATATAGATATATAAATTGATTTTGTTGTGATTGAAAAATATACAACAATCATCAACATATATTAAAAATTATTAGATGAAATGATGAATATATATATGATATTTTTAGGAAAACTATAAATTTTCTTATATGTTGATAAATTTTACACCATTAACTTATTGATAGACATACATAATTATAGAGGTATTAGTTTTATGAAAAAATCATTGAAGAGTTGTATCATTGCTATTATATATGTTTTAAAATGAATATATTATTTGTAATTAAGACAAATTGAATAATTAGAAGATTGTAGATACTAATAAAATATATTAATAATTAATGAATTGTTTTTGTCTTAAATGTTCAGTTCCCCAGTAAATAATTTTAAAAATTATTCTACATTACTTGGTATTAACACACATATTTTGAAATTCATTTACAAAGATTTTTTTTCTTTATTTTTCTATCAAAATGTTTTCATGGAAAGTTTTAAATAAATTACAAGATATATACGTATGATTAAATCAATATTATAACTTTATAGAGATAGTAAATCCAGGCCTAATAAAAAATTTATTTATAATAATCCATGAAATATGGATATAACGAACTATCACCTAAAAATGATGTAGATTTTTCTATTCATTTGACGAAATAACCTAGTGTTTTTATTGATAATAACATGTCTAATGTTTATTGTGATGAGTGAACACTCTTAAGAGACATGAATGACATGAAAATATGATATCTAAATATTTAGAGTGGAGGATATGTTTATAATTCAAAACATAGCTATAACTTAGACATTAATAGTTAACATTTGATTAGATTTTCATTTTGACATGGTTTTATGTTTTGATAATTCCAATTTTTCTCATCAGCCCATGGATTATGGCATTGAAATTCAAATTTCCCAAATTCTGTGCATTAAATCCTTTAAAAAAATTTCATTGTGTTATTTAGGAAATTATAACCCTCAAATCTATTGGCTGACAACATTATCCCTTTAAAACAATCACATGTTCAATGGAAAACTATTCTATGAATAAATCATTTTCCTATTCCTTCAAGTCATTTACATATGTAATTCTTAAAATATTTATGGTGAACAAAATGATGATTATTATATCATCTATTTCATTAATTAGATTAAAATTACTAAACCAATTTTGTTTGATTATTTAGTGTGTTTCTAATTTCTTATATTTATCTGACTTTACTCGTAACACTAGATATCCTGTTATAAATAACCAAATTATTTTCAATAATAAATCCTATCCCATTTGGAAGGTCCCTATTATAATCACCACATTTTATATCACATCAATTGTTCTAGTTGATCCTTCAATCGCTATAGAATATAAGAATAAACAAATTTTTTAACATAATAATATAAAAATATATAAAAAGGGGAACTATAATACAAGATGATGTAACATATTAATGACTTTTATAACGTAATGAATCAATAAATGTATCCTAGGTTGTCCATGGAAATATTTCTATTAGGGTTACTAAAATAATTATTTATATATCATAAAAAATATATTCAAATCCTTCTTAATAATTCACAATTAGAATGATAATATATCACAATGTATCCCAAGTAGTGTAAATATATGTTTTTAGTTAAAACCATTTGTGTTATACGATGTGAATATCAGGTTTATAACCAAAAATTATTTTTCACAATTTTTAACCCTTGGTGAATCTGAGTTGGAGCCTTCATCTACATTTTTTTATCCAAATAATAAAATTATTTATAGAAGTATATAAACTCTACAACTAACCAAAAAAGTAATTTTATGTCCCATATTTAGGCATATCACAATTAATTTCCCTAATGTTAACTACAACTAATCCAAATATATATTCCCCATTACAATACCGACTAAAACACCCTAAATGAAACTCCCTAATCCATTGCTAAAGAATTGTACATTACACCTAGCTATTGATTCCAAATGAGAAGACCAATATTTAGTGGTAATATTTTTTATATATTTTACCTATAATTAAATATTATATAGAAAAAACATGATTCCAATTATAGATCCCAAAGAATTTGTGTCATTGCAAATTACCTACATAAATGTCTCATTTCACATAATTTCATCAATATCTCCTACAAAATTATCCTCATTAAATATTCTTATACAAATAGTCTTTATATAAATCCTATAGAATTGGGAAGAGAAATAACTGTAATTCTGAAATTCCTTAAATGGAGAAACATATCTAGAATTCATTGATTGTTAGATCATTTTCTTGTTTGAAATCATGAATAACAAATATATATCATATTAAAATTTATATTTGATAAGGATATTAATTGAAAATATATAATAGAAGGTAATATCATCTCTACAGAACATTTATACACAATAATTCAAAATTATTGTAACATGAGAGAATGTAATAATAATACATGGACTATAACCTGAGAATATAACATACCAAGGAATGATTAGTATAAGAATTTTAAATAGTTTCATTATTTAAATTTTAATAAAATATGAAAAAATATAGTCCATGGAAATTATATAAGTTTCACAAAGATAATTTTAAACTAGTATAAAATTTAACATTACCATGAGGAATATTTTAGACATAATCTCAGTCCAGAAATAAACAAAATAACACATCCAAATGAAAATAGTTAATTCAGTGATTCAATAATTTCATGTGATATCATAGATTTACCAAAATAATATAGAGAGATAAAAGAACCCACATCTCAAATCCAAATATTCTATTTAATTTTATTCTTATGAAAAAATAAAATTTAATATAATGAGGATTCAATGGAATGGAATATGAGTTTCATAACATTTTAAAAATATATAATAAAATGAAATGATGAATTTAATCAGTTGATACCAAAAGTCCAATAACCCAAAATAAGTATATCATATGAGAATATATACAGTATGTATTAAAATATTACTCCACAAGAGGTACATCACATAGTAATAGAAGAAAATAATAATGAAATCATTAAATGTTATTTATTAGACATCTTTAAAATTATCATAAAATGGTAATGTTATTTACTACATTGAAAATTAATTATTAGTTATTTTACAAGATTATTTTTTGAAAATATTATTTTTAATGAGTCCAAAATATTGAAAACTTTGAATGAAATAATTATAATATTTATAAATATTTAGTGGAAGATAAATATAAGATAAATGTGAAATTAAATTCCCTCAGTATTCTTATTTGGTAATTTTAGTGATAACCCCATATTACTGATTTCTTATAGAATCCTATTAAAATGATACAAATAGAAATATAATGTGTATATAGGATAACAAATACTTATATTCCAAAATAAATAAATAATTTTTTTTTTGAATGAAATAATAAGTGATGTGAGAAATGAAATCAACTATAATGGATTTGTATAATTCATAAGAATGTAAATTTTTAAAATTATGAAATCAACTAGAGATGAAAATATTCCTTAAAAAAATTCAATTAACCATAAATAAAGGAGGAAATATATAAAAAAATTGAAATTTTTTTGATTAAATTAATATTAGATGTATGTGGTTAGAAATGATGTCTATAGGTCAATGATTTATTATCAAATCTAATAACCCTTATGAATATAAATTTATTTGATGTAATAATAAAATTAAATATTATTTATGAAAATTAAATATTAGTACACAAAAAAATATTAGAAATAAAATAAAATAATCATATATTATGAAATAAATAAAATATAGAATAACTAAGTAGAAAAAATGGTCATAACATTATAAAGAAAAATTAGTTAATATTACATATTATATTAGATACATTCTTAATAAGAAACACTTCATCCCCCTTTATAATTAAAATTACTTTTATATTTAAATATTGTATAACCTAATTTATATATATTAAATTTATACACTATAAATAATAATTACCAAGATTATATTACAAAATTTACAAGGTATTTTAATCATTTAGATGTTGATAATTTAATTTTTTTATCAACATGTATTGTAATGGGAAAACTGGTTGTTTGTAATTTAATACAATTTTGTTATTACAACATTAATATTGAATTTTTTTAAAAAAAATCTAATGGTTTTGAGATGTCTTGTATTTGATTAATGGAAATAATGGGTGTGGTTTACCAGATGAAAATCACTAACATTCTTATTTAGGGTAATTTACCTATAAAAAGTAGTAATGTTATATTTATTTTTAAATTATTGTTGTTTCTAATACGGAATGACCCTAATAGACAAAATAACCCTTTAAATTCATAAAGATATAGTAATAATGCCTTTGTAATCATATTTAATGGATATATTGAAGAGAATATAATGTCATTCAAATATGTGTTAAATATGATACATATAATAACATTCTAATCTAATAAAAAAACGTGCATGGTGTTATATAACAATAGTAGTATTTTATTAGAATAAAAATTATTTTAAAATATAATATATTCAATTTTAGATATCATTTATTGTGATTTGGTAAAATATTATATATGAAATGAATAATGATGTTCTTGTTAAATACACTATTTGAATCACTATATACTATGGTAAATCCCATCAGAATGAAAGGAATATAAATTTTAAATTTTACTAATGGATTGAAATGCATTTCTATGATTTTAGGAGAAGTTAAACTGATAATAAATTAATTTTAATTATAGAAAATATATTTCATTACCGTGGATGAATGTAAGATACTTCTATAAGTTAAAATGATAGAGATATCCTTAGAAAATAATGCTATGTTATGAGTAAATATATAATCATGTAGAAACATTTGGGTTATATAAATAATGAAAATTTAGAAATCATGGAATTTCTTTGAATCCTTAAATTGGTATTCTTGAATGTATATTGGTCATGTATGTTTTTAAAATTTTGATCCATGTATGAATACTCAGTTTACTCAAATTATCAAAAAATAAATATTTAACATTGTAATTGTTTTATTTAATATATATGATATACTATATTAACATATTTGTATTTGATTAATAAGAGTATACAAATAATTTAATATAATTTAATTTCTATAGCGACAAAATTTAACCATAAAAAAATATGACATATAAAAATTGTATCCCTAAAAAATATATTTAAATGATTATGTGTTTCTATTCATATCAAAAATAAATTTACATTTAAATATGTGATAATGTATTTTTTTAATTCATTAAGAAATTTTAAAATATTAATTATTAAATTACTAAAAATAAAATTTTTACTAAATTATTGAATTATATTTAGAAAAAAAAAATCATTGAAAAATGTATATTTATCTTGGGTAATAATGTTAAAATTGGTTAGTAGCTTTTCTATTGTAAAATTACAATACTAGCATAATATTTTTAATTTATTCTATGAAATATATGGTTTTTTAAATAAAAATTCTAGTGGTGATAATTGTTTTTAACATAGTCACACATGACACATCAAAAAAATATTTCATTACATAAATTTATAAAACTATTGTTAAAATAATAATATTATTTTTTATATTATCAATATATATTAATTAATTTATTCATTTCCTAGGATTGATTTTCAAAAACACTATAGGATTTTAAAAATAATTCATTAGAAAATAATTTGAATATTATGAAGTCATCAAAAAGAAAATAGATTTTTATTATTTATATTTAAAAAATTACAAATTAAAAATTGAATTATATTTTATTTTTTAATTTAATATTAAAAATACATCATATAATTATTTTATAATAATAATATAGAATACTGAAAGAAAATTTTAATTAATTACTATATTTTGATGTTATATTTCTATTTTTTATAATTTACTCACTAAATAAAATATATTAATTTTTATAAAAAATACACACCAATAACATACCTTCTGTACACATGTATGTCCAAAAACTAAATTCCTAACGATAATATTAACCCACGAATGGCCCAAAGTCCATCATTTTTATTGATTGTTAAAAAACCTCCTTTCAATGGATGAGGGGGAACCCATACAAGGCCTGTAGTCTTAGAGATTACATGGCCTGTAGGCTTAGGATATTATGTGTCCAAAAGGTATTAGAGAATTCAACCATACTATCTATAAGGAACTACTCCTCCATAGCATCTGCATCATGATAGTAGCTCTCCACCTTCGTCTGGATGTCTGGAAAGGATTTCCATGTAAGCACAGGCTGGTCTCAATGGCATAGTCATACCCTCTCACTTTGAAAAATCCATCTGTCTCTGCTCTGCTGAGTGCACAAACTTTGAATCCTCATTTGGGGATTCTCCTTTTTTGTAGTGTGTCTGGGGAAACTGCATGTGTTTCGAAGGCCTTGAGTTGTCCTGAAGGCCTTAATGGAGGCCTGAAAGGCCTACTGAACTAAAGTCCTAGTTTCCCCGAATGACTTAAGAACTCCAATCCCCAACCGGTGGCCCAAGGTGAATTCTTCCAGCTACTAAAGTACCGAACAATACTTTCTATAGTAACTGCTACAGGGCATGCTACAATAACCGCACATAGTACAGTTCTGCTACAGTACCATTACAATCTAAAGTTCTGCTACAGTAGCCGCACAGTGTATAGTGCTGCTACAGTACTACTACAGTAACCCATAAATATGCCTCTACCTTGAACAAATCACATTATTCACATCTCTTTTATCATTCATAAAATAGCTCGAGTTCATTGTTTATAATTAACATATGTTATTAGGGATATGATAATGATGGAAAAACATGATGACCCTGATTTTTTTGTATATTTATATACTCATGGATTTATTGAACTTTTTATTTTCATATTTATTCTTCTTGTTAAATTTTCTTAATTTATATTATAATATCCTATATTTTACTGTTTAATAAAATTATAGTGTACTAATTTTTTTATAAGATATTTTCATGAGAAAGAGGGTGTTGAACCTCATAGTTATTACATTAAGGATTAATATATATTAAAATAGTGGATTGATAGATGAAATTTCATATCAAATATATGTTCTAAAAAGTAATTATATTTGGTGGAAGTGTAAATAAAAATAATTATCAAGGGGATAGAATGGAAAACACTTATATTTTCATAGTAGAGGATGATAACAACCTATAAAACTATATTAATTTTCTAAAATATATTAATACATCATTTATAAATTATCTAATATTTAATTTATTATACATAATCCTTGTATAATTGGGTAATAGAAAACTTGGTAATATTATTGAATGATATCAGGGATTTTGGATAATATCAATATAAAAAAGAAAAAGACAAAATTGAATTTAAACCACCGATTTCATAAATATATGTTTTTCCAATGAAACATACTGAAGTACAATGGTATAAGTAATAAATCATATTTTTGGAAGATTATATAGGTTTTTTATTAAATATATGAATAATAAGAAACGTGTGATTAAATTCTTCAACTATTCTTTTTTTTAATTTTTAATTTTATTAAAGAATTGAAAATTTTTAATATAATTGATTATGTAAATACATTTACCTATTTGGTGTTGTGAAACTATGTTTATATATTTTTCAAATATTTTTCTTCTAGTCATTAATAACACATTATAAATTTTGGGTTTTAAAACATAAATATAATTATAAATAACATAGAGAACACTACATATCAAAAATAATATTAAATATCATTATTTTATAGAATCTATCAAATGTTAATTTGTTAAAAAATACGAATAATATTCATGTATTTCTTATATGTGATTATATTATGAGATTATTTATTTAATTTATCAATGTCATTATAACTTTATGATATTTTGGAAAAAAAATTATATTCTGAAAAAATAAGGAAAAGAAGAAAAATATGAGGATTCAAGAGAGGATTTAATTTTTATATATTGGTAATTAAATAATAAATTTCATTCATGTTGTATCCTGATATTTTAAACAATTATATTAATAAACAATTTGAATGAGATATTTACAAGTGTTGGGAATAAGTTATAATATTTTACTTTCTAGTCATTTATACAGAATATGAATGTGATATAAAAAATTTATAATAGTTTCAATTTCAATCCCTTTGTGGTGATTCCGAGGTTTAAATTATGTATTACGTGACCCTATGTAAAATATAATTATTAAACTATTTGAATAATAAAATGATTAACATTGATTTTTCAAATATCATTGGAGAAAAATATGCTCGAATCAAAATTGAAGGACAAATATTACAGATCATGCTTCTCTAAAATAATGGGTGGATGGAAATTTATTCATTTAAATCAAAAAATATATGTCATTTGTTTGAAAAAATATAATATTCATTATCTAATATACAAAAAATAATATTTGATCGATGGTAATGATTCCAGTTTATCATTACGTCATTTGTTCTAAACGTGTTCTTACAAAAAAATATGATAACCCTAGTAATGTGACAATGAATAAAAAATTAACATATATATATATATATAATATAAAAAAATTGAACGGTTTGAATTCAACAAATCATACACAGTAAGGTATTTAATAGGTTCAATTAAACACTTCATCATCACAATAACTGATGAAATTTGTTACATATATAAAATTGGTGCATTAAATGACAAGGAAACTATATTACCTAAGTGAAAAAATGCAAGACATTGACTATTCCTTAAAAATTTAATTAAGGTTTTCAATAAGTCAACTAATGGATAAAATCATTGATTTAAAAATAATTGTGATGTATATTTTTTATATAATTGATTATTTAATGATACTTGATATAGAGAAAAACCATGGATTTTTTTCAGATATAATCAGAGATGGGGATATTATGAGCATAAATTGAATGAGTAGTGGTGAATTAATAATAATGGTTATATATATTGGATGTCTAATATATTTTTGTTGATTTTATAATTTTTAACATTATATATGATGAAGGTGATTTAAATATAAGTCATGTAGGGTGTATGAATTATTTATCCAATAATATGAGGATCTTAGTGAATATTAATAGATTACCATGGAGAAATACTATGATAAAGATATTATAATATAAAATAAGAATTTATACAATGAGTGATAATTTTTTATTATACTAAAAATCCTAATATATTGGAAATTAATTATATTATATGAGGATTCATTAGATATCTATGAAATAAAAAGTAGGATAATTTTGAATTCAATAAGATTCACATTAGATATTCATGTAACATGGTTTATTGTAAGAAAAAAATGTTAAGAATAATTATCCACTTCTTTAAGTGATATTATAATTTTTTAAAAACATTTACAAGTATCAAATCCTTTGATAGAGATTTGGATATTATTATTTGAGAATATATTTTTTTGATGTGTATTTATATATGAAAAAATAATTTCTATTTATGATGGACATAATATACATGATGTTGTGAAATAATATATTGAACATTTAGGTTACCCAAGATGGATTCACATGAGGTAAAACACCACAATAGTACTCACACGAGGGAAAATGAATCACAACGAAAATTCTCATATTATAAAGGATTCATCAACTCGAATCATTTTATATTAGGGATTTAATTAATGATATAATGTCAAGGGATTATGTCATTATTAACACATAATTGTTAATTGTCGTAGGAAAATTTTCTAGGGATTAGGGATTCTCACAAAAATTCCTAAGATCATAGAATTATTAAGCAAGATTATATAACTCATCATGTATATCATAGTACAGCATTATATGTTACACCATAAATTATTTTCTAGCATTGTAATGTACTTGCATGATGAAAATTTTATTAATATTGAATTTGATTTGGTTGTGTTGATCTCACATAAATTATATTATCATTTTGTAATATAATTTATATTTTTTAACGAGTTGGTGGATAAGGAAAAACATGTTGAAAATAAATTTCTATCATAATAAAGATGTAATTTCTATATAGGTTTATTTATTTCAACGTTTGTTAAATCATGAATGTTTATTATATATCATAATAGGCATTTTTTAAAAATATAGGGATGTATTATTTTCCATTTGGTTTGTAAATGTTGGTATATTTATGATATAATTATTTCCTTTAATATGCTAGATTAACATAGAGTAATAAAAATAAAAATGAAAACATATAGTATTCACAGAAAAAAACATTTTGTTACAATGATTGAGATGGAATGATTTCAACAAGACCATATTCATATATTTAAAATTAATATATTATTTTATTAATCATGTCAAAATATATGTTTCAGAAATTTTTTAAAAACTAACTTCATATGAAATATTACTGAAATAAATTTGTCATGACCCATCCCCCAGGGCCCGTGCAGTGACTACCTTAATCCCACCATCCATAGGTCAGGGGCTGCAGACTAGCAATAAAGGCATAATTCTCTAAAATAGGGACGTCATTGCCTTTATAACCTGTAATCACACATAGAAGATAAGATCAAAAGTAAACTGAATAACCAACAAGGTAGTACAGAAAGTAAAAAGGAGCTAGAATCCAAGCCCAACTAGAAAGTACAAGAAACTGAAAGTACAAGAACAATTGAGGAAATATGAAAAATAGCCATTGGGTCATCCTCCAAGGTTCCTACCTGAAGGGTAGGTACAGATCACCTCCTAAGAACTCCACGTCTGTCTGTCTCCTCCATGTACGGACACGTCGTATGGTCCACCTCTGGGTATTGTCTAGTCCTCGTACTCTCAGCCTCAGTCAGTGTAGTCTGTCGTCTGCATCCAACATAGTGATATGCAGCCATATCCTATGTAGGGGTGACTATAAAGATACTCGATAGGGACATTGAGTCCCACAAGTTCTCACAAAATCCAACAAGGATAAATCACAAGGTATGAAAACCACAACTAAAACCACTTAAGTATATGCCCATACATATACCTAAGTTATCAAATAATCCATCTCAATCATGAGAAAAACACAAATGTTACTGACTCAGCTCAACCAGGATGTTATTCACATTATCAAAATCATGGATGATGGAGAACACCTCCAATATCGAGTACAGTGGGCCTCTCGTGAGACCAAGGCGCTTCCCAATAACCATGGACTACTGAGGTACTCCTCCTCTTTAGTACTATGGGTCCACCGCGTCACATAGAGGCGCTCCCCACCATGGGTCGGCCGCCACAACTATGAGCTCCCTCTAATAGCCTGCAGAGGTACTCCCCCCATCGAGTACTGCGGGACTACTGCCATAACCAGGCTGTCCTCCACTGTTGGTCTGCAGCCACTACTAAGCAGTCCCCACTGGGCCAGTCGAGTCACTATGAGTCAATGGATCAGCAGTCGTCAAGTCTCAGCCAGTTACTAGGTCTCCACACTCATTCCACTCGTCTCTGGAAGGATCCGCTCCACGAGCTACTAGTCGAAACTCCAACTATCAAAAATTACCACAAAAAAAGTATCTCAAAGGCCTGCCACATCTTTGGGGTCTCAACGTAATAGACATCACATCAATAGGATGTCCGATCTGTGAGTAATTAGCCTTTTAGTCTCGCGGTCCCTATTGGATTCGTGCACGATCCAACCTGACTGTGTCCCAACTATACCCCAAACTCTTCTGGAATATACCCAATTGTACCATCATTCTCCATGATTACTAGCGCCACTGATGGTTTGTCAAACGGACGTCCTGTTCCAAAGATGTGGCCAATGAATGTAAAGGGTCATAGTAGGCCTAGCCCAGGCCATTAGACGGGCCGCCCGTTGGGTTCACCCTAGCCCACTGGGCCTAGAACAAATGGATTTAAGGGGTCGTGGATGGACGTGAGAGCATGAACCGGTCACGAGGGCGCGGACTAGACACGAGTCAGCGCGAGGTCGGTTTAGCCCAAATGGCACTGTGAGGGTGCAGGTCAGTCGGGGCAGCGCAGGGCAAGGGGAAAACTGAGTCGTGAGATGCACAGGGCGCATAGAGGATGGCAGGTCGGTTCTTCCATCGACGGTGCAAGACACGTAGGTCGTGCATTGTGTGAGGGGTGCGTGGATGATGGAGTCGCAGGTCGCGCTAAGGCCGACTCGACCAGGTCTCGGGAGGGCACCGCTAGTGGCACGGGTTGCGCGGCGTCCAGGAGATGGGGCGCGGTGTGGACGGAATGCGGCTTGGCCCGGGGTGCCAGAGCATTGTGGGGGCGGCACATGTTTCCTTCGTTGCCTTGTCACCATGATGAAGAACATCAGAAAGAAGAAAAAAAAGAGGGGGGCATGTTTGTTTGGCCCATACGCTCCGTTTTTAGGGTGGTAGAAAATGGTTCATCAAAAACACAAACAAAGAATGATCACGGAAGATATCTTAAAATCATCAATCCCCATTATCCCTCATTGAAAATATATTCCCAAACCTCATGGAAAAACATCTACTGATCAACTTGATAATAAATTGGTCCATGTACATTCTTTTGAAGGAAAGAAACAAGGGAATAATATCATACTTAAATATAATCCACACCTTTGTTCGTTGTTCGTTGACGGAGTCATAGGGAAGAAGACGGAGCTGTCATCGTTATTCACGTCCACAACATGTGTCGCACACTTCCAATTCTTAACTCTTATGTCTATTCATTGACGACGATGAGGAGGGAGGGTTGGTTGTCGAAGGCGTCCCACGTCTGCTGCTTCCCCAAGGTGCTTTCGAGGAAGAAGTCGAAGAGGCTCCTAGCCAGCGTTCTTCTTTGGAAGATTGGGTTCTACATTTATCCTTGGATAAACTAGTTCTTCATTGGAGAGTTTTCTCCCAAGAGATCTAATATTTCATTGTCAACCTTTTTCCAACAAAATAATATACGGCCCCTCCAAATACTAGATTATCTATTATTTAGTTTGATGGGTATACAATTAAAATTTTGTGAATTAATTATGTTGTCTCCACTTAATTAATTCATGATGTTGTCACAATAAAAAGAGTGGATGTGTTGACACCATTAAAAGAGGGGGATCAAGAGACTCTACCTCCTTAATGAGGGGAGTTGTGGGGTTTTCCTCCCCCTATTATTATTGGGTTTTAGTCTCGGGTGGTCCCCATATCGTGACCTTTCATGGGAGGTTAGGATACGGTGGGCCCCACCACCATAACCTCTGATGGGAGGTTAAGGAGTGGTGGTCACCACCACCAACTTCTACATTGGTTTCTATAACAGATAAAATAAAATAAAACATGTGTTTATTTTATTTTATTATTCCCACAAAAAACCCAAAAACTATCTTCCAGCCTTGACCAACTGCCATCGAGGTGAAAGTATTATTAAACAAATATTATTGTTATGAGTTCAATGGTGCCCTTAGATGTCAATTTTGAGCACTTGTTCAAGAGTTATAAAACATGGTCGTACGTTTACTGAACGTACCCCAATAAAACATCAGAAATTGATTCTGGTCTCTTCGAGCATTGAAATCAGGCGCCGTAAATTTTCACAGACTCGTAAAATTCTCATTTAATAATAAAAAGTACTGGATATTCTGGGTCATTACATTCTCCCCACCTTAGGGCTTTACCTCCTCGTATTCTACAACTCATAACTAAGGGAACAAGTTGGTGTACTGAGCACACAATTGAGCCCCCCGCTCCCCTGTTCTCTTTTGGAGGTTCTCGTGCTGCTAGCGACTGCGCACCGGAGGTATCGACCTTCCCTGAAGGACCCTCTACTATCGATCCCCATTCTCTAATTGAACCCCCGTAAAAGTATCCCCATCGTCGATGGCCATCTCACCATGGTCGATAATGAGGGAAGTTTCATGCACGTATCTCCTCAGCCAGGACATGTGGAAGGCGTCGTGCACCTGGTACAACTGAGGTGGAATAGATAAGTGGTAAGCCACCTCTCCAACTCTGTTGAAGACCAGAAAAGGTTTGATTAATCTTGTAGATAACTTTCTGCCTCGGCCAAATCTCTGAAAACCTCATCGAGGTGAGACCCAAAGAAAAACGTTGTTGCCATACTCAAACACCAGAGGTCTATTTTTCCTGCCGGCATACGACTTCTGCCTAGTCTGTGCAGTTATCATCAGCTTCTGGATGATCTTCACCTTCTCTGTGGTAGCTCTCACCATCTTGGGTCCCACTAGTTTTGAATCCCCTGGGTCTGTCCCGCATTAAGATGATCTTCAAGGTCTCCTGTACAATGCCTTAAAAGGTTCCATCCTAATGGTAGAGTGATATCTCTTGTTGTATGAAAACTCCACTAAAGGTACGTGATCCTCTTAGATGTGACCGATGTCGAGGAATCAAGCACATATCATGTCCTCGAGGGTCTGAATTATCCACTAGGTATGGACATCCCTCTGAGGATGGAAGGTGGTAATCAAACAAAGCTGCAACCAGAAAGCTTCCTGCAGCCCCTTCCATAGTCGGTAAGTAAAATGTGCATCACGATTGGAGACAATCGTCAAAGGTATTCCATGTAACCGCACAATCTCCTGCCCATAGAGTCATCCCACATGCTCCACTTAACACTACTCTCTGATTTGTAGGTAGTGGGCCGACTAGGTGAGTCAGTCGACGATCACCCAAATCGAGTCATGTCCACTAAATATACATGGAATTACTTTCACAAAGTCCATGGATATCACATCCCAATTACACTATGGGACCACTAAAGGCAGAACCAATACTTCTTGTACCTGATGCTCCACCTTCAATTGCTTACAAGTGAGGCACCGAGAGAGAAACTCTACAACTGCCTTCTTCATTCCCGACCACTAGTGCTGTCATCAGAGGTCCGAGTACATCTTCTTCATTACTAGATGTACCACTAGAGGGAATGTATGGAACTCCATCAACACTTACTCTTTATGTGGCTCTGGTACCATGGTACGTCTTATGAAAAGGATGACGTGCTCTCAACCTATAGAAAATCTACCAGGTGCCTGCCCTATGGAAATTTGAGCACGTTGTGTCTCAAAGTCAGCGTCCCCATGTCGTTCCTTCCTGAATCGATGAAGTATTGGGGTATTGACTATAAGACACTAAAGGAAGGATTCTCTCTCTATCCACAATCGATATCTGTAGAGCAGCTAGCTGTTACGTCGCCTCACCTTACAATTGTATACCAAATCTCCTACAGAGTGCATCTGTAACGACGTTCCCCTTCCCAGGATTATAGACTATCTAGAATTCATAGTCCTAGAGGAACTCAAGCAAAAGTCGTTTTCATAGGTTCATGTCCATCTATGATAAGATATACCTAAGGATCTTGTGATCAGAGTACATCGTAAAACGCTCACCCATTAGATAGTGTCTCCACATCTTCATGGAGAAGACCACTGCTGCTAACTCTGGGTCTTGGGTAGCGTAGTTCTGATCATGCTGTCTTAGGAGCCGAGAAACATAAGTGATCACTGCTTGCTCCTGCATCAGGACACATATGAGCCCGGTCTCTGATGAATCCCAGTAAACTATGTACCCCACGCCTTCCTCTAGAAACCTCCAAATGGGGGCACTAGTTAGCCTCTACCTCATCTTCTGAAAACATTGTTGGCATCTCTCCGACCACAAAAAGGGATTCCCCTTCTTCTACAAGGATGATAGTGGTTCTGCCACTCTGTGGAAGTCTATAACAAACCTCTGATAGTATTCATCCTAACCTAGGAAACTCCGTACCTCCGTCACACTTATGGGTGGCTCCCAAGCAAGTACAACCTTAATCTTCACTGGTTCTACTACACCTCCAGCCTCCGAGATGAAATATCCCAGAAAGTAAACCTCTGAGATCCAAAATTGGCACTTAGAGAGCTTACCATAAAGCTGGTGATCTCGAAGTGTGTCCAGTACTACCCGAAAATGATAGGCATGCTCCTCCTCAGTAGTTGAGTAGATCAGAATGTCATCAATGAAGACTATGAAAAAGCAATTGAGGTATGGATGAAATATCATGTTAATGAGTCACATAAACACTTTTGGAGTGTTGGTTACGCTGAATGCAATAACCAATAACTCATTTTGGGCGTATCGACACCTAAAGGTCATATTCTACACATCCTCCCCTCAAACTCTGAGCTGGTGATATCCTGATATGAGGTGCATCTTAAAGAACCATCGTTATCCCTTCAACTTATCAAAGAGGTCATAAACCATCATGAGTGGGTACTTGTTCTTCACGATGACCTGGTTCAGGTGACGATAGTCAACACAAAGCCTAATGTTCCCATATTCCTTCGTGGATAACAGAATCAGGGCAGCCCGGGTAGAAACACTGGGCTGGATGAATCCCTTCTCCTGCAAGTCCTCTAGTTGTACCCCCAGCTCACGAAGCTCTACGGGTGCCATCCGATACGCTGGAGTAGATATCAATGCCATCTTGAGTACAAGTCATAGTAAAAGTAAACTCTCTATAAGAGGGTATACCAGGAACATCATTATAGAATACATTATTGTATTGGTCCACCACAAAAGGATAACTTGGACTCTCGAAATAAAATAGATCCGAGGGTAGGCTAGCCAACTAACGAGTGATCAGATGAATTCTAATCCGAGCTACTCCATCCTATGCTGTAAAGGCTCCCTTCTCGCCAGTGATGGTAAACCCGGTGTCATTACTACGGACACACCACACTTTACTTCTAATATAGTCAATCTGACCCAAGACTGTAGACAACCAGTCCATACCCAAGATGACATCATAAGGATTCGACGCTGCTACTATGAGATCCCATCCAAAGAACTCGCCTCCAAGAGTAAGCTCACACACCGAGAACAAGTGCGTAATCATCGACACTTCACTTGTAGGAGATTCTACCCATAAGGATTGAGCCAATGACTTCGTCGGAATCTATGATCTCTGTACGAGGGAGGTGGAAGTGAAAGAGTGAATGGCACATATGTCTATAAGAACTACAGCTTGGTAGAACAAACACAGATGGTACCTCGTATCATCTCCAGAGCGCTGTTATCATAGGCCTTAGCTGCCTGGAGGTGAGCTCTCCCCTGTCCACCTACTCCCTGTGGTCGGGGGTGGACCTCCTGGTGGTGGTGGCAGTAGCACCTCGAATTGTCATCCACCGCTAGCTACACGACTAGCTCCTCTTTCACGTCTATCTGCTCCCTATGGACTGCATAGTTCGAATCTATGTTTCTGCTTGGGTGTTCTTTCGATTGTATGTTGATCATCTGAATGGAGGGTCATATAGTCACGAGCCATGTAACCCTGGCAGCCGCATGAGAAACAATGCTCGCACATGGCATGTATGTCTTTGCTCCGGGTTCCACACACAACCGATCCTGATTCATGTGGTCGTACAACTATAGGTCTGGTCCTCTTAGACCTCTACAACATCTATCTGCTGCTTTCTATAGAAGACTCTGATATGTATTGAACGGTTGTGTATCTTGTTATTAGAGACTGCTTTTCAAGGAAACTCACATCTATGATGGCTCTCTTTAACACCACTGCCTACGTCGGGATGCTGAGTGAGACCACCGAAGCTCTTATCTACTTATTGAGTCCCTGATAGAAGTTCGGGGCCCTAATGAATGAGCCTCATACCATATCGGTGGATTAGCTTGAGAGGAATATGAACCTTTCTGAGTACTGAGCCACGATCATGTTGTCATACTGCAGATGAAGTATCTCTTGTATGCAAACTACACGAAGAGTCACTGGGACAAAATCTTCCAGAAACAGACTCTTGAAGTCTTCCCAGAGAAGCATTATCTCACTATGATCCTGTAGTATCATGCTCCACCATCTTCCCACTACTTCCTGTAGAATTCTGACAGCAAGAATCACCATGAAGCCAGATGGTGTCCCTACCAGTCAGAAAACTCTCACCATAACCTCCATCCAATTCATAGCCCCATGTGGGTATGTCTGTCCCCTAAACCTGGGTGGAATTTGGTGATAGAACTCATGAAAAGCGCTCAAGTGGTGTGCATCGTCTGTTGCTAGGGATAGTAGCATCGGTGGCCCAACGGGGATTTGTACCGATGGTGCCTCCATTGGAAAAGGGCCCTGCACTGAGGCCTCGTCGTTTGATGGGCTATATGTGATTACAACTATCAGGACACTAGCTGGTCGTCTGCGAGGAGGAATCCTAAAAAAAGAGATGTGACACGGTCAAAAGACTATACCAGTTGAGCTGACCTGGGTGAGTTGACTTAATGAAATCTGTTGAAAACACACACGCAATCAGTGTTTTCGTGCAATGAGTCGAAAATCAGAAGTCAGGGTCATGGTGTATGGATACGGTGTTCGCCGCACCAACACTGGACTCCCTGAAATAAAAACCACACTCACTACACTTAACACTATTTGCTTCATAGAAATGAAATATCATAGTCCAATGTTATTTGGTATAACCGACTTCTATGATACCATTTTTTCATCACCCATCCCCCGGGGCCCGTGTCGTGACTACCCTAAGCCCACCTTCCATAGGCCAGGGGCTGGCGACTAGCACCAAAGGCGTAATTACCTAAAACTGGAAAGAAATCCTTTATAACCTGTAAACACACACAACAGATATGATTATGAGTTTACTGAATAGCCAACAAGTGAGTATATTATGTAAAAATGGTCCATAATAAAATCCCAACTCGAATGTACAAGAAACATAAAGTAGATGTACAATTGAGGTAATAGGAAAAATAGCCACTCGGTCATCCTCCGAGGTTCCTACCTAAAAGGTAGGTACATATCACCTCCTCATAACTCCATGTATTTCCGTTTCCTCCGTGTACTGACACGTCGTAAGGTCCACCTCAGGGTATCTTCCAGTCTAGTTACTCTCAGCCTCGGTCAAAAATGTTCATCATCTGCATCCAACACAACGAGTTGTGGGCATAGCCCATCCATGGGTGAGTATGACGATACTCAGTAGGGATCTTGAGACCCTCATAGTCTCAGAAATCCAACAAGGATAAACCAAAAAGTATGAAAACAAAATATAACCCCACTTAGGTATATGCTTATACATATACCTATGTTATCAAATAGTCCATCTCAATCATGAGAAAAACACAAAAGTTACTGACCCAGCTGAACCAGAATTTTATTCACATTATCGAAACTGTGGAATCTGGAGAACTCCTCCTCTATCGAGTATAGTGGGCCTTCCGGGACACCACGGTGCTTCCCAATAACCATGGATGGCTGAGTTACTTTTCCTATTGAGTATCGTGGGTCTGCCACATCACACAGAGGCGATCCCCATGGTGGGTCAGCCGCCACAACCAGGCACTCCACCTAATAGCCTATAGAGGTACTCCGCCTGTTGAGTACCTCGGGTCTCCCACCACAACCAAGAACTCCAACATCGTGGGTCTGCTGCCACAAGCCGGAGCTCCCCACATGGCTAGTCAAGTCACTCCATGTCAATCAGTCACCAGTCATGAAGTCTCAGCAAACTACTAGGTCTCCACACTCTGTTCGATAATATTTTGAAGGATCCACTCCACGAGCTACTGGTCGATACCCCAAATATCACGAAGTCCCACAAAGATGTATTTCAAAGTCCTGTCACGTTATAGGGGTCTTAACGTAATAGACGGTGCTTCAATCTGAATCTCGGTCTGTGAGTTATTAGACTTTTAGTTTCGAGGGCCCGGTTGGGTTTGTGCACAATCCAACCTGAACGAATTGAAACTATACCCCAAACTCTAGTAGGGAATACCAAAATGGACCTTCATACTCCATGATTACCAGCACCACTGACAGTTCATCAAACGGACGTCTGGTGCCAATGATATGGCCATATAAAGTAAGGTCGTAGTAGGCCCAGGTCCAGTCTGACCCGGTCTGACCAACATAGTTTGGGTTAACCCAGCCTCACCCATTGGGTCAAGCCTGGCCTATATTGTAGGACAACATATTTGTTTTGGCCCAGCCCACTCGGTCAAGCCTCGTCGGCCGCAAGAGCGTGGACCGGTCGTATGGGCGCGGAAAAGTCATGGGTCGGCGCGAGGGCAGTTCGGCCCGGAGGGCACTGCGTGGGCGCGACTCTTCTTGGAGGGCGCTGTGAGATGCCGGCTCGGGGTGGCTCGGTTGGGGGATGGGTCTGCGGTGTCGGGGAAGTAAGGTAGGCTCGGCCGGGGCGACGCGGGGCACTTAGACAGCAGAGCTGCGGGGCGCATGGGGCACACAGATGGCGGAGCCGCAAGGCACGCTGGGCGTACGGAGGCCGGCGGGCTGGTCCTGCCACCGGTGGCAGGAGGCACACGGGGTGCATGGGGTGCGCCGATGATAGAGACATGGGGCATGCAGAAGATAGCTTTCCTGGGGAATGTGAGGGCATCATGAGGGGCATGGGAGGCGCGGGGGCTCGGAGCCAGGGCGTTCTGCGGCCAGAGTGCACCGTGGCTAGGGTGTGGCGCGGATCAGGATAGTTCAGTTGGTGGGAAATGCAGCTTGGGTGACTCGGTTGCTAGATGGCGGCGCGGTTTGGCCCGAGGCACAAGAGCGGCGCGGGGGTGGCACAGGTTGCCTTCGTCGCCTTCATAGACTCATCCTCATGCCGAAGAACATCATAATGTAGAACGACGGGTGGGTTGGCATGTTAGTTTTCCCCGCACCGACCGCTTTTAAGGTGGTAGAAAATGGTTCATTAGAACATAAACAATGAAAGAGCATGGAATATATCTTAAAAACATCAATTTCCTTAATCCCTCATTAATAATATATTCCCACCCCACAAGTAAAAACATTCGTGGATCAACATGATAATAAGTCAGTCTGAATTTTATTGTTTTGTAATGAAAGAAACAAGGGAATAATATAATAATTAAATAAAATCCCTACCTTGGTTCGTTCTTCCTCGATGGAGTTACAGGGAAGAAGATGGAGTTGCAGTAATTTCATATGTCTGCGGAACACTTCCAATCCTGAGCACATTCGTCGGTTCGTTCACAATGATGATGAGGGAGGGTCATAGTTGAAGACTCCACACGTCAGTTTCTTCAACAAGGTGCTTCCGTGGAAGAAGTCAAAGACGCTCTATGTCAGTATTCATTGTTGGAAGAGTGCATTCTTCTTTCTTCGTTGCAGAACATAGTTCATCGTTGGAGATTTTTATCCCATGAGATCTAATCCTCCATTTCCATCATTTTTCGAACAAAATAATAGATGGACCCTCAAAATAAAATATTATCTATTATCTAGTTTAATGGGTTTAAAATTAAAATTGGGTGAATTAATTAAGTTGGCTCCACATAAAAAATTCTTGAGGTTGGCACAATTAAAAGAGAGGAAGGGTTGACACCATTAAAATAGGGAGGGTCAAGAGACTCTCCCCCATTAATGAGGGGAGTTGAGAGGTTTTCCTCTCCCAAAATTATTAAGGGGTGTAGTCCAATGTATTCCTCTCATCGAAACCTCTAATTGAATATTATGTTCGGGTGGTCCTCACCACCATATCCTTTCATGGGAGGTTATGGTGTGGTTGTCCCCAACACCAACTTCCACTTGAGTATATATAATAGATAAAATAAAATAAACCATGTGTTTATTTTATTTTATTATTCCCCATAAAAACCCGAAAACTATCTTCCACCCTCGACCAACTGTGGCCGAGGTGAAAGTATTCTTAAGAGAATACCAGTATTGCGAGTTCAATGGTGCCCTCAGATTTCAATTCTGAGCATCGATTCAAATGTTATAAAAACCCACTCATAAATTTACTGAATATACACGATCAAAACTTAATAAATTGATTCAGGGCTCTCCGGGCCTCAGAATCAGGTGCTGTCAATTTTCACGGACTTGAAAAATTCCCATTTAATAAAATTATTAAATGAAAGTTACGAGTCTATAAACAATTATATTTCACTCATGACTTCAACAAATTTCCATTGGGAAATATTTTATAGTTTCTTAGGTGTATTACTATTTTAAATAGTCTAATATCAAACTCATTATACTATAAATATCTTCTTAAGGTATATAATAAAAAAATAAATATTTTTTTATAGAAAATCATTTAACCTCATATTTATTTTGAAATATGAATTAATAATTTTTTTATGAAAATGAATTAGATGAGTGTCATTTTCATTATATTGATTACCATGATATCATATCAGATTTCACCAACATTAAGTTTCATATATCATCATTGCGATGATATATTTGATCAGGATAATGTTGTCTATATTTTCATAATAATTTTTTCATTTATTTGATATGAAAAAATGAGGGATAATGAAGGGGTAATCATAAACATAAATTAAAGTCTAAATATTTATATATTTAATGATTAATGATTATAATTAGTTAAATAATGTTTTCTTTTGTAATTCCGGGAACTAATGTCCCATATCAACAGTAAGAACATTGATGGATTTTGATAGCTTATAAGATAGTGTGAAGGATTTTTTCAAATAAATAGAATATTATTATATAAAAATTTGTTATTAAATTGGAACCTGGAATGTGAATATATAGTATGATATGTTTTCTAAATCCTTCTTTTATGTATTTGATGAAAAATACAATATTTACCATGTTTGAAAGTATGATATTTTACTAGACACTAATAATAATGATATTTTGATTTTATAGAATTATATAACTAATGTATATGAATTTAGTAAGTTTATAGGTTTTTTAGGTTTTATGGACATGGAATTTAGTATTTAAGAAGTTATATTCTTTAACACCCACTCTAACCTATCAATTTAGTGTTGTCTAAAAATAATTATGCGTGTAGAAAATGTTTTATTTAGTAAATTAAGATATTACCAAGAGACTATATTAATATTATTTTTGATATATATTAAGGTTATATTATATATTATAATACAACATGTTTGTTTTTAGTTTATGTTATGATATAATATTACCATGTTAAGACCTTTTACGTTATATCCACTTGATAAATACAATACTCAATGAAAAAATCAATATGTAGGGATATATGTATTTCATTATTGGTATAATTATTTATTCATTGAGATATTAATTGGAATGTATATCTCTTTAGATTGAAATTTATCTTCCCTATGTAATATATGAATCTTCAACAGATTATATTTTTAGAATATTTTTTGTAATCTAATTTCATTCTTATTTATTCCGTATAAAAATGAAATATGGAAACATATATTTATATAATGGATATATGAATGGAAAATAAAAATAAATATATATAAAAGTATCATTTGATTAATATCTTAATACAATTACTTATGGACGTTGTGGAGTTTTATAAATGATTATTTACTTAATAGATCATGTTATATAAAAAAATATTTTGTTCACTATTTATTATCATTTGATTTATAATGATTTATCCCTAATTACAAGTGGTTTATTTTCTTATGACATAAAAATAAAATTAAGGATGTAAAATTTTAATATTAATAGTATGTGATTTGTAATTCATTAGTAATTTTTGTACATTAATGCCACACATTTTAATAATTTGTGGCATTAAATAAAAACCTCTATATAATGTCACAACACCAACATGTTTTTGTATATTGGTTGGAGTATGTAGTTATTAACATACAATTTTAATTACAACTTCGTTGAAATTATATGTCTTTCATAAATGACATTATAGTATGATTAATTCATAATTATATTTTTTTCCCATCAAAAAATTTATAAATCTATAGGATATGTGGATGTATTACATGGATCATAATGTTATGTATCATTAATATTCATTTACCAATAATTCCTGTAGAAAACAACATTTTAAAAAAAATCATGGGACTCTCCTCAACAAGGATATAAATAATTAAGGAAGTTTGAAAATAATATTCCATTATTTGTGGGATAGTTTGAGACAATAAAATTGATTTGTAATGTTTCTTTAAATATATAATTGTTATTAATTATATATTTTTTTAAATATATTTTTTCATAACCCGGAGGGTGATTTT
This sequence comes from Viscum album, assembly GCA_963277665.1. NCBI lineage: Eukaryota > Viridiplantae > Streptophyta > Magnoliopsida > Santalales > Viscaceae > Viscum > Viscum album. The sequence goes on along the minus strand of OY728126.1, from coordinate 1,391,670,697 downwards.
TCATACATTCAGTTAACATGTTGTTATGAAAAAAATTTGCAATTTTAGTAGTAGAACCACTTGGTATAGTTTCATATTTAGAATGTTGATGCAGATAATAAGATTTTATTGGTCAATGTTACCAATCATGTGTATGTTTTATATAAATATAATGAGTTATCTATATGGAAGGAGTGTATGGATCCATAATTATGGATAAATATAAAATTATTTATCTTCTAAAGAGAATTTATAAATGATTAGTGGTATTAATAGTCATAGTCAAGAGATTGATGAACCACAAGATGTCACCAATAGGTAATTATTATTTAAATTATTTATTTTGTTTATAGTTATTGAGATTCTGAAATATTAATTGACATTTTATATTTTTGTCATCGATCATTTATTTATAGTCATGAACAAAATAACTATTATAATATACAATTAGAAAACATTGTGTTATTGATGTTGTCATATTCTCATGAATTGTATAAGTCATATAGATGTTGATCAGTTATTTTTATTAAATATAATATATTTTTATAAACTTCTGGTATAATTAATATCTAATATTAAATTATAGAGTTTTATTTACTTGTTTTATGTCAGTTTAATAGTGATTTTTCTTCCCCATTTATTACAATATACTACGTTGTGATTATTTATTGAAATATTAATGCATCACCCATAATATTTCGCATCACATATTTATTTAACTTATTTACACTTTCTTGTAATAAATTATCTAACACACATCCTTGGTGGAATAAATATATGATGAATGTATCTCTATTCATACATACATTAATGTCTTGTTCTTTTAATTTTATCTCTATAATTACTTTTCTATATAATTATTGAATAGAAAATAACTAAATTAAATTCACTATGAGGCTCTATAACCATTCAATATTTTTGAAAAACAAAAAAATATAGTCTTTTATAAATTTTATTTAGTAACTAAATACATTTAATTTTATTATTTTATAAATTATTGGTTGATTATCTTATTATAAATATAAAAATATATCTATTTTCATGATAACCAACTTGTTTAATAAAAATTTTATTGATAAAAATAAATTATTATTATTATTTAATTGATTTTAATTGTGATTTTATCATTCCATTTGAATATTATTCAATATCTAATAAGGTTGATTATGATATTTAATATGATAACATATTGATATTTAATTTCTTTAACTAGTCAATTTCTGGATAAGGATTCGAGGGCGGATTATGATAGTTATTGATATATATATATCAATATTTTTTATGTTTTTTTAATTGAGACTCTCAATATAATAAATAAATAATTATTATTCCAATTACTTTTCCCGATTATATAATGAAAAAATAAACTACATTACATGAAAAATTATAGAAAAACAATACTTACTAGATATAATTTCACACTAACTTGTAGGGGTACCCAATAATATTTGATTATAAAAGGATTTTAATGGATTCATATTAACAATTTTAGGAAAAAACTATTATGTATTGAATATACCCTAGTAATTAAAATCATTATGTTTAGTACATTGATCAATAAGAATTTATGTTTTGAGTTTTTCTGTGGGAATGTAGATCGATTCAAAAAACAATTTCAGAAATTATTAACAATTAGAAAATGTTTTTATAAAATAAAAATTAATTAAAAACAACATATTTTTAGGGAAATATTATTCAAATAATGGTTGATATGTTTTATACCTCATGATTTCAGTCAAACATGTATGGTTTTTTTATTGAAAGAATTTTTATAAAATAGTTTTCGCATCCAACTAAAATATTATAATCACACAGAAAATATTTCCATACATGATTATACTAACAGTTATTAATATTATGTCAGATACTACAGAAATACTTCAAATTCAATTTTTTATCTATACTTATCATTAGATAATGTGGATTCTGATAATTAATGAATGAGAAAATGAGTCGCTTAGACTTTGTTTTGCAATATTTCATGTTAAATGTATTTTATTTTTTGAAATAGATCACAACATGGGAATACATTTTTTTAAATCTTTTACGGATATAAAATTTATAATTCATTTAGATTATCTTGGTAATGATATTTTTATAAAAATATATGTATAATTTATTGTAATATATTTCATTATATAATACATCTTGTTTTTTATATAGAAATATGAACTTATATTTCCCTATAATATTTATAATATGGTTATTTCTTGATTTACTTCTATGGGAACTATGTATATATCAAAGGCCATATAGTACAAACCTATGATAGTGGTTTTAATTAGAGTTACACAAGTATCCAAACACTAAAACAATAGGTTCTGGTAAAAATAACTAAGAATATATATCAAACACGAAGTTACTCTCTTATTAGAAATTTCCACATTAACAGTCATGTAACACACATTTAAAACCCTTCATCAAAAATTATATATATACATTATCTTGAAAATTTAATACTATGAACATTAGGTAAACTAACTATACATTGAATTTTGTAATGGTATACTTTAAATCTAATGGAATATAAACAACAAGGAAATATCTAATAAATTATAGACATAATAATAGTGTAAAAGACAAAAACATATCACAATTAATCCCAATATAATTTAAAAAAGGAGTAAATGAACTTTAGATTCAGTAAACAATAGCTTTTAAAAATGTAGATTCAGTAATATATCTATATAAAATATGACAACTTAAATGGCACAACAATGGTGTTTTAGTCAGGCTATTTAGTCTTAATTTTATAAATTCCATGATAAATTTCTCAATTAAAATAATGGACTTTTTTATAACTCATCATCAAATGATTCCAATATATATATATTTATATTAAATTTTATGTATCTAGAGAGTTATAATTAATCAAATATATTAGAAAAATGTTTAATAAAATTTAAACATTTTGAAAATATATAATATAACATATAATCTATATGATATATAATAACTATTTTATCTTGAAAAATAATTCCACATTTCCCTTTTATTTCGATCATGTGATACCTACATAATTCCAGGGTTTCCAGCAGATCAACAAAGTATTTTATAAGAAAATGATGAATTCATGACATTCTATGAATAATTTTAATATCTATAGGATTACATAACAAATGGATAAAAACATCATGCCTCACATCATGTGGATAAATGAAAGCCCTTAACTCATTTGGGGGACCAACACCCATTTGTGATTGTAAACAATCAACATATTAGAAGAAAACAATTTTTTAAATGTGGGAACTACACATGACCTACAAGTGAGTACAAAAATAAATATTTTTATAGGTTTCCCACATTATAATTATATTATTTGGTAACTAACCCCTTGGTTATAATATTTTCCATTCTAAATCCTATCCCTTAATAATTGAATCATTAAAATAAATAAATTTCCAAAATATTATTCCAAATTAGGATGGAAAAAATTAGAATTTCATTTATATTTACATGAAATGTTGATAAATTTTACTATATTTAAAATTTTCATCCTAAATAAATGAAGATAACAAATATAAATTACAAAAAAATATGAGACACGTACTAATCCAAAGACTGTATTTAGTAGGGTTAGAATCTGTATTCCATCAATGGATGCTAATCACAAGAGTATTACATGGAATATAGGATATAGAATTATATTCCACTACCAATGTCATGAAATGACACACAACCCTCACAAACCTTTCCTAAAAACCATCCCCATTGAATTACTAGGATTACTATTGAGTATTTTATATCATAGGGATTGCTTAACCCATGGAAAAAATACAATTATTGGCAATATATTTTCGGATTTTTAATATTTTGAGACACAATTCATATACCTAATGGAATCAATTTCTAGAGACTTGGTTCTTTATATTGAATTATCCAACCATGTTAGATGGAAAAGTTCTCCTAACCTAGTCCATCATTTTCATTCAGATCACTCAGGCCACTTGTGGGAACCATGAAGAATATACCATCTATCAAAATTACACAAATAATGCGAATAACTATATAAGAAACGACCACACAATAATGAGGTATTTCTACAAAATTAAATAAAATCTCAACGACATCATAATCTCCATATTATGTTTGAGATTATACTGATTATACAACACTATCACATGAGCCCCCATTTTCAAATTATAAACTACTCAAACAAACATAACTCACCCCTAATATATCAATATCCTTCTAAAATATCATTCTCACTATATAATGTCCTCCAATAATCATTAAATTCACATTAATGTAATTATTTTCCCAAATCCATTAATTATTTATGAAGGAAGAATATCTATATATGGGACAATATATGGATCTAATTTTATATCATCAGTGTCCTATTAATAATCATGAGGATTTAGGAAACCTAATGTTCAGTCCACTTCAAAACATCTTAAAATATAAAAAGGGATAAAGGAATCAAGTCATTATTGAGGGAAGGATGAAAACCAAATCATCCTCCATTATTAGGTTTTCCTCTTAAACACTGTACAAAAATATATATTTTTTATAATAATTTTCTTAAATAAGTTAATATTAAATTGAAATGTACATTTACATGTTATATATTCAATGAAAATAAAATTGCAATGTTGAAAATGTTGATTGTGATACTATAATGAGGTGGTATACAATAAATCCAAGCTTCACATGATTTCAATTTTCTATTAATTTTTCATATCTCTATTTAACTATTTACGTATATTGATTTATGAATTAGAGATTAATCAAGGCCATAAAACTGGTGAAATGAATTTACTACAATTATATCACACTTAAAATACTTCAAAATATTATAGTAAAATATATTCCCTATAGAGTCTAATTTAAGATATAACAATTTTCATTTTGATAGTTGTCCATAAGTTAAAAAGTACTCCTTTTAAAATATAAATGTCATTATAAAAGTTAAAATAATGTAATATAATATTTATTCTTATAAGAATATATTATCTTAATATTAAAATATTATTTAGTATTCTAAAAGATACTGATAAATTCATATCATATGAGATAGTAAAATTTGGGATCTAATATCCAAAACAAAATCAAGACATTTCATTGTAAAAATAATTATTCAAACAGAAGGATATTTTATATATTATTATATATTTTTCACATGATCACGATAACTGTCCTAAAAGATATTATATTACAATATGAATTTCACCAATGTTAGACCTTTTTCTTTGATGTTTTTTTTCTATAAAAAAATTATATATACTAATTAATCTCTAAGGTTTTTTTAACGTAAATTTTAACACTCTGCAATACCTAAATATCAATTGGAAACACATGATCCATTATTTTTTCAACATTAAGATAACATTGTTATAAATATCACGTTATTTGGCAGGCCTGAGGCGAAAAAATAGCGTGTATACTATTTATTGAATTTATAATTTACTCTAAATATTTTTAATTTATAAAACACTTAGTGTTGAATATTATTTGGAAATGATCATGTCATGGACCAACACAAGACCCCCATATCTAGGCATATTAATCATCCTTTTGAAGGGCCCAAATTTTTCCCCTGATCACCACATGAACGAAACTAGTGCTTGAAAATAAAATTAAAACCAGAAGGAAAGAATTCACAAACAAATATGTTATGAAAGTCCAATATATATATTTATGTAGACAAATAAAAAATAAGTATCATTAAATAATAAATGTACAAAATGTTTCATATATATTGAAAATATCCAATGGTGCTGAATATAGAAGAAAGATTTTGATTACATGATCCAATATTTAATAATGATAAATAAATAATCTAACTATCATTGAATATTATAGCTAATTCATAAAAAAAAATCTTAATTAATGTATATAATCACATATTATTGAGTGTTATGAATAATATTTCTTTTTATGGATCCACCTCTATTGTCCTTTCAAAATACAATTACCATCAACCACATCTATATAAGGCCTAACAAAAAATGAAATATTTAAGTGATTGAATGATTTGAATTTATATAACCCGCTAACATCCCATTAATAACATTTAAAATAAAATAATATAAATGAAACATAGAAATATTTAATGAAAATTATATGGTTTCATTTTAATTCAAATTAATCTGATAATACCATCACATAAATAAAAATGTGTAAAAGGTATTAATCTAACAATAAAAACCAATATAATACATTTACACAATTTATAAAGTCGAATTATTTATTCTAAATGATGTAGTTATAAAAAATTATAGTACAAATATATTTCTTTAAAATAATAATTAAATTACGTGCAATTAGTTTTCCATTAATAAAATTATTCCATGAAAAACAATAGAGATACATGATTAATTTTTAAAAGAAATATGTTTCCCTAAAAATCGATAATTAAAATAAGAAAATGACATAATTAGAAATAATTATTTATAATTGCTGGACAAAATCACTACATAAAAGAATATGTTTACTACTAATGCTTCAATTTCAATTTGGAATTCTAATCAAATATAAACAATTATATACTTACTTCTATAATTTAATATAAAATGAAAAACATGTATCATAGGAGAACCCTAAAGAAATGTGTTCAAGGACTTTATCATAACCGTGATGTATTATATAATAAATCATATATATATATATATTTATATATTTATGTTGGCGGCATTTTGTAATCTAATCATAAAAAAGAAATATTTTGTCAGTAGATATATAGAATCAATAAAACATGCTGAATAAATTTATACAAGTTCACGAGCATTGGAAAAACATTAAATATATGTAAAGACAATTAAAATCATCACTATATAAGATAACACGCTAAAATAGTTGTCAAATGTAGTTTAAATACACTATTCAGGATGCCACACTAAACTACTAGAAAGGCTCAACATCACATCACATGCAAAGAAGAAATAATATGGAATTATATATTTTCAATATATATACATGGAATTTCTTAAATCAAAACTCCTCTTTTAATGTTTTTAATGAGAATTATAGCAACACCATTGGGAAGAAATATAATATTTTTAATTCACTACATAAAAAAACAAATGAAATAAAGCGTTAATTTTTTTTGAATACATACTATTCATTTAGAAATATAATTTGAAAAAATGCAATTATTCATGTCAATAAAATAACATCAATACATCTGTTTATATTATTTTTTTATATACAATATTAGATTAATAATATACCATTCCTATATTATTATATAAAATTAATGAAAAATGTGTTTCAACCAACATATATATAAATAAATTAAGAAGACCACTTTTTATTCAAATTAATATTTCATTATTAACATTTTTAAATTAATTTATAAGATGTATAAATATAAAAACACCATATATGAAAATAAATTTTATGATCTTATCATATTAATACCTCATTAATTTTAAATAAAATTCATATTGTTGAAGAAACCATAATAATCATAGAATACTGAATAAAATCAAGTTAAAAATCATTAATAATCATAGATGAGAGGAAGAATATAGTCATGAAAATAAGGATTTAAATTTGTAAATTTGTTCATGGGGTGATATACATCTACCAATCACCCACAAATCAATCCCAGGATTGTAGAGACCTAATCTGATTTTCAGAGAACCTTGAGATTCCTTCAAAACCACAAAATATATTTGGATAATATCTAAAACAGTAATCCCACATTGAAATAATTGATGAATAAATTTCAAAATTGAGTAGTGGGATTGAATCATGAGTAAAAGGGGTTTTGTCAGCACATAGTGTGTACTAGTACCTATTTTATGTGGTTTTAAAATTCAATTCCCTTGATCTTACAAAAAACATAACCTATCATCACAAATATCATTAGATTAATTTTTATTGTTATACATCAAGAAATATAATAAAAAATTTCACTAAAACCCCTTTCATAGTAACCGATAATAATCATATCTGCAAATACAATTGAATTAGAACCATAATCAGATGCATTAGTGGAATTGACATTCTATTAACTTCATATTATGATACAAAATTTATGGAAATAAAAACATGATCCAAAAATTGAAAATAAATATGAGAAATTAAGATTTAAAAATATCCAAAAATATCTATAATTAATATCCCAAATAATTGAGTGTATCAAATGAGGATTAGATGGTGATAGCCCATTAATAATGGGACTTGTTAGCCCAACTCAATGAAAATATATACTAGGTTTCAATGAAAAAAAAGATAGATATGTAATTGATTTTTAAAACATGGAAGTATGAAAAATGTTATGTGCATTATGAGTTGTGATGTGGTTCCCTCTACAGAGATCCTCAATGACATGGATCATATTGAAATATTTTGGCATAAATCTATATGGAAAAATCCAAAAACATGATAACTCAAATTTTATGAAATCCTACAGGAAATGGTTTATTCAATACCAGCATTTATATATATATATATATAAACCTCCGCCAAATGTATTTTATCCATCTTAATTTCTGATATGATGTTTTCCATGATACAATGGCTACTTAGGAACTACTCCTACCAAATATTACTTCCTCAATCTCTTAAATATGAATCAATAGTGATGCCCTCACCAACCATAGAATAGAAAACCAATAATTATGAAATTCATATATAGGAAAACCAAGCCCCATATATGAATTATTCCTATAAATCAAAATCTTTCATCCTTTTCCAAATCATTTCCAAGAATAGGTTTAAGTTATTTGTCACTCTATAGAATCAATCTCAACAAAATGTACCCTTCTTCGAGGAATGAAATTAAAATTTTCTCATAGATCCACCAAAAATATTGAAACAATGTATTTTATCCCCCGTAATAATTTACAAACATCCATATATGGTTCTGTATGATTCTAAATAAACAAAAGAAAAATATTAAAATGGAGAAATACAGAAACTATTGGGACCCATGCAGGTATATAAAAAATCCCAAAGGAAATTTTTAATCCCACATTGTAGCATCAAGCGCCTTGGATTAATGTATACTATAATAAGAATTATTTTAATAAATAAAATAAAATACCATTGATCATTCACATATATGTTTTCCTTTCCCACTATATATATATTATATTTCTATGTTATAAAAATAACATTTTATAAAAATAGTGAAGAAAAGGAAGACAAACGCAACATATTAAATGGATATTAATATATAAAATTTGTTTTTTTTAAAAGATAAACTATAAAACATAGATTTGAAAATCATTGTTCAAATATTGATTATTTTATCATATAATAAAAATTACAAAATAAATCAATTAATATCATCGCCCATATATATGGGAGAGATAAAATAGATTCATTTAATGATAATACCACCAAACTTGAACTCAAATCCAAACACCATCATCAACAAAAAGAAGAAACCAAATAGAAACAAAAATTTATAGGATTGAACTAAAATTTATAATAGATAACATCCCAACTCCTTAAGGGTTTGAATTATTATTGAATAGTGTTCATGCTATCCTAAAAGGAAAAAGTGTAATTGTTATATTCACATTAAATTTAATACAACTCATTTGATAATAGTTTTTAAATCCAGTTTTTATAAAGGAGAAATAAACCAATATAATGATACAATTTTTTTTAAATAATCCAACATTGTTAAATAATAACCAATTTAAAAACCATTCTAAAAATATATCTTCATTTTCATCCTGAAATTGAAAGCATATTTAAATTCCCCATTTGTAAAATTCAACAAAGAAATCCAATAGTGATGTAGAATTAATATTTTATACTAAAATTAAATCATCATAAAATTAAATCACAACATAAAAACTAGAAATTTACTATCACAACAGTTATATACATGTTGGAACAGATTATTAAATAAAAAATGAAATAAATGAAATCATCATTAATTTAATATAGGGTGTCTAAAATGATATAAAAATAAATTGAATCAATAACATTATAGAATATAAATCAACATGTATTATCAAGAGAGTACTCTATTAATATATATAAAATACTCTAAATATCATCATCATTTTCAGTAGAGAAAAATTTATGCAACATTTATAGGTTTTACACTATAATGATTCATAACATTTCTAGTAGTATTTCACCAGTAGTCATGTTTACACCATTTTCCCATGGAATATGAAAATTTTACTTACCTAGATAGAGAAAGAAATTGAACTGGTGGAATTATGTATCATAACATCACCAGTTGTAATTAGCCATTGGACAACAAGAAATTTATAGTATAATTACACTACTTGTGATAACCCACCTAACTCTTCCTATGATGGGGTAAAACATCACTAGCTAATAATACAAAATTAATTGATGGAATGGTGTTTGGTGAAATAATATAATTTTTTAACAATAGTAAAACCGATTTATAATTTCTACAGATTCCTTTTGAAAAACATTCATAGGATTAAAACCGTGTTATGTATTGACCACCTGGAAAATTAACCAATTAATCCACATTTGGAAACATGTATTAAAGTCATCATATTAGGTAAAAAACATTATTCATCAATAAAATATTATAACTATGAGTAAAATATCAATAGAAAATATAAATATATTATTTATGATTAAAAAAACTAATATCAATGAGAATTCATAATTTATATATTTCATTATAGAATAAGAACAGTAAATAAATTTAAAATCATAATGAGAAAACAATATATTTGATAAATTTATTTATTCATTTAGAATGAGTGTTTATGTAAATATAAAAAATATAAAACCATTAATGTCATATTAAGAAAAAAAATTAATATCTCAAAATATATTTACCTTTCTCATTTATTATCAACTGAATATGTGTGGGAGAACACATAGTCTCCTGGAATGTAATAATTATATGAAATGTATAATTTGTAAAAATCAAATATCATAGGTTTGATATGTGTAACCAGTCAAGGATTATAAAATTAAGGGGTTATTAATTTATTAATAAAACTAAATCAATGAACCAAAAATAAATCCTAAGATCAAAGTGACCTCTTCTGTATTGATGGAACCTATCCCAATAAGAAACTTAAATGATTTTTTATATCTTATTTTTGTAACAAAACATACATATTCAAAACAAAACTCAATAGATGGTACAAAAATGTCCAATAATTATAAGAAATTGAACATTCCATACATGCACTGGAGTAACCCCAAATACCTTGTTATTACCATTTTGACAATGTGAAATCTATCCCAAATTGGCAAAAAATAATAAGAAAAAACTAAATAGCACAAGAAAATGGATAAAATGTGGTATGAATGTTACATGAAAAGACACCCAGAATTATTTTGAAAAAACAAATCTACTAAATAGAGAAAAACCCCGATTTTTTAATTTAAAATTAAAAAATCATAACTTTTGAACAAATATATGTGCATTCATTATGAGAAACCAAAGTAATTAGGATTGAAAATAAATCATTCCTATAAGAAAATATGTAATCAACAAAATGACCTACTTTTTTTAGGTGGATGAATATGGGTTATGGGAGTGTTAAATTGAAATGGTTTTTTGTATTAAGCACTAGTCCTAACAAGGAATAAATTTCAAAATTAAAAGTATTGGTTAATCCATACATAAAAACAATGATATGTAATAATGTAACCTACAGACTAGTTTCCACTACATAGTATCACTTATAGAAAACTGCCATGAAATAGCCATATTTCTCATATGATGTTCTAAAAATCCCATATAAGACCCACAAATCTGAGCCCTCGATCTCCACATCATGTTCAAGTCTAATTATAGAATCAACATTGTTATTTATGAGCACTACTACCTAAAAAATTGTAATTTTCCCCATCTCCATTAATAATAGAATAATTCCCTTAGTGACACTGAAAAATATTGGTTATACCTTAATAAATATGTCTTTCCATTCCCCTATAAAATCCTCAATGTCCTATCCCTAGCCCACTATATTATGGCACATGATCTATAGAAATAACAAAAACAATTTTGAAAATGACTATGATTTGACGAACATTAATGAACAAAAAACATAAAGCCTACCTCAAACCCTATCCACATGAAGATTCGTTACATTTTAAAAACATTATATTCTTTATCAAGGATAGAAAATATTCTTCTTATCTGAAAATATAATTATCATACACATCAAACAATCAAAATACTATGATTAGTTACATCTCATATTTATAGAGGATTAATGTTTTAAATAGAGAATACCTATTAATTTCATTACTTTTATTATTTTCTATTTAAACGTAATAAATTAAATTTATATTTTTTTATTTATGTTAGGAAATGAAGAAATTAGAAAATATATACAAGATACACTAGAAAAGGATGGGATGTAAGAGGAACTATCATAGGATCATCTATAGTGGGACATTCATATAATATTATAATTTCCAATAATTCTATAACATATTAGCTCAATATAAATTGTGATTACTATTACAATCAAATGATTTTGGAATCTATAAAACCATGGTTATGTACTTACAAAAAAATCAACCATCTCTAAAGTGATATGTTTTTGAAAATACTATAACCATGTAATTTTTCCCCTAAAAAAATATAATTATATATTGATCATCAAACGTCTCATATAACACAGTGATTAATCATTAAATTGTAATAATGGGAGATATAAATAAATTATTAGAATTTTAAATTGGGATAAATAAGTGTTAGGGTGGATTTTAATTTAAAATCATAACTTTACTCACTAGAAATATCTAACAAAAAAACAAAACCAACACATTCAAAATGTATAATACTTTTTGAGTACAAAAACATATCTATTTTGATTTATTAAATGTCTTATTTTTCAAATATCAATTACTTGGAGATAAAAATGTAAACAATGGAATGTTGGATAAAAATATAAATGACGATAAAATATAAAAGAATAAAATAATACTAAAATTACTTTTGAATGATAATAATTGAATATAGGAGAGATAATATTAATTAGTTGGTGGGAAATATATTTATGTACACTCTTAAATGATATTTGGATTTATCCACCATTAAATGAAGCATATTTAATGGAATATACATGGAACTATAATTTATGGATATTGAATTTTTAAATTATTAATTTAATAATTTTATATAACCATAGATGTTGTGGAGAAATACATTTTTTTTATTACAATCATCCAATAAAAAATATAACAAATATAACAAACATTTTCAATATTTATTTAATGTAAAATAATTTATATCAACTAACAATTATATTGAATAAGAATTATAAAACAATAATTATTAATGGGATGTTATATTTAACCTAGAAATTTATTATTTTAATGTTTAAACTCCAAGGATCATTTTGAGTATTATGTTGAATTTAAATATGATTCATTATTTTAAAAACAATTCCATTACATTGTATTTTTGAAAAATCATTATATATGTGAAGCAGTGTTATCAATGATCAATGAACATACTCCAAAATTTTATTTGATTGTTCTTGATGATATTAGTTTTCATTCATCATGTTGGTGTCGTTGATGTTCATGAGTTATTGTGAAGTTAAATATTTAATTTTTAGTATCAACATGAGTTAAAATGTTTTTATTTTTTAAATTATCTCATCATTATCATTGGTCATGTACCATATAATTGAATATATAATGATTTTTTGGAGTATAATTATGATATTATATAACATCAATATTTCAATTGATTAATAAAAATATCAATATTATTAATTGTGGTATATTTGTTTATGAAAAAGCAGAAAAACGATTTCAACCATCAATTATTTTGGATAAGATAATCCAAATCGATAGATAAGTTTATAGAACTATGAATAAAAGTGAAATAAATACATTATAATTTATTATTTATTTCATATGTTTCCAAATCAGGATTAACATTTTTGTTACATTTTATAATTGTTACATAAGAATTACACAATCAATTATCTATAAAAAATATTAAATTTTATGATAAATTGATTTTATTAATGTTTATGATTTCCGTACCTATTGTTAAAAAAATAAAATCATAAAATATTATTCCATATTAAAAAATTTATAAATTTTAATTAAAAAATTAACCTCACTTTTTAAATCATAATATATAATTATATAATACATATTGATTTTCACAAGAGTAATTTTTTAGAAAACAGTTAAAAAACATATTATGTAATGCTTTATTTTCTTTTCAATAAACTATATAATTAAAAATTAACATTGTGATTTTAATTTTTTTATGGTTATTTATTTTTAGATAAAATACTTAATTACATATGTTTCATGTCTATTCTAGGTTATTTATATTTATATTTTTATGTTATAAAATTTCTAAAATTTTGTTTTCAAATACAAAATGTACATCAGTTTTAAATAATTAAAATATCTCATAATAAGTATAATTTATCATAAATTTATACATTATATATATGTTAATTTAAATACATGTGAATGTGATATATTGTCATATAGATAATATATGATCATATTTTTCCTAAATAAAACTTCTTTTGAGAAATAGCTTTTCATCAGGATTTTTTGGAATATTTTTAATATGAAATTCTAACATAGTTTTTAATGAAATATAATAAAATTTATTAATTTTTTTATTATAATAATCAATTTTATATGAGATGTTAAAAATAATTATTTTAATAATGCGTATACTTATAAACTTTCTTACAGTGACTGAGGATTAAGTGATGTTTTTCATAATACATGGACTAGGGTTAAAATTAATTTTCCACATTAATATAGTTTCTATTGGATTAATTAGATTTCATATATAGTATAAATATTTCCATAATATATTATAAGGATACATTTATTTTATTTATAATAGAATAATTAGTCCAAATAATGTGTTACATTGGTAAAAAATAAAATGGTTAAAATTCGTAAATTTAGAGGATATATGAATAATGTGTTGAAAAATGTTTATTTTTATATGCTAGTTGGGTGTATTGATATTAAATTACCTAAAAAATATTATTTATAAATTATTTAGCTACATGGGGTGTGGAAGACTTACTATTTTTTATTAGTTAATTATGAATTTAGAAAAATTCTACTCATTATAACATTTAAAATGGAACTCACTCCCCTCACTTATTCGCACAGATAACGTAATTTCTATCAATTGAAAATATCCAAATATCTTCTCAAAATACATTCACACAATCATTTTTCTATGTAATTCCCTAAATACTAACCCTATTATCCTTCATAAATAATCCAATTGATGTTCTTATAATGAAATATAATTTTCTTCACTAAGATCATTCAATTCATTTCTTAATTTTACTCTATTCATAAATTATTAAAAATTACCAGATAATAAAACAATTTACTCCCTTAATGTGTTATTGTTTATGCATTTGAAATAAATTTTATCCTTCCCTGCTACTTTAAAATGGGAAAAAATCGACCAGTCATGTGTTTAGAAGACAACAACCACAAAAATTGAGGTTCTTTGTTTTCTATTACTAACTCACATGAATAGTCATGTTGGTGGAAATAATGATTATAAAGGATAAATTTTTCCTGATTTTGATAATATAAAATTAAATTTTGATCCACTTCTTTAACAGTCAAACCATTAATGGAAGGACATCACAACTCGTGCATATGTATAGCCTAACATGTCCAAGATGTGGTTCGATTCATTTTCAACATTGAACATTTAAAAATTATTTGGAAAATATATGAAATTAAGAAATATGAAATTTATAATAATAATAAAATTCCAATATTTATTTATATATACCATATAAATAAGAATTTGGAAATCTGAGAAAAAATATAGATGATATACATAGAGGGTAACAGGAAAAACACTAGTAATAATGATTTATTATTAACATATTGGTCTTAAGATGTTATAATTAGATCATATATGATCTTATAAATACTAAAATGATTCTATTATAAAATATAAAAAACATATTAATATTATTATTTAGTGTAAATCATGTTCAACTTAAGGGAAGTGTGAGGTGAGGGACTCCATCAAATTTTTCCATCGTTGAAGAATATGTTAATGTGACACATCATTTTATTTTATATGTTTTATATAATATTACACCCTTATATTTTTGGAAATATTTATATTTAAATAATATGATTTCAATTTTGGCATGAATTATACGCAACATTGAGTTAAAATTAGAGGCATACCAGTATTAAAATAATATTACATAATGTGGTAGTTATAACAATGCCATTAATTTCGATGTTATCAATGTTTTTTCTTACCAATTTATTAAATATTTATAAATTTCCTACTTAATATAAGTTTATTGATAAATTATTAATATATAATAACTCCATTTTTTAAAATAATTTATTCTGAAAAAAAAATTGTTTTCTCTTTTTTTTTCTTCTGAGAAAATATAAAAATAAATTATTGGATGTTTAATACATTTAGTTTTTAGAATGAAATATCATTCTATATTCATCACATAAAATATATATGAGGAATAGTTTTTGATGACATTCAGAAATGTTTAATTTATCAGTTTATAATGAATAGTACTGATCATTATACAACTATCATAATCCTTATATTTGAAATTACATTAATTATCTTAATATTACTTCAATGTAAAATATTATTTATTGTTTTAGATATAGTATAAATAATAATATTTTAATAAATTCATTCCATGTTTGGTTTTGAGTTCATTTTTTGATTAAAACCAAATTTTTTTAGAAAACCATTTTTGATTTTGTAACGCCCCGACCCCAGTTACCCAGAGTCGGTGAATTATTACATAACATTGGCATGATCACATGAATGATCAAATCTCGAAATACCGATTGGTTTAGTATCCTTGGAAACACTAGATATATTCATAATTCTTACATTACATCATAAAAATGAAAACTACAACAACATCTTTTCTTCATAGTCCACACTCTTATCCCACATACTATCCCTACAGGTCATTCATAAATTACTTCTTCATATCCTGGGAAAAATAAAACATTGAAAGGGGTGAGCTCAAATGCCCAGTAAGGATAACAATATAGCGGAAACTTTCATAAATATGAATAAACATTTAAGGCAGTGATAACTAAAACAAAGGCCTTTTAAACAAGAGCTTCAACATAGTATGGAAAAAATAAAATGAAATAATGCCATTTACTTATTCACATGGATATTATACTAATCGAATAATAACATGAAATATTAATAACCACATTTATAATGATGGAATTCATGATGCCGAACTTTAATTTCTGTGTCAAGGCCCCGTGCCAAGACCTAAGGGATAACTGCAATCGGAACCCAACCTGGACAGCCACTGTAATCGGACTCCATCCCGGAGTGCCTCTAATAACCGGAAACCAACCCGGAGTGCCTCTAATAATCGGACACCAACCCGGAGTGCCTCTAATAACCGGACACCAACCCGGAGGGCTTACTTTTACCGGTCCCCAACCCAGAACATACTAGTCCAACACATTCATCTTAACAAGAGGATGAAATATAACATAAACATTCGAATTTAAACTTACATACAAAATGTCAAAACTTTAATCATAGACCATTAATGGCATAAAAATAACTTATTCATAGTCAAAAATATCACAAAACCTTAAATACAATATGGATGATTTGTATCCTAATAAATCAACTTAAAACAAGTTTAAAATTTATCAAATGATGTTGACATAGATGAAATCAATACTATTTGAGAGAAATATCTCGTTTTTTGAAATCATTTAAAAGTCGCATAATTATAGAGAAAACCTTTATTTTGAAGCTATCTTTATAATCTTGTAATGGAAGCTTCAAAGGTGTAATAAAGGCAGAGAATAATCGCACCCGCTGTATAAGTTAAAAAAACATTCTTACCTTAATTTTGTCAAAAAGGTTAAAAAAGTCCTTTTTTGGAAAATGACAGAAAGACTCCTACATAAACCTCTTATAAAAAGTCAAACAAGGGTATAAATGTCTTTAAACCATATTCTTTTAAATAGAAAAAATGTTTTAAAATACATTTTTAAGAAACATGGATGTGGATGATAAAGATGTCCTAGTAGATTATTACTTATAAACAACCTCAGATAATGAAGAGATTGCGAAATAAACCCTTACTAGTTTGGTAGCTTACGAAACATAAAACCCATTAAAGAGGTATCATACAATTAATATGTAAATACACATAAATTATAGTCTACTACACAATGAATACAATTATGGGCAGTACATACACCACACAAAATGTAATAGTGGCAATATGGCATGAATCTCGCGAGAATAAGTAGTGAGATGAAAAACCCTTACCTTGTACATTTCCTTGGTTGGAGTTAGGTTAACCTCCTGTATAATGGTGAAATAATTGTTATTAAATTATACAAGAATAATATATATTAATATGATATCATATATGATCTTTTAACATTGATTTGTTAATAATATCTTAGTATTATCGTTGTTTCGGGTGTTAACTTACTCGTTTTCTTTTATATGTTTTGTTATGTATGTCGTGTTTGTCATGGATGGGTTGTATCATAATCATATCTAGAATGATATAATGTCCTTATATACTATTATTAATCATCAAATGAGAATTATACTTGAATTGATACGATGGAGAATGAATCTTATCACGTTCGTGGAGACGGTAGTCCGTACATACTCACGAGCGACAATATCATTCTCTCGATATTAAAATAATATATAATTGGATGTTATATCATATATACAGAATCATTATAATGTTAAATTTATTATTTACATGAATTAAACATCATTATTATACCCATCAAAATAATAATTTATTGAATAACAATTACACCACAACGTGGAGACGGTAAGTCGTACTTACGCACGTATGGTGACATGTTATTAAAAGGATGGATAGAATAATGAATATGATTGTACCATATTTATAATAACATCATAGTATATATATGATACTGGATTTATTATTTTATAATGGTAAAAACAAAGGAAGAAGAAGTGGAAGAAGAAAGGAACTTAGAAAAGTGTGATGAAATCATTACCTCTTCTTCGGGTTCTTCCTTTTAATTTGATCAGAAGGGCTCCTTAGGATGGCTTTATGATCAAACTAAGGAATCTAGGTTTTATTGAGTGAAGTTGGGAGAGTATTTGGGCATAGTTTGGCCGAACCAAAAGGCTTTGAATGTGTGATGAAATGAGAAGGACGAGTGCCCTTTTATAAGAGGGGTGAGGGGCACCTTTGGAAAAGCTAGAAATATTAATTTATAATAAATTCATATTCGGTTTCTAATGGCTCCAAAGTTGATACCTTAAATTTTAAGGTGGGTATGGGTCGAAAAACACTCAACCAATATAATTTAGACATGTTTGGGTTACTATATTAACCTTATCATTAAGTATTAACTCTCAGTTAATTAGTTTGACATTTACCATGTCACTTTTTATTTTTATAATATATAGTTAATAAACATACTATATACATCCAAGTGACCCCCAATTGGTCCATTAATTATACACCTATAATTATATAAGTCTCTTGGCTGAACCTTATATTTTTAGGAATTTAATATCAATTAATAATATAATATTTGTTTTAAAAACTCTTTTATGTCAATTTTGACACTATTCAATAGTTGATTATTTTGAAACTCATAACAGAATTATTACATCGAAAAAAGTCAATTAAATAAATCCTAATATGAAATATTATCCTAGAAAATTAGTTTAATTCATTAAAAGTCTCATATTATATTTATCTGGGTATTTATAATATAAATTATTTTAATTTTTCACTATTATGGTAATTACTTCATCATCATTGTGTCATAAATAAATTAAATTATTTCATGTCTAAAAATTATAAATAAAATATAATTATGTAGGAAATCTTATTATCTTTCTAATGAATATTTACAATCGAATTTATCTTATGTATAACCCTATATTACAAATGTTTTAGTAAATACACATTGATTATAACTCTTTTAACTCTTCTTTTAATTAAATAACAATAAATGTCCTAATCTAATCCAAGTGGACCTAAATGATAATATTTTATTCCTAAGGTTGTTTTTGGTAGAGATACACTTGTCCAATAGAATTAGGAAAAGTGTTAGTGTAATATTAAAATTATTTTCACCCTTAATTACCCTATTTACTTTTAACTATGGTAAATAAAAGTAAAAAGTTACTATTCACAAAAAAATTATTTTCATTTCATTGAACCTCATTTTACATCTTGATATTAACAGTGTCTCTTGGATTTTAGAAATTCCATTCATAGAAGTGGTAAAATTAAGTTTTATGACGAAATTCAGTTTTTTAACTACCACTTAGTAGTTTCACTATTCATCAAAAATTGAAGTTTTTCAGAACAATGCCAAAATTTCACCCTAAGCTATAATTGATATTCCGAATTCAAAAATGATGTCTATTTTACAAAATTCCAAATATATAAGTTTCATTAATTAATTTTATGATTAATTCCCGCTGTCACAACAAATAGCGTGTTTTTAAGAAACAATATATATCAAAAGATTGACAATTGTTTAGGTCCAATTTCAAAGTGATATTAATTATAATGGACACCATTGGATATAATGGTAAAAATATATTCTAATTATACTTTAAAACCAATCAATAATATAATTTATCACTATAAATTATTTTGATTAAAAAAGTTGTTATTATGTATTTTTCACTATTCATAAAAATTGGATGTTCTCAGAAAAATAGCAAAAATTCATCTTAGGATAATTTTGATATTCTGAATCCAAAAATGTAGTAAATTTTAAAATATAAAATATATATAATTTCAAAAAGTAGGTATTACTATTCATAACGACTAGTTTGATTGGTTGTAGTGTGTGTTAGAACTCGAAGTTGCGCAGAACCCACGCTACTGTATTATTCAAAAGAAAGCGTACCGTGGAAGCTTGGGATGTATCATTGTAAATTTTTTATGTCCCCATTCTAAAAATTAAATTTAGTCAAATTGAATATATAAAAGTTTAAAATATTGGATTTAAAAAGGGTTCACTATTAATATTTGGTAAAAGTGCAATACTTAAAATGAATTTTTTCTTACATTATGTCTAAGAAAATCATAATATGGATTCTAAAATTATTAGGATTATATAAAGTTTAAAATTTAGTTAATACTATTCATAACCTCTTTTGAACGGATTGTTGGGTAAGTCATAGTGTGCTTGAACTCGGTGTTGCATGTAGTGCAAGTTATTGAATTATTTTAAAGAAATAACACACTATGAAATCTTGGGGTGTTACATTCTCCCCTCCTTAAATAAATTGTGTCCTTGCAATTTGAAATTGTTCTTAGAAAATAAAAGGTTGAATATAGAAAATATATTTGTGGGAAAACCCACAGTGGAAATTGGGTTAATAAAAATTAGTCTTAATAAGAGGAAAAGTGAAATGAAAGGGTCACCACCAAATTATGATCTCTATTCGGAGAACATTGGTGGTAATTAGAGACATATAATTGGAGGAAAAACATAAATATTTATAGGTAGTGATTGAGGTCATCAATCACAAAAAATTGTAAAATTGAGGGCCACAAATTCATCAATCTATGATGATTTAAAATACCATCGGTTCAGCAAAACATATGGTATTAAGATAACACATTTTTTTTGTTTTAAGATCCCTTCACTAAAGTATAAGAATTAATTTCTTCACTGAATAAGAGAAGAAGAAAAATATATACTTGACAGGTAGAGTCTCATCCTTTAACTATGTTGTACCACAAACTCATCTTTCACTCTAAAAGATAATAGAACTAAAAAATAGTATTCTATTTATCCTATTCGTATAGGGTTAAAAAAATGAATTTATAAATCATCTAGCAGAACCATTAATAAAACGACATTATTCAATCTAGGATATCACGTGGTTCAGTGGTAGGAGATACACCCTTGTCGCCCTTCAGTTGTGGGTTCATGTCTCGCGGCCTTGCCGGACGCGACGGGTTGCCGCCTGACCTCCGGGTTGTCCTTTTATGGCAATCCAAAATAATCCAAACTAGAAATATCCAAAATACTTCAGTCCAAAATTTATATGGAAGGTAAACACAATGAAGATCCTTTTTTCCACGTAATAACATGTGATCACCTTCATCATGTATTCTTTTAAAACACTGCAACATCCTGAATTACCATAAAACCTTATTGATTACATTCATGATCCCTTATTCCTTAAAGAATAATAGATATACTCCTTCAATCCAAAAATGTTGTAAACCCCAACAATGATGAAATATACAAATCATTAATCAGTTTCAAGGTAGTTAAGAATATCCAATATAATTTATCCAAATCAATCATGTATTATTCTAAAATCACTACTTCGGTATCAAAACCATATTATGGTTTATCTTTCTCTCAACCATATATTTTCCAAATATTTAACATGCTATTGAGTCACTTTTCTTTGTTCCACACAATTTCAAGTACTTAATGAAATAGTACTGTAGTATAATCCTTATATACTCCATAATTATTATAAAAAGTACATTGTTTATAAAACACTCAAATGAAATAATCTACATAAGAACTCTAATAATTCATCTTCATCTTTGGTAGTATCATAACTTGGTTATTATCCAATAGAATCATTTGCAGCATAGTCTGATGACTGGTACATACGTTCTCATAGTGTCCAAACTCCTTGAAAATAAAGCATTGTACATTTTAAACCATTTTATTACCCTTGCAGTCACGTACTTTGTGCCCTTTTCCTCCACACTTATAAAATAATCCCATTTTTTTAGTCAAGTTCTAGGGTGTTTCTTCCCACAGTTATCACATATGCGAAAATTCTTCTTTTCCCTATTCCCTTTATCCATCATTCTCCCTTCCATCATTTTCTTCTCTTTCTTCCCTTCAAATCCATAGGACTCAGTAAACTCTTTACTTATCTTATCAACACATGATATTATTTCATCACATGATGATAATACATGGGAGACTATTTCTCTTATAAATTATGGCTTAAGACCATGAAAGATATGATCCTTCTTTCTCTTTAAATCATTTGCAATGCTGGAGTTCTCATTCCTTCTACAGGGCACCATTTCTAAACAATGGAATACAGTAGATTAGTTTATGAATAACAATACCTATTCCCAATCTTGTAAAACACATAACATAAATTAAATAGTTTATGTATATAATCAATAATCATAAAAATGTCTCCTTTGAGGAAGTATATACTCATAAACCCTTCATAATGTTTTGTAATGAACATTATAATTATCCTAAGAATATCCCCTGGGAGTGTCGAAACCAATAGTGCATCAAGGCCCGTTGTCATGCACCAATTCCCGTTCGAGTCTAGCTCAAAGCGGTGTTTTCGGGTATTACCCCTAGGTACATCTGTTCCAGAGCCGACTCTACCTGCTCGTATCCAGACAGGGATGTATTGCTTGGAAAACTCACAAAATATCTACAATACAAAAATTCATGGAAGTTCTTATATACTAATCCTCGAAGTCCATCTTAAATCTATGTGCTCTAATCAGAGTTTATCTAAATCTAGCTTCCAAGGTTTGTACTAAACTTTCTCTGATACCAACTGTAACGCCCTGACCCTAGTTACCCAGAGTCGGTGCATTATTACATAACATTATAATGATCACAATAATGATCAAATATCAAAATACCGATTGGTTTAATAGCCTTGGAAACAATAGATATATTCATCAGTCTTACATTACATCATAAAAATGAAAACTACAACAACATCTTTTCTTCATAGACCACACTCTTATCCCACATACTATCCCTGCAGGTCATTGATAAATTACTTCTTCATATCCTAGGAAAAATAAAACATTGAAAGGGGGTGATCTCAAATGACCAGTAAGGATAACAATATAGCAGAAACTTTCATAAATAAGAATAAACATTTAAGGCAGTGTATAACTAAAACAAAATCCTTTTAAACATGAGCTTCAACATGGTATGGAAAAAATAAAATGAAATAATGCCATTTACTTATTCACATAGATATTCTACTAATCGAATAATCACATGAAATATCAATAACCACTTTCATAATGATGGAATTCATGACGCCGAACTTTAATTTCTGTGTCAAGGCCCCGTGCCAAGACCTAAGGGATAACTGTAACCGGAACCCAACCCGGAGAGCCTCTGTAACCGGACTCCATCTCGGAGTGCCTCTAATAACCGGACACCAAACCAGTGTGCCTCTAACAACCGTACACCAACTCGGAGTGCCTCTAATAACCGGACACCAACCCGGAGTGCCTCTAATAACCGGACACCAACCCAGAGGGATTACTTTTACCGGTCCCCAACCCGGAACATACTAGTCCAACACATTCATCTTAAGAAGAGGATGAAATATTACATAAACATTCGTATAATAACTAACATACAAAAGGTAAAAACTTTAATCATAAACCATTAATTGCATAAAAATAACTTATTCATAGTAAAAAATATCACAAAACCTTCAATAAAATATTGATGATTTGTATCATAATAAATCTACTTAAAACAGGTCTAAATTTTATCATAGGATCTTGACATAGATGAAATCAATACTATTTGAGAGAAGTATATCTTTTTTTGAAATCATTTAAAAGTCGCATAATTATAGAGAAAACCTTTATTTTGAAAATATCTTTATAAGCTTGTGAAGGAAGCTTCAAAGGTGTAATAACGGCGGAGAATAACCACACCTTCCGTATAAGTTAAAAAAACATTCTTACCTTAATTTTGTAAAAAAAGGTTAAAAATGACCTTTTTTTTTTGGAAAAGGATGGAAAGATTCCTTTATAAACCTCTTAAAACAAGTCAAAAAAGGGTATACATGTCTTTAATACATATTCATTTAAATAGTA
This sequence comes from Viscum album, assembly GCA_963277665.1. Lineage (NCBI taxonomy): Eukaryota > Viridiplantae > Streptophyta > Magnoliopsida > Santalales > Viscaceae > Viscum > Viscum album. Next base: position 1,391,645,942 of record OY728126.1, on the reverse strand, counting down.
AAAATGTTTTGAAATACATTTTTAAGAAACATGGATGTGTATGATAAAGTGATCCTAGTAGATTATTACGTATAAACCACCTCGGATAATGAAGAGATTGTGAAATAAACCCTTACCAGTTTGGTAACTTACGAAACATACAACCCATGAAAGAGGTATCATACAATGAATACGTAAATACACATAAATTAATGTTTATTACACAAAGAATATAATTATGGGCAGCACATACACCACACAAAAGGTAATAGTGGCAATATCGCGTGAATCTCACAGGAATAAGGAGTGAGATGAAAACCCCTTACATTGTACTTTTCCTTGATTGGGGTTAGGTTAACCTCCTTTATAATGGTGAAATAATTGTTATTAAATTATACAATAATCATATATATTAATATGATATCATATATGATCTTTTAACAATGATTTGTTAATTATATCTTAGTATTATCGTTGTTTCGGGTGTTAACTTACTCATTTTCTTTTATATGTTTTGTTACAAAAGCCATGTTTGTCATGGATAGGCTGTATCTTAATCATATCAAGAATGATATCATGTACTTAGATACTATTATTAATCATCAAATGCGAATTATACTTGAATGGATATGACGGAGAATGAATCTTATCAAGTTCGTGGAGACGGTAGTCCGTACGTAAGCACGAGCGACAATATCATTATTTTGATATTAAAATAATATATAATTGGATGGTATATCATATATACAGAATCATTATCATGTTAAATTTATTATTTACCTGAATTACACATCATTATTATACCTATACAGATAATAATTTATTGAATAATAATTACACCACGACATGGAGACGGTAAGCCGTACGTACACAAGTATGATGAAATTCTATTCAAAGGATGAATAGAATTCTGAATATAGTTGTACCATATTTATAATGAAATCATAGTATATATGTGATACTGGAGTTATTATTTTATAATGGAAACAACAAAGGAAGATGATGTGGAAGAAGAAAGGAACATGGAAAAGGGTGGTGAAATCATTACCTCTTCTTCGGGTTCTTCCATTTGATTTGATCAAAATGTCTCCTTAGGTTGGCTTTATGATCCAAAGAAGTCCTATAGGTTGTAGTAAGGGAAGTTGGGAGAGTATTTGGGCAGAGTTTGGATGAACCAAAAGGCTTTGAAGGTGTGAAGAAATGGGAAGGAGGAGTGTCCTTTTATAAGAGGGGTGAGGGGCACCTTTGGAAAAGCAGGATATATTAATTTATAATAATTTCATATTCAGTTTCTGATGGCTCCAAAGTTTATTATTTAAAGTTTAAGGTGATTATTGGTGGAAAAACACTCGTACAATAGAATTTAGATAGTCTTGGGTTACTATTTTAACCTTATCTTTAAGTATTAACTCTCATTTAATTAATTTGACATTTACCATGTCACTTTGTATTTTTATATTATATAGTTAATAAAATTACTATATACATCCAAGATACCCCCAAGTGGTCCATTAATGATACAACTATCTTGATATAAGTCTCTTGGCCGAGTTTTATATTTTTAGGAATTTAATATAAATTAATAATATAATATTTTTTAAAAAAACTCTTTTTTGTCAATTTTGACACTATTCAATAGTTGTTTTTCGTGAAACTCATAACAGAATTATTACTTCAAACAAAGTCTATAAAATCAATTATAATATTTCATATTATCCTATAAAATTAGTGTAATTCATTAAAAGTACCAAATTATATTTATTTGGGTATTTATAATATCTATTATTTAAAATTTTCACTATTACAGTAATTACTGAATCATCATTGTGTCATAAATAAATTAAATTATTTAATGTCTAAAAATTATAAATAAAATATCATTATATAGTAAATCTAATTAGATTTATAATTAATATTTAAAATCTCATTTATCTTATGTATATCCCAATATTAAAAATGTTTTACTAAATAAAGTTTGATTTTAACTCTTTTAACTCTTCTTTGAATTAAATAATAATAAATGTCCTAATCTAATCTAAGTGGACCTAAATGATAATATATTATTCCTAAGGTTGTTTTTAGTCGAGATACACTTGTCTAATAGAATTAGAACATGTGTTAGGGTAATATTAATATCATTTTTACCCTTAATTACCCTATTTACTTTTAACCGTGGTAAAAAAAGTAAAAAGTTACTATTCACCAAAAATTATTTTCATCTCATTGAACCACATTTTACATCATGATATTAACCGTGTCTCTCGGATTTTCGAAATTCCATTCACAGAAGTGGTAAAATTATGTTTTATGAAAGAATTCTGTTTTTTATCTACCACTTAGTAGTTTCACTATTCATCAAAATTGAAGTTTTTCATAACAATGCCAAAATTTCACCCTAAGCTATAATTGATATTCCGAATTCAAAAATGATGTGTATTTTAGAAAATTCAAAACATATAAGTTGAATAAATTAATTTTATGGTTATTTCCCGTTGTCACAACAAATACCGTGTTTTTAAGAAACAATATATATAAAAAGATTGACAATTGTTTAGGTCCAATTTCAAAGTGAAATTAATTCTAATGGAAACCATTGGATAAAATGGTAAAAATATATTCTAATTATACATTAAAACCATTAAATTATATAATTTATCACTATATATTATTTTGATTAAAAAATTTGTTTTTAAGTATTTTTCACTATTCATAAAAATTGGAAGTTATCAGAAAAATACCAAAAATTCATCTTAGGATAATTTCGATTTTCCGAATCCAAAAATTAAGTCCATTTTGAAATATAAAATATATATAATTTCAAAAAGTAGTTATTACTATTCATAACGGCTAGTTTGATTGGTTGTGGTGTGTGTTAGAACTCGAAGTTTCGTACAACACACGCTACTGTATTATTCAAAGGAAAGCGTACCGTGGAAGCTTGGGATGTTTCATTGTAAATTTTTGATTTACCCATTCTAAAAAGTAAATTTAGTCAAATTGAATTTATTAAAGTTTAAAATATTGGATTTAAAAATGGTTCACTATTAAAAGTTGGTAAAAGTGAAATACTGAAAATGAGTTTGTTCTTACATTATGTCTAGGAAACTCATAATATGGATTTTAAAATTATAAGGATATTATAAAGATTAAAATTTAGTTAATACTATTCATAACCGCTTTTGAACGGCTTGTTTGGTAACTCATGGTGCGGTTGAACTCGGTGTTGCGTGAAGTGCAAGTTATTGAATTATTTTGAGGAAATAACACACTATGAAATCTTGGGGTGTTACAGATTTATTAATTTCAAATTAGATTATTCCACATGTAATGTCCTATAACTCTATGTACCATTAATTTACAGAAATTTGGTGTTTAAGGTGTTTTGGGTGGTCAAGGTGGTTTATCCGCAAAAATTTTCGAAATTGATAGTTATGTGAACATTGATTCCACCATGAGTAGGTTTACAATGTTCCAGCATTGATGGGTGTATAGTTTTTCTAGCATTAGTATGTGTATAGTGTTCCCAGCATCGATAGGTGTACAATGTTTCTAGCATCCTGTAGTTTCACCGCTTTGATGTTTTCTTTGCCATAAAATGCCTTCAAGGCCTTGGTTTATGGTATTTAAGGCCAATTCAAAGCCAATAACTACAATATTAATTTTACAATGTTTTAGGAGGCCTTTACATAGTCAGACCACATAGATTAATGTGATAATATCTTAATGGAAAATAGTACGTATCTAAAATCGCAACTTCATAAATCTTTTAACTAGATGAGATATCTTCCTCAAATGTTATACCTTCTTTTTCCCTTGTGTGATACACTTGAACTTTTTATTCTTCCCATAAGAGCAGTGTGATCTAACCATAATCCTTGGGTCGTTTCCCCATGTTGTTTCTTCCTATGGAATGTACACCCCCTATTATTTGTGTAAGTAGTAATTATAAAACTATCATCAATAGATGGTATAATATACCATTGTTCTTGTGTTTTCATTGATCATTTTCCCATATTTTCTCCTTTCCATGTTATGGAATCTAATCTCCATACTTCTAATGTATTTTTGATTGGTGTCGATTGGTGTGGTCATGCTGCGACATCCTCAAGTAGATGCAGTTTTGTGGGGGGGGGGGAGATCACAATCCATTGTGTGGATCGTTATAGTCTAAAGAATATCATGAACCATTTGAGGTAGGGGATTCTTTTCTTCTTTTTTATTTTATGTTCATCAGTAGAGTTATCATATTTTAGACACTGGACCACAATGGAATTGACATAATAATTATTTGAACCAGAAAAATAAATTGGTATCGATCGTATGTTATTGCCTCTTGTTTTCCATGATAGTGTGATATATATGGATGACCTGTTTATAATTTTATTATTGCTATAAATTGGTGAATAAAGTTAACTAGGATTAATTATATGTTTTTGAAAGATAAATAGGCATGTAAATGAATTCTAATGTGTTTTTCATTTGACTATAATCAAATTGGTGTAGTAAGATTGTATAATTATTTATGATAATTATGATAGCTTTCTATTTAGGATTCACAACGATAGAACATTTTATTAATGAACCGGTAAATTCTTGATAGAATAAAAAACTGTTTCTTTGATGTATAAAAATTCCTCGTAGTGTTCTGAGTTTCCCTCTTGCTTGAAAAATCCAATTGCATTATTCTTGGAGCTGTGAGAGGTCATTGCATGTGAAGGAAGAATTCCTTATTTAAAGGCTAAGATCATAGTTGATGTGATGTTTGTTTCCTGTTTCTTGTGTTGGGATGTGATCCTGGATGGTTTTTGTAATATGTGGGGGCAGTGAGGCCCATTGGTTATAGCTACAGTTTATGCCAAAAGTGGTGAGGTGCATCGGTTTATGCATTGGGGGGTATGAAGGACACCTGAGATGATGAAACTGGTTGTCTTTGAATGTGTGGATGCTTTCTAAATCTTTTTGGTTGTTTTTCGATATTAGATTCCCCACTGCTCAAGGACTCTAGTTTTTCTTACCCTCTTTACAAAACGGGTGAAGACACTCAGGGTATGCCACATGCTTTCAGTGTTTAACACCTCAATGGTGGATGGATCTACACTCCTATTATATTTGTGAAAAGTCTTGACATGTATTTCAACAACCCCCCTTGTTGTTCCCCTTGTGTTTAGTTTCATATAATGTTTTTCTATAATTCCTCAGAATATGGGAATGTAAAAATGTTCTTAATAAATGATTGAATAAATGTTGTTACCTCATGGGGTTGGAGATCACTTGGATGTAATGATTAGGATAAAACTTAAGTGAACAATAGTATTTCGGTGTGATGCTAATGAAATAAGATTGATAATGAATTATTGAAGTTTGAAAAATTAATTATGTTAAAGTGAAACAAATAAAAAGGTAATGATGTAATATATCAATATCTTTAAATCATATTGTGCTTTTAGGATACTTAGTATTATAAGGGGTATTCATGATTCTAATCGACATTGTATACCCTTGTGTCTATGAATAGGATTTGACCATAGTATTTTTGTCTGTTATAGTAGATTCTTTACTTTTTGGGTTTCTCCATGAAACTCAACCACATTGGTTTGGGAAAGTAAAACCCTGGGGACTCTGAGCTCTACGAGTGTTTTCACAAAAATTACAGTGGGAGGATAGAAGGATGACTAACCCCCTTGGACCTACTCTCTTCTCTTGATATATATTTGTTTAGGAGGCACAATGGGTAGTTGTACCCATATATGTGGGTGGATGGAAGTAATTTATTCTGGTTATTCACAAAAATATATTCTGGATGTAGTTTCAAATTGACCAATATAGGTGTAACATGTATATGTTCTGATGGCTTGAGGATCATTACTCGATGTATGGGCTATAATGGCTTAATTTTTACATACCAAACATATGATACACGTTATATGAGCAGTGGTGGCTCCGGAAAAATACCTAGTTACTTTGGTTATGCAGATTTGGTGGTTGTGCAACATGAGGTTCTTGTTGTGGTGCTTTGCCCAGGTGTCTAAATCAAGCCTTTTTTGAGAGAGATTCTTAGGAGGTGCGACACTGGGGAGAACAGAAAAAGTAGTTAGGAAGTGGAAGAGGGGTACCCTTAATATTCATTATTATATTTTATACTCTTTTGTGAGATACATGGTGAGAGTAGCCAAGATGAGGATTATAACTTTTTATACATGATTAGGGTATTAGTTTTTTTAACTTGTTGTTCACTATGGTTTATGATGATTTCTTTACATTTGAAAGAGAGGCTCTAGGGAGGATCTTACTGAGTATACTGTTAAACTCACCCTTTGAATATATAAATTATTTCCAGGTCACATGGAGATGATTAGAGATCATTTTGGTAACTAAAAGATTGTGGTTATAAGAGATACTCGTGATTCATGGTTGCTATTATTTTTTACTTTTTTTAGTGCACACTGTTTTCGGTTTTAGTTATATCAGTTTTCTATGAAATTACATATGTTTACTTGGTATTTCATTTATATTACAGTCTAAGATAATTTTTTTTTGGTTTCTTTCATATCTCTCTCTATCACATATGTTCTCTTAAAGGGTTATTCTTTCCATTTTTTGGGATTATTATATTATCGGTGCTAGTCGGAAAACCAGGGCCTACTGAATGTAGGACACAGGGGTCACTATCACCCTTATCAAATTTCATCCCTAGGAGGGGAACACCTTGTGAGGATGGGGTCCGGACAGAGTGGTATAAAATGACTATGTAATGGATTGGATGGATTTTTGTGTAAGGAATATGTGAGGTTTGACGGTTTGGTAGGGAAACCATGTTAGTTAAGTTTAGAAAGTGATGTAAACATTGGATAGCAGATAAGATATAGGTGTTTAGGCCCCCTTGTGATGTGAGGAACATACCTTTTATAGTGGCTACTAAATATGGTCATACAGGTTGCTGGGTAGAGACATAGGAAAGGATCATGTATCAATTTTTTTTCTTGTGATTGAATGTGTATAACATGGGATAGGTTAACCAAAAATTCATAAAATAAAAAATTAATTAATTAATCTTGAATCTTTCATATTCCATGTTTAGGAGGTAGAAATATTTTTTATTGTAAAGGTATGTCTTTAGGTTGACTTCCTCATCTGGTTCACACAAAATATGTTCAGCAGGTTGTGCCAGCAGATCGCCACATGGTAGAGGTTGACGACAACCACAATTGGAGGAGGACAATCCGAGTGTTTCATAGGCACAATCTAAAGAAGTAAAAGGGGTCCATTTTAGATTTATTCATGGATAAAATGTTATTGGATGTTGAGATAACATTTAGATTGATCCGTTTTAAGACGGACCATTGGATGTCTTTGGTTGCGATGATGTAGTGTGGAGCAGCGAGACATGGGTGGCCCTTGTTCCTTGGGGTTCATTGTAATGAATCAGATCTAGTATCCATCAAAACAAGAACACGACCCAGCACATGGAAAGGACCAAAAGGAATTCCCAATCCCCACAGGATGGTACAAGTTCTCAGGTATCATAAAATGAAATTTGGGAACTATTTACCCGAGTTTATAAACATTAACCAACAAGTGAATCCCATAAAAAAAATTGATTTATCAAACCAAAAAAACATTTAAAAAAGTCATAATTCAATTTCACAATTTAAGACAATGTTTAAATAATATTACAAAGGATGAAAACCAAAAATTACATACCAATTACCTTCTCAATGAATGGGGCACCACCCTCAATCCATCTTTATGACACCGCACCAAGAAGTACCAGTATAAATCCATAGCATTAGCTAAAAAAGGATTACCCAAACATGAGAAAAAAAACCAATACTACATACACCCAAGGTGTAAGTAGAGTGTGAGACGAATCATAGTTGTATTCCACCGTAAAATATTCCATGTGATAATCATTATAGGAAAACAATCTACCATGTATTGTAAATAAGAAATGCTTGTAACAATTTTTAAAAGATGAAATTTTAAATAAAAATTAATTTTAAGTGGGATACATTAGTAGAAATAAAAACTTTAAATAAGATATTAAATATAGTAAATTTATACATCCAAAAATACCATATTCTTATGGTAATCATAAAATATCTAATGATAACTATCAACCAAAAACAACCATCGACACATGCTCGATGTGGGTCCCAGTTACCTTATACTCGGTGAAAGTAACAACAAAAATATATGTTCTCTCCCTCATGAACCACTTTTCGGGATCATAAGCTTATCCATGTCGTTAACCACCAATATCATAATCATCATCATCATAGTTTAGTTAGTTTCATCATTGTTAAACATGCTACGTGGATGTTGGGCCAAACACCATGTGATCAATAGCATACTAGTACACATCCACCCACCTAGATACCAAGGCATTCCCTATACTACTCAAAAAAGCTCCAAAAGCAATGAAATAAAATATTCACATGAAAATACCACTGCCAAGTCACACACACAATACTACCCGCACACATTTCACATGATCACCTTTTTCATTGAAATTCAATATGGAAATCGTACTCACACCAAAATAGTCTGCAACCTGATTCATCTCACTTTCACACTTCATAAAATCCTTTAAAATAATTACAAAACCCTTTCCAAGATAGTAAACATCACATAACAACCCTTTCAAAATAAAATAATCCATTTCTAAAATACACTCATACAAAAATATTTTTGAACATAGTATCACCTCTTACAAAAATCAAGAAGCTATTTAAAACCTTCAAAAAAAATTCCAAAGAGTGTACCAATGTTTTTCACATAAAATCATTCTATAACCACTCTTAGAAGACCAAAAGAGATCCAATATCACATAAAACAATAATTTTTATCCACAAATTGATTGAATAAAACAATTCCATCAATCGTAAAATAACCCTCAATGAACACAACATGGAATACATACCAAAAATATTAATTTAAAAAAAAAAAAAACATAAAAACGAACCGCTTGTTGAAAAACTCCAAACTGTTGTATTAAACATCAATCGCTCTACCGCTGCACCACAAGGAAGTGAAATAAGTCTGTAATCCCCATGATTTCACCAAAATGACACAAAATTAAACTCTTGGAATGATCCCTAGCTTCTAGAAATTTTACAATCTCATGAATAGTTGATAAAACCATAAACAAATGGGGGGAACATGAGAGTAAACCCACTTACTTAAGATATATAGAATAAAACGTCCCCAAAACACCAGTAAGAAAATTTTAAAATTTCCAAAATTGGAAGAGATGTTAGAATATGGATGAGGATGTCATATAAGAACTAGACTGGGAAAAAGAGTGATAAATTAATGAGTGGTGAATGAAGAAATTTACCACTTCAAATATGGATGATTAGATAAATCTGGATATGTTTTTCCCTAATCTACAATGGAAATGAGCACCAATGTGGGATAAACGAAGATGGGGTAACACCTAGTTCTATTTTATATGATTGAGAGATGAAAACACCAAAACAGATTAAACACTGAATAATATATCATATATTTTTTCTTAAACTATAAATGGGATTATGTCCTACCAAAATTCCTTATATAATAACCCAAATCCTCCATGATTATGGATTCCTAGTGGGTAAAAATTGATATGGTGGTTTTAATATGTTAGGGGAGTCCATTTTTTATGTGTAATGGGTGAAAAATTTTGACAAATGAAAGAGTTATGAAATAAACAAAATTGATTTTTAAATTTTGAAAAGGGTTCACGGTACGACCCAAATCATGAAAACTCACCCTTTCCTCAAAAAATGTATGAGAAAATCTCAAAACAAAGATATAATAGAAATTTAATTAAAATGAAAATTAAAACAAACCATGGATGTGATAGTTATCCCCACCAAAAAACATTTCTCCCTCCCAAATCCAAAACAAGGAAAAACAAAAAAACCAAACCTAACCAAAAGGTTGTAATGGACTCCTTTTACAAGTTTCTCCCTCCACCGAAAGGCCCAAAACACATCTAATTGAAAAATAATAGAAGAAAAACTCTCACCAACAAAATCATACACCACTTCCTAAAACAAACATGCATATTCAAACCAAATCCCAAAAACACATCAAACAATATCCAAAAAGGACAAAAAAACATATGTAGAACGGACAATGAAAACGAATGAGGTCACCGCAGTATTACATCTACAAAACTATTGGGGAACTCCAGTCCCAATTGTGCATCATGGAGGATGTTGGATGTTAAATAACTCTGAATGACATGACCTATTGTTAGACGAACACCTGGGAAAAATCCATGTTACTGATACATTGAGACTAAGAGAGAATCCCGACTATAAGAACCCACCTTCTATTCCGACTAGCATGGGCCAACACAAAGAGACCCCACAATTTAAAGTGGTAGAATGACTGCATGGTTAATCCACATAGTATGGGAAACTATGGGCTTACCATGTGGATCATTTTATTCAAATGGGAAACTTTTCACCATTACCTGGTCCAAGGATCAAGGCCATGTAGAGACCATGCAATAACCACTATCGCTTTTCAGATTGTTTCCTTCGTTGGTGAACAGTTACTAATAACTTTCTGAAAACTATGTGCTACCATATTCATAGCTCAATTTTGACTATTTACTCTAAAAACTGAATGGAAACAAATGGGGGAAAAGCATGAACTTAAGAGATAACTTGGGAATGAGATTCCCCCACCTATTTCCACCGAATGAGTATAACTGGATAAATATAACAATACCAGATGTATAAATAGCTCCCATATTTCATACTGAGGACATGAATGAGACTATAAAATTTTAACGACCATGGGATTTCCTTGACTATGCACCGGATTCACTCAGGGGCCTAAGGTTGGAGCATAGATGATCGAAGCATCTTTGGACACACTATCATGCCTTGGGAAAACCCCAAACAAAACTTCTTCTTTTAGTTCCACAAATAACTACACTATGATCTCAGATGGGTTCAATGAGACACAACACATTCCAAAATATATTTACCAAAATAAGAAATATTTCTGAAACAAGTGATTAGATGATGCACACACATCACCCCTTATTACTTCGGATGAAAAATGGGATGATTAAAAGACATAAGTGAACAACTTCCTCCAAACAGATGATTTCAATATTTTATGAAGCGAGGCACACATAATACAAAATTGGGACTCTCAGATGATTTCAAAACATTCACTTTTGTAGTCAAACGAGAACATGAAATCGCAAGGTGTTACCGAACATGACCCTAGAAAAAGATAAAAACAATACAAGGAAAGGGAACTTATTCCGTGTACCCAAACAACAAAAAATTCTATCTAGTGGCCATAACATCCTCTCCAGAATAGATTTACTACGATTGTTGTTTTACAAGAACCCTTTTTTGAAGAGACTATGAAGGGCCCATAGGCCCTCTTAGACACCATCCACCCCAACAACCCTACACAACACTCACCTTCGATTAATCAAGTAAATAACGAATAGATGGTCTCTTTAAACCTTCTAGGACCATTCATCCTCTACAAGAGGATCCATGACACCATGAAAGTAGATGGTGTGGACACAAAATTTAATGGCAGAGAAATACAATCATTGCATTGTTCAACTGGAGGACTTTCCAATGAAGATTAAATTTGGGATTCACATCAGTCGTGCATAAAATCGTTATGGGGATGTACCATATCCAACAAGAGAACCAAAACTCCCAACCAAGGTGGTCCATTGTTAAAAAAATCACTAATCAGAACTAAATAGATGAGTGATCCACTTCAATGGCCTCCCAAACATTTTTTAGAAGAGACAACTTACCATCCCTTCAACCCAATATACTGACCAAATAAAACCAAGAAACATCATTCAAACAAGAGGGTTCATGACCTAAAAAATTCTACAACAATGACATTTCCAAAAAGACATAAGACGCTGCACCAATACATGTCAAGAAGACTCCATGTTTTTCGTAAAAATATGTCACTTAATTGAAAATAAATTGGTTGGTGGTTAGCGTACCTCCCAATGGAATCCTATGGGACTCTCATAGGCATGTTTCATTTCCACATCAAGAACCCTCCTCATATTTGTCCCGAATCTCATACATTCATTCAATTAACCATCCCTAATCCCATATAACATTGTAAATGTGGTCCCCCAAGAAAATACCAATGGTTAAAATAAAAATTCCTTCCACTTTTTCACACCAAAACATTCAACCAACACATCAATTTTTCTCAAAACTGCTAACCACATAATAAAAACCAAATTTAATTTATACAATACATTTTAGAAACCACCAATCATTCAAATAAAATCTCACTTCCAATCCATACATTACTTTCAAAAAATTTCCACCCCTTTAAAACCCTCTTTGTTTTATGAAAAAAATCCCTTTAATCACCACCCATCGATTTAAAACACTATCTCATATTATTTAAAAAAATATTTTAATGATTTATAAAATAGTTGAAATTCATAATAGTTACGGAAAACAAATTTATCTTCATACCCCACACATAAATTCCAAAAATACTTCATTAAACTCAATAAACTTATTAATATTTCAACAATTTCTATTTGGAATATATTTTCAAAACCCCCACTCAAATATTTTATTATTTTATAATTGGTTCAAAAAAACGATTAACCATTTCAATATAGTTATGAAAATTTATTTCGACCATTTTATAAATCATGAAAATTTGTCTTTTCTGATAAATCATTTTGTAAATGTTCACATTTTTTAAATCAGTTATTATTTATAATATTAAACCTAGGTTCAAATATTCTAAATCAAACGGACATAAGATAATGTAAGTAGAAACATGTTTTTGGTGGGTTACATAGACATATGGTTGGTAGCCATATGCCAGTCACTTCACCATCACCGAGAGTGTTCTTGGACTATATCCTCGGCATCACATGGATTTCTAGGACTTGGGAGCTCACTTATACCTTTGATCAAACTCTTTTTCCATTTCCCCAATCATTGATGACCCATGAAATCGAAAGAACTAATATAAAACCTAACCTACCCTAGTGACTTGAATCACATCATGAGACGTGCTAGCTATGCACCCTATTCATAATCATATTTTCAATTCATTACCATTCTAACACATGATTATCATGACTCTTCCCAAAATAACATGTCCCAAAGAGTGACCATAACCCCTTTGATACCATTTTGTCACGAACGAGATCTGGTCTCCTCTAAAACACCTACTAAAAAAGACCATGGCAATGACTGAAGGGCATTCCTAATCCCCACAGGCTAGTACAAGTGCCCAAGTATCATAAAATGATATTTGGGAATTATTTACCAGAGATTATAAGCATAACATAACATGTCAATCCTATATAAAAAATCTATATTTCTCAAACCAAGACATATTTTACTAAATTTAATAATTGAATTACACAATCTAAGACAATGTTTAAAGACTATTAAATAGGAAAAAAACCAAAAAGGATATCCCAGTAACCTCATCAAGGAATGAGGTACCTCCCTCAATCCATATCCATGACACTACACCAAGAATGACCGCTATAAAACCATATCATTGGTACTAAAACCTTTACCCAGACCTGCGACAAAATAACCATGTCTACTTACACCCAATGTGTTTGTAGGGTTCCATAAAAATCCAATTAGTATTTCAACAAAAAAATATTGCATTTAATAATCCTTATATGAAAATAATTCTTTCAGCTTTTGCATACAATATATGCTAGTAAATATGTCTAAAAGATGAAACATTAAATAATAATATCATTCAAGTGAACACGTTAAAAGAAATCAACAATTCTAAATAGAATGAAAAAAACTACTATCTATCTCTTAAAAAACATACTATATACTGATTGAAAGAATAAAATATCTAATGAGAACTAGCAATTAGAAACAAACATAAGAACTAGCTTGTTGTGGATCCTATGTGCCTTGTACTTGATGAATGTAACCATACAAATATACTTTCTCTTGCACATGATCTACTAGAAGGTAATATACCCATAACATAGTGGTTCCCTAAACTAATCATCATCATAATCATCATCATATTTTATTTAGTTTTTTCATCGATGAATGTTTGATGTGAAATTGGGGCCAAACCTGGTTGGATAACTAGCATATTAGTACACATCCACCAACCTTGATACCTGGGTGTTCCCTCTTTTGTAACCACTTTTTCACAAAAAATAACTATAAAAACCCTTTTTGAAGACAAAAATCATAGTAATATCACATTAATCCATAATTTTCATCCATAACATCATTTAATAAAACTACTCCAGGAATCATAAAACAACCCCAATGAAAACATCATGGAAAACGTACCAAAAATATTCATTTATGAATAAAAAGTTACTTTAAAACCAACCTATTAACAAATGATACAAAATATAATTGTCACCCCAAAACAAAATGTAACAGATTCATGCTAAAAATATAAATCAATAAAAACTAACTCATCCAATAATTCTTACACACGGAATCACCTACCATTTTTTTTCTAAATACTCCAAATTGTTGTGTAAAAGATCAATCGCACTGCTGTCACAATAAAAGGATGTGAAATCAAGACCTAATATGCAATAACTCACCAAAATGATAAAATATAATTCCATATCTATGAAGCCTAACATTTGGAAATTTTAGAACCTCAATAAAAGTGGAAGAACCCCTAGGAAAATGGGATGAACATGAGGGAAAATCCTATTACATAATATATGTTAAATAAAAATCCTAAAATACACTAGTATATGTATTTCCAAAAGACAAAAATGAATGTCATGATCAAACAAGGCAGATTAGGACATGTTGAAACTGGAATGGGGGAAAAGAGTAAAAAGTGAAAGAGTTATGAAGGAAACAATTTTCCGCTTCAAATCTGGATGATTTGAGAAACATTCATAAGTTTTTCCCTAATATGTGATGGAAATAAGCTCCATAAAGGGAGACACGAATATGTTGTAGTTACTAGGTATTTTTACTTATAGTGTGATATAGAATCACTTAAAAATTGTAAAACGTGAATATGATATTAAATAAACAGTTTTTAACTGGAAACAAGATTACGGGGTGACCCAATTCCTTTAATAAATACCCATATCCATCATGATTGTGGATTAATAGAGGGTCCAAATTGATATGGTGGTGTTGATCTATTATGGAATTCAATTTTGGATGTAAAATGGGTGAAATATATTGAAACATTAAAGAGGTATAAATTAAAAAAATAGGTTTTAAAATCCGGAAATGGGCTCATGGTTTCGCCCAAATCATGAATACTCACACGTTACTCCAAAAAATTATGGAAAAATATCACAAAAAAGGAATAGGTAAAATTATATGAATAAATTACATTAAAATAATTCATGGATGGTATAGTCGTGAGGAGTTGGAGAAATCATGGGAGGAGTTTCGAGACATGTTCAGAGTCAAGTTTGTTTCTTTGGACATGAATATTTCTAGTATCGAGGATCTTATTACGCTACGATATGGGAGATCTAGTGCACGATAGTTTGTAATCCATTTCAGGAAACTTTTATGATATGCTTCAGACCAGTTTCTAGATGAGAAGTATAGGGAGAGGCAATTTGAGAGGGATCTGCATCCTGAGATCCAGTGTCGGGTCACCCGCTGAAGACATATCATGAGGTGCTGGCATGGGTATAGGTCACAAGAGGACATTTTATAGAACCAAATAATCATGAGAGGGGAGTTTTCATTATTCCTCATGAAGCATATCTATGATCAGGGGTTCTAGATTTTTAGGGAAGAAGTGTTTTCGTTAAGTTGGGGTTAGGTCCCAGCCCTCAGCATCATGTTTCTCTATGTGTAGTGGCTCTCATGAATATTCCAAGGAATCCGACTATTGTTTTTCTTATAAAGGATGTGTTCATCAATAGTGAGAGTACCTGAAATTTCATTGTAATCATCTTTCACTCAGTGTATCATTCATGGTCTCTCTGATGAGGCATTTCCAGCTGAGGCATCAACAATAGGTTGCACTTGCTTTGGATCTGTAGAGAGAATATGGGGCAAGAAAAGGGTATATTTGTGATTCTCCCCTTACCTAATGTGTTGGGTGAGGCCATGGTGGTGGACATCATTAGGTTCAGATAGGATTTAGAGGAGGTCATGGTCAGCATCATGCTTTAAAGTTTCTAGATTTAGGCGAGCTAGACATCGTTCGAGGTACCGTTTGTTTGTTTCCTCCTTGGGTGTATGCCTTGTTTGATTCAAGAGTGATTCACTCCTTCATATCACCTACCCTTGACCAGGAATTTGTACTTGAGGTAGAGGGGAACCTAGTTCCATTGGCATTGACTATTCTATTTGGAGGTCGAGATTACTTGTTTGAAGTATGTGGAGACTATTATCTAGTGTTGGGGTAGAAATTCCTTTAAGTATATTTACTATGTTTACAAATACAACCATATGATTTCATCCTCAACATGAATTGGTTATATTTAGTGAAGACTATATTTGATTACTTCATGAGGTAGGTGGTGTTCATCGAATCTGATGGACAACATGTGGTGTTTTTTATGAGAGAGACCCTCTGATGAGTCCGAGTTGTGTTTTATCCTTATCATCCTTGATGACTGAGCTAAAGCTGAGTTCATCTTAGGTTCATCAGTTGGTGTTTCCTAGTGTCATATAAGAGTTAAATTATGTGTTTCTAGAAATTGTTTCAGAAATACCCCCTTGAAATGAGATCAAGTTTGGGATCGATATACTACTAGGAGAATCTCCAATCAATATGTCTCTATATAGGACTTCCCTTTCTGTGTAATAGGAGATGCACATAGAGCTTGATGGTATATTACAATGTGATTTTTTTCAGTCGAGTGTGTCAGCGTATGGCATTCTAATGATGTTCATGAAGAATTTTGAAGGCATTTTGCAGTTGTGTATCGATTATCATGAGTTAAACAAAGTGGGAGTGAATAATTGTTTTCCTCTTTCATGGTTTGATGATTTATTCAATTAACTGAATAATGAAAAATTGTTCTCAATGATTGACTTGTAGTCAAGATATAATCAGATGCATGTTAATGATGAAGACATCCCGAAGAATTCTTTCTGTTGTGATCATGAGCATTACATGTATGTTGTAACACTGTTCGGGGTATAGAATTCTCTAGTTGTGTTTATGGGGTTGAGGAACTCCATGTTCGGTGAGTTCTTGGATAAGTTAGTGGTGGATTTCATATACTACATACTTGTGAACTCCGCATCTAAGGAGGAGCATGAAGGGCATCATTATTCCATTTAGGGAGTCCTTTTACAACAGTATCTATATGAAAATTTGTCAAAATGTGTGTTTTGGTGTTTCTATTCCTAAATTACATATTCTTTTTCCAATATTGAGGTTACTAATAAAATATGTAGGTTAATTATTCTAGGTAAATATTTTGTTAGTAATATTATTATTCATTTACATATTACTGTTTCTGAGTAATGTTATTATGGTGGATCAATAATATCCAAATTTTATTTCTCAGTTATATTATTCTATGTTTTTAACTAATCGTAGTATTTTATTTTATTATTTACATCATTATTCACTAAATAAAGTGATCAAATTATTATAATAAATTATAATTTGTTTTATCGTGTGTGGGATTTGAATTATATAATATCACTTGACATATATTTTTTTGAGAGATATTCTATTTATAAGATACAAGGTTGTTATAGATATTATTTTCAGACCATAAATAAAAACAGATGGGAATCCCAACTTAGTTAGAATTTGGGAAATAAAGAGAGGATATCACCAATAAAAATACATTGAATTAAAAAAATGACTCATTGAAATATTATTTTTTTGGTTAACCCTCTATACGAAATAAACGTGTATTTTTTTAATTAAATTTAATTATTTGGATGGTATATTTAGATTATTTGTGAGAAACTTGTTTAAGTAATAAATGTATGTTATGGGATTAAGGGAGAATTGCCACATAAATCGATGGTGATTGAAATACTTAAAGGGTCATAATATATAATAATATTTTGAGATATGACCTAAATAAATGTCTTAATTGATTATAAATATCACGTTTTAATTCCAGATTTTTGATAAATGATAAGTTATGATGAGAAATTTAAAAACTACAAAAACATTAAAGAGATAGAATGTGTGTGTTTGTGTCTATTTTATCATTATGCCTAATAAAAAATAAAATATAAAAAAAATAAATTTATATTTATATACTTGAAATCATGAATAATAGTATTATTTAATGAGTCAAAAATTAGAAGCGGATCATTTACTAGTTATTCATGTAGTAATCAACACCAACTGATATGAGTTAAACATTGAATACTAGAGGTAGATGTATATAAAGAGGTAGAAATATTATGATTATGGTTATCTTTAAAAAATAAATGTGATAGTTCGTTACTAATGTTATAAAAAATCACTTTTAGGCATACTTTTGATATTCAAATGAAATTATATATTAGTGGAAGTATAATTACTTTTTATCAGATTCTATCTCTGTAAAAAGAAACATATCTGGGAGAATGTGATAGCACTCTTACAACATATTATTACTCAATGAATATTTTTTAAAATATGTCACATAGACCCACCAAAGTAATATAATAGAGTTGGTGCACCCCTCCCCCCACACAATCTAACAAAATCCTAGGGAATATCAATTATATTTAGAGAAATTAAGTTTCCCAATTATAGGTAATCAAACTGATGGAATGAACTTTTTTATTTTTTTAATTTTATGGGAGTTAACAACATTAAAAACATGATCTATTTTTTATTGAAGAATATAATATTAAAATATCATAAATTAATTGTTAGGTAGTATTCATTATTAAAAACTTAGAAATGTTCACCAATTAACGAAGAACCAAAGTATCATTTATTTATATAATGAATTTGGATGGTCAGGGGAAAGACATGCATTATATTATCATGTCTGTATCAAAAAAATACTTACACTATGGTGACGGTATTTGTAGGATAAAATGAAATTTTATATATTCTTTTATGAATTATTGAAATATATTTTAACGTTAAAAATTAAATGTTTCTAATTTTTAGATATGGATATGAGGATATATTAGTTGTTTTTTAGGATACTATTAATGAATTGTTTATGATTTCCAATTATGTAGTATCTAACAAGGTAGACTATGGATAAATAATATATGATTACAAAAAATATGATGTTGATGAGAACATTAACTAACCATTTTTATCCTGAAATATCAACATTTCATGACATATACAATCTGAAACATTATGAATTATTCAATATCCTCAATACATATTTGATAAATATTATTCCAATGTTAAAAATGAAATAAAAATATTAATTGATATATGAATCCATAAAAATTCTAAAAATCAATGATAATCAAGTTGAAAATTATAGTGATCTCGAAAATGAAGAACTTTTTAGTAATACAATAGATTCATGTGTCCGATCACAAATGTCATTAAATGAAATAAAGTAAATGTATAATGTAAAAATCATATTAATTTTTTCATGTTTTGTAGTATTTGAAATATTTATGTGAATTATAAAATAACCATAAATGAGGAGTATGAATAAGATGATCAATTTTCATAACATTAAATTTTTTTATAAAATATCAAAAGATGTTTCTATATATTTTTATATTATAAATAATATTATATGAATAAAAAACAAGAACTCAAGTGAGTAATGGGGAATAATTTTGTTTATCTTATTTAATAAAATTAGGTAATAATTTCAGAATGTGTTAAAAATATTAATTAAAAATGTAAGAAAATTTTGGATTCTTTATGTGGTGATGAGGATAGAGAATATAAAATTAAATATTTAGACCACATGAATGAATCAAAAATATATGTTTTCAAGAAAAATGAAATGTATAAAAATTCTATTCTGGAGAAATATAATTCAATGAAAACTAAAGGATAAGATGTGTATATAAAAGTGACGTGGATTACCTTCAATTGATCAAACATATTAAGGTGACTTTTACTAGGAACAAAAAAATATGAATGTTCAACATAATAAAATAAAATAATAAAAATAACAAGGAATAATAACAAAATGTTATAGTCATGTAGATTATAAATGTTTTGAAAGAATTTAACAAATATGTCCATAATTTATTATAATTTAAATATTAATCATATAACATTTCATATAATTATAGTCCAAATAGACAAGTCACTTATGTTCCATCTAAAATTCAATGATAATTTTTTTTACAAATTTTGTGCATTCAAATAAAAAAAAGAAATTTTATACTATTTAAAATGAAGGAAAATCTTATATATCAAGGTATTATAATAATATCTTAAAAATAATCAACAATACTTGAAAAAATAGTATCAAAATATTATAATTATGAAAAAATACTCATTTAAACAAAATGTCAATAATTGGAATGTTATATCACACTCGAAAGTATTTTGTTGTTATTGTGGGTTTTATTTCTACATATAGTAGTAATTCCTACTTAATATTTCATTGCATACACATAGGAATTTTTAAACTATGATTTTTTAAAAAAATAAGTTAATTAACATAGGAATATAATGAGTAGATAAATTATTATGATAACATATATAGGAATTGTAACTAAAAATAGAATTTATTGTCTACAAGAAATTTGTACAATGTGAAACTAATGGGGTAAAATTATTTATGATTTTAAGATCACCCTCCTTGGGATGTCTAAATAGTATTAAATTTTATTTTATATTTAATTGATAAATATGGAAGAAATGAAATCTAATGTATATATATATATGAATAAATATATTATAAGAAATTAATGAATTCTAGATTGTGGAAATTTATGACATATGTTTAGTGAAAAAAATCAGCACAAATTTTAAAACACAATGGTGGGAAATTATCATTTTTAAGTGAAATATCCAAAAAATTATCCTAATTGGGACTTCTAATAAAAAAAATAAAGAGATAAAATGATATTTTATACTCAATGTTGATAGCCCTAAATGAATAATTTTGAGTATAAGTCAATTATTTTATGATTTCAATAAAGATATCATTAATAAAAATTCATTATTCATCATTAATTAATAAGATGTATTAGTCATCAATAATAGTGAGAAAACAAGTAGTATCCTATTAAAAGATAGTAAACCAAAAAATTCATTCTACATGTCAATCAAATTTGAGAAAAAACTATAGAATTGAAATATTATCCATTATGTAATAATAAAAGGAAGTATAATATTGATGAATTATGTGGTGGGAGACCTATACCCACGAAAAATATAATGAGATAGTGTTTTTTCATTTCAAAAAAATGGAAAAAAATTCAAATAACAACAAAATAGTAGAAATTACTTATAATGTGATACTATAACTAGTTTACTTACATTTTTTGGTCATGATAGAAATTATTATTCAATAAATTATTTATATTTTATAACAATCTTTGATGATTTAACATATATTTCCACGATCATTTTAACGAAATATAATTCAATAATTGTGGAATTATTCAAAGTCATAGGTAGAATGGATTGATAGGAAAACATACTCTACATTAAGAATATGTGTTCAGATAACATCAAACAGTACACCAATGAAACTTATAAAATCTAACTACTAATGAAATTAATCAATCATCATTACAGTGGATTATATACTCATTAGGAATTTTTTGTTGTATAAATAAAATATAAGGTTCATTATTGATGGGAATGATACTACTAGTTGTGAAAATTACCTATAAATATATCTGAATGGAAGATTCATTCACTAGTATTCCCATGGTAATCATTTTTTTATTGAGCATTAGAAACACATAAAAACAAATGAAATTATGTATATTTGAAATCCAAGAGTAAGGGATGTTAAGGTTTATGATTTCCTTTGTTACAAAACGATTAAATAAAGTAATGTATAGAACATAAATGAGATATCAAATGAATGTATTTTCATGTGATATATTACTAATGTTTGAGGATGTACATGATGTAATAAATTCCTTAACGTGATGATTGATTTATATAAAATGAAATTTATTAACCAATATTCTAAATAAAATTTAACATTGAAGTACATTTATAGAAAAGTAATGTTAACAAGATGAATAATTTAGTAGTTAAAAGGGAAAAATGATGATATTATTATAATTTGATTGCAATTAATTCTAACCAAATCAATGATAATTATGAATTTGATGGAATTTTGAAAATGACAAAAAATAAATTAATGAATTTTTTTAATAATAAGACTTCATTTCATATGATGAATCCTTAATTAATGAAAAAATATAAATTATTTGTTGAAAAAAAACCACTCTCATTATATAGGATGACCGAGAAATTGTATAAGATTTAACGTACATTGAGGATTTGATCAATGAAATCAATGAAGAATGAGAAAAAATTTAATAGACATTTAAATAGAATCATGTAGAACAATAAATTATAATTATGTGATTTTAAAAAACATGTGTTTTTCTGAATCATTTTTTAATTAACATAATATGTTTGATACTTTTAATTTCAAACAACACTAAATATAGAATTTATTATTTCAAATAACAAATTGTATCTTAAATTATATTCAATACCAATTAATTTTTTAGTAATAAAAAACATATATATTACATTTATACATGCACAAAACTATTTTTTGATTATATTATAACCAACATTGACTCCCTTCAGTATATTGGGTTACACTCAAGGTCGAGTTTTCCCGTACATCAAGATACTATTAATAATATTATTAAAATATTATTTTATAACCACCAACAAATTGAAATGCAAGTTATGCATAAGATTAACTAATTTTTTAAAATATGATTTACAAGTGTATATCAAATGAATCCTTTGGTTATCAATTACTATATTTGAATGTAAGAACTATTTTAATATAAATAAATTACTTTTCTATGAAATCCTTTTTTGTGTACAATAAGAATTTTATCTGAACAATAAACAAAACAAATATTTTTAATTTATTTTATAAAATTAATATATTGTATATTCAATTAAAATTTATGATAGTCATCCAATATATTTAATATTTTATGAAAATAATAAATCTATTTTTATTAATAAAATCTATATTTAACTGAAAGTTAATTTTAACTATTTTTAATGGAGAACAAATTTTAAAGATTGTGTTTCACACTAAAAATAATATATGGAAAAATAAAATTCTTTTGGGATTTTTAATATAAATATTTTCTTTGGTTGATTTTTTTGGTATTTTTCAAATATGATTCATTTTTTGATAAATAGTAAAAAAAAATTTAATTTCAAATAATTTTTTTCTTACTTTGTTTATTTACCAAAATTATATTTTATTTTCGTTTTATAGTTTAATTAGTTCAATATTATATAAATTAATCAATTTTTTTTAATTTGGGTAAATTTTAAACTGAAATTTGAAATAATAACATTACAAACTTTTGAACAGTTTCTAATTAAAAAACCATCTTTATCGCTACATATATAGGATTGAATTTAAATTAATTTCATCCACATATGTGATATGAATATGAAAAATATGATTCAATATTTGGAATAAAAATATTATTATTTGAATTTATTTGAAAATATTTTTTCCCCAAATAAATTTGTGAAAGTGATTAAAATTAATTTCTTTGGTAATGAAAAAAACTAGAATAAAAAGATATTAAACCTCAATATTATGTAAATAAATTATCTAAAATTAATCCCAAAATTCTTCAGATTTCATATTTCAACTATTTAATCCATTTTATATAACGTTAACCATTATCATATCCATTTATCATAGTAATAATGTTGGTGTAATTCCTTTTCTAAAATTTACAATAGTTCCACTCCTCCTGCACTGTAAATAAGAACCCACCCATCTCACTTATGTCAAAAAAATAAATCCTATTATCTAACCCAAAATCATCTAAAATATTCTCATAATATCCTTCCCTTCATATTATAAACATTGATTTGTGCATAAACCAACCAAATATTCATTTTGGTGCAAAGCAATAGGAGTTACCAAAAGAATAGGTAACATTATTCCTTGAGATCTATTTTTTCAATATATACCACATTAACTAGTCTTATTATATAATTATAAATATAAATAATTATCCAAAAAATGAATATATGTTTCTATTAAAATGTTTAGACCTAAAAATACACACACATTTATATAATGGATAATGAACACAGTGTTCTTATGTACGGTGAACTACTTCCTCCCAAAAAGATGTTATTTATTTTTATTTTAATACCTCCCATGGTTGGGGATTATGATGTAATCATTGATTCTATATGATATTTATGTTTTATTTAATGTTATGGAATTATTATTTAAAACACACATTCTTGCTTTCTAGTTTTTCTTAATACGATGACTTTTTATGTGGTTGTGGGGACGACCTCCTCATCCAAGCGAAGTGATTCATTGACAATTTACATGAAACTTGTTACGTATGAGTATTGTAAACTTATATTATATATATATAATAAATATAATATAATTATAATATATAGACCTATATTTCATTTAAATTAATTCTTTAAAATAGTTATTTAAACGGAAACAACATTCAGGTGTACATACGACCTACTGTCACCATAAATGATGCACTCCATTTGATATGGCTATATATAATAACATATTATAAATTCATATATATTGAATATATATGAAATTTAAATAATTTTTAAAATTATTTAATTATTTAAATCAAGATATAAGAAAGATAATCATGAATAATTAGTCAAGACATATACAAAAACAACAAAGATATTAGCCTAAATTTTAGCATTAATAAGGAATTTATAACAAATTGGTAATGTAATATCTTAATAAAAAAATATATGTTATTATATATAAAAATATGGTTCTTGGAATGATTTATAATATAATTAATTATCTTATAAATTATGTTTTAATGTGTATGAATTAATTCATGACTAAAGGTACATGGTTTGTTAGTATCCATATTATTTCAATGATTCTTATGGTTTATTCACCATTAATTACATTTTATAGTATATATACATACAATGAATATAAAATATTACTATAATAATTAAAATTATGGGTGTTTAGAAATAATTTCAATGATCTATCTTTAATGGGGTTTTACATTAAGAATGTTAAACAATTAGAAAGATGGTTTAGTCATAGTTTTCCTTATTTGAGATAAATGTTTTATTATGCAACCCTACTATTCATTGAGGTGGATATACATTATTTATATATTTTCAATAATTAATATACTTCATTTAATGAAATATTATTCTTCAATTAAATTCATTCTTTACATGGTCTATGATTCAATGTCACCAAGTGTAAATAATTTATTACAACAATTTCATGGTTTATTAGAAATGATTATGATTATGCATCTTTTTATGAAACCATAAGATCAAACATTTATTAAGATTCCATGAATTTAATTATCCTATTATTATTCATGATATATTTTTGTAAAATTTACCATTTTTACTGTCTGGGGAAACATTAATATTTCATAATGTTATAAAAAGATATCACATTATCCGTATTTTATGGTAAGAAATAAGGGTTCATTCAAAACCATGTTTATAAAAAAAATGATTTCAATAATATTAAAATTTTATACTATAACATTATAATTAATTTTTTACACATTTTTTTATCTTTTTTAAAAATAGTTCTTATATAATGAATATTATTTTATTTTTTTATTGATGTAGTTTTGAAAACATTTTACATTTCACAAAGAATGTAATGCATCTACAGATTTATCCTAAATCATGAAAATACGTAAATTGATGAATCCATTCAATGTTTAAAAGAATAAATTTTTAGAAAAAAAATTACAGGAATATTTTAATCATTCAATGTATTTAATGTTATTTTTAGTTATAATGTTTTTCCAAAAAATGATTTAAATTTGTTTTATAATATTTTCAAAACAATATTTATTTATTTTTTCAAATTCATATTTTCGTATAAAATGATTTCATATATTTTATTTCTTCTTTTATAAGATTTAAAGGTATTACAAATATAAATGTTATTTGAAACATTTTCTATATTTAATAAACTGTATTTAGATTTTTTTCCTTGAAAATGTTTTCATAAATTTATTCATGATTTGTTTATAATTAATCATGGAAAACTTTTTTAAAATTGTTTTCATGCTTCTATTAATTTTTTTAATGGAAATAAAATTTCTAAATTTTTTCAACATTACTTTGTAATGTTTTTTAGAATTTTTTTTTTCAACACGTTTCCAACCCATGTAATATAATATTTCATAGATATTTTCAAAAACAATTTATCAACATGATTTCAGGTTTCCTAACTATATTTTTAAAAAGAATGTTTTTCAAAACAATTAATTTTTTAAAAATAATTTTGCAAATAATAAAGGTTATTTTAGTCATGAAATTATTTTAAAAGGTATTTCAAAATTATTTTCAACATTGATGAAATCATTTGTGATACAAATTCCATTTATTGGTATTTGATCCATGGGTTCCATTCATATTATTTGGATAAATGGTTTTATTTGTATGGAATGATGTTCATGAAACACTTTTGTAATTCATGGGTTACATGATTCTGAAACTTGTTTCTATTTTATGGGTTATATTTTTATGACACGTTTTTCCTTCATTAGTTTTATGTTTAGGAAAACTAAATATCTTCTTGGGCTAATTTTTTATGAAATGATTAAAGAATCTATCAATATCCAAATGTTTTTTATTGGATTTCATGTTTATGATACCCATTTCATCTCATGGGTTATGATGTGGAGAATGTTTATGACCTTGTGGAACTCATGTTGATGATTTAATTATGAGATGGTAGGTACCTTTATCTCCATTAAAATCATTGGGTAATAGTTTATATCTATTGAGATGGAAATTGCATGTATATGGACTGAAATTGTTTTACTAATCGATATTTTCAATATTTATGGGCTTCTGAGTGATCCTTGACTACTAATATGGTCATGGGAGTGAACCATGACAACCATGATAGTATAGTGAGTAATCTCGTACTACTAATATACCCTTGAAAAGGATTCCTTAACTATTATGGAAATAATTTCATTTATTTATTTTTCTACCAAAAATTATATTATGTTTTCTTTATATTATGTTTTAATTTTTATGGCCTTTATTCCAAGATGACCCATGTTTAATACAATACAAATCAATATTCCATTACACTCGTATATTATCTTTGTTATATAGTGTATAATATTGAAATATTATTATCATTTTATGAAACCCTTATGATCATTTTATGCTAATGTAACTTTTTTTTTAACATTAAAGAGATTAGTTCCTCACCCAGTTAGTATAATTCCTTTCCCAGTGATATTAAGAATTAATTTAAGTAGAATTAAAAAAGGGGGAGATCATTATAAGAAAAAATGAAGATATTTTACCATGTTAATAATAGTTTCTTCTATTATTCCACATACACAAAACATATATGTTTCCCAATAATTTATTTTTAAAATAGGATTAATATTCAATTAAAATGATATAATATCTATTTATGTTTAGCATGGGTCTCTATATTTGGTATCAATGGTAATTTTTAACGAATATTTTGGAACTATGATAAAAAAAAAATAATTGAAATCCCTAAGGATATTTCTAAGACCATTTCTAGAAATATCACTAAGGATAATCCTATGGTCTCATATATTTTATAGTAATTTTATTGATTTAGGAATCCAATATAAAATGTTTAATGTTTTTGTGGTGTTTCTCTTTGATAAGTGATGCTCAGACTATATATTTTTGTAAAAAAATAATGAAACTATTTTAATAACATAACTATTTTTCTATGTACATCTTTGTTTATAAAAATTAATTAATAGAAACAAATTATATTTATGTTTTTTGAATAATTAATATTTTATATATTAAATAAAAATATGTTTGATAATCATCCAATATATTTTATAGGTATAATATAGTAATTAATAATATTTTTTAATAAAAATATATATTATTATAAAAGATAATTTTAACGAATTTTAATGGAGAGAAAATATTAAATTTTATTTTTGACATTATTAACTTTATATTTCAAAAAATGACCATTATTTTTTATTTCTGAACAATGAAATTTTCCTTAGGTGAGTTTTTTGTATATTTAATATATGAATTTTTTTAATAGTGCAAAACTCTGAATTTTTTTTCAAAAATGATTTTTCATCTAATTTATTTATATATTTAATTTTATTAAAATATAAATGTAATAGTATAGTTAAGAAAATTAATATAATTAGATATAATTTAGGTTATTCGAACAAATTTATGATTGAAATTAGATATAAATACATTTCAAACGATTTAACATTTTAACCTTTTCACCCTTCTTTTTCCCCCCAAATGTGAGAGAAAATTTAAATTATTTTCGTCAATTAATTTATTATAATTATGAAAAATGGATTACATATTCTGAATCAACATAAAATATAATCATAAAAAATAATTTTTTTATCTATAATATTAAAGAATGTGACTGAAATTAATTACAATAATTAAGAGAAATATTATCCTAACTAGAAAATATACCTTAGACATATTTTCACAAATGTACTAGAAACGTGACTAGAAGTCAATTTCTATTCATATGTCAAACACATACTAACTTTTATCTAATTTTGACGATTAGTGGAGCTATATATTATTGAAAACATGTCGGTAAAATTCCAAATTCTAATATTTACAAGAGTGTCACTCCTCTACCACTATAATAAGGCAGTCAAACATTCCACCCATTCAAACCCCTCAAGGTATTTTTTTAGAAAAATTTTATATACAAAAATAATATCCTAAATCTCTACATTAATTATAGACTAATTCCTTTAAGAAAAAATTCATGAATCGAATTCTTTTTGGTGTAAACTATGAGGAGTTACCCAAAGAACTTGTATAATCCTCCCTTAATATCCATTGTTTATTTTTATTATCCACCACTAAAATATTCTTATTACATAATTAAATCATAAAAACAATATAATAAATATTATTATATATTTTCATTACAATTATTTTATCTGTAGTTACACTAAATTCAATCTATTAGGTGATGAAATTACTATTCTTTTGTATGGTTAACTATTCCTCACAAAAAGAGGTAGTTCATTTTACCATTACCACCTATAATTGTTTATAGTTTTGATAAAAAATAAAATTTTATGATATAATTGATATATATTAAGTATTTAATATTTTTAAACTATTATATAAAAAATCCTAACATAATTTCCATTTTGTGTAAATATGATAACTTCATTTATGGACGTGTGGAATACCCCCTCCTCAATGTGATGTGATTCATCCGCAGAATTAATGAAATATATTACAGATAGGCGTAAAAACATTATATCAAATATATTATCTAATAATTCAATTGGAATGATAATATATATACATATATGTCATTTGAATAATTTCATTAAAAAACAAAATTTAACTTAAACAGTGTTTCATGCATTTATATGGCCTACCATCTCTATGAATAGTGTATTTCATTTCATATTTCTATATTTTATAAATTATTATAAATAAATAAAAAAAGAAAATATATGATAAATATGCCATGTTTAATATTATATAAATAACTAAATCATGATCTAAGTATGAGTATCAATGATAATAAGTGAAAACATATAAGAAACCCAAAAGGGGTTATTACACAAAACAAAACATTAATAAGGATTCGTAAATAAATAGGTGAAATAAAATTATAATAAAATAATATATGGTATTATATATAAAAATATGGTTCTTTGGTAAACTCATAATAAGTTTATATATATTTTATATGTGTTTTTTATATTTAAGATGAATGTAAAGACTTATAGTAAGGGTTTCTAGTTTCAAATTTATTTCTACGAAACTTATTTTTGATTCCCCATTCATTCATTTTATTGGTGTATATAATTTCCATTAATATATTATATGACTATTTATCTTATATTATTTTAACATATTAAATTATATATTTTAAAAATAGGTTTAATAAAATTATATCATATATTCAAAGTAATAATTCAATTGTATTGATAATATAGATACATATATGTCATTTAAAATATTTATTAAAAAAATATAAATAAACTTAATTAATGTTATTTCATATATACGGCCTTCTGTCTCCATGATTTGTGTATTTCATTTCGTATTTCTATATTTTATAGATTATTATTTGTAAATAAATAATGAAAATATATGATAAATATATCATGTTTAATATTATATAAATAATTAAATCATGATCTATGTATTAGTATCAATAATAATAAGACATAACATATAATAAAAAAAGTAGGTATTATACATAACATTACAATATCATATATTTGATTATAAACCAGTAAGATAAAATAATAATAAAATAAACTATGGTATTATAGATCAAAATATGGTTCTATGGTTAATTCATAATAGGCTTATATTCATTTTTCATGTGTCTATCATTTAAGGAGAATGTAATGACTTGTAGTAAGGGCTTTCCAGTCTCACATTTATTTCTATGAAACTTATGTTTGATTCACCATTCATTCCTTTTTGTGGAGTATATTATTATAATGAATATATTATATGATTATTTATCTTATATTATTATTACATAAATATTTAATAATACATCTTATATGTGGTATTACCATTAAAAATATACCAAAATAATTAGATAGTTTGTTTCAATTTTCCTTCTTTTAGGCACATGTTTTTCATTACACCAATATTATTTTGTAAGGTGAATATAATTCAATTAAATATTTTTTATCAAGAATTTAATTATTTAATGATATATTTATATCCATGTAATTCTATTTTATTATATGGGGACTCTGATTCAATGTGACCATGTGTTAAGATTTTATTGAAACAATCTCATTTTTTGAGGATTATTTATGATTATCCTTTGTTTGATGAATTTATATGATTCATCATCCAATAAACCTCATTTTTATTCTCCAACTCTAGTATTTCATGATATAATGAATATTTAGTACTGGATTCCCACTATTGTTTCCTATGATATTTTATAATGTGTTTTAAGAAGACCTATTTTTATCCTACTCTTCGGTCACAAATCTATGTTCCTTCAAAATAATGTTTTATAAAAAAGATATTAGAAATGTTTTATTATTATCTAATGGTGTATAATATATCATTTTACCCATTTTTTAATTATAAAAAATATGGGTATTAAAAAATATACATTTATTCGTCTTATGATTGTGTTACATTTCTAATTTTTTCATGTTGCAAAATGAATGTTCAGTATATGCATATTAATAAACCATTATTTCCATCCATTCATTAATGATTTTGATTTATATTTAAAATATTCAATTTAAAAAACATTATATTCTTCATATTTTTAGTTTCTAAAGTAGATTTAAATGAACGTTTTTTTTTCAAAAAATTTGTGATTAAAAAATTGTTTGAAATTATTAAAAAATAATTGTTTATATCATTAAAAATGGCTATTTTCAGTTAAATTTATTTCATTGATTTCTTGCATTATTTTATTAAATTAAAAAGTATTCTCATTGAAGGGGGTTTCCAAATCATTTTAAATATTTATTTTTATGATTTCCTAGTAATATCATATAATTTTTTTAAATTAATATTTTCAGCCTTATTTTATATGTTTTCAAAGAAATTGGATTTAAAAATATATTCATGATTATTTTATAATATTTAGGGAAAATTGTTTTCATAATTTTTTCATGCATTAATTATAAGTTTTCATGAATTAAATTTTCAATATGTTTTAAAATATTATTTGATATGTTTTTAAATCTATATTTATTGAAAATGGTCATCAATATGTTTTCATGGATTTAATGTTTTTTTCAAAGGTAAATGGTTTCAAAATTCATTATGTTTTAAAAATAAATTGTAAATGAAAATTTTATTTTTTCCACATGAAATGTTTTCAAAATTTATATCAAATTTTTTTTATATAAAATTTCATCCTTTAGTGTTTCTCATTACTTTTCGAGGGATATTACCAAAGGGTTATATTTATATTCATTCACTGGATGGTCATTGTTGTGATGGCTTGATGGATATTAATATTTTTTCCCTTTCATATATATATATTTGTGAAACTAATTTCTATCTAATGGTTTATATGTTTATGAATCTCATTTATCTTCCATGGGTTGTATTCTTATTGAAAATTGCTCTTTTTTTGGTTTATGATTTTATGAATGGATTATGAAACTTGTTTCGTTTTTTACAAGTTATGATAGGATTACAAGTTTATGATACAAATTTATCTCATGAGTTATGATAAGATGAATTTTTATGATATATTGGCACACATATGAATTATTTCATTGTAGGATGGGTGGTACCAATATCTAATTCAAATGAATTGGGTAAATATTTACACGTTAAGGGATAAACATGGATGGAATTGGGAGAAACATGGTTTGGTAACAGACTCTATCTGGTATGATTGTATTTGAAGTGAACCATGACATCAATGATGGTCATGGGTTTTTACCATGACTATCATGATGAAATATGGTGTATACTAATTCCTCTAATATGTACATGGATGTGGTTCCTTGAATATCTATGAAAATAATTTTATATGTTTATCTCGCTGCAACATTTATTAAGTCGTACACATATTTTATTCTATTACTGATAATTCCATTGATTCCTTGATTATTAATGTTTTATTAACTACAACAATTTATTCCATGAATCATATATATGCTATTTTATAGGAATCCTATGATATTATTATGTTATTATAAAGTACTAATATTGTTATGCTCAAGTTATACATATGGGTCTCATTTGTTTAACCTTAAAAAATTCCATGATTTCCCCATTCTTGTGTTTCCTTTACCCATGTTATTATGATTTGTTTAATATAGAATTAATAAAGGGGTATATCTTTATAGGAATCATGGAATATCATACCACAAGTTATATGTTCTTTTTCTCTTTTTCCAAAAAAAATAAACCACTACAGTACATGAGAATGAATTGTTGTAATGTGTTTAAAGTTGATCTAATATGATGTAATTTATATGTATGTTAAGTTGGGGTCTCTATATGATTGGTACAATGAATGGGTTTTAATAAATTAAATAAAATATGTAACATGTATATAATTAATGAAATTATTCTATTCAAATTAAAATTTTAGATTATAATGATAGTCTTTGAATAGTATTTTCCAAAAGATATATTGTTTGATGCTAATGGGATATTTCATGCACTCAAAGAACACATTCCTTATATATTATTCTAATTAGTTTTGAAAAATGTCTTTATAAATACATATGTAGATAATAATTTTATTACAAGACAATATGAATGATTTATTCTTGTTAAATTTATATGTATGGTGTATAAATTGTAGAATGATATGTATCATCTATACCATATTCTTACATCAAGGTATTAATATTCAGAATATTTTCCACATAAATGTGAATTTTTAAAAACTATTAATGTAGGAGATCATTATGTAATATAGATATCCACAGTCACACCTAATTTCATTGTTAATGTTAATGATAAAATATTTTTGTGTATATGATATATATTTATGTGGAATGTTCAATGAAAATGAAAATAATTTTTTTATATTTCTATAACATCTAGAATTAATAATTTTATATTTTTTATAGATATTATATAATTATTGATATATTATCTTATCCAATGTGAAATATTATTGATAATTATTGAAAAATATTTGAATGAAATATCCTAAAGAATTCATAACACCCCTATCTGTTGGAATTTAAATGATCAATGATAGTTCTTGATCATATGTGAATCGAATGGAATTAGAAAATTATTAATATTATGATTTGTCAAATATAATAAATGGAAATTATATTATATATAATGATTAATTTAGGAAGATATCATAGTGATCAAAATAGACTATCATATTATATAATCTAATCAAATTTTTTCTAATATCAATCAAATGTTATGTCCTATAATTCTATAAAAAAATGTATGGTGTAATATATTTTTTCTCTATAAATATAAACTAGGTAGTTAATTACAAATAATAGTTTAAAAATCAAGTGCATCAGTAATTTTATGTCAATTTATTTTAACATGTAATAGAAGAAAAATAATAATATTGTTCATTATGAATTTTTGATTTTAAATATTATAATATTATCCATTCTTCTACTAAAATGTTTTGGATGATAGTATAGTTATATGATCTAAATTTATAAAACGAAAATGATTATGGATTTATTTTGATATTTTTTTCTATTGATATTACAAATAATCTGTTGTATTACTCAAGATCATGTAACGTAGAAATGATATTTCATTTCATTTGATAATATGTAAAATATATTGATTTTAAGCTAAATTATTATTCCCCAATCAACTAAATTGGTAATAAGTTAATAAACTATGTGAATAGAGATAAATATTAATACTTGTGGAAGAAACTATAAAAAAAGTTATAAAAGAAAAATAGTGTATTCTATATCATAGGATGCACACAACCACAAGTTTAATCAATCCATGAAATAAATTTCCTTACATTTAAACTCATCCATAGCTTGTCAAACACACAACCACAAGTTTAAATGCACCGTAATAAAATATACAATTATAAAATAATTCTAATATTGGTGGGAATTAATTGTAATTACTAAATTATTTAAAATATAATGTTGTATATGTACAATATTAATTAAAATTTATATCTATATAGTAAAAAAAAATTTAAAAACATTTCAAAATTTTTTTTTAAAAAAATATTTTTTTTAAGAAAGTGATTTCGAAAACTATTGTGAATATTTGTAAAATAAAATTAAAAAGTAGTCACAAAATGTAATGAAAAGGCAGAATTATATTTTCAAATTTCAATATAATATTTTTATTCGATTATTTTTTTTTCTAAAATGTTTCATTTTTTCAATGAACTGCGAAAATACTATTTTTATAAAAACATCATATGAATTAAAATTATTTACAAATTAAAATTAGACATTAAATTATATTATTCAAACCTTAGAAAAATTGTATTATAATAAAAATAATTTATTTCAATTTAACTACTTTAAAAAAACTGATATTAAAACCATCCGTATTTATGATAATTTTATTGATGAGAACCCATTTTCCAGTCACATAAATGGGTTTATTTAAAATTTAATTTTGACACTTATGTTAATTGAAATTCGTTAAATGTATTAAATATTTTTAATAAAATGCATTTATATTTGATTAAAATTTCAAATTACATTTTGACTATAATTAATTATTTAAATATTTGAATTTAATTACCTGATATAAGCTAAAAAATGGTTAACCAGGGGTTAACGAAAAAGATAAGGCTTAAATTGGATATAATTCAGGTATAAAATATATTTTATAGAAATATATGTAACTTATAATGTATAAATACATATAAAAAACTATTTTTAACTTTTTATGTATCAAAATAAAGGGTGTAACTTTTTCTTTTCAGAAACTACAATTGTTACACTCACCTAACTTATAAATCGTCACCACCTATAATCTATTTTTTACATAATAAAAAAAATCAGAAAATAATTTCTAAATTAACCTAAAAATATCCATAAAATAATCCAAGATGGTTTTTTTTCATTATTAAATTATAGGAATACTTTAGAAACAATCTTTATAATGTGGTCAGAGGAGAGGTAAAATTCCTAACAATGTGTTTTTTTAATTCTTTCATCCAACTCTTTTAGATATTCACAATTTCTTATATTATAGAAATAATAATATCTATACTATAATTATTTTTTTATTATTTTATGGAAAGTAAAAATATCTATCTACACTTTCATCATAGTGGAAACAATTATCTCACTCATGGGTATGACAGACTACCACCATCCAAATCGATGTTACATTTTTCACATCGACAAATCTCAAGGTTTGGTATGATGAGGGATATAAATTATATATATCATATTTATTCCAATTTAGTGAATATATCATATATATAAAAATTTGTTCCGTTCTGTTTGGGATACAACAACGTCACTGATATGTTCAGCGGATAACCACCTCATTTAGTGATGTGATTTGTTCCTCACTTATTATTTACATGGAAGGTAATATAGATAAAACTAATTAATATATGTGATATAAATTTAAAATAAAATGATATTATTAAAATATTAATCATTATAAAAATTTGATATATCTCTTTATTTTTTTCAGATTTTCACTCTCTGATTAATGATAACAACATTTATACAATTTTGTCCAACCAACTTGGCAATGAAATGTGGCTCTCATCTCCAAACCAAACAAAAATAAATATTTATATAAATATTTATATTTAATTAATAAAATTGTTTATAACATTATTATAATTATATAATGATAAAATATTACTAAATTCCATTGCATAATTATCATTGAAAAATTAAAACTTTAATCATGCGTGTGTATGACCCACCATCTCAATGATATTAATATGATTTTGTTCCCACAAACTTCATTATTGAGTGGTATAAATAATATAATTGATGTATAAATATGATATTTCTTTATATTTAATAATATTCCATAATTAATATACAAGAGAATCAGAAAATTCATGACATACTATGAATGAGAAAACAATGAAAATAAAATAAAAAATAACTATAAAATGAGAGATTATTAAAGATCAGTTAATTAGATGTTATAAAAGGATAATATATAATTTTAAAAATTATAATATGGTTATGTATTATGTTTATATGTTTTTTAAAAACTATACATGAGGTTTAAGCATTATCATCGAAAATGAATCATGGGAATAAGAACATCTTTTCAATTTCCATCAATTAAGGCATATTGTAAGGTAATTTCCCAAATATAAATTATATCGAGTATTTAATTTCAATTTTAAATTCACTATAATTAATAATTAATAATTCATTGTATTTTATGTTTCAATTTTATGTATTTCATCCAAGGTAATTTGACTTGCTAAATAACAAGTGGTACTAAATTTTATTTCGCAATTTATTTTGATACGATTATATTAGTTATTTTTAACCTTTGATATTCTAGTATTATGATTGTAAATAATTTTTATTAAATTATTATTTATATAAAAAATTTTAAGTATATTTAATTTTTACACATATAATATATTCATTTAATAATTCTCACTTCAACATCATCATCGTTATAAAGGTGTATTTCACACTCAAATTTTCTTCGGTATTATTTATCATATATATCCATTAGTGTAAACTATTTTATAATTTTCTAATAAAACCATTTACTTTAATTATACTTTGTTCAATAATGACGACTTATTATAATGAATATATTTTTATACAATTTGGTATATTAAAAATGTGATATTTATAGTAATATCTGACTTAATTTCTCTCTTTTGTAGATAAACTACTTCCTCAAAGACCTTGATTTCCACAATTATTTTAAATATTTTTTTTTCAGTCTTTAAATATATATATTAATGATATTTTTGAAAATTTTGTAATAAATTTGGGAAATCATTCTAAAGTAAGGGTCTTTTCATTTATTCAAAAAAATCCCATATATGTTTTACCAAAAATAATAAATGATTGTTTTAGTTAACATGTATTTCATGTTTATAATTTCATTCCATTCTGAACACTAAAGTTATTAAATATTTTATTAAATGGCTTAATAGATATTTTAAAAAAAATCAAACTTTTTATGAGATTTTAATTTTTAAAGTTGGTTTGGAAAAGAAAAAAGATATTTTCATCTATAACGTTTTTATGAATCCTTTAATTTTATTTCCATTCAAAAATTAAAATAGTCATTTATTTTAAATATACTCTATTGAGTATATATCTCATTTTTACATTATATATTATTACTGTATATGTTTGGTGATTATTTTTGAAAAATTATAATATAGACATTTAGTTTATTTATTCATTTCTGTTGTCATAAATAATTTCATAAATTAGTCACTACTATACAATCATTGGACATTATGTATCCACAAAATATTGACATTATTTTCATGGAAATTCTAATTTATTAAAACACATATAATTTCAACATAATTTGATTTATATTTAATGTTAATTGATTGACTATTAAATTATTTATAATATGTATTCATCCCCGGATACATATTTTTAATTTTAAGGAATATGTCTCGTGAATTAAATTAATCATTTTAGGTATGAGGAATAATTTGAAAATTTAAATATCAGTTGGAAATATTTATTTATATCCCCTTATAAGGATCATTATTCTCATGAGATGAATTAGTTTCCTATAAATATTTACATTGGTTTACTTTGTATACCTATCCAATTATTTTAAAAATTCTTATAGGAGGTCTTAAAAGTCGAAAATTTCATGATTTCTAATATCATGAATTCCAATAATATATAATTTCACACATTTATTATTATTTTTTTATTATCCCTAACATTTTCCCAATGTAATTATCTCTAGTTGAATTTCATTCATAGTTTATTAAAAAAGTTGATTGAAAATATATTTATTTCTATTTCCATATTTATTATGATTATTCTTATTATTGATTATGTTTTTTAAAAGGAATTATATTGGGATAAATTTCATTATTAGTTTATTAGCTAAATGAAATGTTTTTTCATTTATTTTTATTTTATATATAATTTATTGCTTATGTTTTTATGATTTTCATGTTATTGATTAATTTTTTATAGTGTTCAATTATTTTCCTATACATATTGAGGAAACCATATCTTATCATGAAAGAAACCTAATTTAAATGTTATGTGTGTTTGTTAATTTACCTTAATATATTTATTATGATTATTAATTAATGATAAGTTCTATTTTAATTAACCTTTACTCTACAATGAATCTTTCCCTAGTTTTTATTCCTTCTTAATGAATCCATGTAGTGTACAATGATCGATATGTAATGATATCATAGTTAGATTTATGTCATCCACCAAAAAATAATGTTATAACTATTATATACCCATGTAATATTGGAATCATCTATATATCATGATTACAAAGACTAGAAAACTATTCATTCCTTTTGGATGCAATTCCTTGTATCAATTCAAATATAATAATGTATTAACCATCTACTGGTAACTTGGTTCATGGTTACTATAGAATCATCAAATTCATCCATTTCCTTTCACTTTTGGATGTTTAAGAAGAAACCCAAAGTGTGAACAAGATAATATTGTCAAAATAGAAGATAAATATAAAATAATTTATCAAATAGGAAGATACAAAAAACATCTCTTATATGTTGATAATACAAATATTTTGTTACATCATAATGTGTGAGAAAATTATAAGGAGTTCATAAAACTAATATTAGAAAAATAATGCAACTTAGAAAAATATTTTATATTTCTAGAAGATGTAATTATCTTATAAACATTCCCATATCATGTATTGTGGGGTCTCAATATTTATAAATTTTCTATTTTTCTGCTTTATTGAAATTCATGTAAATTAATACAA
The DNA here is from genome assembly GCA_963277665.1 of Viscum album. Lineage (NCBI taxonomy): Eukaryota > Viridiplantae > Streptophyta > Magnoliopsida > Santalales > Viscaceae > Viscum > Viscum album. The sequence goes on along the minus strand of OY728126.1, from coordinate 1,391,606,516 downwards.
TATTGATACAAGTTGAATATTAGTTCAAGTTGACTTGTAGAGATGACTTTATTTTGTTTTGACATCAAATAAAAAGGGAGAAATTAATGTTAATAGACATGTTATTGAAATATTTACATTGTTATCATAAATAAATAATAATCATTTGATATTGTTATAGTTATCCAAGAAGTGTCTATAATGATATTATATTTATCTATATTATTAGATAAGTCTAATTGAAAAATAATATTTATTTTAATCTAATCATGAAACTGAGTATGGTTATTTTAGGTACATTGTATGGTTTATTTTAAAGACATTGGGAATATAATAAGGATTCTTCCTAAGAATAATAATATTAACACTTTTAATTGTAATGATTATAAAAATATATATAATAATTTTGAAGAGGAAAGAGTTTTGTATGGTTTATTATAATTTTAAAAGGTTTGTTTTGTAACACTATAAGTCTCCATAATAGTTCATATAGTTTATTTTATCCTTTAAATGGATATTAATTAAAAAATATCTAATAGGAAAATATGAACTAAAAATAATAAAAGGTGTAATTAATATTTATAAATAAAAATAACATTAAAATATTCAAATGTTGTAACTCTCACACAGAACATAAGGGATCATAATGATCAAATAAATTTTGAAATAAATGATCATATCAATTTTAAAATAATCTAATAGAACTAAAATTTGAAAAGTTTTTTATGTTATAAAATTAAAAATATCATTAATATAATATTATTTGGTTTGTGATAATTATTAAAAATTATTTCAATACTAGAATATGTGTTATGTTATGTTTAAAACCAGAAAAATAACATCATTTTAAGATCTTTAATTCAAATTCTAAATTATGATCCCAATTGAATCATTTTTAAATTAAAAAAATTAGTAATTTAACAATTATTTTAAATGGTGGTCACTTATAAAATAATACTTAATATATTAATTTATCATCTATTAATAGAAGGCTGTATCTTTTTTATTTAAATAAGTGGCAAGATATTAAATAATATCCGAATATTCAATGATCACTTGAGGATTCCCATTACAAAATTATATTTCTAAAACACATAGAGGATATGATATATAAATTATTTGACAGTTTTTTTCAAAATATTAGTTAATTTAATTTTTTTATATTTTAGAATTATTTCCAGAATGTTGATAAAATCTAATTTAATTAGATAAAATAAGAAAATTTATTAGTGGGGATACTGAGATAGAATAAATAGACCTATGAATAATAAGAAAAAAATTATGTTATGAATTGATATTTAGTTCTACAAAAACACATTGAGGGGTAAATTTATAAATTATTCTAGAAAATGTGTCATTTCATAAACTGATTCACCGTTATGTCATTATGGATATTTGAACTAATTTTTATAACGAATATTAGATGATGAATCACTTAATGTGGTGAGTATGATTTAATTGTGATAATCATGAAGGCTCGGTTCATAAATTATTCTTATTTTTATTATGAAAATAAGATTCTCTTATGTTCATACCCACCACATTATAAAGAACCTTAATTCCAATGTCTTTTACCTTATTTATATCATGAAAATGTGTATGTTTAGGGAAACACCATTTTAATAAGATGATATCTCCCAAAAATCATGTGATTAGAGATTTATTATTAAAAAAAATTCATACTCCAAGCCTTCCTAATCACATCATCACGATTCTACCTACAACAGGGTAAAAGGTTCCATAAATTATGTAATCCTTATTTTATTTTATTTTTATTATCATTTTGTTCCTTCTCTATATAATTTTTATTTTAATGACCCAAATAGATCATTTAGGATAAATTTGAAAATATATTTTTTAATATGTCACCAAAAATTGACCACCATGCCCCTCCCCACCTCATTGGTTTACCCATTATAGCGTAATACCACACATACATGAAAAACATGGGGTTAATCACTCTAATAGTAACTTTGGTGATATTTTGGGATAATATAATTGAATATAAACCACATGAATGAAGGAAATCACATTAAAACAACAGAATATGAAAACACAATTCATAGAAAAAAATACCTCTCATGGAGACATTCGACATGTTTATGGTACTATATTTCTAAAAATTACCAAAATGTTTAAAACTAATTCTATTATGTAAAAAATATTCTTACATCACTCCCTATGTTAATAAATAATAATTATTTACTACACATATTTCCATAATTGAATCATTGTTGAGTAATAATAATGAATACTGTAAATAGAATAGTTCTCAACATGTCTTGTAGTGGACACACTGTCTACATATCAAAGCAATAATATTATTATACATTGATAGCTTAATCCATGTGCTGCTAGCATATATGGTGTGTTTAGAAGAATTAATAACTTTTTGGTTTCTATAGAATCATCGAAGTTTGTGATACATTTGGATAATGTTATGTAATTTAGTATTAAAATTGTTCGTATAGAATACATAATGTATTATAACTTTATTTTGGCAGCATGTCAAGGAAGAAAACCATGTGAATAGTATATTTTATATATATAAGAACGCGTGGAATTTAATCTTATGAGACATCATATAATTTACATCACGTACCCAAATATCCCTCTATACTAGTTTCAAAAATTTATGTAAGGAGGACACACAACATATCTATATTTCTTGTTCTCATGGATTGTGTATTGTTCTATTTTGATTTACCATGTTTCAAAATATATAACGTTGGATATTTAATTTCATGAGAAACACTTGAAACCATGGTATATAGAATAAACAGAACAAATTACTAATGTTAAATTTATTATTTAGTTTATAGAAATATCTATAACATCATAGGTGGTATACACAAACTATGACTAATAATTAAATGGTGTTTAGATGAAAATTACCATCTTTAAACATCATCATTTATATGGATTAAACATTATTTTATAACTTTATCACTGGAACTACTTCCACAATCTTCCAAACGCGAAAAAGGTCAAAATGAATTCATTATACTGGAATTGTCAGCGGATTGCCAACCCTGACACCTTTAATTTTTTAAAAAGGTTTATCAATACTCGCTTACCTAAACTTTTAGCTATTGCATAACCCAATGTCAATTATGCCAATAGATTCATGATTCCGTCCCCCTTTGGCTACTATTTTTCAGGGGTGTGTAGTAATGGTAGATCTAATTAATCTTTATGGTTATTTTCTAACTCTTCTATACAGAATGTTAACGTTTACAATAACATGAATCAAGCTATTTTCTATTATTATATTTTTGAGCATGATTGTGTTTATTTTACTTTTTTTATGATTATAATATATACCATGATAGGATATCTCTTTGGATGGAGCTCACCAAACTTAGTATCAATATCCATAATCCATGGTTTATATTTGGGTACTTTAAGGATAATTTAGATCCTATTGAGAAAGTAGGCCCTCTACATGACTCCATATCTACTAGGGAGTTCAAGGCTTGCATGGAGCTCAAAATCCATATAGAGGTTAATCTAATGGGTTCTAAATTCACCTAGTATAGAAAAAATTACAACATGATGGTGGCTAGTAAACTGGACAGGGCCTTCACTAATGACCAAGACCTCGATAAATGGGACAACATTTCTAGTATCAATCATAAATATATGGCTGCTGATAATCATCACATCTTAATTAGATTTTCTCATAACACTAAAAAACCTAGGTCCCCTTTCAGATATAACACTGCTTGGTCCTCAGACCCAGAATGTTTGAATATCATCAAAAAATCATGGTCTGATATGAAAAGTCAGAAGGATGTGTTTGCCTACCCATTGAAATTGGAAATACTTAAGCAAGTTCTCAAAATCTGGTGCAATTCTAAAACAACTGAAATAGAGAATAATATCACCCTTTTGGAGTAAGATCTTTCTCAAATTCAAAAGGCTAGTACCTCCTCTAACTTTTCTCAAGGTGACCAACATGAAAGAATCATTTCTGATAAACTTATCACCCTACTCAATTTTAAGGACAAGCTTAAAAAGAAAATATTTAATGAAAAATGGCTTAATGATGGGGATAGGAATATTAAATTCTATAATTCCCTTCATAGATTTACAAAAGCTTATAGGCCACTTACCTATCTTAGAGAGGGGGATTAGCTTCCTGACACTGAGGAAATAATTTCCAATCAAGTGATATCTTATTTTCAGAATATCTTCAATGGAACTCTAATTGATAAAGATCTTATGTCTAATGTCATTACCACACTGTTCATTGAGGAAGAAAACTTTTTTCTTAATAGTATTTCTCTTGACGAAGAAATTAATGACACAATCTTTAGCCTAAATGCTGATGGTGCTCTTGGGCCAGATGGTTTTAATTATGGTTTCTATCAAAAACACTGGGATTTGATTTAGGAAGATGTCTGTAGCATGGAGAAAACATTTTTTACCCAAGGTATTCTCCCTCTTGGATTAAATTCTCAATTCCTAGTCCCCATCCCAAAATCTGAAAATGCGGAAGAACATCACCTCTTCGGTCCCATATCTCTCATAAACCCTCTCTTCATGATTATAACCAAATTAATTGCATATAGAATTTCTGGTATTTGCAATCTAATTGTCTTCTGAAACCAATTTGGCTTTATAAAAGGAATATCTTTTCAAGATTGTATTTGTCTTGCCTCTAAATCCCCAAATATCTTTAACATGAAAAATCTAGGAGGGAATGATGAAATTAAACATGAGATTGAAAAGGTATTTGATAACATCGATTGAAATTTCATATATAATGTTCTTATGCAGTTAGGATTCAATGATAATTTCATAAACAGAATTAAAACCATGTTTAATTCAGACCACATTTCCATACTCATTAATGGCTCCCTTGAAGGTTATTTTAAATGTTCCAAGGGTGTTAGACAAGGTGACCCTCTCTTGGATATTCTTTTCTCCATTGCTGAAGACTATCTAAGAAGACAACTTATGGGATCTATAGAAAAAGGTAACATTAAATCTATCTCTGCCTCTAGAACTTGAATGCCCGCTCGCACTTTCTTTATGATGATGACATTATTCTCTTTATTCAGGGGGGCAAAAGTAATGTGAATAACCTTAAGGCCATCCTTCTTCAGTAACAAGAAGTGTCTGGTCATCACATCAACTGGCACAAATCTAAAATTTACTTTCGCAAATACTTTCACCCAGTAGGAAACTAAATGTCACCAATTCCTAAGGTGTTTAGTAGTTCACATTACCCATCAATTTACTTGGTGTTCCCATATTTTGTGGTAGACCCAAAGAGGCTTACTTCTCCCCCATCATTGATCAAACACTTCGACACCACTCTTCTTGGAAGGGTAAGAATCTCAGGATGGTTGGTAGAATTTGTCTTGTTAAACCCATCATTTTCTTCAACTTGGTTCACTCTATGATGATTTACAAATGGCCAAAGAGCATCCTAAAGCACATTAATGTCGCTATTTAAAACTTTTTTTTGGACTGGGAGTGCTCTAGAGAGAAATCCAGATACTATCCTTGGGACCACTTGCAGAAAACTGATTGATTAAGGGGTATTGGTGTTAAAAACCGTTATTATTTTATTGAAGCTATTAAAGCCAATATCACATGGAAGCTCATTCAAAAAAACTCTACTTTAGTGTATTTTCATAGGTATCGTTTCCTTCTCAAACCTAGAAATAATCAGTGTCACTTTATCACGCCTTCTATTTGGCCCACCATTAAAAACACCTTCACTTCCACTATGAAAAATTCCAGATGGAGGTCTAGTAAAGATTCAAACATAATTTTATGGTTTGATAACTGGACTGGCGCTCCCCAAATATCCTTAATGCCCAATAACCAACCTCCACCCCACACCAATGACAACATAAGGAAAGTCATTCATTCTAAAAATCTGTGTTTACCTAAGGATATCAAACACATTGTTGGAAGTTACCCCTTCACTAATAGAGACAATATTCTTATTTTGGAATCCGTTCACAATGGGGTTCTTGATTCCCAAAATTACTGCAAACACTTGTTCAACAATGAAGACAAAAACATAGTATGGTTAAAAAACATAAATAATGCTTGGATTAAACCCTTGAGATTCAATCTTTTTTGGCGTATGGCCCATGGTTGAATCCAAACAGATACATTCTTATATGATTTTTGGATTAATATTTCATCTAAATGTTGTATGTGTAACTAACATCGATAAGATATTAATCACCTCTTTCTTTCTTGTGTTATGGAAACGACTCTCTGGAATTATATTTTTGACATTTTTCAGTGTAGATGGTTGTTTTGTAGTCCTATAACCTCGTAGATACAATGGTGTATGGACCAACCTGACTCCCAACAGATCATGAATATTTTTGTTGCAGATGTTGCGGAGATCCTTCATGTGATCTGGTATTATTGAAATGATCTTATTTTCTATTACAACTCATTAATGTTTAATGCATGTAAATTGAAAATTCCCATCGTGATACATGAGATAGATTTGATTAAAAATGATCATTGCAGCAACTCAGTTCATGAATTTGGGATTCTTAGGCGTATTGGAGTTGAGGGAAATTACCCTGGACCTAGATCTACGGTTGAATTTTTTTAGAAGCCCCCACCCCCAGGCTGGATGAAAATCATTTTGGATGGTGACTCTAAAGGAAACGATGGTCCAGAAGGTTGTGGATCTATCTTCAGAAATCACCTCGGCCTGACTCTCGACTACTTCTATGGATCCTGAATTTTATCATCCTCATTGGAAGCCGATATGATGAGCATTTTCTATGCTATCTCGTTCGCCAAGATGCACAACTGGAACAATATCAGGAATGAAAGTGACTCCACCACTATTATCCAAGCCATCTCGAATGGTAACATTCATCTCGCTTGGATGCTCACTGCGTGCTGGATGGACTACCAAAACTTGCTCTCAGATATCAACATCATTTTCACTCATATGTATCCTGAAGAAAACAAAATCACTGATGGACTTACTAATATGGGTGTTGAACATGATATGCTTTGGAGAGACGATATTCCACCTGAGTTACTCTCTCTTTATGTTAGAGATGTGGAAAAAATTCCTTATTTTAGACATCTATAACCTTTTATTTCTTTCAATAAATTTTTTGTTTTGGTCTTTGACCAGAACACTAAAAAACAACCTATTTTTTGAAAAAAAAAATATAGTTTCATTGGGTGGTTTCCACTCCTAGGATACAAATTTAAAGTGTTATTCAATATTTTTAAGATATTTAAATATTAATTTATATGAATTTCATCCATCGTATAGAGGATTGGATTTGAATGATAATATACTTAAGTATATTTAATGGCTATATCCCTAGGATTAGAATGTGGAGGTAATTCATTAAATCTATAATCTCTTGATCTAAAATACCATAATTTCCCAAATTTATTTCCCCTCATATATCCCCCACTATTTTGTGGTAAAACTCTTAAAATATTATTTTATTCATTTATAATAATATGTCATTTCACCACAAAATAACCACCATACAACTATATAAAATTCCATCGCCATGTCCCCAATAAGAACAAACAGAAGTTATAAATAGGTATTTATTGAATTAAAATGAATTTAAAATAACAAAACTGTAATGTTTTTCGATGTCCTGGTAAAAAGAAACATAAATTTCACTTTATTTTTAATAATCTACATTCAATACATAACCAATATGTAGAAATGATAATAAATTATATATATTATGAGAGAAAATTTTCTATGTTTATGAACAAAATAAATATCTATTATGAATTAATTATTATGACCCAAATTTCTCATATCTAGGAAAACAAATAATTATAAAAATTATAATAAAATAATTTCAAAATAATCAAAAATTTTGGAAACATTATTTTTACAAAATTTACTATACTAAAATTGAATTTTATCCTTTCTAGGTATCCTTGATTCAATAACAAAAAAATGGACTTTGTATCGATCAAATAAATTATAGATTGAAAAAATATATGAATGTTTATTAGTATTTCATAGGAGAATTAAAAAAATTAAACGATGTGTTTAAATCCACATCAATAGTTGATAGATAAATCAAAGATGTGTATATTCATAAAAAATTAACTTGAATTATTGTTGACCCTAATAGATGAACCATTATTTAAAAAAAGCGTGAATTATAAAGGGCATAAAACCTAAATAATCGTTAACGTCTGTAACATTAAACATATATCCATATAAACATAAGATACATGAGTCATGCATCTATCCCGGTATAAGTGTTGTCTATCATTATTTATATTTTCACTATATATGTGGGATTAAATAGAATCTTGTCATTATTACATCCATTAAGATAAATTTAGGAATATATATTAATTATATTCCTTTAATGTGTTCCAAATAAAAAAAAATATTTATAAACTATTTGAATAATTTTATAAAGGGATAGATTATAAAAACTATGAAATTATTCACTTGTGTGATCTATATAATTCAGGAAATAACATGGCTTTTGAATATTTTAAGCCCAAATTATTTATTCCAAAACAATATCTGATGAAACATGATCTTCCCAAAGAATCAAAAAATAGTAGGATAATTTCAGGATCATGAATCCTACATTATAAATTCCAAGGGAGTATATACCTTTTATCTTGAAATAATAAAATGAATTTCTCATTTTATATCACTAACCATGTAACAATGAAAATGACTGGTGGGGGAAGTATCTCTACATTCAAATGAAGTATCAATAAAATGTTAAATAATTTTAATTATCCATGTAGTAAATATAAATTTTATTACAAAACATGAACCACAAATAAAATTATTTCATTATTCATGTTTCTTAATCGACATTTCATGTATTGGTGAGCTGCTATTTAATTTTTTTTGAATTCAACACTCCCATAAAAACAACTACCATCGTATAAAATCCTGATCACATTATTAATACAAATCTAATAATTATCAAGAATAATAAAGAAAATATTTGTAGAATAAATATTCTATGAATTATATTTTTTTATGTAATTCTATTAAAAATTACATGAATGGAATAATTATGTATTTAGAATAAAATAGTTTCAATTTTAATCATTCTCCCTTTGTAAATAATATTGTCATGTAATATATTAACAATTCTAGTATATATACAATAATTAAATGTTTTTTATATAATTTTATAATTATTTAATTATTTAATATATATTTTAATTTATAAAAAGTAATTAACTATTCATCAAAAAAAATTCCAAATTAACAACTGTGATAATTTTACATTAACATCCAGAAAATGAAATATATTTTTTCATAGTTCACTGTCTCTCAATTAATTTAAAACCAACATTCAAATTCCTCTATAAGAATTTATAATTTGTAAGGAACAAAATATATACAACACTAGACAAATGATATCTAATTTTCTGGATGATCTTTATACTAATGATTAATAAATCCTTCATATATTTTAGTATTTTAAAACCAAATTTTATTTAATAATTACCCTTATTTGTAAGATATGCCACATTTTCCAAAGACAAATATCCTTAAAATAATTCGTACAAACATTAAAAAATCATTAATAGAATATTCCAATAGATATAAGAAATCATATTTCTTGTATTTATGTTTTTTTTAATAATTTTAAGTCAAGAATTAATAGTAAAACTAATTTAAATTTCTCAACATTTACAATATATGATTTATCTTACATCTATTTTTTATTCTAGTGATTTATTTATCCATTGACAAAAATAATACATTCATTAGGGAATCACAATAAACAAACCAACCAAATGATTAATTCATTAAAAACTGATATATAAAACCTACAAAATTCGGAAATAATAATAATATGATAATTTTCTCTATGACCCTTCATTTAATAATTTTATAAATACATTTTTTTCATCGCACAAATAAATTACTCTATTAATTGGTTTATATATGTCAGATTATTTACACATTTCAGACTTTTATGTGGACCTATTCCTCAATATAATATCATTATTTTTTATAGAAAAAATTTAAATGAAATTTATATTATTATATTTTCAACAATTTTTTTTATAACATTTATTTTATCCCCTTTCTTTTTGTTTAACCTTTTTTTATCCACAAGGATTCAAAAAATTATAATTTGAATTTAATGCTGGTTAAACATCCTCTATAACATCTTGGAATTTATGTGTAATTTTTTTATTTATATGGAATTATTTCAAGGATGCAAAATTCAAGAACATGTAATTATGAGGGCCGGAGATCCCAAAATTGAACTTTGAAATTTTTTATGGTATATTCAATAAACGTACGAGAAATATTTTCTATCTTATGATCTGTCACACGGATAAAAAATACCAGGGCACTGTTGAATTCTAAACACCGAGATTGTTCTAGAAAAGACATAACTTATGCCGGAAAGGGTGGAGAAGAAAAGTTATTTTTCCAACATTTTGAGAAAAATAATAAATTAATTTAAAATAATTATTTTATTTTTATTCTCACTTTGGAGTGGCGGACAATGATGATGCGAGGGAATGACATGGCGACGATGATGTGCATAAATGAGTCTCATTAATGTCTAGTTAAACTCACAATGTAATTACGCTTTATTGGTGTGTAACTATGATGTTGTTTCTTAAAAAAAAGTGTAACAATGCAACATCACATTATAATGAGAATGCGAGTATGTACTCCTATTTATAATTCTATGCACTTGGAAATATGGATTAATGAAATTGGAGGATTCTTTAGAAAACATATAATAAAATTTCACACCAGAAAAGAATGAAGAATGCTGGAGGAAGTAAAACTTCTTCGTCGCGCCATTCGATGATCGGTGCCAAGAAACGACACCGAATTATTAAGCCCTCAAGGAAGAACATGTTGAAAAAATTGTCATAATAGTTTGGGGGTTTTAATATTTATTTGTACATTCCCATTTAGTTTTCTTAAAAACGATGAATACAGATCAACCCACAAAAAGGTTGATCAGCGAATCATGCATTATAATGGGAGAATGACTTATCATCTGTGTTGATTTTCATAGATTAATCCTTGGTAGGAATGATTGAACACCCACCTTGTGCATCCCCCTTGATAAAACCTCTAATGCGGTGGGCCTTGTATGACACAAACAAGCTTCGAGAACCTCTACTCATGTGTTCATGGTTGCCACATTCTCAAAGAGACGGAAAGGCCTATTGGAAGGATTCGTGGTAATGAAACCCTCACCTAGAGATCATTGGAACAAGCGGCTGATGAAATGGAAGACTGTAGCACATCTGGTGGCCCGCTGGTGATTCTTGCGATGCACCGATGCCAACAACAGAAGCATCAGTGGTGGTCGGCCTTGCCGGTTGTGTGGATGTGGTAGACCACACTTGCGTTCCATGTTGAACAAGAAGGTCCTGGTTCTTTATTCGCAGTGGCGTGAGGGAGGACGCAGTGCTAGGTGGGTTCTTATTGGAGGGGTGGTCCATGTTTTCACCCCTCAGCAGACAAGGTGTGTCACGGATCATTGGCCACGGCAGGAGTCGGACACGACACCTTGAGGGAGTCGCGTCAGAGTGGCAACCTTCCCTTACGGGTACATTCAGACCCGAGGGGATGTGGCTGGCTGTCGGGTCCTAAGGGTTCAAACCAGCCACATGGCGCGAATGGTCCCCTCGCTGGCAGGTTAAGCCCACAGTGGGTCAGGCTGATCCCACTTCCTAGAGGACCGAACACACAACTCTCTGGGCCAGGCCAGACATAAACATGTCGTTGGGCGACCCGGTGAGCTAAACCCTTGGCCAACCATGCCGGGTCTAGCGAGGCCTATTGGGCTTAGCCAACTGGCCAAGCTGAACCAGCCTCACCTCGACCCACACAAGGCCAGGTAGAGTCTATCTAAATAAACTCTGGTATGTGAAACCTCCAGGCCAGGTTGGTCGAGTCGGTCCGACCTGGTCGGACCTAGCCCCGTCGCAACCAGTCTCATGGTTACAAAAACACCTGCATCATGCATATCGTGCATCTTATTGATAGGTTGTTTGTGTAATTAGGAGTCTCTCGAGGATTAGGATCATTTGGCATTCTTTTTGGTGACTTTTGTGGACGTCGATATGTGAAAAATGGATTGAGAAAAAAATATTCCAAGTGCACTACCTTCGGAACCCTATGGTTGGATGAGACCAGAAGACTGCTCGACAATGGTCTAGTGGGAAACAGCTCTGTGTGACCAAGCAGGACCACATTGGGAAGTGGCTCTGGGTGACCCGACAGACCCACATTACAAGACAGGGGGAGTACCTCAGTTCGTCCAAGGTTTTAAGCAGCTTTGTGTGACCTGAAAGGACCACATTGGGGAGTGGTTTTATGTGAACCATCACACCCAGGATACTAATCAGGGATGAGTTCCATATTAGTTCAAGGTTATTGGGAAGTGGATCAATGTGACCCGTTAGGCCAATTGTACTCAATAATGTAGGAGTTCTCCTCTAGGCGAGGAGTTTCCTGTGTTGTGACTAAAGATGATAATTTTACTACCCAAGAATATACCTAGTGTGATATTTCTTGTGTTTCATGCTTTAATTTGGGGAGATTATATGTGGTATTTTATTTTAATTTGCTCCAATCTGAGTAATCGGTAATGCATCCATGCACGGTCTTCGCCCACACGTGTACTGTCTTGTGGATAAGACAAGCGTTTCTATAGGGGTGCTTTGGGAGATAAGACTGACTGGCGATTCAATGGTGGACTTGGGGGCATAAGACTAGGAGGGACCTAGTAGGACTCAGAGGACATGACATACTACATTGTCTTCTTATAGATTCAATACTCTCCCGATCAGGTGGGGATTTCTGTAGATGTCCATCCGTGTTTTCTTTTTTGTACTTGCTTTTTTAAGTTCCTTGTTGTGTTTGTATTCTGGACAACTTTCCATAAGTTGTACCTACTCTCAAAATGGGTTATTTGGTTGTTGTATCACTTTTTAGTGTGTTGGGATGTGTTGGGGGGTATGTGTGCATACTTGTACTAATGTAAATGTCTCCCACTTGAAGGTTGATGCCTTTGGCGCTAGTCGCCAACCCTTGGACTTCGAGAGGTGGGGTTGGGATAGTCATGGCATGGGCCCCATAGGATGGGTGATGAAAACATGGTATTAGAGAGCAGTAGTACTTACCACAAAGACCATGAGTTTGTTGTTTTTCATTTGGGGAAATAGAGTTCAGTGTTGTGAGTTCGACATTCAGAATTAGGGAGTCTAGTATTACTGTTGCAGTAGACGTATCAATAAACCTGGACATTGAATTCTGTTTTCAGATCAATACATGATAGCAGTGGTTGAATAAGACTCTCCTTATTTTTAAAAATAGTCAACTCAGAAGGTATAACAATCTAACTGTGGTATATCATGATCTATCTCAGGATTCCTCCACGTGGACGACCAGCCAGGATCCCGATACGAGGTCATGATGATAACCCACCTAGCGTCGAGGTGTTTGTTTAGGGAACAATTCAAGAGATGGCCCAACCAGGTGGTGAAACAGTTCTACCACCACCCAATGGTATACATCTACTACCAGTGGTTCTAGGAGAGGATATGCATATGATCAGTTCCCTACATGAGTTTTAGACACAGAGAACATCTAGGTACAGGAGAGAGACGGATCCTCAGGTGGCTAAGGACTAGCTAGAGTAGCCACATGAGTCTTCCACTCATTGAGGATACATGCTAACAACATGGAGATCTTGGCAGATAGCCTTCGGTATGTCATAACAAAGAGATGGTGGAGCATTACCATCCATACTCAGGATGAGGCAACCCTCAATTGTGATGTCAATGAGTAGACATTCAAAGATGAGTTTTTCCCTGTGACATTGATCTCCCTACGCATTTAGGATGTGCTTCACCTACATTAGAGAAGCATGATAGTGGTCATGTACTCTGTGAGGTTCATGTAACATTACTACTAATCATTTAATATGATGCGAGACCCTATCTTTTAGGCTCAAGCCTTCGAGCAGGGACTCATGCATGAGATTAGAGCATCAATGTTGTTTCTCATCATCCCTACCCTGATCAAGGTGCTGGAGTGATACCTTCTTGTGGAGAGATTCTTGGAGGAGCATGCATTGACAGCTATAGTTTCAAGAAGACCCCAAGAGAAAATGACTTTAGTGGGTAGAAGATAGCAGACGCATGGGCCCAAGCGGGCCATGTCTTTCAGAGGACGACCCCAGGACACACGGTCGGTGGGGTTGTTCTTCCGGTTCAGAGGGATTCGGCATGGAGTTTGGCAGGGCTACCCATGAAGTGGGTAGGGAGACATCGAATGTGACTTCCCGACCCGTCGTACACATGGGCGGAATATAGACGAGGAGTCACTGAGGCATCAACAACTATTTGAGTAAGTCGGCATGTTGGGTGGTGGACGTTGCAGGGGAGCTGGCTGAGCTGCAGGTGGTTGTAGATAGATTGAGATTTTACTAGCACCACCCCCATGTGTTCCACCCTGACCTCTAGGTGTAGGTGGATACGACAAGCTCAACTCCAAGCTGTAGAGGATTATGACCCTAGTGCTCTAGATAAGATCAAAGAAACGATTTGTTTCTTCTTCACCATAGTTTTAGAACATATAGATATAGGTTTTATTAACTCCATCCTTACCATGACTCTCCTTTGGAGCTTCATTATTTCGAAGGAGCATTTGGATCGATAATTTTAACTAGATACTCCAACAAGATAACATTAAACCATTACACACTGGTGCTTGTAGTGTGAGCTTACTCAAGGAGGAAAGAGATTCAGCTAGGATCTCCTAGTAGAAGCCTCGAGGCCTTACAATGTCATCTTTAGTCTGGACTAGTTATCCATAGTCCATGCTCATATTGACTATTATAGGCGTACAATGAGGTGTGTCTTCACAGATGGGTCTAGTTTCTCCCTCCCCAATAAAAAAACCCTTGTAGTGCAAGAAGGACTCTCTCAAAAGAGGGTGTTGCTAATTAGAAACTTGTTCACAAGAATCACCCTTGATGAAGTGGAGGAGAGGTGTACATGATTTCTTGTAGTGGTCGATGAGTATGAATATGTTTTTTTAATAAGGTTCTAGGGATACCTCATCATAGAGTGGAAGACTTCTGTATTGGCCTATACACATGGACAACAATGATGTCCACACCAGCATATTAGATGGCAGCCATATAGCTTTGCAAGATGATGGTACATCTTGAGGACTTGTAGGAGAAGTGGATTGTAAGGCCTGGTGTTTCATCATGGGTAGCCCCGATACTTTTTTGAAAAAATGAAAAATGGGAGATTGAGGATGTTCATGGTCTTTTGGTGCCAACACCACGTGATTATATAGAACAAGTTCACATTGTAGAGGATTCGTGACCTCTTCGACAAGTTTAATGGAGAGAAATTGTTATCAAAGATAGACATCAGATCAAGTTAACACCAGTTAGGTGTATTGGATGGGGATGTACCGAAGGCATACTTTAGGTGCTGTTACAACCACAATGATTTCATGGTGGTCCCTTTCTCATGAAAAATTCCCAAGAATTGTTGATTGGTCTCATTAATAGGACCTTCTAGCCCTACTAGATTGGTTCTTCGTGGTGTTCATTGATTACATCTTGGTGTATTCATCATCGAAGTAGAAGCACACTACACAACTAGGGATAGTCGTGGATACACTCTGAGAGCACCTGATTTATGGTAATCTATAGAACTATATGTTATAGACATAGGAGGTCCAAATTCTGGACCACATCATCTCAGAGGCTAGAGTTTCAATAGATTTAGAGATGATAGAGGTGGTGGATGTTTTGGAGCCACCAATCAGTGTGATTGAGGTGTAGAGCTTCACTGGGAAGGTTGTTTACTATCAAATGTTCGTGCCCGACATCACCAAGGGAGAAGCACCCCTATCAGCTTTGAAAAGAAAGCTACAACCCTTTGTGTGGATGGAGAAATTCCACTAGGGTTTCTAGGATATGAGACAGAGACTGACTAGTTTCCCCATATTGACACGTTCCAAAGAGGGTGTGGGGTATGTTGATTACTACAATTTATCAGGGACCAGACTGGGATGGGACCAGATGAAGGAGTGAGCGGTGATCACCAAGGTCTCATGATAGTTGACGATGTGTGTGAAAAACAACACCATCCATTACCTTGAGTTAGAAATAGTGGACTTTACCATGAAGATGGGGTAAAAATACTTGATGGTTGAGAGATTCACCATTTATTCCGACCACAAGAGTCTCATGTATATCTTCTCCCAAATGGACATGAACTTGAGACATTGAAGATTGTTGGAGTTCCTCTAGGAATATGATTTTTAGAAAGTATTTACTTATGTAAATGGGAACGTGGTGGCAGACACACTCAGTAGGAGGACCGAGTTACAACTGTTGAGTGAGCTAACAGAGCAGTTGGCCGCGATGAATATATCCCTCTCAGAGGATTGTGATGTTGTCTACCTCTAGGACATGACTATCACTCCCACAATACTTTATCAAGTACAAGAAGCACAACTTGGGGATGTTGATATGGAGGATCAATGTGCTCAGATATCCTCAGGACGGGCTGCTGACATATTTTCTAATGGTGGGGAGGACATCATCCATTTCAATGGGTGCACCTAAGTACGAGTGGAGTTGAGGGAGGATATGTTTAGAGTGATCCATACATCCAATTTGGTATTACATCATGGAGAGGAAAAGTTGAACCCTAACCTCCCATATCTGTACTAGTGGAAAGTGCTGAAGAAAGCAGTGACTGAGTACATTTCACAATGCCTTTATTTTCAGCAAGTGAAAGACAAACACTTGGTTTCGGCAGGATTGACACTGCCACTCGAGTTACCAGTGTGGAAATGGGTAGGTATCTCAATGGACTTCGTTAAGGGGTTACCACGACTGTCTAGAGGTCACGACTCTGTTTGGGTGATCATTGATCGACTCACCATGATGGCTCACTTACTACAAATCCGGGAGTAGGGAACGATAGAGGGTGTGTGATGCCTCTACATCCAAGAGATAGTGCAGCTTCATAGGTTACACTCAACTATCATCCTATATGGTGATTACTTATTTACATCCCCATTGTGGAAGCGATTAATCAAGGAATTCGGGATGCAACTACTTTTGAGCATAGCATTTCATCCCCAGAAAGATGGTCAGATAGAGTGGACTATACAAACCCTGGAGGAAATGCTTCATGTTTTCATCCATTACTTAAGTCGTAGTCAGGTGGACCACCTGCCATAGGTGGAGTTTTTATACAACAATATCTATCACTCCACGATTTTCAAGGTTCTATTTGAGGTATTTTATGAGAATCCGTGCTGATCACCCATATACAAGAAAGAACTATAGGAGTCGACACTCCTGAGTTAGGAGTCGGTACGGTCTACTACCAAGAAGGTGCATATCATATAGGAGAATATGAAAACATCCAAGATCAGAAAAAATTCTTATGCCGACAAGAGATGGAGACCCATGCAGTTTGAAGAGTGAGATCATGGGTTCCTTCGAGTCTCACCCCAATGAGGATTGCAGAGATTCAGCCGAGTTGGTATGCTATCTCCACGGTTCCTCATTCGTTTTTAGATCCTAAATAGAGTTTCTGAGGAGGAATACCACCTAGATCTGCCCCCATAGATGCACCATGGGCGTAATTTTTTCATATGTCACACCTGAGGAGGAATGTGCATGATCAATAGAATATCATTGGGTGGGGAGAGATGGAAAATGAAGATGGGGTAATATTTTAAGAGTTCCCATTAGAGATAGAGGATATATAGGAGCGGGTCCTACACAGATGGCTGATTCCTCTAGTGTGCATATAATGGAAGCCCGAGATTATCCAGGACATCACATTGGAGGGGGAGACTCGGATTTTTGCTCAGTACCCCCATCTTTTTGTTCATTGTTGTATTGGATTTCCTGGACTTAAATCCCTGAGGTGTGGAGAATGTATCATCTCGTAATTTCTATGTAATTTGATTTATTTATATGGAATTATTTTGAGACTGCAAAATTTGACGGCGCATAATTACGAGGTCCATAGAGGCCAAAACAGAATTTTGATATTTTTTGAGGTATGTTCAGTAAACGTGCATGTAGGATTTTCAAAACTTTGAAAAGTCACTCAGATCAAAAATATTGTTGCACCTTTGTAATCATAACGTCAGGATTCTCATAGAAATGACTTCACTTCAGCCAGAAAGGGCTACGCAGAAAATATATTTCTCATACGTTTTGAGAAAATTAATGAACTAATTTAAATGAATTATTTTAATTTCTTTCCCAATTTGGAGTTGCGGACAACAACGTTGTGGGGAAACAATAGGGTGGAGACTATGTATTAATGAGGTGTAACGGTGGCATTGTTTCTTAAATAAAACAGCATACAGATTTGACATCACGTCATATTGGGAATGCTGCAACGTGATCCTATTTATAATTCGACGTGCTAGGAAAATATGGATTAAAGTAATTGGATGATTTTATGGAGAACCTCTTACTGATATCCACCCCAGTGAAGAATGAAGAATGATAGCAGAACATCATCTTCTTCATCATGACTTTCGATGATTAGACATGAAAAAAGACTCCATATTATTATCCAGTTGAAGATGAACATGTAGTAATGGAAATCATAAGAGGTAGGGGGTTTTTAATTTTAAAAAGTTATTACCCACTACCATTCTGAAAAAAAACAAATTGAGATCAAACCACGAACGGGTTGATTAGTAGATCATGTGTTATAAAGAGAGGCTGAATTTTCTTATAGTGTCATTATTCAGGGTTATACCATGGCATAAATTATTGAACGCAAAACTCCCCAAGACACCCCCTTTTTAGAACATCTAACACATAGGGCTCAGGCTAACAAAAACATGGCCTGATAACCTCCGATAATGTGTTCTTGGTGGAATCATTCTAATATCAATGTAATGTCTAGTTTGAAGTCTTCGCAGTAATTACATCCTCGCCCGGAGACCATTCGAACAAGAGGTGAAAAAAACAGACTACCAGAGAACATCTGGTGGCCCACAAAATATTTTTTTGGCATGCAGATGCTGGCAGTAGCAGCAGCCATGTCCAACCCCTTCAGCTTCGTGGAGGTAGCCTCCCGTAATGACGGGGATTCAATGGTCAGGATTCCTATGCATTTCAGGCACGGTGGTGCAATGGAAGAAGTGACATCAGGAGGGCTCCACGTGAAGGGGTGGTCCACATCTGGGCCACACGGCTGGCTGGATGCGACGCACCTCGTCGATCGTGGGAGGAGTCGGACGCGACGCCAAGAAGGCACTATGCAAGAGGTGCAGCGCACCCTTGTAGGTCACATTCATACTAGAGGGGACACAGTAGGCTATTGAATCATAGGGGCACACACTAGATGCACCGCATGGCTGGTCCCCTTGCTGGTGGTCTAGTATCGCTGCCCAATGGGCCGGACCCACGCCAGTGGGCCGAACAAAACTGGGTCACTCGGCGACCTGGCATGGTAGACCCTAGGCCAACTGGGTCAGCTCCAATGATGTCTATTGGGTCGCACCAACTGTCCAGGATGAACCAGACCGACCTCGACCTGTACCAGGTCCAGTCGAGTCTGACTAAATGAATCAGTGTATGAAGAACCCCCCAAGTCAGGTTGGTCTTATTGGTCCGAAAGGGTCAGACCGGGCCCTGTCATAACAAGTCCCCTTGTTACTAAAACATTTGTATCTATCAAACTGTGGGTCCTATTGAGGGGCCGTTTGTGGTGATTGGACCCTCTAGAGAAGGTGGATCTTTTGGATTTCTTTGTGGTGACTTTCATGGACTTCGAGATATGAAAAATGGCCTGAGGGGAGGTTCTCCAACATGAACTATGTACGGACCCCTGCTGTTGGATGAGACATGAAGACTGGTTGAAAACAGCATAGAGGGACGTAGCTCTATGGGACTCGGCTGCCCCAAGGTGGGAAGTGGCTCTGTGTGACATGGGAGTCCCACGGTACTCGACATGATAAGTACCTCAGTTCAGACATGGTGGGAAGCATCTCTGTGTGACCTGAAAATCCCACTGTGGGGAGTGGCTTTGTGTTTCCTAACATACTCATATCATTAATCAGGGATGAGTTCCACGATAGTCAATGGATAGTGGGATGAGACATTGTTTGTCCCATTAGGCACACCGTACTCGATAGAGGATTAGTTATTCAATAAATGAGGAGTTTGACGTTTGTGACTGATGATGCTACTGTTACTACTATAGAATATACCTGCTGTGAGACGTACTGTGTTTTGTGATTTACTATGAAGAATTGTTGTGTGGTCATTACTTTTTGATTTGCGGTCTGTGCTGAATAATATGTTTCTCTCCCCTATATGGGATTTTCCCACATGTGTTGTGTCTGGTGCAGACAACCAACTTTAGACATGGGTGATCAGTGAGATGCGTGTGATGGACGATTCAATAGTAGACTTAGTGGTCGATAACTAGGTGGGGCCCAGTAGGGTCGGGCAGACATGATATACTACTTTGGATTCCACTAGCTTCACCACTATCATGATAAGGCAGGGTTTCATATATATGTCAATTAAAGTCTCCATTTGAACTTGATGTTTTTACTTCCTTGAGAGTTTGTATTCTGGCCCACTTAGTTTTAGTTTACCATGCAATCAACTTTGTTTTAGTGGTTCTTGTTTATATTTTTAGTGTGTTGGGGTGTTGTGGGTTGTGTGCATGTGCGTACCTCTATATATTTAAATGCCTCCCATTTTTAGTTTGACACCTTCAACGCTAGTCGCCAGCCCCTGGTCTTTGGGATGTGGGTTTGGAGTACTCATGGCACGGGCCCTGGGGGATGGGTCATGACATCCTATACATTCATAAATGTATCTCAAGTGTCCTCCTACCCTTTTTATCTTATACTAGTTTCCTATATAGAATGGTCAAGACATACATTAACTTCTATTCATTATATTTTCCAATAAAAACTTTTTTTTCTAATGAATTCATTATTTTCTCTCACATTAAACATATATATTATGAAAATATTGTTTTATTTTCCATGAGGTTTTATAACAATATTTTCTAATAGTGGTATCATCATTGGATTACTTTAAATTCCATCAATTTACTAATATTATGGTTAAATTCCATTGATTCTCACCTTATAGAGTCCTTAGTGATTATAGAGAAACACATTACATATATTATAAGACACAATATGACACAATTAAAGGAAAAAATATGATTTTATTTTAACTGAGACTTATTAAATAAAATATTTTTAATTACAATGAGTGTTTTTCAAATCATAATGAAATAATTCTTTACAATTAATTTTTATTTAGTAATATGGATAATAGGTGATTATTATGAATTATTTAAAAAAAGTTATAATTATATTATATTTATGCTGATTTTATGTTAAAAATATTGAAGACATGATCATTCAACTGTCAATGTCAATTTATAGACGAACTATAAATAATGAAAAAAATAAATTTGGAGGGATTATGATATATGCACTGTTGTAACCATCAATAGAGCATGGAATTAACAAAAAATGATTTTTAATAAATAAATTAAATAGAACCATTACAAAAACCACTAACTCATAATTTCATGGATGCACATATATGGGAGGCACAAATCTAGAATTTTACTACCCTCATATACCATGATTAATTATTGACATGACATGGTTGAGATTTAACATTGTTATAGAATGTTATGGAATATACATGATGAATACCAAGGGAAGATGAGTTTCGAATCAGTGTGGATGATCACACAGTGAAAAAGATATATATTTAAAATGTAATTAATTAGAGGAAAAATAGACAGTAATATTTTTTGTATTGATGATTAAGATATCTATGAAATGTAACAATAGACATTGTTTTGGGGATATTAAAGGCATATCTAAAATTTAAATATATTAACATAAACATCCTATAAATACATGATTTATATCACTAATTTCATTTCATATAATTAAATATATATATATTCATTTATAGATAATGGAAATAATGAATATCCATTAGATATTAATATATATATATATATATCATTCATCTTAACTTCTATTTTTTCATAAAAAATAGTAAATTTTAAAAATACATTACTGAATTGAAAAATATTTATATAAAAATAAATTTGATGTAATAATTAATCCAACAAATCCATAATCTGTATAAAATCAGTTAAAAATTAATGTTGACCATATATATCTTAGTAAGGTGTAAAAAAGAACGAAAATTGTGTTTTCATATTAAAATAAATTATTTTTTTAAAAAGTTGCCTTTTAATTATATCATATTATAGATGAATAAAATATAAATTCTAACATAAAACTAGATATTATGTTTTACATAATTTCCAAAGGAATCTTGAAATCAAGAATTATGAAATAAATAATTTTAATAGTTCATTAAAATAATGGAAGAACAATTGAAAATTTAAAACTATTGATGGAATATAACCATTATGTTATATATAAAATATAATAATTGAAAATATAATAATCGTTCATTCTCTAATAAAATTATTTTTTGGTATTATGAAATTAAAAATATCCATTTAAAACATATAAGAAAATATTTAAGCTCTATTATTTTATCCAATGACATAATATTCATCATCTATTCTATAATGCATTCAATGGAATCAGAAATCCATATACTTAATATAACCCATAATGGAATTACATAAGTAGAAAATCTATCATCATTTCTTATTGATGAAAAATAGATACGTAGTGGATTAGATAGTTATATCCTAGGATCTCTCTTTTCACATTAATAACTCCCAAGTACCCAAATTCTAAATAATTTTATATTATTCAATTTAGAGTTATAAATTTTAATAAAACCTTTAAACTATCAAAAAAAGTATATTATTACAATAGTAACACAACGAAATAATATTTTTAGAACATACTTGATCAAAACTATGGGAAATATTTTAATTATAAAAATTATAAGTTCTAATGGAATTAATTTTTTTAATTTATAATAATATTTATTTTTAAAAATAATATTTTATTTAAAAATGTCAATAATGATTAACATGAAAAATCATGAATATTCAGATCCGATTTTTTTATAGATAAATAAAGATGGTGTTGAGAAAATTAAATCATAAAGGTAATTTATAAAGGAATCGAATCCTTTAAAAATTATTTTAAAAAATATATCAAAATATTTACCATAATAATTCATAAATTAATGAAAATTTATTATAAATAAAAATGAATATATACATCAGGTAGAATAATGTGGGGTTTTAGTGTGAAATAAAAAATATTTATGAATATAATATTTTATATATAAAAAATCTCGATTCATTCTGAGATTAGAAATAAAAACATTAAAAAGTTAATAGCATTTGAGGTAAGAATCAATCAAAGAAGATATTATATGAAAAAAAATAAACATAAAACCAGTTTTAATAAAGTATTAAACAATAATCCGATATCATGCACAAAAATAAATAATAAAATAATAAGGGAAGATTTTATATAATTAATTAATGAAATTGGGTTTCGAATCTCCTGGACTAATGTGCTGATAGCCGTCGTACAACCACTATAATCAAAAAGAAAATATTTATACTAATGATTTAAATGAATAAAAATAATATTGAATTTATTCACCTAATAAGTATTAATTATTTTTAATTTAATATAGTATTTAATTCATTTAGAAAATTTAATAATTCACATTTATCATTTCAATGTTATTCAGATCAAATCATATAAAATAGATTCAATAAATTAGAAATTATAAAGTGTAAATTTACAATGGATACATAAGATGAAAATGAATAAAATAATAATTTCAATATACATTAAAAAATTTCTTTAATAGTTGCTGATATAACTAAAATTTTGAAATTATTTCCTAGATAATAATATTTTTCTATGTTTACAAATGATGATTATATTTTATACTTAATTTAATTTTTAGGGTGGATATTATAGCATTATAGAATAATAATAAAGAAATTAACATGAATATTGAGGATATATTGATTCAAAAAATGAATTTTTAATAATTTCAATGAAATAAATATGTTTATGAAAACATCATTATTTATTGACTCAATGAAAATTACTTGATTTTTTAAAACACCTCATGCATTTGTTACAATTTTAAATGAAATATATTAAAATAGAAAACATGAAATTATATTATAAATGTCACGACCCGACTTCACAAGATGGGATAAGGGACAGAAGGTTTCCAGAACATTCCTTCTTCAAGTTTAAGGAGAGATAATGACCCCCGAGACCCGCCTTCAATAGGTCCTAGAGTGGAGACTAACACCAAGGGTTTAGAATCACACACAATATGGATGGCATTACCCTTTTTATTTAATAGGATCATGATATAAGATAATACATCCCAAAATCACCAAAAGTTGAAGTACATGTAAATCCAAAACAAACCATTCTCATATGCATGTTCCGAATGTAAATGATGCAAAAGTAAAAGAAAACCTCAAAAAGAAGTACCAAAAGAAAGAAAAACAACAACAACAACTGTCCCAACGTCTGAAATTGTACAACCTTGCATGATCCCCGAAATGCTCTTGGAATCCTAAAAATAGTTTTATATATGTAGGGTGAGCATACAAGTATACTCAGTAGGGAAAACCAAAAGCTCTTGTGGATACGTGGGGAGGTATTCTTATTCCTCACGAGAAAAGAGATAACTAAAACACCTAGCAAGGTAAAAATCCCACACAAGCCTCACCAAAGAACGCTCCCCAAATAAATCAAGTCAAGAAATATAAAAGTAATAACACATCGTTGTTTGGGTACCCCGCTCCACTTACCCACGGGTTATTGAAGACATCCTACTCATCGAACCTCTCCTGCAATTCTCATCACAGTCCCACCCCGACACCCCACCTGTACACACCTAGGCCACAACCACACATCCCACCTGCAAACACCTGGGTCACAACAACCACACGTAACCAAGACCGCAAAAACCTATCCAAAACAACTATTGCCACGCTCGAAGATACCTGGGCCTCATCTTGAAGACACCTGGGAAACAATCAGCCCTCACACACTTGGGAAACCACCAAAACTACCATGCCTAAAGAATCATGGGAAATAATGGACCTCAGGCCATCACAGCCTGCCCGATGAGTCTAGGGATATTCGGGAAAGGGATAAGAAAAGGAGCTAATAATGAGCCACTCATATGAGTGTTTAGAAAAACACTCTCTCGTGAAATGGGGGTGTTCGATTCTAGGTGCTCAACATGGGTGGGGCACGAATAAGAAACATAAGTACTATAATTATATAATATATATAAAAAGTACACATCCCAACCTAGGAGCTCCAAAACCAACTTATGCTCAAACACCCTCATTACTATTCATTCACAAGAAACACTGAAACCACGACCATTCCACCAGACATCCCGGAAAACAATTCCCCATTAAGCCCACTCTTTTTTTCATGTTCAAGTGATACCATTTAAGTAAATTCTGTACTATTAGGAAACTAACAGGAGTAACCACGTGCCGGAGAATTAGAAACACCCAAACAACAATGTAAGCATTCACTCTCGGTTCTCTTGTAAAGTCAGAACAACAAAGGGATCTGTGAGATCCCTCAAGGTACTGGATCCAAACCAAGCCTCGAGATACATCCCCACACAGCTTCATATTCTCAGCCAAAAACTATTCCAAAATAAAGGATTCCATCACTATCCACATCAACCCATAAGCATCAAACAAAATAAAACACCTTCCACCCAAACAGAGTAGGGAAACATCTAGGTTCAAGAACATCATTCATTAGGTTCTTCATTCTTGTGGTTAACCGGGGTGACCACACAAGGATTGATGTTCATTGGGAATCCATTTAACAAATCGAGTTTAGGTGATTAACCAATTTCCATGTTACAATCATTTAATCATCACATAAGACATGGGTTCATTAGTGTGCAATGTAAAGACCACCAACAACCATGATTTTCATTGAGCATTAGCCCATACAGTTCCAAACATATAGAAATTATAAAAGAGTACAACAAAATTGTCAAATGCTCCCCATCATTCTTTAACAATATATTTATTATCTTTGTTAACGTTTTCTTTCATCCATTCCCACAAAAACAGTAGCGTACCCACCCCGCATGATACATAGTAAGGAGATACGAAGGAAACTCCATACCTAGTTGATCAAGGATCAATGTTCTTCTCCACATGCCAAGAAATAAGGATGTGTTACTTGCAGGGGAGGAACATCGGGGACTCAGAAAGGCTCCAGCAAAGGCGCACCACTTTCCTCGGGAAGGGGAACTCTAAACGCACAATGGAGAAAAGGAGACTATCCAAGAGGAAGAAGAAAGAATTTCTAGCATGATATAATGATGAGATCCCGTTGTTACGGGATATGGTATTTTGAATGGATATAAAGTCAGATCATGGTTTCACCACGCGGTTGGGTGGTTACGCATGATAGAATTAATTTTCATTTAACAATTCTCCTCAAGGAGGTGGTAATAACGGCTATGCATTAAAAAATTTTCTTTAACAATAAGGAAACATGTAACTGGGGCGGATCTAGAAGGTACGGGGAAGGGCATGACACCGAGGAAAAACCACATGTTTTGGTAAGTTCTGAGTTTTCCGACTCTTGGGTGATTTTTTATATTATTTATGGGATTTTAATGGATTTTAAAGGGGGCATTAAATCACCTTTACGTCAAAAGATATGTTGCGGGAGAGGAAAAGTCGAGAACTGGGAACGATAGAAGACCGCTCGGTGAGCACACAATGCCACCGTCACGGTGCCACCGTCATGGTGAATCCTCACGGTGCCACCCTCACGGTTCAACCCTCCCGATTCCACTGTCACGGTGCCACCCTCACGGTGCCACCCTCAGGGTACCACCGTCATGGTGCCACGCTCACTGTGCCACCCTCACGGTGCCACCGTGACCAGTTCCACCGTCACTCTGCCACATTCACGGTGCCACCCTCATGGTACCACCGTCACAGTGCCACTCTCACAGTACCACCATCACAGTGGAGCTGTGTTTTGTCAATGTAATGGACTAGGTGGGTCCAGTCCATTACATCAAATACCTCTCAATCTATTCTAGCCCTCGATAATCAAAACTATAACCATAGAAAAGAGGGGTTCCAAACAACCCTCTCTAAAGATACATCTGAGGATTGAACCTCATCGACATCTAGGAACACCTCTCCGTCATGTAACCAGGAAACACTCAAGGGTCAAACTATCAAGTCATATGTGTTAGGGAGTTTCTTCTTCCATGTAAAGATACAATCCACTTTGGGTGGCACTGACTCACCCACATGGGTTTAATCGCATCCACCTTAATGCTTCTTGATTAGGGATCATGTCCTCCCCTCCTCATAGTCAGGACTCTTCACACACATCCACAAAATAAGGAAAATTCACATTCCATAGTTAACAAGGTAAAGCATTCCATCACAAACAAGTAAAAACAAAACAGAACAAAACTGAAAATAGCTCTGGGTACTGGTTGTGCATCTACGTCTCATGTTCCCAGGTACTTTCCTCGAGCCCTCCATGCCTCCACAACACACTAACCAACGGAATGGACCATCCATGGAGCACTGTCTCATCATGATCCTCAATCCCCACTGGTCCTTCCACAAAAGTCACGTCGTCCTCGATATCTTTTTTACCCAGTCGCAGACGTGTGAGTCGTTGTGTAGATATCGTCGGAGGTGAGACACCTGGAAGACATCATGCAGTTTCAGTAGCGGCGGTGGTAGCGTTAGCTAATAGGCCACTTCACCGACCCGTCGTAGCACTTCGAATGGTCCGAAGAAGCTGGGAGAAGGCTTACTCCCCCTACCGAACCTATGTTTCCCTCACCGAGGGGAGACCATCATGAACACGTGGTCCCCAACCTCAAACTCCAAGGGTCTCCTCCTATTATCGGAATATGAAGTTTTATGGTCCTGGTCCACCTTTATCCTATCCCGTATAAGCTGAAACTTCTCTGTCGTGCTCTGCACTACCTCTGGGCCATGAACACCTACCTCCCCGACCTTTTTCCAGCATACAGGTTAGCAACACAGCCTCCCATACAATTCTTTGAATAGAGCCATTAAAATGGTAGAGTGATATCTATTGTTGAAGGCAAACTCTACAAGATTCAAGTGTCACTCCCACTATCCCCCCGAGTCCAGAATACATGCTCATAGAATATCCGCCAATGTATGGATGGTGCGCTCTATCTGTCCATCTTTCTAGGGGTGGAAAGAAGTGCTAAGATGTAGCTGGGTGCCAAAAGCATGCTACAATCCTCTCTAGCATTGTTAGGTAAACCGTGCATCCCTATACGAGACTATGGATCTCGAGACTCTGTGAAACCACACCACCTCATCCACATACCTATTTACTAGGGCATACACCGTACGTGACTCCTTTATTGCAAGGAAGTGGGCCGATTTTGTCAGTCGGTCCACCAATACCCAGATAGCATGGCTACCCCTTTGAAAATTTGGTAGTCCCATGATGAAATCCATCGAGATGGCATCCCACTTCCACTCAGGGACATATAATGGTTGTAACAGACCCCCTAGGGTGTGGTGTTCAGCCTTCACCTGCTGACACATGAGGCACATTTCTAAGAACATTGCCACCGCCTGCTTCACCTCGGGCCACCAGAACTGACCTCCCAAGCCCCGGTACATTTTGGAAGCTCCAGGGTGTACTGACAGGGGAGAGTTGAGGAACTCACCATGAAATCTCTCACAAATAGTCTCTGGAAAAAACAACTACCCTATAAAAAACATCTGATTCTGACCATACTCTTTCCACCCGTCCGGAGAATCTCCATGGTTAACCTAGTCATGCATTACTTAACTCTCTATGTCTCCCGACTATGACTCATCCACCTGCTGTAGGAGAGAGGATTGCACTTTCATCTAAAACAGACAACCTCTACCCCCATCCTCCCTTACATCTAGGTGCATGGAAACCGGACCCTCCAACGCCTTCCAAGCATCTGCCGACACTCGAACCGCATCATTCTGTGACTTCATGCTCAAGGAATCATCCACAACATTCCCTTTTCCATAGTTGTAGGAAATCTCGATGTCGTAGTCAGGAAGGAACTCCATCCTCTTTCGCTGCCATAAGTTCAGGTCCCACTGGGAGATGATATAATTCAAGAAATTGTGATCTATGAAGACTGCGAAGCACTGCCCGATGAGGTAATTCCTCCACAACATTAGTGTGAACATGACCACCGTAAGATCCAGATAGTGGGTGGCATAATTACTCTCATGGGGACGTAACTATCTAGACCCATAAGAGATCACCCCTTGATGTTGCATCAGCACACACCCAAGGCCTTGTCCTGAAGCATCCGAGAACACCTCATACGCCGCCCCTTCTTCTGGGAACCTCAGGACTGGGGCCCTTACCAACTTTTCC
This sequence comes from Viscum album, assembly GCA_963277665.1. NCBI lineage: Eukaryota > Viridiplantae > Streptophyta > Magnoliopsida > Santalales > Viscaceae > Viscum > Viscum album. The sequence goes on along the minus strand of OY728126.1, from coordinate 1,391,577,094 downwards.
ATCAGAATGATAAAGGCTTCCTCGCACTGCCCATCCCATTGGAATGCCTGGTCCTTCCTAGTCAAAGCTGACAAAGGTGATGCAACTCAGGAGAAGTTGGGTATGAACCTCTGGTTGTAACCTGCCAGTCGAAGGAAACTATGAACCTCTGTCACATTCTTGAGAGTTGCCCAAGAAACAACCGCCTTGGCCATCAATGTTTCCACCACTATTCCCTACTAGGACACCACGTGCACATGGAAGTGCACTTATTGCTTCCATAACATGAATTTGGATAGTTTCCCATAAAGTTTGTGTTGTCGGAGGACCTCTAAAACCATTCTCAGGTCCTCAACGTGATCCTCCTATAACCTTGAGTAGATCAGGACGTCTTCAATAAACACGACTACAAACCGATATAGGTATTCCCGGAAGACGGATTTCATGTGTCCCATGAACACAGCTGGTGTATTCGTAACACCAAACGACATTACTAGAAACTAAAAGTGTCCATACCTATATATGAAGGCACTATTTGAGATGTCACCCTCTTTCACCCTCAACTGGTGATATCTAGACCATAAATCGATCTTAGAGAACCAAACTTCTCCCCTCAGCTGGTCAAAGAGATCGTATTTCCTCGAAAGAGTGTTGTGATTCTTGACCGCCACCTAATTCAGTCTCCCATAGTGTATGAAAAACCTCAGACCACCATCTGCCTTACTTTCAAAAAAGACATGAGCGCCCCATGGTGACGCACATGGTCGAACAAAAACATTTTTCATCAGATCTTCAATATGAATATGCAACTACTGCAACTCATGAGGCTCCATCTCGTTGTGAGAAATCAAAATTGGATGGGCACCAGGTTGAAAGTCTATCATGAGCTCAACATCACGTCATGGGGGTAGTGTCGCCAGCTCTTTAAGGAAGACGTCCATAAACTCACCGACAATCCCTGGTACTTCCACCATTTATGTATCTACCGACTCCACTGATAGTTTAGTTAACAAGGAATGGAGGTGATCCACCCACCGGTTACCTTCTTGGTAACCCCGCTCGCCGATGAAAGTCACACGTCGACCGCCCACATCTGAACACATGATCCTTCCTCGGAAGCAGTCAATAACGACACATACAGATAACCGCCAGTCAATTCCTACGATGACATCGTATGGATATATCTCAAATAGTAGGAGATCCTTGATTGACTAATGTGGCCCTATCATCAGTCTACACCGTCGAAAAACATAAAACAAGTCGGTCTGACCTCCGACTAGTGTAATCAACACCAGGGGAACTGGAAGTCTCTCAGCATCGAGACCTAGATCACGGGCCAGACTAGGCGCAACAAAGGAGTTCAAAGATCCTGTATCGAACAAGGAATATGAAAGAGTACTAAACATGCTGATCGTACCTCGAACGACTTCCGACAATGCAGGAGCTGCTGTCTCCCCGGTGTGTAACTTCCCACGCCCAGCTCCCCTGCCCCTCGGCTATTGGCTGCCTCTATGACCACACCCTGGTTGAGGTCCCTGAGTAGCGCCCGGAGGTTGGCCTCCTCTTGAGATGTCTACCCTTGGAGGAGTGGGAGTTCACTGCCCCTGCTGTTGTTGCTGAAAGGGACTTGCTGGAAACTGCTGCGGCTGGGGCGAGTGTTCCAGAGGCCCACCCCCATTGTATTGTACTCTGTCCAGGAACTGATTCAGATGGTTCCCATGGCTGCCACAGATGAAGCATCCTGGTCTGGGGCCTGAATGGAAAGGGCGAGGATCGGGAGATCAGAACTGGAACTACTGTGGCCTGATCCCTACTAGTTGAATCCTAGAGGGCCTTGATGCTGGAGGCCCGCTTCTGACAGACTTCCCCTTCGACGAGCCCAACTGGATTCCCTCTTGCGATACACCTCCATTTGTGTGCATCCTCTCCACCACTTCTTCCTTCTTCTGGACCTCCATGTTTTTCATTAAGGTGATGGGGGTAATAGTATACTAAAGAGAAGCTCGAAGGGCATCCTCCAAACGTCTCGCCCGAGACTCCTCATCTGGAAAGTGGTCTAGAGCAAAGCGGAGGAGATCCTTGAACTTGATCCCCAACTCTCTCACTGACTTGCTCCCCTACTAGAGGGAGTGTAGCTCCTTCCTCTTGTCATCCTTCATTGTGGAAGAGAAAATTTCCTCCCGGAACTCCCTCCCAAAGTCATCCCATAGAACCTCATCCTACCTTTTCTCCTCGATGTAATGAATCTACCACTGACACGCTACTCCCTGTATTTGGATTACATCCAGAAAAACCCAGTACTCCATCGGATCACGGATCAAGATGAATGATATCACCAGCTATTCTATCCATCATTCTGTCTCCATGTCTAAGGTGCCACCCCCCGTACTTCCCAAGGGTCATTCACTGAAAGGCATGGAGCGTCCTCTGCCAGTGATCGTCCTCCTCCTCTTAGTCAGTCCTCTGCTGATCAGCCAAGTCAACCTCATGGGCCTCAATCACCCACACTACTCAGGGTCGTCTTCCAGGTGCCATATCTGCAAGGTAATCAAGGAATTCCTAAGCTCGAGTAGTGTTGAATATTGTTCTTAAATTTTCTTACACCTCTTATTCTTTTTAAATCCCCAAAATACACTTGAAATACATGAACAAAATTCATTATGATGCATGTACCTTTCCCAGGGGCTCTAACCTACAATCAGTGTAGCCTCACTTGGACGTTCGGTAGGCCTATATTCCTTGCATCAGATCATAGGGTCCCTAATATCATGTGTCCTAGCCGGTCTTCCCTGGCCTATTTCATGCACCAAGATTGACCAAACTTGTTGCCCTACCATACCATGGAATCCTCATTGTTCCTAACTCCGAACTCCATCCAATCTCTCAACCTGATTCTGATATCATTCTGTCACGACCCGCCTTCACCAAGATGATAGAAGGGAGATCAGGTTTCGAGACCCTTTCTTCCTCAAGTTGAAGGAGAGATAATGACCCCCGAGACCTGCATTCAATTGGTCCCGAAGTGGAAAATATCACCAAGGGTATAGAATCCCACATAAGATGGAAGGAATTACCCTTTTTATTTAATAGGATCAGGAGATGAGATAGTAAATCACAACAACACCAAAAGTGGAAGTACATGAAAATCCAAACCAAACCATTTTCATATGCATGTTCCAAAAGTAAATGATGAAAAAGTAAAATAACATCCCAAAAATAGGTACCAAAATAATGGAAAACAGGAACAACAACTGTACCAACGTCTAAACTAGTACGCCCTTGCATGATCTCTGAAGTCCTCCCATAAAACTGAAAATAGTTTTATATATATAGGTTGAGAATACAAGTATACTCAGTAGGGAAAACCAAAATTTCTCTTGCACAAGTGGGAAGGTATTCTAATGCCCCGTGAGAAAAGAGATAATCGAAACACCTAGGAAGGAAAACTGCCAACCCAAGCCTCACCAAGGAATGATCCCCAAATAACACAATTCAATAAATATAATAGTGATAACAGATTAATGATTGGATACGACACACCACTTCCCCACTAGTTATTGAAGAAATCCTACACATCAAACCTCTCCCTATATTCTCACCACAGTCCCCCTGCCACACCCTGCCCGCACACACCTGGGCCACAACTACACATCCTACCCAAAACACCTGGACCACAACAACCACACTTAACCACGCACATAAATACCTAGTCCAGAACAACTACTTCCATGCCCGAAGACACTTAGTCCTCATCCCAAAGACACTTGGGAAACAACCTACCCGCACACACCTGGGCAAACACCTCAAATACCATACCCAAAGAATCATGGGCTATAATGGACCTCAGACCATCACAGCCCGCCCGATGATTCTAGGGCTTTTCAGAAAAGGGAGAAAAAAGGAGCTAATAACCATCCACTCATAAGAGTGAGTGAAAAAACACCCCCCCCCCATGAAATGGGGGTGTTGGCACTAGGTGGTCAACTTGGGTGGGAAATGATAAGAAACATAATAAATACAATTATATAATATATATAATAATCACTCATCCCAACCTAGGAGTTCCAAAACCAACTTAAGCACAAACACCCTTGTTACTATTCATTCACAAGAAACGATGAACCCACGACCATGTCACCACTCATATCAGAAACTAATTCCCCATTGATCCCATTCTTGTTTTCATGTTCAAGTAATGCAATTTAAGTAAATTTTTCCCAACTGGGAAAATAACAGGCATAACCACAAGCCAGAAAAAGGGAAACACCCAATCATCAATTTAATCATTCACACCCGGTTCTCTTGTAATGTAATGACAACAAAAGGATTCGTGAGATCTTTGAAGGTATTGGAAGAAAACCAAACCTCGAGATACATCCCCACACAGCTTCAGATTCATAACCAAAAATTGTTCCACAACAGAGGATCCCATCCCCATCCACATCGCCCCCTATGTATCAAACAGAACGACACACCTAATACCAAAATAGAGTAAGGAAACATCTAGGTTCAATTACATAATTCATTAGCTTCTTCTTTCTGTTTGTTAATCGGGGTGAAAACACATGTATTGATATTCACTGGTCATCCATTTAACCAACTGAGTTTAGGTTATTTACCAATTTCTATGTTACAATCATTTAATCATCACAGAATACAATGTTTCATTACTGCGCAAGGAAAGACCACCAACGAACATGATTTTCAGTGAGCATAAACCCATAAAGTTCACAACATATAGAAATTATAAAAGAGTACAGTAGAATTGTCAAATTCACCCCATCATTCTTTAACAGTCTGTTTATTATATTTTTTAAGGTTTGGTTTCATCCATTCCCACAGAAATACAGGCATACCCATCCCGCATGATACATTGTAAGGAGAGAAGTAGGAAAATTCTTACCTTGTTAATCAAGGATCGAAGTTCTTCTCCACATGCCAAGAAATGGGGATGTGTGAATTGTATGGGAGGAACGTCGGGGATTCAGAAAGGCTTCAGTACAGGAGCACCTCATTCCTCGAGAAGGATAACTTCAAACGCACAAATAAAAATATGAGACTATCCTAGTGGAAGAAGAAATAATTCTTATCATGATATAAATATGAGATCTCTTTGTTATGGTATATGGAATTTTGAATGGCTATAATGTATGATCCTGGTTTCACCATATGGTTGGGTGGTTACGAATGATGGAAATTATTGTCATTTAACAATTATCCTTGGAGAGGAGGTCATAATGGATATGTGTTAAACCGTTTTCATTAACCATAAGTAAGCGTGTAACAAGGGTGGATTGGGAAGGTACAGGGAAGGGTGTGAGCCGAAGGAAAAACCACAAGTTTTGGTATATTAAGGGTTTCCCGACTCCTGAGGGATTTTAGATGTTATTTATGGGTGTTAAATGGATTTGAAAGGGGGCATTGATTCATATTTTCGTCAAAAGATATGTTGTGGGAGAAGAAAAGTTGGGAACTGAAAAATAATGAAGACCACTCGGTGAGGACACTATGCCACTATCACGGTGCCACCCTCACGGTGCCACCATCACCGTAGAGCAATGTTTTGGAAAAGTAATGGACCAGGTGTGTAACATCCCATGTAAATAAAGAATATGAAATTTTTATATTAATCATTATTTGTGAATAAAATGTTAATATTTCTTTAATGTTAATTCTATGTTCGACTGCGTACCCAATACGCAACAGCGGGTTTCTTTGAAATCTTATGTTCCACACTAATAATAAAATAATATTATTTTAAATTGTAGACAATGCCTAGCCGTTGTAATGGTGGGAATGAACAGAACTAACTAAAAAATGATTATATATGTTTGTTATTTATTTTAAAAATTATCCAATAATTTATAGAGTCCTAAAAGGCGAATGAATCCAATTATAAGCATAAATATTATAATATTATTTAAAAATCTGATTAATCGCCTTTTGATGGAGAACCATTTTTAAATCTACTTTTTGAAAATCATATATGTTATATTTTACAAAATAAAATCCATTCATTATAATCAAGACAACAAAATTTACTTTCTGTAATTTTTTGTTAATTTTTCGATAAAGTTCATTTTTAATGAATAGTGAAAATGTTGTATTTTAATTCAAAACCTCATTTTAATATAATTTATTTTTATGGATAGATTATCAATTTAATTAAATTTAATTTTGTAGTTAAAATATATTTTTACCATTTAATCCAATTATTTTCATTGTATGTAATTTCACTTTGAAATTGGACACAAACAAGTGTCAAACTTTTGATAGATATTATTTCATAAAAACACGCTATTTGTTTTGACAACATGAATTAATTATAAAATTAATTAATTAAACTTATATGTTTTGAATTTTATAAAATAGAAATAATTTTTGAATTTGGAATATCAAATATATCTTAGGGTGAATTTTTGGTATTCTTCTGAAAAACTTCAATTTTTTGATGAATAGTGAAACCACAAAGTGGTAGTTAAAAAATAATTTTTCATTTAAAGGAATATTGATGCTTATGTGATTTGAATTTCAAAATTTTGACATACATGGTTTCCATTAGTAAGTAAAATGTTGTTCAATGTGAAGAAAATATTTTTTTGTAAATAGTAACTTTTGAGTTTTATTAACCACAATTTAAGGTAATTAGTGTAATTAAAGGTAAAAATAATGTTATAATAATATTAAATTACCATTATACTTATTCTACCCTTATTTTATGATTCGTGTCCGACCAAAAAAATCCATTGGTCAATTTTTGGGACCCCATGGAGCCACATGGCTAAGATAATGATATTAATACCTTTTATTTAATGTTAAAATAAAAATTTCACAAACATGTATTATTTTACTAAAACAATTTTTACATGGTGTTATATAAGTTATCCTTTTGACTATAAATATTAATTATAAATATAAAATTTTTCCTACATATAGTAATTTTTTTCTAATTTTTAGAATCATATAAATAAAATTATTTATGACATCATGATGATGTAGTGATTACCTCATTAATGAACGATTAAAATAAAATGAAAAGATAATGTAACATCTAAGACATAAACTTGTCAAAAACCTATTGGATGGGTGTATTTAAAACCATTATAATCTTATCCTTGAAATATATCATTTTGGGACCTTTAAAATCTTAATATTATTTTGTAATAAACTAACATTTCTAGACCTTCCAAAAGTGACCCTCCTCCCTCTTATAAAAGGATCCCACCTCTAACCCCATACCCACACATCTCAAGCCATTGGATCGTCCAAAATATACTCATATTATCTCTCCACACCCCTCTATTACTCCTAGAAGTGTCACTTTAGGCAGAAGTCTTTCCAAGGAATCCTTTGGCTCAAATCAAAAAGAGTTACCCGATTTAAATGTAATGTCTTCTCTTATGTTATTTTGTTTTATTTTTAATTAAAACCCCCTAAACTCTTTTTATTCCTTTCTTTTTTAACAGAAATATTATATTAAATATACTAGTATGTTTTAATAAGACTTATTCGATCTAAATTGACTCACACCTACGTCTAATGGTAAAGAACATACTTTTTCTATGGATGAAGAATTACTGCCTCACGAAACGATGATTGTTCAATCATCTCCTAACAACTCTAATGGTAGCCATTATGATGAAACTATATTTATATATGATATATATTATATTTATCACCTCTATATTCTTCGTTATTTTATATTTAAAACATACCTTTATGCTTTGAATGTTGTGCAAATGCGATAATTTCATTTGAGGAAGTGTGGACTACTTCCCCCTCAAGTGATGTGACTCATTCATTCCATACATGGAATGTATAAATAATGAAACTAATGGATTTACATGACCTATATAACATATATATTATACTGAAATTATAATATATATACCACTCATTTAGTTTTAATTTCATTAATATAACAATGAAATGAAAGTAGCATTCATTTGTACGTACAACCTACTGTCTCCATGAACGGTGCATTTCATTTTGTTATCTCCGTATTTTATGGAATAGTATAAAATGAGTACATACTGGATATATATGATATTTAAATTATTAATACTATTCTGGAGTTTATGTACTTATAACTACATGTGCAATTCTTTTCAATAAGTTTATTTTTTACTGATGTACCGAATATCGAAAAAACGTTTGATATGAACTGACATAATTTACTAATTATTATAACATGATAATATGTGATATGAATTGAATAATAAAAATTAAATAATTTCCTTAAGAAATTATAAAATTACCTAAGTATATTATTCAGTAATATAACGAAACGAACAAGTCAAGTCGGACTTGAGGTAAGGGATCCTACCTCTCTCATTCTATTTAAATACTCTATTTTATGTCACTTATTTTAAGCTCCTCTTTATTATGTTGGGGGATGTTATTTTATATTTCTCTTAATTTAATTTTTATTTTCATATGATTATATACCCTATTTTATCTCATCAATCCATTTTTTGATGTTTTAATTTGCGCAGTTATGCTGCCGAAGTTTCGTAAGAGATTTATTATCTCACTTTTAATTCCATGAGATTTCCATTAGTCACCACTTATTTATTGAATGTGGTGTATTTTGTACGGAAATTTCATATATATTATAATAATTCTATTTATATTCAGGGTATTATATTAATAATTTGGTGTTTATTGTCTTTTGGTCATACGACTCGATTGATCACAACGAGGTAATGAGTTTTTATCTCACTTTTTATTCCCGTGAGATTCATGCTATATATGCCACTATTTACTTTTGTGTGGTGTATGTACTGCCGATGATTGTATTATTTTTGTAATATACATTAATTTATGGGTATTTACATCTTCATTTTATGACCCTTCTTTCATGGGGTGTTCGTTTCGAAAGTTACCCAAATCGGTAAGGAAAGCATTCACCATCCTCTTTTTGAAATAATAATGTTCGATTAGGTATTTTAATTTACATATTATGATGTTGAGATATGTTCTTATATATCCTTATTGATGTAAATTTCATGTACAAGTGATGAGATACCCTTTTTATCTCTCATCAACTCATTTTTTTTAATTTTAAAATGACATTGTTCGACTGTCGAATTTCTATAAAGGAACTTCTTAACCCAATTTCAATTCTTTGGGTTAAACCTCTACTTCTTGATTATGTCATGCTATGAATATATGTGGATTACCTCTGATTTTTTTACACATAATATCCACTTATATATAGTGTATTTATATTCTTCACACATAATTATGTAATTGATTTATCCTTAATATAAGGATATCGTCTTTGTACGGGACATCCTCTCAATCTCCTTTCATTGAGGCATCTATTGATTTCTACATTACATTATTTTATACAGTGTATAAAACTCTTTGAATTTTTATTTCATTCAAAGGAAATATTTTCTCTATGAAGTTTTTTTTTACTAAACGACAAAAAGGAATGGTCTTTTTTTGACGTAAGCGGTGAAAACGAACTTTTCTGCCGCCTCGATTATTATTTGATCTATGGATTCATTAACAAGACGTAATGTTTTTAGATGAAAAATAAATACCATATACTCTTATTACGTATTTTGGTATTGAAAATGTTTTTTAGAATGGATTTATTTTTTCAATAACTTAAAATGTTATATTTTTATTGCAATGTGGGAATGTTATCATTCCTTTATTCTTAAGTTATGTGTTATGATTATGTTATGGTTATTGGGAAATATTTATGAAATTGGGTTGTTCCATGATAAATTAAGGGTAGGTGAGCCCGAGATTTCTCTCCAATTCATTGGGTAATGTGAAGGAGTTAAATGATACAGTTTCTTTGAAGATATTTAGGGAATATACTGTGATAGGTATTAAAATCATAACCATAAGGGTTACTCCTTACGTAAGAATTTTATGAATGCCTCAAGTTAACTTTATGTCTTATGATTTCTATGAGTTATTTATAAATCTTATGATTTCATGAGGTATGTTAAAGTGATTATATATTATGAGTAAAGTATGATTTCATTGATTCTTATGTATACATGGACTAATGTTTTCTTTCCATATTTTTATATCCCTTACTGTTCTTTTTATGCTCATCCCATATTATTGAAATGTTTTCCACATGACATAAAGATGAATAGGGTCAAGGATGAGTTCAACGAAATACATGCTATCTAAAACATGGAACTAGACATGTTTCTTTTTAAGAGTTTTTCTTTTATGAAAAAAATTGAAACTGAGTAGAAGTTTCTACTTTGTAATCTTTTGAGATGTAATAGTTATGTCCTAATTCTCTAAAACTCTAAACCTAAAAAGATCTTCAATGTGAATTATTCATATAATTCAAGATTATGTAATGTTTTATGGTCGGGTCCTTAAAGTTGGTATCAAAGGTCAATTTTGTTAACTTTAGAGGTTAGGGTATTCTTTAGGCATAAGTGACATTACTATAATGGACAGGATTTCAAAAAGAGTCATAGTTTTCGATAAAGTGAACGAGTTTAAGATAACATGAAAAATTATATCATCGTATTTATACTCCTCATAGGATATTATATGATTATTCTAATGATATACTCACACTGACCTTTTTGGTTTAAGTAAATGGTTGGATGTAGCAGGCACCAAAGTAACAGTGGATTTGAAGAAAACTGTGACATTTTTCTGAATAAACAACTAAATGATATGGGAGATGCAATGAGAAATCTTATGGTTATTCTAAACCAACTATCAGAAGTCATGATAAACCACTTGATCCTTAGTGAGTTCTCTATTACATAATGTATGAGATAACCAAATCGATGTGGATGTTAAGGTAATAATTATAAAGGTAACCATTGGGGTTTATATGATCCTTGCTTTTGAGGTATTTATGGGTTACTATATGTAATGATGGAAAATGAATGGCATGAGATAAACTTGATGTTAAATTTTGTTATGGTTATTTTTAAATATTTTATCTCTTTTTGGGGAATTTTCTATGAATTATATAGTTTTGGATAATGGAAAACACACAGACCATGTGACAACCCGTCGCGTCGGACGAAGCAGGGGGAATCGGACCCACAACCAAAGTGCGAAAGAGGTTTATCACCTACCACTGGACTACGTAAAGTCCCTAGTTAGTATGACTAATTATTTTTCAATTGATTATCTTATGAATCAAGAATATGTTGATTTTGGTTTATCTATGGAAATTATTTACATATCATGGGGGATATGTGATTAGGTTAACTACTTTTCAGTAAGAGACTCTAAGAGTAACTGATGTTATTTGGAGATAAATGTTAAGATTTAACATGAAAGACTATATGATTAAATACTTCAGATATTTGGGTTTCAATCTTAGTTTAGAGTACATTGATGAATTTTATCGATACTTGTTTATTGTATGGTCTTTGATGAACTTTGGGTTTTTTGGGACAAATTTTGGAGATTAAGAGTGGTGTTTATATGTTTAGAAGATTATCATTTTTGGGGATTATCTGATCTTGTACTAACCATTTTGGTTTTTGTCTAAAGACATGGGAAATATATAGTTCACTTTTGTGGATTAGGTGATTCTCTAGAAGTTGATTATAGTTCTCTTAATGTGAACAAGTCATCCTAAATACTCACCTATTGGAGAAAATATGGGTTTGTGTAAGAAATCTAGTAATACATGAATGTCTACACTACAAATGTAACAACCCGAAATTTTGAATAAATCTTGTTTCCAAATTTTATCTGTTATTTTATTTTTATACTCAACAAAAATGTATCATTTGATAACATGAGAATAATTAAAATGATACTGTTGGTTTTTGACTGTTATATGACCATTGGTCAATATGACCACTGGAAACTAAACGTTTTGATTATTGTCTCTAAATACAAGTAATATTGGTTAATTAATATAGAAAGAAGATTTGATGGCCTCGCCCAGTAGTCTTGGACCAATCGAAGCCCATCTAACAGAACTTGGGAAAGAGGTAGCACCACTAGGCTTTGCTCTGGACCAAACCCAAGATGATCTTCATCGTATAAAGCTAGAATGGGATCGCCTTCGCGAGAAGTTCAAACTGATAGAAATTACTACTCGTGCGATGTTGGTCGAGCCTCCCTCAGATTCTCTCACCTTAGCACACCTTACACTTAGGTCTTATGCTGGTGTGATAAGGGGCTATGTAAGGAGACCGTAACTGCCTTGTGTAATCCTTTGTTTTAAATAAAAATTGGGATTTCTTCTTATGATGAAGTTTATGAATTTTCAAATGACCGGATAAATGTAGTATGCATATTTTTGATGAATTTTAGAAAAAGGATATTTTAAAAATGGTTGTGTAAACCTTAAATAATTTAAAATGTGTAATGATTTTCGAAAAATGGTCTTCTACAATTATTTTCAGTACGAGATTTAGAGTCTAATAAGATCAACATAATTTTTGATGAATAGTAAATTATGAATAGTGATTTTATGATTAGGATTAGTAATGTGTCCAAATGGATTAGTAATCTCACTTAGAGAAAGTATTAATATAATCTAGGCACCTTGATTAAGTAATGTGATTCAATAAAATTGTTAAATAACAGTTTCATAAATTATTATTCAAGTATTAGTTTTTTAAGTGAATAGTGTTTTTAGTTAAAAATTTAATTAAAAATATTTAGATAATTATTTTTATAAAACGGATTACATTTTTGAACTCAGAGCACTGATATTATGCTATGGTAATTTTTGGGGTTTCATCTAAGAAAAATGAATTTTCGGTGAATAGTGTTTTTATTTAAAAATTAAATTAAAAATATTTAGAAAATTATTTTTATAAAATGGAGTTCATATTTGTAATCCGAGCATTGATATTTGGTTAAGGTGAAATTTTGGGATTATTCTGAGAAAGTTGAATTTTCGGGGAATAGTGAAAATACATTTTTTAAGTTACGGGTGTTTAATGACGTCATTAAATGATGTATTAAGTTTGTAATAAATATTTTAGAATTATGAATAGTGAGATAAGGTATGAGGGGTCCCAAGTGGCCAATACCATGGGCAAATACCATGGGCAAACCCATGGTTTTGCCAAAACCACTAATGAGGTGTCCCTTTGCCATTAATGCCTTGTCCCCTCACTTTCCCTATAAATACCAAGCCATCCTCTCATCCATTCGACTCCTCACTCTCCCCCAACGAAGTTATGGTCTCATTACCTCCCAAGGAGTCCTCCCATGGTGCCCCCAATCCCTCAAGGTCCCATCCTTTGAGTTTTAAGAAATATGTTTTAAGGTAAGGGATCTGATCTCTCTCTTTCTTTTCTTGAAATCTCTTTTATGTCATTTCTATTATTCTCCATGTTATTATGTTAGAGGATGCTATTTTATACTCATATTACTGCCCTTTTAATGTTCATATAATGAGAGATCCCCTTTTACTCTCATTATTTCGTTTTTTTATGTTTTAAGTGGCGTCGTTAGGCTGCCGAAATTTTTGTAACGGATTCTTTCTCCCTTCTCATTTTTCATGATCTATTATCATGTAAAGTACTTCAAGTTCATTTTTATTTGGTTGGGTTATGATCTATAAATTTATCATACTGATCTTTTATGATCATATTATGAGAGACCCCATTTGATCTCTTCAATTCAGTATTTTGATGTTTTAAGTGGCGTCGTTAGGCTGCCGAACTTTTAAGTGGTTCTTCACCCTTCTCGTTTTGAGGTTCTACATTCATGTGAATTCTTTCAAGTTCCTTTTTGTTATGTTGGGGTATGATCTCTATATCTATCATACTGGACTCTTATCTTCAAATGATGAGAGACCCTATTTTATCTCATCAATTCATTTTTTGTTGAAGTTTAAGTGACGCCGTTAGGCTGCCGAATTTTTAAGGGATTCTTTCACCCTTCTCCGTTTCAAAGTTATAATTCCATGTCAAGTATTCCAAGTTCATTTTTATTATGTTTGGGTATGATATTTATATCTATCATACTGATATTTTATGTTCATATAATGAGAGACCCTATTTGACATCATCAATTAATTTTTGGTTCAATTTTATGTAACGTTGTTAGGCTGCCGAATTTTCATAAGAGAAATCTTATTGTTGTCTTCCTTTCATGTTCTTCATTTCATATGGTATATTTTCAAATTTAATTACCATGTTCTTAAATATCTTATATAATGTCCCTATACTGTTTTATGGGTCATTTATGATTGTTTGACCCATGTCCCCTCTCTTTTCAACGTTTTCTAAAACCCTGTAACATAGACGTTGTGTTGCATAATTTTCGTCTCAAAATGCCTCTCTCTTTTCTCAAAATTATTTTATGTTATAAAGTGAATAGTCAAAGCTCTTATTTATACACGGGTATTCACATATATATCAAATGTTCTATTTTAAATTCTGTGATTTACATACATGAAACCCACTCTCCCCTTCTGTGGGTTTAAAGTGACGTAAAGATCATGTCCTTAAAGCAGTTTTTAAAACGTTATGATTATGAAATGTAACCCATTTATTTTATGCTATATGGGTAATTTATGAAATTTTTTATGATGATATATGTGGCTCACATGATAATAATGTCAAATTTAAGGGTGCGCCCTGATAGCGCTCCAATGCATTGGGTAATGATGTAAGCACTAGATATTACAATTTTCACGATAACTTGGTGAATAACCATGGTAATTTTCAAATGACACCTTGGGGATGGACCTTGGTGATATGTTCATGATTGTCTTTGTTAAATGATGTAGCCACATTTTCAAGTTATGAAAAATGTTATTTTTATTATGATATGCCTCCTTATTTCATTCTCATGCCTTAAAGTTCTTTTTAATGACCTTATTGAAGTATCTCAAGTTCACATGTAAAATGTTTCTCTTGTTTTAATTACTGGGCTTTTTGCTCACCTTTTCTTTTGATGTATGCTCCCAGGTTATGTGATGAAGTAATGAACCTAGGATGAACATGAGGAGAAGCCTTTCAAGTGTTTTAGAAGAATGTTTTATGTTTTCATGTTTAAAGTTCCTGGTTTCCAAGACACTAAACCTTAAAGATCCACGGTTTTGTAAAATGTAATGAACGTTTATGTGATAAAGAGGCAGGATGCTATAGTTGGTATCAAAGGATGGTTTAGTTATTTGTGGAAATTAGGATATGAAAAATCTAGGAAGAACCCTATATAAAAGTTTAAATATTGGAAATCTTCCTGGTATTTTGGTGAGTATTGAGTAAGGGGTTTCCATGAAAATGCATCCCTGTCTGGATACGAGCAGGTAGAGGTGGCTCTGGCATAGATGTACATAGGGGTAAAACATAAACACACCTCTTTGAGCTAGACTTGAACGGAAACTGGTACACGATAATGGGCCTTGCTGCACTATTGGTTACGACACTCCCGGGGGATATGCTTTGGTAAATTCATAAGCTTAGTATGAACCATTATTAAAGGAACAAGGATAAAACAAAATAAAGATTCACATAAGAATATATGATCATGGATAACCTAGATTGGAACCTAGGGGATCACAAGTTAGGATATACTTTTATTCTACATGTTTATCCTTTTATTCTTAAAGTTTCCTTTTCATGATTATTAGCTAAGTAAATAAGCCCCTAATTATAGTTTCTTTTCTTAGTTAATGGCGGGAAATGGAAGAACATGTCCCAAAAACCATTGTGATAGGAAATGCAACGATTGTCATATTAATATGACAGAGGTGATTAGGGGATTAAAAGATGATTATTATTTTGGAATACGTTCACTATTTTAGGGACCCTATATGATCGAGGTAAATAGATTACTACGGTATTTTCATTGAGGAGTAAGGTTGACTTATATTTTGAAGAATCAATGAATTTATGGTGGACTTATAGTAATTTAGGTTACTTATGGGAATGATTAACCTATCTTGGGTAAAATATGTTTAGTTTAGATAATTTTGTTATAAGATGTTAGGAGTGGTTGATGTTGTTTGGAGATGAACAATGAAGTTTATTTTGGAAGACTATGTTATCAAATCCCACATGTATTTTGGTTTCAATATTAGTTTGGTTTATTTTGAGGAATTTGAAGGACCGTTATTTATGGAATGGTCTATGATGAACTTTGGGTAGTACCATGGAACATTGAAGATTTAAAAGTAGTTTTCATTCCTATGGGATTCTTTCTTTTTGAAGAGTTGTTTTACCTTACCCTTTCTGTTTTTAGGATAATGTTTAATGATAGATGAAATAGATAGTTAATATTTTGTGGATTATGTGATTCTCTAGAGGATGATTCTTGTGTTTTTATGAGACCAAGTAGATTTGAATGCTCATCGTTTGGAGAAAAGATTAGTTTTGGTAGAAACTTATTAAAGGATGAAACTCTACATGATGGTAGGTATATTTTATTATGTTTTTGTTCTATTTAGTAAATGAATTCCTCAAAATTATGAAAAGGAATGTAAAACAAAAACGTTTGTTGGTTTACGTTTCCTACTAGGTAATCAATGACCATTTACAGAAATCATAAGTTTTGGATTTTCTTATGGTTAACTTTCTCCTAATCATGTTTTCTATCACTCTCCCTCAGAACTTGACCCTTTGTTTTCTCCTCCATGTCCATGTTTTCCTACATGGAATCCTAGCGTGGGATAACTCGGGTGACCTTCGTACTTCCCTTTCTTTGTTTTAAAGTAATAGTTTTACTGACGCCTTTTCCGATGTGGGACTTTCAATGAAATTTCAAAACCTAATTTTAAAAAAATTGCGAGGACGCAATTTCTAAAGGGGGGAAGATTGTAACAACCCGAAATTTTGAATAAATATTGTTTCCTAATTTTATGTGTTATTTTATTTTTATACTCAACAAAAATGTTTCATTTGATAACATGAGTATAATTAAAATGATACTGTTGGTTTTTTACTGTTATATGACCATTGGTCAATATGACCACTGGAAACTAAACGTTTTGATTATTGTCTCCAAATACAAGTAATCTTGGTTAATTAATATAGAAAGAAGATTTGATGGCCTCACCCTGTAGTCTTGGACCAATCGAAGCCCATCTAACAGAACTTGGGAAAGAGGTAGCACCACTGGGCTTTGCTCTGGACCAAACCCAAGCTGAACTTCATCGTATAAAGCTAGGACGGGATCGCCTTCGCGAGAAGTTCAAACTGATAGAAATTACTACTCGTGCGATGTTGGCCGAGCCTCCCTCAGATTCTCTCAACATAGCACACCTTACACTTAGGTCCTAAGCTGGTGTGATAAGGGGCTATGTAAGGAGACCGTAACTGCCTTGTGTAATCCTTTGTTTTAAATAAAAATTGGGATTTCTTTTTATGATGAAGTTTATGAATTTTCAAATGACCGGATAAATATAGTATGCATATTTTTGATGAATTTTAGAAAAAGGATATTTTAAAAATGGTTGTGTAAACCTTAAATAATTAAAAATGTGTAATGATTTTCGAAAAATGGTCTTCTACAATTATGTTCAGTACGAAATTTAGAGTCTAATAAGATCAACATAATTTTTGATGAATAGTTAATTATGAATAGTAATTTTATGATTAGGATTAGTAATGTGTCCAAATGGATTAGTAATCTCATTTAAAGAAAGTATTAATATAATCTAGGCACCTTGATTAAGTAATGTGATTCAATAAAATTGTTAAATAACGGTTTCATAAATTATTATTCAAGTATTAGTTTTTTCGAGTGAATAGTGTTTTTTAATTAAAAATTTATTTAAAAATATTTAGATAATTATTTTTATAAAACGGATTTCATTTTTGAACTCAGAGCACCGATATTATGCTATGGTAATTTTTGGGGTTTTTTCTGAAAAAAATGAATTATCGGTGAATAGTGTTTTTATTTAAAAATTAAATTAGAAATATTTAGAAAATTATTTTTATAAAATGGAGTTCATATTTGTAATCAGAGCGTTGATATTTGGTTAAGGTGAAATTTTGGGATTATTCTGAGAAAGTTGAATTTTCGATGAATAGTGAAAATACAGTTTTTAAGTTACGGGTGTTTAATGACGTCATTAAATGATGTATTAAGTTCGTAATAAATATGTTCGAATTATGAATAGCGATATAAGGTATGAGGTGTCCCAAGTGGCCAATACCATGGGCAAATACCATGGTAAAGCCCATGGTTTTGCCAAAACCACTAATGAGGTGTCCCTTTGCCATTAATGCCTTGTCCCCTCACTTTCCCTATAAATACTAAGCCATCCTCTCATCCATTCGACTCCCCACTCTCCCCCAAAGAATTTATGGTCTCATTACCTCCCAAGGAGTCCTCCCATGGTGCCCCCAAGCCCTCAAGGTCCCAACCATTGAGTTTTAAGAGTTATGTTTTAAGGTAAGGGATCTGATCACTCTCTTTCTTTTCAAGAAATCTCTTTTCTGTCATTTCTATTATGCTCCATGTTCTTATGTTAGAGGATGTTATTATATACTCATCTTACTGCCCTTTTCATGTTAATATAACGAGAGATCCCCTTTTACTCTCATTATTTCGTTTTTTGATGTTTTAAGTGGCGTCGTTAGGCTACCGAAATTTTTGTAACAGATTCTTTCTCCCTTCTCATTTTTCAAGATCTATTATCATGTAAAGTATTTCAAGTTCCATTTTATTATGTTGGGGTATGATATATTAATTTATCATACTGATATTTTATGATCATATGATTATAGACCCCATTTTATCCCTTCAATTCAGTATTTTGATGTTTTATGTGGCGTCGTTAGGCTGCCGAACTTTTATGTGGTTCTTCACCCATCTCGTTTTGAGGTTCTCATTTCATGTCAATTATTTCAAGTTCCTTTTTGTTATGTTAGGCTATGATCTCTATATCTATAATACTGGAATATTATGTTCATATTATGAGAGACCCTATTTGATCTCATCAATTCATTTTTTGTTGAAGTTTAACTGACGCCGTTAGGCTGCTGAATTTTTAAGGGATTCTTTCACCCTTCTCCTTTTCAAAGTTCTAATTCCATGTAAAGTATTCCAAGTTCCTTTTTATTATGTTTGGGTATGATCTTTATATCTATAATACTGATATTTTATGTTCATATGATGAGAGACCCTCTATGACATCATCAATTAATTTTTGGTTGAAGTTTATGTAATGATGTTAGGCTGCCGAATTTTCGTAAGAGAAATCTTATTATTGTCTTCCTTTCATGTTCTTCATTTCATATGGTATATTTTCAAATTTCATTACCATGTTCTTAAATCTCTTATATAATTTCCCTATACTGTTTTATGGGTCATTTATGATTGTTTGACCCATTTCCCCTCTCTTTTCAACGTTTTTTAAAACCCTGTAACGTAGTCGTTGTGTTGCATAATTTTCGTCTCAAAATGCCTCTCTCTTTTCTCAAAATTATTTTATGTTATAAAGTGAATACTCAAAGCTCTTATTTATACACAGGTATTCAAATATATATCAAATGTTATATTTTAAATTCTGGGATTTACATACATGAAACCTGCTCTCCCCTTCCGTGGTTTTAAAGTGACGTAAAGATCATGTCCTTAAAGCAGTTTTTAAAACGTTATGATTATGAAATGAAACCCATTTATTTTATGCTATATGGGTAATTTATGAAATGTTTTATGATGATATATGTGGCTCACATGATAATAAAGGAAAATTTAAGGGTGCGCTCTGATAGCACTCCAATGCATTGGGTAATGATGTAACCACTAGAGATTACAATTTTCACGATAACTTGGTGAATAACCTTGGTAATTTTCAAATGTCACCTTGGGGATGGACCTTGGTGATATTTTCATGATTTTCTATGTTAAATGATTTATCCACATTTTAAAGTTATGAAAAATGTTATTTTTATTATGATATTCCTCCTTATTTCATTCTCATGCCTTAAAGTTCTTTTTCATGACCTTATTGAAGTATCTCAAGTTCACATGTAAAATGTTTCTCTTGTTTTCCTTACTGGGCTTTTTGCTCACCCTTTCATTTGATGTATGCTCCCAGGTTATGTGATGCAGTAATGAACCTAGGATGAACATGAGGAGAAGCCTTTCAAGTGTTTTAGAAGAATGTTTTATATTTTCATGTTTAAAGTTCCTGGTTTCCAAGACACTAAACCTTAAAGATCCTAGGTTTTGTAAAATGTAATGAAAGTTTATGTGATAAAGAGGTGGGATGCTATAGTTGGTATCAAAGGATGGTTTATTTATTTGTGGAAATTAGGATATGAAAAATCTAGGAAGAACCCTATAGAAAAGTTTAAATATTGGAAATCTTCCTGGTAATTTGGTGAGTATTGAGTAAGGGGTTTCCAAGAAAATGCATCTCTGTCTGGATACGAGCAGGTAGAGGTGGATCTGGCACAGATTTACATAGGGGTAAAACCTTAAAACACCGCTTTGAGCTAGACTGGAACGGGAACTGGTACACGACAACAGGCCTTGCTGCACTCTTGGTTTCGACACTCCCGGGGGATATGCTTTGGTAAATTCATAAGCTTAGTATGAACCATTATTAAAGGAACAAGGATAAAACAAAATAAATATTCACATAAGAATATATGATCATGGATAACCTATATTGGAACCTAGGGGATCACAAGTTAGGATATACTTTTATTCTACAAGTTTATCCATTTATGCTTAATGTTTCCTTTTCATGATTATTAGCTAAGTAAATAAGCCCCTAATTATAGTTTCTTTTCGTAGTTAATGGCGGGAAATGGAAGAACATGTCCCAGAAACCAATGTGATAGGAAATGCGACGATTGTCGTATTAATATGACAGTGGTGATTAGGGGATTAATAGATTATTATTATTTTGGAATATGTTCACTATTTTAGGGACCCTATATGATCGAGGTAAATTGATTACTACGGTATTTTCATTGAGGAGGAAGGTTGACTTATATTTTGAAGAATCGATGAATTTATGGTGGACTTATAGTAATTTAGGTTACTTATGGGAATTATTTACCTATCTTGGGTAAAATATGTTTAGTTTAGATAATTTTGTTATAAGATGTTAGGAGTGGTTGATGTTGTTTGGAGATGAACAATGAAGTTTATTTTGGAAGACTATGTTATCAAATCCCTGTTGTATTTGGTTTTCAATCTTAGTTTTGTTTATTTTGAGGAATTTTAAGGACCGTTATTTATGGAATGGTCTATGATGAACTTTGGGTAGTACCATGGAACTCTGAAGATTTAAAAGTAGTTTCCATTCCTATGGGATTCTTTCTTTTTGAATAGTTGTTTTACCTTACCCTTTCTGTTTTTAGGATAATGTTTAAAGATAGATGAAATAGATAGTTAATCTTTTGTGGATTATGTGATTCTCTAGAGGATGATTCTTGTGTTTTGATGAGACTAAGTAGTTTTTAATGCTCATCGTTTGGAGAAAAGATTAGTTTTGGAAGAAACTTATTAAAGGATGAAACTCTACATGAAGGTAGGTATATTTTCTTATGTTTTTGTTCTATTTAGTAAATGAATTCCTCAAAATAATGAAAAGGAATGTAAAACAAAAACGTTTGTTGGTTTACGTTTCCTACTAGGTAATCAAAGACCGTTTACACACATCATAAGTATGGGATTTTCTTATGGTTAACTTTCCTCTAATCATGTTTTCTATCACTCTCCCTCAGAACATGACCCTTTGTTTTCTCCTCCATATCCATGTTTTCCTACATGGAATCCTAGCATGGGCTAACTCGGGTGACCTTCGTACTTCCCTTTCTTTTATTTAAAGTAATAGTTTTACTGACTCCTTTTCCGATGTGGGACTTTCAATGAAATTTCAAAACCTAATTTTAAAAAAATTGTGAGGACGCAATTTCTTAAGGGGGGGAAGATTGTAACAACCCGAAATTTTAAATAAATCTTTTTTCCTAATTTTATGTGTTATTTTATTTTTATACTCAACAAAAATGTTTCATTTGATAACATGAGTATAATTAAAATGATACTGTTGGTTTTTGACTGTTATATGACAATTGGTCAATATGCCCACTGGAAACTAAATGTTTTGATTATTGTCTCTAAATACAAGTAATCGTGGTTAATTAATATAGAAAGAAGATTTGATGGCATCAACCAGTAGTCTTGGAACAATCGAAGCCCATCTAACAGAACTTGGGAAAGAGGTAGCACCACTGGGCTTTGCTCTGGACCAAACCCAAGCTTAACATCATCGTATAAAGCTAGAACGGGATCGCCTTCTCAAGAAGTTCAAACTGATAGAAATTACTACTCGTGCGATGTTGGCCGAGCCTCTCTCGGATTCTCTCACCTTATCACACCTTACACTTAGGTCCTATGCTGGTGTGATAAGGGGCTATGTAAGGAGACCGTAACTGCCTTGTGTAATCCTTTGTTTTAAATAAAAATTGGGATTTCTTCTTATGATGAAGTTTATGAATTTTCAAATGAACGGATAAATATAGTATGCATATTTATGATGAATTTTAGAAAAAGGATATTTTAAAAATGGTTGTGTAAACCTTAAATAATTAAAAATGTGTAATGATTTTCGAAAAGTGGTCTTCTACAATTATGTTCAGTACGAAATTTAGAGTCTAATAATATCAACTTAATTTTTGATGAATAGTAAATTATGAATATTGATTTTATGATTAGGATTAGTAATGTGTCCAAATGGATTATTATCTCACATAAAGAAAGTATTAATATAATCTAGGCACCTTGATTAAGTAATGTGATTCAATAAAATGGTTAAATAACGGTTTCATAAATTATTATTCAAGTATTAGTTTTTTCGAGTGAATAGTGTTTTTTAATTTAAAATTTAATTTTAAATATTTAGATAATTATTTTTATAAAACGGATTTCATTTTTGAACTCAGAGCACCGATATTATGCTATTGTAATTTTTGGGGTTTTTTCTGAAAAAAATGAATTTTCGGTGAATAGTGTTTTTATTTAAAAATTAAATTAAAAATATTTAGAAAATTATTTTTATAAAATGTAGTTCATATTTTTAATCAGAGCGTTGATATTTTGTTGACGTGAAATTTTGGGATTATTCTGAGAAAGTTGAATTTTCGATGAATAGTGAAAATATAGTTTTTAAGTTACGGGTGTTTAATGACGTCATTCAATTATGTATTAAGTTTGTAATAAATATGTTCGAATTATGAACAGTGAGATAAGGTATGAGGTGTCCCAAGTGGCCAATACCACGTTCAAATACCATGGGAAAGCCCATGGTTTTTCCAAAACCACTAATGAGGTGTCCCTTTGCCATTAATGCCTTGTCCCCTCACTTTCCCTATAAATACCAAGCCATCCTCTCGTCCATTAGACTCACCACTCTCCCCCAACGATGTTCTGGTCTCATTACCTCCCAAGGAGTCCTCCCATGGTGCCCCAAGCCCTCAAGGTCCCAACCATTGAGTTTTAAGAGTTATGTTTTAAGGTAAGGGGTCCGATCTCTCTCTTTCTTTTCAAGAAATCTCTTTTATGTCATTTCTTTTATTCTCCTTGTTCATATGTTAGAGGATGTTATTTTATAATAATATTACTTACCTTTTCATGTTCATATAATTAGAGATCCCCTTTTACTCTCATTATTTCGTTTTATGATGTTTTAAGTGGCGTCGTTAGGCTGCCGAAATTTTTGTAACGGATTCTTTCTCCCTTCTCATTTTTCAAGATCTATTATCATGTAAAGTATTTCAAGTTAATTTTTATTATGTTGGGGTATGATCTATCAATTTATCATACTGATATTTTATGATCATATGATGAGAGACCCCATTTTATCTCTTCAATTCAGTATTTTGACGTTTTAAGTGGCGTTGTTAGGCTGCCGAACTTTTAAGTGGTTCTTCACCCTTCTCGTTTTGAGGTTCTACTTTCATGTCAATTCTTTCAAGTTCCTTTTTGTTATGTTGGGGTATGATCTCTATATCTATCATACTGGACTCTTATGTTCATATGATGAGATATCCTATTTTATCTCATCAATTCATTTTTTGTTGAAGTTTAAGTGACGCCGTTAGGCTGCCGAATTTTTAAGGGATTCTTTCACCCTTCTCATTTTCAAAGTTCTAATTACATGTCAAGTATTCCAATTTCCTTTTTATTATGTTTGGGTATGATATTTATATCTATCATACTGATATTTTATTTTCATATGATGAGAGACCCTATTTGACATCATCAATTCATTTTTGGTTGAAGTTTATGTAACGCTGTTAGGCTGCCGAATTTTCATAAGAGAAATCTTATTATTGTCTTCCTTTCATGTTCTTCATTTCATATGGTATATTTTAAAATTTCATTAACATGTTCTTAAATCTCTTATTTAATGACCCTATACTGTTTTATTGGTCATTTATGATTGTTTTACCCATGTCCCCTCTCTTTTCAACGATTTCTAATACCCTGTAACGTAGCCGTTGTGTTGCAGAATTTTCGTCTCAAAATGCCTCTCTCTTTTCTCAAAATTATTTTATGTTATAAAGTGAATACTCAAAGCTCTTATTTATACATGGGTATTCACATATATATCAAATGTTCTATTTTAAATTCTGGTATTTACATACATGAAACCCGCTCTCCCCTTCTGTGGGTTTAAAGTGACGTAAAGATCATGTCCTTAAAGCTGTTTTTAAAACGTTATGATTATGAAATGAAACCCATTTATTTTATGCTATACGGGTTATTTATGAAATTTTTTATGATGATATATGTGGCTCACATGATAATAAAGGCAAATTTAAGGGTGCGCCCTGATAGCGCTCCAATGCATTGGGTAATGATGTAACCACTAGAGATTACAATTTTCACGATACCTTGGTGAATAACCTTGGTAATTTTCAAATGACACCTTGGGGATGGACCTTGGTGATATGTTCATGATTGTCTATGTTAAATTATGTAGCAACATTTTCAAGTTATGAAAAATGTTATTTTTATTATGATATGCCTCCTTATTTCATTCTCATGCCTTAAAGTTCTTTTTCATGACCTTATTGAAGTATCTCAAGTTCAGATGTAAAATGTTTCTCTTGTTTTCCTTACTGGGATTTTTGCGCACCCTTTCTTTTGATGTATGCTCCCAAGTTATGTGATGCATAAATGACCCTAGGATGAACATGAGGAGAAGCCTTTCAAGTGTTTTAGAAGAATGTTTTATGTTTTCATGTTTAAAGTTCCAGGTTTCCAAGACACTAAACCTTAAAGATCCTCGGTTTTTTAAAATGTAATGAAAGTTTATGTGATAAAGAGGTGGGATTCTATAACAAATAAGTATGTTTCCTTATGATTTAATAAAGCTCATAATTAAATTCCTCAATTAATTGTAACTTAAAACAAAAATGTTTCCAGTTACCATTTCCTACTGGGGAATCAAGTACCGTATAACTCATCACAAGTTTGTGATTTTATAGTGGTTAGCTTTCTCCTAATCATGTTTTCTATCACTCTCCATCAGAACATGAACCTTGGTTTTGTCTTCCATATCCATGTTTTCCTACATGGAATCATAGTATGGGTTAACTCAGGTTACCTTTGTACTTCTCATACTTTCTTTTAATGTGACAGTTTTTATTGACTACTTTTCCGATGTGGGGCTTTCAAAGATGTTCATGAGCCCATTTTTAAAATTGTAAGAATGAAATTTTCAAAAGGGGGAAGGATATAACATCCCAGGTAAATAAACAATATAAAATTTTATTATTTATCAATATTTTTGAATAAAATGTTAATATTACTTTAAGGGGAATGCTATGCTTGATTGCGTACCCAATACACAACAACATGTTTCATTGAAATCTTACATTGCAAACTAATAATAAAGTAATATTATTTTAAATGGTAGTTAACGCCTAGTCGTTGTAATGGCGGGAATGAAAAAAACTAACTATAAATTATTACATATGTTTGTTGAATATTTTATCAATTACCCAATAAATAATAGAGTCATAAAATGTGAATGAATCCAATTTTAAGCATAAATATTCTAATATTATTTAAAAGGTCGATTAACCACCTTTTTATGGTGAACCCTTTTTAAATATACTTTTTGAAAATTTTATATTTTATATTTGAAAAACTAAAATCCTTCTTTAAATTCAAGACATCAAAATATACTTTGTGTAAATTTTTCATATTTTTCTAATAAAGTTCATTTTTACTGAATAGTGAAAATGTTGTATTTATTTCAAATCCTGCTTTTAATTTAATTTATTTATATAGTTATATATTTTTTTTAATTAATTTTAAAGTTTATTTAAATTATATTTTTACTATTTCATCCAATGGTTGCCATTATAAGTAATTTTACTTTGAAAATGGACATAAACAAGTGTCAAACTTTTGATATATATTTTTTCTTAAAAACATGCTATTTGTTTTGACAACATGGATTTAATTATAAAATTACTTAATGAAACCTATAATTTTGGAATTTTTTAAAATAGAAATATTTTCTGAATTTGGAATATCAAATATATCATAGGTGGAATATTTTGTATTCTTCTGAAATACTTCAATTTTTTTATGAATAGTGAATCCACTATGTGTTAGTTTAAAACTGATTTTATGTTTAAATGAATTTTACCACTTATGTGAATTGAATTTCAAAACATTTACATACATGTTTGTCATTAGTATATAAAATTTCGTTTAATGGGATGAAAATAATTTTTGGTGAATAGTAACTTTTGAGTTTTATTAACAGCGATAAAAGGTAATTAGTGTAATTAAAGGTAAAAATAATTTTATAATAATATGAAATTACCATTAAACATGTAATACCTTTATTGGATGAGTATTGGAGGACCAAAAAAATCCATGGGTGAATTTTTTGGACCCCATGGAGCCACATGGTTATGATAATGATATCAATACCTTTTATTTAAAGGTAAAATAAAAATGTCACAAACATGTATGGTTTTACTAAAACAATTTTCACATGAGGTTATATAATTATCATTTTAACTATAAATATTCCTCAGAAAGATAAAATGATTTCCTACATCATGGTAAATGTTTTATAATTTATAGACGTCATATAAATAAAATTATTTATGAAATAACGACGATGTAGTGATTACCTCATTAATGAATGATTTATATAAAATGAAAAGATAAGGTATCATCAAAGACATAAAACTGTCACAAACCTATTGGATGGGTTTATTTAGAACCTTTATCACCTTAGAAACGAAATATATAATTGTGGGAAATTTAAAATCCGAAAAAAAAAATTATAATAAATTAACATTTCAGGACCTTCGAAAAGTGACCCTCCTCCCTCTTATAAAAGGCCCCCACCTCTACCCCCTTACCCACACCTATCATGCCATTGGATCATCCTACCTCTACTCAAATTATCTCCCCAAATCCATTTATTACTTCTAGAAGCCTCACATTTGATATAAGCCTTTCCAAGGAATCCTTTGGCTCAAATCAAAAAGAGTAACCTGATTTAAAGGTAATGTCTTCTCTTATATTCTTTTGTTTAATTTTTCTTCTCCAACCCCCTAATCACTTTTTATTCCTTTATTTTGAAAAAAACCAGTATATTCAATATAATATGATGTTTTTATGAGAATTATTCGAGCTACACACACACACCTTCGTCTAATGGTTAAAGATCATATTGTTTCTATGGATGGCGAATTGCTGTCGCGCTAAATGATGATTGTTCAATATTCTCCAACCACCTCTCATGGTGGAAATTATGATAGAAATATATTTATATATGATATATATCATATTTATGTCCTCTATATTCTTCTGTATTTTATATTATAAACATTCCTTTATAATTTTCATGTTGTGCAAATGCGATTATTTAATTTGAGGAAGTGTGGACTACCGCCCCCTCAAGTGGTGTGACTCCTCCATGCAATACATGGAATGTATAAAGAATGAAATTAATGAAAATATGTTACCAAAATAACATATATTTTATACTTGAATTATAATATATATATCTATCAAATAGTTGTAATTCCATTCATATGACAATGAAATGAAAGTAGTGTTAATTCGTATGTATGGCCTACCGTCTCCATGAACAGTGTGTTTCATTTTTTTATCCAACTGTTATGGAATAGTATAAAACGAATATATATTGGATATATATGATATGTAAATTATGAATACTATTCTGGAGATTATTTACTTATTACTACATGGACAATTCTTTTCAACAAGCTCATTTATGACTCACGTACCAAACATCGACAAAACGTATGATATAAACTGGAATATTTAACTAATTATTATAACGTGATAATATGTGATATGAATTTAATAATAAACATTAAATTAATACTTTAATAAATTATAAATTTACCTATGTATATTATTTAGGAATATAATGAAATGAACAAGGCATGTCGTACTTGAGGTAAGGGATCCTACCTCTCTCTTTCTTTTTAAGTACTCTCTTTTATGTCACGTCTTTTAAGCTCCTATTTCTTATTTTAGGGGATGTAATTTTATATCAATATTACTTTAAAATTTATGTTCATATCATGAGATACCCTATTTGATCTCAAAAATTCATTTTTGGATGTTTTAAGTGGCACCTTTAAGCTGCCAATTTTTTGTAAAGGATTTTTTATCTTACTTTTAATTCCGTGAGATTTCCTTTTTTCACCACTTATTTATTCCATGTGGTTTATTGTGTACTGAAATTTCATATATATTATCATGATTCTATTTATATTCATTGGATTATGTGATAAATTATTTTATTATTATCTTTTGGTCATACGACATGATTGATCACAACGAGGTATGGGGTTTTTATCTTACTTTTTATTCCCCTGAGATTTATGCTACATTTGACACTATTTACATTTGTGTGGTTTATGTACTAACCATGATTTTATTCTTTATGTAATATACATTAAAGTATGGGTATTTACTTCTCCATTGTGTCAACCTTCTTTCATGGGTTGTACATTTCGAAATTTACCCAAATCGGTAGGGGAAACATTAACCCCCCCTCTTTTTAAAAGACTTATTTTTTATTAGGTCTTATAATTTTCAAAATCTTATGTTGGGATATGTTATTATATATCATTATAGATATAAATTTTATTCCATGTGATTATATACCCTTTTATCACTCATCAACTCATTTTTTTGAATTTTTATGTGACCTCGTTAGGCTGTCGAATTTCTGTAAGGGAACTTCTTAACCCAATTACATTTCTTTGGGTTAAACCTATACATCTGGATTATGTTGTGATATGAATATGTGTGGATGACCTATGACTGTTTTCCACTTAATATACACTTATATAAAGTGTATATATATTTTTCACACATAATCATGTAATTGATTTATCCATAATCTAAGGATATCATCTTTTTACGGGACTTCATCTCAATCTCCTTTCATTGAGGCATCTATTGATTTCTACATGACAATATTTTATACGGTGTATAAAACTATTTTTACTTTTCATTTCATTCAAAGGGAATATTTTATCTACAAATCATTTTTACTAAATGAAAAACAATAAAGTTTCTATTTTATCGTAAGTGGTGACAACAACCTTTTATGCT
Source organism: Viscum album (assembly GCA_963277665.1). Classification (NCBI taxonomy): domain Eukaryota; kingdom Viridiplantae; phylum Streptophyta; class Magnoliopsida; order Santalales; family Viscaceae; genus Viscum; species Viscum album. Next base: position 1,391,547,583 of record OY728126.1, on the reverse strand, counting down.
GCCGTAAGTATTGTTTGATCTATGGCTTCTTTTAACAAGCCGTAATGTTTTCAAAATAAAAATAAATACTATATACTCTTTTTACGTATTTTGATATTGAAAATGGTTTTCAGAATGGATTTATTATTTCAATATCTTATAATATTATATATTAATTGAAATGTGGGAATGTTATCTTTCTTTTATGCTTATGTTATGTGTTATGATTACATTATGGTTCTTGGGAAATTTTTTTAAAGTCAGGTGGTTACATGATAAACTAAAAGCAGGTGAGCCTGAGATTGCACTCTAATGAATTGGGTAACGTGAAGGAGTTAAATGCTAAGGTTTTTCTAAATATATTTAGATAATATAATGTGATGGGTATTCCAAACATAACCATGGGGGTCACTCCCTACGTAAAAATGTTATGAATTCCTCATGTTACCTTTATTTTTTTATTATTTCTATTAGTTATTCATAAATATTACGATTTTATGAGGTATGTTAAAGTGTTAATGTTTTATGAGTAAAGTATGATTTCATTGATTATTATGTATACATGGACTAATGTTTTCTTTCCATATTTCATATCCCTTACTGAGATTTTTATGCTAATCCCAATTTTTTGAAATGTTTTCCATAGAACATAAAGACGAATAGGGTCATGGATGGGATCAGTGAAAGACATTCTATATAAAACAATGAACTAGATATGTTTAATTTAAAGAGTTTTTCTTTTATGAAAAAATAGAAACTGAGTAGAAGTGTCTACATTGTAATCTTTGGAGATGTAATAGTAATGACATAATTCTCTAAAAATCTAAACCTAAAAAGATCCTCAATGTGAATTATTCATTTAATTCAAGATTATGTAATTTTTTACGGTTGGGTCCTTATATGGTGGGTCCAGGACATTACAATAAATACATACAATTACATATAATATATAACAATATAAATCAATTTGAACCTATATACATTATACCAATGATATAATTTATCTATTATCAAACACGACTCGAAAAAATGAAATTGAGATAATACGCCTAAACATAGATCATATTGTATAGTGTTATAATATTTCAAAAATGATTTCATTTAAAATAAATTTAAATACATAAAAAATTGAGATAAATTAAAATAATAATTTATATAAAAATAATAAAATAAGAAAATTATTGATTATTAAATTTTATTAACAAACGAATGAATATTTAGTCAATGAAACCTATTGGGAAAAGTTATTTGTTTGATTTATAAATCCATATGAGGGAAAAATGTATTATAAATTATTTAATAGTGAATACGAATGTATAAATTATTCTTGTATTTTTTTCAGGGTGCATCAATTTGTTTTTCTAATCAAATTCCACTATTGACTAGCTTTGTATTCCAAACATTTATTTCTAATGAAAATTATACTTCCTAAAGACCACAAATAAATTATTATTAAATATAAAAATTCGAAAGTGGAATGTGTTATTAACTGTATAATAATTTTATGATAACTTATACATCTTATTTTTATGGGGTACAAAAATCAAATATAATTAATTTAAACATATCAAATCAGATCAGATTAAAAAAACAACATGACTCATAGAATAATTTAATCATAGAAGCATTAAACTCAAAAAAATCTCATTTTGTTTAATAGTCAATAAATTATGTTTTATCTTGTACTTGAATTTTACATTATGAAAAAATTTGAAACGATAGTTATTATCTAAAACTAAATTTACCAAATTATAAAAAAAGATAACATGAAATAGTTGAGCATATGTTGTCTCCAAAATTTTATTTTACATCTTTACCAAAAATTACTTTTCCTCACGAATCATGATATAATTTAGTACTCAAAAAATATATTAAAACCATAAAAATATAAATTCCAAAGTACAATATTTATATAATATTTTAAAAAAATTCTAGTCATGTTTAATTAAAATAATGTTAAAACAAGAAAATTTTCTATATATATTTAAATTTTATATTTCCAAAAAATATTTAAAAAATTCATCTGTAGTTACATCTATGTCCTTCTAATTAAATTAATATACATTCCTCAATGTTATCTATAACAATGATCATATGTTCCAAAACCTAATTTTTATCCATACAAAAATATTTTATTAATCTTAAAAACAAATAATTTTTTCCCTTATAATCAAAAACCACATTAAAATCCAATCATATACTAATTAAAAAATATTCATATGATTTTTAATTTATGACAAACCTTAAATTTTAAAACCAGTTTTTATATCCATCAAAGATAAATTGCACATAGTAGTTAAAATAATAACATATAAAGTCATATAATCACAATATAGATAAATATTGTAAAGTCCCAATTGTAAGAATAACATAATTACATGATTGATAGAAAATGATTCCTTACCAATATTTCAATTAAAATATATATGTAGAGTGTTAAAATATTGGGAAAATTCATTAAACAAAAAAACATATAGCATTCCCTCTTAATGTACATTTTTAACTATTCCAAACTCATTAAATTATTCACCAACTTCAATAAAGTCTAAAAAACATAAAGAATATATTTAACAAAAAATAATTATACCTCATCCTTTTATTATTATAAGAGTATTTGAAAAAATTATAAGATAACATAATTAGAACTATGGTGTTCAAAAAAGAGACAACTATAACGCCATTGAAATTACAAAAATGTTTTAATAAAATTATTACTTTTTTAAATGTTAAATTTTGGAGATATAAATAATTATATAAAAATTATATATTATACCATAAAAAAGAAATTATTCAAAAATTAAACAATATTATAGTCAAAAGGAAATGAAATTATAAAGATGATCCTTAAAAAATTGAGAACACTTCGAATGAATTTTTGTTTTCAAATGTGTACAATATTTCTGAAAAATAAAAACAAATACCGTTGAAATGATCCAAAAAATACAATTTACTATTAAATTGAGTTCTTGTATCTGTAAATCCATTCATTTTATTTAGAACTTAAAATAATGCATATAAATATTGTAATGGAATTTGATGACACTATATTCAACGCAATTTCAATGGCCTTTCAATTAAATAACATCATAGTATGTTTTTAGTACGATATAATTGAATGCATTAATTTGATAATTCTAATGACAGTTTCACTAATGAATATATCTTTACCTAATTTATTATAGATATATCTCATGGGATAATATTTCCTCCATGTATAATTCTCAAATTCCATAATTGTTTTAAAAAAATATATTACTTTTAGTACTATAATGTAACTTCAAATTCCTAACAAATAAAAGTTTTAACTAATTTGTAAATGATGATTTATTTAATTAATTTTGTTATGATAAATGTTTATATAATATTGATTTAAAATAACAAGGGAGTAATTTATTTATAATTTTTTTTCATATAAATGTTCTCATGTGATTTATTTGTTTCAAATAAAATAAATTAGAAAAAATTGAAATGAAATCTTAAATTGAGAAATTTTTTAAAAAAAAGAGTGTAATAGTTTTAGAGAAAAATAAATAATGGTTAGTATATGATATCAATGGAATGTTTTAAAGAAGAAAAATTATATTTAAACATTTTAATTAATGTCAAACACAGTATAATGTCACTATATGATATTAAGGGAAAATAAAGTTGTAATTCATAAATATATATATAAATTTATTGAAGAAAATATATAGGTTTTGAGGGAAAGAAAAAAACATTTTCCACAAATTGTATTTTAGATATAGAAAATATATTTTCATATTGAGAATATGAAATAAAATTTTATAGATATCATAATATATTAGGGATGAATATTTCAAGAAAGTGATTACATAATGTAAATGTAAACAAATATATAGTTAAAGGAAGTCAAAAAATCACATTTTATTATTCAGATGATCATATAATAACATGATCATTTAAAAAATGATATATTTTAATAAAAGGGTCATATTATAAGAATCTCCTTAAAAGGATTCCAATCTTCTATCATATATCATTTAACCATTAAAATTATAAAATCATATTATTAATTTATATGACTCAAATCACTATTCATTTTCATTGTCATATTATTGTTAGTTTTATTAAATTTTTTTAGTTTTTATTCATTTTCCAAATTTTAATTATTCAGAACAACTTTTTTGAGGATTTTTAGTTCATAATCCCAAAAATATATTTTATATATTTATAGTGGTCGATTATCCCCTTCCAAATGTATTAAATTATGGATAAATGTCATTATCATTTTTTAAGTGATATACATTTACAAATGGTGTTCAATAGGTCAATCAATAATTTAAATTTATAAATTCTTCTTTTGTAATCATATTTAATTTGTAAAAATTTACTATGATTTTATAATTATATATTCAATTTTATCATTGATATTATAATGACGTCTATTTTTAATACTTAAATTAAATTATTATAATTTATATATTCAACCTTGTAATAATTATTTTTGAATATCTAGAACATAATAAAAAATTTAATTTAATGAATTAAAAAAAATAAAAATAAATTAGAAATTTTATTTTTATAAAAATAATATAATTTATTTACAAAAATACATTAGTATAATTTTATATATTAAATATTCGATTCAAAATTAGATTAGGAGAGTTAAAACGAATAAATGTTACTTTAGAGATAAAAATATTTTGATGTAGTATCATCATATGAAAATTATTTTTGGGAGATATTATAGATGATCTATCATCACTGATAGATTATAATGATTTTAACACTATGATAATGTAATCAATGAATTAAAATAATAAATTTATCAAAATATCATTAAAACAAGGGATCCTAAATAAGAAGTTAAAAATAGGACCAGAAACCCTTGACCTGATATTTGGAGTACATACTTTATACAGATTACTTTTCCATCATATAAAAGGATAGAAATTATAGATTCTAGGAAGTATAGAATTTTATGCATAGATATTTATTCAGTATTAATATATATTGAGAAAAAAATGATATATCTATTTTAAAAAATAAAATGACCACCTCTTTGTTGATAATATTTTTATAGTGTTTGTACAAATAATAATTCTATAATGTTCAAAAATGTTATTTCAAAATTTCATGTAAATTATAAATGGATAATAGATTATATAAATAAAAATACCCATGAATTTTTTTCTTCATATAGGTATTTAATATAATAAACTAATTTATAAAAAAATTATAAAATTAAATACCCATTAAAATCATTTCCAAGAAAATTCATGTCATTTTAAATTCAAAATCAGTAGATACTTATTGGATTCAAAAATAATGATTTAAAAAAGTTATTTTTAATAATTACAGTCCCTAAAATAATGATTCAACATAATTCATTGAAAAATTATCATTTTAAATATTTTTATTATTATTTATTTTTCTTTTGTATATCATGCACATGCGATGTATTATAAATGAATTATAATATTTGATTATAATATTGTTATATAATATTAGTAATAATTTATTTACAAAAACTATTTCAACAATAAATTATATCATTATTTAAAAATCATATTAATTCTCACCGTCTTTTAAATCATTATATAAATTTTGTATTATAGAATTTGATTTATTTTCTTATATTGGAGGGGGTGAGATTTTTTTTTTAAATTTGTTATGAAATTATAAAATTCATAAATATCTATTATAATAATTCATTTATACATTTTATTAATTTTTTATGTGGACCATTACTTTATAATCTCTAAAATAATATCCCAAATACCAAAATTATTAATTCTACAATTCTACACAAGCACAATTCTACTTTATTAAATATTTTCAAAATTTATCAAGGAAAAGTTTTATTTTATAAAAATAAAATAATTCAAATATGATTACATTAGTATAACATATTTCTTGAGATATTCCTTTTGTTTTGAAAAAAAATGGAGGCATCTAGTTTTTCTTATAGTATATCATATATAATATTGTATTCATAAATAATTAATTTCACTGAATTTTCATCAGATCATCATGCCGATCAGAAAAAACCAAGATAAAATCAATCAAAATTCACTTTAAATGTTGATAACACATTTTATATCTATTTTATTGAAATAATATTTTAAATTTTTAATTAAAATTAATAAATAAAACCAGACAGAACATTGAATATTAATTTTTTAAAAATAGTCACTTTTCAATTTAAAAAATTAAAAACAATTGTTTATTTCATATTTTGAAAAAAAAATGTTTATATAAATATCATAATATTATTATTAATGTTAATATATTTCTTAATCATAAATTTTATTATTTATAAAATAATCTACAATTAAATTTTTTTTCAAACTTCTCTAAAAAATACATAACATATGAAAAACATTAAAACCCATAAAAATTATATTTTCTACAATATAGATAAAATAATGATTTTAAATACATTTTGACTAAAAAATTGTATTATATAATAAATTTTTTGAATAAAATAAATTATTTTGTATATATTTTGAAACTAATTATATAATTCATAGTCATTAATATTATTAAATAATACAAGGTGTGTATTGTTAAAATAAATCTATTGTCAAATATAGAATTGAAATTTCCTTGTAAAATTTATATATTATTAATCATTTTTTCATTCAAGTACCATATATTTATAATATTGAATATACAATGATGTTTACATGAAAGACCCATATTGGTGTATCTATTTTTATAAAGAAATAGTACGTTTCCCTTATCAAAACATTAAAAATAATTATGTTATTCAACCTACAATCTTAGTGGAATTTCAATGTTTATCGTGTTGAATAATATAAAAACAAATAATTATTGCATTGGATAGAAACATGTAGAAATCTTATGAGGGTTTTAAATTATTAGTTAACTTTTTAAACTAATTTGGATCATTATGTTATTAATTAAATATTATTATTTTCTTTCTCAATTAAGTGTAATTATTTAGGAAAATATGAAAGTATGCATTTCTTGATATATATCATTGAAAACCAAGGGATACTTACTCAATTAAAATACAAATTAAATTTACAAAAAAACTCTTAGATTAATCTAGTTTATTCCCATTCCATCATATATTTTCCTTTTATATCAAATATAATCATGTTGACAAATTCTCAATGTGATGTATTTTTACAGAGTCAATGTTTGAGTAAATCATCATTCCAACCCTCATAGTAGTGTTATTCACTTAGCTAGGCCTATCATTTGGTAATATAATTTAATAATGTATTTAAAATTATTACAAGGGATAATGGTCGATTAGTATTATTTACTTAATTTTTATTATGAAGATATTTGGAGATAATTATTGTCATTAAAAAAATATATTCTATATATTCTAGAAAAATGGATGGCCTCTATGGACTGAGTGTATAGTTCAATTTCATATGTATCAGGTATTTTAAATATATTATATCATAGGGAATGGTGTATGACTTCTTAATTTTATAAGATATTATATATTTTTAGATAATTATAATATTCTTTCATATGAGGGAGAGAATAATTCGTTACACTCATCCATCGTAAGGAAGTATTTTCAATGAATAATGTGGATAATGCAGTAAATGTAGTTTCAATAAAATACTATGGTATTCGTGAGCGATAAAATGATGTCATGAAATTATGTATTCAAATATTAGTTTCTTAGTATTTTTTTATTTTCAAATTCTGGAAGAGGCCTGGTGAATTGGTTCATCATTCCTTTGAAATAAATTATTCATTCTATTATAATTTAAATAAATATTTATTTGGATTATACCAAAAATATAAATTAATTAAAATTACCATAAATATTCTTGATTAAATAATATAAATTCTCATGGATGAAGACATTTATTAGTTGACCATTAACAATATCAAAATTTTTATATCATCCTATTATATTTAGAAATATATAACCTTGAGAAAGGATGGGAAATATGATATGGATAAAACATTAAATACATCTAAAGGTTGAAAAAATTGTTAATATAATATGTCTTATGAGGGAGATACTAATGATAATAATTATACAATGAAAGATAATAAACTATTTAATTTATTTCTAAATATATGAAGTTAAATAATAATTTAAAAAACAGAAAATTCCATTTAGATATTTTATTTGTTTAATATTGATATCATAATGATATCATCCAAAATAAGAACTATGGAGTGGAATAGGTTGACCGAACTAGGAAAAAAACATGGATAAATTATAATTTTTGTGGCCATAATGGCTGAACATTGATTAATGGAAAAACTATCAACACATCAATGAGAATAAACATTCCCAATGATAATGATGTTTCATTATTTTAATGAGGAATGTTAAATGGAGGAATATTGTTAAAATAATTAGGGATGTAATTTTTTTATAGATATGTGAAAATAATCTATTTTTCTCTATATTTTGGTAAAATAATATATTTTTTAAGATGATGACAACAATAATAAGATACAGAAAGGAATATATTTAATGAAAAATCATTTAATTTGAGTAAAATATAATATAATAATATTCTATTAAAAAGTGAATTTCAAAGTGACATTGAATCAATAAAAAAGAATATTGATGATTCAAAATATTAGGATATTTATGAGAATAAAACATAGTTAATAAAAAATATCATTGTTTTTAGTGTAATCAATGATTTGAGAAATATGATTCTTGAAATCATTTCAGAGACATGATCTTCTAAAGATGCGGAGTTGATGGATTACACACCAATGTTGGTTAATGATGAAAATAACTTTGATATTAATCATTTCTAGAATAAAAATTATATTAGGGATGTTAGATATTTTTCTAATTATGAATTGTATACACAATGGACATAACATGTGAAATACTCTGTCTAATATTGATATTAACTTTGGATAATAAAACATTTTGTTTTTATTATCTAACGGGACAAAAATATGTATTTTTTCTGAAACAGAACTTATTGATGTAATTATATATAACTAAAAAAGATGTGTTTGATTTTATCCACATATAAATTCATATAGATATGTTTTTATATACATCATTAATTGACCATTATCCTCTAGTGGTAGTCTATTATTAATTATCTACGTGTTTACTAGACCCAATAAATGCATATTTTCAAGAGTATTTGATTACAGATATTTAAGTGGATTAGAAACCATGATTGTATATTTGGATTAAATATGATATTCATAATAAATATTCATATATTATAACCTGTGAGTTTTTTGTATTCCTAAGTGTTTCCCTGTGGTATCCAAAATTAGGTTGTGGATAGATCTCCCTGAGCTCGAACATGTTAGAATATGGTCGATGGAGTATGTAGTTGACCCTAGTGATTTCAATACGTAACTATATATGATTATGTCATGTGTTTTATAATTCAGGATAATTATTATTTAATAATATTAAATAATATAAACAATAATATATGATGGCAAAAAATGAATAGGATTGATTGTCCTTGAGTGTTTCTTTTGATTCGAGTAGTATTGATTGATAAATTTGGTTTGATATTAATTATAGAGAGTTGTTATCAAGTATTTGTTATCAGCATTCAAAAAAATTATATATTATCAATGTGAGGAAATGTGTATGATTATTTTTTGAAATTTATATCATGTATTAAAGGAATGGTTAGTGGGTTATGTAATGAAAGGAATAATTAATTACAGAAATAAACTCAGGTGGAATTCATGTTTTGATGGTTAAATGGGCGTGTTATCCTAGGTATAATGGTATACGACTAAAATAGCATGATTTTAATAACATGGTATTGTGGGAGAATGGTTTAATCTATATTTTGGTTGGTTTACATAGAAATTGATGTTATTGAGATCATTTTGAAAATATCTATATTGATACTCTACAACCATGTATAATGGTAGTGACATTTTTCATTCGTGAAATTGTATAACAATTTTAATGAAATTTTTTTTCAAATTATAGAGATAATTGGTAAATTATTAAAAAAATTCTATTTATGACATGTGAATCATGATGCAGAACTCGTATTTATGAAATCTCATGTATTGAGACATTGATTGTTATGGTTCATGCGACACTATTGTAGTTGTCACTACAATTGATGGAAATTCATGATTCATGATTTTATTGAATTTTATGTTTTCTCAATACCAAATTGGATCTTTTCACTGAAATTTGAAAATCCTGGTGTTTGTTGGATGTTATAGAGTGTAAGAATGTTTTGATGGGTTCAAAGACTCATTACTTTCCTAATTACATCGAGCTAGGTCACTTATTTCTGATAGAATCAATGTATAATCATTACTAGATGGCTATTAGAGATTTTATTATTATAAAAATGATTGATACATATGATTATGATCCAAAATTATGTGTAGGGTATTGAAACCTTATACAATTAGAGGTTTTGGAAAGAGAAGCGGTTTTTTGAATTGTTGTATAAGTAAATTTTTCTAATGAAATGAATGAATTAGTATACTGCATCCATTCGATATTGGATATTTTCAATGAAAGAGTGAATTAACTAAGGGTTCACACTATAGTATATATGTCAATATGATCTTCTCTTTTATTTTATAATCTATGATCTGTAGAATTGTGGTATTTGGTGATGGGATGGTTGGTACATTTAAAATGTTGAGGGGTTAAATGGATTAGAATAATGGATAATGAATTAAAATACAACTCTTTTGATGATTTCCATTTTCTTTTGATAAATGTTAGTTGATGATACATGGTGTACATGTAGTCAAGAACATGTTTTATTATTGATATCCCTTTTATAATGTTGACCAACGATTATGAATATCATGGTTCAATAAACATTTAATATTGGAAGGTATAATATCATTAGATCATTTCTTGGGATGGTCCTATGGTGAGGAATACACTACATGTATTTTGAACATGTCAAAATAATTTTGTGTTGTTAAAAAAAACATCATTATGAAATATTATTTATTCCAAAAAGAGCTGGATATAATATTATGATGACTCTTCAATGAAAAAGTTTTTGTTTCTGTTGAACATCCCCATATCTTAGTGTTAATTTGCCGATAAAATAAATACTATTAATAATAGTTGGTTTCTCATAAAACAATTAAATAAATAATAGTAGGGGAGTTTTATGTAAAATAATTTAAATTAGAATGTTATAATATGTATACTAAATCTGTGGGTTTCTATAGAAATATCAAGATTTTGAAATATTTGTAAATGTTTAAACTAACATTATATAGCAAGAAAATTTTAATGAATCTCATTTGTAAATGTTTGCAATGTATCTAAATCCATATTGGTATTCCCTATAGAAAAACCACTATTAACTCCAATAATTTTTTAATGAGTGAATTCATTTACAATATAGGATCAAACTCATGTAAATTTACATTAAATCCAAAATAGTACTACCCAAGTCTTCCACCATTGCTTATCTTATGATTAGGTCGTTTATAGAAATCATTAGAGATTGTCTAATATAATATTTAGTATATATATAAAATTAATTATCAATTAAAAAAATTGTGTTAATTTCATATTTATTTTAAAAATTGTATATTTTAAAATTTAACTATAATTAATGTTTATTTTAAACCCGAATTAATTAATATAATTAGATTGCTATACAAAAATAACTAATAAGATAACCTTATTTGATATAAATTATTTGTCTAAAATTGTGTCATTTAAATATTATTTTATATTATTTTTGATTATTAATAATATATTAATATCTATGCATGTATTATATGATAGTAAATAACATAAATAAAAGACACTATTTTTAGAAAATTATATTCTTATATAAATAATATTCAATATAAAATTATATGTTTATTCAAGAAAATTATTCTAATATTGTATATGTTTATTTAGAAATAATTAAATACTATTCATTGATTTAGGATACCAATATTATCCATGGATGATTTTTTTAGATTTTCTATAATATATTATTTTTATGTAAATAGTGAGATTTATTTTATAAATATGGTAACACATACGACGTTATCCCCATTTATGAAATATATATAAGTTTTTCAAAACATTAAAATGATAATTTATAGTTATATGGTATAAATTTATTAATACTAAATTACTATTATGGAATTATAAAACATATATCTACCATTTTGGAATGTAACTAACATTTTATTATAAAAAACTGTTTTTAGAATATAATTTTAAATTAACGTTCTGTTAAATAAAATTGGTTTTGCGTTTCAATGAAATCCAGACATCCCATTTTTTTAATTAATAACCCAATTCATTTTTTTATTATTAAAAACATTTAAAATATTATCCAAAAAAATTTCCTGCCTAAAATTTTACATAGAAAAAAATGGAATTGACAAGATATGTAAAAATAACATAATAAAAATTTCACAAACCCCTAAGAATTTTTTTGAATGATTTATTTACATATTTTTAATTATTCGTTATAAATTCCATAACATGTACCATTTCGTTTCTAGGAATATAAATATATTAATTAGTTCATTGTCATGTCCTATCTCCTGGGACCTGTGCCATGACTATGCTAATCTTGTCTCCTGAATACCAGCGGCTGGCAACTAGCATCGAAGGCATAAATTTTCAAGTGAGGGTCATTTTCCAAAGTACCTCTTTACACACACACACAAAACCACATTACAACACATTAAAAGGGTAAACATGTACAAATAAACAATGTAGAGTGAAACTACAACTGGAAGTAAATGGTCAAGATTACAAACCCAATAAGGAACTGAAAATAGTAGGTACAAAAAGGAAACTCTGATGGGAATCTGAAGTAAATCCTAGTTGATCATGAGAGTTGTGATGGTACTCGAAGCCATAGTAGTATGTCATGTCCAACCAGTCATATTGGACCCCGCCTAGTCCTAGGAAACCAAGTCCACCTTCGAATTATATGTCAGTCTTGTCTCCCTGGGAACCCTTATCGAAACGTCAGTCATCTGAACCAGAAACAACATATGCAGGTGATATACGTGCAGGGGTTTGTAACACTGTACTCAGTAAGGATCTTAAATAAAAAAACAGGGATCACATAGTAATTCACTATGTAAATCATGACACACAAGACATATCACGCCAAGTATATTCTAGGGTGGTATCAATTGTACCATCATTCAAAATCCTTGAACTCCATGACTGCTGGAGAAATCCTCATCTATCATTTACAGTGGTCCTTACAGGTCACACAGATACTCTTCCCGTTAACCTTGAACTATTGTGCTACTCATCCCTGATTTGTACTGTTGGTATGATGGGTTACACAAGGCTGCACCCCACCGTGGTTATGGGTCAAACAGAGCCACTTCCCACCATTGCTGAACTGAGTTACTCCTCCTGTCAAGTATCATGGGACTGCTAGGTTGCACAAAGTTTCTCCCCACCGTGCTCCTTTTAGGCCGCACAAAGAAGCTTCCCACATGGATAACCTCAAGAAGTCTTTATGTCTCAGGAAATAGTAGGGTTCCATACATAGTGTGCCTGGGGGAACTATTCCCCAATCCATAACCATCTTCTAGGCATCCATGAAAGTCACCAAAAAGCATGCTAAAATATCTACCTCCTCAAAGGGTCCCAATACCGCAAATGGACCATCAATCGGACGTGCGTTTTCCAAGATACGAGTGTTTTAGTGACCAGGGGACCAGTTGCAATGGGGAAAGATCCGTCCCGGTCCGACCAACCAGACCAACCCAGCCTGAGGGTTCCACATACCCCGGTCAGTTTAGATGGACTCAACCTAACCTCGTATGTGTTTGGGGTGGTCTGGTTCGGCCTGGCCAGTGGGACAAACGCAATAGGCCTTGCCAGATCCATCCTGATTTGGCTGAGGGTCCAACCTGTATGGTTTCCTAGTGAACCGGTCTAGTTATGCCCGGCCCGATGGGGCACGAGTCTGGCCCTCTGGTGTGGGTCCAGTCTGCTAGGGTTCCGTATGGGCCCATCCTGATGGTGGCGCGATCCACTGGGGGGTGCGACCCACTAGACCAGTTACCGACTCCGTTAGAAGCTGGTGGGGTGTTCCTGGGACAAGGAGGACCACCTCGTCCCTCCCTATCCGAGAATGGATTCTAATGACTGGGCCTCTCCTTCACGCTTCTGTGACTAGTGACAACCAGCCGCCCTCCACATCACCCGCAGACCCAGTCAGCGAGTTGACCCCGGTCTACGTAGTGCCATGCGGGCACATCCATTCTTCATCACTACATCCCAATCGATTGAGGCTTCTGTAGGACCATCATGCCGCTGGGGCACGCATCACCACCTGGCCACCAGTACGGCAGACACACGGTGCGAGCATTCCACTGGTGCCACCATGTACTACCAATGCCGGCCCCAAGGAACCAGAAGATCCTTTGGAAGACAACTGAATGCGCTCCGTTGGTCCGCTCTTCATGCTACATGCACCCATGGAATCTAGGGAGCATCCTATTTAAGACAAAGCCTTCAGAGTCGTCTTAACATCACTTTCAAAAATTCGTTCACCGGGTGTGAACAAACAGAGGGGTCCAGAATTTTTTTGCGTCGGTCGTCACACTATGTGATAGAAGGTTTAAAGATTGGTGAGGTTTGGGGAGTCTTCATTCAATTGTTACATGCCAAGATTTGAACCCCAAAAATAAATCCCCTAGAATGAAACACCCTCCTACCTAAATGCCCAAATCACAGGTCAACTTGTTTGTCAGTTGATCCATGTATGTCATTTCTAGAAAATGGCGGGGAATAACATCTATTCAAAAACCCCTACCTCTATGAAGTTCGTTGTCGAACGTTTGTCCTCGAGGGGTTATAAGGTTAGTTTCTCTTCTCGACTATGATATTTGAAATGAGGGACAAATAAGATATATTTCCACCATCATTATTATTTACCTGATGGGGTGTAATTCAGTCAGAGGTTCTATATAGAATCATCAAAAATTTTATTCCATATTTTCCCCAGTGCATCAAACTATCAATTGGAGCATGTCGCAACATTCCAATTAGGATGCAACGTCACGTCGTTACATAGATTTATTTTAGAAACATTGTCATTGTTATACGTAATTAATGCATCCTTACTCTATGAGTTTAAAATAGCCACTAATGAGCCTCATTGATTCACATTGTCAATTCCATGTCCCTTCCCCATAGAGAATAAAATTATTCTATTAAATTATTTTATTATTTTTCTCAAAAATTTCAGAAAAATAATACTTTTGTACAGGACTTTCCATCAAATTATATGTAATTTATAGGCGAATCTCTACATTTTCAATTCAACGGTGCCCTCTGATTCTTAATATGAGGGATGGTTACAATGATATAAAATCCTACCCACACGTTTACTGAATAAACCATAAAAAATGTTCAAAATTCTGTTTTGGGTTCCCAGGGCGTTGGAATCACGTGCCATCGAATTTCACAGTCACATAATAATTCCATATAAAATAATATAGATAAATTGTGAGACGTTGAATTCTCCCCAACTTAGGGAATTACGTCCCCTATAGCAAAAACACCAACTAAACAAAAACATGAGGGTAAGAAGCACGAATCTAACCTCCCTCTCCCATGTGTTCTCCTTGAGATTCTTTTACTTCAATTTTATGCCCACTAAATTAATCGATTGTCAACATAGGACCCGTTCATATCGATCCTCTATTTCCCCTGGGAAATCCACAAACGTCACCCCATCATCAACGTCCAGTGTTTCCCTATACATGACATGCAATGGATCATGGATGTACCTCCTTAGCAACGAAAATGGAAAAAATCATGCACCCAATGCATCTGTGGGGGTAGAGCTGGGCGATACGCAACCACGCCAATTATGGTTAGGATCTAGAAAGGATCGATTATCCTCGGAGATATCTTACATCCCTAGAAAAATCTTCATAATCCTCATCGGGGTGAGACCCAAAGAAACATATGATCTCCCCCATCGAACTCCAAGGGTCTCCATCTCCTGTCAGAATAACACTTCTACCTGCACTATGTAGCACCCATCTGGTCTTAGATGATATGAACCTTCTCACTGGTGGATCATACCATCTCTTGACCCCTAACTGGTGACTCCCCTGGGTCTGTCCATCATATGGGTGATCGTCCAGGTTGTCATTACAAGTATTTAAACTATGCCATGAAAGTGGTGGAGTGATATTTGTTGTTGTATGAAAAATACACATGTTGTATGTGATCATCCCAACTATGATCGAAGTCAAGGATGCAATCATAAAACATGTCCTCCATGGCCTATATGGTCTCCTTTGTCTAACGATCCTTCTAGGGATTAAAAGATATTCTCAAGTGCAGTTGTGTTCCAAACTCCCCCTATAATCCCTAACACAATTGGGATATAATGCTGGTGTCATGATATAAGATGATAGTCTATAGAACCTCGTGAAGCTTCATAATCTCTTGGATGAAGAGGCATCCAAATCGCTCTTCCGTTTCATATTTTTTAAGAAATGTATAATATCAAATTATTTTTTCTAAGAAACTTGAAATAATTTATTAAAATTTATTATATTATTAATACCCCTGTTATTCGTTAAAAACATACTAATACTAGGTCACTAATTACTTCATCATTAGAAATCATAAAAAATATAACATGATTAATATTCATATATATGAATCATTGTGAAAAATATATTCTGGGAAGCTAAATAAATTTGGAATGATGAACATGATATCAACAAATTGGGGTTGGAAGTGAATCATTAAATCATTCACAATATAATAAAAATATTTATCATCCAACAATTACAAAAAAATATAAATTAATAATTTCTAAAAAATAAGTAATTATAATCAATGTGTGTAAGAGTAATTGATAAGTATAATATTATTAAATAAATGAAAAATATTGTTACTGTTTTATGTATGAAAAGGGAGGTCATTCAACAGAATGAAAATGAAAGGTAATTGTGTTGTATAACTCCCGTCCCTTTCATTAGGATATAAGGTTTCTTATTTAATATTATTATAAAAAACAAGGTAAATTATATCCTATTTTATTATTATTTTCATCATTATCTATAATGGGTTTATATTTCAATCAAATAAACATCTTCTCAATGTTCCATTCTCCCCGAGTTAAGATGTTTGCACGGGTTTCCATTTAAATCTACATTCATTGATTAATGTTTTCATGTTTTAAACCACTATCTATTTTATTTTACAATTATTACTCTATTGACTTATATTATGATAATAAATAGGTTTTTCACTGCATTACATGTCTATTTCAAGAAACAATCATTCTGATACATTTAATTTATTTGTTACAAAATTTGAATGGTGTTAGGTTGAGACACTATTTTTTTCTTATGCCTAAATTGATCCACTACAATTATGATTTTACAATATGTATATTTAAAATTTCAATAAGAATATTATAATTATAGTCCTCATCATTTTATTAGGAATTACATTGTTTGATTTTTTTATTACATTATATTTGATGATATTAAGATGGATTTATATTTTCTCTAAATGATATCGTTTTCATCTATATCCTTACTTATTTCCATTTTTAATGTTATCCACAAATATTATGAAGTAAAAATATAATTTATCTATCATATTAATTGATTTTCATTTTAAATACTTTTAAATGAATGATTCATCATACTCTTAATGATGTTGGATTCAATAAATATATATTTAAAATATTAAAAATAAATTTTCTTATGTTGATATATTTATCTTCAACTCAAAATTTCTGTTGGAACCCCTAATTTGATTTTTTGGGATCTATTTTTTATATGACTAGTAATTTTTTCTCAATGTTTTTTTATGTTAAATTCTTTAGAACAAATTTGGAAAGGATTCATAATTACATCAAAATAAAATTTCGAAAGGAAGTGTTTTCAAAATGATTGTTTTTTTAGTTTTTTTATATATTTTTATTTAAAAGGTATAATAATGATTGGATTATATTTTATGAATAAAATTATATATTCCTTGATGAAATAATAGTTTTAGTCTATTTTTTGTATCAATAAAACAACTTATAAGATCAATTTACGAATGACCAATATGTACTAATATAAATACCCTTTTCATTCCCCTAGAATTTAATATAAGATAAATGATTTACTTTTATAGAACACATACAAGTCTATGATGATGGGTGGGTCACTCTATCTCCCTCCAATTCCTTGGAAAAAGGTATATTTCTATTGATAAATGTATATTTCTTTTAAATTAATTCTATATTCATTAATCAGTGTGAGACTATGACTTTAATTTTTTATGATTAAGATATGTATCCTTGGAGAATATTGATCATTTTATTAAGAATTGGTGTGAGTGGGGGATTGGTATATGTGGTTATTGAGATAACTATTCATGTATGTGTTTAATGTTTTTCATAACCATCAGTGTGAGTGAGTGTATAATGTTCTGATATTTTATAAATCTAATTACATTTTTAAAATAAAAAATTCATTATTAAGAATTTTAGTTATTGATAAAACATTAACTACATTTCTTTTTTTCCTTTATTCCATTAGAAAATAAGGATTTTATTTTTTTATATGTAAAATATTCTAATGAATCATATGTTTTTGGCAAATATTTTTTCGACGAATTTTAATATTATTATATATAGAGTCTTATTCTAAAGGATAATTGGGACAGATATAAGAATCATTGTCCTCAACAAATAAAATAATATCCTTTGAGGAGAATTTATCGATGCATCTAAGATAGACATAGCAACTGGTTATTTCCAAAAAACCATAAACATGTCATGATAAATTATAAAAAATATGATTGAAATGTTCATTCTTATGAAGATATCTCTCAAAACCACATTCCGTGAATTACCCCAAGAATGTACTACCATCTGATACCAAACATTTGTGGTGTATGCTCGTGTAATACGGGGTTCGGTATAGATACCATAATAGTGTTATTTTTTTAATATAATAATATTTATATTTACATATTTTCAGTTTATTTTTAATTTATTTTATAATGAGTTGGATAAAAATTATATTTTCATTATAATAATCCCAAATATTAATCTTGTGAAATATTTTCATTACATTAATACACACATTTCCATAAAATCAATAATTATTAAATACATGTTATTTTAATACTCATATGTTCATGAATTATAATTATTAAAATATAAATGATTATATAATTTAATATATTCCAATGTAATTTTTATAAGGTTCATAAAGTTGATTGTGTGTTATAAACTAGTATTTTATAATAATTACGTATTTTTTAATGTTTAAATTAAATAAACTTGAAAATTATTTTGGTAAAATAAATACTATCTTTTCAATCATCATAATGAGTTTATGAAGGTTGTATTTTTCAAAATTATATGAGTATCTTAAATTATTGGGTAAAATATATATACGTTATTGATATATAGTATGTATTATAACATCATTATCACCCAAAAGTGATGTACTAAATATTATAAATCCAATTCATAAACACATACATATTTACTATTTATAATAATTTTATTTTATGTTCATTTATTATATTTAAAAAATTCTAATGAATCAATTAAAGCCTATATTAAATTTTAATGTTTCACAAACTATGACTTCTGAAAATAACTCACTTCCACAATTTCAATGTTATTAATTTAATGGTTTTTATTAATAGCCTACTAAAATACTAAAATACATCACTCTTTAGAAGAAAAATTATACAATAACTATGGTAGGGTTTTTCTTTTAATTATTTTATTACGTAGAGTGAAAGACCATATTTTATAAATTATTGAAATTTCCTCCATCATTTCTAATAAATACCAACCCTACCTCACATTATAATTAACTAAAAAAATTAAGATATTTTTTCTTCTCTTTATGAAACTTAAAATTACACTAAAGGTGTTCTCATGATCATTCCATGATTTTAGAATCACCCCTCAATGGAATGAGTTCCCTACTCCTCTTCATTATTTATGACAATTCATTTTTTTATGATATTAATATTTACTATTTTCAATGTTGTGAGGTGTTATTACACATCCATATACTATTCTTATGATTTTCGTGTAATGATATATATCATTTCTCTCTAATTAAATCCTTCCATTAATCATTATGAACACATATTACGGTGTCAAAATAATCTCATGATTTTCCATGCCAAATAATTGTGATGTGCATACTTATCCCAATTTCAACAAAAGGGTATTCCACATGATATAGCTATACATAATTTATTGCAAACATCCATGGTTGTTTCCAAAAATAACCATTATAGGGATTTAATATACTAAAATGAATTAATATTTTTTTTATCTTTTGGGAATAGAAATTAATGGTTGGTTTTCTTAATCACACTACACTAAGATATCCTAGTGGATATCCATAACATATTTTTTTTTGATGTCATTATTTTTTTTCATTCAAATACCTATGTTTCCTTGAAGTAATCATATTATATCATGGTTTTATATTAATGTTTATGATTCTTATTATTTTAATGTTCCCAAATTGGACTCTTGATATAAATTTTTAACTTTCATCATGTTATGTATTTATTTTTCCCTTGATAGTCTTTATAGGTCAACCATTGTTTCTACATCGTATGTTTATACGATAGTTGTTTTCAATATAAAAATATTTTTAATGAATATAATGAATTATTAAATAGTTTAGTTGTATCCATGTCTCATATTATTTGTTATAGGTATCTACCTACCCAAAGTCATTAGGCTTATAAATATTTTGCGACTTTTTATGATTATTTTTATATAATACATAATGAGTGGTTTAATATATGGTATTTTGGGATGGTATACTAATTTTTTTGAGGAATACTAGAAATAAATATTGAAACCCATAAGAATATGTGCAAACAACTAGAAATATAACAAAATATTTTGCAACGTATAGTAAACATACATTCCTATAAAAATGAATCTGAGACTAGATAATAGAAACTGGATGTGTTTTTGGATCATTTGTTTAGATGTGTAATAAAACTGAAAAGGGTGTGTTAGGAATCACAATTATCATCACATGTATCTCTAAATGTACACATATTTGGATACTATTGGGGTATATTCTTTCATAAATCATGTTCTTTTTTCAAACTATTATAGTGGGAAAAAAATTTCAAGAAATTTATCAATATAATATATATTATATATGACATATAATGAGAACTATAAATTGATATGTTAATGAATAAATGTGATTTTTGGTTTATCCATAAATTTTTCATAGTGAAAATATTTTTATTTATAGCCTGAATCTTTTCACCCATAATCTTCTATTTTCATTTTTTAATGGTTACAAAAATGTTTAATTGAGTTAAAACCATGTGAGATTGTAAATGTGATGAAAAATAAAATAATATTCCCAACATTTTGAGGAAAGAATAAAATCATTATTAAAATACATTCTTTATTAACTCATTTCATGAAGAAACACCAATTTGGAGGAACACACACATCCAATTGATAAATAGAAATACTCAATAGATGCCACATGTGAAAACAAACTATGGTTTTTTCTGGATCTTATGATCCATTATTAATTTAATAGTCGATCAATTTTATTGAAGTGATTTTCTTCATCCATCAATTCATGGTGAAATAGGTTATTAATATCATTGATTTATAATAAGATCAATTTATGGATATTGATAAATGTAAAGTGTCTAAAAATGAATCTAAATTGATGGTCTGTAAGGAATTATGAAATTATTTACTCAATAAATATTTTATTCAAATCACTAACATAAAATAGAGAGGGTATTCATTGGCTTCCTGAAATTGGATGATGAATCTATCATGGTATAAGTTCAAATCATCAGAATACTTTCAAAATATTCCTCTATCATTTTCATTAAATCCAAATGTAATTTCGGATATATATTTAGTCAGATAAAGATGAATCTAGGATAATTTTGGATATTCAAGATGCTGATATATTGGAATAAATTTTATGATTTACCCTTAAAGGTTAAAATTTGATCGTAAAATCTCAAGTGTCTTATTAGACTACAAACTATAAGTTGATAATTGTATTTTATTCAATAATATCGATCATGAAATATGAAGATATGTTGAATTTCAAACATCCATCTATTATAAAGTGTGGGAGTAAGAATTTAATATATTCTTTGATGGGGAAAATTAAATTATTTTGGTATGGTATGTAAGGGTACCTAGATAGAATATTTTTACCAGAGAAACCGTCCAATGTGACTGAACAAATAGGGCCCTAGTAAGACCTCAAAATATTTTCTAATAGTTAATATATATAAAATAATTAAACTATGGAAAAAAATTCATTATTCCAACGGTTATCTATGATAAATAATGAAAACAGCTTCAAATGACTAGAGATAAAGATTTAGCATATTCCCTAGAAACTGTATAGGTTGATCCGGAAAAAGAATTGTTGGAAGGTATGATAATTAAAAATAAAAATGTATAAAAAATACTTTTCATTCTATTTCTACAGATTATTCTACATATTTAATTTTTAGTAAAACCCTTCAGTCACCACCTTAATATAAGAAATTCTAGCAATCATTCAATTATATAAAGTGGAAGGTATTGAATCTTAAATATATAACATCTCTCTTGATATTAGATTCATTATGAACATTATAAAGAAACACATGACTCATCCTATAGTTTTACACTATATTTAATCAATATATGGATTGCCTTTCTATTTAAAGAGACATCAAAAATTAGTGGCAGAATGAAATCACCAAGTGTATCATCAATATCTCTCTAAATATATATATGTGTTAGGAGAATAAGGGATAACTTATAGAATCATCACCTCATCTGAGTATATTGTTTTCATTTGGTTCATGTCTATCTAATTCAAATGAATTAGAAGAAGGAATATATTATACATTATTACATTCCTATTATATTTGAATATGTTGATGTGTTTTTAGTTGAATTTGTTTTTCTTCAACCTCGAAAAGAGGTTGTGTTCTCAATTGAATGTACACATAGAGCATTGAAAATATCCACTACTCCATATAAAATTGGCACTTATTAAATTGAAAAGTTGAATAATAAACTAAATGTCAATTTTTATTATGTTTTTTTGACTTCAATGTTCTTCATTGTGTGGTGAAACTATTCCTCTTTCCAAGTAAGATAATGTCTTAATGTACGTCTACATTAATTATTTTTACATTAAAAGGTTAATGATAATAAAAAACTATCATATATCTTAGATTTATGATTTGTTCTATCAACTACATGTATCCCAGTACTTCTGTAAATGGAATCTTAATTTAATATATTATAAATTATATATAAAAATTGTGGTTAAACATATAAAAAAAATTTAGAAATTTTATGAGCACTACATACTCATAGTCAGTCCATTTGGACAAAAAATACACAATATATATTCATGGTCTTAATTAATAGAGTTTTATTAATAACCTCAATTAATTTATGGTATTATTTATATCCTATATTATAGTCTTCTAAAAAAAGGCAAAAATGAAGACTGTTTGGATGTTGTAATGAAGACCATATGTATGGAAAATATATATGTGAAGTATCTTAAATACGTTTTCCTAATGAATCATGTAAAGTTCATAAGGATTGTAAATAGTATAATTTTTGTATCTATTAAAACATCAATGGTAAATATATTTGAAATTCTCTATACCAATTTAATGATGAATATCCATTTTTTTGTTCAATAAGACACGATCTAGAATGGATTTGTGATAAAATTACAATTTTTTCAATACCTCTAACAAAGATAACTCCAAATGGATTTATGATCATATAGACAGATGAATATATGGATATAGTTAATATGTTAAAGAACAGGCTGGTCACTAAACTGGGGATCACATTTCCTAAAAGTGGGTAAGGATTTATGATAAACACTGTTGAGTCTAAAAACATTAGAATTGTGTAATCATGAAAGATTAAAAATTGATATTCTATGAGTCTCTCCTATTAATCATCCATGAGAATATTTATTGTTCATATGAAATGTAATTTTCTACAATGATCATAAGATTAATGATATTGTTACATTATCTCCATGTAGAAATGTTTTACATATATAAGGATCATAATATCTTCATGTATATGTTCACATATAATGATCCCAATATGATCTATGGAATATTGTTTTATATGATCACATATTACGGTTTTCCAATCCATCATTATCCTAGGAATTTGTAGGGTCATATTATTTGACTATAAAGGATCCTTTAACACTATCTATTATAATGATTAAAACAGATTTAATATTCCCCAAAGTGGAAGTAATAAACATGGGAATAAAAAAAACCTACCATGCTAAAATAATTGATCAACCATCGATACTAGAGAGGATCATTAAGACACAAATGTTTTGAGATTCTATACTAGAAGGTAGTTAAAATTTAATAGTTCAACATTTCTAACAATGGTGTTATATTGTTTTCATCCATATTTAGTTTCCCATAAAAACGAGAAGAAAAGATGGAACATCTAAATGAGGAACATATGTCATTAGTTAATAATCATCCAAGATTTATGAATTTGAATATAGATCTAATGAAAATAATATTTTGGGGTAACATATAATGGGAATTTTAATAAATTATATATTGATTCCTAGTAGGCCAACTAGTAAATGTTTTATGATATAAACTTATTTCTATATTGTAACTAATTCTCATTCAATTATAGAAATGGAACACCAAATCAACTGATTTTTCCAATGTATTCTCTATGAATTCTAAGTGAAATAACACCTTTTGAGTGGTAGTAAATAACCATACAAATACAGTGCATTTCATTACTATCATGCAAGATTTTCCCCTTGACATTGTCTATAATATACATATGGTTTCTTGTATTAAATCATTTAAATCGCCTCATTGTATTATTTGAACAATATACAACATTTTCCATTATGTTACAGAAAACCATTATGAGATAGTTGTATAGAGAGGTGAGTTTCTACACTATTTATTATCCTCAGATGGTTAGTAAGTATGAAATATGTTTTCAATATCTATAGGATATTTTGTGATCATGTTCAATGGATTTTGATGGATGTTTTGAACAACAACCATAATTATTAGAGTTCCAAAATAATATAACCATTCATTAATGAATACCAATGGAGCATAATTATTCTATTTGTTGGAAGTGGATTTTCCCCCAAGATGTTGTTTTGATGTTCGAGAGAGAAAGATAGTGTGGCCTAATCTTATTTAAGATATGAAATATAATTTTAATTTAATTAGTTAAAAATAAAATCAATGAAATATCGATATAATATATATATACAACCAGTAATGAGACACAGTGTTTGAGATCCAATATAATGAATTCCATAATATATCAATGTTGAATAATGTCATTAGAATTAGGTATAATGGAATGAATATAATTATATATATTATCCCATTTTGGAATACCGATTACATTGGAGATCTGTACCATCAAATAGAACTCAAACATATCATATCAAATATACATAATGTGGCTTATGTATCCCCCTTGAATAAGTATTTATCAGAACCCTCACATGTACAAATTAATGAGGAGGAACCAATAGAGAGTGATAATTCGTATAATGAGTGGCTTGTAAATATAATAGATCATATATTGGAGAATCTGTGAAAAAAGGAAACTCACACAGTTATTGATTTATTGTGTAACAAAACGATTGAGGATGTGACTTGGTATTCTAATGTGAAGTGAAACAAAGGTACACTCATCCATTTTGTTGTATGAAATAAAAATATGAAGAATAATTTTTTTGGGGGGATCAAATGGCCCTAAAATGTATAAATTAAATTCCATCATTTAATGAATACATTCATTATTTTTATATGTTGTTACAAAAATAGAACTATATTTCATCATATTATTTGGGACCATTATAAAATGTTACTAGTAGGATCATGCACTATGAAGCATGTTTGTTGGAGCATACATTGATGATTGAATCATAGTTATTTTTCCATGACCTATACCAATCAAATATTAATTAACTAAAACATGATAGAACACACTTAAAGGATAAAACCATGATTATCAACATCATGGGACAATCCATTTTTTTAAAACCAACCCATGATGCCCAAAGAGGAGGAAAATTAAATGAACATGAATTTTCTAGGTATGTTATATGTTGCTCCAAACATTCATTAAAGTTCTTGGAGATGTATATATTTTAGGTTATGTATCATGAACCACTGATGGTTTTTGTAGTATATTATAAAAATTAGTTTGGTGAAAATTTTGTTAATTATTCATGGTTTCCATGCAATTTCCCCAAAAAAGAATACATAATATATGAGAGTATGAGAGAGTTTTCAATGGTGGTGAAACATTTTTAACTAAAAATAGGTCATTCCCCAAATTACAATGTAACTATAAATTGATGAAAAAGAATATTTTTTCAGTGGTTAAAAAACTATATGACCAAATCACATAGATTTTGTAATTATCTAGTGATCCTCACATTATTGGAACGTGGTTGATAATTTGCTGTAACCAAACCATGTGTCTATAAACAATTAATCAAAAAAAATATTTTTTACCAAAAACCATCCATAAAAGCCATAATATTTCAGATACACTTAGTTTTTTTCAATCATATAAACACTATGGTTCATTAAAAATTAACACCCTCCACATAGTAATTATATAGGATTTATAATTATCAATAATAGGTATTTCAATGTATGTGATTTCTGTCGTCAGTAATTTTTGATCTTGCAATAACTAACATTTTCTCCTTGTAAAAGACTATGGATAAAAAATATCATGGTAATATATAAATATTATGAAATTATCAAATGTGATTACATCTAGATTCAATGAAAATTAAAAAGGAATTATAATTTTTTTCTGTATCTTTATTCAATCTGACTATATCCACATGTTAGTTTGGTTCTTGTTAGGTATGACTATAGCCATTCTCCCCATTAATGTATTATTATCCGGAGATCATTCCTTTAAAATATTTGTACACTGATTAGGGGTTTGTTATAGTGATCATGGGTTTATAACCTGGATTCTTGTGGGGATCCATTACAATGATATTTGATACACTTTTGGTAGGAATTTCCTTACAAGATTACCTAAATTATATAACTGAATGATATTTCATTATAGAATGTGTTATTACATCCTATGTAACATATATTGATATTAAATTTGTGACTATATCTATTTATACTATGATTATATTGTTGATTTTAATTTTTTATATGTGTTTATAGATCAACAATTACCTTTTATTGAATTTTCCTGTACAATTATATATGAAATGTAGACTTCATTAATCTGGTATTGATGTGATTTGTGAAAACTTCAGGGAATGGTAAATCCATTCAATTTGATAGCACTTGTGAGCAGACTTATGATCAATGTAATGGGGAATTTAATGATATATAGTGGGGAATGATGAACTTGTGGTCTGACTTGAGGTTGATATTGGCTCATGAATTCCATAAAGTGTGACATGTGATTGTTGGTTGGGAGTGATGGCCTCTTGTCCTGACTCGACATATAATGTTCATGAGGCCTAATATGATATCAATGTGGGTTTTTTTGTTATAATTTGATTTATATAATCTATACATAGGTACTCATTCTACATGGAGTCTAATTAGGAGGGGTATGGGTTTATGAAAACCAATCTAGAATTATGTGAAATATCATGTGATTGTTGATATTTTAATTTACATATTTTCATTTCATAATATTATTATAAATGTTTCACTTTGGTTAAGGATTTATTGGTTGTGTCATACAGGGAACACTCACACACCATTCAATGGGAACTTTGTTCATGTGTAGACTACATGTTTTATCAATTAATCATATATATATTTTAGTTAGATATTTTTTAGTATTGCATAGTCATGCCATTTTCTGATTCAAGCTAACCCCTCTAGTATGTAACCCCTTTCATATTGTCTAGAGTGCATGGGGTTATGTCAAATATCATCTGATAGTTATTGTTGAATCATCTTAATATGTTTTGGGTTTTTTTATTTGAAAATGTGTCCAAATAGGTATGGTTAAATCATCTTGATATGATGTGGATGTAGTTTGCATTATAAAAATATGGACACATGATGAATAATTAATTATGTTGTGAGTGATTCCATTAAGTTAAGTCACTTAAAAATATAAATATTTTAACTCAAATTAAGAGTTTCTAGTTGTTTAATCAATGTCTTCTCTTTTGGTATTTGATGGATATGAGATCAGGGTTACTGTAAGAGTGACTTTAACATTATTTTTTGAGCTTTATTAATCATTAAAATATTTTGAGTGTACTTTATTGAATGGTCCATAACAATTTACTATAAAAATAATATTTACATAAAGTGAAAATTAATTAGGAATAATTTATAAATGATTTAGATTATTTTTTGTTGAGTCAGTTCCTCATTCTGATGCATAATTTCTATTCATGGGTGGATGAGGTTTGGCGATGATTTTAGGCCTTATAATTAATGTAATAACTCTAAAAAGGGTAGGTGGCCCCAAAAAAATCCTTAATGGTGAATATTTTTTGTATATATCATCGAATTTGACTCCACTTCACATCGGTGTAAAAACATTGGCAATTATTTGTATCTTTTAATTTTATTCTATAATTTTTGTTTATTGGGACACGATTGACCATTGAGTAGTAAACATCATGTCATGTTAATTTATGTACATGAACCTAATAAGAAATATTATTAATTTGGACTATGATCGTTATAGTGGTTTGAAATCAATTTATTGAGCATATTTTTCCTCGAATTTGTAATAATAGACAATCTATTTTGGGGTGTGTGATGGAATTGTAATGGTTAGCCTATTGGTGTGCCATATAAAATCATTTCATACAATATATCCTCTTGGTAATTTATTTCTCTATGGAGTGAGTTTTATTCTTCAATGTTTATGTTTTTTTGTCAGATTGGTGTAATATAATTTGGGTTTATGTGTAGAATTTGTATGATATGAAAAATGACATTAAAAATGGATGTGAGGTTGGAATTATGATAGTACATGTTGTTTAGTATAAATAATGTTGAATATGTGACAATTATTTATATTTTATGGTCTCATATTTTATGAGAAAATGTATTTAATTATGAAATTTTCATTAATCCTAGTGTTGTGTATGAGATAACAAAACCCATATGGGATGACCTAACCATGGTAGTTCCACAGAAGCCATTGTGGATTCCCTAATCACAAGATCATTATATGGATGTCTAAAACATGGTTAATAGAAAGGACGATCTAAGTATAAATGTTACTATAGTATTGAGTTTAGTGATTGAGATTCATATCAAGAAAACAATGTGTATTATAATTTTCCATGTGATATGGATATATATTTGGTTGGATCTTATCCACCCTTATATTTCATGGTGATATCTAATTATATGAGATGGTTATAGGATGAACATTATTTCCAAAAATATTATATGATGGTTTTATATGTTAATGTATATTCGGTGAGCCACATTCCAAAAAATAATATATGTTAGTATTTGGTGTGGATGTTAATCCACCTAATAATATTTTTCATGATGATATATGGGGTTGTTATTATAACCATGATGATATATAATATTATGTAAGATGAGAATTATTTATCATTAAGATATGATAAATGATGTAATAAAACGATGGTGTTATTCACACTAATGATATATGATGCTATATAGGGTGGTATTTAGTTCACTTTATGTTATAATATATGATATTACACTAGGTGACCTCTATCATGACCCTTCGCCTTGTGGTATCCCTCATGGGATGAAAATTATATATCTGGGATATATATTCTAGAATGCCCTCATCAATCAGCCATGGGTCAATGACAAACATTATGGGTATATCAAACACAAAAATGGGAGTAATTAAAATCTATGATATTTGAGGATAAGAGATAATATAGGAAATTCTAAGTAACTCTATATCAAATTTATTTTAATTCATAATATCAATTATATACATGTAATTCCATAAAAATGAACAACAATATGAAATTATATGTTCCAAAAGATAATCCTTGGAAGTGACCATCAAATCCCAAATAGCTATTAAACAACCAATGAGTTAGTAAATTTTATCTTGATCACCAACATTATCCAACTAAATAAATAAATATAATTTATATGTATTATGAGATTAACATGTATGCTTAGTAGGATACTCCCAAGATCCATTCATCTAAATGATAATGAAATCATTCTAAATACTAGTGAATAACAAATAGACCTTACTAATAACTAGAACTCGTATGCTAAGTTCATGTCATCACAATGGATATCTCTTAACATGTATACAATAAGATATATAATATAATATAACATTCATTGAAGGTTCCACATTAACAAATCCCCTCTATTTTTCAAGTCTTTCATAATGTAACACGTCTATATCCATATCTCCCCAAATGTAAGCCAGAATACACCTTAGAGGATGTATCATACCATTAATGACATGAATTTCATCATATAAATACATGTAGTGTACCATGAACATCACATCATACTACAATCCCATGAAACATATCTTGAAACTAACTTAAAATTTTTTGGGAAACACTACAGACCATATGTCATATTTTATACCTATATCCATCATAGTCCATAAAAGACATGACAGTAATAATCTTTATGCTACAATATCATAACATATATTTGTGTCCAATAACCAGAATTCATTACATCACTATGGACAATTAAATGGATAAGGGTAACCACTATGCATAAAAAATAAACTATTTGGAGAAGTGATCAAGGCTTGAGGGGTTATTCTTCCATCCATTCCTCACCAACCGAGATATTTGGTAAAACACACTGCTAGATTCTACAATATATCAGTCTCCCAACAGACATTGGTGGGATATAAAATTGAAACACTAGTATAAATGATATAATACATCTCAAGTATATATTATTATCATTTACCATGAATTTTCATCAATTAAAACAATAGTTTCATTCACATACAGCTACAACCATTAGAAACTAGATATCCCAAACACCCAAAAAAATCAATGACATTCATATAATTAATTATTTCTTTTTAATATTTTACATTACAATAATTGTTTCATCATAGATTAGTAAACATTAACCCATATAAATTTCATTAACAAGTATGTGAAGTCAATTCTATCAATGAATGATCTAACCAATTCCATGGATACTTAAAATTGTCAATATTTCCATTCTATTCATGAACCATCCCCATTGGAAAAAAATGTATTAGTCAGTATCATTACAAAAAATTTTATACTCAATGAAAAATTATATGCTACCATAACATGGATGCTTAATACAATAAGAATAGTTTTCCTAAAGAACTAGATAAAGGAATAAAGGTTAAATAGAAAATATTATATCGGGAGTGAAAAAATATAATAATAAATAGATAATAAATCTACCAAAAAATATAAGAAATCCAAAATTATACATGTTATATCTATCCAATATCGACCCCTAACCCCACCTAGAATATCACCTTGAAACCAGTAGGCATAGGATTTAAAAATTACAACATTCCATGACAAACCCACCCATAATGTAATATACTAACCCAAATCACATAGACCATGCCTGAATTTGAGTTGACCTTATGCACTGTTCCACTTACACAAGAGGCTTCCATCTAGCAGCGAGGGTCTCAAATGTGTCTTCAGTGAGACATTACCCTCTATATCGGGTCATATGATCAATAATCATTTATAATAATATAAATAATATATGTAAAATGCATAAATTTAATGATGACATAAATATAATGTAATAGATCCCATGTGGAAAGAAATGCCAAGTAAGCAGTAGAAGGAAAATATCAAGGAAAATAAACAATCATTAACTTAGTGCTCTCTTTCTTGTCCTGATCCACTTCTGATCCATGCTCCACCATTCTGGCTTATTCAATATGTCCCCTAACCTTCACTGAATCTATAGTCATGAAATCTAAAAGGGAACTGAAACACCCATGTTGGGAGTGACTACCTGAATCAGTAGTACACCACCAATGCATCATAATCATGATGTGAACAAAATCCATGCGTATTCCATAATTAAAAATGTGAAGTAATCACACAATCCAGAACTGAACGGTCATGTTCTATCCAAGACCCATAACCCCTAGCAAAACCAGATTTGTCTATATGTCAAATAGAGAACCAATGATTCAGATGAATCATTGCTTACCCACTAGGATATTGAATCATGTTTTTGGTAAACATCGTGCAACACAACATTAAGGCTATGTAACAAGATATGTATATTGTGTGTTCATGGAAAATGAATGAAAAAAATATTCCCATAATTTTTTAGTGGTCATACTGAGGACTGAGAGCTAATTGGAATCTTTAGTAATCGAAACACAGTGTCGAGTAACATACTATAGACCAAGAGCTAATCATCATCCCCATTTCATTATGTTCATTCCAAGGAATCATCTTGTTCCTTCCTCATGTTTTGGAATCTTATCAACGGTCATTCATATCCATCCTCCAAAGGATAACATAAGTCATAGTGGTCCACTACACGACATCCACTTTGCGTCGTCATGTGTATACACTACACGTCAGGCTATCATTGTCAGTTTTTTTCATCCCTCCTCCAAAGTATAACACAAGTTTTTAGTCCACCTATCTTGGATCTACGAACAAATAAACATGTTATAAATAACATGGGAGGATATATATATATATATTCAATAATATCACATCATCATGAGTAAATAGCACATAATGATGATGTAATCACATAGAAAATGTGAATAAACAGCTACAATTTCTCTTGGAAACACCTGTAATATAAACTTTCTGGGGAAACACACATACACACATTAATTCACTATCTATCGTGATCATTAAAAATTTATGTTAATAATAATATTAGTGGAAATAATTTGTAATACAAGACCAAAAGGTTAAGGAACTTCCAACCATATCAGTTGGAAAACCTCTGGTAGTTTTTCTATCAACAGGGAAACACATCAAAGTCTTAAACTTGTGGATAGTCAGTTCTTGAGATATTTCAAATGTTTTCCTAGAATCTTAAAATTTATTTTATTTAAAAATATATAAAACAAAACAAGGGATAAATATTTCCCTCTCCCGAATAATACTCAAATTTTCATTATATTTATCATACATGCAATTAATTTTTAATTATAATCCTAGACTTTTAAAAACCACAAGAAATGATAAAATCATTCCATTTAATTTAATTTTTCATCAGGTGTGCTGAGAAATTAAATATTTGTTGAATAATTTATAATAAGTCATATGAATTGATAAGTCATGAAAATTAATTAAATTTTATTACATTTAATGATAAATTAAATAATTTTTTTTCATTACTAAAATTTCACATGAAAGGATAGATATTAACATTTAAATTAATTTATTCACATGTTCTGATAAATTAAATAATTATTTTACCATTTCAAAATTTTGAAATTAAATGATAAATCAATATTTTTTATTTTATCATGTACAGAGATTAATTTAATTATTTATTTAACATTTTTAATTTTGTATGCACTCATAATTATCATTCATCGATAATTACATGTGATGATAAATATAAATTCCAAATTTTAGATTTATCACTTAAAATGATAAATTATTATTCCATTAAATCATTTAAATTATCCTTTGATAATAAAATATAATGAAAACATGAATTTTTTCTCACAATTATCATTGATAATATCATGTAATTATCTTATTAAAATTTTAAAATTAATACATTAATCAATTCATAAATTACCCAATGATAATAAACTAATATCAATTATCAATTGAATTTGATATTTTATAATTTGATAAATTATAAAAAATTTAATATAATATGATTATATATTTAGATATTAATATAAAATTTATAATTTGATAAATTTAAATTTTTACTAATAATATTTCTTTCTCCTTATCATAATAAACCCTTGATTGTTCTTGTTTATTTTCTCTAATTTTATAATAAACAACTGTTATTCATAACATTTTAAATTTTATGTAGAATTAAAATATAGAAAATAAAACAAAAGAAAAATTACTAATTAAATAATTAAATAATATTAAAAGATAAAAACTTAACAATTAACTAAAATGTAAAATAAGGGGAGGAAGAACTCACATCAAACACGCTTTAAGTCGCGCCACCTGAGGTTTTAAAAGATGTTAGGTAAGTAGATGGAAAGGGTGTGGATTAAAACGATGAACCCAATGTTCTCTCATTGTCATTTTCCTTTTTCTAGATTCAATATTAAACACCACAATTTTTGAATTTTTATATACGAAACTAAAATTGCATTTCCTCAAGAACCATAAATCAAACCCCAAATTTTTTTCAGGGTTGTTTCATCTAATTTTGATTGAGGAGTGGTTTAATTCACTACCAATGACATTTAATTAATTTAATTTAGCCAAGAAACACACATGTGGAAGCTTCCCAGAAGAGGTGGAATTTAGAAAATGGATGAAAATATGCTCCTTTGGAAGAGGCATGAATTGTGTATGTCATCCCCCATATGAATTTTAAACAAGTAATAAATTTTAATTTTATGGTTTTAAAGGGTAAATTTTGCGAAAAAAATTATACCACTATTTGAAAACACACGAAACTAGAAAAAATAATTTTTTCCAATGTTCATTATGATGCACCGATTATGAGATATATAATTATTCACAATATTTCAATATTTTAAACACATTTTGATGAAACATAAATTCCTAAAAGGGGCATCTCAATTACAACTTCATTAGAATCTTATACCCCCACTAGTGTAAACATTGATTTCATATCCAATGGTGGTCTCAATTTTTTCATATGACCCACCAATAATCAGTAAATAAATTATTTATATTATTGAGGCTTCAAAACCCCTGATAACCTTGAGTTTTATATCCAACATAGGGTAAACTCTTTGTTTTAGACCCAATGGATGTCTTCGTTTTATCATAGATTTTTGGCACATAAAAAATATTTTAAATATTTCTATTTTATCTTCATCAAGTTTTGGAGGAACTCAAAAACATGCACTATCTTAGTGTTTAACTCTGAAAAAATTCAATTGAGTGTTCAATTTTTTCAACTGGACATTATACCATTATACAATGTATTTAACAATAATCAATATTTTTCACTGGTAAATCCATTTTTCCAAATATTAATTTATCATAAGAGGGCTTTATGATTTTTGTTAATATCCGGATGTTAAAATTTTAATAGTATAATGACTTTTCTTCCACGAGAAGCATCTCTGGTGGTCCTTCTCGAATAACACATACCACTAAGCTAAAACATAAACCACATATTCTCTTATCTCTTCTAAAATATGTTCATGTTTGCTCTGAATCTAGACTAGTTGTGTTGTATTTCAACTCAACACCTCTTCACTTCAAAATATGTTCCACGTTGATGTTCCTCACAATATGAATCAATAACCAAAACTACATCCTCCCGATTTTTGACATGCATGGGGTTGAGTATACACCTATTAAGATGTGAAACATTGAACATGTCGTATATACCAGGATATAGAGAAGGGAGCATGTTTGACACACCACTAACCATATCCACAGAGTAATTCCCTTATCATTCTATTAAAAAATAATTATATAAAACCACCATATAATCTACAAACATTTCATTTAATTTTTCGAAGATGTATTAGAGAAATTTAATTTAGTGATTCATAAGACCACAGGTAAATCATGTTCATACATGGCTCAATAAATATAGGTAGAACAAGAGTATTTAACAATGAAAAAGGCCAAAAGGATTTCATTTAAAACATACATCATATAGAAAGAAAATAATTATTACTATTAGTAGGAACACAATATATTTCATAGAAATTTCCTACATTATCTCCATTATCATTAAAAATAATTTCCCATGTGATCGTCATTAAGATAGTCTGTATCCACTTCATGGTTTCACTATTCTCAGCATGTCCTGTCCCCTTGGAACTCCTCTAGGAAACACATCATAAGAATCATCAAATATGGAAAAATGTGGCACTTCGGTTAAATTCTATTGTTGGAATCCTACAAGTGTTGTTGTAATGTCCCCATTTCCCACATTTATTTCACTTCCATAAATATTTTTATTATGACCTGATTGTCCATCGATCTATGGATGGTACGTCGTGCTCAATTTTAGTTAAGTCCCTAGTAAATTCTTACAAAGCCTCCCTAAATCATGATGTGAAATGTGAATCTCTTGGAAAACCAATGCTCATAATAATTCCATGTAATCAAAAAAATTCCCAGACCTAAATTTTCCAAACTCCTCTATAGAGTGAGTCTCCTTGATCGGTTAAAGATGGTGAGACATCATTAACAAATAAAAAATCACCCAAATAGTGTCATGAATACCTGGGGTATAAGGTAATCCTATTAAAAATTTGTAGTAAAAACCTTTCACTTTCAAGTAGTTATCAGGAGTGGCTACAACAACCCTCCAGATCATTGTTGCTTAGACATCACCCTCTAATAGGATAGGCATCGGAAGACAAAACATGAAATGTCCCTCTTCATCCCTGGACCCCATAACCTTCATTTGATGTCATGGTATATATTTGTATCACCAGGATGTACCGTCCATCTAAAGGTATGGTAAATTCTAATCATTTCGTCTCTAGTGGATATAAAATCAACAAAACTACCATGGTCTAATATCTTTTCAATATTTCCATCAAATATTCTGGTATCAAGTTACTTCCACCAAGTTGTTCTCTCATCCTAGTACACTCTGGATCAGATTCATGATCGAGCCTCATCCTTTTGGTAAGTGAATATGTAATAATAAAGGGAGAGAAAATCATTGATTTGTGATCTTATAAATCATAAACCATCCAGTTATCCAAAAACAACATCAAATGATACTACTCTTCATAAGACTTCAAGCCATCTTCCAACTCATCCTAGGTTATGCAGTTAAGTAAATCAACTAAGACATTCCCTTTTCCAAGGGAATATTCCATCTTAACATCAAATTTCTCTAGATAATCGAAAAAATGCATCTACCTATAATTTATCTCCATCTAGTAGAATATATAGTGAAGGCTCTTGTTATCTATATTGTAACACCTGAACTTCTTAAATAATTTATATTTTATTATTTCTTGTCTCTATGTCATCGCGCCATGGTCTAGGCTGGGTTCCGACCTAATATTTTCATGGTTTAATATTTTCATGGGTTTTGAGCTCATGCACGGTCACCGCACGATAGGCCATAGCCGCACTATCACCCCAGGTGCTTGTGTGGGTGCCCAAGCAGACAGCGTTGAGATAGACAATTTGCGTGCGCGTTTTTTATAAGTCGTGCGATGAGTGCATGGGTACCCGATTTCTACAATTTGATAATTGGATTATGTTTAAAAATATTATTTAATCATAATATTATTATGTTATTGTTATTATTATTATAATTATAATTATTCATTATATTATTGTTATTATTATTATTATTACTTTTATTATTATAACTATCATTATATTAATAAAATGAAAAAAACTATCTAAACATTAATCTACCCGCGGGCCGGCCCCCCTCTTTCCCCTTCCCTATCTGTGGACACCATTCCCCATCCCACCTGGTCCTTTTCTCTGTGCCGCCTCCCCTGTTCGGCCGCCTCCTCCTCCCTGCGGCACCCCGCCAGCCTCGCTCCGCACTGCACCCAAACCCCAGACTCACCGTCTATCTTTGCTCCCTCACTCTCTGGCTGTTCTCCCTCGCCCCAAGACCCAACCTCTTCACGGTCTCCTCTCCTCCTACCAAACCATGCCACACCTCTACCCAGCTGCCTCTCCCTACTGTGAACCATCCCTCAACCACCTCTCCCCCTTCGGCTCACCCAGACACTCAGCCTCCCGCTCACGCACAGGCCCTTCGCCATAGGATCCTGCTCACACAATACCTCCCTCGCCCCTACCTCAAGCTAGTCTTGCCCGAACCAGCAGCGGGCCTCTGATCTCCCCTCCATCGACGAGCGGCCCACCGACACACCTTCCAGCGCATGCCAATCGGACATTGGACCCCTCCTATTCCCATCATGTGTAGAGCACCTCTACACCCCCTATCCCGAGAAGACTCTTCCAACTCTGGATACAACCTTCCACCTCCCCCTCTGGTGGTATAGTTTTTGTTCCATCCACTCCTTAATTCGGTTCTTCCATGTACATGTTTTTTTTAGATTTATCCCTAAAAATTTTGGGTCCAATTTGATTTTCAATGATTGTTTGAGACTCCATTAGGTGTGGTGATGGTGCAATTGAAGTTCCGCGCTGGTTCTCGGAATAAATTCATCTTTTGAGTTTGATCTATGCTTTTATGTTATTGGACGATTTTGGATTTCTTGTTTTATTATTTACATGAGTAATATGGATTAATTATGTGGTGTAAAACATGATTTGGAACGGTTTTGTGATGCACATGTGATGAAAATGAGTTTTATAAAGAAAAGTGTTTGTTTTTCACATGTGCTTCGTTGTGTGAACAGTTGTTTTGTTTAAACATGAGGTTGGATTTCTTTGTGTTGTTCATTAAAGCTAGAAATACATTTTTTTCTTGGTTTTTGCATTTTTATTATTAATTAAATGGATTACCATGAAGTTGTTTAATAATTTAAGAATTCTTGTATTGATTCTTGTTTTCATGTTGTGGGTTGGTTTTGAGGTGTGAGTTGTGTTTTGGTAAAGGGGCAGAGGTTTGCGCATGGTGGAAAATGTATTTTTAGATGGGTTGGATTTTATATTTACATCTTTTGTAATTCCCCTTGTATGTATTTTATAAATTGTGTATGTGGTTTTATAAAATGTTTGAGAAGTGAGAACAATGTGGGAAATTGGTTTTGGGTGTGTAAAATCTTGAGTCTCTTCGGTTTTTTTTATAAATTTTAAAGTGACTTATTAAATAGTACGAAGGGGGAGAGTCATGCATTGAATGTAGTTCGAGGTGGTACCCTTGTGCTTGTTTTTCATTTTGATTGTTTTAAGTCCATGTTTATGTATTTTAGTTATCTTTGTGATTTCAGCGTGTTGGAAATGTTTTTCTATGCTCAGTGGATCGTCAGATTGTGCGTGCTTGTCTGCCTATGCGAGGCATGTCGCGTTGTCGCGATGTCGCGTTCGAGCTGCGAGTTGAGGTAGGTTTTCCATTACACTGATTTTTTAAAATTTATGTTACATTAATTTTTTTTTGTGCACACTATTTTTTCAAATTAAATATTTTACTAATTTTAATAAATGTGAGGTAATATAAGACAATAATTTTTGAAATGATTTATTGGTATAAAAAGAGTCGTTTATTTTATACAGGACACTTCAAATTTTTTTCTTGAGGAATAGACACCGAGTAGTGAAAGAATGCAAATTTGGATTTGAAACACAATTCACGGGATTTAAATTTTAGTTCTGGTTTTAATGATATTTGATTTCTCCTGAAGCATGAACAACCGTTTTGGTTGTTTTTAAAGTAGTGATTGTGAAATGAATTTAATGACTGTTTGGATTTTTATGGAAAATGATAACAACTATTTTGATAAAAACTCTCCTAGGATAACTCTCCTTCCTTGGTTGAAATTGACTATTTGGGAGGCTGTGCTTAGAGGCTCCTGGGTACTTGAGTAGTTTAAAGGTAAGTGGTTGTCCCATGGAGTGACTCGGGGTGATGCATGTTGTGAATTATATATACATATCTAATTGGATGCTTGGTTGGCATCGGTTGGCTCACCCCCTTTCCAAACTCATGAGGCATGGTAATCTGGCTTATTGATAGAATATTCTAAGATTGATTGATGCACTGGTAGGTTATGATACTCACCAGTGGCCCATAGTAGGTGGATATATTGGGTTTATTACTATGGGATTTTTCCTCGACTTACCTGAGGAAAGATGGTCGAGCGTATTGAGAGTTTTGATTTCATCATGTGTGACATGTCAACGAGGATGATTTCTCATGTATTGATGTCTTCTAGTTAATTCTTGATCTCCTAGGTTCACCCATGTCTATGAATTTTCAGTTACTTGCGGTGATGAATATGGTACTAGTATATATTTTCTTTTCTTTTCCCTTACTATGTAACTACTATAGCATTTTCATATGTAGTGTTTTTACTGGAATGTGAAGTGTGGCTTTAATGTTGTTTATGAAAACTATTTTCAATGTAAATTGTTTTATAATTTTTGTGAAATTTGAAAATGTAAACATCACATCCCCTTTGAAAAATGCTAATGTACAACTAAAATAATGACTTGGGTTTTTGAGAAATGAGTAGGGGAAATGACCCGTACATTGTTTTTGAGTAACATGTAGAAAACCATACATTAATAAATTGTAGTTCAAACATGAAATGTTGTTTCTTTTATTTTAAAGGTAGTGCTATGGGAATAGATATCGGTTTAGCCTACTGTGTTTTAATACTCACGCCTGTAGATCTATTTTGTTTTTAGTTTTTGAGTAGGCTACAACTTGAGTGTGATCTCCTTGGGCGATGCTTGAATGTTGAGTTGGAGAGTGACATGTGGGGTCACACGGAGTTAGTTCAACCGTCGTGTTTGGTCAGTTCTATTTTCTTTTGTTCTCGTCCAGTCACTTTACTTGATTTATTTATTCTACATTTCTCTGTATTATATATGCTTCCTTATTTATTTATATTGGGAGAAATCATTCCCACAGCCTCTGTTGATGCCCTAGCGCTTGTCGCCAGCTATGGAGGATCCGGAATGCCCATTAGGCCATGTTGTCGGCTGACACAGGTGACCGGTTCAGGGTTGACCTGGGTTGGTTCATGACAAAATTGTATCAGAGGAGGCTCTTGTTATTTGGGATGTCAAGTATATGGATATTAGGACGGTTAGGATTCGAGAGGTAGGCACAGGAAGGATGTCATGACCCCTTGCCTTTCCAAACCTCGAGTCACCAAGGGTATTCCGAGAATTGAGTTCTTGTCTCGTTCTGATTTGTTTTAGATTGAGGGATGACAATGGAGGCAAACCAATGTATATTGTTATTTTACATGGTGTAGTGACCCATTTGGAGTCCGCATACACGTTTTATGTTCTTCCATGTCGTTGAGACTTACATGTGGCATGACCCACTACCATGTCACTAGGTTAAGAATGTCTACTAGTCCCTCTATTCTGTTATTTGATTAAAGTTGTGTATTGTCTTGGTTCTTGTGGGTGTAAGTGAACTTTTAAAAATGAAAAGGGGTTTTTGAAATGAGGTCATTTTCTTCTAAATGGCTTTACATTCGTGAAAGGGATTTTAAAACTGAAAGATCTTGGTCTAAAAATCTGGAGGTTTCTTGGAACTGGTAGAGATATAGTTTGGGTGCAACCCTGGGTACTCATTATGAGGGTTTTCACATGTAAGGAACAACATGGGAAGTGTGTGTTGGGTCATATGGATGAAAGCGGATTAAGACATGTGCAACGGTTCATGGGATTACTAGGGTGTGCAAATGGAATTAAATACTTGACCTTGTTTTTTAAGAGAGTTTAATAAAGGGGAAATGATTTCTGGAAACTAAAATTGGTTTGAATAATGGGTTTGGAATTTGGGAAATGACCTTCAAAGAAGGCTGTTTTGAAATCAAAATTAAGAAGGATTTTTTTTGTTATGTTGGTATTTTTTGGTTTTTGAGTTGGATGTTTTCGGATGAAAACACTTTCAATGATGTTTCTTCAGCTTGATATTAGTTTTGGTTCTGTGATTTAGTTGTTGTTTAGAAAATACTACCCAGAAAGGTCCCTAGAGTTTCTGATAAGTCATGCCCAATTTTTGGTCCTTCTAAGACATTGTTCGTACTTAACGGTAATCAGGGTCCGTTAAATGTAGGTATGTGGTTTGAAAAATATATTTTACTTTCAGGATGTTGGGAACTCTCGAAGATATCAAAGTGTGTGTTGTTTCGGGACTGTTTGAAGGACCGTCTATGGACGTATGTGAGTTGATTTCCCCACCGCCAATGCATGTTGGAATGATGTGGGATGTCTTTAAATCCATCTTACTCTGCTGGTTTATACCTGATTTGGTGAAGATGAAGAAAATTAAAGAACTTATTCGCTTTCAACAAATCCAACAGATGGTGAAGGCATATATTTACAATTTCAAGGAACTTGTGTCCTTTTTCCCGGAGGTGGCACCACAAGATTTGATTCATACTTCTCTTTTCATCAAGGTTCTCTGTATAGAGACCAAAGAGCATGCCCTCCTTTCAAGAGAACATTGTTTTTAGAAGGTGGTGGATGAGGAGTTCTTAGCGGAGTTAGTATCTGGAGAGCATATGGTTGGAAATCCAGTGTGTTCGGTTGCATGCAATGGTTCCCCGTCTGGCGAGTAGGGCGTGCCAGTGGAACCCTTTTTTAAAGAGTCATCTGCAGTGGTTCTGGTTTCCATTACTTTAGACAATTCAGTTGTGTGCCACCAGTGTGGCTGGTTCGGGCACATGAAGCTGTCATGTTGCATCCCTCTGAAGAGGTGTCATCGTTGCAGATGTCTGGGTCATCTAGGGAAGTTCTGCAAGAAGCGTCACCTGAAGAAGACACTGTGACTGAAGGATTCTAGTGCCTGACTATGTGGCAGAAGATGCTCCAGCCATCAAAACCCCAACCATAGGTCTTGCGGTGAATCTTATGCATAGTCAGAAGTTGCTGGGGGTGTGAAGCATTAGTTCAGGTTTCATGTTCCGTGTTGGTGGTGGAATATATAAAATAATTTTGTTCCTGTTTTTCTACTAGTAAAGTCTTGATGTTGTTGAAAGTTATTTTTTTTCCATGGAGTTATGACGAGAATTCTCTATTGTAATATAAATAGTTTTGTTTGTATGGTTAGGGTTTTTTGCGCTATTTTTTTTATTAAGAGTGTGATTGACCCCTGTATGGGTCAATCTTGGTTTAGCGGTGTTCGTTTGGAGATATATGTGCCTTAAGGGGTGTCTAGGTTTGCAGTTGTGCTTGGGTTTACCACTTGGGTTAGGTTTTCTCAGAGTTTTTCTCTA
Organism: Viscum album; assembly: GCA_963277665.1. Taxonomy (NCBI): domain Eukaryota; kingdom Viridiplantae; phylum Streptophyta; class Magnoliopsida; order Santalales; family Viscaceae; genus Viscum; species Viscum album. The sequence goes on along the minus strand of OY728126.1, from coordinate 1,391,504,657 downwards.
GTGTTCAGGCTTTCTTTGGTCTGAGTCAAGAGTTCCACGTTTGGCGGAGGTGTTGTTTCGCTCATGCTTTATAGGTTAGTCTGGATCGGTTGGGATTTCTCCTGTCTCTCCCCCCCTCATAGGGTTATATGTTTGGGAGTTGAATTTCCGCACTAGCTGATTTATTGTGGTGAGGAGAACCCTATCGTGTTCTCATGTTCTCTTGTGTTGTGGTTTCTTCTGGTTTTAATCAGGCATGTATTCTTGTTTTGTCTATCGTTCGACTGGGTGAATTTCTAGGGGAAAAGTGTCTATGGTGGGGAGTATTTTCACACCCAGACTTCTTAAATTATTTATATTTTATTATTTCTTGGATCTAGGTCATCGCGCCAAGGCCCAGGATGGGTCCCGACTTAAATTTTTTGTCGTTTAATATTTTTAGCGGGTTTTGAGCCCGTGCATGGTCATCGCATGGTAGGCGGTAGCTACACTATCGCCCCAACTGCTTGTGTGGCTGCCCAAGCAGACTGCGTTGAGAAGTGCAATTTGTGTGAATTTTTTTTAAGTCGTGCGATGATTGCACTAGTACCCAATTTCTAGAATTTGATAATTGTATTATGTTTACAAAAGAAATTTAATTATAATAATATCATGTAATTGTTATTGTTATTGTAATAATTATTAATCATTATATTATTATTATTATTATTATTATTTTTAGTTTTATTATTATAAATATCATTGTTTTATTAAAATGATATAAAATTCTAAACCTTAATCTACTCGGGGCCGCCCCCCTCCTTCCCCTTCCATGTCCGCGTGCACCATTCCCCCACCCACCCCGGTCATCTTTTCCGCGCCGCCTCCCCTGTTTTCACACCTCCTCCTCTAGGTGGCACCCCGCTATCCTTGCTCCATGCTGAACCCGACCCCTAGCCTCACCGTCCACCTTTGCTCCCTACCTCTCCGGCTATTCTCGCTTGCCCTGGGACCCCACATCCTCACGATCTTCTCTCCTCCTGCCGACCCGTGCCGTGCCACTACCCAGCCACCTCTATCTGATGTGAACTGGCCCTCAGTCGCATCAACCTCTTTGTCTCACCTAGGCCCTCGGCCTCCCGCTCATGCATAGGCCCTCAACCACCAACTCCCGCTCGCACACCACCTCCCTCGCCCCCTTCCTCAATACAGTCTTACCCGAGCCAGCAGTGGGCCTCCGATCTCCCCTCCATCAATGAGAGACCCTCTGGCACACCTTCCAGCATCCGTTAATTGGATAGCGGACCCCTCTTATTCCCTTCGTGTGTGGCGCACCTCCACACCCCCAATCCCGAGTAGACTCTTAGAACTCCGGCGACAACCTTCCTCATATCCCTTTGGTGGTATAGTTTTTTTTCCTTCCACTCCTTACGTCGGTTTTTCCATGTCCAAGATTCATTTATGATTTATCCCTAGAATTTATGGGTCCAATTTGATTTTCAAGGATGGTATGAGACTCCTTTAGGTGTGGTTATGGTTCAATTGATGTTTTTCACTGGTTCTAGGAAGATCTTCATCATTTGAGTCATTTCTATGATTTTATGTTATTGGGCGAGTTTAGATTTCTCGTTTGATTATTTACATGAGTTATATGGATTAATTATGTGGTGTGTAACATGATTTGAAAATTTTTTATGAATCACATGTGATGAAAATGAGTTTTCTAAAGAAAAGTGTTTATTTTTCACGTGTGCTACATTGTGTGCACAATTATTTTGTTTAAACATGAGGTTGGATTTCATTGTGTTGCACTTTAATGTTAGAAATAAATTGTTTTCTTCCTTTTTGTGCATTTCTTATTAATTAAATGGTTGACCATGACGTTTTTTAATAATTTTATAATGCTTGTCTTTCTTCTTGTTTTTATGTTATGGGTTGGTTATGAGGTACGAGTCGTGTTTTTGAAAAGGGGTGGATGTATGTGCATGTTGGAAAACCTTTTTTAGATGTGTTGGATTTTATGTTTACATATTTTGTTATGAACCTTGAATTTATTTTATAAATTGTTTATGTGGTTTTATAAAATGTGTTAGTAATGCGAACAATGTGGGAAATTGGTTTTGGGGGTCTAAAATCGTGAGTCTCTTCGGATTTGTTTTATAAATTATAAAGTGACTTATTTTATAGTACGAATGGTGGGAGTCATGCTTTGAAAGTGTGTTGAGGTTTTTCCTTTGTCCTGGTTGTTCATTTGGATTATTTTAAATCTGTGTTTACATATTTTAGTTGTCTTTGCAGTTGCAGTGCATTGGAAAGGTTTTTCCAGGCATAGGCGATCGTCAACTTGTGTGTGATTGTGTGCCTGTGCGAGGCGTGTTATTACGACCCGAGACTTTTACATATAACAATTCATGATTTTAAACATAATTCAGCATCAATGTACAAGCCAAGGATCGTTATGTCTTGTGTCTTGGAAGATTAGTTACATATAACACAAAACATGGGGGATAAAAAACAGTTCATTATTTAATCTCCATAATGAGCTCCTATGTTCCATTGAGCCCTTACATCTGCATAGGGTACCCTGGGGAACACATGAACAAAAGGATGAGCTAAAAATCCAAGTAAGGGAAAGAACATAATGATACATCTCATGCATATGAGTTAGTGGGCATGACATAATGATATCCAAAGCATGAATCATATAAAATCATTTGATATAAGAATGGGATCATAGAAACATGGAATCATATAAATGTGGCAGAATCATAAAGCATTTCATTAGTATGGGTCAAGGCTAACCGCGAATCCTGTTTCCCATTTCAGTACGGGTCAAGGCTAACCGCCAATCCCGTTTCACATCGCATCTCACTAGACTTCACCTTACCCAATGCATTGGAGTGCTATTTGGGCGCACCCGTCTCAATATATTCATGAATATCCTTGCCACATAAATATTATTAACATATATAAAATTGTATATATTCAACCATACACAAACATATGGGTACCATTGAAGAGAATTGGGTACCACAATCATTACATCAATCATAACTAAAGGTCGTATCATGAAAGTGTCCATATAAGGAAATAATTATAAATACATGGAATTTCATAGGGTAAATTAGATTTATAACATTTTAAGTGGTGTCAAACATAAGTGACAACCTATGAGAGATGTATAATAGAAACATTAGCATTAAAACATTTTTGTGCGGTTTTAAGGAAAATACCATAGAGATTTTACAAATAGTGGAGAAGACATTCTTTTATATAAAACCAGAATTGAACCAAGAAGGTTTTCATAATTAAAACACATAATTTACAAAGATAACGGTGTCTTAAAACATAAGGTAGTGCTCTCTTGAAATTGGGTAAACTTTCAGGAAGATCATTTAAAACAATTGTTCTAATTAGGATGTATTAGAGATTGATTCAATTATAAGCATGTATAACCATTAAACATAGTGAAATGTGGATCTTGGAACATGATATTATGGCATATAAATAGAATGTATAAGTTTTACATAAAATAAAAGACAACAACAAAAAGAAAGATAGAGCAACCCGAAGAAATAAAGGAAATTCGGGTAGAATCCATCATGGTATATTGGAATGGTATTGTGTATAATTAAGAGGGATTGATGAGAGAGATTGAGGGTTTCTCATAACTTTGAAACATTAGGAAAGTATGCGTAAGGTCAATAAATACAATCCATTAATTGGTATTACACAAAAAGGCATAACATAGAGATCAATCTTGATTATTAGAAAAAGGGGTAGGATCCCTTACCTTAAGTCTGTTGGTGTTCTCCACTTGATATTAATGACCTGAATAGTCAAACTAGGATTATTTATCTATAGTTACAAAACCTTATATACATGTATAATATTTATTATAACCACTTTAAGTTCATTCATAACCATTTTGATTGATTATAAGGTTCAATTTCATGGTTCGGGTCTGTTTTTTTCCTTTGTTTTAATAATAAGTTCACTGGTATTTAGTTTCGGATAAAATGTAATATGAAATTGGTTTTCCAAAATTTATTTTATATAGAATTAGTGAACATCCAGGACATTACAAAATTTTTTGGTTAATTGGAGTGAAAAATAACCATGACATAAGATGTTAATAATAAACGCTTGAATTAATTTTAGCGATTTTACCCATAATTAACGTGTTATGTATTATTATTTGATATCAAGAGTGTATAAGGATTCCAAAACCATAAATAGGAAATATAACGTAAATAATAATCTGGTTCAACCATTACATAAATGGTTTCATGACCCGAAACAATGATGATAAAAGAAATTGAAAACACATTATCCACGATGTCGATCACAGACGATGTTTTAATTTTAGAACATGAGGGAGAGGAGAAGAATCATTATGATTTTATTATTATGTAAACATGATTAAAATCCTAAATATATGAGATTCTAGAGCTTTCATGCCTTTTGGATAAGGTAATGGGAAGAGGGTATAAGAAAAGAAGGAAATGGAAAACAAAACACTTGAAAATGAAAGGGGATCCTTACCCTTTGATCTCCTCTCTTCGAGATCCCTCTTAAGGCCTTTGATTTTGGCCTTTTGGTAAGACCAGTAGGCCTTGGACGTGGGGAAGGAGCTTGGGAGGATTTTTCGGCAGAATTTGGGCTAGGCACAATGCTTGAGAGGTGTGTGGGAAAGAGGTAAGAAGAGGGGGTATTTATAGTGAGGGAGGGGAGGTTTTTCCCATTATTTTAAGTATTAGTTTATTATTTATGGCAAAGACTATGAATAATTGAGAATTATCATCAAATATAGTAAAATAATCAAGGATGATTCGGGATTATCATCTTACATCAGCCATACATCACCTATGATACAATATTTAGCATTTATTGTAATTTATCGTAATTTACTATACTTATAAAATTCACGTATTTCAGAAAAATCACAAAAATTCACCCTAACCATTTATCGACATGTATAATCCAAAAAATAAGTCCATTTTTCAAAAATAATTTTCCAAATATTATTATTTTAATATTTATTTTAAATCATAATTTATTATCAAAACCAGTTTTAAAATATTAACTAACTCATTCTAAAATATAGGTATATCGTACTACCAAATTGAATATTATATTTATACCACCATAGGTTATGCTACTATTCATTAGGGTATATCAATATTCATAACGTTTTGATACTATTCATTAGGGTAGGTTACTATTCACAAAAAAAAATTTGTTTTATTAGACTCAAAAAAACATCTTGAACACATCCGTGTATGCCGGATTTTTGAAATTCCAAACAAAGATGTGACAAAATAAGGTTTAAAGGTCACTTATCACATAGTAGTTCATTATGTTGTGCTTTTATTTGGTTTTATTACATAAATAAAAGAAGGGAATTTCCATTGAAAAACTTTTGGTCGTTACATTCTTTTCGCCTTAAGAAATTTCACCCTCGAAATTTCGTTTTACATTATAAGAAAAAAACAGGTGTGGGTCCATTTCCTTCATTGCTTCCTCTAATTCCCATGTTTCTTCCTCAAACTTATGGTTCCTCCTTGACACATTGACAAGATGGGTTATCTTGTTGCATAGAACTTAATGTCTCTAATCCAGAATCATTACTGGCTGCTCCTCATAGGAGAGATCATCTTCCAGCTGCACCACCTCTGGGCTTAGTACATGTGAGGAATCTGGTTTATACGTCCTCAAGAGTGATATGTCGAAAACATCATGAACTCGAGCCATATTTGGTGGATGATCAAGACGGTAGGCCACAGCTCCTATACGGTCAGGGATCTCAAAGGGGCCAATATAGCTTGGGCTGAGCTTCCCTTTCTTCCTGGATCGCATGGCTCTCTTCCATGGAGATATTCGAAAGAAGACTTTATCTCCAATGTCGAACTCCAAGTCCCATCGAAGGTTGTCAGCACAGCTCTTTTTCTGACTTTTAAAAGCATTGATGTTTTTCTGGATGACTTGAACCTTTTCTGTAATCTCTTTAACAAGATAGTGTCCAAGTAGATTTCTTTCTCCAACTTCATCCCAACAGGTTAGATTTCTACATCACTTTCCATACAGAGTTTCATACGGAGCCATCTGAATACTCGAGTGGATGCTATTGTTGTATGATAACTCAACTAATGGAGATTCTGATCCCATCTACCTTTGAATTCTAAAGAGCAGGATCTTGTATATATTCAAGCATCTTCATAGTCTTTTCAGATTAGTCATCAGTTTGGGGGTGATAGGTCGTGATGAAATTTAATTATGTACCCAAAGCATGTAGAAGAATCTTCTAGAATTTAAATTTGATCCTTGGATAGCGGTCAGAGACAATTGAGAGTGGAACACCGTGCAGTCTCACCACATCTTTCACATATATCTTTGCAAGTTGTTCAAGCGAGATATCTTCCCGAATAAGGAATAATTGGGATGTCTTACTGAGTCGGTCAACCACAACCTATATCACATTATTTCCCTTTGATGTCTTCAAGAGACCCATGAAAAATTCCATAGTAACATTTTCCCATTTCCACATGGGTATAGGAAATGGTTGCATCATACCTTTGGACTTTTTTCACTCATCTTTAACTTGCTAACATACCAAGCACCTTGATATATATTCTGCAATCTCTTTCTTCATTTTATCCCACCAGAAGTGTTCTCAGAGATCACGATACATTTTGGTACTCCCACAATGGATAGAGAAGGTTGAGTTATGTGCATCATTCAATAAATCATTATTTATCTCTAGATAATATGGTACACATAATCGTGTCCCAAATCTTACAACTCCTTCCTCTTCAATTTTAAAATCAGAGGATTTCCCATTTTTAACTACTTCCACCCTTTTCTGAATTTCCACATCCTTTCTTAGAGCAACCGTTATTTTCTGTATAAGGGATGGTTGAGCAATCATTTGAGAAAATATTGATGATGTTCCTCCCTTAATGATTCACATGTCCATCCTATGCAAATCTAAGAAGATCATATCCTTTTCAATTCTCATCATTGATAAAGATGTGGGATCCATTCTACATAGAGCATCCTCCACTTTGTTTGCCTTACCATGATGGTAGTGGATTGAGCAGCCATAATCCATGATGAGCTCTATACATCTTCATTGGCGCATATTAAGATCTTTTTGTGTGAATATATATATGAGACTCTTGTGGTCAGTATATATATCACATTTTTTCCCATAGAGTTAATGGCGCCAAATTTTCAACCCAAAGATCACAACTGCCGACTCCAAATCCTGCGTGTGATGGTTTTTCTCATTTATTTTCAGCTTCCATGAGGCATAGGCTATCATATAATCATTTTTCATTATCATACAGCCTAATCCTTTCTTATAAGCATCACTATACACCACAAAGAGTTCTCCATTTGAAGGGAGTGTGAGTACCGATGCAATGATAAGCCTTTTTTTCAACTCCTTGAAATAGTCTTCACATTCTTGAGTCCAGACAAACTTTAATCCCTTCCTTTTCATCTTGGTCATTGGGTTTGAGAATCCTGAAAAGTTCATCACGAATCGTTGATAATACCCATCTATACCTAAAAAGCTGCGGATCACCGTTATAGTAGTTGGCCTGGACCACTCTTCAATTGACCTCGTCTTGGAAGGGTCCACATATATCCCTTTCCTTGTGATAACATGCCCCAAGAATGATACTTACTCTATCCAAAACTCACATTTACTATAATTTTCATGAAACTTCTCCCTTCGCAATGTCTTTAACATAGTTTCCAAATGATCCTCATGTTCTTCCTTGCTCTTGGAGTATATTATAAAATCATCAATAAATCCCACCACGGTTTTTCGAGGTAATCTCTAAAGACTCTATTCGTTAAATCCATGAAAATTGATGGAGCATTAGTGAGTCCGAAGGGCATCAATATGAAGTCATAGTTCCCATTCCTCATTCGAAAGGTAGTCTTATGAATATCATCTATCCTCATCTTTAGTTGGTGATATCCCATCTGATGGTCCACCTTAGAGAAATAAATGGCCCCACGAAGCTGTTCGAACAAGTCATCTATACATGGAAGGGGATAATTGTTCTCTATAGTGATTTTATTGAGCTCGCGATAATCAATGTAGAGGCACATTGATCCATCCTTCTTGTTGAAGAAGTGGACTGAAGCACCCCACAATAAAGCACTTGGGTGTATAAAAACCTTCATTATATTCCCCTGTAATTGCTTCTTCAGCTCTTCCAGCACTACGGTGGCCATTCTGTAAGGTTTCATTGAGATTGGCAGAGATCCTGGGATAATTTCAATTTAGAGCTCAACCTATCGGTCAAGGGGGAGACCAGGAAACTCTTCAGGGAATACATCAGTGTAATCCCTCACGATGGGCATGTCTTCAAGCATGATTTTCTCTTTTGTCTCAATAATTTTACCTAGGTATTCATGCTCACAAGGAAGCAATATCCAACATGAGACGAAGATTCTAAAGGTGAATCATCTTCATTCTTGCACTTGTAAAGAATCAGAGGATGCTTCAGGATGTGAAAAGTGTTTTCCATTTCCCGATAGTTGATGTTGGATTTGTACAATGATATCCAGTCCATTCCCAAGATTGCATCAAATTCCACTAAAGGAAGTATGACAAGATTTGATGGGAGGTTAAGTCCAGAAATAATAATCAGGGAGGAGTTATAAACCATGGATGCAGTGATCACTCCATTTGATATTTTCACAGATATTGTTTTCTCCAAATTGTGAGGTGGTGTTTGAATAGTTCTACTAAACTTTCATGATATGAAATAATGCTTAGAACCATAATCAAATAGTACATTTGCTATTATTGAATTAATAATAAGCGTACCTATCACCACATCGTTTTCCAGCTCCACCTCAGTAGTAGTGATAGCATAAGCCCTTCCTTGATGCCTTGGATGTTGTTGTTGATTTCCTCTGAAAACCCTCGGCCTAGAGAAATTGTTCACATAATTCCCAAGCACCTTGCAGTTGACACACTACACTACAGGTTGAGTGTTGTTTTGATCCTTCCATTCTTCTTCAACATTAGCGGGATTTATCTTATCCCTTCGGTAGTTCTTGGCCAGATGACCAAACATTCCGTATTTGAAGCAATTCCTGGTCCCCTTGAGTTAGTCACCAAGATGTTTCTTCCCACAATTCTTGCAAAGGGGAATGTGAGGCTTCTTTCCATTATGGAATTTGTTTGATGAACCACCCTTGTTGTTCTCCATTTTCCGCTTCTTGTCACTAGGCCCATGATACCACTGTGAGTCTCCAATCTCCATTTCAACCTTGAGGGCACAATGGACAATCTCCTCATTGCTATCAAAGTCTCGAATTTCCAACAAATTTCATAGACTCATCTTTAGTCCGCTAAAGAAGTGATCTGCCTTCTTTTGGTGTTCATGAAAAAGCCAAAGGTGTACCTTGCAAGCCTTTTAATGTTCGCTTCTTACGCCCCGATGGACTCGTCTTCCTTCTGCTTGAGTCCAAGGAACTCTCTTTCCATCTTGAGATGGAGGGTTCGAGGAAATTATTTGTTGAAAAACATCCTCTTGAATTCGTCCCAATTTATGGAATCAATTTCCTTTTAGGACCTCGTATTCTTGATTAGTGTCCATCACAGATCAGCTTCCCCATCAAAACGATAGACATCCAGCACAAATTTTTCTTCTTCTGGGCACTAGAGGATAGAGAAAATCTGTTAAATGGAGTTAATCAATTGTTCTATGAGGAGGATATTAGAAGAACTGCTAAACATGGGAGGCCTTTCCCACATGAAGTATTCTACGAAAACATGCTCTTTACTTGGAGGAGGGGGATGTTCCACCTTATTCAGGGTATTATTCATAACTCAAGAAATCTGAGCAAGTACTGTCATGATGTTTTGAGCACCCGCTTCCATCACATCATGCATGTCATTAGAGAAAACATTACATTGCCTATCACATTGGTTATTGGAACGTGTTCTTATATTTCCCTCCATCAACTAAGAAAAAGAACGTATAATTATAGGTCTTTAGTACTTAGCTATTGAGCATAAAAAAGAAACATTGAACATTAAAGGATAAACATATAAAGAATAAGTACATCCTAACTTGTGATTCCTTATGTTTATATCAAGGTTATCCTCGATCTATTTATTAACTTATATTATTATGGGCTTTTTTCCCTTAAAAATGGTTTCAACTAAGCTCGTGAATCTACCAAAGAATATCCCCTAGGAGTGTCATAACCAAGAGAGCAGCAAGGCCTGTTTTCATGCATTAGTTCTTGTTTGATTCTATATCAACATGGTGTTTTTGGGTTTTACTCCTTGAAACATTTGTGCCAGAGCCGCCTTTACCTGCTCTTATCAAGACATGGATGTTTTTTCTTGATAAACCACATACTCTATACTCAACAAAATTTAGGGCTATTTTCTTATACTTAGTCTCATCCTTATGGTTCTCACTAAGGTTCTATATTCCTAATCTCCATAAACAACTAGACCATGCTCTGAAGCCATCTATAGCAATTTGAGCTTTTTAAATATCACAATTCTTGATTTTAAACATAATTCGTCATCAGAGTACAAGCCAAGGATCCTTAAGTCTAGTGTCTTGGAAGACTAGGTACATATAAAGCAAAACATGGGGCTAAAAAACACTTCTTTATTTAATCTCCATAATGAGCTCATAACTTCCTTTGAGCCCTTACATCTGCATAGGGTACCCTAGGGAACACATGAACAAATTGATGAACTAAAAATCCCAGTAAGGGAAAGAACATAAGGATTCACCTCAAGCATATGAGTTAGGTGGAATGATATAATTATATCCAAAGCATGAAACTTATAAAATCATTTGATATAAGAATTGGATCATGTAAACATGGAATCATATAAATGTGGAAGTATCATAAATAATTTCTTTAGTACGGGTCAAGTCTAACCACCAATCTCGTTTCCCATTTCAGTACGGGTCAAGGCTAACTGAAAATCCCGTTGCACATCGCATCTCATGATATATAACATTACCAAATGCAATGAAGCTCAATTTGGGAACACCCACCTCAACATATTCATGAATATCCTTTCCACATAAATATTCTTACAACATATACAATCATACATATTCAACCATACACAAACATAAGGGTACCCATGAAGAGAATTGGGTACCACAATCATGACATCAATCATAACCAATGGGTGTATCATGAAAGTGTCCAAATAAAAAAATAATTAGAAGTACATGGACGTTTATAGGGTAAAATAGATTTATAACATTTTAAGTGGTGTCAAACATAAGTGACAACATTTGAGAGATGTATTTTAGAAACATTAGAATTCAAATATTATTGTGCAGTTTTAAGGAAAATACCCTAGACCTTTTACAAATAGTAGAGAAGCCATTAGTTTATATAAAACCAGAATTGAACCAAGACAGTTTTCATAATTAAAATACAGAATTTACAAAGATAACAGTGTCTTAAAACAGAAGGTAGAGTGCTCCTGAAATTGGTTAAAAGTTTGGGAAGATCCTTTAAAAAAAGCGTGCTTATTGGGAAGTATCGAAGAACAAATCACTTATAATTTTGTATAACCATGAAATAGAGTGACAGGTGGATCTCAGAAAATGATATTGGAGCATATAAACATATTTTAGAAGTTCTACATAAATGAACAGTCAACAACAAAAAGAAAGGTAGAGCGACCTGAAGAAATAAAGGAAGTTCGGGTAGAATCCATTATGGTTTATTGGAATGGTATCATGTATAATTAAGAGGGACAGATGATAGAGATAAGGTGTTTATCATAACTTATAAAAAAATTAGGGAAGTATGGGTAAGGTTTATAAATGTACTCAATTATTTGGTATTACAAAAAAAGGCATAGCATAGAGATCAATCTTGAATATGAGTAAAAAGGGGAGGATCCTTTACCTTAAGTCCGTTGGTGTTCTCCACTTAATATTAATGACCTGAATAGTCAAATTAGGTTTATTAATAAATAGGTCCATAACCTTATATACATGTAAAATATTTATTATAACCTCTTTAAGTTCATTCATACCCATTTTGATTGATTATAAGGTTTAATTTCATGGTTTAGGTCCGTTTGTTTCCATTGTTTTAATGATAAGTTCAATTGTATTTAGGTTTGATTAAAATGTAAGATGAAATTGGTTTTCTAGAATTTATTTTATATAGAATTAGTGGACATCCAAAATGTTACAAAATTTATTTGGTTAATTGAAATGAAAGAGAACAATGACATAAGACATTAATGATAAACGCTTGAATTAATTTTAGCGATTTTACCCATAATTAACTTGTTTTGTATTATTATTTGATATCATGAGTGTATAAGGATTCCAGAACCATAAATAGGATATATAACATACATAATAATCTGGTTCAACCATAACATAAATGGTTTCATGACCTTTAACAAAGATGATAAATGAAATTGAAAACACATTATCCACGATGTCGATCACAGATGGTGTTTTAATATTAGAACATGAGGGTCAGGAGAAGAAGAATGATGCATGAATTTTTACATAAACATGATTAAAATCCATAATATATGAGATTATGGATCTTTCATGCCTTTTGGATAAGGGAAGGGGAGAGGGTATAAGAAAATAATGAAATTGAAAACAAAACACTTGAAAATGAAAGGGGATCCTTACCCTTTGATCTCTTCTCTTTGACATCCTTTTTAAGGAATTTGATTTTGGACTTCTGGTAAGACCAGAAGGCCTTGGAAATTGGTATGGAGATTCAGAATATTTTTGAGTAGAATTTGGGCCAGGGACAAGGTTTTAGAGGTGTGTGGGAATGAGGTAAGGAGAGGGGGTATTTATAGTGAGGGAGGGGAGGTTTTCCCATTATTTTAAGTATTATTTTATTATTTAAGGCCATGACAATGAATAACTGAGAATTATCATCAAATATAAAAAATTAATCAAGTACTATTCAGTATTATCATCTTACAACATCCATACATCACCTATCATGCAGTATTCAGAATTTGTAGTAATTTATCGTATTTTACTATTCATAAAAAATTCAAGTATTTCAGAAAAATCCAAAAAAATCACCTTAACCATTTTTGGACGTGTAGAATCCAAAAATGAAGTCCATTTTTCAAAAATAATTTTCCAAATATTATTATTTTAATATTTATTTTAAATAATTAATTATTATCAAAACCAGTTTTAAAACATTCACTCACTCATTCTAAAATATAGATATATCATACATCCAACTTGAATATTATTTTTATACCACCATAAGTGATTTTACTATTCATTAGAGTATATCACTACTCATAAGGGTATGTTACTATTCATTAGGGTAGGTTACTATTCGCCAAAAATTATTTTAGTTTTATTAGACTCCAAAAAACATCTTGAACACAACCGTGTATGACGGATTTTCGAAATTCCAAACACAGGAGTGAAAAACTTATGTTTAAAGGTCACTTATCACTTAGTAGTTCATTATGTTGTGGTTTCATTTGGTTTTATGAAATAAATATATGAAGGGATTTTCCATTGTAAAACTTTGTGTCGTTACACGTGTCGCGTTTTCGCATTGCCGCGTTCAAACTGCGAGTTGAGGTAGGTTCTCATTGCACTGCTTTTTTAAAATTTAAGTTACATTATTTACAGCTATTTTCACACACTTTTTTTCAAATTAAATATTTTATTAATTTTAATAAATGTGATGTAATATAAGACAATTAATTTTTAAATGATTATTTGGTGTAAAAAGAGCCGTTTATATTATAAAGGACACTTGAAATATTTTCTTATCGAACAGTAACCCAGTAGTGAAAGAATTCGAGTTTGGATTTTAAACATAATTCACAGAATTTCAATTATAGTTCTGGTTTTAATGATAAATGATTTCGTTTGAACCATGAACAAACGTTTTGGTTCTTTTTAAAGTGGTGATTATGAAATGTATTTAATACCCATTTGGATCTTTATGGAAAACAATGAAAATGTTTTGATAAAAAACCTCTATGTATAAATCTCCCTCCTTGGTAGCAATTGACTATTTGGGAGGCCATTCTTAGAGGCTCTCGGGTAATTTAGTAGTTTAAAGGGAAAAGTTAGTCCCATTGAGTGACTCGGGGTGATACCTGTTGTGCTTTTTATATATATCTGATTGGATGCTCGGTTGGCATCCGTTGGCTCAACCCCTTTGCAATCACCTGATACATGGGAGTATGGAATATTGAGAGAATTTTCTAAGAATGATTGTTGCACTGGTTGGTTAAAGTACTGACCAGTGGCCAATAGTAGGTGGATATATTGGGTTTATTACTATGGGATTTTCCATTGACCTGCCTGAGAAAGGATGGTCGAGCGTATTGAGCATTTTGATTTCATCGTGCATGACTTTTCATCGAGGATGATTTCTCAAGTATTGGTGTCTTAAGGATTATTCTCTCTCTCCTAGGTTCACCCATGTCGGTGAATTTTCAGTTACATGCTGTGATTAATATGGTACTTGTGTATATTTTATTTTAATTTCCCTTACTGTGTAACTATTGTAGCATTTTCATATGTACTGTTTTTACTAGAAAGTGAGGAGTGGTTTTAAAGTGGTTTATGGAAAATGTTTTCAAATAAAAGTGTTTTATACTTTTTGTGCAAATTGAAAATGTAAACATCACTTCCCCTTTAAAAAATTCTAATGTATAACTAAAAGAATGACTTTGGTTTTTGATAAATGAGTAGGGGCAATGACTCGTACTTTGTTTTTTAGTAACATTTAGAAATACTTACTTTTATACCTTGTAGTTCAAACTTGAAATGATGTTTCTTTTACGTTAATGGTAGTGCATTGAGAATAGATATCAGTGTAGCCTACTGAGTTTTAATACTCATGCCTATAGTTCTTTTTAGGTTTTTAGTGATTGTGCAGGCTACAACTTGAGTACCCTCGACTTGGGCGATGCTTGACCGTTGAGTTGGAGATCGACCCGTGGGGTCACACGGAGTTAGTTCGGACGTCTGGTTTGGTCAATTCTATTTTCTTTTGTTCACATTTAGTCACGTTACTTGGCATATTTATTATGTGTTTCTATGTATTATTCCTGCTGGATTATTTATTTATATTGGGTGAAATTTTTCTCACAACCTCTGTTGATGCCCTGGAACTCATCGCAAGCCTGGGAGGATTGGGAACGCCCCTCGGGCCATGTTGCGGGCCGGATTTGGTGACCGGTTCAGGGTCGACCCAGGTTGGATCGTGACAAAATGGTATCAGAGAAGGCTCTTGTTATTTGGGATGTCTGGTAGATGGATATTAAGACTATCGAGACTCAAGAGGTAGGTATGGGAAGGATTTCATGAACCCTCGCCCGTTCCGAACCACAAGTCACCAAGGGTACTCCAGGAATTGAGTTCTTATCTCGTTCTGATTTGTTATGGATTGAGGGATGACAACGGAGGCAAACCGATGTACATTGTAATTTTTCGTCAAGTAGTGACCACTGTGGAGTCCGCATATAATGTTTAAGTTCTTCCTAGTCGTTGACGCATACTTGGGGCATGACCCACTACCATGTCGCTAGGTTAAGAATGACCACTAGTCCCTCTCTTCGGTTATTTAATGCATGTTCTATATTGTCTTGGTTCTTGTGGGTGTAAGTGCACATTTGAAAATGAAATGGGAGTTTTTAAATGATAATTTTTTCTTTTAAATGGATTTAAATTCGTGAAATGTATTTTTAAAACTGAAATCTCTTGGTCTAAAAATCCAGTGGTTTCTTGGAACTGGTAGAGACATGTTTTGGGTGCAACCCTGGGCACTCTTTATGAACGTTTTAAAATGTGAGGGAATTCATGGGAAGTGTGTATTGGTGTGTTTAGATGAATGTGGATTTAGACATGTGCAATGGTTCATGGGATTACTAGGGTGTACACTTGAAGTTAAAGACATAACCGTGTTTTTTTAAGATATTTTAACAAAGGGAAAATGATTTTTGGAAAATGAAATTGATTTGAAAAGTGGGTTTGGTATTTGAGAAATGACCTTCAAAAAGGAAGTTTTGAAATCTAAAATAAAATGGTATTTTTGGGTTGTGTTGGTATTTTTATGGTTTTTGAGTTGGATGTTTTTGGATGAAAACGAATTCAAGGATGTTTAATCAGCTTGATATTGGTTCTGGTTATGTGTTTTATATGTTGTTTAGAAAATACCTCCCAAAAAGGTCCTCAGAGTTTTTGATAAGTCATGCCCATTTTTTGGTCCTTCTCGAACATTGTCTTTAATTAACGGTAATCAGGGTCCGTTAAAGGTAGTTATGTGGTTCGAAGAGGTCGAGTGTGCTTTTAGGATGTTGGGAACTCACGAAGCAATCAGAGTGTGTGTTGTTTCAGGACTATTTTAAGGTCCTTCTCTAGAGATATGGGAGTTGATCTCCCCACTGTCAATGCAAGTTTGAATGATGTGGGATGTATTTAAATCCATCTTCATCTGATGGTTTATACATGAAGAGGTAAAGATAATGAAAAGGAACTAACTTATGTGCTTTCAAAAAAGCCAATGGATGATTAAGGCATATGTTGAACATTTCAAGGAACTTGTGTCTTTTACCCGGAGGTAGCATACCGGGATTTGATGAATACTTCTCTCTTCATCATGGGTCTTCATCCAGAGACCAAGGAGCATGTCCAACCTTAAAGGGACCATTGTTTTGAGAATTTGGTGGATGATGCGTTTTAAGCAGAGTTGGAATCTGGAGTGCATATGGCTGGAAATCCAGTGTGTTCGGTTGCTTTCAATGATTCCCCATCTGGCGAGCAGGGTGTGCCAGTGGAACCCATTTTTAAAGAGTCATCTGTAGTGGTTTGGTTTTCTTGTTCATCGGACCGTTCAGTTGTGTTCCACTAGTGTGGACGGTTCAGGAAAGTGATGATGTCATGTCACATCCCTCTGAAGACTTGTCATAGTTGCATATGTCTAGGTCATCTAGAGAAGATCAATAGGAAGCATCTCCAGAAGAAGACGCTGTGACCGAAGGATTCTATTTCCTGATTGCGTGGAAGGAGATGCTTCAACCATCCAAACCCCAACCACAGGTCTTGGGGTGAAGCTTTCACGTAGTCAGAAGTTTCATGGGGTGTGAATCCTAGGTGTGGGTTTCATGTTCCGTGTTGGTGGTGGAACATCTAAAGTCGTTTCGTTCCTTTTTTTTACTATTAATGTCTTGAAGTTGTTGAATGTTCCTTGTTTATCTATGGATTTATGACGAAAATTTTCTATTGTAATCTAAATAGATTTGTTTGTCGGGTTAGGGTTTTCTGCGCTGTGTGCTTTTCTTAAGAGAGTGATTGACCCATGTATTGGTCAATCTCGGTTTAGCGGTGTTCGTTTGGAGATATATATTCCTGCCGAGGAGTCCAGGTTTGCGATTATGCTTGTGTTTACCGCATTTGTTATGTTCTTCTCAGAGTTTTCCTCCAGTGTTCGGGATTTCTTTGGTCTGAGTCAAGAGTTCCAAGTTTGGCGGAGGTGTTATTTCGCTCGAGCTATAGAGGATAGCCAACATCGGTTGGGAGCTCCCATGTTGCCCCCCTCTTAGGGTGATATTTTTGGGTGTTGAATTTCTACACTTGATGAGTTCTTGTGGTTGGGAGAACCCTCTCGGGTTCTCCTATTCTTTTGTGTGGGTGTTTATCCCGGTTATAATTGGGCATGTATTCTTGTTTTGTCTATCATTCAACTGGGTGACTTTCTTGGGGGAAGAAAGTGTCTACGGTGGGGAGAATTGTCACACCCAGACTTCTTATATTATTTGTATTTTATTATTTATTGGCTCTAGGTTATTTCACCAAGGTCGGGGCTGGGTCACGACTTAAAATTATCGTTGTTTAATATTTTTATCAGTTTTTGAGCCTGTGCTCTGTCACCTCAAGGTAGGCGGTAGCCGCACTATCTCCCTAGGTGCTTGTGCGGGTACCCAAGTAGAATGTGTTGTGACTCGCAATTTGTGTGTGCATTTTTTAAGCCGTGCGATGAGCTCACTAGTACCAGATTTCTAGAATTTGAAAATTGGATTATGTTTAAAAAAAATTAATAATAATTATATTATTTTATTGGTATTATTATTGTAATTATTATTATTCTTTATATTATTGTTATTATTATTATTTTTATTATTATTATAACTATCATTATTTTAGTAAAATTAAAAACAAAATCTATGTAAACCCTAATCTACACCCGAGCTGCCCTCCCTCATCCCCCTTCCCTCTCCGCACACACCATTCCCCCTCACACCCTGTCCTCTTCTCTGCGATGCCTCCCCCGTTCAGCTGCCTCCTCCTCCTGGCGGCACCCCGCCAGCATCGCTCCACGCTGCACCCGACCCTCAGCCTCACAGTCCAGCATTTCCCCCTAACTCTAAGGATGTTCGTGCTCTCCATGGACCCTGCCTCCTCAAGGTATGCTCTCCTCCTATCGACTTGTGCCGCACCTCTACCCAGCCGCCTCTCCCTGCTGTGAACCAGCCCTCAACCGCCTCACCGCCTTCAGCTCGCTCAGGCCCTCGGCCTCCCTCTCATGCATTGGTCGTCCACAACCGGCTCCCGCTCGCACACCACCTCCCTCTCCCCATGCCCCAATCCAGTCTTTCTCGACCCGGCAGCGGGCCTCCGATCTCCCCTACATCGATGAGCGGCCCTCCGGCACACCATCTGACGTGCGCAAATCGGACAGCTGACATCTCATCTTCCCTTCGTGCATTGCGTACCTCCACACCCCCAAATTTCGAGCAGAATCTTCCAACATTGGCAACAAACATCCTTCTCCCACTCCAGTGGTATAGTTTTTTTTCGTTCAACTCCTTACTTCAGTTCTTCCATGTCCGTTTTTTTAAGATTTATACATAAAAGTTTTGGGTCCAATTTGACTTTTTTGGATGGTTTGAGACACCTTTAGGGGAGGTGATTGTGTAATTGATGTTCTGCACTGGTTCTAGTAAGATCTTCATCTTTTGAGTTTTTTCTATGATTTTATCTTATTGGACGATTTTGGATTTCTTCTTTGATTAATTACATGAGTTATATGGATTACTTATGTGGTGTGAAACATGATTTGGAATGGTTTTGTGATGAACATCTGATGAAAATGAGTTTTCTAACAAAAAATTTTTATGCTTCACGTGTGCTTCATTGGGTGCAAAATTATTTTGTTTAAACATATGGTTGGATTTCATTAATTTTCCCTCTGAAGTTAGAACTACATTATTTTCTTTTTTTGTGTGTTTCTTATTAATTAAATGTATGACCATGACATTGTTTAATAATTTTAGAATGTCTGTCTTTCTTCATGTTTTCATGCTATGGGTTGGTTATGAGGTGCGGGTTGTATTTTTAAAAAAGGGAGAAGGTGTGCGCTTGTTATAAAATGTTATCTTGGAGATGGGTTGGATTTTATATTTACATCTATTTTTATGGCCCTTGAATGTATTTTATAAATTGTGTATGTGGTTTTATACAATGTGTGAGTACTGTGAACAATGTGGGAAGTTGGTTTAGGGTGTGTAAAACCGTTAGTCTATTCGAATTTGTTTTATAAATTTTAAAGTGACTTATTAAATAGTACGAATGGTGCGAGTCATGCATTGAAAGTAGGTCGATCTGGTTCTTTTGTGCTGGTTTTCTGTTTGTATTGTTTTAAGTCTGTGTTTACAAATTTTAGTTATCTTTTCAATTGCAGCGCATTGGAAACGTTTTTTCACACTTAGGCGATAGTCATCTTGTGCGTGCATGTGCACCTGTGTGAGGCGTGTCGCGTTGTTGCGTTGTCGCGTTCGAGCTGTGAGTTGAGATAGGATCCCATTGCACTGATTTTTTAAAATTTAACTTACGTTATTTCATTCTATTTGCGAACACTATTTATTGAAGATAAATATTTTATTAATTTTAATAAATGTGATGCAACATAAAACAATTAATTTTAAAATGATTAATATGTGTAAAAAAGAGCTATTGATTTAATACCGGACACTTCAAATATTTTCTTCATGAACAGACACCCATTAGTGAAAGAATGCAGTTTGGCTTTAAAACATAATTCACGGAATTTCAATTATAGTTCTGGTTTTAATGATAAATGATTTCTTCTTGAAACATTAAGAAGGGTTTTGGTTCTTTTTAATGTGGTGATTGTGAAATGTATTAAATTCCCATTCGACACTTTATGGGAAATTAATAAAATGTTTTGATAAAAACCATCCTAGGATAACTCTCCTGCCTTGGTTTCAATTGATTGATGGGGAGTCTGTGCTTAGAGGCTCCCAGGTAGTTGAGTAGTTTAAAGGCAAGAGGTTTTCCCATGGAGTGACTTGGGGTGATCCTTTCTGTGCTTTATATATATATATATATATATATATATATATATCTGATTGGATACTCGGTTGGCATCGGATGGCTCACCCCCTTTCCAAACACTTGAGACAAGGGAATCTGGAATATTGAGAGAATATTCTAATAATGATTGCTGCACTGGTTGGTTATGGTACTGACCATTGTCCCATAGTAGGTGGATATATTGGGTTTATTAATATGTGATTTTCCCTCAACCTGCATGGGAAAGAATGGTCGAGAATATTGAGCATTTTGATTTCATCCTGTGTGACATGTCAACGAGGATTATTTCTCATGTATTGTTGTCTTCTGGTTTATTCTCGATACCTAGGTTCACCCATGTCTGTGAATTTTCAGTTACTTTCTGTGATGAATATTGTACTTGTATATATTTTCATTTCATTTCCCTTACTATGTAACTACATCAGAGTTTTCATATGTAGTGTTTTTACTAGAAAGTGATGTGTGTTTTTAAAGTGGTTTATGAAAACGGTTTTCAAAGATAATTGGTTTATATTTTTTTTTGAAAATTGAAAATGTAAACATCACTTCCCCTTTGAAAAATTATAATGTCTCACTAAAATAATTTATTGGGTTTTTGAGAAATGAGTAGGTAAAATGACTCATACTTTGTTTTTGAGTAACATGTAGAAAACCTTACCTTTATAAATTGTAGTTCAAACATGAAATGATGTTTCTTTTCATTTAAAGGTAGTGAATTGGGAGTAGATATCTGGCTAGCCTACTGAGTTTTAATACTCACGCCTATAGTTCTTTTCTATTTTTAGTGATTTTGCAGGCAACATCTTTAGTGCGTTCGCCTTGGGTGATGCTTGACCATTGAGTTGGAGAGTGACCTGTGGGGTCACACGGAGTTAGATCGGATGTAGTGTTTGGTTAGTTCTATTTTATTTTGTTCTTGTTCATTCAATTTACTTGGTTTATTTATTTTGTGTTTCGCAGTATTATTTATGCTGACTTGTTTATTTATATTAGGTGAAATCATTCCCACAACCACTGTTGATGCCCTCACGCTTGTCGCCAGCCCGAGAGGATCAGGAACTCCCCTCGGGCCATGTTGTGGGCCGACTCGGGTGACCGGTTCAGGGGCGACCTGGAATGTTTTGTGACATATATAAACAATAAATCCATCACTAATGAAAAAATTTTCTCCAACATTTCAGTACATAGACCACCAATTCCATCTCCAAGTCATGCGTAGGTTGTTCTTCTAATGGGGTCATTGCTGACAAGTCATGTAAGATACAAAATTTTATCAATGCATCGTTACAACTCACATACCAACTCCTGATGCACCAAAGATCACTACATAACCAAACCATAGGCTTAGAGAGTGTTAGTAAATGAGATTTTTAAACCATCTCTTTATCTCATGGAAAGAACCCTTACACTAGTCTGGACATTTTAAATTTTTACTCCTTTATTTTTCAATATTGTCATGGGTGTCGATAATCGAGAAATTCATAGGACTAACCATCAGTAATATCTATATACACCTATGAAATCTCTTGATCTAAAACTCTTTTAAAGTACATATCAAGGAAATTTCTACATTGTCCTATTCTAGGTTTACAGATATAATAGATTTAGACCCCACATGCCTATGGAATTTTGAAATCATTAATCCATAAGTTAAATTTTGACTTCTTATTACAAATATTGTGATCTCGATTCATAAGAAAGATTATCTCATGTTGCCTCACATGAAATTCTTATATGGGTGATAGTTGACGATGTCATCAAAAAACACTTTGATGAATAAGTCTATGTGGGGGTGGGTGATTTTTTTCATGAGGGACATGACCACATCTGGTGCATTGATCATTATGAACAACATTACCAAATACTCATATAGCACAAATATGCTTCAAAATACCATCTTCAAAAAGTACTCATATATAACTAGAAAATTGTGATATCCTCACAAAAGATCATTGTTGGATAACTACCAAGTTCTCCATAGATGAATGAAAAAAATCATTGAGCATGGTTAAAAAAATCAGTGACTCATCTTTATATAGTTTAGCATTAGGGAATCAATCCTCAAATGATGACCACCACATACTTTCATGGTGAAAAAATTTGTTACACCCCATGGTGACACACTGGTTCAGATATGTACCTTCCTCTTTATATCGTTAAGAATACAGTGAGCTCTTTCAAAGTGAATGGCACCACAATATACGATTGTACTAAAATGTGCTGAGCATATGGAATGATCCCAATATTAGCTTTAAATGTCAGTCCAATTAAGAATTTACAAGGTCAAAAAAATCCCAAAAATCTCTCAACTAATTATTTGGAATCTAGATAGCCGCTGATTCTATTGAAGGATGAAAAATTGGGGATTTGAAAATTGTGGAATATTCGACCGAATTTCTAAAATCTTCTGTATTGAGTAGGAACTGAAAAAGGCTTCAAGTTGAGGCATCCCGACTGCGTGTACCATAGTGAAGCTGTGGAAAAAAGCTCCACATCATTCTCCTACATTTATAGAGTTAATGGTGATGCCTCTCCCCTTACATGTGTATTTTATCAAATTTCCCACTTATTTATATAAACTACATAAATGCAGTAACTTTAGAAACATGAAGGAAACACTTCATGAAAGAATATATTTGATTGGATAAACCCTAATGAGTCTATGGGAACACAAAAAGTTATTTTTATAATTAGTATATGGGATCAACGATGGATTTCCTAGGAGTCTACATCTAACCAATTTTATACATATCCTAACACAAACTCTTGTTTAAGTCATTGAATGTTATTCAAAATAATAATATATATACTATCCCAATGGAATGTTCAGTTCAACTAATTAAGGATAACAAATATGTACCACATCGTATGACAACATATATATATCACATTAGAAAACCTATTTGAATAGATAGTACAAATCAGGGAATTTAATTAATGAAATACTATGATGCACAACAATAGGTATCTAATATGGAATATTAAGATATGTTCCTATTCTGGAGGAATAAACATAATCAAAATCTTATAATTCTCATATATCAATATTTTCATCAAACTGGGTGAATTTATTCAACAGTAAAAAAAATTTACATCTCCCACTCATTAGATACTCTAAACTCCACTATGTAGTGCTAGCCTGGAACTTACAATGTTTCCTAGCATGAGTCCCAAACATCCTAACTCATATCTAACATATCTCAAGAACAAAAAAATAGGATAAAAATTAGTAAAATCCTGACCATAAGTTACCATTATGTATCATCCACTCTGGAATCACTATGTTCGAGCTGGAATGCAAGATGGATCATTTGTGCCTCCACAAATGCAAGCGGATGACAATAAGCAACGAGGGACTCAAATGAATATTTAGGGAGATTATAACCTCGGTATTGTGTCAAAGGATCAAAAATAAATTAAAGAACAAAATCAATCATAGTAAAATGGGGAAAATTAAGGATGGAATTCATATAATTTAATGACCCGCCATGTGTAAAGAAAAACTAAGTATGTAGTATAAGATCCATTGCTCAATCATCTTTCTTAGGTAACATTACCTTCACTGAATCTCCAGTCACAATATCCAAAAAATCACTGAAATTTACAATTGTTATGTGGTTGGAAGACTCTGTATGACAACACCAATTCTTCATAAACATGATTTCCTCAAAATTCCTGTGCATTCCCTAAAAAATAATGTGAAGTGAACACATAATAAAAAACAATGTGGTTGTGAGCTAACCATGCATCCACAACCCCTAACATTACCTTAATTATCTATATGCAGGATTGATGACATTTGTGTTAAATGAATCAAAGATTAACCACTAGGATAATGAATTTAATTTATCGGTCCTTTCATGAGACACAATTATCATCAACTTATTTTGGGTGAGAAATATGTTTCGTCATTATATTAACTTCTGTTTTATTTTTATATGGTATTCTTGTGAGAAACATGGTGCATTTTATATTTAAATAAATTTTGTATTTCATGGTTGTATTTTATTACTTTTTCACTTGATTTAATAAATCATGAAAGGGCTGCAGATGATATTTTAGTATGGTGTTGTTGTGTTTCGGTTCACCGTCAATGTATTGGGTTAATGTGTTCGTTTTTTTTGTGCCTCTATTATTAGGTTGAATGGATGTAGTTTACTTATTTTTTAATTAATTGGTAGGGTGTTGGGTGGTGCCATGTGATTTTGTGGTGTCACATCCATTCATTGTGAGGTTTAAATTGAACTTTTTTGGTTACATAACATCTTAATTATGGTCTTTATTTGTTTTATGGCTTGAAATATTATTGGTGTAGCACATTGTACTCTGCTTTACGATTTTAGGTTGCGAGTGTCAAGAACACCTACATGTGCATGCATAAGGTAAAGAATATATATATATATATATGATCTCTTTGTAGATATTCCCTCATGGCATGGGGAATGTGTGAAATATAGCTAAGGGTATTTATATATATATATACATATATATGTATAAATGCATGAGCATGGTAGTGCACAGGGTTGGTTCAAGAGGTCGTCTACAAATAGCAACATGTTTGAGGTAGGTCCCCCCTACGATTGAATTTATGTTTTGAATTTATTAATTTTTTGTTATTTCATTAAATTTTAGATTAATTGTAAATAATATTAAATAATTAGTTTTAGAATAAATGTTCATTTTTATGGACAGTGTTTACCTCTTGTTTTAATTAACATGGAAGTGTTTTCTTTTTAATGTGCATCATTATTGTTGATAAAATTCTCGGTTGGCTATTCTAAGTAAATTTTGTTTCTGTTAAAGAACGACATGGGTCGAAAATTTGTTCAGCTTTCTAAAATGGATTTCATAAATGAGGTTTCAAATGGTTTTGAGATTGAAAGTGGCATTCCTTTTATTCATTCGAAATTATTTGGCGTGTGTTTGTTCTTTCAAAAATAGGACGGTGTTGAGTGGTTAGTTAATGACCATTTGTAACTTTAATGAAATGATATATTTTGAAAACATTCTTTTGGGTGACTCTAGGGTGGTCGTATTGTGTACCTTGAATGTTTGACTTGTGCGTGATGTTTGGACATCGTGACAGGTTACTTGATTTACATTGTTGACTCACCCATATCCTGTTTATTATACGTATTAACATGGGGACCTGGCATAGTGAGTGAATCTCTTGATAACGACTTCCACACTAGTTTAGATTACACACTGGCTAGTGGCCCATAGCAGAGTGGGGATTTCTTATTAATTTTATGGGATTGGGCCCCTCGACCAGGCCAGGTAGGGCAACAGTCGGGCGTTAGGGTGTTATGACATCATCGAGAGTAGGCATGGCTTCAGGATGAGTCAAATGTATAGTATGTTTTAGTTTGTTCACGAGATTATATGTTCGAACCATGTTTTCTTTAGTGTTTATTTGTATTTGGAAGACGATGGAGAGGTCTTGATCCATTTTTGGCCCATGTGTGCCACTTTTTTTTCAATTCCCTTAGTGTGTGTTGGGTGTTCTGTGTGGTTTTCCTTTTGACTAACTACTAAAATTTGGATTCCTAAATTGTTCTCAAAAATATGTTTCCAAATGCAATGCACATGTTCCTTGGAAACATTAGACTTGTTTTTATATTAAAAATGACTATGCAATATTATAATTTTTAGAAAGAGAATTGTGTGTGTAGAAACCCATATTTTATATTATTTTGTTCAAATCTAAAATTAGTAAATTCATTATTCAAGGGTAGTGCATTGAGAATAGTTTGTTAGAACACCTATAGAGTTTTAATACTCACACCTATATGTTTTCCTATTTTAAATTTTTTTTGCAGGTTCTACATGAGCTTTCTCTCTATGGGAGATAGTTGGTTTTGGATTAGTGAGTGACTCTCAGAGTCGTGAAGAGTTTTATTCGTGGGCTTTTTAGTTTGTTGTTGTTGGGTGTTCCTTTTTTCACTTTGTTTATTTACATAGAATTATTCATATTTTTCCATTGCTTTATTTATTTTCACTGGGAAAAATCATTCCCAATTGTCCTTTATTGATGCCCTTTCACTTTTTGCCTTCCCAAGAGGATCGAGAAAGACACTCATGCCATGTCGCGGACCAGCTCGAGTGACCAGTTCAGGGTTGACCTAGCATTGGTTCATGACAAAATGGAATTATAGGAGGCCCATGTTATTTGGGGAGTCAGGTAGTTTGGTGATTAGGTGTGTCACGACTTGAGAGTTAGGTGCGGCAAGGACGTGGTGAACACTTGCTCGTCCTAAGACTCGAGTTGCCATAAGTTGTCTGGGATTTGAGTTTTTATTTTTCTTACTATGTGTGGATGAGGGATGAAAACTGAAAAGATATGGTGTTACGCGACGATATTTCATGGAGTAGTGACCCATGTATGGCCCGTGTGCATGGTTCAAGATACTTCCTATGGTGGAAGCTTGCTCGAAGCATGGTCGGGTAAGCCATGTTACCGGGTTGGCATTGCTGCTAGTCCCTTATTTTTGGATTTTTTGTTGTGTGTTTTCTTGGGATTAGTTTTTACAGACTTGAGTAGATTTCATAGATGAAAGTGGTTCATAGAAAAAGGGGTTTTCTTAAAGGAATGTGGTTTTAGAGTGGAAAAAGTGGTTTTAAAATAGAAATTTTTTTAATAGAATGTGTGGTTTCAAAGGAAAAAATGGGAGGTGTTTTGGATATTGTTTTGGGATCTCATTAACAATTTTTGGAATGTGAATTTCAAAATTTTTTGGATTTTAGAAATGTGTTGCATTAATGATAAGTGACTTTTTCAAATTGGTTGAGAATTTCTGCTTTATGCTGAATGATTTTTTATTAAAATGAGAAGTGTCTTGAATTGACCATTGGTATTTCTATGAGGGATCAAATATATAGTAGTGCACATGTGGCACAAGGATTACTGGTTGTCTTTGTGGGTGGTTTCATGAGCTAGCACAATGGTATATGTATATGTGACACTTCATGGGATTCCAATGCTGGGTAAAAAGTTGTTTTGGTTTCTGAAAAATGGTTTTTAAAAAATAAATTTAAATGTTTTGAAAGGTTCAAAATTGTTTACTGTTCTCTGTTCATGTTTGGAATTATTTTTCCTTGGCACTTGGCTTTGACATATTGAATTGTGGTTGGAATAGTTATTTGAGTTTGAACATTAGATTGTGATTGTGGTGTGGAATTTTTATTTATGATGAATTTTGATTCGGATTTCTGCCTCTTATTTTTTTTGTATATTGCCCAGAAAAGTCCTCAAGGTTTTTAGTGAGTCTCTTAAATTTTTTGGTTTAACACAGACTCTTAGAAGAGTTGTAGAATTGAATTACTTTCGGTTGTTTTCCATTATCCGTGGTAATCGCGATCTATCGAAGGTGGCAGATTGGCATGGTGAAATTGATGGTGTTTTAAGGTAATTGGAAACACCCAAAGCTCTGCATGTCTATGATAGTTCGAGTTCATTTGAGGGTTAAAATTTGGATTAGTGTGGGAGAAAATCACAGCGTCGTTTTATGATGGGATGCCATGGAATCTGTTTAGGACAAGTATTGTCCGATAGTTTATAACTGATGAGGTGAAAGTGAGGAAAGTGGCAGAGCTCGTGAGTATCCAGTGAGGTCAACAGATAGTGAAGGCCTACGTCCGACATTTGAAGTGGTTGATTCCCTTTCTCTCTATAGGTAGAATCATGATACAAGATAATGTTTCTCTTGTGTGGGGTCTTCATATAGGGTTCACAGACTGATATTTTTTGTTTTTTCAGATGGTTCCCCAATTGGTGAGAGTGAACCATAGGAACCAGTCTAAGACATGTTTTATCATAAATTCAATCTTTTATGAGTCAGGGAACTCTCTTGTTTAATTCTGGTGTGGCCGGTTTGGGTAAATTAAGTCTCCTTATTATCATCCTTTGAAGACTTGCTGTATGTGTGGCCGTTTAGGAAACATAGAAATGTTCCTCTAGCGGCATATTTAGAAGGAGTCTCGATCGGTTGATGTCATCTCATTACTATGGGCCATTAGATGCTTCAAGACATCGGAGCTCCAACCACAGGTCTCAGAGTGATGCGTTTCACACAGTCAGGAATAATTGGTTGTGGGGAACCATGGTCTAACATTTTTCATTAGTGAACAATTGGTATGATTTGAATTCCTCTGATGTATCTTCCCCCTCTTTGATGGTTTTTTTGCTGTAAGAGGTTCATAGGTCTCTTTTTCTTATTCTGGTCTTTGTTCATTGAATAACACCACCTTGGTTGTAAAATTCATGGCGATCTATTTTTCTTGTAATTCTAGTTCTTATGCCTCCTCAAATATGAGTTTCGAAGTTTTTCTCTTTGTGGATGTGAGTCTCATGATGGTTGTCTATTTTGTGTGGCTAGCTTCAATTGTGATTTATTCTTGTTTTAGGATGTGCTCATTTTGGAGACACATGCGTCTTGGGAAATAATGTATAGGGGTTTGGTCCACTATTCATTTTGGTGTCTTTCATCAAGGACCCCATGTGGTCGGGGTCTGGTTTATGTGCAGTGTTCATGTCTTGGTTTGTGCTGGGATTCTCGTGTCGGTCCATGCTAATTGGTTTAAGCTCGTTAGTATTTAAATGGTGGGAGACCCACCATGAATCTTGTCATGCCTTCTTCGAGGAATGGTCTGTGTAATGGTTTCCTCTTGGATCAAGTTATCAGTTCCAGATATGGCCCATGCTGAGAGTCTTAATGTTTTTTTTCTATTCCAGTTCTTAGGGTGGGGAGAACCCTCCTCATTTCATGATAGCTCTTCCCATTTCAGTATCACTTAGAATTTATCAGGTGTTACTGATGGAGTGAAAATTCACACAGAGATCATGTTTTAGTTGGCCTCATTCTATTTAGAACTTGAGTTTTTTTCCTCGTTTTCCAGGGTGACTTTTTTGGGGCAGAAATTTTTTATGGTGGAGAGAATTGTCACACACTGAACACACGAATTTAATTATTTTATTTTTAACTATAATAATTATTGTTTTGATGGTGTCTTGGGTCCGGTTGAATTGTTTTTGTTCTTTTCTTAATAAATGAGCGTGTATGGCACATGTGAAGCTGTATGGCTTCGATAAATTACCTGGAGTACCAACCATTTCGTTTTTAATTAATTATTTAATGAGTTGAATAATGATGTGAGCATAAAATAAAGTTAACAATTTAAAATAAATATATAATTGAATTAATAATTTTCTCATTATTACAAATATTTTATGTAATATTTTTTATTAATATCATTTGTATTATTATTGTAACTATTATCATAATAGTTTTAATTACTAATAGTTTGGTTTATTCTTTTTTAGGGTTTTATATTATTTTACTTTTTTATATTTATCTTGTCCCCCCTTTCCCCTTGGTGGCATCATGCACAGGGTCCCCCAACCCAAAATCATGCCTCACCGTAGTAGTCATCGCTCTCTTATCCCCATACCTCCCATCCGGTGGACAACACCTAGACCAGCCTCCCTCCTTCTCTGGCGCACTTGGACTAACCTCCCTCCTTCATCGATGAGATTCAATCAGCCGACCTCCCCTCTCCTAGTTGTGTGACCCAGCCACTGCCGGACCACCACCAGCTTTGACCTCACCATCGCCACGCTCAGATTCCCTTATGTCGCCCTTTCACCTTGCCTCGCTCTACTTCCGTTGGAGGTACTGTGCAACCTTCCCCCAACACCCCACACCCATCACCCCTTGGCCACACCCTCCATCCAGTAGGGATCCATCAGATGCGGCACATCTCTGATGGGAACCTTCGACCACTTTCTTGCCTCCAGTACACAAGCCACAGGTGCGTTCTATATCATATTGTTGTTTCTTCTATTTTATAGGCCTTTATATTAGTGGTTTGTGTTGTATTTGGTTCTGTTTTGATGTATTTGGTTTGATGAATTGATTTTAGGGGTCATCGGGTTCTGTCAAGGTCAGTTCAAGGCACTACAGTCAAGGGAATTGGGTTCACCATGTTATTTATGTAAGGATTTTCGAATTTCATCATTCTTTCTTAATTGTGGTTTAAGGGTTTTATGATTTTTGTGATGTTATCAATTTATTTTGTGTGAGAAATATGTTTTGGAAATTATTAACTGGTGTTCAATTTTTATATGAAATTTTTGTGTGAGTTGGGGTGTGTTTTAGATATAAATCCATTTTGTATTGCAAGGTTGTTTTTAATAACATGGGAAATTGATTTAATAGATAATTTAAGGGCTATATATGATATTTTTGTTTGGTGTCAGTGTGTTTCAGTTCAATGTCAATGTTTTAGGGTAATGTGTTCCTTTAATTTTGTTGTTTCACACCTCTATTATTAGAGTTTAGGGATGTTGTTTACTAATTATTATTTAATTGGTAGGGTGTTGGGCGGTGCAGTCTGATTTTGTGGTGTCATTTCCAATCAAGGTGTGGTTTAAATCATATTTTTTGGTTTCATAACATCATAATTATGTTATTTATTTGTTTTAAGGTTTATTATATTTTTGGTGTAGCGCGTTGAACTCTACTTTACAGTTTCATGTTGTGGGTGTCAAGAACACATACATGTGCATACATAATGTAAGGAATATATATATATATACCCTCTTTGTACATATTCCCTCATCGCGTGGGTAATTTGTGCAATATAGCTTGTGGTATTTATATATATTTATGTATTTATTAATGCACGTGAATAGAAGTGCACATGGTCGGTTTGAGTGGTCATCGACAAATAGAGACATGTTTGATATAGGTCCCCACTGCGCATTCCATTATGTTTAGTGTTGATTAATTTCCTATTATTTCATTAAATTTTAGATTAATGCTAAATAATATTAAATAATTATTTTTAGAATAAATGTTCATTGTGAAGGATATCAGTTTTATCTTGTTTTGAATTACCTGAAATTTTTTTCTTTTAAATGTCCATTAGTAGTGTTGATAAAATGCTCAGTTGAACATTATAATGAAATTGTGTTTTTGTTAAAGAACTTCTGGGAGTTGAAAATGTGTTCGGATTTCTAAAATTGATTTCATAAATGAGGTTTCAAATGGTTTTGAGAAAGAGAGAGGTTTTCCATTGATTATTTGGAAATGAGTTGGCATGTTTTGGTTCTTCTGAAAATAGGTTGGTGTTGAGTTGTTAGTTAAGGACAATTTTGCACTTTAAAAAATGGGATATTTTGAAAACTCTCTTTGGGGTGATTATGGGGTGGTATTACTATGTACCTCGATTCGGTGAGTTGCGCGTGATGTTTGTGCATCATAACTGGTTAAATGATTTAGATTGCTAACTCACCCCTTTTCATTTTATTATACATGTTGACATGGGAACCTGGCACAATGTGTGAATCTTCAGACAACAACTGGTGAAATAGTTTAGATTACGCACAAACTAGTGGCCCATAAATGAGAGGTTTTTTGTTATCCTTGTTATGGGATTGGGCCCCTAATCCAGGACAGTTAGGGTGAAAGTCGGGTGTTAGGGTGTTATGTCATCATCAAGTGTAGGCATGCCTTCAGGATGAGTCCCATGTATAGTACTTTATGGATTGTCCATGAGCTCCTAGGTTCATCCCATGTTTCCTTTAGTGTTTATTTTTATGCAGAAGACGATGGAGAGTTCTAGTTTTGTTACTAGCCCCTATGTGCCACATTATTTTCCATTTCCCTTAGTGTGTGTTGAGTGTTGTGTGTGGTTTCTCTATTTGAAAAATAGCTAAAATTTTGATTTCTAAATTTATCAAAAAAAAGTTTTAAAATTCAATAAACTTGTTCATTTCAATCATTAAAATTTTTTATATTAAAAAGGGTAATGAACTATAACTTGTTTTAGAAATGAATGTGTGTGTGTATAAACCCATATTTTATATAATTTAGTTCAAACATGGAATTGATAAATTCTTTATTTAAGGGTAGTGCATTGGGAATATTTTTTTGGGAAAGCCTACTAAGTTTTAATACTCATGACTATAGTGTTATCCTGTTTTTCATTTCTATTGCATGTACAAATTGATCATGCTCAACATGGGAGAGATTTTGTTGTGGGTCGGTGAGAGATCCTTGGAGTCACGACATGTTACGGTCGTGGGCAGGTTAGTTGGTTGTTATTGGTTCTTCCATCTTTTCATGTTGTTTATTTACTTTGTTCTATTCAACTTTTTCCACTACATTATTAATTCTCACTGGGAAAAGTCATTCCAAATTTTCCTCTATTGATGCCCTTGCACTTCTTGCTAGCCTCGGAGGATCGGGAATGACTCTCAGGCCATGTCGTAGACCGACTCAAGTGACCAGTTCGAGGTTGACCTGGGTTGGTTCATGACAAAGTTGATGTGGCTCTGTATAAATGGTGACTAAGTATAACAACATTGAAATGGGTTCATTAAGCTAAACATGATCATCAACTAGTGTAGAACAACATTCTTTAGAGAAAAACTAGTTTGACACTCTCGGGGTATATGTTTTAGAAATTCACAAACTCTTATTGAATCATTATGAATAATTTTATTAAGGAAAATGAATTATCAAGGATAATATTAATGTTTCATTAATTGAAAAATGGGTTTCAATATTTATAAATCCTATAAATTTTTTTATGGCTATGTGTATTTCCAGTGTGAATTTTCTTTTTACACTATTTTTTTGTTTCGTTCAAGTGATAAAACCCAAAAATCAATTTTAATGAAAAATGTAATTGATTATGATGTTATTTTCAACTTAAAAACCCAAATATTTTTGTATCTATAATTCAAAAACATTATCTATGGTCACATAAATTTCCCATGATAGGAATCAAGATGGTCCTGAAAATTAGTAAATAAGGAAACTACATTCATTTGATTCCACCATGAAGTAACATCCACCATCTATTAGTGGTTCCTCCGATCCACTAGCCGTTGATCAGTGGATCAAAACCACTAACATGATATTTTCAATTCTTCAATGTTTGGTGCATCAAAAACAAGATTTTGATTTTGATTTATTGGATGTCGAATTATATCAATAGTGGAACTTTATTAAGAATACATTTCAATATGAGGTAATTTACTCCAGCTAATGTGATAGTTTTAGGTAATCAATTTATATAAAATAGATGCATAATATTCTATGAACACAGAATATTACGGAAATTCAAAATATGAAAAAGTTGGATAATGAATTTATTTGAACATGTGAAGCTAATTTAAAAATAAATTTCTATTAATGTTTTGGTTTTATAATTACTATCAAAATAAAAATATAGTGGTGATTTGGTTTTACAGAACCATTTCTTCTAAATGACTTTTCAATAAAAGACTTCACCAAATAAGAAGATGTAATTCAAGGTGAATTAAAGATAGAAATGGATGTTGTATATTTATACTTTTACAATTGTTTTCATAAGAAAAAGATGAATATTTCAATTAAATCACATGGTGGAAATCAATTCTAGTTGCCTACATAGCCAAAATGGGGTAAGAATCACATAGGTGAAGGCCTGAATGGAGCTATAATGTATTAAAATTGTGGGACAAATATATATTATGAAATTAAACGTATATGTGATGTGAATATTCTAGTAACAGAAATAAATGTACAGAGATCTCAGTTTAATGCACCACCAACCTCAAGTGTTTCAATTTCAAAAAGTTTTGGAATTAAAAAATAAATTTAAAAATCTAAGGACTAATGTGAATGATAAGAAAAACTACCTCTAATTAAAAAGATAAATAGAAATATTATGTAGTCAAAACTGATAAATTAGATCATTATAAATAGGGCACACAAATACATACCTCCTTAGTTGTTAATTTAATATTTGATTTTTAATGAATAATCCCTATGAAAATGTTATTAATCATAATATAGTGAAATATCTTTGATTATCTTTCACTAAAAATATTATGGAATAAATAATTGAAATTTGATATTCTATCATTATATGAATAAATTAAAGATTTCAATGAATTTTTATTATTATAAGAAAACAATATAATGAATAAAGTGAGAATTAACTTTGGGATGTGTATATGTCTCTATGTTATATTAAATTATGATTTATGGATAGCATAATGGAATTATGATTTTAGGGTTAATAATTAAGTGAAATACCATTAACACCTCTTTTGATGTTTTATCTGAGGTGAGTTTGTCTTGATTAATTTCATTTTAAGTGAAATTTATGGAAACAAAACCATTTGGTTTTTTATAAGTTTTATTGAAATATGTATTTGGGGATGAATGGATTTACACATTATCAACACATGATTAAAGTTATTAAAAAAAATTAGTATTTATCTTAAAATTTATGTTAAGGTAATAATAGGTTATAGATGATCACCTTATGAAGCCATCACAATTCGTTTCTATTAGGAAAAAAATTATCTATTTTTCTAAATTCCAAAATATATATTTAATAATTATTATTATAACATGGATTTTGAAATACAATTATATATGATTGAGATATAAAGAATAAATTGGTTTTTTGACAATGTCCTCAGGAAGATCTTGATATTGATTTGAGTAGCAAAAATTTTTAACATCATTTAAAATATGTTTCATTTTTATGAATAATTAAAATCCATGTGGACATGTTGATATACTATTATATGGATCTAAATAGTTTTTGAGATCAACACCTTTTACTGGTTGAGTTTTCCTAAAAAATACATTTCACTTGAGAATTTGAATGGATTTATTTGAAAAACATTATAGAATGATGTGTGAAACTGCAACGTACATGAATGAACCTGTAGAAATCAATCAATTGGAAGATGATAATTTTAATGAAATTGAAGAAAATGTTTGATCTATTCATAAAAATTATATATTAAGAAGAATTAAACATAATTTTTTTACATATAATTGACATCATTGTTTATAACTTGGAGATAATGATAAGTTGTCAATATGAATTTATTAACTGAAAAATATGGGGAAACTAATTAATAGGTATGTTCGTACATTTAAAATTATTTATTATATATGGATTATAGCATACCACTTGATACTTGATCATAACCTCTACCAGGATCCTGATTTTATCCATCTATATCACATGTAAAAGTACATAGTTGATCCATCACATGTAATTAATTTAGAGGCAGATCTTTTGGATCAAGAAAATTATTATATGGTTCATTTTGTGGAGATACTTGTTCAAATATAGAAGGTTTTAGGATACACGATCACTAACCTGGTTATTTCTTTATGGTGAAGCCACCATCTTCAGAATATAACAAGGGAATTCATTTTAAAATGATGTAGAAGTATCCTCTTTTGATTGTACAAAACTGATGAATTTGGAGGGGGATTAAATTTCATGGGGGTTTAATGTAACACACCGAGATTTTTTTGAAACTAGTATGTTCACAATTATTTAATATTTCTAATTTTTTGTTACATGAAACACCGTGTTTAGTTTGTATTACAGTAAACATCAATTTTTTGAAAAATTATCATACCATTAAAATAATATAATTTAATAAAATATATATTACATCGTAGTTGGAATAGAGTGAATTAAAAAGATTTACGAAATTATGTATATATAAATGTGTAAAATATATATAAAATGAATTTTTTATGATAAATAAAATTTAAATTAATCTAAATAATATTTTTTTTCTAAAAACCCATTTTTTTAACACAAACATATTTTACCTTAATAAATTAAACTAATTAATTTTGGTTATGAATTTAATATTATTTATATATTATATATTAAATAAAATTTCTAAATTATTATTATGTGTTTTCTAGATAAGATATAATAATAAATATAATATTTTACTTAAAATAGTATATATCTAAAAATAGTTTTTTATCTTTTGAGAACATATTTTAAATTTAAATATTTTTACTTTTAAATAATTTATTTTTCCATAAAAATTTATATTTGATTTTATCATGTAAACTTTTTCTTTAGGTGAATTATGGAATCTTTTTAAATAAGATAATATTTTTAGTAAATATTGACATTTGTTGATGTCTAATAAGAATTATAATTTATTTTAAATCATTTGAACACCTAAAAATTTCATTAATATATAATGAAAGTATTAATAGTTCAATTATAAATATTTTAATCAAATTTATGGCATTTTATTTAATATAAAATTTTCTTTTGATGTAAATGGTTTTTAAATTTTTTTATTTTGTCCTTTGAAACCTTATTTCCACGTCTGCTAGATTATTTTTAAAATAAATATTTTACCATCAATGAATTGAATTTTAGAAAATGTTTTATATATTATGAAATTTAAAAATTTATATTATTTATATATTTTAATATAGGATTTTACCATAATTAAAAATAAAAATATTAAATAATAATAACCGCATTTTCGTTAAAATTGAGTTTAGTTAGGTGGTAAAGTAAATGATAAGGGTAAAAATTGTTAATAACTTCTCTAGAACATAGTGGATTGCAATATTATGATTTTATATCCTTTAACATATTATAATATCTCATTTGGGTTACATTTTCCATGTGAAAAACGTTTCTATACCTTTTTCATTACAAAAAGTACATGTGTGCCACTAACCAAAAATATAAAAGGTCACCCCTTCTCCTATACTATAAACACATCCCAAAACCCATTACTTAATTTATGAAATATTAGCATCCTAAAATTTATAATATCATTATAGAAACTATATTTTGACATTAATTCCAATATAATATTCCATTTAGTGAAAACCAACAAATGTTGTCTGAAAAAGAAGTGGCATTCCTATTCGAGCAGTTTATTTTCATTCATCCAACGCATTCATCTATTACTATTAAAAACGATGATATAATTAAAACTTTATTGTAAATGTAATTATTAGTTATTATTTTAATGGAATATCCTAAACCATTGTACTCCTATATTAAATAGTTCACAAAACCATCATTCGGATGCACATGGGATTACGACCTCTAGAATCGATATTATTTGTTTTCCATAAGTACCTTAAATTGATCTATATAACAATAAATTTATTTTCTTATATAATATATTAATGTAATAAATGTTCTTATGGAACCATGAATTCACATGTTCATTCATACATTCAATTATGTGAAAATATTATAATGTCGTCTGTGTGTTCGTTGAACTTCCACCTCGTGAAGAGATGAGATTCATTTTTCGCATACATGTTATGTGGATTGTAATAATAAAATGATTAAATAAATACATTTACTATAAATAATGTAAAAATTATTAATTAAATATAGTATTTTATTTTTATTATCATTCCATATGTCTACAAAATGGAAATAATGATTATAAGTACGTATGATCCCGCATCTCCAGGAATAGTGTATCTATTTTTATATGTTTATCTATTAAAGTTAACTATGAATAAATATATAATTAAATAATATTATATTAATATAATTATAATAATTTTTATATTATGAAACCTATATTATTTTAATAAGACCGAAAATATCAAATCAAAACATATATAAAAAACTTATATGTTATTACTCGAAACATCAATTTAACAGGGAATTGTTAAAAAACATGTAAAAATAATCGTATGTAAATAATATATGGTATGATATATATTATTATGGTATTTTAATATATTTATAATTATGTTATATGAATTATATTTTATGATCTAACATGTAAGAATTATGTCGCGACATATGTTAAGGGATTTTTGTCACACTTTTTACTTATTTGAGACACATGAAATATTCACCCCATATTTCATTTATGAGGTGTACATAATACCAATGATATTATTTTATGAATCTTAAAATAAATATGATTTTATTTTAAATAACAATTTTAAATTTTCTAATTGATGGGGATTTCTATTTAATATTACTACAGTGGTAAGTGTTTTATAATACAATCTCACAGTTTATCCGGATCGTTTATCCTTATGCTTCTGATGATGAAGTCATGAGACCAATATCTATATATAAATAGGAAATTTAATATTTTATTTTAATTTCTGGTGACATTATGTATTCACATTATTTTCTTCTCTTAATATAGTCATTATTTTAAATTAATAATTTTAAGAAAAAATTTCGTTATTCTTCTCATCAGCAAAAAACCACTTCCCTTCATAAACAATGCTTAAAAAAATACTTTTTTTAAAATTTACATAAGTGATTTATTAAATACATATTTAACCATGTTTAGAAAAAAATAATTTATATTGAAATAAATATTTATGTTTTCTTTAAAATAACTCAAATTTATATTTTACAAAAAATGTGTGAATATTAATTATTTTAACCTGTATGATATAAACATATTTTAACCAACTTCTTGGAAATAAATTTCATTGAAGATTAAATTATATTTTTTCAATTACATTTATCATTAAAATTATTTTCGTTATATTTTATGATTTATGAATTTTTGTTAAAAATATTTTCAATGAAAATATATTTCCCTCACGAAACGTTCCATGCGTATCTCCATAAAATTCATTTTCCCTATATTAAGGAATTTTAGATGTTATATATTCATACATATGATTTAATTAAAGGATGTTACTCTTATAAAATCAAGGAATTGTATGTTTTTATGATTTAATTATTTTTATAAAACTCGTTTCCTTTATATGGGCTATATGATAAAAAATGATAATGAAACATGGTTCTTTTTCTATAGTTTATGATTTAATAAAATGATTAAATGATTATGAACCAAATATATCAACCACATGTTATCTTATGATAATATTTTTATGAATACCATTTCATTTCAAGAGGTTTTAAATGGTGAATATTTTATGATCACGTTGTACATATATATATTATTTTCAAAATGTGATGGGTGGGACTTATATATCCTTATAATGCATGGGGTAAAGGTTGATATCCCATGATATAAATATGGATGAAAAGGGGAGTGGAAATTTTTTTGTAAGGCTATTTTTCTTCTATGATAGTATTCAATGTGAACTATTAATTCTATGATTATTTGGGGTGTGAACTCATTACACTATACTATCATTAAAATGACTAATGACAAATTTGGAAATTATTTTTTATTCTTATGTTATTTCCCAAATATATATGTATCATTATAATATTATGTTATCATGAATAATTTTAAGTGATTATATTAATATACATGTTTTATGAAATACCATGATTCTTCCACGGCTCGGGTTTATGAACTATGATATCTATGATATGATTTTCCGATGTATTTCTCATATTATCATTCCCATATGTTATTGTTATACTGGTATCACCCAATTTCAGAATTACTATTAATAATTTCTCACCCATTATTTTGTTTCATTTTCAAATTATATAGTTAATGAAATTATTTATTCATACATATAAGAATGATTCTTGTTTGGACGAACATTGTGCGACACGATGTAGCTCACTGATTGACCAATTATTTACATGTCCATGTTTCCAATGAAATTATATATAATATATTATGGTGTGTATCTTTATGTTATGTGATAAATATTTTACTACTAAGATGTAATATTTATGTATGAAGTGAATGGATTACTAAACTGTTCATCATTAGAATAACCATCTAGTGTATCACTAGAGAAAACTAGTTATCTTGCTACCTCTACCTAAAAAACCCCCAGTTGGGACTCATCCACGTGTTCCACTAATTACTACAACACTATAATATATAAAAGGTAACATATACCACCATCATCTCCCATATAATCATTAATAACTAAGATCTATTCTATTAATCTCTATTAATGTCTATATTCATGCATTGAACGTTGTGTGAGTTAATACTAAGTGAATCAGTTATAAAATTATCCTTTCATAATGTATACGAATTATTTATATTAAAGTCATAAAAGTATTCCATCAACCACTATGGTAATATAATAATTTCACACAATAATAATACATACCTAATTGTTTTATGATCATTTGAAATCACAAAAATATCCCAGAGGAGGTAATGGTTCCTAAACATCAAGAAAAATGAATTCTTAAACAAATAAAGATCCGGGGTGGAATAGTTGTTCTATTGGGGACCTAAAAACGGAAAACCATAAGTAAAAAAACTTATATAAACTAAATTTTGAAATATCAACATCAAAGATAGGAGTCATCAAATAAAATCTCATATTTATCTTTCCCTTATAGAAACAATGAAATTGAGTGTTGAACAACATATTTTTATAGTAAATGATCAATACCTAACACTGAACACTCCATAAGAATGCATGATCCTTTCTAGTCAAGGATATCATTGGGTCATCAACCTATGATTAATTGGAAAAAATGAACCAGTTATACCCTACAATTCTATACAATATTTTTTCAATTATAAGTGTATTAGGGGCTTCCCATGAAACAAAAATGAAAATTTTTATAAGATCATTACCTATACCATTACAGTTGAAAAAAATCCATTGGAAACATATATCACATTCCAGAAAATCCAACATTGATAGCTTCCTAACCAATTTTCAATGAAGAATAACTCCCAATATAGAAAAAAAGTTCTATGTGTTCTTCTACTCAAACATGGAATACTGAATTATTTCATCGATTAAACCAACCAACCAATGATCTATGAACTCTATAATCAGCATGTTCATAAAAACCATTAACAATCTTGTATAAAATTTCACCCTAAATTGATTATCCATTAAATTGTAATTCCAATTAAAAAAATAGGAAAAAATATAAAATTATCCAAATATTTTACGTGGATATAAAAATATCTCAACAACATATTAATCCTCAATAACCAACTTATACTATAAATCTAATATATAATTCATAACTATGTGGAAGAATATATTTTTTCATCATTATCACAAAATTCATGGTAAGATAACATTATCAATCCAATATTTTTATACATTTCTAAAGCATATTTTTATATGAATATTAATTACATTATACAAACACGGTTCAAAATACTATAATAGTTTATTGACATTGGAAGTATGAAAAAAATAATCTAACATAGTAAAAAATATTAATAATATTAGAAATAGGTATTAAACTTAACTAATATTCAGATGAATACCCCATTTCAAACCATTCCTCATAACATGGTAAAAAGGATACATAATTAATGGTGAGATAAAATTCTTAGTATGGTTAAACAAGTAATAAATTTAAGAATAAAATAATAACAAGGGTATGATATCTTGATTATAACATTAGAAATACATACACATCATATCAATGAATATAATCATGAACCGTGAAATAAAGAGTGGTAGATTTGAAGACATGGATAGTAAGAAATTCCAAGAACATTAGTCATGAGAGTATAATATTTCCATAAGATATATACCTATGGTAAATAAAAAACATATAATGTTGGAACATGAGTATATAGAAATAGGTTCACGCATTAATTTATATACATTATAGTTAGACCTCACATAAAATTATGGCCATTCAACCAGATCCACTAATAACATTGTGAGCATGTAATCAGGAGCATGCATGGAATTTTTAACATCTATTAAGGTTCATTGATAACATTATGGACAGGTAATAAGTTTATTGAAAAGGAGTCTATTCCTCCTTGGTGTGACACCAAACCATACCTAGTGAATTCTAGGTCTTATATTATATGGTTTACTCCCCAATCCATCCATGTCTATCTCATGAGATATTTTAATACCTTCGCAATTCATTTTAGGGGGATTTAAGTTCCAATCATATCTTAATTAAAACTATAGTTTTTGTGTTCCACTAGATGATAAACATTTATCATGTTAAAACCCATAAATGAAATAGGTATCATAAACATTTCACTATATCATATTGCGAGGAAGTGTGAAATTTTTCATATCCATTTAATCATATAATAATCCCTGAAAATAAGCAAGTTCCAAAATTATTTTATCATGTTATAGCCAATGGATGTGAAACGATTTTAATTAATATCATAAAATAAAAAAATAACCAAATCAAATAATGAGTATGAATTAACCCCTTGGATCATATCCCCATAATGTAAAAGGTTGAAAAAATGTATATTAATAATAAAAGGAAAATAATATTGAAGTATCAATCAAAATTTTTCATTAAAAAAATATTATCTCATCCTTTCTTAATATGTTTTAAACCAAAATGAAATTAAAAAACATTTATTTTAAAATAAATTTGAATGTAAAAAAAATTATCACCGAATCAATGTATTTTCATGACGTTAAGAAATTCAATTAATATTGTATAAGTAAAAACGAATATTACATTATCATTTTTTGTTAACACATAATGGGAATTGCCAAAAATGTAAATGAATATCGATTTAAATTTATTTTGAAGAAATTAAAACATTGAAAAAAATATTTTAAAAAACAATACAGTGTTATAAACCATTTTTTTGGAATAATTAGAAAGCATTGTTTTGAATGGAAATTTATTTCCGACTAAAGTGGTATATACAGTCGTATTTCCATAAAAAAATTTCTTAATTATAATATGTACCAAATAGGGGGGAAATGATACCATTAGATTAAGATATTAAGATTGAATAGAAGTGAAGAAATTCAAAGAAAATTATTGAGAAATGGATTGTATTATTTCATTAATGGATTTATGTTAAAAAAATATTTATTAAAGAAGAGATTATACCAATAAACTCTTACCACATTGGAATATTTTAATAATAATCCCCATGAAATAATTACATTAAATGGATCTTAAAATATGATAAAATTAGTATATTCAAGAAATAAATTTTCATAGGGTATGTATATGCTTATCATAAAATAATATAAGTGCATAACATAACATAAGGCTCAAATAATTAAAATTAAGACAAAATTAATTTTCTGATTTGAAAATTTTCATTCATAAACCCCATGAAATCCATAAACTAAACATTATATGAAAATAACTATACGATTAGTATTAAAATAATAAATTAAATTCATTGGATTTATTAAAACACATATAAAATTACTGGCCAATATAGAATGTGTCACAAAAAAGTTAAAACCCAAATGAAAATCTCTTACACAAATCCTAACTCTCGCCGTACCCATTAAAATATCATGTATAGTGAATATCAGTTTATTATAAATATATTTAATAATTATAATTATATATATAGTACCATATATTATTTTCATATGACCCTTTATTACCCATTTAATAAATCCATGTTAATGTTACATTTTGGGTAATAAATGCATTATTTTATATATAAGTTTTAATTTGATATATTTTTATGCTCATATATTGTTCAATATTTAATAATGTGTACAATTTATGTAATGAAATTAAAATCATACATATTATGTCTATATGTACTAATATTAATCCATAAAATTTAGTAATTTGAAATGAAATACACCTTTAAGTGTGATGCTAGGTCATACGCATGAATTAATGCCGCTTCCGTTTTAAATACATATTGAATAAAATAAAATTAAATGATATATATATATAGATATTAATTTATGTATAAATTTTATTTCATGTATATAATATAATGTTATTACACTCATACTGAATACATTCCTGGTAAAGGATGAACAAATCATATCACTTTGCGAGCCAATAGCCTGCAGTACACAGAAACGACCTTGTCATGTTCCCACAAAATGAAAATTGTTAAGGAATATGTTATATAATTATTTTATAATAATAAATAAATAAATAATATTATATATAAAATATATTAATATTACGTCAATTATTATTACCATAATTTAGATAAGGTAATGAAAAAACGAACGATAGTAGTTCCTAAGGCAAAAATCCACCAAATAAACACATGATGATTTTATACAGCTTCGGTGGAAGTGTGTGAGGTTTCAATTTCTAAATATAACATAAAAACATTATTATAAGTAATATATAGATGTTATTATATAATAATGATATAAATTTTAATTAAGGGTGTTGAGAAAGAAAATAAAAAAAAATTATGAGTGTTACCACTTGTTCGGGTAACTCTAATTGGTCTACATCAAAAGTCTTCCTTGGTTAACTCTCACCCCAATGTATGAATTATAGGATCAAATGGTGGA
Organism: Viscum album; assembly: GCA_963277665.1. Lineage (NCBI taxonomy): Eukaryota > Viridiplantae > Streptophyta > Magnoliopsida > Santalales > Viscaceae > Viscum > Viscum album. The sequence goes on along the minus strand of OY728126.1, from coordinate 1,391,460,367 downwards.
TGTGGATAATTGATTATGGTATGTATGGTCTAAACCAATTGGTTTTAATGGTCTTTAGAGAAAGGGTCACGGTTACCCTTGTATAAGGGAGGTGAGTGGTACTCTGGTTTTTTTTAAAATATAGAATTCCACATTTTTTATCAATGTCATGTAGATAAAATAATATAACAATCTCTCTAATATATTTTATATGGGCTAAAAATTTCATTCAAATGTTTTGGTAAAATCATTTTGTTATTTGAATGTCGTATGTTTTATGTTTAACTACTAATTAATATTTTTTTTACCGAAATTATAGTAATTAATTTTAATTTTATTCACTAATCACTTTTGTAAAAATTTATTTTGATTAAATTATAAATTATTATAATTAAAAAGATAAAATATATTTTCCCAAACTAAAATCAATTAATGGGTATAAATTAATTTTAAATTAATCTCATGGACGTGTCGAGAAAGCGGTGGTTTAAATATGAAAAGTTTTCATGTTTTCTTGTTTTTTATATGATGTATATTTAATAATTTATTTAAAATTAATTGATTTGTATTAATATATTTATAATAAAACTAAATATACTTTTAATTTAAATTAATATATAATCTAAATCTGAATATAAATAAAACAAAAACTAATATTTCGAGTAAAATTCATTATTTATCAATATTCATAAAAAAATTAATACCTTCCATTAAAATATAGAAATCATACCCTAATATATGTTTTATACACTAATTAGAAAATATTTTAAATTTATAAGATAAATTTTCTAAAAGTGAAAAATATAGTTTTAAAATCAGTGTGCCATAAAATGTTGAAAATAATTCATTTCAAAAATATAAAACTTATAAGAGTAAAATTGTATATATACTTATCACTTATCAATAAAAAAATATAATATTAATTTAAAACATTTTATTTATTATAAAATATATAAAATCATTAAAATAAATATCTAAAAGTTATTTTTTTATTTATTAATTTTAAAAAAAAATCACCATATCGAAAATTATTTTTTTGAACCATAATTTACATATAAAAAAGATTTTTATTCTTCTATAATTATTTTTATACCATAGAAATAATCATATAATCATGGGGAAAAGATATTAGAAAAATTTAGTTCATTCTATTCCTAATTTCAACTGAAACAAGAAGTTTATATATTTCATATCAAATTGTACTTTTTAAATAGTATGTCAGGTTTAGTTTAAACATAGTGTTGCGTTAAACACAAGATAAACAACAAACTGCGTGTAGCACAAGAAAATAAAGTATTTTTTTGTAATGAATGATAAAATTATAATAGTTTTTAACACAAAACAGATTTATTATTATGGGTAATCGAATAAAAAATTGGTGTTTCATGCAAACTAAATTATTAAAAGATTAGTAATATCTGAAAACAATACACAAAATATATAGTGTTACATTATACCATACATATTTAAAATAAATTTCTCCTTCAAAATTAATCATTTTTGTTCTAAAATACGATGATAATTTTTCCACCTCAAATCCTGATGATTGAATGTAGATTCCTTAATTTGGTATTATTTTTACAAAACCATGTCCTAGTGAGTGGTGTCAATTTAGATTATATTTTCTCTTTGATCGATAGTATCTAAAATAGTTCATAAAAAGAAATATAAATCAATCATGGTATTACTGGTGAGTTTATTGTAATTTATTAATAGTTAATTTACATCCTTAAGACCATCTCAAAGAACAAATTTTGAAACTATGATTGGTTGATTGGTAGCTCAAAAATGACAAACTATTGTCCTTATATGATCTAGAATATTAATTGTATAGATATGACATGGTGTTTTTACCATATATATTCCATCGAGAAAAATCTTAGAAATAACATCTCATCATCCATGAAATATAGATAGTGTCATGTTTTTCATCATAAAATATATGAATACATTTTTTAGTCATTTTTATTCATCTCATCAACATTATTGAATCCTAATAGATTTTTTTTAGCAACATCACTCTGATACCATCGATTTATACACATAAGTTTGTAATGGAAAAAATAAAGAGCCTTCTAAATTATAATTTGAATTATATCATTATATGGAAACTCATCTGGAGTAATGTATTGTTCCAAACTACACATGAAATCCATTGAACATGATCTTAGCCTATCAAAATGAGTTTGAATTTTTCTCCCAATGGAGAAATTGAATCCTATATAAAACCAATTATAATAAATTCTCCAAAATATTGATGTAAATATCAAATCCTGAGAGAATACAATTTAATACATTACACCCTAAAATATTACCACATAATTGATATATATTCTGGAATGAAATCCAAAAGAGAATTCCTCTATAATAGCGATGAAGTGTGATGAATTTATATGGTGATCAACTACAACCTATAATTACATCAAACTATACGATATGGTAAACACTAATTTTTACTTATAATATTAATCTTATTTCGAAATAAATAATTTAAACTGTGTGTAATCTTGCATATATAAATTAAGCAGAACAATGTAACAATATACCCAAGTACCTACTTTAGCCATCATCTGGTGTCTTAACCTACGTTGTAGATTTTTCATTCATACTCAACAATCATAACACAAAATTTTTCATTTTCAAATGATTCAAACCTCATTAAACTATTAAAGTCTCGAGATTCGACCTATGCCTGACATCTCACGTATATTGTTAATATCAAATCCTAAGAGAATACAATTTAATATATTACACCATGAAATCTTACCACATCATTGGTGTATATTCTGGAATGCAATCCCAAAGAGATGTCTTCTATGATATAGATTAAGTGTGATGAATTTGTATGGTGATCAATTACAACCTATAATTACATAAAACTATACAATATGGTAAACACTAATATTTAATTGTAATATTAATCATAAATTGTATAGTAAAATGTAATTAAAGGTTTTAATTGAATCTACACTAATACCTTAGTGCGATGGTGGCCCGAGTTGGGCATGAGATATTAGTCTTAGTTGGCCAGGACACCCAGTTTCTACCACAAATCCAGACATTTAATAAATAATTTTTACTATGCTAGAATTCTTAGATAAATTATCCAGAACAAAGTAACAATATACCCAAGTACCTACGTCATCCCTCAACTGGTGTTTAAACCTATATTGTATATTTTTCATTCATACTCAACAATTATTACAAAAAAAATTCATTTTCAAATTATTGATACCTCATTAAACTATGAATGTATCGAGATTCGTCCAAAGCCTGACATCTCCTATATAAGTCACTCACCACAGTTGTCTCTAAATACAATCTATGTAATCAATGTAATGCTATATCCAAGATTGTTCTTTGTCTTGGATAAAATGCCATAAGATATTCAATTTAATCTATTATATACTATAACTGAGCCTATCCACTACAAATTTTGATTTTCTCATGGGTTTCTCTACTATCACTAATTCAGGCAACTCATTAATAAGTGTGTACCCTTTTTCATATTAAATTCAAAAATCAATATGTCACATCAGTTTTCAATAAATTTTAATTCATTTCATGTACGACCAATTTTACCCAAAATCTAATGTTAATAAATGGATGTAAAACATCTTTTCTAGACCCCTAATGTCTATTTGGAGTGTCAGTACTCGTCTCACAACCCATGGGTATTTGATGCATGATTCCATGTCCAATAAAAGAGTATTTTCATGCAAGCTTGGAATATAATTCCATGTCTAGCACCCCGTGAGTATTTGGAGCATCAGTCCCTGTCTCACATCCTGTTTATCAATTATATATATATATTTATCATTGGTGTAGAACTCCATGTCTAACACAATAAAACCATCCATCAATGAATTCATAAATTAATTAATCACTTATAGTGATTAATTCAACAACTAATTTACACCATAAATACCTCATAAAATAAGTCCACAATTAATTAACCATTCAATATCTCAATAGTAAATAATTAATTATCAATTAATTATTCATATAAGTAAAAGAAATAATTAACTCAACATTTAATTATCCAAATTCGTTAATAAGTCTAAATCCATCCACTTAAACAGTGATTCATCCAAGACTTTAACAATTTTCATGCACATTATAATCATCTCAAAAGGTGGTAAACAAAGCACATATATTTAGAAACCATCTCAAACAAAAAATAAATTATTTATTCAACTCCATTCAAGAGTACTCAAGGAATGGAAAAATAACATGAATCAAAAGGTATCCTTGGACAATAGTCGTAACAAACAATCAATTCCCAATCATTATTTAATGCATCTAAATTATATAATTCATCACTTTATTAATTAATTAATATCACTTTAATAAATTATCAATTAATTAACCATTTACCATTTAAAATGTAAAACTTAATCCAAAAATTAATTATTAACAGTTTCCAATTTATATTTCAAACGTGTAAAATGTTAAATATTCTCAATAATCAGTAAAAGTCAAAATTTTATTCTATCTCATGACATGATAATTAATTCTAAAATTAATTACCTTATGAGTCATTCTTCCCATTCAAATCATTTAACAATTTAATCATAGAAATTTAACCAAATTATAAAAAAATTCATATAATCAACACATGTTCAAGTCCTCATTTATATCACATGGGAATCATCATTTAATAAAAAAAAATGTGTCATGCATTGACATATCATATTTCAGCCCTAGCAAGAAGATATATGAAAACCCAAACCACAAGAAGAATGATATGACATTTCCACTAACTAGATGTTTATCATTAATAAAAATTTCATGAAAACGAAGTAGTTACATAATCAAGGAAACTCACATTCTCAATTAATTTAAAGAAGATATAATTCATAAATAAAGTGTTAAGGATTTGGGACCCTACCTTGGGGTGGCTCCATTTTTATTCTACAACACTTTAATGTACTTGGTGGAAACCAGTCCACATGTAGACCATAGTTGCATGCACACACACCTTTATATATATATATATACATATGGGCGTTGTCTAAACCAATAGAGGTAAATCGATTCCGAAAAATCCACCTCCTCCTTGGCGGTGGATGCCAGATTATGGACCAATGTGTCCTGAGTCCACATTCGCATGTCCTTAAAAGAGGAACAAAATAATCAGATTAAAGCTGAACAATAGGGTTCGTCTGAGAAAATGAAGGAGTTCATAAGAGTCAAATGGATCATGCGAATCATGAGTTATATGCAGACTAACTCACCTTTATATGGTAACCAAGATTCTTGATGATTCTAGGTGGAATAATCATGTGAAAAGTGAATTTCAGGAGAGGGGTGGCGTGCCTTTGGGGACTGCCTGGATGGGGGGGAAGCACCATAAGGGTGGTGCACTGTAGGATCTCTGCTCAGGTGTCACGTTGCTGCATGGAGGGTCGATCGGGGGTTGCACGTTGTTGGAGGACCCGAGGAGGGGGTCTGTGTGGAGGAAAAGGCCTAAGATGCTTTTTTGTCCCACATGGTAGAGGATAAATATGGGGTGTTGCGCCAAAGAAAAGTCATGGCTCCCTTTTTTATTTTCTTTTCCCCCCTTAAATTAATCCACATAATTGAATGTAATAATAAATATAATATAAAAAATTTTATTATTATTGTTATAAACATTAAACACTTATCTAATCAGTGAAAAACTATCTATTTAATGAAAAACACTTCATAATTAATTTTTCTATTAATAAAAATTTAGTAATTAAATATGAAACTCCCTACTGATCATTAAATTAATTTAACATTTATTTAACTAAATAACAAAAAAAATAACAATAACATCATTATTATTATTATTCCAACGTTCATTTATTTACATCCAAAACCCCAAATTCATTACAACATATTTAATATGATAAAAACCCCAACCCTTAACTCCTAATATAATTTCCATAATAAAGAAATTATTGCATTCATAAAAATAAAATAATAATACTCTTATTATTATTATTTTTGACACATTTAATAAAATCTAAAACATTTTTTTTAATAAAAATGCTTAATTAAATATGAAACTCTACATTTTATTAAACATTTCATTGAGAATCTCAAAAGCTACATTAAATTCTCATAAATCATACACTTCATCAAAATGTAAATAATATCACAAAGTATTTAAAAATTTATGACACCATAATAATAAAAATAAAAATAAATTTATTAGTATTATTACATTCCTCCTTTTAATAATAAATGATAAATTAATAGTAGGTTGATTTCAGAAGCCCAAAAATGATGCCATTAGGTGTTCCAACACTCGGAATAAAATTTCAGAGCTCTGTTTAAAAAAACGACTTGTTGATAAAATAAAAAAACGAAAACAATTTTATTTTAACCTAGTTCAAATTAATGAGAAATTACATACACCATCATTAACAACATATCATCCCTAATAATCCATAGGGAACCACTACTAAAACCACTAACCTACCAAGGCCATTTAATCTTGTTAAAACTGACGAGTTGTGTTCCCAACACCAAAATCACCATAACCCCTTCAGAAGCCTCACGACTAAGCCTATAAAAGTAGTTTCAAATATCACTTTATATCATCAACATTGAAAATATACTTATATTTGAAGCCATTAGTGGTTCCCCATCAATGAAAATGGTTAAATCTAGATCAATCAACAAAACAGGTTGCACATGCTTCCCTTGAAAGAAGGCGCAGACCCAAAAACAACATTTTCTCTTTGTCTGACGATGTTCATTTGAAACCATTCAAAAACCAGCAACATGTATAACAAAGTTCGTAATGGGACTCTGGTGAAAATTCTTTGTCACTCCATCACAAGGCCATTTTAAAAAAACAATCATGCCCCAACAAGAAAAAAAGAATAGCCTAACAAAAACACGCATCCTGCGTACTACCCAGATAAAAACTAATCATAAAGCCATACAAAATTTGAAAACTCACTGTGGTGTAAGACTGTCACTATCTTAGTTTCTCAATGATGAGGTAAAGATAGGGGACATGCTCATCATTTTCAAAATATCACAGTAAAAGAAAACTATGTTCATTAATAAGATCAAATGAACATCTATCAGAAAACACTATCCTGAAAGCTCGACATCTCTTGCAGACACATTTATCGAAAATGATGTCACACTCACCACCATAGGATTTTACATGATGTCAAAATAAAATATTATCCTCCAAATTCCACCTATCAGCATTCCATAAAACCCAAATACCAGAAATTCCTCCCAATGATTGGGACAAACTTACTTTAATATCCAAAAACAGTCTAAGGTTAATACCTACCACATGTTATCCTGTTATGAAACATAAATGTCATCCCTCAATCCTGGTCACACAAAACAAAAATCATAAGATTCAGAATCCCTTTAATTATCGATTTTAAATAATTCATTTCAATTTTTCATCATCTGATTTATTTTCAACAAACCCATATGTACTTTTCCCAAAAAGTCACATGGTATTCAAAACAAATCTCTACGAAAAAAGCCATGCTATCCCAAAAATATTCTTTAATAATTTAACATTAACTTTTTTTCAAATTTAAACATAAAATTTAGCATCTAAATTCCTGGTACAATGAAGGAGATGTATGAGGGTCTCATTTATTTTATATGAGTTCTTCAAAAAGAAAACCAACAACAGTTCAATTCAATCAAAACTCAGAAGTTTTACATTTAAAACCACTTTCAAATATAATATGGTTATATAAGGTTCAAACACATTGGTGACCATCTACTAGTAGATAAGGCTCCCATAAAACATATCACTGGCATTAGGCTCCCATTTATAACAATCAACATTCATTTATAATTTTAACTTTGGAATCCCTTTCCTACATCAAAACATCTCTAACAAGTTATGAAATGAAGTTACAAAACAACATGATATAACACAGAAGTATTTCACAACAACAAAACATGCTAATAAGTATGGAATATAATCACAGAAGCATGTTATATCTATCACTGAAACATGATTTGTACACTATCATGCTAAAGTGGATCAAAACATTCCATTTCATCCAAGGAACACATTCCAAATTAGCAGGAATCCTACTAATGAAACTACATGGTATGTTTTATACATGACATGTGCATATCTAAGTGATTAAAATGATGCTTTTATGAAACATCCTGACCAAATTAGTCTAAGAAAATTATTTTTTAAAATTTGCAAGATCAATAATTAGTGGAAAATACATCAGTCACTCAAGGTGAAATCATTTGAACTATAATTTCGAAAAGGATGAACATCAATTCCCAACCCTAACCACTTGGTCATTTTTCGTACAATGGGTGATTAGTAACAAGCACATATATTAACCCATGTTCCGAAACATTCCTAGTACCCTATCTACCAAACCAAAACTGAAAGAAAAAAGTAAATGAAAAAATACCGAAATCATGTGATACCACTTTGTAACGTCCCTACCTTCCTGACCACTAAACTAGTGGTCGGGCCAGTCACCACCTGACCTCAAGCACATCTCCCCATACACCAAAGGATATAAACGTGCAGAGTGGACCTATGGATAGTCATTGGGGTGAAAATAACCTCATATAATAGTTCAAAATAGAATATGTAAATAAATAGATGATGCATTCAAATAAATGATAAAGAATTGGAATGAAGATTTTATAAATAATGTACAATACAATTTTCGAATGTCAGTTATATAGAGGTTGCATGCATGACATTTTAATGATACAAAAATAGAGAACATTTAACAAAGAATCATACATTAAATTCCAATATAGAAATAATTAAACAATGACACAAATCCTTGGGGGTGGTATCCACCAGCATACCAAGCATTCTCTCGGTCCTTTACTCATATATCCCACGAAAATGCAAACCACACAATCCTGCAACCAAATAAAATCTACTCAGGTACCGCAGTGCAATGGTTTCCTGATTAGGGTGTCATATATAAATCTCAGAAGGTTGGGACCACCAGTGTCTACCCCAAATACATACATTTAATAAATAATGCAAGCCATGTGAAAGCATGCATTAATAAAGTAAGCATTACAACGTAACTATATACCCAAGTACCTACTACATCCCTCAACTGGTGTCTGAACCTGCATTATCCATTTTTCAGGCATACTCACCAATCATTACCCGATCATATTCATTTATCAATTATTCAAACATCATTAAATTATGAAAGTCTTGAGATTAATCCAAATCCTAACATCCACTATATAAGTCACTCACCACAAATGTCTCTAATGACCTTATAAGTAATCATTGTAAAGACTGAATACAAGATTGTTATTTTGCTTGGATAACTTTTCTTATGTTATTCAATTTAATTTTATATATACAATAACTCATCTCATCCTCTAAAAATAGTGATTCTCTCCCAGGTTCGTCCACTGTAAGTGATTCACCCAATTCATTAATAAGCATGAACCCTTTCTCATATTCAATTCACAAATAATTTTGTCACAACAGTTTTCAAAATCCATTAATTTATTTCTTGTACGAAAAATTAGACCCACAATCCAATTACAATTATTGGGTGTAGAACATCATGTCTATAACCCCCATGAGTATTAGGAGCATCAGTCCCAGTCTCACAACCCATGAGTTTTTGGAGTGTGAGTCCCTCTCCCATAAATAAGTATTTTCATGCCAGTTGGGTGTAGAATGCCATGTCTATCACCCCATGGGTATTTGGAGCAACAGTACCTTCCTCACAATCCATTTATCAATTATACTTATATATTTATCATTGGTGTAGAATGCCATGTCAGACACCCCAAAACCATCGACTAATTAATTCATAAATTATGTAATCCAATCCATTAATTAATTAAACATCTAATTAACAAAATAAATCACCCTTCAAATAAGTTAACAATTAATTAACCATTCAACATATCAATAGTAAATAATTAACATAAATTTAATTATTCTTCTCAATCTATATAAATGATTAAATTAACATTTAATTAACCAAATTCTTTAACAAGTCTTAACCCATCCACTCTAATAGTGATTCATCCAAGACATTAATAATTTACATGCACGTTATAATCATCTAAAACATGATGAACAAAGAACAAATATTTAGAAACCATCTCTACCAACATATCATATTTTTAAACAAATCCATCCAAGAAAGCATAAGTCATGGAAGACGAACACGCATAAGAAGGCACCCTTTCCCTACAATTGTTAGAAACAATCAATTCATAATCTTCATTTAATGAATGAAAATTAAATAATTGAAAATTAATTAATTAAATCATATCTCTTTAAGAAATAATTTATTAAATAACCATATACCATTTAACATGGAATAGTTAATCAATACAATAATTATTTCTAGTTTCCAATTTATATTTCAAAGTCATCAAATATTCAATATTATCAATAATCAGTAAAAGCCATTATTTTATTCAAACTATTGACTAGATAATTAATTCTATAATTAATCACCTTATTACACATTCTTATCATTTTAATCATTTAACTATTACATCATATCACATTAACAAAATTAGAAAAACATTCTTAACATCCACACATGTCAGAGTCCTCATTCATCTCACGTGGGTGGCATCAGTTAATAAGAACAAAAGTGTCATTCATCGTCATATCATATATTACCTCCTGCAAGAAGGAATATGAAAAATAAAACCACAACTAGCATGATATGACATTACCACTAACCCACAGTTTGTCTTTAATCATCCTTTGAAGAAAACTATGTAGTTCCATAATCAAAGAAACTCACATTCCAAATTTATTTAAAGAAAATATAATTATTAAATATAATTTTTGGGATTTGGGACCTTACTTCGGGGTGGCACCATTTCTTCCTCAACACGTTAATTTACATGGTGGAAACCAGTGCACAACTGGTCCATAGTCGCATGTGCACGCACCTATATATATATATATATCTATGTATGTATGTATAGCTTTTCTAGTTTTTCGGAATAATAGAGGAAAATAAATTTGTGACCATCTGCCTTGCCCTGGGTGGAAGAGGACGGATTATGGACCAATGGGTCCTAGGTCAACATTTACATATTTTAATAAAATGAATAGCATGATCAGATTAATGTAGAACCTTTGGATTTCAGTCGAGAAAACAAGGCAAGAGAGAGGTGTTAAATGGCCGATGTGAATCACGAGGTCTACATAGACGAACTCACCATGATGAGGCATACAATATTTATGAAGAGTATGAGAGGAATCATTGCATGAAAAGTGGTGTCCAGGAGAGGGGGTGGTGTGCCCTTAGGTACAGCTCGGAGGGGAGTTGCACCACATGGGACGCACATGGAAGGAACTTTTTCCGGGTGTCATGATGATGTAGGGGGGGACTCTCAGGGATTGGGTGTTATTGGAGGTCTGAAGGAGGAGGTTTGTGTGGAAGAGGAGGCCATAGATTCTTCTGTGTCGTGCATGGAAGAGGATAAGCATTGTGGGATGCGAAACTTACAGGCCACACATCCCTTTTTTATTTTTATTTTCCTGTTAGATTAATCCATTAAATTTAATGTAAAAATAAAATTAGTAATTCTCATTTTATTATTATTATTATTCTCATTAAACACTTATCTAATAATTAAAAAACACCACATTTAATTAAAAATTATTCTTCATTTATTATTCTTATAATAAACGTTCAATAATTAAATATGAAATGTCATATTGATCATAAAATATTTTTAATATTTATTTAACTAAATATCAACAAAAAATAATAACAACATCATTATTATTATTATTCCAACTTTCATTTACATGAAACCCAAAGCCCCGATTTGTTACAATATCATTAATATGTTATAAACTCTAACCCATAACCCATAATTTAATATCCATAATAAAAAATAAATTACATTCATAAAAAATAATAATAATCTGATAATTACTATTTTTGAACCCATTGATAAAATCAACACCACTATTCAAAAAAAAACTCTCCATTAAATCTTAAACTCCTCATTTTTAAAAAATTTCACTGAGAAGATCAAAATAAATATTAATTTATCATAAATGGTACACTTCATTAACATGTATTTAAAATCTCAAAGAAAAAAAATTAGGACACCATAATAATAAAAATGACATTATTATTATTATCTCATTACTCTATTTAATAATAATTTTTCCTTCAATAATTTTGAAACTCTTCATTTAATTAAAATGGTTAATTGATAAACCCCAAATCCACATTAACTTCTTCAACCATCATTTAATTAATTCTTTATCATTCATTTTATTAAACAACCACAATAATAACAATAATAACATCATAAATACTATTATTAACACTTCAATTAATTAACCACAATTTCTCATATAATATTCTTTAATTATATTTAATAATTTATTAAATATTGTAAACTCCATGGGTGGGACCACAATTGTGTGCTACCTGCGAAGATCCATTAGAGTTGACTTCTCTGGATCCGGTGCTCCCAATACTCATCAGGAGACCTAAAAAAATAATATGGTAATTACACAAGTCCAAATATGACACATTTAGGTGTTCCAACAATTGGAATAAAATTTCGTAGCTTGTATAAAAATAATTACCCGTTGATAATCCGAAAATAAAATTTGAAAACCTTTTAATTTTAACCTGGTTAAAAAACATGGGACATTACATTATACGAAATCACTTTCTTTGGAAACATGGGTTCATTGTTTTAACAATATAATATAGAACATGATTTCATTATTCTATATTCCATATATATGGAGATAATCACAAAATATTCAGTAAATGATGATAAATAATAGGTTCACAGGGATCATTCATTCTAAATCAAAAATGAAATTCCCAAATAGGTGGGGTGATAATTGTTTCCACATTATTAGGACTCACATAACCCATTATGATCAAATATGTGTTCCCTTCATCCAATTTATTTTGAGGTATTTCAGGCTTATAATCCAAAATATATTTTTCATTGAGGAATTTATATTTATAATGACCAAACTATTTGATCATCAGTAATGTATGTGTGGGTGGTTCATTAAATTGAGATCTCCCTCAAGTTATTTAATTTATTGTCCTCTTTAAATAACTTATACATAATATTTTGTTTTGTCCAGAAAACCCACACTTGAGGAACCTTCTTTTACATTTTACATACTCACCTAGGTTCCCCTTCCATAGTATTGGAAAGTACAAACATTAATTGTTTTTATCCCTTCATGTGACATATCATTGGCTGTTAAAAGGAACCCCATTTTACATTTATTATCACCAAAATCATAAGGGTTTAAAACTACCATTTCTTCTTTTAATTTGCATACAACTATTTCTTTATTGCATCCAAAGTCCCTAAATAAAAATTACCTTGGGAAATTTTGTCTCAATTAAATGATGTACAGGTAAACCATACCTTATGGGTGAATTATAATACCATAAGTGTACATCCTTTATTAGGTAAACGTTTATTCATAGTTACCTATAAATTCATCATTCTTATAATTAAACACAAATAATTCCATCTTGATTGTTGAATGCAGAATATAGCTAATTTAATTCATAAAAAATAATATTTTACAATCATCCCAACTAATTGGGTAAGATTCTTTTCATTAAATCATATTCATATTAATGTTACTCTCTTGACCCACCAAAACTTCTAGGAATAGACAACAAGAATGATTTTTTCATATTCTAAAAATTGGAGAATAGAGAATAGCTTCTCATTGGTTACAATCCATTTCTCAACATCTAACAAATTAGAAGAAAAACTAAATATGGTGGGTGTTTCATTATGAAGGAATCAATATATTTTGTTTCCCTAAATTGATCATTTACATGCTAACAATGATTCATAGATTGAGAATGAGAAAAGAACATAGTAATGAATTTTTTCATACTATATCGTATAACATTCAATTTATTAGGAGTAAAATCACTTCATTGACCATTTCATTCATCACCAATATAGATCATATTGATTCCATCCATTTAAAAAGACCATAAGGAATTGGTGAGTAATGATAACCATAATGAAAAATCTCATTTTCTCAAAAATATTTTAGGAGGTCTAAATCATGCAACAGAATTATTTCATTTCTGAAACAAGAGTTCCATCCCTGTTCATTTATATTCATCATATAGTTTATCCCTACATAGTCATTCATTAAGATTTTGTAAACATCCAAATCATATATCATAGGAGTTTCAATCCATGTGCGAAGCATGTCTCATTTTCATGCACCTATTCTTTCTCACGTATAGAACTATATGGTGTTTCTAGTGTTGTTATCCTCTTGTACATATATTATCATGCCACACCCATCTATAGTATCTAAGCATGGATATAATTTCTTTAAAATCACTCTCTAAATCATTTACCAAAATTAAATGAAATTTGCAGAAATATTGACTCATTCATGAAATTATACATAGAGATATACATACACATACACATATAATTATCACATGAAATCTCACAAATGTTTTATCACCCAATATTTAAAATGATTTCTAAAACATTCCCTTGATACAACTATAATGACCTATTATATTCATACATGGATATTACATCTTTTTATATGAATATTTATTACATTTTGATAACAAATGTCTAAGGATAATAATAGTTTCTCACCTATGGAAATATAGAAATATAGTATTATAAATTGTTTGATGTTCTTTAAAATATCCCATAATGATCTTACCATTAATTAATCTTCACAATAATACCCTACATAAAATATATCCACATATACTAGGCTATGTAAATATATGAATGTCTGGTATGAAATGCTCATTAAGTGGAAACAATAAAGATTCAAAAAAAAATCAATATGAAGAAATGTATGATAACATGAGTATATCAATGGAAAATGATACCCAATATATCAAACATGATAAAAAATTATTAATTTGATAAACATTGTTAAATCAATAAATATGAATAATTACGAAATTAGGGACCACCAGTCATGAGATTATAAGATTTAAATAAGAAACAGAATTGTGTAATACACATAAGATTAATACAATGTAAACATGTCTAAATATAAGTAGATTCACACATTAGGTTAATGACATGAAACTAGGATATCACATTAAATTATGGACATGAAACCATGTCCACAAATAACCTTGTGAACATGTAATTAGATTCAGAGGTAATAGTGTGAATTTATAATCATGTTCACACATGGAATTTTAAATATGTGATCATTTTCATGCATCACAGAATACACCACCTATGTGGGATACACTATAATCCCTAATGGCGGCCCTGACTTACTATACTAGGTTCACACCATATTCCATCCATGTTTTTCTCAGGTGATTTAAAAATATGTTCCCAATGTATTAGAAGGATATATATATCCCACCCATCTCAAAAAA
Organism: Viscum album; assembly: GCA_963277665.1. Lineage (NCBI taxonomy): Eukaryota > Viridiplantae > Streptophyta > Magnoliopsida > Santalales > Viscaceae > Viscum > Viscum album. The sequence goes on along the minus strand of OY728126.1, from coordinate 1,391,445,026 downwards.
ATACATATTCATTCTAAAATATCACAAAATTATTAATATCAGAACCCATGAAATTATATGGGTATCATAAAAAATATCATCATATCATATCTTATGGAAAGAAAACTGGTGTCCAAATCATATCATCATAACATATCATGTGCAATGAATCTTGTTTCAAAGAGGGACTTACCTGAAAAATATGGGGTCCTATGACCTTCCCAACATATAGGATCTCATCCCTGTGTTACTCCAAGAATCAGTGTTGTGGCTTAGTGAAAAATTATTACAACCATGATTACATATTTGTTTCCCACTCATAGTTCAACTCCTAAAAATTCCCATGATTCGAGTACCATATATCTAGAGGTATAGTCTTACACTAGATATACTTCTCACTGTAGTCTATAATCAATATTACATGATCCTGAAAGGATGAATTTTACCAAATATCAATGTCTATAAAATATCTCGCATGATAATAATAAGAATAATACCTCTAATTAGGTGACATTTGAAAAACATCATGGATGGAACTGTAGAAATGAGTGTGGGATAATCAGATCACTATTGGACAAACCCTATCCACATTATGAAATGGGTCAACAAACCTATGAAATATCATTCCATGTATTCCAATATCACATCACCCCTATGTAGGAGACTCCCAAAGGAAAACATGATGACTATGCAAAAGATGTTTAGGTCGTATATGAATTCATAGTATGATTTCGGCATGCTCTAAATAGTTCTATGCCACCTCCAAATCAGTTGAACCTATTATGAGGTCTCCCATATGATGCTAGGTGAAAACCCATTTAATGACCATCCTCTAATAAAGAAAGAGGGGAATGTAACAACCATCCTTAAAAATAATCAAAGGGGGAATCTGAATCGATTGCTCAAAGATGTTATTATATGAAAACACAATGAATTTCATATGATTCTTCCATGATTCACATAAAAAAACCAACAAGCTCAACAAATATCATCTGAAACTGAAATATTATGATTTTATTAACAAATAGTTTAAGGAATATAGGTTATGATAAAAAATAATGATAATAAAGAAATATGAGGACACTTCCAGAACTATTATTTTAAATTATTATACCTATTTAAAATTATACTGCATGTTACACGATGAAACCAAATGATCTCATTTCAGAAACATACTACCAAAATTATCAACAGTGAAGGTCTCCGAGATAGGTATGAAGCGAGATACCTTCATCATACTATCCATGATCACCCAAAATACATAATTTATATGGGGATTCTTGGTAAAAAAATAAAAAGTTCATGGTTAAACCATATCATTTTCACTAAGAAATGGTGAGAGTCAATAAAATACCAACAATCCTCTAATGAAATTCTTTCACCAGAAAAAAGTGAAACATGTAACAAAAATATCCCATGTTCAGGTTATTCAATAATATCAACTATAACATTCCATTGATATAATGATAAATATTTTTCAATTTTGTAGGTACCTCCAAACTAGATTCATGAAACTCTATCATCTTCTCCACACACCAATCTATAGTATCCCTTAATCATCCACAAAAAGGAGAGTATTACCACATCTAAGAGACCATCCAGATGGGGTATTTCAACCATATTAATTTTCTCTCAGAACAAATCCCTCAGATCAAATAAATTATATGTATTGATATGGTTTAAAATAATGTTTATAATAGATGTAAATGTCATACCATCACATCACTGAGATTCATAAACATCACGATGCATGCCTGTAATGAGTGTCATTACCCACCACTCATCAAAAGAAACTTACACTAAAACTATATCTGTATTTTAACTTATTAAATTGGTATCAAATCACATTTTCTTTGTTATAGACTATACCAATTCTTGAAATTATTTATATTCTCAACCCACCTCATATATCGAATGTTTAGTTCACTCTTTGAAAATATAAAACTGAGGTTATTATGGTCTGTTTACATGAAAACCATCTCACCAATAAGATAGTTTCTCTAACATCTCACTGAATATACCAATTCATCTACCATGATATCATTAGTAGGGGAATTCTCCTCATGTGGTGCCAGTTATTTGGATCTATAAGAAACCACTCGATCCTCTGTCATTAGAATAACTCCATGTCGAACTTGAAAGGAATCATTGAACATGGTATATGAGTTACCTTAAATTGTTAAAGATATGATAGGTGTTGAGGTCATCCCACCTTTCACCTCCTCAAAATATCAATCACATGTATCAATCTCATGTAACCACACCCCTTTCATTGTATACCATCACATTGGTACTTTCAAATAAGAGAAGTGAAAAATAAAAAATATTAAATAACTAGATAAAACTAGAGATCTATGTTTATCAATGTAATTATTAGGCCACCCCCAAGGAAACACAAATATCACATTCTATAGGACATCTAATAGTCCATCCATTGTTATTATAATGAATATGAATTGAACATTTTCAATCCATAAACTACATTATGAAATCTTAGTGTAAAGAAGATGCAGAATAATCATACTCAAGAGGATTTTTGGATGTTTGACATGATCAGTTTTTGATGAGGAGTAATCTAAGATGCCTTTGAAAAACCCACCACAAACTAATCGAAATGTTGATGAAATCCCAGATTCATGAAGTCCATTATTATGATAAATTCATTGGCCAAACTAGTTGGCATCACATTGAATTCATACTGGTACTATGAATTCATATAGGAAATACCTCATCCAAAAATATGACTATTCTATGTACAATGATATCACCATTAATTATTGATATCCTAGTCTCAAATGGATCTTGTATAAGATCCTATCATACGTCATATGATATATGAGATCATTTATTTTTGTAAAATGATACTTTTTTATGACCATATTTTGGATAAATCTCCGATAATCCACACATAATAAAAGGAACTACATATTTCATGAAAAATTGATTTGAAGAACATTGTGGGGACAAAATTGAACACATAAAACCTTTAGGAGATAAATTTTAAAAGCTTATGTTCAATTCTGGATTCTCTACTTGTTCCATTCCATAAGGCAGGATAGAAACTAGCTCTACACTCGACACCAAATCGATAAGGATTTTGATCTCCCACATGAGTTCCATGTCATTGAACTTATTATTAAGGAACCCAAAAAATAAGCTACTAATAACCAGGAAAAATACCACGACATTCCACTATGAAATAGAGAAATAAATTCGGTCTAGTCGATGATGTGATGTAATTTTCATTAAATTGGTCATGCATGAGATGTTGGATGACCCCACATACCCTTGTAATAATTTCTCCATCAATTTTTTAAACAGAAATGTTACTTATCTTTCATAAAAATCAATGAATTATTCATATATGAAAAAAAAATAAATATGAAGAATCAAATAGAAACCTAAAATATCTTGCAAAAATTGGCTGATAGGAGATGGTAACTACTAGTATCTTGATAAAACACCATACAAAATTTAATATCGTATTATTATACTACAATGAGTGTATAAATTATCAAAGTAGCACAAAATCATCCTACAACTAAGCATTAAATATTTTATAAAATATAAAATGAAAAGGGAAGTGTTTCTCATGTTTCAATAAATACAATAAGTTTTTGATGATCCAATAATCAAACCTCAAACAATATAAGGTTCAACATCAATAATACATGGAGTTGTACACATAATGTTCATATCACCATCCCATATAATCTAATATTTATCATAACCCACTTAACTATTTCATATTATTGTTTATATCATTACCACACTAGCGTACAATGTCCCTTTACTCAACTAGAAAAAATCATGGTACTCCCACTACCTAAATATTGAGGAGTAGTTATGTCATTCATAGAATTTAAGGCATATCCATGTCTGTTTCAACTAATCTACTATTTCATTCCCCAACAAATTCTCCAAATGTGGACCATCATGCTGATAGAATGAAACTATAAAAGAGGGTATGGAGTCTATGTCCTCTTATGTCCCAACATACCACATTACAAACACAAAAATAGAACATGTTCTTGAGATTTCTTCCATCATATCTGGTTACACATACAATATTTACTTATAGAAATTATCGTAGTTGTTCTTCTTTCACCCAAATATATGCTCTTAGCTATCTTTATTGATAAATTGTGGCTTCTAATCTATGCCACAATCATATTTACTTCTATGATAAGGGCATGATTCAGAAATTTTAAAAATATACTGAGATGAAAAATGTTTACATACCTTCAAATCTCATTGAAATGTCCATCCTGAATTTCTTTCGTTGGATATTTCTTCAGAATCTAATGTTAGCTCATGGCGTTGATGGTCGATGAAAAATTTAACACAGTACATCACTAACATTATTTAATCTATCAGATGTATCGACTCACAATCCAACAAATTAAATCTTATTTAATGACCTCACTTCAATAATAAATATTTTCATTAATCTATAGAATCATGGTCTAGTGAAAATAATTTAACATGATTCCAAAGGATAATAAAATAATATTCATATGTATCGCTACAATTATATAATTCTGGTTGTATATTTTATAATTTATATTGATGAATATAGTTTATTTAATAGATTGTATATTCTATTAAATAATTATGTTCTTTAAAAATTACTAATCTTGTAGGTTAATAGTAATATAGAAATAAGTAATTTTCATATAAATGAAGATATAGATTTAATGATTATTTTTTGGTATAATATAGAATTATATTGGTGTTGAATATAGAAGATTCGTATAATAATATAATCACATAAATACTGAAAATTGATAATTTTTTAAAACCCCAAATGTTATAAATATGAAAGCAAAAAATAATATAATTATTGAAAAAGAGTTATAAGAATAATCATATTTACAAATGATAAATATGATTCCTATTAATTTAGATAATGAAAAATCATTGGAATCTATGTTGTAATTATTGGAACTCTATGAGAAAAATGGAATTACGGAATCCTCACCCCATGGTTATGTTCTTCTATAGAAATGATGTCTTTATTATAATTAATATTATTCTAATTAGATGATAAATGATGGAAATCCACATCCCCAACCACCAAAATCATTGTTGGTGACATTGTATATAGGATAATAAATTTTTTGATTTAAGACCACCAAATTATTATTTAAATAGTATTATATAAATTTTCATTGTAATATTTTTTTATTATTTTTTTTGAATCTACAGAATATTTTATATCATAAAAAATAACATTGTTTTTAAATTTTTTCAGAAAATGATAAAATTTTTATTTGTAGAGTAATAATAATTGGTATATAATTTGTGTCTCATAGATAAAGATACTATCATATTATGATTTATGGTGATATTTTACCTTTTAAGGTTGTAGTATATAGGTTTTTTGAATTGAATTTTATTTTTGGTTAGAAAAAATATCTTCACAATACGACAGATATAAGGAGTTCTATAAAATTATAAACTTTTTATCTATAAGGAAACCTTTTTTAACATTAAACTATCAAATGGATAGGGAAATGCATGAGTTTTTATCCACTTATGGATTATAATTTTTAATAATAATAGATGAGATTTATTTTCTAACACAAATATTGGGTATGATAGAGTGAATAACAAGAGAGGATATTCTCATTGCTTAAGAAATTCAACTTCACATCCTAGAAAAGTTTTCTAAACCTGTAATAGTGTGACAAGAGTAATAATTTATCATTCTACCAAATATATCTTTACCAATATAAAATACTAAAAATTAAATGGGGCTATTTGAGTTTGAAATATTTATAAATTAGTTTAATGATATAATAAAATAGATATATCCATGAAACTATATCTCTTTAGGGATTAATAATTTATTTTGAAAAAATAATGACATTAATATTAAATATTATATATTTTATTGATAAAGAAATGTTATTATGATTAATAAAATTCCCACTTCCATAAAACGATGACATGTCCAATAAATTTTTTATTGGATTATTTTTTATCAATGAATATGAAATTATATTAACATCATCATCTTATTGTAATAATGAATAATAGGATAACAATAAATTTTAACATAGTTTGAACTATAATAATTTTTAGAGGTTCTCATTTGTTTGAAAATTTATAGGCCTGTGATTCTGTATTTAATGTATAATGAACATAAGGATTACATAAAAAATTGACTTATATAATGATTATATTATTATTTATTCAAAATTTTCTGTTAGATCATAGATAATATCTAAATAATATATGATAAACATTAATACTGATGAGTTATAACATATATTAAATAATCTTTAATTCATATAGAATAAGTGATAATTTTAAAGTATGTATCCACTAGAGAATATATTTTACATTATCCATTAATGAGTAATGTTTTACAAGAACATTCGAAAATTAATTTATGATGGGTATACATGGATTTAAAATTATTAATATAATATTTCAATGAATTTTTAGTAAATTTTTAAAATTATCTAACCAATATAGTAAGTTAATATGATTCTATGTTACGATTAGCTTGATTTCATAATATATATAATGCATAAAAGTGATCAAGATACGGTTTTTCACTACACTAATACTAATATTTCCATTCCAAGGTGATCGTTTCACAAAATATTATCATGTTTCAAATAAGTTGATTTATTATTTAATAAGATAGACATAGTATGTTAATTCATATACATATCCTTAATTAAATATTCAAGTGAAAATTTATCCAAATCTGGATTTATTAATGACTAGAATAATATTTTTATAAATTATTCAGAAATATTATATCCATAGAAAATAATATATTTTATATTTTTGATCCACAAAGAAAATAATTATATATATACATAAAATACGTTAAACATGAATAATATAAGATGACCTAATTTCTTAAACTAATGTAGTTAATAAATTCATTATCACTGATCTTAATAGGGAATATGATCCCTCAATAAATACCCATGAAATGTTGTATTTGAAATCATAACTGATTGAATGAATATATATCATCCCCAAAAGGTTGAAAGAGAAACAATATATGATAAGGTAAAGTGTTTTCAATTTAATGAGTCTAGATTATTAATAAATGTCTATTATGAGAATAAAGGAATATTTCATAGGTTTAACATTATTAAAAAATCAGTCCTATAATTTTTGAAGAGTTGATATGTCCCATCAATATCACACGTTATGAAGTAATATATATTTGATTTTTTTTCAATAATGCTTATTTATATATCGTTTTAGTAGTATGATATATCAGGATATTTAGGGAAATGTTGGTGGGATAACCAAAAATCACAAATTGAAGGTTGTATATCCTGATATAATGTTTGTTCACATGTAAAAACTAATTGGGTGATACCTAAATGGGTTTTTATTCCCTTTCAAATGTTGGTATGGAATTAATACAATATCATAAGTGAAATTTTTATTGCGTATTCTAAATTTTAATATGAGAGAAAATTTATTTTCAATTATATTGACTAATTATAAATACCACACATTTTATTGAAATAAATAAAGACTCATCCATTGATCCATAATAAAATGTTTATATATTGGAAAATGTGATGCTTAATGGTGTTTCTCTCTCTAGTTAATCCATTAATGATTTATGATTTACCATGATCATTTAATGAAATATTTAATTGGAATGAAAACAGTATTACATAATAAAATAGTTTAACATCCCCAAACTGATGAAAAAATTGATAAATTGTATATGTTTTAGAATAAATGATAATCTATTTATAAATTGACATATATGGAAACATAAATAATTATATACTACTAATGAAATTTATAGATAAAAATTTACCTCATTCATACATTACTATGTTGAATTGGAGGATCTCTATTAAAAATTGTTTGAAAATATTAATATATGGGATGTTTTTGGGGGCATAATTTCAATTGATAGTGTTCATTTAAAAGAGTTGAGACAACGTAGAGATAATACCGAAAAAATGTAAATAAATGTTCGTATAATACCTATAAAAATAAAAAATGGTAATATTTTAAATATATATTTTTAGGTCATTGACTAATGATCATATGTTACTGGAAAGACATCATGATAATTCAAAGATTGATTTTTCTAAATAAAAAATATATCGGTCCCAATAATAATTTTCGGAAAATACGATTAAAAATTATTCAATTAGTGTTATCAAGGAATATGTTAAAAAGACCTGGTGTATTTTTTATATCTCAAATAAAGATTTTTCACACCCACTATAAAATTTTTAGGAGAAATAATTATTATATAATGATATTTATCATTATTTAAGGATTCAAGAGGAATTTTTAATATTTTTTTGAGATGGGGGATATGTGATATTTCCATGATTTGTTGATAGTTCATTAATTATTAGTAATAATTGTATTAACTCTTGTAAAGAGGGATACCCCATTATAGTGTTTTATTCTATTTATGAAAAAAAATTTGTTTTAGCTTATAAAGGAAATAATAATGTTTTTGGCTAAATATTGTGTATGGTTACGTGGACATGTCAAATTGAAACTATTAGGCCTAATAATTCATTTAAGATAAAATTGTTTGAACTTGAGAATATTTTTTTAATTTATATGAGACATTCTAGACCAATTATTCCATGTATGGTTCATAAAGATATAATTTTTTTGATAAATAAATTTCATGAAATATCGTAAAAATTTACTTTCTGAGGATTGTTTAATTTTTTATTTTTTTCTGATTATGAATAAAATAAATCTACAATCAAGGTCGAATATAATTTTTCTTTTAAGATATAAAAACATTAAAGACTACAAAATATATACTATATCATATCTTCATTTTAGATACTTGTCCCTTGAGTAATGCTTGGCCCAAAAAATATCCTATTAAAATCATTTCAAAATATGATTTGTAAAAATAACACTATATGGGGTTTTAAAAAATTTATTTTAATGTTTTTGAATAGTATTAAAAACCTTCCATTTAAAAGTAATCCTTCATACATGAAAATATATTTTATATAAAAAATGACTAAAAATAAAACTATTATTTCCCTACTTATAAAATCCATAATGGGTTTTCAAAAATGAAATAAAATATTTATGAATTTATTTCCATTCATATTGGAAAAATAATTTTCATAAAATGTGCATACACGAATAAATAAATAATTAATCTATATAAAATATTAAAACTATAAAAAATTAATGGAAATATATTATTAAAATAATTTCAATAGATTTTCAAAAAAATAACTTAGAATATACAAGAAAATACCCTTAGTAATCATGTTATTGTACCATTAATGAAATATAATGTACAAAATTAATATATTATATAAAATCACTAAATGTATTATTTTGTTATAAAAATTTTATATAGATATATATATACATTACATCCATTATCAAACCCAACTGTCATAGGAGGTAATCGAAAGATGGATGATATCAGTTCGTGAGGAGGTATCCTACCACACACATGATTGATGACATCGTACCACATTTTATAAACATGGAGATGGAAATATTTCATTAAATTAAAATTTTTAAATATATATATTTTATATATTGTGTTTATAATATCATAATTTTTTTAATAAAAATGTATGTATGTCTAGGAAGAAAAATAATAAAAATTATAGCTAAATAATGTTACCACTTCTTTATGTATCCTCCTTAGGTTTGAAAATAATATCCTTCATAAAATCAATTTATGCATAAAACAATTATACTATAATGTGATGTGGGAGTTTTGGAATGGTTGATTCAGGTTTATTCCAAAAAAAAATGGTTTTAAGGTGTGAATAAGATTAGATTGTGGGTGGCCCTTTATAAGTTAGTTAAGCGGCACACTTTTAATTTATGTAAAATAAAATGGAGTAAACTTTTATTTATCAAGTCAAAAAGTCTCCAAAATTGATTTTTCACTATTATATAACATTCTAATGTCTATATAAGTCCATAAAATTTAATTTATAAATTTTTTTACTTTATTTTGACAATTATCATTTTTATTCTTCAAGTAAACACATTTAAACTCATCTGGTAAATTAAATAATTTTTTTTCAAAAAACATAATTTATTTTTAAATTCAGATTATTGTTGTGGGAAATTTTAATTTAATGTTAATCCTAACGACCTGTTGAGAATAATGAGTTTTTAAAGAGAGAATGAAATAAAAATTACATAGGATTTGTAACAAAATTAAATATAAAAATGATTCTCGTGGATATAATTTTATTAAATGATAGATAATTGAACTAATTTATATTTAAAATAAAATAATGTTATATATTATCTTTATAAATAATATAAACAAAAATGATGTTTTTTAAAAAATAAATTTATTTTTCCTTATTCATCAAAAAATTATAATTCTTAGATAATTAAGTAAATATCGAGTAGAAGATAAATATGATTCGATGATTTAAAAAATTAATGTAATAATATGAATTATTTTTCATAAATGTGTAATTAAATTCCTAACTACACCAAAAATTTCTTTTTACAAATTTCTGGGATTACACATTAATTTGATTTATTCCAAATCACTTCACCATTTGTAGGGGAAGATGAAACACCAAATAAGGGGACTTGTGGTAACCAGATAACAAATAAATATTGTAATAAAAAAATAAAAATTAGTTTAACCCTATACATCACGTCTGTATTAAAAATGTGGGGGATCTGGAGAGAGAAAATGTCCAAAATAAGGGGGATGGGGGATGAAGAGACCAAGCCTTGAGATGTCTACCCCAAATCCCAACGGATTTTAGAGTAATCAGAACAATCAGTGGATATTTCAATTAATTAAATGATTCCATATTTTAATTTAATAATGGTAATCACATGACATAGGGAGGAATAAAGATGTATAATTGGAATAAATAGAAAAAAAGAAAAATAAAATAACAAAAAAAATATTTATGAAAACTGGACATGGAGCATGGTTTAGGAACATAGTTTTTACGAATATTGACAATATATGTATCCATTTATAGATAAGAATAATTTTCTCAAATGGAAGCCCCTTATAATTTATAAAACTCAAGATTACAAATCATAAGAAGTGTGAATCATCTCTTTCCTCATGACAATCCCCCACACAAGATCACTGCACAATTACGCTTAATTTTGTTAAAACCATGCACTCCACCTCTTCAATTTATTTAGCTTCTATATATCAACATGAAAATATTGGGAACACAAAATGAATCAAAAATAATTTGTTTAATTTATTAATTAACAACATGATGACATGATAAGTGTCACAAACACCCCATCATACCAGTTTCTGTACGATGAAATTCTCATGTCTAGGTAAAGGTCGCATATGTCATATGAGGTAAAATATCTATGACTCGTTGGAATACTATCTCATTTTAACTATGATGTATAACAAAACAAATGATAGAAAAGTAAACATTCATCCTCCCTACATCCATTAATGAACACTATGACATTCCCAAATATATTTTATAAATCCCAATTTGACGGACAATAAAAAAGGGAAATAAAAAATTATTGAATTATGTAAAAATTCATGAATGATACCCAACCCATCATTATCAACTAATGAAATGATTGGATAATTCCAGGTCAAAAAATTATCTATATTCAATAAAAATATGTCATAAAGTACTCATTATCTTATAAGAGACACAACCCAACACTTCAATGTCACATTAAATTATGTCTACTCCCCTATAAAACAATAAAAACATATAATATAAACCAAGGGGAACATTATAAATTTATAGATCTCATCCATGATTCCATAGTAGCACATTATCATTGATTTAACCATCAAGATAAGTTACATAGGTCAAAATCTATTGACCCATAAATCACCAAATGACCGATTAAAGAAAAAGTTCTTCTAAAAATATAAGTCACCTCACTGTATGAAATAAATGAAACATAAACTTTTTTAAAAGTTTGTAATGTCATAAAATATGGTGTGAAAACCCCTAATATAATCACCCTAGTTTTAACTTAGACAATTCTGGGGGACTCAAAATAAATCATGTCCCCTTATGTGTTCATGTCACGACCCGTCCTCGGGGCCCATGTCGTGACTACCCCATGCCCCCCTTCCATACGCCAGGGGCTGGCGACTAGCACCAAGGCGTAAATATCGTTAAAAAGGGAAGGAATTTCCTTTCTAAAGTAAACAAGCACCACAGAGTAAGCAAGCGGAAAAAATTAAACACTAAGTAAAAACTGGTACAACAGTAAGTGCGGAAAAGTAAGTTGGCCAGTATACAAAACCAAACTGAAAGTAAAGTACAACTCGAAAGGGAAAACAGTAACTGAAAAGTAAAAGACGCTACGCCGAGCTGTCCACTGGAAATCCCACCTGATGGGTGGGTACAGATAGCTCCGCTGCTCCTCGGGTCCCGCCGTCCGCTCCGAGTAAGTTCCACCCGGTGTTCCACCTCCAGGTACCATCCTGCTCTGCAAGTCTCAACCACGATCAACGTTGTCCATCGTATGCAACCAACACAACGTAGTGCGGGCATAGCCCATGCAGGGGTGAGTATAAGCTACTCAGTAGGGACTCTAAGACCCCCGAAGGTCTCCCAAAATCCACAAAGGATAAACCACAAAGGGAAGATACAATCACGAAGTAACAACCGACACTACATAGGTATATGCACATACATATACCTAAGTCATCAATTCCAATACGCTCCAACCTCCGAGCCCAAGTACAACCCAGTCCACACAGGAAAGAATATGTATTCCACAAAGGAAAACAAAACGTAATCCACACAGGATATCACAACAAAATCCACACAGGAAAGCAAACAGGATTCGACTCACACAGGTATACTTCTTCGAAGACGATAGAGATGATCACTGATCCATCTAAGTCATCTGACCCATAAAGGATCGATAGGTACTAACCCCCGCAATGACCCACATAGGATCAGACCCACACAGGATCTGTAGGCGCTGGCTCACACAGAACCGCTGTGCGCTGACCCACATAGGATCGGACCGACACAAGATCGGTAGTACTGATCCACACAGGATCGCTGAGGGCTATAGTCGTCATCGTCGAATCCACTGAGGATCTCTACACAGTCATCATCGCAGTCACAGTAGCAGTCGCAGCCAGCACTAGGGTTCCCGCACACAGCAAGCTCGTTCGGGAGGGTCCGCTCCACGAGCCGAGAGGCTGATACATCAAATGACACATAGTCTGGAGTTGATGTATCCAAAAGTTCCATATCGTCAATACGAACTCAACGTCGCAGACGGCGCGTCAATCGGATACCCGGTCTGAGAGTTATTGGCCTTTTCATCCCAGGGGCCCGGTTGGTTTTTAAGGCAAAACCAACCCGACCGTACTCCACCTGCATCCAAAACTCAGGCGTAGGATGCCAAAAGATCCATCTCACTAAGAGATATCCAACAAAGTTGACGGCACGTCAATCAGACGTCTTTAGCTCAGGATATGAGCGTTTCCGCTCCGAGGGCCTGGTTGGTTTCGTGTACGAACCAACCCAGCCATACCCAAAGTATTCTGAAACCTTGAGTGTGATATACCGAATCGACCGTCTCGATCCAAGGATCACATCGCTACTGACGACACATCGTTTGGTGGCACTTAGCTCATGTTATGAGCAAAAGATTGAAAAGGACTGGAAACGGGGGTTTCGGGCCCGGACCGACCCGGCCCGGGACCCCCCGGTCGGCCCAAATCGGGTCGACCTGCCCCGGGTCCGGGTCGGCCCGACCTGACGCGGCCCGGTCCATCTGGGCACGGCCCAGCCCGGTCCGGCGACTCGCACGCTGGGCGCGCTGGTCGGTTGCTTGGCCAAAATGGCCGAGCTGTTATGGCTCACGCGGGGGAGGGGGGCGCTCCCCCCCGGTTCTCTGTAACCGTGACCCCCTAATTGGGGCCGCATTTATGTCCAGCCGGGGGAATTAATTCCCCCGGCTCCTCCCTGTCCGGTCGGCCCGACCTGGCCGGCCGGTTCCTGCTCAACGGGACCGGCGATGGCCGGTCCCCTTCCAGCTCCGACGCCGGCGTCCCGGTCCGGCCGCCGGTCACCTTGCTCCGCTGCGGCCTGGAACCGGCCACAGCCCTTATCGTCCGGCGTGGCGCGATGGCGCCGTGCCCCTCTTCCGCGACCCCGGTACCGACCGCGGTATTTTCGGGTGTCTCCGACGCGGCGTGATGGTGTCACGTCCTTGTATTAATTCGCGGCGCGGCGCGACGACATCGCGCCCGTGATCTTCTTTCCACGGCGGGGCACGACAGCGCCGCACATTTCCTTTCGCATGATTCCGCGTGGTGCAATGGCACCATGCCTCCCCGTACCAAACCACAAAGGAACCAACATAAAATAAGGAGGAGGGTCGGCCGTGTTTGTGCGGTCCAACCCCCTCACGTTATTCGATAACTATTGGTTTTAATCCACGAAGATCGTCAAGTTGGTATTCACGAACAAAATAAATAAAAAAAACCCCTACCTTGGATTCAAGAGCGGAGCTTGTTTGGAGGTTCATTGAAGAGAAAATGTCGTGGTATAACCGTCGCAGGTCGATGTCGTTGAGTCGGCCTTCGAGGACTCGACGTTCTTCGACGGAGACCGATGTTCTTCGAGTTCTTCGACAAAGAAGAATATTTTCTTCCCAAAAAACTCTCAACGAAAAAACTCTAACAACAAATAAAATATGCTCCATTCTTATTTTATTAACACAAAAAGCCTTATGAAAATTCAAGGGTTTGAATTTCAAAAACATAGATTTAACTCACCACATTAATTCCATAAGTTAAGTAATCATAAGTTATCAACATTTAATGGGAGTTGAGAGGGGTTAGAGGATATGAAGGGGTGGGGTTCATGTGTCCCCCACCACCCTCATAACCTCCCAAGAGAAGTTGGGTGGTTACCCAACTTCCATCAAGAACTAAACACTTAGAATAAAAATATTGTAGAATAATAATAAATCAACTTCCACAATTTTTATCATCCACACCCGTGATAACGCAACTCCAGAACAGGAGTTCCTAAGAAATTACCGGCGCTGCGGTTCCATCGGTGCCCTCGGAATTCGATTCCGGGCACTGGTTCAAAAGTTAGAAATTCCCGCTCGTTCGTTCACTGAACGTACCCGAGCTAAACTTCGGATAGAAATTTCGGGCACACCGGGCCTCAGAATCAGGTGCCGTCTGAAACTACGTTCTTGTAAAATTCCAAAGAAAATTACGAAAAAATTTCCCTTGAATTTTACTGCTCTTTACATTACTCCCACCTCAGGGCTTTACGTCCCCGTAAAGATAAATCAAAAACTAGGGAAAAAATGTGGGTATTGAGAACGCATCTGAGCCTCCTGCTCCCAAGTGCTCTCCTGGAGGTTCTCGTGCTGCCATCTGATGCGCACTAGAGGAATCGACCATCCACGTAGGACCCGCTCCTGTCGATCCTCGATCTCCACCGTGACCTTCGCAAAAGTCGCCCCATCATCAACGTCTAGCTCCCCATGGTCAATGATGTGTTTCGGGTCGTGCACGTATCTCCTCAGCTGAGATACGTGGAAGACGTCGTGCACCCGGTGCAACTAAGGTGGTAGAGCCAGGCGATAAGCCACCTCGCCAATCCTGCTGAGGACCTGGAACTGTCCGATGATGTGTGGAGACAACGTTCCACATCCGCCAAATATCTGTAATCTACGTCGAGGTGAGTCACGCAAAAAGACGTGGTCGCCAGCCTCGAACTCTAGTGGCCTCCGCCTCCTGTCAGCATATGATTTCTGCCGGCTCTGAGCTGTCCTCATCCGCTCCTGGATGACCTGGACCTTCTCTATCGTGGCCTGGACCATCTTCGGTCCCACATTTGCTGACTCCCCAGGGTCTGTCCAGCACAATGGAGATCTACAAGGCCGGTCGTACAACGCCTCGCATGGTGCCATCCCGATGGTGGAGTGGTAGCTGTTGTTGTATGCGAACTCCACCAAGGGTAGGAGGTCCTCCTAGCTGCGACCAAAGTAGAGGACACATGCGCATAGAATATCCTCGAGAGTCTGAATGGTCCTCTCCGTCTGACTATCCGTCTATGGGTGAAAGGCTGTGCTCAGATGTAGCTGTGTCCCGAACGCCTCCTGTAACCCCTTCCAAATCCGTGAAGTAAAGTGAGCATCTCGGTTGAAGACAATAGATGATGGCACTCCATGAAGCCGCACAATCTCTTGAACGTAATGTCTTCCCAAGCTCTCCACTGATCCCTGCTCTCTAAAGGATAAGAAGTGAGCCGACTTGGTGAGTCGGTCGATAATCACCCAAATGGAGTCATGACCTCTGGAAGTGCATGGATGTCCAGTCACGAAGTCCATAGAGATGCCATCCAACTTCAAATCCGGAACCTCCAAGGGTTGTACCAAGACTGCGGGTACCTGGTGCTCTGCCTTCACCTACTGGCAGGTGAGGCATCGAGAAACGAACTATGCCACAGCCTTCATCATGCCTGGCCACCAGTGCTGTCATCTGAGATCCTGGTACATATTCGCCACTCCGGGATGTACCGCCAAGGGAGAAGTGTGAAACACTCTCAGCACCTCCTCCTGTAAAGCAACTGGTACCAAGGTACGTCCTCTGAAAAGGATGTCGTGATCTGATCCAAAAGAGAAACCATAAGGTGCATGTCCTAAGGATATCTGTGCACGCTGCGTCTCACAGTCAGCATCCCTACGCTGTGCCTCTCTGACCTGCTGTAGTAGTGGAGGAGTTACTATGAGAGACTGAAGGAAGGCTGCTCTATCTCTATCCACGAAGGATATCTGCAAAGAGGCTAGCTGCTATGTCACCTTCTCATGTAGCTGAATGCCCGTCCTCCTACTGAGAGCATCGGCTACCATGTTCCCCTTCCCAGGAGTATAGACTATCTAAAAGTCATAATACTGGAGGAACTCGAGCCATGGCCGATGTCTCAGATTTAGATCCTTCTGAGAGAAGTTGTATCTGAGACATTGATGGTCAGAAAAGACTGTAAAGCGCTCTCCCATCAGATAGTGTCGCCATGTCATCAGAGCGAACACCACTGCTGCTAACTCCAGGTCATGGGTAGCGTAGTTCTGCTCATGCAGCCTCAACTGACGTGATCCATAGGCGATCACTGCCCGCTCCTACATCAGGACACATCTGAGCCCAGTCCCTGATGCATCGCAGTAGACTACATACCCTACTCCCTCCTCAGGCAACCTCAAGATAGGGGCACTGGTCAATCTCTGTCTCAACTTCTGAAAGCTCTGCTGACATCTATTTGACCACACGAAGGGTTTCCCGTTCTTCATCAAAGCTGAGAGTGGTGTTGCAACTCTGGAGAAGTCTGGCAGAAATCTCTGGTAGTATCAAGCTAGTCCCAAGAAACTCCGCACCTCCGTCATGCTCCTGGGTGGCTCCCAAGCTAGCACTGCCTCGATCTTCGCAGGATCCACTACAACACCCACCTCAGAGATGTCGTGTCCCAAGAAGTGGACCTCACGTATCCATAACTGGCACTTCGAGAGCTTACCATAAATCTGGTTCTCTTGGAGTGTGTCTAGTACAACCCGTAAGTGGTAGGCGTTCTCCTCCTCAGTCGTCGAGTAAATAAAAATATTGTCGATGAAGACCACGACAAATCGATCGAGGTATTGCTGAAAGATCCTGTTCATGAGGGCCATGAACACTTCTGGAGCATTGGTTACGCCGAATGGCATATCCCAGAACTCATAGTGTCCATACCGACATCTGAAGGCCATCTTCTGCACGTCCTCGTCTCGAACTCTGAGCTGATGATAGCCTGACAT
Organism: Viscum album; assembly: GCA_963277665.1. Taxonomy (NCBI): domain Eukaryota; kingdom Viridiplantae; phylum Streptophyta; class Magnoliopsida; order Santalales; family Viscaceae; genus Viscum; species Viscum album. The sequence goes on along the minus strand of OY728126.1, from coordinate 1,391,427,272 downwards.
GAGGTCTATCTTCGAGAACCACCGTGCTCCCTTGAGCTTATCGAAGAGTTCATCAATCCTCGGTACCGGATACTTGTTCCTCACTGTCAACTGGTTCAGGAGATGATAGTCGACACAATGTTGCAAGCTCTCGTCCGCCTTCTTGGCGAACAATATCGGGGAAGCCCAGGGTGAAACACTGGGTCAGATAAACCCCTTTCTCTACAAGTCCTATAACTATACCCGCAGCTCTCGAAGCTCGGAGGGGGCCATCCGATATGCTGGAGTCGATATCGGGGTTGTCCTGGGGTACAGGTCTATATAAAATTCTACCTCTCTACGAGGAGATAGCCCTGGAACGTCATCGGGAAAAACGTCCACATACTGATCCACCACTGTAGGAAAACCAGGACTCTGCACGTCAACTGCTCCTAGGATGAGGCTAGACAACTGATGAGTGATGGGCTATCCTCTCCTCCGTGGAAGTCCATCCTGTACTGCAAAGGCTCCCTTCTCACCGGTGAAGGTGAACCTGCTCCCGGCGGTGCGTACACATCGCACCTTGCGCCTAAAACAGTCAATCTGTGCATGGACCGTAGACAACCAATCTGTGCCCAAGATGACGTCGTAAGGCCTCGACTCCGCTACAAGAAGATCCCAGCCGAAGCTCTCGCCTCCTAGAGTATGCTCACTCTGCTGGCACCAGTGCGTAATCGTCGAGTCTGCTCGCGTAGTAGTCTCTAGCCGTAAGGATCGAGCCAACGACTCTGTCAGAATCTCAGAGCTCCGAACAAGGGCAGCAGCTATGTTAGAGTGACTCGTTCCTATTTCTATAAGAATTGCAGCAAGGGTGTAATAGACACAGATAGTACCTTGAATCATCTCGGGCGCGCCGTGGTCGTAGGCCTCTACTGCCTGGAGCTGTGTCTGTCTCTGCCCGCCAGCTCCCTGTAGTCGGGGTGGACCTCCTGGTGGTGGTGGTGGTAGAGCCTCAAAGCGTCGCCCACCACCTACCGATCGACCAGCTCCCCTCCCTCATCCGCCTCCTCCCTGCGGACCGCCACGGTCGACCCTCTGCCTCTGACTCGGTGGTCCCTCAACCGTCTGCTGCTCCTCGGTACGGCGGGCCGGGCAATCACGAGCCATGTGGCCATGCCCGCCGCATGAGTATCACTGCCTGCCTCTCGAAAGACTGGCTCTGCGCTGTGTGCCCCACACTGCTGAGCTAGTATCCTGAGGTCGTCTGCCTGAGGGTCTGGTCTGCCTGGACCCAAGAGTCATCCGTCGACTGCCTGCTATAGAAGACTCTGCTACGTGTCGCCCTGCGGTGGGTCTCGGCGCTGGTGTAGACTCAGCAAGAAAGCGCTCGATCAAAAGGGATCGCTCCAGTACTCTTGTATGATTTGGAATGCCGAGGGAGATCAGTGATGCCCTGATCTCTTGTCTCAATCCCTGCTCAAAGGTCAGGGCCCAGAAGAATGGGTCCCGTACCATGTCGGTCGAGTAGCATGAGAGATCGGTAAATCTCATCGAGTACTGGGCGACCGTCATGCTACCCTGCCGCAGCTGAAGAAGCTCCTGAATGCACACCGCACGGAGGGTGGCTGTGAAGAACTCTGAGCGGAAGAGGCTCTCAAAGTCCGTCCAGAGAAGAGATGCCTCATCGTGCACCTGGAGCATCAAGCTCCACCATCGGCCCGCTGCCGCGTGCAGTAGACTCGCTGCGAGGATCACCATGAGGTCTGCTGGTGTCCTCACTAACCGAAAAACTCTCACCACTGCCTCTAGCCAGTCCTCGGCTCCCTGGGGGTCCATCTCCCCACGGAACCTGGGCGGTCATTGGCGTTGGAACTCATGTAGTGCACTGAGGCGACGTGCATCATCAGCGGCTGGTGCTGGAATCATCAGTGGCTCGGCGGGTAGAGCTACCACTGGTGCCACTGCTAACAAAGGGCCCTGCACCGAGGCCTCGTCGCTCGATGAGCTGTCGTCACGCTCGACTCTCGGAACACTAGTTGGCTGCCGTCGTGGGGCCATCCTGAAAAAGAAACAGGTGCGCCATGGTCAGAACAGTATACCTGGTGAGCTGATACAAAGTAATCACAAAGAAAACTTGAAACACACACGCAATCAATGTTTTCGTGCATTAAGTCAGAAATCAGAAGTCAGGGTCCTAGTGTACGGATACGTTGGCCACCGCACCTACACTGGACTCCCTGGACTGATAACCACACCCAATATGCTAAAGATTATTGCTTCACATAGAAAAGATCAGAGTCCCTAGTTCTGCGGTAGAACCGAACTCTTCTGATACCAATTTGTCACGACCCGTCCTCGGGGCCCGTGCCGTGACTACCCCAAGCCCGCCTTCCATAGGCCAGGGGCTGGCGACTAGCACCAAGGCGTAAATCCCGTTAAAAAGGGAAGGCATTAACTTTATAAAGTAAACAAGCACTAAAGAGTAAGAAAGCGGAAAAAGTAAACACTAAGTAAAAACTGGTACAACAGTAAGTGCGGAAAAGTAAGTGGGCCAGTATTCAAACCCAAACTGAAAGTAAAGTACAACTCGAAAGGGAAAACAGTAACTGAAATGTAAAAGCCGCTACGCCGAGCTGTCCACTGGAAATCCCACCTGAAGGGTTGGTACAGATAGTTCCACTGCTCCTCGGGTCCCGTCGTCCGCTCCGAGTACGTCCCGCCCAGTGGTCCACCTCCAGGTACCGTCCTACTCTGCAAGCCTCAACCACGATCAACGACGTCCGTCATCTGCAACCAACACAACGTAGTGCAGGCATAGCCCGTGCAGGGGTGAGTATAAGCTACTCAGTAGGGACCCTGAGACCCCTGAAGGTCTCCCAAAATCCACAAAGGATAAACCACAATGGGAAGATAAAATCACGAAGTAACAACCGACACTTCTTAGGTATATGCCCATACATATACCTAAGTCATCAATTCCAATACGCTCCAACCTCCGATCCCAAGTACAACCTAGTCCTCACAGGAAGGCATACATATTCCACACAGGAAAGCAAAACGTAATCCACACCAGATAGCACAACACAATCCACACAGGAAAGAAAACAGGATTCAGCTCACACAGGTATACTTCTTCAAAGACGATAGAGATAATCACTGATCCATCTAAGTCTTCGGACCCACAAAGGATCGATAGGTACTAACCCCCGCAATGACCCACACAGGATCGGACCCACACAGGATCTGTAGGCACTGGCTCACACAGAACCGCTGAGCGCTGACCCGCACAGGATCCGACCCACATAGGATCGGTAGCACTGATCCACACAAGATCGCTGAGTGCTGTAGTCATCGTCGTCGAATCCATTGAGGATCTCTGCACAGTCATCGTCGCAGTCACAGTAGCAGTCGCAACCAACACTAGGGTTCCCGCACACAGCAAGCTCATTCGGGATGGTCTGCTCCACGAGTCGAGAGGCTGATACATCAACTGACACATAGTCCAGATTTTATGTATCCAAAAGTTCTGTATCGTCAACAGGAACTCAACGTCGCAGACGGTGCGTCAATCGGATTCCCGGTCTGAGAGTTATTGGCTTTTTCGTCCTAGGGTCCCGGTTGGTTATTAAGGCAAATCAACCCAACCATACTCCACCTGTGTACAAACCTCAGGCTGATTATGCCAAAAGATCCGTATCACTAAGAGGAATCCATCAAAGTTGAAGGCACATCAATCAGACATCCGTAACTCAAGATATGAGCGTTTCCGCTTCGAGGGCCCGGTTGGTTTCATGTACGAACCAACCCGGCCATACCCAAAGTATTCCGAAAGCTTGAGTGCGATATACCGAAATGACCTTCTCGATCCAAGGATCGCATCGCCGCTGACAGCGCGTCCTTTGGTGGCACATAACTCATGTTATTAGCAAACGACCGAAAATGTCTGTAAATGGGGGTTTCGGGCCCGGACCGACCCAGCCCGAGACCCCCCGGTCGGCCAGAACCGGGCGACCCGCCCCGGTTCCGGGTCGGCCCAGCATACCGTGGCGCGGCCCGGCCCGGCGGCCCGGTCCGGCGACCCGCGCGGGGCGCGCCGGTCGGTTGCTCGGACAAAACGGACGATCCGTTTTGGCTCGCGGGGGGGGGGGGGGGGGGCTCCCCCCGGTTTTCTGTAACCGCAACCCCTTAATTGCGGCCGCATTTATGTCCAGCCGAGGGTATTAATTCCCCCAGCTCCTCCCTGTCCGGCCGGCCCGACCTGGCTGGCCGGTTCCTGCTCAATGGGACCGGCAATGGCCGGTCCCATTCCAGCTCCGACGCCTGGGGCCTGGTCCGGCCGCCGATCACCTTGCTCCGCTGCGGCCCGGAACCGGCCACATCCCTTGTCGTCTAGTGCGGTGCGACTGCGTCGCGCCCCTCTACCGCGGCCCCGGTACCGGCCGCGGTATTTTCGGGTGTCTCCGACGCGGCGCGATGGCGTCGCGTACTTGTATTAAATCGTGGCGCAGCGCGGCGGCGTCTCTTCCTTGATCTTCTTTACACAGCACAACGCGAAGGCGCCGCGCATTTATTTTCTCATGATTCCGCGTGGTGCGACGGCACCACGCCTCCCCATACCAAACCACAAAGGAACTAACATGAAATAAGGGGGAGGGTCGGCCGTGTTTGTGCGGTCCGGCCCCCTCGCGTTATTCGATAACTATTGGTTTTAATCCGTGAAGATCGTCAAGTTGGTATTCATGAACAAAATAAATAAATATAACCCCTACCTTTGTTTCAAGATCGGAGCTTGTTCGTAGGTTCGTCGAAGAGAAAACATCGCGGTATAACCGTCGTGGAAAGAGACGTCGCGTCGCGGGTCGATGTCGCGGAGTCGGTCTTCGAGGACTCGACGTTCTTCGATGGAGACCGATGTTCTTCAAGTTCTTAGTCAACGTATAATATGTTCTTCCCAAAAATCTCTCAACAACAAAACTCTAACAACAAATAAAATAAGCCCCTTTCTTATTTTTTAACACAACAAGACTTATGAAAATTCAAGGGTTTGAATTTCAAAAACTTACATTTAACTCACCACATTAATTCCATAAGTTAAGTAAACTTAAGTTATCAACATTTAATGGGAGTTGAGAGGGGTTAGAGGATATGAAGGGGTGGGGTTCTTGTGGGCCCCACCACCCTCATAACCTCCCAAGGGAGGTTGGGTGGTTACCCAACTTCCATCAAGAACTAAACACTTAGAATAAAAAAAATTGTAGAATAATTATAAATCAACATCCGCAATTTTTATCATCCACACCAGTGATAACGTGTAGAGACCGGAAGATTAACGTACATAGATATTACATTACTTTTGCGGAATGCTTAGTACATAACAAAAACAAACACACAAGGACCGTAATAGTTTAGTGTCTTTGGAAACTCAGAATATAAACTTCTAATCGTGGTGAAAGATCTTCAACATCTCCCATAAAGATATTATTTTTAAAAAAAAACCTAAATCCTTTCTTTATACCCTGGGGAAAAAATTCATAAAAAGGTGAGCTCAAATGCTCAGTAAGGGTAAACACAAGAAATATCAATCACATCATATTCATAAGAAGATATCTTTTGGAAATCTTAACCTGCAAAAGAGAACATAATTTCATAACATGGGATAATTCATAATAGTGAAATTTAATCACAATAATCATAACATAAAACATGAATCATTGTGGCATTCACACATAATCATAGAGAATCATTTCTTATTAGTCAAGACTCATTGCCAAGACTATCTTAGCGGATAAAGTCCATTTCTGAACCGAGTTCACTCCTCGTTTCATTCCTGTTTCACTGAACCAGTATAACCTACCGTTCCAGCAATGTCTATCTCATGAGATATAAAATCTTTAACCAATGCATTGGATGGAGATATAGGTCCCACCCATCTCATAATGATACCATTCTTATGTGTGCCACAAAATCATAAACCATACATCATAGCACAACCCATGTAACAAAAATTGGAATCTTAAACATCGTGACATCATAAAACGATTCATATAATATAAAGGGATTCATAAAAATATAATTTCATCACAACATAATAAAATCAATGTAATAATAGGGATAGAAACAGAACCCTTTATTATCTTAGATGGAAAATAATTTTGATAAAACAATTGAACTACATTCTTGAGGAAAATATCCTTTCTACTTCAAAAACACCTTCCTTTGTTTAACATGTCATAAAATTTTAAACTAAAAGAAGTTGATTAAAAATAAACTTGAAAACTTGTAAAGGAAGCTTCTTGGAAATAATGTTTTAAAAATCCATTCATGCCGTATAAGTTAAAAAACATTTTTCTCGAACTTTTGTCGGAAAAGTCAAAAAGTACCTCGTACGAAAAATGACAAAAGATTCCTTTCATATCTTTTACTAAAAACTCACCGAAGGGTAAAATTGGATTTAAAAAATTGTATATGGATGGAAATAATATTACATATTGAGGAAAAATGGATGTGGATGATAAAATACACCCTAGTAAATTCCAAAGTATAAACAATCTCGGATAAAAATGAGATTGTGATATTTCCCTTACCTGAGGTCCTATTTGCTTCGAAAGTGTCCGAAACTCCTGTATAATGATTTAAATAATGTTATTGACTTATTCCAGAATCATAATTATTGTTATGATATCATATATGGTCATATTCTTAGCTTCTTAGTAGTAATATTTCATTTCCAGTTGTTATTCGGGTGTTTATAACTTTTTGTTCTTTGCGTGTTTTGTCGAATAAATTCTTATTATTCTCTTTAGGTTATAGATACATCATTTAAAGAATGGTATTAATGTAATATATATCAGATTTATTCATTCAATTCATTTATATAATCATTATGCAATGAAGATCATGTAGAACGAATCACATCACATCGTGGAGACGGTATTTCGTACGTACGCACGAGCAATGATATCGTTCCCATGATCGTGGAATCATATTGGAGTGTATGTATACTATTACAGAATCAATATCACTTTATAATAATCATATATAGTAATTATTTACACCATTATACCCATCCAAGTAAGGTGGTGGTGGAAAATAGATTACACCACGGCGTGGAGACGGTATTCCGTACGTACGCACGCGCGGTGATTTCATTTTCCGTAGGATGGATAGATGGTGAAATAGGGTTGTTTCATACTTATAATAAAATATCATTATATTAGTGATACTGATGTTATTAATTAATAATGAAACAACTAAATAAGAACAAGTGGAAGAAGAAATAAAGATGAAAGAATCGGTAACGGACATTACCTCTTCTTTGAAGTGCTTTTTTGAGACCTCCTTTTAGGGCACTATAATAGGTCTTTGAAGAAGACCAGAACCTCTAAGATGTTTCTAGGGAAGTGTAGAGGAGATATTGGCAGGGTTTTGCCGAGATTGAAGGCTCAAAGTGTTGTGAGGAAGAGGGGGAGGAGGTGCCATTTTATAATGGAGGAGAGGGGCACCTTTGGAATAACTAAAAATATTATTTTATTATAAAGTCAAATGCGGTTTTTAATAGCTCGAAATTGATATATTTCTAAGATAAGGTGGGTAGGGGTCGAAATAAGCTCATCTAATAGATTTTAGACAAGTTTAGGTATCAATTTTAAACTTGTCATTTAGATTTAACTTTAAGTTAGATAATTTTACTTATACCTTGTCTTCTTGTCTTCTTACACTATAAGGTTAATAAACTTACCATATCAAGCCAAACGAACCTGAAGTTGTTTATTATTAAAATATATAGCCTTATCTAAGACATTTGGCCGAACCTTAGATTTTTAGGAATAAAATAACAATTAGTAATATAATATTTGTTTTAAAAACTATTTTATGTCAATTTTGACACTATTTAGTAATTGATTTTTGTGAAAATCATACCAGAATGATTAGTTCGAACGAAGTTTCTTAAATCAATATTAACATGTATTATTAACCTATAAAATTAGTGTAATTCATAAAAAGTATCAAATTACATTTATTTGGGTATTTATAACATCAATTATGTCAATATTTCATTAATAAGATAATTATTGCATCATTGTTGTGTCATAAATAAATTAAATTATTTAATGTATAAAAATTACAAATAAAATACCATTATGTGGGAAATATTTTTATATTTCTAATGAATATTTATAGTCGAATTTATCTTATGTATATCTCCATATTAAAAATTATTTACCTATTAAACTTTGATTTTAACTATTTTAACCCTTCTTTAAATAAATTAATAATAAATGTCCTAATCTAATCCAAGTGGGCCTAAATGGTCATATTTTATTCCTACGGTTGTTTTTGGTCGAATTTCACTTATCCAATAGAATTAGGACATGTGATAGGGTAATAATAATATCATTTTTACCCTTAACTACCCTATTTACTTTTAACCGTGGTAAAAAAAAGTAAACAGTTACAATTCACCAAAAATTATTTTCATCTCATTGAACCACATTTTAGTCCATGATATTAACCATGTCTCTCAGATTTTCGAAATTCCACTCACAGAAGCGGTAAAATTATGTTTTATCAAAAATTCAGTTTTTTTAACTACCACTTAGTGGTTTCACTATTAATCAAAAAATGAAAGTTTCCATAAAATACCAAAAATTAGGCCTAAGATATATTTGATATATGAATTCAAAAATGATGTCTATTTTATCAAATTCAAAACATATCAGCTACATTAACTAATTTAAAAAATAATTCATGTCATCAAAACAAATATCGTGTTTTTAAGAGATAATAACAATCAAAAGATTGACACTTGTTTATGTCTGGTTTAAATGTGAAATTACATCCAATGACAAAAATTGTATTAAATTGTAAAAATATATTATAAATATACTTTAAGACCACTCAAATTAATAATTTATCACTATTAATTATTTTGATTAAAAAAGTTGTTTTTAATTAAAATTTAGTAATTTTCACTATTCATCAGAATATGAAAGTTATCCGAAAAGTACCAAAATTTCACCCTAATCTAATTTTGATATTCCGAATCCAAAAATGAAGTCCATTTTTAGAGATAAAATTTCTAAAATTTTAAAAGGTGGTTATTACTATTCATAACGGCTAGTTTTAATAATATTTTAATATCATATCGTTGTTTAGTGAAACTCGGTATTGCGTACTACACACGCTATCGAGGAAGGTTGCGATTGCGTGTAAAGCAAGGCAAGTCAAATATGCGTGTTATGAAAGCTCCTTTTGGTTTAGCATACAACACAAGACATTAATGAAATTAAAAAGAATATTTTTCATAAAATCTCGGGGTGTTACATTCTACCCCCCTTAAAATGAATTTCGCCCTCAAAATTCGTCGGGGTTATAAATGGTTTACTACTCGAAAGTTTCTTTAATAGAAACCCACATCATAAAAAGGAATACCAAAACCAATATTTAAAAACGAAAGTATGAAACGTAACAGTTACCCAAATAAACTAATAACTGGGTTTCCACATAGGTGAAAATATGGATATGGAAGAGAAATCTAACCATCATGTTCTGATGGAGAGTGATAGAGAACATGGCTATGGAAAATCCAGCAATCACAAAGCCATAAATTTGTGATGATCTATGGTAACATCTTATTCATCAGATATAAGAGCATTAGGACAATATTTTTTGTTTTCAAGATCGTTTCCCTAAAGTCGATGAAATTGGAATTAGAAGAAATACTTTCGTGATTTCGGTATAGTCTCACCGTTGGTCGTTCTTTGGACAATTTCCACTTCATCTCTTAAATAAATGAAGTTTAATTTGTCATTCGTGATGTGATAGCATATCATGTGATATAATGATGGGTCATTCCATCTGTCTCAAACAAAAGGTTAGAAAAGTTATCAAAAAATACATAAGTCTATCTATAGTGAGATTAATCATATGTGGTTCCTAAAATGGACGTATACTTCATATACCATACTATTTAATATAATAAAACTAGTTTCTACTAAATAGGGACTTCTTGTAGGCCAGTGGTAGGCGATAAAGGCCAGTCGCACTTCGGTTGTGTGTTCGATTCCCACGGCCTTGTCCGATGCGATGGGTTGTCGCCCGTCCTGCAGGTTGTCCTTTTTCTAAACCTATATTACTATAACATCCCATCAATAATATCAAAAAAAAACTTTTATCCTTACACAATACTAACTTATTTCCAACATAGTCCATTCCAATATTTAGGCTTATCCATAATACTGCAGTCCACTCTCATAATATAGTGAAAACGATTACCAGAGATTTAATACCATCGTTGATCCCCATATATCATAAGATATGTCTTGTTGGTCACATTCCAAACATTCAAAGGCCTTAATCATGTATTCTCTTGAATACCCATTGATCCTTAGTGAAAACATGAATGCAGTTAAAAGTTAACACTTCCACATACCAAAAATCCTCAAAATTCTATATACTCAAACCATGATATCACTTAGTCCTTATATCAATCATGAGCTCATGAATACTGTCAAATATGGCATTTTCTCGTTTTCCCTTCATTTTGCACATATCATCTTTTTTCAAAAATATCTCTATCACTTTCCATGGTTACTAGTAACATAAAATTATTGAAGACCACAATAGACCAATACATAAATATTCCAAGACTCAACATTATTTTGGAATCCCATTACATAAACACTTAATCATTCCACCACATTGTTGTCATATTCAACATCGCCAATGGTGATCGCATGTGACTTCCCTTTTTTCCTTTGCCTTAAGTGGATGCTCATGTCGATCATCACTAACCCTTGGATTAGGGCATTTATTGGCATAATGTCCCATCTCCTTGCACTTGAAACATTGAAGTGTAGTAGGTTCATTCTTAGTATCCCTTCCTTTTTTTTGCATCATTATACATCTTCTTCCCATCATTGTGGCATTCAAATGCCCGATGACCTTTCTTTCCACATTTGAAACATTTACTTGTCCCTTTAAGACAATCTCCACCCTTCCTCTTTCCACGGTTTGAACATAAGGAAACATTCATCTTCTTTTCACCATTATTCTGAGATTTCTCCTTGAACTCCATCTTTCGTTTCTTGTCAAAACTATGAGATAGATAAGTAACACCAACTTCCATTTCTACCTTGATAGCACAACGCACAATTTCTTCATAGCTACTGAAGTCTCTTATAGCTAATTCCCTTCGAAGACTTGGTTTTAAGCCACTGAAGAATCGATCAACTTTAATTTCAGGTTGGATGATAAATCCAGATGCATACATTGCAAGCCTTGTAAAATTTGCTTCGTATATACCAACAGATTCATCATCCTTTTTCTTTTTTTCAAGAAACATCTTCTCCATCTTTGTTCTAAGAATACGAGGGAAGTACTTATTGAAAAATATGTTCTTGAACTCGTCCCATTCCATGGACTCAATTTCATCTCTTTGCCTCGTATTCTTGATAAGATTCCACCATTGATAAGCTTCACCTTCCCAACGATATACTGATAAGATGACTTTATCATGTTCAGAACATTGAAGAACTGAAAATATCTTTTCAGTGGTACTGATCCACTGTTCAGCAACAAGTGGATCAGAAGACCCACTGAAAGAAGGTGGACGTTGCCTCATGAAGGACTCAATAGAATATTGTTCCCTTCTCTGCTCATTTGGAAGTCCAGAATGATTCATCGCTTGTGTAAGTATAGCAATAAGATTTTGCACTCCATTTCCCATAACATTTGTTTGTTCATGAGGAAAATCATTGCATTGTCCATTGCATTGATCAACACGGTTCCTTCGGGTTCCAGCCATCGTCTAAAACACAAAAAGAATAATCTGAGAGGAAAAAATCATGCTAGGGAAAACAACATAATAAAGGGGGAGTACCTTCAATATCTAACATCTTAGGTTTAATTATATGATCGTTAGCTTAATTCTAGGACTATAACCTATACGTATCCTTAACCTTAGGGACATCCCTAGACATACCTTAGAAATATCTCTAAGGATTTCACTAAAGTTCTCGCATCCAAGTTTCCAAAGGTTGACTAAACCTTTCCTCTGATACCAACTATAAAGACCCGAATCTTAACGTACATAGACATTACATTACTTTTGCAGAATACTTAGTACATAACAAAAACACACACACAAGGACCGTAATAGTTTAGTGTCTTTGAAAACTCGGAATATATTCTTCTAATTGTGTTGAAAGATCTTCAACATCTCCCATAAAGATCTTCCTTTTTAAAAAAAACCTAATTCCTTTATTTATACCCTAGGGAAAAGAAAACATAAAAGGGTGAGCTCAAATGCTCAGTAAGGGTAAACAAAAGAAATATCAGTCACATCATATTCATAAGAACATATCTTTTGGAAATCTTAACCTGCAAAAGTGATCATAATTTCATAACATGGGATAAATCATAGTAGTGAAATGTATTCACAATAATCATAACGTAAAACATGAATCTTCGTGGCATACACACATAATCATAGAGAATTATTTCTTATTAGTCAAGACTCATTTCCAAGACTATCTTAGTGGACAAAGTCAATTTGTGAACTGAGTTCACTCCTCGTTTCAGTCCTGTTTCACTGAACCGGTATAATCTACCGTTCCAGCCATGTCTATCTCATGAGATATAAAATCTTTACCCAATGCATTGGATGGAGATATAGGTCCCACCCATCTCATAATGATACCATTCTTATGTGTGCCACAAAATCATAAACCATACATCATAGCACAACCCATGTAACAAAAATGGGAATCTTAAACATCGTGACATCATAAAAAAATTCATATAAGATAAAGGGATTCATAAAAATATAATTTCATCACAACATAATCAAATCAATGTAATAATAAAGATAGAAAAATAACCCTTTATTATCTTAGATGGAAAATAATTTTGATAAAGCATTTGAACTCCATTCTTGAGGAAAATATCCTTTCTGCTTCAAAAACACATTCCTTTCATTAACGTGTCATAAAATTTTAAACTAAAAGAAGTTGATTAAAAATAAAATTGAATACTTGTAAAGGAATATTCTTGGAAATAATGTTTTAAAAATCCATTCATGCCGCATAATTTAAAAAAAACATTCTTCTCGTACTTTTGTCGGAAAAGTCAAAAAGTACCTCGTACGAAAAATGACAAAATATTCCTTTCATATCTTTTACTAAAAACTCACCGAAAGGTAAAATTGGATTTAAACAATTGTAGATGGATGGAAATAATATTACATATTGAGGAAACATGGATGTGGATTATAAAATACACCCCAGTAAATTCCAAAGTATAAACAATCTCGGATAAAAATGAGATTGTGATTTTTCTCTTACCTTAGGTCCTATTTGCTTTGAAAGTTTCCGAACCTCCTGTATAATGATTTAAATAATGTTATTGACTTATTCCAGAATCATAATTATTGTTATGATATCATATATGGTCAAATTATTAGCTTCATAGTAGTAATATTTCATTTCCACTTGTTATTCAGGTGTTTATAACTTTTTGTTCTTTGCGTGTTTTGTCGAATAAATTCTTATTCTTCTCTTTAGGTTATAGATACATCATTTCCAGAATGGTATAAATGTACTATATATCATATTTATTCATTAAATTCATTTATATAATCATTATTCAATGAAGATCATGTAGAATGAATCGCATCACATCGTGGAGACGGTATTCCATACGTATGCACGAGCGATGATATCGTTCCCATGATCGTGGAATTGAATTGGAGTGTATGTATACTATTTAATAATCAATATAACTTTATAATAATCGTATATAGTAATTATTTACACCATTATACCCATCCATGTAAGGTGGTGGTGGAAAATAGATTACACCACGGCGTGGAGACGATATTCCGTACGTACGCACACACGGTGATTTCATTTTCCGTAGGATGGATAGATGGTGAAATAGGGTTGTTTCATACTTATAATAACATATCAGTATATTAGTGATACTTCTTTTATTACTTAATAATGAAACAACTAAATAAGGAGAAGTGGAAAAAGAAATAAAGATGAAAGAATCAGTAACGGACATTACCTTTTCTTTGAAGTGCTTCTTTGGGACCTCTTTTTTGGGCACTAAAATAGGTCTTTGAAGAAGACCAGAACCTCTAGGATGTTTCTAGGGAAGTGTAGAGGAGAAATTGGTAGGTTTCGGCCGATATTGAAGGCTCAATGTGGTGTGAGGAAGAGGGGGAGGACGTGCCCTTTTATAAGGGAGGAGAGGGGCACCTTTGGAATAACAAAAAATATTATTTTATTATAAAGTCAAATTCGGTTTTTAATAGCTCCAAATTGATATATTTCGAAGATAAGGTGGGTAGGGGTCGAAATTCCCCAATCCAATATAATTTAGACAAGTTTAGGTATCAATTTTAACCTTATCATTTAGATTTAACTTTAAGTTAGATAATTTAACTTTTACCGTGTCTTCTTGTTTTCTTACACTATAAGGTTAATAAACTTACCATATCAAGTCAAACGAACCCCAAGTTGTTTTTTATTAAACTATATAGCCCTATATAAGTAATTTGTCTGAAACATAGATTTTTAGGAATAAAATAACAATTATTAATATAATATTTGTTTTAAAAACTATTTTATGTCAATTTTGACACTATTTAGTAATTGATTTTTGTGAAAATCATACCAGAATGATTAGTTCGAACCAAGTAACTTAAATAATTACTAACATGTCATATTAACTTATAAAATTAGTGTAATTCATAAAAAGTCTCAAATTACATTTATTTGGGTATTTATAACATCAATTATGTCAATATTTCATTAATAAGATAATTACTCCATCATCTTTGTGTCATAAATAAATTAAATTATATAATGTATAAAAATTTCAAATAAAATACCATTATGTAGGAAATCTTTTTAGATTTATAATGAATATTTATAGTCTAATTTATCTTATATATATCCCCATATTAAAAATTATTTACTTATTAAACTTTGATTTTAACTATTTTAACCCTTCGTTAAATAAATTAATAATAAATGTCCTAATCTAATACAAGTGGGCCTAAATGGTCATATTTTATACATAAGGTTGTTTTTGGTCGAATTACACTTATCCAATAGAATTAGGACATGTGTTAGGGTAATAATAATATCATTTTTACCCTTAATTACCCTATTTACTTATAATCATGGTAAAAAAAAGTAAACAGTTACTATTCACCAAAAATTATTTTCATCTCATTGAACCAAATTTTAGTCCTTGATATTAACCATGTCTCGCAGAGTTTCGAAATTCCACTCACAGATGCGGTGAAATTAAGTTTTATGAAAAATTCAGTTTTTTTAACTACAACTTAGTGGTTTCACTATTCATCAAAAAATTAAAGTTTCCAGAAAAATACCAAAAATTAGGCCTAAGATATATTTGATATTATGAATTCAAAAATTATGTCTATTTTATCAAATTCAAAACATATCAGCTACATTAACTAATTTAAAAATTAATTCCCGTCGTCAAAACAAATAGCGTGTTTTTAAGAGATAATAACTATCAAAAGATTTGCACTTGTTTATGTGTGGTTTAAATGTGAAATTACATCCAATTACAAACATTGTATTAAATTGTAAAAATATATTCTAAATATACTTTAAAACCACTCAAATTAATAATTTATCACTAATAATTATTTTGATTAAAAATGTTGTTTATAATTAAAATTTAGTAATTTTCACTATTCATCAGAATATGAAAGTTATCCAAAATGTACCAAAATTTCACTCTAATCTAATTTCGATATTCCAAATCCAAAAATGAAGTCCATTTTGAGAGATAAAATTTCTTAAATTTTAAAAGGTGGTTATTAATATTCATAACGGCTAGTTTTAATAATATTTTAATAGCATATTGTTGTTTAGTGAAACTCGGTATTGCGTACTACACACGCTATCGAGAAAGGTCGCGATTGCGTGTAATGAAAGGCAAGTCAAAGATGTGTTTTTTGCAAGCTCCTTTTGGTGTAGCGTACAACACATGACATTAATGAAATTAAAAAGAATATTTTTCATAAAATTTCGGGGTTTTACATAACGCAACTCCAAAACAAGAGTTCCTAAGCAATTACCGGCATTGCAATTTCATCGGTGCCCTCGGAATTCGATTCCGTGCACCGGTTCAAAAGTTATAAATTCCCGCTCGTTCGTTCACTGAACGTACACGAGCTAAACTTCAGATAGAAATTCCGGGCACACCAGGCCTCAGAATCAGGTGCCGTCTGAAACTGCGTTCTTGTAAAATTCCAATGAAAATTAATAAAAAACTTCCCTTGAATTTTACGGGTCTTTAAAATTCATTTCAATAAAACCTCCTCATGTTTTCATAAAAAACATAAGGGATAATAAATAAATAAATGATAAGAAAGCTAGTACTTTTCAAAAATACCATTTTTAAAACCAATTTTAAAAAAATTGTCTTATTTTTTCATAATAAATGGAATGGATTTTATAATTAAAATATTATTCATTATATTACATGGTTAATTTATTTAATTTTCAAAACATATTTAAAAAAATATAAAATCATTTAAAAAAATATACCTTATTATTAAAAAATAAACACACATATTATTTTTTTAATGATGTTTTGAAATGGATTATCGGAATAAAATAAACTCAAAATGATGAAAACCAAGAATGTAAGAAATAAATTAGTTATATTTTATTTCTTATAAAATATGAAACTCATCTTTAAGGCACCACATTTACATTTTTAGAAAAAAAAATCACGTATAGATACATTATCCAATTTTAAAAATTGAATCAAGTATAAATTTTTTTTTGATAATGAACAATATCAATTGGAAAAATAAATCCAAAGTACCCTATCTAAACCAAGAAAAATATCATCTTCCATCCATTTTACACCATCATAATACAAATATTACATTGTATGAAGAAACCATAAAAAATTTGTAACACTAGCCCTAATAAAAAACTCCCTTAAATTATTGCATCATATCCATTGACTAACCATGAACTATATTTTTTAAGACACATAGACACTATGAAATTTAAGGGTCAAACAATCTCAGTAAAAAAGATCATGATGCTGAACTATGATACACATGAACACATGGTTGGAAAGAACATTCAAATCATGAAATGGGTTCTAGAATGTATATATAATTAGTTTATTTTTTCTGTAATGGTTTTCTATAACCCCGAGATTAATATCACACCTTCAATTTTTTTTTCTGCGTACGAAAATACAATTCGACCACAAGGAAACATGGATGTGTTAACGGATATCATCCCACTAATACTATAGGAATCAAAATAAATAAAAAAACATTTCAAAATCAAAAAAAATTATAAAAACATGAAGATCAAGGAACTAAAGAGATATCCCAACACTCCCTATACGTACATGTCAAGTTATCATTACAAACACAAACTCGATCTTATCATGACAATGAAAATACCTGAAACAGTACTCCAATGGAATATTCTCCTATGTAATAAATAGATCCTGACATATGATAGCATATTATAATAATCTAACCTAGGATTTCCCTATGAAGGAATAACAAACTAAAATTCCACATGCTCTAAAGGTGAACTTGATCACCCTATGCAACAAGCAAGAACCTATGAATCATTTGCGAACACATTAGAATGGTTTATACTTTTATTTATATTCAAAGAGAAAAATTTAATAAAATAAAAACATGAATAACCCATTAATATATCATACAACCATGAAAAAAATAAAATCAAAACGAAATAAATGTTAAAAACACCAATTAAACCACCTCTAACCCTAGTATCTCTCCCCAATGAAGAAAATAGTAGCAGATTTTAGTTACCCTATAGCCATATTTATACAATTACCTACCCTATAGCCCTTGAAATTGATACAATCATATTTTGATGAAGTAAATTAAATAATATTATATCTTCATATACCATGTAATGAAATTGTAAAGTCTCTTTTTTTTTTCTGGGCAAGACTTTCCAATATTACAATGAATATTTTCCGAACCAGGTATTAAGAATGTGTGCAATTTAGAGGCCCTCTGAGCCAAAAAATTAATTTTATAAAAATATTAAATATTTTTTATATCAACCACAATTGCTTTTCCTAAAAAATTTTAAAATATCTTAAAAAGTGTCTAGTTGGATATATGATACCATAGATGAATCCAAAAGGGAGATTTTACCTAAGGCCCATACTAATGATGGTTAGTATAGGACATTCAGATGGGGAAGCCATTAGTTGGTGAATTAGAAAAATTAGTTAATTGAGTTTATTTATTTAATAACCCTAACCCATATAACCAACATTTTGAGACTCGATTGTATAATAATGGACCAATGTAGATTTCATAATGTAGTTTTTACCAAAGGTGCAACCTAATTTTATTTGGCATTGGACATTTAGATGATCTAGCCCTTGGAGGGTTTATTTATTTAAAATAAATAAATTAATAAATAAATTGTTTGTTTTTTTATTAAATTACCTATTTACAACCTCTACAAATGCCCTATTATATAAATTTTAAAAGGGTGGACGGGAAAAAAATTCCGGATATATGTGGAGGGGGAGAGAATCTATTATTAGATGATTGATAAGAGATGAAAACTTGTTATTAGATCAAGATGAATTAATAGGTGGAAGATGAAATAGATCAGATTCATTATATCTAGAGGCATTCTTCAAAAATGATTCATCCATTATTGAGTTATGACTCATCAATAGTGGTTTCTTCTAATTTCTATTAATATATTGAGCAAGATAAAATTAGTTCCTTTACCTAAATTCATATTACCATCACAAAACCTCATGTACTATATTTAATTATTAATTCAAATCATTTCTTGTCCAATCCATATTTCAATACATGCTTTCACCTCTATGAAATCATTTTCATTGAACGCATGGAAAAATATTTATTATCACCTTTGTTATTATGAATTTTGTAATCCTTCTTGGCACTGTTCATTTTTTGGACCATTGAGCCATGATTAGACATTACATGGGTGGGTTCGAGTGTGATCGAACCCATAGATTCATTATGGTGGCAGGAACAACATGTGGATCAATAGTTTTGGAATGAATTGATATAGGATTAGGATGGTGTTTGGTGAATTGATAATTTATGTACAAGGAGTGTGAGAATTGTCATCATAGGTTGTTCAAGATCAGATTAGTGATCCCAAATTTTTTAATTATCATGTTATTATGATGTGTAGTGTAATAGTACATGTTATAACCAGAGGCCTCATACAGTGTATTGTGGATGGGTATGCAATGTGTGAATATGATTGTGGTCAGACCTGGATCTTTCATGAAGTGATCATATGTGGTCAACACATTGAGTGTTAATAATAATAATAATAAAAATATAAACAACAATAATAGTGATAATTTTATAAAAATTTATGATGGATTTGTTGTTATTATTATTGAATAACAGTAATAATAATTGTGGAATAAATAGTTTAGTTGGATTGTGAAAATAAATGTCTTTAATTTAATGGAAATGATATTATTATAATTTTTTTCATAATATTAATGATATTACTAATAAATGAAATGCGAAATAAATTATTGGAAGGGAATTCATCCAATATTATATAATCAAATAAATTTAATAAATTGGATAAATTAAAGATGATTGAGGTACCATGGATATAAGTTGTGCACCGTGTGAAAAATAGTGAGGTGTGACCTTCTTGTTAATATTGTGGGGGGAGGAAGTTATGTAAATTAATTATAATTTATGGAAAATAATAAATAGATTCTAATTAATAAGGTGGGGCACATAAGGATAGGTGCATGAGGAATCATCCCCTCTGAATGATGACACTCCCCTATATCCATGATATTGATTATAAAATAATAATAATAATAATAATAAAATATCAAATTTATTTTTATTCTCATGAAGTAATTAACTAGTCAAAAACATCTTCTTGCAACATCATATTATCAATCCATCTACGGCAATTTGAACCCATTATTGAGGCTATAATTTCAATACTAGTGATGAATAAATTTTTCATACTCTATCTTTATTTTAACAAAACGACATAAATAATAATATTTTTAGTTTTATGGAACCATGTATCTATCGTAACTCATCAATGAAATAATGGATTTTTAAACTATATTTGATGTAGCAACCATGAATTTGAGGATGATGTTTTGCGGCCAATATCACATATTTAATTTAGGCTCATGGTTTGGGCCTAGGAAGCACCATTCAAATATTAAATGGTGAAATATGATGTGTTCACCATGTGTATGATTTGGTAAAGTGAATATCATGTCCTGGTCAATTTTTTATTAGGATCACAGGACTTTGATTAGTTTTTTCATTTAACTGCATTTTTAGAGGCATGTGAGTGAAGTCATTATTATTACCTTTAGATTTATGATTAGCCACATGTGTTGGATATATTTTTGGCTCAGACATATTGGGTAGTACCCTCACACACCATGTAGTAATACATGACTCCAAATCCAGGTTCTAGGAAGAAAAATGATGAACAACATAGTTGGATAACATGTCGCTTGGTTCCCTTACATATTGTGTACCCTTAGTGCCCTTTTTAGGATATTTAAATAGATTATATCCCAATTGTTTGAACTCATTTTTTTGGACAATGAGTTTCCTTTACTGAACGTTTTTTGTTTAGAACATGATAGTTCACTATGTTTTGGACATCATGATATGATGTATAACATTTATTGCTTGAAACAAGGTTAGGAAATGATCAATGGGGGAAATGATCGTGTCGGATTACCCCTACCATTCTAAGTGAAACCCTCCAGTGTAGGTGGTATGTGGTGTTCCTAAATGCATAAAAATATGATTCTCTATAATTGTTTGGTAGTTTTTCCTCATCATAATTCTAGTTGAACCTCATGCATAGCAGGGATTTGGGGTCCTTGGAGGATACTGAATAAACACTCTAGTAGAGCCAGGTAGTGGTCACCTTGTTGCTTTCAAAATAGATCCTCTATTATATCTCTTCATTGGATTCTTCAATGCATTCTAATTAGACCTCTATGAGGGAGTTTAAGTGGTGTAATTACCTGACCCTAGTTACCTAGATTCGATTCATTATACCATAAAATTAGAATGATTAAAAGGAATCAAGTCTAGAAGGACTTATCAGTTTAGTAGTTTTGGAAAATAAATTACATACATGGAAATTACATTACACATTCAAACATAAAACAGAAGATAAATAATATATTTAGAACACAATTATTCCCCTAGCGTGAACCTGCATATCAAACATAATACACTTCTTGTAATCTTTGGGTAACAAAACATAAGAAAGTGATGATCTCATATGCTCATTATGGGTAAAGAATTTAGAAGAAGCTATAAACAATGGAGGAATGATGCTTAATAAAAACAACAGAATTTAAAATAGAAACATGAACATAAAAAAAATCTATCATTACCATATAAACATGAACATGAATATTCTAATAGTCTAATAATTTCATGTAATAATTATTTTCATAATGAGGGAATGCATAACATCGTACATCATTACTACATAGTCAAGGCCTCGTGCCAAGACTAAAAATAATTTTTTCAATTCCTTATGTAAAGAAATTAGTTTGTCTCTAGAGATCTACTGATTCATCGAGGGGATATAGCGGTCCCCACCCATCACTTACTAAGTCCACATCATTCTTCATATGAAAATACTGAAACATAACATAAACATTTGTATTAAAACATTCATACAAAAAGTCAAATACTTTAACCATAAACCATGAATAGAATATAAATATAACATCCATAGTCAAACATATCACAACTCATTCAATACAATATGTATGATTATATTAAAATAAATCAATGTCAATTACGAATAATTTCTACTAAAGTATTTTGACATAGTTTAAAATGATGTGTAAAACATTTTGAGAGAAATATCCCTTTTCATGAAATCATTTAAAAGTTACAAATATATAAACGAAGTAATTGAAAAAAAAAAGAATCAAAGTGAACCATAAAATTTTGAAACTTTTTAAAGGAATTA
Organism: Viscum album; assembly: GCA_963277665.1. Taxonomy (NCBI): domain Eukaryota; kingdom Viridiplantae; phylum Streptophyta; class Magnoliopsida; order Santalales; family Viscaceae; genus Viscum; species Viscum album. Next base: position 1,391,405,247 of record OY728126.1, on the reverse strand, counting down.
ACATCTTAAAACAATCATAACAATAAAATAAATCATTAAAATCATTTTGAAAACATGGACATTAATGAGAAGGATTTGGAAGAATAATTATTTAAAACATTTAATATTTTGTTTTTGTTTATGAGTGCATTAATTGAATCATTTTTAAATGTATTTTTTGATACATGCACATGGATTATAAAAAATCCCTAGAAAATAATTACACAAAAACAATCTTGGATAATAATGTGATTGAGGAATTAACCCTTACCTTGGACTTTCCCTTAGTCGAGGGAAGATTTATGCTCTTATATAGTGACCATAGTATGCTATTAAGTTATACCAGATCTATATTCATATTTATTATATCATATATGATTCATTTATGACTTTATACTACCCATTTAATAATGAGTTTCTTGTTAAATTAACATCTTCAGTAATAATCTCTTTCTTCATCGTATGTGTTTTAACTTGTTAATCTTGATCGTATAATCTAGATCATGATTTTAATAATTCCATAATATAAAACATGATTTATTTATAATATATATTTTTAATATAAATATTTTTAATAGGTAGATATTTTAAATGGAAAAAACTGTTTATGGAGACGGTAAGTTATACGTACGCATAAACAATGTTTCTGTTTTAATATCATATTGAATAAAAGTATATGAATAAGATATATGTAAGTACATATATATATATATTTATATATCCTTAGTAGCATTATTATAAAAAAAATTACATACTTATTAAAAATATATATTTTTATAAATATCATTGATTGGTGAACCAGGAGATGAATATCATCGCGTTGTGGAGACTGTAAGTCGTACAAACACCCGAGTGAAAATTCCATTTCATTAACGATTAAAATGTGTGGAATTAGATGGTATATTGATAGTAAAAATAAATTATCATATTATTTTCTTTATTTATATAAATATTACTCTTCATTATATCCATCCAAATAATATAGTGATGAATATAAAATCATGATACGATGTGGAGATAGTAAGTCATACGTACGCAAGCATGGTGAAATTATCATTAATTGGATGGATAGAATTATGAGTATGGTTTTACCATATTTATAATAACATAATAGTATGTGGAAGTTAATTTAGTTATTATTTTGGTATAGATATAACAACGAAAGAGAATGTGGAAGAAGAAAATAACATTGGAAGCGGTGAAAAAATAATTACCTCTTCCTTGGGAGTTTCCGTTTGATATGAACAAAATGTCTCCATAGGATAGCTTTATAATCAAGGTAAGGACTATATGTTTATGTGATGGTATTTGGGAGGAGGTTTGGGGATGGGTTGGACCATAAAATTGGCTTTGGAGGTGTGATATTGAGAGAAGGGTAAGTACCCTTTTATAAGAGAAGTGAGGGTCACTTTAGAATAGGCTTGAAATATTATTTTATTATAAATTCATTTATGGTTTCTAATGGCTCCAAATTGATTAATTTAGGATATATGGTCGGGAGGGGTCTAAATACTCTTAAAAAATTTGTTTTAGACATGTTTAGGTCACCATATTAAACATATCTTTTATATTTAACTCTTAGTTAAATAATATATCTTTTACCATGTTCTCTTCTGTTATTATCATAAATGGTTAATAAACATACTATAAAAAGAAAATTTAACACCAATTAGTTAATTATTGATATATCTAACCTTATCTAAGTACACTGTCCTATAATTATATTTTTTGAATAATTATAACAATTATTAATATAGTATTTATTTGAAAAACTCATTTATGTCAATTTTGGCACTATTTGGTATTTTGTATTTGTTAAAGTCATAAAAACTTTATTTCATAAATATTTTTTTAATCATCCCTAAAATGTGATATTAACCTATAAAATTTTTTGATGGCATAAAAGCCTCAATTTACCATTATTTGTATAATTATAATAACAATTATTTTAATCTTCCATTGATAAAGTAATTACTACATCATCATTATGTCGTAAATAAAATTATTTATTTAATATCTACAATTTTAAATAAAACAAAATTATGTTTTATTTTTTTTATGTTTAAAAAAATATTTATATTCGAATTAATCTTTTATATATCCCTATATTAAAAAAAATTTAGTTATTAAACATTGAATTTAACAATTTTAACTCTTTTTTAAATAAAATAATAATAAATTCCCTAACCTAATCCATGCGGACCAAAAAGATAGTATATTATTCCTAAAGGTGGTTTTGGTATAAAACACTTTTCCAATTGAATTTGGAAATGAGTTAGGGTAATTATGTTATCATTTTACCTTTAATTGCCAAATTTAATTTTAACAATGGTAAATAAAAGTCAAAAGATACTATTCATAAAAATTATTTTCATCTTATTGAACAAAATATAACATACTGATGTCAACCATGTCTCTGAAATTGTTGAAATTAAATACAGAGAAGCTGTAAAATTACGTTTTATGCAAATTTTTAAAATTTCCATGAAGGTAGGTAAAAGACGTTAAAAAGTTCAATAAAATTTTATACATTTAAATTTATTATAAAATGACTCAAATGAATTGAATTTAACATATATAGTTATTACATAGATATATTTTCATAAAATAAATATTAAAAAAATAAATAATTACTTAAATTAAAAGTTGGTTTTAAACAATAACATAGTGTTTGTCACAATTCATCAAAAATTTGAATGTTTTTAGAAATAAATCAACATATGCTAATTTTTATATTCCAAATTCAAAAATGAATTCCATTTTATCAAATTAATAACATAGAATTTCTATTAATTAATTTAAAATTAATTCACTATTGTTAAAACCGAAAAGTGGGTTTTTAAAAATTAGGTCCAATAAAAGATTGACACGTGTTTATGTTAAATTTAAATGTGAAATTACATATAATGACCAAAATTGTACTAAATGATTAAAATATAATCTAATTGTTCTTCCAAACCATTCAAATTAATAATTTAACACTATAAATTATTTCGATTAAAAAAGTTTTTTTCAATTGAAATTTAGTATTTTTCACAATTCATCAAAATATAAAAGTTATCAGAGAAGTACCAAAACATTATCAAAACTAATGTTTTATGTACCTCTTCTAAATAAGAATTTAATATCATTAAAAATAATATAAAATAGTTTAAAATATTGGATTTAAAAAGGGGTGTTCATTAAAAGGGGGTAAAATTGCATGTTTTAATAAATACTTCTTTTATCTGAATAAACTAAATTTTGTCTTATATTATTTATAAGATAGAATATATGAATTATAAATTTTTATGGACTATATAAAATTAAAATTTTTGTTAATACTATTCATAAAAACTTTTTGAACGGCTAGTTTGGTTAGACATAATGCGCTCGAACTCGGTGTTGTGCATGGAGCATGTTATTGAATTATATGGAAGAGATAACATACTTTGAAATATTGGGGTGTTACATTTTTCCTACCTTCAATAAACTTCTTTCTCAGAATTTAAAATTGTTCTGTGAAAATAAAAGGTGAAAAATAGAAAAATACCCTTGTGGAAAATCCACATCAGAAATTGGATGAATAATATTTTGTTTAATAAGAGGGAAAGGGAAAAACAATTCACCCCCAAATTATGATCTCTATTATGAGAATAAAATTTAGGTCCTCAAAGACATCAATAATTGATGATTTAAAATATCATCAGTTCAACAAAACCTTAGGTATTTGGATAACACATTTTTTGTTTTAAGATCTCTTCTCAAAAATTTAAGAATTAATTTATTCATATAATAAAATGTAAAAAATAAACTTGACCAACATAGTTTAATCCTTCAACCAATTTCTACCACAAAATTATCTTCCACTCCAAATGATAATAGAATTAAAAAAATATTTTATTTACCCTAATCGTATAGGGTTCCAAAAATAATGAATTTATAATTAAATTTTGAAATAACATAAAAAACTATATCATAGGAAATAGGACACCATATAGTCCAGTGGTAGGTGATGCACACATGTATCCCGTCGATTTTGTGTTTAGGTATTGTGGCCTTGACGGACGCGACGAGTTATCACCTGACCTATAAGTTGTAATTTTTATAACAATCCAAAAAAAATCTTATGAAATGATTTAACCAATAAAATAGTATCCAATGTCAATATTAATCCATTCCAACCATTAGACACTTCCAAAATACATCATTCCAAACTCAAAGTCCAAAATTTATAAGGAACGTAATCATAATGAAGATTCATTTTTTGACGTAATAGCATGTGAATGCATTCATAATGTATTCTTTTAAAACATGGTTACACACTAAATTACCATAAAACTGTTTCATTACATTCATTATACTTTATTCCTTATAGAATACAAGATATAATCCTAATATACAAAAATGATTTAAACTCCAACAATAATGGAATAAACTAACAACTAAATAGTTTCAAAGTAGACAATAATAAAGAATATAATTTTTCCAAATCAATCATATCTTAATCCAAAATCAATACCTCTATATCAGAACCATATTACATTTTATCATTCCTTCAACTATGTATTTTTCAAATTGTTTAACTTTCTATCTAGTAACTTTTCATAGAACTTTATAATCTCAAATCCTCAATAAAATAGTACAAAAATACAATCCTTATTTATTTCCATAATTCATATATTCAATACATCATTTATACAACTCTCAAATGAAATAATTCTTCTATAACAGCGTAAGAACAATAGCCATTCCTCTTCATTTGTGGTAGTATAATAACATTATTATTATCCAATAGCATCATTTGGGCCATATACTGATGATTTGGACATCGATTCACGTAGTGTCCCAATGTCTTACATAAAGAGCATTGTACATTGGAAACCTTTTTCATAACCCTCAAATCACATACTTTGTGTCTTTTTTCCCCACACATATAAAAAACTCTCATTACCTTCATGATTTTTCCAATGTGATTCTCTCTATAGTTATGACATATGGAAAAATACTTCTTTCTCCTTTTCCATTTTTCCATCTTTCTCTCTTCCATCCTTTTCTAGTCTTTCTTCCCATCAAATATATAGGACTCAGAAAATTATTTAATTATATTATTAACACATGATACTATTTCTTCACATGATGAGAATACGTGAGAGACTATTTTTCTTATAAATATTTGATTAATACCATGAATAATATAATAATTATTACTCAAAGTATTATGCATATTGTTGATGTTCTAATTCCTTCTACTGGGTGCCATTTACAAAAATGGCTTACTATGTTACTTTATGAATCGCAATCCATTATTCAAAGCTTGTAAAATACCTAATGTAAATAGAAAGGTTTATAAATATAATCCATAATCATATAAATCATTTAATTGTGGAAGTATTTAGTCTTAAATCCACCACAATGGCTTGTAAATTAAATTTGAATTATCTTAAGCATATCGCCCAAGAGTATCATAACCAATAGAGTAGCAAGGCCAGTTGTCATGTACCAGGATATCCCGGGACAAGGCCGAAGCTCCTTTTTTGAGTTTTCACTAATAGGTAATCTGTGCTAGAGCCGCCTATAACTTCCCATATCCAAACAGGGATGTATTTCTTGTAAAATTCAAATAATTTCTACATTACCAAAATTCAATGAATTTATTCTATACTAATCCTTATAGTTTATCTTAGGGTAATGTTTCAAAATTAAAGTTTATCTTAATCTATTTTAATGTTTTGTACTAAACTGATTCTGATACCAACTGTAAAGCTCCAATCCCAGTTACCCAGAGTCAGTCCATTATTACATAACATTAACAAGATTATAAGGAATCAAGTCACAAAACACCGATCAGTTTAATAGTCTTGGAATATAGATTAAACACAAGAAAAATATATTACAGAATCTAAAAACAAATACAACAAAAAATGTACTGATAATGACATTATTACCTTATATTAACCCCACATATCAAACATAATACACTTATTGGAATCCATGAAAAAAAGTAAAATAATGTTGTGATATCAGGTGCTCTATAATGGTATGGAATTTAGCGGAAGCTATAAACTTTTAAGGAAGGATGTGTAATAAAAACAATTGCCTTTTAAACATATATTTTAATATAGTACGGATAAAATAAATCAAGCATTACCATATAAACAAGCACATGGATATTATACTAGACAAATAATCACATGTTATACTTAATTTCACAATGATGGAATTCCTAACTCCATATATCATTACCACATATTCAAGGCCTCATGCGAAGACTGAAAATGGAATTTTTTCAAGGCCTTATGGAGGGACACTAGTTTGCCTCATAAGAGTTGTTGATGCATTAAGAGGCCATAGTGGGCCCCACCCATCTCTTATTAGGTCCACTGCATTGCTCATATGAAAATGTTGAAACATTACATAAACATTTGTATTAAAACTAGTATACGAAATGTCAATACTTTGACCATAAGCCATAAATGGTATAAAAATTGCACATCCACAGTCAAATATATCATATTTCATTCAATACAATATTGATGATTGTATAATAATATATCATCCCCAATCTATAATAATATCTATTAAAGGATGTTGACATAGTAGAAAATGACGAGTAATTTTTTTTGAAAAATATCCCTTTTTTTGAAATAATTTAAAAGTCACACATTTACAAAGGAATTAATTTGAAAGATATTTTTTAAATCAAGGTTTCCCATACCAAATTTTATATTTTTAAAGGATTTTTCATTTTATAACAATAATTTTCATATAAATACATCCTTAAAAATATTTTGAAATCATGGACATTAATGAGAATGAATTAGAAGAATTGTTATTTTAAAACATTTAAATGATTTTTTATTTAAAGAGCACCTTAAAGGAATCATTTTTAAATTTATTTTATGATACATGGACATGGATAAAAAATATTTCCTATGAAATACTAACACATAAACAACCACGAATAATAATGTGATTGAGGAATTAACCCTTACAGTGCACTTTCATTTGGTCAATTTTACGTTTTACCTACCATATAATAACCATAGTATGTTATTAAATTGTTCCATAACAATTTTCATATTTATTATATCATATTGAATTCATATATGACTTTATACTACCCATTTAGTAATGATTTCCATGTTAATTTAACATTTTAGTTAATAATTGATTTCTTTATCGTACGTGTTTTAACTTGTTATTCATGATCGTATCATTTAGATAGTGATTTATGTAATTCAAAAATATAAGAAATGATTTATATATAATATATATTTAAAATATAAATATGTATACTATTTAGATATATGAAATGGAAAACACTATATACGGAGACGGTAGGTCGTACGTACGCATAAACGTTGTTTCAGTTTTCATGTCATATTGAACGGAGGTATGTGAATAAGATATATGTAAGTATTTATATATATATAAATCTCTCTCCATTATAATTATTATGGAATATATTGCATAATTATTAATAATATTTTTTTTATAATCATCGTTGAATGGTGATCCTTGAAATGAATCTGTGGAGGCGGTGAGTTATACGTACACCCGAGCGATGATATCAATCATTAATAAATAAAAAGTGTGGAATTAGATGGAATATTAATTGTAAAGGGATATTATCACGTTATTTTAAATATTTATATACATATTACTCATCATTATATCCATCCAAATAACATAGTGCGGAATAACAAATTACTATACGACGTGGAGACGGTAATTCGTACATATGCAAGTATCGTGACATTATCATTCATTGGATTGATTGAATAATGAGTATGGTTGTACCATATTTATATTAAAATCACAGTTAGTATAAGGTACTGGAGTTCCTATTTTGGTGTGGAAATAACTAAGAATGATAAAGTGGAAGAAGAAAAGAACGTTGAAGGAGGTAATAAAATAATTAACTCTTCTTTCAGTGTTTCCTTTTGATTTGAACAAAAGGGCTCATCAGGATGGATTTATACTCAAGAGAAAGCCTCTATATTAAATAGAGGTATTTTTTAAGAATATTTGGGTTGGTTTTAGCCGAGACAAATGGATTTAGTGGTGTTATTTTGAGAGAATGTGAAGTACCCTTTAATAAGAGAGGTGACGGTCACTTTATGAAATGTTTAAAATATTATATTATTATAAAATAATTTTCCTTTTATAATGGATAAAAAAAATTATTTATAATTTAATGTGGGTATGGGTATAAATCCTTTCTACCAGTAGGTTTTAGACATGCTTAGGTCACCATATTAACCCTATCTTCTAGATTTCACTTTGAGTTAATTTTTTTAACCTTTATAGTGTCCTATTTCATTATTATAATAAATGGTTAATAAATAAACTATAAAAAGCCAAAAAAACCCAAGTGGTTAATTATTTTTATTTATAACTTTATCTAAAACCTTTTCCCAAACCATAGATTTTTATAAATATTATATCAATTAATAATATTATATTTGTTTTAAAAACTCGTTTATGTCAATTTGGACACTATTTGGTATTCGGTTTTCTTAAGTCATAACAACATTATCACTTCTAAAAAATTATTTAATGAACCCTAAAAAGTCATATTAACCTATAAATTTTGTGGATTGCACAAAAATCCTCAATTAACATTTATTTTTATATTTATAATATCAATTATTGGAATCATTCATTGATAAAGAAATTACAACATCATCATTGTGTCATAAATAAATTTATTTTTTTTATCTCTAAAATAATAAATAAAATTCCATTATGTAGGAAGTCTTTTTATCTTTATAATGAATATATATAGTCGAATTTATATTATGTTTAACCCTATATTAAAAATTGATTAGTTATTATACATTGAATATAACAATTTTAACTCTTCTTTAATAAAAATAATTATAAATGTCCTTATCTAATCCAAGTGGACCAAAAGGAAAAAATTTTATTCAAAAGGTTTTTTGGTTAAATGACAATTATCCAAAATAATTAGGATATGTTTTAGGGTAATTATTAAATCATTTTTACCTTTAATTACCCTATTTAAATTTTACTGTGGTAAATTAGTCAAATGTTTCTATTAATAAAAATTATTTTTATTTTATTTAACCAAATTTTACATAAAGATGTCAGTTGTGTCTCTTATATTTTTGAAATTCAATTTACAAAACTGGTAAAATTACATTTTATGCAAATTTTCAAATCTTCCTAGAAATTGGTTAAAAGACGTTAACAAGATCAATAAAATTTTATACATCTACTACTATTATTAAATTACTCCAATGAATTACATTTAAGAAATATAGGTATTATATAAGAGTTTTTACTTAAAATAAATTTAAATAACATAAATAATTATTTAAAATAAAAGTGGTTTTTCAACAATAACAGAATGTTTTTTATTATTTTTAAAAAATTGACAATTTTCATAGAAAAACCAAAATGTCTCCATAAGATAATTTTGAAATTCCAAATTCAAATATGAATTCTATTTTACAAAATTCGAAACATAGAGGTTGCATTAATTAATTTCAAATTAATTCATGTTGTCAAAACCAAAAAGAGTGTTTTTAAAAAAGAAAAAAAAATCAAAATATTGACACGTGTTTATGTCAAATTTAAATGTGAAATTACTTATAATGACCTACATTCTATTAGAAAATAAAAATATAATCTAATTTTTCTTCCAAACAATTAAAATTAATAATTTAAAACTATAAATTATATCAATTAAAAAAGTAGTTTTCAATTAAAATTAATTATTTTTCACTATTCATCAAAATTTGACAATTATCATAAATATACCACAAATTTACGCAAAAAAAAATTTATATCCAACTGCTAAAGAAGAATTTAAAATCATTAAATTGAATTTATTAAAGAGACAAATATTGTTTTTAAAAAATGGGTTTCAATTAAAAGGCGGTAAAATTTCATTTTTTTTAAAAACATTGTTTATCTGAAAATATGAATTTATTCTTATATTATGTCTTAGAAACACATAATATGGATTCTAAAATTATATGGAGTGTATAAAAATCAAAATTAAGTTAATACTATTCATAAAATATTTTTGAACGGCTAGTTTGGTACGTTGTGGTGTTCTCGAACTCAATGTTGCACGTAGCACAAGTTATTGAATTACATAAAAAAGATAACATACTATGAAATTTTGGGGTGTTAAATGTGGTGTCCTAAAATACATTCGATTATACCCTCTATTAGGGATGTGCAGTGGCACCATCATTGACTAGTGAATTGACCCTCCAATAGAGATGGGAAGTGGTCTCCTTGAAAATTATTGAGTGTTAACATTCAATAGATATAGGAAGTGGGTCCTTGATAGCTATAAAAGTAGAAACCTGAACCCCCCTGACACACTAGGACTCATGTCATCTCGTGGGAGTTTGTTCCCACTAGACATTGTTTCTGAATAATTGCGAATTGATTGACATGTATGGTTACTTCTATGATGATGCATGGGATATTGGGTATCATTGATGGACTTTTGGTATTGTTGGATACTATTCTAATTTATTTTTTATGTTATATGGAGAACCTCATAATATCTTTTTTGGGATTCATTTCACTATGCATGTATATAATTATTTCTTATCCACACCTTGGATTTGGATACTCTCCATCTAGTAGTTGCAAAGATGTACATGGTATTCCAAGTTCATTTTTTTAGATACTTGTTGTTGGATAAGTCTACAACATTTCTATATGTTGTAAATAATTTATGGGTATTTCATATAATTACTATTTCTAGCACTTTGTTCTTTGATATCATTACTTTATTTCTATGTTTTTGTTGAGCTATTTCCATTCACATTATCTTTAATAAACTAACCTGATTTTAATGTTGTGTCTCTTACTTCTCCCCTATAATTTTTTTGGGAGTACTAATGGGTATGTTTATACTCATCCCTTCTAGGACATTTCCTAGACATGTCATGTCTTACATATATTCCAGACTAGTCGGTAGTGACATTAGAGATTCTTAGGGATACAAGGTTCTTCAGACCGCATATGATGGTTAAAGCAGGGTATTCAAAATCTTGGCTCTCTTAGAAGTTTAATTTCATGTTTTTTAGTGTTATACATATTTATGGATGGGTATGTATTTTTTAATTTACTTTTTATTTCTTACTATTTTACACTTGTAAAACATTGATGTTTTTAATGATTGGTTTACATTATATATGTGTAGTGTATTTTACTCTTTCACTCTTCAATTTTTCATCGAGGGTTGTTTTTGTGCATCCATGTGCATAGGAAAAGGCCTCTATGAGTTAGTTATGCATTCATCACTAGTCGCATAGGTTCTGTGATGGTCTATTTTAAATGAGAGTGGAGGCTTGTAATTATTTAGTGATATAAGTTTATAGAATTTAACAGATCCAAAATTTTCTAATGGATGCAATCACAACCATATCTCTTCAAATAGAATATGATCTTTCTAATTGTACTAGCACATGATTCAGCCTAATCCATGAGCACATTGTAGGATCCAGGGACAAGAATCACCCCAATTTAATGTTTACACAGACTCCCTTTCTCCTATGTTTGAGGTTTGTATCAATCCTATGGTTGTTATATCCCACTTTGTTAGGATCCCGTACGATGGTTATCCTCATGATAGTTTCTCTCAGGGATGTCATTGGGAATTAGTAGAGTCGTATGAAAGTGATATATTAGTGTGGAATCATACATGAATGTAATAGTTAATTATACCCACCAAGACGTTTCCTTGGGTCGTGATTCAAAACAATGTGGGAGAGTATGTATTATCCCAATGAATTATGTATTGATGTATGATGGAAGAGTTTATTTGTGTTGCATTTTTGGGATGTTAGTATGTGACAGTGACTTAGAGTAGGACATGGTATATGAGATCAATAATCCAGGGAGAGTATGGGTTCTTGGAATATGGAGATCCTCATTAGGTGGATCGAGCATATTTTAGGTTACGACCTATATCACTAATATTTTTGCAGTATTTGTTAGCATAGAGTTGAAATCCACATTTCACTAGTTGTATCCCATCTTGAGACCTAGTGATACTAGTGGTGTCATTTCTTCTCGACCCTAGTTTTTTAGGATCATTAAAATATAATCAGTTATGACATATTTATACTGAAGGTGTGACCTTACACTTTATGGAGAGAGACATATCCTCACAATAAATCATTCCATTTGGTTAGTGGGACCCTATGATGCCTTCTCCAACATGGAAAAGTCATCTACTATTCACGATCAGATTATTCTAACTAGGGATTATGATCTGAGTTATGGAATAGTGTTTTCCTTCATGGTGATGGGTGATCCATATATGGAGAAGGATGAGCTCATTTGTAGGATTTTATATATTATTCAACAATTGGTTTCTATTAACCTTTCTAATAGTGTATTTTATGGGTTCTTATCTCTGTGGAATATTGGTTGGGTATGATGATGTTTCATGATTATATCCCTATTGTGAGATGAACCTCTATATCAATTTACCCAGGTATGGAAAAAATTATGTGCTAGAACATCATATGACACTGTGGGGCTATGAGATATATTGGTGTGGTTGGAAGGACTGCATAGTTTGGGCTTTGTAGGAGCTAATGTGTTCACTCAGGATAACATGTTTTTTAAGAGGTAGATTATAGCTTACAGTCATGTTTTGGTATTTTTCACATTAGACAGATGATGCATGGAATATTATAAATGCCATGAATCATTTAGTTCATTGACTAATGGTTTGGGGAATGTGTATCTTAGGGGATGACCCCAGAATGTGTTATCACTTGTTCTGATATCACGAGTTGGATTTATTGAGCTTGTCGCTCGATATATGTTGGGTTTTATTTGATTTTTTTGTTTTACCCTTCAGCATGTTAAATTCCACCAGGGCATGGTTGGTGTTGCAGAGCCCCATGAAATGGGCTATCATCCATTCCTATCAAGAAATGTGATATTTTATTTGAGCTCATTTTTTAAACTGTTAGGGTAGGGATCCACCAATATTCATTCAGTCAGTGGTTTTTACACATCTGATTCCTCAAGGAGTTAGGGAGTAAAAAAATAGGTATATCAATTAAGAGGTATTCTATGACCATAAAATCATAATACAACCATAATATATATATTTTAAAGAAGTTAATCACATAATAAATAATTTGAATAAGTCCAATGGTTCTGTTCTTGTTATGTGAGGAGGTGATGAGGTAGTTCAACACATATCCTTTGGTTGTACATCCCGATATATGGAAGATTTTTGGAAGAGAAAATTGTTGGCTCTGTATCCCCACCATTTCCAAAGTTTTTTATTTTTATAGATGAAAATATTTGACATGAGAGTAATTTATGGACTCTATTTTTTCCATTTTTTACTTTGGAATATTCTCATAAATATTTTTGAACTCATGCGCGGAGACAAAATGCGATTTTGAGGCTCGATGAGCCTGAAATTAATTTCATGAAAATATTAAATATATTGTATATCAATCCCTTATATTTCTACTAAAAATGTAATATATCATAAAAACATTCCCTTTTCTGAAATATGAGTCCATGAATTAATTTGGAAAGTGGATTTTACCCAAGGCGTAACATAAATTTGACCGGTATTAGATGTTTGGATTGGAAGCCGTTGGAGGGTGTGTTGGATAAATTAAATTTATTTATTTATTTATTTAATAACCCTGCCCAAAATAACACAAATAAAGACACTCATACGGGATATCTAATACCACCGTTGTGTTTGTAATGAAATTTTTTCTCTAGAGATCACCTAATGTTGGATGGCACAAGATGTTCAGATGAGGCATTAATTGGATGGAATTTTTAATGAAATTAAAAAAATAATTTTTGTACTTATTTTATTAAAAATCTTAATTAAACCCTTTAAAAATACCTTATTATGAATAATTTATAATGGTTCCTTGTATAACCTTTCCTTGATATATGTTGAGGATGAGAGCATTCTTCATTATTGGATTGAGTTCAAATGGTGACAATTGATCAGATCGAGGTGAATCGAAAGGGAGATGATGAAGCATATTATCATTATGGATAACGGATGTGTTCTTCACCATCGGTTGATCCATATTCAATGTATGACTCTCCAAATTTTCATTCCACCATTTTTTACTAATAGATTAAGGATGATGATATTTTTTTCAGTGATATTTATTTATACGATCCTTTGCATGATCCAATGAATTGAATTAAATTATTCATTAAATTTAATTATTTTCTATTCCTTGATAATCACATATGATTTCATATTGTGGATTTTTTCCCTAAATTCTTGGACAATGATGCATATCATCATTGTTATCGGTTATTTCCCCCATGGTGACGAGTGGTCAACATGAATGTGATGGGGCATGGACATGGATCACCGATGAGTTTGAAAAATGTGGTCAATGTGGTGGGAGTTGATGATAATAATTATAAAAATTGTAAAATGATGAACAAAATTTTAACAAGGATTTGTTTTAAATATTTTTAAATATTAAGAATAATTGTGGAATTAAGAGTGTGGTAGTATAATAAAATCAAATGGGTTTTATTTAATGGTAGTTGTATTATTAATATTATTCATAATGTAAATTAAATGTGAAAAAAATGAAATGTGAAATTAATGAATGGGATGGAATTTATCAACAAATATAAAATCAAATAAATTAAATAAATATGATACATTTATGATGAAGTAGGTCCATTTGATATTATTGGTGAGTTGTATGAAGAAGGGTGGAGCATGAACTTCTTGTTGACGTGGAGGGGATAGTTATTTTCATTAAATAATACTTATTCATAATAATTATGATCTTCCTAGAGAAAAGGTGGGGTGCATGATGATAGTTTCAGGAGAATTTGTCCCTTATATGTTAAGACACATCCATATTTCCTTAATATTGATAATAAAACAATATTAATAATATATTATTATTATTATTATCACCATGAAATCAATAATTAAGCCATAACCCCATCATGTGATGTTAGATAATCAATATGTATGTAGAAATGTCATCCTATAACCGAGAGAGTTACATCAAGACTAGTGATGGATACCATTTTCTAACACATGCCTCATATCCATGAAACACACAATAATAATTCATTTATTATATTATCGTATCCATGTATCTGACATAACTCAAATGTGTATTTCCATATAGACAAACCATCAGTAAATATTTTACCTATAAATAGAGGAAAATCATTAGAGACCAATACTAGGTAGTTTATTTTGATTTGTGGATTAGGAACACAAATCACTATTTGAGTGTTAAGTGGAGAAATGTGAATTTTTCACTAGGTTTTTGATTTGGTAATGTAAATAGCCTATCCTAACAATTTATCATTGTATATCAAAATAGTGTGATCTATTTGGAAATCCAAGGCCTTATTCTTAGGTATATCAGTGAAATAATTATTTCCCATTTGTATGATGAAGATCTGAATGAGTTCATTACTCTTTTGGTATAGACATGACCTATATCACCCTTCCACACCATTATGAACTAAATAGACTAAAACTCATGTGATAAAGAGGAAATGGCCCAGACAAATATTTTGATCACACATTGTCTGGGTTCAATACAAGATTTAAACCCCGGGTGTCTTTTTGTGAAACTTCAATCATATATATCTACATTATTTAATCATGGATTTTGGGCTACTAGTAGCCTACAAAAAGTTTTTCACAAAATTAACACAATGGTTCCCTCTGTTTTGTATTTCAAGATACCATTTGGAACAATATACATAATAATTTGAATTTTGAAAATACTTGATGACGATAGTGATATCATAAGATCATGACATCATTTCTGAAAGTTATCGTATAACATAGATGGGAAGTGGAATTCATCAATGAATACCATGTCGAACCTCAAACATTTCATGGAAGTTAATTCCATGACATAATTCTTCTTGACACTCCAGTATAAGTTGGTAGTGGATTCCTAAAAATATTATCAATAGACCCCATAGTAGAGATGGGTTATTATATCCTCAACAAATTCTAAATAGAACCTCTTATAGATATGGGTATTAATGTCATTGATTATTTATACGTAGACACTCTCATAGTGCTGGGAAGTTGTGTAATCAATGACTTCCAAGTATTCTATCAATATGGGAAGGATAGGTTCATCCTAAATGACTACTGAGTTGACCTTTTAGTATATATGGGGAGTATCATGCGAGATGATTATCGAGTATTATCCTCTAGAAGATTTTCGAAGTGGTTTCGTGATGTCTGTCTGAGTGTAACCCCCTGAAACACTACATATATGGTCCACTTCATGGAGTTCATGCCCACTCTCTTGCATAGCATTGTGATGAAGCATTTTTATACTTATATGGTTACTTCTATAAAGTCACAAGGAATTTTGGTAATCATTGATGAAATTTTTGAACTAGTAGTTTCTCTTCTTATTAGTCAAATATATGAGATTAATATCCACTTGAACCATCATTTCAGTTACATTTAACTGATCATATATATAATTATTTTGTATCCACTCTTTTTGTTTGGTTCCTCTCCTTCCAAGACTGGAGAAGATGCCATAGGTATGCAAATTAAATTCTATTATTTTCTACTCATGGTTGGATGAGGTTACTCACCTATAATACATGTTGGAGACTCGATATGTAGTTCATCAACTGTCTATGTTGTGCCCCGTATGCTTTGATGAGGTTACTGTCACACTCGGTTTTGATTGAGATGTTCCCATTGAATATATATTGTACCTAATAACTTTATATTCTTAATCTATCTCACACTTCTACCATTTCATCTTTTAGGGTGTCTTACTAGGTATGTACATACAGACATATACATGGGATTTTCCCACTTGTATAATGTCATAAGTAGATAATGGAGAAGTCATCAGTGAATTCAAAGGATATTCGTGATACTGGGTTACTTGAACTTTGTATGTGGTTCATAGCTTGGGAACCAGAAATTGGTCTCTCTCATTATATTAATTTTATAATTTTATCATTGTGGGATATATTTATAGTTATGTCTATATTATTCCCCATTAATTTTTACTTTTCCTTATTTTATCCTTCTATGACTTAAATTTTAATCAATTTGAGATTTCTTTTGATTTATATTGCATATTTTAATATTTTTTATTTACATATGCCTCAATATGGATGTTTGTGTGCCTACAAATAATTATGTGATGTCCTCCAAAAGTAAGTTATACCTTCATAACTAGTCTACACCCAGACCTTTAGAGGCATAGTTTGGGTATTTGCAACTCAAGAACCATATCGGGTTTCATAAAGATAGAAATGCTCATATATTATCCAATAAACTAAATCAGAAACCTCCATCTAAGATGATAATATATGAATCACACATATAAACATAGTACACAAAAAAACACAATATCTAGTTTGTATGTTTCTTAAATAAATCCAACCATACTATTTATTAAATAATCTTATGATTATTATTTTATCATATATATCAAAAGAAACCGAACAGATCCATAATAACTTTACAAAACATTTGTATTTTTTTCTAATACTTTAATAACATGTTTGAAAAATGATCCCTCAACTTATTCTATTTCAAAACTGCATATTCAGTTACATTTATAATGAATCTAAATAATTTTATCTAAATAAAAAAGTCACATTAAAACATTTAACTGGTAGAATCCATATATAAACAAAAACATGGATTTTGATAAGTCAAATTATAATTACAACAAATGATACTTTTATTAAAAAAATTCATAGTGAAATTGAATGTCATTATCAAAATAAAATTATTGATGACATATGAATCAAACATAACAATTCAAGAACCAAAAATATCACATTCTATATTATGTAATTGAATGAAAAGTTTCCATAATAGTGAAAACTGGGGAAATTATACCCCTGAGCAGTAGATAGATATCCCGATAAAATAATATATCCATTCAATGAATGAATCATGGGATATACCAATGGTTTGTTCAATTATAGAAATATTACATTATAAGGCTCTAACCAACACAGAAAACTACCATAATTTGTATGTTCCATATAGTTTTCTCTCTATCCCACACAATCATCATTGCGATTAAGAAATCCTATCTATCCCATGTTCATAGCATGATTAGTGAGTAATTATCAGCACATCAACCAACTATCTGAAATAGTGAGATATTCCACATATTTCCAAGACATACACGAACAAAAAGTGATGTGAGGTGTTGTAAAGACATGTTGAATCTATCAATCAACGAAAAACCAATGCCACACTCACACATAACACCCTATGATGTAAATCTCCAAATACACTTTTGTAGCACAAAATAAAAAAATCACAAAACCACACAAGGGGTGAATGAAACCATGAAGTGATAAATAATCCACCTATGGGGTAAAAAAAGTATGAATCATGGGTTTGTTTACTTCCACCATTTTAAATAACACTCCATCTAGGCATTTGAAACCAAAATATGTATCTGAATACCAATCTTATTCGCATTTCAAAAACCAAATTTCCAAAAAAAAATTGTAGAACTTCATAAATAATAAACACAATCAAAATAGTTCTAATCCACCGTTTAAAAATTGTATTTATCTTTGAATGCCCAAGTGGGGTCATTGTACGACAATTTTTGACAAACAATTTTTAAAAAGGGCCATCAAGGAATTTTTACATGGGGTACAACACACACATTTCAAATCATCATTTCAAATTCATTTAATAACCTCTTTTTAAATGTTATTTTATGGTAACCCCTTACATAAACCCAATTCCCTTTTATAAATAATTTTCTATACCTGGATAAAAATCAAGTTAAAACCTAATGCACATTAGGTAACCCATTTCACATATTCATGCATCATTTCAAATAATCATTGAATCTTTAAGAATTTGATATGAAATATAAAAACATAAATTTTATTATCAAATCCAACTAAGAAATATTAATTTTTGATGACTTTTTAATTTCCATGAAATGAACAAATATAATACTGTAATTTCATGATATAGAATTTATAAAGCACATGATCACATTGACATTCAATATTACATAGCTCCATAGAAACAAAAACATAAAATCATGTCACCATTGGTGGATTTCATTTGAATCCAACTCATATTGGTCCATGGAAGCAAGAGAGATATGAAATAAACCTATAGAATAAAAACTCCCCCTTTGATCATACACACATATGTAATTTCATATATATATATAATCAAACACGTACACAACATAAATATTTATACTATCATGAG
Source organism: Viscum album (assembly GCA_963277665.1). Classification (NCBI taxonomy): domain Eukaryota; kingdom Viridiplantae; phylum Streptophyta; class Magnoliopsida; order Santalales; family Viscaceae; genus Viscum; species Viscum album. The sequence continues at coordinate 1,391,386,040 of OY728126.1, read as the reverse complement.
TAAATATGTAAAAATGGGGTACTTATTCAAATTCATATTTATGGACATATATGAAATCTACCTTCAATGTGCAATAAGAAACCCTAAATCGAAAAGGAGGATCTAAATATAACACAATCCCTAATTATAATTCATCTAAAAGGCAATGATGGAAAATAAACTACCTATCATGGAAGAGGGTAAACCTAAACATTCACAATTGCTTCACCATCAATGGAATAAGGTGAAAAGCTCAATAATCAGTTTAAGAGGACCCATAGAATCACCTAATAATGGATAAAATTTCAAAAAATCAGATAAATCTTTAACCTAGGAATCAGTCAAATAAGGGCCTAGGGAGGGAGTGTCCAAATTTATTTAATGAAGTATAAGCATGGATTTTCATTCCATACCATGATATTTAAAACAAGGATATCAATGGAAAAAAATTGTAATCGGCATGGAAATCAGAGCTCATAGGGGGTGGTGTGTGTACATGGAGGAAGGGGGATTTGGTGTTACATACAATAAGGGATAATAGAGATGTGAAAATTAAAAAATATAGGAAAAATAAATTTATTAATTAAAATAAAATATTTTCAAATATTTGGAAATGACGAATGATTTAACAGACACTGTGCTAACCATGCAGGCCATACTGGACAAGGCCAAAACGATTTGAACAATATCCCCTATAAAATTCTTATAGTTGATATATAAATGCTCATTCCAAGTGACTCATTAATATCATGATGTAAAACCACCATGAATGTTCATAAATTGGTTACTCTAAACCATATCTAAACATTGCATTGAACGTCTTCCCTTTATTTTTTATAAATTTCATTCTCAAATTATTAAGAACTCATAATAGATTAAATTTAATCAAATCAAAAAATTAATTCACACTTCCTTGAATCAATAGGTGTCAAAAAAAATAAATTTAATTTTTTGAAATATAATAGAATTATTTCAAGATTAATTATCCAAAAAAATAGTTTATCATATATAATACAGATTAACAAATTCCAAAAAAATTACCTTGTAATGGAAATAAGAGATATAATTTTAACATAAATTATTGTTGTTATGATATGATGATATTATGAAGATAATAGTTTTTCTAAGAGTGTAGTGAGGTGATGATTGATCTAATAAAATTTAATGTATAATAGATAAATTATTATACTTATAAAAATGAAAATATAATGACACTCATTTATTAACGAATTTTTTATCATTAATATAACAATGTAATTAGTTACTTTTGTGGGGGGGGGGGAGAACATGAACTGAGCATAGAGGGGGAATCCTAATGAAATGATTTTATCCTCTTCCGGACTGCAGAGGGTACTATGCTAGTACCTCTACCACCGGAGGGGGAGGGACCCCCAACATCCAACTAAGTAATAGATTATTCCATTTTTTCATTCTAAAATACAGGTTTTTTTTTAAATTTTACTTAAGTATTTATCTTAAGGAATGTTGCGGATTTTCTTGATGGTTCCCTATTCTCTAGATATTGACTACAGAGTTCTCGAAATCCTCAATTATCCAAAATCATAATTTGGTTCCTCGGTTCATGCAACGCCGTCAATATGTTTACCAGTTCGATAGGTATATCTTCGATGCTACTGATTTGTAGGATTGAGAAATAGTGGTTCTTCTGGACCACCACTATATTATTATTCATTTTCCCTCAGAGGAAGAACTTATCAAAGCCTATTCAATAACACCACAGATCATCAACAAATTTCAATTTTATATGTTCATATGGTCTTTTGATTTTCATATAATTCTCAATCCTCCTATAATTGAAATTTGGGTGATTTTTCCAAATCTCCACCTACCATTTCAAAACACTACTATTGTTAGTATGCTCAGGAACATTATTGATAGATATATATGCTCAGATAGTCGCACTGAGCCCCTATCAATCATGTCCACCCATGTGTTTGAGTTTAAATGGATGTCTCATGAGTGCCACTTGAGAATGTTTGGATTACTTTTGGTGAAGAGTACCATTACAAACAACATTTGGTCTACGAATACTAGACAAACATATATTTTTTATGCATGCTCTTGGGAAACTTGATGGATTATTTTCGTTGGGGGTCTTAGTTATTTGAAATGTAGATAAAAATGATTTTGGAAAGGATTCATAGGATAATATTGATTTATGTTTGTTTGAACAGATACCAATTTGTATGGAAGGATGTGTTTGTAGATTTCTCTCTCCAGGGAGTTTACTGAATGAACAGGGTGTTCCCCATTCACCACTGTGTGTTTATTGGGGGAAAGAGAGGTTTGTGGAGGTGGAACGTCATTTTAGTGTCTCATTGGTTTGAAATGTGTCAAATGAGGATTGTGATGGATTTTTCAATGTAATGGAAAGGATACTGGTTTGAGTAGGTCAGACACTGTTAATGAGAAATTGGAAGTTGTGTTTCAGGATAACCCAATGGTATCTAAGGTCTTTAGAATATTTGGATAGGGAATGTCTAGTACCTCATATCAATGTTATTATAACAGTAATGATAATGACCAAGGGTGTGTGTGCTTTGAACAAAAAGAGGATGCTCTTTGAGATACCCCAATGGATGTGAGTATTGTTGAAGTAATTTAAGAGGTAGGAATAAAAGAGGATGTAGCTGCAAGTTCTTTTGCAGAGGTTGTTAGCTATGGCAGTGGTGTCTTGTGTATATGAAGGATGAGGTCTGCCCATGGTGTGGATGATAAAATCATAGTTGGTAAGTCATGGGGGTTCTATACCAAGCAACCAGACTCCAATTCATTTGATAAACATCATTAAAGGCCATGAAATTTATGGTTTGGGCTCTGGACAAGAAGATTAATCCTATAATTAAAGTGTCCATGTGGAGGATCCCATGGAAATCACTAATATTTTTTTCACATGTGAAACATCATGCCCAAGGGGTAACATGAGTATCATAAGGAGGAATAGAGGAGAGACTAATCCCCCCATGGAGACTCAATCAATGAAAATGTAAAAATGGAAGGATGCTGGATAGGTATGCCAGGTTTCAATAGAAACAACATGGTCAATGTGAACACCCCTAAGAGATGATTATGAGTTCAAAATAAGAAGATACTAAGTGGGTTATGTTATGAAATTATTCAATATTGGAAGAAACCAAAATTATGGGGATGTGACTAAGGGTGACTCTAAATGAGGATCAATAAGCCTAGATGACAAGCTGGAGCTGATTCTGGTTGGGGGCTTCAACAATAGGAAGATCACCCTTGAGGTTTATACACTCATTTGGGACAAGCATGGCATGAAATTTGATGATATAATAAGCAATGAACCACATATATAAGTAACCACTATCTCCTAATTTTTTTAGTGAAATATATTATGGTAGTATTAAATTTTATTTAATGACACTCCTTTATCCTTTTGTGGTTGATGGTTGGTTTCCAACTTTTTCCTTTTCATTGTTCGAAATAAAAAATTTAATTTCTAGTCAGGAAGTTAATTGTTTTATCAAATTATCTCATTTAATGTGATTAATTGAATATATTACATGAACAATGATGACTAAGAACATAATATCTTTTCTAAGTAGAATATATGTGTTATTAACATCCAAAAAATTCACATTGTAATGTTAAGAAGATTGAATAATATGTTCAACATGTTGAATGTTATTAAAATTAATCAAAAGTATCGTTGTTATTCTAACTATCCTAATTCATAAATGATATTTAATAAAAGTGTTTTGTTGGTTGTTTTATCAGATTTTCATATAAATATGTGGTGTGATATATAATAAAATTTAATGAGTCTAATGGACCACTAAAAATATAGAAAACAAAATTAATCTTTGATGGTCCTTGATGTGGGATGTGATTATAGAATAAATTTTTATTTTTCATATATAATATTAATAACAAAAAATTTATCATGTAATAAAATTTTAAATATCTAAATTTGTATTCATTTATATGTATTTGTTGTATTTCCTAAAAAAATTATAATTTTCCTCTTTTAATATATATTTGACTTAACCTTAATGAATGTTGTTCAAGAAGTATATACATTATGGTTATCATGAGTCAAATATCATATTAACCTACATAATATACACATGAGGTGTGCTTGGGGCATAGGATAACCGACCATGTATGCCACTTATTGTTTCATATACTATGGATTTTGTATTATGGAGGTATATGTTTTATGTTGACTCCCTAAACATGTTGTATTAATGATATATATCATGAGAACCACTATACATTGTTACCTTTTATAATAAATCATATAGTCTAAGATAATACATGTGTGATTGGTTATGTTTTTACTACATCATTAGTTGAGGGATGACCAAGATAGGATTTATCCTCCCATATGATGTATTGTATTATTATTATATTGATTGAGATGAATCAAGGATGTGGATAATGATACCTTTATACTATACATGTGACATGATTATCTATTTCATTGAGGGGAATGTGATGTCCTAATTTATTATAATGAATTTATTTTTTTTATTCATCATCCTAGTCAATCAGTACATTTAGAATCGTGATTTTATTAGATGTTTGTATTGATTAATCAAAAAAGTTTCCCCATAGTGAAATAATTTCATAGAAAATTAATGTACATTTTTTTTACTTATGTTGGGTATATATGGTGGAAACTTACTTTTTGATATATTTTATTGATTGATATTAATAAACTAACATTATACCCTGGGTAGAATTGATGTTTTTCTAAATGTTATTCAACAGTGCTGTTTTAATTTCAATTATTTTAACTGATACAAATTCGCATGGGATCACCCATTGGGGTTTACTAACAAGTGATTTATTTTTATAAAACATTAATAGATTCTCTAAAACTATTTTTGAGTCTATAGCGAAGAAATTATGGATGGATGTTCAAAATGTATTGAATATTGTGGGATATATAGTGAAATTAAGTACATGATTACAAATGTGGGTTTTTATAAGAGAGTTGAATATTTTGTAAGTTAATGAGTTATTTAATATTATAATATATATAATTTAATGTAATACTCTATTTTATGATTTAAACAAAAGATGAATTCTAATACATATATGGGTTACACTTGAATATGTATATGAAAAATGATAGCATATATTATATTGTGTAATGTTGGGAAATCATATTGATTGATATACCCTATTTTATTTACTAATAACTTTTTTGGATACTTGTACCATAATTATTGATATGGTGATATCTTATTTCTATTCCTAATCCAATCATACAATATGGTTTTCTATATCTCATAGCATTATGAATTGTATTAAATTATTTATATTATAAACATTGACTGAACATTCCAAAAACAAATAATGAGTTAATTTTCATATATTTATTCAACTATTTTTTATCATTATCACATTAACATGTTTAATGGAAAAATATTTGATGTATTAGTTTTTCATGAGATTTGTCTCATGAAAAATGGGATAATATTGTGTAATTGGGTGTATTTGTGGTGTTAGAGTTGTGACTAATTTGCTATATATTGGTTTTATGACGAACTCACTTCTGTAAGACGTATTTTTGTAATTATATATTTCATGTGGTACCCAATTTTCATGATATTGAGTGCTCAATGTGATAGTAATGTTATATGATCAACCATGTGGTCCCCCATGTGATTGGGTACACCAAGGTGTGGAGATCGCGTTGAGTATGTGATCAGTGGAAGGGGACCAATTATAAAACATCCTTGATTCATGTTTTTAGTTATATTTTCAAATTAATTTACATATATAAAATTAATTTATTCGATTTTATGGTCCCCTTTGGAGGTATATCCCACAAAGACCTTGAAATCACATCCTCGCCCTCATTTTATACTCTTCCAAATAGAGAAAACATTCTCTTCCAAAACATTCAAAAAAAATTAATAACTATAGGCCATTATGGGTAGGGCTCCATATTAATTACCATATATTTTTAGTTTTTCTACATTTTATAAACTTCCACCTAAATACTATATTTCATGTATTTTTCTCTATTTTAATATTCAATTATATCTCGGGTACAATCTTTCTTTGGGAAAAATGTGTTGGTATAAACAAGTACTGGGTTATTCACACCATGAAAGTTATTTTAGAAAAAAAAAATTATTTATGAACATTTAGAACCAGTTATCAAAGAGGGGCTACCTTGGGGATTATCATGTCTGAAAATCACATAAATACAACTCCATTTGAGTGAGACGGCTTGAAGTAGACTAAGGTATTATGTAAAATATGTGTTTATTCATTTTGGGCCTTATGTTAGTGGTTATGGTCTAATGTGTATCTAGAAATGAGAACACTATTTTTTTTCTAATTTTTCTTTTGAGGTGACCATTTATATTCTAAAAAATGTAATGATTGTATTTTCCATGGGTATATTATGAATACATGGTTGAAATCTCTAGTATTTCTCATAATTTTTTAATATTATACAAATGGTGGGATTATGGAATGGTCCGATGGACATGGTTTTTTGGTATACATCATATCGATTAGTTAGTCATTAGGTGACATGGTATCCTTGTTATGACATTTTTTATGATTCCCACATTATGAATTGCATTCATGGTTCACTATAATATATGGTGTCATAGTATATTAGTTATTACCAATCACTATAGTGTTTAACCCTATTTTTTATTGTGTAAATTTAAAATATATTAGGAGGAGGTATTAAAAATTAGTTTATTGATAGTATCCCTAGAAAATGAGTCTCATAGTTTGACAATGTAAATAATAAATTTTATGGAATGCGATAGAGGTTTCCATGGAAACCTAGTTGTGATTAGGATCTCCATTTGGGATTAGGATTCTCAATGCAGAATTGGGATTTATTATGGCCGACGATAAAATCATATTAAATGTAACATGTCCATTGTGTATTGAATCATACTATTCCTGAGAACCACCATAGAGGGAAATGGTCATAGTATGTATTTAATTAATTCTATAATCCATGAATTCCAAGGGGCATGATGATCACATGTTTCATGGTATGTGGGGAGGGGTGATATATTTCCATCCCTTACATTGTTTTCAATATATGCCTACATCGTCCCACAATTAATGTGGATTTAGCAGGAAAATAAATAACATATATCATTATTATAATAATTTAGGGTTAGTTTTATTTTATTATTAATATTTTCATATCTCAAATTACATAAACTAATACATGTATGGATTTTATTTTGGGTCATTATTTGTTGGTTTCTATTGAGTTCATACTTATACAATGCATGGGTCCTTTAAGTAGAATACATACATTATGATGCATGATAGAGGAACGAGTATGAGACCATTGACCAGTACAAAATATGATGTGGTTATATTATATTCCTATGTGTCATTTCATTTAATTTTTTATCTAGATTATAAGGATCCACGAACATTATATGGGTTATATTTTTTTCAATTCTATTTATGTTTAGCCTATTACTACTCTACAGTAATTATGTATATATAGTGTAGTCATATATATTTATTTTTCATAGAAGGTGACTTATTTAACGATATATTTATAATACTATATCACATTTAGGTTTTTAATAATTTCATTTTTTTATTGATTATTATTCAAGGAATAGTCTCCCAACTTTTTTATATTAGTCTCTTGTTATTATTCCACTATGATTAGAATATAGGTATCCAAGTAGAGTGTTAGTGTAACTCAAACTCTGGGTTCATTCAATATATTCAGTTCATCGATGATACTAAGTGGTGTCATAGTGGGTTTGGAGTTTTGATATGGTATATGTTGGTTAAGGATGAGTTGTAACATTAGAAAAAAATTATAATATATTCATATACAGTATACATTTGGAATGATATGAAATATAATAAAAGAACATGGATTTAAATTAAATTTTTGAGGATTATTATTGACATATATATAATATAAAATTTCATGTATATCATTTTTTAATTAACAATTTTTCAATCTTTTTATAGAGAGGTATGTTGATAAAATATTGAATCATTTTAGGCATGTTGGGAACATGAAAACTAGGTGTTCATGTGTGTAATTTCATTTACCATATTTAAAAATTCTTAGCTACTTGAGTTATCAACAAAACCCACTACAACATTTACATATAGATTAGTAGTGGGATTCTCCTCATCTAAAAAGTATTTTTTTCATTATTAGTGTTATTAGGATTACAAATAATCTATTTTAGTGTTGTGTGTGAGTTAATTTACCCTTTCACAGGATGATTGGGATATTATAATGGATGGTATAGGATTTTAATGTGTGTGAATTTAATTGTATTGGTTAACAATATGTGCTACCAACTACTGCATTCCTATTTTTCAATATTTGGAATGTAATATATGTATTGACCATGGTATTATTTCTTATCAATTTATCTCATCAACAACATTCTTTGGAGTTTCAGGGTAACAAGGGTGTATTTTCATAAGGCTTCCACTAATTGGGTACCTAGGGGTGGAAATAATTATAATCCACTGGTGAGGTATTTGGGGAATGTAGATCATTTATTATTGCTATTAGACCTATGGAAATTCGTTGGTGATCAGATCAAGATGATTTTTTCATATCTTATTCATATAGTTGATCAATGAACACAATGATTATTCCATCTATAGAATATCATATAATAGAATTCCATTAATATCATCCTCTTATGTTCTATAGAGTGGTAGAACCCTGAGAAACGTATTTAATCATGATTTCTATTAATATAGTATTTTATTATTTTGAGATTCCATATTGGTGGAGAATAATGATGTTGTTGTATATGATCAAGGTGCCTTAAGAATGATAATGAAATACGTTGAACCAATTTTTTAGATAGTATGTGATAATAGAGATATAGTTAAATATGAAATGTCGCATCCCCTTTTTCCTAAGACATTTATGGAATATTTTAACTATATCTTCTTGAGCATTAATAAGGTTATACATTTTCCATTGATTATGATTCCCTGTTTGGGGATATTATTTTTTCTCTCTAATGATGGACGGGGATGTTATTTCTATGTTATAGAAAAAGGAATATAATATATCTCACAATATCAATGTAAAAAAATTAAATTAGGTAGAAATTATATTTTTATGTATTTCACGAAGCACTAATATAATAAATGAAAATAAATTATAAAATTGTTACAAGTAATATAGTGGTGTATGGATGGATGTGTAGTATATTTTTTAATAAATGTACGATGGAATGTGGGGAGACTCAACAGAACATAGAAGGTTATGAATATACATTACCACCACATGGTTTGTATTTAGGGAGTTCTTACTAAAGTGGAATGAACGGTGGATCTTAATGTGGTTTGTGAATGATCTATTAAAGAACTAGTCTAATAACACTATTTTTCTCGATTTTGTTGTCATAAAAATTTGGAAAAATTTCTGAGAGTAGTCACTGAGAGGGCATGTGATTCTGAGGCACAATGTGACCAGAATAGTTCAATGAAAAATATATTATTTTTAATAGAATGTGCAAGTTATTTTCATGAAATGTGTAGTCACTTTTGAAAAGCTTCCCCAATTAGAAATCTGAGGAAATCATTGATATCCGAGCAATAATATTACGCAAGGTAAGACTTAATATTAGTCAGTGTAGGTCATCAATTGAAAATCATGAAAGTGGAATACCCTTATGTAAAATAATAAAATAAATTTATTATATATATATAATCCTAATAACTCATAAAATGTAAATCAGATAGGATGTCTAAGACCACCATTGATTTCGTAAGAGGGTGTTTTCCATACGTGAGTCCTAACCTCTGCTAACGTATCCCAGCTATGAATTTTTTTTGGACATGAACGTCATTGAATAATATTGATAAAAATATTTTTTAACATCTTATGTGGATATAAAGGATATTTTCATTTTTAATGATACTTTTCAGAAATCCATGTTTATCACTATAACCCTAGAGTTTCCGCATGGTATAGAGAAGGATGCACTCTTACTAGGGATGATTGCTTGGAGGTCGAAACATGGATCAAGCATCAATTAAAGAGGAAAACAAGGATTCGTTCTTCATTTGATATTGATTCAAACACCAGGCAGGGCCTGTGTTTTTAATTATTTCTTTTCCATGTTCATGTAGTTATATGACTAATGTATATCACCCCCACAAACATGTTGACCCATAATTTCACTCATTATTGCGAGAGGGATTATTATGAAGAATTGTGTTGGGGATGATTTTTAATATGGTTATTTATCTTGATTGTTCTTACAAAACATATCTAGGCCTAAATGGAAAACTGGTCGATATTCATTCCCCATGTTGTTATTTATGCATTTCTCCCCCAATAATTCTTTGCATACTTCATGTTCTTCATGTGAATATGAATGGAAATTGGTTGAGCATCCATTTCATGGCGCAACAGTCTAAAATCAGAGATCCAACATTGTGATAACCTAGAGGATGTGATATGATGATGGAGAAAGATAGATTAATGTGTTTTTAGAGAAATAGACCAATGAGAATTTTTTTTGAAGAGGTAATATTAGCCTAAAAAGATGTTCGTTCTGGGAAGAATCAGAAAGATGGCAACCAGATGCAAGGCTGATGGTGGCAGATTCCTGTAGCCGAGGAGGGCCCACTATAGCAGAGGTTGCGGGTGGCACCAGGTGAGGCCACTGGTGGGATGGCGCTAACCAGACTAATCTAAAGGAGGAATCATGGTGGTGGATTCTGTGAGTAGTGATGACGACGTGGAAGAGGCTACAGAACATAGATGTGAGCCACACTGACGTCATGACGGTGCCATCCACAAGGATGAAAACAAGTGGGTAATTGGGGTCCACTGTCCGTGGAATGTGAAAATTATGCTAACTATTCCAAGCATAAAGCTATGCCTCATACGAGAGCATACCCAACCCACTCATGCCGGTCAAGATGGAGAAACCTGGTCACCCCAAGGTATCCTATTGGGCAGGACCGCACATCCCACCGAGCCATAGTCCACTGTCCCAACGGGCCTAGCCCATTGGGCAGGGCTGGATTTGGCTGACCCAAATCACCCAGGTTGGGTCTGGTTGGTTGAACACGGTTTGGTCCAACTGAACCAGTTTAGACTAGTTTTCAATAAATTCGTTGCAACATTCCAACAAAAATTCCATTTGAAGAGTCATATGCTCCATTGGGACCCTTGTGTAGAGAATGACTTTTTGAGATGGCATGGATTTTTTTTAGTATAGAAAACTTTAATTTTCATGTTCCCCTAGGTTATTTCCTCCAGGGTTTTTTGTATAATTGTATCTACATAACTAGACATCAATGGTCATGATAGTCCATGTTTGGGGCATAATTGTGGTATACATTATTAGGATTAGAGTGACCCTCTATCAAACATATTGTAGTTCGGTGGGAATTGATGTGACCTCCCATCATGAGGCATTAATCATCCATCCAGTGGGCTAAACCATTAGATTTATTAGTATATTCAGTGGAGAATCCTCTACTTTATTAGCTGCATTGTTAGTGTTATCGTTAATCTCTGTGATGAATCCCCTAAAAATTCATATTAAAATATATTGGAAAACTAATATTCTCTTGTAGTAATCCCTTGTCTATATAACATGACCATGAAAAGTTCTTTCTATTTGGGAAGGGCCAATATTAGTGGGAACTCTTTCTATGAGTTTTCAATGATAATAATGCTCAAGGATAGAGTTCCCCTAAAATGTGCATTCCTTGAGAAGAATCTTGTCGCGAATGATTTGATGTGACACCGAGACTCCATGTATTAGCGATGTAGGATTTTTTCGGGAAACATTATTATGTATCGAGACCAAGTGTTCTCTCAGATACATTTGGTATACATGGTCAATGTGCAAACTATCAGATGGATTGAAAAGTGATATATCCAGGAAGAAGCACGCTATGAGAAGAACCATATGGCTGGAAGTAGAAGAGAAAATGAGTCATGGAATCCATTATGTGTATACGTAGAGGCTCTTGTTTTATATATAATAGAAATATACCTTCATTGAGCTAACTATATACTCTAAGTGATGTTTTCATTATGTTTTTACCTCATGTTTCAGAGTGTCCTACTGAGTATTATATTACTAATCCATGCTTGGGATTTCTCCGCATGTGTATTGTCTTATGTAAGAAATCAGTGCGTTGAATGATTCCTTGGTGGACTAGGGATAGGTAGTTCTTAGAGAGACCCAAAAAAATGATTTGTTCTTCTGCAAAATTAGATATATATTTTGTACTCACCATTTAGATTGGTTTTTTTGGAGTGGATTTCCATGGAGTTTTATAGTTTTACATTTATTTTTTATTAAGCATGTATTGAGTCCCCGATTACATTTAGTTTTCTTCTATAGTACTCGATGTTGGTATCATAGTGGTATTCCTATTTGTTTACATAGAGTATTCAATTTTCAAAAGATTTCATGTAGAAATGTGCATGTGTAAAGTAACTTAGGAAAATTCATCCAATTTGTGGGATAAGAGACCTCAATGCTAGTCACCAGCACCAAGCCTATTGAAGGAGGGATTGGGGTAGTCATGGAATGGGGCCAATTGGCAAGGTTTGTGTCATTGTAGTATCTGAATGAGCCTTTTTTATCTTAAGGACCAAGAGTCTATATTTCTCGGTTTGGGTCAATAGTTTTAAATTTTTCATGTACTGCTTTAGGGACAAGGAATCCAATGCTGGTACGGTGACTGACATATCCATAGACGAAGACCCTAAATTATACTTTTTGATAGGGTACTTGAATACCCTATTATGAGGAGAAAGATGATCAAAAATTATAATATATGAACATGTGGTGTTTTTTATTTCTTTCATGAGTCACCTGACTAGGCATACTCTAATGAACATGGTGCATCTTGTTATACTTCCAGATGATTCTACATAGAAATTAATAATTGATTACACCACATGAATGTGAGGATGATCGGTGTGGGTAAGGAGATATCTATACCAAAATTTCATTCAGATACAACACCTATGGGTTGTGTAACATCTATACTTGCATCTGTAGAGTAGCACATAGTACCCATAGTACCAATGGATGATATTGGATGTTAGAGAAAAATTCAAAAGTTTTAGTGGTAGATACCACTAATGTTATGAATATGGCATGACATTGAGGTGAATGAGAAATGTATTAATGTGTTGACCAAGTATTCCATTCTATTGAGGCACCAACAGATCAGATGGTGGTCATAGCGGTGAGACTTCTACATGGCTCAACTTGGTGATTGTACAGTTTAGATTACCTGATCTTGTGACGTGGTGAAACTTCAATGGAAATATTCTAAGAATATTTTTTAGATAAAGATATATCACCTATGAATCTATGGTATATTCTTTCCCAATAGCTTCTAAATATCTCTATGGATGACATGTCGGTAACTGATTATCCATTGAGGCATACCGATCATTCTAGGTAATCTATTATTTTGTTATATGATAAGTTCTTCCGAGATTAGAAATTTAGAAAATATGTGTCTAAAGAAATCTGATCCAATATTACTACATTGTGCATTTCTACATATTCTAGGGTCGTAGAGGAAAACATTATGGTTTAATGTCCCATGGATGAGCGGATACATCTAGTGAATGTCATCTATTGGAGAGAAGGGGCAGACCCTTGGGATTAGGAATCCTACATCAATCTCAGAGACCATATGTGGGAGAAAATTTTATATGAGATCCCAAGATAAGGTATATTCTTCATTGGAAAAGGGGGTAAGTCTTGTCACCTAGGAGAGGTGAAACACGTTTCAATTGATGACTTAAGATATCTCACTAGATATTTTCTATCCCATCGTACTATTGGCATGGAAATGGTGGATTGGACGTAGAGGAAGACACATTGACTAGATTAGTTGGATCTGTATGAAACAATTTGTGGTAGAGGGGTTGATGGAGTTGTAGGAGGTTGTATACATTTCAACATGTTACCACCATAATCCCCATGTTGTCCACACCAGCATCAAGGAGCTGGTGGACATGGGAGGGACATCTGCACAAGGTCGAGACATATGGCCCAAGGGATCCATGTATGATTCAAGGAATTTTATATGTGTAATCTTATCTACAACACTAATTAAAAATCTGTATAATCATTCATTCTTTTCACGAATCTTGTCCAAGACCATGATTTTCTAGTTAAGCCTTTCATCTGACCTTTACATTTGGTGATACATGCAGGAGAAAACTAGATAATCACAATTATGTTCTTAGTGTGATCTGACCCTGAAGATAGTGTTTTAGTTTAAACCTCTTGGTTGATGTGTCAAATCCTTATGACATCATTCTTTGTTTGGACTGGTTATCACCACTCCATTAACAGATTGACTGTATTGGAAAAAATGGTGTGGTATGTCTTTATAGATGCAACGGGGTATTTTTAGTTGATGAAGAAGGAAATCTTGGATGCATGCAATGGAATATTTTATATGAGGTTCCAGTTGATCAATCATGAGTTAGAAAGCCTTACCATTAGATAAATATATGATGTTAGTTTTCAGTTCCCAATAGTAGTGGAAGTGTTTGAGGACATCTTTCCAGAATATATTTCCATGAATTCCTTCCCATAGAGAGATCGATTTCTACATTGTTTTCCATAGGCATATGGAACTGATATCAACATCATCATATCAGATGGATTTCTCCATGATTTACAAGCTATGGGTGAAGTTATATGACTTCTAGATGAATGGATTAGTGATTCCTAGTGTTTTAGGATCTGTGTGGATTTCAAGGGTTTTAACCAATGGACCGTGGAGATCGAGTATCCACTACTAAAGGATCGATGACCACTTCGATTTGTTTAAATTGGTGCAATGTTTCTTGAAGGGTTACCTTCAATCAGACTATCACTAGTTGAGAGTAAGATATGAGGATATATGGAAGAATACTTTCATATGTTTCTACAGTCAATATGATTACTTGGGGATGCGGTTTGATTTGACGAATGCCCCATCGGGTTCATCTGACACATGAACCAGAACATTTAGCCTCGACATGAATGGGGAATCCTTTCTTATTGATAAGGATGTTATATTAAGATGTTATTTAGTTGATATATAGTTTTATTATAACCCAAACCATGATATTATTAGAGGATGGAGTCGTGTATGTAGTGTTATGTGATGCATCAGGGACCAAGATTGGTTGTGTCCTGATGCCGAGGATATCAATTATTGCTTATGTTTAATGACAGTTGAAACCAAATGAGAATAACTACGTGACCCATGATCTTGAGATGGAATTGGTAGTCTTTACTTTGATGATGTATAGAAACTACATAATTGGGGAGCAGTTTTCCATCTACCATGGACACAGAAGTCTCATTATTATCATCTCTTATATGTATTTGAACTTGATATAGAGGTGATAACTATTGTTCCACCAGGACTATGACATTGAGGTAGTCTATACTCTTAGGAAAAGCAATGTGGTGGTGGATGCACTAAGTAGTAGATTCATTTGACAGTTACTAAATGAAGTGCGAGAGTAGTTGGTGTAATTAGTATATTCATGTATGGTTAGAGATAATGAATCTTATGTTTAGTGGATGTTTGTTACCCCACCACTCGTATAGTGAGTCATTAAGGTACAACTAAGTGATATCTATATCAAGAATTACATGATCATATTTTCATAGAGAACACCTCTGATGGTTATTTGAATGGTGGGGAGCATGTTGCTCATTCTAGAGGATGCACAATAGTACTAGTTGCATTCTTAGTTTAGTTTTTAGAAAGTTCTATAAATTTCCCTTTTTAACCATAGTGTACCATGTTCTTGGGACAACAACTTATTTCTAAAGTGGTGACATGCATTGGGATATGCATGTGGTTGTCAAGATAGACACCATGGATGATGATACAATTTGATGATACAATTACCTATTAATACGAAATATGATTCCTTATTTGAGTCAATTTTATGTTTTATCAACTCACCTTTTTGAGACCCCTATGTTTGAAATGGGTTTCTACCTTTATTTATAAGGGTTATTAGAATAAAATTGGTAGGGATATTAGCTGAATTATTGATGGGTTTACAACATAAATCTTGGGAAAAGGAAACAATCATGATGATCATTGACTGAATCACCAAGTTTTCCCCTTCATAGATTTTCACGATTAGAGTTCAAAAGAGACCATGTGATGCCTCAACATGAATAAGATGGTTCTACTCCATGGAATCACTTGTACGATAGTTTATGATCGGTATGTTAGTTTTTCATCCTCTTCAGGGAGATAAATAATTGAGAGGTGAGGATCATACATGGGTATTTGATTCCATTATTGCATTAGAGGTGGAAGCAGAAGAATCTTAAAGAGAGAACATGTGAGCGGGAGGCTCAAATTCATGCTTGATACCATCATCTATATGGGTATCATTTGGTTTGGCATTCAGCGAAGTAAATCCTTAACGTAGGTAGAATATAATAACTCTTATTTTCCTAAATTTATTTTTAGAATATTATTGGATATATTACAACAACAACCATTGAGACATAGTTTAATTTTGAGGCCTAAAGTGAACATTATGGTTTTCCATGGAATATTTTGTTTTCAATAGCGTGCATGAGTGATTATCCAAATTTTTTTTGGAAAATTAATAAAATGGTTCCGGGATAAAAAATCTTACGGAGCGATTAAGCTTATAGAAGTGGAATTACTACAAGGTGTGGCTTAAATTTAGTCACCTTGTCTATTATATTAAAAATACTGAAAATTGAATAATTATAAAATAATTTATAAAATAAAATTGTTTTATTTTTATGTTCCTAAGAAGTCATTATATTTAACTCATATAGGAAATATAAGACCACCATTGAGATAATAAGGGGGTGTTTTCCATAGGTTAGGCCAAACTTTGGGCAACTTATGAAAGATGTGAATGATTGTTTTTGAATGTGAATGTCATTAAAATATTTTAGTAAATATATTATATTTAACATTATTTGATGATTCAGTGGAAGTTTCCCTTATTAATAAGTGATTTCAAGAATACATTGTTTTCTCATTAACCCTAGAGTCTCCCCATAGAATGGAGGAGGATCTCATACAGAAGACGATTGATTTGTGGTTACAATATATATCAACCACCAAAAAATGTTGAAAATGCAGATTCATTCTTTGTCACTGACTGATTAAAACCATAGGTATGGAGAGTGTTTATATTTTTTTATTTTCCCATATCGTGGAGTTAAACGACATACACATATCAACCCATGAAGAGGTTGACATGTGGTTCACTCGTCCTTGGAAGAGGAATTATATTCATTATTTATTTTATGGAAAATTTTTATTGTAGTTATTTATCTTGATCATTATTATGGAGTAGATCGTGCCAGGAATGATAAATAGTGAAAGTTCATTCCTCATATTTCTATTTGTGCATTTTCCCCAAATCTTCCTTCGTGGCGTCGGTGTTCTTCAATGGAATATGAATGGAAATGTCTTCTACATCTATTTCATAATGAAATGGTCTGAAATCAGAAAATAAAAATTGTGACATCCAAGAAGAGGTGAGATGATGATATTTGTGGATGGATATATTTGTTTTAGGAGTAATCTCACTTTGATTATTTTGGGAAGAGGGGGCCCTAGCCCCACAAAGAGGTTGGGCCCAGGTGACCGGCTTAGATGGACACATGTCGGGCATATGGGAGTGGTAGAATCTTGTAGTACAGACAAGAACATGGTGGTGAGATGGACCACATATGGGGGCCATGGGCAGTGACCAGGCAGGGCCATATGAAGGGAAACTGGCGCCCAAGCTGGGCTGTATGTGAGAGGACTGGACTGCTCTTGTAGGAAGGGATATGGAAACTGGGCCACATAGGGATTCCCCATGGGATGGACAACTCAGCCCAATTTTTTATGGTCCAGTGGCCCATCGTACTGTCTTCGGCCAGTTTGGGTAGACGTAAACCGACTTCTTCGGGTCGGCTAGACCGAGTCGGGTCAGACACAGACCAATTCAGACCCATTTTTAGAAAATTAGTCATAACATTCAACCAAATGGTTCATTATATGATATGACTACCAAGTTGGGACCCTTTTTTGTGACATATATTTTGAGATTCCTTAGTGGGTTTTATGTATGGATCGTTATAGTTTGGTAGTTTCCCTTGGTTCATCTCTCGAGGGTGTAGTGCGCCATTTCATCCACATCACTAGAAATCAATCCCCTATATAGGTCAAGTCCCAAAAAGAGCTATGGAATCCCTCCTTGGGACTAGAGTGATCCTCTTTGAATCCAGATGCTTCTCTGTGGAAATTCATGTGACCACAGAGTGTAAAACGATTATCCTCCATCTAGTGGGCTGTTCTAGTAGGGTTCTCGGTTTTCTTGATGGAGAATCCATCATGTTACGAGTCCTATAGGTATGTTTTTCCATGTTCTCTTAGAATAATCCACTTTATTGTTGACATGTATAGATTCAGTTGTTGTTACTCTATTAGAAGAATACCCAATCTATATTTTGTGGCCCTAACCAGTGTTTTATCTTTGGGTGGGGCCCAAATTTTCAAGACATCATTGTAAGAGTCTTTGATGATATCATGTATTGAGTAGTGAGATCTCTCAAAACAAGCATGCCTCGAGATGAATCTTATGGCTAATGATTTTTTGTGATATCTAGAATCTATTTTTAGTGACACTAGATGACTTAGGGAGACATCATGGTATATCAAGAACTACTGTTCTCTCGGATACTTTTGTTAGACCTGTTTTATATTCTTACTATCAGATGGCTCAAGGAGTGAGATCTCCCAGAATGAGCATATTACCAGTGGAACCATGTGGGTGGCAGTGGAAGTGGCCTTGATTCATGGAATCATTTACTAGTATACCTGGATTTTCTTGTTTTATGTGTGATAGACATATACCTATGTTGATCTGACTGTGTCATTTTAGGGATATTTCATTTTTGGTTATTTACATTATGTTTTAGGTTTCCTTAATGATTATTTTTTTACAAACCCCTACATGATTTTTTCTAGCACAAGACATGTGTTATATAGATTATTGATGCATTAAAAGAGTCTTTTGTGGACCGGGGCCAGGTTGTGGTTAGAGTGACCCCACAGACGAAGTATGATTTTTTGGATTCAGTTATCAATTATAAACCTACCCTACAGTCTGGGCAATATATGGAGGAGTTCTAGGGACATGATCCTTTTTTACTTTTCTATTTGGTCAGAATTTTATTCAATCCCAATTTACATTTTGTTTTCTACTTTTTTACGTTGGGTCGGTATCTTATTGGTATGCCTATTTTTACTTAACGATTTCAATTTCAACCCTATATCTTGTAGATTTGTGTGTGTACATGTATTTAGTAAAATTCCTCCCATTTTTGAGATTTCCCTACTCAGTGTTGGTCGAAATCCCCTTTCATATGGAAGGCAGGCTTGGGGTAGTCAGGGAACGCACCCCACTAGGACAGGTCCTGACACTAGAGAGGTTCTTTTTGGGTGATCTCATAATCAATGGGGATGTCAGGGCTTTGGGTAATTTCACATGGTAGTGTTGATTATTTCATAGATGAATAGATATTCAATTATGATTATATCCATTCCATTATTATGTGATATTGAATATTTTCAATATGGGAATTGGTCACATTGTACATTAAGTTTAAACTGATTGATTCAGAGTTGGTCGAGGAATGTGAATCTGGTTTTATATTTTGTTGAGTGTACTGGTATTGATGATGATTGATGAATATGTATAATGGATGATAAAACATATCTATAGTTGATTTTTGGGCATGAAGCTATCTTATTTTGAGGTGGATTGGCAGTGATGTCATCATGTTGTTGAATCGAATAGTGGGATGTATTTTTAAATGGAATCCTTTTTTCATATGTTTCATTGAAAAATAGAATGAGTGTATAATGGTATCATCATCATAGGTGGGGTGTTTCAAGACTATAGTTATTCCGATGATTAGGTTTTATTCTCATTTTTTAGTTTCATGTTCATAGATTTCTTAGGAATTACTTCTCGTCTTCTAATGATGTTTTAACGAGATAATAATTTTTTGGATGTAATTTTGTTATAAGAGTGGTTTAGTAATTAGGTGTATTTGTCATGTTGAAGAGGTTTGTAATTGACAAGGTGTTGGTTCCTGGACAATGTCCCCTATTTGGTACATTTGACCTAGATGACCAATTGAATTGTGCACACTTTTACCTGGTATTCAGTTGGGTTAAGCCTACAAATAAGAAACCACTGACACCCACCAGGTTGATGGTGACCATAAATTGTATACTCAGTGTCTTTTAGGTACCTATTAGAAGAAAAGGGATTACCAAATTCCATTATTTTACATTACTTTTACGTTTCTAAATTTTTTTATTATTATTTTATTAATTGTTAAAATAAAAAAATTATTTAGAAGAAATCCATATAAGGATCCCACTATTCTATCCCTACTCTCCTTATGGTATTATAAAAATAGGGGAAATAATTTACTATTCATCATATTTATATCAATATGTCATTTAAGTTCATAAATTGTATGTCCCAATATTCATTATCACATATTTAATTTTTAATAATCATTGTTGGGAGTTATAAAATACCAATTTGATTATTTTTTCCTATATTTTCAAACTATTCCCCCTTTAGATAAATTTTCCACTATTATTAATATTCATGGTCCTATATGTATTGGGTTACAAATTCCTTTTAATTTAATTTTATACATTTTTATAAGAATCATTTTAATTAATAGTGTGTGTATGATTATGTGAGTAACCGAAAAGAGAACCACTTCTTAGTTCCACAATTTATACATTGTCACTAGTGTTTTTATGAAGTGGGTATTGAAGAAATAATAGATGGGTAGTTTATTATTTCATGGTTAGTAGCCTGTGTTTGACTCATTATGTTTTGGTATAATGTAATGGGTTAGATTTTGCGATATTTTTTTAAATGTTATTCGTTAGAATCATATTGTATATTGATTAGATGTCATCAGGTGGAATAGTATCATTGGAATGACTTGGGTGGTGATGACCATTTTCATTAATGGAGATCGATTTTTTCATATTATTTGCAACAAATTGTTATTGGTGATTGGCACTCATTAAGTGGTAGATCATTTTGCAGTCATGTATGTATAGGATGTGGCCTAAATAGAGGTATTTACCACTACTGAATTTGAGGAATCATCAAAGGATGTTTGGTTTTTGGAGATGTTGTTGACTATATATGTGGATATAGGATATTATATTTCTATCTATGGGAATAAATAGAAGGGACATGGAGATTCCTCATTCACTGGACGGACATGTGTCTAAATGTGGGCATCTTTCTTAATATGTACCGGGAGATGATACTTTTTCCCCTATTGTGTGTCTATACAGTAGGAGTATCATCATAATCCACCGCTAACCTAAGTAAATAAATTACCCACATATCACATGATGATAATGGTGTGTATTGGGTACTGTTTCTGTATTTATTATCAATTACAAAGCATTTCATAAACTCTGTATGTATTGAATTTTCATAGGAATCATTTTTTGGGGGAATAATTATTTTGTACTAAAACATTTCATAGTCCCATTTGGATGGGTAAATATTTTCATATTCAAGAAATATGAACTTATAAGTTCCATTAAAATGGTTAATAGTGGGATAGAGTCACAGAATATTTTCTAGTGATTTTACATTATTTTCACATGTTGGAACCGGCGGATCACCAACTCTTTACGGGGAAATATTTTTTCAACTAACATGTACATTTATGATTTGTAAATACTTGACTAAGAATTTTTATTAATGATTTGTGACAATATAGACATTTATTTTCATTAAAAAGTGATATCATAAAATGAATACTTTTGATAAAATATAATGTTTGTATTATTTTAACATGAACTATTTTTTATTTATTATTAATGATTTTATATTCCCCCAATCTCTCCTCTTAGACCATCACTAGTATTACAACACCATCTACATATGAGAAATAATTCTTAAGGACAATAATACTCAATAAAATGTTTCCTGATGATTATATGGGACAAGATTCTATAAAATTTACCAATGACTCTATAATGAATTTTTTATGAGAAATAGGGTTATGAATAAATTAATTACAGATATATTACAAAACATATGATTCAATGAATTGACACTCATATATTTTCTTAAAGGTATATATAGGCACTCCAGTTCCATTTAAATGATCATATGATATATTCAAATCATAATATTTATTCTCATGAATCTCTATTCCTCATTAATCATTTTTCATATAGGGTTATTATTATTCCATAGTAGTTGTAGTGAATACAACCAAATAATTTAGTGATTCAAATAATCATATTGATGCTCTATAGTAGGAAGAGTCCTTTATATATTATTATGTTTTCATCTCCAAACACATTATTCCCAATATGTATAGAAACTATTTACATTGAGAGGTATACATTCTAAATTTATATTATACATGTTTTTGGTATTTTATATAATTGTTATATTTGGAATTATGTATTATAATATATTCCACTTCATTGAATTTTATTACCAAATTCTTGAAATCCAATATTTAACTATTCAAATACTATTACTATACAACACACCAAAACACTCATATGTAAAAATAGATGGTATATTTTATGGCTAGGATTGATCAGGGAGTCATATTTGTTTTTGATAATGTAGAGAATCAAATTTTCTAGGATTTTGTAATTTACTATATAAACATAATATGTAATGGGTGACATTGTTCCTTTACATAATAAGTTCAAATCAATTTTTTCTATGAAGTATAATTAAGACTCAATACCTGAAATGGGTTCAGAATACAATTTTTTTAAATGATATAAAACATTTATATTTCATTTATTGGGATGTATTTTTGAAATTTTGGAAAATATCATATAAACCTTAATGTGAACAAAATAAATAATTGTAAGCTGAATAACATAGAACTAATTTTACAATACATCATATTCATAGTAACATTATGATGTATAAATATTTTCAAGAACCCATTTTATGGGAAAACATGAAATGATAAATGGATGACATTGTTGTAGGGTAATTCACAATATAAAAAGTATAGTCTATAATTCAGACTAAAAAATGTTTATTTCCATATATACCTACAGAAATGTGGTCAAGGAAAATATTAGAGTGGCCTTGTATAATGGAAATGAAATCAAATCCATCATGGCTATTTAAGAATATATTATCTTGGAACATCATACAAATTATACACATTTTTTGAATTGATGGAGGATACAACTAGATAGAGACTTCTATGGATTTATATTAATTAAAATCTAAGATATATCGACAAACCTATGTAAATATTATTTGAGAAAGAAAATCATTTCACTAAAAAAAATTATAACATTATATATATATATTTGATAATTGATATTTTTATTTAAGGTCGTCATTTTCAATTGGTTGTTTTATTGTATGATGATTGTTTTCATGTTTAACACTACTCAACGGATTATGTCAGGGTTGTGACCTATATCTCCCACCAAATAATTAGATAACACTTATAAATAACCAAATATAAATGTTATTTTAATAGGGTAGAGTGTCGAGATTCAATGTGGGTGAGTTTTATGGAATTCAACTCTAATCATAATTTTCAAGTGAATATGTTTTTAAGTATCTAGGATGATTAATGGTTAGTGTGATAGATAAGATCCATACTCAAAATTTTATTTTTGAATAAGTTGGTGATAATATAGGTCTAAAACTGATATTTTGGTTGTTTCCAATTTCCTCACCTATTATTTTATTTGTTTTTGAAGCATTTTTCTCTAAAATAGTTTTATTATTTTCTATAATTTTTAAAAATCCCAAGACTGCCCCTAATTTATATTATAGAAGGTATCCTCATCTCTTAAATTATAGATAGTTAAAAACTAACTTGGTTTTTTAAATCCCTAGTATAGTAATTTCCTAGAGTCATATACAACATTATGGTAGTATTGGATTAGAAAAAATATCAACCATTGTATCCTTAAGGTGTTACAGAATAGAAAATTTCCAAATAAGTGGCATAGTTTTTCTTTGAATGACTTAGTTTTGTTTCTTATCCAAAGCCATTAAATTTATTTAATACACGATGATATAATATATTCAATATTTTACATATACATACATGTTATTATGAAATTTTCATCACCTATATAAATATCCAATTCTAACCAATGGTAAAAAATTCATCATTCCTAAGTATGGCTAACCACCACCTGAAAAACTAATGCAATTGATGTATGATCATCATCAATAAAGACTTATTTATGTATTTAATTAAAATTCATATATTATATTCATGAAAAAATTCATAATTATTAAAGGATAATATATCATTTAATTTCATACATATCCAAGAACAAAATAAATGACAACTTCATTCATGTGGCAGTATTGAATTACACCTCTACAAAGTGATGTGAGTCAATTTTCATCACCATGTCTCATAAATTACATTTATAAAGATATTTATAAAATTATATATATATATATATATATATATATATATGATTTTATTATCCATATGTAATTTCAAAATAACATTTCTCTTCTTTCTGTAATTATCCATTTAAAATTAAGGCGTTACTTGTGTGTACAGACGTCCTTCCATATCCATGATTATAATGTAGTTATGTTTTCATAAATTTATTTAATGTGTGGAATAAAAATAATAATTAATAAATAATAATGATAATTATTTCGTTAATATTATTCTATGTATGTTGTATCAATGATATGTTTGACAACATTCAACATAATAATGTTATTCGGGAGTTCTAAATAATATATTTTCATAGTGTTCGATGATAACATAAATATTTATGATATTGTAGTAACATGTTAGTAATTCAAATATAATGTATAAAAATAATCAGAATGGTTAAAAATCAAGTAAATAATTATCTGAATTCTATTATTTAGTTTAATAAAAAAACATACTTGAGGAGTTAGGATTTAGGCATGCGACTCTTTAACTGAAAAACATAATTTTAAATGTTTTAATGATTAATTTAACTAATATTTCTCGTTCATGATCACGTGCTTAAAACAATTGTTATGAATTAAATTTTATAAAAAAATTAAAAAAATTCTTAATTTTTTTAACATTTATTCAAAAAGGAATCCATGGGGGTTTATTGTAATATAAATTCTATTTAAATACCTCTTTTAAAGGTTCTACATTACTTTTATAAAGGGATAAAGGATTGATTTTTTAATTTATATAGAATGAGTGGTCTTTAATTCCTTAAGGACTCAATGATTCTTTAAAATTTCTTTTTTAATTTCAAATAGTTATTTTCAAATAAATTAGTTGCATTAATATGTGCACATGTGTTTTTATTTTATCATTTATTTTTAAGAAAAAGGTTATTTGGATATCTAAAAGGGTTTTTTACATGAGTTTAACATAGTGTATAAAAGTTCTCCTCCATGATATGTCCATTGGAAACTGTTTATGATGAATTTAACCAATTACATCTCATGAAATTATTTGCTCTTCTATATAATGATATGACAGGTTTACCCCCATTATAGCACAAAAATTATGGGTGAGCCCCATCATAGATCTTCATTACACTAGGTACATTGGATATGGATGTCTAAGGTATGGTTATTCCATATGTAATTGTTTTTTTCAATGGGATTTGGAAATTATATACTAGGGAACCATCACGACATTTCTATGCTGATTAATGTGTTACCATGGAAATTTCAGGACTTCAAAAGTAATATTAGTTATTATTAAGAATAATATATTTCTAATTTCTAGTATAATCACCCATTAAATGAAATTATTTTTCAAAATGGAAATTGATATCTTAGATGGAAATATTGATAAGGAAACCATCCAATTTTATTATTTCCGAATCAAATATAATTAAAAAATTGAAAATATTATGAATCTATAAATACAATTAATTATATCATGGTGTATTAAAAAAATTTATTTTTTGATTTAATAACACTAAATAAGTAATTAAATGGTGTATAACAACATTAAATTTTTTAATAAAGAGAAGTTGAGATGAAAAAATATTTCATTAGGGTATTTGGTAACACAGCCATAATAAAAAATTAGGTATAATTTACATAGCTGAATTAAGTTGAAAATTAATGAAAATATTAAAATTTATTATCCTTTATAGAAATTATATATAATCCTCCATTACAAATATATTAATTTTCTATGTTACTTATACTAACGAATGTGAGAACATTGTTTTCATCCTTGAACAAATAACATGGAAAAGGAGATGAGTTTATCAAATTTGTTCCATGATTATCATTACCTTATATTTAATGATATAATAATTATTTTTTAATAATAAAATATGACTAATTTTCATTATTTGAATGAATCGAATATAGTTTTTTAAAATTGAGAATGTGATAGACTAGTTCCGCCATGTTTAACTATTTGATAATTTCATATTAATTAATATTTTAAATATTATAAACAATAAAAATAATGATATTTAATAAATTATAAATTATTACATGATATTATTGTTATATATAAGTACCTAATCCATAATGATATAAACATTATCATATCAATCATGTAGGTGCGAAAACCAACTCAAACCATAATGCTTTAAAATGTTATCATGTGTAATGGAATGAATCTATATATTGATAATACGAACTATTTATATCATTTAATATTTAATTATTACCATGTATCCTAATTAAATAAATTTGTTGAACCATACATGATGGGTGGTGGTGAAATATGAAATTTCATGTTGGTGGTTGTAGTCGTCCATTGTATACATGATTAACCTTACCATTAATGAATGAGTAGAAGAAATGATGATTACTTAAAAAAATCATTATGACATAAAGACATATTTATTAGAAAAATCCATCCCATATAACATCCATTATATGAGGTTATGAATAATGAATAACATCGTTTCAGGAGGTGGTAATCTTCACACATACATTATTGATTTTATTTTAATAACATAGTGGATGTAAATGATTAAATATATGTTTTCCATTTAATATAATAAAATTTAATTATAAAAAGTATCCTAATTTTATTATTTTAATAAGTATAGATATGGTTTAGATTGTAAATACTAATACGGATATAATAATAATAAATGGATACTCAGGTTGTGGACTTGAAAATTTGTTAAGATAAACTTATTGAGACTAATGCCTTCTACATAGTAATAGTAAATAATTAATTTTTATGAGGAATTTTGTTCTATATAGATAAATTTATCCATGTATCAATAATACTTTTTTGGTAATGTGAGTCTTTATGTTAATGAATTTTTATCTTTTTAAAAGTTAATAGATGTGTAGTTTTGGAATAAATCCACACACTATCAATAATTTAAATTTATTATTCAAGCTTAAATTGCTAAAAAACTTAAAAAAACATGGTGGGAAAATTAATTATGTTTCAAATATCATCTGATTCACTCCTTTCAAAATATTTTTTTAAATAATTTCCCCTTAATAAAATTTGTTCTAATATTTTTTCTCTTAATACTATTGTAATTATTTTAAAACCTTAGTAATTAATTTCTCTGAAAAAATGTGAAATTAAAAATAATAAAACATTTTAATCTGAATATAATAATTTTAAAATCATTTTACACCGAAAAAATTATTAATTTTTTGAAAAATCAAGGTTTTAAATAAAAATAATAAATCACATAAAACAATTTTTTTAGAAAATATTATTTTTCAATTTTACAATTACATATATGAAAAAAAAAATATAATTTCAACACAATGTATTGACAAAAATATATTTATGTTAAATAAAATAGAAGGTATGGGGCCACTATGGGATGTCAAAAATGAATTTCACCTTTAATATTCATTATTCAATGAAGTCACTAGATTGTTTTCATTTAATTAACTTTTTAATTTGGTAAAAAAAATATTAGTCAGATGATTTTTAATCTCAATGGATACATTAAAATGAATATTATTATTAAAAAATGAATAATTTATTACATAAATTTATTTTTACAAAAAATATATTCTTAATCATAATTATAAAATCATAGAAATTATAATTTTAACTTAATCATTTTTTTCTTGAAATCAATCTATTTACAAAATTTTAAATAAATTATTTCTCTTTAAATTTTGATTTGAGGATTTTCTATATGAATTTTCTTTTATTAAATTTACATTTTTAACTATTTAGATAAATTTTTTAAAACAAAACTAATAATATACACATAGAATTATTTCTTGAAAAACCCATTTTATTATAAAATGATACATTTTTATCATCTAATTGTTGAAACATATAATGTTCTATCATCAGAGTTTTCATTATAGATTAATTAAATCTATTATTAGAATATGTTGTTGATTGATTCTTTTGGGTGTTAAATGTTACAAAATTAATCAAAAAAACATTGATTTTTAGTAGGAATATAATTTAGCGTCATTACATTCTAACCCCATAAACAAATTGTATCCTCACATTTGAAATTATATAATTCTAATTATGATAGATAGTGATATTATGAATCGAGATATAATTTTTAATTATATATATATATATATTACTATCATATGATATATTAATATAATTATCTTTTCCTCAATCGATATTATATTGTCATCTACCCAGGTATGTACATGTCATAGTCATATATTACAACTAAAATTCCATTCCTAAAAAAACCTACGTCCCCAAGGAAAAAATCTAAAGAAAATTAATATATTTTTCAAAAAACATATGTCATATCATGAATATGTAAATTATATTGACCACTAAAACCTAAAATCACAAAATATATCCTATATACCAGAATACTGAAATGAAAATAAACTACAAATTATCATCAATCTGTTATCAATATGTTGGTAGGATATATTTCCTAACAACCTTCTTGAAAAAAACCAAGAATTTTTTATTTTATAATAATGATAATATTAAACCTAAAATTTATACATCGTGAATCACAATTTTTTAAAAGATATCTCAAAATATACGGCCTTTGTATTAAATCACTATTCTGGTACAAGTATTCATCAATGAATTTTTACAGACCCTTAATGAAAGACTTCTAATTAACCATTTTGGCTATTTTATAATAGTCAATAATGTTCATCATAGATGAGGATATCACACAGTAATGAAAATTACAAAAATCATAAACATTTAATTTCCAGTATGATATTATCCTCGCTATGTGTTGTAACACAATAAGAATCATTATTTTATCACATACTGTTATTAAATCATTTAAATATGATATGCATATTGGATATAAGTTATAATTATTTCCAGATACATACCTTCTTCAGCATCCTTTTTGAGATACTATTTGTACAAAAATTTATAAAATTTATGTATTTGAAAATATCAATTATATGATTATGGAATCCTTAGTAGAATTTTGTATTAAATTATGATTTTTTTCATGATATTATAATTTTGGTTCAACTTGTTCCTATATTTATTAAATGGTTTGTGTTAAATGGAAATTTTCCTATTAGTTTCCTAAAATCATTTTTCTTTTTAATATGTTCAAATCATTCGCAATAGATTAAAAATTCATATGAATTAACCAGAAAAACCTATAGAGTTTTTAACCTATTGTATTCAAAGAGATTTATGTGGTACCCCATATCATAGTTGAGGTAATAACAAACAACCATTCTTCGGGGTTATTACCCCTAAGTAAAAATGTTCTAGAAGTGCATCCACTTCCCAAACGATATAGTGTTATTATCTATAAAATATTACATAAACATAACAAAAAGAGTTATATATCCTTTTTATAATAATTTAATCCTTAGACTACTGACCTCTTATGCCTTGTATAACTCCAAATTTATCCCCATATGATATCATCCTTATATTAAAATTTATCCAAACACTATATTGAAACCAAGTATGCAAAATATTTCATTAAATGACATTTACAATACATTTTAAATTTTGAGTCTTATTGATTTATGTAGAATAACATGTTCAAATAAAAAATATCACCATTTATCCAGTTGATTCTTTTTCATTATGGGAGAAGCTATATATTCTATAATAATTCTCTCCCAAAAATTATGGACATATGAAACTATATTATATAATACATACATCTATAATCATTATAACGTTGGATATATAATCATATGAAATGGGTGAGAACAAACAATCAGTTCGTGATACAATATCTAATGACTATAATGGTTATATCATAAACATGTGAAAATACTTGAATGGAAGGAATTACACAAATAAAAAGTTACATGAATCATTAATATTTTAAATTAATTATAAAATTTTTAAATATAACATAATATTATTAATAACTTCAAATGGAATAATTAAAATACGTAATGAATAAATAATGATCCATGATTAATATTAATGATAGTGGAGTGATCAAAAAAATAACATTTATTTTTCATGTGGACCTCACTCCTTGACAGTATGTTTACACTAAAAATATTTAGTTAATCTAAACACAATAAATATATAATTTTTTAAGCATTTAAAATCACTATCATATTCAAAAATGAAATTTTTAGTAGGGATACTATCTATCACACTAACCAATTTTGAACCAAGAAACTTAATAACAGATTCCCATGTAATATTTTTAGTGTAGAAAATCACTAGTACACTGACCCACTATGATCCTAGACACTCGATAACATGTGCATATAACATTTATATTTGATGAGATATAATGATTATCTAATTATTTGTTGGGAGATATATGTCCCACCCATCAGATAATTTATACATATTTGTGAAACATGAAAATAATTATAATATCATAAAATAACACAAAAAAGAAAATGTGATTTATAATATTTTGAAGTGAAAGATACTATATGGGTTATCTAGATATTAGTAATTTCTACCCATGTTCATGATCAAACCCAAAGACAAGTCCACAATAAATCATTATACTCAAACTATCAAGGATAAATGAGGGAGAATAGTTAATCATAACAAAAAGAATCTAATCAATGATTTTCTGTATGATTGTTAAATTCATAAGGGAGGGAGAAAATAAAAAATCACATGGAGTTATCCTTAGTATTATATGAGAATGTTGATTGCAATGTAGTAATGGAATAACATTTGCATCACCGAGTTTACCCTACGAGGTGCGTGACTTACACAATGTATATGTATATAACACGACTCGTAATCCTAACTGACAGGATATTCCAAAAAACATGTCACTTATATTGTTTTTTAAAACAATAGATACTTTACACGATATGTAAAGTCATTATGGCAAGTATAGAATTCACATCACGAACAAGGCTCACACCTTGTTCTTGACCACAACTACATGTCATGTAACATAATTACATGACATGTAATTGCTCTATAAACAATACCCTTCAAATTATTCATTAAAATAACATTTACCACATTTGGATCCGTCAATATTGATAAGAAACCATCCTAATCCCATTTTACACATTTATACCAGGACTCCAATAGTTAAAATATTCATTCATCCCAAAACATTAGGTCATTTTCCCTAACAGTGTTTCTTATCACCGAAGAAGACTCAACCTTCAAGGAACAAATGAAAAAAAATCAAAGGGATACGTACCTGAAAAAATTTGAGATATTACTCATATAATGAAATATTATACATATACTAATTATTCATTTTCCCCATAATATAAATCATTAAATTTTTTTATTATTTTCATGATTAATCCTTACAAATTTTAATATGAATACTTTTTTGTGAAAACCAAAAATTTAAATTTATTGAAACATTTTATTTTTATAGGATTATAATAAAAATATCAATAAGGGATAAAAAATAATAAATACTTTATCCTAGTGAAAAATATGAAAAACCATTAAATGTATTTCGTATAAACATGTATTTTCATCCAAAAGGAGAAACTTTTCCCATTAAAAACCAATTATCATGCCTTTTTAAATCACGTGACTTCTAGGAAAACTCATTAATAAAAATTTAAAAGTCATATAGGTTCCTAGGAAATCATTTCCATATTACTATTACAATCACCAATGCAAACTGAAAAATCAGAATGTCAACATCAATCTCCAAAATTCCCATTGAATTGGACGGTTATACTAGTTCTCCCAAATCATGTTTGGATCACAAATTGGGCTAAACCTACTATATGTTGATCTATAATAAGTATAAAACAATCATATATAATTTTATATCCAATATATACATCATATAACAGAAATATATATATATATTAAAATTTAATATATAAATATTTTTATATATATTAATATATATATGGGTAAATATATATATATAACATGTATATTTATTCATTCCTTTCACATTAGAAACTTGTATATATATATATATATATTACTTTTTGAATAATATTATGTATGTGTGTGTCTATGTGTATATAAATTTTGTATCTATATATGCACTAATTTTTATATACATGCACACACACACACACACATATATATTCTATCATTGTCAATTTTATTTTTTAGCCTTTAAAATTTTAATTCAATTTTTTATTCTTTATCCAATTGCATATATGAATATATACATTTGAATATTTTCTATATATATATATATATTGTTCATATGAATATATATATATGTTAAGTATAATTTAATGCCCCAAAATCATAAATTTTAGGATCAATTTTAAATGTATATGTATTTATATGTATATGTTTTTTCATTAAGTATAAAATATATATATATATATATATATATCTACATTAACAGATTTTGTATATCTCTAATATATAAATGTATTTATTCCCATGAAAATATATATATCTCAGATCACATTTTTAATTTTATATATCTCGTCATCATTTTTTATTTTCATATGGCATATATTGTATATTACTTTTCTAAAATAAATTATCTAACTTTTTATCAACCAAATTATATATTTAATTATAGAAAACTATGATTTTTAAATTTTTATTTAAAACACATAAATAAATAATTATATATATATATACACATATATTTCCCTAATAAATTAAATATTAATTTTAGTACAACAATATAATAAATAATTTTAAATATAATTATATTATTTATTGAAAAGAAAAAAATAAAATACCTATCTTAGAAAAAATATTTTATTTCATCCCCTCACATAGTTTTTTGAAACATGTGTCCAAAACCATTGGACATTCCAGAGAAATTGAATTCATGATGTTATACTCCTTAATATGATTAACCTACCCATTTTTTCACAATCCCTATATTTGAACACTCTCAGCCTTAAAATTCAACTATATTACATTTAGCTATCAATATATTGACTCCCAATGGATTTCAAAATTTTACTAAATATGAAAATTTTATTCTCAATTAAGGCAGGTGATTAAACTTCAAGTGGGATTTGATTCATTTTATATCATAACATTTAAAATTCAAACCACTTAATGTTTCAGTTGATCTGATTATATATTATCGGAATTTATCGAAGTATATTAGACCAAAAAATAAAAAATAAAAATATGTATTATAAAATTTTAAATAGTTAACTGATTTAAAATAGTTAATTTAGTGTAAAATAATGAAATTCAGGTAATATTTTTGGTCAATGAAAAAAATATTCTTATTATAAAATAAAAAAATTAGAATTGATCCTATATATAACAAATAGAAATCCCCAGACAATTAAATAATATTATATAATGTA
Organism: Viscum album; assembly: GCA_963277665.1. Classification (NCBI taxonomy): domain Eukaryota; kingdom Viridiplantae; phylum Streptophyta; class Magnoliopsida; order Santalales; family Viscaceae; genus Viscum; species Viscum album. The sequence continues at coordinate 1,391,352,379 of OY728126.1, read as the reverse complement.
ATAATACCATTTTCTAGGAGTAGTTCCATTAAAAATAATGAATTAATAGAATATATTTACCAGATCCTAAGAACCTCGATAGTTTCATCAGATCATCCTAGACTATAGCCTCATGTATTTCTTCATTCTCTATATCACTAAAATTCCTTGATCATGTTGATTGAAATTAGGAAGGATACAGAACCCTTAAATTGAATGTCAGTAAGTTAATCATAAGTGATTTATCTTCTATATTTGGAATTCTTGGGTCATGAAAATTATAATATCATTAATATTTATACATGAGAATCCTTGATCAATAACAATCATAAAAAGAACAATTATATAATATAAAGTCATGTATTATTTTCAATGAAATAATTTCACATATATGCTCTAATAAATAACATATTAAGATTATACAATCAAATGATATCAATGGTAATGAATTGATTATCTACATCAAACCAATTATAAATTATTCTTCTTGTTCATGTAATATAATTCATGATTCATTAAAATTCCATTCTTTATTGATTTTGATTGAATTTTTTCCATTATTTTTAAGAAAATATTAATGATTGGATTTTAATTTATTCCAAAAAAGATAAAATATCATCAAATGAAATTCACAATTATTTTATGGATTTATATTTAAAAATATTATTTTATGGCTTAATCTACGTTCACCTTTTAAATTCACAATACATGTTATGGTATATTGACTTGTCCTTTCCATTCATCAATATATTACATCAGGATAGCAAAAAATAAAATAAAATATAATCAACCAACACAATGTAATATAAAAACATTATTTATCTATATTTTAATTTCTGAAACCCTATTAAATTATGATTAATTGACTAAATAATATCCATTATTTACCAATTACATGAAAATAAATAATGAAGATATTCTGAGAAAATAATTACAAAAATAAATTTCTAGAATTATATGGAAAATATTATATGCTTATCATCCAGAAGATAGAACTAGACTTCTCATTTAATCATCCAAACTTATACTCATTAAAATGGATCTCATAAATACAATTTCAAAAAAAATTATACTTAAATATCTCCCCCTATTTAAAAAATATCCACTAATAAAAAAATGAGTAATATGAAGCTTTATGAATGAACTATAATTAATGAACATGCCACCATATATTTTATCAAATCCCCTCCATAGATAATATTTTTTACATAAGATATATATTTTAATTATATCCTCACATTATAGTGGTCCAAATGAATAAAATAAGGAGAATACACTGGATTTAATTTCATTGGTATATGAAAATTACTCCAAAATGAAAATTTCTATATTCTATTGTATTCTTTTCTTTTTATAGAGTTTTCCATCAATTTTAAAATCTAAAAAGTAAAAGTAAAAACCTCTATCAATATATTGGAGTAATAATATAAAAAATGAGGTATCTTTAATGATTACCATTTGATAAGTTCATGTCAAGGAAACCTTCTTGAATTAATCTTCTAATACATTTATATGATCATCTTCTCAAAACGATGGTTAAAAGAAATTTCAAACAAGTTTCTCAAATATTATTAACAATAAACTCACATGTAAATCTAATGTATATATATATCCCTTTCATATATTTTAATAATATTAATACTATGTAAAAATTTTTTATTGAAATTTACTAATTTAAAAATAAAAAAGTTAGGGTTAAAATAAAATATTTTAAAAATAAATGTACTATGAACATATATTAAATATAATATATATATATATATATTGTAATGAAAATATTATAAAATTACACCATAATAATATTAATTTATATTATACTCAATTAATATAGTTGCTTTGGTTATCTATGGATCCAAAAAAATATCTGAGTAAATTTACTAAGTCCATCTTTTTCATCATCTGAATGATGTAACATACCTACATATAAAAGTTCATTAATTTATATAATAAATAATTTACACCCCATTTCGATTTATTTTTTCATTTTTATGTTATAGTGTAAATTTCATGTATACAAGATGATCACTTTTCTTTTATAATGATACTATTGTGAATAATGGAATAAAATCACTTCATATATAAAGGGAAAGTGAAAATATCATGAAGTTGATTTTTAGTTCCAATAAACACAACACTAATATCTCTATTTTCTATGATCTCCAGATGTATGTGACGTCTTTTATCTATTTTATATACAAATTAGTGATGTTATGAGTATCTAATAATGAGGTGAAATTATTTCTATCAAAATAATTTTAATTTGAATAAAACACAAACTAAAATATATGAGTGTGTTTTCTTACCACATTAATTAAGTGTAATAAATTAAAGTAACCACAAATTGATATTTATCTATAAAAAGTGAAACAAAATTGATTTCATAGTAGGAAAAAATTAAATTAATCACCTATGAAATTATATGTTCTCAAATAAATCTTCATATATATATAAAATAAAATTAAATAAAATTAATAATAACTCATATGAGTGAATTTAGTCTCATATGAATATAATAATTCATGATATGTGACTCTATTAAGAAATTTTATGATTCTATTTGATTCTATATGATTGGATTACATTTCATTTTCATATCATATATTACCGGATTACAAATAAAACATCCTTTTTTCTTGATAATAAATTATGTATAATATCATTTTAAACATTTATCCATATAAATTTATATATACCACTATCTCAACCTCATCCTGATAATTTTTACATGAGTTCACAATAAAAATTATGATACCTGATGAATTTTTAAAACTAAATCACTTTATAAATTATCATCAAATTTTACGTTGTGTTAAAGTTGTTTTAAGGGCCCGTATCTATGAGAATCGATACATTGCACATTTTTGCTGAATGAGGTTTTCATAGGAGGCTGGGAGAATGTTTGGATGAAATTGGGTGAAAAAATATATAAATTTTGGAAGATATCAAACCATGTAATTTTACAAAATTTGAATGTGGATTTTATGATGTGTAATGGATCAGGATTTTAAAAATAAAAAGTTCACCTTCTTTTTGGTAGAAACCAAACCCCATGGATTAAAAAATGTGAAAGGGTGTTACACATCATGTAAATTCCTAATGATGTTTGTTTTTAACATATTAATCTAGTTAGGATTGTCAAATATAAGGAAATAACACCTCTATTCATATTCTTATATACCAAACACCCTAATTTTTGGTTTTTTGGGATTCCTTTAGTCAAGGATGATATCTTGATTCCCTACTTTGACCTATATTGATTCATCTTCAATATAAGATCTGTTATACATAAATTTATAAGGTTTCATCAATATTTTTTCTTCCATTACTCATTTCCCTCTAACTATTCTTGATAAAAATGTTTCTAAATGAGTTATTTTTCTTGTTCTTTAGCATTATTATGCAATGGTGTCCTCGTGTTGAAGTAGTTCCCACATGAGAGGTGATATGAATTCACAATGTCAGTCAATTATTCTCAAATGAATTTTGACACCATTTTTTATAAATGTATTCATTAATTCTCTTCAATTAATGTGTTATTGTAAATTAGGCATGATTTATCCCATTAAATTCTATTAAAGATAAGCTAATAATTACATGAATGGGTAAAAGTATTGGTATCGATCACATGGGGATGTGTTTATTTTGTTTCCTGATAAATATTTGATATTTTATTTTTCATATATAGTGGGGTATGTATGCTATCATGTTATTCTTGGAATAGAATGTGTAATTGGTAAATAAAATAAACATGAAATTAATATTTAATTGATTGGATAAAATAAAAAGAGTTTTGTTTGATGAATTAGGGGGTTTGTGATCATAATGGTATAAAAAATCCCAAAGTAATTGATCGTTCATGTGTTAATGGAATTAAATAAAGGCTTTGAAAATTTTAATCTCTCATATAAAAGAAATTAATTTCATGTTAAAATAATTATTCAATTAATTTTTTGCAACTTTTTTCAGCTTGATGGTCATGTTTTCCACTACTAGAACCTGCAAATAATAAATCGGCAAATTCATGATAGAATAAGAATTGTTTTTTTGGATAAAAGATAATTCTTTATTGTGAATTATTTTCCATGTTTCGTGTAGAGGACAACTTCTGTGTTCATTTGGGTTGTGTGGTATCATTATGTGTGAATGATGGATTCTTTGATTTAAGCTATGATCCAAGTAACTAGTTTTGTTTTTCCTGAGCCTGTGATGATTTGTGAGCCTGGTATAGCTATGCCAAGAATGATATTTTATTATATAGAGCCTGGAGGGTGAGTTTTTGTTACAATAATTGTTGTTACTGACTTTGAGAACCCTCCAAATATGTTTGTTGGAATTGGGGAGGACAATAAGGATGAAGGAATGGTTTGAATCTAGACTTGACCTCAAATATAAAAGTTACATATTTTATGAAAATGTTATTTGGATGAAATCCAGTTTTTCTATCTACATTTCATTCCCCACTACTCGCAGAAGATGGATGTTATTTTTTTTATAACGTCTTTGGTAGCATAGGTTTCATTCCTTCAGTTCTCAGAAATATTGAATGTAATGTTGTTAATAAATTAATACATTTGTAACTGATCGTGTTGGAACATTCATGGATGGAATTCTATGGTTATAATTGTGAGAATATATGGTATTGATTTTATTATTCATAGAGGAAATGGAACATTGTTGTAATGGTGATGAAATATAATGTTGAAAATATTAATGGATCATTAATTGTTAATTATTAATCAATATAAAGTGAATCTAATGAATATTAAAAAAATAATTTATATATATCATTAAATCATTGTGTGAATATAAGATATATGGTCTTCGGGGACACAATTGGGAGTATGAGAGACCTTATCTGTAGTTGAATCTGACACTAGGTAATTCAAATAACGTGGTTTTGAGATAATGTAAATTTTGTGTATTTATACGAATATCCATCCTATTGGTTGGGGAAACTAACACCCTGGGGATTATAAGCCCTCAAGAGTTTATTCCCAACAACCCATTGGGATGCTTCTTGGCTGAATACCCCCTTGGTACCATCTCTGTTGACCCACTAGTTACTTTAGTTTGTATACACAACTGTTATTTTTTCCTATATATGTGTATATAGGGACATAATGGATTTTGGTAATTTCATAGGAATGTATTCTAGATATATTATCCCATGGTCTACTATAGGTATAACGTGTATTGGTTGTGATGGCCTGAGGTTCTTTACTCGTTGTATGGGTTCTGATGGCTGGAGGTCAAAGACCCATTGTGTGATACACATTATATGGGTTGTGGTGGATCATAGAAACTACCATGTCTTTTTAGGTTATGTGGTCTTGGTGGTGTGTTGTACGAAGTGCACATTGTGGTGCTTCACCCATGTGTTTGTGGGATATCCTTTTTGAAGATAGATTCTATGGATGTGCAACATTGTGGCAAAGTGGTAAACTTGTAGGGAAGCCATTTTGAGGAATCCTTGTTATTCATTTTTATATTTTCTACTCAAGAATTCGATGGTGGGTGAGTGTAGACACCTTAATATTTTGAACATATTTAACATATATTTTTAATGAGTTAGATTCACTTTTTTATCAATGTGGTTTGCCATTGCTTATTTATCACTTTCATGAGAGGATTTTGGGAGGGTCCAACTGATTATATAGTTATGGTAACCCTTTATATTTATACAAAATTTCTTATCAGTTAGTGAGAGCATTTTGGAAATCTGAGTGGTAATAACTAGATTTTGTTTTATATGAGTTGTTTGGTCTTAATGGATATCATCATCTTTACCTTTTCTTTTGGTACTTATTTCTTTCCTTTTTGTTTTAGTAGTTCATTCATTACATCACATATGTGCACATGGGTTTTATTTAATATTGTAGAATGAACATGTGTTATATAGTGCCTTTTTTATCTCTCTCTCTTTCTCATGTGATCTCTTAGAGGTTAATGCCTCCCAACTTCATATTTATTAGTCCCTCAGTTCTATTTTCCAACCCAGGTCGTACTAATGGTTGGAATCTGGTTTTACTATATATCTTCTCCCATTACTTTACGTAGAGGCATACACCATATCCAAAGTGGGTTGTGACATAATGGTATCATAGTTTTATTTGAGTGATATTAAGGACTCCATTGTTAGTATAATGACCCTATACTTTATTACACATTTATACAGTATTTTTACATAAACATAAACTTAATAAAAATGAGATGATTTAGTTTTCTAATGTCATTGGGGATTAGAAACATTAAATAACAACATAAAATTGGAATTTCAACATCATTAAAGAAAACATTTTTTATATGATCATAATATTCATTCATACTTAACAATTCATGGGATATCGTGAGGTAATACATAAGGATGGATAGAGTTACAAAGCGCAGTATGGGAATAAAGATGGAATAATATGAGTAAGAAAATACATGTTAAATTATATGGAAATTAATAGAGTATAAGAGAAACATGAACATAATGTAATGATAGGACTTGATAAAAATAAAATTGAAATGTGGAAACCACCTTATACTCTGCATCCCAAATATAAAGTATTCAGATAAACCATTGTCTGGACATGGAGGAAAAATGTTTTATAAAGGAATCTGGGAATGCCTTTCCCCGACATGACGTATCATGACAATAAAAATCTCCAAATTAATTGGTGTGCTATTAGGGAAAACCCTTCGGATCACTCCCCATTCCTGATTTCCATATCCTATTGGTAGGATTATAATTCTCATTTTCAATTCTATTAGCTCTCGGAACGCATCCTATGATAAAATAATCGGGTGAGAGATTCATGGAACATCCTTTATCAGAGACAGACATGATTATCCATCAACCACAAATAAAGATGGCTTAAACTGAGGTTATAGTAGTGGTCGCATGATATTTCGGTATCAAACAGACAGTTGGAAGAATCTATTCTAGGAGTGGATCAACTTCAAAGTTTTCATAATGAGCTAAGGTATGAATGACACTTTGAGGTACTATCTAGTAAAAAAGAGTTTATGGTGGACATGAAACTATGAAGAGAGCATAAGACAAGGGATGATGAAATGATTAAGTGGCTAATGGAGGGTGGTAAGAATACTGTGTACTTTAGGTAATGTATTATGGAAAGGAGAACATGGTTTTATCCAAACATTGATCTAGATAATTGATCTTATATAGATGACCAAGAGGTGGTTGGGGGTTGTGTAGCTACTACGTTCATGATCATCTTGCAGGTCCCATTACCCGCTTATCAAAATGGTACCCAGGAGTAAATGTGGGGATTTTTGAAGTGATCCAATATAAATATTTTTCTCATGAAAACTAAGTCATGGGATCAATTCCACTTGAGGTTGATATGTGCAATGCCTTGATGAGTCTAACTCCAGATAGTGACGTGGGTTTGGATGGGTTCCCCAGACCCTTTTACAAAACATCATGGGATATAGTGAAGAATGATCTAATTTAATCAATTCATGATTTATTCAGGGATGGTCGGCTTCTATGTGTTGAGCATTCTTCCTCTATTGTGATTATTCCAAAATACAAGTCACCTACTCTTATTGGGCACTTCTGGGAAATAACAATATTTTTGATACCATAGAATATTCTTACTAGTATTATTATCACCCAACATCCCATTCATCTTATCAAATGGATATCCATGGAACTACATGGATTTGTTAGGGGGGAATCCATTCAGGTTGTGATTTCTTTGGCCCAGGATGTGATTAGGGACATAAACATGATGACACAAGGCTCAAATTTGGCGATTAATCTTGGTATGAGCAATGCATACGACTGAGTTGACTAGAGTTTCATTAACAAAGCTTGTGCAGGTATGGATCTTTCTTCTTGGAATATTGATATTCTACTTCACATTTTGGCTCTACATGTATGGAGATCACTTTCATGGGTAATACATCTGGCTTCTTCTAAGAATGAGAGGTCTTTGGAAAGGATATTAAATATATCAGATCATTTTTATATTTTCAGGGGATGTTATCAGAATCTTCTTTCATGGAAGTATTAGTAATGATGAGATCCTCTTGTACAACAGAATGATGTGATTCTTAGCATTGTCACACCTTATGTTCATAGATGATTCCATAATCTTCACCAATGATTCAATATGGTCAATGAGGGGCCTAAATAGAGTCTCATATGAGTATAATTATTGGAACCATCGTGTTATCAATAATACAAATATAAACATCAATATGTCCATCAGATTCAATGCCTACTGGGTCCTTAATGTGAGATACTCTCTATGAATGTAGGAAGGTGATCTCCCCATGGTGTACTTGGGAGACCCTCTATATTTGAAGGGTCTTTGTATTTGTGATTTCGACCATATTAACTGTGAAATCATGAAGAGGTTCCTTAATTTGAAGAATAGGTGCCTATCCTTTTTGGGAAGTAGTCCACTGGTTAATAGTGTACCCTTCTCTACACCGGTTTACACATTATCTTTTTTCATGTTTTCCAATTATGTTTTCCAAAATATGGATATAATTATAGTTAGTTTTATATGGAACCCAATATTCTAGGGTAGAAGGCAAGGGTTTTCATAGCTCAAGATGGTAGGGACAATCAGCAAAAAAGGAATTAATGTACGAAGTCTAATATATACTCTAAAATTAATGCATGCGAAATTAGAAAGGGAGGTGATGGAACAACAGACTTTATGGTGGGTGAAAATGCATGACTTCAACACAAATGATTTGGAAAAAATGGTTGGACATGTATCTTATCTATATAGATTTATTGGACCCCTCATCACATCCCTCATCCTCCATTCTAGATTTTTTTTAGGTAGCAGTGATGTTTCATTTTGGCATGAAAACTAGTGTGGGGAGATCATTGGATTCCTAGGTTTCCCAACCAATAACATATAATTTAGAGATGATAGCCTCCAGCCTTCATTCATCACTGTGGTTTTGGATAGAGACCTTCTATAAATTTTCTATCTCATTGAGCTGACCTCTTCCCCATATAGATGTGGGTTCACCCCATCTCCTTCAGGTTCGTTCATAGTTAAAGACTATCACAAGGTCATTCTCGCGTAGGCTGATGGGAACTACTAGAATGAGGTGATATGGTACAGGAACATCCCCACAATATAGAACATCCTCACATAGATAATTCGCAACAACTCGATCCCCACTAATGAGAAAACTATTTTATGTGGTGTGAGTATGGTGTCTAGGTTTGTCTATTGTAGGAGGCATAAGGAGGAATGTTCGTGTCACCTTATCTTTGGTAGAGAATGTGCGAAGGAGTCTTGGATGTTTTTTGGTGATCTCACTTCATTTTTCATACTTTTAATGGTCGAGAATCCTTTTAGTGAACATAGCTTCCACAGATCGGGGGAAGAGGGGCCGGAGAAAGGGAATATACATTAGTTTTTCATACAAGAGTCTGGTGTTTGCGGGAGGTAAGAAAAAAGTGGCTTCAATAAGGGGTGGATTCATCTAGATGTTCAATCATTATTAATGTTAAAAATCAACATATGGATATTTTCATAGCTCTCCACATTTGGAATGAGGTACATTCTTTATTGCGGTTTTTTCATTCCTTCCATGATACTCCTTCTACCATAAATATTTCTATAGGTAAGTGGTTTACATATAACCCTATCCCTTGAGGAATATACATGAACTCTGATGTCTCATGCATCTCAAGCGATTTGAGTGGTGGGGTGACCTTTTGTGATTTACAATGATCGGTCATCATAGCTTTTTAAAACTGGTTTGGCTAATGTAAGTCATTGATGGCAGAGCCAAAGACCACGCTGAAAGGCCTCACCGTGACTAGGATGAGGGGGTTGGATCTTCTAGAACCTAAAAATAATTCAATTTTGGATCACAATGCACTCCAATGTCTTAGACTATTCCCATGATCTATTGATTATACAATCTGTATGATTCATTGTATCATTGCCAATAATATTAAAGTGTATCACACATGGAGGGAGGAGAATAAGGTAGTAGACTATATAGCATTGTGTTACATTACATGACCATAGAGTTTATTTTTTTCATAAAATTAATGTCCTTAAATTGAAGGGTATTAACATAATTAGAGGGGACGACCTCAGTTTTCATTATTTTAGACCCCCATAGTCACTTTTTCTCGTCCAGTTTTGCAAGCCTTGAATGTGAGGTTTTATCTCTACTTGAAAAACAATATACATGATGTTGATGATGGAAGTCATAGATTTAATTCACTACCCAATATATATAAGTTCTTAATGTTGATTACTCTTTATAGAGTAATGGGTATGGTATTCACTACATGATTATTTTGGAATGGAAAATTGTGGTGCAATTATGGCAGCATAACAATGTCATGTGGAAAATAAAAAAATGGTTGATGAGAGAAAAATGTGCCTCTAATAATTCATACTTGGGGTTCAATTTAAGGGGATAATTTCTCACAATAATTCATCATGTGATATTTAATTTTGATTTATATTATAAAATAAATTCTTGAATGGATAATAGATTAGAGGAATCCATTACAGAATATCAGTATAGTAACAGGTGAGTTTAAAGGATCATAGGGTGGTTAATGGGAGTCTAAGGAAGATTTAATCATGTATGAATAATATTTATAGTAATTAGGTATGGTATTACATACCACAAATAAATATAATAGAAGTTAAATGGATTTACATACAACAAGTTCATGAAGGTAAATGGGAAAGGGAGATCCCTTAAGAAAATTCAGCTTGGTAATGTCCATACGTAAGTCTTTCTAAGAGGGAAAACTGATAGTGAAACGGTTTACCCTAATTAATTAATAAAATAATAATTAAGGAATATATTTAATTAAATATACCAATCCAATAATAAAATAAATTAAAATACATAACATGAAAATGATGCTTTATAAAAGAAGAGGGCAGATGATACCCTACGTGGAAGTGTCGTCTCAAAGGCTTGGTAGATGCTTCTTTGGAACATTGAGGAGAATTGGTAAGACTCTAGGTAGTAGGGTAAGAGGGTGGTATAACATTGGAGAGATTTAGTTAAAATTAATGGGTGATTGGGTGGGTTTGTATATGAAAGGTGGAGGAATTTATAATTATTTATGTTTCAGACCCTACACACTAAAATAGTAAAAACAACAAATAATGCCATTGATTTTTTCATGGTTTAATGAATAGGGGAGTGTTATATATTATTTTAATTGGTTAAGATTAATTGATGTTAATATATTGTCATTTCTTATGTGGATGTGAGTTACACTTTTAGAGAAATTAATTTTAAATCATAAAACTATTTTATACATCTGGGATGGTCCAATAAGGATTTATAAAAAACATTCAATAGACCAAAATAGCATTATTTCAAAATAAAACCTATATTTTTACAAATACACCATTTATGTAATTTAATTACATCATTATTGGGTATTATGATGTCATAAAATACATTATATATTTATAATATATTTAATTTTTAACCTAAAATTAGAGTATATCAGAAAATTTTATAAAATTAACCATTTTCAAATTTCAAAAACATAATTCCAAAAATAATATTCATTTTAGCTAAATAATTTTCTAAATTTTTGGATTTTTACTTTGAAAATAAAAAAAACTGATATTTATAAGAAATTGATGGTTTTTGATCAAAACTGTTTTCAATCATTAATAAAAATTAAATTTTACATCATAAATAATATATGATAATTTATATTTATTAAAGATAATTTAACAATAATATTTTAATAAACTATTATTTAGTCCCAAAATCCAAAAATTCATCAAAATATATTTCTTATTTTAAATGGAATATTAATCATAATTACTATTTTTACATTAAAATTCATTTACAAAGTAAAAATAATTGAATAAAAGCATATTCATTATTATAAAAAAATATTGAATATAATAATAATTTTATGGTCTTGTTACACATCCCATTTTTACACAAGAATACACTATATGAGTAAGGCGTGTGATGGTGGGGATTTCATGGGGTCGTTCGATGAACTTTGTTTGGTCCCTGATCCCGACGAGCTTGAACTTCCCATGTATACAGTTTCTTTCATTATTAAGATGTTGGATCTCAGATTGGTTTTGGTCGAGGGAAAATCCAAAAAGTTCATTCTCCCTCAGAAGCTTTGATAAATGGGATTCATAGGGTATGATCCTACTAGTTGAGGCCATCACATTCATTGTATGTTTCAAATGGATTTTAAAAAACATATATTTATACTAGTCATGTGATCACTGTTCAAAGGGTCTATTATCAACTGCAATGATATGTAATATTCATTTAAATCCAGTATTATATAATTAATAAAAAAGAGTCCATTTTTTTATATATATAATAAATTTAATTAAATTTATGGGAATTTTATTCCTAATAGTTTGGGTCCTTACAACCATCCCCCCTTATGAAATTTCTCCCTAGAAATTTCCTTTTCCCAAAAGATAACATATGAGGGTAAATAAGCCTCATCACTTCCTCTAGTTCCAGTGTCACCTCTTTCAACATGTGTTTTCTTCCACAAATCCTTGATGTGGGGTATTTTCTTATTTCATAGAAATTTTTCTCTAATATATATGATCTTCAAAAACTTCTATTCATTGTGAATGGAATTAACAAATGGTACAACCTATGGATTAAGTATATTTGTGGGTCTAGTATATACATCATTAAGAGTGATACATGGAATACATTATATACTTTAGATAAGTTAGGTTGGAGTTGAAGTTGATAGTCCAATTCCCTGATGCAATCTTGGATCTCAAAAGAGATGAGGTACATTGGACTATGCTTTCCCTTCCACCCAAATATAATAACTCTCTTCTATGGAGATATGCAGAGGAATACCATGTCTCCAAAATCGATCTCTAAGTATCGTCGATTCTTCTAAGAATATATCTTATGTTGACTTTTACCTGTTTTGAAGTGATGCTAGATGGTCTTAACCATCTCAACCATTTTGTAAAAAATTTACACAACTACATGTTTTAATTCCCCAACAGCATCCCAAAATGCTAGTGTTCTTCACCTCTTCCCACACAGGGATTTAGAAGGATCAATTTGGATGCCTGAGTGGAAAATGATTTTGTAAGGGAACTCCCCCAAATGATGATGTTGGTCTGATACTCCTTTGATGTCCATTGAGGAACCTCTCAACAGGTAATCAATTGTCTAGACAGTCTGCTCATATTGTCCATTATATTGAGGCTGAAATATTGTGATGATGTTCATCTCGGTGTTCAAGGAATATTGGTGACTCATCCAAACCATAGAGGTGAATCTGGAATCACAATTGGATAAAATTGATAGTGGTACTCCATGTAGCCATAGAAATTCCCTGATGTATATCTGTTCCAGTTGATCCAAAGAGGAATCCTGCCATATTAAAACTAATATTGTAGTCTTTGTAAGAGGATCCCCAAAAACATTGAGAGCATTGTTACATTGGTTTGTCTTCGTAAATCTAGCGAAAAATAACATGGTGATGTATTTTGATTTCCATATTTGTATTTTTAATGGTTTCATCACACCATTAGACTTCCTCCTCCCTGCATTCACTTTTTATCATACTATGCACATTATTTTTTATTTAGAGATCTCTAACTTCATTTTACCCCACTAATATTGATGCCAGTGATCTTTATACATCTTCAAGTTTCTTGGGTGAATAGAGGAATTCTAACTATGTGAATCATAAAAAATTTCTTCCTTTAACTCTATATTTGATGGAACACATAGTATTGACACAAATCACATAATTCCTTCTTCATTAACTTTTAATTCTACGGATTTACAATTTATAATGTATTCTAAAATCTTATATATTCCAAAATAATCTTTTTTTGCATCCTTTATCCTTTCAAAAAGTGTTAGTTGAGTAATTATTTGTGAATGTTTTGATGGTGTTCCTTTCAATATGACTCTCATGTCTATCTTCATCGGATCAAAGAAGATTTTATCCTTTTAAATTCTCATCAATGATATAATTGTTGGGTCCTACATACATTGATCATCTTCAACCTTGACCTCTTTCCTAGGGTGGTAATGGATTATGTTGTCATAATCCTTGATAACCTCAAACTATATTTATCGGTGCATATTTCAATCTTTCATTGTGATTATATATTTATATGAGACACTTTTGATCCATATATATATTTCACTCTTCTTCCCATAGTGATATTTCCAAAAAAATTTCAACCCAAAGATCATAGATTTCAACTACAGATCTTGCATGGGATATTTTTCTCACCAATTTTCAAATTCCTTGAGGCATATTCAATGGCATTGTCATTCTAAATCTACACTTAGTCAAGTCCCTTCATCGAAGGATCCCTGAAAATTTCAAAAAGATCAACACTTGTTTGAACTATGATCACAGGGGTAGTTATAAGCCTATTCTTCAACTCCATAATGCTTTATTCACATTCATCATTCCATGAAAACTTAACTTCCATCCATGGTTTTCATTGCAAGATCTTTGGAAATAATGAGTAATTTCTCACAAATTGTGATCAATTTCTAGGTAACCTAAGAAATGTATAAATATCCATCACATTTGTTGGAATCATTATTCCCTATAATTTTTTTTTAAAAGATCCCAAGATATCACATTGCTTGTAATGATATAACCTATGAATGTGACTTCCCTCAAACATAACATAATCTTCTCATGAATTTAATAGAGCTTCTCCATTCACATGATCTCTAGCATAGTGATCATATGTTATTCATGACCCTCCTTGATTTGTGAGTATATTAGAATATAATATATAATAAATACCAGAAAATTATTGGGATAAAATCTAAAGACTCTATGCATCGATTCCATGATGATCGTGGGAGAATTAGCGAGTCCGAAAGGAATTACTATAAATCAATAGTGCCTGTACCTTGTACGAAAATTAGCCTTTGGGATACCCTCCTTCTTCACCCTTACTTGGTAATATCCTGACAATAGATCCACTATGGAGAATAATTGTCTTCCACATGGATGATCAAACAAGTCATCAATTCTTGGAAAATCGTACTTGCATTTAATCATGATTTTGTTGAGCACACGATAATTAATACAAAAGTCACATTAACCCATTCGTTTTCTCGATGAAGTGGACTTGTGCACCCCATGGTGATGCACATGGGGCTTTAAACTCTTTATCCATATTATCATTCAATTTTTTATTTTTTCCTCTCATGCTCCACAAAATCTATTCAATATAGAGTCTTGGATATTGTCAACTCCCCAGGTATAAGATAAAATGAGAATTAAACATATCTTCTAAGAGGAAGTCCAATAATTTCATGAGGAAACACATAACTGAATTCCATCACAATGGGTATGTATTCGAGAATATTTCATTCTTAAGACTAAGTAATCTAAGAAAAAAGAGTGGGATCATAGGGATGTAATATCTATGATTGAGATGACGGTCCTAAATAAGATTCATCCTCCTCCTTTAACTTGTATATAATTTGGGGTCGATTGTCCATATGGTGAGTTATTTCCCTCTCCTAAAAATTTATGTTGGAACTATATAGGGAAATCCAATCCATGTGATGAATTGTAACAACTTTCACCAAGGAATGTATGATGAGGTTCATTGGGATGTTCAATCAAATAATTGTGTCAAAGGAGGAGTTATATTCATTCGATGCAATAGTGAACCTATATTCCATTTTCACCGATATATAATCTTCCATTAATTGTGGTGATTTTTCGGTTGTTCTATTAATCTATTTTTATTTAAAAGAACACGTCGAAAAAAAAGTATATTCACCATTCTTGAATGAATAACTATTGTATTTATCACCACTTCATTGATGTGATTCACATCAGCAGTAGTGATGGAAAAATACATCTCTTCTTGACTTGGGGGTTGATGGTTGCCTCTGAAAACCCTTGGCATAGGGCACTGGTTCTCAAAGTGCATTGGTTATTTGCAGTTCTAGTTATGAAAAATGTGTTATGGATCGAACTGAGTGTTCCTTTACTATGATGTAGTTGTGGGTTTTTGTTGCCATCAATCATGGTGTTATTCCCTTCCTTCTCTCACTTAAATCATTTACTCGCCCCCTTAAATAAATTTCTAGGGTGATTATTTCCACACTGTTGAGTAGTGTGTTACATTAAATTTTTAGCACCATTGGATTTATCCAATGTACGATCAGAATTAAAGGACATTTTTCCATCTTATAAACATGATATTCTAGAGATTATCCAATCTACCTCTCGACGTTGAGGGCACGTCAGATAATATTGTCATAGCTATCAATATCGTGGATCATCAGGGCTTTTTTGTACGCAATGTTTTATCCCACCAATGAAGTTGTAAACCTTGCATTTGGGGGTAAATAAAAAACAAGAGGCATATTGTGGAAGTCTGGTGATGTTTTCCTAATACACCCCTATAGATTTGTTTCCCATTTTCATGAGTGCAAGGATAAGTCTTTCAATCATAAGATGAAGGGTGTGGAGAAATTATTTATCAAATTATTTTATCATGAAATCCATCCATTCCATCGCATCCATCTCTTAATAAGGCTTCATATTTTTATGAAATGTCCAAAATTGATCAGATTCACCCTCCGTAAGATATGTTGCTGGAAAAACCTTCTTTTTTTGGAAGATTAATGGATGTTTATGATATTCTAAATAAAGTTGACCCATTGTTTGGTGATTTCGGGATCAAATGATCCAGTGAAAGTCGGAGGCCTTTGTCTCATTATTATCTCAAATATGAATCATTATATATTCAGTGGGGGGGGATAGAAATTTCACATGAAAATTTTTTATAATTAATAAATTATTTAACTAAGAGAGTGTGATTTTTTTTGATTCTTTCTCCCATCAGATTAGGCATCACATTAGAGTAGTCATCACATTAATATTTGTGTTGTTTTTTCAAATGATTCTTCATATTTAAGGTCATTTTCTAGAATAAAATGAAAAATTAGTGGTAAATTTTTAAAACTACTAAAAACATAAAATGTAATCCAATTATAATTAGGGGAAACATATAAATTACTTTTATCTCCTTAAGTTATGATATTCTAATATTCAATATATGTTATCCTTGATCATCTTCATAACATATATTCGTACATAAATATTTTTATTGTTCTCTAAATAATGGTTTGTACTATTATTATAATGTTACTGAGTCATATACCCAGGAGTTTAAAATTATATTAAATCAAGGAATGTTTTCATGCACCAATTATCGTTCAAGTCTAGCGTAAAAAGGTGTTTTTGGCATTTACCCCTAGATATAATTGTTCCACAATCACCGCAAATTGATCGTATCTAGATAGGGATGTATTTTTTTAATAAAAAACATACTATATAATCAAAAAATGTAGGGATTGTTTTATAATACTTACTATTATCCCTAATTCATTTAGTAGATTTTTCTAATCCCCATCCCAAAAATAACTAAACCTGCACTCAAATACCAATTATAAGGATAATAGTCTTTATTATACAGTTAAGCATGATTTATTATAAAATATCTCTTAATAAAACTAATAATATCAAGGGTTATAATGTTTTAGAGGATACGTAACATTACATAACAACATAAAACATGAAATACAACATATTTACTGAAAATATCTTTTACTGGACCAGAACATTCTTTCTTACTAAACGTTGCATGTGATATCTTGAGGAATGAAAAAAATGGGGTCACCTAAATTAAGCAGTAAGGAAATAAACATGGAATAAAATGTGGAACAAAATACATGTTATAAAATAGTAATATCTAGGAAGAATAAGAGAACCATGAACATTAAAGCATGATAGAGAATTAAAATCACAACATTGAAATGTAGCAGCAACATAAAACATTGCATCATAAGGATAAAGGAATTAGGTAAACCCTTATCCCAATATGGGGGAATTAATTCCTTAAAAGAAATTATTTATACCACTACCCCAACATGATGTATCATGATACTAAACATTACCCAATGCATTAGATGACTATCAAGTTTCACCCATCATAATCATTTCAATCTCATACTTGAGTGTGACACATAGATCATATTACATTGATTCATTCCACATAATCATTTATTCCATGATTAATGAATATAAAATTAATACATGTAATTAATAAATTTATAAATATATTTTCATAAAGGATAATTCCCTTTTTTATGTATGAGTATGGTATTCACAACATGGTCATTTTTTTCTTGGAATATCATAGTGCAATTTTGGCATAAAAAAGGTGGCATATGGAAAATAATAAACAGATTTAGTGAGAGTGAAAGGGATATCTCATAATTGATACAAGGGATAAAAATTATAGTGATAATGGAAAATAATATCCCAACATTTGAAATGTAATTCAGATTCATAATATAAAATAAATGCTTGAATTGAAAATAGAAGATTGAAGTCCCTTCTGGAATTTCGGCATAGTAAACTGTTGGTTTAAAAGATATTAGGGGTATTATGGGAGTGAAAGGAAGATAAAAAAATGTATACATTAAATTTATATTAAGTATTAATGGGACTATATACATAAAGTCAAGAAAATATAAATTAAAAGGCATGATGTAAAGGAGGTCTTTAAGATAAATTAGAGAGGGGGATGCCTCACAAAAATTCGACATAGTAACATTTGTACGTTAGGGTTCATAAGAGGTATAAAGAAGAGTGAGAGATTATATCATAATTTATACCACAAAAATTAAATAAAGATGTTATTTGATAACATATTCCCAAAAATATATAAAATTAAATAAATAAAATAAAATGAAAAGAACACCTGATATAAGAGAAGTGTGGAAGATCCCTTACTTGGATGTGTGATTTCATTAGCTTGGGAGAAGCTTCATAAAATCTTAAGGGCTCCTTTATAGGACTATAGGGAGTAGGGGTTAGATGTTGGATGAGCTTCAATGGGATTGAGTGAAGAGGACTGGGTTCCTAGGTGGGTTTATATAGGAAAGGTGGGGGAATTCATTACTATTTTAGTTTTGGGCCCTGAATAATATAATATTCAATACCACAATACATCATATTGTTTCCACCCATAATTTCTAGAAAATGGGGTGTTATAAATTATTTTAAAATTATATGGGTCTATTTTGTTAAAATATTTCCCTTTCTTATTTAAAGTTGTATCCCACTTTCAAGGAAATGATTTTAAAATCTAAAAATATTTTATATCTTGGAGGATTCCCAATGTCTTTATAAGATAAACCAAATAATACAAAATTTTCAATATTTTAAAAGAAAAAATATATTTTGACGAATATAACCATTATATTATTTTATTACATCACAATTGGGTCATTATGATTTAATAAAACACATTATAAATTTATACGGTATATAATTTTTACCCAAATATTCGATTGTCTCAAAAAATTATTTGTAATTAACCAATGGATAATTTTAGTGTCATGATTCCAAAAAAAAAATTTCATTTTATCATAATTATTTTCTAAATATGTGAATTTTCACTTTTAAAATACTAATTTTAATTCATGAAAAATAACAGGTTTTATGAAAACTGTTTTCAAACCTTAATAAAAATTACATTTGACATGAAAAAAATTATACGATATTTTGTATTTAATAATTTTAATTTAATAATAATATGTTATTAAAATAGTATTTAATTCCAAAATCCATTAATTAATCAATATTTAATTCTTAATTAAATTTAATATTAATAGGAAAAATACTATTTTCGGTTCAAACATCATTTAGAAAGGAAAATTATTATAATGACACTATATTCATTATTCTACAATAAAATAATGCATATAATAAAAAATCTATTGTCTTGTTACAAATTCCATTATTACACCAACAAACGCCATATCAATATGGTGTTTGATGGTGGTGCTTTCATGTGGTCGTTTAGTGAACATGGTTTGGGCTGCGATCTCAAGGAGCATGACTGTCGCCAATAACTGGTTTCACTCATGCTTTAGTTTATGGATATTAGATTAGGCTTGGTTTAGGAAAAAATCCCATAAATTCTATTTCCCATGGAATCTCATATAAATGGTATTAATAGGGAACAATACTATTGTTTGAGGCCATCACTTCCTTTTTCTTTGTCAAAAATATTTCTCCAAACCCTATATATTTATTATTCATGTCATCACTATTCAAACGTAATATTATCAAGGGTATAGAATCATAACAATCATTTCAATCCAATTGGATGTGATAAAAAAGTGGCAGAATTTGTTTTTTTTAGCCATAATACATTTATTTTTAAGAACATAATTTTATTCATTACAGTTTGGGTCGTTACTGATAGGCACAGTTTAGGGTGCATGGGATGGTAGGGAGATAATGTCAGCTAATTTTATCAATAATTATAGACATTGGATACATTCCTAGACACATGTATTTAGGCCCCCATAGGACATGATTCCTAAAAATTTATTCTTACAGTGTATGGTAAACGATATGATACTAGTTTCAAGGTAGATATCTTGGAAGTCACCACTAATCATTATTTTTGGCACATGTGTTTTAATTGATTTACCTTAGGATAGTTTAACATAAAATGAATAAATATAAAAAAATTAGTAATGTTATGGTATTCCTAATTCTAGGTTACGATATCTAAATATTTATTCTTTTGTAGGAATGGAACAAAGTCGATGTCCCCATATATTTTTCCAAAAATATGATCTGATGGATGTGCTAGAAGATTTTCATAAGGTAGAGGATGACAAGGATGACACATGGAGGATGAATACCTGACAGTTTAATTGCTAGAGTCTGTAAAGTTATGAGGGCACCATTTCAGAAGCAGTCATGGATGAACAGTTGGAGGGGGTTGAGATAGAATTTTATTATAATCTTATTAATAAGGATCATTGGGCACTGTTTTCTATGATGATGATACCTGGGAAAATGAGAAAGTGGTTGTTCTAATTACATGGATATTGGGAGGAGATGGCAGAGTCATGGGAGGAGTTAAAAGACCATATAAGAGAATATCTTCATTTTATTTCCATGAAGGAAGCCAACCACTAGGAGAAGTATACCACTCGACAGGGGAGATCCAGTGTGCCATAGTCTAGGAGCCTTTTTTTGAATCTTATGTGAAATTATTTAGACCTGTTTGTAGATGATGAGGCTAGGGTGAGGCATTTCAGGGATGCTTTTCATCTATAGATATAGCATCCAGTCACCCCATTTATAAAAAATGCATATCTCAAGGTGTTTTTTATAAAGGAGGTCACCATGAGACATTATCTAGAACTAGGTCATTAATATAAGAGATTCATAGGGATTCCTCCCAAAGAAGAGCCATTGAATCGGGTTCTCAGTTGTCAGGATAGAAGAGATTTTGATTAGCCGATAGTAGGTCCCATCCCACAATGTTCTATTTCTCTAGGGTCAGAGGCTATCAGACATATTCTATGGGATAAAATTCATGTATACCTTAAGTTGTATGAGGAAATTAGTGGTGATAAAGTTTGACCATTCTATGTAGTTTGTGCACACTAGTTGGTCCACATCAGGCTCATCCACCAACGTACATCCTGCAATGGCGGTCATAGTATGCCACTCCTATTTGGGTTCAATAGAGAGTATATGGTGTGGGACTAGGATATCCCAGATATTATTCCTATCTTCATAGAGTATATTTGTTTCATTTATGTCGTTTCCATGTTGGTCATAGAGGATATGGAGTATTTCTTTGTCAACTTCATGATTTAGCACAACTAGTTCAAGGCGATCTAGATGTCACTCAAGGTTCCCTTTTCATGTTTTATACATGGGTGCAATACTTGGTAGATCTTGGATCAACAAACTCTATTATATCTGCTTCCATTATCCATTATTTTTGTCTTGTGGTATATATAATTCCATTTCTATTAGAATTATCCACACCCGTTGGAAGTTAAGCTGACTTGTTTGATGTATGTAGATAATGTGAGAATGTGTGGGGGCATCAATACTCTTTCGGATATTTCCTATGACTATGGATACAAACATACGAAATCATCCATAGAATTTAATGGTTCTAATCATTTATACATAAGATGTATTTCTTTTAGAGGCAAGTAGTGTTCTTTGATGCTCATTTAGGGACACCAGTGTTTGTCGATGAGTGAAACCCTCAAATGGTTTGGTGGAAATTTATATCCATTTCATCCATGATGGCTACAATAATTTTTAGTTATTTATAGTTTAATTGGTCATCATTTCCTAATGACATGGAATAAGACATTGATCTATTTCCATACAATCTTGTAGTGTTACCATGTGACATGAGATCGAGTTCGGGATCAAATTATATTTCGGTGTGTCTCTTATTTGGAAGCCTCCATATAAGATGTCGCCTTCTAATTTGTGAGAGTATAACAAATATCATGTTGGTATATTGTAGTGCTGTTTTTTGTCGGATCTCGTCACCATGGGCTGCACAATTTTTGTGTGTGAAGATGGATTTTGACATATTGCAATTGTGTATCGATTATCATCCCTTAATCCAAGTGGAGGAGAACAACCATTATCCTCTTCTATAGATTGATGATTTTTTCGATCAGCTAAATGGTTAATATTTTTTATCAATAGTAAATTTTTTTCAAGGATATCATCAAATGCAAGTGACAGATGAGGATATCCCAAAGACTACAATATGTTGTCATAATGGGAATTATTAGATTCATCTACTATTGTTCGGTGTAACTAATTCTCAATATATGTTCTTTGGGTTAATTAATGATTTTTATGAGTTCCTTGAAATGATACTTGTGTTTTTCAGTGATGACGTCCATGTGTACTAGACATTAATGAAAGAGCATATATAGAATCTATGTGCCATTTGGGAGTTCTCCCTTGGGAGAAGTCATTTGGGAAGTTGTTAAAGTGTGAGTTTTGGTGTAAAGAATTACATTTTACTAGGGAATTTTGTATCCTATAATGGTGTAGTTGTGGGTACATAGAAGGTATATGTAGTTGTGCCCAGATCATCCCCCAACAACGAGGAAGAGGTATGATTTGTCAATGGTCTTACAGGCTATTAAAGGAGGTTTATAGTCAATCTATCTTGGGTTGCGACTCCTCTGACAACATTAATCATAGTTTATTAAGTATTCAAGTGAAACTATCAGTGTTAGATGGATTTAAAGAATCTAATTGAGAAATTGATCATTTCTCCAGTTCTATGTCTTCTAATAGAAAGAGATCCATTTTATGTTTTCATTCATGCGTTGCATCTTTAGTTTGGTAGTTTTCTTATACCGCCGAGATCGATAATTTCATATAGTTCTCAAGAACTATGTTACCACGATCATTGATATTACACCCACAACCTATAGTTGTTTGTGGTAGTGGGTTCCATGTAGTTTTTTATAAATTACCTCACCGAAGTGGTTTTTTGTTCATGTACAATCATTAGAGCCCAAGGTATTCTTCATGACCTCATGACTTGATCCCACGCCATTTTCATTAGATGAGGCAGTTATAGGATTTCAACATTGATATTGTTTATAATCCTAAATAGGGTAATGTAGTGGATAAATTGATGAAATTGATGTCATGTAGTGATACATTGAATAAATACAATGATTCCTAGAGTGTGATAAAATAACATTCAAAATTTCATATATATATATATATATATAAGAGAGAAGTTTGTGAAGAGGTTGTCTTTTTTAAATGAGGGTTCAATCATCTCTAGTGAAATAGGTTGAAGTGTCCCATTTGGGAGATTATAGGGTGGAGGTATGGACAAACTGAGTTGTTTATGGGGAGGTCCTTGATGGTTTGTATTAGGAGGAACAATTTAGAATTATATTTTAGTGAAGGTTTTTTATTCCTTCATTGATTAATGAGATTGTTCACTATGAGTTCTATAGATCTTCATTGGTGGTGCATATTTTCATGTCAAAGATGTATCATGATATGATGGGTCAATATTGGTGGTTGGGGTTGACATGTGAGTTTCAGAGTTTGGGTCTCAATGATTGGTCTACCAAAAGGTGAATGATAAGAATAACGTTCTTGCTGGTTTTCTCCAACCATCAGTTGCAACTCAATAGAATAAGGATGACATCTCGATTAACTTTTTTATAGGATTGACCTGAAATCCAGGAGGATGTGACTCTATATGGGATGTAGTGAATCATTTGAATAAACCAACCCACTTTATAATGATCATGGATTCCATCTCAAGGATGTATCTGATAGAGGTGGTAAGGATCCCATGGGGTCCTGAGGATGATCATTTATGATCAAGATCCTCACTTTACCTCTAGATTGCGGATATGACTCTTGCATTATTTTAGTTCTCAGCAATTCCTTAACACTTCTTTTCATCAACATATTGAGGGTCAGATGGAGTAGAGTTCCCAAAATCATGAAGACTTGTAGCACTCTTAAGTCCATGATTTAGGAGGTTCGTGAATTAGGAACCTACCCTAGGTAGGTTTCCCTTACCAATACAATTTTCACTCCACAATTAGTTTAGATATTTTTGGAGACTTTTATTTCAAATCATTCTATTCTTCATTTTCATGGATTGAGATCAAATAGTTCACAATTCTTTGGATGAAAGTGGTACAGAATACAAAGGATAGAGTTTAGATGATTCATGAGAGGCTGAAAGTATCAAGAGATCCTTAAAATTACTTATTCAATCATAGGAGGAAATATTTTGAATTTGACAATTGGGATCATGTTTTCTTGTAGGTTCCACCACATTGTTGGCAGTGAAGGATTGGTAATAAGAGTAAAATTTTTCCGCAGTTTACTAGTCGTTTCTAGGTGTTATCTCATTTTTGAGCCATGTCATATTGGATTGCACTTCCCCTGTATATCATCTATATTCACTATGTTTTTCACATGTCATAGATCTATCAGTATCTTCAAGGATACACTAATAAAATCGATTAGGGAGGTATTGAAGTTGAAAATGATGAGAAAATTGTGGAATTTTCTTTATAAATCCATGAAGACCAAGATAAGGTGTTGTGCAGGAATACTATCCACATAAAACATGCCTTGTGACATCACAGTGGAATATAAGAGAGTACATGAGATCATGATTCCCTCATACATACTCAGTTCCCCGATAAGTTTTAGGTTTAGATTTTCAATTGTAATGATATTTTATTGTGTTGGTATACATGTTTTGGTTTATGAGTTGGATTTCTTTTATTTCTAATTATAGATAACTATATTTTAGATTTATCTTCCCTAAGAGAGTTGATAGGTGTTGTCCTTGCAGGTTTCATGATTTCAACATTTATCTTTATTGTGGTGGTTGAGCACCTATGTGTGATAGAAACTTGAGAGGTATCTCATTGGGTGGCTATTCAAAGAACCATTTTCCATTTACTCTCAAGGGTAATTTTGGATTCTAGAGGGTGATAATGTTTTTAGAGATATCTAAATTAAGATATTGAATCCACATAGATCAACCCTTTGTGAGCTTCCTATTACTAAGGTACTAGAAAGTGGTTATAAAGATGTTCATAGGGTCTCAATTATAAAAAGATATAATTAGAGAGGTTTTGCGCCAAGTATGTTTATAGGATGTGAATGTGGGATTCAGAACCATTAATGTATGGGGTTTTTAGAAATTAAAATGAGATTCATTTTTAGGGAAATTGGACCGTGAGGATTCCACGATGTGAAAGTTGATTACACATTTTTTTCAATCTATACTATTGTATGCTTATAATGTTTTCAGCCTCTCCAATTTGTCAAACCCTATATATTTTATACCTCTCTCTCGATTCCAGGAAACCAGTTACCCCATGTTCAATGTTTTGGGGATTCCATTTTCATGGATTGACTTATATATTCCCTCCTCCAATCCATTGTGATCCCTTTTCAATTGAATGTTTTTCCTACCTAATTTATTTTGGTTTCCTCGATCGGTTTCAATATATTTCTCCTTCCAATGATATGATGATGGATCTCCATGTTTCTATAGGAATTTTTGAGGATGTTTATTGTCACACTTCTGGTAAAACATCCTTGGGAGGATATAGTTTTTAAAGAAGAGGATATGGAAATATGAAATGTTGTTCGATTCTCATGCTTGTAACATTGACACTAGTTTTGAGGTAGGTGTTCATTGACTGTATTTTATTTATGAGTGATCGTAAATTGGACATGATTTATCACCTTTCATTCCAATTATATTAACCTTGTAATTACTTTATCCAAACAAATGTATTCATTTCGATCACCTGGCACTGAATCTATATTTTACCATGATAACATCATTCATATTATTTTTTCAAGATAGTTTTTTATCATTGTTGTGCTTGTTATACCAGGATTTTCTTTTTTAATTTGGAAATTAAGTAAATCTGGTATCAATTTTTTATTAATTGTCTAAAATATTAAAGGAGCACCTTTAATGAATCTGGTGTGTTGTAATATTAATGATGGAATCACATTAGAATTTATTGTTTATCAATGTGTTAATGGAATTTAATAATGGTGGAAATAATGATAATGATCATTGTTATTAGAATTAAAGGAATGTTAAATTAATTGTTGAATGTTTGTGTGGGATTGCTGGTTTGGTGTCTTGTACCTAAAAACTATATATAATTCATCAGTTAATTAAAAATGTAATCATATTACAATGGGGGATAAAAGTTAATTTTTTGTAGGTCTTGACTTCCCCAATTTATTATAATTTCCAAGAGCCTTGTTGCTAATATTGATTTGTGCTAATTGTGATGAGGTGTTAGCCTACGGTGGTTGATCTAGGAAAAATGTTGTGGTGTATAGGGTGAAGATTCTAGGTTGTTGTGGAAGAAGTTAACACTATTGATGGAAGGATGAGTTGGGTTATGCATGTGAGTGTCTCATAGGACACTAGGTAAGTTAGAACAAGTTGAATCTAGTCATACCAATCAATATGTGATTTAGATGCATGTTTGAATCTTTTTTATTTTCTAATGTCTAGGATGTATTTTATCCAATTTTTATTCATTTTTTCTAAACAATGACGAATGTTTCTTGTTTTATACTTTGAATAGAAGCTATTTATTTTTTCCAAAAATTCCTGGTAATTTGGAATGATATTTTTTTTAATAAATAAATATGTTTTTAACCCATGGTGTTTGAACATTCGGGGATGAAATGATGATGATATAATTATAAGAAGTCATAGTCTCAGTTTTCATATTCATGGAGGGATTAAACTTAATTATAATGGTTAAAAAAATTCAATTTGTAAAATATTAATGGTTAATGGAAAAATTAACGTAAACTGAAACAACTGAAAATAGATAAAATAATTTAATATAACTCTTTAAATGGTTATGTTCTTATAGTACATCTAGTATTAGCAGTGGAAGTTGGGTGTATATGAGACATTAGTTTTAGTTGTGTCTGAGACTATTTTATTCCCGTAGTGAGGTTTTGAGATATATTTTTATATGTATCTTCTATGTTTTTATTTTCAACTCCACCATTTCTATTATAAAAAATTACATGCCAAGAAGTTGGATCCATTCCTTTGATTTCCATAACATCCAGGTGAAAGGATGGATGGCTCACAACCCCATTGTGGATCTGATATCTTATCTTGGTATTTAAATGTTCTCATATGTGAGACAGTTAGTTTTACCTATATATATATATATTTATATATGTTTATAATGCTTTATGGGTATTTCACAGACATGTATTCTTGGTATATTTTTGTAATAATAAGTTAGGTTTAATGTATACTGACATTGATGTATTGATGATCCTTACTTAGTGTATGGAATTTAATGGCTTGATGTATAATACATGAGGCGTTATACACATTATACAGGAAGTGGTGGATACTCTAAACTATCTATTAACACGTGGTTATGCTGAAGTGATGGTATGTTTCATGATGTGCATATTTTGGTGATTCATACAGGTTTTGTAGGTTATCCTTTTTAGAGAGAGATTCAGGGGATGCACGACATTAGGGTAGAGTGGAAAACTAGTAAGAATACAGTAGTGGAATTCCGTAGATGTTTTTTTGTCATTTCAAATGATCAATTATGTTATAATTTATGAGTGTAGTCATGGTGAGTCTCAGATAATAGTATAATTTTTTTGGTGATGAGTTACTTTATACTTCATATTCACAGTTCTTTGGCATGCATTCATTATGTTTCACATTAGAAGCTCTAGGTAGGATCCTACCGTGTATACTGTTATACTCAACCTATGTATTTGGAAATATTTTCTTTTATGATAGCTCTAAAATGTTGGAGATCGGGTTGGTTACATATAGCTTTTGGATTGCAAGATCATTTTGGGATTAATGGTCATCATCATCTTTAAATTTTCTTTTGCCACATATTGTCCTCTTTGTAGTTGTAGTAGTAGATTTAGGTCATTACATATATGTACTTCGATGTTCTTTTATATTGGATTCTGGATAGAAGTTGGTTTGGTTTTTTTCATCCCTTTATTCTGCATGAGTTCTCTTATAGAGTAATTCCCATATCTATGTATTTATTATACCATTAGTTCTAATCACAAACATGGGGCCTATTGATGGATGGAATCAGGAGTCAATATCTCTCCTCCAATTTTTGGCTCAGGAGGGTTACACATTCTGTGTTGGGTGTCATGATAGTTGAACTATATTGTTTTTGTATAATTTGGAATACATTTCATTGATATAAATTACCCATATTTCATATCTATTAATCAATTTAAAAATGTTCTAAAAATTTTCCATGTGATTTTTTATATTCGAGAATACATTTATTTTTACAAAAAAAAAATTAATAATGATGGGGTACATAAAAAATTATATGATTTAGAAATTATGGTTAGATATTCCATTAATTAAATTATTTTTAATTATAAACCCATAAACGAATTTACACAAGGATATCAATAACTGTTTATGTTTTAAATGATAATTATTTTTTTAAACATGTTCTAGAAAATAAAAACTTTTAACTACATTTGGTAGTACTAACAAGACTCTTCCTGAAATTTTTTTTGAATGATGTAACTATTTACATTTATTTTATATATATATTGAAATGAAGATGACTATAAAGTCTTGAATTATATGGTTTAACATGATTCTATATAACAGAAAATTTAAAATCCAATAATATGTTTCCATTTCTTAATTACAGACATTAGAATGTATAATACTTTTCTATTTTACCATAATACCATCTTTATAATATTTATTCAATAATACACACATTACACCAATAATTTTATTATATTTGAAACACTCAACTAATGTACACAGCATGATCCATTCAAACTAATTATGTTATCATTTAGAATATTTCTTTAGATTATCTTATTCTTAGGTATAAATAATGATTTATTATTATCTACTAATGAGTTATCATCTATCATAGTAATATTGGGATGTACTACATCAATAGATTTAGTTTCCATTATTTTATTTTATGACATATATGGTTTATCATCTTTACAGAAACTATATGGGTTTCAAAAGAACTATCTAGAGGTGTAAATGGCATACATTTTTTCATAAATAATGATTAGTTTCAGGATTTACTAATACATGAAATGTAATAATTATTCAATAGTTTGTATCCATTTTTAAAAACTATAAAAATTATATAGGTGGTGGAATAAGTATTTAATATAACCCCGTCATCCGTGGATTAGATTTAAGATTATTTTATTTATTATTCAAAATGAACAGTTTGGCTAAAAAATATTTGAGGTAAAGAAAATTATGTTTTCTTACTATCCACAACATAGAAGATGTTTTATTAAATAATAATTTCAAAAATACCTAATTTTTAATATATTATGATGTGCTAATAGATTACTCTTATTAATACATAACCAACAAGTATACATATATAATATTTTATTTCTAATTTATAATATATTATATTGTGCTCATATTTTATTCTTAATAATACATAAAAACCAATAATACATGTATAATTGTGTGGGAAAGATACCAATGTTATTTTTTCATTCAAATGTTTATATTATGTATTAATTGATGATATAATGTTCTTAGATACGAAATTTTCACTATAATACATATATTCTCTTTTAAAAATTATCTCATAAAAATTATCAAACATTATTATTTTTCTAAGGGGATTGATAACAAGTTTTTTTAGATTGATTATTTCATTTATTACCATCATCATTGATACTCATTTTTGTTTTGAAATATCAATCATGATTTTCTGTTATTTTCAATATTAATTTCCTTTTTACCAAGGTAATAAAGTATAATGATAATTATATAAAAGAATTTATGCAAACATACCAATCATTTTCAAAGTGGAAAATCAAAACCCTAATAATCATATCTCAAAAAATATCTTGGATTTCCAATAACATTTTAATTTACAATGTGAATTAGGCCTAAATTATCAAATATTATATAAGTTGTCTCACATTATGAAAATTTAATGTAGATACTATAATTAATAAAAATAATGAATGTAATCCAAAGATTTTAGTTGATAGGATATGCTATCTTTTCATCAGTTGATAAAATAGATAAATTATATCTTGGATTTCTAAAAATTCTAGTCATCAAAAAAATCAAAACTAGTGATACTAATATAATTAATAATATGACCACACCACTATACATATTCAATAACATCAATGTTTTGTGGTTATAATATATTTGAATTGTCATTGTTAATTATCAGAAGAGAATCCATATAAAAACCAATCATTTATAGCCACTTCTATATGCTTCTATACTGTGATTATTTTAATGTCAATGTTAGATATAGAAATTTATCAAAATACAAGGGGAATAAAAAATGATACCAAATATTGGTATCTGATTAAAATTGAAATATGCTTCACAACATAGTGTAGTCCATCATTGAAAATTAGTGATGGTTCACTACAATTCTTTTGAATTTAATTCATGTGGGGGTAAATTGATGCTAAATTTCTATGATTGATATTAAATCCACTTGATGTTTTAGTTAGTCAGATGATATAATGTATGAAAAGATGATATTATATTACATGAAAAATTAAATAATTGTAAATAATGTTTTTCAAAACAAAAAACAATTACTGATATAATGTATTAATCATAGTAGGAAATAAATAAACATGAGAAATCTAGTTTATTATAGAAAATATTATAATACTAAATAATAAATCATGGAATTTTATAATCAAATATAAATTTAATTGAAAAAATAACCATCCAATAAATATTATTATTTTCAAAACATCTACAAATTCCAAGGAAGAATCAGCTTTCAAATTAATTAGAGTACTTATATATTGAGTAAATCCTAGATATCCTTGTTATTAGGAAAAAATGACATTGATAGTAATTCTCTCAAAACATAATTTTATTCGTATCGACTACATGTCTTGATAACATTAATTAGATATAGGAAATATCGATCACCCTAATATTTTGGGATAGTAACCCAACTCAAAGGTATTCATTACCATGTCCCGCAAATCCCAAAATCACCGTGATCATACAATTTTTCTTCTAAAAACCTAATAATCATAAATCATAAAGGATCAAACATTGAAAATTTTCCATTAAAATATTTTATTGAATTCGTAGTAAATACTTCACCCACTGATTCTCAATACAAATCAATTTTAAGAAGATATAATGGAAAATTCACAATTTCATCGAAATGATACAAAAAATAAAAATTATTGAAAGATCAATTTTATCACATGGATATTTATAAATTCATTACATATTTATTAAACCTAAAATTCAAGGGTTGACTTAAATTTTGTATCAAATAAAAACAAAAGCATTGAGATCTTATGTTCTCAAGTTTCTATTCCGCATTTTTTTTGAGGTAACACACTGTCATCCAATCTATGGAGCTTCAAATTCTATCTTCTAAAATATTCAAATTTTAATACCATTAAATATAAAATTTTATATTTTTTTATATTTATATAACTATTCAATTCAGTGGGATACTCCATTTTGACAATATAACTAAATGAAACCCAACTTTGGAATCCAATACATTGTAATTTTATAACACTAATTAATTATATTTTTATTTTTAAAAAATAAGGATAATTGGATCAATTGAAACAAGAAAAACTCTACATAATTATCTCTCTTCCTAATACTTTTTCTTCGTTTGATTCAATATTTTTATTTTCTCCAATGTCTATGGGGGCCAAAGGATTAGGTATATTTTTTTAAAATTTTGAGGGTTTTACTCTTTGGTCTTTCAATTATGTGGAATGTTACATTACCGCAATCTATTGGTTATTATACATCAACAACTTTTGGTTTTATCACATAGATTTTAGAGATTAAATTTTTTTCATTTGATTAATGAATAATATAGTCATAGTTCCTCTAAATGGAGTATTCACCTATCAAAATGTAATGTATTCCAACCCTGAGATTAATTTATTTTTATAGGTCAAGGGTTAATCCATATTTACTAAAAGTAATAACCATACCCCTTTTGAGAACTTTGTAAATAGGGAACCCATAAATGGCCGGAGGCACAAAATCCATTGAAAATCATGACCTAATAATAGTATCATGGTCTTGATTCAATTGATTTAAGAAACCGATAATAAAAAAATAAACAATGTCTTGTAACCCCCTACCATTCAATGTATTGGTGATATCATTATTAGGAGATGTGTCACCCCTACCCCCACCCATATGTTATGACATTTTAGGGAAACACAATGTGGCATAACACACATCCATCCCCATTATATGTGGGAGGAGATCTGGATGATAGGCCACAAGAATCAAAATATTCTTTTTAGCCTCCCAAAAAAATTCATGAGAGGAAGTCACTACACTTTCAAATTAATTTAATGAAAAACCCAATGGATAACACATCCTAAAAAAGAAAAATAAAGTGGTATCATTCCTCCAAAAAATGAGTATAGATAGATAAATGATGGTTGGTATCACAACCATCCCTATTTAGAGGTATACCACATTATGACACTTATAATTATTTATACTGAATAGATAATTAAACAATAACAAATTTAATTCCTATAGAAAAATATTGTTCTAAACAAACTATTTGATTTAAAATAAGACAGATTCAAACCAAAACAATCCTGAAAACCTAATGCATCATGAACATCAGCACTTTAGAAATTCCATATAGAAACTAATCATCACCCATTCCAAAGTCCAGTGACACCCAGTGTCCATGAAAAAACATTAGTGATCGATGATCAACTCATCACCAAAATAGATAAATCTTGGTCCAATACAAGTCCAACCCAACTGCCAACATGATATCCCCTTTCCAATTGACTAGATCCCATTATTTTTTACTTCACATGGGGGAAAATCTCCCACCATCACACAATTAATATTATTACACTACAGACCATCTAATGACCATCTTCCTAGGGCTCAAATAAACAACAAGATCAATGGTTTAGAAGGAAACTACATCTAAGGAGAATGTTGTTCATTAACCAACATCATGAAACGTATGACCGTGCTTCACCACCATCACCATGAACATGTATATCACCATGACATAGTACTTGGTAGCACCTCAGCTATGAATAAAACATGTTTCATCAGCTACCATGAAACACCATTCTCCTCAAAGCCCAAATCAGTTACCAGCTGTGATATAGAAAATTTATGATGATCCTAGAACACCAAGACATATTCGCCCATAGTAATATCTTATAATTACTTAAGGAAAATATATCATCATTTGAATCCTCAATATTTAATTAAAAATGATTTAAATAATACTATGTATTCTTACTCCATGTTATTTGAGTCTTGAAAATTAAAATTTTACATCCATTTTTTTTATTCAATATAGAATTATGGGATCCTATAAAAATATACTCTCATAAAATATATGGTGGGATCCATTAATATAATATTTTATCACTAAATTTTTGTGCTTTTTACCCATATATTTATTAAAAATGGTAATGATATGGAACCCATAAACTACATTGGATAATCATGTAATTTGATATTGTTATTGGTAGGATGTCACATAGTGGAATTTAACCCTTTTGATAAATTCAAATGGGAAGTGGTTATTTTGGATTATTTTAATTTTGATTTTTTTTATAATATCCAATTATTATATATTTCCTCTTTAGATTTGCATCATATTTCCTCAGTCAATTCATTTTGATCAATTTTAAAAGAATAAATTATTATATATTTATGTATTTATATTTTGGATGATTATATATTTGTATTATGTATCATGATTCACTACGTGACATTTCTTATATTATTTCACGTTCATGATTTTTGATGATTATGAATAGGTTCATATTATTTCTGTAGAAACCAATCAATCATGGAGTAAATTAATGTTCTTAGTGTATAAATTTTGTGTTGTTTTAATAAGGGAAAACAAACCATAATGTGGTTTCCTTGGTTCCTATCCATTATTTTCTAACTCGGACAGTTCTAAAATACCCTTTGGGAATTTCATTTGGAAGAAATTGGTTATTTGGTATTGGTTAGACATGTTTTTTTTGTGATAAACTAGTATCTAATCCCAAATTTAATAAATAATATATATGAATGTTTAAGAATACATAAGATATTATTATCGAAATATGATGTGTTGATGTCATGTCAATTTTTGACCATCAGTCATCATTGCATACCAAAATCCATCATTAGTTATATTGAAAACTATATAATCATTGTATTATTAATTTAATGTGTGATTATAACAAAATATACGTTGACTAATAGCGGTTTTAGGGGATTACTTAGTTGCATGTTTTATGTATATCGGAAAAACCATGAAGTTACCATACAACTGGTATTGGAATAGACATTTTATATTCTACATATGTGAGGTGATTTTTTTAAATATGTGTACACACATAGATAATAAAATAAAATTTTGATTCATGTTTTATTAGAGAATTATTTATTAAACAATTTTAGCTGATCATGAATTGTTGTATATATATTTTATTTTCAAATAATTTTATTTTTATAAAATATTCCCCGATACATATTGTTACATGATGTATATTTTTATACTTTGGTCATATACAAATGTGACAAACCAAGTAAGTAATGAATAAGATATATTCTTATCTATGTCTATTTATTAATTGGATAGTGTTTTAGAGGCTTACAATGAGAATAAATCCAATCTTAAGCATGAAATACACTAATATTTTTAAAAGATTATTTTACTGCCTTTTGATGGCAACCCATTTTTAAATCAAACTGTTGACAATTTTATAAGATCTATTTCTAAAAATAAACTTATTATTTATGATTGGGACATTGAAATTTAATTTGGATAAATTTTTGGTATTTTACTGACAATATTCATTTTTTAATGAATAGTGAATAATACTGCATTTTACATCAAACTGCTTTTTCATCTAATTTAATTATATGGTTAGATTACCTTTTTAATTAGATTAAAAGTAAAAATAGAATATATTTTTACCATGTAATCCAATTTTGGTCATTGGGATTAGTTTCACTTTGGAATTGGGCATAAACAAGTGTCATACTGTTCATAGATATTGTTTCAAAAAAACTCACTATTTGTTTTGACAACGAGAATTATTTTTAAATTTACTATTACAATTTCTATTTTTGAATTTGGTAAAATGTATTCCATATTTGGAATAATAATGTCCAAATTATGTAATTAAGACTCTTTTTTTTTGACATTATGAATAGTAACTATGGTAATTATCATTAATTATCGTGATTAATTAGTAATCGGGTAGTTAAGGATAATAAAATAATATCATAATAATGAAAAATGACCCCAAAATGTGTCCTAATGCTATTGGTTGTGTCATGGAAGACCATTGGATGCCTTGTGCCAAACTTAGGGACCCCATGGAATCACTTTTGTGTGATAATGACTTTTTATCTTTTTATTTTTAATGTAAGTTAAATATAACAAAGTATGAAACAGTTAAGTAAAAAAATTTAATTCTGTCTAAATAAATGATCTCTTAGATTATAAATATTCATTGGAAAGATAAAAATATTTCCTACATCATAGTATTTTTTTAATAATTTTTAGACATTAAATAAATTAAATAATTTATGACATCATTATGATACAGCGATTACCTCATTAATGAATGATTTAAATAAAATGAAAAGATAATGTAAAATATAAGACTTAAACTTGTGAAAAACCTATTGGATGTGTATATTTCGAACCCTTATCACCTTATCCTGGAAATATATCAATGTGGGACCTTTTAAATCCGAAACACCTTTCAATATAAAGTAACATTTTATAACATTCCCAGAGTGCCCCTCCTCTCCTCTTATAAAAGGCCCCCACATCTACCTCCTTACCCACACTTCTCAAGCCATTGGCTCGGTGAATCTCTGCTCCTTTTATCTCTCCAAATCCCTCTATTCATCCTAGAAGATTTACCTTAGGCAGAAATCTCTTCAAGAAACACTTTTGGTTCAAACCAAGAAGAGTTACCCGATTTAGAGGTAAGGACTTCTCTAATGTTCTTTTGTTTTATTTTGCTTCTCCAACCCCATAAAGTCATTTTATTCATTTATTTTGTAATA
This sequence comes from Viscum album, assembly GCA_963277665.1. Lineage (NCBI taxonomy): Eukaryota > Viridiplantae > Streptophyta > Magnoliopsida > Santalales > Viscaceae > Viscum > Viscum album. The sequence goes on along the minus strand of OY728126.1, from coordinate 1,391,315,906 downwards.
AAACCAGTACAATAAATATACTATGATGTTTTTATAATATGTATTCGAGATACACTTATACACACCTACATCTAATGGTTAAAGAGAATACTGTTTCCGTGGATGGTGAATTTCTGTCTCACAAAACGATGACTGCTCAATATTCTTCTAACACCTTCAATGGTGGAAATTAAGATGTAACTATATTTATATATGATATATAATATTTTTATGTTTTCTTTAAGCTTATTTATTTTTCATTTATGTCATACCTTTATGTTTTCCATTATGGGTAAACAGGATATCTTCATTTTTGAAAATGTGGACTACCGCCCCCTCAAAGTGATTTGATTTGTTAATGCCATATGTGGGACATATAAAGGATATAGTTAATGATATTATATATGATATTATACTGGAATTATAATATACCTTTATATCATTATGATTTCATTCCAGTAAATAGGAAATAGAAATGAAAGTAGCATTCATGAGTTCGTACGGCTTCTGTCTCCATGAACGGTGCATTTCATTTCTTACCCCTAAATTTTATGTAATATTATAAATGCATGTATATACTGGATATATATGATATATATGATATCTACATCATGAATATAATTCTGGATATAGTGGATACATAAAAAACTTGTAATTATAAAGTGTTTATTTTTGACTCAGTACCAATGATCGACAAAACGACCATTATTAACTTAAATAATTACATAGTGTTCATAAGATGGTAATAAGTGATATAAAAGGAATAATGAACATGAAAGAGGTTTTTAAGAAATTATAAATTAACTCAATTTTATTATTCAAGAGGTTAGAGAACGATCGAGTCAATTCGGACCTGAGGTAAGGGACTTCGTCTCAATCTCCTTTCATTGAGGCATATTTTGTTTTATACACAACTTTCTTTTATACGGTGTATAAACCACTTTGACTTTTACATTTACTCAAAATGAATCTTTTTTATATGATGCTTTTACTAAACGACAAAAGGGAATGTTTTTTTTGTCGTAAGTATGCGGGTACAATGATTTCTCCACCGTCGTGACTATTATTTGAGTTTCAGCTTCCTCTACATGCGATAAAATTTTTTAAATGAAAAATAAATACCATGCTTTAATTTTCATTTATTTTTGTATTGAAAATGGTATTCAAAATGTTTTTATTATATCAATGTGTTGTATTGATATAATGTGATTGAAATGTGGAAATGTTATGTTTCTATTATGCATGTTTTATGTGATACGATTATGTTATGGTTCATGGGAATTTTTTTGAAGATGGGTGGTTCTGTGATAAACTAAGGGCGGGTGAGCCCGATATAGCTCTCTAATGCATTGGGTAACGCGAAGGGGTTATACACTAAGGTTTCTCCGAAGAGATTTAGGTAATATACTATAATGGGTATTCCAAATGAAACCATGAGGGATACTCCCTAAGTAAGATTATTTTGAATGCCTCAAGTTACCTTTATGTCTCATGATATCTATGATTTATTCTTGATTTGATGAGGTATGTTAAATTTCATATGTTTTATGAGTAAAGTAAGATTTCATACATGGACTACTGTTTTCATTTCGTACTTTTATATCCCTTACTGAGATTTCTATGCCTATCCCAAGTTTTTGAATTGTTTTTCATAGGTCATGGGAATGGTACATGATGTGAGGATAGTGTCAAGGAAATCTCAAGAAAGAATCCATGTTTTATTTTATATATGTTTCTTGTTGATGGGAACAATGAGTACTATCTTTTCTGTAACCACTTTTTTTAAATGTGGATTGTAATGCATGATTTATGATCTAATTCTCTAAAACTATAAACCTGAATAGATCCTCAATGTGTACTCTTGAAATAACTCATGATTAAGTAATTTATAAGGTTGGGGCCTTATAGTTTCTATCAGAGGTCGATTTAGATAACTTTAGGAAATAGAATTATAATAAATGGTTATCCAAAAATATTATTTTATGGTCAAATTGAAATGATACAGAATTTAAAGATTACCATGTTTCTTCATCTACGACATGTTTGTTCAGAATGGTTTTCTGCAAAGAAAACATGGAAGCAGTGCTAGGAAGGAATAAAGATGGAAATGACCTTCTGAATCAGCATCTTGAGATGGTTGGAATTGGAACTGAACAGTTTGTGGCAGTAATAGCGTAGTTGACTCAAGCGATAAATGGTGGTGGTATCCATGCACTAGATCAGCCAGACCAACCACAGAGGAACATGTTAGTGGTGGAACATCTCATGAGGAAACATCCCCCATCATTCAGAGGATCATCTGACCCTGTGCTAGGTGAAGGGTGTATTAAATCACTGGAGATGATTTTCGATGTCATGGGGTGTTCAGACAATCAAAAGGTTAGTCTTTCTATTTACCGTTTGATGGGTGAAGCAGATCAGTGGTGGTCGATGGTTAAAAATATCAGGGATGTTGATGAGATTGATGCTCTCGACTGGGATGAATTCAAAGGTATGATTCTTAAGAAGTATTTTCCTAAGGCTGTTCGACATAGGATGGAAAAACAATTCTTGGAATTGAGGCAAGAGGAAGACTCAGTGGCTGCCGATGAAGAAAGGTTCACTCGATTGGCAAGGTATGCTCCAAATTTTTTCTGAGACCTTGATAGTAAAATCAATCATTTTTACTCAGGATTAAAGCCAAAATATCGAAGGGCTTTAGATTCTCTCGAGATCAAAATTTATGAAAAGATTTTTTCGATGTGCTGAGAAGGTAGAGATGGAGTTTTTCGATGATAAAGTGTTCTATAACAACCAACAGAACAAGAGACAGAGGTGGCAGGAGAAAGGGAAGAATTCTTCAAAAAGCTCTGATGGTAAGAAAACTAAGTTTCCAATTTGTGATAAATGTGGTAAAAGGCATGCAGGGGAATGTATTCTGAATTCTAGAAAGTGCTAATGATGTGGTAAGATGGGACATAAGGCTCGTGATTGCACTAAAAAAAATCAAGGTGATGGTAAGACCAAATTTGATTTACAGTTAGTGAAATGTTTTAAGTGCAATGAGATGGGTCACTATGCAAATGAGTGTCCAACAAAGAGCTCGAGTGATGGGAATCAGTTAGCCTACATGTAGAAAAGGGTGGTGAAATCCTTTGCAACTACTTCAGCAGATGATGGTCCATAAAATGAAGTGGTATCAGGTACTTTGTTTGTTTTTTTCATATTATGCCAGTGTGTTGTTTGATTCAGGGTCTACAAATTCCTTTATCTCTGAAAATATTTCTAGTAAAATGGGAATACCATCTCAAGAAATGACTCTTGAACTTTTGGTAAAAACACCTCCGGGAAATGTTGAGGAAAAAATAATTTATAAGAATCTTCCTATCCTTGTCCTTGGAAAGAACCTACATGCATACCTTTTTGTATTAGTTCTATTAGAGTTTGATGTTATCATGGTTATGAATTGTCTATCAGTTTACCATGCTATCATTGATTGTAGAGGTAAATAAGTATCTTTTCATAAAGACTTTTAGTTTGTGTACAAGAATGAACCCTTACTGTTGATAACATATCAAGAGGCTGAGGAACTTGTAAAATATGGAAATAAATGTTACCTTGGACATACTGTTGAAAACAAAGGAACTTTTCAGATTAATGATGTTCCAGTGGAAAATGAGTATCCTGATTTTTTCCTAATGAGTTCCCTATATTAATACCAGATTGTGAAGATTAATTTACTGTTGACTTAGTTCCCAATGCTAATCCAATTTCAAAACCCCCTTATCGAATGGCTCAAATTGAACTTTTAGAGTTGAAGGAGCAATTCCAAGATTTATTAAAGAAAGGTTTCATTCGACCTAGCACATCCCCATGGGGTGCTCCTATTTTATTTGTTAAAAAGAACAATGGTTCAATGAGACTTTGAATTGATTATAGATCCTTGAATAACATCACTGTTAAGAACAAATATCCTTTGCCTCATATCGATGATTTGTTTGATCATCTCCAGGTAGCTCAGTATTTTTCAATGATTGACCTGAGATTGGGGTATCATCAGTTGAAGGTAAAGGAATAAGATATTCCTAAGACCGCATTTCATACACGATATGGCCATTATGAATTTGTAGTTATGACTTTTGGGATAACCAATTCACCTACTCTATTCATGGACCTTATGAATATAATTTTCCATGAGATCTTGGATAAGATTGTAGTTGTTTTCATTGATTATATTTTGGTGTTTTCTAAAATGAAAGTGGAGCATGAAATAAATTTGAGGGTTATTTTTAAAACCTAAAAAGAAAAGAAATTGTATGGGAAATTCAGCTAGTGTGAGTTTCGGTTGCAACAAATTTCTTTCATTGGTCACATTGTTTCTAAAGATGGGATACCTGTTGATCCTTCCAAAACAATGGGTGGTAATGAAAGGCCAAGACACACAAATGTAATTTATATTCGTAGCATCCTTGGTTTGACAGGCTCATACCGAAGGTTTGTTAGAAATTTTTCCCGGTTATATAGTCTGATGACTAAGTAACTCGAAAGGGTGTCAAGTTTATTTGGACAAAAGAATGTGATGATTTTTTTCAGGAATTGAATAGAATATTGTTGAATTCTACATTTTTGGCACTACCTTCTAGGAATGGGGAGTTTGTTATCTACAATGTTGCTTCATTAAAAGGAATTGGTTGCGTCCTAATGAAAAAGGATCAGGTAATTTCTTATGCTTCACATCAGTTGAAAATGCATGAGGTAAATTACCCTACTCATGATTTGGAATTACCTGCTGTTGTTTTCGCATTAAAAATTTTGAGGCATCATTTATATGGTGTAAAGTGTGAAATATATACTGATCACAAAAGTTTTAAGTATATATTAACATAGAAATAATTGAACATGATGCAGAGGAGATGGATATAATTAATCAATGATTATGATTGTACAATTCATTACCATTCGGGAAAAGAAAATAAAGTGGCTGATGCTTTGAGTCGAAAAAGTAATGTTTCATTAACAATGTTGGGTTTGGAAAGCGATCCTTTGGTTAAAGAAATTGATTAACTATGGAATAGAAGTTTTTGGTGCAGGATGTCCTTCTGTTTTGTTTCATCTATTAGTGAAATCTTCTCTATCAGACAGAATTAAGAAAGCACAAAAGCAAGACAATGAGTTGAAGAAAAAGGTAGAGCTGGTTCAGAAAGGAAAGTTGCTTGAATTCAACATTGACAATGATTGTGTTTTGATATTTGGGAAGAGATTGGGTGTGCCTTGTGATTCACAGTTGAAGAGAGAATTGTTATGTGAAGCTCATAGTTCTCCGTTTTCAGTTCATCCAGGCAGTACTAATTTTTATAAAGATCTTCGGGAGTATTACTGGTGAGACGGAATGATAAAGGATATTACTGATTTTACTGTGAAGTGTTTGACCGGTCAATAGGTAAAAGCATAGGAGAAGTTACCGAAAGGGATTCTTCAACCTTTACCAGTTCCCAAGTGGAAATGGGAGAATATATCCATGGACTTCGTTGTGGGATTGCCGAAAACACCTCGAGGTAATAATGCAATCTGGGTTATTTTTTATCGCTAGACTAAATATGCTCATTTCCTTGATATACGAGATACATTTTCCCTAGATAAACTTTCCCATTTGTATCTTAATGAGATAGTCAGGTTACATAGAGTTCCCCTCTCCATTGTATCTGATCGTGATACCAGGATTACCTCTAACTTTTGGAAAGGCCTTCAAAAGTCGTTGGGTACTGAATTAAATTTTAGTACAACATTTCATCCTCAATCAGATGGGTAGTCAGAACGAATGATTCATACATTAGAGGATATGCTACGTGCTTGTTCGATGGATTATCAGGAAAGCTGGGACCAACATCTTCCTTTGGATGGATTTTCTTATAATAACAGTTTTCATTTCAGTATACAAATGGTAGCATTTGAGGAATTATATGGGAAGCGGTGTCGAACTCTAGATTTTTGGGATGAAGTGGGTGAAAGGAAGTTGATGGGACCGGAATTGGTAGAAGAGTTGGTAGAAAAACTTCAGCTGATACAGAGACACATGAGAACAGCTCAGAGCAGGCAGAAGAGTTATGCGAACAACAGGAGGAAGGATCTCTCTTTTGAGGTAGGTGATCATGTTTTTCTCAAAGTATCACCATGGAAAAGTGTGATGCGATTTGTTAAGAAAGGAAAGACGAGTCCAAGGTTCATTAGACCATATGAAATTATGGATAGAGTTGGATCAGTTGCATATCGAGTGGCTTTACCTCTGAGTTTATCTGAGATACACAATGTTTTTCATGTTTCAATGTTAAGGAAGTACATGCCAGATCCATCTCATGTTTTGAGTCCAGAGGTAGTGTAGCTGGAAGATAATCTATATTATGAGAAACAACCGGTCCAGATTATTGACCATAGGGAGTAGGTTTTATGGAATAAGTTGATTCATCAAGTAAAAGTTTTGTGGAAAACCCACATTATTGAAGATGCATCATGGGAATCTGAAAATGCAATGAGGGATAAATACCCCCACTTATTCGATAAGTAAATAAATTGCGGGGACGAAATTTCCTAAAGGGGGGAAGGATGTAAAATCCCAATTAAGGAATGATTAATATATATTCTTATCTATGTCTATTTATGAATTAGATAATTTTTTAGAGGCTTAAAATGAGAATAAATCCAATCTTAAGCATGGAATAAACTAATATTTTTTAAAGAATGTTTTACAACTTTTTGATGGAAAACCATTTTTAAATCAATCTTTTGAAAATTTTATAAGATCTATTTGTCAAAATAAACTTATTATTTATGATTGGGACATTTAAATTTACTTTGGATAAATTTTTGGTATTTTTCTGACAATGTTCATTTTTTAATGAATGGTGAAAAATACTGCGTTTTACATCAAACTACTTTTTCATCTAATTTAATTATATGGTAAGATTATCTTTTTAATTGGTTTTAAAGTGTAAATAGAATATATTTTTACCATGTAATCCAATGGTGTTCATTGGGATTAATTTCACTTTGGAATTGGGCATAAACAAGTGCCAAACTTTTCGTAGATATTGTTTTAAAAAAACCCGCTATTTGTTTTGACAATGGAATTATTTTTTAATTAACTATTGAAATTTATATTTTTTTTATTTAGTAAAATTGATTCTATATTTGGAATCAAAAGGTCCCAATTATTTAATTAATACACTTTTGTTTTTCGACATTATGAATAGTAATGACGATAATTATCTTTAATTGTCATGATTAATTAGTAATCGGGTAGTTAAGGATAATAAAATAATATCATAATAATAACTAATGACCCCAACATGTTTCATAATGCTACTAGTTTTTTCATGTCCGACCATGGGATTCATTGTGCCAAGCTTAGGGACCCCATGGAATCACTTTTGTGTGATAATGACTTTTTATCTTTTTATTTTTAAAGAATGTTAATTATAATAAAGTATGTAACACCTAAGTAAAAAAATTTAATTTTGTCTAAAAAAATTATATCTTAGACTATAAATATTAATTGGAAATCTAAAAATATTTCCTACATCATATTAATTTTTTTATAATTTTTTCGACATTAAATAAATTAAATTGAGTATGACATCATTATGATGTCGGGATTACCTCATTAATGAATGATTTAAATAAAATGAAAAGATAATGTAAAATATAAGACTTACAGTTGTCAAAAACCTATTAGATGAGTATATTTCGAACCCTTATCACCTTATCCTAGAAATATATCAATGTGGGGCCTTTTAAATCTAAAACACATTTCAATATAAAGTATCATTTTATAACATTCCTAGAGTGCCCCTCCTCTCCTCTTATAAAAGGTCTCCACCTCTACTTCCTTAACCACACTTCTCAAGCCATTGGCTCTGCCAAGATCTGCTCATTTTATCTATCCACATCCCTCTATTCATCCTATATGCCCTACCTTAGGTAGAAATCTTTTTAGAAAACCCTTTTTGTTCAAACCAAGAGGAGTTACACGATTTAGAGGTAAAGACTTCTCTAATGTTCTTTTGTTTTATTTTGCTTCTCCTACCCCCTAAAAACTTTTTATTCAATTATTTTGTAACCAAAACCAGTATCATAAGTATACTAGGATGTAGTTATAAGAATTATTAGAGCTACACTTACACAAAACTACATCTAATGGTTAAAGAGCATACTATTTCTGTGGATGGCGAATTTCTGCCTCACGAAACGATGACTGTTCAATATCCTTCTAACACCTTCAAAGGTGGCCATTAAGATGTCACTATATTTATATATGATATATAATATATTATGGTTTCCTTAAGCTTCTGTATTTTTCACTTATGGCATACCTTTATGGTTTCCATTATGTGTAAATGCGATATCTTCATTTTTGGAAGTGCAGACTACCGCCTCTCAAAGTGATTTGATTCGTTAATGCCATATGTGAGACATATAAAGGTTGGAGTTAATGATATTATATATGATATTATACTGTAATTAGAATATAACTTTATATCATTATTATTCCATTCCATTAAATAGTGAATATAAATGAAAGTATCGTTCATGTGTATGTACGGCTTACCGTCTCCATGAATGGTGCATTTAATTTCTTACCTCTAAATGTTATGTAATATTATAAATGCATGTATATACTGGATATATATGATATTTATGATATATACATCATGAATATAATTCGGGATATAATGGATACATGAAAAACTTGTAATTATAAAGAGTTTATTTTTTACTCAAGTACCAATGATCGACAAAATGACCATTATTAATCTAAATAATTACGTATTGTCAATAACATGTTAATAAGTGATATAAAAGGAATAATGAACTTTAAAAAGCTTCTTAAGTGAGTAAAAATTACCACATGTTTATTATTCTGGATTTTAAAGAATGATCGAGTCAAGTCAGACCTGAGGTACGGGACTTCGTCTCAATCTCCTTTCATTGAGGCATATTTTGTTTTATACACAACATTATTTTATACGGTGTATAAAACCCTTTGAATTTTACATTTACTCAAAAGGATTTTTTTTATACGGAGTATTTACTAAATGAAAAATGGGAATGTTTTTTTTGTCGTACGTATGCGGCAACAACGATTTCTCCACGACCATGACTATTATTTGAGTTTCGGATTCCTCTATAAGCCATAACTTTTTTTAAATGAAAAATAAATAGCATGTTTTACTTATCTATTATTTTGGTATTGAAAATGGTTCTCATTATGTTTTTATTATATCAATGTGTTGTATTGATATCTTATGATTGAAATGTGGAAATTTTATGTTTCCTTCATGCATGTTTTATGTGATTAGATTATGTTATGGTTCTTGGGAATTGTTATGAAGATGGGTGGTTTCATGAAAAACTAATGGCGGGTGAGCCCGAAATACCTCTCCAATGCATTGGGTAACGCGAAGGGGTTAAATGATAAGGTTTCTCTGAAGAGATTTAGGGAATATATTGTGATGGGTATTCCAAACGTAACCGTAAGGGTTACTCCCTACATAAGATTGTTATGAATGCCTCAAGTTACCATTATATAGTATTATTTCTATTATTTATTCATTATTTGATGAGGTATGTTAAAATGCTTAAGTTTTATGATTAAATTATGATTTCATAGATGGACTAATGTTTTCATTTCGTAATTTTATATCTATTACTGAGATTTTTATGCTCATCCCACGTTTTTGAAATGTTTTTCACAGGTCTAGGGAAAGGAACATGATGTTATGATAGTGTCGTGTAAGTGTCAAGAAAGAATCCATGTTTTATTTTAAATATGTTTCCGTTGATGGGAAAAATGGGTACTAACTTTTATGTAACCACTTTGTTTAAATGTGGAGTGTAATGCAGGATTTATGATCTAATTCAATAAAACTCTAAACTTGATATGATCCTCAATGTGTACTCTTAAAATTACTCAAGATTAAGTAATGTTTAAGTCGAGGCCTTATAAAAAATTTCTATAAATGAATTATACTTTATGTGATTTTATGTTGTCATATTCCCCAAAAAATGATGATTTTTTTGGGAGAGAGTACTTTGTATTATTACATGTTATAATTATCTTATATACCACAATCTAATTTAGATTGTGGTAAAAATAATTTTTTATATAGACTGAGGATAAGAACATATCCTAACTCTATATAAAGTTGGTAGTCTTATATTGAGTTAATACAAGGACTGAAATTTTTAATTCTTCTCTATTGGACACCATTATTTAAATTTATTAATGAACCACAGATGGTGAAGGAATGTCTCAAAATTATTGTGAAAATATTGGAAATTATTGATACTTTCACATTATTTATTTTTATTTTATTTATTTATTATTGAATGCCCTAGGAATATATGATGTGATGTAATGGTTCATGTAAATATATATATGAATTTTTTGTTAAATGATATAAAATTTATGATCATATAGTAATTGTATCCTCACATTATAGTAATGGTAAATTATCATATATTTGTATGACTTCAATTATGAAACTGGCTAGTCATGGTGGATATATAATAGATTTCAATTATTTGAAATTTTCTACTAATTTTTTTTTCAAATTATATGTGTAAGGATATCCATATATAAATAGTATATCAACCAAATATTAAATTCCATTTTTTTCTATTGAATGAAACAAAATATGTGATAAGAGAGGACTAAACCCTATTGGGGGTAATATATATTATCATGATCTCTATGAGGACTGATTCCCCTCCATGTATATGCTTAATGATTGTATATTTCCTATGAAGAAGAAATATCATTATGATTCAAGATGTTCTACTAGCATTGGACTAATTCATTATTCGTATTTAGCTTCCTCCTCCCTTATTTAGAGAAAAATATTATTTTCATTGAATATGGCATGTTTTCACACATAAATATATATTTCCTAGAGGAAATATTATAAAAAACATTTAATAAATAGATATTTCATCTTATTAGATTTATATTAATTAGATAACATTTTGATGCACTCCAAAATCATATAGTATGGGTGGATTCAAACAATTAATTTGAAAAAAACAACAACTCTATAGTATAAAAAAATTATCTCCCACAAGGTTCTACAAAACTAAAAACCTTCAGAAAAATATCATTCATTATAATTTTATTTGTAAACTAGGGATATGAAACATATGAAATTAGGAGCTCAGATTCCCAATAAGGCCACGTAAGAAAGATATCAATGAAAAAATAAGCATAAAATGAGAATAAAGGTATGTTAACATGCTTATAACTTTTAAAAATATTATCCCATATATATAAATCATAATATTGATTCATGGTATAAATAATTATTCATTATAAGGAATTAATCATAACCAATCAAATAAAATGATCGATGACATCACGAAATTATTAGAAGACATAGATTGTGGCATAGATATATGTATAAAAATTAATTTCTTTATTGTCAACTGTCATTACCCCCACTATAATGTTGGATTTGGTGCACTTACCAAATCATCAGAGTAGTCAAGGTTCACTCTTATGACCATCAAGGTTGATAGACCCCCTTACAGAACTATGTTCACTACAAATTTTAGAAATATTTATGTCATGAGATATCCATAATTTCCAAATTCATTGGAGGTCCATGTAATATTGGTCACACCCATCAAATAATTAATATAATATATATGTGTGCTACAAGATACTAAAAAAATCATTATAGATAAACCAATGAAAAGGAAATGGGTTTCCTAAAAATTTTATCTTAGAAAACAACAATATAAAATAAATGAGTTTTATAAAAAATTTATATATTCATCATAGAATAAGATGTGTAAAATAAATTTTTTTCAAAAAACATTATTCATTACATCATTTAAAACACTATGGAAATGAATCATGTTTCCAAAAAATTTATACCTTTCATTATAACATCACTTGTATGAGAGAAGGGGGTTTTAAAAATATTTTTTCATAATGAATGTAAACAATCTAGGGAAAAGAATAAGAAGGGTTTCCTTGAATTGTATTCCTATAAAATATCTTTAAAAATCAAGGGATGTCATCCTAGAAGTAAATCACTTTTGAAATATATGTTTAAAACATGCATAAGGAAACTATCATTTTCTATTTGAAATAAATTTTATAAATTATAAAATCATTGAAGATATTATAAAAAAATTAAATATTTACATGAAAATTGGAAATGTTAGATTATTATCATTTAGTTTTCATGAACAGGAGAAATTATTTTTAAGCTGTATACGAAAAAATAATGATTCCATACACATTTTGGTCATTATTTTATTACTCCACATTCAGAAAAGTAAAATAATATTCATATAAAAAAATGTGATAATTAAATCATTTTATAAAATTTTATTAAAAAACCCTTGGATAATATTAAAAAAAATATTGATGAAATTTTTATGAATCATTAATGTAGAAGAGAAAATATTTTTGACTGAAGAGAGAATGAAAGTCAATTATACATAAAAATATTATTTTAGATGTTCAAGTATATAAATATAGGAAAAAGATTTAAAAATGTTATATCCCTCAATAACCATAGTGGAATAAATTTTATGAGTTTTTAAAAAGGTTTATAATAATATTATATCATCATAATGTAACCATTAACAGCCCTTATAAATTATGAGACTGTAACATTAAACTCATACCATATTTGAAAATTTTGAGTCATAAGGCACATGAAAGAACTAAATATATATGGATACATGAATAAAAATAAAATTCCATTTTATAATCCTAAAGTACATTCGAAGGTATATATGAACCACAAATAACTATCATTATGAAAATATGGCTTTTGTCTCACAAATATTAAATAGAGATGGAAATAATTTTCCTCTTGGGATAATTCCATCATATGTGTTGAAACCTCATATATGATAAATATTATTTAATTTTAAATAAAACATATAAAAAATTCATAAATTTAATACTATAAATTATATAATTATAACCTTTTTCTAACTGATTATTAATAAAAAAATTTAAAAAAACATTGTTATGGGTGATAACTGTTTAATTTTTCTTATATCTTTTATTTCCACTGTTATGGACTTGGTACTTATTTCATGGTAAAATCTTCACAAAAAAATTTGATAAATATATATATATATATATATAATATATTCCTTATACACATATATTTATTCATTTAATAATGTATATATATATAAATCAATGAGTTCATTCATGGAGAGAGTGGGTTATACGTATGGATGAATTATCATTCCAAAATATTCATTGGACATAAGAAATGAAATGTATATAATAATTCATAATTAAAGGATATATTCTATATCATCTATATTGTATAAATAAATTAAAAAATTTCACACTAACATCCATTTCAACATAAAATTAAACTATATCACGTTTCTTCTTTAATGCAGTAGTCTACAAATATGAATGAGTGACATTATTTTTTTTAATTGTTATAAATGTCAGAATGTATATGATATATTATATTTATATTATTATAATTATTTAATAAATAAAACATATTTACCCTATTTATATCATTATATTTATCTATGAGAAGTTGGGTTGGAAATTGAATTACATTAGTTCGTGAAGTTATAGTTTTCTGTACAAATGATGAATGGTTTTAATTCTAATTTTCTAGAATATGATATTTGTATTGGGTAATAAATTAATACATTAATATATATTTATATTTTATATACTTATTTTATAATATCATAATAATTTATTAAGATACTATGGAGGAGTATGAAAAAATATAATAAAAATGCTCGTTTAATAACAATACAACTTCATCAGAAAACCTCTTTCTGTTTTCCCCAAAATCATTCATATGAATGTTTATTTGTAAAACAAATAATCTTGTAAATTTAAAGGGTATTATGTATGGGATTTTGGTAGGGATTTTCTGATCCAGAATAATCATTAACTATGAATAGGGGATGTAGTTTCCTTTTGTATGTGGAGGAGGTGGACCACTTTAATATTTTAAGAAATAAAACAAAATGATAAAGTCATAATCAATAAAAATGTTTCAAAAAAGAAATATATTATATAATTTTTAGATATTTGATATAAAAATGTCCATTAAATGGAATTAATTGTTGTTCAATTAGAAAAAACGCCTTATATTTTGATTTTACCCCAAATAAAAAAATTAATCCTTAACCATGGTAATTAATTATTACTATTTTCATTATTAACTATGTCAAATAATTATATAAATCCTATTAAAAAATATTTACATTGCCGACTCAGAAGTTTTTACCCATTTTAACAAATTATATTTACAAAATATTTTTAAATTGTTTTTAAATTGTTCTAGAATATGTGAGGAAAAAGTGTTTTTCCAAATAATCAGTTTTCCTAAGTAAATATGTTATTTAATGAAAATTGTCCATAATAATTATTAAAATGATTTAATTTTTATAAATAATGATATAATTCAACTTATATAACTTTTTAATCCACATTAAAATTGACTTGAAACTTTTAAATGTTATAAATAATCTGAATTTTTTAATGATAATTAGTATTTTTTTCACCATTCATTGAAAAAATAATATTTTTATAAAATTATCAAAAATTCACCATAATATATTTCAACTTATATAACTTTTAAAACAACCTTATAATTGAATAAAAACTTGAAAATTTTATAAATAATCATAATTCTTCTACTATAATTTCTTTTTTTCATGAAAAATATCACATCATTAAATTATATATCGGAAATATATTACAAAGATAAATATAATATGATATTGATGAATTTTAAAAAAATCATAAGGATATTGACAAAAACCTATAGAGCATTATCTTCCTTTGAGGTTTTGGGGAGTCTAACAAAACATTCTTTGGTTATATATTCAAATTTAAATTCTAGTATTTTAATGGTTAAGACATACCCATATACAATTATCTATTCGAATTAACATGGTGACATTCCACATATTTTCACCCCAATTGAATATATAGTAATTAACTATGAGACTCCCCGGATATATAACTCCTCTAATCAGTTATATATGTAAAAAAAGAACAATTCTGAAGGATTATCATTCTATCTAAATCATGTATAAATAAAAGAACATTTCACAGCTTATTCATTAGCTTTAACTTTCCTTATATTCCACTTTATTCCAGATATGGATAGATGGAAGATTTTTTTTTTAAAAATGATACTATTTCTCATTTTAATTAAAATTTTATATATCAATCTTTTTCAAGTCCACCAATATTTGACCTTTTATAACCCAGTTCATAGATAATATAGCACGATTTTTTAGACTCAATTAACATGTCACCAAGTTTTTCGTCTCAGGGTGGTAAGGTAATGAGAATTTATAATCATTATTAAACTACAACCTTATAATATATACATATTAATCTCTCTTTTTGTGAATATATATATTATTCTTTTTTAATTAGTTTATATGCCACAACTTTTTACCACATTTATAATTCCTCCCAATCTTTACTGAAATATTTAATTTAGATATATCCAAATCATGATTTTGGTAATTCTTATCATGAACCATATGTTATCATGATACATATTATATACCTATATAATTATCTAAAAGAATAAATCCCATTACATTAATTGACTCATCAATTAATATTATGAACCCTTGTCCAATATGGGATAATGTAAGCACATCATCCTGGAGTACACCTCTATATATTTCCTTGAAATTTTCTTCCCATTTAGCACTCCAATGGAACATTACTATGTTATGAGTTATCATGGTGATTTGATTGTATGTTCAAGATAAATTATTTTCAAAGAACTAAAAATGTACATCCAAACCAAGAAAACATTTAATCTCAATCACAATTATTGTTATTGAAAAAAATTCATTACCATCAGTCATTGATGGATCCATAGATATGTGCTATCTGAAGATTATATGACATTAATATGATAACTTTTGTAGTAAAAATTCACATTTATTAAATTTTTCATAAAACTTATCCTTTATTAGGTTCTATAGCATAATTCTAAAGTGATTTACATGTCTATATATTCACTTTGAATGTATAAAAACATCATCTATAGAGACTTACAAAATACATATATAGGTAATTTATAAATACTCTATTAATTATAACAATGAATATATTTGGGGAATTAGTTAAACACAATGGAAAAAAATATATTCACAGTGAATATACCTATTATGAGTATATTTCTTGGGTATACACTCATTATTCACCATAAAATTATGATACCTAAAATGTAGGTGAGTCTATGATAAGTATTGATCTATATGTATTCTATTTGAAAACCCATCAATACGATGTAGATGGTACTTTTAATTTATTGAGATATATTTTAGTTATTTATAATCTTTGTAGTGTTTCATAGATCTATGTTTATTATAAATAAATAGAATAAGTGCACCCCATATTGACAAAATAGTGGTGACATGAGATTTTTCTGTTGTCACTAGTATTAAGATGCTGATAAATTTGTTCATGATCATTTTTCTTTTAATTTGAGCACTAGTTTTCATAATTCCCATTCTCCTTGAAATAAAAAAAACAATGTTGATATGGGAAATTCTGTAGAGAATTTACTTTATTGGCATTATTACTGAACCTTTCCCCATCACATTGGTATTCTATTTCATGATGAATTCCTTTTCCACACATAAAGTAGTAACATGTCCAAATAAGTATAGTTTATTCATGTTTCCTTACACACATTGAGAATAATGGAAGGATCAAATTACTCTCGCCATGTTTTTTAGAGTTTCATTTGAAATCCTTATTTCCTATAAAGTACATTATATTTATAGGTATAAATAATCACGATTTTCACCTTGATATAAAATAGAATTATTTCAATGTAGATATTGAATAACACTCTAAATAACACCTTTTAAAGACTTTGTTTTATGCTGCTGCTAAATCAAAAAAATTAAGTTCTATTTGAATGATAATACCAAAATCAACCCATGCGAACCTCATAAACGTTTCCTCAATGTATAAAATATATTTATTATCCTTATAAATTAGTTAAAGTAATTATTTATCCATTTTTATATGACGAATACATGGAAATTACATATTGATAAATAAGGACATTATCGTATCCCATTATTCTGAGTAAATTTCATAATGTTTTCTATTATTATTGGTATGAGTTCACCATTGAGATTATATGTCTTTTAAATGATATTTTAAAAAATAATTTTTTCATGAAAGGAACATTGGTTAATTAAAAATATATTTTCAATGCTTCTGATCCATTCCTCTATATGTAGTGGGTCATTGGGCCCACTAAAGGTGTCTTTCCTTTGCCTCATAAAGGAATAAAATATAATACTGCACCCTTCATTGCATATTTGGATTCTAATCATGATTCATATCTTTATATTGTTCCATAATCATAGTAGTATGAATTTTCTTTTGAGATCAAATAACATTTTGTATCTCAGATGGAAGATAAGACAATTGTATTCCAAATTCTCTATTAACATGATTCATTCAAGATCAATCCATTGAATAAATAGAAAAAATTATGCGACAAAAAAATATCATATAGCGGAACAACATTATCATTAATTATTGGATATGTAATTCATGAAACCATCATTTAAATAATTGGGTAATCCTTATCCATCTATAGTCATCATATATTAAAATACATTATACTAGTATGAACATGAAACATTAGTAAACACATAAATATCCCCTAGGAGAATAAAAATAGGTGTGATGTAAGGGAACAATTAATATTCACTATAATGAAGGATAATATATATTCCACAAACTATTTTTTGGGATATTACATTTGATGAATTTGTACAAAATCTACTTACACTTGAAATAACCATACAAGGATATTTTTATTAAATTACATTACTCCTATATTTAAAATTACATTTGATATTATCCTATATTTATAATTATCAAAAGTGTCCAAACAGAAGGATTTTATCTTATATTCTAACTATTAACTATCCCTTTCAACCATAACAACTATAGTACCCCATAATTTTCACGCATATATGTTACATCTTATTAGTGAAATATTGATAATGTCACATTAAGATCCAAGATGGAATTGTATAGGACTAGCGACATTGGAATTATGTATAAATAAATAACTGGATCAAAAGTAAACTACATCATCCCCTGCTAATTTCTACATAAATAGCGATTTTATTAGGAATGTAATCTGTAATACATATTTTTATATCTTTTATGAATGGAAACATAAGAATGAGTGATGTATGCTTCTTAAAAAGGGTAAAAAATTAAGATATCAATGATCACATAATAATAACATAATAATTTGTGTATGAGAATAAGATATTACCATTTTAAAACCATAACCTATATATTTATGATCATAATATTCATTCATGACTTAAATCATAAATGTTCAAATGAAATGAATAAAAAATTAATTGAAGATGTGATCATGGAGACCATAAAATTAGGATAAGACATAGATTTTTTTCATGCACAAAATCATTGAAAATTATTTATATAGTAGTTAGTGTATTTTATAAGGGCTACAATATTGTATTTTGTTCCCTCCCCAAACCATTGTAGTAGTCATGGTTCACTCTAGAGATAGTCATAGTACACATAGTGGCTTACTGATCTTTGTTCACCGCCATTCCAGTCCAATATATCTAATGATACACCAACCATAAATCAATTCATTTGAGGGATATATAAGTTCCGGTCCACCCATAACATAATGAAAATGATACATGTTTGTTCTATAAGATCATAAAAGATTGATTATAACATAACCCATGAAATGAAAGTGGCATTCATAATAATTCCTCCATAGCATACCATATGGAAAAGAAAACAAGATACATAAATTTTTAATATTTTCATAATAACATAAACATGGAAAATAACTTTTTTTTTCATATGTATTTCATCATTTAATCGTGATATAACTATTCTAAAATATATGGGTTTCATAAATATTTCAGTTTATCATCATAGAAATACTCTGGGAAGAGAAAATTTCTTCATAAATAGATATTCATCTTGATATTAAACTAAATAAATAAATAAATATGATTGTATCATTGATTCATGTACCCTATAATAATTTTAAAACATCAAATGATGTCTTAAAAAATGGTTAATATTTCTAAAACATAAATTAGTGTATTTATTTAGAAACAGATAATTTTCTCATTTAAATAAAATATTTAAAATATAATAAATTACAAAAGGTTAAGGAAAAAAAATTCATTGAAAATAAGTTCCAAAAAATGTAAATGAATATTAAATTCATTGAGAGATCATGGCATCATTAAATTATATTCCAATTGTATACATTAATGTGAATAATCCCTTAACATTTTTTGATTAAAAGTATAAATCACCTCATTCTAAAAATATTATAAAATTAATTATTATATTTTTAAAATTAAAATAGGTTAAAAATGTGATTAAAAATCATTGAAGAAAAATTAATAAATTCATCAAATAATTGTAGAAAACATGAAAGTGGAATATAATATTTTTTCGAAAGAAGAGATAAATAAAAGTCATTTTCCATATATAATTTATTTTTTATTATAGAGATAAATAGTGAAGAAAAATATTAATCAATTTCTTGAGTGGTAGATTATAAGAATATATTATCATAAATAAACCAAAAAAATCTTGAAAAATAATGAGATTGTAACATAATCCTTATACCACTTTGGATCCTTTAGAATCATATGAACCATTATAGAAATAAACATTAATAAAAAGGTAAATCCATATATTATTATAAAAGATAATAAAAATACACACTAATGGTTACTATAAATACTATAAAAATAAATGAATGGTGAATAAAGTATGTGTCTCATTGATATATATGTCATAAGAAAATATATTACATAATGTATGAATTCCATTGAATATGTTTGAAGATATTGTATAAAAAATATTGTACTATTATACATATACTATAATAGAAATATTATATATCATAGGATATATTATTTTAAAATAATATTTTCAACCATTTTATTATCAATTAAATATTAAAATCACAGTTCAGTGTGATAAGTGCTTTGTTCATCATGTATTTTTTGGTTTTATTATATTTTCCTTTTTTACATTGATCATAATTCAAAAGTCTCTAGAATTATATTCATGAAAATTTTATTATATATATTCATTAGATATATATATATCCATTCATAAATCTTGATATTGAAAAATTAATTAGACCACGCATGGATATAGTTGGGAATACGCCTGCTTTAATGTTGTTTTCATTTTTTATATGAATTGAATGAAAGAAATGTATATTAATATTTTAACATATAGTGTAATTTCTATATCATATATTCCAAATATATTCCTTAAATATATCTATATTAATATCCATGAAAAGAGAAAATGAAGAACATATCACATCGTTTCATTGTAGCAGTTTTCGACATGTACACATTAGAATAATTATTATTTTTGAGTGAATATGTAGGTAAGAAAGTATGTGTTTTGTTATTATTAAATTGGTATAATTAAGTAATAAATATAAAATATATATATATATATATTATTCTATTATATCATTATATATAGTCAAGAAAGTTGGTGATGAAGAATGAATAACATTAGTTTGTGAGGCCACAGTCCTCCGTACACATAGTCTGCGATTTCATTTCCCATTTGATAAAAGGGTAGATAGATATAGTTTCATACATTAAAATAATAAAATTAAATTATACGGGATATAACTATTTTATTATAGAAAAAAAAATTCTAATATTAATATGATCTTGAAAAAGAAATAATATAATAATTCCTAGTTATGAATGACACATCATGTTCGAATAGCCTCCTTAGGATTGCACAAAATGACTTATTTGGAGGGTTTCATAAAAAAACCATGAATCATAATTATGGAATTTTGTTTGGTAGTTATTTTCAAAAATAAATAGATATTAATATCTTAATAGTAGAGGAGATAAGATGGCTATTGTTATATGGGTTCCTACTTTGAAATTTCCTTAAATAATAAAAATTGATAAATTAATTATCAATACAAATGATTCCAAATAAAAATAGATTATAACTTTTAATTGGATAAATTATATGTATATCCATTAAGTTGTGTTTATAAATTATTATATGATTACTCACACTTAGAATTTCTTTTAACCCCGTGGTAAACATGTTTTAATATTAACTACCTTAATAAATTTTTACACTGTTCAATATTATTTTGGAAAAAATTGTGAAATAAAATTATATAAACCTATTAATTATTAATATTACAAATTTTAAATCCATTTTACCAATTTAAA
Source organism: Viscum album (assembly GCA_963277665.1). Taxonomy (NCBI): domain Eukaryota; kingdom Viridiplantae; phylum Streptophyta; class Magnoliopsida; order Santalales; family Viscaceae; genus Viscum; species Viscum album. Next base: position 1,391,294,633 of record OY728126.1, on the reverse strand, counting down.
TCCATCCATGATTATAAATTTAATTTTAAAAATACACCCACCGATGCGAGGAAATAGTGGTTCTCTAAAGAAATTGTTTTCAAATGTATAAAATGTCTTCATATATCTATTGAATTTAAAATTGATAACATTGAATTAAACTGAATTAATAATAATATAATATAATCAATTTCACTTTTAATACATCTTAGAATAAAATTTAATATTTTAAAAAAATTGTACAGCTAAATTTTTTAAAATTTTATTTCTCAATATTTCTAAACAAAATTAATGATTTATGTAAAATCATTAAAATACTTCTAAGATAATTTTTAAGTTATTTATTCATAAAATAATTTCATTTTTTCAAATTAATTTTATAAAATTTGAATAAATTAGTTTTGAAATTTGTGCATCGAACATAAAGAAACCGGTATTTTAAAAAAAACAATATTTCAGCATAAAACTAAATTTATTGTTATCCCATTCCTAGAAAAAATTATTACATGAATTATAGTTAATATTATTAAAAATATATTCTTTAAATTTCATTTAAATCATTCATAAATTTTTTATATTTAATTCATTAAGATAAAAAACAATGCGCGCATAAAACCTAATTTTAAAAAATATTTATTCTAACACTAAATGATTTTTATTCTAATGTATATTTAATTGATAGAATATAAAATTATCTTATACTTTTAAAACCAAATATGATTCATTATTAATTTATTCATATTCATTACCTTCAATAAAAAATTTTGGTAACATCAATCACATTGAATAATACAGTTTTACTAGCATATTGTAGCTCATTAAAACACCGGGTTGTGTGTAATAGAAGATATGAAAAATAATGATCTAATAAAAAAAAATCATAAAATATACGGTATTAATTGGAAACACGGAAATTTCACTACTATGGATATTTATTCCATCATTATAGGATTTTTAAAGCCTTACCATTATCAAGAAGATGTGTGGATCCTTCATCCCCCAAGGCATAACATGTACAGTGATATTATCATTAAAAAATAGGTCTTCACCACATCGATTGTAACCATAAATGGTATAAACGAATCAATGTATTCAATTGAGGGTTGTTCCTCAGGGTTTTTTCCCATTGGGCCACCGAATACTGTGGTTGTAGTATGCAGCAAAGAAATCTCTTCCAAAATCAAAAGAAAGCCCTGAAACTATGAGAGGTAAAATAATTTTTGAATCATCTAAGGATAATTCATTATATGACATAACATCCTCTATTTGACAAAGAAAATTTCATATTATCGATATTTTAAATCTTCCATCCAATCTCATATTTTATGTTATAGAAATATATACAGCAATAGAGAATAAGAAATGGTGTAGTGGTTAATTACCACCATGTATTATCTTCAGGAATGAGGTTGACCTATCATGAGATTTATATATGTTAAATATAAAAATAATTGATATTATTACTATGATAGATTTAATGGCCACATTTAATTAATATATATATATATTCCTCAATGATTAGCTTTCTCGGCATCTAATAAGTACTCTAATATATTTCAAGTATAATGTGACCAGGATTCTCATCAGTGGGGACATCCTCTTCCCTGAAATTCTTGTTTAATATTTTATGTGTTTCCTCAATTTATATAAAACGATGAAGGGAATTTTTGTTTTTATTCTATTAGTGTTGTTATTTAGAATCTTGTGTTTTGTGCTCGATGTGTTTTACGAGGGGCTTCTCGATTTTTTTGGTAATATTTTATGGGTCATTATTAAAACTGAGCATCAACAAATATTTTATTAATGAGAGTTGGAACACGGTGATGTGTATTTTTAAATAATTTGAAATTAATTAAATTAAAAGTAATGAAATTTCTTACATTATATTAAAGGGAGGATTATAAAATTAATTAAATATTTAATTATAATGAATTATTATTATTATTATTATTATTATTATTAAAATTTATTTTTATTTTATGATTTTAGAAATCCAAATGGATGTCGTCCCCCATCCACCCTACTATGCACGATTTGCAACTTCCCCTCTCCCTCTCTAGAGTGTGACCCACTAGAGGATCCTCCCTATCATGTGACCTCCATACAATGAGCCTCTATAGCCAAAACCCTCATCCAATATGAACTGATCCTTGGTTGGGACGCCTCGGCTCTGCACATCCCTGACAAAGACCTCTATATAGCATATGTGACCACCTCGTCGACTCCCAATAGTATGTAATCCCCCCCAACCCCCCTCTGACCTTTAATACATATGTATCATCATGTTTCCCCTTTAAATCTCGTAGGTAAAGGTTACCCTTTCTTTATCCTTCAAGGTAGTTGATATATTAGGACTTCTCTTTTCCCATCTCTTTCGGCTGAAACCATAGGTTAGGGTTTGATTCATTTTTTAATGATTCTACCAATTTTAGTGTAGGTAATTGGTATTTCAGGACCCATTTGTATGTGTTTCAGAAACATCAACCAATGGTGAGGTGATTTAGTTCGATTTTCACCATCATCATCAATTTAGGTTAAATGTCTAAACACCTTAATTTTTTCCCACCACTAATTTGAGAGTTTTAATGTGTTTATGTGTTTCATGATTTATTTTTAGGAGGTTGTAATCTATTTTTTGTGAGAATATATATTCCCATGAAAGAATATATATAAATATATATATCTCTCCCATTTTAGTTTTTCCTCATATTGCGAGGAATACATGTTGTGGTATAATAATATATATATTTATATACGTGTTTTCATGCATGTGTGTGGAAGTTTGAGTTAGAATGATTTTCCATGGTCATTCTTTGAGGTTGGTTCCTCAAACATGCCTCTAATGCAGACATTTTTTTAGTTGATTATTTTCTACTGTTGGTAAATTGAATGACAATCCTGTAATGAACAACCAATTTGTGTGCAATGATTATTAGAGTACAAAACATGTTATTGTAATAAAACCCATCCATCAGAGGTGCACTTTCTTTATGATAAAAAATGTCGTGAGTAGACTATTTATGTTTTCTTCGATTGATTATGTGTTGTTCTACTGAGATTTCATAATCAGAATAAAATTGATTAATTAATGTAATATGGATTAGCTAGCTAGGAGATATACCACCCATTTTTCATCATGATTCACTTGAATTTAATGGTTCTGATGAAAATGAATTAGAGTCATGAGTGGGTAAGCCCATGTCGAATGAATAAGAGTTAGTGTTAATAAATGGTATGGTATATCAATGTGATTAGAATTAATGGGGACAACAATAATGAGTGGATATACTATTTGGTTTCAAGGGTTTTGAATAGAGATTAACAAATGGGTTAATTATTTAAAATCTTTAAATTCATTTTGATGGAAGTGACAGATAATTAATGGGTATACTCATTATATTCCATGAATGTAAAATCAATAAATATTGGGAAATCTTGTGGGATGTGTTTAAATATAACATTTCTAAATGAGAATGTGTAATCCTATAAAATGAAATTGTTTATATGTGCAGGTATATTATTACTGGTGGATTCCTTAAGTGGTTTAGATTAATGGTTAATCTATAATGGGAATAGAGTATGATGTTATGACTACACCATTGGTTAACATAATATGGACATATTATGATATTTCGAATGAATTTAGTGAACTTGTCAGATCTATGATGGTTTAGCCCATTACTATTATTTATGATCATAAATTATCTTCTGTAAATTTAAATGTTTATAAAATATTGGAATTGGTATGTGATGCATGAGAGGCCATGCCTCGTTCCTTGAACCAAACTTGTCACCCTGCAGATGTAAGGTGAATTGGGAATCCAAAAGATTTTTTCTATTGTTAAATTTTGTAAATTTTGATATATACATGTATGATTGATAAAAAAGTAATGCGATATAGTTTGATGATCCAAATACTCACGGGGTGCGATACATGGCATTCAACACAAATGATATATATATTTATATGTGTGTGATTTATAAATGGTTTGTTAGACAAGTAATGATACACCAAATACTAACAGGGTGCGGGGAACAAAATTCTACACCCATAATATATATATATATATATATGACTAAAAAATGTGTTTTGAGATAGGGATAGATGCTCCAAACACTCTTGAGGTGCTAGACATGATGTTCTAAACCCATGATATATATATGTGTATGTGTGTGTGTGTGATTGTTAAATGGGGTGTGAGATAGGGACTAATGCCCCAAATAGTACTATGGTTCTATACATGAAATTTTCTACCAATGATATATATATAGATATATATGTATGACTTAAAATGGGGTGTGAGAAAAATACTTATGCTCCAAATACATACATGTTTATATACATGGTGTTCTACACACATTTATTAACATTGTAATATGGGTCGAATTGGTCATATATGAAATGAATTAGAAGGATAATGATAGCTGATGTGATATAATGACTATGAATTGAATATGATTAATGGTTCAGAATCAGGCACGATCTAAAGAAGGTATTAAGATATGGGGGTCCATGGGAACCTAGTGGTATATGTAGTTAAATAAAAGAAAATTGAATAAATTTAAAATTGTGAACTTTATTACCTATTTTTTATTCCACATTAATTTTCATACAATGTTACTATATATATACATAATTGAAGTAATCATATTATTGTTCGGATAATAATAAGAATCTGGTGTCACAATCAATGTACCTTAGGATCCTGGATGAGTTGTATTCTATTTAATCAATTCTTCTATTATATCGATATGCATGTACATAGTTTCATTATTATTCACCCCATAGTTTGGGCTAATCACTTTTAGGTTCCGAACTTCTATGATTTGGTCTCACACCCAGCATGAGTACCCTTAGCACCTATGTAGACATTGTATTTTCATGACCTAGTTTGGTTAATCTATTTCTAAAACCTCGAGTTATGAGAAAATGACTGAGTAAGAGCTCAGTATGGTTTAGAATATCGAACAAGGGTCATGGATATATTTTTCCTATTATTTTATATTGTTGTGATGAATGTTGAATTTATTACTTATTTCAATTATTTATGATCACCATGTCATGAATTCATCATTTTTATAAACATTTGTTTTCTATTTTTATTTAACTGAACATATTATTCTTCTACTGCTCTATTATCTATTTTTTTATACTACTATTGGAATCTATTTATATACCATTACACTAATTTTAATACATTATTTGAGGGTATATTCTCCCCACTATCACATCCTAATACCCTCATTTCTATTTCACAGACTCTAGTGTACGGGGGATATCCTTATGGCCATTGGGCGACCGGTCCGGCTACTAGTTCGATGGTAAGTCGAATCAAGATGTTATAAATTTGTATTAGAGTAAATTATTTCCATTTTAATATTATATTTTGTTTTTAGATAAGAGGATATTAATGTTATGATTCTTGGTTTATAGTCATTGTTGGGAATGATCACACCATGTATGGGAAATTACCAAGTGTCTACGTGTAAGAATTAATGTTCATGCTTTTTGATATTAGAACATATATGATTTCACCTCGAGTGGTTAGTATAATTTCCATTGTATATGGATTTATAGAGTTTATGGTATTTTACCCACGGCATGGTAATGTAAGGATGTAACGTAGAATGCATCATAATAGGCACATAGGGATTCACATGTCATGCATATTCCATTCTATATAGCTACCTTCACATGTTTCCAACTGATAAGATCATGTGCCTTGAATTTCAACAATATTATTATGTTTATTAGCATTCCTGTTTACAAACCATATTTCAGTGATATATTTAACATGCTTGAATATTCTCATGCTACCTATTTACTAGAAATTTTGATTTGAATAATATTTTGGTGCTTGTTATAGTGTCTTTGGGATTAAAATTTCATTCTTCTATGATTACATAATTTCTGTCACTATTAGATGCTTTTTGTTACATTATTTCTTGTTTTACATGTAATTGGATACTTTTACTATAATTATTTTTGATTTCCATTAAATGGGAGCCAAATTCCACATGTAATAAGTATGGGTGCTTTACGGATTGGTAGATGGCCGCACATATGACTGGAATGTAGAATATGTGGATGCGGTATTATTAAAGGCATTTAAATTTAAAGGGCTTAAAATCAAATCTGTAAATGCTTTCCATTGATTAATTCTTTTTGGAAGGGTATTTTTAAATATTTAATGTATTGTTCATTTAAATAGAGATATGATCATTTATTTGTAAGAAGTTTCATTCAGCAATGGAAAAAATGAATAAGGAGATATTGAGCCTACTATGTCTATTTTATCTGACCTAGTGATAGGGTAAACATGTATGCTTCATAAGGGTATACCATGTGGTAGGATGAATCATGATAACTTGAGATCCCTTGATTCTACTATGATCTTTTTTGACATTGGTGCAGTTTTGCTATCATTTCCCCTATTAAGAATTTTGTGTTTTAAAAATAAACCATTGTTCGGATGGGTGGTTGTGGTATAATGACCCTTGATATGGTAATAACCATTGATGAATGCATGGTTCAGCAGGTTAGATATTCCAAGCTCATGGTCACATCTTTAGGAGGTTCTATGATCCAATTTTTTTTAAGTGATGGACAACTCCGTATTTCATCAACGGATTTATGGTTTTATGACATGATATGGTCTTGCATTTTCTAAAATCACGGTTGTTTGATTCTAAATGGTCCCCGTGGTTCATGGAATGTCACACAATTTTTAAGGTGTTTCTGAGCGTGAAATCTTTTGAGAGACTGGTCTGTTCATTCGATGACATGGAGACTACTATGGTGGCCCACATCTAATCAGTTCTAGGGTACATGTCGTTTCTTGCTTAGTAGCAGGAATTCAATGTGGTTTGATGTATGTTCCACCCTTTAGAATGTAATTTAATTTTAAAATAGAATCAGTAGTAAGATTTTAATGAATACTGATTCATTGGGTGGTATAGGCATCCAGGTTTGGTTGATGATGCACTGATAGTGGACCCAGGTGGTTGTAAAGAGTAGACAAGTAGTGGTTTGACTATTATTCATGGTGATTTGGGATTACTCTTATTGTGATCTTCTTGTTGAGATGAGCATGTCCAGTATCTTGAACTCATTTTTCAGGCAATACGATAGCATAAGTCTTACACTGTTCTAAATTATTAGAACTTTTTTGGTTTGATAATTGGTTATTATCTTGGTTGTACGCGAGATGTGTGGTTCTTTTTGTTACCCCATTATTCGTACTAAGGAACGATGAATTTAAAATTTCATACTGATGGATTTTTTGGGGAATTTCACCACAAGTCAGGTAAGGAATTTTTTGTATGTGATTGTGATAGCTGATTACATTTTTAGTGAGGAAATCATTGTGTTTATGTTTGGGATGTGTCAGCTATCAAATCAGGGCATCTTCATTGATGGTTAACCTGATGTGGCTAGGATGTTCCCTTTATTCATGTGGCATACAATTTTTGATGGAATTTTTTTAAATATTTGTTTCAATTTTAATGGAGAGTTTTGTTTGTTGGTTGGTAATTTATTTTGAGGAAAGCATGACCATCCAGCTTTATAGATTTATTGAGATTTTACAATTTCCTTCGATGAAGTCTCTATCATGGCCTTTATGTTAGATGGTTTTTATTGTTGATGAAATCACATAATAAGAATTCCTATAACTCTAGTGACGTATCTGTTTAGGCACTATAAATGTTGAAAAATCCATTGTTTGGGATTAACAATTAAACGCTATGACCATTGATGGAAAGCACTAAATTGGGGATGGTTAAAGAGATGATGATGAGATCATGCCTCTAGTTACATGGGAACAAAAATGCAATACTATGATCATTTAGTTGTATTTTGATATTTGGATTGAGTATTTAAGTGTTTTGTGTATTTTCCTTGTGAAATAGTTAATGGTGATTTTGGAATTTGGAAATACAACGTGATCATTCAAAAGAAACTCTATGACCATAGGAGGTTGGGTGATGTTTTCATTTTACTCCAAGGCTTCTTAGTGATGATATGTTTTATGGCAGGTATACTATAGAATTATAAGTTTTGGACTAGGTATATTTTATGTGGGTTTTTTTATTTTTATAGTAATTCTTAGATGTATTTTCTTTAAAATATATCATCGATGCATTTTTTTGGTGTTCTAAAACACTACAATGATTCTTTTTAAAGAATATGAATTAAATTAAATTTAATGTTTAAAAAAAAGTTAAATGAGATTATGGAGAGGATAATAAATAATAAATAAATGTTTAATAACGACAATAATTATATTATTAATATTATTTTAAATAATATATTTAATTTCATTTTTTAGAAAACCAATTGGAGGTCTTACCCATTTTCAACCTACCAGGCATGATTCTCAGCTTCCCCTCAACCTCTCCAGTATGCGATCACCCTAGTGGACCACCCCTCTCACATGAAATCCCTATAGTGTGCCTCCATGGTCGAACAACTTCATGTATCACACACCCCTCCTTGTACACGACCCCCTAGTAGAGTGCTTCCTAGGTCACGACCTCCCTGTGGTGCATGTGGCCCCCTGGTCAACTCCCACTGCTACGCAAACCCCCATCGGGTTCCCCTCTGACCTCCAATCTATCATATTTTTTGTGCGATCCCTCTTGAATATCATAGGTAATGATATCTATTCCCTTCTCCTTCAATTTCTGGTGATTTTATGGACATCTCAATGCACTACCCATTTGATCGAAACCCAAGGTGAGGTTTTAATTCAATTTTTCATGATTCTGCCAATTTTATTGTCTAAAAGGGATATCTTTGGACTAATTGTTCTAGGTTTCCGAAACCGATGCTGAAGGCGATGTTTTTTAGGTCAATCCACTTGTCCACTATCAATTGGAGGTAACTTTATAATCTCGTTAATCGTTTCTCACCCCTAATTTTATAGTGTTAAGGTCATTATGGGTGTTGGGATTTTGTTATTGGATGTTGCAATCTATTTTGGTGGTTAGAATGCATAATTCCATTTACGAATATATATAAATAAATATATCTCATGTCCATGTTCCCTAATGTTACAGGGAAGAACTGCAATATTTAATGTGTATATACACATATATGGAAGGGTGTGGGTGGGTGGGTGGTTATTTGAGTAAGATAGATTGGACTTTTCCATTCATTAAGGCAGGGTTCACAACCATTCCATTAATTTTAAAAATTAATTAGATTTTTATTTACTACCTTTGATAAATTAACCTGTAATTCTGGAATGAACGTCTTATTTGGGATATCTGATTCTTAGGAGTACAGAATGATGTTTTTTAATATTACCCATCTATCAGGGGTGTGCAACATTGATTCTAAAAACATTGTCTGGATACTGCTTATGTTTTCTTATATTGACAATGGGTGGCTTTCCAATACATTACTAGATAGAGGATCCTTGTTTAATTAATGAAATATGGTTTAGGTACCTAGGATATGTACAACCTCTTTTACATGATGAAACACCTGATTTAACTTGATATAATGAACTATAATTGGATTAATGGGTGGGTAAACCCATGTAATATGAATAAGAGTGAGTGGCAATAAATGGGTAGGTATTCCTAGTTGATAGAAATGAAAGCGAACGATAAAAAAGAGTGGTTATACTCTTTGGTTGCATGGGTTATGAATGGGTATTAATGAATGGGTAAATTAATTATATGATATGAAAATATTTAGAGTGAAGTAATGGATAATGGGGAGGAAAATTACTTCATCTAGAGAGATGAATGGAACACAACATGAACTTGGTATATGTTTGGTGGATGTTCTAAATAAAAATAAAAAATCCAAACATTACCATGAATCTCAAATAGGAAAGTATTCCATATTCACAAAATTCCATTCCTCTCAAATCTCATAAATTTCACGCATGGAGAAACTAACAAAATCACCATATCACCATCTTCATCTACAATTGTTCTTTGATTATTTTAATCATAACTTTGATATCGATTTTTTTCCCTTATCAATTGTTGAATGATTCTAATAGTAATTTCTATTTCTTTATCTTGACAATTCCTCATAATATTTCATTCTCCAGATTCATCCTTTCACATTGGAGTTATTCACTTCCTTCTGTTTATGACTTTATAAAGATACATTTGAATTCTTATATAAAGGTTATTATTATATGAAAAAATTTATAGAAAAATTTGTTGATCCAAAAAACCTTCCAAATACTTTGAACTATATATTAAAATAATATATATGGTTTGAGTGGTACTCTAATTTTTAAAATATGTCTGATAGTGTTAAATTGTTTTAAAAATTAACTCTTTATCATGATATTGCTGAAGTCTTCTCTATATCATTTATTTCATGCTTAGATCCACCAGACATACATTGGAATGTTGGTTTTCAAGAAGACATACCAGATCATCAATTTATATATTGGAAATATATTACAAAGACAAATATAATTTGATATCATTGAATTTTACAAAAAATCATAAGGATATTGACTAAAACCAATAGAGAATTATCGTCCTTAGATGTTTTGGGGATACTAACAAAACATTCGTTGGTTATATATTTTCATTTAAATTCTAGTATTTTAATTGTTAAGACATACCCTTATACATTTATCTATTTCAATTAACTTGTTAAAATTCCAATAATTGATATATATTTATATTTTGTGATCTCTCTCTTCATGTATTCGATCCAAAAATTTACTTTTTGATCTCTATCAACATATTTTCATCACAAATTAATATATGATAATTAACTATGAGACACCCATAATATCTAAATATAAAAATCAATTATATATGTAACAAAATAACAATTACTAAGAATTATCATTCTATCTAAATTACGTATAAACTCAAGAACATTTCGTATATTCTTCTATTGCTTTAACTCTTCCTTATATTCCACATTAATCCATATATGGATAGATGGATGAAAATTGTTTTTAAAATGATAATATTTCCCATTTTAGTTAAATATTTATATATCCATCATTTTTAATCCTAAAATATTTGATCTTTTATGACACACTTCATAGATAATATAACATAATATTTTTCACTCAATTAACATGTCAGCTAGTTTTTCGTCGTAGGGTGGTATAGTATTGAGAATTTATAATCATTATTACACTCCAAAATTATAATATTATACATATTAATTTATTTATTTGTGAATATATATTTTATTCTTTTCTTATTCATTTACATATCATAACTTTTCACCACATTTATAATTCCTCCCAATCATTATTGAAATATTTATTTTATCTAACTCCATATCATGAGATGGGTAATTTTTAGCATGAACCACCAGTTATCCTAATAAATTATTTAACCCTATATAATTTTCTATACGAATGAATCATGTTACATTACATGATGCATCAGTAAACACTACAGACCCTTAGCCATTGTTGGATAATGTAAGCATATCATCCCGGAGTAAACCTCTCTATAGTTCCTTGAAATTTTCTTGACATTTTTCTCCCCAATGAAACATGAATCCCTTATCAGTTATCATGGTGAGTTGATTATATGTTTAAGATAAATTATTTACAATGAAATAATAGTGTACATCCAAACCAAGAAAACATTGAATCCCAATCACAATTACTATTGTGGGAAAAAATTAATTACCATCAGTCATTAATTAATCCATATATATGTGCTCTCTAGAGATTATATGGCATAAAAAATGAAACCTTTTGTAGTAAAAATTTCCATTTATTAAATTTTTCATACATCTTAACCATTATTAGGTTCTTAATCATAATTATAAAGTTATTTACATGTCCGTCCATACACATTGAATGTATAAAAACATCATCTATAGAGACTTACATAAAAAATATAGGTAATTTATAAACACACTATTAATTATATAAATGAATATATTGGTGGAATTAGTTAAAAAAAATGGAAAAAAAGTATATTCATAGTTAATATGCCGAGTATGAAATGTTTTATTGGGTATACTCTCATTCTTCAACCTAAATATATGATATCTAAAATGAAGGTGAATTTTTGATAAGGTTTGAGCTATATGTATTTGATTTAAAAAAACATTAATACTGTGTAGCGGATAATTTTTTTATTGAGATATATTTTAGTTCATGATAACCTATATACTATTTCACAGATTTATATTTATTAATAATAAATAGAATAAGTAGACCCCATTTTGATAGAATATTGATCAGATAATATTTTCCATTGTGACGAGGATTAAGATGTCGATAAATATGTTCATGTTCATTATACTTCTAAATTGAGAACCATTTTACCTAATTCACATTCTCCTTGAATTTGAAAAAACAATGTTCAGATGGGAAATTCTGTGGAGATTCTTATTCATTGGCATCATTACATAACACTTCCCCATTACATTGGGATTCTATTTTATGATTAATTTCACTTCCACTCATAGAATAGTAACATGTAAAAATATGTATTATTTATCCATGCGTCCTTCCACACATTTATTATAATGGAAGGATCATATTAGTCTCCCCGTGGTTTTTATATTTTCATTTGAAATATTTATTTTTATAATTAAAATTATATTTATTGGTATAAATAATCCCGATTTTCACCTTGATATAAAATTTAATTATTTTATTATAGATACTGAATTCCATTCTCAATAACACATTTAAAAGTATTCTCTTTATGCCGCAACTGAATCAATAAAAATTAAGTTCAGATTTGGATGATAATTGAAAAATCAAACCATGCCAACCTCGTAAACGTTTCTACAATGGAAACTAGTGATTCATTATCCTTATACTTCAGGTTAAATAATTCCTTATCCATTTTCTATTTATGAATACAAATAAATAACTTATTGATAAATAATCACATTATCTCATCACAATATTTTGAGTAAATATCATCATGCTTCCTTGTATTATTGAAATGAGTGCACCATTGAGATTCTATTTCCTGTAAATCATATTTTTCAAAATAAATATTTCATGAAATGAACATCGGTAAATGAAAAATTTATTTTCAATGGTTCTGATTCATTTCTATGTAACTAGTGGATCATTAGACCCACTAATGGTGTGTGTACTTTTCCTCATAAATGATTATATAAAATATTGTTATCTTCATTGATCATTTGGATTCTCATCATGATTCATACATTTTTATTGTTCCATAGTCATAGATGTATGATTTATCATTCTAGATCAAATAACAGTTGGTATCTCAGATGGAAAATAATTCAATTGTATGTCACTTTCTCTATTAACATGATTATTTCTATATCAATCCATTAAAAAATAAGAAACATTATTCAACAAAAAAATATCATATTGGTAAACAACATATTCATTCATAATTGGATGTCTAATTCATGAAACCTTCATTTCAAAAATAGGGTAATCCTCAAACATCCATAGCCATCATATATTAAAATACATTATACTGGTATGAAAATTTACCATTAGTAAAACCGTGAATATCCCCTAGGAGATTCGAACTAGGTGTGATATAAGGGCACAATCACTATTCACTATAATAATGGATATGATATATTCGAATGTTTTTTTCGATATTACCTTTAATGAATTTGTAAAATAATTACATACACTTATAATAAACTTACAAGACTATTATTATTAAAATAATTTCATCCTATATTTACTATAAAATTTGATATTGAAATATATGTATTATTATCAAAAGAGTTTAAACTAAATGATTTTATCCTAGATACTAACTGTTAACTAAACCTTGCAACCATAACAACTATTGTAAACCACACATTTCAGGTATAGATGTTACATCTTATTAAAGGAATATTCATTATGACACATTAAGTACCAAGATATATTTGTATAGGAATACAGACATTGGAATCCTTTATAAATAAGTCACTGGATCAAAAGTAAACTACATCATCTCCCACTAATTTCTTCAAAAATAGAGATTTTATTTGGAATATACTATATAATACATATTTTCTTATCTTGGGTAATGGAAAGATAATAAAGAGTGATGTAAGATTCTTAAAAAGGGTAAACAATGAAGATATCAATGATCACATAAGAATAACATGATAATTTGGGTATTAGAATAAGGTATTATAATTTTAAAACCATAACCAATATATCGATGATCATAATATTCGTTCTGGTCATAAATCATTAATGTTCAAAAGAAATGAATAAAAAATTAATTGAATATGATGATCCATGAGACCACAAAATTAGAATTAGATATATATTTTTATCATGAATAGAATCATTGAAAATCATTTATATAGTAGTCCATGATTTTTATAAAGGCTATAGTAGTGTATTGGGTTCACTCCTAAAACCATCATAGTAGTCAGGGTTCACTCTAGAGACAGTCATAGTATACAGAGTCCCTTAATGATCTAGGTTCACCCCCATTACAGTACAATATATCTAATGATATATCTACCATTAATCAATTCATTTGAGGGATATATATGTTCGGTTGCACCCATAACATAATAAAAATCATACATATATGTTCTACATGATCATAAAACATTCATCATACCATATCCCATTAATAGGAAGTGGGATTCATAATAATTTCTCCATATCATACAATATGGAAAATAAAATAGGTTACATAAATATTTATTCTTTTCATAATAGCATATACAAGGAAAATAAATTAGTTTCATAAGAATTTCATCATTTATTTATGAAATGCCAATTTTAAAATGTATGGCATTCATAAATATTTCAAATATTCACCATTAAAATACTCCGGGAAGAGAAAAGTTCTTCATAAATATATTTTCATCATGAGAGTAAGCTAAATAAATAATGATTAACTATTGTATCATTGATTCATGTAACCTGTAATTATTTTGAAACATCAAATTATGTTTTCCTAAATGGATAATATTTCTAAAACATCAATTGTTGTATTTATTTTAAAAAAATATAATTTTCTTATTTAAATTACTTTTTTAAAATCTAAAAAATTCCTAAATTTTGAAGACGAAATTTTTTTGAAAAGAAGTTTCAAAATTTTTTAATGAATATTAAATTCATTTAGTGGTCATGGTAGCATGAAATTATGTTCATATTTTATACATTAATTTAAATAATCCCTTCACATTTTTTGATTAAAATTCCAAAGTAACTCATTCTAAAAAAATTGATGATTAATTATAATAGTTTTAATGTAAAAATTAGTTAAAATGAGATTAAAATCATTGAAGAATATTTTATAAATTCGTGATATAATTTTAGAATACATGAAATTGGAATATAAGGTTTTTTGGCTGATGAATATATAAAACCAATATTCCGTAAAAACATTAATTTGTATTATTCCATTCATAAGGATAGTAAAATGAAATGTAAATATGAAATCTATAGAGATAAATAGTGGAGAAAATTATAAATCATTTATTGAGTGGTAGATCATAATAATACATCAATATAAATAAACCATAAAAATCCTGATAAATAATGAGATTGTAATATAAAGCCCATACCACTTTGGATCCATTGTAATCATGTGACACATTAATGAAATAAACTTTAATAAAAATGTAAATACCTATAATTTTGTACAAAAACAATCAAAATATACACTAATGGGTAGTATAAATACTATAAAAATAAATGAATTGTGAATATAGAATGTGTCTCATATATATATATATATATATCATAAGAAAATATATTACATAATGTATGAATTCCATTGAATATGTTTGAAGATATTGTATAATTAATATTGATTTATTATACAAATATTATAATAAAAATATTATATATTATATAATATATTATTTAAAAATAATCTTTTTCTACAATTTATTAAAATTAAATATTCAAATAACTGTTCAGGATGATAACTGCTTTTTTCTTCGTGTATTTCATGGTTTTTTTCATTTTACATTGATCATAATTTAAAAGTATCCAGAATTATATTCCTGATACTTATATTATATATATTCAATATATATATATGTATATATCCATAAATCATGAGATCGAATAATGAATTAGACGGCTTATGGAGACAGTTGGGAGTACGTATGCATTAATGTTGAATCCATTTATATACGAATTGAATGAAAGAAATGTATATAAATATTTTAATTTATATAGTACTTTCTATATCATAGATTCCATATATATTCCTCAAATATATCTATATTAACATCCATGAAAAAATAAAATGAACAACATATCACATCTCCTCAAAGTAGCAGTTGTCGACATGTACACATGAGCATAAGTATTGTTTTTTGAGTGAATTGGTAGGTAAGAATGTAGATTTTCTGTTATTATTAAATGGATATAATAACTTTATAAATATCATATATATATATATGATTATATTATATCTTTATATCTAGTAATGAAAGGTGGTGATGGAGAATGAATAAGGTTAGTTTGTGAGGCCACATTCCTCTGTACACATGGTTTGTGATTTTATTTCCAAGTTGATAAAAGGGTAGATGGATATTTTTTATTACATTAACATAATAACATTTTGTTATATAGGAGATAATTATTTTATTATATCAAAAAAATATAATAATATTAATATGACTTCAAAAAAGAAATATTAAAATAATTCTTAGTTAAGAATGATACCTCTTGTTAGAACCCCCTCTTTAAGATTGCACAAAATTCATTATTTGGAGGGATTCCTAATTAAAACCATGAATCAAATACATGTTTTTGAAATTAATAATGTGTTTTTGGTAATTATTTTCCAAAATAAAATGATATTAATTTCTTAAGAGGAGAGGATAGAAGGTGTCTATTTATATATGGGGGCCCCACGTGGAAATTTCCTAAAATAATAAAAATTGAAAACTTAATTTTTAATATAAATGATTCCAAATGAAAATAGATTAGAAAATGTAATTGGATAAGTTCTATATATATCCATTAATTTTTTTTATAAATTATTATAGGATAAAAAATACTTAGCAATTGTATTAACCCTATGGTAAACATATTTTAACGTTAATTAAAGTAATAAATTCTTACTTTGTTCAATATTATTTTGGAAAAAATTGAGAAATAAAATTATTTAAACCTATTAATTATTAATATTCAAAAATTATAATCCATTTTACCAATTTTAATTCATCTATGTTTTTAAATATAATTTAAAAACATTACCCACAGTTGTGAGGAAATAATTGTTCTCCAGTGAAAACGTTTTTATATGGATACAAATTCTTCATTTATCAATTGATTGTAAAATTGATAACATTGAATTAAACTAAATTAATAATATTAAAATATAAATAATTTTACTTTTACTCAATCTTAAAAAAATTAACTTTTTAAATTTTTTTAGTGTAACGATAAATTTTTTAAAAATTATATTTCAAAAAATATGTGAAAAATATTAATGATCTCTGAAAAATCATTAAAATAGATCAAAGATAATTTTTAAATTATTTAAAAAAAATATTTTAATTTTCTCATATTGATTTTATAAAATTTGAATAAATTAGTATTTAAATATTTTCATCGAACATAATGAAACCAATTTTTACAAAAGGACAGTTTTACCACTAAAAACTAAATTTATGTTAATCCCATTCCTTGAAAAAAAAAATTGATGTATGGTAGATAATATTATTGAATATATGTTCTTTAATTTTCATTAAAATCGTTCACAAATGTTAAAATTTTAATTCATTAATATAAAATAGAATGCACACATTAAACCTAATTTTAAAAAATAATTCTTTTACCACAAAATTATTTTTATTCTCATTTATAATTTATCGGTAGTATATAAAATTTTCATATACATGATAAAAACATATATTATTCATTATTCTATTATCCATATTCATTCCCTTCAATAAAAATCTTTGTTAATAACCATCCCAATGAATAATAAAATTTTAGTAGCATATCATAGTTAATTAAAACATCATGTTCTGTGTAATACAAGATATGTAATATATTATTTTAATTAAAGTAAAAATTCATAAAATATAATGTATTTATAAGAAAATATTAAATTTCTATATTATGGATATTTATTCCATCTTTATAAGATTTTTAGAGCCTTTTCATTATCAAGAAGATGTGTGGAACCTTTAACCTCGAAGGGATAACTAGTACAATGATATTATCATTAAAAAAATAGGTCTCAACTACATCGGTTGTAACACCAAATGGGATTAAAAATTCAACATATTCAATTAATGTTTGATCCATGGTATTTTTGATCCCATTGAGCCACCTAATAGTGTGGTTATAGAATCCAGTAATGAAATTTCATTCAAAAACAAAAGCAAGCCATGAAACAATGAGAGGTACAACTATTCTTGAAGGATAAAAGGATACTTCATTATATGACATAACATCATCTTGTTTTCATATATGATCTCATATTATGGATCTGTTAAATAATCCATCCAATATCATATTGTATGTTATAAAAATACATATAGAACTAGAGAAAAAGAAATGATGTAGTAGTTAATTTCCTCCATGTATTGTCTTCACTAATGAGGTTGACCTATCATGAGATTTACAAAGATTAAGTATAAACATAATTGAAATTATTACTATGATAGATTTAATTTCCACATTTAATGATAGTATATATATTTTCATCAATGATTTACCATCACTATATCTAATGGAAAATCTTATATATTTCAAACAAAATTGGACCAGAATTCTCATCGATTGGGACCACTTATTCCCCAAAAATATAGATTAATATTTAAAGTGTTTCCTTTTTTTATAGAGGACGATGAAGGGAATTTTTGTTGTTATTATATTAGTGTGGTTGTGTATGATCTCTTGTTTTGTGCTCTATGGGTTTTATGAGGGGTTTATAGATTTATTTTTCAATTATTTGACAGGTCATTATTAAAAATGGGCACCAAAAAATATTTCATTTATTAGAGTTGGAACACGGCGATGTGTATTTTTAAAGAATTTTATATTAATTAAATTTAAATTTAAAAAATTTAGTACACAATATTAAAGGGGGATAAATTAATTAATAAAATATTTAATTATTAATATATAAATTTATTATTATTATTATTATTCATTTTTTTTTGTCTTTTGGAAATCCAAACCGATGTCTTCCCACCTACCACCCTAATAGGAATGATGTCCAACTTCCCCTCTCCCACTCTAGTGTGCGACCCAATAGAGGATCCTCCCTCTCATGTGACCTCCGTACAGTGAGCCTCAATGGCAAAACCCCCTCATACAATATGCATCCTTCCTTGGTTGGGACACATCAACTGTAAACATCGATGATGAAGACCTCCATACAGCCCACGCGACCCCTTGGTCAATTTCCTGTAGTATGTGAGCCCCCCTCCCCATCTCCCATATGACCTTTAATCCATCTATATCATCATGGTTTACCATTGAAATATCCTATGTAAGGGTTACTCTTCCATTATCCTTTAGCTTTATAGATATTCTAGTTATTCTCTTTTATAAACCCTTTTGGCCAAAACTGTTGGCGAAGGTACGATTCATTTTTTAATGATTCTACCAATTTTAGTGTAGAAAAGTTGTATCTCGGGAAAAATTTGTCCATTTTTCCGAAACCGCCTCCAATAGTGAGTCAATTTAGTTTAATTTTCACTATCATCGTCAATTTTTTGTAACCATATAAACTAATTATTTTTTTCAACCCTAATTTGAGAGTGTCATTGTGTTTATTGGTGTTATGATTTATTTGTAGGATGGTGTAACCTATTTTTTGTGTGAATCGATATTCCCAAGAATAAATATATATAAATATATATATATTTCTCCAATGTTTGTTTTCTTCATGGTGCGAGGAATACATGTAGTGGTTTAAGGATATATATATATAAGTGTGTTAATGAAAGTGGGTGGCAGTTTGAGTTAGAAAGCATTTTCATGGTCATTCATTGAGGTTGGGTCCTCAAACATGCCTTTAATGTAGACAATTTAGTAGTTGTTTATTTACTACCTTTGATAAATTGAACATTAATCCTATAATGAACAACCTATTTGTGTGAAATAAAAACATGCTTTTGTAATAAAACTCAACCATCGGAGGTGCGCTTCCTTCAAGATAAAAATATATTTAGTAGAATATTTTTGTTTTCATAGATTGATTATGTGTTTTTCTACTATGATTTCATATTTAGAGGAAGATTGACTAATTAATGTAATTTTTTTTGGCTTTATAGGATATATACCACACCTTTTCCATGTTCATTAACTTGATTTAAATTTTTCTAATGAAAATGAATTGGATTCATGGGTGGGTAAACAAATGTCAAATGAATAAGACTTAGAGTACATAAATGGTTTGGTATATCCATTTGATTAGAATGAATGTGAATATTAATAATGAGTGGATATACTCTGTGGATTCATCGGTTTTTAATGGGGATTAATAAATAGGTAAATTAATTATAATATTTTAATGCATTTGGATTGAAGTGATAGATAATGAGTGGGTATAATCATTATATTCCATTTATGGAAAATCAATAAATAGTGGGTAAACTTGTGGGATGTATTTAATTATGAAATTTCAAAATGACACTGTATAATCATATGGAATTCAAATGTTTATATGAGTAGGTATATTCCTATTGGTTGTTTTATCAAATGATTTAGTCTAAATTGTTAAAATATAATGGGAACAGAGTAGTATAGTATGGATACCCCATAGGCTAACGTAATATGTACAGATTATGATATTGGAAATGAATTTAGTGAACATGACTCATCTATGATTGTTTATTATATACCTATGATTTATGATCATAAATTATCTTATGTCAATTTAAATTTTTATAAAATATTGGAATTGGTATGTAATTCATGAGAGGCTTTGACTCATTCCTTGAACCAAATTTGTGACCATGCCTATGTAATGTGAAATGGGAATCTAAAAGATGTTTTATATTGTTAAAATTTGATAATTGTGATACATACATGTATGATTGATAAGCAGGTCATGAGATACTAATTAATGCATTAAATACTAACGGGGTGGGAGACAAGACATTACACACCAATTATATATGTATATATGATTGATTAATGGGTTTTTAGATAGGGAATGGCGCCACAAATACTGATAGGGTGCAGAGCACAAAAGTCGACACCCATGAGGTATATATATATATGACAGATAAATGGGTTATGAGATAGGGATATATGCTGTAAACACTCATGATGTGCTATACATTACATTCTAAAGCCATTATATATATATATGATTGATAAATGGGTTGTGAGATAGGGACTGATGCCCCAAATACTACTAGGGTTCAATGCCTGACGTTTTATAGGCCTGATATATATATTTATGTAAGTATGACTGATAAATGGGTTGTGAGACAAATACTAGTTCTTCAAATACATACATAGTTCTAGACTTGGTGTTCTACACACATTTATTAACATTGGAATATGGGTCGAATTGGTCGAATATGAAATGAATTAGATGGATAATGATAGATGATGTGATATAAAGATTATAAATTTAATATGATAAATGGTTCATACTCATGCACGATTAGAAGAAGGTATTGAGATATGGGGGTCTATGGGAACCCAATGGTATATGGAGTTAAATAAAGGATAATTGAATAAATGTAAAATTGTGAATTTATTACCTATGTTTTATTCATCATTAAACTTCATACACTGTTACAATATATATACATAATTGAAATAATTAGACACTTATTCTGGTAATAAGTAGATGATTTTTTCACCATCGTGCTTCCCATAGGAACCAGGATGGGTTGTAGTTTATTTAATCATTTCATCTATTAAATTGATATTCATGCACACTGTTTAATTATTATTCACCACCTAGTTTGGGAAATCCACTTCTGGGTTTCGAACTACTGGGATTTTGTCTCACACCCTACACGAGTACCCCCGGTACCTATGTAGACATTATATTTTCATGACCTAGTTTGATTGATGTGTTTCTAATTATTGGAGTTAGGATAAAATGACAAAGTTGGAGCTTGAGATGGTTTAAAAAATTTACATTTTAATATTATATTTGGTTGTTAGATAAGAGGATATGAATGTTATGATTCATGGTTTATATTCATTATTGTGACCGATCACCCCATGTATGGGAAATTAACAAGTGTCTATAGCTATGAATTGATGATAATTCTTTTGGAGATTATAACTGATATGATATCACCCTGAGTGGTTGGTTTAATTTCAATTGCATATTGATTTATAGAGATAATGGTATTTTACCATTGGCATGTTAATGTAAGTATGAAACATAGAATGCATCGTAATAGGTATAAAGGGATTCAAATATCGTTTATTTTCCATTCCATATAGCAATATTTATAGGTTTCCATATGATATGATCAAGAGACTTGAAGTTCAACAATGTTGTTATGTTTAATAGTGTTCCTATTGACATACCATATTTAAGTGATATATTTAACATGTAATAATATTTCCATGATACCAGTTTACTAGCATGTTTGATTTGGATAATATTTTTGTGCTTATTATAGTTTCTTTGTGATAAAAATGTCACTCTTCTATGATTACATCATGTTTATCACTATTAGATTCCTGTCATGACAGGCTATCTAGTTTGATATGTAATTCATTTCTTTTACTATAATTATTTTTGGTATCCATTAAATGGCTGATAAATTCTACATGTAAAGAGTATGGATGCTTTATGGATAGGTAGATGGATGCACATATGACTGGACTTTAGAACATGTGGATGTTGTATTATGAAATCTATTTAAATTTAAATAGCTTAAAATTGGAACTGTAAATGGTTTCCATTTATTAAACCTTTTTGGAAGGGTAGTTTTAAATATTTTTTGTATTTTGCCTTTTAACATAGATATGATCATTTATTTTTAAGCAGTTTTATTCAACAATGACATAAATGAATAAGAGTATTTTGATCCTACTATGTTTTTTTGTGACCTACTGATAGGTTCGATGTGTATTCGTCATAATGGGATAACATGTGGTAGGATGAACCATGATAACTTGAGATGCCTTTCTTCTACTATGATCTTTTTTGACATTGGTGATGTTTTGGTGTCATTACCCCTAGTTGTAATTTTGGTTTTAAAAATAAAACGTCCTTCGGATGGCTGGTTATTGAATAATGACCCTTGATATGCGAATAAGCATTGATAAATGTTAAGTTCAGTAGGTTAGACATTCCTTTCTCAAGGACAATAGTTTTGGAGGTTGTGTGATACACTTTTTTCATAAGTGATAGTTGACTCGGTATTTATTCATCCGAGTTGTTATTTAATGGAATGATGTTCTCTTTCATTTCTATAAATCAGGGCTGTATGCGTATAAATTTGGATCATGGTTCATGGAATGTCACATATGTGTTTATGGTGTTTCTGAGCTAGTAATCTTGTGGGAGACTGGTGTGTTCATTCGAGGACATGGAGACTCCTATGGTGGGAAGCATCAAATCTATTATAGGATATGTGTAGGTGCTTGAATATTATAAAGACTTCAATGAGGTTGGAAAAATGTAAATCCCATTAAAATTTAATTTAGTTTTGAAAGAGAATTGATAGTATGATTTTAATTAATACTAATTCCTAGGGTGGAATAGGCATCTAGGATTGGCTGATGATGCGTTGATTGTAGAACCAAGCTGTTGTAAAGTGTCCACCAGTATTGGTTTTACTAATAATCATGGTGATTTGGGATTACTCTTATTGTTTTCTTCTAAATTATATGAGCATGTTCCCTATCTTGAACTCTTTATGGAGGAACTATTATAGCATCGATCATACACTATGATGAATTATAAAAAAATTTGGTTTGATAATATTATATTATCATGGTTGTACATGAGTTCCGTGGTTCTTTATGTTACACCATTATTTATAATAAACAAACACGAATTTAAACTGTCATGTTGATGGATTTTTTGGGAAATTCCACTAGAAGTTAGGTAAGGATGTTTGTTTATATTCTTGGGATATCTAATTAATTTTTTAGGGAAGAAAGAATTGTGTTTTTGTTCTAGATGTGTCAGCCATCTAATCAAGGCATCTTTACTGATGGTTAGCCTAATGTGGCTAGGTTTTTTCATTTATTTTTGTGGTATATAATTGTTGATGGAACTAATTTAAAGATATGTTTCCAATTTTAGGGAGAGTATTGTTTGTGGGTTGGTAATTTCTTTTGAGGAAATCGTAAGCAGCCATTTTGTAGGTTGAATGAGATTTTACCATTTTTTTATGAAGTCTATATCATGGCCTTGGATGTAAGAAGGTTTTCCATGTTTATGAAATCAGAAAAGAAGGGTTCCTAGAAATCATATGACATATCCTTTTAGGCACTATAAATGTTGAAAAATCAGTTGTTTGGGATTAATAATTAAATTCTATGACCATTTGTTGAAATCAATAATGGGGGTATGGTTAAAGAGATGATGATGAGATCATGTATCTAGTTACATGGTCATGAAAATGAAATATTATGATCTTTTGGATTTATTTTGAGCATTGATTTGAGTTTTAAATGGTTTAGTGTCTTGGGATTGTGAAATTGTTAACGGCGTGTTGGGAATTTGGAAATACAACATGATCATTAAAAAGAAACTTCATGAACATTGGAGGTTGGGGGAAGTTTTATTTATTCCCAAATGCTTCATAATGATGATATGTTGTATAGTGGGTATACTATAGAGTCCTATATTTTGGATTGGGTAGTTTTTATTTGGTTTTTTTTTATTTTCATAGATATTTCTAGATGACTTGTTATTAAAAAGTAGCATTGAAACATTTTATTGACTTTTGAAACACTAAAATGTGTCTACATAAATAATTTGAATTAAATTAAAATAAAGGTTTAAAAAATATTTAAATGAGATTAAGGTGAGGTTAAAAAATAATATGTAAATGTTTAATGATAATAAAAATTATATTATTATTATTATTATAAATCATTGTTTTTCATTGTTTTTTTAGGAAACCAAAGGGAGGACTTCCCCCTTTCCTACCAACCAGGAATGACGCCCAGCTTCACCTCACCTTCTCGAACATGTGACCACCCTATAGGATCCCACCTGTCACGACCCGTCCTCGGGGCCCGTGCCGTGACTACCCCAAGCCCGCCTTCCATAGGCCAGGGGCTGGCGACTAGCACCAAGGCGTAAAATCCCAGTAAACAGGGAAGGCATTGCCTTTATAAGTAACAACCACACAGAGTCAGCAAGCGGAAAGTAAAGTGCAGAAAAGTAAAGGGGCCGGAAATACAAGCCCAACTGTAAAGTACAACTGAAAAGTAAAGTACAGCAACTGAAGAAAAGACGGCGGCCTCGTGTCGTCCACTGGCAATCCCACCTGAAGGGTGGGTACAGATAGCCTCCAGGCTCCTCGGGTCCCACGTCCGCTCCGAGCACGTCCCGCCCAGTGGTCCACCTCCAGGTACCGTCCTGCTCCACGCCCAACCGTGATCAGCGCTGTCCGTCGTCTGCAACCAACACAACAAGGTGCGGGCATAGCCCGTGCAGGGGTGAGTACAAGCTACTCAGTAAGGACCCCGAGACCCCCGAAGGTCTCCCGAAATCCACAAAGGATATAGCACAAAAGAAAGATGCAATCACGAAGTAACATCTGACTCGACTTAGGTATATGCCCATACATATACCTAAGTCCCCAATTCTAGCTCTGCTCACGAGCTCAAGAACAACTCAATCCACAAAGGAAAGCAAGACTCAAATCCACAAGAAGAGTAAATAGTAAATCCACATAGGATAGTTCAACACAATCTACAAAGGAGAGTAACATAAGATTCAGCTCAACCAGGATTTTCATTATCGAAACCGTAAATGTTGAAGAGCCCCATCTCTGAAGTGTACAGTGGTCCTGTCACGACTCCGAGATACTGCTCACTAACCTAAGACTGCTGAAGTACTCCTCCTGTCGAGTACCGCGGGTCTGCTGCCAACTACCGGGCGCTCCATCCGCTGAGGGTCTGCTGCCAAATACCGGGCGCTCACCCAGATAGCCTACTGAGGTACTCCTCCTGTCGAGTATCGCGGGTTTGCCGCCAACTACCAGGCGCTCCGTCCGCCGTGGGTCTACTGCCAACTAATGGGCGCTCCGTCCACTGGGCTAGTCGACTCACTCCAAGTCGAGTCGGTCAAGCAGTCGTCAGGTCTCAGTCATCTACACGGTCTCCGTACTCTGCACGCGCGTCTCCACCGTCGCGGGTCTGTCGCTACAACCAAGCGCACACACTCCGTAGAGTATCGCGGGTCCGCCGCTACAACCAAGCGTTCCACCGCCAAGGGTCTGCTGCTGCATCCAAGCGCACCACCACTGTCAAGTACCACGGGTCCGCCGCTACACCCAATCGCTCCACCGCTCAAGGTAAAAAGAAGATTCAGCTCACACAGGTTCGGTAGCACTGTTCCACGTAGGATCGCTGAGTGCAGTAGTCGACGCAGTCCACTGAGGATCTCTGCACAGTCGTCGCCGCAATCCACGAAGGATCTCTGCTCTGCCGTCGTCGCAGTCCACGGAGGATCTCTGCTCTGTCGTCGTCGCAGTCCACGGAGGATCTCTGCTCTGCAGTCGTCGCAGTCCACGGAGGATCTCTGCTCTGTCGTCGAAGCCACAGCCAGCACTAGGGTTCCCGCACTTAGCGAGCTCGTTTAGGAGGGTCCGCTCCACGAGCCGAGAGGCTGATACATCAACTGACACGTAGTCCGAAGTTGATGTATCCAAAAGTTCCGTATCGACAACAGGATCTCAACGCAACAGACGGCGCGTCAATCGGACGCCCGGTCTGCGAGTTATTGGCATTTTCGTCCCAGGGGCCCGGTTGGTTTTTAGGGCAAAACCAACCCGACCGTACTCCGCCTGTATCCGATCCTCGGGCGGAGTATGCCAAAAGTTCCGTCTCACTTAGAGGAAACTACCACAGCTGACGGTACGTCGATCGGACGTCCGTAGCTCAAGTTATGAGTGTTTCCGCTCCGAGGGCCCGGTTGGTTTCGTGTACGAACCAACCCGGCCGAACCCAATGTTTTCCGAAACCTTGAGTATAATATACCGAAACGACCGTCTCGATCCAGGGATCGCGTAGCCGCTGACGGTTCGTCAATCGGAGGTCCCAGGCCCAAGATATGGGCGAAAGACCGAAGAGGGCCCGAAACGGGGGTTCTGGGCCCGGGGCGGCCCGGCCCGAACCCCCCCTGGGTCGGCCGAACCGGGTCGGCCCGACCCGGCCCGACCCGGCTAGGCCAGGTCCGGTCCGGCCTGGGCGCGGCCCGGCCGACCGGACCGGCCGGCTCGGCCGGCGCGGCTTGGCCAGCCGCGCGGGTGGAAGGCCGCGGGCGCAGCCCGCGGTCGAGGGAGCCGCGGCCCGCGTGCGGGCCGCGCGGGTGGTCAGCGGACGCGGCGCATTGCCGCGTCCCGACCGGTTGGACCGGACCCGCGGACCGCGGGTCCGCTGGTTCGCCGCCGCCGCGGCCGAGCCGCGGCGGATTCCTCCGGCGGCGCGCCGGGCGCCGCCGCCCCCGGTCGCCGGCGCCGCCGCGCCGGCGACCCGCGCCGCCGCCTCCTTCCGCGGGCCGCCGGAGATGCTCCGGTGGCCCGATTTGCCTCCCGTCTGCGCCGTTGCCCCTCCCGGATGCCGACCTTCACTGCGGGATCAACGGTTCGCCCCTGCCGCGCGGTTTGTCGTCGTCCGTCATATCCGCACAACAAAAGAGATCGGCGGAGGGTTGCCGGGTCTTGTTCGTTAGACCCGCACCCTCCGCGTTAGCCATAAAATCATCGGGAGGAAAAGGATTAACCAAATCAACAATTTTAAATAAATTAAAATTGTTCCGATCGGGTTCTTTATTTGAAAAGAATAATCACGGGAATAAAAATAAAATAATCCAATCAACCCTTACCTTGTCGTCGTCGTCGGACGAGAGGTCGTCGCGGAATCGCTCGTCGCGGAAGAAGGGGGATCGTCGCGTCGTCGCGGTATCCGGCGTCGCGTCGCCAATCTCCGGATCAAAAACAAACGGATTTAATTAATTAAATCCGTTGTTATTGAAATTAAAAAGGGAGAATTTAGAAGTTTCGATCCTCACCCTTAACCGCCGATCGCAGGTCCGCCGCGGAAGAAGAGGCACCGAAGAAGAAGAAGAAGAAGGTCGCGGAAAAGTTGTTGACGTCGCGGATCGTGCGTCGTCGAATTCCGGTTCCGGCGTTCTTCGCGTTCTTCGCGTTCTTCGCGGGGAGAGTGGAGGCTCAGAGGAATAGCAATCCTCCAAAATAGACAAGTTTGTCTATTTTATTATTTTGCCAACAAACGTAAAACGCATAAGTAACGACCCAATTAATTCGTTGAATTAATTCAACGAGCGAAACAGCCCATTTAATTCACGAAAGAAACAGTCCATTTAATTCACGAAATAAACTGCCCAATTAAATGGTCTGTTAAGAATTAAAGAAAACGCGTCGGTTGACTTTTCAGTTACTTTGACGGGTTTTCGCGGATGCGTTACTTAGCGAAAGAAACGGCGGGGCTCGTGCGGGCCCTGCCTCACAAATATCCTACCAAGGGGGTAGGATATTTTTGGATAGCATCCTATCCAGTTCAACTCAGTTCAAGCCGCCTTTAAGTGACTTCAAGTGGCTTCCAAGCAGCTTAAG
Source organism: Viscum album (assembly GCA_963277665.1). NCBI lineage: Eukaryota > Viridiplantae > Streptophyta > Magnoliopsida > Santalales > Viscaceae > Viscum > Viscum album. Next base: position 1,391,266,003 of record OY728126.1, on the reverse strand, counting down.
TGAAATAAAATAAAGTTGTCGCACAAACTTTATTTTATTTCTGACTTAAAGCCGCAAAATTTAAAAACCACGTCTGAGCAAACGCAACTCCGGAAGAGGCGTTTCTAAGCAAATACCGGCACTGCGCTTTCATCGGTGCCCTCAGAATTTGATTCCGGGCACCGTTTCAAAAGAAAGAAAAACCCGCTCGTCCGTTCACTGAACGTACCCGAGCCAAACTTCGGAAATTGATTCCGGGCACACCGGGCCTCGGAATCAGGTGCCGTCTGAAGCTGCGCTCTTGTAAAATTCCAAAGAAAATTAAGAAAAAAAAATTTCCTTGAAATTTGCGGGTCTTTACATTACTCCCACCTCAGGGCTTTACGTCCCCGTAAAGATACATCAAAAACTAGGGGAACAAATGGGGGTACTGAGCACGCATCTGAGCCTCCCGCTCCCAAGTGCTCTCTTGGAGGTTCCCGTGCTGCCATCTGACGCGCACAAGAGGAATCGACCGCCCACGTAGGACCCGCTCCTGTCGATCCTCGATCTCCACTGGAACCTCCGCAAAAGTCGCCCCATCGTCCACGTCCAGCTCCCCAAAGTCGATGATGTGCGTCGGGTCGTGCACGTATCTCCTCAGCTGAGACACGTGGAAGACGTCGTGCAACCGGTGCAACTGAGGTGGTAGAGCCAGGCGATAAGCCACCTCTCCTATCCTGTTGAGGACCTGGAAAGGCCCGATGAAGCGTGGAGACAACTTGCCGCCTCGGCCAAATCTCCGTAAACCACGTCGAGGTGAGACACGCAAAAAGACGTGGTCGCCATCCTCGAACTCCAGTGGCCTCCGCCTCCTGTCAGCATATGATTTCTGCCGGCTCTGAGTTGTCCTCATCCTCTCCTGGATGATCTGGACCTTCTCTGTCGTGGCCTGGACCATCACAGGTCCCACAAGAGCTGCAAGATTTCTTCTTTGCCGAAAAGAGAAATCCGGTCTCATCCCCTGGATGAACCACATTCTTTGCCTAAAACAGTCAATCCTAACATGGATGATACTAATCCATACCAAGGATGATGTCGTAAGGCCTCGACGCTACTACTAAGAGATTCAACCGTTACTCTCGCCTCCAAGGGTTGAGTCACATTGTCGGCATCAGTGTGTGGTAACTGGGTCTCCTCCAGTAGACGTCTCACAAGTGAGGGTCAAGTCAACAGCTAAAACTGGAATCTCCTAGTAACATCACGAAAGAGGATAGGAAAGAAAAAATATCACAAAGGTATGCGTCTTTTATTATTGCAGCTCATATTACAAGACGCTACACAAAAGCAACAAGGAACCAGAAGTAAAAAGGATGTATCTACTAGTTCTGCTCCTGTCCATCAGCTCCCAGGGCTCCATGATCGAAGGCCTCGGCTGCCTGAAGCTGAGCTCTCCCCTGCGGTCGGGGTGGACCTCCTGGTGGTGGTGGTGGTAGAGCCTCAAAGCGTCGTCCACCACCTGCTGCTCGGCCAGCTCTTCTACCTCGTCTGTCTCCTCCCTGCAGACCGCCACGGTCGAACCTCTGCCTCTGCCTAGGTGGTTCCTCAACCGTTTGCTGCTCCCCCGCATGGCGGGTCGGGCAGTCACGAGCCATGTGACCAATTCCGCCACAGGAGTAACACTGCCCACTCTCGGCACGCCTGGCTCTGACTCCACCCCGGCTTTCCCGCACAACTGAGCCTGAGTCGTGCAGTCGGCCACTGGTAGGTCTGGTCTGCCTGGAACCCTGAGTCATCTGTCGGCTACCTGCTACCGAAGACTCCGCTACGTGCCGCCCTGCGGTGGGTCTCTGTGCTGGTGTAGACTCAGCAAGGAAGCTCTCGATCAGAAGGGCCCGCTCTAGCACTCCCGCCTGGGTCGGAATGCTGAGGGAGATCAGCGACGCCCGAATCTCCTGTCGCAAGCCCTGCTCGAAGGTCCGGGCTCGGAAGAAGGGGTCCCGTACCATGTCTGTCGAGTACCGAGAAAGGTCGGTGAACCTCGCCGCGTACTGAGCGACCGTCATGCTGCCCTGCCGCAGCTGTAGAAGCTCCTGGATACGCACCGCACGAAGGGTGGCCGGGACGAACTCCGAGCGGAAGAGGCTCTCAAAGTCCGTCCAAAGAAGAGATGCCTCATCGTGCACCTGGAGTATCAAGCTCCACCATCGTCCTGCCGCCGCCTGCAGGAGGCTCGCCGCGAGATTCACCATGAGATCCGCTGGTGTCCTCACTAGCCTAAAGATCCGTACCACCGCCTCTAGCCAGTCCTCGGTGGCCTGGGGGTCCGCCTCACCGCGAAACCTGGGCGGTCGCTGGCTCTGAAACTCATGCAGTGCCCTGAGGCGACGTGCATCGTCAGCGTCTGGTACTAGAAGCATCGGTGGCTCGGCGGGTAAGGCTACCGCCGGTGCCACTGCTGGCAAAGGGCCCTGCACCGAAGCCTCGTCGCTCGGTGGGCTGCCGTCGCGCCCTACACTCGGAACCCTAGCTGGCTGTCGTCGCGGGGCCATCCTGAAAAGGAGAACAAGAGCACCACAGTCAGAACAGTATACCTGGTGAGCTGGCACAAGTAATCGCAAGGAAAACTTGAGACTTTCATAAAGCAGATCAGTATACCCGGTGAGCTGACACAAGTAATCACAAAGAAAACTTGAAACACACACGCAATCAATGTTTTCATGCATTAAGTCGGAAATCAGGAGTCAGGGTCCTGGTGTACGGATACGTCGGCCGCCGCACCAACACTGGGCTCCCTGAACTGATAACCACACTCAATACACTAAACACTATTGCTTCACATAGAAAGAAAGGACGATCAGAGTCCGCGGTAGAACCGACCACCTCTGATACCAATTTGTCACGACCCGTCCTCGGGGCCCGTGCCGTGACTACCCCAAGCCCGCCTTCCATAGGCCAGGGGCTGGCGACTAGCACCAAGGCGTAAAATCCCAGTAAACAGGGAAGGCATTGCCTTTATAAGTAACAACCACACAGAGTCAGCAAGCGGAAAGTAAAGTGCAGAAAAGTAAAGGGGCCGGAAATACAAGCCCAACTGTAAAGTACAACTGAAAAGTAAAGTACAGCAACTGAAGAAAAGACGGCGGCCTCGTGTCGTCCACTGGCAATCCCACCTGAAGGGTGGGTACAGATAGCCTCCAGGCTCCTCGGGTCCCACGTCCGCTCCGAGCACGTCCCGCCCAGTGGTCCACCTCCAGGTACCGTCCTGCTCCACGCCCAACCGTGATCAGCGCTGTCCGTCGTCTGCAACCAACACAACAAGGTGCGGGCATAGCCCGTGCAGGGGTGAGTACAAGCTACTCAGTAAGGACCCCGAGACCCCCAAAGGTCTCCCGAAATCCACAAAGGATATAGCACAAAAGAAAGATGCAATCACGAAGTAACATCTGACTCGACTTAGGTATATGCCCATACATATACCTAAGTCCCCAATTCTAGCTCTGCTCACGAGCTCAAGAACAACTCAATCCACAAAGGAAAGCAAGACTCAAATCCACAAGGAGAGTAAATAGTAAATCCACATAGGATAGTTCAACACAATCCACAAAGGAGAGTAACATAAGATTCAGCTCAACCAGGATTTTCATTATCGAAACCGTAAATGTTGAAGAGCCCCATCTCTGAAGTGTACAGTGGTCCTGTCACGACTCCGAGGTACTGCTCACTAACCTAAGACTGCTGAAGTACTCCTCCTGTCGAGTACCGCGGGTCTGCTGCCAACTACCGGGCGCTCCGTCCGCTGAGGGTCTGCTGCCAAATACCGGGCGCTCACCCAGATAGCCTACTGAGGTACTCCTCCTGTCCAGTACCGCGGGTTTGCCGCCAACTACCAGGCGCTCCGTCCGCCGTGGGTCTGCTGCCAACTACTGGGCGCTCCGTCCACTGGGCTAGTCGACTCACTCCAAGTCGAGTCGGTCAAGCAGTCGTCAGGTCTCAGTCATCTACACGGTCTCCGTACTCTGCACGCGCGTCTCCACCGTCGCGGGTCTGTCGCTACAACCAAGCGCACACACTCCGTAGAGTATCGCGGGTCCGCCGCTACAACCAAGCGCTCCACCGCCAAGGGTCTGCTGCTGCATCCAAGCGCACCACCACTGTCAAGTACCACGGGTCCGCCGCTACACCCAATCGCTCCACCGCTCAAGGTAAAAAGAAGATTCAGCTCACACAGGTTCGGTAGCACTGTTCCACGTAGGATCGCTGAGTGCAGTAGTCGACGCAGTCCACTGAGGCTCTCTGCACAGTCGTCGCCGCAATCCACGAAGGATCTCTGCTCTGCCGTCGTCGCAGTCCACGGAGGATCTCTGCTCTGTCGTCGTCGCAGTCCACGGAGGATCTCTGCTCTGCCGTCGTCGCAGTCCACGGAGGATCTCTGCTCTGTTGTCGAAGCCACAGCCAGCACTAGGGTTCCCGCACTTAGCGAGCTCGTTTAGGAGGGTCCGCTCCACGAGCCGAGAGGCTGATACATCAACTGACACGTAGTCCGAAGTTGATGTATCCAAAAGTTCCGTATCGACAACAGGATCTCAACGCAACAGACGGCGCGTCAATCGGACGCCCGGTCTGAGAGTTATTGGCATTTTCGTCCCAGGGGCCCGGTTGGTTTTTAGGGCAAAACCAACCCGACCGTACTCCGCCTGTATCCGATCCTCGGGCGGAGTATGCCAAAAGTTCCGTCTCACTTAGAGGAAACTACCACAGCTGACGGTACGTCGATCGGACGTCCGTAGCTCAAGTTATGAGCGTTTCCGCTCCGAGGGCCCGGTTGGTTTCGTGTACGAACCAACCCGGCCGAACCCAAAGTTTTCCGAAACCTTGAGTATAATATACCGAAACGACCGTCTCGATCCAGGGATCGCGTAGCCGCTGACGGTTCGTCAATCGGAGGTCCCAGGCCCAAGATATGGGCGAAAGACCGAAGAGGGCCCGAAACGGGGGTTCTGGGCCCGGGGCGGCCCGGCCCGAACCCCCCCTGGGTCGGCCGGACCGGGTCGGCCCGACCCGGCCCGACCCGGCTGGGCCGGGTCCGGTCCGGCCTGGGCGCGGCCCGGCCGCCCGGACCGGCCGGCTCGGCCGGCGCGGCTTGGCCAGCCGCGCGGGTGGAAGGCCGCGGGCGCAGCCCGCGGTCGAGGGAGCCGCGGCCCGCGTGCGGGCCGCGCGGGTGGTCAGCGGACGCGGCGCATTGCCGCGTCCCGACCGGTTGGACCGGACCCGCGGACCGCGGGTCCGCTGGTTCGCCGCCACCGTGGCCGAGCCGCGGCGGATTCCTCCGGCGGCGCGCCGGGCGCCGCCGCCCCCGGTCGCCGGCGCCGCCACGCCGGCGACCCGCGCCGCCGCCTCCTTCCGCGGGCCGCCGGAGATGCTCCGGTGGCCCGATTTGCCTCCCGTCTGCGCCGTTGCCCCTCCCGGATGCCGACCTTCACTGCGGGATCAACGGTTCGCCCATGCCGCACGGTTTGTCGTCGTCCGTCATATCCGCACAACAAAAGAGATCGGCGGAGGGTTGCCGGGTCTTGTTCGTTAGACCCACACCCTCCGCGTTAGCCATAAAATCATCGGGAGGAAAAGGATTAACCAAATCAACAATTTTAAATAAATTAAAATTGTTCCGATCGGGTTCTTTATTTGAAAAGAATAATCACGGGAATAAAAATAAAATAATCCAATCAACCCTTACCTTGTCGTCGTCGTCGGACGAGAGGTCGACGCGGAATCGCTCGTCGCGGAAGAAGGGGGATCGTCGCGTCGTCGCGGTATCCGGCGTCGCGTCGCCAATCTCCGGATCAAAAACAAACGGATTTAATTAATTAAATCTGTTTTTATTGAAATTAAAAAGGGAGAATTTAGAAGTTTCGATCCTCACCCTTAACCGCCGATCGCAGGTCCGCCGCGGAAGAAGAGGCACCGAAGAAGAAGAAGAAGAAGGTCGCGGAAAAGTTGTTGACGTCGCGGATCGTGCGTCGTCGAATTCCGGTTCCGGCGTTCTTCGCGTTCTTCGCGTTCTTCGCGGGGAGAGTGGAGGCTCAGAGGAATAGCAATCCTCCAAAATAGACAAGTTTGTCTATTTTATTATTTTGCCAACAAACGTAAAACGCATAAGTAACGACCCAATTAATTCGTTGAATTAATTCAACGAGCGAAACAGCCCATTTAATTCACGAAAGAAACAGTCCATTTAATTCACGAAATAAACTGCCCAATTAAATGGTCTGTTAAGAATTAAAGAAAACGCGTCGGTTGACTTTTCAGTTACTTTGACGGGTTTTCGCGGGTGCGTTACTTAGCGAAAGAAACGGCGGGGCTCGTGTGGGCCATGCCTCACAAATATCCTACCAAGGGGGTAGGATATTTTTGGATAGCATCCTATCCAGTTCAACTCAGTTCAAACCGCCTTTAAGTGACTTCAAGTGGCTTCCAAGCAGCTTAAGTGAAATAAAATAAAGTTGTCGCACAAACTTTATTTTATTTCTGACTTAAAGCCGCAAAATTTAAAAACCACGTCTGAGCAAACGCAACTCCGGAAGAGGCGTTTCTAAGCAAATACCGGTGCTGCGCTTTCATCGGTGCCCTCAGAATTTGATTCCGGGCACCGGTTCAAAAGAAAGAAAAACCCGCTCGTCCGTTCACTGAACGTACCCGAGCCAAACTTCGGAAATTGATTCGGGGCACACCGGGCCTCGGAATCAGGTGCCGTCTGAAGCTGCGCTCTTGTAAAATTCCAAAGAAAATTAAGAAAAAAAAATTTCCTTGAAATTTGCGGGTCTTTACACCACCTCTCACATGACATCCATACATTGAGCAACATTATTCAAACACCTTCATTTAGCACACCCCCCCCTTGGGCATGACCCCCTAGTAGTGTGCCTCCTTCGTCGTGAACTCCCTGTCGTGCACGTGGCCCCTTGGTCAACTTCCACTAGAACTCGAATCCCCATTAGGTGACCCTATGAACAACAATCTACCTTATTTTTTATGGGATCCCTATTTAATAACAAGGTTAATGATTACAATTCCATTCACCTTCAATTTTTTGGTATTTTATGGACATCTCAATGTGCTACCCTTTTGGAAGCTTCTGCTGAAGGCGTCATGTTTTAGGTCTATCCGCTTGTCCACTTGTGATTGATGGTAATTGTATAATCTTGTTAATTCTTTCTCACCCTTAATTTTACAGTGTTATGGTCATTATGGGTGTCGGGATTTATTTGTTTTATGTTCCAATATAATTTGGTGTTTAGAATGCATATGACCATTTTTTAAAATTTATAAATATACATATCTCCCATGTGCATGGTCCCTCATAGTAAAGGGAAAAATTAAAATAGATAAAGGATATACATATACATATATGGAAGTGTGTGGGTGTTTGAGAGGTTGTTTGAGGTAGATTGATTTGTCTCTTCTATTCATTGATGTAGGGTTCTCAACCATTCCATTAATTTAAAAAATTAATTAGTTTTTTATTTACTACCTTTGATAAGTTAATATATAATTTTTGAATGAACATCCTATTTGGGATATATGATTTATTAGAGTACAAAATCATGTTTTTGTAAAGAAACCCATCTATCGGAAGTGTGCTAACTTGATGCAAAAAACATAGTGTAGAGACAACATATGTTTTCAAATCATGACAATGGGTGATTTTCAAATGAATTATTAGATAGGGGAACCTTGCTTAATTAATGAAATATGGGTTAGTTAGATAGGATACATACTTCCTCATTTACATGATGAAACACTTGATTTAAATGGTTATAATGAACTAGATTTAGATTCATAGGATGTTAAACCCATGAAAAATGAATAAGAGTGAGCGGAAATAAATGGGTAGGTATTCCAATGTGATAGAAATGAATGTGAACTATAACAATGAGGGGGTATAATTTTTTTAATTCATGGATTTTGAATGAGAATTAATTAATTGGTAAATTAAATATATGATATGAATACATTAAATTCATGTGATGGATAATATGTTGGTATACTCATTACATGCATTGAATAGAAAATGGGTAAACAAGTGGGTAAACTCGTGGGATGTTTTTAAAGATGAAATGCCAACATTAGAGTGTATAATCATATGGAATGGATCAGATTATATGGGTGGGTATATTCTTGTGGTTGGTTTTGTTAAATGGTTTAGATGAATTTTTTAATCATGAAATGAAACAAATAAGGTTGGTACAATAAACCTTAAGTTAATACAACATGCACTACTTCTCATAATTTAATTGAATTTAGTGAACTTGACATATCTAGGATGGTTCAGTCCATACCTCTTCTTTATGATCATAATTCACATTATCTTAATTAAATTTTTTAAATAAATTGGAATTGAATGTGATATGCCCGAGAGGCCTTAACACGTGCTTTGATATGAATATGTGACCATATTGGTGTAATTTGATTTGGGAATCCATATGATGGCACCTTATGTTAAATCTTGATATTTGTGATATATATATGTTTGTTTGGTATAATTTTTTTTTGAGATAGGGATGGATGATTCAAATACTGATCAGGTTCTAGCTTTGATGTTCTATACCCATGATATATATACACATATATATATATATATGTATATATATATGATTGATAAATGGTTTCTGAGACATGGACTGATGGTCCAAATACTAAAGGGGTGATATACATCACATTCTAATCCCATGATATATATATGTATGATTGATAAAAAGGTTTGAGACTATGAATTATACTCCACAAACTCACTAGGACTAGGATGTGAAGTTCTACACCCATGATATATATATGTATGATTGAAAAACATGTTGTGAAATTGGGACTGATGGTCGAAATACACATGGGGTGATTGATTTGACATTATACACCCATGATATATATATATATATATATATATATGTATATATATGGATGGTAATTATGATGTGAGATAGATAATAATGCTCCAAATATTCATGGGGTTCTATAGATGGCATTATATACACATTTATTAACATTGGACTATGGGTCTATTTGGTAATATATGAATTAACTTAAAAGGATAATGAAAGATTTTTTAATATAATGATCTTGAATTGAATATGAGAAATGGTTCAAAATCCATCAAAAGATGAACATAGTATCGGGATACAGTTTTCCAAGGGAACCCAAGGATATATGTTGTTAAATAAAGGAGAGTTTAATAAATAAAAAAATATTTAATTTATTACCAGTGTTTTATTATTTATAAATCAAAAAACAATATTACTATATATATATATATACATAATATAAATAATCAGACTCTTATTCTGGAAATGTGATAAATCTTGTATCGAGGTTAGGTGTCCCTTAGGAACATATATTGGTTGTTGTTTAGTTCTTTAACTCTATAATTACATTATTATACCTGCACACTATTTAATTATCATTCACCGCCTATTTTGGGATAGTCATTGGGGGTGTTGGCCTACTGATATTTTATCTCACACCCTACTCGTTTACACTTTATACCCATGTAGACCATATATTGGCATGACCATGGTTGATTGATGTGTCGATTGTACCAATAGATAAAAGGAAAAGACTATGGTGGAGCTCGAGATGCTTGAGAAGATAACCTATGGGGATTTTCATTCATTACCCTATTTATGGATGTAATTGTGAGTCATGTTAATTTTTTAACTACTTTCAATTATGTATCATCACCATGTGAGGCATTTATCTATTTTGTAAATTTGGGTGGTCAGTTCCTATTAAATTGAATATATTGTTCTACCGCTTCTCTAATACCTTTTTAATGCTTCCATTGTTGTATCTATTTTTATGTCGTTACAGTATTGTGGAAAAATTTATATGAGGTTATATTCTTCCCACTATCATCACCATATACCCTCACTACTGGGATATGTGCTTGAGTCCCTATGGCGACTAGTCCGACTATCAGTTCGATGGTAATCCGGGATGGGACGTTACATGTTAAGATGCATATTGAAATATCCCATGATAAATTCAGATTGTTTTTTATAATGTGGGAAGTCATGTTAACAATTTATATAACACATGGGACACTTCTAATTCCATTAACTTTATATGAAATGACACTAAATGAATTTAGTCAATTGATTAAAAAATTAGATTATATGGAAATAATTAATGTATTTAAACAATTTTATCTCTATGGGACACTCTGGTAATCATTTATATGAATTTATTTAAAACTAATCAATTATAAATCTACTAATGAAATCAAATCATATGAACATATCGAATAAATATAAATTACATCACATGCATGACCTCTTTGATCACCTAAATGGGGGCTGGTGACTCTAAAATGATTAAATTGTAGTCATGGAACCGGTAATGATCCATGCCTTCATGGCCTATTACATTGCGGGATTTGTTCATTGGATGTTTACATAGGATTATCTAAGAGTGTTTGGACATGTTCAGTTGATAAAGGATAGAAAATAGTGGATTAATCATCCTTTAACTAGATTACATGATGGGAAAGTTAGTTTGACGGGGTTTCGTGGAGTTTTCACATAGTGTAAACATTTTAAATGGTGTGAAGTGGAGTTTCATGATGTCTAATATTACTGGTTATAAAAATAAAATAAAATGAATAGGTGACTTGTTTTTTTGTGAAAACCAATCACTCGGTATTACACGATGTGATAGAGGATTACATGTTATGTAATACCCTAATCAAGTGTTGTTTTAAAATTCCACTTCAACTAATACCTCATTCACTAGGACATGTTTTCCTTTTTCTCTCATTTTGAGTGGAACCTAGGCTCCTCAACATTATCTTATATCCCTTTCCCTCACTCTTCGATCTATATATATAGGTTTGTGTTTGTTAGCGATCTGTGGTTGATTTGTTGTGTGTTCACTTCACTTTTTCATATGTTTTCTTCCATTATTCTTTATAGGATCACTTTTAGTAGTATTTATTTGGTTTGGTATGTGTTGGTATGAGTCTAGATAATGAAGTGGTGTATCATAGGTTGATCCGCAAATTTCTTGGTGTGTTTATGATTCTGGATTGTTCTCTTTCACCATGCGGCGTGCATCTATTGAAATTTTCCATTAGGGTATGATTCCAATTATTTATCACTATTGTATAAGATATGTGAAGTATTTAGCTTATATTTATCTGTTAATTATTGTCTTTTCGACTAATAGAATCTAAAAAATCTGTTAATTTTAATTGAGGGGAAAATGGTGTTTTAGTCGCCTGAGTATTACAGCTTTGATATTGATTGTGAAATGTTGATTGTATAGAAGATATCCTTAATGGAAATTGTCACCATTTGGACCTTTTCTTAGATGGATACATCAATTATGGGTTTCCCCTTGTTGATATTTTTTGGGTATCACCCAAAAATAAAAATTGGGTAACCATGTATACTTGGAAAATGAATTGGTTGTCGCATGATTATGGATTATTTGATAATGCCTCGAAGAAAGGTATCAAAATGTGGTAAATATTATTGTTACCCTATAAAATTTTTTATGTGGTTTTTAAAAATGGGGGATTGGATGGAACATTTCTTTAAAATGTAGTTTTCATGGTCGTGGTTAGACTATGTGGCAAGACTTCGGAATTGGTTGTTCTATGTTATGTTGTTGGATGTGGTCGTGGGATTGGGGATTGTTTCAATTATTATTGTGGGTTGGGCATGATGACTTCAAATAAGTGTAGTTGTGATCTGTATATGAGCTTCGATATTGATAACATGCCAAAATTATCACCCCATTTCTAGAGATCAATATATGATATATCATCAAAGGGTGTTAAATGTGGAGTTCATGGTGCAGTGTGTGTTTAATGTGAAGCCACCTGAATTTATCAATTTGTACACCATCTGAAATGAATTTTTATGTATTTAAATCTACATTTTGTGGTTAGTAGTTTACCAAGAATATATGAAATGAATAAATAATTTATTAGTAAATATTTAATTGGCTTGGGTTTGTTTAGTTAATAGAATAGATGTGCTTAAATAAATTGTTTGGGATTGTTAAATGGGTTTTATTACTTCTTGTGTGGTATTATGCATCTAGATATAGTAGGGAAGGTGGAATTTTTCTATGTTGATTGTTTGTTTGTTAACAAAATGGTTGGTAATGAGTGTTTGATAACATGTATGTATATAATTGCACATAATTTTGATTTCTATTCACACCCCACCCATAATGAGCAGTATATTCTAAACACTCACATAGTCCAACATGGGGTGTCTTTCCCAACATCTCAATTTGTGGATGGATGGGTTGCCACCCCAGATTCCTTATTCCTCATCTAGGTGGTGATAACCCATTCTTCAGCAAGTAAGAAGTGGTGTGATATGGTAGCCCAGGTGTCTGTGAGAGATGATGTATGTTTCCTATGTGTTTTTGGGTTGATTTGTGATGTATTTTCCTAGGTGTCTTCAAGATTAGTTGTGATGATCATTACCATGTGTCATTGATATGTAATGTGATGTGTTTTGAGGCCCTGGTGCATGTAAGTTAGAGGTGTTGTAATGACCAAGTGTTTACTAGTGGACATGTTGTGAGGACCCAATGTCTATGAACGAGACATGTTGTGAGCCCCATGTGTGTTTGGTTGGGAGATATTGTGATGCCCAAGTGTGTAACGCCCCGACCCTAATTACCTAGAGTCGGTGCATTATTACATAACATTGGCATGATCATGAGAAAGATCAAGTCTCGAAAGACCGATTAGTTTAGTAGCCTTGGAATAACTAGATACATCCATAAATTTTTACATTACATCATAAAAAAAACATCTTGTCTTCATATCCCCTCATACTATCCCTGCAGGTCATTCATAAATTACTTCTTCATAATCCTGGGAAAAATAAAACATTGAAAGGGGTGAGCTCGGATGCTCAGTAAGGATAACATTATTGCAGAAGCTTTCATAATTAAGCATAAACACTTAAGGCAATTTATAACTAAAACAAAAGCCTTTTAAATTTAAACTTCAGCATAAAATGGCAAAGGTAAAATGAAATAATGCCATTTACTTACTCACATGGATATTCTACTAGTCGAATGATCACATGCAATATCAATAACCACTTTCATAATGATGGAATGCATAATGCCAGACTATCATAACCACATAGCCAAGGCCTCGTGCCAAGACTACAAATAAGATTTTGCCAAGGCCTTGTGCCAAGACACTAGTTTGTCTCATGAGACCTACCGATGCATCGAGGAGCTATAGCGGGCTCCACCCGTCACTTATTAAGTCCAATGCATTCCTCATATGAATAGGTTTAAACATAACATAAACATTCGTATTAAAAACTAGCATACGAAATGTCAATACTTTTACCACAAACCATGAATGGTATAAAAATAGCACATCCACAGTCAAACATAACTCATTCGATACAATATGGAAGATTGCATTGTATCACATTAACCTCAATCATGAATAATGAAGGATGTTGACATAGATGAAAATAATCATCAAAACTATTTGAGAGAAATATCCCCCTTTTCTTGAAAACATTTAAAAGTCACACTATTTGTCAAGAAGCCATTTAAAAATAGATTTTTGAATCAAAGTGTCCCATACCACTTTGAAACTTTTTAAAAGGATTTTTAATTTCTAAACTTTAATGTCCATATAAATAAATCCTTAAACCCATTTTTAAAACATGGACATTAATGAGAAAGATTTAGATGAATAAGTCTTAAAAACATTTAAAAATGGTATTTTAGTTAGAGATTCTAACCAAAAGAGAGACACTTGAATGAAAATAATTGAGGTAATCAAAACTTTGTAATATCATGAGAATAAAGGGAATTCATGATATACTATGTCAAAGTACATTATATACACCACATAAAAGTGATTTGGTGTATATCAACAAAGAAGTCTCAATGGAATGTAAGTTGAGATGAAATCTCTCATAAAGGTTGTATCCTTTGGTTAAGGATAAATCAACGACATAATTATGTGTGACAAATATAAATACACTAAATATGATTGGATATTCAGTGTAAATCAGTCAAAGTATATTCACACATATTCTTGTAAAAACAATACCAACGAATTGGATGTTTAACTCAACAAATGGAGAATGAGTTAAAATTACTCTTATCAAATTCATATCAATGAATTGAGAATTATCAATGGAGTTATTATGTGTATAAAACTTATATCCACAGGAAGGGGAGTGGAAATTATGACATAATCAAATGAATAGTGATTCCACACATAATCTTGGGGTAATATAATCAATGAAATATGTGTAAAGCCAAATGAGTGGAAATTGAAATCTCAAATTCCCTTATTGATTAGGTAACTTAAGAAACAAACACCCATGAAAGAAATATCATACCATGATGATGTAAATACCCATAAAAAAAAGTATATTACACAATTAATACAATCATGGGTAGTACACATACACCACATGCAATAATTAAGTGGTGATCAATGGAATTCTCACGGAATTAAAAGTGAGACAAGAAACCCCTTACCACGTTAATCAACTGAGTCGCATGGCCAAAAGTTAATAACCACCAAATTATTTACAGAATAACATGAATATAAAGTGAATCATGATAATATATATCAAATGGAAGTACACAATACACCACTTTCAATAATTTAGTACCGAACAATGGAAATCTCACGGAATTGAAAGTGAGATAAGAGAATCCCTTACTTTGTACTTTTTCCTTGGTCGATGGTAGGTTTACCTCCTATATAATGGTGAAATAATTGTTATTGAATAATACAAGAATCATTTACTTTAATATGATATCATATATGATCTTTTAACATTGATTTGTTAATAATATTTTAGTATTAACGCCGTTTCGGGTGTTAACTTACTCATTTTCTTTTATATGTTTTGTTACATAAGTCATGTTTGTTGTATCTTATTCATATCCAGAATGATATCAAGTCCTTAAAAATCATTTTTAAATCATTAAATTATAATTATACTTGAATGGATACGATGGATAATGAATCTCATCGCGTTCGTGGAGACGGTAGTCCGTACGTACGCACGAACGCTACTTCCATTTAATTTTTTATTTTAAAAGAATCGAATCCAAATGATACATAGGTATATGACTATTCCAGTATAATATAATATTTTATATATGTTACTTAAGTTCATTAACACCATCCTTTATACGTTCCATGTGTGGTATGAACGAGTCATATCATTTTAAGGGGGCGGTAGTCCGCACTTCCTCAAATGAAATTATCGTATGTATATACGACATGAAACGTATAATGGTATGAAATAAAATGGAATTACAGAAGCTTATATATAAAATATATATCATTAATATCATATTTAATTACAGTGCCATCATAATGGCCACCATGAGAGGCGGTAAGATGTTTTTGAACAATCATCGTTTCGTGAGGCGTTAGTTTGCCATCCACAGAAACATTATGTTCATCATCCATTAGATGGAGTTGTGTGTATGTGTAGTTTGAATACTTCTTATAACAACATCCTAGTATATTGAGGATACTGGTGTTGTTACAAAAGAAGGTAAATAAAAAGAGTTTGGGGTTGAAGAAGCAAAATAAATGAAAATAATTTAAGAGAAATCGTTACCTTTAATTTAGGTAACTCACTTTGGTTGGAACCAAAGGACTTGTTGAAATGCTTTCTGCCTAAGGGGAAGCTTCAAGGATGAGGAGAGGGATGTGGGGAGCTTAGTTGGGCAGAGTTTGGACGAGCCAAGTGGCTTGAGAGGTGTGAGGAAATGAGAAGGAGGAGTGCCCTTTTATAAGAGGGGTGAGGGGCACCTTTGGAAAAGCTAGAAATATTAATTTATAATAAATTCACATTCGGTTTCCAATGGCTCCAAAGTTGAATATTCAAAGGTTGAGGTGGGGATAGGTCGAAAACAACTCATCCAATAGAATTTGGACAGGTTTGGGTACTTATATTAACCTTATCTTTAAGTATTAACTCTAAGTTAATTAGTTTCACTTTTACAATGTCTCTTTGTATTTTTATATAATATGGTTAATAAACTTACTATATACATCCAAAAGACCCCCAAGTGGTCCATTAATGATTAACCTATCATAATATAAGTCTCTTGGCCGAACCTTAGATTTTTAGGAATTTAATATCAATTAATAATATAATATTTGTTTTAAGAACTCTTTTATGTCAATTTTGACACTATTCACTAGTTGATTTTTGTGAAACTCATAACAGATTGATTACTTCGAACAAAGTCAAATAAATCAATCCTAATATATCATATTATCCTAGAAAATTTGTTTAATTCATTAAAAGTTTCATATTATATTTATTTGGGTATTTATAATATCAATTATGTTAATTTTTTACTATTTTAGTAATTACTGCATCATCATTGTGTCATAAATAAAATAAATAATTTAATGTCAAAAAATTATAAATAAAATATAATTATGTAGGAAATCTTTTTAGCTTTCTAGTGAATATTTATAATCTAAAATCCAGCATATATAACCCTATGTAACAATTGTTTTGCTAAAGGATATATGCTTGTGTCATTTTTGTATTCATTTTAACTTAATTAATATAAAGTGTCATTATCACTTACAAGTGGATCCATGGGGTCCCAAAATTGACCCAAAGATTCCCATGGTCGACCATGTATCAACAAATATGGTTAAGACACGTTTTAGGGTAATTTAGTATTATTATAATATTATTTTCTAACCCTTATTTACCGGATTTACCCTTAACCATGGTAAATAAAATATTTACCGCAGTAATTATTCAAAATGTCTAAAAATAAAAGTTACCTATTTACACAATTTGAACATCCTGATTCCAAATATGGAATCCATTTTTCTAAATTCAAAACACAGAAGTGTCAGAAATTAATTTAAAATTAATTCCCGCTGTCAAAACAAAAAGCGTGTTTTTAAGAGATAATAACTATCAAAAGATTGACACTTGTTTATGTTCGGTTTAATTGTAAAATTATGTCCAATGAACAACATTATATTAAATGGTAAAAATATATTCTAAATATACTTTAAAACCACTCAAATTCACAATTTATCACTATTAATTATTTTGATTAAAAAAGTTGTTTTTAATTAAAATTTAGTAATTTTCACTATTCATCAAAATATGAAAGTTATCCGAAAAGTACCAAAATTTCACCTTAGGCTAAATTCGATATTCCGAATCCAAAAATGAAGTCCATTTTGAAATATAAAATATATATAATTTCAAAAAAGTAAGTATTACTATTCATAACGGCTAGTTTGATTGGTTGTGGTGTGTTAAAATCTCGAAGTTGCGTACAATGCACGTCATTGCATTATTCGAAAGGAAACATACCGAGGAAGATTGGGGTGTTACATTCTCCCCTCCTTCAATAAATTGCATCCTCGCAATTTTTAAAATTTTACTTGGGAATATAATTGAAAGTCCCACATCGGAAAAAGAGTCAATAAAACTATCACTTTAAAAGAAAGAAAGAGAGGTATAAGGGTCATCCAAGATAACCCATACTAGGATTCCATGTAAGAAAACATGGATTTGGATGATAAACTAAGTGTCAAGTTCTGATGGAGAGGGATAGAAATCATGATCAGGAGAAAGTTAACAATGAGAAAACCACAAACTTGTGTTGGGACAAACGACCATTAGTCTCCTAGTAGGAAAGTAAACGGACAACATTTTTTTTTAAGTTACATTACATAAGGAAGAGTAATTCATTTATGATATTGACTAAGAACAGTATGAGATATACTTACATTTTAAGTAGATTTTCATTCTTTAATAAATTTCCACCACTAACTCATTTTTTTTTAAACGATGAGTATTCAAGAATACTTGGTCACACTGGAAGAGATAGAATAAACTTCTATAGAATCACATGATCCATGAAGGATAAACCATATATTTACATTGTCTTTGAAGATTAATCAAAACCAAAATGGTCAGTGAATGATCTAATGATCCCCCAAAAGGATATTCATTGAGATAAATATACACTAATCTTAATTTCTAAAATTAAACCAACAATACCCCAAAGTTAAATAGATACCATTCAATAACCAATTGTCCTTAAAATCCTTTAATATAATCCAAACTAATATTGAAACCCAAAACATAGAAGAATTTGATTATGTAGTCTCCCATGTTAAATTGTATCTCCAAATGACATCAGATACTCTTAAAGTCACATACTCAAAAGTAATTAACATAATCACATATTCTCTATTATAGGTTAATCATTTCCATAAATAACCCAAATCACTATAAATCCACAATAAAAACGTAGATAAAAATCTATCATTACTCCACAAATGAAACCCCATAGTATTCTATTTTCCATGGGCATATAGTGTTCCCAACAAAGCGAACATCTTCCAAAATAACATTTATCACTTAATCACCAAATCATTTTCCTATACCAAGGGTATTCTTTTGATATGAAATAAGAACCCAAATCAACTTATTATTGATCAATAAAATCATTTAACTAAAAAAAAGTCACACTAACCAGGGACTTCACGTAGTCCAGTGGTAGGCGATAAATCCCAATCGCACTTTGGTTGTGGGTTCGATTCCCATAGCTTTGTCCGACGCGACGGGTTGTCACACGGTCTACGTGTTGTCCTTTTTCAAAAACTATATTTTATAATATTGCCAAAATGAGATAAATTCCTCAAAATACTATATCATAAATTATACCACAAATGTTATATCATACCTTGAATCTTCATCCCAAATTATAATAACTTATAATTCTCTCAAACCCCAATGATCATATAAATCCAAATGGTTATTTATACCCATATCCACAAGAGAAGAGACAATTCTTCCTCAAATATCATTCTCACATGGCAAACTGCGGGGTTACAAATACAAGAGAAAATTATTCCATAGTAAACCCATCTACAAGGAGTGCTAATACTTTTTAAACATTTCTCCAACCATTTATTCCCACATAGCTTCTTCTTTGACCAAGAAAATATCCTATAGAATAGGACATTCACTCAGGTAATGGCCAGGTCCCCTACATTTACGGCAAATGACTGTAAATGGACTCTTGGGACCATTTTTATCTTCTTCCATAGTACTCTTCATTTTTCTTCGGCAATTCTTTACTTTATGTCCTTCCTTCCCGCACGTAAAACATTTCGTTGTCCCATTAAGACACTTTCCTGGGTGTCTCTTTCCACATTTCCTGCATGATGAAAATTGAGGGTTCTTTTCTCCATGGTCTCCATTGCTGGAGCTCTTATCATTTATCACCTTTCTCTTCCTTGTTGAGTCTGGGAGTTGGTTAATATATATCTTGTTGATCATATTTTTGGAAAACTGATTTGGCATAAAGACGATATCTTTTACGCCTATCAAAATTCCATTTTGTTGCTCATTTCCACCACCGTTCCCATCTTGTACATCATTCTCAAAGTCACTATGACTTCCTTGGAATCCAGCCATTGACTAAAACCATAAAGCATTGTGTGAGTAATAGTAGTCGTAAAATCATTTAGAGATTAAAATGTCACTATATTCTCAATTTGAAACATATTAGGATTAACCAAGGTCATTTACTCTCATCTTATATATATATTACTTAAATTGGTTTGTAAAGAAAATGTAAATTATCCTAAGCATATCCCCCGGGAGTGTCGTAACCAAGAGTGCAGCAAGGCCCGTTGTCGTGCACCAGTTCCCGTTCGAGTCTAGCTCAAAGCGGTGTTTTCGGGTTTTACCCCTAGGTACATCTGTGCCAGAGCCGCCTCTACCTGCTCGTATCCAGACAGGGATGTATTGCTCGGAAAACTCACAAAATTTCTACAATACCAAAATTCTAGGAAGTTCTTTTATACTAATCCTCAAAGTTCATCTTAGGTCTACGTGCTCTAATCAGAGTTTATCTAAATCTAGCTACCAAGGTTTGTACTAAACTTCCTCTGATACCAACTGTAACGCCCCGACCCTAATTACCTAGAGTCGGTGCATTATTACATAACATTGGCATGATCATGAGAAAGATCAAGTCTCGAAAGACCGATTAGTTTAGTAGCCTTGGAATAACTAGATACATCCATAAATTTTTACATTACATCATAAAAAAAACATCTTGTCTTCATATCCCCTCATACTATCCCTGCAGGTCATTCATAAATTACTTCTTCATAATCCTGGGAAAAATAAAACATTGAAAGGGGTGAGCTCGGATGCTCAGTAAGGATAACATTATAGCAGAAGCTTTCATAATTAAGCATAAACACTTAAGGCAATTTATAACTAAAACAAAAGCCTTTTAAATTTAAACTTCAGCATAAAATGGCGAAGGTAAAATGAAATAATTCCATTTACTTACTCACATGGATATTCTACTAGTCGAATGATCACATGCAATATCAATAACCACTTTCATAATGATGGAATGCATAATGCCAGACTATCATAACCACATAGCCAAGGCCTCGTGCCAAGACTACAAATAAGATTTTGCCAAGGCCTTGTGCCAAGACACTAGTTTGTCTCATGAGACCTACCGATGCATCGAGGAGCTATAGCGGGCTCCACCCGTCACTTATTAAGTCCAATGCATTCCTCATATGAATAGGTTTAAACATAACATAAACATTCGTATTAAAAACTAGCATACGAAATGTCAATACTTTTACCACAAACCATGAATGGTATAAAAATAGCACATCCACAGTCAAACATAACTCATTCGATACAATATGGAAGATTGTATTGTATCACATTAACCTCAATCATGAATAATGAAGGATGTTGACATAGATGAAAATAATCATCAAAACTATTTGAGAGAAATATCCCCCTTTTCTTGAAAACATTTAAAAGTCACACTATTTGTCAAGAAGCCATTTAAAAATAGATTTTTGAATCAAAGTGTCCCATACCACTTTGAAACTTTTTAAAAGGATTTTTAATTTCTAAACTTTAATGTCCATATAAATAAATCCTTAAAACCATTTTTAAAACATGGACATTAATGAGAAAGATTTAGATGAATAAGTCTTAAAAACATTTAAAAATGGTATTTTAGTTAGAGATTCTAACCAAAAGAGAGACACTTGAATGAAAATAATTAAGGTAATCAAAACTTTGTAATATCATGAGAATAAAGGGAATTCATGATATACTATGTCAAAGTACATTATATACACCACATAAAAGTGATTTGGTGTATATCAACAAAGAAGTCTCAATGGAATGTAAGTTGAGATGAAATCTCTCATAAAGGTTGTATCCTTTGGTTAAGGATAAATCAACGACATAATTATGTGTGACAAATATAAATACACTAAATATGATTGGATATTCAGTGTAAATCAATCAAAGTATATTCACACATATTCTTGTAAAAACAATACCAACGAATTGGATGTTTAACTCAACAAATGGAGAATGAGTTAAAATTACTCTTATCAAATTCATATCAATGAATTGAGAATTATCAATGGAGTGATTATGTGTATAAATATTATATCCACAGGAAGGGGAGTGGAAATTATGACATAATCAAATGAATAGTGATTCCACACATAATCTTGGGGTAATATAATCAATGAAATATGTGTAAAGCCAAATGAGTGGAAATTGAAATCTCAAATTCCCTTATTGATTAGGTAACTTAAGAAACAAACACCCATGAAAGAAAGATCATACCATGATGATGTAAATACCCATAAAATAAAGTATATTACACAATGAATACAATCATGTGTAGTACACATACACCACATTCAATAATTAAGTGGTGATCAATGGAATTCTCACGGAATTAAAAGTGAGACAAGAAACCCCTTACCACGTTAATCAACTGAGTCGCATGGCCAAAAGTTAATAACCACCAAATGATTTACAGAATAACATGAATATAAAGTGAATCATGATAATATATATCAAATGGAAGTACACAATACACCACTTTCAATAATTTAGTAGCGAACAATGGAAATCTCACGGAATTGAAAGTGAGATAAGAGAATCCCTTACTTTGTACTTTTTCCTTGGTCGATGGTAGGTTTACCTCCTGTATAATGGTGAAATAATTTTTATTGAATAATACAAGAATCATTTACTTTAATATGATATCATATATGATCTTTTAACATTGATTTGTTAATAATATCTTAGTATTAACGCCGTTTCGGGTGTTAACTTACTCATTTTCTTTTATATGTTTTGTTACATAAGTCATGTTTGTTGTATCTTATTCATATCCAGAATGATATCAAGTCCTTAAACATCATTTTTAAATCATTAAATGATAATTATACTTGAATGGATACGATGGATAATGAATCTCATCGCGTTCGTGGAGACGGTAGTCCGTACGTACGCACGAACGCTACTTCCATTTAATTTTTTATTTTAAAAGAATCGAATCCAAATGATACATAGGTATATTACTATTCCAGTATAATATAATATTTTATATATGTTACTTAAGTTCATTAACACCATCCATTATACGTTCCATGTGTGGTATGAACGAGTCATATCATTTTAAGGGGGCGGTAGTCCGCACTTCCTCAAATGAAATTATCGTATGTATATACGACATGAAACGTATAATGGTATGAAATAAAATGGAATTACAGAAGCTTATATATAAAATATATATCATTAATATCATATTTAATTACAGTGCCATCATAATGGCCACCATGAGAGGCGGTAAGATGTTTTTGAACAATCATCGTTTCGTGAGGCGTTAGTTTGCCATCCACAGAAACATTATGTTCATCATCCATTAGATGGAGTTGTGTGTATGTGTAGTTTGAATACTTCTTATAAAAACATCCTAGTATATTGAGGATACTGGTGTTGTTACAAAAGAAGGTAAATAAAAAGAGTTTGGGGGTTGAAGAAGCAAAATAAATGAAAATAATTTAAGAGAAATCGTTACCTTTAATTTAGGTAACTCACTTTGGTTGGAACCAAAGGACTTGTTGAAATGCTTTCTGCCTAAGGGGAAGCTTCAAGGATGAGGAGAGGGATGTGGGGAGCTTAGTTGGGCAGAGTTTGGACGAGCCAAGTGGCTTGAGAGGTGTGAGGAAATGAGAAGGAGGAGTGCCCTTTTATAAGAGGGGTGAGGGGCACCTTTGGAAAAGCTAGAAATATTAATTTATAATAAATTCATATTCGGTTTCCAATGGCTCCAAAGTTGACTATTCAAAGGTTGAGGTGGGGATAGGTCGAAAACAACTCATACAATAGAATTTGGACAGGTTTGGGTACTTATATTAACCTTATCTTTAAGTATTAACTCTAAGTTAATTAGTTTCACTTTTACAATGTCTCTTTGTATTTTTATATAATATGGTTAATAAACTTACTATATACATCCAAAAGACCCCCAAGTGGTCCATTAATGATTAACCTATCATAATATAAGTCTCTTGGCCGAACCTTATATTTTTAGGAATTTAATATCAATTAATAATATAATATTTGTTTTAAGAACTCTTTTATGTCAATTTTGACACTATTCACTAGTTGATTTTTGTGAAACTCATAACAGATTGATTACTTCGAACAAAGTCCAATAAATCAATCCTAATATATCATATTATCCTATAAAATTTGTTTAATTCATTAAAAGTTTCATATTATAATTATTTGGGTATTTATAATATCAATTATGTTAATTTTTTACTATTTTAGTAATTACTGCATCATCATTGTGTCATAAATAAAATAAATATTTTAATGTCAAAAAATTATAAATAAAATATAATAATGTAGGAAATCTTTTTAGCTTTCTAATGAATATTTATAATCTAAAATCCAGCATATATAACCCTATGTAACAATTGTTTTGCTAAAGGATATATGCTTGTGTCATTTTTGTATTCATTTTAACTTAATTAATATAAAGTGTCATTATCACTTACAAGTGGATCCATGGGGTCCCAAAATTGACCCAAAGATGCCCATGGTCGACCATGTATCAACCAATAGGGTTAAGACACGTTTTAGGGTAATTTAGTATTATTATAATTTTATTTTCTAACCCTTATTTACCGGATTTACCCTTAACCATGGTAAATAAAATATTTACCGCAGTAATTATTCAAAATGTCTAAAAATAAAAGTTACCTATTTACACAATTTGAACATCCTGATTCCAAATATGGAATCCATTTTTCTAAATTCAAAACACAGAAGTGGCAGAAATTAAATTAAAATTAATTCCCGCTGTCAAAACAAAAAGCGTGTTTTTAAGAGATAATAACTATCAAAAGATTGACACTTGTTTATGTTCGGTTTAATTGTAAAATTATGTCCAATGAACAACATTATATTAAATGGTAAAAATATATTCTAAATATACTTTAAAACCACTCAAATTCACAATTTATCACTATTAATTATTTTGATTAAAAAAGTTGTTTTTAATTAAAATTTAGTAATTTTCACTATTCATCAAAATATGAAAGTTATCCGAAAAGTACCAAAATTTCACCTTAGGCTAAATTCGATATTCCGAATCCAAAAATGAAGTCCATTTTGAAATATAAAATATATATAATTTCAAAAAGTAGGTATTACTATTCATAACGGCTAGTTTGATTGGTTGTGGTGTGTTAAAATCTCGAAGTTGCGTACAATGCACGTCATTGCATTATTCGAAAGGAAACATTCCGAGGAAGATTGGGGTGTTACAAAGTGTGTGCGGGTTGGATTTGTTTTGAGTTCCATATGTGTGCAAGCCAGACACTCTCTAAGGCTATGGTTTGTGCGAGTGGGATATGTTGTGAGGCCCATGTGTGCGTAAGTGAGATACGGTGTGGTATACTCAGAAGTGGTGGGAGTGCCCCTGACATTTCTCTTTGGTGTATGGGATGAGGTAATCAGTATAAATGTAGTGAGGGGTAACCTATCATTAGTGTTCTTTATCTTATATTACATGAATTATGTTCCCTAGTGAGTGTGCCTTTGTGAGGTTGTGTGGTTATTATACCTAATTTTTTCTATTGGTTTTGATTTTTTCACATGGATTCATTAGTATTTTTTTTCAAATGTGCACTGGATACATTGGGTTTTCCTAAATCATGTACTTGTATGTCCACCTTATGTGTATAAAACTAATTTCATGCATACCAGTTAATTTCATGGACCATGGTGGACTTTTCTAGCTCATATCTAGATAGTTTTTATGTCACTTCTTATCATTACTTTTTGGTATTTACTTCGAAGACTCTATATTTGTATAAGTTATATTGTCGTCATGCATGGGGGTTAATTTTGGATTTTATTATATTATGTATTGATGTTTCCTATGGATAGTCCATCATAACTCATAATTTCGTTTTGTTTTTATATTTAATGCCTCCCATATTGTGATATTTTGTACACCATTGGTGCTAGTCAACAACTCGGGGCCAATTCGAGGCAGGACTCAGGGGGTCACTATCTCTCTCATCTTATTGTATTATATTTGGCGATAGGCGGTTAGGACCGAGTGATATCAGAGCTAATAGATTAAAGATATAATGGATATTTGAGTTAGGCATGGTGATGATTGTATGGGTTGGTATGAAAAGGATTCTAGGTGACCATGGTGTGAGACATGGGCCTGGAAGATAGGCTATGAAAAATGATTTTAGGGACCCCAATGATCTAGTTCACAGAATCTAAGCATATAGAACTACAAATAACGATAGTCCTTCATTCATGGTAAAAATAGAGTATAGGAACATGCATTATAATGACTGGTTTCCTTATTTGAATTGGGTTGTATTGGGAAGGTTAAAATGGATAAAATAAGTAAAATGATATTAAATAAATTTTAAAATATCTCTATGTTACTCATTATTGGGAAATATTTGTTTACCTATAATCTATGGCTCTTGGTCATTGATTATAGGTGGCTCAAGCAGTGGAGGGTTAGCTGGAGTATCTTCTAGATCACCTTAGGGATGATCTAGTTGATGAGGAATAACAATGGTAGTGGAAGATTCATGCTTTCTAGTGGTAGAATTCGGGAAATTATGAGGGAATTGCGTCTGATGATGAGATAGAAGGTTGAATTGAAGAGCTAGATATTACCATCTGTATGATTTGGTCTATGATAGGGTACAAAAAACATTGAAATTTTGTTAGATGTGGGGTGATATGTAACACCGGTTGATGTTGTATCTTGAAGAGAAAAAGGAGGCATTCATTTTGTGGGATGACTTCTAGAAGGATTTTTGTGATGTGTTCCTTTCATCGAACATGAAGGATGAGAAGAGGAAGGAGTGACTATCCCTTCAGTATGATTGAAAGGATGTTTAGGATATATGAAATAAGTTCAAGATCTTTCTTTATTTAGCCCTAGATCATTTTCTCTTTGAGGAGACTCATGTGATACATCTTGAGGAGGCAGTCCACCCTTTATTCTAGTATGCATTCACTTCTTTTACATTGCCATTGTATTTTAGAGGTTTAGAAGAAGGGAGAGGTGATCGATAAGATTCATTCACATGTAGGTCTATCATGAGAGGGGATACAATGGAGTTCTTCAAGAGGCAATGTTCTATGTGGCAGATCGTAGGTCCAAGAACCATCTAGGATTCGACTAGTGGGGAGATGACCTTAGTAGCTTCATTTCTATCCTTATGTTTCTAGTAGTCACCATTCGATTATTGTGGCCTTGGGGATGATATTTTTCTTCTATGGGGTTCATGGCCATCTTTAGAAACAGTTCCCAACGACTATCAATGATTTTTTTGCTGGTGGATGACTGATCATTGTTAGTCTAAACAACAACTATCTGTGAGATAGTTTCAATAGCATGGATAACAGGATTTTGACCCACCAAGGGTAGATGGAGAAGGAAAAGTACACCCTCAGGATATCCCTCATTCGTAGGGACCATGACTCAAGTTTAGTCTTGGATGTGGTCATTTGGAGAAAGGTAGAAGATCTAGGCTTGGTCAGTTCATGTTGTTGCCTATGCAGTTCTATTAGGACCAGATATAACCATATGTACAATCAGTTTGTTCAGTATCATGGCTACTTCTATGATTTATTTATTATATTCACACTCATTTTTTCACTCAAAATATACCATTCTCTACCACTAGATTTAATGTGTCCTATCATGCCCTTGGTATTGATTACATTATTTGAAAAAACAACGAAATTGGTTGATTTGTGATTGGGGTGATGACTGATGATGAGACCACATCGATCATTTTAGGATCTCTTATTACAATATATCTAGATATACATTGTCTTTATTGGTATTTACTATTTTCTGAGTACATGCTATTAATGATTTAATTCAAAGAAGTGTATTTTTCATGCGTGGGTTGTTAATGTGTGGTTTTTGTTGGAAAAAGGGGTTGTCAGGTTTGTTGTGAGTGTGTTGAGACCCTTTATTTCTTATTGGTTGATATGTTAGTGGAATTAGAGGATACTGAAATGGTAGAGGTTCTCAGGGTCGTTGGGGAGTTCCAAGATGTTTTTCTTGGGGAGTTTTTGAGGCTACCTTCTCTATGTAATGTTGAGTTTGGGGTAGGTTGTAATGACCCGGACCCGAACAGCCACCCAAACAGTGCTAAACAGGTCGGGTGCTACTACCTTAGGTACACCTCCCCAACGTCAAATGATGAAGACTAGCAGAGAGGGTCTTATTAGTATAGTTGGGGGGATATAACCTCTTCGAGGATAATTATAATTGTACTAGTCTACATATAATAATAAATATGTAGTTGAATAAAAGACTTCGTAGACTCAAACCAGACCCCCAGAGCAGAAGCTCAATCAATATAAATAAATAGTGGAAGAAATAAATATAAACAGCAACATCAGATATAAACACAACAACATTCTAATCACATGTAACTACTACTGAACAAAAACACATGAATCCAATGAAGGTCATACATATCTAAATATAATGGCGCCAATGGCTAACTAATTGTAGTCGCAAAACAAGTAAGCAAGATGATATAGAAAATAAATAAAAATAGAGTAACTCCAGCTAGTTAATAACTCAAGGTCCATACCATCTACATGCAATAACTAAAATATCCCATGTCCTGATGTTGTCCTCTTTCCTGCATGTAAATCCATTAAGTCTTCACGCATCCCAATGGGCCCATGCAGGGTGTGAGATGAATCTCAGTAGGATACCACCCCATGGTGCATAACTAATATAAGTGTTTTAGCAGGAATGCATTTATAAGGAAAACATTAAACAGTACAATTTAATAATAAACACAAAATACACTGGTGCTCTGCGGCCACCATGGAGTGTCACCTACTTCGGCCAACGTCAGAATCTATTTCATGTAACCCAACACCATGTGCCCCCTCACACCGAGGGTCTCAATTACCGACATCTTGAAGGCACACCCAAGAATAGAAACCAGGCACCTTATGCCTCCGGAAACCTCATTCCTCATGTACCGACGTTCATAAGGCACACCCAAGAAGTAACCCGGAGGAACAACAATGCCTTTCTTCAAATAAATAATTGGAGGGACAATGATGTATGGCCTCACATAAATAGCCTGAGGGTAAGAGATTTATGCCCATAAATCATGTCACTGGAGGGATGGTGATATCCACCTTCGAATAAGTAATCTGAGGGATAGAGATACCTTCCCTCGAATCACGGCGAGCCTCAGCCACCAACCTGATATCCTCATGTTATCCTATGGAGTCTCCTCACCGCTCACGTGGCTTCCTGTGACAAAGACCCCTAACCAAAGTACCTAAACCACATCTATGGGGGCCTCTACCTACACGAGTGGTCAAAACCACCTCATCACGGTGTATCTCTGTGTGCACACTACTAATGTTACGGTTGAGCGATAATAAACAAAAATATTACCTATGCCACCACACATCAGACACCTCGTGTCCCTACGACCATGCCACTCAAATATGATTGTCTTATCATCCTAGTAAACTGGTCCATGCTAAACCTGAAAATCATCCTTCTTCAAGTTGACGTCCATGAAACCCAATCTCGTGGTCAAAACAACACAATGTAACCCAGGGACAAGCCCAACCTGACAGTTGTACTTCCTCATGCTGACATCCGTGACGCCCAATCCCATGGTCATAACCACCCAATGTAATCTGGGACATTCCCGTCACAACCTAAAGGTTACAACATATGACATATCACCCATCACATATATAATTTCATTTTAACAGGACACATAATAGGAAAAACCATCCAAATAGACGAATTGCACTAAGCAAGTGTTTTCCCATACCAACACTGATATTTCAAGGGACTCCAATATTTCATATCAAGGTTTAAATAACTAAACCTAATAGTTTAAACCAATACAATTCAAGTATTATCATTTTGGAAACCCTGACCAAAATGCCCCTTGGGAGAAATGACCTCTCGCCCGACCCTTCTCAATCAATAATGGACAAGGTGCATACCAAAAGGTATCCCATAGCTCCAATAATAAATTTAAATAAGCATTAGCGGATAAATTAGGGTCTCTCTCAAAATAACTGAAATCTTGTGTAAGGTTGTGCTACCTAAATGACAACAAAAACACAAAAAAGGTATACCCCATCTACCTGAAATCTTGTAAGATGCTACTCCTCCGATAACAGTCTTCAATATGGCCTAAAACGCGGTAGATCTACAAAAGAATCAAAACCGCTCAAACCCCAATTACTCGTTCTAGAATAGAAATCATGAAATACAGCTCAAGAAAAATCAAGCCCTTGCCATGGGGGTTCTAACACAACCAACGATGATTAAAACAGAGTTCGGACGAATGATTAGGAGAAAAAACAAGCTTCGGGCGGCTCTCTTGTGTGATCCATGAGAGGGATTAAAAAAGATAGAAGAATGGGGAATCCTGAGTGGCCCAGAACATAAAAACCCTAACATTAAGTAGCCATATGGTTAACCTGCACTGTTTGCAAAACCGGGCTCCAACTGTGCGGTTTCCACTACCCCACCCAGAGACAACGCACAGATTTTTTGCACGAATTGTTCAGACCATGCGCAAACTGTGCGGTTTCTACTGTCTCACCCAGGGACTCTGCATGGCTTACCCGCATGGTTTGTTCAGACCGTGCACCAACCATGTACACCCGCACGACCTCCCCAACTTTTAAATGTTTCCCCCAGAAACAAGTCAGAATTTCAAATAGGGTCAGGATTTGACATGTTCTAACAAATCGGGTTATTACAACCTCCCCACATTAACATAGCTCGTCCCTGAGCTATCAAATGAATCCCAAAGATGTCACCGAACATGACACCCTGATCAAGGTAACCCAGACGTTCTCGGTCTCAAGGTTTTGGATAAATTCATAAAGGGGATCCCCACCTTAGGAACTACCTAACTCGGACTCACCCCAAAAAAAACATAAAACAAGCAAAGGTTCACTATCCTTTTTCCGGACTCAAGGTTCTCTGGCGACACATCGTCAACCCTGGGCCTCATTGACACTCTCGTGTCATTTCTGACACACAACCGCATCTTGCACCACATCGGTGTCTGCCTCCACAAGGTCATGCATCCCATGGATGCTCAGAACGTACCCGGTTCATAGAACCTCATGTAACCCAAATCCTTGATGCCCTGATGCCCATGGAACCTCATTTAACCCACTTCCTTGATGCCCTGATTCCCATGGCACCTCATGTATCCTGCATCCTCATTGTCCTGATTCCCAAGGCACATAATAAAAACATAAATAAATATATCACGCAACTTATATAGAGCTAATCCCACTGACCAACATTTGGTCAGTTCACATAAATCTTGTGCACCTCGTGCACTCAAAACAATCAGGCCTCTAAAGGTAATGCTAAAAGAGAACATGGAAATCATAGCCACACCCATGGTGTACCACTAACCATCGTCAACTAACCAGCCTTCTCAACCTCTGGCAGCTCCACGACGTGCACCTGGACTAAAGTACAGCTACTTGAGGCCTGACCTCCCTACTATTCTACTCCAGTCACCGGCCACTAACCCTTCCGCTGGATCCCACTATCTATGTCACGTCCTCTGCATGAAGCTGAACCTCGGCTACCCTCTCCTGGTACCAAACATGAACCAACTCCAGATGCCACCGTCTGTCCGGGTCCCTGCTTATCGGCTGTCTGAGAAGGTTGTCTTCATAACCTCTCTAGATGCCCGACCTGTCGACATGCCTAGCACTCCAATGGAGGCATATCGCATTGGGTCAGAACATTCCCTATCTTCCCAAACTGAAAGAAAACCACTGAATAACTGCTACGAGGGAGTCCAGCTGAGTCCATGGCCTGACTGCCCTGCTGGAACTCATCCCGCCTTCACTTACTACTATTAGAACCACCAACTAAGGCTGTTGCCTAGCCAACATGGGTAATATCCCTCTGATTACCCTCTACTATGAGCGCATGGTTCACTGCCTCTGAGAATGAAGCCATCCTGAAGATTTTTACCTGGATCTGAATGGCTTGTAGCATGCTATCCTCAAAGCGCCTCACCCTTTTAGGGTCATCGCTTACCATATCAGGTGAAAAGTGAGAAAACTCAGTGAATGTAGATGCATAGTCCATGACGGACATGTCCCCCTCCTGAAGACTCAAGAACTCTCGAGATCTCTCTGATATCAGTGTATCCGAGTAAAAGTTCTTGAAGAACCTGTCATTGATGTCCTTCCATGAAAGTCCCTCATGCATGTGAGCCTGAACTTGAACATCCCACCAACGCATTGATGGACCTCGTAGAATGTACGTCGCCATCTTGACCCTCTGCCCTGGAGGCATCTCTAGCTGCTTGAAGATCATCTGCATGCTCTCTATCCAGTTCTCAACCGCTTGTAGACCACCCTCAACCTAAAATAGAGGCGGTTGTTACGACTGGAAATCTCGTAACTAATAGGCCATATATGGATCTCTACCCTGCACACCTATGTCAATCCCCTGCAAGACACGTACGAGGCAAGCTCGGAGCTACTCGTCGAGCCATGGTCTAAAATATACCAAACCCAGCTATTGTCCTACCTGAACTGGATCCTGATCCTGATCCTATAACTGAGCATGTACTTGTGGGTCATTCACTTCCGACACCGAATCCTGAACCTGATCCTGCTTCTGCGGCATTGTACCATCTCCCGCATGACGCTCCTTCTGAGTTGTCAAAAAGAACTCAATGAATACCAAAAATAGTCAGACATCCCATATATATATATATATATATATGTATAATATATTCATGTAGATAGGAAAGTCAGTAAAAGGCATTATAAAACTACTACCCTTTCTCTCCCCTATCGCTACACATTCCCATGGTATCCCATCCTCATGGCCTCCTTACCCACCCTCAATAGAGAGATGTATCAAAAGTACCTCGGTCCATGCTCGTCCTAACAACTAATGTTGCCGCAAACCAACGAATGAGTCGCCCACTTCTTGTGATCAAATCAACTCAACCATAGTACATGTCTGCTCATACAAGATCCAGAATCAAATACCCTTCCAAATGCAATTTTATAAATATATAAAGCATGGAATATCACATTCCAATCAATAAGAAATTCTATCAGTAATTTCACCCATTTACATTTAAAAATGAATACAAAGCATGGAAATTGACACTATTCATATTGAAATATCACCATAGAAATCATACTTGCAATTATGAAATTGAAATACCCTAAAATGTACCTATGAAAGGCCGAGAAACAATCCTCTCCATTTTGTGCCAAGGTCCAATTCTCCCTTACCACAACGGGTCATGGGTTACATATCACAATCAATAAAATCACTCATCAAGTGAGCCACTTAGGTGGAAATCATACAAACTGTAATATGAGAAAAAAGAAAACAAAAATTCTTACCCATGATAACTTGGTACATCCCTAATACCTGGGGCTACAGGCACCCAAGCACAAGCTAGAAACCCAGTTCTATTAAAAACCTATCTCCAATCTACCATATCGCAAATAGTAAAACTAGACGAAATAAAAAGAGAAGTCTCAAACTCATTATTATCCAGCAAAAAACTTATACTAAATCCCTATCAAGATCTCCATTGATACAACTTTGTAACGACCTGGACTCGAATATCCACCCGAACATTGCTAAACGGCTTGGGTGCGACTACCATAGGCGCACCTCCCCGAACGCCAAAGGATGTCGACTAGTAGCGAGGGTCTTATAGGTATAGTGGGGAGGCTATACTCTCTTGGAGGATAATAATAACGGAACTGGTCCAAGTATAATTATAAAGATGCAGAGGAATAAATGACTCAGAAGACTCGAAACAGACCCGCAGAGAGAAATCACAATCAATATGAATAAACACCGGAAGCAATAAATATAAACAACAACAGCTGAAATAAACACAACATCATGTTAATCACTTGTAACTACTACTAAACAATAACACAAGAATCCAAAGAAAGTCATACACATCTAAATATAAAGGCTCCAATGGATAACCAATTATTTCTGTAAAACAAGTAAGCTTGCTGATACATAAATGAAATAAAAATAGAGTAACTCTAGCTAGGTAATACTTTAATTTCCATACCATCTCCATCAAACATATAATATAGCCCAGCCCCTGATGCTGCCCTCTTTCCTGCACGTAAATCCATAAAGTCTCCACGCATCCTGAACGGCCCGTGCACGGTGTGAGACGAATATTTGTAGGATACCACCCCATGGTGTGTACCTAATATAGGTGTTTAAGAAGGAATTCATTTATAAGGAAAACAGTAAACAGTACGATTCCAAAATAAACACAAACTCCACTGGTGCTCAGCGGCCACCTTGGAGTGTCACCTGCTTCGGCCAACGCTAGAATCTCTGTCGTGTAACCCGGCACCATGTTCCACCTTACACTACGTGTCTCAAGTACCGATGTCACAAAGGCACGCCGGAGAAAAGTAACATGTCACCTTGTGCCTCCTGACACATCATGCCTCAAGTAGTGACATCCCGAAGGCATTCCCAAGAAGTAAAGCGGACGAACAGGGATGTCTTTCCTCAAATAAATAAGTAGAGGTCCAACGATGTCTGCCCCTGAATAAATAGCAGGACGGTCAGAAATGTCTGACCTCATATCATGTAACCGGAGGGGCGGTGATATCCGCCCTCAAATAAGTAACCGGGAGGATAGTGATACGTACCCTCAAATCACGACGAGCCTCATTCCCCATCCTGATAGCCAAAAGCTATCCAATAGAGGCTCCGCACCACCCATGTGGCTTCCACCAGCATGCACCCCCTACCAAAGTACCTAAAACACATCAACTAGGACCTCTACCTACATGAGTGGTCAAAACCACCTCAACACGGAGTATCTCTATGTTCACAATACTCAACATTTGAGTGAGCGGTAATCACCAAAAACAATACCTAAGCCACCACACATCTGACAGCTCATGTCCCTGCGACCTTGTCGCTCAAGTCTGGTGGTCTTGCTGTCCTAGAAACATGGTTCATGACCAACCTAACAGTCATCCTACCTCAAGATGACGTCCATGGCACCCAATACTAGGGTCCAAACCACCCAAAGTAACCTCGGGCCAATCCCAACCTGACAGTCATACTGCCTCAAGCTGACGTCCATGATTCCGAATCCCTTGGTCAAAAATTCCCAATGTAACCCAGGCCATGCCCATCAGTACGCGAAGGCTCCATCATATGCAATATCACACAACACATAAATAATCAAATTTAAATAGGACACATAACATGAATACCCATCTAAACAGATGAATTTCACGAAGCAAGTGTTGTCCCATACTAGCACTGAAGTTTCTATGGTCTCCAAAAATTTATATCAAATTTTAGATAACTAAACCTAACAGTTTAAACAAATTCAATTCAAGTATTATCATTTTGGAAACCCTGGAAAAAATACCCCATGTGAGCAACGACCTCTCTCCTAACCCTGCTCAATCAAGATAAGACAAATGGCATACCTAAAGTCATCCCATAGGTCATATAAGCAATTTAAATAAGTAGTAATAGATAAATTCGGGTCTCTCTCAAAATAACTAAAAACGCGCCGAAGTCCGCGCAACACAAATGACCATGAAAACACAAATAGAGGTATGCACCACCTACCTGAGACCCTTACAATGCTACTCCTCTGATAATATCCTTCTATTTGGCCTAAAACGGTGTAGATATACAAAATAATCAAAACCTCTCAAACCCCAATAACTTGTTCTTGAACAGAAATCAAGAAAAACAGCTTAAGTAGAATCAAGGACTTATTTAGGGGGTTCTAACTCACTTAAAGTAAATCAAAACGGAGTTCGGATGGGTGATCAAGGGAAAAAATGAGCTCCGACCATCTCTCTCTCTTGAGCCAAGAGAGGGAGGGAAAAAAGAGAGAATAATGGAGAATCCTGAGTTTCTCGGAACATAAAAACCCTAAAATTATGTTGCTACATGGTTACCCCGCACAATTCAGAAAACCGTTCTCCTACCGTGTGGTTGCCACTACCCCACCTATATACTTCGCCCGGCTTGTCCGCATGGTTTGTTCAGACTGTGTGTCAATAGAGTGGTTGCTATAGTCTCTCCTAGGGACTTCGCCCGGCTTGCCCGCACGGCTTGTTCAGACTGTGTGCCAACCATGCGCACCTACATGACCTGCCCAGCTTTTAGATGTTTTTTCCCAGAAACATGTCAAAATTTCAAATAGGGTCGGGATTTTACACTTCAAAAAACTCGGGTTCTTACATAGGCTTTCATTTTGGTTCATCTCTGATTTCAATGGAATATTATTAGATGGAACCTTTTGAGATGTGTTAGTTGAGTAATTACATTAAAGATGTAATGGATATTGGTATTATCTAGCTTAGTGTGACATTGTGGGGAGCTAAATTTTTCTATCAAAGAATGTGGATGACGGTATGTGGCTACTCAAAGAGTAACAATCATTGAATGAGGTGAAGGCCCTGAACCATTACCCTATTCTAAGGATAGAGGTTCTTTTCTACTAGATGAATGGATTGAGATGGTTATCTATGATCAATCTTGGGTATGTATATCACCTGCTGAGGGTGAAGGAAGTAAATATCCCAAATACATTTTTAAAATAATGAATGGGAACTTTGAGTTTGGTTTCCTTCCATTTGGTGTCTTAAACGCGCCATTCGTGTTCATAGAGTTTATAAACTCCATGTTTTATGATTTTATGGATCAATTAACCATTATATTATTGGATGATATCTTAATATACTCGATGTTAGAGGTGGCGCATGCCAATCATCTGAGAACAATCTTCAAGGTTCTTCGAAAGAACCACTACTAATGAAAGTTTTCATATAGTATGTTCATGATAAGAGATTTAAATATCCATATTCATGTGGGTTCCCAACAGGGTTTGGAATAGACTCTTTGATGTTTGATGTAGTTGTTTCATGGCAATCTCCCTCGAATGTGGTAGAGTTTCATAGTTTCATTGGTATCACATTTTATTTTTGGAGGATTTGACATGATTTCTATCATGTTTCTTCCCCATTAAAATATTTTACAAGAAAGAACTAGCTTCTATTGGGATAGATCAGTGTCAAAAATAGTTTGGTTACCAAATGGTGGTGTTGGTAAGTACCCATGTGCTCTGGTTTCTGGAAGAAGGGGTCATGTTTGAGGTGTTTTATGACACATCTTTTTTGGTATTGGGAAGCATGGTGATGAAGTAGTGTGAAGTGTTCTATTATTGGAATAGGTAGTTATTTCCTCACAATCAAAAATAATCCACCCATGATATGTAGTTGGATGCGGTGGTTTTTATGCTTAGGTTTTGGCTGTATTTCCACATCAGAGAGCTCATTGTGGTCTTCAATGATTAGAATATTATAAATTATATATTTTACTAGAGTGTCCTAAATATATGACTATGTAGGTAGATGGGGTTTCTTATAGACTATGATTTTGAGATCTTCTACTCCTCAAGGAATGAAAATATCATACTCGATGATTTTATTATAATTTCATGGAAATAGGTTGATCAGGAATCTTTAGATTCTTGGAAAATTATGGAGGAGTTGGTATCCGACCACATTAATGCAAGAGTGGATGGTGGTAAAGGCAATATAAATTAGATGATGGTTTCATATACTCAGATGTTATACTAGGATGAGTCTTAGTGGGTTGACTCAGTGGTATAGGAGTTCTATGATCGTGTTGGCCATAGGGATGCTCTCGAGGGGTGTTCAAAGGATAGTAAAAACTAGATGTTGTTTCAGGGAGTGTTTTTTTGTTATGGGGGAAATTCATATTTATATACTTCATGAGATCCATAGATAACCCTTGTAAATACATCAAGGAGTTTACATGATGTATTATGGCTCAATGATGATGTTTTGGCGGCCAATGAAGAAACAGGTTGTGGAAGAGTTGGCTAAAAAATCATAGTTTTCAAGCAGGTAAATGTTTAGAATTATGTATATATTTGTATGTTTCATCTCTAGGATTTTCTATAGTGGAAATGGGATGAAAATTTTATTGATTTATTCATAGGGTTAACCATATCCCAAGGTGGTTATGATGTTATCTTGGTGATAATAGATTGGTTAATGAAACCCAGTCATTTCTTCAAGAACAAGAAACTGGTCATAGTGAATAACATGGACAATATGTATGTGGATGAGGTAGTGCAGTTTCATCGAGTTATGAGGTCCGTTGTCATAGATCAGGTTTCACAATTTGCCTCACAATTATGGATGGAATTTTATCATGCTTTTGGATCACAGTTTCCCCTTATCCATTCATTCCACCCATACAATGGAGGTGAAATATTGGATATTATCCAAAATTTATAGAATATTTTGTAAGATTGAGCCTTTTACATTTGTGTATATAGGGAATGACACCTTCCCTTGGTCGAGTTTTCATATAATAATATCCATAACTATACAATTATTATGCATTCATTTGAATCATTTTATGGAAGTTCATGTCATTTCTATTATCTTGGATGGAGGTTGGGGAGGCAACTACTCTTGGTCCGAATGTGGTTTGGGGAACTTCCATTACAATATTTCTTGTTTGTGAGAGGATGAAAGTAGTAAAACACGGGCATAACTGTTATTTTTATCAAAGGAGGATTCCCTTGTCTGCCTATTTTTGGGACCATGTGATATTGAATGTTTTCCCTCGGCATGGGAAATAGCGGTTTGGAAGATGGAGTAAGCTATATCACAATTTCATTGGACCATTTGAAGTGTTTGGAAGAGTTGGTGAGGTAGAGTATATTTTGGCATTACCACTTTAGTTAGAGTGGATATATTATTTCTTCCATGTCTCTTAGATTCCCTAGTATCTACATGATTACTCTTGTGTCATTGAATAGTTATATTTCTATATCAAGGATGGTGAAACATTTTTGGAGAAGCCAGTGGAAATCTGGGATCATAAAGAGTAGGTGTTGTATTTCAAACCATTCCTTGGGATTGTGTGTTTTGGAAGCCTGGTGGTTATGAGGGGAGTACATGGGAGTGATAAACACATAAGTTTTCCCAGTACCTGATGTTTTTTTGGATTTTGTCATTGTTGTTTTTTTCTTTGAAATTTCATTTTTGAACATTATTATTTAATGAGATGATCTATTTTATCTGTTTCTATGATTGTGTGTGGTTTGATATGTGATAATGTCCTGACATGTGGATGGGGAGTAATTTATTTATAATCGATATGCATTAATTAAGATTCTATTAAACTCATGCAAGAGAGTCAGTTCCACCAAGAGAGGATCATATCTCTACTTGGAAAACATAATTCCTTAATTTATGTGTTCATGACTGGAAAGTTTCTTGAATGTATGATGGTGTTTTTTGTTGGATATACCAGTAGTTAACATGGGCTGCATAGAGGTTTAGGGGGTTGTTCGTTATGGTTGGGGTCAACTAGATTAGTTTATTATCCATTTGTAGTGTTTATGGTATGAATATATCCTTGAGCGGTATCTCGTGCAGTGGTTGCATATACCTATTTTTCATCTTGTATTTTATTTGGATTCTATATGGGAAATAATATTTTGAAAAGTATCTAATGATACCATTTGTGCCTTCCCATTCCATTACATTGTAGGATTTGGTTTTTGTATGTGTTTAGAGAATTCCTAGAGATAGTTTGGAGAAGTGTAGTTTTAAAAGGATTGAAGAATGGGGACTACACATCCTGTAACTAGATTACAAGATTTGAAAATATATATCACGGTTTGTCATATAGATTTCATGAAATATGACATTTTATATGGATTTAATAAGAGTTTCCCATCATTTAATATTTTGTGGTTATATAAATAAAATTCAATGAAGAGGAGACGTTTTTTTTTGAAAACTGGACCTTTGGTGTTAAACGACATGAGATAGGATTACATGTCATATAATACCACATTCATGTGTAGTTTTATAATTTATTTTCATCTGAACCCTCATTTATTACTCAATGGTTTCCTTTTTTCCGGAATGATTTGAGATAACCCTAGGATCCTAAATGTTTTCATGGGCCCTTTCCCTAAATCTTGGATCAGTTGATCCGGGTGGGTGTTCATTGATTATCAGTGGTCAGTCTTTGGTGAGTTCTTTTCCCATTAACATCGTTTTTCATCAGTTATTCTCTTTTTGATCCAATTTAGTGGAATTTAATTATATTGGAGGTGCGATTAGTTGTTTTTTATGGAGCCTTGGTGCAGTGTTGGTAGATCCTCAGTTGTTGTGGTGTGTGTGTGACTTGTGATCATTCTTCTCTTTACTACACAATGTAGCAATTCAAAAGATTCATCATGGAAGGATTCCAATTGATTCACTCTATTGTTAATCATTCTGGAGGGGTTTTACATATTTTTATCTTCTAATCACTTATGATCAATCATAATTGATGACAATATCATTTATTTTAAATTGATAGAAAAATGGGTTTTTATTCACATGCTTTTTAGAGCATTGACATTGATTGTGATATTGTCATTGTTTGGGCATGATTCCACGAAACAGTTATATACAATGGTGGATTTTTTGAGATGGATTCATTTGTTTTGGTTATTTCTCCATTTCCATTTTTTTGGTGTCCCCATAAATCAAAAAATTGCAAACCATTTATACATTGAAAATGAATTGGTTTCTTCAGGATCTTGGATTATGTGATAACACCCTGAGGAAAAGTAATGGAATATGGTAAATGTTTTTGTGAACCAGTAAAAAATTTCTATGTTTTTTACATGTGGGTAAGTAGATAGAATGTGATATATCACCAATGTGTGTTAAATGTGGAGGTAAGGAAGTGATGTTTCATTAATGTGAATCCACCATAATTTATCATTATTTTCACCATCTAAAATGACTTTTTTATGTGTTTTATTTTCTATGTTGTCCTTACTAGTCACCCGGGTATGGAATGAATAAATAATTATTTTATATATTATGGAATTGAATGGGTTGGTTTGGAAAATATAATGGAATTTGTTAATTAATATGTTGGAAATGTCAAATGGGTTTAATGAAATGATGTTTGGTGTTATGCATTTAGAGGTAGATACAAAGTTGGTTGTGTTTTGAGTTTGTTGTCTGTTTGAGAACCCATAGGTTGGGTATGGGTGTTTGATGTCATATATGTGTATAATTATAATTTTTTATGATTTCAATTTTCACCCCAACCATATTGATAACTATGTGTCGAACACACATATAGTCATGCATGGGGTGTCTTTACCAACACTCTGATGGGAGGATGAATGGTTTTCCACCAACTCTTCCTTATTCCCTCTTCCAGAAAGTGATATCTCATGTTTTTCAGGCATGAT
This sequence comes from Viscum album, assembly GCA_963277665.1. Taxonomy (NCBI): domain Eukaryota; kingdom Viridiplantae; phylum Streptophyta; class Magnoliopsida; order Santalales; family Viscaceae; genus Viscum; species Viscum album. Next base: position 1,391,225,253 of record OY728126.1, on the reverse strand, counting down.
TTGGTGATATGTCATAGCCATGGGGTCTACTGGTGATGTGGTTTTTTCATAGGTGTCTTCAAGATTACTTGTGATGTTTTTTACCATATTTCTTTGCAATATGTTGTGATGTACTTTCCATGGGGTCATCGGGATGAGACGTCACATGTTGTGAGGACCATGTGTGTGTGGGTGGGATTTGTTGTAAATCCAAACTGTGTGGGGGGTGGTCATGTTGTAAGGCCCATGTGTTTGTAGAAAGGACCTGTTTTGAGGCATGTGTGTGTGTGTGTGTGTTTTGGATATGTTGTAAGGCCCAGTTGTGTGTGGGAGGGATATGTTTTATTGCTCGGGTGTGTACGAGTGGGTTGTAATGTGGTATATTCGACAGAGATGGGAGTTTTAGGTTATTTTCCAATGGGGTGTGAGAGAGTATAATTTGTGGGAATGATGTGAGGGGTAACCTATCATTGATTTTGTTAAAATTATATAACATTACTTGTGTTACATGGTGAGAGTTCCTTGGTGAATTTGGACAGTTAGTATACCTTTTATGTTGTTGTTGGTTAATCTATTTTCTTATGGGGGCATTAGTAAGCCTCTTTCATATGTGAACAGGAGACTATGGTTTTTCCTACTAAGAATAATTGTATTCTCACCATACATATATAATTTATTTTTAGGTTTCTATGAGAATTTCACAGACCGTGATGTACCTTCCGATCTCAAGTCTTGATAGTTTTTGTGTCACTTCTTATCATTACTTTTTGGTATTTACTTTAGAGACTTTTGTATTTTTATTGGTTCAATTTTACCTATTCATGTGGGATGGTTTTTCCTTCATTTTTTTATGTCTTGTCATTACATGTGGATGATCCCTCTTAAATCGTAATTTTTTTCAATACAGGTTAATGCCTCACATATTGAGAGAAGTTTAACACCCTTGGTTCTAATAACCATCCTAGGGCCTACTAGAGGCTACACTGTTGGGGGAACATGTAACGACCCAATCTTTTGAGTAGTATATTAACTTACTCTTATTTATTTAATAAGATGTTAATGGTTAATGCAGAAAGAGGAGTCGATGGCTTCATCCAGTAGACTCAACCCTTACGAAGCCCACTTATCAGAGCTTGGGAAGGAGGTAGCATCTGTGGGCTTCGCTTTGGACCAAGCCCAAGCCGAGCTCCAGCGTGTCAATCTTGAACGAAAACGCTTGCAGGAGAAGTTCAAGTTAGTGGAGATTGCTACTAGGGCAATGTTATCTGAGACTCCCTCAGATTCTCTCACCATAGCACACCTTACACTTAGGTCTTATGCCAGTGTTATAAGGGGCTATGTGATGAGACCCTAGTTTCCTTGTGTAATGTAATGAAAGTTTATGTTATAAAATGGCGGGATGCTATAGTTGGTATCAAAGGATGGTTTAGTTATTTGTGGAAATTTGGATATAAAAACTTTAGGAAGAACCCTATAGAAGAGTTTAAATATAGGAAAACTTCCTGGTATTTTGGTAAGTATTAAGTAAGTGGTCTATCAGACAAATACATCCCTGTCTGGATACGAGCAGGTAGAGGCGGCTCTGGCACAGATGTACATAGGGGTAAAACCCGAAAACACCGCTTTGAGCTAGACTCGAACGGGAACTGGTGCACGATAACGGGCCTTGCTGCACTCTTGGTTACGACACTCCCGGGAGATATGTTTGGTTAATCACATGCTTTTTATGAATCATTATGAAGGAATTATAGAGAACTATAATTGTCTAAGCACGAAGTCTTATTTAAAAGATTCATAAATGAAATAAGTTTCTCACTAAGGTTTTATTCTTTTAGAAAATGGCGGGCAATAGGAGAAACCGTGCCGATGGTGACCGCAATGCACCATGTGCTGACGGCCCTCCGATGGAAGCCGGAATGGAAACATTCATGCGGATGATGAACCAACTGACTCAAGTTATGAGTAATAACTTGAATCAAGCTGAGAGGCCGACCTCACCACGAAGGGAACAACTTTCTGTTGAGTCCTTCATGCGTCAACGACCGCCAACATTCAGTGGATCTACTGACCCATTGGTTGCGGAACAATGGATAAGCTCCATTGAAAAGATCTTTTCTGTACTTCATTGTTCGGAACAAGAAAAAGTCACCCTTGCTGTTTACCGCCTAGAGGGAGAAGCTGATCAGTGGTGGTCACTGATCAAAAACACGAAGCCACGAGGAGAGATGGAAGCTATGGAGTGGGAAGAATTTCGGGGGATTTTCTTTAACAAGTATTTCCCTCGTTCCATGAGAACGAAAATGGAGAAAGAGTTTCTCGAGCTGAAGCAGAAGGAGAACGAATCTGTCGGAAGCTATGAGATGAACTTCACAAGGCTTTCCCGTTATACCTCAAGCTTTGTCATGGACCCTAATGGGAAGGTTGATAGATTCTTTGGCGGACTACGACCACATCTGCGGAAGAATCTAGCCAACAGGGACTACGATAGCTATGAAGAAATAGTTCGAAGTGCTATGAAAGTTGAACTAGAGTTTGGGGAGACACAGTGGTCTCACAAATCTAATGAGAAGAAGAGAACTCTAGAACCAAGCCTGGGAAGAAGTTTTGATCAGGAAAGAGGTGGAAAGCATATGCAACATGCCACATGCAATAAATGTGGGAAGAAGCATCCGGGGAACTGCTTGATCGGAAGTGGAAAGTGCTATAGGTGTGGAAAAGAAGGCCATATTTCTCGGAATTGTCGTGGTGATGTGAAGCCTCAACTTCCCAACACTAACGACAGAGGAAAGATGGTTCCGGCCCTACCCGAAGTCACATGCTTCATGTGTGGACAGCTTGGGCACTTTGCTAATCAATGTCCAAATCCGAGGGCGGTGGAGGGGAATCACCATCAACCTCAGCAGAGGCCAAGGGAGCAAGGTCGTGCTTTCGCTATCACAACAACTGAAGTTGAAGTTCCGAACGATGTGGTAGCAGGTACTCTTGTTGTCCTCTCAAAACTAGCAAGTGCTTTATTTGATTCTGGTTCTACGCATTCCTTTATTTCTTCCAAGTTTGCAAAGAATATAGAATCAATCCCTGATTTGCTTGAGGTAGAGTTGTCAGTCAAGACTCCAAGTGGGATTATCCATGCATCAACAGTGTTTAGAGACTCTAGTGTTTACTTTGGTGAGCACAATCTTATCGCAAATCTAGTAGTCATTCCCATGATGGAATTTGACATTATACTAGGGATGGACTGGCTCTCAAAGTATAATGCTAAGATCAAATGCAGAAGTAAGGAAATCTCAGTAGTCTTGAATGAACGACCTACAGTTATCTTCCGAGGAGAGATATCCCGAACTGATCCCTATCTAGAAGCACCTCCTATAGCTTTCTTTATGGAGTTAATCGGTGATGAGGAAGAAGGGAAAGGGAGCATAAAAATTGAAGATGTTCCGATTGTTCAAGAATACATGGATGTATTTCCTGAGGAGTTACCTGGACCTCCCCCAGAAAGAGAGGTAGAGTTATCCATTGAACTCGTACCTGGGTCTCAACCGATATCAAAGACTCCGTATAGAATGGCAAATGTGGAGCTAGAGGAGCTAAAGAAACAACTCCAAGACTTGTTGGAGAAGGGGTTTATCCGACCGAGTGTGTCTCCTTGGGGAGCACCAGTTCTCTTTGTGAAGAAGAAGGATGGATCAATGCGGCTATGCATTGATTATAGAGAACTGAACGGGATCACAGTGAAGAACAGATACCCTCTTCCAAGAATTGATGATTTATTTGACCAACTTCGTGGGGCTCAATTCTTCTCTAAGATTGACCTTCGATCTGGTTATCATCAACTGAGGGTGAAGAAGGAAGATATACCAAAGACTGCCTTCCGATCAAGATATGGGCATTATGAGTTTACTGTTATGCCCTTCGGCTTGACTAATGCTCCTGCTATTTTCATGGATTTGATGAATAGAGTCTTTAAGGACTACCTTGATAACATTGTGGTAGTTTTTATTGATGATATTTTGATATATTCAAAAAGTCGGGAGGAGCATGAAGATCATCTGAGGGTTATTTTGAAAACTCTACGGAAGGAGAGGCTCTTTGGGAAGTTCAGCAAGTGTGAGTTTTGGTTACAACAAGTGGCTTTCTTGGGGCACATCGTAACCAATGAAGGAATCTCGGTTGACCCTGCAAAGACAATGGTTGTGGAGGAGTGGCCTCAACCCACAACAGTAACTGAGATTCGTAGTTTCCTTGGTTTAGCGGGATATTATAGGAGGTTTGTGAAAAACTTTTCACGGCTTTCTAATCCACTAACCAAGTTGACTCGAAAAGGGGTTAAGTTCATCTGGGCAAAGGAATGCGAGGAAAGTTTCCAAGAGCTGAAGAAGAGATTGGTTACTGCACCTGTGTTAACACTACCCTCTATCGGAGAAGGATTCGTTATTTTTAGCGATGCATCTCTGAAAGGGCTTGGGTGCGTCCTCATGCAAAATGACAAAGTAATTGCTTATGCATCTCGACAGTTGAAGATTCATGAGCAGAATTATCCTACGCATGATCTAGAGCTGGCGGCAGTTGTTTTTGCTCTAAAGATATGGAGGCACTATCTTTATGGGGAGAAATGTGATATATACACTGACCACCAAAGTCTAAAGTATATTTTCACACAGAAAGAATTGAACATGAGACAAAGGAGATGGTTGGAGCTTATTAAAGACTATGATTGTTCAATTCATTATCACCCTGGAAGAGCAAACAAAGTCGCAGATGCGTTAAGCAGGAAAGATCCTGTTGTTCTGGCAACAATGAGGATCCTGGGAGATCCCTTGATTAAAGATCTAGTAAAACTGGACATGGGAATTATAAGGAAAGGGACATCATCAACCCTATCCCAAATGATTTCTCAACCTTCATTACTAGAGAAGATCAAGAAGGCTCAAAAAGAAGATCCTTTGCTGCAGGAGAAGTTAGAGGCTGTAAAGGATGGGAAGTTCCCTGATTTCAATATTGATCAAGAAGGCGTGTTGAAATTTCGTACCAGACTATGTGTTCCATCAATTCCGGAGATAAAGAAAGAACTGATGGATGAAGCTCATAGCTCTACTTTCTCTATACATCCGGGAAGCACTAAGATGTATAGAGACCTTCGTGATCATTATTGGTGGGATAACATGAAGAGGGAGATTGCCGATTACACTACAAGGTGCCTGGTGTGTCAGCAAGTAAAGGCAGAAAGACAACTTCCTAAGGGGGTATTACAACCGCTACCCATACCCGTATGGAAGTGGGATAATATCACCATGGACTTTGTAACTGGTCTCCCGAAAACATCCAAAGGAAACAATGCGATATGGGTTATTGTGGACCGTCTCACCAAGACAGCCCATTTTATCTCTATTCGAGAAGATTTCTCTCTGGATCAGCTTTCCAAGATATACGTGAAGGAAGTGGTAAGGCTTCATGGGGTACCACTATCCATCGTATCTGATCGTGACCCAAGATTCACATCAAAATTCTGGAGAAGTCTTCAGCATGCTCTGAATACTGAATTGAATTTTAGTACAGCCTATCATCCTCAAACTGATGGCCAATCTGAAAGGACTATTCAGACACTCGAAGACATGTTGAGATTATGCTCAATGGAATTTAAAGGTGGATGGGATCAACACCTCCCATTAGTGGAGTTCTCCTATAACAACAGCTTCCATTCGAGTATTCAGATGGCACCCTATGAAGCTCTATATGGAAAGCGGTGTAGAACTCCTACTTGTTGGGATGAAACTGGTGAGAGGAAGCTTCTTGGGCCTGATCTCGTGCAAGAGATGACGGAACAGGTTCATGCCATCCAACAACACATAAAGGCTGCTCAGAGTCGGCAGAAGAGCTATGCTGACAATCGTCGAAGGGACTTGGAGTTTGGTGTTGGTGACAAAGTCTTCCTTCGAATTTCTCCATGGAAGAGAGTCATGCGGTTTGGGAAGAAAGGGAAGCTCAGCCCTAGGTACATTGGCCCCTATGAAATCCTTGATCGCATAGGAGCAGTGGCCTACCGTCTAGCACTTCCACCGAACCTAGCTCAAGTTCATGATGTCTTCCATGTATCTCTCTTGAGGAAGTACATACCCGACCCTTCGCATGTACTGAACCCAGAGGTGGTACAACTTGAACATGACCTCTCTTATGAGGAGCAGCCCGTGGAGATCTTGGACCGTAGAGACAAGGTCCTACGAAACAAGACTACCCACCTTGTGAAAGTGTTGTGGAGGAATCATAAATATGAAGAAGCGACTTGGGAGCCTGAGGAAACGATGAAGCAAAAGTACCCTCACCTTTTCAACTAGGCCTCAAGTATAAATTTCGGGGACGAAATTTCTTAAGGGGGGAAGAATGTAACGACCCAATCTTTTGAGTAGTATATTAACATACTCTTATTTATTTAATAAGATGTTAATGGTTAATGCAGAAAGAGGAGTCGATGGCTTCATCCAGTAGACTCAACCCTTACGAAGCCCACTTATCAGAGCTTGGGAAGGAGGTAGCATCTGTGGGCTTCGCTTTGGACCAAGCCCAAGCCGAGCTCCAGCGTGTCAAGCTTGAACGAAAACGCTTGCAGGAGAAGTTCAAGTTAGTGGAGATTGCTACTAGGGCAATGTTATCTGAGACTCCCTCAGATTCTCTCACCATAGCACACCTTACACTTAGGTCTTATGCCAGTGTTATAAGGGGCTATGTGATGAGACCCTAGTTTCCTTGTGTAATGTAATGAAAGTTTATGTTATAAAATGGCGGGATTCTATAGAACAATCACACTCCCCACACTATACTATGTTTTGAAGGAAGGGGTCCTAATAGTACAATCTAATCAATGTTACTGAAATTGAATATTCGCATGATTTATTTTTAAAAAATATAAAGTAATTTTATGTATATTATTATTCATTTATAACTAAATAATCCTAAAATAGTTTTAAAAAGAAATCAGTGAATATTTCATTTATCGAATATTTCCTTATTCATGTAATTCATATATATTTAATATTTATTTATTAAAAACCCAAGGAGGGCTTGGGGTTTACTTAATGATTTTCATGGGAACATTCAATGATAATCAACCTTATTCTAAAATGTTATTGTATAGAATCTAGATCTAATATGTAATTTTCTTGTGAAATATGGTGTGATAATGAGTTAGTTTATCATTAGAAGTGGATTTTTTTATTTCAATGTTAGAATGAAACCACATATTCAATATGCGTAGAATAATTATTCTAGGATGTTGAAACCAATTATTATTCTAAGAATCATTTTAGAATAAATCATCATTGTCCACCCATTCGTTGAAATTTAAAATTTCTATATGGATCTGTAAATAAAAATTCTCATTTTATGAATTTATGTTGTGATTGAAACCAACATCAATCTTAGCTTGTCTGAGTCTACACAGTTATATACAAAAACATAATGAGGAAAAAAGTATAGGGTGGGGTTGTATGCTTATGTAAGAGGATCATGTCCAACAATATTAATCTCACTAACTCATTCCATGAAGTAACTATTCAACTCAAGACCATGAGATATCTATGATAAATGGCGTAACATGCCATGATTTCATAGCAAGTTATTTTTTTAATGTAATTCAAAAGCTTGCACAACACGCAACACCGTGTTTGAGCACACCACGATTTACCAGACTTGCCGTTCAAAAAGAGGTTATGAATAGTATTTAATAAATTTTCAATTTTATATAACACATATAATTTTAGACTCCATTTTATGTGTTTCTTTAACATAATATAAGAATAAATTGAATTTTTCTGATAAAAGAATAATTTTACAATTAATGCAATATTACAATCGTTTAATGCAAATCCATTTCTAAATACAATATTTGACAATTTTATATATTCTATTTAATGAAATTAAAATATTATTTAGAATCATGACATAAAAATTTATTTTGGATAAATTTTTGGTACTTTTATAATAACATTCATATTTTGATGATTACAGAAAAATATTAAAATTTAATTGAAAACAACTTTCTTAATCAAAATAATTTATCTGGATAAATTATTAATTTTAACGGATAAGAAGTATAATTAAATTATATTTTTATCATTTGATACAATTCATGTCATTATAAGTAATTTCATATTAACATTTTACATAAACACAAGTCTATCTTTTGAAAGTTTTTTACTTTTTAAAAACTTGCTTTTCAGTTCTGACAACAGGAATTAATATTAATTTAATTAATGCAACATATATGTTTTGAATATGGAAAAATAGAATTAATTTTTTAATTTTTAATGTCAAAAATAGCTTAGGGTAAATTTTTGGTATTTTTCCGAAAACATTCAGTTTTAGATTAGTAGTGAAAAACACTGCATTATAGTTTAAAACTGACATTTTAATTAAATAAATATTTATTTTATTTTAATTAAATTTAATTAAAAATTGATATATGATACCTATATATTTTAAATTTAATTCATTGGATTCATTTTATAATATTGTAGATGTATATAATTTTATTGAACGTTGTGTCGTCTTTTACCCACCTTCTAGGAGCATTTGCAAATTTTAATAAAACATATTATTACCACTTCTGTGAATTGAATTTCAAAACACTAAGAGACATTTTTAATATGAGTATGTAAAATTTCTTTTAATAGGATGAAAATGATATTTGGATAACAGTAACTGTTGACTTTTATTTACCTCGGCTAAAAGTAAATAAGGTAACTAAAGGTAAAATTGATATTATAATTGTCCAGAACAAGTCCTAATTCTATTTTATAAGTTTAATTGGAACAAAAACAAAATTATAAATAAAATATGATCCTTTAGGTCCACATGGATTAGTTTAGGACATTTATTAACATTTTATTTAAAGAAGTGTTAAAAGTGTAAAATTCAATATTTATTAACTAAACCATTTTTAATATAGTGTAATACATAAGATAGATTCACCTAAAAATATTTATTATAAAAATAAAAATATTTCCTACATAATTTTATTTTATTTAAATAAATTAAATATTAAATAATTAAATTTTGTTATGACATAATGATGATGCAGTTATTACCTTCTTAATTAATTATTAAAATGGTTTATATTATAAATATTAAAATAAATATTATTTAAACGATTTTATTCAATTGAAAAGATTTATAGGTTAACTTGACATGCTAGGGTTTAATAGATATTTTTTTCGAACTGATAAAGTTGTTATGACTTTCAAAAAAACAAAATACCAAATTCTATCAAAATTGAAATAAATTAGTTTTTAAATAAAATACTATATTATTTGTTGATATATATTCCTAAAAATATAAAGTTCAAACAAAGGGATTAAAAATTATTATATATGTCATTAATGAGCCAATTTAGGTTTTCTTGTATGTTTATAGTATGTTTATTAACCATATAGTGTGATAATATAAAAAGACAAGGTAAAACATAAACTATTTAACTAAGAGTTAAATTTAAAAGATAAGGTTATAATAATAAGAAAAAATTTTCTAAATCCTATTTTTTGAAGGGATTTCGACCTATACCCACCTTAGAATCTATTTAAATCATTTTGGGGCCATTAAAAACCGGAAATGATTTCATTATAAAATAATATTTCAAACTTTTCCAAAAGTGACCCTCACCACTCTTATAAAAAGGTACTTACCCTTCTCATAATATCTCACCTCCAAATCCAATTGAATCTGACAAACCCTACACAAATATCTTCCCAACATCCAATAATTCAACCTATTTTCCTTTTTTTGATCATAAATCCATCATAAACAAACCTTTTATCAACTCAAAATGAAACACCCGAAGAAGAGATAATAATTTCACCACCTTCTTTCATGTTTTTTTCTTCTTCCACTTCCCCATTATTTTTTGAATACAAAAAAAAATAATAAATCCAATAAAATATACATACCTTTATGTATTTATAACTATGTTACAAAAATATTTCTTATTCAATCCATCTTAAAAATGACAAAGTCACCATATGTGTGTACGTACGGCTTACCGTCTCTACGTCGTGGTGTAGTTTTTTGTTGAAACACTTTATTATATGGATATGTATGATAATGTGTATAACTGATTTAAATAATAAATATAGCATGGTAAGGAATCTTTATATATGATATACCATTCAATTACATACGATTTCACCATCGATATAATGATATTTTCCCTCGTGCATACGTACGGCTTACCGTCTCCACGATCGCGATTAGATTAATTCTACATTGTAATAATTCAAGAATAATTTTTATTTTATGATTAAAAAACATTTTTGAGAACTTAATATCATTCTGTGTATGAATTAAATACAGACTATACACAACAAACAAGACTTACATTAAAAACATATAAGGGAAAATGAAATAGTTAACAACCAAAACAATGATACTACTGAAATTTCAATAAAAAAATAAATATTAGAAGATCATATATGATATCATATTTCAATATTTGGTTAAAAACTTTTTTAATAAAAATTATATTACCATTATAAAAGATGTTAACCTACCCAATACTAAAGACAGGTACAAGGTAAGGGGTTTTCATCTCACTTCTTATTCCCGTGAGATTCATGCTATATTGCCACTATTTCTATTTGTGTGGTGTATGTACAAACCATAATTTTATTATTTGTGTATTCTAATATAATAAATGGGTATTTAAATCTTCATAGTATGATACATCCTTCATGGGGTGTATGTTTCTTAATTTACCAAATCGGTAAGGGAATTTCAAATTTCAATTTTCACTCATTGGGCTTTACGCATACTTCATTGATTATTTTACTCCAAGATTATTTGTGGAATACAAATTTATTATTTATGTAGTAATTTAAACACACTGTTCTTTTTATATACCTTTGATATACATAATTACTCCATTGATAAATTCACATTCAATTGATATGAACTTTTTAAGGGAAATCCTAACCCAATTTCCATTCATTGAGTTAAACATCTAAGTCGTTGGTTTTCTTTTTAATAGAATATGTGTGAATGTAATATGATTTATTTTCCATGAATATCCTATTATATTATGTGTATTTATATTTTTCACGTAGAATTATTTCTTTGATTCATCCTTAATCAATGGATATGGTCTTTATAAGGTATTTCATCTCAATTTACATTCCATTGGGTCCTCTTTGTCGTTATGCCCAAATTAAAATTTATATGTACTATATACTGTACTTTGACATATTATATCATGAATTCATTTATTCTCATGATATTATAGTTTTTTTATTAATGTCATTTCTCAATTACGTGTATTCAGGAGTCTCTTATTTAGTTAGGAACTCTCTATCTAAAATATCGTTTTAAGTGTTTGAAATATTTATTCTTCAAAATATTTCTCATAAATGTCCTTATTTTGAAAATAGTTTTAAGTATTTAAATAAATGGGCATAAATTATTTCAAAATAAAATTCCACTTAAATGATGCAATTTGGTATGAGACACTTTGATTCAAAAATCCCTTTTAAATGGATTCTTTGATAAATAGTGTGACATCTAAATGTTTTCAAGAAAAAGGGGATATTTCACTCAAATAGTTTTAATGACTATTTTCATCTATGTAAATATACTTCAATGTATTTCATTATTGATTGAGATTGATTTATAAAAATATAATCATCTATATTTTATTGAATGAGTGTTGTTTGACTATGGATGTGCTATTTTAATGCCATGCATGGTTTGCGGTTAAAATAGTGACATTTCGTATGCTAATTTTAATATAAAAGTTTAGATTATGTTTCACCCTTTCATATTAGGAATTCATTAGACTAAGTAATTGATGGGTGGAGCCCGCTATAGCTCCTCAATGCATTATTAGGTCTCATGAGACAAACTAGTGTCTCAGCATAAGGCCTTGAAAATATTTTATTTGTATTTTTGGCACAAGGCCTTGACTATGTGGTTATGAAGACTGGAATTACGCATTCCATCATTATGAGATTGGCTATTGATATTACATGTTATTATTCAACTAGTAGAATATCGATGTGAATAAGTAAATGAAATTATTTGATTTATCTTTTCCATATTATAATGATTTTTATGTTTTTAAGGCTTGTGTTCTAGTCTTATACATTTCCTTCATTTTTTATTCTTATTTATCAAAGTTTTCGTTATATTTTTATCCTTACCGAGCACCTGAGGTCACCCCTTTCTTATTTTTTGTTTTTCCCAGGATGCGACAAAGTATATTTCAATTAACCTATAAGAATTGGCTATGGGATGTAAGAGTGATCAAAGAGGACACAATGTTGTTTTTTTATTAATGATGTAATGTAAAACTTATGTATGTATCTAGTACATCAAGGGTACTAAACTGATCACTCCATTAGGACAAGATTCCTTGTATCATTCCAATGCTATGTAATAATGCCCGGATTTAGGGTAACTGGGGTCGGGGCGTTATAGTTGGTATTAGAGAAGGTTTAGTAAAAACATTGGAACCTAGATTTAGAAAAAAAACATTGATTAGGAAACACTACCCTAATATAGACATTGCGTATTAGTATAGAAGATAATCCAAAAAAATTTGTAAGGTAAATATTATATGGGTTTTACCTGAAATACATCCCTATCTGGATACGAGCAGGTAGAGGCGGCTCTGGAACAGATGTACCTAGGTGTGAATATTCTGACAAGGAGTTTCGGGCTTGACCCGAGTTATCTTAGAACATGACAACGGGCCTTGCTGCACTCATGGTTATGACACTCTCAGGTTATATTCTTAGGATAATTCATATTTTCATTAAAAATTGATTTGAAATATTTTAATATAAGATGGGAATTAATAACCTCAGTTTATCCTATGGTCTTTCATATAGAAAATAAGGTGTCATGATATTCTTTAAATGATTTAATGACTCACACTATGATTTCTTATGTTAGTCATGGGATGGATTCCAAGGAATATATAGTAACATTGAACATGATGTACATGGTAGGCATAACGGAGGAAATGACCAACAAAATGGAATGTTGATAGATGTAAAAATATCGTGTTCATGCCGAATAAGTTTTCCAAAAATATGATATAAAATATATATATTAACTAACTCCCAGACTCAACAATGAAGAGAAAGGCGGTGAATGATAAGTGCTCCTACAGTGGATACAATGGAGAAAAAAATATCAATTTCCATCATGTTGGAAATGTGGACGAAAACACCTAGGAATGTGTCTCAATGGAACAAAAAATGAATAATGTGTGGGAATAAAATAAAAAAAGTAATTAATTGTAGAGTAAAAATGAAGAGTGTGGTGGAAGAACATAAAAATGAGCCCAAGAATCCATTTAAAGTAACTTTCCATATATTTAGGGGAACTGGGCATTACCTGAGTGAATTCACTATTTTATATAAAAACCTATTGGTTAATGAAGAATGTATGTGGAATTTAATGGATAGAGAAATGCTTAAATGTATTAGTGCACTTTGATGATGGGATTACTTTGGAAGGATTTTCTCTTATATGTGTATGATATAGTTTGTTATGTGAAAGTTCTATTTTAGGAATAATTATATTTTATATAGTTTATATAGTTATAAATAACCATTTTGGTTTATCTTATCCTTGAATTTGAGTCAAATAATAGTTTGTAAAATTTGGAAAGAAAATGTGAGGTATGAGAAAACATTTGGGGTGAAATTATGTTATTGTTATTTTGAGGAATTTATCTCATTTTGGGAATGTTATATAATATATTATTTGAAAAAAGACAACATGCAGACCGTGTGACAACCCATTACATTGGAAAAAGCTACGATAATCGAACCCGAAAAAATAGTGCGATTGGGATTTATCACCTACCACTGGAATACGCGAAGTCCCTGATTAGTGTGGCTAATTATATTTAGTTAATTTATTTTATTGATCAATAATAAGTTGATTTGGGATGTTATGTATTATCAAATAGATATCCATAGTATTGAAAATGATTTTCTAATTAAGTGATTAATGTTATTTTGGAAGACGTTCACTCTGTTTGGAACACTATATGCCTAAGGAAAACAGAATACTATGGTATTTCAATTGGGGAGTAATGGTGGATTTTTATCTTTTTTTTATTGTAGATTTATTTCAATTTTGGTTATTTTGTAAATGATTGTCCTATCATAGAGAATATGTGATTAGGTTCATAAATTTTAATAATTTGACTTTAAGAGTAGTCAATGTTATTTTGAGAAACACATTAACATGGAAGACTAAACAAAAAAATATTTCTATGTTTTGGGATTCAATATTAATTTGGATTATATTGACGGATTTTAAGGACAAATGTTTATTGAATAATATTTATTAATCATTGTGTGTTGTTGGTTTAATTATAGAATTTAATATTACTATTTCTTTTTCTAAAGGATTATCCATTTTGCAGAACATCAGATATTGTACAAACCATTTTTATTTGGGATAATCACTAAATATAAGGTATTTTTTTTATCTTGTGTGGATCATGTGATTATGTAGAAGATGATTTGGGTGCTTCAGGTTGGACAAAGTCATCTTGAATACTCATCGTCTAAAAAAAGATGAGTTAGTGGTGGAAATTTATTAAAGGATGAAACTCTACTTAAAAAGTAAGTATATCTTTTTATGTTCCTAATCAATCTCATAAATTATTTCATAAGCTTTATGAAATTGAACTTTAAACAAAAAAATGTTGTCTGTTTTCTTTTCTTTCTGGGAAATTAATGATTATTTATCCCATCATAAGTTTATGGTTTTCTTATTGTTAACATTCTCCTAATCATGTTTTCTATCACACTTTATAAGAACACGACACTTATTTTAACTTGAAAATCCATGTTTTCCTACAGGGAATCCAAGTATGGGTTATATCGGGTGACCTTTGTACTTCTCCTTCTATCTTTTAAAGTGATATTTTTATTGTATTTTTTTGATGTGGGACATTAAATTAAGTTCCCATGCCCAATTCTAAAATTTTTTGGATGAAATTTACAAAAGGGGGAAGAATGTAACACCCCAAGATTTCATAGTATGTAATTTTCTTTATTGTAATTCAATAGATTGCGCTACACGCAACACTGAGTTTGAGTGTACCACGACATACCAAACTAGCCGTTGAAAAATGCAGTTAGAATAGTTTTTTAATGAGCTATGAATTTTATATAAATCCAATAATTTTACAATATATATTATGTGTTTCATAAAAATAATATAATGACAAATTCATTTTTTAGATAAAAGAAGTATTTTTCAAAAAAAATTCAATTTTACCACCTTTAATGGAAAACCCTTTTTAAAAACCAATATTTCACACTATTATATATTAAATTTAATGAAATTAAATTCTTCTTTATAATCGGAAGATAAAAATTTATTTTGGATATATTTTATCTACTTATCTGATAACATTCATATTTTTGGTTGATACTAAAAAATATTAAATTTTAATTGAAAAAAACTATTTTAATAGAAATAATTTATAGTGTTTACTAATTAATTTTTATGGTTTTGAAGTATTATTAGAATAAATTTTCATAATTTAATTCAATTTAAGTCATTATAAGTAATTTCACCTTTAAATTTGACGTAAACACATGTCAAACTTTTGATAGTTTTTACTTTTAAAAAACATCCTTTCAGATTTGACAAAAGGAATTAATTTTAAATTAATTAATGAAACATAAATTTTTATAATTCATTAAAATATAATTCATTGTTTAATTCATAATATCAAAATATCATTAGGGTTATTTTTTGGTATTTTTCTGAAAAAATTCAATTTTTGATGAATAGTGAAAAACACTACATTATAGTTTAAAACCAACATTTTCATTAAATAATTATTTATTTTATTTAAATATATTCTAAGTCAATATATATTTATACTACCTATATAAGTTCAATGTAATTCATTGGTTTCATTTAATAATAAAATTAGATGAATAAAATTTTATTGAACTTTTTACTGTCTTTTCCCCACATTCTAGGAGCATTTGTAAATTTGCATAAAACATAATTTTACCACATATTTGAATTGAATTTCAAAATTCTGCAAGACATGGTAAATATTAGTAATTAAAATTTGGTTCAATAAGATGAATATAATTTTTTTTGAACATTGACTTCTGACTTTTATTAACCACAGTTAAAAGTAAATAGGTAATTAAAAGTAAAAATGTTATTATAATTACCCTAACACATGACCTAATTCTATTTGAAATGTGCAATTCGAACAAAAACTACCTAAGGAATATAATATGATCCTTTATGTCTACTAGGAAAAGATTAGGACATTAATTATAATTTTATTTAAAGAAGGGTTAGAATTGTAAAATTCAATGTTTATTTCCTAAACCATTTTTAATATAGGGTTCTACATAAGATAAATTAAACTATAAATATTCATTATAAAGATAATAATAATTAATAAATAATTGTATTTTATTAATAATTTTTAGGGATTAAATAAGTAAATTTATTTATGACACAATGATTATGATGTAATTACCTTCTTAATGAAATATTAAAATATTTTATTTTATGAATATTAAATTAAATAAAATTTAAAAGTTTTGATGCCATCCACGAATTTTCATGGTCAAAATTACATTTTAGGGTTTATTATATAAATCGTTTTCAATGTGATAAAGTTGTTATGGCTTTCACAAAAACAAAATACCAAATACTGTTAAAATTGACATAAATTAGTTTTTAAAATAAATATTATATTATAGATTGATATAATATTCCAAAAAATCTGAGGTTCGGAAAATAGGAATAAATAATATTATATATGTCATTAGGTAACCAATTTAGGTTTTCTTGAATGTTTAGAGTATATTTATTAACCATATTGTGTCAGAATACTAGAAGAAACAAAAAAAGCTAAACTATTAAAATAAGAGTTAAATAAAATTGATAATGTTAAAATGATAACCTAAACTTTTCAAAACCTATTGGTTGAACGTTTTTAGACCCATCCAAACCTTATCCTTGAAATAAATCATTTTGAAGCCATTAGAAACCGAAAATGATTCTATTATATGATAATATTTCAATATTTTACTAAAGGGACCCTCACCTTTCTTGTAAAAGGGTACCTAAACATCTATTAATTTTACACCTCCAAAGAAATTTGGCTCATCCAACCACAACAAAAATATATTCCTAACTTCTATTACTTAAAACTAGTGGCCTTACTTGAATCTTAATGCCTACCTAATAAGCCCTTTGGATCAACTCAAAATGAAACACCCGAAGAAGATGTAAAAATTTCTCCACCCTCTTTCATGTTTTTTTCTTTTTCCTCTTCATCTTTAATTTTTGCCTCCATAAAAATATAATATATCCAATACCTTCTAAATAATTTGATATGAGTGTAAATATGGTACAACTATGTTTTTTATTCTATTTATCTTGTAAATGACCACGTCACCATACATGTGTATGTACGGATTACCGTCTCCATATCGTGGTGTAGTTTCTTATTCAAACAATTATTTATTTGGATTGGTATAACAATGAGTGTAACTGATGTAAATAATAAATATAACTTGTTAATGATTCTGTATATATGATATACCTTCCAGTTACATACGATTTCACCCTGAATATAATGATATGGTTGCTTGTGCGTACATATGGCTTATCGTCTCCATTAACACGATGAGATTCATTCCCCATCATAATAATTCAAGAAAAACATTCATTTTATGATTAAAAATAATGTTTGAGAACATAATATAAAACTGTATATGAATCAAATATAGCCTATTCATAACAAACAAGACTTATGTAACTAAACATTTAAAGGAAAATGAAACAGTTAATAACCAAAACAATGATATGATTGAAATATCATTAAGAAAACAATGTTATAAGATCATATATGATACCATATTTTTTGTATTTGGTTGTTTTATTTTTTAAAAACAATTATTTCACCATTATAAAGGATTTTAAACAACACTATACTAAGGAAATGTACCAGGTAAGGGGTTTTCATCTCACTTCTTTTTCCCGTGAGATTCATTCTATATTGCCACTATTTTCTTTTGTGTGGTTTATGTACTAACCATGATTTTATTATTTGTGTAATATACGTTAATTTATGGGTATTTACATTTTCATTTTATGATACTTTCTTCATGGGGTGTAAGTTTCGTAAGTTACCAAATCGGTAAGGGAATCCCAATTTTCAATTTCCACTCATTGGGCTTTACACAAACATCATTGATAATTTAACTCCATGATTATGTGTGGAATCATTATTTATTATTTATGTTTTAATTTCCACTCCCCATTCTATGGATATTCATTTGATACACATAATCACTTCATTTATAAATTCACATTCCATAGATATGAACTTTTTAAGGGAAATATTAACTCAATTTCCATTCATTGAGTTAAACATCCAAGTCATAGGATTTGTTTTTACAAGAATATGTCTTAATTAAATCAGATTGGTTTAACATAAATATCCTATTATATTGAGTGTATTTATATTTTTAAAACATAATATTTTCATTGATTCATCCTTAATCTAAAGATATAGTCTTTATAAGTTATTTCGTCTCAATTTATATTCCATTGGGACCTCTTTATCGTTATGCACCAATTCACTTTTATGTGAAGTATATACTGTTTTCTGGAATATAATAACATAAATACATTTATTCTCAAGATATTATAATATTTTGATTAATGTTATTCCTCAAATACTTGTATTCAAGAGTCTCTTATTTTATTTATGAATTCTTTAAATAAAATATAGTTTAAATGTTTTAAATATTTATTTATAAACATTTCTCATTAATGTCCATGTTTTAAAAATGGATTTATGTATTTATTTAGATGGACATAAATGTTTTGAAATAAAAATTCTTTTTAAAATGTTAAAAGTGTTATGGGTCACTTTGATTCCAAAAAATATTTTAAACAGATTCTTTGATAAATCGTGCGACATTTAAATTTTTCCAAGAAATAGGGGATATTTTTCTCAAATACTTTTAATGACTATTTTGATCTTTTTCAATATCCTTCGGTGTATTTTATTCTTGTTTGAGGTTGACTTATCATAATATAATCATCCATATTGTATTGAATGAGTTGTGTTTGACTATGGATGTGCTATTTTTTTACATTAATGGTTTGAGGTTAAAATATTGACATTTTGTATGATAGTTTTAGTATGAATGTTTAGATTATGTTTCATCGTTTCATTTGAGGAATGAATTGGACTTAGTATGCGATGGGTGAAACCCTCTATGGCTCCCTGATGCGTTGGTAGGTCTCATGAGACAAATTAGTGTCTTGGAAGAAGTCCTTGAAAAAATCATTTTTGTATTATTGGAACAAGGCCTTGACTATGTGTTAATGTAGTATGGAATTATACATTCCATCATTATGAAATTCGCTAATGATATTACATGTGATTATTCGACTAGTAAAATATCCATGTGAATAAGAAAATGGAATTATTTGATTTATCTTTTCCATATTATGATGAATTTTAAATTTAAAATTCTTGAATTTCAGTCTTATACATTGCCTTAAATGTTTATTCTTATTTATGACTGTTTTAGTTATATTGATATCCTAACTGAGAATCAGAGCTCACCCCATTCTTATGTTGTATTTTTCCAAGGATGGAAAGATACATATTATGATTAACCTGTAGGAATATGCTAAGGGGTATAGGAGTGTTCAAAGGGGACACAATGTTGTTTTTTTATTTCATGATGAAATGTAAAACATTTGTATGTATCTAGTATATCAAATGATAGTAAACTGAGTTGTATTTTGGGACATAATTCATTTTATCATGCCAATGTTAAGTAATATTGCATCGATTTTGGGTAACTGGAGTTGGGGCATTACAGATGGGATTGAAAATGATGGTGGGAATTTATATTTGGTGAGATATTCATATTTTATAATGATAAAAATATCATTAGATTCATTTTTCTATACATTATATAGATCTCATACTATGATGATGGGAACAATAAATTCAAATATATTATTTTTTCTAATCTTTTAAACAATGATAAAAAATGTGTTCGCTAATTATCTGATAAAGTTTTATATTATATATGTATTGAAGGAATCTATTAATAAAGTGAACATAATGTGATTCATTATAAATATCCTCTTATATATAAAAGGAATAAATTGAGAAAATATTTTTCTATGATTGTTAAATTAATGCTACCAACCTTGAGAATTTTATTTTTCCATGTCAAGGGGGTAAAAAGTATCAATGATTTAGTAGAACTATATAAGGTAGGTAAAAATATAGTGAGTTTTATCTATATCCTAATGATATTCTATGATAAATGATATATCATGATGAACCTCAACCAATGATTAATGTATTGATGAATTACAATCATCACTCATGGATGGATGCCCATCTTCAATATAAAATGACATATTATTATATGACACATTCTTATTAGTGTCCTTGAACAAGACATTAAATTTTCAATTTTGTGTCATTGATCTATGATTACTAGATTATCGAAGTGTAAAATCTGAAACAACTATAATATCTCCATATTTTATAATATCCCCTAAATCATCAAAGAGGTAGTTTTTAATCATTTTTTCGGTTTTCTCTTTCTTTAACTGGGTTGGGCCATGATAGAATTATGAGGATACATATAATGGTGAAGTCAGAGATTTTTTGGATGATCAAGATGAAACTTGTTTATTTTGTAGATATTTAGGGATTGAAACACTATGTAAAGTTGTTGCATACGTTTTTAAGTCATAAAATAATAATAAATACAATTTTTTTAAAGGGGTGATAAATTTTTGAGTTATATTTTGGAACATTCAATTATATGACATGTAATTGGGTTACATGTCCTATAAAGTCTCAACTATTGTTTTAAATTGGCTTCCCAACTAAAATTTTTTATTTATAATGTTCTATATTTCTTCTTAACTTGACCCAAGAGCCTTATCTATGAATATTTGGAGCCCTCAATCCCAATGAGGTTATTTCATTCAGTAATAAGTTTTATTAACGAATGTGGTCTGACTTTTTGTGTACGTTTCATATATATCTATTCGTATATTTATCATTGTCTCTGTGGGGGTTCATATTTCCTCATGGGGTTGATAAATCTAAACTAGGTGTTGTTGAGCCTTGTTTCTAGGTTGAGTTCATAGATATTCTACATCTTCATTCTGGTTGCGAGTTTCCATCATGGGCATTGTGTATCCAGTAATGGTTGGTGGTTCCATCATGATTCTCACTTTATGTTAACCTGAATTTAATTTTATAAATTTATTTTTATTAATTAAATTAAAATTTGTGATTTTTGAAATTTATATTTCAATTGGTTTTTAAAAAATTCTCAATTCAATTGAATCAGTGGTTTAGTATAAGTTTTGGCATGAAATTTAAAACATGCTAATTCTATTGAATTGGGTTGTGTTTATGGGAATTTGTAAAATTCTAATTTTTTTAAAATAGTTTATTTGGTAAAAAAAATCACTCAAATTGGAAATTTTATTTATATAATTTTATTTGATAGAACAATGTGTGAAAACCAAAAATTAAATTTAATTTTTGGGTTTTTTGAAAATGATAGAATGTTGTGAATAAATAAATTGATGGTTTTAATTTGTAAAATTGGATTGTGATATTGAATTATGATATTATTTAAAGTTCATACATCCTAAAAATGGATTAAAATTGTTTCTATTAGAACATTTGGGTTCTATCATTGAAAAATGGATGTTTTTGTTTAAAAACCAATTTTATGGGTTTTAAATAGTAATTAACTTATTTGAAATGGAGAATGTGATAAATTTTATTTTATGGTTTATTGAAACAGATTACAAATTATTCATTTTTACTAGACAACATGCATCACATAGGTTGTTAGTGGGTTATTTGGATGGAACATTATTCTTTATAATGCTACAAAACATAAATGCAGTATGTCACATCCCTTAGGAGAAGAAAATGAATCCACATTTGCATGAGTTCAAAGGGAATTATGTACATATTTTCATTCCACTATTATTGTGGACTCCCAATATCCTATAACTATGATACCTTCTTAGGCATATGACCATGTTTCTCAGTTGTTTGTATTTCCAGTGAATATATTTTATTTTATACACTATTTTTATTTTCCTTCTTATTTACATAAACAATTTTATATAAAATCTATTATATAAGACATTTCTGAAAAAGATCCATTATTTTTGAGATGTTTCCTCAATTGAAATGTAAAGCCTTTTTAATGTATTTTAATATTTTAAAATGTAAAACATGAATAAATTAAATTATTTTTATGAAATGAAAAAAATATATTTTAAATTGAAATATCTCTTTTTTTAATTTAGCATTGGAATCTATTACGGAATCCTTTTTGAGACCCTTTTAAAATTTGTATCTCACACCCTACCTATGTCTTCGAATGTTTTTCAGACTATTCCCTTCTTGTTTTGAGATGGGGTAAACCACAACTTAGAGGTGGTTCTAGATGTAGATCCGTGGACTTGGAGAGTTGCATCCCTTGAGACATGGGTAGTTAATTCGGTCTTATTGTATATTTTGGTTTTAGTATATTATATAGTTATACCTATATGACTTCTGGTACTCAACTCGCATTAGAAGATTCTTTTGTATGCTTCCTAATTTGATTACTTCATTTCCACACTAGTAGTAGGAAATCATTCCCACATTTATATTTTTATAGTGAAACGTTCTATTCACTGACTAATGGGGATCAATAACACCCTTCATTCCATTTTAGGATTTCCTCAATTATTGGGTAACTATTGGACCCGAGCTGGTTCAGGAAAATATGGTTTTCGAGTATTAGGTTGAGATTTTCTTGTGAAGTCTAAATGAATTTATATCATCTTTTTGGAACATGACATCTAGTTTGGATTGAGTTTCTAGCCATATATCACAACAACGATATTTATGTCAGTAATGGTTATATAGGAAATACATATTGAGGATCCATTGTTGTCTTTTCCCATATTTTATTAGGATATACCGAAATCAAAATATTTCCATTTATCAGTTCAGATTAATATTTTATTTATACTATGTTTGGTCGTTATTATATTTATTCCATGTTTTTATTGATTTTTGATTTCATCATGCCTCTAAGGAGACATACAAATCAGATCTTGGGGGAACCTACTGTTTAACACAAGAATGTGAGTCCTCTCTTGAACATGAATCTTTTTAAGGTGATTGTGTGCACCATCCAAGATCTAGGACAATCACCACATCCAGATCCCATTCATGATCAAGGGTGGACCCTTGATAAACATTAATTAGAACAATTAAACCATAATTTAACACTTTTTGTCATGATACTAAATATTACCCAATGAATTGGAGTGAGGTCAGGGTGCACCCTTCATAAACATTTTTTTTCATGAATAAGTGTGCCACATATATCATGTAATCTTAAATCATTCAACATAATAAGTCATTCCACAAAAAAAGAAATGTGGAAGAAATACATGTAATACAGAAATAAATAAATAAATGATCATAAAGGTGCATAAAGTAACTAGTGAAATGGGTATGGTATTCACTACGTGGTGATTTTGGCATTGACAATCATGTTGCAATTTCAGAAACATAAGGACGATAAAGAGATTTCTGTAAAATGGGTAGATGAGAGATAAAGGGGTATATAATCATTTATATATGAATTAGATAGTAAGTGGATCATGTAACATAATATAACAACATATGAAATGGAATTTAGACACATAATATAGATGTAATTTGTGATGGAAATAAAGAGAGAGAAATCCCTTATGGAATTTCGGTATTGTAAAATATGTACATGGATGGTATTAATCATAGAGAAAAGGCTATCTTGTAGAGACTCGGGTTTTTGGCCCTGTCAGACTTTGGAATATTTCTAAGATGAATTCTAGAGCAAGGCGCGAAGATGGCGTGCGATTCGGAGGCCCGGTGTGCCCAAAATTGATTTTATAAAAATATTAAGTATTTTTATACTATGTACGTGACGTGGGTGGTATATATCCTAAAAGGTAGCTCATAGATGGAATCTGAGGGTATAGTTGCATCCGGAACGTGTCGATTAACCTAGGCGAGGTGGAAACATTGCGGGCGCGGGCCTGCGGTGAGAAACGCCACCACGGGCATTTTCGTAATTAAGTGGAGAGGTAAGTATGCGAGCGTCGGCTAGAATAATTTATGAACAGAGTCTTGGATTGAAAAGATGAGTCCTCCATTGTGTTCAGAACGGTGCATTTACCCTAGGGGTGACCTTAACTTTGTTCTCATCGGGCGTTGGGTCCGAAGAGGGTTTGGCGCCGGTGGGCGGCTGATATAAATATCAGTGCCCCCCCCCCCCTTATCGTTCCTCTCGACGTATTTCGCCGTTCTTCCCGCCGCTCCAACGAATCGAGCAAAAGAAGAGCCCACGAGCTCAAAATTCGATGGCGGGCATTCCAGGAGCGCGCAGCGGAAGCTCTGGAGCGCGGATCTAAGGCAGAACGTCGGTGTTTCGCCCGCGATGGGGGCGAATTTGAGTTTTAATCCCCGATCCCCTTTTTGCTGTGTTTTCTCGCAAATTGAAGCCGTAGTAGTGTAGATCGGGTCCCGAGGGTCGCACAGATGCCTCCGGATCGAAAAACGGACCACCGAGAAGCTCCCGATGGTCCGCGGATGATCTTCCGGTGGCGGCGGCGGCCGGACCGGCCAGGTGGGGCCGGTCCGGTCCGTTTTTGTTCGGGGGTTCTAAAAACCCCCATTTTGTGCAATCTAAAAGTCGGAATCACATGCCGTCTACGGTGACGTGACCCTGGGATTGAGACAGACCTATTCGGATAGGTTCGGGTTTTTTTGGGTTAGGTCCATGACCTGGGGTCACGAAACGTCGAATAATAATAATATTTTAATTATTATTAGACTTTGACCGGCCGTAACTTTTCCCTGGAGTGTCATAATGAGTGTCGTTAGTGGCATTGAGACCTTGATGGTACGACAGACTTTTTGAGAAGGTTTCCAGGTGTTGGGACTGAGAATGGTGTGCGGGCCCCACGAGGCCTTGTTTTGGCGTTTGTGGAGAAACGCAGCTTTCAACCAGATGTCTGATTTTGACGGATGATTAGTCAATCCTATGTGTTTTTCCGAGAGGGTCGTAATGGTGTGATCCGTTCAAGGTGTTTTGGGATCGAGGCATGGGCCCCACCGGGGTAGCCCTTCGATGAATAGTACCTTTTTCACCGGGTGTCCGTTTCGGACAAGAGAGTAGTTGATTCCTCTTGTTTTTCTGAGGGGATCATCACAGTATGATCTGATCGATAGGTTTCGGGATCGTTGTGTGGGCCTCGCAGCCGCTAGCTACGATGAATAGTGCCTTTTTAACCGGTGATCCGTTTTACGCGAGTAAACAACATATCTTGCGTGATTTTCACCGCAGATCACGATGTTGGCCTCGATATTCACCTAGGATGTGAGCAGTGTGGCGTTCTGGCGGGTCGCTTGGGTTAGCGACGTTTGGACCAGCAGTGGTTGAGGGTACTCCCTGGGTTCGTTCCCACGAGGGTTCGTGTGGCATCACAACCTTCGTATAGGGTTGTGATCCTATCGATGGGATGTTTAAACTGTTAGAGTTGTGGCATCCCTCCGGTGGGCCTGGAGTGGGATCCTCTAGAACCTTTTCCCTTCATCGGGTTCTTCGTATCGCTGTGACCGCTTATTCGCGGGCGGTGATCCCCTATCTAGCTGGTTAACCCTGTAGGGTTTGTGGCATCATCATGATTATTATCCCCTACGTGGTGGGCCGTACTCAGTAGGGTTATGGCATTGACGGGTATACAATCCCCTACAAATAATGAGGTGTATAGTAGGGTTGCAGTATCATTGGTTATGTGATCCCCTACATAGCACGTGGTTTCGGTAGGGTTGCGGCCTCGTCGGTTCGATCCCATACATTGCGGGTTATACCAAATAAGGTTCTGGTATCGTCGTGACCACCTATATATGGGTGATGATCCTCTATCTGTGTGACGTGATTCTGTCTAGCGCCATATCGGGTTGAGGTATCCCCCAGGAGATCCTGGGTGTGATCCCCTATCTGTGAGAACTACGTATGCCAGATCGGGTCGGGGTATCACCCAGCGGACCCTGGGAGCGATCCCCTATCTGTGAGCTTCGTATGCCAGATCGAGTCGTGGTATACCCCAGCAGACCCTGGGAGTGATCCCCTATATGTGAGCTTCGTATACTGGAATGGGTTCCGGTATCCCCTAGCGGACCCTAGGAGCGATCCCCTATCCGAGGAGTTTGGTGGTTCTGTTGTTTCAGCAAGGTTTCCTCAGTGATGCCAACTGACGAGTGTGATCTCCCGGGTTAGTGTCTGAGAGGTTTGTGAGAATCTTGATGGAGTGTATCTCTCGGATGAGTGTCATCTGGGATGAAAGTGTTCATGGGGTGTACTCCCCTGGCTGTGGAAAATTGTTGGTGTTGAGTTCGGTATCTCATGTGGCTTGTTGCGTGATCAGATTATATCTGGATTGTTCAAGGTGTATGTATGGGCATACACCTGAGTTGAGCTGACTAGTTGTGTCTAGCCGAGGATGGTCATGATATTGAGTTTCTCTCTCGTATGGGTTCCCTCTGGCTGGGTTGAGCGGATTGTTTCCTTTCAGTTGGTCCCTTTGGTTTTGGGTTCTTGGGGTGCCTACTGAGTATGTTTATACTCACCCCTGCACGGGCTTTTCCCTCACATGTTTGTGTCTTTTGCAGACCACAGGCCTTTCGATGGAGTACTAGGAGGACCCAGAGAAGGCGGAGCTTAGTGAGCGTGTTGACCGGGGTGTTTACCAGAGCTGTGGAGAGGGAGAATTCTGGCGGGTGTTTGTGGAAGCATTCCCCTTCTTTAGAGCAGGTTGGACGCTCTTTGTAGTTTTCTTTTGATGGGCCCTATTTTTCCCTTTTTGTACTTATACTGTACTCTGGTTGTGGGAGAGTGTATGCATGCATTTTTTTTACTTTTCCGTTTTATATATCTCTGCACTGTTGCATGGAGGTGTATGTTAGTGCGTGTGTACAGGTACCTTAGGCTAATGCCTCCCATGTGTGTGATAGCCTACTCGATTCTAGTCGCCAACCCCCGGCCTATTGGAGGCGGGCTTGGGGAGTCGCGGCTCGAGCCCCATTGGGTTGGGTCGTGAAATATCTCATCATTCAAATATAAGGAAGGTTGTATGGGAGAGGTTATAAATCATACCCCAAAATTTATAATTGAAAATAAAATGGGGTATCAATATATGTAAACATGGATAAAAATGATAATGGAAGGAAAGTGGGGATCCCTTATTGAAATCCATCATGGTAATGGGTGAACATAAGGTTTCATAAGATATATAAATGATAGTGAAAGTGGATACCATAATTTATTCATAAAATGGGTATTAATTAAGATATTTTATAACATTTTTCAAAATACTAATAAATGAAATGAAAAAACATAACATGAAAATAATTCTTCATAAAAGAGGAGGGTGGAAGATCTCATACTTGGATGCGTGATCCCAAAGTCTTGGGAGAGGCATCTTGGGATCTTTGGTTGTCTTGGGAGGACTCTAGGGTCCATGGGGTATAATATTTTAGAGATCCAAATGGTTTTAGTGAAGTGGAATGGGAGATTGGGAGGGTTTATATAATAAAAGAGAGGGGAATTCTTTAATATTTATCAAACATTGGTTTTTGAATTTATATAATTAAATATTCAAAACCACACACCATCCCATGGATTTTTCACATGGATTTGTCCCAAGTTTATTTTTAAAAACTGGTGTAAGAAATTATTTTATAATGAAAATGGAAGAAAATATTAAAATATCCCTCTTTCTTATGTAGAGTGTGTCACGCTTTCAAGGAAATGAATTTAAAATCATAAAATATATTATAAATTTTAGAGGATTCAGTAAGGATTTATAAAATCAGTAAAAAAATATAAATCCAAATTATTTTAATTTGAATACATATTTTGGTCCTAGAATACACATTATAGAATTTATTATAACTTTTTTGGGTAATATGATGTCATAAAACACATATTTTATTTAAACAGTATTTATTTTTTTTCATAAAATAGTCTATCCTAGAAAATTATGAATAATTCACCATTCAATAATTTGGACACTTAAATTCAAAAAATAATATTCAATTTATCTAAATAATTATCTAAATATTTGAATTTTAACTTTTAAAATGAAAACTGCAATTTATTGAAAATTCAATGTGTTGGACCTAAATAGTTTTCAAATAATAATAAAAATTACATTGAACTTCAAAAAAATTATATACTCATTTATAAATGTAATTTGATAATAATATCTTATTAAATTACTAATTATTTAAAAATTCATTAATTTTTAAAATATACACTTTCTCTTTTATCATATAAAAATATAACTCTTGTCAATCTAATTACATAAAAATTTACCGATAAGTATCTAATATAATAAACATTTATATGATTTTTTTTAGAATAATATTATCAAAACCCATATTTTAATATAATAATGTATATATTTCCCAAAAGTTCCATTTTTACCCAATTAAATGTATTTATCAACATCATCATTTTATTATGAACGACATCCTATAAAGGAATTTATGGAATAAGACTTTGATTTATTAAAATGGATAACACATTATGTAACTAATACAATATTAAATAACCTCGTATAACACATGCATACGACTTAAGGGTATGGTGTGTGATGGTTGTCTACTATTGGAGAGGTTCAAATTACATTGCTTGGGTGGTAATCTCTTTTAACCTGAAATTCTCCCATAATAGATTTCATTCATTATTAACATGTTGAATATTTGCATGGGTGTTGTCAAAAGAGAATCATGTGGATGCTACCTCCTTTCTGAGCTCCGATAAATGTGCATTGAACAACCCAAGTCTACTGGATGAGGCCATCCTCTTCTTTATTTGTATAGAAAGGATTTTTTAATCCTTATATTTATATCAATCATATTACCACCATTCAATGGAAATATTATCAATTGTAATGATACTTAATAGAAATTCTAACCCAATAATAAAAAAAATAGTTCATGTGTTTTTTAAATCAATAAGACATTAAAAGAAATGGAAATTTATTCATAAATGATCTGGTCATTAAAACATTCTACCATAAAGAAACTTTTCCATCCAATGTTTCCTTTTTCCATACTAAAACAGAGGAGGGTGTCTCTGCCTCTTCACTTCCTCATGTTCCCATGTTGCTTCATCATAATGATGTTTTTTCCACAACACCTTGATGAGAGGAATTGTATTAATTCATATAACCTTTTCTCTAAAATCAATGATCTTCACCGGCTTCTATTCATATATAAGGTGATTATCAAATGGTACCTCCTCTGGATTGAGTACATGTGATCAGTCAGGTATGTACTTCCTCATGATTGATACATGGTATAAATCATGTGCTTGAGATAGGTTTCATGGGATTGATAGTCGATAGGCCACCGTTCAAATGTGAACAATGATCTCAAAAGGTGAAATTTAACTTAGTCTAATCTTTCCCATGTTCCCAAATCTCAAAACTCTCTTCCATTTCCTTTTGATGAGGAATACCATGTCCCCAACACCAATATCTAGGTCTCTTCTACATTTTTCATTAATTCTTTTTTGGGAACTCTGAGAATCTTTATTGTGCTACTAGATGGTCTTAACCTTCTCCACCATTTTTAGACCATTTCTATACCTATGTATTTTTTCTCACAAACTATATCCCAACAAGCTGATGTTATTCATCTCATCCCATAAAGGGTATAATATGGATCCATTTCGAGATTTGAGCGGAAAATGTTGTTGTAAGAGAACTGAACCAGAGAATGATACTGATCTCAACCTCCTATGAAGTACATTGATCATTCTCTCAACATTTTCTCATGTGTTTTGATAGTCTACTCAGATTGGCCATCAATTTGAGGATGATAAGCCATACTTAATCTCATCATAGTATTTAGAGCATGTTAGAGACACTTCCAGATCATAGATATGATTCATAGATCTCGATTTGATACACTTTATAGTGGTACTCCATGAATCCTTCCCACAACTCTGATTTATATTTTTTCCATTTGATCAAATGAGATATCATCTCAAATCTCAATGATGTGTGATGTATTTTTAAGAAGATCCAAAACATCCCAGATAGTATTGTTTTCTTTGGATGTATTCAGATGTTCGGTGTTAATGTCAATGGTGATGTTCTTCCATTTCTATATTGGTATATATAATGGTTTTATCATCCCCGTAGACTTTTTCCTCACAGACATTACTTTCTGACATACCATACACATTGTTTTATACCCAAGAATATCCTTCATCATGTTTTCCCACCAATAATGCAATTAAAGATCATGATGCATCTTTATTTTTCCTGTGGGAATGATGAAATTCAAACAACGTTCATAATTCAAAATATCATTCCTTAATTCCAAATTTGAAGGATCACATAGTCTTGACAAAAATCTCACAATTCCCACTTCATTAACATTGAAATTATAAGACTTTTTTGTTATGAATGTTTAACCATTATTCTGAATTCCCACATAATCCTTTTGGGCATCCCATAACCATTCCAAAAGAGACAGTTGGGAAATAATTTGTGAAATGATATATGATGTTTCCTTATTTATGATTCACAAATCCATCTTCATCATATTTAATAAGAGTGTATCCTTTTAAATTACAATCAATTATAGAAATTTGGAGTCATTTCTACATAGAGCATCTCCCACATTTTTTATTTCCTAGGGTGGTAATTGATTGATTAGTTGTAATCCTTGAGGAGCTATAACCATATTAATTTTAGAATATTCAACTCTTTCCTTACGAATATATAATTTGTGTCTTTTGTGATCTGTATATATTTCACAGTACTCCTAAAATAGATAATTCTCCTTCATTTGTAATGAAAAGATCATTATCACAAAGTCCAGATCATGAACTTTATTATTTTTCTCATGAATTTTAAACTACCTTGAGGCATAGTCAATGACTCTGCATTTTTAGACAAATTCCATCAAAGGAAAACTTATAAAATATCAATTAATAACATTCCCACATACATCAACTTGTGGTACAACACTTATAGAAGTATCTCCCAAATGATTTAATATCATTTCTACTTGGTACTCAATGTTTATAGAAAAAAAATAGTAATAGTACGTGAATTGAAATACATTAATAAAAAAATAACATTGAAGCAGTGGTTACATGTAATTTATTCATCATTATCCATCATTTCAAAAGACTTTTCATTCTCCCTTGATCAAGGAGATTGTTGATTCCCATCATGCTTCTCATCCCTTATAATAGTGCATTGTCATGGATAATTCTTTTCTTCTCCACATCAATGAAATAGATCTTTGCATTATTCCTTATATGGAAATTTTTTTCTATCCATCACATTTTCCATTCTGTCACAACAATTGTATACTTTGTTCCCTTCATTTCCACACATAAAACTTCTCCTAGTCACTTTATGAAATTTACATCGGTGTCATATTCCAAAATTGTTTCGGGAAAGAAATTGGGTCTTATTTCCCTTTTTCCCTTTATCATATGGAATGTCATGATATGTCACCTTCCACTTCCATAATTCCCGTAGGTATTTAAGAAAATTAAAATTTTTAATCATGATTTTTGATAGCTAGTCTGGAATAATCATGATATGTGCTGCTTTATATCTAATTCGATTGGGTATCTCATTGGTAAATTCATCACATTACCCTTTGCATCAATTTTCAGCCCGATTCCTCATATTATCAACCATTGGATAGAATAAAAGGGAAATTAGGGATGATTACTTCATCAAATAAAGGGGGATCCAATGAAAAAAGGAAAAAAATTAAATTACAATTATTTAAATAACTTATGAATTTATATCTATCAATCTATATTATCAATGATCTATTCCCTAACGTATATTCTTATGGGCCTTTCTATTACTCCATTAATAATTGTTATTACTAAGATTATGAATTTACCAATGCATATCCCATATGGTGTGTCAAACTAAGATATCAGCAAGGCCCATTGTCGTTCACCATTTATCATTCATGTCTAGCTCAAAATGTGGTTATCAGGTTTTACCCTGAGATATATCTGTACCAAAGTTTCTATGTTTGTTCTTATCCAGAGAAGGATGTACTTTATTTATATACTACTTAATATCTGCTAAAAAAATTTATGTATTATTTTATTATTCTCCGTCTTATCCTAATGGCCTTCAATGTAGTTTTATAACCATAATCCCAAAAATACCTAAAACAATCCTATAATACCAACTATAATAAACCTTCTCTTTAATACACATGTATACATGAATTATTACATAAACATACACTCAATAAAACCAATATGGTCAAGAGGCCTAGTGTATTTGGGTCTTAGAAATATTACATGACAACTGAAGACATAAAATACAACATCTTTATTGAAAATTTCTTTCACAGGACCATAGCATTCATTTGTACATAACATTTCATGGGATAACCTGGGATATACATAAGAAAAGAGTGATATATAATACTCAATAATGGACTAAACAAGGCATAATATGAATAATACAATAAATTTTATTAAATAGGCATATCTTTGGATCATAAGAGAAACATGAACAGAAATGCAAGAAATAACATGCTTATTATAACATGGAAATGTGGAAACATTATAAAACATGGTATTAGAATGATCCAAGTATCATTTGACATGTATTATCATGAGTAAAGCGTAATTACACATGAATTAACATGAGTAAAACCTCATTACACATTGATTATCATGATAGTAAACATTACCCACTAAAAACGTAGCACTATTTAGACACACCCTTCATAAATATTTCATTTCATGCATAAGTGAGCCACATAGATCATATAACATAGAATCATTCAACATCCTATGTTATTCCATGATGAATAATTTTAGAATACATACATTTATGTTCCAAATCAAGATGCACCTGATCATTACAGTGAATACCCTTCATTTTTAGTGTCGTTTTACAAAAACCGACGTAAAAAGTCATATTTTATACGTCGAAAACTTCAACGTCATTTAAACACATACGTCAAAATTTAAAAAAATGATGATAAAGATGATTCTTCTACTAGAATCTTTTGAGACTCAGGCTTTGGCCATATCATACTTTGGAATATTCTTATGAATAATTTTAGAGTTTGGCCTGAAATCAGCGTGCGATTCCGATTTCGGTTTACCAGGAATTTATTTTATAAAAATATTTTTTTATAATATGGACATAGCGGAGATAATTTATCTCATAAAAGGTTTCTCTTTTC
Organism: Viscum album; assembly: GCA_963277665.1. Taxonomy (NCBI): domain Eukaryota; kingdom Viridiplantae; phylum Streptophyta; class Magnoliopsida; order Santalales; family Viscaceae; genus Viscum; species Viscum album. Next base: position 1,391,191,895 of record OY728126.1, on the reverse strand, counting down.
AAAAATATGAGGGCATGATTGTGTCTGGGAAATACTATTTACCCTAGGCGAGGTGTAACCTATTCTGGTGCGAGCCTAGTATAGAAAAAAAGTTACCAATGTCATTTTTGTAAATAAATTAATTTATTTATTTCTGTGAATCTGCTCTAATAACTCTTGAATGGAGTCTTGGAAAGAAATTATGAGTGCACACAGAATGATGTGTTTATCCTTTGGGTGACCTAATCTTTTCTACGTTGGGATGTTTGGTTGGTGGGCATAGATGTTTGTGGAATTAATTAATTAATTAATTAAATATCAATCCATCTTACCCCTAGTCACATATGTTGCATAGAAGATCCCTCCTCCTTCAAGCGATGAACTGGAAAATTGAGCATATGAATCACCGACATGTTAAGACCTGAAAATTCTATGGAAATATTTTTCTTAAATACATTGGTATGTTACATGTCCACGTAAATTTACAGCACTTGATTCCGAGACCGGTGTGCACGAAATCAATTTCTAAGGTTTTGTTTGGATACGTTCAGTAAACGTGCGAGCAAGATTTTATAACATTTGAACCGGTGCTCGGAATTGAAATATGAGGGCATCGTTGAAGTCACAGCGCCAGTATTCTCTTAATAAGACTTTCACCTCGACAGAATATGGTCGATAATGGAGTATAGATTTTGGTATTTTAATAAAATTAAATAAAAATTAAGTCTTAGCATATTTTTATTTATTTGGTGGTTAAAACATTAAGAGGAGGTTAGAGGTGGGGGCCACCACACCATAACCCCCCATGAGATGTTATGGTGGTGGGGCCCACCCCAGGTCTAAACAACTCTTGTCAATTAAAGAGGTGGGGACCACACGAGTTTTAACCCCTTGAACCCTCTATAAGTGGGGGGAACCCTTGAAAGTCCCTCATAAATTGGCCAATCCAATCATATTAATTAATTGAACATTAATTAATTATTTTGAGATCTTTTGAATATGTAGGCCAACAATTAAATAATGGGTTATTGTAACACATTGTATTTGGTTGGCATAATCATTTGGGTGGAGAATTGGGTGAGCGGTTGGATGTGATTGGAGGAACTAATTCTCCCAACGAAGAACGCCTCTTTTTCCATCGAAGAAAGATATTCATCCTGGGAAATAAATGGGAAGCGTCGTCCATGAAGAACTCCAATGACATCATCCTAGAATTCATCTCCTTCTTTCTGACGTCAACGGAACGACATCCGCCTTTCCGCAACATCGTCAACGAACAAAAATACAAGGTAGCGAATTTTACATTTGAAATTGCTTCCATCTTTCGATGTAGAAAACTTGGTATGTGTTTTTCCAATTTTTATCCCCATAACATGGAGGGCTCAGACCGCACTCACACGGCCCGACCACCCCCCCCCCCCCCACCATTCATCCTTGATTCTTGACGACGGTGGCGGCACAACGGCGCTGCCGGAGGAATGGCCCACGGCCAGCGTCGGGCCGACCATGCAGAAACTAGCGGTGCAAGGCTGCTGGGTCACCGAAATGGTGCGACACCGTCGTGCAGCATGGAAGAAAGGGTCATGTCCTGGCAGGGCTCTGGCAGTAGGGCGCGATGCTATCGCGCCACACGGAGGAGAAGATGGCCACGACTAGGCCGGGTCGTGGAGAAAGGGTGTGGCGATGTCGCACCGTGCGAAGGAGGAGAGTCATGTCCAGGGAGGCCCGCATCGGAAGAGAAGAGGCTTCCAGCTAAACTGGCCGCAGGTGGAGCGAGATCGGTTGGCCGCTCGGCCAGCAGGGATGAGCGGGACCCCTCTAGGTTCCAAGTGATCTGGACCGGTGCCACCTGGTGCCGGTTATGGCACATAGCTGAATGGATTTACTGTTTAGGACTTCTAGGGGCACAGTCTCCCCCATGGATGCAGCTAAGGCAGACACCCCCTTGCGGGCTGTCGGGCCACCAGGTCGGTGGGCCTCTCAGCACGGGCCAGGCCAACCTGTCGGGCTGAGTCAGACCCGTGGACTGGGTCGGAACTGCGGACCGGGTCTGACCCTAGTCCGGACCTTTTGACCCAAATTCACCATTTCACCCATAAAATGGGCTACGGGTGTACGATCGACGAACCTTCTATGGTGACAAAAATCATAGAGTGAGGTTATTCTTTTGGAATACCCCACCTGATGTTTGGACATAGTTGCAGTACGGTCAGACTGGTTTGAACCTAAAATCCAAACGAGCATCTGATTGAAGAGTCGTCTGTTGCGTTGAGACCCCTATGACAAGGTGACCCTTTTAGATACATCTACATGGGAATTAATAACATTTGGAGTATCGACCAGTAGCTTGTGGAGAGGATCCTTCCAGTGGAGAGTGGAGTATATAGACCTAATTGTTGGCTGAGACCTGACGCCTGATGACCTATCGACTCAGAGTGTTTCAACTAGTCTAGTGGGGATCACCTCTATGTGATGCAGCAGACCCAAAGAGGGGAGCACCTTTGTGTGACCCAACAGACCCATGATACTCGACATGAGATGTATCTCAGCAGGCTATAAGGGTGATCGCCTCTGTGTGAGCGCGGCTGACCCACAGTGGAGAGTTCCTCTGTGTGAGTGCAGCAAACACACTGTACTCAATAGGAGGAGTCCCACAACAGTCTAGGATACTGGGATGCATCTCTGTGTGACGTGGCAGGCCCACTGTACTCGATAAAGGAGGAGTGCACCATCAGCAGAGGTTCCGACAGTGTGACTGGTGTTGTTACTTGATACTACCCCCTAGAATAAAATCCTGTTTTGAGTTGAGTCAATGACTTTTGTGTTTTACTCATGATTGAGATGGGTTACTAGATAACTTAGGTATATGTACGGGCATATACCTGAGTAATGGTTATCTTTTTAATCTATACTTTGTGGTTTATCATTTTTGGATTTTGTGAGACCTTAAGGGTATCAGGGTCCCTACTGAGTATCGTTATACTCACCCATGAACGGTCTACGCCCGCACATCATTTTGTTCGTTGCAGACGACAGAAATCGCTAAATGAGGTAGAGAGTATCAGGACTGGACGGTACTCGGAGGTGGACCACTTGGCATGACGGTACACGGAGGAGAAAGACAAACGTTGAGTGCCAAATAGGCCATTTTTACCTTCCCTTCAGGAAGGAACCCCGTAGGAGGAAGTAATAGTTTATTACATTTCGTCAGTTGTAGATGTATTTCAGTTGCACATGTACATTACTGTTATGTTTCTATTTTCATACCCATTAATTTTCAGCAGTCTTTTGTATACATCATTGTTTAGTGTTTTACTTCTAACATGTACTCTATTGTTTGTGTTTCAGTTTATAAGGAAATGACTTCCCAGATAAGAGATTTACCCCTTTAGTGCTAGTTTCCAGCCCCAGGCATATGGATGGAGGTCTTGGGGTTGTCACGAGATGGGGCCTGGGTGATGGGTCGTGACAAATTGATATCATAGGAGTTGGTTCTCTCTCAGAACATTGGACTATGATCATTATTTTTGGTGAAGCAATAGTTCTAAGGGTACTAAGTGTGGTTTTCTGTTCAAGGAGTCCAATGTTGGTGCAAGCGGACAACTTATTCCTACACCAGGACCCTGACTACTGATTTTCGACATAGTTGAAAAAAACACTGATTCCGTGCGTGTTCTTAAAACTATTCTAATGTCAACTCAACCAGGTCAGCTCACAAGGTATAATATTTTGATAGTGTCACATCTTTTTCTTTTAGGATGCATCCACGTAGAGGCCTGAGAATCATTTTCTCTGAAAGACCCATGAGCGATGAGGCCTCGGTGTAGGGCCCTTTACTAGTAGAGGCACCAACGGTACCACTTCCCGATGGGCCAACGATGTCACTATCCCCAGCAGCAGACAATTCAGGCTTCTTGTGCATGTTTCATGAGCTCCATCACTAGAGGCCACCAAGGATCTAGGGAGAGATAGACCCACAAGCAGGTGGGGATTGTCTTGAGGCTGTGGTGAGAGTCTTCAGGCTAGTAGGGACAGCAACAAACATCAGAGTGATACTTGCTGCCAGCCTCCTTCATGAAACAACAAGCAGATGGTGGAGCCTGATGCACCAGGTCCAAGATGAGGCGACACTTCTTAGGGAAAACTTCGAGAGCCTGTTCTGGGCAGATTTTGTTTTAGAGACCCTATGAATGGTACGAATACAAGAGCTACTTCATCTGCAGTAGGGAAACATGGCAATAGCGCAGTACTCAGAGAGGTTAACTGGCCTCTCGTGCTACTCTACGGATATGGTACAAGACCCATTCGTCAGGGACTAGACCATCATGCAGGGGCTCAAGAGAGAGATCAGGGCATCGATGATCTCCCTCAGCATCCCGACGCAAGAGGGGGTGTTATAGAGATCCCTCCTAGTGGAGATTTTCCTTGCCGAGCAGTCACCAGAAGCGAGAACCACTACTGGATGACATGCAGCGGAGTCTATTACAGCTGGAAGTAGACAGATGATGCTGAGGTCCAAGAGGACCAGACCCACGGGTGGGCGACCGCAGGACTCAGGATCTGTTGTGCAGGGCACCCGGGGTAGTGACTTACCTTCCAAGAGTAGGAAGTGTTACTCATGTGGAGGGTATGGTCACATGGCTTGTGACTATCCGAACCACCATTCAGATGATCACCAGATGGTTGAGGTACCTCCCTGGCAGAGGAACAGATTCGATCGAGGCGGTCTGTATGGCGCATGCGGACATATCAGAGGAGCTGGTCGTGTAGCTGGCAGTGGACGACGTTAAGAGGTTCCACTGCCACCGCAACTAGTAGGTCCACCCCGACCACAGGGTGCAGGTTGACAGGGGAGAGCTCATCTTAGGGAAACCTAGGAATACAACAACGACACATGGGAGATGATTCGAGGTACTATTAGTGTCTAATCCACCATAGTTGCAGTTCTTATAGACACAGGTTCCAGTCATTCTTTCATTTCCATTACATCTTTCGGAGCGAGATGATTCAGGTGGAGATGTTTGCTCGATCCTTACAGCTAGAGACTCCTACGAGGGCAGAATCAGATATTACACACTGGTTCTGGTAGTGTGAGCTTACATTAGTAGGTGAGAGATTCAGATGGGATCTCCTTATTGCGGTGTCGAGGCTTTACGTCGTCATCTTGCATATGTACTGGTTATCTACAGTCCATGATCATATTGACTGTATTTGGCACAAAGTATTGTGTTTCCGCACGGATGGGACCGGGTTCACCTTCACCGGTGAGAAGGGATCCTTTGCTGCATATGATGGACTAACTCAGAGAAGAGTGTATCTGATCACTCACCAGTTGGGTTGCCTTACCCTCGGAGTAGTTGATGTGGAGAGTCCGACTAATACTGTAGTGGTGGACCAGTATGCCGATGTGTTTCCTGACGATGTCCTAGTACAACCTCCTCATAGAAAAATATATTTCTACATTGACCTATACCCCGGTACGACATTGATATATACTCCAGCATATCGGATGTCTCCCAATGAGCTTCGTGAGTTGTGGGTACAACTAGAGGACTTTTAGGGGAAGGGATTCATGTGGCCCAGTGTATCTCCCTAGGCATCCCATATTCTGTTTTCCAAGAAGGCAGATGGGAGCTTGAGGCTCTGTGTTGATTATTGTCGCCTAAACAATGTGACTGTGATGAACAAGTTCCCTCTCCTGAGGATTGAAACCTCTTTGAATAGATCAAGTGAGCACGGTGGTTCTCGAAGATAGAACTTTTATCAAGCTATCTCCACCTCATATATCGAGACAATGATATGAATAAGATGGCCTTTAGGTGTCTGTACGGCCACTACGAGTTCTTGGTTATTCCGTTCAGCTTTGAAAATGCTCCAGCAGTGTTCAGGATTCTGATAAACATGATCTTCCAGCCATAACTCGATCGTTTTGTTGAGGTCTTCATCGACGACATTCTGATATACTCGACTACTGATGAGGAGCATGCCTATCATTTTTAGGTAGTACAAGACACACTCCGAGGGTATCAAAATTATGGTAAGCTCTTGAGGTGCTAGTTTTGGATTTGAGAGGTTCACTTCTTAGGACACGTCATCTCGGAGGCTGGAGTTGTAGTGGAACCAGCGAAGATTGAGATGATACTTGCTTGGGATCCACCAAGGAATGTGAAGGAGGTATAGAGCTTCCTGGGCTTGGATGGATTCTACCGGAGTTTCGTTCCAGACTTCTCCAGTGTTGCAGCACCACTATCAGCCTTGACGAAGAAGGGGAAACCCTTTGTGTGGTTGGAGAGATGCCAGCAGAGCATTCCGAAGCTAAGGGAGAGTATAACTAGTGCCCCTATCATGAGACTTTCAAAGGAAGGCATAATGTACGTAGTCTACTATGACACATCTGGGACCGGACTTGGGAGTGTCCTGATGCAAGAGTGAGTGGTGATCCTTTATGGTTATCACAAGTTGAGACAACACGAGCAGAACTACGCTACCCATGACTTGGTGTTAGCAGCAGTGCTCTTCGCCTTGAAGATATGGTGGCACTATCTTATGGGTGAACATTTTACCTGTAATCTAATCACAAGAGTATCAGTTATATCTTCTCTCATATGGACCTAAACCTGAGACAGCGGTGATGGATTGAGTTCCTCCAAGTCTATGGATTCTAGAGAGTCTATACTCCAAGATAGGGGAATGTTGTTGCGGATGCACGCAGCAGGAAGACTGGTATACAACTACTAGGAGAGGCGATAGAGCAGTTGGCTGCATTACAAATATCCATTGTGGATAGATATTGGGAAGCCTTTCTTCCATATATTACAGTCACTCCCCCTTTTCTTTAGCGAGTCAGGGAGGCACAACATGGATACGCTGACTGCGACACACCACTTGATCAGATAACCACAGGGAAAGCACCTGATGGATTTTCTGAAATTGAGGAGCACGTCAACCGCTTCTGAGGACGTACAATGGTACCAGTAGCACTTCAAAGGGAAGTGTTGAGGGAGTTCCACACATCCCATCTAGCGGTACATCCAGGTGTGGTGATGATATATCAAGACTTCATACGACAACACTGGTGTCCATGTATGAGGAAGGCGGTAGCAGAGTTTGTCTCTCGGTGCCTCACTTGTCAGCAAGTGAAGGAGGAGCCCCAGGTACCAGCAGGCTTGGTTCAGAACATAGAGGTCCCAGAGTGGAAGTGGGATGAAATATCCATAGACTTTGTGATGGGTATTCCACGTACATCCAGGGGTCACGACATGATTTGGGTGATCATTGACCGACTCACCATGTTGTCCCACTTCCTACCGATCAGAGAGCAGGGTTCAGTAGAGAGAATGATATGCCTCTATGTTCCGAAGATTGTGCATTTACTTGGAGTACCTTTCTCAATTGTCTCTGACTGTGACACAAAGTTTACTTCCCGGCTATGGAAGGGGTTATTGGAATCATTTGGGAAACATCTTCACTTGAGCACTGCCTTCCATCCTCAGACTAATGGTTAGACTGAGAGAATTATTCAAACCCATGAGGACATGCTCCGAGATTGTGTCCTCAACTTTAGTCACATATGGAAGGATAAGATACCGTTGGTAGAGATTTCCTATAATAACAACTATGAATACACTATCTATATGACACCTTTTGAGGCCTTGTATGACCGACCTTGCAAATTACCACTGTGCTGGACAGACCCAGGGGAGTCAGCACTAGTGGGACCAGAGATGGTACATTCTACCACAGAGAAGGTGCAGATCATCCAGGAGTGTTTGAAGACTACACCGAGTAGACATAAGTCATTTGTTGACAGGAGGTGGAGACCTTTGGAGTTCAAGGATGGCGACCACATCTTCCTACAGGTCTCACCTTGATGAGGTCTATAGAGATATGGCCGAGGTGGAAAGTTATCTCTACGATAAATTGGACCTTTATAGGTCCTCATCAAAGTAGGCGAGGTGGCTTACCATTTATCCCTACCACCTCAGTTGCACCGGGTGCATGATGTCTTCCACGTATCTCAGCTGAGGAGATATATGCAACACCCATCCCACATCAACCACCATGAAGATCTAGACGCCGACGATGGGGATACTTTCATGGAGATTCCAGCAGATATTGTGGATCGACCTGAGTGGGTCCTGTATGGACAGTCGATACATGTGGTACATGTTCACTGGTAGCACGAGAACCTCCAGGAGAGCACATAGGAGCAGGAGGCTCAGATGCATGGTCAGTACCCTCTTATGTTCCCTTAGTTCGAGTTTTAGCTTATGGGGATGTAAATCCCTGAGGTGGGGAGAATTTAAATATTCGGAAATTCTGTGTAATTTTTTTTCTTAAATACGTGGAAATTTAATGAGTCCACGAAATGTTACGACACTTGATTCTGATGCCCGTTGTGCCCGAAATCAATTATTGAAGTTTTGTTCAGGTACGTTCTGTAAACGTGAGAGAATGATTTTCTAACTTTTGAACCGGTACTTGGAATTGAAGTCTGAGGGCACCGATGAACATGCAGTGCCGATATTCGATTAAGAATACATTCACCTTGAAGAAAGATGGTCGAGAATGGAAGTGATATTTTGGGTTTTTAATAAATTTAAATAAAAATTAAGTGTTAGATTATTTTTATATATTTTGTTGTTAAAACCTCCAAGAGGAGGTTAGAGGTGGGGGCCACCACACCATAACCCCCCAAGAGAGGTTATGGTGATGGCCCCCACCTGAATTCTAAACACCTCTTTTTAATTAAAGTGGTGGGGACCACATGGTATTTAAACCCCTTGAACCCTCCATAAGTGGGGGGAACCATTGAGCTTCCCTCATAAATGTGCCAATCCACTCAGATTAATTAATTGAACCTTAATTAATTATTTTTAAATCATTTGAATATTTTGGGCAACAATTAACGAATGGGTTAACATAACCCCTTATATTTGGTTGGAATATTCATTTGGGTGGATAATTGGGAGAGGGGTTTGCAGATCTTGGAGGAACTAATTCTCCCAATGAAGAATGCCTCTTCCGCCATCGATGAACGATCTTCAACTGAGGAAAGAAAGGGGAAGCATCGTCCTTGAAGAATTCCTACGACGTCATCCTCAACATCTTTGTCTTCATTCCAATGTCAAGGGAACGAAATCCCCCTTTCCGCAACATCGTCAATGAAAAACAATATGTGGTAGGGGGTTTTACGTTTGAAATGGTTTTCGTCCTTCAACGTATAAAACATTGTTTGTGTTTTTCCAATTGTTATCACCATATCTTGGAGGGCTCGGAGCGCACGAACATGACCCAAACCTCCCTCTGTTCTTCCATGCTTGTTGTCGACGACAGCAGCGCAATGACAACCCTGGAGGAATGGTCTGTGGGCTACGGGCCGTGGTGAAGAAATGACAGCTGGTGTCGGGCCGGCCACAAAGAAACCGATAGCGCAAGGCCGTCGGGTCGCCAAATGGGCGTGAAACCATCGTGTCGTGTGGGAGAATGGGACACGGCCATGATAGGCTACGGTGGCTGGGTGCGGCGTCGTTTTGCAGCATGGAGGAGAAGAGGGTTGCGGCCAGGTTGGGCCATAGTGGAAGGGTGTGGCGCCATCACATTGCATGAAGGAGGAGAGCCACAACCAGGGATGGGCCGCGATGGAGGAGCAGATGTGGCCGGCTGAAACAACCACCAGTGGACCTGGAGTTACTGGCCACTCGACCAGCCGGGATGAGCGGGACCCCGCTGGGTCCCACGTTATTTGGATCGGCGCCACCTGGCATCAGTTTTGGCTCACAACCGAACGACATTGCTGTTCGGGACTTCCAGGGGGCGCACAGTCTCCCCCATGGATGCATCTAAGGAAAACACCCCCCATGGCCCGCCGAGGCGCTGGGCCACCGGGCCACCGGGCTACCCCCTCAGGCCAGGTCAGACTCATGGATTGGGTCGGACCCACGGACCGGTCCAGACCCCAGTTCGGACCATTTGACCTGAATTCACCATTTCGCCCATAACTTGGGGTACAGGTGTATGATCGACGAACCATCTATGGAGACGAAAATCTTAGAACAAGGCAGTTCTTTTGGCATACCCCACTTGAGGTCTGGACACAGTTGGGGTACATTCGGATTGGTTTGAACCTAAAATCCAATAGGGCCCCCGGGATGAAAATTCCAATAAATCATAGACTAGGTGTCTGATTAACATGTCGTCTGTTGAATTGAGAACCCCTATAACGAGGCGAAACATTGATATACTTCTACATGGGAATTCATGACAGTTGGAGTATCGACCAGTAGGTCGTGGATCATATCCTTCCAGTAGAGAGCGGAGTATGATGTCCTCGTAGCTGGATGAGACATGAAGACTGCTGACCTTTCAACTCGGAGTGTTTCAACTAGTCCAGTTGGGAGCGCCTCTGTGTGACACGACGGACCCATAGTGGGGAGTTCCTCTGTGTGATGTGGCAGACCCACGGGACTTGACATGGGGAGTACCTCAGCAGACTACGAGGGGAAGTGCCTTTGTGTGAGCGTGACAGACCAATAGTGGGGAGCGCCTCTGTGCGAGCACAGTAAACCCATGATACTCGACAGGATGAGTACCATAGTAGTCCAGGATAGTGGGAAGCACCTCTGTGTGACGTGGCAGACCTACTGTACACGATAGAGGTAGAGTACACCATCAGCTAAGGTTCTGTCAATGTGACTAGGGTTGTTACTTGATACTACCCCCTTGAATAAAATCCTAGTTTGAGATGAGTCAACGACTTTTGTGTTTTCCTCATGATTAATATGGGTTACTATATAACATAGGTATGTGTATAGGCATATAACTAAGTAATAGTTATCCATTGAATCCATACTTTTTGGTTTATCCGTGCTGGATTTTGTTAGACCTTGAGGGTCTCGGGGTCCCTACTAAGTATCGTTATACTCACCCCTACACGGGCTATGCTCGCCACACGTTGTGTGGGTTGCAAACGACGGACAACGCTGACTGAGATAAAGAGTAGCAGGACTGGATGGTACCCAGAGATGGACCACTAATGTGATGGTACACATAGTGAACTGATGGACGTGGAGTGCCGAGGAGGCCATCTGTACCTACCTTTTAGGTAGGAACCCCGAAGGATTACCCAGTAGCTGATAACTTTTCTTCAGTTGTAATTTCATTTCAGTTTTACTTGTACTTTCCTATTGGGTTTGTATTTCTTCCCCTTTACATTTAGGACTCTTTTTTATACAACTTTGTTTGGTGTTTTACTTCCAACACGTACTCTGCTGTGTGTGTTTCTGTTTATAAAGGTAATGTATTCCCAGCTTATGGATTTATTCCTTTGGTTCTAGTCTCCATCCCCTAGACTATGGAATGTGGGCTTGGGGTAGTAACGATACGGGCCTCGGGGGATGGGTCGTGACATGAAATGCTACAATTTTGGTGGAGGATGCTCTCGGACCGTGCAAGAGCAGGTTGGGAGTGCATATCTAGGCTTGAAGGTCCGTGTTTTTTCCACGATGGTGGTATGATTTTTTAAATTATGGATCCTATTTATGTGTGTGTTTTTTTCAAATATTGTTAAAGGATGTGTAGTTAGTTTCCCAATATTTCTAAAACATGTTTCACATATGAATTTTGAGCACTGGGGTGCTCCTAGTGGTTCATGAATGATTTCAGGCTGCAAGGACATATTCTGACATCAGCCATAGCAGAATTCAGAGAGGGTGGAAGCAGAGCATGGTCAAGTCTGATGGGGAGCAAGGGAGATCAATGACTCCGATAGTGGAAGTGTTCCGGTCCAGTTTGGAGGTGGTGGTAGTTTTCGGCGACCCAGGGACGGTCCGACCAGATATTTTTGGGGGGTTTTTAAACCACCGTAACTCGGAAATCGGAAGACCAATTGGCATGCCATTTGTGGAGACACATTCCAAGAATTGAGAAAAACTTTTTTAGAATTATTTAGTAATTTTATCGTGTTGGGATCATTGAGCAGGGATACTAAATGTTGAAATAATAATAATATTTTTTAGTATTCATCTTCGACCCATCATAACTTCATCATGGAGCATCTGATTGACATGCCGGGAGTTGCATTGCAAATCGGATTGAAAATTGGTTGCTTAAATATATATTTTGGTTGATGGAACTGATATCAGGTTGTGGGCCCCCCAAGGTTGGGATTGGGCATTTATAGAGAAACATGACTCTATTGTGTGGTGTCCATTTTGGATGAACGATTAGTCGATCTCATGCGTTTTCCAAGGGGATCCCAATGGTTCAATCTGGTTGATGAGTTTATGAATCGATTTGTGGGCCCCACTCAAATTTGTTATGGTGGTTAGTACGTTTTTCACCTTTTATCCATTTTAGGATAGTAAATAGCCAATCATGCATGTTTTTCTGCGTAGAATGCGATTTTGTCTTTGGTTTCATCCTAAGAGGTGCACAATGTAGTGATATTTTAGGTATCTTGAGTTAGTGGAATTTGAAATAGTAGAAGTTGAGTGAAGTCCCTTGGTTATTTCCTATGAGAGTTCATGTGGCTTCACAACCCTAGTACATGTTTGTGATCCCCTAGATAGGATGAATTTCAGATAGAGTTGTGGCATCCCAATGGTGTGTCCAATGTAGGGTCTTCAAAATTCGCTTCCCTATATCGGGTTCTTGCTATCACTATGACTGCTTATACATGGGCAGTGATACATTATTTCTCAGGAAAACCACATAGGGTTTGAGGCATCATCAAGAATATGACCCCCTATGCAGTCAGCTGTATTAGTAGGGTTTTTGTATCATTGGTCATATGATCCCCTACTCAATGTGTGGTTTTTTGTAGGGTTATAGTATCATTATTAATATGATCCCCAACCTGAGATGGTGGACTGAGGCCCGATAGTGTGTATCTATCAGATGATAGTCATCTTGGATGAATGTTCTCATGGAGTGTGTTCTCTTGGTTTTTATGAGCCTTAGATCATTGAGTAGAACCTTTTGTTGGTAATGAGGTCAGAATGTCCTGAATCATGGTGCCTGAATTGAGTATATATGAATGATCATGTTATATGTATGGGAATATACCTGATCTGTGAGGACTAGTTTTGTTTTTCTGAGGATGGTCTTGATATTAGTTTCTCTCTCATTTGGGGTCTATCTATTTGGGTTGAGGTGACTATTTCTTTTCTGTTACTCTCTTTTATTTTGGATTTTTTGTGGCACCAACTGAGTATCTTTTATACTCACCCCTGCACGGGCTTTTCCCACACACGTTTTGTCTCTTTTGAAGACTTCAAGCCTTTCGATAGAGTCCTAGGAGGACCCATAGCAGGCAGAGCATAGTGAGATAGACCGACTGGGGTGTTTACTAGAGTTGTACTAAGGATTTTTCTAGGAGGCTCTTTTGATAGTGATCCTCTACTTCTGATATGGTTCGATGATTTTGCAGTTTTTTATGGACCATGTATTTTCCATTTTTTACATTTGTTATAGTCTGGTCGTGGGGTAGATGTATGCATGCATTTATTTTCAGTTTTTATATTTATCTCAACACTATTGCATTGAGATGTATATGGGTGAGTTTGTACATGGACGCCTGGCGAATGCCTCCCATGTGTGTGATAGCCTACTCAGTGCTAGTATCCATCCCTTGGCCTATGGGAGGTGGGCTTCGGGAGTCATAGCCAGAGCCCCCATTGGGTTGGGTCATGATAGAGCGGTATCTCATGCGGTTCCTCTTTTGGGATCTCTGATCATAGGTGGTCTACCTATGAGTGTTGTCTGGGTTGCATAGCGGATGTGTTCGTATGTTTCGAGTTTTAATTTTAGGCCAGGGACTCTAGTGTGGGTGCAGAAGTTGATGTATCTATTTACCAGGACTCTGATAACATATCTTTTGTCACACAACATTAAATAACTATTCAGAACTAAATAATGGTATATTCATGATATAAGACTTGGTTTTGATATTTTTTTGTCCTTCTTGAGTAATATCCCAAAATATACTCTTTGTCCATGGTGTGTCTTGACTATATTTTCATATGCCTCCCCGAATAAATTCAGAAAGACTTTAATAGTGTGATTTAAGTGATGATCCTCCACTAGTAATGGCTTTGGAGTAGGGAACATGTTCTAAGGATGGACCACCAGGAGGTCCTCCAGTTGAGCCACAAACTGTCGAGCAGCTGGTTGTGCCAGTAGGGCAAGATGAGGATGCGTGTAGGCTGGGTGCACTGCATGTGTTTCCTAGATAGTGACCACTAAGGTTCTAGGGTGATCCATACCCCTAGGTTGCTGATGACTGGCTCGAAGTAATGACCTGAGTATTTCTCTTGGTGCTGACATCCCTTGATCAGATGGTGGTCCTCATGGAGATCCGTTTGCATGGATCTATTGGGTGATGGTGTAATATTGTGGCGCAATCCCTGGACTAGGAGATGCTCATGTGGGAAGAGTTTGAGTATATTTTCATGAAAGAATTCTATCTGGTGATGATCAGTTCAGTGCAGAACCAGGAGCTTCTATAGCTTCGGCAGGAGTTCATGACTGCGTCTGAGTACTCAATGCGGTTTACAGACCTGGCGCACTACTACATGGATATGGTTTGAGAACCCTTAATTAGGGATTGAATCATCGTGTTGGTCCTAGGAAACAAAATATGGTAAGGTATGGATTCCATGTGTCTTCCCACCTATGTTGGAGTCCTGGAGTGAGCCTACGTGGGGGAGAGTTTTTTGGCTGAGAAGATTCCTCCCTTCAGGGCTAGTAATGTGGTAGATGAGAACTCAATAGATGGTTTTGTAGTTGGTAGCTGACGTCATGCGTGGGGGTCTGGATGTGCTCGACATTTCATGAGGTGACCCAACGATGGAAGATTTGAGGCTAAGGGATCTCATGCTAGTTTTTTTCAGCTGCATAAGAGGCATTTTTAGGCTGGTGGTGATAAGAGACATCTTGAAAGAGATTGTAGGAACCCTCCATACATCTGAGAGGGATTAGATCGAGATGAAACCTTGGTTGATGTAGAGTATTGAGTATGGAGGTCCACGGGGAGGTGGACATAGTGATCGAGCTAGTGAAACTGCAGGAGGTGGTAGGCAGTACGGGTTTCCGCCACCACCACCCCCAGGTTGTCCATGTTGTGCTCTGGGAGAAGGATAACAAAGTTGAAAACAAATTCATTCCTTAGAGGTTGTTGACCTTGAGGCTCTGTGGATGGATAGATGTACGATCTGTGTTCTTTCTAATTTATGTAGTAGTTTTTTAACACTATTAGGTGGTAATATTTCCATTCCATTACATGTTTGTAGTGTTTTAGGGAATTAGTAATACCTTGTGTCATTGTTGGTATTGTTAGATGTGCATTGAATTTTGGAGGATTATGGATCTTTCCCACACTGCGACACATTTTTTTGATGCGCTTAAAAAAGGACAGGTGAGTTAGTGCCTCCCAAAGCGATCTTTACTGAGGTGCGAAGGAAAAGTCCCTACCGCTTATGTGCTTGGGGCCAGGTTTTGTGTTATGAAGTTTTTGTGAAAGGCCTTGGGTTCTCCATATCATGTGCTATTTTGACGCATTAGAACCCTTGGTAGCTTTGTTGCGGTTTTAGTGAACTCACTGGTGTGGGAATCCCAGTTCAGAGTTAAATTTCTTTTCCTCATGCTAATGGATTTTTGGGGGAAATATTCCTATTGTGGGGAGGATGTAGAAACTTGGGTTTTTTCCCTATCACAGTTTGGAATATTCCTACAAATAATTCTAGATTTAGGCCTGAAAGTAGCATGAAATTTGGAATGATCGGTGTGCCAAGAATAAATTTTATAAAAATATGATTTATTTTTATACTATGCACGTGGAGGAGAAGAGTTATCTCAAACATGGTAGCTCATATCAGAAATCTTTGTGCATGATTGTGTATTGAATGTATCGTTTACCATAGGCAGGTTGTGAGCATTGTGGGTGCGGTCCTACTACAGAATATGTTGACCTATGGCATTTTTGTAAATAAATAAATAAATTTATTTATAGAAGTTATCTCTAATAACCCATGATTGGAGTATTGGATATAAATTTTATGTACGTGGTTGAGTTTAGAATGTTGCATTTACCATAAGGGTGGCCTAAACTTCTCTGCACTGGGAGGTTCAGTCGGGGGCACAGACGGTTGATGAGTTAATTAATTAATTAATTAATTAAAAAATAAAAATAAATGCATCCTCTCACAACCCTCACATTTGTTGTGTTGTGGATCCCACATACTTCAAGTGAAAAACTGGAAAATTGAGAAAACAAATCACTAACGAGCTCCCATTTTGATAAGGGATGCTCCCAGAACGTGCATCGGTAGGTTTGGAGTGCATATCTAGGCTCGAAGGATGATGTTTCTCCCCCGAGGTTGGTGGTTTGAGTAATAAAAACCCACATACCCTTTATGAAATGTTTTTAATAAAATAATCATAATGGATGTGTAGTTTTGGTCTCATGCTTTCGAAAATATTTTTCATCTCTGAAATTAGAGCACTAGGGTGTTCCCAGTGGTCCACAGAAGATTTCTGGTGGCAAGGCCGGACTCCGGCGTTGGCGATGGCAGAATACGGTGAGGGAGGAGGCAGATCGTGAATGTGTATGGTGGAGATGGAAGTAGCATGACGAATCCGACTAGGCCAATGTGAAAGTCTCGTCAGGCAGCGGCGACGGTTTTCGGCAACACAGTGGGGGTCCGACCAGATTTTTTTCATGTGGTCCTTCAATCCACTGTAACTCACAAAGCCGAACTCCGATTATGGATTCGTTTTGGAAATAGGTTCATTTCATCAACAACCATATCATCCTGCTCCTTGAATTTAAATGAAGTGTTTTCGTGGATTTAGGCTATGAAACATTGAAATAATAATTGTATTTTATTTTTATTTAGCTTTGACTCATCATAACATCTTCATAGAGAGTCTGATTGATGCGCTGTCAATTGTGTTGTGATTGGGATGGTAAAGAAGTTGTATCAAAATAAATTTAGAGTGATGGGATTGATATCAGGGTTTCAGGCTCATGATGTTGTTTTCGAGCATTTAATGAGAACCATGGATTTTTTGTCTGGTGTCTGTTTTAGACAAACGGTATTCGATATCGTTCTATTTTTTCAAGGGGATTGCAATGGTGAGATCCGATTGATGAGTTTTGGAATCAAGGTGTGGGCCCCGATCAGATTTATTATGTTGAATATTACCCTTTTCCCTAGTTTTCTATTTTGGGGGTGTAAATAGCCTATCCTATAGGTTTTTCACAAATAACGCAATGGTGGCCTCAGTTTGGGCCTCAGAGGTAAGAAGTGTGGGGATGTTGTGGTTCGATTCGGTTAGCGATGTTTGGAAGAGAACTGTTTGAGTGAACTCCCCAGTTTTGATCCTTTGCTGGTTCATGGGTCATTAGAACCCCAGTACATGTTTTTGATCCCATCAATAGGATGAATTTTAGATAGTGTTTTGGAATCCCTCTGGTGAGTCAGGGGCATGATCTTCTAGAGTTTCTTTCCAAGACCAGGTTCTTATTATTTCTATAACTACATATACATAGTTGGAGATATCTTTTTAGCAGAACATATCTGTAGTTTTGAAGGAATCATTGAGAATATAATCCCTTACATAGTGGGAAGTGTTCGTAGGGTTGTTGAATCGTCAGTTATATAATCCCCTACTCAGCGTGTGGTTTTCTGTAGGGTTATGGTATCATCGTTAATATGATCCCTACATATTTCGTAGTTTCAATAGGGTTTTTGGTATCATCGGTTCATTTCCCTACATTGGAAGTTGTACCGGATGGGGTTTCCAGCCTCGTCGTGACTGCCTTTACAAGGGTGAAGATCCTCTATCTGAGGGATTGATCTGTGGAATGTTAGATCAGGTTTTGGTATCCCCTATAGGATCCTAGGACTGATCCCCTATGGATGAGATCTTCGTTTGACCAGGAATTTTTCTAGTATACAATAACATACCCTAGGAATGATCCCCTATCTTAGGAGTTTGTTGTTCCAACTATTTTAGCATGGTGTGTCACGACCCGCCCTCGGGGCCCGTGCCGTGACTACCCCAAGCCCGCCTTCCATAGGCCAGGGGCTGGCGACTAGCACCAAGGCGTAAATCCCAGTAAAAAGGGAAGGCATTGCCTTTGTAAAGTAAACAAGCACCACAGAGTAAGCAAGCGGAAAGTAAAGAGTAAGTAAAAACAGAGTACAACTGAAAGTGCGGAAAAGTAAATGGGCCAGTATACAAACCCAAACTGAAAGTAAAGTACAAATCGAAAGGGAAAACAGCAACTGTAAAGTAAAAGCCGCTACACCGAGCTGTCCACTGGAAATCCCACCTGAAGGGTGGGTACAGATAGCTCCACTGCTCCACGGGTCCCACCGTCCGCTCTGAGTACGTCCCGCCCAGTGGTCCTCCTCCAGGTACCGTCTTGCTCTGCAATCCTCAACCATGATCAACGTTGTCCGTCGTCTGCAACCAACACAACGTAGTGCGGGCATAGCCCGTGCAGGGGTGAGTATAAGCTACCCAGTAAGGACCCCGAGACCCCTGATGGTCTCCCAAAATTCACAAAAGATAAACCACAAAGGTGAGATACAAACACGAAGTAACAACCGACACTTCTTAGGTATATACCCATACATATACCTAAGTCATCAATTCCAATACGCTCCAACCTCCGATCCCAAGTACAACTCAGTCCACATAGGAAAGTATATGTATTCCACACAGGAAAGCAAAACGAAATCCACACAGGATAGCACAACACATTCTACACAGGAAAGCAACAGGATTCAGCTCACACAGGTACACATTTTAGAAGGACGAAAAAGATGATATCTGATCTATCTAAGTCGTCGGACCCACGAAGGATCGATAGGTAACTAACCCCCGCAAAGACCCACACAGGATCGGGCCCACACAGGACTTGTAGGCGTTGGTTCACACAGGACCGCTGAGCGCAATGACCCACACAAGATCGGACCCACACAGGATCGGGCCCACACAGGACCTGTAGCACTGATCCACGTAGGATCGCTGAGTGCTGTAGTCATCGTCGTCGAATCCATAAAGGATCTCTGTACTGTCGTCGTCGCAGTCACAGTAGCAGTAGCAGTAGCAGTAGCAGTCATGGTCGCAGCTAGCACTAGGGATCCCGCACACAACAAGCTCGTTCGGGAGGGTCCGCTCCACGAGCCGAGAGGCTGATATATCAACTGCCACATAGTTCAGAGTTGATGTATCCAAAAGTTCTGTATCGCGAACATGAACTCAACGCAACAGACGACGCGTCGATCGGACGCCCGGTCTGAGAGTTATTGGCTTTTTCGTCCCAGGGGCCCGGTTGGTTTTTAAGGCAAAACCAACCCGACTGTACTCCACCTGCATCCAAACTTCGGGCGGAGTATGCCAAAAGATCCGTGTAACAAAGAGGAACACAACAAAGCTGACGGCACGTCAATCGGACGTTCGTAGCTCAAGATATGAGTGTTTCCGCTCCGAGGGCCCGGTTAGTTTCGTGTATGAACCAACCAGGCCGAACTCAATGTATTCCGAAACTTTGAGTGCGATATACCTAATCGACCGTCTCGATCCAAGGATCGCATCTCCATTGACGGTTCGTCGATCGGAGGTCCGTAGCTCATGTTATGGCCAAAAGACCGAAGTTGATTCGAAAATGGGGGGTCCGGGTCCGGGCCGACCCGGCCCGACCCCCCCTGGGTCGGCCCGAACCGGGGGGACCCGGCCCGGGTCCGACCCGGCCCGGCTGGCAGCGCGGCCCGGCCGGCGGCGGCGTGGCCTGGGTGCCGCTCGGGTGCCACGCGCGGGGGGCAGAGCCCCCGCCTCTTCCCTTTGGCGGCGCGGCTTGAAGGCGCGCCTTGGTTCCACGGCCCCCCCTCGTGGGGGCCCGCCTTTGAGAAAAACGGGGGGGCGCTGCCCCCCCCCCCCTTGGTGTAACCGCGGCCCCCCCATTATGGGGGGCCGGTTTTGGCCAGCCGGGGGAATTATTTCCCCTGGTTCGTCTCCCTTCCGGCTGGCCCGACATGGCCGGCCGATCCTTCCTCAACGGGACCGGTAAGGCCGGTCCCCTTTCCGGATTTCGACACCGGCGGCCCGGCTAGCCGCCGGTCTTCCCGTTCCGCCGTGGCCCGAAACCGGCCGCGGCCTTCGTCATCCAGCGCGGTGCGACGGCATCGGGCCCCTCCACCACGGCCCCGCTCTGGCCGCGGCGCCTTCGGTTCCCTTCGACGCGGCGCGACAGCGTCGCGTTTTTGATAAACTTCCGCGGCGCGGCGCGACGGCGCTGCCCAACTATAGCCATGTGATTCCCGCGTGGTGCGACGGCACCACGCCATCTCGTTCATCCATAAGAAAATAATAATAATCAAGATAAAAGGAGGGGGGGAATTCGGCAATGTTTGTGCGGTCCGACCCCCCTCTCATTAGATGATAACCCTTAAATAATTATCCCCAAGATTATCATGCTAAAACCAAGAACAAGAGTAAATAAATAATCAACAACAAACCCCTACCTCAGTTTCAAGATCGATGATCGTCAACGACCCGCGGAAGACGCGTCGCGGTGGTCGGCGTCACGGAAGAATGACGTCGATGTCGTGAAGCGAGGATTCGAAGTTCTTTGATGACGATTTCTTCGCGGGAAATCGTCGCAGAAGAGAAGACGGGGGAGGGGTACGTCGTCGGTGTCGCGGGTATGGCATCGCGGAAGACGATTCCCGAGAACGTGGCATTCTTTGTCGAAGCTCGAAGGTTCTTCGCGTTCTTCGTCAAAGCTTGAAGAAGAAGAATAAGAAGGCTTCAAAATCTCTCAAGGAGGCTAGAGAATTCTAACCAAATAAAATAAGCTAAGGGCTTATTTTATTTACTCAACCAAACCATTTGAAATTCAAAGGTTTGAATTAAGACAACTCAACCCATTTAATAACCCAACTTGACAAGTTAATTAAAAGAGAAGGTTAAGGGAGTTTTAAAAGAGAAGAAGAAGAGTTATGCTTCAGGTGGGCCCCACTACACTTAATCCTCACAAGGGAGGTTATGTGGATGTGGGTCCCACCACTAACTCCCTTTGGGAGAAATTAACCAATAAGTTAAAATAAAAATTTGTATTCCACAATTTTTATTTAACTTATTCTAAACTCTCAAAATCTAATTCTCAACCTGAAATAAACGCAACCACAGAAAAGGTCTCCTTAAGAGAATATTGGCGCTGCGAGTTCATCGGTGTCCTCAGATTTCAATTCCGAGCACCGGATCAAAAGTTAGAAATTCCCGCTCGTTCGTTCACTGAACATACCCTAGCCGAACTTTGGAAATTAATTCCGGGCACTCCGGGCCTCAGAATCAGGTGCCGTCAGAAACCGCGTTCTTGTAAAATTACAAAAAAAATTAAGAAAAAATTTCTCTATAATTTTACGGGTCTTTACATTACTCCAACCTCATGGATTTACGTCCCCGTAAAGATACATCAAAAACTAGGGAAACAAATGAGGGTACTGAGCACACATCTGAGCCTCACGCTCCCATGTGCTCTCCTGGAGGTTCCCGTGCTGCCATCTGATGCGCACAAGAGAAATCAATCTCCCATGTAGGACCCTCTCCTGTCGATCCTCTATCTCCACCGGGACCTCCGTAAAAGTCGCCCCATCGTCAATGTCATCTCCCCATGGTCAATGATGTGCGTTGGGTCGTACACGTATCTCCTCAGCTGAGATACGTGGAAGACTTCGTGCACCCGGTGCAACTGAGGTGGTAGAGCCAGGCGATAAGCCACCTCGCCAATCCTGCTGAGGACCTAGAAGGGTCCGATGAAGCGCGAAGATAACTTGCCGCCTCGGCCAAATCTCCGTATACCACGTCGAGGTGAGACCCGCAAGAAGACGTGGTCGCCATCCTCGAACTCTAGTGTCCTCCGCCTCCTGTCAGCGTATGACTTCTGCCGGCTCTGAGGTGTCCTCATCCACTCCTGGATGACCAGGACCTTCTCTGTCATGGCTTGGACCATCTCCGGTCCAACAAGTGTTGGCTCCCCAGGGTCTGTCCAGCACAAAGGAGATCTACAAGGTCGGCTGTACAATGCCTCGTACGGTGCCATCCCGATGGTGGAGTGGTAGCTGTTGTTGTACGCAAACTCCGCCATGGGTAGGTGGTCCTCCCAGCTACGACCAAAGTCGAGGACACATGCGCGGAGCATGTCCTCGAGAGTCTGAATGGTCCTCTCCGTCTGACCATCCGTCTAAGGGTGAAAAGCTATGCTCAGACGTAGCTGCGTCCCGAACACCTCCTGTAACCCCTTCCAAAGCCGGGATGTAAAGCGAGCATCTCGATTGGAGATGATAGATGATGGCACACCGTGGAGCCGCACAATCTCCTGAACGTAGAGACGTCCCAAGCTCTCCACTGAGCCCTTCTCTCTGATGGGTAAGAAGTGTGCTGACTTGGTGAGTCGGTCAATAATCACCCAAATGGAGTCGTGACCTCTGGAAGTGCGTGGATGTCTAGTCATGAAGTCCATAGATATGCCGTCCCACTTCCACTCCGGGACCTCCAAGGGCTGTACCAAGCCTGCTGGTACCTGATGCTCTGCCTTCACCTGCTGGCAGGTGAGGCATCAAGAAACGAACTCTGCTACAACATTCTTCATGCCCGGCCACCAGTGCTGTCGTCTGAGGTCCTGGTACATCTTCACCACTCCAGGATGTACCGCCAAAGGAGAATTGTGAAACTCTCTCAGCACCTCCTCTCACAAAGCGACTGGTACCGTGGTACGTCCTCTGAAAACGATGTCGTGCTCTGCTCCAAGGGAGAAACCATCAGGTGCTTGTCCCGAGGATATCTGTGCACGCCGTGTCCCACAGTCAGCGTCCTCACGCTGTGCCTCTCTGACCCGCTGCAGTAGTGGTGGGGTGACTGTGAGAGACTGGAGGAAGGCTGCTCCATCTCTATCCACAAAGGTTATCTGCAAAGAGGCTAGCTGCTCTGTCGCATCCTCAAGTAGCTGAATGCCCGTCCTCCTGCTGAGGGCATCAGCTTCTACGTTCCCCTTACCTGGAGTATAGACTATCTCAAAGTCATAGTCCTGGAAGAACTCGAGCCATCGCCGCTGTCTCAGGTTCAGGTCCTTCTGCGAGAAGATATACCTGAGACTCTGATGATCAGAAAAGACTGTAAAATGCTTGCCCATCAGGTAATGTCGCCATGTCTTCAGAGCGAAGACCACTGCTGCTAACTCCAGGTCACGGGTACCATAGTTCTACTCATTCGGCCTCAACTGTCGTGATACATAGGCGATCACTGCCCGATCCTGCATCAGGACGCAACCGAGTCCGGTCCCTGATGCATCGCAGTAGACTACGTACCCTAATCCCTCCTCAGGCAACCTCAGGATAGGTGCACTGGTCAATCTCTGTCTCAGCTCCTGGAAGCTCTGCTGACATTTGTCTGACCACACGAAGGTTTTCCCCTTCTTCATCAAAGCTATGAGTGGTGCCGCAACTCTAGATAAGTCTGGCACGAATCTCCGATAGTATCCAGCTAGTCCCAAGAAACTCCGAACCTCAGTCACGCTCCTGGGTGGCTCCCAAGCTAACACAGCCTCGATCTTCACAGGATCCACTGCAACTCCCGCATCAGAGATATTGTGTCCCAAGAAGTGGACCTCACGTATCCAGAACTGGAACTTCGAGAGCTTACCATAAATCTGGTGCTCTCGGAGTGTGTCTAGTACGACTCGCAAGTGATAGGTGTGCTCCTCTACAGTCGTAGAGTAAATCAGAATGTCGTCGTTGAAGACCATGACAAATCGATCATGGTATGGATGAAATATCATGTTCATGAGGGCCATGAACACTGCTGGAGCATTGGTTATTCCGAAAGGCATAACCAAGAACTCATAGTGGCCATACCTACATCTGAAGGCTGTCTTCTGCACGTCCTCGTCTCTGACTCTGAGCTGATGATTGCCTGACCTGAGGTCTATCTTCGAGAACCACCGTGCTCCCTTGAGCTGATCAAAGAGGTCATCAATCCTCGGTAGCGGATACTTGTTCCTCACTATCACCTGGTTCAGGCGACAATAGTCAACACAAAGTCGCAATCTCCCATCCGCCTTCTTGGCGAACAATATCGGGGAAGCCCAAGGTGAAACACTGGGTCAGATGAACCCCTTGCCCTACAAGTCCTCCAACTGTACCCATAGCACTCGAAGCTCGGCGGGGGCCATCCGATATGATGGAGTCGATATCGGAGTTGTCCCGGGGTACAGGTCAATATAAAAGTCTACCTCCCTGCGAGGAGGTAGCCCTGGAACGTCGTCGGGAAAAACGTCCGCAAACTGATCCACCACTGCAGGAAAACCAGGACTCCACACGTCAACTGCTCCAAGGATGAGGCTAGCCAACTGATGAGTAATGGGCTGTCCTCTACTCCGCGGAATTCCATCATGTGCTGCAAAGGCTCCCTTCTCATCGGTGAAGGTGATCCTACTCCCGTCGGTGCACACACATCGCACCTTGCGCCAAAAACAGTCAATCTGTGCATGGACCGTAGATAGCCAATCCATGCCCAAGATGACGTCGTAAGGCCTCGATGCTGCTACGTGCAGTAGGCTCGCAGCGAGGATCGCCATGAGGTCTGCAGGTGTCCTCACTAGCCTAAAAACACGGACTACTACCTCCAGTCAGACCTCTGCTGCCTGGGGGTCCGTCCCGCCACGGAACCGAGGCGGTCGCTGGTGCTGAAACTTGTGCAGAGCTCCAAGGCATCGTGCATCGTCAGCGGATGGTGCTGGAAGCATCGGTGGCTCGGCGGGTAGATCTACCGCCGGTGCCACTGCTGACAAAGGGCCCTGCACCGAGGCCTCGTCGCTCAGTGGGCTGTCGACACACTCGACTCTCAGAACCCTAGCTGGATGCCGTTGTGGGGCCATCCTGAAAAGGAAACAGGTGCGCCACGGTCAGAACAGTATACCTGGTGAGCTGATATAATGTAATCACAAAGAAAACTTTGAAACACACACGCAATCAATGTTTTCATGTATTAAGTCGAAAATCAGAAGTCAGGGTCCTGGTGTACGGATACGTCGGCCGCCGCACCAACACTGGACTCCCTGGACTGATAACCACACTCAATACGCTAAACATTATTGATTCACATATAAAAGATCAGAGTTCGCGGTAGAACCGAACTCCTTTGATACCAATTTATCACGACCCGCCCTCGGGGCCCGTGCCGCGACTACCCCAAGCCCGCCTTCCATAGGCCAGGGGCTGGCGACTAGCACCAAGGCGTAAATCCCGGTAAAAAGGGAAGGCATTGCCTTTGTAAAGTAAACAAGCACCACAGATTAAGCAAGCGGAAAGTAAACACTAAGTGAAAACAGAGTACAACTGAATGTGCGGAAAAGTAAATGGGCCAGTATTAAAACCCAAACTGAAAGTAAAGTACAACTCGAAAGGGAAAACAACAACTGTAAAGTAAAAGCTGCTACACCGAGCTATCCACTGGAAATCCCACCTGAAGGGTGGGTACAGATAGCTCTACTGCTCCATGGGTCCCACCGTCCGCTTTGAGTATGTCCCGCTCAGTGGTCCTCCTCCAGGTATCGTCCTGCTCTGCAAGCCTCAACCATGATCAACGCTGTCCGTCGTCTGCAACCAACACAACGTAGTGCGGGCATAGCCCGTGCAGGGGTGAGTATAAGCTACTCAGTAGGGACCCCGATACCCCTGAAGGTCTCCCAAAATCCACAAAGGATAAACCTCAAAGGTGAGATAAAAACACGAAGTAACAACCGACACTGCTTAGGTATATGCCCATACATATACCTATGTCATCAATTCCAATACGCTCCAACCTCTGAGCCCAAGTACAACTCAGTTCACACAGGAATGTATACGTATTCCACACAGGAAAGTAAAACGAAATCCACACAGGATAGCACAACACATTCCACACAGGAAAGCAACAGGATTCAGCTCACACAGGTATACATTTTCGAAGGACGATAAAGATGATCTCTGATCCATCTAAGTCATCGGACCCACGAAGGATCGATAGGTAACTAACCCCCGCAAAGACCCACACAGGATTGGGCCCACAAAGGACCTGTAGGCGCTGGTTCACACAGGACCGCTGAGCGCAATGGCCCACACAGGATCAGACCCACAAAGGATCGGGCCCACACAGGACCTGTAGCACTGATCCACGTAGGATCGCTCAGTGTTGTAGTCGTCGTCGTCGAATCCACAATGGATCTTTGTACTGTCGTCGTCGCAGTCACAGTAGTAGTAGTAGTAGCAGTAGCAGTCATGGTCGCAGCCAGCACTAGGGTTCCCGCACACAGCAAGCTCATTCAGGAGGGTCCGCTCCACGAGCCGAGAGGCTGATATATCAACTATCACATAGTCCAGATTTGATGTATCCAAATGTTCCGTATCGCCAACAAGAACTCAACGCAACAGACGGCGCGTCGATCAGACGCTCGGTCTGAGAGTTATTGGCTTTTTCGTCCCAGGGGCCCGGTTGGTTTTAAGGAAAAACCAACCCGATCGTACTCCACCTGCGTCCAAACCTCGGGCGGAGTATGCCAAAAGATCCGTCTCACTATGAGGAACACAACAAAGCTGGCGGCACGTCAATCAGACGTCCGTAGCTCAAGATATGAGCGTTTCCGCTCCGAGGGCCCGATTGGTTTCGTGTACGAACCAACCCGGCCGAACTCAAAGTATTTCGAAACATTGAGTGTGATATACCGAATCCACCGTCTCGATCCAAGGATCACATCACCACTGACGGTTCGTCGATCGGAGGTCCTTAGCTCAAGTTATGGCCAAAAGACCGAAGTTGATTCGAAAACAGGGGGTCCGGGTCCGGGCCGACCCGGCCCGACCCCCCACCCCCCTGGGTCAGCCCGAACCAGGTCGACCCGACCCGGGTCCAACCCCGCCCAGCCGGAGGCGCGGCCTGGGTGCCGCTCGGGTGCCACGCGCTGGGGGCAGAGCCCCCGCCTCTTCCCTTTGGCGGCGCGGCTTGAAGCCGCGCCTTGGTTCCACGGCCCCCCCTCATGGGGGCCCACCTTTGAGAAAAACGAGGGGGCGTTTCCCCCCCCCCCTTGCTGTAACCGTGGCCCCCCCTTTATGGTGGGCCGGTTTTGGCCAGCCGGGGGAATTATTTCCCCCGATTCGTCTCCCTTCCAGCCGGCCCAACATGGCCGGCCGGTCCTTCCTCTACGAGACCGGAAAGGCCGGTCCCCTTTTCGGCTTCCGACACTGGCATCCCGGCTAGCCGTCGGTCTTCCCGTTCCGCCGCGGCCTGGAACCGGCCACGGCCTTCGTCATCCGGCGCGGTGCGACGGCATCGCGCCCCTCTACCGCGGCCCCGCTCCGGCCGCGGCGCCTTCGGTTCCCTTCGACGCGGCGCTACGACATCGCGTTCTTGATAAAATTCCGCGGCGCGGAGCGACGGCGCCGCGCAACTATAGCCGTGCGATTCCCGCGTGGTGCGACGACCCCACGCCATCTCGTTCATCCACAAGAAAATAATAATAATCAAGAACAAAAGAGGGGGGTATTCAGCCGTGTTTGTTTGGTCCGACTCCCCTCTCGTAAGATGATAACCCTTAAATAATTGTCCCCAAGATTATCATGCTAGAACCAAGAACGAGAGTAAATAAATAATCAACAACAAACCCCTACCTCGGTTTCAAGATCGATGATCGTCAACGACCCGCGGAAGACGCGTTGCGATTGTCGGCGTCACGGAAGAAGGACGTCGATGTCGTGAAGCGAGGATTCGATGTTCTTTGACGACGATTTCGTCGCGGGAAATCGTCGCGGAAGAGAAGACGCGGAAGGAGTACGTCGTCGGTGTCGCGGGTATGGCGTCGCGGGAGATGATTCCCGAGAACGTGGCGTTCTTCGTCGAAGCTCGAAGGTTCTTCGCGTTCTTCGACAAAGCTTGAAGAAGAAGAAGAAGAAGGCTTCAAAATCTCTCAAGGAGGCTAGAGAATTCTAAACAAATAAAATAAGCTAAGGGATTATTTTATTTACTCAAGCAAACCATTTGAAATTCAAAGGTTTGAATTAAGACAACTCAACCCATTTAATAACCCAACTTGACAAGTTAATTAAAAGAAAAGGTTACAGGAGTTTTAAAAGAGAAGAAGAAGAGTTATGCTTCGGGTGGGCCCCACCACACTTAATCCTCCCAAGGGAGGTTAAGTGGATGTGGGTCCCACCACTAACTCCCTTTGTAAGAAGTTAACCAATAAGTTAAAATAAAAATTTGTATTCCACAATTTTTATTTAACTTATTCTAAACTCCCAAAAACTTATTCTCAAACCGAAATAAACGCAACCTCGAAAAAGGTCTCCTTAAGAGAATATCGGTGCTGCGAGTTCATCGGTGTCCTCGGATTTCAATTCCAAGCACTGGATCAAAAGTTAGAAATTCTCGCTCGTTCGTTCACTGAACGTACCCGAGCCGAACTTCGGAAATTAATTCCGGGCACTCCGGGCCTCGGGATCAGGTTCCGTCAGAAACCTCTTTCTTGTAAAATTCCAATGAAAATTAAGAAAAAATTTCCCTTGAATTTTACGGGTCTTTACATGGTGTTCATTGTGATGATTTCTAATGAAGGTGTTCTCTCAGAAGGGCCATATGAGATGGTGTAGTGAAGGTCGACATAGTGCATCTTTTGGAGGAGTGTCATCATGGATGACAGAGCATATGGAGTGTGTTCTCCTAGTATGTATAAGCCTTAAATCATTGAGTAGAACTTTTCGATTTTAATGAGGTCAGAACCTCATTATGATTTGTTCCTGAAACAATTATATCAAATTTTCATGGTATATATATGGTCATATACTTGACTTTGATGAATAGCCCTTTTTTTCAAAGGATGGTCTCGAGATAGAGTTTCTCTCACATTTTGGTTCACTATGGATGGGATGAGATAACTATTTCAACTCAATTTTTCTCATTTATTGTGGAGTTTATTTGGGAACCTACTGTTTATTTTTTAAACTCACCCATGAAAAACAATTTCTATCACATTTTGTGTGTCTTCTATAGACCACATGCCTTTCGACGGAGTCCCAGGAGGACCCGGTGCAGGCGAAGCTAAGTGATCTAGACCAACGAGGGTGTTTACCGGAGTTTTGCGGAGGAGCATTCCAGTGGGTGATTGTCACATCGATCCCCTTCTTATGTGAAAGATGGATGCCTTTGATGTTTTCTTTTGGTGGACCATGTATTTTCCCTTGTGAACTTTTTTTGTACTCTGGTTGTGGGTTAGATGTATTTATGCATTTCTTTTCATTTTTTATATATATCATTGCATTGTTCCATGGAGGTGTATGTGGGTTCATGTGTACAGGTAACATAGGCTAATGCCTCCCATGTATGTGATATCCTACTCTAATCTAGTTGCTTAACCTTGGCCTATTGGATATGGGCTTGGGGAGTCACGTCTCGAGCCACATTGGGTCAAGTCATGACACTTTCATTCCAACCACTAACGTAAAAAATATCTGGGTTAATATGTCAATATTTATAGTTAAAAAATCTGATGAATTAAATTTAACGATGAAAAGGTAATGTAAATTTTTATTTTACAGGCTAAATTCTGAATTATATTGTGTTTGGTGAGTAGTTATAGTCATAGTAAGTGTCTAGTTTTAAAATATTCTAAAAGTCAATTTTAGTACCAACACCATAGGGTTCATTCATGGATAACCATATAATGGTGTTTGGGGTGGAATATAACATGATATAAACACTACTATAAAAAATAAACTATCATTATTAAATTGAACTTTATCAACAGGGTATATTTCTTTATATTCATTCTTTATATAATAATTCCTTTATAATATGAAGTGTTTATTATATCAAAATGTTTGTAATAATAAGAAAAAATTTATAGAACCACTGGTCATCTAAAATATCACTGATTAATGGATTTTAGGACCCAACCATTCCATTTATCATTCACTTATATGAGATTCATGACCTCAATCACCCTGTAAAATTTTTTACTCTATTCCTCCATTTATGTATCCTTAATTTTCATTAATGTTGTTATACTTAGAGGCCATGTAATTTTTTAGTCCATCTGACCTTTGTACTCCCCATTATCTATTTTATAGAGAATATTTTATGAACCCTTTTTATGATGTGGGATTCAAAAATATTAAATTTTAATTGATTTATTTCCACTATAGAGTTTAAATACTAAGAATGAAATTTAATAAATGTGGGTAGAATATAACGCCCTGAATTCTAAAGTAAGAACAATATATCTGATAATGTATATAACATGAAACAACATGAATTCAAGGGAATATAATATCCCAATTCATTACACTATATTTACTAATTTAATAATATTAATCCATGATATATATTGTATTTTATGTGACACTGAGTTTTTTATTTTGACATGCAAAAATGAGTTTCATTAATAAAATGCATTTCACTCAAGACAGAGATTTAAGGAACAACAATATATTAATAAAACAATAATATTTTACATAATAAGATATAATATATCAATAAAATTATCAGTTATGAATATTATTATCTCCATTATGAAAATCTATTATTTAATTGACCTGTTAAAAATTAATTAACATTGAGTATAAATTCAATTTAATATAATCGAAATAATAATTATAGGAAACTATTTTATCCCCACAAATCTATTTTACCATAAAAATTATAAAAATTAATTTTTTTGAGTGATATTAATATAATATATACTATATATTCAATAAAATATTTTTGATATTCATTAAATATTTTTTATAGGAATAAGATAAGAAAAACCTAAATTTATGCTTAAAGATTTATATTTTTATAAAGGTAGTTTTACCACTTTTTAATGGAGATACTATTATAAATCTAATTTTCAAAAAATTTATTTATTTTAAATGTAAACATAAACTAAATAATTGAAGTTATAGAATAAAAATATTATTAGAGTAAAATATTTGTATGTTTCTATGAAGAATTATTTTTTATGAATAGTGAAAAATAACGAATTGTAATTAAAAACTTTTTTTTCGACTAATGTATTCATAAGATTAAATTATATTTTTATTGGTTATAAGGATTAGTTATATAAATTTTATATCATTTATCCCAATTTATTTCATTATAATAAATATAACACTACAATTATATATATAAACATAGAAAACATTTGTACATTTTTTTTCATTGAAAACTCGCATATTCGTCCATTCTGTGGGATTTATTTTAAATTAATTTCTACAAATTATGTCATTAGAATTTTGAAAAATGGATTCCATATTTTGAATGTGAAAATTTTTTAATTTCTACAAATTTCAACATGGTTTTTGTCAAATAATATTATTGAATGTGATTAAAATTAATTACAATGGGTTAAAAAACAATTTTCAGAACAAGGAACTAAACAATAAAATTAGGAGACAAAGTGTCCTATAAACTTGTTCAAACACAATTTTATAGATATATTATGTCCGTTTAATAGATTATAATTTCATTTTTACCTTATTGGATCCACATAACACTCGAAAAACATGGTAGGAATTCACTTTCCAAAATTTGTATGAGTGCCACTCCTCCTCCACTATTAAATTGAACTCACACATCTCAAAACACATTGGATAGACCCAAATCTACCAAAATAGTTAATAAATATCACAATAATCATTCTATATGACCCACCATGTTTTTAAATCTTTCCATGGATGACCATCGGTGAAATCCAAAATCAGAGTCCTGAATAAGAGGTACCATCCATTTTCAAGCAATATTACTTTCTTTTCATTTTCCACCACTAAGACACTATTATTCAATGATTTCATAATAACATAATTTTGATCAATATAGATATGTTTCTATTTTAATTTTTTGACCATCACCTTAGAACACATACAAAAATTTGTTATTGAACATGTCATTTATGTGTAAGGTGAACTACAACCTCACGGAATGATGATAGTTCCACTTTTGTCTTTACCACCTCTCATGGTTGGGAATTACGATTGAACAAATTATTATAATATATATATATATATATGATATTTATTTTTAGTTTTAATTAATTAATTATTTTATAACACATACCTTTATACTATTCATTTTTTGTTAATGTGATAACATTGTTTGGGGAAGTGTGGTCTACTCCCACCTCGAAGAGATGTGATATATTCACACATTAGATGTAATCTATAAAGGATTGTTTTAATAAATATAAAGGGAATATTTAACATATATATGATACTATAAATATAATTTACATAAATATCAGATAATTTTCATTATTTTGAATACAGAAAAAATTAAGGTAGCGTTCATTCATAAGTTTGACCTACCGTCAACGTTAATTTTTCATTTTATTATCTATCTACAAATTTTATGGAATATTATAAATACTTATAAAATTAATATATTTAATATTTTAAAAATATTTTAAATAATTTAAATTGATAGATTATGATCTTATTAATTATAGAAACTTGTAACAATTCAAAAACATACTCGAGAAATTAGGCAATTTACACCTCAAATAGTGAAAATAATGAATGATTCTTAAAAAATTAGTACTATGATTTTATAAGATGTTAATATATAATATTATATTCATGGTATAAATTAGTAAAATATTTTAAAATATTATAAATGAATTTAAAAAACAAAAAAAATATAATGATAAGGTAAGAGGTTTTCATCTCACTTTTTACATCTACGAGATTAATGTCATATTCAAAGTGACATCTCGATATGGTGTATCTACTATAAAATTTGATATATAATATCATGATTTTATTTATTCTTGGTATTTTATGCATTAATTTTATTGTACTACATCATGAGGATTATTATTCGAACGTATCAAAGTGGTATGATACACATTGAAATGTTTAATGATTATTTTTCTCATGAATAATTTTAAAGAACTTTCAATGGTACAATTTATTTTCATTGAGTTATAATCATTAATCCTTATTTTTAATTTTCTATGAATATCAAAATAAATAATTATTACTATCTATTCATGAATTTTCAATCCTATTATGTAAATTTATAAATGATACAAACTATTTAATCACCGATTGAATCTCACATCAACATTATGATCTTATAATGGGTTTAATTCCCAGTCTCATATTGTTTGGAATTGTTTATTAAGGAATTTATACAAGAGGAAATTATTTGATAATATTCCGTTAAACCATTTCATTTTATTATTCTTTGTATATTTATGAACCTTTTTATGTATTAGTGAACATTTTCATTTAATTGGTAATCAAAATGTTATAAATAATATTTCTATAAAAACCTGACATAATTTTTCTCTTTAGACGAAAAAAATGTTTTACTATAAAAACCATATATTACTAAAAGTATTTCAAAAATGTTTTTAACCATTGAAGAAATATTTAATAATACAATTACCATTTTTGTCTACAATAAATTTTTTCAAAGGATTCCTCATGTCGCTTTCCAAATAATGATGTTTTATAAACAATTAATTTAAAAAAGTATTATTATTTTTACCTCTACAGGTATAAAATATTTAACCACTATTATTTATTTTGATATTAATTTTTCTATTTTAATGTTATATTTTTAATTAAAATTAATTCAAAGGATTTTTCAAATAAAAGTAATTTTTTAAAAAATTAAAATAAAATCTTATATTTTCCTCAATAATTTTTTGAAAGATTTGTTTATAATATTTATATTGATAAATATAATTAACAATTTATTTTTACTTTATTTGGGATATTTTTTATTGATAACATCATTATTCTTCCATATTATAGCATATGATTGATTATTCCAAATATAGTATTAATATTCACTTCCACAATTCCTTTGTTAGCCCCCATAAAATATTAAATTCGATATGATCGGCGAACATTCATCTTCCCCTAGTTATTTTTATAATTTATTATGGATATATTCTTAGCATAAATCATATACCATTTTACATATGTTATCTAAATTTAATGTACTTTTTTTATTCGGGTAAATTTTTTTCAATTCGTATCCTTCATTCAATGTAAACATATGATAATTCATATTAATTTTTTATGTGAATAATTTTTCGAACATGAAATAAAAGGGTTTAGGTCCATATAAGGAATGACCTAAGGTTGGGTACTAGTTAATGGAACACTAATGATTCATCAATAGTATCATGAGATATAATTAATTGGTGAAAAATGGTTCAAGTTAGTTTCTATGAAGAATAGACAGGTTTCTACAAACAAATTTAAAATATCTTATGAATAGTATTAACGATAGAGGATTTCATTTTCTTTATAAATTAAATCCTATAATTAATAATTTCATTTATTTTGACTTAGTGTTTTTCTATCCATGATAGTTTTCCATCGACGTATATATATATATATATATGGATTCATTCCATTCTAAATTTATATTTTACAATTGCATATTTTTTATTTACTAATCATTACATATTATTTACTAACATACATCTTAATGTATTGATTACATGGAATATTTTTTCGATTATTACGTTTCCTTATTTTTTATTCTCATTGATTCATTATTGCTTTTACTATGAATTTCCATTACAGAGTATTTGATCTCACTCTAATTTTATTTCACATCCTCAAGAATCCAATAATATTACTATAAATGAAGTTCAAGGATATTCTTATTGGGAATAATGTTATCATCTATATAAAAAATTGTCATTGTAATTGGAATAATAATTTTTAATACAAGACACATGTATGTATTTGGTTTACCAAGACTACTAAACTTTTTGATCCATCATGATTTGATTCCTTGTAATCATTCAAATTTAATGGAAGTATATAATGGCTCCATGATTCTATAATTATAATAGTACATTCTAAGTGGAGTATTTCAATTTTTGATGTATTATATATTTATTGTACAGTCTTGGCCGATTTCTGTAAAACACTAAACCATAATGACCATCCAATGAAATAAAATACATTCTGGAACTAAAACACATGTTTATATAATATTTAAGGTTGGGTCCCTACAATTTGTACCAATTTAATGTTTAAGATTAAATTATAGAATATTAATAGGTAATATTTTTGAAAAAATATGTTATAAGACAATGTATAGGAGAACAACCAAAATTTTAAGTAAAATAATGATTTTCTGCCTATCAAAATAATATATCTTTTTATAGATAATACAAGTGGATTTGGATCTAGAACATATTCATATATGGGTAATAAACCTAAAATTAGTTTTTTGATTATAACATGTCAAGAATTCTAGTTCATGGAAAAACAGATAATGATTTTAAAAGAGGAGAATTAAGTTTAATAGTGTATTTGAGACAAAACAACAAGCTTAAATGAGCTGTGAAATTAATTATCATTATAATGAATCCATTAAATTCATTTGTGTGAAAAGTATTAACTAACATATGAATTAAAAATATATTACCTAGTTATCAACAATTAATTAATTTTTAGTGAATAATCAATGAATTTTTAGTAATGTAGTTCTATTCATCAAAAATATATTTTCGTCAAAAATTATATTTATATTTATTACTGATAAAATTATTAAAATTAATTTAATTAATACATGGAATATTAATTTGATAAAATTAATAATATTTTTTAAATATTAATATTAAAATTTACATTTGGTCAAATTTTTGTATTTTTTAAAGTATAATGCTTTTTTAGTAAATAGTGAGAAATAATACTTTTTTTTAAAATGTCCCTTCTTTTAATCAATTATGTAAACTAGAAGCCCAATTATGATTTAAATATTTTTTATAAATGAAATAATAATTCATTATTTTAACTTATTATTATAATATACATTTTATTCATCCTCATATAATATTGTAGAATATTATTTTTTATATAAAAAATAGATTTTTAGACTACTATATTTAAATGAATAATTCTTCCAAATTTTTATTAATTAAGAAAATTCATTTGAATTTTTCAAAATTAAAATATATAATATATATAAATAAATATATATTTGATTTCATAATGGTTTTATTATTATTCCTATAGTTAAAATAAAATCATCGTTTTCTCGGAAATGGAACTTCTTTAAAACCACTATTTTGTCCCATATACTACTATTGTTTCAAAATTTATTTTTTCCTCTTTAGGGAATTTAATACTGTAAAAGAGATTATATATTTCTTATAAGGACCCAGCCTTAAACATTACTTAATCTTGATATATTTCAAGAATACACCTTGAGGAGCTTTTCAGGTTTAGAGTTTTAGAGAATTAGATCATAAAACATGCATTACATCCCACATTTAAAAAAAGTGGTTACAATAAAAGAATGTATTAATTTTTCCCATCAATGGAAACATATTTAAAATAAAACATGGATTCTTTCTTGACACTTCCTTGACACTATCATCATATCATGTACCCTTCCCTTGACCTGTGAAAAACATTTCAAAAACCTGGGATGAGCATAAAATGCTTAGTAAGGGATATAAAAACATGGAAAGGAAACATGAGTACATTTATACATAAGAATCAATGAAATCATACTCTACTCATAAAACATAAGCACTTTAACATACCTCATCAAATCATGAATAAATCATAGAAATCACAAGACACAACGGTAACTTGAGGAATTCATAACATTCTTACGTAGGGAGTAACCCTCTTGGTTACGTTTGGAATACCCATCACAGTATATTCGCTAAATCTCTTAGGATAAACCTTAAAGTTTTACTTCTTCACATTAACCAATGCATTGGAGAGCTGTATTGGGCTCACCCGCCCTTAGTTTATCATGGAACCAGCCGCCTTCATAATAATTCCCAAGAACCATAACATAATCGTATCACATAAAACATGCATAAAGGAAACATAACATTTCCACTTTTCAATCACATGATTTCAATAAAACACATCATTATATTAAAAATTTTATCAAAACCATTTTCAATACCATAATAAAAAATAAGTAAAACATGGAATTTGTTTTTCTTTTAAAAAAAAGGTATGGCTTGTAGAGGAAGCCGAAACTCAAATAATGGTCACAGCGGCAGAGAAGTCGTTGTCGCCGCATACGAATGAAAAAAACATTCCATTTTGTCGTATATTAAAATGATTCATATAAAAAATCTTCCTTTTGGATAAACGTAAAAGTCAAAGGGGTTTATACACAATAAAAAGAAGGTTGTGTATAAGAAAAATATGCCTCAATGAAAGAAGATTGAGACGAAGTCCCATAACTCGGGTCCGACTTGACTCGATTGTTCTTTAACCTCCTGAATAATAAACTTGAGTTAATTTTTTCTTTCTTTAGAACATTTTTCAAGTTCATTATTCCTTTTATATCACTTATTACAATGTCATGAACACTATGTAATTATTTAAGTTAATAACGGTCGTTTTAACGACCATTGGTACTTGAGTCAAAAATAATCTCTTTATAATTTCAAGTTGTTCATGTATCCATTATATCCAGAGTTATACTCATGATGTAGATATAATATATATCATATATATATATAGTATATACATGAATTTATAATATTACATAACTTTTAGAGGTATGAAATGAAATTCACCGTTCATGGAGACGATAAGTCGTACATACGCATGAGTGCTAATTTCATTTCTATTTCATATTTTATGGAATGTAATAATAATGATATAAAGGTATATTACAATTACAACATAATATAATATATAATATCATTAATTAAATCCATTATACGTCCCACATATGGCATTAACGAATTAAATCACTTTGAGGGGGCGGTAGTCTGCACTTCCTAAAATGAGGATATCGCGTTTACCCATAATGGAAACCATAAAGGTATGCCATAAATGAAAAATACAGAAGATTAATTAAAACATAAAAATATTATATATCATATATAAATATAGTGTCATCTTAATGGCCACCTTTGAAGGTGTTAATAGAATATTGAACAATCATCGTTTCGTGAGGCAGAAATTCTCCATCCACGGAAACAATATGTTATTTAACCATTAGATGTATGTGTGTGTAAGTGTAGCTCGAATACTTCCTATAAAAACATCCTAGTATATGTAATATACTTGTGTTTTTAGAAATTAAATGAATAAAAAGAGTTTAGGGGGTTGGAGAAGCAAAATAAAACATAAAAACACAAGAGGAGACACTACCTTTATAACGGGTAACTCTTTTTTATTTGAGATCAAAGGCTTTCTTGGGAAGACATATGCCCAAAATGAGGCTTCTAAATGTTAGATAGGGATTTCTAGAAAAACAATGGGCAGGGGTTGGCCGAGCCAAAGGCATTGGCAGTGTGGGTAAGGTGGTAGAGGTGGGGGCCTTTTATAAGAGGAGAGGAGGGGCACTCTTGGAAAGTTAAGAAAAGATACTTTTGTATAAAATGATTTTCGGATAAAAAAGGTACCACAATTATAAATTTATAGGATAAGGTGATAATGGTTTGAAATCCACCAATCTAATAGGTTTTTGACAAGTGTAGGATATATATTTTACATTATCTTTTAATTTTATTTAAATCGTTAAATAATGAGGTAATCGCTGCATCATAATGATGTCATAAATAATTTTATTTATTTAATGTCTAAAAATTATAAAACAAATACTATGATGTAGGAAATATTCTTAAATTTCCAATGACTATTTATAGTAAAAAAATTACTTGTATAACCCCATTTGAAAATTGTTTTAGTAAAATAATTCATGTTTGTGTTATTTTTACTTTTACATTAAATAAAAAGATATTAATGTCATTTTCCTTCCAAAGTGGCTCCATGGGGTCCCCAAGTTGACCCATGGATTGTCGTGGTTGGCCAGGACACATCCAATAAAGGTAGGATATGTGTCAAGCTCATCTTATATTATTAAAACATTATTTTTACCTTAAACTCTACTAATTATCTCTAATCCCGATTAAAACTTAAAAGTTACTATTCACCGAAAAATTATTTTAATCCCATTGAACAAAATTTTACTTCTTAATGACAACAATGTATGTCGTATTTTTGAAATTCAAAAAACAGAGGTGGTTAAATTTTCATTTAAACGAAAAATCAGTTTTTTAAGTACCACTTAGTGGTTTCACTATTCATCAAAAATTGATGTTTTTTAGAAAAATACAAAAAATTCACCCTAAGATATATTTGATATTCCGAATTCAAAAATGATGTCTGTTTCACAAATTTCAAAACATATATGTTTCATTAATTAATTTAATAATTAATTCCCGTAGTCAAAGCAAATAGCGTGTTCTTATGAAACAAAAAGTATCAAAAGATTGACACTAGTTTAAGTCCAATTTCACCGTGGAATTAATTTCAATGACCACCATTGGATTAAATGGTAAAAATATATTCTAATTTAACTTTAAAAATAATTAAAAATATAATATAATCATATAAATAAATTAGATTAAAAAGTGACTTTTAATTAAAATACAACATTTTTCTCTATTCATTAAAAAAATTAACTTTATCGGAAAAATAACAAAAATTTACCCAATGTAAATTTCAATGTCCCAATCATAAAGAATAAGTTTATTTTGACAAATATACCTTATAAAATTTTCAAAAGATATATTTAAAAATGGTTTTCCATCAAAAGGCAGTAAAACAATCTTTTAAAAATATTAGTGTATTCCATGCAAAAGATTGGATTTATTCTCATGTTAATCCTCTAAAACACTATCTAATTAATTAATAGTCATTGATAAAAATATCTATTATTCATTACTTACTAGGGATGTGACATCCTTCCCCCCTTTTGAAAATTGTGTCCCCGCAATTTATTTACTTATCGAATAAGTGGGGGTATTTATCCCTAACTGCATTATCAGATTCCCATGTTGCCTCTTCAATCATGTGGTTTTTCCTCAAAACCATAACTAATGAATCACCTTATTACATAACACATGCTCCATGTGGTCAAGAATCTGGACCGATTGTTTCTCATAAGATAGGTTCTCTTCTAGCTGAACTACCTCTGGACTCAAAACATGAGATGAATCTTGAATGTACATCCATAACATTGAAACATGAAAAATATTGTGTACCTAAGATAAACTCAGAGGTAAAGCCACTCAGTAAGAAACAGATCCAACTCTCTCCAGAATTTCATATGGTCTAATGATCCTTGGACTCAGCTTTCCTTTCTTACCAAATCACGTAACACTTTTCCATGGCGAGACTTTGAGAAAAACATGGTCACATACCTCAAAAGAGAGATCCTTCCTCCTGTTGTCCGCATAACTCTTCTATCTGCTCTGAGCTGTTCTCATGTGTTTCTATATCAGATGAACTTTTTCTACCATCTCTTCTAACAATTCTGGTCCCTTCACCTTCCATTCACCCACTTCATCCCAAAAAGATAGAGTTCGACACCGCTTCCCATATAACGCCTCAAATGGTGCCATCTGTATACTGGAATGAAAACTATTATTATATGAAAATTCAACCAAGGAATGATGTTGGTCCCAACATCCCTGATAATCCATCGAACAAGCACGTAGCATATCATCCAAAGTCTGAATTGTTCGTTCTGACTACCCATCCAATTGAGGATGAAAATCTGTACTAAAATTTAATTCAGTACCCAACGACTTCTGAAGGCCTTTCCAAAAGCTAAAAGTGAACCTGGGGTCACGGTCAGATACAATGGAGAAAGTAACTCCATGTAACTTGACTATATCTTTAAGATACAAACGGGAAAGTTTATCCAGGGAAAAAGTATCTTGTATAGCAAGGAAATTAGAAGATTTAGTCAAGCGATCAACAATAACCCAGATTGCATTATTACCTCGAGATGTATTTGGTAATCCCACAACAAAGTCCATGGATATATTCACCCATTTCCACTCTGGCACTGGTAAAGGATGAAGCATCCCTTTTTGTAACTTCAGCTCTGCTTTATCCTGTTGACATGTCAAACACTTCACAGTAAAATCAGCAATATCTTTTTTCTTCAATCCCACAAGTAATACTCCCGCAGATCTCTGTACATCTTAGTACTGCCAGGATGAACTGAAAATGGAGAACTATGAGCTTCACATAACAACTCTCTCTTCAACTGTGAATCACAAGGCACGCACAATCTCTTCCCAAATCTCAAAACACAGTCATTATCAATGTTGAATTTAGGAAACTTACCCTTCTGAACCAGCTCTACCTTTTTCTGCAACTCACTGTCTTGCTTCTGTGAATTATAAATTCTATCTGATAGAGATGATTTCACTGATACATGAAACAAAACAGTAGAACATCCTGCACCAACAACTTCTATGCCAAATTTCATCAAATCCTTAACCAAAGGATCACATTCTAAACGCAACATTTTTAATGAGGAATTACTTTTTCGACTCAAATCACCAACAACTTTATTTACTTTTCCCGGATGCTAATGAATTGTACAATCATAATCCTTGATTAATTCTAGCCATATCTTTTGTCTCATGTTCAATACATTCTGAGTGAATATATACTTTAAACTTTTGTGATCGGTATATATTTCACACTTTACTCCATACAAATTATGCCACCAAATTTTTAAAGAAAAAACAACAGCAGGTAATTCCAAATCATGTATAGGGTAATTTACCTCATGAGTTTTCAACTGTCGTGAAGCTTAAGCAATAACCTGATCCTTCTATATTAGGACGCAACCAAGTCCTTTCAATGAAGCATCACTATAGATAACAAACTCCCCATTCCTGGAAGGTAGTTCCAAAACTGGAGCATTCACCAATCTTCTTTTCAACTCCTGAAAACAATCATCAAATTATTTTGTCCAGATAAACTTAACACCCTTCCGATTTAGCTTATTCATTGGACTAGATAATCGAGAAAAATTTCTAACAAACCTCCTGTAATAGCCTGCCAAACCAAGGAAGCTACGAATCTCGGTTACATTTGTGGGTCTTGGCCATTATTCCACAACCTTTATTCTTGTAGGATCAACGGTTATCCCATCTTTAGAAACAATGTGACCAAGGAATGAAATTTGTTGCAACCAAAACTCACACATGCTGAATTTCCCATAATTTATAGTTTCTTTTACGGTTTTCAAAATAACCCTTAAATGTCTTTCATGCTCTTCTTTAATTTTAGAAAACACCAAAATATCATCAATGAAATCCACCACAAACTTATCTAAGAACACATGGAAAATTCTATTCATAAGGTCCATGAATACAGCAGGTGCATTGGTTTGCCCAAAAGGCATTACTACAAATTCATATTGGCCATATCTTGTTCAAAACGCGGTCTTCGGAATATCAGCTTCCTTTACCTTCAACTGATAGTACCCAGATCTCAGGTAAATTTTTGAAAAAAACTGAGCTCCCTGGAGCTGATCAAACAAATCATCTATATGAGGCAAAGGATATTTGTTCATAATTGTGATGTTATCCAAGGCTCTATAATCAATTCAAAGTCTCATTGAACCATATTTCTTTTTAACAAATAAAATAAGAGCACCCCATGGTGATGTGCTAGGTCTAATGAAACCTTTCTCTAATAAATCTTGCAATTTATCCTTCAAATCTAAAAGTTCAATTTGAGCCATTCGATAAGGGGGTTTTGAAATTGGCTTAGCATCAGGAACTATGTCAACAGTAAATTCAACTTCCCGATCTGGTATTATTCCAGGAAACTCATCAGGAAAAACATCAGGATACTCATTTACCACTGGCACATCATTAATCTGAACAGTTCCTTTATTTTCAATGATGTGTGCAAGAAAACATACATTTCCTTCTTTTATAAGTTTCTCGACCTCTTGATATGTTATCAAGGTAAGGGTTCATTCTTGTACACAAACTGAATGTATTTCTGAAAAGAAACTTCTTTAGCCCTAGAGTCAATCTTAGCATGGTAAATAGAGAGCCAATCGATACCCAAGATAACATCAAACACTACTAGAGTTAAAACAATAAGGTTTGCAAGTAGGTTTTTTTCCACGGATAAGGATAAGAAGATTCTTATAAATTCTTTTTGCCTCATCATTTCCCCTAGGTGTTTTTACCACAAGTTCAGGAGTCATTTCTTGAGATGGTATTCCCATTTTACTAGGAATGTTTTCAGAGATGAAAGAATGTGTAGAACCCGAATCAAACAACACACTGGAATAATTTGATAAAACAAACAAAGTACCTGATACAACTTCATTTGATGGCCCGACATCTGCTGAAGTAGTTTCAAAGGATTTCACCACCCATTTTTTCTTGTAGTATAACTGCTTCCCATCACTCGAGCTCTTTGTCGGACACTCGTTTTCATAGTGACCCATCTAATTGCACTTACAACATTTCACTAACTCTAAATCGAGTTTGGTCATACTATCACCCTGATATTTTTTAGTGCAATCACAAGCCTTATGTCCCATCTTAACACATCGGTAGCACTTTCCAGAATTCAGGAGACATTCCCCAGCATGCCTTTTCCCACATTGATCACAAACCGGGAACTTAGTTTTCTTACCATCAGACATTTTTGAAGAATTCTTCCTTTTCTGCTGCCACCTTGGTCTCTTCTTTTATTAGTTGTTATAGAACACTTGATCATCGGAAAACTCCATTTCCACCTTCTCAGAACATCGAACAAGCTTTTAATTACTTTTGAACTAATGAGATGCTAATACCCTTCGATATTTTGGCTTTAATCTTGAGTAAAAACTATTGATTTTACTGTCAAGGTATCAGATAAAATTTGGAGCATACCTTGCCAATCTAGTGAACCTTTCTTCATAGGCATCCACTAAGTCTTCCTCTTGCCTCAATTCGGGGAATTGTTTTTCCATCCTAAGTTAAACAGCCTTAGGAAAATACTTCTCAAGAAACATACCTTTGAATTCATCCCAGTCGAGAGCATCAATCTCATCAGCGTCCCGGATATTTTTAACCATCGACCACCACTGATTTACCTCACCCTCCAAACGGTAAATAGCAAGACTAACCTTTTGATTGTCTGAACATCCCATGACATTTGAAATCTTCTCTAGAGCTTTAATCCAACCTTCAGCTAGCACATGGTCAGATGATCCTCTGAATGATGGGGGATGTTGCCTCGGGAAATGTTCCACAACTGACATTTTCCTCTATGGTTGATCTGGCTGATCTCGTGCATGGATACCACCACCATTTATCGCTTGAGTCAACTGTTCCATTACTACAACAAACTGTTCAGTTCCAATTCCGACCATCTCAGGATGCTGATTCGGAAAGTTATTTCCTTTTGTATGCCTTCCTAGCACTGCTTCCCTGTTCCCTCTGCGGAAAACCTTTATGAAAAAATATGTCTTAGATGAAGTAACATGGTAATCTTTAAATGCTATATAATTTCAATTTGACCATAAAATAAAATATTTTTGGATAATCATTTAATTGAATTCTAACTCCTAAAGTTGTCTAAACCGACCTCTGATACGAACTATAAGGCCCCAGCCTTAAACATTACTTAATCTTGAGATATTTCAAGAATACACCTTGAGGATCTTTTCAGGTTTAGAGTTTTAGAGAATTAGATCATAAAACTTTCATTACATCCAACATTCAAATAAAATGGTTACAATAAAAGATAGTATTAATTTTTTCCCATAAATGGAAACATATTTAAAATAAAACCTGGATTATTTCTTGACACTTC
This sequence comes from Viscum album, assembly GCA_963277665.1. Lineage (NCBI taxonomy): Eukaryota > Viridiplantae > Streptophyta > Magnoliopsida > Santalales > Viscaceae > Viscum > Viscum album. The sequence continues at coordinate 1,391,147,250 of OY728126.1, read as the reverse complement.
CTTGACACTATCATCATATCATGTACCCTTCCCTTGACCTGTGAAAAACATTTTAAAAAACATGGGATGAGCAGAAAAAGCTCAGTAAGGGATATAAAAATATAGAAAGGAAACACGAGTACATGTATACATAAGAATCAATGAAATCATACTCTACTCATAAAACATAAGAACTTTAACATACCTCATAAAATCATGAATAAATCATAGAAATCACAAGACATAAAGGTAACTTGAGGGATTCATAACATTCTTACGTAGGGAGTAACACTATTGGTTACGTTTGGAATACCCATCATAGTATATACCCTAAATCTCTTTGGAGAATCCATAACGTTTAACTCCTTCGCATTACCCAATTCATTGTAGGGCTATATCAGGCTCACCCACCCTTAGTTTATCACGGAACCACTCGTCTTCATAATAATTCCCAAGAACCATAACATAATCGTATCACATAAAACATGCATAAAGGAAACATAACATTTCCACTTTTCAATCACAAGATATCAATACAACACATCGATATAATAAAATCATTATAAAACCCATTTTCAATACCAAAATAAAGGAAAAGTAAAACATGTTATTTATTTTTCTTTTTTAAAAAAGGCATGGCTTCTAGAGGAAGTCGAAACTCAAAAAATGGTCACGGCGGCAGAGAAGTCATTGTCACCGCATAAGTACGACAAAAACATTCCCTTTTTTCATTTAGTAAAATGCTTCATATAAAAAATATACCTTTTGGATAAACGTAAAATTCAAAGGGGTTTATACACCGTAAAAAGAAAGTTGTGTATAAAACAAAATATGCCTCAATGAAAGGAGATTGAGACGAAGTCCCATACCTTAGGTCTGACTTGACTCGATCGTTCTTTAACCTCCTGAATAATAAACTTTAGTTAATTTCTACTTTCATAATAACCTTTTTCAAGTTCATTATTCCTTTTATATCACTTATTACCATGTCATCAACACTATGTAATTATTTAAGTTAATAACGGTCGTTTTAATGAACATTGGTACTTGAGTCAAAAATAAACTCTTAATAATTACATGTTGTTCATGTATCCATTATATCTAGAGTTATACTGATGATGTAGTTATCATATATATCATATATATCCAGTATATACATGCAATTATAATATTACATAACATTTAGAGATATGAAATGAAATGCACCGTTCATGGAGACGGTAAGCCGTACGTACGCATGAACGCTACTTTCATTTCTATTTCGTATTTTATGGAATGGAATCATAATGATATAAAGGTATATTATAATTTCAGTATAATATCATATATAATATCATTAATTACATCCTTTATACTTCCCACATATGGAATTTACGAATCAAATCACTTTGAGGGGGCGGTAGTCCGCACTTCCGAAAATGAAGATATCGTGTTTACTCATAATGGAAACCATAGAGGTATGCCAAAAATGAAATATACAGAAGCTTAACTAAAACATAAAAAGATTATATATCATATATAAATATAGTGTCATCTTAATGGCCACCTTTGAAGATGTTAAAATAATATAGAACAATCATCGTTTCGTGAGGCATAAATTCTCCATTGACGGAAACAATATGTTCTTTAATCATTAGATGTAGGTGTGTGTAAGTGTAGCTCAGATGCATCTTATAAAAACATCCTAGTATATGTAATATACTGGTTTTTTTACAAAATAAATGAATAAAAAGAGTTTAGGGGGTTGGAGAAGAAAAATAAAACATAATAACACAAGAGAAGACACAACCTTTAAATCGGGTAACTCTTTTTGATTTGAGCTCAAAGGCTTCCTTAGGAATACTTATGCCCAACGTGAGGCTTCTAAGAGTTAGAGATAAATTTGGAGAGACAAAATGGGAAGGTGTTGGCCAAGCCAAAGGCTTTGGAAGTGTGGGTAAGGTGGTAGAGGTGGGGCCTTTTATAAGAGGAGAGGAGGGCCACTCTTTGAATGTTAAGAAAAGATACATTGTTATAAAATTATTTTCTGATAAAAAGGTCCCAAAATTATAAATTTAGAGGATAAGGTGATAAGGGTTATAAATTCACCCATACAATAGGTTTTTGACAAGTGCAGGTCTTAGATTTTACATTATCTTTTCATTTAATTTAAATTGTTAAATAATGAGGTATTTGCTGCATCATCATGATGTCATAAATAATTTTATTTATTTAATGTCTAAAAAATATTAAAAAAATAATATAATGTAGGAAATATTTTTATCTTTCCAATGACTATTTATAGTAAAACATCTGACTTGTATAACCCCATTTAAAAATTGTTTTAGTGAAACAACTCATGTTTGTGTCATTTTTACTTGTACATTAAATAAAAAGATATTCATGTCATTTTCCTTCTAATGTGGTTGCATGGGGTCCCCAAGTTGACCCATGGATTTTCTTGGTCATCCATGACACATCCAATAAGGGTAGTACATGTTTCCAGCTCATCTCATATTATTAAAACATTATTTTTACCTTAAACTACACTAATTACCTCTAATCGCGATTAAAACTTAAAAGTAACTATTCACAAAAAAAATTATTTTAATCCCATTGAACCACATTTTACTTCTTAATGAAAACCATGTATGTAGTATTTTTTAAATTCAAAACACGGAGGTGGTAATGTTTCATTTAAACGAAAAATCAGTTTTTAAGTACCACTTAGTGGTTTCACTATTCATCAAAAATTGAAGTTTTTCAGAAAAATACAAAAAATTAACCCTAAGATATATTTGATATTCTGAATTAAAAAATTATTTCTATTTTAACAAATTAAAAACATATAAGATGCATTAATTAATTTAATAATTAATTCCCGCTGTCAAAACAAATAGCGTGTTTTTATGGAACAAAAAGTATCAAAAGATTAACACTAGTTTAAGTCCAATTTCAAAGTGGAATTAATTACAATTACTAGCATTGGATTAAATGGTAAAAATATATTCTAATTTCACTTTAAAACCAATTAAAAAGATAATATAATCATATAAAAAAATTAGATTAAAAAGAGGCTTTGAATTAAAATACAACATTTTTCACTATTCATTAAAAAAATGAACTTTATCGGAAAAATACCAAAAATTTTCCCAAAGTAAATTTCAATGTCCCAATCATAAAGAATAAGTTTATTTTGAAAAATATAGCTTATAAAATTGTCAAAATATAGATTTAAAAATGGGTTTCCCTTAAAAGGTAGTAAAACAATCATTTAAAAATATTAGTGTCTTCCGTGCTTAGGATTGGATTTATTATTATTTTAAGCCTCTAAAACACTATCTAATTCATTAATAGACATAGATAAAAATATCTATTATTCATTACATGGGATGTTACATTTCTAATCAGTATAATTTATAATATTTAATATTGTAGACATAATATTTTCCCATAATTAGTAATAAATATTGAATGAAGTAATTATCTTGGTGTAGGAAAAACAGATTTACTAGAGGTTAAACTGAAAAGAAAATGGTTAAAATACCATTAAATCATGACTAAAATCTAAAGTGCTAATACCCACATCCCATTAAAATAAATAATATGATAATGAAATACAAAAATAAAAAATATTGGGTTTATTCTCATAGATAATAATGATAAATAATTTAATAATGATAGAGGATCTTAATTAGTGTATTTCATGATCATAGGAATTTTTTTAACTCTATCTCTGTGATATTCCTTCACGATAGTTAAAATATAAATGGTTAATACCCATTTAACAAGGGCTATACAACTGATTCCTCACGAGAGACATAGTGATGCAATGAGGGGATATCTATATCAGATCTTAACCCAGTTACATGTATCCAAAGAAATCCTCCTTTATCAAAAATAATTTCATTAATTAACAATATTCCTTAAAAAATATCTATATTTAGGATAGAATATATATTTATCAATTTTTACCAAGTGATCAAATAATTTTCAATGTTAACAGTAATATAAAAAGAGTATATATTTTTTAAAATATTTATTTCCATGAAAAAAAATGTAGATATTTAAAATAAAACCCAGACATTATAATCATATATGTTCTAGGAAATAATAATATCCGTGATACAAATTATATGGACATTTTTGAGAAATTAATTGTATAATAAATAAAATAATGGCAATTATTCCAAGGAATGTTATTAAATACAAAATTGAATATATAATTTGAATGTCCTTACATTTCATGAAGAAAATGATTATAAAGAATTCATTAAAATTAATAAGGATGATATTAGCATATCACATACACATGGGAGTAAAAATAATTTGATTTTGTTGTTTATGAATAGAAATACCTAAAAATTAACAATAAATACATTCATGAAGAAAATACACTTTCCATTTTGGAAATCACCATCTAAAAAATATATAATAAAAATAAAAAAACCATTATTATAAGATAATATTAAAAACCTAAAACAGAACCTATAAAACATTGAGTATCCACGATGATTGGAAATTCCGTACATACCAAGTACATCAAAACAAAGATTCATTTTATATTTTCTTTATAAGAAATACCAACATTGTTTTAAATAGTAAGGTCTGAAAAAATGGTACTATAAATTGAAAATATATTAAAAGAGCATCTAAGAATAAGATAAAATGGGTTTATTAGAAATCTATTGAATAATTCAATTGATTTCTAATTCGAGAATATACAATCTCGGTTAGAATGAGATTGTAAAAAAACCCTTATAGTGATCTTAATTTTAATAAAGACAAGTAATCAATGAATAAATTATGTGTATCAACAAATAAATCCATTTAAAACAATCTATGATAAAAACTAAGTCAATAATATATCATTACACACAAAATATTATAATAACAATGGTCACAAAGATGTAATATATCGCAATGAATATAAATTGAGCTACAAAATTCCTTACCACTAGGTAATATTTAAATAAAATTCCCATGGATGGAATTATTCAAAATGAATCAAAAAACAAAATTAATTATTAATAATTCATGAAATTAAATTATAAATGGCCAGTATATATACAACATAAACATAATTATGTGAATAATTTTTAAATATATTCCAATGAAAAGAAATTTACAGAAATTATCTTACCTCACATTTACTTTTGATTGAACATTAATTAACCTCATTTATAATGGTTTAAAGGATTTTATTATTTTATAAAATTGTGACATTTATATTAACAAAATCATATATTATTTATTATAACATTTTACCACCCATCCATTAAAAATCTATCATTATTTTTACTGCCTCAGTTTTAATGGGATTGTTTTCTCATATGTGCTTTGTTATGAATATTCAAAATATTGGGTTTATTATATCACTCCATATATTATAGAATAAAAAAATTAAATAATTATAATTTTTAAAGATCAATTGTACCTTTAAAACCAATTATAAAAAATGATTTTTAGTAATGATATATGTTATGACCAATGAGATTGTTGGACATACGTACACAAGGGAATCCTTTCATTTCATGAAATATCATTATGAAAAAAAGTTACGTAAAATTTAATATTTTCATATTGATAATAATTTCATTTATAACATATTATTTCATTTAATATATTTATATATATCATCCATGTGTTTTGGTGAATAAAAGTTATTTACTTCACATCATGAAGATCTTTTTCAGGAGATACAAAAACTGTGTTGTTATCAATAGCTGAGTGAATACATAAGTAATAATATGGAATATGACATATAATAATGATAAATAAATCATACAAATCCTAATAATTTTATTTAAATCATAAATAATTATTTATGTTATCCTTAATATTTTGAAGGAAAATATTTGTGAAAGATGAATAATATTGCATTGGGGTGTTATATTCTATCATACACACGAGTTAAGATATCATATACCCTATGGAATATAATGTAAATAAATATATATATTATATAATGAATCTAAAAAAATGAATGAAATCTATTCCTAAGGCAGTGTTCTGAGATACACATGAAAATTTTATGGAACAAAAGATGCATTTAGGTCATGAACATAAAACAAACACATCCTATAATATGAAACATAATTACTATATTATATCATAATGTTTTTATAATAATTAATGAAGTTGTTGGGGGAATAAAAAAATCTATTTGATGCACATTAGCTATCCTGTGGGAAATCAAATTATGTTTTCACCAAATTCTATCCAAGGATGGATTTTTAAAAATAATAATTCTTATAGGATGATATTAGAAATTTTGGAATGTTATTTGGGATGAATTTGATCATTAAAAACTAGTTTTATGGTGTAAATATTAGAGGATAGAAGGTGTCCTTTTATATGTGAGGTGTGCAGAACACTTGGAAATCATTTAATGAAAAATTGGTAGACACATTTTTCACATTAAAATAGAGATAATGGATTATTATCGTGAAAAATACATAATAAGCACAATGTATGGATAAAAAATATATTTTTGGAAAAAATATTTGTCATATTAACCCTTATAATTTCTGTTTAACCCCCTTGTTATCTAATATTTTGCTGAACTGTGGAAACTATTTTTTAGTGCGTTAACTATTAATCATTTTTAAAAATTAATTTGACCATATTAAATAATATAAAAAACTCTGATTACAAATATGGAATTCATTTTTCAAAATTATAGTCATATAAGGTAAAATATTAATTTAAAAATAACTCTAAAACCATGATGAGAAATCTGGGAATCGAAGATAAAATTTTCTAATTTTTATAATGTTTTTAATGAAAAATTTGATATAAAATTACCCTAATGAAATAAAATAATTTAATATATATTTAATAGAAATATTGTTTCTATAAAAAAAATTATAAATATAATTTAAAATTATAAATAATTGAAATGAAAATGGAATTTTACAATTAATTTTCATTATTTTTCAAATTTAATAAACAAATTAAACTTTTCAAGAAAAGACTAAAATAGTTCACCCATCATAAGATTGATAAGATTATTTTTATAATTTAGAGTACTTATTAAAATGAATTTTATAATTGTTGTAGAAATTAATTTTTCATTATATTTTTAACATAGGGTTAAACCGTTATTCTGAAAAAAATATCAGTTATTTAGAAAACATTTATTTTTATATAAAATGGTTCATATTTTATTTTTTATATCTTTAAAACTGGTGTATTTTATATCATTTTGAAATCATATAATTTTTTGTAATTAGTTATTATTAATTATACATTTTAATTTAACATAAATTATTTAATGGTATAATTTATTATGATTCAATTAGACTAGATTTTTGTTGATCCAAAACCTATCGATGTAGTTAAAGCTATAAAAATATATTTCATATGTTATTAAGATTCCTCTTTCAATTCATATAAACAATCAAATATAAAGTTCATATTTTATAAATTTGCGGTGTTACATTAACCAACCATAAATTTGTATTTTCCTTATACTTAAACATGATCTTAATAATCAAGGGATTAATATTGGAAAATACCATTACTGAAAAAAACACATTGTAAAAAGGGGTAATAAAATATCCTCTTAATAAGAGAAGAATGGACATATAAATTTGTCAAAAATCTAGGTTTTTAGTTTAGATAGAATTATTTCCAAGTAGAGAAATCGACGTAGAATAAAATTGTAAAAATTTATAGAGAATGATAGCTTCCAATGTTAAAAATAGTATGAATGATCAGTGACATTTAAATGAAATAAAAACCAAAATATTGTGATGATCTAAAAGACAATATAATTCATCAGTATGAAGAGGGAAGGATAACATTTTATTTTATGATCCTTATTCGAATGATAATGAATATTTTCAGTATCAATGAATACTAATAAATATACATTATCTATATAATGCTATTTTATAATCAATATTTCAACATTCGGTTATTATTTAATCTATTTCCAATTCATCACCTACTATAATAATTGAATATCCAAAAATGATTTTTAAGTAAAAAAATAGAATATAAAATTAATGGATTGGAATATCTATAACAGACTGATTTTAAATTCATTTTATCTCTTTTTATTGTCCTGAAAACTTGGTTATCACATGCAATCCAATTTGAATAAATTACCATATGGTGAAGTAATACATTAATATCTAAGAAATATTTCAATGTTTAACAAAAACTATTTCATAAATTTTAATCTTATGGAAGACACAGTAAATGAAGAACAAATTATAAATAAGGTAAATGATTTTACAAAATTAACTCAGCATTAATCCCCCAAAAAAATGATTTTTATCTTAATTTTCACTTAACAAACACATAAATACTTCATCGAGTTTTCTCATCAAACAAGGTAATAACCAAATTTATCATAATTTGTTTAAATATTCACAATTATTTAATTCTTATTTTAACATTAAATTATTGGATACACTCCTAAAATAAAATAAAAATATGTAAACTACATCATTAATATCAAAAACCACTTTTTCAATAAATTCATAATCTTCCACCAGTAAGTTAGTACTAACAAATTTACCCTTTCCATGTAAATTATAAATTTATTAAAAAAAAATCATATTAAATTTAGGAATATATTAAGGGTTATCATTAATTAATTAATTTATTTTACAAGAATTTCTACATTCCACTAAATCATGTTTCCTTGTCATCTGTACCATTCAACATATAAAATCAAATCATATATGAAAAAAGATTCTGAAAATCTTTATACATTTCTTAAGTCTCGTAACTTGGATATCACTAATAATATAATAAAATGAAATAATTTCTTAATCGAAAAAAATAAAAATAACAATTCCACTTCATATGTAGTAATATAATTTTCTTGACTATGATCCATTATTTTCTTTTGAGCTATATTCCATTGAAAATTAAGGAATTAGTGTTTGTTGTGCCCCATCACTTTATAGTTGAAGCATTGGATATTGGAAATATTTTTCCTTCAATTGAAATGGTCTACACAGTGGTCTTTTTCCTCACACATATATAAATCACATTTTACTTTTTTGAGTGAACAAATTTGTATCCTTCCAAAAGTATAAAATGATTGAAAATCATTTTTTCCTTCTTCCCATTATCCATATTTTCCTCTATCACAATCTTCTTCAATTAAAATCTATTGAATAAATAATATATATAAAAATATTTATTTACATTTTCATTATATGACAATATGTCTATACATAATGTGAATTATTGGAATACATGTGTTCCTTTGAATGTATGTATCAAGCCCATTAATGAAATGGCCCTAATTACTCTTTAGATTAATTTCATTAATGTGGTTCCAATTACTTTTTCTAGACCCCATTTCCAAATGATGGAATACACAATATTGGACTATATAATTATAAAACATATTATATAATCCCATATCTAGTGAAATACATAACATAAATTGATATATCTACACATAGCCAATTCCATAATCATAAAAATGGTTTCTATGTGGATATATCCTTTCTTAAATCCATCATCATGGGTAACAAATAAATTTTTTAATATCATATCCATATCAACAAGGATATCAAAACTAGGTTCATATAATAACCTATTTTCATACAATTGGGAAAGATTGTGTCATGCCTAATGTGCCCTTGTAATGTAATTACCCCTAGGTAAATATATTTCAAAACCACATCCACATGTTGTAACCAAATAGTGATATATTTCTGGAATAATCAAATAACTTCTTCAGTAGTAAAACCTTAATACGTTCTTCTATAAATATCCTCAAATTATATCATAGGTTTATAGTCCCCAATATAATTTTTTGCAAAATCATATTCCCAAGGATTTTCCTAAACATCCTATGATACCAACTATATAGATCATGACACCAGTAACCTAGAGTCTATTTTTACATTACTATATTGACATAATATATATGGAATCTCATTATTAGTGATTTTATAGTTTAGTGGTAATCTAAGATATATACATTCAATATTCCGATATTATATTGGAAAACAAAAACTGATATATATATTTTCTCCCCAAAAAAGTCTATCCCCTCAAGAAAATAATTTTATTTCAATTTTAGTGACCTTCTTGTATTTTTGTGAAAAGAAAAATAATATTGTTGAAATAAAATGCACACAAAGGGTTAATTATAGTTGGAGTTTTTCGGAATCAATAATCATTATAACCATGCAAAGGAAAATAATTGAAAACGCAAGGAATTTAATCAATAACATTACTTTCACATTCCAAATATTCATAACCATTATTGAAATGTAATTAACTTAACAAAAATTATATTTAAATCAGTAAAATGATAATTAAAATCATCCAATGAAAATGTAATTTTGAAAATATCATGGATAATAATAATAACTGAATTCTCAACTAAGTATGTACTTATTTGTTTGATTTCATGACCCTAGGTGTGATGAAGCATATACCACTAAGATATATCCTCAAGATAATAAAAATGGAAATGTATAAACCCATTTAAGAAATGTTATATAACATATTCATCTCCTAAGACCTACCAATGAATTAAGAGGATATTTATAACCCACCCTATAACTGGATTCCCAAATCCTTCCTCTTATATCGAATAATATGAAAAATTGTTGAATAGTATCCCTTATCAACAAATTTCTATATCGATGAATGTATTAAATTTATTAATATTTCTTAGATAGACAAAAAACATAAATCTAAGCATCATATTTATCAAAAGAGTACATTTTAGTAAATAATAAAATCCATGATATAAATAATATTGATATTTAAAAAATCACCATATTTAAAAATAATATATTATTATTGAAATTATCATATCCATGATACAAATAAAATTATTATCAAACCAAAATGAATAGTAAAATCATTAAAATAAATTTAATGTTTCAAAGGAATTTTAATGAATACATACGTAAATCAAGAAATTTAATATCAGTATACTATTTAGTAAATAGGATCATTATCTATATATATAAACAATAAGGATGGTATTAATACAACGTGTCCACATCAAATTGAAATTAATGGTATGTCATCATTTATGAATTGAAACCCCATAAATAGAAATTTAAAAACATTATAGTAGAAAATGTTCATATAAATTTAAAAATCATCATTCAGAGGGAAAATTTCCCAAAACAAAATTAAAACAAAATTTCAAATTAACAAATTAATCATTAATACATGTCGGTAACCTAGAAAAAATGAGTAATTATATGTTTATATTAAAATAAAAAGGGACTTTATTTGCAAAAAATAAATAAAAATCGATTAAAAATATTATTAAAAAATTAAATATGGATAAAATATTTATAATTATTTTTTTAAAAATGTTTCAAAACATTTTTTAATACATTTTTATAAAATATTTGATGGGATGGAAAATAATTTCTTATCTACGAGAGAAATGAAGTTGAATTTTAATAAAAAAAATTATCAATTATTTTATTAACCAAAGATTGTGAAAATTATACTATTTTTTAAAAATATCATGAATACGTATGAATGAAAAAATTGAAATTGGTTTCCCTAAAAATGAATAAATTATTTCTAGGAACTAAAATTCAACAATAAATAATCTCGATTAGATTGAGATTATGAAATAAACCATAATAATGATCATAACATTGAAGTGAGAATTGATAAAAGACTATATTATCTATATAAATATTATGTAATAAAAAAATAATTTTAAATAAAATATAATATAATCAAAAGTACATACCCACAAAAATCATAGAATACTAGTTATAATGAAGAAGTAATATAACCATATGAAAATAAACTGGGTTATGAAATTCCTTAACACATTATCAAATTTTAATAATACCCCTAGAATAAAATAATTAAAATTGAAATATAAAATAAGATGAATTAATAAGGAATCATCTAGTTAATGTCAAAGTGTAACTACACCACATAAAATAAATTAAGAGGATGAAATTACAATATTCCTCAATAAAGGGATAATTTAATGAAGCTCTTTTCCCATTGCTAACTTTTGGTTGAATATGATTTAAACATCAATATAATGGTTTTAAGATAATTATTTTTTTTAAAGAATATAATTCATAATTATAATAACATATATAATAATATTATGATATATTATCACATCTTCGTTAATAATATTTAATTATTTTCATTATTTCAGGTGTTAATTACATTGTTTTCTAATTCCTGATTTCTTAAGAATATAAAAGTTCATGTGAACATTATATAGTTTCATCAGATCCAAAATAATAATATTGAATCAATTGATATATTTTTATGTCAAATGTTATTTTAAATCAAATCAGGAAATATTTTATTGAGAAAAAATGTTTATTGAGATCATGGAGATTATATGTCATACATACGCATGTATAACGTTTCAATTTTCCAATGATAATTTGGGAAAGGAGTTTGTAATATTTTATCTTTAAATAATGATAATAATATTATAAAAAAATAATTTTTCAAGTATACTTATATATATCATCCTATTAGTGTGGTGATTGAATTATAATAACATCCATACATAAATGTGGTAGTCAAAACAGACATGAATGATCTTATCATCTTTAAATGAGCTATATGTTAAGAAAGAAAATCAAATTTTTTAAAATAATAAAATAAATATTTCAATTATATAACAATTATTTCATTTATATAACATAAATTCGTTATATGATTCCTTATTACACTCCATTTAAAGTGTTAGATAAAGAGTTATGACATCGCTTTTTGAGGCGGTATTCCACTATACACATGAGATATGACATCATATCCCCAATGTAATGGAATGTAAAAAATGTATATATGATATAATGACTCAATAAGTCTACAAATATTATAAATATCATATATATATAGTTTATATACATCATCATACCCGTGTGTGTTAGGTGTTAATGGAAAAAAACTACGTCAAAAGTTCATGAGGTTGTAGGAAACCATACATATGAATAATGAATTCAAACCTCATTTGATAGAAGTAGGGATGGTTTTAGTACATTAAAATTTTATAAGAACATATCAATATATTTATTATACTGAGGAGATAATATAATCATGGATTTATAATAATTGAAGGTGGTGGATGATGAAATAAAATAAGAACCAATATTTGAGAATTTGACCACTTCATCAGCGAACCTCCTTAGGTTACCAACCAAATCTTTACAAGGATAGATTTATGGAAAAAACGACGTATTTTAATATTATAGGATTTAATTTTTGTAGTTATTTTAATAGTTAGTTTCCAAACCAAAATGGTATTATGACCTTAATAGAAGAGGATAAGATGTGGAATTTTATAATGAGGTTAGTGGAATACTGTTAATTTTTTATAAGAAAACATTGTACACACGTTTTTCATATTAAAAAAGGGACCAAAAATGTGTATTATAAAACATTATATTTTATAATGCCTAAATATGTCCATAAAATATATTTATAAAATTTAATAGTTAGTTTTAACCATTATCATTTTATTTTAACCCCCCTCGATAAGTCTATATTGACCATTAAAGCTATAAATAAATCTTATTGCCTTCACCATTCATCATAGTAAAATATTTATATGTCAATTTTATAAAATATATATAATTATTATTGCAAATATGTAAAGCATTTTTGAAAATTAAATTTCAAAAATTGTAAATTATTAATTAAAAATTAATCTTGCAGATGTGAGGAGAAATTGTGTTTTCGAAGAGAAAATGTTCAAAACATTAAAAATATTTTATAAAAAAATTAAATGATAATTAATAAATTAACATAAATTGGATTAATAAATGTAATATTTATCAAATTTTACTTTAATATCAATAAAAAATACAATTTCACGTTGTATTAATTAATTTTTAATATTTATAAATAAATTAAACAATTAAGAAGAGCCTAAAAGAATCACCAGAATGTAATTTCAATATTCTTATATCAATTATATTTTTTATTTTTTCAATTAAATTTTATTAAATTAGAAAAATATAATTCTGAATTATTTTTACAATGCATGATTAAACTACATTTTAGAAAAAAAATTATAAAGATTTTATTTTTCTTTTAATTCAATCTAAAATTATTTCTAATCAATATAATGCCATTGAATATGTTTATATAAGGTTAATCCATGTATATTTTATATATTTCTGATTAATATTCATACCCCCCCAATTTAATGTGTAGTTTATAATTGAATATTACACTATAGTTTATTTAATCTTAGGATTGCATGTTCCACAATCTATTGAAGTGATAAAATTTAAGGATATAAATTCTATGTGTTACTTACTCCCTATATATCATTCTAGAAAAACATTCAAATGAAACGTTCTTATCTTATAATTTTAGTGTGTGAAATTTTAAGTGATAAATTTATTTGTAAATATGATATTTGTTTCATGATAATTATTCGTGATAATGTTGAATAATCGACTCATTGACCATAGTGAACCTAATAAATCCATGTTTTGATATATGAGCCAGATATCCTCAAAACTTCTCATGCGATGTTAATTGATTAGGTAATTGAATATGATATGATAATGAATGAAATATAATTAATAATATACATGAAAATTTTCATTATGAATTTAAATAATTAACATAAGTTGTATATGTAGGATGATATAGAAGGAACACGAGGAGTCAGACTCCATGTAAGAGACTATCATTAATAAAATAAAATTATAAATAATCCCTTCAAACATATTTTTATCTACCTATATGTTCTTCTATATCGTTCAAGTAAATATTTATTTATGATTCAATGGATTCTAAATTTACCATTGTACCTTATTTAACTTTCATTATATTGAAAAATTAATACTATTTTGGTTTGACCCAAATGACCCATTACATTAAAATAATTAGAATAATTATTTTAATGATTCATCAAATTAATCATTATCATAAATTGCCAATTTAATTAAAAATTAATTTGTGGATGTATTTAAATGGTCATAAAATTATTAATGTGTAAATTTTTTGTATCACATTTAATGATGTTAAAATTCAATCTTTTTATGTATTTTATAAGAATAATTTTAAATATTAATTCAAAATCAAAAAATATATATTATATTTAAATTGTATAAAGAATCAATGAATTTTACGGAAAAATATAATTGTAATTTTAGGATTGTATTCCTCTATAACCATTCATGATTTCTTAAATGTAATACCTCATTTATAATGATGGGGTGATACATTACTTAAGTACATTTCTCATATTTGTTCATTATAAAATATCATTTCATTATGATATGTCAAAAGACTATCCAACTCATTTTATCCCATGGAAGTATTTTATGTTTATTCTTTATGATTTATTTCCTTTTGTTTCATACATGATCAAGAACATTTTTATATTGGTGCACCTTGATAGTGTTTTAATACATTAGGTGATGTTTTTGACTCATGATAAACTTTGTAATGGATTCGAGATAATATAATGGATGAAAACAAACAATTTTCCATGTGAAATTGTTATGGAAGTTATCATTCAATTATTCTTATGTATCTTTTTGCGTCACTACCACATTTATTACGTTTTCTTGTTCTATTGATATCATGATATTTATATTAGTCTCTTTTGTGACTACACAATATCCTTATATTTTATGATATCATGTTATAACATTGACTCATATGTTTTTATTCCTAATTATGAATATTTTGTTATTGTTTATTTTTATCTCATTTAAAAATTCGAAAACACATCTCACTAGTTTTTCAGAATTAGTAGGGAAAAGGATGTTGTCCAGATGAAAATTGTTAATATATTTCTAGAAATAAAACACATTTATATATGAAATGTTTTGTTTTATTGGATAATGGATTCTGTGGGGTTGTTTCCAAATTATCATATTATATTTATTTGTGTGATGGAAATGGACTAGTTTTCTAAAAACTAGAACCATTAAGAGAATAAAATATAATAAAATGAATTCTTTTCCTAAAACTCAAGGTTATGTATTTTTTATAGTTGGGTATATATATCCATCAGAAAAACCATCATCACCAGTCTATGTTTGCGAAACCAACTCCCCTGGCCCAGACATGAAATTGTGGGGATGATTTTCCAATCATTATATTCTCTAGTTTCTCTTGGAATGGGTTAGAAACAATTATTTTCCTTCTATTGAGTAATCCTTGGAAGTCTTAAATTATTTAAATTAATGAATAAATAACATTTGGTTACGCTACACGTACAATTTAATATCAATTCACACATTTACTGAGGATGAAAATGAAACAATTGTAGGGTTAAAAATATAGCTACACAGAATAAAAATATATATACAATGTTGTCAAATAAAAAATAAACAAATGTTTAAAAACAAAAATCATGTTTATCTCATTTATAAAATAAAAAGGGAAACTACTATGTAAAATATATCTTTACACTTTTATACTAATATATGATGATTTGTTCATAATGAACATCTTCCACCTAAAATAATCATTAAAATGCCAATTTCCAAATGATGGGTTTTATTAATTATTCAATTAGTAATAGATTAATTAATAATTATAAATTAATCGATTTACAAATTATCCTATAAGTATTCATATAAAATAAATGTGCAACAATTATCCTCAAAATGAAAAATACAGGACATATAAAAAAATAAAATAACAAGTAAATATAATTAATATATGTCATAATTCAACTCCCCTTCACATATAAATTCTCCTTTTGGTAATCACTTTATAAAATATAATGTTATAAAATTAAATTATATAAATGATATATTAATGAAATTTAAATATTCAAATAATTATAGTGAATCCTAATTGTATTCCAATTCACACAATCCTTACGAAAATTTTAATTATAATTAAATATGATTATATTTTTAAGGAATTTTGTGCTTACATAAATGGACATGTATCTATTTTTTCTTAATTATTTTTGAATTTGAAAATTTGAAAATCTAAAAAAATATTATATTTATATCGGCTTTATTCCCTCCTAAAATCTCTACTTCATAGATTGAAAAATATGTGTCAATAATGAGAAAAGTATCTAGGTTTTTATGAGGCTAACAAGACTGTGGTATAGGAATTTAATAAAATAGTTATAATGCAGAGTATTTTATAAAAATTTATGTCAAATTTTCGAAAGAATTTAAACTAAAGAATGAATACTCAACCACTCCCCTTTTAAAATAATTAACCTAAAAATGTTTTTTATTATATATTCACAACCATAAAATTTTTAGCATAGATGATACATTTATTCCCACTATCCCCAGTTTGGTAACATTTTTGAATCATTATTTGTTATTTCAAATTTATATTCATAATTGTATTCCCATGGGAAGGATATGAATCATTTTATCATTAAAGAGTAGTGAACTCATAAATATATTATGTCGGATATGATGATAGAATAAGAAACAAGTGTGGTTAATCATTAAAATAATAAAATTATCAGAGTTATTATATATTAATTATATAATTTTGTGTTTAAATATTAATAAAAAAATCATTCCTACCATAAATGCAATTGTGTATGTGTGTCTAGTATAACGACCTGACCTTATTACATCACATAATAGTAAATTCCAGTAAAGATTTCACTTCCATTCACATTAAGGATATTTTCATGTTTGTATATAAAGATAATTGGGATATAATACATACATAACATTGCACAATTATACTGAGAATATACCACGTAAATTGTAACTATTTCATCAATAATATCATAATTGTTAAATAACACTTTTTTTCCTTGAAAAATATTTATAACAATTAATTTTTTTTCATTAATAGTATTACACATATTAATATCTTTGAAAATAATTTAAAAACATGGGATTAACAAAAAAGGAACAATATCATATATAAAAATAATGAAAGAAAACACTAGTCCATGAATACTTGTAACCGTATGAAATCATTTTCAATAAGACATACTAGTCACCAATATATAATTACATTCTTAAAAGTGATACTTCCATTAGATTTACCCAATTAATAAATATAACAATTATGTTATATTGGTTCATTACTTACTTAATCTTATAACCCTCTCATCTACTTTATGATTTGTAACCCTCACAACTGCCTTACTATGTTACCCTTACGAAAAACTTATTGTATACCCATCGTAGTTAAACTTGGAGTAACCATATAGTAGAAAAAAAACATACACAAAAACATACCAAATTCATTGGAGTGATATATAGTTTCCACCCTTAATCTTAACCAATTCACAAAATCTAAAACATATTCATAATAAATGAATAATTTCAGAGAAAACATTTCTTTTGAATTTTATAAAACAAAATTTTAAAAGAGGATTTTAAAATAAATAACCCTCAAAATATCATATAATTCAAGACATAATTAATACAGTGGAATTAATATAAACTATAAATATACATAAATCAATATAATATAAAAAATTATTCACAAAAAAAAATTTATACAACATAAATAACGATGTAGAAGGTTAACTCAAATAATGGAAATCGGGTTAAGAATTCCCTTACCTCGGGTTCATCTTATATAAAATGTGTTTAAGAGTCCTATATATGTGTAAAAAAGTGTTATTAATTTATTATATAAACAAATTAATCTTTTTAAAATATTATATTGTAATTTCAGAACATCTATTCACCCTTAATTTATTATTATTTTGTTCCTACCATTGTTTCTGGTGTGTTCTTCACATGATTTCAATGGCTGGTTGGTATTTTATTTTCTAGTCATATGGAAATAATATTAAAAATAAGGGAAGAATTGGTATTCATATTTTTCCATAATTATATATTATTCCATGAATCATTTTGGTTATATTAAATTTGGATGAATCATTGGATAAATCTTTAGTGATATCTATTGGGGTCACTTTGGCGGTTCATTGATAATCAAAAACTCTTTTCATCATACTCCATTAATATTATGCATATATGTTAATTATATAACATATTAGAGGTAATATCATAATCATTAAAATCTTATTCAACCATTAAAATAGTTTTACAAATAGATTAGAAGGATGTAATGTAAATCTAAAACACTTCATCTACGATTTTGGTAAATCATTACATCGCAGACGGTGTTCTTATTTTTAGAATAAGTGGGGGAAAGAAGAAGAAGTAAATTGATGAATTTTTATGTAAATATGATAAAATATAGAATAAATATGATTATATTGATTTAATTCATCTTTTATTGAGTCACAATAATAGAATAAAAGAATTTTAAATAATTGAAAAGAAACCACATGAAAATATAAGTGGATTTTTACCTCTTGATCTTTAGTCCATGAGATCCTCCTATAGGCCATTGGTTTGGTACATTTGGTGATACAAGAAGGTCATGGGCATGGGGAAGAGCCTTGGGAAGATAATTTGGAATAACATGGAAAGTAATATGTCTTGATTGGGGGTGAGAGGAAGAGGGTGTTATTTATATGGGAGGAGAGGAGTGGTTTTACATTATTTTAATCATTAGTATAATATTATTTCTCAAGACTATGAATTTTATTGATCTATTTGAGAAACAAATAGTAATTAGTGAATCTAAGTACAAAACTATGGCCATTAACATCATGCATGAATCAAGTATGATGTATATATTCATTTATTTATCATATTTTCTAATTATCGAATTTCACTTCTCCCAAAATTCAAATATTTCAAAAAAACAAAAAAAATCACTATAACCATTTTTAAACATAGGGAATTAAAAAATGAACTCAAATTTTTTTAAATAATTTTCTAAATAAGATTAATTTAAAATTAAAAAAACATATATTATTCAAAAAATAACATTTTTAAAACTATGTCTAATTTTATATTTCCTTGTAAAATTAATAAAGTTATAATTATCTTATAACCATATGAAAAAAATAATATAATTTAATATTCATAAGATTCATATTACTATTAATTTTACTATTTATAAGGTTATTTTACAATTAACCAAAAAAAGATGGTTCAATTAGACTCCAAATAACTGACTGATCACAACCGTAGATGACCGCTTTTGGAAATTCAAATCATTGAAGTGGAAAATTTATGTTTGAGAAATTTTTTATAACTACCCTATTAAAAAACTGATTCATGAATATTAGTTTGTTTTTTAAAACCATGGGTTGTTACATTCTCCCCAACTTTTGGAAATTGTATCATCCCAATTTCTCTTATTTCTTTATTAAACAAGTTAGGGTTTCTTTCCCTTATTTTATTTTTAGATTCCTATGTTTCTTTTTCAACCCTGTGGTTTCTCCACAAAACTATTATTATGTAGATCACCTTATTCCCAAACACCTTATATAATATATCTGGAATACGAATATGTTTGTATTCCTAATAAAGGATCTCTTCAACAGGACTACTTCTCAGATCAAGAAAGGAATTTAATTTGGAACATACTTTCTCAACATTGAAACAAGAAATTGTTTTTACCAAAGATAAACTTGGAGGAAAAGGTAGTCGATATGAAACTAGTCAAAATTTCTCTAGGATTTCTTTAGGAACAATTAAATATGTATTTTTCTTTCCTTTATTTCTAAAATTAATAACAATTTTCAATGGTGTGATTCTTAGAAAATACTATCCCCTAACTAAAATGAATTTTTTTCCTCTCGTTGTGTGAATAACATTTCATCCTGCTCTAGGTTTTGTCCATGTGTTTTTGGATCATCATTCCTTTCTTAGCCACTCCCTTTACTAATTTTCGTACAATAAACATCCATTTCCCCAACTACATTCCAAAAATCATGAATTCTACACCTCTACCCATACAATGCCTCAGAAGGTGTCATCTATATACTGGAATAAAAACGTTATTTATATGAAAATTCAACTAAAGAATGATGATGATCCCATATTCCTTGGTACTCTATTGAAAAATATTGAAGCATATCCTCAAAGTATCAATCGTTCATTTTTACTAACCATCTTATTGAGGATGAAAATATATAATGAAATTTTATTCTGTTACCAGTTTCATCTGAAGGTCCATCCAAAAATTAGAAATGAACATGGGATCCAGATAAGATTCAATGGAAAGGGGAACTCTGTGTAAACTGAAATTCATTTTGAGGTTAAATAATGAACTTTGATCCAAATATATTATATCTTGAATATGAGGGATATTTGCAGATTTATTTAGTCAGTGAACAATAACAAATATTTTATTGTTACATCAATAAGCATTTGGTATTCCCACAAATGAAGTCCATGGATAAATTTTACCATTTCCAACCTAGTGTGGTTAATGGATAATGCTTTCCCTTTAGTATCTTATTCTCATCTGTAACCTACTGAGTTGTCCAAAATTTCCTAGTAAATTATGTAATAACTCTTTTCATTCCATCCAACCAAGAATACTTATGATGTTCTCTATATATCTTTTTGATGCAAGAATGAATTGAAAATTAAGAACTAGGAGATTTGAACAACAATTATTTCTTCATCTGAGAATCACAAGGGCTACAAAATATTTTTCCAAATCACAAAAAATAATATTTATCATGATTAAATTCTAGAAACATACCAATTTTGACAAATTTTAAATTTTTCTATAGATAATGATCTTCCATATGTTATTTCTAAATTCTATTTGATAACAATAAATGAACTGAATCCTGAAACAAAAAAGAGATATTTCGTCCACCAACAACTTCTAATCCAAAATTCATCAAATCATCAACTAAGGGATCATGTTCCAAACAATACATGGATAATAATTAATCTATTTTCAAATCAAGGAATGATCCACTTCATTTTATTTTCCATCATGGTAATTGATCATGAAATCATATTCCTTTATCAATTCAAGAGATCTTTTCAACTTCATGTTTATTTCCATTTTAGAGAATATATAATTAAAAGATTTATGGTCATTATATATATATATATATATATATGATATTTTGGATTTTTATAAATGATGATTACAAATTTTTTATGTAAAAAACAAAACTAATGACTCTTAATAATGTGTGGGAAAATTTACATCATGATGTTTTAGTTGTCAAGAATCATAAGAAATTACCTGATCATTCTAAATCAGGACGCAACCCAATACCTTCAACGAAACATCAATTTAGATGAAAAAATAACTATTTTTGGAAGGAATATCCAAAACTACACCATTCTCCAATATATTCTCCAATTCTTAAAAATAAATATCACATTATTGTGTATATATAAATTTAACCCCTTTTATTTATTACATAGTTAGTAGGCTAGATAAGCATTCAATGTTCTTACAAAAATATTAAAAATCACATTCTAATCCAAGAATACTATGAATTCATACAAAATTTTTAGGTCTTGGAATTTTATAAAAAACATGTGTTTTGGTAGAATCAATTGTCATTCCATCAATATTTACATTGTTCTCAAGAAAAGAAATCCATTAAAACCAAATATCACAGTTGAATAATTTTCCATAAAGCTTCATTTCCAGTAAGGATTACAAAAAAATCCTTAGATGTTTTTCATTCCGCTATTTACATTTAAAAATAAAATAATGTCATCAATAAATGAAAATAAAAATTTATCAATGAACTCGTGAATTATTCTATTAATAAGATCCATTAATACAATAGTTATATTAGTTAAGACAAATAACATAACAAAAAAATTCATAATTCTCATATCTAGTACAGAACATAGTTTTTAAGATGTATTCTTCTTATACTTTCAAATGGAGGTACCCCGACCTCAGGTTAAATTTCGAAAAATATTGTGCTCCCTAGAGATGGACCAACAAGTATTTGAGTTTAGGTAAAGGATACTTGTTTTTAACTGTGATTTAATTCAAGGCACTATAACCAATGAAAAGTCTAATGAAACCATTTTTCTTTTTAATGAACAAAATAAGATCACCCCATAGTGAAGGGCTAGGATGAATGAAAAATTTATCTGGAAACTCTTACAACTGATTTTTCTATTCTATAAGGTCCATTTGAGCCATTTGGTAAGGAGTTTTTGAAATTTTTGTTATCATTAGGAACTATGTCAACTATGAATTTAACTTCCCGATCAGCTATATAAAAATTAAACTCATAAAAATCATCCAGATATATAGTTCCCACTACTACATGATTAATTTTAATAGTTCCCATATTTTCTACAATATGAGCAAGATAAATTTCATTCCAACCATTCGATAGTTTCTCATATTCCTGATATGTTATAAATTTTATGGGTTCATTCATGTTTAAAACTGAAACAATTTCAAAAAACAACTTCTTTTTTCTCAACAATCCATCATATAATGATAAAAAGAAATACAATTCATATCTAGAAGGACATAAAAATATACTAAGGGATAAACAAAAATACTAACAAGTAATGATTTTCTATAGAGAAGAATAGAAAGATTATTATAATTTATTTTTTTCTATAATATTTCCACATGTTGTTTTAATAATATTATTTTGTCTCATTTTTTGAGGTGACATTTCCAATTTACCAGAAAATCTCTCAGAAATAAAGAATTGTGTATACCACGTATCAAAAAAAAAATCTAGCAGTATCTGAGTAAAAAAACAAGGTACCTAACCTAACTTAATTGGAGGAACTAACATCTATTTACATAGTTATAAAAGATATCACTATATATTTATTTTTATAGTATGGCTTCTTTGCATCATTCATATAACTCATCAGTAAAAAAATTGCATAATGACCCATCTCACCATATTTAAATTACTTTTGTGTTTTCTTATCATGATTAGTGTTAAGATAATTTTCATTATATTCTTGGGACATTTTTTTTCCAATTTTACCACATCGAAAGCAAGTCTCGGTTTTAGTAAATCATTTCCTATGTTGATTTTTACAACATTTTTCTCAAAATGGAAATTGATCATTCTTAACATCAGATTTCATTGATTCATTCTTATAGATATATTTACATCTAGAACACTTCTAAATATATTTTCATGGTACATGTGGTCATCACAAAACTATATTTCTTCCATCATGGAACATTGTAGAAGATTTTCATAACATTTGATCTCACTGGAAGCTAATTCCTTTTAATATCATTGGTTCAATCCTGAGTAAAAATGGTTGATTTTCATATCATGACCCCAAATATGATTTGGATAATACCTCTCCCATCGTCTGATGTTTTCTTCATACACGAGCACAAAATCTTATTCCATTATCATTAATTCATATAATTTCATCTCTATCTTTTGTCTACCCACCATTGTAAATTATTTTTCAAGAAAAATACTTTTAAATCATTCCCACACTAAGGGAACAATCTCCTATGTATCCAATATATTAATGACCATTAACCACCAATGATCTTATTCACTATCAGAAAAATATATGGAAAGGCTTACCTTTTGATTATATGAACATCCCATTACATTGAATATCATTCCATGGGATCTAATCCTTCCATCTGATATTATTGGGTTGGACGATCGACTGAAATTAAGAGGTTGTTGCCTAATGAATTGTTCTATTATTTTCATATTTCTTTTTGGTACCTATGGATGTTCTCTTTCATGGATGAATGATCCATTTATTTCTTGTGTTAGCTAATACATTACTATCATATATTATTCGTATCCAATCCCTACCATTCAATGCTACAGATTCAAAATAATATCATTCTTTTAGTGCCTTTCCCCTTCACCATACCTATTTCATCTTCAGAAAACCATTCCGAACAAACATATCTTTATCGAAGAAAGATAGTAAGCTTTAAATGCTATAACATTTTAAATTATCCATAGATTATAAATCTTTCAAGTTATTCATTCGACATCATCTTATCCCTAAAAGCAATCTAAGATATACTTTGATACCATCTATAAGGACCAAGCATTATTACATTGCATAAATTAAAATTTTAATCAAGAACTCACTTACTTTAACATTCAGGATTATTTAATGATTATAGTTTTAGAGAACTATAATATAATACAGGAAAAAAAAATCCCCATTTATATAGAAATTATACCACAAAAACAGTATCCATTTATTTTAAAATATAAAACTTTCCAAATAAAACATGTTTTCTTTTACAAATATTCACAACTTTTAACATGGATTAATTCATTGTCTTGAAAATCCTTATAACCTTTTAAAATCATTTAAGTACTTGGGATGAGGAAAAAATGTTCACTAATGGATATAAATGAATGAAAGAAAACATTAGTCTAAGAATTCTTGTAATCGTATGAAATCATTTTAAAAAAGACATAATTTTTACTCATATATACATACTTTGTGAAACATTATATTTACATGATATTTTAATAAAGTATAAATAGAACAATAATTTTATCCTGGGGAATTACATACATAATCTTGTAACCCTCTCATCTACCTTATATTTTGCAACCATCATAGCTACCATCGAATATAACCCTTATGACTACCTTATTGTGTAACCATCACAATTACACATAGAGAAACCACAAGACTAACCTCAAATTTACACCAATAAAATGCCTTCGATAGAGATATAGGTCCTACCATTCATTAATAACAATCCCCATGATCCAAAACATTATCATAATACATGAATAATTGCATAACAACTTTTTTATTTAATTTTATAAAACATAATTTTAAAATGGGATTTTAAAAGAAATGACACTTAAAAATGTCATATAATTAAAGAGAGAATTAATAAAGTTGTTGTAATATACATTATAAATAAACATAATTCAGAATAATAAAAACCAAATTCGTCACAAAAAATATTTTAATACCACAAAAATAATGAAGTCGATGTTTAACCCAAAGAATAGAAATCGGGTTACGAATTCCAAAACCATAGGTTAATCTTACATTAAATGACATTAAAACTCATTTAAAATGGATAAAATAGTGTTATTAATATCATAAAGAAAAAAATTCATGTTTATAACACCTTATATACTCATTTCATTATATCATTTCACCAATTATTTATTATTATTTTCCTTCCATTGTTTCGGGTACGTCCTTTACAAGATTTCCATGGATGGGTTGTATTTGATTTTCTAATTTTCATGGAATAAAATTCAAGAATGGGAATGAAATGGTATTCATATGATCCTATAATATAAAGTTATTCCATTAATATTTTGGGTTATATGGTATGATCAATAATCATTAGATAAATCATTAGTGATATATATTGAGATCATTTTGGAGGTTTTTCGATATTCAAAAACTTGTTTCATCATATATCATTAATATTAGGTATATAATTTAATTATATAAAATAATATAGTTAATATTATACTCATTAAAATATTATTCAACCATTAAAATGGTTTCACAATTAGATTTTATGGAAGTAATAGGAATTTAAAACACATCGTCTAAGATTTTGTTAAATCGGCACATCGTGGATGATGTTCTTTCATATAGAATATGAGGGTGGAAGAAGAAGAAGTATATTAATGAATTAATAATTAAACATGATAACATCATGAATATATAAGATTTTTGATATTTAATTCATCTTGGATATTAGGAGGATAATAGAGTACAAGAATGGATGATAATTGAGAAAAAAGCGCATGAAAATAAAAGAGGGTTTTATCTCTTGATCTCTTCACTTTGAGATCCTCCTTAAGGCCTTTGGTTTTGGGAATTTGGTGAGACCATAATATCATGGACATGGGTAAGAGACCCAAGAAAATTATTTGGAAGAACATAAAAAGTCATAAGGCTCAAGGTGTGTGAGAGGAATAGGGTGATAGTTATATGGGAGGCTAGGAGAGGTTTTACATTATTTTAATCATTAGTTTCATATTTTTACTCATGAAAATGAATTTTCTTGATCAATTTGAAAAAAAATTGTAAAAATTTTATATTATTTTGAGAAAATTTCCCTTAACAACATCCATTAATCAATCATTATTTAAAAATTTATTTCTTTATCATATTTTGTAATTAAAAAATTACAATATTCAGGAAAATAAAAATATTTCAGAAAAACCCAAAAATTCACCCTAACCATTTTTTGACATGTAGAATTAAAAAAGGAACTCAATTTTTTGAAAATTAATTTCTACATATGATTAATTTAATTTTAATATAAAATAATTCTTTATTCAAAAAATAAAAATTTTAAAACTGTAACTAATTCTATATTTTCTTCAAAAAATAATAAAGATATCATTATCCTATAACCTTGTGAAATTCTATAAATATATGATTAAAAATTATTAATGGTCATATTAATATTTATATTACTATTCATATGGTAATTTTATTATTAACAAAAAAACATGGTTCTATTAGACTCCAAATATTTGACAGATCACAACTGTTGATGACCATTTTTTGAAATTCATATCATAAAATCATAAAATTTATGTTTAATTTTTTTTAAAAGAACACACTTAAAAAAAGCTTCATGAATATCGAGTTATTTTTCAAAACCATGGGGTGTTAGATTCTCCACAACTTCTGGAAATTCTATCCTCCTAATTTTTATATTTACTTTTTAAACAAGTGAGGGTATCTTTACCTCATAGCATTTTCAGATTCCCATATTTCTTTTTCAACCATGTAGTTTCTCCACAAAAAGGATAGCAGGTCGATTAACTTATTCGCCATTACATTATATAGACTATTATGAATATGAATAGGTTTAACTTTATAATATTTTTTCTCTTCTAGCAGTACTACTTCTATGACAAAGACATGAAATGATCCTAGAACATACTTTCTCAACATTGAAGCAAGAAAAAAATTGTGTACCTGAGATAAAATAGGAGTCAAATATACTTGATAAGAAATTGGCCAATATTTATAAAGGATTTCCTAAGATCCAATTAACCATGGACTTTTATTTCATTTATTAACATAATTCTAAATAATTTTCCTTGGTGAGATTCTAATAACAACCTGATCACCTAACTCAGATGAAACTTATTTCCTCTTGTTGCCTGTAAAATTTTTCACCCTTCTATGAGCTGTATTTTTTTTAAGATAATCCTCAATTTCTAAACCACTTACACTAATAATTCTAGTCCCATCAACATAATTTTCAGAAACTGCAACCCAATAATCCATAATTCAACACCGCTTCCCCTACAATGCCTCAAAAGTTTTTTTCTATATACTGGAATGAAAAAATATTATTATAAAAAATATCAGCTAAAGAATGATGATGATCCCAACTTACCTGGTAGTCTATTGAAAAAGATCAATGTATATCCTCTAATGTCCCAATTATTCAGTCTGACAGCCGATCTGATTAGGGATGAAATGATATACTGAAATTTATTTCTATTCCCAGTGAAATCTAAAGGCCCTTCTGAAAATTATAAATAATCTTGGGATACCGATCAGATTCATTGGAAAGGGGCACATTGTGTAACCTGAAATTAACATTGGGGTACAATCACGATATTTTAGCGCAATACATTTTTTAATTAAAATGAATTAAATGTGAAGATTTATTCAGTCAGCCGACATTAACATGGATTTCATTTTTTACATAGATAATCCTTTTGTAGTCCCGCAATGATGTCCATGGATATATTTTCCCATTTCCACTCAAGTACTGTTAAAGGCTGAATCATTATATTTGGTATCTTCAACTCTTATTTAACCTATTGATATGTCCAATATTTCACAGTATGTTATTTAATATCACTTTTTATTCCATCCAACCAATAATACTCTTGAAGTTCTTTATACATCATTGTGCTTCCAGAAACTGAAAATGACGAACTATAAACTTCGCACAAGAATTATTTCATTAGTTGGGAATCACAAGGCCCTCACAATTTTGTTCCAAATATTAAAACAAAATTATTATCAAGGTTATATTCAACAAACATACCCATTTTAACAAATTCTACCATTTTCTATATATTATTCTCTTGGTTATGAGCATGCTTAATTCGGTCTGATAAGGACGACTACACTGACACCTGAAACAAAAAAGAGGTATTTCCTGCACCAACATATTCTAAATCAGTATTTATCAACTCATTAATCAAGGTATAATGTTCCAAACGTTACGTGGTTAATGATGAGTGATTTATTTACTCAATGTGTCCACCACTTTTTTTTTTACTTTTCTTGATGGTAATTTATCATGAAATTATAATCATTATCAGTTCAATTCATCTTCTCTAACACATGTTAAATCCCTTTTGAGTGAAAATATATTTTAGATATTTATTTTCATTATATATATGACATTTGTATCCATAAAAATGATGCCTCTAAATTTTCAAATTAAAAAACAGAGTTGATAATTCCAAATCATGTGTTAAGAAATTTATTTCACGAGGTTTTAGTTGTCTTAAAGCATAAAAAATTACATGAATATTACGAATTAGAACACAAATAATTATTTTAAATGAATCATCAATAAATATTAAAAAATAAAAAATTTTGGAAGACATGGCCAAAACAAGAGCATTAACCAATACCTTCTGTAGTTCTAAAAATTAAACAACACATTCTTTTGTCCAAATAAATTTAACCCATTTTATTGTCAACACCGTTATTGGGCTAGATTACTGTGCAATTATTTTAACAGAACAACTTAAATAACATTCTAATCCATTAAAAATATGAATTTCTAGAACATTTTTGGGTCCTAACCTTTAATCAGTAACTTGGGTTTCCGCAGGATCAATTTTTATTTCAACCATATTTACAATGCACCCATGAAAAGAAATTTATTACAACCAAAAATCCCATTTGTTGATTTTTTCAATATATTTTCATTTTCCTTAAGGATTACAAAACAACCCTTAGATTTTTATCATTCTTCTCATTAATTTTATAAACAAACCAAAATATCATCAATAAATAGAAATAAAAAATTTTCAATGAACACATGAAATATTCTATTAATCAGAACCATGTATATAGTAGGTGCCTTAGTTAACCTAAATGGCATAACAAAAAAATTTTATAAATCCCATATCTATTACAAAACATTGTCATTAGGATGCCTTCTTCCATTACATTCAACTGGCGGTACCCTGACCTGAGGTCATCCTCTGAAAAATATTGCGATTCTTGGAACTGGTCAATAAAGTCATTGATATTAGGAAAATGAAACATGCTTTTAATAGTGATGTTATTCGAGGCTCAATAGTCAATGAAATATCTCATGGAACCATCGTTATTTTTAACGAAAACAATAGGAGAACCCCATAGTGAAGGGATATGATGAATAATGCCTTTATTAAGAAACTTCTATAATAGATTTTTTAATTCAATATGTTCCATTTAATCCATTCGATAAGGGGGTTTTGAAATTGTCGTAGCATATGGAAGTATGTCAATTTTTAATTCAACTTCTCTATCGAATATATCAATGGGTAATTCATTAGAAATAATTCAAGATATTCATTTCCCACTAGCACATCATTAATATGAAAAGATCCCTTATTCTCCAAAATATGTTCGAGATAACATTCATTTCCACCTACAAATAGTTTATTAGCTTCTTAATATGTAATCAATTGTATGGGTTAATTCATGTATACAATCTGAAATCCATTCTAAAAAACAACTTCTTTATCTCAACAATTAATCGTAGCATCTTAAATAAAAAGCCAATCTATAACCAGAATGACATGATATTATTCTTAGGAAAAAACAAAAAGGATTCTATGTAAATTATCTCCATAAACTAGAATAGAAGTATTCAATTAATATATATCTTCTATAATATTTTCACCATGTGTTTTAAAAATATTATATGGTCTAATTTTTAAGCTGATATTTCCAATTTACCAGAAAATTTCTCAAGAAATAATGGAATGTGTAGACCTTATATTAAACAAAACATTTGCAGAATATGAGTAAATAAACAAGATGCCTGACACAACATAATTGGATGGCCCGAGGTCTACAGGCGTAGTTGCAAAGAATCTCACTACTCCTTCTTGATAATAGTCTGACTTATTTTTATCATTCAGATCTCTCTTTGGAGAATAATTTTCATAATTACCCATATCACCACATTTAAAACACATTATAGTTTTCTTATCATGGTTAGCATTAGGATATTATTCATTAAATTCTTGTGCCATATGTACAATCTTACTACATCGTAAATAGTTCCGGGTTTTAGTGAGGCATTCCCCAGGGTTCATTTTACTACTATTTCACATACTGGAAACTGAACATTTTTACCATCATATTTTTTTATTAACTCTTATCCTTAGATTTCCCTCAATACCTCTTCTTCTTTTTTTTCATTGTACATGTGGGCATCATAAAACTCCATATCTACCCTCCCATCACAACATACATGTTTTTCAAAATTTCTAAACTCAGTGGAAGCCAATAACTTTCTATATCATGCCTTCAATCCTGAGTAAAAATGGTTGATTTTTCTATCATTATCGAGAAAATGATTTTGAGAATACCTCTCGAATCATGTGATGTACACTTCATACCCAATCACTGAATTTTATATCTTTTTATTTATTTCATGGAATTTCATCTCTATCATTTGTCGAACCACCATAGGATATTATTTTTCAAGTAAAATATTTTTAAATTCATCCAACTCTAAGGGATGAATCTCTATTATATTTATGATATTCTATACCATTGACCACAATTGATCTTATTAACCTTAAAAATTGTAAATTGAATGACTTACCTTTGGATTATCTAAACATCCCATAACATCGAATATATTTCCATGTGATTTAATCTATACATTAGATATTGCTGGGTCAGAAGTTCCGCTAAAAGAAAGATGGTGTTTCCTAAGGGAATGTTCTACAAAAAAAATGTGTTTCTTTTTGGCACCTATGTTTGTTCTCTTACCTAGAAGTAATTTCCATTTATTGAATGAGTCAGCTGAGCTATAACTATAACAAACTACTTAGTTCCAATTCCTACCATTATATGCTACAGATTCGAAATGATATTGTTCTATCCATGCCTTTCCACTCCAGCTTCCATATTTCTTGTTCTGAATACCATTCTAAATAAACATATCTTAGTCGAATCAACAAAGTAATATTTAAATGATATAACATTTTAAATTAACCATTGATTAAAAATCATTCCTTGTATTTTTTTAACATCAACCTAACCCTAAAAGTTATTTAAACCATCCTTTGAAACCAACTATAAGGAACCGACAATATTACAATACATAATCTTGAATTTTAGTAAAGATACAAATTACTTTCAAATTGAGGATCTTTTCATGTATATCCATTGAATATTTTTTTTGTAATTATATTGAAAAAGGAGATCCAAAAAGAGTACAAAAAGAAGGAGGCCAAAAAAGATCCCCTTGAAGGAAAGACTACGGAGGTCTGAAGTAGTGTAACCCGAGGGCATCCCATTTAATGAAATCAATCCCCATGGATTTAATACTGCCCGCCATATGAATAATCACATCCTCCGTTCCAGTGTACGCCACTGAAGCTCGGTAGTCTGCCACATTGTTCCCATCCCTCCAGGTATGTCGGACACTAATGGTAGTACTGGGCATACTTTTTCATTTCCTCATATTATAGAAAATTGGACAAGGTGTGACCCCACACCCTTTCAAGCAATCATGGACAACAAAGAAGTCTGTTTCAAATTCAGAGATTCCCAACCCGTGCTGCCTACACAAGGTGAGGCCGGTGTGCATAGACATATCCTCTGCTTGGAGAGAGGATCCCTACCCCAACTTGGTCGAGAAAGCTAAATATACAGACCCAAAAGCATCCCCTACCACCCCCTCCACCGCGCATGTACCCCTGAATACAAGAACCATCCGTATTGAGTTTCATACCACCTGAAGGTTTGCGCCAGCTAACCCAGTTTCCAGACCTGCTACTGGAAGCCACATTCAACCTGGACTGCAAACGGTGAAGTGAGGGAGCCACATTCCAGGATTTAACAACCTTATTCCAATCCAACAGGTCGTTTTCTGCCCAGACAATAATAACACGGGAAGTCCCTGTCCCTCCCTCATACTTCATCTTGTTTCATGCCTGCCAAAGACACCAACACCCAGCGTGCAGCAACACCACGTGGGCCACCTTCTCCACCTCACCTCCCTTAGTGCCAGGAAACCAGTCCTCCAAGATGGAAATGATATCGTCATATGGAGTAATAACCACCGAAAACTCCCCTAGATCGTTCCAAACCTAATTATCCCATTCACTGCCTAAGAAAAGGTGAGTAGCGCTCTCCTCTCTATGCTCCCTACAATAACACACGCATTTGGATTCCATTTATATTCCGCGCCTAAAAATATTATCATCAGTAGTAAGCCCTCTGTTCTAGAGCCTCCATGTGAGAAAGTTAAATTTAGTCGGAATGCTTTCCACCCAAATAATCTCATCCCATACCTCAGCCTGCACCGATCCATGCGCCACACCTCTGAAACTCTTCAATGAGAACAGACCCGAGGCCGAAGCGGTGAAGACACATCTGTCATCTTCGGAACTCAAGTTTATCATTTTAGTGAATTTGGATTTAATACATACACAAAATTCAATATTTATGCAGAGTGGATACTACAAAAACATTGTCCACTTCTTCCCAAATATAATACATTTCATTGTAATCAATTTTTTTTTGAAAAATATTCATTAAATTGAACTTGATTTAATTCATTGACTAACACATCCTTATAAACATTGAAAATAAATTAAATACAAGGTATGAGAACAAAATCTCATTAATGGATATAAGAATAATGAAATAAAATATAAGTATATGAATACATGTAAACTTATGAAATCATTTTCAGAAAGAAATAATTTTTAACCATATATACATACTTTTTGAAATGTGATATTTCCATGAGATTTAAATTATATATAAATAGAACCATATTTGTATATTGAGAAATTACATAAATAATATTTTAACCCTCTTAGATACCTTATATTTTGTAACCCTCACAACTACCTTACAATATAACCCCCACAACTACCTTATTGTGTAACCATTACAGTTACACATGGAGTAACCATATGACTGACTTCCAATTTAGACAAATAAAATGGATTAGAGGGATATATAGGTCACACCCATCATTATAATCAATACCCCTGATCCTGAACATAATCATAACACCTGATTAATTGAATAAAAATATTTCTTTTGAAATTTATAAAACATAATTTAGAAATAGGGTTTTAAAATAAATGCCCCTTAGAAATATCATATAATTTATGAGAGAATAAATATGTTAGATGGAATATAAAAAAATAAATACACATAATTATATATAATATAAACAAAATTCATCACACTCAAAATTTTAATACCACATAAATAATGATGTTGAGGGTTAACACAATAAATATAAATTTGGTTACGAATTCCCTTACATCGGATTCGTCTAACATAAATTGACATTAAACCACCTTTATAATGGTAAAAATAGTGTTATTAATATATAAAAGAAACACATTCATGTTTATAACACCATATATCATATTTTTAACATATTTTCACGCTTTATTTATTAGTATTTTCTCCTTCCATTGTTTCAGTTGTTCTATTTAAATGTTTTCCATGGACAGTTTTTATTTGATATTCTTATTTTAAGGAAATGAAATTATTGAAGTGGAATGAAATAATATTAATATTATTATGTAATATTAAATTATTTCATATAACATTTTTTATATGGTATGATGATGAATCATTAAATAAATATTTAGTGATGTCTGATGAGATCATTTTGGTAGTTTTTTGACAATCAAATACTTGTTTCATCATATACCATTAATATTATGTATATTAGTAAATTATAGAAGATAACAGAGGTAATATAATACTCATTAAAATCTTATTGAACCATTAATCTGATTCTATAAACAGATTTTAAGGAAGAAAAAGATTTTGAAAACACGTCATCTTTGATTTTGTTAAATTTTCATATCATGGACATTTTTCTAGTTTTAAAAATAAGTGGGGATGTAGAAGAAGTAATTTTATGATTATTTATGTAAACATTATAAAATAAATAATACATAATATTTTGGAGATTTAATTCCTCTTATATATGGGAAGGATAAAAGAGTAAAATAATGGATAATAATTTGAAATATATCATATGAAAATAAAAGTTGATTTTACCTCTTCATCTATTCACTTTGAGATCCTCTTTAAATATATTTGTTTGGGCCCTTTGGTGGGACCAGAAGATCCAGGACATAAAGATGTTCCATGGGAAGATTATTTTTAAGAACATAAAAAGGCTTAATCCCAGAGTGGTGTGATAAAAATAGGGTTGTATTTATATTGCAGGAGATGAGGGGTTTTACATTATTTTAATCATTAATTTAATATATTTTCTCAAGACCACAAATATTCTTGATCTATGTGACCAAAAACTATAATAAGTGTATGTGATTATGACCCTATGGCCATTTACCTCAGCCAAGAATAAATCACGATTCATAATATCAATTATTTATGATATTTTGTAATTTTCAAATTTTAGTATTCAAAAAATTCAAATATATCAAAAAAAATACACCCTATCCATTTTTTGACATTTAAAATTGAAAAATGAACTCTCTTTTTTGAAAATTATTTTCTAAATATGATTCATTTATTTTTAATATAAAATCATATTTTCTTCCAAAAATAATAATTTTAAAACTATAAATTATTTTATAATTCCTCGAAAAATTAATAAAGATATAATTATATTATAACCTTAAGAAATACAATAATAATATGATTTAAAATTAATAAAGGTCATATTACTATTAATATTACTATTCCTATGGGTATGTTACTATTAAAAAAAATAATGTTGGCTCTAATAGACTCCAAATAACTGATGAATCACAATAGTAGAAGAATGTTTTTTGAAATTCAAATCATAAAAGCTAAAAAAATTTGTTCCATTGAGAAGTTATAACTACCCACTTGAATTTTTTTTTTCATGAATACAAGATTATTTTTTAAAATGGTTGGTGGTAAAATTCACCCTAATTTCTAAAAATTATTGTCCTCCCTATTTTTTATGTACTTATTAATCAAGTGAGTGTACCTTTCTCTCATTGCACTTTCAGATTCCCATGTTGATTTTGTAACAATATGGTCTCTCCAAAAAACTGTTACCAGGTCGATTACCTTATTATGTAACAATTTATCTCTACGATTATGAATATTAATAGGTATATCATAATAATAATGGTTCTTTTCTTTTAGTACTACTTCTAGAATCAAAACCTGAAATAAACATTGCACATACATTCTCAACATTTAATCATGAAAAATACTATCTACCAAGGATAAACAAGGAGGAAAATCAACTCGATATGAAATTGGTCAAAATTTCTCTAGGATTTTATTTGGTATAGTTAGCCATGGAAATTTATTTAATTTCTTACAAAAACATATAACACACATCCATGGTGATATTCAAAGAAAAACAAGATCACTAAACTAAAAAATATATATTTCCACCTGTTGTTGGAATAACCTTTCTTAATGCTCTGAACTATCTTCATATGTTTTTGGATCATCCTCACTTTCTCAGCCACTTCCTCTACTAATATGTTCCCATCAACGTCCTTTTCCCTGACTTCATACAAAAAAACTCGAATTCTACATCGTTTACCATAAAATACCTCAAAATTTGTCATCTATATACTAAAATGAACACTATTATTATAAGAAAAATCAGCAAATGAAAGATGATGATCCCATATTCCTTGTTAGTCAATTGAAAAAATCAAGAAGCATATCCCCCAAGGTATTAATCATCCATTTCGACTGCCAATGTGATTGAGGATAAAAAGATGTAATGAAATTGAATTTTGTTCCCAGTGACATCTGAAGGACCTTCCGAAAACTATAAATGAACCTTGGATCCCAATTAGACTTAATGGAAATAGGCTTTATATGTTACGTGAAATTCACCTTGACGTACAATCATTATAGTGGATCCAAATACATTGTATCTTGAATTGGAATGAAATGTGCAGATTTATTCAGTCATTCAATAATAACCAAGATTTAATTGTTACATTAATAAACCTATAGTAGTCCCACAATGAATTACATGGATGAATTTTCACATTTGCACTCAAGTGCTGGTTAAGGCATAAGAATCCCTTTTAGTATCTTATACTCCACATTACCATATAGACATGTCCAACATTTCATAAAAAATCTCTAAAATATCATTTCATATCGTCCAACCAATAATACTCTCAATGGTTTTTGTACATCATTGTGATGCCCAGAAGAACTAATAACGAAGAACTATGAGCTTCTCACAATAATTTTTTCTTTAGTTGAGAATCACAAGACAAATATAATCCTTTTAAAAATCATAAACATAATATTTATAAAGGTAAAAATATGGAAACATACCTATTTTATCCAATTATTCCTTTTTCTATATATAGTGGTCTTCCTTATGATATTTCTTAAATATGTATGATAATGTTGAATGCACTGAAACTAGAATAAAAAAAAGGTATTTCCTACAGCAACAACTTCTAAATCAAAATTTATCAAATTAATGATCCATGGGTCATGTTATAGTTACAACTGGGTTAATGATGATTGATGTTTTCAACTCATGGTATCACCACATTGTTTTCTATTCCCTGATAGTAATTTTTCATTAAATCATAACCCATTACCATTTTAAGCCATTTATCAAAATCATTTTTAATTTTTTTTTGAGTAAAAATATAGTTCATACATTTATTATCAGTATATACATGACATGTGGCTCTATATAAATGATGCCTCCAAACTTTGAATGAAAAAAACACAATTTCTAATTCTAAATTCTGTGTGAAAAAATCACCTCAATAGGTTTTATTTGACTTGAAGCATATGTAATTACATGATCAATCCGAATCAGAACACAACCATGTCCCTTCAATGAATAATTAATGAAGATGTAAAATCACAATTTGGGGAAGGCATACCCAAAACTAGAGCATTCAACAATCTCTTCTCCAGTTTCTAAAAATAAACATCACTTTCTTCAACCCAAATAAATTTAAACCCTTTCTATGTTAACATAGTAATCAGGATAGATAACAATGTATTGTTTATAACAAACCTTCTATAATAACCTTATAATCTATGAAATATTATAATTTATAAAAAATTTATATGTCTTTGTATTTTATTAAAAACGTGGGTTTTTGAAGGATCAATTGTTATTCCCTCCTTAATTAAATATTTCTCAAGAAAAATAATAATTTCAACCAAAAACCACACTTGCTAAATTTTCTGTAATGTTTCATTTCCATTAAAGATTACAAAAAAACACCTAAATGTTATTCATTCTCCTCTTTACTTTTATATATTAACAAAATGTCTTCAATAAAGACCACTAAAAATTTATCAAAAATCTCATGAAATATTCTATTCATAAGATCCATGAATACAACATGTGAATTAGTTAACCCAAATAGAATGACAAAAAATTCCTCATTTCCAATATCTAGTACAGAACAAAGTATTCACGATGTCTGCTTCCTTTAATATCAATATGTGGTACCCGACCATAGGTCAATCTTTTAAAAATATTGTTCTCCCATGATCTCATAAAACAAGTCTTTGATATTAGGAAAATTATACTTGTTTTATTTACAGTGATAGTATTCAAAGATTTAAAATCAATGAAAATTCTTATGGAATCATATTTTTTAACGAACAAAATAAGAGAACCCCATGGTTAAGGGCTAGGATGAATGATTCCTTTATCAAGAAACAAATCCATCATTTTTTTCAATTCAATAAGTTCTAATTGAGACATTCATATAAGGGGATTTTGAACTTGGATTATCATGAGGAACTCAGTCAACTGTGAATTCAACTTCTCGGTCAGTTATATTATAGGGTAACTCATTAGAAAAAACATCAACATATTATTTTCCACTACAAAATCATTAATTAGAACAGTGCCCTTATTTTGAACAATATGATAATGATAACATTCACTTCCACCTTTCACCATTTTCTTAGCTTTTAAATATGTTATCAATTATATGGGATCATTCATGTATACAAACTAAAACCCTTTCTGAAAAAAACTTCTTCAGTTCAATAATCAATCATACCATGATAAACAAAAATCCAATATATACCCATAATAACACCAAACACTACTAAAGAAGAAACAAAATGATATATAGGTAAGGTCTTTCCATATACCAGAATGAAAACATTATTATAATTTTTACTTTCTATAATATTTCCACTAAGTGTTTTAATAATATGATCTTGCTTAATTTTTTGAGTTGATATTTCCAATTTACTAGAATATATTTCAAAAAGAAAGGAATTTTTATCCCCAGTATCAAACAATAATTTAGCAGAATCTGAGTAAACAAACAAAGTTACCTAACACAACTTAATTTCATGGCAGAACATCTACTGACAAAGTTGAAAAGGATCTCACTACACCTTTATACTTATATAATTTCTTCCTTTCATCATTTAGATATCCCTTTTGGGAAATTTTTTTTATAATCATCCATTTCACCACATTTAAAACACATTAAATGTTTCTTATTCGTATTAGTCTTAGGGTATTTTTCAATACAATATCAGGCCATATGTCTAAACATAAAACCTAGATAACATGTCCTAGTTTTAATTACGCATTCCCCATGGTTCTTTATCCAAATTTTTTTAAAAATGAAACTGAATATTTTACTATTATATTTAATTGATTGGTTATTAACCACATCATTCCATCTAGAGCACATCTTGCGTTTGTTTTCATGGTAAAAGTGGTCATCATAAATATCTATTTCTACACCCTCAGAACATCATTCAAGTTTTTTATAAATTTTGCACTCATTAAAAGCTAATGGATTCTGATATCATGGCTTAGATATTGAGTAAAAATGGATTATTTTTCTATCAATAACTAGATTTTGATTTCGATAATGCCTCTCTAATCGAGTGATTTTCACTTCATATAGTGATATGGAATCTTACTCATTTTGCATTAATTCAATAAATTTATTACCTATACTAATTCGAACCACCATATAAAATTAATAAAAAAGAAAAAGAATCATTAATTCATCCCACGGTAAGGGATCATACTCTTCTATATTAGTTATATTTTTTACCATTGTCTACTGGTGATCTTCTACACCTTTGAAACAAATCATTGAAAGAATTAACTTTTGATTATCTAAACATCCCATAACATCAAATATCATTCCTTAGCCTTTACTCGATACTTGAGCTTCTACTAGGTCAGAAGATCCTTTGAATGAAAGGGTTTTTTCTAATAAAATGTTCTTCAATCATCATGCTCATGTTTGGTACGGATAGTTGTTATCTTTCATGGATGAAAATGTCGTTTATTTTTTATGTCACCTTAGACATTTCTAACAAAAACTACTTGGTTCCAATCCCTACTATGCCAAGCTATATATTTGGAAGTATATCATTCTGTCTGTGCCTTTCCACTTTAGTTTCTTTATTTCCTCATCGGAAAACCCTACTGAACAAACATATATTAGCCGAAGATACATTTTAATCATTAAATTCAATTAAAATTTAAATTAATAAAACAGTAAAAATAATTCATGGTATTCTTCTGAAACCATCCGTACTCCAAAATTTATCTAAAAAATCCTTTGATACAAAATATATGGATCTATAATGATTACATTACCTAGTCATGAATTTTATTCGAGAAATAACATCCTATAAAATTGAAGATATTTTCAGGGTTATATTTTTAATGAATTGGGATATAATACATACATGAAATTACACATTTTATAGATCTGATTCCAAAAAAATAGTATCTATTTCTTCCAAAATATAATACCTTTCAAATAAAACTTATTCTCTTTGAAAAATATTAAAAACATTTAACATGGCTTCATTCATTCTCATACACATCCTTATAAAAATTAGAAATCATAAAAAATTTGGAATGAGATTTTTTTTAAAATGATATAAATAGAATGAAAGAAAAAATTAGTCCATGATTACTTGTAAACATATGAAATTATTTTCAAAATGATATAATTTTCACCCATATATACATACAATGTGAAAAACAATATTTTCATGTGATTTAAATAAAATATTAACAGAACCATAAATATATCAGGTGGGATTACATACACAATCCTTTGACCCTGTCAGCTACCTTATAATTTTTAAACCCATAACTACCTTACAATATAAACCCCACATGTACCTTATTGTGTAACCATCAGAGTTACATTTGGTGTAACCATATGAACATCCTCTAATTAAAATATAAAATATTCATTGGAGGGATATTTAGGTCCCACCATTCACCATAAACAATCTACATGATCCATAACATAAACATAATACATGTATAATTTCATATATACATTTCTTTTGAATGTCAAAAAACAGATTTTTAAAAGAGGAGTTTAAAAGAAAATACCCTTAAAAATGTTATATAATTGAAGAGAGACATAATAGGGTGTATGGATTATAAAAAATAAATACACATAATTATACATAATATAAATATAATCCAACATACAAAAAAATTTAATACCAAAATAAATTGAATTACAATGTTATCCGAAAGAATGGAAATCAGGATAGGAATTCCCTTACCTCAGGTTCATAATACTTAAAATGGATTTAAACAACAAATATAATGTTTATAAGAGTGTAATTAAATTCATAAAAACACATTCATGTCTATAAAAACTTATATGATCATTTAATAACATCATTTCACTGTTCATTTATCTGTATTTATGTCTTCCCATTGTTTCCAGTGTGTTCTTTACAAGATATACCAAAACAATTTTTATTTTATTTTCTAATTGTAAGGAAATAAAATTTAATAATTGGAATGAAATTTTATATAATTTATTTCATTATATTTAATTATGAGATAAATTATTTTGGTTATATGGTATAATGATGAATCATTGTATTAAACTTTAGTTATATCTTTTGAGATCATTTTAGAGGTTCTTTGATAATCAAAAACTTGTTTCATCATATACTAGTAAAATTATGCATATAATTTAATTATAAAAGATAATATAGGTAATATAATAATCATTACAATATTATTCAACCATTAAAATATATTCACAAATAGATTTAAAGGATGAAAATGAAATTGAAAACACATCGTCTATGATTTTGGTAAATCGACACAACACAGATGGTGTTCTTAATTTTAGACTAAGAAGGGGGAAGCAGATAAAGTAAATTGACTACTTTTTATGTATATATTATAAATTTTAGAATATATAAGATTATGGAGATTTAATTCCTCTTATACATAGGTTTATAATTGAGTGCAATAAATGAGGATAATTTAGAGTAAATCACATGGAAGTAAAAGAGGATATTACCTCTTTATCTCTTGAACTTGAGATCCTCCTTAAGGCCTTTGGAATTCGAAATTCAGTGAGACAAGAAGATCAAGGACCTCGGGAAGATCGTTGGGAAGATAATATGGAAGAACATATAAATGGTTAATGCTTCATTTGAGTGAGGGGAAGATGATGGTATTTTTATTGAATGAGAGGAGGTGTTTTACATTATTTTAGTCCATAGTATAATATTCTTTCTCAAGACTATGAACAGTATTGATCGATGTGACAAAAAATTGTGAAAATTGCATGTGAGTATTAACCAATGGACATTTAAATAATCCATGAATCATGAATGAAGCAAAAATTTATTAATTTAACATATTTTCTAATTGTCAAATTTCACTATTCACAAAATTCAAATATTTCTCAAAACCCCAAAAATTAACCCTAACCATTTTTAGACATGTAGAATTCAAAAATGAACTCTGTTTTTTAAAATAATATATTAAATATGATTAATTTAATTTTAAAATAATGTTATATTTTATTCCAAAAATAATAATTTTAAAACTACAACAGATTTAATATTTCCTTGAAAAATTAATAAAGATATCATTATCATAAAACATTAAGAAATACAATAATAATATGATTTTCAATTCATAAGGGTCAAGTTACTATTAATACTATTATTCATAAGGGTGTGTTATTAGTAACCAATAATATGTTGGTTCTATTAGACTCCAAATAACATACTAATCACAACCGTAGATAATCATTTTCTGGAATTAAAATCATAGAAGCAGAAAATTTATGTTTGAAGGAAATTTTATAACGACCCACTAAAAAAGTTTCTGGAATATCAGTTTATTTTATAAAACCTTGGGGTAAAACATTCTCCTCAACTTTGAGATATTACATCCTCTCAACTTTTCTTATTTACTTATTAAACAAGTGAGGGTATCATCCCCACATCAAATTTTCATATTCCCAAGTTGTGTTTTCAAACATGTGGTTTCTCCAAAAATACTTTATGAGGTAATTAACATATTACACAATGCATTATCTATATGATTATGAATATGAATAGGTTAATCATCCTAAGAATGATTCTCTTCCAGTTGTACAACTTCTAGGAGTAAGAAATCAAATGAATCTAGCACAAACTTTCTCAACAGGTAAACATGAAAAACATTGGGTACCTAAGACTAACTCAAAGGAAAAGCTACTCGATAGGGAACGTGTCCAAGTTTAACTTGTATTTTATAATTTCTCATTAATATTGTACTCTTATTTCCTTTATTACCAAAATTCAAAACACTTTTCCATGTTGCGATTCTAAGAAAAACATGATCACATAACTCAAAAAAATACATTACACTGGTTTTCTTCATAAATTTTCTTCTTAATCTGAGCTATAATCATTTGTTTCTAGATCATACTCACTTTCTCAGCCACTTCCTATACTAATTCTATTCCCATCAACTTCCTTTTCCTAGAATTAATCCCAAGTGATGGAATTCTATATTGTTTCCCATACAATGCCTCAAAAGGTGTCACCTATATACTA
Source organism: Viscum album (assembly GCA_963277665.1). Taxonomy (NCBI): domain Eukaryota; kingdom Viridiplantae; phylum Streptophyta; class Magnoliopsida; order Santalales; family Viscaceae; genus Viscum; species Viscum album. The sequence continues at coordinate 1,391,103,517 of OY728126.1, read as the reverse complement.
GAATGAAAGTTGTTATTATAAGAAAAATCAAATAAGGAAAGGTTATGATACCAACACCCCTAGTAGTATATTGAAAAACCTCAAAGAATATCCTCTAAAGTATCAATAATTAAATCTGACTGCCCATCTGACTGATGGTGAAATGTTATACTGAAATTTATTTCTGATAAGAGTGAAATCTAAAGGCCCTTCAAAAAATTATAACTAAACAAGAGATCACGATCAGATTAAATGGTACGAGGCACTCCATGAAACCTAAAATTAACTTGTAGGTACCATCATGAATATTTAGAAAAACATAATTTATCATGAATAGGAAAGAAACATGTAGATTTATCCAGTCATTTGAAAATAACGTAGATCTCATTGTTACATCGATATGAATTTTTTATTCCCACAATTTAGTCCATAGATATATTTTCCAATTTCCACTCTATTACTATTAATGGTTGAATCATCACCTTTGGTATCATCCCCTCATCTTTAACCATTTGAAATTTCTGATATTTGACAATTAATTATGTAATATCTCTTTTTATTCCAACCATCAAATATTACTCTTGAAGTTCTAGGTACATCATTGTGCTGTAGGGATAAATAGAAATTGTAGAACTACGACCTACACACAAAAATACTTTCTTCATCAGGGAATCATATAACACACAAAATATTCATCAAAATATTATAACCCATTCATTATCAAGGTTAAATTTTTGAAACATACTCAGTTTGAAAAGTTATAACTTTTTCTATTGAGTATGGTCTTCGTTTCGTGCATGCTTAATTGTGTCTGATAGTGATGACTACACTGAAACCTGAAATAAAAAATAGTTATTTATTTCACAAAAAATATATAAACAAATATTAATCAAATAATTTATCACGGTATCATGTTCCAAACATAAAATGGTTAATGATGAATGGTGGTTTTGACATAATTCATATGTTACATTGTTTTCTATTCCATGCTGGTAACTGATCATGAAATCAAAATAATTGATCAGTTTAGGAATTCTTCTCTACCTCTTGTTTAAATCATTTTTAGTGAAAATATACTTCAAAATTTTATGGTTAGTATATATATGAAATTTGGGTACATCTAAATCATGCCTCTAAACTTTCAAAGAAAAAACCACAACTGATAATTCCAAATCATGTGTGGGAAAATTTACCTTATGAGGTTTTAGTTGTCTTGAAGTATAAGCATGTACCAGATCATTCTAAATCAGAACACAATCGAGACCCTTCAATAAAGAATCAACGTAGATGAAAAAGTCCTAATTGTTGGAAGGAAGATCTAAAATGAGAGAATTTCTCAATCCCTTCTCTTGTTCCTAAAAAACATCACTTTCTTATGTCCAAATAAATTTAAACCCTTTTCCTTTTAACCTAGGTAGAATTCTAGATAACTGTTCAATGTTTTTAACAAATCGTTATAATAACTTCATAATCCAAGACAACTATTAACTTCTACAACAATTTTTTTTCTTCGAATTTCATAAACAACATGTATTTTATCTAGATCAATTGTTATTACATCCTTATTTAAAATGATCAGAAAAAAAGAAATACATTTCTACCTAAAACCACACTTTCTGAATTTTCCATATATTTTCATTTACGTTATGGATTATAAAACAACCCTTATATGTTTTCTATTCTTATATTTAAATTTAAAAATACCATAATATCTTCCATAAAGACTACTGTAAATTTATGAAAGAACTCATAATGTATTCAACTCATAAGATCCATGAATATAATAGGTGCATTAGTTGAACCAAATAGCAAAAAAAATAATTCCCATATCTAGTATAGAATGCCATATTTATGATGTTTTCTTCTATTACATTCAAGTGGTGGTAACCAGAACATATGTAAACATTCAAAATATATTGTTCTCCTTAGAGATAATCCAACAAGGATTTGATATTAGCCAAATGAAACTAGTTTTTTATAGTGATGTTATTCAAGGCCGTATAAAAATTGCAATGTCTGATGGAACCGTATTTCTTTTTAATGAAAAAAATAAGAAAACCCCATGGTTATGGGCTAGGATGAATAAAGACTTTATAAAGCGAATACAATAACTAATTTTTCAATTCAATAAGTTCTATTTGAGCCATTTCATAAGGGGGTTTTTAAATTGGATTAGCATCCAGAACTATCAAAAATTGTGAATTCAACATCCTAATTAGATATTTCAATAGGCAACTCATCATGGAAAACATCATGATATTAATTTCCCAATAGCACACCACTAATTTGAATAGTTACCTTATTTTCAACAATATGAGAAAGATAACATTCATTTACACTATTCAGAAGTTTATTAGATTATAGATATGTAATCAATTTTAGGGGTTTATTCATGTATACAATCTAAAACACTTTTTGAAAAAACTTCTTTAACTCAAAATCCAATAATAGCATGATAAAAATAAAGTCAATCCATGCTTAGAATGATATCAAACTCTCCAATGGAAAAAACAATAATGTTTACAGGTAATGTCTTTCCACAGTCCAATAAAGAATGATTATTATAATTTCAATTTTCTATAATATGTCCACCTTTTGTCTTAATAATATAATCTTCTCTCATTTTTTGAGATGATATTTACAATTTAACAGAAAATTCCTCAGAAATAAAAGAACGTGTAGGCCCCGTATCAAAAAAAACATTAAAAAATTCTTACTAATAAAACAAGGTACCAGACACAACCTCATTGGATGGAAAACAGTCATATGACATAGTTGAAAAGGTTCTAATTATGCCTTTATTCTTATAGTCTGGATACTTTTAATTATTCTGATCTCACCATGTGAAATAATTTCCATAAAAACCCATCTCACCAAATTAAAAACAAATTACATTTTTTATAAAGATTAGTCTTGGAAAAATTTTCATTACAATCTCAGGCCAAATGTATAATCTTCCCCCATCGAAAACACTTCTCAATTTTAGTATGGAATTCCCAAGTGTGATTTTTTCCACATTTTTTACAAATTGCAAACTAAACATTTTTACCATTATATTTCATTGATTTATTATTATCCACAACATTCTATCTATAACACTTCTTCAGTTTGTTTCCATGGTACTCATGGTCACAAGAAAACTACATTTCTACCCACTCATCATATCGTACAAGCTTTTCCTAACTGTTCAACTCAATAGAAGCTAATGCCTTTCAATATCATGGAATCAATCCAAAGTAAAAATGGTTTATTTTCATATCATGGCCCATAATATTATTTGGAGAATACCTATCAAGGAATGTAATGTTTCCTTCTTACATGTACACTGAATCTTATACCTTTTTCTTTCAATTAATTTCTCCTTTATCGTAAGTCAAACCACAATACGAAATTATTTTTCCAAGAAAAGGCTTTTATGTAAATCCGACTCTGCGGGATCAAATCTCCTATATATCCCTAATATTATTGACCATTGACCACCATTTTTCATATTCTCCTTCAAAATAATAAATGGAACAACATACCTTTTGATTATATGAACATCCCATAACATTAAACACTTTTCCATGGGATTTAATCTATCCTTCAGCTGTTATTAGGTCAGAAGATCCTCAGAAAGAAAGTGGGTCATTCCTAATGGAATGTTCTATAATTGTACTATTCCTTTTTTGTTAGTAATGTTTTTTCCTTTCACGTATGAAACATATTTATTTTCTATTTCTGCTCAACTATTACTATCACAATCTTCTTTTTTCCAATCCACACTATTCCAGGTAACATATTCTGAAATCAATCAATCTATCTTGGTCTTTCCACTTCATCTTCCCTATTTATTCTTTGTAAAACTATTCTGAATAATCATATCATGGTCAAAGAAACATAGAATTATTTAAATTCTATAAAATTTAAATTTACTATTGAGTAAAAATCATTCATGGTATTATTTTAACATCATCATAACCCCAAATGTTATCTACACCATCCTTTGATATCATCTATAAGGACCCACCATTATTATGTTACATAATCTTGAATTTTTCACAAGAAATAACTTCCTTTCACATTGAGTGTACTTTAATGTTTAGAGTTTAATAGAATTGGGTCCTAATACATACATAAAATTCCAAATTTATAAATAGAATATACCACAATAATAATATCCATTTCATCCAAAATATAAATCATTTCAAATAAAACATGTTTTCTTTGAAATATATTCATAATATTTACCATGTATTCATTATATGTATGAACGATTCTTATAACATATTATTATAATTAAATAACTTTTTATGAGAAAAAATCTCATTAATGGATATGAAAAATAATGAAAAAAAACTTATACAATTGAAACTTGTAAACATATGAAATCATTTTCAAAAAGCTATAATTTTCACCCATATATAAAAACATTGTGAAACGTGAGATCTCCATGAGATTTAATAAAATATAAATATAACCATAATTTTATCATAGGGAATTACATTCATAATCTTGTATCCCTCTAGTCTACCTTATAATTTGTAACCCTAATGGCTACCTTACAACAAAACCCTCACAACTACATTATTGTCTAACCATCATTGTTACACTTGGAGTAACCATATGACCAACCTATAATTTACACATACCTAACGAATTGGAGGGATATATAGGTCCGAAACTTTATCATAAACAATCCCTATGATCCATAATTTAATCCTAAAATATGAATAATTACATAAAAAATTGTTTTAGATTGTATAAAACCAAATATTAAATGGGGATTTTAAAAGAAATGACCCTTACAAATATCATATAATTGAATAGAGACATAATAGAGTGGATGGTATATAAACTATAAATACACATAAATAAACTTAATATAATCAAAATACATAACACAAAAAAATTTAATACCACAAAAACAATGAAGTAGTAGGATAACCAAATGAATAGAAATCATGTTAGAAGTTCACTTACCTCAGGTTCATCACACTAAAAATTGATTTAATCCTAATTTATAATTTTCAGAATAGTGTTATTAATTTTTTAATGAAACAAATTAATGTTCATAAATTCTTATATGATCATTTCATAACATCATTTACCCATTTATTTGTTAGTATTTGTTTCCTTTTATTGTATCAGGTGTTTTCTTTATAAGATTTCCATGGACGGTTTGTATTTTATTTTCTAGTTGTAAGGAAATAAAATTAAATAAGTGGAATGAATTGGTATTCATATGATTATTTAATATTAAATTATTCCATATTTCATTTGGTTAAATGTTACGAGAATGAATCATTTTATAATTATTTAGTAATTTCCATTTAGATCATTTTTGGGGTTCTTTGATAATCACGAACTTATTCTATCATATAGCATTAATATTATGCATATATGTTTACTCAAGAACATAAGAGATGTAATATAATAAAAAGAAAATCATATTCAAACATTAAAATCGTTTCTAAAAAAGAATTGGTGTATATAAAGAAATTTGAAAACATATTATCCACTATTTTTGTAAATCGGCACATTACAGATGGTGTTCTTATTTTTAGAATAATATGGGGAAATAGAATAATTAAATTGGTTATGGTTTTCAAAAAAATTAAAAAATAAATTATATATAAGATTTTTTAGGTTTCATAACTCATTTATAATGGGTGCAGAAGAGCGTATAAGAAAGGAATATAATAAAAAAGTAATCAGATGAAATGAAAAGAGGATTATTACCTCTTGATCTCTTCATCATGATAATCTCCTTATAGACATTGTTTTTTCCTTTTGGTGAGACCAATAGATCTTGGACGTGGGGAATATCATTTAGAAGAGAATTTGGCCAAACATAGGCAATGCTCATGGCTTGAGTGGTGTGATAAGAAGAGGGGGTGACGATGGTATCTATATTGGAGGAGAGGAGGGATTTCACATTATTTTAATCATTAGTTTAATATTTTGGCTCAAGTATATGAATAGTATATATTAATGTTACCAAAAATAGTAATAAGTGCATTTGAGTTCTAATAAATTTCCATTTACATCATCCATGGCTCAAACATGATGTAGAAATTCTATTCATTTATAATATTTTGTAATTAACGAATTTTATTGTTCAAAAAAATTCAAAATGTTCCGGAAAAAAAACCCAAAATAATCAACCAAAGTATTTTTAAATGTGTATAATTAAAAAATTAACTCTATTTTCTAAACATAATTTTTTAAATATGATTAATTTAAATTTTTATATAAATCAATTTAATTCAAAAAATAACATTTTGAAAAGTATAACTTAAATTATATCACCTTGAAAAAATAATCAATATCTCATTATATAATAAACATATGAAAATTAATAATAATAATACTTTACATTCATAATGGTCAAATTACAATTCTTATTACTATTCATAAGGGTTTTTTATTATTGATTATACAAATTGGATCTATCAGACTCTAAATAATTTACAAATCACAACTGTAGATGACCACTTTTTTAAATTCAGATCATAGAAGGGCCCAAAATATTTTTTTTTGTAGTTTATTACTATCCACATAAAAATATTATTCATGAATTTCAATTTAGTTCGTAAAACCCTTGCAGAGTTACATGTTGTTTATGTTGAAAATTTAACAGAAGAACCTAATGAATTTTTATATTTGTTTCGTCTAATAAATATAGTTCAATATTAACACCCCAAATGAGATAGCATATCAAATATTATAAATGATATAAATACTTGTACGTAGAGAAAATATAAACCCAGAAATTTTACATGGGATGAACCAAAAAAATTTACATTTTTTGGAGTATCCCATAACTGACACCCATGTCCATTTGTGGGAGTAGATTGAAACACGTGGTTTCTATAAGGAGAATCACCAATATAATTTTCTTTCATTTGATTAGGTAAGGGAAAAAATTTTATTTTTTTGATTATGAAAACATTATACTACTCCCTATAGGATGAAAATCCTATAGTGTGGAAGAAAATATTTATAAAAATCAACCAAGATTGAATGAATAAATACAGTAATTATAGAAACATTAGGGATTTGTAGAAAATTTATTCCAAATGAAACAATTGATTTTGTCCCATTGTATGAATTTGAATTCTAAATTCTAGGTTTTATAACAAATTGATAGTTTTTATCTTCATGGTGAATAAATTATGTGAATTTATTACCTCCATTTATATTTCTTCAAAAATTACTTAAATTGTTTACAAGGGTTATTTGATTTTTTTAATGTATGAACATATGTGATTTCATTATATTTTTTAAACTATCATATGTAATATTTTTAAAACATACTTCTATCTTAATTTCTATTAAAAACAAAATTATTATGACTAAAAATAAAAAATATGATTAGAATCATTTAAAATTCAAAAATAATAACACCAGATTAGCATAGAGATGGGGGGATAAAAATATTATCATTGAACAAAACTCATGAATATCATGATTGATATTACAGTAATTAAGAATAATTCAAAACAATTTTCAATTATCTAAAAAAAGAATTTAAATAGTCTCCAGAATAGTAGGAAAATAAAAATTCTAATAAAAATAACAAGTTTTTATTTGAAATAAAAAATTCATAAACATTTAATTATAGTATTCTTATATATAACTATATCATATTATTCACATCTGAAAATATATATTGATTTCTAATTTTATTTTTCATAACATATCATACAATATTAATATTTGAGTTCCTTGGATAAATACTACGTTTCCACATTCAAAATACCATTTATATATGTTTTATACAATTCAAATAAAGAAATATTACTGTATATCTTGTAGCCATTTCATAAACTAGATATAAAATTGGTTAGCCAGTTATCCAATTTTTTAGCCACATAGATTGTTTTCAAACGTGGGTTTTCTAATGTATTTTGAATATATCATGGGATATAGAACGAAAAATTGATCTATTATTTTTCCATTAGAAAGATATGGAGATTTTATACATTTCATTAGAATAAATAATATTCTAAATCAATATATTTCATGTCTAAAATTAGCTCTGAATTTAATGTTTGATTTTTGTCTAATATTTTTAGTTCTATGTAAATTGATTTATTCTATTTTTTTATCATAACCTGAGTTATCGATTTTCAATTACGGGGGAAAATTTTTATTTATGAATATAATGATATTATATGAATATAATAAAAAAGTAATATAATATAATTATTCTTTTCATTATGTCCTTTTTATGTATAAATGTTTGGAAATCAATCTATTTACAATATTCTAGGATCTATTATGTCAGTAATACACATACATGAAATATTTGGATACATGATTACATAGAATATGTTATTAATTCACATAAATTAAACCATTATGAAAATCACAGATGTAATAAATATTTTATTTAGTCAAATATACTACGTTAAAAAATTCTTATGTGAAAAAATAATATGTGAATATCCCGTACGTAGACTAATCATACAAGAAACAAGCTCTACTTTATATTTTCCTACATTTAATCATTCCTTACATATTTCTTTATTATGTATAAATTTTTATTCTAACATTATAAACCCATAATATATATATAGCTCTTGATCAATGTTTTTTCATTATGGCTGTCATGTTTTTTATGATGATCGTGGGCTATATTATTTTCACACATGAAACATACAGCGTGAAAATCTAAAAATAATTTTTATTACTTACTTGGATTTCATCAATAATATAGTTAAAAATTAATATTTGATGATATTATAATAATTAAATATTATTTTAGATTTTTAGATTTTGTTTTTTAGGATTTGATATTTCTTACATATAATATTATTATCTCTGATGGAATGTTTTTGAATTATATATTTCAAAATTAAAACATGCGATATTCATGGGATCTTTCATTGGCCTATTATTCGGGTGACTATTACAAATATTTCATATATTATTTCAAATTTTATATTAATTATTCATAAAGGTATTAAAAATATCTCACTTGTGGTTTTTTGTGTATTATGTGATTTTAATATATTTTCTTCTCCTCTAACAATTTAGTATTTTTAATTTTTATTATTAAATGTTTCTAACTGTTTCAATGATTTTTTCATAAAAATAATTTTATTAGGTGACTTTTGGATTCTTGGATGTTACAGAGATATTGTATATTATAGTTCTTGTTGAACTCAAGTGAACACATATATACATAATTCGTCAATAATCATGTGATCCAGGTCAGCTCTTTATGTTCATTATGAAAAAATATCAAGGGAGAAAAAAGTTATCATAAACATAATTCATTATAAAGATAAATATTGTACCTCTACTGGAACTCCTAGAAAACATAATAAAAATAAATTCACAAGGAATTCATTAGATTTTACATTTATATCATAATTTATAAATCTATCCAAAGGTTATATAGTTTTTGTATTTATTTTTCCTGTCTACGTATAGTCTCCTACACTTATATCATTCGCACAACTAGTTATATGACCTATAAAATGAAATTTGAGGTATTTTTACATTTAATAAATTGTAGTTATTTCTTATTTTCAATTGATAAATACGAATAACTCATAGGATGTTGCTTCACCTTATAAATATCTTAGTTTAAATTTTATCTCCTAAAAAAATATCTTATAGGTTTTGGAATGACCCACAAAAATTCATTGGTTGGAATTTATCACATGTAAAAGATCTGGTTTTATAATTATGCAATGTAAATTGCATCACTCTTTAATAGTGGGATCTATACTAAATATATTATTGTGTGAATACTAGACTATATAAATTAAACTAAAGCAGTATAAATATTTCTTATGTTCTTCTATTTTATTTTTTATATACACTACTCATACATCCAAAATTCTATTTCATTTAATCACTGATATTCATTTAATAATATTAAACCACAAAATTCCATCATTAATAGTTAATACCAATTATAATATTAATAAAGGCCTATTAACCCACCTATATTCCATTTTTAATCACAATATTTGACATATCAACATTATATGAAGGGTCATTCCTGATAAGATAGTAGGTTTCTATGAGTATCCCAATCTAATACCTAATAACATATATTAGAATAATCACATTTATTAAAAATATGATTCTTTGTTATTTAATTTATTATTTATTCTACCTTGTATCATAATAATAAACCATATAAAGTAATGATCTATTTAATAAATGGAAACTGAGAATATTGAATTCATGAATCCATAAAAAACACCTCATTTTAATGGAAGTGATTATGTATATTGTAATAAAATGATGAATTTAATTTGAAAAAATATTGGTATTGAAAATTTTAAAATCATGGATAAACATTATAAAAAAATAATGTTGAACTTCAAACAATAACTTAAAATTATGATGTGAAATAAGTTTTAAATTATAAAGTAGGGACTTATCATTAATGATATCATAGTTTATGTTTTTATAGATTTATATATTCTAGTAAAAGTACATATAACATTTATAGTGCATAAAAATTCATGCATCAAGGAATGTAAGAATTTTATTGAACTAATACTTTCATTCACATGGTAGAATTCCTAGAATTTATAATGTCTCATCATTAATGTGTGAAAGTGATGTTCAAGATATTCACAAGTATCATCAATATCATGTTCACACATGGGTAAAGTGTGAATAATTATGTATTGATTTAAATAATTTTGAAGTCCTTACTAATGATGTGTAATTAAAATAAAACTACAATCAAAGGAAGAAGTTATATTATAGAGTACACTCTAGATGATTTGATTAAGTCATAATTATTATATAACTTTCAATTTAATAACCATGATCATGATTCTAATGATAGATTAAATGTATTTTCTTTTAAATATAAATATATTTATACTAACTCTTTCAGTGATTAATTATATTCTTCTATATTAGATAAATAAGATGAATTATTTTAGTTATATAAAAGAATTCATGGATTCATAAAGAAAATAATACTACAAAAAGTACAATGTCAAAAAGTAGGAGACAAAATAAGTATTTCAAATGAAAATGAAATAAGGTTATGTCTACTATTATCCATTTTGAATTCATGAAACATGGAGATACAAAAAATGTTTACCCAAATTTAAAAAAAATAATGTAAATATAAGATGTTCAAAAAGTAAATTATTAATTCATATCATGATGGTAAGGGACACAATAAATAATCAGACTCTAGTGAATAATATTTGTGATAAAATGTGACTATTAGACTTTCGCTTATCGGAATATATTCCTAGGTAATAGAAAAGTGTTAATATATGATAAATCATGATATTTTGTTATTAATGGAAAAAAATTAAGGTAACTAATTCTACTATTTTTATTAAAAATATGAATACACTACTGTTTCATAAGAACAAAATTGTAATTTTACTTAATTATGAGATTTATTTGATGAATTTCAAGTAGAAATTTAAAATCGTGAAAAATTATATGAAAATATGACTTCATATCATAAATATTATTCTAAATATAACAAAAAATAATAATATTTGGGATAATAAAAAGTTTAAAAATTCTATTTCTGAGTTTGATAAAGGAAATGAGAACATTTAAACTACATAAAATAAACATTTTACGCCTTAAATTGAGACACATAAAAATTATTCTTCATCAAGATAAATCATTTTATGATCTTGAGATTGTTAAAATTAACAATTTCAGATTTAAAACGTAATATATATGTTTTAATGAAATGTTTTTTATATATTTTGATGGAACAAAAAATTATTAAATTATGGTATGTATTATGGAACAAAATGATGATAAATTATGTTCTGGTTATATATATAAATTCCTATGATGTAAAAAAAGTTCATAAGATATATTTTAATGTTTTATATATATTCTATAATTAAATAATATATATGTGGTAATTATTAAGATGTAGTTTATCTTAGTTTTCATTAACCTCATATCATTACTATTGTTTCTATCTCAAATAATTTATCTTCTCCTATACCATTCAAAAACATTCTCTATTCTGTATGGGTACTGATAAAATGTGTTTCTTACCTAATTAGACCCAAAATATAATGGGTACCAATTTTTTTAATTTTTATAAAAGACGCTTTATGATTATTACTAAAATATTATTCATGTTTTGTCACAATACACACATAATTTTTTTTTCATTGAGATATAGGGAATTTAATATAAAAAAATTTGTTATCTAATAATTTTATTTAGTGGGAGATCTTATATATATAGTTCTGTATTTATTTTTATTAATATTTTAAATTTTAATTTTTATTTAATAATCATTACATTTTAATCAGAACCTAAAATTACAGGATTTAAGAATGATTGTATTATAAAAATATTATATTTTCATGAAAAGTATGAGAACGTAAATGTGTTTTTTAAATTATTGTTATTATATTTATTTACATATTTGTTCCTTAAATAAATATTCCAAAACCTCTATTATATCTTAGATTATAATGAAAATATAATTAAAACATTATATTTCATTATATATTATTATTATTTTAATGATTTTTCATTATTTTTTCTTAATATTCATTTATGAAATTAATAAATCATCATGCCATTACACTTAATTTTATGTTTTACGTAATTAAAATATATGTGGACAATTAGTTTTCCAAAAATTATTTTTTAATCAAAACTACTTATTATATTCCTATTTTTTAAAAATATGTGTGACCAGGTTTTTGTTATTGAGGTTCAGTATTGTAATGAATGAAAAGGGAGATATTGCTCTTTCCTATTATTTCATGAACTTTTTTGATCAATTATAACTCCTATAATGTTATATTAGTATTATTATAAGTTTAAATATTTAACTATGTTCAATTACTTACGTCAATCCTAATTTATTTATTATAAATTTTAATTGTATATTTTTTACTATTTTTTTTAATAAAAATCACATATTTTCTTTTTTTAACATTTCATTTCAATTCATGTTTTGATTTAACATAACACATTATAAAAGTTTTATTTTGAGTTCCTACAATAAATATGACATTTGGGACTTCAAATTATCATTTATATATGTTTTATACTATTCACATATAAGAAAATATTTTATACCACGTAGCCATTTCATATACCACTCACTGAATTTGTTAACCACATACATAATGTTTTCTTATATATCTGATTTTATCCCGTAAGAAGATTATTCATGTACCTGATTATATAAAATACTAAATAGATTGATTTCTCAATCATCGATCATAAAATGAAAATAATTAATTTCATAATTACGTCCAATATATTTTTAATTATATTTATAAAATTTCGATATATATATATATATATATATAATAATCACTTTAATTAGACATGTATAAATATAGTAGTGAAAAAAACACAAGGCTAAAAAAAATAGATGAAATTAAACCGAAAAATATTGTTCATTCAAGAATAAATTTCTAACATTAAACATATCAATTCAGAATTTTATGTATGTTAATGAATTTCACTAAATCTAATTTACATTTCCAAAATAATTATCAATCAATTTTTAAGATCATCACCATAGGATATAAAAAAAATATTGAGGAGAACTTTATGTGGCTAAAAAATTAGTTCTGTGGTCATCCACTATTTATATTAGTTACTATATGGCTATGTGATATAGATTAATTTTTTTGAATGAAAAAATATAAAAAAATATTAATGTTATTTAAAAATCATAAAGTTCATATTCTATCGAGGAACTGAAAATAAAACATATAAAACATGTTATGTAAAAACAAATCATGAAATCAAATTTTATTTTTATAAACGAATATAATAATATGATTAATAATAATATTAATTTTGTTAATATAAAATTGAAATATAAATGATATAAAAAATATGAAATCTTGTAATTAAACATAATTAAAGATATAAAATTATGATAATATTAAAATACATGAGAGGAGTTGTAATGAATCTAATTAATGATACATGCACGAACAATAAGAAATATTTTGAGAGTTGATTGATATATTTTATCATTGTAACATATTCTCATGAAGAGTTAATTTTGTCAAAAATATCAAAAAGTGTACATTTCTATTATGTAGGGTTCACCAAATTCGTTCACATCTCACATTATCCCTTTCCAAAACTTCTGTTTATTCATATTTAGGAAATTAAATCTTGATATTGGAAAGTATATATTTTTATCTTGAACTGTGGATAAATAATAGGTTTATTCAAATATAATGGATTTTAAAAATATAAATTTATATTATATGTCTTTAAAGTAGATGTGAATATAAAAAATATGGATTTTAAATTGGTATCTCCATTATATTTTACACATTCCATGAAATATAAAATTTTTGGATAAGATGAAAATATTATGTTTTAGTATAATATACATGACACAATAAACTCATGAATATTGTAAAAATATAGATGATATGAAAAAAATTGAAACCTTTATGGATGGAGGAAAATTTTAAAGATAATAATAAAAACCATGCATTTTGAGTAATACATTTGAAACCATAATTAAATATTCATTTTTAAAATTAAATAAATCCAATTTAAGGAACATTTAAAACTTTTATAGATTCAAATCATTTATTTTTTTTTCACAAAAATCATTATAGATTGAGTTTCCCTAAAATAAAAAATGAACATATTGGGATTAAAAAAATTTAAAAAAAATAAAAAATCATGTAACATATAAAATGATTTCTACCACACCCTCATACATAACTATTATTAATCCATATAGATTCAAAAATAATTTTAACATATTTTCAAATAAAATATACTTGGGAAAACTTTAGCCTTGTATATAAGAGAAATACAACATAAATTAATGATAAGGAAATCCTGATTTCTTCTCCTAAGTTCTACCTATTGAAATACAATATGTGAAAAATAATAGAAAATATAAAAAATTATAAAAATTAGAAATAATGAAATAAATATAGAAGGATAGGGGAAATAAAGAAAGTGATAACTCTTTGTATAACTATAAATTGGGCCATTATTTTAGGATTCCATCATGGATGGAATGTTCTATTTATAATAAATAATATATATTTATGTGTATATAGTTTTATTTTAAGAAAGACATATGGATTCTAAGACTTTTTTTACTTCATATTTGCTGGAGAGAAAACCATAGAGAGTGTTAAATAAATTCTTCCCATTATAATACATTCTAAAATGCAATGTGGGGTATGAGAAATAATTAATATTCCTCCACTTTGGTTAGCACATTAACATAAATTTCCTATATATCTATTCCCATATGAAATTGTAATACACCATTTGATTTTATATAAAGAAAATTACACAATAATTATATCTGAATAATGTTTAAAAATAATCAATTTATATATGAACATTACCTATAAAGATAAAAAAATGTGTTGCTCAATTTCTTCCAAAAGACCAATATGTTAACCTATGTTACATACTATAATAATTGTTTCCTAGGACAGGGGGAGTGTTTTCTTCATCAGGGGGAATTTCATCTTTTTCATTATCCTCAAATGTAAAACCTGAGTTATACCAACCTATGAAAATTTAAAATACAGTTTTTAATACAAAATTAAATTTCAATAAAATTTATGGTTTTCGTGTTTAAGACATTATTGTCTCCCTTTTTTGGTTTAGATTCAATTTACTTTTATTTTGCATATATCATATTCAAGTGGAGTTCTTGTAGATGGATGCTGGAATTTACGATTCTCCAATCTCTCTTCAAAGTCCACAATTATTTGGATCCTTCTTCTCTTGACATAAAAGGATACAAGGGTAATACATATTATTTTTACGAAAATGGGAAGATCATATTTCATGAGAATATTTTTAAATTAATTCTAAAATTCATCCATATTATATCAATATTATTTATATATAAATAATATTTTTAAGGGATATCATCCATAAATGATCATGTGAGGTCTTTTATTTTAACTCAAATAAATTCCCTCATAGCCCAATTAAGTTATTTAATAGATAGGTTAATGGTGGATGTCTCTACCAACATTTCTTTCATGACTTTCAAAAGTTTTTTATCTTTATATATATAAATTTATTATGTTTAGAAGTATATTTTGAACCATATGTTCGTTATGGTTTCTCTAAAAACATTCAATTTATCTTATCCTATGTATTTTAATTCACATTATTATTATAGCTTTACATAATTGAAGTCAATCCATAAAAAATAATATTAGACTGAATAAATATTGGACAATGATATTTATGTCAACTGTGTTTTGTATTATTTTTTAAAACCAATAATATTTTTCAGAAAATATAAAAAATAATTATTAGGTGAATAATTCAATGCATCTTCATATACGTTGAAATATTTTCAAAAACCAATCATGGGGTGGTGCAAAATATACTATTTATTTTCCATGTTTCTCACAATTACTGACCAGAGTCATCTCCAGAGTGATTATAATAAATAAATTACTATTGAAAAAACATAATGTATTTTTATGATTTTCTATTGAATAATATAAATTAATCATGTATATAATGATTGTAGAATGAGAAACCTAAAATGTAAACATGATATAAAAAACTGATTCCAATTAGAATGATGTTAATTGGATATTGAATCCTCTTAATGGAATCACCATGCGTGAGCCTCCATAGTAGAAGTATTACTTTCATATCTACATAATTTACACACTCTATAGTATGTTTAAAACCCCCTATTTAACTTTTTATTAAAATACTGTGAACTTAATGATATGCTTCATAACCACATCCTCTATTTTGGGAAAATACACAAAAAGGGAAAATCTAACCCTTCAAAATATGCAAAAGGATAACTTCTCCCACAACATGTAATCATCAAATAAACCCAAATAATGATAGCAACATTAATTGTTTTTGAACCCCGTAGTTTCTAAAAAATAACCTATCATTTTTATTTATTTAAAGTGCTTTGGTGATGTTTGGGAAGGTTTAGAAGACATTTAAAATGATTATGGGGCTTTTCGAGAGGGGTATGATTTAGGAATGGATTGTACAAACCATTTAACTACTATGAGAAAATATAAATATAGAGGTACTGGGATTTGGTTAGTGCATATTTAAGAACACTATTTTTCCAAACCATGGGGTCACATTAGAGTCATCGTACAATTGGCGATGTAGGAATTTTAAGGTATATCACATTGTTTTCCTAATATTGTGATTAAATATGCATGGTTAAAAGTTTGATACTAAAAAAGTGGATCTAATTTGGTTTCCCAAAATATATTAATTTTTCATCTACTTCCAGATTTATAATGTTTTCAGTCCTCTATATTGAGGTGTATAATTTCCCCTTTAATCTGAAAGCTATATGTTGGAAACTATTATAGTGTTGAAGGCTATATTTATTGGTATGTATCAATTATTGATGGTTAGTATTTGATATACTCATTTTCCATATCTTGGATTCGTAGATCTAGACCATTGGGGATAGATATATGAAAATGCTTTCCCTTAATGATGATATATGAATATGTTGATGTTATGAAACCTGATCTAAGGAGGGTTTTTTGATATTCAACCAAGTTCTAGGGAATAATTTTTGTTCTTAATTGTTTTATCCATTACATATTATATAGGGTTTATTTACACTAAAAAACACTTATTAAATCATAATATATAACTATAAATTTGATTCAATTTTATGAAATTAGTTTTGAAATAGATGTTCAAATCATGTCACAAAACCCCTTTAGATCTTTTTTCAGGTTTTTTAGAAATTGCTTGTTGTGTAAAGTTCTTATTTTAATGATTTTAACATGATGATTTAAAATATTAGTTTTATTTGATTTATGGATAAAAAAATCTACAATGGTATTCAATAGTAATACTGTATTATTAAAATGGGTAAATATGTTCAGTTCATCATTGTTCTGGAATACCCATGTTTGTGTATATTCATGGTTTCAACATGACCTTAAAAAAGGGGCGTTTATTATTATTGTTCAAGGGATGTCACCCTGGATACATGGAATGTGTCATTGGGGAAAAATATTATACACATATTGATGAGTTATTGTATGGAGGGGGAAACATTCATGATTAATGAATTATCACTAAATAATCAATGTGTGGGTTTATGAGTGTGTGTGAGTGAATACTGAAATAGATATTCCAAATAGAAATGTGAATTTTTTTGATGAAATGATTGTTTTTTTCCTTAGAAATTGGGTTTGTATGCTTATTGTTTTATATTCATATATATGATGTTTAATGTTTTTATATTAATTGTTTTCAATAATTTTTTTAACATGCTCTATCCAATTGTAATGATTAGGAATGTAATTTGGTAAAAAATAATGAGTTTCATTTCACACCAATTATTTGTAACATTGGTTTTTCTTTAAAGGTTATGTATTTAGATATATGTAACAGAAATTAACCACATTTATTTAGTGAATCTGTGTTAAACATTGATTATTTTTTGAGTATTTTTGATTGGAGCCTTTTTGGAGTAGCGGTGTTTATGAAATTGCATTCATAGAGTTTTTTTCTTGTCTTCCTCTTTGATGTCCGATAATAGTTTGGTTCCTGATTGGTACTCAGATATGGTTCATAGTTATTGTTCAGTTTTATTATCATTTCTTACAATTCGAGTTGTATATATTTTTATCAAAAATAATTTTTGATTTATTTGGTTATGGTATTGTTTGATACGGTTATTCTTCTTTTTTAACAGAAAAATAATTCCCCAATTATATTGAACCCCTTTGTATTTATTTCCTTCATATTGTGTCTTTGGGATGTCAAAAAATTCAAGGTTGTAGTAATTCCAAGACTTAATCTATTAAGGAGGGGTGGGTTATTACAAGTGGTATCATCTTATTTGGACTTTGACTTAAAAATGGTATCAATTAGGGGTCAGCAGTTCTTTCATTCACGGAGTTCAAAATCATTATTGTTTAGTTATTGTGTTGGGTTTGTAGAAAGGAGTATAATTGTCATGAATTGAAATGTAGGGCATAAAAATATGTTTCCAACCTAATTATGTTGAACTAAAATTTACTTGTGAGATTATAACAAAAAGGTTTTGGAGACGCTTACCAGTGTTATTATCTTAAGGTCATTGGTTTAAAGAATGAGACTAGCCTGAAATTCAATACATATTTTACATCCAATTAGGAGTGCATATTTCATTTTTCATAAGAATTTATTATTTGGTTTAAAAAATGTTAGGTTTTGAAAAATATTGGAATTTTTTTCAAATGCAAGATTTCTTAAAGGCATGATTTGGTAATTTTAAAAATAGGAATATTTTCAAAAAAATGGTTAAATTTTAAAAAATGATGTGAAAAATTGAATGTAAGGAATTTTTGAAAGCCTTGTTGTGATATCTATGATATGGAAGAATTGGAAATATGTAAGCCTTTAGATTCTAGAGAGTGAGACTTATTGAAGTTATTTTGGTTATAGATAATGGCACCTGTTACGCAATGTATAAACCAACAGAAAGAATTTTTTGAGAATGTGGTTGCTCTTATGTAAATGTTTCACCAACGTTTGGTTTAGAAAATTTATCATGATTTTAATATTTTGGTTAGGGGGGATTGATTTGATGAACCAATTCAAGTAGATCATTCCATTCCATTAAAAAATTAGAATCTTCCCATCTATTACTGTTATTTGGAACCAGAAAAAGAAAAGGTTTGGCTTAATATAATTAAATGAATCTTAAATTCCCTTGACAATCTAGGAGATATGAAAGTCTTATGCATTGTAAATGTTAAAAGTTCATGCACACCAATTTTTTTATTTATAATTTGCGGCTAAATTAGACCATGACATTATATGGGATGATTTTGAATCATTTTTCAAGAGACACATATATCTGAATTCAATCAAAATTGTAAAAACGATTTTATTTTTCACCTTGATTAAGGTAAATCTCTCAGTGATAGATTATGTAGAAATATATATGAATTTAGTGAATTTTTAACATGATGTTTAAACTAGTTCATCCTTGAATGTAGTATTTTTTTCAATAGGGGACTAGGAGAGAGATTATATAAATGATTTTATTTCCCTATATAACAGATTTCACAAATTTTGTTAATAGAGTTATTGTGGAAAAATGTAAATTTCATAAACTACAGGTGTAGGAAGCATGATGATACATAAGGGAAATAGATAGAACTCTAATAATGTAAGTATGAGGAATATTGAAAAATATTTCCAAGGTTGTGGTAGTTCTCAAACATAGATGAATATCTGGGTGAATCATTCTTGAAATCCCTATAAAAAATATGGATGTTTTAATTGTGGTTATTTTAATCACATGAATTGATAGTGTATAGAACCAATAAGTGAATACCAAAATTTCAACTAAATGGGGAATCGTCATAACAAATGTTGTGGGGATCTATATTAGGGTGTTCAAGACACATATCATTTATCACAAGCATTGTTTACTTCGATGAGAAAAGAGTATAAGAATAGTTCTCATTAGAATAATTGTGATAGAAATGGTAATTCTAAGTATACCATTACGCCTCAGAGAGTGAATTCTGAACAGGATAATAAAGAAAAATGTTCAGTGAGTAAGATGTTATATGGAGCAGGAGAAGTGACTGTGGATGATCGCTCTAAACCCTCAATAGGGAGAGGTATGAATATTTTGTAATCAACCCTCATGTTTGATTAGTTTAATATGGGTGAGTCCCTTTAATTTATTGATTATTATTCTATTGATCAACTATGTTTAAATTTATAGATGATGTACTCTGTTTTGTATCATAAAACTCCCCTCGGTCAAAGAGAATGTGAATTATTTATGTGTAAATTATGTTCTATGATGATTGATGGATATCAGTAAGTATGAGATTTATTTCTATCTGATATGTTTACTTATATAATAATCCATAATACAGATTGGTTAATAATGTTCAATGCTATCATCAATTATTATATGGAAAAGGTTAGTTTTATGACTCGTGACGGAGATGAGAATCTCATTAAGGGAGACTATAATGAAATTTCCTATTTAATAGGCTGGTTGGTACTAAATGTTTCAATGATATAAAACTAGTTAGAAGCCATTAGTGTATCATCAATAAAATATAATTATAACATAAATTTTATACTAGTTATTATTATTATTTTCCAAATGTATTTCCTGAAAACTTCTAAGGGTTTCAACCGATACGATAGTACATTTTATGATTGATCTCTAAGCAACGACCAGTATGATTTCCATTCAATATTATCAAATTGAAAAATAAATTAATGAAATTTATATTGATGTTGGAAAATATATAAAAATGGTTTATTTTTCATATTAAGTTTCTTTGGGAAACAACAGTCTTGTTTGTCAAAATTCTAGATGGGACTCTAAGGATGTACGTGGATTACTGTAAGCATAACAATTTATTTATATAGAATTGATTTCTACTTCCATGAATTTATGATCTATTAAATCATTTCATGAAAGAAAAATAGTTCTAAAAAATTGAACTACAATCTAGTTATTACCAATTTTGAGTTAAAAATGTTTATATTTCCAAAAACATTTATCCAGAGTAGATACGACCATTACGAATTATTGGTTATGAATATTGGTCTTACAAATGCTCAAGTGGCATATTGGAAATGATGGGTTGTATATTTTAGAGATAGTTATATTCCGTAGAAGTGGTGTTTATAGATGAGGTATTGGTATATTAAAGGACAATGGCTGAGCATGAGAACCACATAGAGACAGTGTTGGGAATATTCTGGGATCATTGTCTTTTTTTCTAATGTTTCAATGTGGGATTTTTGGAAATATGAGTTATGTTTCCTTGTTAATGTAATCTATGAACGTGATTTTTGTACACCCATGAAATATCGAGGATACATTCTCATGGAAACCACAAAACAATGTCTTTGAGATAAGTATTTTCTTTGGATTATCATGTTATTATCGATATTTTATTCATGATTTCTCATTAACATATTCACTAATGAAAAAATTGAGTTTAAAAAAAGGAGCCATTTAAATTTTATAATGAATTTCATTAGTCTTTTAACTTGATTAATGTTCACCATAAATCCACTCCAATCGAGATATTGATGGAATTAACCCAAGGGTACATGGTGAATTGTGATTCTTTGGGATCTATATTGGGATGTGTCTTCATAGAGGGTTACAGTGTTATTACTTAAGGCATATAGAAGTTATGATTTCGTGGGATGAGCTACCCTAAACATAATATTGAGTTGTAAAATTTATTGTTTCCATTGAATACATGGCCTCAGTACAACTTTGGTGAATATTTTATTGTGTTTATGGATTGTAAGATCATTTAACACATTTTATTAGAGATAGATTAGAATTAGAGAAAAAGAAAACTTATATATCATCTAAAATGTCTTCATGATAACATCAGTTATACATTAGGTATATTAAATTCCAATGTTAGTTCCTTAATTAAAACATCATATGTTTAGTTCACAAAGAGGCTTTGGATTACTGCACGATGATGTCTGTGATTGATGGAAATAATTTGGATTGTAATGAAAATGTTAGAGAGTACTTTTTCTTATCAGTTTCTTTTGATACTAATTTATTAAATATGGTAAAATAGGTATAGACATCCCATTCAATATTTTTTGAGATGAGATCAAAACTGAGTGTTGGGGAGACCATTGAGGGTTTGAAACTGGATGAGATTTTAGTTTTGTGGTTTCCAACATGGATGACCGTATATGTGGGTTTTAAGGAAAAAAATTATTAGTATTGAAAACAATTTAATTTTTTTTATATATAGGACTACATAAGATGGATACAGAACTAAAAGAAATCATTTTGTTGTTTGGCCTAAATTTTTTTCTCTAAATTGTTTAGGATATACCTATCTTGTTAGTTGGTTTAGGAAGAGCATTGTCGATTAGCAGGTATGTTCCATTATTTACCAACTCTTGTTTGGTTATGGGAGCATATATCCATGACTTCTTTATTGGCCTCCCAATAATTGTTTATATTTTTTAATATATGGGTAATATTTTATCATCTCACAATGTCCACCTATTTCATACCTATTCAATAATCCCATAAGGTGTATGGCATGCCTAAAATTTATATCTGATTAGTGCTAATTTTGTATAGAATACTAGTTTGAATAGATTCAGTCCAATAATCAATGTTCAAATATCATTTCTAAAAATCCTTAAATAATATCCTTCGGTCTAATATAATAATGAGTATGGTGTATCATCAATAAATTGATGGACAATTCGAATAGATGAATAAAATGAATAAATACATGTCGATGTCTTGTGTAATGGATTTTTGTGGCTCATGGGAAAGTAATATATATTTTTTGGATTAATTTTATAACAAAAATTATCAAGACATAATATATCTGGATCCATTTGAGGTATTGTATGGGCATCCATGTCCTTATCCTCTCCATTGGGAGGAAACATATGAGGCTTCACTGCTTGGGATCAGCTAGTCCAACAAGAAAATATATAAAATACTATTTATTAAGAAGATCATAGAGATGGATCAGAGTCATCAAAAATCATATGTAGGTCATTATTGGTGACCATTTTCATTTGAGGTGAGTGATAATGTATTCCTGGTAATCTCTTTATGGCTTTGGAATCAACAATTTGTGAATAATGGAAGGTTCCCTCCTAGATACATAGGACCAATTGATATACATGAACATATCAGAGATGTGACATATTAATTGGAATTTCCACCATGGTTCAGTGTAACACATGTTTTGTTTCATGTATCGTAGTTGAAAAAAGTATCAGCATGATCCTGACCATGTGATTAGATGGGATCATATTCACCTAGAGTTGAATTCTTCATTGTTCCATGTTCTATTATGGTTTGGGGATAGTAATGTTAAATTACATCATTGAAATATCATAATTTTAGTGTGGGTATTATGGATACATGGTAGGATCTAGGAGTAAGAATATGGATGGGAGATGGAAATGATCCAGCAATGGATGAAATGTTTTTATGAAAATGTGGGTTTTTTACTTTATGTTTTTGGACTGTCCCATGGCGGGGAGATTGTTGACCTCCCAGATTAAAGAAATTAACACATTAATTATTTACATTAAATATATTAATTGTTTTCTTGATGGTTTGGATGGCTTGGATGAATTTTATAGTGTTTTCGGGACCTTCTAGTGGTTCACCATTTTAGCATGGTTAGTACAAACTGATAGACTAGTATAGGAATCCACGAAAAGATAATCATTGGGAATTTGGAATTTCCATGGTTAGATGCATGGTTGGTCCAGCACTTCTGTCCATATAAGGGTAATTATGCTTTTAGAAAATGAGTAATTTTTACAGTTTACACACGGTTTTCTTAACATTGTGACGAAACATGAATTGTTAATAGTTAAATATGGAAAAAAAATTATTTATCTTGACTTTTTCCCATATACACTAATTCGTCCCCTATTTCTTCCTTAACTCGTTTTTAATCCAACCAATGTATGTAGAGGTTTTCCCCATTTATCATGGTGTGATCTAATGGAAAATCAGGGAACATTTAATGATAGATTGTTTTGTAGGTCTCTGTTTATTATTGTTTTTCTTAGAACTACTCTTATTACTTCCCTTGGATTCATAGATCTAGTTAAATAAGGATAGATATTTGACATTTTATTCCAATAATGATGATATATGGTCGATTTGATTTTATGGACCAATATCTACGTTGGATTTTCATAGATTCAACATGGTTTTCTTCAAGAATGTGTGTAATTCTTATTTCTTTACATATCATCCATGGTATCTGGATTAAATATTTACTCCAATTATTATAACATGAAATCTTAGTTTAATGTTTATTTAATTTCATTAAATTGATTTTAATGATTTTCAATGAACGGTAGAATCCTATATAATGATATTTAATAGTTTTGTGGAAATTGTATATTGTGTAATGGTTTGTATTAATAATTTATAAAGAATTATAATATGTATTTCTTTGACTTATAGAATAAAAATTTATGGAATTTTTTTCAATAATTTTTTTTATTTGAATGAATTGAAATGGTTGGTCCGGCACGGTTTTTGAATACACTGGATTCTGTGAGTTCATTATTCCAATGTGACCCTAGATAAAGGGCGTCTATTATTGGGTGAAAAGGGGTGTAACCCTTTATAGGGGGTGTTTTTTGTTGGGAGAAAAGGATATTAGAAACTTAGTGATGACTTAGTTGATGTACGAGAAACTGATCGTGAGAATAGAACTGTCACTGAAGAAAGGTCATGTTTGTGTGTGTGAATCATGGATGGGGTATACCAGAAAGGAATATTGAATATATTAAATAATTGATTGGATTCATTCATTAGTAACTAGGTTTGAATGGAAACATTTTTATATTATGATATTATCTAATCGAAATTTATTTTATACAAATTGATTTATAGAAATTGATTAACTTTTTCTATCCTAGAGACATGAGTAGGGAAGCCATTTGGGTAAAACATACAATGTTTCATTACTCACCCGTGATTTGGAACTTCTATGATTTTTTAGATTTTATTTATCAACACATTTATGAATGGAATCAAATTTATTTAGGGATAATTTGTGAAACATTTATTATTTACTGTATAGTTAGATAATGGATCATTATTGGATCATTGGAGTCATTAATCATATACTCATTAAGTATTTGTTATCTTGAATTCCAATTTTTTTTTTGACTTTATTTTGGTTTCTTCTTAGTTCTATGATATGTTTTACAATTTTAGTTGTGTTCTATTGTTAGTTTTTATAATTTGAGTTTTATACAATTTTATCATGCATCATTTAGGGGTTATTTAGATACGGTATACATGGTAATGTTGTTTTCTCTTTTCCAAAGGAAAAAACCATACCCCACTTTTATTGAAGCCCTAGGAATTTATTTACAATATTTGGCATATTGGGGATGTTTTCTAAGACTATTTAGAAATTATTCCTTGACTCAATAAAATGAGGATAGGTGGGATGATAGGTTTTCAATTTCTAATTTTATGAGTTTGATCGTAGATTATAACCCCTAGTGTATATGTGGGTTAGTTTCTCAATTTAATGGGTCCAAGAGACCATAGTGAAATACGAATGGTGTGAGAAAAAGGAGATATGAAATAAATTGAAACACTATTTTTTTTATGAAATTACAATTACATAACTAATGTAAATACAAAAAAAAAATTTAAAAAAACTTATTGAGTAGAACTTCCATCATGATTTCTCCGTATAGTATCCCATCCATTTAAAATTTAATATCCGTTCATGATAATTTGAATCAAGTTTCTTTCCTTAATAATAAAAAATATCCCATCATTTTACACAAAATATTATGGTTAATGTAGCCTTATTATTCCTTTTCTAATCATCATGGAGGATATTAGATTTTAAAATCACATAAAATGTGTCTTCCAAAATAATGTCCTCACATGTATGTCATGTGTCTGACTTCTTCATTCTAATTGAACACCATCACTTACTCCAACTTTAATTATCCATGAATTAATATGATTTCGACTCAAAATTTAATCATGTATGCTTCAAATAATTGTAAATGGTGTTTTTGAGATTCTAGGCTCATTGTTGGGTTCTCTTCAAGTTCATGTGATGAATCTAATCTTACCATGGGTTTCCCATGGATTTATATTTGTAATGAAGATATGTTAAATGGAATAAGTCATTTAATAAAAAAACATCTAAAAATAAACTATTCAAAATATGTAATGAGGGAATTTTATTTATAATCCATGGTCGTTATGTAGAACATAACTTATTTGACAGTGTGAGGAGTTAGAATTGTACCCCTTCTTCAAGGATTGTGGTGGATTTTGGGATATCTATTAATAAATA
Source organism: Viscum album (assembly GCA_963277665.1). Taxonomy (NCBI): domain Eukaryota; kingdom Viridiplantae; phylum Streptophyta; class Magnoliopsida; order Santalales; family Viscaceae; genus Viscum; species Viscum album. Next base: position 1,391,076,740 of record OY728126.1, on the reverse strand, counting down.
TGGTTTTTAGTTGTTTTATAATGGTGATTATGGGTTTGGAAGTGATATTAATTCAAGATTGATCTTCTTTGAATAATATTATAGTGTATTTAGATTTTCATAGTTACAACATTGGGGAGGACTACTGTAACACCCAGATATTTTTATGAACGATTTTCTTTAAATAATTTTTTTTATTTAGTTGATTTTGTTGCACACAACTGTGAGTTTAAATGAATTGTGAAATTCCATTATTATAAAATTACCTTTATATCTTATCTATTAGGTTATAGGGAATAATTATAACTAACCTGTGAAAATTAATTGAAAATTCTTTGACTATCAATTATTTATGTGAAATATAAATTAGAAAATTTTTTATTGTCTTTTGATGTGTAATGACATTAATGATATATATGTTTTATATACTAAATAAAATATTTTTTTATTATTCTAATGGATATTTTAATCATAGGATGTCAATATACCCTATTTGTCGTATATAATGCTACCTTTTAAAAAAAGTGTAATCTTATGACTTTAAATTGTGAATCCATTTAAAATTCATATTTTGACCCATTAATAATTTTCATATTACAACATAAACATGATATTTTTAATTGGGAGATAAAAATTTACTTTGTATGTACTTATGATATTCTGTTAACTTTCATATTTTGATTAAGAGTTAAAATATGCTAAATTTTAATTTAAAAAAATTCATTGAAAAAATTTATATTGTTAAATTATATTATATAATGGTTTAAATGTATAAATGGAATATACTTTTACCATTTAATATAATTTATTTCATTAGAAATAAATTTACAACAAATTCAGATTTAAAAAAAAATTCAATCTTTTACAAATTTTCAAGATAAAAAAAACTCGTTCTCTTACTCTGATAATGGGATTGATTTTAAATTAATTACTTCAACATATTTGTTTTGAATTTTTAGAAATAGAAACCAGTTTTTTAATCAGAATTTCCAAATTATTTTATAAGGCTACCTTTATTTTTTGGCATTATAAATAGTAACATTGGTAAAAAAAATAGTATCATGTTTAATGGTAAAATGGGTAATTCAACGTAAACATCAAATTATTAAGTTACGTAAACACCTATAAAAATCCTATTGGATTAGTAAATTCAATGTTTAGAATTAATTTTTCCAAATTGAATCACTTAATGGCCACTTACCTATGAATATGACATTAACGTAACCAAAACTAATGAATATGACAAAATGTGACAATCCCATTTTATAAAAGTATATTAAATTAAATATTTTGGTCAATAGGATACAATTCCGACTATAGGTAGTCTATAGAAATATAATATAATTAAAATATTTATTTAAATATATTTATAAATTTTAGTGATTAAATAATTACTATTTATGATGACACAATAGTGATGTAATTTTTTTATTCTTAATAGAAATATCAAATAAATTGTTTTAGAAATATTAAATGAAATATCATATGAACAAATTAATGTTCTCCAAGAATGTTTTGGAGGAATATGACATGTTAGGATTTTATTTAATATTTTTTTTCAAATTTCTCTTCTGTGTGAATTCATTAAATTTAAATAAATGAATAGTGTCAACATTGATAATATTGATATATTATGAAAATAATATTTTATAAAAAAATTTATGATTAAAAAAATTTATAATTTATAATTTATATTTATATGAACAAAAATTTTATAAAATATCCATTTATTGTCAATTAAAATCATATAAATAAATATTTATAACCATTAAATATTTAAAATGTTATTACCACAATTAAAATTAAATAGAATAAGTATGTTTCAATTAAAAATATATAGTTTAAATTGAAAAAATAAATTGTCCAAAACTTATTTCATATTTATATTATGACACAAACTCATCTCCTCTTCTATATTGGTAAATTTTGGAGGTTCTTTTGTTAGGGTTTTAGTTTATTATAAATTATTATTTATGGAGATTAAAAAAGATTCCCTCTCCTTAATTATAAAATGGAACATCCTCCTTCACCTCTTCACTTCATTTTGAGAATTCATGATCGTCCATACACTTCCATTTTTTCCTATCAATTTCCTCATTTTCATTCTATGGTTACTGGTAATCTTCAACACCAAACTCTATTGATCTTAGAAGAGATTTAGTGAAAGCACGTCAAAGAAGAGGTAATATCTTATACTGGTTCATTCAAATGTCATTCTTTTATACTTCCGATTAATAATTTGTTTCATTATAAATTAATAACATCAGTATCACTCATATAGTGATATGTTATTATAAATATAAAACAACCATATTTCACCTTCTATCCATCCTATGAAAAATGATATCACCGGGTGTGCATACGTAAGAAATATTGTCTCCTCACCATGGTGTAAACTGTTTTTCACAACCGCGATACAAGGATGGGTATAATTAAATATATAATAACTATATTTTATTATTATAAAATTTTACAAATTTTTAATTTTCATACACCATCCACTTCAATACAATTAAATATTTTTGGGAATGATATCATCACTTGTGTGTATGTATGGCCCACCATCTCCGCAGTGCAATGTGATTAATTCTACATGAACTTCATTTTACCAGGATTATATACATCAATTGAGTGAATAAATAATATATATTACACAATAATATCATTATCTAAATTATTTAAATATAATCATAGAAGTGGAACATGAACATATATGATAAATCATAAAAAAGAACATAATGTTGTCAATATCTGAATAAAAAGTGACAATGAAATGTTACTGACCAATGGATGATAATATATTCATATATTATATCATAAAAATGATTATGATTCTAGAATAAATCATTAAAAATATTTTTATTATTTTACAGAATGTTTTGATACATACAAAGGATAGTAGACCTAAGGTAATGGATAATTTTAAAATCTCATTTTTATCCGAGATTGTTTATACGTTAGTATTTACTAGAGTATATTTATCATACACATACATATTTAATAACTATGTATTATTATTTCAATCCTTCAAAAGAATATTGTTAATTTTACACTTTGGTGAATATTTATAAAACAGTATGAAAGGAATCTATTGTAGTTAATCGATATTATATACTTTTTGAATTTTTCAACAAAAGTATAAAGAAAATGTTTTTTAACATGTATGGAATGAATGGATTTGTATGGTTTCATGGAAACTTAAATCCATGATAAATCATCTACACGATTTCATGATTATTGACAACTAAATTATTTTCTTTTAAAATTGGGTGGTATTTTGAGTAAATAAAATGTTTTTAGAAAACAAAGACTATTTTCCTCATGAATTAAGATCAAGTGTTTTATCAAAAATATTTTCGTTATAATATGATATAGGTTTATGTTTCAAAACCTATAATGAAATTTATTTTATTGTGTTTATGAAGGAATTCTTTTATGAAATTCATTTATTTTATATGGATTATTATAGAAAGTTTTTTAAGAAAAAAATTTTATTTTATGGGTTATGCTATGATAAATTATTTATTTTTTTATGAACACATAATATTGGTTTCATTATGAGATCGGTGGGACATATATCTCCCATGAATGCATTGGGTAAATATTTATATCTTGTGAGATATACTGGACTAGAATGACAAGTAATTCCAGTTCACTAATATAAGGTTTGAACGAGGAGTGAATTTGGTTCATTGATGGACATTGTCAACTATGATGGACTCATTAATGAGCCTTGACTAATATGAAATTATTTTCAAAGTTTAATTGTGTATGCCACAAAATATCATTTCTTATGATATGACTATTGAGATTACATTTCATTTTTATGATTTATCCCATGACATTATATTATGATCTTTTATATGTAGGATAATATTTTCATGTGTTATGTTCTTATGATAATAAAATGATTGAAATTTTCCTTGTCTACCGAGAAAGATATTTTTATATCACCATTTCATATGTTTCTTTTCCTGAGACCCAGAATAAGGGTATTAAGTAAGATATATCAAAAATGATTCTAATTATGAAGAAATTAGTTGTATATAATGAGACGTGAAATGCAATGGTCATCCCCTAGAGTAACAAAATCTTATGGGAGATTAAATGAAAAATCTTGTAGCAATGATCACACATCATTCACAGCAATGAATAATTCCATACTTCCAAACGTGAAAAGGAGGGAGCTACATTCTATTGAATCCTTCATGAGGTAGAATCCACCTTCATTTAGTGGGTCTTTTGATCCATTAGTGGCTAAAAAATTGATCAGTAACATTGATAAGATATTTTTTTTCTAAAAATTTCTAAAAATGATAAAGTCATCTTAGTAGTATATCATTTGGAAGGTGAAGCTGGTAAATTGTGAAATCTAATCAAGAATACAATGAAATGTTTTGAAATTGAGTACACGGAATGAGATTAGTTCAAGACCTTATTATTCAATAAGTTAATTCCTAGTATTAATCGAAAAAAGATAGAGGAGGATTTCCTTGAACTTAAGATGAATATATTGGTTATTATGAAGCCAATTTTACAAGACTGCCCTGGTATGTTTCTAGAATTATTATCTAACCTCAGTGCAAAATTGATCGATTCATTAGTGGATTAAATCTAGGTCTCCATGGGGTATTATCCATAAGTCACATCAATAGCTTAGAGTACATTTTTTTTATGTTATGTCAATGTTGAGATAGATATTAGAGTAACCTATCAATCATATGGGTTTGATAAGAAGAGCAATATGGAATTCAAAGGAAATTCAAATGACCACACTGAAAAGAAGATTTGTTTTATTTATTTTCAACATGTTGAAAGAAACATGGAGGAAATTATCTTAAAGGGACTAGTAAATGTTTTAACTATGGAAAAAAGGTCATTATTTTGTTGAATATTGATGTGGTCGGAAAAACATGTCTACTGATGTGAACAACATAAAAGGATACATAGAATGCACCTCTTATAACTCAAGGATACAAGTGCAAGGAATAAGGAATTATAGCTATCAATTATATAATAAAAGGGTTATTGATGATGATCAATGTTAATAAACTATTAAATCCAAATGAAAATTGAATTTCACATTCAAACCCTATCAGTGACATGGAGTATGATAATGAAGTCATGAAAGGTACACCTATCTTCCACTCTAACATTGCAAATGTTTTATTCTATTTTCGATCCACCCAGTCTTTTTTTTTCTGAGAAATATTCTATGGTTTTTGTCATGGTACCTATATAATTACCTCTTGATTTATGTGTGACAACTCTTAATGACACAATGGATGTATAAAAAGTTTACAATTCTTCAATGATGGAGCTTTTTGGGAAAGTACTTCCTATAAATATTGTGATCCTTCCTCTAGGGGGATTTGATGTGATTATTTCCATGGATTGGATTTCTATATATGGAACTCATATCAATTTCCAAGGAAGGGAAGCCACATTTAACATTACAGATTAATCTATGATCATCTATCAATGCAAGGTTTAATATAACATTCCATTAGAATTTTTCTCCATCATATGTGTCTCGATTCATAAACATGAAGGTTATTTATCTAAAATGGTTGGGGATAAACTCATCATTATGTATACACCCATTCTGCGGGAGTTTGATGATGTCTTTTCAGAGGAATTTCTAGGTCTTCCAAAAAATCATGAAGTTGAGTTTTCAATAGTCCTCTTACCAGGTGCCATGATTATTTCAAATACACCTTATAGATTGTCCGCAACCGAGTTGTAGTAGTTGAAGAAGAATCTTTAACAGAATATAGATAATGGATTCATATTCCCTTGTGCTTCACCTTGGAGGGCACCAATTCTGTTTGTTATCAATTATAATTGATCAATGAGATTCTGAATATATTTTTGAGAATCTAACAAGGTCAATATCAAAAACAAATATCCTCTTCCCGCATCAATGAATTATTTTAACAACTACACAAAACTCATTACTTTTCCATGATTGATCATCCATTGGGATATCATCAATTAAGGGTCAAAAAGTTCGGTATTCAAAAGATGAAATTCCTTACATGGAATAAACAAAATGAATTTATAATTATTATTTTCGGTATTACTAATGCGCCAACTTACTTTATTTATATAATGAATAGACTATTTAGAGACTCTATTGATCAGTTTTTTACAGTCTTTATAGATTATATTCTTTTCTATTAAATGGGAAACGATAATCTTGAATATCACATGATAATTGTACTGAAGACCCTGATAAAGGGAAATCATAATTCTAAATTTAACTAATGTGAATTATAGCTTCCAAAAGATTCATTTTTTTGTCACATAATCTGAAGAGAGGGGATATTTGTAAATCTAGCAAAAATATAGGTTATTGAAAGATGGACGAGATCGAAAATGCTAACTGAGATCTTAATTTTTCTTTACTATGATGGATATTATCAATCTTTTCTGAATGATTTTTCATGTTAATAAAATCCACATACCATGTTCACATAGAATGTAGTTAACATAAATTGGATGGAGGAATTTGAAGATAATTTCAAAGATTTAAATATAAGGTTAGCCAGTGCACCGTGATCACACTACCATGTTGTGGAGATATTTTTAAGATCTATAGTTATGCATATATGAATTGTTTGGGATGTGTTCTCATTAGAAATGATATTCGGATAGCATACGCCTCACGACAGTTCAAAAAATCTTATTAAATTTACACAACTCATCATTTGAAGATAGCTACGATAATATTTGCATTAAATATATGAAGGCATTATCATTATGGTGAAATTTGTGATATTTATACTGATCATGATTGTTCAATATATATTTTTACACAAAATGAGATAAATATTTTCCAAAGAATATGATTTCAGTTGATTAAATATTATGACTGCTCAATATATTACCATCTTGGGAAAGCGAATAAGGTTTCACATGCTTTGATTTGAAAAGAACATGCTAGAATATCCATGATGTGGATCACAAAAGATCCAATATTTAGGGATTTTCAATGGATATATATAGAAGTTTTAATGTAGGTGTAGAAATCTTATCTTTCTCAAAATAATGTTCAATAATGTATACAAGTGATGATTTAGGAGGTGCAAAAAGAATTATAGAGTAACAAGATAAGATGATTTATGTTAATAAATTCATCCTTTATTGTGAAGAAATAATAATGTTCCAGAATTGGGTTTGATTTCCTACAATAAAAAAATAAATGAATGATCTATTGGATGAGGATAATAGTTCTTCATTATCTATTCAGACTGGAAGAAAAAATTTTGACATGGACATGAAAGCATACATTTGGTGGGATGGAATGAAAATATTTGTTGCTAAATGTGTCTCTCGATGCTTTGTTTGTCTACAAGATAATGCTGAGACACAAAAGTCTATTGGAATGTTACAACCATTACCTATACCTGAATAGAAATAAGAAAACATCAATGTGGAATTTTTTATTAGAATTCCCAAAACATCCAAAAGTAAGTAATGTTATCTATGTAATAGTTGATAGCATAACAAAGTAAACACACTTCATTATTATTATAGAGTATTTATCTCTTGATCATCTTGCTATGATATAGGTAAAAGAAGTGGAAATTTTGAATGGAGTACCACATTCCATTATATCTGACTGAGATAAAAGGTTTATATCAAAGTTTTGGAAAAGTTTCAAGAGTGATCTAGATAATGTGTAATGTTTTAGCACATCATATCATCCTCAGATAGAATGTCAGTCCGATAGGATAATTCAAACTCCGGACGTCATGTTGAGATATTTCTCTATTTATTTCAATAGTGGATGGGATAATAAACTACCATATTTGGAATTTTATTATAATAATAGTAAGAAATATAGTATTTAAATGGTTTATTATGAAGCCCTATATGGAAAAAATTGCTATACTACAACTTACTGCGATAATGTTGGTGAATGAAATCTATTGGGACCTGATATTGTTGATGAACTGGTAGAAAAGGTATGATCTATTCAACAAAACATAATAAAAGAATTGTATCGAAGAAAAATTTATGCCTAAAATAAGAGAAAAGACATAGAGTTTGAAGTGGGTGATAAGTTTTTTCTACGAATACCTCTCTGGAAGAGAGTAATGAGATTTTAAAATAAGGGAAAGATGAGCCCTAATTATATGGGTCCTTTGAAAATTGAAGATCATGTTGAGAATATACATTACCAATTTTCACTTCCACCATGTATTTCTCATGTTCATGAAATGTTCCATGTATCTCTCCTAATTAAGTACATATAGGATCCTTAACATGTAATTAGCTCATAATTTGTATCGCTCGACCAAAATATTTTTTATGAATAAAAACCAATCGAGATTCTGGATCGTAGCAAAAATTGTCTATAAAAAATGCCACATTCTTGATTAATTTTTTATGGAGGAACCGACAATTTGAAGATGCTTCAATGGAATTTGTGTATATGATGAGGGATAGGATTTCATATTTGTTTGTTTCCAAGTAATCTTTTGAATGAAAAATTTAGTTTAAGGGTGTAGAATGTAACACACTGATATTTTTTTTGAAAAAGTTTCATTAAATAATTTTTCATTATTCAGTATCTTGTGTTGCACACAATAATGAGTTTAAAATAAGTATGACATGAACTTAGTATTAAATTACAATTTTATTATAGTGATCAGTTTATTGGAAATAATTATAACTTATTATGAAAATGTATTTTCAATTCTTTGGCTATAAATTATTTATGATAAATACAAATTCAATATTTTTTTAGTCAATTACTATTGGTAATTAAATTAATCAGACATATATGTTATATAATTAATAAAATAATGTTTATTCATCCAATGGATATTTTAATCATATAGTGTGAATAAACCATATTTATTATATAAAAACCTACATTTTTTAAAAGGGTAATCTTATTCTTTTTAATGGTGAACCCATTGTAAATTAATATGTTGACACATTAACAATTTTTTATAAAACAATAATAATTTTATATTTATTTGGGATATTAGAAACTAATTTGGATGAATTTATGATTTTTTTTGATAATTTTCATGTTTTGATGAATAGAAAAAACACTCTAATTTTTTATTAAAAATAACTTTTTCCATTGAAATAATTTATATGGTTATATTATATTATTTGATGGTTTCAATTTATCAATAGGATATATTTTTACTATTTAATATAATTTTTTCCATTGGAATTATTTTTTCATGAATCTCAAAGGTGAAAACATTTACATCTTTTGCAATGTTTTAACAGTATGAAAACATGCTCACTTATTTTGAAAATGAGATTGATTTTAAATTATTGATGAAAAATTTGTGTCTTGAAATTTTAAAAATGGACTCCATACATGGAATATTTAGGTCCAAGTTATTTTAATTGCCTAATTTTATTTTCTGCCAATACGAATAGTAACATTGTTAATTATTTTATTTATCATGGTTAAAAGTAAATCAGTTAATTAAATGTAAAAATAATAATATAAAATTTACTTAACACCTATAAAAATTCTATTTGATCACTAAAATCATACCTTATCATTTTTTTCGAAATGTTATCACTTGATTGTCACTTACACATGAATATGACATGAAAATAATAAAAACTAATGAATGTGACCAAATGTCACAAATAACATTTTATAAAAGAATATTATTTTTAATATATGGATAAAAATGAGATGATATATACTATAGATAGTATATAAAAATCTAAAATTATTTCCTACATCATATAAATTTATTTATAATTTTTAGAGATAAAATAATTACCATTTATGGTGACATAATAGCGATGTAAGAATTATTTTTTTAATAGAAATATCAAATAAATTGATTACAAACTACATAAATAAATATCTTATGAACTAATTAATTTTATAGAAGAATTTTATTGGTGGATATGACATGTTAGAAGTGTATGGAAAAATTTAGATAGAATTTATCTTAAGTGTGGATTTTTTATAGTAAAATAAATGAATAGTGTCAAAATTGACACTCGTGATATTTTATGAAAATAACATTTTATTAACTTATTTAAAAATTATAAAACTATTTATAAATTAAAAATTGATAATAATAGGATTTAAATTGTAATAAAATATCTATTTATGCTCAAATAACACCATAAAATAAATATTTATAACCATTATATATTTAGAATGTTTTTACCCTATTTAAACATAAATAGAATAATTAAGTTTCAATTAAAGAGATGTGGATAAAATATAAAAAATAAATTTTCCAAAATTTATTAGTTGATGATATCACAACCCTATATCATCTCATCGTCTACATTGGGAAATTTGTATGGTGTTTTGGGTATGATATCATTTTATTATAAATTATTATTTATTGAGCTTCCAAAAGATCCCATCACCATAATTATAAAAGGAAAAATCCTCCCTCATATATTAACATTATATTGGGACTTCAATATATTCATTACACTAAAATATTTCCTTCTCAATTGTCATATTTATATTCTAGAGATTCTGGTCATCTTTAACTACCAACTTTAGAGCTCTTAAAAAAGATTTTGAGGAAGTATGTTAGGAAAGATGTAATATCATCTACAAATTCCATCAAACATCTTTATTCTTATACATTATCATCATTATTTTTTTCATTATAAATTAATAACATAAGTATTACTCGTATACCGATATCTTGTTATAAATATGAAAAAAAATTATTTGACCTTCTATACATCCAATAAAAAAATTATTATGCGTGCGTACGTATGATTTATTATCTCCTTATCATGGTGTAATCTTTTTTTCACCACCACCCTATATTTATTGGTATAATGATGGAAACAATAACTAAATATAATTATTATAACATTATAATAATTATGAATTGGCATACACCATCCACATAAATACCATTCAATAATTTTGGAAATGATATCACCGCTCCTGCGTACGTATGACATACTGTCTCCCCGATGAAACGCTATTTATTCTACATTATATTTGTTAAACCATTCTTATATACAAGAATAGTATGGATAAATTTGATATATATATTTTACTTATATAATTCTATAAATTATTTAATAATAATCAATGAAGTTTAAGATGAACATATCCGATAGATCTTGCAAAAGAATATATAGCAGAAAATATATGAATAATGAGTAACAATGAAATGTTAACTACAAAGTAATGAAAAGAAAATAATATCTTATGCACTAAAAATTTGTGATTCCAGAATATATATGTAACTTTTTTTTAAATTATTATACAGGAGGTTCAGATAGATTCTATTTGTATTGGACCTAAGGTAATCGATAATTGTACAATCACATTTTTATCTAAGATTGTTTATATGTAAGTATTTACTGAGTTATATTTTTCATCCACATCCTTGTTTCCTAATTATATAATATTGTTTCAATTATTCTATAATTGTTTAAATTAAATTTTACCATTAATTTAATTATGACTAAACGGTGTGAAATGAATATTTTGATGTCTTTCGATTTGAGGTACTTTTGGAATTTTCTATCAAAAGTATGAGGAGAATGTTTTATTAACATAGATAGAATGAATAGATTTTTACAGTTTCATGACAAATTATTTACTTGATGATTCATCTAAATTAATGCAATATTATTTTCAACTATATTGATTTCATTTAAAATTTTGTGGAATTTTTTGAAAAGAAATATTTTTTGAAAAATAAATGATATTTTCCTCAGGAAATATGTTCATATGTGTTATCAAAATTATTTTCCATCTTGGATGATATAGGGATATCATTCTATGCATAATTTTTCATTTATTTGATTCTGTTTATGTTGTAATTATTTTAAAGAAATCCATTTATTTAACATGGATTGTTATGGAATGATGTTTTAGAATCCCATTTCATTCCAAAGATAATGATATGATAAAAGATTTAGGTTTTTGTAGAACACGTAAGAAAAGATTCATTATGAGATGTATGAGACCTTTTTATAACTCTAATTCATTGGGTAATGATTTATAACTCTTGAGATTGACATGAATAGAGTGGAAATCAACCATGGTTTAGTAATATAGGCTTATAATGAGGAGTGAACTTAGTTCAAAAATGGACTTTGTCTGCTATGACAATCTCGACAATGTGGATTGAATATTATGAAACCATTTTATATTATAATGTTTCTATTCCACAAAATATCATGTCTTATGTTTTGAATATTGGTAATATATATCACTTTTATGATTAATCCCATTACATGTTATTATGTTCTTTTATATTCAGGTCAATATTTTCAAATGTAATGTACTTATGATTATGATATGATTGATATTTAACTTATTTACCTTTACAAGGCATTTGAGCTCACCAATTCATATATTTTTTCCCAGGTCATGAAGAAGGATGTTAAGTAAGATATGTCAAAAAGTAGTCTAGTTATAAAGAAATAAACATTAGAAAAAGTGTATGATTTATGAACCTCTTATTTATGATTCCTAGTTTCTAAATACACTAAAAAAATAAAGTCTTGACATGGTTTTTGTTATGATATGTAATCATTATTATGCAATGTTGAAGTCATTTATATATTTAAAGTATTATAAATTATAAATACTTCGTAAGGATGCTCATTCGGTGGATTCCAAGTGTTGTAGGGACACAAATAGAGTTCCACGCTAGCTTTCACGGTGTTCAATTGTGAGGATAAAAATTTCAAGAGATGAAATGGTAAAATAATACCCTTACCCCCTATATTTTCTGTAATAAAGGATGATTAATGTCATCATATTACTATCACACATCAATGGTGTCATGGTATGAGACATTCATAACATCCCGGACATGAGATCACAACACCAAACAACTCCAAGAGCAGCCTTTCTATGTTGATCACTAGTTTGGTGCATGATTGTTATTCCAAATAACCTACAAAACCCCACACTTGTTAAACCATCACTATTTTCCTACACTACATTATGCGGGGATAATTTGAAAATAGGCATGCTGTCAAGTGATACATAGCTTTGGTTGAACATATTTTCTTTCAAGTGGATTACCAATCATTTGATGTCCTAAATTTTGGAGAGCCATAAATAATACCATTGTTAGGTAGATTCACACAAAATATGACTAGGAATTTACCACATAAATTTTTTTTGAAGATAAAATTTACACAAGGATAACCAAACACCATCATTGTTCTAATGTACACTTAAATATGTTATGTGTTATAATTAATCCAATGGATATCTCCTTTACAAAACACATAAAGTGATCTACTGGAGTAATTATAGGATAAATATTAAAAACTAAATTACATTAATTTATTCTAAATAAATGTTATCAACTTAAAATGATCATTAAAAACACAAGATTAAATATTTATTGTTTACAATTTCTTCAAAATATAAATAAAATATTTAAAATTAAAAAAATTAAAAAAATTACAATTTATTTCCAAATATATATAAAATTAAAATATACATAAATTAAATTCATAATGATATATTTTTGGGGAAATAAATTATTAAATTAATAATTAAATTATATTAAAAAATGTGTTATATCAAATGCCTTTGGAGATAAATTTTCTTATAAATTATTCCGATTATTCTAGTGGCATCCGGATAACATCGTAGGTATAAAATATTTATTATAATGTGAAAATTGATCCATCTAATTTTATTAGTGGAACCATTTATTCATAGTGAGGTATATATATTTCATTATTTTGATTTCAACTTTATGATTCTTATGTTGGTTAAACATATACAACAATTAATTATATTATTCCTCTATGTTTTCATATTGAGATTCCCTAGAATACTATTCAATGTTATGAAACCAATTTTTTAATATTAATCAATAAGAATAAAAATAAAAAATGAAAATTATATTAGGTTATTTAATCCCTGTTCATAATTATAAAATAATATTGTGGTTCATTTAGTTTTCAAAAGAAATAAGATTTTATATTTAAACTAAGTCATGGTTTATAAATTTTTTTAAAAAATTTAACATTATATAGAAATTTAATGTATTTTATTATCATAAAATAAAGGGTCAATTTCAAAATTTCTATTTAAGGGTTTTTAAAGAAAACCATCATTTATTATGGATATAAAATTTCCACCATGAGAAAAAATAACATCATTATTGATGTAGTGTCATTTTGTTCTAATATATTAGTTAAACTACAATAAATTGTTTTAAAAAACTATGTTGTTCAACAAAGAGGGATCTTTACAAAAAATACCTATCAAAAATTAACTTAATAGTGAATATATATTGTCCTATTTCACCATTGTTTTCCAGGTAACTAATAAATATGTTTCTCAAAAAACAATAATAAAAAATATCATGAATTTCAACTATATGAGAATTGGTTTTGATTGTTATCGTTTTTTAATATATTTAAATCCCATGTAAAAATTTAAACAAGACAATTGTTTTGAAATCGATATTTGTTTGTATGAATTTATTATAATACGAATTATAATGAGCCGGATATTTTGATATTATTTTTCCTTTATAATTTTTTTTAATTTCTTATGTAAGAGGTATAAAATAGGATAGATGCCAAAAATAATAAATAACAAGAATGATATATTTGTTCAACATATAAATTATATATGAGGAATAAATATTTATCATAATATAATTTTTTTATAATTTTATAATAATGAAATATAGAAAACATAAGATATGTATTATAAATAACCAGCTCATTTTCACCAAGTATAATAAATCAAAACAACAATAAAAAGAAAGCACGACCATGAGAATATGTTTAAGCACCGTTATATGATATAGATACCAAAGAGATAAACAAATGTGAATGTAGAGTTAATTAAAAGAGTGGTACTTATAAGAATTATAAATTCAATATCCCCACTAACACTATAATATGTGTATAAGAAGATTAGTGGATTTTAGAATTGTATTATAAATATTATAATCATAATAAACCCACTTAATAGAAAATATATCATATATTAATTTAGATTTAAAATATTAATATTATTAAACTCAATAAATTTATTAGTGTCTCATTGTAATGAATGATTTAATAAATCATTTTCATATATATTAGTACTCATAAATTTGATAGGAAAATTCATTATAAATATATATAATTATTTTTCTATTCAAAATTGTAATTTTATCATTAAAAAAATTTCTTAAAAGTTTTAATATTAATTCAAAATTATAAAATTTTAAAACTATAATTTTAGAAAATTAATTTCACAAATGAATTTATAATTTCAAAATTATCTTGTAAAGACCATGATTTTTCATGTAATTGTTTTTAATAATACAAAATTTTTACGAATTTGCCAAAATTGACAGCGCCACATTATATGGACTGGTATGCCTGAAATGGAATTATGAACTTTTTTGGGTATGTTCAGTAAATGCTTATGCGGAAGTATCTAACTTTGGAACCATTTCATGGATTACAAAACTGAGGGCACTGTTGAATCCACAACACCGAGATTCTCTTTATGGAGGATCTACATTGACCACAGTAGGTCTGGAGAAAAGGTTTTGTTCTATGGCCTTTTTAAATGAAATGAAATGTCATGATTTTATTAAATTATTTTCTTTATTCTCCACCAATGGACAAGAGGAGTGTGGGGCGAGTGAAGTGTCAAGACAATAAATGGATTGACCTATAAATAATAAGTAATTACATCTTTAGCGAATTAGTAAGGTTCATAATTAATGAGCCCCCATTAATTATACAAGTCATTACATACCCTCCCCCTCTCTTATATAAATTGAGTTTGGTGAGGGGTTTCGCCACACCATCAACAGGCAACGAAGTAATGATGGAGTATTGCGACGCCGAAACCTTAGAGTATAGAGCCAATCCCCGCAAGATGTGACGGGTAACCCCAAACCGATGGATGACTTATGAGTAGCGTTGTTGGTAACCAGGGGTAGGAACATAGAACATGATATACCTTCAAGAGCTTTCATTCTCCGAAAGGTTTATGATGTAGGGGTTTAACTATTTATGCATTTTGAATGTTTTTCTATTCCCCTTTATTTAATTATATTAAGATCACAGAAAAACTGGCTAATGGGTGGATCAGCGATTCATTAATATTTTCATGAGGTTTTTGCGGGGTATCTTAGTATGGTTTTGACTTTTTTTAAATAATTTTTTTTAAACCCATAATCCCCCTCATATTTAGAAGATAACATGGAGGGTGCAGGCCTAACAAACCCATCCCAAACCCTACACTATCTTGATATCATTGTGACTCCATGGATGACCTCCAGCATGGAAACACCAACTGGCTACGTTGGGGATAGTGTGTCAATGCACACTACAATAGGAGGCTGTGACACACAGATGCGGCAGTCATAGGAGTGGTATGCATCGGCCGACCTTGGAGGAGGCACAGCGCGCCGTCGCGTGCTTCCGGGGAGAAGAGTGGGCCACTGATCGTCAGTTGTGGAAACTGTAAGATGGAGTCCAGAACCCTTGTTAGCTATGGGAGGCGGAGCGGTGTACTATCTAGCGCCGTTGTAAAAGTCAGCAGGCACACTGACCATCCCCGATGGAATCTGTCGGACCGTCTTTAGTGGGTCCCGCTTTCCAGTTGGCAGCGCCATGTGGCACCACCTCTACGAATTAGACTCAATGACCTTTGGTTTTTAGGGAAAACCCAGGGTCACTCCCTTGGTGGCGTCTAGGGAGGACCCCCCCCCCCCCCCCGATATGGTCGAGCCTCATGCGTTCGTGCCGGAAACCAGGAGGTCTCCCCCTTGCAAGACGCCATTGTGGGACACCACCTTTCTGGTCGAGCCCGACCTTGGTCTATATGGTTGAGCCCGCTGTAGCCTAGCCCAGATATAGTCAGGCCAGGTCAGTCTGACCGGGTCAGATAGGACCCACGCCAACCGGGCCCAGAAATGCTTAAAGGGTCATGTCATGAGACCTGAACATTTGTTTGATGAACCGTCTATGGAGTTGGGATCCTTGAATTGAGATGGTCCTTTTAGTATACTATTATTTAGTTTTGGAGATAGTTGGAGTATGGACAGGTTGTATCCAACCTGAATCCAACCGGTCCCCCTGAACTAATACACTTATAACTCATTTACCAGTCGTCCGATCGGCACACCGTCTGTGGAATTGGAACCCTTAAAACATGTAATTTCATTAGGGTATTGTTGTGAGGAGATTTGTGGTAGTCATGGTATGAATGATATATCAAGGAAATATTCTACAGAACTCAAGTTCACCACGTGCGTGAAATCCATTGGATGGTCATGAGGCGGAGGTTGGAGCAGATCATACGAAGGTCATCGCCCAATGATTATGTGTGGATCAGTGCATACAGATCTAGTGTGGGATATATCCTCTGTGGGTCATTGCTCAATGATCCTATGTAAATTAGCACATACGGATCCGGTGTGGGTCAGATCCTATGTGGATCAGCGTCTGCGATCTTATGTGGGTCAGCACATACTAATAATGTGTGGGTTGGATCCTCTGTGGGTCATTTTTGGGGTTAGTTACCTATATACTATGGGAGGGTCAGATACTATGTGGATCATTTTAGGGGTTAGTACATATAGATCATATGGGGGTCAGACTCTATATGATCATAAGTACTACCACTTTACATAATAAGATGATATATCTTCGCGACTAATGATTTGTACATCTACACTTCATTGAAAACATGGTTTGAGATGATACTCCATTGAGCTGTTTCATTATCTTTTGGATTTGTGATTGAGATCGTTTTTTGTGGTTTTCCTTTATTGTATTCTGAGAAACCTTCAGGGGTCTCAGGATCCTACTGGGTTTTGTTATGCACACCCATGCACAGGATTCGTTCAGACCTTATTGTCTCTTATGAAGACGATGAACAACTATGCTGAGGTTTCAGGGAACCAGGACCAGTTAGTACGTGTAGGAGATTGGCTGAAATGGAGTGCTGAGGCGGCAGGTTGTACCTACCCTTCAAGTAGGATCCATGGTGGATGATCCATGAGCTTCTTTTTTTTACATTTCAACTATGGTTTACTTTTAAGTTATACTTGTACATTCCCAAGTGGGCTTGTATTCCAGCCCCTTACTTCTATCACTCTTTTACTACAATATTTTACATTGTGGTTGCTTCCTATTGTATTATTTTCTGTTTGTTTGTTCAGGTTCGAAGGAAATGCCTTCCCATTTTAGGGATACACCTTTCCAGTTCTGGTCACCTGCCCCTAGCCTATGGTAGGTGGGATTGGGGTAGTCATGACACGTGCCCTGGGGGATGGTTCATGACAAATTGGTATCAGAGGGGTCAGCTCGAGAGAAGAAAAATGACTCTTATCTTTTCAATGTAGAAATAATGTTAAGTGTTTTGATTGTGGTTTTCAGTTCGGGGAGTTGAGTGTTGGTTCGGTAGCCAATGTATCCAAATACATGGACCCCGAATGTTGATTTCTGACTCAATGTTCAAAAACCATGATTCTGCGTGTTTTTTGGAATTTTTTCCTTTTGATTTCTTTTTGAGTCATCTCACTAGATATAACCATTTAACCATGGAACACCTTTCTTCTTTCAGGATTTTGCCACATATACAGCCATCGAGGATTCCTCAGAGAGTACCTGATGATGGTGCACTGAGTAATTAGGCCTCGGTGTAGGGCCCACTTATGGCGTTAGCACCTTCAGGTGGTGTACCATCAACACCACTACCACTTGGGCATCTGTTTCCACTAGCCCCACCAAGAGAGGGTGCACGCTGAACAATCATGTTGCACGAGTTTCAGCAGTAGAGGCCTCAGAGGTTCCAATGCAAGATGGACCCACATGTGGCTGAGGACTGGTTGAAGGACGTATCCAATGTTTTCTATATGGTTCGGACACAAGTCGACCTTAGGGTGATCCTAGAAGCCAGTATATTATTAAGAGTATTAGGGAGATGGTTGAGCATGATACTCCATATACACGATGAGGTGACCATAGTCTGGGCTAACATCTAGAGCCTTTTTAGGGAAGAGTTTGTCCTAGAAACCTTACACTTTGTGTGTATATAGGATTTGATTCACATATAGTAGGGTAGCATGATAGTGGTCTAGTACTCCATGAGGTTCACTGATCTCTCCCACTACACCACCGACAAGGTACTAGACCATTTCATCATTTTCCGGACCTTTGAGTAGGGTCTTCGACCAGAGATTAGAGCATTGATGATATAGACAACATTCCGAGGTAGGCTGGGTTACTAGAGAGAGAACTTCTGGTGGAGAGATTTCAAGCTGATTAGGCACAGTCAGTGAGACCCACCAACGGGGACACGTAGTAGAGTCATCTGTGATAGGTAGAAGGTAGATGACATAGAGGTCCGTGCAGACCCAACCATCGGGTGGATGTCCCCAGGACGTAGGTTCGGAGGTGTGGGGCTCAAAATGCCATGGAGGTCAAATCAGGGACATGCAGTGATACATGTGTGGAGGGCTGGGTCACATGGCTCGCGATAGCCCAACCCATCATACGAACGTCCAACAGATGGTATAGAGACCACCGAAGAAGAGTAATATGATCGATCATAGAGGTCTACAGGAAGCAAGCAGGTGTGGCAGAGGACCTAGCCATGTAGCAGGCATTGGGCGACGATACGAGGCTCTACCACCACCACCACAATTTGTTCCACCCTGACAACAAGGAACAGGTGGACAGGGACGAGCAGAGCTCTAGGAAGATGTGGCTTATGACCATAAAAATCCAGATATGATTAGAGGTACTATTTGTGTATTCTCCACCATAGTTGCAGTACTAATAGACACAGGTTTCAGTCACTCTTTTATTTCCACTACCATCGTTCAGTTCATGGAGATTCTATAAGAGAAATTGGATTGATCATTATGGATAGAGACTCCTACGGGAGAAGATTTGATGATGACACGCTGGTGCCGGTAGTGTGAGCTTACACTTGGAGGTGAGAGCTTCGGCTGGGATCTCCTAGTAGCGGCATCGAGGCATTACAACCTTATTAGGGGTATGGACTGGTTATCCACATTCCATGCTCATATTGACTATATTTGGCACAATGTGCGGTGTGTCTGCAATGATGGGACCATGTTTTTCATTCACGGTCAAGAAGGGAACCTTTTCAACACATTATTGATTTACTATAGGAGGGTGCAACTGATTACACATCAGAAGGGTAGCCATACCCTCAGAGCAATAGATGTTGAGAGTCTGAGCTGTCCTAAAGTGGTGGACAAGTATGATGATGTCTTTCAGAATGATGTTCTAGGACTACAACCATGCATAGAGGTAGACTTCCACATCAATATGTACCCCGGGACAACACTAATATCTACACCATAATATAGGATAGCTCCCATTGAGCATTGTGAGTTACATGTACAGTTTGGGGACTTGTAGTGAAACAGGTTCATAAGTCCCAACGTTTCTCTTTGGGATCCCCAATTTTTTTCCCAGAGGTAGATGGTAGTTTAAGAATATGTGTGTACTGTCAGATCCTCAATCGGGTGACCATGAATAACAAGTATCCACTTCCCATGATTAATGATATTTTTGATTGGCTAAAGGGAGCTCGTTGGTTTACGAAGATAGATCTCAGATCAGGATATCACCAGCTATGAGTACGAGATGAGGATGTGCAGAAGATGACATTCAGATGTCGGTATGGCCACAATGAGTTCTTGGTTATGCCATTTGTTATGACCAGTTCCCCTACAGTGTTCCTGGGACTCATGAACATGATCTTCCATCTATACCTTGCTATCCTTATGGTGTTCATCCTCAATGAAATCTTAGTCTGCTCAGGGATGGAGGGGAATTCCTATCATCTGCAGATAAGTCTGGAAACACTCTTAGCCAACCAGCATTATAGTAAGCTCTCGAAGTGTCATTTTTAGATATGAGAGGTCCACTTTATGGGACATGTTATCTCAGAGGATAGAGTTGTAGTGGATCTAGTGACTAAAGAGGATGTTCTTAATAGGGAGACAACTAGAAGTGTGACCAACGTGCATAGATTCTTGGGGATGGATGGATGCTATATGAGTTTCATTCCTGATTTTTATAGAGTTCATAAACCCTTTTCAGTTTTGAAGAAGAAGGGACAACACATTATATGGATGGAGAGATGGAAGAATTGTTTTTAGGAACTGAGGAAGAGACTGGCGAGTGCCTCCATCTTGAGGCTTCTAGAAAAGGGTGTTGGGTATGTAGTCTACTGTGACGCATCTGGGACTAGTCATCGGTGTGTCCTGATGTAGGAGTGAGTAGTGATCACCTATGTCTCATGACAGATGAGGAACCATTAACACAACTACACTAACAACGACCTAGAGTTATAATTAGTGGTCTTTTCCTTGAATGTGTGGAGACATTACTTGATGGGAGAATTTTTTATAGTATACTCTGATCACAAGAGTCTAAGGTATATCTTCTCTCAGAAGGACCTAAACCTGAGACATAGAAAATGGATAGAGTTCCTCCAGGACTATGACTTTGAGATAGTCTATAATTCTGGGAAGGGAGATGTGGTAGCATATTCACATAGATAGATGTATGGTCTATAGTTTCGGAGTGAGGCGATAGAGACGCTAACTGCATTGCAGATATCATTTGTGGTTAATTATTGATCAACCTACAACCTGTGTCTGGTAGTCACTCCCTCACTCCTTTAGTGAGTCCAGGAGGTGCACCTTGGAATGAGTGACTATAAGGCTCGACGTGCTCAGATATCCTCATGATAGAACCATGAAAGATTTTCTGAAGGTTGGGAGCACGTCATCCAGATCAGAGGACGTACCATCATACTAGTGGCACTACAGGAGGATGTGTTTAGGGAGTTCCACACATCCCCTCTTACATTATATCCAAGTGTAATGAAGATGTTCCAGGGCCCCAACAACAGCACTGGTGGCTAGGGATAAAGAATGTTATAGTGGAGTTTGTTTCCAGATGTCTCACTTGTCATCATGTGAAGGTCGAGCATCAGGTTACAGAATGATTAGAATATCCACTAGAGGTGTCAGAGTGGATGTGGGATGGTATATCCAAGGAAATTTTGATAGGTCTTCCACGTACGTCCAGGGGTCAGGATTCCATTTGGGTTATCATTGACCAACCAACTATGTTATCCCATTTCTTACCTATTCGAGTGCAGAAATCTGTAGAGGACATGGGATTCCTCTATATGCAAGATATCATACGACATCATGGGGTGACATCGACAAACATCTCTAAACATGAATCAAGTTTTACACCCCAGTTGTGTAAAGGATTACATGAGGTGTTCCGGACTCATCTACATTTGAGTATCGCCTTTCATCCTCAGAAATATGGTCAGATAGAGTGGACCATTCAGACACTGGAGGACATGCATCGTGCATGTGTCCTAGATTTTGGCCACATTTGGGAGGATCACTAGCCCTTTGTGTTGTTCTCATAAAACAACAGTTATCACTCCACCATTGGTATGGAACCTTTCGAGGCCTTGTACTGTTGATCTAGTAGATCACCTCTATTCCAGATACACCAGGGGAGTCGACACCTATGGGTCAAGAGTTGGTATGGGCTAACCCTGAGATGGTGAAGACCATCCAAGAGCAAATGAAGACTACATTGAGTAGGCAGAAGTCTTATGCTGATAGAATAAAAATACCTTTATAGTTCTAGGAGGGGGACCACATATTCTTGCGAGTCTACCCTCGCCGGGGACTACAGAGATTTGGCTGAGGTGGAAGGTTATCACCAAATTTTATTAGACCATTTATGATACATAGAAGGTTATGTGAGGTGGAATACTACTGGGAACTTCCACCGTAGTTGGAGAGGGTGCATGATGTATTCCATGTATCCCAGCTGAGGAGATACGTCCATTACCCATCTCACATCATCGACCATGGTGAGATAGACTTTGATGATGGGGCGACGTTTATAGAGGTTCTAATGGAGATTGAGGATCATCATGAGTGTGTCCTTTTTGGGCAGTCGATACCTCTAGTGAATGTTCACTGACAGCATGGGAACCTACTTGAGAGAACATGGGAGTGGGAGGCTCAAATTTTTGATCAGTACCCCCATTTGATTCCATAGTCTATGTTGTGGCTTTCAGGGATGAAAATCACTAAGGTGGGGATAATGTAATGACTATGATTTTCAATGAAATTTTTTAATTGTATTGAATTATTATGTGTCTATAAAAATTGACGACACCTGATTCTGAGGCCCGACGTTCCAAAAATAAAATTCTGAACTTTTTTCAAGTACGTTCAGTAAACGCATGAGAGGCATTTTCTAACATTTGAATCATTTCTCAGATTAAAAATATGAAAGCACCGATGAATCTATACCTCCTGAATTCGCTTAAGGGGGTTTTACTTTAACCGCAGTAGGTCCAGAGAAAAATTTATGTTTTTTGACATTTTTAAAAGAAGTGAATTGAAAAAAAAAAATTATTATTTTATTTGCAGAAATCCCCACCAACGGACAAGCGGAGTGTGGGGACACTGATGCATCAAGACAATAAATAGTTAGACCAGTCAATCTTTTGTAACAACATCATTGGGGAATTAAAAATTTTCCTAATTAATGAACCCCCATTAATTCCCCACGTTGTTACTTAACCTCCATCACTCATATATATATATATATATATATGGAATTTGTTGAGGGGTATCAACACAGATTATCCAAGAAACGAAGTGCTGAAAGAGTGCCAAGATTCTGATCTCTTAGATGACAGAGCTAATTCTAGTGGGAGGTGACAGGTGACACTGAATGACAATGCAATGGAAGAAATACGGGTGTCATCATTGAAGACAAGTTGCAGGAATGAAGAAAATGATCCTCCATTAAGTGTGGCTTCTCTCCAATGAGTTTACTGGGCAGGGGGTTTATCCTTTTACGCAGTTCGAATGATTTCCACTTACCCGTTCTTGAATAATATGATGAATGCAGACCAATCTACTAAGGGGTTGATCTGTGATTTATTTGTTGTTGTTGGAGTTTGTTGTAGTGTATCTTTTTATGGGTATTATTGTTTTTTAATTCAATTTATTATTAAATGTCTAACCCCTTAATCTTTATGAGCTAAAGAGGAGGGCACGAGCCTAACAAAACCGGCATGGACCCTCTTCTATCGTCCTATCCTTGAACCACCATGGAAGACTGACTGTGTAGAAACACCGACCACCTAAGTTTGGGATAGTGTGTTGGCGCACGCTGCAAGGGGTGTCTACATCCCAAAGCTGCAGTAGTCAAAGCAGCGGCCAACATCAGACTACCGCAGAGGAAGTGCGGTGAACCATTACCCACCATCGGTGAACAAAGGCGGTCGCGGCTCATCAGCCGCAGTTACAGAAGGAAAGCGGCCGACACCCCGACCGACTACGGTTGGTGGAACGTCACACCGTCACGTGCCGCAGTAGAAGAAAACTGACACACTGGATGACCACGATGGAATCAGCAGGACCCTCTCTAACAGGTCCTGTGTGGGTCCTGGCATATGCAATGTGAAGAAGACCAAACCGCCTTTGGCCATTCAAGAAAACTGGGGGTCGCTCTGCCAGTAAAGGCTAGGGTGGACCCCCCCTGCAGGTTTCTCCCCTCACGATAAGGATACCGCCCAGCGATCCACCCCCTTGAAGACTACGCCCTACGCCGGTCAGGACAGCCCAATGCAGGTTGCTTCCTACGCGGGTTGAGCATCCCCCTTACAAGCTGCCTTTCAAGGGCCGTTCCCTTGCGGACCACCATTCGCGGGTCCCCCCTTTGAGGATTAGGCCACCATTGCGAGCCACCCCCTTGAGGGTCGGTCCTGGTCGGTCCGATAGGGTCGTACCGGACCCAGGCCAATAGGTCCCTGAAACACTAAAAGAGTAATATCTTGATAAACATATGTCAGATTTGCGAACCGTCTACAACGTTCAGATCCATGGATCGACATGTTCGTTTTGGAATACTCATATTGAGTTTTGGACATAGTTGGATTATAGCCATGTGGGTTCAAAATCGTATCATACTGGGCCCCTAGAACTAAAACGCGTATAAATCACAGACCTGATGTATAATTGGCTCACCGTCTATCGCATTGGAACCCTTATGACATGGTAGTAACTTGGGTTACTACTTAAAGGATATTTTTTCGGTTAAGGTACACATGATATATTGAGGTCTTATTCAATAGAACTAGAGCGCATTTAGTGCGAGGAATACATTGGTTTTCATTGAGCTGGAGGTTGGAGAAATATCATACGGAGGTTAGCGCTCATCGATACTATGTGGGTTAGTGCATACCGATCTTGTTTGTGTCAGATACTGTGTGGGATAGTGCTCAGAAACATTGTGTGGGTCATCGCATAACAATACTATGTGGGTCAGTTCCAGTGTGGGTCATGGGTCAACAATCTAGTGTGGGATAAAAAATATCGATTCGTTGTGCATCACATAATGTGTGAGTCATTGTGGGGGTTACATACCTATCGACTATGGGAGGGTCAGATCATGTGTGGATCATTGTGAGGGTTATTACCTACCGATTTTGTGTGGGTAGGACTCCGTAATGTCTGAAGTAGTGCCTCTGGACATAATCATATGATCTACATATCGATAAAGTGTGAGACAATTTTGAGTTGTGTCTATTGTATCGTGCTTTTTCATTGAGATCATGCCTGGTGGTTTTACTTTGTGGAATTATGAGAGACATTCAGGGGTCTCGGGGTCCCTACTGGGTATTGGTATACTCACCCCAACCCTGGCTTTTCTAGAACCTTATTCTGATTTGTGTAGATAACGAGTAGTTGGGCTGAGGTGTGAGGGAACCGAGACCAGTCGGTACATGGAGGAGACAAGAGGATGTGGAGTGCTGAGGAGATGAGTTGTACCTACCATTTAGGTAGGATCCATGACGCACGATCCATGAGCTTCTTTTATGTTTTTCGTTGTGTTTTACTTGTACATTTATATTTGGGTTAGAATTTCAGCCCCATACATTCAACAATATTTAACTAAAACTATTAACTTTGGGGTTTCTTCTTGTTGTATTCTTCTCAGTGTGTTTGTTCAAGTTTGAAGGCAATGCCTTCCTGTTTTGGGATACACGTTTTTGGTGCTAGTCAACATCACCTGCCCTATGGAAGGCGGGCTTGGGGTAGTCACGACACTAGCCCAGGGGATAGGTCGTGACATATCTGATATTCTATTATTTATAATTTGTAGGAAACAATAGATTATTCAATAAATACTAAAAATACATTCTCTTATTGAAAATTGTATATTGATTTATATTTTTTAAAAATCATATTTAAATTTTTTATAAGTATTAAATTATAATTAGTTTATTTTAATGAATAATCCAATTATGGTTTTCAAATTAACTTTATACATCAATTTATTATAATAATATTTTATATGTAAAATATTTATTTTTTGAAACATATTTTTCATCAATTTTTTTCCAGTTTATGTATGTATTAAATTATTCCACTTTGACATTTTGATGTTTGAGCAATGGATTCCATAATTTTCATCACTGGCTCCAAATTTGGTAATTTTTTCCGTTGTACTTTTTATTATTATGAATATTGACCTTAGATATTTATGGTACCACGGTAAGGGAAAATTGTGTAACTATGTGTCAAAAATAATATGAAAAGGTCTAGAAAATGGAATATAACACTTGAATTTATTTTATTCGATAATTAATTTTTCTCCATAATCATACAATATTATTTTCTATGTCCATTTTTAAAAAAAAATTATTGCAACTTTATTATATTTTATCTAATGAAAAATTAAAACTTTCAAACAATTGTTTTCTATAACAATATTATTTTTATAATTTGTATAGATAGTTGATATGTTCCCATATAAATATTAATTTTATTGATAAATTAGATACATTCAACATAGAAAATAATTTTATTTTTTAAGTGAATAAATCATTACCTTAGATCATTAAAAAATGATGAATAAATAATGATTCATTTAAGGAAAAAATAATATATATGATATTAATAATAATATTATTATATTTTAATAGAATTAATTTAAACCATGAATTTTCTAGATTAAACTAATTAGTCATGTATTGAAATATTTTATTTGAATTTATTTTTATATTGACCATCTAAAAGTCAGTATAATGAATATTTTGGAAATTGACAATATATATAATTTATGAATATAATATTTTATTAAATGATAAAAAAATATAAAAATCCATTTTTCCATGTTATTATAATATGTTTTAAAATTTCATCAATGGTCTATTTTTGGTAATTATTTCTATTTATAGTATATAATATGCCCTTCATAGAATAAAAAAATTAGGTTGTCTCGGTAAATGTGAAAGTGGTTTATGAAATGCTAAAACCAAAATATAAGTGTACAAATATTATCTGAATAAGTCAAAATTTTATTAAATCATAATATTTACACTAAAACTAATATTATACACCAATATTATCAATTTTTTTCAATTTTAACATCATTACAAATTTCTATTTATTTAATAGTTTGTAAAATTTTAATATTGACACCCTCATCTATTATAAAAGGGATCATCTTCTTATCATTTATTCACACATAAAAATAATCTGGGTTCAACAAATACCTACCAAACATTCATCCTTAAATCAAAACTCTCATTCTATAGGTAATTTTTTAGGTCTAATAACAATTTTATAGAGTTTAAGGTGCTAAGAAAAATAGATTTTCTGAAGAAGAGGTAACATTTCTAACCACAGGTTTTTGTTTTATTTATACTATAAAATACATTAAATAAAATTAAAAATTGATGATATAATAAAAATTTATCTCTGATATAAGGATATGTTATTATTTTAATTTAATAACCTCTGACCCATCCATCCATGATAAAATGATAATGGAATCCATCATTTTTTTGTGTAAAGTAGATTACCGCCTCATGAACAAGTGTAATTCATTTACCATTATCCTGAATGGTCGATGTTATATGTAATTGATTTAATATTTATATATGATATAAATTATATATTTATAATTATAAATGGATAAAATATAACATGGTTTTGACCATTACATTTACTAAAAAATGATATCATATTTTATGCATACATGTGGACTAAAATCTCCAGATAGTGATGTGATTTGTTTTTAACACCACATCAGAGTGATGTTTTATATATATATGTATATTTAAAATAAATAATCTGATAATTAGGATATTTTTTTAAATTTATAAAGGAAAATAGTTTTTATACTCAATCCATAAGTATCATTGAAAAATATCATTGTAACTCATATGTATGTATGTCGTATCATCTCATTGATAATAACATAGTTCATTTTTATTACAATATTTAATTAATTGTTTTAAACGAATAATTTATCTGTAAAGCTAAAAATTATTTCTTATTTATTATTCATGATATGATTTAATAATGAACTCCTTGGACAAATTCTATATAGAAATTTCATTTTGGACTCTTGATCCTAGAATCCTCTAAATGTTAGGTGAGAACAAAAATTCGTAATTAATTATATATAATAGGGTGTTGAATGGAATAAAAGGAAAACTAACATTGAATTGTTCAAAATAAAATAAATAATTATCCTATTCATTTTATTGGTGATTAAACAAAACAAACACTTTGTTTCAATAAAATTTTAAGGAAATTTTGATTAATTATATTTATTTATGTTTCCCATTAAATATTTTTTCTTCATAATACTACAAAAAAATTTATTTTTTTAAAATTATTTGAAGAAAAAATATTACATTTTATATATAATATACCTTATTTAATTTTTTTTCTATAAAGTAGTCTTTTAACAGAATGGTTTTCTATTCATTACCAAAGTGAAAAAGAAATATTCAATTTTAGTGCATAATGTAAGAATTACATTTTCTACCTCCATAACTTTTATTAAAGGTTTTGATTCCTTTATAATAATTCTTATTTTATTCAAAGAAATACACTATTTTCCTTTTTCTATGTTTTTTATAATTTAAAATGGGTTTTAAAACACAATTTTAATTTTTATATATGAATTTTTTTAGATACCGATATAAAAGAGTTTTTCAATGATTCTATGATGAATAAAGAATGAATGAATGGTTTTATTAAAAGCATAGTATGTAACAATAATATATAAGAAATGGGATAGCATTATATAGATTATTTAATTGGTTTACCAAGATAGAACCGACTGATCCTGAGATACCATATACAATGGGCACACTCAGATAGTGTGAGGTAAGCCCAATATTGATTATACGAAGAGTGCACCCAGATAGAGACAAGTGATCTCATTAGAGATTATATGACTCGTGTGACCAGATATCACTCCAATTCATTGGGTATTTTTTTCTTTATAAATATTTTGTACCGAGTTACCAGTGGGCTTCTTCCATTTATTTAATAGTGCTCCACTTTTTTTTGACATCAGTTATGAATATGATGTTCTATGATTCTTTAAAGTGATTTTATTTTCTTTCTAAGGGTTTTAAAGTATTTATTTTTGAAATAGGTGTGGTTTTTTCTTTTTGAAATTATTTATTAAAGTTTCAAATTTAAAATAGGGATAAGGTTATAATTTCATGCATTTTTATATTTTTTACTATAATAATGGATTTTTTTGAGTATCTTATTGGGTTTGTTGTGATCATCCCACCTTATAAAGTGTTTCTAATGGTTTTTATAGAGGATTATAGAAAATTATGATGTCATGATCAAAATTAAAAATATATGTTATTAAAATAAAACATGATTCATTTTAAATTATATATAATGTGGGAAAAAGGGATACTAAGAAGATGTGTAAAATTTCTAATGTAATATTTATTTGTTTACGGTTGATAACCTAATTATCTATTACTATAAAACTAATTTTAGTTGGGATTTCAATAAAGTTAATTGTAGTTTATATACACCATAGTATGTAAAGATAAATGATAGGTCCTTAAATTTTTATCAAATAACGGTTTTCATAATTTTATATTTTTGGATAATGTTAATTGCATAACATAGACATATTGTACATAATAGTATATTTGAAATTTCATAGATTCTAAATATTACCTAATTGATTTTTATAAAATATTTCTGTTCATAATATCTTTCCACGATAGAGATAAATAATTTGAAGTAGAAGTAAATACGATGAAAACAAAGATGTCAATTAAAAACATAAAATCCATGGAATTTTAACTAAATAGTTTGTCAATGTAATGGATCAGTTTAAATATGTTATAAGTAACCTTGTATCCATGCAATATATCATTAAGATAATCTTTAAGAGAACATGGTTCTATAATAGAAATTTATGAGACCACCCCACCAAAATTTATTAAATCTTCAATCCTAGTAATAGATTAATGATGGATCAATGAACAAGATGAAATGATTTATGTAATTGGATATTCATAACATAAAAAGACAACTCTTTCCAATTATCATTTTAAAATATGGATCTAACCAATGGTGTTATATTTCAAATAATACTAGATAAGGGGATGTGATTTATTTACTCAAATGGGTTCATTTAAGAAACATTTAATTGATAAATATTTCATTCACGTTTTCTGACCATTAGTGAAGAAACATTTCATAAAATTGATGAAAAAATATATTATATTATTGTGTTTTAATAAAATTTAAAATTATTTTCTAATAACTTATCTAATTTAATTCGGGGCATTGATAGTAAAATTAAGTTATTTTATTTAGAAATAAAACCATTTTTACAATGTGATTTGGCAGAAATATAATTTAAAATCTAATAGAATGTTTTTATTTGGTATATGAATATAGAGAAAGATTATTCCAAAACATATGATACTTGGGAAGAAAAGATTAAGTTATGGTGAATTTTGATGGAAATACAGAGTCATCTAGCAATGATGTACAGATGTAATCACCCCTCATATTCTTTGTGTGGTAAACAACATTACATGGAATGTTTGGAAATCTTTGAAAAGTGTTCATAGTGAAGTAAGATTGGTCATATAGTTTAGGAATGTTGATAAATGTGTCTTAAAGAATCAAATAATTATACACCAGATAACCATTCAATGGTGAGATGATTTAGTTTTAATTTATTGGGTTATTATTATATCATGTCTTCAATTATTATTACATATGATGGGAAACATCATGATCCAAAAGGGAATTGTGTGGTAAAATAAATTTCTACTACTATTTTTGAGGGTGGGTCCTCAGAAGAAGAAGTGACATGTATGTTATAAGATCATTCATATTCTTCTAATACACTGTTTGAATTAGTATCAACATAGAAATTTTTATAAGGCCCCGGACTTAAACCTTACTTAATGTTGAATTAAATGAATAATTCACATTGAGGAGCTTTTCAGATTTAGAGTTTTAGAGAATTAGATCATAAAACTTGCATTACATTCCACATTTAAACAAAGTGGTCACATAAAAGATAGTATTGGTTTTTCCCCATCAACAGAAACATATTTAAAAATAAAAGATGGATTCTTTCTTCACACTTCCTTGAAACTATCATCATATCATATACCCTTCCCTTGAACTGTGAAAAACATTTCAAAAACATGGGAGGAGCATAAAAAGCTCAGTAAGGGATATAAAAATATGGAATGGAAACATGAGTACATGGATAAACAAGAATAAATGAAATCATACTCTACTCATAAAACACATGAACTTTAATATACCTCATCAAATCACGAATAAATCATAGAAATACTAAGACATAAAGGTAACTTGAGGCATTCATAACATTCTTACGTAGGGAGTAACCCTCTTGGTTACGTTTGGAATACCCATCACAGTATATTCCCTAAATCTCTTCGGTGAAACCTTAATGTTTAACCTCTTCGCATTACCCAATGCATTGGAGAGATATATCGGGCTCACCCGCCCTTTGTTTATCACGAAACCACCCATCTTCATAATAATTCCCAAGAACCATAACATTATCATATCACATAAAACATGCATAAAGGAAACATAACATTTCCAAATTTCAATCACAAGATATCAATACAACACATTGATATAATAAAAAAACTATGAAAACCATTTTCAATACCAAAATATAAGAAAAGTAAAACATGGGATTTATTTTTCATTCAAAAAAAGTTATGGCTTGTAGAGAAAGCCGAAACTCAAATAATGGTCACGGTGGCAGAGAAGTCGTTGTCGCCGAATATTTACGACAAAAAAAACATACTTTTTGTCATTTAGTAAACTCTTCATATAAAAAAATATTACTTTTGAATAAGTATAAATGTTAAAGGGGTTTATACACCGTATAAAAGAAAGACGTGTATAAAACAAAATATGCCTCAATGAATGAAAATTGAGACGAAGTCCCTTACAAAGAGGGCATCCTTGGATTAAGGATAAATACATTACATAATTATGTGTGACAAATGAATTCACCAAATATAAGTGGATATAAGTGTAAAAAAATCACATTTTATTCACACATATTCATAGAATGACATTTTCAAGGAGTACATGTTTATCCCAAAGAATCATAAATGGGTAAAGAAGTTCCCTTGAAAAAATTCAACAGCCTAACGGCGTCACTTCAAAATTCAGAAAAAGAGTTTATGAGAGATAAAAAGGGCATCTCATCACTTGGAAATAAAATTTACATTAATAAAGATATAGAAGAACATATCCCAACTTAATAGTATGTGAATTAAAATACATAACAAAAGAAGTCTTTTAAAAAGAGGAGGGTGAAAGGTTCCCTTACAGACTTGGGTATCTTTCAAAACATACACCCCATGAAAGAAGTACAATACATAATTGATGTAAATACTCATAAACGTAAGTATATTACACAATGAGTAGAAAAATGGGTATTAAATATAACACTCAAAGGAAATGGTGGCAAATGTAGCATAAATCTCATGGGAATAAAAGTGAGATAAAAAATCCATTACGAAAACTCGGCAGCGTAACGACACCACTTAAAAATTAAAAATAAAAGAATTGATGAGAGTAAGAGGGGGTATCTCATCATATAAAAATACAAATTATAGTATGTCTAATATAAAATAACATCCTCCAACATAATAACATGGACCACAAATTAAATGACATAAAAGAGGGTACTTGAAAAGAAAGTGAGAGGTCGGATCCCTTACCTCATGTCTGACCTGTCTTGTTCGTTTCTTTATATTCCTGAATAATATATTTTGGTCAATTTATAATTTCTTATGGACATCCTCTAAAAATTGTTACTCATTTCATATCACATATTATAATGTTATAATAGTTGTTTAATAATGTTAGTTCATATCAGATGTTTTTGCCGAAGTTTGGTACATGAGTAAAAAAATGAACTTGTTTGAAAATGATTTCCCGTGTAGTTATAAGTAAATCATTTACAGAATAGTATTAATGATTAAAATATCATATATATATATATTAAATATTCATTTTATACTATTCCATAACATTTGGAGATAAAAAAATGAAAAGCATCGTTCATGGAGACGGTAGGTCGTACGTACGCATGAACACTACATTCATTTTTTTGTCATATTAATGGAATTAAAAATAAGTGAGATATATATAAATATATATATATTATAATTTCATTTTAATATATATGTTATATAGGTCACATATGTTAATAAATTTCATTTTTTATACATTCCATGTATTTCATTAACGAGTCACATTACTTGAGGGGGCGGTAGTCCACACTTCCTCATATGAAATTATCACATTTTCACAACATGAAAAAAATAAAGATATGTTTTCAATATAAAATACAAGAGCATATAGTAAACCTAAATACCATATATATCTTATATAAATTACAGTGACATCATAATTGCCACCTTTAAATGTGTTAAAAGAATATTGAACAATCATCGTTTCGTGAGGCAGAAAATCACCAACCACAGAAACAGTATGTTCATTAACCATTAGACAATGGTTTGTGTAAGTTTAGCTCTAATACCTCACATAAAAAAAACCTAGTATATTTAGGATACTTTTTCTGTTACAAAATAAAAGAATAAAAATAATTTAGGGGGTTGGAGAAGCAAAATAAAACATAAAAACCCAAGAGAAAACACTACCTTTAAAACGGGTAACTCTCTTTGATTTAAGCTCAAAGGCTTCCTTGGAAATGATTCTGCCCAAAGTGAGGCTTAAGTGATGAAGAGTGAGATGTGGAGATATGAAATGGGCAGGGGTTGGCCGAGCCAATGGCTTGAGAGGTGTGTGTAATGTGGTAGAGTTGGGGGCTTTTTATAAGAGGAGAAGAGGGGCACTGTTGGAATGTTATAAAATATTACTTTATTATAAAATGATTTTCGGAATTTAAAGTTCCCAAAATTATATATTTAGAGGATAAGGTGATAATATTTCTAAATCCACGCATCCAATAGGTTTTTGACAAGTTTAGGTCTTATATTTTACATTATCTTTTCATTTTATTTAAATCGTTCATTTATCAGGTAATCACCGCATCATCACGGTGTCATAAATAAATTAATTTATTTAATCTCTAAAAATTATAAAAAAACTTCATGATGTAGGAAATATATTTATATTTCTAATGAATATTTATAGTAAAAAATATGACTTATATAACTCCATGTAAAAAACATTTTAGTAAAACAACACATGTTTGTGACATTATAATTTTAACTTTAAATAAAAAGGTATCAATGTCATTTTCGAACCAAAGTGGCTCCATGGGGTCTCCAAGTTGACCCATGGATTTTATTGGTCGTCCATGACACATAAAATAAGGGTAGGACATGTGTCAAGTTCATTTCATATTATCAAAACATTATTTTTACCTTAAATTACACTAATTACCTCTAATCGCGATTAAAAACATAAAAGTTTCTATTCACCAAAAAACTATTTTAATCCCATTGAACCACATTTTACTTCCTAATTACAACCACGTATGTTGGATGTTTGAAATTCAAAACATAGAAGTGGTAAAGTTTCATTTAAAACAAAAAATTAGTTTTTTTAAGTACCACTTTGTGGTTTCACTATTCATCAAAAAAATGATGTTTTTCAGAAAAATACCAATACTTCACCCTAAGATATATTAGATATTCCGAATTCTAAAATGATTTCTATTTTAGAAAATTTAAATCATATAAGTTACAATATTTAATTTAATAGTTAATTCTCGCTGTCATGACAAATAATGTGTTTTTATGAAACAATATATATCAAAATATTGACACTAGTTTAAGTCCAATTTCAAAGTGAAATTAATTCCAACAACCACTATTTGATTGAATGGTAAAAATATATTCTAATTTCACATTAAAACCATCTAAAACTATAATCTAATCATATAAATAAATTATATTAGAAAAATGTTTTGAATTAAAATACAACTTTTTTCACTATTCATTAAAAAAATGTTATTTATCGGAAAAATACCAAAAATTTACACTATGTAAATTTTGATGTCCCGATTCAAAAGAAGAATTTTATTTTGTCAAATATGACACATAAAATTTTAAAAAAGCGTATTTAAAAGAGGTTCACCATCAAAAGGCGGTTAATCGACCTTTTAAAGAATATTAGAATGTTTATGCTTAAAATTGGATTCATTTGCATTTTTAATCTTTTAGAATTTATTGTAAAAAGAAAAACTATTTGCCAAACCTATATAATAATTTTGTAGTTAGTTCTGTTCATTCCCCTCATTGCAACGGCTAGGTGTTAACTACCATTTAAAATAAAATTATTTTATTATTAGAGTGAAACATAAGATTTCCAAGGAACTCGTTGTTGCGTATTGGGTAAGCCATCGAGCATAGCGTTACCTTTAAAATAATATTAAAATTTTATTCAAAAACATGGATAAATGTGAAAATGTCATGTTCTTTATTTACCTGGGATGCTACATCCTTCCCCCTTTTAAGAATTTCGTCCTCGCAATTTTAAAATTGGGCTTGGAAACATCATTGAAATTCCCACATCAGAACAAGAGTTAGGAAAGCAGTCACTTTAAAATAAAGAAAGAGAAGTACAAAGGTCACCCGAGATAACCCATACTAGGATTCCACGTAGGAAAACATGTATATAGAGGAAAAAAAGGGTCATTTTCTGAGGGAGAGTGATAGAAAACATGTTTATGAGAATGTTAACCACAAGAAAATCACATACATGTGGTGGGTTAAACGGTATTCGACTCCCCCGTAGGAAAAGTTAATAGACAACATTTTTGTTTTAAGTTACTTTTAATTGAGGAATTTATTTTTTGATATTAAGGAAACATACTTACTTGTCATGTTGACTTTCAAATTTTTCTAGATTTCTTACAGAAACTCGTACTTTCCTCAAATGATGAGTATTTAGGAAGAGTTGTTTACATTAAGAGAGCAATAATCAACTACCAGAGAATCACCTAATCCACTAAAGATAACTATATACATCCCATGTATTTAGACCTTAACCAAAACTAAAACCTAGAAGGTTAGTATGAGATCAGATAATACCCAAAAAGGATAAAAAATCTATTCTTAATATCAAAAATTTGTCAAAAAATACCCAAAGTTCAACAAAGACCATTCAATAAACAATTTGTCCATGAAATTTTTCAAAGTAAACCAATCTATGATTGAAACCCAAGTATTTTAAGGATTTATTCACATAGTATTTCAAGGTACAAATTAACAGTTATCTCCAAATAACATCAGTTTCTCTTAAAGTCTCATATTGAAAAGTAATTAACCTAATCACATATCCTCCATGATAGGTTATTAATTTCCATAGATGACCTAAAATCAACTTACTCGTAATTCATAAAATCATCTAACTAAAAAGAATAAGTTATACTAACCAGGGACTTCACGTAGTCCAGTGGTAGGTGATAAATACCAGTCTCACATTGGTTGTGGGTTCAATTTCCATAGCTTTGTCCGACGCGACGGGTTGTCACACGGTCTGCATGTTATCCTTTTTATAAAACTCCAAAAATAACCCTACCATGTTTTAACCTCAATAATTTCCTTATACCTCTCATTTTCATCCAAATTCGTTACGATCTCAACATCTTAATTCTTGAACTCTTATTTCACCACCATATGACAAAATAAAACGGTTTCCAAAACGAATAACATCATACCTTGATCATGGCATCCACTCGGTTTCATCGTCATCTTGCTCACGTAGGTAGAAGTCCCATGCATTACAAAAATGATTTAGATATCCTTAGAAATAATTTTCTTACTCCATCCAAATACACCTTGTACAACATGGGTCATATGGGTGTCCACAGAAAAACAGTTTTGGAAAATAATCATGTATGACATATCATTCCAAAACATCAGATAAAACATGATTTCTATAAAATAGTCGGATAGAATTTGAGTTGAAACTTTCTATTATTGGTCCTTTTAAAATACCATAATTATCTTTTGAGAGACTATATTTTAGAAGAAAATATAAATATGTTGCGCAAGGGTATCCTTCCTCAGCAGCATTTTTAAAATCATAATATGCTTCAAATTCTTGTGATAAGGTAAAATATTTGAAAATACCTTGATAATATTTACCTTTCCTGAAAATATGAGAATATTGTGAAAATATTATTTGTCTAAAAACATCCCATGATCCACAATGATAAATTGGTATAATGGAGGTGTCTGATACCTCAAACAACTGCTTGCAAGTGAGTTCTATTCTAGAAGAAATTTCACAATCATTCGAACATGACTTTGCAATAATTATTGCAAGCATGTCATCAGAAAGAGATAGGAATGTCATTTGAGATCCTTCTCATTCCATTCTTAACTGACATTACTTGACCTGAAAAATGTTATAAAACAAGGATTTAACTGAAATAATATATATATGGACTAATAATGTGTCTAACAAAAACTCTTAATCCCTAAAGTTGTCTAAACCGACCTCTGATAACAACTATAAGGCCCCTGCATTAAACCTTACTTAATGTTGAATTAAATGAATAATTCACAATGAGGATCTTTTCAGTTTTAGAGTTTTAGAGAATTAGATAATAAAACTATCTTTACATTCCACATTTACACAAAGTGGTATCATAAAATATAGTATTGGTTTTTCCCCATCAACAGAAACATATTTAAAAATTAAACATGGTTTCTTTCTTGATACTTCCTTGACACTATCATCATATCATGTACCATTCCCATTACCTGTGAAAAACATTTCAAAAACTTGGGATGAGCATAAAAACCTCAGTAAGGAATATAAAAATATGGAAAGGAAGCATGAGCACATGTATACAGAAGAATCAAGGAAATTATACTCGACTCATAAAACATAAGCACATTAACATACCTAATCAAATCATGAATAAATCATAGAAATCATAATACATAAATGTAACTTGAGGCATTCATAACATTCTTATGTAGGGAGTAACCCTCTTGGTTACGTTTGGAATACCCATCATAGTATATTCCCTAAATCTCTTTGGAGAAACCTTAACGTTTAACTCCTTCGTGTTACCCAATGCATTGGAGAGCTATATCGGGCTCACCCAGCCTTAGTTCATCACAGAACCACCCGTCTTCATAATAATTCCCATGAACCATAACATAATCATATCACATAAAACATGCATAAAGGAAACATAACATTTCCACATTTCAATCACAAGATATCAATACAACACATTGATATAATAAAAACATTATGAAAACCATTTTCAATGGAAAAATAAATGAAAAGTAAAACATGGGATTAATTTTTCATTCAAAAAAAGTTATGGCTTGTAGAGGAAGCCGAAACTCAAATAATGGTCATGGCGGTGGAGAAGTCGTTGTCGCCACATACGTACGACAAAAAAACATTCCTTTTATCTTTTAGTGAACACTTCATATAAAAGAATATTCATTTTGAATAAGCGTAAAATACAAATGGGTTTATACACCGTATAAAAGAAAGTTGTGTATAAAACAAAATATGCCTCAATGAATGGAGATTGAGACGAATTCCCTTACAAAGACGGTATCCTTGGATTAAGGATAAATCAATTACATAATTATGTGTGACAATCAAATACGACAAATATAAGTGGATATTAAGTGTAAAACAATCACAGGTTATTCACACATATTCATAGAAATACATATTCAAGGAGTATAAGTTTATCCCAACGAATCAAAATTGGGTTA
The DNA here is from genome assembly GCA_963277665.1 of Viscum album. Lineage (NCBI taxonomy): Eukaryota > Viridiplantae > Streptophyta > Magnoliopsida > Santalales > Viscaceae > Viscum > Viscum album. The sequence continues at coordinate 1,391,037,652 of OY728126.1, read as the reverse complement.
AGAAGTTCCCTTGCAAAAATTTGACATCCTAACGACGTCACTACAAAATTCAGAAAAAGAGTTGATGAGAGATAAAAAGGGTATCTCATCACTTGGAAATAAAATTTACATTAATAAGGATATAGAAGAACATATCCCAACTTAATAGTATGTGAATTAAAAGATATAACAAAATAAGTCTTTTAAAAAGAGGAGGGTGAAAGGTTCCCTTACCGACTTGTGTATCTTTCAAAACATACACCCCATGACAGAAGGACAATACAAAATTGATGTAAATAATCATAAAAGAAATTATATTACAAAAATATTTGAATAATGGGTAGTACATATACCACTCAAAGGAAATGGTGGAAAATGTAGCATAAATCTCATGGGAATAAAAGTGAGATGAAAAATCCCTTACGAAAACTCAGCAGCCTAACGACGCCACTTAAAAATTCTAAAGAAAAGAATTGATGAGAGTAAGTGGGTTTATCTCATAATTCAAAAATAAAAATTACAGTATGTTTAATATAAAATAACATCCTCCAACATATGAACATGGACCATAATTTAAATGACATAAAAGAGGGTACTTGAAAAGAAAGCGATAGGTCGGATCCCTTACCTCAAGTCTGACTTGTCTTGTTAGTTTCTTTATATTCCTGAATGATAAAATTTATTCAATTTATAATGGCTGAAGGACCTCCATTAGAGATTTTTATTCAGTTCATATCACATATTATGATGTTATAATAATTGTTTAATAATGTTAGTTCATATCAGATGTTTTTGCCGAAGTTTGGTACATGAGTAAAAAAGTGAACTTGTTTGAAAATGATTTCCCATGTAGTTATAAGTAAATCATTTACAGAATAGTATTAATGATGAAAATATAATATATATCCAGTAAATATGCATTTTATACTATTCCATAACATTTGGAGATAAAAAATTAAAAGAACCCTTCATGGAGACGGTAGGCCGTACGTACGCATGAACCCTACTTTAATTTTTCTTGTCATATTAATGGAATTAAATATAAATGAGAGATTTATATATATAATAATGTAATTATAATATATATGTTACATAGGTCACATATTTTTATTAATTTCATTCTTTATACATTCCATGTATTGTATTAATGAGTCACATCACTTGAGGGGGCGGTAGTCCACATTTCCTCACATGAAATTATCGAATTTGTACAACATGAAAAAAATAAAGGATTGTTTTATATATAAAATACAGAAGAATATAGTAAACATATATACCATATATATCATATATTAAAAACAGTGAAATCATAATGGCCACCTTTAAAGGTGTTAAAAGAATATTGAACAATCATCATTTCGTGAGACAAAAAATCGCCAACCACAAAAACAATATGTTCATTAACAATTAGACAAAGTTCTGTGTAAGTGTAGCTCGAATAATTCACAAAAAAACATCCTAGTATATTTAAAATACTGGTTCTGTAACAAAAGAAAAGAATAAAAAGATTTTAAGGGGTTGGAGAAGCAAAATAAAACATAAGAACACAAGAGAAAACACTAACTTTAAAACGGGTAACTCTCTTTGATTTAAGCTCAAAGGATTCCGTGGAAAGGATTCTGCCCAAATTGATGCTTCAATGATGAAGAGAGAGATGTGGAGAGATTAAATGGGTAGGGGTTGGCCGAGCCAAAGTCTTTAGAGGTGTGTGTAAGGTGGTTGAGGTGGGGGCCTTTTATAAGAGGAGAAGAGGGGCACTCTTGGAAAGTTATAAAATATTACTTTATTATAAAATGATTTTCAGATTTTAAAGGTCCCAAAATTATATATTTTGAGGATAAGGTGATAATAGTTCGAAATACAAACATCCAATAGGTTTTGGACAAATTTAGGTTTTAGATTTTACATTATCTTTTAATTTTATTTAAATTGTTCATTTATGAGGTAATCACTACATCATCACAGTGTCATAAATAAATTAATTAATTTAATGTCTAAATATTATAAAAAAATATCATGATGTAGGAAATATTTTTATATTTCTAATTAATATTTATAGTCAAAAATATGACTTATATAACCCCATGTAAAAATGGATTTAGTAAAACAACACATGATTGTGACATTATAATTTTAACTTTAAATAAAAATGTATTAATGTCATTTTCCAACCAAAGTTGCTCCATGAGGTCCCCAAGTTTACCCATGGATTTTCATGGTCGGCCATGACAGATACAATAAGGGTAGGACATGTGTCAAGTTCATTTTATATTATTAAAACATTATTTTTACCCTAAATTACACTAATTACCTCTAATCGCGATTAAAAACATAAAAGTTACTATTCACCAAAAAATTATTTTAATTCCATTGAACCACATTTTACTTCCTAATGAAAACCATGTATGTAAGATTTTTGAAATTCAAAACACAGAAGTGGTAAAGATTCATTTAAACGAAAAATCTGTTTTTTTAGTACCACTTAATTGTTTCACTATTCATCAAAAATTGAAATTTTTCAAAAAAATACCAAAACATCACCCTAAGATATATTTGATATTCTGAATTCAAAAATTATGTCTATTTTAAAAAATTAAAATCATATAAGTTACATTAATTAATTTAATAATTAATTCCCGCTGTCATGACAAATATCGTGTTTTTATGAAACAATATATATCAAAAGATTGACACTAGTTTAAGTCCAATTTCAACGTGAAATTTTTCCAACGACCACTATTGGATTAAATGGTAAAAATATATTCTAATTTCACTTTAAAAACAATTCAAAATATAATCTAATCATATAAATAAATTATATTAAAGAAAGGTTTTGAATTAAAATACAACATTTTTCACTATTCATTAAAAAATGAACTTTATCGGAAAAATACCAAAAATTTACACAAAGTAAATTTTGATGTCCCAGTTCTAAAGAAGAATTTTATTTTGTCAACTATAACACATATATTTTTCCAAAAGTGGATTTAAAAGTGATTCTCCATCAAAAGGCGGTTAATCGAACTTTTAATGAATATTAGAATGTTTACGCTTAAAATTGGATTCATTCACATTTTTAATCCTCTAGAATTTATTGTAAAAAGTAAAAATATTTCACAAACATATATAATCATTTTGTAGTTATTTCTATTCATTCCTCTCATTACAACATCTAGGTCTTAACTACCATTTAAAATAAAATTATTTTATTATTAGAGTGAAACGTAAGATTTCAAAGGAACTCACTGTTGCCTATTGGGTAAGCCATCAAGCATAGCCTTCCCTTTAAATTAATATTAACATTTTATTCACAAAAATGGATAAATGTAAAAATTTCATATTCTTCATTTACCTGGGGTGTTACATTTTTTACAATAAATTTTCCTCTAAAAGTATTAATATCACGTCGTAAATATATTATAGACCTTTTAGTGAAAACTATTTGTGGTAATATTAATTAATCCAGAATTTAATGGAATCCTCCTATAGTTATCAGTGTATTATTGTTTATTTAGAAATTTTTTTAACATCCCATAGTAGTGTTTGATATTATATTGGTTTTGGATTTGGATTTTTGATTATCATTCTAAGATAGATTATATATGTGAAAAGGTATTTTTTAGTGATTTCATAACTTTTATAACATTATATGAAGTAAAAAAATTGACTTCGGATGTTAGTGAAGGTTAAATTATTAATATTATTGAAATAAAAGTAAATATACAAATTTGTGATCTCCTAGTACTGAATGAATATATGGATGTTTTTTCTTAATGATGTACATGGTTTTATGCCAAATTGAAAAGTCAGTTCTCTATTTACATAGTACCAAATAGAAAAAAAATTCAAAAAATCCTAAACAAATAGCACATATAGATTATTTAGAATTGTAAAATAATTTATAAGTGTTTCAATATAAATTTCTCATTTTTCCTCATGATTCAACCAGGGGTTCTCTAGTTATATTTTTAAAAAATAAAAAATATTCAATTTGATGCTTCCTTTATTATGGAATTTATAGTAACATATATATTAATAACATATTTCATTTTACCCCTAACGATTATATATATGATCAGATAAATGAAAAAAATAATATTTACAGATTTATATGTGGTTTGGGTACCATCAATTGAAATTTATTGAGGAATATATTTTGAAGACAAAGTTTTGGACTAGATTTGAGAATTTGGTGATCACATATATTATATTGGGTTATCAAAAACACTAGAATTATTTATGATTTTATTAATATAAATTTCCATGACTATTTAGTTAAGGATGGGGTTTTTTAATGAAATATATTTATATTGAAAAATTTATTAGATTCATAAATAAAATATGCTAATTATTTTGAAAATATTGAAAGAATAAAACATATTGAAAATTTTTTAAGTGTAAATTAATCTAAAAAATATTTCAATCCTAGGTCATATTGTTTATAAAGAATAAAAATATTTTTACCCAACAAAATATGTGTTGGAGAGTGGTAAAGACAAAACAATATCATATATAGGAATATATTTTATAGTTTAGTATGTTACTACATGTAGATTTTGGAAAACATTACTCTGTTGACTAGACCATTAACTAATCTAGTGTTAAATGTAGTTAATTTTATATATAAATAATGAAGTTATATATGAATTCATAAAATAAAAATAATATTTTAATGTGCCATATAATTTTAAATTCCTTTTATAAATATAATAATTTTCATATAAAAGGATTATTAGTCAAATGGAATTAGATTTGTTTCTAACGTAGAATGATCAGGAAAGCGATTGTTCTTCAATAAAATAGAAAATTCTTGAGTTAAATTATCGTAAAAATGATATAGAATTACCTATTCTATTTTTAAAAAAAAAATAATGGAATATTTTGATACGATTATTTTTTAAAGATATATCAGAAAAGATATTATAAAGTATATATTCAATAGAAATGATTAGATAATGAGGAAAATAAGATGACTTAAACTAAACAAATATTATGATTGAAACATTCATTATCATCCATGTAAACACAATAAATGTTTTTGAGGGATTCAATTATAAAAATAATGTCGCATTAACCATTTTACATTGTGCACATTATCATTTCATTAATGAGTTGATAAATTATTTCCTTAAAGTTATGGATGGAGAAGCATCCAATATTTTTTCCATTGTTTGAACATATGTCCCTACTCGAATTAATTAAACTTACTAAGAATGATTATCGTGTCTTACATGAAAAGGTATAACTATTTAAGATAGTTGTTTTTTTAGAAATTAATATTTAAAATAATGTATTATGGGATTTGGAAAGAGATTATGTCTTCAAAATTTTGTATTATGACTGAAAATCAAATTTTCCTATTTTTCATTCATTATATGTGCACTAAAATGTATAAATATCATCGTGAGTTTTACTAGTAGAATTAATGAAAAAATATATATTTATAATTTTTTTGTGAATTTTTTGAAATTCCAATTGTTTAAAGTTAGATGAATAATACCAAAATGGAATCTTGAACATTTTCCATTAAAACAGAAGAAATGATAATATATATCAATGGATTTAATAATGGATTTTCCTAATACATCTTGATGTAAAAATGTTACGTAGGATGTTATTGATCAATTTTCTAAATATATGTGTTCCCCTCGAATTAACACATATATTGTATTTTGATATTATTTTTATACATTACCTCAAGGAAATAATTAAAATACATAGAGTTCCTCTCAGTATCAAATATGAATGTGAACCTGGTTCATGTAAATTTTTTGGAAATGACATTAGAAGTCATTGAAAAAAAATTCTCATACAGAATTTCATCCTCAATTGATGGAAAATAAACAAAAATTAATTAGGAATTTGATTCTATGAATTAGGATTTATAAATGAATTTCAAGGGAAAACATAATTAGTAAATATTTTGTGTTGAATTTTTTTTAATAATGATTTTCATTCAAATACAGATGGAACAATTTGCTGCTTTATATGGAAAGCAATGTCGGGCAATAGCTTTTTGGGATGACATAAGAGAATGAAAGTTTGTTAAACCATAATTGATTGTTTTAAAGAGTTATTAAATGGATATAATTAAATAGTATATAAAAATTGATCTATGGTAGTAGATATTTTTGTGTGGATAATCAGATAAAATATATTTTATTCCAAGTAGGTGATCAAGTTTTTCATAAAGCAGCAACATAGAAAATGTGATATATTTTTGGTAAAAAGGGGGTGCTATATACTTGATTCATTATACTATACTAAATCCCATGGTAATTTGTATTAATTTATTAATTATTATGTTTTCCATAGATTTTATCCAAATTATTTAATACGTTTCATGTTTTGATGTTATGAAAATATGAACCGGATTTATCCCATGTTTTGAGCCATGTTGTTGTTCACTACAAAGATAACCTTGCTTATGTAGAACATATATTTCATATTCTTAAAAAATGAGATCGCGATTTTTTATACAAGAAAATCAATCAAGTTATTTTATTTTTGAAAAATAATTTTTTTAATGAGTAAACATGAGAATTTTAATATTCTATAGGGGAAAGATATTCCCAACCTTTTATATATTTGAAAAAAGTTATTAGGATGACATTTCCAAAATGGATAACAATGTTAAAAACCTAATAATTATATAATAAATTATTTTCATTTTTATTAGTATTCATTATCTTGATTGATAAATTCATTATAAATTGATTATGTAATTATTTAAATTAAAAACTAAATATTTTTACTAAACACATTTCTTAAATGATGTTATTTATAATATTATTTTTAAAACTATTGAATTATAATTCGGATAAATTAATTTCATTTTTAACTCATCATGTCAAATTTAGCTTATAATATGTTTTATTAAAATTTATAAAAAATGGATTTTTAATTAATAGTGAAAATACAAAATTTTATTGAAAATTATATTTTCATTTAGATTACTTTTTAAACTCAAATTATTTTTTGGAAGTTTTTTTAATTATATCATTTCTTTTAGATTTAAAATTATCCAATTATGTTTTTTAAATGAAATTTATTGTTTAATATTTAATAAAAATATTTTATATGTAAAATATAATTTTTTTAAAGAATATTTTCAACGTATTTTTCCAATACAATATTAAATTAAATTCAACCACTTTGAAATTTTTTATATTAAAAAATTGATTCCATAATTTATTTTAGTTTCCACAAAAAATTTAATTTTTTTATCATTTATTATAGGTAAATATTATTAGCAACCTTAGTAATTAGTATTACATTGATAAGGGTATATAAGAAAATTAGTGGTTAACATAGTATGATATTAACAAGAAAATGGACCTAACACTACAAATATATTTATTTTTTTATTAACATTTTCTCATACTCATTCAATATTAGGTAATATAGATATTTTTTTTCTAATTTTTTGTGATTATGACCTTTATGATTTTTTATATTAAAAATAGTTAAAAATATCACACGATTCTATTAAATGACTATTATATTTATAATATGTAAGTAAAAAAAATTATAGGTTTTTTTTGTAAATATTAATTCAAAATATAATTTAGTTATATTCTCTATAATTTTAAAAAAAAAATGTTAAGTGAAGAAATATTTAAAATAAATTATTACAGAACATTAATGCGGAATTTATTAAGTTAATTAAAAATAAAATAAACGACATTAAAAGAATTAGAATTTGTAAATATTGAATGAATTAATTTAAGAAATGAATTTTTTCGAAAAAAATATTTTAGGGATGTGTTAAAATATGTCAAAATAATTTATTTTTATTACATGTTGTTATAAAATTCAAAATGAATGCATAGTTCTAAAAATTAAATTATTGATAATTTTTTACACAATATTTTATGAAATGATATAAAATATATAGATATAATATTATTGAAATCATATCAGAATATTGAATAAGGCATCAACCATGGTTCTTTAATGGTCTGTTCTTCCAATTGTTTTAATTATTATGACCCTCAAAGAGTAAAAATAGAAGACATATTAGTATATGCAGGGTTAATAATGGTTTAAATCCAAAAGGTAAGGGTAAAATGTGATAATATAATGTATACATATTATTATATAAGATTATATAGACTCAAAAATAGAATATATTTTATTATTTCCAATATGTATCCATTTATAGATCATAATTGTATTATACTAATTTAATATGTTTTGATATTCTGAGAGTACTCTTATTCATTTATTTAAAATATCACCACTTAATCTCCTTTAATAGAACATAAAATTCCTTTTAGGTTTTCCGATACATACCACAATTACTTCATTACTTCCCTCCTCAAATTATAAAATCATGGTTTTGGTTTACTAACATCCTTAGAGGGTATACGATGTTATGAAATAGAGATTAATATATAATAAAGGGGTATAGTTTTTATCCATGTGTTTTTGATTTATTTATTCTTAAATTTCATTAAAATATTATTCACCCTTCTTTATATAATAACATTATCATATTAAATACAATAATATTTTATTATGTTAATTTCATAACAAGTATGTATATCTCATATCCATCAAATTGAATATGAATCCATTATTAGTGTGTACAGCGGACTACCACCTCCACACTGATAATTTCGTTTTACATCATCACATATAAAGTCGAGATATAATTATGAAATTGGGATTATATGGGATAGTAGTTATATGTTTTCAATTTTAAATTTAATTATATCACATACATTCTATTATTTCCTTTCACTGAAAATTGAGTATGTTATTTATGCATACATGGGGACAACCACTTCCACGTAGTGATGTGATTCATTGTCTAATCACTAAATAGATTATATATACAAATATATAAAGAAATTAATTAATTATATTCTAATTTTTTAATATATATAAATAATATATCACTTACTATCTTTCCATAATGGCCATTGAAAAATAGAAATGTTACTCCTGTGTATATAGACTAATGTCTCCCTAATCATAACATAATTCATTTTTTCCACACCACATATCTTGATTGGTTTTAAAAGCATAATATCTGTATAATAATGATAAATATTTCTTGATAATTATTCTATAGAGGATATAATAATTACCTCTTTGACCAAAATAAACCTATAAGTTTTATTCCTGACCCATAAACTCTATATCATCACAATATATGATGTGAACAAAAATGAAAAATTAGTTTTTTATAAATTTTCATTAAATAAAAAAAAATACCCAAATTATAAATGATTATAATTGTGAAAATAATGAAAATAATTATTTTATTTTGGAAGAAAATAACACATATGACGAGTCAAACTCAACCTAAGTGATGTTTTTAAAAAAATATTCTTCTTTTATTTCTATTTCAAAACATTTTCATCCATGTCAATGTTTTTAAAATTAATTTTGGAATGTATTTATATAGAAATATAATAATTTTTAAGGAAATATTCATTATATATAAATTTAATTCAAATATATATAAAAAATGAAATAAATTAATAATTTTTTTGACATTAATTACAAAATAAAAGGAATTTTCTATTATTAATGTATACAGAGATAATGAATTTTCCCATTGATCTATCAATTAAATAATTTTTTTATTACTCTATAATATTTATTTTTTTATGAAATCAAAACCCGATTACCCATTATTTTATAAATTTTTATTGATTAATTATTTCATAGAAGTTTTTATTTTGAAATCCAAAAATCTGGTGCATATGGGTTCCAAATAATTTTTCATATATTTAATGATGAAAAGTTAAAGAATAAACTTATTTATTAATGATATAGTACTTGATAAATATATATGATAAATGTTTTACCCATGTTTAGATTATATGATGAGTTTTACAAGAATATTTGTGGTGAGACTTATATATCTTATATGATTGTTTCACCCATATAGCACTAGGAGAGCCTGATATATTTCTTATGACGGTTTCACTGTAAAAGATTCATGTCAGACTGATAGAGCTTATAAGATGGTTGTTCCTGTATATCATTATAATTAATTATATTATCTTTTTTTTCTTCATAGTCAAGAAGAATGGAATTAATAGTGAGCTTCACAAATATATGTACCTATGACTTAGTAATTCTATACACTAGTTTTACATATGATGGTCTAATTTTCCAAAAGGGGTTTTATTTTCTATATATGGGTTTTAAAATATTTATTTGAAGAATAATATTGTGTTTTCTCATATGAAAATGATTTATTTCAACTAACAAAAGACCATTAAGATAAACATACAAATTTTAGGGGTTTTTATGTTTTTCAATTAACTAAATTATATCTTTAATTTATTTCCATTACTAAAATTGTTTTGTTTACATTCTAAATTTTTTTTCATAGGACTTTTTAATGATAAGGGACAAGGATGAGGTTATGATAAAAAATCTAAAGATATTCCATGAAAATAAAACATATATTATTTTTAATGAATATGTTTATAAGAATATAGATAATAATTGGAAGTTCCCTATTTACAATTTAACATTTATTTCGTAATAGTTGGTGGCCTAGTTCACTAAAACAATAAAAATAAAAAAACCATGTAAATTCATGGAAGTGTATTCTTGTTAAATATAACTTCAATATGTATTTAAATAGGCCTAGCCCTTATAATAAGATTATAATTGTATCAAATTATATTTAATAATATATTATTAAAATTGTAATATTAATTTTAATGATAAAATATTAAAATTTCACAAGTAAAAAAACTGTTTTTATAAAATTATGGTCATTTTTAAAAATATCACATTGATGGTAATTAAGGATTATAATTTTCTTGTTTTTATGGAGGACATCAATTTTTACCTGAATAATAAAAATTTAAAATTTAAAATACTATATTTCTTATGACATAATATTTATTTAATAATTTATTTCTAAAGACCATAAAAAATTACCATACGTAGAATTTTTAATATTATTGATTATTTTATGAACACTAACAAACATTTCAAGGGAATTTTCAATGTCTATAAAGTTAATGTATACAATTAAATATAATTTTTATTTTTTTATTAGTTTTATTTTTATAATATATATATATATATATGATGTTGTATTAGGTTAAAAGTAATAAAAAATTTAATTTTAATATAATATAATTCATAATTTCAATCAATATCATTATTTTGTGATTTTCTACCTAAATAATATTCCTCACATATTTTTAACAGAAAATATATATCCCATTCATGTATAAATTACCCTCACAACCCATAGGTATGAATCATATACAATTAATCCATTTTATAATTATATATATAATTATAACTTAATATATCCCCTTATATATTAAAATAAATTCATGTTCGAACTAGCCACATTCCATTATGTAATTAAGCTTCCTAGCAATTGATAAACATCAAAACCAAGATAGCTTATATTAATTTTTTGTTTTAATTTTTCATTTCTCATTATTCTATTAACAAATCCCTATATAATATAATCATCATAAAAACAATTAAATTATATATTAATATGATACTAAATCTATTATCTTGTAGTAAAATAATTATAATAATTTTACAGTTTGATTTTATTATCAATCCCCTGTTTTATAATAACCTTTTAATGGGAAGTTTAAATTAGAATAACAATATTATCATTAATATATTTATCAATACATGTATATAATGTTACTTTATATTTTATATCTATATCTAAATGACATTATAATAATATATATTCCATATAAATAGATTATAATTTTTCTGAATCTCTCTCCCCCTCCTTGGTAACCTCTTTTTAATTGCCATCTACATGCTGAAGATATTTATTTCAATTCATTATATATTTTTGATTTCATGGATAGTTAGAATAATTTATATATAATGAGTAAAAATGTATTATTATATTTTTTTGTACCTTAAATTATTTAATAATTTGATAAAAAATAACTAATCAAACATTTAAATCAAAATTAAATTAATAAAATTCAAAATAATAGTCATCAAATAATTTTATTTATAATTAAATCACTAAAACTAAATTCTAATTACTATTATTGGTTATGAATAACATAAATAGATGTCACATGGTTTTTTAATAATTTTATAATAATCATGTGTTTTATGTATATGAGGTTAGAATTTGAGAAATGTAAAATGATAACTAATGTGTGGGGATTCCCTATCAACCATACCTTTGGGGATTTTAAAACTCTATATGAAGGATAGTTTGAATTTTTTTATAAATCACCATATTAATTTTATTCTAAAAATATTTTGGTAATTTAAAATCATTTTATTTTAATAATAGAGATTTATTCATATTTCCAATACTATAATATTTATAAGGGGTATTTTAGCCCTATATTTCTCTATTGGGTTTATCTAGTATCCCTCTCTCTCTCTCCCCAAAATTTCTTCAAAAAATATCTTCTAAATTTATTTTTTATTCATATTAAATTATTATATGAATATTTTTATCAATAATTCCATTAAAATAATTCTTACACATCATCATGATTTTTTCTAATTAAATTATTTGAGGAATCTCTCATGGATTTTTTGTGTTTTATTATCTTATTATTGAAATTGTTATATTCAATACGGATGAAAACTAAAAATGTTAAAAATATATGATTCATTTTTTATAACCTGCCTGATAATGCATTTATAAAATCCATACAATTTTATTGTGAAACAAATTTCTTTCTTTGTATATTATTTCAAGTTTAACAACGATATATTGTTTCTCTTTATATTGATTGCATGATTATGAGAATATTTTAATGTGATTGAAGGACCTACAAATATATATCCTATAAAATAACTTGTGAAGTGTTATATAAATATTGATATAATTACTTATGATCATGACTATTTTCTTATTCACTATATATATTTATGTTTGTAAAAGTATTATTTTTCAATACATTTCCCACTTTATTGACATTCAATGCATGGATATGGGTGTGTTAGGGTTGTCCATAATGTTATCATGTGTGTTATAAATCATGAAAAATATCATATTAATTATTTCAATGTTTCTTATTGTTACGATCCTATAGATACTTCCATGGAACATCATAATGCATATCTCAAGTTTTTTGTCCGATCCATACTATAAAAACTCCAAAAGGCCCTTCTCAATCATTATGTCCTAGAACAAGGTCAAAGGAATTAGTTTATCACCACTTGGGAATGAAGTACTATTTCTGTTTAATTGAATAGTTAATTTAAATTAAATAAATTGTCATCATCACCTATATTTTCTTCAGTTATCCATTCCAATGAAAATTTTCCTATATAAATGCAAAAACCACAGAAAATATAAATTGAAAACAAATTTACAGAAAATTCCCCTACATTCCTAACATAATCTTATGTAATAAAAAAAATTCTACCTTTTGTTCCCTCCATCCCTCCCATGGATATTTGTATCATCTATTTATATTAAGTAATAATGTGTCTTAAATGTCTTATATATGAAATGAAATTTAAAATAATTCAACTGACCTACCCGAAGTGTTATCCCATGTGACATGTGGTCACCCTCTATCTATACATTTACATCATTCACACCAATAGTGATCAAGAATAGAACATGGAACTGAAAATATATAAATAATGATGTCAGAAAGAAATAAAAAATTCTCTCCACTAGTTACCATTTACTTTTAATCTCGTTAATAAATGACTTAGACCATAAAAATCCATTACATAAACCCCAAATTCAATAAGTACTAGTTTCTTTTGAATACTATATACATAGTATATAAAAGTGACAATAAAATATATCTTCTTTATTTTTTATCGTAAAAGAGATCTAAAATAATGTTGATCTCCTAAATATAGATGTAACAGTCGTGGAAATACTAAAAAATGGGTGAGATAAAAATCCTTGTAACCAAATAAACCTAACATGGAAACATTTCACGTGATTCCAAGTTATAACATGATATATTAAAATTGAATGATCAAGAGTCATCACAGTGGACAATAACATAAATATCATGGATTCATACGATCATGGAATCATTAGAAATTTTTTGGAATATAAAACATTACATAAATATAATTCATGGAAAACTAGTAGGATAATATAACATGGTGGACAATGTCCCACAATTGATTAGCATCACTCACAAATCCCATATATGACTTTACATGAGACTAAAACATTACCCATTACACTGGAGGGATATCTAATTTTTATCCCACCTATCATATTCAAATAATTTACTTTCATCTGTTTTCCTTATAATGAAATCAACCATTATGCATAAATATAATTATTACCCATGTAAAAAAGATAGTTATCATAATATTGAATCATATCATAATAAAAAAGATTTAAAAATGGGGAAATTTGAGAGATAAAAATAATCCATAATTTACAATGTAAAATCCGTGGAGAATCGTATATGTGTATATGCAAGAGATATAAATACATTATTTAGTAGTAATCTAAAAAATTAAAATTTATTGTTCTTGAAAAAAATATCTATAAAATATATAATGGATTTTTTTGAGAGAAATAACCTTATCACATTGAAAAAATTTCTTTAAAATATAAAATTCACTAAAATACTATATAAAAATTATTATTTTAAAATAATTAAGAAAAAATATAAAATATTATTAAAATAAGAATTGGTTCAATATAGTTATTATTTTAGTAAATGTCGAATGAGTTATAAAGACATAATTTTAACATAATGTAAAAAAGATCACATATTTCAAACATGATTGGAATAATCTTGAAAAAAATATTTATAAATTATAATCACATGTAAAATGATATTTAATAAATAATTTTTACATTTCTGAAATACATCTCGAAAATATTAATAGAAAAAATTTCTATGGAAGATAAATTAATTTAAACTAAATGGAGAACTGAAGTTATCTTTCCCTAAAATTCCCTAGTCACAATAAGAACAAAAGAGAGAAAAATGGTAATATTGCATATTTTTTTTTCAATAACTCAGTTTTTTGAGAGTAAAATTATTTTAATAAATAAAGAGGTAATAATTTCATGCACCTGAAACTCAATAATGATAATTCATTATTAAAATTATATTAAAACATAAACCCTTAACACTTTGGTAACTTTTCAATCATAACAACCATGTTTGATTTATCTAAAATGATACATAAAATGAAATTATGTATGAGGGATTAATTTTATAATAAATAATTTTAATGTATACACAGAATATAAAATAAATTATGCCTATAAAAATTATATTACTACAAGAATGATGTTTTGAGACGAAGAACATACCTCGAGTCTATGCTTTTTCATATATTTATTTTACCACTATTGTAATAAAATCATATAAATTATTTTTCATTGAAAAAATTTTAAAGGATTTATCTCTTTTACCAATGGTATTTAATTCATTTACATAAATTTTCTGTTTTTTAACATAATATGTTATTTAATATGTTTTGTCCACATCAAGTGCTTCATGTGCCAGTAATTTATAAATTCAAAATGGGATTATTATAGTGACCATGGTCAAACTAGTTGTTAATAAATAAACTATAAACCAATAATGATAAAATAATTATTTTTTTACATCAATTTTTCTTTTAAGACCAAATAATAAATATATCTTCGAAAAAAATAACATTATACTCATGGAGATGGTAGGTCATAAGTACGCATGAGTAACATCTCTATTATTCAATGATAATGATGGAAAGTATGTAGGTGTTATATTATATTTATAGTGTAATAATATTATAAAAATAATATTATTTCATCAAATTGACATATATATATATCATCCATTTTAATCATTAAGTGATTATGTATCACATCACATCGTTATGCAGTTGTCTCCGATACACATGAACAATTTTATCACATTTCAATGGACATTTAGGTAAAAGTTATATGAATTTTTTATTATTATATATTGAATATTATGTAAAAAATATATTATTTAAGTAATAAATTTTTCATCATTAATAATCATGTGTTATGATGATGGAAAACTATTTACATCGATTTGGGAGGTAGTAGTCCTCCAGACACATGATATATCATTTGGTATCCCAGTGGATGGAATAGGAGATAGATGAGTATTATTAAACTAAAACAAAAAAATATCAATATATATTAGATAATGGTGTCATTATATTAAAATTTTTAAGACAAAATTGATGGTCCAAAAAGAATAACTGAAATAGAAGGAGATCGTTGAAGATGATTGCCTTCTCTTAGAAGAATATCCTTTGTAATCTTTATTAAAAACCCTAAAAATCATATTTTTTGAATAAATATATCTCTATATTTTAGGTAATGATTTTTGTGAGATTTTATATGTTATTGGTCATTCAAAATCTAAATAGATGTTTGAATATTTGAGTGGGGTGGAGACATTTTATAATTGAGAATTTGTGTAATTTTTGTAAATACGCAAAAGTATACTATAATGGGAAGTCACTCTCAAAAAAGGTGAATAAAAAATAAAAATAAATTAATTGTGGAGATCTAATTCTAGTAAAATCCTATTAAAAAATAAAAAATTTTATTGTTATGTGTAACATCAATCACTTCTACTATTTATTTTTTTTAACATAATTACTATTTTTACTCTATTTATTATTCATTATGACCAAAAAAATTGTTGTAATTATTATATATAATAAAAAATTGATTACTCAAAATATGTAATCCATTTTATCAAATTCTATTAGATTAATGGGAAACTATTAATTTAAAATTAATCTTTTCAACATACTAAAAAGCAATTTTCCTAAAAAATGCATTTTTCAAGCAACATATGATGTTTTGTAATCTGTATGAATATAAATAATCATTATAATTTTTAAATTAAAAAATATATATAAATATAACTTATATATTTAGGTTAAATAAATAAATATTATGTGTTTTTTTAAAATAATTATCATTGTTGAACATTATGAACTGTAAAACATATTTCATAAATTTTTTTTTCTAATAATATATTTTATTGAAGTTCAGTATAAATGATATTTTAATGTAATTAATTATATTTTATTTCACCAAAAAGGTTTATGTGACTTTAAAATACAATTAAAATATTAATGAGAATTTTAAAGTACTTATTTTATTATAAAAACAATAGTTTTACAAAAATCTGTACCTCTCATTATTCAGTAAGACTATTTTTTTTTAAATACCAAAACATCACCCTAATTCAATTTTAATATGATTATATAAAAACTAATGTTCAATTTATAAAATAAAATTTGAAATTTTTTTATATATTAACTATTGTATTTTCTCATCAAATTCTGTAAAAACCATATTTGAGGAATTTTTTTCTAAAGCATAAAATTTAATAAATAAAATTTGAGTATTATTTTTTATGATTTAATAAATTTTTTGAGATTTAATAAGAAATCTGATAATTTTTTTGATAATATGTTAATTCATATTCAGTCCAAAAAATTTAATGGCTAGTTTATAACAGTCATATTTAAATAGTCATATTTTATTAGTATATTGTTTGTTGTTTAATCTCTGTGTTTAATGATGTATACTCTATCCAAAATATAGTTCCCATTAATTTTCTGGTTCTTTTACATTTTTTGTGCTTATTTGACTTTATACATAACCTCTAACAGTAAGGAATGAATATCCAATATGAATTTTTTATTCCCGAATAAGTAAAATTAACATATAATGGATCATAAGACACATAAAGAGTAAAAATATATTCATCATAACATTATAAAAAATAGATCATATAATGTAAGATGATCAAAAATCAATATTACTATATTAATCCCATAAAATCATTAAAAAACTAAAGGATTAACATTGATCATTCCTTAAATAAATATCCATATATCCCAAATAAGAGAGAAATGCATTGGGAATATGGATGAGAACATGAAAGAGAAATCACCAATGGATTACCAATACAATTAAAAATTTAACAATAATATTACATTCCACACTTATAGAAAATAAGGTTTTTCTCTATTCAGTCTCATGTTCCATTCCCTCTAAAATCATCATGCACCCAATCGATTGCAGTAAGAGAGAGCCATCGTTGGTAAAAGCCAGTTGGGCACTTATTAGATATCATAAAACATATCCCATGGATGATGTTAATAGGATCATTTTGAGAACCAAAAAATTCAAGTCTATATCAATTTCTGATAATGTTTATGCATAAGAATTTAAATGGAGACATTTCTCTCTCTATGTTCTGAGCGGTTTAGTAATATCCATCACATATTAACAAAATATATTGAAGTATTAACATGGTCCCAAAATGAGTTGATATAAATCAGTGAGATACACTAGTATCAAATAAATTATTCATTGATGATGAATCAATAGTTATGATGCCACTCATTGTCATTAGACATGTATCAATATCCTCTGGGGCTGTTCTATATTATGAAGAATCATCGTTCAGGATGCATGTGGTTGGAACCCATATGGCCTCGATGATGTGGATTAAATTGTAGTACATTTATTTTTATATGATGTCCTGAAACTATATGGACCATAAAATTAAGATGTTGAATTTTTGTAGTGGTTAAAATTGTCAATAATGATTTTATATCATTCTCTACTTAGTACACACACATCTCAAATTCTAAACCTAGTAACACTAACATAAAATAAAAGGTCCCTGTTGAAGAACTATAGGATTTCTTGAGGAATATCACTATTTAAAACCTCGAAAAGACTCATTATTCTTCATATTTTCATTATAAGAACACAAAAAACTAGAGCTAGGAAAAACCGAAACACATATCAACACTTACATTCTAGGAAAATAAGACCAATAATCAATCCCTTATCAATTACACTAGTATATGATGTGTTATTCAATAAGAAAACATGGGAATGGATATCATGTCTAATACCAATCCCATAAATAATTTCCATCACCTAGTTCGATGCAATATCATGTCAGAACTATATATTCTCGTTAACGTGGTTCCTATACTACGTCATAGTCCAATTAGATAACTGGAGTTTCAAAATCGACATAGATTTAGCCAGTACCATAGATTCCATATAAAAATAATTTTAATAAATAACTCTAAATTCTATCCTTTCCATGAACCCTTGTTTCTTCATCATTACTAATGTATCCCACTATATTCTTATATGTTCGTTCATCTTAAATGTATCACATTTCCTATTAATACCTTTCAGAATTTCCAAAAAAAATTATCTATCTTGTTCGACCAATCCTATGACTCTTGGTAACCATTAAATACATGGATTATATTTGTTTTAATGTGAAAAAACAATTGACCAAGATAATTAGATTCAAGATCGTGAGTTTCCAAAACACGAGCCTTTGCTAGAATATGTGGTGGTGTGTTACAAAGTGCTTGGATAGAAAGTGAAAAAATATAATCAAGATTCAGACCCATGGGATGAATCAATCACTATAGTTCACCAGCAATGTCCTCTTTTGTACTATTCACAAATCTTTTTAAAGAAGAGATACTACAAAACATAAAAAACAACAACACTAAAGACATCATAATTTTACTCAGATCAACAACTCAAATATGATCAAAGAGAATATCAATCCCATTAGATAATATTTCAAAATTTGGATTTCACATACCAAATAAAATTTTTGAGAAAGGATAGATTCAAATAAAATCAGTCTATAATGACAATTTTCTAAATCATCAATTGTGACTTAAGGATTGTAACAATGAGGGTTGTCCAAAAACACCCACACAACTACCTCTTATGACACATCTTGACATCCAAAAAATCATACTGGCGTCAATGAAATATACTAAAAATGTTCCTTTGATTCCACTTTGTAATTAAGTATCTTAGATACCATAGTACCCTGGTACCTGATCATGTTATAATATATCCCAAAGGGTATTCCCAATCCCCATGTATTGGATTCCATCACCTGATATTATACATGATCAAAGAGGGAATGGTTTTTTCATAAAATTGTGGATGATAAAATATTACTACACTAAATTATTAACACTGTAAATGGAGAAAATACCAGAAATAAATAGGTATAATCATGACTAATAGGGATATAAACATACCAAACTATACTATAACATTAACCATATAAGAATATAAGAATCCCTATGTATCTAGTGGAAAAAATCTCCACAAGTCACCATCAACACTACAGTGTATAAAAGATCAATTGCATGCATCACCTCAAAGTGGAGATTTCCCTTTTCTCTGACATAGAAGAAGACAATCTATAAGATCTTGAATGAGATGTTCTTATGTGATAAATAATTTATAGTATTGCCTCTTAAAATGTTCCATAATAAATACAAGTATATTTTACCAATATATTTATTAACATAAATGAATAAAAGGAATGGAACTATAATTTTACATTTAAATGAAAACATTATTTAATTAAAATTGATGGTAGAAATATCAAAGCGTCTTTCAAATATTCATATAGGAAAATTAATTATAAAATAGTATATATTAATCAATTAGAATCTATAAAACACTTCAACCAATCTGTGTAATGTGTATCAAACCAAATAACATATATCTCCATAGTCAAATGCTCAAAAGTTTGTCAGTTTCATTCTATAGAATCCTTACACATATAATCCTTAATAAAAGGACACAAATAGTGTGTATAAGCCATAAAAGGGAAACCCATTATTGGCAATCAATCAATACCATAATAAGGATACTCATCACGAGCATCCTTGGATAACTTGAATTAATTAATATGGATATTATTAATCCATTTCTAGGGGATCAGGAACATAGTTTTCCTATCCCAACCACATACTGACAAAATTGGATCCCATGTTCTTCAATTAATAGATCATTTAATACAATTTTAAATCAATCATTTCAAAAAAAATCAAAATAAAATTTCCCAATTACACTTTTCAACATGTCTTTTTACTTAAAAACCCAATCATGTGTTTTTATTATTTCATGCCACATCAAATCATCTTCCAATTTATGACATTTTTTCCAAGATACACATAAAATAATTCATATAATATTTATTCATATTCAATAAATTATTATCAAAAAATTCAACCCAAAAATTTCAATTCAAATTAAATTGTGGGTTTTTCTAAAATATCATTCACATTTTCAATAAAATATCAAATCATGAGAACTCCATGTTTTTAAATAAACTAAATAATAATTTTAAAGTCACAAATAAATAAAAAAATTCTTTGATAGAGAAAATAAATATGGAACCATCAACTTTTAATTATGGAATCACTACACAAAACACCTACAACGAGGAAGCCTAATGAACAATGATGACACATAATATCTAAGAACACAACATATAATATGGATATAAAAATGAAATTATGATCCATCTATTACATATTGATCAATAAAGCACTAAGGAGGATATAGAGAGTGATCATAAGAAATAACATATGGGGAGGTCCAATTACCATGAAAAGATTGAATGATATTAATGACACTTCAATCTGCATGTAAAAGTGTTTGGAATAGTAAATTAACCTATTTCTAGCCTCTAAGAGCTTGAAAACAATTTTAAGATTGAATGGGGATTTAATTATCTTAATCCATGGGTTTGGTATTTTTATTTACATTTTTGTGGAAATATAAACTACATTCATGGATTCTCGGAGAGGGTCGTGTGGTTGTAAAAACAGTGTTCTCTAACCATATCCCCCAATGGAATTCTATTTTGGGTACATAGTTTTCCAAAATAGTTAGAATAACCCAGAAAATCAATAAATTCTTTAATATCCATGGGTTTCATGGTTTTTAGGGGTGGTCCTATAGTTTGGAAAAATCATGCACCCCGTTCCAAATGCTCTAAGTGGGAAACATAGTTTTTTGGGCCATAATACAATGCTTTACCTAAGAATTTCCTAACTATATACTACCTCATGGGCCTCCAAAAATCTCTAAATTTAGCAAAAAAACATCAAAAAAGACATAATGAAATGGTAATATGTAAATGGTTCAAGGAATACCTAAATAATGTAATATGATGATATGTATAGAAATACCCACTATAGTGAAACATGGGACAATCATGTCCCTCTCAATACACCATTTTCAATGTTGTTACCCCAAGGTATGAATATGACAAATCCACACCCACTTGTATTATCAAAATACTGATTTAATTACTTCAATCCCACTGTCTCTATACATCACCAAATTTCTAGGATATTATTTTATACTAATATTAATACTTACAAAACCACATAATATTATTATAAAAATATTCTTACCCTAATCGCCAAAAATAAATGGATCTTTGTCGAATTAAAATTGTAGAAAACCTATACATTAAATCATAGGAATACATGATTCTTTGTATTGTCATGCATTTTTTACAAATCAATGATTTGGATGGATATTATCTTTGGAATAATAGTTTCACAGTACATCAATGTGAGACTAAAATAAATATAGATTATTTTTTCCCCATAATGATCTCCTAAATCATGTTGATATCCCAAAAAAATATGTGGTACCCTTGGGAATATATGGAAAATTGGGTGAGATAACAATCCCCACAAGTTAATAAACATGGAATAGAAACATAATGTGTGAGAAAATGGTAAACATGATATCATAAAAAGAAAACTCAGAAGAGTAATTACATGGGATCATAGAATAATGAACAAGGGATAGTAAGACCCTATAATTTTATGATAAGTTCAAGAAACATAAAACACATCAAAAAAATGTGTCATGTCTAAACATCCAGACAATATCACAAGGTGGAATGATTCCTATAATGGATTAGGTTCACTCATTTATTCCTTACAAGATGTATTGTGAGACTAAAATATTACCCAATGAAATAGAGAGGTATATGATAATGGGACCACATATTATGTTAATATCATTTACATAGATATGTGTGAGACATATGTACATCAATCATAATTCATAAACATATGAATTTTAAATCGAATGATATTGGGTTTCACTATTTTTTCTCATATCATAATCAAAGATAATTTCATTATAAAGGAATTTGATATATAAATATTAGTAATGTATTATCCAATAAAAATAAGAGATAATAAGATATGTATATATGGGTGACTCATATATAGATAATTTGAAATAAATCTGTAAAAATATTAGTTTTTTGACGATGATTATTTCATTATAATATTGAATGCAATATTTCATGCGACAAATATGATTTTAACAATGAAAAACTTATTCAAAATCTATGATTTTCAAATATTATTGATGAAAATTTCATTAAAAACTAATATGGATACTTAAAATGGATGATTTATGGAATTTGTTGGTTATTAATGTCAGAAATGTTTCACATGCAATACATGTTTGAAAAAATATTCCTTTCACATAATTGTAAATTGTTTAATGATTCTCATGATTTTAAAATGACAAATAGATTCCCTTCAACCGATTTTTCAAAAATTTAAAATTACTATATTTTTTAATATTATTTAATTTGTAGAATCATAAAAATAATGTGGAAAATATTTTCACAAAACATTTACATGGAAAGAGAAGGATATCTAATCGATTAGAAAAATAAAGATATATTTTCTTAAAGTTATTTTCAAAATAATTTTAATTTACAAATATAGGAAAATTTTATTGTTACATTAAAATTTAGTGAAACTCACTATTAGAAAAAAAAATTTAAGGGTTCTAATAGATAGTGATCAAATAATTTCCATCAATGGAATTCAAACATAGCTAGACTTAATAAAATAGACATTGAAACAAAAACACTAAACTCTTTAGTATCATTTTTATCATTAATACAATGAATTATATAAATGAATTTTAAATTAAAACATCATTAATTAAGAAGTATTTTTTATATAAATTGTAATTGTTTATAATGTACACTATTTAAAATAAATTGGGTTTATAAAATAACATGTTTCTTAAAGAAGGGTGATTTGAGATGAAACCCATATCTTGAGTTTAGGAATTGGTGTGCATGCCTTTTATCTTCTATATAATAACAAGATATAAATTAGTTGTTATATTAAAAAATTACATTTTTTAATCCCTTATACATAAACCATTATAATCATCAATTTTAATCACGTGTTTAATTGAATAATCATTATCTCCACCTATGTTTTAATGAAGACGTTCTGTTTATAATTTCAAAACAAACTCAGTGTGTTCAACATGGTTGATAGTTTCCTTGTGAAATAAAAATAAGAGTAAAAATGGTCATTTATTTTTCATATCAATCACATAAATTATACTTTTTTATTAAAATCCATTAGTTATGGTAATTAAAAATTTACTATATTGAAATCCATGAGACGGTTGGTCATACATACACATGAGTAATGTTTTGATTTTTGAATGACGATGATAGAAATTATGTAAGTTTAGCATTATATTACCATAAAATTAAACATATCTGAAATATCATACAATTATTTAAACATGATTAAATATATCATTAATATAAATCATTAATAAAAAACATGTAACTTAATTTCGTGTGGCGGTAGAACACCATAAACCTGAATGGTGTTATCATTTTTCAATGGATGGTATAGATAGAAAGAAAAAGATATGACACTTTTAAATAATTAATAAAATTTATTTAAGAAACCCTATAATCGTTTAATATATCAATTTAATTATCCTTTTTATGTGATTATAAAAATTGAATAACATTGATTCGCGAGGTGATATACTTATGTACAAACAATTGATGGTTTCGTTTCCCATTTAATAGAAGAGTATATGGTTGAATATTATTGTAGAAATATAATACAATCTCATTATATAGGATATTTTTTTTGTTATAATGGAAATTTTAAAATATAGGTGAATGTGTAAATATAATTTGTAAAAAATGATGAGCCTACTTAAGATTATTACATTCACATAAAATAACCTCATTTTTATATCGTATTAATTATATAAGATTGATATTTTAGGATTAAACAATGCTCTAAAATATATATAAGTGTAATTATTATTGATTTTTTTAGGGTTTGGATGATTAAAATTATTTCAAATGTGAGATTAAGGGAGGGTAGTGGTGACTTTTTATAATTGAGGAGTTGAATTTTTGTAAAAACACAAAACTATTCAATAATGGAAAGTCATTGTCATGAAAAATGCCTTAAAATTAAAAATAAAGGATTGGAGGAGATATTAGTCCCTGAAACACCAAAACCAATTAAAAATAAACATGTTTTGAAAAAATAATCTAGTTTTTATCAATGTTTAATCATTTTTTCAATATTAATTTTCATACCATGGTAACTATTTATTTTTCCTTTTTTTATATTTGTATGAAATGAATTTTTTTCAAAATTTAAAGTAATAAAAAAAAATATTATTCAAAATATTGAATATATTTAATGAAATTCAATATAAACAATTTATTAAAATTAATTTAAAAATAATACCGAAATTGTGATGAAAACTGGTTTCTCTAAAAAAAATCCATTTTACAATGACATTATGGTCTTATATTAGAAGTAGGAATATAAATAATCATTATATTAATTTAAATTTACAACCCAAGAAATATAATATATGAATTAAATATAAATAACTTTTTATTATGGTTTAATGTAATTTTTTAAAATGTTTTATCATTTTAAACATTGAAACAATTTCATGTAATTTATCATCATGCTTAAAAATAAATGTTTTTCAATTGGTAGTGGCTTTTATCACGTCCTATTCTTAATTTATGATCTAGAAATTAATGTTTGGGTGGTTTTGATCATTATATCATAAAATAGGTGTGATTCGTATACAAGAGTGAGGTAGAAACATCATCCCAGAGGATGTTAGTAGTTCCTCTATGTAGTCAGGGGTAATGTTTCTTGGATTTAACTTGATTTTGAGGCATCCATAGATCCTATATAATATTTGAAAATAAATTTTTATCCCAATTAAATTCAATAAAGAAATATAATTAGCATGGTATGGTCATTTTTCTCACTTTATGGTGGAGGTGGAACTTGGCTCCAATCTTGTTGATATGGTTTTCTTTCTATTGAATCAGATGAGTTTTATTTGAATATTGAGAGTGAGAGAATGACCTTGTTCTATACAAAATATATGCTAATCAGACATAATATATCAACCAGTAAAAAACCCTTGGTTTTTGTGCTTTGATCAGTGTGTGTTCATTATGACACTACATGCTTCAAAAAGGCATGGATTGGGAAATTGAAGTAGACTGTAGATTCTGATTGTGAAGCTTAACTACCTGTGCATAGTGATAAACATGGACAAGGGATAGTTGAGAAGAATGAGAAGAAAGTATTGTGCACTAATATGGTCGTTTGAAACCCTGTTGATGACGTACAACCAGACAATGTCATAGTGGATGGAGGAACAAATGAAACACATGGTGTTGTTTCATTTCCCAACTGGTCTTGGAATGAAATAGCAGGGAAATGGTAGGATAATGGTTTTGATGAATATGAATTAAATTAATATAAGACATGATTTCATTGGGAGGTGGAAAGGATATATCAATCGAATTATCCCTCCTCATTGTGAATAGAAAGGAAAATTAACTTCTTCAAGTGCCTCTACATAGTTGAGTTACAAATCCAATAGTTATTTAATGGACACATAAGGATATCAAACGGTTATCTCTCTTGAAATCTAATGCTTCTAATATAAAGCAGGTTCATGATGCATCCCCAAGTAAGATTTTAGAAAAATTAAAGTAGGGGGATTGGGTTTATCCTTAATAGTTTTTTGATCTATGTAAGAGTGCATATGAACACTTTGAAAGGTCCTTAGAATAGGCATTCCTTAGTGCATGAAGGAAGAATATCAACGTAAATTTTTCAGGAGGACAGGAAGGGGAACAAAAAATTGAAGTCTTTAATAATGAATAAGAAAATACATTTTTTCTATAGTTGGAGAGGATATATTCCATGATGAAGATGAATGTGTTTGGATTTAGTGACTATTTTGTTGTCCATAAAAGGATTGCTATAAATTTTTTAGGACGGATTGAGCTTGACTTCCGAGATGAACATCAGTTATCTATCTTTGAAATGAAGAATTATAGAGGAAATCCTTGGGTCCTCATATAGTGAGGACAATTACCCTCTCAATTAGACATGGTGTTGAGGGAAGATTCCAATGGAAAGGGGTAGATAGCCTCAGAATATTGGTTCAAGGGGATTCGATGGGTCGTGATTTTTATTGTAATTCACGATTGCAATTTTTTCTTGTTCCTCTTCTCATGTTGTTAATTTAATTTTTCTATATAAATCATGAGTCATGGGTTTGGTCTCACATACCATGATTGCATATTTTGGTATGTAATATAATAATGGGACAATTAAATTAGCTAGTTTGTTAAATAAAATTAACCTATAATAAAATTTGATATATTGTACTATTCATTAGGAAATAAATATTTCCCAAAAAATCCATAAATTTCACTATTATTAAATTTTAATATGATAATTTAAAAATTAGTTTTTTATTTTGAAAATAATATTTCCAAATTTTCAAAAACGAAATTATAAAAAAAAAATTTGAAGCATGGAATGATTTTAATGAAATTCGATTAATTATAATAATTAATTAATCAATATATTTTGATTATATGAAAAATTTAGTTATATTTTGTATAATTTGGTTATTCATATTCTTAATCCAAATTTTAATATCTAGATTATATTGGTAATTTTTTAATTATAATTTTTTAATAATAATTTTTTAATAATACATTATTGCTTGTGTTATCTCGCTTTTGTGTGTTTTAAACTTTATCGAGCCTAGTGATTTATTAAATTATCTAAGTGTTACACCACCACCGACCCTTCAACATCAGTACACATTAGTTATATATCCACTATCATTAATGTTTGAATATATAATATAAATATTTTTTCTATTTGTAATTACTTTTGAAACAAATAACACATCATAAAAAATAATTAAATCTTATAAAAGTAAAATTTAATGTTTTAAACAACAAATAAGAAAAATTATAATGTGTAATATTTGAGATAAAATATAATTTAAGAAATATAATTGTTTCATAATTCTTAATTGGAAAATAATGATGTAAAAGAGAATAATTCCAAGAACCATCGTATAACCCAAAGTAATCTGAGGTTTGCAGAAACACTACATTCTAGTGACAAAATAATGATATATTCAGTCACAATCTAAGAAAAAAACGTTTCAAAAATGATTATATTCCCATCTCATGGTGGAATACTAACACCCAATAATATTACCCACAATTAGGTCTGAAACTTCTATACTGTATTTTCCCTTGGCCTCGCGATGTGGTGAAACCCTAGAGAGTTTCCCCACAACTATGGCATCACTACCTTTGTGTTTTTATTGAGTGTAATAACAAAAAAAGAGTCACTTAAACTTAAATCCTGAGAGATACGTTGGTTACTATGTTTCATTTAAATTTTAAACAAATCATTATAAAAATGACATATTTCACATAATTATCAACTTAACCAATTGAGAAGATTCATGACACGTGTATATATTATTAAAAAGATACTTAAATATAGTTATTTTAATAAAAATAATTATTTTTTAAACCATATTAAAAAAATAAAACATTGTATTTAGGGCTACTAATTTTTTTTTAAAACCCATTAAAATATTTTATTGAAACAAAGACTAAATATCAATTTTGTTAGTCCATTAAGGATTCCCTCTTGTTGAAAAATTATACAATTAACCAAATATATTTCACATTTTTTCACAAATGTATGTTATATCACTTGAATTTATCAAATTACCTATATAAACATATGTATACTCATTTACATATTCATAACTCTCATATAAAGAAAAATGAATTTCTATAATATATCATTTTTAACAATTCTTTAAAACTTTTGAATTACTAGGATATATATATATGTGGATAATCTAATATAAATGTATATATTCACATATAATTATATGAATATTTTAAAAAGGTGTATATATATATAAAAATAAATGTAATTAAAAATAAATATTTTAAAATAAATTACGATTAAATCGAAATTGACATAGGGATGTGAATTAAATTAAATCTAAATAATATTTCAGATGTAAATTATATATATATACAGTCATCTATAAAAATAACCTTTCACACATTAGTAAATATTAAAACTATTTTCATGGGGAATGGAAAAACATATTTCTCCAAATATGATTCAACCAAAGGGAAACACTATAGAAAACAAATTAAAACCTAATGTCATACTTTGAACTTTTATAAATATCCATAATAATACTATTAAGTACCAAGACTAGTAATTTAAAATTTAAGATATAAATGGTTATAAAATGAATTTTTTGTGCATGAGGATACCAACCACAATATATTTGACGTTTATGGAACCATAAAATATGACATTTGGGGAGACCTTTTATGGAGATAACATAACTCAAAACCCCAAAATTGTAAGAACAAAAAATCCAAAAAAATATATTGAAAAAAAATTCATTACACAATGAGATAAAAAGTGGGAGATAGAGGAAAATATGTGTCATGAAAATGGTATGAATTAATATCATTAGGTAAAGAACTATAAAACTAGAATTACCACACACATAATTGTGGGTGAATTATGTCTAGAATAATGTAGTTAAATATTGGATAGGCATGTGCATGTTCCCCGTTGGAGGTCTTTGGTCATATACGATGTATAGGGAAGACAGTTTCTATTTACGTTTATTGTTTTTATTTATATTATCCTTATTATTACATTTTCAATATAATTTCATCAATTTTTATGTGGGAGTTAATTGGGTCAAAAATACAATAAATGTTTTTTGTAAAGAACAAAACCTAATGGTCTGTAAGATGCACATATATGGTACACATACTTGGCCAAAATATGGACTTATTATGGTACCAACATAGGTTAACTAATAATTCCTCAAAATTGTAACAAAATAATTGATAAAAAATATTCCAATCATTAAAACCCTCCCTCTTCCGAAAAATTCATACACACATGGTTTCCACATTGTTTGGCTCACCGTGGAGCCAAATCTGAAGAAACAATGAATGAATAATTTTTTAAAACATTTTCCAAATAAAACTTCCAACCCAACAAAAAAAATGAAATAAAAAAATAAACATTAAATGATAAAGGGTTTTTTAATATCATTCACATAATGACCCTTAATTAAACTATATATGAGTCAAACATATGAATGAAGACAAACCAAAGAAACCTGTAATGGAAATAGAAATCCCCAAATCTCTTCATTCACACTCTAATGAAATCGTTGAATCACACTATATGAAAAAAATTAAGTATCACCCCAATTTATATTATAAAACAATAAAACGGTTGGATACTAACATTGGATCCCATTAACATTTAAGGATTTTTCTATAAGGGGGATCAACATGGAAAGGAAACTCTTTCATAATATCTCAAAATACAACTTAAATTTATAATTGAATGATCCATAGTAGAACCTATGAAAAAATATCATCCAAAACCCTATAGAACCAAACAAAATTTCCCCAATGCATGGTACCATGGATAAATTATTTAAACACTAAAAGGAATGAGAGAAGATTGAAAATGTGATAGAGAGGATAAAATGAAAATATTTATCTAAACTTAATTAAAAAAACTAAATGGAACTCTATTTATTTCCCAAAATAATGAAAACCAAGCAACTTAACTACCAAATTATATCAATTAACTAATGGACTGAGGAAAAAATCATGATTGTGCCTCCGAAAATGACATAGGACCTACTAAGTTATAGAAAATAAATGAACGGTAACCTAGGACATCAATATCAAATCACCACATGGGTTATCCCAACTACATTAAATCCAATACCAGATAAATAATAAACTAAAATAGTGAAAATTCAATCTTAGACACCCAAAACTCATAGTGAGAGTCAATGGATTATAATTAATCTAATGTAGACCCCACAAGAACAAATATTATTAGGGCTCAGACAGAACTAAAAGAAAACATTTAGTTGTTTCTCATTAAAATATGATATCTAAATTTGTTTTTAGATACAAAAATTTTTAGTTGGTTAAGGAAGAGCATCGGTGATTAGCAGGTATGTTCCAATCATTACCAATTAATGTGTCGATATGGGATCATATAGCCATGATTTTTTATTGGCCTCCCAATAATCGTTCAAAAACATTATATTATATGGGTAATATTTGAACATCTCATAATTTCCACCCATTTAATCCTTATTCAAGAATCCCATACGGTGTAGGACTTTCCTAAAATTTATACCTGATAAGTGATAATTTGGTATAGAAAACCATTTTCAATAGATTTAGTACAATATTCAAGGATTATATGCCATTTCAAAAAATATTTATAAAATTTCCTTCGGTCTAAGCTAATAATGAGTATGGAATATCATCCTAAAATGGATCGACAATCCGAATAGTGGAAAAATGATTAAATACTAGTCATTGTCTTGTGTAATGGATTTTTGCAGCTTATGGGAATGGAATATAATGATACTAGATTATTTATTTTACAAAAAATATCAAGACACAACATATCTGGATCCATTTGATGCATTGTATGGGAATCCACGTCATTCTCCCCTCCATTAGGTGGAAACAAATGACACTTCACTGTTTGGGATAAGCCTAGTCCAACAGAAAATATAGAAAATTCTATTTATTAAGAAGATTATAGAGATAGATATGAGTAGTCCAAAATAATATGTAAGTCATCATCAATGACCATTTTCATTTGTGGTGAGTCATAATGGGTTCTTGGGAGTCTCTTCATGGCTTTAGAATCATTATATTTTTAATGATAGAAAGTTATCTCCTAGATACATAGGTCCTATTGACTAACATGAACTTATGGGTGATGTGATATATCAATTGGAATTGCCACCATGGTTCAGTGAAACACATATTGTGTGTTATGTATTTTTGTTGAAAAAGTATCAGCATGATCCTGACAATGTGATTTTATGGTATCACATTCACCTAAAGTTCAATGCTTCATTAGTTCATCTTATATTATGGATTTTGGAAATTATAGTAAATTTAATTCAGGAAAAATTATCATTTTAGAGTGGGTTTTGTGGAATCATGGTAGGTTCTTAAAGAAATCATGTGAATGGGAGATGGAAATGCTCCTGCAATGGTTGAAACATTTTCCGGAAAATGGGGGTTTTTTCCTTTCGAATGATGGAAAGTCCCATGGTGGGGAGATTGTAGAACACCAAGATTAAAGACAATAATCCTTCGATAATTGACTTTAAGTGTTTAATGTGTTTGAGTGATGTTTTGGAGGGATTAAGGGAAATTTTTAGTGTTTTGGGATCTTCTAATGGTTCACAATTTGATCATGGTTAATATAAACTGATAAAATAGCATAGGAAACCATGAAAATATTAGTATTGGGATTTTGGTACATAAATTGTTAGATAAATGTTTGGGCCAACCCTTTTTTCCATATAACAATAATTAGGATTTTAGAGAATGAGTAATATTCACATTTTACAAACGGTTTCCTAACTGCATGGCTAAACATGAATGGTTAAAAGTTAAATCTAAAAAAAATTATTTGGAGTTTTTTCTCATATCCACTCGTTCTTCATCTATTACATTCATAACTCATTTTTTACTCCACTCAATGTATGTATATATATTACCTTTTGATATATGAGTGATCTAATGAAAAATTAGGGTACATTCAAAGTTGTATTGCTTGGTAGGTATCTCTTATTAATTATTTATCATAGATATACGCTTATACCCTTTCGTGGATTCATTGATGTAGTTGAATTGGGATATATATATGACATTTTATTCCAATCATGATGATATAAGGTTGATTTGATTTTATGGACCAATATCTATGTTGTATTTTTGGAGATTCAACATGTTTTTTTGAAGAAAGTGTGTCATTCTTCATCTTCTACATGATATCCATGGTAGGTGGATTAAATCTTGACTCCTATTATTATGAAATGAAATATTAGTTTAAAATTTATTTAATATGATTAAATAGTGTTTGAAAATGATGTTTAATTAATGGAAGAACCCTATTTAATGATGGTTTTTGGTTTTGTTGTAATTTATTATTTTTTAAAGGTCTTGTATTAAATATTTAAAAAATAATATGGATTTTGTTTGACTTATAGAAAAAATATTATCGACATTGTTCCAATAAATATATTTTTTATTGGAATAGATTGAAATGGTTTGTTTAGAATGTTTTTGAGTACACATGATTCTGTGAGTTCATGCATCCAATTTGAAAAAGAATAAGGGGAATCTGTTGTTGGGTTAAAAGGGATGTTACCCTGTATAAGGGGTGTTTTTAATTGGTGAATAAAGAGATTGGAAACTTATTGATGACTTAGTTGATGTATGAGAAACTGATCATGGTTATAAAATTGTCACTAAAGAAATGTCATGTTGGAGTGTGTGTATAATGGATGGGGTATACCAAAAAAGAATATGACATGGATTAAATAATTGATTGGTATCATTCACTAGAAACATGGTTGGTGTGGAAACATTTTTATATTATAATATTCTTTATTTGAAATTTTTTAATATAAATTGGATAATAGAATTTTTTTTAACTCATTCTATCCCAATGACATGACAAGGGAATTTGTTTTGGTAAAACATACTATATTTCATTACTCACCCCTAATTTAGAACTTCTGTACTATTTTATATTTTATTTATCAATACATAGGTTACATAATGGTATAAAATTAATTTATAGATAATTTTTTAAATATTGAGTATATATTGTGTAGTTAGATAATGAACCATGTTTGGATCACTAGAGTCATTAACCGTGTATTCATTAATTATTTTTTATCATTTATTCCAATTTCATTATGAAATTAGTTTGGTTTCCTCCAAGTTCTATGTTAACCTGCATAATATCATTTTTGTTTCATTGTTAGTTCTTATAATTTTAGTTCTATACATTTTGATCATGAATTATTTAGGGGTTATTTGGTTATGGTATACTTGGTGATGGTGTTTTCTCATTTCAAAATTTAAAATTATACCCCCAATATTATTGAAGCCTTGGGAATTTATTTCAATCATTTGGAATCTTCGGGATGTTTCTTAAGGTCATGTTGAAATTATTCCTGATTAAATTAAAAAAGGATAGGTGGTAGTATATATTATTAATTTCCAATTCCATGAGTTAGATAGTAGATTATAACCCCTAGTGTATATCTGGGTTAGTTTCCCAATTTCATGGGTCTAAGAGATCATAGTGAAATAAAAATGGTGTGATAAAACTATTGATCTAGAAGAAATTGAGACATCCTTTTTTAAGAAATTACCATTACAAAACTTATTTAAATAAAGAAAAATTTTAAAAAATCTTATTTAGTAGAGCTTCCATCATGATTTATTCATGTAGTATTCCATCCCATTAAAATGTAATATCCTTTCATGATATTCAGAATCAATTTTCATCCTTTCATAATAAAAAATATCCATTCATTTTACACAAAATATTATGGTCAATGTAGGCATATAATTCCTTTTCTAATCAGTGTGGATGATATTAGATTTTAAAATCACATACCATATGTCCTAAAAAATAATGTCCTCACATGTATGTCATGTGTCTGACATATTCCATCTAATTTAACACCATCACATACCCCTAGTTAAATTCTCCATGAATATATTTGATTTTTGAATCATAGTGAAATCATTTATGCTTCACATAATCATAAAAAGTGTTTTTGACATTATCAGCTCATTGTTGGGCCCTCTTCGAGTTCATGCGATGAATATAATCATATCATGGAGATCCCATGGATTTATTGTTGTAATGAAGATATGTGGAAGGTAATAAGGATTGGAATCAAAAAAATCTACAAATAATGGATTTAATAGATGTAATGAGGGAATTTTATTTACAATCCATAGTCATTATGTAGAACATAACTTATTTGGTATTGTGAGAAGTTAGCCTTTTACACGTTCCTCAATGATTGTTGTGGATTTGGGTATTTAAATTAATATAGGAAATTCTTTAATGTTTTAATAGTGGTGATTATGGATTTGGTTTCATAGTTAAAACATTGGTGGGGAATACTGTAACACCCTGGTATTTTTATGAAAAAGTTTCTGTAAATAATTAAATATTATTTAGTTGATTGTGTGGCACATAATTTTGAGTTTAAATGAACTATTATAGTCCCTTAGTTTAAAGTTACCTTCATAACCTTGCTATTTTGTTATTAGAAATAATTTTAACTATCTTATGAAAATGTATTGTAAATTCTTTGGCTATCAATGAATTACAGAAAATATAAATTAGATATTTTTATTTTATTTTATTTTATTAATAAGGGTAATGAATTTAAAGAGATATATGTTATATATACTAAAAAATATATTTTTTATTCATCAAATGGATATTTTAATCACAGGATGTCAAAAAACCATATGGGTTGTATAAAAAGCTACTTTTTTTTAAAAAAGTGTAATCTTATGACTTTAAATGGTGAAGCCATTTTAAATTAATATTTCGACACATTATTAGTTTTTATATTATACCATAAAAAATTTATTTTTAATTGAGATATAAAAATTTTCTTTGGTTGTATTTCTGATATTTTTCTGGAAACTTTCATATTTTGATGAATAATAAAAATAGGCAAATTTTTTATTGGAAAAATAAATTCATTGAAATAATTTTTAAAGATAAGTAATATTATATAATGGTTTAAAATTATAAATAGAATATATTGTTACAATTTAAAATAATTTAGTTACTTTTAAATAAATTTACAATAAATTCATAGGTGAAAACATTTCAATCCATTGCAATTTTTCAACATTAAAATCATTCTCTTATTCTGATAATGGGATTGATTTTAAATTAATTGCTTAAACATTTATGTTTTGAATTTGTAAAAATAGACTCTATATTTCAAATCAGTATTTCCAAATTATTATACTAGGCTACCTTTATTTTTAGGCATTTTAAATAGTAACTTTGATAAAGAAAATTAGTACCATGGTTAATTGTAAATTAGATAATTCAAGGTAGACATTAAATTATTAAATTACATAAAAAACATTAAAAATACTATTAGATGACTAAAATTAACCTGTATAATTCATTTTTTTCAAATTTAATCTCTTTATAGGCATTTACTTATAAATATGACATTAATGTGATAAAAATTAATGAATACGACAAAATCTGACAATCTCATTTTATAAAGGTATATTAATATAAATATATAGATAAATATGATATATTGTAGACTATAGATATTCTATAGAACTATAATATAATTAAAATAATTATTTTAATTTATTTATAATTTTTAGTGATTAAATAATTTCCATTAATGATGACAGAAAAGTGATGTAAAAATTATTTTATTAATAAAAATATCAAATAATTTTTTCCAAAAATATAAATAGATTATCATATGAACTAATTAATGTTATAAATTAATTTTTTGGGGAATATGACATGTTATTATTTTATTTAATATTTTTTTCAAATTTATATTCTCTGTGGATTTTTTTAGTTCAAATAAATGAATAGTTTAAAAATTTACACTATTGATATTTAATAAAAATAATATTTTATTAAATTATTTAAAAAATAATATATATTAGAAATTAGAAATTGATAATTATAAGATCTAAAACTTCATAAAATTTCCATTTCTTTCAAATTAACATCATATGGGTAAATATTTATAGCCATTAAATATTTAAAATGTTATTACCAAAATTTAAATTAAATAGAATAACTATGTGTAAATTAATAAAATACAGTTTAAATTGAAAACATAAATTGTCCAAAATTCATTTTATGTTGATATTAGGAGTAAATATCTTCTCATATTTGAAATTTGGACATTTTGGTTGTTTTTTAGGTTTTTAGTTTATTATAATTAATTGTTTATGGAGCTTCCAAAAGTGTCGCTCACCAAAATTATAAAAGGGAACATCCTCCCTCACATCTTCACTTAATTTTTAGAATTCACGATCGTCCACACACTTCAATTTTTTATTATCAGTTTCTTTAATTTCATTCTATAGGTTTAGGTTATATTCAACTACAAACTATAGTGATCTTAAAAGAGATTTAGAGAAATAACGTCAAGGAAGAGGTAATCTCTTCTACTAATTCATTAAAACTTCATTCATCGTATACTTCATCATAATATTTTTTTTTCATTATAAATTAATAACAAAAGTATCACTCCTATACTAATATGTTATTATAAATATAAAACAAAAACATTACACCTTCTATCCATCCTCTAAAAAATGAAATCATCGTCTGTGCATATGTACGACTTAAAATCTCTACACCGTGGTGTAATATGTTTTTCACCACCACCATATATGGATGGGTATAATTAAATAAATAATAACTTTATTTTGTTAATTTAAAATTATACTAATTAGTAATTCTCTTACACCATCCACTTCAATGCCATTCATTATTTTTTTGGAATGATATAACCACACGTGTGGACGTACGACCTACCATCTCCACAATGCAATGCGATTAATTCTACATGATCATCCTTACACCAAGATTATATACATGAATTGAATGAATAAATAAGATATATTACATAATAATATCATTATCTAAATTATTTAACTATAATATAATAACTGTAACATGAAATTATATGATAAATCTTAAATAAGAACATAATGCAGTAAATAACTGAATAATGAGTGACAATGAAATGTTACTAAAAAATGGAAGATAATATAATCATACATGATATCATAAAAATTATTATGATTCTGGAATAATTCATTGACATTATTTAAATCATTTTACTAGTGGTTTTGATACCTACAAAGAATATGAGACATATAATAATAGATAAGTTTACAATCTCATTTATATGTGAGATTATTTATACGTAAGTATTTAGTAGCATATATTAATCATCCACATCCATATTTTCAAACTATGTAATATTATTTCAATTATTCTAAAAATATTTAACGTTATTTTTACTCTTTGGTCAATATATATTAAACAGTATGAAAGGAATCTATTGTCGTTAATCGGTATGATGTACTTTTTAACTTTTTTTGGAAAAAGTATAAAGAGAATGTTTTTTATCTTATATGTAATGAATGGATTTTTATAGATTCATGACAACTTATATCCATGAATAATCATCTACATGATTTCAATATTATAGTCACCTAAATTATTTTCCATTAATATAGGGTGGCATTTTGGGAACATAAAATTTTTAAAAAAAAGAAAGGATTTTTTCCTCATGAATTAATTTCAAGTGTTTTTTCAAAATTATTTTCCTTATATGAAGAAATAGGTTTATGTTTCAATAAATATTATAAATTTTATTTCATTGTGCTTTTTAAGGAATTATTTATATGAAATCCATTTATTTTAAATGGATTATGATGGAATGATTTTTATGAAAACAATTTTATTTCATGGGTTATGCTATGATAAAAGATTTATGTTTTTGTGGACCATGTAAGAAAGGTTTCATTATGAGATAGGTGAGACATATATCTCCCTTGAATGAATTGGTTAAATATTTATATCTTTTCATATACACTTTACTGGAACGACAAGTAATTCCAGTTCAGTAATACAAGGTTGGAATGAGGATTGAATTCGGTTCATTAATGGAATTTGTACACTATGATGAAATCATTAATGAGCCATGAAAAATATCAAATGACTTTCAATGCATAATTGTGTATGAAACAATATTACATGTCTTATGTTATGACTATTGTGATTACATTCCACTTTTATCATTTATCCCATGACATAATTATATGATCTTCTACATGTAAGATAATATTTTCAAATGTTATTTTCTTATGATTATGAAATGATTGATATTTCCCACGTTTAACCATACTGAGAATTTAATCTCACCATTTCATATGATTATTTTCCCCAGACGATGAATAAGGTTATTAATTAAGATATGTCAAGAAGGAATCTAGTTATAAATAAATATGAGGGGGACAATGAGGATGTTTTATGAACCTGTTTTTTATGTTTCCATGTTTCTAAAGACACTAAACTTATATAATCCTGGAGTGGTTTTTGTTATGTTATATAATAAATATTCTTCAATTTTCATATAATATCTATATTCAATGTTTGGGCCATTATAGTTGGTATCAAAGCAAAGGTATAGTTCTCTTTTAGAAAATAGGATGAGATAACCTCAGTAAGAACCATAAAGAAATTTCTAAGTATATGTTACAATCTTATATTAGTGCTTTAGATATGTTCGTGAATAACCAAGGATAAATCCTAAAGTGTCATAAATTGAAATTTTATTCATGAATTATGGGGTTTTCCCAATATTATTAGTGTTTCGCACACTATTCTTCTTGGTTTTAGTCAGTGGATGGAACCCAAAGAAAAATCATTAAAGCTAAATGCAACAAGAAATTTAATGATTGTCCCTATAGTTACCGAATGTTTTGGGATATGGAATGAAAATTATTATATCCATGATCAGACAACATTCCCCAGCTATGAATCATGTCGGACTTCCAACCAGGAAAAGGAGGGAGAAACAGTCTATTGAATCCTTCATGAGGTAGCGTCCACCTTCATTTAGTGGGACTTCTAATAATTTAGTGGATAAAAAATAGATTAGTAACTATGATATGTTATTTTTAGTTCTAAAATGTTCAAAAATTGATAAATTCATCTTAGTAGTATATCGTTTGGAAGGTGATGCTGATAAATGGTGGAATCTTTTCATGAATACGGTGCAATGATATGAAATTGTGTCCATGGAATAGGATTTCATCATGAATGTATTTTTCAATTAGTGCATTCCTAGTAATATACAAACAATGATGGATGAGTATTTCATTGAACTAAAGATGAATATATTAGGATTTATAAAGAAAATTTTATAAGACTTTCAAGGTATGTTTCTAGAATAATTATCCAACCTCTTTGTAAAATTGATCAATTCATTAGTGGCTTAAAACTAAGTATTCATAGGGTATTATACAGAAGAGGCATCACCAGTAATGAGTAACTTTTTTGATGTTATCTCATAGTTGATATTTAGATTGGATTAACATGTCAATCATATGGGTTTGATAAGAAATGAAATATGGAATTCAATGGAAATTCAAATAACCACACTGAAAAGAAGATGAGTTTTCATTACGCTCAACGTGTGGAATGAATCCTTGAGGGAACTATCTTAATAGGATATGTAAATTTTTTAACTAGGGAGAAGAAGGTCATCGGGTAGTTTAATACTAGTGTGGTCAGAAAAATATGTCAATATATGAGAACAAAATAAAAGGCTACATTGAATGCACCTCCTATATTTCCATGTTAAAAGTGAAATGAAATGGGGGATTATTCCAACAAATTCCCTAATACATCATTTATTGATGATGATCGATGTCAATAAACTCTTAAATCCCATGGAAAACAAAAGTACGATGAAATTGCTATCAATGACATTGAGTACGATAATGAAGTCCTGAACGGTACACATATCATCCACTCTTAAGTAGAAAATGATTTATTTGATTTTGGATCCACCCACTCTTTTATTTTTTAGAAATTATCTAAGGTTATTTCCATATTACCTAAATAATTAGATCATTAGTTTGGTGTGAAATCTCCAAATGGCACAACAGCTGTATCAAAAGTTTACAATTCTTATATGATTGAGCTTTGTGGGAAAGTGATTCCTACAAATATTGTGATCCTTTCTATAGCAGAATATGTTGTGATTCTTTACAGGGATTGGATTTCTCTATATGGAACTCATATCAATTTCCATGGAAGGGAATCCACATTTAACATTACA
This sequence comes from Viscum album, assembly GCA_963277665.1. Taxonomy (NCBI): domain Eukaryota; kingdom Viridiplantae; phylum Streptophyta; class Magnoliopsida; order Santalales; family Viscaceae; genus Viscum; species Viscum album. The sequence goes on along the minus strand of OY728126.1, from coordinate 1,390,996,914 downwards.
GGTCACTCTATGATCATCTATTGATTCAAGAATTAATATAACCTTCCATTAGAAATTTCATTTATCTTATGGGTCTTGATTAATAACAATGAATGTTATTTATCTCAAATGGTTGGGGAGAAACTCATGATTATAAATAAACCCCTTTTGTGAGTGTTTGATGATGTCTTTTCAGAGGAATTTCTTTGTATTCCAACAAATCGTGAAGTTGAGTTTCTAATATAACTCATACTCAGTGCTATAATTATTTCAAATACACCTTATAGAATGTCCCCAATTGAGTTGTATGATTTTGAAGAAGAAACATCAAATGAATATTGATAATTGATTCATATGCCCTAGTGCTTCACCTTGGAGAGCTCCTATTATGTTTGTTGTGAATTATGATTGATTAATGAGAATATGAATTTATTTTTCAGAATATAACAAGATCAATATGAATAAAAAATATATTATTCAATCCGTTTATGACTTATTGGACCAACAGCGCAAAACCCATTACGTTTCCAAGATTGTTCTTCCTTTAGGATATCTACAATTGGGGGCCAAAATGATGGATACACATAAGATGAAATTCCATACACAGTATGAAAACTGTGAATTTATAATTATTCCTTTTGGTATTACTATGGCCCTAACTATCTTTATGGATCTAATTAATAGAGTCTTTAGAGACTATCGTGATCAGTTTGTGGTAGTCTTTATAGATTATATTGTTGTCTATTCAAAGGGAAAGGATGAACATAAAGATCACTTACGAATTGTACTGAAGACCCTGATAAATGAGAATCATTATTCCAAATTTACTAATTGTGAATTCTAGCTTTAGAAAGATTCATTTTTGGGTCACATAATTTCAAGAGAAGGGATATTTCTGAATCCATCAAAAATATTGGTTAATGAAAGATGGAGGAGACTGATAACGGTAACTGATATGTGAATTATTCTTGTGTTGGATGGATATTATAATCCTTTTTTGAATTATTTTACACTATAATATAATCCACATACCATACTCACTTAGAATGTAGTTAACTTCATTTAAACAGTGGAATGTAAAGAGAATTTCAAAGAGCTAAATAGAAGGATAGCTAGTGAACCATGCTCACACAGCCATGTAGTAGGGAATGGTTTTTTATCATTAGTTATGAATCCAAGAAGGGGTTTGGATGTGTTCATATTATAAATGATATAGTGATAGCATATGTTTTACTATAGTAGAAAATTATTGAGAAAAATTACAGAACTCATCATTTGGAGTTAGCTAAGGTAATATTTTCATTAAATAAATGGATGCATTATCTTTATGATGAATGGTTTGATATTTATACTGATCATGGTTTTTTAATATATATTTTCACAGAAAAAAGATAGATATTTTTGAAATAATATGGTTGGAGTGGAATAATGATTTTTACTGCTCAATTCATTACCATCATGGAAAAAAGAATAAGGTGGCACATGCATTGTGTCGAAAAGACCATGCAAGCACATCCATGATGAGGATCACAAAATATCCAATACCTATGGATTTGAAATGGATAAATATGTAAATTATAATAGAGGGGTAGAAAACTTATCTTTCTCAAATGAATTTTCAACCATATATACAAGTGAAGATTACAGAGGTGCAAAAAAAATATTTAGTGTAGCAAAATTAGGTGAGTTATTTTCCTAAAATAAACCATGATTGTGGGGAAATAATATATTTCTTGAACCAGGGTTGATTTTCAACAATATGAAAATTAAATAAGGATCTATTGGATGACGCTCACAGTTCATCATTATCTATTCACCATGGATGCAAAAATATTTACAAGGACCTGAAAGAGTACATTTGGTGGGATGGAGTGAAAAGATATGTCGATGAATGTGTATCTCGATGCTTGTTTTTATCCCTTGATAATGCTAAGACACAAATGTCTATGGTTATGTTACAACCACTACCCATACATGAATAGAAATCACAAAATATCACTATATACTTTGTTATTAGACTACCTAAATTATCCAATTGAAATAATGCTATCTTGGTTATGATTGAAAGGATTATGAAGTCGACACACATCATTGTTATTATATAGTATTTATTTCTTGATTATCTGGACATGATATATGTAAAATAAGTGGTAAGATTTAATATAGTACCAATTTCCATTATATTAGACCGGGATCCAAGGTTTACATCGATGTTTGGTGATGTTTCTAGCGTGATCTGTATATAGTGTAAGGTTTCACCACGTACTATCATCGTCAGATAGTAGGTCAGTCTGATAGTAAAATTAAAACTCTAAAAGTCTTGTTGAGAGCATTCTCTATGAATTTCAAATCTGGTTGGGATCATCACCGACAATTTATGGAATTTTATCATAATAATCTCATTTAATACAGTATTGAAATAGTTTATTATGATGCACTCTATAGAACAATGTGTGAAACTACAACTTACAAGAATAATTTTGTCCAAGGAAATCTATTAAGACCTGATATTGTTGATGAACTAGTAGAAATGGTATGATATATTCAAAAACACATAAGAGAATCTTAGAGTCAATGAAAAAGTTATACTGAAAATCGAAGAAAAGACCTATAGTATGAAGTGGGTGATAAGATATTTCTACGAATACCTCTCCGGACGAGAGTAATGAGATTTGGAAAGAAGGACAAGATGAGCCCTAAGTATTTGGGTCCTTTTAAAATTTTAGATCTTGTTGGAAATGTAGATTACCAATTGGTGCTTTCATAGTGTATTTCTCATGTTCATGATGTGTTGCATGTATCTCTCTTGAGAATGTACATTCCCAATCCTTCACATGAACATTTCTTAGAGGTTGTACCACTGGAGTATGATATTTCTTATGAATAACAACTAATAGAGATTCTGGATTGTAGTGAAAATGATCTACGAAATAGAACACATTCTTGGTAACTTTTTTATGGAAGAACCAACAATTTAAAGATGCTTGAATTTTAGGATTTGATGAAGGATGGGAATTAACATAAGTTTGTTTCAATGTGATTTTTCGAAGGAAAAATTTAGTTTCAGGAGGTAGAATGTATCACACCGATGTTTTTATGAAAAATTTTCCTTCATTTTTTTTCTTCAGTATCTTGTGTTTCTCAAACTCATGAGTTCAAAAGAACCATGAGACTCCCTTAGTATAAAATTACCATTATATCATAGTAAGTAGGATAGTGGGGAAAATTAAAACCTATTACGAAAATGTATTTGTCATTATTTGGCTATCAATTATTTATGAAAAATATAAATACGATATTTTTTATTGAGTGAATTACTATTGGTAGTAAAATTAATCAGACATATATGTTATATAATTAATAAAATATTTTTTTCATCCAATGGATATTGTAATCATAGTATGTGAATAAACATTATTTTTTGTATAAAAACCGAGTATTTTTAAAAGGGGTAATCTTAATTATTTTAATGGTGAACCCATTATAAATTAATATGTTTTCGTATTAAGAATGTTTATATGAAAAAATAAACATTTTATTTTGATTCAAGATAAAAAAATTTATTTTGGATAAATTTATGATACTTTCCTGATATGTTTTTTTATTAATAGTAAAATTACTCTAAAATTTTATTGAAAATTAATTTTTTCATTGAAATAATATATATGGTTAAATTATATTATTTAATGGTATAAATGTATAAATAGAATATATTTTTACTTTATAATATAATGTAGGCCATTGGAATTAATGTTATAAGAAACTCAGAGGTAAAAAAAATTCAATCTTTTGTAATGTTTTCACATTAAGAAAACCTGTTCTCTTATTTTAAAAATTATATTGATTTTAAATTATTTACGGTAAATTTTTTGTTTTGAATTTTTAAAAAATCAACTCCATATGTAGAATAATTAGGTCCAAATTATGTTAATTTCCTACTTTTATTTTTGGGCATTATGAATAGTAACAATGGTAATTATTTTATTTACCACGGTTAAAGGTAAATTAGTTAATTGAATATCATCATAATATTATAAAATTTCCTTAAAACCTATAAAAATAATACTGGATTACTAAATTAGACCATTATCTTCTATTTTTTGAAATTTAATCACTTTATTTCCACTAACACATGAATATGACATGAACGTAATAAAAACTAACAAATGTGACAAAATGTCACATTCCAAATTTATAAAAGTAAATTATTTTTAATATATGTATAAGAATGAGATAATATCTACTATAGATAATATCAATAAATGTAAAATTATTTCCTACATCATAGAAATTTGTTTATAATTTTTAGTGATAAAATAATTACCATTAATGATGACACAAAAGCGATGTAATAATTATTTTATTAATTGAAATATCAATTAAATGGTATAAAAAATATATAAAGAAATAACATATGAACTAATTAATGTGATCCCATAATTTTATTGGTGGAAATGAAACGTTAGGAGTGTATTGAATTTTTTTTATCAAATTTATCTTATGTGAGGATTTTTTAATGTCAAATAAATGAATAGTGTCAAAATTGACACTCTTGATATTTTTTGAAAATATAATTTTATTAACTTATTTAGAAATTATAAAAATATTTAAAATTTACAAACTAAAAATCATAAGATTGAAAATATGATGAAATATCCATTTATTTTCAATCAAAAACATAAAAGTAAATATTTATAATTATTAAAAATTTATAATTTTATTACAACAATTAAAATTAAATATAATAATTATGTGTCGATTAAGGAGATGTGGATTAAATTAACAAAATAACTTATCCACAATTTATGGGTTGATGAGATCAGAACCCGATATCTTCTCATATTCTACATTGGAAAGTTTTGGAGGTTTTTATGCTAGGTTTGTATTTTATTATAAATTATTATTTATAGAGACTCCTAAAGTTCTAAACACCTCAATTATAAAAGGGCACATACTCCCTCACTTATTAACATTATATTGGGACTTCACGCTCTACAATACAATGAAATTTTTCCTTTTCAAAAATAGTATTTTTATTCTAGAGGTTATGTTTGTCTGAAACAACTAACTCTATTTCTCTTAGAATATATTTTGAGGAAGTAGGTTATGAAAGAGGAAATATCTTCTACCGATTCATTCAAACTTCTTTCATCTTCTACATTATCATCATTAGTTTTTTCATTCTAAATTAATAACATCATTAGGATTCATATACCAATATGTTATTATAAATATGAAAAAACTATATTTCACCATCTATCAATCCTACAAAAAACGTATTCATTATGCGTGCGTACGTAAGACTTACTGTCTCAATGTTGTTGTGTAATCTTTTTTTCACCACCACCCTATATTGATGGGTATACTACTATAAATAATAAATATTTATTATTATTATAACAAGATAATAATTATGAATTATCATACACCATCGACACCAATACCATTATATAATTTTGGGAATGATATCGTCACTCGTGAGTACGTATGACATACCGTCTCCCCAATGTAATAATATTTATTCTACATGATCTTTATTAAAACATTATTATATACATGAATTTAATGAATAAATATGATATATATTTTACTAATATAATACATTAAACTAATTAACTATAACACAATAAGTGTAAGATGAACTTATCTGAAAAATCTTGCATAAGAATATATAGCTCTAAATATCTGAATAACGAGTGACATTGAAATGTTAATAACAAACGGATGAAAATAAAATCATATATGATATCCTAAAAATTGTGATTCTAGAATAAATCTATAATATTATTTAAATTATTATACAATATTTTTGGATAGATTCTATGTATATTGGATGTATGCTAATGCATAAATTTACAATCACATTTGTCTATGAGATTGTTTATATATAAGTATTTACTATGTTATATTTATTATACAAAACCATGTTTCCTAATTATATAATATTGTTTCTATAATTATATAATTGTTTAAATTTTATTGAACCCTTTAGTGAATTTCGATTTAATGGTATGAAAGGAATCTTGAGATATTATTCGGTTTGAGGCACTTTTGGAATTTTATCGAAAAAGAATGAGGAGAGTGTTTTTATAACATATTTGGAATGAATATATTTTTATGGTTTCCTAAAAAATTATTTACATAATGAATACTCTAAATTATTTCAATATTATTTTCAACTAGATTCTTTTCTTTTATAATTTTGTTGAATTTTTTGAAAAGAAATCATTTTTAAAAATGAAATAATATTTTCCTCAGGAATTAATTTCTTGTGTGTTATCAAAATTATTTTCCTTATTAGGTGATATAGGGATATATTTATATCCATATTATTACATTAATTTTATGGCATTTATGATTGAAATATTTTATGGAAATCCATTTATATTATATGGATTGTGATTGAATATTGCATTAGAATCCAATTTTATTCCATGGGTTATGTTATGATAAATGATTTATGTTTCTATGTAACACATAAGAACAGTTTCATTATGAGATGGATAAGGCCTTTGTATCACTCTAATGGATTGGGTAACTATTTATAACTCATGAGATAAACATGAATAGAATGGAAATAAATTATGGTTAATTAATATAGGCCTAGAATGATGAGTGAACTTATTTCCGTAATGGAATTTGTTTGCTATGATAATCTCGACAGTGAGCCTTGAATACTATGAAACTATTATATAAGCTAATGTTTCCATGCCACAATATATCATGTCTAATGTTATGACTATTGGTATTATATATCAATTTTATGATTTATCCTATTAAATGATATTATGATCTTTTATATTCATGATACGATTTTCAAATGTTACGTTGTTATGATTATGATATGATTGATATTTCCCTTATTTTCCCTAACATAGAATTTGATCTCACCCATTCATTTGTTTCTTTTCCCCAGGTCAAGAAAAAGTATGTTATGTATGTTATGTCAGAATGTAGTATAGTTATAAAGAAATAAACTTGTGAAAAAATGTGTGTTTAATGAACCGGTTCTTTATGTTTCCTAGTTTCAAAAGACACTTAACAAATATGGTCCTAGAATGGTTATTTTATGATATGTAATAAATATTATGTAACGTTGAATTAATATATATATTTTAAGATTTTTCCATTATAAATACTATGTAATGATGCTCATACGGGGGTTTCCAAATGTTATAGGGACACAAATTGAGTTCCCCACTAGATTTCATGGTGTATAATAGTGAGGGTAAAAAATATAAAGTGAGGAGCAAGAAAAACCATTTACCTTACTCCCTAGATTTTCTTTACCAAAGGATGAATAATGTCATCCAATCACTATCACACTTTGATGGTGTCATGGTATGAGACTTTCCTAACATCCAGGACATGGGATCATAACACTTAACAACTCCAAGAGCATCCCCACTATGTTGATCACTAGTTTGGTGCCTGATTGTTATTTAAATTTACCTACCACACCCCACATTTATTGAACCATCACTATTTTAATACGCTGGATTATGTGGCAATGATTTGAAAATAGGAATGGTTTCATGTGATGCTAATATTGGGTGGAACATATATTTTTCAAATTGTTTACCAATCATTGCATGTTCTAAATTTCAGAGAGCCCCAAATAATACAATTTTTAGGTAGATACGCACATAATATGTCTAAGAAATTACCACATAAAAATAGGATTATGTTAACATAGCCACAAGGATCACCAAACACCTTTATTGTTCTAATGTACACTTTTATATGTTGTGAGTTATAATGAATCCAATGTATAACTCCTTTACAAAACACATCCATTGTTCTCCTAGCGTAAGTTTAGAATCCATATTCAAAAAAAATACATTGACTTATTCTAAATCAACTTTATCCACATGAAATGATCATTAAAAGAAAAAGATGAAATAGTTATTTTTTATAATTTATTCAAATGATAAATAAAATATTTAAAATAAACTAATATAAAAAATTAAAATTCAATTCTGAATATATTTAAAATAAAAACCTACATCAATTAAATTAATAATTATATATTTCTGGGGACTTAATTATTAAAATAATAATTAAATTAATTTGAAATATGTGTTATATCACATGCATTTGGAGATAACATTTCCTATAAATATTTTGTGTCATACTAGTGGCATATGCATAAAAATTTTGGTAGAAAAATGGATTATAATGTGAAAATTGATCAAACTAATTATATCAGTGTAACTATTTATTCATTGTGAGGTATGTATATTTCATTGTATTGATTTCATCTTAATGATTCCTCACCTGGTTAAACATATTCTAAAATAAATTAAATTATTGCTCTATGTTTTTACATTGAGATTCCCTAGACTACTATTCAATGCTATGAAACCAATTTTTTAATATTAATGATTAAGAATATAATTGAAAAAGATCATCTATATAAGGTTATTGAATCAATGTTCATAATTATAAAATATCATTATGGTTGATTTAGTTTTCTAACGAAATAAAATTTTATTTTAGAATGAAGTCATGGTTTACAAAAAATGATTTAAAATGGAACATTATATGAAAATGTGATGTGTTTTATTATCATAAAATAAAAGATCAATTTAAAATTTTCTATTCAAGGGGTTTTATGAAAACCAACATTTCTTATTGAAATAAAATTTCCACAATGAGGAAAAATCACATCATTTTTGTTATAGACTCATTTTGTTTTATTATATAATATAAAAGTACAATAAATTGTTTAAAATTACTATGTGGTTCCTTAAGGAAGAATCTTCAAAAAAAATTCATGTAACACCCCAACCCCAGTTACCTAGAGTTCGTGCAATATTACATAAAATTGGTATGATTACAAGGAATCAAGTCCCGGAGGACCGATCAGTTTAGAAATTTTGGAAAATAAATCAAATTCATGAAGTTCAAAATTACAACTTGAAAAGAAAAAAACATTAATTTATTCCATTAGAAATGTCCAAGCCTCCTAGATTATGACTGTTGGTGTCACACAAAAACTATTAAAATAATATTATTTTATTATATTTTAAGACTTTGAAACTTTCTATCAAGTAGCGGGGCAAGCCTCTTTGAAATTTTTGTATTTTTTTGATAATTGAATGTTTTCCCTTGGCAACATCTGGTGCATAGGAAGGGCATTCTCAAAGCCGTACGGCTTTGCCTGGGTCATCGTGCGGCATGTCCAATATTCAAGACAAATAAATAAAATGATTTTTAAACAGTTAATTAAATAATTATAATTATGGTAATTATTATTATTATTATTATTATTATTATTATTATTACGTTTACAAAGATTATTAATACAGGGTTATTATTTATAAGTTATTATTATTAATTTTTTTTTATTTAAGGTTTATTAATATAATATTAAGTTATTATAATTTTTATTATGATTATTATTAATAATATCAATATTTTTATTATTAATCTATTTGGAATTATTTTTAACTTATTATTATTGTTATTATTATTATGGTTGGTAATATTATTATTATGAAGTTTATTATAATTATTATTATGTTTTTATGAACAATGATATAATTATTATTGGAGTTTATTAAAATTCATATTATGATCATTATTATTTGTGAATATTTTATTTATTTAGTACTCTTTTATTTTATTCCCTTATTTTTTATGTTATTTATTTCATTATTTTAATATTATTTTTATTTCTATCAAACCCTAACTCTCTATCCCCCTCATCTTTTCCACTTAAGCGGCTAACACCCCCCCCCCCCCCCACTTCCTCTCCTTCTCGCACCACCCCCCACCGGAGGGGGCCCTCCGGCGCGCCTCCCTCCCATCATCCGTGCTACCTCCCTCTGGCCGGCATCTGATCAGCAGCCTCCCCTTATTGCTCATGCAAACCGCACCACATGACGGGTGGCCTCCCCCTCTTTCTTGCGAGACACCTTTCCCCTCACGCGACTCCCACTGGAAGAGAACATCTCCATCCAGACTCCCCTTGCATGCATGACCCCCATGACAAAACCCTCCTTGTTGCACTCGACCAACCTTCTAAAATTCTTTATGTAGGTGTGTTCAACTCTGACGGGGGTTTTTATACATGTTATAGAGTTTCAAATTAGGTTTTTATGTTTTTAGGGTCTCTATTTTGGTTTTCATTGGTTGTTTAGGTTTAAATTCTTCAATAAGGGTCAATTTGTGGTTTCTTGTGGTGTGATTGGTGCACGATCAATGTTTTGCGACAGAATTCTATGTTTCGACACTGAAGGTTAGTGTTTTCACATATATGTATTGTTTGATGAAATAATTTTCTTATTTAATTAATTTTCCATACTCATTGATTAGTTTTCTTGGTGTGAATATGGTTTAACATGAGGTTTGATATGATTTCAATGTTTTTAGTAGCATTTTTATTTGATATGAATGTTTTGATTTTGTGAAAACCCATGTTTGATCATTTAGTTGTGTTTTGTAAACTTTTTTGTTGGATTATTATGTCACGAAATGCAAAAGAATTCTGTTTCATCATATTATTGGTGTGCGTTTGGCCTTAAAAGATTTTTTTATTGGGATTTTGTGTTTTTAGTATGGTAATACTGCTTGGCGTTGTTTCATAAAATTTTTTAGTGGTTTATTAAATCTTATAAAGGGTTTGAGACTATTTTTTTTAAAGAATTTGATATGCGTGAGTTAGGAATTGGTATCTTAATGTGAATTTGGGTGTAGGTTTTTAAAAGGGAAATTCATAATTTGGTATGTTTGGGTTTTTGTGTATTTCTAAATGTAAATCATCAATGGTATAAACAATGAAATTCATGTTTTGGATTTGGTGCTGGTTTATGTGATGATTTAAAAATGCCATTTGAAATTGTTAAATTGATTTTGTGTTTTTATTTTAATATTTTCAATAGGATTTATGAGTTATGTAAGTGGTGTATCATTGGTTTAAATGATTTATGTGTTATTTTTAAACATTATATGGATCGTTTAAGTGATAATTGATTTATTAAATTATATATTTAGTCAATTGGGCCTTCCTCCAATGTTTTTGAGTTGCGGGTGTCAAGAATGCCTACATGTGCATGCATAAGGTAAGGCATATATATATATTCCCTCTTTGTACATCTTAACTCATGGTGTGGGGAATATGTGTAATGCATCTTGGGGTATTTATATATATGTATAAATGTGTGTGCATGGAAGTGTGTATGGTCAGTTCGAGTGGTCGTCGACAAATAACGACAAATTTAAGGTAGGTCCCATATGCCTATGCCTTTAAGTTTAATTTCATAATTTCTTGCTTTTTTTAAAATTATATTTTACATTTATTCTATATACACATGCTTCTAAATTTAGTTGTGGTTGCTTAAATGATTATGCATTTATTTTGAAAATTGAAATGTATTTATAATTTTATTGGTCATAAGTAACCTTTTCATGAAAATTGATGTTTTATTGTTTTCGAAATGGTAATGTGTTTTTCCAATGTTGTCTGGCCTTTTTGGATAGATAATTGTAAAAACGTGTTCCCTTTATTTAATTGAGCTCATTTGGCATCCTAAGAATACTTTATGAAAAAGAAAAAAACCTCTCTTGAGGCATACCCCCTTTATTTAAAAAAATTATTTTTATGTCAAATTTGTTATTACGTGCCGAATTTAATGCTTATGCATTTTGTGGCATGGAAAAGGGGGGATGAACATAAGTGGGGGGGACAGTGTTGAGAGGTTGAATGGGTTTTTGAAAAAGAAAAGTGTTACGTACCTATATGTTTTCTTCATAAAGATAACTCACCGCCACTTGAAATAGAGCACCATGGGAATCATGGGTATCTAGGTGGGTGACCAGGACTAGTACTCTTGATGATACGGTAGGGGTTCTTCCTGGTTTTTCTAGCAGGAATGACGTAACAACACTAACTAAACATAATAATTTCTGAGGGTTGTTGTCTTCTAAGCCATATTGTTCTAAGGGTCATGGTCTTCTAAGCCAAGTTTTTTTGAGGGACATGGTTTCTAAGCCATGTTTCACTGAGGTACAAGGTATCTAGGATTCCTCTTGTGATAGCTACCTATATGGATTATCCATGGTTCTCATTTGTGACATGTTACTTGTTATGTAACATTCCTTTGAGTTTTTTCATACTTGATGTCTTGTTTGTGAAAACCATATTATAATCTAAACTGGTTTCTTTTCATTTTTTAAAAATTTATGCATGCTTAGAACATATTTTGAAAATGTCGTGGGAGTGAAATGCTTTATCTGAAATGAAAACTCATTACTTGAATTTGAAATGAAGGAAATACATTATTTTACTATAACTTGTTTTCAAACTGGCATGATTGGATCTCTTACTAAAGGGAAGGGCATAATACGTGGATATATTTTGGAATTTGTACTGAGCATCGCAGTGCTCATACATAATTTGATTTTCAGTTGCAGGTTTTAGTCTTGGATCACTTTTGGGAGTGAGTGTATTTCACGTACTGTAGTGCGCCACGGGTTCACCTAAGTTAAGTCATGTTGCATTGTTTATTCCTTTTTCCACTTCTATGTTGTTCAGTCTATTTTTCTTTATTTATGTGCTTGTTCATTTTATGTTTATTTATCCTTGTTATGGGCCAAATTGTTCCCAACTGGTTTATTTTAATGCCCGGAACTAGTTGTCAGCCTGTGGGGATCGGGAACACCCTTCGAGAATGTCACGGACCGGCTCGAGTGACTGATTCATGGTCGACCCAGGTTGGTTCGTGACAAAATTGTATCAATGGAGGACATTGTTGTTTGGGGAGTCAAGTATCTTGGTGACTAGGTCTGTCAGAACTCGATAGGTAGGTGCAAGAAAGACGTCATAAACACTTTCTCGTCCTGAGACTCGAGTTTCCTGGGTTAGTATGGGCGTTGAGTTTTTCTTTTTCTTGTTCTGTGTGGATGATGGCTGAAATGGGAAGTGATATGATGCTACGCAATGAGCCTGCATGGAGTAGTGACCCATGTACAACCTGAGTTCACGGTTCAAGATACATCCTGTGGCGGATTCCCGCTCGGAGTATTGTCTTCTAAGACATGTTACCACGTTGGCATAGCCACTAGTCCCTTATTTTTGGCAATTTTGATGTGAGTTATGTTTAACCATCATTTTCGTTGGTGTGAGTAGATATCAAAAATGAAAATGGATATTAGTGAAGGTTTTTTCAAATGAAAATTTGGTTGTTGGAGTGTAAAATGTTTTTTGAAATGGAAAACTTTTTTGGAAATTGGAAATGTGTTTCTTTAATGATAAGTGACTTTCACAAAATTGGTTGGGAATTTGTGTTGTGTGATGAATGTCCTATTTTGGAAACGATAAGTGTCTTGAATTGACCCTAGGTATTCCTATGAGGGATCACATACATTGAGGTGCGCATGTGGAATGTGGATAAATTGGTAATGTGAGTGGGTGGGTGCTTGAGCTAGCACATGGATATGTATGTGTGAGACTTCAAGGGATACGAATTGTGGATATGTAAGTTGTTTTTTCTGATAAAAATGGTTTCAAAAAGGGGTTTTCAAATGTTTAGAAAAGTGAGTGATAAATTGTTTAGTGTTCTCTTTTTGTGTTTTCCATCCTTTTTCGCGGGCTCTTGGCTTTGGCATATTGAATTGTTGTTGGAATAGTGATTTGAGTTTGCGCTTTAGTTTGTGATTGAGGTTTGAAATTTTGATTTATGATGAGTTTTGATTCGGATTCATGCCTCTTGTTTTTGAGTATGCTTCCCAGAAAAGTACCAGAATTTTATGGTGAGCCTCTTCTATTTATTTGTTCTACGTAGTCTATTAGCAGAATGGTGGAATTTAATTCCTTTCAGTTATTGTTCTACTTCTCTGGTGATCGTGATCTATCGAAGGTAGCAGCTTAGTGAAATCATTGATGTTTTCAGGTTATTGGAAACTCCCAAAGCAATGAGAGTTTGTGTTGGTTCATGTCCATTTCAAGGTGAAACTTTGGATTGGTGGATGAGATAATCCCAATGTCGTTGCATGATGGTATGTCTTGGAAGGTATTTAAGAGAACTCTCGTCTGATGGTTTATACTGAAGGAAGTGAAGGTGAGGAATGTGGTAGAACTAGTAAGTGTCGAGTATGGCCCCCGGCCAGTGAAGGCTTCCGTGGGGAATTCTAAGGGGTTGATTCCATTTTATCTGGAGGTAGCTTCGCAGAATCAGTTAAATTTTCTCTTGTGTGGGGTCTTCATCTAGGGTTCCAGGACCGTTTATTTTTGTTGTTCAGGAGGGTTCCCCATCCTGTGATGAGAGAGAATAAGAGGAACCTCTCTCAGACAAGTATTCTTGTCAATTTCTTCTTCTATTAGTTGGGAAACCCACTTGTTTTCTTCTTGTGTGCTCGGTTTGGGTACTTTAAGTCTCCTTGTAATCATCCGCCGAAGGCTTGCAGTAAGTGTGGCCATTTGGGGCAATTGGATATGTTCCTCTAGCATCATCATCAGTAGGAGTCTCAACCGAATGATGTCAGCACCTGACTGCTGGGCAACATATGCTTCAAGACATCAGAGCTCCATCCACAGGTCTCGGAGTGAAGCTCTTCATGCAGTCAAGAATCGTTGGGTGTATGGAACCATGGTCTAATTTATGTCTCCAATTATGAAATGGGGACGGTCATAATTTCCCCATTGGAGCTCTCTCGTCATTGATGGTTCTATTTTTCTATAAGAGGTGTAAAGGTCTCGTTTTCTCGTTGATTTCTTTGTTCATTAAATAGCCCATTGTGGTTGTAAAATGGTTTGGTGATCTTGTTTTCCTGTAATTATAGTTGTTTTTCCTCCACAAATATGAGCTTTGGAGTTGTCTATTTATGGTTTTGAGTCTCAGGATTATTATCTCTCTCGTGTGGCCAGCTCCATTGGTTACACATTCTTGTTTTAGGATGTGCTCATTTTGGAGACACATGAATCTTGGGAAATGATGAATAAGTGTTCGGTCCACTGCTCGGTTTGTGGTCTTTCGTTGATGACCCCATGTGGTGGTGGTCTGTTTGATTTGGAGAGTACATGGGTCGGTTTTACTGGGTTTCTCGTATTGTTCTATGCTGATTGGATTATGCTGGTCAGTTCTAAAATGGGGGGTGACCCACCATGAATCATGTTGTTCTTTATTTGAGGTTTCGTCTATGTGGTGGTTCCCTCTTGGATCAAGTTAGCAATTCTATAGTTATCCCATACTGAGAGTCTCAATGTTGGTTGTTCTAGTTAGGTTCTTGTGGTGGGTAGGACCCTCCTCATTTTTTGATGGTTCTACTCTTTTCTGTTTCCCACTGAGTTGGTCGGGTGTGACTAATGGAGTGAAAAGTCACACCGAGTTTGTGTTTTTGCGGACCTCGTTCAGTTTCAAACATGAGTTTGATTCCTCGTCTGGATGAGTTACTTTATAGGGGAAGAAAGTTTTTTTAGTAGGCAGAATTGTCTCACCTGATCTTATAAAATAATAATATTTTATTATTTTATAAGACTTTGAAACATTCTATCGAGATGTGGTCCAAGCATTTTTGAAATTTTCTCATTTTTTTGATGAATGAATGCATTTCCCTTGACAACCTCTGGTGCATGGACAAGGCATTTTCAAAGCTCTGTGGCTTTTCTCTGGTAAACGTGCGGCATGCCCCTTGTTCAAGACAAATAAATCTAATGAGTATTAAATTTTGATTTTAATAATTATAATAATGTAAATTATTATTATTATTATTGTTATTATTATTATGTTCACCAAGTTTATTAATATAGGGTTAACATTAGTAAGTTATTGTTATCATCATTTTATAAATTCCTTTCATTATATTTGGTTTATTAATATCATATTGAGTTATTTTAATTATTATTATTATTATTATTATTATTAATATCAATATTTTTATTATTAATCTATTTGAAATTATATTTATCTAATTATTATTATGGTTGATAATGGGTGATAATATTATTATTATCATGTTTATTATAATTATTATTAAGTTGTTATGACCAATATTATTTTTATTATTGGAGTTTATTAAAATTATTATTATGATCATTATTATTTGTTAATATTTAATTTAATTTATACTCTTTTATTTTATTCCCTTATTTTCTCTGTTATTTATTTCTTTCTTTTATTTATTTTTCTTTCTGTGAAACCCTAAATCCCTCTCCCCTCACCCTTTCTCCTTATGCTGCTGACCCCCCCCCCCACCTTCCTCCCCCGCTCCCGCCACCCCTACCAGCGAGGGCCCTCTAGTGTACCTCCCTCCCTTCATCTGTGCTACCTCCCTCTGGCCGGCATCCGACCGGCGGCCTCCCCTTATTGCTCATTCGCACCACACCCCACGACCAGCGGCCCCCCCTTCATGATCACGGGAATCACACCCCGTGACCGGCGGCCTCCCCATGCTTGCGAGACACCTTCCCCCTTGCACAACTCCCACCTGCACGCAATATCTTAAACCGAACTCCTCTTGCACACACGACCCCCATAAAAAAACCCTTCTTTTACACTTGACCAACATCCTACAATTCCTTCTACACGTTTGTTCCACTTTGACGGGTTGTTTTAATCCTCTAGTAGAGTTGTGGACTAGGGTTTTATGTATTTAGGGTCTCTATATTGGTTTGATTTTGTTGATTTTGGTTCAAATGCTTGAAATTGGGTCAATTTTTGGTTTCTAGTGGTTCCATTGGTTCGCGATCAAAGATCTGCGTCAGAATTCTATGTTTCGACACTGAAGGTCAGTGTTTCTGCATACAAGTATTGTTCAATGAATTAATTTTCGTATTTAATTAATTTATCATACTCATTGATTAGTGTTCCTTGTGAGAATATGGTTTTACATGAGGTTTTATATTATTTCAATGTGTTTAGTATCATTTTTATTTGATATGAATGTTTTTATTTTGTGAAAACCCATGTTGATCCATTCGTTGTGTTTTTTTAACATTTTTTCTGGTTTATTATGTCATGAAAGGGCTGTGAATTTTGTTTTATCATGTTACTGGTGTGTGTTTGGACTTAAAATATGTTTTTATTGGGCATCTGAGTTCAATGTTTAGAAATACTACATGTGGTTGTTTCTAAAAAATTTTGAGTGGTTTCTAAAATTCAATAATGGGTGTGAAATTGGTTTTTGAAATAATTAGATATGAGTGATTTAGGAATTTGTTTCTTAATGTGAATTAGGGTGTTGGTTTTTAAAAGGGAAATTCATAATTTGTTATGTTTGTGTTGTTTTGTATTTATAATTGTAAATTGTATATGGTTTAAATAATGAAATGCATGATTTGAAATAGGTTCTGGTTTATGGGATGATTTGAAAAGGCCATTTGAAATGGTTATATTGATTATGTGTTTTTTTAATATTTTCAATGGGTTTTATGAGTTATATAAGTGGTGTTCCATTGGTGTAAATCCTTGATGTGTTGTTTTGAAACATTTTATGGATCGTTTAAGTGTGAATTTTTTGTTAAATTATATGCATAGTGTGTTAGGCCTTTCTATGATGGTTTTGAGTTGTGGGTGTCAAGAAATCCTACATGTGAATGCATAAGGTAAGACTTATATATATATATATAAGTTGCCTATTTTTATATATTCCCTCATGGTGCAGGGAATATGTGCAATGCAGTTAGGGGTATTTATATATATATATGTATAAATGCGTGTGCATGGAAGTGCATAAGGTCAGTTCGATTGGTCCTTGAAAAATAATGTCATGTTTGAGGTAGTTCCCCAATGCTTATTCCTTTAATTTGAATTTCATAATTTCTTTCTTGTTTTAAAAGTATGTTTTACATTTATGTTATATACACATGATATGAAATTTAGTTGCAGTTGATTAATGATTATGAATTTTTATTGAAAATTGAAATGTATTTCTAATGCTATGGGTCTTATGTAACCTTATCATGAATATTGAATTTTCAGTGGTTTCAAAATGGTAATGTGTATTTCCAAAGGTGTCTAGGATTTTCGTCCAGTTAATTGTAAAAAGTGTCCCCTTTATGTAATTGAGCATGTTCGGTATCTTAATAATGCTTTAGGAAAAATAAAAAAACATTTCTTGAGGATCTCCCCCTTTGGTTAAAAAAATGATTTTTAAATCGAATGCGTTATTATGTACCGAAGTTAATTCTTATGCATTGTGTGACGTGGAAGAGGGGGAATGTGCTTATAGAGGGATAATGGTGGTGAGAGGTTTTTGGGTTTTAGAAAATGAAAAGTGTTATGTACATACATGTTTTCTTGATAAAAAAAACACCCCACCACATGAAATAGAGCACAATGGGAAACATGGGTATCACGTTGGGTGACAAGGACTAATACGATAGATGACATGGCCGGGGTTCATCCCAGTTTGTCTAGAAGTATTTAAGCAACAACACTGACTAAACATATGAATTTATGAGGGTCATAGTCTTTTAAGCCACGTTTTTCTTAGGTTCGTGGTCTTCTAAGCCACTTTTTTCTTAGGTTTGTGGTTTCTAAGCCACGTTTCACTGAGGTACTAGGTCTCTAGGTTCCCACATGTGCTAGAAACCTAAAGGGATTACCCCTGGTGCTCATTTGTGACATGATTCTTGTGACATAACATTATTTTCAGTTGTTTCATACTTGATGTCTTGTTTTTGAAAACAATATTTTAATCCAAACTGGTTTATTTTCATTTTTTAAACGTTAATGCATGCTTGGAACCTATTTTGAAAATGCTATTGGAGTGAAATTCTATACATGAAATTTCAAACTCATTATTTGAATTTGAAAATAAGAAAAAACATTATTTTACTATACCTTATTTTCCAAATATCATGATTGGATCTCTTATTAATAGCAGGGGCATAGGACGTGGATGTATTTTGGCATTCCTACTGAGCATCTCGGTGCTCATGCCTACTTTTATTTTAAGTTTCAGGTTTCAGTATTTGATAGCATTGGGGAGTGAGTGTAGTTCATGTACCGTGGTGACCCACGGGGTCACATGAGGTATGTCATGTTTCACTGTTTATTCATTTTTTCCACTGCCATTTTGTTCAATCTATTTTCCTTTATTTATCATCTTGTTTAGTTTACATTTAATTGTTAGTTATATGGGCCAAATCATTCCCAACTGGTTTATTTTGATGACCTGCACATGTTTTCAGCTCGTGGGGATCGAGAACGCCCTTCGGGCCATGTCACGTACCAGCTCGGGTGACCGGTTCAGGGACGACCCGGGTTGGTTCGTGACAGCAACTCACTCATAACTAACTTCTTCATATCCTGGTAAAATAAAACATAAGAATGGGTTGAGCTCAGATGCTCAGAATAGGTAAATATTTTAGTGGAAGATATAATATTTTAAGGTAAGATGTGTAATAAAACAATAGCCTTTTAAACATAAACTTGACCATAATATTGGAAAAATAAATCTAACATTACCATATAAACATGCACATGGATATTATACTATTCAAATAATCAAATGTAATAAATAATTTCATAATGAGGGAATGTATAGTTCCAGACATTAATTTTTGTGCCAAGGCCTCGTGACAGGACCTATCGGCTAACTATAATCGGACCCAAACCTTGAGAGCCTCTATAACCGGACACCATCCCAGAGAGCCACTGTAACCAGACTCCAACCCGGAGAGCCTCTGTAACTGAACTCCAACATGGAAGGACTACTGTAACTGGACCCCAACTAAGAGGGCTTACTTTTACCGGTCCTCAACTCGAAACATACTAGTCCAACACATTCATCTTAAAAAGATGTTGAAATATAATATAAACATTCATGTTAAAACTAGCATATGGAATGTCAATACTTTAACAATTAACCATGAATGGCATAAAAATAACTCATCCATAGTCAAAAATATCCTAAAACTGTCAATACAATATGGAAGATTTGTATCATAATAAATCAACTTCAACCAAGTTTAAAGTCCATCAATGGATGTTGATATAAATGAAAATGATTTGTAAAACTCTTTGTGAGAAATATCCCTTCTTAATAAAACATATAAAATCACACAATTAAAAAAGGAATAAATTTAAAGACATTATAGAATCAATGTTTCCCATACCACTTTGAAACTTATGAAAGGAATTAACATTTTAAAAACATTCATGTCCATATTAATAAATCCTTAAACCCCTTTTTTAAAACAAGCACATTAATGAGAATGATTTGGAAGAATAAATATTTAAAAAATTTAAAATTATGTTTTAGTAATAATTATTCCCTTAAAAATAAACCCTTTGAAATCAATTTTATGAAACATGGACATGGATAATAATTATGTCCCTGTAAAAACTTACACATAAACAATCTCAGATAATAATGAGATTGAGGAATTCCCCCTTACCGATTTGGTAACTCCCAAAACATACACCCCATGAAAGAAGGTCTATTCAATGAATTTGTAAACAGCCATAGAAAAATTATATTACTCAACGAATACAATCATGTCCAGTAAATACACCACACAAAAAGAAATAGTCGCAATACAACGTGAATCTCATGGGAATAAGAAGTGAGGTGAAATCCCTTAACACGTTTTAATCCATCGAGTCGTATGACCAAAAGTTAATAACCACCAAATAATTCATAGAATATGATGAATATAAATAGAATCATAATAATATATATCAAATTTAATTAAAAAATACACCACATTCAATAAATAAGTGGCAAAAAATGGAAATCTCATGGAATTAAAGGTTAGATAAGAAACCCCTTACCACGTGTCCGACTTGACCTACTCATATGTTTCTTGATCGTATAGAATTATATAATTAAGTTAATTTCTACTTGATTAAGAATATTTTCATGTTTATTATTCCTTTTATATCAATTATTACCATGATATAACAATTAGTTTGTTATTTGAGTTCATATCTGACATTTTGTCGATGTTCGGAACATGAGTAAAAAATGAACTTATTATAATTATAAATTGTCCATGTGATAAAAATTCAGTTATCTATAGAATGATATTACTAATTTTGGTTTCATATATATCATATATGTCCAGTATATATATGTATTTATAACAATATATATCATTTGGTGAAAAGAAATGAAATGCACCGTTCATGGAGACGGGAAGTCATACGTACGCATGAACGCTATGATCATTTCTATTTTGTATTTTAATATAATTAAAACACAATGATACATAGGTATATTATAATTCCATTATAATATCATATATAATATAATTAACTCCATACTTTATTTTTCCAACACAAGTCATTAACGAGTCATATCACTTTAAGTGGGCTGTAGTCCGCACTTCCTAAAATGAAAATTTCGCATTTTACCCATAATGGAAACCATATATGTATGATATAAATTGAAAATATAGAAGCACAAAGAAAAAATAAACATAATATATGTATCATATATAAATAATTTTCCATCTTAATGGACACCATGTGAGTCGGTTGGAGATAATTGAACAATCATTATTTCACGAGGCTTTAGTTTTCCTACAAGAGAAACAGTATGTTCTTCACCCATTAGATGGAGGTGTGTGTAAGTATAGATTGAATAATTATCATAAAAACATCCTAATATATTGAGGATACTGGTTTTGTCATAAAATAAAGTAATAAAAAGTATTTATATGGGTCGTAGAAGTAAAATAAAACAAAATAAAAGAAAAGAATTTAAGAGAAACTGTTACATTTAATTTGGGTAACTTCCTTTGGTTTTACCCAAAAGGACTTTTCAAAGTGACTTCTGCCTATAGTAATACATCTAGGTGTAAGATAAGGATCTTGAGAGATTTTTTGGGAAGGGTTTGGATGAGACACTGGTCTTGAGAGGTGTGTGAAAATAGTTAGAAATAGTCTCCTTTTATAAGGGGGAAGAGGGTCTCTTTAGGAATGTGTGAAAATATTATTTTATTACATAGTGATATTCGGTTTCTAAAGGTCCAAAACTAATTAAAGTAGATGATAAGATGATTCATCGTCGAAATAAAATAATCCAATAAGAATTGTAAAGTTTTTGGATATATTTTTAATATTAATTATCTTATTTATTTAAATCATTTATTAATGAGGTAAATACTACATCATTATTGTGTCATAAATAATTTAATTTTCATGATGTCTAAAAATTATAAAAAATAATCAATAAGGTAGGAAATATTTTTTTCTTTCCAATGAATATTTATAGTACAAATTATGACTTATATTACCCCATTTAAAATATGAATTCGTAAAATATATTTTTTTTGTCATTTTTTCCTTTACCTTAAGTTAATTAAATTAAATTGTCATTATCATTCATTAGTGGATCAATGGGGTCCCAAAATGGGACCAAAGATTTCCAGGGTCGTCCATTACTAGTACAATAAGGTTAGGACAACTGTTAATGTAATTTTTCATTATTATGATATTCTTTTTACCTTGAACTATCATATTTACCTTTAACCGCTGTAAAATAAGTCAAAATTACTATTCATCAAAAATTATTTTAATCTTATTGAACAAAATTTTCCATCCTGATTTTAACCATGTCTCTCAGTTTTTTTAAATTCGAGTAACAGAATTGGTAAAAATATGTTTATACAAATTTTCAAATTCTCCTAGGAGGTGGGTAAAAGACAGTAGAAAGTTGAATAAAATTTTTATATATCTAAACAAATTATAAAATGACACCAATGAATTATATTTAAATTATATAGGTATTATGTATTTATTTGGCATAAAATAAATTTAAATAATATATACATTTATTTATGTAAAAATTCGGTTTTAACCAATAACTCAGTGTTTTTCACTATTCATCAAAAATTGAAAGTTTTCGGAAAAATACCAAAATTTCACTCTAATATAATTTTGATAGTCTTGATTAAAAAATTAAGTCTATTTTACCAAATTCAAAACATAGAAGTTTCATTTTTTTATTTAAAATTAATTTCACTGTCAAAACCAAAAACTGTGTTTTTATGAAATAATAACTAAACAATGATTGTTACTTGTTTATGTTCAATTTAAAATTGAAATTATTTCCAATTAATAACATTGGATTGAAGGGTAAAAATTTAATCTATTTATAATTCCAAACAATTAAAATGTACAATTTTACACTAAAATTATTTTGATTAAAAAAGTTGTTTCCTGTTAAAATATTATATTTTTCACTATTCACCCAAATATTAAAGTTATCATAAAGACACCAAGAATTTAATGAAACTAAATTCATATGTCCGGATTCTAAGGAAAAAAATTATTTTGACTAATTGAATATATAAAAGTTTCATTTATTGAATTTAAAAAAGGGATCGCTATTAAAAGGCGATAAAATGGCATTTTTTAAAAAACTACTTCATTTATCTGAAAAAAAATAATTTTGGTTTTTCATTATGTCAGAGAAACTCATAATATGTATTATAAAATTATAAGGATTATATAATGTTAAAAATTTAGTTAATATTATTCATAACCTCTTTTGAATGGCTAGTTTTGAAAGTCATGGGGCTCTTGAACTCGATATTGCGTGTAGTACATGATTTTGAATTATATTGAAGAAATAACGTACTATGAAATATTTGGGTGTTACATTCTTACCTCCTTCAATAAATTGTGTCCTTGAAATTTGAAATTGTTCTTTGAAAATAAACGGCTGAATATAGAAAATACCTTTGTCAGAAAACCCACATCAGAAATTGGGCTAACAAAATTTAGTCTTAATAAGTGGAAAAGGGGAGTGAAAAATTCACCACGAAAATATGTTCTCGATTAGGAAAACATTGGTGTAAATTAGAGACACAAAATTGGAGGAAAAAGTAAATATTTATTGGGAGTATTTGAGGTCATTAGTCACAAACAATTGTAGAATTGAGGGCATCAAATCCATCAATTTATGAAGATTTAAAAAACATAAGGTATTAGGATAACACATTTTTAATTTTAAGATCTCATACCTAATGTTTAGGAATTAATTTTTTAAAAGAATAAGAGAAGAAAAAAAATACTTGACATGTAGAGTTCCATCCTTAAACAAATTTCTACCACAAACTCACCTTTCAACTTAAAAGATAATAGAACATAAAAATATTCTATTTATCATATTTGTATATGGATCCAAAAAAATGAATTTATAATTCTTCTACCAAATCATATAAAAAATTACATTATTCAATACAAGACATTACAAAGCCATTGGTTGGTGATACACCCTTGTTGGCCTTTGGTTGCGGGATCATGTCTCGCAGCCTTTCCGGACGTGATGGGTTACCGCCTAACCTCAGGGTGGTTCTTTTTTATGGAAATCCAAAAATAATATCAAACTAGACTTATCCAAATTACTTCTGTCCAAACTCAAAGTCCAAAATTTATAATGAAGGTACAAATAATGAAGATCCTTTTTTCCACATAATAATATGTGAACACCATCATCATGTATTCTTTTAAAACACTGTAACATCCTGAATTACTATAAAACCTTATAGATTACATTCATGCTCCTTTATTCATTATAGAATACTGGATATACTCCTTCTATCAAAAAAAATGTTTTAAACTCCAACAATGATGGAATATACAAATCATTAATTAGTTTCAAGTTAGTCAATAATATCCAATATAATTTATCCAAATCAATGATGTATTATTCCAAAATAACTACCTCGAAATTAGAACCATATTATGTTTTATCTTTCTCTCAACCATATATTTTCCTAAAATTTAACCTACTGTTAAGTCACTTTTCATGGATCCACATAATCTTAAGTCTTTAATGAAATAGTACTACAGTAAAGTCCTTATAAACTATATAATTATTTTAACATGTACATCAGTAATACAATATTGAAATGGAACAATACTATAATAACAACATAAGGTATCTTAAAATTCCTCTTCATCTTCAGTAGTATCATAACTTTATTATTATCCAGTAGTAGCATTTTGGGTATACACTGATTATTTGGACATTGATTTACGTAGTATCCCAACTCCTTGAAGATGAATCATTATACATTTGATACTTTTTTCTTACCCTTTCAATCACATAATTGGTGTCCTTTTTATCTACACTTATAACAAACTCCAATTCCCTTCAATAATTTACCATGGTGATTCTTTCCACAGTTATCACATATGGGAAAACATTATTTTCCGTCTTCTCTTAATCCATCTTTCTCTCTTACATCCTTTTCTTCTCTTGCTTCCCTTCCAAGTCATAGGACTTGGAGACATATATAATTATCTTATTAACAAATGATACTATTTATTCATTTGTTCTGAATACATGGGAGACTATTTCCTATCTAAATGTTGAATTAATACCGTAAAAGATATGATCCTTCTTACTCTTTGTATCATACGTATTGATGGTGTTTACATTCCTTCTACGAGGCTCCATTTTATTACAATGTCATACACAAGGTCAGTTTATGAATTGAAATGAAAAATTCCAATCATGTAAAATACCTAACATAAATTGAACATTTTATAGATATAATCCATCATCATAAAAATATTTTATTTAAAGAGGTATATACTCGTAAATCCTTCATAATGATTTGTAATGAAAATGAGAATTCTCCTAAGCATATCCCTCGGGAGTGTCGTAACCAAGTGTAAAGTGAGGCCCACTGTCGTGCAATAGTTCCCTTTAGAGTGTTGCTCAAAGTGGTGTTCTCAAGTTTTACACCTAGGTACATCTCTGCCAGAGCCACCTCAACTGCTCGTATCGAGACATGGATGAATTTTCTTAGAAAACTCACAAAATCTCTACATTAGAAAAATTCTAGGAAGTTCTTCTATACTAATCCTTCAGGTCTATCTTGGGGTAATGTGATATAATCAGATTTTATCTAAATCTAGTTTCCAAGTATATTGATAAACTTACTCTAAAACTAACTGTAATGCTCCAACCCTAGTTACCCAGATTCGGTGAATTATTACATAACATTGGCAAGATTACAAGGAAACAAGTCTCGGAGGACCAATCATTTTAGCAGTCCTGGAAAATATATTACATACATGAAGTTCAACATTACAACATGATATGAAAAACAACAGTAATTTATTCCATTAGAAACGTCCAACCCTCCTAGATTGTCTTCAAGTCACTCATAACTAACTTTTTCATATACTTGGAAAATAAAACATAAGAAATAGGTGAACTTAGATGCTCAGTAAGGGTAAATAATTTAGCAGAAACTATAAACGTTTAAGGTATGATGGGTAATAAAACAAAATCATTTTAAACATAAAACTGAATATAATATGGAAAACATAAATAAAAAATTACCGTATAGACATTCACATGGAAATTCTATTAGTTGAATAATAACCTGTAATAACTAATTTCATAATGATGGAACTTATTGTACAAGTCATTAATCTCTATGTTAAGGCCTCGTGTTAGGACCTATGAGCTAACTGCAACTAGACCCAAACTCGGATATCTTCTATAACTGGACTCCATCCCAGAGAGCCTATATAAACGGACTCCAACCCGGAGAGCGTTTTTAACCAGACTCTAACTGAGAGGGTCTTTTGTAACTGGACCCCAACCCGGAGGGCTTACTTTTATCCATCCCCAACACTGAACATTCTAGTCCATCACATTCATCTTAAGAATAGGTTGAAATATAACATAGACATTTGTGTTAAAACCAGCTTAAAAAATGTAAATAATTTAACCATAAACCATGAATGGCATAAAAATGACTCATCCATAGTCAACCATATCACAAAACCTATAGTACATTATGGATGATTTGTATCATAATACATAAACATGAATCAATTATAAAATCCATCAATGGGTGTTGATATAAATGAAAATGATTTGTAAAACTCTTTGCGTTAAATATCACTTTTCATAAAAACATTAAAAAGTCACACAATTTAAAAAGGAATAAATTTAAAGACATTTTAGAATCAATGTTTCACATACCACATGGAAACTTTTTAATGTAATTAATATTTTAAAAACATTCATGTCCATATAAATAAAACTTTAAAACCCATTTTGAAAACATGGGAATAAATGAGAATTATTTAGAAGAATAAATATTTAAAATATTTTAAATGATGTTTTAGTAAAAATTTCCCCTTAAAAATTATCCCATTGAAATACCTTTTATGAAACATGGACTTCGATAATAAATTTTACCATGTAAAAACCTACACATAAACAATCTCGGATATTAATGAGATTGAAATATTAACCCTTACTGATTTGGTAACTCACAAAACATACACCCCATGAAAGAAGGACTATTCAATGAAGATGTAAACAACCATATATTAAATTATATTACTCATGGAATAAAATCATGTCTAGTACATGCATCACACAAATGTAAATAGTGTCAATATAGCGTGAATCTTATGGGAATAAGAAGTGAGAAGAAATCCCCTTACCACATTGTAATCAATCGAGTCTTATGACCAAAAGTAAATAACCAAAAAATCATTCATAGAGTACCATTAATTTAAAGAGAATAAAGATAATATATATCAAATGGTAGTATGAAATACACCACATGAAATAAATAATTGGAAAACAATGGAAATCTCACGAAATTAAAAGTGAGATAAGAAACCCCTTACCACGTGTCCGACATGACTCTCTCATATGTTCCTTGTTCATCCTAAATAATAAACATAAGTTAATATATACTTTAATAAGAATATTTTAAGATTTATTATTCCTTTTATATAACTTATTACCATTCTATAACAAGTAGCTAATTTTTTGAGTTCATATCGGACATTTTGTCGATGTTCATAACTTGAGTCAAAAATGATGTGTTTATAATTATAAATTGTCCATGTGGTCAAAATCAATTATCTATAAAATGATATTTCTCAGTTAGATTTCAAATATATCATATATGTTCTGTATATATAAGTATATATAATAGAACATAACATTTGAAGATATGAAATAAAATGCACCAATCATGGAGATTGTAAGATGTATGTCCGCAAGAATGCTACTTTCATTTATATTTTGTATTTTAATGGAATTAAAACAAAATGATAGGTAGTTATATTATAATTACATTATAATATCATATATTATATCATTAATGCAATACTTTATAAATCCCACATAAGTCATTAACGAGTCATATCACTTTGAGGGGGAGGTAGTCTGCACTTCATCAAATGAAATTATCGTGTTTTACCCATAATTAAAACCTTACAAGTTTGATATAAATAGAAACTACAGATGAAAATATAAAATATAAAAATAATATATATATACATTTCCATCATAATGGTCACTATGAGTGATGGTAGGAGATAATCGAACAATCATTGTTTCGTGAGGCGTTTTTTTTCAACTGTAGAAACAGAATGTTTTTCACCCATTAGATAGAGGGGTGTGTCAGTGTAGTTTGAATAATTCTCATAAAAACATCCTAGTATACTGAGGATACTAGTGTTATACTAAAATAAAGTAATAAAAATAGTTTATGGGGTTGGAGAAGTAAAACAAAACAAAATAAAGGAAAAAAATTTAAGTGAACCTCTTACCTTTAATTTGGGTAACTTTCTTTGGATTGAACAAAAAGATATTTTTGAAGTGACTTCTGCCTAAGGAAAGGCATCTAGGTGTAATATAGGGATATTGAGAGCTTATACGGGTAGGGGTTGGATGAGACAAGGGGCTTGAGAGGTATGTGCAAAGGGTTAGAAGTTGTGTCCTTTTATAAGGGCGGGGGGAGGGGCTCTTAAGGAAAGCATGAAAATATTATTTTATTATATATTGATATTCGGATTATATAGGTACAAAACTAGTTGAAGACGAAGATAAGATTACTCATGGTCTAAATAGAATCATCCAATAAGAATTGGACAGGTTTTTGATATAGTTTTAATATTAATAATTTTATTAATATAAATCATTTATTAATTAGGTAATACTACATCATTATTGTGTCATAAATAATTTAATTTATTTGATATCTAAAAATTATTTAAAAAAATTCCATAATTTAGGAAATAGTTTCAACTTTCCAATGAATAATTATAGTCGAAACTATGTCTTATATAACCCCAGGTAGAAACTTATTTACTAAAAGATATTTGTTTCTTTCGTTTTTTCCATTACTTTAAGTTAATTTAAATAAACAGTCATTATCATTTATAAGTTGCTACATGGGGTCCCAAAATATTCCCAAAGATTCCCATGTTCAGCCATGACTAAAACAATATATTCAGGACATGTGTTAAGGTAATTTTTCATTATTCTGTTATTCTTATTTCCTTGACTTACCCTATTTTCCTTTAACCACAGTAATTAAAAGTCAAAAGATACTATTCACAAAAAATTATTTTCATCTTACTGAACCACATTTTACTTACTAAGGTTAACTGTGTCTCTCGGATTTTTGAAATTCTACTCACAGAAGCGGTAAAATTATGTTTTATGCGAATTGACAAATTCGTCTATGAGGTTGGAAAAACATGGTAAAAAGTTCAATAAAATTTATATATATAAACATATTATAAAATGACTATAATGAAATATATTTAACTTATATTGGTATTATGTATCTATTTATCATAAAATAAAATTAAATGAAATAAATATTTATTTAAATAAAAAGTTGGTTTTAACAATTAACTCAGTGTTTTTTCAGTATTAATCATAAAATGAATGTTTTCAGAAAAATACCAAAATTTCACCCTAAGATAATTTTGATATTATAAATTGAATAATTAAATCTATTTTACCAATTTCAAAACATAGAAGATTCATTTATTAATTTAATATTAATTCATGTTGTCAAAACCAAAACGCGTGTTTTTAAGAAATAATAACTAATATAAGTTTGATACATGTTTATGTTAAATTTCAAAGTGAAATTATTTGCAATGAATAACATTGTGTTAAATAGTAAAAATATAATCTATTTAAACATAAAAAGTATTAAATTTTATAATTAAACACTACAAATTATTTAGATTAAAAAATTTGTTTCCATTTTAAATATAGTATTTTTCACTACACACCAAAATATGAAAGTTATCATAAAAACACCAAAAATATATTGACACTAAATAATTATATCTCTTTTATAAATAAGAAGTTTATTTTGTCAAATGGAATATATAATAGTTTCCAATATTGGATTTAAAAATGGATCTCCTTTAAAACGCGATAAAATAACATTTTTAAAAAATACTTATTTTATCTGGAAAAAATGAATTTGTTTTTTCATTATGTGTAATTAACTCATTATATTGAATCTAAAATAATAAGGATTATATAATGTTCAAAATTTATTTAATAATATTCATAACCTCTTTGAAACTGCTACTTTGGTAAATCGTGGTGCGCTTTAACATAGTTTTGCGTGTAGTGAATGTTATTGAATTACTTTTATGAAATATTTTACTACAAAATCTTGGGGTGTTATAATACCTATATAAATATATCTTTTTAGTGAAAATATATAGTCTTGTTTCACCCTGGTTTTCAAGGTAACTAGTAAAAATGTGTATCAAAAAAAATGATAAAAAATAACATGAATATTAACTATATGAGAAGTGTTTTTTATTCTTTTATTTTTCTAATATTTTTGTATACCATGTAAATAAATTAGATTAAATAATTTTTTTACATAAACATTAATTTGTATGAATTTATTATAATAGAAATTATAATGTGCCGGATATTTTGATATGATTTTTCCCTTCTGATATTTTTTTTGTAATATTTACATAAAATGTATAAAATAAGACAGACGCAAAAAATAATAATTAACAAGAATGATATATT
The DNA here is from genome assembly GCA_963277665.1 of Viscum album. Lineage (NCBI taxonomy): Eukaryota > Viridiplantae > Streptophyta > Magnoliopsida > Santalales > Viscaceae > Viscum > Viscum album. The sequence goes on along the minus strand of OY728126.1, from coordinate 1,390,966,188 downwards.
TTTCAACCTAGAAATTAAATATGAGGAATAAATATACCCCATAATATAATAAATTTTGTAATTTGATAATAATACAATGTAAAAAATATAACATATATTTTAAAATTAACAAGGTCATGGTCACCGAGAAATATAATTCATCAAAACAACCCTAAAAAAGAAGACATGGCCTTGAGAATATGAATATCCACCATTATATGATATAAAGACCATAGAGATAATCAAATTTGAATGTAGAGTTAATTAAAATAGTAGTTCTTAACTGAATTATAAATCCAATATCCCCACTAACACTGTAATATGAGTATAGGATGATTACTGGATTTCAGAATTGTATTATAAATATTATAATCATAATCAAACCACTGAATAGAAAATATATCGCATATTAATTTATATTGAAAATATTAATATTATAAAACTCAATAACATTATTATTGTCACAACATAATGAGTGATTTAATTAATCATTTTCATACTTATTAGTATTCATAAATTAGATAGTTATATTCATTATAAATACATATAATTATTTTTCAATTCAAAAATGAAATTTTTTGGTAAATTTTTTTTATAAAAGGTTGTATATGAATTTAAATTTATAAAATTATAGAAATAAAAGTTTAGAAAATTAATTTCACCATTGAATTCATAATTTCAAAATTATATTATAAATACCCAGATTTTACTTGAAATTTTTATTAATTATACGGAATTATTACGAGTCTTTGAAAATTTACGGCACCTAATTCTTGAGGCCCGGTGTGCCTTGGGTACGTTCAGTAAAGGTGTGAGTGGAATTTTCTACCTCTTGAATCGTTACTCGAATTAAAAGTATGAGGGAACCGTTTATTCTCTAGCACCAGGATTCACATAAGGGAGGCTTTACTTTGACCACAGTAGTTCTGGAGAAAAAGTTATGTTTAGTGACTTTTTGAAAAGAAATGAACTGAAATAATTTAACAATTTTATTTTCTTTCTTATCCACCAAAGGAATAGAAGAGTGTGGGGCTAGAGAGATGTCAATCCAATAAATGGCTTGACAAGTTAATCTTATGTAATGATGTCATTATGGAATTATGAAGGATCCTAATTAACAAGCCCCCATTAATTCCATATGTCGTTACTTGCCCTACCCTCTCTTATATATATGCAGTGTGGGTTGGGGTATTGGCAAAAATTTGCGAGGGAGAAATGTACTGATTGTGTACCAGGAAGATGAAACCTTAGAGTACAGTCTTGATCGAAGTGGGATGTGACCGGTGACACAGAACCACACACCAAAGGATGATATACGAGTGGCGTTGTTGTGAACCGGTTTTAGGAATGAAGAAAACAATCAATCGACAAGCGCGGGTGCTCTCCAGTAAGTTTACGAGGTATGGGGTTTATTATTTTATGCATTTTAAATGTTTTCCTCTTCAATGTCCTTTAATAATATGAAAAACTAGGACTAACTGAATAATGGGATGATCTGTGATTCATTAAATTTTTCAAGAGGTTTTTGTCGGGTATCATTGTTGGGTTTTGATTGTTTTTTCATTCAATTGAATATTAAACCCTTAATCACCCTCATGTTAACGATCTAACGCATATAGTGACGGGCCAATGAACTCATCCCAATCCCTCCATAATATTTCTATCTTTGCACCTCCATGGAAGACAACCAGCATGGCGACACCAACCGGCTATGTTGGGGACAATCCATCGACACACGACATAAGAGAAGTCCATGACACAAAGCCATAGCCTCCATCATAGCGGCTATCACCTGCCAGCAACGGAGGAGGTACGGTGTCCCGTCACGCGTTGCCTGGGAGAAAAGAGAACTGAAAAAAGTCTATCGTGGCTACCGGAGGAAGGCAGTCAGCACCCTAGCTGGTGGCATGTGGTGGAGCGGCGCCCCATCGTGTGGCGTTGGATAGGTTAGCTGGAAAACCGGCCAGCCATGAAGGAATCGGTGGGACCTACATTATCAGGTCCCATGTACCACTTGGCAGCTTCATGTGGCACCGCCGCTGCGAAGAAGACTGAATGGCCTTCGGTTGTTAGGGAAAACTGGGGGTCGCTCCCCTAGTGGCGGCTAGGGCGGACCCCCCTAGCGAGTCGAACCTCATGCGGTTGGGCTACCTTTGCGGGTTGCCCCCTTGTAGGCTGGGATTGAACATGGCATAGAGGGATGAGCCTGCCGCAGCCTACCCTAGACTGGGTCGGGCCAGGTCAGTCTAACCGGGTCGGACTGGACCCGGGCCAACCGGGCCCAGAAAAACATAAATGGCCATATCTTGAGATCTAGACATCTGTTTGAGGAACCCTCTGTGGCATTCAGATCCTCAGATCAAGATGGTCCTTTAGGTATACTCCTCATGAGTTTTGGTGATAATTTCAGTATGAATGGGTTGGTTCGAACCCAAATCCAACCGGTCCCCCAGAACTAAAACGCTTATAACTCACAGATTGGGCGTCCGATTGTCGCGCTGTCTGTCGCGTTAGAACCCGTATGACATGGAAATTAGTTGGGTTAATCTTATGAAGGTATTTGTAGAATTGGAGGTATGACTGATATCTAGAGTGCAGATTCTATGGAACTCGAGTGCATTGGGTGTGTGAAATCCAGTGGTTGGCCCTAAGGTGGAGGTTGGAGACAGATCATATGGAGGTCAGTGCTCAATGAACATGTGTGGGTCAGCGCATACAGATCTAGTGTTGGTTAGATCTTCCAGGGGATAGTTTTCAGTGATCCTATGTGGGTTAGTGCATACCAATCATGTGTGGGTCGGATCCTATGTGGGTCAGCGCACATCGATCCAGTGTGGGTCAGCACATACCGATAATGTGTGGGTAAGATCCTCTGTATGGCATTGTGGGGGTTAGTTACCTATTAACTTTGGGTGGGTTGGATCCTATTTGGATCATTTCATGGGTCATTACCTATTGATACTATGTGGGTCAAACTATATATGGTCAGAAGTAGTACCTCTTGACATAATAAGATGATTTAGCTTCACGACTAATGATATTACTTCTCTACATCATTGAAAACCTAGTTTGAGATGAGACTACTTTGAGTAGAATCTTTCTGTTAATTAATTATGATTGAGACCATTCATTTTGGTTTTTTGTTGAAATTCTAAGAGACCATCAGGGGTCTTAGGTTCCCTAATAGGTGTTGTTATACACACGCATGAACGGGCTTCATCTGCACCTGGTTGTGTCATGTGTTGATAACAAAAAACTGGGCTGAGTATTGAGGGAGCTAGGACCAGTCCGTACGCGGAGGAGACTAGAGGAAGTGGAGTGATGATGATTCATGTTTTACCTACACTTCAAGTTGGATCTGTGGTGGACGATCCAGGAGCATATTTTCACTTTTTAGCTGTATTGTACTTTTCAGTTGTACTTGTACATTTCTAGTTGTGCTTGTATTATGTCCCCTTCCCTTCAACACTCTTTTACTAGAGTAGTTTAACTTTGTGTTTTCTCCCATTTTTACTCTTCTATATGTGTTTGTTCAGGATTGAAGGCAAGGAATTCCAATTTTAGGGATATTTCTTTCTGGTGCTAGTCGTCAGCCGCTAGCCTATGGATGGAATACATGGGGTAGTCACAGCAGAGGCCCCTGGGGACGGGTCATCACAAAGTGGTATCAGAGGAGTCAGTTCTATCGAAGAACTGAGACTCTGATATTTTCAATGTAGCAATTGTTTTAAATGTTATGAGTGTGGTTTTCAGTTCGGGGAGTCAAATGTTGGTGCGGTGGCCGATGCATCCATACACCAGGACCCTAAATTATGATTTCTAACCCAGTGCACGAAAAAAATGATTTTGCATGTTTTTGGAAAGATTTTCCTTTTGATATCTTTTTTATTTATAACACTAGGTACAAATTTTTGACCATGGAACACCTGTCTACTTTTATGATACCTCCACAAATACAACAATCCAGGATTCCTCAGTGAGTATGCGATGATGTCTCATAGAGTGATAAGGCCTCGGTGCAAGTCCCTCTTACAGAGATATCACTTTCAGGTGGTGTACCAGCAACACCACTACCCGTTGGGCATCATTTTCCACCCGCCCCACAATTAAAGGGTCCACTCCGACTGAGCGTGTTGCACGAGTTTCAGCTATAGAGGCCTCCGAGGTTCCGAGGAGAGATGGACCCACAAGTGTCTAAGGACATCTTGGAGGCCGTATATAGAGTTTTCTGCATGGTAGGGACACCAGTTGACCTTATGGTGATCCTAGAAGCCAGACAATTCCAGGAAGTAGTAGGGAGATGGTGGAGCCTGAGTCTCTAGATACATGAGGATGTGACCCTAGTCTGGGTGGACTTAGAGATCCATTTTAGGTAAAAGATCATCCCAACGACCTAATGCCTTGTGCAGATATAGGAACTCCTGCACCTACAACAGGGAACCATGATAGTGGCCCCGTACTCATCGACGTTCACTGATCTATCCCACTACTTAACTAGCATGGTACAAGAACCATTCTTTAGGGCCAGGACCTTTTAGAAGGGTCTTCTATGGGAGATCAGAGCCTCGATGATATCATTCAGCAAACTAGCACAAGTTGGGTTACTAGAACGAGTGCTTTGTGTGGAAAACATCCTAGCTGAACATGCACCGTCAGTGAGACCCAACACTGGGAGACACATAGCAGAGTTATCTAAGACTACTAAAAGGCCAATGACACAGATGTCCAAGCAGACAAAACCATATGGTGGACGGTTTCGGGATGTAGGGTCGGAGGTGTGGGTGTTGCGAGGTAGAGGCGGTCAGACGAAGGACAAGCAGTGCCTCAGATGCATCGGACAGGGTCACATGGCTCATGAATGCCCAACCCACCTTATGGACAACCAAAAGCGGGTCGATTGACCACCGAGGCCGATGAAGAGGTTTTATCAAGAAGGTCCGCTGGCAGCAGGATGACGTGGCAAAGGAGCTGGTCGTGCAGCAGACGGTGGGCGGCGATACAAAGCTCTACTGACACTACCACAAGGTGGTCCACCCCTACCACAAGGTGGTCCACCCCTACCACAAGGATCAAGTGGAAAGGGAAGAGATCATATCTAGGAATATGAGGCCTATTACCACAACCCTATAGATATGATTAGAGGTATGATTGGTTTTTACTAGACCTTAATTAGAGTACTTATAGACACATGCACCATTCACTCTTTTATTCCCACAAACCTTGTTCGGAGCACGAAGATTCTGGTGGAGCCATTGGATCGATCATTATAGCTAGAGACTCTTATGGGGGAATATTTTATGATTACACAATGGGGCTTGCAATTTGAGCTTACATAAGGATGCGAGAGCTTCATATGGGATCTTCTAGTAGTGGCGTTGAGGCCTTACTATGTCATCATGGGTATGGAATGGTTATCTATAGTCCATGATCATATTGACTATATTAGGAGAAAATTGTGGTGTGTCTTCAAAGATGGGACTGGGTTTTCATTCATCGGTGAGAAGGGAACCTTTGCAGCATAAGATGGATTTACACAGAGGAGGGTGTAGCTGATTACACATTAGTTGTCTAGCCATACCCTCAGATCTGTAGCTGTTGAGATTCTAAACTATCCTTTAGTGGTGTACTAGTATGCCAATGCCCTTCATGATGATGTTCCAGAACTACCTCCACACAGAGAGGAATACTTCCACATCAACATGTGGCCCGAGATGACACCGATATCTACCCCAGCATATCGGATAACTCCCGTGGAACTTTGTGAGTTATGTGTATAGTTGGGGGACTTGTAGAGAAAGGGGATCATAATGCCCATAATTTCTCCATGGGAAGCCCCAATTTTTTTCTCCAAGAATGAATATTGTAGTTTGAGACTCTATGTGGACTATCCGTACCTCAACCAGGTGATTGTGAAGAACAACTATTCACTACCCAGGATTAATGATTATATATATACGATGAAGGGAGATCATTGGTTTTCAAAGATAGACCTCCTATCAGGATATCACCAGCTCAGAGTATGAGATGAGGATGTGTAGATGATAGCTTTTAGAAGTTGGTATGTCCACTATGATTTCTTGGTTATGCCATCCGGCATGACAAATTCCCTTGTAGTGTTCATGGGACTCATGAACATGAACTTCCAGCCATTCCTAGAAATCTTTGTGGTGGTCATAATAGATGATATCTTAGTCTACAAAATGACGGAGGAGGTGCATGCCTATCATCTGCAGATAGATCTGGATACACTCTGAGAGAACCAGATTTAGGGTAATCTCTCGAAGTGCGAGTTCGGAAAATGAGAGGTCCACTTTCTGGGGCACATTATCTTAGAGGATAGAGTTGTAGTGGATCCAGCAAAGATATAGTATGAGCTTTCTAGGGAGCCCCCTAGAAGTGTGACTGAGGTGTGGAGCTTCTGAGTGTTGTCTGGATTCTACCAGAGATTCATTCTGGACTTATATAGAGCTAAGACACCCTTCTCAGCTTTGACGAAGAAGGGACATCCCTTCATATGGATGGAGATATTCGAATAGAGTTTTCAGGTACTGAGGTGGAGACTCACATGTGCTCCCATATTGAGGCTTCCAAAACAGGGTATTGTGTATGTACTCTACTGTGACACATCAGGGACCTGACATGTGTGTGTTAGGATGTAGGATTGAGAAGTTATCTCTTATTCCTCATGATAGTTGAAGAAACATTAGCGGAACTATGCTACTCATGACCTGAAGTTAAAATTATTGGTCGTCACCTTGAATGTCTATTAATATTACTTGATCAGAGAACATTTTACTGTCTACTCTGATCACAAGTTTCTAAGGTATATATTCCCTCAGAAGGACCTAAGCCTTCCATAGCGACAATGTCTAGAGATCCTCCTGGACTATAATATTGATATTTTCAATACTTTTGAGAAGGGAAATGAGGTAGCAGATGAACATAGCCAGATGTTTGGTCTACAGTTTCTGAGTGAGGAGACATAACCACTAGCCACATTACAGATATCCTTTGTAGATAGGGAAGGAGCATCCTACCTCTAGTCTTTTGCAGTCACTCCCCAACACCTTCAGTGAGTTGGGGAGGCGTATCTTTTAATGTTTGACTGTGAGGCTCGACGTGTTCAGATATCCTCAAGAAAGGAAACTGAAGGATTTTCTGAAGGTGGGGAGCATGTCATCTTCTTCGGAGGGCGTACCATGGTACTAGTGAATTTTTGGGAGGATGTGTTTAGAGAGATTCATACATACCCTTTGGAATTATATCGTAGTGTAGCGAAGATGTACCAGGACCTCCAGCGCCAGCACTGGTGGCCAAGGATGAAGAATTATATAGTGGAATTTGTTTCTAGATGTCTCACTTGTCCGCAAGTGAAAGTCGAGCTTCGGGTTCTCGATGTATTAGCATGTCCAGTAGAGGTTCCGGAGTGGAAGTGGGATGGCATCTCCATGGACTTTGTGGCCGGTCTTCCACGTACATCTAGGGGTCATGATTCCATCTGGGTGATCATTGACTAGCTCACCAAGTAGGACCACTTCCTACCCATTTGAGAGAAAGGATCTATAGAGGGATTGGGATGCCTCTACATACAAGAGTTTTTATGACTTCATGGGGTTCAATCGACGATCGTCTCAGGCCATGAGGCAGGTTTTTCATCCTGGTTGTGGAAAGGATCACAAGAGGAATTCAGGACTCATCTATGATTAAGCTTCATCTTTCATCCTCAAATGGATGGTCAGCCATAGTGGACCATCCAGATGTGGAGGACAGTCATCACGCATGAATCCTAGATTTTTTACATAGTTAGGAGGATCAATTGACCTTGGTGGTGTTGACATACAACAATAATTACACTCCACCATCTTTATGGAACCTTTAGATTCCTTGTACGGTCATCCTTAAAGATCACCTATATACTAGACAAACCCTGGAGAGTCTACACTTTTGGGTCAAAAGTTGGTACGGGCTAATACTGAGATGATGCCGACCATCCAGGAGCAGATGAAGACTTCGCAGAGCAGGTAGAAGTCTTCAGCTGATAGAAGAAAGAGACATTTGGAGTTCCAGGAGGGGACTACATATTCTTGTTAGTCTCCCCTCAACGGGGACTATGAAGATTTGTCTGAGGTGGAAAGTTATCACTAAGGTTTATCGGGCCATTTCTGAAAATTCGAAGGACATGTGAGGTGGAAAACCACTTGGATATTCCACCACCATTGGTGAAGGTGAATGTTGTATTTCACGTATCCTAGGTGAGGAGATACGTGCATGAACCATCTCACAGCATCAACCATTGTGAGATGGACTTTGATGATGGGGCGACGTTTATAGAGGTTACAATGGAGATTGAGGATCAATAGGAGTGGGTCCATTGTGGGTGGTCAATACCTCTAGTGCACATTCACTGGTAGCATGGGATTATCTAGGAGAGCACATGGGAGAAGGAGGTTCAAATTCCTTCTTAACACCACTATTTGTTTCTGTAGTCTCTATTGTGGCTTTTGGGGATGAAAAGCCCTAAGTTCGGGATAATGTAAAGGCCCGGATGTTCCATGTCATTTTTTAATAGTATGGAATTTTTAAGAGCCTTTGAAAATTGACCGTGCTTGATTCTGAGGCCCGATGATCCCAAAATAAAATTCAGAACTTTTTTCGGGAACATTTAGTAAATGAATGAGCATCATTTTCTAAATTTTGAATTCTTGCTCGGATTTAAAATCTGAGGGAATCGTTGAAGCTGAAACTCCAAGATTCGTTAAAGGGAGGCATTACTTTGACCGTAGTAGGTTTGGAGAAAATGTTATGTTTTGTGACTTTTTTAAACAATATGAAATAAAATAATTTTATTATTTTATTTTCATTTATCCCCACCAACGGTCAAGAGGAGTGTGGGGCCAGTGATATTTCAAGCAAGTAAATGGATTGACCTGTCAATCTAATGTATGAATGTCTTTAGTGAATTAAGAAAGTTCCTAATTATTGAGCCCCTTTGATTACCCACGTTGTTACTTACCCTCCACTCTAATATATATATGGAGTTTGGGGAGGGGTATCGATGTTGTTTCACCAAGCAGTGAAGTGTTGAATGAGTGCAGAGAGGCCGAAACCAAAGAGGATAGAGCAGATCCCAGCGAGAGGTGATGGGTGACACCGAACCATGAACTAAAGGATGACGTACGACTGGTGCCGTTGGGAACCGGTTTAAGGAACGACGAAGAAAATCCACCTACAAGAATGGGAGATCTCCAACAGATCTATGAGTTAGAGGGTTTATCCGGTGAAAATTTTTAAATGTTTTTCAACTTTCCTATTCGTGAATAATACAATAAAATTGGACCAACTGACTAATGGTTTGTTCTGTGATTCATTCGTTTTTGTAGGTGGTTGTTGCGGGGTATCATTAAATGGTTTTGATTGTCGTTTAATTCAATTGATTATTAAACCCTTAATCCCCCTCATCTTTACAAGCTAATGAGGAGCGCATGGGCCTAACGAACCAAGCACAATCCCTCTATTATCTTTCTATCTGGTGCCTCCAAGGTAGACTACCAACAAAGATACACTAACCAGCTACGTTCAAGATAGCGCATCAATGCACGCCGCAAGAGGAGGTTGTATCAAAATGAAGTGACAGTCAACGAAGCGGTCGACACAGGCCAACTGTAGAGGAAGCACAATGCATCATCATATGCCACTAGTGTGAAAAGAGGGCCACAGATTGTCATCCACAACAACCAGAGGAACACTGCCGATACCCCGGACAGCTGCGGGTGGCCGGGCAGCATGCCGTCACGCGCAGCTAGGGAAGTCAGCCGACACATCAGGCAACTGTAATGGAATTTTCAGGACCTGCTCCAGCCGGTCTTGTGTGGCCCCTGTCGGAACCACATAGAACTTCCATTGTAAATAATAACAAATAGCCTTTGGAAATTCAGGAAAATAGGGGGACTATCCCCTGGTGGAGGATACGGAGGACCCCCCTTGTGGGTTGCGCCTCTCACAGTTGGGCTGCTACCCAGTGGGTCACCCTTCACGGGACGCCCTTCGTAGGCCACCCCATTAAGGGTGGGGCTGCCATTGTGGGCCACATTGGAGGGCCACCCCATTCTGGGATGGTTTTTCCTCAACCTAGTGGGTTGACCCCTCCATGACCCCACCCATAATAGGTTGTCCTGGGTCAGTCCGACAGGGTCAGACCGGACCTGGGCCCACTGGGCCCAAAAACACTTAAACAATCATATCATGAGAAACAGACATTCGTTTCATGAAATGTATATGGCGTTGGGATCCTTGGATTGAGATGGTCCTTTTTATATACTACTCTTTAGTTTTTGAGTCATTTGGAGTACTACCAGGTTGGAACGAACCCGAATCTAAATAGGACCCGATAACTAAAACACTTATAACTCATAGACCAGACATCTAATTGGCGCATCGTCTATCGCGTTGGAACCCTTATGACATGGAATTTATATGGGTTACTCTTTTGAGGAGCTTAGTGGCGGTAAAGGTATGGTCGTTATATCTAGGGAAGATTCTACAGAAGTAAAGTGCACTAGGTGCAAGGAATCCATTTGCTGGTAGTGAGGCGGTGGTTGGAGACAGGTCATAAAGAGGTCAACGCTCATCGATCCAGTGTGGGTAAGTGCATACCGATACTATGTGGGTCAGATCCTATGTGGGTTAGTTCTCAGCAATCCTATTTGGGTCAGCGCATACCGATCCAGGGTGGGTCAGCACTCAGCGATCCTGTATGGGTCAGTGCATATCAATTATGGGTGGGTCAGATCATGTGTGAGTCATTGAGGAGGTTAGTTATCTATCAACTTGGGGAGGACAGATCCTTTTTGGATCATTTCAGGCGTTAGTACCTATCAATCATGTGTGGGTCTTACTCTGTATGGTCAGAAGTAGTGCCACTTGGTATAATAAGACGATCAACCTATTGATCATGAGTGATATACTTTTCTGTTTTGTCGATTGCTTCGTGATTTTTTATTGAGGTCATGCTTCATGGTTTTCCTTTGTCGAGTTCTGATAGATCTTCAGGGGTCTTGAGGTTCTTATTGGGTATTTTTATACTCACACTTGCATTGGATTCACCCACACCTTGTTGTGTCTTGTGCAGAAGACAAGCAGCTGGGAAGAGGTTTGAGGGATGCAGGACCAGTCAGTACACAGAGGAGATGGGCGGACATGGAGTGATGAGGAGGTGAGATGTACCAACCCTTTATGTAGGATCCGTAGGGGACAATCCATGAGCCTCTTTTAATTTTTCAACTGTGATGTACTTTTCAGTTATACTTGTACATTTCCAGTTGGGCTTGTATTCCGACCCCTTACTTTTAACACTCTTTTAATATAGCTATTAACTTTGTGGTTTCTTCTTGTTGTATTCTTCTCTATGTTTTTGTTCAGGGTTGAAGGCAATGCCTTCCTATTTTAGGGATACACCTTTCTGCTGGTAGTCCCCAGCCCCTGGCCTATGGATAGTGGGTTTGGGGTAGTCACAACACGGGACCAGGGGACGGTAGTGACATATCTGATATTCAATTTTTTATAGTTTGTAGGAAAAAAATATAATATTCAATAAATACTAAAAATAAATTTTCCTATTGAAAATTGTATATTAATTTAAATTTTTAAAAAATCAAAATTAAATATTTGATATGTCTTCAATTTTAATTAGTTTATTTTAATGAATAATCCAATTATGGGTTTTAAATTAACATTATACTTGAATTTATTATAATAATATTTTATATGTTAAATATTTATTTTTATGAATCTTTTTTGTTCATCAATTTTTTTCCAATTGATGTTTGTATTAAATTATTTCACTTTGACTTTTTCAATTTTGAGCAATGGATTCCATATTTTTTATCAGTGGTTCCAAATTTTGTTATTTTTTCACTTCTATTTTTTCTTAATATGAATTGTAACCTTAGTAATTTATGATACCACAGAAAGGTAAAATTGTGTAACTAAGTGGTAAAAATAATATGAAATCGTCTAGAAAATGGACCATAGCACTTGAAATAATTTTACTTGATGATTCCTTTTCATTCATAATCTTAAAAGATACTTTTATTAGTAAATTTTTTCATAAACATTTTATTATAACTTTTATAATATTTTATCTTATGAAAAATAAAAAATTTCACACAATTTTTTTCAAAACAATATTATACTTTTAATGAGTATAAATAGTTTATATCTTACATTATAAGTATTAATTTTAGTGATAAATTATTTACCTTCAACATTGTAATTTATTATATTTTTTATTTAAGAAATAATTACCTTAAATAATTACAAAATGATGAAGAAATAATGATAAATTTCATGAAAAAATAATATAAATGATAGTAATAATATTAATAGTATATTTAATGAGAATTAAATTGACATATCAATTTTCATGATTAAACAATGTAGGCATGTATTTATATATTTTATTTGAATTTTTTTATAGATCATCTATAAGTCAATGTAAATGAATATTTTTGAAATTGACAATATAGATAATTTATGAATATAATGTTTCATTAAATGATATAAAATATTAAAATTAAATTTTATTTCAAAGTTATTATTATATTTTCTAAAATTTCACCAATGGTCCATTTTTGTTAATTTTTTCCGTTTATCATAAATAGTATTCCCTTCACAGAATAAAAAATTCATTTTTTCTCATTAAATGTGAAAGTGGTTTATGAAATTATAAAACAAAAAGATAATGTTACAAATATTATCTGAACAAATCAAAATTTTATTATATAATTATATTTACACAGAACATAATATTATCCTCCAATATTATCATTTTTTCAATATTAGTATCGACATTAATTTCTATTAATTTAATAGTTTGTTAAATTTTTTTAGTGACCCTATCTACTATTATAAAATAGATCATCTTATTTTCATTTATTCACAAATAAAAAGAATATAGGTTCACCAAATACCTACCAATACATCTTCATAAAATCAATAATAACATTTTATTTGTATTTTGTGTGGCATAACACCAGCATAATAGAGTTTAGATGTTAAGAAAATTAGATTTTCTGAATAAGAGGTACAGTTTCTAACCACAGGTTTTTGTTTATTTTCTACAATAAAATCCTTAAAATAAAATTGTAAAATGGTGATATAATAAAAAATTTATCTCTAATATATGGATATGTTATTATATTAATTTATTAACCTCTGACCCCTACATCCTTGATTAAATGAGAATGGACTCCATCAATTTTGTGTAAAGCAGACTACCACCTCACGAATATGTGTAATTTGTTTACCATTAACAAGAATGATTGATGGTAATAGTGATATATTTAATATTTATATTTGATATAATTCATATATTTATAATTATAATTTGATAAAATATAACTTCTTTCTAACCATTACATTCACTGAAAAATGATAGCATCTTTTATGCATACATGTGGACTGAAATCTTCACATAGTGATGTGATTATTTTTTTACCACCACATAACAATGATATTATATATGTACATATATATCAAAACTATAAAATGATAATTAGTAAATTATTATAAATATATAAATGGAAAATAATTTTTACACACTATCCTCATGTATCGTTGAAAAATTGCAGTGTAACTCATACGTATCTATGTCGTACCATCTCCATGATCATAACATAGTTCATTTTGATAAAAATATATAATTATTGGATTTAAATGTTTAATTTATGTATAAAACTAAAAATTATTTCATTATTATTATTCCTGATATGATGGAATAATCACCTCCTTGGCCAAATTCTACATACCAATGTCATTTTGGACTATTGCAGCTAGGATCGTGAAAATGTCAGGAGCGAACAAAAATAATTAATTAATTACAAATAACATTTTGTTGAATGGAATAAAGGGAAATATTAACATTAAATTGTTCAAATTAATGTAAATAATTGTCATATACTTTATAATCATTAATATATAGAACACAGACTTTGTTTCAGACTAATGGTAATGGAATTTCAATTAATTATATTTTTTAATGTTTCCCTATCAATATTGTATCTTCCAAATACATCATTAAAAAATTATATTTTGAGTGAATTTATTTGTACATAAAATATTAAATTTTATCTATAGATTGCCTTATTTAATTGGTTTTCAATATTGGACTATTTTAACAGAATGTTTTGAAGTTCATTACATTAGGGAAAAGGAATATTCTATTTTAGCACATATAGTAAGAATTACATTTTCCACCACCATAAATATTATAAGATGTTTGGATTCCTCTATATTAATTCTTATTTTATTCAAAGGAAAACCTTATTTTTCGTTTTCTATGTATGTTATTGTATAAGTTGTTTTAAAACATTATTTTCATCTTAATATATGAAATTTTTTATATACCAATTTTAAAGAGATTATCAACGATTCTGTGATGAAGAAAGAAAGAATGAATTGTTTTATTCATTACATAGTACATAATAATAATATATAAGAAATGATGAGCATTAAATAGCATATATAATGGGTGCACCAAAATATAACTAAATATTCGTAATATACCATATACAATGGGAACACCCAGATAATGTGAGGTGAGTCAATTTTTCTTATATGATGAGTTCCCCCAGAAAGAGATAGGTGATCCCATTAGAGATTATATGATCAGTGTGACTAGATATAACTCCAATTCATTGGGTAATTTTCATTTTCATTATATTTATTATGTACAGGGTTACTAGAGGGTTTCTTATACAGATTTAATAGTGCTCCACTTGTTTTTGACATTAGTTATGGATAAGATGTTCTAGGATTCATTAAAGTGATTTTATTTTATTTTTTATGGGTATTAATGTATTTATTTTAAAAATAGGGGTGTTTTTTTATAGAAATGATTTATTACATTTTTTCAAATAAAATTGAGATAAAGCTAATAATTTCAATGATTTTTATATTTTTGACCAGGCTAATGGATTTTTTTCTTTTTTGTGTATCTAATTTGGTTTTCTGTGCTAATCCCACATTTCAAATTTATTCGAATGGTTTTTAGGGATGATTATAAAAAATTATGAGGTTAGGATCAAAAATATGAAGATATGTTAAAAAAAGAAAACATGATTCATTATAAATTTTATATATTTGAGGAAAAATGGATACTAAAAATATGTGTAAAATTTATAATGTAAAATTTATTTGTTTATAGGTGATGACCTAATTCTCTGTAATTCTAATAAGAATATTTATTTAGTAATTTAATAATGTGAATTATAGTTGATATACACCTTAATATACAATGATTAATGATGAGTCCTTAATGTTTTTTTACCAAATAAAGGTTTTGATAATTTTATATTTTCGGATAATGTTATTTTAATAATAGGGAATGATTCTAAATCATTGTATATTTTAAATTTCATAGATTTTGAATATTACCAAATTGATTTTTCTAAAATATGTCTGTTAAAAATATTTTTCCAAAATTGAAATAATGAAGTTGTAGTAAGAAGTTAATACGATGAAAATAAACATCTGAATTAAAAACATAGAATCAATGAAATTTGGACTGAACATTTTGTTATATTAATGGATCAGTTTCAATAAGTTATAATATATCGGGTATCCATGCTATAGATAATTAAGATAATCTTTACGAGAATGTGGTTCTATAATATAAATTTATGAGACAACACCCTCCAAATTCATTGAATCTTTAAACCTAGTAACAGATTAATGATGCATAAATTATCTAAATGAAATGATTTATGTAATCGGATGTTCATAACATAAAAAGATAACTCCATCCAAATATCATTGTTAAAGATGAATATGATCAATTGTGTAATTTTTCTAAGAATATTAGATAATGAGAACCGATTTATTCACAAGAATGGGTGCATTTTCGAAACATTTAATTGATATATATTTTATTCACGTTTTCAGGCCGTTAATGGAGTGACAATTCATGTAATTGATGAAAAATAACTATGATTATATAGATGTGTATGAATAAATTTTTAAATTATTAGATCATAACTTATCCAATTTAATTCGGTATATAGATAGAAAAATTATGTTATTTTATTTAGAATTAAAAGAATTTTTACATTGAGATTTGGATGAAATATAATTTAAAATCTATAAGAATGTATTTCATCGTCATATGAATGTGGAGAAAGATTATTCCCAAACATGTTCTTTTTGAAATTAAAAGATTAAGTTGTTGTGATGGTTGATGGAAATTCAGAGTCATCAAGCAATGATATTCGGATGTAATCCCCCATCATATTATTTGTGTGGTAAAAAACATTCTATGGAATGTTTGACAATATTTGAGAAGTGTTCCTAGTGCGGTAAGATTGGTAATATGGTTTAAGAATGTTGATAAAAGTGTCCTAAATAATCAAATAATTGGATAATAGATAACCATCCAATGGTGAGATGATTTAGTTTTAATTTTTTGTGTTATTATTCTATCATGTCTTTAAATATTTTTACATATTATGGAAAAAATCATGATCAAAAAGATTATGGTGAGGTAAAATAAATTTCTACTACTATGTTAGATGTTTGGTCTTCAAATGAAGTTGTGATATGTATGTTAGAAGATCATTCAAATTCTATTAATACCTTGTTTGAATTAGTTTTATCATATTCATTATTTAATATAAAATTTTCATGTAAAATTTTAAATATCTCATCTTAAATGTATTATATAACTTTTAGTGAAAACTATTGGTGGTAATATTAATGGAAACAAGAATTAATGAAATCCTTCTATTGTTATATATGTAATGTTATTTATTTATAATGTTTTTTAATATACAATAGTAGATTTTGATATTGTATTGGGATTGGATTTGGATATTAGATTATCATTATAAGATAGATTTTACATGTGAGAAAGTATTGTTTATTGATTTCATAACTTTAATAACCTAACAGAATGTCAAAAAATTAATTTTTGATGTCATTGAATGTTACCTTATTAATATTATTGAAATGAAAGAAAATATTCAATATTTTGTTCTCCTAGTGCTGAATGAATATATGGATGTTTTTCATTAATGATTTACAAGGTTTTATACCAAATTGTGATGTGAGTTTTCTATTTTCAGAGTTCCTATTAGATATAAAATTTCAGAAATTCCTAAACCAATGACACGTACAGATCTTTTGGAATTATAAAATAAAATATATGAGTTTCAAGAAAATATTTTAATTTGTCATCATGATTCAACATGGGGTTCTCTAGTAATATATTTTAAAAACTAATAAGTTTAAATTATACTTTTCCATCATTATAGAATTTATAGTAACATCTCTATTAATAAGATGTTTCATTTTTCCCACATTTATTATATGTTTGGTTAGCTAAATGGAAACAATAATATTCATATATTTTTATGTGGTTCAGGTACCATTATTTAAAATTGAATGAGGAAAATATTTTGAAGACCATTTTTTTGACTAGATATGAGAATTTTGTGATCACGGATATTATATTGGGTTATCAAATGTATTAGAATTATGTATCATTTTATTAATATAATTTTCCATTAATATTTAGTTAAGGTTATGGTTTTTTTGTTAATTATATATTTTTATATTAAAAAACTCATAAGATTCATAAATGAAACAAGCTAATTATTTTAAAACTATTTAAAGAAAAAAACATATTGAAAATTTATTTAGTGTAAACTAATATTAAAAATATTTAAATCTTATGTCTTTTTGTTACTAAAAATGAAAAAAAATTAACCTATAAAATATTTTTTTGAAGAGTGGTCAATACCAAAAAATATCATAGATATGCACAAATTTTATAGTTTAATAGGTTATTAATTATCGTTTTGGAAAACATTACTCTATTTTCTTTACTATTAAATAATCTAGTGTCTAATTAATTTAATTTAATATATAAAAAATAATGTCATAATTGAATTTGGAAAAAAATTTAAAATGCCATATATTTTGAAATACCTTTTATAAGTATTGAACTTGTCATCTAAAATTATTATTCTTCATAGGGAATTGGAATCGTTCTAATTTAGAATGATCATGAAAGTGATTATACTTCACAAAAATTGAAAATGATTGAGTTAAATTATCATAAACAAGTTCTTTAATTACATAATCTATGTTTTTTAAAAATTTATCCGCATAATTATATAGGAATTTTTTTGAAAAGTATAATGACAAAAATATTATAACGTATATATTAAATCCAAAAAATCATATCTTGAGGAAAATAAGATGGCTTAAACTAATCAAGGGTTATTATTGAAACATTCATTATCATCCATGAAATCAAAAAAAATTGGGACTCAATTAGAAAAATAATGTCCCATTAACCATTTTACATTGTGCACACTATCATTTCGTAAATGAGTAGATAAAATTATTTCCATGAAGTTATGGATGGAGAAGCATCGAATATTTTTTTCGATGATTGTACAAATGTCCCTTCTATTAATAATTAATCATGCTAAGAGTGATTATTATGACTCACCTAAAAAGGTATATCTGGTTATGAAAGTTATGTTTTTAGAAATTAATATTGAAAATACTGTATTTTGGGATTTGGAAAGAGAATTTGTCACCAAAATGATTTATTATGATTGAAAATCCTAGTTCCCCATTTTTCATTCATTCATGGAGAACTACAATGTATAAAAAGAATCATGAGTATTACTGGTGGAATGAATGAAAAAAAGTTAATTATAATATTTTTGTGAAGTGTCTGACTGGCCAATTGTTTAATATAAGATGAAAAATTCCAAAATTGGTGTTTCAAAACTTTATATTACAATAGAGGAAATAAGAATATATATCAATGGATTTAATAATGGGATTTCCAAATACATCATGAGGTTTTAATGCTATTTAGGATATTATTTATCAATTTTCTATTAATACATTTTTCCCTCTCATTAACCTTTATAATGTATTTTGATTTTATTTATATACATTACCTCAAAGAAATAATCAGGATATATAGAGTTCCTATCGATATCTAATCTGAATGTGATCCTAGTTCATGTAATTTTTTTGGAAATTACATTAGAGGTCATTGGATAATAAAATAAATTTTGGTATAGTTGTTCATCCTCAATTTGATGGAAAATAAAAGAGAATTAATTAGGCCATTTATAACGTAAATTATGATTTTTAATGGATTTCAAGGGAATATAGAATTGGTGTATATTTATTATTGAAAAATTTTTAATAAAAATTTTCATTCAAATATAGATGGTAAAATTTTAAGCTTTATATGGAAAGTAGTATCAGACAACATCTTTTTGGGATGAAGTAAGAGAAAGATTCTTTGTTGGACCATAATTGATTATTGTAAAGATTAATTATCTGGAGATCATTTAGTAGTATATAACGATGGATCAATGGTAGTGGATTTTTTTTCTAGATAAACAGATAAAATATATTTAATTCCATGTAGGTGATCATGTATGTCATAAAGAAACTACATGGAATATGGTATGTATTTTTAGTAAAAAGGGAGAGCTTTGTACATGATTCATTAGATAATATTAATTCCATTAAGAATTTGGACGAATTACTTATGAAGTATCTTTTCCTCTAATTTTATCCAAATTATACAATACATATCATGTTTGGATTTTATGAAAATATGCTCCAGATTGATGCCATGTTTGGAGCCACGTGGTTGTTCACTTCAATGATTACCTTTATTATGTAGAACATCCAGTTCATATTATTAAAAAAGAGATCATGATTTTTTTTGTAAGGTAATCAGTCATGTAATTATATATTTGAAAAATAATTTTTGTAAAGAACAAATATGATAATTTGATTATTATATGGGTGAATGATATTCCCAACATGTTTTATATGTGAAAACAATTATTATGATGAAATTTTCCAAAATGGATAACAATGTAGAAACCCTACTAATTATATAATAAATTATTTTCTTTTTTATTATTATTATTAAATTTTATGGATATATTCATTATAAATTTATTATGTAACTATTTAAATCAAAAATGAAATATTAATATTAAGAAATGTTTATTAAATGATTTTATTTATAATTTTATTTTAAAAACTATTGAATTATAATTTGAAAAAATTAATTTCATTTTTTATTAATCATGTTAAATTTAGATTATAATATATATATTTTAAATTTCTAAATAAATAGATTTTCAATGAATAGTGAAAAATACTAATTTTTATTGAAAATAATATTTTCATTTTGATAATTTTATAAACTCAATTTTTTGGATTATTTATAAAATTATATCTTGTAATATTTATTTAAAATTATCTTCTTATGTTTTTTAAATGATATATATTGTTTAATATTTTATAAAAACATTTTATACATAAAATATAATTTTTTTATAATGTTTTCATCGAATTGTTCCAGTGAAATATTAAATTATATTAAAAAACATTGGGATTTTATATTATAAAAAAATTATTCCATAATTGATAACTATTGGCACACATACTTTAACATTTTCTTATTTATTATAGGTAAATATTATTAGTAACATTAGTAATTTTAATAACAATGATAACTGATATGGGCACGAAAATGACCCTGACACTTCAAATAAATGTATTATATTATTAAAATTTTCCCATAATCATTCAATATTTGGTAATATGGATATTTATTATCTATTTTTTATTATGATCTTTATAATATTTTATATTAAGAACAGTAAAAAATGTCACAAGCTTCTATTTATTTACTATTATATTTATAATGTGCGTATAAAAAATTATATGTTTAGATATAAATATTAATTTTATATAAAATTTACTTATATTCCTAATAATTTATTTTTAAAAAAGTTTAGTAAAGAAATATTTAACTTAAATTATTACACAACATTAATACGGTATTTATTATGTTAATAAAAAATAAAATAAATGTTATTAAAAGCATTAGAGCTTTTCTAGATTAAAATAATTAATTTTTCCCATGATTTTTATCAAAAAAATGATTTTAGGGATGTGTTAACATATTTTACATTAATTTATTTTTATTTCATGTTGTTATATAATTAAAAAACAATTCATAGTTTTAAAAATGAAAATATTGATAAATTTTTACATAATATTTTATTAAATGATATAAAATCCATTGATATAATATTCTTAGAAAATATATTATTATATTGTATAAAACATCAATCGTGGGTTTTCTATGGTCTCTTATTCCATTTGTTTATATTATTATCACCCACAAAGAGTAAAAACTCAAGTCGAAATTGTATATTTATGTTTCACAATGGTTTAAATTCAAAAGGATAGGGTAAATGTGATAATATAATGTATAAATATTATTATATGAGATTATTTAGACTTATAAATAGAACATAAATTATTATAATCAATATTTATCCATTTATAGATCATAATTATTTTATACTAATTTAATATTTTCTGAAAGTCTGAGAGTACCCCTACCCATTTATATAAAATCACACAGCTTTTTCTCAGTTAATAAAACATAAAATCCCTTGTATGTTTTCCAATAAATACCAAAATTAATTCATTACATCCCTCTTCAAATTATACTAGTCGTGGTTTAGGTATAATAACATCCTTATAGGATATAAGTTGTCAGGAAATATAGACTATATAATAAAGGGGTATAGTTTTTATCCATGTTTATTTGATTAATTTCTTCTTAATCCTGCTTAAATTATTATTGAACATTCTTGATATAATAACATAATCATATTACATATAATAATAATTTATTGTGTTAATTTCATAACCAATATGTATATCCCAGATCCATCAAATGGGATATGGATCCATTATTAATGTGTATGATGGACTACCACCTCAAATCTGATTAATTCGTTTTACATCACCACCTATAATGTCTAGATATAATTATGGAATTAGGTTTATATATGATATTAGTTATATATTTTCATTTTTAAATGTAAATATATCTCTTACATTCTATGATTTTCATTTAATGAATATTGATTACGTTCTTCATGCATACATGTTCTCAACCACCTCCACGAAGTGATGTGATTCATTTTCTAATCACAAAACTAGATAGATAATATATATTAACATATATAAATAAATAAATTGATTTTATTATATTTTTATCAATATAAATAAAAACTATATTAATTACCTACTTTCTATAATGACTATTGAAAAATAGAAATGATACTCATGTGTATATGGACTAATGTTTCCCTAATCATAACAAAATTTATTTTTTACTAAAAATATATCCTGATTGGTTTTATAAGTATAATATATGTCTAAAAATGATAATTATTTCATGATAATTATTCTAGAGAGGATATAACAATGTCCTATTTGACCAAAATAAACCTACAAATTTCATTCTTGACTCATGAATCGTGTATCCTCAAAATGCATGTTGTGTATTCAAATGAATAATTTATATTTTATAAATTTTTATTAAATAAAATAAAATAAATAATAAATATGATAAAGGGTATTAATTATGAAAATAATGAAAATAAATATTTTATTTTGGACCCAAATAACACACATGATGAGTTGAACTCAACGTAAGTGAAGTTCTTTTAGAAATATTCTTTTTTTATTTCTATTTCAACTCTTCTTCATCCATGTCTATGTATTTTAAATCAATTTAGGAATGTATTTATATGGAAATAAAATAATTATTAATGAAATTTTCATTATATCAAAATTTCATTCAAATATTTTTTATAAAAGAATAAATTTATGAATTATTTTGACATTAATTACAAAATAATAAAGGAATGTTTTATTTTTAATGTATACATAGATAATAAATATTCCCACTGATATAAAAATTAGATCAATTTTTTATTACTCTCAAATATTTATTTCTTTACGAAATGAAAACACGTTTTCCCAATTTTTTAATATTATTTGTGATTATTTTTTAATTAATTGGGTATTTTGAAATCCAAAGCAATGGTGTATATTAGTTACCAATAATTTTTAATATATTTTATCATGAAAAGGGAAAAAATATAATATTTATTTATGATATAGTACATGATAAATATATTTCATAAATTTTTGATCTAGGTATAGCTTATTTAATGAGAGTTACCAGAATATTTATGGTGAGCCTTATATAGCTTATACGATGGTTTCTCCCATATAGCACTGGGAGAGCTTGATCTAGTTCTTATGATAGTTTCATTGTGATAGTATCATGTTAGACTACAAGAGAATATTTGATGGTTGTTCCTGTATACCATTATATTTCATTATGTAATATTTATAGTCTTTATATTCATGAAGAATGGAATTACTAGTGGGATTCACAAGTCGATTTAACTATGATTTTTTTATTATTTATATGGGTTCTAAATATGATGATCTAATTTTCCAAAAGGGGTTTTGTTTTCTATATATGGGTTTTAAAGGTTTTATTGGAGTAAAAAGTTTGTGTTTTATTATATGAAATTGATTTATTTCAATCACCCAAAGAACATTAAGATAAACGTAATCATTTTAGGTGTTTTTATGTTTTTCACTTAACTAAAATATATCTTCAATTTATTTACATTACTAAGAATTTTATGTTCACATTTTAAAATGTTTTTCATTGGTTTTTATAATTAGTAGAGACAAGTATGAGGATATGATAAAAATTCTAATGATATTACAAGAAAATAAAACATGAAACTTTTTAAATGATTAAGGATATGGGAATATGGATAATAATTAGGAGTGTCCACTTTATAATTTAACATTTATTTGGTTACAGTTGGCAACCAAGTTCCCTAAACCACTAAAAATAAGAAAACATTGTAAATTTATGAAAGTGGTTTCTAGTTAAATGTATCTTCAATAAGTAATTAATAAGGTCAGTTCTATATAATAATAGTATATTTGTAACATATTATATTTAATAATATATAATAAAAATTGTAATATTAATTTTAATGATAAAATATTAAAATTTCATTAGTAAAAACATTTTTTATAAAAGTAACATCATTTTAAAAAATATCACATTGATGGTAACTATGTATTATTGTTTTCTTGTTTTTCTAGAGGACATCAATTTCTAGCTATTTAATAAAAATAAAATTTTTCAAATACTATATTTCTTATGACATAATATATATTAAATAATTTATTTCAAAAAACAAAATAAATTACCTTACGTATAATTGATAATATTATTGATTCATTTATGAACACTAAGAGTCCTTTCAATAGAATTTTCATTCTCTATAAAGATAATTTATACAATTTAATACACATTTTTATTAGTTTCATTTATAAAAAATATGTATATATATGATGTATTAATGGTTTAAATGAAATAAAAAAAGGAATTTCAAAATAATATAATTCATAATTTCAAATAATATCATTATTTTATGATTTTTTTCTAAATAATATTTCACACATATTTTAAACAAAAAATATCCCTCCCATTCAAGTATAAATTACCATCACAACCCTTAGGTATGAAACATATACAATTCATCCTTTTTATAATTATATATATAATTATCACTTTACATACCCATGTATATCTTAAAATAAATACTTGTTAGAACTAGCCACATCCATTATTGTAAATAAGGCTCATAGCAATCGAGAAACATCAAAAACAATTTAGAAATTATTAATTTTATGTCTAATTTTTCTTTTCTCATTATTCTATTCACAAATCCCTAAATAATATAATCATATAAAGAAAATTTATTTAAATATTAATATGATACTACTTCCACTATCTTGTTGTAAAATTATTATAATCATTTTATAGTTTACTTTGAGTACCAATCCCCATTTTGATAATAACCTTTTAATGGTCGATTTAAATATAAATAACGATATTATCATTAATATATTTATCAATACATGTATATAATGTTACATTAGATTTTTTTATCTATATCAAAATTTCAATATAATTATATATATTCAGTATAAATAGATTATAATTTTTCCAATCTCCCTCCCCCCTCTTTGGTATCCTCTTTAATCGTTAGTTTTCATGCTGGCAATAATGCATTAAATTCATTACATATTACTGATTTCAAGGATAGTGAAAATAATTTATATATAATGATTAAAATGTATTGTTTTATTTTTTTGTATCTTCACTTATTTAATAATCTGACTAAAAATAATTAATCATACATATGAAATCCAAATTATATTCATACAATCCAAAAAAACATTCGTCAATAAATTTTATCTATAATTAAAACCCAATAACTAAATTTTAATTAATATTATTTTTTATTAATAACATTAATAGATGTCACATTGTTTGTAAATAATTTAATAATAATAATATGTTTTATATATATGAGGTAAGAATTTGAGAAAATTATAATGATACCTAATGTAAGGGGATTTCTTACTAAGCATAAATTTTGGGATTTTAAAACTCTTTATAAAGGATAGTTTGTATTTTTTATATAAAAAACCATATAAATTTTATTGTAATAATATTTAGTTAATTTAATATCATATAATTTTTATTGCAATGATTTATTTCTATTTAAAATACTATAATATTTGTAAGGGGTATTTTAACCCTTGCTATCTCTATTGGGTTTATCTGGAATCCCTCTCTCTCTATTTCCCCAAAATTTCATCAAAAAATATCTTCTAAATTTATTTTCTTTTATTCCTATTAAATTATTACAAAAATATTTTTATCAATAAATCTATTAAAATTATTCTTACATATCATCATGATTTTTTCTAATTACATTATATAGGGAATCTCTCATGGAATTTTATGTTTTTTGTCTCTTGTTATTGAAAATTATTCTTATTATAACTAAATAAAGCAAAAAAAATGATAAAAATAGATTAATAATTTTCTTTTTTAAAAGCTACCTTATTATTCATTTATAAAATCCATACAATTTCATTATGAATTCAATTCATTTCTCTATGTATTATATCATGACTAATAATGATATATTATTTCTCTTTATATTGAATGCATGATTATGAGCATATGTTAATGTGATTGGTAGACCTAAATATATATATCCAACCAAATTAATTGGGAAGTGTTATATAAATAGTGATATAAGACTTATGAACATGATTGTTTCCTTATTAAATGTATATATTTACATCTGTACAAGTGTTATGTTTTAATACAATACGACATTATTGATATTAAATGCATGGGAATGGGTGTGTAAGGATTGTCCATAATATTATTGTGTGTACTATAAATCTTGAAAAATATCATATTAATTTTTTCAATGGTTCCAATTATTACGATCCTATAGATATTTCCCTGAAACAGCCTAAGGCATACCACCATTTTATATCTGATCCATTCTATGAAGATCCCAAAAGTGCTTTCTCGGTCATTGTGGGATAGAACAAGGTCATATAGATTAGTTTATCACCACCTTTTAATGAAATAATCATTATGTTTAAATTATAAAGTAATTTAACTTATATAAAATTTTATCATCCCCTATATTTTCATCAGTTATCCATTCAAATGAAAATGTTCCAAAATAAATGTAAAAACCACAGAAAATATAAATTGAAAACTAATTAAACATAAAATCCCGTTACTTTTCTAACTCACACCCAAAAAATAAAAATCATTTCTACCTTTAGTTTTGTCCTTCCATCACATGGATATTTCGACCATCCACTTATAATAACTATTAAAATGTATTACTAGTATTATGTATGGAAGGAAACTAAAAATAATTCAAATGAAATACCTGAACGATTATCTAATGTGACATTCATTCACTCTCTATCTATACAATAACATCATTAAATATTATAGTGATCAAAAACCGAACTTGGAACTAAAAATATATTAATAATGATGGGAGAAAAAATAAAAAAATTCACCTCTAGTTAACCTTTACTTTTAATCCTCGTAATAAATGATTTAGACCATAAAAATCTGTTACATATAATCCAAATACCATGAGGACCGGTGTCATTGGAATACTATATACATTTTACATCAATGTGACAATAAAAACTATCTTCTTTTATTTTTTTCTCCAAAAATGATATTGAAAATACTGTATATATCCTAAATATACATGTAATGGTTTTGAAAATACATTAAAAAAAGGTTGAAATTAAAATCCTTGAATCAAAATAAACATAGCATGGAAACATATCAAGTGATGAAAAGGTATAACATGATATCATAAAATTGAAGGATCAAGAATCATCACAGTGGATAATAACATAAATAACATGGCATAATAAGATCACAGAATCATTTGAAATTTTTTGGGAATATAAAATATAAGAACCTGGTTAATATTCTTGAGGTACGGGTTTCTTCTATTCCTTTTTCCTTAATTGTTTTTGAGAAAATATGGAAAATGGGGGAAAATACAAAATTTTGTGACTACACACTATGTACTTTTCCACACGCTATGTGCTTTGGCCGTGTGGGATGGGTACACAAGGCGTGTAGGCATGTCAGCGATAAAGGGTGTAAAAATTGACTAGAAGTTGGGAATATGGTATTTACATGTCATGTATTCAGTCGGTAGGTGAACAGTAAGGTGGTGGAGGTAGCTGCCAGCGGAGCGAAAATAAACACCATGTACTCCTGTCGATGGATGAACAGTGTCATAGTGGAAAGAAGCCGCCAGAGGAACAGTTAAAAAATTAGAAGTACAAGATGTGTACTTGATAGTACATGACGTGTAGTTTGTTTTTTTCACGTAAAACGGGATGTAGCCTCCTCTTTTCATAGAGGAATATTAGAATGCCGAAGGAGAGTGGAAGAGACGTCCATAGCATAGAGGATCTCCTGACCGAACACCGTGAACCTGATTCCAACGTTGTTGATCTACATGGAAATGAACGGGTATGCTCTTCCTTCTCCTTCTGCAGTTTATACCAATTATTCCTCTAAAGGATGATATTTTAATTTGAACTAGATTATGTTCTCCTCATATCTTTACCATTCTCATTTGTTTTTGGAGGCTTTGTTCATGTATACTAATCCGAGTCAATCAAGGTAGGTGGGCTGGTGTTTATTTACAAGTCTTGAGTTGAATTTTTGTACCGTTGTGCTATGAACCCATGTTTGTGGTGTCTTATTTCTGAGGCATTTACCAAAATATATCGAGAACTTCATAGATAATCTGTTGATATCTTAAAACTATTTTTTGGGATCATTTCTTGGATCCAGGGCAACCCCGGGGGTGTGTTCCTCTTTTTAGCCATTTGGACAGGATACCCGAGGGTATGCCGTGATTTAGCACCCTTGAGTTTTCTTGAGAGAAAATGTATATAATTGATTGTGTATTCTTTGGGTTCGTCCAGTTTACTTACGCCTAAGGGTAGTGTTTTACTCTAGCCAGAGGGCATGGTTCGGATTATCCTAAAGGCGTGGTTATATTTTTCCAGAGGGTGTGGTTATATTAGCCCGAGGGCAAGGTGATATTTAGCCTGAGGGCATAGTGATACTTTTCATGAGGGCATGACTATATTGGCCTGAGGGCATGGTTACATATAGCTATAGGGAAACATTCTGATTAGCCTGAGGGAATGGATTCTGATTAGCTCAGAATAAAATTATGTTGAATTGTTAAAAGAATATTAAAATGGAAATGTAATTGGTGTGATAGTTACATTGAGTACATACTAGTTTACTTAATTTTAATATTTCACACTATTGTTTCATATTTTCGCTGACAGTTGGGAATGGGCCTTTGGTGGATGCATACTAGGATTTATTTCTCACAGCCAGTTTGGGTCATGTCTTCAGCCCAAACAGACTATACTGCAACATGTGCCAACCTGAGAAAGGGTCCCTATACAGGTACATGATTGTAGCAGAGAAGTTGGAGAGCATGGGACCGTGTTTTGGAATGTGATGCTGCTACGTTTTGTTTACTCTACTTTTTTTTGTTTGGTTATACCTTGTAAATTGAGTTGTATTGAATTGTATTGCATTGTATCCTATTCTGAGTGCTATCATAGAATTAGTGACATGGTGATTTTATATATATATATATATCACTTTTGGTTCTCTTTTACTTTAGTTGTATATTGTTTCCTACTTCTGCAATTGTATGTTAGTTATCTTTTCCACCCCACTACACTTTGACAAATGAGGGAATAGTTTCCCCACTATTAGACCTGGTCCCTCACTACTAGTCAGAAGCCTCTGGTGTTTGGGGAAATGTGCATGAGGTCAAGTGACCAACCGGGTTCGGGGCACCTATTGTGTGGCTTCCGGATCCGGGACGTTGCAATGTGGTATTAGAGGGGTTCTTTGACTTACTATTTTGATTATTATTCAGGGATAGGACGGAAATGGTAGTTGGTAATAAGAAGTGACTGGGAGTAGCTAACCTGTGTACAGGGAAAAGCCAGTCTACCTTGGTTATTGTAATTATTACTGATTTTTTAATTTTACATTTTATTTGATTTTCACCGTTGGGTGACAAACTTTTGGTGTGCTATTTATACATTATACTTGGGATCTATTTAGTTGCAACCTAATGAGATGAGTGTATGCCATCTCATGCATCATTTAGGAACATGCTAGAAATCACATATCATGCATTATTTCCATGCAATGTAGGTGAATTAGAAATTGAATGTTGTTGTGATAGTTGTTGTGCTAGAAAGGCATGTTGTTGTGATAGATTCTTTGATAAATACCAGCTATTTGATAGGGTATTGCGGTATGAGGTTGTTGATAGGATGAATTCCAAACATTGGTTTTTGGGGAGTATGGGCCCTCAATAATCGGAATTTGGAGGATCATTGACGTGTTTACGTTGTTATAACATATGTAGGATTCCAAACATAGATTTGTGGGGATTAAGGTCCCTAACAGAAAGGAATTTGGAACATAGATGTTTGTTTCAATGATTTTTTGGGTTCCAGAGTAGTTTCTGAGGCATACTGTCCGGAAAACCCAGTATACACGCCGTGTAGTTCTATGTACACACGCCATGTGTTCTTCTGTTCGGGAAGAAATGAAATATTTTAACTACATGCCATGTACCCTCAGTACATGCCGTGTAGTCTCTTACCATGTCATAGACCATGTGGGAAGGGACACAGAGTAGGGAATGGTTTGGGGAAACATGTCGTGTACCAGTTGTACACGTCGTGTATTGTTGCCTTGGTTTCTTCCCATATAACTAAAAACATGAATGAAGGAAACCGTAATACATACATGCCGTGTCTACTTTCAACACGTCATGTAGACTGACCCAGGTACCTAGCCATGTCACGAACAACACGAGTCAGTGTTATCTTTCCTAGTACATGTTGTGTCTTCCTGGAACAGGCCATGTAGTTTCAGCCATTTAGATGGACGTGTAGTGAGCAACACAGTTTGGTCTGGGGATTCTTTGGACATGACGTGTCTTTTTAGAACACGCCGTGTAGTGTGTCCTAGTTATACAGGCCGTGTCATGAATAACACGGGGCGGTGAAATCTTGTCGAGTACACGCTATGTACCTTTGGGACACGCCTTGTGGTCATGTTTTAGGAGATTCGTGTGGCTTAGCCATGTAGAAGGAATCGGGCAGTGAAGGTGGATTCATGTACATGCTGTCTAGGTATGAAACACGCCATGTGTGTGGGGTGTCACATGAACAGTTAAGCTGGAGTTCATGCCCATGTGGATGGATTGAAGAAACACACCGTTTATTATTTATACACTCTGTGTAGTCTAGTTTATTAAATCATGAATGCCTTCTTTCTCTTATTCCCTTCTAGGTCTCCTAGTTTTCATCCTTTGATAAATCTTGATCTAAGGTGTTTGTTTGAACATATAGAGTCATGCCACCGAGATGACCACTAGTTGTTCGCCGGAGAGCGGCGACGATTATACTGCTGAGATGGTAGGCCATAGGCTACCAATGTATCCTCTAGCAGATCTAGATGTGGCGCCAGCCGTTATACCGCACATAGGCAGAGAGGGGCAGTTCCATGAAGGCTTCATGCGGTTCATGCAGACCTTTCAGGAAGCACTATAGGCTGCCACATCTATGGCAAAGAAGACATGTATACTCTAGTAGCATCATCCACCTATTTTTTCAGGGGATGGAAGACCACAGGCTGCAGAGTCATGGCTGGTTTCAGTGCAGACTAATTTCATGCATCTAGAGACACCTCCAGGGTGGAGGGTCAATATCGCGACTTATATGTTGCGTGATTCTGCCAAGCGTTGGTGGGATGTTACCACCCAGTCTAAGCATCAACGAGACATGGCGTGGGAAGATTTTCAGACCGTCTTCTATGAATTTTTCTTTCCAAATACACTGAGGGTAGATCGAGCACGAGAGTTCAAGAATCTACAGTAGGGAACATTGTCAGTGATGTATTATTCTGCACACTTCACCAAGATTCAGTATTTTTCACCTGTTCTAGTAGGTGATGAGAATTTTAGGGCTAGACGCTTTTAGGATGGTCTTCAACATGACATCCGAGCAATGATGAACATTTTCAGGTTTCCTATTGTGCATGCTACTGTTAACCAGGCACTAATTACTAAGAAGAATCTGTGGGATGCTAGTGGTGTAGGCCTGGGCAGTTTGACACCAGTTTCTGGTATTATGTCTACCTGGAAGAAGAAGAGATAGAAGAGTTTCTCTCACAGTTGCAGTACTAGCCAGGTGATTACTTCAGGTGGACCGATCATAGGTTACCAGTGTGGTAGAGAGGGGCACAAGAGACCTTAGTGTACCTGTGACCCAGTGGAGTGCCGAGCTTGCCGAAATATGGGTCATCTGCAGTGCTTTTGCCGGGCGTTTCTACGAGTGTCTAGTGAGAGGGGTTCTGTGTGGACTTCACGTGTGGGAGCAGGACCAACAGCATCTTACCGGTTGGGAAACTTGAATACGTCGGGGAATGCAGGCTGAGATGGTGGTCGTGGCTGTGTTAGCCAGACACCAGGATCTCAAAGGCAGTAGGGTGGGATAGCTCAGGGTAGCCAGGCTGTGTCGCAGGGTCGTGGCACTGGGAAGGCATATGCAGTGCAATAGACACAACAAGAGCAGGATCCTGAACCATCTACTGTTAGTGGTATAATTTTAGTTGCTATTATTTTATCTTCATTAATTTTCAATACGGGTGCTACACATATCTTTATATATGTTCCTGTTGTGGAGATCATTGGGCTTGGCATATCTTCTTCCTTTGGTATTATGACGCTAGACACTATGTTGGGGATTAGAACGGCTGGTGTCTGTCAGTGCAGGGAGTTCCCCTAA
Source organism: Viscum album (assembly GCA_963277665.1). Taxonomy (NCBI): domain Eukaryota; kingdom Viridiplantae; phylum Streptophyta; class Magnoliopsida; order Santalales; family Viscaceae; genus Viscum; species Viscum album. Next base: position 1,390,933,986 of record OY728126.1, on the reverse strand, counting down.
GTGGTTATTGGGTGTCACATTCTATGAGAGCTCTATGTCTTGGAGATGAAAAGATATGATTTCATTCATGGGATGGATTGGTTGGTACCCTTTTGAGCCTTTGTGGATTTCTATCATCGTAGGGTGAGTTTCACGTCACCAGAGTGTGGATAGTTTGTATGCAAGGGTGAAGGGGATGTCCAGGTGAGCCGAGCTGGACCTGAGCATCGTGGGAGAGGTGGAGTGACCGCTCAGGTTGCGATTTTATATCTGGATGATCAGGGGACTTGTCAGAATGATTTCCCTCTAGTAGTTTATTGTTTGAGGGATGTCTTCTCGGACGTCTTTTCAGGTCTTCTTCCAATGTGAGAGGTGGATTTCTCTATTGAGCTAGTTCCAGGAGCGTAACTGGTGTCCATTCCTCCTTATAGGATGGCTACACCTTATTTGGAGGAGCTCAAGAGGCAGTTAGAGGAGTTGCAGGCAATGTGTTTCATCCGACCCAATACTTATCTTTGGTGTTTTCCAGTCCTTTTTGTGAAGAAGTCAGATGATACCCTTCGACTCTATGTGGACTATCGGAAGATAAAAAAGTTGACGATCAAGAATTCATATCCCCTACCATGGATTGATGATATTTTTTATCAACTTTGGGGAGCACGAGTTTTGTCGAAGTTTGACGTGAGATCAAGATATCATCAGTTGTGTGTTATACCATCAGACATACCTATTATAGATTTTGAAGTAGGTATGGTCTATATGAGTACTTGGTGATGCTGTTCGGACTCATGAACATGCCAGCAATTTTTATGTCCTTGATGAATTGTGGGTTCCACCCAAATATGGATTCTTTTGTGGTAGTATTCGTGGAATATATCTTGGTGTACTCTCACACTCGATATGGACATGATACCATCTTGAGATCATTTTGAAATCATTGAGGGATCATCATCTATATACTAAGCTCTCAAAGTCCCACTTTTGGATGAAATAGATACACTTCTAGTGTCAAATTATCACAGACGCAGGAGTTGCTGTAGATCTAGAGAAATTGAGAGAATTAGTTTCCTGGGAGTATCCTAAGAACATGTTTGAGATTCGGAGTTTCTTGGGGCTGGATGGTTACTACATATGTTTTATACATGAATTCTCCCGCTTAACAGTGCCTTTGGCGGGTTTGACTAAGAAGGGTGTGAAGTTCGTTTGGTCAGAAACTTGCGAGACAGCCTTTCATGAGCTGAAGGGAAGGTTGATAGCAGAACCAATCCTGATACTTCCAAAGCTAGGGAAGATCTATACAGTATATTGTGATGCATCAGGTATTGGGCTTGGTGAAATGTTTATGCAGGTTGATCGAGTAGTTGCGTATGGGTCTCGGCAGTTGAGGCCACATGAGAGGAATTACCTGATGCATGACCTCGAGTTAGCTGCTGGTGTTCATGCGTTGTGCTGTTGGATACATTATCTCATATGAGTGAATTTTTTGGTTTTCACCGACCAAAAAAGTCTCAAGTACATCTTTAATCAACGTGACTTGAATTTGAGACAGCGAAGGTGGGTTGAATACCTTCCGTCCTTCGATTTTGAGTTTTCCTTTAAACCTGGAAAGGGTAATTCAGTTGCTGATGAACTAAGCAAGAAGACTCAGACACAGGATGCCGATGAGGCTAGTGGTTAGTGGAATCTTATGGATTTGTCATTTGAGATGCATTTGGAGGGGCATAATAGTCATGGGAAATACTATCTTTCCCCCTTATCTGTGACCTCTAGCCTCTTAGATAGAGTGAGGATCAAACAAATATCAGATTCAGAAGGCCTAGTTTTGTGGCAGTCAGTGGCAAGTGAAGAACCTCCTCCTGGATGGACGATAGGCAATGATGAGGTATTGTGTTTCCATAGAAGAGTGTGGGTTCTAGGTGATATACGTGAGGATTTGATGTGGGAGTTTCATGCATTATCATGGGAAGTGCATCCAGGAGTTACCAAAATGTAATGTGACTTGAAACGTCTGTATTGGTGGCTGGGTATGAAAAAGGAAGTAGCTAGTTTTATTTAGAGATGATCCACCAATTAGAAGGTCATGGTAAAGAATCAGAGGCCAGCTGGAATGTTAGAACAGTTACCCTTTCCGTAGTGGAAATGGGGTGATGTCACGGTGGAATTCCTGACTGGGATTACTAGGTCACGTTGAGGCAATGATGCCATGTGGGTTGTTGTGGAAATACTCACAAAGTTAGCTCACTTTTTTTTATCAAGGAGACCTTCGGTGTTGACGAGCTCTGAAAGTGGTATATCCTATAGATAGTGCATCTTCATGGGGTCCCTCGTTCTATCATTTCAGATTGGGACACCCAATTTACGTCTCGTTTCTAATAGTGTTTTCAGAGGACACTATGTATACAGGTGCTTCTGAGCATAGCTTTCCACCCTCAGACTGATTTCCAGTCAGAGGGTACGATTTAGGTGATAGATGACATGCTACATGAATGCATCCTAGACTTTGGGGGCTCATCGAAGAAGAACATACCCCCGGTCAAGTTTTTCTACAATAAAAGTTTTCAAGAAACTATTCAGATGGCACCGTATGATTCTTTATATGTAGGCCATGTTGATCACATTTGTGGTGGATGGACGCAGGTAAGGAAGCTTTATTGGGAGAACGTCTTGTGAAGGAGACATTAGATAAGGTTCAGCTGATTATGAAGCAGATGGATACCGCACAGTCTCATCATAAATCTTATGCTGATTGCCTCAGACGACCCTTTGAGTTCGTGGTCGGGGGTCAGGTTTTCATGTGTGTTTCACCAAGGATGGGAAACTGGAAGATCTGGAGACATGGTAATCTTTGACTGAGGTATGCGGGGCCATCTGACATTCTGGAGAGAGTCAGAACGGTTTCCTATCAATTGCAGTTACCACAGAGGTATCGGGCCATGCACTACGCCTTCCACGTATCTCAGATGTGTCGTTATAATACAGACCCATCTCACGGCTTTCAGTCCGACGAGGTTGAGCTACAGATCAATGCATCCATTGAGGTGCATCTGATCTGTATTTTTGATAGGAGCACGAAGGTCCTCTGGGCCGTTCAGTTCCTCTCATCTGGTTTCTATGGCTGCATGGCTGAGTGCTTGATCAGACCTGGGAGCGGGAGACCGAAGTTCGTGCTCAGTGGCCAGAGTGGTTCTGAGAGTTATCATCATCACCCGTGGAAGGGATATTCGGGGATGAATTACTTTAAGTGGGGAATTTTGGAATAAACCGGTTCTTATTTTTTGGGGTACATGTTTCTTTTTTCCCTTTTTGATTAAGTGTTTTTGAGAAAATAGGTAAAATGGGGAAAATCCCAAATTTTTTTACTACATGCCATGTACATTTCTACATGTCGAGTACTTTGGCCATGTGGGATGGGTACACAGGGTGTGTAGGCCTGTGGGCCATGAAGGGTTAAAAACCTGACTACACACCGTGTATAGGGTATTTACACACTGTGTATTCTGTCGATAGGTGAACAGTAAGGTGGTGGAGGTAGCTGCCAGTGGAGCGACAGTATAGGATGTCTAATCAAGAATACACACCATATACTCATGTCGACGGATGAACAATGTCGCGGTGGAATGAAGCCACCAGAGGAAAAGTTAAAAATTAGAACTACACTCCATGTACTTGAGAGTACACTCTATGTAGTTTGTTTTTTCAATTAAAACAGGATTTAGCCTCCTTTGTTCACAGTGGAAGCTGAGAATCCCATAGGGGAGCAAGAGAGATGACCGGAGGTTAGGGGATCTTTTGACCGCACACTGGGAACTCGATTCATACGCTATTGATCTCCTTAAAACTACGCAGGTATTCTCTTCCTTCCCCTTGGGATGTTCTTACCAATTCTTCCTCTAAGGGTAGTTTTTTGAGTTTGAATGAGATTATGTTCACCTCATATCAGCACCGTTCTCATTTTTTTCTGGAGGCATTGTTCACGTATACCAATTAGAGATGATCGATGTAGGTGGTCTGGTGTTTATATCAAACTATTGAGTTCAATTAGTGTATCATAGTGCTACGAACCCATTTTTGGGGTGTCGTATGGTTGAGGCCTTTGATGAAAGATATCTAGAATTGCATATTTAATCTGTTGATAATTTAAAACTATTGTTTGGGATCATTTCTCCGATCTAGGTCCACCCCGGGGCTACGTTCCTCGGTTTACCAATTTGGCTAGGATACCTATGGGTATGTCGTGATATAGCACGCTTGAGGTTTCTTGACATAAAATGTATATAATTGTTTGATTGTGCTCTGGGTTTGGCCCAGTTACTTATGTCTGAGGGCAGTGTTTTACTCTAGCTTGAGGGCATGGTTAAGATTCGCCTGAGGGGATGGTTATATTTAGCCCGAGGGTATGGTTATATTAGCCTAAGGGCAAGGTGATATTTAGCCTGAGGGCATGGTGATACTTTTCCTATGGGCATGAATATATTAGCCCGAGGGAATGGTTACATCTAGCCTGAGGGAAGGGATCTGATTAGCCTGAGGGAATGAATTCTGATTAGCTCAGATGTAAATTATGTTGAATTGTTAATAGAATATTCAAATGGAAGTGTAACTGGTGTGATAATTACATTGAGTACTTACTATTTTACTGCATTTTAATATTACACACGATTGTTGCATATTTTCACTGACATTTGGGCATGGGCCTTTGGCGGGTTCCTACTGGGATTTATTTCTCACACCCTATTTGGTTCATGTCTTTGGCCCAAATAGACTATACTATTGCAAGTGTCGATAGGGGAAAGGGTCCCTATACAGGTACATGATTCTAGAAGAGGAGTAATAGAGCATGGGACTGAGATTTGGCTTGCAATGCTTCTATGTTTTTTTATTTTTCTTTGTTTTTTTTTGTCTGTACCTTGGACATTGAGTTGTATTGAATTGTACTGCAGTGTATCATGTTCTGGCTACTTTCATAGAATTGGTGACATGTTTCATTTATATATATATATATATATATATGACTGCTGGTTCTCTTTTTCTTCAGTTTTCCATTTCAGTTGTATATTGTTTCCTACTTCCATTCTATATATATATATACATTATGTTTATCTCTCAAATTCCACCATTTTTACATTTTTTTTATTATGATATGATTCTGTATTATGAAAACTATCTTGTTTACAGGGAAATCCTTATATTTATGTCTAATAATTTATTTCATTATATGGAAAACATATTAATGTAAATTATATGAATATGATATATGGGATAAAAATTATATATCCCTCAAATATAATGGGTAATTTTTTAGTCTCATGTGTAGTCACTCCCAAATCCCATATATGACTACACATGAGACTAAAAAATTACCCATTATATTGGAGGGATATATAATTTTTATCCCATATATCATATTCATATAATTTACATTAATATGTTTTCCATATAATGAAATAAATTATTAGACATAAATATAAGGATTTCCATGTAAACAAGATAGTTTTCATAATACAGAATCATATCATAATAAAAAAAATGTAAAAATGGGGGAATTTGAGAGATAAACATAATGCATTTATTACCATGTGAAATCAATAGATGAATTGTATATGTGTAAATGCGAGAGATATAAATACATTATTTATATGTAATTCATAACATTAAATTCTATCATTCCTAATAAAAATATCTATAAAATATATAATGGATTTTCGGAGAAAAATAACCTTATCACATTGAAAACACTTATTCAAATTATAAAATTCACTAAAATACTATATATAATTTATTATTTAAAAATAAATAAGGAAAAATAAAAAAAATTTCAATATAGTTAGTAATTTAGTACATGTTTTATGAGTTATGTAAACAATTTTTTCACACTTATGTAAAAAGGATCACCAGTTTCAAAAATGATAAGAATATTAATATAAAAAAATTTCTAAAACTATAATCACAGGTAAAATTATATTTAATAAATATTTTTTACATTTCCTTAAAACATCATGAAAATATTATTTGAAAACATGGCTATGGAAGAAAAAATTATTTTTAACTGAATGTATAATTGATGTTAACATTTCATAAAAAAATCATTAGTCACTATAAGAAGCAAAGATAGAAAAATGGTAATATTACATAAAAATTTCATCAAAAAATCAATTTTACGAGAATTAGATTATTTTATTAAATAAACAGGTAATAATTTCATGTACCTTAAACTCAATAATGAACAATCATTACTAAAATTATATTAAAACATAAACACTTACCACTTTGGTATATTTTTAATCATAACTACCATATTTGATGTAACTGAATTTTAACTTAAAATGTATTTACATATGAGGGATTAATTATATAATATTTAATTTTGATTTATGCAAAAAATTTAAAATAAATTATCCATATAAAATATATATTACAAAAAAAATGTAGTTTTGATATCAAGAACATACATTGAGTCCATGATTTTTCATATATGTCTTTTACCTCTGTAGTAATGAAATCATATAAATTTTTTTCATTAATAATATTCTAAATTATTTATCCCTTTTAACAATGGTATATAATTTATTTACATAAATTATAGATTTAGTTACATAATCAGTTATGTCCACATTAGGTTATTTATGATCCACCAGTTCATAAATTACAAATGAGATTATTGTAGTGACTGTGGTCAAACTAGTTTTTCATAAATAAACTATATACTAGTAATGATTATGTAATTATTATTTTTACATTAATTTTTCTTTAATTACCAAATAATAAATTTATATTTGAAAAAATAATTACATTATACTCATGGGAATTTTAGGTCATAGGTACGCATTAGTATCATCTCAATTATACAGTTATCCTAATGGAATGAATTTAAGTGTTTTTTCATATTTATAGTATAGTAGTATTAAAAATATAATATTATTTCATCAAATTAACATATATATATCATCCATTTGAATCATTATGTGATTATGTATCACATCACTCCGTTAGGATGTAGTCTGTGGTACACATGAACAATGTTATCACATTTAAATGGACGGTAAGGTAACAGTTATAGGAAATTTTTATTTTTATATATTGAATATTATATAACTAATATAATATATAAATCAAAAAATTCAATCTTTAATAATCTTGTGTGATGACATTGGAAAACAATTTACATCTGTTTGTGAGGTGGTAGTTCATCACAAACATGATAGAGAGTTTTGTATCCCATTGGATGAAATATGAGATGGATGAGTATTATTCAACTGAAATAACAAAATATCATTATATATTAGATAATGGTTTCATTCTATTTAAATCTTTATGAAAAAATTTATGGTCCAAAATGAATAAGTGAAATTGAAGGAGCTCATTTAAGATGATTTCCTTCTCATAAATGAATACCCTTTGGATTCCTTATTAAGAATCCTAAAAATCGTATTTTTGGAATAAAAATATCTCTATAATTTGGGTAATAATTTTTGAGATATTTTATATTTTTTTGGTTATTCAAAATTTATTTAGATGTTTGAATATTTGAGAGGAGTGGTGACATTTTATAATTGAGAATGAGTGGCATTTTTGTAAATACCTAAAATTGTGCCATAATGAGAAGTCAATCTCAAAAAAGATGAATAAAAATTAAAAAAAATTAATCGAGGTGATATAAATATAGTCCAATCCTAAAAATATATAAATTAAAAAAATTATATTATTATGTGTAACATTACTCACTTCTACTATTTATGTATTTTAAACATAATTAGAATTTTACTCTATTTATTATTCATTTTAACTAATAAAATAGTTTTAATTATTTAATATTATAATAAATGATTACCCAAAATATTTATTCCATTTTATCATATTCAATTCAATGAATTGGAAAAGTTTTATTTTAAATTAAGCAATATAGCATGCTAAAAACCAATTATCCAAAAATTACATTTGTCAAGGAACATATGATGTTATGTAATCTGTATAAATATAAATGATAATTATATTAATTAAATTTAAAAAATATATATAAATATAATATATATATTTAAGTTGAATTATTCATAATTATGGGTTTTATTAAATTATTTAAAATTATTGAACATTATTCACTGTAAATCATATTTCATAAAAATGTTTTTTTTATTTCTAAAAGTATTATTATATTGAAATTCAGTATAAATGATATTTTAATGTAATTAATTAGATTATATTTCACTAAAAATGATTATTTATCATCAAAATAAAATGAAAATATTAATGAGAATTATAAATTACTTATTTTATTAAAAAAATCATTGTTTTACAAATATCGGTACCTTTCACTATTCACTAAGAATGTTGAATTGTAAAAAAAATACCAAAACATCACCCTAATTCAATTATAATATTATGATATTAAAATTAATGTTCAATTTTAAAAATAAAATTTCAAATTTTTTAAATTGTTAACTATAGTACTTTCTCCTCAAATTCAGAAAAAACCCATTGTTGAGGAATTTTTTTCCAAAAGCATAAAAAGACATTAATAAAATTTGAGTATTATTTATTAGGATTTAATCGTTTTATTTAGATTTTACAAAAAAATTTATTATTTATTAAATAATATGGTTATTTCTATTCATTCAAAAAAATTAAATTGCTTGATTATAATAGTCGTGTTTAAATAACAATATTTTAATCGTATATTGTGGGTTTTTTTAATCTCAGTGCTTCATGATATATACTCTATTAGAAATAGTGTTCCATTTAAATATCTGGTTATTTCATAATTTTTGTGCTTCTATAACTTTATACATCACCTCTAACTCTAAGGAATGAATATCCAATATGAATATTTTATTCCTGAATGTGTAAAATTAACATACAATGGATCATAAGACCCATAAAGAGTAAAAATATATTCCACATAACATTATAAAAAATTTGATCATAGAATGTAAAATGATAAAACAAGTAAATATTACTTTATCAATCACTGAAATTCATTAATAAAACAAAAAGTTTCACATGGAACATTCCTTAAATCAATATCCATATATCCAAAATAAGAGTGAAACACATTGGGAATCTTGATGAGAACATGAGGGAGAAATAACCCAAGGATTACTTATACAATTAACAATCCAACACTAATATTGCTTTCCCCAATTATAGAAAATAACGAGTAGCTACTCTCAATCTCATGATCCATTCTCCCTAAAAGCCCGGTGCCCCACATCAAGTACAGTAATAGAGACCCATCGGTTGTAAAATCCATTTAGGAACTTATTAGATATCATGAAATATTTCCCAAGGATGATGCAAATAGGTTCATATTGAATACCAAAAAATTCATGTCCGTATCATTTTCTGATAAATATTATGCATAATGATTTAAATAGAGAACATTCTATTTTTAAGTTTTGGGGGGAACAGTAATATCCATTATATATTAAAAAAATTATATTTAAATATTAACATGGTCCTAGAATGAGTTGATATAATACACTATGATACACCAGTATCAAATAATGTAGTCAATAATGTTGAATCAATAGTTATGGTGCCACTCATTGTCAATAGACATGTATCGACTTCCTATGTGGATTGCACAATTGTATGAATAATAATCGTTCTAGATGCATGTAGATGGAACCCATATGGCCTCGAAGATTTGGATTGCATTGTAATACATTTAGGTTCCTATGAAGTCCTGAAACTATATGGACTATAAAATTATGTTGTTTAATTTTCATAGAGGTTCTAAGTGCCCATAAGAATTTTATATCATAGTCTACTTAGTACAAACACATCCCGAATTCCAAACCTAGTCACACTAAGGGAAAATCGAAGGGCCCAGTCCAAGAACTACAACAGGTCAAGAGGAAGATCACTACTATGAAGCTAAAAAAGAATCATCATACTTTCTATTTTCGTAATAATAACTCCCAAAACTAAAACAAGGAGAAAACGAAACACATATCAACCCTATCATTCCCAGAATCTAAGATTAATAATCATTCCCCTATCATGTACACTATCATATGAAGTGGTATTTAATAAGAAAAATTGTGAATGGATATCATGTCTAAGACCCATCTCATGAAATAATGTTCATCACATAGATCGATTAAATCTCATGTGGGAACTACAAATTCTCGTAAAAGTGGTTCCCATAATACGTCATAGTCTAATTAGACAACTGATGTTTGAAAGAACACATGGCCTTATCCAGTACCATAGATTCCATATAAAAATAATTGGTATAAAAAACTCTAAATTATATCATATCCAAGCACCCATGCTTCTTCATCATTACCAATGTATCCCACCGTATTCGTATATGTCGGTCCATCTTAACGGTAGCACATTTACCATTAATAACATTCAGATTTTCCATGAAATAAATAAACTTTTCTATCTGGTTTGATGAATCCTACACCTCTTTATCACCATTAGATACATGGAATGTATTTTTTTAATGTGAAAAAAATAATTAATCATGATTCCCAGATTCAATATTGGGAGTTTCCAAAACCCGAGTATTGGATAGAATTGGTGACGATGTCTTTCCAAGTGCATGGATAGAAAAAACACCAATAAAAACAAGATTTCGATATGTGGGATGAATCAATCCATACTGTTCACAAGAAAAGTCCTCTTATGGGCCTTTAAAACATCTTTTCAAAGAAATGATTCCACAAAACATCAAAAAACGACACTAATGACATTAAAATTTTACTCAAATGAACAACTCAATCATGATCAAATATAATATCAATCCCATCAGAAATATTCCTAAATATAGATTTCACATACCAAAAACAAATGTTGAAGAATGATATATTCAAATCAAAACAATCCACAAAGACACTTTTCTCAATAATACAAGGTGTCTTATGGAGTGTTACAATGAGGGTTGTCCAAAAACACCCACCCAACTACCTCTTATGCCCAATATAGACATCCCAAAATGCATTATTACGTCAATGAAAAATACTAAAAATGTTCCTTTGATTCCACATTGTAATTAAGTATCTTGGATACCATAGTACCCTCGTACCTGATCATGCTCTAATATATCCCAAAGGGCATTCCCAATCCCCATGTATTGGATACTATCACATGGTATCATACATGATCAATGAAGGAATTCTTTATTCCTAAAATACTGGAAGATAAAATATTGTTTCTCTATATTCTCAACACTATAAATAGATAAAATACAAGAAATCAATTGGTATAATCATGACTAATAGAAACATAAACTTAACATAGTATATTATAACATTAACCATAGAAGTGTCTAAGAATCCCTATATATCTAGTAGACAATTTCTCCTCTTGTCACCATCAACACTACAATGTATAAAGGATCATGTAAATGCTTGACCTCCATGGGGAGATTTCCATTTTCTCTGACCTAGAAGAAGAAAATTAATAAATTCCTAAATGAGGTGTTTTTTGTGTGAAATAAATTTTAGTAGTGCCTCATGAAATGTTCTATAATAAATACAATTATATTTTACCAATATTTTTATAAGCATAAATGAATAAAATGAAAGGATATATATTTTTACATTCTAAATGAAAAAATTATTTCATTAAAATAGATGGTGGAAATATAAAAACATATTTCAAATAGCCATCAAGGAAAATTAATTATAAACTAGTTTATATAAATCCATTGGAATGAATAAAATTGTTCAACAATTCTGTGGAATGGGTATCACACCAAATAACATATATCTCCATAGTCAAATTCTCTAAATTGTGTCATTTACTTTCAATAGTATACTGACATATATCATCTTTAATAAAATGACAAAAATATTGTGTATAAACTCTAATAGGGAAACCCATTACATGCAATTAATCAACACCATAATAGGGCTACTCATCACGAGCATCCTAAGCTAACTTTAATTAGTTAATATTCTTATTATAAATCCAATTCTATGGGATCAATATCATAGTGTGCTTGTGTAACACCCCAGGTAAATAAAGAATATGAAATTTTCATATTTATCCATATTTGTGAATACAATATTAATATGACTTTAAAGGGGATTCTATGCTCGATGGCATACCCAACACGCAACAACGAGTTTCTTGGGAATCTTACGTTGCACTCTTATAATAAAATTATATTATTTTAAATGGTAGTTAACATGTAGCCGTTGTATTGGCGGAAATGGATAGAAATAACTAAAATATGAATTTATATGTTTTTAAATGTTTTTACATTTATCCAATAAAAGATAAAGGCATGAAATACGGAAATAATTCAATTTTAGGCGTATATACCCTAGTTTTCACTAAAGGTTCACATATCGCCTTTTGATGGAGAACCATCATTAAATATAGTTTTTTCACTATTATACATCCTTTTGGACCAAATAAAACTCTTCTTACAAATTGGGACATCAAAATTTACTTTGTGTAAATTTTTGGTATCTTTCTGATAAAGTTCATTTTAAATTAATTAATAGTGTAAAATGTTGTATTTTAATTCAAAACTCTTTTTAATATAATTTATTTATATGATTAGATTATCTTATGAATTGGTTTTAAAGTGAAATTAGAATATATTTTTACCATTAAATTCAATAGTGGTCATTGAAATTAATTTCACTTTGAAATCAGACTTAAACTAGTGTCAATCTTTTGATACTTATTGTTTCATAATAACACGCTATTTGCTCTGACATCGGGAATTAATTATTAAATTAATTAATGTGACTTATATGATTTTAATTTTGTAAAATAGACTTAATTTTTGAATTTGGAAAATCAAATATAGCTTAGGGTGAATTTTTGGGATTTTTCTGAAAAACTTCAATTTTTGATGAATAGTGAAACCACTAAGTGGTACTTATAAAAACTGATTTTTCCATTTAAATGAAATTTGGTAATATTTTTGTTTTAAATTTCAAAACTACGACATAAATGGTTGTCATTAAGAATTTAACTGTGGTTCAATGGGATAAAAATAATTTTTTGGTGAATTGTAACTTATTAAGTTTTTAATCGCGACTAAAGGTAATTAGTGTAGTTTAAGGTAAAAATAATGTTTTAATAATATGAAATGAACTTGAGAAATGTCCTAACCTCATTGGATGTGTCATGGCCGACCAAGACAACCCATGGGTCAACTTGGGGACCCCATTAAGCCACATTGGTTGGAAAATGACATTAATATCTTTTTATATAAAGTTAAAGTAAAAATGAGACAAGCATGAAAGGTTTTACTAAAACAATTTTTACATGGGGTAATACAAATCAGATTTTTCACTATAAAAAATAATTGGAAAGCTAAAAATATTTCATACATGATAGTATTTTTTTTATAATTTTTTTACATTAAATAAATTAAATTAATTTTGACGTCATGATGATGCAGCGATGACCTCATTATTTAACGATTTAAATAAAATTGAAAGATAATGTAATATCTAAGACCTAAACATGTCCAAAACCTATTGGATGAGTGGATTTCTAACCCTTATCACCTTTTCCCCGAAACACATCAATGTGGGACCTCATAAAACCGAATACCATTTTAAAATAAAGTGACTTTTCTTTACCTTCCAAGAGTGCCCCTCCTCTCTTCTTATAAAAGGCCCTCACCTCTACCTCCTTACAAACACTCCCAAAGCCTTTTTCTCGGCCAACCTCTGCCCATTTTGTCTCTCCACTTCCCTCTATTACTCCTTGAAGCCTCACTTTGGGCAGAAGTCTTCCCAATGAAGCCTTTGAGCTCAATCCAAAGGGAGTTACCCGATTTTAAGGTAATGTCTTCAATTGAGTCCTTTTGTTTTATTTTTCTTCTCCAACCCTTTATACTCTTTTTATTCATTTCTTTTGTAAAAAATACAGACATCAATATAATATTATTTTTTTATAATAAGGATTCGAGCTAGACTTTCACACACCTGCATCTAATGGTTAAAGAACATACTGTTTCCGTGGATGGCGAATTTCAGCCTCCCGAAACGATGATTGTTCAACATTCTTTTAACACCATAAAAAGTGGCCATTAAGATGACACTATATTTATATATGATATATAATATGTTTATGTTTTCCTTAAGCTACTTTATTTCTTATTTTTGGCATACCTTTATGGTTTCCATTATGGTAAACATGATATCTTCATTTAAGGAAGTGCGGACTACCGCCCTCTCAAAGTGATGTGATTCGTTAATGCCATATGTGGGATGTATAAAGGATGTATTTCAAGTCATTATATATGAAGTTATACTAAAATTATAATATACCTCTATATCATTATTATTCCATTCCATAAAAACATGAAATAGAAATGAATGTAGCGTTCATGCGTACGTACGGCTTAACGTCTCCATGAACGGTGCATTTCATTTCATATCCCCAAATGTAATGTAATATTATAAGTACATGTATATAATGGATATATATGATGAATGATACATCTAAATGATTAATATAATTCTGTAATTAAAATATACATACCTCTTATTTAGTTTTAATTCCATTAATATGACATAGAAATGAAAGTAGCGTTCATGCGTACGTACGGCTTACCGTCTCCATGAACGGTTCATTTCATTTCATACCTCTAAATGATTATGTAATATTATAAATACATGTATATTCTGGATATATATGATATATATGATATCCAAATCATGAATATAATTCTGGATATAATTAACATTTGACCACACAAACAACATGTAATTGTAAGAAGTCCACTTTCGACTTAAGAACCAAATATCGACAAAACAAACATTATTAACTTAAATGATTACATAATATTTATAACATGGAAATAAGTGATCAAAAAGGAATAATGAACTAGAAAAAGGTTCTTAATAAAGTGGAAATTAACTCAAGTTTATTATTCAGGACGTTAAAGAACGATCGAGTCAAGTCGGACCCGAGGTAAGGGATCGTACTCCTCTCTTTCTTTTTAAGTACACTCTTTTATGTCATTCCTTCTAAGCTCATCTTTCTTATTATTGGGATGTTATTTTATATTAATATTACTGTAATTTTTATGTTCATATGATGAGAGACCCTATTCTCCCTCATCAATCCATTTTGGATGTTTTTTGTGCCGCCGTTAGGCTGCCGAGTTTTCGTAAGGTATTTTTCATCTCACTCTTATTCGCGTGAGATTTATGATACATTTGCCACAATTTATTTTGAGTGGTGTATTTAATTCCCATTACTTTAATCATTGTGTATAATACTTTCATTTATGTGTATTTACATCAACGTTGTATTGTCCTTCTTTCACGGGGTGCATGTCTCGAAAGACAACCATGTCGGTAAGGGAACCTTTCACCCTCCTATTTTTAAAAGAATTATTTTTTATGTCTTTTAATTCACATAATATTATTTTGGGATATGTTATTATATATACTTATTGATGTAAATTTTATGTCCAAGTGATGAGATACCCTTTTTATCTATCATCAACTCTTTTTCTGAATTTTGATGTGACGTCGTTAGGCTGATTATTATTGCAAGGGAACTTCTTAACCCAATTTCGATTCTTTGGGATAAACTTGTACACCTTGAATATGATGTTCTATGATTATGTGTGAATGTCCTATGATTTGTTTTACACTTAATACCAACTTATATTTCGTGTATTCGTTTGTCACACATAGTTATGTAACTGATTTATCCTTAATCCAAGGATACCGTCTTTGTATGGGACTTCGTCTCAATCTCCTTTCATTGAGGCATATTTTGTTTTATACACAACTTTCTTTTATACGGCGTATAAACCCCTTTGACTTTTACGTTTATCCAAAAGGAATCTTTTTATACGAAGTGTTTTACTAAATGACAAAAGGGAATGTTTTTGTCGTACGTATGCGGCGAAAACGACTTCTCCGCCGCCGTGACCATTATTTGAGTTTTGGATTCCTCTACAATCCATACCTTCTTTTTAAAAGAAAAATAAATACCATGTTTTACTTTTATTTTATTTTGGTATTGAAAATGGTTTTCATAATGTATTTATATCAATGTGTTGTATTGATATCATGTTATTGAAAGGTGGAAATGTTATGTCTCCTTTATGCATGTTTAATGTGATAAGATTATGTTATGGTTCTTGGGCATTGTTATGAAGACAGGTGGTTCCGTGATAAACTAAGGGCGGGTGGGCCCGATATAGCTCTCCAATGCATTGGGTAACGCGAAGGAGTGAAACGTTAAGGTTTCTCCGATGAAATTTAGAGAATATACTGTGGTGGGTATTCCAAACGTAACTAAGAGGGTTACTCCCTATGTAAGAATGTTATGAATCCCTCAAGTTACCTTTTATGTCTTATGATTTCTATGATTTATTCATGATTTGATGAGGTATGTTAAAGTGCCAATGTTTTATGGGTAAAGTATTATTTCATCCTTATGTATATATGAACTCATGTTTTCTTTCCATATTTTTGTAACCCCTACTGAGCTTTTTATGCTCATCCCAAGTTTTTGAAATGTTTTTCACAGGTCAAGGGAAAGGTACATGATGTGATGATAGTGTCAAGGATGTGTCAAGAAAGAATCCATGTTTTATTTTAAATATGTTTCCATTGATGGGAAGAATGAATATTGTCTTTTATGTAACCACTTTGTTTAAATGTGGAATGTAATGAATGTTTCATGACCTAATTCTCTAAAACTCTAAACCTGAAAAGATCCTCAATGTGTAATCATGTAATAACTCAAGATTAAGTAAGGTTTAAGGCTGGGGCCTTATAGTTGGTATCAGAGGTCAGTTTAGATATCTTTAGAGGTTAGGGTATTCATTAAGCATAAGTGACATTACCATAATGGTTAGGATTTCTGATAGAGTCCTAGTTTTAGAAAAAGTGAATGAGTAAGTATATCTTAGTGTTTACCTTCCTCATTAGTACATGATGGTTATGTTGATATACTCACACTGACATTTCTGTTTTTAGTGAATGGATGGATCTATCAGGCACCAAAGAGACAACATGTTTGAAGGAAACTATGGTGGTTCTCTGATTAAGATACTAGATAAAATGGAGGATTCAATGAGGAAACTTGTGGTTGTTCTAAACCAAATATCAAGGAGTCATGATCAACCACTTGAACCTTGGTATGTTTTGTAATGCATCATGTACGAGAAGACCAATCGATGTGGAAGTTCAGGTAATAATTATAAAGGTAACCATTAGAGTTTAAATGATCCTTACTTTTGAGGTAATTATGGGTTATTATATGATATGCTGGAAAATGAAAGGCATGAGATAAACTTGAGGTTAAAATATGTTATTATCATTTTTGATGATTTTGTCTCTTTTTGGGGAATGATTTAAGAAATATATAGTTTTGTAAAAAGGACAACACGCAGACCGTGTGACAACCCGTCACGTCGGACAATGCTGCGAGAATTGAACCCACAACCAAAGTGTGACTGGTATTTATCGCTTACCACTAGACTACGTGAAGTCCCTGGTTAGTTTGACTGATTATTTTTAGTTATATGATTTTATGAATTAAGAGTAAGTTGATTTTGGGTTATTTATGAAAATTATAAACCTAAAAGGGATGATATGTGATTAGGTTAATTACTTTTCAATACGAGACTTTAGGAGCAACTGATGTTGTTTGGAGATAAATGTTACGATTTAACTTGGAAGACTATGTGACTAAATCCTTCCAATATTTGGGTTTCAATCTTAGATTGGTTTAATTTGAATAATTTTATGGACAAATTGTTTATCGGATGGTCCTCGTTGAATTTTGGGTTTTGTTGGACAAATTTTGGAGATTAAGCATTGATTTTCTTTTTAATGGGTTATCCTTTTCTGGATTATCTGACCTTGTAATAACCTTTTTGGTTTTGGTTTTGGTTAAAGCCTAAAGACATGGGTGTATATAGTTCTCTTTGTAGGATTAGGTGATTCTCTAGAAGTTGATTATAGTACTCTTAATGCGAACAAGTCTCCCTAAATACTCGTCTTTTGGAAAAAAAATAGGAGTTTGATTAAGGAATCTAGTAAAAGTTGAAAGTAAACATGATAAGTGATTATGTTTCCTTATGAATAAATTCCTCAATAAAAAGTAACTTAAAACAAAAAATGTTGTCTATTAACTTTTCCTACTAGGGGATCGAATACCGTTTAACCCATCACAAGTTTGTGATTTTATTATGGTTAACTTTTTCCTAGACATGTTGACTATCACTCTCCCTCAAGAACATGACCCTTTGCTTTTTCTTCCATATCCATGTTTTTCTATATATGGGTTAACTCGGGTGACCTATGTACTTATCTTCCTTTATTTTAAAGTGGTTGTTTTACCGACTTTTGTTCCGATGTTGGACTTTCATGGATGTTTCCAAGCTCAATTTTAAAAATTGCGAGGACGCAATTCCCAAAAGGGGGGAAGAATGTAACACCCCAAGTAAATAAAGAATATGAAATTATCATTTTTATCCATATTTGTGAATACAATATTAATATGACTTTAAAGGGGATGCTATGCTCGATGGAGTACCCAACACGCAACAACGAGTTTCTTGGGAATCTTACGTTGCACTCTTATAATAAAATAATATTATTTTAAATGGTAGTTAACATGTAGTCGTTGTATTGGCGGGAATGGATAGAAATAACTAAAATATGATTATATATGTTTTTAAATGTTTTTACATTTATCCAATAAAATATAAAGGCATGAAATACGGAAAGAATTCAATTTTAGGCGTATATGCCCTAGTTTTCACTAAAGGATCACTAATCGCCTTTTGATGGAGAACAATCATTAAATATAGTTTTTTTCACTCTTAAACATCCTTTTCTACCAAATAAAACTCGTCTTACAAATTGGGACATCAAAATTTACTTTGTGTAAATTTTTGGTATCTTTCTGAAAAAGTTCATTTTTAATGAATAGTGTAAAATGTTGTATTTTAATTCAAAACCACTTTTTAATCTAGTTTATTAATATTATTAGATTATCTTAAGCATTGGTTTTAAAGTTAAATTAGAATATATTTTTACCATTAAATACAATAGTGGTCATTGGAATTAATTTCACTTTGAAATCAGACTTAAACTAGTGTCAATCTTTTGATACTTATTGTTTATAAAAACACGCTATTTGCTCTGACAGCGGGAATTAATTATTAAATTAATTAATGTGACTTATATGATTTTAATTTCGTAAAATAGACTTCATTTTTGAATTTGAAATATCAAATATAGCTTAGGGTGAATTTTTGGGATTTTTCTGAAAAACTTCAATTTTTGATGAATAGTGAAACCACTAAGTGGTACTTATAAAAACTGATTTTTCCATTTAAATGAAATTTTGCCATCTTTGTGTTTTGGATTTCAAAAATCCGACATACATGGTTGTCATTAAGAATTAAAATGTGCTTCAATGTTATAAAAATATTTTTTTGGTGAATAGTAACGTATTAAGTTTTTAATCGCGATTAGAGGTAATTAGTGTAGTTTAAGGTAAAAATAATGTTTTAATAATAAGAAATGAACTTTACACATGTCCTAACCTCATTGTATGTGTCATGGACGACCAATAAAATCCATGGGTCAACTTGGGGACCCCATGGAGCCACTTTGGTTGAGAAATGACATAAATAACTTTTTATTTAATGTTAAAGTAAAAATAACACACACATGATATGTTTTACTAAACCAATTTTTACATGGGGTTATACAGGTCAGATTTTTGACTATAAATATTCATTGGAAAGATAAAAATATTTCATAAATCATAGTATTTTTTTTAATTTATAGACGTTATATAAATTAAATTATTTATGACATCATGATGATGCAGTGATGACCTCATTATTTAACGATTTAAATAAAATGGAAAGATATTGTAATATCTAAGACCTACACATGTCCAAAACCTATTGGATTAGTGGATGTCGAACCCTTATCACCTTATCCTAGAAATACATCAATGTGGGACCTCTTAAATCAGAATACCATTTTGAAATAAAGTGACTTTTCTTCACATTCCAAGAGTGCCCATTCTCTCCTCTTATAAAAGGCCCCCACCTCTACCTCCTTACCCACACTCCCAAAGCCTTTGGCTCGGCCAACCTCTGCCCATTTTGTCTCTCCACTTCCCTCTCTTACTCCTTGAAGCGTCACTTTGGGAAAAAGTCTTCCCACAGAATCCTTTGAGCTCAATCCAAAGGGAGTTACCCAAATTTAAGGTAATGTCTTCACTTGAGTCCTTTTGTTTTATTTTGCTTCTCCAACCCCATAAACTCTTTTTATTCATTTATTTTGTAACAACTACAGTATCATAAATATACTATGATGTTTTTATAATAATTATTCGAGCTACACATTCACACACCTACATCTAATGGTTATAGAACACATTGTTTCCGTGGATGGCGAATTTCGGCCTCCCGAAACGATGATTGTTCAACATTCTTTTAACACCATAAAAGGTGGCCATTAAGATGAAACTATATTTTTATATTATATATAATATGTTTAAGTTTTCCTTAAGCTTCTGTATTTTTCATTTTTGGCATACCTTTATGGTTTCCATTATGGGTAAACGCGATATCTTCATTTAAGGAAGTGTGGACTACCGCCCCCTCGAAGTGATGTGATTCATTAATTCCATATGTGGGATGTATAAAGGATGGATTTAAAGTTATTATATATGATATTATACTAGAAATATAATATACCTCTATATAATTATTATTCCATTCCATAAAAACATGAAATAGAAATGAACGTAGCGTTCATGCGTACGTACGGCTTACCATCTCCATTAACAGTGCATTTCATTTTTTATCCCCAAATGTAATGTACTATTATTAGTACATGTATATAATGGATATATATGATGAATGATAAATCTAAATGATTAATATAATTCTGTAATTAAAATATACATATCTATCATTTAGTTTTAATTCCATTAAAATGACATATAAATGAATGTAGCGTTCATGCGTACGTACGGCTTACCGTCTCCATGAACGGTGCATTTCATTTCTTACCTATAAATGATTATGTAATATTATAAATATATGTACATTATGGATGTATATGATATATATGATATCCAAATCATGAATAGAATTCTGTATATAATGAACATTTTACCACACAAACAACATGTAATTGTAAGAAGTCCACTTTCGACTTAAGAACCAAATATCGACAAAACAAACATTATTAACATAAATGACTACATAATGTTTATAAAATGGAAATAAGTGATATAAAAGGAATAATGAACTAGAAAAATGTTCTTAATAAAGTGGAAATTAACTCAAGTTTATTATTCAGGATGTTAAATAACGATCGAGTCAAGTCGGACCCGAGGTAAGGGATCATACTCCTCTCTTTCTTTTTAAGTACACTCTTTTATGTCATTCCTTCTAAGCTCATATTTCGTGTTATTTGGATGTTATTTTATATTAATATTACTGTAATTTTTATGTTCATATGATGAGAGACCCTATTCTCTCTTATCAATCCATTTTTGATGTTTTTTGTGGCGTCGTTAGGCTGCCGAGTTTTCGAAAGGGATTTTTCATCTCACTCTTATTCCTGTGAGATTTATGCTACATTTGCTACAATTTCTTTTGAGTGGTGTTTGTACTGCCCATTACTTTACTCATTGTGTATAATACTTTCATTTATGAGTATTTACATCAACGTTGTATTGTCCTTCTTTCACGGGGTGCATGTCTCGAAAGATACCCATGTCGGTAAGTGAACCTTTCACCCTCTTCTTTTTAAAAGACTTATTTTGTTATGTCTTTTAATTCACATAATATTATTTTGGGATATGTTCTAATATATCCTTATGGATGTAAATTTTATGTCCAAGTGATGAGATACCCTTTTTATCTCTCATCAACTCTTTTTCTGAATTTTGAAATGACGTCGTTAGGCTGTCTAATTATTGCAAGGGAACTTCTTAACCCAATTTCGATTCTTTGGGATAAACTTGTACACCTTGAATATGTCGTTCTATGATTATGTGTGAGTGTCTTATGATTTGTTTTACACGTAATACCCACTTATATTTCGTGTATTCGTTTGTCACACATAGTTATGTAACTGATTTATCCTTAATCCAAGAATACCGACTTTGTATGGGATTTCGTCTCAATCTCCTTTCATTGAGGCATATTTTGTTTTATACACAACTTTCTTTTATACAGTTTATAAAACCCTTTGACTTTTACATTTATCCAAAAGTAATCTTTTTATACGAAGCGTTTTACTAAACGAAAAAAGGGAATGTTTTTGTCGTACGTATGCGGCGACAACGACTTCTCCGCCGCCGTGACCATTATTTGAGTTTCGGCTTCCTCTACAAGCCAAACTTCTTTTTAAAATAAAAATACATACCATGTTTTTATTTTATTTTATTTTGTTATTGATAATGGTTTTCATAATGTATTCATATCAATGTGTTGTATTGATATCGTGTTATTGAAAGATGGAAATGTTATCTTTCCTTTATGCATGTTTAATGTGATAAGATTATGTTATGGTTCTTGGGCATTGTTATGAAGACGAGTGGTTCTATGATAAACTAAGTGCGGGTGAGCCCGATATAGCTATCCAATGCATTGGGTAACGCGAAGGAGTAAAACATTAAGGTTTCTCCGAAGAGATTTAGGGAATATACTGTGGTGGGTATTCCAAACGTAACCAAGAGGGTTACTCCCTACGTAAGAATGTTATGAATTCCTCAAGTTACCTTTTATGTATTATGATTTCTATGATTTATTCATGATTTGATGAGGTATGATAAAGTGCCTATGTTTTATGGGTAAATTATTTTTTCATACTTATGTATATATGAACTCATGTTTCCTTTCCATATTTTTATAACCCTTACTGTGCTTTTTATACTCATCCCATGTTTTTGAAATGTTTTTCACAAGTCAAGGGAAAGGTACATGATGTGATGATAGTGTCAACGATGTGTCAAGAACGAATCCATGTTTTATTTTAAATATGTTTCCGTTGATGGGAAGAATGAATATTGTCTTTTATGTAACCACTTTGTTTAGATGTGGAATGTAATGCATGTTTCATGATCTAATTCTCTAAAACTCTAAACCTGAAAAGATCCTCAATGTGTAATCATGTAATAACTCAATATTAAGTAAGGTTTAAGGCTGGGGCCTTATAGTTTGTCCCTACGACATACTAATTACATAGGATCCCATGTTACTCAATTAAGAAATCATTCAATACAATTTTAAGTCAATTACTTCAAACATATTTCAAAATACAATTTCCCAATTACTCTTTTTGTCATGGATTTTAACTTAAAAACCAAATCATATGTTATTATCATTTCATGCAATATGTAATATTCTTCCAATTTAAATTTTTTTACCAAGATCAAAATCTAATAATTTAATTAATATTTTTTCATATTCAATCAATCATTTTTCAAAAATTCACCACAATAATATTAATTCAGATGAAATTATGGGTTTTTCTAAAATATCGTTCACATTTTCAATCAAATAACAAATCATGAAAAATCCATGTTTTTAAATAAACTAAATAATAAATTTAAATTCATTAATAAATTAAAATTTTCTATAATATTGAAAATAAATATGGAACCACCTACCTTTAATTATGGAATCCCAACACAAAACACCTACAACATGGAATCCTAATACACAACGAAGGCACAGAATATCAGGGAACACATCCTATAATAAATATAAAAAAATGAAATTATGATCCATCCCTTACATAATGATCAATAACACCCTATGAAAAATATAAATAGTAATTAAAAGAAAAAACATAAGGTAGTATCCACTTACCATGAGGAGATTGAATGATATTAATGCCTCTTCAATCATCCAAAAAAGTGTTTAGAATAGTTAATTAACTTATTTATGGCTTCTAAAATCTAGGAAAAAAATGTGGGATTGAATGAGAAATTAGTAATATTAATCCATGGGTTTGGAATTTTTTTAATTTAATTTTGGTGGAATATTAAACCGCATGCATGGATTTTTGGAGAGGGTCGTGTGGCTGTAAAAATGGTGTTCCCAAACCATATCCCGCACTTGAATTCTATTTTGGGTAAATTGTTTTCAAAAACAGTTAGACAAACCCTAAAATTATATAAATTCCCTATTATCTGTGGGTTTAATGGTTTTTATGGGTGGTCCTATAGTTTGAAAAAATCATGAACCCTTTTCCAATAGCTCTCAGTGGGACACATAGTGTTCTGGGCCACAATACAACGTTTTACCTAACCATGGACAGACTATGTACTACCTCAAGGGCAATAAAAATTCTTCAAATTTACCACAAAATTCCCCAAAAAAACTCAGTGGAATAGTAATAAATAAATGGTTCAAAGAATACCTAAAATAAAGTAATATGATGATCCGTGTAGAAATGCCCATTATAGTCCAACATGTGATGATTGTGTCCGTCTCAATTCACCATTTTCAAAGTTATACCCCTATGTATAAATATTCCATATCCACACCCATTTTTATAATCAAAATAGGGATTTAATTTCTTCTAACCCACTCTCTCGATATATCACCAGAATTATGGGATATTCTTTTATATTATAATTAATCCTTACAAATACACATAAGATTATTATTAAAATATTCTAAACCTAGTCACAAAAAATAACTGGATCAATCTTGAAACAAAATTTTAGGGAAAAAACATTATATCATTTAAATGCACAATTCATCATATTGTCATACATTTTTTACAACTCATGTATTGGGAGGGATATTATCTTCGGAAGGATAAATCCGTAGTACATCAATGTCAGTCTAAAATAAAAAAACATTATTTTATTTACTATAATGATATCTTATTTCCTGTGGAGATCCCAATAAAATATGTGGTAACCTTAGGAATACATGGAAAATTGGGTGATATAAAAATCCCCACAAGGAAATAAACATGGAATACAAACATAATGTCTGAGTCAATTGTAAAACATGAAATCATAAATGAAAAATTTGAAGAGTAACTACATTAAATCATAGAATAATGATAAAGGTTCAGTAAGACCATGGAATTTTATGATAATATCAAGAAACATAAAAAATTTCAACAAAATGTGTCATGTCTAAACATCCAGACAAAATCTCATGGTGGAATGATTCTTATAATGGATTCTGTTCACTCCTTAATTCCATTAAAGATGTATTGTGAGTCTAAAATTTTACCCTATAAAATGGAGAGGTAAATAATTCTGGGACCACACATTATGTTAATATCATTTACATGGATATGTGTGACACATATGTAAATCAATCATAAGTCATAAACATATGGATTTTAAATGGATTTAAATTGGGTTTCATAATCTTCTTTAATATCATAATCTAAGAAAACTTCATTATGAAGGAATTTGATATATAAATATTATTAATGTATTATCCCATAAAATTAATACATAATAAGATATGTATATATGGGTGACTCATATATAGATAATTTAAAATAAATCTATAAAAATATTAATTTTTTTATATTGAATATTTCATTAAAATATGGAATGCAATATGTCATGGGAAAAATATTCTTTTCAAAATGGAAAACTTATTCAAAATATATAATTTTCAAAATATTATTGATGAAATTTTCATTGCAAAAAAATATGGATACATAAAATGAAAGGTTCATGGAATTTTTTAGACATTATTGTCGAAATTTTTTCACATGTCGTACAAGTTAGAAAAAATATTCCATTCACTTAATTCTTGTCATTTTAATAATTCTCATGATTGTAAAAATGACAAGAAGATTCCCTTCTATCAATTTTTAAAAAATTTAAATTTAGTAAAAATTTATTTAATATTTAATTTGGAGAATCATAAAAATAATGTTGAAAATATTTTAACAAAACATAAACAACGAAAGAGAAGGATTTTCGATCAATTAGAAAAATAAAGATAGCTTTTCTTAAAGTTATTGTCATAATAATTTTAAATTAAAAATAGAGAGAAATTTTACTATTACATGAAATTTTAGTGAAACTCAATATTAGAACAAAATTAAAGAGATTTTATGGATAGTGGTCAAGTAATTTCCTTCAAAGGAAATTCAAACATGGATAGACCTCATTAAAATGATATTGAAACATAAACACTTAACTTATTGGTATCACTTGAATGATTACTCCCATGAATTATGTAAATAAATTTTAAATTAATAAATCATTACATATGAAATATTTCTTACATAAATTTAAATGGTTTAGTATGTACACTATTTAAAATAAATTGGGTTCATAAAAGAACATGTGTCTCAAAGAAGGATGTTTTGAGATGAAACCCATAGCTTGATTCTATGAATTGGTGTGTTTACCTTTTATCTCATCTATAATAACCGTATATAAATTATTTTTTATATTAATGTAACTACATATTTTTATTACATTATACATAAACCATTATAATAGTCAATATTAATCATGTGTTTGATTAAATAACCGTTCATTCCACATATGGTGTTATGAAGACATTCTGATTATAAATTCAAAACGAACTATGAGTGTTTACAATTGTTAAAAGTTTCCTTGTAACATAAAATAAAGAATAATAATCACCGTTTATTTTTCATTTCTACCAAATAAATTATACGTTTTATAAAAATCCATTAATTTTGGTAATAAAAAATTTTACTATAAAGAAATCTAGGAGACGGTAGGACATACGTACATAAGATTAATGTTTTCATTTTTTAATGATGATGATTGAAATAAGGTAAGTGTAATTTTATATTTCCATAATAATAAAAATATCCGAAATATTTTACAATTATTTATACATGATTAAATACATCATCAATATAAATTATTAATAAAAAAATATCACATAACTTCGTGTGGCAGTTGACCAGAATAAACCTAAATGATGTTATTATTTTTTAATGGATTGTATAGATAAAAAGTAAAAGATATGTTTCTTTTAAATAATGAATAAATTTATTTAAAATAACAAATACTAATATAATATATCATATTAAATATCTTTTGGGTGATTATATAAATTAAATAAATAAACTTCATGAGGTGATATTCTTCCATACACACAATACATAGTTTCGTTTCCCTTTTAATAGAAGAATATAGAGTGGAATATTATTAAATAAATATAATACCATCTCATTATATAGGATATATTAGTGTTTTTATAATGTAATATTTAAGATATAAGTGAATGTGTAAAAATAATTTGTAAAAAATTAGGAACCAAGTGAAGATTATTACATTCACTTAAAGGAACATCCTTTTGATATCTTATTAATGACCTATGATGATATTTTAGGATTATAAGATTATATAAAATATGTATAATTGATTTCAATATATATTTTTTGGACTTTTTATATTTAAATTATTTTAAAGGTGAGATTAAGGGAGGGTAGTTGTGACCATTTATAATTGAGAAGTTGCATTTTCTTAATAACACAAGACTATTCAATAATGGAAATTAATTGTCATGAAAAATGCCAAAAATTTAATAAATGAAGGATTAATAGAGAGATCAGTCCTGAAACACCTATATCACTAAAAATTAAAGATTATTTTGAAAAATTATTCTTCTTTTCGTGTTTGTTTACTTAGTTTTTCATTTTTTTTCAATGGTAAGTATTTCTTTTACATTTTTCTCAATTCATATGAAAAGTATTTTTTATCAACATTTTAATATAATATGAAAAATTAGTATTCCAAATATTAAATATATTGGAAGAAATTCAATATAAACAATTTATTAAATTTAATTTAAATTTAATACTGAAAGTGTGATGAAAACTAGGTTTTCCAAAAAGAATGCCTTTCCCAATGAAATTATGGTGTTATATTAACTGTATAAATATAAAAATGTCATTAAATTAATTTAAATTTATATCCCTAGAAATAAAATATATGAATTTAATATAAATAACTCTTTAGTAGGATTTAATGTAATTTTTTAAAATGGTTTATCATTTTGAACATTGAAACAGTTTCAAGAAATACATCTTCATGCCTAAATATAAATGTGTTTAAATGGGATGTGGTTTTTAGAATATACTATTCTTAATTGATGATCTAAATTTGAATTTGTGGGTGGTTTGGATTATTATATCCTAAAATAGGTGTGATTATTATATGAGTGTGAGGTAAAATAATCATCCCAGAGGATATTATTAGTTCTTCCATGTAGTTATGGGTTAATATTCATGGTTTTAAATAATTTTTGAGGAATCCAAAGATCCTATATGACATTGTACTATCAATTGGTGTCGTAGTTAAATTTCACAAATAAATATAGTTATCTTTGTATGTTCATTTTCCCACATTATAGTGGAGGTTGAACTCGGCTCCAATCTTGTTGATATAGTTTTCTTTCCACTGATTCAGATGAGTTTACATTCAATATTGAGCGTGAGAGAATTCCCATGTTCTAAAAAAATGTAGACTAATTGGACATGATATAGTCACCATTAAAAAATTCTTGGTCGATATGTTTTTCTTTATGTGTGTTCATGATGAATCTACATGCTTAAAAAAGGCATGGCTTGAGAAACTGAAGTAATCTATGCATTCTAATGGTGAAGCTCAACTACCTATGTGGGGAACTAAACCTAGAAAAGGGCTAGTTGAAGAGATTGAGAAGAAAATATTGATCACTTTTATGTTTGTTTAAAGCCCCTTCGATGACGAACAACAAGAATACATCATAGTGGATGAAGGAACAAATGAAACACATGGTGGTGATTCTTTTCCCATCCGTTCTTGGGATGAAATAGTAGCGAAAGGGTATGTTAGAGGTTTTAATTCTTATGAATAAAATTCCTCCCAGACATGAATTCATATAGAGGAGGATAAGGATATATCAATGGAATGATACCTCCTCATTATGAACAGAATGGGAAAAGTAATTTTTTGATGTGACTCTTCATAGTTGAGTCACAAATCCCAGATTTATTTAATCGGCATATAAGGATTTCAAATGGTTCTCTCTCTCAAATTCCAATGAAACTAAAGTAGAGCAGGATCATGATGCTTCCCCATGTATGATTTTAGGAAATTTAAATAAGATAGATAGGGTTTATCCTTTATACTTTATTGATCTAATTAATAGTGCCTATGAACAGTTTGTTATGGCCTCAAAAGAGGTATTCCTTAGTGCACAAAGGTAGAATATCAACATAAATTTCCCCGGAGATCAGGAAGGGGAACAAAAAATTGAAGTCTTTAATAAAGAAGAAGCCAATGTGTTTTTTTATAGTTGGAGATGGGTTTTTTACATGATGGAAATGAATGTGTTTGGATTTAGGGAATGTTTTGTAGTCCATAAACTGGTTGCTATAAATTTTGATGACAAATTAAGCTTGACTTCATAGATGAACTTTAGAGAAATATTTGAAAATTCAGAATTATGGATGAAACCTATGGGTCCTCATTTCGTGAGGACTTTGACCCTCTTCAAATGACATGGGGGAGAGGTATGGTTCCAATGGAAATGGGTAGACACCCTCAGAATATTGGTTATAGTGGATCCCATAGGCCGTGATTTGTATTGTAATTCTTTTTTGCTATTTTTTCTTGTTCCCCTTTCCATGTTCTGATTTTTTTTTTCTTATAAATTATTCAAAAAAATCGTTATATTACCTTATCATTGTGGAATACTGACACCCAATCACATTCCCTATAACTAGGTTTGAATATTTTATAGTGTATTTTCCCTTAGCCTAGCAATGTGTTGAATCCCTAGAGAGTGCACCACGACTATGTCATCACAACCATTCTATTTTTATAGAGTGGAATAACAAAAAAAATAGCAACTCAATCGTAAACTCGGAAAGATACCTTGGTTACTATGTTTCATTTAAGTTTTCGACAAATCAATATAAAAAATGGCATATTTCACATGAAAATATATTCACATGAATATCAACTGGACCAATTGAGAATAATCACGACACTTGTATATATTATTAAAAAATTACTAGAATAGAATTATTTTATTTAAAGAAATCATTTTTAAAACATATAAAGGATAATAAATCATTTCATTTAGGGATACTAAATTTATTTTAAAATCCACAAAAATATTTGATTGAAACGATTATTAAATATCAATTTTTTAGTTCATTATAGATTACCTCTTGTTGAGAAATTGTACAATTATAAAAATATATATTTCTCATTTTTTCACAATTTTGTATTATATCACATTACTTTTTCAAATTACCTATAGAAATATATGTATTATATTTTATATATTCATAACTCTCAGATAATGAAATGAATTTCTTGAATATCTCATTTTTTACCAATTTTGGAACACTTTTGAACTACTTGGAGATATATATATATATATATATATGTGTGTGTGTGTGTGTGTTGATAATATAATATAAATTTACATAATCACATATAATAATATGAATATGCGAAAAAGGTGTATATATATTGAAGACAATTTAACAGTAATAAAAATACCTATTTAAAAATAAATTAAAATTAAACCGAAATAAAATTAGGTATGTGAGTTCAATTAAATAAAAATCAAATTTAAGATTAAAATTTATAATAGTCTATCATATATAAAAATAACCAATTTCACTTTAGTAACTTTCAATACTATTTTCATGAGAAAATGAAAAATATATTTCACAAAATAGGATGCCTGCAAAGGGAAACACTATTGAAAACAAATTAAAACACAATATCAAACTTTAAAAATTTATAATCATCATAACTATACTATTGTGTACCATGACTAGTAATTTAATATTTAATATATAAATGGTTATAAAATGAACTTTCCAGGAATAGGGAAACCTACTGTAATAAATTTGAAGTTAGTGAAATATGTCTATATTAATGTGGTTAAATATGGGATATGCATGTGCATGATCCCCCTTTGAGGTCCTTGGTCATATACGATGTATAAGAAAGATGGTTTCTATTTCTGTTTATTATTTTTATTTTTATTATAATTATTATTACCTTTTCATTATCATTGAATCATTTTTTATATTGGAGTGAATTGGGTTAAAAATATCATAACAGTTTTTTGTAATGCACAAAACCTAGTGGTCTATTAGAAGCATATAGATTGGACAAACACCTTACCAAAATATGGAACGATTGTGGTACCAACATAGGTTAACTAATAATCCATCATTATTGTAACAAAAAAATTCATAAAAATCATCCAATTATTAAATCACTATCTTTTCTGAACACACACATTGTTGCCATATTGTTTGGCTCACTATGAAGCCAAATCCTATGAAATAAAGAATGATGAATTGTTTTCAAAATTTTCCAAATAAAAATTCCCAACCCTACAAAAAAAATTAAATTATTATTAGGGTGTGAATATATTTCTAAAAATGATCCTTTTTTCCACTATATATCTGTCAAACTTAAGAATGAAGAAAAACCCAAGAAACATGTAATGGAAAAAAGAAATCACCAAATCAACTCAATCTAACTCCAATGAAATACATTAAAATCAATATGTCTACAATATTAAATCTCACCCCAATATTTATTGTCAAATAATAAAATGGATGGATACCAACATTGGATCCCATAAACATTTAAATATTTTCCTATAAGGAGGATCAACATGGAAACTAAACTCTTAGATAATATCTAAAAATCCAAATAAAATTTCTAATAGAAGTTTCCAAAGTAGATCCTATGAAAAATATCATCCAAAAACCTATAAAACAACATAATGTTTCACCAATTTATGATACATTGGATAAATTATAGAAACACTAAATGGAATGAGAGAACAGTTAAAATGGGATAGAGAGGATAAACCCAAAATTATTTATATAACCTTCATTATAAAAACTAAATGAAACTCTGTTGATTTCCCAAAATAGTTACCACCGACCAACATAACAACATAATTATACCAATGATCAAATTGATTGAGGAAACAATCATGACCATGCCTCCTAAAATTACAAAGGACCTACTATGTTATAGAAAATAAATGAAGTGTAACCTAGGACATCAAATAAATATCACCACCTTGGTTATTCTAACTATAATAAATCCAATACTAGCCAGATAATAAACTCAAATAGTTTGGATTACATCTTTGACACCCAAAAATAATAGTGAGAGTCTATAGATTTTAATAAATCTAATGTAGACCTCACAAGAACAATTATTATTAGGATTCACCATTATTACATTACATAATGTTAAATTTTTTCAAGAACTCACATCCTTTCACATTATTGATCATTTCAAGTTTAGAGTTTTAGAGATTTTTTATATAATACATATATAAAATTAAAAATTTATACAGTATATACCACAAAAATAATATCTATTTCTTCCATAATATAAAACAATTCAAATAAAAACTGTTTCACTGAAAAATAATCAGATCATTTAACTTGGATTCCTTCTTTTTCATAGAAATCCTTATAACAAGTCAAATTTATTTAAATATTTGACATGAGAACGAAATAGAAAAGTAATTGATATAAAAATAATAAAAGAAACCATTACTCCATGAATAATTACAAATGTATAAAATCATTTTAAAAAAGACATACTTTGTCACTCAAATATACTTTGTGAAACAAGAGATTTTATGATATTTACACAAATAATAAATAGAACTATAAAAGAATCAAGGGGAAACCCTTATATAATATTTTAACCCACCTATCTACCTTGTAATTTGTAAACCATATGGCTACCTTACAATGATACCATCACGACTACCTCCAACACAAACATACCCAATGCATTTGAGGGAGATAAAGGTCACACCCTTCATCATACAAATTTCCATTATCCAGAACATAATCACAATACAAAAATAATTTCATTAAATTATTTCTTGTAAATTGGGAAAAAAAGAATTTTGTTATAGGATTTTAAAAGAACCCCCCCCCCCCACAAATATCATATAATTGAAGGGAGACAGAATAGGGTGGAGGGAATATAAACTATAAATACACATAATTCAACATAATATAATCAAAATTCATCAAATAAATGATTTTAATTAAACATAAAAAACTATCTAGAAGGTTAACATAGAGAATGCATATCAGATTAATATTTCCATTACCACATGTTCATCTAAATTAAAATGTGTTCAAAACACTTTTATAATGATTAAAATAGATTTATTAATATCTAACAAAAAAAATTTATTTTTTATAAAACATTATAATATAATATAATAACATCATTTAACATTTTCATTATTAGTAATTTGTTCGCACTGTTGTTTCAGATGCATTCATTACATGGTTTTCATAGCCTGTTTGTTTTAGAATTTCACATCATATAGAAATGAAATTCATAAAATGGAATGAAATGGTATTCATATCATTCTGTAACATTAAATGATTCCATCAAATAATTTATGATATATTGTATGATGATGAATCATTAAATAAATAATTAGTGATCTCTCTTTAGATAATTGTGGTGGTTCTTTG
This sequence comes from Viscum album, assembly GCA_963277665.1. NCBI lineage: Eukaryota > Viridiplantae > Streptophyta > Magnoliopsida > Santalales > Viscaceae > Viscum > Viscum album. The sequence continues at coordinate 1,390,900,552 of OY728126.1, read as the reverse complement.
ATAATCATGACCTTGATTCATCAAATAATCTTAATATTATGCATATCATTTAATTCCATAACATAAGATGGGTAATATCATAAAAATTAAAATATAATTCAACTATTAAAAAATTTTCACAACTGTCTTTGAATAATTTGAAGGATATTGAAAACTCATCATCCATGATTTTGGTAAATCATCCCATCGCGGTTGGTATTTTTTTTAGAATAATATTTAGAATAAAAAACTTAATTGAAGAATTTATCGATTAACATGATAAAATGAAAAAAAAAACAAATTATATAGAATTCATTCCTCATAGATAGGGGGAGTCCAGGATATTTTATGAAATGAAAATAATTAAAAATATATCACATGAAAATAAGAGGATTTTTCCTCTTGATCACTCCTCCATGAGATCCTCCTTAGAGCCATTGGTTTTGACCTTTTGGTGAAACCAGAAGATCTAGGACTTATGGAAGAGCCTTGGAAATATTATTATTCAGAAATTATATAAGTCTCAAGGATTGAGTAGTTTGAATGGAAGAGTGGGTGAGGGTGGTATTTATAATGGAGGAGTGGAGGGGTTTTACATTATTTTATTCATTAGTTTAAAATTATTGCACATGTATATGAACCGTCTTCATTAATGTGACCAATAATAGTAATATGTGTTTTTGAGTTCAATATAATGTCCATTTAAATCATCCATTACTCATGTATGCTACAGATATTCATTTATTTATCATATTTCCTAATTATCAAATTTCATTATTAACAAAAAATACAAATATTTTAGAAAACCCACAAAAAAATAACCCTTTCAATTTTTTGACAGGTAGAATTCAAAAATGAACTACATATTTTTGAAATAATTTTCAATATTTTATTAATTTAATTTTTAAATAAAATAATATTTTATTACAAAAATTGCAATTTTAAAACAATAACTTATTTTATGTCACCTTGAAAAACTAATCAATATATCTTTATCTTATATCTTTAATAAAATAAAATAATAATATGATTTACTATTAATAAGGATCATATTACTATTCATAAGTGTATGTTATTTTTTCCCAAGAAAGTAATTTGGTTCTATTAGACTCCAAATAACTTACTTATCACAACCTTAGATGACCATTTTTGGAAATTCGAATCACAGAAGCAAAAAAATTATGTATGTCAGCTTGTTTATAAATATCTATATAAAAAATGTTTCATGCGATTATATATATTTTTGAAAACCATGGGGTGTTAAATTCCCCCATCTTCTTGGAAAATGTATCCAAAGAATTTTTTTTATTTACTTATTATGCATGTGAGGGTACCATTCCCTCATTGCATTTTCAGATTCACATGTTTCTATTTCACGCATGTAGTTTCTTTACAAAATCAATACCTTGTGTATTAACATATTTCGCAATACTACCTCTCTATGATCATGAATCAAAAAATGTTTCACTTCATAATAATGGTTCTCTTCTATGTAAACTACTTATGGGCTCACAAAATGAGATGAATTTAGCACATCATTTCTCAACATCAAAACATGAAAATCATTATGTACCTAAGATAAAATAAGAGACAAAGATACTCAGTAGGTGACTATTCAAACATTCTCTAGGATTTCATAACATTTAATAAATTATGGACTTATCTATAATTTCATACTAAGGATAATATCACTTAACTATGTTGACATTATAATAAAAAAATAATCACACACCTCATAAGGAATTTCTTTCCTCATGTAGTCTACATAAACGTTTTTCATGTTATGATCTATCCTCATGTGTTGATGGATAATTTTTACATTCCCAGCCAGATCCTCTTATAATTCTGGTTCCATAAACTTCCATTCCCCGAATTCATCCCAAAATAATGGGGTTTGACACAGCTTACCCTAGAATTTATCAAAAGGTTCCATCTTTATAATGGAATGAAAAATGTTTTTATAAGAAAATGAAACTTAAGAAAGATGTTGATCCCATATTCCCTGATAGTCTTTTGAACATGCTCTATAAATAGACTCCAAAGTCTAAATCATTCATTCTGAAATTCTATCTGATTTAGGATGAATAGGTGTAGTAAAATTTAATATTGATCTCAATGAATTCTGAAGGCCTTTCAAAAAATTAGAAGTGAACCTGGTATCGGAGTCAGATAAAATGGAAATATGCAGTCAATGTAACTAGAAAATATTTTTGAGGTACAGTGAAAAAAGAGGATCCAAAGACACTGTATCTCTAATAGGAATGAAATTTTCTTATTTAGTCGGTTTTTCATTAATAACAGAGATTAAATTATTTACTTAGGAAGTATTGGTCATCCCACAATGAATTCCATGGATTTAATTTTCCATTTTTTCTCCTGTACCGGTAAAGGCTAAATCATTCCTATAGGTAATTACCTCTCTTCTTTAACTATTTTTCATGTTAATCATTTCACATTAAATTCTATAATAATACTTTTCTTTCCATCGCACCATTAATAATCCAGGTGGTCTCTATACATATTTATGTAGCTAGGATGAATTGAAAATAGAGAAGTATGAGAACTAAATAAAAATTCATTCTTTAGCTGGGAATCACATGGCGCACAAAATTTTTTCTCAAATCATAAAACATAATCTTTATTAATGTCAAATTCTGGAAACATACCTATTTTATGAAATTTAACATATTTATGCAGCTCTTAGTCATCCATCTATTCTTTCATCATTCTATTAGATAATGATAATTGTACTTAAAACAAACAAAACAAATTTATTTCATACCCATAAAACATGTAAGACAAAATTCTTCTTATTGTTAATAGAGGGAACATGTTCTAAACGTATCATGGTTAATGATGCATGAAGTTTTAGAGTCAAGTAATCTTCCACATTGTTTTTTTCATAGATGGTAATTTATCATGCAATCATTATCCTTTATCAGTTTAAGCCATCATCTATGTCTCATGTTTAATTCCTTCTGAGTGAATATATTCTTCATACATTTATGGCCATTATATATTTGACATTTGGCTTCGTACAATTTATGCCTCCAAATTTTCCATGAAAAACTATAGTTCCTAATTCCAAATCTACTGTGGGATAATTTACCTCATGGGGTTTTAGTTGTAATGAAGCATAAGAAATTACATGGTCATTATGCATCAGAACCCAACTAATCTCTTTCAATGAAGTATTACTGTAGATGAAAAAATCGTGATTTCCACAGGCAAAATCGTAGACTGGAGCATTCACCAATCTCATCTTTAGTTCTTTAAAAGTATCATCACATTATTCTGTCCATATAAATTTAAACCCCTCTATGTTAACTTAGTTAACATGATAGATAACCAAGCAATTTTTTTAATAAAAATTCTTGTAATTACATTATAATCCAAGAAAACTTTCAATTGATGTATCATATGTAGGTCTTGGACAATTATCAACCACTTTTTTTGGGCAGGATAAACTGATATTCCATCATTATTTACAATTTTCCACAGAAAATAAATATGTTCTAACCATAAATCACCCTTTCTAAATTTTCCATATAGTTTCTTTTTCCTTTATTGTTTTAAAAAAAAACCTTAAATGTTTTTCATGCCCATATTTACTTTTATAAAATACCATAATTTCATCAAAAATCACAAATAATGAATCATAAACGAACTCATTAAATATTCTATATAAATGATCTATGACAACAACATGTTCATTAGTAAACCAAAATGGCATGCCAAAAAAATCATAATTCTCATATCTAGTACGGAATACAGACTTAGGGAAGTATTCATTCATTACATTCAACTGATGGAACCCCAACCTAAGGAAAAAACATGGAAAAATACTGCGATCCCTATATCTGATGAAACATGTAATTAATATGAGGAAAAGGATACTTGTTTTTAATAGTGATGTTGTTCAAGTCTCTATAACCAATGGAAATTCTAATAGAACTATCTTGGTTTTTAATAATCAATATAGCAGCATCCCATGGTGATGTGCTATAATGAATGAAGCATTTATCAAGAAACTCCTACAAATGATTTTTAAATTCAATAAGTTCCATTCGTTTCATTTGATAAGGAGATTTGGATATTGTCTTAGCAGCAGGAACTATATCGGTTGTCAATTAAACTTTTCAATCTGGAATAATAATGGGTATCTCATAAGAAAAAACATCATGATATTCAGTTACGACTAGAACATAATTTATATGAATAGATCCCATGTTTTCAACAATATGAGAAAGAGAACATCAATTTCCATATTTTAATAGTTTATTAGCTTCCTGATATGTTATAAATTGTATGGGTTCATTGTTGTATACAAAATAAAACTCGTTTTGAAAAGAAACATCTTTAGGTCTACCATCAAACATAGCATTACAAATAGAAATCCAATCCATACCAAGAATGACATAAAACTATGCTAAGGGGAAAACCACAATGTTTTTGGGAAATCATTTTCACTGACCATAATAGAATGATTCCTATAATTTTCCATTGTTATAATATTTAACCACGGTGTTTTAACATTAAGTTAAAGATTCCATTGTCAAGGTTATATTTCCAATGAAGATTAAAATTTTATAGAAATAAAGGAATCAATAGACCCTGTATCAAACAATACATTAGAAACATCTATGCAATAAACTAAGGTACCTAATACAACAACATTTGATAGATTGAAATCTATTAACGTAGTCACAAAGGATCTCAATATACCATATTTATTATTCTTTATCTTTATTTCATCTTTCATATCTCCCTTGGGGAAGGAATTTTCATAATGACCCATCACACCACATGTAGTAAACTTTAATGTTTTCTTATCAATATTAGTCTTTGGATAAATTTCAATAAAATATATGACTATATGTCCAAAATTAACCCATCAAAAACACATCCTAGTTTTGGAATGTCATTACCCAGGGTACGTTTTACAAAATCTTTTAAAAACTGCAAACATAACATTCTTCACATCATATTTCATTGATTTATTTTTATCCATCACTACACATATGGAACTCTTCATCTGTTTGTTTTCAAGGTACATGTTGTCATTAAAAAACTCCATTTATACCCTCTTATTACATCGGACAAATTTTTCATCAATTTTAACTTCATGGTAATCCAATTCCAATCAATATCTTGGATTTGATATTGATTAAAAACTGTTTATTTTTGTATGAAGGTCCAAAATATGATTCATTGCATACCTTGCCTGTCGGTTGAAGTTCTCTTCATAAATGGACACCGAATCTTCCTCCTTTTTCATCAATTAATGTAATTTACACTCTATCTGATTTCAATCAACCATATAAAAAGATGTTTCAAGGAAAGCAATTTAAAATTCATCCCACTCTATAGAATCAATATCTTCAATATCTCTGATATTCATGACCATTGACCACCACTAATCTGCTTCACCTTCAAAAAGGTAAATTGAATAACATAAATTTTGATTATCTGAACATCCCAAACCGTTAAATATCATTTTAATGGGTTTAATCCATCCTTTATCCACTGTTGGTTCAAAAGATCCCTTGATAGAAAAATGGTGTTTCTTCATGAAATGTTCTATTATAGTCATATTCTTTTTTGGTAACTCTAGTTGTTCTCATTCATAGATGCAATAGCCTTTTATATATTGTATACGCTGAGTGATTTCTATAAAAAAAATCTCTGTTTCTATCCCTACCATTCCTGGCTGCAGATTCAGAATGAATTCATTCTTTTCGATGACTTTCCACTTCTACTAAATTATTTCTTCTACAAGAACCATTCTAAAAAAATATCTTAGTCAAAGAAACATGGTAATCATTAATCTCTATAACTTTTAATATTAAATATATAACAAAAATAATTTATGGTATTCTTTTAACATTATATTAACCCCTAATTTTATATAAACCGTCCATTCATACCAACTATATGGACCCAATCTAATTACATTTTATAATATTCAATTCTAGTTAAGAACACACATCCTTTCACGTTGATGATCTTTTAAAATTTAGTTTTTTAGATAAATGTGATATAATATATTTATAACATTTCACATTTATATTGAGGTGATACCATAAAAAAATATCAATTCCTTCTAAAATAAAAAACATTCAAATAAAGCATGTTTTTTTTGACAAATCATCATAATATATAAAACATATTCCTTATTTTTATTTTTCATCCTTTTATGCCATGAAAATCATTTAATAGCATGGGATTAGAATAAAAATCATAGTACGGTATATAAAAATAATGAAATAAAAAATTAGTCCGTGAATGCTTGAAAACATGTGAAATAATTTTAAAAAATGCACACTTGTCACCCATATATACATACATTGTGAAACCTGATATTTCAATGAGATTTATACAAAATGTAAATAGAGGCATAAAGGTATATTGTATAAATATATACATAATCTAGTAACACTATTGGTTCCCCAATAATTTTTAAACCACGAGGCTACCTTACAATGTAACTCTCATAATTAACTTACAATATATCCCTCATGACTACCATATTATGTAACCATCATAGTTGCAAATGGTTTAACAATACAGTTGAACTCCAACATACACATAACCAATGAATTTTAAAAATATTTAGGTCCCAAAATCCATCATAATCAATTCCCTAGATCTAGAGCATGATCATAATAAATAAATAAATGCATAAAAACATTTCTTTTGAATTTGTATAACATTATTTTAAAATAGGGTTTTAAATCAAATCCCCTTTCAAATATATTATAATTGAAGAGAGTCTTATTATAGTCGATATAATATACACTATAAATACCCACAATTAAAAATAATATAAAAAAATCATCACAAAAAAAATTAGTAACACATAAATAATGAACTATATGGTTAACCAAATGAATGGAAACTGGGTTAAGAATTCCCTTATGTCCGGTTCATCCAACCTAAACTATATTTAAACTAACATTATAATAAATAAAATAGTGTTATTAATATCTTACAGAAACACATTAATGTTTTTAACACATTATATGTTCATTTCATTAAATAATTTTACCCTTTAATTATTTTTCTTTGGTTCCTTCCATTGTGTCGGGTACGTTCTCTAAATGATTTCCATGGTCAGTTTGTATTTGATTTTCTTGTTGCATAGTAATGAAATTATATATGTTGAATGGAATGGTATTAATATTCTTCCATAATAATAAATTATTCCACAAATCTTAATTTTTTTATGGTATGAGGATGAATCTATGGATAAATCATTAGTAATATCCTTTTTGATCATTTGGGTGGTTCTTCAATAATGATGTACTTTTTGCATCATATAACATTAATATTATTCATATAATTTATTTCCATAACATATGTAAGGTCATATAATACACATTATAATCTAATTAATCTAATAATAAGGTTTCAATGACATATTTTAGTGATGTAATGGAAATTGAAAACACTTCATCCACAATTTCGGCAAATCAGCACATCGCGGATGATGTTCTTAATTTAAGAATAAGTGGGGGGAAGGAGGAGAAGTAAATTGATTAATTTTTCCATAAACATGATTACATACAAAAAATATATGATTCTAGAGATTTCATGCCTCATGGATATTAAGATGATAATAATGTATAATAATGGAAAAGAATTTAAATGAAATCACATGAAAATATAAGAGTATTTTTACATCTTGATCTCTTCTCCAATAGATCCTCCTTAAGGCCTTTGGTTTTGGCCTTTTAGTGTGTTCAGAAGATTTTGGACATGGGGAAGATCCTTTTGAATAGTATTTGGCTGAATATAGACAAGCCACCAGGCCTGAGAAGCATGAGGGGAGGAGGGGTGAGTGTGATATTTATAGTGGAGGAATTGAGTGGTTTTACATTATTTTATTCATTAGTTTAACACTGTTTCTCAAAACTGTGAATTATTTTGATTTATGTGATCACAAAGTGTAATATGTTCATGTGGGTTTTAACCAATGGAAATTTACATCATCTATAACACATGCAAGATTCACAATTCCATTTATTTATAATATATCATAATTATCAAATATATCTATTCACCAAAAATTCAACTATTAAAAAAACCAAAAAATTATCCCCTGCCATTTCTCGACGTGTATAATTAAAAAATAAATTATATTTTTATAAAATAATTTTCCAAATATGTTTAATTTAATATTTAAATAAAATCATATTTAATTCTAAATAATATTAATTTTAAAACTAGAATTGATTTTATATCTCTTTTAAAAATTAATCAATATTTCATAATATTATATCCTTAAGAAAATAAAATAATAAAATGTTGTAATATTTATAAGGTTCATGTTACTATTCATAAGGGTATGTTACTATTCAAAAACACAAGTTGATTCTATCAAACTCCATGTAAATTATGTATCACTACAGTAGATGACCATTTTTTGAAATTCAAATAATAGAAAAATAGTTTTTGATGATTAGTTTGGAAAAATCCACTTAAAAAATGTTTCATGCATTTAGATTTATATTTTAAAACCTTGGGGTGTTACAATTATCATGTTTGATCCTTAGGATTGACATTCCCTAATAATTACACAACAAATAAACTGAAACAAGCTCAAACCACAGGAACAATCAAAGGGTGGCATAAAGAAAAAAAGTCCTTAAAGGGCTTCCTTAGAAAATATTTTTACCAATTACACATTATTATAAATATCCAGGGCTTGAAAAAACTCATGAATTTTCTAGGATGAATATTCAACAAAATGAAAGATGAATCCTAAATTAGTTCTTAAAACAACATAATTAGTCAAATGAAATAACATATTCTAATCAATCAATATTCCTAACACTAAATTAATTTATGTTTTTATAAACACTTTTTTCCCTTAAAAAATTATTCTCAAACACCATAAAAAAATTAACCCCTATTTTAAAACACAATAAAATAGTTAACAGTTAAAAATGACCAATCATGATAAAAAATTATAATAACATATCCAATTATTTTAATTGAAAAAAATAATTATTTTCTCAATAAGAATCATTAAAAGTATAAATTTATAATTTTAAAACCATCAAATATTTTTGAAATTCCATTCCTACCATTACTATATAATTTCAAAAAATTATATTCACATTTAAAAAAAATCACCACAAACCTTCTTGAAACCTTAAACTTCAATGTTAAATAATTTAATATCATTGCATGTTCTCTTTTAAAATTATTCATGTGTCATTTAACAAAAAATAATTTTGTTTTAAAAAAAAAATGCTTTTTATTTATTTTGAAACAATATTTTTCTATTTTACCCTAAATTACATATTAAAATTTTTAAATATCAATCCAAACGAAATCAAAAAAAAATTGAAATAAATTTCATATAATAAGGGAACAAACAGAGGAATCTATGATGAAGATAGTGTTTTTTTTGTGGTCGGATCACATGATTTTATAGACCATGGGTAATCATGTTTCAATGAATGGGAGTTATTTATCATCATCCACATGGGATCCATATGGGTTTTCAGGTCATGGAAGGTATACATGCCTTCTCTTCACCTCTATATTCACCAAAAAATTTAGAAATATCATATTGTAACCCATAAAAAACCAAATATATCACAATCACATCAATTAAAATTGAAATTAAAAAAATAATTTACAAGTCTTTTGGAATAAACCATTATTTTGTGAGACATCCATGGTAAATTAAATATATAAATTTATAAAATAAATAAAAAACCAACATAAAATATAAAATGGACTAAAAAAATGAAAAATACCTCTACTCCCCAAAAATACCACCCTTATAAATAAAATTATAGCATTCTACGGTGGCCTCCTATACACTTAGAAAGATTTATAACCTCTTCATTTAAAAAATAAAAAAATTACAAAATTTCTAAAGTATGAAATGAAACTAGAAAAAAAAAAGAAAATGATAAGCCTAAACAACATTTCCTTGCAACCAATTATAACTCTCAATGAAAACCTAAATATCAATCACTACTAGACGGATAAAAATTCCACATGATTTTTTTTAATTTGATATTATTTTAAAAGTATATTATTTTTATTATCATAAAAAATACATAACACAACTTTTAAACGAACCATAAAATCTTGTCATTTAAATTGAACTATTACTACCTAGATATTTGTTGAACCCTCTAGGAGAATTAGTTGAACTAATATTCTGATAATCCCAATTATGTTCACTTATCTTTTGATAATCCCAATTATGTTCACTTATATTATGATAATCCCAATTATTTTCACTTATATTATGATAATCCCAATTATGCTCACTTATATTATGATAATCCCAATTATGCTCAATTATGGTTTGATAATCCCAATATTGATTAATGGTTAATTACTTATTTCAGTATTTTTGTACACCATGCACATATTCATATATTATAATATTTATATTATCTTCGGATAATTCGGTTACTGGATGAATATATTTTCTAACGTAACCCATTCTGCCAAAAGAATGCTTAAGAAGACAAGTGGTCACCACTACATCAAGGCCACCAGTACAAACAAGTCAGCTTTATGAAAGTCTACCGATACGTGAAGGTCACTGATACAGACAAATCACCATTATTCAAGTCTACCGATACGTGAAGGTCAACGATACATAGTAGTCACCGTTACTCAAGCCTACCGTTATAGAAAAGTTACCGAGGAGAGTCTACCGATACATTAAGGAAGCTACTGGTACATGAAGGTTATAGTTACACGAAAGGTCACCGGTACATTAAGTCTACCTCCATCGATCAAGTCTATCGACAGACTTGAAGTCTACCGATGGAAAATCTACCGTTACACAAGAGGCTACCGATACAAATACATACTGATACACAAGGCTACCGATATCCAAAGCTACCATTCCAGAGAATCTGACGCTGCCTTAATTTCTTTATCTTTATTTAATCTAACCAACGGTCATATTAGGTATATTTTAATGCTCTATCATTTATTTAATGAAGGTTGTTGGATGTCGGGGAACCATACCTCGTAACTGCAAAAAGAAATCATTTATTTTGCTGGATCTCGTTCCATAAATACAAGAAGTCCCTATTGCTGCAAAAATACAAATGTGAAAGACACGAGGAATATAAAAGAGATATATAGAAGTGATACATGTGAAATACACAAGAAGAGCTCATTCAGATATACATGCCTGACCAAGAAGACACAAAATCTCATACACACTCAAGCTTACTCAAGAAGTGTTCATTACATTCACAAGGACTTTGAAGAAATTCATCGACTACATCATCAATGTCTCTGAACCTGGATGTCAAGAATATGACAATCTGTTTTTCAGAAAAAAACCCGAAGAGGAATCAGAACCATTTCTGATCAAATCAGAAGGAGTCCAGAGCTATACTACAATCACTAGAGCCTTTCTAAAATCTATATCTTACTCAGTGATTTATTATTTACATTATGAGAAGCGTGTGTCATTAGTTTTAATATAAACACACACTATCTAATGAACCTTAACTAGAGGATCATTAAATCTTCAATCAAACTCTTTACATCTTCTATTTCCCACTGTGGATAGTGGTAGAGGTCGTTTGTGACCTGAAAAACTGTATTTTCTATTGTTTTTGTTTCCCACGTAGAACTGTGGTAGTGTTCTTTGACCTGGATAGTTGTAAAATTTAGATAACAACGATCTAGGGTGTGGATACAATTTATATAAATTGTTGAGAGGACTATGTCTCGGCTTGAGACTGAACCTCTTGGTCATATCAACTGTGCTTTATTTAGTTTTATCTAAAACATTTTATTCTGCTGCCAAGTGCTTTAAAACATAAACTGTTTTTCAAAGTTACTCTGAAAATTTAATTAGAAAGTGTTTGTAGTATTTTTAAAACAGTAAGTTAGTTTCAAAAGCTAATCTTATCTTCTGATTAGATTAATTGGGAATTAATCATTCCCTTGAGAGCCAAACTGGAAGTATGCTTTAGTTCAAATTCACTACAATTCTATTAGTATTTTAAATTAGGGGCTTTTGGTAAAGGATTTTAAAACATAAATTTTAATTGGAACTCAATTCACCCCCCTCCTGAGTATCCACTCTGACCGACATTTGGTATCATAGGTATTTAAAATATTTTCTGAAGTACTCTGTTTTTCAACTGTGATTTTAGTTGTATTATAATGTTCATAAAATTTCTATTATTTCTAAATTTTTATCTCTTTAAAATTTTTGTTTTAACCAAGTTATAATGGATAACAGACTTCAAGGTGTTGCTACTAATAGACCACCATTTTTCAATGGAAACAACTATGCTCAGTAGAAGATTAACATGAAAATTTATTTAGAAAGCATGGGTTTTTATATTTGGACTGCCATAGAATCAGAATATAAAATTCCCACTACTATTAGATCGACTTGGAATGAAGCTACTAAGACAGCCTAAAATAATAATTTCAAAGCTATGAATTCTCTGTATTGTGCTTTAGGAGATGATGAATTTAATTGAATATCTTCTTCTAAGACCGTGCATGAAATTTGGGATACTTTATGTGTTTCTCATGAAGGAACAACTAACAATAAGGAAATGAGATTGAACACCTATACTATTAAACATGATGATTTTAAGATGAATCCTGATGAACCCATTTCTGATATGTATCTCAGGTTTAACAAAATTTTCAACACAATGATCTCACTGTGAAAGGATGTTCCATAAAAGGAGAAGATCATGAAAATTGTGAGATGCCTACATGAGAGATGGATGGGCACTTCTGTTTCAATCAGAGAATCTTGTGATATTGGTGAAATACCAGTTAAATAACTTATTGGTAAGTTGATGATGTATGAAGAAGAACTTAAGGTAAACAAATGAGAAGAAGATGAACCAAAAAGGAAGTCAGTTGCCTTCAAGACATCTACTTTAAAGAATAAGGATAAGGAGAAACATCAAGCTGTAAGTGATAGCTCAAGCTGTGAAGAAAGTGAAAGTGTATATGTCAGTGATGCAGAAATGGCTCACATATCCAGAAGATTTAAGAAGTTTTATAGGAAGAATAAGTTTTTCAGAAAATCAAATTACAAAGGTAAGTATGACAACAAGGGACACTGAAAAAATAACTGGAAGAAATATGACAAATATGATGAAGTTGTCTACTATGAATGCAAAAGAAAAAAACATATAAAATCGGACTGTCCAAAGATGAAATACAAGAAGAAATATGAGTATAAGGATAATAAGTATAAGAAAAATACATGAAGGCTACGTGGAGTGCTACTACGGATAGCTCCAGTGAATTTGAAACTTCTGAGACTGAAAACAGAAATAAGTCAAACATGTGTTTTATGACAAACACTTCTGAGGTAACATCTGAAACTCCTGTATTAAATACATATAATTCTGGAGATGAATTTGATTCTGAAAATATGTCAAAATATGAAATATTTGAATACTGTGATATGTTGGAAGAAACATGTAATGAGCTGAAATACAAATACAAAGGATTAAAGAAACAATATTCTTTAACTATTAAACATAAATATGATCTTGACATAGAAATGGAAAAGAATGCTCAGTTACTTAAAGAAAACACTGAGCTGAAATTGTCAAATGAGTAACTTAGGAAGGATTTACAAAAGTTCTCAAATAGAAAAGATACTCTTACTCAAATTCTAGGTAAGCATATTTCACCTAGATATACTATTGGTATAGGATACCAACCTTGAAAATGAAAAATTACCAAAAATAGATTTATTCCTAAATCTGGACAGAATGTAGATAGTTATAGTTCTGGAAGTTCATATTCCTCAACTAGATATACTCATAGTTACAGATATAATAAGGTTTATCTGTCTAAACCTATTGATTCTGAAATCTTATAAGACCCATAAGACAAATTTGGGTACCTAGATTTCATTGGCTAATCTGTCTGGACCCAAAAAAATCTGGGTACCAAAATTATTTCCTATCTAAATCTATTTTGTAGGGAACCTACTTAAAGAGATTCTATAGAAAGACCTAGTACGTGGACAGTGGATGTTCAAGACATATGTTAGGAGACATCTTATTCTTCAAAAGCTTATTCAGAGTTGAGGGAGGTTTTGTCACTATTGGTGATAATTCTAAAGGGAAAATCATCAGCTTAGGCCAGATTGGTAACACTAGCTCATTATTAATTTCTAAAGTTCTATTTTTTGATGGACTTATATATAATTTACTATGTATTTCTCAGTTATGTGATGATGGTTTTAATGTTAAATTTAAAAATGATTCTTTTAATGTTTTTAATTATAAAAATGCTTTAGTATTTTCTGCCTTGCGAAATGAAAATGTCTATGCTGTTGATTTAAATTCTTTAGCTATGCAAAATATTACTTGTTTAAATGATTTTCATAAAGAGTCTTGGCTTTGGAACAGAAGATTAGGACACTGAAATGCACATTCACTTAGAAGACATACTAGTAAGAACTTAGTTAGAGACCTACCAAAACTTGAATTCCCAACAGATAAAGTTTGTAATACCTGTCAAAAGGGAAAGAAACATAAAGTTTCTTTCAAATCAAAGAAATATCTGTCAACTTATCAACCTCTCGATTTGGTTTACATGGATTTGTTTGGACCTTCTAGAGTTTCTAGTATAAATGGGAAGCACTATGTCTATGTTCTAGTAGATGACAATTCTAGGTATACTTGGGTATATTTTCTAGCTCACAAAAGTGAAGCTTGTTCTTAATTTGTTATGTATTCCAAGTCTGTAGAGAACCTTAGTGGACTGATGATTAAATCATTGAGAAGTGATCATGGCCGTGAGTTTGAGAATCATGAGTTTGAATCCTACTTCTCACATAATGGCTATTGTCACAATTTCTCTACCCATAGGACACCTCATCAAAATGTTGTAGTAGAAAGGAGGAATAGAACCCTTTAAGAAATTTCCAGAACTATTCTTAATGAATATGTCCTACCTATTTATTTTTAGGCTGAAGCTATCAATACACCTTGTTATATTATCAATAGAGTCTTGATTAGACCTTTTCTTATGAAGACCCCTTATGAGTTGTAGAACCATAGGAAACCTAAGGTTAACTACTTCCGAGTTTTTGGTCTCAAAGCCTTTATTCTTAATACCAATGATATTCTTGATAATTTTTCATACAAGAGTGATGATTGAATTTTCCTAGGTTAGTCTGTCTCTAGTAAAGCCTATAGAGTTTTCAATAACAGAACCAAATGTGTGTAGGAATCTATTCACCTCAAATTTGATGAAACTGATCCACATGAACCTAAGACCTCTCTTGAAAATCATGACGATGATCTCTCTGTTTTGAACATTAATGAAAAAGATAGTTGACCTGTAGTTAAAAAATCCAGTTCTGGAAATTTTCCAGAACCTTCTTCTGTTGATTCCCAACCTATTGACGAACCTGAAATCTCTAGCACTTCCTTTTCGAGACCAACTAGGACTCTAATGAACCATCCCTTAGATGATGTTGTAGGTATTCTAGATAGAGGAACACAGACTAGAGCTTCTCTAAGAAATCAGGTTGAACATCAAAATTTTCTTTCATAGTTAGAACCTAAAAATATCAATGATGCTATTAATGATGAATTTTGGGTAATGGGTATGCAAGAAAAACTAAATCAATTTGAAAGAAATAAAGTCTATGAATTAGTAGAAAGACCTAAAGACACTTTAACCATAGGCACAAAATTGGTTTTTAGAAACAAAGATGATGAATCTGGAAACATCATTAGAAACAATGCTAGACTAGTTGCACAAGGTTACAATAAAGAAGAAGGAATGGACTATGAGGAAACCTTTGCACTTGTAGCTAGATTAGAGGCAATTAGGATCTTACATTCCTTTGCATCACATCTGAATTTAACATTATATCAAATGGATGTGAAAAGTTCTTTTCAAAATGGTTTTATTTTTGAAGATGTTTTTTGTAACGCCCCGACCCCAGCTACCCAGAGGCGGTGCATTAGTTCGTAACATTGGCATGATCACAAAAGATCATGTCTCGAAAGACCGATTAGTTTAGTAGCCTTGGAAAACACTAGATACATTCGTAAACGTTACATTACATCATAAAGTGAAAAATAAAATAACAAAGTCTCCATAGTCCCCTCTCATAACCTCTTCTGACAATGCCTGCAGGTCATTCATAAAATACTTCTTCACATCCTGGAAAAATATTAAAACATTGAAGGGGGTGAGCTCAGATGCTCTGTAAGGTTAACAATATAGCGGAAGCTTTCATAAATAAACATTAACATTTAAGGCGATGTATAACTAAAACAAAAGCCTTTTAAACTTGAACTTCAACATAATATGGCAAAAGTAAAATGAGATAATGCCATTCACTTCTTCACATGGATATTCTACTGGTCGAATAAACACATGCAATATCAATAACCACTTTCATAATGATGGAATGTATTATTCCGGACATTCTGAAACATTTTGTCAAGGCCTCGGCCAAGACGTCTAAAATGATTAAGGCCTCGGCCAAAACCATAAATCAAATTGGGAAAGGGCCTCCTCCAATTCCACGTCTAGTTGTCTCATGAGACCTACCGATGAATCGAGGAGCTATAGCGGGCTCCACCCGTCACTTATTAAGTCCAATACATTCCGCATATGAACAGGTTTAAACATAACATAATCGTATCACATAAAATATGCATAAAGGAAACATAACATTTCCACATTTCAATCACAAGATATCAATACAACACATTGATATAATAAAAACGCTTTCAAAACCATTTTCAATACCAAAATAAAAGAAAAGTATAACATGGTATTTATTTTTCATTAAAAAAAGAGTATGGCTTGTAGAGGAAGCCGAAACTCAAATAGTGGTCACGGCGGCGGAGAAGTCGTTGTTGCCACATACTTACGACAAAAACATTCCCTTTTGTCGTTTAGTAAACGCTTCGTATAAAAAAGATTCTTTTTGAATAAACGTAAAAGTCAAAGGGGTTTATACACCGTATAAAAGAAAGTTGTGTATAAAACCAAATATGCCTCAATGAAAGGGGATTGAGACAAAGTCCTTAAAAAGATCATTTTTTTAAATAAAGTACATCTATAATGTGTATTCACTATAATTACACATAAATAATGTACAAATACAAGATAGGACATAAAAATATCATGACATAATTTGAAAGTTGGAGATTAACCCAAAGAATAGAAATTAGGTTAAGAAGTTCCCTTACCTCGTGTCCGACTTGACTCAACCGTTCTTTAACCTCCTGAATAATAAACTAGAGTTAATATATACCTTATTAAGAGCCATTTTTAATTTCATTATCCTTTTTATATCACTTATTACAATGTTATGAACATTATGTAATTATTTAAGTTAATAACGGTCGTTTTGTCGATCTTTGGTACTTGAGTCAATAATAAACTTCTTATAATTACAAGTTGTTTATGTGGTAGAATATCCATTATCTCCAGAATTATATTCATGATTTATATGTCATATATATCTTATATATCCAGTATATACATTCATTTATAATATTACGTAACATTTAGAGGTAAGAAATGAAATGCACCGTTCATGGAGACGGTAAGCCGTACGTACGCATGAACGCTACTTTAATTTCAATTTCATATTTAATGGAAAGAAATCATAATGATATAAATGTATAATATAATTCCAGTATAATATAGTGTATAATATCATTTACTCCATCCTTTATACATCCCACATATGGCATTAACGATTCAAATCACTTTGAGGGGGTGGTAGTCTGCACTTCCTAAAATGAAATTATCGCATTTTACCCATAATGGAAATCATAAAGTATGCCATAAATGAGAAATACAGAAGCATAAGTAAAACATAAAAATATTTTATATCATATATAAATATAGTGACATCTTAATGGCCACCTTTGAAAGTGTTATATGAGTGTTCAACAATCATCGTTTCGTGAGGCAGAAATTCGCCATCCACAGAAACCGTATGTTCATTAACCATTAGATGTAGGTGTGTGTAAGTGTAGCTCGAATAGTTCTTATAACAACATCCTAGTATATTTAGGAGACTGGTGTTGTTACAAAAGAAATTAATAAAAAGAGTTTAGGGTGTTGAAGAAGAAAAATAAAACAAAACAACATTAGAGAAGACATTACCTCAAAATCGGGTAACTCTTTTTGATTTGAGACAAAGGCTTCCTTGAGAAGAGTTCTGCCCAAAGTGAGGCTTCTAGTAGTAAGAGGGGAAAGTTGGGAGAGTATTTGGGCAGAGGTTGGCCGAGCCAAATGGCTTGAAAGTGTAAATGAGGTGGGAGAGGTGGGGGCCTTTTATAAGAGGAGAGGAGGGGCTCTTTTGGAAAGATTGAAATGTTACATTATTACACAATGCTTTTCGGATTCTAAAGGTCCCACACTTATATAATTCGAGGATAAGGTGATAAGGGTTCGAAATCGCCTCATACAATTGGCTTTGGACAAGTGAAAGCCTTGGATTTTGCATTATCTTCCCATTTTATTAAGATCGTTAAATAATGAGGTCATCGCTGCATCATAATGATGTCATAAATAATTTAATTTATTTAATGTCTAAAAATTATAAAAAAATACTATGATTTAGGAAATCTTGTTATCTTTCTAATGAATATTTATAATTAAAATTTGGACTTGTGTAACCCCACTTAAAAACTGTTTTAGTAAAATAACTCATGTTTGTGTCAATTTAATTTTAACATTAAATAAATATATATTTATGTCATTTTCCAACTAAAGTGGCTCCATGGGGTCCCCAAGTTGACCCATGGGTTGTCTTGGTCGGCCATGACTCGTCCAATAGAAGTAGGACAAATGTCATTCTCATCTCATTTTATTAAAACATTATATGTACCTAAAACTACACTAATTACCTCTAATCGCGATTAAGAACTTAAAAGTTACTATTCACCAAAAAATTATTTTAATCTCATTCAACCACATTTTACTTCTTAATGACAACCATGTATGTCGGATTTTTTAAAATCAAATCACAGAAGTGGTAATATTTCATTTAAATGAAAAATCAGTTATTTAACTACCACTTAGTGGTTTCACTATTCATCAAAAATTGAAGTTTTTCAGAACAAGGCCAAAATTTCACCCCAAGCTATAATTGATATTCCAAATTCAAAAATGATGTCTATTTTACAAAATTCCAAACATATATGTTGCATTAATTAATTTTATAATTAATTCCCGCTGTTACGACAAATAGCGTGTTTTTAAGAAACAATTTATATCAAAAGATTGCTAATTGTTTATGTCCAATTTAAATGTTAAATTAATTCTAATGACCACCATTGGATAAAATGGTAAAAATATATTCTAATTATACCTTAAAACCATTAAATAGTATAATTTATCACAATAAATTATCTTGATTAAAAGAGTTGTTTTAAAGTATTTTTCACTATTCATAAAAATTAGAAGTTCTCAGAAAAATACCAAAAATTCAACATAGGCTAATTTCGATATTCCGAATCAAAAAATGAAGTCCATTTTGAAATATAAAATTTCTATAATTTTAAAAAGTGGTTATTACTATTCATAACGGCTACTTTGATTATTCGCGGTGTTTTAGAACTCGAAGTTGCGTACAATGCAAGTCATTGCATTATTGAATGAGAAGCATATCATGGAAGCTCGGGTTGTTACATTCTCCCCTCCTTCAATAAATTGCGTCCTCGCAATTTTAAATTTTTTTCTTTGAAAATAAAAGGTTGAAAAGAGAAAATACCTTTGTGGAAAACCCACATCGGAAATAAGATTAATAAAATTTAGCCTTAATAAGGGGGAAATGGAAATAAGAAAGTCACCACCAAATTATGATCTCGATAAGGAGAATATTGGTGGCAATTAGAGAAATATAATTGGAGGAAAAATGTAAATATTTGTAGGGAGTGATTGAGGTCATCAATCACAATCAACTGTCAAATTGAGGGCCTCAAAGCCTTCAATCTATGTTGATTTAAAATATCATCAGTTCAACAAGACATAAGGTATTAGGATAACACATTTTTTTGTTTTAATATCCCTTTACTAAAGTTTAAGAATTAATTTATTCATTGAATAAGAGATAGGTATTTATATTTTTATGCTTGACAATTAGAGTTTCATCCTTCAACTCATCTTTCACTCAAAAATATAATAGAACTCAAAAATATTATACTTATCTTAATTGTATAATGTTCCAAATGTTAACACATACCATTTAGATTAGTAAAATTATTTTGTAATAACTGGGGACTTCCTGTAGGCTAGTGGTAGGAAATAATGGCATGCCGCACTATGATTGTGGGTTCGATTCCTGCAGCTTTGTCCGACGTGACGGGTTATGCCCCACCCTGCAGGTTGTCCTTTTCCTAAAACTACAGTATTATAATATTCCAAAAATAATCTTCAGAAATGATTTAACCTTAAACAATACTATCCAAGGTTCAACTTAATCCATTCCAACCTTAATATTTATCCAAAATACCTCCATCCAGACTTTCTCTAAAAGGTCTCTAAATTCCAAAATCAATTGTAACATCAGATTCCCTAAACAAATAAAAGTTTCTCTTATTGTCACAAACTAAAAATATGATTACCTTAATCATATTAAAACCTTACTGAAATCAACACGTACTGCAGTACAATCCATATATATATATCACATTATTCTTATAACCAGAATATAATCCTTGAGTCCAAAAGCACCAATACATTAATTATTCCGCTTCAACTGTAGTCACAGCATAAGATTGGCCTTGATCCCTTGGCCTTTTCTGAGGTAAGTTTCCCTGACGCTTAGGACATTCATTTGCATAATGCCATGTTTCCCTACAATTGTAGCATTCAACTTTGACAGCCTCTTTCTTTCCCTTGCAATCACGAGCCTGGTGACCCTTTTTCTCCACATTTATAACAAACTCCCATTCCTTTTAGTCAAGTACCAAGGTGATTTTTCCCACAATTATCACATAATGGAAAATCCTTCTTTCCCTTTTTCCCTTTATATGTCTCTTGTTCCACCGTTCTCTTCTTCTCTTTCTTTACTTTGTTGTCATAAGACTTAGAGAATTCCTTTTCTGTCTTGATAGCACACGAGACAATATCTTCGTATGATGAGAAGGATTGTGATACTAAAGCTCGACGGAGAAATGGTTTTAACCCATCAAATAAATGATCAATCTTACTCCTTGGGTTACGTATATAATCGGCAGCATGTCTCGCTAAACTTGTAAAGTTATCCTCATACTTTGCCACATTCTCATCCTCCTTCTGCCTCAGACTCAGAAATTGCCTTTCCATATCTTCTCGATGGTCACGAGGAAAATATTTTTCTTAGAAAAGCTCTTTGAACTCCCTCCATTCCATATTCGATACGTCATCATCTTCCTTTGTTTTTTGAATCAGCGACCACCACTGATCGGCATCTCCAGTGAGGCGGTAAACTGCCATGATAACTTTTTCCCTTTCACTGCTCCCCAAAGCCTAAAATATTTTCTCTAGGGAATTTATCCATTGCTCGACTACTATAGGATTTGTACTCCCATTGAAGGTTGGTGGTTGTTGCCTCATGAAACGATCTAGCATTGATCCTCCACGTTGCGGATCAGGGTGCTCCATACGATTAAGGTTATTATTCATAACCTGAGTGAGTTGTCTCAGTATGGTAATAAGTTGATCAGCACCAGTTGTATCTCCAGATCCACAATAATTATCTTGAGGAGGAGGGCAATCCCTACACGGAGTGCGTTCATTGATACAATTTCCTTCCTTCCACTAGGCGCCATTTCTAAACAATGTCATAAACTAGATTAGTTTATGAATTAAAATACATAATTCCATACTTGTAAAACACTTTACATAAATTGAACTATTTATGGATATAATCCATAATCATAAAAAGAAATGTTTTCTTTGAGGAATTATATACTCATAACCCTTCATAGTGGTTTGTAAATAAAATGAGAATTATCCTAAGCATATCCCCCGGGAGTGTCGTAACCAAGAGTGCAGCAAGGCCCGTTGTCGTGCACCAGTTCCCATTCGAGTCTAGCTCAAGGGGGTGATTTCGGGTTTTACCCCTCGGTACATCTGTGCCAGAGCCACCTCTACCTGCTCGTATCTAGACAGTGATGTATTGCTCGGAAAACTCACAACATCTCTACAATAACAAAATTCTAGGAAGTTCTTCTATACTAATCTTCAAAGTCTATCTTTGGGCTATGTGCTCTAATCAGAGTTTATCTAAATCTAGCTTCCAAGGTTAGTACTAAACTGCCTCTGATACCAACTATAACGCCCCGACCCCAGCTACCCAGAGTCGGTGCATTAGTTCGTAACATTGGCATGATCACAAAAGATCAAGTCTCGAATGACCGATTAGTTTAGTAGCCTTGGAAACACTAGATACATTCGTAAACGTTACATTACATCATAAAGTGAAAAAATACAATAACAAAGTCTCCATAGTCCACTCTCATAACCTCTTCTGACAATCCCTGCTGGTCATTCATAAAATACTTCTTCACATCCTGGAAAAATATTAAAACATTGAAGGGGGTGAGCTCAGATGCTCAGTAAGGTTAACAATATAGCGGAAGCTTTCATAAATAAACATTAACATTTAAGGCGATGTATAACTAAAACAAAAGCCTTTTAAACTTGAACTTCAACATAATATGGCAAAAGTAAAATGAGATAATTCCATTCACTTCTTCACATGGATATTCTACTGGTCGAATAATCACATGCAATATCAATAACCACTTTCATAATGATGGAATGTATAATGCCGGACATTCTGAAACATTTTTTCAAGGCCTCGGCCAAGACATCTAAAATGATTAAGGCCTCGGCCATAACCATAAATCAAATTGGGAAAGGGCCTCGGCCAATTCCACGTCTAGTTGTCTCATGAGACCTACCGATGAATCGAGGAGCTATAGCGGGCTCCACCCGTCACTTATTAAGTCCAATACATTCCGCATATGAACAGGTTTAAACATAACATAATCGTATCACATAAAACATGCATAAAGGAAACATAACATTTCCGCATTTCAATCACATGATATCAATACAACACATTGATATAATAAAAACGCTTTCAAAACCATTTTCAATACCAAAATAAAAGAAAATTATAACATGGTATTTATTTTTCATTAAAAAAAGGGTATGGCTTGTAGAGGAAGCCGAAACTCAAATAGTGGTCACGGCGGTGGAGAAGTCGTTGTCGCCGCATACGTATGAAAAAAACATTCCCTTTTGTCGTTTAGTAAACGCTTCGTATAAAAAAGATCCCTTTTGAATAAACGTAAAAGTCAAAGGAGTTTATACACCGTATAAAAGAAAGTTGTGTATAAAACCAAATATGCCTCAATGAAAGGGGATTGAGACGAAGTCCTTAAAAAGATCATTTTTTTAAATAAAGTACATCTATAATGTGTATTCACTATAAGTACACATAAATAATGTACAAATACAAGATAGGACATAAAAATATCATGACATAATTTGAAAGTAGGAGATTAACCCAAAGAATAGAAATTGGGTTAAGAAGTTCCCTTACCTCGTGTCCGACTTGACTCAACCGTTCGTTAACCTCCTGAATAATATACTAGAGTTAATATATACCTTATTAAGAGCCATTTTTAATTTCATTATCCTTTTTATATCACTTATTACAATGTTATGAACATTATGTAATTATTTAAGTTAATAACGGTCGTTTTGTCGATCTTTGGTACTTGAGTCAATAATAAACTTCTTATAATTACAAGTTGTTTATGTGGTAGAATATACATTATCTCCAGAATTATATTCATGATTTAGATGTCATATATATATTATATATCCAGTATATACATTCATTTATAATATTACGTAACATTTAGAGGAAAGAAATGAAATGCACCGTTCATGGAGACGGTAAGCCGTACGTACGCATGAACACTACTTTCATTTCAATTTCATATTTAATGGAACTAAATCATAATGATATAAATGTATAATATAATTCTAGTATAATATAGTGTATAATATCATTTACTCCATCCTTTATACATCCCACATATGGCCTTAACGATTCAAATCACTTTGAGGGGGTGGTATTCCGCACTTCCTAAAATGAAATTATCGCATTTTACCCATAATGGAAATCATAAAGTATGACATAAATGAGAAATACAGAAGCATAAGTAAAACATAAACATATTTTATATCATATATAAATATAGTGACATCTTAATGGCCACCTTTTAAGGTGTTATATGAGGGTTGAACAATCATCGTTTCGTGAGGCAGAAATTCGTCATCCACAGAAACTGTATGTTCTTTAACCATTAGATGTAGGTGTGTGTAAGTGTAGCTCAAATACTTTTTATAAAAACATCCTAGTATATTTAGGATACTGGTGTTGTTACAAAAGAAATTAGTAAAAAGAGTTTAGGGGGTTGAAGAAGAAAAATAACACAAAACAACATTAGAGAAGACATTACCTCAAAATCGGGTAACTCTTTTCGATTTGAGCCAAAGGCTTCCTTGAGAAGAGTTCTTCCCAATGTGAGGATTCTAGGAGTAAAAGGGGGAAGTTGGGAGAGTATTTTGGCAGAGGTTGGCCGAGCCAAATGGCTTGAAATTGTAAATGAGGTGGGAGAGGTGGGGGCCTTTTATAAGAGGAGAGGAGGACTTCTTTTGGAAAGATTGAAATGTTACATTATTACACAATGATTTTCGGATTCTAAAGGTCCCACACTTATATAATTTGAGGCTAAGGTGATAAGGGTTCGAAATATCCTCATCCAATTGGCTTTGGACAAGTGTAAGCCTTGGATATTTCATTATCTTCCCATTTTATTAAAATCATTAAATAATGAGGTCATCGCTGCATCATAATGATGTCATAAATAATTTAATTTATTTAATGTCTAAAAATTATAAAAAAAATACTATGATGTAGGAAATCTTTTTAGCTTTCTAATTAATATTTATAGTCAAAATTTGGACTTGTGTAACCCCACTTAAAAACTGTTTTAGTAAAATAACTCATGTTTGTGTCAATTTAATTTTAACATTAAATAAATATATATTTATGTCATTTTCCAACTAAAGTGGCTCCATGGGGTCCCAAAGTTGACCCATGGGTTTTCTTGGACGGCCATGACTCATCCAATAGGAGTAGGAAAAGTTTCATGCTCATCTAATATTATTAAAACATTATTTGTACCTTAAACTACACTAATTACCTCTAATCGCGATTAAGAACTTAAAAATTACTATTCACCAAAAAATTATTTTAATCTCATTGAACCACATTTTACTTCTTAATGACAACCATGTATGTCGGATTTTTAAAAATCAAATCACAGAAGTGGTAATATTTCATTTAAACGAAAAATCAGTTATTTAACTACCACTTAGTGGTTTCACTATTCATCAAAAATTGAAGTTTTTCAGAACAAGGCCAAAATTTCACCCTAAGCTATAATTGATATTCCGAATTCAAAAATGATGTCTATTTTACAAAATTCCAAACATATAAGTTTCATTAATTAATTTTATAATTAATTCCCGTTGTTACGACAAATAGCGTGTTTTTAAGAAACAATTTATATCAAAAGATTGGCAATTGTTTATGTCCAATTTCAATGTTAAACTAATTCTAATGACCACCATTGGATAAAATGGTAAAAATATATTCTAATTATACCTTAAAACCACTAAATAGTATAATTTATCACAATAAATTATTTTTATTAAAAAAATTGTTTTAAAGTATTTTTCACTATTCATAAAAATTAGAAGTTCTCAGAAAAATACCAAAAATTCAACATAGGCTAATTTCGATATTCTGAATCCAAAAATGAAGTCCATTTTGAAATATAAAATTTCTATAATTTTAAAAAGTGGTTATTACTATTCATAACGGCTAATTTGATTAGTCGCGGTGTTTTAGAACTCGAAGTTGCGTACAATGCAAGTCATTGCATTATTGAATGAGAAGCGTATCATGGAAGCTCGGGGTGTTACATTTTTTGTAGAACAACCACCTAGTTTCTCAAATAATCACTTTCAAAATCATGTTTTTAAACTTTCTAAAGCTTTATATGATTTAAAACAAGCTCCAAGAGCTTGGTATGAAAGACTTACAAATTTTCTTATTTCAAAATTATTTACAAAAGGAATTGAAGATCCCACTATTTTTATAAAAATAATTTCAAAAGATGTTTTAATAGAACATATATATGTTGATGATATTATTTTTGGATCTTTTAAAAATTCTCTATGTGCTGAATTTTCATAGGCTATGCAAAATGATTTTGAAATGAGCTTAATGGGAGAGCTTAAGTACTTTCTTGGATTTCAAATCTTTCAAAATAATGATGGTATTATTCTAAATCAATGTAAATATACTAAGGATTTCTTAAAACGTTTTGTTTTGGATAGTATTAAGGATTTTTATACACCTATGAATACCACCTGTAAATTAGATATTGATGAAACTGGGAAACCAGTAGATCAAACTAATTATAGAGGTATGATTGGGAGTTTACTTTATCTTACTTCTAGTCAACATGATATTATGTTTAGTGTATGTATGTGTGCTAGATTTCAAGCTAACCCTAAAGTGTCACACTTAATTTCTGTTAAATGTATTTTCAAATATCTTAAATATACTGCTAATTTGGGACTGTTTTACCCAAAAGGACAATCATTTGATTTAATAAGTTATTCAGATGCTGACTTTGCTGGATGCAAGTTAGACAGAAAGAGAACATCTAGAACATGTCATTTACTTGGAAAGTCCCTAGTATCATGGTGTATTAAGAAACAGAACTCAAATGCATTATTTACTGCTGAAGTAGAGTATATAGCTACTGGTAGTTGCTATGCACAGATTCTGTGGATGAAACACACTATATTGGACTATGGATTTGATTTTAAACATGTTTCAATTAACTCTGACAACACTGATGCGATCAAAATCTCAAAGAATCCTGTGTCTCACTCTAAAACCAAACACATTGATGTTAGACACCACTATATAAGAGATCATTGTCAAGAGGCGATATATATCTTGAATTTATAGGCACTGAACTCCAATTAGCTGGTATTTTCACGAAGCCATTAAATTCAGAAATATTGAGTTTCATTAGACACGAATTAGGAATGATAACTTACTCTTACACCATTAGGATAGACCTCACCGTCAGATAAAACCTCACCGTTAGGATATACCTCACCGTTAGATAAAACTCACCGTTAGGATAGACCTCACTATTACGATAGACCTCACCATTAGGATAGAACTCACCGTTAGATAAAACCTCACCATTAGGATAAACCTCACCGCTAGGATAGACCTCAACATTAGATAAACCTCACCATTAGATAGACCTCACCTTTAGATAAAACCTCACCGTTAGGATAGACCTCACCGTTTAAAGACACCTCACCGGTACATCTCTTGCACTGTTTTAAATTTTCGTATTAAGGCGAAGACTCTGAATATATTTTTTGATTTATTTTATATGTGAATCCTAAATGAAATTAAACCCGACTCTAGACTTCACTCAATCACTGCGAACCTGTTTGTTCAAATACCTACTACTTAAACCTCTCAAGCTCAAAAACCCCTAAGCCTCAGAATCTGAAATGGCCCGTGTGAAGCGACCCTCAGTGGATGAAGGGGGTGATGCGCCGCAAGCTAAGAAGTAGAAAGTAACCAATGCTAGTGCTAGTGGAAGCAGTAGAGGTGTTTTTCAAAGGAATCCTATGAATCCGCATTTATCGAAGCGAGATATTGTAGTGGAAAAAGAGTTATGTGAGGAATGTCTATTGGAATGAAATTCCTTGATTCTGATGATCTTACAAGAGAAAGGATGGCTCATGTGCTTCATGAACAATAATGGACCATATTATCAAGTACTGGTAAAAGAGTTCTATTAGTTTGTCTATTTTGAGACATCAAAAAAAGAGAATAAGATGATTTCCTTTGTAAATGGTTAAATGATTTCATTTTCATCAGTTGAATGGGATGAGAACCTTAGAGTTTTTCAGAGTAGTGATTATTGATTTCATTCAAAATCCATACCTACTGCTAGTGACTTTTTTAAATATGAGGATGCCTTGTTGGAATTGACAGGAACTTGAACCACTAGAAAGGTCATTGCTGTAGAAATCGAAGGGGAGGATAAACTACTTTTCAAGTTCATGCAGCATTTGATTAGTCCAAAGAGAGGAGATTTTGGTACCCTTAGATTTCAGGATATTTATTTGTTGTATCCGTTAAAGCATGGAGTAAAGTTGAACTTCTGTAGATTGCTAATGATTCAGATTGAGGATATGACTAGACCAACATCTAATTCCAATGAACTTTTCTTTTTTAAGTTGATTTTATTCTATTGAAGGAAAAAGAGGAAGCTCGACCTCAAGATGAAACTGTTGTGGTTAAGGATAACTTTTTCTCACCAGGACTGTTTGTAAGTATATGAAAGTCAGCTGGAACCCTTGGAAGCAATCATGGGTTAATGATGAAGGTAAAATCTATGACACCTACACTCATGTGGACCATCATTCTAGACCAAAGGATGTGAGGGATCCGGGTCTTGGTCCATACGAGCCAGAACCAGTCTAGAGTGATAATGAAGCCGAAGCTGAGGAGGAAGAGACATCAGTTGGTGAAGGAGGAGATCCAGATTTACCTCCTAGTCCTATGCATCAAAATATTTCCTATGGAACAGATATCTATCCAAAAGAATTACCTACGAGAGAAAATATTCTGAAGGACAATGATACTGAGACCACAGAATAAGAAGAAGAAGAAGAATATCAATATGTTGTTAAGGACACCTCTGAAGAGGATGGGGCAACCGAATCCGATCTTTTTATTAATAGAGAAAAGGAGGCTGTTGTTGAAGAAAATGATGAGGAGAATGAAGAAGAAGAGCTCAGTTTGATCCCTCTGATAGATGGTACAGTCCAGATATTGCATGATCAGGAAGCAGTAGGTGGTCCTACTGCCATTACTGAGAGAGTCATTGATGACTCAGAAAAGGATAGGACTAACCCTACTATTGAACTATCAGAGAAAATGGTTATTGAATTTGATGATGTTGCAGAGGAGGTTGGAGAGTGACCTCAAGCAGAACCATAAGAGAAGATTCATCAGGAGAATTCTCTAAGTGAGGGGGAGCATCTTGGTTCAGTTTCTATGTTGTATGACATTTAAGGTTAGACATCAGATCCAGGATATATGGTACTTGGACTTAATTATGGATATTCTGATGAGGAAGACCAGCCCCAAATGGATTTAGTTATCCTACCTGTTGTGGCTGATAATTTTCCAACCAAGGAGGACCTTGAGTCCTTAAAGGCTGAAATGAAAGAAACGCTGAGAGAATCAGTGGCAGATTTGAAGAAACTCTTGGTTGAAGAAATGAGGATTGTGGAGAACAACTTGCAACTATATATGGGATGTGCTGTTTCTAGTATAGTTAAGGGAATTATGGATGATGTTAAAGTATTCCATACTCAAATTGAGAGTTGTACAAGAGCTGTGGTGGCTCTAAGACAATCGATTGCTTAATTGACTGACATGAAATGTTCTCAAACCCAAGTGAATACTGATATCAGATATATCAAAAATGTAGTCAAGAAGTTTGTGGATGTTTTTGAGTGTTTTAAGAAATCAGTCAATGAACATTTGAACAGTTAAGATGAACTTTTTCAGAAGGTGGTTATTAATCTGACACAATATTTCAAGGAGGCAGTTGCTTTCTCAGTTAAACCCCTTCCCTCATCCAGCTCCACTGTGAACCTTGACCAGATCAAAACTGTTATCTAGGAAGAGTTGGCCTAGGCCAGTACCAGTGGCACCTCAGATACTCAGATCCTTGCTACCATTAGGGAAGTTAGTAGTTTTTTTCGTGATCACCTACGGGAAGATACTGCTTCTCAAGAGGCAATTAAAAATAAGGTGGACGCTTACTTTGAGAAGTTCTATACCAAGAATCAAATGAATAACCATTTCAAGATCTTGATGGAGAATTTGAAGTTGCCTCCAGTGACTCAAGATTTTAGAGAACAGGTTAGTAAGACCAGAGAGCTTCTCCTGCCTTGGATAAATTCAATAAAAATCGAGATGATATTGTGTCAGCAATGGAGAGAGGAGGGAGTATTATTATGTATTTCAGGAACCTGTTGCTACCATTCTTGTATGTGGATGCCAGACCTGTGATTTTACCTCCTACACTTCCAGCCTCAGCCTCTGGGAGTACAGCTCAGTTTAATCCAGTTCAGGCTGTTCGAATCTTGACACCAATGATCCCACATACGAGCACATATTTCAGATCTGATACTGTTTCAGTGGATAACCCGCCAGTTGTTCTTTCAGCTATTCCCAAGACATCTACTCAATCTGAACCTTCACCCTCTTCTGATCCTAAGGGAAAGACTTTTGTTCATGAGGACGATTGAGTGATTCTGGATGTTTTTGATAGGATTCACTTGTATTTTTGTAATACTGCCTTTCTCATTTTGTATCTTTTGTGACTTAATGGAAATTTACTCTTACTTTCTCCACTTTACTGTGTTTATGTTCCCTTGCAATCTGTTCTCTTTTTTCCTCTACATTTCTATGATTCTACCCTTATTTTTGTAAATCACAAAGGGGGAGAAAATGAAACAAATGAGAACTGGTAGTGCAATTGAAAGGGGGAGAAAAATGAGAACCTTGTTTTAAAAGTTTTTCTTAGGAAATTTTTCCTCTGACACAATTTTAATTTTCTTATTACATTGGCATAAGTTGTGATTATCAAAAAGGGAGAGATTGTTGAACCCTCTGGGTGAATTTTTTGAACTCATATTTTGATAAACCCAATTTTTTTCACTAATATTTTGATAATCCCAATTATTGTTCACTTATATTATTATAATCCCAATTATGTTAACTTATATTATGATAATCTCAATTATTCTCACTTATATTATGATAATCCCAATTATGCTATATTATGGTTTGATAATCCCTATATTGATTAATGGTTAATTACTTATTTCAGTATTTCTGTACACCATGCACATATTCATATTTTATAATATTTATATTATCATCAGAGAATTCGGTTATTGGATGAATATATATTCTAACTTAACCCATTCTGCCAATAGAATGCTTAAACAGACAAGTGGTCACCGCTACATCAAGTCCACCGGTACAAAAAAGTCACCGTTATGCAAGTCTACCGATACGTGAAGGTCACCGATACATACAAATCACCGTTTTGCAAGTCTATTGATACGTGAAGGTCACCGATACAGACAAGTCACCGTTACTCAAGCCTACCGTTACAAACAAGTTACTAAGGAGAGTCTACCGATACACTAAGGATGACACTGGTACATGAAGGCTACCGTTACACAAAAGTTCACTGGTACATTAAGTCTACCGTTACCGATCAAGTCTACCGGCGGACATGAAGTCTACTGATTGAAAGGCTACTATTACACAAGAGGTTAATGATACAATGAATTACCGATACACAAGGCTACTGATATCCAAAGCTACCGTTCCAGAGAATCCGACACTACCTTAATTTATTTATCGTTATTTAATCTAACCAATGGTCATATTAGGTATGTTTTAATGATCTGTCATTTATTTAATGAATGTTTTTGGATGTGAGGGAACCGTACCTCGTACCTACAAAAAGTAATCATTTCTTTTTCCAGATCTTGTGCCATAAATACATGTTGTCCTTGTTGTTGCAAAAATACACATGTGAAAGAAACGAGGAATATACAAGGGATATACAGAAGTGATACAAGTGAAATACACAAGGTGAGCTCATATAGATATACATGCACGACCAAGAAGACACATAAGCTCATACACCCTCAAGCATACTCAAGAAGAGTTCGTTACATCCACAAGGACTTTGAAGAACTTAATCGACTACATCTTCACTGTCTCTAAACCTAGATGTCAAGCATACGACACTCTGTTTTTCAGAAAAAAAAACCCGAAGAGGACTCAGAACCATTTCTGAACAAATCCAAAGGAGTCCAGAGCTACACTGCAATCACCAGAGCCATTCTACACTCTATATCTTACTCAGTGATTTAATACTTACATTACGAGCAGTGTGTGTCATCAGTTTTAATTTACACACACACTATCTCCTGAACCTTAACATGAGGATATTTAAATCCTCATTAAAACATTTTACATATTCTATTTCCCAATGTGGATAGTGGTAGAGGTCGTTTGTGACCTCGACAACTATATTTTCTGTTGTTTTGTTTCCCACGTAGAACTGTGGTAGAGGTCTTTGACCTAAACAGTTGCAAACTGTTGTGAACCCTAATCCAGGGTGTGGATCCAATTTATATAAATTGTTGAGAGGGCTATGTCTCGGCTTGAACTGAACCTCTTGGTCATATCTGATGTGCTTTATTTAGTTTTATCTAAAACCTTTTATTCTTCTGCCAAGTGATTTATAACTTAAACTGTTTTTCAAAGTTACTCTGATAATTGAATTAGAAAGTGTTTTCATTATTTTTAAATAATTAATCTAGTTTCAAAAGCAAATCTGATCTTCTTATTAGATTAACTAGGAATTAATCAATCCCTTGAGAAACTAACTGAATGTTTTCTTTAGTTCAAATTCACTACAATTCAATTAGTAATTTAAATTGGGGGATTATAGAAAAGGATTTTAAAACTAAAATTTAAATTGGAACTCAATTCACCCCCACTTGAGTATCCACTCTGACAAAGAACATTAAATTTGAAGTTATGAATATTATTAACATCATCAATATGTATATAAATGACATAATCAATATAAATTTATTTAACGAATCAATGAAATCAAGAATTCAATTTTTATTAGTGCCATTTACTTCTTAAAAAAATATGTTTACTTTATAAATGGGTTGCAAATAATTTTAAGAGAAATTAAAAATAAATTCATTTATTAATAAAAAAATTAATTTTTAAATGGATATATTTTTTTATAGAATCATATAAATGTTATCATAGAGTTTATTTTTTGATTTATACAAAAATATTGAATTTATAGTGAGTAGTGATGATTTATAACTTATATTAAAACGATATTTTTTATTGACAAATTTATAATGATCCTTTTTTATAATAGATTCAAAGCAAACATAGATTAATAATTTCTTTATTAATATAAATAATTTTATTATAATCAATTTTTTATATGGTATTAAACTATATTTATAATTACATTTTATTTTTCTAAAAAAACAATTTTTATTTACATTTTCATTTTTATCATAATTTTATTTCATCCATCTATTAAGACTAAATCACATAAAATTGATACCATATTTTAAATAATGATATTAAAAAAATTAAATAGGTCACTTTTATTTTTCATCATTATCAATATTAAATTTGATAAATATTTATGAACATTAGAATCACAAAATACATGAAACATGGTTAAAACATGGAGATTTAGACTCAAAATAAACCCAACTGATGACATTATTTCACTTTATGAAAGAAATTCCTCCACATTTATTATAAATTATAAGATAATTATATTTTGTTCATTTTTACCTTGGAAATAATATTTATATTTTATTAGGTATAGAAATTTTTTAAATGTAACTACATTGACAATAATGTCTCTAAATTTTTACTAAAGGATAAAAAGATTGAATGTTCAGTTATAAATAATTATTTTAAATTCAAATTTTATATTATAAATAATAAAAGGAATAAGTGTAGTTAGATATTAATATTAAAATTATAGATTAGGTGTAGTGTGTCTTGGTAATTTTCAGTGAGTAGGATAGCGTTACCGGACCCAAAATGCTTGAGGTCATTAATGGATCAGCGTGTTAGGAATCATATTTTTTTTAATGATATAAAGTAGGTAAAATAAAAGGAATAACAGAATAAATAGTATTCCGTAAATCTCGTACTACACTCTAAGAAATAAATACTAGAAGAGCATGTATCAATAAATGCTTCAAATGAAGTAGTTAAAAGAATATCCAAGAGGGATATAAATGATTGTGCTAGTGATGATAAATTCTCTAGAGTCAAAAAACAACGTTAAATTTTAAAATGGTGCTTTGATTATAGGAATATTAATATGGATGTGTCGATAAAGAATTGGGACAAGATAAAATATCACATCAATTAACATATAAAGGATATCTTGGATGCAAAGGTAACCACTTTTGAATTGATCTTATATATGGAGAATTATTCTTGTCACACTAAATCCCATTTAGAATAGACATTATATTTACAATGTAGTTTCATTTTCCATTGACCTAAATATTGTGAGGCATCCTAATTCTCCCTCAAATGTTAACTTTGAAATGAAAAAATGTATTGTGAGTGTAAAAAGTTATGTATATAGTGTGTAAAATGAGATTAACTAAATTTTATGTTATATATTTATTATTGAATTTTTTAAAAAATAATAAAAATAATTTATTATAAAAATTCGGAAGATAAATTTAATAAATCATCAAAAAATCCTACTTATAAAAAAATACCTTTTCTATATAAATATAACTCATCAAATTTAAAAAAAAACTTGTTTCTGATATTAAGGATAAAATCAGTTAACGAAGGGTTTAGACTAAAGGATAAAGATTAAATTGACACAAAAACATATATTAGATTAATTATATGATTATATTTGTACCTTATAGTATATTACCCTTAATTTATTGCTATTAATAATAAAAATTAATGAGAATTACATAATTCTATTTTAAAAATTTTAGTAATTGCATGTCTGTCCATTATCTCTCGTGTACAAGCACAACCATTATTTTTTACTTTACACCAATTTTATCCATATATCATGACCTCACTAAAAATTAATCCAATAAACTATTTTATACATGATGTTTAGGTGATGGTATTCTTAAGATATCATTCTTTATGTCCATAGGAATATATCTATTTGATGCCTACACATGAAGACGTTATTATTCTTCCAAACCAATTTAATGACATTGTTTATTATACCACATTTGAATATGTTTTATATTAAATTAAATAATTATTTTTTTTATAGTTAATATTCAATAAAATACTATGATTATGTACGTATAATTATTCACATTATTTCTATCAAATGATAAGAAAAAGTGTCGTTCATGCATAAATGCAGACTACAACATCCACATAGTAATACAATTATTTTTAGATCAACATGACTCATGTATAATTGTTATAATGTGTTTAATATTTATATTTTAGGATTATTATAATTTTATTATTCCCTAATTATAATATCACATATATTTTTTTTATCTTCTAATCTGTCGAAAATAACAACATTGATTTTTTATATTTTCAGAATACCACTTCCTTAAAGTGATGTGGATCTTTTTTTCTCAAATTACATATATAGTAAAAAATAAACATTTAATACATTTATGTAATATGTCTTATAATATTCAATATATAATGTTTAATTTTTTTACGCTTAGTTCATTCCATCCATTAAAAAGGTAAAATAATGTTCTTATATACATGCATCCTCCGTTTCTATGAATGGTGTAATATATTTTTATATATCTATATTTTATTGATGAATCAACATAAATGAAGAATACATAAAATATCAATTTTATTTTTGACGTTATTTAGATTATGTAACCTTGATATATTTACAAGGATGGCATCTACCAAACCAAATGTCCACAAAAATATGAAATAGTTAACTCCAAAAAAATGAATGATTTTAATAATTACATATTAATAAATTTGTGTAGAATTGAAATATTAATATCATATATGATGTTATGAATAATTAAATTACATTGGTATATAATATTAATGAATTAAAAAAAACATTATACATGATGTTAAAGATATTTAAAATCATGTTGAACATAAGGTATGCACTATTATTCTCTCTTTTATTTCTATGAGACACAATTAATATTCACCAATTGTTTCTATTTAGTTGTTTAAATTCAACCCAAAAATAGAATTTATGAATATTATCATTAAAAGTGTAGTATTTTACTATCCATAAAATGTTATTTATTTCAGTGGTTTTATGACTCAAAAAATACCGAACTACTATGGGATTTTTGATAAAATGTCTTTATTCATCACATTTTTTTATGAATAATCCTCTAATGATGAAATTATATGATATAACTGTTACGAAAATAATGAAAATTTTTACCCAATTATTATTTTTGATTAAAAAATTTATATATTTATTTTCCTCCCTTAAATAAATTAGTATACTGAAATATCATTTTTAATGAAAACTTACATTATTTGTCTATTTAGTCGATAATATAGTTTATTTCATTTATATTTATTCTAAATATTATTTCAATAATAAATTTAACATTATAAATTGGATTTTTAAATTAAATTTTACCCATGATTTAATTTTTACCCAAGGGTTTAAATGTATTCTTTTGAACATTATGTAATTGAGGAACATTCTATTGCCTAAATAAAATGTAAATGGAGACATTGTTTCAACAGAAATGGAATGAAAATAATTTCATTAAATCATGATTGGTCAATATTTTAAATCAATAGTAAAAATTATACAAGTTATTATTTTAATAAAATATTTTATTTAATATTTTAATATTTTTTATTTTTTTAATAATTGACTTCAGTGTGGAATGGTTATTTTACTCAATAAATATCCCACATGATATTTTTAAGTAATGTTAATTGATGATAAAATCTTTTATTTATTCCTATGATTTTCTTGATATATGATCCAATTATTCTATACATATTCTATCATTGGATGGTTAATGATTATAATGATGAAATTTATATGGAATCTCATGTATTTTACACAAGTAATGATATATGATGAATTATTTATGATCTTCTGTATAATATACGAATTTTTTATGCCTATGAAATTAGTTGGAATATAAATACATATTCCACTAATTCCTTTGGAAAATAAGGTTGTATTTTTGTTAATATGAAATATAATGGGTATTTAACCTTTTTTAGTAAGTAATTATTTCTACTATGATAGTATTAATAGTGAGCCATAATTAATAATATGATGGAGTGGGTAGTGAACATAGTCCAATATAATTGTTATGGAAGTGATCCTTCAATAAATAAATTGTTTTATATGATTATTTACATTCCAAAAACCTATATTTTCATCTAATTTAATGAACTCATAATTAATTTTATTTTATTCATTTTTGAATCATGTATTTTGAATATATGATATTAATTCAATGATATAAAATTTTAACTATGATATAACAAATATGTGTTTAAAATGATAATAAAATGTTCTTAAAATCTTATATTTATTTTTTATTGATGTGATCATGGATTCCTTCCTTGTTTAAATGATCTAATAATTTGAGCCCCCACATTATAATTTATACATTCCCTTCTATATGAAAAAATGTTTTATGTTTTATATGTCTAGGAAGGTTTCTAGTCGGGATTAAATAAGTGGGATATGATGTAGATCTATTTCAAAAAAATATCTTTTTATGTATCAATGTCTCCAAATAAACTAAACTAACACAAATATTGCATGGATTATAATTTGATATATTGAATGTTCATCTAATAGTTTTTAATATATATGAGGAATTTTTTGGGTCTCTATAGTTGGTATTAGAGAATATTTTTTTGTATCCTTGGAATCAAGGATGAAAAAAATTTAATGGGATTGATTATGATAATATTATACATATAATGTAGTGACCGTGGCCCTATTAGCCAGATCATGTTGTCAAGATACCATTACAATGGAATAAATACCTGAATATAATGTCCCAAAAGGACCAATGATATCAGTAATCAGGGAAAAATATATACATACACGAGTCTTGTATTATAAATCAATACCCAAATTAAAGCATATTTTTTTGTTAATAACATTATTACCTCTAGTTTATCCTTGAGTATTTCTCTTAATACACTTAAAATAATATGAGTGAAATGAAACCGAATATAACATAGCTCAAATTCTTATTAAGGGTAAATTGAAATAGAATTAACAATGAATCAATGATAAAAATCAATATTTCAAGATAAATAACTAAAAAACATTCCATGTAATTAGTAAGCTGAGAAGGAAGATATTAGACAATAAATATTGGTAATAAACTCCACAAACATTCCATTTTATGAACATGATGAGGCAAAACAATCAATGAAAAATGGATATCATAAAACACATATAGTTTAATTAGTATACTTCAAATGAAATGCATCTGCTGGTCTTGTCATGGAAAAAATACTCTGAATAATATTAACATAATAACGAATTAAATAAATGATTAATTATTATATGTCATATAACTGATAAATTAACCACTATATTGTCTATTCCAATTGTCAATATAGTCTAGGTCAACGGGTTAAGACATGTCTGATTAGGTTTTGAAAAAAAATTGAATTGTTTGTAAGCAAATAATTTCTTCTGAAGAGGTTACTGATGCATGAAGAGGATTTCATAAATTGGTCCCAACTCCATTTCATTCATGTAAAAATAATTCCCATTTATATCAAATAATATTTTTAATTTTGGAAAAATGTTTCAATTCTAAATATCAATATTGGGTAATAGATATGGATTTATTAACATTTCCCCATCCAATCAAATAATATTCAATGTAAAAAACCATATATAAATATTATATATATTTTTTAAAATAATCATAAACAAAATAAAATAACATGGATGTCCCAAATACATATAATATTAAATAAAATATTTCCATGATAATTTGATTATATTATTATAGATTGAAAGATCACAAAATAATGCGAGATTGCAAGATAACAAATAACAATTTTTAACTTTCAAGATAAAACCCCTTCGATGATATATTTCTAAGTAATGAATTACATAAATTGATGATTAAATAATTAAAGATATAATATAACAAAATTTTATTGTACGTATGTGATTCATAATAACTAAATGGTAAATATTTCAATTATATCATAATTTGAAAAGAAAGATGAAAATCTCATACCGTACCCTTCTATTTTTTTCAATGCTCATTAAACACATTTAAAATAGTTATAATACATTTTATAATGTATTAAGGAAACATAGTCATGTGTATAATATATTAAAAGATCCTTTTATACAAAATTATCACCTATTTGATAATAATTTTATTTTAATTTTCATTATTTTGAGTGGTAATTGCCTTCTTTTTTAGCATGTTTTGACTTTTTATTTTTTTGTTCAGGTTGATAATATATTGATAAAATCATCTAAAAAATTCAAAAAAATATATAATTAACAATATGTCTAGTATATTAATGTTTATAGTCATCCATTATATAAGGATATAAGAAATGAAATACATTATTCGTTGATACTGTTGGAGGTACGTACTCCTGAACACTATTTTCATTTTCTTTTTGTATTAGAAAAAAGAAATCCAAATGATATGTATGAAAATTATAATTCCATTATATTAATTATGGGACATAAACCACATATATTTTTTATTAAATACATCATTTATATATAAAATATAATACCTGAACGAGTCATTTATCTTTGACGACGACGTAGTCCATATGTCCACAAATGAAGTTATCGTATTCCCAAAAAATATAAATCCTAAACATATAACTTATTTAATAATTAAAAATGAATAGGGAAATTATAAATATCATATATTAAATATATAATCTATAATAAAAAATTATTCACTACCATGAAATGTTGATATTTAAGAACAACTGACATCTTTTAAGGATTCGATAGTCTGTCGTACACACGATCGATGATTGTGTATCCCATTAGACAGAATAGTGTTATTGTGTTGGGTTTTCCCATAAAATAAGAAATTTTAATTATAATTTTGATAATTTGGTTCATACATACTCTATATACAAGAATAAATAATGTGGGGGATAATTAATAAAACAATAGTGATCATTGAAGAACGTTACCTCTTTTTAAGGAAAATATTTTTTTAAACTAAATGTATTATATGGATGGGTTTAATACAAAATATTACATTACAGGATTATATGAGGGATATTATGAGAATATTTGGTCTTTTTTTATCTACAAATTTTAATTATAGGTTTGAATATGTTGTATGGGTGAGTGCTTATATATAAAAGAGGAGTAGTATCATTCTTGTAAATTTAAAAAGGTAAATACTATTGAGAGGTGTATTTTACATAATGTGTCTAAAATATTGAATAACATTCAATAAAAGGGATTATATGGTCAAAATAATTCCATAAAATGGATTTTTAAAATGTTTCTTTGTCATTTGACTTTTTTTTGTTAAGTCCTTTGTTAAGCTGATTTTCCTCTTAATGGATATAGATATTTTTAATTACATTTACTAATATTATTGGTAAAAAAATTAACCTGACATTTTTATATAATATAATTTTTTTCTTATTTATGTTATATATTCCATTTTTTAAAATTCCAATCACATAAGGGAGAAA
This sequence comes from Viscum album, assembly GCA_963277665.1. Classification (NCBI taxonomy): domain Eukaryota; kingdom Viridiplantae; phylum Streptophyta; class Magnoliopsida; order Santalales; family Viscaceae; genus Viscum; species Viscum album. The sequence continues at coordinate 1,390,860,096 of OY728126.1, read as the reverse complement.
ATTAAAATTAAAATTAATCCTGGAGACGGGACAAGAAAATGAGGTTTAAAATTGAAATTGATCAAATATTCGATTTGTTTTTATATTTAAATTGAAAATAATTTTTCTTAAATGAATAAAATTTTATTATTATAGGTTAAATGAAAAAAATTATTCATTAAATTTCTTTTAAAAATTAAATTAACATGATAATCCCAAAAGAAAAAAAAATTAGTTTATAATAAAAATTTAGTATTTTCACTAGTAATAAAAAACTGATACTTCTCAAAAAAATACCAATACATAACACTATGATATCTTTGTAGTTATGAATTACAAATTGAAATTAATTCTGACAAATATAATTTATAAATATTCTATAATTTATCTTTATTATTAATGTTCCATTAAAAATAGGGAAACTCCCTTTATAAAAACGTAGCATTTTATGCCTAAAATTGGGTTTATTCATAACATATATTGTTAAAAACAATAAGATGGAGGTAAGAAATATTTTTTGATTATTATATATATATATATATATGTTTAACTATTATCATTTAATAATTGTAATTAATAATGTTTATTAAGACAAACACCTTTGGAAGCATAAAGATAGTTCTTTATAAACAAATTTCCTATATATTCAATTACTTTTTATATTAATTTATATTTAATTATTAAATAATTAAATTATGGAAAACTTCATAATTCATGGATGGTGGGATATTATCGAGGATTATTCCATGAAAAAACAATCATATAGCCAGGTATTGTCCAAGAGAAAAATTATTTTTGTGGATAAAGATGATTTTTATCCTATTCTTCCCAAGAAAGAGGGATGTAAAAAATATTATTCTTGTCTAAAGAAAACAATGGTCACCTGGTCTTGTGGTCCCAAGGTATATGATTCCTTCTGGTGTGGTGATTATGATGAGTCCTATCAATTAGAATATAAAATTTTATCTTTTTTGTATCTCTTGGAATGAGGGAATGAGGCTTATATGACACCATTCATCTCATTTATGTACATTATTTTTCCTTTTTTAACAAAAGTAATCTACCCAGACCTTTCTAGTAATTAATTATACAATATATTTCCATATTTCAGTTAATCAAATTCATAACCCAAATTTTAATTTCTATATTTTTTCTTATTATTTTAAATAATAAATTTTCAATAATTTATTGTTGTTTGGTGAAACATGGTCTTGCATGAAACATAATCAATTTATGAAATATTTTCATTCATTTAGTGTAAGCATAGTCATGGTTACATATTTTGAAATTCAACATTTCTAAAAATTGGTCTTTAATAGTGCTAAAAATGGCCTTTTAGGGCCAAAAACCCTCTGACTAAATGAGGGATGTTAAAAGACCTAGTCTTTTATCTGCATTAAATAATCCCTCATAAATGGATTTTATCATCACTTTTATGAGAATTGATAAAATATGCTTTTATCAGTTCTCATCATAGGGATTATAAAGTAGGACATTATGAGTGCTTTTAAATGTGTTAATATATGTGGTTTTTTCCAGTGATTTTAAAAGCATTGATAAAGTGACATATAGTAGTGTATTCTAATGTCACACAATACCACCAGACACACCAGATTTCAAAAAAAAGACACAATAAAGGATTTAAATGAAATTAAATTTACAAAACAAATTTAATAAAGTAACATTTTATTATATTCATTTCAAAAATTTGTATATACAATTACATAAATACAAATTATTACATATATTCAAAAACATCAATGTTCCATTTAATGCTAACATGGATCGTGCTATTTGTAAAAAAAACCACCCATACTCAAGGAAACTAACACACCTGTATAAGAAAAAAATTCTTATTTTACTAATTACATGATGAAATAAATTTTCAAAAAGTGTTAATTTTACTATAATTAATTTCAATTTTAAGTAAAAATTCACGCTTGTAGTCAAACTAGGCACACCACTCAATAGATTTAGGTGGTGCTATTTTATATACATCCCAAACGACTTATGGATCATTATTCTAATGTTTTTAAACAATTGGAATGTTTTTTCTCAGTTTCGAGCATGAGAGTTGGATTTTTGTCAAAAAAAATGATGTCAATTTAAACTAAAAACAAGCACTTGGAGTCATATCGATCATCACATTTGTCAGATTGAGATGTTGCTAATTTATGATTGTCTCAAACCACGTATATATATTTTTCATAAAGTATAAAAACATTCTTAATGTGTCTTTATAATTTTGGGTCGGTTCGTTTTTTTATTTATTTAAATTAATGAAAATTTTAAATAAAGATGTACTTATAGTAATATTGGTCACACCATGCTTCTGATTGAGGTGAGGTTGATTCTTATGAGTTCTAAATAACTTATGTTTTTTTTCATAAAGTGTCAAAATAATTTGAATTTTTTTCTCATTTTTGAGTATGTCACTTTTAATTTTTACTCAATTGTAATTATAAACTTAATAAAAATCATTTTGACTTATATGGATCAAATATAGTTTAAGTTTTATGAAACAATAATTCATACATATCAAAAATAATTTATTAATCAATTACCTAAATTATCAAGAAAATTTGTGTTCATTTTATTGGTTTTTAATGTGGGATTTTTTAAATCAACAGTACATTTTAAACTCATAATAAACACAATGAATATGTAATATATTTTCATAAAATTAATGTAAATTTATAATAAAAAAGTACATGGAGTCATTTTGGTCACATAGTGTGTCAAAATTAGGTTTGGAGATTTCAAAAAAATACCAATTTGTCAAAATAGTACAACCATCAATGTTACGACAATTTCTATTGAATTTATTTATCGAACTACCATCATTTCATGAGATGCATTGAAAATACCACATCAACTAAAAAAAAAGAATTTACAGGTATAAGAAATCAATTATTTTATGTGTAATACACAATGAATTAAACATAAATATGACAAAATACATAAATTCTCTGGACAATGATATTATTGTTCAAACATTGAGATTAACTCTGTAATTTTTTCGAGGTAGCCTCACTACACTTCCATTAAAGGTAGTGGAGGTAACATTAATGTAAGTGATAAATGTTTTACTCTAGGGGTGAATATATTTTAAGGGAGAAGAAGCATAACTTCTAGATTGATAACCCCATGTTAACAAAAATAATCACTTATATAATAAATCATATATTATGGGAGTAATAAAAAAAAGTAATAATATAATAAGAAACATGAAACCATACATTAATTTTATAGAAAAAGATTTTATTCTACAAGAATCACAATTATCTTTGTCATTGAGCAGAGGAAATGTTATTTCTCATCCTACAAAGATAGTGGAGGTAACCTTGATTAATTTGATAAATGCACCATATTAGGGGTGAGAATGTTTTAAAAGAGAAGAAGAGATAATGTTGGAAAGATCAACCTAACTCAAACAAAATATTCCACCTATATAAGAAAACATTTATTATGAGAGTAATACTAAAAGAAAATTAATTAAACCAAAATATGATAATAAATATTCAATGGTCAATTATTTTACTGTGAAAACATCATGATTACCACTATAATTGAGAATAGGCATCGTCGTTTCTCATCCTACAAAGGTTGTGGAGGAAACATGAATTATGGTGATAAATGCACAAATACATGGGTGAATATCTTTTAATGGATCGAAATAATTAATTTTGGATCGATCACCCCATATCGAAAAAAGTAATCTAAATGTGAAAAACAATATCTTTTATATGAGTAATACTAAAAAGAAATAAATTTAACATAAATATGAAACAACAAATAAACACAATTGAAAATGATTTTATAGTGAAAATATCATGATTTCCTCTATAACTGAGTAGAGACAACGTCTTTCCTATTCCAACAAAGGCGTGACAAAAGCACTGAAATATTCTAAAATCAAAAAAATCTATAATGAATAATGAAAAATAAATCAACAATTCATTATATATATAAATTTTTAAAAATATTGAATGTATATCTTAACATTTCCATTACATCTTTCTAATGGGTTCTGTTTATTATAGTTTTTTTAAATCATGTTCAGAAGAAACTTACTTCATGTGTAATCAAACTATAATTTATATTATATTAATGTAGTAGAGATCATATAATTTGATGATAAAGCACAGAATATATTAAAAACACATTTACATTCACAATTAACCCTATATTTTTTCTTAATGGTTTCTAGGATTTGGTTCCTCTATCAAGAATCAAAATCCCCTCATTGTGGTCCCATATAACGCACAAGTCATTGTCTTCATTGGGACCAATATGAACAAATTGTGATGTCTGATAGAAAGGGTCATCCTTAATTTAATTTTCATCTTACTTAACATTATTTTAAACCTTTAGCTAGAAAATTAACTAATTCATATTTATTGAATTAGATTCATCAAATACATTAACATCTTGTTATACAATTACGAATGGATCTGCATTTTCTCCTTTCATATTGAAATTCACCAGCACAAGCCCCATGTAATCAACTTTCACTCAAATGATATTATCACAAAATTTTCAATAGAAATGCAGCACATGAAATATTGTATTATTCAACTTATATATCAATTTGATAATACAAAAAATAATACATATACTGATAAATTATATTTCTATACTTAGAACAAGATATGTTCAACTTTTCAACCACAAGCACGGCACCATTTTTTCATCATATTGAATTCATCGTGTTCTTTTATATAGAATGTATTACCACTGATTACAAAACTAGTGTAAGATATAACAATTACATTTGGTCCTCTAAATATCCATTGATGTCATTCAAAAATTGAGTTTGGATTTGTACATAACTCTTTATAAATTAGATCTCCAAACAATCCTATAATATTTTGATTATGTTTATTTTATATCCATCCTTAAACCCTTGATAGTTTCATATATGAATGTATTTATTTGATAGAATTAATGTATGGATCAACAAATTTACTATTATGTAACATGTAAATATGTTCTTTATCCTGCTCTGTCAAGCTATTTTAACAACATCACATCGAGAAATCTCTTCGCATATGAGACGGTTACATTGATGATTATTTGTGAGATTGATGGTTTCAATATCTAATAGTTAATTGGTATGGAATTCAACAGCTTCTTCCACATCATATCATTCTGCAATACAACATTATAGCCAAATTTGATTCTTGACATACCCTTTGAAAATAATCATATATCATTCAATGGGGTTCATCCACCTATAATGGATAAGTCCACATAGTGTAACCTCTTGGACCAAGTGAACCATAAGTTGGACCATTATATCAAAGATTTATTATGGGATGAAAATATATAATCCACATAATATCTCTGCAAACTTTTTATTTATGATGGGAAACTTCATTGGGTCCATAAAATTACTATATATGGCATTAAAAAATTTAGAGTGTTTTTAATTTTTCCATACATTTTGAGGAAGAGTGAAATGGAATGTAACATTCATTAAATATTTCATCCAAACAAGATATTCAGGGGATTTTAGTCTCAGTAACTTAAGATTAGTCATTGAAACAAGATTATTAATATTTCATGAAAACCTCTATAGATCTGTTATACTAGTAAGTTAGAGGAAAAATTGAATTTTTTTTTTCGGGAAAGAGTTTAAGCTACTGGTGAAGAATAGTACTCATTTTACCCTTCACAGTTTCCATATCTTCCCTTATCTACATTTCAATCAATTCCAACCCATCCATCATTCCATATTACATTTTTAAAACATTTAGTAATATTCAAATAACACTATAAAATATATAATTTTCCACATGCATGACATCAATAAAATTTTTGACCCCCATAAAATTCCAAAACTATATTTTAAAAATCATGATATCTTCTTATAAACTGATTTTGTAGGGTTTTCTGAAAAAGTTTTAATGAAAATAGTGTCAGTTTTTTTTTTACTTTTTTGTATAGTTGATAGCCATGTGGGAAATATGGTGTTGTTCCTTGTTAGATATTCCCATTTAATGTTTATATCTATTATCAATATTTATGTCATCAAGGATACAATTTATGATGTCATAAAAACGCAGACTTCAATGAATGTTTCAACCAAATAGATTATGTTCATTTTTCATAAATGGGAACCAAAAAAATTGATTAATGTTATAGCCTATATAAATTACATAATTGGAGAAGTCATTTAACATTTCATACAACATGGACCTCAATTTAAATTCTTCACTTTTAATAAAATCATTAATTGTAATACTGGTATACCACATCAATTTTTGATCATCGATCAATGGAGCCGAATAAACATCAATTTCATAACCAGGTTACGTTAGTGTAGAAATAATAAGAGAAAACAAATTTTTTTTCTCTTTATTAGTAATTGTGGAAGAAAGTTATAATTTACCTAGATCATCGGCAATGTACAATGAGTTCTACTCTATACACCAAAAAGATTTATTTCACCTACAAACAACACAAGATCAATGTTTCTCAGATCATCTCCAAATTCAGGAATATCATTATCGATTTTCTTCCACTAAAGATAATATACTGGGTTATGTAGGTTCCCATTGTTAATTATTTTATCTAAATGAAATGTTATTTGTCTCAAAGTTTTTTATGATTCAAATAGTCTTCTAAAGCCTAGAATGTTATCAAATTACAATATAGATTTTGATGGGATTGATTAATATTTCTTGTATTGATCTACTCCACATATAGATAGTTTTATGAGTGATTCATGGTCCTTGAGGAAAAATTATGAAATCATTTGGACAAGCATGTATTTTTTAAAGATCATTCTCATTGATTAAAACATTCGTTTAACATCATATATTTGGGATGTTGTTTTATTTTATTTCAATAACATATCATTTAGATAACCATGTAGTTTTTTAAATAAGGTTTCACTCCGTCTGCTATTAGATTTGAAATTATATAACCTCAATATATCTGATAATTTTGTGTATATAGTACAACTAAAATTCAATGTATTCTTGTAAAAAAAATTAATGCCACAAAAAATTCTAAATAACGATCGTCATCTTCAATTTCCATTTTCATTTCATTCATGTCATCTCCATAAAATTTTATAAATGTATTCAAATCAAATGACTCATAAACCATAATATCATCCTAATAGAAGTACACATTTAGTTTTTTCCCATATTTAGGCCTTGATTTATAGCATTTATCTATTCTGAAACTAAACGAATGTTCTTCTGACTCTTCAAGAATAATTTTCCTTAAATAAAAACAACTTAAAACTGAACATTGTATTTTATAAGTGTTGTCTATATTCTCTCTTGAAAACATGATGAACTCATTAACTCCATATTCACCTTAATTTTTCAAGAGATTGCCATGTATCCATCATTGGTTCTCATCCATCCTATTGGGGTTATGAAATATTAATATTATTATATATATTAATAAATACACATTAAAAATTAATTATCAAAACTAAAAATTATACACAATTATAATAATAGAAACTCAAGATTTTATTATTTTAAGGAAATTTTGTATACTAATGAAAATGTGTAATTGAATTTATGAAAAGAATTATTCCACATCAAATCTTTCTTAAATCCTATATGAAAATGAAAATATAATATAAAAAATTTAGGAGTAATAAGAAACTCAGATATGAAAAAAAAAGAATAATAAACACACATTAAATCAACTATAATATATTATTCTATATTGGAACAAGATATGTATCAACTTAATGAATTACTACATTTAAAATTAATGGTATATAAATGTTTCAAAACATCTCAAAACCCTCAGGATCTCATATCACCACACCGACCATCCAAAAGAAATTTCAATTACTCCAACTGAATATAAAATCATCGTTCACTAATGGAATACAAGAATAGGAAGTTTAAATCAAAAAAATATACTGTTTTCACATTCATTAATATGAGAATAGTTTTTTTAAATTTAAAAGGCGGATGTATGAAAATTTATGAAAATTTATTATAAAATTATTAATTACATATATATGTATATAATTATATATATATTACTGTATAAATATATATAGTAATTGTACAATTATAAATATATTTATTTATAATTTTTTTACAAATGTATTTTTAACATTATTAATAAATATCTAATTCTATGTGCATGCATATATGTTAAAAATGTGTGAAATTGAATAATTTAAGAATATGTACACTTTAACCATATTGAAAAAAGGGACTACATTTATGTGTGTTCATTGTATATAAAAATGCATTAATTATGTTTATGTGGAATCAATATTACACAGATTTCATCTATATATGTTTAAATGAAAAATAAAACAATATTCAATTATATATCCTGTATTATATTCCCTTGGGGTGTGTCCATGTGGTTACATATTTGAGGGGTCTCATGGGAGGTCTCACGATCGAGTATCCCTGAGTAATTTTTGGTGTAATAGTTTCTTTGTTTTTTTTCGTAACCACCCTCCCCAAAATATTGCAATATGTTGAGTATTGTCAAATTAGCCAATATTCTTAATTCATGTTAATTTTTAATTATAAACCAATATTCAAAAGATATATGACTATTTAATTTTATGCACAAAAAGATTTTTATTGTATATGTCATATTTATATACATTGATATATATCTATATTTTCAATAAATACTATTTAATGATATTATTTATCATAATACTCTAAAAATATTTTTAAAATATAATAATGTATAATCAGTTAATATATTTTTATCAATAATTATTAAATTCATTAATATTTAAATATTTATTTAACAAAATAATTTATAATTTTTTATTTATTTAATTATTTCATTTTATTTATTCATGCCTTTATCACCAAAAAAATTTACTGATGAAAGAATTATTTATTAGCACTAAAACAAAAGCGTTGTTAAAGGGTACCCTTTCTCTCCATGAAAAATAAAGTGGTAGATAAGGATACACATTATCAGCACTAAGAATAAAAAAATTATAATATTTTCCTTTATCAATGCTACAAAAAAATTACTAATTAAAGGATAAATTTACCAGCACTTAACATAGCACTGAAAAATATTCCATTTATCAGCATTTTTTTTAGGACTAATAAATACAATCATTATTAAACACATGTTTTGTAGTAGTGTAAGTGTTGTGTTGAGTGTAATTCAAGATAAACTAAATTTTGTGTGATTTGTTATCTATATAATGTATTTAATAGTTAATATATCAGAATGTATTGGGAAGTTATATACAGTTCTATGATTGGTCTTTCTTCTCTTAAAAGATTTTAATGGAACTTGTTGTTGTGAGTGATGAAATCCAAACATAGTGTTGTGTATAAATATATCTAGAAAAAAATTATTCTAGAAGTATAATATTATATGGTCTTTGAGATTAACATTCTACCTAACATAAATAAATTGTGTCCTCGCAATTTAAACATGTTCTCTGTAATCTATTGTTAGATAATTAAAAATTCCAATGTAAAAAATACAAAATCATAAATTAATTAATGATATATTATTTTAATAAAAGGGAAAAATAAGTACGATGGTCACATGGAATAACATGTAACTATGTCACTATGTAACATAAAATTAGTGGAAAGTGGAAATATAATCATGGAGGAAATGGGAAAATATTTTTAGGGAGATACAAAGGTCATTTATTATAAATAGTTAAATTATCAATGGAATGTTTTGGGATCAAAACCACAAGTTAATGATGATTTAAAAGACAATTGATTTGAAAAAAAATAATATATTTGGATAAAATTTTTGTTTCAAGACCTTTTTTCATATGGTTGTGGACTTCTTTTACTATCTATGAATATAAAGAAATATACTTATATTTATATCATTTGGCTTTGGGGTGATTATTTTCCAATATCTCAATTTATAGTAAGAAATGAATACACTAAATAAATGAAATTTTCTAAGTCTTCTGTTAGAAAAACTCAATTTTAATAGATCCTAAAATCCAAGATTTCGTGAAATATTTTTACACATATTTCAAAATATATTCCAAAAATTATATGGTTATTATATTAATCTCTAACCATCGAATGAAATACAACTTTTTCATCATTAATATTTATTCCTAAAATTCTTCAAGGAAGTTGTATATGTTAATAGATTGCATTAAAACCTTAATATCCCCAGTTTTTGGGTTCATACTCATAGGCCTTATGTGATAAGATGGGTTTTCACCAATAATACATGTTGTCCTTTTCTCAAACAATATTAATATAATTACTATATAATTCCCCAAAATATGATAAAAATATTTGAAATGAAAAAAAAATCATTAAATAACCTTCTTACTAGGGTTTGAAAATACAATTTTTTTCAAAATGTCTAATTATAAAATTTAAATATTATTAAAATACCATTAATGATCATAATAACAATATTGTTCATCAGTACCATTATACTTTTGTCTCTAAAATCTAAAGGTATAACTACTCAAAGTATAATTCCACAAAAAATGTACTAAACTAATGAGTTTTATTTCCATAAACTTACTCCAAAATATTTATAATCATGGTTGAAAAAAAATATATAAAAACTAAATATTGATTTATAATAAATAGATCTTATCATCAAATATTATTTCATAATAATTTCATTGTATAGATATATGGTATGTTAATGATGACATATGTGAGTCTATTATAATCCTCAAAGTCAATCTTTGAGTTAGGATCCCTTATCTATGTTTTCAAAAATATAGTTCCTAAGGTATCTATTAAACATGATCTTATACCAATTGAAATTAACATAACCCAAAAATATTTAATCATGTGTTGTATTATCATTATATTAGTATACATACATGAAAATGGTGTCCCAATGGACCAACCAGTTTGTATTCTTGGAAAACTAGAAAGATACATGAATCTTATATTACAACTTAATTCCCAAATTACAACATTAATTTTCCATATAATAAATTTATTCTATATAGTATATCATTTCTAATATTTCGTAGTACACATAATGGAATACAAGATAATGAAAATAAAATAACTAATATCTCAAATTCAACGTACTGGTCAAATAGAGTGAAAGAAATAATGATTCAATGACCATAATAAATATGGAAAGGTGAATAATAGAAAAAGTATTCCATGTAATCTGTAAATTGATAATCATATTCTTAAAATATATGGTATGGTAAATAAATAAGAACACATTTCATTAAAGGTACTGAATAAGGAACAATCAATATGGAAAGGCGGATAACTAAAAAGAAATAAAATTTATTCAATAGAACAAAAATGAAATGAATCCATATATCTTTTCATAGATAAAATAATTAAAAAAAATAAATGTATACAGAATGAAATTAATGCCTAAATATTAGACTTCTTATATCCATTAAATGAACCACTATACAATCAAGATATATTCTCAGGGTATTTTAATTATAGGGGTTGAAACCCGTTTGATGCTTCCTAAAATCAAACGAGAAGGTTTTTTTACCAACTAAATTTCTATAATGAGAATACCAACTCGTAGAGGGTATTTCATTAATCGGTCCATAACCATTTTATTTCTGTCAAACAATATTATTATATCAGATAATAAAATGGATTTCACAAAAAATCCTCATCTAATATATGTATAATGTAAAAGACATGGACTTATCAATATTTCTGCAAAAAATCAAATAACATTGAATGAAAAAACAAAATGTAAAATGTGATAAAATTTTAATAAATAATCATATCCATCATACAAAACTATTCATATCAAAAATAAATATAATTCTTATTGAAAAACTATAACGAGAAAGTGATGTTTTAATAGAATGTTATTAATGACCAATGAAAATGATGTTACAATATAACTTTTACTAGTTGGTAATTTTCATGTTAAAACAACAAGGATCTAATAATTCAAAATAAAAACATAAAAAATGAATATAAAATGATTCATGTTATAATATATCAATATTTTAAGTAGATTCCAGAAACAATATTATTATGTCGTGAAAATAATATTAATCTCAATAATGTAAATCATGAGATAAAAAACCTTATCTTACATGTCCTTTAGATTGAAAATTATTTAATCTACTTTATAATGGTTCTAATCCTGTTAATTAGTTATTATATATGCTATTCATGACAATAATGTATTATATTATCCTTTTATAATATTTTTTCAACCATTGTTAAGGATCATTCACTATTTTCATTGTTATGCGTGTCAACTTCCGTATTTTCATGTATGTTTGGAAATAGTACTTGTTATCCCAAATACATAAATAATGATGTCATAATCTCTATTATTTAAACCATGTATTATTTTTTAAAATATATTCATTAATTATATTATTATAGTTATCTAAATAATTTGATGTTGGGAAATGAAATTCTCTATTCAAGGAGATGGTAGATCGTCCATACGCTTGAATGTTGACATTATTTTCTTATCATATTAAATTAATTAAAAGTCAATTATATATATATATATATATTATAATTATAGTATAATTTTTTATTTTATATAGAAAACATAATTTTATTAAATAAATCCTTTATAAATTCCATGTATAGTGTGAAAGAATCACAATGCATTGAGGTGGAAGTAGTCCAAACAACCACACATGATGTTATAGTATTCCCGTAAAATGAAAATCCTCAAGTTATTTATTATATAATAATTCTATAATAATTAATAGATTATAACTATGATATAAATAACATATATAAAATATAAATTATTCATTATTCTAATCCTTGAATGGAAGAAATAGAAGAAGGAAGGACATCATTTAATGAGACGGTAGTCCACTATACACACAAACAATGATAGTGTTTCCCATTTGGTGGAAGTGTTTTAAATTTAATGTCATAGCCATAATTAAATAAAATATAAGTTTTTTTAGGATACTAATAATATTATATTATTATTATATAAGGATAATTGAAGTGGATAATAGAAAAATAAAACAGAAACTGTTCACTAAAGAATGTTACCTCTTTTTGGGAAACTCATTTTAGTTTATAACAAATGACTTATTTGTTTGGATTTATACCAAAACAAAGGTTTGTATAATGATGGTAGAGATTTTGGAGGCTTCTAATGGTAGGTTTTTTAGATCCTAAGTAATCTAGAAGTTTGAATATGTTGTAGTGGTGAGTTCCTTTTTATAGTGGATGAGAAGTTCCTTTCTTTTTAATATAAATAATTTATACCTTTTGAGAGTTATCACGTACATAATGTGCCAAAAATAATAAAAAATAGAAAGTTATTTCAAATAATGAAAATAAACAAACTTATGTACTCCCCCTGAAATAAAGATTATTTTGATGATATAAAATTATTCAAAAAAACGTAGATATGAATTATTACCTTACAGAAATCACTTTTAGTTACTATTTAATGTATTCAAATATATCATAAGGTAGAGGTTTTGTGAATATATAAGCAAGTTGCTCTTGCATTCAGATGAATTGAAGAATAATATATCTTTTAAGTGTGTGATCCCTAAGAAAGTGATGTCTAATATCTATGTGGTTTGCACGAGTGTGATGTAAAGTGTTTTTAGTTAGAGAAATGGCAGTTGTGTTATCAAAAATAATTTGAGTATTAGTAAAACTCATACCATAGTCTGTGAGTGTGCATGGCATCCACAACACTTGTGCAAAACAACTTCCAGCTGCTATATATTTAGCTTCATCAGTGGAATGTGCTACAGAGTGTTGTTTCTTGGCAGACCAACAAACTATGGAATCTCCGAAGAAATGAAAAGTTCCAGTTGTTCTTTTTCTATCAATTTTACAACCACCATTTCAGAAACCAATGGAACTTTTATGTTCAAAATCATTTCTCGTGGTATAAAAAGTCCAAAATATAATGTTCCCTTTAAATACCAAAAAACTCTTTTTACAGCTTTTAAATGGGATTTTTTATGATTTTCTTGAAATCATACACATAATTATACTGAGAACATTATATCAGGTCGGCTATATATTAAGTAATGTAAGCTTCCTATCATCCCCTACAAGAGGTTTGATCTATAGGTTTCCCGGATTCATCAATATCAAGAGTATTAGTGTTTCTAATAGAAGTACTTATACTCTTAGTGTTGTCATACATGAACTTTTTTAGAATATCTTTGATATAATTATGTTGTGATATGTAAGTTCCATCAGGTATTTGTGAGATTCAAAAACCAAGGAAATATGTTAACTCACCCATCATACTCATTTCAAACTCAGATTTCATAATATTTGCAATGGAATCACTTAAGGAATGCTGAGTTGATCCAAATATTATTTCATCAACATAAATCTGAATAATCAAAACATATTTATTTATTTTCTTAATGAAATGGGTTGGATCAGAAATTCCCTTAACATAGTTATTTTGAAGCAAAAATCCTGAAATTCTATCATACCAAGCACTAGGGGCTTGTTTAAGTCCATATAAATCATTGGTATGTTTATAAAGATGATTGAGATATTTTGTATCTTCAAATCCAGGGGGTTGATCAACATAGACTTCCTTCTGTACATAACCGTTAAGAAAAGCACACTTGACCTCAATTTGATTGAGTTTATAATTAAAAAATGCTACAAAGCATAAAAGAATACAAATAGATTCAAGTATTTCTATAGGAGAATGGGTTTATTTATAGTCCATGCCTTCTTGTTGGTTATAGCCTTTTGAAAATAGTCATTCTTTATTTCTAACAATGACTCCATTTTCATTGCATTTGTTTCTAAAAACCCATTTTACTACAATAACAGAAGTTTAATTAGGTTTTTTAACCAAGGTCTAGACTTGATTTCTTAAAAATTCATTGAGTTAATCTTTTATAGATTTTATACAACATTCATCACCCAAGGATTATTTAGGAGTCCTTTGGTTCAAAATAGGAATGATATTCCATACGTTCAACATAATTTCATAATGAACTTCAAGTTCTTACTGGTTTGTTAACATTTCAAATGATATTATCATTGGGATGATTCCTATGTAACAACTGACTTCGATTTTGAAAAACTTGTTCATCGACATAAGGTATAAAATTTTCAAGAGTAAATGCTTCAGAAACATTTTCTTGTACATTATCATTTTCTGAAAGATATTCTATCAAAGGTTGGTGATCAGTTTTTGAAAATATATGAGGAAAATATTTAGGTTGTTTCAAAACGAAAGGATCATTTTAATCAAAATTAACATGTACTATTTCATCCATAGTAAAAGTGTTTTTATTAATAACTATATATTCCTTAGAGTTATTAGAGTAAACAAAGAAAATTCCTTCATTGGATTTGGGTGAAAATTTATGTAAGTTATCCTGGTTATTCATGTTAAATACTTTTCAACCAAAAACATTGATGTAAGAAAATTTTGGTTTTCAGCCAGTCCAAAACTCATAAGGTGTTATATTAAGAAACAGTTGTATTAAAACTTGATTTATAGTATAACAAGATGTACTTATAGCTTCAACCCAAAAAATTTAGTTATAGAATATTCACTAATCATGGTTATTGTAATCACATTAAGAATGTAATTTCTTCTTTTGAAAACACCATTTTGTTGAGGAGTTCTTGGAGTTGAGAAGTTGTGAGTAATAGCTTTCTTACTATTAGATTTGAAATTATATAACCTCAATATAGCTGATAATTTTGTGTATATAGTACAACTAAAATACAATGTATTCTTGTAAAAAACATTTAATGCCACAAAAAAATTTAAAATAACGATGGTCATCTTCAATTTCCATTTCCATTTCATTCATGTGATCTCCATCAACTTTTATAAAAGTATTAAAATCAAATGATTCATAAACCATAATATCATCCTAATTGATGTACACATTTAATTTTTCCTCATATTTAGGCCTTGATTTATAGCATTGATCTATTCTGAAACTAAACGAATGTTCTTCTGACTCTTCAAGAATAATTTTCTTTAAATAAAAACAATGTAAAACTGAACATTGTATTTTATAAGTGTTGTCTATATTCTCTCTTGAAAACATGATGAACTCATTAACTCCATATTCACCTTAATTTTTCAAGAGATTGCCTTGTATCCAACATTGGTTCTCATCCATCCTATTGGGGTTATGAAATATTAATATTATAATATATATTAATAAATACACATTACAAATTCATTATCAAAACTACAAATTATACACAATTATAATAATAGAAACTCACGATTTGATTATTTCAAGGAATTTATGTATACTGATGAAAATGTGTAATTGAATTTATGAAAAGAATTATTCCACATCAAATCTGTCTTAAATCCTATACGAAAATAAAAAAATAATATAAAAAATTTAGGAGTAATAAGAAACTCAGATATGAAAAAAAAGAATAATAAACACACATTAAATCAACTATAATATATTAATCTATATTGGAACAAGATATGTATCAACCTAATGAATTACTACATTTAAAATTAATGGTATATAAATGTTTCAAAACATCTCAAAACCCGTAGGATCTCATATCACCACACCGACCATCCCAAAGAAATTTCAATTACTCCAACTGAATATAAAATTATCGTTCACTAATGGAATACAAGAATAGAATGTTTAAATCAAAAAAAATATAATGTTTTCATATTCATTAATATGAGAATTGTTTTTTGTAAATTGAAAAGGGGGATGTATGAAAATTTATGAAAATTTATTATAAAATTATTAATTACATATATATATATATAATTATATATATATTATTGTATAAATATATATATTAGTTGTACAATTATAAATATATTTATTTATAATTTTTTTACAAATGTATTTTTAACATTATTAATAAATATCGAATTCTATGTGCATGCATATATGTTAAAAATGTGTGAAAATGAATAATTTAAGAGTGTGTACACTTTAACCATATAGAAAAAAGGGACTACATTTATGTGTGTTCATTGTACATAAAAATGCATTAATTATGTTTATGTGGAATCAATATTACACAGATTTCATCTATATATGTTTAAATGAAAAATAAAACAATTTTCAATTATATATCATGTATAATATTACATTGGGGTGTATCCATGTGGTTACATTTTTGAGGGGTCTCATGGGAGGTCTCACGATCGAGTATCCCTGAGTAATTATTCGTGTAATAGTTCCTTTGTTTTTTTCGTAACCACCCTCCCCAAAATATTGCAATATGTTGAGTATTGTCAAATTAGCCAAAATTCTTAATTCATGTTAATTTCTAATTATAATCCTATATTCAAAAGATATATGGCTATTTAATGTTATGCACAAAAATATTTTTATTTTATATGTCATATTTATATACATTAATATATATCTATATTTTCAATAAATACTATTTAATGATATTAATTATCATAATAGTATAAGGATATTTCTAAAATATAATAATGTACAATCAGTTAGTATATTTTTATCAATAATTCTTAAATTCATTAATATTTAGATATTTATTTAACAAAATCATTTTTTATTTTATATTTATTTAATTATTTCATTTTATTTATTCATGCCTTTATCACCAAAAAAATGTACTGATGAATGAATTATTTATCAGCACTAAAACTAAACCACTGTTATAGGGTACCCTTTCTCTGCATTAAAAATAAAGTGGCAGATAAGGATACACATTATCAGCACTAAGAATAAAAAAATTATAATAATTTCCTTTATCAATGCTACAAAAAAGTACTAATTAAAGGATAAATTTACCACCACATAACTTAGCACTAAAAAATATTACATTTATCAGCGTTTTTCTTCTAGGACTAATAAATACAATCATTATTAAACACATGTTTTGTAGTAGTGTAAGTGTTGTGTTGAGTTTGATTCAAGATAAACTAAATTTTGTGTGATTTGTTATCTTTATAATGTATTGAACAGTTAATATATCATAATGTATTGGGAAGTTATATACAGTTCTAAGATTGGTCTTTCTTCTCTTAAAAGATATTAATGGAACTTTTTGTTGTGTGTGATGAAATCCAACATAATGTTGTGTATAAATAAATCTAGAAAAAAATTATTCTAAAAGTATAATATTATATGGTATTTGAGATTAAAATTCTACCTAACATAAATAAATTGTGTCCTTGCAATTTAAACATGTTCTCTATAATCTATCATTAGATAATTAAAAATTCCAATGTAAAAAATACAACATCATAAATGAATTAATGATATATGATTTTAATAAAAGGGAAAAATAAGTATGAAGGTCACATGGAATAACATGTAACTATGTCACTATGTAAGATAAAATTAGTAGAAAGTGGAAATATATTCATGGAGGAAATGGGTAAATATTTTTAGGGAGATACGAAGGTCATTTATTAGAAACAGTTATATGGTCAATGGAATGTTTTGGGCTCAAAAACACAAGTTAATGATGATTTAAAAGACAATTGATTTGAAAAAAAAAATATTAGGATAAAATTTTTGTTTCAAGACCTTTTTTCATATGTTTGTGGACTTCTTTTACTATCTATGAATATAAAGAAATATACTTATATTTAGATCATTTGGCTCTGGGGTGATTGTTTTCCAATATCTCAATTTATAGTAAGAAATGAATACAATAAATAAATAAAATTTTCTAAGTCTTCCGTCAGAAAAATTCAATTTTCATAGATCCTAAAATCCAAGATTTCGTGAAATTGTTTGAAACATATTTCAAAATATATTCCAAAACTGATATGGTTATTATATTAATCTCTAACCATCGAATGAAATACAACTTGTTCGTCAATAATATTTATTCCTAAAATTATTCAAGGACGTTGTATATGTTAATAGATTTCATTGAAACCTTATTATCCCTGGTTTTTGTGTTCATACTCATAAGCCATACGTGATAAGATGGGTTGTCACCAATTATACATGTTGCACTTTTTTCAATCAATATTAATATAATTACTATATAATTCCCCAAAATATGATCAAAATATTTGAAATGAAAAAAAAATCATTAAATAACCTTCATACTAGGGTTTGAAAATACAATGTTGTTTTTTCAAAATGTCTAATTATAAAATTTAAATATCATTAAACTACCATTAATGATCATAATAACAATATTGTTCATCAATACCATTAAACTTTTGTCTCTAACATCTAAAGGTATAACTACTCAAAGAATAATTCCACAAAAAATGTACTAAACTAATGAGTTTTATTTCCATAAATTTAATCCAAAATTTTTATAATAATGGTTGAAAAACAATATATAAAAACTAAATATTGATTTATAATAAATAGATCTTGTCATAAAATATAATTTCATAATAATTTCATTGTATAGATATATGTTATGTTAATGATGACATATATGATTCTCTGCTAATCCTCAAAGTCAATCTTCGAGTTAGGATCCCTTATCTATGTTTTCAAAAATATAGTTCCTAAGGTATCTATTAAACATGATCTTATACCAATTTAAATGAACATAACCCCAAAATATTGAATCTTGTTTTGTATTATCATTATATTAGTATACATACATGAAAACGGTGTCCCAATAGACCATACAGTCTGTATTCTTGGAAAACTAGAAAGATACATGCATCTTATATTACAACTTAATTCCCAAATTACAACATTAATTTTCCATATAATAAATTTATTCTATATAGTATATCATTTCTTATATTTCTTAGTACACATAAAGGAATACAAGAGAATGGAAATAAAATAACTATGATCTCAAATTCAATGTAATGGTCAAATAGAGTAAAAGAAATAATGATTCCATGAACATAATAAATATGGAAAGGTGAATAATAGAAAATGCATTCCATGTAATCAGTAAATTGAGAATCATATTCTTAATATATATGGTATGGTAAATAAATAAGAACCCATTTCATTAAAGGAACTGAATAAAGAACAACCAATATGGAAAGGTGGATAACTACAGAGAAATAAAATTTAATCAATAGAAAAAAAAATGAAATGAATCCATATATCTTTTCATAGATAAAATAATTAAAAAAAATAAATGTATACAGAATGAAATTAATGCCTAAATATTATACTTCTTATATCCATTAAATGAACCACTATACAATCAAGATATATTCTCATGGTATTTTAATTATAGGGGTTGAAACCCATTTGATGCTTCCTAAAATCACACTAGAAGGTTTTTTTACCAACTAAATTTCTATAATGAGAATACCAACTCATAGAGGGTATTTCATTAATCGATCCATAACCATTTTATTTCATGTCAAAAAATATTATTATATCAGATAATCAAATGGATTTCACAAAAAATCCTTATCAAATATATGTATAATGTAAAAGACATGGACTGATCAATATTTCTGCACAAAATCAAATAACATTGAATGAAAAAACAAAATGTAAAATGTGATAAAATTTTAATAAAGAATCAAATCCATCATACAAAACTATTCATATAAAAAATAAATATAATTCTTATTGAAAATCTATAACGAGAAAGTGATGTTTTAATAGAATGTTAATAATGACCAATGAAAATGATATTACAAAATAACTTTTACTAGTTGGTAATTTTCATGTTAAAACAACAAGGATCAGATAATTAAAAATAAAAACATAAAAAATGAATATAAAATGATTCATGTTATAATATATCAGAATTTTAAGTAGATTCCACAAAAAATATTATTATGTCGTGAAAATAATATTAATCTCAATAATGTAAATCATGAGATAAAAACCTTATCTTACATGTCCTTTAGATTCAAAATTGTTTAATCTACTTTATAATGGTTCTAATCATGTTAATTAGTTATTATATATGTTATTCATGACAATAATGTTTTATATTATCCTTTTATAATATATTGTCACCCATTTTTAAGGATCATTCTCTATTTTCATTGTTATGCGTGTCAACTTCCGTATTTTCGTGTATGTTTGGAAATAGTATTTGTTGTCCCAAATACATAGATAATGATGTCATCATCTCTATTATTTAAACCATGTATTATTTTTTAAAATATATTCATTAACTATTTGATTATAGTTATCTAAATAATTTGATGTTGGGAAATGAAATTCTCTATTCAAGGAGATGGTAGATCGTCCCTACGCTTCAATGTTGACATTATTTTCTTATCATATTAAAATAATTAAATGTCAATTATATATATATATATATATATTATAATTATAGTATAATTTCTATTTTATATAGAAAACATAATTTTATTAAATCAATCCTTTATAAATTCCATGTATAGTGTGAAAGAATCACAATGCATTGAGGTGGCAGTAGTCCAAATAACCACAAATGATGTTATAGTATTCCTGTAAAATGAAAATACTCAAGTTATTTATTATATAATAATTCTAAAATAATTAATAGATTATAAATATGATATAAATAACATATATAAAATATAAATTAATCATTATTCTAATCCATGAATGGAGGAAATAGAAGAAGGAAGGACATCAGTTCATGAGACGGTAGTCCGCTATACACACAAACAATGATAGTGTTTCCCATTTGGTGGAAGTGTTTTAAATTTAAAGTCACAACCATAATTAAATAAAATATAATTATTTTTAGGATACTAATAATATTATATTATTATTATATAAGGATAATTTAAGTGTATAATAGAAAAATAAAACAGAAACTGTTCAATAAAGAATGTTACCTCTTTTTCGGGTAACTCATTTTAGTTAATAACAAATGACTTATTTGTTTGGATTTATACCAAAACAAGGGTTTCTAAAATGATGGTAGAGATTTTGGAGGCTTCTAATGGTAGGTTTTTTGGATCTTAAGTAATCTAGATGTTTGAATATGTTGTAGTTGTGAGTTCCTTTTTATAGTGGATGAGAAGTTCCTTTCTTTTTAATATAAATAAATTATACATATTGAAAGTTATCACGTACATATGTGCCAAAAATAATAAAAAATAGAAAATTATTTCAAATAATGAAAATAAACAAACTTATGTACTCCCCCTGAAATAAATTCTAGTTTGATGTTAGTAAATTATTTAACAAAACCTAGATATGAATTATTACAATAAAGAAATCATTTTTAGTTACTGATTAATGTATTCAAATCTATTAGAAGGTAGAGGTTTTGTGAAAATATAAGCAAGTTGCTCTCGCTTTCTGATGAATTGAAGAAAAATATCTCTTTTAAGTGTGTGATCCCTAAGAAAGTGATGTCTAATATCTATGTGCTATGCACGAGTGTGATGCGAAGTGTTTTTAGTTAGCGAAATGGCAGTTGTGTTATCAAAAATAATTTTAGTATTAGTAAAACTCATACCATAGTCTGTGAGTGTGTGTGGAATCCACAACACTTGTGCACAACAACTTTCAGCTACTACATATTCAGCTTCAGCAGTGGAATATGATACAGAGTGTTGTTTCTTGGCAGACCAACAAACTATGGAATCTCCGAAGAAATGAAAAGTTCCATATGTTCTTTTTCTATCCATTTTACAACCACCAATGTCAGAAACCAATGAAACTTTTAAGTTCAAAATCATTTCTTGTGGTATAAAAAAGTCCCAAATCTAAAGTTCCCTTTAAATACCAAAAAACTCTTTTTACAGCTTTTAAATGGGATTTTTAGGATTTTCTTGAAATCTTACACATAATTATACTGAGAACATTTAGTCAGGTCGGCTATATATTAAGTAAAGTAAGTTTCCTATCATCCCCTATAAGAGGTTTGATCTACAGGTTTCCCGGATTCATCAATATCAAGAGTATTAGTGTTTCTAATACAAGTACTTATACTCTTAGTGTTGTCATACATGAACTTTTTTATAATATCTTTGATATAATTATGTTGTGATATGTAAGTTCCATCTGGTATTTGTGAGATTTAAAAACCATGAAAAAATGTTAACTCACCCATCATACTCATTTCAAAATCAGATTTCATAATATTTTCAAAGGAATCACTTAAGGATTGCTGAGTTGATCCAAATATTATGTCATCAACATAAATCTGAATAATCAAAACATATTTATTATTTTTCTTAATGAAATGGGTTGGATCAGATATTCCCTTAAAATAGTTATTTTGAAGCAAAAATCCTGAAATTCTATCATACCAAGCACTAGGGGCTTGTTTAAGTCCATATAAATCATTGGTATGTTTATAACCATGATTGAGATATTTTTTTCTTCAAATCCAGGGGGTTGATCAACATAGACTTCCTTCTGTACATAACCGTTAAGTAAAGCACATTTGACATCCATTTTATTGAGTTTAAAATAAAAAAATTCTACAAACCATAGAAGAATACAAATAGCTTCTAGTCATTCTATAGGAGAATGGGTTTCTTCATAGTACATGCCTTCTTGTTTGTTATAGCCTTTTGAAAATAGTCATGCTTTATTTCTAACAATGACTCCGTTTTCATTGAATTTGTTTCTAAAAACCCATTTTACTCCAATAATAGAAGTTTAATTAGGTTTTTTAACTAAGGTCCAGACTTGATTTCTTAAAAATTCATTGAGTTAATCTTGTATAGATTTTATCCAATATTCATAACCCAAGGATTATTTAGGAGTCCTTGGTTCATAATGGGAATGATATTCCATACGTACAACATAATTTCATAATGAACATCAAGTTCTTACTGGTTTGTTAACATTTCTAATGATATTATCACTGGGATGATTCCTATGTAACAACTGACTTCGATTTTGAAAAACTTGTTCATCGACATAAGGTAGAAAATATTCAAGAGTAAATGTTTCAGAAACATTTTCGTGTACATTATCATTTTCTGAAAAATATTCTATCAAAGGTTGGCGATCAGTTTTTTAAAATATATCAGGAAAATATTTACGTTGTTTCAAAACGAAAGGATCATTTTAATCAAAATTAACATGTACTATTTCATCCATAGTACAAGTTTTTTTTATTAATAACTATATATGCCTTAGAGTTAGTAGAGTAAAAAAAGAAAATTCCTTCATTGGATTTGGGTGAAAATTTATGTATGTTATCCTGGTTATTCAAGATAAATAGATTGCAACCAAAAACATTGAAGTAAGAAAATTTTGGTTTTCGGCCAGTCCAAAACTCATAAGCTGTTATATTAAGAAACGGTTGTATTAAAACTCGATTTATAGTATAAAAATATGTACATATAGCTTCAAACCAAAAAAATTTGTTATATAATATTCACTAAACATGGTTATTGTAATTTCTTGAAGAATGCAATTTCTTCTTTTGACAACACCATTTTGTTGAGGTGTTCCTGGAGTTAAGAAGTTGTGAGTAATAACTTTCTTACTACAAAAAGTTGCAAACTCAGAATTTTATAATTATATACCATGATCACTTTGAATATTTATCAATGGTACTTTTTTCTCATTTTTAACTCGAGCACTAAAGATTTTAAAATAAGAAAAATCATCAGATTTATTTGCGAGAAAATAGACCCAAGTGAATCTAGTGTAGTCATCAACTAGAACAAACAAAAAGTATTTTCCTCCAATACTTCATGTTTTTGTTGGACCATATATATCCATGGGAACTAACATTAAGGTATTAGAAGTTGTAACTTCACATATAGAATTAAAGATAGATTTATGTTTCTTGTAATATTGACAAGGATTACAGACCTCCAAAGAATCAAACTTAGGTTCTGATAGATCCTGAACAAGTTCTTTCTAGGAAATCTTACTAAGATTCTTTAAGTTATAGTATCCTAGTATCCTATGAGAAATTCATGATTTATCTTCCTATGCACTAAGGAAACGTAAATCTTGACTTTTATGGTATTTTAGGTTTAAGGTTTACACATTCTTGTGCTGAAGGGCAGGGAAAATAAAACTATCATTGCAATTGTGAACTAAACATTTATCATTTCAAAAATTCACATGGTAACCTTCATCACATAATTGGAATATGAGTTTGAGGGTGTTACTATGTCATTTTACAGAAAGAACATTTGAAATTACATGTTTAACTAGAATTATAATGTTTCATATATCGAAAATTTCTCCATGAGAGTAATCACCCAATGTTACATTTCCACCATTTGTTTTTAAAATCTTCTTGAAATTCTCATTGTTACCAGTCATGTGCCGAGAACATCCACTATCCATGTACCATAGGTTTTTGGTACATCATTCTTTTTCCTAAAAATGAAAGAGTAAGGATTTCTAAATACAAAATTACTTGGATCCGAAAATGTTTGATAATAAATACATGGGTAACCATATTTTTTTAGAAAAACAAGCTTTATGAAACCCAAGGTATTTCACTTTATTTAAAGAAAAAATTTTCTTCCATTTCCCACCACTTTTGAATTTTGTACAAAAAGGGGCTCCATAAGGGACAAAATAATTATTTATAAAATTAGGTTTTTCATTAGAATAACCTAATCACAAAACATTACCATGAGGTTCGATCTGAGAATACATCTTATAAAAATTTTCCTCACCAGATGTAAAATTGGCAAGAAGTTTCTTCACGGAAAAAATTTCCGATTTTAGTTTAAGGACTAAATACTTATCCTCATGAAAATAGATTTAGAGTTAACTTTATCCATTAAAGCATATTTTTCTAAAAACGGATTTTTAAGATCCTTAGAAAGTTTATCCTTCTCAGAATTATCCTTTTCATGTTTATTAGAAATATTTTTCAAAAGAACATTTTCCTCATCAAGATCTTTAGAAAGATCTAAAATTTCTTTTGTTGAAATTGATTCTATGGAGTTTCCATTATCATATTTCTTAGAAACATTTGAATTTCACTTTTCTAACAACCTAGAAAATCTAGTAACTTCATCATAGGAAGGAAAATCATTATCATTATCTAATGAAGAAGATTCTTCATCTAAAGAGAAACCTCTATCTGTAAATTCTTCAAATAATGACATATTGGTTAAGGATTCCTTAGTTCGTACCTTAGCAATTAGACAATGATTTTAAAATGGGGCTCTGGATATTAGAATAATATAATTTTACCCAGAAGATTCATATTCTGAAGATTCATCAATAGAATCTCCACCACTGGCACTCCAAGTATCATTGGATTTTAAGAGTTTCTTGTTCTTTGATCTGTAGAACTTCGTTCGTGTTTCTTTCAGAATTCAATTCTTTCTTATCTCATTTCTAATACAAGGGACAATTAGGTATAATATGACTGGTTCTTCTACATTAATAGAATGTCACTTCTCCATATTTTTTTATCTTTTTCATCTTTCTTCATGTATCTATATTGAAATTTCTTATTCCCGAAAACCTTTTTCATCCTCCGAGCAAGATTTTATAACTCATTTTCGGAATTTTCACTTTTACTAGATTTTGATTGAACAACAACCTTCTTAGTTTTAGATCTTGTAATTCTCTCAGGAGTCTTATATTTCATATTATTTGATGTTGTTGTAAAATCAATACCACTATTTCAATTCTTCTTCTTAATATTATTAGCATCTCTCTTCATTCTAGTTTCATGTTCAAGAAGAGTTCCAAAGAGTTCATTCAGAGAAATTTGAGTAACTTTCCAACTATCATCTATAGTAGTCCTCTTGGATTCCAATTTGTTAGGCATGATGTTAATAATCTTGTCTAAAAGAGCTTCATCATCTAAAACTTTCTCACCCATGGATTGTAAACTATTGAAAATAGTCCTAAATATTTGTTGTACATTACATAAATGTTCACCATAAGGGAAGCAAGAACCATGATACTCAACCCTGACCATTGCTCTTCTTTTTTCTATAATTTTGGAAGTTCCAATGTGAGTTATATCAAGATTCTTCCAAATACTATTTTCAGCTTCACAAGATGAAATATGACTATAAATGTTTCTAGTCATGGAACATAGCAATGTATTATGTACCTTAATGTTAAACTGATATTCTACCTTTTAACACTATTAGAAAAACAACCTATACCCACGGTCCAAAACCGTGGGTATAGCCTCCAAAACTGTGGGAATAGCCTATACCCACAGTTTTGAGAACTGTGGGATGGAATGGTGTCGGTTTTGGGGTCTTAGCCTATACCCACAGTTTTGGAGATCCTTGGCTATTGGGGAGGAAAAGTGTGGCACACCACAGTTCCAGCGTGGCACACAACAGACCCCGTGGTTTTCAAACTGTGGGGTATTTAATTTCAAAAATTGCGCACATGGGGTTTTCGAACCCGCACCTCACGCTATGCCTCACGGTCGTGCCCCACGAAGGGACCAACTGAGCTATGATTTTAAAATGTTATTATACATACACAAACATATATATATTAATATTATCCATGTGGGGTATTGAAATTCAAAAAACGTGGGTAGGGGGATTCAAACCCGCGTCTCACGACCTCACCTCCCCAACGGACCAATCGAGCTATCATTTTTATTTGATATATATGCATACATTTATGTATACATATTAATTAATATGATCCATGTTTCAAAAAATGTTAACTACAAAAAATGAACCCGTGACCTACAGCACCCGTGGAGAAGGGTTTACAAACCGAGCTATAGAATTTTTTACAATATATATTTATATTTCTGGAAATATGTTAATCTAAAAAGTGAAAAAATGCCTTCTGGTTAAATTTTTGTCGAGTCCCGACTTGTTTTATTTCCCCTCCATAACGCGGGAAATATATACCCACTGTTCTGGAGAATCATGGGTATATGTCGTTAAAACCCCCCCAATACCCACGTTATTGAAGAAACGTTGGTATAGGTCTTCATAAAAAACCATAAACCCACATATTTCTCCAAAACCATGGGTATAGTTCTTAAAAGAAAACTATACATATGGTTTTTGGCACAACCATGGGTATAGGTGGTTTATACCCACGGTTTTGGAAAAACGTGGGTATGGGTTCCCATACTATCCCTATACCCATGGTATTTTTCAAAACTGTTGGTATAGACCTATTTTCTAGTAGTGTCCGGATTAGTAAAGGTTCTAAGTTTCTTTATTAGAAATATTATAATCTCCAGTTAACATAATGTAGTTGTATACTCCTGTGTTTATCACAATGCTCTTCATTCTATCTCTCAATTACTCATAGTAATTTCCATCGAAGTTCGGTGGTCTAGTATGATTGAGATTATCTAGAGATCCAACATGAATGTCTGCCATACTAAAGGATAATTTATTCCACAAAACTTATTAGTAGTAAAAATTTATGAACATATATGAAGAACCTATGTAAAGGAAAACTTGAGAATGAAAACATATATGTGAATATAAGTATTTTATAGACCTCCTTTGATACTAATTGTAGGATCGAATATGTAAAAATGATATGATCAATATACAAGAGGGTGGGGTGAATTTTATACATTAAAAATTCCATTGGAACCGTTAAAGTTATGTTTTATAAGGTTAAACAAACATTAAAAAGACCAATTTAAGAAACCATTTCTATTTTCTTAAATGAATGATTCGACCTTAAATCATATAGAATCTGTAATATAATTAGAGAAATGGAATTACAAAGTATTAGAAGGTTATACTATCTAACTTTAACAAAGTTATCATACAACAGTGGAATTAAAACAGCTTGTAATAGTAAAAAGTAACAATAGGATTCTTTTTAACCCAAAAAGAAGGGTATCCAACAACCTTGGATAAAGGTTCCTTGATTTATACTTTCAAGAAATTCTGTCATACCCAAACCTAGGTAAGCCATCAATCTGAAGATCAGTATCTGTCTTGCTACCCCTTCAAGCCCTCGATTTTGAAGGAAAACAGAACCTCTATCTTCTAAACCTGGAAGCCCTCGATCAACACTATCAAAGTCTGCCCAAAGAAATTATGAACAAGTTGTTCAAACATGAAAAGGTTTTTCACAACATCTGCACGAATCACTAAGAGTTGTAAGAGCCTCTCTCTCTAGAAATCACTTCACTGCTTTTTTCGTCAAAGTCTGTTGTCGAAGATGAAGTATTTTTCTCGTTCAAAGAGCTTGTATTTATAGGGAAAACTTTATAACGGTAGAATCCTCTCCAAAAGTCATATTTTTCCTTAAATTTCAGAGGGACCTAGAAACGTTTCAAACATAAAATGGTTAGTTTATAACAGATCGTACAACATTGTTTCAAGTAATAGAAATGATGTTTAGTTAATGATAAATGTTAAGTATAAGAGAACATAGAATCTAATATCATTGGAATGATACATTTAAACAACTCTAACATTATCAATAAAATGTAATCTTATGAAATCAAGAAAGCAGATTCTAATGAATAACATTATCAATAAAACGGAATCATAAGAAAAAGTAAATCGGATTGTGAAATCTCTATCTCATTTATTCCTGAATCGGAATCACAAAATCATAATCACATATACACCAGAATCTAAATCAAAAAAACTGAATCAAATATAAACTAAATTTATAATGATAAAAACTGAATCATATATACATCGGATTCTGAATAATAAAACTGAATCATATATACACTAGATTTAGAATCATAAAATTGAATCATATATACACCGGATTTGGAATCATAAAACTGAATCATATATACACCAGATTTAGAATCATAAAACTGAATGAAAAATCGTAATGATAGATCTGTAAGTATAACAGAATGAAAAATCTGAATGACATATCTGTAAGTCTACAATAATGAAAAAACGTAATGATATATCTATAAGCATAACGGAATGATAATTCCGGACCTTAAGAAAAATACAGAACATAAAAAAATTCAGAACATTGAAAAAGTGTTAATGATTTTCAAAAAATAAAACCATAAGGAAGGGATAAGTCATAAGATATTTTTATTGACTAAAACATATCCCCCTTTTTGGAAAGCACAAACAACTTTGCTAAGGAAGAATATATTGACTTAGATAAACAACTATGAAAAACTAATCTCCCCTTTTGAATATGATTTTGAATGAATACTACTAAACCCTTCTTAGGTTATGTTTCCCATGGATCGTATTCTTGATCATTCAAGTCAGGTATTTTTAAGGGAATATCTCCCCCTTAGTTGGACATTATCCTTTATTTCCATACTCCCCCTTACTAGATTCTCCTTCTCAAAGATTAAATTCTTCCTTTAAATAAATTCTCCCCCTTTGTGATTTTCAAAAAGAGGGAATGGAATGAAGAAGTATAAGATGTACCTATAAGGTTATGCAAGCATACATTCAAAAAAATGATATACAAGAAATTTCATTAACAAATTTTTTTAAATAAGATTTAAATTACAACAAAACATCATAATGTAATGAAAAATCATCCACTCATATTCTATTTAGACCACATCTTATTTATCAAGGATTTATGTTTCATTACATCTTTTTGATCTTCTTCAAATTGCATCAGTAAGATCTCCTGATTCGGAATCTTCTTCTCTAAATACAAGATCCTTTCTTCTTGAGAAGCAAAAATTCTTTCAAATTTGGCTTGGACTTACTTCTCACTGCTAACAGATGGAGCAACAGAATTTATTTGACAATATTTCTTAGATAATGATGAATTGACCTTGTTGATCTTAGTTTCACAAGTATTAAAAGTGCCTTTCGTTGAATCCATGAAGTCACCAAATTTTCTTAGTTCTTCATTGATAGTTTTTGTATTGTTAAAGACTTTATTAAAAGTCACCTTTTGATCTTTGTAATCAATCAAAGGATTGAAGAAGTATACTTATTTCTTGACAACCATGTCCATAATCATATCAGTAGATTCTGTCTTTTGATTCATGGGTTCTTACATCATTTGACTCTGGGTATCTATGTTTATAAGAACCTGAATGGTGTTTTCCAAGTTTCTTAACGATATAATAACAAAATAATTTTCAACATAAAAAGAGGACATGAATCTTTAAACATATTTTCCTTTATGAACTCCTATTGGAGTAAAGGAGCCTTGTCTCTATATTCTCTTAGATGACTTATGAGGCGTTTTCTTTATTATATGAAGAAACCAAAACATCCGTGCCTTTAATAGGGTCTTTAAATGGATATATTTCACCAGAAACATAAAAAACATTTAGATATCCCTACTCATCTTCTTATTTTTTGTATTGTTATTGAACATTTTTTTCTCTACTTCTTCTTCTAGTTCAAAATCAACTTCTTCTTCATCATAAACTTCAACAACATACTTTACTTATATTTCATCCTCAAGATCTTCTTCAACTTCTTCTTCAACTTGTTCTAACGATACAAATTTGAAAACTCAACTCGAAAGAGTTCCAACATAATCTTCAACTTCTTTAAAACATCATCATCAACATATTGGATTATCGGATCGTCCGTTTCTTGAACTGATTTTGATAAGGCTAGTAATTTATTAGCTTTTTTAATTTCCAGAGTGACCACCAGTTTCTTATGAACATCACGAGATTCGGCTACTTCTTAAGATTTATTTTCTAGAGCTTTTAGAAGAGACTAAAAAACATCTCTTCGAAAAATTTCTTATTTAACTTATTCTCCTTCTTTTCTTTCTCAAAATTTTCAACTTTCTTGATTTTTAGGGCCTTTGAATCTGTAGGATTAAGACCAAAAGAAGGGTCTGATTCCATTCTAGTAGCTGACATTTCTCTCCACTTTGAAACTGTTGCATCTGAATAATCTTTTGGTTTCTTTGCAGGTAGAGGTGCTGAAACCGGAACAGTATGAACTTGAACTAGCAAGCTTGGTCCATCAAGTTTGTATTTCTTAGGAACTGACTTTGAAGATTCTTGAACATCACCCTTGTTCTGGACAACCATTTTTTCAATTTTTTCTGATTCTGGAATAAACTCTACTTTCATACTACTTAGAGTGTTCTCACTTAGAAACCAAATCATGAAAGGCATTGAGATTGATCGGCATGGAAAATTCTACTTCATGAAGACACATAACAATTATCCTAGAAATAGTTTTTGGGTACATAAGGATCTGAGATCTTATGGTTCCACTTTTTTGATTCTTGGATGGTGAGAAAGATGTACATCACCAAGTTGAATTTCCTTAGGATGACAAGAAAGTCTAACAGAGAGATATCACATTTCTTTAGATAATCCTTATCTCCCTTTGATGGAATAATGAATCCATGCATCCAGAGAGCCACCATCTTGTGGTTAATTGAAAGATTTGTAATTTTCATATTCGTAACATACTTAAGTCCTAGAAAATCCAAAGCCTTGACTTTTTCAAATGATCCTTCTTTCTCAGATAGTTTCTGGGTGTAAAGAATAGCCTACCCTTTATAAGGAATGTTAATAACATTTTTTGTCTTATTGTATGGGATTGTATATGTTTTTCATGTCATTTGATCTTAAACAGATCCTTACCATTATTTTGAAAGAACATAACAGATTCATAGAATTGAATAAGGAGGTCAGGATAAATTGGATCTTGATATTTCTCCTTAGCGACACAGACACGTTCCCATCCATTAGATCTTATCACCTTAGAAATTATGGAGACATGTTTTTAAAAGAACATAGGAAATACAAACCTTTCCCTAAATATTTTCCAGTCCTTAACCTCCTTGCTAACTGGCATCTATTCTTCTGATGATTCCGAAGTCATTCATGGTGATGGATAACTTTGGAATGAATGATTTTTCGGTAGTAGAACTTCAGCATTGAGATCAGTGGGGTTGGTACGATACTTGAAAATGAGGCACCCCTTATATAGTCATAGCTATGACTTTCCATCATCCTTAAGATAAATAGTCATCTGATAAAAATCTGATATGATCTGATGGTTAATAATGGATATAGAAAATATGAAATCTGATCTTTTGAATTAAAGTAAACCGAAATTTATAAAATTTTGAAATACCAACAACTAAAACATAAGAGAGGGGAAATAAATAGTAAGAAAGATTACATTTTGGAATACTCTGAGAGATTAATCAGTATTATAATAATTTTTCTTTGGAGTTTTAAAATACAAAATTTTCAAATTGGAAATTTTCAAATCCAAAATTTTCAAATCCAAAGTTTTCAAATCCAAAATTTTCAAATGAAAGAAAAAGATTTTAACGAAAGAAAATAAAAAA
This sequence comes from Viscum album, assembly GCA_963277665.1. NCBI lineage: Eukaryota > Viridiplantae > Streptophyta > Magnoliopsida > Santalales > Viscaceae > Viscum > Viscum album. Next base: position 1,390,827,182 of record OY728126.1, on the reverse strand, counting down.
ACATATGTACTCCCCCTAAAATAAGGAGTGGTTTTTTGTTAGGAAATGATTTAACAAGAAGTTAGATATAAATGATTACATTTTAGAAATCATTCCTAGCATCTGTTTAATGTATTCAAATCTATCATAAGGTCATGGTTTTGTAAAAATATAAGCATGTTTCTCTTGCATTATGATGAATTGAAGAATAATATCTCTATTAAGTGTGTGATCCCTAAAAATGTGATGTCTAATATTTATGTGCATTGCGCGAGAGTTTTTTGCGGCGTTTTTACTTAGAGCATTGGAACTTTTGTTATCACAATTAATTTGAGTCTTAGTTAAACTCATAACATAGTCTATGAGTGTGTGTTGTATCCACAACACTTGAGCACAAAAACTTCCAACTACTACATATTCATCTTCAGTAGTAGACAGTTCTATAGAGTTTTGTTTCTTGAAATACCATGAAACTATGGAATCTATTAAGAAATGAAAAGTTCCAGATGAACTTTTTCAATCAATTTTACAACCACCAAAGTCAGCATCTGAAAAACTTTTAAGTTCAAAATTTTTTCTACAGGAATAAAAAAGTCCAAAATCTAAACTTCCCTTTAAATATTGGAAAATTATTTTTACAGCTTTTAAATGGGTTTCATTAGGATTTTCTTGAAATCTTAAATATAAGCATACTAAGAACATTAATTCAGGTCGACTATCTGTTAAGTAAAGTAAGCTTCCTATCATCCCTCTATAAGATGATTGATCTACAGGATTCCCTGATTCATCAATATCAAGATTATTAGAGGTTCCAATAGGAGAACTTATACTCTTTTTGTTTTAATATCCTAACTTTTTTATAAGATCATTGACATAATTAAGTTGAGTTATGTATGTTCCCTCTAGTTTTTGGGAAATTTGAAAACTAAGAAAAAATGTTAACTCACTAATCATACTCATCTCAAACTTATATTACATAAGATTCACAAATGAATCAGTTAAGGATTGCAGATATGATCTGACGATGATTTCATCAACAGAAATTTGAACAATCAAAATATCTTTATTATTTTTCTTAATGAATAGGTTTGGATCGGCAGTTCTCTTAACATAGTTATTTTGAACAAAATATCATGAAATCCTATCATACTATGAAATAGCATCTTGTTAAAGTCCATATTTATATTTGGTAAGTGTATAAACCTGATTGGTATATTTTGTATCTTCAAAGCCAGGGGTTGGCCTACCTAGACATCCTTCTGTACATAACCGTTAAGAAAATCACACTTAACATCCAATTGATAGAGTTGAAAACTAAATAATTCTACAAAGGGTAGAAGAATACGAATCGCTTAAAGTCTTGCTAATGGAGCATATGTTTTTTCATAGTATATTCCTTCCTATTTGTTATAGCCTTTTACAACTAGTCTTGCTTTATTTATAACAATGACTCCATTTTCATCACATTTGTTTCTCAAAACCCATCTTAATTCAATAAAATAGGATTACTTAGGTTTCTCAACCAAGGTCCAAACATGATTTCTTATGAATTTATTGAGTTCATCTTGCTTAGGTTTTATCCAATCTTCATCACCCAAGACTTCTTCAGGAGTATTTTGTTCAAATTGTGAAAGTAATGCAATGTGGGAAACATTATTTCTTAAAGAACTTCTCATTCTTACTGGTTGATTAAAATTTCCAATGATATTATCATTGGGATGATTCCTAAGTAACAACTGACTTGGATTTTGAAAAACATGTTCATGAACATAAGGTAGAAAATCATTAGGAGTAAATGTTTCAGAAACATTTTCCTGAACATTATCCTTGTCTGAAAGATCTTCTATAAATGTTTGCTGATCATTTTTAGAAAATATATCAGGAAAAGATTTTGGTTTTTTTAAAATGAAAGGGTCATTTTCATCGAAATTAACATGTACGGTTTCATCCACAATACAAGTGTTTTTATGAAAAACTCTATATGCCTTTGAGTTAGTAGAGTATCCTAAGAAAATTCCTTCATCAGATCTGGGTGAAAATTTATCTATGTTATCCTTGGTATTCAAGATAAATTCTTTGTAACCAAAAACATTGAGGTAAGAAACTTTTGGTTTTCGTCCAGTCCAGAACTCATAAGGTGTTTTATTAAGATACAGTCTTATTAAAACTCGATTTATAATATAACAAGTAGTACTTACAACTTCAGCATAAAAAAATTTAGCTATAGAAAATTCAATAAACATGGTTCTTGTTGTCTTTTTAGGAATGAAATTTCTTCTTTCAACAACACCATTTTGTTGAGGAGTTCTTAGAGCTGAGAAGTTGGGAGTAATACCTTTTTTATTAGAAAAAGTTTCAAACCTTGAATTTTCAAATTATCCACCATGATCACTATGAATAGTTCTCAATGATAGGTTTTTCTCATTTTTAACTTGAGCTCTAATGATTTTTAAATATGAAAAAGCTTCATATTTCGTTGTAATAAAATAGACCCATGTAAATCTAGTGTAGTCATCATCTAGAACAAACAAATAGTATTTGACTCCAATACATCCAGTTTTTGTTGGACCAAATAAATCCATGTTCACTAAATGTAAGGCATTAAAAATTGTAACTTCACTTATATATTTAAGATATATTTATAATTCCATCCATATTGACAATGATCGCAGACCATTAAAGAATAAAACTTATGTTCCGGTAGATCTTGAACAGGTTCTTTCTTAGAAAGTGTACTAAGAATCCTTACGTAACAATGTCCTAGTCTCCAATGCCAAAGCCATGATTGATCTTTAAATGCACAAAGGCAGGGTACATATTGACTTCAAAGGTCTTCTATGTTTATGGTCTACACATTTTCATACCGAAGGGCAGAGAAAATAAACTCATCATTGGAATTATGAACTAAACATTTATCATTTCTAAAATTTACATGTTAAACATCATCACATAATTCTATTATTATTATGAGGTTGTTCCACGTCCTGTTACATAAAGAAAATTTGAAATGACATAATTACCAAGAATAATAATGTTACTTATGCCAACAATTTCTTTGTGATATTTATCACCAAAATCTACGTTTTCACCTTTTGTTTTTTAAATCTTATTGAAATAGACTATGTTACAAGTCATGTGTCAGGAACATTCACTATACTTGTACCATAGGTTGTTGGTACTTCCTTCATTTTCTTGAAAAAGAAATAGTATGGCTTTTGGAATCCAAACATGCTTGGATCGAGAATTGTTTGATAATAAAATCTTGGGTTACCATATTTGTGGAGAAAAATAATATTTATGAAACCCAAGGGAATTCACATTATTTAAAGGGAAAATGTTGTTTCAATGCCCACCACGTTGGCATTTGGTACCAAAAGGGGCTATAGAAGGGACAAAATAATAATTTTTTAAAAATAGGTTTTTCCTAAGAATAACCTATTCTCTGATCATTACCATGGGGTCAGATCTGAGAATACAACATGTCAAAAGTTTCCTTACCAAAATTAAAATTTGAAAGCATTTTCTTTAATGAAAAAATTTCAGTTTTTAGTCTCAGGACTATATCCTTATCCTCCTAAAAAATAAATTTTGAGTTAAGTTTTTCCATTAAAGCATCTTTTTCTAAAAAGATATTTTTAAGATCCTCAGAAAGTAAATGATTCTCATAATTAACTTCCTCAAGATTCTTAGAATCATTTTTTAAATCTACATTTGTCACATCAAGATCATTGGAAGGATTGAAAATTTCTTTTGTTAAAATTGATTATCTAGATTTTTCATTATCAAGTTTCTTAGAAACATTACAATTTCTCTTTTCTAACAACATATATAATCTAGTAAATTCCAAATAGGAAGGAAAATAATTATCATTATCTAATGAAGAAGAATACTTATCTGTAGAAAAACAGTTATCTGGAAAATTTTTACTTAAAGACATATTGTATAAGGATTCAGCAGTTCGTACATTAGCCATAAGATAATGATTTTGAAATAGAACTCTAGCTATTAGACCAATATTATTTTTCCCAGAAGATTCATATTCTGAAGATTTATCAGAAGAATCTCCACCACTATCACTCCAAGTTTCATTGGCTTTGAAGACTTTATTATGCTTTGATTTGTTGAACTTCTTCTTGTTTCTTTCAGAATTCATGTATTTCTTGTCTCACTTCTTAATCAATGGAAAATCAGTTACTATATGGATGGTTCTTCTACATTCAGAGTGTGTCACTTATCCATCTTTTTTATCTTTTACATATTTCTTCTTGTATCTATATTGAACGTTATTCTTCCTGACAATCTTCTTCAATCTCCGAGCAATATTTTCTAACTCATTTTCTAAAGTTTCACTTTCACAAGATTCTGATTGGACAACAACCTTCTTAGCTTTAGATCACGTAATTCTCTCAGGAGCCTTGGCATTCATATGATTTGAAGTAGTTTTAAAAGAAATACCTCCATTTCCATTATTCTTCTTAATATTATCAACATCTCTCTTCATTTTGGTTTCATGTTGAAGAAGAGTTCCAAACAGTTCATCAAGAGAAATCTGAGTAACATTCCTATTATAATATATAAAAGTCCTCTTGGATTCATATTCGTTAGGCATGATGTGAATAATCTTGTGTACAAGAGATTCATCATCTATACATTTCTCACCAATGGATTGTAAACTGTTGACAATAGTCATAAATCATTGTTGTAACATACATATTTGTTCTCCAAAAGATAAAGAAAAAACAATGATACTCATCCCTGAGCATTGCACTTCTAGTTTCAATAAATTTGGAAGTTACAAAGTGAGTTACTTCAAGATTCTTCCAAATACTATTTCAAGCTTCATATGATGAAATCTGACTGTAAATGTTTCTAGTCATGGAACATAACAGAGTATTACATACCTTATAGTTTAGCTGATATTACCCCTTCTCCAGATTAGTAAAGGTTCTAAGATCCTTTTTAGGAATCTTATAATCTCCAATTTACATAATGTAGTTGTCTACACCTTTTTTTTATCATAATGGTCATCATTCTATCTCTCCAGTACTCGAAGTCATTTCCATCAATGATCGGTGGTCTAGTAGGATTGAGATTATATAGATATCCAAAATGATTTCCTTCCATACTAAAAGTTACTTCTTTCCACAAAACATATTAGTAGTAAAAATTTAAGAACAAATATGAAGAACATAAGAAAAGGAAAACATGAGAAATAAAACAAATATGTGAATATAAATATTTTAGAGACCTCCTTTGATACCAATAATAGGATCAAATATTTAAAAATGAGATGCTCAATATATAAAAGGTGGGGTAAATTTTATACATTAAAAATTCATTTAGAAACATTAATGTAATGTTTAACAAGGTTAAACAAAAATTACCAAGACCTCTTAATTAAACCATTTCTATTTTCTTAAAATAATGATTCTACAATAAAGTGTATAGAATCTATAATATAATCAGAGAAACAGAATTATAAATTAAAAGAAGGTTATACTTTCTAACTTTAAAAAAGTTAATATACAATAGAGGAATTAAAAAACTTGTAATAGTAAACAAGTGACAATATGATTATTTTTAACCAAAAGAGAAGGATATCCGACAACCTTGGATAAAGGTTCCTTGATTTATGCTTTCAAGAAAGTCTATCTTACCCAATTCTGGGTAATCCCTCAATATGAAGATTGGTATCTGTCTTGCTATCCCCGTATTCCCTCGATTTAGAAGGAAATAAGAACCTCTTTATTCAACCCTAGAAGCCCTCAATCATCACGATCAGATTCTTCACAAAGAAAGTCATAACAATTTTGTCACGCCTGTAAAATTTGTTCACCACATCTGTACGAAGCACTAAGAGTTGTAAGAGCCACTCTCTCTAGAAATCTCTTAACATCTTATTTTCATTAAATTCAATTATCGATGTTGAAATATTTTTCCCATTCAAATGAGCTTGTATTTATAGGTAAAAGGTCCCAAAGGTCATATACTCTCCAATAGTCATATTATTTCATAAAATTTGGAGGGACCTAGACATGTGTCAAACATATAACAGTTATTTTATAACGGATTGTACGACATCGTTTCAGGTAATAGAAATGATGTTATGTTAAAGATAAATGTTAAGTATAAGAGAACATAGAATATTATATCATTGCAATGATACATTTAAACAACTATAACATTATCAAGAAAACGTAATCTTAAGAAATTAAGAAAATAAATTCTTAAGAATAACATTATCTAATAAACAGAATCATAAGGAAAAGTAAGTCATATTGTAAAATATGTATCCTAATTGTTCCGGAATCGGAATAAAAAAATTAGAATCACCTATACATCGGAATCCGAATAAAGAAAACTAAATCAAATATACACAAGATTCGGAATGATAAAAACTAAATCATATATGCACATGATTCTAAATCATAAAACTGAATCAGATATACCTCGGATTTGGAATCAAAAAAGTGCATCATATATACACCAGATTCAGAATCATAAAACAAAATCATATATACACTGGATTCGGAATCATAAAACTGAATGAAAAATTGTAATGATAGATTAGTATGTATAATAGAATGGAAAATTGTAATGATAGATCTGTAAGTCTAACAGAGTGAAAAAACATAATGATATATCTATAAGAATAATGCAATGACAATTCTGGATCTTAAGAAAAATAAAGAACCAACAAAAATTCAGAACTTAGGAAAAGTGTTTGTTATTTTAAAAAAATAAAACCATAAGGAATGGAGAAGTCATATGATATCCTTGTTGACTCAAAAATTTCTACTTCATTTGACACATCAGATTCTGGTTTTGTCCAATGTTAAACAAGTTTCTCTCATAATTGGTGAAATTGATTTTAGTTGCTTCCACTAATATTATTTGTAAACATCATTGTTTAGAATAATATACATTATAATTTTTTTTATTTCAAATATGGAATTATTCTTCTTAATATTAAAATCAAACAAGTTTCAAAAATTAATTTACTATTAATCCTATGGACGAGACATTGAAGCATGTTTTTAATGTGAATGTTTTCAATAGTTCACTATGTTTTTATATATAAATTAAATATAAAAAAGAATCCAATTAATAGATTATATATATATATAATATAAAATATTAAAAAAATTAAAATATAATTTAACTCAATAAATTATATAGAATAAAAATTAGTTTTTAATTAAATTTCACAATTTTCACTATTAATCAAAAAATAATCATCCTCAAATATTCTAATAATTAACCAAATTATATTTATGTATATACTATTTATAACATTAAGTTTTTTACATATAAAATTTAAAAAACTTCTAATAAATTTTCCTAAAATTGGTGAGCCATTAAAAGGCGGAAAACTACCTATATAAAAATATTGTTTTTATGAGTAAAATTGGATTTTTTTATCTTATTTATATCAATTATATTGGAAGAATAAAAAAAATATTTTATTGGATATTTTATATATATATATATATACATATAACTAATATCATTCAGTAAAAGTATTTAATGTAATTTTTTTACACAAAACTCTTATGGATTAAAATAATACTTATTTATTTAAATTGTTCTTATATATTCAATTGGATTTGATATTCATTTTAATTTAATTTTTGTCCAAATAATTAAAAAATATATTTAAATAAGATATTTAATCCTATTAATAGCCACCAATTTAATGGTTTGGTTATAGCATATAATATTATATAATTATATTCTAAAAATATATTATTTTTTCAATGAACTCAGAATAGAATATAAATATAGCCATTAACGAAAGGCATTATTGAATATAACTCAAGATGGCCCAAGGTCCAGTGTTGGGAAATATATGCTTATTGTTGCATGTAATGATATCCAAATTTAATTTAGCTTGTTTTTAAATCTATAAATTGTATTTAATATTTAATATATCTTAAATTATCTAGAGATTGGATGCACTTTTAATATTGGACATGTGCGTCATATATTCTATAAAATGGACTAGTTATTATGTGTAACACAAGAAAACATAGTTTTGTGTATAAATAAAACTACAAAAAATTATTTATATTCTAATACAAAAATATTGAAATATCATATTTTTTATATATAATAACATCTCATTCCATTATTGTAACATAATGAGGGTGGGTTTCCCGGAAAATTATCATTGTGTTGAAACTAAAATTTAATGGGTTTTTTAAATATATACATCTAGGTGTAACATAAATAATAATATTATTGCAGTTAAATAATTTCCATGTATTGAGTGCATGTTGAGTTCTATCTTACTACACACCTATTTTGACACACTTATGGGATATTCATCGGTGAACTCACATTTTTATTGTAATCCATTACAATGTTTTTCAATTACTGATAACCATGATAGAATATGTAAACATAAGGTGTCATCTATTTGAAATAATATTTCTTTATTTATGAATAATATGTATTAATTTTAATTATTATATAATTCCTCAATGTGAAAATTGTTTCTCACGTTATTATGTTTGGTTTTAGTCGGTAGATGGAACTAGGAGGATTCCTGTTAATATAAAATGTGATGTACAATGGAATAATTTCAATCATTATGAACCTAATAAATTAGAATATTGATGTAGAAACATTTTTATTATTCTTAATCATCTATACAAATTTATGATTAAAAATATCTACATTAGTGAGATTCTTAACAGGCCTAACAATAGAAAAATAGTGTATTTTTAAGTCCATAAAGGGAAGGGGATACAGATTATGACATGTCATGTATATGGATATATTAAATCAAGGGAAAGTCTCAATGGAACATGAAGATATTATATATATATATATGAATAAAGGGAATAGATCACGTAATTGCAGAGTAAAACTCAAGATCTAATTAGAGGGAAAATAATTTACTTATAAGGTTTCATTTATTTTTCAATTTGTTTTTTGTGTGAAACATTTGAACTATTTGATCCAATGGATAAATCATGGGGATATATATTAGAATATGGAAGGATCTATTTTATGTCAATCATCTATTTGAATGCATTGACATGTTTTTTTAGTGGAACTTGACAATTATATTATGTAATTATTAAATCAATTATAGTCTAGGTAAAAAATGAGATATCTAAGCAATTTTCCACTGTAGATTTTATTTAAATGTTGAATAAATATGTCTAACCTTTCTAATATCTATGAATATTATTTTATTGGTACTATGATAATTTTTAGTTTGGGTAAAAAGATGATTAAAATTGATGACTTAAATGGGATAATATTACTAAACATGACATTGGTTAATGAACTGATAAAAATGTGATTTTTTTCTCTTTGAAGATGTTTATTACATTTATATAATAATGAACGTATTCATTTATTTTATTTTAGTAATACAGATTTTTTAAATTTATGGAAGAATATTTGTTTTGATGTGATGGTAACATAGGAATTACTGATACAATAGTGGGTTTATCTCTATAAGGTTGATTATAAGTTAAAAATAATTAATACACCATTTCAGGTTTTAAGAAATGATATTATGAGTTTATATAAAAACTTTCATGGCATTTAGGAAGAATATATTTTTGAGGTTTAAATTACATATGAGGTCATTATATTATTTAATTACATGTTAGTTATTTTCAATTATATATTTGAATATACATAATCATAATTGTATTAATTTTATTAAATGATTCGGAGATATATTCAAATATATTTATGGTCAAGATAATGATTTAAATTTAGATTTTTATCTAAATTTGACTCATAATATTATTGTAAAGTTCAGAGAAATATAAGATTATATATTTATTTATCATTTTCATTAATAAAATTTGGGGATATTATTCGTTAATATGTGTTAAATGTAATATTTAGTTATGAAATGTTATTTTACATAAAGGGATATTTGAGAATAATGAATATAAATTAATTGTTCTTTCAGTTGAAAGGTATTACACAACATTTAGTATCTGAAAATTCATTAATAATGAGTTTATTGAGATGAATTATTATGTAATATTATTTATGATATGATCTATGGGGAACCTTATTTATATATGTTGAAATATTTTAGATAAATTGGCGTGGTCTTACAGTTTCAGTATTATCTTACTTTCTAATAGTCATTCATTTTTTGTTAAAATTTTATTATAAGTCGAATAGTATAATATTATTTTTTTTTGGATTTGGAGTTTTTTTACTACATCCAGAATGAAGAAATCATCTTGAATATTCATCATTTGGGAAAAATATTTATAATATGGTAAAATTTAATTAAAGGATCAAATTATACTTGTTATGTAAGTATATTACCTTGTATTCTTAATCTATTATTTTTTGGGAATCACTTTTCCTTTATATATTTGGTATCTCATCCCTAAAACCTTTTAATATATAAAAACCAAGTTGTGTGTTATTCCAAATATACTTTATATTTCTTTTTCTGTCATTTCAAGAGGTTTTTTTATTAACCTTTGTTATAATGTTGATTTTAAATATAGAATTCTGAAATATCAATCCATTGGTTACTGGGAAAAAATTAAAATGGAAATGTTAAAACTCATTAATTGGGGGAGAATGTCACATAGTTATAATTTAAATATCTTTATATTCGATTGAATATACAACACACAACATTAATCTTAAGTGAACCATGAAATATCATTAAATAAATTTAAATATTTTGACTAGAGAATTTGATTTACACGTACGAATATGATTAACTAAATTATGAAATATTTAATTTAACTACTAAAAACAAATTTATTTATTAATTAATTTGAAAAGAGTACTCAATTTTAAGCAAATTCATGTTAATCATAAAAAAACATTTTTTACCAAAATTATTTCAATTTATTATCATTATTGGATATAATAATTAATTTTTGGATGTTATTGAAACATAATATAATAAAAGTAATATATTTTAAGAAATGAGAATTTAGGGAAATTAATTTGATCGATTTTTTTTAATTGATTCCTTGGAGTTTTTTGTTTTAATATTTAATTAAATTATATGAATTATAACGATGAATATGAAAAAATTGATTAAAAACTATTTTGTAGTTTCAATATTTTTTAATTGCGCCATTGTATTTTTTTATTATTGTAAATAGTATGTTTATTAAATATTATTCACCTCAATTATGGTATAATTGGTAAAACATGGTTAAAACAATGATATAAGATCTAAAAATTAAACCAAAACTTTTATTTATTTGATTTTATGGAAGAAATTAATATATATAATTCAAAATTTCAAATGAATTCAATTTTGGTGCCATTTTAGCTTGATAATGAGATTTATATAATTTTATGTAATGAAAATTCCAAAATTTCTCTATCATAACATTAAATATTCTATAATGTGTACAATAAGATAAAAAATAATAATATTTATGATAAAGGTTAATCTAAAATATAAATTATTTAATTATTATGGAAATTTGTTTTATTTTATATTGTTGAAATTTTTTCTTAAAATTCCTACACATCACTGATACAACATCTGAGAAAATAGTAGAAAATCATGTTATTGTTTTCAAAAACACCAGAAATAATATTTTTTGGCAAATTATTGTTCCCTATGTATTTTATATATTAATTAAAAATATTAGGACTTTGATTTTTCTCTTTGTGTGAGACCAGTAGTTCTTGGACATAGGTAAAGATATTGGGGAAGGAATTATGGTAGAAATTAGAAAATGCTCAAGGCATGAGAGGTGTAGGAGGAAGAGTGGACGGAAGGTGGTATTTATAGTGGGGGATTTGATGTATTTTACATTATTTAAATAATTCTTATAATATCTTTAATCAGGACTATGTATAATATCAATTTATGTGACAAAAATAGCATTAATTATATATCAGTTCAAACTAAGTGGTTTTAGATCACTTATTGTGTCATAAATAGTGTATTTAACTAATAATTTGAATATAAGATATTTTACTGTATTTTACTACTCATCAAATATCTTAAAATATCAGAAAATTCCCAAAAAATCACACTACACATTTTTTATGAGTATATTTCCAAAATGAACCCCATTTTTTTAAAATAATATTCAAAATATTGTTAATTTAATTTTTTAATAATAACATGCTTAATTCACAAATTTACAATTATAATTATGTAACTACTTTTATATCACACTAATAATAAATCCTAGATTTCATTATCTTAAATCCTTAAGAAATTAAAATAACAATACAATTTACTATTCATTAGGGTTATAATACTATTCATATAGGTATATTACTTTTCACCAAAAAATATGTTGGTTCTATCAGACTCCAAATAACTTACTGAACACAGTTTAACATCACCATTTTTCAAAATTCAAAACATAGAAGCTAGAAAAATCTGTTTAAAGGCTAGTTATAAATATCTATGTAAAACAAAGATTTATGCATTTCATTTATTTTTGTAAAACCAGTGGTTGTTCTATTATACCCACCTTCTAGAAATTTCATCCTCGCAATTTTATTTACTCAATATACAAGTAATGGTACTGTTCCCTCGTATAATTTTCTGATTCCCATGATAATTCTTAAACAATGTGGTTTCACCAAAAAATCATTACCTAGTGGATTTCCTTATTCTGCAATACTAGTTCACTTTGATCAAGAATCTCAACATGTTTCTCTTTATAAGAAAGGTTCTCTTCCAGTTGAACTGCATGTGGTCTAAAGACATTCTCTAAATCTGAAAAATATTTCCTCAATATCAAAACATAAAAAACATTATGTACCTGAGATATATTCAAAGGCAAAGCTACCTAGTATGAATCTGGTCCAACTTTCTCAAAGATTTCAAAAAGACCGATGAATTGTGGACTTATAATTCGTTTCTTACTAAAATGAATCACAAATTTCCAATGAGAGATTTTAAGGGAACCATTATCACCAACCCTGAAATTTAATTATTTCCTTCTGTTATATGCATAACTTTTATTACGGCTCTAAGCTATCCTCATGTGTTTCTAGATCATCTCCACTTTCTCAGCCACGTCCTCAAAAAATTCTTTTCCCATTAACATCATTTCCTAGACTTTATCCCATCAAATTAGAGTTCGACACTACTTCCCAAACAATGCCACAAAAGGTTCCATCTATATATTGGATTGAAAACTGTTATTATAAATAACATAACAAAAGAAATATATTGATCTCAAATTCCATAGTAGTACATTGAACAAGCTCGAAACATATTCTCCAAGGTCTGAAATGTTAGTTCTGACAGCCTATCTTATTGAGGATGAAAAGGTGTAAGGAAATTTAATTTTGTGCCCAATGACTTATAAAGCGCATTCTAAAATTTAGAATTTAACATGAGATCCTGATAAGATATAATGGAAAGACGAACTCCATGTAACCTAACAATATCATTGAGGTAATATCAAGAAATCTTATCCAATAACAATGTATCTCAAATATAATGGAATTCTGCAGATTTTGTTAGTTGGTCAATAATAACCAAAATCTCATTGTTAACTAAAGAAGTCTTAGGTAGTCTCACCATGATGTCTGTTGATATATTCTACCATTTCTACTATTTAACTAGAAAAGGAGTAAGAACCCCATTAGAAAATATATTCTCTTCTTTAACATATTGACATGTCATACATTTCACAGTAAATTATGCAATATCCCTTTTAATTCCATCCCACCAGTAATACTCTTGATGGTCTCTTTAAAATTTAGTACTTCAAGGATGAACTGAAAATGGAGAACTGTGAGCTTCACAAAAAATCATTTTTTAAGTGGGAATCACAAGACACACACTACATTTTCCAAAATCAAAAAACAAAATCTTTATCATAATTAAATTCATGAAACGTACCCATTTTTTCAAATTATACCTTTTTGTGTAGATCACGATCTTCCTTTGTCACTTGCTTAATTATTTCAGAAAATAATGACTACACTTAAACCTGAAACAAAATAGATGTATTCCATCCACTGACAAAATCTTAGACAAAATTTATCAAATAATTAATTAGTGGATCATGTTCCAAATGTATCATGGTTAATGATGCATGATGTTTTCAACATATGGAATATACCACTTTGTTTTCTTTTTCGGGATGGTAATTGATCATGCTATCATAATCCTTTATCAGCTCAATCCAAATTCTATACCTCGTGTTTAATTCCTTGTAAGTGAATATATACTACAAACATTTATGGTTAGTATATATTTGAAACTTGTATCTATATAAATTGTGACTCCATATTTTCAAAGAAAAAAACCCATATCTACCAATTACAAATATATGTGGGATAAATTAACTCATGAGGATTCAGATGTCTTGATGTATAAGTAAATACCTGATCATTCTGCATTAGAACACAACAATATCCCTTCAATGACTAATAATAGTAAGTAAAAAACTCACCATTTTGGGAAGGCAAGGGAAAAATGGATCACTCACCAATCTCTTCATCAGTTCCTAAAAAACTCACATTCCTATGGAAAAATTAAATTAACCCCTTTTCATGTTAACATAGTTAGAAGACTAGATAACTATGAAAATATTTTAACGAACCATTAGTAAAAACCTTCTATTCTAAAAACTGTGAATGATGGTAAAATTTTTAGTTCTTGTCCTTTCATCAAACACTTTTTTTGGCTGGATAAATTGTTATTCAATCCTTACATAAAATGGTCCCAAGAAAAGAAATTTGTTTCAACCAAAAATCACACTTTCTTAACCTTTCGTACAATATTTATTCTTTTAAGGATTTAAAAACAACCTCTATATGTTTTTCATGATACTCTTTACTAGTATAATATACCAGAATGTCATCAACAAACACCACCACAAACATGTCCAAGAACTCATGAAATATTCTATTCTTAAGATCCATGAATACAGAAGGTTCATTAGATAACCCAAATGGAATTATATCAAATTCATAATGACCATATCTAGTACAGAACATTGTATTCAGGATGTATTCATCTATTACATTCAATTGATGGTTCCCTGACCTCAGGTCAACTTTCGAAAAAAAAATGTGCTCCCAAGAGCTGACCAAACAAATCATTGATATGGGTCAATTGATACTTGTTTTTATTTTAATTTTATTAATGGTTCTATAATATCTATAATATTTCATTGAACTATCTTTTTTCGTAAAAAATACAGGAGAACCCCATAGTGATGTGATGGGTCGGATGAAGCCATTATCTAATAATTCTTGCAACTGATTTTTTATATTCCAGAAGTCCCATTTGGGACATTAGATAATGAGGTTTATAAATTTGATTATCATCAAGAACAAATTCAATAGTGAACACTTCCTCTCTATAAGGAATAACACTAGTAAAATCATCAGGAAAAGTATCTAGGTATTCATTTTTCACTGGAACATCATTAATCTATATAGTTCCCTTATCTTAAAAAATATGTGCCAGAAAACATTAATTTCCATAAATTATTAGTTTCATAGCTTCTTAATATGTTATTAATGGTATGGGTCAATTCTTGTTCAAAAACTGAAATTATTTCTAAAAAACAACTAATTTTTCTCTACAATCAATATTAGCATGATAAAAACCTCAGTTCATACCCAAAGTAACATGAAACTCAACTAGAGGAAAAACAAAATGTTTTCTAGGTGAATTCATCCCACAAACGAGTATTAGCATATTATTATAATTTATTGTTTCCATAGAATATCCTCCAAGTGTATTTTCAATGAGATATGGTTTCATTTCATCATGTTTAATTATTTTTTTTAAATTTCTATGTAACAAATGAATGTGCAAACCCTACATCCAAAAAACACATTATCGAAATTTGTAAAAATAAAAAAATGTACCTGATACCACCTCATTTGATGGCTCAACATCTACAACAGTGGTTTCAAATTATTTTAAAAAACCCTTCTACTTATAATATTTCTGATTCCCAACATGAGTCACCAGCTTCAGACAAATATTAAAAAAATGGCCCAATTTCTTATAGTTAAAGCATATCACCATCGACTTCTCATTAATTTTCAGATCATTTTCTTTTCAATAATGAGACTTGTTTCCAGGAATTCCATATTTGTAGGATTTCCCAGAATTTATAAGACATTCACACGGATACCTTTTACCACACTTTTCACAAGAAGGTAAATTCGTTTTATTACCTCCAGACATCATTGAAAAGTTCTTCCACATTGTCTTCTAACCAGTCTGCTTCTTATTCATGTCAACACAAGGCACATATAATTCCATTAATCACCATCATTCTTCTTTAGTTCTAATAATTGTACCTCTATTCTGAGTCGAACGGTATTGGGAAAATATTTTTCTTGAAAATGACTCTTAAACTCATCTCATTCCATACATTCGAGATTAATGCTTTCTATCATATTCATAACAATAGACCACCATTGATCACATTCATCATCCAATAAATAAATGGATAGTATTGTCATTTAATGTTCATAACATCTCATGATATCATATATCTTTTATAGATCATCGATCCATCCATTGGTGATCACTATATCTGATGTTCCACTGAAGGTTGTAGGATATTGCCTAAAAAATGATCCCAAGAAGACATGTTTCTTTGTGGTAGATCATGTTACTCTCAAGAATAGATACCACCACTAATAATTGCTTGATTCAACTAGGTAATTTCTACCAATAACTTCTCGGTTCTGATTCCCACTATTTCAGGCAGTAGATTGGGACATACATTAGCCTCATTGTCCCTTTATACTTCAGCTTTTCTCTTCATTATGTGGAAAATCATTCTATAAAAACATAAAATATATGAAAAAATATTAATCCTTAAATTCTATAACATTTAAAATTACTATAGAGATAAAATCAATTAAGTTATTCTATTAATATCATCTCAACCCCCAATGTTATCTAGATGATTCATTGATGCCAAATAAAAGGACCTAACCTTGAAATGTTATTTAATCTGGATTTTTTCACAATACCATATATTATTACACATTTATGATCTTTTTGGGTTTATATTTTCAATTAATTTTGATATATTAAATTCATCACATATAACATTAATACAAGAGGATATAACTAAAACAGTATCCATTTTTTTCGAAAGGTAAAACATTTGTACTTAAAACAAGATTTCTTTAGAAACACTAAATATCAAACTTCATGACTCCCTTCATTCCCTTACACATCCATATGTCCTATTATATATTTTTTTAATCCTGGGATGACTATAAATCTCAGTAAGGGATATACAAAAAAATCGTTAGACAAGTGAGAATATAAAAACCAACAAACCCCATAATTGTAAAAAACACATACGCTTAAAAACATAATATAGTTGCATTGGGAAATATTTTCCATATCACTCTTTGATTCAATCAGAAGCAATTAATAACCATTTTTCCACCTTCCATCTCTTATGTACCCAATACTTTGGGGAGATATAATGGGGATCACCCGTCATATCTTGTAATTTTATGGGCTCAACTAATCATATCTTGAGCTATAATGGGATTAACCCAACATATCTTAAGCTATAATGGGCACAACCAAAAATAAATAATTTTTAATGAACATATCATGGTAATAAAGTATCTTAAAAATTATAAGAAACCAATCATGCCATATGCATCTAAAATACACTCCTTTTGAAATTTTTTAAAGAGTGTTCTAAAAGGATTATAAAAAAAAGCCCCTTAAAATCTATTTAGATTTGGAATTAATATAATGGAATGGATATCTTTATAAATTTTAGATTCACATATATTATCATAATATAAACAAAAACTAATCACACCAATAATATTTATACAACATTATTAATAAAGAATAAGGTCAACCCAAATAATGGGAATTGGGTTAAAAATTTCATAACAACGGGTTCTTCTTTCATCAAATTTGTGGGAAAAAAATTTATCATGGTTAAAAGACTGTTATAAATATATTAATGAATCATATTAATGTTTATAACACCTTATATTATCATTTTACAGAATTATTCAACACATTTATTAGTAATATTTTGTTATTTAAATTTTGTTTGGTACCTTCATTACATTGTTTCTATGATCGGTTCATAATGAATATTCTTGATTATTGGGAGTGAACGAATAGAATTGAAATGGAATGGTCGATACATATTTAAAAAACCATAAATTATACAATTTATCAATTTGAATTCTGAAATTATAATGATTTATAAGTTAAAACATTAATGATGCTTATTTAGATCATTTTAGTGATTCTTTGATAATAATGACCTCATTTTGTTTTATAAATTAAAACCATATCTAAAAATAAATGACATAAAAATGGATGTGACATAATACATATATTACAACCTGGTTCAACATAACAAATGTTTTCATGACCACACATGAAATAATTAATGAAAATTGAAATCACATCGTCCACGATGTCGGTAATTCGACACTTCACATAAAATGTTTATGTTCCTTGGATAAGTGGGAGAGGAGAAGAAGAATGATGGTGAATTTTCCATGAAAAAGAGAACATAAATAATATATAGGATCTTGGAGCTTTCAAGCCCCTTGGATAAGAGGAGTGGAAGAGACTATAAAAGAAAAAGAAGGTAAAGGAAAACACGTGAAATAGAAGAGGATTTCATACCTATTGATCTCTTCTCCATGAGATCCTCCTTATGGCCATTGATTTTTTACGTTGGGTGATAACAGTAGGTATTGGACATGGGTAAAGAGATTTGGGAGGAAATTTGGACGAAATTATACAATGATCAAGGCTTGAGAGGTGTTAGAGGATGAGAAGAATGCATGTGGTATTTATAATGGAAGAGAAGAGGTATTTTAAATTGTTTAAATCATTATTATAATACTTTTTTCAAGGCAGTGAATAATCATAATTAATGTGAAAAAATAGTAATAATGGAATTAAAGTTCAATCAAATGTGTCTTATATCTCTTATGATATCATAAATTATATATTGAACTGATAATTTGAATGTACAGTATTTTACTGTATTTCACTATACATAAAAAATTATAGAATTTTAGAAAATTCCCAAAAATACCACCCTAACTATTTTTCAACATTTAGAATTCTAAAATAAGATCATTTTTCAAAAATTATATTCTAAATATTATTAATTTAATTTTAAAATAAAATCATTTTTCATTCAAAAATTAACAAATTTAATTTTATAACCACTTTAATGTCACATTGAAAAACTAACCCAGATGTCATTATCATAATAATTTAAAAAAATAATATAATAATAAAATATACTATTCATTAAGGTCATATTACTATTCATGTAACTATTCATAAGGTTATATTAATATTCAACAAAAATCATTTGGTTTTGGCAGATGATAAATAAAATAATGAACACAATTTTAGATAATGATTTTTTGAAATTTAAAGCATAGAAGTTGGAAAATTATTTTTTTAAAAATAGTTATAACAATATACTTCAAAAATATTCCATTTATGTAATTTATTTTACATTAATGTGTTCCATTATCCCAACCTTCTCGAAATTGTGTCTTCACATATTTATTAACTCATTAAACAAGTGAGGGTACCTTTCCCTCATATCATTTTCATGTTCCCATGTTGATTCTTCAACAATGTCGTTTCTCCACAAAACCATTACCTAGTTGATTACCTTATTCCACAATACTTTTTCACTCCGATTAAGAATATGAACTGGTTTCTCTTCATTAAAAAGGTTCTCTTCCAGAAGAACTACTTTTATACTCAAGACACGTGGTAAATCTGGCACATTGTTTCTCCGCAGGGAATCATGATAAAATAGTATGTAATAGCGATAAACTCAGAAGAAAAGGTTCCTTGTATGCGGCTGGTCCAAAATTCTCTAGGATTTCCAAAGGACTGATGAGTATTGGATGTATATTTTCTTTCTTACCAAAAAACGTCACACTTATCCAAGGATCTATTTTAAGGAAAACATTGTCACATACCTCAAAAGAGATGTTTTCCCTTTGATTATTTGCATAACATTTCTACCTTCTCTAAGTTATCTTCATGTGTTGCTGGATCATCTCAACTTTCTCATCCACTTCCTCTACTATTTTTGGTCCCATCAACTACCTTTACCTACTTCATCCCAAAAAACTGAAGATTGACACTGATTCATATAAAATGAAACAAAAGGTTCCATCTATATAATTGAGTGAAAACTGTTATTATAAGAAAAATCAACTAAATAAATAGGATGATCTAAACTTCCCTGGTAGTCTATTGAACAAACTCGATGCATATCCTCTATGGTTTTAATCATCAGTTCTGACTAACCACCTGATTGCCGATGAAAAGTTGTACTGAAATTTAATTATGTGATCAACCACTTCAAAAGCCCCTTCCAAAATATAAAAGTGAACATGGTATTCTGATCAAATATAATGAAAAGAGGAACTCCATGTAACCTGGAAATCACATTGAGGCACAGTTGATAAATCGTATCTAATAAAATTGTATCTCAAATAGAAAGGAAAAGTGCTGATTATTTCATTAGATCAATAATAACCCAAATCACATTGTTAACTCGAGAAGTCATAGGTTGTCCCATCGTGGATGCCGTGGATTTATTCTCCCATTTCAAATTTGGAACTGGAAAAGGCCGAGGCACCCCTTTTAGTAACTGGTGCTCTGCATTAACCTATTGACATGTAAAATATTTCATATTAAATTCCACAATATTCCTTCTCATTCAATCCCACTAGTAATAATCCCAAAGGCATCGTTACATCTTTGTACTTCTAAGATGAACTAAAAATGGAGAACAAATAGCTTCACACAACAAAACATTCTTTAATATGGAATCACAAGGAACACAAAACCATTTTCAAAATCATAAAACATAATATTTTTCAATCTTAAATTCATCCAACTTACCCATTTTATCAAATTCTACATTTTTCTGTAGCTCATGGTCGTCCTTCAACGTTATCCTAACTCTATCTGATAATGATGACTACACTGAAACCTGATACTAAAAATATGTATTCTCTTCACTGACAAATTTTAAGCCTAAATTCATCAAATAATTAATCAATGGATCATGTTAAAAATGTAGCATGGTTAATGATGCATGAGTTTTTCGACTCAAGGAATCTTCCACATTGTTTGCTTTTCCTGGATGGTAATTGATTGTGAAATACTAATCATTTATCAGTTCAATCCATCTTCTTTCTATTATATTTAATTATTTTTCAGAGAATATATACTTTAGTCTTTTATGATCATTATATAATTGACATTTGGCTCCGTATAAATGGTGCCTTAGAATTTCCAAGGAAAAAAACCATAGCTGCCCATTCCAAATCCTGTGTGGGATAAATTAACTCATGATGTTTTAGATGTCTTGAAGAATAATAAATTACCTAATAATTCTATATAAAAACACAACCAAATCCCATCAATGAAGCATCATTCTAGATGAAAAACACACCATTTCAGTAAGGCAAGTGAAAAACTGGAGCATTTACCAATCCCTTCATTAGTTACAAAAAAAATCACATTCTTATTTCCAAACAAATTTAACCCTTTATCATGTTAACATAGAATGTGGGATAGATAAACATGAATGGTTTTTAATGAACCATCGATAATAACCTACAAATCAAATAAAAATAAAAATCTTTGTAACAATTTTTGGTATTTTCCATTAATCAACCACTTATGTTTTTGTAGGATAAACAATTATTCCTTTATTATTTTCAATGTGCCCTAGAAAAGAAATATATTGCAACCAAAAATAACACTTGATTAATTTTCCATGTAGATTCTGTTATTTTACGGTTTTCAAAAAACCCTTGATATGTTTTTCATGATCCTTTTAACATCTAGAATATACTAGAATATCATCAATAAACACAACCACTAACTTTTCCAAGATCTCATGATATATTCTATTCATATGATCCATGAATATAGCCGGTGGATTAGTTAACCCAAAAGTCATAACTAAAAATTAATAATGACCATATTTAGTATAGAACGTAGTCATCGAGATGTCTTCAACATTTACTTTCTACTAATTGTACCACGACCGCTTGTCAACCTTCAAAAAATAATGAACTCCCATGAGATTATCAAAAAATAATTTATATGAGGAAAATGATACATATTTTTAATATTAATGTTATTAATGAAACTATAATTTATTTAAAGTCTCATTGAACCAACTTTTTTATTAACAAACAATATAGGAGTTCCCATGGTCATGTGCTAGGTTGGATGAAGCATTTATTTAATAATTCTTACAACGTCATTTTTAATTCTAGAAGTACCCTTTTTTCCATTCGATAAAGAGGTTTAGAAATTTTCTCAGCCTTAGAAACTATGTAAATAGTAAAATCAACCACTCTATTATGAATTACACCAAGAAAATAATCCGAAAAAATCCAGGAATTCATTTTTCACTGGTACATCAATAAAATGCATAGTTACTATATCTTCTAAAATATGAGCAAGTTAAAATTTATTATAATAAAATATCAATTTCTTATTTTCCTGATATGTTATTAATGGTATGGGTTCATTATTGTGCACAAAATGAAATTCATTCTAAAAAAAACTTCTTTTTCACTTCAATATGTCACTACATGATAAAAAGAAAGCTAGTCCATACCCAAAATAACATGAAACTATACTAGAGGAAAAAATTTTTTTTATGTAAATTCATTCCACATTTGAAGATAGGTAGATTCTTATAATTACTTTTTCCATAATATTTCTTCGGGGTGTATTTACCATGATATATGGTTTCATTTCATTAGGATGAATTCCCATTTTTGTTGAAAATTTATCAGAAATGAATAAATGTGTAGACCCTAAATCAAATAACACATTTGAAAAATGTATAAAAATAATAAATCTACTTGATATAACCTCATTTTAGGGCTCAAAATCTGCTAAAGTTGGTGAAAAAGATTTTACTGAAAACATCTCTTTCCAATCCTATTGATTCCTTGATTGAGTAACAATCTTCGGACAATCATTTAAAAAATGAACCAATTCCTTAAAGTTAAATAATCTCATCATATGATTATCATTAATTTATGGATAATTTTCCATGCACTTATGGGACATGTTTCCAAAAATTCCACATTGGTATAATTTCCATGAATTTATAAGACATTCCCCGGGATTCCATTTACCACACTATTCACATGAAGGGAAATTCATTTTCATACCTATAGACATCGTTGATGAGTTATTCCCTATTTCCCGGCTACCTGGACACTTCTTATTCTTTTCATTATGAGGCACCAATGTTTATGTAAACTTCTTCTCAATTTTTTCAGCACAACAAACAAGCTTATCAATGATTTTAAAATCTCTTTAGGCCAATGCTCTTTGCAAAAATGGTTTCAAACCCGAGTAAAATCTATTAATTTTACTTTCAAAATCCCGAATAAAATCATGTGCATATATATCCAGTGTTTTAAAATTGGATTCTTATGCTTGCATAAAATCATCTTCTTTTGGCTTCAGTTCCATAAATTTTTTCTCCATTCTAAGTAATATAGTTTTGGAATAATATTTTTCCATAAAAAGACTCTTAAAATCATCCCATTAAAAAAATTCAGGATCGTCTATTTCTCTCGTGTTCTTAATCATAGTCCACCATTGATTGGATTCACCTTCTAAACAATAATTGTCTTGTATAAAAATTTGTCATTCCAAATATCCCAGTACATCAAATATCTTTTCTAGATCATTGATCCATCCTTTAGCTATCACTAGATATGCGGTTCCACTGAATGATGGAAGGTGTTGCCTCATATAATACTCTACAATAGACATGTTTTTTATGGTAGATCATGTTATTATCTAGCAAAGATACCACCACTGTTTAGTTCTTGAGTCACCTGATCCATTCTAGTCACAAATTTCTCGGTTTCGATTCCCCCCTTTTTGGGATGCATTTATGGGAAGACATTAACCTCTTGGTGCCTTCCTAATTTTGATTCAATGTTCCTTCTGCAGAAAACTGTTCATTACAATAATAACATAGATGAAGCAACATTGTAATCCTTAAATTCTATAACATTTTATATTAACATAGTGTAAAAATAATTTATGCTATTCTTTTAATATCATACAATCACCTAATGTTATCTAAACCATCCTCCGATACAAACTATAAGGACCCAGCCTTAAAACCTTACATAATCATGAATTTTATAATAGATCATACATTATTACACATAGTGAATTTTCTTTGGTTTATAGTTTTAATGAATTATAATATCTTACATACATGAAATACCACATTCATACAACTGTATACTACTAAAATAGTAACCATTTTTACAAAAGTTAAAATGCTTCAACATAAAACATGATTTCTTTAAAAACACTCCATAACAAACATCACGACTCACTTATTTCTCTTAACCATTCTAATATCCTATGAAAAAACATTTTTAAAACATTGGATGAGTATAAAACTTGGTAATGGGTATAAATAAAGAATGTTTTTAGACATTTTATAACATAAAAACCAATAAAACCCATAATCATAAAAACTCATACGCATAGAAACAACATGTAGTTTTCTGGGGAAATATTTAACATATCACTCTCAAATTCAGCCATAAACATGTAATATCCTTTTCATCGACATCCATCTCTAGCGTACCCAATGCATTGGAGATCTATAAGTGGGATCAACCATTATATCTTGTGCTATAAGTGACTGAACCCAATTTATCATGAGCAATAATGGGATTAATCCAACATATCTTGAGCTATAATTGGATGAACCAAACATAAATAATGCTAAAGGGACATATCAATGTAATAATTTATGTCTGATGTTAGATTAAACCACTAATTCCATATACATATAAAAAACTATCCTCTTGTAATTTATTAAAGATAGTTTTAAAAAGATTTTAAAAAGAAAGTTCCTTAAAATATAATTATTGTGATAATTAATAGAATGGAATGGATATGTGTATAATTAGTATATACAAAGTTTTTAACATAATATAAACAAAAATTCATCACACCAATGATATTAATACCAAATAATGAATAATGTAGAAGGTTATCCCAAATAATGGAAATTGCGTTAAGAATTCACGTACCACGGGTTCTTATAACTTCAAATGTGTTTAAACCTTATTTATAAAGGTAAACGTTTTTTATCAATATCTTAATGAAACATATTCATGTTTTAGTACCTTATATTGTCAATTTAAAACATCATTAGACACATTTATTAGTAATATTTTGTTATTTAAATTGTGCCAGGTGCATCTTTTACATTGTTTCCATGAATGGTTCATGATGTATATTCATGTCGATTTGGAGTGGAACTCTAGAATATGAATGAAATGGTAGTTAAATATTTCTATAAAACTAAATTTTACCATTTATCATTTTAAATTATGAAATTAGGGTGACTCATAAGGTAAATCTTTAATGATGTTTGTTTATATCATTTTAGTGGTTCTTTGATAGTAATTACCACATTTCATTTTAAAATTAAAATCAAGAATAAAAAAGAATTACAGAACCATGTCTGAGGAATAATATATATATTATAACCTGGTTCAACTATTAAAATGGTTTCAGTACCATACTTGAATGAATTAGAGAAAATTGAAATCACATCATTCACGATGTCAGAAATTTGACACATCACAAACAATGTTTTTATTCCTTGAATACACGAGAGAAGAGAAAATTAAAGATGATAATTTTCTATGAGCATTAGAACATCCAAAATATACAATATTTCTATAAATTTAATTCCTCTTTTATAATAGGACGGGATGATACTATAAAAGAAAAGGAATGGAAAGGAAAATACAGGAAACAGATGATGATTTCTTACCTCTTGATCTCTTCTCCTGGATATCCCTCTCAAGGAGTTTTATTATTCCCTTTGGGTGAGACCACTAGGTATTGGTCATGGGAAAGGTTATTGGGGAGGGAATTTGGCCAAAATTAGGCAATTCTCATGGCTAGATATGTGTGTGAGGAAGAGGTGATTGTGGGTGGTATTTATAGTGGGGGAGATGAGATAATTTAAATTATTTAAATCATTATGTTAATATTTTTTCTCAAGGAAATTATAATCTCAATTAAAGTGTCCAAAATAGTAATAATGGCATTTGAGTTGAAAAAAATTGGTCTTTAATCACTCACGAGTTCATAAATAGTGTATTTAACTGATAGATTGAATATATTGTATATTACCAAATTTGACTATTCATAAAAAAATGTAGAATTTCATAAAATTCCCAAAAAATCACCCTAACCATTTTTTGACATGTAGAATTCAAAAGGAAAATCCATTTTCAAAATTAATTTTCTAAAAATTTAATTTCTTTTTAAATCTTACTTATTTCAAAAATTAACAATTTTAATTCTATAACTACTTTTATATCACATATAAAAATTATCCAATATGCCATTATCATAAAGCATTACCAAAATAAAATAATAATAAAATTTACTATTTATTAAGGTTATATTAATATTTATATTACTATTCATAAGGGTATGTTACTATTCACCAATAAAATCAGTTGGTTACATTAGACTCTAAATAACATACAAAACACATTTGTAGATGACCATTCTTCGAATTTCAAAACATAGAAGTAGGAAAAATATGATCACATGCAAGTAATAAATACCTACCTAAAACAATGTTTCATGCATTTCATTTATCTTTTTAAAACCATGCGGTGTTATAGGGAATGTATTTCAGCAAGGGACTCTTTCCACTATGATTGTCTTAGAAGAAAAGCATGACTAAGAATATGATAGAATGGGTAGTGATACTAATCCATTATGATAGTATTGTTATTGAACCATTAATAAAGATATGATTTTATTTTATTTATCATATGCATAAATATTATATATTATGAAAACCATATGCTCTAATGTCTCGAGTTCATTGATTTCATAATAATACATTTCCCATAAACAACCCAGAGATATGAAATGGTACTATATTAAAATATTATATATTGGTTATGGATTTAAAATTTTAATCCTATTTCCCATACCCTTCATCTCATGTAATGATTTTGTGATCATTTATTTCTCCCAAGTAACATCCCCAGTATCCACGGTACACATCTCTTTGAATAATACAATAGCGTGCGATTTATACAACACTGAGTTCAAGCACACCATGATCTATTTAAATAACCATTTAGAAAGTGGTTTTTAATAGTAATAACCTCATATTTTATTTTATATATATCCAATATAATTTTAACATTAAGATTTTTTGTTTCTTAGACATAATATATTCAATTTTTCATATAAAAGAGGTATTTAAAAAAAGACAATTTTCCACCTTCAAATGGATAACCCTTTCTAAATCCAATATTTAGAAATTATATATATTAAATATGATGAAATAATATTCTTCTTCAAAAGAAGTACATAAAAATTTTCTTTGGATAAATATTTGCGATTATTTTGAGAACATTCATATTTTGATGAATATTAAAAGATAATAATTTTTAATTGAATATTTTTTTTAATCAAAATAAATTGTACTGTAAAATTATAAATTTTAATTTTTTTGATGTATAATTAGATTATATTTTTATAATTTAATAAAATTTTAGTAATTTTATGTAATTTCACTTTTAAAACGGACATAAACACATATCAATCATTTGATAGTTTTTAATTCTCAAAAACCTGCTTTCTGGGTTTGACAAAGGGAATGCATTTTTAATTAATTAATGAAAATTAAATGTTTTTAATTTGTTAAAATAGTCTTCACTTTGGATTTAGAATATCCAATTATATTAGGGGGGATTTTTTGTATTTTTCTGAAAACATTCAATTTTTTATGAATAGTGAAAAACGTTGCATTATTATTTAAAACCCGACTTTTTATTTAAATAATTATTTATTTTATTTAAATTTATTTTATTTCAAAATAGATACATAATACCTATATTAGTTCATGTAATTAATTGGATTCATTTTATAAATAAATTAGATGTATAAAATTTTATTGAATTTTTTAACTCTATTAACCCACCTTTTAGGCACGTTTACAAATTTGCATAAAACATAATTTTACCACTTCTGTGAATTGAATTTCATAAATCTAAGAGACGCAGTTGACATCATTAAGTAAAATTTGGTTATATAAGATGAAAATAATTTTTGGTGAATTGTAACTTGTGATTTTATTTACCACGGTTAAATGTTAATAGGGTAATATAAGGTAAAAATGATATTATAATTACCCTAACACATTTAATAATTATATTATATAAGTTTATTTAGACCAAAATCAACCTTACAAGTAAAATATTATTCTTTTGGGTTCACTTGGTTTAGATTAGAACATTTATTATTATTTTATTTTTAGAAGTGTTAAAAAAGTTCAATTAGAATTTTAATAAGTAAATTATTTTTAATATAGGGTTATACATAACATAATTTAGATAATAAATATTCATTATAAAGATAAAATTATTTTCTACATCATTTTATTTTATTTATAATTTTTAGATAATAAATAAATTGAATTTTTATGAGACAATGATGATGCCGACATTACCTTATTGATGATATATTTAAATAATTGATATTATAAATATTAAAATAAATTTAAATTGAGACTTTTGATGCATTACACAAAATTTTTATGTTAATATTACATGTTAGGGTTTATTTAATTTTTTTTAAGAAATCAGATAGTAATGAATTTCACAAAAACCAAAAACTAAATAATGTCAAAATTGACAAAAATGTGTTTTTAAAAAGAATAATATATTTTTTTAAAATATAATAGCCCTCAAAATCAAAGGGTTGTCCAAAAGACTTATATAATAATATATATTTCATTGAAGAACCATTTGGGATCATCTTGGCATTTTATAGTATGTTAATTAACCATATAATAGAAAAATACATAGGGGCATGGTAAATGTTAAACAACATAACAACGAGATACATCTAAAAGATATGGTTAATATGGTGACCTAAACTTATCTAAAACCTTTTGGTTGAGATGTTTCCCACCCATCCTCACCTTATCCGAAAAATTAATAAATTTTGAGCCATTATAAACCGAATATTATGATATAATAAATTAATATTTCATCGTTTTCTTAAAGTGACCCTAACCTCTCTTATAAAAGTTTACTTCCCCTTCTCTCAAAATCACACATCCAAAAAAATTTGTTTCAGACAAAACCTACTCAAATATCCTCCCAAATACCCTCAATTCAACCTAGAGGCCTTAATTTTATCAGAAATCCAACATAAGGAACCCTTTTGAACAAATGAAAGTGAAGAACCCGAATAATATGTAATTATTTCATCACATCTTTCAATGTTCTTTTCTACTTACACTTCAACTTTCATTATTTCTTCCATGAAAAAATAATAATTCTAGTACCATATACATACTGTGATGTTATTATAAATATGTTATAGCCATATTCATAATTGCATCTATCCAATGAATGTCAAAGTCACCATATGTGTGTACATACATCTTACAGTCTCCACGACGTGGGGTAGTTTTTTATTCTACACTTAATTATTTAGATGGGTATAATAAAAAATATAAATGATGTAAATAATAAATATAACATGATAATGATTCTTTATATCGGAAATACCATAAAATTACATACTATTTCATCGTCAATAGAATGGTATTGTCCCTCGTGTGTATGTACAAACTACCGTCTCAAAGAATGGGACGAGATCCATTTCCCATCGTAACCATTCAAGAATAAATATCATTTTATGAATAAATAATAATGTTAAAGAACATAATATCATTATATATTTGAATAAAATAAATCATGTTTATAAGAATCATGACTTTCATAACAATACATATAATGAAAAATGAAATAGTTAACAACCGAAACAATGATACTACTAATGTGTTTTTAACAAAGAAATATTAAAAGATCATATATGATATCATATTTATTTTATATGGTTCTAGTATAATTTAATAACAATTTTTCCCCAATATTCATGGGATTAACATACCCACCACTAAGTAAAAGTACAGGGTAATGGGTTTTGATCACACTTTTTATTCCCGTGAGATTCATGCTATATTGGGTACTATATTCTTTTCTGTGATGTATGTACGGACCATGATTATATTCATGGTGTAATATACAATAATTTATGGGAAAAAATTCCTAATTTTTTTATCGTTCTATCATGGGGAGTATGTTTCTAATGTTACCAAATCGGTATTAGAATTTCTAATTACAATTTCCACTCATTGGGTGTTACACATACTTCATTGATTATTTTATTCAACGATTTTTTGTGGAATCACTATTTATTTATTTATGAAGTAATTTCCACTCCCCTTTCTGTGGATATAATTTTTATACACAAAATCACCCCATTGATATATTCTCGAGTAATCAATCTGGTCTTCATAAGAGTAATATTAACTCAAATTACATTCATTTATTTAAACATTCATGTCATTGGTGTTGTTTTTAAAATAACACGTGTGAATGTCCTCTGATTTATTTACACTGAATATCCAATCATATTTAGCGTATTTTTGTTTTTCAAACATATTTATGCAATTGATTAATCTTTAACCTAGGTATATATTCATTATAAATGATTTCAACTCAATTGACATCCCCTTGATACTTCATTGTTGTTATGCACCAATTCACATTTATATGGTGTATATATTGTACTTTGACATATTATACAATGAATCCCTTTATTCTCATGATATTATACTTTTTTTATTACCAAAATTATTTTTATTCATGTGTCACTCATTTTAATATGAACGCTACTTAAAATAACATTTTAAATATATTAATGATTTATTCTTCAAAATCATTCTCATTAATGTCCATGTTTTAAAAATGGTATTGAGTATTTATTGATAATGACATGAATGTTTTAAAATTAAAATTCCATTTAAAATATTCAATGTGGTATGAGACACTTTGATTCAAAATTCTATTTTAAACATCTTCTTGATAAATAATGAGACTTTTAAATGTATTCATGAAAAAGGGGATATTTCTCTCAAATAGTTGTACCTATTATTTTCATCTATGTCAATATCCTTCATTATTCTTGATTGAGGTTGATACAATCTTCTATATTTTAATGAATTAATTATGTTTTACTGTGGGTGTTCTATATTTATACCATTCAAGGATGGTGGTTAAAATATCTACATTTCGTATGCTAGTTTTAATACGAATGATTAGATTATGCTTCACCCTTTTCATATGAGGAATTCATTAAACATATTAAGTAATGGGTGGAGTCCATTATATATTCTCAATGTATAGGTAGGTCACATATAACATACATGACTTATTTTAAATTTTAATTTCATTTAATTCCCATTCATGATTTGTTTTGGGGGTTTCCAAAGAATTTATGGAGGAATGGGTGAGTTTTCATGAATTGGGCCCAACTGTGAGCCAAATTTCCGATTTAAAAATAAATTTTGATTAATTTATAACTCCTTGATTTTTTCAACATTTTTCATCTCTTTCAATTTATACATGTCATCCATTGAACTATTAACACCACCAAATTAATCTGAACCATTTAGGAATCCATAATCATGGTGGATATGGGTTTTTATTTAAGGGATTGGGCCTTCCCAAAATCCCATGTCCTTCATTAAATAAATTTTTAATTATTTAATAACTCATTCGGTTTTTATTTTTTTCAGTGATTTTACCTCTCACCCAAGCCCAATTACCTAAGGCACGCCCCGATTCTCTCCTCCGTCAATTTGGTGCTAAATAGAAACACTAAATCGGACGAAACTTCTCTAGATTTCACAAATCGCTTAGATTTGAAGAGGTAAATTGATAATTTCATAACTACTTCAATTTTTGCTCTTTATTCACTATTCTTGTTCTTACATGATCTCATCATCCTTGATCGAACCTCCATTAATGTTTTCAGTGTTTTAAAATTCAGATACTGGTTGATTTTGGGTCATTTTCTTCAAGATTGTTTTGGGTAAGTGTTTCTCTCTTCAATTTCTTCCTCCTTCTAAGGTTTTCCTCCCTCTTTCATAAATTTATAGAGTTTCTATAAGTTAAAGGTCATACCAAGGTTTTCATTGGGGTATTTTTGGTGAAATATTACAGTTTAGGGTTTGTTTTCACATCCTTGTGGTGTGGCGGAGGTGCGTTTGAGAATTCACACCAAGATTCAAGGGTTTTGACTCAAAAGGTAAGTGGTTCCATGTGTAAAAATTTATTGATGACTTAGCTTTCTGTATTTAATCGTTTTCATATTACTCATATGATGGTTGTAGTGTGAAAAATGTTTATGATTGATTTGGTTAAGTGTTAAATTTTATAGTTGCTTTTTAACTTTAAATAGGGTGTTTTCATGTGTAACTCATGGGGTATTATTTGGGTGTATTTTATAACTTATGGAATTTGTTTACTAAATATTTTATGGCCTTAACATTATGGTTGGGTAATTCATTAGTGTAATGTGGGTCTAAAAAGAAGTTTTCTGAATAGGTTTGATGTGTAAAACATTGTTATACTTCTTGAGATCATTTTTTGAAAATGGAGGTTTTCATTTGTATCCTTCCTAGTATTATTCATGGTGATTTTATAAAAATTTAATGTGGTTTAATAAATTTATATAGGGTTTTCAAATCTTCATTGTTTGTGTTTTGGTGTGTTTTTTTCCTTCAAATATGTTTTTGGAATGGGTTTTATGAGAAACGTTTGGGTTACTCTTTTGAATTGTTTTACAAAATATTTGAATGATTTAATAATTTTTGTAAGAGGTAAAACCATATTGGGAAACTATTTTAGAGAGTTTATAGTTTGAAAATCTACATTTTAAATTTGAAAGTGGCTCTTTTTTTATGTGTTCCATCTTGTAATGGATATATAAATATGTTTGAAGGACTTACTAATGTGTTTAATCGATGTGAAAGTGATGTGGGATGTTTTGTGTGAGTGTGATGTGAAAAATGAATTTTGGTTATGAAAAGGGTATTATGTAACATTTGAGTGGGTTTTTATGTGAGTTTTAATATATTGAAATGGATTTATAAAATTGTTTAATCGATTTGTGGAAGTGTTGAAGAAATGTGAAAATTGTTGATTGCTTTTTTGGTGTGAGTCGTATTTCAAATCAATTTGAATGAAAAGTTGACTTTTGTGACTTTTTTGTTATACATGTAGGCTGTTTGGTGAGTTTTTTATGAGGAAATGATATTTTCATGTGTAAATTATATTTCTTGACTTGTTGAACTTGTTTGAGAAGAAAGGGGAAAACCCGGTTATCTTGGTGGGTGGACATGTTCCAGTATGCTAGTGAATCCGTGGCGTTTGGACTCAGTTTCACTTATAAATATTGAATATTACAACTATAACTAAACTATGATGATTATTATTGGGGACCACTAGGTTATGGGTATGTTCCCTACTAGTGGATCTTGCTTGAGAACGGATATTTACGATGGTTTCTCTCACTGAGATACGAGGTACCTAGAACCCACAACGAGCTAGTGCCTAGGGGTTATTTCATTTTGCCTGTGCTCATTAGATCGATTATACATACTGTAGGCATATGGTATATTTGGATATAAAATTCAGTATCATTGGAATTTATTTTAAATGGGATGATTCTTTAAATTATCCCACTGTAAAACTGAATTTTTTAAGTTTCATCTTTTAGAAATTGTAACTACAAATTACAAGTTTTTGAAAACATGCATGCTTCTCGTCATTGAAAGTTTATCGCATGGAATATCTTAGTGGTGGTATCCTACTGGGAATTGGTTCACACCCTACTTACACACTTTGGTGTATGTAGACATGGTGTTTTTTGTCGTAGGTTGGGTAAAGTTTTTTAGTTCCAGTGGTTCGGGTTTCTAGCAGGTCCTTGGTGGTGAAGTCTTATGGATATGGCTTGAGGGTGGTTCCCCTTGACATGAGGGTTCATGGGCTGTTTCCTTTAATTTTTTTACATTTTTATAGTCTTGTTGGGTTGTTTTGAAATATGTAATTCAGTTCTGAATTTTTGTAAAAGATTGTTTTTTTTGAAAAATCCAGATTTGTTTTATTGGATTCTTTTGTAGTTTTAAGTTTATAAACTAGGGTAAATCATTCTCAATTCTTATTTTATGATACCTGGGAACTTGTGATAGACCATGGTGATCGGGAACACCCTTCGGTCCATGTCGTAGTCCATATATGGTTCCGGTTTGGGTGATGACCAAATTTCTTTTGTGACAAAATGGTATCAGGGAGGTTCGCTCTCTTTGGGTCATATTATTTGGGGAACAGTCAGGATAGTCAGGGGTTAGGATTTTCGGGACATAGAATTCTATTTAATATTAGTTTGGTTGATCACCACACCTCAAGAAAGGATTCAAGTCACCAGGGGAATTCGAGACTTTTCTGAGTCCTTTGGTTTTATTGGTTGGATGATGATTAGTGGAAATGAAATGAGAGTTGGGTTAACAGTCTGAGTGAGCTCGCAGGGTATGGAAAGCCCTGTGGGGCCAGCTTTATTTTCCTAGAAGACTCTATGTGACGGTGAAGTTATTGGAATATGTTCGCCAACCATATGTCCATGTCGCCCACTAAAACTAGTTTCCTCTCACATTGTCTTGTGTTCTTTAGTTATGAAATCCTAGAACATTGGTTTTAAACTGACTTGGTTTTAAGAAACATAAAGTTTTTTGAAATGAATATCTAATAAAGAGGGAATGGTTTGATTTTTGAAATTAGAGAACTTAATTTTCACAATTGTATTGGAATGGAAAATGGCGTGTTTACACCTCTTTTGAAAGCCTGAACTATGTCATTGTTGGTTTTGAAAAACTGTTTCCAAGACAGTTTTTAAACTATTGAAAGGTGTTTTATTGAGATAAGATGTTTTGAAAATTATTTGAATACCTTTAAAGTGATCTCTTTTCTAAATTTTTGTGTCTTTTTGAAACATTTGTAAGATGTGAAATGGGATTTTGATCTCGTGGTTAGTGGTTTTGAGATAAAGTATGTGTTGGTTGACTGTTTTGGTTATGAAAATTGGAAAGAAGTTTTGTTTTATCCTTTTGAATTTATGTGAGAAACCACGTGTATGGGGTATTATGGGATTATGGGTGGATGATGGCATGAATGTATGAGTGTCAGGATGCATATGAGGATGGTGCTCGGTGTGGCATAGAGACACGCATGTTAAAGGCCCATGGGGTACCATTGGTGGATACGCTAACCACCGAACTGTTTGTTTTTAAAAACATGATTTTAAAGGAAAAAATTGATATCTTGATGACTTTTTTGGGATGATTTTTAATTTGTTTTTTGAAAATTTTGATGTTGTGGGATGTTTTGATTCCAAGAACCCCTCCTGTTTGAAATTTTTTTTGGGATTATGTTCTGTTGGTAAGCTGTGTTGAAGGGCCGATTAGTGGTATCTTCTGAGAAATGTTTTGTGATGCCTTTACAGTGGTTCCCTTCATGTGTATGGATCTGTTTTGTGGTGTGTAATGACAAATGAACCATCATGGTGAGGTCCTTAGGTTCAATCGTTGGATAAGGTATGCTCCATTAAGGGTTAGTTCATGACTGAAGTTCATCCCGGAATGTTTCGCCATTGGAAAATTCTCTAGTAGATCAATATAAGGAATATTTTTTTTGAGATCTTAGAATGAGTCTACACCATTGCCTTTATTGGTTTTTATAATTTTCTAATAGAAGAAGAGTGTTCCTAGAAGCTTGAATGTGGAATTTGTTTCTTAAAATTCTTGATTCATCGAAGGTGGAAGTGGTCTCACATTGTTAGCATGGATGAGTATCTGGATGGTGTCTAAGAGGTCCTCTCGGTCCTTCGAATTCTCTTAGAAGAAGGTGTTCATGTTAAACAACCAGTGTGGGAAAGATGGTCATTAGAGGATATTGTTGCCAATTTCTAGAATTTAGTGTTGTTTTGGGATATTATATAAGGTTCCTCTTCGTGCATTGTATATATCAGTCGCAGTGGTCATGTTCGGTGATGCGTTGTGATGTCATGTTCTCGATTGACCATAAACATTAATGTCGTGAAATCCTATGATAGTCTCGATTATGTTGTGATAATGTCTCCCTTGGAAAAACATAAAAATATTACAGTTTAAAGGAAGGTGATTATAGGAGTTCTTTACATCAATTTATTCTCGCCTGAGGAAACAAGGTGTGATGTGTGTGCATCTTTTATGCCCTTGTTTCAGTGAAATATCAGGTTAGGGTAATGTGAGTTTTGAATGTGTTATGTCATGGAAATATTATCGGGGATTGTGGTGTATTTTTTGGTGGAACTGAAAGAATTATTCTCCTTTAGGGGGTTCCTCAATCCTAACTGTGAGGCCGAAGATACTTTAATCATTTGATCTCTAGCTATAGGTCTCAGAGAGAAGCTGGATCGTAGTTAGGGAAAATCCGAGTGTCACTTAATCCCTAGTATAGAGGCCAATTATTTTTATGAATGATAATAAGTGTTTAAACCACTGGTGTCGTCATCTTTCTTCTCTTTTTCCCATTTAGTGGAAATAGGTGGTGGGCCTTGTACCCGTGTCATCCCCAAATTTCATTCCCTCCCCCTTTGATTTCCATTGAGTTTTCAGAGAATGGTTGGAAATTTGGATAGATAGGCCGAGTACATGGTTTGGACACGATTAGTAGTGACTGTGTGGCAGGAATCCAGGCTGAATGAATGATCTGCACAGTTAGTGCACGGTTTCCCAAACCATTTGGACTAACCGTGCGCCCTTCGCAATTATTTTAATTTTTTTGGGTCTTTATGTGTCGGCACATGTTTGTCTGTTTTGATGGTTAGTTCTTATGGTGGGGAGACCCACTATGATTATCATGTATGTTCCTTCATAAAAATTGAGTGAAATTATACCCTTTGTACTTGAGTGTCCATTCAGGCCTCCCCCTATTAGTGTCCTGAATCTGACTTAGAAAATATATTGGTTGTCTGTTATGGTGGGGAGCATATTTCTGTCCCCCCGTATTAGTATCATAGATTTATCCATGGTCTTGGCTTGGTGGTAGATAGTATTGTTCAGAGAAATCCAGCTACTAACATCTTCCATGAGTAAACATTAGGATGGGAGTGTTCCCAATGGTTTAGTTAAGGTATGGTAAGTGTATCCTTGTTTAAAGATGTTTTTCGTTTGGGTGAATTGCTTAATTCGTGTTCGGATAGTGTTTGAGGAGTTTTCTTTTGGGATAATGTATAAATTTGATTGATCATTTCAGTAAAGCACTGTATGTTTTGGTTGTGAGAGTAGTCCTGCCTTAATGGATCACTGGAGGTGTTTTGGCCCTTCAGGGCGAAGCCTGGCAAAGAAGTACATCTTGGTTTGTCGATTGGGTTTGGTTTTGGTATCTATCCTTGATGTAGCTTTATGGGGACAGAAAATATTCATGGTGGGGATAATTGTAACATAAATGAAATATTTTTAAATTTATATTGCATTTAATTTCCATTCCTGTTTCATTTTGGGGGATTCATATGCTTTTATGAAAAAATGTGTGAGTTTTCATGAATTGGGCCAAACCGTGAGCTCAATTCCTTATTTAAAAAGAAATTTTTATTCCTTCTTAACTCCTTCATTTTTCAACATTTTTCATCCATTCCAATTCATAGAGATCATTCCCTGACCTATTAACACCATAAAATTAATTGGGACCATTTAAGAATTGATAATCATGGTGGATATGGCTTTTTATTTAAGGGATTGGGCATGCCTGAAATCCCATTTCCTACTTTAAATATATTTTTTAAATCATTAATAACTCATTATATTTTTATGTTTTTTCAGTGATTTCAACTCTCACCCGAGAAAACGTACCTTAGGAGCTCCCCCATTCTCCCCCCCCCCCAATTTAGAGCTCATTAGAATCGAGAAATTGGGAGAATCTTCCATGGATTTCACAAATCGCACAGATTTGAGGGGGTAAATTTATCATTTCATACTCCTTCTTTTTGTACTCATTTTCCCCCTTTCATGTTCCTATATGATCTCATAATCCTTGCTCGAATCTCCATTATGGTTTTAGATGTTTTAATATTCATATACTGGGGGATTTGGGGTCATTTTCTTCAAGATTGTTTAGAGTAAGTGTTTCTCTCTTCAATTCCTTCCTTCTCTTTTCGGTTTCCTCCCTAATTCATAAATTTTTAGAGCTTCCAGAAGTTATGTTTCATTCCTAGGGTTTTATTTTGGGTATTTTTGGTGAAATATTATGGTTTAAGTTTTTTTTTTCACTTCCTTGTGGTGTGTCAGAGGTGCGGTTGAGGTTTTACACCAAGATTTAAGGGTTTTGACTCAAAAGGTAGGCAGTTCCATGTGTAAACCATTATTGATGAGTTATCTTGACGTATTTACTCATTTTTCATATTACTCATATGTTTGGTGTTGTGCGAAAACTGTTTATGATTGAATTAGTTTAAGTGTTAAATTTGATAGTTGCTTTTTAACTTGAAATTGGGTGTTTTCCTTTGTAACTCATGGCGTATTATTTGGGTGTATTTTATAACATATCAAAATGGTTTACTAAATATTGTTTGGATGAAAATTATGGTTAGGTAATTTATTAGTGTCATGTAGGAATAAAAAAAGGTTTTGGAATAGGTTTGATGTTTAAAACATTGTTATACTTCTTGAGAGCATGTTATGAAAATGGGTGTTTTCATTTGTATGTTTCATGGTATTATTCAGTGTGATTTTATAACAAATTAAATTGGTTTTATAAATGTCTATATGGATTCCAATTCTACATTGGTAGTTTTTTTGTGTGTTTTGGTCCTTGAAATGTTGTTTTGAAATTGGTTTTAGGAGAAATGTTTGGGTATACTCTTTAGAATTGTTTTACAAAAGATTTGAATGATTTAATGATTTATGTAAGGGGTGAAACCATATTGGAAAGCTATTTTAGAGTGTTTATATTTTGAAATTTTACATTTTAAATTTGAAATGTTCTGTTTTGTGATGTGTTCCGTCTTGGACATTTTTTATAAAAATATTTTAAAGAATTACTAAATTGTTTAAGAGATTTGAACGTGATGTGGGCTATTTTGTGTGTGTGTGACGTGAAAAATGAATTTTAGTTATAGAAAGGGTATTATGTAACATTTGAGTGGGCTATAATGTTAGTTTTAATATATTGGAATGGTTTTATAAAATTGTAAAATCGATTTGTGTAAGTGTTAATGAAATGTGAAAAGTGTTGTTGGCTATTTTGGTGTGAGTTGGATTTCAAATCATTTTTAATGAAAAGTGTAATTTTGTGACTTTTGTGGTATACATGTGGGATTGTTGGTGAATTTTTGATGAGGAAATGGTATTTTCAGGTTAAAATTATATTTCTTGACTTGCGGAACTTATTTGAGCGCAAAGGGGAAAACCCGGGTATCTAGGTGGGTGGACGTGTATTAGTATGATAGTGAATCCGGGGGGTTAGGCCTCAGTTTCACTTAGAAATATTGATGCTTAAAACTCTAACTAACCCATGATTATGAGTATTGGTGACCAATACGTTATGGGTATGTTCCCTACTAGTAGCTCATGCACGAGAACATATATTTATGACTGTTACTCTCACCAATATACGAGGTGCCTGAGAC
Organism: Viscum album; assembly: GCA_963277665.1. NCBI lineage: Eukaryota > Viridiplantae > Streptophyta > Magnoliopsida > Santalales > Viscaceae > Viscum > Viscum album. The sequence goes on along the minus strand of OY728126.1, from coordinate 1,390,787,596 downwards.
CCACAATGAGCTAGTGCCTAGGGGTTATTTCCTATTTCTTATGCTCATTAGATCCTTTATACTTACTGTTTTCAAATGGTATATTTGGATGACTAATTCAGTATATTTGGCATTTATTTTGATGGTGTTGATTCTTTAAATTAGCCCACTTGAAAACTGGGTTTTTATGTTGAATCTTTTAGAAATTGTATCTAGAAATCACTTGTTTTTGAAAACTCGCCAACTTTTTGTCTTTAAATTTTTATTGCATGGAATCTCTTAGTGGTGGTATTTTACTGGGCATTGGATCACACTGTAATTACACATTTTTGTGTAAGTAGAATTTGTTATTTTTGTCACAGGTTGGGTATAGTTTTTAGTGCCAGTGGTTTGGGTTTCTAGCAGGTCCTTGGTGGTGAAGTCTTGTGGTGATGGCTTGAAAGCGGTTCCCCTTTACATTAGGGTTCGTGGTCTATTTCCTTTTGGTTTTGTACTTTTTTAATAGTTTTTTTGGGTTGTTTTAAAATATGTAATTCAGTTCTGAATTTTTTTAAAAGATTGTTTGGTTTGAAAAATCCATATTCTTTTTATTGGATTCTATTGTTGTTTTATGTTTATAAACTCGGGTAAATCATTCGAAATTTTCATTTTATGATACCCGGGCACTTATGCCAGCCTTTGGGGATCGATAAAGCCCTTCAATCCATGTTGCGAGACGGTTTTGGTGCCAGTTTTGGCCGCGACCTGATTCAGTTCGTGACAAAATGGAATCAGAGGTGGATCGCTCTCTTTGGGTCATATTTTTTTGGGAACAGTCATGATAGTCTGGGTTTAGGATTGTCAGTACATGGAATTCTAGTTATGAGTAGTGTGGCTGATCACCACACCTCGTGAAAAGATTCAAGTCTCTAGGGGAATCGAGACTTTTCTTAGTCCTTTGGTTTTCTTGTTTGGATGTCAATTAGTGGAAGTGAAAAGAGAGATGGGTTAATGGTATCAGTTAGCTCGTAGGGTTTGAAAAGACATTTGGGGCCTGAAATATTTTCCTTGAACACTCTCTGTGATGGTTAAGTGATTGGAATATCGCCTCCAACCATATGTCGAAGTCACCCACTGAAACTAGTTTCTTCTCGCATTGTCTTGTGTTATTTAGTTTTTAAATCTTGGAACTTTGGTTCTAAACTTACATGGTTTAAAGAAGAGTAATGTTTTGGGAAATTAATATCTAATAAAGAGGGAATGGTTTGATTTTTTAAAATGGATAACTGAATTTTAATAGTTGGATTGGAATGGAAAATGGTGGGTTTTTACCTCTTTTGAAAGCATGAACAATGTCAAGGTTGGTTTTAAAAATGTGTTTCTAAAAGAGTTTTCTAAACTATTGAAAGGTGTTTTAATGTTATGTGATGTATTGAAATTGATGTGAATTCCTTGAAAGTTAGTTCTTTTGTAAATGTTTGTGTCTTTATGAAAAGTTTTGTAAGATGTGAATAAGGATTTTGATCTCAGGGTTAGCGGTTTTGAAAAAAAGGATGTGTTGGTTTCCTGTTTTGGTTTTGAAAAGTGGAAATAATTTTTGTTTTAACCTTTGGTATTTCTATGAGAAACAACATGCATGGGGTTATATGGTATTATGGGTTGATAATGGAATGAATGTATGAGTGTCAGGATGGATATGAGTAGGTTTCCCGGTGTGGCGTAGATACATGAATGTGTAAGGCCCATGGGGTACCATTGGGGGATACGCTAACCGCTGAACCGTTTTTTTTTAAAAGATGATTTTAATGGAGAAACTTTATGTCTTGAAAACATGTTTGTGATGGTATTTATTTTTTTTCGGACAATTTTGATGTTGATGGATGTTTTGAGTCCAAGAATACCTCATGTTTGAACTATGTTTTGGGATTGTGTTTGGTCGGTAAGTTGTGTTGATGGGTCGGTTAGTGGCATCACCAGAGAAATGTTTTGGGATGCCTTTATAGTGGTTCCCTTAATGTGTTTGGATCTGGTTTGTTTTTTTTCATGAAAAATGGACCATATTGGTAGAGTCCTTAGTTTCAATCATTGGATAAGGTATGCCCCATTAAGGGTTAGTTCGTGACTGAAGTGCAAACCAGATTTTTTTTCCATTGGAAAATCCTCTAGCTGATCAAGATAAAGAATTTTTTTTGAGCTTTATAGATTTAGTCTACACCATTTCATTTCATGGTTTTTCTAATCCTCTTATAGAAAAATAGTTCATGTGGAAGGTTGAAAGGGGAATTATATTCTTAAAGTACTTGATTCGTCGAAGATGGATGTGGTCTGGGGTTGTTAGCATGGATGAGTATCTGGATGGTGTCTAATAGGTCTTCTCATTCCATCGTAGTATCTTAGAAGAAGGAGTTCACGTTAAACTAGTAGTGTGGGAAATTTGGTCATGAGAGGATAGTGTGGCCACTTCCTAGAATTGGGTGTTGTTTTGGGATGTTGTATAAGGTCTCTCTCCATGCATTTCTTTTTTCAGTCACAATGGTCATGTTCAGTGACACCTTGTGATGTCATGTGCTCGATTGACCATAAAATTTAAAGTCATGAAATCCGTTCAGAGTCTCTGTTATGTTCGGTGAATGTCTCCATTGGAAAAACTTCAAAATCATCCATTTTAGAGGAAGGCGATTATAAGAGTTCTTTACATCTATTGTTTCTCTCCCTAAGAAACAAGGTGTGATGTTTGTGCATCTTCTAAGCCCTTTTTTCAATGAAATATCGGGTTATGGTAAAGTGAGATTGTAATGTGCTATGTCTTGGAAATATTATCGGGGATTGTGATGTAGTTGTTGGTGGCACTGAAAGAATTATTCTCATTTAGGGGGTTTCGAAATCCTAACTATGAGGTCGAATATATTTCAATCATTTGAGTTCCAGCCATAGGTCTCGTAGAGAAGCTGGCTCATAGTCAGGGGAAATCCCACTGTCTTTTTAACCCGTGTACAAAGGACTATCATCTGTATGAAAGATAGGAAGTGTTTAAACCTCTGGTGTCATCATCTTTCTTCTGATGTTCCTGTTTCGTGGAAATAGTTGGAGGCCCTTGTACCCAATTTATAACCTAATTTCTTTTCCTCACCCTTTGCATTCCATTTTGTTTTTAAATAATGGTTGGAAATTTGGATAGACTAGTCGAGCACGCCGTTTGTGTATGATTATTAGTGTTCATGTGTCAAGAAGCCTTGCAGAAATAATGATTTGCACAGTTAGTGCACGGTTTCCCAAACCGTGCGGACTAACCCTATAGCCTTCGCAAGTCATTATATTTTTTTGGGTCATTCTGTGTCATCCCATGTTTTTCTATTAATATGGTTGGTTCATATATTGGGGATACCCACTATGATTCTCATGCACATTCATTTATAATCCTTGAATGGAATTATACCCTTTGTACGAGGGAGTTCATTCAGGTCTCCCCCTATTAGTGTCATGATTCTGTCTCGGAAAAAATATTGGTTTTTTGTTATGGTTGGGAGAATATATATGTCCCCCGTACTGGAAACATAGATTTATCTAAGTACTTGTCTTGACAGTAGATATTATTTTTCGGTGTTATCTAGTGACAAACATCTTCCATGATTAAACGTTGGGATTGGAGAGTGCCCAATGGGTTAGTTAATGTATGTTAAGTGTATCCTTGTTCGAAGTTGTTGTTCATTTGGGTGAATTGGTTGAGTCTTGTTCAGATAGGGTTTGTGGAGTTTTCTTTAAGGATAAAGTAAGAATGTGATTTATCATTTCAGTAAAGCATTTTATGTTTTGGTTTGTGAGAGTAATCCTTCCTTAATTGATCATTAGAGGTGTTTTGTCCCTTAGGGGCGATGCTTGGAAAATAATTACTTCTTGGTTTATCGATGGGCCTGCCCGAATTCCCATTTCATGCATTAAATGTAATTTTTAATTCTTTAATAACTCATTCGAGTTTTATGTTTTTTCAGTGCTACTAAATCTCACCCGAGCCCACGTACCTAAGGCGCACACCCATTCTCTCCTCCCCCAATTTTGAGATCAATAGGATTGAAAAATTGGTCGAAAGCTCTCTAGATTTCACAAATCTCTCATATTTGAAGAGGTAAATTGATCCGTTCATAAATCCTTCTATTTTTACTCTTATTCCTGCATTATAGTTCCTACATGATCTCATCATCCTTGTATGAACCTCCATTAATTTTTAGATGTTTTAAAATTCAGTTAATGGTAGATTTTTGGTCATTTTCTTTAATATTTTTTTGGGTACGTTTTTATCTCTCCAATTACTTCCTTCTACATTGGGTTTCCTCCCTCTATCATAAATTTATAGCATGTTCAGAAGTTATGGTTCATACCTATGGTTTGATTTGGGGTATTGTAGGTGAAATCATATGGTTTAGGGTTTGTTTTATACTTCCTTGTGGTGAGGCGAAGATCCAGTTGAGGTTTCACACCATGATTCAAGGGTTTTTTCTCAAAATGTTGGTGATTCCATGTGTAAATAATTATTAATGAGTTATCTACATGTAATTACTCATTTTTCATATTAATCATATGTTGGGTGTAATATGAAAACTATTTATGATTTATTTGGTTAAGTGTTAAATATTATAGTTGCTTTTTAACTTGAAATTGGTTGTTTTCTTGTGTAACACATGGGGTATTATATTGGTGTATTTTATAACTTTTGGAATTGGTTTACTAATTTTTTTTGTCCTGATAATTCCAGTTAGGTAATGTAGTAGTGTAATTTGGGCCTAAAAAGATGGTTTTTGAATATGATTGAGGTGTAAAACATTGTTATACTTCACGAGAGAATTTTATGAAAATCGGTGTTTTCATTTGTATCTTTCGTGGTACTATTAAAGGTGATTTTATAACACATGAAAGTGGTTTTATAAATGTCTGTAGGGATTCCAATTATACATTTTAGTGTTTTAGTGTGTTTCAGTCCTTGATATATGGTTTTGAAATGGGTTTTATGAGAAATGTTTGGGTATATTATATAGAATTGTTTTATGAAAGATTTGAATAACTTAATGATTTATGTAATAAGTGAAACCATATTGGGAAACTATTTTAGATTGTGTATATTTTGAAATTCTACATTTTAAATTTTAAAGGAGTAGTTTTGTGATGTGTTCCATCTTGAAAATGTTTTATAAAAAGTTTGAAGGATTTACTAAACTATGTAAGATATGTGAAAGTGATGTGGGATGTTTTGGGTGAGAGTGATGTGAAAATTGGATTTTGGTTATTAAAAGGGTATTATGTAACATGTGAGGTGGATGTTATGCGAGTTTTAACATATTTTAATGGTTTTATAAAATGTATTAATCAATTTTTGGAAGTGTTAATGAAATTTGAAAAGTGTTGTGGGCTATTTTGGTGTGAGTCTGATTTCAATTCAACTTTAATGAAAAGTGATCTTTTAAGACTTGTGTGGTATAAATGTGTGATGTTTGGTGAATGTTTGAAGATTAAATGATATTTTCATGTGAAAAATCTATTTCATGACTTGTTGAACATGTTTGAGCACAAAGGGGAAAACTCGGGTAACTAGGTGGGTGGACGTGTACTATTATGCTAGTGAATCTATGGGGTTTGTCATCAGTTTCACTTAGAATGATTATTGCTTACAACTTGAACTAAACTATGATAATGATAATTGGGGACCACTAAGTCATGGGTATGTTCACTACTAGTGTTTCCTGCATGAGAACATATATTTACGATGGTTAGTCTCACTGAGGTATGAGGTACCAAGGACACACAACAAGCTAGTGCCTAGGAGTTATTTCCTATTGCTTGTGCTCATTAGATCCTTTATACTTACCATCGTAATACTGTATATTTGGATGAAAAATTCAGTCGGTTTGGAATTTATTTTAAAATTTTTGATTCATTAAATTATCCCACTTGAAAACTGATTTTTTTTTTGTTTCTTCTTTTATAAATTTTAACTAGAAATTAAATGTTTTTGAAAAAATCCATGATTTTCGTCTTTGAATGTATATTGATTGGAATCTCATAGTGGTGGTATCCTACTAGGAATTGGATCACACCCTACTTATACCCTTTGGTGTAAGTAGACTTCATTTTTTTCACAGTATGGGTATAGGTTTTAGTGCCAATAGTCTGTGATTCTAGCCGGTCCTTGGTGGTGAAGTCTTGTGCAGATGGCTTGAGGGTGGTGCCCCTTGCCATGAGGGTACATGGTCTATTTCCTTTTGGTTTGTACCTTTTTTATAGTCATTTTGGGTTGTTTAAAAATATGTAATTTAGTTATGAATTTTTGTAAAAGATTGTTTGGTTTGAAAAATCCAAATTCATTTTATTGGATTCTTTTTTTGTTTTAAGTTTATAAACTCAAGCGTATCATTCAAAATTCTCAATTTATAATACCTGAGAACTTGTGTCAGCCCTTGGGGATCGGGAATTCCCTTAAGGTCATGTCACGGGCTGGGTGTGGTGCCAGTTTTGGTGGTGACCAGATTCGGATTGTGACATCTCATGAGACAAACATGTGTCTCAGAACATGGCCTTGACAAAGTATTTATTTTTAGTCTTGGCACGAGGCCATTACTATGTGTTTATGATGTCCGGTATTATGAATTCCATCATTTTGAAAAATTTTATTGATATTAAAAGTTATTATTCCACTAGTAGAATATCCATGTGAATAAGTTAATGGCATTATTTGATTTATATTTTTCATATTATGTTGAATATTATGTTTAAAGGGATTGGGTTTTAGTCTTATACATTTCCTTATATTATTATGATTATTTAAGATAATTTATGTTATATTGTTGTGCTTATTGAGCATCTGATCTCACTCATTTCTTATGTTTTATTTTTCCCCAGATGTGAAGATTTATATGATGACTAACCTATAGGAATAGGATAAGGTATATAAGAGTGGTCAAAGGTATGCATCTAGTACTTCCATGGCTACTAAACTAATCGTCCTTTTGAGAATTGATCTATTTTGATCATTCCAATGTTAAGTAATAATTCACTGACTCTGGGTAACTAGGGTCGGGGTGTTGCAGTTGGTTTGAGAGGAAGTTTTGTACAAACCTTGGAATCTAGATATATATAAAAACTTACTAGAAAACAGTAACCTATGATAGACTTTCTGGATTAGTATAGATGATCATCCAAAAACTTTGGTAATTTAAATATTATGTGGGTTTTCCACGAAATAAATCAATGTCAAGATAAAATTTGGTAAAGGTGACTCTGGCATAGAGGTACCTTGGATTTAATACTCTAACAAGGTGTTCCGGTCATGACCCGGGGTATCCCGGTACACAACAACGGGCCTTGTTTCCCTCTTAGTTACGACACTCTCAGGGGATATACTAAGGATAATTCGCATTCTCATTACAAACCAATTTGAAGGATTGTAATATAAGAGGAGAATATATAACCTTGGTTAAAACTAATGTGTTTTAGATTAAAAATAAGGTGTCATGATATTCTCTATATTATTTTAGGACTATTATTACTCACACAATGATTTCTGGTTTTAGTCAAATGCTGGACTCCACAGAATTCATAGTAACATTGAAAATGATGTACAAGGTGGGAATAATGGTGAAAATGAGCAATGAAATATATTGTTGATAGGCATAAAAGATATCATGTTCATGAGGAATAAATTTTCAAAAAAAATTATTAACAACATATATATTAACCAACTCCTGGTCTCAAAAAGTGAAGAGAATGTTGATGAATGATTAGAGCTCTAGCAGTGCAGACCATGGAAAAAAGCAATTTTGATTTCAATCATGCGGTAAATGTGGATGGAGACACCCTGGAAGGTATTTCCATGGAACAAATAAATACTTTATGTGTGGGAATGAAGGACATAATGTAAATATTTATAGAGGAATAATGAACAGTACTATGAAAGAAAATAAAAATGATCCCAAGATTCCAATTACAGTCATTTACTGTAAATGTAGGGGACATGGGCATTACCTAATTCAATGCCCTATTCTATAGGATAATATCTGAGTCAAGGATGATCATATGTGGAAATAAATTGATGGAGAAATGTTTAAAAGTATTAGCTCTCTTGGTAGATGGGATTACTTTGGAAGACTATTCTCTTTTATGTGTTACCCTATTGTTTGTTAATGGGAGATGTTATTTGAGGAAGAATTATCTTCTCTTTTGTGGATATCGTTATAAATAACAATTTGCATTTATATGATACTAGAATTTGTGGAAATTATAGGTTATTAATTTTTGGGATGAAATTGAGAGGTATGAGATAAAATTTGTGGTTAAATTATGATGTGGTTATTTTGAGGTATTTATCTCAATTTGGGAACGTTATAAAATGTTGTTTTTGAAAAAGGACAACACGCAGACCGTGTGACAACCCATTGTGTTGGACAAAACTACGTGAATCGAACCGACAACCAAAGTGAGACTTTGATTTCTCAAATACAACTATACTATTTGAAGTCCCTCATTAGGGTGACTAATGTTTTTTAGTTATATGATTTTATTGATCATTAATAATTTTTATTTTGGATCATTTGTTTTATCAAATGGATATCCCGTGTTTAGGAAAATGATTTGGTGATTATGTGATAAATGTTATTTTGGAAGATGTCTACTTCGTTGGGAACGCTATATGCCAAAGGAAAATATAATACTCTAGGATTTAATTTGAGGAGTAATGGTGGATTATTCACTATGTTTTTATTGATGATTTATAGAGATATGGGATATTTATTGAAATTATTAACTTATCATAAAGAATATGTGATAAGGTTAATTACTTTTAAGTGTGTGAAATTAAGAGCGGTCGATGTTATTTGTAGATACAATTTAACATAGAAGACTATATAGCCAATTATACCGAGTTTTGGGTTTCAATCTTATTTTGTATTATATTGATCGATTTGAAGTACAATAGTTTATTGAATGGTATTTATTAAACTTTTGGTTCTATTGGTTTAATTTTAGAAATTTTTATTAGTATTAATTTCTCTAATAGATTTTCCATTTTGGGGATCATCTGATCTGGTACTAACCATTTGGTTTTGGTTAATTACTAATGAAAAGGGAAATATATTGTTCAATCATTGTGGATTATGTGATTCTTTAGAAGTTGAGTCTAGCGCTTCAGGTATGACCAAGTCATCTTGAATACTCACCATTTGGAGAAAAGATGAGTATGTGGTAGAAATTTATTAAAGGATTAAACTATACTTAAAATTTAAGTATATATCTTTATGTTCAAAGTCAATCTCGTAAATAAATTCCTCATCTTTATGAAAAATAACATACAAAAATGATGTCCATTTAATTTTCCTACTGGGAAACTAATGACAGTTTAAACCATCACAAGTTTGGGGTTTTCTTGTGTTTAAATTTGTCTTGATCATTTTTTCTATCACCCTGCATCATAACTTGAAACATAGTTTATCTTTCATATCCATGTTTTCCTACGTGGAATCCTAGTATGGGTTATCTTGGGTGATCTTCTATATCTTTTAAATTTGTAGTTCTTTTGAAACTTTTAGGATGTGGGACATTCAATGAAGTTCCCATACCCAATTTTAAAATTGATATGACACAATTTTTAAAATGGGGGATTAATGTAACACCCCATTCTTCCACAATAAAATTATCTTTGAATAATACAATATCGTGTGATGTATGCAACACCGAGTTTGAGAACATCATGAACTTTATAACAAGAAGTTTAGAAAGAGGTTATGAATAGTAATTAACACATTTTGAATTTTATATATATCCTATATAATTTTAACATTTATCATTTTTGTTTCATAGAGTTAATATAACAAAAAATTCAATTTTTCAGATAAAAGATGTATGTTAAAAAAACAGTTTTTCATCCTTTTAATAGGAAAACCTTTATAAATCAAATTTTTAGTACATTTTTATATTCAACTTGACGAAATTAAATTCTTGTTTAGAAGAGGGACATAAAATTTTAGTTTGGATAAATTTTTGGTGTTTTTATGATAACATGCATATTTAGATGAATAGTAAAGATACTAAATTTTAATTGTAAACAAATGTTTTAATTAAAATAATTTATAGTGTTAAATTATACATTTTAATTGTTTTGATGTATAATAATATTTAATTTTTATCATTTAATTAAATATTGGTCATAGGAAGTAATTTCACTTTTAAACCGGACATAAACACATATCAATATTTTGATAGTTTTTAATTCTCAAAAACCCACTTTTTGGATTTGACAACAGGTATTAATTTTAAATTAAATAATGAAACTTTATGTTTTTTATTTGGTAAAATATATTTTACTTTTGGATTCAGAATATCAAAATTATCTTCGGGTGAATTTTAGGTATTTTTTTGAAATCAATAAATTTTTGATGAATAGTGTAAAACACTACGTTGTTGTTTAAAAATTGACTTTTTATTAAAACAATTATTAATTTTATTTAAATTTATTTTGTATCAAAATAAATATATAATTCCTTTATTAGTTCAATGAAATTCATTGGTGTTATTTTATAATAAAAATTGATGAATAAAATTTTATAGAACTTTTGAACGTCTTTTACCCACCTTCTAGGGAAGTTAGAAAATTTGTAACATACATAATTTTACCACTTCTGTGAATTGAATTTCAAAAATCCAAGAGACATGTTTGAAATCAGTTAGTAAAATGTTGTTCAATATGATGAAAATAATTTTTGTGAATATTAATTTTTGAATTTTATATACCATGGTTAAATGTAAATTGGGTAATTAAAGGAAAAATTATATTACAATTACCATTACACATGTAATAATTCTATTGTATAAGTATATTTAAACCGAAATAAACCTTAGGAATAAAATATGATCCTTTTGGGTCCAGATGGTCTAGAATAACACATTTATTATTATTTTATTTAAAGAAGAGTTAAAAGTGTTAGATTGATTTTTTTTAACTAAAGAATTTTTAATATACGGTTATACATATGATAATTTCGACTAAATATATTCATTAGAAAGATAAAATTATTTCCCAAATCATTGTATTTAAATTATAATTTTTAAACATTAAATAATTAAATTTATGTATGACATAATGATGATGCACTAATTACCTTATAAATGAATGATTAAAATAATTTATATTATAAAAATAAAATAAATGTAAATTGAGAATTTTGATGAATTACACAAATTTTCAAGGATACTATAACATGTTAGGGTTGATTCAATTTATTTTTATCAAAAATAACATATTTTTATGACTTTAACATAAACAAAATACTAAATAATGTCAAAATTGACATAAATGAATTTTTAAAACAAATACTACATTATTAATGGACATAATAGTCCTAAAAATCTGAGGTTATACCAAAATACTTTTATAATAATATTTATGTTATTAATAAACCATTTTTGGTTCTCGTGTCATTTTATTGTTTGGTTATAAACCATATAATATAAAAATACAAGGAGACATTGTAAATGTTAAACTATTTGACCAAGATTTAAATTTAAATTATATGGTTAATATGGTTACATAAACCTATCTAAAACCTATTGGTTGAATGGTTTTCGACCCAAAACCACTTTATCCTTAAAATAAATCCTTTTGGATCCATTATAAACCGAATATGATTTTATAATAAAATAATATTTCATGTTTTTTCTAAAGTGTATGCCACCTCTCTTATAAAAAGGTACTTCCCCTTCTATAAAATCACACCTAAAACCCATTTGGATCGGCCAACCCCAGCTCCAATATCCTCCCCACTACCCTCACTTAATCTTAGATTCCTTACTTCGATCAGAAAGCCATCCTATGGAGCCTTTTTGATCAAATCAAAAGGAAGATGTCGAAGAAGATGTAATCATTTCATCAACTCATTCAATGTTCTTTTATTCTTCCACTTCCTCTTTATTTTTTATTTCCATTCCAAAATAAGAAATCCAGTAACTTCTCCATAATGGAATGTTATTATAAATATGGTACAACCATATTCATTATTCTATCCATCCTATGAATGACACAGTCACCATACATGCGTATGTACGGCTTATCGTCTCCACGTCATGGTTTAGTATATTATTCAACACTTGATTATTTGGATGGTTATAATAATGAGTATAATTTATTTAAATAATAAATATAAAATTCTTATTATTATTTATATATGAAATAACATCCTATTACTTATGATTTAATCATTAATATAATGGTATTGTCGCTCGTGCGTACGTACGAATTACAGTCTCCATTAACAGGATGAGATTCAATCCTCATCATAATCATTCAATAATAAATATCATTTTATTAATAAGAAATAATTTTTAGAAAAATAATATCATTGTGGATATTAATCAAATACATCATATCCATAACAAACCTGGCATACGTAAAAAATCATGTAAAGAAAAACGAATTAGTTAACACCTGAAACAATGATGCACCTGATGTATTATTAACAAAGCAATATTAAAAGATCATATATGATAACATATTTATGTATATGGTTATTATATAATTAAATATAAATTATTTCACCATTATATTGGAGTTTAAATTACCCTCAATTGAGGAAAATTACAAGGTATGGAGTTTTCATGTCACTTTTTATTCCCGTGACATTCATGCTATATTGACCACTATTTCCTTACGTGTGTTGTATGTACTACCCATGATTGTATTCTTGGTGTAATATACTTAAATTTATGGGTATTTAAATCATCATTGTATGATCCTTCTTTCATTGGGTTAATGTTTCGTAGGATACCAAATTGGTAAAACAATTATAAATTTCAATTTCCACTCATTAGGATTTATGAATATATCATTGAATATTTTACTCCATGATTATGTGTGGAATCACCATTTATTTATTTATGAAGTAATTTACACTCCCATTTGTTTAGATATACTTTTTATACAAATAATCACTCCATTGATAAATTCCCATGTCATTGATCTGAACTTGATAAGAGTAATCTTAACTTAACTTTTATTCAATAAGTTAAACATCCATGTCGTTGGTGTTATTTTTTAATGAATATGTGTGAATGTACAATGATTGATTTAAAAAAAATATCCAATCATATTGAGTGTATATATATTTTAAACACATAATTATGTTATTGATTTATCCTTAACTTATTGATATAGTCTTTTTAAGTGATTTCATATCAATTTACATCCCATTGAGACTTTTTTGTTGTTATGCACCAATTCACATGTACATGGGGTATATATTGAACATTGAAATAATATATCATAAATCTCTTTATTATCATGATATTATAATGTTTATATTACCTCAATTATTTATATTCAAACATCTCTCATTTGGTTTGGAACTCTAACTAAAATATCATTTTAAATGTTTTAATGATTTATTCTTCTAAATAATTCTCATTAATGTCCATGTTTTAAAAATGGTTTTAAAGTTTTATTTATATGTAAATTAATTTTTAAAATTAAAATTCCTTTTAATAGTTTTAATGTGGTATGGGACACATTGATTCAAAAATCCATTCTAAATATCTTCTTGATAATTAGTGAGACTTTTAAATGTTTTCAGGAAAAAGGGTTTATTTCTTTCAAATAGTTTTACTGATTATTTTAATCTCTGTCAATATCCTTCATTATTCTTAAATGAGGTTGATACAATATTTTATATAGTATTGAATGATTTATTATTGACTTTGGATGTTCCATTTTTATACCATCCATGGTTTTTGGTTAAAATATTGATATTTTGTATGCAAGTTTTAATACAACTGTTAAGATTATGTTTCAAAATTTTCATATGAGGAATGAATTGGACATAGTAATTGATGCATGAAGTTAGCTATATCTCCTCAATGCATAAGTAGGTCTAATGATACAAACTAGTGTCTTGGCACAAGGCCTCAAGAAAATCATTATTTGTAGTATTGGCATAAGGCCTCGTCTAAGGGTTAGGATGTCCGGCATTTTTCATTCCATAATTATGAAATTTTGTATTGATATTACATCTGATAATTTTATTAGTAGAATAATCATGTTAATAAGTAAATTGGGTTATTTGATTTATATTTTTCATATTATGCTGAAGTTTATCTTTAAAAGGCTTTTGTTTTAGTCGTATAAATTACCTAAAACATTTATGATTAATTATTATAGTTTGTGCTATATTATTGTCCTTATTGATAATCAGAGCTCACCCCTATCTTGTATTTTATTTTTTTAGGATATGAAGATGTATATTTCGGATGAACTGCATGAATAAGGTAAATGATATAAGAGTGTTCATATTAGTCACAATGATGTTGTTTTTCAGTAGATACTGTAATGTAAAACTTATATATGTATCTAGTATTTCAAAGGTTACTAAACATATCAGCCTTTTGAGAACTCATCTATTTTGATCATGAAAATGTTAATTAATAATGCATTGACTCTGGATAACTAGGTTTGGGGAATTATATTACGTGTTTTCACTTACTGAGTGTCTCATCAAACCCTTTGTTATGTTTCCTTTCCCAAGGATATAAAGTATTATTTAATGTATGATATATAATATAGGTGTGATAATTACAAATAACTTGGAGGGAGATGATGTAGATATCAAATGAATAATTTTTTTTGTGAATAAATGTTTTATAATATAGTATACCTATATGATTCTAGTGTGTATTACAACATCATTTGTCAAATATTCATCTAATAATATGTAAAATTTATGTATGAAAAATTTTGGTCACTCTATGACATATATAGGCCTCATTAAAAAAAATACTAGTAGGACATCACCCACATATTCTTCATGTTTACACTTTAATTATAATAAATATTTGATGACTGTTTTAAAATAAAAATTGAATTGTGTTTTTGATTTTTTAAAAAAATTAAAACAAATAAACCATCATCGAAATTTTTTAAATATCTTTTAAATGAATATAAATTTTCAATGAATAATGAAGAATAACGAAAAAGGGTAACATCCTTACTAATGAAGATCATAAGTAAAAATTATTTGTTATAAATTAAATTATATAATGAAATATTATAATATAAACTATACCATGTATCATGGGAATGCTCTATTTTATGTAAGGTGAGTGGGAAATCTAGTTTACCATGTCAAAATGGAGATATAATTAGTCAGAATCTATTATTGAATGCATGAATCTTATAAGTGCATATTTTTATTCTTACAACACAGTGACACCTTATCGATGACCCACAACAGAAGTATATTCCACTAATGTATAATTTCCCTCATACTAGTGGAATGTTGGCACCCCATCTGGTACACCGTAACCATTATTTCAAATCCTTGATGTTTCTTTATTTTTGCTTAACAAAAAATGCGCACTTATTCTGTCCCCACCCCACATTGATTCTGGGGTCCCCATGTTATCTTTCCATTTCAAAAAAAAAACTTTCATGATGAACATATTCCATGTAAAACCATTTTCACACCAAAATAAATTGAACGGTTTGAGAAAAACTCTGATAATTTTTTTCATAATTAAAAACTATATAGGCATAAATTTCATTAAATAATATAATTTTTAAAATATATATAAACCAATAGATATCTTCCCAATCTGATATAAACAATTTATTTTGAAATCCATGTAAATAAATTTTTAAAACCATGGTTAAATGTAAAATTTTAAAATATTTATAGAAACCATCTCATTTTTTCATATACAATTACACACACATTCATATATATATATATATATATTCCAATTTTTTAAGAAAGTTATCTACTATCATATTATTTTTAATAATTATATATATATATATACTCATGTTTATAAGAATAACGGTCAGTTTTAAAAAACGGAAACTTTCAAAAACTCGCATTTAATTTTATTTTGAAAAAAAATTAACACTGTCTAAATAAATGGGTGTATATATTGATTAATATTATTATCATAATTCCCATATTTTTACATCATTGATAGAATGTGTGTAAGACTCTATATATAAATATAAATATATATACATATAAATTTGCAAAAAAATATTTTAAACAAAATAACACCAAAGAGTTTTAAATTTATTTATTATTAAACAAAAAATGAATATAGAATATCAGTTAAATTATATCACTTTAATAATACACATTAAAATTATAATGATTTAATGATCTATCCAAATATACATATTCATTTCCAATACCACGATAATTACATTCCTAGGAAAAGGATGGATATTTTTGCAAAAAATAGGATGTAAAAAAAGTAAAAATCTTTTGGAAAACCAACAAAATCAGAATTTTACCCTTTGGAATTTTATAAAATCGATAAATAAATTTTCTGGTATCATGAATAATAATTTGAAGGAAAATTATACATATGTTAAAAAATTTATGGGTAAATCATCATCATACATAATTCAGTCAAAATTGAGATGATGAAATCCTTGATGAAAGGTTGAGAGAGTCCATAAATCGGGATTATGTACCCTAGACACACAAAATCACAAGAAATCAAAAGATGCACACACATAGGATTTATCCTAAACAACGGTTAAAATAAATGGAGAGAAAAATATGTATTGGATTAATAAGATGACGTATAATAATGTGAATAAATTCTCAACTAGGATGATTTCACACTGAATCTGGGGTGAAATTAATAACGAACAGAGTGGTTAATGGAGGAGGAACATGTGTGAGCCCTATTGGGGATCTCTTCATTTTGACATTATAGGGATAAGGGGTTAGGGGTTAATTATAATTTTTAATATTTTTATTTTTGTTCTAATTTAATCATTTTTTATGGGGGATAAATGGGGATTAAATTCCATAATTATTTTTTTATAATGAAGAATTTTTATTGCTTGGAATAGGATCACGATTTGGATGAATGATTAGAAAAACCATGTGTGGATAGTGTGACATGAATTGGACATATGGGAAACCTTCTTGGTTGAGATACCTGGCATGGAAAAATTAATTTCAATCATTCAAATCCTCCATTTTAATAATCATTATCACCCACAAGGTTTACATATGAAACTACATACCTGGCAGCCAAACAATGTAACTCCCTAAAAATTAAAATTTTAAAAAAATATGACATCTAAAACCCAAATATATATATATAAATAAATAGAACTTTAAATGATGTTTCATTTATCATACTAATGATATGATGATGATTATTATGTAAACCCATGTACTAATATTAATTCAGGTATAATGCTTCTCCCAATTATTCCTCCATATATTGGGTTTTTATAAAACACATTCATTAAAGTATATCCTTTTATGAAATAAAATTAGCAATATTATAATTAAATTTATATTGATTAATATTAATTATTTAAACATATTTTTAATTTTAATATATACTATTGTTTTCTGAAGCTAATTTACCCTTCATAGTAATCCACCTATTTTTGGTGTTTATAATTTTTTTCATGTTTATCATGAAGATTGTGTAATAATCATGTTTGATTGGTATGTTTTTCTATAGTGGTTAATAAACTATTGATTAGTTAATTTTTTAACAAGGATATCCAATTATGTAATAGTGTGTATATATGTATTTTATAATTTAAGATCATATCATAGGTCTACTAAAATGAACTGGTAGTTTATCACTGTAATATTGACTTATCTTTTTACCCACCTGATTCTAATTTGGAAAATTGGGGAAAACTACAGAAAAAATGATGGAAACCCATGTAATATAAAAAAAATTAGAAGTATATTCCATATAATATGGTATATGGATTCAAAAACCATATGGATATACATAAAAACATGTCCCATGATATAAGAAATGACCCAATGTGTGAGGAATCTCCATCATTATAAAATAATTTGAAATTAGGTAATTAATCCTTTATACAAAAATGAGCTCTATTATTTACAGGATATTGTGTTAAAATTATCATAAAAAATGGGATGAATCAATAGAACGTATATTTTTCATTAAAAATTGATTTCATATAGATAATGTTAATAACATCCCAACTCCACCTAATGGAATATATTGGATTATAATTCCATTGAAATTGTGTAAATTATCATGACACAATATTTTGAAAATAAATCAATTTGGTTGACACAACTATTTGGGAATGATTAAAACATAAAAAATTTTAATCTACAATAAAGTATCACTGATTAAAATATGATACATGATGAAATGGAAAAACCAGAGAACACTATGACCTCATGAAATCACATAACAAAGGTACATCATCATTATCTAGACATATTTCTAAAAAATACAACAAGGCTATATGACCTAAACAATTGGGAATACGGTGCCAAAATGTGGAAATACACCAAGCTCCACAACATAGACACCTCTTATATACCAATATATATTTCAGAAGTCCATAATTTTATGGCCCCCATGATAAATATGAGTTCATTCCCTTAGATATATTAGAAAATTTACATATACGCCTGAAAAATATTGGGTTTTATGTATAAAAATAGAGTATAAAATTCCTAAAATTCTTATTAAACATAATGGATAATTAAAATTAGTTAGATGTAATAAAAATATAAAACAATTGAGGAAAATTATGAGAGTAACATGGGAATATATACATCATTGATAACAAATTCCATAACTCCTATATTTATTCCATTGAAATAAACACCCAAGAAATGAACCTAGACACCTCATGTGATATTCAAACTACAAATCACAATGCATCACCAATTTACGATTTTCACTAATCATCCCAATATAAAAGAATCAAACACACACATGGTTATTTTATATAAATTACAAATGCATAAAAAATCACTCATTTTACGGTCTTTTGACATCACAGTCACTTTAGTTGAAACATCATGCCAATCACCTAATATAATTACTTAAGTAATTAATAAATACCAATAGATTAGTTGAATATAATTTTATCATATGATATAATACATTTAAACACAATCATCAATAATAAACACAAAATCCATGATAAGTTTGACAAAGATATAGTGATAAAAAGTACCATATATATTAGATATACACCAAGATAAATTAAATATTTCCCTCATAGGTAAAATACTATATATCCATCCCATAGTGATTCTGAAAATTAACATATAATACACAACTAAATAAGATTTCTAATTATTAAAATCCCATAATATGGTTGTTTTTCAATTTAAAATAATAAGATATGATAAGATAATGATAGATAAATGTATCACTTTGGGTAACTTGGAAAAAGACACAATTATTCAATGAGTCAGGTTTTCAATGAGATATAAACCACCAAAATCAACCAAGGAACCCACATTGATTAATAGAATGAATACTAAAAAGAGTTTGTTCGAGGAAAAGACTAGAGGAAAAAATCAAAATTTTGATTTCCTTTATAATTTATTTTATGGTTTGTATACATGTTTTAATAAATCATATGATTGATATAATAGTGTTACTATCCTAAAAATAGGGTTACATGTTTTGTAAAAAAGCATGGAAAAACTATGGTTCAACTATGTGAATATCCACTACATAAACAATTACCACAGTCAAACGATTATAGAATTGTTTACCGAAATGGTGCACAATATTTGTGATTTTAGAAAATCCTCCTTTTAATTAAAAAAAATTAACCAAACATTATGTATGGTTCACTAAAACTTATCATAAATTTTGAACTCTTTATGAATCCTCTAAAACCATTAAATTCCTCCGAAGTATCCCAAACCAACCATAAAATTCACTAAATATATATTTAAAAAATAAAACATATTACCACATAAAACTAATACATTATCATATCCTTTTCATTGTTCTATTTGTATTTATAGTTATAGTGTTTGGTGGTCTATTGAAATTTAATGTTCCATTTCTCCTGTATTGAAATCTCTTACTTCCAATTCTCCCTATATAATTAGTTGGGCTACGAAAATACTTAATATAATGAGATATACCTACATTATATGATATCTTATTCTGTAACTATAATGAAAATTTTGTTCTAATACATGTGATATCTAACTCAAGATTAACATGATCCTAAATAATCACAAGAGTGTGGTATGGTTTGGAATTCATTAATATAAATACATTGAGAACATTATTAATTGAGCTAAATTTTTAGGTATAGAAATTTGATATGAAATAACGATGATACAAACCATAATATAAAATTATAGAACATTGGAAGGATATATTTTTTAAATTATTACCATGAAAAAGATTCCCCAAACATGGATATACTCATAAATATAAAATAACTCACAAAATACAAAAATAGTGAAATATAAAGGATATCTACATAAGATTTCAGAAGTCTCTTTGTTATTTCATTTATAATTTATAATTTTATTTTTATGTTTATTACAGGGATAATATAGGCTCTATTAATTGAATATTCCATATTTTATACCAAAAAACTTATTATATATAAACAAATATTTATTTAAAAGATCATAGATAGAAATTTAGGTCAATTTTTGATAAACATTATTGTATTGATTGATCAAACAATGAAAATACATAAACCAATATATTGTTCATGTTGACCATAAATAATATCAAAAATTCTTAGAGTGATATATTTTTATGCTCTAACAACCCATCCAGTTGAGGATGGTATTTCAAGCTCATGCTTAACTTCTTTTCAAATGCATTAGGTATGGATTATAAAAACTACATGATAAATCTACATTCTCAATCAAAGATGATATGATCTAGTACACCATGAAACTACTCCATATCCAAAATATATACAATTTCTCACTCTTTATGGATATTAGTCTCTTTTATTTTTATTATTTAGGTCCACTTGGATACACGTACAATAATTTCATGTTTTTCATCATCTATTGAAAGAATATTAATCAATTTGTTGATAAAATTTATAGATGTATATTGTAATTTAATAATAGTGATGGAAGATAATAATAATTATTAACATGTTCATTGTTTTTATATTTATTTCATTTTTAGGTGAATAATTTCTAATATATATTTTACGATACTTCTCTTTATAAATATAACACACCAATCTTTTACAATACATTTTCTTTTTAAAAAAATTCAATTACTTGGGTTCCACAAAACACCAAGTTCGAGTGCACCATGATCTATTAACCTAGAAATTTCGATATTATATATGAATAATATTAATCACATTATATAATTTATATATATTTTATATAAATCTTTTTTTCATAATTTTAGAACAGATCCGATTATATGCATAAAAACTATATGTTGTACAAGGGGAATTTTTCCACCTTTTAATTGGGAACCTAATTTAAAACTAAATTTTTGAATCATTATATATTTTATTTTTAAAAATATAATTCATTTTTCAATTTATAATATCCAAATTATTGAGGGATAATTTTCTTCATTTATCTGAGAGATTTCATTTTTTGATGAATAGTAAAAAAATACTACATTGAAGTTAAAAAAAATTCATTTCCTGTGAAATTATTTTATATTAATTTTTAAAGTAAAAATAGATCACTAATAGATATATTATTCCAATTTAGGTATTTTGAATCATTTTTATCTTTAAATTATAAGTAAAAATTTATTGTACTTTTTGAACGTCTCTTTGAGCCACCTTTTCTCATATTTGTGGGATAAGTGTTAAACATAATTTATCCACTTCACTGAATTGAAATTGGAAAAATTTACACATAGTATAGTAATAAATATTTTATTTTTACTATAATATTATCAACATAATTGTATAGACATTATTAATAATAATATTTTTTTAATTTTTTATTTACCATGGTAGTGGGAAAATCAGGTAATTAAAGGTCAAAAAGTATTATATAAATATAAAGTTAACATAAAACTTGTACTAACTTCAATGGATCCATGGGGTTTTAGCTAAATCTAAAATAAGATAAAAATATAACCTTTTTATGTCACTTGGGTATGAATATTACCTTTTTAATATATTTTTCTAAAGATAAGTGAAAAATTTCATTCTCATGTTTTTAATATGTATTAAAATTTTAGTACATGGTGATAGAGACGTTAAATTCATCTATATATAGTAAATTGACTGAAAATAAATTCATCTAAATTTTTATAATCAATTTCAAATTTTTACATAATACAAAATCTAAATAAATTCATTCATAACAATGATTAAGTAATTATTTAATCAATGAAAATTTCTAATAAATTATATTAAAATTAATAATATAATTTTAATTTCACATAATTACTAAAATATGAAAAAAAAATAGATAACACTGACTTATTTTTGAAATATTAGATGTATTTTTTCTGTTATCATGTTGTTATGATATTCTTTAGAAGAATAACGAAGATTATTATCAAATTTTTCAAAAATAATACATTAAAAAAATATTATTAAATGATATAAAATTATTAAAATTATAAAATTCATCCAAATAACAATAATAAGATTAAAGGATTGATAAATGATCCATTATGGGATATTTTATCATTTTATTGAATCTGTATTAATTCATTAAGTGTAAAAAATCCATGTTGTCATAGTAAGAGTTAAGGGGTTTAAGTAAGGGTTAAGAAGTAACTTTTATGGTATGAATGTGACCTAAACTAGTGTAAATATTACTATTTGAAAGGATTTGGACCCAACCTAATATTATATTTTAACGAACTCACTTTTGGTCCATTTGAAATTTAAAATTATCGTGTATTAATTTAATATTTTGAGTATTTCCAAGACTAATCCTCCACTCTCTTATAAAAAGGCACCTCCAACCTCACATATGCACACTACATGGAGCCTTCTATCTAGACAAAACGAAACCGATTTATGCTACAATAATTCATGGTTAATATTTCGAGGACCATACCTTTTATACAGACTAAACCTAGTGTCCATAAGTGGATTCCCAAAAGAAGTCCATAGAAGAAGAGTTCATTTATTTACAAACTCATTCATGTTATTTAATTCGTCTACATAAAATTATTATGTTGTTACAATTAGAATGTAATTAAAATCATCCAATATATATGATTACATTTTTTATGAATATATTATTACCATATTTCTCATTTTATTCACCGTGTGATAAAAAATATCACCATGTGTGTGTACGTATGGGTAACTGGTCCCACTCTATGGCGTAATTTGTTTTCACCCCTTTTTTGGATGGGTATAATGATTAATATAAGTTATATAAATTAAAAACATCACATGATTTTTATTCAATATAATTAATATACTATGCATTTCTTTTCCACATTACTATTATTGGATGATACTGTCAGTCATGTGTATGATCGACATATTATCTCCATAACGCGGTGAGATTTATCCTCCATGGTATCAATTTAATAATGATTATAAAAAATGTATTTTATGAATAAATATAATATTTATATACATAATATCATTCTATATATGATTAAAATTTATTTTTTTATATGAAATTGGATATACAATATAAAACATGCATAGTTCAATGATACAAATAACACATGAAACAATGATAATAATTAGATATGATTATGAAAAAGATATCATATGATATCATAAATTTTGATATGGTTCTTGTATAATTTAATAACATTATTTAACAATTATACAAGATTTCAATACAACCTCACCCAAAACAAGTATCTTGTAAGGGTTAATTTCACAATAACAATTTTATCTGGAATTATTAAAAATTAATTATTAACTGGGACATATTAATCATCCATTTCCAAGTTTCATAAAAATTTACCTCAAAATATTTTAACTAATATTATATAATTTTTTACTGTCAACTGTAACAATGTTTTGGTTTTTGTTAATTTTTTTGAATTCATATTCCAAATGACGTACTTTAATCCCTTTTCAAAAAAAATTAGGAATGTTCTTTTTTTAGATATTTGATATGAGAAGAGCTTCCTATAAAATATTTCAAGATTTCTTTCACTAAAATTGTTTTTATTTAAAATTATGTTCCCCCTATAAAAAAGATTTCAATATGAAAATAGTTATTTCCCATGAGATGTATTTTTTGATTACATTAGACTAATATTATTTATTTCTAAATGTTTTGATGGATTCAATGCATAATAGAGGTTGGTCACATATGATACCATCTATTATATTTTATAGATTTTTTTATTATATGTATTATTGTGGATGTTCTATTTTGATACAATTCATTATTTTTGGTTAATGTAATAACATTTTATATATTAGTTTTCATATGAATATTTTTGTTGGTAATGTTTCATTTTTTTCATATGAGCAATGCATTAGAATACGTAAGTGACAGAATGGGTCAGCTATAACCCCTAGATTGATCTGTAGGACTCATGATATAAACTGATTTGGGAATTGTATAAATTCAAACATATTTATGTATGGTGTCTTTATTAGTCCTTGATGAAATATTTATTATTTCTGGATTATGAATTCACTCATTATGAGATCAGTTCTACATATTCCATGTGATTATCGATATAGAATGATATACATGGTTATGTATATTTCTAATTTGGAAATATAAATAGGTTTATATTATCATCTTATATCACTAAAATATTATACTCATGATTAGTTTTTAATATAATTTGTTTTCATTTTTTTAAAATTTCTTATAGTTTATGTTTATTTATGGTAGTTTAAGTTGTATTGTTTTCCCATGTTGAGCATCTGAGTTCACTCCTTTCTTGTTTTTTATTTTTCACCAATATGAGATGTTGTATATTATGAATGTATTTTTGGGATAAATTTAATGTACTAATAGTATTTATAAGGATTAAATAAAATTTTATTTATTTCATGTTATAAGGTATATTTTATTTATGGAATCTAATATCCAAAAGTTGCAAATTTTCTATGAACATTAGGATTTGTATCTTGTATAAATTCCAATGTAAAAGAAAATCCTATAATTTTTGTAAATTATATATTATTTGTAAGTACATAGAAATATATTCTAGTCTAGATATTACATGTTTATGTGGTTCTAGATTAAATATCCCAAGGAGTTACAACTCTGACAAGGTGTTTTAGGTATTCCTTAGTGTAACCTAGTACACGACAACATGCCTTACTACACACCAATTTTGATACTCCCATGGTATATTCATTGGAAAATTTACACAATCTATTAAAAAAATGAATTATTTAATAGAAAATATGTCCCCAATTAAATAGTTTTTATGTTTATGTGAATATCTAGGCATAATGTCTCAATATAGGATATTTCTCTTGCTAGATTAAAATTTTTATTATGATTCATAATCAAATATAGCGTATGATGTTTTTAGAAATTGAACCTATTGGGAGGAATTGAATCTATATCAACACGTGTAATCTATGTAATCATTTTCCACTAATGAATGTTAATGAAATTGGAGCTAGAGATAGAGCTGGTGTCGAACAACTTAGAACTATAATGGGAAAAGTGAATCAATTTATAAACAAAAACATTACCCATGTAGAGATCCCGGATCCACAATGAAGAGGAACAATGTTAGATCACTTTATGGGACAACAAAATCCATTATTAATTGGGAATAAAATAAATTCAATTTAGATAAATGGAGAACATCCATATAGAAAATATTTCTTGCTTTGGGAAGTAAATAAGTAGAGGATGTTTGCATGGAAAATTATCACCCCTATAAATGATGATCAATGGTGTTTATGGAATTAAAACACAATACAGTATAAATAAATATAAAAATAGAATGGAGGTAATTTAAATAAATTTTTACAGAAGAATATTTTCCTCGGTAATAGCGGGCGGATATGGAGAGAAAATTTATAAGTTGGAGACAAAAGGATGATGATACTATTTCAAGGTCTGAAGCTAACTTCAAAAGGTTAGTAATTTATTCCTTGTATTACGTACATAATCTAATGAGTATGATTAATTTATTGTATGATGGGTCAATACCATTCCTCAAATGGGCCCTACTGTCCCCAATTTTCTCAACACACAAATATATTAAATAATGTACTATCAAGACAGAAAAAAAATTATCTATTTCATATGAAATTGAAGTAATGAAAGATAATATTTTATATGTTAACACCCTAAAAATGTAAATATGGAATGGGGAAGAAGATTAGTGTTTAAATTCCATCCGAAAATAATTTCAGGAAGAATTCCCTTGGTACTTTTCATAATGGAATAGGATTTTGTTACAAGTGTAGAGAAAAAGTCCTCCTAGAATGAGACTACATAGTAAATAATGAGTCATAAAATATTAAATGGTATAATGATATATAAATTTGACATTTTTTAAATGATTTTCCTAAACATCATGTAATTGTTTTCCAGAAAATTCCAAGGGATCAAGGACAATCTTCTCAATCACTACTTTTAAGTTCAATGTTCCAAATGATATGGTGGATGGTACATTAATGGTATTCTCAAACATAGATAATTAATTCTTCTATTCTATATCATTTCATTTATTTATATCTTTACTATTTTCCTAGATAATTATACATCCCCCCTTTTCATTAATAAGGGAGTTGTTAGTTAAAATTAACATGGTGAGATGCATTGCAACAAATATGTGTCAATCAGTCCCCTTCATAAAACAAAAAATTTTTGTACTTGATAAAATTTTCATCATACATATGGTTGACTTTTATATAATCCTTGGATTTTATTTGATTTAAAAATATGATATAAAAAATTCTTGAAAGGAGAAAAAAATTTGTGAGGAAGAAGAAGAATCCCTTATCTTTAAAGAAAAACGTTATCATATGATTATTATCAATATCCACCTATTGTATATCTACTAAATGAAATTCTTAGGGAGTAAGAGAAAATAAAATCTATGGATTCATAATGTAATCTTCATATTTATTATGTAGACATTGTGCATGAATAAATTGTTTTATTTTCTGATGAATTACATGTACATCACCTAGAGCGTGAAGTTTAATTTTCAATTGATTAAATCCTTGATGAAAGGACAATATCAATGAATTATTATATAACAGACCAATTTTAATTGATGTATTTTAACAAACAACTAGGTAATTTTAACAATAAAGTATTTATATTCCCCATTGTTTCACTATGGGGAGCCCTTGTTCTCTTCTATAAGAAGAATGATAGATCAATGAGGTTGTGAATTGATTAGAAGGAAACAAATTCTATTAAAATAAATAAAAATTATCCCCTAAATCAAATTGATGACTGTATTGATCAAAATATTGGATACCAATATTTCACAAATATTTATCTTTGTAATGGCTATCCCTAATTTTGAGTAAATAAGGAGGAAATTCAAAAGATATAATTTCTGACAAGGTACAAAAAATATGATTTTAGAGTAATTCCATTTGGATTCACTAATTCACCCACTATTTTAATGGATCTAATGGAGAGTGTCATAAAGGAATATATTGATGATTTTTTGGTGGTATTCACTAAAGTTTTTATATATTTTTTATAAAATCTACGAAGATCAATAAAATCACATTTAGATTTTTATTAAGACTCTTATAAGGGAATATCAATATGGGAAATATTGTATGTGTGATTTTTGGATTCAATAAGTTCCTTTTTATTTCCATATTATATCTATGGATGGAATAACAGTGGATCATGAAAAAGAAAAATTTGGTCATAGAATCTCTTGTACTGGAAAACATAACTAAGTTACATAGTTTCATTGGTTCAGAATGTTATTATGTATGGTTCATTCAAATATTTCCATTATTGGATAACTTGTTAACCAACCATACATGTAAAGGGGGTATGTTTTATTTGAAAAATGGAATATGAATAATGTTTTTTTATGTAAAAGTAAGACTCCTATATGATTTTATTTTAACACTACCATTTTGATGAGATTGAGTTTTTCATATATATTGATTCATCGTAGAGGGAGCATGGTTGTGTCCAAATTAAAAATTATAATATTATTCAATATTCATCAAGAAAAATGATGAATAATAACCAGAAATATATAACCCATTATCTGTAGCTACTGTCTATAATCTTAGAAAATAAAATATGTATACATTATCTTTAGTGTGAAAGATATGAGATGTACATGGATCATAAAATACTGAAATACATATTATCAATAAAATACCACAACATTGGAAAAGGGGAGGGCTCGAGCTACTCAAAGACTATAATTTATTAGCAACTACCTAATAAGGAAGGAAAATAAGGTATTAAAAGCATTGAGTTGGATGGATGATTTAGTTTCGATCCATGTATGTATTGAGAGGGATCCAATTTTCATGGACCTAGTAAATATAGATATTGGAATTTCAAATAAAGATGAGACTTAAATCATTATTCGAATGATTGAAAACCATATTTATTAAAGAAGATAAATAAATCTCAATTTGATGATGAGATCATTTAGAAAAATATTAAATGTGTTAATGAATGAAAATTAGAAGACACTGTTTGGGAATATGGTGTTATAAAATCTGAATGAGGCTATGTGTTCCATCTATAACCCAGATAAAAATATAATTGATGGGAGATACTCATAGCTCAAATTTTTTTATACACCCTGGTATCACAAATATGTATAAGTACATGAAGGAAAAAAATTGTGGGAAAACATGAAGTGGTATATTGTTTATTATTTGTTTAGTGGTTTGTTTTGTTAATAGGAGAAATATCTGAGGCAACATCCTGAGGGTACCCTACAAACTTTTCATAATCTTATATGGATATGGGATGAAATTATGATGGACGTTGTCGCAGGACTTCCCAATAATCCAAGGAAAAATGATGCAATATTGGTCATCATTGATTTTATAACCAAATCTATACGTTCCAATTATATAAGAGAAGTCATTACTCTTGAAAACCTCTCAAGAATATATATTAATAAAGTCTTAAGACTTCATGTTTTACCTATATAGATTCGGTCTGATCATGATCTATATTTTACACCAATAATCTAGAAATTATTAATAAGTCTCTCAATACTAAGAATTATTTGATAACTTCTTTACATCAAAAATATAATGGATGGATGGGATGAATAATTCAAACAATAGAATAAATGATGTGATCATGATCCCTCAACATTCCAGGTGTGTCTGGGATTAGTACTTACCTTTGGTAGATTGTCCCGACAATAATATTTTCCATTCAAGTACTCAAATTTCATTGTATGATGAATTATATGGATAGATACGTCATACTTCATATTTTTTGGATGATGTTCTTGAATAAAAAAATTTAGTCCTAGAAGATGTTGATGAAACAACTAAAAGGGTTATGTCTATTTAATCTCATATCAAATAATCTCCAAGTAGGCTAATGATCTGTGTTGATAACCGATAGACTGATTTTGAATTTCAAGAGGGAGATCATGTTTTATTGAAACTATAGACATATAAGGGTGTTATATGATTCATAAATAATGGAAAATTAAATCCCTGGTGCATCAGAACATTTAAAATTCTAGAAAAAATTGGAGATGTGGATTACTATTTAGTAATGATTCCAAGACTATCAAATGTTCATGATGTGTTATACATATTACTATTAATAAAATACATGCTATACCCAACACATGTACTCACTAATGGAAAAATAGAATCGAAATATAATTTACCTTAATGTTAATAGATTATCTAGATTCTTGACATTAGAGAATAAGTGATGATGAATCAGATGAATAAACTAGTAAAGGTTCTTTGGATAAACCATACAATATAATAGGTGACATGGAATCCAAAGGAATTTATTATTAATAACCACAAAATTAATTTTATGGGGTGATTTTTTTGAAATTTTTGGTGTGAAATTTTTGAAGGGGGAAGAATGTAACACCCCAAGATTTCAGAGTATGTCTTCATTTTAGATTAATTCAATAGCATGTGCTTTACACAACACCATGTTCGAGCGCATCATGATCAATTGAAATAGATATTTAAATATTAGTTGTGAATAGTATTAGAAAATTTTAATATTTATTCATATTCTTTATAATTGTTTTTAGAACATTATATAGGAACAAATCATATTTTATGAAAAAAACAATATTTTTCCAAATGAAGAATTTTACAACCTTTAAATATCCCACAAATTTTAAAAGGTAATTTTATTAAACTTTATAAATTCTATTTTACAAAATAGAAATATTTTTGGAAATAATAATATCAATACTATCCTAGGATGAATTTTTTGTATTGTTATGAGTGATTTTATTTCATGATGAATTGTCAAAAATTATGTATTGTAGATAAAAAATTGACTTTTAATTAAAAATTATTTTAAATGAATTTTTAAAGTCTAAATGGATCAGTAAAACATATATTAATCCAAAATAGTTCATTAGAATATATTTTATATTAAATTTAAATATAAAAACTTATTTAACTTTTGAGAATCTATTTTTCCCGCCTTCTCACCACATATGTTGTATTATTATTATCCTTAATTTATACACATTAATGAAATGAATTTTTAAAATGAAAAAGACATTATTGTAATCAATATGATATTTAGATTTTAGTAATATCAATGTAATTGTTTTTTTGTATACTATTAATAACAACATAAGTGAATTTTTATTTAAGTTGGTTAAAGGTAAATCAGGAATTTAAATATAAAATTAATATAAAAATATTATAGTATTACACAAAAAACACATCCTAATTTATTTTAATGAGTTTGTTTTGAAAAAAAAACAAACTTAGGTCGAAATTATATCCATTATAATCCACTTGGTTATGAATATTTCATATATAATATTTTATTTAACGATACGTTAAAAATGTCATAAAAATGTTTTTAATATGTATTATATTTCTTAATACATGGTTTTATAGTAGTTAAAGTGTACTATAAGAAGTAATTTTAAATCTGGTAAATACATCATCATCATGATAGTTTATTGTTAATTTTTATAAAATAAATAATTTTTTTAATGGATTTTTTAATAATGATTCATTATTTGTTTAATCAAGGGAAATATTTAATAAATGATCTAAAAACTATTAAGATAAATATAATTTGACATAATTAATGAAATATAAGAATATTAAACATAAATTATATGTGATATTGATATATTAGAACCGTTTGTTTTATGTTATCATGTTTTTATGATATTTATAAATATAACAATAGTGAATGGAATCAAAATGAACATAAATTAGACTTTAAAATAAATAATTTTATATTAAATTATATAAATTTCATAAAATTATTAAAAATATAAAATTAAAAAAAATAAGTATTACAAGGTCATACATGATCAATTTTGGGTTCAACTGATATATATAGTAACTATATTAACCCTTAAATAGAAAAAAAGGAATGTTGTCACAGTAAGAGTTAATGGGACTAACTAATGGTTAAAGACAAAAGTTAAGGGCAATATTGTGACCTAAAATTGTATAACAATTATTTAATGATAGGATTATGATCCATAGTCATATTATATTCATAATAACCCACTATTTTCCGTTTTTAAATTTAAATTAAATTATATTTATTTAATGTTTTGAGTGTTTCCTCAAGTGCCCCACCCCTCTCTAATAAAAAGGCACACCATCCCATGGATCCTTACACCACCATGAGACTTCTATCTTGACCACACCTTCCAATTTATCATCCTAAAATTTTTAGAGATTTTTTGGATGTCTAAGTGTTTTTAAAATTCCTACCCTAGTTTCGCTAATAGGAGGCCCAAACAAAACACATCGAAGAAGATGTAATTGTATTACCAACACATTCATGTTCATTTCTTCTTCAACATTATATTACATTGTTTTTTCTATAATAATTTAATAAATCTAGTATCATATTTTTTATTATATGTGTTTTTCAATATGGGACAATTGTATTCCTCCTTTAATCCATCCTTTGAAGAACAATATCCCCATGTGTTTCTATATAGGGCTTATTGTCTCTACACTATGGAGTAATTTTATTTTCTATTACTCATTATTTGTATTATTATATAAATGAATATAATGAATATAAATAATAAATATAACATGATTCCTATTTTTTTAATTAATATAGGATCTAATTCTTAACTAATTTACTTATACAATATGATGTCATCGCTTGTACGTATTTACGAACTACCATCTCCACAACGTGATAAGATTCATCATCCATGATATAAATTTAATAATGATTAAAAACTGTATAAGATGAATAAATATAATATCTATGAACTTAATATCGTTATGGATATGAATAAAATTTATTCAATTCCTAATAAATAGTAATTACATGATAAATCATGCATAGGTAAAAGAAAAATTTATCACCTTAAATAATGGTTATAATGAAATATTATTATAAAAATTTATAAGATCGTATATAATATATTAAATATAAATATGGTTCTGGTATTATTTAATAACATGATATAACCATTATACAAGAGGTTGAAATACCGTTAGATAATGGAATGTATGAGGTAAGGTTTAATTTATCAATCTAATTATTATCATGCATTGTTTACATATAAGTATTTATAGGGATATATTTATCATCCGCATCCTTGATTCGTAAAAATATATTTCAAAATATTTTCACTATTCTTATATAGTTTTTAAAGTATTTTTTTTAAATTAAATTTATTTATAAAATGTTTTAAAATGAATATTTTTTGATTTTCTAAATAAGGTACATCCAGAACTTTTCAACAAAATAACAAATGGGATATATATTTTAAACTTATACAGTATGAAAAAACATTATTTTACAACATTAAAAGATTATTTTCACAAAAAAAATTAATTTCTAAAAAAATTCACTACACTTTTTAAACTAATCGGATTATTGAAATTTTATTTCTGTAAATATTTTTTAATGATTCTACTAGACTATTGTTATCTATTTCAATATCTTTCGTTGGATATTGTGCTTATTTCAGGTTGATCACAAAATATTACAGCTATCATATTTTATTGAACGGTTTTTTAATATACTTGACTATGGATATGATATTTTGATACAATTAAATGTTTATTGTTACTGAATTAATATTTTCTATAATAGTTTTAATAAAAATGTTTTTGTTTGTTATATTTCACTATATTAATATGAGGAATGCATTTGAAATAGTAACTAATGGGTGGTGACCATTATATCTCCTTGATGCATCGGTAGGTTTCATAAGCCAAGATGGTTTGGGTAATTTATAACATATTACAGTTTTATGTATAATGACTTGGTTGAAGCCCTGACTATATGTTTATCATGTTCTACATTATTCATTCCCTCAGTTTTGGATTAGATATTGATTGTCCATGAGATTATTTTACTTGTATGATATCCTTGGTTTTGAATATTTATTTTCTTTTTCTAGTTATATGGTGTTATTTGAACAGATTATATTCATTCAATATTGTAAATATGATTATTTTATAATGGAATTTTTTTAGATATTCACCTTAACTTATTATAGGTGTTTTTTATTATATATTCTATTGTATTGTTTTCCTTAATAGGTATCCGAGCTCACCCTTTTATTATGTTTTCTTTTCCCAAATGATATGAAGATATGTTTTATTACTGGATTATAGGGAAAAAATTGGAATATGTGTGTTTTTAGAGAAGTTACCATGTTGTTCTCCATTTCAAGAGGTAATGTGATGATTATGTATGTAATCTAGATTCCATAAATGGTTAATTGATTATTATAATTGAATTATAATATTATATGTATGAAAATAAAAAAATTTAAGGCATCAGAACTGGGATACTATGGTCAGGGTAGTTTAAATAAGTGTCCCTCAAAATTAGTTCTTTATTTCCATGTATTTTTTCATAACAAACAGATAGAGAACTAATGTTAGGAAACTAAAATTTGATTAATGATAAACATGAAGAATATATCCTAAAATGAAAAAGGAACTAAAGATAAATATAAAAATTCAATATATAATTTACAACCTCTACCCATCAATCATTGGTCACAAAACCACTTAGGTTCACCCAAATGGTTAGTAAGTTTGGGTCTGATGACTTAACCTCTTTAATGTGTTTAATAAAGACAAGAATAAGGGTGACTAACAACAAAATTAAGATATAATTTTACTCACATCAAACAAAATGTGTGCCAATGATTACCCATATTATTTTTCATCAATATTCAAATTATGTATCAATATTTTCATAATAAATTATTTGTATAGATTTATCCATTTAATTCTATTACATTAGTTTTATAACACCCTGACCATAGTAGCTTAAAGTTAGTGACATAAATTATTACATTAGAATAAATAAAAGGGTAAAATCCAAAATGACTAATAACTTTTCCAGTCAAGTAAAATAGATTACATACATGAACCATACATTATATGTATAAAAAAAAGAAAAATATTTATTACATTGAGAAAACCATTTATCCTTGAGCATAACTATACATATCATTTATAATACACAACATAACATCATGTAAAATAAAACATTACAAAAGTGTGAGATTAGATTCCCAGTAAGGGTAATTTTACATTCGAACCTATTATGAGTAAATAAGAATAAACCCTAATGAAATACATATAATAAAAAAATAATCCACATTATAATCATCATGAGAATCATATGGCCATAATAAATCAAATAATTCCATATAAACATTCACAGGGATATTCTACGAGTCCAATAATCCCATTATATGTCAATAACTAATTTATTAATGAGTGAATGCATAATATCGGGCATCATAAACATACCTACCAGGATTCATCCAAGACTCCATACTTAAATGGTTAATACCCCAAACAAGTTTGTCTTGTTAGACTTAATAATGCATCGAGAGGCTATTGGAGGCCCCAATTATCAATTAATAAGTCCAATCGATTGCTAAAATGAAAACATAAACATAACAAGCCTTTAGAATGAAAATCTAACATATGAAAATTGAATAATTAAACCATAAACAATGGCTTGTATAGAAAATAGAATATCTACAATAAAACATATACTAAACTCTTAAATACAATATGTTACATTATGTCATAAGAAATAAACCTCAAATAAGCATAAAATACAACAATGGATGTCGACATAGATGAAAAGAAATCTATTAAACTCATTAAAAGTTTTATGAGAGAAAACCCACATTTTATAATGAATTCATTTTAAAAGGGGTCCTTAATTTTGAAAAAAAAAACATTTTTAGTTGAAGTAATATTAAAATATGGTTATGTAATTTTCATTATTAATATATAAGTTAAAAAATAAAATAACCTTTTTTATTTTATCGAAAAAGACATAATGTGCCTTTTGGGGAGAAAAAAATTCCATTAAAAACATTGTATAAATAGTAAAACATGGGTAAAATAATATTCATTAATTGTAGAAGAGTAGTAACAAAATTTTGAAAAACATTTTTAAAAAATCACATATTTGATAAATATTCCCCATCAGATATGTACATAAAGACAAATATAAATAATAATGAGATTGTGAAATTAAATCTTACCTTGTACTTTCCTTTAGTTGGGGTTATGTTAACCTCATGTATAATTTTCGAAGCATGTAATTAAATTACACCAGAACTATATCAATTTTTTTTTCACATATATGATCCACTTATATCATTTTTAAAATAATATTTTATTATTACCATTGTTTCTTGTGTTATCTAATTCATTTTTATAGGTTTTTTTCATGTAAGTCTAATATATTATGAATAAGATATATTATATTCATGTAGATAACTATATTAAGCTCATACATACTATATTAAGTTATCATATATACTTAAATAATCATTCTCTAATGGTTATTGTTGATAAGGAATCTCATCTCCTCGTGGTAATGGTAGGTCATACATACACATGGCTGATGGCATCATTCCATTAATTGTAATGTGGTAAGGAATTGGATGGTATATTAATTTTAAATAGTTTGTATCAAGTAATATTTATACTTCTATCCATTATATTCATCATTATACCAATCCAAATAAATTGTTTATAAAAGGCAAATTGCACCACAGTGTGGAGACGGTAAGTCGTATGTACGCAATCATGGTGATATTGTTTTCTATTGGATATATTAAAGGATAAAAATGGATGAATGGAAATTATAATAAAATATCAGAATAATAGTGAAACTAGATTTAATAATGTAGTATATAATCATCATACGAAGAAGAATTATAATAATAAATGAACTTAAATGTGTTGATGAAACAAATACCTATTCATCGAAGAATTTCCTTTGGGTCTCTACATATGGACACAAGGGGTGTTCTTTTTATAAGACCAAGACTTCCAAAACATATATAAGAATGGTTATATGGTAAATTTCCTAGGTTTTTTTGAGATATAATTCACAATGTTGTGTGATTAACTGAGGGAAATGTTCCTTTTTATAATATAAGGGAGGGTCACTCCTGGAATCCTATAAAATATAAATTTAATATTTATTGACATTTAATTCCAAAAATATCAATAGTGAGTTATTTAAAATATATAAATATTATTTGTCTAAACACTCTCAACCAATTATTCTTATACATGTTTATTTAATACTCACAACCTCATCTATTGTCTTTATCACTTTGTTAATCCTTTTATCTCTTGACGTGATTAAATTTCTTTTTTAATCATTATAGTAAATATAATTACAATAAAATCACAAAAGAATACAAATGGATCCTCGACGAAATATTTACCCATACTTTTATAATTTAATCAAATTTTATATTTTCTTAATTTTATATCATCTAATAAAATATTATTTATTTTAATGTACTATTTGTCTCAAATCTAATACTACTAATTATTTATTTTTTATATCATAAAAACATGAGAACATCAAAATAAATATTTGTATATATCACAATCATGTCTAATTTATCTACTAAATTCTTTGATGTCAAAAATTATTCCAAATTATATTTATTATAATATTGTTAATCGCTTTTACATGATATTTCAATTAATTAAACAATTACTGCAATATTATTATGAAAATATTTAATTATTTTATTTCATCTCTAAAAATAAAATCTATATTATAATTATGAATATAAATATATTATTTTTCAAATTAATATATATATTATAATATATATCTTCTGTAAAATATTTAATTAAAAATCAAATACTTATTAAAAACACGAGTATGAAATTTTAACATATCTTTAAATTAAATATAACAAATATCATATTCATAAAAAATTAGAATAATGAGTTTTTTATTTTATACTTTTTTTATTTTGGTTGATACCCACTTATCTAATGAAATACAGACATGTGTTTTGGAAATTGAATAAAATTATAATATTTTTTACCCTTATTCAACTCATTTACCCATAATAATGGTAAATAAAAATTTACTATTGATAATATTCATAATATCCAAAAAACTAATTTGATCTATTTAGAATCTAAATATCATATTTATAAAATCCATTTATTTTTTATTTTCAGAATTTAGTTCACATAAATGGTTTTTTAATTTTAACAATAACCCCATTGATGTGTCGATATGGAAGGTAAAGGGAAACATTTAATAGTTTAATATGTTTTTATATATAATTATAATGTAAACAATGTATAGAACAACCTAAATTTGATTAATATATTTATTATTGATCTATTTTGTCTTTAAGATCCAATTTAAAATATAATAATTATTTAAAAAATCAGTTTTTTAACAATAATGTATTATTTTTCAATATTCACCCAAAAATAAAACATATCTGAAAAATAAAAAATATTAATTGTTTTTTAATATACATATTTCAAATAATATTTAAATTTTTTCATTTAAAAAATTAAAAATTTCAAAACAATTATTTTAAATAGAGTTTCAACAAAAGGCGGTAAAATTACCTTTAAAAATGTATGTTTTTAAGCATAAAATAGGGATTGTTATTATTATATTTCTATAAAATCTATTGGATTATTTTATAATATATTTATTGATAATACAAAATATATATTTCAATTAAATTACTTAATAATTATAATTAATTTAATTTTCTAAGTCAAAACTCCGCTTGGAGCATAAAATAAACGAAACCTTTAACTGGATTTTATATTCATTTATAACTTATTGGCAACCAATGAATTCATCATACATTTCTATAAACCTTAACTATTTATAAGCTAATTAATACTAGTCATAACTGTTAATTTAATAGATATGTTTTACATATTATTTTAAATAATAATATTTTAATAATATATTATTATTCGGTAAAACTCAATATTTTGTATAACACAATCTATCAATGAAGGTCTCTCTTTTGGGAGTTACATATGATTACTCAATGTTGTGTGAATTACATAATATTGAATATAATAAATTTATTTAAAAATAAAATTTTTGTAAATTCTTGGTGTGTTACATTCTGGTTACCTTAATTAAATTGTGTCATTGTGATTTAAAAACGACCTTTGTTATACAGATTATGATATTTAAAAATAATATTTTGGAGGAACCCAAATATTAAATATGGTGAATAACATATGTTCTTAATAAGTAGGAATGGGGAATGTAACTTCCAAAAACACCATGCATTAGAATTGGATATAGTTAGTGGGAAGTATAGATATGTACTTTAAGGAAATGTATAAATATTTATAGGGAGTGATTGAGGTAATCAATTACAAAAAATAACTGAATGATCAATGGAAAATTGATGGAATCAATAATATATATGTATGATGAATTAAAATTCCTTAATTCGAAAAAAAATCATTTGTTAATATTTAGATCATTTTTTTGGTGTAGATGGATTCTTAGACTATATAATAATGCATGGAAATATAATTAATTGATACATTTCTATTATAACCATATTATCCCTTTATTTTTCCTTGAACTACATATTGTTCATTTCAAGGTACGTTTGGCATAATAGGGTGAGGTAATATAATAACCTCTAAAACCTCTTTCTAACATCAACATAAACCATTTCATAAATGGATAAATTTCCCAAAATGACCTTATCATTAATCCTTCAACAAAATGTTACTGCTTTATTTGTTACATTACAAATATGTGAATACCATCATCATGTAATCACTTAAAACTAGGTAATTAGAATAAAATTTTATTTGAAACATTGATTATTTATTATTCCATCAATAGAACATAGAATATTAGATATACATATTAAATCAAATATATGTTTTAAGACCCAACAGGGAGGGAATAAAATACCCTATAAAACTATTAATAGGTTCCATGGTAGTCAGTACTTTATCCAAATAAATAAACTCATTTTTCTGTAATTATTATCTCAGTTTCAAGAACATATTAAGTGTTATCCTTCCCACAATGATATGTTTAAAAAAAATTAACATTCTATTCAATTATCTTTCTTGTTACCATTCAATATACTACCTCAAATACTTAATTATGTAACAATATAGTAAAATACTTATATTTTACATAACTCTTATGACAATTACATCATTCAAAAAATACATAAAATTCATAATTTTGAATCCTATCATAGAAACCTTAATCATTCAACTTTATCCATGGTAGTATTATTATCATGACCGTGATCCATTATCCACTTTTGTGGAATACTCTATTAAAACATGGGACAATTATTTTTATAGTGTCCCATGTATATTAAGATGAAAAATGAGACACTATATAGATTTTTATTGTCCTCATAATACCAAGCATGTTTTCATTTCTCTCCACACTAGTAATAAAATCTCATTCCAT
This sequence comes from Viscum album, assembly GCA_963277665.1. Classification (NCBI taxonomy): domain Eukaryota; kingdom Viridiplantae; phylum Streptophyta; class Magnoliopsida; order Santalales; family Viscaceae; genus Viscum; species Viscum album. Next base: position 1,390,748,051 of record OY728126.1, on the reverse strand, counting down.
TTAATCATGTACCATGATGATTATTTCAAGAATTGTTACATTTGGGAAAATAATTATTTCCCTTATTCCCTTTATCTATTTTTCCTAGTTGTTCTCTTATTCTGGTTCTTCCCTCTGATACCATAATACATAAATTAATATTTACAAGTCCTATTGTAATAAGATACTATATTCAGATTTGATGATAATTATTCGAGACTATTTACCATCAAAATATGGGATTAAGACACCAAAATATATGATCCATATTACCCTTTGGATCACATGAATTAGTAAGGTTTATATTCATTTTATTATTCAACATTTCTAAATGATGGGATACGCTATGTTAGATCATATCATAATGTATAGAACAAAATGAATAAAAATAGATGACATAAATTGAAACCTGTATGCATAAATAATCTCATAATAATTAACATGGTATCATTTTGGAAATACTACATATTAAATAATTTATAATAGATCTTAGAAAAATGTGAATTCACCTAATCATATCCCTCAACAGTTCCAAAACTGGTGTGCATTATGGCATATTGATTTGAACGAGGTCATGTCGTGTTTGGATAGATGCACCTTGTTAGAGTTATTACTCTTGGGTACATCTATACAAGAACCATTTCCACTGGTCTGATTTATAAATGGGTGTATTTATAATAAAACACAAAAAATTTATACCATAATAAAATTTTAGGAAGTTCTTCAAAACATATCCTCAAAGTCTATCAAATGGTTATGTTCCCAAATCATTTTTTTCTAAATCTAGTTTCAATGTTTTCTTCTAAAATTTCTTTGATACCAACTATAACACCCCTAATGTAGTAGCCCGCTATTAGTGCCATGATTTATTACATTACCATATATAAAAGTGTTTAATACTAAGGAACAAATAAGTTTTTCAATCGAGAAAAATAGATCATATGCATGAACCATGCATTATTATTCAAAACATAAAATATGACATTCATAATACATTTAAAATTCCATTAATATATTAGTTTAACCATTCATATCAATCCTAATACACATCAAGTAATCTTGTGGATATAAAACATAGGAAATGGGTGAAATCAACTGCACATTAAAGGTAATCGTACTATTGAAAATAATACGAGTTAATAAAACATAAGACATGGTGTTTAATAGAAACCTGGGACACATAAACATAAACATGAGAATAATACATGAAAAAGGACATAAACTAATTCCATATGAACATTCACATGGATATTCTACATCATGTATAATCACATTTAACATTAATAACTAATCATATAATGTGGGAATACATAATATCACAAATCACTAACATACCTTCAATGTTTCATACAATATAACCTACATAAAATGGTAAAAGCCAAAATAGATTAATTTATGAGACCTACCGATGAATCAAGGGGTTATAGAAATCCCCACCCATCACATACTAAGTTCAATTCAGTCAAAATATGAAAATATAAACTGTATAAGCATTCATTTTAAAAACTATAAAACAAAATGTGAAAACATAAACCCTAGACACTAAATTGTATCAAAATATCACATCAATAATAAAACATATCATACACCCTTTAATACAATATGAAACATTATATCATAATACATAAACCCCAATTAATCATAAAATCCAACAAAGGATGTTGGAATAGTTGAGAATAATATAATAAAATTATTTAAAATTTCTTGAGAGAAATACCACTTTTTATATTGAATGAAATTTAAATGGGGTATGCAATTTTAAAAGAAAAACATTTTAATATAAAGTAATCTTATAATGTTGTCAAGTAAGTTTCATTCAATTCGTATTAGTTAAAAAATAACATTTCTTTTGTATTTTGTCGAAAAGGTCATAAAGTACCTCATTTGAAAAACAACAAAATTATTTCATCCAAAATATTTTATAAAAAGTAAAATATTCTTAAAAATGACATAAAAAAAATATAAATCGTAAAAATATTTTGAAATAAGTTTTTATGAAACATTGATATGTATGATATATATTCCACAACAAATACTTATGCATAATTAATCCCGAATAATAATGACATTTTAATATTAACCCTTACCTTGTAATTTACATACGTTTAGGGTGAGGTAAACATGACTATAATGGTTGATGATTTATATTAAAATTTTCCCAGCATCACGACACCCATGAGAGAATTCCCCATTTACTTTGAGAGATACTAACTGAATAATTCATCACAAACCCACCATCATAGGCTGACCCGCACAAAATATTATGACAGTGAACAACACCCCACCACATGAGATGGTTTTGATAGCAGAAACTCATAACCTATCAGCGAACTGGTTAGGCATGCGTCAATCCCTCAAGACCAGTGCATCTCTAAAACAAACACAATTTTTTTCCATAACCGATCACGAGAAGGTTCACAGAGCACGCCTGCTGGCTTTACAAGAACAAAAGTTCTTCGAACCTCTTTAAGTCCGAAGAGGAACACCTATAAATTAAGACCACAAAAAGGAGACAGGGGCTCTGTGACCCTCAAAACCAAAATGATGCATTCAAATATGATACCAGAATAGAGAAAATTTTGTTATCCTTATCCCGTCACTGCATACTTAAGTCAGATCAAGCCCATCCCATGTCTGACGAGTTTTTGACTGCGTGCAAGCATCACCGCAAGACCGATGGTTGGGGCCATGTTGTCTGATGCATCTACCACCTCACAGCTATAAGTTAACCACATCTGACTATATCATCATATGTTGAAAAGGAAACCTTCACGCTTCTCCTCATGTCCCAAATAGCAACTCCATCAACATAACAAATGAAAATTACAGTGAACGAATTAGAGTGTCTGACTAACCACACTAATGATACGAGATTGAGCTGTCTGTCCAACATGCAACAAGAACTAATGGATGGAGAACAACAAAAATATGTCCCATTGGTTCACACTCCTCATCGAACGAGGAACATTCACTTATCATAATATAAATATGACCAACTACTTGAACGAGTTTTAAACTGATGGTTCCACACTACCTCTGGGGAGCATGGAACTAGTTCATCAGAAAGGTCACCACACCTCCTTCGGGGCCTATTGACTGGTCGATTTCCTATGAGATCAACTACATTCCCACACCATCACTTCTTTAGGTGCAATCTCAAGATGAGGATTGCTCAAGACATCCTCATTCATAGCGAAACGAGACGATCACCATTTACTGGTCTAGTCCCACTCCTCCAAACACGCTCGAGGCAACTTACACCCACACAACATTAAATGTTCCCCAAAAACTAGAGACACTCCCATCTTCGCAAAGCATTCTACAATACTCACCCGACCTCAACATTTAAAAAAAGCTGACACAACCGTGCAGAACCCACATCTGCCACTCCACTGAGAGTCTGGTTCAGGCCATGAACTGAGAGAGACCTATTCAAAACCCATGGTACATTTCTAGGGGACCTATCCCAAACAGGAAACACAAAACTGCCTTCCAAAAACTCGAACCCATCCCAAAACAAACATCCACACCTTAGACACAATTCTAGTAATTCCAATTTAAAACATCAATTCATTATTAATGGAAAACATTCACTTGAAACACCAAAAACTACACAACAAAGCAAAAAATATATTTTAAAAAAATGTTTTCACACTGAACTAAAAGTCAATTTCTGATTACCAAAGCATTTAAATAGAAAATACCCAATTTAGAGAAAACCCCACTTTTAAGGAAACAAGAAGAAGCTCTAAAAGTATATCACTCTCCACGGATATTCATAGATGCCTCGAAGATATGAATTTTTGTGCCACTCCCTCACCCATCCACAGGATCCACCATCTATCCATTAAACGCTTCTACAAGCACATGTGAGTACCCATAAGAATACCACTGGATGCGTCACAACCCGACCTATCCTTTATTTTATTTTATGATTTTCCTTGACTTTTAAAACTTTGATGTATTTCGGGTCGATTCCCGGACAAAAAACTTTTGAGTTATGTTAATAAGTGTGCATGTTTCAGCTGATGTCTCTTGGCGCATGAGAGGAAAGCGTGTTGGGAACCCCACGCTACTCCGATTAGGCATTGGCATGATTCGCCTGCCTTCGAAAAAATTAAAATGAGTAAAGATTGTGACTTATTGTGTTATATAAATATTTTATTATTGGTAACAATTTTATAATTATTACTAAATCTGAAATGATAAATGTAACGCCCCGACCCTAGATACCCAGAGTCAGTGCATTATTACATAACATTGGCATGATCACAAAGGATTAAGTCTCGAAAGACCGATTAGTTTATTAGTCTTGGAAACACTAGATATATTCCTAAGTCTTACATTACATCATAAGGTAAAAAACTACAACAACATCTTGTCTTCATATCCCCTCATACTATCCCTGCAGGTCATTCATAAATTACTTCTTCATAATCCTGGGAAAAATAAAACATTGAAAGGGGTGAGCTCAGATTCTCAGTAAGGATAACATTATAGCAGATTCTTTCATAGATAAGCATAAACACTTAAGGCAGTTTATAACTAAAACAAATGCCTTTTAAACTTGAACTTCAGCATAAAATGGAAAAGATAAAATTAAATAATGCCATTTACATACTCAAATGGATATTATACTAGTCAAATGATCACATTCAATATCAATAACCACCTTCATAATGATGGAATGCATAATTCCAGACAATCATAACCACATAGCCAAGGCCTTGTGCCAAGACTACAAATAAGATTTTGCCAACGCCTTGTGCCAAGACACTAGTTTGTATCATGAGACCAACTGATGAATCGAGGAGCTCTAGCGGGCACCACCCGTCAATTACTAAGTCCAATTCATTCCTCATATGAAAAGGTTTAAACATAACATAAACATTCGTATTAAAACCAGCATATGAAATGTCAATACTTTAACCACAAACCATCAATGGTATAAAAAATAGCACATCCACAGTCAACCATAACTCATTCGATACAATATGGATGATTTTATTGTACCTCAATCGATAATAATGAATGATATTGACATAGATGAAAATAACCATCAAAACTATTTGAGATAAATATCCCCCTTTTCTTGAAAACATTTAAAAGTCACACAATTTGTCAAGAAGCCGTTTAAAAATAGATTTTTGAATCAAAGTGTCCTATACCACTTTGAAACATTTAAAAGGAGTTTTAATTTTGAAACATTAATGTCCATATAAACAAATCCTTAAAACCATTGTTAAAACATGGACACTAATGAGCACGATTTAGAAGAATAAGTCTTTAAAACATTTAAAAATGGTATTTTAGTTAGAGTTTCTAACCAAAAGGGAGACACTTGATTACAAATAATTGAGGTAATAAAAACATTGTAATATCATGAGAATAAAGGTATTCATGATATACTATGTCAAAGTTCATTATATAAACCACATAAAAGTGATTTGGTGTATATCAACAAAGAAGTCTCAATGGAATGTAAATTGAGATGAAATCTCTCATAAAGGTCGTACCCTTAGGATAAGGATAAATCAACCACATAGTTATGTGTGATAAATATAAATACACTAAATATGATTGGATATTCAGTGTAAATAATCAAAGGACATTCACACATTCTTCTAAAAATAACACCAATGAATTGGATGTTTAACTCAACAAATGGAGAATGAGTTAAAATTACTCTTATCAAATTCATATCGATGACTTGAGAAATTATAAATTGAGTGATTATGTGTATAAAAAGTATATCCAAATAAATGGGGAGTGGAAATTATGACATAAGAAAATGAATAGTGATTCCACACATGATCTCGGAGTAAAATAATCAATGGGGTTTGCGTAAAGCCGAATAAATGGAAATTGGAATTTCAAATTCCCTTATTGGTTTGGTAACTTATGAAACATGAACCCATTAAATAAGGATAACACAATGATGATGTAAATATAAATTAATTAAATTATATTACACAATTAATACAAACATGGGTAGCACACACACCACATGCAATAAATAAGTGGTGAATAATGGAATTCTCACGAAATTAAGAGTGAGATAAGAAACTCCTTACTTTGTACTTTTTCCTTGGTCGACGGTAGGTTAAACTCCTATATAATGGTTAAATAAATGTTATTGAATTATAAAAGAATCATTTACAATAATATGATATCATATATGATCTTTTAACGTTGCTTTGTTAATAATATCTTAGAATTATCGTCGTTTCGGGTGTTAACTTACTCATTTTCTTTTATATGTTTTGTTACGTAAGCCATGTTTGTAATGGATAGGTTGTATCTTATTTATCTCCTGAATGATATCAAGTTCTTAAACATTATATTTAAATCATTAAATGATAATTATACTTGAATGGGTATGATAGAGAATGAATCTCATCGCGTTCGTGGAGACGGTAGTTCGTACGTACGCACGAGCGACAATATCATTCTTTTGATATTAAAATAATATATAATTGGATGGTATATAATATATAAAGAATAATTATAATGTTATATTTATTATTTACATGAGTTACACATCATTATTATACCAATCCAAATAATAATTTATTGAATAACAATTACACCACGACGTGGAGACGGTAAGCCGTACGTACGCAAGTATGGTGACATGTTATTCAAAGGATGGATAGAATAATTAATTCGGTTGTACCATATTTATAATAACATCATAGTATATATATGATACTGGAGTTATTATTTTATAATGGTAACAACAAAGGATGAGGATGTGGAAGAAGAAAGGAACTTGAAAAGGGGTGGTCAAAACATTACCTCTTCTTCGGGTTCTTCCTTTTGATTTGATCTAAAGGGATCCGTAGGTTGGCATTATGATTAATATAAGGCCTCTAGGTTGTTGTGAGGGAAGTTTAGAGAGTATTTGGGTAGGGGTTTTCCGAACCAAAAGGCTTTGATGGTGTGAAGAAATGAGAAGGATGAGTGCCCTTTTATAAGGGGGGTGAGGGACACCTTTGGAAAAGCTATAAATAATAATTTATAATAAATTAATATTCGGTTTCTAATGGCTCAAAAGTTGATTATTAAATGTTTAAGGTTGGGATAGGTAGAAAACCATTCAACCAATATAATTTAGACAGGTATGGGTCACTATATTATCCTTATCGTTTAGTTTTAACTCTTAGTCAATTAATTTGCCATTTACCATGTCACTTTGTATTTTTATATTATATAGTTACTAAACTTACTATATACTTACAAGAGACCCCCAAGTGGTCCATTAATGATATAAATATCATGATATAAGTCTCTTGGCCTAACCATAGATTTTTAAGAATTTAATATCAATTAAAAATATAATATTTGTTTTAAAAACTCTTTTATGTCAATTTTGACACTATCCAATAGTTGATTTTTTTAAAGCTCATAATAGAATGATTACTTCGAAAAACGTTAATTAAATAAATCTTAATATTTCATATTAACCTATAAAATTAGTTTAATTCAATAAATGCCTCAAATTATATTTATTTTGGTATTTATAATATCAATTATTCTAATTTTTCACAATTATGGTAATTACTGCATCATCATTGTGTCATAAATAAACTAAATTATATAATGTCTAAAAATTATAAATAAAATATAATTATGTAGGAAATATTTTTATATTTATAATGAATATTTATAGTCTAAAATCCAACATATGTAACCCTATGTAACAATTGATTTTCTAAAATATATATGCTTGTGTCATTTTTGTATTCACTTTAACTTAATTAAAATAAAGTGTCATTATCACATACAAGTAGATCAATGGGGTCCCAAAATCGACCCAAAGATGCCCATGGTCGGCCATTTATCAACCAATAGGGTTAAGACACGTTTTAGGGTAATTTAAAATTATTATAATATTATTTATTTACCCTTATTTACAGGATTTACCCTTTAACCATGGTAAATGAAATATTTACCGAAGTAATTATTCAAAGTGTCTGAAAATAAAAGTTACATATTTACACAATTTGGAAATTCTGATTCAGAATATGGAATCCATTTTTCCAAATTCAATACACAAAAGTGGCAGAAATTAATTTAAAATTAATTCCCATTGTTAAAACAAAAACCGAGTTTTTAAGGGATAATAACTATCAAAAGATTGGCAATTTTTTATGTTTGGTTTAAATGTGAAATTATGTTCAATGACCCACATTGTATTATATGGTAAAAATATATTTTAAATATAATTTAAAACCACTCAAATTCATAATTTATCACTATTAATTATTTCGATTAAAAAAGTTGTTTTTATTTATAATTTAGTAATTTTTACTATTCATCAAAATATAAAAGTATTCCTAAAAGTACAAAAATTTCACCCGAGGCAAATTTTTTTTTCTGAATCCAAAAATGATGTCTATTTTACTAAATTCAAAAAATAAAAGTTTCATTTATTAATTTAAAATTGATTCCCACATTCGAAACCAAAAGGCGTATTTTTTAGAAATAATAACTATCAAAAGTTTGACACCTGTTTTTGTCCAATTTCAAGGTGAAATTACTTAAAATGACCATCATTTGATTAAATAGTAAAAATATAATCTATTTATACTTCCAAACTATTAAAATTTATAATCTAACAATATCAATTATTTTGATTAAAAAAGTTGTTTCAGTTAAAATATAGTATTTTTCACTATTCACCCAAATATGAAAGTTATTAGAAAGACACAAAAACATTATTGATACTAAATTCTTATGTCCCGATTCTAAAGAAGAATTTAATTTTGTCAAATTGAATATATAAATGTTTCAAATATTTGTTTAAAAAAAGACTTCGCTATTAAAAGGCGGTAAAATTTTATTTTTTGAAAAATACTTCTTTTATGTGAAAAAAATGAATTTTTCATAAATCATGTCTTAGAAACTCATAATATGGATTAAAATTAAAAGTATAATATAATATTTAAAATTTAGTTAATACTATTCACAACCTCTTTTGAACGGCTAGTTTGGTAAGTGGTGGTGTACATGAACTCAGTGTTGCGTACAACACACGCTATTGTATTATTCAAAGAGAAGTGTACCGTGGAAGATTGGGGTGTTACATTCACCCCTCCTTCAATAAATTTCATCCTCGCAATTTTAAAAATTGGGCTTGAGAATATAATGGAAATTCCCACATCAGAAAAAGATTCAATAAAACTATCACTTTAAAAGAAAGAAAGAGAGGTATAAAGGTCAACCAAGATAACCCATACTCGGATTCCATGTAGGAAAACATGGATATAGATGATAAACTAAGTGTCAAGTTCTGATGGAGAGGGATAGAAATCATGATCAGGAGAAAGTTAACAATAAGAAAACCACAAACTTTTGTTGGGACAAACGACCATTAGTCTCCTAGTATGAAAGTAAACGGGCAACATTTTTTTGTTTTAAGATACATTACATAAGGATGAGGAATTTATTTATGATATTGACTAAGAATATAAAGATATATACTTACATTTTAAGTAGAGTATCATTCGTTAATAAATTTCCACCACTAACTCATTTTTATAAATGATGAGTATTCAAAAAGGCTTGGTCACACTGGAAGAGCTAGAATAAACTTCTACATAATCACATGATCCATGCAGAATGAACTATATATTTTCATTGTCTTTAGTGATTAATCAAAACCAAAATGGTTAGTACAAGATCTAATGATCCCCCAAAAGGATATTCCTTGAGAGAAATAAACACTAATAATAATTTCCAAAATTAAACCAACAATACCCCAAAGTTCAATAAATACCATTCAATAATCAATTGTCCTTAGAATTTTTTAATATAATCAAAACTAATATTGAAAACCAAAACATATTAAGAATTTAGTCTTCCACGTTAAATTATATCTCCAAATGACATTAATTACTCTTAAAGTCACATACTTAAAAGTAATTAACCTAATCATTTCCATAAATAACCCAAATAATTATAAATACACAACAAAAACATAGATAAAAATCCACCATTACTCTTCAAATGAAATCCCATACTACTCTATTTTCCTTTGGCATATAGTGTTCTCAACAAAGCGAACAACTTCCAAAATAACATTTATCACTTAATCACCAAATCATTTTCCTATACTAAGGGTATTCATTTGATAAGACATAAGATCCCAAATCAAATTATTATTGATTAATAAAATCATTTAACTAAAAATAATAGTCACACTAACCAGGGACTTCACGTAGTCCAGTGGTAGGCGATAAATCCCAATCGCACTTTGGTTGTGGGTTCGATTCCCACAGCTTTGTCCGATGCGACGGGTTGTCACACGGTCTACGTGTTGTCCATTTTAAAAAACTATGTTTTATAACATTACCAAAATTAGATAAATTCCTCAAAATAACCATAACATAATTTAACCACAAATATTATCTCATACCTTGCATTTTCATCCCAAATTATAATAATTTGTAATTTCCTCAAACCCAATGATAATATAAAACCAAATGGTTATTTATAACTATATCCACAAGAGAAAAGATAATTCTTCCATAAATATCATTCTCACATGGAAAAAATTAGGGTTACAAATACAAGAGAAAATTATTCCAAAGTAAACCCTTCAACAATGATCACTAATAATTTTTAAACATTTATCCAACCATTTATTTCCACATTGCTTATTCTCTGACCAAGAAAATATCCTATAGAATAGGACATTCACTCGGGTAATGACCAGGTCCCTTACATTTACGGAAAATGACTATAAATGGATTCTTGGGAGCATTTTTATCTTCTTACATAGTAATCTTCATTTTTCTTCGGCAATTATTCACTTTATGTCCTTCCTTCCCCGCACGTAAAGATTATCTTTTTCCCATTGAGACACTTTCCTGGTTGTCTCCTTCCACATTTCCTGCATGATGGAAATTGAATATTTCTTTCTCCATGGTCTCCACTACTGGAGCTCTTATCATTAATCAACATTCTCTTCTTTGTTGAGTCTGGTAATTGGTTAATATATATATTGTTGATCATATTTTTGGAAAATTGGTTTGGCATAAAGACGATATCTTTTACGCCGATCAAAATTCCATTTTTTTCTCATTTCCACCATCTTTCCAACCATGTAAATCATTCTCAAAGTCACTATGACTTCCTTGGAATCCAGCCATTGACTAAAACCAGAAAGCATTGTGTGAGTAATAGTAGGCATACAATCATTTAGAGATTAACATGTCACCATATTCTCAAGTTGAAACACATTAGGATTAACAAAGGTCATTTACTCTCATCTTATATATATAATACATTAAATCAGTTTGTAAAGAAAATGTAAATTATCCTAAGCATATACCCCGGGAGTGTCGTATCCAAGAGTGCAGCAAGGCTCGTTTTCGTGCACCAGTTCCCATTTGAGTCTAGCGCAAAGCGGTGTTTTCGGGTTTTACCCCTAGGTACATCTGTGCCAGAGCTGCCTCTACCTACTCGTATCTAGACAGGGATGTATTTCTCGGAAAACTCACAAAATCTCTACAATACCAAAATTTAGGAAGTTCTTCTATACTAATCCTCAAAGTCCATCTTATCTCTACGTGATCTAATTAGAGTTTATCTAAATCTAGCTTCCATGGTTTGTACTAAACTTCCTCTGATACCATCATTAACGCCCCGACCCTAGATACCCAGAGTCGGTGCATTATTACATAATATTAGCATGATCACAAATGATCAAGTCTCGAAAAACCGATTAGATTAGTAGTCTTGGAAACACTAGATATATTCATAAGTCTTACATTACATCATAAGGTAAATAAAATTACAACAACATCTTGTCTTCATATCCCCTCATACTATCCCTGGAGGTCATTCATAAAATACTTCTTCATAATCCTGGGAAAAATAAAACATTGAAATGGGTGAGCTCAGATGCTTAGTAAGGATAACATTATAGCAGAATCTTTTATAGATAAACATAAACACTTAAGGCAGTTTATAACTAAAATGAAAGCCTTTTAAACTTGAACTTCAGCATAAAATGGAAAAGATAAAATAAAATAATGCCATTTACATACTCACATGGACATTCTACTAGTAGAATGATCACATGAAATATCAATAACCACTTTCATAATGATGGAATGCATAATTCCAGACTACCATAACCACATAGCCAAGGCCTCGTGCCAAGACTACAAATAAGATTTTGCCAAGGCCTTAGTCCAAGACACTAGTTTGTCTCATTAGACCTACTGATGCATCGAGGAGCTATAGCGGGCTCCATCTGTCACTTATTATGTCCAATGCATTCGTCATATGAACAGTTTTAAACATAACATAAACATTCGTATTAAAACTAGCATACAAAATGTCAATACTTTAACCACAAAACATGAATGGTATTAAAAATAGAACATCCACAGTAAAACATAACTTGTTCGATAAAATATGGAAGATTTTATTGTACCTCAATCGATAATAATGAATGATATTGACATAGATGAAAATAACCATCAAAACTATTTGAGATAAATATCCCCCTTTTCTTGAAAACATTTAAAAGTCACACTATTTGTCAAGAAGCCGTTTAAAAATATATTTTTGAATCAAAGTGTCACATACCACTTCGAAACATTTAAAAGGAGTTTTATTTTTAAAACATTAATGTCCATATAAACAAATCCTTAAAACCATTTTTAAAACACGGACATTAATGATCAAGATTTAGAAGAATTAGTATTTAAAACTTTTAAAAATGGTATTTTAGTTAGAGTTTCTATCCAAAAGGGAGACACTTGAATACAAAAAATTGAGGTAATAAAAACATTGTAATATCATGAGAATAAAGGGATTCATGATATGCTATGTCAAAGTACATTATATACACCACATAAATGTGATTTGGTGTATATCAACAAAGAAGTCTCAATGGAATGTAAATTGAGATGAAATCTCTCATAAAGGCCATACCCATAGAATAAGGATACATCAAAGAAATAGTTATGTGTGACAAATATAAATACACAAAATATGATTGGATATTCAGTGTAAACAATCAAAGGACATTCACACAAAATCTTCTAAAAACAACACCAATGAATTGGATGTTTAACTCAACAAATGGAGAATGAGTTAAAATTACTCTTATCAAATTTATGTCGATGACTTGAGAAATTATCAATGGAGTGATTAAGTGTATAAAAAGTATATCCATAGAAATGGGGAGTGGAAATTATGACATAAGAAAATGAATAGTGATTCTACACATGATCTCGGAGTAAAATAATCAATGGAGTTTGCGTAAAGCCGAATAAATGGAAATTGGAATTTCAAATTCCCTTATTGGTTTGGTAACTTATGAAACATGAACCCATGAAAGAAGGATAACACAATTATGATGTAAATATACATTAATTAAAGTATATTACACAATTAATAAAAACATGGGCAGCACACACACCACATGCAATAAATAAGTGGTGAATAATGGAATTCTCACGAAATTAAGAGTGAGATAAGAAACTCCTTACTTTGTAATTTTTCCTTGGTCGAAGGTAGGTTAACCTCCTTTATAATGGTGAAATAAATGTTATTTAATTATACAAGAATAATTTACATTAATATGATATCATATATTATCTTTTAACGTTTCTTTGTTAATAATATTGTAGAATTATCGTCGTTTCGGGTGATAACTTACTCGTTTTCTTTTATATGTTTTGTTACGTAAGCCATGTTTGTCATGGATAGGTTGTATATTATTCATATCCAGAATGATATAAAGTTCTTAAACATTATCTTTAAATCATTAAATGATAATTATAATTTAATGGGTATGATAGAGAATGAATCTCATCGCGTTCGTGGAGACGGTAGTTCCTACTTACGCACGAGCGACAATATCATTCTTTTGATATTAAAATAATATATAATTGGATGGTATATCATATATACAGAATAATTATCATGTTATATTTATTATTTACATGAGTTACACATCATTATTATTCCCATCCAAATAATAATTTATTGAATAAAAATTACACCACGACGTGGAGACGGTAAGCCGTACGTACGCACGTATGGTGACATGTCATTAAAAGGATGTATAGAATAATGAATATGGTTTTACCATATTTATAATAACATCACAGTATATATATGATACTAGAGTTATTATTTTATAATGGTAACAACAAAGGAAGAGGAAGTGGAAGAAGAAATGAACTTGAAAAGGGGTGGTGAAAACATTACCTCTTCTTCAGGTTCTTCCTTTTGATTTGATCAAAAGGGATCAATAGGTTGGATTTATTATCAAAATAAGGCCTCTAGGTTGTTTTTAGGGAAGTTTAGAGAGTATTGGGGCAGGGGTTTGCAAAACCAAAAGGCTTTGTAGGTGTGAAGAAATGCGAAAGAGCAGTGCCCTTTTATAAGAGGGGAGAGAGGCACCTTTTGAAAAGGTAGAAATAATAATTTATAATAAAGTCAAATTCGGTTTCTAATGACTCAAAAGTTGATTATTAAAAATTTAAGATGGGTATAGGTCGAAAAATATTCAACCAAAGTAATTTAGACATGTTTGGGTTACTATATTATCCTTATCTTTTAGTTTTGACTCTTAGTTAATTAGTTTGACATTTTCCATGTCACTGTGTATTTTTATATTATATAGTTAATAAACATACTATATAATTCCAATAGACCCCCAGGTGGTCCATTAATGATATAAATATCATTATATAAGTCTGTTGGCCGAACCTTAGATTTTTATGAATTTAATATCAATTAATAATATAATATTTGTTTTAAAAACTCTTTTATGTCAATTTTGACACTATTCAATAGTTGATTTTTTTGAAACTCATAACATAATGATTACTTCGAAAACATTTAATTATATCAATACTAATATGACATATTAACCTATAAAATTAGTGTAATTCAATAAAAGTATCAAAGTATATTTATTTTGGTATTTATAATATCAATTATTCTAATTTTTCACAATTATGGCAATTACTGCATCGTCATTGTGTCATAAATAAATTAAATTATTTAATGTCTAAAAATTATAAATAAAATATCATTATGTAGGGAATCGTTTTAGATTTCTAATGAATATTTATAGTATGAAATAAAACATATGTAACCCTATTTAACAATTGTTTTTCTAAAAGATATATGCTTGTGTCATTTTTGTATTTATTTTAACTTAATTAAAATAAAGTGTCATTATCACTTACAAGTAGATCAATGGGGTCCCAAAATCGACCCAAAGATTCCCATGGTCGTACATTTATCAACCAATAGGGTTAAGACACGTTTTAGGGTAATAATATTATTATAATATTATTTATTTACCCTAATTTACCAGATTTACCCTTTAACCATGGTAAATATAATATTTACCGAAGTAATTATTCAAAATGTCAAAAAAAAGTTACCTATTTACACAATTTGGACATTTTTATTTCAAATATGGAATCCATTTTTACAAATTCAATACACAGAAGTGGCAGAAATTAAGTTAAAATTAATTCCCGTTGTTAAAACAAAAAGCGTGTTTTTAAGAGATAATAACTATCAAAAGATTGGCACTTATTTATGACTGGTTTAAATGTGAAATTATGTTAAATGAACCACATTGTATTACATGGTAAAAATATATTTTAAATAAAATTTAAAAACACTCAAATTCATAATTTATCACTATTAATTATTTCGATTAAAAAAGTTGTTTTTATTTAAAATTTAGTAATTTTTACTATTCATCAAAATATAAAAGTTATCCTAAAAGTACCAAACATTCACCCTAGGCTAATTTCGTTATTATAAATCCAAAAATGATGTCTATTTTACTAAATTCAAAACATAAAAGTTTCATTTATTAATTTAAAATTGATTCCTGCTTTCGAAACCAAAAGGCGTATTTTTAAGAAATAATAACTATCAAAAGTTTGACACTTGTTTATGTCAAATTTCAAGGTGAAATTACTTAAAATTAACATCATTGGATTAAATAGTGAAAATATAATCTATTTATACTTCCAAACCATTAAAATGTATAATTTATCTATATCAATTATTTTGATTAAAAAATATGTTTTCAGTTAAAATATAGTATTTTTCACTATTCACCCAAATATGAAAGTTGTCAGAAAGACACCAAAACATTATTGATACTAAATTCTTATATCCCAATACTAAGGAATAATTTCGTTTTTTCAAATTGAATATATAAAAGTTTCAAATATTGGTTTAAAAAAAGGCTTCACCATTAAAAGGCGGTAAAATTACATTTTTTGAAATATACTTCTTTTATCTGAAAAAATGATTTTGTCATAAATCATGTCTTAGAAACTCATAATATGGATTAAAATTATAAGGATAATATAATATTTAAAATTTAGTTAATATTATTAATAACCTCTTTTGAACGGCTAGTTTGGTAAGTCGTGGTGTACATGAACTCAGTGTTGCGTACAACACATGCTATTGTATTATTCAAAGAGAAGTGTATAGTGGAAGATTGGGGTGTTACAATAAATGTTATTATTATTATTATTATTATTATTATTATTATGTTAGGCTGCTGCGCGGGCACCGCGTGGCTAGCAGAAGTCGTGCAGTCAGCCCGAGTACCGCGTGGTTGTAGATTTGGAGTTGAGAAATAGAAATAAATTAAATGAGTTGAATAGAGAATAATTAAATTAAATGATAGTGAAATAATATTATGTTATTATTAAATTATTGTTATCATTAAAATTATTATTATTATTATTTTATTTTTTAATTATTTTTATTAAAGATGGTTTTATTATTATTATTTGGTGTATTATTAATATTATTGTTATTAATGTTATTATTATTATTATTATTATTATTTTCTTATTATTTTTATGTGTAGTACTTTTATTATGGGTTAATGTTTACCTTGTTTTATTTATGTGCTTTGTTTTATTTTATTTCTATTTTTATTCTATTATTTTTATTATTATTATTATTAATTTCTCTTTTTCTCCTAACCCTAGCCCCCCCTTCCCCTCGTTTTTTCCCTCTCACTCGGTCACCGTCTCTCCAATTTCTCTCTTCTTACCCCCATGCCCCTGCCTTAGTTGCTCCGCCGCACAACCGCTGGCACCCCTCAGCTTCTTGTTTCCCCTGCCCGCATTTGGCCTCCACACCCCAGATGCTCTAGCAAGACTCCAGCCACAGGAACCATTTGCTATCCCATGCCCCAGCCCTACACACACCAGAATGCATAGCCCAGCACCCGACTCCCTCTCTATCTATCGCTGCTGCCCGGTGCATCGCCCTCCTCTCGGTCCACCGCAACAGCCCACCAGCACCCCGGTTCTCTACCCTCCGCCTATCCATTGCAACCAGCCAGTCCGCACACAGATCATGTTCCCTCTGCTGTCCACTACCGCACAGCAACCCCATGCCGAAACCCCGCCTCAGACTCCTACTTCCCAATTCCCCATTGAGATCCCTCCCGGCCTCATATGAGCACCACCCCCTCCTCTCCCTTGCATAATAAACCATAAGTGCTGCTCCTCATCTCCCAACTCGACCCGACCTTCTGCTCTGCTTCGGCCTTTCCCAGCAACCCTCTGAAGCCCTCGGACCTCCCTGCCTCGGCCTCCCAGTAGCCCTGACATCTTCCCTTTGCTGTGTGTGATCCAATCAGCACCCTATGGTGACCAGACCTCCTTCCGACATCTCCTGCTAGGTGCACATCGGCCCCCTTGAAGCGTTTCTTTCATTTTTATTTTAAATTTTATTATTATAATTATTATTATTCTTGCTATGGTTCAATTTGTTGCTTTTATTATTATTATTATTATTATTATTATTATTATTAGTCTTATTATTATTAATATTATTGTTGTTGTTGTTGTTGTTATTATTATTATTATTATTGTTTTTGTTGTTTTTTTTATTATTATTACTATTATTATTATTACTATTTTCATTATTATTATTATTATTATTATTATTGTTATTATTATCATTATTTTTATTATTTTTATTTTTATTATTTTTATCTTTATGATTATTACTATTATTATTATTATTATTCTTATTATTGTTATTATTATTATTATTATTATTAACATTAATCTTATTCTTATTCTTACTCTGATTATCATTATTATTATCATCTTACTCTTGTTGGATTATGGGTTTTAGTTGATGGTGGGTTTTTATTGGTAGGTTTTGGATTTTTATGACCTTTTCAGGGCTTTTTTGAGCGAGTGTCGTCATAGGGCCTTGTTTCCAAAGTTTCCTTGTTGTCGTGCCATGATTCAGAGCTAGAGTTGTCGTCGCATCGTGTATATGAGGTAGGTTCCCATTGCACTACTTTTAAAATTTAAGTTTCTTTATTTCCTAATGTTTTCACCCTATATAAATACATATGTGCTAAATATTATTATGTAACTTAAAATTAATTCATTTATCATGAAATGTTATAATTAAATTCTTGTAGTGTCAAAATGGTGTTGTTTTGTTATGATTGCACATGATAATTTTTCAATTAATTATTTTATTAATTTTAATAAATGATAATTAATATAAGATAATAAATTTTAAAATGATTATTTGGTGTAAAAAGAGCCGTTTATTTTATACACGACACTTGAAATATTTTCTTGATGAGTGGACACCCTGTAGTGAAAGAATTCCCATTTGGATTTTAAACATTATTCAAGGAATTTCAATTATAGTATTGTTTTTAATGATAAATGATTTCTTCTGAAGCATTAGCAAGCGTTTTGGTTCTTTTTAAAGTGGTGATTGTGAAATATATTTAATGCATGTTTGACACTTTATGGAAAAAGATGAAAATGTTTTGATAAAAACCATCCTAGGATTACACTTCTGCCATGGTTACAATTGATTGTATGGGAGGCCGCTCTTAGAGGCTCCCGGGTACGTGAGAAGTTTAAAAGAAAGAGGTTGTCCCATGGAGTGACTTGGGGTGTTGGTCGTTGTGCTTTATATATATATCTGATTGGATGCACGGTTGGAATCGGTTGGCATCGGATGGCTGACCCCATTTCCAAACACTTGAGACAATGAAATCTAGTATATTGAGAGAATATTCTAAGAATGATTGCTACACTGGTAGGTTATGGTACTGACCAGTGTCACATAGTAGGTGGATATAATTGGTTTTTTATTATGGGATTTTCCCTAGACCTCCCTGAAAAAGGATGGACGAGCATATTGGGCGGGTTGATTTCATAATGTGTGACATGTCAACGAGGATGATATCGCATGTTTTGGTGTCTTCTGGATTATTCTTGATCTCCTAGGTTCACCCATGTCTGTTGAATTTTCAGTTACTTGTAGTGTTGATTTGGTACTTGTATGTATTTATACATTGCCCTATTGTGTGCATACTCTTGTGAATTTTTGTATATTCTTTTCCCGTGAAATGTAATAAATTGTTTTTGACTTGCTTTCTAGAAATTGTTTTCAAAATGAAGTGTTTAATCCTCTTTGTATAAATTTTAAAATATAAACATCACTTTCACTTTCTAAAATTCCATTGACAATAATTAAATGAACCAGGTTTGGAAATGGTTATGGTCCACAGTTCGTACTTTATTTTTAAGTAAAATATTTAGAAAAAAAGAATTTTATAAACTGTAGTTCAAACATGAAATGATGATTCTTTTATTTTAAAGGTAGTGCATTGGGAATAGATATCGGGCTAGCCTATTGAGATTTAATACTCATGCATGTAGTTCTTTTCTATTTTTAGTGTCTGTGTAGGCTACAACTTGAGTGCGCTCGCCTTTGGAGACACTTGATCATTGAGTTGGAGAGTGACCGATGAGGTTTCATGGAGTTAGTTCGGACGTTGTGTTCGGTAAGTTTTATTTTTCTTTTGTTCTTATTTGGTAGTTTTGTTCGATTTACTTATTCTATGTTTCTATATTTTATTTTTGCTGCTTTAATTATTTATATTGGGAGAAATCGTTCCCACAACCTCTGTTGATGCCCTGGTGCTTGTCGTCAGCCTGGGAGGATCGAGATCGCCTCTCACGACATGTCGAGGACTTTCTCGTGTGACCGGTTTAGGGTCGACCCAGGTTGGTTCATGAAAAAACAGTATCAAAGGGAGTTTCAACTCTTATTAGACTTATCTTTTCTACGCGCCCATTGTTATTTGGGATGTCAAGGTAGAAGCAGTAGGATTGTCGGGACATGAGGGGTAGGAACGAGAAGAGCGTCGTGAAAACTTGCTCGTTCTGATCATCAGGTTTCCAGTTGAAGTCAAGTTTAATTTGTTTTTTTGGGTTTTTAAGGAAATATATTTGTGATAGGGGTATGATGAAGGGAGTTGGGATAATAGTCCAAAGTCGCATGTCCTAGAAATCCATTTGGAGAGAGGGGCATGGTCCAAAAATAATCTTCATGTTGGTGATGTGATTGACATATGGTCGCCAACCACATGGTCAAGTCACTCATCGACACTGGTTCCCTATTGAATTCTATTGAGTCTTCTGTTATTTTTGAATGGGGTTTGTATCTGGGAAAATATGATTTGAGAAATAGTTGTTTGAAATGACATATTTATTTTTTAGGATTGTTTTAATGGAAGTGGTATGAATGATTTGTTTTTAGAAAATTAAGTTTCTTTGCTTTTGCATTGGTGTTCCTATGGGTGCTCACATGCATAGTGGTATGTTGAAAATGTGGACGGATTTATGGTACGGTGGATGGATGCTCGGGGTGACACAAATACATGATTGTGAGTGAGACTCTATGTGATTCCAATGGCGAGGGTTTACCTCACCAAGCATGTTTTAAATTAAAGATGTTTTCAGAAGAAATGTTTTGATTTTATGATGGCCCGTTTTCTTGTGTTTATAGCCTTTCATATATGCAGTGTTGTTTTTTGAGGTTTTTTATTTATTGAGTTTGACTAGAATGTTTTTGTGACTCTACTGGTCCAGCGGTTATCCCCTTGAAGCTTTGATGAGTGATAGTAGGGCGGTTGATCAACCTATGGACTTTATGATTGAGTTTTGAAAGCTGGATCCACCTCTCCTTTATGGTAAAGTAGAAAGTCCCACAGCATAGGAGTGGATGCAGAAGCTTGAAATGGGCTTTAACCTCGTTGTGTTGCTCAAGTGGTTGAAGGCCAATTTTTCTACCTTCATGCTTGAAGGTTCACTGTAGATGTGGTGGAAGTCAGTGTCTTAGAAGAAGCCCTGTCAAGAGCTTACTTGGGAGTTTTTCAAGGCCTTGTGTAACACCCCAAGATTTCATAGTCTGTTATTTCTTCAAAATAATTAAATAACTTGCACTACACGCAACACCAAGTTAAAGCGCACCATGACTTACCAAACAAGCCGTTCAAAAGAGGTTATGAATAGTATTAACTAAATTTTAAACTTTATATAATCCTTATAATTTTAGAATACATATTATGAGTTTCTTAGACATAATGTACGAACAAATTCTTTTTTTCAGATAAAAGAAGTATTTTTCAAAAATTCACTTTTACCAACTTTAATAGTGAACCCTTTTTAAATCCAATATTTTAAACTTTTATATATTCAATTTGACTAAAAAAATTATTCTTTAGAATGGGGACATAAAAAAATTTACAATGTAACACCCCAAGCTTCCACGGTACGCTTCTCTTTAAATAATGCAATAGCGTGGGTTGTACGTAACATCGAGTTCTAACACACACCACAACCGATCAAACTAGCCGTTATGAATAGTAATACCAAATTTTTGAAATTTTATAAATTCTATCTCTCAAAATGGGCTTCATTTTTGGATTTGGTATATCAAAATTAGCCTAGGGTGAAATTTTGGTACTTTTTGGATATCTTTAATATTTTGATGAATAGTGAAAATTACTAAATTTTAATTAAAAACAGCATTTTTAATCAAAATACATAATAGTGATAAATTATTAATTTTAGTGGTTTTAAAGTATATTTAGAATATATTTTTACGATATAATAAAATGTTGGTCATTGGACAAAATTTCACAATTAAACCGAACATAAACAATTGTCAATCTTTTAATAGTTATTATCTCTTAAAACACGCTTTTTGTTTTAACAATGGGAATTAATTTTAAATTAATTTCTCCCACTTTTGTGTTTTGAATTTGGAAAAATGGATTCCATATTTGTAATCAGGATGTTAAAATTGTGTAAATAGGTAACTTTTATTTTTAGACATTTTGAATAATTATTTCGGTAAATATTTTATTTACCATGGTTAAAGGTTAAATCCAGTAAATAAAGGTTAAAAATAATATTATAATAATACAAAATTTCCCTAAAACGTGTCCTAACCATATTGGTTGATAAATTTCAGACCATGCGCCTCTTTGGGTCGATTTTGGGACCCCATGTAGCCACATGTAAGTGATAGGGACACATTATTTTAATTAAGTTAAAATGAATACAAAAATGACACAAGCATATATCTTTTAGAAAATCAATTTTCAAATAGAGTTATATATGTTGGATTTTCGACTATAAATATTCATTAGAAATCGAAAAATATTTCCTACATAATGGAATTTTATTTATAATTTTTAGACATTAAATAATTTAATTTATTTATGACACAATGGTGATACAGTAATTACCATAACAGTGAAAAATTAGAATAATTGATATTATAAATAGCCAAATAAATTTAATTTGAAACTTTTTATAAATACCAATAATTTTCTAGGTTAATAAAAAATGTTAGGATTTATGTAAATAACTTTTTTCGAATTAATAATTCTTTTATGAGTTTTACAAAAATCAATTATTCAATAGTGTCAAAATTGACATAAAAGAGTTTTTAAAACAACTATTATATTATTAATTGATATTAAATTCATAAAAATATAAGTTTCGTCCAAGAGACTTATATAATGATATTTGTATCATTAATGGTCTACTTGGGGGTCTCTTGGATGTATATAGTATGTTTATTAACCATATAATATAAAAATACAATGAGACATTGTCAAAGTGAAACTAATTAACTAAGAGTTAATACTTAAAGATAAGGTTAATATAGTAACCCAAACCTGTCTAAATTCTATTGGTTGAGTGGTTTTAGACCCATCCCGACCCTAAACCATTAATAATCAACTTTTTAGCCATTAGAAACCGAATATGAATTTATTATAAAATAATAATTCTAGATTTTCTAAAGGTTCCCCTCAATCCTCTTATAAAAGGGAACTCCCCCTTCTCATTAACTCACACCATCAAAGCCTTTTGGTTCAGTCAACCTCTACCCAAATACTCTCTCAACTTCCCTCAATTCATCCTAGTGGCCTTCCTTTAGTCATAAATCCATCTTATGGATCCCTTTTGATCAAATCAAAATGAAGAACCCGAAGAAGAGGTAATGATTACACCACCCTTTTTCAACTTCCTTTATTCTTCCACTTCTTCTTTCTTTGTTACCATTCTAAAATAATGAATCCAGTATCTCCTATATACTTTAATATTATTATAAATATGGTACAACCATATTCAGTATTCTATCCATCCTTTGAATGACATGTCACCATACGTGCGTATGTACGGCTTACCATCTCCACGTCGTGGTGTAATTGTTATTCAATATATTATTCTTTGGATGGTTATAATAATGATTTGTAATTAATATAAATAATAAATATAACATGATAATGATTCTGTATATATGATATACCATCCAGTTACATATTATTTTAATATCAAAATAATGATATTTTCGCTCGTGCGTACGTACGGATTACCGTCTCCACGACGCGATGAGATTCATTTCCAAGTTCACCATTCATCAACGATTATAAAAATATATATTATTAATAAGTATGTAATATATGACATAATAATGCGACTGGAGATATATATATATATATAAGTATTTATGTATTTACATATATCTTATTCATTTACTTCCGTTCAATACTATATGAAAATAGAAACAATGTTTATGCGTACCTACGGACTACTGTCTCTATAAACGGTGTTTTCCATTTCATATATATGTCTATTATATATATATATTTTCTAAATATATATGATATATTTATCATGTTTTATATTCTGGATGAATTTAAATCATGATCTAAGTGATACAACCAAGAGTGACATGTTAAAACACGTACGATAAAGAAAGTGATTATTACCCAAAAAGTTAACTTAACATGGAAATTATTATTAAATGTGTAATATAAAGACATAAATGAATCAGGTATGATATCATAAATATTAATATGGTTCTGGTATAATTTTATAACATACTACGATCATCGTACAGGAGGTTAAACGTACCCTCGACTAATGGAAAGTGCAAGGTAAGGGGTTTTCATCTCACTCCTTATTCCCGTGAGATTCATGCCATATTGCCACCATTACCATTTGTGTGGTGTATTTAATGCACGTAATTATATTATTTGGGTAATAAACTTTAATTTATATGTATTTACATATTCATTGTATGATACCCCTTTCATGGTTTGTATGTTTCGTAAGTTACCAAATTCATATGGGTTTATTTCACAATCTCTTCGTTATCCGAGGTTGTTTATACGTAATTATCTTCTTGGACCTCTTTATCATCCACATCCATGTTTCTTAAAAATGTCTTTCAAAACATTTTTACTATTTAATAGACAATGGGATAAAGTAATTTATACCCTTATTTGACTTTATATGTTTTTAGAGGAATCTTTCCAACGTTTTTGAAACAAGTTACTTTTTAAACCTTTTGGCAAAATTAAGTTAAGAATGTTTTTTTTAACTTATACAGAGGGTGCAGTTATTCTCCGCCGTTATTACACCATTGAATCATCCTTCACAAGCTTATAAATATATTTTCAAAATATAGGTTTTCTCTATAATTATGTGACTTTTAAATGATTTCAAAAAAAGAGATATTTCTCTCAAATAGTATTTATTTCATATATGTCAATATCCGTTGATAAATTTTACACTTGTTTCAAGTTAATTTACTATGACTCAAATCATCCATATTGTATTTAAGGTTTTGTGATATTTTTTACTATGGATGAGTTATTTTTATTCCATTAATGGTTTATGATTACAGTTTTGACATTTTGTATGTTAGTTTTAATATAAATGTTTATGTTATATTTCATCCTCCACTTAAGATGAATGTGTTGGACTAGTATGTTCCGGGTTGGGGACCGGTAAAACTAAGCCCTCCGGGTTGGTGTCCGGTTATTAGAGGAACTCCGGGTTGGTGTCCAGTTATTAGAGGCACTCCGGGTTGGTGTCTGGTTATTAGAGGAACTCCGAGTTGGTGTCCGGTTATTGGAGGCACTCCGGGTTGGTGTCCGGTTATTAGAGGCACTCCGGGTTGGGTTCCAGTTATAGTTATACCCTAGGCCTTGGCATGAGGCCTTGATAAAGAAATTAGTGTTCAGCATTATGCATTCCATCATTATGAAAGTGGTTAGTGATATTGCATGTGATTATTCGATTAGTAGAATATCCATGTGAATAAGTAAATGGAATTATTTCATTTTATTTCTGCCATATTATACTGAAGTTCAATTCTAAAAGGCTTTTGTTTTAGTTTTATACATTGCCATAAATGTTTATGCTTATTTTTGAAAGTTTCCGTTGTATTGCTTACCCTTACTGAGCATTTGAGCTGACCCCTTTCTATGTTTTATTTTTCCCAGGATTCTAAGAAGTGTAATTTGATTGATATGCAGGGTTAAGACAAGGGAATAATGGAATTCATAAATGATTATTTAAGTTGTTTTTTATGTTATGAAGTGTAATGTAACATTCATGTATGTAATCTATTTTCTAAGACTGCTAAACTAATCAGTTCTTCGGGACTTGGTTCCTTGTAATCATGCCAATGTATTAAAATAATGCACCGACTCTGGGTCAATGGGGTCGGGGCGTTACAGTTGGTATCGGAGGAAGTTTAGCAATATCCTTGGAAACTAAATTTAGATAAACTCTGATTAGAACACATATCCCTAAGATATATTTTGAGGATTAGTATCGAAGAACTTCCTAGAATTTTGGTATTGTAGAGATTTTGTGAGTTTTCCGAGCAATAAATCTCTATCTGGATACAAGTATGTAGAGGCGGATCTGGCACAGATATACCTAGGGGTAAAACCCGAAAACACCGATTTGATCTAGACTCGAACGGGAACTGGTGCATGACAACAGGCCTTGTTTCACTCTTGGTTATGACACTCCCGAGGGATATGCTTAGGATAATTCTCATTTTATTTACAAACCATTATGAAGGGTTCATGAGTATATACTTACTCAAAGAAAACATTTTTTATGATTATGGATTATATCCACAAATTGTTCAATTTGTATTAGGAATTATTTATTGCAATTCATAAACTGACCTAGTTTATGCTATCGTATAAAAATGGTGCCCAGTAGAAGGAATGTGAACTCCAGTAATACGTATGATCCAAAGAGTAAGAAAGATCGTATCTTTCATGGTATTAAGACATCATTTAGAAGGGAAATAGTCTCCCACGTATTATTATCATATAATAAAATAGTATCATTTGTGTATAAGATAACTAAAGAGTTTACTGAGAAGCAAGAGAAGAAAAGGATGGAATAGAGAAAGATGGATAAAGGGAAGAGGGAAAAGAAGAATTTCCCCATATGTGATAACTGTGGGAAGAAACTCCCAAGAAGTTGCCTGAAAGGAAATGAGAGTTTGTTATAAGTGTGGAGGAAAAGGGCACAAAGTACGTTACTACAAGGGTAAGAAAATTGTTTCAAATGTACAATGCTTAGTTTGCAAGGAGTTTGGACACTACGCGAACCTATGTCCCAGTCATCAGACTATGGCGCAAATGATGCTATTGGATAATAATCATGTTATGATATGACCACAGATGAAGAGGAATGATTAGTGTTCTTATTTAGATTGTGTCATTTGAGTTTTGTATCAACAATGTACTTGTTATAATAATTATGGAGTATATAAGGATTTCAATTAAATACAATTTCATTAAGGACTTGAGATTGTGTAGAACACAGAAAAGTGACTCAATAGAAGGATAAATTTTTGGAAAATATATGGTTGAGAGAATGATAAACCATAATATAGTTCTGATACCAAGGTAGTGATTTTCGAATAATACATGATTGATTTGGATAAATTATATTGGATATTCTTGACTACCTTGAAACTGATTAATGAGTTGTATATTCCATCATTGTTGGGGTTTACAACATTTTTCGATTGAAGGAGTATATCCATTATTATTTAAGGAATAAGGGGTCATAAATGTAATCAATATGGTTTTATGGTAATTCAGGATGTTGCAGTGTTTTAAAAGAATACATGATGAAGGTGTTCACATGTTATTACGTGGAAAAAAGGATCTTCATTTTTGGACAAAATCATTTTGGATAGTTCTAGTTTGGATTGTTTTTGGATTTCCATAAAAGGACAACCCATAGGTTGGGTGGAAACCTGTCGTGTCTGGAAAGGCCGCGAGACTTGAACACACAACCTAAGGGCGACAAAGGTGTATCACATACCACTGGCCAAAATTATTTCCGGGACTAAATAATGTAGTTTTTTAAAAGATCTGGTAGATGAATTATAAATTCGTTTTTTTTCTGGAACCCTATACAAATAGGATAAATAGAATATTTTTTTAAGTTCTATTATCTTTTATAGTGAAAGATAAGTTTGTGGTAGAAATTAGTTAAAGGATGGAACTATACTTGTCAAGAATATATTTTCTTCTTCTCTTATTCTATGAAGAAATTAATTCTTATACTTTATTTAAGGAATCCTAAAACCAAAAATGTGTTATCCTAATACCCTATGTTTTTTTGAACAAATGGTATTTCAAATCATCATAGATTGATGAATTTAAGGACCTCAATTTTACACTAGTTTTTGATTGAGACCTCAATCACTACCTATAAATATTTACGTTTTTCCTCCAATTATATTTCTCTAATTTCCACCAATGTTCTCCTAATCGAGATCATAATTTGGTGGTGACCCTTTCATATCTCTTTTCCTCATATTAAGACTAAATTTTAGTAACCCAATTTCCGATGTGGGTTTTCCCACAAAGATATTTTCTATTTTCAACCTTTTATTTTAGAAGAAAAATTTCAAATTGGGAGGATGAAATTTATTGAAGGAGGGTAGAATGTAACACCCCAGGATTTCATAGTGTGTTATTTCTTCAAAATAATTCAATAACTTGCACTACACGCAAAACCGAGTTAAAGCGCACCATGACATACCAAACAAGCCGTTGAAAAGAGGTTTTCAATAGTATTAACTAAATTTTAAACTTTATATAATCCTCATAATTTTATAATCCATATTATGAGTTTCGTAAACAAAATGTAAGAACAAATTCTTTTTTTTCAGATAAAAGATGTATTTTTCAAAAATGCACTTTTACCAACTTTAATAGTGAACCCTTTTTAAATACAATATTTTAAACTTTTATATATTCAATTGGACTAAATAAATTTATTCTTTAGAATGGGGACATAAAAAAATTTACAATTTAACACCCCAAGCTTCCACGGTATGCTTCTCTTTGAATAATGCAATAGCGTGTGTTGTACGCAACATCGAGTTTTAACAAACACCACAACCGATCAAACTAGCTGTTATGAATAGTAATACCAACTTTTTTTTTGAAATTTTATAAATTCTATCTCCAAAATGGACTTCATTTTTGGATTCATAATATCGAAATTATCCTAAGGTGAAATTTTGGTACTTTTTGAATAACTTTAATATTTTGATGAATAGTGAAAATTACTAAATTTTAATTAAAAACAACTTTTTTAATAAAAATAATTAATAGTGATAAATTATGAATTTTATTGGTTTTAAAGTAGATTTATAATATATTTTTACCATTTAATACAATTTTGGTCATTGGAAAAAATTTCACAGTTAAACCAGACATAAACAAGTGTCAATCTTTTAATAGTTATTATCTCTTAAAAACACGCTTTTTGTTTTAACAACGAGAATTAATTTAAAATTAATTTCTTCCACTTCTATGTTTTGAATTTGAAAAAATGGATTCCATATTTGGAATCAGGATTTTTAAATTGTGTAAATAGGTAACTTTTATTTTTAGACATTTTGAATAATTACTTCGGTAAATATTTTATTTACCATGGTTAAAGGGTAAATCTGGTAAATAAGGGTTAAAAAATAATATTACAATAATAAACAATTACCCTAAAACGTGTCCTATCCTTATTGGTTGATACATGTCCGACCATGGGCATCTTTGGGTCGATTTTGGGACCCCATGGAGCCACTTGTAAGTGATAGGGACACTTTATTTTAATTAAGTTAAAATGAATACAAAAATGACACAAGCATATATCTGTTAGAAAAACAATTTTCAAATAGTGTTATATATGTTGGATGTTCGACTATAAATATTCATTAGAAAGATAAAACGATTTCCTACATAATGGTATTTTATTTATAATTTTTAGACATTAAATAATTTAATTTAGTTATGACACAATGGTGAGGAAGTAATTACCATAATAGTGAAAAATTAGAATAATTGATATTATAAATACCAAAATAAATTTAATTTGAATCTTTTTATAAATAAAAATAATTTTATAGGTTAATATGAAAGGTTAGGATTGATTTAACTAACTTTTTTAGAAGTAAT
The DNA here is from genome assembly GCA_963277665.1 of Viscum album. NCBI lineage: Eukaryota > Viridiplantae > Streptophyta > Magnoliopsida > Santalales > Viscaceae > Viscum > Viscum album. The sequence continues at coordinate 1,390,718,401 of OY728126.1, read as the reverse complement.
AATACTGTTATCAGTTCTACAAAAATCAATTATTGAATAGTGTCAAAGTTGACATAAAAGTGTTTTTAAAATAAATATTATATTATTAATTGATATTAAATTACTAAAAATCTAAGGTTCTTCCAAGAGACTTATATCATGATACTTGTATCATTAATGGACTACTTGGGGGTATCTTGGATGTATATAGTAATTTTATTAACCATATAATATAAAAATACAAAGAGACATTGTAAAAGTGAAACTAATTAACTAAGAGTTAATACTTAAAGATAAGGTTAATATAGTAACCCAAACCTGTATAAATTCTATTGGTTGAGTGTTTTTCGACCCATACCCACCTTAAACTTTAAATAATCTACTTTGGAGAAATTAGAAATCGAATATGAATTTATTATAAAATAATTTTTCTAGATTTTCTAAAGGTGCCCCTCACCCCTCTTATAAAAGGGCACTCCCCCTTATCAGTAACTCACACCTTAAAAGCATTTTGGTTAGGCCAAAATCTACCCAAATACTCTCTCAACTTCCCTCACTTCATCATAGAGGCCTTCATTTAGGAATAAATCCAACTTAAGGAGACCTTTTGATCAAATCAAAAGGAAGAACCCGAAGAAGAGGTAATGATTTCACTACCCTTTTTCAAGTTCCATTCTTCTTCCACTTCTTATTTCACTGTTACCATTCTAAAATAATGAATCCAGTATCTACTATATACTTTAATATTATTATAAATATGGTACAACTATATTCAGTATTCTATCCATCCATTGAATGACATGTCACCATACGTGCGTACGTACGGCTTACCGTCTCCACGTCGTGGTGTAATTGTAATTCCATATATTATTATTTGGATGGGTATAATAATGATTTTTAATTCATATAAATAATAAATATAACATGATAATGATTCTGTATATATGATATACCATACAATTATATATTATTTTAATATCAAAAGAATGATATTTTTTCTCGTGCGTACGTACGGATTACCGTCTCCACGACGCGATGAGATTCATTTCCAAGTTCACCATTCATCAACGATTATAATAATATATATTACTAATAAGTATCTAATATATGACATAATAATTATACTGGAGATATATATATATATATATATATATTTAAAAATTTATGTACTTACATATATCTTATTCATTTACTTCCGTTCAATACTATATGAAAACAGAAACAACGTTTATGCATACGTACGGACTACCGTTTCTATAAACGGCATTTTCCATTTCATATATATTTCTATTATACATATTTATATTCTAAATATATATGATATATTTACCATGTTTTATATTCTGGATGTATTTAAATCATGATCTAAGTGATACAAAGAGTGACATGTTAAAACACGTACGATAAAGAAAGTGATTATTACCCAAAATGTTAACTTAACATGAAAATTATTATTAAATGGGTAATATAAAGTCATAAATGAATCAGGTATGATATCATAAATATTAATATGGTTCTGGTATAATTTAATAACATACTACTATCTTCGTACAGGAGGTTAAACGTACCCTCGACTAAAGGAAAGTGCAAGGTAAGGGGATTTCATCTCACTCCTTATTCCCGTGAGATTCATGACATATTTCCACCATTACCATTTGTGTGGTGTATGTACTTCCCATAATTATATTATTTGGGTAATACAATTTCATTTATGTTTATTTACGTATTCATTGTATGATACCTCTTTCATGGGTTGTATGTTTCGTAAGTTACCAAATTGGTAATGGTTTATTTCACAATCTCTTCATTATCCGAGGTTGTTTATACGTAATTATCTTCTGGGACCTCTTTATCATCCACATTCATGTTTCTTAAAAATGTCTTTCAAAACATTTTTACTATTTAATAGACAATGGGTTAAAGTAATTTATACCCTTATTTGACTTTATATGTTTTTATAGGAATCTTTCCAACATTTTCGAAACAAGTTACTTTTTAAAAATTTTGACAAAATTAAGGTAAGAATGTTTTTTTAACTTATACGGGGGGTGAGGTTATTGTCTGCCTTTATCACACCTTTTAATCTTCCTTCACAATCTTATAAAGATATTTTGAAAATAAAGGTTTTCGTTATAATTATGAGACTTTTAAATGATTTAAAAAAAATAGATATTTCTCTCAAATAGTATTGATTTCATATATGTCAACAGCCGTTGATAAATTTTACACTTGTTTCAAGTTGATTTACTATGACACAAATCATCCATATTTTATTTCAGGTTTTGTGATATTTTTTACTATTGATGAGTTATTTTTATGCCATTAATGGTTTATGATTAATGTATTGTCATATTGTATGTTAGTTTTAATATGAATGTTTATGTTATATTTCCCCCTCCTCTTAAGATGAATGTGTTGGACTAGTATGTTATGGGTTGGGGACCGGTAAAAGTAAGCCCTCCGGGTTGGTGTCCGGTTATTAGAGGCACTCCGGGTTGGTGTCTGGTTATTAGAGGCACTCCGGGTTGGTGTCCGGTTATTAGAGGCACTCCGGGTTCGTGTCTGGTTATTAGAGGCACTTCGGGTTGGTGTCCGGTTATTAGAGGCACTCCGGGTTGGGTTCCGGTTATAGTTATCCCCTAGGCCTTGGAATGAGGCCTTGATAAAGAAATTAAGGTTCAGCATTATGCATTCAATCATTATGAAAGTGTTTAGTGATATTGCATGTGATTATTCGATTATTAGAATATCTATGTGAATAAGTAAATGGAATTATTTCATTTTATTTCTTCCATATTATGCTGAAGTTCAAGTTTAAAAGGCTTTTGTTTAAGTTTTATACATTGCCTTAACTATTTATGCTTATTTTTTAAAGTTTCCATTGTATTTATAACCCTTACTGAGCATTTTATCTCACCCATTTCTATGTTTTATTTTTCCCAGGATTCCAAGAAGTGTAATTTGATTGATATCCGGGGTTAAGACAAGGGAATAATGGCATTCATAATGGATTATTTAAGTTTTTTTGTATGTTATGAAGTGTAATGTAACATTCATGTATGTAATCTATTTTCCAAGACTTCTAAACTGATCGGTTATTCGGTACTTGGTTCCTTGTAATAATGCCAATGTATTAAAATAATTCACCGACTCTAGGTCGCTGGGGTCGGGGCGTTACACCTTGTTCATTCGTCAGTATTTCTATGAGGAAGAAATAGTGAGAATGGGGATTGAGATGTGTTGTCTGCAGCAAGGTGACATATCCGTGTTGAAATACATCTAGTGCTTTGTGGAGCTAGTCCCTTATGATTCAGGGTATGCCACGAATGACCCCATGAAGGCTCGATGCTTCAAGGTGGGTCTCCACCCTGATCTACAATCGATGGTGTCAGCATCCAACCTAACTTCATTTGGTGATGTGGCGAAACAAGATTTTAATGTCAATGCTATGATGGTGGGAGTGCTCGAAGTGGTCCTCCCTCCAATTATTAGGAGTAGTGAGGAGACATCCAGTAAAAAGATGAGTAAGTGATCGAAAGGAGATGGAGCAGGTCATGGAATAAAAAGTCCTTGGGATCTATCATCAACCTCTTTAGAACAAGAGATCCTCGTGTGTTATCAGTGTGGCAAGATGGGTCACAAGAAGTCATCATTCACAAGCGCTCTAAAGCCCTTCCAGGCATGTGGACACCTGATTCAATTATGATGATTCTGTTGTGGCATTGCTAGAAAGGGTCACAGAGGAAGTTCTCAGAACTGTTGTGTTGTTGGGTTTTTGTTCAACGTTTCTGGTGTATGTTTTTTTCAGTGTAAGGGATCTTTTGTCGTAGTAGTTGTACTGATGGTTTTTGGGGTTTTGACAAGTATGGGATGTCGTGGGTCTTTTGATGAACTTTCGTTTTCAATTTCAATGTGGTTTTCATTTCCAAATTGTTTCTTTTCCTTTTTTAAATCAAACGATGTAAGTTTATAATTGGGATTATCAGAACCTGACTGTGAGGAAAAAGATGCTTCATCCATCAGAGCTCCAGCCAAAAGGCCATGGAGTGAAGCCATTGTGTAAACAGGAAACCCTGGGGGAATCTTAAGGATTCTGCTTAATGTTGTGCCTCTATAGTGTGGTGAGACCGTTTTGGTGTTGCTGCTTTGGTTTCTCTAACGTTGTAATTTTCCCCTTATCGCAAAGTGTGCAATGGACTGATCCATCACGCAATGACGGTAATTGTGAATTTTGGATGCAAGTTGCTAATCAGTGACCTTGCGTGGGCCACCCATGTGAATCAGTTGAGACTTTGATTTGTGGTTATCTACAATTGATGGGTTGTGAGTAGTGGTATGTCATGGTTTCAATGATCTAATACATGGGCCCTACATCCCCGCCCATGGGGTAAGGGTTTTTTTTTGCGCAGACTTTTCGGATCAACACCTATCCCTTTCAGACGGGGTTGAGTGGTTTAAATGTTTTGCTGTGCTTTTATAGCATGAGTAAGGCCCGGTTTTGGCCTATGTTGGATTTCTAGTTGGCCTCTAATAGGTCGGTTATTTATGTTCGGGAGACCCATCGTGAGAATATTTTTGGTTTTCTCTTAAATCGTTATGGAATACTAGTTGAGCTCCTATGGTGGGGAGCCCATTTAGGCCTCCCCTATGGTGGTGATTTATTTCAGGCATTGAGGTTCAGTCCTGCTGGTAGTCGGTGTGATGTCCTCGGGATAAGAGGTTGGATCGTGTTGTGTGGAATCCTTAGGTGTTGATCGATCGAAAAGATGGTGTTGTGGCTTCCTGAGGGTTGAAAGCGTTATGGTGGGGAGAATTGTGACACCCAAACCTATCCTTTATTTTATTTTATGATTTTAATTGAGTTTTAAAACATTGTTGGTGTTCGGGTTGAGTCACGGACGAAAGTTTTTTGAGTTATGTTAATAAGTGCACATTTTTCAGCTGATGTCATTGGGTGCATGGGCGGAGCTCTTGTTGGAAACCCCGCACAGCTCTGATTAGGCAGTGGCACTATTCGCCTCCCTTCGGAGAAATTAAACTGATTAAAGATTTTGATTTATTATGCTATTTAAATTTTTTATTGTTGGCAATAATTTTATAATTATTACTAATGATGAAATAATATATGTTATTATTATTATTATTATGTTAGGACAGTGCGCGGGCACCATGCGGCTAGCGAAAGCTGTGTAGTAAGCCCGAGTACCACGTGGTTGCAGAGTTGGAGTCGACAAATAGAAAAAAATTAAATGAGTTGAAGAGAGAAGAATTAAATTAAAAGTTAGTGAAATAATATTATGTTATTATTAAATATTTTTTATCATTAAAATTATTATTATTATTATTATTATTATTATCTTTTTTATTGTTTTTATTAATGATGGTTTTATTATTATTATTAGGTGTATTATTAATACTGTTGTTATTACTTTTATTAATTTGATTATTATTATTTTCTAATTATTTTTATGTATAGTAATTTTATTATGGGTAATTGTTTACCTTTTTTTATTTATGTGCTTTGTTAAATTTTATTTCTATTGTTATTATATTATTATTATTATTATTATTTCCCCATTTTCTTCAAACCCTAGCGGCCCCGCCTTCCCCTCGTTTTTTCCTCTCACTCACCTGCCGCCTCTCCCATTTCTCTCTTCTTCTCCCCGTTCCAATTCCTTGGTTTCTCCACCACATTGCCACTGGCACCCATCGGCCTCCCGTTTCTGCTGCCCGCCTTTGGCCTGCACGCCCCGACCGCTTGAGCTGGATTCCAGCCACTAGCACACTCTGTTATCCTGCGCCCCTGCCCTACACACTTCAGCGCGTGCAACCCAGCACTTGACTCCCTCTATGTTTTTCACTGTTGCCTAGTGCCTCTCCCTCCTCTTGAACCGCTGCAGCAGACCACCAGCATCCCAGTTCCCTACGCTCCGCCTCTCCGTTGCACCTAGCTAACCTGCACAAAGATCCCGGCTCCTCTGCTATCGACCGCCGCACAACTACCCCCCGGCCGGAACACCGCCTCGGCCTCCTCCTTCCCAAATCCCTATTGAGATCCCTCCCATCCTCATATTCTCTCAACCCCCTTCTCTCCCTTGCACAGTAAACCTCTAGCACTGCTCCTCACCTCCCAACTCGACACGGCCTTCTGCTCTGCTTCGGCCTCACCCAGCAACCCTCTGAAGCCCTCGGACCTCCCTGCCTTGCCCTCCCAATAGCCCTGACGTCTTCCCTTTGCTGCGCGTGAGCCGGCCAGCACCCTCCGGTGATCAGACCCCCTTCCGGCCTCTCCTTCTAGGTGTGCAGCGCCCCCCTTGAAGCATTTCTTTCATTTTTATTTTTACTTTTATTATTATTATTATTATTATTCTTATTATTGTTCTTATTATTATTGTTATTATTATTATTATCATCATTATTATTATTATTATTAGTCTTAGTGTTATTATTATTATTATTATTATGTTTATTATTATTATAGTTATTATTATTAATATTATTATTATTATTATTATCATTATTATTATTATTCTTGTTGTTACTGTTATTATTATTATTATTATTATTCTAATTATTATTACTACTATTGTTGTTGTTGTTGTTGTTGTTGTTGTTATTATTATTATTATTATTACTGTTATTAACAATATTCTCATTCTTATTCTTACTCTTATTATCATTATTATTATCATCTTACTCTTGTTGGATTACGGGTATTAGTTGATGGTGGGTTTTTATTGGTAGGTTTTGGATTTTTAGGACCCGCGCAGGGCGTTTTCGAGCGAGCATCGTCTTTGAGACTTGTTTCTGAAGTATCCTAGTCGTCGCGCCACGACTCAGAGCCAGATTTGTCATCACGTCATGTATCCGAGGTAGGTTCCCATTACACTGCTTTTAAAATTAAAGTTACATTATTTCCTCCTATTTGCACCCTATATAAATACATAAATGCTAAATATTATTATGCATATTAAGATTATTTCATTTATTATGCAAAGTTATAATAAAAATTCTTGTAGTGTGAAAATGGTGTCGTTTTGTTATGATTGCACCCGATAATTTTTCAATTAAATATTTTATAAATTTTAATAAATGAGAAGTAATATTAGATAATAAATTTTAAAATTATTATTTGGTGTAAAAAGAGCCGTTTATTTTATACATGACACTTGAAATATTTTCTTGATGAGCAGGCACCCAATAGTGAATGAATGCCTATTTGTCTTTTAAACATAATTCACAGAATTTCAATTATAGTTCTTTTTTTATTGATAAATGATTTCTTATAAAGCTTGAACAAGTGGTTTGGTTGTTTTTAAAGTGGTGAGTGTGAAATATATTTAATGCATGTTTGGCACTTTATAGAAAACAATGAAAATGTTTTGAAAAAAAACCCTCCTATGATAACTCTCATGCCTTGGTTGAAATTGACTATTTGGGAGGTCGTTCTTAGAGGCTCCTGGGAACATGAGTGGTTTAAAGGCAAGAGGTTGTCCCATGGAGTGACTCAGGGTGATTCCTATTGTGCTTTATATATATATCTAATTGGATGCTCGGATGGCATCGGTTGGATCACCCCCTTTTCCAAACACTTTAGACATGGGAATATGGAATATTGAGACAATATTCTAAGAATGACTGCTGCACTGGTAGGTTATGGTACTGACTAGTGGCCCGTAGTAGGTGGATATATTTGGTTTATTACTATGGGATTTGACCTCGGCCTTCCTGAGAATGGATGGTCAAGCGTATTGGGAGTTTTGATTTCATCGTGTGTGTGAAATGCCAATGAGGATGATATCACATGTATTGGTGTCTTCTAAATTATTCTTGATCTCCTTGGTTAAACCATGTCTATTGACTTTTCAGTTACTTATACTGATGATTTGGTACTTTTATGTATTTCTAAATTGCCCTGTTTTGTACATACTCTTGTTGGTTTTTGTATATTGTTTTCCCTTGAAAAGTAATAAATTGTTTTTGACTTGGTTTCTAGAAATGGTTTTCAAAAGAAACGGTTTAATCCTCTTTGTAAAATTTTGATAATATAAACATCATTTTCCCATTCTAAAAATCCATTGACACTAATGAAATGAACCCATGATTGGAAATGGTTAAGGGAAATGGTTAGTACTTTGTTTTTAGTAAAAATATTTAGAAAAACATACTTTTATAAACTGTAGTTCAACCTAGAGATGGTTTTTATTTTGTTTTAAAGGTAGTTCATTGGGAATTGATATCAGGCTAACCTATTATGTTTTAATACTCACACCTATAGTTTTGTTTCTGTTTTTTTGGGTTTGTGCAAGCTACATCTAGAGTGCGCTTGCCTTGGGCGACGCTTGATCGTTGAGTCCGAGAGTGACCCACGAGGTTGCATAGAGTTAGTTCAGATAGCGTGTTTGGTTAGTTTTTTTTTCTATTGTTCATGTTTGGTTGTTTTGTTCGATTTACTTATTCTGTGTTGCTCTATTTTATTTCTGATACTTTATTTGTTTATATTGGGCGAAATCATTCCCACAACCTCTGTTGATTCCCTGGTGCTTTTCGCCATCCCGGGAGGATCACGAATGGCTCTCAGGCCATGTCGCGGACCGGCTCGAGTGACCGGTTCAGGGTCGACCCAGGTTGGTTCGTCAGAGGACGAAATAAAGCTCTTGTGCTTTCAAAAAAACATTCCCAATATTCCAAAAAATACCTTTTTCACAACCTTTTCAAAAATTGAAGAAATATTTTAAAAAAATACTCCCATTTCATAAATAACTCACTACAACTTAAAATAACCCAATATGTCCATTTTGAAATTCAATAATGAAAATCTAATGCCAAATTCAAAAAAAAAAAATTCCCAAGAGAAACGCTACCCAAAAATCATGCCGACCACACACCAAACGAAAATAAGATCAACACAAAAGTTTTCTTCCCTTTTTAAAGGAAAAAAATTTCACGCCAATCCCAAAACCAAAGCAAGATATCACAATCATTAAAGCACCTAGACAGAGGACTTGTGGTCATGTCTAACTTGACTACATGGTTTAGCAGACCATGCCCTCGGCAAAGACCAACCACAGGACTGTCGAACCGTACTCTCGGGCATCACATGGGTCGCTACTCAATGTGAAACCATGCGCAGTACCGGTTTACTCTTATTTTCATCTCCCATCCAGATAGAGAAAATACAAAAACCTAAATACCAGACTACCCCTGGTTACTTGATGATCGGAATGAGAAAGAGTTCGCGCTGCCCTTCTCGCACCTACTAATAAAGTACCGAAAATCATATCTTCGATTTACATGGTACCCATAATAACAAGAACAAAACATCCCTCTGATAACATTTTGTCACGAACCATGCCAGGTCATCATCCAACCCGGTCCGTGACATGGCCCGAACGGCGTTCCCGATCCCCACGGGCTGGAAACTACTACCAGGCACCACAGTAAGGCTGTTAAAAATAATTTATCCCAGAAAATATAGGTAAAAATTTGACATAAACTAAAACAAGTAGTTAAAAACAAGAAATTGAAAATATAACGAGAATGGAATGTTAAAGGTACCTCCATGTGACCTCATGGGTCACCACAAAACACAGAAATAAGCTTACTGGAAGTGAGATCCAAAACAAGAACTTGAAACTGAAAATATAAAGTAGGCGTGAGCACCAAGATGCTCAGTAGTAATGCCAAAATACAACAATTCTCTAGTCCACAACCTTTAATAAGAAATCCAAATCATGTTAGTTTCAAAATAAGGCATAATAAGATAACATTGTTCACTCTTCAAATTCAAATAACAAGCTTTCATTTCCAAGAAAAATATTTTTCTTCCCTTTTCAAAATTGGTTTTGAGCATGCAATAACATTTCAAAGTTTAAAGAGACCAATTTAGATTCAAATATGGTTTTCACAAAAGAAGGAACCAGCATGAAGCAATTGAATTGAAAATTGTATCACAAGCACCGTGGGAAGTCACTAGGTATCAAGTGTTAGTTCGGGACCTAGGATATTCGTGTCTCGGTGAAACGTGGTCTAGAAAACCATGAACCACTGAAAACGTGGCTTAGAAGACCGCGAACCTTAGAAAAAATGTCTTAGATGTAACACCCCAAGCTTCTACGGTACGTTTCCCTTCGAATAATGCGATAGCGTGTGTTGTACGCAACCTCGAGTTCTAACACACACCACAACTAATTAAACTAGCCGTTGTGAATAGTAATACCTACTTTTTGAAATCATATATATTCTATATTTCAAAATGGACTTCATTTTTGGATTCGGAATATCAAAATTAGCCTAGGGTGAAATTTTGGTACATTTCGGATAACTTTCATATTTTGATGAATAGTGAAAATTACTAAATTTTAATTAAAAACAACTTTTTTAATCAAAATAATTAATAGTGATAAATTGTGAATTTGAGTGGTTTTAAAGTATATTTATAATATATTTTTACATTTTAATATAATTTTGGTCATTGGACATAATTTTACAATTAAACCGAACATAAAGAAGTGTCAATCTTTTGATAGTTATTATCTCTTAAAAACACGCTTTTTGTTTTGACAGCGGGAATTAATTTTAAATTAATTTCTGCCACTTCTGTGTTTTGAATTTGGGAAAATGGATTCCATATTTGGAATCAGGATGTTCAAATTGTGTAAATAGGTAACTTTTATTTTTAGACATTTTGAATAGTTATTATGGTAAATATTTTATTTACCATGGTTAAAGGGTAAATCCGGTAAATAAGGGTTAAAAAATAATATTATAATAATACAAAATTACCCTAAAACGTGTCCTAACCTTATTGGTGGACACATACCCAACCATGGGCATCCTTGGGTAGATTTTGGGACCCCTTGGAGCCACTTGTATGTGGTAGGGACACATTATATTAATAAAGTTAAAATAAAAATAAAAATGGCATAAGCTTACATCTTTTAGAAGAACAATTTTTACATAGGGTTATACATGTTAGATTTTCGATTATAAATATTCATTATAAAGCTAAAAAGATTTCCTACATGATGATATTTTATTTATAATTTTTAGATATCAAATAAGTTAAATTATTAATGACAAAATAATGATGCAATGTTTACCTCATTAATAAATCATTTAAATAAATAAGATTAGAATGATTAAAATATTATCTAAAACCTGTCCAATTATTATTGGTTGATGTTATTTAGAATATGAGTCATCCTATCTTCGACCTCAATGATTTTTGGACCATTATAAACCGAATACAAATATATTATAAAGTAATACTTTCACACTTTCCTAAAGAGCCCCTCCTCTCCCTTATAAAAGGAGACCACTTATACTCATTCCTCACACCTCTCAAGCCACTTGGCTCGTCCAAACTCTGCCCAACTAAGATCCCCACATCCCTCTCCTCCTCCGTGAAGCTTCCCCTTAGGCAGAAAGCATTTCAACAAGTCCTTTGGTTCCAACCAAAGTGAGTTACCTAAATTAAAGGTAACGATTTCTCTTAAATTATTTTCATTTATTTTGCTTCTCCAACCCCCAAACTCTTTTTATTTCCCTTCTTTTGTAACAACACCAGTATCCTCAATATACTAGGATGTTTTTATAAGAATTATTCAAACTACACATACACACAACTCCATCTAATGGATGATGAACATAATGTTTCTGTGGATGGAAAATTAACGCCTCACGAAACGATGATTGTTCAAATACATCTTACCGCCTCTCATGGTGGCCATTATGATGGCACTGTAATTAAATATGATATTAATGATATATATTTTATATATAAGCTTCTGTAATTCCATTTTATTTCATACCATTATTCGTTTCATGTTGTATATACATACGATAATTTCATTTGAGGAAGTGCGGACTACCGCCCCCTTAAAATGATATGACTCGTTCATACCACACATGGAACGTATAAAGGATGGTGTTAATGAACATAAGTAACATATATAAAATATTATATTATACTGGAATAGTAATATACCTATGTATCGTTTGGATTCGATTCTTTTAAAATAAAAATTAAATGGAAGTAGCGTTCGTGCGTACGTACGGACTACCGTCTCCACGAACGCGATGAGATTCATTCTCCATCGTATCCATTCAAGTATAATTATCATTTGATGATTTAAAGATGATGTTTAAGGACTTAATACCATTCTGGATTTGAATAATATACAACCTATCCTTTACAAACATGTCTTACGTAACAAAACATACAAAAGCAAACGAGTAAGTTAACACCCGAAACAACGATAATACTAAGATATTATTAACAAATAAATGTTAAAAGATCATATATGATATAATATTAATATATATGATTCTTGTATAATTTAATAACAATTATTTCACCATTATACAGGAGGTTAACCTACCCCAACCAAGGAAAAGTACAAGGTAAGGGTTATTTCACAATCTCTTCATTATCCGAGGTTGTTTATACGTAATAATCTACTGGGATATCTTTATCATCCACATCCATGTTTCTTAAAAATGTATTTCAAAACATTTTTACTATTTACAAGAATATGGGTTAAAGTCATTTATACCCTTTTTTGACTTTTTATAAGAGGTTTATAAAGGAATCTTTCCGTCATTTTCAAAACAAGGTCCTTTTTAACTTTTTCGACAGAATTGAGGTAAGAATGTTTTTTTTAACTTATACGGTAGGTGCGGTTATTTTACGCCGTTATAAAATCTTCAAAGCTTTCCTTACAAGCTTATAAGAATATTTTCAAAGAAAATGTTTTATTTTATATGGATCTTAAATTATTTCAAAATAAAAGGAGATATTTCTTTAAAAAGAATTTTGATTTCATCTACGTCAACATCCTTTGATGGATTTTAAGATTATTTGAAGTTGATTTATTATGATACAAAACTTCTATATTGTATTGAAGTTTTTGTGATATGTTTGGCTATGGATGTGCTATTTTTATACCATTCATAGTTTATGGTGAAATTATTGACATTTCGTATGCTAGTTTTAATACGAATGTTTATGTTATGTTTAAACCTTTTCATATGGGAATGCATTGGACTTAGTAAGTGACGGGTGGAGCCCGCTATAGCTCCTCGATGCATCGGTAGGTCTCATGAGACAAACTAGTGTCTTGGCACAAGGCCTTGACAAAATCTTATTTGTAGTCTTGGCACGAGGCCTTGGCTATGTGGTTATGATAGTCTGGCATTATGCATTCCAACATTATGAAAGTGGTTATTGATTTTGCATGTGATTATTCGATTAGTAGAATATCCATGTGAACAAGTAAATGGAATTATTTCATTTTACTTTTTCCATACTATGTTGAAGTTCAAGTTTAAAAGGCTTTTGTTTTAGTAATTCATTGCCTTAAATGTTTATGCTTATTTTTGAATGTTCCGCTATATTGTTATCCTTACTGGGCATTTGAGCTCACCCCTTTTCTATGTTTTATTTTTCCCAGGATGTGAAGATGTAAGTTATGAATGACCTGCAGGGATATTATGAGGGGATTATAGTGTGGACTGTGGAAACATTATGTTGTTGTAGTAGTTTTTCATTTTATGATGTAATGTAAAACTTATGAATATATCTAGTGTTTCCAAGGCTACTAAACCAATCGGTCTTTCGAGATTTGATCTTTCTTGTGATCATGCCAATGTTGTGTAATTAATGCACCGACTCTGGGTAGCTGGGGTTGGGGCATTACAGTTGGTATCAGAGGAAGTTTAGTACAAACCTTGGAAGCTAGATTTAGATAAACTCTGATTAGAGCACGTTGACCTAAGATGAACTTTGAGGATTAGTATAGAAGAACTTCCTAGAATTTTGGTATTGTAGAGATTTTGTGAGTTTTCCGAGCAATACATCCCTGTCTGGATACGAGCAGGTAGAGGCGGCTCTGGCACATATGTACCTAGGGGTAAAACCCGAAAACACCTCTTTGAGCTAGACTCGAACGGGAACTGGTGCACGAACACGGGCCTTGCTGCACTCTTGGTTACGACACTCCCGGGGGATATGCTTAGGATAACTCTCATTTTCTTTACAAATCATTATGAAGGGTTTATGAGTATATACATCCTCAAAGAAAACATTTTTATGATTATGGATTATATCCATAAATAGTGCAATTTATGTTAAGTGTTTTATAAGTATGGGATTATGTATTTTGATTCATAAACTGATCTAGTTTATGCCATTGTTTAGAAATGGCGCCTAGTGGAAGAAATGGAAACCGTATCAATGCACGTACTCCATGTAGGGATTGCCCTCCTGCTCAAGATAATTATAGTGGGGCTGGTGATGCAACTGGTGCCGATCAGCTAATCACCATACTGGGACAACTTACTCAGGTTATGAATAATAACCTTACCCGTATGGAGCACCCTGATCCGCAACGTGGAGGATCAATGTTAGATCGATTCATGAGGCAACAACCACCAACGTTCAATGGGAGTACAAATCCCTTAGTAGCTGAGCAATGGATAAATTCCCTAGAGAAAATATTTCAGGCTTTGGGGTGCAGTGAAAGGGAAAAAGTTATCATGGCAGTTTACCGCCTCACTGGAGATGCTGATCAATGGTGGTCATTGATTCAAAACATGAAGGAAGATGATGAAGTATCAAACATGGAATGGAGGGAGTTTAAAGATCTGTTTTTAGAAAAATACTTTCCTCACGACCATCGAGCGGATATGGAAAGGCAATTTTTGAGTCTGAGACAAAAGGAGGATGAGAATGTCACAAAGTATGAGGCTAACTTTACAAGGTTAGCGAGGTATGCTGGAGATTATATTCGCAACCCAAGAAGTAAGATTGATCGTTTCTTTGATGGGTTAAAACCATTTCTCCGTCGAGCATTAGTCTCACAATCCTTTTCATCGTACGAAGACATTGTCTCATGTGCTATCAAGACCGAGAAGGAATTCTCTAAGTCTTATGACTTTAAAGCAAAGAAAGAGAAGAAGAGACCTGCTGATCAATCTGGGAATGGAAATAAGGGGATGAAGGGAAAGGTTGAATATCCATCTTGTGGTAAATGCGGGAAGAAACATCCTGGTACTTGCTTGAAGGGAATGGGAGTCTGTTACAAGTGTGGTGAAAAAGGCCACCAAGCTCGTGATTGCAAGGGGAAGAAGGAAGCTACCAACGTTCAGTGCTACAATTGCAGGGAGATGGGGCATTATGCAAATGCATGTCCTAAGCGTCAGGAGAACTTACCTCAGAAAAGGCCAAGGGATCAAGGCCAGGCTTTTGCTATCACTACTGCTGAGGTACAAGCTCCGAAAGACGTGGTGGCAGGTAATTTAATGGTTTCCTCAAGTTTAGCAAATGCATTATTTGATTCTGGATCATCGCATTGTTTCATATCTTCCCAGTTTTCTAAGAAAATTAGATATTTCCAATTTGATTTAATAATGGAGTTGTCAGTTAAAACTCCTAAGGGAAGTATCATTGCAACAAAGTTTTGTGAATCAGTCCCCATTAGAGAACATAAATTTTCTTTATCTGCTGATCTCATCGTCATACCTATGATTGAGTTTGATATAATCCTCGGTATGGACTGGCTTTCGGACTATGATGCGAAGATTTATTGTAAGAAGAAAGAGGTTATGATTCTTGATGATAATGATAAGGAACACCTTATTTTTAGAGCAGAATCGTCACCACCTAATTCTTATTTAGATCCACCCCCAGTAGCTCAACTTAATTCAATTATTGGGGAGGAAGAGAATGAAATAACTGTCGGTGAGGAAAGGAATGTTCAAATAGAGGATGTACCTGTTGTGAAAGAATTTGTAGACGTATTTCCAGAAGATTTACCTGGACATCCTCCAGAACGAGAAGTTGAGTTTTCCATTGATTCGATTCCTGGATCAATGCCTATATCGAAGACCCCTTATAGAATGGCCACTGTAGAGTTAGTCGAACTAAAGAAACAACTAGAGGAATTGAGTAATAAGGGATTTATTCTCCCTAGTGTTTCTCCATGGGGAGCCCCTGTTCTTTTTGTTAAAAAGAAAGATGGATCTA
Source organism: Viscum album (assembly GCA_963277665.1). Classification (NCBI taxonomy): domain Eukaryota; kingdom Viridiplantae; phylum Streptophyta; class Magnoliopsida; order Santalales; family Viscaceae; genus Viscum; species Viscum album. The sequence goes on along the minus strand of OY728126.1, from coordinate 1,390,702,395 downwards.
TGAGGTTATGTATCGACTACAGGGAGATCAATGCTATAACGATAAATAACAAGTATCCCCTACCTCGTATTGATGATTTATTTGACCAACTGCATGGAGCTCAATACTTTTCAAAGATTGACCTTTGATCTGGATACCATCAGTTGTGTGTGAAGAAGGAAGACATTCCGAAGACAGCATTTCGAACCAGGTACGGGCATTACGAGTTTACTGTAATGCCGTTTGGATTGACTAATGCACCCTCGGTATTCATGGATGTAATGAATAGAGTTTTCAAGGAGTATCTCGATGAATTTGTGGTGGTATTTATTGATGATATCTTGGTATACTCCAAAACCTATGAAGATCATGAAAATCACTTGCGCATTATCTTGAAGACTCTGAGGAGGCATGAATTATATAGGAAGTTTAGAAAGTGTGAATTCTGGCTTCAGGAGATTTCTTTTCTTGGCCATATTGTCTCTAAAGATGGAATCTCTGTTGATCCTTCTAAGACCAAGGCAATCCAAGAATGGCCAGCACCTACGAGTATAACTGAGGTACGTAGTTTTATTGGTTTGGCAGGTTATTATCGACGTTTCGTCCGGAATTTTGCCCGATTGGCTAACCCATTAACGAAGCTCACACGTAAAGGGGTTAAATTTGTTTGGACAAAAGAGTGTGAAGAATGTTTTGAAGAACTGAAGAGAAGATTAGTCAATGCTCCTATATTGACTCTACCATCGGGGAATGATGGGTTCGTTATTTATAGTGATGCATCGAAGAAAGGACTTGGCTGTTTCCTTATGCAGAATGATAGAGTTATTGCCTATGCATCACGACAGTTGAAAATTCATGAACAATACTATCCTACTCATGATCTTGAGTTAGCAGTTGTGATCTTTGCTTTGAAGATATGGAGGCACTACCTCTATGGTGAAAAATGTGAGATTTATACTGATCACAAGAGTTTGAAGTATATTTTCTCACAAAAAGAACTCAACATGAGGCAAATGAGATGGCTTGAATTACTCAAGGATTATGATTTTACGATACACTACCACCCGGGGAAGGCAAACAAGGTGGCAGATGCTTTGAGTAGAAAAGACCATGGAGTTTTGAACAATATGAGAATTGAAAGGGATCCAATTTTCATGGATCTAGTGAAGATGGACATGGGAATAACCAGGGAAGGTGAAACATCAATGCTTTTTCAAATGGTTGCCAAACCATCTTTACTAGAAAGGATTAAGAGTTCTCAGGCCGATGATGAAGAATTCCAAAAGAAGATTAAAGCTGTGAGTGATGGGAGATTAAGAGACTGTGTATGAAGATGGAATTTTGAAATTCGGGAAGAGACTTTGTGTTCCCGATTTACCTGATCTAAAAAGGGAATTGCTGGATGATGCTCATAGTTCCAATTTCTCTATACACCCTGGAAGCACCAAAATGTATAGAGATTTGAAGGAACATTTTTGGTGGGACAACATGAAGAGGGAGATTGCTGATTTTGTGTCAAGATGTATGGTTTGTCAACAAGTGAAAGCTGGAAGGCAACAGCCTGGAGGAGTCATGCAACCTCTTCCCATACCGGAGTGGAAATGGGACAATATTACGATGGACTTTGTCATGGGGCTACCAAAGACTCCTAGAAGGAACGATGCAATATGGGTTATTGTTCATCATCTTACCAAGTCAGCACATTTTCTTGCTATAAGAGAAGATCTACCCCTGGAACGTCTAGCAAGACTATATATTAATGAAGTTGTGAGACTTCATGGAGTACCCCTATTGATTGTTTCTGATCGTGATCCCCGTTTTACTTCAAGATTCTGGAAAAGTCTTCAGAAATCCCTGGATACTGAACTTCATTTGAGCACTGATTACCACCCTCAGACAGACGGACAATCAGAACGGACTATTCAAACCTTAGAAGACATGTTGAGATCTTGCTCACATGATTTTCAGGGTATGTGGGATCAATATTTACCTCTGGTAGAATTTTCCTATAACAATAGCTTCCATTCAAGTATACAGATGGCACCATATGAAGCGTTATACGGAAAGAGATGTCGTACACCAACCTGTTGGGATGACGTTGGTGAAAGAAAACTTGTGGGCCCAGAACTGGTGGAGGAAACGGTGGAAAAGGTGAAGGTAATCCAAAATCACATCAAAGCAGCTCAATGTAGGCAGAAGAGCTATGCCGATAATCGAAGGAAGGATTTGGAATTTCAAGTCGGTGATCATGTTTTCCTAAAGGTATCTTCGTGGAAGGGAGTCATACGTTTTGGTATGAAAGGTAAATTGAGTCCCAGGTACATCGGACCTTTCGAAATTCTAGAACGAATTGGGGCTGTAGCTTACCGATTGGCAATGCCGCCAAGTCTCTCCAAAGTTCACGATGTGTTCCACGTATCTCTGTTGAGAAAATACATGCCTGACCCAACGCATGTACTCACCTATGAGGAATTAGAACTGGAACCCGATCTGTCTTATTGCGAAGAGCCCGTCAGGATTCTTGATACAAGAGAACAAGTACTGAGAAACCGGACGACGCGTCTGGTAAAAGTTTTGTGGAGAAACCATAAGATGGAAGAGGCAACGTGGGAACCCGAGGAACTTATGATGAAGAACCACCCGAGTCTTTTTATGCAGTAATACCCTAGAAATTGCGAGGACGCAATTATTTGAAGGAGGGGAGAATGTAAAACCCCAAGCTTCTACGGTACGTTTCCCTTCGAATAATGCGATAGCGTGTGTTGTACGCAACCTCGAGTTCTAACACACACCACAACTAATTAAACTAGCCGTTGTGAATAGTAATACCTACTTTTTGAAATCATATATATTCTATATTTCAAAATGGACTTCATTTTTGGATTCGGAATATCAAAATTAGCCTAGGGTGAAATTTTGGTACATTTCGGATAACTTTCATATTTTGATGAATAGTGAAAATTACTAAATTTTAATTAAAAACAACTTTTTTAATCAAAATAATTAATAGTGATAAATTGTGAATTTGAGTGGTTTTAAAGTATATTTAGAATATATTTTTACATTTTAATATAATTTTGGTCATTGGACATAATTTTACAATTAAACCGAACATAAACAAGTGTCAATCATTTGATAGTTATTATCTCTTAAAAACACGCTTTTTGTTTTGACAGCGGGAATTAATTTTAAATTAATTTCTGCCACTTCTGTGTTTTGAATTTGGGAAAATGGATTCCATATTTGGAATCAGGATGTTCAAATTGTGTAAATAGGTAACTTTTATTTTTAGACATTTTGAATAGTTACTATGGTAAATATTTTATTTACCATGGTTAAAGGGTAAATCCGGTAAATAAGGGTTAAAAAATAATATTATAATAATACAAAATTACCCTAAAACGTGTCCTAACCTTATTGGTGGACACATACCCGACCATGGGCATCCTTGGGTAGATTTTGGGACCCCTTGGAGCCACTTGTATGTGGTAGGGACACATTATATTAATAAAGTTAAAATAAAAATAAAAATGGCATAAGCTTACATCTTTTAGAAGAACAATTTTTACCTAGGGTTATACATGTTGGATTTTCGATTATAAATATTAATTATAAATCTAAAAAGATTTCCTACATGATGATATTTTATTTATAATTTTTAGACATCAAATAAGTTACATTATTAATGACACAATAATGATGCAATGTTTACCTCATTAATAAATCATTTAAATAAATAAGATTATAATGATTAAAATATTATCTAAAACATGTCCAATTCTTATTGATTGATGTTATTTAAAATATGAGTCATCTTATCTTCGACCTCAATGATTTTTGGACCATTATAAACCGAATACAAATATATTATAAAGTAATACTTTCACACTTTCCTAAAGAGCCCCTCCTCTCCCTTATAAAAGGAGACCACTTATACTCATTCCTCACACCTCTCAAGCCACTTGGCTCGTCCAAACTCTGCCCAACTAAGCTCCCCACATCCCTCTTATCCTCCTTGAAGCTTCCCCTTAGGCAGAAAGCATTTCAACAAGTCCTTTGGTTCCAACCAAAGTGAGTTACCTAAATTAAAGGTAACGATTTCTCTTAAATTATTTTCATTTATTTATCTTCTCCAACCCCCAAACTCTTTTTATTTCCCTTCTTTTGTAACAACAACAGTATCCTAAATATACTAGGATGTTGTTATAAGAAGTATTCAAGCTACAAATACACACAACTCCATCTAATGGATGATGAACATAATGTTTCTGTGGATGGCAAATTAACGCCTCACGAAACGATGATTGTTCAAATACATCTTACCGCCTCTCATGGTGGCCATAATGATGGCACTGTAATTAAATATGATATTAATGATATATATTTTATATATAAGCTTCTGTAATTCCATTTTATTTCATACCATTATTCGTTTCATGTTGTATATACATACGATAATTTCATTTGAGGAAGTGCGGACTACCGCCCCCTTAAAATGATATGACTCGTTCATACCACACATGGAACGTATAAAGGATGGTGTTAATGAACTTAAGTAACATATATAAAATATTATATTATACTGGAATAGTAATATACCTATGTATCATTTGGATTCGATTCTTTTAAAATAAAAATTAAATGGAAGTAGCGTTCGTGCGTACGTACGGACTACCGTCTCCACGAACGCGATGAGATTCATTCTCCATCGTATCCATTCAAGTATAATTATCATTTGATGATTTAAAGATGATGTTTAAGGACTTAATACCATTCTGGATTTGAATAATATACAACCTATCCTTTACAAACATGTCTTACGTAACAAAACATACAAAAGCAAACGAGTAAGTTAACACCCGAAACAACGATAATACTAAGATATTATTAACAAATCAATGTTAAAAGATCATATATGATATCATATTAATATATATGATTCTTGTATAATTTAATAACAATTAGTTCACCATTATACAGGAGGTTAACCTACCCCAACCAAGGAAAAGTACAAGGTAAAGGTTATTTCACAATCTCTTCATTATCCGAGGATGTTTATACGTAATAATCTACTGGGATATCTTTATCATCCACATCCATGTTTCTTAAAAATGTATTTCAAAACATTTTTACTATTTACAAGAATATGGGTTAAAGTCATTTATACCCTTTTTTGACTTTTTATAAGAGGTTTATAAAGGAATCTTTCCGTCGTTTTCAAAACAAGGTCCTTTTTAACCTTTTCGACAGAATTGAGGTAAGAATGTTTTTTTTAACTTATACGGCAGGTGCGGTTATTTTACGCCGTTATAAAATCTTCAAAGCTTTCCTTACAAGCTTATAAGAATATTTTCAAAGAAAATGTTTGATTTTATATGGATCTTAAATGATTTCAAAATAAAAGGAGATATTTCTTTAAAAAGAATTTTGATTTCATCTACGTCAACATCCTTTGATGGATTTTAAGATTATTTGAAGTTGATTTATTATGATACAAAACTTCTATATTGTATTGAAGGTTTTGTGATATGATTGACTATGGATGTGCTATTTTTATACCATTCATAGTTTATGGTGAAATTATTGACATTTCGTATGCTAGTTTTAATACGAATGTTTATGTTATGTTTAAACCTTTTCATATGGGAATGCATTGGACTTAATAAGTGACGGGTGGAGCCCGCTATAGCTCCTCGATGCATCGGTAGGTCTCATGAGACAAACTAGTGTCTTGGAACAAGGCCTTGACAAAATCTTATTTGTAGTCTTGGCACGAGGCCTTGGCTATGTGGTTATGATAGTCTGGCATTATGCATTCCAACATTATGAAAGTGGTTATTGATTTTTCATGTGATTATTCGATTAGTAGAATATCCATGTGAACAAGTAAATGGCATTATTTCAATTTACTTTTGCCATACTATGATGAAGTTCAAGTTTAAAAGGCTTTTGTTTTAGTAATTCATTGCCTTAAATGTTTATGCTTATTTTTGAATGTTCCGCTATATTGTTATCCTTACTGGGCATTTGAGCTCACCCCTTTTCTATGTTTTATTTTTCCCAGGATGTGAAGATGTAAGTTATGAATGACCTGTAGGGATATTATGAGGGGATTATAGTGTGGACTGTGGAAACATTATGTTGTTGTAGTAGTTTTTCATTTTATGATGTAATGTAAAAGTTATGAATATATCTAGTGTTTCCAAGGCTACTAAACCAATCGGTCTTTCGAGATTTGATCTTTCTTGTGATCATGCCAATGTTGTGTAATTAATGCACCGACTCTGGGTAGCTGGGGTCGGGGCGTTACATTAGAAGACAATGACCCTCAATCATTCAAATGTTTAGTTAGTGTTGCAATCGTCAAACCTATAGTGAAATCAGGTCAAGTCACCTCCAAAACACTATCCCATAAGTCCTAGTTCACCCACCTAGATACCCAGGTTTCCCATTGTGCTCTGTTTCAAGTGGTGGTGAGTTTTTATAAAATTAATATACATGAACACATCTTTCCCTTAATTAAAAAACACACCCACCATCTCACCACCGATCTCCCCCCTTGAGCTCATCCCCCTTTTTATATCCGTCACAAAAAAATTCACATGCCACTTTACTAGGAAAATATGACGAACAACACATTAACAATTACACCAAATTTCTCAAACTAGGGAAATGTCTCAAGTGGGGTTTTCCATTTTCGTAAACCAAACTCAATGTGCCAAATGGCCCCATCACTTTACAATGAGTATTCATCATTTTGGAACACATGAAGGTAGTGTATTTTAAAAAAACATAAAACCAGACTTTCAATTACGTAATCAATTTTAGGAAATCAAATCATCTTTTAATCTAGTTTTCACACCAAAACCCATTTTGAAAATCACTTTGGGATCCCTCCAAATGACAAACATGTAATTTCACTTTCATAAAAAATTCAATCAAAAGACCACACACCTTTTGGAAACACCCATTTCATGTTCAAATACACAGGAGACCACTTCGTAATAACCATAACCATATATATGTATAGTGAATATGAATTTCATATAAAACAAATGAAATAATTCTAATGATCATCAAGAAAAATTGGAAACTCTAATTAACGGTAAAGGCATAGGGAACCTAGCTCCAATCAGGTAGCTTCTAACAGAGGAATCCTGAGACCACTTAGCGTACATGCATATACATTTTCATGCATATACTTATACGCAGGTCTTTTTTTTCAACGACTCAAACCTCCAAGGCAGGGACACCCCACTAAACATATAATTCAACAAAATGATTAAATTCTTAGACATTTTATAAAACATTTCAAAACATCACAACCAATGTTTACACCTAAAACACAATCAAAACATCCTTTATAAAACCAAACGCGCCAAGATGCAACACTAAAACACCAACTGCAGCCTACACACATTTTAATAGACGAACTGTATAGTTAAAAATACACTGATAAAAAACCCAGCCTGGATTTTTCGACAGAAACGTTTCATGTGCAACACTTAAAAACACTACTAGAAAAAGAAAATTCACCCAACCCACAAGCAGAACTAGATTCGCAGCATGGAAAATAATTAATAAATTATTCAATCAACTTATAAAATATTTACAATAAACAAAAAAAATCTTTTCACGTACAAAATAACTAATTTTTCACATGAACGGAACATCTTTAGGTAATTGCACATAAATCAAATTATTATAAACATTTAATGTGTAATAAAAGGAATACATACATACACATACACACACAAACATATATATATATATATATTTCATAGTGAAACTAAACTCAAAACCACAAAATCCACATCAAATATAGTTCAATTTTCACATCCAATTGCACATAAATTTTAAATAACACATTATCACATTGCAAATAAATTAAGCAACATGATTAATTAATTAAAGAAGAAAATTAATTCATCAAACAACACATATATGCGGAAACACATACCTTCGACATCGAAACTTTACAAACGTGGTGCGCAAACTATGCTGCATGTCAATCACACCACAACCAACTCAATTAATCCTTAATAGAAAACAATCAGAACAATGACATAATGATCGAACCAATTGCTACACCAAAACATAACCCAAAATCCTCCCCAATGGAAGGAAAAACTAATCGAGATGAAACGCACCTGCTACAATGATTCGGGAGGTTGGTCGAGTGAGGCGAGGGGTTCTCGGAGGCGAGTTGCACTAGTTGGAGATTTTACGGATAGACGTGTAGAAATATTGGGGTTGTGGGTGCAGTTTGGTGCACCGTAGGAGGTTGGGTGTGCAGTAGCGAAGGGATATCGCGATGGAGAGAAACGTCCGGTGTTCTGGCTGAGAGGGAGGCTACAGCATAGGTGGTAGTCAGTCCGACGAAGATGAGGGTCGAAGGGGATTCAGCTCGAGGAAGGGGTGGAGCGGGTTCAGTGCGAGGAAAGGGCAGGGCGGGTTCAGAGCGAGCTAGCGGTTGTGCGGGTCCGGCAAGAGGTAGTGGTGGCCGGTCGGGGTAGCTGGAGGGAAGAAGGCATCATCTAGGGTTAGGAGGAGGGGATGTGTGGTGCGAACCGGGGGGGGGGGCTGCTGTGCGTGACAGGTATGTGGGGAAAGAAGAGCGGAACAAGAGAAAAAATAAAAGAAAATAAAAAACAATGGAAATAAATGAAAAAGAAGAAAATAAAAAGAATGGGAAAAAAGAATAAAATGGGGATGAAGAAAAATCCTAAACTACTTTGAAATAATAAATAAAAAATTAAAACTAGCAGTATAAATACAAACAGAGATGTCAATAATTTTATAATAATGATAATGATGTAATAAAAATTATAACCTATTTAAAATATTAACTGAAATAATAATAATAATAACCTATTTTGAAATATTATCATAAATAATAATAATACAAATGATAATTTTAAAATAATAAAACCAACAAAAATGATATTATCATTATTGATTGAGGTGAGACACCGGACAAGTCCATGTGCGCGGTTGCGCGTACAGTTGCACGACCGTATAAGATAACTATTTCTTCCAAAATACCACCGGTTCAAACCGCAGCTCCAAAAGTAAGACCAAAATTAATTAAATTAAATTTAAGCATCAATAGGGGTGTGACACAAAGAGTGTTCTCTATTATAATAGACCTTATGACTGATATACCACTATGGGAAAATCCATTATTTGCGACGTGCTCTATGCGACGGGAATAAATCCTATCACATATAATACGTTGAAGAGGTTATTTGTGATGGGTTGACCAGCCCATCGCAAATAACCAATTATATGTGACGGGAATAGGTGCCCCATCACAAAAAGTTATGCGTGGATTGGTGTGGTTTGTGCATCAAGATGTCGGAAAGAGTATTTGCAACGGGATGACACAGCCCGTCGCAAATGTCGGGAGGAAGTAAGGCCTAGTTACGATTGGGGGATCCTCCGTCCCAACAAGTTCGAACCCTGAAGGGTATTTACGACAAGTCCCTTCGCAAAAAATAGGCCGCGGTAAAAACATATTTGCGACATGATGCTGTCCCATCACAAAAAGTGTGTGGGTAGGTCAATTTTTGTGATGGGCCTCATCGCAAATAACATTTTCACCGCCGACGGTAATTAATGCAGCCAAAGGCATTTGCGAAAGGTCTTATCGCAATAAGTACTATTAACAACAGGACTCCCATCGCAAATAGTCTTGTCACAACTAATCTAACCTATATATACCCCCTCTGTTTTTTTTTCTCTGCCCGAATTTCTTGTTCCTCCGCTACTCTGAACACTAATTTAAGAGTGAAATTTTTTGAGAGATAACATTTTTTACAATGAAGTTTTGAAGCCCCTCCTATTATAAAAGATCATGTTTAAATGTATTTATGTTTTATTTAATTTATTATTTACATTTTTAATATTAATTTTAATTATTGTTGATTAGTTGTAATTAATTTGGATTTAAATTTTTTGGTCCTCAGAATTTATTTGTAATAAAAAAATTAAATTATTAGTATTAATTCTTAGTAATTAGTAATAAATAATAATTATTATCAATAATTAGTAATGTATATAAATAATTAGCAGTAATTTTTAATTTGTAGATGTATTTTTCTTTAATTAATTACAATTAACACTAATTATTAGTAATTAGAAAAAAATAGTAATAAATACTAACAATTAGTAATAAATTGTATTTGTTAGTAATAAGTAATAATAAATACTAATTAAATGTAATAAATACTAATAAATACTAATAAATAGTAATAAATGGTAATAAAAACTAATAATTAGTAACAAATACAAATAATTAGTAATAACAATAATAATAAATAGAAATATATACTAATTAGTAGAAATAAATACTAATAATTAGTAATAAATACTAATAACTAGTAATAAATACTAATAAATTGCAATAAATACTAAAAAATATTAATAAATACTAATACATAGAAATAATTAGTAATAAATAGTAATAATTTGTAATAATTACTAATAAATATAAATAAATATCAACAAATAGTAATAAATACTAATAAATAGTAATAAATAGTAATAAATAATAATATATACAAAAAAATTAAAATAAATAGAAATAAATAGTAATAAATTTAAATAAATACTAATAAATAGAAATAAATACTAATAAATTGTAATAAATACTAATAAATAGTAATTAAAACTAATAAATATTACTAAGTACTAATAAATAGTAATAAATACTAATAAATAGTAATAAATACTAATAAATAGTAATAAATATTAATAAATAATAATAATTAGCAATAAATAGTAATAAATATAAATAAATAACAATAAATACTAATAAACACTACTAAATATTAAAAAATACTAATAAATATAAATAAATTCTAATAAATAGTAATGAATACTAATAAATACTGATAAATAGTAATAAATATTAATAAATGGTAGTAAATAGTAATAAATATTAATAAATACTAATAATTACTAATAATTACTAATAAAAACTAATAAATGGTAATAAATATTAATAAATAATAATAATTAGTAATAACTAGAAATAATTAGTAATAATTAGTAATAAATATTAATAAATATTAATACACAGTAAGAAATAGTAATAATTAGTAGTAATTCGTAATAATTAGTAATAATTAGCAATAATTAGTAATAGTTAGTAATAATTAGAAATAAATAGTAATAAATAGTACTAAATAGTACTAAATAGTTATAATTTGTAATAATTTGTAAAAATTAGTAATAATTAGAAATAATTAAGAATAATTAGTAATAATTAGTAATAATCAATTATAAATAGTAATAATTAGTAATAAATCTATTAAATAGTAATAAATAGTAATAAATATATATAAATATTAATAAACACTAATAATTAGTAATAATTGGTAATAAATAGTAATAATTAGTTGTAATTACTTATAAATACAAATAATTAGAAATAAACACTAATAAATATTAATAAATAGTAATACATACTAAAAAAATAGTACTAAATACTAATAAATATTAATAAATACTAATAAATACTAATAAATACTAATAAATGATAATAATTACAAATAAATACTAATAAATACGTATAAATAGTAACAAATATAAATAAATTGTAATAATTAGTAATAATTATTAATAAATACTATAAATTAGATAAAATTAGTAGTAATTAGTTAAAATTCGTAATGAATAGTAATAAATTGGGATACATTGTGGGCAATAGTAATAAATAGTAATAATTTGTAATAATTAGTAATAATTAATAATAATTAGTAATAATTACTTATGATTAGTAATAATTATAATAATTAGAAATAAACAGTAATAAACTGTAATAAATAGAAATAAATATTAATAAATATAAATAAATAGTAATAAATTACAATACATAGCAATAAATATCAATAAATAGAAATAATTAGAAATAAATAGCAATAAATTAAAAAAATTGCAATAAATTGCAATAAATTTCCATAAATTGAATTAATTAGAAATAATTACCAATAATTGGTAAAAATACCAAAATATAGAAATAATTATCCATAATTACCAATAATTAGCAAAAAAATTGCAATAATCAGCAATAATTATCAATAATTAACAATAATTAGCAATAATTAGAAATACATAGCAATAATTAGCAATAATTACCAATACTTGGAAATAATTGACAATAATTAGAAATAGAATAAATTGTAATAAATTATAATATCTTGGCACAATTTTTAGTGGATTGATGACACTCTTTTTTCTCTATTACTCTTCTCCATTTAACTCTCACTGAATCAAAACATTAAGTAACGTATGCTTCTACGTATGCATATCCAATCTCATATACAAGTGTTTGAATATGAATTCGTAGGACCGCATTTTTCATACTGCTTTTAGGTGAAGATAGTTACAAGAAGAATATTCATTGATGAAAAGGGGGCTCTTTTGTCCAACAACTCATTTACTTGCATTTTTTCTCACTAAAATCACAAAGTATAATCTTCTCAGATGTTACGATTATGAATTCTCATATGCATGAGAATGAATAAGCTTACCTCTAAGCAAATTCTTCATAGTGATTTCATTGTGAAAAAGTTCCATGTAAATGAGCCGTCAGACAAATGAGTAGCCGTAAATCCACAGGAAATTGTGTCACCCGTGATTAATGGTAATTATTAAGTAGTAGATGTAATAATTTATCTTCTTTTTTGGATACTGTTTTTCAAATTTCAAATTATTCAAAAACATTATTTATTTTATATTTTGTAGAAAAATATGGAACAAGGAAGTCGAAAACAGTCATTATGGGAAGATCGTTCTTGGATAAATCAGTGCCGAAATCCCAACAATTCTGGTTTAAATCCTGTATATATTGATTTTGTTGAAGCTTTCTTATCATTTGCATCATCAGAATGCATAATTATGGGTCCTTGTAAAAAAAATTCTCTGAGAAGGTTTGACACATTTGACAAGGTTTGGGGGAATCTCTTGCGATTTGGTTCTCAACCAGATTTTGTTTTTTGGTATCAACACGGTGAATGCAGTTCCAGAGAAGATATTAATAACTTGATTCAGGATCCATCATGGTTTCCAAATTTTTTACATGATGTTGTCAGTCCATCTTTTCAACAAATAGAAACATAAGATTCTATTGATTTAAATCCTAATATGGAACCATCTGAATTTTATGAGTTGTTGAGGTCTGCTGAGGATTCATTATATCGTGCCGGGAAGACAAGAAAATCAGAAGGAGTTGATGAATTTAAGGATATAAAATTAGGTAATGAAATTTCAAAAAATTGTTTTGATTAGATATTTTCTTTGGTTAAAACAATGTTACCTGAAAGAAATGTGTTGCCTACAAATAACTATGAAAGGAAGAGGCCGGTTCGTAATCTGGGTTTTAGTTATCGATAGATTCATGCATGTGCCAATGATTGAATCTTATATTCTAGTGAAAATGAGTCATTGGATAGTTCTTCCACATGTGTAAAATCAAGGTATAATGAAGCTCAAATGTGGATGTTTGGATCGATTCTTTTGAAATAGTTCAAATATTACCCCCTTACACCCATGTTGCAGCGTTTGTTTATGTCTCAGAAAATAGCATGAATGATGTCATGAAAAAAAACCAATATTTCAACAGATAAAATCTTAAATAATCCATATTATGGTGATTCATGTAAACATTTTGACCGACAACATCCGTATTTTCCTTTAGACGCCAAAAATGTGCTATTGGGTCATTCTAATGATGGTTTCTATTCATTTCATTATTTTGATAATCAGTTTTCATGTTGGCATGTCTTTATAACTCCATACAATTTAACTCCCAGGATGTTGATGATGGAGCCCTATATCATTTTGACCTTATTAATCCCAATACATCAAAAAATAATATTGATGTTTATTTGAAACCATTGATTGATAAGATAAAATAATTGTGGAGTAATATTGTTAGTACATATGATGTTGATGTGAAAGAAAATTTCATATTAAAAGCTACCTTGATGTAGACTTTTAGTGACTTCCCAGCATATGGCATGTTGTCTGGCTAGAGTACACATGGACCTAAATCATTTCCTTACTGTTTGAAAGATAACTAATCCTTTACATTCATCAATGGAAAAAACCATGAAAATTTGACTCTCATCGCAGATTTCATCTGACTGATCATCCTTTTCGGAGGGACAAATAACATTTCAGAAAAGGCACAATTAAAAGGGATGAACCTCAAAAAATGATCCCAGGTATAGAGTTAAAGTCAGTTGTATTTTCAATACCTTCCATCACATTTAGGCCAACAGTAAACCAATATGAAATTCATGGCTTTGGGAAAGAGCATAATTGGATAAAATGAAACATTTTTTTGAGATATTCCATATTGGTCTTATTTGTTAGTCTGCCACATGTTGGATGGAATGCATACTGAGAAGAACGGATTTGAAAATTTATTTTATATAGTTTTGGATACACCAGTTATGACGAAAGATAATGTAAAACAACGATTAGTTGCCAAAATTTGCATACTATTAGAACATGAACTATTTCAAAATGTATGATCACAGAGATAAATGATTCCTAAAGCTGCTTATACACTATCCAAAGATATTATCTTATTATTTTGTCAGTGGATTTCCGATTTGAGTCTTCCAGATAGCTATGATTCTAAATTGGGAATATGTGTTAAGAATGGTCATAAAACTGGATTAAAAAGACATGATTTTCGTGTTATAATGGAAAGACTTATGCTGGCTGGATTCAGTTGTTTATTGAATTCTATGATTTTGGATTCTCTAAGAGACATATAATATTTTTTCAAAACATTTCTGCGGCGACAACATACTATGATGCACTAAGTAAACTGGAAGAAGATGTTATTGTCGTTATATGTAAATTGGACAAAATCATTCAACCAAATTTCATTGAATCAATGGAACATCTAATATAACATTGGATTCATGATGAAAAATGTGGAAGTCTGGTATAGATTCGATGGATGTATCAATTCTAGATATGCATGAATTAATTGTAGAAAAAAGTACATAACAAAGAATCTATTGAAGGCTCAATTGATGAAGCTTATTTTCATGAGGAAATTTATTTTTTCTTCTCTCATTATTTTGAATCTGAATATCCCTCAAAACATAACTACATGGGATGGAACTAGGGGAATTCTAATGAAGAAATGGTCAACCAATTATCAGTTTTTAATTAGTAAGAGCATGAATTTTGTGGGGTTCATGAATGATGGCTTTTAAATGATGAACATCACAGAGCTCATACATTTTGTTTTTCTCAACTGTGAATAAATGACATCATTTGTAATGTGAGTGATTCTATAACTTATTATATAATTTATGTTTCAGAAAGTAAATTTATTTTATTTGAAGGTTATTTGATAATCATATCATAAAATAACTTCCACAAATTAGAGATGTTTCTCATGAATAATTCCGAAAGATATTTTTTTCTCAATTGTTTCAAAAACTGGAAACAGAAATTATTGATGGTTTAAGATATCAACTCGGTTTATTATATATTATATTGATATTTGTTTTACAAATTTTTTGGTTTCTCAACATGCTGATTAAATTTTTATTCGACTGTATATATTGAGTAACACACTATCCAAAATGGTTAAATCTTACAATTCATATGGGATGACCGGTTTTTGATTTCATACATGTGGATATGGTTAATCAAAATAAACAATTAAAAGTGGTGTTATCTTAATAAGATGGCATAATTGAGAAACTAAAGTTGTCTTTTACGGCATGCGGGATGAAATTATTGAACTGCGTTACCTAGGGTAAAATTATATAACAATGTTTAAATTTCGGTGGATAGATACTGAGTGAGGCTTGCATGTTCATCCGATTCAGGAAATTTTCAATATTAAATATAAAAGAATTATTACATTAAATAAACCATTTTATTGGATCAAGAGGCACATAAAATATATTACACAAAGTATTGTTCTACTTCAACAGACATGAGTGATTGGTGGAGAGTAATAAAAATTAAATCTTGGGAAAACCAGTTTTCTCAAACATAATGTGGTTATGATGAAGTAGAAGGAATTGAAATTTTTCAAGAGACTACTCAAAATATATCCTTTTGACAATGAGACATGAATATCGATGATAAAACCCCACAATTAATGGTCAAAGATGACGATGATGCTAATGAGGTTACAATTGAATTTGAAACGGGAAAAGATTCTGAAACTGAAACTTATATGGATATTGATGACACCGATGAGAAATATGAAGACATTGACTTCTTCAAATATGATTATGATGATGAAGGTGAACATTGACATTCTTAAATGCTAGTTAGAATTATAACTAATATATATCAACATGTAATAGTTTTTTTTCATCTATCTACCAACAATAATCATTTTGTGTTTCATAAGGACCATGATTTCATCGTGAGTTGGAGGAGGCTGAGAAACCTTTGGATGAGGAGAATTTTTGTTCATATGACCTTATAGATAATGGTGGTTCAGAGTGTATAGTAGGGGGCATGGTCTTTCATGACTATTGATTCCTGACCCTATCCTCGAGCAGCTGCCACATCTTGGTTTCGATCCATGCACGCGGGGGTATGATAACCTATATATTTCAGTTATAATTCATTGTTTTTATATTCTAATTGTTTGTTTACATGTTCTTTCTTTCACAGATTTGTTCTTGTAGCTGTCTGATAGTGGATCGCTTTCTTGAGCAATAATTTTTCTCATCCATGAATCACAAGAAAACAAATTCCCATTGATGTGCAACTTGGAATATTCAATAATTGGCCAGTAAATAAATAAATGATATTTATATAGAAATTTATTTCATTAATAAATTGATATTATAAATTATTTTAGTGTTTATCATATACCATCGATGATAGCATGCATGGAGCTATCCATGAGGCATGGGAGGTGTCTATGTGTTAGCATTTCCATTAGTTTTTGCACTATTTGATAAGTACATCCATTAAAAAAGCAGGAGCGACAATATTTGATGAGTCACGTAGTGCCCACCGACTAGTGTACATTTTATCTCTCATTTGGGATTGATTATGTTCACACTGGTTTAGTAGTGGATCTAAGAGGAGATCTTCATTGGGCCGGCAGAACTGGGGGAGATAGGAGGTGATACATCAACCTGGTAGTTGTACATTCAGTACGCATAGAGAGCATCAGGTAAGTATATTCTTTAAATATTTTATATAACATTAAATATAAACAATTTATTTTATATTCATATAAGCTATCGATCATCCCAATATTATGGAGTTCGACATTTATCGGAGGATGTACAGTGATCCAGCCACTAGAGAGATTAGAGGTTATTCCCAGTGTTAGATTGTGTTCATTATTTTTTATTTTTATGTTTGAAAATTAACTACATTAAAATTTTCAATATTTTAATTTCAAATTGAAACTGAATGAGTCATATGAGGTTGCGACCTCTCATACATGGGATGAGAGTCAAGCCGAGATGGCTGATCAGACTAGTGCTTACCATTTCGAGAAGGTAGAATGGATGCAGGCGAAACATTATGTCTTCGAGAAGGGCCGAGTAGTTAGTATCAACTCTCATTTGACTCATGGGACTTATTATGGAACTTTGGTGATGTCGGCGTCCCACTCAAGAGAATCTCATGGAGAGGCATCATCTTTTATCTCATAGTATCAAGAGTAGTTGGGTCATTGAACTGAGCTTATAGAGAGTTTGACGATGCAGCATGAAGAGATGCGTCAGCAGCAACAAAAGCAGCAGCAACATGAGGAGGACATGTGTCGATGGCAGCAGTAGGTGCACGATCAGATGGAGTACTTGTGTCGTCTGACTCGTATTTTTGGGATCATGTTTTCTTCACCATCTCATCTATCTCCTCTATCTCCTCTAGAAGACTATCCCCACCGAGTTATTTTTTTCTTCTATTAAAAACATTTTAATTAAACATTTGTTGTAAACAGTATTATTTACAGTATTTTTCTTTTATATTGGTGAAAATATTGCATAATTTTTTTAGTACTTTTAATATATTATTATTATTTTATTTTTCATTGGTATTATATTTTTCAATGTCTGTTCATTTTAATATTAATAATAATTATTATTTATGATTTATTATAAATTATTTCTAAATATTGAGAATTTTTATATGTTTTATTTTATTTATTTAAATATTATTAATATTATTTTTTTCATTTATCATAATTTTATTAATTTTTTATTTTATTATTTAATTTGAAATATTGATAATTTTAATATTTTTTAATTTTTTCATTAATTTAATGAAATAAATATTAATTTTTTAATTATGTATTAGTGATGGGGCCTTTTACGATGGGGTTCCCATCACAGATATATTATATATATTTTATAAATGTTTTTTGTGATGGGTTTCTTTACCGTGGCAATAACGTTTTTGCGACGGGCCCATCGAAAAAGGTTTATAACAAATAAGAAAATAGCCACGGGCTAGTATCACATCACAAATACTATTTTCGACGGGCCTTTTGCTAAAGGTACTTGTATATAAAATTTATTTTTCAAACATCTATTATCGACGTGGCCGCTTCCCGTTGCAAGTAATATTTTTTGTGACAGGACCATCACAAAAAATACTCGTTGCATTGTGGTTTTCTACAATGGGTATACCAATGTTAGGATTGAACCACAATGTAGCATTCTACAAACCCTATTAATATAAAAGAGATAAAAACCCTTGTATTTTTATGCCTCAGTTTTAGGTCATGTGATCAGACCGATCCATGAAATTTTCCATCATGTTTTAAGTACTATCTCTTCATGAAAGACTAATTGATTAAGGATGTTATGGGTATTATTCATAAAAGAAACCCAGTATAGGATACACATACTATATATGGCTGGATAGTGTAATCCCATTACATTCATACATTGGTAATTTTATCCTAGTTCTAGAAGATAATACTACGGCTTTGCAACATCCGATGAAGCTATTATCATATAATTAAACATTTTATGACTACGACAAGGAGATGGTCAATATTTCCTCATGCAGATCATATGTTTTTGGAGTCACACTTCAAGGGGAATTTTTCTATGTGATAGGATTCTATAACATTTTCTATATCCTATATGATATGTGTGTATCATACCTTAAATATACCAACCCTTGTTATTATGTGACCAATTCACATGTTCAATTGGTTGGAACATGGAATTGGTAACGACGTTGACAAGTGGTCAAATATATGGACGACATTATGGTGCATATTATTTAATGAAATCAATGTTGAGGTAACAATTATTAAATGAAAATAGTTTTATGGGGCCCAGACTACTCTTCAAGTGATGTGAGCAGACATAGGGTTATATGGAATATGTCATGAAGGGACTGAAGGTGTTGCTGAAAGTGTCATTGATTATTATGGGTGCCATGACCACTAATATTTCTCATATAGATTTTTAGAGAGTGCGGGTAACATAAGGATCCCCCATGGAAGGTGTTTCACAAATCATGGGGATTCACATAGTGATATATCATGAAGCTCAAGTTCCATGTTGGGTTTAGTGGTATCACGAAAATGTTTTCTTCAAGAAACATGGTTACCAAACCTTGAAGTGAATTCATTGTCCCCATAGGGTTTGTTTTATAAAATAATAACGCATCGTGAAGCCACGAATGCCAAAAAAAGAATTTTGTTTTTAACGAAATACACCTATTCATTATGTGGGGGATCTCAAGAACATGAAGGAGGAGGTTTCATGAAGCTTATATATCATGGGTATCCATTTCCTCTCCCACTCATTATGTTACAGTAGATCATAAACAATGAGGGGTATTTTGAGGTTAAAAGGCTCCCATCACCTTTTATTTTGGACTGAAAGGGTTATTTATTAAAATGAGGCATTCATGATGATTGGATGCCTCCCATGACGCTTTGTGAGCATCGTGAGTGGGTGGGTATCCATGAGTTTAAATTTCATGATATATATATATTACCATCGACCCTTTTTATAGTCATAAATAACTCCATGACACGACCTAGACAAGTCACATTGGCTACCATCATGCCTTATCACATTCACAAAGGGCTATCTATTATGGGACCTTTTTGATCTCTAGTCAGTTGTGATTGAGTTTATATTCATGAAATAAACCCTTTATAGGACTTTTGACCATTTTTTAATAAATTAACTTCATACTTGTAGTTATTTCTTATAATTCTCCCATAAAATAATTATTTCACTTGGATGTTCCCTAATTTGGATTGGGGAGATGGGGAAAAGGTGGGTCAGATTATGAGGGAGACTCTAAAAAATAGGAAATCATCTCTCATTTACAATGATAGTTTCTAGATCCAGTTTTTCATTCACACATCATGTATATGCCCTAAATTCATTGAGGAGATGTATTTTTATAAATAGTGACGTAGTTTCTTATAGGGTACAATGCAACTCCCCCAAGAGAAAACATTGTCCTCACTTTTAATTAAGCTCTAACCCTACACAAGTGGTTCTTGACCTTGATCCCCATTGTTGGTGAAGTTCATCTTCATTGTGGAATGATACCCATGGAGCATTCTCTAATATGATTTCTACAAAAATCAAACCTTCATGAAATTTTAACCCTATGAAACAACAACATGAATCGATCACTCTGAATATGAAATCAAAAACTAGTCCTAGAAAATTTCCTATGTCTTGAATGAAATTGTCAATTGTGGGGCCAATTTTGTTTCTGAACATCGGGAAGAAATTGCATGGAATTTAATGATCTAAGATAGTAGTCCATGTGATTAGGACTATTAATCACTACTCACTCTTCTAATTAAATCTAAAAAAGACTATTTGTTGTGAAAGAGGCTTCACATATATGGGTTCACACTGAGTGAAAACATATTCATCATTACGGTGAGTAGGGATAAGACTAAATACTGGTTCAAAGTCATTTTGAGAATGTACCTATGTAATATGGATATAAGGGTCCATATCATGAAGTTCATTGTGTCATCCATGACACTAACTCTTTGTAACCACATCCAAAACATTGATAGTGAAAATATAGAGGATGAAATATCCCACCATTGTATGAGATGATTCTCAAGGTGGTTTTGGGGGATCCACTCATCGGATAGAAAAAAATTGGAATTTTTACTATGGACGATGTTTCACCCAATAATCGCATTGGTCATATTAGCCATGTACTTCATGCAGTGAATTAGAGGTTGTGGAGATATAGGTGGTCCAATAATAGGTGGCATGGGCTTCCATATTCATCATCTATCGCCACTAGGATATCATGTTTTAATAGCATATCTATTAGCCTCAAGGTGCCAAAATATTCCATCTATATTATGGGGAGGTTTGTATCTCCATTGGGATCATAAGAAAATTTCTCATATCCCAATCCATTGGTGGATGTATGATGAGTTCCTCTATATAGGGAATGTGTGAGATGACCATGAGAAAATAAAAGACCTTTTGTGAACATTGTAGTGTGTAAGGTACATACAAGGACAAGCTACGTATTTAATACATCCATTCACGAAATGTTTCTTTTACATATTGAATTATTAAAATGTATATATACCAAATATTTTTGAGAACTGTTAAAATATTCTACGTATATACTACACATTCCAAGGGTAATTCTTTCATTATTTGGAGCACTCCTACTATATGATTATAGAGGTGATCTGGTGGAATATGTGGATGCATAGAATTAATAATGGATCTCCTATGGTATGGAATGTGGGGTTTATTTCCATGTTGATCTATAACTACATGATTCAAATAAGGGATGCTAATATAGGGGTGTCTCAATGTAAATTCATCATAACTGTGATGCTGGTGATGGGAAGTCCTATTAACATAGAAGTCTCAGTATTAGTAAAGTCATTTTAGGTGATCCTCCACGTCATCCAAATAAAGAACATGATCCATTTGTGTGGTTCCCTACATTTATTTTATATTTGGGTTTTATCACACATGGGAAGACATGAATTCAAAAACCCAATATCCCATAGAAATATAATCTTCCAAAAGGAAATGTTGAACATCATTGGGAGCCACCTAACCATGTGGTGCCTTGTGGATGTACTACCAATGTTTGGGAAACCATATAGATTTATCGTTCACCTATTATCCTTCCAATGTGGATTTTGACTATTTATGGAAAGGGGACCATTGAGTAGATATCATATATATTTGAATATCATGGTGTTATATTGGTTGAAATGAAGGACTCCATCATGAGTTGTTATCTATGAAACCCATATCAGTTCACATGTATATTCATTTTCTATAGAAACTGAACCCGAAGTTATACATGGGGGTTTTCATGAACTCTATCCTTCAGTATTGAGGTTGATCTTGTTCATGTTCACTCAGGATGAATATAAATGGTAGTATGAGTTACTACCTTTTATTGTTGTATATGGACTAACCCATTATTTTGCACTGAGTTCGGAGGTCGTGTATCCTGGGGGGATGAAAACACACCATACCATCTGAGATGTTAATGGAGATGACCTACAAATTTGGGGATTTAAGAGATTGGTGGTCTGATCAAGTTTTGGAAGAAGTTTGGGGTGGGTTAGTAATGTCGGTGAAATTGGAGAATCAGAAGTCCCTTCCCTAGTGCATGAAGATACTTGAAGTGGATGAGTAGAATGAGGGCCGACTATACAAGGTAAGTATTCATCTGAAGAAGGTGATCCCTCTATGGTGATATCAAGGGTGAATTACCAATTCCCATGGAAGCTAATACACCGTCTTCATGATTTCAGTGATCTTTTTTTCCAATTCTTTGTGGAGTAAAGGTATTAAAAATTAGTTCAAATCCTATAAGGGTGTCGTCGTAAATCACCATTGGTGTGATATTCAATACATGAATAGTCATGTGGGGGTATTAGTTTGTGTTAAACATGCTATAGAAATGAAATATATGATGGATATAGATAAAATTTTCTAATTTCATGGAATAGAACATCCCTTGAATGACTGGGTGAAGGTGATTCTGGAAATGTATTCCCATCCGATAATCTATGCAGGTCACACAACTACAACTACACCTAAAGGAGATGTTTCATTACAGTCACATGGAAGTGATTCCTACTAAGAATCATCTAGATATAGATATCCTACTATTTATATTTAAATATTTATGATAATTTTGATGTATTTGGACATTAAATAACCCTAAAATGGTTTCCTAACTTATTTAACATTCACAGAAATCACTGAGAAAAAGGAGGGGTAGGTCTATGATGAACCTCAGGAGGAGTGTGATGGATCCTTATCCCATAATGGGTGGGAGTGAGGGGTCCCTCCCTGATGTGGCATCCAGGGGTGTCCAATCATTTGTTGAAGTAGTGAATATGTCTGAGGTGGAAACTACTAAAAATATGACTTACTGGGAGGGATTACCTATAAATATACCAGAACTCCTCCCTGGATTGTATCACTCATGTAAGCCTAATTCATTTTTTCATAATTGTATTTTCCACTTTAATCACCCATATTCAGATGATTCATATTTCAATGTAGTTCAAACCATGATTGGTGATCATTCGCCTACATCAACATCTAATTTGGGTGTGCTAGCAACCAATGTGGGTATGAAAGGTTCTATTCTATAGGAAAAAATAGTCAGGGAATATGTGGTTGTAAAACTAACCAGGATGGTCCCACCAAAATGGATGGGTGATACAAATCCATCAATGGAGGGGGATGAGAATGTTCTTATTATGGAGATTGATGAAGGAGTTTTGTTGGTGGATTCTATTAAATAGGCCCCACAAGACTCTATCATTGAGGATGAAGTAACTGTGAAATATGAGTAAATTTTATCGATATATGAGGAAATTAGGTTGGAATCATTGGATGTTCCTTCAATGGGATTATCATAGGTGTATTTTTCAAAGATGAGGAAAAAATTTATTAATAATAGGGGAAATTGAGGAGTCAGGGACATTCACATCTACCTCAGTCATCCCAAAAGGGGAATTTAAGGAAACCCCTATATGGGAAGGGTCTGGAGAGGATCCATTCATAGGGATGGATTACAATAGTTCAACAAATGAATAAATTCTAATTGATGATCCAGCCTATTTTTTTGTTGGTCTTCCTTCCATACGAGCCTACATCGCCTGAAGAATACAAGGATTATGGCTTAGATACTATTGAGGAGAACCAAATAATATATCATAAGGCGTGGAGGTTTCTATTGAACTTCATCACACATACCAAGATAAATGTCATTCTATAGTGTATGGGATATCTCCTCCACTATCTAGTCATCTGGGTATCTGGTTGGTGGAATCTAGCAACCTGCATGCATTGGCTCGAGACATCTTTGGTGAGAAGGGGCATGTCAAATGGAAGGTAATTTCCCTTTCTTGGATGTAACACATGGATAAGGGATTCATGTCACTTGAGGTTTCTAATATATGGTTTTCCAACTAATTAGGGTTGACATAAGAGTATGTGGATGTCCCTTCATACAAAGATAAAGTGATAAACTAGATAAAGGTCTAATTAGTGGTGGTAGAGGTGACATCCCTGGTGGTTGAATGTCACAATGAGTAGAACTGGATGGGGATTAGGTACTAATAGGTGTGCCTCTAGGAAAATGATGAGGTGGTAGACCTAGAGGAGTGACAATAGACCCTTGGGGAAACTCAGTAGTGGTCAAATGAGCTCTAACTACAAATAGTTGTGCTCGATCCATAGGGGTAGTTTACAAAAGAGAGGCTCTCTAAAACGTTTTTTTGGTATATTTTAAACTCACTCAGCCTTGAACATGTTTCCTCCACCATATTAAATTATTTAAATTCAATCATACTTGTGAGACAAATAATTATCAAGCCCGAAGATCACGTGAGTCACAATTAGCGAGACAAATAAAGGATAACAATGTCATATCCCATATATATTAGAGTGTTTGATAATCAAAACTTAGTGACTTTATTTAATTATTGACAAATGGGATTAAATGGGATGTGAGTGTGTATGGACATAGAAAGTGACTCCTTAAAATATGTCATACTTTCCCTACATGAGATGGTGCATGAATGGGGTAATGCCAACCATATTTAATTCTACCAAAAAATGGGGAATGGAGAGAGTGAATCATGAATCCTAATATGTGGAACATAATGGGTGTGGAATTATGATATGGAATAACTACTAACCATTATCGAGACATGGAATCCATATAATTTTTTGAGGATAAGGACAAATAAATTGGGATAACTAGTGGCATTTTTGAAACATGAGTCATCTCTCAAAATGTCATCCATATCCTTATACGGAATTATCCAAGGATGTATGGTGAAACATTTATTCCATGAACAAATTCGTTTTTCATTAGAGTATAGACATGGATGAGGGTGAGGATCTAAATAACGGGAACATGAATCATGTAAATAATGTTATGGAATGATTGAATTGATTACATCCCACTTGGAATTAATCTACCATCCCTCTAAGCACCTTGGGGTAGGTGTATTAGTGATAAATAATGATCCAACACATATTATTGGGGTAGGGTCTAATAATGAGATGAGATATGGTTTAAGAACAATAAATTTGAGGAAAATGGCCAACACTGAAGGAATGTGTGTCTCAAGGATTGGCCTAACGCTCCATGCAGTTAATATCATTCAATAAGGATGATAGACATGATGTTTTACACCATATAGTGGGGACAATATAACTGTGGTTTAAAATCATATAGCAATCATAATAGACATTAATTTTTACAGCATATCGTAATGAAGATAGACAATAAGTTTTATGTCGTACGAAGAGAATGATGTATCCTATATTATTATCACCATGTGATAAGAAAGATGATATGTTTTTGGGTGATTATGGCATTGCTGGGGGGGTCCATCGATATCTACTTCATTTATGTTTTTGATCTTAACTAGTTTGTTCGTAATAGATGTGCCTATATGTTGATAAACATGGTTAGTTCCTATTCTTCCCTTACTTTCTATTCCCATGAACTTGACCCCATTTTTGGTTTCGTCCATGGTTCTGGTAGAGTAGTTTTGAATGTGTTGGATTATATATCATTGGTATTCTTGGAGGTGAAACTATTTTTGTTTTCTTGTTTTCTATTATTTTTATGGTTGTGGACCTAAATACTGGGTTGAATTCCATTCCAATGAATTGTTCGCAATTGAAGTCTTTATCTGGTCATCTCGACTTCGATGTCATGTCCCAAATCTCCAATCCCAATTAGTGTGAATAAATGATATTCTATTACTTTTTGGGGATATTTTTACTGAGCGGTCGATGGTTTCCCAAGATTCATGATGGGCATATTCTCTTCCCCTTTAGTCCCCCATTGAGTTTATTCTTTCATATTTCTTGTTTACATTGGTGTTCTTGAAAAATCATCTATTTTTGTGTTGGGTCATTCTACTTTTTGTTTTTTTGTATGAATGGTGCAACTATTTCGATTTCTATATCCCAAATATTGAGTTAATTTTGGTATTTTAAATGCTCATATTGATGTATTTGGAAAATGGAAACATCGTGTATAATGATACATTTATTGTGGTTTATAATTTTAAATTTACATTAGGTTATGTGTTTTTTCACATATAGTGATGGTCTGTATGTTCAAATCATTTTCAGTTTGAATTTCGTCTCATTGTTCTATCAAGTCGGTTCATTTTTAGGGTTAAAAATAAACCTAAAATGTGTATTCATAAAAAAATTTGGAATTGGAGTGACCAGGATGATGTGTATGGTGGTTATGAACCAAACTTCCCATATATTAATCCTCATATGAGATCATGAGGCAATCACATGTGTGATGAATGATATAATTTTACTGTTTAATATCATGTTGAAGGATGTGTGTGAACTGATGTGAATGAAACACATCCTACCATATAGGTGAATGGATTAGGATGGTAATAATATATGAGAATTACCTTGAGAGGCCCATAAAAATGGGTGTTAGAGGTCTCCACACTAAGAGAAGGGATCTAAGGAAGGTCTCATACATTTTATGTTTGTGATGCCTAAACCATAGGGTTAATGATCTAAAAGGATATGTGTATTTTTTGAGATTAATAAAAAACGAATAAGGGAACTTGGAAGTCCTTACACCAAAAAACACTCTCACATGTGTACTAGAACATGCTTTAATGACATGATTATTAGAGTGGGGCTTCCATTTTGTGTCCATAGACCTTGAACCATTGGTTTTGAGCTCTTATTCTATATTTTTATAGTTTGGATATATGTGCACCCTAAGTTGTTTTGAATGTCCAGAAATATGGATTATTAGATTTGAAAGCAGGTTAAAGAAGATATATGGAATGTAGAACATATGGTGTGGTTTGAAAATAGTTTAAGATAATGATGTTTGGATGTGGGCTCTTGGATTATGGTTAGAGTTTAGACCATGGAAAATATTTTATGTTTATAGTCAATCGAAAATAGAGAGATAATTTCTTTAGGAATATTAAAATCCTTGAGGTAATGTTACCCAAAATGAATGGAGAAACCTAAGAGACCGCCCGATGTTGTGAAATACATTTATGAGACAACCCACAGATAGTTTAATGTCATGATTATTTGACCATGTCTCTCTGTTTACAATCATCAAGCTGAGAAATTTTTTTTTGAATACCCTAAATTGACATTTATATAATGGAAGAGTGTTAACCTGATGTGATTTATAGGTCATTGGATATCCTTAGTCCATGCACCACATTCTTATGGTGACATTCATAGAATTTAAAATTGATATTCAAAGACCTATACTACTAGTTAATGGTTGTAGAGTTTCTGAGATGGAGTGACTCGCACGTCTCAACCATTCATGAGAGAAAACTTCTCATGAATCTGATGCCCATGTGAGCCATGTTCAATATGAGAAATAAGTAGTGGTACAATGTTCCTAATTCTTGTAACTAAATTCACAATGAGGGGTAACATTGACTTACATATCTCACAAGGTTGATTATGACTACTAAGACCTATATAGTGATGGAAATGACTATATGAAGGATTGGGAAAAAATTTGTCCATTTCTGAAACACAAGTTCATTACTGTCTTTTGGGAGGTTTCATGGTACGAATTTAGCAGCATAGTAGGTATTTTATCTCTCTTGAGGGAAAGGAATATTCCCATATTAAAATATGCTTTATCCTGGTTCTATATGATATATTTGCTGACATCCAAAAATTATTGTATAAGGAATCCTTTTACGATTTCAAATTGTAAGGATATAGTTTAATATTGCTAACTAAGGACATTAGTCTTGGTAGTTCTAATTAAAATAACTCAGATAGTGGGTCCTATTAGTTTTAAAATATGAGGCTTAGGATGGAACATGAATTACACATTAATAATAAAAGATATCCTACCGATGTGGATCATAGGTGTTTAAAAAAGGTTTTCTCCTAGATAAAAATGTGATAACCTGACATTAATTCATGGTTGATGGGTCCCCTTTCCTAAAAAAACTTGAAAACACATACCCCATGATGACATCTAGACATTGGGGAATGAATGACCATCTATTAATTTTCTGAAGGGGTTGTTCAAAAGATTATTTATCCAAGACTCTCTACATATCTATTAAGGATTGCAATCCTACCATGTATAGTTCAAAAACACATTGGAGAGGGATACTAGCAATGAAACGGGGATACCCTCTCGAACATGGATATTGAATCTCTTCATACTAAGGAATGAGGCATACTAATTTTATACCCGCAATGATTTTCTATCATTATTAGGATTTCCAATTTTACATGGTTTAAGGTATTGTTTAACATATTTTGATGAGGATGGAATGTACGAAGATTATGCATTGATATGCTCATTATTTTATTACTCATATGAGTATATGAGGGAATATCTATTTTCTGATTTTTCAAGGTAAATGAATGGATCTTATTCATATGAAGGAATCCAAACTGGGTAATTTGGTGCGAAAAAATGAATGGGTTTTCATGGAATCAATAGTTGGGAACATTGATTGAAATTCATGGTATCACTAAATATCCTATAAGTATGGGAATCACACCACACATAATTATATAAAAAGGATGGAGACATAAGCTTATTGAAACATCAGTGATCTAGAAGACAATGATAATGAGGTTGGATGAAAACAAATAATTGTGATTGTGTGTGTACATGGGCTCCTTGTTTGATGTCATAGATCAAGGACTAGTTGTAAATAGATTATTATCCTAATTATTGAACATTGGGGAGGTGTTCCAAAGTTTTTATTGTTAATAAGTGTTGAAATATAACATTAATGGACCCGAGGAGGCCCTACACCACATGAAACAATCGTAGATCCATTTGTATAATGAAATGGTCGTACGGTCTACAATAGTGAAAATAGTTGGAATTCACAATTTTCCGACTACTAGATGAGAAAGAGAATAAATTCATGAATCTTGGAATATGGAGGAATTTTTTGTTTGAATGGTATATGTATTTCATGAAAGTGGTATATGTTAACGTGAATGTATCCAATGGACGATCGTGATCCATAAACAACCCAAGAATAAATGGCATGTTGATTAAGGTCTTCTTTAATGTACCAAGGGATAGGTAAAAAATATTTTATTGTCATGATTCTTGTACCAAGGATGTGTTTGTCTCAGGGGTATCTTTGTGAAATAGAAGTGGTAAATCCTGACATGAATGGTTCCAAAATGTATCATGCATAACATATACTCCTCATGAATATCCACATAATGATTAAGGTTATAATTCATGAACCATGAAATGGGCCACGGTTATGAATGGTTAATAAATATTTTTTTGGGCTTGAATATAACAATTACATGAGTCACTACATATATTAAGAGAATGGGAATAAATCTACATGTAGTTTTAAGAAATGCCATGACTGGAGATTGATGCTAAAGGGGGATACACCCTCAATCTAGGATATTAATTCTTCTCATGTTAAGGTATGAGGAATCCCAATTTTAATGGTGGTATGATCTTCTCTCATAAAGTGGTATCCTAATATTATATGGTGCAAGGGAAAAATTTATCATCATGTGCTGAGAATGAGATGTGTGAGTCTTAAGCAATTTGAATCTTGTTGTACTCTTCCTCATATTGGTCTATTATGGAATATAATTTTGGTGATGTGTCGAGGGAAATTAATAGGGATTATACCTTTGAATGAGGCCCAATAGGGTATTTTCGGTGATATATATTCTTGTAATGGATGTGTTTTTGGTCAATTTATTTATGGTACTCTAGATATAAATTATAAGAATCAGTATTTGTCCCATAAGGATGGGAATACATCTACACAAAGTTATAAAATGACTGTGGAGTCATAAGACATTATGAAAAATTAGGGATGAATTCAACCCTATGGAGGACCGATTGAAAAAAATTTAATGTCAATTTTCTTTAAATTTGGATCCTAGTTTAGTTTCATTGATCTATGACCGACTAGAAATAGTATATGGTCATAATTAATCTACCATTGAAAGGTTATCATAGGATGTTTGTATGTAGAATAGGATTTAAAACATGATGAGAAATAAATCAAGGAGGTCTTACATCACATAAAGAAAACCTTGAGCTTTATACAAACATTTTATAGTTGAATGGTCTAGATTATGGTAAACAGTTTAATGTCAACATGTATGGATGATAGGGAAAAAATCAGTTTAATGTCATGATACATAGAATGGAGAGGGATTGATTTTTTCAAGGGGTATATGTCTAGAAATAATGATGCACAACATGAAAATAAGTTATCTAAATGAGGATCACATACGAAACAAGTACACCAATGAAAACTGAATGACATTTATAGTCATAATTCTTTAATCAGGGGAAATGTAGAAAATTGTTTAATGTACTGATGCATGGATTAAGGAAATAGTATCCTCAGGTTTATCTGTGTGTCATTAAAGAGGTAAAACTAGACATGAAAGGATAAAAAGAAGTTCACATAACACATATACACCACAAGTTGAAATAAAATTAGTTTAAAATCACAATTCATGGATCTTGAATGTGGGGAATGGGATAAAATATTGATAAATTCTCAACAAGTCCCAAAGATATTATATCATGGAGTGGCCACATATCTAATGATGATGGGAATCAAGCCACACAATGTTTTGAGACATGGCGTGGTTTGAGAGGAACAATGGTGGCAGAAATTCTCCCTAGTTATTTAATTAAGTCGTCTAACGATTGTCATGTGGCATCCCATTCTTAATGCATGGGGTATGTCCATAATTTATTTTTTTACAGAGGAAAATGGTTTTTCTATTTCAGATCAGATGAGAATTCTTAATTCAAAATTTGGTTAGGATTTTTTAATAACCCATTTTTATCATATGAGGCATCCCAATTTATATGGGGTAGGAATTGATGAATTATACCATACATAACACATGATCCATTTTAGATTTTATGTTGTAAGAGTATCTCTCATTACGAGGAATCATAATATTATATAGGATAGTTCTATAGTTTATAACTGTGTGATTAGGGCGTTAGGCTTCATAGTTTAATGTAACACAACTTGGATTGTATGGTTAGAAAATTGATTATGGTCATAATTCTTGGACTGATCAATAATAATTTAATTTTGTGTTTCATACATTGATTGATTTCATTTTATGTTCATAAAGTTTTAACCATGGCTCATATAAAAAGGATTTTAGTATCATTCTGGAGTGACAATCCCAATGTGAATTGGGGTCAGGGAGTCCCAATGCTACAACACACATTCCCAAACAGATTTGTATATATATTAGATTTGAGATTCTTTGACATAAACTCCTTGTTTTTGGTCGTTGAGCTTGGACCATAGGGATACATTAGGTTTATGGTCTTAAAACTCCATAAATTTTTGTGACTAATGTTACGTATTACTCTTGGAACCACATGTAGGCTATTAGATTAAGGTCAAAAATCACTGAGTAATTTCACAGTTAAACATCACGTGATGGGGAAATGGAAGGCTTATTACCTGAAGTGTTTTGTAGGAATCTTAGTATGGGTAGAAGATGTGATGTTCTCTCCTTCTATGGTGATCAAAGATTGTTCTCTATTATAATGGAACTTCTGGAAGATGTACAACGATTCCTACACGGGACCATGCTTCAATAGATTCTTTCCATATATCATCATCATTATGATATCCCATTCCATGTTACTCTGGAGTAAAGAGTTAAGACAAAACATCACGTTTAATTCTCTCACTGACTTATTTTAGTGCCTCTCTATATCTTTCAAGTCCTAGAGCCTATTCTCTTTGAGGGCCTTCAAAAAATATGTACAAATTTATAACATTCTGAATGTTTTATGTTGGTCATATGTAGTTGATCGGGGTGATGGAAATTATTCCTTGATGGGAAAGACTGCCTATGTTCCATACAACAAGCAATACAGATTCTCCAATGAGGATTTTTGAGTTGTATTCTAATATCCCATATGGTGTTTGGGTGCTTTTTAGGGTAACATCTTCTGATTGATCCCATTATATTCTGCAGAATGTTATAGAGGGTCATGTTAAACACCAAAATCTACCCATTTTCTTTTTCATTGTATCAAGTATTATGGATGTACAAGATATTTTAGATGGCATACAAATTTTTTTTTAATCAATAAATATGTTGGTTCCATTTACTGTGATAATAGAGTGTCGAACTCGAAATTGGTGGATGACGTGTTTGATCATGAAGTCGGTCATGGAAAAATATTTGACTTCTTTTTGGGAAATAAATTCTACAAATTTGGAGAATAAGTATATTGTAGTCATAATGAATCTATTCGGGTGATATTTCATTTATCTGTATGGTCCCCTAGTGTTGAGTCTTTATACTACAAAGGGCATAGAGTAATTTGTGCTATGGAGAAGCATTGGTTATTGATGCAAAATGATATCATGGATATGACCGGAATAACACCTCGTTGTTATCATGATGTAGTCATGGACCATGGTGGTCTATAATTATCGTAACACATGAATCTGATGAAAGAGATTAAATCCCAACTTATGCATACAACATTTCCCGAAATGTACCTCATACATAACCAAGGGGGTCTTGTATCCTCAGATGAAATGGATAATAATCTAACAAAACCCACATATATAGATATTTTTCACAATGTTAGGCCCACTTTGAAAGGTGAATTGTGCTACACACCAATAAATTCACACACACATGGCCTTGTCTGGATGGTGGATTCCATGTTGGAGATAATCCACAAAGGGAGTAATTCAAATGTGTGTCATCTCTGCTATAGGGGAACCTAAGGTTCCTAGAACAGAAGTACCAACATCCACTTGGTTTACCTATTGTTTTTCATCATCATCTAAAAGGGTAGTGGAAAGGACCCTCTAGTGCCTTACCTAGATGACCAGGTAATATTGGTCATTTTGTTCAATTAGCAATGCCAAACTAGGAAATGAATTGGCTCGACCGTTGTGTGACTAGTGAATTGGGGTCACCTCTAGATAAGAAGGTAACTAATCACTCAGTTAATGATTACACCCTTCTATGGGGGAAATCTATAGATCCCTAATGATGTAGTCTCACTTGATCTTATTGAAGACTGGATCGAAGAATCCCTTCACCAGAAAGCGGGGAACTGAAATCTCAATTGACAAATATATACTTCTTATCAGATCATGAAAATCTACCTTGTTTTTTTTACTCTTTCTTGGAATAGTGTTGAGTAGAGAAAATGTCACAATCATGATTGATTCAAACAATCCTGAGGCCTAAAAAATTAATCATGGGGTAGTATATCCTTCCAATGTCTTGGCTTTGAGAGGTAACATCATAATAAATCTACCAATAGGGCACGATTTGTTCCACTAAGAGGATAGCCTCAACCGAGAAATATATATCCAATGGAAGTTATTCATTGATGGATGGACAACGTGGAAAAATTCCAAAGTATGTCCATTAAAAACCCTTCTACCAAAGAAACCTAATCTTGAATAGTCATAAGAGAACTTCCCAGTATTCCCACTGTCCTATCAGAATCAAACTATTGATAATATAAATAAATTATTAAACCCAAGGCACCATATGTATCTCATTATGTTTTCAGTAATGTTTTAAAATTTGAACGTTAAAATCCATTTTGTGGTAAAACTTCTGAAAAGGATAGTACATGGTGTCTATGTTAAGGGGAATGTGACAGGGAAATTATAATTTGTCCTCTATTCACTTTTTTTTGGAAATAAGGGAACATATGGACCGTTCA
Source organism: Viscum album (assembly GCA_963277665.1). Lineage (NCBI taxonomy): Eukaryota > Viridiplantae > Streptophyta > Magnoliopsida > Santalales > Viscaceae > Viscum > Viscum album. Next base: position 1,390,668,183 of record OY728126.1, on the reverse strand, counting down.
AGGGTAGTCACTTAGAGGAAGAGTTCCTTCCCTGAAATGAGTGGCATCATAACTGGAGGCCATAGTAGGTGTTGTTTGATATTCTCAAACACAGTTTGACACTATTCATCCCCCATCTAATCAAGAAATTTCTTCACAAACCTCATGATCTAAATAATCATTCTAACCATATATGCAATAAATAAGCATATATAGTCTATATTTCATTGGAGGCCCCACAACTCTATATAATCTCTCATGGGAGGCATTTGGATGAGGTCCTTGATCTTCTTTGGTTTAATCATAATGCTTATCTATCATTTGATGATGTAGATGAATTTCCATGATGTATCCAAAATTTCTCATCATAAGGGGTTATTATTCAACTATTGGGAAGGATGAGTTCCTAATTTTTTTTCAAGATCAATAATATGGTCATGAAATCGGTGGTATATGAAAATTGTGTCATCTGTATAACATTCCACCAATTTCCTAATGACCATCTTGAAAATTTGGTGTATGGTCCCCTAATAAGTAAATCATGTTTTCTCCTAGATGAAGGTAATCTAATGAAAGTAAATGCCCTTTTGAGGTGATCTGAATCCAATGAAAAATTCATCATCCGAGAACATCGTGATCTAATTATATAAATAGTATCCATCTATAATAGAGATGGCCTGAAACCCGAATACAACATCGATCAACAGACCTATCACTGGAAGGGTAAAATAATCCTTTAGAAAATGGTGTTTGAGATCCCAAATGAAGATATATAATTTAATCTAACCATTATTATTTCTATCTAGGTTGATTTTGTCTATTCAATCTGGGAAATGTGCTCCTTGATGATGTTGGTTCTGAAAATCTTGTCAACTTCAGCCTTGACCATTGCACCCTGAGAAGGGTGCATCATTCAAATAGGATTACTAAACCCAAAATGACTCTATGTTTAGCTGAGATGGAAGACAATGACCTGAGGTTCGTTCCTTAACATCTCTTCATATATCCTAGGTGAGACATTGAGGTTTTTCTTTAGAAATCTATATAAGGCTACAACTCCTAAGGGGATATGATTTCACACATCAACATCATCTTTAGATCAGCCTCATTACCAAGGTTCACCCTTTTTAAAATATCAACTATAGTGATGAAACCCTCTCTGAATGAAGGAGGAGTATATTCAAAATCAACTTCATCGTCTGAGATAGGAGAATCTAAGGTTGGAAGCAACTATTTAAGGTTTGTTGATAAATGGGAGGCACTGAATCCATTTTTGGGAGGAAATGGAATCCCCGGTGACGGGATCCTACTATACTAAAATTATGAAATAGATGTCATTGCGCCGATTCAATCCCTACACCAACAGTGAAGTCCTTTCATTATGTCAAATAAATGGTGGAATGTATGATTTTGATATTTAATTCCATCTAGGTGGATCAAATGAGACTATTGGGGATTGGTTGTTTCAGAGAAACCATATTAATACCTCAAATGAGATGGGGCTTCTAGTATTACTAATTAATTTCTAGTATAGGAGTTTGAGGTAATCTTTCTATGATTATTATTCATAGGATTTTGGAAACACTTATTCTTAGTTGAAACAAAGGAACCTCCCAGGTCTACCCTGTATCTTCTTACAATTTAATTGGTAGAATTAAGCTATCATTCATTTATTTTCAATGATTGAATATAGAGGATACCAAATCATTTTTGGCATTGTTGCACTCAACTTTGTTATTAGAAACAACTTCATTTATCTATTTTAGTATTATTCATCTGGATAGAAGGCCTTATATGCTTCAAAATTGGAAACATCACCCTTGATTACCCATACTAAACTATCAATGTACTATTTTAGGCATCGCTTAAATGTGGATGGTACCTTTACATATAAATGTAAACAATAGCTAGTTTAATGTACAATCCTTCAAGCGGACCATGAATTTGGTTCTTGATAACATGACACCAAACATGGTCCTCAACTGTACCCTAATACATGATTTTATATCAATCCTATCAAAAAACATGAATTATTAGGTTAGAGGGAGTCAGATCTAATTCACTCATTCACATCATGTGGAGTGTCAACATTAAGATATGTTAAATCTAGAACATGTATCCACCAGACAATGTCGCGCATTCATTCCATTGAACATACTTGTGATTTATAGTGGTAATATGTTCCGATTTATTATGATCCCCTCATCATCATGAAGGAATGATATAATGGACATTCATTATTCTTCCCTTACTACCTGAGTATAATAGGCCTATGTGACAACTAATTATACAACAAACTGGAGAGGGATTCTCAGATCATATTCAAGGATGTCATGGATATATTAGGACAATTGGAGGTCCTCATTGTTCTATATCTTCATGGGTATTTGGTTTAGGTTCTTTAAGACATCATATATCTACTCCAAGGGGTTTTTTTAATAAAGGGGACACTCTCTTGAAGGGGAACAATAGATGATTATGGTCTAACTCCTAAGTGACAATTACTGTTGGAAATATTCTTCTTCTTACTATATCACTTGATCATAAAAATGGCGGACGAATATCTGTTGGATGTGGATAATCTCTGGTTGGAAGTGACAGATCACAATGTAGTCTTGGATGAGCTGTTCAATCAATTAACATATCAAATTAACATTCAACTGTAGGGGCATGAATGATAGATTGGATTTAGAGGAAACAATATACTAGACCGTATGAGAAATGTAAATTCTATACATAGTGGAATTCACATCTCAGTTTCACTCACTATACTGAGTATTCTGGTGGATTATATTTCATCTTATCATCCCTCAATGGCATCAGTCTACGATATCTGCGGTGTTTAAATTGAATTATAACTATCGAGCATCATGAAGTGGTGGTCAATCCTGAAAATAATCTTGGATGAGCATTCCAATTACTATTCTATGTAATATTCTATAAATACCTGTACATTAGGTGAATCTATTAACTAAGGGTTAAGTTGTCTCTAATGGTATGATGTGGGTTCAATTCTACTAGGGTACATTGATTCCCACTTATAGTGTTAGTGTCTATTATTCTATGACATAGAGGACAAAGAAGCAGTTCTAGAGTAAGTGATTGAAGGGGGAATATAATACACATGAGGTTCAAGCCATCTCAAATGTGAAATTATGATACCATGAGCATTAGCGACAACCTTGTGAGAAATCAAATAATCACACTTATGCACCCCACTATTTTGAGCCTATCAACATTAACCTGATCCTTTAATAACATTATATGGGTCACCAAAGACATGCACCACCTATTCTAGAACATCAATCAACGTGATCAATCAATTATCCACATGATCCTAGAGAAAATCCATGAACACAAAGTGTTCCATGATGGTATGTTGGAGGAGCTTATAAAACAAACAATGGTTGGGGTGTTAAGTGTCTACGACCTCCTAGGGTTTCATAAATTATTTTATATTCATCATTTCATTCGTTATGGAGTAGATGATGTATCTATAAACATATGAATCTATAAAATAATAGGTAGTGTTTCTTCCATTTTGGAATGCCACTCTGGGAGCCTAACTTTGGGGTTTGGCTATAGCCACATTTTAGCTTCTAATAGGCTATGTTTGTAGAGGTGGTTCATGAATGTTTCCTGATGGATGCAGATTCTCTTGTGAGGTCTAAAACTAGAGAGGTTCATTTTTTAAATCTTCTAATGTCTCTAAAAGATCAGGGGCCTCTACATGCACGATGGCTAATATATCTTCTTTGGAAGGCCTTCTCATGGGAGCTATAAGAGGCAGTGGGTGTGACTGTTTTGTTTACTAAATTGATTAATCCAAATGGTTGGCCTTAGAAAAAACACTAATAATCCACCTAGAATGATAAGGGTCTTGATGTTATGAATTATCTTATCCTTGATATTTCCCAATAAAACCGTGTGAATGTGTTCTTTAAACACTTTCCTATCGACCGAATATGCGATACCATTCCCTAAAGTGAAAAATATATAACTCCATAATCCAGACTATAAATGTACTTGAAGTAGCCAAAATACATTTCTTTATTTGTGGGGTAGATGAACTGATATAGGAATTAACGTTACAGGACCTCCCAACTAGAAATAAACTATATAAGAATATGATAATACAAAATGAATACAAGTCCATCTAGTGTCTGAATAATGCACTAGATATTGGCATCCACCAACTATATCAGGTTACCTATATTAGTTCTAAACCATTAAATATAGTCTTATTTTTGTCTAAATAGGTCTCCTATATCATTGAATGGGGAAAATGTAGATTTCCAAATAATGGGGAAACTCGGATGTTTTCCACCCATGTCAGGTGCAACATTTTGTCCAGCTGGATTGCCACCTGTCGTATCTCTAAAGAATCTAGGTGAGTGGTGAGATCATCTATTAATTCATATTGTCTAGGGCCCACATATTTGTAACATTAGATGAGAAATAATACATTTAAAATATCATCATATTTGGGAGAGGCACGACCCATTTTTTGTAGAGCATAAAGCTGTTGCTCGGGCATGTTTGAAAAATCATACCTCTTTTGCATTCCATAAACACCATCTTCTCCTATGAATGGCAGTGGGGGTCCATAAAATATGATATGGGTATTCCATTCATTGAATAATTTTATCCCCACTAGATGATAGATGAAATATCTTAGGTGATTTGGAAACCAATTAACCATGTGTTCCGCGAAAATCCATTTATACTCTTCGAGTTACTCGAGCAAGGTGACAAAAATGGCTATGTATATTCTTTTGAAAAAACCTATAATGGATTTGAAGTCTAACTATATTCATTAAATATTTTGTGATAAAGATGGGTGTGTATTAATTACTCATCATAATTATCTTTGAGGCCATGTTCATTCCTCTACTAATGTGTGAGGACACCTACAAAGAAATATTACTCTCACTATACATTCCCTTGAGGAAGGTCCTCCTTGTCATTCCCTACATTAATTCCCCCATACCTATGTTCTTCATTTATGTTGGGGATAACCATGATTACTCCAATGGAAACCATAGGGTAACCCTCATCATTGGAAGATAGTCCAGACTGCATCATGATTGGGTGAAAGTAAAGAGCTATGTATTATCCATAGGCTATAGTCTCTGTGTGCTTAGATGCTTCATACATAACATGGTAGGAAAATGTGAGGCTCTTAACACACATTTTCAAATGTTTCTATAGATATTATTATGAATCATGGTGCTGGGTAACATGAAAAAATGGCATCTCAACAGCATAGAACTACTAGTTGATAGATTTGAGGTGCCCCAGACATCTTAGGTAGGTATACTAACCATCATAGTTGTTGCGAAAGGTTTTCCAAATAATTCCTTTGGAACACATAGCCTGGACCACAGTTAGGGACCCCATTATGTAATGTTTGAAGCATCTAGTGTCGAAAGCACCATAGATAGTTGTTCAATGACCAGAACCTCAAACAATACCTATTTTGAGAGGAAGGGTCATTATCTTGGACATCCCAGACCCCAATTGGCATTAGACAATGTATGAATGTTGCCACAACTATCAACCATCACTTCTACTATCATGGATATAAGGGATTCACCACTTATGTAAAATGTTTGCGGTGTGCATGAACATCTCTTGGGGGAGGCACCAATCATATAATAACATCACTATATTATGTTGTATTCACCACTTCCACATATGTGAGAGGGGCAGTATCCATTTTTTCAATGAATATATCACTATGTGAAGGCATTATACTAGCAGCCAAAATCTCTCCAACATCATAAGATGATTTGTGGAGGTGGTAATATAGAATTGAAGAGAGAGATATCACTAAAATCCCTATAAGAGTTCTAGGAGAACCACTACCAACATGTAATTACATAGGGATCTGGTGACCCTATGGTACTTGACATCAGCTATGGTGACTCTTAGACATAGATCTCTTACCTTAGACTCTGATATATGGAGTGAGACTCAATATCCATGTATATCATCCCCTCATCATCTAAAATGTCAATGAGGTCACTATCGAAATAGCATATCCCATGATTTCTTCATTAATAGTGAGTATTTTCTCTTCCTCCTTGGAACAGTTCATCAGGACATGTAATTACATCAATACGACAAGGACCTCCATGTTGTTTTCTAGTATCATGGTGAGTAAAAATGATTTTTATTATAAAAACATGAATTCCTATAATATTAATATATATAGAGAGGGCAGGACCTCCACTTTGATAGGTGATGGAGTGGTGAGGTCCACCACTCTTCTGGGTAATAACATGGGGAGATCCCCCATGTTGGTTTTAGTGACATGGGTAGGACCTTAGTATCATGAAGTAAAATTATGGGGAGGGCCTATATACTGACCTTTGATAGAGAAGGGAGGAACTCCTCTTGAGTTTTTAATATAATGAGGATATCCCCTATGTTTATTGGTCTAATAATACAGAGAACCACTTCTTTGGTGTGTTGGAACATGGGGATGAAAAAACCACTTGTTGTTGTTGAAGCAGGGATGACCTCTACTTTGACTGGTGAATGTGTTGGGAGGACCTCTACTCTGGATGGAAAAAAATGAGGAGGGCCTTTGTTTTGGTTGGTAGTGACTTTGGTAGGGAATCCATGTTGAGAAATGAGAGACTGGGGAGGACCTCATTAAAAACATTTGGGGGAGTGAGGAGGACCTAGACCTGAGTTATTGATGAAATGGTGAGTTCCTCTATGTTCATTGGTGTAAGAGAAAGGAAAACCACTACATTGATTTATAGGATCATAGGGAATACCTCCATTATGGGTTTTAATGAATAGGGGAGGGAATATGAATTGGATAGTAGTTGAATGGTGATGACCCCTTTGATGGATATTCATATAGTGGGAAGGACCTCCACTCTAGTTAGTGGAGGTGTGAGGAAGTCCTCCACACTATGTCTCCTCGCTATGGGATGGCCCATAATTCCTTTTCCTGGTGCATGTGATTTAATGAGTCAGCCCAGTTAGCCTATATGGTGGATAGGGTCTTGGTCCCATTTGGACAGTGATAGAAACTTATTCACCAATCATTGGGATTTGGATGTATGTTTTGTTAGTGGAAAGGTACAATGGAGTTGTAGAAAATCCCCCTTATTGGGATGAATCCTAAGACTACCCATGGCATTGGATTCGGGTGCCTTAGTCCTAGGACGACATATTATGGATCAATTATAGCTCATATTCATGTTGTGGCGCAAGTTGGTACTATAATTGTTCTTGCATGGTTTGAGCCCTTCTGTGTGGCTCTTGGGAGGTGGTGACATAATATTTGACAGGAGAATCTATAACCTCCAGAGAATAGGGGATCGATTCATTGGACCCCCCCATAGAGAGGATCCCAAAGTGGTTAATAGATTGAAAGATTGTGGGTTTTCATCTACATGACCCTAGGGTCGATGGTGTTAGTGAGGAACTGATGCCTCCAGGTCCTAGATGGCTATATCCCATATGAGGATGGCACATTCCTACTCGTACTAGAGAATGATGGATTTGATCCCTCTATTTTAGATAATCACATAGGGTGAGACCAGGAGTTTTTACCTAGATTAAGAAGACAACGGGGGAGCCTTGGTTGAGGCAAGGTTGTGCAAAATTTATGCATCAATATATCTCATACCCCGATTTATGCAAGCATTAGGTTGGTCGTATCTTGGAGATTTAGTTTGGTAAGGCGTGTGTATTCCTATATTAGTATAGTAAGAATTAAAATAATTCCATATTCTAAAATTTTATCTAATCATCCTAATATGGATATAGTTCTATGGTGCTGATGTCAGAAATCAAGTATTCCCAATGATAAGATCAATAATTCAAAACTAGTTTCCTAGTTGGGCCCACCACATGCTAGGTGGAACCATGAACTATATTTTTGAATCTAGTGACATGTAAATATATGGATTATCTTTATTCTACTAGTCTTCATGTTGAAGAAAAGATAATAATTTCAATTGTAATATACCTACTTCCCATGCTTTTACAGGGGTGCACATGCACATCAAGATCACTAACGTCTTTTTCCATGCATTCCAACTTTCCATTGGAGGTCAAAATTCATCACTTTTATCGGTGATGTATAATCCTTGATCCAAATGGGATGATGGGATGTAGGTTCCACCATCCATGGATTTCTCCTTATAGATTATTTCCTTGTATGGGTCTCCCTTAAATATTTGAATCATATTTGTGGAAAAATTTGTTAGTTCCATATCTATGTGGACGCCTTTTAATTGTGATGCATCTGTGTTGACAATGAAGCAACATTCATTCAGGATAGTAGTTACATTGGGAATCATTGAAAATATTTAGTCATTGGGTATGTTATGTAGCTATAAATATTCCAATTAGTTTGACATATCATAAGAGTAATCTTAAACATGGAACTCAAGGAATCCTATGAAAATAAAAATATATTTTTTACTCGGGGAATATGTCATCCCTGTTTATTTACTATTGGCATAAAATTTTTATCATGGGGTATGTGTTATGGATTAAGTGATAAATTTGATGACCAATGGAAATGGATCGAAAATTCATATTGATACAGATCTTGGAACATGTCTAAACACTTGGGGAGATGGTATTGATGGATTAGAATTCCCTATTGTGGTAGATCTAGGGTTGTCGATCAGAATTCTAGAGGGAGGTAGATTCTAGATATATATCCTTCCAGGTAAAACGACAGAACTGGGTTTACCAAAGGTTCATAACACATCACGGAGGCAGATACTAAGTTATAGTTAGTATAACCTTGTCGAGGCGGTTCTGGGAGATGATTCCCTATGATGGAAGATGTCACACCTAGATACTTTTCCAACGGATCAAAACACATCATGGGGGCCTATCAATAGTTGTGGATAAAAATTATCTATGCAGGTGTATTTAGAAGTTGCATACCAATGATGAATTATTTCACACCTATGTTTACTAGTGGGACAAAACTCCCCATGGAGGCATATCCAGAGGTATGGATTAGAAGTCCCCATTGAGAAAGATCTGGAAGGTGTGCCCTTGGGGGGGAAGATTTGGATCTTTCATAGTTTACCAATGGTTTTGAAATCCCCATCACGGATAATATAGGATGTGTTTTCCTTGGAGGGATGATGTCACACATAGGTTAATTGATTTCTAGACTAAACATGAAAAAGGAATCATACAGACCATAGTTATAAGAAAAGGAACAGAACTCATGTAGTTCAATGCCACAACTTTTGGTTTTGTGATAAGACTGATACCTATAGATTGACATCATTAAGTTAGGATAATAATTCTTCAAAATGAGATTCTATAAGGGTTGGTGTTGTGATTATTTTTAGAAAATTTGTGGAATTGGAGTCACATCTTAATGATGATGGAGGTTGAATCCTAATATTGTTGTACATGGGACATCTGGTTATTCATACATATGGTAAGACATTAATATTTCATCTTTTAGTGAGGATGTTTTCATGATGTTTAATTCCATATAAGTAGAATGTGGGAATGTGAATTTTTAAATGATATATCTCAATCACAATTAACCTTACTCCTCAACAAAGACTATATCAATGAATGAGGATAATAAAGAATTCATCATATTTTCCTAGAATGCTATGAAATTTCCCTCATAGATTCTACCACTAGGTCTTATGTGACACCCAATCATGTGGCTTTATAAATGGTATGGATTTGTAAATATCATGGTGGAGTGGCCAATAATGGGTCCAACATAAGGGTTTATATGATTTGAATCAATCTGAATTAGGGGACTTCTGATAAGAAACAACAGGTGGGATGGCAGCCTGAAATAGGATTGAATTGAAGTGGGAGGACATTCTAGTTGGTGGAATTTGGTCATGTAGAGACTCATGGTGTAGTTGAACTAGTTTCATATTTGTGTGAGTGCCATGGAAGAAATGCCATCATAGAGTGGTGTCATTAAAATGTGTGGTACCATAATGTGACCAAGGGAAGATGTTTCGGGAAGGGACAATTTCAACGATAAAGTGCCTTACAAATATAAAGGGATTTTAAAAGGAGAATGATTCATGAAATAGGGTCACCCTACCTTAGAGTGAAGTAATGGTTCCCATAGGGTTGGATTCATGATTGGTAGTTACGTTGGAAATCCCTAGGTACCCTAAAAGGATTCCTTCTTCCATTATAGTTATATCCAATTTTGGTGGAGGATCTCAAGAACACTATGGTGTGGGTTTCGTGAATCATGGATTACATGGGTAATCCATTTTCAATTTCATACATGATATTCAAGTGGTTCAAAAATATGGAGCAACCGTAAAATGTAGAGAGGTTGTTGTCCACTTAAATGTCACACCAAGACCTTTGAAATTAATTTAATTTTTTGTTTTCCTTATCTTGGATCCTTTAGATGAGGTTTTGGTTGAATACCACTTAATGTTTTTTAGTTTTTTCTGGGAAATTGAAGTTTTTGGTTTGGAAGCAAAGGGTCTATGGGTATCAAAGCATTAGGGGAAACCATGTAGCTTTATCGCAGTAACCTTGCAGGTAGAGTATGGGGATTGGTGTTTGGTGAACATCATGTTCATGATCTGGTAACCCATTTGGAAATTCTTTGGTTTAGTTATACATTTACGAAGTGGAATATCACATTCTTGGTGCATGGTTAATAAACCATTTATGTTTCCCATATTCTTAAAAACATTAAATTCCATGTTTTTAAATCCTCTTTTTAATTGAAATTATATATTTTTATCCTTTTATCAACCTAGGAACACCAGGTGGTCCTCCAAGCTTCACCTCCCTTACCCCATTCCATTTTTGAAGCCCTTTAATGGTTCTATGTTGACTTCTTTTGTGTTTTTTGGTCTATTTCCTCTTCCCATATCCCTCCTCTATAGAGATCATGTTCTATAACTGTAGGTTTTCCCACGCGGACGAACCCCAAGGGTTAGGGTTTGAGTATAATTTTATTTCATGGATGTTAGGGTGTGTGTATTGTGCCCATGTATAAGATTTTACTTTTTCAAAGTTGAATTATTTTTCCACCTCAATAAGGTATGCGTTTCTATCCATTACCAATTCATCACATTCTATTTTATTCTTGATCATTCATAAATATTTATAAATTTCACTTCCATAAATTTTATGTTAACTAGTATGTTTTTTCTATAATCAATTATGGGTGTGAAATTGTTTTAAAAAGGATTTATTTACTTATACCATTGTTAAATGCATGCAGAGTTTTCAATAAATTCTCCTTTGTGTTTTTAATGTGAACATCTATGCTCTAGGTGGTGTTTTTCATTACTTATATTATGATAATGATGTTCAGATAGTGATTTTAAAATTATGTGTTGAAACTAGTGACTTTTATTGAACGATTATTTTATAGGGATAATATTTATTTATTTGAAAATAAGTAAATAATCTTTAAAAATATACTTTTATGTCAATGAATTTTGATTTTTTTAATGATGGTTTCCCAATAGAAATGGGTTTTTTCATGTTATATTAATCGATATGTTTCTTTAATATCATGTATATGTTATGAAATTAGTGTTAAATGTGTTTCCAAATATCCTTAGGGCTTTTGGAGAATTTTAATATTGTTTTAAATGCGTTTAAAAAGTATCGTCTCGTTGGTATTTTGAGTATTTTTGTTGATAATGACTTCTAAAATCCCATTTGGCATCATGAATTTGAATGTGGTGATTTATATTGGTTTTGGAAAACTTATAGGAAAAGGGATTTATATATGTAAATCGATTTGAATTTTAATGATCTATTTAGATCATTTTTAATCTTTGAAAATAGGTCTTTTATGTTATATGGACTAAATTCTAGATTTTCATCTAGGCTAGTTTTTGAAAAATATTTTTAAGTCATGTAATATGAAATCATAGTTGGAATTTAATAATTTCTATTAAAGAATTGTTTTTTCATGTTAGGTGTGATACTTGGAATATATTTTGAGACTACTAGAACTTTGGTTGAGACCCTCTCTAGTGGGTCATGTATGGGAAAATATGGTATTGAGACCACTAGAACTTTGGATGGGGATCGTCTTTAATGGATCACTAAAGATAACTCTATTGGTTTTAGTTTCTACACCATGATTCAATGTGTTTTATTATTATTAGTTTCATGTAATTCTTGAGATCCTTTTACAAGGTCAACCAATGGTTTTTTATCAAACATGATTAATGAGATGGTATACCCTTTACCTTATGGGCTACAAGGTAAGTTAAAATTGATTTTCTATTTCAGAGTGTTAATTTAGATTTTGACTAAGGAGTAGTACCATATGCCGATATTTTAGTCTAAATAGAGTACATATTGGGATCTCTCTAGGGATGTTTCATAAATAATTTTCTATAAGTTCAATTTGTTTCTACTACTTGTTTCTATTTTATACCTCCTAGTTAATTCCATTATGAGTTTTTTTCTTTCACTTTATTCTTTTCCTCTTTTTGATTACTTCTTCTAGATTTGTATATGGAATTTCTCTTTCAAATTTATTTTGAAAAGTAAAAATATTTTAAAAAGGAATGTGATGTGTATATTTTTTGTAAAATTATGATTTTAGGGAGTTGGGTTAGTTTTAATTTATTTATTAAATGGCTATTTTTGGAATATGTTTTCAAACTAGACTTTATGGACTATCACCAATAAGAAAACGTATAAATTCTATTGTATATTCTTACTAAGTTGATTAATCTCACACCCTATTAGTAGAATTCGTTGTCAGTAGACCCTAGCGATTTTCTCATGCAGTTTTATGATTTAGATTCTCTTGGAGCCAGTGGTCTTGTGGGTGGCGGTGACCAAGAGGACACATGAAGATATAGTCAGTGTGGTCAAGTTTTAGATTCTTTATTCAGTTTTTTATTGTATCGGTATTTGTTTTATTTTAATTTGTTATATATTTATTGAGGTTCATTTGTTTTTCGATTTTGCAGAATGTTCAAATTTTTTTATTTTATCAGGGTTTATTTGGAAACAAATCATCCCCATAGTGTTTACTTTATTTTCAAAACCATTTTCCAACCTGTGGGCATCATGAATTCCTTTTGGGCCAGGCCTCATATCGGGTCAACTATAGGGTCAGATGGAATCTTGTCTTGGTTCATGAAAAAATGTTATCATAGCAGCCCCTTGTTATTTGGGGATTCTGGTAGTTGGAGATTAGGATTTTTATGTTTTGGGATGTAGGTATGGTAAGGACTTCCTTACCCCTTTCTTTTTCTTGATTCTCGAGTTTCTAGGGGTAGTCTGGGATTTTATTATTTTTATTTTGGTTTTGTTTTTTATGAGGAATGAAAATAGAGATGAGATGTTGTTATATCTGGCTCTCAGGTGGAGTAGTAACCCATGTGTAATTCAATAAAATGATTCCCATTAATCCTATATAATGATTCTTGCATGGGACATGGATCATTTACCATGTTACTGAGTTAGGAATGGACACCAGTTCACCACTCTGGTAGTTTGGTGTGATTTTATGTTTTCATTTGATACCATTTGGTGTGAGTAAGATTTTAAAATAAATTTTTTTTAAATTGAAAGTATTTATTTAATGTCATTTTGTAATCGAAAATAATGGGTTATAAAATATGGTATTTTAGAATTACTATTATAGTGAATTATTGGATGTGATAATGAAGTGGCATGGGTTACCCATGGTATTCTACATGGTCATTCACATATGAGTGGGTATGTATGGAAAGTTCACAATTCCATGTGTGCATAGATGATATTGGAATAATTTGAATGAATAAATATTATATGGTTTATAAGATTCCATGGGTGATAATTTTCAATCAAAGCAATGAATTGGGTTTTCCAAATTATATTGGAAAGGCGGAATGATTTTTAAAGAAAAATCATTAATAAGTGAGTTTTGACTATAAAAAGTGGATTTGGAATTAAAAAGTAATTTTGGAAGAAGGATGTTTTGAAATTGAAATTAAATGGTGGGTTATGAAAAGATGATTTTTGGTTTTGATTGTACGTGTTTGGATTGTGAGCCTGTTATTCTACCCCGAGATGTTAATTTTTATTTTTCTTAGGTCTGATGTTCGTTTTGGTTTTAGGTTATTATTTCCATTAATAATATAACAACAAGAAAGGTCTTCAAACTGACAAGTGTGTCTTTCCTAGTTTCTAATTCTTCAGGGTTGTTTATTCTATTTGTAATGATTGAGGTCTGTTAGAGGTTGTATAATAACTAGAAGTTGTTGATTGTGTCGTCATATATATAGTGAATATGGACGCTATTATAGTGTATGTTGTTGTGTTTATTTAGGGACGAGCTTTGGATAAGTGGTAGGTGATTTATCCATCATCAATGCAAGTTGGAATAATGTGGGATGTTTTGAGGTATATTTTTCTAATGATTTATTCCTATATAGGTAATGATTAAGAAACTGGAAGTGATCAAGTGTATTCAAAAAGGACGAAAAATAGTGAATTCTAATTTTTAGAATTTCATGAAGTCAGTTTATTTTTATTTAGAGGTAGTATTAGAGGGTCTGTTGAACAATCCTCCTTTTGTCAGGGATCCTCGTCCTGTGTTCATACAGTGATTCCTTTTGTCTTATGATGTTCAGTTTCATATGGTGGTGGATTAGGAGTTCATCGATGTGCTGAATTTTAAGCTATAGTCAGTGGTAGGTGGTGCTCATGAGGGTTCTCCATCTGGAGATTGGTGTATATTAGAATAACATATACTTAAAAGGTATGATTTATTGGTTTTGGTATCTTCTTCATCAAATCATTCACTCAATTGTTTTCAATGTGTTTGATACAATAATTTGAAACCATATTGTCGAAATCCTCTAAAGACTTATAGATATTTTTCATGTTTTGTTCATCAAGATATGTTTTGTAGGAACCGTTTCAGAAAAAAAAATACTTGATCATAAGATGTTACTTCATGACTATGAGGATGTGGATGTTACTATCATCAGGGCTCCGTCCATAAGCCTTAGAGTAAATTTTGCACATATTGGGGAATCATCATGGTTTGGGGGATCCTTGGACCATCATTTGTCTCCTGTGTAGGGATAGAGTGATTTTAATTTTTCTGTCATAGATTCATTCTCATTGTGAACTGATCTTGTCTTTGTAAGAGGATCGATGGTCCTGTTTTCTTGTAATCAAGATTTTGGTCTTTGTGTGATGATATATAGTGGGGTTGACCTTCGTGAAACTATTTGAGTTATCAGTTTATAATGTATTGAGATATCCATTATAACAAAAATTTGTGTCTGAAGATTTTTTTTGAGTTCACCATACGGTTCAAATTTTATTCATTGGGTTTATACCTTATTCTAGATGTTTTTTACATGTATGTTATTTATTGGTTGTGGGGGAGTTTTTTTAGTTGGTGTGGATATGATTAAGTAACTCATGTTGGGTGTTCCCTCACTGGTCCCCCATAGGTGGTGTGGTTGTAGGCTTTGATGTTGGTGGTGTTAGTTGGGTTCTTATGGTAATGAGATCCCTCTTGTGTTATCCTATTGTTCTTGTGATGTGGTTTCCTTTATGAAGTCCGGGTGTTCCATTAGAAGTGAAAGTTCTCCCCATGTTTTATGTTTTTTTCATTTTGATCGTTCTTGGAAGAGTGTTTTTTTATCATTTGGCTGGGAGACATTCTTGGTGTAGAAACTGTTTATAGTGGAGTGAATTGTAACACCCCACCTATGAAATACCATTATTTTACTATTTTTTGACCATGGATCCTTTTTTATGATTTTGATTATTCCTGGTTTTTACTTTTTAAATTTTATTAATAAATGTATTTATTCAGCTTGGCAGCCAAGCCTTCAAGGATAGCACACATTTAGGGGAAACCATACATGTTCTCCCAAGTAACCATGCATGGTGATTCTGGTTCTTGGTGATTGGGCCATGGCTGACGCATTCTCATGGAAGATATATGGAAATAATTTAGTTCAACTTTTTATTTTTAAAACTACATATTGCATGGTTAGAGATTTTTTTTTCAAACATTATGTCCAAACTGTATGAGTTTTCTAGATTCATAAAAACCTTTAATTACTAGTTTTCCCGTATATCATTTTAACCAAAATTTGGGATTTTTCTCCCCTAATCAACCTAGTAACAGAAGGGGGCCCTCCGAGATTATTTATCCTGGCCCCCGTCCATTGGTATATCAATTTAGATGTTATATAGTATGTTACTTTGTGTTTTTGGTCGAAATCCAATTCTCTAATCCATATATAATTTAGATCTATGTCTTACTTTGTGGGTTTTCCCTTGTTGATAATCCATAGGTGTTAGGTATGGGGTATGATTAGATACCTAAGATGTTAGGGTGTGTAGATTGTGTATCTAGCTTGGATAATTCTTCTCCTGAATTTCATTTTCATTTTCACATCGCTGAGGTATTTGTTTAGGCCAACTCCATTTCTGTCACATTCCATTTGATGCTTGATGATTCCAAAATCTTTATAATTTTTTTCACATTCTTTTGATATGCTATTACGTCATTTTTGTGTTTTTATGGTGGATTATGGGTGAAAATGGTTTTAAAAAGGGTTTATTTTATTATTCATATATTAAACACATGAAAGGTGTTCGATTAAATTCCAATTACATTTTTAATATGAAACTAGGTTATTTGGGTTTTTTCTCATTATATATTGATAATTTCAGTTGAATGTGATATTGTTGTTATATGTAGATGGAGATGACTTTTTAGTGGAATTATTTTGTGGAGGTTGTTGTGTGGATTTAAAACCACGTGATTCTTCTTTAAAATTATGTTTTTAAAGTGATTGTTGTGTGCATTTGTTGAATGATAGTTTTCCAGGGAAATTTTTTTTTTGCGAGAGAGATTATATGATATGTTTCATGAATATGTTCTATATGTTTTAAATGTGCTGTAAAATGTTCTTCCAAATGGACTTGGTTATTTTAGTGAAAATAAATTATTGTTTTAAATGAGTTTATAAAATCTTGTATGGTTTGATATTTGATATTTATTTTGCTGAGCAGTTGATCTAAAGGATTTTTGGAATAGTGAATTTCAAGATGGTTTTTAAATTGGATTTTTAAATGTTATTGAAAATGTCTTTGTAAAATAACATTGTTTGGAATTGTTAACAGCCATGTTGGAAATCATGTTTTCATTAAAAGGTGGGTTTTGATGTGAAATGAGATGAATTCCATAGTATTGGTTAGTTCAGAGCCACCAGTTGGATATTGAAGATAGAGTTTAACCATATGATGGTAGGTGAGTCAAAAATGATTATATTTGAGGATATCGTTAAGGATGTTCAAGAAATTCTCATGAATAATTATCTATATGATTTATTTATTTCATCAACCAATTTTGATTTTACCAAGGTTAGTTTATACTATTTATATTTTGTTTCATTAAATTTTTTAATATCAACTTTATAATTAATATATATGGATTTATTCCCTGAATTTGGATTTGAAAAGGGTTATGAAATGTGAATATATTATTAATAAGAAATCAGTGTGTGTGTGTGTTATTCAAAAAGAGTGAACATTTGTGATTTGGTTTTGTTTTCTATTAGTGATTAAAAGAAAGTTTTTTTACTTTTTTTCAACCCCTTATTTTATAGGCTCAATCATGAATGTAATTGTATGGATTCTATGCTGTATACATATATATTTGTTTAAGAGAACACCCTAATTGTACCATTCAGTGTTGGTAGACCCAAACTATTTTTTATTTTTTGATTTCTAGTTTGGTTTATCATGGAGTATATTATCCTTTTTATTAGTGGTGATAAAGAGGTCATAAGGAGATATAGTTAGTCTGGTATGGTTTTAGTTTTCGTATTCTATTTTTATTAATATTTTTGTATTTCTATTAGTTGTATATTGGTGGATGTTTGGTTGTTGATGGAATTTTAGGAATGTTAATTTTTAAATTTGATCATAGATTGTTTGGGAAAAATTAACCCTATAAAGTTTTCTTAGATTACCAAAAATATTTTCTAGCCTTCGGGGATTGAATATTCCCTTTGGTCTATGTCTTAGATTGGAACATATGTTGGGTTGGAAGGAATCCAAACATGGTTTTTTCACAATAAATGTCAAACTGAATTAGGTATTTATTGAATTGGGGATTTCTTGAAGATTGGAGTCCCTCTAGAATCTTTTTCAGCTTCACAAGTTAGTGGGGATCCGAATGATTGAATGCCACGACATGAGGATAACCATAAATAATTCATGCGGTCACAAACAATCCTGTGACTCAATCCAAATGTTTCACCAAGGTTACCATCATGGATTCACATGTTATCAAATGGGCATCCCGCGTTGGGATCTTCCTAATAGTTGATCATTCCTAATGGTGGAGAATTCTACATAACAGACCCTGAGAGGGATTTTAAGGACGTTTTACCTCAGATTCACTTCAAACTGGTCATGGTTGCCTCAATTTCCCCTATAGAACACATTTTTGGTACCCAAATTGACACTACCGGTTCATTTTTATATGTGTTCGTCTATTTTCATTATTTAATTGATTTTGATGATGGAATTCTGTATTCAGTCATCAATATATGTTCATGATAACAAAAATATCTAATTCCCTATTTTTTCATATTATTTGGTTATGTTTCTTCTCAACCTAGTATTGTTGTTACTGTTGATTATATTTTATTTAAATGTAGGGATTGATATTTTTATATCATACAATTTCTAAATATTGGCCTTTTTTCATTGTATCGGCCCCTTAGTGACAATAGTTTGATTTGAGGGATAATTACAACGTTGAAAAAACTAGGCATTGAGGAAACACATTATTATCCTATTTTGCAACATTTTTGTGTTTTATTTCAATTTTTATTAATAAATTTTAATTTATAGTTGATTTGATTTTGAATTTGTGATGTTTTGTAAGTTTCAAACTCTTCTAGTAAACATGGTCTTATAAACAATGGGTTAGATGAGTGACAACCTACCTATGTTTTCTATGTCTTGTAAATGGTTTTATTTTTTAATATTCATTTAAAATTTTTTAAAAATAAATCATATGATAAATAAAAAATACATTAAATATTTTTTTTTCCAAAAAAATTAATAAAACTAGAATGTTTATAATTTGAAAATTTGAAAATAATGATCCATGGAAATTTATGTCAACAATGAACTCATATGAAATCCTAGTGGGAAGTCCCATTATTAATTTGAAATACTCATATCCTATTTGTTAAGCACATTTTAGTTGTTGAAAACCATTATATATGTGTGTAACATCACTTTTCATACATAGAATGCCACTATAAATTAATTTTTGGTATAGATAGGATATAAATTCAATTCTAAATAAAACACCTCCTTATATAAACACATCCTTTATCTATACCTACAATACAAACTAACGGACCACACCAAACTAATAACATTTTCAATATCCTAGACCCACCTGATACCATTGACAATAATTAAATTATTCTTACCCTAGCTGAATCCCCAAATAAACTAGAGGTTTGTAATATAATTGAAGGGATGAAACATCTTTTTGGGATGAATTATTTAAAATAACTATAACATGTTGTTGAATAAATCAAATGGAAATAAAAAAATATTATGGATAAGAGAATCTAGAATAATACTCCAATAGCATAACATAACATGGAAATGGTAAATCATTAAAATACTTTCTTAACACAATGCAATATGATAAGAAAAAAAACTAAAAATGAAAAAATAGGGTTCCAACTATGGAACCATAATCATATCCATGAAAAAATTTACTCCAAGATCTAACTTATGTTCCCAAAGACCATAATATCAAGGATCCCCTCTATAAATGTAAGATGAATTCCCATTATCGACATCACTTTGGAAAACATCAGAATATGAACCTACATAAATTTTCATGGGATGTGAATAAAAACCAAATCACTAGTCCCCTAAAAGACATCCAACACATGATACCTTAATAAAAATAACCTCTCACAATACACAGATATATATATATATATATACACATAAGTTTTATATTATTAAAAACAAAATATATGAAATGTAAATAACTCACACTAGAATGACCATACATATTCTATTAACTCATACCACAATCAAATGAAATAACCCCTCCCTTAAGTGATTAATTCTATCAATCCCAAAACCTCCCCATATAATAGGTCTTCATAATGATCCATACTTGTCAGCAGAAATGCATCCACACTGACATATGTTTACACAAGGTTGTATAGTCCATATGACCCAAAATTGGAAATATTAGTGACATTTACACTAATATGTCCTCATCTATATACATTATGATCATAAACTAACTCACGATAAATAAATTTTTAATGTAAAAAATCCCATTTTATATGAAATTACACTAAATATACATTATACGAAATATTTTGAGCTCCACCAACAACTATTATATTACAAAATACAGAATTTCAAGATAAAATTGAACAATAATTTAAATTAAGGAGTTATAATATTTATGAATGAATACATATCAATTAAAATATCATCCTTCAAACAATTTCATAATTACAATAAATAAAATCCAACTACAAAAAACATGGTAAAAAAGATAGACTACAAAACACCCATATTAATTATAGGGCATACTACAATATTATGATGATTAAAAATAAAATATAAATCATAAAACACCTAAAAAAGATATTTATCCATTAGATCACAAAAATATATATTTATCTAAATGAAAACTGAGAAGAGATTAGTGGATAAGGAGAGACAGAATTCTTACCCTTGATCCCATGTCCTGACAACAAATACATATTCCATAAAAAATTAATTAAGAGTCCAATAGAATGTATTGATAATTATTTAATTATCAATATTATTTATAATTATATTTTAATATAATTTTTAAAACCATTATATGATATTGTGGAAACATTCACACAATGTCTATCTTTTACAAAAAAAGTCTTTAAATAATAATATTTCTTCATTAATGAGAAAATTATAGTGTAAAAAATTATTATTAATAATTATTAAGCAAAAAAATATACATTTTAAATCATGGGTTGATAAAGAAACATATATAAGGGATATAAAATTCAATTAAAAATCATTAGTACTTTAGAGAACACATTTATTTATAAAGTAATACCTTTTAGAATTTTTTTTTACCTTCAATAAATTATAACATTAAATTTTCAAATACAAATACATGAAAACAAATTTAACAAATATTTCATAAGAATTAATAAATAGATAAGGGTTCATTTACTAACATATTCATAATACATACAATTGTATATTGTAACATATTAATTCCAATAATTATATGTAATGAAATTACTTAACCAGTTAATTACATCATAAACTCATAATCGATTATCATAACCAAATACCTCAAATATAACATAATAATGGAATAATATAATATTTTAATTCCATTATAAACTCATAATAAAATATCATATGTTGTCGGTTCTTATATAATCTCAAAATCAAATAAAATTCACATTTAATACCAATATTATACATCCTAGGTAAAAATCATTACTCAATGATTTGGAGAGACATATTAGACCAACCATTAATCATATACAACATATAAGAAACATAAAATTAAAAAACACATAAAATCATCCATTTATATCATTATATTCTGAAAAAAGTAAACCATACTAAAAGGATTATATATTTTTGACAAGGAAATAAATGACCATTATTTTTGAAATCATTAAAAAAATTAAAAAATAAAATAATTTTGAGATTAGGATTGTCATGTAAAAACCAAGACATCATGTAATGGATTGTTAATAATGAACATGTTTATTAGTTTCGTGAAAAATTTATTATGTGGTAAACATTAGAAAAACATCATTCATATCAAACATTTATAAAGGATGTTAAAAATAACCAATAGAGAAAATATTGAAATGATTTCTTTTTAAATGGTTCACTATATATTTAATTATATTTGAAAATAACCTTAATCATACATTTTTTATTTTACAAAATAAAAAAATTAATACATTTAAAATATTATGGATATAGAAGAGAAAAAACATCATTAGATTGTTTAAAATATCAAAACATGGATTTATATATGAATGCCAAACCTTGACCCCTTACAAAATCTATATGATTTATGACCTCCTAAAAAATAATGTTAGATTAATTATTTATTTCTATTTATAATTTTATTCATGTAATTTCATTTATCATTATTATTTTTTATTTTTTATTTGGATTGGTATAATTACTAAATATTTTATTTTCATTTCAGACGTTATGTGTGAATCCAGTCCATAAAAATCAGTTTGTGGAGTGGGGTAAATGGGTCATAAAATTGTTCCATAATCATATAATAATTGTAATAATTTCATAAAAATTAGATTTATTAATTATATTATCTTTTAGGAACATCCATTAAAAGTGTTGATGAAAAATGAATCATGTTTTTCATGGAGCTTGGAGTATTTATGAACTCTCAATCAACAATTAAACATTATAATAGATTGAAAGGAAAGAATTTATAAATTTTATTAACACTATATAATGTGAATTTTAATATATAATTATAGTTAACAATATAACCCATATTTATACAAATCCATGTGTGACATGGGTAAAGATTGACATATATAATCCATGGAGGTTGTTTTTCTCATTTACATATGGAAAACATTTTAATTTTTCAATGGATGAAAAAAATATAAAAATGGTTATTAAATATTAAAAATAATAATTAAATAACCTAATTAATATAACTTTTTTATGTTAAAATGGTTATATATTACTTCAATATGTTTTAAAATTATATGAACCTAATATTATAATGTTAATATGAATACCTATTCTTTTGATATCCCCCTTTTGATTAAAATTTTCACATTTAGAAACGATATTAATTGTCACAACTCGAACATGGGTACATTAAATGGTATTTATTGGATATAATATAGAATAATTTTCAACGAATAGTGACCTCATATGCATCCTTATAAAGGTTGTATTGAGTCCCCTTTTGTAGGAAAATTACATGGATTTTTTATAAATAATCAATATTTAATGGTAAGTATTTTATCATAAAAAATTCCATGTATCCCATAAATAGAAAATGTATGGTATGTTCAACCATTTCATATCAAAGTGACTCATGTAATATATTTTTATTTTTAAACAAATTAAAAAATATTGATTCACATTAAATACCCTTTACAACCATTCATAAGACTGTTTAAAACATCTATCCTCAATGCCTTCCAATAGCCATGAAATTTTAATTTCATTAATTAAATTACATATTAATTTTTAATGATTTCCCTAAAATACTTGTAAGTATCCATTTCCTAAAAATATTTTTTTTCTTATAATATTTATTGAACCAATATCATTGAATTCTCTATTTCATTAAAAATCATTGTATGGATACAATATAAGTGTTTTATGTTATTATGTTATTATTTAAATTCTAACAAAATGAAGTAATATGTTTTATTTAATACTCACAAAATAATTTATCAATATTTAATTTATTTATTTTTATCATCCTATAATCATAAGAAAATATGTGAAATAGTATTTTTGTGATGGGGACTTTTTAAATACACTTAACATAAAATAAAATAATATTCATTATAGAAATAAACTGGATTAAAATTTAACATATATATATGAATAAATATGTGGATATATTTCATAACCTCATCCATTCATTTCAAGAAAATTATTTGTGATATATCATAACATTAATCTTGAATAAAAGAAGTTTTATTTTTTACCCTTTATAGTGGTGACTAACAATGAACATTCTAACCTAATATTCCAGGATAAAAATTAAAAGGAACATATCATCTAATTTTTAAATTATTATTCAAAATGTTGAATCTTTAAATGAAAATTAAATTTTTAGAAATGCGACAAAATTATTATAATATAAATATAAAAAACTTAATGGAAAATAGTTTTTTTATTATATATTTTAAAGAATAAGAATATATTTACAATAAAATTTATACAGTATTGATATCAATAAAATTTATTAATTTATGAATAAAAAATAAATAAATGTGACTACAAAATTAAAAAAAAATTAATCATTGAAATACATAATTCAAGAAGAGGATTGAAAATATTTAACATATTTAATTAAGGCATTAAATATATTCTAAAATATTGATCATTAATATTCCAAATTTAACAAGGAATTTTAAATTTATTTATTTCACATTATATATATATATTCTATAAAAAAGTGATTTATATATTTTTTTAAAATAAGATTTTAATTTCAAAAAAATAAAATTCTAATATTCATTATTTTATGTTTTAAAAGAAAATTCAAAATTCAAATAAAATCTGGGTATTTATTGACTAATCCTTTTAAAAATTAAGTGTTCCTAATATTATTTCAAATCAATTACAAATTAAATAAGTTCTGCATTTTCTTAATTTCATTCTATAATTAAATATTTTAAAAAAATATTTTTTGAAATCGATTCATTTGTTTTATTTGGATTAAAAAGATAAAACATTAAAAAAATATTTCAAAAACAATCCTTTTAAGATTGAATAATATCAATTATTTACCCTCTAATGGTTAAAATATCGAACTGATTGGAAAGTTATTATTTATAATAGATTATATTGATTTTATAGATCCCCTAATAACGTTTATCTAATACCCCGTTTCCCATTTTTTCTCAGTGTTACAGGTGAAAAATTCTATTCATAAAACTATTTATCAAAATGTGAAATATATATTCAAGTCTATGGGTTATACATTATTACATTTTATAAATTGCTACCTCGAAAAAATTATTTATGTTATTATTAATTATTTCAAAACCAAACATAGGAATGATTTTCCAAAATAATAACTTAATATATGGGTGATAATAACTAATATATTGGTCATATATTTTTTTAAAGACAAAATTCACCATCACCATATTGAATATGAGAATATAATTATACTAAAATAATTTCCATTATACAAGTAATATTTTTCATTTATCATTTTGTTTTTGCATTGTATTCATATCAACAGTTAACAGGCCACGATGAATTTTTTATGCCTAAAACACAGCATACCTTATAATGGGTCATGAGATCCAAACAATGATGAAATGTGATTCCTCCTATTCTGTGATATTTACTAAAACCAAAATTCTTGATGTTAGTATATCAAATAAAATGATATTAATTAATCCTATGAATTGAATAAATACAAATATGCCCTTAGCTATGTCATATTATATTCAATTCATTCGATCCATCCACTAATTCCTAAAAACAAAAATAATTCTCCTTAAAATTTTATCTAATAAAGATTCATAATACTAATAAATTGTGATCCTAGACCAACATATTAACATTAAATATTTTTTAACTATTTTAAATTATGTCCATATAATAAAATCCTATCATTTAATGTTTTTATTACCCTTAAATTGAACACAACATAAAAAAACATATAAAGGCCCAATCATATCATATGTAGATATTATATCTTTTATTAAACAGTGAAATGTATCTGTTAAAGAAAAATGGATTATACCTATAATATTTTACTACACATTGAGACATGATAAATAAAAAATTTATTTGGAAATGGTATTAACCATATCAAAAATATTTTAACATATAAGGTTCCCTTATAGGTTAATAAAATAAATAGACTTCCATCAAAACATGGGGATGGAATGAATAATAATGGGAAATATATTATTCATATTATGAGAAGAAATGAGAGAAATCAATAATTTGGGAGTAAATGATTATTATAAGGGCATTATAACAAGACATAATGTACATTTATATTTTAAGATATTCAAACCCCATAAATCATAGTTCATAAACTCGAAAATGAATTCAAATATACAATCCGGATTAGTAAGGGTTTCAAAAAATGTTCATCATTCAACAGTCATAACATAAGAATATTTCATCATAAAATTTAGTAATACTATTCTTTTGAAAATAGGTATTTGAAATCATTTCCACCCACAATCATGTTATAATTATAACAATTTATCTTAGACATGCATCAAAATAATAAAATAGTCAGTCACAACATTGTCTATGCATAATCCTGTGAGCATAGAAATAATCAGTCATTATGATGTAAAAAATGTGTAAATAAAAATATTTTATGTCATGTAAACACTTATCTTCATCATATCATGGTATATCAGTTATGAAATCCCATTTTAGTATAGATATTTAATAATAAAAATTATAA
This sequence comes from Viscum album, assembly GCA_963277665.1. Lineage (NCBI taxonomy): Eukaryota > Viridiplantae > Streptophyta > Magnoliopsida > Santalales > Viscaceae > Viscum > Viscum album. Next base: position 1,390,642,007 of record OY728126.1, on the reverse strand, counting down.
AATAATATCAATCCATTAAAATTTATTCCACATGTTCATAAAAAATTTCATCATTAAATCTAAGTTTAACCAGTGGACTGTAAAATGGACATCAACAACATTTCATCCTCATAAACAATAATCATTGAAATAAAAAAATATGGATGGAATAATTTTATAATTTCCCCAGTGAATGATATGTTACATCAATATGTGTCTTAATATATAAAAATTACATTAATTGACCACTAGAATATTTATGGAAGAAAACAGAATATTCATTTTGAAATAAATTATTTAAAATAGAAATTTGTCTCCAATAATAGTAAAAATATTTAATTTAAAAGAAACATGGAATATTTTAAATGATTATTCATAAAAATTCGTATTCATAGTTGAGGTAATTTCATTGATTTCTTAAATGAAAAAACAATGAATTAGTTCACACTTTGGAAAATAATGTTCCACATCTAAAAGATGAATTGAACATTCACTTTTAAAAGAATTATATAATATAAAGAATGGTTCAATATTTCATTAATATTTCATTGGGTAATACTGAAAATATTATTGAACACATTATAATTAAATTATTTACATAGATGAAAAATATTATATAACAAGGATCATATAAATATTATTTTTATGAAAATATTCTTTTTCATTTTATAATAATTGAAAATAATAATATGAAATGAGAATTCATTTAATTAAGATGGTAGTAAAATATTTATTTTTTTTAAGGATAATATCTATATAATTTCTCTCAATGTAAATATAGAACTTAAAGGCCCAAAATTAATTTATAATGTAAAATCAGTCTCATACCTCATGTCTTGTCTTGCTTTGTTTGTATTCAAACCTCCTATAAAATAAATACAGATATATCAATAATATATTACTTGTTCATAATAATGCATAAAATATATTTCATAATTTATATATAATTTCAAACTATATTTTTATTTATAATTTATCCATAAATTGGACATTTGGTTGAAACATGTAACAACCCAATATTGACGTACAAGGTCATTACATTACTTCTACAGAAGACGTAATACATGAAAAAAAATGACACACAAATATTGTATTACTTTAGTGCCTTTGGAAAATTGAAAACATAAACAACTAGTTCATAAAACATCTACATCATCTCTTGCATTACCCTTCAAAACCTAGACCCCTTTGACAAATCTTACATAATATCCATCATCATATCTTTAAATACAAGATACAAGAAAATGGGTGAGATCAAATTCTAAGAACGATTATTCATAGAACTTGAATTAATAAACATAAACATAATAATGTAAAAAACATGAACATAAATTTTAAAAAAAAAATACCAAAATCATGAGTCATGAAATAATTCTTTGTAGTAAGGCATAGATCATAATAGCACATTAAAAAATAACAAATACCATTTCCATAAAACACATAATAGTTGAAAACAAATACGTACATGATATGATTCCATATTAATCAAGTCATTGATTACAAGAACATTATATTGAAAAATGTCCATTACTAAACCAGGGTTTTCATTCTGTTCCAGCAATGTATTAACGAATTGGATTTACTTGTCATTCCAACCCTTTATTACTGTAATGGATTTACATACCATTCTAGTCATACCTATATCATGAATCATAAATCATTACCCAAATAATTGGAGGTCGATATAGGTTCTACCCATCATATAATTAAATCTTTTATACATGTTCCAAAAAAATATAAATCATTCATTATAGCATAAACCATGAAATAAAATGGTTTTCATAAACATCATTCGATCATAACATAAGACCTAAAAAATATCACTCTGTCATTAACACAATAAAATCATAATAAAAATAGGGATTGCACTGTTACCCTATTTTATAGAGTAATCTTAGTTAGAAAATATTTTTGATTAAACACTAGAACTTAATTCTTGAGGAAAATATCTTTTCTTCTTCAAAAACATTTTCTTTTCTCAAATTCCATGCAATTTTAAATTAAAATAATTTAATTAAATATATAAATTAAATAGTTTCAAGGATTATTCAAGGAAATAAGGCATCATGAAACCTTTAAAATAAATTCATTCCGTATAAGTTAAAAAACATTCTCCTCATAATTTTTCGGGAAAAGTCTAAAAATACCTCATATAGAAAATAAAAGAAATATTTGTTCCATACCATTTAATAAAAATTAAATAATGTGAAAATTTAAATTTAAAAAATAGTATAATAATATAAATAATATTATATTTTTAGTAAACAAGGATGTGACTAATAAATATACCCCAATAAATACTAAAAAATAAACAATCTGATATAATAATGAGATTGAAAAATTATCCCTTACCTTAGGTCCGATAAGCTTCGTATATATATGAAACTCCAGTATGGTGGTTTTAAACATATTAATAACATGTAATGGAACCATAATAATATTTATTATATCAAATATTATTCACTTATGGCTTTATATTAACGGTTCATTTATCAAATCCTTGTTATAAAAATGTTTTGGGTAATAATCATTTTATTTATCATACGTGTTTTTTCTTTTTATTCTTGATATTATTAAATAGATCATGATTTAAAAAAATTTATAATGTAAAAAATTATTTATATATCATATATATTTAGTACAGAAAAATATAAATTATATAGATAATTGTAATCGAATACACCATTCATGGAGGCGGTAGGCCGTACGAACGCATGTACACGTTTTCCATTTTCTTATTGAATTGAATGGAAGAAAGTAAATGAAAAATAAATATATGTAAATAAAAAAAATATAATTAATAGTTCATATATTTCATTATGATTTATTATATAAACCTTATAATCATTATTTATTTTTTGATGTGGAGAATGAATCTCATCGCGTCGTGGAGACGGTAAGATGTATGCACGCACGGGTGATGATATCATTCCCTTGATGGTAAAATAGTATAAAATTGGATGGTATATTAATATTATAAAATAATTATTATGTTATATTCAATATTTAAATCCATTATACTCATCAATATACCTATCAAAATAATGTATTTTTAAATAAAAAAATTGCACCAGGACGTGGAGGTAGTAAGCCGTGCGTACACACGCATGGTGATATTATTATTTGTATGGTGGATAAGAAGAGATATAGGGTTTTACAATAATTATAATAACATATCAGAATTTATAATATATTATATTTATTAATATATTTTTAGAAAAATATAATAATATAATGTAAAAGAAGAAAATAATTTTGAAATAGGTGACAAAACAATTACCTCTTTTTTTTGGGTATCTCCTTTTAGTATGCACAAAAGGACTATGTAAGATGATTTTCTTCCTAGATGGTGTCTTATAATATGAATTTAGGGATGTTTTTATTATATTTGGTTAGGTTTTTCTCTAGCAAAATGTCTTTGTAGGTGTGATTAAAGGAGAAGGATAGGTTCCCTTTTATAAGAGAGGGGAGTGGCTCCTTTGGAATGATTTGAAATATTAATTTATTATAAATTTATTTTCTATTTATAATTATCCGAAACTAAATTAATATAATTTAATAGGATTATGGTTCAAAATACTCCCAACCATTAAAATTCTGAGATATTTTGATTTTATTTTAAACCTTATCATTTTGGTTTATCCTTATTTATTCTTTTTAATTTTTTTGTGGTAATAAAATTCGAAATACTAAATGGTAATAAATATTTACATAAGTGTTGGAAATTTCCTATAATTGGATATTATATGAAATTTTATACCTTCTAATATTCACTAACTAATTTATAATTTTTTTGGATTTGTAAATAATCTATTAATATGTAATTTTTATAAAATATCAACAGTCAATTTTTTCATTATTCATTTATTTTACATTAAATAAAATCCACACAAAATATAAATTCATGAATTCTTTTTAATACACTAACAACATGTAATTTCATCCTATAATTTTTTTCTAGCACATTAATTAGTTTATATGATACTTTTTTTTATTTTTAAGACCATTTATTTGATATTTCTATCAATAAAATAATTTCAACATAGCTATTGTGTCATCATTAATGGTAATAATTTAACCTCTAAAAATTATAAATAAATTCACATAATTAAGATAATTTCATTGAATTTTGTGATTTTATTTATTTTATATGTTTTATGATGTTTATTATTAAAATAAATTTATTAAACTAATAAGATATTAGAGGGTGACATGTTGTTACTTTATGTTGTTTTAATTATAATTACATAACTTTCACATACCAAAGTCCATTAAATTGATCAATTTAAACCCATTGGGCATATTTGAAGAATTTAATTACTTCAATTGGATTTGGGAAGGTTTATGGTAATATCATTATCTTTATCATATTGTTTGTTACCATAATTTACCTACTTTACTATTAATTGTGGTAAATATAAAATACTGTAGATATTATTCGTAATATCTAAATAAATAAAATTATCCCATTAACATAATTTGAATCCACTAATTCAAATTATAGAATCAATTTTTTATTTCAAAATATATAATTGGAATAAATTAAATTAAAATTAAGTCTCACTGTGAAAACCAAAAAGCTTGTTTTTAAGAAGTAAAATCTTATCAATAGATTTCCATATGTTTATATCCAATTTAAATTTGAAATTACATGAATTTAAAAATATTGTATTAAATTAAAAAGAAATTATCCAATTAAACTTTAAAACCAATTAAAAGGATAATCTAACAATATAAATAATGTAGACAAAAACAATGTTTTGAAATAAAATTCAATATTTTTCACTATTAATTATAATATGAATTTCACAAAAATAAAACCAAAATATTATAAAATGTATATTTTGAGTCCGATATTCCAAATAGGATGTCTATTATTACATATAGTACTTATAATATTGTAAAAAAACTATTTTTAAAAGAGGGTTCTCCATCAAAATATAATAAAACTGATTTTTATTAAAAACCATTTTATCTGAAAAAATTAATCTGATCTTATATCATAACTAGAAAATTCATTAGATGAATGCTAGTTTTATAAAAAAATCCAAAATTTTGTTAATAATATAAATAATGGATAGTTTATATCCAATTAAATAATAAAATTTTAATAATATATCATTATTTACTAAAACTCGGAATTATGTACAACGAAAGCTATCGAGGTAGGGCGTTGTTGCATGTAATGAAAGACAACAATAGTGTTTCATATACTAAAATCGAATAAAACATTTGTTATACTAAAAGATAATATTTGTGTATCGTACAACATAAGACATAAAAGAAATTAAAAATATTCTATCTCATTAGATCTTAGGGTGCTACCTTAACCCCCCCCCCAAAGGATTTCGCCCTTGAAATTTGTCAGGTTATAAAAGTTTAACGACTTGATAGATTATTTCATAGAAACATACAATGTAAAAAGGAATAATAAAACTTAATTTTAATAAAGAATGTTTGAAATTTAATGGTTACCCAAAGTAACTCATCACTGAGATTCCAAATCAGAGAACATTGGAGGGAAGTAAAAACATGGATATGGAAGAGAAATCTATCCATCATGGTCTGATGGTTATTGATAGATAACATGGTTGGAGAATGTTAACAACCAGAAAGCCCTAAATGATTGATGATTTAAGAGACCATCTGATTCATCCTATACGAATCTACTAATATATCATTTTTGGGTTATGAGATTATTTCTCTAAAGTTGAATAGTTTTCCAAGAGAATAAAAAACTACATCATTTTGGTAAAATCTCACCATTTTTTGTGCCTTGAAAATTTTATACATCATATATTTTTTAATGAAATTATGTTTAACTTTTTTATTATTGAAGTGTAAGTAGATCATGAGATAAAATGATAGGTCATTATTTTTTCTCAACAAAAATGTTAGCATAAGTAATAAATTATGCATAAGTCCACATATAGTGAGGTAATTCATTAATCCTAAAAAATTAAATTGGAATATAACATATAATATCGATAAATGGATAACATTATAATCCTTGAAAATGATGAAAATATAAAACTTTAGAAAGAGGTGAACTAAATTATCCCAACATTTATCCAACATATATCATAAGGTTTCACTTGTTGTCCATATAATATATTATTTTGAGTCACAATAACAACCTAAATTATTTGATATCCTTATTGAAATCATGCATGTATTCTTGTTCCAATACATAATGGAGTATTTTTTATGTCCCAGAATGTTCTATATTTCATCAATGATAGAATAACTCACTTTTCAATAAAACCTCAATTAGTTCCCAGGAAACTAGTATCATCCATTTTTCTTATTCAAATCCATGATATCTATATACAAACATCATTATTCAAACATAAGGGACATATTATGGGTTATCGTCCCCTTAATCATGTTTTCTCCAAATATATATCCTTAACCGTAAATAACTTTTCTGTCTCCGTAAAACTATTCAACATATCCTTACAATCCTTAATTATATACATACACAAAAAATAGTTATATATTTCAGGATTCATATAACATAATCATTGAAATATAAAACAAATACCCCTCAATCATCCATCTATATTCATAAATCATTACTTAGGGTCTATCACATTCAACTTTCTTAAAATATGAATCATGTATCAATGATTATTAAACTCATGCTTCTTAGGATTAATGAAATCAGTATTGGAAGGAAATCACATACATTTCACATGAATTTTCAATATATTTATCATTAATAGGATGACCAATACTCGTACAATCTTTATAAATTTTTTCATGATATTTCCTCTTAGGAAATATATCTTCATTATTCCCATAATTTCTACATCTAAAAAATTCCATGGATAACCATGTTCTATGTAGTTATAGAGAATGACTCTGACTATAATGGAAAGTTTGAGAAGTATATATCTTAGAATAGAAACACAATATTAAATTAAATTACTTATAATATTTCAATCTATGACATATTCAATTTAACCCTAAGTTAGTCATGGATATCAAAAAACCCTATAATTGTAACCAATACTTGACATATCCTTAGGAAATCTCTAGACATTTCCTTAGAGATATCTCTATGGATCTCACTAATGTTTCCACATCCAATTTTCCAATGGTTGACTATTACATCGCTCTTATACAAATTGTAGCTTCCCATTATTGAAGTAAAACGACATTAGATTACTTTTTTGAATTAGTTAAAACATTATACATGCATAATCCCAAATACTGTATTAGGTTAGTGCCTTTAGAAACTGGAAAACATAATCAACTAGTCTATAAAACATCTATATCGTCATTGACTTTATCGTTCATAATAAGAACCCCTTTTGACATATCTTAATTAATACCATTCATCAAATCCTTGAGGGAAAGAAACATGAAATGGGGCGAGCTCAAATTCTCAGTAAGGGTAAGCATCAAAAATATCTCAAAAAATATAATCATAATGAATATAAAAATATTAACATAACATTTAAAAAACCATAAACTATTTTTGTGTCCAGAAATAAATATATGATGTACGTAAGGCCTAGATCATTAAAGAATATTAACCATGATAAAATATCATTTGAATAAAACATGGAATTGTGGAAAGAAAATAAGCACATAAAATGATTTCTATAGTATCTAAGACATTTAATCCAAGACCATCATAATGGAAATATCTATTACTGAACCACATTTACCTGCCATTCCAGCCATGTATTACTGAACATAATTTACATACCATTCTATCCATGTATTACTAAACATGATTTACTTATCATTGTAGTCAATTATATAACATGAGATATAAATCTTTACATAATGTATTTGAGGGATATATGGGTCCCACACATCTCATAATGAAATAATTCATACACGAGGCACAAAAATTTATATCATTTATCATATCTTCACCCGTGAAATAAAATGTGTTTATTAAACATCATTGAATTATAACATATACCATATAAATATCATTCCATAATCAACGTAATAAAATTATAGATATAATTGGGATATAAACATAACATTATTTAAGGGCATCATTTTAGATGGAAAATAATTTTAATAAAACACATGAATATAATTTTTGAGGAAAATATCTTTTCTTCTTCCAAAACGTTTTATTTTCTCGAAATTCCATGAAATTTTAAAAGAAAATATTTAAATTAAAATTAACCATTAAATAGTGTTGTGGATGATTCTTATAAATAAGGTTTCATGAATCCATAAAAATCCATTCATGTCATATGTGTTAAAAATAATATTCTCCTCATGCTTTTGCAGGAAAAGTTAAAAAATACCTTGTATGGAAAATAAAAGAAAGATTCATACAATGACATTTATTAGAAATTATATAATGGGTAAAATTGATTTTAAAAATAGTATAAGAATGAAATTAATATTATATATAAAGGAAAATTGGATGTGAATGAAAAATATACTCCAATAAATACATACAAACAATCAATCTTAGATAATAATTAGATTTCATAATTATCCCTTACCATAGGTCTGATATTATTCATATGTATCTAAAGCTCCATTATAGTGGGTTTAACATATTAAAAACTTGTAACTGAACCATCATAATATTTATGATATCATATATGATTTATTAATTTATTTATATTAACCTTTCATTTATCAAATCAATGTTAAAGCGACGTTTTGGGTAATAATCATTTTATTTGTCATATATGTTTTCACTTGTTATTCATGATATTATTACATAGGTAATGATTTACATGAATCAAATTTTAAAAAAAGATTTATGTATAATAAATATTCAGTATATAAATTAACAAATAAGATAGATAACTGAAATAGAATACATTGTTTAGGGAGACGGTAGGTCGTAGGTACACATTAATGTTTTTTCGGTTTCATTATAGAATTCAATGGAAGCACCTAATGATATATATATATATATATATGGATATGGTAGGATTATTAGGTCATATATTTCATGGTTATTTATTATATATACTATATAATCATTCTAGAATGGTTAATGTAGAGAATGAATGTCAACGCGTTGTGGGGATGATAAGTCATGCCTACGCACGAGCAATGATATCATTCCCATGATGGATAAATAGTTTGAAATTGGATGGTATATGAATGTCACATAATAATTATTATATTATTTTAATTATTTAAATCTATAATATTAAAAAATATACAGATCCAAATTTATTGTTGATGAATAACAGATTACACCATGACATGGAGACTGTAAGCCGTATGTACACATGCATGGTGATATTGCTATTCATAAGATGGATAAAATGAGGTATAAGGTTCTCCCATTACTATATTAACATATATTCATATATAATATGTTGTATCTATTAACTTATTTTTAGAATAACATAATAATTGGATGTAGAAGAAGAAAATAATTTTGAAATATGTGATAAAAAAATTACCTCTTTTCTTGGTATATCCTTTTGGTATGCACAAAAGGACTCTCTAAGATGGATTTATTCCAAAAGGGTTGAATATTTAATGAAGTGGGGGAAATTGGGAGGAGATTTACATTGGGATATTCTAAGCGAAGGGGAGTCAGAGTTGTGATTAAAAGGTAACGATATGTGACCTTTAATAAGAGATAGGATGATAGTTTTGAAAATTATTGAAATAATAAATTTATTACAAATTTATATTCGGTTTATAATTAACAAAAACTCATTTATTTCAATGATAATATGAGTATGGGTCGAAATCATCTCAAAAAATAAAATTTATACATGTATTAATATTATTTTAATCCTTATCATTTTGATTTATTCTTAATTAATCAATTTAATTTTATTTGTGGTAATAATATTCTTAATATTAAATAGGTATAAATATTTACATATGACTATTAAATTTTCCATATTTTGATACTCTATGACATTTTATATCATATAATTACCACTTTTTAATATATAAATATTTTTATTAATTTAAAATAATTTAAAAATATGTTATTTTTATAAAATATCAGTAGTTTCATTTTTTATAATATTCATATTTGAATTTAAATAAAATATCAAACACAAAATAAATTCAAAGAAACAAAATTAATACACTCAAAATAGGAAATTTTCACCTATAAATTCTTAGAGAACATTAATATGTTCATATGATATTTATTTTAACAATTTTAAAACCTTTTATTTCATATTTCTATCAATAAAATAATATCTACATGACTATTGTGTCATCATTAATTTTAATTTTTTAATAAATAAAAAATCTGAATAACTTCATATGATGTATTTACATTCATTATATTTCTAAATACAATTTAGTTTTTATGTTTTATGACATTTATACCTTTATTAAAATTATTATACTTATAAGATATAAGTGAGTGACATGTTGTCACTATCTTTTGTTTTAATTATAATTTCATCCCATTCAGAAACAAAAGTCTATTTAATGGATCATTAATGACCCCTAGGTGATACTAGTCGACTTTAATCCATCAAATAGTATTTTTTATTTGTTAGGAAAAATTTATTATCTTTATCATATTGTTTGTTACTCTAATTTAACTGATTTTCCTTTAATTATTATAAATAAAAATTCATGTATATACTATTAATAATATCCAAAAAATTAACTTATTAAAATATTTTGGACCCATATATTCCAAATATGTAATCCATTTTTCTCAATTCAAAACACATAATTGACAAAAAATATATTAATATTAATTACTGTTGTTAAAATCAAAAAGAAGGTTTTTAAGAAGTAAAAAACTTATAAAAATATTTTCATGTTTTTATATATAATTTAAATGAAAAATAACATAAAATTACCAATATTGGATTAAATTATAAAAACATAATCTAATTAAACATTAAAACCAATTATAAATATAATCTAACTATATAATTAATTTAGAAAAAAAGGTAGTATTGATTTAAAATGAGGTATTTTTAACTATTCATTAAAATATTCATTTCATTAGAAAAATACCAAAATTTAATCCAAGGTAAATTTGGATTTTTATATTCCAAATATGAAGTTTATTAAATTATATAGATGTTTTGAAAATTTAAAATCTAGATTTAAAAAGGGGATCTCTAATAAAACGCAAGAAAACTGTATTTGATTGAAAAATGCATCTTTTATCGTAAAAATTGTATTTGTTCTTATATCATGTATAGAAAATAAAAAATATGAATGTTAATGTTATATAAAATTCAGAATGTGTTTAATCATATTCATAAACTAATTTTTATATCCCATAAAATAAAAATATCTTAATAGTATATCGTTGTTTTGTGAAACTCGTTATTGCGTACAATGTAAGCTATCGAGGAAGGTCGTTGTTGCGTGTAACACAAGACAATAGTCGTGTTGTGTATAAAAAAACATAATACACTCTTTATTATAGTGCATGATAATAATTTAATAACATTCATGGAAACACATAAAAGAAATTAAAAAGTATATACCACATAAAATATAGTGTTGTTACATTATACAACCCTTAAAATGAATTTCACACTCAAAATTCGTTGGGGTTTTAAAAGGTTTAATACATGAAGTTTTCTTTCACAGAATCCTACATCATAAAATGGAATACTGAAATTTCATTTTAAAATTATATGTTAGAAACATAATGGTTACCCAAAGTAAATAATCACTGGGTTTCTATAGAGGAAAACTTAGGAGGGAAGTGACAACATGTATATGGACGTGAAATATAACTATCAAGTTCAGAAGGATAGTGATAGAGAACAAGGTTGAGAAAGTTAAAAATTAGAAATCCATATTTCTAAGATATTTTAAAGGAACATCTGATTCATTTTATAAGAATGTAATAAGATAAAATTTTGGGTTTTCATGATCATTTACCTAAAGATAAAGAGTTTTGAATGTGAATAATGAATTAATTGATTTTGGTAAAATCGCACCATTTTTTGTTCCATAAAAAATTTCCACTTCATATATTATTTAAATAAATGATGTTAAATTTTTCAATCATAATGTTTTATTAGGTCATGTGATAGAATGAAAGTTCGTTCCATATATCTCGACAAAAAGATAGCACATATAATCAATTATGCTTAAGTCCTCAAGTAGTGAGTTAATACATTAATCAAACATAATTAAATCTGAATAAAAGTTATACTATCCATAAAAGGATAACATTATATTCATTCGAAAAACAAAAAATATAAAACTTTATAAATAGGAGAACTAAAATATCTTAACATTTATCCCCCATATATCATAAGGTATCTCCGGTAGGTCACGCCAAGTATTCTCTTGAGTCATAGTAACAACCTAAATTATCAGATATACTTATATAAATCATGCATGTTTACTTGTTCGAAATCATAGTGTATTATTCCTTAAGTCCTAAAATGTTCTAAACATCATCCATGATAGCATAACTCACTTGTCAATAACAAAATAATTAGATCCCATGAAATTGGTATCATCCAATTTACTTATTCAAATGTAATATATCATTATCCAAATATCGTTATTTGACCATAAGGGAAATATTAAGGGTTATATTCCCCATAATAATATGTTTAAAAAATATATCACCTCACCCTTAAATCACTTTTCTATCTCCTTATAAATATTCTTCATATCCTTTCCAATCCTTAATTAAATACTTATACTAAAAACAATTATATAATTCATGATTCATATATCTTTGTAATTCAAAACATATGTACTACAGTCATCCAAAATTATTCTTTAAAAATCACTCATAATCCATCATCTGCATCTTTCATAAAATATTAATCATTTCTTATATTTTCTCAAAATCAATCTTCTTCAGATTAATGTAAAAGATACTAGAAAAATATCACATAACTTTCATTAGCAGTTTATAATATTTCTATCCACAATTGTATCCCCAATACTCATACCATCTTCCGGATTCTCTTCATTATATTTCGACTTACGAAATAAATATTTATTATTTCCATAATTTCCACATCTGAAACACTCAATGTTTAAACCTATTATATATAGTTCTAGATATTGAATAAAATTAGAAAAAAAAAGTATGAGAAATACAAATTAGAGAATATAAATACTTAATTAAGGTAAATTACCTAAAATATCTCAGTCCATGATAACTACATTTTAACCATATGTTAGTATTGATTATTACAAAACATCTAGGATTGTAACCTATACTTGTCTTATCATTAGGATATCTCTAGGAATATCCTTAGAATATCTCTTGGGATCTCACTAATGTTTTCACATCCTACTTTCCAAATGTTGACTAAGCCTTCTCTTTGATACCAACTACAACGACCCAAAAATGATGTACATCGAAATTGCATTAATTTTTATAAATAATTAATAATTAAAACAGACATACACCCTATGAAATTATTAGTTTAGTCGGTTTGGATAGTTTAAAACATAAAAATGTCATTCATAAAACATCTACAATGTCTCGTACTTTATCCTTCATAACTAGAACCCCCTTCTGACACCTCTTACTTAATACCATTCTCGAAATCCCATGGGAAAAGAAACATGGAAGGGGGTGAGCTGAAATGCTCAATAAGAGTAAGAATGTAAAATAACTTACAAACCAAAAAATATGAATGTAAAAACATTAATATAACTGTAAAAAAATACCAAAATCTGAAGTTATGAAATAAATCTTTGGGTTACATAAGTCGTATATCATAAAAGAACATTAACCATAATAAAATACCATTGGTATAAAACATGAAATTTTGGAAACCAATTAAGAACAAAATATGACTTTTGTAGTAGACAAGGCATTGTTTTCAAGACCATCATAGTGTACAAAGTCCATTACTAAAATGGGTTTACATGTTGTTCTGGCAATGAATTCCTGAACTGTGATTAATTTTTGTTCTATCATTGTCTTATTGAAGCATATTTACTTATCGCTCATGTAATTTCTAATTAATGAGATATAAAAATTTACCAAATAAATTGGAGGGAGATATAGGTCCCACCAATCTCATAATGATATCATTCTTACATGTGCCACAAAAATTGAAACATTCATTATAGCATAACCCAATAAACTAAATGGGCTTATTAAACATCATTCCATAATATCATTATCCATATAAAAAATCATTAAATATTTAAAATAATAAAATCATAGTAATAACTGGTATAGAAACATAACTCTTTTAAGAGCGTCATCTTAGATGGGAAATTATTTTGATAAAACACATCAACTTAATTAACGAAGAAAATATCCTTTATTTTTCAAAAACGTTCTATTTTCTAAAAATTCCATTGTATTTTAAAATAAATTAATTTAATTATAAATAAACTAGAAACTATGTAGAGAAACCTTCAAGTAAATAAGGAATCATGAAACCATAAAAATCTATTCATGTTGTATAAGTTAAAAAACATTCTCCTCATTCTATTTTTATGAAATGTCAAAAAATTCATTGTTTGGAAAATAAAAAAAAGAATCATTCCATATAGTTTAATAAAAATTCACTAATGGGTAATTTTAAAATAAAAAATAGAGGATGAAAATAAATAATATTATATATTTATGAAAAACAAATGTGATTGATAAATATAACCTAGTAAATACTTATAGTTAAAAAATATAAAATAATAATGAGATTACAAAATTATCCTTTACCATATGTCTGATATGCTTCGTATGTAACTAATAATATTATATAGTGGATTTAAACATATTATTAAATTGTTAAAAAACTGTAATAAAATTTATTATGTTATATAATATTCACTTATGGCTTAATATGACAAGTTCATTTATAAAATCAATGGTAATGTAATGTTTTGGGTAAGAATCGTTTTGTTTATCGTACTTGTTTTGGCTTGTTATTCATTAAATTATTACATAGATAATGATTCAAACAAATCCATTATGTAATGAATACATTATATATCATATATATTTAGTATATAAATATATATAATAGATATATTAATGAAATAGAATACACCATTCAATGAGACAGTTGGCCATATGTACGTGTAAATGTTGTTTTCGTCTCATTATTGAATTGAATGGAAGTAAGTAAATGACATATATATATATATATATAAATAAATCCTGTATAATTATTATTTAAAATATTTTATTCAGATTTTTTATATATACCTTATAATATTTTATGAATTTTTGACATGGAGAATAAATATCATCCCATCCTTTAGATTGTAAGTCATATATATACAAGACTGATGATATCATTGCCTTCATGGTTAAATAGTGTAAAATTGGATGGTATATGAATTATAAATAATAATTATTATGTTATATTCATTGTTATAATCCATTAAACTAATCAATATACAAATTCCAGTTATGTATTGTTGAATAACAAATTATATCACGATATGGAGATGGTAAACTATACGTACGCACACATAGTGATATTATTATTTGTCGAATAGATAAATGGGGGTATATGGTTTTACTATAATTCTAATAAAATATCATAATTTATAAGATATTTGATTTATTACATTATTATGAGAACAATATAAGAATACGATGTAGAAGAAGAAAACTGTTTTTAAATAGGTGGTAAAACAATTACCACTATTTTGGGCATCTGTTTTTCGTATGCACAAAAGAACTCCTTAAATCAGAATTTTTACCAAAGGGTGTCCTCTATTTTGAAGTGAGGGAAGATTTTTAGAGATTATGGTGGGCTTCGGCTGAGCCAATGGTCATTAAAGGTGTGATTAAAAAAGAATGAGAGGTTTCCTTTTATAAGAGTGTGGAGGGGCACCCTGGGAAGGTCTTGAAATATTAATTTATTATAAATTTATTTTTCGGTTTATAAAGATCCAAAAATAATTTAATTTGAATATAAGAGGATAAAATGTCAAAATCATGTCAACTAATAATATTTATACATGTTTTGATTTTATTTTAAACATTTTCATTTTGATTTATCATTATTTAATCAAGATAATTTTATTTCTGGTAATAAAATTATAAACATAAAATTGTAATAGAAATTTACTTATGTGTTTTAAAATTTTCTATAATTGGATAATGTATAAAATTATAAACTATATAATTTTCAAATTTTAATTTTTATATAATTTTTTTCTTTTTAAATTATATAATAATTTGTTATTTTTATAAAATATCAATTGTGCCAATTTTTAAAGTATTCAATTATTTGACTTTAAATAAAATCCAAACAGTAGATAAATTAGAACCAAAATATTTAATACACATAAAACATTTCATTTTCACCTATAATATTCGTGGAGAAAATTATTTAGTACATATGTTTTTTATTTTAAAATTTTTTAAAAAATTTATTTTATATTTCTATCAATAAAAAAATTTCTGTATCACTATTGTTTAATCATGAATGGTAATTATTTAATCTATAAAGATTCTAAATAAATTAACATGTTTTAGATAATTTCATTATATTTTGGAATAAAATTTTTATCAATGTTTTATGAATCATATCTGTATATTAAAATTTATTATACTTATAAGATATAAGAGAGTGACATGGTGTCACTTTCTTTTTTTAATTATAATTACATCACTTTTAATGGACCAAAGACTATTAAATAGAACAATTATGACCCCAGATGATATTTTTTTACTTTAATTCATCAAATAATATTTTTATTAGTGTTAGGTTAATTTTATTATCTTTATCATGTTGTTAGTTACCCAAAATTACCTAATTTAACATTAACTATGGTAAATAAAAATTACCATAGTTAATATTCATAATATCAAAAACATTTACCTAAAAACATAATTGGGACCAATGATTCAAAATATTTATACCATTTTTCATAATTAAAAACACATAATATTCATTAATTTATTTAAAAATAATTCCCATAGTCAAAACCAAAACATAAGTTTTTATGAAGTAAAAACTTATCAAAAGATTATCATTTTTTTATATGAAAAATAATTGTGATATTACTTCCTATGGAAAAAATTGGATTAAATGATAAAAACATAATACAATTAAAATTTAAAACCAATTAAAATGAATATTTACTTGTATAAATAATTTATATGAAAAGGTAGTTCTGAATTAAAATGCATTATTTTTTATTATTCTTTAAAATATGAATTTCATCAGAAAAATACAAAAATTTCATCCAAGTTAAATTTTTATGTCCATATTCCAAATAAGAAGTTTATGATGTCATATATAACTTATGAAATTGTCAAAAAAAATTTATTTAAAAATGGTTCTCCCTCATAAGGTGGTAAACCAATATTTTTTTAAAAAAACATTCTTATTTGAAAAAATTGAATTTGTTCTGATATCATGTCTAGACAAAACATAAGATTAATTTTAATGTTATACAAAATAAAAAATGTGGTTAAAACTATTTGTAACAGCTTATTTATAAATCATTAAATAGTAATATTTTATCAATATATCATTGTTTAGGGAATCTCAGTATTGCATTTAACGCGAGCTATCGGGGAAGGTCATTGTTTCATGCAATGCAAGACAAAAACAGTTTAGCATGTACTAAAATCTAATACGGTGATTCATATCATGCAACATGATATGGGTGTAGCATAAAATACATGATATAGATGAAATTAAAAATAATCTATCCCATAAAATCTCTTGGGGTTACAGAAGTCACCCATTTCCAATGCATGTTTGGGTTTTATGGTTTTAGTCCTTCTACCATGGTAATGTATTAATTATATCAACATTAATAATCACCACATTTTTATAATAACTATTCACTATATTAAATTATAAATTAATTCATAATATTATGTTATGAAAATTATTTATAACACTTCATGGAGATGAAGGTGAGTGTGTATATACCAGAGATGTTTTCACCTTTAAATGTATGGAATGAAATAGTGGAAAATTTTAATTCACTTTAAAAAATTTATCATTATTTAATTTAAATAATTTATATATATATTATGTTTATTCTCATTATTATCCACGTAAATAAACATTTATAATTTATCTCATATGTTTGTAGAGGTGGTAGTACACATGTACACATGAGTAACATTGTCTTGGTCCAACTAATGGGAATGAATGAAGGTAGAAAATATATCATGATTCCATATGAATAATTATGTGATAAAATTCATATATAAAAATAAAATATATCATAATAAAGGTCCATTATTAATGATTATGAAAAATTAATCATATCTCTATGTTGAGGAGTTAGTATGAACTCCTACACGAGCGGTGCATTTATTTCCCATTTTAGGATATGAAGGTGGAGAATGATTTATACATATTAATAATTACATCTTATTATATTTATTATTATTGATTAGTTATTTTATGTGGATAAAAAATAATATATATAGTAGAGTAATAAATAAAATAAAAGTTCATTTTTTATTATTAGTACCTCTTCTTGGTGACATTTAATTTTTCATATATATTAGGCATAAGAGGAAAATATTTTGATAAAAAGATACCTATAAAACATGGCGAGGGATAACATGAAAGTATTTTGATAGTTAATGGATGATATAAGATGATTTCATAGTGAGTATTCTAGAGGGTAGGGAGTTCCCTTTTATAGGACTGGGAGATGACGCAGAATACATTTTTTATTGGTGAAAATATATTAGTGTCATACATAAGAAAATAATTAACAATGACTCATTATGAATTTTCATATGAGGTTTGGTAGAACATTAACCATAAAATAGTATTTATATAAATTTATAAGTTGTTTTAATCCTTATAATTTTAGGTTTAATCCTTTTACTTATTTCAAAACATACCGTGTTAACGTACTTTTTTACTAAAGATATTATTCATGTTTAGAAAAAATATAAGATTCCACATTAACAAAATATTACTTTATGAATAAAAAAATTTGAACCATTATACCAAATTTAATTTCATTATATATATAATATTAATTTTTATAGAAACCACCAATATCAATAAAAATGGATTTTCCAAAAAATTCTTATTTGTATATAAAAATGCTTCTACACAAATATATTGTGTAATGTTCATTGAAATAAAATTTATTGGATTATGTTTTGTAAAAATAATCAAAAAAATGTTATACCCGATAAAAAATATAATTTGAATCTATATATATAATAAAAGAACATACATTTTCCATGAATAAACATTATTTTATATTGTTCAAAAAAAATAAATCATTTTGATAAAAAATCACAAAAATCGAAACTATATTAATATTTACTTTTTTTGTTTTGAAAATTAAATTGTTTTACTAAAATAAAATTTAAAAAATGGTACAAATAAATTACAATATTTATTTGAAAATGATATAAAACCCATTTTTGGGAAAAAAATTGAAGGATACATATTACACTATTGGTAATCGAGTACAAGTATATTACATAGTACATATGTATTATATAAATATTTTTTACTTACGTTTCATAATTTTTTTATTACTATTCATATTAATTATTTAGAAACATGTTTATAATATTCACATTTAAAAAATAATTCATTAGTATACAGAGGTTCATTTAAACTTAGAGTTTCATGTAATAAAATCTGTAAATGAAATTAGTTTTGTTTATAAAAAATATCACAAAATATCAATGTGTTACACTCTATCCCATTATATGAATTTTTCCATTCAAATATTATCACTATGATACAAACAAAAAAAGATTATTCAAAATTATCACATATATGTGTTCCCATACAGCTTCTATAGAATTAAGGTTTCATAAAAAAACATTGACTCAGGGAAGTGGTATTATTCAACAACACCATCTCTCATCAATTCAAAATCTTCCCCCATTTACCCTCGTAAGAGAGATTTTTCTCCAGTTTTTTGGAATTTTATTTTAATACCATTAAAAGATAAGGTACACACATCCTTGGGAGAGATATATGGAATATGTTGTGGACATGATAGTGATTTATTAGAAGATAAAATCCATATTCCATTGTCATGATAGGATTAAGAAATTCGATGGCATATATATATATGGGGATTAAATTTAATAAATATCCTCATATCACGGGCTTCATCATATGAGACATTAGTAGGAATACCTTATCACCAATTTCAATCTCTAAATATGACCAATGATTGTAAGCATAACATTTATGTTGACATTGAGATACCATTATTTTGTCTACATTTGATATACCCTTATCTACAATTTCTTTATCTATATCATGACCCAATTTTTTTAATTCTATAACAACAACCCAAAACATTAAACTACTTTACTTTTTATAATAGAAGTGTTCATAATGATCTATCTGAATACTTTTGGGAAATATGGTTTTGTATAAAGATTCCACCAGGGGAAGGTATAGATCCCAAAATTCTTTTAAAACCATAAAATAGGAACACATATTATCAACTAAGGTCTAAATGGTCCACTAAGACTGTAAATATATCTGAGGATGATATGTAGTGAAAATTTCATCACCATATTCTAGACTATTTGAACATTATTTCAGAACATTGAGATATTTCTTGGATCCCAAATAGATATAAAAAAAGTTGAACTCTTGGAATCATTGAAAAATATTGAATTTCTATATATAGAATTTTCTAATATGGTAATCAAATACAACCCAAAAACATTATTCCATTAAAAATTTTGAGGGTGTTTGGTTATAAAATAAAATGTAATATTTTCCAATTCTCCGTATCATGTGGTAATGATTTTATCATCCCATTTTGATGATATTTCTCATTCATAACAAGATGACATTTAAGGAAACATGATGTGTACACTACAATATCACTTTCCATATAATCCCACAAGAAATACAATTTACAAACTATGCACATCTCCATAGTTCCATTATTAATAGATAATTATGAACTATGAGCTACATCCAATAGATACTTTTTTTAATTTGTAATTAATGGAATTCAGAATTTGTTTTGAAACCTCAACCTCCATAAAAATCAGTGTAGAACTCTGTAAAACTGGACCCATTCTTCTATAATTACAAATCCTCAATTTAAACCAATTCAATCCTCTCATGCTTTGATGGTTGAAAAATCATTACAAAAACATAATATTTTTCCCCATTCAACATAATCTCAATATCTATATTCTATAAATCAATAAATATTTGATCTCACTCAATTCACACCAGGAATAAACTGAAATGTTCATTCAACCATAGAGCATCGTGAACCATGTTATTTTTCCAATAGTGGTCGTGAAATGAATATTAATAATCATAAATCGACTCAAACTATCATTTTTGGAATATATATTAAAATAATTTTGTGTAAATATTTATTTAAATTTTATATTATCAGTATATATATCACCCCTTTAACAATAAATATAAATCTTGTTTATCATCAATGAAAAAATTACTACATCTAGATCTAAATCAAAATTATTTTAAATTTTCACGAAACTATTTTTTTCAGTGAAAGACATAATATATTAGAATATCATTTTTAAGATGTTTCATACTATTGCCTTATTTTATTCCTTACTATATATCTGAAACACTTCTCAAATATATGGTATTATATGAAATTTTATGCTAACCAAACTACTTTTGAGCACCCTGAAAATTTTCCCACATTGAACTATCTAAAAAAATCGTCATTATATGTGAATATGGTTAGTGCATTATATATCCATAATAAATTATTTAAAAATAATTAATAATATTAATCCTATCAATCATATCCATGAATCTCATCTATAGTGGTCAGTTAGGGCCATCGATCAATAAAATCAGTCTTCGAAGGAACTTAAAATTTACACACTCTTGAGATAATATGAACCTGTATAAAAAAAATTACTCAAATTTCACAAAGTAAAAAAATGTCAAACAACTTATCCTTTCTCATTTTTTACTCCCTCAATTTAAGGAACACTCTGTTTTCTCTACCATACATCGTTTTGATAAAAAAAAATAAATCATTAAAAGGTAATATAATGAATTTTACATTGTTCCCCCTAATTGAGGTAGCCCATGGAGTATGAAATTGTTAATGCATATATTCACTAAAAAGAGTGTATGAAATTTCATTTTTTTACCGAATGGAGAGGTCTCACTTACCATCAAAACACATTATTTAAAAAAGATGAGAAATATCATAACTTTTAGACAATGATGTGAAGCTAGCATTACCTTTGTATCCTCTCATATCATAATTAAATTAGTAATATTTTCATATTACACCGAACACTGTAATGAACTTCCACACCCTCTGATAATTTTATAGTGAGATCTAGCCCTTACAGTTACCCTTATTCTTTCTTCACCATAATATTTTATCATATTTGAAGAACTCATCATTTTTTCTTATTAGATACTCCTTACTCTTATCTTTTCAATATAATGGTTGGTATTGAATTTAATTTCATCAGGTTTTTTAAGTTTATCAGATGTAATTATTGGGATCATAATGGGTTCTTAAATCCATGTTATAGACATGGACATCAAAGCATTGGATCCCTACTTCTGTTTCTGAATGAAACTACACACTAACTAAAACAATGTGGATGTTTAAATACGTTGCATAATACTACTCCTATTATAAAAAAAAATATTATGGTCACATTTAATGTGATGAAAAATTCATTTATATTTTCATTACTACATTTTTTTAACATACTATGACATTAGAAAATATAATCACCTAAATAATTTAAAAAAAAATCACCATTATTTATCCAAAATTCAGGGAATATCCCCCTTAACAACTCTTATCACAATAAACATTGTTTGGTGTACCCACTTCTAATATGAACAATAATCTTATAGAATATGAAATAATAACTCAACTCTGCTTCTAGTATTAAATCCTCTACATCATCATCCTATATTTTCAATGTAGCTTCCTTGGAAATTCGAGATCCATGATTCTTTTGATTCCCTGGAATGAATGAAAAAAGTAGTATCCATGGAGTTGGCACAAAATCATAAAAAAATAATACATCATAGTCCTCCAACAATGATGTGGGATCCCTAATAATTTTACTGGCACAAAAACTCATCAAAACACGATTGAAAGTAAACTGCATTATGGTTCACCTGACTTTGGTGTTGTCAGAAATTTCTTATTAACACATTGGAAGCACATATATAAACCCACAACCATATAATAAACTACCTCCTTAGGGAACTCAATCAACTCAGACTAGTGTTTTTGCTCGCCTACTACCACCTATTCCACCCATCACATGAGAGGATAAGAAACTACTTCCACGGACTCAGATATTCCATGTAATATATTTACACGGACATGTAACTATATGTACATGTGTGCTAGACTTTAGTTTTCTTAGCCTTATTTGTTATCCCTTAAAACCATCATTTCTATGAAAACATCAATTATTCAACATCATAATCCATTTTTATTCACATAAAATTCACCGATGACCTCTTCTATAGAATAGTTAACTTATACTATGGTGTAAAAAAAATAAATGAAAATACACACTATGTTGAGGAGAATGGTTTTGGGAAATGGGTATGTATTCCATACAAATAACATCTTCAACAATATATTAACAAGAATCCCTAAAATTTATCCAAGAATAAATTTTTAACCATTCATTTTCCTATTAAAAATAAACCCCCATAAACGGCTTAAGGGTGCTTAATGAACTATATCTCCAATTGGGATTTTTGACATTTCCAAAAAAACAAAAAAATCTCTATAGTTAGGATATTTCATAATGAACAGTTGAATAGTGTGTTGATCCTTTGGACATAAATTAATGCAACAATTATTCTGCATTCAAAGACTCTAAGATCACATGAGACAATGGAAGATGTATAAAAAAGTGTAAAATTAATAAAATATCATATGTTAGAACATAATTTCATTTTAAGTGAGAACTCCATTACATGAATTTGACCCAAATGCCTCAAAAAATGTTCTCTCTCCTTGTGAGGTTATTCTCCCCCTTTTAAAAAATATATTCTCTTCATTTTTTTAAAAACCCATAGAATACTTCTTTTAATGGCCACAAATGATATTAATTAAAATTTTACATGAGATAAGGGAATAATTCATACCTTTCTTGGGATGAATTCATACATGGGAGTAGTTACCCCATCTCTGAGTCCATCTAAAGAGGTGGATTTAGTTGAACACCAACATTATTTTTTTATACAAATCAATTTCTGGTGAATATTTTTCATTATATACATAGCCTGACCTTGATTTTCAGCATACTCTATCTTAACAACATGTTTCTATAACATATCCTTTAATAAGTTGAACTTTATTTAGTTTTTCATTAATATTGATTGTTTTATGGAATTTATACTATTTTTATTCAACTGAAATTTTTAAATATAATCATTATCCCAAATTCCACGTCAATAAAAATGTCTTAAACTCATTCTTTCAACAATATTTATAGAATAAAAGTTCTAAATTTTTCTATATATTCCACCTCTATTTTGAATAATGATTATAATCATTCATAATAATTTTTTTCAAGATGGAAGATCCTAAAATACAGATCAAACCGGATAAGGATTCTTTTCTTTCATAGTCATAATATTCTTAATCAACATTCATATATCTGAAAATATTTCACTATGAATTTATAAAATAATGCAACCAATAATCAACTTTTTAGTAAATATAATGATGTATATATCTCAAATATTTCATGTTACATTCCTTAAGATATATTTTATATCTTTTTGATTTACATCTAGAAGACATAATGAATAAAAGTGTTTTTGTCATGAAAAGAATGATGATGGTATTTTTTATATTGATTGTGACACCCACATTCTCACTTACACTATCATTAGATAATTTCACCCAAGACTCCAATATAGTTTCAATTAGTTTGGAATATTTTATTTAAAATCATTTCACAACCTCTTTTCCATATTTATTTTTGTAGATATAAAACACATCATTCTTTTGAATCTATTTCAAAACATGGAAGAAAGAAAATTCACCAATTAAATAAATTCCAGATTTACCACTCAGAAAATCTGAAAACATATTGAATTTGATTTCATATAAGAGATAAAATATGATTTCATCAACATATATAAGTGAGACCATTTTCATACCTATCTCCTTTTTTATTTATATGTTATGTTCATCTCCTTCACAATGATAACCATGATTTTATAAGGACTGATCCAACAAACAGTACAAAGCCATATGTGCTAGTTTTATCCCATATTACACATTACTTATCCATGACACCCTTTCTTTATTCATCATCTATAAGAATCCCAACCGGTTTTTTAATTTAAAAATCATCTTCTAAGAATCCATTCACGAACATTGATTATACATCCATTTTTTATACATTAAAACTATTTTAAATATTCATCGCTATGAATAATATAATGGTTTAATATTGGTCCAATAGTAAAAATGTTTCCAAATAATGATAAACATAAATTTTAGAACATCTTTTTCAAATAATAAATTCCATATTTGTCCCCAAAATTCCATATTCATTAGTTTCACTTTTGAATCCCCTCTTAGTTTCGATCACATATTTATCTTTTGTTCATTGATAAAATATCAAAAGTTGTATTTTACTCAATTTTATGTTATCATCATTCAGATCATTGGCCCAACATGAATCAAGAAAAAAAATCATAAAATAATTGTATTCAACCACATAAAGCAATAATTATTTATTTTTTACCTCATCCTTATAGATTGAACTATTTTTTTTCAGGTCACCCATAAGGCTACAATTAGTTATTTTAGTATTAATATAAAATTAAAATGAACATTCTATTCAAACTATAATTTTCACATAATCTAATATATCAATAGATTTTGTTTTATCCCTATAAATCTCCATATGTTTGACACATAATCATCACTTTCCACCTCATTTTAACTATTTATTTTGTCAAAATTATGCTCATCAAAATCAGAAATTTACTTGTATGCTATCATGGTAACATCAAAATATTGAACTATTTTTTTGGATATTTTTTATACCGTAAATATTCATTCCTCTTGAATAAATATCTAGGAATGTTCCCACCACCTCCAGGTTATTTTATTTTTTTCATTTCCATAATATGAATCAATCATATACATCCAAAAACATCGAATTATTTTAGTGTGGGTGTATTTCCATACAATATATCAAAAGTAGTCAGGTATTTATTCTGACATTGAAATTCCCAATTTATGATTTAAGACATTAATATGACCTTTTCTTTATATCATTTATCTCATATGGATTTCACTATGAGAATTATTAAAGTCATATTGGTAATGATTTGATATCTTCATTAAATAACTATGTTTTCTTGGGAAATTACCACCATTAAAATATAATATGGGATTCCACGTTTCTCGATATAATCATACACATTGGTATTTATAAATTATTTGATATTTTTAATTTGAAAATTTTGAATTTTTACCATATACATTAATTTATCTTCAAATTGGTATAATGTGATGTACTTGTATACATTGGCCTTGTGAGTAATCATTGTAAAAAAAATCCTTCCTATGGAAATATTAAAAAAATCTAATTTTTTTTCAATTAGTCAATTTGGTAATAAGACTAAAAACCTCCTCATTAACATGATCCAAAAATCTTGATGACATTTTTATCTTTTTCTTGATCATATTTTGAACTGATGTCCCATTTTCATAAGTGTCACATATATGTGTGTCAACACATGGGATCTTGGGAAATTCATGTTCTCCCTTTCCCATAACTATTTTTTAAAATATCATTAGCTTAAGTCCCCCTGAAACATATGACATAGATTATTTTTATCAAATTTGGATAACTTGATCCACCATTCATCACTAATCACGTATAAATTATTTTATATTTTTCATCCTAGTAGGACAACTGAGTCATACTTTTCCTTAATTGATCACCCTTTTCCTGAATTGTTTAGTACATCCTATGACACACAAATTTCTAACACAAAATTAGTTAGTGCTACGTCTTTTAACCAATATTACATATATATCCCCTAAATCATATCCACCATCTTTATCTTTCAATGATTAAATTATTTTGAGACATTAATAATTTCTATGATAAACCACTCCACATTTATCATATTCTACACTCATAATAATAACATTATTTTTTATAATGTGTGTGTTATACATCTATCCGTTAACCATATGATAGACCCCTCAGTTTCTCCCAAAGAAAAAAATAGAAAAAAATTACATCTGATTCCATTTATTATTATTTCATAACCATTGATTAAATTTAGACAAATATTGATATGATTTTATAACTTTTTTTCAAGGTTCTCCCTTCCATCATAGAAAACTAAAAAACATTATTTATTATGTTTGGATTCATAGTTTCCAATTTATTTCCCCCTTGATGTGTATTTGAAACCACCTCAATTTGTTCCCTAGTGAAAAAATGTGCCGACATGATTATAAAACCATCTCACAAAAGTGATAATTTTTTAAATCATCCTCCTCTTATGGGAAACTACAAGACTATGTTAATGTTTATTCTAATGAATTTTCATTGGATAAAAGAAAACATTTTTTTGATTCAAAATTTTCTATAGAAATTACACCTAATATTTATTCTAATTCTCTCATGTATGAGTTCTTAACTGTTAGTAATTTTTTTCATCTCAAGAATCCACTTTCATTTATGGTGATGATGCACGTTTCCATGTGTCAGTTGCCTCCCATGCCTCCAAATGTATTATCTCTCTTTGTTAATGTGAATAACATTTTGAATGGAAATACACTCTTTATTACTAGTTACACACTGTTACTCGATATCATGTTAAGAGTTAGGGAATCTCCTTATTCAATTCCCTTATTCTATCAATCCATGACTTCGTTGTTTGGTTATTTATTTATATTGATCTACTCATTCATGGTATTATGAATGCCTTCAAAGAATCCTGATTTTTCATCCAATGTAATCATGATATCCACTTACATCCCAGAGTTTCTAAGAAATTCAAAAAATAAATACCTAATATCATCATTTAATTATGACATATCTTCATAAAGTTGTTATATATATCGATTTTACTTATCACGACCCGTCCTCGGGACCAGTGTTGTGATTACCCCAAGCCCGACAACCATAGGCTAGGGGCAGGCGACTATAACCAAAGGTGTATATCCCTAAGCTGGGAAGGAATTGCCTTTATAAAAAGAAATCACGCACAATCAGAGTACACAACTGGAAGCAAAAAACTATGTAAAACTTAATACAATGGTAGTGCTGAAAGTAAATTTTCTAGTATACAAACCAAACTGAACAACAAGAACAAGTACATGTAAAAATGTAAAACAACTCCTGGATCGTCCACCGGGGAATTCTACCTAAAGGGTTGGTACATAACTCGAACAACTCGTCCCTACGGTATGTCCCGACTAGTCCAGCTCCGAGAAGCCTCCCTTCTGTCACCCTCAGCCTCGATCACTGCTGACCGTCATCTGCACAAAACACAACAAGGTGCAGGCGAAGCCCGTGTAGGGGTGAGTATAAAAATACTCAGTAGGGGACCCCGAGACCCCTGAAGTTCTCCCAGAATCCGAAAAGGATAAACCACAGTAGAAAGATACAATCACGAAGTATCCACCAACTCTACTTAGGTATATATCCATGCATACACCTAAGTCATCAATCACGATCTGGCTCCAACTCTCAAGCCCACGCACAACCCAGTCCACAATGGAAGTAAAGTCAATCACCGTGAAGATAATTGTTGAAATAAATAACTCCGCTCACATTGGTATACATATTTCGTAGAGTGAAAGAGATGATTAAATGTAATCAGTCATTCATCTAAGTTGTCGGACCCCCATAGGATACATTACCAGCTAAGATGTAGGACCCACACAAGATACAATAAATTCTTTTCTAGAGTGATAGAGATGATCAGATGCAGTCACTGATTCATCTATGCTCTCATACCAACACAGGATACAGGACCAGATATGTTTTCAGACCCACACAAGATACAAGACTTGATTTTTTGTCGAACCCACATAGGATACAGGAACGGAAGTTAGAACTGTCAGACCCACAGAGGATCCCAATATAGTACTCATTGCTGTCGAACCCATAGAGGATTCCTGTATAGTAGACATCACTATTGAACCCATGGAGGATTCTGGTACAGTAGTCATCGATGTCGAACCACGGAGTATTCTTGTACAGTAGTCATCATTGTCGAACCCCCAGAGGATTCTGGTACATCTCAGTCGCAGCCAGCCCTGGGGTTCTCAAACACAGCACGCTTGATTTTGGGAGGGTCCTCTCCTCGATCCATGTTTTGATACATAAACTATCACGAAGTCCTGAGTTGATGTATCTCGTAGTTCCGTCCCATTATAAGGAACCCAATGTGACAGACGACACGTCAATCAGACGCCCGGTCTGGGAGTTTTTGGCATTTCCGTTCCAGGGGCCCGGTTGGATTTTACGTTCGATCCTACCCAGCCATTTTCCAAATTTTCCCAAAACTTACTTAGATTGTTGAAAACGGACCACCTTGTTGCGAGGGTCCTATGGTCGTAGACGACGCGTCAATCGGACGCACAGTCTAGGAGATATCCGCCTTTAAGCGAAGATGGGGCCCAACCCGTCAGGCCTAGTGGGCTGGTGGGTCTACCCGATCCGGTCCAGCGGGTCTGACCCGACTTTGGGTCGGCCTGGCCTGGTCGGGCGCAACCCACCCGGGGACCAGGCCCGCACACGCGGGCCGGTCTGGTTTAGCTCACCAGGCGCCGCCACGCGGCGCCCCCTCCTCCTTTGCTCAGTCAGTGGTTGCCAGCCGGTTTGGTGCAGCGCTCGCAACCCACTGACACGGGCTGCAGTTCTCCTCACGTGGTGCATGTGGGCGCCATGGTTCTCCAGGCCAGCTGGCACGCGGCTGGCCGGATCGCCCAGCCGAGCGACCCGTGGAAGTAGGCTGCATCCTCCTCCACTCGATTCCAAGTGCGCCACATTCTTCCAGTTGGTCGGTCGGATTGGCCTGCCCGTCATCCCACGGACAGGGTGGCCCGAGTGGCCGCTGGTCCCTCCATGCGGCCGTCGCTGCCACCGCCGCCACTGGTCACTGGCACCGCCGCCCGATGAAACACCTTTTTCAGATCATCGGGTTCGCTCTGGTGGTTGGAAATTGGATCTGTCTACTCCGGGGGTCCTCCCGGGATGCCGCCCTCAGCGCTGGACCCTCCGGATTCTGTCGCTGCCACATTGGCATGTTTCCCACAAAGAATGCAACAATCCGTATCTATGGAGGGGTCGGACCTTTTTCGGGTCGGCCCGTGCCCTCTGTGTTAGCATTCAATCTAGGGGTTCACATAAACAATTCATATGATTAATAAAACCCGTTTTAACATGCAACAAACACCTCCAACAAGAACGAGTGATCTACGGATCAAACTGTCCATTGTTTGATCCACGTTCATCATTAGCAATCACAAGAACGGGGAAAAACTCAAACGCAATCAAACCCCTACATGTAATTAGTGTTTTCTCGACGGAGTCGCAGGAAGGCGGTGACATTCTGTTGATGTCGGGAGGAGGTGATGTCATCATTGGCGACGTTCTTCACGGTCGGTGTCTACTCCTTTAACGCGGATGGAGGTCGTTGGAGATGTTCTTCATGTTCTTAGTGGGAAGAATGCTCTCCCTCTAATTCTCCAAAGCTCCACCAAGGTATTATGGGCCAACCCACATAAAATAAAATAACAGAACTTATTAAACTGATTACTTAATGAATTCAAAAAGATTCAAATTCATTAAGTTACATCCATTAATTAAAAAGGTGGGTTGGCACATTAATTTGGAGGGAGGAGGTAAATAGGCTCCAAAATAAATGAAGGGAGTTTTTCATCCTCCTTAATTGGGGGTTCAAGGAGTTAATGGGGGGGCTATGGGGTTTCAAGATAGTGGGCCCCAACTACATATATCCTCCCAAGGGAGGTTAGGGTGTAGTGGGTCCCACCTATAACCTCCACTTAGAGACTTTAACCACCGAAAATTAAAATATGCCTTCACTTAATTTTTTTTTGAAACATAGAAAACTAACTTCCAAACATGCTAAAACGCAACTGCGGTAAAGGTCCCCTTAAGAGAATACAAGCACTATGAGTTCAACGGTGTTCTAGGATTTCAATTCCATGCATCAGTTCAAATGATATAAAATCACGCACATATGTTTACTAAAAGTACCCGAACAAAACTTCAGAAATTGATTTCAGGAACACCGGGCCTCATAATCATGTGGCGTCATAAACCGCGGACTCGTAAAATTCTCATGTATTAAAAAAAATTCCACAATATTTCCGGGTCTTTACATTCTCCCCACCTCAAGGACTTATGTCCCCGTAAGCTACTATACACAATTGGGGAACAAATGGGAGTACTGAGCACGCATCAGAGTCTCCCGCTCCCATGTGCTCTCTTGGAGGTTCTCGTGCTATACCAGTGAATGCATACCATAGGAATTGACCATCCATACAGGACCTGCTCCTGTCGATCCTGAATCTCCACTGGATCCTTCGTGATAGACGCCCCATCATCGATGTCTAGCTCCTCGTGGTCGATGATGTTGGACAGATCGTGCATGTATCTCCTCTGATTAGATACCTGGAAGACGTTGTGCACCAGGTGAAACTGAGGTGGAAGGGATAGGTGGTTATCCACCTCACCAACTCTGCTGAGGACCTTGAATGGTCTGATGAATCACGGAGATAACATGCCTCCTCGGCCAAATCTTCATAGACCTCGTCGAGGTGAGACCCATTGGAAGACGTGGTCGCCATCCTCAAACTCCAGTTGTCTCTGTCTCCTATCAGCATAGGACTTCTTCCTGATATGTCTAGTCATCATCTGCTCCAGGATGATCTTCACCTTCTCCGTTGTATCCTACACCATCTCTGGTCATCCAAGTGCTGACTTCCCAGGGTCAGTCCAGCATAGAGGCGATCTGCAAGGTCGGTCGTACAGTTCCTCGTAAGGTGCCATCCCAATGGTGGAGTGGTAGCTGTTGTTATACACACACTCTAGCAAGGGTTAATGATCCTCCCAACAGCTAACATAGTCGAGGATTCAAGCATGGAGAATATCCTTATGTGTCTGAATGGTCCTCTCATTCTGACCATCCATATGTGGATGGAAGGCGGTTCTCAAGCGAAGATGTGTCCCGAAAGCCTCCTGCAATCCCTTCCATAGTCGAGAAGTGAAACGAGCATCTCGATTGGAGAAGATCGTCAATGGAACACCATGAAGCCATATGATCTCATGAACGTAGAGGCATCCCATGCTCTCTACTTAGCCCTATTATCTAATCGGTAGGATGTGGGACGACATGGTGAGTCGGTCTACTATCACCCAGATAGAGTCATGACCTCTGGATGAACGTGTAAGTCCCGTTACAAAATCCATGGATATCCTATCCCACTTCCACTCTGGGGCCTCTAAGGGATAAACCATGCCTACTGGATCCTGGTGCTCTACCTTCACTTGCAGAAAAGGGAGGCTTCGAGAGACAAACTCTGCTACATCATTCTTCATACCTGGCCACCAGTGTTTTCTTCAGAGGTCCTGATAAATCTTCGCAACTCTTGGATGTACTGCTAAAGGAGATTTGTGGAACTCCCTAAACACTTCCCCCCTAAGTGAAACTCGTACCATAGTCCGTCCTTTGAAAATAATGACATGATCCCCACCTTGAAAAAAATCAATAGGATTCCTGCCCTATTTATATATGAGCACGTCGAGTCTCACCATAATCATACCCACACTATACCTCCCTGAAATGCTGAAGAAGTGGAGGAGTGACTCTGAGAGACTGCAGAAAGGCTGCTCCATCTCTATCCCCAAACGATATCTACAACGCGGCCAACTACTCTGTCACCTCTCTTAGTAGCTGAATGCCTGATCATCTTCTGAGAGCATCTACTACAACGTTCCCCTTCCTACTAGTATATAATATATCGAAGTCATATTCTTGGAGGAACTCAATCCATTATCGTTGTCTCAGGTTCATGTCATTCTGAGAGAATATATACATTAGACTCTGATGGTTAGAGTAGACTATAAAACGATCACAAATAAGATAGTGTCGCCGCATCTTCAATGAGAAGACCACTGCTGGTAGCTCCATTTCATGGGCAGCGTAGTTCTACTTGGGCTATCTCAGCTGACGATAACCATACGCGGTCAGTACTCGCTCCTGCATCATGACACACCTAAGTCTGGTTCACGTTGAATTGTAGTAAACTACGTAACAAATACCCACCTCTTGTATCCTCATGATGGGTGCACTAGTAAACCTCTGCCTCAGCTCCTGAAAGCTCTTCTGGCATCTCTCTGACCACATGATGGTTTGCCCCTTCTTCACCAAAGCTGATAGTGGTGTTGCAACTCTGGAGATGTCTGACACAATTACAGGTCTTGTCGACACATGATTGATCGAATGCACCCTTTTATTCATGATTTAATCCTATTCTACCTGGGTTTTCCTTTTCACTAACCAAGGAAAACCCCATCCTAACTTTGTCGATAAACCAAAACCTTTTTTCCTAATACAAACAATCTGTCTATCAATTGTGGTTGCCCAATACATACCCAAACTAACGTCATAATGCCTTGACACTGCCACCAAGTGGTTCCAACCGAAACTCGTGCCTAAATGGTCAGATCACACCGTCGTTGTAAGTGTGATTATCGAGTCAACTCCCAAAGGTATATCCAGACATGAGGATCAATTCAACGGTTTAACCAGAAACTATAGTTTTGGGACAAGATTCATGGAAGGAAAGATTTATTGGTACCTATGTCTATTGATACAACACATTGTAGTAGAATCATCCAGTACCTCAAATCATTCCTAGATCCCTGGGGTCACACTCCCTGACCGCATGCAGCTACCCTCTTCCCCATCCCTCCAGCTCCCTAAGCCTTGCGGTGACTACAAAGGCGGGTGGTTGGAACATGTCGATGTTTTCACTACCCCATGCTACTCTCCTATCTCTGATTACACATCTATTCCCATGAAAATTCATCTATCCTTATAACTTCCTCTTCCCGAAACATCTCACACACCCAAGTCTCTGAGACTGGCAGCATTTTCATGCTTCCCAACTGCTAACATTCACTGGTTGTATCTGCTCAACCAATGAACCTTCAACCACAAAGGATATCTCTAGCACCCTAACATAAGTTGGAATGCATCGAGGAAAAAGTGTTGGCTCAGATATCCTTATACACACATCCTTCAAAGGTCCGAGCTCTAAATCACCGATTGTATCATATTCATCGAGTACCCGGAAAGATCGGTTGGCCTCGATGAATACTCATCTACTGACACGTCGTCCTGCTGAAACTGCAAAATCTCTAGAAAACTCTCAGCAACCTCCTCAAGCCAATCCTCATCCACATGTGGGTCAGTCTAGCCTTGGAACATGAGGGATATCTTGTGCTTAAACATATGTAAGGCACTAAGCCAACATGTTTCCTCTACCAGTACCACTGGTAGCGTCTTCTGACCAACATGTAGTGATATTGTGGGAACACTGCCTGAAGGTACCATCTCGGAAAATGGTCCAAGTACCCAAACATCATTACTATCCAAACCATCCTCATGGTCACTCACTGAAAAATATTAGTAGCTAAGATCAACATATTCTCTACTAGTGTCTCAACTAGGCGGAAAACTCCAGTAATTGCCTCCATCCAGACCTCTACTGCCTGGGAATCTGTCTCACCTTGAAACATCGAACGCTGCTATAGCTGGAAGTCATGCAATGAGATCAATCAGCATGCACCATCCTCCAATGCGGCTGGTGGTATCCACTACCCAATGGGTGGTGGTGTCTCTGCTACACCACTCAAAGGTGACAGCTTAGTAAGAGGTCCCTGCACCGGAGCCTCATTTCTCGGTGGGCCGTCATCGTGTACTCTCTCGAGAACCCTTGCTGGCTGTCTTCGTAGAGGCTTCCTGATAAGGAACAGGTGCGCCACGACCAATACGTTATACCTGGTGAGCTGACTCAAAGAGACCACAAAGGAAACTCTTGAAACACACACGCAATCAGTGTTTTTGTGCACTGAGTCGGAGATCAAAAGTCAGAGCCCCAGTGTATGGATACATCGGCTGCCGCGCCAACGCCGGTTTCCCTAAACTGATAACCACACCCAAAACACATAATACTATTTCCGTTAAAAGAATCAGATTCCAAGTTCTATGATACAACCGACTCATCTAATACCAATTTGTCATGACCCATCCCTGGGACCTGTTCCATGACTACCCCAAGCCCTCATTCCATAGGCCATGGGATGGCTACTAGCACCAAAGGCATAAATCCCTGAGCTGGGAAGGCATTGCCTTTATAAAAATAAATCACACACAATCAGAGTACACAACTGGAATAAAAACACTATGTAAAGGGGAATACAAAGGTAATGATGAAAGTAATTGGGCCAGTATACGAAACAAACTGAACAACAAGAAGAATTAAAAGTAAAAATGGGAAAACAGATCCTGGATCATCCACTAGGGAATAATACCTGAAGGGTAGGTACAAAACTCGAACAACTAGTTCCCTGAGGTATATCCTGCCTTGTCTAGCTCCAAGCAGCCTCCCATCTGTAACGCTCATCCTCGATCACTATAGACCTTCGTCTTCATAGAACACAACTAGGTGCAGGCAATGCTCGTGCCAGGGTTAGTATAACAATACTCAGTATGGGACCCCGAGACCCGTGAAGGTCTCCCAGATTCCATAAAGGATAAACCACAGTAAAAAGATACAATCATGAATTATAAACCAACTCTACTTAGGCATATACCCATACATATAACTAAGTTATCAATCATGATCTAGCTCCAACTATCGAGCCTAAGCAAAACCCAGTCCACAAAGGAAGTAAAGTCAATCACAATGAATATAATGGATGAAAGACGTAACACAACTCACACAGGTATACATCTTTCATAGAGTGATAGATATGATCATATGTGATCACTAATCCATCTATGATGTCAGACCCCCAAAGGATACAGGACCAGCTAAGCTGTCGGACCCACACAGGATACTAGACCAGCTTTTCTAGAGTGATAGAGATGGTCAGATATAGTCACTGATTCATCTATGCTATCAGACCCACAAAGGATAATGTATAGGATAAAATGTGGGACCCACACAGAATATAGAACCAGCTTATTTGTCAGACCCACACATGATATTGGAATAGAAGTCAGAACTGTCAGACCCACGGAGTACCCGATATAGTAGTCATTGTTGTCGAACCCACGAAGGATTCTGATACAGTAGTCATCACTGTTGAACCCACGGGGGATTCTAGTACAGTTGTCATTGTTGTCGAACCCAAGAAGGATTATAGTATAGTAATCATCGTTGTCGAACTCATAGACGATACTTGTACATCTCAGTCGCAGCCAGCCCTAGGGTTCCTGCACACAGCACGCTCGATTCTGGGAGGGTCTGGTCCTCGATCCAAGTGTTGATACATCAACTATCATGAAGTCCTGAGTTGATATATCTCATTTTTTCATCTCATCATAAAGAACCCAATGCGATAGACAGCGCGTGAATCAGATTCCCGATCTGAGAGTTATTGGCATTTCCATTACAGGGGCCCGGTGGGATTTTACGTTCGATCCTACCTGATTGTTTTCCAAATTTTTCTCAAACCTCACTTAGATTATCGAAAAAGGACTGCCTCGTCACGAGGGTTCCAATGTTGTAGATGGCACGTCAATCAGACACACTGTCTAGGAGATATCCACCATTAAGCGAATATGGGGCCCGACCTGTGAGGCCCAGTGGGCGGGTGGGTCGGCCGATCCGGTCTAGCAGGTCCGACCGGGCTGGGGGTCGGCATGGCCCGGTACAGCGCGGCCCACCCGTGGACCCGTACCGTGAGCGCGGGCCAGTCCGGTTCATCTCACCCGGTGGTTCCACGCGGTGCCGCCTCCTCCTCTGCCCGGCCGGTCATAGCCGGCCTATTCAGTCCAGCGCATGCGGCCCGCAAAAACGGGCCTCGGTTATCCTCATGCGGTGCCTGCGGGTGCCGCGATTCTCCAGATCGGTTGGCACGTGGCCTACCAGTTCACACAGACGAGCGGCCCATGAACACGGGCCGCATCCTCCTCCACGCGGCACCTTGTGTGCCGCGTTCTTCCAGCAGGCGGGCCAGATCGGCCAGTCGGTCGTCCCGTGGACAGGGCTACCCGAGCGGCCTCCTGTCCCTCCACGCGGCCGCTGCTCCCGACGACGTCTCCGGTCGCCAGCCCCGCCGCATAGTGGCCCACCATCTTGTGGACCACCATGTTCACTCCGGTGCTCGGAAATTTGATATTTTTGTGCCGGGGGTCCTCCCGGGATGTCGCCCTCAGCGCAGGACCCTCCATATTCCGTCGCTACCACTTTGCCCCATCGCACACGAAGAACGCAACAAGGCAGATCTGCCGATGGGTCAGGCCTTGTTCGGGTTGGCCCACACCCTCCGCATTAGCATTCAATCAAGGGGTTCACAATAAATGGATCAGAAGATTAATAAAATCTGTTTTAACCCACAACAAAGTCCTCCCACAAGAATTAGTGATCCTCAGATCAACCTATTCGTGGGTTGATCCATGTTCATAATTTTTAATCACAAGAATCGGGAAAACTCAAACGAAATAAAACCCCTACTTGTAATCGGTGATCACTCGGTGGAGTCGCGGGAAGGCAACGTCATTCCATTGACGTCGGGAGGAGATGATTTCATCATTGGTGACGTTCTTCGTGGGCAGTGTCTACTCCTTCAACGTAGATGGAGGTCATTGGAGATGTTCTTTATGTTATTCGTGGGAACAATTATCTCCCTTTAATCCTCCAAAGCTCCACCAAGGTATTATGTGCCATCCCACATAAAATAAAATAAGAAAACTTATTAAAATAATGGATTGATGAATTAAAAAAGATGAAAATTACTTATGTAACTTCCATTAATTAAAAAAGTGGGTTGGCACATTAATTTAGAGGGAGGAGGTGAAGAGGCTCAAAA
Source organism: Viscum album (assembly GCA_963277665.1). Taxonomy (NCBI): domain Eukaryota; kingdom Viridiplantae; phylum Streptophyta; class Magnoliopsida; order Santalales; family Viscaceae; genus Viscum; species Viscum album. The sequence goes on along the minus strand of OY728126.1, from coordinate 1,390,604,089 downwards.
ATAAATGGAGGGAGAGTTTCATCCTCCTTAATTGGGGGTTCAAGGAGTTGGGGGGGGGGGTTAAGGGGTTTCAAACTAGTGGGTCCCACCTAGTTATATCCTCCCAAGGGAGGTTAGGGTGTGGTCGACCCCAACTCTAACCTCCAATTAGAATATTTAACCACCTAAAATAAAAATAATCCATCACTTATTTTTATTTCACTTTTTTTATGAAACCCAGAAATCTAACTTCCAAACACGCTAAAAAGTACCTTAGGTAAAGGTCACCTTATGTGAATACTAGCACTGTGAGTTCAATGGTGTTCTCAGATTTCAATTTCGAGCACCAGTTCAAATGATTTAAAATCCCGAAAATATGTATACTGAACGTACCTGAATAAAATTTCAGAAATTTATTCCGGGCACACCGGGCCTCAGAATCAGGTGCCGTCAGAAACCGCGGACTCGTAAAATTCCCATGTATTTATGACAAAAAAATTCCAAATGATTTCTGGGTATTTAAATTACTTATTAAATGATTCATTTTATTTTTTTAACCCTCCATTATTCATGTTTTTTAAGTTCATCCTCAACCATAGAATTCATATCAATACCCCCAAAACATCAGTATCTTCTAATTAACTATTATCAATTAATTATATGTTTATATTAGAAACAAAATAATCATCACATTTCACCCAATAATCACTGAATTCTTCCACTTTTGAATCATATGAACCTTAGTCTTCTTGGGATAAAATATTTTTCAACATCATGGAAATTCACTACAATTTTATCATACCATTATTATCCCCTAAAAATAATAATATATTAAACACCATCATAATATTATGTATTTTTTAAACACATGGAAAAAATATGACATTTCTTTTACATCAGTAGATTGAAATTAAATCTTTACATGGAATTTTCATTTTCCACTCTTAATGATAAAGGAAATAAATAACATCATACCATTAAAAAAATCTTCTTATCAATATAACATAATAGATAAAGTATTTATTGAATTGAATGAAACATAATGTGAGGTTTCATTTTTTATAGTATAATTTCATCTATTATCATTTCAAATAAAAAAATTATATATAGTATGTCAAGAAATACTTCCTCTAATTCCATTTCTTCATGTATGACCACTTTTTTTAAATCATTGAGGATGTCTGCTCATGAAACATTTTCCAAACCTAGTATGATCAATATAATCCCTAAAACCTTTAATGTCTTCAAAAATAAACATTCAATAATAAAAATACACAACAATAGATTTATTCAGACTCATCCTTAAAAATTTATATTTATTCTATAACACTTTTATCATTACATATTACGATTTTAGATATCCTTCAAAAGATAACATGTTTTTTACAGTATGGAAAGAGTTGTTTTTTATTACGTTACCGTAGTGTAGAAGGTGTTGTAAAAATATCCAATTAATTTATAGATCAGATTAGTATGTATATCTAGTTATTTTTAATCTGTATTTGATAAGGCTTCACCTTATATGTTCAATTTAATTCATTATATATTTATTATTTAGTCTTTTTCCTAGTTATCTAATGTAGTGTCACATATTTTTCTTCCATAACTTAAATTTTTTATCTTTTAAATTTTTAGGTCTTTGTGATTCATTATTGTTACAACTGCTAGGATCCTATGATAGAAATATTCACAAAAATAACCACCACGTTGAGACCACTTGATGGTCAATTATAAAGCCAATCATTCTGATAGGGGTGAATGAAGGTATCACATATTTTAACCCTTGGATCCTTTGATCATGATGTCGTTTCCTTAAATCTGGGAACCCTAATTTTTTACTATTACATTATATTTAAAATATATGAATGTAGTAAAAGGGTACACTGGTAATTTTACCTGGATCACCATAACTTATATAGTATCGAAATTTATAAATTGATGATGGTTTGATTCACTACAAAATATTTAGAGAACTACATCATTTCATTTCCATATTTGAGCAGTCACCCTGACCCTCCAAAGTCACTCATCTAACAAGATGATAAAGCTCACAACTTCTTGATAATGAGATACTCTCACTATTCACTTTCTCCCACATTGATCTTATTCACAATGTTTGGATTATAATAATAAACCCATCATGATTTTCCTTATTCTCATACTATAAGGATTTTCCAATGTGATCAAGCTCCTATAATTCTGCTTAATACTACCTTCTCTCAAGAATCATGAAAATCCTAGTGACATTAATTCTTTTTATGCTAAGATAATCCCCTCTACTATCTCTTCAATTAAAATGATGGGATTTAACATCCATTATTTAATATTGTTATCAGTACACCTATTGATTAAGTAGATCATAATGATCCATTAAATCAATGTTACACACATAGAGATCTATGTACTAAGTCACTTTTTCTATTTTTTGCTGAAAATTATAGCTAACAAAAACTGTCTTGTTACGGAATGCTCAAGAACTCTATTGTTCATCCAACAAAATTATTCCAAAAAAAAATATGGCAGGATAACCATTTTTTGGTGAACACTTCATTTTCTATGAAATCACTGTCACATTTATAGAAATACTACAACATGCGTACATATATCTATCTTTATCCACAAACAAATTTTATAATTTAAATCTCTTATAATATCTTCATATCCTCCTAAACTCTTCTTAACTCACTAAACATTCTATTTTATATTCACTTTCACTATGGAATGGATTTCTATAGAATATAAAGAATTGAATCATATTTGTTTCTAGCACCTACTACACCATGTCATAACTCTGCATAGATGGTATCACTTCATCTAAAATTAATCATCACTGATTATTTAAATTTTACACCCTCCATTGTAAAGGGAGTATTTGTGGAGTGGGAAGGTCATCGAAAAAATAATTTGTATATATCCATTCATCCATGACATAGAAACCCAATTTTTTCAATTTAATTTAATATATACAAAACTCCTCTAAAAATAATCATATATCATGGTTCACATAACTGCAACTTGGTCAAACAACTCAATATATAAAAATAGAAATCCCCCCATCAATCGTACACCATATAATAAAATGACCCATTATCCAATTAATCAAGTCATGATGGTTCCTGTTCTCAACTAATTCCTCCCATTTGACCCCTCACATGAGATGTACTGAACATACCATCATGGACACACATACACCATATACATCCATAATATAAACATACTCATATATTCATGGGTGATCACATGGAATTCCCCTTCAGAACCCTTCAACTATTTCACATATTTTATTTGGAAGGTATCCTATTTAATTTGTAATCTAGTGAAATTATGGAATGGGATTCTAAATATTTCTTGAACCCTCCAATCCATCATTTCATGACCACTATTGATTTTTTAGTAGGGGTATAATTTTAGTTTCATAGTGAAGTCTTTAGTGCTCTCTTCTATGAAGTAGATGAATTTTACTAAGACATAAAAACCCTCCATGAAAACCCAACCTATATTACAGAGCGAGGTCTGTGGCATGGGGTTTTCCTTCTTATAAGATCAATTATCCAAAAATGGATATACAATAATCCATAACATTTAAAAAAAGTGTCACATGAGTATCTTATTTCTACTTTTATACAAAAAATTATACCAAAAAAATAATGGGTTTTTATACAAATTAAGCATTTCACATTGAATATATAATAATATCATCGATAAACAATAATGAAAACAGATCAAGTTAATCTATGAAGAATTTATTCATTAACTCTAAGAAGATATATGATCCATTAGAAAGATCAGATAGATTTAAATTAAATTTATAATAGTCATAACACATAATACAAACTGTTTTGGGTATATCCTCATTCTCACTTAGATGATGTCATCCAAATTGAAGAACTATCTTAGAAATGTTTTTTTCTCCTTCTAATTGATCAAATAAATAAACGATACATGATATTTTGAGAAATTTTCCATAATAGTGATCTTGATAGGTCCTTAATAATCAAAGAAAATATACATTTTCCTATGAGGACCCAAATTTTAATAAATAAAATTCCCATTGTGGTTGAATTTAAATAACATATTATGAATAATGGAAAAACAAGCACAATTCTTTGGTTTTATTATATACTCACATATTTAATTTATTTTTAAGGAAAATAGTAACTGATAATATAGTTGTTGAATAGTGGTCATATTATTATTATAAATATTGGGTTATGATAATATATGTTGACATACGAATTAGAAGTAATGGTTTCAACTAGTTAGATCATACCATATGAATCCTATTTATTATATTCTGAGGGATATATCATCATTAGGACATTCTCTTAACCAATCCCAATCCAATATCCAACAACTAAAGCATGATAAATACTATTTATAGGAGAAGTTCATGCTCCTCGAGATCATAGCAAAGACCATGTACACCGAACCACACCATGAAAATATCAACATAAAACATCATTCCATTAAGGTGTTTACTAGATAATAAATGGATTTATATTTACAACCTACTAATATTTATATGTATATTATATATAATAATGAATAAATATAATTCTTTCTATAGTTACATTGCAAATGATATTGATTTTGATAGGATAACGAAAAACATGTAATATACAATTTCAATTAATATGGTATTTATTTTTTAATTCATGAATATTAAAAATAAATGTTATGTTAATGAAATTATAATTTTAAATAGTATTTATCATATAATAATTAAAATATCGGATTTTTTATGTAATTTTAAATTTTATAAGGGTATAAAAATAGTCATTGTTATATAAACCCATCATTTGTTAATAAATAAGGATTCTTGTTTAAAAAGTAAAAATTATTGTATTTCAATAAATTTTCATACATAGCTTCCAAATTATCTAGTACTAAATTTTTCATTGTTTTCTATGTTAGTTAAATATTCAGATAAAAATAAGATTTGTATTAATATATAGTTTTTATTACATCATCATAATGACACAAAAGTGATTTAAAAGATTATATAGTGGTTATGCACATATAAATTTTTGTTACTATTTAAATTAATCAAATTTTGAGTGTATATTATAATTTTTATAATGAATTTGTGGATCCTTAAAAACCTTTATTATATTTCATGGTTTTGCAATATTTACATTATAAAAATGAGAGAATTAAATATCACAAAGGGTAATAATTTAAAGTGATTGGGATTTAATCAAAAAATAGGGGAAAACACTGCTCTTTGGATGAACCGATTGAAAAAAACCATTTTATGGTTTGCAGAATTGATTATATAATTGTAAAGATTCCAAAACATAAGATTGGTATATAAAAAACCCAACCCTATTTTTCTACATAACCCTAACCATGGTCCCATAATTCCAAAAAAAAACAATGTCTCATTTACTTACGATTCACATTCTACGATATAGTCTTCCAAAGGATCCCCCAATCACTCAAGACTCACATCCCAATGTTTTCTAATCCCCATTTCAAGGTCAATGATCTTATATTTATGCCCATTATTCATGAACCTTATCTATGAAATATGAAATTTATTTCAATAACAAATGGGATATATTTTTACACATCCCTCTAATATTCCTTATGATTTAAATGAGACGAGAGACCACATCCACTCTAATCAATCCATTCAATGATTTAAAATGTACCGCTGTTTTGCAGGGGAAATGCCCTTATGATTTTTCATGTAAAGACCGTAAAATTCAAGGGAAATTTTTTTCTTAATTTTCTTTGGATTTTTACAAGAGCGCGGTTTCAGACGGCACCTGATTCCGAGGCCCGGAGTGCCCGGAATTAATTTCCGAAGTTTGGCTCGGGTACGTTCAGTGAACGAACGAGCGGGAATTCCTAACTTTTGATCCGGTGCTCGGAATTGAAATCCGAGGGCACCGATGAACTCGCATCGCCGATATTCGCTTAATGAGACCTTTTCGGGAGTTGCGTTTGTTGCGGGTTGAAAGTTACGTTTTGGGGTTTTTCAGTTAAGTTAAATAAAATTGTGTAAAACAAATTTTATTTAAACTTATTAAAAAAAAAACCTACCTAAGGGGGTTGGAAGTGGGACCCACACCCACTTAACCTCCCTTGGGAGGATTAAGTGTGGTGGGGCCCACACGAACCCCTAAATCTTTTAATAACCTCTCAACTTCCCCCTTAAACTCCTCTTTTAATAACATGACAACTTTGTTAATTAATGGAGTTGAATTGTTTGAATTGTTTGAATTTCAAACCTTTGAAATTCAAATTGATAATTGTGTGAATAAAATAAGACTTAGCTTATTTTATTTGGGTTAGAATTCTCTAGCCACCTTGAGAGAATTTGGAGCCTTCATCTTCTTCTTCTTCAAGCTTCGACGAAGAACGCCACGTTCTCGGGAATCGTCTTTCGCGACGCCATACCCGCGACACCGACGACGTCTTCTTCCGCGTCCTCTCTTCCGCGACGATTTCCCGCGACGAAATCGTCGTCAAAGAACTTCGAATCCTCGCTTCACGACATCGACGTCCTTCTTCCGTGACGCCGACCACCGCGACGCGTCTTCCGCGGGTCGTTGACGATCTTCGTTCTTGAAACCAGAGGTAGGGGATGTTATTTATTGATTATTTTTATTCCATTCTTGAATCATGGATTTTAGCATGACTAAATGTGAGGCTTTTGGATATTCTTTAGTTATGTTATTAATTAACGTGAGGGAGGTCGGACCGCATGAACACGGCCGAACCCCCCCTCCTTAGTTCTCGTTTTATTCATGCGGATGGAAGCAAGAGGCGTGGTGCCGTCGCACCACGCGGATGAACATGCTTATAATTTTCCGCAACACCGTCGCGCTTCGCCGAGGAGAGACTTCAAGAACGCGACGCCGTCGCGCCGCGTTGGGAGGATTCATGGCATGGCGAAAGGGGCGCGGTGTCGTCGCACCGCGCCGGACGACGAACACCGCGGCCGGTTCCGGGCCGCGGTGAGACGAGGAGACCGCGGCCGGTTCCGGGCCGCGGCGGAAGGAAAGACCGGCGGCCGGGCCGCCGGCGTCGGAAGTCGAGGGCGGGACCGGAAATTCCGGTCCCGTTGGTAAAAACCGGCCGGCCAGCGGGCCGGCCGGATGTCATAAAAACCGGGGGATTAAACCCCCGGCCGGTCCTTCAAGACCCCCCTCTTAATGAGGGGGGCGGTTCATTTAAGGAGGGGGGGGGGCAAAGCCCCCCCGGTTTTATTCAGCCGGCCCCCACTTGCGGGGGCCGTTTTTAATACAAGGCACGGCTTTTAGCCGTGCCGCTTGTGAAACGCGGGGCTTAGCCCCGCGTGCCTTCCGCCGCCGCCACGCGGCCCGCCGCCGCCCCGCGGCCCGCCGCCGCGCCGCCCCGGGGGGGGGGGGGGGTCGGGCCGGGTCGGCCCGGACCCGGACCCCCCCGTTTCGGACCAGATTCGGTTCTAGGCTCATAACTTGAGCCTCGGACCTCCGAATGACGAACCGTCTGCGGCAACGCGATCCTTGGATCGAGACGGTCGTTTCGGTATATCGCACTCAAGGTTTCGGGTTACTTTGAGTTCGGCCGGGTTGGTTCGTTCACGAAACCAACCGGGCCTTCGCAGCGGAAACGCTCATATCTTGAGCTACGGACGTCTGATTTACGTGCCGTCAGTCGCGTAGTGTCCCTCTTAGTGAGACGGATCTTTTGGCATACTCCGCCCGAGGTTTGGACGCAGGTGGAGTACGGTCGGGTTGGTTTTGCCTTAAAAACCAACCGGGCCCCGGAGACGAAAATGCCAATAACTCTCAGACCGGGCGTCCGATCGACGCGCCGTCTGTTGCGTTGAGTTCCTGTTGACGATACGAAACTTTTGGATACATCAACTTCGGTCTTCGTGACAGTTGATGTATCAGCCTCTCGGCTCGTGGAGCGGACCCTCCGTACGAGCTTGCTGTGTGCGGGAACCCTAGTGCTGGCTGCGACTGTTCTACTACTACGACTGCTACTGTGACTGCGACGACGACAGTACAGAGATCCTGTGTGGATTTGACGACGACAGTACAGAGATCCTGTGTGGATTCGACGACGACGACTACAGCACTCAGCGATCCTACGTGGATCAGTGCTATAGGTTCTGTGTGAGCCCGATCCTGTCTGGGTCCTTGCGCTCAGCGGTTCTGTGTGAGCCAGCGCCTACAGGTTCTGTGTGAGCCCGATCCTGTGTGGGTCTTCTGCGGGGGTTAGTTACCTATCGATCCTTCGTGGGTCCGACGACTTAGATGGATCAGTGATCATCTTTATCGTCCTTGAAGAAGTATACCTGTGTGAGCTGAATCCTGTTGCTTTCCTTTGTGGAATACGTATACTTTCCTGCGTGGACCGAGTTATACTTGGGCTCGGAGGTTGGAGCGTATTTGAATTGATGACTTAGGTATATGTATGGGCATATACCTAAGCAGTGTTGGTTGTTACTTCGTGATTGTACTTTGCTTCGTGGTTTATCCTTTGTGGATTTTGAGAGACCTTCAGGGGTCTCGGGGTCCCTATTGAGTAGCTTATACTCACCCCTGCACGGGCTTCGCCCGCACTACGTTGTGTTGGTTGCAGACGACGGACAGCGTTGACCTTAGCTGAGGCTTGCGGAGCGGGACGGTACCCGGAGGTGGACCACTGGGCGGGACGAGCACGGAGCGGACGGTGGGACCCGTGGAGCAGAGGAGCTATCTGTACCCACCCTTCAGGTGGGGTTTCCAGTGGACAGCTCGGAGTAGCGGCTTTTACTTTTCAGTTGCTGTTTTTTCCCTTTTCGAGTTGTACTTTACTTTCAGTTTGGGTTTGTATTCTGGCCCATTTACTTTTCCGCACTTTCTGTCGTACTCTGCTTGTTTAGTGTTTACTTTCCGCTTGTTTACTCTGTGGTGTGTGTTTACTTTTCAAAGGCAATGCCTTCCCTTTTTACCGGGATTTACGCCTTGGTGCTAGTCGCCAGCCCCTGGCCTATGGAAGGCGGGCTTGGGGTAGTCACGGCACGGACCCCGAGGGCGGGTCGTGACAAATTGGTATCAGAGGAGTTCGGTTCTACCGCGAACTCTGATCTTTTCTATGTGAAGCAATAATGTTTAGAGTATTGAGTGTGGTTATCAGTCCAGGGAGTCCAGTGTTGGTGCGGCGGCCGACGTATCCGTACACCAGGACCCTGACTTCTGATTTCCGACTTAATGCACGAAAACATTGATTGCGTGTGTGTTTCAAAGTTTTCTTTGTGATTACTTGTGTTAGCTCACCGGGTATACTGATCTGCTTAATGAAAGTCTCAAGTTTTCTTTGTGATTACTTAATTCAGCTCACCAGGTATACTGTTCTGACGATGGTGTTCTTGTTCTCCTTTTCAGGATGGCCCCACGACGGCAGCCAGCTAGGGTTTCGAGAGTCGAGCGAGACGACAGCCCCCCGAGCGACGAGGCCTCGGTGCAGGGCCCTTTTCCAGTAGTGGCACCGGCGGTAGCTTTACCCGCTGAGCCCCCGATGCTTCCAGCAGCAGCCGCTGACGATGCACGTCGCCTCAGCGCACTGCATGAGTTTCAGCACCAGCGACCGCCCAGGTTTCGCGGGGAGACGGATCCCCAGGCAGCAGAGGACTGGCTGGAGGCAGTGGTTCGAGTGTTTAGGCTAGTGAGGACACCAGCAGACCTCATGGTGATCCTCACTGCGAGCCTACTACACGCAGCAGCTGGACGATGGTGGAGCTTGATGCTCCAGGTGCACGATGAGGCATCTCTACTCTGGACGGACTTCGAGAGCCTCTTCCGCTCTGAGTTCGTCCCGGCCACCCTTCGAGCGGTGCGCATCCAGGAGCTTCTACAGCTGCGGCAGGGCAGCATGACGGTCGCCCAGTACTCGGCGAGGTTTACCGATCTCTCGCGCTACTCGACCGACATGGTGCGGGATCCATTCTTCCGGGCCCGGACCTTCGAGCAGGGTTTGAGACACGAGATCAGGGCATCACTGATCTCCCTCAGCATACCGACTCAGACAGGAGTACTGGAGCGGGCACTTCTGATCGAGAGCTTCCTTGCTGAGTCTACACCAGCACAGCGACCCACCGCAGGGCGGCACGTGGCAGAGTCATCTGCAGCAGGCAGTCGACGGAAGACTCAGGGGTCCAGACAGACCAGACCTTCAGGCCGACGATCTCAGGGTACTGGCTCAGCAGTGCGGGGCACACAGCGCGGAGCCAGTCTTCCGAGAGGCAGGCAGTGCTACTCGTGCGGCGGGCAGGGCCACATGGCTCGCGACTGCCCGACCCGTCGTGCCGAGGAGCAGCAGTCAGTTGATGGACCACCGAGGCAGAGGCAGAGGGTCGACCGTGGCGGTCCGCAGGGAGGAGGCGGACGAGGCAGAGGAGCTGGACGAGCAGTTGGTGGTGGCCGACGCTTTGAAGCTCTACCACCACCACCACCAGGAGGTCCACCCCGACCACAGGGAGCTGGCGAGCAGCGACAGGCACAGCTCCAGGCAGCAGAGGCCTACGACCACGGCGCACCTGAGATGATTCGAGGTACTATCTGTGTCTATTCCACCCTTGCTGCAGTTCTTATAGACACAGGAGCGAGTCACTCTTTCATAGCCGCTGCCCTTGTTCGGAGCTCGGAGATTCCGACAGAGCCGTTGGCTCGATCCTTACGGCTAGAGACTCCTACGGGAGCAGACTCTACGATTACGCACTGGTGCCGGCAGTGTGAGCTTACTCTAGGAGGCGAGAGCTTCGGCTGGGATCTTCTTGTAGCAGCGTCGAGGCCTTACGACGTCATCTTGGGCATGGATTGGCTGTCTACGGTCCATGCACAGATTGACTGTTTTAGGCGCAAGGTGCGATGTGTACGCACCAACGGGAGCAGGTTCACCTTCACCGGCGAGAAGGGAGCCTTAGCAGCACAGGATGGACTTCCGCGGAGGAGAGGACAGCCCATCACTCATCAGTTGGCTAGCCTTATCCTTGGAGCAGTTGACGTGCGGAGTCCTGGTTTTCCTGCAGTGGTGGATCAGTATGCGGACGTTTTTCCCGACGATGTTCCAGGGCTACCTCCTCGCAGAGAGGTAGACTTTTATATTGACTTGTACCCCAGGACAGCCCCGATATCCACTCCAGCATATCGGATGGCCCCCGCCGAGCTTCGAGAGCTACGGGTACAGTTGGAGGACTTGCAGGGCAAGGGATTCATCCGATCCAGTGTTTCACCCTGGGCTTCCCCGATATTGTTCGCCAAGAAGGCGGACGGGAGCTTGCGACTTTGTGTTGACTATCGTCGCCTGAACCAGGTGACAGTGAGGAACAAGTATCCGCTACCGAGGATTGATGACCTCTTTGATCAGCTCACGGGAGCACGGTGGTTCTCGAAGATAGACCTCAGGTCAGGCTATCATCAACTCAGAGTCAGAGACGAGGATGTGCAGAAGACGGCCTTCAGATGTCGGTATGGCCACTATGAGTTCTTGGTTATGCCTTTCGGTGTAACCAATGCTCCAGCAGTGTTCATGGCTCTCATGAACAGGATCTTTCAGCCATACCTCGATCGGTTTGTCGTGGTCTTCATCGACGACATTCTGATTTACTCTTCGACAGAGGAGGAGCACGCCTATCACTTGCGAGTTGTTCTTGACACACTCCGAGAGCACCAGCTTTATGGTAAGCTCTCGAAGTGCCAGTTCTGGATACGTGAGGTCCACTTTTTGGGACACGTTATCTCTGAGGCGGGAGTTGCAGTGGATCCCGCGAAGATTGAGGCTGTGATAGCATGGGAGCCACCCAGGAGCGTGACTGAGGTTCGGAGTTTCTTGGGACTAGCTGGATACTATCGGAGATTTGTGCCGAACTTCTCCAGAGTTGCGGCATCACTCACAGCGTTGACGAAGAAGGGGAAACCCTTCGTGTGGTCAGACAGTTGTCAGCAGAGCTTCGAGGAGCTGAGGCAGAGATTGACTAGCGCACCTATCTTGAGGTTGCCTGAGGAGGGAGTAGGGTACGTGGTCTACTGCGATGCATCAGGGACCGGACTCGGATGTGTTCTGATGCAGGAGCGGGCAGTGATCGCCTATGGATCACGACAGTTGAGACCGCATGAGCAGAACTACGCTACCCATGACCTGGAGTTAGCAGCAGTGGTCTTCGCCCTGAAGACTTGGCGACATTATCTGATGGGCGAGCGCTTTACAGTCTTTTCCGATCATCAGAGTCTCAGGTATATCTTCTCGCAGAAGGATCTGAACCTGAGACAGCGACGATGGCTCGAGTTCCTCCAGGACTATGACTTTGAGATAGTCTATACTCCAGGAAAGGGGAACGTAGTAGCCGATGCCCTCAGCAGGAGGACGGGCATTCAGCTACTCGAGGAGGCGACGGAGCAGCTAGCCTCTTTGCAGATATCCTTCGTGGATAGAGATGGAACAGCCTTTCTTCAGTCTCTCACAGTCACTCCTCCACTACTGCAGCGAGTCAGGGAGGCACAGCGCGGGGACGCTGACTGTGAGACACAGCGTGCACAGATATCCTCGGGACAGGCACCTGATGGTTTCTCCCTTGGAGCAGAGCACGACATCCTTTTCAGAGGACGTGCCATGGTACCAGTCACATTGCGAGAGGAAGTGCTGAGGGAGTTTCACACTTCTCCTTTAGCGGTACATCCTGGAGTGGCGAAGATGTACCAGGACCTCAGACGACAGCACTGGTGGCCGGGCATGAAGAAAGCTGTAGCAGAGTTCGTTTCTCGATGCCTTACCTGTCAGTAGGTGAAGGCAGAGCATCAGGTACCAGCAGGCTTGGTACAGCCCTTGGAGGTTCCGGAGTGGAAGTGGGACGGCATATCTATGGACTTCGTGACTGGACTTCCACGCACTTCCAGTGGTCACGACTCCATCTGGGTGATTGTTGACCGACTCACCAAGTCGGCACACTTCTTACCCATCAGAGAGCAGGACTCGGTGGAGAGCTTGGGACGTCTCTACGTTCAGGAGATTGTGCGGCTCCACGGCGTGCCATCATCTATCGTTACTGATCGTGATGCCCGCTTTACTTCCCGGCTTTGGAAGGGGTTGCAGGAGGCGTTCGGGATGCAGCTACGTCTTAGCACAGCTTTTCACCCTCAGACGGATGGTCAGACGGAGAGGACCATCCAGACTCTCGAGGACATGCTCCGTGCATGTGTCCTTGACTTTGGTCGTAGCTGGGAGGACCACCTACCTTTGGTGGAATTCGCGTACAACAACAGCTACCACTCCACCATCGGGATGGCACCGTACGAGGCGTTGTACGGCCGACCATGTAGATCTCCTTTGTGCTGGACAGACCCTGGGGAGTCAGCACTAGTGGGACCGGAGATGGTCCAGGCCACGACAGAGAAGGTCCAGGTCATCCAGGAGCGGATGAGGACAGCTCAGAGCCGGCAGAAGTCATATGCTGACAGGAGGCGGAGACCACTAGAGTTCGAGGATGGCGACCACGTCTTCTTGCGGGTCTCACCTCGACGTGGTATTCGGAGATTTGGCCGAGGCGGCAAGTTATCTCCGCGCTTCATCGGACCTTTTCAGATTCTCAGCAGGATTGGCGAGGTGGCTTACCGCCTGGCTCTACCACCTCAGTTGCACCGGGTGCACGACGTCTTTCACGTATCCCAGCTGAGGAGATACGTGCACGACCCGACACACATCATTGACCATGGGGAGCTTGACGTTGACGATGGGGCGACTTTTACGGAGGTCCCGGTGGAGATAGAGGATCGACAGGAGCGGGTCCTGCGTGGGCGATCGATTCCTCTTGTGCGCATCAGATGGCAGCACGGGAATCTCCAGGAGAGCACTTGGGAGCGGGAGGCTCAGATGCGTGCTCAGTACCCTCATTTGTTCCCCTAGTTTTTGTTGTATCTTTACGGGGACGTAAAGCCCTGAGGTGGGAGTATTTTAATGACCGTAAAATTCAAGGGAAATTTTTTTCTTAATTTTCTTTGGATTTTTACAAGAGCGCGGTTTCAGACGGCACCTGATTCCGAGGCCCGGAGTGCCCGGAATTAATTTCCGAAGTTTGGCTCGGGTACGTTCAGTGAACGAACGAGCGGGAATTCGTAACTTTTGATCCGGTGCTCGGAATTGAAATCCGAGGGCACCGATGAACTCGCAGCGCCGATATTCGCTTAATGAGACCTTTTCGGGAGTTGCGTTTGTTGCGGGTTGAAAGTTACGTTTTGGGGTTTTTCAGTTAAGTTAAATAAAATTGTGTAAAACAAATTTTATTTAAACTTATTAAAAAAAAACCTACCTAAGGGGGTTGGAAGTGGGACCCACACCCACTTAACCTCCCTTGGGAGGATTAAGTGTGGTGGGGCCCACACGAACCCCTAAATCTTTTAATAACCTCTCAACTTCCCCCTTAAACTCCTCTTTTAATAACATGACAACTTTGTTAATTAATGGAGTTGAATTGTTTGAATTGTTTGAATTTCAAACCTTTGAAATTCAAATTGATAATTGTGTGAATAAAATAAGACTTAGCTTATTTTATTTGGGTTAGAATTCTCTAGCCACCTTGAGAGAATTTGGAGCCTTCATCTTCTTCTTCTTCAAGCTTCGACGAAGAACGCCACGTTCTCGGGAATCGTCTTTCGCGACGCCATACCCGCGACACCGACGACGTCTTCTTCCGCGTCCTCTCTTCCGCGACGATTTCCCGCGACGAAATCGTTGTCAAAGAACTTCGAATCCTCGCTTCACGACATCGACGTCCTTCTTCCGTGACGCCGACCACCGCGACACGTCTTCCGCGGGTCGTTGACGATCTTCGTTCTTGAAACCAGAGGTAGGAGATGTTATTTATTGATTATTTTTATTCCATTCTTGAATCATGGATTTTAGCATGACTAAATGTGAGGCTTTTGGATATTCTTTAGTTATGTTATTAATTAACGTGAGGGAGGTCGGACCGCATGAACACGGCCGAACCCCCCCTCCTTAGTTCTCGTTTTATTCATGCGGATGGAAGCAAGAGGCGTGGTGCCGTCGCACCACGCGGATGAACATGCTTATAATTTTCCGCAACACCGTCGCGCTTCGCCGAGGAGAGACTTCAAGAACGCGACGCCGTCGCGCCGCGTTGGGAGGATTCATGGCACGGCAAAAGGGGCGCGGTGCCGTCGCACCGCGCCGGACGACGAACACCGCGGCCGGTTCCGGGCCGCGGTGAGACGAGGAGACCGCGGCCGGTTCCGGGCCGCGGCGGAAGGAAAGACCGGCGGCCGGGCCGCCGGCGTCGGAAGTCGAGGGCGGGACCGGAAATTCCGGTCCCGTTGGTAAAAACCGGCCGGCCAGCGGGCCGACCGGATGTCATAAAAACCGGGGGTTTAAACCCCCGGCCGGTCCTTCAAGACCCCCCTCATAATGAGGGGGGCGGTTCATTTAAGGAGGGGGGGGGCAAAGCCCCCCCGGTTTTATTCAGCCGGCCCCCACTTGCGGGGGCCGTTTTTAATACAAGGCACGGCTTTTAGCCGTGCCGCTTGTGAAACGCGGGGCTTAGCCCCGCGTGCCTTCCGCCGCCGCCACGCGGCCCGCCGCCGCCGCCACGCGGCCCGCCGCCGCCGCCACGCGGCCCGCCGCCGCGCCGCCGTCCGCCGCCGCTGACCGCCGCCGCCGGCCGCCGCGCCGCCCCGGTGGGGGGGGGGGGGGGGTCGGGCCGGGTCGGCCCGGACCCGGACCCCCCCGTTTCGGACCAGATTCGGTTCTAGGCTCATAACTTGAGCCTCGGACCTCCGAATGACGAACCGTCTGCGGCAACGCGATCCTTGGATCGAGACGGTCGTTTCGGTATATCGCACTCAAGGTTTCGGGTTACTTTGAGTTCGGCCGGGTTGGTTCGTTCCCGAAACCAACCGGGCCTTCGCAGCGGAAACGCTCATATCTTGAGCTACGGACGTCTGATTTACGTGCCGTCAGTCGCGTAGTGTCCCTCTTAGTGAGACGGATCTTTTGGCATACTCCACCCGAGGTTTGGACGCAGGTGGAGTACGGTCGGGTTGGTTTTGCCTTAAAAACCAACCGGGCCCCGGAGACGAAAATGCCAATAACTCTCAGACCGGGCGTCCGATCGACGCGCCGTCTGTTGCGTTGAGTTCCTGTTGACGATACGAAACTTTTGGATACATCAACTTCGGTCTTCGTGACAGTTGATGTATCAGCCTCTCGGCTCGTGGAGCGGACCCTCCGTACGAGCTTGCTGTGTGCGGGAACCCTAGTGCTGGCTGCGACTGTTCTACTACTACGACTGCTACTGTGACTGCGACGACGACAGTACAGAGATCCTGTGTGGATTTGACGACGACAGTACAGAGATCCTGTGTGGATTCGACGACGACGACTACAGCACTCAGCGATCCTACGTGGATCAGTGCTACAGGTTCTGTGTGAGCCCGATCCTGTGTGGGTCCTTGCGCTCAGCGGTTCTGTGTGAGCCAGCGCCTACAGGTTCTGTGTGAGCCCGATCCTGTGTGGGTCTTCTGCGGGGGTTAGTTACCTATCGATCCTTCGTGGGTCCGACGACTTAGATGGATCAGTGATCATCTTTATCGTCCTTGAAGAAGTATACCTTTGCGAGCTGAATCCTGTTGCTTTCCTTTGTGGAATACGTATACTTTCCTGCGTGGACCGAGTTATACTTGGGCTCGGAGGTTGGAGCGTATTTGAATTGATGACTTAGGTATATGTATGGGCATATACCTAAGCAGTGTTGGTTGTTACTTCGTGATTGTACTTTGCTTCGTGGTTTATCCTTTGTGGATTTTGAGAGACCTTCAGGGGTCTCGGGGTCCCTACTGAGTAGCTTATACTCACCCCTGCACGGGCTTCGCCCGCACTACGTTGTGTTGGTTGCAGACGACGGACAGCGTTGACCTTAGCTGAGGCTTGCGGAGCGGGACGGTACCCGGAGGTGGACCACTGGGCGGGACGAGCACGGAGCGGACGGTGGGACCCGTGGAGCAGAGGAGCTATCTGTACCCACCCTTCAGGTGGGGTTTCCAGTGGACAGCTCGGAGTAGCGGCTTTTACTTTTCAGTTGCTGTTTTTTCCCTTTTCGAGTTGTACTTTACTTTCAGTTTGGGTTTGTATTCTGGCCCATTTACTTTTCCGCACTTTCTGTCGTACTCTGCTTGTTTAGTGTTTACTTTCCGCTTGTTTACTCTGTGGTGTGTGTTTACTTTTCAAAGGCAATGCCTTCCCTTTTTACCGGGATTTACGCCTTGGTGCTAGTCGCCAGCCCCTGGCCTATGGAAGGCGGGCTTGGGGTAGTCACGGCACGGACCCCGAGGGCGGGTCGTGACATTTCATGCAGATCATTAGTGTGGTGTATACCCATGAACATTTGTGATCAATGGTTTTCAACAAGTTATAACAATACATTATTAACTGTGGAATCCTGTTTATATAACCCAAAATCCAAAATCATGGGATTAAATGTGATAAAATATGTTCTTCCATTAAATGATCTATGTAGAAGACATATGATTTTACATGATATTATTATTATAGGTGCACCCAGATAACTCTCCACTGCAATGGGTGATGTTTTAGTCTCATGAGACACCATGTTTAGTAAAAGAGAGGTTATCCTAAGAAAATTATGTTATAATATCGTTGCGGTTAAAAAAAATTTATTCTTACGATGTCATGTTTAATTTTCCCCCTTTTCCATTTTACCATTATGTTATCATGATATATCATCTCCCATTGTTAATTTTTATAATTCTACCCCCTTTATATCCCATTAAAATGCCTATTATCTACCCTGTAATACTTTCACGAGCTCATTATTTTTTAATTCCCTAACTGTGATTTATTTCTCACCCCTTTCATATATATTCCCCTTGGTTATTAAATGTAGTTTCAAGAATGATAGAATATTATGGTCATGTAAATAATGATTTAAATAATTACGATATATGAATGATTTTTATGTGGTTGGGTAATGCA
Source organism: Viscum album (assembly GCA_963277665.1). Lineage (NCBI taxonomy): Eukaryota > Viridiplantae > Streptophyta > Magnoliopsida > Santalales > Viscaceae > Viscum > Viscum album. The sequence continues at coordinate 1,390,586,128 of OY728126.1, read as the reverse complement.
CCGAATTACCCAATTACAACAGGTTTATCAATCTTTTGGGTTGTATTATGTGACTTATTATGTACTAAATCATGAATTAAACATAATAATGAAATGGGTTTTCATATTTGGTATCAGAGGAATGTTTAGATATTTTGGGATTAGAATTACAAAACTCTAACTAAATCATTAGATATAAGGATAAACAAAATAAAAAATACCTAAATTTTGTAAATTTATGTAGTATGTGGTCTCAAAGAATATATATACCTATCTAAATAGTACTAGTATATGTGGATCTGTCATAGAGGCTCCATGGGTTACAAATAATAAAAGGGGAGCATTAAGTTGAACTTGATCTTCAACTATTGAACAATATTGGAACATGATTCACAGCTATATTGAAACTATATGGAGATATTTTTTTTAATTCACATTCTTATTATGATCAATTATTAAGAAAATAAAATTTTCACAAAGGGGCTATATTAGAAAATATATCATGGGTAACATACACAGAATCCTATAAATCCATATGTTTAGGAATATATATTATTTATGAATTATCCATTTATTAATCAGGCATCACAATTCATTCATTAATATCTTCAAAATAATCATCCCTAATCATTTTTTGGTTTATGTAAATTTTTAGAACCAAAATAAATAATTGAAATGTATTAATATCATCTATAGTTCTACGTATATCTTTATATTATAAAAGATTATTAGAATAATACCAACACTTATATTGAGCATGGAATATAAGCTATTGGTTAAAATTTGAAATGTACCAACTATATCATCCCATGTATATAACTCATTCCCTACAAATATTTGTTGGATGAACATCCTAGAGAACATTTTCATAAACCTTTTAGTGGAATTTGATGAAATTTAAGGTATGGATAGAATTTCTTTATTTAGATCCAATATAAATTTCCTCAAAAGGAAGCCACACTCTATTTCATGGATCTACCTCGTATTATATACAAGAATAAAGAGGATGATGAATCTTATATAGAACCAACATCTCAAGAGTGAATATTATTTCCATATGAAGAAGAATATGTATACCACGTTATTGCATCTGGGGAAAATATCATCCATGAATACATTCTTATAGTGACAGAATGTTCTGATGCGTTTCCTAAAGAATTTATTGTTCTTTCCAATAACTGTGGGGTTGAATTTTCAATTGAAAATATACATGAATATTTTCCTATAACTAAGAATCCATATTAAATTTATTTTGATCATATTGAGGAGCTAATGTAGAAACATAAAGTGACTCTAGATAAAGTCTTCATAACCTAGGCTATTCACCTTGGGGTGCACCAGTCCTCTTCAAAAATAATAAGTATTGGTCAATTCACCTTTTCATTAGTTTTCATGATCATATTAATAACATGAAAAATATAATGTAACATCTTACATGGATCATTAGGTATTTTGATTACCAATGTAGAGCCCAATACTTCACCAAGATGGATCTTCGTTTGGTGTATTATAATGAATGATTGAAAAAGGAGGATATCCCCAATGATTCATTCTTTACCAGTTAATATCATTGTGAGTTCATAGTAATTCCATTTAGACATTGTAATTTTCCCCCGATATTCATGGACATAATGAATAGAGTCTTTTTATATTACCTAAAAAATTTGGAATTCCTTGTAGATGAAATTTTAATATACTACAATAGTAATGAGGAGTATGATAATATTCTGCTCACTATGAAAAATTCCTTATAAAAATAAAATATTTCTACACGGTATAAAAAATACGACTTTTGTGGGAAGTAGTTATCATTAATAAGTCATATCATCACTAACATAGGTATATATGTGGACCATTGAAAAGAAAGAGTAAATTGAAGAATGTTTGAGGCCAATATCTATGATAGATATTGGTATTTTCTATGAACTAGATGGGTATTATCAATTATTTGTAATATGTTTTTCATAAATAAAAAATCTCTAAGAAAGATAACTCAAAATGGAGTTATGTTTTTCTAGAATAATGAATATGAAGGTTGATTCAAGGATTTGAAAAATATGTTTATCATTGCCCGTCTACTTATGCTACACATAAGTGGGGAACCATTCTTGGTATACTATGATCATTCAATGAAAAGTGTGGATTTTTTACAAACATTGAATAACAATTTGAAATCCTATTCAACAATGAAATTTATTTTTCATAAATATAAATAACCATTGCATGATCAATATTTTTGTGTAGTAATTATCACCATGGAAATGTAGAGTTATTATCTCCTTTGGGAGAGGTGTGAAATATATATGTTTCATAAGAGACCCAATATATATTAACATAGAAATAACTGAATATGAAACCTCAAATATGCTTAGAGTTGATAATGGATTATGATTTATCAATCCACAACCGTCTTTGGGAAAACAATTGGTATATACAACAAATATAAAGGATATAATAAATTTAACATTGTTGAGAATCGAGATGGATCTTATCTTCTTACACAAGAAAATGATATACATGAGAATCATAAAGGAAGTGAAATCACCAATACTTTTAAAAATGATCACTCAACCATGCCTTATGGATAACATACTGAATACTCAAAGAGATGATATATAAATTCTTAATATGGTGGAATTTTATTAAAAAATAATTCATCAAAGGAAAAAATTTAATGAAGAATGAGTAATATGATTCGGGTTGGGAATATGTGTACCATAAAATCAAGAGTTGAAGAATGGTCTATTGGATGATTCACATATATTGACCTTCTCTATCATTCTAGAAATTATAAATATGTATTGTGATCTTTTAGAGAACTATTAGTGAGACAGTTTGATGAAAGAGATCAGAAAATATACAAGAATCGGTCTTGAATGTCTATAATTGAGAGATGAAATAATAAATCCAAGGGGATGATGCAACCGTTACCCATACAAATATAGAAATGAAAAAATTAGTTATGGAATTTGTCAGTGGTATCCTGAATACATCGTGATAAAATAATTATATATGGGTTTTGGTGGATAATATTAAAAATATTTCTCAAATCATTGTAATTTGAGAAGACATTTCACTCAATCAATGTGAAATGATTTACATTAGATTAGTGTGTAAGATTCACCTAACACCACTATAGATTGTATCTAATCATGATCAATGATTTAACTCTTTTTTGCTATAAATTAGCCAACATACTCTACTTACTGAGATCAATATCATCATGTCTTAGCACCTAATAGAGCATACCAATGTAATCAGAAATTTTGTACAGTCATGTATGTATTGAGAGAATTCTATCTGGGCTAAAAAGGTGGATGAGATTAACATCTTCATATGGATGAGTCCTCAGAAGTTTATGTTTTCCAATCAAGCATCAAAATTACTACCTATTAAACCCTTTAAGGTTGCTGGTGCATAACACCTGCATTCTGGGATGATTTTGGTGAAAAAAATATTGGGTCCTGAAATGGTCCAGGAAATAGTGCAAATGGTCAAGAAAATTAAGATACATTGTCATGTATCATCATAGTGGGGACTATGTAGTGACTACCCCATGCCCACATCTCAGATTCATAGTGATAGAGACTAGTACCGAGTTAGAATATCCAATAAAGGAGATGTATTTTCCAAAGTACTTGTACATATGCTCACATCTCGAAGAAAAATTATCAAAACTAAAAACACTATATAAACAAAAAGGTATACCTATATGATACCAACATAGAGATTAATAATAGAAAACTAAAATTAATTAGTGTAGTAATATAGGACGAACAAAAATAGAGAAGTAAAAAAGATATAGGTACCTAGAACTCCGCCATAGAAAAAATTACCTCATGGGTTGTTAAAGGACCACTGTCTAATGTAACAAAAGAATGCCTCATCTGTCAGTCCCCTTTAAGCACCACATAGCCCTAATCCACCAAGGACACCATCAAAAAAATGATCATATTAAAAATACATGACATGTGTAGGCAAAGCCTATGTGGAGGGGAATAAATGAATACTCATTAGGACACCCAACAACACGATGTAAAAGATCACAATGAAAACATTGAAAAGAGGATACAATTAGATCAACACAGGTATATGTCTACAACACATATAACAAAAACATCCAAGAAAATATATATATGATTCCAAAAATCAATGTATCCTCCCTTGCAAGCTATATGTATCTACATAGAGGATTCATGTTTAATGATATCTCACTTCTCGATCCATCTGATAGCAAGCACATAGAAAATTTCTACAAAAATAAACTAAGAGAAAAAGAATTCATGATATGTCATGAATTTTGTTTAAGACATCTAATATTAATTTGACATGGATTCTCGATATCACAAATAATCATTATCCACCTGATTCTGCTTGAGGCATGCTCATTTCGGGAGAACTCTCTCCTTGGGAAAAAAATATCATTAGGGACTCTTAAGAAGATGTGACTATAATTTATACCCCATACATAGATAAAACACAGGTCAAGGTCATGGTATACGAAGTGGGGATCCTTCCTAGAAGAAACTTACAGCCCATTCTATAATATCCCACAGTGTAAGGGATCATTCTCATGGGATACTAAAAACTCTAATGATGATAATTGTATGGTAGGGGATCTTTCTTAGTGGAAACTAGAAAATGAATCTAAATTACTCATAAATGTATAGGATACTTCTAAAAGAATACCGACAACCCTACCTTTGCGGCTCAAGACGTATGAAATCCTTCCTAGAGGATACCAATGACCCTACCGATGTGGCCCACTAGATGGTGGATTAACACATAGAACTCAGAGGTCACATCAATTCCCAAAAAAACTCAATCTAGGGTGATATAAGATCACTCCAGTCCAAGGGAAGGAAACAAAAAAACTATTTGGTACATGGAATATAGAGGGGATTGTTTCCCAATGATGTCAAAAAAATTTATATGGCATCCTTCCTTTTTAATACACAACTTTTCATGACATTTTACAAACAGAGGATCTTTAAAGTCTAGTATCTTGGAAATCAGGAACAATAAAATTGGAATACAACATTAAAAATTATTCTAATAAACTTCTAAGGATTAATCATAAGATCATTCTATGTACAATTACTTTTTTTCATATCCTGGATACATATATCAAAGGAAACAGTGAGCAGAAGGCCTAGTAAGGGTAAACAAGGGAATCTATGTACTTGTGATATCAATAAGAACATGAACAACAACATAAATATATTATCAAAGGATGTATAGGCATATAATAATGAAAAGAACATGAAACATAACTTGAATATGTGGCTACAAAATTTCATTTATAAATTCATGAACATATCACCAAGGTCCATCCCCAAGGTGTAATAAAAATTACCAAGGTTATTCCCCAAGGCATCGTGAAACTTGTAATCTCTAAAGATTCAATCTTTACCCAATGCATTGGATCACTATCAGGGCAGACCCATAATATTAATTTACATACATGTGAGCCACAGATGTCATAATAAAAAATTTAATAAATAACCAATGGTTAATATAAGAAATGGGTTTCATTTCAAGATCGTGACGTTTTAAAAGTATTTTAAAAAATTAGATCATTATGTCATTTATAACCCATGGAAGGGGATTGAGGGTTATATGTATGTCAATTCTAGAATCATATACATTATATTTATATATTTATTAAAACCCAATGAAACGAAATAGGTTTGGGTATTCACATAAATAAAACAAGAGAATTTCTGGAGAGAAAGAGATAGAAATTTTGAGGTGAAATTTCAGCAGCATAACGACTATATAACATGGTTTTAGAAAACATTGGAAAGACAAGGTACAAGAGTAACACAATAATAAATAACTTATAATACAATATAAATATAGAAAAACATGGATATAAGAACATGGTATGTAAATTTTAATGACATTCCACATAAAAAGGAAACATGAAAAAAAGAGAAGACATGATTCCTTTTACGAGAAATTCAGCAGCCTAACGGCGTCACTTGATAATTCAAAAAACTAGTTGATGAGAGAATAAAGGGTCCATCGTCATTTGGACATAAAATGGACAGTAAATATAACATATAAAAATATACCCTCAACATAAAGATTTTGAAAATATAAGACACAACATAAATTAAATCATGACTTAAAAGAGGAGGGTGAAAGAATCCCTTACCTTGAAGAGTAACATAGAAAGCAAGAAGGTAGAGACCTTAAGAGGCATGTGGGAACCTTGGGGGGACTTCTTGGATGATAAAGAAACCATAACTTCATTGGGGAGGATTTTTAAATGAAATGTATGAGGGAATGGCTTGGTATTTATAAGATAAGTGAAGGGACAAGTCATTAATGGCCAAGGGACACCTCATCGGTGGTATTGGAAATACGATGGGCTTTCCCATGGTATTTTCCCATGGTCCTGGCCACATGGGACACCTCATACCTTGTCTTACTATTCATGAGAAGACCAGATTTATTTCATAATTATTACATCCTTAATGATGTAATTAAACACCTGAAACCCAAACATGTATTTTCACTATTCACTGAAAATTCAACTTTCTCTGAAAAATTCCAAAAATTCACCTTAACCAAATATCGATGCCCAGTTTTCAAAAATAGGCTCCATTTTATGAAAATAGTTTTTTAAATATTTTTAATTTAATTTTTAAATCAAAACACTATTCAATGAAAATTAAAATGATTCAGAAAAATCCCAAAAATTCACCTTAACCAAATATCAATGCTCTGATTTAAAAAATAAGCTCCATTTTATAAAAATAATTTTATAAATATTTTTAATTTAATTTTTAAATAAAAAACACTATTCAACTAAAAAAACTGATACATAACTAATCATTTCTGAAACAGGTATTTAGTTATTTTATTGAATCAAATTACTTAATCAAGGTTCTTAAATTATATTAATACATTCTTAAGTGAGGTTACATAATACATTTGGTCACATTACTAATCATAAGTGTAAAGTCACTATTCATAAATTACTATTCAGAAAAAATTAAGTTGATCTTATTAGACTCTAAATTTCATACTGACCACAACTATAGAAGACCATTATTTGCAAATCATTACACATTTTTTATTACTTATGATTTACATAAATATTATAAAATATCTTTTTTCCAAAATTCATCAATAATATAAATCCTATATTTATTCGGATATTTGAAAATTCTCAAACTTCACTATAAGAAGAAATCACAATTTTAATTTATATCAATGGATTACATAAAGTAGCTAAGGTCTCGTTACATATCCCTTTATAACACTAGCATATGACCTAAGTGTAAGGTGTGCTAAGGTGATAGAATCTTGGGGTGGCTCGGCCAACATTGCCCGAGTGGTGATTTCTATCATCTTGAACTTCTCGTGAAGGCGATTCTATTCCAACATCACATGATAATGTTCGGCTTGGGATCGGTCCAAAGCAATGCCCAGTGGAGGTACCTCCTTCCCATGTTCTGTTATATGGTCATTGATCGGCCCGAGACTACTAGATGAGGCCATCAAATCTTTATTCTATAATAATTAACCAAGATCACATGTATTTATAGACCCTAATCACAAAATTTAGTTTCCAATGGTCATACTGACCAATGATCATATAACTGTCGAAACCCAATGGCCCCATTTTAATTATACTCATTTTATTAAATGAAATAGTTTTATTGAGTATAAAATAAAATAACACTCAAAATTAGGGAAAAAAATTATTCAAAATTTCGGGTCATTACATTCTTCCCCCATATGAAATTGCGTCCTCGCAATTTTTAAAATTGGGCCTGGGAATTTCATTGAAAGTCCTAAATTGTAAAAAGAGTCAGTAAAACTATTACATTAAATGAAATAAATGGAAGTACAATGGTCACCCGAGTTAACCCATACTAGAATTTCATGTATGAAAACATGGACATGGAAGAGAAAACAAAGGGTCAAGTTTAGATGGAGGGTGATATAAAACATGATTAGGATAGAATTAACCAAAAGAAGATCACAAACATATGATGTGTTAAACGGTCTTTGATTACCTAGTGGGAAACATAAACCAACAATGTGTTTGTATTACGTTCATTTTCAAAATTTTGAGGAATTCATTTACTACATAGAAAAAAACACAAGGAAATATACGTACATTCAAGTAGAGTTTCATCCTTTAATAAGTTTCTACCAAGACTAATCATTTATCCAAACAATGAGCATTAAAAACGAATTGGTCTCATCAAAAGAACAAGAATCGTCTTCTAGAGAATCACATAATCCACAAAAGAAGAACTATATATTTCCCTTGTCTTTATTCATCAACTAAAACTAAAATGGTTAGTACGAGATCATATAATCCCCCAAAAGGATAATCCTTTATAAAAAGAAATATGTATATTAATCTCCAAAATTAAACCTAAACTACCCAAAGTTCCAGAAATAACATTCAATACACAATCATCCTTAAAATTCTTCAGAATAATCCAAACCATGATTTGAACCCAAAACTTAGAAGGATTTAATCACATAGTCTTCCACAATAAATCGTAACAGTTATCTCTAAATAACATCTACTAATATTAAAGTCTCATACTATAGTTTAATTAAACTAATCACATATTCCTTATGCTAGGTTAATCATTTTCCAGAAATAACCCAAATAACTATATGTCCACAATATATACATAGATTCTTACAAAAACAATTTTACAATTCCTCCACAAATTAAAACATGTAGTATTTTATTTTACTTAGGCATATAGTATTCCAAAAGAGAAAACATCATCCAAAATAACCTTTATCATTTATTCACCAAATCATTTTCTTATACAAAGGAAATCCGTTTGATATAAGTTTTCAAAATCAAATAATTCTTGATCCATAAAAATAGCAGGTGCATTAGTCCAAAGGAAATAACAATAAAATCATAATGCCCATATCATTATTGGAAGGATTTTTTTTGGAATATCATCATTCTTCAATATCACTTGATGATAACCAAAACGAAGATAAATATTAGAGAAGAATTGATCCCCATGAAGTTGGTCAAATAAGTCATCAATTCTCGAAAGAGGGTATTTTTTCTTCACAGTGATCCCATTCAGTTCTCTATAATCAATACATTGACACATCGATCCATCCTTCTTCTTTAAAAAGAGAACGGGTGTTCCCTAAGGAGACACACATGGTTGGATAAACCCCTTCACCAAAAGATCATGGATTTGTTTCTTTAATTCCGATAAGCTCCACAATTTCCATCCTATAGTGGGTCTTTGAAATCGAATGAGATCAAAGTATGAGTTCAGTGGAGAACTATACCTCTCTTTACGTGGGAGGTCCGGGAACTCCTCATAAAATATGTCAACGTATTCCTAGACGATATGGACATTTTATAAAAGAATAAATCCTTCGTGAGAAACTTATTTCAATAATGAATCTTTTTACTAAAAAGGATTTTATGTCTTAAAACTCCATGCTTAGACAATTACATTTTTCTATAATTTTTTCATAATGATTCATAAAGAGCTTGTGATTAACCAAACATATATTTCAGGAGTGTTGTAAAAAAGAGTGTAGTAATTCTCATTGTCGTATACCAGTTCCCATTCGATTCTAGCTCAAAGCGGTGTTTTCGGGTTTTACCCCTATGTATATTTGTGCCAGAGCCACCTCCACCTGCTCATATCCAGACAGGGATGTATTTTCTTGATAAACCACTTAATCAATACTCACCAAAATACCTAGAAGATTTCTAGTATTTAAGATTTTCAATAGGGTTCTTTCTAATGTTTTCATATCCTAATTTCCAAAAATAACTAAACTACCCTTTGATACAAACTATGATATCCCACTTTTTTAATACACAACTTTTCATTACATTTTACATAAAGATCATCTTTGAAGTCTAGCCTCTTGGAAATAAGAAACAATAATGCATGAATACAACATATAACATTCTTATAATAAACTTTTAAGGCTTAATGATAAGATGATTATTAGTAAAATTACATCCTTGCATATCCTGGAGACAAATATCAAAGGAAAGTGTGAGCAGAAGGCCCAATAAGTGTAAACAAGGGAATTAGTGTACTTATGATATCAATAAGAACATGAATAACGAAAAAAAGATATGTGAAATGGAAGTATAATAATATCATAATGAAAATAAATTGAAACCTAACATGAATATGTGGATAAAACATTTAATTTAGACATTCATTAACATATCACCAATTTCCATCCCCAAGGTGTCATAAAAATTACCATGGTTATTCGCCAAGGTATCGTGAAACTTGTCATCTCTAGAGATTAAATCTTTATCCAATGAATTGGAGCACTATCAGGGTTCGCCCTTAATATTTCTTTACTTACATGAGATCCACATTGATAATAATCAAACATTTCATAAATAACCAATGTAGAATATAAGAAATGGGTTTTATTTCAAGATCGTGACGTCTTAAAAGTTTTAAAAAATAAGATCATTATGTCATTTATAACCCAAATAAACGGAGTAAGGGTTATATGTATGTCAATTATAGAATGAAATAAATTATATTTTCATATTTATGAACACCCAAAGAAAATAAATAGTTCTGGGTATTCACATAAATAAAACAAGAGAATTTATGGAGAGAAAGAGATAGATATTATGATGCGAAATTTCTACAGCAAAACTGCTATATATCATAGTTTTAGAAAACATTGGAATGAGAGGGTACAAGAGTAACCCAATCATTAATAAATTATAATATAGTATAAATATATAACAACATGGAGATAATATCATGGTATGGAAAATCGAATTACAAACGACATAAAAAGGAAACATGAATGAAAAGAGAAGACGTGATTCCTTTAACGAGAATTCGACAGCCCAACGACGTAACTTGAAAATTCCGAAAATAGTATGATTATAGAAGAAAGGGTCTCTCATCATTTGTTCATAAAATTTACAGTAATAAGAACATATAAGAACATACCCTCAACATAATGAGATGGAAAATAAAAGACACAACATAAAGGATGTCATGACTTAAAAGATGAGGGTGAAAAAATTCCTTACCTTGAAGAGTAACATCAAGATCTTGAAGTTTGGGAACATGGGAGGATTGAGGGAACCTTGGAAGGACTTCCTGGGAGGTAAATAGGCCATAAAATAATTGAGGGGGATTTTCAAATGAAATAAATGAGGGGTTGGCTTGGTATTTGTAGGAGAAGTGAGGGGACAAGTCATTAATGGCCAAGGGACACCTCATCAGTGGTATTGAAAAAACCATGGGCTTGACCATGGTATTGGACACTTGAGCCACCTCATACCTTATATTACTCTTCATAATATGACCAGAATTATTTCATAATTATTACATCCTTAATGATGTCATTAAACACCCGAAACTCAAAACTATATTCTCACTATTCACTGAAAATTCATCTTTCTCAGAAAAATCCCAAAAATTCACCTTAACCAAATATCGATGCTTTGATTTCAAAAATGAGCTCCATTTTATGAAAATAATTTTCTAAATATATTTAATTTAATTTTTTATTAAAAACACTATTCACTAAAAATTCCATTATTTTAGAGAAAACCCAAAAATTCATCTCAACCAAATATCGATGCTGTGATTTCAAAAATGAGAACCATTTTTTGAAAATAATTTTCCAGACATATTTTATTTAATTTTAAAATAAAAAACACTATCCAGTCAAAAAAAACTAATACATTACTAATAATTTCTGAAATAGTTATTTACCTATTTAATTGATTAATATTTCATAATCAAAGTGCGTAAATTATATTAATACTTTCTTATGTGAGGTTACATAATACATTTGATCACATTACTAATCAGAAGTGTAAAATCACTAATCATACATTACTATTCACCAGAAATTAGGTTGATATTATAAGACTCTAAATTTCATACTGATCACAACAATAGGAGACCAGTTTTTGAAAATAAATTCACATTTTTAATTATTTATGGTTTACATAAATATTTTAAAATTTTCTTTTTCCAAAATTCATCAATAATATACATTCTATATTTATCAGGATAATTTTAAATACACAAAATTCACCATAAGAAGAAATAACAATTTTTATTTATATCAAAGGATTACATAAAGCAGCTAAGTTCTCGTTACATAGCCCCTTATAACACCATCATAGGACCTAAGTGTATGGTGTGCAATGGTGATAGAATTTTGGGGCAGCATGACCAACATTGCCCGAGTGGGGATTTCTATCAGCTTAAACTTCTCATGAAGGAGATTTAATTCTAGCTTCACACGATGAATTTTGGCTTGGGTTTGGTCCAAAGCAATGCCCGGTGGTGCTACCTCCTTCCCAAGTTCTGTTATATGGGCTTCGATCGGCTCGAGTCTACTGTATGAGGCCATCAGATCTTCTTTCTATATTAATTAACCAAGATCACATGTATTTATAGACCATAATATCAATATTTAGTTTCCTATGGTCATACTGACCAACAGTCATATAACAGTCAAAACCCAATAGTCCCCTTTTAATTAAACTCATTTTATTAAATGAAATAGTTTTGTTGACCATGAAATAAAAAAAACACAAAACTAGGAAAGAAAATTTATTCAAATTTTCCGGTCGTTACAATGTCGTACCGAACCCTCAAGGATAGATCCAATAGAAAATCTCCACCAACACAACTCCATTTGAAAAACCCAAAAAATATTTCAAATGGAACGCCTCATCTCAAAGGTCACAACTCCATAAATGGTTCATCAAACAAAACTTTCGTTTGAATTTTATGACACTTTTTGTAAAATGGGCCGGGTTGGGTTAACCCAACACGACCTGGATAGTCTGGCCTGGTCTGAACTACACCATTAGGCCATGTGGTCCAGCCCAATGGGTGCTCCGAGGGTTCGTTTTCTCTATCCTACCCATGTCGTGTTGGATGGACCATCTCCATTAGATGCGGGCCTCTGGCCACAGCACTTCGGGGTCTGTGTAGTCTACAGACCATAGCTCTCTGTATCGCATGGCTACGGTCAGCTGCCCTGTGCCTTCCAGACAATGCGAAGTGCTATGTGATGTGGCCACCACATAAGTGCACCATGGCTATACCGAGCTGCACCCCACCACCATCATGGCCTCTTACCATGACATTCATCCTCTACCCACCACCGAATGGAAAGTTGTAACCCTTGTCTGATGCCACCCACATCATTCCCTCCGAAGACCATCCTTCCACCATGGTCTTGCATAAACCGTGTGATGCCACCACCACCAGCCATTGATCTAGCGGTAATCCTTTCAAGTTCGAACGGACTGCTCGTGCTGCCAGGTCAGTGCCGTCTCTGCCACCGACCACCCCTCCGGTGGTCCCACCTCATCGCGATCCACATAATATTGTAAGAGCCTCTGTATTCGGCCACCACCTCACGATTCCACCACATTTCACTCGATAGGTTTGGATCCAAACCAAAATCCTTGCAACATAGATCGAATGCATACCGATCCTATAATTCTAAAAAGACGAGGATCAAAAAAGGAGGAAGGGATAATAGAAAAGAAAATGAATTCCTATAATGGATAAATCTTGACATTTTTCAGTTCGTCCATTATACGTACATGTTTGATGAAAAACAAAGGGTAAGAATAAACAATTCATAACATTTATCAATAAGAATCAATCCCCTAAACACAATAAGTCGATGACACAATACACAAAACCTTTGGATTAATATGTTCTTAAATAAATCCATGTTCGTCATATGAATAAATAATGGGAATGATATTAAGAAAAACTCACACCCTACCTTGGTTTTGGATCATTCATTGATGACGATAAAAGCCATTTTGTTGTCATTCGTCAATTCGTCGATGTTTGATCCGACTTTTAACCTCTGATATGCCATCACTGGTGAGAGAGCATACTTCTTCTTTCCATAGGGAAACTCCAGGGGTATAGAGATAACATTTGATTTTGGACAAGGCATTATAAAAATTCAAAACGCTACTATGTCGTCTTATAACATTAAATGAAATATATTTATTTAAAATATTTTAATGGAATTTACGCCCGAAAATTATCTTTCACATCTAGAATGCATTGTCCGAGTTAGGCCTCACCTAAAGAAAAAAATATCCCTTTAAAACTCAACAATGGACTCATATTTGTAATTGTATTTACTATTTAGGAGTGATTTGGATATTAAAAATAAAATAATCTTATTTACTTATTTTATTTACGGTTAATCCCGTTTTTGGTTTTTCAACATAAGTCACACCTCAAGTGATGTTATGTCGTGTATTTGATAAAACCATAACTACAAGATCAATAGTTCCATCAGATTTCTAATATGGGCACGCATTTAGAATTTATTCCAGGTTTTTAGGATAATAACACGCGTGTTCTATTAAAATCATAAACTCTTTATCCAAACCATTTCAGTCACAATGGTCTATAAAATAACACATCATCATAGCATATAGTGTCATAATTTTCCCCGAAATTTTCTAAAAATAATATCAAGAAAATATGAGTCATTACATTCTCCCCACCTTAGGGGTTTACATCCTTGAAATCAAGAACAATGTCTACACAATACGATTTGGGTACTGAGCCTGAATAAGAGCCTCTTTCTCTTAAGTTCTCTCCTATAAATTCATGTGCAGTAACCAAATGTGAAATAAGGGAATCAACTGACCACTAAGGATTCACTCATGTCGATCCCCAATATCCACCAGGTACTCTGCAAAAGTCACCCCAGTCAATGACATGGGACGAATCAATCATGTATCTCCTTAGGTGAGACCTGCGGAAGACATCACGTACCTGGTCCAACTTTTGGGGAAGATCCATGTAGCATTCCACCTTTTCATCTCTTTGTAGTATCAGTAATGGTCCAATGATCATCATAGATAGATTTTCATCACAACCAAATCTATACATCCCATTTTGAGAATATACCCAAAGTAACACATGGTCTCCCTCCTTGAAATACTTAGGCCTCAGTTTCGTATCAAGTAAAAGATTTCTAACGTCTCTTTGTAGTCTTTATCTGGTCCTTGATGACACACACATTCTCTGTAGTTTCCTGCATGAACTCTAGGCCCATGAGTGCTGACTCTCTAGGGTCAGTCCAATAATGTGGTGACCTCCATGGTCTCCCATACTAAGGATCCAATGGTGACATACTAATGTTGTAGGGGTAGAATTTTTTGTATTTAAACTCCGCCAAAGGTAGTAGATCCTCCAAACTCAATCCCAAACATTAACATGAAATACAATGGAATTCTCTCCAAAACCTGAATTGGAAACACAATCTGGTTTTCCATCTGTTGGTAAAACACAATGATCAATTGTAGTTGAGTCCAAAAAATTTCATGAAATCTCGTCTACACCTTGTATATAATTCAAGAATAAAGATATGAAACTATCAATGAATCTACTCCAGGCAGTCGAACTATATCGAGAACATAGAGGCATCCCAAACTCTCTACGGAACTTTTCTCCTAAAAAATCAGAATTGGTAAATCAGGGTGAGACATTCAATGATCACCAAAATGGTATTTTGTTCTCGGGACGTACATGGTAAACCTATAATTATGTCCATAGATATCCTAACACACATACATAATGGAACCATAATGGGTTGAGTTAAACCCACTAGAACATGATGCATATCCTTCACTTGTAATCATGTAATGCATCGTGACACAAGCTCTGAAAATTAATTCTTCATCCATTCCCACCAAACTAATATAGAAGGTCCGGTTACATCCTGGACACAACTAGATGTACTGTTAAGTGGGATTCATGGACTCCCTCAGAGGCTCCTCTCACAACTCAACTGGTATGCTCATGCTCCCTCAAAAATAATCTAAATGATCCCCAACTTTTAAATATCCATAATGGGTATTCCTGGTAGACATTTGAAAATGTATAGAGTCAAAAATGGAATCCCTATTTCATGCCTCCCGACCCCGCCTTAAGAGTGTAGGGGTGACAACCATCGACTAGAATAAAGATGCACCATATCAATCAACAAATTATATCTATAATGAAGAAAACTACATGGATGTTGTGTTTAGTAGTTTTGAACATGATCTCTAACATAGAGAATCTAGATCCACATTCCTCTTCACAAATTCATAGAAAATATCAATGTCATAGTCCTGGTGGAAATCTAGTCATCCCCTCTATCTCATGTGATTGATGATTTCATCAATCCATGGCAGTAGACACTCATTCTCCATGGTCACCAGGTATAAGCACTTATAATCACCACATAAACTCAAACATTGGGTCTTAATAGGCCCTTCCTCTATAAGTCCTCCAACTTCACAGTCAACTCATGAAGCTCTATAGAATCTATTCAATATGCTGAGGCAGATATCGGTTCCATTCTGAGGTGTAAAACAATGTATAAGCCTATCTCTCTATGTGGATTTTATCATGGATCAAGACCACCTCATACACATCCAATACTAATGGAATATTTAAAACACATAACATATACTGCTCTAAGGATAAGGCTACCCAACACATGATTGATCGGTTTCACCCAACTAGGTATGAGTCTATCTAGCGCTACCTAGGTTTCATATTTTATGTCGAAAAAAAAATCATCTTCTATCTCTATATACATAAAAAACTATTTTTCTAAAATCTTATATCTGAGCATGGAATGTAGATAACCAATTCATACTAATAATAAAAAAATAAGGCCTTGACATTTCCAACAAGTGGTTCAAACTAAAACTCACGTATCAAGGGTTATATCACACTATCAAAATAAGTGTGATTACCAAGTCTCCACCCATTGGTATCTCTAGAAATAAGGGTTAAGTCAATGGCCTAACTGGAAACTGAATTTCTCAAACTGGATACGTGATAAGAAAACAAATATTTACACATGTATATAATAATATAGTAGCCAATAGTGGACACATCCTGTGCCTCAAATCACTCTTGTATCCATTGGTTCATAGGAATCTATTATGTGCTTCTTTCCCCTCCCATGACCTTCCAGCTCCCAAGGCCTTGGGTGGACCACATGGGGTAGGTGGTGGTAACATTCCAACATGTACACTAATTCCTTTTTCTATCCCAACCCGTATGTTATGTCTTCTGTATTGCGGATCCTTCTGTTCCTATCACAGTCTCTACCATGGTGACCCATCCACAGTTTCTCTGACAATAGGATGATGGGCTGGAAAATCTCTAGTGAGATGTCCCCAACCGTCACATTAAAACATTTCCTCTATATAGGATAACTAAACTCACCCTTTGATCCATTATCTATAGATCCTCAATATTTGGACATTCTCTAGGAATGTCTCAAATGTCCATTCTCATAGACTAATGTCGGTTTCCTACTCCTGGGGTCTCATCCTCTGCTTTCCCACTACTGACATTCACTGGATGGATCCTCTCAACCAAAGGAAATTCAAGCACAAAGACTTTCTATAGAACCCTATCATAAGTATGAATTCATAGAGAAATAAATATGGCTCATAAGCACCTACAGAAATCTTTCTCGAAGGTGTTAGCATTTAAGAACTTGTCATGTATTGTATTCATTGAGTACCATAAAATATTAGTATACCTTAATGAATACTTAGATTTCTAAATTTCCTCCAAACAGAGCTACATAAATACTTGGAAATGCATAGTCCTCATCATAAAAGGTGATAACTCCTATAAAAAAGGTTCTTAACCTCTATCCTAGGAAGAGTCACCTCACCATATGATCAGATAATCTTAACCCCCCAATCGCCCCGTCGAGCCACATAGAAGGCTCCCCACTAAGACCACCATATGATCTATAGGTGCAATGATAGGGTAAAAAACTCGGTCACTACCTAAATACAATCCAAAACCACCTAAGAGTCAAGAAAGCCTCAAATAATGAGGGGTATCTATCAGTAACACTGATGATGTTCTCTCTGCATGTCCATTTCATCGCTCATACTAAAATTTCCCTATGAGACACTACAAGGGGAGGTATAACTGGTACACGCCCCATAGGTGATATCTATTGTAAAAATATTTATACTAATATTTCATTACCTTGTGGATCATCCTCATGATTATTTGGTGGATTCCTGTTTGGTTTTTTTGATTAATCATGATGTAAAACTGGTTGTACGACGATCAATAGAGTATTCCTGGTGAGCTGACTCAAGATGGACATGAAAAACACAACTCATTCCATTTTGATACATGAAACATAATTTTTCCATTCAAATAGTGTTTTCTTGTACCGAATTGAAAAATACAATTATAGATCCAAATTTATGGATACAACAACTGTCGCACTAACACTAGATTCCCTGGCCTGATTGCCGAACACAATACATTTAATATTTTTTCCCCAAACCAAAATACCCAAACTCTTTTCCCTTAAAAAAATGTTGACCACCTTTGATACCACTGTGTTTGACCCATCTATGTGGGGCATGTGTTGTGACTAACCCAATACAGCCTCCCATTGGCTAGGGGCTGGTGACTAGCACTGAGTTTTCAAATCCCACAAATGGGAGGAATTTTCCTCGGTACGTGTACACATTCATACATCTCTAAGAAAAAGTGTTGAAACAGAAAACACAATGAAATAAAAGAGGCATACCAATAAGATATCAATAGAGAGTATAGTAGTAGAAAATTGAATATAAACGGGACTATAATACAAGAACCAAATAAGGAAAAGTAAAAAGGTAAAAGTCCCTATAAATCCTCTGTTGAAAACCCTTCTTGGAGGGTAGGTGTAGGATAACTATCTCAAGACGTAGAAGTACACCTCATATATTAGGTATCAATAATAAGAACTGGGCCCCAACACACCATAAACTCCATCAAAGTGTCATTAAACTGCATAAGACAGGGCACATGAAGGAATATCCCGTTAAATGGTCAGTAAAACAATACTCAGTATAACACCAGGAAACATGAAATAAAAGACCAAAAAGGTAACATCACTATGAGAATACAATCATCTCAACACATGTATATGTCCAAAAAACATATAACAAGTATCTTCATCTATACCTGTAAATGATTCCAGTACTCAAGTACTCCTCAACATCTTGCTATATGGTTCTTCTTTTAGCATTATTGTTCCAGGATATCTCACTCCTCAAGAAATCTGATAGAATGTACATAGAACAGGTCTGCTAAAAGTATCTTAGAGAAAACATTTCTTGATATATCAAAATGTTTCCTCAATAAATCTGATCCCACAAATACATAGATTCTTGAAATCACAATCAATCACTAGGAACATGATTCTATGCAAGGCATGCTCAATTTGTTAGAACTCACTCCTCGATCCATGATATCATTAGAGATTCCTACAATTAGGTCTTGCTACTTTGGGCCCCACCCAATGAGAATTTTTTTTTCAATGGAATGGTATACAGAGAGGGTATCCATCCCAGAGGATATCGACAACCCAATTTGAAATACACCGATACATGTGGTATCCTTCTCAGAGGATATTGAAAACCCTACAAATGTAGCTTGTAACATAGGGGATTCATCGCAGAGGATACTAGAAACCCAATTAGTATTACGCTATAATATATTGGATTATTATTAGAGGATATCAACAACACTACCAATTTGGTTCATGAAATAGGGGATCCATCTCATAAGATACTGAAAACCTACCAATATGGCCCACTAGATGGTTGATTAACTGCATGTGCTCGAAGTTCACATCAATTCCCACAAAAAATCTATTAGGGGTGATAAATGATCTATAAAGTCCCAAGGAGGGATACCAAAAGTCTATCTATAACTCAACCTCTAGATGGGATTAATGTATAATAATGTGGATGCAATGCCATGCTAAACCCTCGAGGAATGAAACAATGAAAATCGGCACCAAAACCTGTCCATAATAAAAAACCACCAAGTCACCACAAAGGGCCTGGATAGGATCGAGACTGACCTGACCAGACCTAGTTTGGCCGACCCAGCCGGTCGTTTGTTGTTAGTCCAAACTGCCCTTTGGACATGCTAGACCGAGGCCCACTAGGTCATGCGGCCCAGCCCACCGGGTCATTGGAGTGGCCCAGTTTCTCCAGCCTTCCTGACATTGCGTTGTTTGGACCATCTCCACCGGACGTATCCTGATGGATACAACCCTCTTGGGACCACACGGTCAGACGACGACATGGCTCCATGACATCTGCATGGGTCTTGCTGTCGTGGGCCATCCGATAAATTCAGCCCTCCACATGACACTTCTATTATCACTCTCTAATGTGAATCGGTCAAGAAGTGTTCCTCCACCACAATGAACTCTTTATGCGACCTTTCACCCATGCATGTCATCGGCCATCGAGATGGAGGCCTTGTCTTATGATACACTTGGCCTGCCCACTGTGGTCCTCCCCAGACCATGGGATGATGCCACTACTAGTGTCCTACTAGGTTCGCCCAGCAAAACCGCCATGTAAGGTAGGTGACGCCTATGCTGCCAGCTACCTCTCCAATAGCCTCACCTAGTCTTACTCCACCAAAACAGTCGGAGCCACTGCCTCCGACCACCACCTCATTCTTCTGCCACCTTGCAATTTTGCAAGGTTGGATCCGAACCCGGAACATTGTTCCATAGATCGTAGGTGAAATAATCATATGATCTTGAAAATGAAATGATAGAAGAACGAGGATGGGATAAAGTCAAGGAACATGAACGCTAATAATGTATGGATATTGATATAGTTCATGTCAGCCTTGACCCCTATATGTACGATGAAGAACAAAGGTGAAAAATAAACAATTTCTATCATGAATCAACCTGAATAAATGCCTGCAATAGAACAATCCCAACCTACAATATGCATGACACGTGGATTAATCTGTTTGTTGATTAATCCACATATTTCATAGGGATAATGAGTTTTTAATGAAATCAAAAAAAACTCACAACAAACATGGGGTTTTGATCTGTCGTTGATGAAGGGAGAAGCGTCATTATTATCCTTTTTTCATTCATTTATGTTTGATCTGAGATCAAACCTCCGATCCATCATTTCAGGTGAGATATCATACTTCTCCTTTCCTTAGGGAAACTTCATAGTTATTGAGATAAACCTATATTTTTATAAATTATTACTATAACGGGAAAATTCTACTGTATAGTCCTATAATGTTTTATAATTTTTTTATTTAAATATTTTTATGACGTTCATGTCCAAAAATTATCTTTCACAGATGGCCTATGTATGTCAAGGTAAGGCCTCACTTAATGATATCACCTCCTTATGAACTCAATGGTGGTCTTATATTTCAAATCTGAGTTACCTTATATGAGTTATTAGGATTTTAAAAATAAGACTATTTTATTTAATTATTTTATTAATGGTCATTCCATTTTTAGGTTTTCTCCCTGAGACTCATGTCGACTGATGTTAATTTGTACATTTGGTAAATCCACTTATCTAATCTCAACAGTTTCATTGAATTTATGATATGGGAACCCATTTAGATGTTCTCTCTCTTCTTTTGGAAAATTACTCACGTGAACTATTGAAAACATATCATTTTATGCCAAACCAATTCGGGCCCACCAAATCTAGTTATCACACATCCTCATAGTGTTATGTCCTTAAATATTTATAGTGATATTTTTAAAATAATATAAGGAAATTATGAGTCATTAAATGCAAATCAAAGCTACATAGACTAGAAATAAGATCTATATTTACAATCATTGATAATACCTGGAGTTTGAGGATATGGATACGCTATTTATCTACCTATCTCCATGGATGAAATTTGTGTTATATGGGAAAAGGGGAATCATATCCCTTGATACATAAATCACTTTGAAATACATAAAGATATCAGAGTGTTGTTCTATGAACTAACACTCCAGCATAACCTGTCTTAATTAGATGATGTGTTCTATGTAGTGATCATGAAGAAGACATACTCGACCCCTCGCATGTTCTCAATAAATAGGTTATTTGGTGGGAGAATAATCATTCATTTGTGGAGCATCTGGTAAAGATATTAGATTATAGAGAAAATATTTTACAAAATGTCATAATACACTGAATCAATGTGAATTTTTTTGAAGGGAATATTATAAGGAATAGAACAATACTAAATAAAATTCCCTACGAGATAGTTTTAGAATACCCAATAATGATTTAGAAAAAAACTCACAAACTAGGTTTTTTTATTTCCCACTACATTTAAAAGACTGTTAACTGTCAAAACCATCTATAATAATGTCATCAAACTGGGATTTTATGAAATTTATAAATATTTTGTTTTTATAAATCCTATTGACATAGAAAAATGAATAAGTGACGTTTACCAGAGAGATTAAATTCTATGAATCCCATTTATTGAAGCTTTAAATAAAAACATAATCAATGGGATATTCCCTTTCCCTTGAATGAGGAACGATTCAATAAATAAATCATGAGTGAAACCATTTATGGGAGAAGTTCAAGCTCATTGAAATCAGAGATAAAAAATGTATAGAAAACAACCCCATAAAAATATCATTATAGCACACCTTACCCACAGAGAGTTTTTTGGCATAATCAAGGGATATGTATCAAGATAATAATATATATATTTATATATTTATATTTAATATAAAAATGAATATATTTTTTCTTATTTCTATTATATTGTAAATGATTTTTAATTTGATACGATAGATTATAAATTCTATTTTTGTGTAATATGAAATGTCAATTAAGATATTATCTATTGAGGAATTCATGATTTTCAATAATAAATGATATATTAATAAAATAATACAAATTAAATAATAATTTTTTTATTTAAAAACGATAATATAAATTTAATGATATCTAATATAATTTATATAATGGTATGAAAACTATTATAGTAAAAAAACATATATTTTCTCAATAAATGATGATACTTTTTCAGAATAGAAAGCTCAATAACTTAGAAAAAAATTGATAAAATAATTATTACTTTTGGCATTATCAATTCTAATTTTTCCAAGAGTCACTTTTTAATAATTTTCTAATACATCATATTTTTTTGTAAACATTTGTATGGTATAAATATATAGCATGTCCTTTTACATAATAATGACCCAAATGTGTTGTAATAATTTATATTAAGGGTATAATAAAATATATCCTTGTTTCCTAATTAATATAATGTTTTTTAGGATATTTTATTAATTTTATAAAATTAGTTTGAATCCTACAAAACCTATAATATATTTTAATGTTTTAAAATAATCCCTTTACAATCATGACTTACATCAACATCACTAAGGCCAATATTTTAATTATTTTATCCCTTAGCATAATATAATAATTAAAACCAATTAAATTTGGGGATTACCATGTAAAAACATTGAATGGTTTGTGGTTTTGACAATTTCGTTGTATAAACTACAAAACCAGATGTCAGGAAATAATTAAGTACTTGTCTCTCTATTCCTATAAAATAATATCTATGCTCAAATTAAAATATACTAAACCCCTTGGAGAATTTGGTTAATCTTACTTAAACAATATTGAGTCCTCCCAAGGATTTCCAAAGCTCTAAATATTATCCTCCCAAGGTTTTGGTGTCACACTCTCAAGGTAAGATATCCCCACATTCCCCTCATTATTCAGGAACCTTATTTATATAATAAAATTTTTCATACAATTATTATTGATGGAATAGGATTTTCCACCTAAATTTCACACTAATTATGATTTCTATGTGAGGAGTGACCTCTTAAATATCATAATTCCCTTCCATGATCCATAATATACCCCCGTTATTTTGTCGAAATGTCACGGCGGTTATCCAGGCCAAACAATAATGTGGTGTATAACTATACACATTTCCTGTAAGGGGGATTCACCTAGAGATACCTATACATCAGTTATTAGTGTCTTTAATTTATGTAACATGAAATCTATATTCGTGGAATTAAATTTGATGAAATAGTCATACTTTTTATATGATCTATGTGGAACACTTATGCATACAGGTGATATGATTATGATAGGTGTTCAAAGATAGAACTCCCATGAAATCCATAATGTTTTATTCCCTTGAAATTCCATTTTTAGTGTATGATATGTTACCCTAAGAACATTATGTTATGATGATTTTTTTAAACATTTATTTATATTTATGATAACACGTTTTAAATTGTATCCAATTTCCCAGGTTTCTTTTATGTTATCATTCAAAATTAGGATTCTTTGTTCATGTTTTTATTATCATACATTTTATATCACATTGAAATTATTATTGTATAAAATATTGTAATATCATAATGTTATGATTCTTTTAATCCATTTTTGGATTTATAGATCACCCATTTCTTGTGTATTTCTCCATGTTATCCCATGGAGTTTTAATAACTATGGGAGATTACAACTACGTTAAAGAAGTTTTCAATAATTATAATGTACCACTAATTTTTTTATTATTGTGTAATGTAGTAAATTACCATAATAAACATTATTTATTGATCTTATAGATTATATAATGATTATTATTGAATAATAAATAATAAATTAATGTGTAATAACAATAGGGTTTGTCTTATGACCCATATTTCTTCATAACAAAAAGAAACAGTGCACCCCATGGTGATACACTTAGCGAAATGAATACCATATCAAGATCCTACTCATGTTTCTTCATTATTTACTACAACTAAATCATGGTTATTCTATAACATTCATTTTAAAATTGGGTAGTTTCGGAAATAGTTCTATTAGAAACTAATCTAAATAATTGGTGTAATTGAGAAAATCATTAATAAATACATCATCATATTCCACAACAATAAAAAATTTCAATTTTGGTTTTATCCATCGTTATTTGAGATAAATATCACTCAAAATAGTTATTAATAACCCATATATTGGATATAATTTCCATTTTTAGTTTATTTTCATCCTCACAATGATATATGGTCACAGGTTTACTCAAAATATCAAATGTAACATCCCTTCCTTGGAAATTAAGTTGGGATGTATACTTAGAGATATAAAACTAGAAAAAATGATGTAAAATTAAAATATGGTAATAATAATAATACTGTATAGAAGAAATTTCCTAAAATAATTTATCAAAAAAGATTTATCTAATTGAGAAGAAAAATTATTGAGATTATAAATATTTATAACCAACTCAACATCTAATCATTGAGAATATAAATGAACATCCCTATAGCCTCATTCTAGTACAATCGAATATACATGACAATGTTCAAATAAAATAGGTATGTATTTGAGCATTGAAAACACCACATCAACTTCATTATTCGAAATTCCTTTAATACTAAAAAATGTAAACATAATAATCAAACATCATAGTGAGAGATCACATAATCATGAAAAATAATT
This sequence comes from Viscum album, assembly GCA_963277665.1. Classification (NCBI taxonomy): domain Eukaryota; kingdom Viridiplantae; phylum Streptophyta; class Magnoliopsida; order Santalales; family Viscaceae; genus Viscum; species Viscum album. The sequence goes on along the minus strand of OY728126.1, from coordinate 1,390,560,807 downwards.
TTTAGGAGGTCTAAATCATGGAACATTCTTTTTAATCCATGGAATAATAAGATTAACCTAGTTCATTAATATTCATTATCTATTAAAATAATCCATTATAATTTATAATGAAAATTTTGAATTAACCAACGAATATACCCATTTAGTGTCTAGACATGTGTTTATTTTTAATCCCCCTCATTATGAATAAATGATTATCAATTTAATACCCATTCCAACCATTTCAAAATTGATACCCCTAAGCACATATTTACCAAAAAAAATCAAATCTTATGTATATATAAAGGGAAATGATTTTTGGGAATACCGGAAATATATACTTTACCAAAACATTACGACATTATCCTATATATAGAAATTCCTACATAGTCTTCATAATTTTTTTCTTCTAAATCTCCCAAAACAACAAAATTTCGATCTTATACTTAATAAGGCGACCTAACCATAACATGAATAAATCATAAATATTTTTTGATGAATTTTCAATATATCTACCAAATAAACATCTCCATGAAGTATAAATGTTTAGACTATACAAAGACTATGTATATAAATATACTATTTAGAATAATCATTAACATCCCAAAAAAAATTATTTACATAAGGTTCACATCAAGGTTTACAACACCTAGATACATACATCAAAACCTAGGGAAGGAAAATATAATAAATCGTGTGAAAATAAACTTGATAAAGGTTAATATTGTTGATATTAACCCTCTGATAATATATGATGACTAGAAGGGAATGATAACGTAATCTATTGAATCTTATCACCATTAAAGACTCATGCTATGAAAATATTAGATCATAAACTCCCAAATGAAGTCATATCCTAAAGCATGATTAATTTGGGTTCATAATTAGTAATCATCATCCAATTTTCCCAATGTAGTCTTATGGAATAATAAGAATTTAAAATTATTATTTTTTCAATCATATAAATTAATAAGAACGCACGCAAATAATATTTTGAGCATGGATATAAGAGATTATAAAAAATCATCATAATATTAATATATCCACACACCAACACATCCACAGATAATCTGGTGAATATTTTTAGATGAAACCATACTTATACATAAATTATTAAAAAAAGATATCATCAATATTGTCCATGCATAACATCATAATCTATTGTGAAATAAAAGTCACATTACCCAATGCATTATAAATATATAAATTTCCCAAGAAACACATAATCATAATAAATTAAAATATATTCCACAAGATCATAAAAAATTATCATTTAATTATATCATAACCCATGGAAAAGAAGAGAGTGTTCTATAAAGATTCTATTTTCATAATAATTACTCGTCCTTATAAATAATAAGGATCGAATCATTTAATTTGGTCCTTGGTGAATAATATGTAACATAAAATTATGTATTCAAACATGAGAATAAATTCAAACAACTACTGATACATTTCATTGAGGAAATAAACCTTTTAATTTTGGAATCACATATTTAGATTATAAAAATTTACAAAATATTAGGAAAATATACTTTAAAATTAAAATGCAATCTACTAAAATAAGATTCAAAAAATAGCTTACATGATGGTGAAAAACCCTTTTCTTGATATATTAATTAAAATAATGATTGTTTCACACATTTAGTAAAAATGATACACATTCTAAAAATCACATGTTAATTCCTTTAAAAAAATTTAAAAATTAATAGATTTTAAAAACAATTATTTAATAATTAATTTGATAAAAGAAAAAACATTATACACAAAATATAATATAAAATATAAATGTGCAAGAAAAATACTATAAAAATAGGAAGTAAAGTGTTTTTTATTAATAACAATTTCCCACTCATTTTATCTTCCAAATAAGGAAAAATGGATCTATTACATGAAAATAACATGAAGAACCAATTTAGAAGACTAAATATTGGTTTTAAAACTTATTATCCATATAATTTCCATTAGTGGAATTTTTTCAAAGGTAATCTCAAAAATGAAATCAGAATGTAACACAAATTTGATACAACAATACATGACATTCTTTTTATGAACTCAAAAATATTATATTTATTTTATTTTTATTATATAACCATATTAGTTCATAACATAATATTTACGATTCTTTAATAATATAAAATTTTCCTATTGTAAACAATCAATCTATAAAATGGACATTTAGGTGAAAACTGGTCATTTTTCTATGCATGTTTCAGTTTTATTGTTTAGGTACCTACGCCTTGTTCATTAATTCATAAATTAAATAATCATAATCATGAAATATTTGTCATATTTATTTATAATATTAAATGTTATAATCAATATTAATATTTTTTGGTGAAGAATTAATCATACCACTTCAAGTATATGGTAGTCCATACGTACGTACAAATGGTTTTTTCAATTTCAATGGATGAAACTAATGAAAGTTAAATTATATTTCAAAATGTATAATAATTATTATATAATTAACATTAAGGAAGTTCATTAAATCCATTATTATTATCATTTATGTATATGGTAAAAATAAAAAAAATCACATCGCTTCGTGGAGGTGGATGTCCTTACACGCACACGATCGATGTTATTGTTTCCATAGATGATAATAGAAGAAGTTATATAGGATCAAATAATTTAAAAATATTAATTATGTGAAGACTATAACATGGAAACATTAAATTCATCATAATTACAAAAATAATATATAATTATGTAAGATGAATCATATTAATGGGTGTAGGTGGTTATTCACATGTATGAATGATCGATACTTATATTTTCAATTATCTTGAATGATGAGGGTGATAGGTTGTTTAATAAAAAAAATAATGATTATATTAAAGAAATTATATTCCTAGTTTTTGGACATATAGAACATATTTATATAAGTTGTAAGAAGAAATAAAATTTAATTCAATTACTTAAGAGTTATGACTCTTCATTGGGACACCTCCAATTTCTTGCACCTTCATCCTTGAAACTATGATATTTTTATCAGAATAGGGCATCTATGAAATTGGTTGGGATGTTGGGTAATAATTTTAGTATTTGTTGTCTTTTATAAGAGGATATTGATGTGTGCATAATGGATAATATGGGATTTTATTTTATTATTGAGGTATTGGACACACATGGAATGTTTAAAGATATTAAAACATTTTAATGAATTGGAAAGTAAAAATACATTAAAAAGGAATCATATTAGAAAATATAATGAGATAGGATATAAATATGACCGTAAAATGTGATATATACGTGTTTTCCCTTTCCAGTTTAACCCTTATCATTTATATATGAACCTATTTAACATGTTTTAATTCTTACAATGCTAAGGTAACTTTTTACCAAATCAAAAATCATAATGAAAAAATAGAATGTGGATTTATTTAAAAAAATGGAGATTATACTAACAATCATTGATTCAATTTAACCAAATTCTATTACTCTATTTTGGAAAATTAATCTAAAATTATACCCACAAAACATGATGAAAATAGGATTTCATAAAATAATATCACTTTAAATATAAAAAATATTTTCTACAACAAATAACATTAATGTTCTCTAAAATTATATTGATTATATTTTCTAAAATAAAAAAAATTAATATTTTAATCTAATAAAAATTAAAATATGAATATTTATATACTTTTATATAAATGATGTTTTTCTTTTACACATATGTATTTTATGGTAATCAATGTAATATCAACAATTTGAATGGCCCAAAGGCCTTATATTATTATTCATTTTTTATAATACCTCTTTTAATGGTTTAAGGTGAAAACATAGATGGATTACTGGCATCATAACATTCCATGAGATGATGTTCATAGATGAATTCATTTATATTATAACTACAGAGAACTACCCCACATCAACATCAACATCATGATGTAATCTCTCCAACTTGGGGTAGCCATTCATCTAAGGCATCTAATACATACACAGGCTTGCCCGATATATATTAACATACCTTCTCATTCATCCAAATCCTGTATCTCTTCTACAGTGAATAAACCTGCTCTAAATCCTTATATACAGTCTTCACTTCCTGATGTTTTTCTGGACCATTGTAAGAACACTTTCATGTTGACTGAATGCATTGAGGTGGCCCGAAGGCCTTGAGGTGGCATGATTTCCTTTAGGTGTCCTGAAAGCCTTACTGGATGGAAGGGATTGGGTGTCTTAATGGCCTTGAAGGACCAAAGGACTAAACATGCGGCCCAAAAGCCAAAATAGATATTGTTTTTCATTAAAAAAATTATGAAAAAAGACTCTATCAATTGAATAAAATGTATTTCAAATGAAAAATATATTAAAATAATAGAGTGATAGATACAAATTTTCTTAAAACCCCTTGAATTTTAATTTTAATATCATATAATGATCATTCATATATTAGCATTAGATTTTCGGTTTATTGTATTATAGAATTACAAATATAATTACAATAATGTGGATAACCATTATAGCTAATTACATTGTGAGATTTAGGTGATGGGATGAGGTTTTATGAAAGTTTGGTTGATTTAGAGTTGAAATCCCATCTAGAGGGGTATATATTTTTATATAAGAACAATATTATGTAGTAAACGTTCTTTCATTTTAGATGATTCTTTATGGTGTATGGATACAATGGTTGTTGGTTTTTGGGTTTCTACCTCCTAAGATGTGCCTATGATAAGAAGGATAACTAAAATTTAGATGATGGGGGAGGCTTGTTTTACTGGGGTTGTGACTATATTAGGGTCTTCAGTGTGGTATATAGTTTTAGTGTAGTAGGTCTAGAGGTGGATTCTGTATATCATTGTGAAAGACTTTTCGGTGTGCATGCTCAAGTCTATAACATCCTATGATTTTATAAAATATTTCTTTTAAAATTAATATATTATTTTTGATATTTTCATTTCAAAGAATAAAGAATTTATATAATAAGAAAAGAACTAATTTTTTCTTTCATTATATGTACCACTAAGTTAAAGTAGCACTATATGAAACATCGACGTAACTTGCATTATATGCACCATAGAGTTCCTACAAAACATTATTTTATTATTATTTAAATAATATGAAAACCTTTCAAATAAATTTTATATTATTATTAGTATTAACTAACTTATTAAAATATTCGGTTTATAAGATGAGTTTATTTTTACCAATTATTTATAAATTAAATTATATAACTACAAAATATAAAGGAAATATTTTAATTTTTATGCTCCATAAGTCATTTTGTTTTAATAATTATAATTAATTACTATTAGTTATTTATATTAATTAAATATTATATGGACATATTCATTCAAATATTTTTTATATTCATCCAATATATTTTATAAGATTAAAATAAGAACAAATCACATATTATGTATAAAACATTATATTTTTTAAAAGGGTAATTATGATGGATTGTGTGGCGATACACCATATAACATAGAAATGATAAAACATGCTTTTACATAAAGGGATTTGGTTTGACCTGAAATATTCTCAAGCACAAATTCATATTTTTTAAAAAATGAATAATTGTTTCTATATGTATTTTCTAAAAACACTATGTATGATTTTATTTTTCTAAAAAGAAGTTTAATTGGAGTCAATTATCACCATTATTAAGGTATTATTGATGTATTATGGGTCTTTACATTCATTGGATCGATTAAATGCAATACTTATTGTTCGTAATGAGGTAATAATGGTCCATCTGTCAATGGTTCCTTGCTCAGAGACCACACAAGATAAGATTTAGGTTGTCTATATGTTCTTTGTGGAATACCAGTTTACTGGAGGTAGAATTTCTTGGGATCATTAATGAATTTTATGTTAAAAATTGAATAGATGGTTTATCCCATGGCATGAGTCAGACTCTACTACTATTTTTTATGAAATAAAAAATGTCATATTTCATTTATCCTAAAATATTACTAACATATAGAAAACTATGTGAAATTTCATTCGTCAATGAATTACATCATTACAAATAATTTCCATGAGAAAATATAATGTGGATGAAGGATTCGAGGACAAGATAGAGGTGGAAAATGATAATTTTTCTTATAATGATGTTTCTTTTAAAAAAATATCCTTTTTAAATACTTATTTTTATAAAAATATTTATTTTTGACTCAAAATACTCTATTATATTTTAATAAAATGACATCTCCTTCTTTGAGATAGGTCCATTCAAAAAATGGAAAACCCATTATAAATATAAATATTAATGCATTCTATGTTTTTATATGAAATAATAATCTTATTCTTTGAAAAAATTATATATAAATTTCCTTATGTTGCAAATTTGGTATTTTTGGAGATGTATCAATTTTTTATGAATAGTGGAAAAGATTATAAATTAGTAAAAATTATTCTACTGTATAAATAATTATTAATGATAAATTATATTTTAATGTGGGTTTTAAAGAAAAAATAAATAAAAAATAAATATTTTTATCAAATATAGGTCATATTGATAATTTTGGATATAAAAAATTATTGACATGTTAAATTGTTTTTTACACGGCTTCTCACCATAACAACGGGATTAGAGCTTCAATCAATTCAGCCACCTCAATGAATTGAATTTTAAAAAATAGACATACACAGTACTTATTAGTATGATATTTATATTATAGTATGATAAATTTACATTTTTGGATATTGAGATTATTACTTTTAGTAAATTTTATTTACCATGGCTATGAGTCAATCATGTAATTAATGGTAGAAATATTAGTATAAAATTACCCTATCAATTGTACCAATTTCATTGTATAAGTTGGTTTTTTTTAAAATAACAATTATTGTTAAATTATAATGTTTTTAATCAACTTGGTTATGAATATGATCCTTATTATATCTAATTTACAGAAATGTTAAAAATGTAATACACATATTTTTAATAAGTAAATTTTATTTAATAAGTCAAAAAAATTTAATATTAGAATATAAAGAAGATAAATTAAAATATAAATATAAATTTTAAATATAAAAAAAATTTCACCCTTATACATTATTTTTAATCTTTTCATCAGAAATAAATTAATTAATGGCATTCATGATGATGATGTGTTAAGTATTTAATTAATGGAAATATAAACTAAATAATATTAAAAATATTAAAATAAATATAACATCACGTAATTAATGACATCCAAAAAGTATGTATATAAATTTTATATGTTATTAATATATTATAACTATCGTGTTGAAGTTATCACATTGTTAGGATATTTTTACAAAATAAAATTAGTGTATAGTATCAAAATTGTCAAAAATGATACCTTAAAATAAATAATAATTTATTAAATGATATATATTTAAAAAATATAAAATTAGAACAAATAAAAGTTTAAAGCCTAAATATTTCAATAAATATGCATTTGGGTTTTATTTCAATTTTATTAAAACTATATTAACCGTAAATAGTGAAATGATCTTGTTATCAGGGTAAGGGTTAAATGATTTATTTAAAGGTTAAATCCTATACAGAATGTTACTATTTTTTCCTAAGCATGTATAAAATTAATTGTATGTGAATATACATATCCATAATCATCTTATATACTAAATAACTATCTTTCTATTTATTTTAAATATGAAAACCAATTTATATTAAATTAATATTTTTAGAGTTTCAATGAGATCTACTCCCCTTTATTATAAAATGAAATATATCCTTCTCTGTTACTCACACCTCCAAATACCATTGAATCAGACATAATCTAACCAATTATCCCACCAACATCATTTAATTCATTTAATAAGACATACATTAGTCTGAAAGCCATCCAATTGATTCATTTTGTGAAAATCAAAAGTAGATAACCAAAGAAGATGTAACATTAATCAAAGAAAGATTTTGTATTTCATCATTAAACTTGTTGAATTATATTTTTTTTATTGTTTATATATAAAAATAATAATCCTAAATATACTTGTCTGTTTTCATATTAATGATTTGACATATACTCACGCACACATCCATCTATTTAGTCATGAACATGTTGTTCTTGTATACGGAAAACTACCACCACACCAAATGATGTTGTTAATTTTTTCCATTACCACCTTTCATATATAAAATTAATATTGAAAATATATTTTTATTTGATTTTTATGATTTTTAGGAAATAATTATACATTTTTTATAATATATTGTCTACCACTTTACTGATAATCTAATATTTTGTGGAGTGATAGCGTCTATCATTTGTATTATGGGTTTTCCATCTCAACGATGAAATGTGATTTTTTTCTCATCTATATTTAAAATTTATAGTAATAAGGATGCATTTAATAAATATATATGAAAAAAAATATAAAATAAATATTATTCTTGAATGAAAATATATCATATACTTTTCTTTATTTTAATATGAGAAGAAAATGAAAATAACAATCATGCATACCTACAACCCACCATATGTATGAACGATTATTTAATTTTATATTTATATATTTTAGAAACTGGTTTAAATACATATATACTTAATATCTATGAAAATAATTCTCGTTAATCATTTTTGGGATAAATAACTCATGATTTATGTAAGAGGACGAATGGTAACAAGTCAAAACATGAATGAAAAACAATACAATTATTACCTGATGTGATTCAATAAAAATTAATTATTAACAAATGGGTAATATTATGTCATAAGTAAATTATATAAGATATATATATATATATGAATATGATTATATGGTATATTTATATAAAACTAATATTTATTATAGAATAGCTTTTCACGTGTTGGACTGAGTTTAACACTTATCGTATGGTAGTATCATCTCACATTTTATTTATGTGAGATAGATTCCATATTCACCAATTTTGAATTTTTTGTGGTGTATATAAATTCTAATGACATATCATGTCATTAAGTTACTTTATTTAATAATTTTAAAATATTTAGTTGTTGTTTTTATTTCATGAGGTTCAGGATTCTAATGCTACTCAAGTAGTATGCGGATTTCTATTCTAAATATTATTTCTAAGATACTTACACCATATTCACCATAAAATTTCCTCAACATGGTGTATATAAAATCCACGAATGTATTTTTATGATTTTTATCAAAAAGATTATGATATTTACATTTCCTTTTATTTATTTTTTATTCTATTAGGAATATGATTCTATAGATAATAAAGTGATGAAAATTTATTTCCCAATCCCTTCAGTATTTGGGTTGGTTTCATTTTAAGTATCCATTGGGGAATATTTTTCATCCATATATATGTTTTAAAATAATTATTTTTCAAAAACTAGTATTCCTATATAAATATATATTTTAATTTAATTTTTATCCATGCTTTCCTTTTTACTAAATGGGATCAAATGAAACTTTTCTTAACAATTTTTTTATCATGGTAATTTTAACCATTCTGAAAAATGTAAGAATATAATTTTTTAACATGTAAGTCATGAAATTATATAAAATTTCATGAAACCATATTTTATTTCACATATCCTTTAAAAAATTAAAATGTTATTTTGATGGAAATTTTTTTCATTTAAAATAATGTGGCATTTTATGAAAAGAAAACGTTTAAAAGAAAAATGTATTATTTCCTCAAAATAAAAATAGGTGATCTCTCATAATTATATTAAAGATAAGATAACTTTTTTTTATGTTACTGCTAATTTAATAGGTATATAATTGGATTATTCAATTTTTCTACGTAAGGATGATTTATGTTTATGATTGAATGATATTTATTGAACCCATTTCTTTTCCCTGGGATAATGTTATTATTGAATGTTTTTTGGAAACCCATTTCATTCTGTGGGATTTGATATGATTATTGATTTATTCTCTTATAGAAAACAAATGTATGGATTTCATTTTTTGTAAAGTGGGACCTATATATCCCTCCAATGGATTGGTTAAATATTTATATCTTATGATATTGACATAAATAAGCTTTCATATTAAGATGTTTTGGGGAGTGAACTAGCTTTCTATGATTATTATGGGAGTGAACCATGACTAAGATGATGGTTAAGGGAGTAGACTATGACTACCAAGACGATATGGGGAGTGAACTCATACTACTAACATGGAATTAGTGATGATTGCTTAACTACTATGGATGTAATTTTATAAGATTCTATGTCTATCACAAATTTCACTTCTTATTCCATGTTATGATTTATAGGATTATATTTTTGATTACATTATGATTTATTTATTATGAACTACCTATGTTTATTATATTTTTCATGATATTGATTTATGTTATAATGGGTATGATTTTAAAACTTGTGTTTATGTATTTTACATTCTTATGCTCTTGTTTTTCTTGATATTCTCCCAATTTTCCTTTATTGACCATCTTATGACACCTTTTAAATTATTTATTATCCCCATGATATAATGAAATATATTTGTAATGAAGAATAAAAGGGAAGATGTTTATGGGATATGTTGAAGACCATTCAAAAAATTAGAATATTGTGTTCCATGTTTCCAAAGGCTGTAAAATAATGCAGTCTTTGGGTGATTCTTAGAATAATGTATTAAGTATTTAGAAAAATAAATGTAATATGCATGTAGATATAGCTTGGGTCATTATACATGATATTAGACAAATGGATTAGTCAACCATTGGAATCAAGGATGGAAAAAATTAGTAATTTTTATTGGGATATTTCTATCGATATGTCTAGTGGTGTCTATAAGGATAAGTCTAAGTATGAGTTATTGATTATGAAAATGTTCAATAATTTTGATGTAGGATAGAGTGAGTGGATTCCAAGCATAACATCCATGTCTGGATACAATGAGATGTTCTAGATCTATAATAGTTGTACCTCAGGTTAAAAACTCTGACATGGGGCATCGGGCCTAACACAATGTAACCAAGTAGACGAAAACATGCCTTTCTACACATCTGGATTAACACTCCATGTGAATTTGATTGGTAATTAAAAAACTCTTCATGAACTATAATTTATTATTTAAATATATGTTGGATATTTATATCTTAGTATAATGCTTGGTTTCATAGATTAAATAAGTAGGATCCATGATTTAAGAATCATATATGTAAATTTTCATGATTATGATGTTCGTCAATAGGATAATTGTTCCCCACTCAATGCTTTTTGGTTTACATCAATGGAGAGATCTAGAAGTAAGTACGTTAAAATTGAATGTGATGGAAAATTTTATTATGAGAATTCAAATTGGATTATCACTAGAGATATATATATTGTTATTCTGAAGAATCTAATATTTTGATTTATGATTAACAATATTTGGTTCCGTGAAACTGCTAACACATCGACTTAGAGGAAGGTAAAAATTTTTAAGTCTCCACATAGAAATGATAATATATTAAAGAATATTAAGATTCATAAATGTTAATAAGAAGGGACAAATAACCTCGAAAAAAAACCTAAAATGGATTGTAATATGTTATCTACATGGAAGAAAAGATCATAAATTAATGAATTATCATGGTGCCTAATGTCTTATATATTGGGAGGAACATGAGAATTGCCTAGATCATTTCACTGACCTAATAATTTACTTCTAAAGTAAGGAAACATATATTCCATAACAATCATTAAAGTGGAAGGATTTCTGTATTTCTGTATTTGGATTCCAGAAATCTTAATGGTGAATTCTGTAATGATTATCCGCTTTGTGTTTTTTCTATGTATTAACAAAAATATGATTAATGGTTCCAAAATATCTGGAAATGTTATTTCAGAAAATTTGATATTTAAATTAAGTTAAAGTAACCATTAAATTATTCAAGATGCTTTGATAATTTATTTTGGATAAATATATGTCGGATATCAATAATTAAATAGTAGTGTATCGGTTACCTCATAACTAATAATGGATTTGTTGACATAGAAGTCAATGTTATCATGGATGATGTTTAAAAAATCTTGTGTTTATAAAATATATCAATTAATCTTTTTAAAATGTACGCATGAATACTTTTCTAAATGTTTTAAGGATAAATCTGGTTATTACCTGGTTTCAAAAGATTGTACAATGTTGGTACTAACATTATTGTAATGTGACAACCAATGTATACTATATGATATATGGGGGATCGATGAGAAGATTATTTTGTGAGGTTCTTTATAATTTGTTTGATTTGCATCATTCAGAAGAGATATAAGGATATCCATTTTAATAATGATTAATAAACACTTCTAATAAAGTTTGTGTGATTAATGTTTTATCTCCCCATATGAGGATTTACACATATCGAATAACCTATTATAACCACCCATTGTTGATGGAAAATGATGAATGATTGATTGGAATATCAAGGAACTCATCATCTATTTGTGCTTTATGAATAAAATAGTTCAACTATTTTAAAATATGTTATGTAGATCAAGGGATTAAAAAGGGGGAGGATTTCATTAAATCATGGAAGTATATTTTTCATGAAAATTATATAAAATCATGAGAAATTATCTTGAAACCAAATATGTTACCCTAGTTCCTTCATTTCCAATGAATCACATGGTACTTTAGGTCATCATATATTTTCAGATTTTTGATTGTAAACTATCTCCTTACTTTGTTCTCTATCACTCTCTATCAAAAACATTATGGTAAGATTTCTCTTCCGTGTCCAACTTTTCACTTCCAATATATGTTCTCACATGTGGAAACCTAGTTATGAATTACATTGTGTTACTATTATGTTTCTAACATTCCATTTTGAAAGGATGTATTAGTATTATTTTTTACGAAGTTGGTTTTTATGAATGTAATATTCATGTATTAATCCTTTGTAAACCTATAAGAATTTTGATGATGCAATTCATTTAAAGGGGGCTGGGGTTGAATGTAACAACCCTATATAATGGAAAATATTTTGTCCAAATTAATTTAATATTTTCTGTATTACCCATTTTATATAACACAGAATATATATTTTTTACACAAAATAACTATGTTTTTGTTTCATTATATGGGCCACCAAGTTGAACTACTGTTATGAACCTCTCCAACATTTAATTCGTTACACATGACACAAAGTTTCCTCAAAATGACATTATATTGTTTTTTAAATTAGATAATGACATAACTATTAAACAATTTATTTGAATATTATATAATAAATTATGAAAATATATGTTTTATTAGATCAATTTATTATTTACCAATTTATTATAAATGAAAATATATACAAATAAAATATATTGGAAGTATTATTATTTTGAAACTGCCAAAGCTTTTTTTTCTTAATAAATTTAATCAACTTAAATTAATGGATGATTTTTTAGAAATATATATGTTATAAATTCAATAAAATATTTTTTATTTCCATCCACTTGATTTTATGGGCATAAGATAATAACAAATAGAATCTTTCACACAAACCCCTATATTTACCAAAATGGAAATTTTACCACCTTTTAATGGAGAACCGATGTAAAATATAATTTTGCACTCTTTTTTAAGGTTTATACGATAAAAAAACTTCTTCTTTGAACTAGTGATAAAAAATGATTAGTTTTTTTTAATTTTTTATACTTTTATGAGAAGTTTCATTTTTTGATTAATAGTGAATAATACAATATTTTAGTAAAAACAAACTTTTCAAATATATAATTATTAATGTAATATTAACTTTTAAAGATGTTATTAAAGTAAAATAAATATATTAATCAAATTTGGTTCATTTAATTCATTTTTATATAAAATCTTATAAGTCGTTTGATTGTTTTTTATCTTTCCTTATCGCCACAACTATAAAAATAACATAAAAATAAATTTCTCCACATAAGTGAATTCAGATTGTAAAAAGGAAATAAATGGATTTAATTAGTTTTATATTTATATTTTAATAGGATCAACTAAATTTATGGATATTATGAATTGTAACATTAATTAATTTTTATTTACTGCAATTAAGGATAAATTGGTTAACTAAAGGTAAAAAATTTATAATATTATAATATTACCCTTACACTTCTCCCAAAGTCGTTGTATATGTTGTGTAGACCAAAATATTCCATTTTTAAAAATTATATCCTTTTTAAACCACTAGCATATGAATTTGATAATTATTTTATATTATTTTATGATATGTTAAAAATGCCACACACATCTTTTTAATAAGTAAATTATTTTTCATATAGGGTTATACATAATATAAATTTGACTATAAATATTTTTTTGAATTATAATAAATTTATACTCATCGTGATAATTTATTTTTAATTTTTAAATAATAAATTATTTTATTATTGGATTTCAAAATGATGATAGTGTAATTTCTAAATTAACGGAAGAATTAAAGAAATTATATTATAAATAGAAAAATATAAATATAATTTAACATAATTAATGAAATAAAATAATTTTATGTATAAAATTACATTTTTAGTTATATATTAGATGTTTTGGTTCTATTATATCAGGTATTTAGGATATTTTTAAGAAAGAAAATTATTGAATAATATCAAAATTGACATTCATGAACATTAAAAATAATAATTTATTATTAAATGATATAAAATTTACATAAATATAATTCTAGAAAAAATAAATAGATTATAAAAAAGTCATAAAATTTCCTTTTTTGGTTATTTTTTTTAATTTTATAGTAACTATATTAAGGCTAAATAGTAAAAAAGTCAAGTTATTGTGGAAGGAGTTAAAGTGTTCAACTAAGGGTTAAATCTAAAAGTTGAGGTTAATATTGTTACCTGAACATATCAAAATTTTATTTGATTATATTATTTATACCCATAATATAATTTTATTGTAATTATCTCACTCTGTATATATTTTAAATAAAAAATGATTTATATAAAATTTATATTTTGAGTGTTTTAAAAAGGGACTTCCCCCTCTATTATAAAATAGTACCCTTTATTATAATTTTTTAACACATCATGTTACATTGAACTTTTACCTCACGAAACGATGTTGCCTATTTTTCTATTACAACCTCTCACAATGGGAATTAAGATGGAAAATCAATTTTATATGATATTTATTATATAATTATTCTTTATTAATGAAAATAGAATCTCAACAATTTTACCCTCCATCAATGATTTTTGGAAAATTATAATTTCTTACGTGCTTATGTATGGCTGACAATATCCATGATGCGATGTGATTTGTATCTCATATGTATATATAATTGAAGGAAAAAAGGTAAATTTAATTAATATATATTATATTTATATATAACATAAGAAATATTATTTAATTATAATATATCATATTCATTTTATTATTTTAAAATGACACCAAAATTAAAATAGTATCTATGCGTACATAAATCCTACCATCTATAGGAATGTTGTATTTCATTTTATATTATATATTTTAAAAACAATTATAAATAAATTTATAATAAAATATATATGTTATATTTATCATGTTCTTCATTATTTATAGAATTTAATAATGATCTATATAATAGCACAATCGATGAAAATTTAAAAAATGAATGAAAAAAGGGGATATTACCTTAGGCATAACATTAATAAATAATTATTAATAAATAGGTAATATTAAGTTATAATTAAATCATATATTATATATATATGACTATGATTATATAGTGGATTTATGATATACCTATATTTATTATACATTAGATTTTAAAGTGTACAAATTATTTTAATACATAATGTAAAGGAACTTCACCTCACTTTTTATTTCTATGAGATACATGTCATATTCACCACTCCCTTCTTTTATGTGGTGTATATACAAGCCTATTATATTTTATATCATTAAATTATTTTATTTTACATTTTTATAATATTTATTTTATGTTTTTCTTTTATGGGGTTCATGATTTTGATGTTACTCAAGTAGTTAGTGGATTTATAGTCTCCCATTTATATCGGTGATTCTTACACTATATTCACCACCTTTCTCTTCTATATGGTGTATATACATCCTAGGAATGTATATTTATAATTCTTATCCTAAATAATATGATATTTTCATTTCCATATAGTTTTCTATATTTTATGAGGCATATGACTTTACTTATTATAATTGATAAGTATTTATTTCCCAAGCTCTTTTATATTTGGGATTGTTTCATTTTAAGTTCATATTGGTGAATTCTTATCACACATTTCCATGATTTCTAAAAAAATCAAAAATATTTTCAATGTGATACTATGGATGTTTACTTTCTTTTTTATACATGTTTAATGTTTTACTAAATGGTTTGAATGATATCATTTTTTTGTTTCCAATCAAGGTACATTGTAATTTTTTTTAGAAAATGTATGAATGTAATGTTTTTAACATATACATCATAAATGTACTTTTTATTCTTTTATGATTCCTTAATGATTTAAATCATCCTTTAAAATATTAAAATTCTATTTTCAATGAAAAGATTTTATTTTAAAAAATTTCTACATTTAAATTAACGAAAATGTGTAAAAATAAGAACTGATATTTTCATTTGGAATTATATTCAAGTGATCATTCAAAATTATGTTACATCTAACATAACATTATTTTATGTTAATTATGGTTTAAATAGAATATTATTGAATTTCACTATTCATATTCTTTATAATAATTATTTATTTAATGGTGGAATTATATTTCTGAAACACATTAATTTTCCTGGGGTTATGTTAAGATTGACTGATGATTATGAAATCCATTTCATTCCCTGAGATTTTTTATAATTATTTATTTATTTTATTTTGGAAAAAATATGTATGGGTTTCATTATAGGATAGTGGGACCAATATCTCTCCCTAATTAATTGTGTAAAAATTTATATCTCATTAGATACACATGAAGGACCATGTTTACAATGATCGAATTAGAAGAGAACACTCACAAATAAAATGGTTTGGGTGTCAAACATGACTACCAAGATGGTTACTAGAGTATACCATGACTACCATAATTGTTTGGGGAGTGAACCCACACTGCTAATATAGAGTTGAAAATAGTGGCATTTCTACTATGGAAATTATTTTAGATTCTTATGTATCTGCCATAAATTTCATGGCTCATTCCATGTTATGATTTAATGGATTCTAATATTGATTCCATTATGATTTATGCCTTATGAACTACGAATATTTATTCTATGACTCACGAAATTTTTTTATCTTATACAATGTATTGTTTTCAAAATTTATGTTCATGTTTTTACTTTATTATATTTATGTATTCTGGATATTCTCATAGTTTAGCCTTACTGGGAATATGAGATAACCTTATTGATAGTTTTCTTTTCAAGAAGATATAATGAAATGTTTTATGTAGGAATACAAATGTGGAAGAGATTTTTGGGTGATGTTGAAGTTATTTCACCAAATTAGATGATTTTGTTCCAAGATTCCAGATTAACTAATCTATTACAATCATTGGATGAATGTTTTCTTTAATATATTATGTATTAAACAAAAGTATTATCATATCTATATATTTAATTCTTGGGTCATTATAGATTCTCTTATATTTAATTCCTATATAATATTTTTGTTGGCTATCATATGGTTTTGGGGTATCATTTGAGCCTTACCTAGTTCTATGGGATCTCATTGTGATATATGGCGTGGATACTAAGATAAAGTTCACCCTGAATGATTATAGAATAGTTCCTAGACAAAAATTAAAGTTCAGGGTGAAACATTACTCAATAAATTATGGTTAGGGGGTCACATCATGGTTCATTAAATAAATTTTTTCAATAATATTCATGTACCCAATTAAAATATATCAGTAACCAAACATATCTATCCACTCTTGCGAAACCTATGTGATATTTTTTAGGAATTCTACTCTTTATTCAATGGTAATTAACATTGGACATTAGATATTGGTTTATAAAAATAAATTTTTATTTCATTATCCCTCTATCATAATTTATCCCCCATTATTAATCTATAAAAATTATAGTCTAGAGATAGGGGTAGTTTGTCTGATGATGTGTTGCACTCATATATCCTTACATGAAATTTTTTAAATCATATTGATGTGTATTTTTCACCTTGTATTCAATGGTGATATTAAAATATATTTTGAGGATGTGAATTTTTTTTACTCCTTTTTCAGTGCATATGTGATATTAGCATGATTTGTTTCTTTTGGGTTGACTGTAATAGATAACTAAATAAATAATTCAACTAAATCTAAATTGAGTGAAAGTGTAAGGTTGATCTGGTGTGTGTTTACTAGAATTTCATATTTTTATTATGAAACTATACAGACATAAAAATTTATCCAATGAAACTCAATTATTTAATAGATCTATGTGTTATTAAGTTTTTTTTATGTTGAATACCCTTTTTGTTTGTTATCATGAAATTTGAATTTGTAAAAGGAGAATAACATATATATATATATGACCAATAGAATATGAATTTTTGACATTAGAACAATGTTACTATACCCATGTGGGTAATGATATGATGATATGAATAAAAAATTTCACCTATAAAATAAAAAATCCTTCTTTGTGTGTTGTTTTACTTTTTGAAATTTGATAATTTTTGTATGAAAAAGATAGAGATTATATTTTTATGGGGTTCACTTGCACAATATCTAAAATATGTTAGGGAGTGAGTTTACAAATTGTTTTCTATGGGATTTGTTCAGGGTTATTTTGTACTTCCTAGTAAGTAGAGAATTATGTTTGATTACATGGATATGAATGTGGTTTTTCATGGGATGCAATGGTGGTTTGTGGGGATTTTGGTTTTTTATTTGGCATGACATGTGTGGAATTTGGTCGGTTTCTATAGGGTGAGGATAGAAATGATGAAATATTAATTACATGGGAAGTAATTGAAAACATGTGAGATGAGAATAGTTATGTGGTGATTGATTAAGGAATTAAATTAATAGTAATCGGTTCTAATGAAATGGAAAAAAATGAATTTAACACAGGGAGTGCTTCATAGATATTTATCATTAAATATTGTTACAAAAAGATTGAAAATGTTATTTTTCCAATAAACTAGAAAATATATAAATTGGTTGAATTGAAAATAGATAATATAATGGTGGGCTATATTTGTAGAATATTTAAATACTGAATTTTTTAATGACCACATCATTTTATGGAATATTGTGTTAGGTGATAATATAGTGATGTGGGTGGTGATATATTCAATTTTTATGAAACCCTATATATAATATTTCCCCCTATATGTTATATCCATGTATTTTCATGTTACAACTGTATGCACTCCACCCATATCAATTATTACATACCATTACCCAATTGTGTTGGGGGGTAATTTTGTATCGTTGTGGATAGTGGTGGAATATATGGATGAAAATCCCAATCCTCCTTATTATCCCATAAATAATATAATGTAGCTTCATTACACAAATTGGGGTGAGTTCACAGCAATGATTGAAAAGTTACCCAGGATGTATCCCGATTTGAGGATGTTATATGTGGTTTGGTTCATGTGAGTAATGAGGAGGCCATGAGGTTGATTCACATCATGTTCATGATATCACATTATCATACTCATAAGTCTATTCATACAAAAGTGATGTCATTAATGATTGTAATAATGTTTTCGAAGCCACCAACATTGTATAGATGTTGAATGATCCCAGTTCAGGATGATATGGACTATGGGTGATTTGGATAGGGAGGGTTATGAATTAGAACACATAAAATATTTCATGATACATTATAATTGGTATACATTGAGGATATATGATCAGATGGAATTTAATGTTGGGGTGTGATACTAGAAACATGGTGGTAAGTGGATGTTTGGTTGTCATATCAATGTTTTCTGATATTAATGTACTAATAGAACTTTCTCATTTAGTGAGTATAACATGTTGGGGGTGAGATTTTTAGTTGATCCAATAATCATCATGGTCGTTCTATTAATTTTTACCTAATGTATTTTTAGTCTATTTTCACAATTGAATGATGGACCTTAGGTATGATTATACTAACTATATATTTTATACTCATCCAGTGTATATACCAAATGTATTCTAGGTTTAAAATATTATTTTCATATCAGTTATTGACACTACTAGATATATGGATGCAATCATATTAGACTACCTAAAATAGTAATTTTTTTATTTTATTTTTATGATTTAAATTTGTATTACATAAATTGAATCATGGTGGGTTTTTCTTTAATATTCTTTAATGATGTTATTTAAAGGGTTTTTATCTTTCCTATCTAGAGTATTAATTTTTATGAGGGTGGTGTCTCTAATATTAATGATTTATACAATTTTAAATAGTCTCTAACTAGGACTAATTGGAGGGTGGATCTTTGGGTTTGGAATTCTCCCCAATTCCAACCCGTTGGTGTACCATAGGAGGAGGTTCTAAGAAAAAGGGGTTGAAAATCATTATGATTAAGTGATAGAATGATGTTATGGGTTAGGAAATATGATTGATAAATTTTCTAGTAGGGAAACAATATCAATTGATATTATAACATTAAAAGTAAAAGAAAACCAGCTAGAACGTACGACTTTAGGTCCCTCTCTGATCGGATATAAGGAAATTAATCATATTGAATGAGTTATGTAATGATACATAACATGTGTTGAAGAGACATTGTAATTGAATATATAAAATTATTTATTTTATATGTTATTTAATGGGGTGATGTATGGATATTAAAATTAACAATAATAAATCAATATTAATTATTTCATCCCAATATGGCCTATGTTTTCCATTGTGACTAATTTTTAGAAATGGATTGTTTTCATTATTCACATGTTGTTTTATGAGGTGTGCTTAAGAGGATGAACAAGTCAATTGTCGGATGATCAATATTAATATGGAGGATAAAATATGAAAAAAGATATTATGATATTTACAATTTAGAGTCTATAAAATTATGAGTATATAATTTATAACTAGGATACAGGTTGATAGTTGTTTGAGCTCGATATTTCCATAAATTTCATTTTGTCCTATATTGAGTGATTGGTTTTATTAATGATCAGTTAGATAACAGGATTACCATATTCATGGATTATGTTTTATCATTCGGACTAGAAGGATGTGGATTTGTTTTTTTTTTGAATTCAAGATGAATTTCGATTTGGTGATCTAATATTGGATGATGAAGGAATTAAAGAGTTTAGAGACGATTTTACTTTATAAAGGAGCCTGATCTTCTTAGATCATGGTATTCTCTTCACGGAAATCAATTCTTTCAATCATGATACTATTCTTGATGAGGAGTCAATATTAGGAAATCTTAATTATAAATTTCATCTTATGCTTCTATATACATCCCCTCCATTTACAATTCCATATAATTTTATTTGTAGAACAAATCATAATTGATTGAGTTAGTAAATGTTTTAGGAGGAGTTCTATGTGATTGAGGTCAATATTGTTTCTTAGGAGTATATGTTTTTATAGGGGACTCTTAGGTTTAGGTTTGTCTAGTTTCTAATTTGTAGGTAGTTAGTTGTAGTAGTCTTATTTTTTTGGGTCAATATTTTATGAGAATATACCGTGTGACCTTCAATGTTTATTTTCTTATAGAGGTTGTGGTTATGTAAAGTTAGAATGGCAGATCCTCAAGGGGTTTAGTTTTTCATGGGTTTCAGGCCCTCTTCGAGCTGTAACAGTATAATCCCTTAATAAAACACAAGAAATATAGTCTATTAGTGTTATTTCAATAGAAAAATTATTAATTTTACACCCCACATAGGTTAGATAGAGCTGGTAGAGTTCATCCCCATTATAGTATCCATTCTTAGTGACCTACACATCAACATGGATGTACATACCATATGAATATAAGAATATTATATTGGTAATGGAAAGTATATTTATATAGGTACAAGTAAAATGAGAGATAGAGGGAGTTTGAGTTATGATCAGTGTATCGTCAAACATAAATTATCCCTTGATTCATTCTATATCTTCATACTCCTTCATTTCACCTACATTGGCCATTATGTTTTGGATATAGGTCTAAATACTTAACGTACCTCGACTATTATCTATGTTAGTTAGAGGATATGATACATTATTTTATGTATTCTAAGGTTGTAGATAGGTCATTGGGTATTATATTTCGATCGATTAATCCTTCCAATTTTAAATAATACAATCAATTTCATCGTTGAGATATATTATATTTATTCCATGATTGATTTTATTAAATAAATTTATGGGATATGATAATATTATGAAATAGAATTCTAGTGAGTGGGGATGATTGGTGAGTGGGTTAGTAGATTTATTTACTAGTGTGAAGCCTTTGATATCTCTGTTGGAGGATCATTCAATAAAATATGGGTCAGTGGATTACCATAGAATTATTGCAGAGTTTCTTGATGTTTTCTGGATAAGGTTGTGACACTATCTCCTATTATTGACATCGGGTTTTAGATAGTGTTAAAGATTAAAAATTAATTAATTTTTACAGATCAATATTATATGAAACCCTTTATTCATGAATGTTTAGGATATAGATCAAGTTTTAGTTACCACTATACTTCATCTAGCATCGTATATTTCCTTAGAGTGGTCTAGTTTTCTTCTCCAAGAAGGGGGAATGATGACTAGGAAATTTTTTAGAATACTAGAGGTTGAACCCAGAGATTCTAATGTACCATTTACAACATCCCATGATATATAACATATCTGACTAGTTTTCAGTGTATAGTTGGTCATCAAATACCAATTGTAGAAAGAGGTGTACATTTTGAAGTATTTTGTTTAGTATAGTTATAAATAGCTATTTTTTTTGTTATTTCATTTAGTGTCAAGAATTAAATATTTGTGTTCATGGGTATCATGAATCCCATGTTCCAAGATTGAATATACCTTTTAATTATCTTTTTTATATATGATGTCCTAATACACTCAATGTCATAGAAGGAGAAAAATTATAACTTAGGATCTATTATACATTATCAATAAGTCCATAATCTCCATTAGTATTTATAAAAGTTAATGTTTTTTGGGTATTTGGAGGAATTACATTAGTATTTGTTCACATAGTATTTCATGTCTAAGGGAAATTCAAATAATTATGAAGTAATTTCTTAAGAAGAATCTAAGAAAATGAATGAGGATCGTAGATTCATCAGTTATAATTCCAATAATCATAAGTTTCATGATAAATTCACTTTGTATTCAACCCTATTATTAGAGTTAGATCTATTTGTTTAGGAATTCGATTGGATAAATCAACATTAGGTGGAATTTACTTACCTAGTAAAGTGGTTGATCAGATTCTCATTGCTTTTATTGAATAATTAATGGGTAATGTTTGAGGTCTTTTATAATTCTTCACATCTTTGTGAAGGGTACATATTTATGTTGTAAATGGAGTCTATCTTATTTGGGACTCCAACCACCATAGATAATAATTGAGGTACTAGATGTATGATTTATGATCCTAGACATAACCCAACACTTTGTTTTATCAAATATATATATCCATATATAACGGACCTTACAAATTCTAATGGATATGATTTCAATCACTATTTTCAAAATTGGTTGATCATGGGTGAATCAATTGCGATTAATCCTGATTTCGTACATTAATATGTACCACTCATCTATCAGTTTTTTTCTATTCAATGCTTTCTATGACATGCGTTTTCGATCCATATTATGCTAGATAGGGCTTTAAAAGTAATAATTTTATAGTCTATATGAGGTGTATGATATGAAGAAAAATGTACAATTAATTCAGGAGTAGATGATGTCGATATGGTACCAATATAAGGACAATGTTAATCATATGTGAATTCCACAAGAGTTTGGGTTGAGATACTATTATTTATAGAGGTTTTTCCAAAACCATGGAAAAAATTAATTTTAGCATGGGGTAGGTATAATTATTATTTTTAAGACATTTTAGGTGTTTTAGTGCATTAGAAAGGTAATTTATCTACTTCAGTTTCCAAGAATACTGGAAAGAATCCACAATAACAATCACACATCCCAACATAAATCATATATTCATGAATAATTCCTTACTTATAAATGGGGTGAGTTTGATAACATGAATGGCATGGTATTATTAGAGTTGATGGTTGAAATCATAGGTCCCCAAGATAAAGTGTTGTTTGGGTGTTCTATTCAAAAAAAAATTTATGTTTTAGTGGAATGATGGTCTGTATGAGATTAAATGGCAGTATGATATGTATATGCATCCTTGGTACCATTAGTTGTTTTGAAACTCATTTGTCAGGGGTTTTCTTTAGTTTTCAACAAATTTAATTGTGGTTTTTTTATTATGAAATCTAGTATTGTCTCATGTTCATTGTTCTTTGTTAGTAGTTGAGTTTGCCATGTAATTAGGATCCCTACAGGTATCTCATGGGACAGTGGATAAATCACCATCGTTCCTTCTGCATTTTAATTGTGGGGTTTGATTTTCATGGATGAGATTTATATTATTGGTAACTGATCTATTGGTAATGATCCTAAAAAATGGTTATATTGTGAGATTTTGTTGTTATAAGGATTTATGAAGATAAATTAGTGTATTAGGAGCTAAAATATCATCTATGTGAGGATCCTACATTGTGAAGTGGTGTGATATAGTTTACTATGACCAATTGATGATCGTTAGAGTCCTTATGGGGTAGGCTTATTATGAAAATATTCTTTTCATTCTATACCACTAGTTTATTGGATATTTTGTGAGTGATAAATGCAATGATTAGTCATGGAGAGGCTGTTTTTGTAGGTTTATGAATTTGAATAGTGTTTTCGCATTTCATAGAGTTGTATCATAGTATGTATAATGGTTGGTATATTTTAATGTAGAAATCCATTCTTTAATGGTGGATCAAGTGATCAATTTTATATACCTCTATCATATTATTTGTATTTGTGGTGTGGTACAATGGTTTCACATTATCCTTACACCATGCTTATATAATCTAATTATAATTTGGGATGTGGATCCCAGAATATAGCTTGACCGAGGTGATTATATGATATATTAAGAACTTGTTTCATGGTTTATGATGAAACCCACCCCACTAAAACAATTTTAGGTATTTCATGTCATGGTCCATCAAATAATATATTCATTATTAAATCACTAATCAACCTGGAAAATCATAACATATGTCAGATATCTCTTGACTAATGGGTACATGAGATGATTTTTTAAGAGCTATTCTATCCCTTGATCACAATATTTGTACCTTGGACATGAGATAATGATTTTTTATTATCTTGTTTTATTTCCCCTTCCCTCCATCTGGACATTTCCTCCATTAATAATAATGAGAATTCATTGAATGGGGGATATTTTTTATTTTTTGATGTTGTTGATAATGAAATATGGAGGATTGTGTGTTATAGATGCTGACATTTCCTAGTGTGGTTTTGGACATATTATAATGTCATCAATTCCATGCCTTGTTCTGATATTCATAAATACTTGTTTGAGGAAGGGGATAAATGTTCTCTCACTTTTATGGTGATTTTTTTCTATATCTATGATATTTTATTCAGTTGAATAAATGACACTGGATAACTGAAGAATTTAACTAGGTTGCATTAAATGGATCTGATGTGGATGTATGTACTCATGTATATTTCATTTAGTGTTTTTCTTAATTTTTTTTTTCATATTATTATTATAAATTAATATTAAATTTTATCACTATTTTTGATGTAGATTCTATGAGATTTATAACCCTCATGTGTTTTTTTCTAGAACACCACATGTAAAAAATATTAATATATAATATATATATATATATATATATCGAAAATTGACTTGTTTTATTTGAATTTGAAACTGTGTAAATGTACACATGAATGGGATGATAAAATGTTATGAAATCACCTATCAAAAATATTATTTAGATAGAATATAGTACAAAGTGTTATTTTACATGTTGGAATTATGATGTTGTTGTGAAAACATATTGGTAATTATATAATTATTGTGGTGACCAGCTAGTGTGGAGACTGTGTTTGGGTAGCAGGGCTATGGTTGGTGCAACCTAGGAAATATTGAGGGTCGTTTTGTAGTGTCTAGTTAGTAGAAGCATTTATACAATTTTTAGGTGGTGGAACTAATTTTACAAATGATGTGTTGTTATATTTTTGGGGTGGTTGGTTATAAGGTAGTATGGTGTGGGATACAATTGGTTGTTATTCCTTGTGATGAAAATATATGATATGTGGTGGGGATCATCTATACAAAAAATAGGGAACAAGGTTGATGTAATTCATATTCATGATACCCTAGTTCTGTGTATTTAATGTTTTTTTGATATTTGATATTTGTATGATTTGATAGATGATAATGTGGAAGTGGTATGTTATGTGAGTATGTTGGATAATTCAATACAAGATTCCCCCCCCCCCCATAGAAGGTTGTGATGTTTAGGTTTCTGATGAGACCTACCTAAATTTGGGATTGATATATGATTACTACTATATATGAAAGGAATGGAAGAATAAGTCATTTGATGATAGGCTGTAAGAGTAGAAACTAACAATAGAAGTGGATTTTGGTTGTAAAAATTCATTTCCTTCCCATATTATTAAATAACATTGTATTATTATTTGGTGAGTGGTCATTGGTTGGGTTGGTAAGGATATTTGACTTTTTTATGTTTAAATTATTTGTGTTTTTTATTCATTGGTGTATTAATACGATCACTTCACTATTGTGCAAGGACCTAGGGATTGATCAAATAGAGTATAAATGCTATGCTCACCCTATGTTAACATTACGTATTTTTCATGTTTCAGTGATGCTTTAAAATACTGAGATATACACTATTTTCTTAGAGGTTTGAGTCATGCTGGAATTTATTCTTTAGTAATTTACTTTGATATTGATTTATTTTATAGAATTCTATATTTTCATTCCATTATATATAGAATGTTTGTTCTTTTATATTATTGTATTTATTATATTTGTTTTTTAACTTATCTCTCATTATTGTTCATTCAATTGATGGAAATGCTTCAAATTTTAGTTATTTACACTATCACTTATAATTTCCAACTTGAATCCTATTTGAGGTGGGGTCACTCAACTTTAATGTGTGTCCACGAGTGTACAAATTTAGGGGGATCATAAAAAATAACATAAAAATGGAAAATTACAAACAAGGCAATTATTTTCTATAAAAACAATTTCTTGTATTATTACACATTTTTTACTCAAGATCAAAAGTTTGACAATCTATTTATTACAATTCATCCATAATCCTGAAGAAAAACATTTGAAAATTTAATATCCAAAAAATGAACCATATTAAGGTATATAAAAGGAATTGAAAACTCATTTTCCCTATTAATTTGATGAAAATCATTGAAAAATAATTATTTTAAATAAATAATATTTATCTTTTATAATTATATCAATAAAATACTTAATTCCACTTCTCTCATGAATATTTTTCTTAAAATAATCTCTTAATAAAGAATAAATAATGTTTTATTCATAGTATATGCAATTCCTAAACCAATAATTTTATAATATAGCCCTTTTATTATATCATGAAATCATAACAGAGTACTATAATCAATCAATTCTAATATAAACTCATTTTGGAATAAACAAACAATTAAATTAAAATATATACTAGTAATGGAATAAAATATCCAGATAATTCAACAATGGAACAATATTGAAATATTATATCCAGTATACACCAAAATGAAATCACAATGAAATAACTTATATAATTTATTTGAAAATGAACTTATAATATTATAACATTCTTAATAAATTCCAATAACAAATCTTATAGTGAATATTTCCTTATCCATTGCATTATAGGGATATATCATATCCAATAATCATAAAACGCAATTTGAAAGTTCAATAAAAAGAATAATACTTCTTGAATAAATAATATGACTCATTAGAATCCAAAAAAATCTTTTACATGAACTCATAATATAATTAAGTTATAGTTTTCACAAAAATACCGGGAAATAATATTTCTAAACATTAAAAAAATCAATCATAATTGGTGGAAGATTGTAAAAATTATATTTTCCCATTAACATAATAAAATTTTAGTAAGCTTAAGATACTATTTTTATTATTGTAATATTTCTATATATTATTTAGTGATGGATTAAAATAAAATAATCCTAAAACAACACACTAAGGATTATTACCACTTATTTTATTATTCTCCTTTCCATTGAAATTATGGAATTTGTAAGATCTATTTTTTGTCACATAAATGGATTGGGAACATGTCATGAGATATTAATTAGCCTATTTTTTATAATTATATGATAAATCCAAATTCATATGTGTCTTCAGAATACATATACTGAGTCCCACATTTATAAGAGAAAATCAAGAGTGTTTTTAAAAAATAAATCCTTGAGGTTCAAGAATGTAATATTAAAATGTTAAATAGGCTACTAAATGGGATATATATGTTATTATAGGCTATTTTTTATCCATTTATCTAGAAATAAAATTAAAAAAAATAAATTAATAAATAAAATATTTTTCCCATAAAACACACTTTGAAGTATATTCCAAGATTATTCCCATTATATTTATTCAAAGGAACCTATATGTCCATGAAATTATATATTAACAATTAAAAATTCTCATATCCTATAAATTTTATCCCTAATTGTCAAGAAAGATTCAATTTCATCAATAAAATTTCTCTTCAAGAATTTTGTAATACATTTAATATTGAATTTTATTTTACATTCATAATAAAGGAGTGGACATTTTGTATGTGTTTTAGGAAATTATACTATTATTTAAAATTTAATATGACGTACTAACAAAGATATAATTTCATAAAAATAA
Source organism: Viscum album (assembly GCA_963277665.1). Lineage (NCBI taxonomy): Eukaryota > Viridiplantae > Streptophyta > Magnoliopsida > Santalales > Viscaceae > Viscum > Viscum album. The sequence goes on along the minus strand of OY728126.1, from coordinate 1,390,532,077 downwards.
TTTTTATAATTATAAATATATATATATATATATTAATACGAAATAAATTGTTATCCTTACGATTATTATAATAATCATATTTAAAATATTAAGTTAGAAGAAGTGCCATTTTAATGAAAACCCATTAATAATATATAAAATAAACGATATCATTAAAATAATGTGAACCCAAAATAGAAATATAGAGAACATGAAATTATGGGAGGTCAATAACAACCTCATATTCCTTTTTCAATATTCATCTTAACAATATATAATAACATTAGACTTTTATAAAAATAATTATACTTATTTTATCCTACACCGTGGTTTATAAATTTTTCCATCATAACATAATTATCAAGAAATAAATAAAATGGATCTTTTTCCCTAATATAAATATGCAGACTAATCAAATCGAATAAATTTTATACAATTTAATAAATTGAAGTGGAAAAAATTAATTATAATAGATGTAACAGAAAACAAACTTAAAATAAGTTTTTTTTTTAAAAATCGTTCGAATAAAAATATGATTTTACACTAAAATCATTCATAATATTCTTCCCCATAAATTTAAATGGTTTATTAACAATACATGGATTGTTATGTTATATAAAAAGATTCTGAACGGAAATAAATAATTTTTACTTAATTAAAGAGTAGGACCAGAAATATTACTTCCATTAGAAAAAACCTAACCAAGGTAATACAATTTCATTCAATGTGTTTATAAATTAATCACCCTCTTTTAAAAAGGTGTATTTAAGTTAAAATAAATAAATATTATTATAAAAATAAATGACAAAATTTCTTGTCATTCTTATATAATGATGATATTTTAAAGGTAATAGTACTCATAATAATAGTGTTTCAATCATGAAAAGTATAGTATTCAATCGAAATAGAAACACAAACCAAGATGCGATGTAGCCCGAAGTGTGTTCCTGATCCCCATGGTTAGAAAACTATTGTCATGGAATCAATCAATAAAATTTAGGAATGAAATATCCAATGTAATTAATTGTAAACATCTCTTAAGAATAATTCATCACAACAAGATCAATAACTTTAATAAAAATAAACACAACTATCAGAATATAAGAGTCCTCTAATTTAAATTAAAAACGTAAGACACCAAGATGGAAAGGGGAACCAACTTGACCACATCAACAAATCTCCTTGAATAATGACTTACAAAACCATTAAATCACTTCCACCAACACCTATAATAAGAGGAACATTAGAAAAATTATCCTCCATCACATCCATGAAGCATCTTTCCATTACCTGGGTAAAATCTAACATAGTCTATATACACCTGATGATGGATATAGGTTGTTACCAAATCCATGTGAGATATCACCCAGACGAAACAAAGCATTCTGAATCATTATAATACAAATTAACATGTATTATTTTATTGAAAATAAATGTGATATTTTCCATGAAAAAAATCAATGAAACGCTAATGGAAATGTTCATTAATATTTAATGTGAAATTTATTGTAATGTCCACCATATGTTGATGGTTAGAATAACATCACAAGAGTACCATGAGAAATCAGTAAGTTAATAGTGTTAGTGTGACCCTAGGATCGTCGTCAGTTGGTGACATGCTATAACAAACACAACCAACAACTACCTCATGTGTGATCCACTAGAGGGGTACAAATCTTGTCGTATTATGGACTCTAATCATCAACTTATTATTGGTTTGATTTTTAGCATAAAAATACTATAGGAAACCAAGACTTGGCCCTACCGATTTGACCAGCATACTAGTCCATGTCTACCAATCTAGTATCCTAGTATTAACAGTAGGCTGAATTTCCACTTCTCATGTCATAAGAACCACCCCTTACACAACCACACCTCCAACATCGAAAACCACCAAGATAAATAAAAAATTAAAATTGGTAAACCATTTTCAATATCTCTTGTACATGTATATTTCATTCATTAATAACAACCCTAAAAAACCATTCCAATTTAGAAATTAACGATTCAAAACATATGCACACCAAGACACTATAAAAGAATTATTTTCAACACACATAAAATTTACGTAGAAACTTTAGGTAGAAAATAACAAACCAATCCTTTCCAATAATTTAAATCCCTGGAATCACCATACTCTAAATTTTAATCATCTAGAATATGTTTTAGAACCACATTTTCACATCAAATGGACCATATAATGTAATGATCATAAAGAAATCATCAGGATTATACCAATAAAAACATGATTGAACAATTATTAGGCCACCCCATGGGATTGATATATAAGAACAAAATGAAAGTGGAAGGAGGAACCAAGGAGGAAGAATGTAAGAGGGAAAGTGCTTACATGATTACTCTTTTGATGATCTAAGGCCAAATCCGCAATAAAATTGGGGTATAAGGTAGTAGGGAAGGAAGATGAGGTATGACTGGGGATATAGATTCTAAATTGGGGACAGATAGGGTGGATTTGGGTTATAAAAAAAAAGAGGGTAGATTAGAAAAGAGCGAATTTTAATGTTATGGGACGAATGAATTGTTTGGATGCATGAATTTAAAAACGTGATGCAACCATGTGTCCATATATATACAAAGAGGAACAATGACACACAATTCATGGGTGAAGGGTGAACGCTCATTTGGATGCCCATGTTCCCTAGATATAATATCTAGTTTATGTGAACGGTTTGTCGTATGCATATGCATTAGGTCGTGGGGCCCGGGCATTCCCATTATCCAGGGCACACAATATCTTCTTAGATGGAGCACAATTACAAATAACTATGTGTCTCAAACCAATGAGTCCATAAATCATAATTTTTATCATTGATACCATGTAAAAGATAAAGAACCAAGTTAAAACAAAAATAAGTAATAAATTACCAAATAAATAATAGATGTGACATTTCTTCCCACTAAGAAAACCATGCACCCTTATAAAGTCAACATAAAGCATGGTCAGAGAAAAAAGGGGTATCACATATCAACCCTACCATATATCATGCTTGTAATTCTCATGCTTCTAAAGGACCCAACCCAACTTTACAGAAATTCCCAGAAGAATATTCTCCAGGGAATGAAAAATTCATACTATCTTCTAAAACAAGATAAATTAGGTTGTAACTCCTACTCATCCCAATTCATCACATGAGACAAATTTGAAATAAAATTTTAATACTCGGAGATATGGATCATGTCCATAAATATCGTCAAATTAGATTAAATGTATATTCAATATGGAACCATACCAATTCTATTAGTAATATCAATGTGTTTCATATACCTTAGTGCTAGCTTCCCTTTCTTACCAATATGATGGTGACCCTACCGAGGAGGCACTTTCAAGAACACTTAATCACAAACTATAAATTATAAGTCCTAGAACTACTAATCATAATAAAAAATATTTTAGCAATGTACTATCAACAAATGATGTGTTATCAATTACACAATCTTAGACATCCCCTACAAGACACATTTTCTCCATAATGTGGTCTCACCCACATATTCCCAACACAAGGATGACTAACAAGTCCAACCATAAAGAGTAATGTATAAAGTCATTATTATCATGTATTGATAAATATTATTATTGGAATGCCCCACCAACACTAAATTGATATCCCATTATCCCCAGAAATAAAAAAAACAATCTTGGAGATGAATTATGAAACCCAATTTTCTCTCTTTATCTGACTATGCATTTGTAGATGGTATTCCATACTAAAATAGACAAGTGACTCCATTTCCTTATGAAGTCATTCTCAAATCCAATAGATAAAACATGGGTCCCATTATGAAACAATAATTAATGGAACAACATAAGCCCTTAATATCAATTTATTATATAATCAATGAAAATAATCTAATTTGGATAATTATATAATCAAAATGAAGTGGGATTATATATTCAGATGATCATCATAGCACCCATATGGTGTTCCTTATCTGGCATGTAAAAGGTTATGTATTAGTGAAACCCATAGAGACATCACCCCTGATATATATAGGAATGGTTAAGGGATGTGTAAAATTGGAGGGCCTTTGGAGCTTTGGTTTAACCTTATGAAATTTGTAACACCAATATTCAATGTTTCTTATGTCCCAGATCATGTCTATCCACATAATCAACTTTGTACATCATAAAAATTATGGATCTCAGGGATGACTGGGTCACTGTGGCTGGTATCAATCATTCATAACCACATTCTATAATGATAATAGAACTACTTCACTACCCTAGATGAAAAATAAATCCATCTGAAGAAATGACCAACCACTTCCCACCTCCACACCACTAAAAACAACATAAACTGTTGAAACGAATCAGCTCTAGGATGATCCATCCAAATCAACTCCAGGAGGGAGGGTGTCAGTTAAACCCTATCTAAGAACACACCACCTCTATTCTCATTGGTCTATAGATGAATTTTGGAAAAAGACTCATCAAGGCCCATCAATCGCATTTATCTTTTATTGTATGCATTAGACTTATCGTACATAGAACACCATCTACATCATTTCCTTTAATTGGGGTGTATATGATATCAATGTTGAGGCCTAAAGGTATTTAACCCAAATATTATTACATAAATTTAGATCCATTTTGGAGAAAATATAATCCATGATCTAGTTATATGAGTAGACCAAAACTTATACCTAAAGAGGAAATGACACAATGACATCAAGGAATGCATCACTGATACTAATAATAGGACAGTGGTTGTGTACTTTTTATCATTTTTTAGAGATGGTGAGAACCATATGCCACCACATGATTTTATATTATCAACACACACCCCATACCCATACCTGAAGAATTGAAGTTTCCTATTTTCCCTTATCTATATTCTGAGATGATCAAAATAGGGGTTTTAGTCCACTAATACTAAATATTTTCAATGGATAACATTCTTGGGCCCAATCAAATTATACCCCTCGCTAGGTAAGTTCCAAAATGGGAAAATGAAGATGAGATATATCCTGAACAAACCACCTATAATTCCCTTAAATTCCCAAAAATCATTTGATTTGATATTGTTATTTATTTGTTCCCATGATAGAATTTCCTTTATGTTCTCATAGTCAACCAAAACCCTAGGTTCTGAGAGAACATGACCAAAAAAATCACCTACCAAATCTAGAAGGTACACTTTGAAATATTATAATATATTTAGTGATATAAAAAAATTTTAAACACATTCCTTTTGTATCACTCATGATCATCAATAGTTCCATAGTAGATCATGATTTCATCCATGAATACCCCGATTATAGAATCAAGGTACTCATGGAACACCCTATTCATGAGAACCATGAAAAGTTTTGGAGAATACATAAACCCTAATGGGATGACCAAATACATAAAAAGTTGCACCTTCTTTGGAATTCTATTTTAATAACATCTGCCTCTCTAACACGAACATGCGACAGTGAAAATGAAAATTTACCATAGAGAACCATCGATCCCCTTGACCTGGTCAAAGTGTTCATCAATATGTGGTAAGGGGTATTTTTTCTTGATTGCTAGAGGACCAGTTTAGGATATGCCAGAAACTGAGAGGGGGTGAATTAGTGTTGTGCACTTTTTATACCAATATCAACTTTTTATCCTCATACCTCTTGACTGGATAGGATATTGACTCTCTTATTCTCTTTTCCATGTCGCATGAAACACTATAAAAGCTGTAAAAATATTCACATGATATTTTTACAAGATTCATCACTCAATTACAGTAGCTACGCCATTGTCTAGCATGGGAATGAAAATTGAATTGATTCTCCACTATAATGTAGTATTATTTCACCGTGGGATTTCTAGGAAAACAATAATTAGTCTCTGTGGGTCTCAACACGTTAGAGGGGGTAGGGAAAAAATCCTCTTCCCTGAAATAGGGACAACCTAGTCTAACTTGAAGCTCCTTGTTGGTTCGTTATACTGCCTCCCAATAAAGTAATCTCCTTATTGAATAGGGTTTAAAACACTAATAGAGTCCTCCACCTGCTATGTCTTGTGGGTTGTCACACTACTTCATGATCATCTACTCTTCACTTGTTCTTTTCTTTGCAGCATGAAAGCAACCCTCTTCTTCTTTCCCAGTAGAAAACCATAAATATTCACAATATTCTCCTCTTACTTCTTCAGTGAAAAACCAACTACATAAAAACATATTTTTCTATGTACTTAAATCAAAATACTCGGTGTGTTATTGTAAAAAAAAATATGTACTATATATTCTTAGCATCATTACAATTAATATGGATTAAATAATTAAGTATTTTACAGCCACCGTCCTTCTTGTTCTCTTGTTCCTTATGGTGAACCACCTTTCTCCTTCGCAAACTGTGTACTGGGTATGGTTAGAGGATCACATCTCTGTGAATTGTCTCTCCTCTGTGTATCTTCCCTGGTTCACTTCCACACACTACACCTTCCCTACGTACCATTTTTGATCTATGTACCACATCTCCTCTTTTCAACGCACCTTCTTAGTGTACTGTGACTACTCCATGTACCTGCACTTGCTCAGAATACTGGGCCTGAACAATGTACTACACCTTCTCCACATATTGCACGAAAACCATGTAACAAACCCACTCTGTTTCCACGTATTCTTCCTGCTCGGTGTCTATTTATTGTCACTTCTTGTGCGAACCACCCTCTGTCTGCAAACTTTTCTCTATTTGTGGATTCCCTTCCCATTCGCATACTTGAGCTTTCTCAACATAATTTGTTTTCTTCCTCCATGTACCAAAATTATTCCTCCACATACCAGAATTCATCATCCATGTACTAGACTTCCTCCTCATTGTACCAGACTTTTTTTAGGTTATGAATCCTAGTAAGAACCTTCCGAAAAATTCCATTCGCATGAACCAATTCACTTACACGGAATCCTCCTCGTAAAACCCTTTTGGAATTTTCAGAAATTCTTCCCAGAGGGAAGGATGTTATCTAGTGAAAACATCACACGCGTAATGATGGGATTGGGGTCCACTATATAGGAATATAAATCCGAAAAATACGCTATTCTGTTTTACCCAAATTTGCAAAGTGGGACAACCATCACTACATACTGCTTCTCCGGCGTATTGTCAGCCTCAACAGCATATTGCTTCTCCGTCCAAGAACCTTCATTGTGTACCGTATTCATACTACGTACCATTGACCTTACACATATAATAATCCTTCTGGTTTCCATTCTACATATCTTCCGCCAATGACGATTCGTTCTGCGCACCTCAACTCCTTCCACCGTGTACCAATTTTTTATTCTGCAAATCACTCGACATGTCATTCTTGTTGTCTCGTATTCTGTCCATGTTCCATTCCAAAAACATGGTACCCAATCCATGTACCATGATATGAGGTTCCTGTCCATTTCTAATTTCTTTCGGAATTCTGCATCACGTTCACCCATTCAATATCTGAACCGACAAGAACACCAATGCCACGTCACTATCTTATGGATTTCATCACGTAATTATTATACTATGATATATATGCTTTGAATGATCAGATTCAATATCATCATATTGTCCAAGGAATGTACAATAACTTCCCGGAAATACAATCCCTTCCACACCCTCTCTTTTTCTTCAATAATCATTCTCTACTTCCAGTAAATCATTTGATTCTTTTCATCAAGTAAGATCATTCCGGGTTCTTTTGAAATCGTGAAGCATTGAATGGGATTCTTCATAACGTAATTACTACATAATAATCTACATATTGATGATATTTCAACATTATTTATTGTATTAAAAAATGCTTCACCTTTGACACAAGTTCTAGGAACTTATGATCAGTGCAACAATCTTCTGAATTAATCAACATAGAAAATTTCCCATGCATGTCATAAAATTATATAAATTCATAATAATTATTTTGGAATCTTAAATTTAGTTAATCTGCATTAACTATGGAGGTTCCTCTTCAATTTTACCATTATTGAAAAACAAAAAATACAAATTATACAAAAAGAATACCCACACTCCCCCCTTTGTATTTTGTTGTGAATACGTCAAAAATTTTACTAAAATGAATGTGTCAATGTTAAAATAAGAATACTCTCTACTACTTAATTCTTTATCTACCCTATAAATTCACTTCACTTCTCCCACCCTTATTGATAATAAATAAAAAGCTCATGTTTGAGAGGATATCATTACATAATTAAGCATTGTGCCATCATTAATTTCACTCTATGTGGACTTGAGAAATGATTTATGTGAAAAAATAGAGTATTTTATTTAGACAATAGATCTCTCCATTATCGAGTGAATCAAGATACCACATGAGATAACGACTCATTCATTTGTCCTCAAGGGATTTCAACCAGCATTCCAGGATTAGGATAATAAATGTGATAAGAAATAATCAACCAGAAACTCATGCACTTTCATTAACAAAATGATCGAAAAAATTAAAGTTCTATTGGATGGATTAGTGGCCTTGGGGAACTTTCATTATTCTTATGTCACTATGTAATTTGGTTATTCCCTCCTTGTAGAATGATCTTTATTTTGAGTAACCAATGATGAGAGATTAGGAAATATCATACCATTTCCATGTACATGATCTTTTAAAAAAATCCATATTAAGTTTAATTTATACCAACAATAGTTGATACTGATTGGGATAATGACTCTCGTAGCTTCTTCAAGTGTCTACCCCTCATGGTATCATTCCTCATATCTAAATCATATGTTCTACCCCTCAAATATTTCATCACCAACAATTCCCTAAATTATAAATCCAAATGGAATACACAATATTTAAGGGAATAACATGGATCCTCCTTGCATCATTAATGTGAGAAAGAATGATGAGATGATTTTTTCAACCAATATGCTCCATTTTCCCCACTCCTCACATATGCACATTTGATCTTCCATTATGACTGTGATTATGTAGAACTTAATATTTCTTCTATCTCTTGATGTGTGAACCTTCTTTACTCAGGGTCTATGAATGAACTATACTATCCTTGGAAAACATTCATATTCATGAGTAATTCTGGTTTTTCTGGAATAAAGTCAAAGAATTTTCGAAAATTATGACCAACCTTGTTGCAACTCATACAGAGAACTTGTTTATATTCATGTAGAATCTTTTTTTTTCTTTTACCACTTTCCTTAGCCAATGCATCTTACATTTTCATCATTCTTTCCAAATACTCTCTTCAATCGACCAATATATCATTTGGGGATAAGGAATTAATATTGGATATTTTACATGGAATCTTATGAGTTTCATCCTTCTTAGTTGTTATTTTAGATGCACTACACTTTAACATCATGGATTTATATTCCAAGTTCTTCTCAACCTCTCTCCTTAAAGACTTCTAGGGAGTGGTTTATTTTCCAAAATTCTTCTGACAACATCGTATGGAAGCGTATTCTTTCATTTCCATCTCATGTGATCTTATTTTCATGTCGTATTTTGGTACCAATTGAAAAAACATTTTCCATTCATGTGACCACTCCTATTTCATACATCACTTACGTTATCTAACATTCCAAATTTGTTTTTAGTATACATATTCCTATAGATATTTGGATGTTTCTTTATCTTCTCTGGAATTCTCCCCATTGAGATGGGATTTAGTTATGCATTTATATTTATGGGATTGTACCAAAACTCAAGTGCACAATGCCAAAATTTATTACAACACCAGCATGGTCCAACAAACCTTGACATCTTTTCATGATCATTATAAGGTTGTTGGGACTTCTTCATGAATTGATGTTCATTCTGTGAGGATAAATATTCCACACTCTTTCCCATATCCACCCTATAAATGTTGGTAGGTTTCTTCTCATTCTTATTCATTTATACTTGTTTATAATTTTTGACCAACCATCATTATTTTTTGAAAACACATTTAGAATCATGAGAAAAAGATGGCATGGATGGTACCTTTTCTTCCTCATCTAAAAATCATAGGCTATTGAGTGGAGTCATTATATTTTTACCACATGTTTGAGGTACTTAACCCTTATAATCCCTCAATGAACAATTAATTCCAGTAGCAACTATCACCTTTATTAATGAGAGCTTAATATGTGTCTTCTCAAGACTGGAACACTGAGTTTCCAATTTTAGAAATTCCATATTGAGGAGGATCTTCATGTCTTAAATCATTATTATCTTATCATCATAATTATTATTTAATATTTTATCTTCATCATTATGAATATCCTTTTTTTGTAACAAATAGTCATGTTCATTGACCTTCTTGGAATTTTCATTAAAATATAACTCCTTAACATCAGTTCTCTTCTTTATCTCATTTTAAGTGCATGGATATTATCTAATAGAGTATTATAGACTCCCCCTTTCTCCTAAAATTATTTAAGCCATTTTGAGTAGATGATTTCAAATTAACTCTTTTTTGCATCAATGTATGCATCCTATCTGGAACGCTTTATACAATCAACAATTTTTTCAGGAAAGCCCTTCTCAAAAAAATCATTTTCTTCATCCATATGGGAGAAATATTCTTGCATACATTGAAATACTCAACAAATAAATGAGACACTTTCCTCAGGAATACTACACAGAATCCTTCTTAATCTATCAACTAATAACTCGAGCGAGTTTGCAGATTGATCATAACAACTTGTTCTAGAATTTTCATCATTAGAATATTTTTCTAATGTGATAAAACTTATCTACTGATTAGTTGAGTTATGAATATTTTCTATCTTCTTGGAAAAATCTTGTGCCACCTTCAAGTTGCCTTCCAATTCAGATGTTTCTTCATTGTCTGCAAGGTATGGAGATCAAGACACTTCATCTTCTATAGATAAAAGGGGATTCTTCTTCATATTTATCTTCTCCATCATTTTCATATTCATCATTATCTTGGAAGATATCCTCTTCTTCTCAAAGACAACTTAATATTAACAAAAAATTCACTTTATTGATAAATTAGGAAGGAAATTCACATCTTAAAAGGGGAATAACATCACTATAGAGAATCCAATAGAGGTTATCATGTCACTAAAATACCAATTAAGAGGTCCAGTTTGGGATATGTATAATACTAAGAGGGGGTAAATCAATGACGGAGAATTTTTAAACTTATTTCATTTTTATCCTTATACCTATAGACCTGTTATGATCTTAATTATGTTATTCCATTTTCGCTATCTTATGAAAAAATATTAAAGAAGTAGAAATATGAACACACTATTTTTACAAGGTTCAACAATCAATAAGAGCAACTACGTCCTTTACATGCATGGGAATGACCCGTCCATGGATTCTCCAATATAATTTAATAGGAAGTTACAATGAGTTGACTCGGAAAAAATTCTCTAGTCAGTATATGTCCCTAAAAATAGGATGGGTGTGGAAAAAAATCCACTTCCCTGAACTAATGACAACCTAGTCTAACAAGCAACTCCTTACTGGTTCATTATACATCATTCCAAGACAATATTGTATCTATTGAATAGGGTTTTCAACATGAATAGAGTATCACACATACTGAGACCTGTTGGATTTCACATTTTTACGTGATCTTATACTCATCACACTTTTTATCTTTGGAGTATGCAAGTAACCAAATTCTTCATTCCCAGTAGAAAACGTGAAAGCTGCAAATTTTTCTTCTCTAACTTATTAATTGGAAAAATAACTACACTGAAACTTCTTCTTTTTATTTCTAGAATCACAAAACTAATTATTTTATTGTAAAAAAATGAGGTCCAATTCCTCTTAGTATCATTATAGTTCATATAACCTGAATAGTTGAGTATAATTTTTCCACGACCCTTCTTCATCTATTGTTCCTCACTGTGAAGCCCCTTTCTCTTTTCAGTATTGTGTATCATGTATGGTTATAAGATTTCCTCTCAATGAATCATCTCTACTAAAAAACTATCCCTACTTAGATTCAACATACCACACCTTCCCTGTGTACCGTGCCATCTCAACATACCACAGCTACAACACTTATCGCACCTCCTCCACATACTACACTAGAACGGCATAGTGCACTTGCTCTGCATACTGCACCAGAACAACATACCATTCCCTCTCTACTTTCATATATTCATTATACTCTATTTCCATGTACCATCTATACTTCTAGGAACCACCCTCTTTCCGCGAATTGTTCGTTGTTCAAAGACTGCCTTCTCTTCCGTATACCTAAGATTCAAAAGTGTACTGTGTCTTCTTCCTTTGGGTACCAGATGTACTCCTTCCAGTATCAGACTTATTACTCTGCATACCATGCTTCCTCATCCTTGTAACAGACATCCTTTGTAGGTTATGAATACCCACAAGAACCTTTGGCATAATTTTTTTACAAGTACCTGGTCTAACTCAGCATACTGTGTCTTTTTCCTCTATTTACCATACCACCTCCTATGCATACTATACTACCTCTTCCATGTATCAGACAACCTCCCCCTCATACCAAACTTCCTTTTTAGGTTATAAATCTTTTAATGAACCTTCTAAGAAATTACTTTCATGTTTTCCACTTCTCTTAAAAAGAATCAACCTAGAGAACCACATTGGGGATTCACTGAAATTCTTCCAGAAGTAAAGGATGCTCTCTAATGATATTAACTATAACATAATGATGAGATTAGGGTTCATTATATAGGAAAAAAATCTGTAAAATCCAATAATCCATTTTACCCAAATTTTCAATGTGGGAAAACCTTCAATGCATATTGCTTGTCCCGTGTATTCTGAGCCTCCACCGCATACTACTTCTCCTGCTGTGAACCATCACTATGTAACGTGTACCTTCATCGTATCAATGACTATAAATGCACCATAACCCTTCCATTATGTGTACTACGTATCTTCTTCCAACAAAGATCTATCCTATGTACCACAACACCTTCCATCACGTACCGTTTTTGGATTCCAAAAAATCACTCCGTGTACCATTCCTTCTATCTTGAACATTGTCAGTGTACCATTCCTGTAACATTGTACGCGGTCCATGTACCATGGTACTTTTTCCCATCCTTTTCCAATTTACTTCGTCATTCAGTGTCATGTCAACTCGTTTAATATCTTCTTTTGAAAGAACCCCAATGCCACATCAAAATCTTCTATCTTTCATCACAAACTTCTTCTAAAGTGATATATATTCTATGAATGACCACCCTATACATCATAAAAGTGTCCAATTAAATTACCACAACATTCTATAATTCCATTTTCATCCACACTCTATCATTATCTTCAACCAACATTATCTACTTCCTACAAATCATATGAATCTTATCATCATATAAGATATTTCATGGTTCTCTTTCAATAATGAATCATTTCATGCCCTTATTCAAATATAAATTCTTATTTAGTGATCCTCATATTGATGATACATCACCACTCTTCCTTTTTTAAACAATGTTTTATATTTGAAAAATGTTCACAGAACTTAGGATCAGTGCAATAATTTTCTGAATTGATCAACATAAAAAAGTTCCCAAGAATGGCATCGAAAGCTATGAAACCATAATGATTCTCCATGAATCTTAGCATTAACCAATCTACAATAAATTTGTAGTACCTTCTTCATTTTTACCATTATTGGGAAGTTTTGGAAAAAACAATTACAACATATACACAATGTGGACCCAATACATAGTTACCTTATTATACATTCGGTAATTAATAAAAAAATAAGAGAGATCCATCATCCTTCATTCAAAATAGAACTAGGGAGACATAATGTGATATTATTAGGTTAATGAATCCCTTGGATTTAAAATTTCCCAGTGATATCAAAAATCCCCTCAACTCAGTGGGCGTCATATGAGATGTTGGAAGATATGGTATATGTGTCCCCAATGCTAAATCAGTGGTGAACTTCACATACCAATCCAGAGGAAACCATGAGAAATAATCTAGAAATACATATGGAAACTCATCATACACATGAGGAAGTCCACCCTTAGGACCCCTCCCTTTATACTCCAATATTAGCAATGAGATTTGAATAACAACATTTTCTAATTCCAAAAATGGAGGTCCATAACATTGTGACCAAGAACCGAATTGAACTTGAAAGACCTAGGAGCATCCATCAGGTGACAATAAACTCACTCACTAATAATATAAATAGATTTATACTAGTAAAAGAAACATCAAATCTAAATTGACATTTACATCAAATAGTTACATTTCCATGAATAGGAAGTTTCATTGCAACACAACCACTAACACAGTAAGTGCACAATATGAACACAGAAAACCATATTTACAATAATTTCATGACGACTCCCCAACACCGTTTCATAAGGAATAATATTTTTTAGAAAAAGACAAAAATACACAATATATGAAGAAATTAAATAATAATAAGAAATATTATCAAATAAGTTAACCAAAATTTATTTTTCAATAAAAATAATACTTTGAACTATCAAGGATCCTTCATAAAAATCTTCTAGTTAATGATAGATAGCTTGGAGGTTCTCTGTATAAGGTTTAGCCAGAGATTCATCATTATCACATGCCTCTACCTTAAGATGAATCAACCTAGAAGATGATCCATCCCAACCACCATGATTACATAACTGATAACCCTCCATCTTAGATGGTTCTGACTAGGTTTCCATCACTATGGAGGCTAGAAATCCTACCCCACCTTGATATGGGTGTCACACTGGGATAAAAGGAGATAGTTCCCCACAATTCAACACTAATGGCATGTATTGGCTGGTGTATAACACATGGACCGCATGGTCCCCATATTTCTAACCAGAAGGCACATTAATGAACCAACATCTTAATTTTTATATGAAAATGGTCTAAAAGGATGGCCTAAACATCCACCTCCCATATTTTATTACACATGACAGTTCATCATCATTTTAGATGAATATATATTTCCATAACCCCCAAAAAAATAATTATCCATAAAAACCATATTTTCTAGAACAATCAATATCCACCATCAAAGCATAGTCAACCACAGACAAATTGTTTTTTAACTTGACCTAAAAGACGTAGGATAAAATATTTGGCTCCAACCCCATAAAAAACCGTTGATCCTTTAACTATCCATTGGAAAACACAATGGGAGAGATCTAAAATAACTCATTGAAATGGCAGTCATACTTTATATAAGGACTTGACCTTAAACCTTACTTAATCTTGAATTAAATTGAATAATTCACATTGCGGATATTTTCAGGTTTATAGTTTTAGAGAATTAGGACATAACTATTAAATCTCAAAGATTTCAAAGTAGACACATCTACTCAGTTTCCATTTTTTCCACAACATAAAAACATTTGAACAAAGGAGTCATGTCTAGTTCCTTGTTTTAGACAGCCTGACATTTCCTTGATCCCATCCTCGGCCCTATTAAACTTTATGTCCTATGAAAACATTTCAAAAACGTGGGATGAGAATAAAAATATCAGTAAGGGTTATAAAAATACGGAAAGAAAAAATTAGTCCATGTATACATAAGAATAAATGAAATCATACTTTAATCATAAAAACATAAGAAATTTAACATAACTCATGAAATCATAAGATTTATGCATAACTCAATAGAAATCATAAGGCATAAAGTTAACTTGAGGCATTCATAACATTATTACATAGGGAGTAACCCTCATGGTTACGTTTGGAATACACATCACATTATATTCCCTAAATCTCTTCGGAGAAACCTAACATTTAACTCTTTCGTGTTAGCCAATGCATTGGAGAGCTATATCGGGCTCACCAGCCCTTAGTTTATCACGGAACCACCCTTCATCATAAACAACGCCCAAGAACCATAACATAATCAAAGCAGATAAATTAACCGTAAAGGAAAAATAACATTCCCACATTGCAATAACAATATAAAATTTTGAGATATTAAAATAATGAATCCATTCTAAAAACCATTTTCAAAACCATTTAAAACAATTCATAAAGTTATTTTTGAAACAAAGTGTCCCATACCACTTTGAATCTTTTAACATTTTAAACCATTAATATCCATATAAATAAATCATTAAAACCATTTTAAAAAGATGGATATTAATGAGAAATATTTATAAGAATAAATCATTAAAACATTTTACATGATATTTTTGTTAAAGGGTTTTTAACAAAATGAGAGACACTTGAATACAATAATTGAGGAATAAAATTTAATAAGAACATTATAATATCATGAGAATAAAGGGATTCATGATATAATATTACAAAGGACAGTATATACACCATATAAGAGTGAATTTGTGAATAACAACAATGAAGTATCAATAGAAATGTAAAATGAGATGAAATCCCTTATAAAGAAGGTATCCTTAAATTAAGGATAAATCAATCTCATAATTATGTGTGAAAAATATAAATACACCAAATATAAGTGGATATTAAGTGTAAATAAATAAATGTTCATTCACATATATTCCAAATATGACATATTCAGGAACTACATGTTGAACCCAAAGAAATTGAAATTGGGTTCAAAAGTTCCCTTGGTAATATTCGAAAGCCTAACGGCGTCACCTTAAAATTATTAAAATTAGTTGATGAGAGTGAAAACGGCATCTCATCACATGGACATAAAATTTACATCAATAAGGATATATAATAACATATCCCAACATAAAAAGATTTAAATTAAAATATATAACAAAATAAGTCTTTTAAAAAGTGGAGTGTGAAAGGTTCCCTTACCGATTTAGGCAACTTTCGAAACGTACACCTCATGAAAGAAGGGTCATAAAATAAAGTTGTAAATACCCATAAATGAGGGTATTTTATACAAGTAGTAAAATAATGGGCAGTATATACACCACACAAAATAAAATAGTTTCCAATGTATAATGAATCTCACGGGAATAAAAAGTGAGATGAAAAATCCCCTTATGAAAATTCGGCAGCCTAACGGCGCCACATAAAACATCCAAAATGGATTTATGAGATAATATAGGGTCTCTCATAATACAAACATAAAAATTAAAGAATGAGGAATATAAAATAACATCCCCAAACATAATAAATATGAGATTAAAATTAATGACATAAATGAGAGTACTTATAAAGCAAGAGAGAGGTATGATCCCTTGCGAAAATTCGGTAGCCTTGCGGCGCCAATTAAAAATTATAAAAATGAATTGATGAGAGTAAGAGGGCGTATATCATCATTTGAAAATAAAAATTACAGTATGGTTAAAATAAAATGACATCTTCTAACATAAGAATATGGTGCATAAATGAAATGACATAAAAGAGGGTACTTGAAAAGAAAGAGAGGTTGGATCCCTTCCTCGAGTCCTACTTGTCTTTTTCGTTTCTTTATATTCATGAATAGTAAACATTGGTCAATTTATAATTTCTTATTTTCCTCCTTTAAATATTATTATTCAGTTCATATCACATATTATAATGTTATATTAATTGGTTAATAATGTCATTTCATATCAGACGTTTTTGTCGATGTTTGGTACATGAGTCAAAAATGAACTTGTTTGAAAATGATTGTCCATGGAGTTATAATTAAATCATCTACAGAAAAGTATTAATGATTTAAATATAATATATATCCAGTAAATATTCATTTTATACTATACCATAACATTTGGAGATAAAAAGAAATTAAATACACCGTTTATGGAGACAGTAGGTCGTACGTATGCATGAACGCTACTTTAATTTTTTGACATATTGATAGAAATAAAAAAAATTTAGAGATATATATATTATAATTACAGTATAATATATATGTTTTATAGGTCACATAATTTCATTAATTTCATTCTTTATACATTCCATGTATTGCATGAACAAGTCACGTCACTTGAGGGGTGGTAGTCCACACTTCCTCGTATGAAATTATCACATTTGCACAACATGAAAAGCATAAAGGTATGTTTTAAATATAAAATAATAAATCACATAGGAAAAAGAAATACCATTTATATCATATATAAAATACAGTGACATCATAATGGCCACCATGAAATGTGTTATGAGAATATTGAACAATCATCGTTTCATGAGGCAGTAATTCGCCATCCACCGAAACAGTATGTTCTTTAACCATTAGACGAAGGTTTGTGTAAGTGTAGCTCTAATACTTCACATAAAAACATCACAGTATATATAATATACTGTTTTTTACAAAATAAAGGAATACAAAGAATTTAGGGGTTCGGAAAGCAAAATAAAACAAAAGAACACAAGTGAAGACATTACCTTTAAATCGGGTAACTCCTCTTGGTTTGAACCAAAAGGGTTTCTTGAAGAGCATTATGCCAAAGGTGAGGCTTCAATGATTAAGAGAGGGATGTGGAGAGATGAAATGGGTATGGGTTGTCTGAGCCAAAGGCTTGAGAGGTATGGGTAAGGTGGTAGAGGTGGGGGCCTTTTATAAGAGGAGAGGAGGGACACTTTTGGAAAGTAATAAAATGTTGCTTTATATTAAAATGTGTTTCGGATTTTAAAGGTCCCACATTGATATATTTAGAGGATAAGGTGATAAGGGTTCAAAATATACTCATAAAATAGGATTTCTTTCCAAGTGTATGTCCTAGATATTAAATTATCTTTTCATTTTATTTAAATCGTTCATTAATGTGGTAATCGCTGCATCATCAGGATGTCATAAAGAATTTAATTTATTTAATGTATAAAAATAAAAAAAAATATTATGATGTAGGAAATATTTTTAGATTTCCAATTACTATTTATATTCTTAGATATTGTTTATTTAGACAAAATTATAATTAGTTTACCTAGGTGTTACATACTTTGGTTACATTTTCCTTTCTTTAAAAAAATGATAAAAGGTCACTATCACACTAAAGTGTTTCCATGGGGTCCCAAGGATGGCACAATGCATCCCATGGTAATACATTACACCAAAAATAGCATTAGGACTAATTTTGGGTTGATTTTATATTATTATGATATTATTTTCTTACCCTTAATTACCCGATTACTAATTAAACACGATAATTAAAGATAATTGCCATCATTACTATTCATAATGTCTAAAAACAAAAGAGTCTTAATTACATAATTTGGACCTTCTGATTAAAAATATGGAATCCATTTTATCAAATTCAAAACACATAAATTGTAGTAATTAATTTAAAAGTAAATCCCATTTTCAAAAAAAGACAGGTTCATATGAAGTAAAATTTATCAAAAGATTGAGTTGTTTTTACATTCAATTGAAAAGTGAAATTACTTCCAATGAACAACATTTTATTAAGTGATAAAAACATAATTAAATTATACCTTAAAAAAAATTAAAATAAAAATAAAAATATATAAATAAATTGGATGAAAAGGCAGTTTTGAATTAAAAACTGTATTTTTCACTATTCATTAAAAAAAGCATTATCAGAAAAATACCAAAAATTAACCCTAAGATATATTTGATATTTCAAATTCAGAAATGATTTTCATTTTACCAAATTCAAAACATAAAAGTTTTATTAAAAAATCATATATTTAATTCCTGCTGTCAAAAAAATAGCGGGTTTTTTTGGAAGCAATATCAATGAAAATTTTGGCACTTGTTTATTTCCATTTTCAAAGTGAAATTATTTCTATTGACGAAAATTGAATTAAATTGTCAAAATATTTTATAATTAAACTTTAAAACCAATTAAAAATATAATTTTACCATATATTTAAATTAGATGAAAAAGCAGTTTTGATGTAAAATCCAGTATTTTTCACTATTCATTAAAAAAATGAACAGTGTCAGAAACATACCAAAAATTTATCTAAAGTAAATTTAAATTTCCCAATAATAAATAATAATTTTATTTTTACAAATAGAGATTATAAAAGTTTCATATGTATTATTTAAAAATGGTTCACCATCAAATGGTGGTAAAACAATCTTTTAAAAATATTAGAGTATTTATTCTTAAAATTGGATTCATTTGGATTTTAAGCCTCTAACATTTATTGGATAAATGTAAACAAATATTTAGCAAACATATTTAATAATTTTTTAGTTATTTCTATTCATTCCCTCCATTACAATGTCTAGGCGTTAACTATTATTATATTAATAAATTATTACTGTGCAACATAAGATATCAAAGAAACATGTTGTTGCGTATTGGGTATGCCACCAAGCATAGCATTCCCTTTAAAGCAGTATTAACATTTTATTCAAAAATATTGATAATAATTAGAATGAAATATTATTTATTTACCTGGGATGTTACATCTTTCCCCCAATTTGGGAATTTTGTCCTCGCAATTTCAAAATTGGGCTTGGAAACTTCAATGAAAGTCCCACATCGGAACAAGAGTCAGTAAAACTATTACATTAAAATAAAGGGAGAGAAGTACAAAGGTCACCCGAGTTAACCCATACTAGGATTCCATGTATGAAAATATGGATATGGAGGAAAAAACAAAGGTTCATGTTCTGATGGAGAGTGATAGTAAACTTGTCTAGGAGAAAGTTAACCACAAGAAAATCACAAACATGTGATGGGTTACATAGTATTCGATTCCCCAATACGAAAAGTTAACATACAACATTTTTGTTTTAAGATACTCTTAATTGAGTAATTTATTATTAATATTAACTAAATCATAATGAAACATATATACTTGTCACGTAGACTTTCAACTTTTACTAGATTCCTTAATCAAACTCATATTTTCTCCAAAAGATGAGTATTTAGGATGACCTGTTCACATTAAGAGAGATATAATCAACTTCTAGAGAATCCCATAATCCACAAAAGATAACTATATAATTCCCATGTCTTTAGACCGTAACCAAAACTAAAACCAAAATGGTTAGTATGAGATCAGATAATACCCAAAAAGGATAATCCTTTATAAAAAAAATCTATTCTTAATCTCCGAATTTTGTCAAACAATACCCAAAGTTCAACAAAGACCATTCAATAAATATCTATCCATAAAATTATTCAATGTAATCAAAACTAAGACTGAAACCCAAATCTCTAAAGGATTTAATCACATAGTTTTCTAAGATAAACTTTAACATTTATCTCAAAATTATATCAGTTACTCTTGAAGTCTCATACTGAAAAGTAATTAACCTAATCACATATCCTCCATGATAGGTTAATAATTTCCATAGATAACCCAAAATAAAATTATTCTAGATTCATAATATCATATAACTAAAAAGAATTATTCAAAATAACCAGGGACTTCACGTAGTCTAGTGGTAGGCGATAAATACCAGTCACACTTTGGATGTGGGTTCGATTCTCGTAGCTTCATCAGACGCGACAGGTTATCACATGGTCTATATGTTTTCCTTTTTCCAAAACTAAATAATTCTTATAACATTCCCCAAAAAGTGATAAAATCATCAAAATTAACCATAACATAATTTAACCTCAAGTTTATCTCATGTCATTCATATTCTATCATAACATATATTAACCCATAATTACCTCAAAAGTAATGATCTTATAAACCCTAATGGTTACCTTTATAATTATTACCTGAACTTCCAAGTCGAGTTAGCTCTCCCGTACATGATGCATTAGAGAAATCACCCAGGTTAAAGTGGTTGATCATGACTCCTGATAGTTGGTTTTGAATAACCACGAGATTTATCATTGAATCCCCAATTTCAACCAGTCTCTTAATCAGAGAACCACCACAGTTTCCTTCAAACCCATTGTCACTTTGGGGCCTGCTAGATCCATCCATTTACTAAAACCAAAAAATGACAGTGTGAGTATAGCAACAAAATCATCATTTACTATTGAGGAATATAAACAGTAATATATACTTACTCATGTTATCTCACACTCATTCCAACATTCAAAAAAATGACAATGACTCTATCTAAAATAATAACCATTGTGGTTATACACAACTTGTCACTTATGCTTAAACAACACTCTAACCTCTAAAGTTATCTAAACTAGCCTCTGATACCAACTATAAGGATCCGACCTTAAACCTTACTTAATCTTGAATTAATTTGAATAATTCACATTGAGGATCTTTTTAGGTTTAGAGTTGTAGAGAATCAGGACATAACTATTACATCTCAAAGATTACAAAGTATACACATATACTCGGTTTCCATTTTTCCACAAAGTAAAAACTTTTGAACAAAAGTGTAATGTCTAGTTCCTTGTTTTAGATAGCCTGCCATTTTCTTTGATCCCATCCTTGACCCTATTCAAGTTTATGTCCTATGAAAACAGTTAAAAAACTTGGGATAAGAATAAAAAGCTCTGTAAGGGTTATAACAATACGGAAATAAAACATTATTCCATGTATACATAAGAATCAATGAAATCATACTTTACTCATAAAACATAAGCAATTTAACATACCTCATGAAATCATATGATTTATGCATAACTCAATAGAAATCATAAGTCATAAAGTTAACTTGAGACATTGATAACATTATTACGTAGGGAGTAACCCTCATGGTTACATTTGGAATACCAATCATAGTATATTCCCTAAATCTTTTCGGAGAAACCTTAACGTTTAACTCCTTCGCGTTACCCAATCCATTGGAGAGCTATATCGGGCTCACCCGCCCTTAGTTTATAATAGAAACACTTATCTTCATAAACAATTCCCAAGAACCATAAAATAATCATAGCACATAAACTAATAATAAAGGAAGGATAACATTCCCACATTGTAATAACAATTTAACATTTTGAGATATTGAAATAATGAATCCATTTTAAAAACCATTTTCAAAACAATGTAAAACATTTAATAAAGAGATTTTGAATCAAAGTGTCCCATACCACTTTGAAGCTTTTAACTTTTTAAACCATTAATATCCATAAATATAAATACATAAAACCATTTTGAAAACATGGATATTAATGAGAAATATTTATAAGAAGAAATAATTAAAACATTTTAAATGATATTTTAGTTAAAGGGTTTTTAACAAAATGAGAGACACTTGAATACAATAATTGAGGAATAACATTTATTCATAACATTATAATATCATGAGAGTAAAGGGATTCAAGATATAATATTCCAAAGGAAATTTATATACACCATATATGAGTGAATTGGTGCATAACAACAATAATGTCTCAATAGAAATGTAAAATGAGATGAAATCCCTTATAAAGAAGGTATCCTTAAATAAAGGATAAATCAATCTCATAATCATGTGTGACAAGTATAAATAAAACCAATATAAGTGGATATTAAGTGTAAATAAATCAATTTTCATTCACACATATTCGAAAGATGACATATTCAGTAACTACATGTTGAACCCAAAGAAATCGAAATTGGGTTCAGAAGTTCCCTTGGTAAAATTTGACAGCCTAACGGCGTCACCTTAAAATTAATAAAATTAGTTTATGAGAGAAAAATTGGTATCTCATCACTTGGAAATAAAATTTACATCAATACGGATATAAAAGAACATATCCAAACCTAAAAATATGTAAATTAAAAGACATAACAAAATAAGTCTTTTAAAAAGTGTAGTGTGGAAGGTTCCCTTACCGATTTGGGAAACTTTCGAAACGTACACCCATTGAAAGAAGGGTCATAAAATGAAGTTTTAAATACCCATAAATGAGAGTATATTATACAAATAGTAAAATAATGGGCAGTACATACAACACACAAAAGTAAATAGTGGCCAATGTAGCATGAATCTGACGGGAATAAAAAGTGAGATGAAAATCCACTTATGAAAATTCGGTAGCCGAACAACGCCACATAAAACATACAAAAATGGATTTATGAGATGAAATAGGGTCCCTCATAATATGAACATAAAATTTATAGAATTAGGAATATAAAATAACATCCCCAAACATATGAAAGATGAGCTTAAAAGTAATGACATAAAGCAGAGTACTTATAAAGAAAAAGAGAGGTAGGATCCCTTATAAAAATTCGACAGCCTTACGACGCCACTTAATAATTATAAAAATGAATTGTTGAGAGTAAGAGGGGGTGTCTCATAATTTTAAAATAAAAATTATGGTATGGTAAATATAAAATAACATCCTCCAATATAAGAACATGGAGCATAAATGAAATGACAAAAATAAGGGTAATTGAAATGAAAGAGAGAGGTCAGATCCCTTACCTCAAGTCCGACTTGTCTTGTTCATTTATTTATATTCCTGAATAATAAATTTTGGTAAATTTATAATTTCTTAAGGTCCTACTTTAAAGATTATTATTCAGTTAATATCACATATTATAATGTTATAATAATTGGTTAATAATGTGAGTTCATATTAGAGGTTTTTGTCGATGTTTGGTACATGAGTAAAAAATGAACTTGTTTGAAAATGATTGTCAATGTAGTTATAAGTAAATAATCTCCAGAATAGTATTAATGATTTAAATATAATATATATTCAGTACATATTCATTTTATACTATTCCATAACATTTGTAGATAAAAAGAAATGAAATACACCGTTCATGGAGACAGTAGGCCGTACGTACGCATGAACGCTACTTTCATTTATTTGACATATTAATGGAATAAAAAATAATTGAGAGAAATATATATTATAATTACAGTATAATATATATGTTTTATAGGTCACATATGTTCATTAATTTCATTCTTTATACATTCCATGTATTTCATGAACGAGTGACATCACTTGAGGGGGCGGTAGTGCACACTTCCTCGTATGAAATTATCACATTTGCACAACATGCAAAGCATAAAGGTATGTTTTAAATATAAAATACAGAATCATATTGGAAAAATAAGTACCATATATATCATATATAAAACACAGTGACATCACAATGGCCACCATGAAAGGTGTTAAGAGAAGATTGAACAATCATCGTTTCGTGAGGCAGTAATTCACCATCCACATAAACAGTATGTTCATTAAACATTAGGCGAAGGTGTGTGTATTTGTAGCTCGAATAATTCACATAACAACATCCTAGTATATTTATGATAATTTTTATGTTACAAAAGAAAGTAATAAAAAGAATTCAGGGGTTTAGAGAAGCAAAATAAAACAAAAGAACAGAAGTGAAGAAATTACCTTAAAATCGGGTAACACCTTTTGGTTTGAACCAAAAGGGTTTCCTGAAGAGAATTATGCCAAAGGTGAGGCTTCAATGATAAAGAGATGGATGTGGAGAGATGAAATATGCAGGGTTTGGCCGAGCCAAAGGCTTGATAGGTGTGGGTATGGTGGTAGAGGTGGGGCCTTTTATAAGAGGAGAGGAGGGGCACTCTTGGAAAGTTATAAAATGTTGCTTTATATTAAAATTATTTTCGGATTTTAAAGGTCCCACATTGATATATTTCGAGGATAAGGTGAAAAGAGTTATAAATATACTCATCCAATAGTTTTTTTCCATGTTTAATTCTTATATGTTACATTATCTTTTCATTTTATTTAAATCATTTATTAATGAAGTAATCGCTGCATCATCATGATGTCATAAATAATTTAATTTATTTAATGTCTAAAAATTATAAAAAAAATACTATGATGCAGGAAATCTTCTTATCTTTACAATTAATATTTATAGTCTAATATATAGGTTATTTAGAAAAAAGTAAAATTATTTTACTTAGGTGTTACATACTTTGGTTACATTTTCCTTTCTTTAAAAAAATATGATAAAAGGTCACTATCACACTAAAGTGATTCCATGGGGTCCCAAGGATGGAACAAGGCATACCATGGTCGTCCATTGCACCAACAATAGCATTAGGACATATTTTGGAGTCATTTTATATTTTTATGATATTATTTTCTTACCCATAATTATCTGCTTTCAAATTAAACACGATAATTAAAGATAATTACCGTTGTTAATATTCATAATTTCCAAAAACAAAAGAGTCTTAATTACATAATATGTACCTTCTAATTCCAAATATGGAATCCATTTTATCAAATTCAAAACACATAAATTTCAGTAATTAATTTAAAAGTAAAACTCGTTGTCAAAACAAAAGACGAGTTTTTAAGAAGTAAAATTTATCAAAATATTGACTTGTTTTTATATCCAATTGGAAAGTGAAATTACTTCCAATGAACAAAATTTTATTATGTGATGAAAACATAAATCAATTATAAATTAAAAACAATTAAAATGAAAATATAAATATATAAATAAATTGGATGAAAAGGCAGTTTTGAATTAAATACAGTATTTTTCACTATTGATTAAAAAAAGAATTATCAGAAAAATACCAAAAATTAACCCTAAGATATATTTGATATTTAAAATTCAGAAATGATGTCCATTTTAAAAAATTAAAAACATATATGTTTCATTAATAAATCATACAGTTGATTCCTGCTGTCAAAACAAATAGCGAGTTTTTTTGAAACAATATCTATGAAAATTTTGGCAATTGTTTATGTCCATTTTCAAAGTGAAATTAATTATAGTGACCAAAATTGAATTAAATTGTAAAAATATATTCTAATTAAACTTTAAAACCAATTAATAAGATAATATAACCATATATTTAAATTAGAAATGCAGTATTTTTCACTATTCATTAAAAAATGAACATTGTTAGAAACATACCAAAAATTTATCTAAAGTAAATTTCAATGTACCAATCATAATGAATAAGTTTATTTTGACAAATAGATCTTATAAAACTGTCAAAAGTTATATTTAAAAAAGTTTCTACATCAAAAGGCGGTAAATCACTATTTTTAAAATATTAGAGTATTTATTCTTAAAATTGGATTCATTTGGATTTTAATCCTCTAACATTTATTGGATAAATGTAAAAAAATATTTAACAAACATATGTAATAATTTTGTAGTTATTGCTTTTCATTCCTGCCATTACAATAGCTAGACATTAACTATTATTATAATATTATATTATTAGTGTGCAACGTAAGATTTCAAAGAAACTCGTTGTTGCGTATTGGGTACGCCATCGAGCATATAATTACCTTAAAATTAGTGTAAACATTTTATTCAAAAATATTGATAAACATTATAATGTAATATTATTTATTTACCTGTGATGTTACACTTTACCATGGTGTGAGACACCAAGTAGGGATCTAATAACACCTTGGTTTTAGTGAATTCTATGTTCTCCATGAAATAATGCTTGTGAATGAAAACCATGATATCCTTGAAAAATAACTTCTCATACTACAATGACTGAACCACTTAGTCCCACCACCTCTGACTGTAATATTTTTATAAGAAAGTGGTACACATTATATTAACTTCATCTGAATTGTTAATAATCCTTAACATCCTCTCTGTATTTTCATTACAATCCATATATTCTTGAGGGTCAATGATATTATAGATGGAATATTTTTTGTTCTTGAGAAAATCTTGGGTCATATCCCTTCCTAGACCTAGTTCGACTACCCTGACTAGAGAAGGACCGAATCTTGATCCCTGACCCAAATTATGGATATCCTAAAACACAACATCAACTAATATCTAATCAACTGATGATGGATAACACCTTCCAACCACTTACTATGGTTGTAGAGGATGTCTCCAAGAAGGCATGATGCTATATCAGTCAATAAACACTAGAAAAATCATCAAAACAATATTCTGAAAAAAAAGAGAAATCTAAATTTAAAAAATTGTGAAATCAAAATTAACACAAAAAAACACAATTACTTGTCTTACCACTCCACCACAACTCATTTTACATGCACAATATTTATCGATAATGTCTCATCTGCATGAAAAATAGAACCATTTATTAATATAACATATGTCAACTATGGGTTTTCCAGACACCCCACTCAAAACTGGAAGCTCAAATCGGAAATTGCTGGCTATTTCCTATCCAGAATCTCCCACACAACATTACCAAGACAATTGGTTAAACTATACTCTAATACTATGTTTTCCTGAACCGGTCTAGGATTTCATCCAATCTAACACCTGACCTGACCCCTGAAATGGCCTAAAGGGAATTTTTGATTCCCATAGTTATCTAATAGGATCGTAGGAATCAAAATTATTTTGTTGGGGAATGATACATCCCAAATAATTAACCATAAGCATATTCAAAGGATAATGGATCACAAAATGATGAATTATTATATCCAAATAAAATCCAACCATCATAAGTTAATATTACTACAATTTTAACCAATAAAATATAAAGAGATAATAGTGAAACCCAACTAGTTCAAAACCAAAAAACCATCATCCAATATGATTTCCAACACCCTAGTGTCACCTCCACCAACCCCTTCATGGTGGGGAACACTATAAGATGAATCCACCATCACCACAACAAAAAATCATTACATATCATGGTTAAAACCAAAAATGTTTTACATTCAACTAAGGGTGTATATAGGGTGTGATCCAAAGGAATGTATAATATCACTCAAAAGAAAGATTTAGGGTATAAAATTATAATTAAAAACACCATGTTGTGTTTTAATGAAAATATAGGAGACATTTTCGATGAAAAAAATTGTGGAAACATTTTATGAGAAAAACATAAGGAAAAAATTATGTAAAATTCAATGTTAAATGTAATGTAAATTCCACCATATGCTAATGTTAACCCTAACATCACAGAACACTAGGGGAAATA
Organism: Viscum album; assembly: GCA_963277665.1. NCBI lineage: Eukaryota > Viridiplantae > Streptophyta > Magnoliopsida > Santalales > Viscaceae > Viscum > Viscum album. The sequence goes on along the minus strand of OY728126.1, from coordinate 1,390,503,569 downwards.
CCTAATTCATTTTTGTTAGTGGGACTCTAGGAACCTCATATCTCAATGATGTGGTATAGAAACTACAACCCATCTCATCCGTTTTTCAAATCAACTATAGTGTAATAAATCCCAATGTCTAGTTATCACCAATAATAGTAATATGTTTAGTTAGTGTTGTATCATCAATCTGGATAGATGGAACTATGCCCCAATCCCACAGGTCAAACTAGAATACTAGTCCTAGTCTACCAATCTAGTTACCTAATATTTCATTGGATCACAATTTCCACATTTATTTTCACAAGAACCACCACATATCCAACTAAACATCCAATATTGAAAACATTATTACAAAAAACCACATCAATTTGAAAAAAAACATTTTCAAAACCTTGTATACACACATTTCCAACATTAGAAACATCCCTAAAAACCAATCATTCCCATTTTGAAAATTACCTTTCAACAAGTAGGCACATCAATAACCTTTACAGGAATAATTCCCACCACACAAATAATGTAAAGAAAACATTTTGGAAGAAAATATGAATTATAAAATCATATAATAATGTTAAATCCTGTAATCACCTACCTCGGGCATGGAAAATTCTGAAATTCTATAGAAAACCACTAACACACAACAAAGTGACCCAATAAAGGAAATATAAAAACAAAAACATTGAGATTAAATACCAAAAACCAATATTAAACCCTTAAAAGGTTACACTATCCACTAGAGAAATAGCCCAAAAAAGTATGGAGGAGGAACCAATAAGTGGATGAAACCATGATAGAATGGGCTTACTTGACTTTTCATTGATTATATATGAACAAATCTACTAAGAAGTTTGAGTATATGGGATCCAAGAAGGTGGGAAGGTGTGTGTTGAGATTTATATGGTAAATTTGGTATATATAAGGTGTATTTAGGTTAAAAATAATGGATGTTATTATTGTAAATTCAACATTTTTATGTTCATAGGATGCCATGTGGTTTAGCCACACAGTATTTACAACCGTGAAGAAAAAATGTGTTCCTCTCTGTCCAAATAAGAACAATGTTGGACAGTACATAGAGGAATGCCACATTCCCATGTATCTGATCATTCACCCCATGTAGAACCACATATTTTTTTGTCATAGTTAGTCATATTCCCCTGTTATTTTCTATCCATCCTGGACAACCCCACTATCCAAGTTCCATTGTCTCATCTGGTATGACACATAGTTTCTATTAACCGTGTGCCAACATAGCACCAACAACAGATTATTCCAAAAAAAAATCTATGAAACCCTTGGTAAAATCTATGAAACCAATATAAGACCAAAATAAAAAAATACCTCAAAAATAAATCATAGATGTGATGAATTTTTACTACTGATGTATAAATAATTAATTTTTACAAAAGACTAAAAATTCAAACTAATCTATTTATTGAAATTCTGAATTCAAAACGTAATAAAATAAAATAAAATTATAATCATAATATTCGTCAATTTATATTTTAAAATAAAATATAAAATATGAAGAAAAATGTTTTATAAAGAAACTACCACTTAAACCTTTAACTATACTTAATATTAAATCAGATAAATTTATTTTAAATTTATTTTAATATACTATTTCATTTGATTAAATATTATATATTATCAGAATCATCATATAAATATATTGAATTTAATTTATTAATACAAAATTCAGAAAATCTAGAAAAACAATCAATTAAAAAACATTACATTTTAAAATTAAATCCTATTAAATTTTGACCTCTACACATATGTTATTTAATTGACTACTGTATTTTTTTTATTATTGGATTTATTAAAATTATATTTTTCTAAATAATGATGATATAGTCTATCATATTATATTTTGGATTTTTTTTTCATGTAAATCAAGATATTAATAATACAACTTATTTAATGGATAAATATATATTTAATGAGATGATATTACTCAAACAATCCATAATAAATGTGTGAGGATATCCATTTTGAAGTAAACTACCTAATTCCACAAATAACACCTACAGATTTTGATACCTCTAAAGGTTGTAGATAATGATAAGTTTTAAGAGAATATACCAGGAACAAATCTAAATTTTAGGAATTTTAAAATCCCCCTTGGTTTTGAAAACCTTATTCGAATCATGATAGTTCTATAGACTAAATCATGGTATTTTATGGTTTTGAAAATAATATGTATCACTACAACCATAATATTCACCAGGGTGATGTGGTTCTCAAAATGTTTACCTAAATTATGTATCATTTATGTTTCTATGTAGAATCCTTATTTTACATTCAATGATTTATTTAGGAATTATGAATTATTTAACCAACCCATGAAGAAACTACATTCACTTCCTAAACACTGAAATACTTTTTAATAATAACCATATCTTCATCAATGAAAAAAAATACATGACAATGCATTTAAATATATCCAACTGACGATATAAGTCACTTATCTAGTTTAAAATATAGAATTTCATTCTGGTCATTGTTGGAAATATATCAATAATGAAAATCATGATCCTGATGTTGAAGTAATAGATTTATAATAACCAAAATATTATTCCATAAAAAATATTTTCTAGAAACACTTGGTACCATACTAGCACACGAATATCGAAATCCTATGAAAAATGACAATGAATTGGCTTTAATATATGAGTAAAATTTCATATGTATTTGATGGTACTTTTATAGATATTGGATATTTTGTTTTGAAAAAATCTCCATGAGAATGGAGATAAGAAGAAAATAATTTAATTTCATTCAATAAGATTACATGATAAAGGGGAAAATGTTGAATCAAACATCATGTTAATGATTTCATAAGAAGAACCCTATACATTTCCTCAAATGAAAGATAAAATGTGTTATGTATGGAAATGGATATCTGAAACCAAACTAATTATTAATGTATATTAAAAGTTAATATATAAAATATAATGAAGGAATAATTTCCTTAATGAATAACCTATAATAGAAGACTTAGACAATATAGAACATGGTAATTATGAAAACTATTGAATTATAAAAATGATCTTCAATGATAATAAATTTAAATTTACCCCAATTATAAGTTAAGAAAATTATTTCTAATTTTTTACTTTAGAAGTGGAATAAAAAATTATGCTTTGAAATTTACAATTTTTATTCACTAAAGAATATAAAAATGTTTGATTTGAGTTGTGTTCAACCCATTAATTTATAACCTATAGGTTTTCTAAATCTATTTAATAATTTCAAAGATACCATTAATTAATTATATATGGGAAATATTAATTGATAAGATAATTGATATGAAATTATTAAAATCATCCATTATTGGTGTCACTGTGATGATTTTTTTTAGAAAAGAATCAATATTTTTACCATAGAATAATTTTATATACTAAGGGTAATGGATTGGTTATCATTATATAGATATGATATCTAATGCATGGAAAAAGAATATCACATTCCATTTTATAAATTATCCCATCTAGTGATACAAATTTATGGATGATTATAAATCTCTGGTAAATATCATCAATAATATTTTTTAAATTAACAACAAAAAATATTATCAACCTCAAATAATTATGATAATGGAAATCTTAAATCTATAATAAATGATTATTTTTCATGAATAAATATATATATTTAAAAATTATTTTCTAGCCTTTCCCTAGATCATGTGGTAGAGTAAAATATATAAATTATTACTATAACCAAACATATATCCAAAAACTCCTATAGTACGGACCTTATACAATTAATGGTCTTAAACAAGAAAATGAAATATAATTTGGGCAAATTTTTTATTTTTCCTACAGAATCACCTTGGGGTTACCTGGTTATGTTAGAAAAAATTAATAACATAAGAACTTATATTTTCATTATCTATTCATTGTTCAAAAATATAAATATAAAGAAAAATTACCAGCTTTAATGGATTTATTATTATCTAGATCCACATTAAAAAGCCCAATGCTTCTTAAATATGGATCTTTCATATCACCAGTTGAGGGTGAAGTGATAATTTATTATGAATATTTCCTTCTACATGACATGTGAACAATATGAGTTCATACTGATTCAATTTAATCATAATAACTCCCTATTAATATTCTTGGGCTTTTGAATATGGAACAATGAGATTACCTTCCCATATTTTTTGTGGTATTTGTTAATGATATTTTCATACCCTCTAAGATAGCGGAATAACATAATGAATATATGAATTTGTTTCATAGTATTTGAAGAGGGATATTATTTTAACTATGTTTTATAAGTGTGAATATGTGATGTAGTGACTCGTATTCCAAGTTAATGTTGACATAGTTAGAGAAAATGATATATCCTCTAATGAAAAATCCAATAGATGAATTTACAACACAAAAACTATGATAGAGATCCATCATTTTAATGGATTAGCTATATAAAAAACATTTTGAAAAATATCCACTGATTCCATCGATAAATATATAAATTTAAATAAATGGTTTTTACGTATTTCTTGATGGAATAATGCAATGGAATATTTAGTCAGTTCTAATTTTTTCTAATGACAACATATGTACAGCTAGTTCCCTAAGAAGTAGAGTTTTAAGTGACATAAAAAATGTTTGAAATAAAATATTCAATTTCATAATCCAAAAAATTTTAAAATTAATATCACATTCTGTATGACAACAAAGAATTAGTGAAACGAAATACCAAGAACATTACTTGTAGTTTAAATTTTTGATCTTTTGAAAAATGATTTTAAGGATTTTTTTTTGTAGAAATAATTGAAACATATATAATGATTACAAGAGTTCAAAATAGATATTTACATTAAAGGGGAAAATTTTTAATAATTGCTGATGGTTGGATTAAATAATATATCATGAATAAATAATACACTGCCATATAAGTATGAAAAAAATATAAATCATGACCTTAGTAGAATATAACATCTTATCATATCCACAACAAATATTCTGAATGAACTTATCTACATGGGTATAAAAATGAGTGATCATTAATACATAATTGTGAAAAATACATCATTCCTAATTTATTTTTGTTAAAACATTCATCATTGAAAAATTCAAGGAGTCGACATGGTTTGAGAAATTGAACTAAAATATATTGTGAGAAACCAATCAAGGAATATTTCATGAATTAAATATCTATATTAATGGGTTTTTTCATTTATACATTGATATTTTATATTATAATCAATAAATCAATATAATGTGATATTTAATAATATATGTATCTAATTAATATATATCCTTCCATGATGTACAATGATGTACCATGATCATGAGTTGAAAATTTTTTAGGATAACACAAAGAAGAAAATTTTAGAGTATTCATGAAAGTTCTTGGTATACCATAAACATTAAATAAATATCAAAACTATATGTGGATGATGAAGAACATACTCACACTAATATGGAAGTGTGATAACATCACCACGAACTATGTCACAATTCTCTAAATGATATCTATAATACAAACTTATATTTGTATTTTGGATGATTTACTCTTTCAGTAGAATCAAATAATAAAAATTTAAGAATATTCTTCACTTAATTAACATGAAAATATTTATCTAAAGAAATTTTTTAGGCTAAATGGGAAACTCGGTTGAGTGATATATTATCTAGATCCATGGATTTACAATATTTTCAAGAAAACTTTTCAGAATTACATGAAGTAAGAGTTTAACATCATTATAAACTACCACCATGCATCGATAATGAAAATAAACAAACTATCTAAGAAAAAATTAAATTGACCGATATTACGTGATTCAATTCAATGTAGAATTCGATAACTATCATCTATATGAATATTTTTATTAAAACATTGTTATCACTCATTTAATCTTATATACCCATATGACGATCAATATAGAATGTGATGAAAAACTACAATGTTGTAGGATGAATATAGTGAAAAAAGATGATGGTACTTGAACATATTAAATAAATGTTGGGGAAGGATCAATAAATTTAGAATCAAAAATTTATTGTTCACAATATTTTAAAAATAAATACACCAGAAATCATCGATGTCACATAGAATTTAATGTTAGAGACATGGTTTTCTTCTGAATATCAACATTGAATTGTGTGATTACTATTTAGCAAAATTTATTCCTAATCATAATGTACATTATACCCTATATGATCCTTGATCATGTAGACGATATCAAATATAATATAAAACTTCCACCAATCTAGGCTCTGGTGCATGATATGTTCCATATATCTAGCTTACATATGTACTTAACTGATCCCTCACATGTTTAATAATATAGATGTGGTATAACTCTATAAATAACACTTTTATAAGGAATAACCAATGATTATCATTCATTATTGTCAAAAATATACAGGATATTTGATATCTTTCCTTTTCTAATTAAATTGTTGAAATAGTATTCCTGATGATACAACCTATGAGCCAAAGGAGGTATTAAAACAAGAGTGCCCTATACTTAAATGATGAAGATTTTGAGTATAAATTTAATGGAAAAAGTATATAAGGGTATAACAATGAAATGTTATTTTTTTATTTATATGTTATTTCCCTTTTTAATATATTTTATTGAATCAACATATAAGAATTATCAATAATTATATTTTTTTGGATTTCTCAAAAAAAAAAGAAATATTTTTATCTTAATATTAAAAAAACAGTTTTTCCAGTACCATATATTTTTTTAAATCATATTTTTTAAAAAAATAAAATAAAATTTAAAAATTATTCATTAAAAATTAATGATTTAATGATTTCATTTAATACCAATAAATTTATATTTTCAACCAAAGTAGTTTTTTCTAATGTCTATAATGAAAACATATACATAAATACCCTTTTTCGTTTTTATATCTCTTTTATAAGCTAATAAATTTAGTTTTATAATGGTTAAAATTAACAACAATATATAATTTTAATAAAATTTAGAAAAAAAATTAGTTAAGTTACCTAATGTATGTTTTACATTTTTGATAATATTTTTTCACTACTTTTACCCAAAATAACTCTCCCTTGTATGTATAAATTACCCCGCTAAAAACATTGGAAAATAAGTTCAAAAAAGAATATATTTTTCAAAGATCTACCCAAATCTCTAGTAATGAGATTTATTATATGCATATAAACATTATGGTCTCACTCAACCTAGTACCTTCATGGCAGTAAGGTTATATGAAAATGAGTAATATCAAAATCCAGATTACTTCCCTACTGTTTTAATTTAAATTCCCATATATCCTTATTCAATTTCTATATCCATCTATAAAAACATATAAAATCAATTAATTAGTACATTTAAATTATATTTATTAAATAATTCTTCAATAAAATTATTATACTCTATTTACAATGTATATATAATCATTCTCTCCCTCCTATTAGTAACTATTCTATAAATGGTTGTTCTACCATCTTAAGATAACATTGTAAATTCGTTATTTATATCCCAATTATGGTTGGTTAATAAAACTTTTATACGTACATGTGAATTTTACGATATTTATAAATTTTCATTATAAATTTTTTATAAATTTAATTTATTATCTTTGTTTATAACTTTAGAAATGTCTTATTAATGGTTAGTTTACCGATATATAATGAAGTTACCAATTATTAACTAATCATCTCCTTGATACCAATTTTATATAAATAATCTATAACTAATAAATATTTGTGTTATTTATTCAGGTAATTTCACTAATGTGTTAATAATGGTAAATCAAAACATTAAAATTGAAAAACAAATTGGATGATCCAGCCAAACATATGACCAATATATTTTGTCATTGATGAATCCTTAACAAGTAAAATAAAATGGGAATCATTGGTCATAAGTAACATAAGTCAATTTAATAGACCTTAAGATTGATGATTTAAAAATATAATGGTGGTTTATAAGAGGTAGAATTGTGAACAATCTAATAAACGACATATGATGAAGGGACTCTCTATCAATAAAAATATTTAGGGTTATATCTCTTATCTGAACCTATTTTTAATGTTTTGTATTTATTAATACAAGAATAAAAAATTTATTTTATAGATATTTACATATACATAATTATATTATCATTTATTTAAACCTATGTATTACATTCTAATGTTCGTAAAGGGACTTTCAATACATCCTTTATATTTTTGGTTTAAAATATCCTCTACCCTTATTAATTATGATTCTGGTAAAATATATTTTAAAATGACATTATTTATATTAAAATTTACCTCTTTATATGATATACATATATTTCATTATTTATATACATTCTTAAACCTAATTATGATATTTGAACTAATTTATTTCCAAATTCTATAATTAATTTATCTAATTAATTTTCATATCTTCTCAATAAGGTATTATCATATATTTATTTATAATAGCCTTCAATATAAAAAATATTATTTTCCCCCTTTAAGGTTTCCCCCATGTTTATTGATTGATATTTTCTAAAAATGTATTTATAAATACCATACTTTTTTCTTGAGGTTCATTCAAGTTTATGATTTTTAATTGTATATTATCTAAATAGAATAAATGATAATTTGAATATTATAATATAAATAGTTGGAGGGTAATTATATATACATCCAATTCATTATGTATTGTAATATCACAAATGAGATTAAAATTTTTGACCATGATTTTTACTTTATTTTTCTGATGTGGTTAACTTTGTGTACAGAAAAAGAATAATAATGATTCTTTCATTGTAAAAATTCAATGCATGGGAATGATGAAATTATCTTGGTCTAAATCATAATGGTTTTTCATTATTATTATTGTTCCACATTCTTGGACTTTGATATATAATTCTAATAACTATGATTATATTTTTATGATACTATTATGATAATTATGATATCCCTTGTACTCGTTTTGTTTCATGACTCATACTCCTCCCTATGAATTCACAAACACATTTTCATTGATATATTTTCTCAACTGATTACATGTATGATATATATTATTAAATAAATTAAAATGAATATATTTATATAATTAAATATATTTTATTTCTTCATATATATTGATTTTTAAAGAAAATAATTTACCCAGGACACAAAACCTCTAAATTTCTGGATTTTTTCATATTATTCATATTTCTATTGAAATACTTTTCATGATCATATATAAAATATATGGTTTCAATATCATTGTTTTGGGAATTAGTAATATTTTTTTAATGGAACGTATACTTTTCTTTTCATTTATATAAGAGTTAATTTCTATATATGACATATATGATTTTGTTTACAAAGAATAAATTTTTAACTAAATTTATCAATTCAATAATAATGGGAATTTAGGATTTTCACATATCTATGGGTTTATTTTAATTTAAATTTTTATTTCTCTTACTTATTAATCCATTGGTAGGGGATCTTATGTTAGGACTTCAAACTACCCTAGGGTCTTCAGGCTAGTCTACAAAAAGATAGGTTTTGTTAAACATCCCACAATTTTTTCTCTTTTGTTGGTTTTATTTTCTTATGATTCTAAACTTTATATAGGAAATAATATTTTATACACAATGCATGGGATTAGTTTATCTATGTTAAAATATAATTATATTTTATCATTTGATGATATATGGAGATATTATATGAGATGAAATATTGTTGATGATATACATATGATTAATATATAAATATTTATACAGAATAATCAACTACCAATACTTGTGGATTTTTTCGAAACAAAAAACATGTAAAGACACCAACCATCCAAATGGGTACTTAATTTGGGGACTGATTTATGATTCGGTTCCAAATATAATAGATTCATGATAATTGAAATTATTAATGGGTCAATAATTTTTCCACTTTAGTTTCTAAAAGTCAAATACGATATGATTGGAAGAATATTTGGGAATATATATATGTATTAGGATAATCAAAAAATAAATCCAATATATAGTAAAATATAAATATATACCTATAAAAATATATTTCATTTATAAGGTTATTATATTTAATTGGTGTGTATTTAATAATATACCATTCTAAAATTTTATAAATCGTGATACCCACACAATTATATGACTTCTGGTAGATAGTGGTGTGCATACTGATAACGATTTTTAATCTCTTTTGAGATTTACATATTTAATAGTTCACTGGTAACTATGTTTGAGAGGTATTTTTAAGGAGAATAAATATGAGAATATATATGTGAATGTTATAGAAATAAATTTATCACATTTTGACTCGTTAATATTTTATATTGAGTATACATCACACGTTTTTGTGATGATAAATATATACTCATCAGTATGATATACTTCCTAACCGTTCAAGTATATATATGTGTTCATAATGAGTAAAATTTATTGTATTCAAGGTAAACACTCTAGTATATACCTACCTAAAAGATTAGTATGGTAATTAGAAAAATATAATTATTTCCCCATCAGAAATAAAATTTTTATTTGTATACTTTTTGGACATGAAAGAATATTCATTTTAGATTTAGTATAACATATATTGTAAATATATTAATGAAATTATTAAGGAATTGGGAATATTTTTAGTGGTTTATATATTCTTTATAAGTATAATATTAACTATAACATTCAATATAAAATGGTCAAGATTGATTTTAATTGAATTTCCTTCTTGCATATAAAATTCAAAATTCATTCAAGGATCTATTTTGGTGTAGTAATGAAGTCATTAATGAGTAACCCAATTGAAATATATGAGTCCATTTTTTTGAAAAGAAATAAAAAAATAACATTTTTGTGGAATAGGTGGGAATTGTTTTGGAATATTTGATATAATAGACAATCATGTTTATAGAATAATAGACAGTCATTCAGGTGATGGTAACAACTATATTTTAGAAATTATTGGATGCATTAATACATATACTTAAGTTCTTCTTCTAAGATAGAATCTGGAAATTTTCTAAAATTTTTATGTTTTTAAAAATAATGTATAGAATAAAAATTAGAGGTGTATTAAGATTATACTATTAAATTAGTATGGTGAATACATGATCCAAAAAATATAAGATTATAAGAGAGAATGTTCTATTCAGTTATAACTCATTCCCACCAGAATTCCATAACAGAATAGTGATCATGAAAAAATAATGAATAGTTATTGGATGTAGTTTTATTAATGATGAATCAATTTGTCCTTCTTATAGAATTTTTTTCTAAATACATATAAACCTATAATATTCCTACTGAAAAAAATTATATTTATTGTTGTTATAAAGACTCAATAAAATAGATTGTTTTGGAGGCATCCCAATTAATTTTAGGGGGATTTATTACGGTGATGCATATGAATATAATATAAAATAACCATGACCCTATATTATAAAATATATTATTTAATGTTTATCCCAATAAAAATATGAGATATCATTTCTACTACATGAAAATTCTTTATGGTTTGAATTATTATTTAATTAATATAAAATATAACAATCATTAAATTTATTAGAATAAATATTAACTATGAGTAACTTATGAAGAATAAAATTGGTTATTTTCCAAATATGGAAATGAATTTGGTTCTACAAGTGGTTATGGAGTTAGAAATAGATTAGGTTACAGAAGAACGTGAATAATCTGTTATGATTTATCAAGACACAATGAGATGTGTTTTTTATCTAAAAAATGATAATGATGTTATACTCATAGGTGATAAAATTCATACATACCAAGAGAATTTCAATATTTATAATTCCAAAAAATATCATTTGAGACCATGAGATCAAACATTGACTCCATGAATAATAACCTTGTTTAGAAAATAGTTCATCCACCTAAAGTTGTGAGACCCATCAGTTAAAATATTGAATACATAAGTTATATATAAAATTAATATTTTTTTTCCAAATAAAAATGAAATATATTGTATAGTTACATCCAAAAAAATATCACTTTGTTTCAAGGGGGAATAAATAAATTTTTTCTAAATATTATTTGACCTTTTATGTAGTAATAATGATGTTTTTTATCTGAATATTTTTTTAATTATTCCCCATTATGATTATGATACATATCAAATGGATTTTTCAAACACCCATAAAAATCATAAATTATTTGGTGGGATGTATAACATAAATACTAATGGTTTAGATGCACCAAAGGCGTTTTTAATGTTAAAAATCAATTGAATTTTATCAAATGGATTAAAGAATGATTTATTGAGTTAAATTATCAACGTCTATAATGAAACCAAGCTTTTTCCTTTTGTCAATAATATATATGATTCATGTTTATATGATAATCTAATAATGAGAGTAGATTTATTTATTTTATTAAATGTGGGTGACATTAAAATAATTTAAACTAAAGTAATCACATTAAATTTAATGGTGGTGTGGGTATGAAGCTTTTTCTTAATTGAATACATGGGTGATTCATCCAACAAATGAGTAATTTAAATATATATATATATATATGTGTGTGTGTTAGAGAGGATTTAAAGAATTATTAATGATAGAGATATTTATAAATTTTTGAAGGGTTTTCATAGGGAAAACAATAATAAGGGTTATTAAAAGTATTACAATGAATGGTCCTTATGATGAATAAATGTACTTATACAAAATCATAATGGATAAATATAAATTTATTTTTTTACATAAACTATAGGATATATAATCATTTTCATATTATTTACAATACATGATTTTTCTAATTCTTTAAGAATAAAATATATGGCAAAATCAAATTATCCTGATATTTCCAAGATTTCTCTTAAAAAATTCCATTAGTACATGAGAAGAACTAAGGATTAGTATGGGGTATTTAGAGGTGATGATGATATAATTATAAATGGTTTGGTTAAAGTTATGTTCTAAAATAAAAATAATTATAATATGTCTCGATACTTATTTTTTGGACATCGGTGGACTTATAAGTTGGAAGTGATTTAACAAGTCCACCATATAGAACTTGGTAGTATGGTCAGAGTACATTTAGACATTAGATTATATGAAAGAAACTATTTGGATCAAAATATATATCACTAAACATGGGTAGGTTCTAATAAATTGGTGTCCAATTGAGATTTAATTTGGTAAAAAAATGGTTTTTTCTTAGAATAGGGAACCCATGTTTCATAGAATGAATAAAAAATTCATCTAATACACCTTCTCATTTGAAAAATCATTTAGGGGTGATGTGAACATATATTGATTGACTATACAAGAAGTAATTTATTACTAATAGTTAAATATAAAAAAGGAGGAGGTTTATTAAGGTCAAATAAATTATTAGATTATAAAATACATTGGTGAAAAGATAGAAAGATTATTTTCATTGGAAACATATCGTCATTTTTTAATTGAAAAAATATTTATTTAGCATTTATTCATTAGTGTTATAAATATTACATAAGTATTTGAATTATAAAATTATAATTATTAACTTATGAATTTATATATTTATTATTCCAATATTGTAATATGGAATATAATTATATATAATGAATGGACTTCGTAACATCATATATATCAAAAAGAAGAATATCCTGTTTTAATAAGTGGAGACTTATTGTCTTACCCAACCAGGATGTTATACCTATTATATTATCATAAATGAATTATTATACAAAAGTTTCCATGCTTTGTATAATTATAAATTACATGTTTATGATAATACTAAATATCACATGATTCCTTCTACATTGATACCTTTCTTACATCATCCTTTCACCTATGAAAATTAGGTGTCATTTAATTTAAAATAAATTGAGATATTAGTTTCTTTTATCATAGATTTTATTCTTACTATTATATGATAACAATAATATGTAAGGTCATAATTACAATAAACCAAGGAGATACAAGGATATTTTATGTTGATGGGAAAATAATGTTCCCAACTACTAAGATTATGGAAAAGTGACGTACTCATTCAAGCTGATAGGTTAAATTTCTATTATGTAAAAAAATTTGAGTTTTCCAATTAAATATTAACATTATCCTTGTGTATTAAATATATTTCTTAGTTAATTGGATTATATAATTATGAAAAAAATGTGTATAAATACATTATCTGGTGGATATGTTGAGATGTATTTCTCACATTATATAATCCAAATCATACTAGAAAGAGTTTTTTATTTCCATCAATTGTTGTTTTCTAGAGGATAGCCTTTTCTCATAATTATGAAATAATGAATTTATTACAATATTCAATGTAATGAAGGAATTACATGCCACATACGGGGTCTTAAAATTAATAAAAATCTTTGAATGATGTGTATTCCTAAAATAGGATAGTTTTTTCATGATAATAATTTCCAAAAGATTTTTTAAGTATTGAAAAATAGTTTTAATGTTTTTAATGATGTATGTAATGATTTAGTGAAGGTTGGAGATTTTAGTAAATATGCACTAAATCCAAAACCAGGACATATAGAAATCCCTAATTTCGTGGTTTAGGCTAGGTTATGATTTTTAATACCATGAATTAGTGTGTATATTGTGAATATATTAAAAATGATTTATCAAAATTTTACTATTTGATTAGAATTTTTATTTGGATTCCCATATCAATATGTGATGATCAATATATTAAAAATGATGATTAAATATGATTAATAACATATTAATAGTCTATATTTTTCATTGATTGTCTATGTTGTATAGAAAGCCTCGATGGGATTATAATACCACAAAGACGAGGGTAGAATAAGTTGTAACCAAAACTATAACCCTTTAATAATTTTTCAAATATCAAATATTGTGAATAAATTTTTTTAGAATAAACATCACTAATTAAAAGTATGGGGAATAACACACTTTGTAATATGAATTTCAAAAGATTCACTAACTCTTTTTCAAGTGGTTAATCCTTGGTTTATAATGATTATGATCATACTTTATACTTGGATATCTTATTATCAGCATGAGATTTTTATGTTTTAGGAATTTTACCATGATATCCAAATTACTATATGTATCTCAATAATCATTAATAATTAAATTGAACTATTACATCCCCCTCATGTTCATATAGAATTTAGATAAAATCTACACACTAATTCATCTTCTCAATAATTAACATGACCTCTCTAAAATGCATCCTATAATAAGTGGGTGGAACTCTCAATGATTTATCTCTCCAATCATTACACATTGATTCTGGTGAAATAACATATATGTATATCCTTTTCATATATAGAGGAACGATTCTAATGGCTATTTCATTATTTTAACATCTAAAAAATATAAAATATTTATTTTTAATTTATTAATAATATCAATAATATAAATTTACCTATTATTGTGTGGATTTATTGATTATATCTTGGTTACTTTTAAACTCATTATTCAAAGGATCTTTAAATTTTGGTGGTACCATCAAGGTTGTGTGAACACCCCTTATACCATCAAAGAGTCTTCAAATATGTTTTTTCTGGACAAAAATTATACCTCAATTAATTTCATATTTCCTTTTATAATATTCATCATGGTGTAACATTCCTAATACATGTTTTGATGTACTCATATAAGAGAAACATCATAAATAAATTTTAAAATTTCGATGTATGATCACATCCTTCACGACATATATTGATATTCCACAGTGAACCTATATTCTGTAAAAGCATCAACAAAATATAATTCATCCCTCTATTATACATGATCATATTTTCAGTAAATATAAAATCAAAATTCAGTTATTTCTTATTAATTAATTCTCCCAAAAATGTTTTAATTTTGTTCCTATAATATGAGTGTTACTTATACAACACCCCAAATGGTATAATGGTGTCTTTGAGGGATCTACCATATTTCATTCTAATGAATAATACATTATTGAGAATGTAAAAATTAATATAATCTCATAGATTACACAACCAATTTTTCAATTCAATTTATGTGGAATCATCAATCTCATAATTTTTTTTTGGAATCATGAAAATATTTGCATGTGAACTTATTCAGTCCACTTCTAACGATCCCTATTGTTTCTGAAAAAAAATAAAACTCCTATTCTCATTTACCACTTTTCTATAACCTATAAAATGACATTGAGACAATATCCCCAATTATAAGAAGAGTAACATTGTATTTGTTTCTTTTATCAACACATATTTATGAATTAAATAGATGAAATAAAATAAAAAACATTTTGGATTTCTAGGATACAACACTGTCAATTGTGGGGAGGAATCCATCATATGGAACTACGAAATATATACAGAACATGATAATTTTTTAAAACATACTATATATAAATAAAAACACTTTAATCATACCCATTTAAAAAACATTTCTTTATATAATTATGATTCAATCATTAATACTATACAGTATTGAATAAAATATTTATTAGATAATTATTTACTTATATAATTTCCAATGGGAAGAAAAATCACATCTTTTGTACTCAATATATAAATTTATCTATACTCTTTTAGTTGTTTCTTGAAATAACACAACATACATATCAATTATTTTTATAATAT
Organism: Viscum album; assembly: GCA_963277665.1. Classification (NCBI taxonomy): domain Eukaryota; kingdom Viridiplantae; phylum Streptophyta; class Magnoliopsida; order Santalales; family Viscaceae; genus Viscum; species Viscum album. The sequence goes on along the minus strand of OY728126.1, from coordinate 1,390,487,120 downwards.
GGATGAATTTGTTCATGTACTCTTATGTAACACATATTCCTCTATAATAGAATGCACAATAATATTTATAATTTTTATTATCGTCATATCGTACTCAAACACATTGAAATATCTATAAATTTTGTAACATGTATATTTATCATTAACTAAATTAAAAATTTAGAATACAATTTAAATACTTATTGATTCATTTTTCATCAATAAGATAATACTCCTTTAGATTTATTTTATATCATACATAAAGAATAATTACAAAAACATAGTTTAGTTTTGATGATTCCAAATATAATATTATAACTATTAATATTTGAAATCTTATTTCATCGACAGTCTAATATTTATCATTAGTAGACAACATGGTACCATGTTTTAAAGTAATAGAAACCTACCTAAATTCTTCCTTTTAAGAAGTTTTCAATAACTCATGTGCATATTTTCCTTATGAATGAATGAGGTAACCTCTATTTTTCATCATGTAAATGCCAAAAATTAATATCATCTCTCTTATCATAGAAATATCAATGTTTTTCTTAATGGGAAATATAATCCTCAGTTTCGTTTTCATTATTTTGGTAAAAAAGTAATTTCAATAGTTTATATTATCACAATGATAGAATTAATTACATCTCCCTTGAGATATATATTTGAATCCACTTTTCATTTATTTATATTCATGGAATATAAGTTATTCTATAGATTCAAATAAACGAGTTTTTTAAATTTATCCAGCCATATAAATCCATATCCCACATTTACACTTGATAACCATAATATCCTAGGATAAAATCATTTGGTGGTTCAGTATAGACCACCTCCCTCATTTCAAAATTCATGAATGCTTACTTCTAGTATATTTAGAAAACAATATAATTAATTTAAACACATATATCAATAAGAATACATATAATTTAATGTCTTAAACATAGATAAAACTTTTCATAAAAATATATACATTCTGTTTTACAATATTTATTTAGTACAAGTTAATATTTTTTTAGTATACTTATACTTATTTTAGTTTATTATTATAACACCACTTTTTCCAATTATCTTTCTTATATTTATGATGCTAAATAACTCAAAAGCATTATTCTTTTCAAATTGATATATTTTTTCTTACATTTTTGTAATTTAATATTTATTTTCAATGGAATGTTCAAAATTATTTTGGTCGACCTGAAAATTAAATATTTCATGAATAGATTTACATAAAATATAGTATTTTTAATATCCTCTGTTGTTTTATTCAAGAATGTACATAGCGTGCAAATTATTTATATGTATTCAGAAAATAATATCCTCTCATCTAAGACTATCCTTATCACATTATATATTAAAACTCTTAAAAGCCTTTTCAATGTATTCATATGGAATCGAAAAAAATGGAATGAATCCTACATCATCATAAAAATATTATTCAATTTTTTCATCAATAATAAATTATTTTTTCGATACCATTTTTTTCATAAGAAAATAACATCAAATTAAAAAAATTCTATCTAATAGTATTGTTGTAATACTGATATGTTATTCTATTGGGTGGGTATTAGTGAAATATACCTCCAAAAAATATCCCATCAGAACTGTACAAATATTTACATTAAATATTCACATAAAAATGGTTTTCCAATAGAATTTGATAATTTTCATTTAGATTCATATTAAATCACATATCAAAAAAATTATTCACTATGTTTATCAATGTATGAAATAATTAATCTTGTATAAACCCAGTATATTATCTTTTCACAAAATTTAATTAAATTAACCATCTTATGATAATATTATTATTCTCATTTCTAACAAACTTGGTTTCTATTTATCAACAACAATATTTAAGAACGGTTTGTATAAAACAAAAATTAAATTCATTATTCCACACATCTAATGATATAACTCGGTGAATCTATTAATGTGATTTCATCTAATATAAATCCAAAATATGATGATATCATATCTTTAATTATTAATGATTGAATAAAAAACGTTTTTACAAATCGCAAGAGAATTTAGTTTGATTAAAAAATTATAATTAATATGAAAAACATAATTATCAAATTTTTAAAAAAAATTATTTTCATTACTAGGATTCAATTATCCATAAATCACACCAACGATTGTACAATATGAAGTGTTTTATTGGTTTGATATTTGATAATTTATAAATATTGTTTTCCTTTTTTATTTTGTGACAAGTATTACAACTGCTGATTATTTCATTAATTATCTTCAGTAGGTTTATCAAAACATATTTTTCACAAGAATAGAAGTGTTATTTTAACAAAATAACTATGTCCCCTTTGATGGATAAATATTCCCTTATTCATACTCAAACAATATGATTCTATATTATTATAAGTATTTAACAAATCCATTATAATAAACATTTCATTAATGGTAAATATATAAACCTAAATATGTTTAATGACATATCCAATCCTCAGAATGAATACATCGTTAAAATTTTCATAAATCCATCAGATACTAAATATACTGTTCCTCAATAATAAATTTATTAAAACAAAAAATGGATTTATTATAATCAATCATATTGAATACAACTACTCTAAAATTTAATGACTCTTTTTTACGAATAAAAAAAATCTTTTATAAGCCCATTGGATATCTTTCAAGAGTCTCTTTTTCACGTTGTGTTTAAAGAGTAACTAATATTATATATATTAGTATTCTCCCCATTAATATATTTCTATGAATCCTTGATCACTGGCACTATGTCTTCATTTATCCTCTTACTGGGAGAATTTTTTGGATAATTTCTTTTTCAACGTCGAATTAATTAGGAATATAAGACACCTTTTGTTGGTTAATTTGGGTTGTTCAAAAATCATATTAGTTTTAATAATATAGTTATAGAAATTACGTAATTATACATTCTCATTAAATTGTTTTATTTAATAGCCTCTAGAATCATGATATTAAAAAAACCTCTATTGATGTCATCTCTCATATTATTAATGTTGAATGTTATACAAGAACTCATAATCATCCTTCCATTACTCTCCATATCACCATCACTTCCCTTTAAAGTAAACCACATTTTGGTATAAAATAGATTATTTAGAATCCACTCATTATTTTTTCCTTTAGTTTTAACACTAATACTTTTAATTAACCTTATATTTCTTAGTAGATATATCCTTTGATATACATTTTATATTTGTAATATCTTTGATTCAAATATTTTTGTTATGCATCAATTGACATTAATGTTACCAAATATATATTTGAAATAATAGTGGGTGTATTATACATCATGGTTGGGGTGATTAGTTTTTTTATTCATCTCAAATACATCCTCAGAGGTCATAATCCCATGTTTTCAACATATTTGTAAATTATACAGTTGGATTTTCTCCTTGATTCTTCGTTTAATTGAACATTTTATTTATAATTTTTTTTATTGAACAATTTCATTAAAATAATTTCATAACTCAAAAAAATGACTCTCCTTAAAAAATTCATATACCACTACATTATACTGAAGAAATTATATCTTTTCATTATTGTAAATGATAAATTCTTCATAAATATTAGGAATAATATTCTATCTTTTAATGGTATCATGTGTTTCTACCATTTCATATCTAAACTCCCATTCTATATCATATATTTCATTGACTGGCATTTCATTGATATATTTTCTTAATAAATAATTTTCATTATTCAAATAATAAATTTCACTTTCAAAAATTTAGATTTTCTTGACACTAATCAAAATTTCTATAATTAATTTAATTCATTCGAAGTCTCCTCATACTACTTTATTTTTTACTTCATCCTATTTCCACTATAAATGAAATATATAGGATCTGAATTGATTTTACAATGAAATTAATTTTTCCTTTGATTTCTCTATATTATTCTTCTCTTTTACATTCCTCTTAAACATATAAGGAATTTTAATTTGTGGGAATTTAACTTTTTCTTGATCTATTTACCTTTAATTATAATTTTAAAGAACTCCTATAAATGCATTAAATTTCCATAATTTATGATAATCATTGAGAATGATCATCACATTCAAACTATTAATTTCTCATATAGAAAAAACCCAATATGTTTTTAAAACATTTAGGATTGATATAGTTAGAATAATTTTTACACATATTTTTATGCTTTCATAATTGATACATGTTTTTACAAAACTATAAAAAATCATCATAAAATATAGAATCGTTTTCTTCATAGATTTCTTCCGGTTGAGACGTATTAAACTCATCATATGTAAATTATTTAAAATATTTGGAAACTATTAATGTTTCATATTTTATTTTTCTCATTATGGTCACCCATATCGATGTTTATCATGCATCATAATATTTTTTAAAATAAAATGTATAGTTTATAATTTTATAAATATGTTTCTTTTAAATAAATATATTAAACATATTATTTATTTTAAATAAAATTTGATATTAAAATCTTGTGGTGTTATATTCATCAACCCATAAAATACTAATTTCTTAATAGATGTATTACACTAATGAGAAAACTAGTGTAATTTTACCTCATTTTATATTCATGTTTCAATGTTTCTTCCACAAGAATATGACTTCTCTACTAATTTTTAACATAGTGGGTGGTATTTTTTAATAATAATGTTTCTCCATGATGAAATATTTCTAGTAGTTATTCCTTACAAATCATTTTACAACATTACTAACTTTGTGTTTTGTACCCGGGAAGGATTTGGAATTTAATTCCACAAAAGTAAGACATCACACACATCATGCTCCTCTGTGGGTTTTGAGGAATTGTAAGATGATATGATATTGCCCCATTATGATTGAGGATTTTATGAAAGACAATGTATTTAGGGCTCAAAATTCCCTTCTTAAAAAACATAACCCAAATCCCGGGTGATCTTCAAAGGAATACCTTATCTCTTACCAAATAATCCAAATGTCACTAATTATTATTATTATCATATATTGTTTATTTCCTCCATCAAGTGTAAATATATCATTTAATGGCTTGAATCCTCTATGGAATCGATTGATCATTATCATGCCACTATAATTTAAACCCCCAAAATCATTCAAACATATAAGAGTTATACACTTATTCAATCATATTTAAACACAACTAGTTCAAATTAATTGGGTAAATTTATATTTTTATTTTATGAGAGATCCACCTAAGGAAGTGGTTTATCGAAACATACATTTAAATACATTGAGCAAAATCATAGAAAATTCCCTACATTATAAATTTTCCTTTAAAATTGTCCGACAATTTACTCATGAAAAATGTGTGGAAACTTTTCTATGTATCTAATTCTTATCGAAGAATTCTGTATAATGTTTTGGTAATAATCATATCTCAAATTGAATTAATTATGATTGGTACTCCATGAATACATAAAAATGTATTTATTTATTTCTTGTAAATTTGATCATGAAATGAATATTCTTGAATATTAAATAAATGTGTTGACTTCCTAGGGTTTAAACATTAAACAAAATGGAATTATGGACTATAGGATTCGTTGAAAGAAAAACTACAAAATTCATGGAAATGTTTTCATATTTCCTTTTTTGGGATAACTAATTATTGCATCATCACTTTAGACTAATTTCATTAAAATTTAATTTATTGGAATACCAAGTATTGAGATACACACAATATAATATATCTCTTCATATTTCCCAATAAGGAAAATTCATTGGATCACTTGTCCTTTTAGGATGGATATAGCATGATGAGATTTATATTTCAACCAATATCTATTAAATCAATTCAATTATGAATGAAATGCATATTCATTTCTAAAAACATATAATTTTATCAAAACCAATATTGATCTATTGATTTTTCCCTACCTTATTTTATTAATCCATATCCCACTTTAATTCCCCCCATGATCTTTACTTTGATATATAGTTAATTATTCATTAGGTAAATATAAAATTTCTCCCCTTTATTTATTATTTCAATGTTTATCCATTGAAAATCCATGATTATTAAGTCTCATTTAACCCACTTCATAGATAAAATAAGATGATATTTCTCACTCTAAGTTTCAAAAATCTTTTACTTTTTTATTAGGTGGTAATGTATCAGGTTATGATAGTCTATTATAACATTCAACCTTCTCTATTAGTGCTTGATAAACTACTAAAAAGTGAATATATATTTTTCTCCAATGATTAATATATTTTTTACACATTTAAACATTCAGATAATTCATCAATATTTTCAAATACAACTTCATTGTTTTATGTTACAAATCTAGATTAATGTAATTTTTCTCATGAAAATATATTTGGAACGATTCATATGCTACTACAATATAATTTTTATGAATAAATATCCCAAACACATGTTTTATTCATCATTCGGTATTAAAAAAACTCATACACTTAATGTTAGTGAGACTATAAGTGTATTTTCCACCCAACTCTTCAGATCCTTGAAATTTTATACAAATTCATATATTAATTTTAAATTTTCTCACTTATATGTTAATATAGTTATATATTTTTATAGTTGTGATAAGGTTTGCATAAAAAATAATATTTATCAAGAATGACTAGATAAGTTATTTTTATCTATTATTGTGTCTAGTATGGGCCAATCCTTAATAACCTTAGTACCCAAATCCATTTTAATTAAGATTTTGATAAAAATATATTTTTTTTATGTGGGAACTAAAATATGAACTTATTTTTATTACATGAACATTAATGAAACATTCTGTATCCATATTTTTTATTTTATAAATTTTCATTTAAATTTATTATTTTTCAAGGTAAAAGTATAGTCTATAAATTCTATTAATGTTTTTTCTTTTCTCTAATAACATATGTTAATATCACCTATAAATTGTACCAAAAATAGATATAGGTAACCTTATATGAATTTATCCTTCATATCCATGAAGTTGGAAGGGTATTTAATTTTTCTAAATTATATCACTATGAATTCATATTACAAATATTTTGTAGGAATATTTATCTAGGTTATATCTTCACATTTTATCCTTAATTAATTGTATCCATATTATTCTTTAATAATTTATTACTATTTATCCCCTAGAAGATGATCTAACAAGTCATCAATATGAGTTATAACGTATAGTATCTTTTCCATAATATTATTTATTTAATAGTAATCAATGTAATGTCAAATTAGCCCATATTTATTCTTAACAAATTGGTTATGTAAATCCCATAGTAAATCAAATGGTTTTATAAAACCCTTACAATGATTATATTGGACATTTTAATTAATTAGTCCACTTTTGGGGGTTATTATTTATTGATTTTTATATTTCTTCATAGTTACATGTGTGATTTCTCTTTGAAACAAAATCACACGATTTATGTGAAGACCACAAAACACTTCTAAAAATACATCAAAACATTTTCTCTCCAAATGATTTTATTTAATATCATGTTTTCCCCTAAAAATGTAATATTAATTAACCCCCAATGCATGATTCGGAATTAATATCCATATAATGGAAGTATCTTTCTTAAAGAGTTCATTGTCATAATTTCATTGACAAAAGGCTACAGGTCGACTGGTTATATGAAATGGGACATCCATATCCTAAAAATGGATATATAATATATATACATATATATATATATTTCAATATAATCCCAATATCAATTCCAATTACACTAAAGAGATATTAATTATAATAATTTGAAGCACAATCTCATTAATATCTATTAGTGAGGATTTATAAACATGGGATGAAATTTCCATACCACTAGAGTATTTCGTCAATATACAAAATATAAAAATTGTGGATATGGAAAAATTGTAATATTTTTTTTATATTTTATGTAAATTATAGATCTTGGATCAAATAAGATATTTTCAATAATTACTATATATATGCCTATCTAAAATTCATTATTCTCACTGTCATCCCTTACTAAAACTAAAATGGTTAGCAGGAATATCATGTAATAATATTCTAAGTAATATAAAATATTATTTGTCAAATCAAGAATAATATTTCCTAAAATATATTACCATCATTTTAGAAAACATAATTTTAGGTTCATCCTCCTTACTGTTGGATTATCACAAGTTTTTTAGGTTTTATCATCCTACTCATAATAATATAATACCCATAATTACTAAACCTCACTCCAAAACCAAATCAAATTCACAAACCTATAACCTAAGATGAGATTATTGAATAAATAATATATACCTAAATTTTGATATAAACATAGATGACTCAGCATAATTATCGTTTATTTTATGTCATTTCTATAAATTAATAACTAGCTATCATGAATTAAAATAACCTAAATACAAAAGGTGTAGTGTCTTTGGATGATAAATACATAATGAATATATTTTTCAATGATTATTATATATATTTCACAAATATTCATTAGACATAAAGCACTTGTAGGCATATCATAGATAATAATATTATTAATATTATCAGATAATTCAAACATAATAATGTTTTAGCTTATACTCTATGTAAGGGAAAAAAGAGAGAGAGAAAAATCATATATCATAGGAAAGAATAACATAATCATGTGGTTATAATAAAATAATTACATAATAAAGTCATAAAAATTTGGAATCGTACTTAATAAATCATTGAACATAAATCATGGGTCAACGAATAAGTCTTTTGGAATAAAATAATAAATTTATAATATGAGTGGGTAAAATGAGTTAATAATCATGATATATAAAAACATAACATAGAAATAAGAATGGGCTATATACATAAGAAAAGAAAACATACACTTTACATTAATTCCCATTTCATATACTGTCATCACATAGAGGATAGATTACCATGGTGGATTGGTCTTTCTTCCTAATCTATACCATATGATCTATGGATATGTAAGTTTTTACCCAATGAAATGAAGGGATTTATAATTTATTGCCCACCCCTCACATTTTGGGTTTAGTTTAATCTCCCTTCCTAGTTGTCTCATAGAATATAAAATTTTACCCATTTCATTGGAGGGTCATATAATTTTAATAAAACCCAAAAAATATAGAACACAATCACAGGTGTTTCCACAAGAACAATTAAAAATTATTAATTCCATCAATCCTTAATTAATCTCTGAGAAAGAATATATATTCATGAAAACAATCATAAAGAACTATTATAATCCACATATAGGAACAAGTTTGAAAATATTATAAAAGTGTATACCCAATGAAGAATAAAAAATATTGATGCATGTTTACATAGATGAAATTGTTAGTACCATGTTATAAATAATTTTTTTTAGAAGATGAAATATTTTTGGTGATTTTATTTCTTATTAATGATGATTGAGAAGAACAATAATTAATTAACTTTGAAAAAGATGAAAATCAGTCAAATATTTATATTTAGAAGATAAAAATCACAATTCTTGAGAAATGTTATTGGATATGAAAGATTATTTTTGGATGGAGTGGTTAATTAGACTCAACATAGATCTGGATGGAAATTAATATCATAATGAAAAGCTATAATATGATTCTACATTAAATAGATAAAAATATGAAAATTCATTACTGATCATTTAGTTTTCATAAATCATAATATCTATGTGAATATTTTGGTGTAACCCTTATGATTAAAGGGATGATAACAAGTTCTTGCAATTATATTGAGTTTCTAATTCGAATGAAATAAGTTACTGGATGGATGAGATGATATGATACATCTGAATGTATGATATAATGTTCTAAATTGAATCTTAAATGTATTCAAATGCAAGAAGAATTTTTTATACAAGTTGTAGTTTAATGAAAAAATATGATATGAAAGAAAAATAATTATGGTCTCTATACATCACTGTGAGACCACAAGTGGTATAAATTTATTTAAGGATGTGATGTTTTTTTCGACACATGATTTTAAAAAGATATGGGTTTTCTGTCATACCAATAAAACATGATAAATAAACATCATTGAAATAAGTTTTTTAATGTTGAAAGTATTAAACATAATTAGAATATTTGAGAAGATGATAAAGTATATTATTTTGACACTCTTTTGGAGGATAAATTTTCCATCAATAATTAGAGTAACTCTAATACCGATCATCAGATGCTAAGTTGGTTTCCTAAGCAATCAGATACAGATTTTTTATTTGTGAAGAATTTTTGGGAAAAATAAATTTAAATTGAATTGAGATTTTTTGGGACCAATAAATACAAAAAATAGGAAATATCTGTTGCCTATATAAATAATAAAATAATATATCAATGGAAATGTAGTCTACCATTTTAATGAAGATAAATTATTGGTTGTTTTCTTTATTAATTTGGATAAGATAAAAGAATAAATATGATATTTTTTACGTTTTGTTATAAGATAAACTCTCTTTTCTAATGTAAAAATTGGGTCCATAGCAATTGGAATTGCAATTAAAATGGTCATTGGATCAAATCAAAGCCTGATCCATTAGGATTAGACTGATACTGATATACCACATCGGTCATTAGACAACAATACAAACAGGATCATTGTCCTAAGAAAATTATGAATGGAAAAAAAATCAAGAAGCTATAAAGGTGTTTAAAAATAGGGTATGGAATACTACTAGAGGATTTTGAAGCTTGTATTTAATAATTTACAATTCATTTATGATTTATTTATACATTGGTCAAGAAAATAAATTTGACAATATGCCATAATAATAAGAATAAATCATAATTGGGTATCATAAAAAGACTATGTTCTATGAAGAAAGTTTGTAGAAAGTCAAATTTCTGAGATGATTCTATAATATTCACGATGATAAGAGAAAATTTAAGGATTTTAATGAATTATCCCAAAATTAGTCGAAATTGATTTTTTGGAAAATTATGGTTGAGAGAGAAATATTTTCAAAATCCATCCCAAACCACTTTTCCATCCCCTATAAATAGTTTATGTATTTTTTACTTTTAAAAATGGATAAACTATTGAATAGATAAGGAGGAGATCTGACTAATTTTAGAGATAATATGTTTTTAGATAATTAGTTCTTAATGATGTTTACAGGACATAATAATAAAATGAGAATAGAAAATATTATTATCAAAGTTTCTGGATCATATCATGAAATTTAATTTACACTTTCAGACTCATAGTGAAGATGTTTAGATTTGTTTTTGTTGAATTATATCATCGGATTATTATCATTATGAGTAAGTGTATTATTATTATCAAACTAGGGAATTGAACTATTCATCAATTCAATGTCATGGAAGATTCATACATACGGGTGGGTAGGATAGTGAATAACTTTTTGTAACATCCAAGACCTGAACAGCCACCCGAAGAGTACTAAACAAGCCTGGTGTTAATACCTTTGGTGCACCTCCAAAAAATTCCAAAGGATGATGACTAGTAGCAAGGGTCTGAATAAGTATAGTGGAGAGGATACACACTCATGAAGGATTATAATGGTACTGTTCTGAGAAATAATATATAACAAGCAGTAGAAATAAATGACCCAGCAGACTCGAACCAAACCCACAGAGCGAAATCATAGTAATGAGTGGATACACAACAGTTGAAATGTAGAAACAATAGCAACAGAAATTAAACTCAACAACTTGTTGAACCACTTGTAACAATTAATAAAATAAAAAAAATCATTTATCCATTGCACGTCAATATATAAAAGAGTGCCAATGGTTAACATATAGTATCTTCTGTAGTCAAGGTAAAAATTCCGGAACATGAAAGAAAGAAAAAAAAGTAAACTTCAGATATGCAAGTCTTCTAGGTCCCTACAACCTCTATTCGATAGCTAAAAAAGTCTAACACCTGAAGTTAGACTATCTCCTGCACGCAAATCCATAATGTCTACACATGTCCCGAAGGGCCCATGCAGACTATTAGACGAATCTCAATTGGATACCACTCAATGGTGCTAAGCTAATATAATTGTTTGAGAAGATGTACATTTATATTGAATATAGTAACAATTACGATTCACAAATAAACACAAACTCCACAGGTGCTCAGTATCCACCATGAAGTGTCACCTTCTTTGGCCAACGTTGGAATCTATGTCATGTATCCTGTCACCATCATCCCATAACACAAGGTGTCTCAAGTACCAACATCACGAGAGCACAATGAAGATGTAGTAACTCAGAAGAACAATGATGTCTATCCTTAAATAAGTTACCAGAGGGACAATGAATTATTCCATTAATAAAGTAACTGGAGGTACAAAAATGTCTTCCCTCAAATCAATATTCAGAGGGACATCGATGTCTTCCCTCGCACCCTAGAAAGCCTCTTCCCCCATCCCGATAGCCTCAACGCTCTCCCCTGAAGGCTCCTCACATTCCATGTGGATCCCTATTCCAAGCACCCTAAAACCAATAGTACCTAAAATATAACAAACGGTGGCCTCTACCCATATGAGTTGTCAAAACCACCTCATCATGGAGTCTCTTTGTTTTCACACAACTCAAAGATCCGAGTGAGCAGTAATCACCAAAATATGTTCCCAACACACAAAATATCTTACACCTTGTGCCCCTATGACCATGCCACTCATTTATGAGGGCCTCTCTATCCATGTAACCAGGTCCATGACCAACCAAATAGTCACACTACTTCAAGCCAACATCCATGACACCCAATCATGTTGTCAAAACCACCCAATGTTACCAGGGAAAACCCCAACCCATGATCGGCATCACTCAACAATACCCAAGCAATGCCTGGAACAACCCAAAGGTTCTATCATATGAAATATCACACATCACAAATATATAATCAAATGAAATACATTAAATAGGAAAAACAAATTAATCATTTGAATTTCACTAGCTATTTAATGTCCCATACCATCACCAATGACTTGGGACCCTCAAAAAATTCAAATCATTACTAAACAAATTTGATATAGTAGATTAACAAAACAATTCATTTTAATGCATTTTCGTAAACCTGACCAAAATGCCTCAATTGAGAAATGACCCCTTGCATGGCCCTTCTCAAGAATGAAAAGGGAAAATGGCATACCCAAAGGCACCCCCATGTCGGATAAGCATTTTAATATGTAATAGAATATAAAACATGGTCTCATTCCAAATACCCAAATATGCACCAAAGGCCACATCCCCCAAAATTCTTTTTGACTGAAAATTAAATTTTTTATTATGAAAACACTTTTGAGGAAAAAGTGAGAAACCATACATGAGGCCACAACTTAAAACTACCAAACCAATATGGAACAAAATTTTAAGGCCAAACAACATCAATCCTCAAAAGAGGATCCCCTACCCAGCATAAAAACAATAAGATCATCTTCCTTCTTCTCCTCGCTACCGGCTAGCTGTCCTGTGCATGAATGCACAGGCCTGATACCGATGGAAAAACCATACCCTCTCAAACATCCAATTCTAGAGTGAAGATTAGAAGATACCCTCTTCTCTAAACCCCATCTGGAGGAACCACTTACGATCCGGATCCAGAAACACACAATCCTAAAACCATATGGCCGCAGGATTCAAAAACCCAAAAGTTCATTCCACCAATTCAACCAATTCAACCCAACCGACCCAATGAACTGAAATATCCACCATTAATACAAATTCAACACAAATGAAAAAAACACCAAAATCGATGGAAAAAACACCAAAATCGGACCTGAGAGGAATGTCGTTGGACGCTGAATGCCAAAACAAAAGACACTCCCCCTCCGGCGCCACACCGGTGCCAGCGTCGAGCAACGCCTTAGTGGAAACTCCCCCTCCAGACTCATGGTCTTTTCGTGATGCGTCGTCACCCCTACACCTCATTCGTGCCCCCCATTTTGTTCCCAACACCTCAAATATATTCTGCACAGCATCGGTGTCCGCCACAATGAGTTAATTCACCCCAAGGGCAGTAAAAAAATAAATCATGATTCCATTAACTTCATGTTACCCACATATAATGATTATCCTAATGTCAAGAAACTCATACATATATATAAATATGCCATGCCCCCTATATGGTTCCAATCCCACTGGAAAACATATGTTCTGTCCCCATAAATCCTCTTCACCTCCTGCACTCAAAGGTAACATGCCTTAATGGGGCATTCCAAAACAAGTAAAAACATAATAGATCATGGACACACCGTATGTGTACCTCTAATTGTCATCAACTCCCCATCCTATTCCACCCTTGGAAGCTCTACAGTGTGCACCGGACCTGATATATGACTACCTGATGCATAACATTTTTATGGTACTATTGTATTCACCAGACACTGACCCCTCAGTTGCATCCCACAGTCTATGTAACATCCTCTGCGAGCAGCTAAACCTCGGTTACTATCACCAAGTACCATCCCCAATCCTACTCAATATTCCACCATCTATCCTAGTCCCTACCTACTGACGATCTAAGAAGGATAATTGTAGAGCATCTCTAGTTTTCTTCCCTGTCCACATGCCCAACACTCTTTTGGAGTCCTATCAAACCGAGTCTGAACATTCACTGTTTTTCCACACTAAAATAAATGCACTAAATAAATATAATCTATTGTTCTAGCTAAGTCTGTGGCCTGAATTCCCTATTTGAACTCATCATGTCCTCTCTACCTGGTATCTAAACCATCCCCCGATGTCATTGTCTAAACTATGGGAGACCTCTCTTTCTCATTTCCCTCAGCTATGAGCACCCGATTCACCAACTCTGAGAATGAACTCAACCTGGTGTTATTTAACAAGATCTAAATGGAACGTCATACTATGTCCTTGAAGGGCCTCACCCTTTCTGAGTCATTTAATACTATACCAAGTGAAAAACAAGACAACTCAGTGAAAGTAGCTACATAGTCCATGACAGACATGTCTCCCTACAAAAGGCTCAAGAACACTCGAGCTCTCTTTTCCCCCAGTGTCTGAAAGTAAAATTTCTAATATAACCTTTACTTGAAGTCCTTCCATGTTATTCCTTCCTGTATATGATCATGAACATTCGCATCTAACCAACGCTTTGTCGGTCCTCACCACATTTACATCTCTAGCAAGAACCTCCACCCAGGAGGCATCACTAGCTGATCAAAGATCTTCTGCAAGCACTCTATCCAGTTCTCAGTCACCGGTGGACAAACCTCACCCTTAAATACTAGTGGGTGTTGTGATTGGAAATCTCGTGTCAGATATCCCATTGATGGATCTGTAATATGTGTGCCTATATTGATCCCCTACAAGATACATATTATACTATACTAGAGTTTATTTTCGAGCCTCCAACGGAATGCTTCTAACCCGACTATTTCCTTTCCAACACTAGATCATGAACATGACACTATCCATGGGCATGTTGTTGTGGCTCATGATATTCTTTTTACTCTGGTGTCAAATCATGATCGTGCACCTATGGAACTGTACCATCACCTGCCTGATGCTCCATCTGAATCGTCTAGGAGGAACCCGCTGAACACCATAATGGTCATACAAACCACATATATAACAGTATATATATATATATATATATCATGGATAAAATAAACATATTGAAAATGAAGCGAATAAAAACTAACCTTACCTAGCTTCAACAGAGCCAAGTATCATAGTACCTCGGGTCATGCCCATCATGACAACCAATGTTGTCTGAAAAGAACGACTGAGTTGATCGGTCCTGACAGTCATACTACATCAAAAAGATTTCCAAGACACCCAAACCTAGTGATCAAAATCACATCAACAATACTACTTGCCTGCTCGTACAAGATTCATTCCAAAAATCTACATACATAAGATATTATGAATATATAATATGCATTGAATGATATATGGCAATAAACTAGAAATTTTATTCAGAATTTCAATATTTCACATTTCAATGCGTACAAAGTAGGGAAATCGATATTATTCACATGGCATTATCACTTCACAAAGCATACACGCAGTTATAAAATTGAAATACCCAGAAAAAGATTCCTATCAAAATCCAAAAAATCACACCTTGCTAAACCGGGCCAAGGTCCAATTCTCCCTTACCGAACTGGGTCATGGGTTACATATCACAATCAATAACATCATACATGAAGTGATCCACAATGGTGGAAATCACATTAATAGTTATCTAATCAAAAAGTAAACAGCAATTCCCACCCCTGGAAACTTGGTATATCCCTCGTACCAGGGTCTGTAGGCACCCATGAACAAGCTAGAAACATAGTTCCAGTAACAACCTATCTC
The DNA here is from genome assembly GCA_963277665.1 of Viscum album. Lineage (NCBI taxonomy): Eukaryota > Viridiplantae > Streptophyta > Magnoliopsida > Santalales > Viscaceae > Viscum > Viscum album. The sequence goes on along the minus strand of OY728126.1, from coordinate 1,390,470,956 downwards.
CAGTCTACCATATCTCAAATAGTATGACTGACTGAAATATTATGATAAGTCTCAATATCATTAGTGTCCAACAAAAATGACTAATAAATCCATATCAAGAACCCCTTTGATACCACTTTGTAACATCACAGACCTAAACATTCTCTCGAACAGTGTGAAAAGGTCCTGGAGTTACTACCTTAGGCGCACCTCCCCAAACACCAAATGATGCCGACTGGCAGGGAGGATCCGAATACGTATAGTGTGGATGCTATTCCCTCTTAAATAATAATAATGGTTTTGTTCCGTGAAATAATATAAAACAATCAGTAGAAATAAACAACCCAATAGACTAGAACAGGTCATGCAGATCGGAATCACACTCAATAGTAGATAAACAAAAGAATAAAAGTAGAAAATAAAATAGCAGAAATTAAACAAAAAATCTTTCGGAACCACCTGTAACAATTGTTAGAAAAATCAAATCATTCATCCATAACAAGTCTATATATTAAAGGGCACCAATGGCTAATCAACAGTAGCTACAATAAACAATGTATGCATGTTGGTACAATTAATAAAGGAAAACAATATATAAACTTCGACGATGGAGGACCTCTAGGTCCCACCTATCTCCATGAAACTGCTAAAATAGTCCCTCTTCTAATGTTAGAGTCATTCCTACACATATATCAATAAATTACTCATGTGTTCCAAAGGGACCATGTAGGGTGTGAGAAGAATCTCTGTAGGATACCACCCAATGTTGAGTACATAATATACGAGTTTAAGTAGACATGCGTTAATAAGGAAAGTATTAACAAATACTATAAACAAACAAAAACACAATCTGTCGGTGCTTAGCCTCTACAAAGGAGCATCACATACTTTTTCCAATTTCGGAATCTCTAACATTTATCTTGGCACCATGTTCACACTGAAATAGTGTGTCTCAAGTACTGATGTCTTGAAGGCATTCCCAATAATTACTAACTTAGAGGAACTGTGATGCCTGTACTCAAATAAGCAACCATAGTCACAACAATGTCTTCCCTCAATAAAGTAAACGGAGGGACATAAATGTCTACCCTAAAATCAGTAACTAGAGGGACAATGATGTCTTCCCTCAAACCACAACGAGCATCTTCACCAAACAAATTTCCTTAATGATATCCCCTTGATACTCCTCACATTCCACATGGATTCCTATAGAAAGAACCCCCAAAACCAATAGTACCTCAAATGCTACTAATGGGGGCCTATACCCAAATGAGTGGTCTAAACCACCTCATCATGAAGTCTCTCTATGAGAACAATAATCAATGTTTCGTTCCCCTATGACCATGCCTCTTAAAAAATTAAAAATGAAATTGGGTGGGAGGGTTTAGCCTCCCTGATGAAATCCCAAAGCCACAAATTGATTAATGAATGGACGTCAGATGAGAAATATAGGAGAAACATTTTTTGCCTCCCATAGAATTTTCGTCTGAAAATGGGGATGAAGAAGGTATTTCTGGAAATGATACATGGCGCTCTTTCATTTAAGAGAATAAAAAAATACACGGCATGTATAAAGGACTACATGTCAGGTTGTAGCCTTGTCCATACTCTGACATAAGCGTAGGGAGCCACATGGATTGGATGCCCCACCCGATTCAACAAACGACTGGAACTCAGCTAATACACTGAAGGAAAAATAAACTGTATATTAAGAAACACTACATGTTGTGTTGTAGGAAATCCTTACACGGTCACCACATGGCATGTACTCAGAAATCACATCATCGGTACACGCCTAACCTATACATGGATTATGCTTTGGATTTCATGTCATGTAATCTAGAAATTTCTAGAACATCCTTGATTTTCCTAGTTATCAATGAAACTAGTTAAAAATTCAAATAGGGTTGGGCTTTTGACATGTTCTAAAAACCCTATGTTCTAACATTTTTTATGAAGAAAAATTTGTGAATAATTAGAATGTAGCAAAGTGGTATATTTTTTTAGCATTTAAAGAAATATTATTAACATGTTACATAATATGTATTATATAATTTTATACAAACTGAATTATATCTATTATTGTATTAAAAACAGTGCTACCCCATTTTATAGAAATATCCTACTCCTTATATCCACACAAAACGATTTTTTTCTAGTGGATTGTGTGGTGTTGGATTATTTACAAAGTATTCCAATTATGTAGATACTCTTGTTGAGTATTGGACATTATAAATTATTTTGTTTCATTGGATGTGTGATTTTTTTTATATTATGTGAATGTGATAAATCTTTTACAGGATACAAAGGTTGTTTCAGAAAGAATGAAACTTAAAATAAATGTCACTAAGTCACCCCACCCTCTCCCTATGATAATTTTTCTAACTGGAAAATTACAATTTGTATTAGATATAGGGTTCTATTAATTTTATTCTAAATTTTTAAAGGAGAAGTTCTGAAGGATAATCTTAATAATGTGAATAGTAATGGGATTTAGATTATTAATGTTAAAAATTATCATATCTATAATGTTATAATTTTATCTTGTCTTATTTCTATTAGGTATAATGTTCTTTAAACTACTCCAGATGGATTTCCTCCAATTAATGAAATATTTACTCACACATCTATATATATAAGAATAATGAAGATAATTATGGAAGAGACGTAAATTTTTTACTCTCACCACTTTCAGAAAGTAGGTTCTTAAGATTTAAATGTGTAGCCACTACCAATAGTTTTAATGATAAGATAAAAAACATTGACCAATGTAATATAAAAGTGAATATGGAAAGGATAAAACTATATAGGATGACGTCTTAAGATCTCATGATGGGTGGATATTAATTCTTTGGTGACTTTCCTACCAGGGTGAATGACATAGTGAGCGCTATCAGACACCTTGGTGAAAATTTAAAAGACTCAACTTTTTTTGAAAAGATCATGAGAGTTATTCTTAAAAACATTTATGTAAATGAATCCCCATTGGAAGATTAATACCAATAATGTAACACCCCAAGATTTCATAGTGTGTTATTTCTTCAAAATAATTCAATAACTTGCACTACACGCAACACTGAGTTCAATCACACCATGACTTACAAAAAAAATCCATTCAAAAGAGGTTATGAATAGTATTATCTAAATTTTAAACATTATATAATCCTTATAATTTTAGAATCCATATTATGAGTTTCTTAGTCATAATACAAGAACAGATTCATTTTCAGTATTGCACTTTTATCAACTTTTGATAGTGAAACCATTTTAAATACAATATTTTAAACTTTTTGACTAAATGGAGACATCAAAAAATATAAAATGAAACATCCCAAGCTTCCACGGTACGCTTTCCTTTGATTAAAACAGTAGCGTGTGTTGTACGCAACTTCGAGTTCTAACACACCGTAACCAATCAAACTAGCTGTTATGAATAGTAATACCTACTTTTTGAAGTTATATATATTTTATATTTTAAAATGGACTTCATTTTTGGATTCGGAATATCAAATTTAGCCTAAGGTGAAATTTTGGTACTTTTCGGATAACTTTCATATTTTGATGAATAGTGAAAATTACTAAATTTTAATTAAAAACAACTTTTTTAATAAAAATAATTAATAGTGATAAATTATGAATTTTAGTGGTTTTAAAGTATATTTAGAATATATTTTTACCATTTAATATAATGTTGGTCATTTTACATAATTTTACAATTAAACCGAACATAAACAAGCGTCAATCTTTTGATAGTTATTATCTCTTAAAAACACGCTTTTTGTTTTGACAGCGGGAATTAATTTTAAATTAATTTCTGCCACTTCTGTGTTTTGAATTTAGGAAAATGGATTCCATATTTGGAATCAGGATGTTCAAATTGTGTAAATAGGTAACTTTTATTTTTAGACATTTTGAATAGTTACTGTGGTAAATATTTTATTTACCATGGTTAAAGGGTAAATCCGGTAAATAAGGGTTAAAAAAAATAATATTATAATAATACTAAATTACCCTAAAACGTGTCTTAACCCTATTGGTTGATACATGGTCGACCATGGGAATCTTTGGGTCTATTTTGGGACCCCATGTATCCACTTGTAAGTGATAATGACACTTTATTTTAATTAAGTTAAAATGAATACAAAAATGACACAAGAATATATCTTTTAGAAAAAAAATTGTTACATAGGGTTATATATTTTGGATTTTAAATTATAAATATTCATTAGAAATATAAAAAGATTTCCTACATAATGATATTTTATTTATAATTTTTAGACATTAAATAATTTATTTTATTTATGACACAATGATGATGCAGTAATTACTATAATAGTGGAAAATTAAAATAATTGATATTATAAATACCCAAATAAATATAATATGAAACTTTTAATGAATTAAACTAATTTTCTAGGATAATATGATATATTAGGATTGATTTAATTGACTTTGTTCGAAGTAATCAATCTGTTATGAGTTTCACAAAAATCAACTATTGAATAGTGTCAAAATTGACATAAAAGAGTTCTTAAAACAAATATTATATTAATAATTGATATTAAATTCCTAAAAATCTAAGGTTAAGCCAAGAGACTTATATCATGATAGGTTCATCATTAATGTACCACTTGGGGGTAGCTTGGATGTATATAGTAAGTTTATTAACCATATTATATAAAAATACAAAGAGACATTGTAAAAGTGAAACTAATTAACTTAGAGTTAATACTTAATGATAAGGTTAATATAAGTACCCAAACCTGTATAAATTCTATTAGTTGAGTGGTTTTCGACCTATCCCCACCTTAACCTTTGAATAATAAGCTTTGGAGCCATTAGAAACCGAATATGAATTTATTATAAATTAATATTTCTAACTTTTCCAAAGGTGCCCCTCACCCCTCTTATAAAAGGGAACTCCTCCTTCTCATTTCTTCACACCTTAAAAGCCTTTTGGTTCGGCCAAACTCTGCCCAAATACTCTCCCAACATCCCTCACTACAACATAGAGGCCTTATTTTGATCAGAAATCCAACCTAAGGAGCCCTTTTGATCAAATCAAAAGGAAGAACCCGAAGAAGAGGTAATGATTTCACCACCCTTCTCCAAGTTCATTTCTTCTTCCACTTCTTCTTCCTTTGTTCTTACCATTATAAAATAATAACTCCAGTATCATATATATTCTGTGATGTTATTATAAATATGGTACAACCATATTCAGTATTCTATCCACCCTTTGAATGACATGTCACCATACGTGCGTACGTACGGCTTACCGTCTCCACGTCGTGGTGTAATTGTTATTCAATATATTATTATTTGGATGGGTATAATAATGATATGTAACTCATGTAAATAATATATATAACATGTTAATGATTCTGTATATATTATATAACAACCATTTATATATTATTTTAATAACAAAAGAATGATATTGTCGCTCGTGCTACGTACGGACTACCGTCTCCACGAACGCGATAAGATTCATCTCCATCGTATCCATTCAAGTATAATTATCATTTGATGATTTAAAAATGATTTTTAAGGAATTGATATCATTCTGGATATGTATAATATACAACCTATCCATTACAAACATGTCTTACGTAACAAAACATATAAAAGAAAACGAGTAAGTTAACACCCGAAACGACGATAATTCTAAGATATTATTAACAAAGCAATTTTAAAAGATCATATATGATATCATATTAATGTATATGATTATTGAATAATTTAATAACAATTATTTCACCATTATACAGGAGGTTAACCTACCCCATCCAAGTAAAAGTTCAAGGTAAGGGTTTATTTCACAATCTCTTCATTATTCGAGGTTGTTTATACGTAATAATCTACTGGGATTTCTTTATCATCCACATCCATGTTACTTCTAAATGTATTTCAAAACATTTTTACTATTTACAAAGAATATGGGTTATAGTCATTTATACCCTTATGTGTTTTTAAAGGAATATTTCCATCGTTTTCCAAACAAGGCACTTTTTACCCTTTGACAAATTTAAGGTAAGAATGTTTTTTTAAACTTATACGGTAGGTGTAGCTATTTACCGCCGTTATAAAATCGTCAAAGATTCCCTTACAAGCTTACAAGGATATTTTCAAAGTAAATGTTTTATTTTATAATTATTTGACATTTAAATTATTTCAAAATGAATAATTTAATAATTTCAGAAAGGTACTCTTTATCAAAATCAGAATTTTAAATGTTTTAATGATTTATCTTTATAAATATTTTTAATTAATGTCTTCAAAATGGTTTTTAAGGATTTATTTATATTGACATGAATGTTTTTAAAAATGTTAATTCCTTTCAAAAGTTTCAAAGTGGTATGGGACACTTTGATTCAAAAATCTCTTTTTAATTACTTCCTTTATAAATGTGTGACTTTTAAATGATTTTAAAAAAGAGATATTTCTCTCAAATAGTTTTGATTTCATCTATGTCAACATCCTTTGATGGATTTTAAGATTATTTGAAGATGATTTATTATGATACAAAAATTCTATATTGTATTGAAAGTTTTGTGATATGTTTGACTGTGGATGTGCTATTTTTATACCATTCATAGTTTATGGTGAAAGTATTGACATTTCGTATGCTAGTTTTAACACAAATGTTAATGTTATGTTTAAACCTTTTCATATGGGAATGCATTGGAATTAATATGTGACGGGTGGAGCCCTCTATAGCTCCTCGATGCATCGGTAGGTCTCATGAGACAAACTAGTGTCTTGGCACAAGGCCTTGACAAAATCTTATTTGTAGTCTTGGCACGAGGCCTTGACTATGTGGTTATGATAGTCTGGCATTATGCATTCCAACATTATGAAAGTGGTTATTGATTTTTGCATGTGATTATTCGATTAGTAGAATATCCATGTGAATAAGTAAATGTCATTATTTCATTTTATTTATGCCATACCATGTTGAAAGTTCATGTTTGAAAGGATTTTGTTTTAGTTATACATTGCCTTAAATGTTTATTCTTATTTATGAAAGTTTCCACTATATTGTTAACCTTACTGGGCATTTGAGCTCACCCCTTTTCTATATTTTATTTTTCCCAGGAAGTGAAGAAGTAAATTATGAATGACCTGCAGGGATATTATGTGGGGATATGAGTGCGGAATATGGAGATATTATGTTGTTGTAGTAGTTTTTCATTTTATGATGTAATGTAATGCTTATGAATATATCTAGTGTTTCCAAGGCTACTAAACCAATCGGTCTTTCGAGATTTGATCTTTCTTGTGATCATGCCAATGTTATGTAATAATGCACCGACTCTAGGCAACTAGGGTCGGGGCGTTACAGTTGGTATCATAGGAAGTTTAGTACAAACCTTGGAAGCTAGATTTAGATAAACTCTGATTAGAGCACGTAGACCTAAGATGAACTTTGAGGATTAGTATAGAAGAACTTCCTAGAATTTTGGTATTGTAGAGATTTTGTGAGTTTTCCGAGAAATACATCCCTGTCTGGATACGAGCAGGTAGAGGCGGCTCTGGCACAGATGTACCTAAGGGTAAAACCCGAAAACACCACTTTGAGCTAGACTCGAACGGGAACTGGTGCACGACAACGGGCCTTGCTGCACTCTTGGTTACGACACTCCCGGGGGATATGCTTAGGATAACTCTCATTTTCTTTACAAATCATTATGAAGGGTTTATGAGTATATACTTCCTCAAAGAAAACATTCTTATGATTATGGATTATATCCATAAATAGTTCAATTTATGTTATGTGTTTTATAAGTATGGGATTATGTATTTTGATTCATAAACTGATCTAGCGTATTCCATTGTTTAGAAATGGCGCCCAGTAGAAGGAATGAGAACTCCAGAAATGCACATGATCCAAAAAGAAGGAAGGATCATATCTTTCATGGTCTTAAGCTAGAATTTATAATAGAAATAGTCTCCCATGTATTATCATCATATGAAGAAATAATATCATGTGTTGATAAGATAAGTAAAGAGTTTACTGAGTCCTATGGCATTGAAGGGAAGCAAGAGAAGAAAAGGATAGAAGAGAGAAATATGGATAAAGGGAAGAGGGAAAAGAAGAATTTTCCCATATGTGGTAACTGTGGAAAGAAACACCCTGGAACTTGCCTGAAAGGAATGAGAGTTTGTTATAAGTGTGGAGGAAAAGGGCACAAAGTACGTGACTACAAGGGTAAGAAAATGGTTTCAAATGTACAATGCTTCATTTGCAAGGAGTTTGGACACTACGCGAACCTATGTCCCAGTCATCAGACTATGACACAAATGATGCTATTGGATAATAATCAAGTTATGATACTACCACAGATGAAGAGGAATGATTAGAGTTCTTATGTTGATTATGTCAATTGAGTGTTGTATCAACAATGTACTTGTTATAATAATTATGGATTATATAAGGATTGTACTGCAGTACTATTTTATTAAGGACTTGAGATTGTGTGGAACAAAGAAAAGTGACTCAATAGCAGGATAAATTTTTGGAAAATATATGGTTGAGAGAATGATAAATCATAATATAGTTCTGATACTGAGGTAGTGATTTTAGAATAATACATGATTGATTTGGGTAAATTATATTGGATATTATTGACTACCTTGAAGCTGATTAATGATTTGTATATTCCATCATTGTTGGGGTTTAAAAATTTTTTGGATTAATGAAGTATATCCAGCATTCCATATGGAATAAGGGAACATGAATGTAATCAATAAAGAATATGGTAATACATGATGAAGGTATTCATATGCTATTACGGGGTAAAAAGGATCTATATTATGTTTACCTTCCTTATAAATGTTGGACTGTGAATTTGGATAGAAGTATTTTGGATAGTTCTAGTTTGGATTATTTTGGATTTCCATAAAAGGACAACCCGGAGGTCGGGCGGCAACCTGTCGCGTCCGACAAGGCTGCGAGACTTGAACCCGCAACCGAAGGGCGACAAGGGTGTATCACCTACCACTGGCCCACGAGACGTCCTGGATTAAATAATGTAGTTTTTATTAAAAGATATTTTAGATGAATTATAAATTCGTTTATTTTGGAACCCTATACGAATAGTGTAAATAGAATTTTTTTTACATTCTATTATCTTTTAGAGTGAAAGATGAGTATGTGGTAGAAATTTATTAATGGATAAAACTCTAATTATAAAGTAAGTATATCTCTATATGATCTTATCCAATCTCATAAAAAATTCCTCAATATTAAGAAAAGCAAATTAGAACAAAAATGTTTTCCTAGATGGTACCTTAAATCATCACTAATTTATGGCTTTGGGATTGTTGGCCTTTTCATATCCATGTTCTCTACCACTCTACATTAGGTAATTGATGGTTAGATTTTTCTTCCATATCCATATTTTACTACATGGAACCCTAGTATGTGTTATTTTCGGTAATCTTCATACTTTCGACTCTTTATTTTAAATAGAGGCCTCATTAATTCATTTTTCGATGTGGGATTTCAACTAAGATATTTTGAAACGTCAAAAATGTGTTATCCCAATACCCTATGTTTTGTTGAACCGATGGTATTTCAAATCATCATAGATTGATGATTTTAAGGACCTCAATTTTATACTTTTTTGTGATTGATGACCTCAATCACTACCTATAAATATTTACGTTTTCATCCAATTATATGTCTCTAATTGCCACCAATGTTCTCCTAATAGAGATCATAATTTGGTGGTGATCCTTTCATTTCTCTTTTCCTCATATTAAGACTAAATTTTAGTAACCCAATTTCCGATGTGGGTTTTCCCACAAATATATTTTCTATTTTCAACCTTTTATTTTCTAAGAACAATTTCAAATTGCGAGGACGCAATTTATTGAAGGAGGGGAGAATATAACACCCCAAGATTTCATAGTGTGTTATTTCTTCAAAATAATTCAATAACTTGCACTACACGCAACACTGAGTTCAATCACACCATGACATACAAAAAAAAAGCCATTCAAAAGATGTTATGAATAGTATTATCTAAATTTTAAACTTTATATAATCCTTATAATTTTAGAATCCATATTATGAGTTTCTTAGTCATCATGCAAGAACAGATTCATTTTCAGTATTGCACTTTTATCAACTTTTGATAGTGAAACCTTTTTAAATACAATATTTTAAACTTTTTGACTAAATGGAGACATTAAAAAAATTAAAATGAAACATCCCAAGATTCCATGGTACGCTTTCCTTTGATTAAAACAGTAGCGTGTGTTGTACGCAACTTCGAGTTCTAACACACCGTAACCAATCAAACTAGCTGTTATGAATAGTAATACCTACTTTTTGAAGTTATATATATTTTATATTTTAAAATGGACTTCATTTTTGGATTCGGAATATCAAATTTAGCCTAAGGTGAAATTTTGGTACTTTTCGGATAACTTTCATATTTTGATGAATAGTGAAAATTACTAAATTTTAATTAAAAACAACTTTTTTAATAAAAATAATTAATAGTGATAAATTATGAATTTTAGTGGTTTTAAAGTATATTTAGAATATAGTTTTACCATTTAATATAATGTTGGTCATTGGACATAATTTTACAATTAAACCGAACATAAATAAGTGTCAATCTTTTGATAGTTATTATCTCTTAAAAACACGCTTTTTGTTTTGAAAGCGGGAATTAATTTTAAATTAATTTCTGCCACTTCTGTGTTTTGAATTTAGGAAAATGGATTCCATATTTGGAATCAGGATGTTCAAATTGTGTAAATAGGTAACTTTTATTTTTAGACATTTTGAATAGTTACTGTGGTAAATATTTTATTTACCATGGTTAAAGGGTAAATCCGGTAAATAAGGTTTAAAAAAAATAATATTATAATAATACTAAATTACCCTAAAACGTGTCTTAACCCTATTGGTTGATACATGGTCGACCATGGGAATCTTTGGGTCTATTTTGGGACCCCATGGATCCACTTGTAAGTGATAATGACACTTTATTTTAATTAAGTTAAAATGAATACAAAAATGACACAAGCATATATATTTTAGAAAAAAAATCGTTACATAGGGTTATATATGTTGGAGTTTACATTATAAATATTCATTAGAAAGCTAAAAGGATTTCATACATACTGATATTTTATTTATAATTTTTAGACATTAAATAATTTATTTTATTTATGACACAATGTTGATGCAGTAATTACTATAATAGTGGAAAATTAAAATAATTGATATTATAAATACCCAAATAAATATAATATGAAACTTTTAATGAATTAAACTAAATTTCTAGGATAATATGATATATTAGGATTGATTTAATTGACTTTGTTAGAAGTAATCAATCTGTTATGAGTTTCACAATAATCAACTATTGAATAGTGTCAAAATTGACATAAAAGAGTTCTTAAAACAAATATTATATTATTAATAGATATTAAATTCCTAAAAATCTAAGGTTAGGCCAAGAGACTTATATCATGATAGGTTCATCATTAATGTACCACTTGGGGGTCTCTTGGATGTATATAGTAAGTTTATTAACCATATTATATAAAAATACAAAGAGACATTGTAAAAGTGAAACTAATTAAGTTAGAGTTAATACTTAAAGATAAGGTTAATATAAGTACCCAAACCTGTATAAATTCTTTTGGTTGAGTGGTTTTCGACCTATCCCCACCTTAACCTTTGAATAATAAGCTTTGGAGCCATTAGAAACCGAATATGAATTTATTATAAATTAATATTTCTAGCTTTTCCAAAGGTGCCCCTCACCCCTCTTATAAAAGGGAAATCCTCCTTCTCATTTCTTCACACCTTAAAAGCCTTTTGGTTCGGCCAAACTCTGCCCAAATACTCTCCCAACATCCCTCACTACAACCTAGAGGCCTTAATTTGATCAGAAAGCCAACCTAAGTAGCCCTTTTGATCAAATCAAAAGGAAGAACCCGAAGAAGAGGTAATGATTTCACCACCCTTCTCCAAGTTCATTTCTTCTTCCACTTCTTCTTCATTTGTTCTTACCATTCTAAAATAATAACTCCAGTATCATATATATTCTTTGATGTTATTATAAATATGGTACAACCATATTCAGTATTCTATCCACCCTTTGAATGACATGTCACCATACGTGCGTACGTACGGCTTACCGTCTCCACGTCGTGGTGTAATTGTTATTCAATATATTATTATTTGGATGGGTATAATAATGATATGTAACTCATGTAAATAATAAATATAACATGTTAATGATTCTGTATATATTATATAACAACCATTTATATATTATTTTAATAACAAAATAATGATATTGTCGCTCGTGCTACGTACGGACTACCGTCTCCACGAACGCGATAAGATTCATCTCCATCGTATCCATTCAAGTATAATTATCATTTGATGATTTAAAAATGATGTTTAAGGAATTGATATCATTCTGGATATGTATAATATACCACCTATCCATTACAAACATGTCTTACGTAACAAAACATATAAAAGAAAACTAGTAAGTTAACACCCGAAACGACGATAATTCTAAGATATTATTAACAAAGCAATTTTAAAAGATCATATATGATATCATATTAATGTATATGATTATTGAATAATTTAAAAACAATTATTTCACCATTATACAGGAGGTTAACCTACCCCATCCAAGTAAAAGTGCAAGGTAAGGGTTTATTTCACAATCTCTTCATTATTCGAGGTTGTTTATACGTAATAATCTACTGGGATTTCTTTATCATCCACATCCATGTTACTTCGAAATGTATTTCAAAACATTTTTAATATTTACAAAGAATATGGGTTATAGTCATTTATACCCTTATGTGTTTTTAAAGGAATATTTCCATCGTTTTCCAAACAAGGCACTTTTTACCTTTTGACAAATTTAAGGTAAGAATGTTTTTTAAACTTATACGGCAGGTGTAGCTATTTACCGCCGTTATAAAATCGTCAAAGATTCCCTTACAAGCTTACAAGGATATTTTCAAAGTAAATGTTTTATTTTATAATTATTTGACTTTTAAATTATTTCAAAATGAATAATTTAAGAATTTCATAAAGGTACTCTTTATCAAAATCAGAATTTTAAATGTTTTAAAGATTTATCTTTATAAATCTTTTTAATTAATGTCTTCAAAATGGTTAATAAGGATTTATTTATATTGACATGAATGTTTTTAAAAATGTTAATTCCTTTCAAAAGTTTCAAAGTGGTATGGGACACTTTGATTCAAAAATCTCTTTTTAATTACTTCCTTTATAAATGTGTGACTTTTAAATGATTTCAAAAAAGAGATATTTCTCTCAAATAGTTTTGATTTCATCTATGTCAACATCCTTTGATGGATTTTAAGCTTATTTGAAGATGATTTATTATCATACAAAACTTTTATATTGTATTGAAGGTTTTGTGATATGTTTGACTGTGGATGTGCTATTTTTATACCATTCATAGTTTATGGTGAAAGTATTGACATTTCGTATGCTAGTTTTAATACAAATGTTTATGTTATGTTTAAACCTTTTCATATGGGAATGCATTGGACTTAATATGTGACGGGTGGAGCCCGCTATAGCTCCTCGATGCATCGGTAGTTCTCATGAGACAAACTAGTGTCTTGGCACAAGGCCTTGACAAAATCTTATTTGTAGTCTTGGCACGAGGCCTTGACTATGTGGTTATGATAGTCTGGCATTATGCATTCCAACATTATGAAAGTGGTTATTGATTTTTGCATGTGATTATTTGATTAGTAGAATATCCATGTGAATAAGTAAATGGCATTATTTCATTTTATTTATGCCATACCATGTTGAAAGTTCATGTTTGAAAGGCTTTTGTTTTAGTTATACATTGCCTTAAATGTTTATTCTTATTTATGAAAGTTTCCACTATATTGTTAACCTTACTGGGCATTTGAGCTCACCCCTTTTCTATGTTTTATTTTTCCCAGGAAGTGAAGAAGTAAATTATGAATGACCTGCAGGGATATTATGTGGGGATATGGGTGCGGAATATGGAGATATTATGTTGTTGTAGTAGTTTTTCATTTTATGATGTAATGTAAAACTTATGAATATATCTAGTGTTTCCAAGGCTACTAAACCAATCGGTCTTTCAAGATTTGATCTTTCTTGTGATCATTACAATGTTATGTAATAATGCACCGACTCTAGGCAACTAGGTTCGGGGCGTTACAAATAAGTATTATCTTAGTATGATTTTAATATTACACTCATTACAAGTTAAATGAGATGGTATGCTTCTATAATGTGTAAAAAAATATGATAGTGAAATTTCATTCAAATATACAAATAATGAAAATCCTAATAATATTTCGGACGAATCACCTTGTGATTTTTCTTCTAAAAATTATTTAGATAAAAGTCATGATGATCCTTTATCCTTATTTCTTAAATATGTTAAATGTGCTATATTAAATTAAAAGGGGAATATTCCCCTAAAATGTTTATAATGTGGTGTTTTTGGGAACATGGTAGTTAATTTATCTTTAATAATAAAATAAGAAGACAAAGATGAAGATGGTATATGGTAGATAAGATCATGGAAGAAAGAGGGAAATAAAGATACATATTATTCCAAAGATTAAAATATCTGAAAATAAAAAAGGAATATATTTTTCCACAGATGATGGTAAAGAAAAAGTGAGGAGAATTTTCAATAGAAAACTAATCATGGTGGTGATAATAACTTTTTTTAAAATAGTTAACAATGATATGTTTGTAAGTATAATTTATTAGAATGGATAAATTAAATTATAATTACATCTAACAGAAGAATTTAATTAATTCTTGAGAAATATTTTCAGGGTTTAAAATGAAATAAAAAATTTGAAAAACTAAAATTATTTAGTAAAATTTAAAGAAACGTTTAATGATGAGAACATAATGATAATATAATATGTAGATGATTTTAAAAAATAAATTTAAATATAGAAAAATGTAATTAACAACAACATTTCAAAATAAAGGAAAAAGAGAAAGGCTTAGGACTTGTGCCACAAAAACATTAAAAATCTGAATATAGGGTTACAAGTTTCTGGAAATCTATATCTAAGGATTGTCATAGTTCTTGTAAGGATGAACCTAATAAGGATCAAATATTAAATTCAATGGTTGATAATAAATTTAATGTTTTTTATGATAACAAGGAAACTATGAAATTTATGTATGGGCTCAATATAAATAATGTCAAGATTTCAAAAGATTCAGTAATTCTTACGTCGTAAATTTTTTCTATTACTAATGGTACTTAATTGGATGAAATGAAAAACGAGATGATGAAGAAAATTCTGTTTGATAACATAAAATTTGCTGTTTAATAATGTTATTTTAATAAATACAATATGGTTTTTGATAATCATGCTTACAATTCTGGTTAATATAGAAGTTGAAGAGGTATGCATTCTTTCTATGGGTACTGCTGGTATTATGGTGGATTTGAAAATACATAAGAGATATGTTGGTTCAACAGAAAAATTTATTAATATTCCACATGTTATAAGATTTATTTTTTACGTGGATTCAATATCATCAAAGGAAAAAGGTTGAGAAATAAATTCTGAATAAACATTATAATGTTTGTGTAAAAATATTAAATTGTTTCCAAATAAAAGAAAATATTTGGAATGGTCTGAGTAAAAAAGGTAACTTTCTAAAAGGTATCTTTTTTTGTTACTAAGAAGAAAACTATTTTTAAAACTTCATAGAATTTGGAATTGTAAAATGATTAAGGGAATGTACAATATCTTGTGGTTGAAACCTACATCAAAGAAACAAAAGGATGATGACCATTGATATTGGACATTATTGGTTATTCCTATATCATAGGAGATGTAACATTTATGAAAAAACTGATAGATATCAAATAATTAATGGTGACATTTTGAAATGCTGAATCTATCAGAATCAACAGTGTTGGATCATCCATCATTTGAAAATGAAAGTTGAAATCTAAGTAAATTTTCTTGATGGGATGAAACACAACTAGATAAGTGTTTCACAACATTTTTATTATGTTTATAAATATATTTTTAAAAAATTTGGGTTTTTGTGTGAGAAAATTTAGGGTGAAAGAATGATAGTTAAAAGAGGCCAACATGTAAAAGGAAAAATATTTTATATTGGTGAGGTTTAAAAATATTTTTACATAAGGGTGGTGGAAGAGAGCCTATTGTGGCCTAAAATGATGGTACACATTTGTTAGACAAACATGAGAAACTTATCAAAGTGAGAAAGTTTCCATGGAATTATTGATATGTCAAGAAAATTATATTAGTGTTGAACTAATTTTTAGAGGGGAAACATAACAAACTCTATGCATAATAATGTTTAAATTTGTTCAAAATGACACATAGAACTTATTCACTCTGATATATATGGGCTAATGAGAAAAAAATAAAATCACATAGATATGTATTTCGTAACATTAATTTATACCATTAAGTTCATTACTTATGTTCTGTATATCAAATATAAGCTATTTTCTCTGAAATTTTTTAAAATTTTCTCGAGTAAATCTTAGAAATAAATATATTATTTAGTGAAAAAGTTTATAACTGATAGTGGTGGTTTAAACAAAAAATATGAAATTGTATTGTTATCTTTAATATTATAGAATTATGTATGAGTTCATCACATGATAGACACCATAACCATATACTATTTCTAAAAGGAAGAATATAAGTCTTTTTGAAATGATAAGAACTAAGTTACTAGAACATGTTATATCTAATTAATTTTTGATGTTATTCATAAACACTACTTTTTATATTCACAATTGATGTTTCTATAGGCTAGGATCAGATAAAAACCCATATTAAAATTTTTAGAAAAATAATGAGTTTTATAAGTGTTTTTGGGTGTCAATTCATTATAAAGATGTAAAGTGGAAACCACGTAATGTTCGTGAAAAGATATGGGGATGGAATATTTATTATTGGGTCCCTAAAAAGAAGGGGTCATAAATTCTTTTATAAAGAGACCTGAATATTATTTGACTCTATATACTTAATTATGCTGATTATGATTATTTATAGAATGAAAAAAATTTCATTAAAAATTATAAGAAAGATACTATAAATTGTAATCCTAATCAATAAGAAGAATCAGACTCAACTATTTCTAATGACGAGGAAGAATCCTGAAACTCACATCCCAATACAAGGTAGAATGTTGAAGCTCAAAATATTATTTTTGATCAATATAATAAGGTCCAATATAGAAAAACATAAATATTTATTACACATACTTTCTTTTTTTCAAAAGTTGATCCAAAATTTTTGAATGGTGATGTTGAGCTATTGGAATTGGTTCAAGCTATGAATAAAGGGATATATGAAATAGAAAATAATGATATGTTGGAACTCATGCCCAAATAAAAAAAGTTATTTGTAAAAAGTGGATATTCTATAACAAGATGAATATAGATGATGATGTGATATGAAATAAAGCAATATTATTATGAAAAGGCTACTCCAAAACTAAAGCATTGATTTTGAGTAGACATTTTCTATAGTGGTATGGTGAGGAAATATCAGGATATTTATTTCAATTTATTCATAAAGAAGTTATTTTTTTCTGATGGACATGAAATCATCATTTGTAAATGGTGATTTTGATGATGAATTATACCTTGAACAACCATGTGGCTATCCACTTTGGATATATGAAAGTTTTGTGTACAAGTTGAAGAAATACATGTATTATAAAAAACAATCACCTGAGGTATGGTTTTATATCAATGATACCTATATATGAAATATGAGTTTTACGAAATTTAGAGTTGATAGTAATCAATACATCAATTAATGTTAGGAGTTTTCCCTCATTATAATTGTTTATATTGATGACATTATATTTTAGTGGAATGATCAAAGAACATGTGAATGGTTTTCTGATGAAATGAAATTGATCATTGAGATGTCCACAATGGTAGAAATTAGAAACTTTCTTGTGTTAAAAAATGTACAAAATAAGAATTTCAATTTTATGTCTCAAGAAAAGTACGCTAAGGAAATTCTTAAGGTGTTTAGAAAAGAAAACTCAAATCCAATTTCAAAAATGATTTTAGTGGGAACCATGTTAAATAAATATAGATAATGCAAGGCTGTTGATTCTAAATAATTTTATATGCTAGTTGAAATATTATTATATTTTAGTACCTCAATATCTGACTGTGTTTATGTTGTTACCTTACTTTCCTTATTTTATAGCACTAAAGAAGAATCACAATTTTTGGATGGAAAAATAATTCTCAGATCTACTAAAAGAACAACTGATTTTAATATAAGATATGATTTCTCAAAAATTGTTGAACTTTTTCTTATTAAAATACTAATTGGGTAGGAAATTTTGATGAAAGAAGATCCAGATTTAGTGGAGTTTTATTTCTAGGAAAAAGATGAGTTATTTGGTATATAGAAAAAAAATCAGAAACACATTGGATGGATGAATCTAGGTATGTTATTTCCAGTGAATACAATACGTGACTTTTTTGGATGAAGACTGATTTGGAATATTTACATATTATTGTGGTGTTACCCTTTTTCATGGGTTGTTATAATCAAAGTTAAATCAACCTTACAAGAAATATTTTATAGCATTATAATTCATTAAAAACATATTTATATCAAATATATTTTCATCAAAGAGCATGTGGTTAAAAATGAATAAAATTTTGGGTATGTTCCTATATTGGAACATGATTATGACATTTTCAAAAAAACTTTTAACGAAGGAACCTTTTTCAAAACAAATGTAAAAATGTGTGTGTAATAGATTTTTCATCAAGTTTGATGTATGGGTTTTTCCCCACTATTAAATTGTCTTTAGATAGTGTTGACACGAGGGAATAATGTATAATAAATCTATCCATTGATATGTGATAAAACAAATTAAACAAGAATGTATATAAGGGAGTTAACAGTATGGTATGAATCCTACATCATAATTGTGAGAAATATTATAACAGTTTTTTAGAGTGGTTATAGGAAAAAAATTATGAAATAATGTGGAATATGTGAATAAATATGTGAGTAAAATTTGAATTTGTTTCATGGTTTCAAAATTTTGGATTGTATAGTTAATTCTAATTATTCTTATTTTCTACAGTGAGTTACTTCACATAGGCTTATATTTTTTGATAGGAAATAGATTTCATCAGGTCAAAATGTATAGTGATTTATGAACCTCGGTTGATAGAAAAATTAAAAGGTGTATATTGTGGGGACAAAGTTGGAAGGAAGTTGTTTCTGGTAGATGGATGATGATTTCAGTTGTATTTTTATTTTCGACAATATTTACAATAAAAGAAATCAATTAACATTGTAAAATATAAAAATAATAATAACCATCATATTCAAAATATTGGACTCAAACGTCCTAGTATATTTGATTTTACTTTAATGATGTTTTCTAGAATAAAAGGGTCATCAAACTAACCTTTAGTACAAAATGAAATGAAGATCTTAAAAAGATGTTGTAATCTGATTATGCATGACACTGAGGTAAATATTATGATGATTTTATGATTCCAGAGTTCTCATAATTCATAAGATATCTAAGAAACGTTTGTTGTAGGCCTTATGATGAAAAAGGGGATACCTTGATCTACTAATCATATTGAAGTCTAAATTAAATAGAAAGAAGTTAATGGAAGGATGTAACGTTATAAGAATTTCCAATGTAAGTTTTATGATGCTAAAGATGATCATATTTGCATTCTAAATCTTGAAGAAGTCCTGATACAAGATGTATATGGAATAAGGATGATGTTTTTGAAGTTAAGATTTCTGAGATTAGTCTATCTTTTTTAGACAACCAGATGCAGAAATGATTGAAGGTAGGGATGTTTTAATCATAATATGATGTTTTAATGATACTAGTTTTAAAAAATACCAATAAACCACCATAATCAAATATTTTTTGAAATAATTTGTTCAGTGATGTAAGTATGAATCATAATTATAAGATAAATTAATTTTCTATAGACTAAGTGGTTTTTGCGGGTCTTTTAGTTGTGGGGTTCCACTGAATATTGGATTAACCCTAATTCCAATTTTCATATGTTCTCATGGTTCCAAAAATAATTTAATTTATAATTATTTTTTTGGGTAATTTTTGTGACCAATTAAAATAAAATAAATTTGTATTAATTAGGACCAATGATTATAGATATTATAAAATTTCTTTTATTACAAATATAAAGAATAAAATTATAGATCAATCAATAATGTAGTCATCAATTTTAATCAAGATAAATTGTTGGATATTTTTAGTAACAATTGGTATAATTGAAAAGAATAACTCTAATAGGTTTTTATTTAGTTCATAATATATAATATATTTATTCTAGTAAAAATTGGTTTAATAGTCAATGGCATGTCGATGACATAGATCATCACAGCATGGCATTGACCAGTCCAGCCAGCACAGAATGAAACTTATATACCTCAATGGTCACTGGAAGACATTGGATGTAGGATCCTCGATCATAGAAAAATAACAAGATAATAATTCTTCCATGAAACAAATTTTTTTTTGTAAAAGTGTTTCTATATAGTTTCTAGACTATTTTTAAGATGGTTCATTAGAATTTACATTAGAGTTATAATTTATTTGCAAGTGGGTAACCAAAATTGGAGTGGCCATATGCCTCAATCGTAAAAAAGACAACATAATGGGGAATCAATATGGGACTGATGTTTATGAGGAATATATTAATCCAACCAAATATGGGATGGAATTCAAGTATATTCAATAATATATGAGAATAATTGAATAATTCTAAAATGTGTATGAAATATATGAAAAATTGATGTTTCTTGAAATCTTGTTGAGTGGAAAATATTTTTAGAATCTCACCGAAAAACCATTTGGGTGTCCTATAAATAGTAAAATTACTTTATAATTTCTAACATGGAAAAAATTTTGATGATAGAAGGAAATGTTCTAAGTAATTGTAGGGGATCGAAGTTTTTGGCCCACACTTTTATAGATATGAACTAATGAATTTTAGATTTATTGCCGTCATATTTTTCGATAATATTATTATGGAATTGATAAATATGAATAGTATGATTATATAAAATAATGATATTAAGTATCATTATGATGTTCAAAAATATTCTTACATTCATCTAGGTAGGAAGGAGGGGAATATTTTATGGAGATTGGGTTTGTGACAGTTGATAAAGTATCAGAGTAATATGTTTCGAATCAGCTATTGTAATATTTTACATGTTACAAATATTTTATTACATAAGTTCATTATAATTAATGCACATGAATTATTTTATTTAACATTGTTATTCACTAGTGAAAGGTAATATTTTACTCGTTGCAGTCAGACAAAAGTATTGTTTTCTAGTGGAATGTATCATATTGGACTGTATCCAAACCATACTAAATATGTATATACTCTTGGGGAGAAGTAAACCATGGTAATTAATAATTTTTTTAAGATGTGTGATTATTTTTTTCCAAAAAATGTGGTAACTCTTCTATTAGAGGAAAAGGTTATTTCAACAAGAAGTAAACATAAAAAAATGTTATCACTAATTCACCCACCCAATCTCAGTGATACTTTATCCATGAAGTCAAATTATATAAAAAACACATTTATAATGGAATTAAGAATTTTCAAGGAAAAATAATAAATAATATCCATTAGGTTTTTTATATACTATTTTAAAAGAAAATAATTTTCAAACAAATTATAAAATAAATATCAATGGAAAACATAAAAATCATAGAGGGGGTGGTTATTACTAAAAAATATGGTGGTGGGAAAATTTTACTGTGTACAAGATTGATAAAAATCATAGTTTTTACACTTTTGTGAATAAATAAAAAAATAGAAAAATGATCCACAAAAAAACATAACAATCATTTCATTTAATTATCTTGTAAATAGAGTCTCAAAAAATTGAAAATAATCTTATGAGCTCATAATATTTGGGATAAGGACATTCATAAGTAAATATAAAAATATTGACATGAAATAGAAATATTTTTGGAAAAAAGATATATTTTTTACTGAATTCACAAACATTTGTTAATTAATCTCTTAACCAAATTGCGGTGTAAATGAGTAAATAAACATATAACCAGTGTATAATTATAGGAGAAGAAAATAAACTAGTTTTTTATGATAGTATTTTCATAAATTTTAATTCAAATTCATTCCGAATTATAAAAATTTAAACAAAAAACATTTTAAATTGATATTAATCTGTGACTTTGTGGAATTTAGAAGGCAATGTAAATTGGATTTAATATTTATTTTTAGTTGATTATTATAATTTTTTTCATAGAACCATTACATTAATTTTTTGATACCCATAATTCAATTTTTTTAATGTATATTAATTTGGTTTCAATATTTTTTTTATCACATTTCATTGTATATAGAAATTCTATACATTGATATTAAAATTAATATTATTCAATTTCATTCTTAAATTTATTTTTGATGAATAAATAGAATTTTATATGAGATTTATAAATTTTATAATTTGAAATGTTCAACAATATTATAAAATTTGTCCTTAAAATGATAAGATGAAAGTAAAATCTTCTTTTAAGAATGTAATTACTAATTTTGAATTGAATTAGATATTTGATATCTTTTAGGTATTTTGTGTAATGGAATTAAATTTTTTAATTTTAATTGTTTTATTATTTCTAAATTTATTTATTTATGACAACATTAAAAAATAATTTTTGATCCAAAATGTAATATAATATGAGAAAAGGATGAAATAAATCATTGTTCATCATGATTGGAAAATAATTTAATGTGCTCATACTTCTATGAAATGTACCACCCATGGGACCATACTTCTTGAAAGGCTTTTGAGCCACCCAAGGCCTTCGGGCCAGTTGTCTCTCAAGGTTTTCAGGCCACCTTAAGGCCTTAGGGAAACCCCAAGGCCTTCGGGAAACATGAATTTGCTGACGTACCAGTCAAATTACAAGGGACAAAAGGCACTAGATGAGGATTAGAGCAGGCACATTCACCAGAGAAAAGTGAACCAGAATTAGGAGAATGAGAGGGTATGGCATTTCCATAAGTACTGGGCATGTGCAGCTCTGCACATGATAACTATCCTACGAGCCTTGCTAAGGGGGAGTGAAATTACCATGACATGTGTTGGGGAGGAGCAGTTTTAATTTGTCTTGTTTGGGTGATTTCCTCTACGACCTATGGGTCATGTAATTGTCTCTATGCCTTCGGTCCCTTTATGGGTTCCACCTCACTGCTTGAAAGTTGTAATATCCAAGATAATAATAAAAAGTCATTCACGACATTCAAGAATGTGACCATATCTTAATTGTTACCATGAAAAAGTTTCTTTCCATGAAGAATCACGCACATCTAATTTATACCTTAATAAATGTGCAGTTGTGATAATGTTGTATTACACTGAAGACCTTATCACTGTGCCAAAGTCAAATTACATCCGACTACCACTCCGACCATTCTTTAACCATGCATAATTGATCTGTGTAGTATATCCACATACTATCTATTCCAATTTAGAAATTATAAATCTTAGCATATGTTAATATACTTCCTATGATTGTGCCTACCCCTTTCATGGAAATGAAAATGTGATACTCTATAAAAATAATTCTTGGTATGAAGAAAAAATGAAGCTAAACTAGATATCTTGTCTAAGGGATAGTGGTATGAAAAATAAATGATGTAAAATTCCAGACGATAATGCCTCATCTGATAAAGGATGAATTATATGATATTTTTTATGTAGAAGTTGAACATTGAATTTATATCGTCTTACTAAGAAATTGATACCATGTGGATTTCGAGCCTAATATGCAGACGAAGAAAACATTGAAATAGATGTTTCAAAATAGGTCAAAGTAGATATATTTTATTTATAATGGTATGACTTGAATCAATTAAGGATCTGAGTTGAGTGAACATTTGACCACGGTCGAAGCTTATCATAATATGTGAAACATTATACCTAAAAAAAGCATGAGCTCCACTATAGAAGTCATTAAGAAAAACTAATTTGATACAGGTTGATCATTGGTTGATACAAGAATGATATATTTGATTTAATTGAACATGTTGAATGAGATGAATTGGTTCACATCAATGAAGCCAAAACCCCGTGATGATGTGTGACCAAGGGAATGCGTTGATTTATATTATATGTTTATTAAAAAAATATGACATTGTGTTTTCTTTCTATAATATTCTAATTACATGATTCAGATTGAATTTGAATATGGGGTTAAACCATTCTGTCTAGTGAATGTTTTTATTTACAATTATATATATCATGATAATGGGTTTATAGTGCATTAGACCTTGCAACGAAATGGTTAAATATTGATCAGCTGATCACTTCAGATGTGAAATATCATACACAAGTTGACTCACTTGATAACCTATAAATTATAGATAACATTCTCATTTTTCAGGTTATAAAATCATTTAATGAGGTTAAGGTTGTTTGAGCTAAGAATTAGATGACCCCATCAGACATAAATTAGGAAGGCCAATCAATGCTATTGGATGAATATTCTTTCTCAGTTTTAGTATTATGTTTATAAGTCTTTTTTATGAAATGTTAAGTAATTTTAATCCCTTAATATTGTAGTTTCATTGAGCTATTACAACTAAAATAGATTTTCATGAGTTAGATAATTTACCCTAGTCTATGAAGACACACATTTACAGAACCTGTGAATTTGTAAACATTCATTCTGAGAAACAAATGAGACCAAGGAAAGATTGAATCGAAATTGACCATGTTGATAACACAAACTAGATTTGTATGTTTTAGTTTATTCACCCATTATTATAACTTCCATGAATCTCCACATACCAATATATTTTCTAGTTCTATTCCCATGCCCAAAAGCAATCCCAATTTATTATGACCATCCAATAAATATTTAAACCCAATTTCGTATACCAGTATCCTGGAATTAATACATTTAATACGCGAAAAAATTTTCTATTCCAATTTTAGGTTTAAACTAGAATTTACATTATCCACTTCACATGATAATTTGCGGAAAAGAGTTATTTATACTATTTCTATGATGTACTAAAGGACATGCTCTACGATTATTTTTTTGGAAAGGTGCATGATCATGGTAATAATTTCTAATTTTCGAAGAGTAATTAATATTCCCAAAACTAAATCAATATCTTCCACTATCCATTAAAAATGGAGGAAATATAAAGAGGGTAAATTTTTATTGGAACTAAAATTTCAAAATATTCCCATTGTCACTCAAAAGAGTTGACTAAACATGTGATTCTCACATGGAGATTTCTGAAGAACCATAAAGAACTCAAATTATTACTATATAATTAGTAAAGTGATTAATTGAGAAGTTATATAAAACTTCCATAATTAATTGATCATATGGTGTTTTCCTATTTCATTTCTATGATTATTCAATTTCAATTCGTGTAAAAACTCTAATGATGGAATATTGTATCAATTGTTTTTGTGCCTAGGATAACTTTTTCACCAATCTGATGAATTATATTCCTTAATAAAAATTCTATTGTACTTGTTTTTCAGGATTTCTTTATATATATCATCAAGGATATTCCAATTTTTCTTCACAATTAAATTTTTCTATTCTTTATTCAATGTTTTCACATACATGCCTACTAAGAATTCCATTAAAAAATATTATAGTTATAATTGAGATGAATCTTGAGGGAATAATGTTATTTAATAACATGGTCAAATTATGATGGATAATATAGTGATATTTATTTCTATATTTCAAACTAAAATATTATGATATGCCAATCAGAGAGATTTATTTGATGGAATGTATAGGAAATTTTTAGTGGAATGGATTTTATGTTGTGTAATATTTAGTTAATTTATGAATAATAACAAGTTAGGTTATAGCGACCATTCATTTTTTGTGTCATCCTACTAAAATAATATACTTGGAATAAATTACTAATACCCAAACTAACAATATATTTATTTTTAATAATTTAGATAATATAAATAACGTATCTCAAAATTAATCATGTATTCCTTATAATTAATGGTTTAATGTCTTTGGGGACTAGTTACATAGGGGGGTTATTTTATAGAAATTGTGAAAACATTTCAATAATAAAACCACACTAGATCCATTTTAGAGTTTTCCTAAGATACAATTCTCTTCATATCCTGGGGTTGGTATCATAATTGAGATGTGAGATCAAATTCTCTATAATGGTAAACATATGATGTATAAATCAAAGATCATAAGTGAGTATAAAATGATCATATAGATATAATTAATATAAATAAGAAATTTTTTCCCAAAAAAATCATTCAATATAAGTCATGGTTTTTGGAATTAGGTTTCCCCAAAATTATTACATGAATTAAAAGTGTGGATTAATTAGTCAATATTAAACATCCATGATCAAATAAAATAGAAATAATTATATCCATAATACTGTTGCATATACATAGACAAAATAAAATATATCATTTTTAGCATAGCATCAGAATAATTATTTCCATGCACTAACTTATGAAAATATATTAACCACAATTATACACATTCACAATGTTGTTAACATAGCTAAAACAAAATTATTCCACATAAAACCTTGTGAGAATAGGTAAACAATAGAGATAACCACACACAACAATATGAGCATAGATAGACAATAATTATACCCATGAACAACATTCTATGTATAGCAGAACTAAAACTATACACACAGACAACCATGTGAGTTAATGGGGCTAGATATCTTCACAAACATTAAAATACAATTTAAAAACAAAAAATAGAATATAATTGAATGGACAATAATGGGTGGAGTTAGGTGACTAGTAATAGGGAATAAAATATATTTTTTACAACAAAAAAAATATATAAAACTAAAACTAGATCAATCGAGTGTTCAATGAGTGAATAAGAAAATATATAAATGATGTGTAAACAATTTTATCACTATATATATTAAAGTGTTGATACATTTGATCAGGACTATCAAGTGGAAATTTTATAGGTTTCTATAGGAGAGTGATGATCATGAAAACTGATTCATATCAATATGAAATTGATTATTTTGAAGGGTCCTAATATTTAGGGATAATATAAACAAATCACAAGTAAAATAATTCCCTAACATTATAAAGAATAATTAAAATGACTATATTTTAGATAAAAAGGTATTAGAATAATCCAAAAAATGGAAAAAATATCAATTGTAAATTATACCTCAATTCAATCAAGAATATCCACTATTAAATATTTTTAGAAATATAACATAATTGTAAGTGATTCAGAGTAATAATGAAAAAGGGATATTAATATCTTATCTATAATGTTTATGGTATCTTTTCCACATTCATCATTGATATCCACTAAATTTTAATCTCCTTTATTTTTTATCCATGAAATTTTTTTCTTTCCCTCTACTCTAGAGCACTATAATTGTCTTAGTTGAGTTGAAAACTCCAAAAAGCTAGCCAAGACTGCATTACCATTTCATTCATCTTGTGAATCCTTATTTATTTTCTTTCTATTTCCTCGATTGACCGACATCAACCACCAAATTAGAACATTCATTGGGTTTTCTTTAACAACAAATCTCCAGTAACACAATTTTTATACCATGTATTAGGAAGAATGTAATCTTTTGAAATAGAATTAAACTGAAGCACAAACATTATTTCCAGTAAATCATGATGTGTTTGTGGCATTATCCATAATTCAAAATCCCTTATTAGTATTTTGTTTACTCAAAAACCATCAATCATTAAAACACTAACAATCCCATCAGTTTTTAGTGACTTCTCTCATCTCTTTGAGATCTCACCATCCCAGAATTGTCATTGGATATTCAATTGAGACTCATCACTAACAGATATTCAACATGGTTGCTTTATTTTTTCATTTTGACAAACAAGTTGGATGAGTAATTAATAAGTTCATTCATTATAGTGTTGGATAAGTAGAAGTTTTCTATTATCTTATTCTTTTCCACTGAAATTGAAATGTCCAAAAAAACAGTTGAATGAATTTTGACTACTCACTATAGTTTCATAATACATTCAATAATGATGTTAAAAACTACATCCATCCTAAATCATAAATTGGAAAATAGGAAACAACAATACCAACCCCTTCCCCAGACGCCTTAAACTCAAGGGTGTGGTTCGTATAATTAAATCCCTATCCTTAATTTCTACAATAGTTTTTTAAATCAATTAGTCAACCCAAAAAAGGCAAATCTCTATGAGGATCAAATAATTTACATCAAACCAACAAAACATAATCATACCCTAAATGTGTTTTTGTTTATTGTAAAATCATTCTTCAATAAACAACCTTATATTTAGTTTATCATTATCAGAATGTTCATAATTATTCAAATCTAATCATAAATTCTTCAACTGTTAATATTCAATATTTCCTAGTTTAATCATATTTTTTGTTATAATTTTAAGTTAGCTCGAGATCAACTCTCTTTAAAACCAACTGATCTGACTCATGCTCGGGTTTTCAGAAAATTATGTGATTCAGTTTTATTGATACACAAATCTTATGATTACCCATTCTTCATAGGTTGAGTTTCTCTCAATGACTTGTCAATAGTTATCATATTATAATCTTAGAAAAAATAATCTAATGAAATCATGTAATATCATCATGGTCACTCCCAAAATGCCTCGTAATTAATGGATTTAAATGGAAGGTCAAATGGATGTGTCGAGATTGTAAGTCATCCTCATGGTATTAAGAATCAAATGGATTCATAAAATAGTCTTGTGGTAATAGAAGCACATACTTATCATTTATGTATAATTAGCATCCCATGATTGATGAATGTTGGCTTTCGAATAGTTATTTTTAAATAGTCATGGTAAGAGAAAGGCCATCCAATATCATAAAATGAGAATGTTTGAATGACCTCCAAATCAATACAATGAGCATATGGAAATGGTGTAACTCTCACATTATTAAGTTTCCTTCTCATGGAAGGAGGGTATATATAAATAAATTCGACATCTAAAAAAATCTCAAAAACAAAATTCCAAAAATAAAAATGAAAATTCAATAATAAAAATTGTATAACCATTTAAATATTAAAATATGTACATTAAAAATAAACTATATTCAAATAATGAAACTGCATGTCTTAACATAATGGCGGTTCCATTAATATAATAATTAAAAAATATAAAATCAAGTGTTTAAATTTACAAACACCTAGAAAATATAGATATAAATAAAATTAATATTTAAAATTAAAATTATAAATAAAATAATTAGAAACTATATGAAATAGATAATTATTAATTAAAGACTAAAAAAATAATTTAAAAATATAATAACTAAACATATTTAAAAAAAAGTACCCATGATAAAAAGTTAGATATTTAAAAGAATTATTTAATAATAAAAACGTTATTATGAACCAAAATTGATGTGTAAAATTGAATTAAATTAAATTAAAATAAAATTCCCCAAAACATAAAATTTTAATAATCCTTGAGAAATAAATGTTAACAATTTTAGTTCAAGAAAGAAATTATAATGATTCAAGAGATGAAGATCCACTATTATAGTGTTTTAATAATATCCATCCTTATATATATGTCTAAAAAAGAAAAAATATATCTCAGGGGGTACCAAGATTTCTCAAAAGTTTTTTTGTTTTTACAATAACTATTAATATTAAAAAATTTAAAGGTATTAAATAAACACATCCTTGCATTTATGTAATACTTCCAAACATATGTCAACCTCTAAGAGGGAGAAAAATATTAATTATAATTCATAATAATTTTACACTTCATTTGGAATAGAAATAATAATAATTACAAGAATCCAAAATAACACAACCAAAACATCATGAATGATAGAATAAAAAAATGAATTAATTTTTTGTAAATTTATATTAGGTTTTTTAATTTCATTGATCATGTAATTTCATAGACTAAAATTTAAAATCATAGATAAAATGTTCAAAAATAATGATGAATACAAATCATACTCCCTAGGATTAACTTGAAAAATCGAGAGTTCAACAAATTTATAGAATATATTAAATATAAGAGGAAGTATAAATGGTTTATCTCATAAATGTTGAAAAAAATCATAACCATCTGATAAAATTATCCACTATAAAAGAAATATTATTCTTGAGAATCAATAAATTTTAGAAAAATATTGGGACATTGATATGTACGACATATAATTGGATGTTAACATAAATTAATAAAAATCTCAAATATAAAATATAATAATGCCTTGATTATTTATCATTAATGTGATTGGAATAATTAAAGCTCTTAAAGCTCAAAAATGTTTTTAGTTGGATCTATTTTATATAGTCATCAATGGTGAAAATATAGTTCAAACATGTTATTTTCCAAAAAATATTATTTTAAAAACATATCTTAAAAATAACATACATTTTACTTATATAAAATAAATAAATTTTACTTCAGGTCAAAGAAATTTTAAATTGAATAGTGATTTCGAAAGAAAGGAATATTACAAATGGTGTTTACGAAATATTTTAGTTGATTTAGAATTATTTGGAAGAGAGTAATGATAATCAATAATTATAACATCATTTTAAATATATCCAAATAAATTCATAACATAGGTGTAATATCCACCCAAAACGTAATTTTCAATCATGATCTTGTTTTAGTTAAAATAAAAAATAGTGTCTCTACATTAATGAAACATAGGGGGAGAAACATGAAAAATATTAAAACCAAAAAATGAAAATAAAAAATATTTGATCATTAATTATTATAGTGTTGAATAGGTAAAATTATAGCCCAATAGGTTCCATAATGACACTGAGATTATGAAACTTTTGGTAAGTGGTTCATGTATGGGATTAAAAATAGAAATATGAGGGATATTTATTATTCAATAGAAAAACAAAAAATATTGAAGAACTAAAACCTTGGGATTCCTCCAAGAAGTGGTGAGTTTTTAGTCATTATCTAGACATCCCAAAAAACTAAATATAGTCACTACATGGATGTGATTTTTCATACATTAACAAACTACATGTTTCATTACCAATTATATTTAGTGGATAATTTCTATTTCTTGGATCCATGACTTATAACTAAACTAGACACTCACTTATCATATAAAATATTCCAATTATAACCATCATTAACATCAAGTAACAATATAATTGAATCTTTAAGTGGATTATAATAAAACATTATAAATTCCATAAAATATGTGGTTTCAATACATTTAAACTCTGGTGAAAATAATGTAACTCCACTAATATAAACCAAGAACCCTTTAATTTTCTCATTAGAATAAAATTGATTTAAATTTCATGAGGGGAGAATATTTAATTTGTTATTCCTAAGGGTTTGAATATTCCATTACTGAATATTACTCTTTCTCAATCTCAATATCACCTAATAAATGGTATAAATAGATGGTTTTATAAAAAAAATCTTAATAATAGAATTATTGATAATAATATTTGCAGAATTAAAACTATTAATAACCAAAAGAATTTCTGATTCCATGTTATTCACTGATACTTTTAGAGAAAAAGTAACCAAATTATATATTGAAGACACTAAAAAATAAATAATTATTAACTTATGTTCACCGATAAACAAACATTTTATTGAAAAAAATCATTATTCTAAGAACCCATCATGTAAAAAATATTTCAGTAATCAATTGTTGAAAAGAATAATTTTTCCTTATACCTCTCAATGACTTCTCAACCTATTGTATAAATATATTTTAAATAATATCTTCCCTACAAAATAATATATTTTTTATTGAATATTATTTCTAGGTAAAAATTATTTGGTTAATTTCCATAGAATATATACCTAAGAGATAACATTTAAAAACAATATCTACAAA
Organism: Viscum album; assembly: GCA_963277665.1. Classification (NCBI taxonomy): domain Eukaryota; kingdom Viridiplantae; phylum Streptophyta; class Magnoliopsida; order Santalales; family Viscaceae; genus Viscum; species Viscum album. The sequence goes on along the minus strand of OY728126.1, from coordinate 1,390,439,029 downwards.
ACATTTTATTTCGTTTAACCATTCCTTATGGGGTTTAAAAAATAAAAAAAATATGAAGGAAAATGTGATAAATTAATTTCTTTTTTATTTACACTCCCTTAAACTATTCATAAAGAATAAAATTAAAAAAATATGTTTTCAATCTCAATATAGTAAAGAATAAATTTATCTATTTTTTCAAAATTTCATAACATCAATGAATTTGAAATTGCTTCAATCTTCTATGGATTTTTGTCATCAAGGCAATCATAATTTTTTTTATTTCAATAAAACTTGTCGATATATTCGTAGAGTTTAGAACCTCATTTAAAAAATTTCCATTATTATGAAAAATTTCATTGTCAATTCTCCAATATAAAGGAATATTTTCCAAACTGGAAACCCAAAATGATGGAAATGTTTTTTCGAGTTTCCTTTATTCTTTCATAAAATACTCTAACTCAATGGCCTTTTGGATACATCATATTTAAAAGATTTTTTTTCATTTTTTTAAATATGTTAAAATATTTTAATACATCATATTATCATTCTTATAAATCATTGGGTTATTCATTAATTAAATCCCCATAATCAACTGCACTCTTACTATCAAAACCACAAAATTCTTTTTCTATGTTATCTAAATCAGTTTTTTCTTTTTTTCATCATTTAATATGATTACCATGTTTTGGTTTATTATCTTTTATTTACAATATAATAGGGCTAATCATATTATTAAAATATAAAAATAATTTTTAATATTAATTATTCTTGTTTCAAATAAGCCTCATGTTATTGTTCATTTAATTCCTTGGTTTATCTCAATTTATATATCTATTTCTACTGGATATTGATACACATCTAGATTTATTTCATATAATATCATTAATATTTACAAAAATATCACATTTTTTATGTAAAACCCTAAAATTCATCATATTTAATACATCTCTCAAAAATAAATAAATACTAAGAACAAAACAGTAAAAATAATAAAATTTAACAAGAACTTACATAAGAAAATAAATAATAATATTTCAACAAAAAGACAGTGAACAAAAACAATGTTTTTAAAAAAATTAATTTTCTTATTTATTTTCCACTTTTTATTTTCAATAATCCCAGTTATATTATTCACTAATAGTGGTTACAAATTTCAATGAGGGATAGAGTTTTCCATGGATATGAAAATAATATTTATAATCATATAATGGAATCTATGAAGGGAAAACCCAAATGGAAGGATGGTGAGGTATAATATGCATTAAACTATCGTTTCAGTGCTAAAAATAGTATGAATCTAAAATAAGATAAACCGTGTGATTATGAAAATGAAAATACAGAAATGATGTCTTAGTAATATTATCAATGGATATATTAAATAGATAATATGTATGATAAATTTTATCATGGTGGGACAATAAGAGGTAGTGAGAGAATTTATTAATCATGAAAATAAATTCATTTAAAAATTTAATTGATTAATTATAAGTGGCATAATTTCCTTTATGTATTACAACATCAACCATGATCAATCACTCCTCATCCTCAAGAAGTGAAATCAAAATGACTAAATTGCAACTAGGTACTTATTATCAAGATCATAAGATAGTTACAAATAGAGAAAATAAAATCTTAATCAAGTTAATCAATTGAATTTATGTTCAAATATGTATTAATAAAAAAATATTAATATATGTAAAATTTAGAAAGTGATAAAATGATATGATGGTATCTTCTCTTTAGGGTAGACAATATCTTTCACTCTTTTGTCTGTGACATCCAACAACATTAAAGATTTTATAGATGTTCACCGTGAAATTCATGGCATCCCCCTCACCTCTAGTTCTCCATGAAACTTTTAGTTTACTTGTTGTCTCTGTGGATTTATTTAAATTTTTGTTCCCTTTCTTCAATTCCATATTCCTTATTTCATTTCATTATCTTAACATGAATCACTAACATCATCAAATGAAATAGCTATTTCCACTTTTTTTACTGACCACATGTATTCAATAACTATATTTTTTATCCCTAGTGTGTCACACAAGATGAAATATTAAAATAGAATTGAAATGGAACACATTCACTATTTCAAATGAATATATATGTTTCTCTAGAATGATACATTATTAATAATCAGTTATCTGTATTTTAGGTTTTCAATTAATTATGAAAAAAATTGATCAAATGGTTATACATAATTTTAATGGATTCTCTCATAATCATGAGTTCATAGTTTCCCAACATCATCATTATATATTAGGTTGACCCTAAACTCAAAAAAATACTCTATATGTATGATTCTTTGTATAGTTCTGGAATTTTGGTTGCATTCAACTCTACTGGATTCTTAGCCGCAACGCTTGTGAATGAAAAGGACCCCCGACATATTCATCTTCTCCACCAACCCTCAAACATTATAACATATCATTTTAATGAATTCAGTAGTATCAATCTTTATTAGAAATCCCTTTAGTTTCTATATTTGAATACACATTCTATCGTCGATCCTTGATCTAAAACTCGAAACAACACTACCAAATCTATCCCAGTATTTTCAAAAGTTGCCCAACTTGTTCATATGCTTCAGTCCACATTCATGGTTCCATGTTCAATGTGTTGACATCTTCATCCAACATAGGATTTTTAAATATCTAAATAGTTTGTATCATCTCGTTCAACCCAATGAAAATAAATCTATCAGTAAATGCTCTATTTTTTATAGTGGACAGGGTATTAAAAAACATTACACGTTACATAACTGGTTGACATTAAAACGCTCAATGTTCCTAAGATCATATAGAATCCCTAACCTTTTACACATATCATTACATGATTTTGAGAATAATTCGACAAAATAATACAGGAAAAAAACTGCAATTTCTAGTGTTTTGGAAGACTAGGTACATAAAACTGAAAACATGGGACTAAAAAAAATTTCACTATTTAATCATCATAATGATATTCAAGGTCCCAATGATCCCTTAAATCTGTATAGGATATCATATAGATAACGTGAAAAATGGGGTTAGCTAAATGCCCCATAAGGGAATAATAATAAGTATAAATCTTAAGAACATGGGTTATAAGGCATGACATAGTGATATAAAACGTAATGGAACATATAATAAAATAACATATAAACATGGAATCAAATAAACATGGAGTCATAGTAATTTGGTAGAAACATCAAAGTTGAATTTATCATGATTCAAGGCTCCTTGCACATAGAGGAGCACAAATCGAGGATGCACAGTGGGACCAAGGCATATGGTAGAACAAGATCATGATAGCCACCAAGACCATTTCACATGGTATCACAAGTCACGACTAACTTCAATGACCATAATACATGGTATCACAAGTCAAGGATAACTTCCTAGACGGTTTCACATGGTACCACTAGTTAAGGCTCACTTCTAATACCCTTTCACATAACATATCTGATACTAAACATTACTCAATGAATTTGAGCTCTATCTGGTAGAACCCTTCAAAACATGTTCATGAAAATATTTTCTATGTAAATATTCAGACCTAGTCAATTATACAAAAGGGTATCTCATGGAAATAATTGGGTAACAAAACCATGTCACAATACATAATAAATGGGTGCATCATACAAGTGTCTCTTATAGTAAGGAGTTCAATCATTCATGAGAATAAATTTGGGTAAAAGGAATATATCATGATATGTGATATCAAGAAGATGTTAAAACATAAAAAATGTCTCAATAAAATAGTTGAATTAAAACGTTTTAGTGCGGTTTTGAGGAAAATACAAATGTGAATTTAAAATAGGAAAGGAAATAATTATTTATATAAACCAATAGTGAACCAAAAGGATTTCATAATAAATATATTTATTTTTTAAAAATGGTGGATTAGAATAGATGATGTTGTGAACATGAAATTTGGATGAAATTCAAAAACTTCCAATAAAACATGTTTTCTTATCTAGATGTATTGTGGAGGGAACCAATTAAAAACTTGTATATCCCTGAAATAGATGATAAAAGGATATTGATACAAGAATTTGGTATATATACATGGAATTAATAATATGAATTGATAAATTATTTTGTTTAAAAAATAATGATAATGTTAGTCGAAGGTGTAAAGGATGTTTTGGTTGAATCCCTTACAAAACCTCTACATGGTAATGGGTGTACTTTTGAGTGCCTATTAAGAGACAAAGGGTCTCTAACATCAATTATATATCATGAGGATAGTATGGGGGATTTTTTAAAACATACCCCATTATTAGATATTAAAAATAATGGTGTATAACATATAAGATACTCTTTAATAAAATTCATAAAGAGATGACCCTTACCTTAAAATAGTTGCTGTTATCCACTAGATATTAATGTCCTAAATAATAAAATTAGGTTCAATAATTAATAATTATAGAAACACTTTTACCTATAATTGAGTTACTATAACCTTTTTATGGTTATTAATAGCATTTTTTTATGGGTTATGAGGATCAATATCATTGTTTGGGACTATTTGTTTCATCATCTATTTATATATATATATGAATCGATAATAATATTAAATGGGGATGGATGTCCAGAAATGGAGTTATAAAGTATTAATGATCATATAAATGGTTCCAAGGTTATAAATTTCATTTGGTTTGTTAGATTGAATTTGATTCATTATATAAAATTTCAGTGATAACCTTTTGGGTTAATTGACGGGTTTTTTTCATCACAACGAATGATTTTAGATTTATAAATATAAAAAATTGGTAAAAAAGATTCCAAAACCATATATGATACATAATAAATATATTATATTCTGATTCAACCTTTTTAATAGTTTTTTGGACAAAACTAAATATGGTTTTATAAATTGAAAACCCATCATCCTTGATGGTGATAAATTAACACATCTCGATTGTGTATTTACGACTACTATAAAATAAGGGAAAATGAGAGATGATAATAAAATAATCAAAAATAATATCACAATTATAGTACATATAATTTACTTATTTTGTCCTAAATTTTGGAATTGGAGTGTTAAGGGTAGAAAGGAAAACAAAGGAGCTTGACAAAAACGTAAAATAATTCAAAAGAAGAATATACCTCGTAAACTAATCTTCCATGAGATCCTCGTAAAGGTATATGATTAGGCCATTTAAAAGATCAAGGGATTCAAGACGTGGGATAGGAGTTTGGGGAGCTATTTGAGATGAATGTAGTCCGGGTAGAGGGCTTGAGAGGGGTGAAGAGAATATGGGAGTGTGGGTGGGTTTTATAGTGGAGGGAGGATGGTTTTCTTATTATTTTAATCAATAGTTAATTATTTCTCCATAAGACAATCAATAGTGATGATCACATGACCAAAAATAGTAATAATAACATGTGAGTTTGAAACAATTTCGATTTTCATCATTAATGACGCATGCATATTGCAAAAAATCATTTATATAAAATTTCTCGCAAATTATTGAATTTTACTATTCATAAAAAATCTTGTATTTCAAAAAAAATCCAAAAAACTCAACATAACAATTTTTCAATGTGTAGAATCCAAAAATTAAGAAACAAATTCAGAAATAATTTTCTAAATACGAATAATTTATTATTTAATTAAAACATTAATTTACTTGAAAAATATAGATATTGATACTATAACATATTTTATAATGATTTAAAAAATTACATAGTGTCATATAAAATTATCATAGAACTAGAAGACATAAAATTATTAATATAAGGAAAAATTTTAGTAAAATATTATTTCTATTAAATTAATAAATTAATTATAATCATTTATTTATGACTTACAAAAAAGCCAATAATTTATCTTGGTAATATTATCACTTATAAGATTCCTAAATTTTATTAATACATACGAGGGTGTGGTTAATATTATTTTCAATGATTTATTATTCATAAGGTTCATATTAATATTCATAACTGTGGGATTCTATTCATAAGGGTAGGTTACTATTAATAAAAAAAAATTATGTTTCTTCTATCAAACCCAAAAAAACCCTGAAACCAATCGTGTTTGATAGAATTTGGAAATTCAAAACATAGAAGTGGTAAAATTTTGGTTTAACTGCTTGGTTATAAATATCTCCTTAAAACACATTTTTGTTTTATAGATATTTAATGTTACATGCATTTCATTAAATTTATTTGTAAATCCTTGGGGTGCTACAATCTTCCCACCTTATGAAATTTTTCCCTCGAAATTTGGTTTTGCATACTAATGTAAAAAATGGGTGGTGGTTCAAATTCTTATCTAATATGCATAAAAAAGAGTCTTTAAACATCAAAGGATAAACTCTTAAAAGAAAATTATATCCTAGCTTTTTAATCCGTGAGTTTCAATCTTGGTTATACATGATTTGTTCCTTTACATATTTTATAATAGTCTCTTTTTATGTTCCATTAATAATGGTTTTTATCATGCTCATTAATTTACCAACGCATATCCCATAGGAGTGTCAAACCAATAGTGAAACAACGTCCATCGTCATGCACAAGTTTCCATTTGAGTCTAGATTAACGCATCATTTTTGGGTTTAACACATAAATACATCAATGTTAGAGCCTCCTATATATGTTTCTATCTAGATAGGATGCATTTCCTTGATAAACCAATTAATCTATAATTACCAAACATTAGAGATGTATTCTTATACATAGTCTCAACCATATGTTTCTTACTAAAGTTCTATATTCCAAATCTCTAAAAATAACAACAACATCCTCTGATACCCACTATAGCAAACCTAGCCATTTACACATGTCATTATGTTATTTTGAGAATGATTAAACATCATAATACAAGCAATATATTGTAATGTCTAGTATCTTTGAAGACTAGTTTCATAAAAGTGATGACATGGGGATAAAAAAATCCTTTATTTTTTCTTCGCAAATGGAAATTATCTCCCATTGAGCCCTTATATAATTATAGGATTACCAGGGGATAACAAGAACAAAGGGGTTAGCTGAAAGCCTCATAAGGGTATAATCAGATGAATAATTATAAAAAAATGTGGTATATGTCATGAAATAATGATATAGAAAGGCATGTAATATATATAATCATAACATATCAACATGAAATCATATAAACATGGAGTCATTGTAATGTGGTAGCAACATAAAACATGAATTTTGCATGATTCAAGGATCTTTACACATACAAAAGCACAAGTCATGGTTAACCACCATGACCGTTGCACATTGTAACATACGTCCAGGATAACATCCAAGACCATTTCACATGGCAGAACAAGTCAATGCTAATTTTTAATACCATTTCTGATTTATCACTTGTCAAGGATAACCACCTAGATCATTGCAGATGGTAGAACAAGTGAAGGCTAACCACAAATAATGTTTCCAATAACATATCATAAGACTCAGCACTACCCAATTCATTAGAGCACACTCTCAGGTCACCCATCTAAAAACGTTCATGAATATATTTTCTACAAAATCAATCACATATAATCAATCATACATAAGGGTTACCCATTGAAATAAATGGTTATCATAATCTTGTCACGATATATAATAAATGGGTGTATCATTCAAGTGTCCATGAAATTATGGAATTAAATAAAACATGGTAATTAAAAATTGAAAAAGTCATATATCATGATATGTGATGTCTGTAAGATGTGAAAACATAAAAAATGTCTTAATGAAACTTATGAATTAAAACATTTTGGTGCAGTTTTTAGGAAATTACCAAGAGAACATAAAACAGAAAAAGCAAATGATCATTTATATAAAAAAAATTAAACCAAGTTTGATTCTATAAAATATAGATATATTTTATAAAAACAATGGTATCTTAATATATATGATGATGTGTACTTGAAATTGGTAAGAAATTTAGGCAGTTCCTTTTAAACGGGTTTTCTTATCGGGAAGTATTGAGGGGGGAACCATTTGAAAATAACTATATCCATGAAATTGATAATGAAAGGTTCTTGATACATGAATTCAGTAAATATACATAAAATTTAGAATATTTATATTAAAAAAATAGATAAATTATGTCGGTAAAATGATATATAATGCAACCCGAAGGTGTAAAGGAGGTTCAGGTAGAATCCCGTACGTAACCTCGACATGGTTATAGATGTACTTAGGAGAACATAATGAGAGGGAAATGGGATCTCTAAATATTTATATATCATTCATGTCGTATGGGGATATGTGAGAAAATACCCCCTCATTAGGTATTAAAAATAATGGGGGATAACATAGTGGAGATTATTGAATAAAAGTGAGGAAGATATGATCACTTACCATAAGCACATATGTGTTATCTAATTGATATTAATGACCTGATTAACATAAATAGTTTTATTAATTAAAAATTTTAAAATCTAATTTACTATTAATCGATTTATTATAACCTTCTTATGTTCATTATTTTATTTTTCTGATGGGTTAAGTGGTTCAATTTCATTTTTTGGGTTTTCCAGATTCACAATCGGTTTACTTATACACATAAATGAGTAATCATATAAAATTACGATGGATGTCCAAAATTTGAGTTATATTTTATTATTTAACATCTAATAGGTTACATGGTTTTAAATTTCATTTGGTTTCTTTGAGTTAAGTTGAATCATTATATAAAACATTAGTGATAACATTTTGGGTTAATTGGTGGTTTTTTATCACAATGAACACATTTTGAATTATAAATCAAAACCATGTGTAGGAAATGTTACATAATACTATATGATACATAATAAATATATTATATTATTTTTCAACCGTAATAATGGTTTCATTACAATAATTTAATATGGTACAAAAATTGAAAACCCATCGTCTTTGAATGTGTTAAATTAACACATCTCAAATGGGGTTTCAATTACAAGTATAGAAAAGGGCTAAAGGAAATATGATAATAATATATTTAATAAACATAAAATCTATAAATAAAAAATAAGGTACTAGATTTTCCATAAAATTTGTATAAGGATAGGTAAGGATAGAAAAAAAACAGTCAAACTTGAAAAAAATGAAAACGATTTGAAAAGAGGAATTTACATGTTAAACTAATCTTCTATAGGAGCCTCTTAAGGGGAGATGATTTTATCTATGAAAAGACCAATATATTCTAGACATGGGTGAGAATAATGGAGATTTTTGTATAATAATTTAGGAAATTCATAAGGCATTAAAGGAGTGAGTTGCAGAGGGGAGTGGGGGCGTTTATAGTAAGGGGAGACGGGTTTTTTATAATATTTTAATCATTGGTTTATTATTTTCCATAAGACAATACATATTGATGGTTAAAAGAAAAAAAATAGAAATAATTTCATTTTATTTCGAAAAAGGTCTATTTACATCATACGTGACTCAATAATAATGAATAAATCCATTTATTTTCCATTTATTGTAAATTATCGTATTTTACAATTTATAAAAAATTCATCTATTTCATGAAAAAAGATAAAATTTAACTCTAACCATTTTTATATGTGTATAACGAAAAAATGAATTCCATTTTTCTAAAAAAAATTCTAAATATGATTAATTTTATTTTTAAATAAAATAATTTTTTTTACAAAATATAGATTTTAAAACAATAACACATTTTATAATTCTTTCCAAAATTACATAAGGTATTATAAAATTATCTTTAAACAAGAATAAATAAAGTTGTTACTTTGTAAACACCTTTTAGGAAAATAAAATTTTCATTTAAATTAATTAATCAGTTGTAATTATTTATTTATATCTTATAAAAATACCAATACATTCACTATGGGCATATTATCACTTATAAGATACCTAAATTTTTTTATATATTAAAGGATGAGGATATTATTCATTCAGATTATGTATAACTAATAAGGTAAATATTAATATTCATAATGTTAAGATTCCGTTCATAAGGTTTGGTTATTATTCACCAAAAAATTTATTTTTGGTTCATCAGAACTCAAAAAACACCATGAATGCAACCGTGTATGTCAGCCTTTTGAAATTCATAAAACATCTGTTGATAATTTTTATTTAAAGGCTAGGTTATAAATATATCCCTAAATAAAAAGTAATGTTTTATATAGAATTACTATTTCATTCATTTATTTAAATTTATTTGTATATCCTGGGGATGTGACTGATCATATCGTGAATTCATTAACATCTTAGATTTATTAGTTTCTAGATTTTATCATATCCATGTATAGATTCATCCACAATATCGAGATATGTTACCCTTCAAATCCCATAATCTAAATAAAATTCATTTATTCAATTGTTCTTGAACATTAGTTTCATTCATACACACTTTTTTCGATAACACTTTTAATCCTTGGTTGTGGATTTCCCAATAAAATTTCTAGTTATTCGAGATTCGTTTAACCAAAAAATATTTTGAGATAAACTCAATTAATCTTCCATTGATCGATCCCAAATACATTGTGGTTGGTGGGTATCAAAAGAATGTTTAAGGGAAAGGGACTAAAATAAATACTACCAAGAGGTATCAAGAATAAAATTTCATCATTGAAACATGCCACTAGAATAGAATATTGGGAATGCAAGCATATCCCTACCATGGTAGCATATATTTCATCCAATGATAACATAAATTTTCTTATATGATAGCTCGTTGACTAATGATCAAAATATCCAGAAGTTCTCTCATTCTTGTAGAATGAGAATGGTAGCATAGAATCCCTAGCATTATGCATGGTAGGAGGGAATGAATGTAACCTCATGGTAGTAAGTGTAAATCTCATGCACTCAATCAACACTAAGAAATTCCAAATATAAAAACCAACTCACAAAAATAGACACCACTAATGAAAAAGAAATTATATAATTAAATTATAAAAACTAGTTAAATATTTAAATATATTTTTTATAAGTGAAATATAATAAATTACCCGAAAAAATATCATAATTATTTCTTTGTTTATTAAATATTTTAAATACATTAAAACAATTCAATCTAATAAATATAAAGTTAAACTACTTATAATTCAAATTATATAATTTATCAATAAAATAAATTGAAAATCTAGGAAGTACAAAATTAATAATTTCAACATAAAATACCAATTGAAATTTGAAATTCATAAATTAGAAATTTCCACAAAACAATTACTCACTATTCAATAATTATACATTTAAAAGTTTAATTTAGTAGTAAAAAAATTATCATACAAAAAATGAAATATAGAAAATTCATGAAATAAATTACACATTATTTAATATTACTAAATCATAATTATAATCATGCACAACATCGAGACTATTTCTAAAGCATATTCATACCCATGTAAGACCATAAGAGCATAGTTAAACCGAGATTATACCCACGCAAACACTTTTTAGGAAATCTATACCACTATTATACCCATGACCAACCTTATTAGCATATCCAACCCATAATTATACTTTCATAAAACCTTTTGGGCACAGTTAAACCTTAATTTTACCCAAACATAACCTTTTGAGTATACAAAAACTATAATGATCCCCATATAGAACTCTCTGATCATAACCAAACTGTAATTTTTTTAAAACATAACATTATGATAATAGTTATACATAAACATAACCAACATAATAAATCATTATCTTATGAGATATAAACCTTTACACAACGTATTATATAATCATATAGGACCCCACCTATCATTAATACAAACATATTTGTGCGACTTCATGTCTGTATTTCATTATATCAGAAATAACCCTTGGAAATAAAAATATACTTTGATTAATTTCCAAATTATATATCATATTTACCTCATGAATGATAATGGTTCACAAAAAAAATATAATCACCTCTAATGTTTACATCACACAATAATTTAATGGCCATTTAATGAAGATAAATATGAATGGAAATAAGGTCTTTATATATAAAAATAAAAATTAATGTGATACTATAAAATGGTCTTTAGAAATATTTTTTATAATATTATTATTAATGGAGAAGATATGGTTCATTTTTATAAAGGTACATTTTGAATTTATAAATAGTAAAAAATTAAATAAAACTCAAAAATAAATGTAATTAAGGAGTCCTTTAAAGAGATACAAAATATTCAAAAATATTATTTAAAAAAATCAAGAAAACTATTACTTTTGAAAAAAAATCAATTATTAATCATTAAAAAATAAATATTGTTTTAAAAAAGGTGATATGAATAAATCAGCAGAAAATTTCTTTTAAAAATAATCGTTAGTTATTTACCCATGAAAATGGCATATTGGTTATCAAATAGAAATGAGGATACAAAAATAAATTGATTTTTAAAAGGAACATTTTTAATATATTAAATTTACCAAATTTAAAAACCAACATTTTAAAATAGGGTATTTAAAAAATTCATATTAATATTTCATTTTAAAAATTTGGAATATAAATACATTATAATAGAATATTTTTTGGGAGAACCAAATAATGGAATAACAATGTTCAGGATAAAATATTACAAATCAATGAAAGTAGATTTAAACTCGCTACATCCATTATAGGAAACAAAATACATAATGTAAGATATATTTTAAAATTTATTTTTTCATAGTAATTTAAGTTCATATAAAAAATGAGATAACACCATATAATAAAATAAAATGATCAATGTAATAATCATTTATACAATATATTGTTATTAAATATCATAAAATAATGAAATAAAGTTTTGTTACCAATAATCCTTAATACTAATAAAACCATCAAATAAATATCTTTTTGAAGAAGGGAAGATGAATTTTCATATTATATCCCATGAAATTAAAAAAATAATTATGATACAAATACATCCATGGATAGTAAATACACTATATGTTGAAAATATTGTTTAAAAATTTTACTATGTATCATTGAATAGTAATTGAGGCCCTAATAATCCTTCCAACATTGGTATTATTTAAATCAAATTTCATTGTAACAGAAAAAATAATATGGATGGTCTAAATATATTAATAAAATTAATAGTTTATGAGAAATAAATTATTCAATAATTTTTCCATATTTAAGATTTAATGATACACAATAAGAATTTTTTTCATTATTTTTCACAAAATTCCCTAAACATTATTCCTCACTTAGATAATCATTCTTTAATATCATGTATAAAAAATAACCTTAGTAAATTCATATTTTATGAAATTATTAATGCATTTATACATTTGTAAATTTTATTTAATTTCATTCTCTAAATTTATATTATATTGGAATTATATATTTTCAGTATTATGTGTGATTAATCATGATTGTTTTAAACTAACATTGTAATAGATATTTTTATTCATTCATCTCAAAAAAAATTTCACTAAAATATAATAAAATTTAATGTAGTTAACTTTATATGATAGTTTAAAATGTGAAAATTTCATTCTACGAGAGTTCCTATTATGATCTATTAAGATTAATCTGATGATTAGCATGTCTCGTAAATTTTTTAACAAATAAACGATGGTGTCTAAATTAATCAGATTAAACTTAAATTTATAATTAAAATTTTTTAAAAATAATAAAATTATTTATAAAATATATAATTATTATTTAAGTTCACATATTCATCCATGATATGAATTTATTGCATTGTTCAAGTGGGTAGTTAAACTGACCCAAAATGAAAATTTTGAGATTAATTGTTGATTATGAGGAGATTTAGTTTCCATTACATTATAAAAATATCATAATGATATCTATTAATTTTTATTTTATTTATATATCATATTTTTAAAGATTGAGTAGTAGAATGTATGGGTGTAAAAACAATTATATAGAATAGATATACTTTTTTCCATTCCTAGTTTACCAGTTCAAGATCGTTAATTTTATAACTACAGTAAATCATTCATATATTTAATTGTTTATTAAAATTTTATTAGAAACCCCTTATTAAAAGTTTAAAAAACATATTTATACTTTAAACACATTATTATAACTATCCATGAAATTTAGTAATAAAAAAATAATTTTTCAAACCATGAAAGTAGTAGCCCACACGTATGCATGGATAATGACTCTATTTTCATAGAATTGGAAAGAGGATTTATAACTCTTTTCATTAAGTAAAATTAATTAACTCAAAAATACACTAATTTTTTAATTAATTTATATTTTTATCTATATTGTTATATGTTGACGGAAAATGAACGTCTTGCTTCATGGAAGTGATAGCCTGAACATACAGTTATTTAACTTCTTTTCTTCATAGAAATGGTAATCACAAATTAATTATTATTCTTTCATTATAATAACATATAAATATAATAGTTTTACATGTGATATAATTTTAATAGTGTGTAGTGGGTTTTTTATAAATAAATGTTCATAAACAAAAAAAATATAATATGATTGAGATAATATAAATTTATACATGAATACTTGGATAATCTCATTTTAAAAGGTACTTAAAACTTTTAGGCATGGTATTTTTGAGGAGAAAAAATACCCTTTGATGTACTTAGGTGTCTTTATAATATTTTTGGGAATATTTTTGCTGGAACATTGGGTGTTGTGGTGTGACTGGAACTGTTGAATATAGATCTATTTGATAGTTAAAAAATGATGACATTTTGGAAAATACAAAAAACAATTACCTAATGGGAATACACTATTAAAGAATGTGGCTCCAAAATTACGAAATAATGGATAGGATAAGTTATTAGATCAAACATGTCCTAAAAAACCCATTTCCATAAATTTTTAAATCAGTTTTCAAATCATTTACTCTTATACATTATTCTTTACCAATTTACCAATAATTTTTATAGCTAGTTTTTTCCAAAATACATCATAATTTTTTATTAAATATAAAATATTCATTATTATATATTTTTTACCTATAGGTGAAATTTTAAAAAAAATCATTTCTATTAAATATATAAAATTTATGAAATTGTTTTTAAAATAATATGAATATAATTTATTAAAAAATATTCCTTGAGGAAAATATTTTTTAGTTATAAAAAACTAAATATATGTTTGCAAAGTAGAGCTGGAAAATTTAAAATATAAATATAACATTAAAAAATAAAATTTTACATATAAAAGGTTTTTGTAAATTTATATATCATTCTTAGAAAAATAAATTATATAAATGGAATGGTATTTTTTAAAACAGTAAATTGAACCATTCAACTAAAAATAATTTTTTTAGAAAGTACTCTAAAACTTCAACCTTATATAATATTCGGACATTTAAACCAAAAATGAAGTTATTTTTTCAAATATAATTTCTAAAATTTATAAAATTAAGTTTATTTTATAATACATTATATTTATATATATATAAATAAAAACTGAATTAATAACGAAATGACTGTATTAAATTTATACTTTATTTAGTTATATTAAAAATATATTTCCATGTAATTAAATATTGATATAGTAGTTTAGGAATATAAATGATTCTTTTTATAATAAAATTTTAACTATAACCAATTTGATTTATCTTTTTATATTATAATACCCCTTTTTAAATGTTTCTTTGAATGGTATCCTTTAAAAATATTAATCAATGCAATTAATAATTTTTTATGTTTTTAACTAATTATTTTCCTTTTTTCAAATAATTATTATATTATTCATGTAATGCTAATATGTAATTGGTTATTTTAATTGATTGTTACATTAATTTTTTTTGTGTGAAACGTGTTATCAATGATTGTATTAATTTAATGGATCAAAAATATCATGTCCTTCCATTCTACACCTCCAACAAATTATGTCCACAAAATTTTAATTTTCGCTCACTGAAAAATATAGGTGAGGGTGTTTATAACATATTAATCATTTTGGATATAACTTCTAATATGAAATCTACCATACCCTCCATGGCTATTCCAAGATACATATATTTATACAAAAAAACATTAATCCTTCATACTCTCATGTACCCAGTCTATATATTCCCTGACAATATATTCTCAATTACTTACCATTAATGAACCAATTTGAATCTCAAAGAAATTAAACCATATTAAAAATCATATAATCCATAAAAAATTAACTACTATATTCAACCACAAGTTCATAAATTCATAAATAATCATATATATATATATATAAATCAAAAAAATTGATAAACTACACCAAAAATAGAATGCATCACTTTTTATGTAAATAAATAATCAATTACAAGGATATCAATATTATCTAAATCATTATTTTTAAAATAAATCAAACCTTTTTTTTCTATAGCATTAGATATGTACAGATCCTAATATATATTTATAAATTCATCGTGTTCTCTCAAATATTTATCCTCCAATAATATAACTTCTAAAAAATTACACATCATGCATAATCATACCATTTAATATATGTTTCCTTATCATTAAAGAAAAAATACTACAGAATAATCCTTAATAGTTTCACATAATCTTCATAAAATCCAGAACATACTAAAATATTATCAATAAATATGAAAAACTATTGAAACTAGATAACAGAATTATAATGACCCACTGCCAAGGAACACAAATAGGGCCTCATAATTTAGGTCTCAACAATGAGACAGAAGAACCTCTACAAACACTATAGGATACTGACTAGAAAATATAGTTTAAGAAGGTACTATTGGGTTACTATACCCATCGTACAATATTGTAATTAAAGGAAAACTAATCAAAACCCCATATGCATCCATAAAAATAACATGATATCATAAATAAACAAATAAATGAAAGACAAACGTGATATAATAAAGCAAAATGTTTCATAAAAACACCAATGGTCATGCTATACACATCAATTTGTCACATGATTTTTCGAACAAATATGAAACATAAGTACACTAAACAATACAATAACTTCCACTTACAATAATGAGTTATGATTAATGAACCTTGAACTACCATAATTCAAAGTAATTTTCTCCATTACAAAATTTTTATATTATTCAAGGGGTCTAATCCTAAGGTATCGATCAATTTAGTAGTCTTAAGGGACTAGATATAGGCATGATTCTTATATTACATTTAAAATATAAAATATATAGAATAATATAGGTTATTGAATCAAGGATATTATTCATAATATCATTACTATATCATATGAAGATGAAAAAAATAAAGGTAGATCATATATTCATAATAATATTTATGAATAACCAAATTTATTAGCTGTAAATAAAGAATAATTAATATGGAAAGGTAGATATCATAAAACATATACCATTTAATAAATAAAGAACCATTAATTACATCCATGGAAAATATAAATGTGGTATTTTAATGGATAATAATATTATAATTCTCAAAGGAAGAAGTTATTAATATTTGATATAATGGCCTCAAATATCATTAATATATTACTATCGAGACCTTATGCCAATATATTTTAATCAATAGGATGACAAACACCATAACACCTTTTAAATAAGTCTAGCCAATATATTTTTCTCATGAAACCTGTTAATACATAGAAGGGATATCTATAATTGGGCCCCACTAATCAATACATGTCAAATATATTCCATATAAATTGAATTATCAATATAATTCATAAATAGAATTCACTTCAAAAAAATATTTGTATTGAGTAATTAATGAGGATTATTAATATTTCCCCACTCAATCAAATAAATTGTAATGAAAACACAGTATATAAATATGTTATAAGATTTATCCAATAATAATATCCATTATACAAAGAATATGTATATTTTATAAAAATTTAATTTCTAATTCAAAATGATCATAAACAATTGAATCATTAATGAAAAAGTTAATAACTAAAAAATTAATAAGAGATTAAATATGAATATTAATTCAATGAAATTATTTATTTGTTAATCAAATAAT
This sequence comes from Viscum album, assembly GCA_963277665.1. Classification (NCBI taxonomy): domain Eukaryota; kingdom Viridiplantae; phylum Streptophyta; class Magnoliopsida; order Santalales; family Viscaceae; genus Viscum; species Viscum album. The sequence goes on along the minus strand of OY728126.1, from coordinate 1,390,421,258 downwards.
TTATTTTTGTAAATAAAGATAAATTAATGATGGATATTAAATTATTATTTCAACAAATAATTTACTTTTAAAATCCTTATTAATATTTTTGAAGAAGCCAAATTTTGTAAAGTGGTTATTGCGGTGGTAATATCTCTTAATAACGAATAGGTTAATAAACATACCATTTTAAATTTTTATAAAAAAATTTCAAAAAACCCTTTCAAAAATAAATTATATTATTCATTTAATTCCAATAAAATTCAAAAAAGATATATTTAATAAAATATTATATTAAATAAAAGGACATTTTAAAATACATCTTTTGAAATATTGATTGGAAGGAAAATATACCAGATCACAAAATATGCCTCAATAGTGTGAAAATTGTGATAAAATACCATACCTCAGGTAAAACATCCATCATTTACAAATTTAAACACATTTATAATAATTTATAACTTATTATAATTACATACCAGAATTACAAAAATATTTATAATATAATTATGGATCCATTTATTACATATTAGCAATCATCTGTTAAAAATATTTTATTATCATATTTGTTTTCGGTGCTAACTATTACATTTTTCCTATATATATTATGATTCAATAGTTATTGTCCCCATAAATTTATAATAGAGACCTCATAATCATAATGATAATAATGATATAAAAATCATCTATAATATTTATATAGGTATATATATATATATAGTGTCATCATTATAAATTAGTGATAGAAAATTGAATTGCGTCATTTATAAAGATAGTTGGCTATATGTTTTAAAGAATGATATATTCACATTTAAATGAAAAAAATAATGGTAAATAATAATCCACTGTTAATAAATAATTATTAAATAATATATATTATATATATTTAATAAATCAATTTCTATTATTAACCATGTAAATTAATATTGATCTATGAATCACATTGCTTCGTAGAGGTGGAAGTCCCCATAAACACATGAGTCATGATATTGTTTTTCAATAGATTGGAAGGTAATAATGTATATAAGATATATTAATTCCAAATTAATAATTATTTCACAAAAATGTATATATTTATTATTTTCATATTTATTACAATTCATGTGAGGTGGTAATGAAAAAACAAATTACATCGGTTTGGGGAGCGATAGTCCTTTGTATATAAGAGAAATGGGTTTTCCCATTTTATAGATAAGGTGGTTGAAAAATAATATGAAAAAAACCAAATAAAATTTAAATATCTAGTACATACTATTTGTGTTATATTTTAACTATTAGTACATAATTTAAGGTGTTAAAATAAGAAGAAAAATGAATGTTCTCAATTAAGAAGATTACATGTTAATTGAAATTTCTCCATTAGATATCCTCCTAAGGGACATGGGATTGGTTTTTTTGGGAAGGCCATAATAACCATAACATGAAAAAAAATTTGAAGAGTATTATTTATGGTTTTTTGGATCAAGATGTTTCAAAGCTTTCTAGATAAAAGAGAAAATGTCTTTTGGTTTAGAATTGAGGGGTGAGACAGTTTTTAATTTCTGTGAAATATTATAAAATAATATTTATCTAACTCATATAAAATGGGTCAAAATGGTATGTATTTTAAAATAAGTTGTATAAGTTATTAATATAACAAATAAAATCATAGGATTATATTTAATTTTAAACCTAATCATTAGGATAAACAAATTGGTTAACCAATTTTAACCTTGTCCTTGGTAATGGTATTTTAATAATTAAAGGGTAATAATTTTACTTATATTCTAAAAATTGGATCCCAAATGGCCAAGGGATAAAATTTTCGGCTAAAAATTATCTCCCATATCCGCTTCCTTATTTTTTATGATTTCAAAATAATTTAATGATATATTATTTTCATAAAATATCATAAATATCATTTTTAAACTATTCATTTAATATGAACATGAATACATAAAGGAAAATATAGAACTAAATTATAATTTTAAAACACAACTATAGTATATAATTTGTGTCTCTAAAAATCATAGAATACTATAACTCATCCATATTGTATTAATTTTAATATTTTTAAATACTTTATTTTTTTCTAATAATTGAAAATTTATTATATTGTCCTCGCATGAGAATCTATACTAATTATTGAATCATAAAAAATGAAAAATAAATTTTAATGGTTAAGCAATTAACTAAACTTAACAACATTTATTTCTCATAAGATAGATATTTATCCAATTGTATGTCTAAAAGATCAACAAATTAGAATGGTCATGGATGTGATTTCTCAAGAGAAATACATAGAACTAGTTGCAAACATTAGATATATTCTATAGAAAAATCAATTGATAAGCTCCCATCACAACGAAATAAATAATTTCAGAGGGAGTTATATATCAATGTCTCATTTATTATTTCCTTCAAATCTCATAACCTTATTCCAATGATATATTCAAAGGAAAATCATCTTACTAATTTCGAACTATAAATCGCACCGATGATTTTCGATATAATTTTTTTATCATATTTTATCATAAATTTTGTTTTTTAGTGGATATAATCTTCGCAGTCATTTCCTTATTATGATTATGTTGAAATAGATTTCATTCTTCAACATTATCCGAACACATTGAAGTTGTAGACTTCCATCAAAAGTGGTATTTTTTAACCCATATGAGATTTTTGTCCAACCAATCTACTATTAATAGTTTTAATTATCACAAATCATATCAATTATTATTAGCATAGTCCAAAAAATCCAATCATGATTATTTAAGTTTCATTATGTGTAATTATGCTTATCTATGATCTCACATAAATTTGGTTCATTCTGTTAATATTTATATTGTAAGACAGTCTAGAAAAGATTATATTCTAAGTATAATAGACTGGAATCGATAAAAGAGATGAAATCCCAAAAATTCATCTTATTCACTAATGAAGATGACCAATCGATGCAAATAAATCACCAAAGTAGATGAATTACCAGTGAAAAATACCTAGAGATGTATATTACCAACCATCAGTTTGAATAACCTACTGATGCATGTTTCTACCAACGTATGGAATCAACGATAGTTAAAACGATTCACTGATGGAATGATTCACCAATGTATGGAAACACTAAAAAAACGAAATTATGATGGGATGAGTCACCGATAGAATGAGATACCTACCAAGGACTCACCAATAGACTATTTTAAACATCTTCTAATAATCTTTATTTTCTAATGGTCTAATTTTGGTTGTTTTAATATGACTGATTAATTTAATATTTTTTAAGACATCTTAAATGAGGATATATAAAAACAAGGTAATATGTCTACCAAAAACACGAACATTTTCAGGCTCCACGAATAGATATACAATGAAGAGTATAGAATAAAATAATAGAAACACATGAAAACTCATGTAGACACATATTTAGAATAAATAAAAGAATAACCCCCTCAAGAACTATCCTGGAATGACGAATACATGAGTAATAAATCATTACTGCTTTCTATGAACTAGATAACTGATGTTCATCAACGTTTCATCATCTTAGAAGCATTTAACTAAATTGAAGGCCTAGATTATAGAATACAATGCTCCATAACACTCTATTTTCAATTTCTATTTCTATAAGTGGACCCGAGCTTCAACTCTAATGTATTAAAAAGTACATATCTGAATTTAATAACACCCAAAGCATATCTAATCCCTTCGTCATATATTTTTATCTGTTTTGTACTATTTAACTAAACATTATAGAAGTTTGTGTGTGGATCTATAAAAACACAATGAATCCTACACTAAATTGGATGTTACAAGATATCCTTAACTACAAATCTTTTTACACTTGTTCATCCCATAAAGAACTGTGGAAGTGGTTATGTGTGACCTAGTTGTTTTTTTCCCATGTATAAGTGTGGTTGAGGTCTTGTGATTGGGACTGTCAATGTACTATTGTGTTAATCTTGATCCAGATATTGAATCAAAATAATTTTTTATAATTTTTTATTATTGGAATTTGACCACAAATTTTAATGGATTATGTCTTTTCTTGAGACTAAACCTCTTGTTTTATATTCGTTGTGTTTTCAATTTAGTCTTTCTCTATTTTAATTCACTTTTTTTTTAAAAAAAACTAAATTTTACATAGATAGTTTGTATTGGATAGTAGTTATAACAACATTCCATATTATGGTAGTTTCAATTGTTGTATCAATATCTCATATTTTTATAACTATGAATAAATCAATTTTCTGGGAAACTATTTAAATATTTAAGCTATTATAATCTGACTACGTTGGTTTACTGGCTAATTTTATTTTGAATTTGTGGAAACTTTTATATAAACATTATAACAGAAATATTTAATAGGTACTCAATTCACCCATCTTGAGTTTCCTACTCTCATAAACATTTGTTTTTAGAGGCATTTTTCAATCTGTTGTTTTCAAAACACTAAATCTATTTCAAAATCATTTTTAGCTTTGATTTTAGTTATAATTTATGTATCTAATTTTTTTTATCATTATAAATTTCTATTGCTTTAAAATCATATTTCATTATCACATATAATTGTTTGTAAAGTGTTTCTACCAATAAACCTCCACTCATTAATGGAAAAAATTATGCATAATAGAAAATAAAAATAAAAATCCACATAAAATGTTTGGGTCATGAGATTTGGTTGTGAATTATAAATGAATATATTATTCCTTCTACTGAATGGAATAATTTGGATGACCCAACTAAGGCGACCTATTAAAATAATTAAAAATCTATGAATTATTTTAATGTTTGTTAGGAGTTGAAGAGTTTAACAGAATTTAAACGCGTAAAACTACCCAGGAAATTTGGGACACATTATATGTTTCACATGAAGAAACCTCTAGTGATATGGAAATGAGACTTAACATGTATACTAATAAATATTGTATCATTGAAATGATGCTCGGGGAGCCCATTTCAAATAGGTATCTCAGGTAAAATAAAATTTTGAATACTATGTTCTCTCTAGGAAGAGATGTTACACCAAGGATAAAATCATGATAATACTCAAATTCTACCGAATATATGTAGAAGAACATCTCTATCAATTATAGAATCTTCTGACATCCTAAAGTTTCCAGTAAATGATATGATTTACTTGTTGATGATGAATGAGGAAGAACTAGAAGTCAAAAAAGAATAGAATTATGAACCCAAGATAAAATTGGTTGATTTCTAATCTACTACCTCCTTGAAGAAGTTCAAAGTTAACGATAAAACAAAAAGTCACAATGATAAATAATCATCATCATACCATGATGAGGATATGGATAAAATATATATAATGTTTATGAAATTTTATTTAATGAATAAATTCATCAGAAATCCCAAAAACAAAAGTAATTATGATCACTAGGGCCATTAAAAAGAATTGGAATAAAGGTTATACATCCAATGAAATAATCTATTTTGAATGTAAGAGAAAATAACATGTAAAATATGAATGTCCCAAGAAAACATACAAGAAGAAGTATGACGATAAAGAAAAAAGTATAAAAAGTATATAAAGGGAACATATAGTGCTTCTAAGGATAACTCAAGTTAATCAGAGTCTTCACATGATGAAAATTCTAGAAATCCAATATGTGATTTATGACCAACATATATGAGGTAACCCTTCAGACTCCCTATTAAAAAGTCTTCTAATTATGTAATTGAAATATATTCTAAAAATAAGAAAAATGAAGAAATGATTGATTACTGCAAAATGCTAGAAGAATTGTGTAATTAATTAAAATATATATAAAATCATTTAAATAATCAACATGCTTTGACTATCATTGGTTAAAATTTAACTAGCTATGGTAAAAGGAAAACAAATTCCTCTACTTATGGAGAACAATGAAATTAAATTATCAAATGAGCAATTGAAATGGGATTTAGAGAAATTTACAAATGGAAAAGAATTATTACTTCATATTCATTATAAATAAGTATTTGTTATGTAAAATAATTAAATAGGATGGAAACAAGGAATGGAAAATATGACCAATACAAATTATGTTTTTTATTCTAGAAAATCCAGTTTTATGCTTTGTTCTGAAAAATGTTCTATATGTTCAAGATAAGAAACAAATTGTACTATTTGATGTTTTTCTAGACCAAATAATGTCTATTTTTCACATACATTACATACTACTTATAGGAAACCCATAAAGAAAATCTACATTCCCAAATCTCTTATTACTAATGTTTCGGGACCCAAACATTTTTGGGTACCAAATTTTTTTCTAGTCTAATTTTTATTATCATTAGATTTCATGAAAATCACATATAAATTTTATGGTACATGGATAGTGGATGTTCAAGACACATGGAAAAAGATTACTCATGATTCAATAATGTGATAAAGATTAATGGTGGGCATGTATCCTTTTGTTGACAATGCCAATGGAAAAATAATTGGCCTTGTCCATATTGGTAAATATAAATCAATTTTAATTTATATAGTCTTTTTTTTATGGATTAAAATACAATCTACTTATTGTCTCACAGTTATATGATGATGGTTTTAATGTTAAATTTAAAAATGATTCATGAAATTTCTTTAACTCTATAAATAATATATTATTTTCTACTCCTAAAACTAAAATTTTGTATGATGTTGACATAGATTCATTAATATGTAAAAAAAATCATGGATAAGTGATTTTCAAAAATAATCATGGATTTGTCATATCATATTACGAAAATGTAATGTATAGTCTTTTAGAAAGCTTACCAAAGAAGGATTCATCAAGTACCTACTTAAACATGAGTTTCCAAATGAAAAAGTTTATAATCCTTGTTCAAAGGGTAAACAACACAAAATATCATTCAACCCAAATATAGAAGTTTCAACTTTTTAGCCTCTTGAGTTTGTTCACATGGAACTGTTTGGAAATTCTAGAGTTTCATGTTTAATTGGGAAGCATTATATGTATATTCTTGTACATGAATACTCTATATATAATTGGACCTTTTTCTTAGCTCACATAAGTGAAGATTTCCCACATTATACCATGTATGCTATGACTTTAGAAAATATTAGTGGTCATAGAATTAAAACCCTAAGAGGATAGCATGGTTATTAGTTTCAAAACCAAGCGTTTGAATCCTTTCACTCACAAAATGGATTTATTCATAAAATCTCTACTACCAGGACCCCCCTAATAAATTTTGTTATTGAATGAAGAAATATAACCCTATAATAAATTTCTAAATCCATGCATAAGAAGTATGACCTTCATAAATACATTTGTGTTGAATCTTTCAATAACGAATGATATTTAATAAATAGAGTTTTGATTATACATATCCTAAAATTAACTCCATATGAGTTGTGGAAAAATAGAAAACCTATGTTTAACTACATCATAGTCTTTGATTGCAAAGTATATATACTAAACACTAAGGATAATCGGGAAAAATTTCCTCTAACAATGTTGATGTATTTTTTCTATGATTTTCAATTTATATTAATTCCTCTGATGTCTTAAATAAGAAAACCAAATGTGTGGAATAATATATACATATGAACTTTGTTTAGATAGATCCACATGAGCCAAATAACTCTCTAGAAAATCTTGAGGATGATAATTCAATCAAGGACATCAATGTAAAATATTCTCACCATCCTGTGAATAAATATGTTAAAACATCTTATTTTGGAAATTCTAGAGATTTTAATCATAATGAACATTTACCTATGGATGAAGCTGAAGGGATTATCCCTTCATCTTCTTGATGATCAGAACTCTCACAAATCATCTGTTAGATTTTATCTTGGATATTTAAACAAATGAACATAGAATAGAGCTTCTCTAAGAATAAAATTTGAACATCAAGCTTTTCATTCACAGCATGAAGCTAAGAATATCACTGATTCAATCATTGATGAATTTGGGATGACAGATATGTTGTAATAGTAAAATTTATTTTAATGAAACAATGTCTGGAAAAATATAGATAGACCCAAGGACACCATGACTATTGTGACCAAATGGGTGTTTAGGAATAATGTAGATGAAGCTAGTAACATAGTTAGAAAAAAATATAGATTGGTTGCATAAGGTTATAGTCCTGAAAAAGTAATTGAATATGAGGAAACTATTGCACCGGTAGGTAGACTTGAAGATATTAGAATCATGCTAGCCTATACATCATAGAGATATTTCAAACTTTTTCAAATGGATGTCAAGATTTCATTCCTAATTGGTTATATAGTTGAGAATGTTTAGTTTTATGAATCCTCATTTTGAAAATAATTTTTTTAAAATTTAAAAAATCCTTATATGGTTAAAAGAATGCTCTAAGATCTCGGTATGATAGGCTCATCACTTTTCTTTTTCTAAAGGTTTTATAAAAGGTATAACTGATCCAACTCTTTTTATAAAAATAATTTTCAATGATTTTTTTAGTAGTACAAATATATGTAGATGATTTTATTTTTGGATCCTCTAAAAATTCATTATGTGTTTATTTTTTAAAGATAATGCATAGTGAATTTAAAATGAATTTAATGAGTGAACTCAAATTAAATCATGAATTGAATATATTTCAAAATAAATAAGATATTTTTCTATGGATCATTTAAAAATAATTTTCTATGAATTCACAAAGCGTAATGATATTCCAATGAGTACAACATGTATCTTAGACCATGATAATGATGGTAAATCTTTTTGTCTAACCACTTTCAAAGAAATGATTAAAATTTTACTCTACTTATCTACTAGAAGGCCAGCTATTTTTTTAGTGTCTTCATGTGTTCACATTTTAATGAAAATCAAAATGAATATCATAATATTAAAGTTAAAATGATTTTCAAATACATCTAACATACTACCAAATTAAGACTATTCCATCCTTGAGAACAATATTTTGATGTAGTCAGTTATTTAGATGATTATTTTGGTGGCTCTAAGTCATATAGAAATAGAACCTATGAAACATGTCCGTTTATGGGAAAGTATCAAGATTCGTGGTGTAGTAAGAACCAAAATTTTGTTTCATTATCTACAGCCAAAGCTGAATACATAGTAGATGGTAGTTGTTGTTTACAAATAATGTGGATGAAACACACATTATGAGATTATGGATATCAATCGAGACATGTCCCTATAAATTGTGATAATACAGGTGTTGTTGATATTTCTAATAATCATGTTTCACATTAAAAAAAACACATTGTTATAAGGAAACAATTTTGGATATTCCATTATCAAAAGGTGATATGAATTTAGATTTCAGGGTAACTGAACATTAGATTTCATACATTTTCACATAGCCATTTAACATTGAAAGAATAAACTACAACATACATGAGTTAGAAATGATCAATCTATAAGAAATTGTGTTTATATTGATTTTACCATTTTAAGTGATGTTTTCATACCAACATTGAAAATATGAAGATTAAAATTTCGTTCCAATGCTGAAACTTTTTCATATTGACATAGATGTCATACTGACAATGATACATTTTAATGTTGATACCCTATCACGAAGACACCGAACCATTTTCATGTCGACGTTGTTAGTGTTATAAATAATTAGACTTGTCAACATCGATGGCACACTGTTTTTTTATGTCTTATGTTTAAAAAAATGACATTATTTCATTGATTTTAATGATCTCAATTCACGATTTCAATACGTTATGATTTCAAAATCCTTAATTATATTAATTATAATCAATCCACCCTACTCTTTTACCGAACACTATCTTTTCAATTCCTCTTTCTACCTACGACCTTTCACCTTCCGACCTCTAGGAAGAACTATTGGAATGATGTGTGTGATGCAGCTCTTGATGGTGGCATGTTGCATGCATCTATGATACAGAAAGGGTAATAGAAAAAATCATTAGCACAAGTGAATCCTACTAAAAACTGTGTTATAACACTATAAAAAGAAGTTCTTACAGAATGGTTGTTGGAAAGATAGTCTATTCCACTCAAGGTATTAAAAATCTAGGATGGATCAAGTGCATCTAAAATAATGAATCACCCTTTTACCCAAAGCTTGTTCCTAAATATTACTTGAATATGGTTTTACTACTATATGGATGTGATATTTCTTATATTAATTCCATAGTGAAATGAGAGATAATCTCTATCTCTTCATGAAAATGGGATGAATGTCATGATGTTCCTCATGAAGGTGTATTTTATGATTATCAAGGTACCTCTCCACCTGAGATATATATATTTTTTGAGATATCTCTGTAAGATATAACCAATAATTATGAGCATAAGATAACCATTTCTATAGACTTAAATAGAGAATGTAGAATATTTTTTATGTTTATTCAGTAACAGATCTATCATAGGAAATGAGAATTTTCCAACCTAAGGTATGAAGTTGTATACTTTATTTATCTTCTATGAAAAGGTATCAAGGTAAATATGTTTACATAACAAGTTGTACATATGAATTAAATTTTGAAAATTTCCGGAAAAAATACCCAATTTTAGCCAAAAATGATATCAAATATACTGAAAGAAAAAGGATTTGTAAATAAATGAGAAGAAGTTGTTTCTAAGTTCAGTGAGATCTACATCAGTAAAGACATTTGTAAGATAATGAAAATCAATTGGAACCCATGTAAGAGAGAATGTGATGGAGATGAAGATAAGATCTACGATAAGATCAATATAATAGACAATCAAACTAGGCATAAGAATTTGGATGATCCTAGTTTGGGACAAAATGAGGAAGGTGTTTACTCTTTAGAATAAGAATAAGAGCATAACATTCCAATTAGTGTTCTGGGGTCACCTATCGACGATAGGAGTGATCCTGACACCACTGAACCCCGCAATTGTTTTTCTGTTGGACCTCCTAGTCCTACATTTTTTGTGCCCTCTGCTGAGACCACTCATGTTGATAATGTGGATATGGAAACAGAAGTCTCAGACAGTGTAGAATATGTTAGTTGATCCAGTTTCTCTTAAGCAGAAGAGGAAGAAAGTGAATATGATGAAAGTGGAAAAGGTAGTGACTAGGGAGAAGGGAAAGAAGATTATACAAAAATTTAAAATGGTGTGAATTTCTCTAGATATGATAATTATAACAGTAGTGAAATTGTTTATAAACATCATAATGATGATCATTATGAAGATGTTGTAATGATTGAATCTGAGGATCAGGCTCGATTGGAAGAACCTCGTTAATATGTTGTTAAAGTTAGAGAAAATTATAAAGACAATGTTTAAGTGGAAGCTCAAGAAATTATTGTACCACATTTCATTTATGAAATAAGAAGATCTCATGTTGATGATGACAAACTAGTGAGGATAGATCATATTGGTGGGGAACCTCATGAAAGAAAATATCAATCTAGTAAAGAGCATCATCATGGAAGAATAAGACATGATAGTCTCACTCCTCTAGATGATGATGTAAGGGTTGATTGGAAAATTAATACTAGGTATGTAGCCCCGGATTTAGATTATGATGATTCATATGATTATGTTTTTATAGTTTTTGTAAGGGAATTAGTGTATGAGACCCATTCTAGTGACTCTATAACTAATGAAAATTTTGAATGGTTTAAAGAATAACCCTTTTCAGCTATAAGTCTATCTGTTCAATCTCAATCGATGCATGAGATTAAAATAGCTATAAGTGACTACACTGAGATAAGTGATGAATTACACTCTCTAAGATAAATAATAGTAGAAATATGGTAGTATGGACAAGTGATTTTTATTCCAAGTCAAATAGTGGGTAAAAGTGAGGTTGATGCACTTATTGTTGCATATAATGTTATAGAGAAGATTCAACCTAACCCAATTACCACAGCTGAGACAAATGAATTCAAGAACATTGATGTTGATGAAAGAAATCACTCAACATGCTTCTATAATACATACATTGACCTCAAAGTACAAAGGTTTTGTGAAGACTATTCTTAAAACATTGAAGACTCGTACCTCAGCTCCTACTTGTAATCCTTCAACCACTGGTTAGACTTCTCAGACTCTGGATATTGAGGAGGTCCGAAGTATTTTAAAGAAATAGATTTATGCTATATTTTTTGCATATGGTTTTGAAAGTCATCCTATAATTGAGCAGAACACTAATTGTGTGCATGATATTGTAATATTTTATACTAAAGAAAAATAGATAACTCGGGAGGAGAATAAAAAGAGGATTAATTCAAATTTCTCGAATATTTACTCCAAGAACCATTTTACAAATCACATTATGTATTCGGTAGAGAATTTAATTTACCCCCAGTTACAAAAGTGGTAAAATAACAAGTCAATAAATTGATGGACATCACTCATATTTTGAACAATTTTATGGACAATAAGGATGATTTTGAGAATGTAATGATGTATAATTGTGGGATTATTAAGGATTTCATCATTCTATTAAATCCATAACTTCATGTTCAATGTGAATCCATTGTAGTACCTACCGGGGCTCATGGATTTGTTCCTTCACCTCGAATGTCTGTTTCTCACGCTTTGACTCAGATTCTCCCAATGATCCATCAAATGATTCAACATAATTTTTTGTCTCAACACAAACACACCCTTACACCTAATGATCCAAAAAGGAGTGATCCTACCACCTCTGAAAATTTCTTCATACCCTCCAGCTTCTCAACCCCCAACTATTGGACCCTCTTTTGATCCCTCAAGGAAATGGAAGAATCCTCTTAATCCTCTGCTATAGTGTGGAAAATTCTCTGATAAGGGTGTTTTCGTGACATTTTTTATTTCTAATTGAAGACTTGTAACACATTGAAAATTATTGAGTAGCAGAATTTTTTCTTATTTTTATTCCTCTATTTCAATTTTATCTAGAACATTATGATACTTTATATTTACCTACCACCTATTTTCTTTTTTATAATCCCAAAAGGGGGAGAAACAGATCGGAATTATCATTATTTACATTAACTTTGATATCAGTCTTATAAATGTTATTTTCTCTTCGATACCATTTCTATTTATTTTAAATTTTAACCTTATCTATATATTATAAATAGTTGTCCATAAAGGTTAATGATAAGTAGAATGATTTTATTCCACCACAAATTATTGCACTTAATAATGCCATGATTTGAGATCATCAAAAAGAGATAGATTGATGGCCCATAGGAAACTGTTGTTCATCCACTCTAGTCTTAATAGATTTAATAATCCCAAATAATTTAAATTCCTATTAATCGTGTTTAAATATTTAAATCATAATCAATTAATATTATGTATGTGAAATTATTTTTATCCATAATCTCTCATAAATTTGTTACATTAGATTAATGTTTATATTGTAAGATAGTCCAGACAAAAATATATTCTATGTATAACAGACTAACGCAGACAGAAGAGATGACATACCGATAGTTCGGCTGAGTCAGCAGCGTAGATGACCTACCGAAGAAAATGCCACACTAACACAGATGACCTATCTATGAAAATTACCTACAGACACATATGACCTACTCTTAGTTCGAATAACCAGACGATGCATGGGGTTAACAATAAAAGGGCTTAGTGATAATTAAAAAGAGTCAATACTGATGTATATAAAGAAAGAAAAAATGAAATATCAATGGGATGTGTCATCGATTTATGGATACATCTACCAATGGTTACCCAATCAAATATTCAAATTTTCTTCTATTTAAAAATATTTCAAATGGTTATATTCTGAATGTTTTAATAGAACTTTCCAATTTAATGTTTTCTCGCAAACATCCTAAACGAGGATGTCAGAAATACGAGGTAATGTGTCTACCTCAAACATGCACATTGTTTGTTTTTATGAATATATATACAATGAAGAGTGTATAAAAGAAAAATAGAGGCATAGGAAACTTGTATATACAAATATTCAGAACAAAATACAAGGAAACCTAAAACAAGCACCATACATAAATGAAGAACACATGAGGAATTCTTAATTAATGCTTGATGTGAACCTAGGAATGGTTATTTATCATGGTTCTATCATCTCATAATCTTCCAACTAAACTAAATGCCTGGAAGAAAAATCTCCACGACACACTTTTTTCAATGTCTGTTTCCAGACGAGGACTCAACCTCCATATCTGATACATCAGAAAGTCCACAGCTGAATTTATTAACCCTTATAGAATTTCTAATCCCTTCATAATATAGTTTTCTCGATTATATACCATTTTACAAAACATTCTAGCAGTGTGTGTGTTTCTGTATGAAAGTAATCCACTATTTTCTATACTAAACTGGAGGATACATGACATCCTAAATCAATAAACTTTCTATACTTGTTCATCCCACCAAGAAATGTGGAAAAGTTATTGTGTTAAATGTTTGTTTTTGTTCCAACATAGAACAATGGTAGAGGTCTCGTGACATGCACAGTTTTTGTACTTCTTTGTTAACCCCAATCCTGAGCACGGAACAAAATAATTATTTATATCAATTGCTTTATCGAAGGTGACAACTATGTAAACAGGACTAAGTCTATTCTTAAGGAAGAACCTCTAATATAATATCTACTATGATTTCAAATATGTATTTCTCTATGTTATTTCCATTTTTAGAAAACTAAATTTTACTTTGATTATTAGTCTTGGATAGTAGTTATAACAATTTTACCATATTATAGTAGTTTCAAAATATTTATCAATATCTCATATCGTTATAACTGAGAATTAATCAATATTTTGTGAAAAAATTTTAATATTCAATCTTTTATAATTTTACTACATTAGATAATAGGTTAAATTTTATTTTAAGTTGGGGGAACCTTTAAAATAAACATTTTAATAGAAATTTTTAATAGGTACCCAATCCACCCCCCTCTTGAGATTTATACTCTGACCAAAATTATTTATAAGGATCCATAATAATTCAAGAGTGGAATATATTATTATAAGAATATCCTACCATAGGTTTTTGTTTATCCCAAATAACATGGAAATCCATATATCAAGCTCTCAACATGCCTTGTTCAATTTTAGTTTTCCTCTTATATAGAGCATATTTATATGGTTGATAAGTAGTACTAAAACAAAACTCTGTGTCTAGAAACTATATAAATATTCTCCCAAACATTGTGATAAACCTTATAACCAGATTTGATGTGACTGAGAGTGGTAATCAATGAAAGATAACAACATCGTTAATGTATTAAACTATAATCTGATCAATTGATTAATATTATATAATCATGATAAAATTCACTAATTGGTAATGTTTATCAACTAAAACCCAGTTATAATTTTTCCCTTTAATTTTTTTGGGTGTAAGATAATGAATACATGATAATGATTCCCATTTTCATATTCATATGGGTTATGGTTTCAAAATCCACATAGAATTCATTTTATTGCCTATAACATACTAGATAACATTGAATATAAATACATACCCTAAAATACACATTTTCATGTTATCTAAAAAGAAATATTCTTAAATATATCTTTACATATTTCATATTCTAATATAAAAAGATAATAATAAACAATGATCTTCATCCAAAAGCTTCAAAAACTCTATTATTTGTGGGAAACATAATAGGTCCCTAAAACTTATCATACCAAAAATATTATAGTTTTACACCTGATCATTCCTCACCATATTATGTAATTAGATATCTTCCTTATATTCAGTTTTAATACCCTCATACTTGGATGGTCACACTTTAATCTGAGAAAGATATAATGTGTCCCCTTTTATTATTTTTTCATGATCTAACTTTTACAAATACATAAATATTGGATCTCTTTCATTCATTGTCATAGGAAAAAATCATGAAATTTCTATCATATATCATTACTCGCATTGTTCAAATTACAAGGGTGGTAATGTATCAAGCATCCACAATCATCATTCAACTCTAAAAATCTCAGCCACCATATATTCAAATTTTTTTTGGTTTAATATATACATAATGATCTATGATCTGTATATATATATATTAAACCTGTCACCATATATATATTTTATCCATTTCATTGTTGTAAAAATTACAAGTGCCGGTTCTAAATAATGAGTATCTTAAATCATATTGTTTACATTAAATTGGAATGAGGCATGCGTTATCACCATATAATTCCATAAGAAAACTCATAACAGTTCCATCATTGACTCAATAAGATTGATCATAAACTTTTTCCCACTATAGGGTAGTGTATGAAAATTTTCACTTACCAATCTTATCTCGGTCTATTTTAAATTTTCATCACATCATCTTTAAACAATATCATATCATCTCTCCATGTCAATATGGTTAGTGTAATATATATCCAATGAGAAATATCTCACAAATCATTGAAAAATGAAACAATCCCATGAAAACGACGAATCTAAAATATTGTGGTTGATCTAGTCAATTTTCCATGCTCTTCCATTCTCTTCGAATATATAATAATTTCATCTATAATTAATTCCAAAAACTAATCAAGGTAATATCCAAAGACTATATTCATTAAATCTATGATTATTGTCATAGCATTGGTAATTCCAAATGAAATTAATATACACTTTTAATGTATATACTTTATAAAGAAGGATATCTTGGATATATCATCCTTTAAGACACATTTATTATAAATTCCTGATCAAATATCAAACATTAAAAAATATTTATCTACAAATAATTAATAAAATAGAACATCTATAGGGGGTAATGAATTTTGTTTTGATATCAATTATTTTTTAATGTTTGTAATAATCAATGTGAAGTAACATTGACCCATATTTCATCATAAAAAATAATCAGGTGCACCCCATGGAGATGCACAAGGATGAATGAATCTCATATGTATATTATTATAGAGTACCTTATTCAATTACTACAACTCAATGAGGGACATTCTATATAAATTCATTGAAATAGTTGTAATGAATGTTAAAATTTATTTTTAAAATTTTACTTCACAATTCATATGAAGACTATGAAAATATTCTATAAATGCGTCAACAAACTCTTGTAAAACTATCATCCATTTTTTTTGAGTTTATCACCAACAATATAAGATAAATATCCCACACTGATTGGTAGTAAAACCCATATGATGAAATTATTTCCCATTTGGAGTTTAGGTTTATCCTCACATTGATAGACTATCATAGGATGATTCAGTATATCGAATGTAAATTCTCTTCCTTGAAATTGGATATGGGGTCTATATTGGGAGATTTATTACATTACCAAGATAACAAAAAATTATTCAGTATTAATAAAAACATGATTTTTAGTAAATAACTTCACACAAACTCTAATCATACATGAGATATAGAGATGAGATGAGTTCATTATACCGTTAGAAGGATTCTTTTCCAAATCAATATATAATTGTTGAGGTGGTGATGTGATACCCTTTGAAAATTATTCAAATATAAAGGAGTTGATAGAACATGAATCAAATAAAAAAAATTACCCAATATAGTTTTGGATAAGATTACCATTCACTGAATCACTAGGAAATTCCTTTTCAGTATTAAAAATTACAAATACTTGAACACATCACCTTGGATTATTCTATGATAAGTTCCATTAATGCTTATAGAACTATATTGAATAAAAAACAATTTATTTATAGTTTAATCATAGGATACAAATGGATTATTTCTCTTTTATACATACATTAGTTAAATTATAATTATCTTCTATCTTGTAACAAACTATCATTCCATTTAAAAATTTTCCATGATGTTAATTTCTTTAGTTTTTATCTGATATAAAATTCTTCATTCCCTTTTCATCATTGATGTGTTTAGTTTTTCATGGTGCTCCCCTAACCTCTTCTTCAATTTAATTCCATTGAATATATAATATCTTCATAACTCATTCTATATTTTAATCAAAAATTATAATGATGGTTCTGGGTGTGGGGAAAATTCTTAATTGTTCGAAAACTCATAAATGTTGTATCGATTTTGTAGATCATTCAAAATATTGTACAAGATAAAAATACCATGACCAATATAATATTTCCGTTTAATAATAATATGATAGAACTTGTAACCCAGAAATAGTATATCTTTAAATTAAATTAGTAATTAATATATTTATGATCAAAATAAAATGTTACATGATCCTAGGAAATTTCCATAAACCCTTCTCATTTTACCTTCATAGTATTGGGTGGAACCAAGTGTATAAACCCACTAATAGTTATCCAAGCATGTGTTTATGAACTATGAATGACATTAATTGATTTTAAAGTGTTAAAAATGTCAATCAATAATATTTCATTTTTCATCATGATGACACAAAATCCTTCAATATTGAAGGAGTTCTTATCATTCTTGAGAATATGAGAGAAATAATTTTCAAGAGAAGTTTGTTGTGTGAAATTATTCTCCATCATAAATTAATAATACAAAATATACATAACCATATATTTATAAAGACATGTTTTAGATGAAAATATTATTCTATAGTTTATTGGAGATTAAATTATATTATTATCCATAACAAACCCCAATAAAAATGATCATTATATGGTTATTATTTTATGGCATGTGTTAACATTCAGAATGATAAATAATATATTACCATATTGTAAAATAATATTTATCAATGGAAATGATATTTATCACCTCAAAATCTTTAGAATATATTTAATATTAGAATAAATAGTTAATTAAATACTTTATTCATTAATAATTCTTTTATCAACAATATAATGAATAAATATAATTTTATTATTAACTAGATAAAATAAATAATAAATCCACAATAAAAATATATATTTATTATATATTGGAATAATTGAATAAATGTTTTGATAAAGAATAAATCATTATTTATTACCATTTTAATATTAGTGATCAATAAAACTAGAAATAAATTATTCATTGGTCTTGAGAATAATACTTACAACATTATATAATATAAAATTAAAATTAAATTGTGGATAATAAAATACATTTTGTGAGACCCTCTTGTTATTGTTCTCATTGGAATTAGGTTGCCCTATCAAAATTCCAAGACTATAGAGTGGAAACGGTTCAAAGAACCAAAGGGAAATAATATATTGTCACAATGTCAACATCCATATATGAATGCTCACTACATAATATAATCCCTTTGTCCTAATATCTTAAAAAACATGATTTTCATCAGTGTAATAATCATATATTATTGATATATATTTATTTGATGGTCTAAAATATTATTGTTACTATACCATGTTCATGTAATTTAATATTATAGTTCAAAATAAATCTACGGTTTGTGATAAAAACATCAATAATGATTGAAGAGAAAAATCATTCACCTGCTTTTTCATCAGTAACACATCACTCATGAAGCACCCATCATATCAATCATCATTTTGAACTATATCAATATGGTTTATGAAATACATCTATGTGAATGGGTGATAAAATACATTAAAAATATTCATAAAGCCTACGAACCATTACACATGCTCGTGGATGTGAATATCTAACAACAAATAGATATATAATTCTTACTGGTGGGCCTATTATCATAATATCCTAACATGGAGATTAACAAGTGTGAACTTATTAAGAAGAATCCACATCCACATATGAGTAATCACATTTAAAAATATATATTTTATGTTCCAATAATTGTATATTATCAGACCATATAAATAAAATTAGGAATATTGTAAAAACAATTGAAGGTTATCATCATGGAGGGGAACTACAATGACCTTACCAATGTCATTAATACTCTAGGACATTATCATAATAGTGTTATGTAAAAATAAATAAATATGTGATTAGATATTAATATTCATATTCTTATATTTGAGTATTCGTGTAATCTAATGTACAAAGGTGTTGGTTCTAGTGAACCAATTCCAACAACACTTAATTGAACTAGAGCCAACTTCTAACAACCAGTTAGTTATAACGCGTTGAACATGATTTCACTGAGTATGGAAACAGATGTTGGGCCTATAATTAGTCTATAACTAGCCTTGGTATATATAAATGTGTTTTTTTGCCTTATCTATTTAGGGAACATTACAACCTTGAGAAAATTTCTCTAGTAGTGACAAAACCAAGTGTCTACAACTTGTTCCCATTTTATAATCCTAATACCCTAACAAAATCCATAGATAAATTCTATCCAAGTATTGATAAATATCATCATTTCATTACAACAAAGATTTTAATTTCAAATTACTAAACATCTTCTTAGGATATATAGAAAGACACAACATACTCAAATATTATAGATATAGAAACCACTTGTTGAACATGGCTTTTTATTTCATATTATCATATCTTTTTTCTATGATATAGGATCACATTAAGAAAGAGAATAAAATAATTCTATTACATTGATCACTAGTATACCCATTTTTGCGACACGGGGAACACGTCCAATTTTACTTTTATAATTATTGTCGGATATTTCTAACTATAGGTTATTTCAGTTATTTTGGATCTAATTGATATTTTCGTTAAATTTATTAGGCATTATTAATATCAATGTTAATTACTTATCATTTAATGACCCAAAATTATATCAATTAAATTTCCCATATTATAGATATTTCATCTAGTATATATCACATAAAATCACTGATAGAATACAATACAAAAATTACCAATAGATTAGTAAATTGTCCTTTGGAATTATAATATGACCTTTAGTAATAGTAAACCATCCATTAGAATAGTGACATCACCTATGAAAGTATTAATAAAATTTGGGTATTTTATAAATAAAAATATGGTATACAAATGACATTTAATAAGTAAGTAATAGTTTTTTAAATGATAAATTAAATATTTGAATTTTTTAAAAAATATAAATGTTTTTTAATAATATTAAAATTAATATATTGGCTGAAAATAAAATATATTCTCATAAAATCAACTTATAAAATAATAACCTTTTTTCATGTGATTATTATATAATTTTATGAGACATCAATAAATTTTTCAATGTGATTTAAAAAAAATGATAATATTAATATCATAAGTTCTTTAGTCAATGATAATATTATTTAAAAATTAATTTATAATAATTATAAATTTATTTTCATAAAATAGTGTTCATTTTTAAATTCTAAAAATCTAAAATTTTTATGGTTAATTTTTTATATTTTTCTAAATCGCGTGAATTTTTTTTGTAAATAGTAAAATATAGTGATTTATATTGTAGATACATTATAAGTAAAATACAATATTCCATGAGTTATTGCAGATGTATTCACTATAAAATATCTCCCATATTAATTATATCAATATATTTGGTGATAATTCTTAAATTATTAACAGTCTTGGGAAAAAATTATAAAAAATTATTAAACTATTAAATAAAGAAACCCTCTCATCTACTACAATTACCACCCATCGCCGCCTCTTCTCCTCAATCATTCCAAGAATTGAGCCTTGTCCGATTTTTTCACTATAATCTTAACATGCCCCTTACCCATGTCCAGTATCACTTTAAATCATTAAAATACCAACCTATTTTCCCAAAGGAGGTTATCAAGGAGGAGAAAATAAAGAAGTAAAACTTTCTTTCCTTTTTTTATTTCATTTGAAGTTATTTTCATCTTTAATCTTCTCCTCACCTCCCTATCCCAATGTGACATGATATATAAATTATATTATATTTATATTAATTTAATTTGGTTTGTGTAATAATACATCATCTATTAATTTCCCTCCACTTTTATTCTAAAATCGAAAACATCACCTGTGAGGTTCAGTTTTAATGCCTTTGTGAATGATGTGTATCCATTTTGCAATTGTTCTTTAAATTATGGTTATAAACACATTATTATGCTTAAAAAATATTATAATATATGTAATATATACTATGTAATTTTATAGAACAATCGTATATAAATTATGATAATTAATAAAAGAAAACTTGTTTATGATGATCGAAAGCATGCCAAAATAATCCGAATGATAATCATTAACATCTTTTCTTCTGATTCAACCCCAACCCAAATAAACAAATGAATTATATAAAAATTAAATTGTATGGATGTTCATTAATAACATATAACTTCAATTTTGTATGTCTATTCCCATTTTCATGATCTTCCATGCTCATATACAAGTATTCTACCATGAAAACCAAGGTAACGAACATTGTGAACGTTAAAATTGTATCTTATAACTCATAAAAAGACCATAAGTATAATTAATAACATTATAATAAATAAAATTAATGTATAAAATTATCTAAATAAATTTATTAAAGAATCAAATTTCAAATTATAGGATATAATGGTCATGTGAAGAATACTTTTAGACATAAGTTATGGGATTCTTCCCGAACCTCCATTTTTCATTCGAGTTATGCATTCTCTCTACTTACCCCTAATGTAATTATTATTTGTTAGTATAATTCATTTAAATTATGTTTATATTTCTCAAACACATGTATCTAGATTATTTCTACTTCCTTATTTATTGAAACACATGATTTATAAGGGTTCCTCTTCAATTTCTCTTGATAAGCAAGCCCAATTAAAGGGAACATCCCAATTTCACATCCATTTCATGTACACTAAATAATATATTTTATGAAACAAATATATTTGAAAAACAACTCATTTATCATGAAAAACTACAATATATGTTTTCTAGTTTATTTTAAATAATTAACTCTTGTCTCGTTTAAATGACTCTTTAATTTTCTCCTTTAAACCACACTAATGGGTCTGTTTACTAATGTTTCTTATAAAATATTTTTACATGTTTTCACTTCATGTGAACAGAAATTTATTCACAAAATATAATTTAATTGTACATTAATTTTAATTATTTTTTTATACCTATTTTTACCATCTAATTTTGTGATAAATACAAATTATTTTTCAAAAAGTAATCTTCTTTTCAATGTAAAAATGTTATTTCTCACTAGAATTAATCGATGATTTTATTCAAGGATTTTCATATATTTATCATCTTATTTTAATTTAATTCTTAATATATATTAATATTTTTTGATATCACCTACAATAATTTATTTATTATTTTTTCGATTATTTTTAATTGGAATGTATTTTTATGATATTATTAATTATATTACTCAGATGGTTTATGATTATGATTATTCTCTACAAAAACATATTAATAATTCACAATATAGCTTTAATATGACTATATATGTTTATTATGATTCACCCTTTTCATATGAGGAATGAAATGGTTTGGAATGTGATTTTTGGGGTCTACTATAGCCCGTCAATGCATCAATAGGTCTCATTAGGAAAACTAGACTGTGTTTTTACCCATCATGTATGGTATCTTGGCTGAAGCCTTGATGGTATGTTTATGATTCCTAGAATTATTCATTCACTATTTATTAAAATAGTAATTGATATTATATGTTTTTATTTTCCTATTAAATTATTTTCGGTGATGTTTTATTAATGAATTATTTAATATTCTTCTATTCCTTCCGTATTATGCTCATGATTATATATTAATGTCATCTTTTTTTAGTTGTTCACCATATCTTATTTTTTATGTTTATTTTTGAAATTTACATTTGTATGAATACCCTAACTATGTATATGATCTGCCCCATTTATTATGTTTTATTTTTCCTGAGGATGAAAGGATATCTATTATGAATGATTTTCATAGTTAATCTAGGATTTTATCGGTCAATCCAGTAGAGTTTCTAGGTTTTTATCCATTAGAGAATTAATGTAAACATTTTTTCTGTAATATGGATTCCATAAGTACTAAAATTATTATTATTTATGAATTTTTGACTTTTCTCTATTCTAATGTATTAATTTAGGACATTGACATTAGGCTACTGGGGCGAGGTCTCTATAATTTTTATTCGTTGAAGTTTAGATTAATCCATGAAAAGTATATTTGGAAATAATATATTTGGGAATATAACCCTAATATAGAGTTTGAGGTTAATAATATAAAAGCATCCTATAATTTTGTTTCTGTAGAGATTATATGTGTCTTCTTATAAATATATCAATGTCTAGATAGTACATGTGGATGTTGTCCAAGCACAAATATACCAAAGGGTAACAACTCCGACAAGGTTTCCACGACCTAACTTTGGGTAACATGGTAAAAAACAATAGGCCTTAATTTACACCTAGATTAGAAATACCTTGGGATATGCTAAATAAATTTCAAATTTTCCTTATAACCCATTTTAAGGATTTAAAACTGAAGATCTTCCCAATGAAACCATGCATATGATTATGAAATTGGCTATGTAAAAAATAAAATTTTTGTTATGTGTTTTTATAGTTCAAAATTTCTCACTAGGATTCATAACCAAATTTAGTGTATTCCATTGTTTAAAAATGGTTCCTTGTAGAAGGAATGGAAATAGTATAAACACACATAATCCATGTAGATATTTCTATACTATAAAATATGATGATGTTGAAACTTGAGCACCAATTGGTGAAGAAAAACTGATATCTATATATGGAATGTTGCATCGGGTTATGAAAAATATCCTTACCCATATAGAGAATCCTGATCTACAACATGAGGCAACAATGTTATACCACTATATGAGACAACAACCTCTGACATTTTATGGGAATATAATCTCATTTGTCGATGATTGGTGGATGCATTCCTTAGAGAAGATATTTCACACTCTAGGAAGTAACTCAAGGGAGATGGTTGTCATGGAATTTTATCATCTCTTAGGAGATGCAGATCAATGGTGGGAATTGATTCAATATATGAATGAGGATGATAAAATAACAAACATAGAATAGATTTATTTCAAAGAAAATCATCTTAAAAAATAATTCCTTCACGAATAGTGAGAAGATATAGAGAGAAAAATATTGAATATGAGGAACAAGGTAGATGAGAATGTTGATAAATATAAATCTCACATTACAAGTTTATCAAGGAACGTTACAGATTGTATATGAAATACAAAGAGAAATATTATTAAATTCAGTAATGTGGAAAAACACTTCCTCCAAATGT
This sequence comes from Viscum album, assembly GCA_963277665.1. Taxonomy (NCBI): domain Eukaryota; kingdom Viridiplantae; phylum Streptophyta; class Magnoliopsida; order Santalales; family Viscaceae; genus Viscum; species Viscum album. Next base: position 1,390,396,380 of record OY728126.1, on the reverse strand, counting down.
CACAAGACTCCCAAAATTTCTTATCATATGATTATATAGAATCCTGAGCTATCAAGAAAGAAATAATGTTTCTACATTTTATGACATTAATGGAATTAAAGAGAATAAGAGGGTTATTAAACACATTGGAAAAAGAAATAATGAAATGTTAAAGAAGGGTGCAGTTGAATTACATTCATATAATAATTGGGGGAATTAACACGTTGGTACTTTCATTAATGTAATGGGTGATTGTTAAAATTGTGTAGAAAAAGGCCACCAAGCCCTTGATTCCAGGGGAATGAACGAATATTCTAATGTTCAATGCTACAATTTCAAAATGATAGTAAACCATTCAAATGTTTTTACTATGATTCAAGGAATATTCTCGAACAAGAGGCCAATGAGGAAGTCTAAACTTATGAAGTCACAACTACTAAGCTTGAAATTCTTAATTATATGGTGGTAGGTACTTTACTCTTTTCCTCAAACATAGCCAATGCTTTATTTGAATCTGGATCATTTAATTATTTTATATCTTATGAGTTTTCAAATAAAATTATGCATTTCCATATTGATTTAGTAAATTAGTATTCAGTCAGACCTCCTAATGGAAATGTCAGTGTAATAATGATTTTTCAGTTGGTCCCCTTTACGTCACATAATCATGATTTAGTTGTTGACCGTATAAAAAAACATGTTATGGAATTTTTTATATTCCTCTGAATGTAATGGAATTCAAATTTTTTTGTAAATACCTGATTCAATATGAAGGAAATTATGATTTGTGAGGAATATTTAGAATCCCTTATCTTTAGAGTAGATTCCTCAACATCTGATTCATATATAGACCCGCCTCTAGTAGCTCTCCCTAATGAAATTCTTGTGGATTTAGAGAAAACAACATATACTGATAAATAAAGACATTTTCAAATGGAATATGTACTTATTGTGAACCAATATATTAAATTATTTCAAGAGGATTTACAATGAAATCCTCTAAAGCGGGATGTTGAGTTCTCTATTAATTTAATTCATGGTACAAGACATATATAAAAAACTCTTTATATAATGGAAACTATGGAATAAGTGAAGATGAAGAAAAAAACTAGAGGAATTGACTAAAAAGGGATTTATTCACCGTAGTGTTTCTCTATAGGGATATCATGTTCTAATTGTCAAGACGCAAGATAGATCATTGAGATTATGCATTGAGTGTAGAGAAATCAATGTTATTACAATAAAAAACAAGTTCTGTATAGCTCGTGTTGATGAATTTTTGATCAACTTCATGGAGATAAACATTTTTAATACATTGAACATTGATAAAGATATAATTAATTGTATGTGAGGAAGGAAGATATTCCAAATTCAACATTTCAAACTTCAAATTGACATTACTAAATCACAATAATTCCCTTTGGACTGTCTAATGCACCATTTATTATAGGGATCTAATGAACAAATTCTTCAAGGAATATATTGAAATTTTTTCTATTTTTTATTAGGGATATATTGTTTTGTTCCAAAAGAAATGTGGACCATGATTACCACTATATTATTGATCAACATAATCTTAGATGAAAAATGGGTTCTATGAGAAGTTTAACAGATGTGAATTCTGGATTCATGTAATTTTTTTTTCAGACCATATTGTCTCTATGGATGGAATCTCAGTCTATCATATGATGAAAAATGTAGTTTTCAAATATCCTACAGTAATGAAAATAACTAGGTTACAAATTTTTAACATTTTCATAGCTTACTATTAGTGGTATGTTAAAAAATCACCGATTAGCTAACTCATTAACCGATCATTCATGAAAAGGGGTTATGTTATCTTGGTCAAAATAATGAAAATAATATTTCAAAGAACTACAGAGGACATTAAGTAATTATCCAATATTGAATATACCATCGGGAAATGGGGTATTTGTTATTTATAGTGAATCATCAAAGAAATGAATTTTTTGTATCCTTATAAAAAATGATAATGTTTTTAATTTTCCATTAAGGGGGTTAACAATCATGAACAGAACTACCCAACTCATGATATTGAGTTAGTATACACAATACTTTCACTGAAGATACGGAGAAACTATCACAATAGTGAATGATGTGAGATGTTTATAGATCATAAGATATTGGATTATATATTCTCACAAATGGAAATAAACATGAGGCCTTGGAAATGGATCAAGATACTCATGGATTATGACTGATAAACACACAACCACCCCATGAAGGTTAATAATGTATCATATTCATTGATCATGTTGGATCATGGGGTTTCAAACAAAATGAGGATTGATAACGACCATGTGTACATGGATCTAGAAAATATGGATTTGTGAATTTTCATGTAAGGTGAAACATCTTCAATTTTTCATTTATTTTCTAAAACATATTTATTGAAAATGATTAAAAGTTCTTTGTATGATAAATATAATATTCATAAGAAATTTTAAGATTTGAATGATGGGATGTTTGCAGACATCATTTATAAATATGAAATTATGAAATTTTGAAATACGATATGTGGTCCCTTTATAAGAGAGCTAAAAATTGATTTTTTGTATGATGCACATAACTCAAACTTCTCTATCTACTGTGGTTGAACTAATATGTATAGTGATTTAAAGGAATATTTCTTGTAGGATAACACAAAGCTATAAATTTCTGAGTATATATCAATATGTTTAGTCTGTCAAAAGGTGAATGATGAAGGATGACATCCTTGTGGATTCAGGCAACCTATGCTTATTTTTACATAGAAATTGTATGACATTAATATGGATTTTTTAACTGGATAACCAATTAGTCCAAGAAAGAATGATAATATATGATTATTTGTTGATCAACATACCAAATCTATGCATTTCCATTCAATAAGGGATCATTTTCATCTGAAAATCTTATTATACTCTATATTAATGAATTTGTAAGACTTATTGGAGCACATCACACAACTGTGTCTGAATGTGATCTATGGTTTACATTGAAACATGGTAAATTTCATCAAATGCATATGGATATTGAGCTACATTTTACTAATCCTTATCACCCTCAAACTGACGGGCATTCAGAAATGATGATACATTCATTAGAAACATGTTGTGATCATATTCACATGGATTTCGAGGCATGTGGGATCAGTATTTAACTTTGATAGAGTTTTCCTATAATAATACTTTCCCTTCATGTATTCAAATGAAACCATATAAAGAATTGTATGGAGAGAGCTATCAAACACAAACTTGTTGGGATGACTTTTTTGAAAGGAAGCTTATAATCCATGAGATTGTGGAGGAAAAAATCAAAAACGAAATGATTAATAAATCCCATATCCAAATAGCTAATAGTAGGAAAAATAGTTTTCGTGAAAATTATAGGATTATTTATTTCATGATGGGGATAATTTTTGAAAAATTATCTCTATGGACGAGTGTTATAAGATTTAGGATGAAAGGGAAATTGAGACCCAGGTAAATTGGACCTTGAAAAATTATGGAAATATTCAGGGTTGTGAATTATTTTTTGGCGACACTACCTTGCCTTTATAACATGGACAATGTGTTCTCTGAATATATTTTAAGTAAGTACATTCTAGACCCAACCCATGTTCTCACCTCAAAAAAATAGAATTGGAACCTAATTTATCATAATATAAAGATCATATAAAAACTCAAGACACTAGATATCAGGTGTTGTGCAATCACATGACTGGGCTGGTATATTTTTTTTGGAAAAATCATAAAATTATTGAGGTGATATATTAACTTTTGAAAAATATGATGAAAACCAAAAATATATTTTTATTAGGTGATATTCTAGGAATTTTGAGGACATAGTTTTTTTATGTGGGAGAATTTAACGACCCATAATTCTATCAATAAAATTTTCTTTTATAAAATTATTTTTTATAGTATAAATATCATAAAATCACTAAGATAATACAATGAAAAACTTATAAAATAAGAATGAATGAAATATGTGTTATTTCAAGATTTTAAGGACCTTATACCATTGGAACAATAATCTATCCTTTGGAATAGTTATTAGACCCTTTGGAATATTAAATCGGCCAATAAAATAGTAACCTCACTGATAAAAGTATGACTAAAATTTTGGTATCTTATAATTTAAAATATTGTATATTTAAATCATAGAATAATTAAATAATTTTTTTAAAAATATAAATTAATTATTTGTATTTGTGTGATACATAAATGTTCATTAACAATTTTATAATTAATAGAGTGTATTAAAAGAAAATATATTTTTATAAAATAGATGGAAAAATTTAAAAAAAATATTATTTTATGATTATAATATAATTTTATCAGACCTTAATTAATTTTACAATACATTATAAGTTAAATACATTGTTCCTTTAGTCATTCCAAATTAAATAACTATAATTCAGAACATAAATTCATTATTTTAATATATTTTCGGATAATTCTCAAACAATCCATAATCTTGAGCCAAAATAAATAAAAAATGATTACAATATTCAAAACACACCCCTCTCCTCCGCTATAAATACAACCCGTGACCACCTCTTCACCCCACACCTTCCATGATTTTATATTGATCCAATTTTTTCAAATACTCTACCCAAGACCCTCCCCCAGATCAAGAATCCCTTGATCTCTTCAAAATAAGAAACCCTTTTCCATAAGGTGGTTCTCATGAATAAAAAAATAAAGAGGTAAAACTGTAATTCTTTTTATTTTAATTTTTTTCAGGGTTTTTTCTTCTATAATCCTCTACTCACCTCCCTATCCGAAAGGTGGATGATATATCTAATATATTTTTTATACTAAAATGTTATTTTTTGATGTATTAATCCATCATCAATTCTGTAATGACCCTAAATATTATAAATGGAATTTCTCTCTTCTTATGGAAATTTCATATAGTATAAATTAAATAAAATCACATATAGACCATAATTAAAACATTATAAATGAATAATTAATTAAATAAGAAATTTTTAAAGATGTTAAGGTACCAGTACTAATTAAATGGCAACTTTACATTAGAAATAATAATATGATCGTAGTGTATATTAAACTGGCCAAATGAATAGTAACCTCACCCATGAAAGTATAAATTATATTTCTTCATTTTATTAATGAAAATGTGGTAAAATTATATTTTTGGAAAAATAAATAAATGTTTTAAGAAAAATTAATTAAGTGATGGAATTTTTGTATGTCATAAATATTTTTATAACAATTTTATGATTAATTTAATAATTTAAAAGAAAATATATTTACATAAAATGCATACTGAATTTAAACTTCTATGTATTATGATTTTAAAATAATTTTATAGAAACTTTAATATTTTTTCAATGTTTTAAAATATTAGTTATAATTTATTATTTTATTTTCCAAGTAAAAAATGAATTTTATTACAAAATAAATAATCCATATTTAGAAAATTAGTTTCATAAATTGGTGATATTTTTTGTATAAAATACATAGGAAAAAGGTGCGGGTGCTTTTTTTATTAAATAGATGTATTTTTTATTAACATCCAAATACGATAATTTATGATAAAAGCTAAATGCATTAATTACGGAGTCATAAATGATGTATTGCAGGTTTAAGAACAAATTCATGATATCTCCTTAAATATTATAATATATTTTGGGAAAATTATCCAACTATTCATATCATCAGCCAATATAATAAATTAATGAATATTATAATGATAAAAAAACTCCTCTCCTACAATATAAATACAACTCTTCACTACATCTTTTCCTTACACCTCTCAAACATTGATACATATCTAAATTCTATATATTACTCTTCCTTATACCCTCCCAATGTCTAAGAGAATATTATATTATAAAAATATCAATAATTTTTCCCAAATAAGGTTCTTAAATAGGTGAAATTCAAGAGGTAAATTCCAATTTTTCATTAAATTTTATTCCATGTTCTTTTCTATTTTTATTCTCTACTCAGCTCTCATCATCCAAATGGAATGAATATTATAGAAACATAAATATACTATAATTATATCATTATAATGGAATATCTATCATCCAATACCTCCATCTCTCTCTATTATTCTAAAAATGAAATCATTTCCTGGGATGTGTCAATTTACAGGCATTATGGGTAATGAATTTTAATTATCCTTTAATAACATCAATGATATTTATAAAATCATTATAATGGTTGAAATAAATTTTAACAGTTATGTTGAAACCCTCTTTATGTACTAGAAATAACAGACAGACATCATACTAAATGAAAAAACAAAATGCATTTGTTTTGATAAAAAACCACCAAAATAAACCTAAAATTATCATCGTTAACTTTTATCTAATGATCAATCCTTATACCATATAACCATATTATATTTAAGATAATTTAATATTTTGGATGATCATTAATAAATTTTAATAGAAATTCATTATATTTGTCAACATATTTCATGTCACAAACCGAATCTAGTCGCCGCCAAAACCGGCACCAAACCCAGCCCGTGACAATGACCGAAGGGCATTCCTGATCCCCACGAGCTGGCACAAGTTCCTGGGTATCATAAAATGAAAATTAAGAATGATTTACCCATGTTTATAAAATTAAAACAACAAATGAATCCAATAAAACAAATCCGGATTTTTTGAACCAAACAATCATTTACAGAAAATCAGAACTCAATTACATAGTTTAAAGCAACTCACCAAGACTATGAGAAAGGTACAGAGCTAAAAGAAAACATCCTAGTAACCCTCATGGAAGGGGGAACCACCCTCAAGACATCTTCATAAGACTTAACCATCAAGGACTTGCTTGAAACCCGAACCGCTGGCACAAAAAAAATGTACCTAACCTGTGATAAAAAAACAACCTTGTCTACTTACTCCCAAGTGTGTAAGTAGGGTGTGAGACAATTCCCAGTAGGATACCACCACTAAGAGAATCCATGTGATAAAAATTCAACGAAGAAAATCTTACAAGTTTTCATAAACAGGAAATGCAAGTTAAAATTTCTAAAAGATTCAACTTTAAAATTAAAACAGTTCTCAAGTGGGATATCATTAAGAATGGACAATTTAAAAAAATTGTCAACACTAATGAATTTTCCCGACAACCATACTGTATGTTGATGGTAAGCACAAATTAACTAATGAGCATAAGAAATAAGAAATAACCCCTAGGCCCTAGCTCGTTGTGGGTCCCAGGTACCACGTATCTCAGTGAGAGTAACTGTCACAATATCTGTTCTCGTGCACGAGCCACTAGTAGGGACGATACCCATATCCTAGTGGTCCCAAATCATCATCCTTATAGTATAGTTAGTGTTGTATGTGTCAATATTGCTAAGTGAAACTGAGGAAAAACCCCATGAATTCACTAGCATACTAGTGCACGTCCACCCATATAGATAACCGGGTTTTCCCTTTGTGCTCAGATAAGTTCAACAAGTCAATAAATATACTTTTCACATGAAAATTTCATTTTCACATCACAATTTCACCAAACATCCCACATGTAAACCATAGAAGTTTAAAAATACCACTTTTCATTTAAATGAATTTTGAAATCATACTCACACCAAAAATAGCCCATAACACATTTTTCACATCTTTCACAATTCAACAAATCCGTTAACAATTTATAAAATCGTTCCCAAGATTATAAACATCACATAACAGCCCACTCACATGTTACATAATACCCTTTTAATCAAAAAAGTCCATTTTTCACCTCACACTCACACAAACGAGACTGAAAACAGGTTTCGCACCCACATCACAATTTTATAAATCACCTCGAAAAAATACAAAACATTACCAAATTTTTTGACAACATAACTATCCACTTAATGATTCTAAAACTCATTTTAAGAACATACTATCACCAAAATAGTACATAAGATACCATTTAAAACTTTGTGTAACTTATTAAATCATTTACAATATTCATAAAACCAACCCAAGATGTATAACAATGGTTTACATAAATTCCCAATTTAAAAACACTCATTCAAGAACAAAATCATACCACAAAAAATACAGAAAAGAATTTGATTCCCTTAAACATTTATTAAACCACCCCCAAGTGTTATACATAAATTTCGAACAATACCACAAAAGGTACACATGAAAAACACATGTTTTCACAAATCACATTCAAGAAGGACAAAATGGTTTCACACATTAAACCTATTTAAAGACCACCTTACAAGGCTCAAATGACATTAAGGCATTAAAAAACCAGAATTTTTGGCCACTTTCAACACTAATAAATCAATTTAAAATGTTATAGAATACACACAAACATTTCCCCAATAGCCACTCATGAAAATTACCCAATTCCACGAAAAAATAAAATTAAAAAATTAAACACTTAACCAAATCCATCAAAAATAGTTTTCTCACCACACACAACAGATTTGAGACATACTAAACTAATAAACCAAGCAAGATAAGTCATCATAAAATGTTTATACATGGAATCACCTACCTTTTGAGTCAAAACCCTTGAATCATTGTGTGAAACCTCAACCACACCAAAAGTAAGTGTAAACAAACCCTAAAATATAAGATTTCGCCAAAAATACCCCAAATAAAACCCTAGGTATAAACCCCCACTTCTGGACACTCTATAAATTTGTGAAAGAGGCTGGAAACCCTATGGAGAAGGAAGGAATTCAATAGAGAAACACTTACCCAAAACAATATTGAAGAAAAAGACCCAACATCCACTAGTATCTGAATTATAAAATAGCTAAAAATTTAAGGGAGGTTCGAATAAGGATTCGGAGATCATGTAGGAACTGGAATTGGGGAATAGAGTAAAAATAGAAGGATTTATGAAAGGATTAATTTACCTCTTCATATCTGGGTGATTTGTAAAATTTAGAGAAGTTTATCCCAATTCTGTAGTTCTATTAAGCTATCAATTGATGGAGTAGATAATTGGGGCGAGCCTTAGTTAAGTGGGCTCGGGATAGAGTTGGAATAACCAAAAAACATAAAAATCGAATGAGTTATTAAATAATTAAAAAATATTTTTAATGCAGGAAATGGGCTTTAAGGCAGGGCTAATCCCTTAAATAAAAACTCAACTTCACCTTGATTATAGATTTTTGAATGGTCCAAATTTATTTGGTGTTGTTCATAGGTCAAGGGATTACAAGTAGGAATTATAATGGGATAAAAATGATGAAATATGTATGAGTTATAAAGGAATAAAAATTTATTTTTAAATCTAGAATTCGGCTCACAGTTTGGTCCAAATCATGAAAACTCACCCATTTCTCAGAAAAATGCACTGGAAACCCCCAAAACAATGAAATAATGGAAATTAAATTAAAAATACCATTAAAGTAATTTATTTATGTAAAATTTCATGAACTTCCGTTCATTAATACATGTTAACAGATCAAGAAAAAATATGAAAAACAAAACTTCTATGATGAAACTAAACACAATAACTCATCAAAAAGACCCTATATGAAATTAATAGAACCATAAGGAATGATATTCATGTATTAAAGGATATAAATTTGTTACTTAATGGATCTAATGTGATTATACTAAATTTTAATGTGATGAAAGCATTCATAGATAAGGTAATGTGAATTCGAGAACCTATCTCTATTTCTTTGGGCTCTCCCACTTTCACCTCATTTTCAGTATTGAGATTATATTAAAATCCATAAATATCATTTATTCATCATTTTCTTAACATTTATAGTATTTATATGTTACTAATATGGTTTTATAAAAAACAGAATGATTTTTCCAAAGAACTCTACTTTCTAAAAACACATAATTTATATCTCAAGATATTGATTCTTCTTAATTCAAAATTGAATATTTTTATAGAAAGCATATTATTACCCATTTCTTTTGAGAACACCAAGTTTTATTCTTTAATGTATTCTTTATGAAATTAAGTCCATTTCTTTCCATGGGTTATTTTATGTCTATGATTTATATATGTTCTTTGTGGCATGCCTGATATTAAAATGTTATGATGTGATGGGTGTGCGTAGAATTATATAGTGCATGTGATTGATTTAATTTGATGGGTGAGACTAGAATTATATAGTTTGTAAATTAATTTTGTAATGTGATGTATCTCATTATAAAAATTGATATATGTGTAAAACCAATTATATATTTTATCACAATTTTGTGTGGCAGTAGATTATTAAGGCATTATGTTTCATTTTTATGAATTTCCACATTCAAAGCCTTTACATAATTCTTCCTCTCGTGATTATTATCTTATGCCTATGTTATGACAATAATGACTATGCTAACCCGATGTATATTGATCCGTTATTTATTTATCATCTTACTTGGCTTTTATCCCACTACTTTCTCTGATTTATATCCTCATGTGATTACTTCTACTAAAAAGAACATGAGGGCCAATAAGAATCTTGAGAAGAATGAATTGAATAAATATTGATGTTTTATTTTTTACCTATTATGTATGTTTCTGATTTTTTTCATGACAATAACCTTTTGGATCTTATCTATGTAATTATTTTATTTTTCTAATCATTAAAATGATGTAATATCAATATAAGAAAAATTTTGTTCCTTGAATATGGTATCAGAGAATAGTTTATTAAATATGGGAATTAGGATTAGGGAATCATAGTGAAAACCCTTAGTATGAGACTAAGTAGAAGTAATCACTAATTAATATTTTTTAAAAAAACATTCAAAACATATAGATCCCAGTAAATATTTTCTTAGACATTATTTGAAAATATAATAAATTATTTATTCCTGATTTGATGACATTTTTTTTGTTATAACCATTTATATTGTACAAAATGGAGGGAACCAAAAGAAACCAGTCCAACAAATCATGTGAGGTACAGTGCTGTGATTTCCCGAATGCTATCCCTAATGCCTTAGTATATAGGGATAATAACTTCATGGTGATGATTTCCAAAATTTCTTATGTGAATAAAAATAAAATGAATTATCATGAATGCAATCCTCAACCTAAGATGGATAAACTTGATATCGAGTCTTTTATGTGGCAATAACCACCAAAATTTAGTGGATTGTCTCATCCACTAGTCACAAAATAGTGGGTCAACTCAATAAAGGAAAACTTTTCTATACATCACTATTATATTATTGAAAAGTTGGCCCTCTCTATTTTCTATCTAAATGGAGAGGCTGACCAATGGTGGGAATTTAATAAGAACACCAATTTGAAGAATAAAATTGAAGAGATATAGTTTGAATACCTTAATATAATGTTTCTTAAAAAGAATTTCACATGAATTATTCATACAAATATTGAGAGATAATTCATAGTTCATATGAAATTGTAATGAGAATCTATCATTTTTTATATATAATTTCATAAGTATTTAATATTATGCTATGAGTTTTTCTATCAACAATGATATGAAAATTGATAGATTATTTAGTGGATTAAAACCAAACTATCTAAAAAATCTAAAAATTATGTACTTTTGGAGTCATGAAGATGTAGTTTGGATAATGGTTCCATGGATTTATGTGATAAAAAATGAATGATGAAGTTTCAAGCTGGAAGACATAATGAGAATGCAGGAAGGAAAACTCAACCACTCACATGGAAAAAAATTAGAATGAATAAAACACGGAATTTCATCAATGAGATGAGGAAATTCTATAAGTGTGAGAGAAAATGCCAAAAAATCACTTGAATGTCTAAATACATGGGGAATTATGAAATTTTTTTGGAGGAAAGGATAGAATCAAGCGTGGTACAATGTTAAAATAGTAGGGATGAAGGGAACATGGGATGACAATGCACTAAACCTCTAGTCCTTGAGGATAGTCGGGATTAACAATAACAAAATACAATAGATCAATGAATGCCGTATGCCATCAGTAATGCTAAAGTAGAGAAATATAATGTAGTTATATAGGGTACACTTCATATTCACTAAGTAATAGAAAAAATCATATTTAATTATCGTTATGATCATTGCATTATATTTTGCATTTTTTCAAGAACTATTAAATCAAATATCAAAAACCATTAAGTAGAGATATTTCTAAAAACGTCAAGTAATGCAATAATTGATACATATGTGTTGGAATCTTCTTCTATTTGTATATGTGGGATTACTCTTCCATCGAATCTCATGGTTCATCCCTTAGTGGAATTTGATTCAATAATGGGAATTTATTTCCTCTAGATATATAGATCACATATAACCTGTCATAAAAAGGAGATTTCTTTTCATTTTTTGAAACATCTCATTCTCTTCTATAAATACAATGAAGATCATGAATCTCCATTGGATAATACTTCTACATTGTGGGTGTGGATTCACTATGAATAATCACACATCAATCAGATGGTTGAGTCAATGGATGTTATAAATCTAGGGGAAATTCTCATTGTGAGGGAATATAGTGATGTATTTTTTGAATAATTACCTAGAATTCCCCCAAATCGAGAGGTGGAATTCTCAATAGAACTCATACTCGAAGATACTCCTTTCAGAAAGAGTCCCTATATGACGGATTCAATTGAACTAGTGGAGTTAAATAAGAATATGTAAGTGTATTTTGGAAAAGTGTTCATATTCCCTAGTACATCACCTTTGTTTGTGCCAGATATCTTTGCAAGGAATAATGATGGATCAATGCATCTATGTATCGATTATTGGGAACTCAACAAGATCACCCTAAAAAACATATGTCCCCTTCCGATGATTGATGACTTGGTCAATTAGATTTGTGGAGCTTAGTACTTCACAAATATAGAGGTTCATTCTGGATATCATCATCCAATGATAATGAAAAAATACATTCAGAATACAACCTTTCGTACGAGGTATCTGAACAGTTATTTTTTTGTGATTCCCTTTATACTTATTAATTCCACTGTAATCTTAATGTATTCGATGAAAATGTTATTCAGACATTACCTTGACTAATTGGTCATATTACTTATTGATGTTATTATCATCTACTATATGAGCAATGAGGAACATGAGGAACAAATAAGTCCTATATTGGTAATAACAAGGAAGGTTTTGTTTTATCCCAAGTTTAGTAAGTGTGACTTTTGGATGAAACAAGTCACATTATTGGGAAATGTGATCATAAGGGAATATCTGTAGACCATTAAAAAAAGGAAATTGAAGAATTATACGAACCCCTCAATGTTAGCAAAATTAACAGTTTCCATGGAATGGTTGGATACTAATGGAAATTTGTGAGAAATTCTTCATGATTTTCCAGCCTTCTGATTATGTCACAAGGGAAGGGGTAAGTTATTCATATAGAAGAATGTGAGTAAAATATCAAGGATATAAATAGAATTTTGGTCACTACACCTATACTCACATTTCCAGTGTGCCGAATGTTTTGTGACATGGAGTTATTATTCAAGGAATGTATTGGGTTGTGTACTCATTAAAAATTGTAAATTTATAGCCAATGGATCACAATATTTGATGATCCATGACTAGAACTACTAAACGCATGATTCGGAGATATTGATTATTATTTTTACCTTCAAAATATGGCGGTGTACCTTTATTATGAGAGGTTAGTGATATATACTGATCAAAATATTCTGAAGTATATATTAACACAAAAGAATATGAATGTTAATAAAACGAGATGGTTTGACCTAACCAAAGACTATGATTTCATTAATCACAACCATCATGTTAAGGTGAAAAATGCAGCTTATACTCTTAGTAGAAACTAACCAACTACTATATCCTAGTTGTGGATTGAGTAATACCCAGTCTTCATGAAATTGAAAATGATATATTTGGAAATTATAATGTAAAGGAATACTTCCAACCTTTCCAAAATGATATCCCAATCATCCATCCAAGAGAGGATTAAGAATGCTCTAAGGGATGATCGAGTGTTACAAAATAAGGTGAGTGGTGTAAATGAAGGGAATTGGCATATGTTTCATGTTGTTGATGATGGTTTGATTGAATTTGGAATGAGGATTTTTGTTCCTTCGTCACATGATATAATGAATGTTCTATTACATAATGCACATAGCTCAACTTTCACTATCCATACTGTGAGTAAAAAGATCTTCTGTGATCATCAAGAACACATCTAGAGGGATAACATGAAGAATGAGCTTTTAAATGACATATCAGTGTGCTTGATATGTGATCAAGAAAATTAAGAGAATTTTAATTTCAATGGGATGTTGATACCATTTCCTATGGCCATTTGGAAATGGTAGAATGTATTTATAGACATTGTCACGGGTCCTTCAAAGACATCCAAATGAAATAATATGATATGGGTTTTGGTGGACCGACTCATCAAGACTGCCCACATTATCTTTATTCGAGAAGATCTCCTTCTCAGAAAATATATAAATATATATGTAATGGAAGTGGTGAGGCATCATGGGGTTCCACTCTCAATTGTATCTAATCATTATAACAGGTTCACATCTAAATTAGGGAGGATTATTCAATATGATTTGAGTAAGGAATTAAATTTTAGCATGGCCTATCACCCCTAATAATCTAAATGAACTATATAGATGGTTTAAAATATGATAAGTTATTTCTTATTATAATTCGATTTTGGGTGGGATCGGAATATGTAATTGGTTGAGTTATCATAAAATAATATATTCCACTCAAGTATTCATATAGATCCATATCACTCCTTGTATTTAAATTGATGTAGTACTCCATCCTATTAGGATGAAGTTGGAAAAATAAATCTACTTGGACCTTAACTTGTGAAGTAGATGATAGAGAAGGTTCAATCCATCCAACCACATAACGAATCTTCTCAGAGTTGGGAAAGGGGTCATGATATAAACCATTAAAGGGATTTAGAGTTCAATGGATGAGATAATATCCTCATTTAAACATCACCATGGAAAAGATTCATGTGATTATGAAGGAAAATGTAGTTAGGCCCAAGGTAAATTGGCCCTTTGAGATCCTTGATCACATAGGATTCTTGACCTATCGACTTTTACATCAGAAAAACATGGATCTAGGTCATTATTTTTTTATTTATCACTCATGAAGATGTACATACCAGATCTCTCAATTATACTAAACACAGAGGTGGTACCATTATAATTTAATCTCTCATATGTGGAGAATCAAGTAATGATTTCAGACCGAAGGGATAAGTTTCTAATCAATATGACAACCCACCATGTCAAAGTGATGTGTGAACCATAACTCCTAATAAGAAACATGGGAGTCATAGGAGGCGATGAAGGAGGAGTAATTTTACCTATTTTTGAAGAAGGAAATTTCAATGGTGAATTTTAAAAAGGGGAAAGAATGGAACAACCCAAAATTTTATAAATGTAATTTATTTCTTCTTATATTAAGGAAATATAGTATAAATCACATAAAATCACTTATAGACCATAATAAAACCATTAGAGTTGAATAATTAATGAAACAATAAGTATTTATAGATGTTACTGAACAAATAATGATTGAATAGTTACTTGACATAAGAGATAGTAATATGACCCTTATGAATACTAAACAAGCTAAAAAAATAGTATCCTCACACATTAATGTGTTAATAATATTTTTTTTTCATATAATTGAATTTGTGGTTTAACTATATCATAGTATAAATGAATAAATTTTTTAAAAACATTATTAAGTTTTAGAATTATTGTTTCTCATAAATTTTTAATAAAAATTGTAGGCTTAATTTAATAATTTAAAAGAAAATTTATTTTCATAATTGTTATTAAAAAATTAATATATTGATGTCTTATAATTTTTAGATAATTTTATGATAAGTCAATAAATTTTTCAAACGGTTAAAAAATTAGTTATAATTTTATAATCTTTATTTTCCCAGTATGTGATTTTAATTAAATATAAAATTACAAATATTTATAAAAATAATTTTCATGAAATGTAGTTAATTTTTTAATTATACACATCGATAAAATTTTAGTGTGAATTTTTATATTTTTCTAAAATACTTGAATTTTAAAAAATTTTGAAATATGATAATTAACGATAAAAGCTAAATAAATGAATTATGGAGTCATAGATGATGCATGGATGATGTAAGAAAAAAATATAAAATTATCATTCAGTATTGTAATATATTTATTTATAATTCTCAATCTATTCATAGGGTCTTCCAATATAATAAACTAATTAATATAATTATGAGAAAACACCCCTCTCCTCAATGATAAAAACCACCGCTCAACACCACTTTTCCTCACACCACTCAAACATTGATCCGTATAAAAACAAATCCCAATAATTTTCCCAATCACACCCCCCCCCCCACATCTAGAAGCTCTTGGTCTCATCATAATAACAAATTTTTTCCCAAATGTGGATCTCAATGAGCAGAAATTCAATATATATATTTATATATCTTTTCTATTAATTTATTTTCATTCCATTTTCTATTAATATTCTATCCTCACCTCACATTATCTATATTTTATTATTACTATTGTACCATACATATACTGAAATTATGTCATGTTAATTTAAGATCCATCATTAAACTCCACCCTCTTTCTCCATTGTTCAAAAATTGAAATTAGTGTCCGTGATGTGTCAATCTACCGACATCGTGGGTGATTCACTTTCAATTTCCTTCATCACCTTAAAAAATTATAATAAAACCATTATAAGGGTCGAAAATTGCTTTATAATTTACGTTAAAACCCTATTTTTGTCTTAGAACGAAATTATATATAAAAAACTAAATGATAACCCAAAATGAGTTCGTTGTGATCGAAAACCCACCACCATTTACCGAAAATGATAATCATTAATTTTTGTCTATTGATTCAACCTTATATCATATAACCAAATTATTTATTAGATAATTTAAACTCATTAATGATCATTAATAGCATATAATAATAATTTTGGATATTTATCAACATTTTACATGGATTTCTATTCATTTATTCAAATGAACCAGTCAAGAAAACTAATGAAACAAACACACATTAATGATATAAATAAAATCTATAACTCCTTGAGAAGCCCCTAAATGAACATAATAAAACCATAATGAATTAAATTCATATATATAATGATATTTATTTGTCAATTAACTAATTTAATGTGATTTTACTAGATATTAAATGGAATAATGCATTCAACAGAACTCTTCTTTCTAAAAATATATCATTTACTTCTCATTAGATTTCACCTTCTCCACTCAAAAATAATGATTCTTATATCAAGTATATTATTCCCTATTTCTTTTAGGAAACCCAAAGACTGTTCATTAATGTATGATACATGAAATGCATCCCAATTATTTTTATGGGTTATTTTATGTCCAATATTGATATTTTTTCTATGTGGCATACATGATAATGTAAACGTTATGTGAAACGGGCTCACCCATAGATTAATAGTGTTTGAGAATAATTTGATATAAATGGTGTGGCCAAAATTATATAGAAAAAAAATTATTTGGGTAATGTGATTTTCAACATGATAAAAACTAAAATATCTGTGAACATAATGTTATATTTGTTCACAACTATGTGTTTTAATTGACCACTAAGTCACGATGTTTTATTTTTATGCATTGTCACATTACGAGCCTTTACTTAATGATTCATCTCATTAGTATGATATTTGTCACGACCCGTCCTTGGGGCCCGTGTCGTGACTACCCCAAGCCCGTCTTCCATAGGCCAGGGGCTGGAGATTAGCACCAAGGCGTAATTCCCAGAAAAATGGAAGGCATTGCCTTTGAAAAGTAAACAAGCTCCACAGAGTAAGAAAGCGGAAAAATAAACACTAAGTAAAAATTGTAACAAGCTGTGCTGAAAGTGAAGGGGCCGGAAATACAAGCGAAACTGTAAAGTACAACTGAAAGGGGAAAACAACAACTGAAAAGAAAAGCTGCAGCGTCGAGCCATCCTCTGGAAGTCCCACCTGAATGGTGGGTACAGATAGCCTCCACTGCTCCTCAGGTCCACCTGGCCGCTCCGAGTACGTTCCGCCCAGTGGTCCACCTCCAGGTACCGTCCTGCTCCGCAAGCCTCCACCATGATCGGCGTTGTCCGTCGTCTGCAACCAACACAACAAAGTGCAGGAATAGCCCGTGCAGGGGTGAGTATAAGCTACTCAGTAGGGACCCCAAGACCCCCGAAGGTCTCCCAGAATCCACAAAGGATAATCCACAAAGGAATGATACAATCAAGAAGTAACAACCGACACTGCTTAGGTATATTTCCATACATATACCTAAGTCATCAATTCCCGTTCGGATCCAACATTCGAGCCCAAGAACAACCCAGTCAACACAGGAAAGCAAAACGTAAACCCGCACAGGATAGCATAACACAATCCACGAAGGAGAGAAAAATTAATCCACATAGGATAGCTCAACACAATCCACAAAGGAGAGTAAACAGTAAATCCACACAGGATAGCTCATCACAATCCACAAAGGAGAGTAACACAGGATTCAGCTCACATAGGTATACTTCATCGGATGACGATAAGATGATCACTGATCCATCTAAGTCATCGGACCCACAAAGGATCGATAGATACTAACCCCCGCAATGACCCACACAGGATCAGACCCACACAGGATCAATAGGTAACTAACCCCCGCAAAGACCCACACATGATCGGGCCCACACAGGACCTGTAGGCGCTGGCTCACACAGAACCGCTGAGCGCTAACCCACACAGGATCGGATCCACACAGGATCTGTAGCACTGATCCATGTAGGATCGCTGAGTGCAGTAGTTGTCACAGTCCACTGAGGATCTCTGCACAGTCGTCATCGCAGACACAGTAGCAGTCGCAGCAAGCACTAGGGTTCCCGCACACAGCAAGCTCATTTGGGAGGGTCCGCTCCACGAGCCAAGAGGCTGATACATCAACTGACACAAAGTCCGAATTTGATGTATCCAAAAGTTCCGTATCGTCAACAGGAACTCAACGTCGCAGACGACACGTCAATCGGACGCCTGGTCTGAGAGTTATTGGCTTTTTCGTCCTAGGGGCCCGGTTGGTTTTTAAGGGCAAACCAACCTGACCGTACTCCACCTGCGTCCAAACCTCGGTCGGGGTATGCCAAAAGATCCATCTCACTTAGAGGAAAACAACAAAGTCGACGGCACGTTGATCGGACGTCCGAAGCTCAAGATATGAGCGTTTCCGCTCCGAGGGCCCGGCTGGTTTCGTATACGAACCAACCCGGCCGTACTCAATGTATTCTGAAACCTTGAGTGCGATATACCGAAATGGCCATCTCGATCCAAGGATCGCGTTGCGGCTGACAGCGCGTCGTTCGGAGGCCCGTAGCTCATGTTATGAGCGAAAGACCGAGAACAACTGGAGACAGGGGGGTCTGGGCCCGGGCCGACCCCCCCCCCCCCTTGGGTCGGCCGAACCGGGTCGACCTGACCCAGTCCAACACAGATGGACCCGGTCCGGCCGGGCCAGGGCGCGGCCCGGCTCGGCAGAGAGGACGAGCAGCGTGGTGGGCTCGTTTCCCCCGCGTGATAGCAACGCGGCCCCCGCGGGGGGCCGCCCTGGTCAACGGACGCGGCAAAGGTCGCATCCCGCACCGGGGCGCCGCCACCGCCGGTTGCTTCCGCGGGCCACCGAAGTTGCTCCAGTGGTCCGTTTTCCTTCCCGTCTACGCCGCTGTTCCTCCCGGGTTCCGTTCTTCATAGAGGGATCATCAAATTTCCCTTACGTCACGTTTTGTCATCGCCCGCCAAATCCGCACAACAACGAAGAACTACGAAGGGTTGTCAGGCCGTGTTCGTTTGGCCCGCACCCTCCGCATTAGGCGATAACAATTGGGAAGATTAAACAACACATCAAACAACAATTTTAATAAATTAAAATTGTTCTTATGAAACCGGTTCTTTAATTTAAAAGAAATTTTCATGGGAATATAAATTCTTTCACAACAACCCCTACCTCGTCAAGTCATCGGACGCGCGTTCTTCGCGGAATTGATCGTCGCGGAAGGTGGGGATCGTCACGTCGCGGAAGGGCTTCGCGTCGTCGCGGTATCCTTCATTGCGTCGACGAACTCCGATGTCCAAGAAACAACAAATTTAATTTTAATAATTAAATCCATCTTGAGTTAAAATCCACAAAGGAATTTAAAGAATCGAAAACTCTCACCTCAACGGATGATCGAAGGTTTTTGTCGCGGAGGACGGAACGTCGCAGAAGAACATCGCGGGAGAGGAAACGTCGGTGTCGCGGCACACGGTGTCGCGTCGTCGATTTCCGCGGGTTCGGCGTTCTTCGTCGGAGTCTGGCGTTCTTCGCGTTCTTCGCGAAGGAGGATGAAGAACTCTTGGTTTCTGTCAAATCCTCTCAACGAACATTTTTTCAGAAGTCGTGTGTTGGTCTTATTTTATTATTACACCAACGGATTTCAAACAGGTTAAGAAATGAATGAAATTAATTCATAGAATTAATTCAACGAAGAAAACCGCCCAATTAATTGGTGCGTTAAGAAATTAATAAATCGAGTCAGTTGACTTTCATAATGACGGGTTTTCGCGGGTGTGTTACTTAGCGGAAAAAAAAACGGTGGGGCTCGTGCAGGCCCCACCTCACAAATATCCTACCAAGAGGGTAAGATATATTTGGATAGCACCCTATCCGCAAAAACACAGCTTAAGTAGCTTCTAGTGGCTTCCAAGTGGCATAAGTGAAATAAAATAAAGTTTGTCGCACAACTTTATTTTATTTCATAACTTTAAACCCAAAAAAATTAAAAACCACACCCGAGAAAACGCAACTCCAGAAGAGGAGTTTCTAAGCAATTACCGGCGCTGCGATTTCATCAATTCCCTCAGAATTTGATTCAAAGCACCGGTTCAAAAGTTAGAAAATCCCACTCGTCCGTTCACTGAACGTACCCGAGCCAAACTTTGGAAAATGATTACGGGAAAACCGGGCCTCGGAATTAGGTGCCGTCACAAACTGCGTTCTTGTAAAATTCCAAAGAATATTAAGAAAAAAATTTCCTTGAATTTTTTCGGGTCTTTAAATCACTCCCACCTCAGGGATTTATGTCCCCGTAAAGATACATCATAAACTAGGGAAACAAATTTGGGTACTGAGCACGTATCTGAGCCTCTCGCTCCCAAGTGCTCTCCTGGAGGTTCTCATGCTGCCATCTGATGCGCACAAGAGGAATCGATCGTCCACGTAGGACCCGCTCCTGTCAATCCTCGATCTCCACTGGGACCTCCGCAAAATTCTCCCCATCATCCACGTCTAGCTCCCCATGGTCAATGATGTGCGTCGGGTCGTGCACGTATCTCCTCAGCTGAGATACGTGGAAGACGTCGTGCACCCGGTGCAACTGAGGTGGTAGAGCCAGGCGATAAGCCACCCCGCCAATCCTGCCGAGGACCTAGAAGGGTCCGATGAAGCGTGGAGACAACTTGTTGCCTCGTCCCAATCTCCGTAATCCATGTCGAGGTGAGACATGCAAGAAGACGTGGTCGCCATCCTCGAAGTCTAGTGGTCACCGCCTCCTGTCAGCATAAGACTTCTGTCGGCTCTGAGCTGTCATCGTCTTCTCCTGGATGACCTGGACCTTCTCTGTTGTGGCACGGACCATCTCTGGTCCCACAAGTGATGACTCCCCAGGGTATGTCCCGCACAAAGGATATATGCAAGGTCTGCCGTACAATGCCTCGTATGGTTCCATCCCAATAGTGGAGTGGTAGCTTTTGTTGTACGCGAACTCCACCAAGGGTAAGTGGTCCTCCTAGATACGACCAAAGTCGAGGACACATGCATGGAGCATGTCCTCGAGAGTCTGAATGGTCCTCTCCGTCTGACCATCCTTCTGAGGGTGAAAGGCGGTGCTCAGACGTAGTCGCGTCCCGAACGCCTCCTGCAACCCCTTCCAAAGCCGGGAAGTGAAGCGAGCGTCCTGATCGGAGACGATAGACGATGTCACACCGTGAATCCGTACAATCTCATGAATGTAGAGACGCCCCATGCTCTCCACTGAGCCCTGCTCCCGGTTGGGTAAGAAGTGTTCCGACTTGGTGAGTTGGTCAACAATCACCCAAATGGAGTCGTGACCTCTGGAAGTGCGTGGAAGTCCAGTCACGAAGTCCATAGAAATCCCGTCCCACTTCCACTCGGGGACCTCCAAGGGTTGTACCAAGCCTGCTGGTACCTGATGCTCTGCCTTCACCTGCTGGCAGGTGAGGCATCGAGAAACGAACTCTGCCACAGCCTTCTTCATGCCTGGCCACCAGTGCTATCGTCTGAGGTCCTGGTACATCTTCACCACTCTAGGATGTACCGTCAATGTACAAGTGTGAAACTCTCTCATCACCTCCTCCCATAAAGCAACTGGTACCAAGGTACGTCCTCTGAAAAGGACGTCGTGCTCTACTCCAAGGGAGAAACCATCAGGTGCCTGTCCCGAGGATATTTGTGCACGCCGTGTCTCACAGTCAGCGTCCCCACGCTGTGCATCTCTGACCCACTGTAGAAGTGGAGGAGAGACTGTGAGAGACTGAAGGAAGGTTGCTCCGTCCCTATCCACGAAAGATATCTTCAAGGTGGCTAGCTGCTATGTCGCCTCCTCAAGTAGCTGAATGCCCATCCTCCTGCTGAGAGCATCGGCTACTACATTCCCCTTTCCATGAGTATAGACTATCTCAAAGTCATAGTCCTGGAGGAACTCGAGCCATCGCCGCTGTCTCAGGTTCAGGTCCTTCTGAGAGAAGATGTACCTGAGACTCTGGTGGTCAGAAAAGACTCTAAAGCGCTCGCCCATCAGATAGTACCGCCATGTCTTTAGTGCGAAGACCACTGCTGCTAACTCTAGGTCATGGGTAGCGTAGTTCTACTCATGCAACCTCAACTGACATGATCCATATGTGATCACTGCCCTCTCTTGCATCATGACACACCCGAGTCTAGTCCCCGATTCATCGCAGTAGACTACGTACCCAACTCCCTCCTCAGGCAACCTCAAGATAGGTGTGCTGGTCAATCTCTATCTCAGCTTCTGGAAGCTCTGCTGATATCTTTCTGACCACACAAAGGGTTTCCCCTTCTTCTTCAAAGCTGATAGTGGGGCCGCAACTCTGGAGAAGTCTGTCACGAATCTCCGGTAGTATCCAGCTGGACCCAAGAAACTCTGCACCTCCGTCACGCTCCTAGGTGGCTCCCAATCTAGCACTGCCCTGATCTTCGCGGGATCCACAACAACTCCCGCCTCAAAAATGACGTGCCCCAAGAAGTGGACCTCACGTAACCAGAACTGGCACTTTGAGAGCTTGCCATAAAGCTCGTGCTCTCGGAGTGTGTCTAGTACAACCCGCAAGTGGTATGCATGCTCCTTCTCCATGGTCGAGTATACCAAAATGTCGTCGATGAAGACCACAAAAAATCGATCGAGGTACGGCTGGAAGATACTATTCATGAGGCCCATGAACAATGTTGGAGAATTGGTTACACCGAATGGCATAAACAAGAACTCATAGTGCCCATACCGACACCTGAAGACGTCTTCTGCACATCCTCGTCTCGAACTCTGAGCTGATGATAGCCTGACCTGAGGTCTATCATCGAGAACCACCGTGCTCCCTTGAGCTGATCGAAGAAGTCATCAATCCTTGGTAGCGGATACGTGTTCCTCACTGTCACCTGGTTCAGGCGATGATAGTCGACACACAGTCGCAAGCTCCCGTCCGCCTTCTTGGCGAACAATATCGGGGAAGCCCAGGGTGAAACACTGGGTCAGATGAACCCCTAGCCCTACAAGTCCTCCAACTGTACCCGCAGCTCTCGAAGATCAGCAGGGGCCATCCAATACGCTGGAGTGGATATCGGGGCTATCCCGGGGTACATATCAATATAAAAGTCTACCTCTCTGCGAGGATGTATCCCTGGAACGTCATCGGGAAAGACGTCTGTGTACTGATCCACCACTGCAGGAAAACTAGGGCTCCACACGTCAACTGCTCCAAGGATGAGGCTAGCCAACTGATGAGTGATGGGTTGTCCTCTCCTCTGTGGAAGTCCATCCTGTGCTGCCAAGGCCCCCTTCTCACCGGTGAAGGTGAACCTTCTTCCGTCGGTGCGCACACATCACACCTTGCGCCTAAAACAATCAATCTAATCATGGACTGTAGATAACCAATCCATGCCCAATATGACGTCGTAAGGCCTCGACGCCACTACAAGAAGATCCCAGCCGAAGCTCTCACCTCCTAGAGTAAGCTCACACTACCGGCACCAGTGCGTAATCGTCGAGTCTTCTCCCGTAGGGGTCTCTAGCCATAAGGATCGATCCAACGGCTCTGTCGGAATCTCCGAGCTCCGAACAAGGGCAGCGGCTATGAAAGAGTGACTCGCTCCTGTGTCTATAAGAACTGCAGCAAGGGTGGAATAGACACAGATCATACCTAGAATCATCTATGGTGCGCCGTGGTCATAGGCCTCCGCTGCCTGGAGTTGTGCCTGTCTCTGCCCGCCAGCTCCCTGTGGTCGGGGCAAGCCTCCTGGTGGTGGTGGTGGTAGAGCCTCAAAGCGTCGCCCACCACCCGCTACTTGGCCAGCTCCTCTGCCTCTTTCGCCTCCTCCCTGAGGACCGCCACGGTCGACCCTCTGCCTCTGCCTATGTGGCCCCTCCACCATATGCTGCTCCTCAGCATGGCGGGTCGGGCAGTTACGAGCCATGTGGCCCTGCCCGCCGCATGCGTAGCACTGCGTGCCTCTCGAAAGACTGGCTCCGCACTGTGTGCCCCGCACTGCTGAGCCAGTGTCCTGAGGTCGTCTACGAGAGGGTCTGGTCTACCTGGAACCCTGAGTCATCCACCGACTACCTACTGTCGAAGACTCCGCTACCTGCCGCCCTGTGGTAGGTCTCGCTGCTGAAGAAGACTCAGCAAGAAAGCTCTCGATCAGAAGGGCTCGCTCTAGTACTCCTGTCTGGGTCGAGATGATGAGGGAGATCAGTGATGCCCTGATCTCGTGTCTCAAACCCTTCTCAAAGGTCCGGGCCCAGATGAAGGGGTCCCTTACCATGTCGGTCGAGTAGCGAGAAAGATCGGTAAACCTCGCCGTGTACTGGGCGACCGTCAAGCTGCCCTGCCGTAGCTGAAGAAGCTCCTAGATGCGCACTTCACGGAGGGTGGCCGAGACGAACTCTGAGCGGAAGAGGCTCTCTAAGTCCGTCTAGAAAAGAGATGACTCATCGTGAACCTGGAGCATCAAGCTCCACCATCGGCCCACTGCTGCATGTAGTAGGCTTGCCGTGAGGATCACCATTAGGTCTGCTGGTGTCCTCACTAGCCTGAAAACTCGAACGACCGCCTCCAGCCAGTCCTCGGCTGCCTAGGGGTCCTTCTCCCCATGAAACCTTGGTGGTCATTGGCACTGGAACTCGTGAAGAGCTCCGAGGCGATGTGCATCATCAGCGGTCGGTGCTGGAAGCATCGGGGGCTCGGCGGGTAAAGGTACCACTGGTGCCTCTGCTATCAATGGGCCCTGTACCGAGGCCTCGTCGCTCGGTGGGCTGTCGTCGCACTCTACTCTCGGAACCCTAGCTGGATGCCGTCGTGGGGCCATCCTGAAAAGGAA
Organism: Viscum album; assembly: GCA_963277665.1. Taxonomy (NCBI): domain Eukaryota; kingdom Viridiplantae; phylum Streptophyta; class Magnoliopsida; order Santalales; family Viscaceae; genus Viscum; species Viscum album. The sequence goes on along the minus strand of OY728126.1, from coordinate 1,390,370,804 downwards.
ACAAGTGCTCCACGGTTAGAATAGTATACCTGGTGAGGTGACACAAGTAATCACGAAGAAAACATGAAAACACACATGCAATCATGTTTTCGTGCATTAAGTTGGAAATCAGAAGTCAGGGTCCTGGTGTATGGATACGTCGGCCACTGCACCAACACTGGACTTGCTGGACTGATAGCCACAATCAATACGCTAAACACTATTGCATCACATAGAGGAAAGATCAGAGTCTGCGGTAGAACCGACCCCTCTGATACCAATTTTTCACGACCCGTCCTCGGGGCCCGTGCCGTGACTACCCCAAGCCCGCCTTCCATAGGCCAGGGGATGGCGACTAGCACCAAGGCGTAATTCCCGGAAAAAGGGAAGGCATTGCCTTTGAAAAGTAAACAAGCTCCACAGATTAAGAAAGCGGAAAAGTAAACACTAATTAAAAACTGTAACAAGCTGTGCTGAAAGTGAAAGGGGCCGGAAATACAATCCCAACTGTAATGGAAAACTGAAAGGGGAAAACAGTAATTGAAAAGAAAAGCCGCAGCGTCGAGCCGTCCTATGGAAGTCCCACCTGAAGGGTGGGTACAGATAGCCTCCACTGCTCCTCGGGTCCACCTGGCCGCTCCGAGTACGTTTCCCCCAGTGGTCCACCTCCAGGTATCGTCCTGCTCTGCAAGCCTCCACCACGATCAGCGCTGTCCGTCATCTGCAACCAACACAACGAAGTGCGGGCATAGCCCGTGCAGGGGTGAGTATAAGATACTCAGTAGGGACCCCGAGACCCCCGAAGGTCTCTCAGAATCCACAAAGGATAATCCACAATGGAAAGATACAATCACGAAGTAACAGCCGACACTGCTTAGGTATATGCCCATACATATACCTAAGTCGTCAATTCCTGTTCGGCTCCAACATCCGAGCCCAAGCACAACCCAGTCCACACAGGAAAGCAAAACGTAAACCCACAAAGGATAGCACAACACAATCCACGAAGGGGGGAAAAAGTAATCCACATAGGATAGCTCAACACAATCCACAAAGAAGAGTAAACAGTAAATCCACATAGGATAGCTCAGCACAATCCACAAAGGAGAGTAACACAGGATTCAGCTCACACAGGTATATTTCATCAGATGAAGATAAGATGATCACTGATCCATCTAAGTCGTCGGACCCACAAAGGATCGATAGGTACTAACCCCCGCAATGACCCACACAGGATCGGACCCACACAGGATCAATAGGTAACTAACCCCCACAAAGACCCACACAGGATCGGGCTCACATAGGACTTGTAGGCACTGGTTCACACAGAACCGATGAGCGCTGACCCACACAGGATCTGTAGCACTGATCCACGTAGGATCGCTGAGTGCAATAGTCGTCACAGTCCACTGAGGATCTCTGCAGAGTCATCATCGCAGACACAGTAGCAGTCGCAGCCAGCACTAGGGTTCCTGCAGACAACAAGCTCATTCGGGAGGGTCCGCTCCACGAGCCGAGAGGCTGATACATCATATGACACAAAGTCTGAAGTTGATGTATCCAAAAGTTCCGTATCGTCAACAGGAACTCAACGTCGCAGACGGCGCGTCAATCGGACGCCTGGTCTGAGAGTTATTGGCTTTTTCGTCACAGGGGCCCGGTTGGTTTTTAAGGAAAAACCAACCCGACCGTACTCCACCTGCGTCCAAACCTCGGGCAGGGTATGCCAAAAGATATGTCTCACTTAGAGGAAAACAACAAAGTTGACAGCACGTCGATCGGACGTCCGAAGCTCAAGATATGAGCATTTCCGCTCCGAGGGCCCGGTTGGTTTCGTGTACGAACCAACCCGGCCGAACTTAAACTATTCTGAAACCTTGAGTGTGATATACCGAAACGTCCGTCTCGATCCAAGTATCGTGTTTCCGCTGAACGGCGCGTCGTTTGGAGGCCTGTAGCTCATGTTATGAGTGAAAGACCGAGAACATCCGGAGACAGGGGGGTCTGGGCCCGGGTCGTCCCAGCCCGACCCCCCTGGGTCGGCCGAACCGGGTCGACCCGACCCGGTCCAACCTGGCTGGACCAGGTCCGGCCAGGCCAGGGCGCGACCCCGCTCGGCCGGCTGGTCCGGCTCGGCTCGGCCAAGCGGCCGAGCAGCGCGGGGGGCTCGCTGCCCCCGCGTGACAGCACCGCAGCCCCCGCGGGGGGCCGCCCTGGTCAACGGACGCGGAAAAGGCTGCGTCCCGCGTGTGCGCCGGACCCGCGCGGCCGTGGGTTTGCTGGCGCCGCCACGCCGGTGACCCGCGCCGTCGGTGGCTTCTGCGGGCTCCCGGAGTTGCTCCGGTGGTCCGTTTTCCTTCCCGTTTGGGTCGTTGTTCCTCCCGGGTTCCGTTCTTCACTGCAGGATCATCAAATCGCCCTTGCGTCACGTTTTGTCGTCGCCCATCAAATCCGCACAACAACGAAGAACTGCGGAGGGTTTTCGGGCCGTGTCCGTTTGGCCCGCACCCTCCGCGTTAGGCAATAACAATTGGGAGGATTAAACAACACATCAAAAAACAATTTTAATAAATTAAAATTGTTCTTATGAAACCAGTTCATTAATTTAAAAGAAACGTTCACGGGAATATAAATTCTTTCACAATAACCCCCACCTCTTGAAGTCGTCGCACACACGTTCTTTGCGGAATTGATTGTCGCTGAAGGTGGGGATCATCGCGTAGCGGAAGGGCGTCGCGTCGTCGCGGTATCCAGCGTTGCGTCGACGAACTCTGAGGTCCAAGAAACAACATATTTAATTTTAATAATTAAATCCATCATGAGTTAAAACCCACAAAGGAATTTAAAGAATCGAAAACTCTCACCTCAACGGATGATCGAAGGTTTTTGTCGCGGAGGAAGGAACGTCACAGAAGAACGTCGCGGGAGAGGAAACGTCGGCGTCGCGGCACACTGCGTCGTGTCGTCGATTTCCGCGGGTTCGGCGTTCTTTGTCGGAGGCCAGCGTTCTTGGCGTTCTTCACACTCTTCGCGAAGGAGGATGAAGAACTCATGGTTTATGTCAAATCCTCTCAACGAACATTTTTCCAGAAGTTGTGCGTTGGTCTTATTTTATTATTACGACAACAGATTTCAAATAGGTTAAAAAACGAATGAAATTAATTCATATAATTAATTTAACAAAGAAAATAGCCCAATTAATTGGTGCGTTATGAAATTAAAAAATTGAGTCAGTTGACTTTCATAATGACGGTTTTTCGCAGGTGCGTTACATAGCGGAAAAGAAACGGTGGGGATCGTGCGGGCCCCACCTCACAAATATCCTACCAAGAGGGTAGGATATTTTTGGATAGTACCCTATCCGCAAAAAATCATCTTAAGTAGCTTCTTGTGGCTTCCATGTGGCTTAGGTGAAATAAAATAATGTTTGTCGCACAACTTTATTTTATTTCATAACTTTAAACCCAAAAAAATTAAAAACCACACTCGAGCAAACGCAACTCCGGAAGAGGTGTTTTTAAACAATTACCGATGCTGTGATTCCATCGGTGCCCTCAGAATTTGATTCTGAGCACCGGTTCAACCGTTAGAAAAACCTGCTCATCCGTTCACTGAATGTACCCGAGCCAAACATCGGAAAATGATTCCGGGCACACCGGGCCTCGGAATCAGGTGCCGTCAAAAACTGTGTTCTTGTAAAAATCCAAAGAAAATTAAGAAAAAATGTCCTTGAATTTTTTTGGGTATTTACAATATTATTCTTATGTTATCAAGATAATGATTATTCTCACCAAATGATATATTGATTCGTTTTCTTGTCTATCCTCTTATTGGGATTTGTTACAACTATTTTCATTGATGTATATCCTCAAGTGATTTAGTTGAAATAAGGAGAACTGGACAACCAATAAGAATCTATAGAAGAAGCAATTATATAAATTTTTTTGATTTATTTTTTAAATGTTATATATGGTCTTAATTTTCCAAAGACACTAAACCATTAGATCCATGATTTGTAATTCATTTATGTTTATATCATTAAATGATTTAAAAAATATGTAAGAAAAATTATGGTCTCTATAAATTCTCCTCCCTCACCTTTTATTATGAAAATGTGAACATCTCTAGTGAGGTGTCGATTTACCACCTCCATGAGTGACATGTTTTTCATTCAATTTCTCCATCAAGGATGTCCATTAGACCCTTTTTAAGTTTAAAATATTAAACGGTGATCACAAATTCCTTATCTAATGATTCATCCTCACCCCAAATGACCGAATTTATTATATAGACATTTAATTTTATATATGTTCATAAATAACATATTAGTTGAATTATAGATATATATTAACATTAACAATAACATCCATAATATTTTACATGCAAACTGATCATGAAAATCAAGAAAATAACCTCTCCTGAACGATGAAATTGTAATTTATAACCCATAAACAATAAAATAATTGAACTCAATAAAATTATACATAAAATTTAAAAGTTAAAATAGAACTTAATAAATTTATTTCTAAATCTAATTTCATATTCCAAGATAAGGTAAGGGTTTCTACCCAAACCTCAATTTTTTCATTCAGGTTATGATTTCTCTATATTTTCCCAAAGTCAATTCTTCATTATTTTATATAATTATTATATATTATGTGAATATGTTCCAAAATCATGTATCTTTATCATTTCATCTTTCTTTTTTGGGAAAATAAATGATTTATAATGTTTCCATCTTCATTTCATCCCGATTAGAAAGCCCTATTAAAGGAACATTCCAATTTATCCTCCATTTTAAAGTACACTAAAGAGTATGTTTTAGGATGTCAATATTTTTATAAAAGCACACGTTTCATCATAAAAATATATATTATCTATTTTTATGGTTTTATGCAAGTAATTAAGAGTTTTCTATTTTTTAAGACTCTTTATTATTCTCCCTTAATTTGTACTAAAGAGGATTATCTCATAATGTTTCAAAAAATACACATCTTGCATGTTTTCAAATTATATGGATATAATTTATGAATAAAATATAATTTCATTGTACTTACCTTTTATTTTTTGGGACATACATATTTAAAATGTTATTTTTTAAAAAAATAAAAATGATATTTACAAAAGAACTATTCATCGGAAAGTAAAAAATAATATTTCTATTAATAAATCAACCGTGATTGTATTAGAGTATTTTCAACTATTTAAAAACACTATTGAGTATTATTATTAATTTGGATTAACCTTTAATTATATAATATACCATATTTTGTTGAATGGTTTAGGTATATTTTGAATGGGGATGTACCATCATGATATCATTCTCCATATTACTCTAGAATGTTTATGATTTTGTTTATTATATAGGGAAAGTCATTTAGACTTCATATGCTTGTTTCAATAAAAAAGAATATGTTTGTTATGTTTCACCACATTCATATGTGGAATTCACTAGACCTATTAAATTATAGTCGGGTCTTATTATATCCCCTCGATGTGTCTACTGGTCTTATGAGACATGCTTGATTAGGTTTTTACCCATTATATATGGTGTCTCAGATAAATCCATGATTGTGTGTTTTTGATTCTAGGATTATTCCTTCCCTATTTATGAAACAAGTAATTTATATTCCATGTTATTATTTGACATGTATAATATCATTTGTTAAGTTTTATTATGACATTATTTAATAATCTTCTACTGATTCCATATTATGCTCAATATTATGTTTTATTGGAATGTGTTTTTAGTTATTCACCATGAAGTTTTGTTTGTGTTTATTTATTGTCGCTTCTGATGTATTTCAGTACCTTACTAGGAATATGATCTCACCCCTTTCATTTGTTTTATTTTTCCACATGATGTGAATATGTATATTATGAATGATTTTTTAGGAGAATCAAGGAGTTTGTTGGTGTTTAAAATATAATTTTATTGTAATTTTTTCCTATAATGGTATTTTGTAACGGTTTTGTATGTAATATGGCTTCCATGAATACTAATCAGATTTATCCTTTGGGATTTTAGTCTTGTATCTATTTCAATTTATTAATTTATGGAAGCGGATCTAGGCTACTAGGGTTTGGATCTCTATATATCATGGAATATGAGATGAATTCTGGACACATAATATAATGAAATTATTGTATTCTCTGTAAAATAATAAGATTCTCATACATTTCCTACTGAAGGATTATATTTTAACGACAATTCAATCTTAAATTTATTTATATATGTATTATGACTTGAGTAAAAATACCAATTATTTTATTCTATATATCTTGTTCCCTAAAACATGGTTTCTAATTAAATTCATCCTTAGATAATTTTCAACCCCAAGTATTAACAAGCTTAGAAGCCATAATATGTTATCATATGTTGTAAGCATATCAATCTGGAAAATAGAAAGTGCTCTGACTGACTAGTTAGATACACTTGTCACTCATTCATTTCCAAATGAATTTTCATTTATCACTATGCATGATTCATTTTAATATAATTTATATAATCTATGTTTTTTTATTATCATTTAATTATGTTCCCATCCCTTTAATTTATTCTTATAACATATATACCATATGGTCTCCCTTGGGATGCGTTATATATACATATTCCATGTATAATCCTCTAAATTAGGGGGCCTTGACTGTCAATAGCTCAATATGATTATCATATAAAATTTATTTCATAATGTTTAATTCAAATTTGATTTTAGTCATGGTGATTGTTGTATTTCTTTAGTAATTTTATAAAACATCCAAAAACCAATCAATACATGTTGGATCCATCTTCTACCGTCCATTTCATGTCCCTGATGAAAACTCACCAGATGTATCATGTTTTTTGAAACTGTTATTGCATGGAGTCCCTAGATAAAAATTCATAGAGTCCATTAAAAAATGCGTACATACATGTAATCCTTATCATTTTACCATTTACTACAACATTATAATAATATTTGTTATGAAATAATAATAAATGCATCACCGTCAGCTTTGGTAATAAAAAACTATTGGGTAATAAATATCTAAACAATATATATTTGGAACTAATCATCAATATAAGATTATTGGAGCTCATTATTCATAATATAGCTAATGTGCATCCAGTTCCTTAACCCAAATATGTTATGTGAGGATCCATCATTAAACTTTACCTATCCTGGTGTTTTGAATTATAACTGACATTCTAGAATCTTTTAATTATAGAGTTCTTCATAATTAGTTCAAACTCATACAATATAAAATCATACATTTCAAGTGGAAAGATATAATTAGTATATTTTTTCCAAAATAAAAATATATTTAAAAATAAAATAATATTTCTATTTAGTAAAAATATTCAAAATTATCCCCCAGATATAATCCTTATCACTATTCCCCGGTAAACCCTGTAAAATAAATTTTAAAGACATTGGGTGATCACAAAATCCTATTGTGGGATATAAATATAATGGAAACCATTATTTCAGTAAAAACCTGAAATATAATATAATTTTTAACCATAACATCTATATTCATTGACATTAAAAAACATTTTCTCAAGAAAAAACTAGAAAACTTATTTTTAAATAAAATCATTATATCACATATCATGTAATTAAAATTATTTTGGGTTACTTAGATAATCAAATACATAAAAACCATTCAAAATAGTTTCAATTGAGACCACTATATGGTTGAATTCTATGTAATATATTATGGGAATACCTGGCACTATTTGAGACACCCATGTTAAGCTGTATTCGGATTCCCCAATACTATTTGAACCACCCCATGTATACGCTATATAGGTATAACCAACATTCTATAATTTTCTAGTAACATATAATTAATTAAAAAAATTCATCAAAAACCCCTATGAAAAAAATATTTCAATCCCATATTAAAATGCATTCAGTTAAAAATACCATTTTCTTTCAAGAATCCATTTTCCAACATAAGACATTGTTTTCATTGAAACCACGTTTTCCATATGAAAATACCCAAAAAGATAAATGTGGTTTTAATTTAAGAAAACATTAAATATTGTAAAGTTATATGACAGTAAAATAACAACCATGATAGCGGAGAGTTAATTTTAATCCCGTGTATTAAGAATTGAACATTACATTTGACATTTATTTTTCAAAATGATTGGTATAAAACATATAAAAATATATATTTTTAAAATAATTAAAATAAATTAAACAAATATATATAATTTCATTTACAATAAAATTATATAATTAAAAATAACATCAAATATATGAATATTAAGGAATTTTTTTGAAATTATATCACTAAACACTAAAGGTGTCACATACCACATTCAACATTTAAATCATAAGCCTTGTGAAATAATAAAATTTTGAAAATGTTAAATATATTTAGAATAAATAAATTCATGAATTTTTTTGTCAAATTTGGTTTTATATATAACTACTAAAATAATAATGGTCCATAGCTTCAAGAAGTGACTTAATAAAAGGATATTAAGACAAAATCCCTAATCTTGGGTCACACTCATCGTGTAAAATATTTATCATCCTGCATAATAAACATTGGATAATTATTTTCATCATTTTTAACCTATATAAATTTTACTATTTCTTTTTTATCACTTATTAACATGTTATAACAATTAAATAATTATTTAAGTTCATGTGGGACGTTTGGACGATATTTAGTACTTGGGTCCAAAACTACTATTTTATGATGTCAATTGTCCAAGTGGACCATAGTTAATCATATACAAAATAATATTCATGTAATTTTTATAATCTTTATAAAAAAATATTCTTCTAAAAAAATCATTATGTATGGTTATAAAAAATGAACTATGTTATAATCCTAAAGAAGTTAGGTCATACGTATGTTTGAGTATTATTTACATTTTTAGTGATCATTATAAATAGAATGTAACTATTTTTTTAATTAAAAAATGATCATAATATCATTAATATAATTTTATTAATTTAATTATAGTTATATTTACCATCCATGTGATGTGCTAAAGAAAAAAGAATCACATCACTTAATGGAGGAGGAAGTTCACACGTACACGCGAACGATGTTAAAATTTTTATGTGCATGGAAATGTATGAAAATAAATGATATATAATTATTTAAAAACAATAAATATTTCATGAATATCATATGTAAATTTAAATTTTAAATTTATAACCAATCACTAGAGATGATTATGGAAAATGAATTAAGTCGGTTCATGAGGCAGTAGTTCGAGAAACACACAAACAATTATCATTTTCCTATTTTTATTGAAGTGTAGATAAATTATAGGGATAATAGAGATTATAAAAATTAATATGCGTAGATATTATCTGAACCAATATGGTTTTTATGAGTGAATAAAAATGAAATATGAGTTACCTTTTATAGGAGAGGGGAGGGCCACTCTTCGAATTCGTCACTACTTTTAATTAATATATATTATTTTTCTAATCCAAAAGGGTCACAACTAATTATTTTAGAATATATAATTGTTCGGGGTCCAATAAACATGATCCTATAAAAAATATATAACTTTTTACTATTTTTATAATACTTATATTTTTGTTTTAACACTTTCTAATCCATTTTTATTATTATTATGATATCATGTAATATATATTTTGAGGGATAATATATTTACTATAAAATGAAACACGACCAATAAAAGAGTTATTGATGAAATATTTATATATATCACAATTATTTTGACAAATTTTATATTTTTATGAATTTTATACCATTTAAGAAAATATTATTCACTTTAAAATATCAATAATATCAAAGTAGACACTATTCATTACTTAACATGTAAAAAATATCATAATAACATTATATCATCAAAAAAACTCCTTTTATTCGTAATTAGAATGTTAAATTATTACAATAAATTCGTGGATTATATTTATTATATCAAATTAATTTTTTTTAATATTTTTCATATCATTTATTTTATGCTTCCATTAATTAAATAATTACTGCATCATTATTGTGTCAACATTTAAGGTAATTATATAATTACTAAAAATTATAAATAAATTAAAATGATGTATATAAATATTTTATCTCTCAAATTATAATTTATAGTTAAACATATCACCTATATATCCATGTATTAAATATATTTTTATTGTAAAAATTGAAATTATGAAAAAATTGACATTCCTTTAGATATAATATTATTAATGTTATATTCTCATCCAAAAAGAAATAAATTGTCTCTTAACCAATGAAATAATTCATTTTCAGGAAAAATACTCATCAAATGAAATTATTATTTACCTTAGTGTACTTTTATAAAATTTATAAAATTACTTTTACCTCAAATTACCTGATTTTGTTTTAATGATGTCAATAAAAAAGTACTGAAGTTTTTATTCACAATTTGTAGAATATTAAATATATTTTAAAATTAGGATTCTAAATATTTAATCCTTTTTAAAAAATTCAAAACATAGTAATTACAAAAATTATTTTAAAATTAATCTCATTGATGGAACGAGAAACCAGGTAATGTACATCATAAACGATCAAATGATTGAAATGATTTTATATACAAGTCTAATGTGAAATAGTGTACCATTACCTAAATTATATTAAAATATAAAAAAAACATCTAATTATACTTAAAAACATTAAAATAAATTATTCATCATAATAAAAAATTTGATGAGAATGCAGTTTTCAATTCAAATGCATCATTTATGCACTATTAATAAAAAATTAAACTTATCCGAAAAATATCAAAAATTAAAAATGTATATTTTGGAATACATATTTAAAAATTTATGTTTATTTTATGAAATTTAATTTATAAATTATTTTAAAAAATTATTTCAAACAATTGCGCTATCAAAAGGTTGCAAAACAACTTTTTTAGAAAAATGTTTTTTTTTGCATAAAATTTGATATGTTTTTATATCATTTATCGAAAACAAAAATGGTGGATTTTCAAAATTATATTCAATATTGTATATATATATATATCATTAATATATTCCTACTAGGGTTATTTGTTAATTTATTTATATAAAACTCACTTTAATATATTAAATAATATTTCCAGTAAATCATTTCCATTTATTTTGAAAAACTATTTTCCATATATTTATAATTAATTAGTCTAAAATGTGACGTCCCGGACCCGGCTGCCCATCAACCCGAGCCCTGAGCCCGGTTGGCCTCATAACCCCTGGATCGTCTCCCCGTAGGCCAGGAGCTGCCGACTAGCTGCGGGGGTGTAATGGTAAGTCGGTGGGGAGACTGTACCCCCATGCCAGACTACACAGCAGTATAGTAGCAAAGTAATATAGATAGTGGAAACACAACCAAATGGATAACAAGAGAAATAGGGAAACATACAAACCAAACAATTGATGTATGGAAAACCCTGATTTGTATACAAAAGCCACATAGGTTGTGTCTGATAAAAAATGGATGCATGGCTTGCTGATACAATGGGAAAGATGTAAAGAATGCTATATAGTAATACAAAAAGAGAACAAAGTAGTACATGAGCATCTCTATCCAAGCTTGATACTCTACTCTAGATCTCTAGCTAGAACATACATGTATCAACAACCGGACGTTGGGCCTTTTCCCCTACTAGTACCTGCAGTTGTAATGTCTACATGGGTGCCCAGGAGGCCGCACAAGTAGGGAGTGAGACAACTCTCAGTAGGTGACCACCAACGCTGTCTAGGTGTAATCCAAATAGGTGTTCACATTCAACAATGAGTAATATAATTCAATTAAGTAACCAAATTAAATAAAAAACCCTCCCGCTCAGGATCTGGAAGGACACATGGCGGGTCTACTTGCTTTAGCTCAAGGCTGGAATTATGAACAATTCATAAGAGTATTAGTACATACATATAGGTTATCACTGGCACGAGGTAAGCATGCCTCTCGTCGATAAGCACTGTATCTAGCATGGGGTTGAAATTCCTCCCACTCATAAAGGTTATATAGGAACGAGGTATAAATTTCTATCGTCCTCAATCGTTATAGCTGGCGTGGGGTAGAAATGCCTCTGACCCGTAAAGGTTATATAGGCACCAGGTATAAATGCATCTCTTCCTCATTCGTTATCTCTGGCATGGGGACAAAATGCCTCCCACCCTTATAGTTATATAGGCACGCGGTATAAATGCCCCATGTCCTGTTTCACAAAGTTTCATCTGGCATGGGGTAAGAATGCCTCTCGCCAAACCACGAATTATCACAAGCATGTCAACGTAGCAAGTCATAACCATTTGCATCACATTATATAAGGCATTACATCTTATAAAATATCACATTAATAAAGCATGGAATTTACATCTTATAATATCACATAAGAAAAGCATGGAATATACACATTTTAATTCATTCAAGGGGTTTAGGGTATCTCATCCTAGACAACCTATAACCAAGTCATCTCATTTTCCTAACATGGAAAATGACTTTTCAAGACATATCATTTAGGATCAAAGTTGAGAATGGGAGAAATATCAAGGAATAACACCTATGGATTCCCACTCCAGGTCCATACCTCCTCTAAACACCCTGACAAGGGTATATTCTTCAATCCCATCCCACACATGTCATTTAGATGGTAAGCAGTCAAGATAAATATGGGGTTTGGGAAAGAAAACCCATGACCTGACGTTATAAACCCAAAGAAATGGAAATCCCAAAAGGAGAACACATGTCCACCTACCTTAGGGATGTATACGTACGCTCGCTTAATATCATCCTCAGATTCTCAGTAGATTGGAAGAGATCTAAGTTTTAGTCCAAAAGCCCTGGAAAATAGAGCATATGATCTTGCATCCAAATAACACAACGGTTGGAAATATTTGCCAATGAGAAAGGGGTGGGTGATGTTAGCCTTACCAAGGGTGATCCAATGCCTTCGACGGATCGTTGAATGGACACCGGGGGAAGAAACGGCCAGAGAATGAGTGAGGAGAGGGTTTTGGAGCTCAAAGGAGGCTCCCCTCTGGTTCTGTCTGCAGGTAGAAAAACGAATGGGTTTTAGGATTAAATAAAATTAATAAAAAAATTGTAAATTTTTACACAGATCAGGGTCGCACGGTTTAGGGGCACGGTTTACCAAACCGTGCGCATCCCACTGCCTCTGGAATGCTGGGCCGCATGGTTTAACTAAACTGTTCGACTTTAGTATTCAAGTCATGCACAAACTATGCGCCTCAGTCTGAAACTCCAAATCTCAAACTCCCGGGATCCGAACCAACCCCTAACACTCCCCTAACCTTCCATAGAATGTTACACACATTAGGAAAGATTAAAAGAAAAGATTTGAAAGCTAAACTAACAATCCTTACCTTTGCCAAAGAGTCAGGTCATTACAACCTCCCCTCTTTAAAGTGACTCGTCCCTGAGTTGGCCTTCCGAGGGTAAAGAGGTGTCACTAGTGAAAAGCTCCAGCCATTGAGAACATATATCAGCCTCCCCCTTCTAGGTCTCGTCCTGTACCCGGCCGTGCTGCTATAGCACATGTACCAGAGGAACGGACCTTCCACGAAGTGTCGTCACACTCTAGTAAAAATTATGCATCGGATACTCCTCGAAGGAAGCATCCATATCCAGTTCAATCTCATCAGGCTGAAAAACTTAAGTCGGATCTGAAAAGAATCAGCGAAGCTGAGATACATGAAAACAATTTTGCATGGCCTGATATCTCTGTGGAAGTGAAAGCTGGTAAGCTACTGGTCCGATCCGCTCCACCACCTCAAAGGGTCCTACAATACTCGATGAAAGCTTACCCTGCTTCCGAACATGTATCTGCCCTAACATGGGAGATACCTTCAAGAAAACCTGGTTCCCGACCTCGAACTCATGAGGTCTCCAACGCTTGTTAGCATAGGACTGCTGTCTAGATTGAGCTGTCTGCATACACTTCCTGATAAGTTGTATCTGCTAAGTAGTCTCCTGCACAAGAAGTGGTCCTAGAATAGTTTCCTCTCCTACTTCAAGCCAACACAAAGGCAAGAAACAAGGCCTACCATATAAGGCTTCCTAGGGAGCCATCTCAATGGTATCCTGGAAGATATTTTTATAACTGAACTCGACTAGAGGAATGTGTTTCTCCCATGAACCTCCGAAATCAAGAACACAGGCATGCAACGTATCCTCTAGTACCTGTATAGTCCGCTTGGTCTATCCGTCAATCTGTGGGTGATAGGTCGTAGTCAATAGTACCTTCATACCCAAGGCCTTCTGTAAACCCTTCATGAACCGAGATGTAAAATAAGGATCACTGTCTAAGACAACAGAACGAGGTGGTCCATGAAGGCGCACTATTTACCTGACATACATTCTTCCCAAGTCATCAACCATGAAGGTCTCCTACACTGGTAAGAAATGTTCGACCTTCGTCAGACGGTCGATGATAACCCACACAACATCATGGCCACGAGGTGACCTGGGTAAACCTGTTACAAAGTCCATAGACACGTCATCAAATTTCCAATTCGGAATGGACAACAGCTGTAATAGCCCTACTGGACGCTGATGTTCTACCTTCACCTGCTTACAGGTGGAACAACGCGTGATAAAACCGGCTATCTCCCGCTTCATGCTAGGCAAAAAATATTATCATTGCAAGTCATGGTACATTTCAAAACATCCAATACACCAACGAACATCCATTTAAGCATATGACGTTTAAGCCATCAACACCCGAGCCGATGCTCCTTTTCCAACCAAAACCCCAAGACGACTCTTACCCAAGCCCATCATACTAGAGAGATAATCGCATCGTCATGTCATCAGAAACTGTCCAAAGATACTTCCCACCTTAGAATTTAACACTAAACGGTCAAACCAACCCAAAACTCCATATTTTTAACTACCTTTCAAAAGAACGCTTCAAGCATTCCAATAGCGCATCTAGCGTGATTTTGAAACAAACAACCAATCGATTCTCCGATGACCTCAATGCTCAGGTCGAGCTTGTTGTTCATGGACAGCCCCAAACGACAATCAGAGAAAAAAGGAGTGAAGCCACTTTGGCAGACTTTTAAAGAAAAAGCTTGGCTTAGACGGCCGGCACTTTATAAGCTTAACAACAATACCATATCCCAAGGTATCTCACATTCACCACGAGAACATTCACCGAAGTTCATACCCGCCTTATGGTGACGTTTCCAAAACCAATCCATGAATAGACCACACCTCTTGCATGTAACGTAGAAAGAGAACCAACCAAACAAGCTCAACAACTTAAAATCTTTAGCGCATCATAAAACTGATGCCTTCAAAGTGCATCTAAGACTAGAACAAGATAGGGGACATGTTCGTCACATAGCAGAATACACTAAGATGAATAAAATGGATTCCAGTTATTCACACCCAAAAACTGGGAAGAAACAGTTGAACCACCACTGGTCGACTCAAAATAAGAAACTCAGCTTCACCTACCAACACATGGAGTTCTCAAACTAACCACAATGACTATTCCACCTAAGGAATCCCACGATCATTCATGATTTACCCCCGAAGTCATCCTTGACTAACAGTGTTTTTCAGAAAACTAGATACAAGTCATGCTGCCAAGCAAGAAATGATAGGCAACAACATCTGCAATCCTCAAAGGCATTCAAGCAGGCCTGACCATTCCCAAATGGCCCCTCTTGTCATGTTCCTTCTACCCGGAAGGCCACACTTTACTAACTGGCACGATGCTTCCCACCAATGAAGCGTCAGTGTCACCAAAATAAGAAAAGACCAACTTCTCATAAGTAACTCGATCATAACGACCTAAAAATGTGTGATGCTCCTCTAAACCATGATCAAAACATCAAAGCGTTCAAAGAAGCCGAAACAGCAAGACCATCATGTCAAAACAATCGAATCACTCGAAAATAATCCCAATCATTGGGATAACTAGATCCCCAAATGCTCGGGTCAATCTAGCACAGAGATGACCCAAGACCGTACACAGCAGCGTAAGAGATTTAAGGTAAATGTTGTATTTTCCCATACAACCACTAAAATGGATGACAATATACCAAGTCGTCATCACTAAGAAAGATGAAAGAGTCAAGCAACCAACAAAACAACTGACCATGCCCGCAACATGTCTAAACAGCTAATACTGAGCATTACCCGAGTCTCAAGCCCAGAACAAGGTCAAGGAAAAACACGAACACCCATCTGAACAAGGGTGTCATTGGAAACTGAAATTCCTACAAGGGACAATAGTACCCGAACGGTACCCAGTGTCAGAAAGCTCATCATACAAGCATGGATCAAAAGCTCTAAGGGCACTATCTACCACGGGCTATCCCCCCACAAAGAATACGCATTGAACCTATCCCTAGGTCACACAAGAAGATTTCACTAGGCTCAAGAGCCTCATTTTTATTAATTCCACAACTAATAATTCTATCCTACGGAACAACACTCACATCTCCATTCCAAGGCATATCACATAAAACATTTAAAACTACCCCTCAACTAGGGTTCATACAAAGGTTACCATGTCCGGTTCCAATTAAGACCATTCATAACTAAAATTTAACAATAAGGTACTTGGTTTTCCAAACAATGCACCATGATAAAAATAGCAGGCAAGTTGTAACAAACTTCCTCTTTAATCATTTTACATTCATAGACATTTCATCATAAATAGGCAATTTAGCATCTAAATTCCTTTTAACCGATTAAGAGACCTTTGAGAGTCTCATTTATTCAACCTGGGTTCTTCAAAAAACATACCCATAACCAATAATTTCATTAAAACATGCTCCAAATGACCTACTTGGTCCAGTTGAGCTTTTTGAAAAATTAACCAAACCATTTAAAGTCAAAATTCAACAGTTTCACTTTTAGAATTATTCCCAACATAACAAGGTCATACAAAGGCCCAATCAAATGGGTGTCCACCTACCAACTGTCAAGGCGCCCAAACACCTTACCAATGGCATTTGGATCCCATTAATCAAAACATTTCATTTCAGAGTTTGACATGCTCGAAAACACAGGACAGGTCAAAACCCTACTAGAACTAGAGCTGCACAAGGAACAGTCACCGAAACCACTATAGTCACTACCTCTTTCCCACATAGAAGCTGGGTATAGGTCAGGTTCTATTAACATTCCATTTCATTTAACTAATATTTTTTCAAAATATTTAACAAATGGTTCACCAATTTCTGATCCCTAAGGGCCCACAACACCTCAGGAATCAAAGTTTGACGCCCATATATATACGCATACAATTCAAATTCATTTAGAACATACATTCCATTGGTGCTTCATTTCCAAATCCATAAGGTCCCATTCTCCATATGAATTGAAAGATGACGTCCCACATCATTTTTCATTTACTTGTGCTAATTAAGTATTTGAATTTCATTTGAAGTAAATGATCAATTTAGTTGGAATGCCATTTTCTGATCTATAAGGGATCATACACCTTTTGAACCAAAGATTGACACCCACTAAAGCCACATAATCCCTCAATTCACAACCCGTAAGAAGGGTTAGCACAGTTGCACACATATTAACCAGGCATGGAAACAAACAACAGAAAATTCTCGCTGACAATTTAAACGTGGCATGGCAAGATGCATGACCTGATCATATTGTGCCTATCGTGATGCATGTTCTAATGCATAACCCTCATTTCATCGGGTAGAACCATGAAATCCAAATCCCAACATTAAAAATCTCAATAACATCACAAAACATGTGAAGCACTCAATGGTGAAACGATATCAATAGTAAATAGCAGAATCAATAACAACATAATTTAGGCAACTTAGTCTTTTCCTCGTACATGGGTTCGCGTCGCCTAAGCACGTCTTATAACTAAGTACCTATGTATTCCCATTCTCCACGTCTATCATCACCAAATAGTGAATCAAGAACGAATGAAAATCCTTCTATATCACATTGTGATGTCCTGGACCCGGCTGTCCATCAACCTGAGCCCCGAGCCCGGTTAGCCACATAACCCTTGGGTCGTCTCCCCGTAGGCCAGATGCTACTGACTAGCACCGGGGGTGTAATGGTAAGTTAGTGGGGAGACTGTACCCCCATGTTAGTGTACACAGCGGTATAGTACCAAAGTAATATAGATAGCGGAAACACAACCCAATGGATAACAGGAGAAATAGGGAAACATACAAACCAAACAATGGAAGTAAGGAAAACCCTGATAGGTATACAAAAGCCACACAGGTAGTGTCTGACACAAAATGGATGCATGGAATGATGATACAATGGGAAAGATGTAAAGAACGCTATACAGTAATACAAAAAGAGAACAAATCAGTCCACGGGCATCTCTAGCCAAGATCAATCCTCTGCTCTAGATCTCCAGCTAGAACATACATGTATCAACAACTGGACGTTGGGCCTTTGCCCCTACTAGAACCTGCAGCATTAAAGTCTACACGGGTGCCCAAGTGGCCGCACAGGTAGGGTGTGAAACAAGTCTCAGTAGGCGACCACCAACGTTGTCTACGTGTAATCCAAATAGGTGTTTGCATGCAACAATGAGTAATATAATGCAAGTAAGTAAACAAAGTAAATAAACAACCCTCCTGCTCAAGATCCGGAAGGACACCTGGCGGGTCTACCTACATTAGCTCAGGGTTGGAATTCTGAACAATTCACTAGAGTATAGGTATATACATATAGGTTATCACTGGCATGAGGTAAGTACGCCTCTCGTCCATAAGCATTGTAGCTGGCTTGGGGTTGAAATGCCTCCCAATCATAAAGGTTATATAGGAACGAGGTATAAATTCCTCTCGTCCTCAATTGTTATAGCTGGAGTGGGGTAGAAATGCCACCCACCCGTAAAGATTATATAGGCATGATGTATAAATGCCTCTCATCCTCAATCATTATCTATGGCGTGGGGTAGAAATGCCTCCCACCCATCACGATTATATTTGAATGAGGTATAAATGCCTCTCATCCTATTTCATAGAGTTTCATCTGGCATGAGGTAAGAATGCCTCCCTCCCAACACACAGAGATTCATCTTAGCACGATGTAAGAATGCCTCCTGCCCAACCATAGATTATCACAAGCATGCCAACACAACAAGGCATAACCATTCGCATCACATTATGTAAGGAATTACATATTATAACCTATCACATTAATAAAGCATGGATTTTCCATCTTATAATGTCACATATGCAAGGCATGGAATATAAAAAATTTAATTCATTCAAGGGGTTCAAGCTATCTCATCCTAGCCAACCTATAACCAAGTCATCTCATTTTCCTAACATGGAAAATCCCCATTCAAGACATATCGTTTCAGTTCAAAGTTGGGAAAGGGAAAAATCTCAAGGCATAACACCTATGGTTGTCCACTCCCACTCCATACCTTCTCTAAACACCCTAACATGGTTATATTCTTCAATCCCATCGCACACAGATCATTTAGATACTATGTAGTCAAGATAAATATGGGGTTGGGGAAAGACAACCCATGACACGACGTTATAAACCCAAAGCGATGGAAAACCCAAATGGAGAACACATGACCACCTACCTTAGGACTGTAGACGTAGGCTCGCTTAATATCAACGTCAAATTCGCAGTATATTGGAAGAGATCTATGTTTTAGTCCAAAGCACTGGAAAATAGGTCATATGATCTTGCATCAAAATAACACAATAGTAGGAAATATTTGCCTAGGAGAAAGGGGTGGGTGAGGTTATACATACCAAGGGTGATCCAACGCCTTCAACGGATCAAAGAACGGACACTGGGGGAAGATACGACAAGAGAATGAGTGAGGAGAGGGTTTTGGAGATCAATGGAGGCTCCCCTTTAGTTCTGTTCGCGGGTAGAAGAAAGAATGGGTTTTAGGATTAAATATAATTAATTGTAAAAATGTAAATTTTTACCCAGATCAGGGTCGCATGGTTTAGGCGCACGGTTTACCAAACCGTGTGCAAACCGTGCGCATCCCACTGCCTCCGGAATGCAGGGCCACATGGGTTAAATAAACTGTGCGACTTTGCTATTCATGTTGTGCGCAAACCATGCACCTCAGTCTGCAACTCCAAATCTCAAACTCCCGTGCTCCGAACCAACCCCTGACACTCCAGAACCTCATCATTTTCACCAAATTGTGAGTATTCAATATGAATTATGTAACACCAAAAACCGTATATTAAGCTTCTATAGAATCATCTATCCCACAAAATATTAATGATACGTTTTTTATATCTGGAACCTTAACAAAAAAATTCATAGGTTATGATAAAACAAACAAATAATTTAATAAATAATTTAATTTAAAAATATACTTTAAATATAAAAAATTCAATATTAATACCACAAGGTCGACATAGAAAATTCAATAAAAATTTTCATTAAAATTCCAAAAAATATGTAATACAATGAATACAACCCAAAAATAATAATTATTCGATCACATAATATTCTATCATAAATTTTACAGTTTATCCCAAAATGAAATTAGTCGTTTTTATTGTCGCATCCCAAAAGTATAATTTATAAAATCAAATAATTTCTAATATAAGAAAACCATTTCTATAAGTAACATGAATCACCATAATAAAATCTATGGTTCTTCCAAATTAAAATTAAAAATTTACTTCCAAAATAAAATAACATATTATTCTACATACCCTAGTCATATATGCTCTCAAAAATGCGGAACATATTCCAAAATAACACTAATCACATAATCAAAAATCATTTTCAAATTGCACAGTTATGTATTAAATGAAATATAATTCATAAAAATCAACTCATATATCATATATCAAATTACATAAATAAAAATGAAATTACATATTAAATGGGACTTCCCTGAGTAATGTGGTAGGTGATTCACCCTTGTCTCCCTTTAGTTGTGAGTTCAGTCATGTGGCCTTGCCGAACGCGACATGGTATCATCGATACCATGGGTTGTTGATTTTATAGAAATATATTAACATATCCATTATAAAAATATTAAAAATTAAGAAATATTATAAAAAAATAACCTTAATAATTTTTTTCCTTAAATTTTATATCATAACCTTCAGTTTCAATCCCAAAATTTAATATCCAATAATTACAAGCAAAATTGAATGTGTCAAAAAAGTCATTAGTTACCTTCATATCTCAAAAACATATATCCTCAAAAGGGGTTTATAAGACAGTGATCTTATGACCAAATATATTATTATAAACCTATGATGATATGTCTACTAATATGAATACATTCTAATCACCAATGTTTTCTAAACTATCCTTTGATATCGATTGTAAGAACCTAGCCTAAAACATTACATATCATAGTGTTTATTAACTAAAAATAACATTCATTTATATTTTTTATTAGTGTTTCAAATAATTATGAAAAACTCTTATAATTTAGACCCATAAATTACAAGTGTAAACTTATACTCATTGTCCATTTTTATACATTATAAAACAATTTAAAACAAGATTTCACATTATATAAATTCTTCACAATTGTCCCCTTTAACTTGTCCTTGTTTCTATTCCCCCATAAAACCTATGTAATAAATTTTAAAAACATTGGGTTACCAAAAAATGAAAAGTAAGTGATATATAGAGATAGAAAATATTAATATGAGTAAATAGATTAAAACCTTTGTGATGTTTACCATTATCTGAAATGATTTATGATATTATAAAACATTTTTACTTGAAAAAAACATACATTTTATACCTATAAAATCAATAAATCCAAATGAATGAAATTTAAAATCCATTAGATGACATTTAGAATCATATACCTAAAAACCATTCAATCCATTTTCTATAGGAAGAACCATGTTAATGACATACACATAAGGTATTATGATCTTACTAGATATTATTTAGGTCACTACATGTTATGATATAATGGGATTACCCAACACTATATAGGCCACCCCATTAATAAGTAATATCAAGGTCACTGATTTCTTTTAATTTTAAATTACCATATGAATCATAAAACACTTTCAACTTAAAACCCTTAGAAACCGCTTTTAATTCAATGTGAAAGAATTTTTTGATAAAAACAGCATTTCTTATCCAGACCTCAATTCCAAAACCAAAACACCCTTTTAATCGAACAACCATTTTCAATACCAAATTTCCCATAATATTTATTCCGATTTATATATTTAAGAATAATGAAATATTACAAATGATGACAATAATAAAATAATTTAATTGTAATATAACAATTACATTCATTGTTTTTTATGAATAAAACATTTTCTTTATCATTTTTTTTCAAAAATAGGTGCCACAATGATATTTTAATGTCATTCGATTAATGTGAGTAATGTTTCATTAGTGTGATGTCAACATTAAAATTGGTCATTAGTCTATAATATAAATAATAATAATCATTAAATTTTTATAATATTTATACATAATTATAATTTTAAATAAAAACGTTATTTATTGTTATGAAAAATGAAGTACATTAAAATCATAGAGACGTTAGGTCGTACGTACACATTAGAAACATTATTATTTTTCAATGATTGTTATCGAAATAAGGTAAATATTATTTTATCATTAAATAATCATTATTACATAATTAATATCAATTTAATCATTTAAATATACTTATATATATCATCCATTTTATGTGGTGATGCGAAATGAATTAGATCACTTTGTGAAATAGATAGTTCACACATTCACATGAACAACGTTATCATTTTTATGTACATGGAAAGTTAAGAAAACAAATGATATATTATTATTTTTTAATAATTAATACATAACAAATATAATATATAAACATTAATTCCACAACTATAACAAATCGTGAGAGATTATGATATAAACAAATTATAACGGTTTACGAGTCAGTGGTTTTCTATACACACAAACGATAATTCATTTCCCATTTGATGGAAGTTGATATAGATTTTGGTAATTATATTGAAATAGTAATGTATTGGTATATTAAGTTTATTTATTTATTATTTCATAATGATATAATAATATTCGAAGGATGTGGAAGAAGAAATAAAATATAAATATTTGTTTAAAAAATATACCTATTATTAGGGAGATATACATTAATTAAAAACTTAACACCTCTAAGAAGAGTGTACTGGATAAAATACGGCCTCTAGAAAGAGGGTATGGATTAAAGGAATGTATTTGGCCATAAATTGTCCAAAAAATATGATTTTATGTTTGATAAAATTGGAATAGAGGTTACCCTTTTATGGAGAGGGGAGGTGCACTGTTCAAATTCTATAAAATATTTAATTATTATAAATTAATTTTATAATAAAATTGACCACCAAATGTTTTTTTGAAATATATTATTATTTTTTGTCTAATAGGCTTTATAAAATGAAATTATTTAATTTATATCATTTTTAATCAGTATCTTTTTTTTATTTATTATTTAATGTTTTTAATTCTTACCCTGAAATCATGTAATTTACATTTTGAGGGTTACTATAATTAATTTTAAATTTAAAAATACCAATAAATTAGACATTGATGATATTGTTATACTTTCTCTAATTTTTGGCCGAATTTTATCTCTTTTTGAATTTTATATCACTTAATAAATTATTATTTATTTTAAAATATCAATAATTTCAATTTTAAATCTATTCTATACTTGAGTTTTTAAAATTTATAAATAACATGATATATTAAAACCATCCCATATAACTTATAAATTAAATGATGAATTAATACATAAAATTCATGGATGACATTAATTATATCAAATTTAATTTATTTTTAATATTTTTAATATCATTTATTTTATCCCTCTATTAATTAATTAATTAATGTATCATCAATTATCCACCATTTAAGGTAATTTTTTCGCACTAAAAATGATAACTAAATTATAATGAAATATATACATATTTTATCATTCAAATAACTTTTTATTTATGAGAATATCACCAATATAAACCCATACTAAAAGTATACCACGTATTGAAAACAATTGTATGACCAAAATTGACTTTCATTTTAATATAATATTATATATGTTTTATTATCTTATAAATGGAAATAAATGTTCTCATTAACGATTTTTTAATGATTAACTATGAAAATTAATAATCTAATTAAATTACAATAAGTCCTAGGGTAATTTTATAATATTTATAATTTTATTTTAACCATTAATAACCTGATTTACCTTGTACACTGATAATATAACAAATTACTAAAGTTATAATTCATAATATGCATAAATTAAGGGGATCCAAAAAATAAATTTTGATATAATGATT
Organism: Viscum album; assembly: GCA_963277665.1. Classification (NCBI taxonomy): domain Eukaryota; kingdom Viridiplantae; phylum Streptophyta; class Magnoliopsida; order Santalales; family Viscaceae; genus Viscum; species Viscum album. Next base: position 1,390,346,598 of record OY728126.1, on the reverse strand, counting down.
CATAATATGGAAACCATTTTTCCAAATTCAGAAAACATAAATTTCATAAATTAATTAAAAATTATTTCTATTCATAGAACGAGATAACTATGTTTTAAAATAAAAACATACAAATGATTGAACTATTTGCATATCCCAATTCAATGTGAAATTCATTTTAACAACATAAATTGAATTAAATGTTAGAAAATTAATCTAATTATACTTAAAAGCCATCAAAATATATAATTTGTACCTATACAAAAATTTGATGGAAAACTATTTTTCAATTAAAATGCAGTATTTTTCCAAATTCATCAAAAAATGAATCTTATCAAGAAATATAGAAAATTTGACAAATATAAATTTTTATTTTACTATTTCAAATAAAGTGTTTATTTTTTCATCTAGAATTTTTTAAATTTTCTACAACTTTTTAACAAGAATGTGCTCCCTTAAAAGGCGAAAAAAACCATTTAAAAAAAATTAGGATAAAATTTGATTTGTTCTTATATCATGTCTAAAAACTAATAAGAGTTTAAAAATTATAAATAATGTTTTATATCTATATTTAATTAATATATACCAAAATATTGATTTTTTAATTTATTCATATAAAAAAACATCTTTACATTTAAATAGTTTTTCATAAAAACATTTCCTTTTTTAAAAAAATGGTTTTACATTCAATTATAATTAATTAGCCAGTGAAGAATAAATTATTTATAAAATTTTGAACCATGTTTTCATAATTTATTAAATCATTTTCATATCCTCTATTATACTAGTCATATAATAACTACCTTATTTAACAATAATATTTAGTTATTCATTTAAGCTCAATGTGACATATCATGTAACCTATCAAATATAGAGTTTACTTATAAAAAGTAGATATGTTACATGTTATGTTTGAACTAAATATATTCAAATTTATATGATTAATATTTTTAAATTCAGTCGATCTTAACTATAATTCAATTTCCATAGTTTCTATAATATCATCTTCTTAAATACACCTTAGGGTTTTTACATTCTTATATAGAAAAGGCCAAATTTTAACCAAAGGTTTTATAAGAAACACTTCCTATAGTAACCTAATATATTCATCTCTTATCAAAATTTATATTATATCCATTAGAAAATATATTTATAAAATGTTTAGTTTTTACACTTCTACATTCAAAACATATCTTTCAAGGAAAAATTGATTTTTTTCAATATATATATAACACGCATCATTGATCTAATTTCAAAAACCATCATGACATTTTTGTATATAAGGAAACATAGTATAGGAATAACATTGAATCCACATATATGAATGATTATTACTTATAATTTATATTCATTGGTAATATTGGTCAATGATTCCTCAATAATCACTATGTGAACACATTTTATAACATCCTCAAACCTATATGCCTGAATAATGTGATAAGAACATAAACATTACATTTCTGTAATTGATACAGATTAAGGTGACCCATTTTTATCCATCCAAAATGAACAATATCAAAAATAAGATATTGGATCACTTACATTTTAGGTGACCATTTATGTTTAGATTTTAAGAGAATTACAAGGAACTCTTACATAATCAATACACAAGTCTATAAATGATAATTTATCTAACATAACCCAAAATTTTCTTACTTATCATTAAGTCATCATAATCATCCATATGAAATCCTTCTATCCATAATTCATTCAATATGATTCTTGAAAATATGTGGAAATTGAAACATAATAACTCTGATCTCAAATTCTCAGTAAGGCTAAACATATTGATTACCAATTTAAATTCATCAATGAGCATAATATGAAAATAATGTAATGATGACTTAATCAAAGTGCATGATTGTATTTTAAAAGAAATCATACGCATCAATACCTATATCTTCAGTCTTTATTAAATGGAAAATGTAATTAATAAATGAAATATTCATCAGAACAAATAGTTTGGAACCATGTGGAATAAATCATGATTGAAGGAAATAGTTATTTCAAACAAAAATCCTAACCTAAAAGTTTACATATCATGGGAAATCATCATCAAAAAACCCTTAGAGAATCATTCTAATCGGAATAACTACACAGATGATTCCCAATATTATGTTGTTTATAACATAAACATTACCTAATGCATTGGGTAATTATCTTGTTTCTCCCATTGTGTAAGTTATAATGGGATCACCAGGTGATATCTGGGATCCCCCATCATATTAAAATTTCTAATAACTATAAATATAGAAAATAGAGCATCAGTTTCTCATAAAACAACAAAAAATTCAATATTCATTAAATAACATGATTAACTCATGGAAAAAAATGACTTCCCTAAAAATATTTTTATAATAAGATTAACACATGGAAAATAAACATGTTCAATGATGATCTACTGGAAAAAATTTATTCGATTGAATATAAACATGTTTTATAACAATATATTAGAAAAATTATTAACCATTATAAAAGTAATAGGTTTCATAAAAATATCTTTGAATCGTGATTAAGCCATATAAATGAAATTTGATCCATAAAAAATTATTTGAAATAATCATAATAGGATTATATAAATAATGAGGATGGTATCATAAATAATATAACAAGAAGAGTGTAATTATCAATAAGGGTTGTTGTCACTGATGAGTTGAAATTATATTAATAAATAATTATATAAATTTTTGAGGAAAATGAAATTTTCATTATAATGATCATTTTTAAAGACAATAAATTTAGAAAAAAAAAATTTAATTTTTTTTATCTTACAAAAACCATGGAATAATGTAAAAAATCCTAGAATGTATTGGAAATGTCGGTAGTAAAATTAATTAATATCATAATTTTTAACAATAATAATTCTTTACAAATAAATTTGAAATTCGAGTAAAAAGTAAATATTTTTTAAAACATTAATAAATATTCAAATAAACCCTTTTGAAAAAAAGTTAATTCTATTTTAAAATGAATTTTAAAAATTATTCATTTTTAGAAAATAATGTTTTAAAACATTTTATAAAATATTGTTATAGAATATAAAGATACCCCCTCTAAAATAGAATATAAAATTTTTATCTCTAAAATTTAAATTTCTTCATGATTCCTCAATCAATAAGGGAGTAAATGAAAATTAAACATGTAGAAAAATTCATAACTAAAGTATACTTAAATATTATTTTTCCAAGAAAGTAATATAATATTATTTACTATAATATAATTTTTAACATAAATAATAAGGATATTGTAACATGAAGGCTTTTCCACTTTGGTGACACTTTAATCATAAACCCCGTGAAAAATAAAATATATTGTTACGTTAAATATCATGAACATAAGTAGTATCATGATATAAATTTTCAAATGGTATTATATAGACATTAATATATATTAATATAAAAAATTTCTCTCTCAATGAAAGGATATTTGAGATGAATAACACTTAGAAACAATATTAAGTAAAATATAAGAATTAATCAATGAATGGATTATATGAATTAAATGAAAATATAAATTTTAAAATTGTAAATAAAATATAAGATAATAAAAATTAATTAAACACATGATCATATAAAGTCAAATACAATAAATAAGTAAAATAACATAATGAAAATAAATTTACTTTTTAAATTCATTACCACTTAGTAACATTAAATTCAAATTACATTATATGAAATAATTAAAGTTTAAAAATAGAATAACATGATGTATATATGATTCATTATCTACATGTTAATTAGGAATTATAAAAAATACACAATATAAATATTTTTTAAATCTTTCATGTCACGTAGAAATAAAAAGTGTGTTGAGAAAACCCCTCACCACCGGTCCAGACATTCCATACATGTTATTAAACTAATATATAATATGATTATATAAATTATTAAGTTAATTATGTTTCAAAAAACTGTTTTACACTATATACATAAATCATTTATTTTAATTAATTTTTTTTAAAATATTTAAATTCTCCATCAATTTTGACCAGGGTACATATTTTTGGGATGTTCGATCCATCATTTTAAAAGTTTTCGGTGGGATGATCACGGTTAAAGAGGTAATTATTTAAAAATATTAGGAATAATACTCATTAAAAAATAATCTTATTTCTTCCAAAATTATACTTTTAAATCCAACCATGAAATATGGATTTGATAAATTAAGTATATTACAATGATGGAGACGTTTTATTGTATAAAAGAAAGTGTAATGTTTCTATTTTTCAATTACTGTTATATAAATGAATGAATTAATGATATATATATATAATGATTATAATATCATATATAACATATTATTTCATTGAATATATTTATATAAATCATCAATAGTGTTTGTTGATGAAAATAATTTCACATTTCTTCATTAAGGTAGTAGTCCACATGGGCACAAAAAACGTTATAGATTTCTAGGGTTGAAATGGTAAGAAATAAATTATACTTTGTCTTTGACGAATGATAAATATTTTATAAACCAAATTATTATGTCATATATATAACATGTATTTATTAAAACTATCATTATTACCTACTATTTAATGCTTTCATGATAAAAAAATCACATTTCCTTACAAGGCTCTATTCTATCACAAACATTAAAGACGTTATCATATCCCCGAAAAGAATGGATGGTTAAAAATGGATTTGTTTTATAATATCTAGATAATTAAAAATATGTTAAAAATATAATATATTATCATTATATCAATCATTAAAACAATCTGTGAAATGTGATGATGGATGAAAAATGTCGTTAGTTTAGGAGGCTGTATCAAATTGTAGACAGAAAAAATGATTTCATATACAATTTGAAGGAATGTTATATGAATATAGGTTATTAAATTATTATAATAACATATATTAATATAAGAGAATATTTTATTAACATATTATCATATTTTAATAAAATTATAAGGATGTTAAGATAAAAATAAAACAAAAACACATCTTTAGGAATTTTAGCTTGTTTGAGACCCAATTTTTAGCATTATAACTAAAGTATTTATAGAATGAATTTATAATCAAAATAGGGACTCTATTATTATTGTATGTAATTATTAAAAATATATTTGAAGGTAACTTCTTTAAAAACATGGTTTGATAGTGTGAAGAAGAGAGTCAAGAGATCATTTATATGTGTGGTAAGTGGCACACTTCAAATTTTTCAAATGAAAAGTGATACCAACATTTTTACATTAAAAAAAGAAAAAAATAGATAATTAAATAAAATTATACATTATATGGTATACATAATTCAATAAAATAGGTGTTAGGAATGTTTAAAAGTAATTTTAAACTAATAATTTTAGTTAAGCCCCAAGCAAACCCGCTTTTAGTTTCACCATGGTAATTTATTTCTATTATTTTAAAACGTCATTATAGTAAAATATTATGTTGAAATTATTATATTATATAAATTATTCTTATTAATAAAATTTTTAATCAATTTAAAAAAATTGAATTCAAATAAGTGGAATACTTTAATATAATTTTAAACCCACATGTGTGACAAAAAAATGGGTTTTCAAGGAGTGTATCTTTCAAGGAAAATGTGATCTTATATTAACTCAGTGACTAATATTTATAATTGATTGAAAAAAATAACATTTAATCTTATATAATATATTAATTTAATTTAAATCATTCCCCATGAGGGGGTTTATCATTTAATTATAAATGAAAAAAATCATGGTTGTTAAAATAGTTTTCAAAATAATCCCACTTTTAAACCGAAATGAAAACATATAATAAAATCTAGTAGATCACATAATAAAAATAAATTTAGGGTATAAAATATGAATAAATAAAACTTATTTTTATATATATAATATTTATGGAATAATGATACTTTCAAATTAAAGAATTTATTGAAAACAATCCTTTATTAAAAAAATTAGTAATTTTTATTATTCACTAGGAAAACAATATTTTTTGAAAAATTTCAACATTTCACCCACAATAAATTTTGATATTGAAATTTAAATAACGAATTTATTTTTTACATATATTTTTTAAAATATTTTCAAAATTTCTTAACTTTTTGTCTTGAAAATAAATACAAATCATTGTTGAAGAAAACTTTTTTGAAGAATAAAATAACATTAAAATTGTTTAATTAATTACTAAAAAAATTTATCAATAATATATATTGTTTATAAAATTTATATATAAATATATATATATATATATTTAATAAATTAATTAAAAATATTTATATCTTTCAATTTAAAATCTATGTTATAATAGTTAAATATTTCATTGATATTTTAATCTAATTGTTGTGTGTGAAATATGCTATTGAACATAGTTTTATTTCTAGAAATCACGGGGTCTAACATCATCCCAAAAATCCCCCACCAATAAATTGAGTCCTCAAAATTTTAACATTATCTAATTAATCAAATGTTTCATATTTCAAAATAGTATTATTATAAACCCACATCGGCAAAAGTGTTAATAGAACATTATCTTGATAAAGGAGAAAGGAAAATATGAAGTTCATAGGGAATAACACATACCTGGTTTCCAAATATAAAAACATAGATAGTATGTGTGGTATTTGAAATGGAATAAATATTTAATGTACAACTAATTAAAATGAGTGATAGTGTTAATTGATGACAAGAATGTGAGTGATCAAGAGAAAGTTAAAAACCATAAAACCATAAATTTAATGTGGCTTAAAATACTCAATTCACGTAATCAGGAATGTTGGTAATAAGAATACATTTTTTAATACATTTCATAGTGTTTTATAAGTCTATAAAATTTAGAATTTGAAAATACGTAAATATTATTTCTTGATAAGTTGAAATCCATTCTTTTAACCAATTTTAACCACTATCTAAACTTTTCCCTAAAATCAAGAGTGTACTTAAGATGAATTATTCATGACCAATGCACTAAAATAAACTCTAAATTACTACATGAACATTAATGGTTTAGAAATATATTTCTATTATATTAATAAATTAAACAAAAATAATGGTTATCGTAGGGTAATATAATTTCCCTTATGAATATACCCTCATATGATATATTAATCTGAAAAGTTCAATAGTCCAACCCAAACGAAAACTAAATTTTTTAATAATCCAATATCTCTAATAACATAAATAAAATAAAAATTAATGATTGTTTTAAAATCATATTTTATCGCATATCATTCATCATATAATAATAAAAATATAGAGATCTCATTTTGAAATAACGTTAATCACTATGTCAACAAATCACATTTCAGTACCATGTTTCTCCATATGATAAAACACAGGCTCCCAAAATTTCCACAATATCCAAGATCATATAATCAGAAAAGGATATCAATACCATATAACATATTAATGATAAATTAATGGAATAATTTACATTACACTAGATAATTACATATACTTTATCTTGGTAAAATGTCTCTTAATGTGTCATTAACCACATTAAGATATCATCACATAAAACCTTAAAGGGGTATCTAAGACATTGAACATAAGGTCATCCTTAATATTATATACCTATAATGGTGTTCATAAATCTTAAGATAAAATGAGAACATTATAATCAATATAGTCACCCAGTACATTCCTCTAACACAAACCATAATATCCTCGAACCCGCATGTAGAGACCCGAAGCCTGACGTACATGGACATTACATTACATTTGCGGAATACTTAGTACATAACAAAAACACACACACAAGGATCGTAATAGTTTAGTGTCTTTGGAAACTCGGAACGTAATCTTCTAATCGTGGTGAAAGATCTTCAACATCTGCTATAAAGATCTTCCTTTTTTTTACCTAAAACAATTCTTTATATCCTGGGGAAAATAAAACATAAAAGGGTGAGCTCAAATGCTCAGTAAGGGTAAACAAAATAAATATCAATCACATCATATACATAAGCACATAACTTTTGGAAATCTTAACCTGCAAAAGAGATCATAATTTCATAACATGGGGTAAATCATGGCAGTGAAATGTAATCACAATAATCATAACCTAAAACAAGAATCTTTGTGGCATTCACACATAATCATAGAGAATCATTTCTTGTTAGTCAAGACTCATTGCCAAGACTATCTTAGTGGACACAGTCCCTTTCTAAATCGAGTAACCCTCGTTTCAGTCCTGTTTCACTGAACCGGTATAACCTACCGTTCCAGCCCTGTCTATCTCATGAGATATAAAATCTTTACCCAATGCATTGGAGGGAGATATAGGTCCCACCCATCTCATAATGAATCCTTTATTATGTGTGCCACATAATCATAAATCATACATCATCGCATAACCCATGTAATAAAAATGGGATTCTTAAACAACATGACATCATAAAACAATTCATATAAGATAAAGGAGTTCATAAAAATGTTTCCATCACAACATAATCAAATCCATGTAGTAATAGGGATAAAAACAGAACCCTTTTATTATCTTAGATGGAAAATAATTTTGATAAAATACTTGAACTTCATTCTTGAGGAAAATATCCTTTCTACTTCAAAAACATTTTTCCTTTCATAACATGTCATACGACTTTAAAACAAAAGAAGATGATTAAAAATAAACTTGAAAACTTGTAAATGAATCTTCTTGGAAATAATGTTTTAAAAATCCATTCATGCCATATAAGTTAAAAAAAACATTCTTCATACTTTTGTCGGAAAAGTCAAAAAGTACCTCGTACGAAAAACGACAAAAGATTCATTTCATACATATTACTAAAAACTCACCGAAGGGTAAAAATGGATTTAAAAAATTGTAGGTGGATGGAAATAATATTACATATTGATGAAACATGGATGTGGATGATAAAATACACCCCAGTAAATACTTACGAATAAACAATCTCGGATAAAAATGAGATTGTGATATTTCCCTTACCTTATGTCCGACTTGTTTTGTAAGTGTCCGAACCTCCTTTATAATGATTTAAATCATATTATTGACTTATTCCAGAATCATACTCATTGTTATTATATCATATATGGTTCCTTATGAATTTATATTATCCGTTCTTTTGTAAATTCCATGTTAAAGAAGCGTTTTGGTAAAATCGTTTTATTTATCATAGGTGTTTTGACTTGTTGTTCTTGACATTATTATTACATATATCATGATTTACTTACATCCAGAATATAAAACATGATTTATATATCATATATATTCAGTATATATATATAGATAGATAAATGAAATGAAAAACACCGCTCATGGAGACGGTAGTCCGTACGTACGCATGAGCGCTGTTTTACTTTCCTTATTGTCTTGAAATGGAAGTAAGTAGATGACATACATATATATATATATACATAAATCCAGTAGCTTTATAATGTCATATATTTCATTATTATTTCTTATATATACTTTATAATCATTCTTAAATGGTTAACATGGAGAATGAATCTCATCGCGTCGTGGAGACGGTATTCCGTACGTACGCACGAGCGATGATATCATTTCCATAAATATTGAACTGAATTGGAGTGGATTATACAATATATCAGAATCAATATGATGTTGTAATAACTATGTATAGTTATTCTTTACACCATTATACCCATCCATGTAAGGTGGTGGTGGAAAATAGATTACACCACGGCGTGGAGACGGTATTCCGTACGTACGCACGCGCGGTGATTTCTTTTTCCGTAGGATGGATAGATGGTGAAATAGGGTTGTTTCATACTTATAATAACATATCAGTATATGAGTGATACTGATGTTATTACTTCATAATGAAACAACCTAAGAAGAAGAAGTGGAAGAAGAAATAAAGATGAAAGAATTGGTAACGGTAATTACCACTTCTTTGAAGCGCCTCTTTGAGACCTCCTCTTAGGGCACTAAAATTGGTCTTTGAGGAAGACCATAACCTCTAGGATGTTTCTAGGGAAGTGGAGAAGAGATTTTGGCAGGGGTTGTCCGAGCTTGAGTGCTCAAATTGGTGTGAGGAGGAGGGAGAGGAGGTGTCCTTTTATATGGGAGGAGAGGGGCACCTTAGGAATATCTCAAAATATTATTTTATATTAAAGTCAAAATCGGTTTATAATGGTTCCAAAGGGTCTTATTTCGAAGCTAAAGTGGGGAAGGGTCGAAATCCTATCAACCAATAAGATTTAGACAAGTTTAGGGTATTATTTTAACCTTATCAATTCGATTTAACTCTAAGTTAAATAATTTAACTTTTACCATGTCTTTTTGTTTTCTTTCACTATATGGTTAATACACTTACTATAACATGCCAAACGAACCCTAAATTATTTATTATTAATATATATATCCTTATATAAGTCATTTGGCCGAACCTTAGATTTTTAGAAATAAAATAACAATTAATAATATAATATTTGATTTAAAAACTACTTTGTGTCAATTTTGACACTATTTGATATATGATTTTTGTGAAAGTCATAACAGAATTATATGTTCGAACAAAGTAGATTAAATAAACACTAATATATCATAGTAACCTATAAAATTAGTGGAATTCATAAAAAGGCTTAAATTACATTTATTTTGGTATTTATATTTTCAATTATGTCAATATTTCATTAATAAGATAATTACTGCATCATCTTTGTGTCATATATAAATTAACTTATTTGATGTCTAAAAATTACAAATAAAATACCATCATGTAGGAAATCTTTTTATCTTTCTAATGCATATTTACAATCGAATTTATCTTATGTATAACCCCATATTAAAAATTATTTACGTATTAAACTTTGATTTTAACTATTTTAACCCTTCTTTAAATAAATTAATAATAAATGTCCTAATCTAATCCAAGTGGGCCTAAATGGTCATATTTTATTCCTAAGTTTGTTTTTGGTCGAATTACACTTGTCCAATAGAATTAGGACATGTGTTAGGGTAATATTAATATCATATTTACCCTTAGTTACCCTATTTACTATTAACCGCGGTAAAAATAGTAAAAAGTTACTATTCACGAAAAAATTATTTTTATCTCATTGAACCACATTTTACTTACTGATATCAACCGTGTCTGTCGGATTTTTGAAATTCCATTCACAGAAGCGGTAAAATTAAGATTTATGTAAAATTCAGTTTTTTACCTACCACTTAGTGGTTTCACTATTCATCAAAAATTGAAAGTTTTCAGAAAAATACCAAAATTTCATCCTAAGCTATATTTCATATTCAGAATTCAAAAATGAAGTCTATTTTACCAAATTCATAACATATAAGTTGCATTAATTAATTTTATAATTAAATCCCGCTGTTAAAACAAATAGCGTGTTTTTAAGAAACAATATCTATCAAAAGATTGACACTTGTTTATGTATGTTTTAAATGTGCAATTACATCCAATGACCAACATTGTATTAAATTGTAAAAATATATTCTAAATATACTTTAAAACTACTACAATTAATAATTTATCACTATTAATTATTTCGATTAAAACAGTTGTTTTTTTTAATTATAATTTAGTAATTTTCACTATTCATCAGAATATGAAAGTTATCCGAAATGTACAAAAATTTCACCTTAGGCTAAATTCGATACTCCGAATCCAAAAATGAAGTTCATTTTGAAAAATAAGATTTACAGAATTTTAAAAAGTGGTTATTACTATTCATACCGGCTAGTTTTAATAATATTTTAATAGCATATCGTTGTTTAGTGAAACTCGGTATTGCGTATTACACACGCTATCGAGGAAGGTCGTGATTGCGTGTAATGCAAGGCAAGTCAAGGATGCGTGTTGTGCAAGCTCCTTTTGCTGTAGCGTACAACACAAGACATTAATAACATTAAAAAGAATATTTTTTATAAAATCTTGGGCTGTTACATTCTACCCCCCTTAAAATGAATTTCGCCCTCGAAATTCGTCGGGGTTATAAATGGTTTACTATTTGAAAGTTTCTTTAATAGAAACCCACATCGTAAAAAGGAATATCAAAACCAATCTTTAAAAACAAAAGTATGAAACGTAACGGTTACCCAAATAAACTAATCATTGGGTTTCCACATAGGTGAAAATATGGATATGGAAGAGAAATCTAACCATCATGTTCTGATGGAGAGTGGTAGAGAACATGGCTATGGAAAAGCCAATAATCACAAATCCATAAATTTGTGACGATCTAAGGTACCATCCGATTCATCAGGTATAAGATCACTAGGACAACATTTTTGGTTTTCAAGATCATTTCCCTAAAGTTGAAAATTTGAATTGGAATAAATACTTTCTTTATGTTGGTAGAATCTCACTATTGTTCGTGCCTAGAACAATTTCCACTTCATCTCTTAAATAAATGAAGTTGAATTTGTTATTCGTGAAGTGTTAGCAGATCATGTGATAGAATGACGGGTCATTCCATCTGTCTCAAACAAAAGGTTAGCAAAAATTATATACATAAGTCGATCTATAGTGAGATTAATCATATATAGTTCCTAAAATGGACTTATACTTCATATATCATACTGCTTAATATAATAAAACTAGTTTCTACTAAACAGGGACTTCCTGTAGGCCAGTGGTAGGCGATAAAGGCCAGTCGCATTTCGGTTGTGGGTTCGATTCCTACGACCTTGTCCGACGCGATGGGCTGTCGCCCGTCCTGCAGGTTGTCCCTTTTTCTAAAACTATATTACTATAACATCCCATCAATAATATCGAAAAAACTTCTATCCTTAAACAATACTAACTTATGTCCAACATAATCCATTCTAATCTTTAGGCTTATTCATAATACTGCAGTCCACTCTCATAATATAGTGAAAACGATTACCAGAGATTTAATACTATCGTTAATCCCCATATATATGTCTTGTTGGTCACATTCCAAACATTCAAAGGCCTTAATCATGTATTCTCTTGAATACCTTAGTGAAAACATGAATGCAGTTTAAAGTTAACACTTTCCACATACCAAAATCCTCAAAATTCTATATACTCAAACCATGATATCACTTAGTCCTTATATCAATCATGAGATCATGAATACTATCAAACATATTAGATTCTCGTTATCCCTTCATTATGCGCATATCATCCACTTTCCAAAAAATATCTGAATAACCTTTCATTGTTACTCATACCATTCATCATAAACTTTCAAAACTTAAGGAAAGACAACAGTGTAACAATCCTTAGATGTCTTTTTATTCTATAGTACAACATTACACTTGATAAACATGTAATCATTCCACTACCTTCTTAAACCATTGACCGAGCTTCAATAATTCTTTCATCTCACATATCATTTGTAGTCTCTTCATCATCATCAACATAAATACTTCCCATACGACCATACTGATTATCTTCATGAGACTTTCCCTTAGGGCATCGGTTTGCATAATGCCCGTACATTCCACATTTAAAACATTTAACCAGTGTTGATGTCGTAGCAATACCATTATCCTCATCCCTGGTGTTAACTGAACCTTTTCCTTTGCACTTACTGGATTTGTGTCCTTCTTTTCCACACCCAAAGCATCTTCCAGTTCCTTTCAAACATTCTCCTTGATGCCTCTTCCCACATGAATTACATAGGGGAAATTGAACTTTCTTTCTTCTATGATCATCATGAAACTCCATCTTTCTCTTATTAGACGAGTCAGGAAACTTACCAAATTTTACTTTATTGATCATATTATGAGATTTCTGATTCGGCATAATAATTATGTTTGGACTTCCAAATCCCATTTCATTATGAAGAATATCATTCCGTTGTCCATCGTATCCTCCATTATCGTGAATCATCTTGTTTCCAGCCATTTTCTAAAACCCAAAAAGAATAGTGTGAGAGGCAAAAATCATGCTAGGGAAAACAACATAATAAAGGGGAAGTTCCTTCAATATCTAACATCTTAGGTTTAATTCTATGATCGTTAGCGTAATTCTAGTACAATAACCTATACGTATACTTAACCTTAGAGACATCCCTTGACATACCCTAGAAATATCTCTAGGGATCTCACTAAAGATCTCGCATCCTAGTTTCTAAAGGTTGACTAAACCTTTCCTCTGATACCAATTGTAGAGACCCGAAGCCTGACGTACATGGAAATTACATTACATTTGCGGAATACTTAGTACATAACAAAAACACACACACAAGGATCGTAATAGTTTAGTGTCTTTGGAATCTCGGAACGTAATCTTCTAATCGTGGTGAAAGATCTTCAACATCTCCTATAAAGATCTTCCTTTTTTTACCTAAAACCTTTCTTTATATCCTGAGGAAAAGAAAACATAAAAGGGTGATCTCAAATGCTCAGTAAGGGTAAACAAAATAAATATCAATCACATCATATACATAAGCACATAAATTTTGGAAATCTTAACCTGCAAAAGAGATCATAATTTCATAACATGGGGTAAATCATGGCAGTGAAATGTAATCACAATAATCATAACCTAAAACATGAATCTTTGTGGCATTCACACATAATCATAGAGAATCATTTCTTGTTAGTCAAGACTCATTGCCAAGACTATCTTAGTGGACAAAGTCCCTTTCTGAATCGAGTAACCCTCGTTTAAGTCCTGTTTCACTGAACCGGTATAACCTACCGTTCCAGCCCTGTCTATCTCATGAGATATAAAATCTTTACCCAATGCATTGGAGGGAGATATAGGTCCCACCCATCTCATAATGAATCCTTTCTTATGTGTGCCACATAATCATAAATCATACATCATCGCATAACCCATGTAATAAAAATGGGATTCTTAAACAACATGACATCATAAAACAATTCATATAAGATAAAGGAGTTCATAAAAATGTTTCCATCACAACATAATCAAATCCATGTAGTAATAGGGATAAAAACAGAACCCTTTTATTATCTTAGATGGAAAATAATTTTGATAAAATACTTGAACTTCATTCTTGAGGAAAATATCCTTTCTACTTCAAAAACATTTTTCCTTTCATAACATGTCATACGACTTTAAAAAAAAAGAAGATGATTAAAAATAAACTTGAAAACTTGTAAAGTAAGCTTCTTGGAAATAATGTTTTAAAAATCCATTCATGCCATATAAGTTTAAAAAAACATTCTTCGTACTTTTGTCGGAAAAGTCAAAAAGTACCTCGTACGAAAAACGACAAAAGATTCCTTTCATACATATTACTAAAAACTCACCGAAGGGTAAAAATGGATTTAAAAAATTGTAGGTGGATGGAAATAATATTACATATTGATGAAACATGGATGTGGATGATAAAATACACCCCAGTAAATACTTACGAATAAACAATCTCGGATAAAAATGAGATTGTGATATTTCCCTTACCTTATGTCCGACTTGTTTTGTAAGTGTCCGAACCTCCTGTATAATGATTTAAATCATGTTATTGACTTATTACATAATCATACTCATTGTTATGATATCATATATGGTTCCTTATGAATTTATATTATCCGTTCTTTTGTAAATTCCATGTTAAAGAAGCGTTTTGGTAAAATCGTTTTATTTATCGTAGGTGTTTTGACTTGTTGTTCTTGACATTATTATTACTTATATCATGATTTACTTAAATCCAGAATATAAAACATGATTTATATATCATATATATTCAGTATATATATATAGATAGATAAATGAAATGAAAAACACCGCTCATGGAGACGGTAGTCCGTACGTACGCATGAGCGCTGTTTTACTTTCCTTATTGTCTTGAAATGGAAGTAAGTAGATGACATACATATATATATATATACATAAATCCAGTAGCTTTATAATGTCATATATTTCATTATTATTTCTTATATATACTTTATAATCATTCTTAAATGGTTAACATGGAGAATGAATCTCATCGCGTCGTGGAGACGGTATTCCGTACGTACGCACGAGCGATGATATCATTTCCATAAATATTGAACTGAATTGGAGTGAATTATACAATATATGAGAATCAATATGATGTTGTAATAACTATTTATAGTTATTCTTTACACCATTATACCCATCCATGTAAGGTGGTGGTGGAAAATAGATTACACCACGGCGTGGAGACGGTATTCCGTACGTACGCACGCGCGGTGATTTCTTTTTCCGTAGGATGGATAGATGGTGAAATAGGGTTGTTTCATACTTATAATAACATATCAGTATATGAGTGATACTGATGTTATTACTTCATAATGAAACAACCTAAGAAGAAGAAGTGGAAGAAGAAATAAAGATAAAAGATTTGGTAACGGTAATTACCTCTTCTTTGAAGCGCCTCTTTGAGACGTCCTCTTAGGGAACTAAAATTGGTCTTTGAGGAAGACCATAACCTCTAGGATATTTCTAGGGAAGTGGAGAAGAGATTTTGGCAGGGGTTGGCCGAGCTTGAGTGCTCAAATTGGTGTGAGGAGGAGGGAGAGGAGGTGTCCTTTTATAGGGGAGGAGAGGGGCACCTTAGGAATATCTCAAAATATTATTTTATATTAAAGTCAAAATCGGTTTATAATGGTTCCAAAGGGTCTTATTTCGAAGCTAAAGTGGGGAAGGGTAGAAATCCTATCAACCAATAAGATTTAGACAAGTTTTGGATATTATTTTAACCTTATCAATTCGATTTAACTCTAAGTTAAATAATTTAACTTTTACCGTGTCTTTTTGTTTTCTTTCACTATATGGTTAATACACTTACTATAACATGCCAAACGAACCCTAAATTATTTATTATTAATATATATATCCTTATCTAAGTCATTTTTCCTAACCTTAGATTTTTAGGAATAAAATAACAATTAATAATATAATATTTGATTTAAAAACTACTTTGTGTCAATTTTGACACTATTTGATATATGATTTTTGTGAAAGTCATAACAGGATTATATGTTCGAAAAAAGTTGATTAAATCAACACTAATATATCATAGTAACCTATAAAATTAGTGGAATTCATAAAAAAGCTTAAATTACATTTATTTTGGTATTTATATTATCAATTATGTCAATATTTCATTAATAAGATAATTACTGCATCATCTTTGTGTCATATATAAATTTACTTATTTGATGTCTAAAAATTACAAATAAAATACCATCATGTAGGAAATCTTTTTATCTTTCTAATTCATATTTACAATAGAATTTATCTTATGTATAACCCCATATTAAAAATGATTTACTTATTAAACTTTGATTTTAACTATTTTAACCCTTCTTTAAATAAATTAATAATAAATGTCCTAATCTAATCCATGTGGGCCTAAATGGTCATATTTTATTCCTAAGTTTGTTTTTGGTCGAATTAAACTTGTCCAATAGAATTAGGACATGTGTTAGGGTAATATTAATATCATATTTACCCTTAGTTACCCTATTTACTATTAACCGCGGTAAAAATAGTAAAAAGTTACTATTCACCAAAAAATTATTTTTATCTCATTGAACCACATTTTACTTACTAATATCAACCGTGTCTGTCGGATTTTTGAAATTCCATTCACAGAAGCGGTAAAATTAAGTCTTATGCAAAATTCAGTTTTTTACCTACCACTTAGTGGTTTCACTATTCATCAAAAATTGAAAGTTTTCAGAAAAATACCAAAATTTCATCCTAAGATATATTTCATATTCCGAATTCAAAAATGAAGTCTATTTTACCAAATTCATAACATAGAAGTTGCATTAATTAATTTTATAATTAAATCCCGCTGTTAAATGAAATAGCGTGTTTTTAAGAAACAATATCTATCAAAAGATTGACACTTGTTTATGTCTGGTTTGAATGTGCAATTACATCCAATGACCAACATTGTATTAAATTGTAAAAATATATTCTAAATATACTTTAAAACTACTCCAATTAATAATTTATCACTATTAATTATTTCGATTAAAAAAGTTGTTTTTTTTAATTATAATTTAGTAATTTTCACTATTCATCAGAATATGAAAGTTATCCGAAATGTACCAAAATTTCACCTTAGGCTAAATTCGATACTCCGAATCCAAAAATGAAGTTCATTTTGAAAAATAAGATTTACAGAATTTTAAAAAGTGGTTATTACTATTCATACCGGCTAGTTTTAATAATATTTTAATAGCATATCGTTGTTTAGTAAAACTCGGTATTGCGTATTACACACGCTATCGAGGAAGGTCGCGATTGCGTGTAATGCAAGGCAAGTCAAGGATGCGTGTTGTGCAAGCTCCTTTTGCTGTAGCGTACAACACAAGACATTAATAAAATTAAAAAGAATATTTTTTATAAAATCTTGGGCTGTTACACCGCACCCCCGGATCCAGTGACAAATAAATAAACAGTTAATTTTAAACATTGAATCAAATTATGTTGACCTGATATTAACTATCCATAATAAATTAAATCAAATAAAATTTTAATCACTTAAATTCCATTGAAATTATAGGTTTACATGTTTATATAATTATAATTAACTCCAACATTTAAAATATACCTATCTTTAAATGTGAATTTCTACCACTTAAACAGAATTTTTTTATTTAAATTAAAAATATCATTATAAAAAAATATGAAATCCTTTGAAAAATATTTTATGAAATATTATTTTTAAAATCCAATGTAACTAAACAAATTAAGTGAGAGCTAAAATGCTCAGTAAGGGTAATCATAGGAATTAACAAATTAATTTCATCGATCAGATGAAGTTTAACACCCCAATATTTTTGTGAAATATTTTATTAAAATATATTCCATTATTATATATATCATTAATTTAAATCCCTAATTTTTCATATCCTAAATTTAAAACTTATTTTATCATCTATTACATGAAACAATAAGTTTATCTTATATTACATGCAACACTTTTTTTAAACAATATGTGACATTCTGTTGCAATATTATTCTTTATAGTGATAGTTATCTCATATCCATTTTAATGATGAGTAAAAATAAAAATAAATAGAATTAGAAATTATATGCTTTCCACATGTATATAAAATTAATTATTTTTTGACTATTTAATTTAAAATAAAAATAAAAACAAATTGAAAATGCGGGAAATATTTTTCTATAAAATAATTTTAATGGACACATATAATTTTTATGTAATTAAATTAAATAAATCACTATTTTAAATTGATTTTAATGAAATTTATATATTATGCATTTAAGAAAATATTTTAGAATCAACTTATGGGTTTTCATGAAAAGTTATAAGAATGAATTTAATTTTACGATTAAACATGTATTTTAATTTAAAGTAGTTTCTTCAACCATTGTAGAATTATTATAAAATTTATTTATTATAATTTTTGACAATTTATTATGGAAAATACTGGAATATTCATACCAAAATTATCCAACTGATATTTTCTATTTTTTTTAGAAAAAGAATAATTTTATTTCCAAAAATGAAAAACAATGAATTTGAATTCAAAATGACATTTTCTTTGGAATTAGTAATATAGATAAATTATATTTTATTTTTAATTTAAAGTAAAATTATTTAGATTATATACCTATTAACATAATTTATATCATTTTAATAATTTTAATATTGAATTTTTATATTAAAATATTCTTTAATTTTGAATATTTTCTCTTTGAAAACATGATGTCTCGTCACGACCACATGAATAAATTTAAATTAATTTTTTCAAAATAAGTGGAATAAATTTTAAAAATTAATTATATATTTAAAATAATCATTAATTTTTTTATAATAAGATAAATTTAAGTTTTTTCTAAAATTAATAGGTAATTTTTAAAAAAATAATTAACAAGAATTAGGTAACATAACGTGTTAATGATGGTTAATCTAAGAAGATGTGTCTTAAATTTATCTAAAAATATCTAAAATGTTCTATAAGGATATATTAATACCTTATAGTATTAGTTTATCTATAATAATCGAATTTTCATCATTCTTAATGATAATAATGTTGTTTCACCATTTTATTTTTCAAGTATTTCATGTGTGGCACTCATCTCACTTATAAATATCCACCCATTCAACAATCTTTTTCATGCATAAAAACCATTTTACCATTGATACCGACCCTGATATCTTTAAAAAATTACCCCCCTCATTCTATAATCCTTATATTTTGATGAAATATAACCTAGGATGGATTCTTGTGCTAACCTAAGAGTGTTACCCTAATAAGAGGTAACGTTCTTCAAGAAGCATTTTTATTTTATTTTTTCCTCCTCATTCTTCAATTTTTTTTAAAATACTATGATATCATTACCAAAATATCTTACCTATATTTATTTTTATTTATGTTAATTTTATTACCTAAAACATTCTACACTTCCAAGAAATGTCTTATGAAATCATCATTTCTCAATAAAAGAGACCAATGCCTCATAAAATTATATTATTGCTTTTACCTACGGTCACCTATCACAATTTTTTATGATGATGGATTAAAATTATATAAATTATATTTATAAAATAATTATAGATTTATGTGATTATATTTTATATATATATTTTTTCCATTCTATATTGGATATGATGATATAAAAAGTGAGTAAGGTGGACTATTGCCACCTGAACTGGTATGATTCATTTTTAATAATTCTTTAAATGAATGTTAATAATAATAAAATTAATAAATATATGTGAAATATGTGAAAATTTTATTATATTATTTAAAAATTTGAAATTATGAAAATATAATATATATATTTATTTCTTATATTTTAACTCATTGAATATTGATAATTTTGTTCTTGTATGTGTGGGTTACAACCTTCATAATGTGATGTGCTTCTCTTTTTAAATCTCCACAACACATGGATGACAAGTATGAACATTTAAAAAAATAAATATTATTTTTGATATGATTATAATTTCTAAAAGATAATATATTACTTGAAATTTTTCCTTAATGATCATTGAAAAAAGGAATTGTTACTCATTCGTACATACGACATGTTGTCTCCATGATTAAAACAATGTTAATTTCACAAAACCATATTTCATAATTTCCTATAAAAATATAATTGATGGATAAATTTGATTATAATTTAATTATTATTATTCCATATATGATGTAACCATGATCATATTTATAGTATTAAATGTTACAAATCAAAGCATATATGAAAAATCAAGTCGTTATTAATTGTAACATGATTTCGACAAGCAATTTTTAAAGAATATGTAATAAATGGTCATTATTAAATCACATAATGTGAAATATGTATAAATATAGTTACATGATATATTTAAATAAAATATAAAATTATTAGATAGAGGTTTATAATTTTAATGAAATAATTAGAGACATATATAAAGAGACTTCAAAACTCTCTTTTATTTCTAGAAAACAAAGGAAAATATATTTGTTGTTTATTTTTTGTAGTGAATATACAGAATATTTACATGTTACAACATGATTCTCATTATTTTCCTTATATTGTATTGTTTATTTTAATTTATTCTTTATTGGGAGTTACGATTCAAAATATTACTAATGTACTAAGGGAATTTTTTTTTAATTTTCATTCTTTGCGAATTTTTTCATGTTATGCACCTATTATATTTTACAAGGTGTATATACAACCTATCCACATGTAATAACATCAATTTATTTATTATCGTTAAATTTTAGGTTTCATTAATTTTTATACTTTCATGGGATTATCATTCAATGTTACCCATGTGGTAACATTTTTATGTCATAATCCAATCATTTATCATCATTCCAAATGATTATGCTTCAAATTATGGGATATTATGATATACCTCATAAAAAATCATTAAATTTATTATTATATTGTTTTTATATAAAATACTTCTTCACCCTTCCATTATCATTCAATTGTTTCTATGTAGTTCAAAATAATTTTTTTAACAAAAATCACATTTATTACTATCTTTGGCCAAAAATTCATTTTTTCCAAAAAAATGTATTATAAAAATGTTTTAAATTTTTTCACATTATCAAAATAATTTATTAAA
The DNA here is from genome assembly GCA_963277665.1 of Viscum album. Classification (NCBI taxonomy): domain Eukaryota; kingdom Viridiplantae; phylum Streptophyta; class Magnoliopsida; order Santalales; family Viscaceae; genus Viscum; species Viscum album. The sequence goes on along the minus strand of OY728126.1, from coordinate 1,390,324,727 downwards.
GAAATTTAGGCTAATATTTTAATTTTTACATAATCTTATTATAGTAATCATTATTCAATTTTCCAAAAATTATGCTTGTTTGGATTTGACTAAAAAATAAAAATCACTATTTATTTTAATGTCTACTCCATTAGTGTAAATACCCATAGTCGAAAACATAATTTCATGTTATCTCCCTTCATAAATGTTCATGTTTATTTTAATAAAAAGTTATTTTTAAAATCTATTATTTTATTTCAATTTTTATTCAATTTGGGAAGGATATTTTTTTAAGAAGTTATTTAAATGATTTTAAATGATTAATTAGTATGATTTCTCGTTTATTTTCAAATAAAATATATTGCAAATTTTTTCTAAACATTAATTTTAAAAATGGGGTTTTAAATAAAATTAATTTTCCTCATGAATGTAACATTAAGTATATCATTCAAATCATTTTATATTTTGAATAACCGCCTTTGATCTACCATTTCTATTACTGGGATACAATCCTAGGATACCGTATTTATTCCATCAATGAATGGTTCATTTTTATAGTCAGATGATGTCTATGAAACCCATATCTCATCCACATTTTATACCCTCAAACAAAAATTATAAAACACCCTTCTTCTTCCATGGGAGATTCTATGATTAAATGATTATGAAACATTTCTTTTTTCCACGTGTTATATAATGATCAAATATCTATTAAACAGATTTCATTTGATCGTCTTTGATAAGATAAATTTTTTATGATCTTGGGCCATACATTTGTATGTTTTTAATGTGATGGTGGTTATGTTATAACCTAGGTTTGTGGATACATTGTAACTATATATATGTAGTACTTATATCTCTCTCTAATTCATTGGGTAAATTTTTATATCTCATGGGACATATAGGTCTTCAACGAGGAGTGAACCAAGTTTAGTAAGAGAAATTTTCTACTATTACATTCTAGGGATTTTTATTTAACAACTTTGACTGTTTTGTGAGGAACTCATTCCACTATGATAACCTTGAATGTGATCCTTGACCACTATGAAAATTATTTTATATCCTAAGGTGTATGAAATAATTCCATTTATTATGATAATATTATTCTCTCATTCCTCATGTTCATTGATTTCAATATTATATAAGTCTTATGAAATAAAAATATTTATAACATGACTCTATATTTTAATCTTTGATACCAAGGTTCTGGTTTTCAAATGTTATACTAGTGTTCGCATAAAATTATTTTCATATTATACTTATTTATTTACCTAGTTTACCCTTACTCACCACATGATCTCACCCATTCATAGCTTTCCTTTCCCTATGTTATGAGAAAAGGTTTTCTATTTGGAATGTCTGAGAGGAGTATTGTTGGTGAAGATCATTAACGGTGATATTGAAAATATTTCATCAAATTAGAATATTTTTTTACCTATTATCTAAATACACTTACCTGTTACGCTATCTGGTAATGTTTTTCTGTAATGTATTGAACATTACAAAAAATTGGTGTGATGTCTATATATAAATATCATGGGTCTATATAGTTGGAATCTTAAGAATGATTTAATAAATCTTTGGATAATAGGAATATATGAATTTAGTGATATCCCTACATATATTTGTAAATATATTTATAGGGATATATCTAAGGATAACTCTAAGGATGAATCAATGTTAATTAATCTGTATTAGAATTTTGGTAAAGGATTGAGTTTCGAGAAATTGCATCCTTGTATGGATACTACAAGTGGATGTTTCTTTATCATAAATGTGACTAGGAATAATAACTCCAAAAAAGGGAAAATTTAGATGGCCTTGGTCACTACCTTTTTCATGATAATAGAACGTTTTGTACACCTTATTTCACATTATTAGGGTATATTATTTTGAAATTTACTAACTCTTCACAAACCATATTGATGGATTTAAAAAATTTGATAAATATGAATGACCTAATATTAACCTAATATGTCATAGATTATAATGAATGTGTCATGATTTAGACATATTATAAGTGATTGTTCATGATAATGTGGTTTTCACTATGATTAGTGTTTTTGACACTATTCTATTTGGTTTTCAATAATGAGAGGAACTAGAGATGACTCAGTGAAATGTGAATGTGACATAAATTTTTTTGATGATCAACAAAATGGGATGATGAATATACCTAAGGATTTTGTGATAAATCATGTTATTTAACATGGAACATCATGAAAAATTTTCTCCTTAACAAACTCTTAAACTCACAGAATAATATATGCATAATGTGTGTTGAATGGTTGGGTAATAGAGATCATAAATAAAAAAATATTTAACTACCTATATGTCTAGAATGTGGGAAGAAACATTCAACAAAATCCCTTATAGGTATAATAAGATATATTTTCTATTCGAAAAAAGAAAAAAATAATTTTAAAGTAAAAAAAATAAAAATCTCATTTAACAAAATGGATGATAACAGTGCAATCCATAATATATCGTTATCTTTTCTATGATTTAAATGTTAAAACAAGGAGCATTATAAATGTTTATGTCTATAGGGGAAATATTGTGATTATAATCAACAAGGATATAAAACTAATTTATTTTCTATTTATAATGATGATAATATGAATGACACATGAAATGAAGGAGGTATTATAAAATAATATGATAAACCCTAATTAATGTCTAAAGTATGAGGTGGATGATTGAAGAATTAATTTATAAGGATTAAATTTTTTTTAGTCAAATCATGAAATATTTAAGGATTTTTCATTATATGTTATTTATTATGTATTTTCTAAAATATGTTAAATGGCACTGATGGAATAAAAAATATATTTAATGGAAAGGTGATATCTTGATTAAAGGAATATAACTTTTAATATGTTTCTGATGTTCAAATAAATATCTGGAATAATGAGAAGTTGGATATGATAAAATGAATTGGATAGTACTCATTACCTATATGGTTTGTTGAAAAAGTGGTTCATTCTATCATTGATAGAGATTATAACATTTTTGAATAGTAGGAATGCATCCAATAATCTTCATTTTATCTAATTAATTATCAAGAATGGTTGTTTTAGGCATGGTTTTATGGTAATTCGAGTAATTATAATGTTTCAAGAGAGTAAATGATGAATGTATTCATATTTTTGGTATGAGAAGATCATAAGATAAAATATGATATATGTGTAATTAATGTAAATTTTATTTTTATAAATTTATTGACTATATTTATAAATTTGTATTTTCATTCATTTATAAGGTTAATCATTTTTTGAATGGTCTATGATCAACATTGGATGGGTTTTTATAGAATAATGTATTACTAAATCATATTAATATTTATCTATACTCACTGAGTAGTGCAAACATTTTCTTACTTGAGATATGTGGAATGACTTATCATTCTATTATGGACCTTGTCATAAGTTAGTTATTGAGGCAAAAAAAGAGACTTCATTTTTTAGAGTAAGTGATAAAGATGAAATTGATAAAATAAAATCTAGAGGATGAAATTGTTATTACAATACAATGGAAATATATTTCCTAGGTATATCAATCCCATTTAAATTTTTTATCATATCATAATGTTAGCCTATTGATTGGTGCTTCCAATATCAATTTTTCAGGTTCATAATGGGTTTCAGGTATCTACTACGAGGATGTAGATACCTAATTCTATGATTTTACTAAACTCCAAGGTCATACTTGTAGAGAATCATAATCCTTATAAATCATAACATATAGATATTCTTAATTGAATAGAAAAAGTTGAAAATAAATAATACCAGTTATATGGATCATGTTTTATTTCTAGGATGATAGCCTGTTATGTATATTTTTCATTACATGGGATATGATCCAAGAATTCCATTATAATTCATTCTCTAATTTGTTAATTGTTTCCATGAAAATATATTTATGAAACTCATTTCCCTTCCATGGTTTATTCCCTGATTAATTTATTATGAAACATATTATTTTCACGGGTTATGCGATGATGAAACGATGAAATTATTATGAATCATATCTCTATTATATCAGTTATAATATGATAAAAGGATTATAAAACCCCTTTTATCTCATAGTTTATGATAACATTAATGTTATATGATCTTGTGGCACACATATATATGATTTTATTATGTGATGGTGTTTTTTTATACCCAAGGATAATGGTAACTTTATAATCAAGGGATGAAGTTAAGTTATAACTAGAATGGTTGGGACATATATCTCCCTCCAATGCATTGGGTAATCAATTCTATATCATGATATAGATAGGACTAGAATATAGATTGAACATGGTTCAGTATAAAACCTTTTACACTAGGATGGTAGTGCAAGTGAACCTTGCGTACTATAACAGTTTGGGGACTGAACTCATTACACTGTGATATCCTTGGTTGTGTTCCTTCATTAATATGGAAGTTATTTTCTATGATCATTTTTATTCCACAATAACAGGTCCTTTTTCTATTTTATGATCTCATGGATCATATTATTTTATTACCTTTTAATCGAAGTATTATTCTCTTTTTATCATAATTCCATGATTACGTTCACATTATGCTTATTTGTCTCCCCTATTTACCCTTGTTATGCATCTGATATCACACTTTCTTATGTTTCCTTTCAATAGTTTATGAAGTAATATTTTATGTAGGGTATTTTTATGAATATTAATAGAAGGGGATATATTTATGAGAGATTTTATAGATCTTTCAAGGAATTAAAAGATTATATACCTATTATCCAAATACGCATATCTATTCCGGTCATTATGATTTTGTTTGTGTAATATTTTCAATATTCATTAAAAATGTGCGATATCTATTTGTGGTAACCCTGGGTCACTATAATTAGAATAAAATATGGTAAATAATACATAATCTAGGTGCATGTAAAAATCATAAATGAACTCATACCCATAAATACCTTGGTCAGTAATCATGAAATCACTGAATAAGTCTTTAACAAATTCAAGAGTCCTCAAAATCAATAATCATGAGACATATAGTATCAATATTGATCAATTAACACATTTATAACCCATAGAATGAATAATATAAACGTGTTGGTATCTTGGTTCATCATCGTCACGTAACCCTTATAAAACCCTTATAATTGGAATAACCAAATTTCTATCTTCTAATATAGTTCACTTGAGGAAAAAATACTTACCCAATGCATTTGAATGAAATTTTGGATCACCCATTAGATAATATATAATAGAATCATCTAGGGATATCTACAATAAATCATAATATAACAATGTCAAAGGAGAGTAAATAAATTACATGTATATTTGTTTTCATTCTAAAACTACTCAAAAAAGTCAATATCCTTTTCATAACCTAGTAAACCCTTGGAAAATAACTAGGTTGCAAGAAAATATCTTGAAAACATGAGTAACTAATGGAAAAAATAGGTCTCATAACAATCCCATTGAAACATGATTAACCCATGTAAAATAAGTAGGTTTTATATCAGTCTCTTCGAATGATGATTAACCTGTGGAAAAGAAATCGGTTTCATAACAATCTATTTAAAATATGATTGAACCTTAGAATAAAATGTGGTCCATATAAATATATTTGAAAAAAATAATAATATATATAGAAAAATAATTTGGAATATATCACTATAATATAACTCTATTTAACATATGTAAAGAAAATTGGAATTTTATGAATGTAACTACTATTAAAATATCATTGAACTCATTTTTAATTAAAATGAACATTTCATTTTCCAAATAATTTATGAAACTAAATATTCAAAAAAATATTTTTAAAATATTTTACATTTAAATAGAACATATAAAATTATATTTTAAAATTCAAGGAAAATAAAGGGCATGTTAGCATGAAAATCGTTTCAAGTCACATATTTCAAAAACAAAGATTCGCTTCAAAACATATTGAAAAATCGAGTAAAAAGTGTCCCATTTTTTTAAAAACTTCTTATTTAATCTTTTTAAAAGGACGTAAAAAATCATCTAAAAAATATTTATGAACTAATTTTTTATAAAATTTAATTTAAACAAAATAGAAAAAATAGATATATTAGTGGAAGATAACTTTTTAAAAAGAAAATATAGGATTTGTATCTCTTAAAAATGATTTCCTTGGTGTGTCTTAAATAATTATGAGAATAAATGGAAAGTATACATGTGAACCACATTAAAAACCATATTTGAAAAAAATAGATTTGGTTCATGAAAATAATATGACATTATTTCGTCTAAAATAACCATTAACATAAAAATTCTGAAATAATTGACATAGTAACATAAATCCTTTTACACAATGTTAAATCTATAATCGTAAGCCCGATGAATGAATAAAATGAAATGATAGTATAAATATCATGGATATTGGGATTTTCATGACATATCAGTTCACATGGATGTATATAAATATCACAAATGAATATAGCTGTGTATCATAAATGTGTATGTCCAATAAATAGAATTTGAGATGAATAACCGTTAAAATAATCATTCCATTGATTTGGGGAATTAATATATGGTTATATTATGTGTATTAAATTTAAATCCTAATAAAATAATTGTAAATAAAACAAATTGTAATAAAAATAAAATACACTCATAATCATTGAAGGTAAAATAAGATGAAAAATTAGTATAACCTAATTAAATGAAAATTGAGTTATAAAATTATTAATCACTTGGTTACCTTGTGGTCAAATACCCTAGGATAAATTAATTATAAATGAAACATAAAATAACATGCAATAGAATTGATTCATGAAATAACATTTAAAAGTGTGAGTATATACATTAAACTATGTAAATAATTAGATAATATACAAGATTACTCATATAAATAAAATGTAAGACATGAAAACACTTTACCTCGAGTCTATAATTTCTATTCATGAAATTTAACTCGTGCATAATATGATTGTGTTTGTTATTAAATTTATTTGTAAAATTTTCTACATATAATAACATATAAATTAATCATAATTCTTTTCTTTATATTTAAATATTTGAATACTTTATTATTTAAATCCATGTCAGGTGTTTTGATGAAATTCAGATAATTGTCTCAAAATGGATTTGGTGTGTTGACAATGGTTAAAGTGGTCATTATTTCAAAAAATCCAAAATAATAACATGAAATGAATATAATATATATTTAGAAATAATTATTTAAAATCATTTTATGAAAAAAAAGGTTTCTATAAATGATGTATGTAATGATCATGAAGATGGAGATCGTACGTACACATGAGTAAGGTTCTCATTTTCCATTGATAATTATCGAAAATATGTAACTAATATTTTATCTTTATACAATTATGATAACACTATATATACCAAATTATTTCATTAAATATACATATATATCATCAATGTGGTTTGGTGAAGAAACCTGAGTTACATCGCTTTGTAAAGGAGGCATTCCACACATTCAGAAACGACGTTATCATTATCCAGTGAATAAAAATGTTTGAAAGTGAATGATATATTAGGATTTCATAAGGAACAATATTTATTTAATATAATTATTATGTAATTTTTGTCTCATATATTTATTCACATTATCCATATAATCATCCATATAATGTGTTGGTGAAAAAGGAATCACATCGCTCTCCAGGGAGGTAGTCGGTCATACACATCGATGGATTCATGATATCATATAAGGAAAGTGTTGTAAAAAAGTTATATGTTATATTATAACTAAAAAAATAATAAACATGTTACAAATAAAATAAAATATTATATATATATATATTACATTTTTTATTACAAAACTACATGATAGGTGATAATAGAATATGAATGACATCAGGTTGTGAGGAGTTAGTCTTCCATACACATGAATGATAATTATGTATCCCATTAGATAGAGGTCAATATCGAAATTGGTTATTATTTTAATATAAAAATATATAATCCAATGTTATATATCGGTGTTACCATATGATTATAGTTGAGGAACATATTAATAGAATGAAATTAGAAATAAAGAAAATGCATAGTTTGAAATTTTACCTTTTCTCATACCACCGACAAAGGATTATACATAATGTATTAATGGAATGAATTTCAAAAAAAAATTATTTTGTGGTTGAGTGGAGGGATTTATAATAGTTATTTGGGTAGATATTATCCAAATGTAAAGGTATTTATGTTTTGTATACGAGAGGAGAGTGGGTGGACATTAATAAGTGATATGACTGACATAATTGAAATGTTTCAAAATAAAAATTGATACCCACTTTTCTCAAAAGAAACAAGGATCAAAGTAGGATAATTATAAATACTTATACATTATAAGGTCAAAATAAGGCTTAAAATAAGTTTTACACTAGTATTAAGTACAATTTGAAATATATTTTTTATTTCAACCCCTGAGTAATCATTTTTCCACCTTAACTATGGTAATTTATTTGTAATTGATTCACTACTTGTTGGGATATTTTTTTAATACCAGAAGTTTTATGAATTGTTATTTTTATGAATGAACTAAAAAATTTATTTATTTCATTTCACACTACACCAAGTTATGATTTGTTTATATGCAACAGAAATTTAAATTTTCTCTCCATGTAACACTGAGTTTATCATGTAATACAGAAAAAACTACGCTTGCATTATTTTATATACAATAACATGATTATACTATGCAACAAGAAACATCAAGACTTTATTGTGTTATATTAAACCTTGAGTTTAAATGAAATGTGACATATTATTAAAATAAAATTATAGTTATCACCTTTGATATAGAATATCATGTATTTTGATGAATAACTTAATTATTAAAATATGGTTTATTAATGTCTATGAAATAAAATATTTGGTAAAAAGTAGTTATTAATTAATTTAATAAATATTTGGAAAAAAAATTTTATGTTTCTGTAAAACTAATTTCCAACGCACAATCATTATTTATCTCAATAATTTTGAAAAACCATTTTGATGAATTTTTTAAATGAAATTTATATATTATATATTCAAACATTTAGTAAACACACATCTTATGTGTTTTATGTACAATTGAAACGAATAAATCCAATATTATTCACGAAATAAGTATTTTATTAAAAGGTTGTTTTACCTCTATCTAATGGTGAAATTAATTTTAAAAAAATCTTTTAGACATTTATAATTTATATTTCTAAAAACATAATAAATTTTTAAAATATTAATATAAAAAATTATCTTAGTTTGATTTTTTATGATTTTTTGTAAAAGTTACATTTTTTATAATTAGTGAAAAATATTAAATTTTAATTGAAAACTGCATTTTCCCTTTTTAATACAATTTATTTCAATGAAAAAAATTTCATATTGAAATTGGATATAACTTTTCTTTAACATTTGAAAATTTTTATTTTAAAAAACATCTTTCTAGTCATGTCTTAAGGATTAATTTACAATTAAATTACAACATTTATGCGAATGGAAATTAAAAAATGAATTACCTATTTGTAATAATAGTTGTTTATATATTATAATTTAAAAATATTAATTTTTTTACCATAATTAATATTTGAAATAATTTAATATTAATTAATACGATTAAGGATAAAATGGGGTTTTGCAAATTACATGAATTTGTATTAAAAATAATCAAACACATGCAAGGAATTATTATTTAATCAATTCAAACTGATATTTAGTATAAATAAGTATAAATTATATATGAAATATATTTTAAATTATAATCATAATGGAAAATTTTCATAGGTAAATTATAAGTTACAAGTTACATTTGGAAAAAAACTATAAAGATAAAAATTTTTAAACTTAATGAATAAACAATAACTTGATAAAAATTTAATTATTTTATGGTTTGGGAGGAATTTAAAAAACAAATTAAACCCTAAAATATATTATTTTCCAATATCTAAAGCACATGAGGTAATTTATAACACTCAATAGTGAATACTTTTTGGCATTATTAATAATTCCACTCCTCCAATATTATAAATGGTAATTCACTCTCCCAACTAATTCACAAATCTCAAGAAATTTAGCTTGACCAAACCCTATAAAATTCACTTCCAAAATTTCCTCTTATAATACTATAATCATTAAATTGAGAAAACCCAACCATAGAGGTCAATTGTTTAAAATTAAAAGGTGATTCCCAAAGATCAAGTAACGTTCATCATTTGTTTTTTTTTTGATTTATTTCATTCTAAGACCCATTTGATTATTTGTTTATATTGATTATATAATAGAAATAGCATAATAAATAAACATATATTTTTTATATTAATGTTAAAACCTAACATCATACACAATTCCATTATTATTTCTACAAAAAAAATCATTCATATGTACAACGGACTACCACCTCGCTAAAATATAACGTTCGTTTTTTCATTAACAAATTTTAATGTTGGGAATAATGATATATATTATTTTTATATATGATGTATAGTTTATTTAGGATTTATTAATTCTTTATTCATTATTATATGAAATATAATTTCATTCCTTTCACTTTTTGAGAATATGATAACGTAGTTTGTGTGTACGATAGAGTAAAACCTCAGGAAGCAATATGGTTCGTTGAAAATTTACATGGAATGTATTAACAGTGGGTGTTATATAAATATGTGATATATATAACATGATATTTACTCTTGATTATAATATATATATATAAACATATATAATTTTTTTATTCCTTTCAATATGATAAGAATAAAGAAACACCATCCCTCCAAGCGTAGACCCTACCATCTCCATGAATGTGATAATTCATTTCCAATTTCAGTATACTTTATATTATGATAAATATGTATTTGTGGAATATAAATGATATTCATATCATTTTATTGATTCTTTAAATAGTTAAATATTTTTTTCAAAATAAGATAACCAAAATAACAAGTCCAAACATATACAAAAAACAAAGTGGTTATTACCCCAAAATGGAACATTAACATGGAATTGTTAATAAAACAATAATATAATGTCATAATGAAATCATATATGATATATATGAATATGTTCAATTTTTTTAATGTATAATAAAATTACATTTATTATAGATGATGATAAAATTTTATAATGGAAGTTAATACTAATGCTAAGGGATTATCTTCTCACTTTTACTTTCTGTGAGAGAAATGTCATATTAAACTCATATGTATATTATATAGTCTATATAATGATCATGAATGATTTTTATGATTATTATAATTATCATTATTTTTATTTAAATATCCATTTTTGGATCAATATTTCATGGGGTTATGATTCAGAAGTCAGCGAATTGGTAAGTGAATTGTGTCCTAATTTTCCTTCTTTGAGAAACAGGTTATGTTTTGCACCTACACTATTTTAATTGGTGTATATAACTACAACTCAAAATGATATATCATGAATAAATTTATTATTATGATATTTAATGCCTCAATTATTATTATTATTTCATTGGTATTAAGATTCAATGTTGGTATAGTTGTATGATTTTATTTCTATAATCGCATTGATAATCAAGATTCTTTATTTTCACTTATTATAAAAGGAATTCCCATGTGTCGCATTTTCAAACCCTAAACTCAATTAATCCCCCCTCCCCACGAAGAGTTCACTCTGGAGAGAGCCCCATCCAAGAAGGAGTCGTTGCTAGCCGATATGGAAGAGCGTCCCGAAGGTCGACATCATGGGCAGCGATTGTTCGTCAAGAAATCCGTCAGCATAGGTGTGTTGCGACTCATTTTTCCAACCCAATCAAAAACTGGGTGACCTGGAAAGGTGAGTGGATCCTGGGGGAGAGGTTCGCCCCGAATGCAGACTCCAGAGATTCGACTCCTAAACCTCCCAATGAATGGCTTTGTTATACCCCTCTCCTTCACTACTACGCCCCCGCCGAAGCAGCAAAACATGTGTAGGGTAACGCTCGCCTCCCACTGGGGGGGCCTGCCATGCCCATAGCATGCTGCACATTCCTCGGCAAGGTAAATGGCATTGAATTTCCTTGGGCATAATATGCACATTGTCTATGTCTAGCGGATCTCAAGCCAGGGCTAGTTCCCATAGAGAGCGAGGGGTACAACCAGTGCGTACTAATCGGCGAACACCCCATGGGCTCATAATATTGATTCTTTATGATTATGATTCCATTGATGAAATATTATTAACCATATATCCATTATTCTCAGGAATATTATTATTATATATTTATTTTTTATGTATTAATTTAATTTTTCCATTTTTTCACTCTTTGGTACATAATATAATTATAAAAAATTTTATAATAAAATCGTACAATATTTATATCTTCAGTAAGAAGTATATTTTATTCGAAACATTGTTTTATAGAATTGGTTTAAAAAAATTAATTTGTATTTTAAGAATATTTCAATGAAATAATTCTTTATAAGACAATTTGTGTTATAAAAATCATTTATTGTTGTCTTTATAGATTCATTTATAAATATTCATGGATATTTGAAATTAAAATGTTTTTCAGAATGTTTTATATTTTGGAATATCATTTTTTAAGAAGAAACTATACTTCCCATAAGAAATGATTTAAATTATATTTAAATATTTATTTATTAAAATAATAGTTTCTTTTGTTGAAATGTATTTTGAAAATCATTGATGTTTGAAAAAGTAATTTTCAATGAAAAGTAATTTTACATAAGAAAGTCTCTAAGTCATATTTCAAAATCCATCTCCATCTAAGATTACATCCTTTGATATAGTATAGGATTTACATGGGGTTTAATATAACGATACCATTCATATTCTTTCTCTAAATGGTTTATTTTTTGAGGGAATAATATTTATGGAACCCTATACTTTTCCACAAGTAAATAATTATCCAAATATATTTTCTTGAAACTCAATTATTTTATAAAGGATAATCATGAATTAATGATATTATTATAATAGTAATTTATTTTTAATGGGCTGATCATTTTTAAGAGATATATTTATGGAACCCATTTATTTTCCAAAGTTCAGTCATGTTTAATATATATTTACTAGAATACAATATACCTTCCTTAGAATTAACATGTTATAAGGGCTACAATAATTGTTTATTATTACATACAATCACAATATACTTTATTCAGGTTATAGTTCTATGACATTGCTTATGTGATGGGGAAACCGTAATATCATTTTTTATCCCATTACATATTAAACGATGGGCTGACCCAGATAGATACCAGTAATCTAATTACATATTATACGATGGGGTGGTATAGATAGAGCCAAGTAAACCCATTATAGCTTATATTATGGGGTATCCATGAAAACATTGGGTAATACCTTTGTATATTGTATAATGGTGATGACCAAATAGAGTTGGTTAATATCATGATATTTTATATAATGGGGAGGAAAATATAGTGTTGGATAAACATGTAACGACTTCAATGATGGGGAAACCTAGATAGCGTCGAGTGAGCTCTTTATAGCATAAGTGATGGGTGTGATAACATAACACTCCAATGAAATGGGTAAATATATATATATATATACCATGAGATATTAATGAATCTAATGTGGAGTGAAATCAATACAATATGGTTGGGAAACACTAGGATGGTGGTGTGTCCCACTTAGGAGTTGTATCTCATTATGTGTAGACCTTTCCAATTATTCACAATATCATATATGGACCTGTTTTCCTGACCATAAATTAATCTAAGGGATTTATTTCATGTATCTATCATAATGGTTTAACATTTTTTTATTTTAACATGTTAACAAGGTTAGATGTTGATGTGTATGCCACAGATCAATGTCTTATTCTTATATTATGCTCTTATGGCTCATGTATTTTTATTACATTATCAATGATGTCTTCTAAAAAACTAATATTTGTTACATGACTTGTGATTATGATATTTGGTTTGTATCTTCTAGTTTTAAAATTTTATTCTCACATTCTCATACACTTGTGTACAATTTCTGCTTACATATCAACTTTATTTACCATTTTAGACATCTAAGTTCACAATTTGTTGTGTTTACTTTCCCTCGGTAATGAAGGATGGTGTTAAGTAGGAGTGATAAAGGGGAAGATATTTCTGGGAAAATTTGAAGATATCTCACTACACTATAATATTTTTCTCCATGTTTCCTAGGGCATCAAACTATTATGGTCCTCAGTAATGTGATATTGTAGTGTAATGTATATTCATCTAAAAATAGGTAATTTTTATGTATGAGTAACATGGGATGATACAAAGTTTACCATATTTGATAATATAAATTATTAGGATTAAAAATATGGAATCTACTTTAGAAAAATTAAATCACATATTTGATAAAAACAAATTTAAAATTAGGCCCATAGACACAACAAAAAATTAGTTCTTCAAGAAAATAATTTTTTTAGGAAATGCTTATTTTATATTAATTCTATAAATATAATAATTATTGTATAAATAGAAAATAATATTTAATGATATATAATAAATAAATGTCATTAAAATAATTCATCATTTTTTATTGTTTTAATAAATTAAATAGGACCAACATTATGAACATTAAAATAGTTTTTATAAAATTATTCTTTATCAATACAGTGAAAAACTTATACTAATTTTCAATATGATGTTGATTCAAAATTAACTAAGTGTATCATTTATAACTAAAGATTATATATTTTAATTTCAATCAAATTAAAAATGAAATGACACTTTTCAATAACTTGACATATTGAAAAGAATACTTTTTTTCAAATATCAGTTTTTTTTCACTATTCATTAAAAAACAAATAATTTCTGAAAAATCCCAAAAATTCTCCCAAATTAAAATTTGATATTATGATTTAAAAATGAATTTATTTTTATAAAATAAAATTTTTACAATTCCAAAAATGTATTTATAATGCTTTTTCATGAAAAAAAACCTATTTTGATGAGAACATATATATTAATAATAAAAGATTATAAAAATAGATTAATTACATTCAAATAAATAAAAAATAATTTATATTTAAAAAGAAATTTATATATTTATATATACTTCATAATGTAATAAATATTATAAATTAATTTATATTTAATAGATATGTTAAAATATTTATATATTTTATGGGTTCTTTAAACATGGTGTTTCTTATCAAATATGCTATAGAACATAGTTTTATTTTCAAAAAACTTAGGGTGTTACATAATTTCTCACTAATAATTTCTAAAATTTCCAAAAATAATCAATGTTTTTTTAATTATCCTAATTAATTAGATTTTTTGTGTGTCCATATAAACTAACAATAAAAATTCTTAATGGCATACCTTAAATAAGTTTTCTTTATCTAAAACATGAAAAATGTTTTTTTGAATATCCAATATATTATCTAAATTGAGACTAAAATTGATTTATTGTAAAAACGATTTCTCATGATTTAATTTTTATTAGAAAATAATTATCTTTCCATAATGTGGTAATAATTTTAGATTTTATTTTTTCATTACAAAAGATATTTTTATTCAAGTTTTATTAAACCATTGATTTAATATTAAAGAAACATATATTACAAAATGATATAATGTTTCATTGTTTCTATTTGAAACAGAGATAAATTTTTTGGTAATAAAAATTATAAACCTGATTCAATCAAATTTTTCAATGAAAAGTATTAATCTCTCCTTGGTTGACGCTATAATTTCCATTTCTGAGTATCTTTTGAGTTTACTCTATAAAAATTATATTCATATACATTACTTATATTTCAATACATATAGGTTTTAATAATATTTTAATTAATAATAAATTTTGGAATTGAATCATTATTGATATACCAAAGCTGGTTTCATCTTCTAACTACCTCAACTCAGTAAACATTAGTTTCTAGTGAAAAGGCATGTCCCATTAGAAAAAAAAACAACATGTTCATTCTTATACCATTGAATCCTTTATATTTAAAGGAATATGTAATGGATACAATAGATTAACAGTATCCATGGGATCTTCTACCATTCCTCTCAAACCATTCAAAATAATATGTTGAGAATCTTGTTTCCATTAGATCATATTTGATTGGTGAAATATCTAAAAAATATTACTGGGTGACATATCCATTTTATTTATTGGGTCTTTGAAAAATAAGGATAATCTCATCATTAAGGATAATAAAATAATATTAATGGATGATTTCATAACCATGTGGAATCCTAATTTTTTTAATTAATCAATATGCACTGGAATTTTTATACCTTGACCAGTAGATTGATTTTGTTCATCCAATTAACACTAATATAGTGAATTAATGATTTTATTTTTTTAAATACATTCATCGTCATTATTAAGAGAATTTATATTTTTCATTATGGTTCAATAATACATTTAATTTTGTTGTATCAACAACTACCCATAAATAGTTCATAATATAATACAATTTATATCTGAATCATCCTCACTGTTGAACTAAATATTTTTCATCAATTAATAAATTCTAGTTGAAAATATTCATATTTCCTTCTTTTTATCCATATGCATTCCATTACAATTAAATGAATGTATTTAGGTTTGAGGTCTTTATAACTATTGGATTGCATATCCTAGATATGATGAATGGTCTCTCCTACCCAAAAAACCATAATCAGATTCTATTAATATGTGCCTATAAATTATAATTTAAAAATATAGTCTATTAATCGAAATAAATATTTGATTAATTAATCCCAATATCATAGGTAAGACTTCCCAATATTTTATGTTCTCCTAACATAGGATGAACTGACACATTAAATATAAGTTCACCTTAATTTAGATGATGAATGGATTAATGAGTAAATATTAACTTGTGAGATTTATTTTATTATGCATAAATGATTTCTTATTTTAACATATATATGAAATGATAATATTAAGTGTATTTTTTATGTGAATGATCTTGTTTTTTAGAACATTTATCGGTAATACATTTATTTAAATTCAATCATTTCATAATAGTTCCATTATTTATTTGAGAATAGACTGGAATTCATAAGATAAGTAATTCTTATAAATATATATATATATATATTAATAAATTAATTAATTAACTGATTGTGAGCTTATCTAACTCATGATTTATGGAGAGGATAACAAATCAATATTTTTCCAATGGGAAAAAACACATTGTTCTAATAATTTATTAAGTTGTAGAAATCCACCAATCCACATTTGTATCATTAGGGTTGGCATAATCTTGATACCATCTTGAACCACCTCCACACACCTTGGTGTACTCAATTTAAAACATGTATTGATAACTCATATGTCGCTGAGTAGAACCAATGTATTTTTTTGGGTAAATTACGAAAATAACCTTTTAGATAAACTTCCTACATAAAAATGTAGGAAGGAAACACTATTAATCCATCATATTTAACTTAATAATAGATTATTTCAATCCCATGAAAAAAATAATATTAAAATAAACAATAGAATGCATAGGTCTTTGTCAGGATCATGAATGATCATACACATACAATGAATACACAAATGTAATAATAGTTTTCAATCATTCCATATTCATTATTTATTATTAGGATAAACACACTTTCATTAATATACTAACTAATCACCTTTCATCTTAATTACCATCTCAATTCAAATGGAGATTCCCATCATTAATGTGTAATGGAAGATAAATATAATAACTAACAATTATGATAATTACAATAAATTAATATCTAATTATATAATTAATTTAATAAATGTGAAATTTTTAAAAATACCATGTTGAAATCAATATAATTACCTTTTATTGTTGAAATTAAAAATACAATCTGAGTTAAGTTTATCCTCTATTGGAAGACTACAAGGTGTGTTCTTACAAGGTACATGTTATGTATGTAGTGACCCATACTTTTTATATATGTATATTACATCATATTTATAAATATTCATTTCATTACACAAACACATGACCAAGACCATAATAGTTTAGCGAATTTTGAAACATGGAAACAATAATATTAATCAATAAGTGAGATATTCCATCATCCACTATGTTTTCCATAATAATAACCCTTATTATACATATCATACACAATACATATCTTCATAACCTGGGGAAAAAATATAAGAATGATCAAGCTAAAATTATTATTAAGGGAAAGTAAGGAAGATACTTAATCATAACTTGAACATAAGTGTTCCAAAACATGAGGATAGACTATGAAAACCATACCCTGCATATCAAATATCATAATCTTTAGTCCTGGAATAAATATTTGTTGTTCATAAGACATGAGTCATAGTGGAATCAATGAACATGATCCATGATATCATAAGGCATGGATTTTCCGGTATAAAAATAAGAGCCTAAAATCATATCCATATTAATTAAGTATTAGATCCAAGACTATCATTGATGACCAAGTCCTTTTCTGAACCATGTTCACTCCCTAATCATTCCATGAATTACTGAACCACTTTCACATACTGTTCCATCCCAATCTTAGTGAATTGAGTTCACTTCTCATTATATTCCAATATATATCATGAGATGTAGATATTTACCCTATTCATTGGAGAGATATATAGTTCCCAACCATCGCATAATGAAAACCGTATTTATGACTTCCATAAGACAAGAAACACTCATTATATCATAACCCATGAAATGAAATGGGTGTCATAAAAATTTCATCATATCAAATCCTCGGAAAATTATACTTGTTTTGTAACTATTTCATTATATTATATCTATTAAATAATAAGTGGGTTCCATAATCATATTATTATCATGTAATCCATGGATGAGAAATAGGTTTCATAAAAACACATTATCGAAAACATTAATATTTTTGAGAAGAAATATTAACTCTATTATTATATCATATACCTAGAAATGAATAAGTAATACAAAAGAAGTTTTTCTTATACAAAAAATAATTCAAATATACCAATTAAATATTTTTTATGTAAAATATTCTTTTATATTGGAAAAATTTATTTTTTAAAACACCTAACATTTTAAAAATTCATTTCAATGATAAAATTTAATTTAAAATATAATTATTTAAAATATAAATATTTAAAATATATTAATGAGATCATTTTATTTTAAAAAATATATTTGAAAAATATAATGGATGTTTTAGTGAATTTATTTTTCATAATGGTAGATAATTCCTTACAAAGAGTATATATAAAAACATTGATTCCTTTTAAATTAATGGTAGAAATAAAAAGTCCCTTGATTGGAAAAAGAAAATTAATACTATTTTTAAAATAAACAAATATAATGTAAAAAATGTTTAAAAATAGCTTTTAAATATCAAAGGAGAATAGTATATAATTTTTGAAAATTTATTTGGAAAACATATAATTTGAAGAAAATGGATTTCTGAACGAGGAGAGGAATAAAGTCTTATTTTATGAAAAACATTATTAATTTTAATTATTATAAAAAGAGTGTAAAAATTTACACTATTACATGAGAAAAATAAATTCAACCATTGGATGAGAAAATCCAATAGTTTCTTGAGAGATGGGTCATATGATTTTATCATCTAAAGACAATAATACACAATCTTGATAAATTTTGTGATTGTAACATTCAATCTTTACCACTTGGCAACATTTAATTCATTGACCCATGAATTAATAATCATTAAATACCGTGATAACAAATAATTTTAATATTTTATATGTAAAATGGGTAGTATATATGCCTCATATAAAATATAGGTGCATAACAAAACATACCTGTTAAATAAAGAAAAATAGTGACTAAAATTTCCTTACAAGATGAGTAACATTAGCATCATGATCCCCATTAAATAATAACCTAAATTTTAACCATTAATATCATTATATGATTTTAATTCATAATATAAAATTTTTTATGGAATTATTTACACCCCAGACGTGATATTAGTGCTGAATATGGCTTAAGTCTCACCGAAATGAATCTATGAATAGAAATCTCATTACCTTATGTCTTGACAGTCGTGGTACCTATTCAAATGCCTTATATAAAGAATATAATTTTATTAAAAATATATATAGAACTATATTCATATATATCATACCTTATATTATTTCCTTATTACCTTTTGTTACCTATTCATTAACAATTCCACGTTAATGTTTATTTTCAAGTAAAAACTAATCTGTCCTTTTAATATGTTTTGATTTGTTAAATATTTAATTATATTTCATTAATAATTAATTATTATTATCCATAATTATAATCATGATATAAATTTAATATATATTAAATATAAATTTATTTATTTTAATCTAAAAAATATTGATATAGGAATTAAAAAACACAGTTCATTGAGATAATAGAACTTATGTACGCATGACCATTGATTATATTTTCTAATTATATTCAAATAAATAAAATTAAAATATATATATTATCAATATATAATCATATTTTTTCATATATATGACTAATTTTTATTAAACACTCCCTTTATACATTCTATATATATTGTGAATGAATCAAAATGCTTCTTGAGGTAGTAGCCCGCTATACACACAAACGACTTTATCATATTCCAAAAAAATAGATGGAATGATGGTATGTGTGATATACCTATTCATAAAAAATAATAAAATACTTTATATGATATATATTATATATAAATAGCATGTTCCTAGTTATTCCAAACCTTGATTTGTGGTAATGGAAAAACAAATTTCATCGGTTTGTGAGGGGGTAGTCATTTGTACACCTGAACTATGATTTCATAACCAATTAATTTGAAGTGTGTGTGATTTTAGGTAGTAATTATAACATAAAAACATCTCTTTATATTTAATATACTCATTTTATTATATAGACATGAAAGAAAAAAATTATACTGTTTTGAGGAAGAGATAATCCTAAAACATTTATTAATGAACCTTACCTCCTCTTTGGTTATCTCCCTTAGGTTTGCACTAAAGTCCTTACTTGGATGGATTTATATCCAAATAAATGTTTTATGATTATGTAAGGAAATTCTATATGTTATTTCTATTGGTTTTTTTTATCCAAATGTATTTAGAGGTGTGATTAATGTAGATAATAATTTCCCTTTTATAATTAAGGGGGAGAGGTATTTATTTAAACACCCAAAATAATTAAAAATTGATAGGTATACCTTAAATAATGTGCCTTTAACATTGAAAAATAATGTATTTTATGTATTATGTTGTCGATAAATACCTCCACCAAAATATAAAATTTATATTCTATCAATTCATTCCTTCGTTTATATGTTTACTCAATCTTATCTTTATGTTTTTACCAGGGAAACTTGTTCTTTTTTATTTACCTAAGTGTTTTAACCTTTAATAATAAGATTAAAATGACAAATATTAGATAATATAGACCCATATATTCAAAATATTTAATCAAATTCCTTAAAAAAATCATATGTGTCTGTAAAATTAGTTTTAAAACAAACAAATGTAATGCATAAAACCATGTTTTAGCCTTAATCACATTAATTAATTTTTATTTTTTTCCCTAAAAATTTGTGTAAAATATTATGTTTAAATTATTAGAGAATATAAATTATACTGATTATAAATATAGAATCCATATAAGTTAATTAAATTCAAAGTATATATAAAAAAATATTTAAAAATAATCGCGTAGACGTGTAGAAAAAGTTAGGTTTTAAGCGAAAATGGTCGAAATTTTACGAATAATTTATATTAAATTTAAATATTAAATTTCTTATAATGAAATAAATTGTATCTATATATTGATAATTCAAATAATTATTCTATAAAAACAATTTTAAAAATAGTTAAACATTATTAATAAATTAATCAAAAATGATGTTTTCAATTTAAATGAAACCTCCCTGAAAAAAAAACAAATAAAAACCTAATATAATTTTTTTATAACTATTTAAAAATTAATTTCTTTTATAATAAATTATAAACCCTTTTTGAAAATTAAATATAAAATATTTACACCCTAAAAACGTGATAAAACTACTTTTAAAAAAAATACACTTTTAAGCATAAAATAAGATTTATTTTTGATATCTTCCATAGAAAACAAATGGAATTAATGATAAAAATAATATTGGATATATAATTTTTAAATTTCATTAATATAATTCACCAAGAGTGAATTTTTTGAACCTATAATTACAAAACACTCATTTGATTATAAGATAATCTACTCAGAATGGTATTTCAATTTATTTTCAAATGTGTTTATTTTCATTCAAATTAATTAGTCAAAAATTAATTAACTATATAGTCATGTGTAGACCATATTTTCATAATTTAGTTAATATTATTAATTCCCTCCATTCCAATGGATCTATGAGAACTATCACATAATGACATTTAAATAATATATAATGTCTTGTTTAAACATGGTGGTGTATGTAATTCATGTTGAACGTGTGATTGTGTTTAAACGAAGCCAATCTCAGTCTTGTACTTAATGAAATATAAACTCAGTATTACTTTTAGGGACTAAAAAATAGTTTTCACATGTAATAATACAAATAAAAAATTTTAAATTTAGTTGAAAAACATATTTCAAAAAATATTTAGGTCTTTCATTCTACCCCAATAAAATTTATTTATCTCTAAATGATCATCTCGATTTTCAAAGGAATAAACTTTGAAATAATTTATTCATGGAAACCCACATCATAAAAATTCATAATATAACATAAATTATAATTGGAATTTTGGAAACATAATGGATTCCCAACGTTACTCATAACTATATTTCCACATAATAAAACATATGTGGTAAATGTAAACATAGACATGGATGAACATAAAAAATAAATATACTGTATGAACACGATTTTTCACTCTGGTATAAATCCCTTAATTTTTAGTCTAATAAATATTTGGACATAATATAGATTCTTAGTGGGTTAATGTCTGAATTGGTAGTGTTTGGGTCATATTCAGAGCTTGGAACCCATATTTTTGGAATAAACACGCGTGGTGCACCGTTTAGGGAAAACCGTACAAGATTACAGCATGGTTTGGCAACCTATGCAGATTTTATTTTTCAAGAGAGACCCACCTCTCATGGTTAGTACACAATCATGAATCCTAACATTGTGATCACCCCTTCTTCCAAGGTTTTTTGTACACTTGCCTCACTATTTTTCAAACCATGCTGAAAAACTGATCACTGGCATTTTTAGGGGTAAATTGTAAAATTTTACCTTAATGAACTAATTTAATAACCACATTCTTCCCTAATTCGAAATAATGTGGTATTAACCTAAATTGATCACATTTTTTAACCTGTTGAAGTTCTATAGTAGGAATAAAGATATCTCCTTCACCCGAGATCCAATTAAGCTTCTGTTTATCACATTGGATAGGCAACAGTAAGTACTCGAGTCCTCTTAAGTTGTTCTCCTTCTCTTTTTCACTCGGACGAGTTATCGGGGTATGATTCTTTTTCTCCTTTTAATAAATCTACTTTGATTCTAGCCAAATAAGGATCAATAATATAGGGAGATTTATAAAATCATAGGTGGGTGGACTAACATCCCTCAATTTTCATGATTTTTGAATTGTCGAGTGTGGCCCACCGATTTCATCGGTCGCAATTTATAGATTTTATATTCAATTTATTTATTCACTAGAACATTGTGGTTATGATATTTATAAATATTTCATTAGTTCTTGGGTGTTAAACCAAAAAATAAATCCTTTTCTTGCCGATTGTTATTCCATAATTATTTTCTAGTGTTTTGACACATTTGATCCATCGTTCGGGTGTGCCATGGATTTACTATTCTGAGGTTACACATTTATATATTAGATGGATTGGTTTCTATTTCTCTTGTAATAAGGGAAATTACCATGTATGATCAACACTTGACCTGCCTATGGTAAGTGCATCAATTTATAATGAAATGTAAAATGTTATTTTGGCATGAATAATATGTATATGATGTGGAATTAAATTTAAATGGATAATAGGTTCCATATCCATAGCATCCCTTACCACAATAATAGAAGGTAGAGGAATGAACCTTGATTATGGAATATTATTTAAATTAATTAAATTAATAGGTGCATGCAACTTGAACATTCCACACTCATTAATGTCATGGATTGAACCAAATTCCTCTATTAAAAGGATCCATTATACATGAAATTATAACAATAATGAAAGTTAAGGCATGAACCAAAACAAATATTACATTACTTCATACTTAAACTGGAATATCCTAAATTGAGATCACCTTGGATTCAGATCAAGGAATTTCACGAGAACTCGGGAACACCATTCTGATTCAAGGATTCAACTTGCAACGGTTGAGACCTACATAGATCCAGAACCTTTTTTATTCTTTGTATTCTAGAAATGAAACAATGGGTTCCCTTAGATATCATTATTGTATTCTGTGGATATACTCCTTGGATCAATCATTGACAAGTATGTGCCTTGGTTATAGACAATAGGGCCCTGTATCTACTTATCCCAATATTACATTGAACGACCACCTTGGATTCGGTAGACACCATATTATATAATTCCATGGAACATGATATTTAGATTAAACTCTTACAAAATATTTGCAATATTTTTTACTTAGTTAGAGATCCTTGAGGTCTACGGTGCCTTGTTTATTACCTTGAGACTTCATTATTAAAGATCATTACATGTTTCCTTGTGACATCTCGGAACCTTTGATATTATAAACATGTGATTTATTTACAAACTGGTAATAATCGAATAATGAATTGGAGATATATTCAGACACTAGATGAGGGATAAAGAATGTACTTGGGTATTTACTTACATTTTATAGCATTACATTATATATTCATGCTTGCAAAAAATTATATCTCCATTACACGAGCCAGATGTTATAGACACCATTGGTGGTGGCTGAAAATTACATATCTCACACCCTCATCGGGCATTGTTTGGTACCCGAAGAAGATTATATGGTTGTAGGTGTTGACAAAGGAAAACATATGGAGTTGAACACTAGATTACTTATTTTTTTAGATGGGGCATGATAGTAGAGGATCGAGTAGGTTCTTTGGATTCTTGGAATTGTCTTTTATTTTCATTCTTCCTTTCTGGAACATGTTAATACAATTTTTACGTATCAATGTTTTCCATTTTTCTAGTGACATTACATATCATCATTAGTTTAATGCAATTTCATTGATTTAAGTTCATTGTATTGTCTCTATTTTAATCTATTACTTTGGTTTATCGTAATATCATCTATTATTTACTCCTATTACATTCATTTGTTGTGATATACATTTGTAATGAGGTAATATCCTCCCCATGTAAACACCATAGGCCCTCACGACTAGTCAGATGCCTCTGTCTTTCAAGGAGATGCTCTAGAGACCATGTGGCCCACATGGATTGAGGCACCTATTTAGTGGAACCAAGGTATGGGATGTAACTAAGTGATATTAGAGGAGTTTTATTTCTACCATAGTATTTTGAGTTAATATATTGGAGATTTGGAAGGCTTGGCACTTTGTCATTAGTCATGCGTCAGGATCACGAACCCATGTTCGAGGTAAAATCTGGGTTACCTATAATATAATTGTTTTTATACTTTTTATTATTAGACTTGATATTGTTTCAACATTGGGAGATGTACATTTTGTGTGGTGTGGATTATTATTACTTTGATTGAGGATTTTATTTCATCTATGGACCTATAATATTAGGTAAGGGAGCATTGATACATGCATCATTATAGTCACCTATAATTCTCATGTCATCGATATTGCCATGTCAAATAGCAACATTTCACTTTTTTTTCTTGATATGAATGTTATTATTGAGTTATGTTGTGATAGTTATCATAGGATTTTATTACTTTTAGTTTTTATTGAGTGATTTCCTCTCTCATTTCAAGAGGTGTATGGGTCCTCATGGGAAGGGATGAGTTATTAACCAAGCTGATCCATTATGTAATAAATAAATGGATGTACCTTCTAGTGATAGATGTATGGGAACTGATTCATTGGAATGTATTGTCCATTATAAAGTGAATCATGACTTCTAAAATGAATTGTATGAACATCCTTATTCAACCTTTCCATGTTTATGGAAGTTAAATGGGTGAACCTGGTAATTAAATGTAAAAAATGATTCTTATACCTGAACACTTACTGATACGTAGAAATATAAGTGATTAGTTAGGGTAGTATGCCTTGTATAGTGATTTTTACTATATTCATCATCCTCTAGTGATACTATCTATCTGCTTATGATTGTTATGGGTCGTGTGCTTGTAAGATTAATGAAAATTTCTTCCATGATGTCCTCATGTCTTGCGCCAGGAGCGTGATGAAGAACATTCTCCAGATGTGGTGGCCCTTGAGCCACTGGTCATTCTATTAGGAGATCCACTAGAGTCAATACCTAATATACATAATCTAGGCACTAATTTCCCCATTTATGATGGTTTCTAAGATCTGATGATGTCCATTCCTTGAACATCACATCTTTCACCAAATATGGCAGATCTCACTCGTGAGTTCTGGCTGCATAATCCTCTAACTTTTTAGAGGATGTAGGTCTACATGATATTGATTCTTGGATAGAGGTCACCATATCTATCTTTGATAATCTGGAAACAATCTAAATTGGATATTTAATCTTGGTACTTACATATTTCATGATTCGCCCAAGTGTTGGAGGGACATGATTACCCATTCTAGATGTCATCAGGGTATGTTATGGGTTGATTTTCAGACAGCATATTATGATCATTTCATTCCTCAATAACTGAGATCTAAGAGAGCCATATATTTCATGTATCTCAAGTAGGCTTCTAATTCTGTTATAGAATATTCACCATGTTTCACATAGTTACAGTTATTTTTCCTACTTCTAGAAGATGATGATATTTTTTGTGCAAGATACTTCAAGGATGGGATTGTGTATCCCATCTAAACATTGTTGAATTTCATTATCCTACATGACTATACTTCAATAGTCAATTAGGCTCTTATCACAGATCATAACATAAGGGATGGAAAGAGTACAGGGTATAGAGGATCAGTGTCGTGTAAATCTATTAGTTCTTTCAGTTGTAGGAAAAGATCCATCAATGTCTCTCATAATGGAAGTGACAAACATAATACCCATTTCAATAGTACTATATAGTCTAGTCAATGTGAATCAAGATGAAAAAATAGTCCTCAAAGTGATATAGTCCAATTGGAGTGTCGAGCTTGTGGTCGTATTGGGCATCTTTAGCATTTCATCATGAACTTTCCACAACATTGAATGGAGAAGGATAAGTGTCAGTTCCACCTTCATGAATGGGTTCTTTTACACTATGTCAGACATGGTGTTAGACTAGCACTGGTAGGACTAGTCAAGGAGGATTTCATGGCTATAGTAGTTAGACCCTTGATCACCAGTAGCCCTAACAGAGTAGTTATGATCATGGTAGCCCATCTATTGGACATGGTTGCGGAACAGTCCAATTGATTGCACTAGATCTAATACCCAAATATTAGGTTGTAAGACCATTTCAAGTATGAGGTACTGTTCTAGAAGCCTCCAATATAGTATCTTATTTATTTGATACAGGTGATTTAATAACATTTATCTATGTGTCTATTATGGAATGTCTCTAACTATAGATACAGTATCAAAATGGTGTAGTTACACTAGATACTTTGTTAAAGTTATGAATAAGGGGAATAAAACAGTGTAGGGACTTCTCCCTTCAGGTAGGAAGTTACAATTTCTTATAGAACCACTATGTTCTCAAGATTATAGGCTTCCATGTCATTTTGGGTACGGACAAGGTGGGTCACTATCATGATTTTATATATTTCTACTGATGTTGGGTATCGTTTACATCACTAGAGTGAAACAATTATCTATATAAGGATTATTTGGATTTCAAAACTAGTTGATATAGACTAGAGAATCATCAACTATGTGGAGTGACTTCCCATATTGTAAATATCCTCATAGAGGATTAGGGTCTACGACAAGGTGATTTCCCTCCAGTAGTGGATTGTTTTAGGGATGTCTTTCCCTAAAAATTGTTCAGGTTTATCTCATTAGAGAGATGTATAGTTTTAAATTGAGAATTTTAAAATATTAGATTGAGTTTCCATTCCCCCATATCGTATGGAACCTACTAGGTTTAAATATCTCAAGTGATTGTTAGAGGATTTTGAGGTCAACTGCTTCATATGGCCCTGTACATCCCATTGTGGTTCGCATATGCTTGTTTTAGGAAGATGGATAGAACCATTATTATTTGTGTGGATTACATATGGTTGAACCATATTATGACCATGGAATAGTATGAATGTCCTCTAATAGACATTCATTTTGACCAGCAATGTGGACAAAAGGTCTTCTCTTTGATCGACCTGAGATCAGGCTATCATGAGGTATATGTCTGGACATCATAAATATCTAATACAGATTTCTATAGAAGCTATGGTCTATATAAGTTCCTTGATATTTCATTTTCTCTTACGAATATGCCCACCATTTTCATGGCTCTGAGGAATAGGTCGTTTCACCCCTATCTGGATTCATTTTTTTGGTCTTTGTGGATGACATCTTGTTTTATTCTCACACTCATAACGACCATGCCAAAAATATTGAGATCTTTCTGATTACACTAAGAGAGCAACATCTTTATGCCAAGCATGCTATGTGCCACATCTAGATCTACAAAGTTTACTTAATGGGTCATATAATATTAGAATCAGGTGTTTCTATTGAAAATTAAAAAGTTTGTGTTATTGTTTCATTTGTGCATTCCAAGAATGTATTTGATATTAGGAGTTTATTAGTGCTTGATGGGTATTACCGACATTTCATAAAGGAATTACAATTTCTTTCTTCACATCTTAGTAGTCATACAAAAAGGATGTCAAGTTCGAATGGTCATAATAATGTGGGAAATCATTTTAGTAAATGAAAGGGAGGCTTGTATTTTCAAATATTCGAACTCTTATGGAGCTAGGTGTAGGTTATACCATCATTTATGATGCATCAGGAATCATAAATGGATTAGTGGTGATGCATCAGGAATTTTTTTTCATATGAATCTCTTCTGTGGAGGCCTCATGAGAGAAATTACCTGATACCCCACCGATATCTTGTAGTGGTGGTCTATGCCTTATGTTTCTAGAGACACTATCTGTGGGGTGAGGACATTGTGGAGTATAGAGAAAAAAATAGCCTCAAATATATATTTTATCAATATGACATGAACCTCGGATAGAAGAGATGTGATATATATCTAAAATCCAATGATTTTGACCTTTCATATATACATACGAGGGACAATGTTGTTGTTGATACACTGAGTTTGAAAACTCAAACACAATCCATATGGGAATCCAGTGATGAATATAAGTTAACCACTCTATTTTATGTTCTATATCTAGAGTTTCCACACTATCAAGAGTATTCATATCTCTCATATTTGACAATTACCTCTTCCCGCCTTGAGGATGCGAAGGGTAGAAAGTTTTTGGATCCTGAAGGATTTGTTATCTATAAGTGTATATTAGGAGATGACCCACCTTTGGATTGGTCTATAGACAGAGACGACATCATGTCTCTACATAGACATGTCTCGGTTCCAAAAGGGATCAAAGTGTACTTGATTAATGTGTCCTGGGATTCATAGTGTGCAGTTCGTCCAACCATCCTGAATATGTGTTGATGAATTTGATGCTAGTGTTGGTGGTAGGAGATGATACTTCATAAGGTTGGCATTATCACAGGGTGTTTTATTTTTCAGTAGGTGAAGGTGATGCACCAGAGCCTGTGTTATTGTTATATTAACTTCCAGTCCGAGAAGGGAAATGGGATGATTTTTCCATGGATTTCACAGTCGTATTACCTTGGTTGTTGAGGTAATGTAACGTTTTATGGGAATTCATTACCTATCTATCAAAATCATCCCACTTAATACCTATCCAGGAAACATTCACAGTTGATGAGATTGGAAGGGTGTATGAATGTGAGATCATTTGACTCCATGGGGTTCCTCATACAATAATTTTAGATATGGATGCTGGTTTCAATTCACAGTTGTGGTAGTGTATTAAAATATCTATGGATACTTAGGTGATTTTATGCACATCCATTCACCATCAGACAGATGTATAATGAGAATATAAAATACATCTTCCAGATGATAAAATATAAGTATGTTTCATTTATTGCAGTGGTTATTGGGAAATTCATAACCCCCGCGTTGAGTTATCATATAATAACAACTTTCAATTGACAATTCAGTTTCCTCCTTTTAAGTCCTTATATGGTAATACTATCATTGACCCATGTGATGGATATAGGTAGGTGAGTTATCCATACTAGTTCCTTATTTTATTCAGAAGAATTTTGAGGAGGTTCAATTGATCCGGAAGCATATGAATATTACATTGTCTAGAATGATATATTTTTCTAATCACCATATATGAAATATATAGTTTATGTTTGGGGATCATGTTTTCCTTATAGTATTTCCTAGGATAGTGCATAGATAGATAAAAAAAGATATGTTTTCTCCTCATTACATAGGCTTGTTAGAGATTCTAGAGTGAGTCATGCCAGTAGCTTATCGGTGTCTACAACCTTAGAGGTACCATGCCATGACTGTTGTCTTCCATGTTTCACATCATTTTAAAAAATCATCATGATCCATCTCATACCATTCATAATGAGGATGTAGAGTTAGATTTTGATGCTACCTTTTAGGAGCACCAAGTATGCATCGTCAATCGAAGCATGAAGGCTCTCCATGGCCAGTATTACCCACTAATACTAGTGATATAAAAGCATTGATGGGTACATGATGAGTCATGGGAGTGGTAGACCAACATACAAGCTTAATGTCCTGAATTTTTTTCATACCCTATTTTTATTCCATTGGAAGGTGAACTCAGGAATGAGTTCTTTTATGGTATGAAGACTATAAGAACTTGGGATTTCATTAATGTATGAAACCTTTTATTTTCAGTTTCATCTTTTCTTTTGTTCCTAATATGGGTTCCAAATGGGTTAATGAAGTCCATAGTGGAGTTCGAGGATCTTTTGAAGCCTAGAACCCATGTTTTTTTGAAAAAACATGCTTTGTAGATGGTTTAATGTAAACCATACTAGAATGACGCATGGTTCGGAAAACCATGTGGATTTTATTTTTCCGAACAGATCCACCTCACATTGTTTGCACACATCTGTGTGTCCCAATTGTGTGAGCACCCCATATTCCTAGTTAACCATGCATGGTTGGCTCATAGTTTTTCAAACCGTGCGAACAAACCAAGCACATTCCTTTTCTAGGTGAAATGTAAAATTTTTCTTTAATGAACTAATTAAGCCACCTCCTTCTTCCCTAAATCATTTTTATTCACCATTTGACTTAATTTATACCACTTTGGATGCCTTTGAATAATTATGGTAGGAATAAAATCATCCCTTTTGTATGTGATCTGATCGAGCTCATATTCAACACGTTGGATGTGCAATAGTATGTACACGAGTCCCCTTGACTTCTACTCCTTATCTTTTTCTCCAAAATGAGTTATCATGGTAAGGGTGTTCATATCCTTTTCTTATCTATACTTTGTTCCAAGCCAAATAAAGGACAATACTAGATCTTGGGTGTCATATAGGCCAATGGTGGGTGGCCTATAATTCAGACCTCATGTTCCTTGATTTTGAAATTATTGTGTGGGGCCCACAGTTTTCATCGGTTTCCATTTATAGAATTTATATTACATTTTTATAATTATTAGGATTCTGTGGTTATACACATTTGAAATATGTTATTACTTGTCTTTGGTTACACCCATAACTTAATCATTTTCATATCGATGGTTATGCCATGATAATTGTTTAGAGTTTTCACACGTTTTAGCCACCATTGGGTTGTGCATTACTTTGACCATTCTAAGGGTAGTATCTTCAATATTATATGGACTGATTTATATTGTTATTGGAATAATGGAAATTACCATGAATGATCACCAATTTAAACTCCAAAGGTAATTACTTCAATGGATAGTTAATTGTGGAATGAGAATTGGCATGTATACTACAAGTATATATTGGCCCCAATTGTAAATTAATTGTCGGTTTCATTTTCGTAGAACCCCTTACCACATTAATGGAAGGTTGTGTAATGAACCTTTAATATGGAAGTTGATTTAAATGAGTTAAATGAATGGTTTCATGCTACATGACCTTGTCACACTAATAAAAGGAAAGGCTTGAACTAAATGTGTTGATTAAATGGTTTCACGATACATTACATTATCACACTAATGAATGGTAAGTCTTGAAAAAATTGAAATTTAAAATAACTTTATACATAAATAAAAATGGCTTCACTCGATCGCCCCTTGGATTCTAGGTAGATAATTCCAAAAGCACTCGAGAACCCAAATCTAATTCCAGGATTAAGCTTGCTTATGTTGAAAACCCCCTAAATCTTGATCATTGTCTATGAATTGGATGCCTAGTTTGAAACCATATGATAATTTAAATATCATAATAGGATGACTTGGATACACTCCTTGGATCCAGCATTGACATGTATGTTTCATGGTTATAGACCATAGGGCCCTATCTCAACTTAGCCCCATTTTAACTTGGATGATCACATTGGATTTGATAGGGCCTTTATTGTGGAATGCCTTGTCACATGATCCTTGGATTACACTATTACCCATTCTAGGATATTGTTATTACTGAGTTGGAGACACATGAGTGCTACATTAGCTTGGTTATTTCCATGTGAATTCACTGTTAATGGCCATTATAGGTTGCCTTATTAGATCATGTAACCATTTATATAGTTAAAATGTTATATCCATACAAACTGGTTATAATAAAGTAATGAATTTTTTACATGTTCAGACACCAACCAAGGGATGAATCAGGTACACGGGTCTTTAGTTACATTGTACAATGTTACATTATGTATGCATTCTTTTACACTATTAAATTTCTATTACATGGACTGGATGTTATAGATATCATTGGAGGTGGCCAAATGAGATTTATCTCACATTCCCACTAGGAATATTTTGGTACCCAGAGTAGATTAAATGGTTGTAGGCGTTGATAAAAGAAATTATGTGGCTTCGAACAGTTAATGTCTTGTTGTTTTGGAGGGATCATGATAGAAGAAGGCCAAGTTTTATCTTGGGAAGATTTGGATATAATTTTATTTTATTTTTACCTTTGAGGATCATATTATGCCTTTTTCCTTCTATCCATGTTTTTCATTTTTCTAGTCATGTTACATATCATCTGTAGTGGAATGAAATTTCAGTGATTTCTGTTATTATTGTTGGTGTTGTTGTCATCTCTCTTTCTATTGTGACTTTTTTCTAATTGAAATACATCTTCTATTTACCTTTTTTACATTAATCATTTAAAATACACTATGATAATGATGGCATTGTCTCCCCACGGACACATCCTATTTCCTCATGGCTAATCAGAAGCCTCTAACATTCTGGGAGATGTGCTTGAATCTATGTGGACCACTAGGATCAAGGCACCTATTAAGTGGAATTCATGTCATGGAAATCACATATAGAGAGTGTTAATTTTCATCAATCTATTGAATGTGGGTGATAAAGAGATGATGTTGATCATAACATCATAGAAAAAAGAGGTGTCAAAAAGATAAATGATATCAGAAAAAACGAAGACAATAAAACAACATTTTATTTTAAGATCATTTTCTTAATGATTAATAATTTTCATGAGGAGATACAGTTACTTGATTTAATTCCAATTCACGTGTACAATATCACACTATAGTTGTTCCCTAGATAATTTACACTTCATCTCTTACTCATGAAAATAAAGGTCAATTTGATATTCTTGAAGCACTAAAGGATTATATGATCCATATATAGAATTAAAATTTATTTCATTAATCTTAAATTTTCCTCAAGACAATATGTTTATCATAGGTTATCCAATATGAAAAAATATTCATAGGGTGATGTAATAGCTTAATATTTAAAGAATAATTCAAAGTTTAACTAAAACCATTCAATAAATGGTTATCTTTATGACACTTCCAAATACTAAAATAAAAATCATAACAAATAAATTAACTAGATTTCTAAAAATTAATATTGAATAAATCCCTCACATATTATAAAGTAGCTTATGATTATCACATACCAAGCATGTGAATACCTTCATTATGTATTATATTCAAACATGGTGGAAATATGAATTACCATAGAACATTTCTTAAAACAAGTATTCTCCATCATTACATTAATAAAACCAAAAGTTATTGAATGTTTTCCATATATTAAATAATTTTGTAATGTCCATAATTTATATCATAAAATACTTATTAAAAAATACTTTATCAATTTAGAGGTCATTGAAACTATTCAATTTACTTTATCCAAATCTATCATCCCATTATATAAATTTAACACCATTATAACATCATTTGTGACATATCAAGTGGTATCTTTTGATAATCAAATTATCTCCTTTCTATTAATTCACTTTTTCATTCCAAAAACATCATGGAAAATACTCAATAAAATATTTAACTAGTTTCATATACCAAACTGTCTTTATATATTTAACAATTCATAATTTTTCAATCCTAATACCTAAATACTTGAATCCTTCCACATTAACAATTATATTGAAATATTTTTTCCCTCTCTCTAGAAATAAATTCTTTGGTCTGGGTTCTGAGTTGGGTAGTGACCATGTTTTCCCTAGAAAATACATTCAACTCCTTGAAATTTTTTCTCTCTATGGCCCCTTTTCCACATAGATATCATCTTCCCATCCATTGGAGATATTACAATAGTTTTATACTTCCCATATTCTAGATAATTAGTATTCTTAGTTGTATTTCCACTATGTCGATAACCACATGAACTATATTTAAAGTCAATCTTCCACTAATTTGATGGGATAGGAATCTAACTGATGTTCACATTATTTATCATATATCATGATAGATTATTAGAAATAATCACAATATCTTTTTCTTTAATCATCATCAAATTTGGTTGATCATATTGATTAAATAATCCATCAGATTCAATTATAACAAGATGACATATGGTTTTAGTCGTTGAATAAAATGAAAAACATGGTTTGAGAAACAATAATCTTATTGTAAACCCACATTATCATTTAATATATCTTATAAAATGTATTATTCATAACACATGAATTTTAATCTATGAAACTATAGGCTCATACATTTTTTTTCATATACATTATCAATTTAAATCCTCCATAATGGTTCATAAAGAGTGTGAATTTTCAAAGCATAATCCATGGGAGAGTAAAACTAGGTGTGATGCATGGACCATTTTTATGAAACAATT
Organism: Viscum album; assembly: GCA_963277665.1. Taxonomy (NCBI): domain Eukaryota; kingdom Viridiplantae; phylum Streptophyta; class Magnoliopsida; order Santalales; family Viscaceae; genus Viscum; species Viscum album. Next base: position 1,390,289,467 of record OY728126.1, on the reverse strand, counting down.
CAAAATCATGTCTTTCCCAATAAATTATTTTGGGTTATTTTATTCTCAGGTATATTTTTTAGATCCACATCCAATTATATTATTCATATAGGGATTACGTTCAAAAAACCACTCAATCTATCCTTTACCAATATTCCAATACATTTTTCTATACTTTAAATCATACTTCCAATAATTCTTAGATATATCCCTAAATATATCGTTAGAAATATCCTTATGGATCTCCCTAAATGTTTCTCATATGAGTTTCGAAATCATTACTAACCATTTCTGTTAATAACAACTACAGAATCACTAGATTTTAATACATGTATATTATTTCAATTTTTATGAATATACGTTACATTACACACACACCAAAAAAGATTATAATTTATTAGAGTAATTGGAAAAATGGAATGACAAACACTGGTCCCCAAGTGAGATACAACAACATATTCTATATTCTTCCTAACTAGAACCCTTCTTAGACATATCATACATGATACCTATCTTTATAACCTCAGGAAGAAAAACTTATGAAAGGATGAACACAAATGTTCAAAAAGGGAGATCATGGGATATATATAAGCATAACATGAAGATAGTGGTATGAGAACATTAGCATAGAATTTAAAAAATATACTTTTTATATCATAGATCATAATCATGAGTCATTGATTAATATGGGATGTTCGTAAGATGTAATTCATAAGGGAATCGAAGAAGATGTTCCATGAGAGTATAAGACATGGAATTTGTTCCATTTACATGAGCATAGATAATCACTTCCATATTATTCAATGCTCACTACCAGGACCAGCCTAGTTGAAAATGTATTTTACTAAACCTATTATACTCCCAATTCTAGCCCCTTATTATTGAACTATGTTTGTCATCCCATTATATCTCTATATTACTAGACTGATTCAAAAAACCATTACAGTGTTTTATATCTCATGAAATATAAATCATTGTCTAATGAATAGTAGATATATACAGGTCCTACCCATCTCGTAATGAACACCATATTTATTTTTACCACAAGATCATAAAAATTCAACCTATCAGAACCCATGAAATTAAATGGGAATCATAAATATTTAAACATATAATAATCCTTAAAAAAGAGATAGGTTCCATAATCATTTCATCATATAATATCTTGATAAGAAACTTCATCTAAATAATAATTTTATTATAGTATAACATATTCAAGAGAAACAGGATTCATAAAAGACTATTCTTCATAAACATAAACCATTTATAGAAACAATATCTACGGTATTATTTGATCATATCCCTATAAAGGAATAGGTAAAACAAACATATGTCATCTTTGATGGAAAATAATTTTTAAATATCATTAAAAATATTTCTTGAGGTAAATTTCCTAGTTGAAAAAAACTTTTTGAAACATAGTTTTTTAGGAAAAATACTTTCTTTGAGAAAAATCATATTTAAAATAAAAATCATTTCAAATTATTTATGAAAAATTGTTATTTTGAATATAATATTTAAAAAATATAGTGGAAGACTTATTGAATATATTGTTCTTGATAGTGGTCAATTCTATACATGTAATATGTATGAAAACAAAGATTGCTTTTACATTATGGAATAAGTCAAAAAGAGACATTATTGGAAGACAAAAAGAACATTACATATAAAACAATTTTTAAATATTCTAAAATATGGGTAGAAATTTATTTTAAAAATAATTATAGAATACAAGATAATTTTTTATAAATCAAATTCAAAAACATGGTTTTGGAAGAAAATAAATTTCTGATCAAAGGGAACAGTAAAGTCATCTATTCTTAAAAACCATAATTCAAATAAGTTAAAAAGTGTGTAAAAATGATATTATTACCTGAATAATAAATATTTAATTATAGTACAAGAAAATTCAATTTTTCTCATGATATATGTATAATAATATTTTACGATCAGAAGATTAATCATACATAATTTCAATTAATGATTAGATCTTGACATACAATCATTACCATATGGTAACATTGAATTATAAGCCCCATGAAAGTATAATAATTAATTGAAACATATAATGTAAAGTGAAAAATTAAATTCATTATTTTAAATTTAAAATGGTCAGTATATAAACATCATAAAAGATGATATGTTCATAACTTAACTTACATCTCAATGAAGCTTAATTGAGAAAAAAAATCATTTACATCTTTATTAATGTTGGAATCATGATCCACGTGAAATAATAACATAAATTGAGATATTTAATATCATGAAATATTTAAAATCGTGACTAAACATATCAGAGTGATGTATATACAACACAAATAACAAACTCGTAGTGAATATGGCACAAGTCTTAATGATATAAAAGTGGGACTATAAATACCCATACCTTAAGTCTTAACACCCATCATACTCAATCATAATTATTTTATAATAAATATAAGTTGGTTATAAATATATTATAGAATGGTGTTAATATATATAACACCATATAAGATGTTTTTATTTCCATTTGGTTTCTGTTTGTTAGAAATTCAATATTAACATTTCATTTTGGGTAAAAACTATTTTTCCTTTCCAATACATTTATATTTGTTATATATTTTTTTAACTTACGTTAATAATGATTTCATCATCTATATAACAATAAATATATATATATATATATATATTATAATTTATTTTTTAATAATAATCTACAAAATTTATAAATTGGAAATTCAATACACTATTCCTGGAGATGAGAGTCCATATGAACGCATGAATGTTTTTTCATTTTTCTTCTTGTATTGAATGAAATAAAATTAAGTAATATATATTATTAATCTAAGATCCTATTTATATCCTATTTAAAACAAAATATTTTTAAACCAATCCATAATACATTCCATTTATAGCGCGAACAAATCACACTATTTCACGACGGGGTAGTTCCCCTACTCAAGAAGCACGTTATCATATTCCAACAAAATAGAAGCATAAATCAATGTGTGATATAAAAATTAAAAAAACATCATAATATAATAAAATATATATATATATAATTATTATATTTTCATCATTATTCCTGTCATTGATAGCTAGTAATAGAAAAAAATGACATTAGTCCGTGAGACGGTATTCTACTGTACACATGAAGAGTGATTTAGAAACTCATTTGATGATAGTGTTTGATTCTTATGATATTTACCATGATAGAAATAAATTTATGTATACTTAGGATGATTAGTTTATTATTCAATTGTAATATAAAATTTATTAAATGGGTTTTAGAAAAAAATAAAATAAAAACGTTCGTTGATGAATGCTACCTCTTCTTCAGGTATCGCTTTTGGGTATGCACAATAGGACATCTATTTTTTGATTTATGCCCAAATTATTTATTATATGATTATTTGAGGGAATTTATCAAGTGATTTTGTTAGGGTTTGGTCCATACAAATTTCTTGATATGTTTGAAGAAGTGGGAGTGTGAGTTCTCTTTTAGGATTGATGGGGAGTGGAAGTTTTGTCAATACACAAAACCATCCACTATTGGGAGATCTTCCTTACCTAATGTGCCTCAAAAAATTAATAATAATGTATTGTAGTAATTAATTTTATATATATACCTCCACCACAAAAAATAAATACATTTTTTTATTGTGTTATTCCTTAGTCATTATGTTCACAGCATTTTTTCATTATATTTTTTCTCAAAACACATCAATATTTTTATTTTCGTATTTAATTTATCGATTTTTAATATGATTAAAAAGATATTTATTAGATAATTTATAACCACTAATTATAAAAAATAATTCCAATTCATAAAATAAAAACAAATGGGTATGTAAAATCAGTTTTAGAATAAACACATGTAATGAAAAAACCATATTTTTACCGCAATGAAATTAATTAATTCTAAGTTATTCATGATAAATTATGGTAAAAAATTACTTTCATATATTAAATAATATAAAATATTCTTATTACAAATATATAATTAGTTTTTCACAATTTAATTCATAGAATGGTTATAAATTAATTTAAAATTAATCTTATAGACATGTCAAGAAAGTGTATTTTTAGATATAATTTTCAAAAGTTTACATCTTTTTTGTATTTAATTTAATTATAAAATTAATTAAAATGGAATAAATTAGAAAAATATGTTTATAAATAATCAAATTATTCATTATAATTTATTTAAAATAAAATTTACCTTTAAAATTAATTGATCAAAAAAGCCTTTTTCAATTAAAATGGAACTTCGGATAAAAACATGAAAAATTAATCCTAAGATAATTTTTATATTAAAATTTAATAAATTATTTTTATTTTTTCAATTAAATTCTATAATAGTGGTAAAAATTATATTCAAAATAAGTTCTCTATTAAGATAAAATAATTCTATTTTTTGAAAAAACACAGTTATTGTCGTAAAATTAAATTTTTTTTCTCAAGCATAAAGAAAAAATAAGATTAATATTAAAAATTATATTCGATATATATTATTTACAATTTATCATTAATATTTATTTACAATGATTTTTTTAATCTATTGGTATAACCATGGTTTTGTGAAGGAAAATAAATTTGTTGAAAATTATTTAATTTTATATTTGAAGGGGTTTTATTTTCAATAAAAATTAATTTCTAGCCAAATGACTAATTATATAATCGTGTTTAAACCATATTTTAATAATTTATTCTATTTTATTGATACATTCCTTTAAAATGGATATGATATTTCAATCATGTATTAATATATTAATAACATTTATTGCTTCTTTTAAACTCGGTGTTGCGTGTTATGTTAACTTTATTTGGTACTGTGTGAAACAAAAGAAAGCATAGTATTTCAACTCATTCAAGATAAAACGAGTCTTACATATAAAAGAAGATAAAATTATTTTTATAGGGAAAACTAAATATTGAAATGTTTAAATTATTTTGAAAAGAAAATATTACACAAAATCAATGGGTGTTACAATATATCACTATTTTTTGCATCCTAGGAAAAATATTTGGGTATTCACTATTTATACAATCGGACGTAAACTGTGTTTACTAAAAAGCTACATGCCATGCGTTCCACATTCCAGGTGCCAAGGATAAACTCATAGGTCTTTAGCATTTATCTCATTCAAATTACACATCATGTACTCACAAGATACATGTTTTGTGTTCTGAATTTCATGTCTTCTCAAAACCCATAGAAGGACTTGTGAGTTCATTGGATGTTAGACAATAAGAATGTTCAAATCCAGTTACATGTCATGTTTCACGCATTTTATGTCTCTACATGTCTCCCCAAAAGATATTATTGGTTTTAAAATCAATAGAAATAATGGAAAACATTTTTTATTTCTTAGATAAGCATGATGTATTTAATTAATAATCTAGGTTTTCAGTCACATGTGATTTTAACCATTTTTTTACTACACGGTTTAAGAGATTTTCACCTTTAAACTATGCAGACTACACAACATGTATGCCAGTTACACAATATGGAATCTGAAAATCCATGTTCCTAAATAATCATGCTAACATGCAATGTCAAATAAATTTTCCTTGTCTTATTGCTACTAGTTTTGTCATATATCAAATGATATGGATGGATGTATTTCACATGGGTGAAAAACATCCACTCTAGATAAAAGTTTTATAATACTCTCTTACAAGACAAAAATACTTATCAATTCCCAATATAATCTCTAAAAATTCTTCATATGTTCTTAGTTAATTATTAAAATAAAAAGTTGAATAATGATAATTAAAATATTGAAATAATATTAATTAAATATTAATATTATGTAATTAATATTTTGAATTGATAGATCTAACAACTATTTTCACATATAGATCATCAATAAGATAAATATTTATAATTTTGATAGGTGTCCCCTTTGATTTCACTTTATGGTTTCAAGAATATTAGAAGCACATAGGTGAGGGAATTAACATAATTGTTTCATCGATTCGATGGATCATTTCAGTATATTGTAAAATACATAAATATCATGACCAATAAATGTTTTCAGAAGAATATTAACATGATTGGACCCAGAACATATAGAGATGACTTTTACACATTAAATTTATAATTTATTTATTTATATTTGGACGAAATGGTTACCACATTTTAGGAACATTTATTGAATATGATGTTGACTGAATGTAAACCCAACATCGATTGCCATCATTTCCAAGGGAGGATCAATGTGTGTAATCCCTCTAGTAGTGATCCGCATATTCTATTTCGTACATCAAATTATATCAATTGGCTTCTAATTTCTTGAGTAGTCGATCCAGCATCTAGAATTTTTTACCATAATAACTTAATACCTTTTGGGTTCGAAAGAGTTCTTCCCATTCTTGAGAAGACTTTTTTAACAATTAGTTAGAGAAATCCATTGTGTTGAATAATTATCAATGTTTGATTAACCTATATAATAGATGATACTATCTATTTATAAATAAATGTTTTTTATAAAATATTATTTAATTTGTTATCATACCAAAAATAATATTATAATACTTATCAAACCACAAGCCAAATAGTATTATTATTATTATTATTATTATTATTATTATTATTATTTAATAGTTTGTGCTAACTCATGCAATGATAAATAATATTTTATGAACTTGTAATCTAATAATTATCATCAGAAATGATATTGGTCCACATGAACACTTTAGTATTTCTTGAATATCATAATAAACATTTACTTAAATAAATTATCCATAAATAAATATCATCTCCAGTATCCATCAAAAAAATATTTATTAAAAATTAAATAAATAAAATAATTATTTTATCTAAAATCTGGAGATTAAATATTTATTTTATATTCACATGATTCAATAAATTATTTATTAAATAATAAATAATTACTTATTACCATCATAATATTATCTATAAATTAAACATGAATAAAATTATCCATCAACCTTGAGAATATATTTATTCTACTAAATAAATTCAAATATAACTTAATCAAGATCAACTAAAACACATAGTTTTTTACACATTAGGATCATTTCTCATTGCAATAAGACTTTATGTTCTATGGTGTAAGATTAATTTATTGCAAAGGGCTACGGAATCTAAGAGAAATAAATTAATTTAATAATGTCGACAACCACATGTAAATTCTCATTGTGTTATAAAGTCGCTTTTTTAATATCTCAACAAGAAGGTGGAACATCTTTTTCATCAATCCATATGCATTATATATGTTTCTTTGACAATTTGAAAAAAAACTAATCATTACACCATGGATATGGAATGTAATGAGATGAATCAATTTCAATCATATCTCTAAGTTATCGAAGTCCATAAGAACCAAAGGGAATATCCATCCCTAAATTATTCAACAAAATAGATCACCTGTGATGCACACAATATATCCAACATATCCATCAACTATATAATCATGGGTTAAAAAATTAATCTAACTCTATGAGCCAATATATCAATTGAAAAAAAATATAATCTCTATGGAACATTACAAACACTTGTAGATATGAATATCTAATTACACAAAACTAGATGAATCTCTACTAGCGGGATAGTATCATATCTCATAATATATTGATTAACAACTATGATATTCATTAGAAGAAGGCTCATCCGCTTATGAGTACTCAAACCAGAATGTATACAAAATATGTTTTCCACCATAATAATTTATCTGAATGTTGAAAAATTATTGAAAATATCTATACGGAATTTCACAGTTCTCATCATATAGGGGAAAATCTCTGACCTTATCTTTGTGACAAATACACTAGGAAATTATCACATTATTATTATAACTGAGAACATTAAATACGTGAAAATAAATTTATAATAATATTCACTCTATTGAACATTCACGTAATCTACAGAACTAAGTTTTTAGTTCTAGTCCACCATGTCATATAAGTATTATATCATCATATGAATAAAATGTTTTAGAAAAAAGTTTTCCTTGGAGGATAGACACAATACCATTAAAGATATTGAAAATATTTCTTTCAAGATTAAGTATAGAGTATTAGGGATGCCTGTATAATCTTGTAAAGTTATCCACATACTTATCCACAAATTCTTTTTCCTTCAACATTAATTTTAGTAACTTTTTATCCATTTCAACTCACTACTCTTGGGTGAAGTGTGTCATGATGAATATGGTGTGGAATGTTCTGCATTACATACTTTTTATTTATCAAGTATCTATCATGGTCTACAAAAATGACCATCCTTGATCATTATTTCCTTTAATACAATACACATTCAAAATAATTTTCTCATTTTCATTATATTCTAAATCATGGAATATCATTTTGAGAGGGATAATTCATTTTTTAGCTACAAATTGATTAATTTTTATATTTAAAGACATCATCTTATATAGCTTGAAGATATCAGTTAATTTCATAGTAGAACAATTGTTTTATAAATTTTGGTATCGTTATTAATCATAACTTGATTAAGCTACACTAATATATTCAAAATATTCTTAGTTCAAACTTTGTTAGTATTTTTTTCGTAGGGGAATCTTTACATTTTCTTTGGATGTTGATTCCATTTCTTCTGTTGATTCCCTAGAACCAACATATCTGTATACTATGATTACCCTTATATATATACATATTTATATATACATGTGTTTATCTTACCATAAATGTGTTGATATTTTTTTCTCCATATTACCTATGGTAATCTCCTTAGATGACATATTTAATGTTAATGTAAAAGCAGTACACATGATATTATGAGAACCAAGACATACCATGGTAGCAATCTTAATGTTATTTCCTATTTCCCATATACATCATACTAATTAGACATAGATTATTTGTGATCATTGAGTGTTTGGTGCACATAATCATTGAGTCTTTGTCTCGTTATGTTCATACATGATAGTCTCGCGTAGAAAAATCATGATGACAGACCTGCCAAAAGTAACCCCACATGATTCAAGTGTCATTATTTGTTCCAATCTATGAATATGTGTTTTGATCTACACACTATATTTCATTATCAATGTAGACCATTTGATCATGTACCTTGATTTATGGAAAAAATCATGACATTAACGTTGTGGTGATGTAGATTTTGTGTGGTGTGTCTTTAGTGGAATGAAAATGGTTAAATGATCATGATGGATTTTTTTTTGCTTCTGATTTAAGGAATTAATAACATAGGCCTAATTGATAAGTATGGTGGTGTATTACTTAAAACTAGGGCTATAGTAGAGTAAGGTAATTCCATACTGTCTTTTCAATGAAGAATAAAAAAAGGATCATGACATGAAAGGTTCAACCTCATTTATGGGATATCATGAGACAAAGAGATATATTACAGAGGGTATATTTGTAGACATATTTTCATTTTTATGACTATTTCTTAAAAATTTATGGTTGTCGATGGGTTTTTAGTCTCCACTTATAGTTTATTAATTATATGCAAAATTATAAAGAAAAGGGCCTATAAGGTGCCACACACTAGTGTATTCCAGAGTCTTCTCCATTCTAGTGAATATGAGAATTGTGCATAGTGGGACCCACATTGGGGTCTGAGATGTTTCAAAAAATAAAGGTTCTCAAAGGAATAAAAAATTTCATTATTATTTGAGTATGGAATAATTTGTTTAAATTTATTTAATAAAATAATTGAAAAGGTGTTAATAGAAAATATAGAAAATATTGTATGAAAAAATATTATTTAAATACTTATAGTAATAGTGAGTATAGTAAATGAATTGGTTTTATAATTCATTATGTTTATTATATATTATAATTAAGTGATAAATTATAAATAATGTTTATTATGTAGTTAGATCATCCAAACCTCTTTTTTATCACTTATTTTTTGCTCATTTATTATACTAGGTTAGGATACCTTTTCCAAGTAATCAATTAACACTACATTAGTTATAGGGGTCAATTCTAAAAGTTAATATTCTTATACATGATTTTTTGAGATCCACTATCCATTATCTCATGTCCATGATAGATAAATCCTCTTTTTAATTGTTCGATCCAAGAACACCTTCGCAGATAGAAGGAACGGTGTGGTAGTGGGTGTTTTGACACTATATGATTAATCGACGTTCCATAATATCTCTAGAAATTTGATTATTAGAATTCACATGGACTCATGAGGAGATTTTGGTTGATCTATATTAGTTCAACTTTCAATCCTTCGAGATAAAATCACATACAAGGAGATATTGTCTAACATGCTTCATAATAGAATGAGGTAATCATTCATATGTATTTTAAGGAATAATTAATTCACATGTTATCCTATAAATATTATTAGGGATCGAATCACTAGAGAAAAGGATTTTTTATTGCTCTAGGGGTAAAAAAAATTAAATCCCAATCCAATAGAATCTATTGAGCACCCCATATAATTATGTCATGACCCATCCCCCGGGGTCTGTGTCATGACCACCTCATACCCACCTTCCATAGGCCAGGGGCCGGTGACGAGCACCAAAAGTCATAATCCCTATAAACTAGGAATACATTGCCTTTATAACCTGTGAACACATTCCACAAATCAAACAAAAATAAACGAGAACAAGTTAACTATATATTAAAAATAGTGTGTTCAGTAAGAAAAAGGGGCCAGAATTCAATCCCTACTAGAATGTACAAGAAAACTAAAAAGTACATGTAAACTGAAATAGATTTTGTGATCTCCCACCAAAGACCCTACCTGAAGGGTATGTATAGATATTGAATGGTTATCTCTGTGGTATGCCTCGTCTAATGTCCACCTCTGAGCTACCTCCATTCCTGGTGCACTCGTCCTCAGTCAGCGTTGTCTGTCGTCTGCACCAAAGACAACAAGGTACAGGCGTAGCCTATGTAGTGGTGAGTATAACGAAACTCTGAAGAGACTTCGAGACCCTCAAAGGTCTCACAAAAATCACAAAGGGTTAACTACAAACCATAAAAACAACTTAAAACCCTACATAGGTATATTCCCATACATATACCCAAGTTATCAAGTATTCCCATATCATTCATGAGGAAAACATCAGGACCAACTCTTATCCAAAGTATAATTGTTCCACATAGGAAGGAATACTATGACGAAAACACCACATGGGTAAGTACCACAAAGGTAACACCACACAGAAGAATACCACGAAGGTATCACCACATTAGTAAGTACCACAAAGGTATGCAAAAAAAAATAATACCACCAAGGTATCACCATGAAGGTAAGTTCAATAATGGTACACCATACATAAGAATACCACAAAGGTATTACCATGAAGGTAAGTACCACAAAGGTATGCCACATAGAAGGATACCACAATGGTATTACCATGAAGGTAAGGACTCGTCTCACACTAGTTATAACTTAGGTTCTCTAGCCAAGATGATTAGATGTAACTACTGAATCGTCTTACTCTGTTTAAGGGCAGACCCACTTAGGATCCTAAATCATCAGACCCACGTTGGATCCTAAATCATCAGACCAAAATATGATCCTAATACAGAAGACCCACATATAATCCTAGAGTAGTCCCACGTGGATTCCTTGAGTGGATACAGGTGAGACTCTCGAACACAGACCCACGTAGGATCCCAATGCACAGACCCAGATAGGATCTCGTTCTCATGTTACAGCCAGCTATAAGGTTCCTTCAATAAGCTCTCATAATTCCAGGAGGGTCTATACTTCAAGCCACATGTCGATACTACATCTTCCTCAATGTCCCACAAAGATTTCTCCCAATGGACATCCATGTAAAAGGGGTCTCAATGCAAAATACAGTTCATCAATCAAACGCCTTGTCTGTAAGTTATTGGAGTTTCTGTCCTGGGGGCCCTGATGGATTCGTGTTCAATCCAATCCAATCGTACCCCAAGATTATACAAAACACAAGTGGGGTATACCAAAAGGACCTTCTCAATCCATAGATTCTAGTGTCATAGATGGTTCGTCAAATGGACGCATGTAGATCAGGATATGGACGAAAGATCAAAAATGGGTCAAAGTTGGTCCTGGTCCGATCTGAGCTGGCTGGACCGACCTGGCCTGACCCGGCCTGGGCTGACCCGACCAACAGGATCCGACATGGCTCGTTGGTTCCGGCCCGTCCCGCTTGGTTTCTCGCGACCCGCAGTTGGTCTGACGGTCGACCCTCCTCCGTGGTGTGGTCGCGTGTGGCGCCCCCCTACGGCTTGTAGCAATCCAGCCTCCCCTCCAACACCATCGTGGCCTTGTGACACAGACACATGCCGCCATCACCATCAGATGGACAGCCACTGCCGTCTTCGCAGCTGGCCGGGGTGCCAGCCGCTCCTTTTGAGCCCTTCCAGCGACATTCCTCGGGTCACTAGGCACGCCCCGGTGGCCCATTCTTCATTCTCCAGACTCCCACACTCGGCTCGGGATGTTTTTGTTGATTCAAGAACATCAAAATACTACAAAAGTTGCATAGAGGTCATGCCTTATTCATTCGCCCCATGCCCTCCGAGTTAGAACGGCAGCAAGTGGCTTATTTTTTCTTTAATTAGGAAGAATATAAATGTTATTTAATCAATATGAACATCAAGAACGGGGAATGGGATAAAAAAACAATCCCTACCTCTATTGTTCATTGAAGATGTCATGAGAAGAATTTGGTGAAGGCGATGAGGGTGCCAACGATCGTTTCTTCTGCAATACGCTTCCGAAGTCGGGCTCATTGGTCATCCTGGTTCGTGATTCTAAAGTATGATCTTCCTCGGGAAGGGATTTCTGTATAAGAGAAAGTGTTTCTCCAATGTTCTCCCCAAGCCTCCCTTTCACCATATATTTCCCCAATGAAATGAGCAGCCAAACATTAAAATATTTTTATCAATTTAACTTACGTTGGAAAAAATAATTGTTTTGGGTTGTCACAGTTAAATGGAACAATTAATTGTTTTGTGTTGGCATAATTAAATGGCACAATTAATAGTATTGCGTTTCCAAAATTAAATGGGAGGATTCCAAGGGATTTTACCACATTAAAGAGGGGTTCGGGTGGTCCCCACCACTAGAATTCCAAATGGGTGTTTTCTAGTTTGGGTGGTCCCCACCCCCATAACACAAAACGAGGGGTTTCAAAAGAAAAATATATTATCAAATATATTATTTTTCTTATTCCACAAAAACATGAAAAACAATATTCTAACCTCGACCAACTACAGTCGAGGTGAAAGTCCTCTTAAGAGAATAAAGGTGGTGCGAGTTCAACGGTGCCCTCAGATTTCAATTCTGATCATCGGTTCAAAAGTTACAAAAACCCACTCGCACGTTTACTGAACGTACATAAAAAAGTTCAGAAATTCATTCCAGGCACACCCGGCCTCACAATCAAGTTTCTTCACTTTTCACGGAATCATAATATTCCATATATTAAAAAAAATGGAATTTTTCTGGGTCTTTACATTCTCCCCACCTTAGGGCTTTGCGTCCATGAAATCCAAATCACAAAAGCTAGGAAAAAAAGTTGTGGTACTGGGAACGAATCCGAGCCTCCCTCTCCCATGTGCTCTCCGGGGGAATCCAATGCTACCAATATAATGGACCAAAGGTATCGATTTCCCATGAAGGAATATATTTTTTCGATCCTCAATATCCACTGGAACCTCCGTAAACATCGCCTCAATGTCGATGTCCTGCTCTCCCCAGTAGATGATGTGTGAAGGGTCGTGCATGTATCTCCTTAGTTGGGATACATGGAAATCTTCATGCAACCGGTGTAACTGAAGTGGAAGACCTAAGCAGTATGCCACCTCGCCAACTCTACGGAGGACCAAAAAGGGTCTACTGAAACTCAGAGACAACTTTCTGCCCTGACCGAATCTCCGCAAACCTCATTGAGGTGAGACCCGTAGGAAGACGTGGTCACTATCCTAGAACTCCAGAGGTCTCTGTCTAATGTCGACATAAGACTTCTTCCTACTTTGTGAAGTCTTCATTTTCTCTTGGATGATCTGCACCTTCTCTGTGGAAGCCCGTACCATATCTGGTCTCATGAGTGTGGACTCCCTAGGTTCACTCCATTACAAAGACGATATACATGGTCAGTCGTAGAACTCCTCAAAATGTTCTATCCAAATGGTGGAGTGATAGATATTGTTCTAAGAAAACTCCACCAAGGGAAGGTGATCATCCCAACTACAACCGAATTCAAGGATGCAAGAACACAACATGTCCTTGAGTGTCTGAATGGTCCACTCAGTTTGGCCATCCGTCTGAGGATGGAAGGCGGTGCTCAAACAAAGTTACGTCCTGAAAGCCTCATTCAACCCCTTCCATAGCTGGGAAGTGAAACATCCATCAATATCGGAGACAATCCTCGAGGGTACTCCATGTAGCCGTATAATCTCCTGCACATAGAGGCGCCCCATGCTCTCTACTGACCCCTGCTCTCTGATCGGTAGGAAGTGGGCCGACTTGGTGACTCAGTCGATGATCACCTAGATAGAATCATAACCCTTGGATATACGTTGAAGTCCTATCATAAAGTCCATGTATACCCCATCCCACTTCCACTCAGGGACCTCTAAAGGCTGAACTATGCCTAATGGTAACTGATGCTCCGCTGTAACTTGTTGACTAGTGAGCCACTAGGAGAAACACTCTGCTACTACTTTCCTCATTCTTTGCAACCAGTGATGTCATCGGAGGTCCTGGTACATCCTCGTCACTCCTGGATGTACCACTAGAGGGGATGTGTGGAACTCCCTCAACACTTCCTCCAGAAGCGACACTGGTACCACGGTACGTCCTCTGAAGAGGATGATGTGCTCCCAGCCTTCATAAAATTCCATCAGGTGCTTTCCCTATGGACTTCTGAACATGTAAAGCTGCATAGTCAGTGTCCCCACGCTACCCCTCCCTGACTTGCTGATGAAATGGGGGAGTGACTATAAGATACTGAAGAAAAGAGGCTCCATCTCATTCCACAAATGATATTTGTAAAGAGGTTAGCTACTCTGTCACCTCATCTAGCAGATGTATACTAGATCTCATGCTCAGTTTATCTGCTACAACGTTTCCCTTCCTAAGAGAATATACTATCTCAAAGTCACCGTCTGGGAGTGACTCAATCCAACGTCGATATCTTAGGATTAGTTACTTATGATAAAAGATATACCTGATACTCTTGTGATCAGAGTAGACTGTATAACTTTCACCCATCAAGTAATGTCACCACATCTTCAAAGCGAATACCACTACTGCTAACTCCAAGTTATGGATACCATATTTCTGCTCATCCTGAATCAGCTATTGAGAAGAATATGCAATAACGGCTTGCTCCTGCATCAGAACACATCTGATCCCGGTCCCTGATGCTTTTCAGTGACTACGTTCCCAACGCCCTCATCCGGAAGCCTCAAGATGGGGGAACTAGTCATACTCTACCTCAGCTCCTAAAACCCCCATTGGGATTTATCTGACCACATAACGGGTTTCCCCTTCTTCATCAAAGCTAATATAGGTTCTGTAACTCTGGAGAAATCTGGCACAAACCTGTCCATGAATCCGGAGAACTTAGGAAAATCCTTACCTACATCACACTCCTAGTTGGTTCCCAAGCTATTACTGCCTCAATATTTTCTAGATCCACCGCAACACCAGCCTCTAAGATGACATGTCCCA
Organism: Viscum album; assembly: GCA_963277665.1. Lineage (NCBI taxonomy): Eukaryota > Viridiplantae > Streptophyta > Magnoliopsida > Santalales > Viscaceae > Viscum > Viscum album. Next base: position 1,390,273,854 of record OY728126.1, on the reverse strand, counting down.
GAAAGTGAACATCTAGTATATAAAACTGGAACATTGAGTGCTTACCATAATGCCAGTACTCTCGGAGTTTGTCCATAACTATCTGAAAATTAAAAGCATGATCCTCCTCAATAGCCGAGTTGATCAGAATGACGTCGATGTAGACTACTAAAAAGCAATCATGGTGTGGCTAGAATATCAGGTTCTTGAGTCCCACGAACACTGCTGGATCATTTTTCACACCGAACGGCATGAGGAAATACTCATAATGTCCATACTGACATCTGAAAGCTGTCTTCTGCATATCCTCGTCTCATACTCTCAGATGGTGATAACCTGATCCAAGGTCTATCTTCAAGAACAACCATGCTCCCTATAGCTGATCAAAGAGTTTGTCAATCCTCAAGAGTGGGTACATGTTCTTCACAGTCACCTCTTTTAGGCACTGATAGTCAACAAAATTTCTCAAGCTCCCATCTACCTTCATGGAAAACAAACTCGTGGGTGCCCAAGGAGAAACAATGTTTCAGATGAATCCCTTCCCATGTAAGTCCCCTAGTTGTACCCGTTGCTTAGGAACCTCCGTGGGAGCCATCTGATACACTGGGGTAGATATCAGTGTCATCCCGGGGTTCAAGTAAATGTAAAATTCCCCCTCTCAACGAGGAGGTAGACCCAATACATCATAAGTAAAGACATCTGCATACTGGTCCACCACTACAGGATAGCTTGGACTATCCACATCAACCGCACCAAGGGTAAGGCTGGCCAACTGGTGAGTGATCGACAGCACCCTTCTTCTGGTAATTCCATATTGTGCTACAAAGGCTCCCTTCTCACCAGTTAAGGTAAACATACTTCCATCCATGCAGACATTGCTCACTCTACACCTAATATAGTCTATCTGAGCATGGACTGTAGATAACTACTCCATACACAAGATGGCATCATAAGGTCTCGACGCCAATACTGGGATATCCACGCCGAATCTCTCATCTCCTAGAGTAAGGTCATAGTGCTAGAACCAGTGTGTCATCGTTGAATCTTCTCTTGTAGGATTCTCTGGCCGTAAGGATCGAGCCAACATATCCACCAGAATCTCCGAGATCCGAACTAGCGTAGTGGAAATAAAAGAATGACTAGAACATGTGTCTATAATTACTGAAGCTATGGTGGAGTAGGTAAAGATCATACCATGTATCATATCCGGTGCGCCATGGTCCTATGCCTCAGCTGCCTAAAGCTAAGCTCACCCCTTTCCACCTGCTCCTTATAGTTAGGGTGGACCACCTAGTGGTGGGGGCAGTAATATCTCAAATCATCACCCACCGCCAGCTTCACAGTCAGATCCTCTACCATGACCGCCTTCTCCTTGAAGACCTCCTCAGTTGAATCGTTGTCTCTGCCTGGGCATCCCTTCGACCATCTGCTGATCCTCTGTACAATGGGTCAGGTAGTAACGGGTCATGTGACACTACCTACCGCATGTGTAACACTGCCGAGTCTTTGCATTACTAGCTCTGTCTCAGGTCCCCCGCACAATGGACCATGAATCATGCAGTCATCTGCCTGTAGGTCTAGTCCTCTTGGACCTCTGTGACATAGTTATGCTTACAGCTATAGAAAACTTTTCTATGTGATGCCCGGTGGTGGGTCTCATAGCTAGTGTCATCTCAACAAGAAAACTTTCCACTAAGAGGGCTCCCTCTAACACCCCCTCCTGCGTTGGGATGTTGAGAGAAATCATCAAAGCCATGATTTCCCACATGAGTCCCTTCTCGAAGGTCTGAGCCTTGAAGAATGGGTCATTCACTATATCAGTGGATCAACATGAGAGATCAGTGAACCTGGCTGAGTACTGAGTCACAGTCATGCTACCCTGCTGGAGATGAAAAATCTCTTGAATGCGCATTGTGTGAAGGGTCGCTGGGACAAACTCTGCTCGAAATAGGATCTCAAAGTCTTCTTAGTGAAATTTCACGTCATAGTGAACCTGGAGCATCAAGCTCCACCATCTTTCTATTGCTTCTTATAGAAGACTGGCGACAAAGATCACCATGAGATCAGCTGTTGTCCCTACTAGTCGGAAGACTCGCACCATAGCCTCCAGCCAATCCTTAGCCGACTGTGGGTCTGCCTCACCCCTGAACCTGGGTGACCTCTAGCGCTGGTACTCTTGAACCATGTTCAAACTGATTTCACTCTCTTCTGCTGGGGTTGGTGGAATCGGTGACCCAATGGGTAATGGTACTGTTGGTGCCTCTGCCAGTGCCCGTACTTATAAAGGGCCCTCCACCAAGGCCTCATCGCTCAGTGGGCTATCATCGAGTACAATACTCAGAACACTAGCTGGATGTCTACGTTGAGGCATACTGAAAAGTAATAATTGTGCCACTGTCAATAAATAATACTTTGTGAGATGACACAAAAAGATCATAAGGAAAACTTTTTGAAACACACACAAAATGAGTGTTTTCGTGCACTAGGTCAGAATTCAAGAGTCAGGGTCCTGGTTTTTGGATACATCAGACATCACACCAAAACTGGATTCCCTAAATTTATAAACACACCTACTAAACATAACAATATTTCTGTTTAAAAAGTTTTGATTACAATTTTATATGGTGTAACTAAATCCTCTGATAATAATTTGTCAAGACCAATCCCCAGGGGCTCCTGTCGTGACTACCCCAAGCCCGACTTCCATAGGATAAGGGTTGGCGAGTAGCAGCGAAATGCGTAAACCCTAAAAATTGGAAAGGCGTTGCCTTTATAACTTGTAAACACATGCAACCATGAACAAATCAAGATAAGAGCCCAACAAAACTGTATATTAAAAAGAGTGTGTACAGTATGAAAAAGGGGCCAAAATACAAGCCCAACTGGAATGTACAAGAAAACTGAAAAGCATAAGTAAACTGAAATAGCTTCTGTGAACTCCTGCAAAGGGCCCTACCTGAATGGTAAGTACAGCTCTTTAACAGTCATCTCTGTCATACACCTCGTCTATTTCCCACCTCTGAGATACCTCCATTCCTAATACTCTAAACCTCAGTCAGCGTTGTATGTCATCTGCACCAAACACAACAAGGTTTGTGTGTAGCCCGTGCATGGGTGAGTATAACGTCACTCAGAAGGTACCCTGAGACCCTTAAAGGTCTCACAAAACACATAAAGGATCAACCACATTGCATGTAAACATATGAAAAAAATATTTAGGTATATTCCCATACATATACCTAAGTTATCAACTATACCCATCTCATTCATGAGGAAAACACCATGCCCAACTCTTAGTAAAAGTATAACTGTTCCATGTAGGAAAGAATACCACAAAGGTAACACCACAAGCGAAAGTACCACAATGTAAGAACCACATATAAGAATACCACAATGGTATCACAATGATGGTAAGTACCATGAAGGAATTCCACAAAGAAGAATACCACAATGGTTTCACCAAGAAGGTAAGAACTACAATGGTATGCCACACAGTAGAATACCACAAAGGTATTACCACGAATGTAAGTACCATAATGGTAAGCCACATAGAATGATACCACAAAGGTATTACCATGAGGGTAAGGACTCATATCACACCTGGAATAATTTAGGTACAGTAGAAAAGATGATTAAATGTAACTACTGAGTCATCTTACTCTGTTAAGAGGTAGACCCACGTAGGATCCTAGATCAATAGACCCACGTAGAATCCCAAATCACCAGACCCATGTAGGATCCCAATACAGTAGACCCACATAAGATCCTAGAGTAGTCCCACATGGATTCTTAGAGTGGATCTAGGTGATACTCTCAAACACAATCCCGTGTAGGATCGCAAAGCACAGACCCACATAGGATCCCTTTCTCATGTTACAGCCAGTTACAGGGTTCTCGCACTAAGCTAGCTTATATCTTGGAGGTTCCACTCGCCATGTAGTAGGTCGATACTCCAACTGATACGAAGTCCCATGAATATGTACCCCAAACTACCGCCACGTAATATGGGTCTCAACGCAATAACCAGTGTGTCAATCGGATGACCGGTCTATAAGTTATTGGTCGTTTAGTCACGAGGGCTCGGTAGGATTCATGTACGATCCAACCCGATCATACCACAACATTATCCAAAATTCAAGTGGGGTATAAAAAATAGGACATCTCGATCAAAGGGTTTTGGAACTGTAGATGGTTCATAAAACAGATGGTCATAGATCAAGTTATGGACGAGACAATGAAAAGGGGTCGAAGATGGCCCAGGTCCCGCCCGACCCTGTCGGACCGACCCGATTCGACCCTGGCTAGGTTGACCCAACCCGCGGGATCCGACCTGGCCCGCTGGGTGTCACGACCCATCCTCGGGGCCCGTGCCGTGACTACCCCAAGCCCACCTTCCATAGGCCAGGGGCTAGCGACTAACACCAAGGCGTAAATCCCGATAAAAAGGGAAGGCATTGCCTTTGTAAAGTAAACAAATACACAGAGTAAGCAAGCAGAAGTAAACACTAAGTAAAAATGGGTACAAAAGTAAGTGCGGAAAAGTAAGTGGGCCAGAATACAAACCCAAACAGAATGTAAATTACAACTGAAAAAGGAAGTAGAACAACTGAAAATAAAAACAGCAACTGAAAAGTAAAGCCGCAACGTCGAGCCGTCCACTGGAAGCGCCACCTGAAGGGTGGGTACATATAGCCTCCACAGCTCCTCGGGTCCAGCCATCCGCTCCGAGTACGTCCTGCCCTGTGGTCCACCTCCAGGTACCGACCTGATCCACAAGCCTCTACCACGATCAGCGTTGTCCGTCGTCTGCATCCAACACAACGTAGTGCGGGCATAGCCTGTGTAGGGGTGAGTATAAGCTACTCAGTAGGGACCCTGAGACCCCCGAAGGTCTCCCAGAATCCAAAAGGGTAATCCACAAAGGAAGGATACAATCATGAAGTAACATCCCACACTACTCAGGTATATTTATATACATATACCTAAGTCATCAATTCCCTATTGGCTCCAACATCCGAGCCCGAGTTCGATCACATCCACACAAGAAATCATAAAGTAATCTACACAGGATATCAAGTCAATCTTATCGAAGATAATGATTGGAAGTCAAGACTCAGCTCACACAGGTATACGTCTTCGTAAGATGATAGAGGTGATTAGATGTAGCCACTGATTCCTCTAAGCCGTCGGACCCACACAGGATCGATAGGTACTAACCCCCGCAATGACCAAGAAAGGATCGATTGGTACTAACCCCCACAATGACCTACAAAGAATCGATAGGTACTAACCCCTGCAATGACACACACAGGATCGGACCCACACAGGATCTGTAGGCGCTGGCCTACATAGGACCACTGAGCACTGAACCACAATGGATCTGACCCACACAGGATCTGTACCACTGATCCACGTAGAATCGCTGACTGTTGTAGTCATCGCAGTCGAATCCACAGAGGATTTCTGTACAGTCGTCATCGGCGTCGCAGTCGCAGCCAGCTCTAGGGTTCCCGCACACAGCAAGCTCGTTCGGGAGGGCCCTCTCCACGAGCCGAGGGTATGATACATCAACTGACACGTAGTTCGAAGTTGATATATCCAGAATTTCTGTATCGTTAATAGGAACTCAACGTCACAGACGACGCATCAATTGGAAGCCCGGTATGAGAGTTATTGGCTTTTTCGTCCGAGGGGTCCGGTTGATTTTTAAGTCAAAACCAACCCGACCATACTCCAAGTGTGTCCAAACCTCAAGAGGAGTAAGCCACAAGGTTTTTATCACTAAGAGGAATTCATCAATGTCTACGGCACGTCAATCGGACGTCTGTAACCCAAGTTATGGGAAAAAGACCGAAAGAGGTCTGGGTATGGGGGTTTCGGGCCCGAGACCTACCCGGCCCGAGACCCCTTGGGTCGACCCGAATTGGGTCGACCCGACCCAGGTCCGGGTCTGGCCTGCTTGGGAGTAGCCCGGCCCGGCCTGGAGGCTTGGCCGTAATGGCCGAACGATGAGGGGGGGGGGGGGGGCGCTGCCCCCGCGTTGTGAAACTGTGGCCCCCATGTGGGGGGGGGGGGGGGCTCCTGCTGGCCAGCCGGGGGTTACGACCCCCCGAATTTTCCCCCTGACAGGACGGCCCGCACCGGCCGACCGACTACTGCAGCCACAGGACTGGGGTGGTCCCGTCCCCCTGCTCCAACGCTGGTGGCCAGAATCCTGCCGCCGTTCCCTGCTCCACCACAGCCTATGGCCGCGGCCTGGATCCATTCGGCGTGGCGTGGCGATGCCGCGCACCTCCACCGCGGCCCCTCTCCAGCCGCTGTGCCTTTGTGGTTCTCCAGTGCGGCGTAACGGCGCCAAGGTTTGGTTCGTCTTCAACGGCGCTGCGTGACGGCGATGCGCTTCTCTGCCCTTTCTTTAATATTTCCCGTGCGGTGCTTCGGCACCGCTTTGCCTTGCTCGTGTCGCAAACAATATCAAACAACCAAATGGTAGAGGAGGGTCGGTTGTGTTCGTGCGGTCTGACCTCCTCTCGTTATTGTGATAACAGGCAGCCCAAATAAGACGATAAGTCAATGATGAAATTAATCAGGAACAAATGAAATTATAATTCACCCTACCTCAAGCGTAGTCGTCGAACGTGGTTTGTTGCGGAAAGGGACGTCGCAGAAGAAGGTTCCGCACACTTGACAGAGATCGTCCGAGGAGGAACGGTGTCTCCCTTCCTTTGACGCAGGAAGGAGGAATGAAAGTATGAGCGTCGAATCGTTGATCTCCGAGGAAGGCGTCTCTCATCGTCGTCCGTCTTCGGAGGTTGGCGTTCTTCACGTTCTTCGTCATGGAAGAAGAACTTCAATAACATGAGAAAAATCTCCCAAGCCTTCATGCACAATGAACCTCTTAATAAAATAAGATTTGTCTTATTTTATTAACAAACAAGCCAACTTCTTGAAATTAAAAATTGAGTCAATCATTTAATTGAATTAATAGAAATGTTTAAACTGTCAAATTAAAAGAGGCATTTCATAAATAGATAAACGCAAGGGTTGACCTCCAATTAATTGTGGGGCGCGTTACCTTATTAATGGAGGGGTGTTTAGGAAGAAAAGAAATGGTGGGGCTCATGTGGGTCCCACCTCACAATTATCCTACCTAGTGGGTAGGATATTATGGGTCCCACTTCATCCACTCAGCTGAGGTTAATCAAAATAAAATAAAATTGGTTGCACCACTTTTATTTTTTTCCTTTACTTAACCCCAAAATTTAAAAACCACACCCGAGCAAACGCAACTCCGAAAAAGGTGTTTCTAAGAAATTATCGTCGTTGCGATTCCATCGGTGTCCTCGGATTTTGATTCCGAGCACCGGTTCAAAAGTTAGCAAATCCAGCTCATTCGTTCACTGAACATACCTGAGCTAAACTTTGTAAAAAGATTCTGGGCACACCGGGCCTCAGAATCAGGTGCCGTCAGAAACTGCGTTCTTGTAAAATTCCCAAGAAAATTAAGAAAAAATATTCCTTGAATTTTACGGGTATTTACATCACTCCCACCTCAAGGATTTACATCCCCATAAAGATACATCATAAACTAGGGGAAAAAATGTGGGTACTGATCACGCATCTGGGCCTCCCACTTCCAGGTGCTATCCTAAAGGTTCTCGTGCTGCCATCTGATGCGCACTAGAGGAATCGATCGTCCACGTAGGACCTGCTCCTATTGATCCTCGATCTCCAATGGGACCTCCACAAAAGTCTCCCCATATTCAACGTCCAGCTCCCCATGGTCAATGATATGCGTCGGGTCGTGCACGTATCTCCTCAACTGAGATACGTGGAAGACGCCGTGCACCCGGTGCAACTGAGGTCGTAGAGCCAGGTGATAAGCCACCTCACCAATCCTGTTGAGTACCTATAATGGTCTGATGAAGTGTAGATACAACTTTTCGCCTCGGCCAAATCTCTGTAATCCATGTCGAGATGAGACCCGCAAGAAGACGTGGTCACCATCCTCGAACTCTAGTGGCCTCTGACTCCTGTCTGCATAAGACTTATGCCGGCTCTGAGCTATCCTCATCCACTCCTGGATGACCTGGACCTTCTCTGTCGTGGCCTGGACCATCTCCGGTCCCACAAGTGCTAACTCCCCAGGGTCTGTCCAGCATAGTGGTGATCTGCATGGTTGGTTGTACAACGCCTTGTATGGTTCCATCTTGATGGTGTAGTGGTAGCTGTTGTTGTACGCAAACTCCACCAAAGGTAGGTGGTCCTCCCAGTTGTGAACAAAGTTGAGGACACATGCACGGAGCATGTCCTCGAGAGTCTGAATGGTCCTCTCTATCTGGCAATCTGTCTAGGGGTGAAAGGTGGTGCTCAGACGTAGTTGCGTCCTGAACGCCTCCTGCAACCCCTTCCAAAGCCGGGAAGTAAAGCAAGCATCTCCATAAGAGATGATAGATTATGGAACACCATGAAGCCGTACAATCTCCTGAACATCGATACATCCCAAGATCTCCACTAAGCCCTACTCTCTGATGGGTAAGATTTGAGCCGACTTGGTGAGTCAGTCGACAATCACCCAAATGGAGTCATGACCTCTGGAAGTGTGTGGAAGTACAGTCATAAAGTCCATAGATATGTCATCCCACTTCCACTCTGGGTATAGCATCCCGTCTTTTTATAGCATAACTTTTCATTCCATTACACGGAACTGAGGATCTTTAAGGTTTAGTGTCTTGGAAACAAGGAACATAAAACATGAAACAAAATAAAACATTCTTCTTAAACACTTGAAAGGCTTCTCCTCATGTTCACCCTAGGCTCATTACTGCATCTCATAACCTGGGGACATACATCAAAAGGAAGGGTGAGCAGAAGGCCCATCAAGGGAAACAAGTGAAACATTTTACATATGAACTTGAGATACATCAATAAAGTCATGAAAAGAACTTTAATGCATGAAAATGAAATCATGAGGCATATCATAAAAAAAAAACTTTTTCATAACTTGAAGATGTGGCTACATCATTTAACATAGAAAATCATGAACATATCACCAAGGTCCATCCCCATGGTGTCATTTTAAAATTACCAAGGTTATTCACCAAGGTATCGTGAAAATTGTAATCTCTAGTGGTTACATCATTACCCAATGCATTGGAGCGCTATCAGGGCGCACCCTTAAATTTGCCTTTATTATCATGTGAGCCACATATATCATCATCAAACATTTCATAAATAACCCATATAGAATAATGGAAATGGGTTTCATTTCATAATCATAACTTTTTAAAAACTGCTTTAAAGACATCATCTTTATATCACTTTAAAACCCACAGAATATGAAGGTGGGTCTCATGTATGTAAATCCCAGAATTTAAAATAGAACATTTTGGTATATATGTGAATACCCCATTAGAAGAAAGAGCTTTGGGTATTCACTTAATAAAATAAAAGGACTTTAGAAAAAGAGATAGACATTTTGAGACAGAAATTCTGCAGCATAACGGAAATGTTCCGAAGTTTTAAAAGACATTAAAAGAGAGGTAAATGGGTCAAACATCCATAAATGACCCATAAAATAGTACATGGACAGAATAAGAAGGATAAATTATCATGGTAATGAAATTTCAAGGACATACCATTTGAAATGAAAAACATGGAAGGAAGAAAAAAAATTAGATTTCTCTTATGAATGTTCGGCAGCCTAACGACGTTACATAAACATCAACAAAAATGATTTGAAAAGATAAAATAGGATCTCTCATCATGTGAACATAAGAGTTCAGTATGATAGATATAGAGATAATTCCCCAACATAACAAAAAGGAACTTGAAAGAATTGACATGAAAGTAGAACTTCAAAACGAGAAGGGTGAAGAACCACTTAAAAATTCGGCAGCCTAACGGCGCCACTTAAAACATCATAATACTGAATTGAAGAGATCAAATGGGGTCTCTCATCATATGAACATAAGAGTCCAGTATGATATATATAGAGATCATACCCCAATCTAACAAAAAGGAACTTGAAATAATTGACATGAAAGTAGAACTTCAAAACGAGAAGGGTGAAGAACCACTTAAATATTCGGCAGCCTAACAGCGCCACTTAAAACAACAAAATACTGAATTGAAGAGATCAAATGGGGTCTCTCATCATATGAACATAAGAGTAGAGTATTATATATATAGAGATCATACCCCAATATAACAAAAAGGAACTTGAAATAATTGACATGAATGTAGAACTTCAAAACGAGAAGGGTGAAGAACCACTTAATAATTCGGCAGCCTAACGGCGCCACTTAAAACATCAAAATACTGAATTGAAGCGATCAAATGGGGTCTCTCATCATATGATCATAAAAGATCAGTATGATAATTTATAGATCATACCCCAACATAATAAAAAGGAACATGAAAGACTTGAATGAAAATAGAACTTGAAAACGAGGAAGGTGAAAGAATCCCTTAAAAATTCGGCAGCCTAACGGCGCCACTTAAACATTCTTAAAACGAATTGATGAGAGAAAGGGGGGGTCTCTCATCATATGAACATGAAATAGGCATTAGGATGAATATAAAATAACATCCTCCAACATAAGAACATGGAGTATAAAAGAAAAGACATAAAAGAGATTACTTGAAAAGAAAGAGAGAGGTCGGATCCCTTACCTTAAAATGTAACTCTTAAACCTCAAAGGTTGGGACCTTGAGGGCTTGGGGGCACCTTGGGAGGACTCCTTGGGAGGTAATGAGACCATAAATTCGTTGGGAATGAGTGGGGAGTCGAATGGATGAGAGGAGGGCTTGGTATTTATAGGGAAAGTGAGGGGACAAGGCATTAATGGCCAAGGGACACCTCACATGTGCTTTTCTCAAACCCATGTGCTCTCCCTTGTCATTTATCATGGAGTTAGGCCACATGGGGCCCCCAAAACAAGAATTCATCACCCTTGACCGGCCAACCCTCAAAAAATCTCATGACATCATCATGACACCGTTATGATGTCATTAAACATACCGAAACCCTAAAACGGTATTTTTACTATTTACTAAAAATTCAACTTTCTCAGAAAAATCCCAAAATTTCACATTAACCAAATATCAATGCTCGTATTTCAAAAATGAAATCCATTTTAGAAAAATAATTTTCTAAATATTTTTAATTTAATTTTTAAATAAAAACACTATTCATCGAAAATTCATTTTTTTCAGAAAAAACCCCAAAAATTACCATAACATAATATCAATGTACTGAGTTCAAAAATAAAGTCATTTTTATAAAAATAATTTTCTAATTATTTTTAATTAAATTTTTAATTAAAAAACACTATTCACCCGAAAAAACTAATACTTGAATAATAATTAATGAAACCGTTATTTAACTATTTTATTGAATCAGATTACTTAATCAAGGTGCCTAGATTATTTTAAAACTTTCTTTATGTGAGATTACTAATCCATTTGTTCATATTACTAATCCTAATCATAAAATCACTATTCAGAATTTACTATTCATCAAAAATCAAGTTGATCTCATTAGACTCTAAATTTAGTACTGAACATAATTGCAGAAGACCATTTTTTGAAAATCATTACACATTTTTAATTATTTAGGGTTTACATAAACATATTTAAAATATTCTTTTTCTAAAATTCATCAAAAATATGCATACTATATTTATCCGGTAATTTCAAAATTCATAAACTTCATCATAAGAAGAAATCCCAATTTTTATTTAAAACAAGTATTACACAAGGTAGTTACGGTCTCGTTACATAACCCCTTATAATACCAGCATAGGACCTAAGAGTAAGGTGTGCTAGGGTGATAGAAGCTTGGGGCGGCTCAGTCAACATTGCCCGAGTAGTAATTTCTATCAGTTTGAACTTCTCACGAAGGCGATTCCGTTCCAGCTTCACATGATGAAGTTCGGCTTGGATTTGATCCAGAGCAAAGCCCAGTGGTGCTACCTCCTTCCCAAGCTCTGTTAGATGGGCTTCGATCGGTCCAAGACTACTAGGTGAGGCCATCAAATCTTCTTTCTATAATAATTAACCAAGATTACTTATATTTAGAGACAATAATCAAAACATTTTGTTCACAGCGGTCATATTGACCGATGGTTATATAATAGTCAAAACCCACTGATCTCATTTTAATTATAATCATGTTTATCATATAAAACATTTATGTTGAGTATAACAATAACACATAAAATTAGGAAACAAAATTTATTTAAAAATTTCGGGTCGTTACAATCTTCCCCCTTAATAAATTGCGTCCTCGCAATTTTAAAATTGGGTTTTGAAATTTCATTGAAAGTCCCACATCGGAAAAGGAGTCAGTAAAACTATTACTTTAAAATAAAGAAAGGGAAGTACAAAGGTCACCCGAGTTAACCCACACTAGGGTTCCATGTAGGAAAACATGGACATGGAGGAGAAAACAAAGGGTCAAGTTCTGAGGGAGAGTGATAGAGAACATGATTAGGAGAAAGTTAACCATGAGAAAATCCCAAACTTATGATGTGTGTAAACGGTCTTTGATTACCTAGTAGGAAACGTAAACCAACAACATTTTTGTTTTATGTTTCTTTTCATAATTTTGAGGATTTCATTTACTACATAGAACAAAAACATAAGAAAATATACCTACCTTCAAGTAGAGTTTCATCCTTTAACAAGTCCCTACCAACACTAATCTTTTCTCCAAATGATGAGAATTCAAAAACACTTGGTCTCATAAAAGCACAAGAATCATCTTCTATAGAATCACATAATCTACAAAAGATTAACTATCTATTTCTTCTATCTTTAAACATTATCCCAAAAACAGAAAGGTTAAGGTAAAACAACTCTTAAAAAAGAATTAATCCCATAGGAATGGAAACAACTTTTAAATCATCAAAGTTCCATGGTACTACCCAAAGTTCATCATAGACCGTTCCATAAATAACGGTCCTTAAAATTCCTCAAAACAAACCAAACTATGATTGAAACCCAAATACAAAAAGGATTTGATAACATAGTCTTCCAAAACAACTTCATTGTTCATCTCTAGAAAACATCAACCACTCCTAACATCTTATAAAAAAAAGTAGCTAACCTAAACATATTTTACCCAAGATAGGTTAGTCATTCCCATAAGTAACCTAAATTACTATAAGTTCACCTTAAATTCCTCGATTCTTCAAAATATAAGTCAACCTTACTCCTCAATGAAAATACCATAGTAATCTATTTACCTCGATCAAATATGGTTCCCAAAATAATGAACATCTTCCAAAATAATAATCATATTTTAATCCCCTAATCATCCCTGTCATATTAATACGAAAATCGTCACATTTCCTATCACATTGGTTGTCGGAACATGTTCTTCCATTTCCCACCATTAACTAAGAAGAGAAAGCATAATTAGGGGCTTAAGTACTTAGCTAATAATCATGAAAAGGAACTGAAAGCATATAAGGATAACTTGTATATGAAAGGTATACCCTAACTTGTGATCTCCTAGGTTCCCATCTAGGTTATGAATGATCATATATTCTTATGTGAACCTTTATTTTATTTTATCTTTGTTCCTTTAACAATGGTTCATACCATGATTATGAATTTACCAAAGCATATCCCCCGGGAGTTTCGTAACCAAGAGTGCAGCAAGGCCTGTTGTCGTGTACCAGTTCCCGTTGGAGTCTAGCTCAAAGTGGTGTTTTCGGGTTTTACCCCTATGTACATCTGTGCCAGAGCCACCTCTACCTGCTCGTATCCAGATAGGGATGTATTTGCTTGGAAAACCCTTACTCAATACTCCCACAAATAACTAAACCATCCTTTGATACCAACTATAGCATCCAATCTTTTTATAACTTAACTTTTCATTCCATTACACGGAACTGAGGATCTTTAAGGTTTAGTGTCTTGGAAACAAAGAACATCAAACATGAAACAAAATAAAAAATTCTTCTTAAGCACTTGAAAGGCTTCTCCTCATGTTCACCCTAGGCTCATTACTGCATCTCATAACCTGGGGACATACATCAAAATGAAGGGTGAGCAGAAGGCCCAGCAAGGGAAACATGTGAAACATTTTACATATGAACTTGAGATACATCAATAAAGTCATGAAAAGAACTTTAATGCATGAAAATGAAATCATGAGGCATATCATAAAAAAAATAAAACTTTTTCATAACTTGAATATGTGGCTACATCATTTAACATAGAAAATCATGAACATATCACCAAGGTCCATCCCCAAGGTGTCATTTTAAAATTACCAAGGTTATTCACCAAGGTATCGTGAAAATTGTAATCTCTAGTGGTTACATCATTACCCAATGCATTGGAGCGCTATCAGGGTGCACCCTTAAATTTGCCTTTATTATCATGTGAGCCACATATATCATCATCAAACATTTCATAAATAACCCATATTGCATAAAGGAAATGGGTTTCATTTCATAATCATAACTTTTTTAAAACTGCTTTAAAGACATGATCTTTATATCACTTTAAAACCCACAGAAAAGGAAGGTGGGTCTCATGTATGTAAATCCCAGAATTTAAAATAAAACATTTTGGTATATATGTGAATACCCCTTTAGAATAAAGAGATTTGGGTATTCACTTAATAAAATAAAAGGACTTTAGAAAAAGAGATAGACATTTTGAGACAGAAATTCTGCAGCATAACGGCAATGTTCCGAGGTTTTAAAAGACATTAAAAGAGAAGTAAATGGGTCAAACATTAATAAATGACCCATAAAATAGTACATGGACAGAATAAGAAGGATACATGATCATGGTAATGAAATTTCAAGGACATACCATTTGAAATGAAAAACATGGAAGGAAGAAAAAAAAATTAGATTTCTCTTATGAATGTTCGGTAGCCTAACAGTGTTACTTAAACATCAACAAAAATGATTTGAAAAGATCAAATAGGATCTCTAATCATGTGAACATAAGATTTCAGTATGATAGATATAGAGATAATTCCCCAACATAACAAAAAGGAACTTGAAAGAATTGACATGAAAGTAGAACTTCAAAACGAGAAGGGTGAAGAACCACTTAAAAATTCGGCAGCCTAACGGCGCCACTTAAAACATCAAAATACTGAATCGAAGAGATCAAATGGGGTCTCTCATCATATGAACATAAGAGTCCAGTATGATATATATAGAGATCATACCCCAATATAACAAAAAGGAACTTGAAATAATTGACATGAATGTAGAACTTCAAAACGAGAAGGGTGAAGAACCACTTAAAAATTCGGCAGCCTAACGGCGCCACTTAAATCATCAAAATACTAAATTGAACAGATCAAATGGGGTCTCTCATCATATGAACATAATAGTACAGTATTATATATATATAGATCATACCCCAATATAACAAAAAATAACTTGAAATAATTGACATGAATGTGGAACTTCAAAACGAGAAGGGTGAAGAACCACTTAAAAATTCGGCAGCCTAACGGCGCCACTTAAAACATCAAAATACTGAATTGAAGAGATCAAATGGGGTCTCTCATCATATGATCATAAAAGATCAGTATGATAATTTAGAGATCATACCCCAACATAATAAAAAGGAACATGAAATACTTGAATGAAAATAGAACTTGAAAACGAGGAAGGTGAAAGAATCCCTTAAAAATTCGGCAGCCTAACAGCGCCACTTAAACATTCTTAAAACGAATTGATGAGAGCAAGGGGGGGGGGAGGTCTCTCATCATATGAACATGAAATAGGCAGTAGGATGAATATAAAAGAACATCCTCCAACATAAGAACATGGAGTATAAAAGAAAAGACATAAAAGAGATTACTTGAAAAGAAAGAGAGAGGTCGGATCCCTTACCTTAACATGTAACTCTTAAACCTCAAAGGTTGGGACCTTGAGGGCTTGGGGGCACCTTGGGAGGACTCCTTGGGAGGTAATGAGACCAGAAATTCGTTGGGAATGAGTGGGGAGTCGAATGGATGAGAGGAGGGCTTGGTATTTATAGGGAAAGTGAGGGGACAAGGCATTAATGGCCAAGGGACACCTCACATGTGCTTTTCTCAAACCCATGTGCTCTCCCTTGTCATTTATCATGGAGTTAGGCCACATGGGGCCCCCAAAACAACAATTCATCACCCTTGGCCTGCCAACCCTCAAAAAATCTCATGACATCATCATGACACTGTTATGATGTCATTAAACATACCGAAACCCTAAAACGGTATTTTTACCATTTACTGAAAATTCAACTTTCTCAGAAAAATCCCAAAATTTCACATTAACAAAATATCAATGCTCTGATTTCAAAAATGAAATCCATTTTAGAAAAATAATTTTCTAAATATTTTTAATTTTTTTTAAATAAAAACACTATTCATCGAAAATTCATTTTTTTCAGAAAAAACCCCAAAAATTACCATAACATAATATCGATGCACTGAGTTCAAAAATAAAGTCATTTTTATAAAAATAATTTTCTAATTATTTTTAATTAAATTTTTAATTAAAAAACACTATTCACCCGAAAAAACTAATACTTGAATAATAATTAATGAAACCGTTATTTAACTATTTTATTGAATCACATTACTTAATCAAGGTGCCTAGATTATTTTAAAACTTTCTTTAAGTGAGATTACTAATCCATTTGGTCATATTACTAATCCTAATCATAAAATCACTATTCATAATTTACTATTCATCAAAAATCAAGTTTATCTCATTAGACTCTAAATTTAGTACTGAACATAATTGCAGAAGACCATTTTTTGAAAATCATTACACATTTTTAATTATTTAGGGTTTACATAAACATATTTAAAATATCCTTTTTCTAAAATTCATCAAAAATATGCATACTATATTTATACGGTAATTTCAAAATTCATAAACTTCATCATAAGAAGAAATCCCAATTTTTATTTAAAACAAGGATTACAAAAGGTAGTTACGATCTCGTTACATAACCCCTTATAATACCAGCATAGGACCTAAGAGTAAGGTGTGCTAGTGTGATAGAAGCTTGGGGCGGCTCAGTCAACATTGCCCGAGTAGTAATTTCTATCAGTTTGAACTTCTCACGAAGGCGATTCCGTTCCAACTTCACATGATGAAGTTCGGCTTGGATTTGATCCAGCGCAAAGCCCAGTGGTGCTACCTCCTTCCCAAGCTCTGTTAGATGGGCTTCGATCGGTCCAAGACTACTAGGTGAGGCCATCAAATCTTCTTTCTATAATAATTAACCAAGATTACTTATATTTAGAGACAATAATAAAAACATTTTGTCCACAGCGGTCATATTGACCGATGGTTATATAATAGTCAAAACCCACTGATCTCATTTTAATTATAATCATGTTTATCATATAAAACATTTTTTTTGAGTATAACAATAACACATAAAATTAGGAAACAAAATTTATTTAAAAATTTCGGGTCGTTACACTAGGACCTCCAAGGGTTGTACCAAGCCTGCTAGTACCTGGTGCTCTGCCTTCACCTACTAGAAGGTGAGGCATCAACAAACGAACTCTTCCACAACCTTCTTCATGCCTGGCCACCAGTGCTGTCGTCTGTGATCCTGGTACATCATCTCCACTCCAGGATGTACCGCCAAAGGGGAAGTGGGAAACTCTCTCAGCACATCCTCATGTAAAGCAACTGGTACCAATTTATTTCCTCTGAAAAGGATGTCGTGCTATCATCCTAAAGAGAATCCTCCAGGTGTCTGTCCTGAGGATATCTACACACGCCGCGTCTCACAGTCTGTATCCCCACGCTGTGCCTCTCTGACCCACTATAGAACTGGAGGAGTGACTGTGAGTGACTGGAGAAAGGCTGCTCCATCACTATCCATAAAGGATGTCCTCAAAGTGGATAACTGCTCTGTCTCCTCCCCAAGTAGCTGAATGCCCGTCCTCATGCTGAGAGCATCGGCCACTACGTTCCCCTTTCCTAGAGTATAGACTATCTCAAACTCATAGTCCTGGAGGAACTTGATCCATCGCCGTTGTCTCAGGTTTAGGTCCTTCTGTGAGAAGATGTACCTGAGACTCTGATGGTTAGAATAGATTGTAAAGCGCTCACCCATTAGATAGTGTCGCCACATCTTCAGAGAGAAGACCACTGCTGCTAACTCCAGGCCATGGGCAGCGTAGTTCTTCTCATGCTTCCTTAACTGATGTGATCCAGAGGCGATCACAGCCCGCTCCTGCATCAGGACGCATCCGAGTCAGGTCCCTGATGCATCGCAGTAGACTATGTACCCTACTCCCTCCTCTGGTAGCCGCATGATAGGTGCACTGGTCAATCTCTGTCTCAGCTCCTGGAAGCTCTGCTGACATCTTCTTGACCACACAATGGGTGTCCCCTTCTTTTTCAAAGCTAAGAGTGGTGCCGCAACTCTGGAAAAGTCTGGCACGAATCTCCGGTTGTACCCAGCTAGCCCCAAGAAACTCCACACCTCTGTAACGCTCCTGGGTGGCTCCCAAGCTAGTATTTCCTTGATCTTCGCAGGATCCACCGCAACTCCTGCCTCAGAGATGACGTGTCCCAAGAAGTGAACCTCAGGTATCCAGAACTGACACTTCGAGAGCTTGCCATAATGTTGGTGCTCTCAGAGTGTGTCCAGTACAACCCGCAAGTGGAAGGCGTGCTCCTCCTCAATGGTCAAGTATATCAAAATGTCATCAATGAAGACCATAAAAAATAGATCGAGGTATGGCTGAAAGATCATGTTCATGAGACCCATGAACACTACTGGAGTGTTGGTCACGTCGAAAGGAACAACCAAGAACTCATAGTGGCCATACCGACATCTGATGGTCATCTTCTTCACATCCTCGTCTCGAACTCTGAGCTGATGATAACCTGATCTAAGGTCTATCTTTGAGAACCACCGTGCTCCCTTGAGCTGATCGAAGAGGTCGTTAATCCTCAGTAGCAGATACTTGTTCCTCACGGTTACCTGGTTCAGGCGACGGTAGTCGACACAATGTCGCAAGCTCCCATCCGCCTTCTTGGCGAACAATATTGGGGAAGCCCATGGTTAAACCCTGGGTCGGATGAATCCCTTGCCTTGCAAGTCCTCCAAATGTACCCGTAGCTCTTGTAGATCAGCGGGGGCCATCTGATATGCTGGGGTGGATATGGTGGTTTTACCAGGATACAGATCAATATAAAAGTCTACCTCTCTGCGAGGAGGTAGTCCTGGAACGTCATCGGGAAAAACGTCTGCATACTGATCCACCGCTGCAGGAAAACTAGGACTTCGCACATCAACTGCTCCTAGGATGAGGCTGGCGAACTGATGAGTGATGGGATGTCCTCTCCTCTGGTAGAGTCCATCCTGTGCTACGAAGGCTCCCTTCTCTCCAGTGAAGGTGAACCTACTCCCGTCGGTGCGTACACATCGCACCTTGCGCCTAATACAGTCAATCTGAGCATGGAATGTAGATAACCAATCCATGCCCAAGATGACATCGTAAGGCCTCGACGCCGCTACAAGAATATCCCAGCCGAACTCTCTCCTCTTAGAGTAAGCTCACACTGCCGGCACCAGTGCGTAATCGTCAAGTATGCTCCCGTAGGAGTCTCAAGCCGTAAGGATCGAGCCAACAGCTCTGTCAGAATCTCCGAGCTCCGAACAAGGGCAGCAGCAATGAAAGAATGACTCACTCCTCTATCTATAAGAACTGCAGCAAGGGTGGAATAGACACAGATAGTATCTCGAATCATCTCGGGCACACCGTGGTCATAGGCCTCCGCTGCCGGGAGCTGTGCATGTCTTTTCCCGCCAGCTCCCTATGGTTGGAGGGGACCTCCTGGGGGTGGTGGTGGTAGAGCCTAAAAGCGTCACCCACCACCTGCTGCTCGGCCAGCTCCTCTGCCTCGTTCGCCTGCTCCCTGCGGACCGCCATGGTCAACCCTCTGCCTCTACCTGGGTGGTCCCACAATCATCTGCTGCTTCTCGGCACAGCGTGTCGGGCAGTCACGAACCATGTGGCCCTACCCGCCACATGTGTAGCAATGTCTGCCTCTCGAAAGACTGGCTCTACATTGTGTTCCCCACACCTCTGATCCAGTGTTATGAGGTCGTCTGCCTGAGGGTCTGTTCTACCTAGACCCATGTGTAATCCATCGACTGTCTACTGCAGAAGACTCTGCTACGTGCTGCCCTACAGTAGGTCTCGCTGCTGATGTAGGCTAAGCAAAGAAGCTCTCGATCAGAAGGGCTTGCTACAGTACCCCTGCCTGTATCGGAATGCTGAGGGAGATCAGTGATGCCCTGATCACATGCCTCAATCCCTACTCCAAGGTCCGGGGCCAGAAGAACGGGTCTCGTACCATGTCCGTCGAATAGCGTGAGAGGTCTGTAAATCTCGCCGAGTACTGGGCGACCGTCATGCTGCCCTGCCGCAGCTATAGAAGCTCCTGGATGCGCACCACACGGAGGGTGGCTGGGACGAAATCCGAGCGTAAAATTCTCTCAAAGTCCATCCATGGGAGTGATGCCACGTTGTGTAACTGGAGCATCAAGCTCCACCATCTTCCTGCAGCCGTGTGCAGGAGTATCGCTGCACGGATCACCATGAGGTCTGCTGGTGTCCCTACCAAATGGAAAACTAGTACAACTGCCTCCAGCCAATCCTCAGCTACCTGAGGGTCCATCTCCCCACGGAACCTGGGCATTCGCTGACACTGAAACTCATGCATTGCACCGAGGCGACATGCACTATCAGCGGCTGGGGCTGGTAGCATCGGTGGCTCGGCGGGTAGAGGTACCGCTGGTGCCTCTGCTGTCAAAGGGCCCTGTACCGAGGCCTCCCCGCTCGGTGGGCTGTCGTCACGTACAAAACTCGGAACCCTAGCTGGCTGCCATCGTGGGGCCATACTAAAAATAAACATGTCTTCCACAGTTAATACAGTATACCTAGTGAGCTAGAACAAAGTAATCACAAAGAAAACATGAAAAACATATGCCATCAATGTTTTCGTGTATTAAGTCGGAAATCAGAAGTCAGGGTCTGGGTGGACGGATACGTCGGCCGCCGCACCAACGCTAGACTCCCTAGAATGATAACCACACTCAATACCCTTAACACTATTGCTTCACATAGAAAAAGATCAGAGTCCAGAGTTTTGCGGTAGAACTTAACTCCTCTTATACCAATTTTTCATGACCTGTCCTCGGGGCCCGTGCCGTGACTACCCCAAGCCTGCCTTCAATAGGCCAGGGGCTGGCGACTAGCACCAAGGAGTAAATCTCGATAAAAATGGGAGGGCATTGTCCTTGTAAATTAAAAAAAACACACACAGAGTAAGCAAGCAGAAGTAAACACTAAGTAAAACTTGGTACAAAAGTAAGTGCGGAAAAGTAAGTGGTCCAGAATACAAACCCAAACTGAAAGTAAAGTACACCTGAAAAAGGGAGTACAACAACTGAAAAGAAAAACAGTAATTGAAAAGTAAAGCCGCAACGTCGAGCCGTCCACTGGAAGTCCCACCTGAAGGTTGGGTACAAATAGCCTCCACAGCTCCTCGGGTCCAGCCGTCCGCTCCGAGTACGTCCCGCCCTGTGGTCCACCTCCAAGTACCAACCTACTCCACAATCCACCACCACGATCAGCGTTGTCCATCGTCTGCATCCAATAGAACGTAGTGTGGTTATAGCCTGTGCAGGGGTGAGTATAAGCTATTCAGTAGGGACCCTGAGACCCCAGAAGGTCTACCAGAATCCAAAAGGGTAATCCACAAAGGAAGGATACAATTTTGAAGTAACATCCAACACTACTTAGGTATATTCCCATACATATACATAAGTCATCAATTCTAGATTGGCTCCAACATCCGAGCTTGAGTTCGATCACTTCCACACAAGAAATCATAACGTAATCCACACAGGATATCAAGTCAATCTTTTCAAAGATAAATTGGAAGTCAAGACTCAGCTCACACTGGTATACTTCTTCGTAAGATGATAGAGATGATCAGATGTAGCCACTGATTCATCTAAGCCATTGGACCCACACAGGATCGATAGGTACTAACCCCTATAATGAACCAGAACGGATCGATAGGTACTCACCATCGCAATGACCCAAAAAAGGATCGATAGGTACTAACCCCCGCAATGACCCACACAGGATCAGACCCACACAGGATCTGTAGGCGCTGGCCCACACAGGACCGCTGAGCACTGACCCACACAGGATCTGACCCACACAGGATCGGTAGCATTGATCCACGTAGGATCGCTGCGTGTTGTAGTCATCGCCGTCGAATCCATGGAGAATTTATGTACAGTCGTCATCGTCATCGCAGTCGCAGCCATCTCTAGGGTTCCCGCACATAGCAAGCTCGTTCGGGAGGGTCCTCTCCACGAGCCGAGGGGCTGATACATCAACTGACACATAGTCTGAAGTTGATGTATTCAAATGTTCTGTATCTTCAATAGGAACTCAACGTCACAGACGGCGCATCAATCGGACGCCCGGTCTGAGAGTTATTGGTTTTTCGTCCTAGGGGCTCGGTTGGTTTTTAAGTCAAAACCAACCCGAGCATACTCCGAGTGCATCCAAACCTCGAGCGGAGTAAGCCAAAAGGTCCGTCTCACTAATATGAATTCATCAAAGTCGATGGCACATCAATTGGACGTCTGGAGCTCATGTTATAGGTGTTTCCGTTCCAATGGCTCGGTCGGTTTCGTGTACGAACCAACCCGGCTGAACCCAAAGTCCTCCAAAACCTTGATTTTATTATACCGAAACGACTGTCTCGATCCAATGATCGCATCGTAGCTGACGGTGCATCGATTGGAGGTCGGCATCCCATGTTATGGGGAAAACACCGGAAGAGGTCCGGGTATGGGGGTTTCGGGCCCGGACCGGGTCGACCCGACCCGGGTCCGGTTCCTGCCTGCTTGGTTGCAGCCCGGCACGGCTGGCGCGGGCCGGTCCGGCCTGGCGGCTTGGCCAGGTGGCTCTGCCGTAACGGCCGAGCGATGAGGGGGTGGGGGGCGCGCTGCCCCCCCCCCCCCCCCCCCCCCCCGCGTTGTGAAACCGTGGCCCACATGTGGGGGCTCCTCCTGCTGGCCAGCTGGGGGTTACGACCCCCGGCGCTTCCCCCTGACAGGTCGGCCCGCACCGACCGGCCGGCTGCTACCACCATGGGATCGGGGCGGTCCCGTTCCCTGGTCCGCCACAGCCTCTGGTCGTGGCCTTGATCCATCCGGCGCGGCGCCATCGCCGCGTCCCCGCTCCGGCTTTAGTGCCTTTTTGGTTCTCCGGTGCGGTGCGACGGTGCCATGTTTTGGTTCGTATTCAATGGCGTGGTGTGACGGCTCTGTGCTTCTCTACCCATTTCTTTAATATTTCCCGCACGGTTCTTCGGCACTACGTTGCCTTGATCGTGCTGCAAACAATATCAAACAACCAAAGGGGAGAGGAGGGTCAGCCGTGTTCATGTGGTCAAAACTCTTCATATTATTGTGATAACAGGCTGACCAAATAAGACGATAAGTCAACGATGAAAGTAATCAGGAACAAATTAAATAATAATTCCCCCTACCTTGAGCATAGTCATCGAACGAGGTTTGTTGCGGAAAGAGATATCACAGAAGAAGGTTCTGCACACTTGACGGAGATCGTCCGAGGAGGAACGGTGTCTCCATTCCATTGAAATTCAAAATTGAGTCAATCAATTAATTTAATTAATAGAAACGTTTAAACTATCAAATTAAAAGAGGTGTTGCATAAACAGATAAACGCAAGGGCTGACTTCCAATTAATGGGGGGGGGGGTGCGTTACCTTATTAAAGGAGGGGGGTTTAAGAAGAAAATAAATGGTGGGGCTTGTGTGGGTCCCACCTCACAATTATCCTACCTAGTGGGTAGGATATTGTGGGTCCCACTTCATCCACTTAGCATAGGTTAATTAAAAAAAATTGGTTTCATGACTTTTATTTTATTCCTTTACTTAACCCCAAAATTTGAAAACCACACCAAAGCAAACGCAACTTCAGAAATGTGTTTCTAAGAAATTACCGACGCTGCGATTCCATCGGTGTCCTTGGATTTCGATTCCGAGCACTGGTTCAAACGTTATAAAAACCCGCTCATTTGTTCACTGAACATACCCGAGCTAAACTTTGGAAAATGATTAAGGGCACACCTGGCCTCGGAATCAGGTGCCGTTAGAAACTGCGTTCTTGTAAAATTCCCAAGAAAATTAAGAAAAACATTTCTTTGAATTTTACTGGTCTTTACAGCTGGGTCCCACCTGGTGTTCTTGATTCAGACCGGCCCGCCGGCGTGGCCCACAGTGTGACCCATGATGGGTGGCTCGATGGATGGCCCACGGCTGTCCGGATGGGTAGCACTCCTCTGTGGCACGGTCCCACACTATGCCACCACCAGTGTCTAGTAGGGAGACAGCCTCCCCTCCACCACCGTTGCGGCCTTGCGCCGCTACGCCTGCACGCTAGGGGGTACGGACAACCACTGCCATCACCGTCACTTGGTCGGCCGCTGCCCTCGCTCTATCTCGACCGATGGGACTCGACCATTCACTGGCAGAGCGGTTATGACACCCTCATCTTCGTGGTCGGCCGAGGTCCCATGCACCACTTCTGAGCCCTTCCAGCGATGTTCCTCGGGTCACCAGGCACGCCCCGATTGCACGTTCTCCATTCCGCAGACACTCGTACTCGCCTCGGGATGTCGTCGTCGATTCAAGACCATCAAAATTACACAAAGGCTATGGAGAGGTCGGGCGGTGTTCGTTCGGACCACACCCTCCATGTCAGAATGGTAGCAAGTGGCTTATTTGTTCTTGAATCAAGAATAATATAAATGTTCTTAAATCAAGATGAACATTAAGATTGGGGAAAGGGATAAACAAAAAACAATCCCTACCATGATTTTTTGAAGGAGGTGTAGCGAGAAGAAGTCGGTGAAGGCGATGAGGGTGAAAAAGATCATTTCTTCCGCAACATGCTTCTAAAGCCAGGCTCGTGTGTCATCCTCATTCTTGATTCTGATGTATGATCTTCGTTGGAGAGGGCGTTCTTCGTTGGATAATTAATTTCTCCAAAGTTTCCCCCCAAGCCTCACATTCTCCAACGATTTCCCCAAGGAAATAAAAAGCCAACATATTAAAATAGGCTTGTCACTTTAATTTTTGTTGTCATAATTTATTGTATTGTGTTGGCTCAATTAAATGGCACAATTAATTATATTGCATTGGTACAATTAAATGGCACAATTAATATTATTGTGTTGACAAAATTAAATGGGAGGATTCCAAGGGATTTACCCACATTAAAGAGGGGATTAGGTGGTCCCCAACAATTCAATTAAAAATGGGTGTTTTCTAGTTTGGGTCTTCCCCACCCCCATAACTCAAAAGGAGGGGTTTCAAAAGAAAAAAATGTTAAATATTTTATTTTTATTTTTCCATGAAAAATTGAAAAACATTCATATTTCCTCTCCCTACAACGGCCGAGGTGAAAGTCTCTTTAAGTGAATATTGACATTTAATGTTCAACGATACCCTCAAATTTCAATTCTGAGCACTGGTTCAAAAATTAAAAAAACCTTGTCACATGTATAACTAACGTTCCTAAAAAAAGTTCAGAAATTCATTTCGAGAAAACAGGGCCTCAGAATCACGGGCCGTCAATTTTCACAGACTCGTAATATTCCAAATAATTAAATAAAATTACATGAAAATTCTCCGGGTCTTTACAAAGAATAAGCTATATCTGAGTGATTTCATGAATTTTATAAACCAAGAAAAAATTAATTTGATTTAAATAAAATAAAGTGATTAATTTTGGATCTAATATGGTTAACCATGCATCATTAAGATTTCTTGTGGCCATGTTATATCCATTTGAAAAATTAATTTTGATTGAAATGTTGATTTAATTGGATAAAATTATATATATATTTATTTATTTATTTATTTATAACAAGAGAAAATTTTTATTTTATTTATTTTACATAGAGGATTTTATTCAATCTCGATAGTTCCAAATACACATCAATCCCATCTCAAGTTCCATGTTTAATTCCCTCTAAGTAAATTAATTTAGATCAAAATGTGTGTTAAATTTAAGAAAATTTTATATATTAATATGTTTGTATGTGTGTGTGTTCCAATTTCCCTTTTCCCGAAGAAATCATTTCTTCTTCAACCCGATACAAATTGAAATTACAAAAACCAAAACCATTCCATACAGAGTGTATTTACTACACTCTGTTGTATAATTATTAAAACAATTTTATAAGGATCTTGAGAATATTATACACAATGAAAAAAAATGATGGTTGGTGGGTCAAATAATGAAAACATAATATTTAAAAGTGCAGTGGCTTGAGTTGGTGTGGTTAAAGGAAATCAGAAGATAATTCTTTAGTGTTAATAAAAATTAAATTAATGGGGAATGAGTATCGGGTGGGTATCAAGAGATAGATTCCCATGGATGCTTATAGAAATAAAACATCCACTATAATTTCCTCTTTCTCCCTCACTGAAAACTTATGCACATTCTAATAGCCAATTGTCATTGCATCTACAACCAACCACCATTATCTATGGTCAGATGCCATCCCCAGCTAATGTCTCCCTCCCGAATAGTCAGGACCATTGTGTTTAACTGACCACTCACCATCCCACATTCATCATTATAACTCGAGTGTATATCACACTATCTTGACCTCTCCCCACATCCACTACCGCTACTTATGGCCTATCAGGCCACAAATTCTTGAATTTTTACAAGAGGATTCCACCACTTCTCTGGATGGGTCCACTAACCATGGACCCCTACCCATTCAAGGTTACCTAAATGGCCCTTATGGGTATAACATACATGGACAAACTATATTGGGTATGTCATTTTAGTAGTGTGAGCTTCATAATTGGAAAACAGTTAGCCAAACCATGCCTCATACCCGTATTTCTCATTTAACTGGTAAAATGATTGTTCATCCCCTCCCATGAATTAGGGTATTCCCCCATTTTTCCCACTCATTCATCTATGATTCCTCATTTGTGAGAAACTATCCTCTTCTTCTTCCTTTAGTGGATATCCCTCATTTGACCTCCAAATAAAATTAAATCGCGTACCTTGGAAGGGTATTGGTGAGTATACTAATCCTCCTTCATACTTTCATCTTTTATCACTCCATATCTTTAATTATCTTCATGTGAGTTAATTTTCCCTATTTCCCTGTAATTTTTTATTCTAATTGACTTATTCCAGAATGGATCAAATAAAATATTTATATTCAATGAGTGGACCATACTAAAAATGAGGTACGCAGTATATGACATTTTCCATTAAAGATTAATTGTTTATAAACTATGTTATTATGTTGCATGTGTTGTTCTCCCTAAATTGATCGTAAATGTGAAATAAACTAAATTAATAGTCTAAACCATGACCGAGACACATTATTAGGCCAATTTATTGGATTGGAGGTTGGTGACCTCAACTCCGCCCCACCACTTTTGTGTGTCTGATGAATTTCCCTTATTTTCCATTATTTGTAATTTTCCCTAGAGTGTGAATTTAATAATTACTGATAAGTTAAAATTTTAAAATCACAAATGGTCTTCTGTCCTTTGCTTGTGCATTATAATTTTGGAAGTGTTCCCTATATAAGAAGGGGAATTCAGTCGAATTGATTTAATAATAAATTGAATGGAGCCTTCCTTGGCCAATCCTACTACTTATATTTAAATAAAAAATGGAATAGTTAAACTCATGTCCTATGAAATGACTAATTGAAATAGAATTCTATGTAAAGATCATGGATATTCACATGGACCATGTCAAATAATAAGGGAAATGGTGGACCCATATCAGATGATAAATTGGTTATGGTATAGATTGTTCCTTTACCATCGTGAATAATTCATAATGAAATTTCCCAAATTTTGTGCCTGAAATAATATATGGAATATTTATGGACCTGGACTCTTTATTTCATTCATTTATAATAATTTATGATACTCATAAATGGAATCCCTCTTTATATATGATTTTTGGGTCGGATTTTCCATAAAAAGTGTGATACTGGGCCATGGGTTCCCATTAATGTGACAATCGAGAATGGTCTCCCATTACTATGTTACTCAAATTTGGTGTCCCGTTATTGTAATAACAGAGGATGGATTCCCATTAATGTTATACTCATGCATGGAATATCATTAATTTGATACTCATTCACGATGTCCCATTAATTTGATACTCGGGCATAGTGTCCCATTTATTTGATACCTAGATATGGTGTCCCATTATTGTGATACATAGGAATGGAATCCCATTATTGTGATACTTAGGAAGGGTTCCCACTATTGAGATAAATGGTGGCAATGTTTCGTTATTGTATTACCAAGGCATATTATCCCTCATTATACTCTAGAATAATATTTTGACTATGCTTGGATGCATGAGTGACACCTCCAGGCCTGACTAAAGCTACGTATATAAATATATCTGTGTGTGTGTGTGTTCCTACTTATGTAGTTAATATATATACATACATAATTATATACATATACTATATATCTATTTACACATCATCAAGGATATTCCGAGATGGGCCTAAGCGGGTATTGTCGGTCTGGTATTCCATGAGGAACTCGAGCCCGACTTGTTAAATTTCATATTTAATGCAAAACCGTATATGTTATACATACACAATACTATATTTTATATTCAAATACTAGACTCCATTGTAAATTATTAGTCGTTTCCTAATGAGTATAACTCACACCCATTTTGATTGATTAATGTTCTAAAATAACGTAAAATATGTACAAAAATATAAAAAATCTATAAATCTTGAAAGGATTATAAAAAAAATGTATGATATAAATATTAATTTAATAATAATAATTATAATCCCAAAAAGTGACTGTGAAATAAATTCATTCCTCATTTTTATTTTTTAATTGTAAAACATCGAAAGAAAAATCTATAATTGAAAATTTGTTCCTCTTGAATAAATATATATTCATTTTAAATACATAAAATGGTTAGTATACACACCATATAAAAATATATATGTTTATCATAAAACATATGTCTCAACAGAATTGAAATTTAGAAGAAATCACCTACCTCAACTTCAACTTGCCTCGTAATTTATTTAAACCTCATTTATATAACATTAAATTTACTAAAATTACAGAATAGAATGATATAAAAATCTATAATATCATATATTTTCCATTTATAACATATTATCCCTATTTTTTATAATACATTATTTTTATCAATATTTTGGGTCGTAACAGTTTCATTTCTCCTTGATGTTATGATTCGGTAGAGCTGGTCCTTGAACATTAATTATGGTTACATCATTTACATAATTTTAATTATGGTACAAACAAAATATATATTCATTATATATAAATGTTTTTTATAGTCATCTAGAAAAATAAAAATTAAAAAAATTAATTACCCTATTCATGGAAACGGTACATAAGCATGGATGGTATTTTAACATTAAGACAGATAAAAAGAAGGAAAAGTAAAATATAAATCACCACTAAATTATCGTAATTATTTTATTGATTTACTTATAATATAAATATATCCATAGGTTTGTCTAGGTGAATTTGAAAATAAAAACCAATCACATCTCTTCATAGAGGTGGTAATCCACATTTACTCACAAGCAACATTAGAACTTACCAACGAATTAGAAGCTGAGAAGGTGTATATGATATTATTATTATATAATCATATTTTTTCCATAATTTTCATATTTATTTAATAATTCCTTATTTATAAAAACCCATGTCATGAGACAATAGAAAACAAATTACATCGATTCCTGATGCAGTAGTCCACCGTACACATGAAGGATTTTTTTTATTTCCCATATGAAGGATAAAATCATTGATAAATATTATTACATAAACATATTAGAATATAATTCTATTTTATATAATGGTGTTATTTTATTTTAAAGGGTTTTAAATAATTATAGCTCGTAAAATATGAAGATAAATGAATGTGCTCGATGTTCTCGATTAACTCTTCTTTGAAATAGCTCCTTCCGATGTACTCTTAACGGACCTACGGTTGAATTTTTTTGAGGAAACGAACCTATAAAAGATTGATAATTAAGATGATAATATTATAGGTTAGGTTTTAGTAAATCTATATGGCTCATATTGATATATAGAAAGGAGAGAACGGGTTACCTTCTATAATTTAGTGGATGAAAACTTTTGGATGTTTAAGAAATATTAAAATATAATATATTTCTAAATCAAGTAAAATGGTACTACATTATATACCTTAGATGATCCGGAATATATATTATTGATATAATCACCCTTTAAAATTTAGATTGGTTTGTATGTTATATTAAATCTTATGAATTGGATTAACCCATTGGTTACCCAATATTATCTTCAACTATGGTAATGAATTTATAAATGTTAGAAGGTTATAATTTTACATATAAGGTGATAAATGCATTATAAAGGGAAAAGTGATGACACCTTAGACAAACTATATCCACATTATTCTATTTATTTTTATTAGGATTTTAATATTTTTTTCTAATATATCGTTAATTTCATTTTACATGCTATTCATTTAATTTTACATTAAATACATAAATAAATTTGAATATAATTGTTTAAAATAACCCTAATATTTCATACACCTCAAAAAAATTATTTTACAAAATAATTAAACCTAATTGTGTTACTTTTATAATTTTTTATATCATATATTTTATCATTCTATTAAATGTATAAATATTATATTGGCATTGTGTAAGAGATTAGTGAAATTATTTCAATCCTTATAAATTTAAAATATATTAATCTAATAAAACTAGTTAATTAATATTTAAAATTAATATTTAACAATGAATAAAAATTCTTCTCATCCTCATAAAAAATATTAATCATATTAATGTCAAGAGTATGACATTTTGTATTTGTTCATTTTGTAAAATAACATAAATGTCAATGACAATGAAAAATGGATCCAAATGACCATATGTTCAATAATTATGTATACAATATCAAAATAATCTATAAGATAGGATTTTTTTCATATATTTTTAATGTGTTGTCAAATTTATTTTCAATAATCACCGATTTTACCCTTCACTGAGGTGATAAATTTTACCATGATCACAGTTCATAATGACCAAAAAAGGATCCTATTAGCGACATTTAGTTCTTTAATTCCATTTATATATTAAATTTTGTAAAATTAAAATCATATAAGTTACATAAATTAATTTAAGATGAAATTGTAAAACAAAACGAAAATTCTTTTTTCGGAGGAAAGTATTTTTATGTCCAAAAAATAAATATATACCAAAGTAAGTGAAAATGATTATTCAAGTGAATTTTTTTTTATTTATATATTAATGATTATTAAATTAATTTGGGATTAAATTCACTAAATTATCATTATATAATTTAAAATAAGTGACAGTTTTATTTAAAAAAGGTATTTTTTACTATTTATTGAAAAGTTAAACTTGTCTAAAAAATATCAAAATATCATCCTAATATTATAATGGCCTGATGAGTTTAAAAATGATATAATATTCATATAATACTAATTTTCTATATTTTTAGGTTTCTTAAAAACTCATGTTATCATACAAAGAAATGTATCATATAAATTTATTTAAAGAGAAATTTATATTAAAATTTATATCAATTACAGTTCCACATATGTAGTCTATACAACCCATAGGATGTACCATCCTGATCCTAAGAATTCACATTAATGTATTCACTCAATCATGAAATCCAATTCATTCTCCCTGGCTATTTTGTATCTTGTCACAAAAAAAATGTATAAATAAATTATTCTCAACAAGAAGGTTATCATACAGGGGGTGAGAATATAATCTTCACTATGCCACTACCAATAGTGGACCTATATTCTTTTTTCATAGTGCTTACCAATGAAATATATCCATGCGAATCGATACCAAAGGAAGGTAGTAATAAGTAAAAAAATAAAATAACTGCCACCCAGGGAAACCATATCCTACCCTGAGTCCAATAACCTACAAAGACCATCAAGTCTAAAACAAAAATATTCAATACCTACTTTGACTACAATCGAATTTTCACTGATAAATTCATTCATACTTCACAAACCATAGTATCACAACCTCTCCATGGGTGTATAAATGTTACTAGGACCAAAACCAAAAACCATCATAAATATTTAGGTTCCGGATCTTAATCGACCATACCGGCTTCATCTACTACCGAGTTATCTCAAAGCATGTCAAAGTGATTGTTACAACCTATATAAGGGAATCTGGTCTCCTTAATATGTTATTAAGTATCACAAAATTGGATAATTCACCTAGAAATATCAATCCCAATAGACAGGAAAAACCTTATCTCTTAATATATAGAATTCCAACAGATTATAACACATACCTCCCATACATGAGATTTCTTATCCATGTATCATGGACCTTTTGTAGGGATATTTCATAGCCAAGAGTAACAGGGACAAACCATATGGGATTTCCTCATCCAATTCTAACATAGAAATCCCCTATATGGATTTTTTATGAAAATAATAGCATGATCCTCCCCTATGAACATTTTATCTGCTAATGAATAAGTCTAGCAGTAACATAGACCGCCCCTATGGGAGTTTTCTCATCCTGTATCAAATATCGATACAAGGGTGTTTCCTATACATAATGATTGACTACCTCTTTTGGTGTTTTCACAACCACAGTTGACCGCCCTTATGATAATTTTCTGTAAACATAATAGACCTCACCTGAATAATATACCATATCAAATTAAAAAATGATGGCTCAAGGGTTTTTTCGAAACCATTCATAAGCATAAAGGAAATAGGCTTCGGTTTAATTCTTAAACCTGCCAATTTTTTTCATATCCCCACAGGATCATGTGTTTGGTATGGGTTCTAATGATAAACATGATAATATCAATACACATTCCTAACACATACTCTTCGTGGTTATAACATCATTGTTGTTCTACATGTGTCCCTATATTCCAAACCACATATCATTGTTTAACACCTCATACTAGGAGGTAATAATGCCTCAAAATATTAACCCAATGTTTGACCATTTACATAACCAATATATCTCCTTAGAACATAAATTAGTCCTTCTAGTAATACCAATAAATG
Source organism: Viscum album (assembly GCA_963277665.1). Classification (NCBI taxonomy): domain Eukaryota; kingdom Viridiplantae; phylum Streptophyta; class Magnoliopsida; order Santalales; family Viscaceae; genus Viscum; species Viscum album. Next base: position 1,390,240,665 of record OY728126.1, on the reverse strand, counting down.
GATGTGGATATCTTATTACACATACTCAAACCATCCTCATTGCCCTTGTGTGGGTCTCACTCCATGCATCTCTCAAGATACCATTGGATTCATTTACAGGAGTAATAACCTCTCCGTCCTCACTCTCCAACCAATAATTGTATATTAAAAGTTTTATGATCATTAAAATGATACAATAATTTAATTTTAAAAAAAATACGCATAATAGACTCTTATTGAGTTCATTTCCTTCTTCAAAGTGTATAATTATTAATAACCCCTCCAAATTATAGTAACAACATGTAAATCCGAGTACATCATATGTACCATTGAAACCACACATGGGTGAAAATATCAATAGGAAATGGTGTGTAATGACCATGTACATTGTCTATATTATCATCACCTTGCATGTAATCTACACAGGTTACCTGCTCGTGTGGATCACAGTCACAAGGACTCTTGTCAAGATATAGGCTTGGTATTTGGTTTGTGAATCATATTTGGTGTCGGTTCTTGTACCCTTCACAGTCATGTACCATAAAATGAGGTATTTAATTGAGCACTTGGTCACACCATATGCCTTCTTATATGGTTTTTTCACATGTTCTACATTCAATTTAGTTCTATTCATTAACCCATTCACCAAATAAATAACAAATTGACTGAATTTAAAACAAATTCATGTCGTGTAATCTATTTTCCAAAATGGAAACCCCTTGGGATATACCGATAACACTAAATTTCACCAAAAATACCACAAATAAACTCTCAAGGTTTCCCTATCAATCATAAAAATTATATATAACTCTAATACTAAAAATCTATTGTAATCTGGTCCTAAAACAAAATAATTTCCAATATTTGGCATAGAATGATGACGCTTTATAAGAAATCACACTTAGTATATGTCTTATGTTGATTTAAAATTGGTGGAGCATTGTGGTGGAAACACCCTATCTATCTCTATTTAAATCTCTCAATTTTTCCTTTTGACCAATCATTACCCACATATAGAAGCTACATACTCCGCAATCATAGATATTGTGGATAAAAGAAAGTGTAAAAATAATGAGAATAGAAAATAAGAAAGGAAAAAATATGTCTATCACTGATTTCCAATAATTGATTATGCCTCCCCTAGGAAAAAAAACCCTTTACAACTCAAACATATATTTGAATCCTAAATTAGAAACTTCATTTAAATGATACCAAAATTTAAATATAAAAGAATAGTTAATATTTAACTTAGTAAATATTAATATACCACCAAAATTTGATAACTCACAAATCCACCAAACCCCTTTTCTTCTATATGCATCAAATTTATTCTAAGTTAAAATGAAAAATTTCTCCCTCTTAAGCATCTAAAAGACAAATTATAATTTTCCCTATATTCACATACCATAAAAACTCATCTCATTATAAGTATTGACGGTTAATTATTTTTAAGATGTCAAACTCTCCGCCTTTTGTGAGATAAAAAAACAATAATTTTTCAATAATAGAAATTATATAACGAAATATTATACTATTTATGTATTCTCCCTTATTCATTTATATGACATAGTGTTTTCTAGAAACATACCTTTCTCTTCTTCATTTCAAAGATCATATTTCATAAATATACTAAAACAAAAATGATTATGATAAAATAGAATGAATTAAGAGTAACTTAAAATTATAATATTAAATTTCAATACAAATATGTATTCTATAATGAAACGTTCATTTTAACCTATGATATTTCGAAATTAAATATGTCACATAGGGATCATCCTCTAACTATCTTCTTCCATCCTAAGTTAGTTTATGATGTATTCCCTCATTCTTCTTAACCGAATCCATTAATGTAATATAAAACAAATAATCATCATGGATTTATAATATTATGTGATTGATAAAGGTATATTTTCTAGGAGTTTCAAACAAGGAACGAATTTATTCTTTTTTCAGGCATAATGTGTAATTGATTTAATACCCATTTCACCATTTTTGGGGTTATTAACACTAGTCACATCGATGTTAGTCATGTATCTACTTATACTATCTTGATAGGGATATTATAGCTCTAAAAATCATGAAATATCACGATTACAAAAAACATTATGATATTATATTATATTTATAATTTTCCCTAGGGTTTTTGTTTATGTTATAAAGTCCTAGTCCCAAAATATAATAATATTGAGCCTGTATAATTTCCAAACACAGCTATGGTACCAATAATAGCGACCCAAGAAAAAAATATCTTTAATCTACATCATTTTTATTGTCTAAACATTTAATCTCACAAAAAATCACATTATCCTAAGAAAGGAAGGTTTGTTGTAATTGAAGATGTAACTACTAGTCCCAGACCACCATGTCCAAGCTAGGGAGCCACAAGAACTCTTGTGCACCACCTCATACGCATGAGGTTGTCCAATAGCTGTATGTATTTGAACACCATCAATGGGGAGACTATACCATCTGTATCATATCCATACTCCAAAAATATAAATAAAATATAAATAAACATAGATTAATTGACATGTCATATACATAATTCTAATTTAATAATAAATAGAACAAATTTGATGTAAATAAATAAACAAGAATCCCAATGTGTAATGGAAAACTAGAGTGTAAGTTGTAAGAAAATAAAAAAAATTATGTAATCCTATAGATATTATCCTAGTACCAATACAATCTCTATTCTCTATTACATAGTTTTCTTCTCTGGGCCCCTTTGCCATACCTGGATCCCAATACATCAGGTCTATATGTACAAATACGTTTCCATGTAAGGTGTGAGTAATAAAACCTATTAGGACACCACCAAAGAATATTTAACATGTTTTTAAAAGTATAACAATTTAATTAATGGACAACAAAAAATGTGAAATAAAAATCAACAATCTTATATAGAGCATTCAAGTATAAACCAAGACACCACCAACCCAGTTCGTACCTACATTGACGTCATACCAGAAGGATAGTCAAAAAAAATTTGGATTGATATAGGATTCTCTAAAATAATGAAAAAAATTTCACTTAAAACCCATTGGGAATCAAGTCTACCTATCACTAATCATCCACGAGAAATTGATACAACATGTCTGTTGGCATCAACAAGGCACAAATAATACATGTTGCTCAAAATACCCAATGAATCAAGATAAAATGTCTTTTGGATTCCACTAGGATTAAAAAAAATATGTGACTAAGAATATAAAGGGAATCAAGTGAACTTGTTATTCGGAATCTGTAATACTCTGATATTTTATGAAATAATTTTTTCAAATTAATTTAATCTTCCCAAAAATTTTCATTTCACACGGAACTGAATATTGATTTTTTTTATATAAAATAACTATGTTTATTTTATGTTATATGAAACAAAATGTTAATATTTCATTACATAAAAGTGTTTGATTAACTTATGGTAAAATCAATGCTATTTTGGGTTTGTTTTACAGACAATACCAAATCCGTTCGATAGTTTCTATTACATACATTGTATATTTTTTCTATACTATAAGATACTATTAATTTTTATTATTAATGTATTATTACAACTACCACATAATCATTTCAATGGAATTTATGAATAAGATTAACTAAATTATGAAAATATTAATTACACTGGTATATAAAAGGAATCCTTTCGCTAAAAATTATTACAACTAAATATATGATCTATTTTTAAATAAAGAAATTAATTTTCTAAGAAAACTATTTTTCAATGAAAAAAAAACAATTCAAGGTGAATAAATTGATCAAACCACCTTTAATTAATGTTTTCAATAAAATGTATATATTATATATCCAATAAATATTTTTTATATTCATCAAATATATTTGATAGGTGTAAGTTATGAATAATCTATTTTTCTGAATTAAATGATGTCTTTTTCTAGAAGTTAATAATAAGATCTTTAAAATTTTGACCCATTTTAATTATTATTTTTGTCACTTTATTTATTTAATAAAATCAACTTAAATTTTTAAATATAAACCTAAAAATTATATTATGATGAATTTATGATACTTTTTAGTGACGTTTCATTTTTTATTTATAATAAATAACCCTAATTTTTAATTCAAAACTTTTATTCATATAATTTATTTATATAGTAAAATTATATTTTCTATATGGTTTTATAGATTTATTACATCATATTTAGAATAAATTAATCCAATTCAGGACATTTTAATTAACTTTCAAAATTAAATTGGATATAAAAACATATCAATAATTTTTATATTAGTACTATAAAAACATGATTCTTTATCTCATATATGGAGTTAAATTTAAGTTAATTTATGATACATAAAATATTATAATTTTTTAAAATGGATTCCATATTTATAATGATCAAACATTATAATTTCTTAATATATAAACTTATTTTTTTACAAAAAAACATTAGAGAATGTGATTAAAATTAAATATAGATATTTAGAGAATAATTAGCTTAAAAAGTAATATACATAAATATTAAAGGCCAAAATGACATACAAACTCATCTAAACCACATTTTCAGTACATATTTACACCCTATACTGCTTGGATATACATTTTTCATTTTTAGAGTACCATTTCATCATGAATATATTAGTGGAATTACCTTTTAAAAAATTTATAGGAATGTCACTCATCGTCCAATATAAAAAGGTACTCATCCCTCCTACTTATTCACACCTCTAAATACATTTTTCTTGCAAAAAATATGATTAAATAATATCTTATCACCCTCCCTTAATTCTATAATCCTCCCTTTTTACATAACTCAATGGAAGGTATCCCTTTGGATAAAATTATGAGCTTAAATAATAACCTTAGTATCCCAAATATACTGATATCTTTTTATAATATGTTTTTTACCTACACTTACACACATATCAATAAAATGGGTAAAGAACTTGTCGTTCATGTGTTTGGCGAACTATCGGATCCCAGAATGATGTTGTTGGTTTTCTCTTTAACACCTATTATTGATATGAATTATGATGTAAACTAAATTGTTATATCATATATATTTTATTAATGATTTATTTATTCTTCTTTAATTTTTATATAAAACGTACCTTCTGGATTTCCATATTGTGGATATACGATAACTTTGTTAGTGGAAGTTTAGACCGAGGCCTTCTCAAAGAAATTTGATTCATACACTCATTATATGTAATGTATTTATAATTTAATAATTATACTATAATTGTATAATATATATATATACATACATATCACTTACGTTGATTATGCATACGTACGACCTACCATCTCCATGAACGATGTATTTTATTTTATATATCTGTTACTAAATATTATTATAAATATTTATATACTAAATATATATTATATATACATACATTTTTATATTTTTTAAACAATTAAATTATAATCTAAGTTTGAGGATTAATAATATCAAGTCAAAAACATATATGAAAACCAAAGTGAATATTACCTAAAATATAACATTAATAAGGAGTTGTAAAAAATGAGTAATATAGAGTAATAAAAATCCACATATTGTGTTATATTTAATAATATGGTTATATGTTATATATATAATGATCATATATTTATTATACATTATTTTTTTTACATTTACTTGAAATTCAATACTTATTGTACGGTAATGTCATCTCACTTTTTGTTTCTGTGAGATTCATTCATATTCAACACCATTTTCCTTTGTGTGGTGTATATACTACCTTATGAAATATTATATCATTAAATAAATTTATTTAGTGATATTAAACATGTAAATTGATGTAATTTTTTCTTGATGGTCATGATTCATAAATAACTTGTTTAGTAACTGTTTTCTCGTCTCACTTTTAATTTTGTGATAATTTTACCTTATTCACAAAAAAAATCATTTGTGTGGTGTGTATAATTCCAATTAATTTATTATATTTTTTTTAAAATTTAATCTATTAATAATTAAATACCCATTTTATTTTCTATATATCATTGGGTTTTAGAGTTCAAGAGTTACAAAATTAGTATGTTGGTTTTCTATCAATTTTATTTCATTCAAACACCTGTTTTTATATGAAACTATATTGTTATAAGAGGTGTATATAATTCTATTTTAGTTGATAAATATTGAATATACTAATTTTATAGACATATTAACTTTAATGTAATTTTTTTGTACATGGGGGTATGATTCAATGTAACCCAGATGTAAGGTTTTTGGGAATAATCTCATCGTTTATAATGATTGTATTTGATTAAGCTTTCATTGACGAAATATTATAATCTCTATAAAAAAATCATTAATTTTGTTCTCCTACAGTCATTCATGATTTCTTAATTTATTTAGTACCATATTTCCACTCTTTTATACATAATAAAATTAATGAAAAATGATAAAAATATGACTATATTTGTCTTTTTTGTATGAAATTTATATTCTTTCAAAACATTATTTTCTAAAGGGATTTAAATGTGTTTTCTAAATTATTTTTTATATTTTCGAGGATAATGGTTTTCAAAAAAAAATTCATCATCGTTTATAATTAGTTTTGTTCATTTTTAAACAATATAATTTAAAAGATTTAATATTATAAAAATAATTTTTCAAATAAGAAAATATTTTTTCTTGAACAAATGTTTGTTTAAAAAATCTACCAAAATTATATCCTATCTAATATGACATTAATTGGTTTTATAAATTCATTATTATAGATTTGATCCCAGGTTTCATTTATATTCTTTATCTAAATGGTTAATGTTTTGAAAGAGAGAAATTTATAAGAATTGGTTCTTCTTAATAGGTTATGTGTTTAGGAACCCATTACTCTTTCATGGGTTATATTCCTATAAAAAATTCCTTTAACAATTTATTCTATGATGAAATTATAATGAAACCTTTAAACATTGAAAAAATGTTGATCAGATTAAATTTTTAGGTTTCCAATTTATTTTCTTGTATTATGATGTTTGTGAACCCCATATCTTTTTATGGGTCATAATATGATTAATGATTTATAATCTTACGGAACATGTAGGTATCATTTAATTATGTCATAGTTAGCACCTATATCTCCCTTCAATGAATTGGGTAATGAAAAGTGGAATATATGATCGAATGGTACCTAAATTGTATTTGATTCTTTAAATAAAAATGGTACATGACTTTATATCCTAATCTTGAAAACAAGAGGGTACACGTGTTGTCTCCCAATCCTAGAACAAGATGTGTAAGAACCCAGTTCTTTCTTTAGGTATGGATCCATTTTGATGTGTTAATTCTCAGTTTAAATGGCTAAATTTGAGAGAATGTGAATTATGTATGTACTCATAGATGTATCGGTGAAGTCTAGGGATACTTAGGATCCTAGATCCCTTGTTTTGTGGTGAAATGTCTTGGCACACTATTTGAGTAAACTATTCTAGGTTGGTCTCATTGTCAAATAAAATCATGTACGGCAGGTGAGTGGGGAGATATAGGATACACCATTAGAAATAAACCATGTGATTTTGGCCACAAGGCCGCTCAACTAGGTATTTAATTTTGAAAATGGGATTTTCAAGGATTTCTTATAATCAAAAAAATCATGTTGGTAAACCATGTAGGTTCCCCTTCACTATATATGACCATGAATAGTTAGTTCAATGTTTCTAAAATCATACACATGAACCATTAAACATATTAGTTTAGAGAAAACCCCCACTTCTCCTTAATATATAGTTTAAATTTAATTTTAGTTTCACTCTCCCTAACACACAATGTTCCCCTTTATAGATATTCATTGGGTGACTATTCTAGGAATCAATAGATTGCCTTTTTCCATTCTCTAATTCAAGTGGTTATCATCTCTCTGGACCCACATCAGTCATTTTTCAAAAAAAAAATTATTCATTCTTAAATATTTTGGATAATGGTTGCACTATTTAAATAAGGATTATATTTCTAGTTAATATCTTCTTCATCCATTCATCGATTTTATCTCAGTATGAGTCAAATGAGGAGATGATAAGGGATGCGATATCCTCTATGGGACAATGGTAGGTGGTCTCATGCATTTTTGTAAAAATTTAAAAAATTTATATATGTTTTTTTATCTTCGCAATTTACAGAAATCAATTTTACATGAAATTAAATCCTTGAATTGCTAGCCATGTCCCATTTGTTTAAATATTCTTGATGACGAATGATAAGTAGGTAAAAACCTTAAAATTAAACCACCCTGTGGGTTTGTTGATTATTTTTACTTGAAAAAAATGGTTGGATCTTGGAAATGGATACCTTTGTGTGTTCCCCTTTTAACCCTTTCCTTGGAATGTGATTTTTAAATTGATTTTAAAATCAAAAGGAAAAATTATATTTTTAATTGATAACTATACTTGAATTGTCAACTGATAAATGGTATATTAATTGAATTGATAAGGAATATTGAATGGATTATTTATTCATAGATCCTTGACATGAAATAGCTGGTTACGCTTGAATTGCTTCTTTAAATGGAATGACCATGTGAATAATTGAGAGGTTATCCATCGAATAATAGCGCTTATTATGGAATTGTTCGATAAATAATGAATTACGCATTATATTTATCTTCCCATGTAAAATAGATACATACTATTCTATTTAATAGATTAATTAAGATTGAGAATATTTTTATAATTAATTTCCCATGTGAGCATTTTAATGGAAATCCATATAAATATGGCACATGCCTTTGCCACATTTGAGGTGAGGATTGTATTGAATGATCTCGGTGTTGACCTTAACATGATTATATGGAATTGATTAAATGTTTTTTGTTAGATGATATTAAATTTTTATAATCATTGGGTGACACGTGAATTCAAATAATAATTCCATGGATGAGCTCATTTTTCAGGAATCTTTCTTATATTAGAGTGATATTTGGACTCCCTTGAGGACTTCCATGGAAGTACATAATGGACTGGTTATTACATGTTTAATAATACATGGATTAATATGATAATTCTTTTTTAAGGGATCGAATCTTATTTGATAATTAATGCCATCGGTTATACTACAAATTTCATAGTGGACCGCCAAGGATGGGATTGAGTTGAAGTGATGTGATACCACTCATAGAGCTATACCTGGGTTCTCAAGAGGTTCTCCATAGGTGGGATTCTATATTGTTACATTATATTACACCTAATGTGAGACCTGTATTCCAACATAGGAATGATATGGATGAGCTTAATTTCTAAATTGATTAATAATAGAAGTAACTTATATGATGCCTCTATCAATCGAAAGAACAAACATGGATTCATTCTTGACCTACACTTTATGGATGGCCTGAGTAGGATAACATGGAGACATGTTCTCATGGGGTATTTTGGGATTTATGATAGGTCTTGAAGATTATTAATTAAATGAACTACATGTCAAATTGGTTTTATTAGAATGATATGGTATATAATCTATATTTGGAGACTTATTTCCTATATGAATTTTGCCAAATAAACCTAATGATAAATGTAAACTTGGACTCAGAGGATGTCAACTTTTTTAATCCTTATATAATTCATTACTTCATACACACTCTATTATTATATATTCACATACTGATTGGAACCAGAGCTTGGGTTTTTTCTATTTTTATTACATATCGCACCCTGTTTGGGCCGCCTTTGTCTTCCCAAATAGACTATTTGATTGTAGGTATGTATAAGGGAATAAATCCTTCTATAGGTCTGAGATTTCCAATTTGAAGTAGAAGCATAGGGCCGAGCTCAGGATCATGATTCTAGGTGGATAACTATTGTATATTTCTAATTTTATTCCTTGTATTATACACTCACAATGTATACATATTTTGGATACTCTATTTGAGACATATGACACATATTGTCATCGTCATTGTATCTGAACTTATATAGATATTGTTATCTATTCATGCTTTGTATCTATTACCTTCAATATTTACTACATTGGTTATCTATCTATTTCTGATTATCTAAAGTGCTATAATCTGGTAATGTTATAGTAGTGTCCACATCGACACACAAAGTCTCTCTCTGCCTTCTAGTCGACAACCTATGGAATTTGAGGAGATTTTCTTAAGGTAATGTGACCCACAAGGGTTGGGGCACCCATTGAGAGGTATTCGGGTTTTGGATATTACAACAAGGTATCATAGAATGTTTTTCTAGTTTTATTTACTATTATGTGATAATAGAAATTGATACGAAGGAATAGGGATTTTGTAATGTGTGAAGCATGGGCGTAACATAACTACATATAAGAAAAAGATGAATTTCTTTGAATGAATTTTCAATTTCCAAGATTATGAACTATTATAGTTGCGTTGATTACACTATTGGGTGATTGACTTGTCTTGTGATTCTAATATTGATACAATGGATGGGTATATTATTTATCCATTAGATGAGATGATGGTATTCCATCTAATGGATCTTTTTAGGTACTTCACAAGAATCCCATGCTATGAATTTTATCATTCCATTTAGGATTCATTAATTATTACATGTTCTTGTGATAGATTACATGTAGTGGATATAGAAAGTGACACCATATTTCAGTTCATAAGGTGTGAGGCCCCTTATGGGCTTGAAAGTGATTCATTGTTGGACTCAATTATTAAAAGTTTGTTTAATGTGGTATGAATTATATGGGCACCACATTTTGATTAATATGGTTTTATAGTCCCTCATGCATTTGAAATTGGTGAAGCATTAGTTAAACCTTTTGAATAAATTAATGTTGGGAATGTAATAGAAATGAATGTAGATTGATATTGAAATGGGAAGGTAAACATGGAATCAGAGAATTAACCTAGACATAACTTCTACGTGGTCAAGAGGCAGGAACTCTAGTGGGTTTTTATGATTATTTGGTTATAAATTCTGGGATTTATGAGAAGGTTGTTTGGAACAATCTGGGTTTATGATGGTTTTTTTCCTTTTTTATGATTTTGAAATTTGAACGTTGATTTTTTTCTTTTCAGAGGCATGAGATTATCATAAATAATACATTAATAACCCAAGTAAATTAGTAGGTGAATGTTTCAATTTAGACGGCCCATTATGGGTTTTTTTAATATTGATAGATAAATAACTAAAATTGGGTTTCTTTTTGAAGGAACCGGGTTGGGTTAATAGATCCTCACAGGTTGCATTATATGTTATAACCTAAAAAAGAACATTTTATAAGAATTTATAATTATTCATTGGCACATTAGTTAAATCGGGTACCAAGTTATTTTATATAATTTGTGATGGTGGTTCTATTTTAATATTTTAGATTATTAAAGGTTGAATGTGCATAAGTATATTGAACATCAAAATGGATTCTATAAGTGTGTAATTTGTATTAAATTTCATTTTAGTTTCTTTAGAATAGAAATGTGATCAATTTTTGTATGCCTTCTCTTTTTTATCACCGATATAAATGAATGTATCTTGATCTTGGTGACTTCTATTTGGCATGAACCGAAGATTGGGTTGACTCCTTATATTTTTTAGGCGCATGGCCTGATGTAGGTAGCACCCTTAGAGCTCATGTTTCTTGCTAAATAGTGAATTTTTTTTAATGTTTTGTGTAATTCGAGTGCCTTTCTACCTAGTGTGAGTCTTACCTTCTAAATGAAACCCTTGTTCGGTTGGGTGGTATCGGTACCCTTGAACTTCTTTAGGGGCATGATCATTGTGAAATGATCGATTTTAAAATGTTAAACATGCAGGGGGGATGATCATCCACTTAGTTGGTCATGTGACCCTTTTTGTAGTAATGTGATACATGGTATATCCCATCCAGGATAAAGATTTTATAGGGTTGTACAACTCTGGTTTAAATATATTTTATGGACCACCTGATGCTCATATACCTAGGTCATATATCCTATATATTTTAATGAGGTGTTTTCATTCTTCTAGACCTTCTTGGTTGTATGTACTCATGTATGTGGTACGAATCATGTTGTTAAATAATGGAATGAACCGATTAAGTTCGGTGAAATCGGGGACCCTGGAGTTGTTGACTATGTTATCGGGTCAACTACATAGTAGAGTGAACTGGGTGTTAATGAATAATGTAATCCAAGTTATTGAGATGAATTTCAAGTGACTTGGGTGTTTTTTTACACTAGCCAATTTGATTTTGGATTTAAGTCCTAATACTTTTGTGTATTGAATCTTGACTCAGAAGAGTATCACACATGTGGTTAATGTGAGATTGACCTCAAACATTACAGTGGATGCCCAATCTATTATTTTGATTAATAGGATACTCCAATTGTGGGGATCATTGCATTGGTTATGGTAAATATGTTCCTTTCTAGTTAGAAAGAGCACAACCAAAGAGGACCAATAAAAAAGGTTGGTTTCTCTTGAATTACCTTCAGGATTTCAAATTGTAATCTTCTCACTGCATTCATGGTTGAAATATTTTGAAATAGTTTGATATGTATGAAACCATTTAGTAACACCATTTGTCCTGGATGGATTTCATATGCATATATTGGGAGACCATGGGATGCATCGGGCAGTGAAGGCTTGTGATAGGTTTGTAATGGTGGGACGGTAGTTGATGTCAAGATTCTTTCAAGGGAAGCCGAACTGTAGTGGCTTGACATATCCTCTTGAAAATATTAAAATCCTTAGAAGATTCATCTTAAAGATATAAGCATGTCCCATATCATGACAACATCCATGATTCACTAAGAAAGTGTCTCCCTTACACCATGCTAATGTTTAAGATCTATTAGGATTGTATGGGTTCTTTTTTCAGTGTTTCATGCAAACAGATGGTCCTTATCAATGCATGGATAGTCATTGGTGATAATTAGGTTCCCAAATAGGAACATTTTGGGTGGACTGTTTCACTTCATCAATTTTATTATGACTTGACCACCAGGCAGGTGTTTCTCTGTGCATAATCATTTTTTTCAACTAGACATATTCTCTTAGTATTGTTGTCTCACTTGTAAATGTGGAGTATAGACTTTGGTAGAAATTTTTGTGGTAAATTAAGGATTCCATTGAATTAGGTGTTCCATTTTAATTTTCAATACACCATCCATCTATGATGAGCCTTCTAAGAATAATCATCTATGTTCGATCAACCTTTTATCTTTCTTTTTTGATGTTTACATTCATATGGAATCTGTTTAAAAACATTTCTAGGTTTTGGTGGGTGTAGTGAAAAGGTTGATAGTGCCTTTCTAAAAATCTTATACTTGATGTTTCAGTTTGGTTGATCAGGATTTGACCATTCTATATAGTGAGGTCCCTGATATGACCTTATATTTATTCAGGTACAACTAGTCAAATAATTCATTCTGGGAGCATCTATATCATTATGTTTTTCAGGCGTTGTATAGAAATTCCAATGGTGGAGGTATCATTGTCCATATTTGGCCATTATTTGTGATAAAACCCATGATGGGGAGCACCAATGACTATTTTTAATTAGACTATGATGTGACCTTGTATCTAGATGAATATGATCTCTAATAATGTTGTCCATTAATGAAGAGAGATGTATCTGGTTTTTTCAGGAGATGTTCAATCAATTAGTAGGTGAATGTGGGACACCAGTGACCTGCATGACTTTTATTACAGCTTCCCATTATTGAGTTTAAATAAAATGATGTTTTGATGGATTTTGTGATAGGATTATTGTTAAATCAATGTGGTAATGTTATTATAGGGTTTGTTTTTTAAATTCTAATGTTTTTTTCACATTTCTTATTGATAAACGAATCATTCAGCTTAGATGAGATTATAATGTTGTGTCTATATAAGATAGTATGAAATTACAGTGTCTTGTATACTATCATTTCACAAAGGAACAAGTGGATACATCATGATTCTGAAAAGGAATATATAGTGAATTAGGTAAATAGGTTCATTTAAGCATATTGTACCACCATAAAACTGATGGATCGACATAGAAAATGATTCAGGTGCATCAGGTAATGCTACAAGCATCTATACTAATTTTTATGGGAGCATGGGAGAGGCATATAACTCCAGTTGAATTAACCAAATATAATAGTCTCTAGGGTAATACTCATATGTTGCCTAATGATTCTTCATATGGTAGTCCATTATAATAACCCCTTTGATGGATTGAGGTAGGAGAGGTAGTTGTTCTTGGAAATCATATGGTTAGTGAGACATGGAAGCAGGTGTAGTTTATTTAGAAGGGGATTTCTACTGTAATGTCTCGTCAAAAATCAAATTTTTATCACTAATAATAAACTATCAAGTTCAAGGCCTGGGATCTAGTTTCTTTGCACGTCAAACCAAGGTCGGGACACATGATGGTTAAGATATAGGTTAAGCATTCATTACGGCATTTCGAGATGTTTGAGATCCTAAAAGAGTGTCTGGATGGTAGCCTATATGTTGTAGTTAGCTCAGAGGTAATGTCCTATGCGTGACACCTTTCTTGTATCTCATCATTGAAATTACTATTCAAAATTATATCATGCCTTTCATCATGTTCAGGTCGAGTTACATATAGATGTGTCCTTTGAGGAGCATCCTTTACGTATTATGGATTGTACCATGAAGGTTCTACAAGGATGAATATTACCTTTTTATGGGTTATATGCAACACAATTGAGTATACGATGGGACCTAGAAGGTGGATATTGGTGTATGATCACAGTGACCAATGTTTTTCTAATAACATGCTACATCGCCATTGTAAGGGAAATCCGGGGATAAATTTCATTAATGGGGGGATATTTTTAGAACTCGATTGTTACTTACATTAAGGATCCATTACATTAAGAAATTAGTATGTTTAAATGTTCATATATTTCATAATTTCAATTAAAATTGATTACATGGTGGTGTCATGGGATTTTGGGGATCACTCAGAGCCCAGAACCCATTTTTCAGGTGAAATAGTCTAGTGCACGATTAGATTTAATAATGCAAGGCATGGCACATGGTTAGATAAAATTATGTAAGGCTGGACTATGGGGGGCTACATGTTTCACTGTTAGATCCAACCAAAATTATTTGGGCCACATAGAACTGAAAAAAAATCTATAATTTTGAATGTGGGTTTTTTCACTATCTGTGTATGGTTATTCAAACTATGTTGGTAAAACATTTAGTTTCTCCTTATCTAGAGAAAAGCATGTACAGTTGGTGTACCACTAATGAAACCATGCACCTAAACAATGTGACCTGTTAATTTTGGGTAAAAATGCCATTTTCCATTAAAATATTGTTTAAAACTAACTCTTTTTTCACTCTCCCTTACACACAGTATCACCCTTGAGATCACTCCATTGGGTGTAAATTATAGGAATCAATAGATAGTCTCCATCTAGACTCCAATTCATGTGTCAATTATCTTATTTGATCTGCATCTGTTAGTTCTCATTTCATTTTTAATTGTTCATTATATTTCAAGATATTAGTTTTAATTTTTAAATGAAGGATAATATTACATATTAATAGGATCTTCTTTGGTTCTTTGATTTTATCCAAATATAAGTCACATCAATAGATGATACTAGATGAGACATCCTTTAGAGACCTGCAGTAGGCAGTCTCATTCATTTTTTTAAATGGAATTGATTAAAATGATTTTATTTAATATTATTAAATTCCAATATTCCTCATATGACACTTGGATTCAAATTATAAATTCATGTATAGGCATAATTGGATTTAATATTTCTTTTGCTCGAGTGTTACTTGGACTAGCATTAACATTTTCAAGGAAGTACTCAATGTCTTGACTATTATTTATCGAGTGATACAAGGATTCATATGAGAATGAAAAGGATTGGATCAAATGGAATTTGATAATTTATTCCATGGGAGATACTTAATCTCCCTTAGTAGTCCACCAATTAGGGACTCAAAGAGTAGTGACGTTACTTTGTACCTAGTGAGATACTTGGGTTCTTGATAGGTTCTCCATGGAAAGGCTTATAGGGTGCCGGTATATATTACACCTGTAGTGAGACTTGTATTATAAATTAGGAATTCCTAGGATGAGATAAGGTTCTAAATTGATTAATATATGAAATAAATTATTTCATGCATCGTTCAAGACAAAGAATGTCTTGGATTCTGTCTTGACATACACTTTATGGATGGCCTTTTTAGGATTCTCATGACCTGTGATCTTATGGGGGATTCTAATATAGATTCCATGTCCAAATACTTTCTGATTAAAGAAACTCTTATTTAAATGTGTATGATTATAAGGACATAGGCCTTAATGTTAATTCAAAGATTTATTTACTAAATAAATATGACTAAATGAACATGAGTATATATGGGTACCTAGACATATATGGTGTTTACCTCAATAATTATTTACATACTATATTACTACCTAAACATGATGTTTTAATATATTCAGAAATGGATAGGAACCTGACCTCGGGTGGTTTCCTACTAGGATTATATCTCCCACCCTATTTAGGCTGCCTTTCATAAATGTTCAAACAATATGATTGTAGGTATGGTTAGGGTGATGAAACCTTTTATGGGTTCTTGATTACCATTTAAGATTAGGTACATGGGACAACGGTGAGGCTTGTGATGCATGATAAATCCTTTTAGAATTTTTGTAATTTTGTTCCTTGTATTGTACATTTTTTGTATCTACATGTTTTGGATTCTTTATTAGAGCCATCTGAAATGTATTATCATCATCATTATATATGATCTTCCATTTGATATTATTATTTATTATTAATTTGTATCTATTGTATTCAGGATTAACTGCTTTCTATATCTATAAATTATTGATATTATGTTGTCGGGCACATTGGTAATGGGGGAATAGTCTCCCCATAGACACACCAAAGACGTCGTTTCTATTCTTCATCCTCAAGCATTTGGAGAGATATGCTTGAGGCCTTGTGGCACACCTATCTTAGAGAACCCATTGAGTGGTATCTGTGTATGGGATGTTATAAGAGGGTACATGAGCGGTATCCCAATAATGAAAATAATATGGTACATGGGTTGTTATCGCAATACCATTTCTGGTACATGGGTTTTAGACTAATTCTTGCTTGTTATGAAGGTCTTGGTAGGCAGAATTGACATTATAATTTCTATTCCAATCTGTATTCCATAAATTATATGTCTTATTATTCAATTAATATTTCATGGATAACTCTCTTGGTTCCCTTATGATTCATGCCTTATGAACATACAATATTTATTCAATGTCTTAGGATTATGATCTTTGACATGAAGTGTATGATATTCAAATGATATTCTGAGGTTATCATACCCTTATATTCATGTTATTCTTACATACTTCCTTTATTTACCCATACTAATAATTCATGCGCACGCCTTTCTTATGTTTTCTTTACCCAAGTTATAAAAAAATGTTTTAAGTGTATGTAATAAAGGGGAAGACCTTTTTGGGATGTATTAAATATCATTCACCAATTTAAATTATTTTTTTCAATGTTTCCAAAAACAAAATACTATTACATTTCTCAAGAATGTATTGTTTAATATGCCGAATATTCATCTATGTTGATGTAATATCCATGTATTTTAAGTCTCGTTCACAGTACAATCCACCGGCCCAACATCTCTATTATTGTATGTTGTCTTCACTCCCCTTCTAATTGAAAATATTTTCATAATGGTCCATCTATTTTGATTTAAAAATAAATGACTAGAAGGAAGGTTAATACATATAACATTTTAGAGAATATAAAGGAAACACATGTCATGCCATCATAAGAATGAAGTGGAAACATACATAAACACGTGATCAATATATTACAGGATATCAAGCCACATAATCATACTCATGTAATCATGTATAAAAAATGAGTCTCATAGGTTAAACACTCAACAAAATATAATCAATATCATGCATAGTAAAACAATACAATCCATAATAAGAATTATATTACAGAAAAAAATCCATACAAGGTCCCCAAATGTTAAATAACATCTTATCTCAATATAACTGATGAAATACTCCCAGATCCATCAAAGGATCAATTATTGAATCACATTTCACACCCATCAAACCTTTTTCCCCCATAAAGGATGCATATATTGGGTTTTAACTTGTCAAATAAGAAGTCTATAAAAGAGAACAAGTAGATTAGATGCTAATAATTGTAGTTCTATAACCACATACCTCCCAATGTATTTCCACAAAAATAGATTTGACATATGTTGAATAAGAGGATGTGAAATATCTTGATATATTAGTGATTCCAGAACGTATTTTTAATTCATGAACATATCTATAAGAGAACTATAGTTATAACCAAAGAACATTGATCTATCATAAATTTAGCATTAGAATAACGATCCAAAATGAAATTCAAGAAGAGGAAGGTCTTAAGATGATAAACATATGATAACATACCTGGAATCATTAACCATTCACGAGAGATCTAGTTCAAATAATGTTTATTTCAGGGAAATGTTGGATCCACAACCAATCTACCAAATAATAATTAATGTTACATTACTTCTTCCTACTAGGTTATAGTCCTACGATGAATATTCTATTAATAAGAGGTAAAAGAAGATCATCTATAACCACATATTGATAAGATTCTTATAGCCAAAGATAGATTTTTATCTAATAGATAAACTTCTTCATGTCGATATATCAATTAACAATCTATGAAAGAAGGATTTTTTTTCAATAAATATATTAAGAATTCATAAATTCATAAAATATACATGTACATGTCTCATAAAAGAGGAGGAATTAATTTTATATCTAGGGAGAAATTTAGTTCTGTCAATGATGGATTGATCTAGTGTACAAAATACAAAGGGTGATAAATAAGAGAGCTCATGAACCATGAGAGGTGGAACTAGGTTCAGAAAATATTTTTTTGGTAAGATATGGGAAATTAATAAGTCTAAAAATTTAGTGGAATTAAAATCTACTGAATGAAATTAATTCACACTCATCTGGTATCTATTGGAACACTGGTTGGAATCACCTTATGGTTTCTGAGTAACCTCTAGTTAGATATAGGGGTATTTAGTTTTTTGAGTCCAATTGTAAACCCACAAGATGGTTAATGGGATCCACAGGCTATTTGGTGTCATCTTTGCATCCACCATAAGATCAATCATCCTGTCAACACTCTAACATTCATATAATTGTCACCTTTTACTAAAAATAAACCTCCTAAACAAAAATAACATATATAAAATATCAATGTCATTCTTATGATAAAAAACTTGAAATATTACATTCATAAGATTTATTGGAGATGCAATAATTATCCCCCTATATTTAATACTCATCCCTGAGATATACCTTACGCAGATTGAAATCAGAAAATGAGGTTATATGTAACACCCGAGACTTTTATGTTATATAAATCATCAAAGGAATCTTTTTCTACACAACACTTTCTTGGCTTGCTTTACACGCAATCGCGACCTTCCTCGATAGCTTGCGTCGTACGCAATACCGAGTTTCACTAAACAACAATATGCTATTAAAACTAGCCGTTATGAATAGTAATAACCACTTTTTGAAAATTTATAAATTTTATTTTTCAAAATGGACTTCATTTTTGGACTCAGAATATCGAAATTAGCCTAGGGTGAAATTTTGGTATTTTTCTGAAAACTTTAAATTTTTGATGAATAGTGAAACCACTAAGTGGTAGGTTAAAAACTGAATTTTGCATAAAACATAATTTTACCGCTTCTGTGAATGGAATTTCAAAAATCCGACAGACACGGTTGATGTCAGTAAGTAAAATGTGGTTCAATGAGATGAAAATAATTTTTTGGTGAATAGTAACTTTTTACTATTTTTACCGCGGTTAATAGTAAATAGGGTAACTAAGGGTAAATATGATATTAATATTACCCTAACACATGTCCTAATTCTATTGGACAAGTTTAATTCGACCAAAAACAAACTTAGGAATAAAATATGACCATTTAGGCCCACTTGGATTAGATTAGGACATTTATTATTAATTTATTTAAAGAAGGGTAAAAATAGTTAAAATCAAAGTTTAATAAGTAAATCATTTTTAATATGGGGTTATACATAAGATAAATTCGATTGTAAATATTTATTAGAAAGCTAAAACGATTTCCTACATGATGGTATTTTATTTGTAATTTTTAGACATCAAATAATTTAATTTATTTATGACACAAAGATGATGCAGTAATTATCTTATTAATGAAATATTGACAAAATTGATAATATAAATACCAAAATAAATGTAATTTGAGACTTTTTATGAATTCCACTAATTTTCTAGGTTACTATGATATATTATTGTTGATTTAATCAACTTGGTTCGAACATATAATTCTGTTATGACTTTCACAAAAATCATATATCAAATAGTGTCAAAATTGACACAAAATAGTTTTTAAATAAAATAAAATTTTATTAATTGTTATTTTATTCCTAAAAATCTAAGGTTCGGCCAAATGACTTATATAAGGATATATATATTAATAATAAAAAATTTGGGGTTCGTTTGGCATGTTATAGTAAGTGTATTAACCATATAGTGAAAGAAAACAAAAAGACACGGTAAAAGTTAAATTAATTAACTTAGAGTTAAATCTAATTGATAAGGTTAAAATAATACCCTAAACTTGTCTAAATCCTATTTGTTGATAGGATTTCGACCCATCCCCACTTTAGCTTCAAAATAAGACCCTTTGGAACCATTATAAACTGATTTTGACTTTAATATAAAATAATATTTTGAGATATTCCTAAGGTGCCCCTCTCCTCCCTTATAAAAGGACACCTCCTCCCCCTTCCTCCTCACACCAATTTGAGCAATCAAGCTCGGCCAACCCCTGCCCAAATCTCTTCTCCACTTCCCTAGAAACATCCTAGAGTTTCTGGTCTTCCTCAAAGACCAATTCTAGTGCCCTAAGAGGAGGTCTCAAAGAGGCACTTCAAAGAAGAGGTAATTACCGTTACCAATTCTTTCATCTTTATTTCTTCTTACACTTCTTCTTCTTAGGTTGTTACATTATGAAGTAATAACATCAGTATCACTCATATACTGATATGTTATTATAAGTATGAAACAACCCTATTTCACCATCTATCCATCCTACGGAAAAAGAAATCACCGCGCGTGCGTACGTACGGAATACCGTCTCCACGTCGTGGTGTAATCTATTTTCCACCACCACCTTACATGGATGGGTATAATGGTGTAAAGAATAACTATAAATAGTTATTACAACATCATATTGATTCTGATATATTTTATAATCCACTTCAATTCAGTTCAATATTTATGGAAATGATATCATCGCTCGTGCGTACGTACGGACTACCGTCTCCACGACGCGATGAGATTCATTCTCCATGTTAACCATTTAAGAATGATTATAATGTATATATAAGAAATAATAATGAAATATATGACATTATAAAGCTACTGGATTTATGTATATATACATATGTATGTCATCTACTTACTTCCATTTCAAGACAATAAGGAAAGTAAAACAGCGTTCATGCGTACGTACGGACTACCGTCTCCATGAACGGTGTTTTTCATTTTATTTATCTATCTATTATATATATATATATACTGAATATATATGATATATAAATCATATTTTATATTCTGGAAGTAAGTAAATCATGATATAAGTAATAATGATGTCAAGAACAACAATACAAAACACCTAAGATAAATGAAACGATTTTACCCAAAACGCTTCTTTAACATGGAATTTACAAAAGAACGGGTAATATAATGTTATAAGTGAACCATATATGATATCATAACAATGAATATTATTCTGTAATTAGTCAATAACATGATTTAAATCATTATACAGGAGGTTTGGACACTTACAAAGCAAGTCGGACCTAAGGTAAGGGAAATATCACAATCTCATTTTTATCCGAGATTGTTTATTCGTAAGTATTTACTGGGGTGTATTTTATCATCCACATCCATGTTTCATCAATATGTGATATTATTTCCATCCACCTAAAATTGTTTAAATCCATTTTTACCCTTCGGTGAGTTCTTTGTAATATGTATGAAAGGAATCTTTTGTTGTTTTTCGTACGAGGTACATTTTGACTTTTCCGACAAAAGTATGAAGAATGTTTTTTTTAACTTATACGGCACGAACGGATTTATACTGTTTTATAAAGCCTTATTTTCATGAAGATTCCTATAAAAGATTTCATGACTATTTCCAATAAAATCTCTTTCTTTTAAAATTGCATGATGTTTTGTGAAAAGAAATTGATTTTGAAGAAGAAAGGAGATTTTCCTCAAGAATTCAATTCAAGTGTTTTATCAAAATTATTTTCCATATAAGATAATAAAGGGTTCTGTTTCTATCCATATTTTTACATTGATTTGACTATTTTGTGATGGAATTATGTTTATGAATTACTTTATCTTATATGAATGGTTTTATGATGTCATGTTGTTTAAGAATCCCATTTTGATTACATGGGTTATGCTATGATCTATGGTTTATGATTTTGTGGAACACATAAGAATGGTATCATTATGAGATGGGTGGGACCTATATCTCCCTCCAATTCATTGGGTAAAGATTTAATATCTCATGAGATAGACATGGCTGGAATGATAGGTTATACCGGTTCAGTGAAACAGGACTGAAACGAGGATTACTCGATTCAGAAAGGGACTTTGTCCACTAAGATAGTCTTGGCAATGAGTCTTGACTAACAAGAAATGATTCTCTATGATTATGTGTGTATGCCACAATGAGTAATGTTTTAAGTTATGGTTTCATTTTCACTACTATGATTTTTCCCATGTTATGAAATTATTCTCTCTTTTGCAGGTTAAGATTTCCAAAAATGTTATGTTCTTATGAAAATTATGTGATTGATATTTCTTTTGTTTACCCTTACTGAGCATTTGAGCTCACCCTTTTATGTTTTCTTTTCCCCAGGTCAGGAAGAAGGATATTAAGTAGAATATGCTAAAAGGTACCCTAGATATGATGAAATAAATGGGAGACACTGTAGAAGATTTATGAACCAGTTGTTTATGTTTCCCAGTTTCTAAAGACACTATACCTATACGGTCCTTTGTGGTTTTGTCATATGTTGTAATAAGTGTGCTTCAATTTCGATGTATTAACAATGTATGTAAAGTATGGGTCATTATAGTTGGTATCAGAGTAAAGGTATAGTCAACCTTTGGAAACTAGGATGTGAAAGCCTTAGTAAGAACCCTAAGGATAAGTCTAAGCATAGAACACAATCTTAGAAATGGCCATGAATAACCTAGGATAAGACCATAAGCATGAAATTTTTTTTTCTTGAATTATGTGGTTTCCTATTATAATTAGTGTTGCTCACACTATTCTTCTTGGTTTTAGTCAATGGCTGGAACCCGAAGGAACAGTGTTAATGAGGAATGCGATGGGCAATGCAATGATTGTCCCCCTGAGCAACCAAACAATATGGGAGCTGGAATGCAAAATCTTGTAGCCATGCTCACACAACTTTCTCAAGCTATGAATCATGCAGGATTTCCAAACGAACAAAGGAGGGAGAAACATTCTGTTGAATCCTTCATGAGGCAGCGTCCACCTTCTTTCAGCGGGTCTACTGATCCATTAGTTGCTGAACAATGGATTAGTACTACTGAAAAGATATTTTCAGTTCTTCAATGTTCTGAACATGATAAAGTCATCCTAGCGGTGTATCGTTTGGAAGGAGATGCTGATCAATGGTGGAATCTTGTTAAGAATACGAGGTAAAGGGATGAAATTGAGTCTATGGAATGGGACGAGTTCAAGAACTTATTTTTCAATAAGTACTTCCCTCGTATTCTCCGAACAAAGATGGAGAAAGAGTTTCTTGAACTAAAGCAAAGGGATGATGAATCTGTTGGTACCTATGAAGCAAATTTTACAAGAATTGCAAGGTACGCTTCTGGTATTATTATCCAACCTGAGAGTAAGATCGATCGATTCATTAGTGGCTTAAAACCAAGTCTTCGAAGGGCGTTAGCCATAAGGGACTTCAATAGCTACGAGGAAATCGTTCGATGTGCTCTCAAAGTCGAGATGGAGATTGGAGTAACCCATCAGTCACATGGGTTTGATAAGAAGAGGAAGATGGAATTCAAAGAAAAATCTAAAGAGCACACGGAAAAGAAGATGAGCTTTTCCTTATGCTCAAAGTGTGGAAAGAAACATGGAGGGAGTTGTCTTAAAGGGACAAGTAAATGTTTTAAATGTGGAAAAGAAGGTCATCGGGCATTTGAATGCCGTGATAATGGGAAGAAGATGTCTAATGATGAAAACAAAGGAAGGGATACACAGAATGAACCTACTACACTTCAATGTTTCAAGTGCAAGGAGATGGGGCATTATGCCAATCAATGCCCAAATCCAAGGGTTGATGATGATGGTCGACGTCAACAAACTCTTAAGGCTAAAGACAAAGGAAAGTCACATGAAATTTCTATCAGCGATGTGGAGTACGATAACGATGTGGTGAAAGGTACACTTACCATCCACTCTAAAGTAGCAAATGTTTTATTTGATTCTGGATCCAACCACTCTTTTATTTCTGAAGACTTTTCTAAGGGTATCACCGTATTACCTCAACAATTAGATGTTGAGTTAGCTGTGACAACACCTAATGGCACATCAATCGCATCAAAAGTTTATAATTCTTCTCCGATCGAAGTTTGTGGGAAAGTGCTTCCTGCAAATCTTGTGATCCTTCCTTTAGTGGAATTTGATGTGATTCTTGGCATGGATTGGCTTTCTCTACAAGGAGCTCATATCAATTGCCAAAGAAGGGAAGTCACATTTCATATTCCAGATCAATCTACGATCGTATACCAATGCAAGGATGAACATAACCTTCCAGTGGAAATTTCTTCCATCTTATGGGTATTGATTCCACTAAATGAAGGTTATTTATCTCAAATGGTTGGTGAGAAACTCACGATTAAGAATATGCCCATTGTACGGGAGTTTGATGATGTCTTTCCGGAGGAATTGCCGGGTCTTCCACCAAATCGTGAAGTTGAGTTTTCAATAGAACTCGTACCGGGTGCTTTGCCTATTTCAAAGACACCTTATAGAATGGCCCCAATTGAGTTGCAGGAATTGAAGAAGCAACTCCAAGAGAATCTTGATAAGGGATTCATATGCCCTAGTGCGTCACCTTGGGGAGCACCTGTTCTATTTGTTAAGAAGAAAGATGGATCAATGAGACTCTGAATTGATTATCGAGAACTTAACAAGATCACTATCAAGAACAAATATCCTCTCCCACGCATTGATGACTTATTTGACCAACTACGCGGAGCTCAATACTTTTCCAAGATTGATCTTCGTTCAGGGTATCATCAATTAAGGGTCAAAAGGGAGGATATACCAAAGACGGCTTTCCGTACAAGGTATGGACACTATGAATTTATAGTGATGCCATTTGGTCTTACTAATGTCGCTACTATCTTCATGGATCTAATGAATAGAGTCTTTAGAGACTATCTTGATCAATTTGTGGTAGTCTTTATGGACGATATTATTGTCTATTCAAAGAGCAAGGAAGAGCATGAAGATCACTTGAGAATTATATTGAAGACCCTGAGAAAGGAGAAGCTTTATGCCAAATTTACCAAGTGTGAATTTTGGCTTCAAAAAGTTGCATTTTTGGGTCATATAATCTTAAAAGAGGGGATATCTGTGGATCCAGCAAAAACAGAGGTTATCGAAAGATGGTCAAGACCAACAACAGTAACTGAGATCCGAAGTTTTCTTGGTTTGGCTGGATATTATCGACGTTTTGTAAAAGATTTTTCACGATTATCTAATCCAATCACCAAGTTGACTCGGAAGGGAGTTAAGTTTGTCTGGACAGAGGAATGTGAAGAGAATTTCAAGGAGTTAAAAAGAAGGTTATCCAGTGCACCTGTGCTCACACTGCCTTGTAGTGGAGAAAGGTTTGTGATCTACAGTGATGCATCCAAGAAGGGATTGGGGTGTGTTCTTATGAAAAATGATATGGTGATAGCTTATGCCTCACGACAGTTGAAAATCCATGAGCAAAATTACCCAACACATGATTTGGAGTTGGCTGCGGTAATCTTTGCATTAAATATTTGGAGGCATTACCTTTATGGTGAAAGGTGTGATATTTATACTGATCATAAAAGTTTAAAGTATATTTTCACACAAAAGGAGTTGAATATGCGTCAAAGAAGATGGTTGGAGCTGATTAAGGATTATGACTGCTCAATCCATTACCACCCTGGGAAAGAAAACATGGTGGCAGATGCATTAAGTCGACAAGACCATGCTAGTTTATCCATGATGAGGATCACAAAGGATCCAATATTTATGGATTTACAAAGGATGGATCTTGGAATTATAATGGAAGGGGAAAATCTTATCTTTCTCAAATGAATGTTCAACCATCTATACATGTGAAGATTATAGAGGCACAGAAAAAAGATGTCGAGTTACAAAAGAAGGTGAGAAATGTTCCTGAATTCAACCTTGATTGTGATGGGATAATAAAGTTCAGGAATCGGGTTTGTGTTCCTCCCATCCCCGAATTAAAGAAAGTGCTGCTGGATGAGGCTCATAGTTCTTCATTCACTATTCATCCTGGAATCACGAAGATGTATAGGGACCTGAAAGAGTACTTCTGGTGGGATGGCATGAAAAGAGATGTTGCTGAATATGTCTCTCGATGCTTGGTTTGTCAACAAGTTAAAGCTGAGAGACAGAAGTCTAAGGGGATGTTACAACCATTACCCATACCCGAATGGAAATGGGAAAACATCACTATGGACTTTGTCACAGGACTTCCTAAAACATCCAAAGGCAATAATGCTATCTGGGTCATAGTTGATCGTCTTACAAAGTCTGCACACTTCATTGCTATTAGAGAGGATTTCTCTCTAGATCAGCTTGCCAGGATATATGTAAAGGAAGTGGTATGATTGCATGGAGTACCACTTTCTATTATATCTGATCGAGATCCGAGATTTACCTCGAAGTTCTAGTGAAGTCTTCAGCATACTCTGGATACAGAGTTGAGTTTCAGCACTGCTTATCATCCCCAGACAGACGGTCAGTCTGAGAGAACAATTCAAACCCTAGAAGATATGTTGAGAGCTTGCTCTATGGATTTCAAAGGAGGTTGGGATCAACACCTACCTTTGGTGGAATTTTCTTATAATAATAGCTTTCACTCCAGTATTCAGATGTCTCCTTATGAAGCTCTCTATGGAAATAAATGCAGGACTCCAACTTGCTGGGATGAAGTTGGGGAAAAAAAGCTATTAGGACCTGATCTCGTTGATGAAATGGCAGAAAAGGTTAGATCTATTCAACAACACATAAGAGCAGCTCAGAGTCGACAGAAAAGTTATGCCGACAACCGAAGAAAAGACCTAGAGTTTGAAGTGGGCGATAAAGTGTTCTTACGAATATCTCCCTGGAAGAGGGTTATGAGATTTGGAAAGAAGGGGAAGTTGAGCCCTAGATATATCGGTCCTTTTGAAATATTGGATCGTGTTGGGAAGGTAGCTTACCGATTGGCGCTTCCACCGAATCTCTCTCAAGTTCACGATGTGTTCCATGTATCTCTCCTGAGAAAGTACATACCAGATCCTTCACATGTACTCAGCTCAGAAGTTGTACTGCTGGAGCAAGATCTTTCTTATGAAGAACAGCCGATAGAGATTCTGGATCGTAGCGAAAAAGTCCTACGAAACAAGACCACTCGCTTGGTGAAAGTTTTATGGAGAAACCACCAACTTGAAGAAGCTACATGGGAGCTTGAGGATATGATGAGGGAGAAGTATCCTCATTTGTTTGTTACAAAGTGACGAATTTCGAGGGCGAAATTCTTTTTAAGGGGGGTAGAATGTAACACCCGAGACTTTTATGTTATATAAATCATCAAAGGAATCTTTTTCTACACAACACTTGCCTGGCTTGCTTTACACGCAATCGCGACCTTCCTCGATAGCTTGCGTCGTACGCAATACCGAGTTTCACTAAACAACAATATGCTATTAAAACTAGCCGTTATGAATTGTAATAACCACTTTTCGAAAATTTATAAATTTTATTTTTCAAAATGGACTTCATTTTTGGGCTCAGAATATCGAAATTAGCCTAGGGTGAAATTTTGGTATTTTTCTGAAAACTTTCAATTTTTGATGAATAGTGAAACCACTAAGTGGTAGGTTAAAAACTGAATTTTGCATAAAACATAATTTTACCGCTTCTGTGAATGGAATTTCAAAAATCCGACAGACACGGTTGATGTCAGAAAGTAAAATGTGGTTCAATGAGATAAAAATAATTTTTTGGTGAATAGTAACTTTTTACTATTTTTACCGCGGTTAATAGTAAATAGGGTAACTAAGGGTAAATATGATATTAATATTACCCTAACACATGTCCTAATTCTATTGGAAACGTGTAATCCGACCAAAAACAAACTTAGGAATAAAATATGACCATTTAGGCCCACTTGGATTAGATTAGGACATTTATTCTTAATTTATTTAAAGAAGGGTTAAAATAGTTAAAATCAAAGTTTAATAAGTAAATCATTTTTAATATGGGGTTATACATAAGATAAATTCGATTGTAAATATTAATTAGAAAGCTAAAATGATTTCCTACATGATGGTATTTTATTTGTAATTTTTAGACATCAAATAATTTAATTTATTTATGACACAAAGATGATACAGTAATTATCTTATTAATGAAATATTGAAAAAATTGATAATATAAATACCAAAATAAATGTAATTTGAGACTTTTTATGAATTCCACTAATTTTCTAGGTTACTATGATATAGTATTGTTTATTTAATCAACTTGGTTCGAACATATAATTCTGTTATTACTTTCACAAAAATCATATATCAAATAGTGTCAAAATTGACACAAAATAGTTTTTAAATAAAATATTATATTATTAATTGTTATTTTATTCCTAAAAATCTAAGGTTCGGCCAAATGACTTAGATAAGGATATATATATATTAATAATAAACAATTTGGGGTTCGTTTGGCATGTTATAGTAAGTGTATTAACCATATATTGAAAGAAAACAAAAAGACACGGTAAAAGTTAAATTAATTAACTTAGTGTTAAATCTAATTGATAAGGTTAAAATAATACCCTAAACTTGTCTAAATCCTATTTGTTGATAGGATTTCGACCCATCACCACTGTAGCTTCAAAATAAGACCCTTTGGAACCATTATAAACCGATTTTTACTTTAATATAAAATAATATTTTGAGATATTCCTAAGGTGCCCCTCTCCTCCCTTATAAAAGGACACCTCCTCCCCCTTCCTCCTCACACCAATTTGAGCACTCAAGCTCGGCCAACCCCTGCCAAAATCTCTTCTCCACTTCCCTAGAAACATCCTAGAGGTTCTGGTCTTCCTCAAAGACCAATTCTACTGCCCTAAGAGGAGGTCTCAAAGAGGCACTTCAAAGAAGAGGTAATTACCGTTACCAATTCTTTCATCTTTATTTCTTCTTACAATTCTTCTTCTTAGGTTGTTACATTATGAAGTAATAACATCAGTATCACTCATATACTGATATGTTATTATAAGTATGAAACAACCCTATTTCACCATCTATCCATCCTACGGAAAAAGAAATCACCGCGCGTGCGTACGTACGGAATACCGTCTCCACGCCGTGGTGTAATCTATTTTCCACCACCACCTTACATGGATGGGTATAATGGTGTAAAGAATAACTATACATAGTTATTACAACATCATATTGATTCTGATATATTGTATAATCCACTTCAATTCAGTTCAATATTTATGGAAATGATATCATCGCTCGTGCGTACGTACGGACTACCGTCTCCACGACGCGATGAGATTCATTCTCCATGTTAACCATTTAAGAATGATTATAATGTATATATAAGAAATAATAATGAAATATATGACATTATAAATCTACTGGATTTATGTATATATACATATGTATGTCATCTACTTACTTCCATTTCAAGACAATAAGGAAAGTAAAACAGCGTTCATGCGTACGTACGGACTACCGTCTCCATGAACGGTGTTTTTCATTTTATTTATCTATCTATTATATATATATATATACTGAATATATATGATATATAAATCATATTTTATATTCTGGAAGTAAGTAAATCATGATATAAGTAATAATGATGTCAAGAACAACAAGTCAAAACACCTAAGATAAATGAAACGATTTTACCCAAAACGCTTCTTTAACATGGAATTTACAAAAGAACGGGTAATATAATGTTATAAGTGAACCATATATGATATCATAACAATGAATATGATTCTGGAATAAGTCAATAACATGATTTAAATAATTATACAGGAGGTTTGGACACTTACAAAGCAAGTCGGACCTAAGGTAAGGGAAATATCACAATCTCATTTTTATCCGAGATTGTTTATTCGTAAGTATTTACTGGGGTGTATTTTATCATCCACATCCATGATTCATCAATATGTGATATTATTTCCATCCACCTAAAAATTTTTAAATCCATTTTTACCCTTCGGTGAGTTTTTTGTAATATGTATGAAAGGAATCTTTTGTCGTTTTTCATACGAGGTACATTTTGACTTTTCCGACAAAAGTATGAAGAATGTTTTTTTAACTTATACGGCACGAACGGATTTATACTGTTTTATAAAGCCTTATTTTCATGAAGATTCCTCTAAAAGATTTCATGACTATTTTCAATAAAATCTCTTTCTTTTAAAATTGCATGATGTTTTGTGAAAAGAAATTGATTTTGAAGAAGAAAGGATATTTTCCTCAAGAATTCAATTCAAGTGTTTTATCAAAATTATTTTCCATATAAGATAATAAAGGGTTCTGTTTCTATCCATATTTTTACATTGATTTGACTATGTTGTGATGGAATTATGTTTATGAATTCCTTTATCTTATATGAATGGTTTTATGATGTCATGTTGTTTAAGAATCCCATTTTTATTACATGGGTTATGCTATGATGTATGGTTTATGATTTTGTGGCACACATAAGAATGGTATCATTATGAGATGGGTGGGACCTATATCTCCCTCCAATGCATTGGGTAAAGATTTCATATCTCATGAGATAGACATGGCTGGAATGGTAGGTTATACCGGTTCAGTGAAACAGGACTGAAACGAGGATTACTCGATTCAGAAAGGGACATTGTCCACTAAGATAGTCTTGGCAATGAGTCTTGACTAACAAGAAATGATTCTCTATGATTATGTGTGTATGCCACAATGAGTAATGTTTTAAGTTATGGTTTCATTTTCACTACTATGATTTTTCCCATGTTATGAAATTATGCTCTCTTTTGCAGGTTAAGATTTCCAAAAAATTTATGTTCTTATGAAAATTATGTGATTGATATTTCTTTTGTTTACCCTTACTGAGCATTTGAGCTCACCCTTTTATGTTTTCTTTTCCCCAGGATATAAAGAAAGGTTTTAGGTATAAAAAGAAGGAAGATCTTTATGGGAGATTTTGAAGATCTTTCACCAGGATTAGAAGATTACGTTCCGAGTTTCCAAAGACACTAAACTATTACGATCCTTGTGTGTGTGTTTTTGTTATGTACTAAGTATTCCGCAAAAGTAATGTAATGTCAATGTACGTTAGGCTTCGGGTATCTACATTATAGATCCTCTTCATTTTCCTCCTACTCTCAAATATGCTCACAAATTTATAAATCACACAATAGAATCAGGATAATATATAATATCTTCCCTTGTACAACTTTACCTCTTTGATCTAAATATGATAAGGTGCATTCCACTTCTAATGCAACTGTCTTCTTCTCAACATCCTCACAGTCAATACAAAGCATTGAATCAATAATTTTCCTTTATAAATGAGACATATTAAACACATCATTAATAAGTTTATAGAAAGAATAAAGATCCATATTGTACTCCATTTTTTCAATATTCCCAAATATCTCTAAGGTTCAAACCTAACTGGGAACTAACTTCATTTTCTTTATCAATCATCAGTGGGTTAATCAGTGAGTCGCATTAGAAAAATTCCTATAGAAAACATCAACGACATCTTTCTATATTTAGGATAAGAAATTCTAGAAATATATTCTACGATCATCCTCTTTAGAATATCTTATACTCTCTCATATGAATGTTGTAACATATTGGGCCCCATAATTTCTACCTCACTAGAATAATTCCAAAAAAAGAAGTTAAAACATTGATTATAATATAGATCCTCAATGTTTGCTTATGAATTGAATCGTAGTAACTATTTTTATATGTATAATCAACCAAGGACAGGTTATAATCCTAACATATTACAAAATAAAAAACATAGGATCATTGAATATAGTCAAATATATTATTTTCTCCTCATAATTTCCTATTGTCTCTTGGTGGTATGTTTTTATCAACTTTAGTTGATTCCTTATGTCCATCTGCTAACCCTACCAAGATTGTGACATGAAACATCTATCTGTGTCGTAGAAAATTTTCCAAGGAGTTTTGTGAATGTTTATAATCTCATAGAAGGACCAATTTCCTAGATCAGATATAGAGTGAGTCTCATGGATTAGTAATAAATGAGAAACATTATTTTGATGATGAAAAATTACCAAAAAATGTCATAGATATTTTGGCTTCAGGGTATCCCCATTATATTTAGCATCATGACATCCTCTTATATCCACATGTATATAATAATTGGATGGATCTGACCACTGTGACAGTAGTGGTCAGCCTTTGTCCTTTATTAGGTTTGACATTAAGAAAAATATCCAACAATGTCCCGCTTTATCAGTGGACACTATAAATGTTAAAAAATATCATGGTAATTTTTTTTAAGTCGATGATGAACCTCCCACATAAAGGTATAGAGATCTCCCATAAAATCCTTCCAATGTTTATCAAGGAATAAAACTCTCACACAGAATAGGATCACATCATCATTGTCTATGGAACACATAGGTATTGGGTCACCACCTGCAAACTGTTCCAACATCACAATACACTCCACATCGAATTACAAAATAGCCCTCCCTTGGTATACTAAGTAATATATGATAACTAATTGGGACCATGTTATTGATCCATATTCCATCAAATAATCTACCATTTAGTTGGTCAATAAGCTCATAAAACACCACTGTTCCATTTAAGGTTGTTCACCACGCACAAGAGCTATCGACATCTAATAGATAAGAGAATTTGTAAAAAATTTATCATTAAAAAATGTATAGGGCTTCTCAAATCCAAACATACTCAAGTACTCTACCTATTGTCTCTGCCAAAAATTCATATTCCATGGTTTGAAGATATATTGGAGGATTTTTTGGTCTTGGTAGAAAATAATCCTCTAAATAAAGTGATAGTGTTTCCAAAATGAAAAAGTGTGGACGATGGATTCTAGATCCATGTTAGGTTTAGGATAGTTCTGCTCATGGGGTCTTAGCTCATTAGATTTATAATCCACTACCCACTCATTATTCATCAGCACTGCTCTCAAACCACCTCTGGATGCATCCCAATATACTGAATAACCAATCCTAGTCTCAAGATGAATCCAAATATGTTATGATGTCAATATGATATTATTATTATGAAAATCCACTTCACATAGGTATGCCATTAAAATATTTCCGTTTTCATTGTTAGTACAATCAATGGTTTTGATAAAGGATATATATCCAAGATTAAATTTCAAAAAAGTAATATCAAACCCAAAAATATTGATCTAAAACACAATC
Organism: Viscum album; assembly: GCA_963277665.1. Classification (NCBI taxonomy): domain Eukaryota; kingdom Viridiplantae; phylum Streptophyta; class Magnoliopsida; order Santalales; family Viscaceae; genus Viscum; species Viscum album. The sequence continues at coordinate 1,390,206,940 of OY728126.1, read as the reverse complement.
TAGTGAGGTTTCTAGAACATCACCACCTTTATTTTATTCAGATACTCTAATATACATGTCGTAGAAACAACATTCCACATGAATTGTACATCCTGAATCAAAAAGTGTAACTTTGACCACATAGACTAAATTTGATGAGCTGGATGTGCACTTAGGACTATATCATGATGTCTAGAACATGGCTCCAGGGCTAGTGATTGAAGGAGTATTTAATTAAAAATACCACGATAAACTATTCAAATTTTGAGTGGAATATCTTCTTCATCATATCTATTGAGACATTACATTCATTTGTTACACTAAATATCAAAAAAAGTATTCTAATATTCTATACCTTTTCCAAAATTTAATCTTCTAGATGACCACATGTCTAATCCAAAATTTATAATATCCTGATTAATGATCTATACTAGTTAAAAATTGGAAACACCACAACTAATCAATGATGTAACACACTGTGATCTTAAAATAAGAACACTATGTTTTATTGTGTATAGAGAATGGAACATTGAGTTCAAATGAACCCTGAAATATTATAATTTAATTATAAAAATTATAAACTAGAAATTGAATTGTTAGGTATGAATAGTAATAGCAAGTTCCAACTCCTGAAATATATATTTATAAATTAATTAGAAATAAAAAATCAATTTTTAGTAAAGTATTATTATTCTTAGACAATGTTTCCATTATATTATATTATTGTTTCTTATTATGCGAAATTATTATATTAAATTTCTGAAACACTTATAAATTTTATTTAAAAAGTGAAATTAATTATATAAATTAGCATTTCAAAAATATATTTCTGTGAATTTTTATGTGTTTCATAAAAACATTTATTTTACAATGAATTTTCAAGAAAATGTGATTATTATTGAAAACTATATTTTTATTTCAATAATAGAGTATGTTGAATTTTTTTTAAATGTATTAAATGTAAAATTAGATCTCTTATATTTTGAATAACTCAATTGAATTCATTTGTATCATTTAAGGGTTGAATTTGATATTAAAATATATATTTTTACTTCAAAATTCATTTATCAGAAAGAACTGGTTTTACGAGAAAATGCTATTTTTATATTAACAAATTACATTAACAACAATTGATGAATAATTTTAGTTAAATGTATGTTTTATATATTCAATCAACATTTCTTACATTTATCACATGTTTTTCTTGGAAAATGATATACACAGATCTTGTTTAAACATAAAAATTTATTTTTTTTAAAAACTACTTCCATTTGTGTTTTTCAAGATTATTTTTAAATTATGTTATACAACTTATAGAAATATAATTTTTTTTAAAGGATTAAATAGTATTAATCTTGAATCCAAAAAAATTAATTAGGCCCCTTTTATTTTTAGGTGTTATGTATAGTAATCGTGGTAAAATTTATAACCATGGTAAATGGTAAGTCAGGTTAACCTAAGTTAGAAATAATCTTAAGGTCACTAGTTTTTGTCTTAATTAATATTTTATGAATTTAATTCCACCCTTATAACCATAGTCTCTAAATTTAATTATTTAATGTATATTTTCAATGATAATTTTCTATATAATTTTTTTGAGAAAAAAAATCAATATTTCATTCTCTAACATTTAAATATATCTTATGAGTTAGCATATGGTAATAAGAAAGTAATGAATGAATATTAATGTTTATTGTAGTAATAATTATATTATTTTCATAGGGTAATTTTATTTATATTTTTTAGTAATTTTATTATTATCTTCAATACTTATTCAATTCTAACACAATATTTCTTCAATTAATAGAAAAAATAACCGATTTTAATATATTACAAGTAATAAAATTTTTGTGGTTTATAGTGTAACATGAATTTTATAAATTCATATAAAATATTGAAATTATTAGAAATTATTATATTATAATTCCAATATTTTCATGGAGACATTAATGTCAAATTACATGAGCAGTGTCAAAATGGCATTAATGATATTTTATGAAGATGGTAATTTAATAAATTATTTACAAATAAAAATATATTTATATATGAAAATATTGAAAATATATTGAAAAAATTTCATCTATTTTACATTTATGAACCCGTATTATCCTTATAAATAATATTCAAACCATTTAAGAGTGAAAAGTCATTGGTATGGAAATGGTTAAAAATTGCTAACAAATGGGTTTAACCAATATATATGTTTTAAAAAATCACCTAAAAAGCCCAAATTTAATTTTTTTTAATGACATTTTATCCATATATTAATTAATATTATAATATATAACCATTTAAAATCAATTTTCCAAAAAATTATCATTTTTTTATATTAAACTTTTAAAAAAATCCAAGAGTTTCCTTACCATCAATTATAAATAGGAACCCCACATTTCTCTTCATTAATTCAATTTGAGACTTTTATATAAAAACTAGAAAATTACATTATAATAATAATTATCCACATTTTATATGTGATGGTATTACCAAAATAGCAACCCAACGATCTTTAAGAGGGTAGCTAAAAGATTTCATTCAAAGAAGAGGTAACTGCCTTAATAGATAACTTTCTGTTTTAATTATTCTCTTTCTACTATAAATATATTTTATTTATCCCAAAATACAAAATTAATTATCATAAAAATACATAAATGTTATTATTATTTTTATAAAATTATCATTATTCATCCACTTTCACAGTAAATAGGAAGTGAAATTATCATTGGTGTGTACATACACATTATAATCTCCATGTTTTGATAAAATTATCTTTTCAACACAATATTATATAGATGAGTATTCTTATGGGTTTAATATATATATATATATATATGGATGATTAGAATTTATTAAAAATATGTATCCTTCCTTCTTACATAGAAATCCATCTGAAAATGATAATGTCGCGCGTGCAAACGTGTGGACTACAACCTCAACAAAATGATGTAATTTATTTTCCTTTTTTTACATGGACGTTAACCAAGAATGAATTAATTAATATATAGAATTCATAATATATAATAATTATCATTTAATAGTAAATTAATATTTACCTATCTTTAATTTTATCCATCTATAAGTGAAAATAGTGGTCAGGTGTTTGTGTGACCTACCATGCCAATAAACAATGCATTTTTTTTTCTTTGGCTAACCTTTTTTTTCAGTTAAAAAAAATTAATATATATATATATATAATATTTATATTATTTTTATCATTCTTTATAATATAGAACTAGAGTTAATAATCAAGTACGGAAATTATCTAACTATAATTATTATAAAAAACAAAATATTTAACACCAAGAAATAATGATTTTAATAAGGGATTTTAAATAAATTGATGTTAAAATGTTAAATATGGATCATATATTTCATTATAAGTGTTTAAATTATTCCTCTATATTGTTATAATAAATATAAAATTAATATATATGAGGAAATATCAAATTAAAGATTTTTGAACTTGTGGTATGTGTAATTTTACTCAAATTGTTTTTCATGAGGAATATGTTATGTTATTTTAACCCCTGAAACTTCCACATTACACTTCCTTTGGAATAATACAATAGTGTGTGATGTACGCAACCCCAAGTTGAAGCACACCATGACCTATCAAAATAATTGTTTAGAAATCTGTTACGAATTATAATAACCACATTTTGAATTTTTTATATATCTCATATAATTTTAACATTCATCTTTTGTGTTTCTTAGACATAATATAAGGAAAAATTCATATTTTTAGATATGAAGTATTTTACAAAAAAAATGTAGTTTTTCCTCCTTTTACTGGTGAACCCTTTTTAAATAATATATTTGGATGTTTTATATATTTAATTTGATGAAATTAAAATCTTTTTTGGAAGAAGTACATATAAATTTATTTTGTATAAATATTTAGTGTTTTCGGATAACTTTAATATTTTTTTGAATAGTGATAGATACTAAATTTTAATTGAAATTTTTTTTATAAAAAATAATTTATAGTATTAAATTATTTATATGAATGTTTTTGAGGTATAACAAAATTATAATTTTATCATTTAATACAATTTTGGTCATTAGAAATAATTTCACTTTTAAATAGAACATAAACACGTATCAATCTTTTGATAGTTTTTATTTCTCAAAAATATGCTCTATGGTTTTGACAATGGATATTAATTTTAAATTGATTAAGGAAACATATATGATCTTAATTTGGTAAAATTGACATCATTTTTTTATTCATAAAATAAAAATTAGCATGGGGTGAATTTTTTGTAGTTTTCTGAAAATATTCAATTTTTAATGAATAGTGAAAAACACTTCGTTATTGTTTAAAAACTAACTTTTTATTTAAATAATTATTTATTTTATATGTAATTATTTTATGTTAAAACTGATACGTAATACCTATATTAAATCAATGTAATTAAATGAATTCATTTTATAATTAAATTAGATGTATACAATTTTATTGAATTTTTTAAGGTCTTTTACCCACCTTCTAGGCACGTTAGAAAATTTTCATAAAATGTAATTTTACCACTTCTGTGAATTGAATTTAAAAAATCCTAGAGACATGGTTGAAATCAGAAAGTAAAATGTTGTTCAATAAGATGAAAATAATTTTTGGGGAATAGTAACTTTTGAATTCTATTTACCACAGTTAAAAGTAAATATGGTAATTAAAGGTAAAAATGATATTATAATTACCCAAAAACATGTCATTATTCTATTGGATAAGTTTATTTATACCAAAATAATCCTTATGAATAAAATATGATCCCTTTTGGTCCACTTGGACTAGATTATGGCATTTGTTATTATTTTATTTAAAGGAGAGTTAAAAGTGTTAAATTCACATTTTTATAACTAAAATATTTCTGATATGGGGTTATACATAAGATAATTTAGAATATAAATTTTAAATAGAAAAAAATATTTCCTACTTCATGGTATTTTATTTATAATTTTTAGATATATAATAATCATATTTATTTTTGACACAATGATGATACTATAATTACCTTATTAAGAAAAGATTAAAATATTTGATATTATAAATATTAAAATATATGTAAATTGAGACTTTGGTTGAATTAAAAAAATATTATAGGTTAATATTAAATGTAAGGGTTGATTCAATTTATTTTTTTGAAGAAATCACATGTTATGACTTTCAAAAAATCCAAATAAAAAATAATGTCCAAAATAACATAAATGAGTATATAAAACAAAAAATATATTTTTAAAGGATATAAAAGACCTAAAAATCTATTTTTCGGAAAAATAGACGTATATAATAATAAATATTTCATTAAATAACCATTTTGGGTTCCCAAGTCATTTTATTGTATGTTTGTTAACCATATAATATAAAAATACAAGGAGACATGGTAAATGTTAAACTATTTAACAAAGAGTTAAATCGAAAAGATAAGGTTAGTATGGTGACATAAACCATTATAAAACATATTGTATGAGTTTTTTTACCCATTCACACCTTAAACTCAAATAAATAATTTTTTAACAATTATAAACTGAATATTACTATATAATAAAATAATATTTCAAGGTTTTCCAAAAGTGACCATCACCCCTCTTATAAAAATATACATCCGCTTCTCTAAAAACAACACCTCCAAAGCCATTTGGATCATCCATTAACTACTCAAATATCCTACCAACTACCCTAAAATAAATCTAAAGTCCTTACATTGATCGGGAAGCCAACCTAAAGTCCCTTTTGATCAAATCCTAAGGAAGCACCCGAAGAAGATGTAATTATTTCATCACCCCATTCAATGTTCTTTTCTTCTTCCACTTCCTATTTCTTTTTTTCCTTTAAAAAATAATAACTTCACTCCCTTTTACATTATATGATTTCATTATAAATATGGTACAACCATATTCATTATTCAATCCATCCTATGAATGAAAAATTCCCCATACGTGCGTACATATGGCTTACTGTCTCCACATTGTGGTGTAGTTTGGTATTCAACACAAAATTATTTTAATGGGTATAATAATGAGTATAATTGTTTTTAAATAATAAATATTACATGTCAATGATTCTGTATATATGAAATACCATCAAATTACAAACTATTTAATCATCAATATAGTGGTATTATCGCTCGTTCGTACGTACGGATTACCATCTCCGCGAACGCGATGAGATTAATTCCCCATCATAACCAATCAAGAATAAATATCATTTTATGATTAAAAAATAATTTTTAATAACATAATATCATTCTGTATAGGAATCAAATACATACTATTCTTAACAAATGTGACTTAGTTAACAAAACGTATAAAGAAAAACTAATCAGTTAACACCCGAAACATTGATACTACTGAAGTATTATTAACAACGGAACATTAAAATGTCCTATATGATATCCTATTTATGTGTATGGTTCCTGTATAATTTAACAGCAATTATTTCACCATTATATGGGAGGTTAACGTACCCTCAACTTAAAAAAAGTACAAGGTAAGGGGTTTTCATCTCACTTTTATTTTCTCGTCATATTGATGCTATATTGGCCACTATTTCCTTTTGTGTGGTGTATGTGTTGTCCATGATTGTATTCCAGGAGTAATGTAATTTAATTTATGGTTATTTACATCTCCATTGTATGATCCTTATTTTTCGGGGGGTAAGTTTCGTACGTTACCAAATCGGTAAGGATATTTCAAATTTTAATTTCCGCTAATTGGGATTTATGAATACTTCATTGACTATCTTACCCCAAGATTATGTGTGAAATACCTATTAATTTATTTATGTATTAAAGTATAATCCCCTTTGGTTGAATATACTTTTTATACACATAATCACTTTATTAGTAAATTCTCATGTCCTCGATCTGAACATGATAAGGGAAATCTTAACTCAATATCCATTCATTGTGTTAAAAATCCTTGTCGTTGGTGTTGTTTTTAAACAATTATGTGTGAATTTGAACTTCTTGATTTACAATTAATATCCAATCATATTAAGCGTATTTATATTTTTCACATATAATTATGTCTTTTATTTATCCATAACCTAAGGATATGGTCATTATAATGGATTTCAACTAAATTTAAATCCCATTGAGACTTCTTTGTTGTTATTATCCAATTCACTATTGTGTATATACAGTAATTTTACTTAGTATATCATGAATCACATTATTCTCATTATATTATAATTTTTTTATTATCTCATTTATTTTTATTCAAGCATCTCTCATTTGGTTAGGAACTCTAACTAAAATATCATTTTATATGTTTTAACGATTTTTTATTCATCATTCTCATTAATGTCCATGATTTAAATATGGTATTAAGGATTTATTTATATGTACATGAATTTTTTAAAGTTAAAATTACTTTTAAATGTTTTAAAGTCGTATGGGAAACTTTGATTCAAAATTATCTTTTAAAATGATTCTTGATAAATAGTGATACTTTTAAATGATTTCAAGAAAAATAATATTTCTCACAAATAGTTTTACTGATTATTTTCAACTATTTCAGTATCATTAATTATTGTTGATTGAAGTTGATACAACCATCCATATTTTATTGAAAGAGATATGTTTGATTGGGGATTTTCTATTTTTATACCATTCATGGTTTGGTGTTAAAATATTGACATTTGGTATGCAAGTTTTAATACAAATGTTTACATTATGATTCACAATTTTATTATGAGAAATGAATTGGACTTAGTAAGTGATGGGTGGAGACCATTATAGATCCCTGATGCATCGGTAGATCTCCAGAGACAAACTAGTCTCTTGGCACATGGCCTTGACAAAATCTTTTTTTGTAGTCCTGGCATGAGGGCTTGACCAGGTGGTTATGATTTCCAGAATTTTTCATTCCATCATAATGAAATTTTATTTTGATATTACATGTGATTGTTTGAATATTATAATTTCCATGTGAACTACTAAATAGCATTATTTTATTTACATTTTCCATATTATTCTGATGTTTATGTTTAAAAGGCTGGTGTTTTATTCCTATACATTGCCTTAAACGTTTATGATTATTTATAATAGTTTCCGCTATATTGTTGTCCTTACTGATCATCTGAGCTCACTCCATTCTTATGTTTTATATTTCCCAGGATGTAAAGAAATATATTGTGAATGACCTATAGGAATAAGCTAAGCGATTTAAAAGTGTTCAATGAAGACACAATGTAGTTGTTTTCCATTTATTGATGTAATGTTAAACTTATGTATGTATCTTGTACTTCCAAGGAAACTATACTAATTAGTCATTCAAGACATGATCTATTGTGATCATGACAATTCTATGTAATAATACACTGACTCTAGGTAACTAAGGTTGGGTAATTAAAAATGTTTTCAGAGAAAGTTTAGTAAAAATTTTGGAAGCTAGATTTAGAAAAACCTTGATTAGAAAATACTACCCTAATATAGACCCTGAATATTAGTATAGAAGAACATCCATAAATTTTTCTAATATAAATATAATGTGGGTTTTCCAAGAAATACATCCTTGTCTAGATAGGATCAGGTAGAGGTGACTCTAGCATAGATGTACACGAGAGTGAAAACTCTGACAAGGTGTTTATTGTATGACCCGGGGTATCCTGGTACACAACAATGGGCCTTCCTGCACTCTTGGTTATAACACTCCTAGGGAATATGTTTAGAATAATTTCCTTTTTTTACCAACTGATTTGAATGATTTTATTATAAAATGTAAACAAATTACATTGTTTAATCCTAAGTAATTTTAGATTTAAAATAACGTGTCATGATATTCTCTGAACGGTTTTATGACTATTGATACTCACATAATGCACTCTGGTTTTAGTCAATGGATGGACTCCAAGGAATTCATAGTAACATTGAACATTATGTAAAAGGTGGTCACAATGGTGGAAATGAGCAACAAAATGGAATGTTGATAGATGTAAAAGATATTGTGTTCATGCCAAATCAGTTTCCCAAAATTATGATCAAGCCAATATATATATTAACCAACTCCCAGTCTCAAATAAGAAGACAATGGGAGTGAATGATAAGAGATCCATTAGTGGAGACCATGGAGAAAAGAAAGCTCAATTTACATCATGATGGAAATATTGATGGAGACACCCAAGAAAGTGTCTTAATGGATCAAATAAAAATTTATGTGTAGGAAAGAAGGACATAAGGTAAATAATTGAAGAGTAAAAATGAATACTAGTATGGAAGAAAATAAAAATTTTCCCATGTATCCATTTACATAAATATTCCAGAAAAGTAGGGGACCTAGGCATTATTAGAGTCAATCCCTATTTAATAAGATAAACTTTTGGTCAAGGAATAACCAATGTAGAAATTAATTGATGGAAAAATGATTAAATGTATTAGTGCTCTTTGTTGATGAGATTATATTGGAAGACTTTTCTATTGTGTGTGAAACCCTACAATTTTTTCTGTGAAAATTCTATTCAAGGAAGAATTGTCTTTTTTTGGTGGATATAGTTATAAATAACCATTTGGGTTTATATTATGCTTAAATTTTTGGAAATTATAAGTTATTAATTTTTTGGATGAAAATGTGTGGTACGAGATAAAATTTGTGGTTAAATTATTTTATAGCTAGTTTTAGGAATTTATCTCATTTTCAGAATGTTATAAAATATTGTTTTTGAAAAATTACAATAAGAAGACCATGTGAAAACCCATCACATCAGACAAAGCTGTGGGAATCGATCCTACAACAAAAGTGCGACTGGAATTTATTGCCTACCACTAGACTACGTGATGTCCCTGGTTAGTGTGACTAATTCATTTTAGTAAAATTATTTTTTATTGATCAATAATAAGTTGATTTGGGATCTTATGAATTGTCAAATGGATATCCTTAGATTAGGAAAATGATTTAGTTGTTAACTGATAAATGTTATTTTGGATGATGTTCGCTCTGTTGGGAATAGTATATACCTATGGAAAATAAAATACAATGGGATTTAATTTGAAGATTAATTGTGTATTTTTATATAAATTTTTATTATAGATTTATAGGGATTTGGTTTATTTATGGAAATGAATATCCTATCATGGAGAATATGTGATTTGGTAAATTAATTTTAAGTATGTGACTTTAAGAGTAGTCGATGTTATTTTGGAGATATAATTTAATGTGCAATACTACATAATAAAATTATTCTGAGTTCTGTGGTTCAATCTTATTTTGGATTATATTGAAGGATTTTAAGGACTCTTTTTTATTAAATTATATTTATTAAACCTTGGGTATTTTTTGTTTAACTTTAGAAATTAATATTAGTATTTATTTACGTAATGGATTATCCATTTTTTGGATCATCTGATCTAGTACTAACCATTTGGTTTTGGTTAATCTCTAAAGACAATAGAAATGTATACTTCATCCTTTGTGGATTATGTGATTATCTTGAAGTCGATTCTTGTACATCAGGTGTGACCAAGTAATCCTGAATAATCATAGTTTGGAGAAAATATGAGTTAGTTATTGAAATTTATTCAAGGATAAATCTATTCTTAAAAAGTAAGTATATCTCTTTATTTTCTTATTCAAACTCATAAATAAATTCCTCAACTATATGAAATTTAACATAAAACAAAGAAAATGCTGCCCATTTAATTTTCATACTGGAAATCTAATGATTGTTTAAGCCATCACATGTTTGTGGTTTTCTTGTTGTTAACTTTCACCAGATCAAGTTTTATATCACACTCAATCAAACTTGACACTTAGTTTATCTCCCATATCTATGTTTTTCTAAATGGAATCTGAGTATGGGTTATCTTGGGTGACCTTTGTACTTCACTTTATTTATTTTAATGTGGTAGTTTTATTAACTATTTTTCTGATGTGGAACTTTTAATGATGTTCCCAAGCCCAATTATAAAATTGTGAGAATGAAATTTCTAGGGGGGGAAGAATGTAAGACCCAAAACATCCATGCTACGCTTCCCATTGAATAATACAATAACGTGTGATGTACACAACACCGAGTTCAATCACACCACGACCTATCAAACTAGTTGTTTAGAAAGAAGTTATGAATAGTAATAACCACATTTTCAATTTTATATATATCCCATATAATTTTATTGTTCATATTTTGTGTTTCTTAGACATTATATATGGACAAATTAAATTTTTCAGATAAAAAACGTATTTTTCAAAACAAAAATGCAGTTTTCCAAACATTAAATGAAGAACCCTTTCAAAATCTAATATTTGGCACTTTTATATATTCAATTTGATTATAATAAATTCTTCTTTATAAGTGGTACATAAAAATTTAGTTCAGAATAATTTTTGGTATTTTTATGATAACTTTGTTATTTTGATGAATAATGAAAGATACTAAATTTTAATTGAAAACAACATTTGTAATAACAATAATTTATAGTGTTAAGTTGTTCATTTTAATTATTTTGAGGAATAATTAGATTTTATTTTTATTATCTAATACAGTGTGGGTAATTCGAAGTACTTCCAATTTTAAACTAGACATAAACACATATCAATCTTTTGATAGTTTTTACTTCTCAAAAAACCTCTTTCTAGTTTTCACAACGTTAATTTATTTTAAATTAATTATTTAAACTTCTATATGTTAAATTTTTTAAATTAGATATAATTTATGGATTTTTAATATCAGAATTACCTCAGGGTGTTTTTCTCATATCTTTTTAAAAACATTCAATTTTTTTGAATAGTGGAAAACATTGCATTATTGTTTAAAACCTGACCTTTTATTCAAATAATTTTATATTTTATTTAAATTTATCTTCTATAAAAACAGATAAATAATACTAATATTAGTTCAATGTAATTTTTTTTGAGTCATTTTATAAAAAAATTTGATTTATGAAATTTTATTGATTTTTTAACGTCTTTTTCCCACCTTCTAGGAACATTAGAAAATTTGCATAAAATGTAATTTTATAGCTTTTATGAATTGAACATAAAAAATCATAGATAAAATGGTGGAATCAGTAAGTAAAAAATGGTTCAATAAAATGAATATAATATTTGGTGAATTGTAACTTTTGAATTTTATTTACCACTGTTCAAAGTAAATACGGTAATTAAAGGTAAAAATTATATTAAAATTACCCTAACACATGTCATAATTCTATTAGATAAGTATATTTATACCAAAATAATATTTAGGTAAACAATTTGATATTTTTGGGTCCACTTGATTTAGATTAGGAAATTTATTATTATTTTTTATTTAAAGAAGTGTTAAAAGTGTTAAATTCAAATTTTAATAAGTAAAACATTTTTAATATACAGTTATATATAAGATAATTTAAAAATAAATATTCATTATAAAGATAAAAATATTTCCAACATCATGAAATTTTATTTTGTAATATTTAGTCATTGAATAATTAAATATATTTATGACACAATGATGTTGCAGTAAATTGCCTATTAATCAATGATTAAAATAATTGATATTGTTAATATTAAAATAAATGTAAATTGAGACTTTAGATTAATTAAACAATTTATATTGGTTAATATTACATTATATGGTCGATTAAATTTATTTTGTTCGAAGAAGTCATATTTTTGTGACTTTCACTAAAACCAAATACTAAATAATGTCAAAATTGACATAAATGAATTTTTAAAACAAATACTGTATTATTATATAATATAATAGTTATAAATATATAAGGAACTTCTAAAAGACATATATAATAATATATATATCATTAATGATCCATTTGGGGTTCTCTTGTCAATTTAGAGTAATTTTATTAACCATATAATATAAAATTACAAGGAGACATAGTAAATGTTAAACTATTTAACAAAGAGTTAATCTAAATGATAATGGTAATATGGTCACTTAAACCTATATAAAACCTGTTTATTGGGAGTTTTTGACCCATACCCACTTTATCATCCAAATAAATCCTTTATAATCTATTATAAAGCGAATATTATTGTATAATTATATAATATTTCAAGGTTTTCCTAAAGTGACCATCACCTCTCTTATAAATCGGTACATCCCCTTCTCTAAAAATCACACATCCAAATATATTTGGCACGGCCAAACCCTGCTATAATATACGTCCAACTACACTCACTTCACTCTAGAGGCCTTACATTGATCAGACAGCCAACCGAAAGAGCACTTTTGATCAAATCAAAAGGAAGTACCCAAAGAAGAGGTAATTATTTAATCGCCTCTTTCAATGTTCTTTTCTTCTTCCACATCCACTTTCTTTGGTGTTTCCATGGTAAAATTAAAACTCCAGTACCTTCTACATACTTTGATTTTGTTATAAATATTGTACAACCATATTCATTATTCTATCCATCCTATGAATCACAAAGTCATCATATGTGCGTACGTATGGCTACCGTCTCCACATCATGGTGTTGTTTGTTATTCAACACTTAATTATTTGGATTGGTATAAAAATGAGTATAATTGATGTAAATAATAAATATTTAATATTTATTTATATTTTATATAGGAAATTCCATCCTATTACGATCGATTTCATCATCAATAGAATGGTATTGTCTCTCATGCGTACATACGGATTACCATCTCAGTGAATTCGATGAGATTCATTCATCATTGTAACCATTAAAGAATAAATATCACTTTATGATAAAAAAATAATGTTTAATAACATAATATTATTCTGGATATAAACATAATAGATCTTATCCATTACAAACATGACTTATGTAACCAAACATATAATGAAAAATGAATCATTTAACACCCGAAAAAATGATACTACTGAAGTATTATTAATAAATCAATATTAAAAGATCATATATTATATCATATTTATGTATATGGTTCTTGAATAATTTTAAAACAATTATTTAACCATTATACAAGAGTTTAATGTGCCCTAAATTAAGGAAATGTACAAGGTAAGGGGTGTTCATATGACTTTTTATTCACGTGAGATTCATGCTATATTGGCCAATATTTTTTTTTGGGCGGTGTATGTACTTCCCATGATTGTATTCTTGGTGTAATATAACTTATTTTATGGGTATTTACATCTTCATTTTATGTTCATTCTTTTATGGGGTATGTGTTTCATATGTTACCAAATCGGTAAGGGAATTTCAAATTTGAATTTCCACTCATTGGGCATTATACATACATCATTGATTATTTAACTTTAAATTATGTGTTGAAACACTATTTATTTATTTATGTAGTAATTTCCACAAAAAGGTTTTTGGATATAATTTTGATACATTTAATCACTTCATTTATAAATTCTCAAGTCACCGATCAGAACTTCATAAGAGTAATTTTTACTCAATTTCATTTTATTAAATTAAACATCCATGTCGTTTGTGTTGTTTTAAAAAGAATATGTGTGAATATCCTATGATTTATTTACACAAAATATCCAATAATATTGAGTGTATTTATATTTTTCACAAGTAATTATGTCATTGATTTATCCTAAACCTAAGGTTATAGTCTTTATACGGGATTTTATCTCAATTTACATCCCATTGAGACTTCGTTGTTATTATGCACCAATTCAAATTTATATGATTTATATACTATACATTGACATAGTATATCTTGAATCCCATTATTCTAAAGACATTATAATGTTTTTATGACCTCAATTATTTTTATTCAAGCATATCTCATTTGGTTAGGAACTCTAAATTAAATATCAATTTAAATGTTTTAAATATTTATTCTTCTAAATCCTTCTCATTAATGCCTATGTTTTAAAAATGGTTTTAAGTATTTATTTCTATGGACATGAATGTTTCAAAAAAATAATTCTTTTAAATGTTTCAATATTTTATGGGACACTTTCATTCAAATATCTCTTTTAAATGGATTCTTGATAAATAGTGAGACTTTCAAATGTTTTCAAGAAAAAATGGATATTTCTCTCATGTAGGATTACTAATTATTTTCATTTATGTCAGTATCCTTCATTATTCTTTATTGAGGTTGATAAAATATTCAATATTGTATATAATGAGTTTTATTTTGACTATATATGTGATATATTTATAACATTCATGGTTTCTGGTTCAAATATTGAAATTTTGAATTCTATTTTTAATATGAATACTTGGATTATGTTTCACCCTTTTCATATGAGGAATTAATTGTACATAGTATGTGATGGGTGGATACCGCTATAGCCCCTCGATGCATCGGTAGGACTCATTAGAAAAACTAATGTCTAGGGACAATACCCTTACACAATCTCTATTTGTATTCTTGGGACGAGACCTTGACTATGTGGTTATGATGTTTGGCATTATGCATCCCATAATTATCAAAATTTCTATTGATATTACATGTGATTATTAGACTTGTAGAATATCCATGGGAATAAGTAAATGGAATTATTTGATTTATATTTTTTGTATTATGATGAAGGTTATGTTTAATAGGATTGTGTTTTAGTATTATTAATTTCCTTAAATGTTTAGGATTATTTATGATAGTTTCCTCTATATTGTAGTCCTTATAGATCTTCTAATCTCACCCTTTTCTTTTGTTTTTTCCCAAGATGTAATGAAGTATATTATGACTGATCTGTAGGAATATGATAAGGGATATAAGTGTGTTCAAAGGAAAAAAAAATTTGTTGTTTTTCTTTTGATGATGTAATTTAAAACCTATGTATGTATCTAGTACTTCCAATTCTACTAAACTAATAGGTCTTTAGATACTTGATCTATTGTGGTCATGACAATGTTAAGTAATAATGCACCGACTCTGGGAAACTCGGGCCAGAGATTATAGTTAGGCACCAATATTATTTTTGGATGTGTAAATAATAACCTTTATATGATATATTATGAATTAATTTATATTTATTATAATTAAATTTTCATTTGATTTTATTCAATCAATATTCTTTTTATTGAAAAGTTGAAAAATTGATAAGGGTCTTATGTTAAAATTTCATTGTTTATTAGGTAATTTTTTAGTAATCGTTTGATGATGAGATTTAATGATATAAATATAAATAACTCAATAATTTTGTTATACTATGGTTATTTATCACCTCACACTCTTTACACAATCATGTTAACGAAATAATATTTTGATAGAAAACCAAATTTATTTCTCCCAAATTTATTACTCTATTCAGCCAAAAATCATTTTACATTTGTATCCATCTTTATAAATACAATTAATGGAATGTTTTTAATATTATATAATGATTATTTAAATTAATTTTAACTGACAGTTTACTTTTATAAGAACTCCAAGGAATTTAATTACACTTTTCTAAATGATGAACGTTTTTGACATTAAGACGATTATTTTTATGGAACGAATTATTTTAACTTATAAAAAATCAATATAATTTCGTGTAGTTATAAACACTTAATTTTTTAAAACTTATATTACAATTTTACAAGTTTATTTTCAGATGATATGCTTTCCTTATTTTTTTTAAGAAAAAAATTGATTTCAATGTGAAAATTGTATTTCCCTCAATAAAAATCCATGTGAACTTTTAAATGTATTTTTTAAATGAGATGTAATCCTTTGATGACTCTTAATATTTACTAAGGATGTTTTCCATTGATATCATCCTTTTTATTACTATATATGGTTTATGAATATGATTAAAGACATTTATGAAAGCCATTACATTACATGAGTTAGGCAATGATCAATTAATGTGATTATTAAGAAGAACATTCATTTTCCTTTGGTAATACTGGGTAAAATGGATTAAACATTTATGAAATCCATTAATTTTCCATAGGATATAATCATATAAATTTTTTAAATTTTTATAAAACCTATTTTTTCATTAGGTATTCAATGGTTAAAATTTTTAAAACCCAAATTTTTCACATGTTATGATATGATCAATGTTTTATGATCTTATAGTTTACACACACATGTTTTCCATTATGTGAGGAGTGGGAACATAATTATATTTCCCTCCAATTAATTGTGTAATTATTGATATATCGGTGATAAATATGACTGTATTAGGTAGTGAACCAATTTCAGTAGAAAATATTTTGCACTATGATGGACTTGGGAGTGATGTTTGATTACTGTGACTGTTTGGGTGGTGAAACCAATCCACTAAGATAATATTTTAATTGAGACTAGAATACTATGGAAATGATTTTATATACATACATGTAAGCCACAAAATTAAGTTGTGTGGAAATGTTAGGCTCTCATGAATCAAGTTCATTGATTACATTATGGTTCATATATAGTAACCTTCCAAAAATTACTCCACGATTGAAAAGTATAATCTTTTCTATCCAGGGTATTATTTTCTAATGTTATGCTCAGGTTTACATACTCATATTCCCATGATATATATATGATCAATTATGTATCCCATGTTTACACCTACTAATAATCTAATATCTCCTTTTTTTCGCATTCCCTTGGTTACGAAGAATGGATTTAGATATTATATGTACTAGAAGGGATCTAGTTATGATTAATTATAATGGAGATGATGTTGATATATTATGAAAATGATTCTTATGTTTCCATATTTCCAAAGATATTAGACATGTATTACTGTAGAATAGATAATTGTGTTATATAATGGATATTTATAAAATAAGATGTAATATATATGTATGAAAAGTTTGAGTCACTATAGTTGGTATCATAAGATGGTTTAGTGAAACTTTGGAAAATATGATGATAAATATTTAGTGAATCACCCAGTAATAATTATTTATATACGAGAACATTCTATCTTATGGTAAATAAAAGAGTCTGTTTCTCCCTGAAAAACGTCCATAAGTGGATACTTTGAATGAAAATTGTTTTATAAGGGAATAATATATGGGAATTGACCCAGAAAATCATTAGATGGGTATATCTCAACCATCAATCTGGTGCACAGTGAGTGTCCCCTCACTCTGAACTAGTTTTAACACACCAGTGGATATATTCTGTGGTTAACTCACATTTTCATTATAAATGATTTTTCTGGTTTTTAATAGATTATGACTATGAATGACCAAGCTTAAACCTAAGGTGACATAGATTGAAAAGATTTCCCCATTATTTAGAAATACTCTTAATAATATTTCTTGATTATGTGGTTTCCCATAATTATTATTTTTTCAAGTCTATGGTATTCATTTTACTAAATGAATAGGAATAAGAAAAATTATTTTAACGTTGACTGTGGCATGAAATTTAATGATTGTCCTTATGAGAAACCAATAGAAATGGGTATTGGAATGAAAATTCATCAGATTTATGAATACTTTCCAACATTACATGACTAAAAATATCTACATGGGTGAGTTTCTTGACACACTCAATAATATGAAATTATAGTTTCATGAATACCATGGAGGGAAAAAGTTTCAGTTTCCATGTCATGTATAATTGAATAAATGCACAATGAAATGACTTAAAGGGACAAGATGATGTTTTTAGTGATGGAAAGTAGGAAGAAGAGCATGAATTTTTTTAAAGAAAATTATAATTTTTGGTAAAAGTAATGGATTTGAATAATGTGTTTTATATGGCTTCTTCAACGAATAAATGTATTACATACAGAGAATATTTTAATTATCCCAATGAATGTCCAAAGGTGAAATCCCAAAATGGGGATCATCAATGATGTAAGAGTAAATTTTTTATTTTTGATGATAGTTTCCCAATAAATGACATAATAAATGAAGTAGGTATTAAATAATAAGATTATTTAGATTAATTAATTTTAAAATAAATAATTATTTTTTTGAAGTACTCTATTTAATTTTGATAAATATGTTTTTGATGTTTTTTTAGAAATGGTATTCTATATATTAGTATCATGGAACATTTGATGGTTATTATACCATTTATTTCCTTAAGGATATACAAAAATACATTGAATAGTATAAATAACCTATAAAATTTAATTAAGGGTATGATGATATTTTATAGAAAATCACTTATAAATATGTTCCCAAAGAAGAAATAAATATTTTTAGTTGACATATATATTATTTGAAAAGTAAATGGGATATTATTGATTATATTGAATCTGATTACTACTTTTATGAAAAAGTGTATTATGTTATCTTAGTTGAAGTTTATAGTATTTTTTAGATTTGTGGAATATATTTGGTAATATATTATATTATTTAATGTTATATGAGAGAGTTAATCTTTAGTATCTTTTATGTTTTCATTTATTTCTTATGAAAATTTAAGTTATTACCATGTTTTAAGAGAATACTTGTTCTTGGTATTTAAATATTTGGTATGTGACATTAAGTGATAATTTATATTGTTTGGGAGATTAATGTTAACATTGTTTTTTTAAATATAATGATATTATTACTAAATAGTTTGTTTTTGAATTTTTTCGACATATTCTTCAAAAAATTTATGGTTATTATTTATGGTACTATTTGATTTTCGCTCTATGTATTGTTGTTTGGGGTTAAAATTGATTTATCATATTGGATATGGAATACAAATCCTTTTGGTTTTGGTAAATATCATGAGATATGAGAAATATTTTTTCATTAATTTATGGATATTATGATCTATTAAAAGTTAATTTCAGTGCTTCTAGAATGTAAAATTCATCTTGAATATTAATTTCTAAGTGTAACTGATAGAGTTGAATTTTATTAAAGTGAAACAAAAGGTTAAAATTAAGATTATGATATGGAATAAAATCATGTAATTAAATTTTATTGTGTTCTCTAATTTATAGTAGAATAATACCTCAAATTATAGATATGGATATTAAAATATATTTTAATAATTTTATATTACATTTTAATGAAATTATTGAATTTTTTACCCATTAGTGTTGTATTTTTTTGGCTCGTAACTATCACATTCCCATGTTTTCAATCACAATCTATTAGTCCTTAGAAATTATTTTTCTATTTCATTTGTATATATTGACATCAAAATAATTTTGATCCTATTATGAAACCTACTTTTATGTTATTATATTTAAAATTTTTATTTCCCTACCCATCTTTTTTAGAGGATGATTTATTAACCCTTTTTATAATGCGGGTTTCCCAAAAAAAGAAATTTGATGTCTAAAATCCATGATTACTAAAGGATATTTATAATTGAGAGGATGAAATTTATTAAATGGGGTATAATGTAACTCCCTTTTGATTTCAAAAATAGAAAAATCTGTTTGACAACGTATATGGAACTCAACATCGAACATAAATAAACTGTGAAATATTTTTTTTAAATAAGTTCATTATAACCTAGCCATTGAATTAAAGGGTATAAAAAATAATAGCCACATTATAAATAATATATATACATATATAATAGTGATACTAAATAAAAATTTACTTATTAATTCATATGAAATAAACATTCTTTTTTGATGTTATAGTATGATTGGAAAATGTTTCATTCAAAACTAATTTAAATTAATTTTTTGATAAAATATTATATTTAATTTTTAAAAAATTTATGATATTTCACTTATATAAAATAATTATTTATACCATTATATTAAATTTATCTTAGGGTGAATTTTAATAAACAATTATGAAAAGGTTGTTTTATGAATAGTAAAATTTGAAATTTTTATTGAAATTGTATTTGTGTTTAAATATTTTTTTTAAAAGACTTATTATTTTTAAAATGATTATAAATTAAAATAATTCTTTTAAATTATCAATATCACAATTAATTATTTCTCAAAAAAATTATTGTGGAAATTGGAATAAATATATTTTTATACTAAAAAGGACATTAATCAGAAAATTTTTTTATGTGCACAATTATTTCTTATCACAATAAATTTATTTAATAACTACAGATAAATTAATTAAGTGAAATACTTATCTTATATATTTAATCAAAAATTTAACATTCATCTAATTTTTTCCTTATATAAGATATTAATAAATCTAGTTTTTTAAATAAAATATACTTTAAAAATAATATCATGATGTGAATACTTATTTTAAAATAAATTTATTCCGCATTGGGAAATTGAATTTTAAAAAATGGATACCTTATTTGGATTCTGGAGATCCACAATTGGTAAATAGGCCCTTTTTCATCATTTTTAATAGTAACTATGGTTATATGTTTCACCTCTGTAAATGGTAAATCTGACTGGACAAGGTCAAAACAAAATGTTTAGGTCACTATTCTCATTGAAATTCTTATATGATGAATATTATTTGACCCCTTGTAATTATATACATGAAATATAATTATTTAAGGTAATAATTTTAATGATATTAATCTATATAAAATTTAAAGCATCTAAAAATACACATGTCTCTCTCTTACTTTTAAAAATATATTATGCACTCAAATTAGGAAAAAGAACGTTTTGAAAATATAATAAAGGATTTTTATAATAATTACATTATTTTAATGATGGAAATTTATTTCAACTTAATATAAATTATATAATTAACATAAATTTTAATGCAACACTAACAAAGTACAAATTAAATTAATAGAAAAAAATAAATGATTTTAAAAATGATAAAAGTAATATATATATATTATAGTGTTACATAAATTTTTTAGATGAATATAACATATTATTATTTTTATAACTTATAATGTTTTATTTAATTCATTCTCTTAGAGACACTATACCCATATTAAATGAATAATTTCAAAATTAAATTCATTAAATTTATCAAAATAATATTTTATTAAATTTTTTAAAAATAAAGAGAAACATACAATAGGAAAATTTGTGTAATATAATTACAATAATTTAATCCAATTTTTAATTATGAAAAAAATTCTCCTTATAAATAAAATTATATCTTTTTCAAAGGGGAAATTTGTTAACATAATTATGGTTCAAGTACTTTATGGTTTTAAATGAAATATATGGTATAAAATGCCACTTAAACCTGTAAAAACAATTCATCATATTTCTACCATATAATACCTTACCTATGAATCTATTCCAATATTGAACAATTTTTCAACCGAAGTATAATTAATTTTAATGTTTTTAAAAATTTTAAGATTTCCCCACCCCTCACTTATAAAGGGGAACCACACTATTCTCTTATTTAGACCACATTGAGCCTTCTACCTCTACAATAACCGGAAATGATGTATTTTAAAAATCATTAGAAAATTTATATTTTTTCTATTCTTTCTAAAATACTAAAATTATGGCCATTCATATAATATTTCAAGAAGTTCTTTCAAAAAATAGGTAATCATCATAATCAATAACATTATTTTTATTTTGTATTATACCTGTCATAAATTAAAAGTATTTATTATAAAATATTAAATTAAATATGATATGTTTAATTAAATTTTATAATTACAATGAAAAAAAATTATACAACCAATTTCATAGAAAATTCATAGTAAATGTGTCACTCAATCATATGCATGGCTTACCGCCACCACGTAGTGATACACACCATTTTTCATAAAAATATTTTATAGATATTTTTTATAATAGGGTTAATGTTTATATATTTTATTAATGACATAATTATTCTTCTAGAATGAAAATATCATATATACTTTCTTACCTTCTAATCTATTTGAAACGATAACGTTACTCATGCGTATGTGTAGACTACCACGTCCACAGGGTGACATGATTCTATTTTCATTTTTATTTCAAATAGATGGTAATATGGATGTATTTAAAGAATACATATCTGATTTATTTGATATAATGATGATTTTTTGTTTGTGAATTATTATTTATCTTTCGTTTTTTCAATGAATCAAAAAGTAATATCAGAATTCATGTATACATATGGCCTACTGTCACCAAGAATGGTGTAATTCATTTTTCTATATATATCTTTTATATGTAATATATATATATATATATATTAGATTATTTTTATATGATTTTTAAAATAATTGATATTATAGAACCATGATCAATGTAGAATATCCATAACAATAGAACTGTAATTTTAATGAAAAAATTAATTACATAAAATCCATAAATAATAATTTTAACAAAGGGTAATTAATAAATGCGTGTTAAAATGTTATAAAGAGATCATAGATGACTGTATATGTATTTACATGATTCTGTTATAAATTAATAATATATTTTAAATAATTATGTAGTAGTATAGATCATATTAAAATCATTTGTAACTTGAAGCAATGGTTAATCATATAAATTTTTTTGTTTGAGACATATGTTATGTTATGACCCTATATGATTTTATTATTTTTAAATAGAACCCTATGATATTTTATATTTATAATTTTTTTATATTTATGAAATTTTACATTTCATTTTATGTTATTTTTTCATGGGCATGATGACTCAAAATATACCATTGTGGTAAGGGTTTTATATTACAACCTCATCATTTGATGAGAATATATATGATTATATCTATAATTATGACATTTCATGACCTACATCTTAGTAAAATATTGAATTTTATTCTACTCATGTTATTTCAATAAATACATTTTTCCATTATTATTTCATTATTTTTTAATCAGGACACCAGAAGAGTATTTTAAAACAAAAATCAGTTTTATATCCCTATTCAATCAAAATACATTTTTATTCAATAATCATGTTTAAAAAAATATTTTCAAGAAAGATTCTAATATTATACAATGATTGATTAAATTTATTTTCACCTATGATTTAATTTTTCCATCATGTTTTAAAACTAATCTTCTTATCATTTTCCAAATGTTTGATCTTTTTATAAAAGTATTAATTGAATGTTTTCTTTTAATTTATAACGCATGATTTGAATTTCAAATAGTCATGGAAAATAAATTCATTGAAGCTTACTTTATATGTTTTAAATTTTATTTTCAAATAAAATATTTTCCTTAATATTTTTTAAATTATTATATTTTTAAAAAGTGATTTCAAGTTGAAAC
This sequence comes from Viscum album, assembly GCA_963277665.1. Lineage (NCBI taxonomy): Eukaryota > Viridiplantae > Streptophyta > Magnoliopsida > Santalales > Viscaceae > Viscum > Viscum album. The sequence goes on along the minus strand of OY728126.1, from coordinate 1,390,183,107 downwards.
TGTTATTTTTAACAAGGAATATTCCAAGTGATATTTTAGTGGAATTTTCTTATCTATGATGACATCCTATGATGTTACCTAATATTACTTTAGTATATAGTCTAATGGAAGCCATAATTGTTATTTTTTGGATTATTTTTAATTATATAAACAAGATATTTATGAGACTCATCAATTTACTAAGGGATATTCTATAATGATTTAATTAAATGATTAAAACCCAATCATTTTCCATCGGTTTTGCTATGAATAATTGAAGCAATTTTAGGGAAATTCATTCAGTTTATATGAGTTATAATATTATTTCACGATGATATTTTAATGAAACCAACTTCGTATTTATGACCTATTCTTTATAAAATGTTTTTGTAACCCCTTTCAATTTGAAAAGTTTTGATATAATGAATGCTTTGTGATGTTGTTGCATAAATTTTTATGAATTTCATTATGTGATGGGTGCTCTTGGAATTATATATCACTCAAATTCATTGGGTTATGATAGATATCTTACAATATAAATAAGACTATAATGGGAAGTGAACCTCGTTCACTAAGAGACTCAGTCCATTGATAATCTAGGGAGCGAACCATGAAGACTATAATGGTTAGGGGAGTGAAATTAATATCATGTGATAGTTTTTTAAATGATCCTTAGCTAATAAGGAAATTATTTTATGTTCTTTTGTTTATATGATAAACATATTTCATTTTCTAATGTTATGAACTCAGGGATCATGTTCTTTATTTCATTTATTGTCAATGTATTATGATGTACAAATATTTATGCAATGAATAAACATTATTATATTTGATGTGAATTGTATTTTATTCCAATGTTAAACTCATGTTCTCATAACCTTATTCTTAGGATATATTTATGTGATCAATGACCTCTCCCTCCATTAATCTTACCAAGAAACTGATCTCACTCTTTATTATATTTCATTTCCCCTAATTGTGATGGTTTTGTTAGGAATGATATGTCTATGAATGGTGATAGTTATGAAGAAAATGTAGTTATATTATTAAAATTTTCATTATGTGTAATTTCTTCAAAGATACTACATATGAACAATTTTGGAATTGATCATTATGTTATGTATTGAATATTTATCAAATTAAATGTAATATATATTGATAAAAAGTAGTGGTCTATATAAAATAGATATTTTATCATGGGAAAATAGTACATATTTTTCAAAATCAACTGATTCAACTTCTAATAATATATTTATATTCAAAAAACAAGCTTCCACCCTCAAGGTGAAAAAAAGTATACTTTAAGAAGATTTACTCTTCCTCATAAATAGTTTCTAATATATTCTCATGATTTTCTCGTTGATTTGCTTCAAAATAGTTGGCAATATTCAATAAGCTGGAATCTAAATTGGCTATGTACATAAAATTAGTTTTTTCTTCAACTCAACTCCATTATCTTTGGAAATTCTTATGAATTAATCTCGTAATAATTCATACTAGAGATCCTCATCGGGATAAAATTAGGAGGGCGATATTATAGATCCTACCAAAATATCCATTCCAAAAAAAATTCTATGATCATCACGAATTGGCTCGTGTCTAATCCCAGGAAACTTGCTCCCAACTCCTACTCAATAGTCATCATGAACTTCTCTCCCTCAGACAACTTAAATTTTTTACATCTCTAATAGTAATAAATGTGGGCTTGGAAACAAGCCATCCCTTTGAATCCCTAAATCATATTTAATCTCATCTAGTATGGAATAATTAATACACATATATTTCCATACCCAAAAATAATTATAGGAATCTCTTGGAATCATTATTGATTATCAACATCCATACTTAATGTTGCATCATGTGAAAGAAACTCAGAAGATAACATGACTGGTTAGTCAGGTACAGTAATAATATGTGGAGATATAAAAAAGGGGGATGAACTAGTATCATAATATGTAATAGAGATTATAGAAGTCATGAATACTGTAAATTGAACAGTATATTGTCCCGCAACAACATCAGTAGGGTTCTAATCTACTTTGTATACTGAGCATGCCTCATATTTTTATCCATATCTTTGCAGTACATGATTTTTTTGAGGCTTCAACAATTGAGCTTACAGGTGAGGACCCCTAATAGAACCATGGTCTGTAGATCATACATGTATTTTGCGCAATCATAAAATTTTTCTTGATTCTATGGATCATTACATGTACAGATTCTTCATCGTTCCACACTATTGAAACGTTATCTAAGGTGTTGTATATAACCTTCAATAACATGTAACACTTTTATAATATAAGGACTATGAAATTATTCTCAATTGGGATAAAGACACAATAATATATTTAAAATGATTACAACTACACATTTTCATGTCCTCAAAACTCATATTTTTACTACTATAAGTGATAATTATCACAGTAATAACATGTTTACCCACCTTAGTACTAAATTGTGAAAGGGAAAAAACTATTTGATCCTCCATCCATTGATTTTAAAAACTCAAGACCCTGAAAAAACTATAGGTATGTAGTTCGGTAAATTTAACTAAAATAAATTTTAATAATATGATGAAAACCGATATAAAACATTAAATCCTTTTATTCTACATTTCCATCCAAGAGAGTAGTGTATTAATACAGTTTAGTGAAATGAGTAGATTATGCCTCACAGATGTGTATCCCTATTGGTTCTCCATAAATTCCTAATAATGGTTTATAATTGGTTTCTAAAAAAATAATTACCTAAATAAAAGGATAATGAAGACCTCGCAAAAAATATCTTCATTTCTATTGGTTTTTGACTATGAAACACTACCATTTTCTAAAATATATTTCATTCATAAACATCGCTAGATTGAAATCTTAGTCATATAGTTTCCCGATCAAGTTAAATTTTCCTGTAATTATTTATTACCATTCCTTAGTGTATTTTGGTCCCCAAGTTCTCTAAACGGAGAAAATATTCTATATATGTAAGTCTCAAAAATAGTCAACCATGGTAATATAAACTCCTCTTACAAGTGTTGGTACAATAAAAAAGACTCTTAAATGGTGGGGCTCCAACTTGAGGACCACTTGATCTGGTATATTATCATGCTTAGGTTAATCCTCCATCATATCCAATGGTGGAACTATCATTTCATCCCTATTGGTTTCATTCAAGTGTCTACAAGTGATAATATTTATGAAATTCCAAAAAAAAAACATTTAACAACACAAATTTGTTGTGATATATCATAAAAACTCGATGGAATCACACAATGGTTCTCTAATGAGACTACTTATAAACAATGAAATGTTCTTCCATGCACTACCAACGTTTCAACTTACCTTCACATTACTTATAATCATATATATATATAAATTATGAAGATTAACAAATTCATGAAAAAATATATATATCATATCTGCCACAAAAATTTATATATCGCTTAATAAAAATATATACTATCCAAATTAGATAGAATAAATTGAGGAATTAAAATTAAAACAACTATATATATCAAAAAAATTATATATATGAAATATAAACCAAGTTACCTAATTATTTTTAATTAATTCACCCAAATCCCAAAAACAATATTGGTAATCCCTTCAATGGATCCTTTGCTGTTTATTACACAAGACCTATCCAAGAACATCAAAACATCACTATCTGAGTTCTATATAGTATATCTCAATCCAAAAATGTCGATGGATAGTCAAAAGAAAATAATTCAAACTCAACATATGATACCATTGGGTAAGGCTAGAACCCACACCATAAATTCCAAGATGAAGATCCCAAAGACCTCATATACACCTCGCTATATGTAAAATCTTACCAAGTAGCAGTGCGGGTCTGAACACGATCACTCTGAAACTATAATATTGGTATCATATCTAAAAAGTTCACATATTGAACAAAAAAAATTAAAAATGTAACTCTTCTATGTTTTCCAATATATTATGGTTTCTTTCTATGTAATTTTAATGTTTTTTGGTGGAAGGAAGTTTGGGTAAACAATATTCAATTCTAGGAAACTATGTTGCTTCATTTAAAGTCATATAGTATAGTACATTGTTAGTGAAATGTTACAAAAAACTATTAATCCTTCTATATAAACAATGTATATTTGGATATTGATACAATTCATGTTTTTGGATGGTTTTTCAAACCATGTAACCAAACCATGTGTCCACTCCAACAGACCAGATCCAGGTTCTCGGTTTGTGCACAGTTCTCTAAACCATACATCAAAACCATGAGATGGAAAATAATTTTTTAAAGGATAAATTTTAAAACCATAAACCTTATCCATTCACCAAATTACTTCCCCTCAATTTTCGTTCTCAAAAGAAAGGTCTTTCTTAGGAAAAGTTGTATATTTCAACAATTCAAGATATTAGTTCTGATGAATCATCTGGTGTTGGATCTAGTTTTTTAATTTTTTAAACATGTTCTTTATCAATATTCATTATTCCTCTAGATATATTTTATATTCCTTGAAATGAATTTTATATCATGGATTTTTTCACCATATCTATTATTATTTTAATGATCTAACAAGTTTTCCCTTGGATGGGTTCTCATAAGAGGTTCAGTCTGTTATATTAGATATGATCATTGTGAAAATGTTTTATATCATTATAGTAAGTGTTTTTTATCTCTTTTATATTGATGTTAGAATCATTGAAAATGAATTAAATGTTATGGGTTTATAGATTTTGGCTCTCCTATTTTTTCTTAGAGCTTCCACCTACATTGTTGTGCAGATCATACCAAATCATTAGATTCTTTTTTACTTCAGTGTTGGATTCCTTATAAACTCCCTATAAAACACATCGTATAATTGGTTGTTCATTTATCAAGATATTTAAATGTTTTTTTACATATATATAGAGTATATATCAAATATTTAGTAATTATTGTGTTTTTAGTAATAGTTGTAAATGGGTATTTTCATATAATATTATGTGAAAATTGTTTCAAAGATATATATACTAATTTTGGAAATTAAATTCTTTTATGGTTCTAGATATATTTAACTGAGATACTTATGAAAATTATTTCAAAAATAAAGATAAATTTTTAGTTTTTTAAATATGTGTGTAATCCGATTTTAGAGATAAATTTTTGATAGATAGTATTTGTTAATGTGAAATGATTTGATAAATGGGTTTATAAATGGTCTTTTTATTTTAAAGTTTTGAAAATTCAGGTGAATTTTAAGAAGTAAATGTTGGTAATTTAAATTATTTAATTGAAATTAAAAAACTCATAAGATACCCCACTTCTCTTTAATGGTAGTTATAGATGCATAAATTATTGTAATAAGATGTATATTTTGACGGTGACGAATTTAACTGAATTGATTTATTATGCATGGAAAAATGGAACTATTCTATTTGGTAGATTGTAGTTGTGAATGAGACTAATTTTTTTTTAAAACATGATGACATGATTTGATAAATGGTGTAATAACATCTTCGAAATGCTCACCCCTATCTTTGAAATGCTCACCCCTAGTATTCAGGTCACTTGGCCTTGGGCCTTCGGGTTATGTATGGGTCTCCCTCTACCCAGTATAAAGAGGACTTTTATTTAAATAATAAAAAGTGGCTTCATCCCCAACCTTTAAAAAAACTTGTTCACTAGTTTAAAATCATGTTATGGTTAGCTGACCTTGGAGGGAAATCAATCAAACTATGGGTTCTTCAATCGGTTATGACAGGATGGGGTAAGAATAGCTTTTGTTATAGAGTTTAATTGATATGTAAATTTTATTCCAACAATTCCCCTTGTTTCATTGATGGTCATGTTAATTATATTGATGTATATTTTCCTTTATCTCCTTCAGCTTCCATTGTAATGATTTGTGAATGTTTTCTATCATTTTTCTAATTTTAAAATCTATGAAATGATTGGATATTGTTTCCATTATTTTACCTTTAATGATGATATACACAAAAAATTTAAATATTTAAGGTAAATGTAAATAAATTTATATTTTATTTGTAGAAGGTTTGGATTTCAAAAAATTCATTTTTTCCATGAAATGGTTTTGATGCATTATTTTAAATAAATAAGAACCATAAAACCAATTTTTCAACATTATTTTTACATATTATATTTTACAGAATAACTCATTATGTTGGAAGGTGGAAAAACAATTTTTAATTAAAGTCACACAAAAATATATTATAGTATCTTCCAGTTTCATATCATAGAGGATATTCCTATCAATTTGTGTTAGTTTTTTTATGGATGTTCATTTTTTTCCTCACATTCACATAGAGATGTTATTATTGAATATATTTTTCCATATTTTCATTTTTATTAAACATTAACTTCGTTATAGTTTTTATTCTACCTCTATAATTTGTTTACCATTGTATATATCATTTTATTCCATATTTTTCATTATTTTCCAGTTTATATCTTTGTCGAGTAATTTTTTATGTTAAATCATTACTTAAGAGTTTGTGTTCATTCGTCGATGCAATTCTCCTGCTATGGGGATTCTGAAACACCCTTTTGGCTAGTGGAGAACTGATTCAGGTGCTGGTACATATTATATTAATAGTTGATTTGTTAAAATCAGTTTCAAATAGAATTTTTCTCTCAGTTATTATTTCATATATGGTTGTTTGGAGGTAAGACTATCATAATTCAATCACTTAGTCATGGGTGGGTTATTGGACACCACACTTCTATGATGACACTTGGGATACCATGGTTTTCTGAAATGAGTATGTCTCTAGTTGAAACCTCATCATTGTAATTTTCTTAGAACATTTGGATTTTATAGTGAATCATGTAGTTTTAAGATTCCATGTTCTGTATACTGATTCCCAATTTTCTGGACTAGTACTTGGGAAAATTTTTGAAGATACACGCTTACTATACTTGACATTGAAAACTATGTGATGTATGTATAGCAGAATATATATGACATTAAATATGCTTACCATTATTTATGAATGGTCCTCTTTATCATGTGGTTAAACCATGTGATGTTGATATATCTTTAATTATTTATTTTTTCCTTAATTAAATTATCGGGTTTCATTTAATTTATTTTTATTTTATTTAATGCTTATTTTGGCATCTTCTTTTTGAATAATTGATTATTGTTTCTGTTTTCCAATGTTGTTTATTCTAAATCAAAACCTTATGTTGTTTCAAATTAATTTATAATTACTTATTATTTTAATTTTTTTTGGAAATTGGGTTATTTTATATGAATTAAATTAATTTTAAATACAAAGTAGTGTTTTGTTTTTTGAAATTTCGAAAATATTTCGAATTCAATATGATAAAAATTCGTTTAGATAATATGGAAAGTGTGTGTGGGGAAATAATTTAGAGAGCAAATTATTTCCAAATTTTTCATACGGAATTAACAATTTTGAATTAGAATATATCAATAATTTTAGTTTTAATTAATTTGAATCCTATATTTTTTAAATAAAATTATAGTACCTTATAAATATAAATTTTTAAAATTAATGTTAATATAGGTTTAGTGGATGAAAATTATTTTTACAATGAATTCTTGTATAAAACACTTGGTTAAAATAAGTGATTTTATTCAAAAATAAATCAAGATTTAGGTTTATTGCTTTTGTTTCTGTTTATTTTTTGATTTATTATCTGTCAAAAATAGTGTTCTGATGTCATTTTTTTATATGTTTCTGATTTTTTGTCCTGAAATATGATGTTTTTATAATGGTTTTCATCTTTTTTTGTCGAATATGCCCCCATTCAGATTTAGTGGACACTTGTTTCTATCAATATTTTGTTAGTGCGGTTATTCTATCTGATCTAGTCCTAGATCACTATGTTCTTCCGCTCGTTCCAATGCATGAGAATTACGTTTGATGGTTTCAAAGCATTAATCCTACTAATTTCCATGAGAAAATTAGTTATTAGGAAGTGGTGACAGGGATGGATAATATTGGGGAAATATTCATCCACCTCGATCTTCCAAAATATTTTAGGATTAAGTTTGTGACCATTTTTCTAAATATTCTATAATGTAAATGGTTGCGTATATTTCCATATATAATTCAAATATGGTCTATTCTTGGGTATATTTCTTCGATAATTTCATTCAAGCATTGTTTCCCAATTCATTAAAATTAGTAATGTCTATGGAATGTCTTGTTCTCCAACAAGAAGATAAAATGGTGTTTTATTATATTTTTAATTTTATTAATTTGGAACCATATCATCAACATTTTTTCATGTATGATTCTATTATATATTAGAGTTTTTGGGAATTAATTAAACCAGGTATATCATATGTTCTATTTTGTCTCAACATCAACTATTATAGAAATTTGTTGGTGCATTCTGTCAGTGTTGATGAAAGTATAATAGTATCACCAATAGGATTATGAATAAATATTGTTCATAGGAGTGAGGAAGGAGTATCCAGCAAAGGAAAAAGAATGTTTTCAATTTCATACCCCATTTATAGTGTTATTAAAAGGCCAATGGGATTCTATTTAATTGATTTTTCTTGGAAAGAAAATTTTATTTTCTGAGATATTTGGTGTTAGTTCACAAAAAAAACAAACCTACAAAATTCATCCCAAAGAATATAGTAATTGTTTCTATTTGGGTCATCTTTAGAGATCATATCATATTCTTTTTGCCTCAACACATGTTCAGGGATCATTTGATCAAAAAGTATGTTGGGTAAAATATAAAGCATCTTCAAAATAAATTTCCAACCATATAACATCAATTATATCTTATCTTTTTTGTCTCTTATCTTCTAGTGTAACTTAATGATGATCCAAATTGTTTATACTAGTGTTATATTGATTGAAATTTAATTTTATTTGATATATAATATTCCTCTTGTGGACCTTGTGATGTAAAAATGTTTTTTTAGATACCAATTTCTCTCTATAATAATGTTAAGTTTATTTCTCATCCTTCTTATTAGATTATAAAGTGGTGATATAGGAAACCACTTTTATAGAATCTTGTGGTTTCTTCCATTTTTATTCACAATTTTGAAAAGTTGTGTCCAAGTAGTTTGAATCTAACGTAAATTTTAAAATGGTTGAGATACCTCCATTATTGAATTAGTCATGTTGATAACTTTTCTATTCTATTCATTGGAGATATTTTGTGTATTGTTTCTCAAATGTATTTCCATGTTATTGTATCACCATGTAGCTCATGTTTATGTGATTTTGGAATACATGTGTTTCTTTATATCTTTGTATGGGATATTTTTTCTTCTCACTTATAAGGTATTTATTTGTTTGGATATGATTTGTGTGCGTTCAGTTTCTTGCATACCCCTTTTGAAAATTCCATAAGGGATTTTGATTATTTCAAAAATTCATATCCCTTAGTTTGTATTGTTTGTCACTTTGGACATGGTCATGTGATCCATATGTTGGGAAGGTGGATTTAATTTCATGTTTTAAATTGTAGATATTAGTAATGTATTAGGGTGATTGGATGGATTTATTAATGATGATATGGTGTTTTTTTATAGAATTACCTGAAGATGATGTTTGAGGAGTGAGATATCTTGTTAGTGTCACCTAACCAAGTATTTGTTTTTACAGATATGGATTAGTTGTATTTTGGTTTGATTCATTTTCAATTTTTATCTATTTTTCTCTTGTGTGAAAATATAGTATGTATTTATATGAATGGTAATGTTTTTTGTTTCCTGTTGTCATCTGGTGCCTATGTGTTTTTTCATGTTATTTTGAGTTCACATTAGGGCTTGGTAGTTTAGTTCCTTGTTTTATGAGAAGTGAAGATGAAATTAATAATAAATATTATTGAGAGGGAATCTCTTGCTTACTAAAATAATATATCTAATTTTTTTGGATGCACTTTTTCGTGAATATAAAAATTAGGGTGGTTTTCTATAGATATCATCCATCTCATAGGTGTGTTTGAATTTTGGTTTTTCTTGGATGTTTGGGTCTACTAGTGTTTCTCTAACATTCTATTTCTTCTTAATAATTTTCCTATATTCTATTATCCTACCAATTTCAATGAATCTATATAGGGTTAAATCCTTTGGGTGGGTAAATTATCACAAAACAACCTTGTTTAACTTTTTTTCAATTATTTTGAATTTCAATTGTTCTCCTCTCTATTGTGTGTGTTTCCAGGGATTTGTTTTATTTTTTTGTGGTGTTTGTAAAGAGGAAACCATGTTTCATCTCTAGGTAATTTCTTGTGATCAAATGGGGACCTCGGGATAAATAATGGATGAAACATGGTTAAGAAAAAACGTTCAACCGTCTCCATAAAACATGAACCTTTGGAGAAAGTCATTATATATGGTTCACACATAATTATTCAACCCATCTAACCAAACCATAGATCCCATAGAAATACGCAAAACAATGTAATTATTTTGATAAAACAATAATCCAAACCATGTGAAAAAAAAATTGTTCATAAAATTAATTTTAAAACATGAAGCACCTCGTGGTAACCTATTTTTTTCATTGTAACATTGGGTTCTAAACTTAGAGGTTGTTCCTAGGTGATTTCATGGGATTCAACATTTCGGGAGATTCGATTCATGGAATCATGTTGTGTTAGATATAGTTTTTTAATGGTGTGGACCGTATCTTCATCATTTTCTATAAATTCAATACATATAACCGCATTTTATTTAAATGAATCTTAGATTTGGAATCTTTTCATGGGATCTGTGATTTTGGTTGTGATATAAAATATTTTTTCATGTATCAGTCATTGAATGAGGTACAATTATTTAAATATGATTTGATCAATTTTTTAGTCTTTTATATATTTGTGGTAAGTGGTCTCTATCAATCATGTCTCTATTTATATATAGATCAATGAATCCATATTTAATGTTATATGAATCTTGGTTTTATTTATTTAATTGCTTCATAGAGCCCTCCACTTCTTTGGTGTCAAGATATCATGGAAATTTGGGGGTTTCCAATATTCTTCGACAGTCTTCCCAATTATCTCCCTTTAAAATGGGACCAATGACTTCTTATTTTTTATCTTTTTATTTAAATTACAATATTTTTTTATGATTATATCTAGTATCTATATCAACAATTTTTTAATTCTAGAGATATTGGGGTATATTTTGATATGATATGCTCTTAAAATTATTTTATAATTATATTTTAATGTTTTTAAAAATTTAAATTCTTTATTGGTGAAAATCAGTTTATTTGAGACGTTCAAATAAATGGTTTCTATGATTATCTGGTCATTTTGAGTATAATTACCTAAAGATGATGTTTGATGTGTGAGATCTCTTCTTACATTCACCTGGCCAAATATTTGACTATATATATCTTAATTAGTCGTTTTTTGGTTTGATGCATTTTAAATCGTTATCTATTGTTCTCTTTTGTGAAATTATAGTATGTATTTCAATGAATGGAAATATTTTTTGTTTCCTATTGAAGTCTGGTGCCTATGTTTTGTGTCAGGATATTTTGAGGTCCCATCGGTTTTTTGTAGTTCAATTCATCATTGTTTCGGAATTCAATGTAAATTTCGTAAAGAATATTTTTTGTAGGGTTTCTCTTGATTACTAAAATAAGCTCTCAAGTTTGTTTAGGAAGTACAAATTTGTGAATATAAATAGTAGGGTGGTTATCATCAGATCTCATTCATCTATTATGTGAGTTGGAATTTCTGTTCAAATTGGGTGTTTGGTTCCACTAGTATTTCATTATTATTCTTTATCTTCTTAATTACTTTCTTATATTCCATTGATATTCCAACTTCAATGAATATTTACATGGTTAAATATTTTTGGTGGGGATAATTATCACAGACCAACCTTGTATAACTTTCTTGTCTGGATTTATTTTTAGTTTCCCTTGTTTTCCATCCCTATAGGGTGTGTTTCATTGAAATTTTTTATTTTTTGGGTGGAATTTGTTAAATCGAAAACCATGTGTCATCTACAAGGAATTTCCTATCTTGAAATGGGGACCTAGGGATGTATAATGGATTGGACAAGGTTAAGAAAAACATCTCAACATTCTCTATAAAACATGAACCTTTTGAGTGGTGAATTATATATGTTTGATGCATTATTAGTCAAACCATATGACCATAACATGGATCCCATCTAAATATGGAAAACTAGGTAAATATTTTTAAAAAACAAGCATCCAAACCATGTGAAAAAAATAATAGTTCATAAATTACATTTAAAACATGAAACACCATATGTTAATCTCTTTGTTTCTCCATAAAATTAGGTTATAACCCTAGAGGTTTCTCCCAAGTGATTGCATGGGCTTCAACCTTTCTATTGATCAGATTCAATGAATCGTGTTGTGTTAGATATTATTTATTGATGGTGTGGACCTTATATTCATCATTTATCATAAATTAACAATATATAACGACTTTTTTAATGAAATTTATCCATGAGTGGAGATATTTCCATTGGATCAAAGGGTTTATTGTGATATAAAAACATTTCTCTTATATCATTTATTAGAAGAGTTAGAATTCTATAGATATGAGATGATTATTTTGTAAATCTATTATATATTTCTAGAAATTGGTCTCTATCTCTCCTATATCTATATATATGGATCATTGAATCGTTATTTAAGGTTATGGAAATCTTGGTCTTAGTTATTTAAATGTTTCCTAGAGCCCACATCTACTTTTTTGTCTAGGTATTATGGAATTTTTAGGGTTTCAAATCTTCTGAGGTAGGTTCTCCAATCATCTCCCTATAACATAAGACCTATGAATTCATATATATTATCATTATATTTCAATTCCACTAATTTATATGATTATATATAGTTTCTAAATCAATTATTAATGAATTAGTGAGCCTTTAGTAAAACTAAAATTTGTAAATTCTGATATGATATGATTTGAACAATATTTTATAAGTATATATTAATGTTTTTAAAAATATAAATTCATTATTGGTTCTTGATATGTTTATTTGAGAGGTTTAAAACAGTGGTTTTCAAGATGATGAGAATAATTAGGTTTTCCAAATAGGTATGTAAGACAATTTTATAGATAATTTTTAGGTAGATAGAATTTATTAAAGTGTAATGATTTATAAATGGTTATATAAATGGATTTTATTTGTTTTAAGTTGCTGAGTAAACCATGTGAATTGGGAATATGATTGGTTGTAACATTAAATTATTTATCAAAAAATATAATAACAATATGAAATTCTATATTACATAATGTGTGAATGATAGATTCATGAATGATTATAATAATATGATCCTTTTTTGGGAGATTAATTATATTGAATTGATTTTCCATGTTTGGTAATGGGGAATGTTCCTCCATGGGTGATCATAGGTGTCGGGAAGTTTTTCTATTTTTTTCGAACATGAATACATAATATGATATATAAAATCATACTATCTTTGAAATTTCAATGAACATATAAATTCCATTGGAATAATTGGGTTTCTAGGTGAGAGTCTAGGTACAAAAATAAACTAATTTAGAGTCATGTTCTCTCTAGTTTCCATATGTGGGGCATAGGCCATGCTATGGGATTTGACACATGGTTAGGCTTGGATACTGTAAGTTCATAAACTTTATTTGAGTTTAATGGATGTGTTTATTTTATTCTAATGCACTAACATGATTCATAGACGACCACATTGACACTTCTCTAGAATATTTCTCCTTATGAATATTGTTTTCCATGATAAGCATTTTTGAATATTTTCTAAGGTATGAATAATTTTGAAATACCTGAAATGATATAATATATTTAAGTTATTATTCCATTAAATCTGATATAAAATTCAACTTATGAATGTATTTTTTTATGAATATATATTTTGGTTTAGTCATGGTAATGTATATAATTATGAAAATGTCTATTTATCAAGATAATATTTTGGAAAATGATTCTAGAAAAGAGAACTACAAAACCTATTATTATATTACTATTTTGAAACAAGCATGATAAAACTACTATTTTAATGTGTTTGGATTTGGGTTGGCGGGTGGGAACCTACTGGTATTTTAACTCAAACCAATACATGTTATAGGATTAGTAGGTTGCTCAATATAGTGTATTTTCTTCTATATAGGCATTTAAGATTTGATGGTTTTTCATGTATCATTTAATAACTTGCTAAAAGAGATGTTGATGTTTTAAATAATTTTCTTAAATGTTTTTTATCATCCATCAACCTTTTTATTTTTTTCATTGTCCCATAGTAGTTTATTTACCATTGGATAACTCTTTTTCTGTGTTGTTTTTATTTCAATTTCAGTATTTATCTCTTTATATTATTATTTTGGAAAAAATCATTCCCAATTTGTTCTATATATTTCTCAGAAACTTTTCCCCATACACTAGGGATTAGTAACAACATTTAATACCAAATACAATACCCTGACCCTAGATAACCATATTTAGTGCATTATTTTTATATATCAGTATGACTAGAAGGAATAAAATCCTGATGGCCGAATTAGTTTAGTATTAATGGGAAATATATTACATATATGACAATTACATTACAATTAAAAATATAAAATATAACACATATAATCGTTTCATAATTACATTATTATCATAGCTTAACCCTGAATATCAATCATAAAACACTTTTTGGAATACTTTTAATATAAACCATAATAAATGGGTGAGTTTAGATGCTCCGTAATGTTATCCAATACAGAAAAATCATTCATAAATAACTATAAACTTGAATGAATGTATAAAACTGAAAAAAAATGACTTTAAAAATAAACATGAACATAATATGGAGACAATAAATCAAATAATGTCTTCAAAATTCACATATATATTCTAATAATCGAATAATAATATGAAATATCAATAACTAATCTCATAATGAGGGAATTCATAATGTTGGACATCATAACCAATCCTTCAAGGCCTCGTTTTGAGAATATACATAACCATGTTATCATGGAATCATGCCAAGACACCAGTTTTTCTCATGAGAAATAAAAATAAATTGAGGGGAAATAGTGAACCCCGCCAATCACATACTATGTCCAATGAATTCCTCTTATCAAATAGGTAAAACAAAACATATTAATTTTTATTAAAACATGCATAATAAATGTTAATAATTTAACCATAAATCATAAATGGTATCAAAATAGGACATCTAAAATCAAACATATCCTAAACCCTTCAATACAATATAGAATATTTTATCATAATAAATCATCCATAATTAATCAAAAATTCAGGAAAATGATATTGACATAGAAGAAAATAATCTAACAAAATCATTAAAAATATATTGACACAAATACCCCTTTATTCATTGAAATCATTTATTCAATATTCATTCCCATATTAAAAAGCATTTTGAAATTTATTTCTGAATCAAAGTGTCTCATACATCTTTAAAACATTTTAATGTGAGTAAAATTTTAAAATATTCATGTTTATATATATAAATCCAAAAAACAATTTTGAAAACATTTACATTAATGAAAATGATTTGGAATAGTATAGAATAAAAACATTTAAATTTTTTTTATTAAATAATTCACTTACATTACACATAAAAAATAATCCTCAAAAAACATTTTTAAGAAACATTTACATGGATGATGAATATGTTCCAATAAGTATGTATTCATAAACAATATCATAACATAATGTGATTGTGATCTTAAACCTTAACGTTTAATTTTTATTAGTAAAGGGTGTGTTAACCTCATTTATAATGGTTAAATCATGTGATTTAATTATAATAAAACCATATTCATATATATTTTATCATATATGATCCAATTATATCATTTTATTAATAATATTTTATTATTACCGTTGATTTGTTTGTTTACTTCTTCGTTTTCCCATTCATGTTTTGTCTTGTGAGACATGTTTATTATGCATATGATGGATTTCATACATATATATAATTATAATATGTTAATAATTAATTTTTTTACTCATCATATAAATTTTATTATCATTCTTTAATGGTTAATGTATATAATTAATCTCACCACATCATGGACACAGTGGTTTGTACGTACGCACGAGCGAAAATTTCATTCCCTTGATAGTTAAATAGTAATGAACTGGATGGTATATTAATTATAATGAATTATAATAATGATATATTAGTTATTTATATCCATTATACTAATCATTATACCAATCCAATTAAATTAGTTTGGAATAAGAAATTACACCCCAGTGTGGAGACGGTAAGTCATACGTACGCATGCATGGTGATATTGTTATTTATAAGACAGATAAAAGAAAGAATATGGTCATACCATATTTATAATATAATATCATAATGTATAATATTATTTATTTATAACTTTATTATGAAATAAAATTGTAATAGGTTGTGAATGAATAAAATAAATTTTAAAGAGTTGATAAAACAATTACTTCTTTTTCGGGTATCTCCTATGGATTTCAATGAATGGACACCTTAGTTATTCTTTAGGCCCAAAGTATGGCATATATAATGAATTGAGGGGTGTTGGTAGGATATGTGGGCTTGGTTTTGCTGAGAAATATGGATTTAGATGTTTTAGTGAAATATAAGAAGAGGTTCCCTATTATAAGTGAGGGGAGGGATCTTTAGAAAACACCAAAACTATTAATTTATTACAAATTTATTTTCAATTTAAAATAACTATTATGTAAGTTATTTAAAATTTTATATAAATATGGGTCTAAATACTCTCATACTATGAAAAACAGATATTCTTATTTAACATATATTACCTTATATTTTATATTTAACCCTTAGAAAAATATAGTCACTCTTTCTATATTGACATTTCTTTTCAGACTATAGTGTTAATATAGTTTCAATATGCTCCCAAACGAACCACAATTAGGTAATTTATGACTAATTTAACATTATTCTAGTTACTTGGATGAATTATATATTTTTATAAATTTTATAACTTTTTATAAATTTTATTTTGTATTAAAGTATCATTTATGTCAATGTGGATACTATTAAATATTTGTATTTCTAAAAATATCATACGAAACATGATAACATATAATAAATACTTTTAATATGTCACTAATATGTCTCATTGTGAAATGAAATTAGTTTATGTAATTAATTATCACTATTTATATTTATTTTAAAAAATATAATATCATTTAATTGATATTTCCATTGACTAAATAATTATTACATCATTTTTATGTAACCATTTAATTTGATTATTTCTTTCATAAAAATTATAAATAAATTAATATGTTGTTTGTAGTTTTTTTATATTTCTAAATACTATTTATAGTTGAATATGTCACTTAAATAACTTCTTCTTAAAAAAATTATTGTTATGAAAGACAATATTAAGACATCTTTTTCTTCTCTTTCAATAAAATATTTTATGGGTGATAATCACACACAAAATGCTTAAAAAGGCCCAAATTTTATCCCGCAGATTTTATTTCTCAAAAATAACATGTAGAATAATATTAGGATATGTTTATGTGTAGTTTTATAGTATTTATAATATTTTTTTACCTTTTAATTACCCTATTTACCTTTAATCTTGTTAAGAATACTATTAGTAAAGTTAATATTTATAATGCCCAAAAATAAAAAAGGTTGTATTTAAACAATTTGGAAAATATGATTCCAAATATGGAATCCTTTTTTCCAAATTAAAAAAATATAAAATAATAATATTCCTCTATAAAAAAATTAAACAAAAAAGTAGTTTGGAATTAAAATGAAGTATTTTTCATTATTCATAAAAATATTAAATTTACTAGGGAAACGCAAAAAATATTGAAAAATTATATTTTGATATTGAATATTAAATGAAAAATTTTATTTCTGTAAAATTAGTATATAAAAATATAGAATATTTGATATGAAATGGGTTCTCCATTAAGTGGTGGAAAATTTTATATTTGAAAAAATAGCCTTTTGTTTAGTATGATTTGATTAATTATTATATAATGAATTTAAAAGAATTTGTATGGATTTAAGAACATTTTAATAATTATATAATATATAAATTTCATAAATTTTTTAATACTATTCATATCCAATTTTAAAACGGAAATTTTGATAGATCATGTTGTGCTCGAACTCAGTTTTATGTGTAACTCAAGCAATTTGAATTATTTAAACATAATCATGTCATGGAAGATTGGTGTATTAAAAAATTACGTCATTTAATAAATTTCATCCTCTCAATTTAACCTCGGTATAAAAAACTTTTGGTTTTACTGTTCAAAATATTGTCAATGAAATCTCACATCGGAACAAGGGTCGATAAATGTTACACTCTTAAATATGGAAAATATAGTAAGAATGTCACCTGGAGATAACACATACTATGGTTTTGTGAAAGAAATCATTCAAAAAAAAGGAAAAAAATAACTATAATTTTTTAATTGAGAGTGATAGAGAACATGATTGGGTGATAGTTTATAATAACAAAGCTATAAATATGTGATGCTCTAAATAGCCATATAATGCATCGATAAATAATGTACTAGGAAAATATTTTTTATTTTTTGATCCTTTGACTTGAGTTAAATAATTCATTTACTTCATAGACTAAATACATAAGGTAAACTAGTAACTTTAAATGTGGACTTTTGTCCTTTAATCAATTTTTACAACAATTCCATCTTTCTCTCTGAAAGATAATAAAATTCAAAAATTCTCTATTTATATTAATTTTATAGGGTTCCAAAAAAAGACCTTATAATTTTCATTCATACTAATTAAATGAATAAAACTATGTTATATAAATTACGACATCATGTAGGCTAGTGGTAATTAACACCCCCTGGTCGCCCATCAGTTCATGGTTCATGTCTCACATACTTGCTGAACGCAATGGGTTGTCGCACGACCTATGGGTTTCCAATTTTCTAGAACAACATATTATAACACACCAAAAATAACCTTAAATATTTTAACCCAATAAAATAATTCCCAATGTTCGTCTTAATTCATTAAAACCTTAAGAATCATCCAAAAGTACAACAATCCATATTAGCAATCCAAAAATTTATTAGGAAGGTCACATAACATAATTCAAATCTTTTTTTGTCACATACCAAGAATATTAATAAAATCATCATGTTCAGAAAAGTAACACCATTAATCACCTTAAACCACATGGAATACACACATGCTTCCTTATTCCGTACGTAAAATATAGTATAATATACATACTCCTTAAATCCAAAAATGATGTAAACTCCAACAATGTTAGAATAAACAAGCCATTAAACTATTCGAAGGTAGTCAATATTTTCCCATAGAAATTATCCAAATCAATCATCAATTTATTCCATCATCATTACCCAAGGTAGTCAATACTATCCAATATAATTTATAAAAATAAATCATCTCTTTATTCCAACATCATTATCATAGTATTAGTAACATAATAATGTTTATCTTTCCCTCAACCATAATTTTTCCAAAATGGTTAACATGAAACTTTGTCACATTATGTGGTACCATACTGTCTCAAATTCTTAATGAAATAGTATTATAGTACATTCTGTATATACTATTTAATTATTATAACATGTACATTGCTGATAAAATATTATAATAAAATAATTGTTTAATATGAATATTAATCATTCATATTCATCGATGGTGGAATCATAACTTGTTCACTATCTAATAACATCATATAGTTTATATTCCTACGATGGTGGGTAAATTAATTCCCATAGTTTCCCATCTCCTTAGATTTGAAGCATTATACATTAGAAGCCTTTTCATTACCCTTAAAATCACGAATTTGTATCATTTTTTCCAACACATATAACAAAGTCTCATTCCATTCAATAATTTACTAAGGTGATTCTTTCCATAGTTATCACATGTGGGAAATCCTTCTGTCACATCTTTCATTTATCCATTTTTTTTCTACCATCCTATTCTTTTCATTTTTTCCTTCATAGCCATAGAGCTTAGATAACTCTTTACATATCTTATTGACACATGATAATATTTCCACATATGATGAGAATACATGGGATACTATTTTCATTCATAACGCTGGATTAAGATTATAACAGATATGATCTTTATTTGACATTGGATCATGTAAATTGGTGGATTTCCCATTCATTTGGCATGGATTGATTTCTATAATATGGCATATACAAGATTGGCATATAATGTTATTATCATTTTCTAACTCCATATATGGTATAAAATATAACATAAATTTATACATCATAAATAATAGAATCAAAAACATTGGTTACTTTAGGAAAATATTTACTTTTAAATCCCTCATATTGATATGTAAATAAAAAGTGAAGTACCCTAAGTATATCCCCTTCAAGTGTTAAACCAGGTGCGCAGTGAAACCCATTTTCATGTACCAGGTTACCCTGATTCAAGCCTAGAACACCTTGTTGGGGCTATTAATCATAGGTACATCTATTCCAAAACATCTTCCACTTGTAGTATCAAGATAAGTATATTTTCTCTAATAATACCCACATAATCATTACATTGCCAAAATTTTCGGATGTTCCCCTACACTTATCCTCAAATTAAATATTATGTTTATGATTCCTAATATATAATTTCTCAATATAATTTCGAATTTTGTTGCTAAAAATACTATGATACCAACTGTAAAACCCCGACCACAGAAGCTTGAAGCTGGTGTAACATTTATACATTGGAATGATTACAAAAAATAAAATCCTAAAGGATTGATCTGTTTAGTAGTCTTAGAAAATAGATTACATTCATGAACATTGAATTAAAATTTAAAACATAAAATAAAACATATATAATACTCTGAGAATACCATTATTCTCTTATATTTACTCTGTATATCAATCATAAAACAGTTTGTGGCATCCTGAGAAAATAAAATATAAGAAAGGGATCGACTCAGATGCTCAGTACGGTTAACCAATAATGAAAAAGCTTTCATGAATAACCATACACTTTATGGAAATTATAAAACTGAAATAGAAGCTATCTAAACATGAACTGGAAAATATTATGGAAACAATAAATCAAATAATTTCATTTAAACTTTCACATGGATATTATACAAGATTAATAATCACATTTAATATCAATAACTAATCTCTTAATGAGGTTATGCATAATGTTGGACATCATAGACATTCCATCAAGGCCTTCTTCCAAAATCATAAATAATTGTACCATCAAGGCATCGTTCTAATCCACTAGTTTTCCTCATCAAAACTCTAATGTGTCGAGGGTATATAGAGATCCCCACCCATCACTTACTAATTCTAGTGAATTCCTCCTATAAAATGGGTAATAAATGACATAAGCATTTTTATAAAACACGCATATGAAATGTTAATGCATTAACTATAAAACATAAATTGTATCAATATACTACATACACAATCAAACAAATCATAAACATTTCAATACAATATGTAATATTATATCATATTATATCGACCACAATTAAGCATAAATTCCAACTAAATAGGTTGACATAGATGAATATAATATAAAAAATAATGAAAAATATCAGGACACAAATACACCTTTTGTTATAATAATTTATTCAAAAAACAAACATCTATAAAAGAATCCATTTAAAATTTTATTTTTGAATAAATGTTTCCCATATCACATTGATATATTTTGTTGTAATTAACATTTTAATAAAACCATTTCCATATAAATTAATTCTTAAAACCATTTTGAATACATGGACATCAATGATAATGATTTTGATGAATGTATCATTAAATAAATTAAAATGACGTTTTTGATAATGTATCCCATACATAAATCCTTAAAAATAATCATTTTGAAATCATATTTTTGAATCTTGGAATGGGATGATAAATATGTTCCATTAAATACGTATGCATTAACAATCTCGGATAATAATGAGAAT
The DNA here is from genome assembly GCA_963277665.1 of Viscum album. Lineage (NCBI taxonomy): Eukaryota > Viridiplantae > Streptophyta > Magnoliopsida > Santalales > Viscaceae > Viscum > Viscum album. Next base: position 1,390,161,261 of record OY728126.1, on the reverse strand, counting down.
GTGAAATTAACCCCTTCCTTATTATTTACATGAGTTGAAGGTGTGTTAACCTCCTATATAATGGTAAATATTGTTATTAATTTAATATATGATCATATAACAATTTATTATATCATATATGATCTTGTTATAACATTTTGTTATTAATATTTTAGTATTACCATTGTTTCGTGTGTTAAATGCTTCATTTTCTCGTTCCTATTTTTTCATTTATGTCATGTTTGATAGGAATGTGATGTATTTTATTCATATTTAAAATAAAAATAAGTTCATAATTGTTATTTTTAGTCATAATATAAATTTTATAATCATTATTAAATGGTTAATTTGGTGAATTAATCTCACAACATCGTGGATATTGTAGTTCATACATACGTACGAGCGACAATATCACTCCCTTGAGGGTTGAATGATAAAAAATTGGATGCTATATTAATTAAAAAGAATTATTATTATGTTATATTAATTATTTCTATCAAATATATTCATCATTATACCCATAAAAATAAATTTGTTTTGAATAAATAATCACACCACCTTGTGGAGACGGTAAGTCGTAAGTACGCACACATGGTGATATTGTTATTTTAAGATGAATAAAAGGATGAATATGGTTGTACCATATTTGTAATATTATCTCAAAATATAATATATACTAGATTAATTACTTTATTATGGAAACAACCTAGTCAGAGTGAGTGAATTAAAAAATGAACTTTGAAAGAGTTGATAAAACAATTACCTCTTCTCGTGTACCTCTTTTTTTAATTCAACAAAAAAGACTCACTCGGTTGGCTTCCTTCCCATTGTATGGAAACTCGGATGAGTATAGGGAGGTTGGGAGAGGATTTGGTCAGGTTTTGGCCGATCAAAATGTATTTATAGGTGTGAATATAGGATAAATATATGTTCCCTTTTATAAGAGAGGGGAGGGGCAGTTTAGGAAACTCTAAAACAATAAATTTTTTATAAATTCATATTCAGTTTCAAATTTCTCTGAAGTGAGTTACTTAAATACATATACTAGGATATATCAAAATCCTCTCAACCAAGGAATTTTAGATATGTTTAAGTCACAAATGTAAATTTATATTTTGGATTTCTCCTTTTGCTAAACAGTTTAACTCTTACCATGTCGACATGTCTTTTTACATGATATAGTTAATATAGTCACAATAAAATGCCAATATAACATTAATTGGATCAATGATGATATATTTAACGTTATCCATGTTATTTGGATTAATTTTATATTTTTATTAATTTTATAACATTTAATAAAATATTATTTATTTTAATGTATAAATTAGGTCAATTTTTATACAATTTATTATTTTTATTTTTAAAAATATCATAATAACATGATAACATCAAATAAATACTTTAAATATGTCACTAATATTTATAATTGGTCTATAAAATATGTTTTATGTCATTGATTATTAAAAAAATTATTTATTTTAATATTTTAAATATCTTTTATTTGATATTTCCCATGATTAAATAATAATTACATCATTATAATATCACAATTTAATTTAACTACTTATTTATTAAAAATTATAAATAAATTAATATGATGTAGGTAATATATTTATATTTAAAAGTACTAGTTATAGTAAAATATATCACTTATATAATGCCTTGTATAAATTATTGTAGTTTTGAGAGACATGATTATGACATCATGGTCTTTTCCTTAAATAAAATATTTTAAGTGTCATAATCAAACCCAAAAGGCTTCAAAATACCATAATTTCCGCCCAAGGACTGTATTGGTCGAAACTAACTCATAAAAAAATAATATTACAAGTTTTGGGGTAGTTTTATAGTTTTAATTATATTCGATTAACTTTTCATTACCTAATTTACCATTAACCATTGTTAGATAATACTTACTAAAGTTACTAATACAAATGACCAAAAATAAAAGGGAATTATTTACATAATTTTCACCATATGATTCCAAATATAGAATCCATTTTACTAAATTGAAAACACATAATTTTAAGAAATTAAATTATAATTATTCCTGTGGTTAGAATGAGAAAACTAGTTTTTATAAAGTAAACCCCATATAATGTTTAGCATGTGTTTATATCCAATTTCATTTTGAAATTTATTTTAATGAACTAAATTGGATTAAATTATATATCAAATATTAAAATTTAAATTTAAAAACAATTAAAATAATTATATACCTATATAAATATAATAGATGAAAAAATAATTTTGAATTAAAATGCAGTATTTTTCATTATTCATAAAAATATGAAATTTATAGGGAAATTAAAAAAATTATAACCATAGTAAATTTTGATATTAAATTTTTAAAGAATAATTTTATTTCTGTCAAATTATATATATAAAAGTGTAAAATATTAAATTTTAAAATGGTTCTCTATTAAATGGAGGTAAAATTTCTATTGGTAAAAAAATTATTTTAATGAGTAAGATTAGATTATTTATTAACTAATGACTATAAAATTAGTTAGTTATATGTTAAACATTTTATTAATTATATAATATATTAACATCATAATTTGTTTAAAAATATTCATAAGCTCTTTTTAAATAACAATTTTGATAGATCGTGGTGCACTCGAACACAGTGTTGGGTGCAGTGCATTCTATTTGTATTATTTAAAAAAGAGGTATATCATGGAAACTTGGGGTGTTACATGTATTGTGTGGGACATAAAGCCTAAGTGGAATCCACAAAACACTATTTAAAATGTGAAAAAATGTAAAAAATGCACATAAAATTATCATAATAACGGCATAATAAATAATCAATAATCATATAATGAGATTTAGTATGCCAACCAAGACACAAAAAGCTTTGAACATACCTTATATGTCTTCTGAAAAGATGTATTTTCATATTCTTTGTTTGGGAAAAAATATCTTCCCACATGTATGATGAGTATCCCACTTGGATTCCCCAATGAATTGATTCTATATGTCAATCTTAATTCACGATGTATTAAGACTGTGTGTCCCTTGACATCCACAATGCATCGAGACAACATGCCTTTTAACATCCATAATGATATTTTAAAATATTCCCCTTAGAAACAACAAGGATTCCAGTGAAAAATTTCACTAGGAATACATTGGTATAACCTCTCTTTCTTTTATGTATTCTTCACTCCCACTCTAAGATATTATCACATCAACATGGTCAACCTGTTTTGGTTACCAAAAAAATACATTAAGAGTAATGCTGGAACATATAATAGGGTATAGTATATAAATACAGTAAAGTAATATCATCATTAAAATTCAAGTATAAATATACATAATCATGAGATAGATATCTAATATGATATCAAGATACATTACCATATTCATGGAATCATGCATCACAAATGTGTCACATGAGAAGCACTTGCACATGCATGCTATCACCTTGAAGCATGGTAAAATAAGGAGTTTAATCATAAGAATCATATAAAGGAAACAAAAGTATGAAAGGGACCCAAATGGTAATGAACATCCTACCATAATATTTTTTATGATGTACTCCAGTATTCATCAAAGGACCAAATCCCAAATCCCATTGTGCACCCACGTAAACTAATCATCATGTAATGTTTTCTCTATTTTTAATTCATCATGTAAGAGGATTATAAAATATAATTTGTATAATACATACACAAAAATTTAATTATAAAACCAAATAATTCATTTCATCTATATAGGGATCAAATTATCAGATATGTTGAATAAGATGTTGCCAAATCATATAGACCGTCTTTGATTCATGAGTCCGTCAAGGATTCCTCATCCAATCTACAATAGAACATTGGGTGTATCCAAATAACATTTGTCCACCATCAATCTTCCATTATAATATTTATATATGATGATATTCAGGAACAAAATGTTATCGAGATAATTATTGTATGACAACATACAAAGAAACATCCACTATTCATGAGAGATGTATTTCTCATCAAGGGGATCACATTGACATGTTAGATCAAAAAAACAAATCTTCCAAATGGTGGTTAATAATGAATTACATTGTAGTAATATATTACAGTTCTATCTGTAGTCTTCTGCCTAGAAGAGGTCCTGTAATAATATCCATAACCACATATCCATAAGATGATAATAGTCGAAGTAAGATCTTTATATGATCAACGAACATCTCCAAAAATATATATCCAAAAGTAATCCAAAAAAGATGGAATAATTATAATTTAATTTATCTATATTTCACATATACGTTAAATATCCATTTGCATATCTCAAGGATGAATAGGTGTGTGGTGTATATCTATTGATAACTTAATGTTCTTGTGTCAGCCGATGGATCCAATGTTAAATGTACAAGGGAAGATGAATGGGAGAGCCCAAAAACCAAGGGAGCATATCCATGGAAAAAATTGGAGGTTTGGGTGATATTTGGTTAATTAAAAAGATGTAAAATTTTGTGTAAATAAAATACATGGGATGATTTATGTGCACCCAACCATGCTCCACTAGAGAGCTAGTGGGCCTCCCTAATTGAAAAATAATTATCCCCTATATAGTTGGTGTGAAAGGCATAATCGCATGGGTTATTCTATAACAACTTACTAGCTAGAAGGATTATAGGATCATCCAATCCTATATTAACCCCATTTCTATGTCTGGGGTTCCACACCATCCATCTGGTGGTAGCATAACAACCACCATAATGAAAAGCGGCTTCTCATCACTCCAACCATCATTTGTACTACCCCTTTTTAAAGAATCAATCCTCCAAAATACCCATAAAAGAAAAACAAAAATTGATAAATAGGAAAATTTATGAATTTAAATCATCTCATAATTTGAATTTATTTAGGTTTATAAACATTACTTGTTACATTTGCAACATATTCTTGGAAATATTTTCAAAATCTCTATAAAATTAAACAAAACTCAATCCCTTCTATATTTCTGTATGTTACACTCATCACTATAACATGTGTGATTTAATCACAATAAAGGGGTTAGTTGATATTCTAATTAAGTTTAAACATAATTCATAATGATCAAATATCATAAGTGATCATAAGATAAGAAAATTTATGTAATCAATATATCTAAAAATTTCATACCCAATAAAACATAGAACATAAATCATGGATTATGATAGAAGTTTGGTCATAACATAAGATATTAAAAACTATGTGAAAAAAATAGTCAATGAACATGTTACATGATATAATAACATAAGCCTATGAATATGCATAAGAGTTTCGCATATACATATGCATAAAAAATATATCATGTGTACGTAGCTTTACAAAAATTTTGTTCATAAATATATTTTTTAGCAAAGATTAATAGTGGTTATACTCATTCACAACCTTATTAGCATAGTTAAACAACAATTATACCCAATTTAATCATTGTGGTCATAGTTAAACTGAAATAACACCCATTCAATACCTTGTGATCATACATAAAATGTAATTATACCCAACAACTTTCAAATGAGCATAGTTAAAAACATTACAACCATTAACATCCATGTCAACATATATAAACCAAAATTATACCCAGACACAAGTTTTTGAGAATATCTAAACTATAATTATACCCCCACACAACCATCTGTGCATAGATTAAACAATAATAGCACTTATGTAGGTCCTTTTGTTTATTGTTAAACCGCATTTATACTCCGACAAAACCTTTCGAGAAAAGATTAACCACAATTATAATGAATTAAATCATCATTATAATATTTAAACAACAGTTATACCAATGTAAAACCTTTTAGTAATAATTAAACAAGAATTATACCCACACATAACCAAGTGAGCATGGCTAAACTACAATTTTACACACAAAAATATCATTATCTTAACATATATAGAAAAATAGAAAATGTATGGAGGTGAAATATAAGATCATACTTATAAATCATATAAACATTTGAAAGTAACATGAAATCAATCATTCATTATATCATTCAAACATATTTAAAGATAAATGGGTTTAAATATATTTTGATATTCTATCACAAAAATTTCCCTCATGAATGTAAATGTTTTATACACAAAATCTAAATCACCCCAAAATTTTATTACATAATAAAATTTAGAGAGTGGTTCTTAAAAATAACATAAATGAAGATAAGGTTGTTATATATATAAAGTAAACAGAAAGTGAAACGATAAATGTGTTTTTAGAAAACATTTTTCTCAATTTTTCTATCAATGGGGACGTAAAGGCTCATTCTAAAATTTCATTTTATGAATGATCAAATTGGATAAATTTAAAAGATTTTGTTTTTTAAATTACTATTTTTAAAAAAATATCAATAATAATACCTTCAAATAGACATAAATGATTCAAAAGTAGACGTGAAAAGTTTTTAAAACATTTTTTCTAGTAATGAATATTCAGCAATGGATTAGTAAAAAATACATAATTTTTTCAAAATGGTGATTTAAAAAATATTTTTAGAAATTTTCCTCAGTAATTAACCCTTGAAAAAAATAAATTATATCATATATAAATATCTACCAAAAATAAAACATTTTTTCATAGACGAGACCTTTTTAATAATTTGATTTTTTTTTTCAGAAAACCCCCATTATCGAAAAGTATAATAAAAAATTTTAATTAAAAATCATATCCCCAAGGGTTTTACTAATACCATACAAAAATTTATTACGTTTATAGAACATAATTTTAAAATAACAATTCTATGTATAAATATTTATAGCTCAAAGGGCCGAGATCTAAGAAATTTATGTCACTAACAGAAATTATACTCTATAAGGTAAGAAATAATCAACAAGGATTTATGTGTAATTAATATAAATCAATATAAATTAATTAAATAACACTACATAATAAAATAATGGGTATAATTTTCCCAAATTATATGAAATAAGTTCCAGATAATGATCATAACTCAATGAATTAATGTTGACAGACAATTAATTCCTATTACTGGGGTAAAATTGAAAAAATAATCATTTGAAGAAGGGAGTATGAATAATATTACTATTCACTAGAAAATAAAATAAAATTTTTGTAAATATATATCAATTTCATATAATAACAATATTCATGTTAAAATGGTGCAGAAAATGTATTATATATCAATGAATCAGAACTTAGACTGAAAAACAAGAATCTTTGGTATCTTTTGAATTGATATGCATTTAAAAATGGATCCTATTTACATGTATATTATAATTATGTTAATAAAATTAAAATGTTAAAATATATTATTTATTAAGTTACCAGACCATATTAATGAAATAAGTTTTCCGCAAAAAAATAATGAAGCCTCAAGAATTAAATTTTGATACAAAAGACCACTTACCATGAATTAAAGCCAACATGATCCCACTGTATCATCATGTATAACAAAAATGACCATATTAGTTACCTATTTTATAGCCTATGAATTTATATAAAAATTTATTTTCATCATTTACAATTATTCTCTACATGTGTAATAGTTAGTTGTTATCAATTTTAAATATCATGCATATGTAATCTTGATCATTTTGAACTAGTTTCATAAAATTAGTGATTTTATTAATTATTCATCAAAATATCATAATTTCAATATCATAAATGTGAACAATATTTTTTATATATAATTTATTAAGATAAAATTTCATTTTTTCAGAGTTTATTTTATGATACATAAAGATGAACTCAGTGATGAGCTTGTTTGGGTGATTTTCTCTAATAAATGATGGATAATATTAATATTAATAACATTAATATGAAATATATCATTATAAAACACAATTATTTACTTATTTATATCATACATCATCACGAGATGTGTTCTCATATTCATCCATGATATAAATTTGTTTTATTGTTCTCATTGGTGGTAAAACTGACCCAAACAAGAATATACCCTAATTTATGGATTATTATAAAGTTATTTAGTTACAATATAATTATTATATTAGAATAAAAATATATATTTTTTATTATATTTATATACCAAAATTATAATAAAATGGTAAAATATTTTTGGTATTAAACAATTACACATTAGGAAAAAATTCTTTCTTAGTTCACTCAATTAAGATGCTTAATTTCATAACTATTTGTTATCATTCATGTAATTAATAGTTTACAAAAGTATTATTAAAAAGTCTTATTTATATAATAATATTTAAATTTATCCTTTAATGAAATTGTTATAACCATAAATGAAAAGTGGTAATGAAAACTGAATACATCAATCCATTTAGGTGGTAGTCTGCACATATGCATGGATAATGATTTCATTTTTATAGAATGGGAGAAAAGAATAATATGGTTTTTATTTAACAATACTGAATAAATAATAAATATCATAATTATAAATTATATTTTGTTTTTAACTATCCATGATATTTCAGGAATTAAAATTAAAACATTACTTTGTGGAGGTTGTATTCTGCAAATATACATGTTTCGTATTTTCATTTTTAAATTGTAAAAGGAAAATATGGTTAATTTTAATATTTTAAAATTATAACATATAATTATACTAGTGATTATTATTTAATCATTTTAATATGTTGTAATGTAATTTCAAAAATTATAAATGTACATTTTGATATAGAAAATAGTATGGATTGATAAAATATATATAACTCGCCACATGGATTTTCTCCTTTATGAAGGGGGTTAAACCCTTAAGGAATTGTCCTTTGAAGGATAGTCCTTTTAAAATATAATAACATATTTATGGGTGATATAAGTGTGGAGGATAGTTTTAGTTACAGTACGGCCTAAACATATGATGTTGTGGGTGAGTGTAAGTGAGGATTGGATATCCCCTTTACAAGTGAAAATGGGTGGCCTTTTTGTAAAAAACCCTATATTATTAATAATTGAAAAAATATATATCTTGTAAATTGGATCAAAATTTCATAAACAGTGGAAAGGAAAATTTATAACATATATCAAGGCCTACAAAAAACATGACACCCCCAATTTGAAACATTTCAAAGTCATTTACTCTTTGATTTTAAATTTTAATATTTTAGTAATTATCATGGTAACTATTTTTTAACTAAATAAACTATCTTTTAGGAATAAAAATAAAATTTTCATTAATATATAATTTGGACCACAATATTTTTATTTTTAAATCCATTTATTTTGAATAAATTTCTAAAATATAAAAAAAGTTTTCAATTAATCAAGTAATAATTCGTAAAGTCAATTTCTTGAGATAAGTTTTAGTTAAGATAAAAAAAATTAAATACTGGTTAGTGAACTAGAATAATGTTTTTTAAATTTACAATATATTATATATAAATCAAAAAAATTCATTAATATGGTTTAATAAATTTTTTAATCATTATTATAAAATAAATAATGAAAAAAATTGCATAATATTTCTAAAAACATTTATTCCATTATTCAACTAAATTCATTTTTTAGAATAATACTAAAAATCATATTGTTTTAATATTAACATTTTTAATCTAAAAATTATTTAAATTTTTTCTAATTCATAGTCTATGATTTATAAATTAGATATACAATTAAAATACAACATGTAATAAAAAACTCATTTTATTAAAATTTGGCCCCTTTTAAACATCAAGCGTATTTAATCATATTTCATTTATATTTAAAGAAATTAATATTTATATATTATATTTTAAATATAAATATTTCCTATTATAATAAACACTTAGTTGCAATCAATTTAACATAATATGGTAATATAAAACCCATCCCCATTTTTATATAGGTCATTATAACGAATATTTTTTAGGATAGAAATAATCAAAAATAATAATAAATATTTATTTTAATTTATTCTTATCCTTTTATAGACTAATGATTATATTATTCAAGTAATTTTAATTTGTTTTTTTTTTCATTTTAGTTAGGTGTTGTGTGAGGTTGTGTTGTGTGTGATACAATTTATCAAATATAATATCAACTTAAGGGATCCAAAATATTGAGTCATCATATAAATTTATCCTTAATATCACATATAAGCATTATTAATTTCTTGATACACACTCATGATGAAAATTATGATGCCTTAACAACATCATTCATATGGGTGGTTCAACTGACCTGAATAAGAATATGATATACATGTGAATAAGGGGTTTGATTTACATAATTTTAGTATCATTTTCTCATAATCATAATGATGATAATATAATATTATTATAGTATAGGATGAGATTTAGAAAGATTATAGATAATAATTAATTTAAAAAACATGTTGATTAACTCATTACATTGATTAATTCGTTAATTCTCGAAAATGTTTTCAGGAGAATAAATGATCCATTGCTCCTTAATAGAGATATAAGAAAACAAATGTCTTGTAATGGGTTTTACATGTCAAATTGGATAGTATTCATTAAGGAATTGAATTGATAAATTGATTTTGGTATTTTATTGAATTGTTCCTTTTATATGTTTTTTTGAGTGTCATTTGCACAATTATTCATTTGATAATGTATTAGGTGGAAATTTTAAAATTAGGGTTAAAAGAGAGGGAAAAAAATGGTATTAGTATAATGGTTTGATGATAAATCCCCTATGAAAGAATTTATAGAAAATGTAATTCAATGTTTGAACTCATTACAAATTTGTTAAACCCCTTTTTTCATCATTTTAAATTTATCATGGTAAGCCAATTTTTACCTCTATAACATTTCTTATTCCCAAAAACTAAATTTACAAAAATAAATAAAATATTGAATTGTAATTAATTTTTCACAGAAAATTTCATTTAATTGAATTCATAAATATCATAAATTTTAATTTTAAAAGAAAACATATAATATAAATATATCAATTTTTTTATATGAAATTTACTTTCAAACCATTAATTGTTTTTAATATTTTTTAACATCAATTACTAATTTAATTGGTGTAATAAAATATTATATACATTAAAAAAATTTATTCATCATTTGAATGTTATAATTTTAATTTATAATGAAAAAAATTGGTTGTTTAAAAAAGTTCGATGAAAATTTAATTACACAGTTTTTACCACAACCTTTTGAATTTAAATATTCATATCTAAACCATTTAATTTTGATAATAAATTATAATTTAAATCATTATTTTTATTTAGTAAATACTTAAAATTATTCTTTCTTAATAATAATAATATCAATAACATGTAATGAATAAAACTATTTTTAAATAATACAATATTTTATTTAATTTCAATCAAGAATTATGTTATTTTTTATTTGTTACTAAAATTTAAATGAACTCAATATACTTATAAACTAAATTTAAACTCAATTACTATATATCCAATGATAAATTTCCTGACCTCCTCCCCCCAAAGCTATCCCTCTTATGATGACAGTGCAAAATTTGGGTTTATAATCCCCATAACCAGCCTTCAGTAGGCTGAGGATTATCGACCAGCACCAAGGGTGTAAAAATATAACAAATGGATGGAATTTCCCTCAAAAATATAAATATTATTAAGTGATATAACTAAAATCCATGAAGAAACAACATTTAAAATATAAAAAAGGAAAAACACCACCCTACAATGCATTAAAAATGTCAAAAATACAAGTGAAAGTATCAATGTATGAAAAGAAAATCATAGAGAAGAAACCTAAAAAATATCCAACTCTCATGATAGCAATATCGATCTCTGTCCTTGAATTTCTCATAGAAATAGGAAAAAAATCTTATAGTTATGTTGGGTGAGCATAACATGTATACTCAATAGATCATAACCATGGTCTCCCATGGGAATGTGAATAGAGAAAACTAATGAACCTTTGAATAAATAGTGAACCCAAAAATAATCTAAACAAGTCAACTATCTATCCAAACCTCTCCTTGTAACTCTCACAAAATAGTGAATCCAATTAAATTAATATATCATCGAAATGAATAAGAATAACTTTTTCCAAAAAAACAAATTTCCCAATAATTTTTAGATCTCATTCCCCAACATGAAACATTGTGTTCCCTCATCCCTTGTGTATCATCGCATCACATATTAATACACATTGGATGAGTGGTGAGATTCGTACCTACCTACCCTTACCTAACAAGGCGATAAATCTTTTAGTAACATTAGTGAAAATTCCTATTTTAGTCTTGTCGCAGATCCATATAAGAAGAGTATCATGGAAATGAAGTACAACAACCTCTTTCCCTCCTTCGACCATGCATGACCTCCACCACATTGCATGTCATCATCATAACTTGAAATCTACAACACATTTCATAATTATAAATGTTTGTCCCCAATACCAGCATCCATCATCATTACTACTTAAGGAATATTGGGTAACAATGAGTATTTAACCATATAATTCAACACCAACATGGATGTTGGGGAGAAAAAATATAACCCAAAACATTTCTATTTGGTAAGGTTTTCCAAAATGGTAAGTGCGTGTATACTGAAAACATAAATAAATATATATATATATATATATATCAATTAATTCCATCCCTGTGGATTCTAATCCAATTCCCCTAGTGTATCTCAACAAACCACCAAAACTTCTCAAAACCCATTCCATTTACCATTTCCACAAGTTATTAATCCCACCCCACAAACAATATATGAACAAACCATAAATCACCTTCCCATTCTATGTTAACCAATTTATATATTTCTTAGTTTCCTTCTAACAACAATAAATTAAACGATTCATTTCATTAATTAATACAATTATCAACCATTAATTAAAACCCACACATATTTAATTACAAACCCATTCACTTTCAAATTAATTTTTATCATTCCATTACATCTATATAGTTAAACTATCACACTCCACAACTCAACCATTTTAACTCAATAACCATAATGAAACTATTTCACTTCAGCATACATCACATCCCATTACAAAAAATGATATCTTTATTACCCAACACATCCTATACCGAGGCATTTCACAACCATCACAGTACGATCCTCACTCATCACAAAGGTAAACATGTTAACCATATCAAACCCTAATAGAAACAAAATTCATCTTCTAAAATTAATCTAATTCAAATTTCCTAAAAAGTCCTTTTTCATATTTATTCATATAATTCATGGGTATTCTCACACAATTTTAGATTTCATCAGAAACTATGTCATAAGAGATGTGTAGTTACTAATCACTTATATAGGGTGATTTCAATTAGTCAACATAATAGTGTCTTCACAAATAAATACAGCCAAACCATATAAGAGACTCCCAAAATGCATGATTTTCATAAATAGTTATTAAAATGGATAAAATCATGAAAAATATCACAAAAAAATAAACACATGGGAGAACTCTCCCACCCATTCAATAATAATTTAATCAAATTAATCATCTTCTAATTCCAATGCATACTATCCACCCAAATAAAGACAAAAGAATGTATTTCTCACAATTCCACATATAACGGAGAGATTGAAGATACTATACCTAAAAAATATTTTCTATTTTGTACTAATGACAAAAGCATAATAAATATGACCGTAAACACAAAAACAAAAAGAACACCTTGATCTATATGAACATAAAACCCATGTATCAAAATATAAGCTCAACACATCTCAAATTAGTTACCATAGCCATTGAGAGTCTCCAATATAAGAATGAAAATACAAGAAATAGTATAAAGTGAAAATCACACCTCATATCACTAAAAAAAAATTCTTTAATCTATTAATTGAATATATGAAGGTAGGGTAAGAAAGACTCCTCAAAATTCCCTGGAATCACCCACATTTCAATAAAAATTAGTGGTGAATGTAGAAAATTTGATCAGTAATGGAATTTCTTAATAGATTGATAAACACTATTCATGTTGTGATAAGGCCATTAGTACTCTAAAACCCTTAAATCATAATCATTCATGACATGAAAAAATCATTCATGATGTGAATGATATGATTAAAACTCCATTTGAGTTTCAAGTAACAAATTTAAAAATTTATTCTAATCATGATGAATGATTCACATCATGAATTAATTCTGCGAATAAACATTTGAATTTCAACCTTATATATTTTAACCAATCCCAATGTTGTAAGACACGTAGTGGATCACATTTAGATAGTGAAAAATGGCTCATTTCATGAACCACTTCTTGTTGAAAAACTTCAGTTTCAAACTACTTTCAACCTGCCCCAAGGTTTCTTGATCATGAGAAACATCAAAACATAAAAAGAAATTAGTTGAGAAGACATTGGTAGTTAAATTATATGTCACTAAAACAATTATCATTATATAGAATCAAAACCAAACACAGATTAAGAAAACAATAATCGAATCTTCAAAAATCTTCTTGATAGGATAAAGTTGTGGGTCATAATAACTTCCCTTAGATATTCACCTGAAGGTCCTCATTATAGACTAGTGAAACCACCAACAAAAAATGACTATCATGTAAAAAGGAACATTTTATAAACATTTAAAATCCCAATAATGATATCCTCAAATGCATAAAAACCAAATAAATCTCAAAACAACATTGGATATCGTGCACTTATCATTATCTCACACACCCTATAGCTCTCCTTCAAGACATCAGGCATCCACAATACACAATATATAGTACTAGATTTCCAAAAAGCATATTTTATTATTGATATTATATCTAAAATGATTTATACATGAATGATATATCATTCTTTATATCTAAATCATCCAAGTCAAGTACATGGGATTTATCATGAATGCACTGATTGAAATATGATACATGGGAGACTTCGGGGATCTTATCCGACCCTGGTGGGAGCACTAAACCATATGCCATCTTACGTAATTATTACTTACACTATGAAAAGCTAATTAAACTGGTGATAGTTTTTAATCCCTTATAAAACATCTTCTCTCTGATGAGATGATCCCCACATAAAATAATTTTCTCTATCCTTGATCTCTAGAGGCCTCTACCTGTAAACTGTGTAGTCCTTTTGATGATCCAATGCAACATTCATCCACACTCCAACAACCTAGATCTTTTCTATCATTCACTACATCACATCATGATTAAGGACAACTTACTCTTCTACTTATGTCCAATACAATAAAGAATGAATTGACCATCCATATAATTCCACAAATAGTTACATTCTAATGGATGACTAATATCTATTATTATAGGAAAACTAAAATAGGGGTAATTTATCTACTCATACCCACTAAAAATATATAATCAAGCTCAAAACATATACTATAATATCTATATCATATGCTTCATATAACCATCTTTCTATGGATGGAAAGAAGTGTTACTGTTTGGGTGAGAGAAAAACAAATTCTAGAATCCCATATGGATTCATGTTGTAAAATATAATTCTCAATACAAAATTGTGTCCCTCTATAACCCAAGAATCCAAAATATCTCATCCATGTACCTTCGTGCCAGAGATTCCACTGAATTCAGCTCTCATATTTTAGGAAAATGAGTTAACTTTATTATTCATCATCCATCACCCAAACAACATCATATATAACATATTATCAAGGAAATCTTGTGAAAAACTCCATCAAAATATCATCCCACTTCCAATAATAGATATTCAACTGTACTACAACCCCTGAGGAATATGGTGTTCGACCCTAACCTATTGGAAGGCAAGACAATTTTCCAAAAACTCAACCGCTAAACACTTCATTCCAAGCCACCAAAGATTCCTCCTCACAACATATTGCATCATAGACACACTTGAATGAAAAATAAAGGTGATTTATTAAAAATAAGGAGAAAAATTTTTTGAATTACCAATGGAAAAAATATAATTCCTTGAAAAATTATTAATTTATTACCACCCTCTAATAACCTCTATGGAGTATCACCATAGAGGACATGGTCTGGAATCACCTACACCTCTTAGACTCATCACTAAGAATCCTCCACCTTAAACATAATAGATTAATCCATAGTCATTAGATAAAAAATTCCATTACCATTAACCTCCCCTACATAGATATGTATTGCTGCAAGATATTATATCCCTCTCAAGGCATCCCCAAATTCCTAAATTATATCTACTAATGAATTCCTATTCAATTCATTAGAAACAAAATTTTAATTCCCTTGGGTGTAGGATATATTTAAATCATACTCTTAGGGAAAATATATCCACCACTTTGCTCTAGATTCATATCCCGACGAGTTAAAACGTACATCCTACTATTATGGTTTTTAAAGACCACAATGTTCTTACTGATGAGATAATTTTTCACCAACATTATGGAAAACACCATTGACTCTACCTCTAAATCATGGTATGAATATTTTAACCCAAGGTGGAGCAGTATCCTAGAACGATAAGATATCTATGCCCTTTGTAACATCAATATGATACTAAACCCAAATGAGGAGATTCATAGATAAATTAAAACATGACCCCTTCCCATGTAAATGGAATCATTAGGGCACTAATCTATATCTCCATTGTGTTGATGAAATATTATTGGCACTAATAATTACAGATTAAAGGCTTTTATTTATTATCATAGACTGTTAGGATGATTTTAATAAGATAAAAAATAAAAAAATAAATGATAATACCCATATATGATTAAAAATGTATGAACATATTCCATATTCCCATATGTTATATAAGAAATAACTAAATTTATCAATGATGATTCCATTTACACACCCTTATGTGACACCACATGTCTGAGAAAATACACCTCTCACATCCGAAACATATATATGAAAAATTTATCAAACAACATTTGGGGAAAAATAGTCTACAAAATTATCCTCAGTTGATCATCATGATCATCCCCTAACATTGAGTTTAAAAATATTTCATTAGTGAACACAATTGGAAACTACTCTTGGAATTCATGAAACATGAATTTCAAAAGACTCATGAACAATGTCAGTGCACTAATGGAACCAAATTTAATGACTGGAAACTCTCATTTCATATTTTTTTTATATAAATATATTCTTCAAGATATCCATATATTTCACAATTATCCAATGATAATTTGATTTTTTTCAATGATTTAAATCCAATAGGCTCCCATAAATTGTTATAATAAATCAACTATTCTTAGAAGAGGTAATGATTCTTGAATTCAACTTAAATTAATCAATTGATATTCTATAAACAAGTTCAAACCATTATTTGAATTCTTATAAAACAACTCTTGAGTACCCCAAGGAGATGTAATGGGTTGGATGGAACCACTCTGTATCATATCATCAATATAAAGTTCCATCCTATGAAAAATTTGGGTTCCATATAATAATGAACTATTGATATCATATTTTTACTTGGTTGAAACTCCTTCATATACTTGATGTCATGATGAGGTGGTAGTGCCACAACCTCATCCAAGAAGGAATTTAAAAACTACATAATGAACCTGGAACCCACAACACTTGGGATTCCACTGAAAACTCGCTAATATAACATAAAAGTGAACCTTTTGACATGCCACATATTGGATATATCTAGTCACCAATGATAAATACTCACTATCCATCAATGTCATAAAATGAATCCCTCATCCCTATTAAATCCACAACATCATCCCCATACTAAAAAAAACCATTACATGGATAAAATAATATGGTAATATTTTATTCCAAAGAAAATCCCACTTTACTGATGCTTCTCCATCAACAATTTTAATTCTTAAAAAACATCATAAAAGTAAGTTTTTCCATTAACTAGTGTGGATACCTACAAGAAAACTGGAATCCAATACACTGCTTATCCTAATCCATAGACCAATGTGGGTGAAACTAAGGTGTTTAAACATCACAATTCAAACATGAAATAAATTAAGGTAGATGATAAAATAATCCTTACTTGAAAAATAAATTATCCATATCATGTTGAAACCTCCATAGAAATCATCTTCCTATACCCATCTCACCCACCTCACTATTAGCATCCCTATAGACATTCTTGGGTCTGGGAACTTGTTGATGGGACCATTATGAGGGAGGGTTCTAGTAGATCCATCTCCCTTATGCTGAGTAAAACTATACTATCCTTGCTACTTAAAAATAATTGCAATCCCCTATTATTGAAATCACCTTGGAGGAAACTATTTATACCAGTAGGAAAAGGCATGAGGGCCCATACCACACAAAAAACCCTAGGTGGTTAGTCGATCTGATTGATAAGTAACATGGCCCATAAAAGAATGTCATGTAAAATGAAATTCATAGATAGACAACTTGGAATAATGGGCCCCAAGAAAATGTTTGATGGCCTACTGGGGTCAGCTCTTCAATGATTTTAACCTCAATTGACTCAACTTATATGATCCACTTCCTCTATCTCTACCCCTAGAGATAGAGTACTAGCCTTCATCATGAAGATATCCTGCATGTAAATTCATCATCTTGAACAATTCCTAATTTTTTATACCATGGGATATATAAGATGTATAAAAAGTGTACCTTAATACTTGATCACTAGGCACATTGCCTCTTCTATACATTGTTCTCTATATTCGAGTGAAACAAAAAAACCTGAACCTCATTCTACTTTCTCACATGATTATGATATCCTTATATAGGGATATTTTAAACATTACCTTTTATACCTCCATAATTTTTTATAACAAACCTATATGGAACTCCTTCTATAATCATTCCATTAAAAATCCTTCTCCTACTGATGATCGAGGTATAACATCCACCAACACTCACTACTCCTCAAATCTAGATCAAAACCCAAAAAACAAAAAAAAACATGATATGGAATCAAAATGATGGAAATATAAATATACACCAACCATTAGTCAATCCTAGAACAAATACTCTCCATTCAAGGTTTACAATAATTTTCCACAGAAAATTATGTAAATTCTTCAACCACATATCATCCTCTTTTATTGGATCATTCCTCATATGATCGTCAAGATAATCCTTTTGAAGATCTACATCTTAAACTAAATATATGTGATGATAATGATCCATTCATAATAACAAAATAGATCCCCTAATCTTATCAGTATATAATTCATAGGATTCATTTAATTGATGTCATATAAATTTCCCAAAACTCACAATGTTCAATAAAAATATATAATAAGAATTATTCATTAATCTCTCTTTGATCACTAAACTATAACTGAAACAACATCACTCGGTCATTAAATAGACTCACATTCCTTTCATCAGATCATAGGGACCCTAAAATCTCATGTCCTAGCTAGTCTTCCTACCCTATATTATGCACCATGCTCGATTGAAAACATTACCCTTCCAATAAAATCAATAATAATAAGTTTATAGCCTCAAGCCACATCATATATTTCATCATTAATTCATTAGGACTCAAAAATAACCCCATAACTCTAAATTTACCATTGTTGGTTGAAAAAGAGGGAAGAGAGATCATGGCCCACATAGCCAGTTATCAGTAGGCCCTAGGTTAGAGACTACCACCAAGGGTTTAAGAATGACACATATAGATGGAATTATCATCAATAATATAAATTGTATAATGAGATATAATAAATAACAACCATGAAACTCCATTGAAATATATAAAAATAAAAAAACAACACTCCATACATAGACAATGTCCAAAATAAATACAAATAATATTCTCATATAAATGTATTAAAAGTAAATCATATGGGAGTAACTGAACAATAGCACAAATTCACAACATTTTATATTCTAGATCAACCGTTTAATTCCTCCGGGAAACCTAAAAATAGTTTCTATTTAATCAGGGTGTACAAAATATGTATAATCAGTGGGATCATACCCAATGACTTCTATGGAACTCCGAAAATAGCATACTAATGAATCAGTGAATATGAAGCAGAAAAAACATGATCAAAATATGTCAATGAAACTTTCAAACCTTTCTTTAGAACATTCACCATATAGTGTTTCCATGTATACTAAAATTTCATTAAAATAATTATAAATAATACCATCCAACCCTAACCTCCATGGTAATTTTTCACTCTCAGAACCCTACATCAAACTTTATGTGCCATCATCCCTTTCATACAATCTAATAATATATCCATCCAACTTATGTAGGTTTAGATGAATACCATCCTACCCCACCCACAATAAATTTTACATCACTCTCTATAATTCATCAATATACACATCTCAACCTAATCTGGTAACCAAGCTAGTGGGGTTCCATGAATGTGGAGGACATCAACCTGATACCCTCCATCTACTATACAAGACTGCATGACATAACATGTATAATCAACATTTGAAATCATTATCACGAGATATAATCATTAGAAAGAATCTAAAACACCAATATTTATCATAAATACTAAAAGATGATAAGTGAAGTAGAGGTTGAAATCAGTCATCCAATTCACCACCCACCTCGTTATTGGGGAAAACAACTAAAACCCAAATTTTTTTTTAATATTTATGGTTAACCAACTCACCTGGGGAATCTAAATAAATAAGTGGAAAATTAATAAATTAATAGATATAAAATAATACCAAACATATGGGTTCACATCCATTTCCACCAGTGTACCCTGTAACACCATAACTATATATCATGACCTCTCCCATCAACTACTACCAAATTTAATTCAACACATAGAACATGAAACCCACAAACATAACGTAATTAGGTTTCCCTTTCCAAGTAAACCAATTTACATTTATATTATTCATCATCTTACGTCCACATAAATATTATCTATTCTACTTGTTTATCCAATTATCAAATATTAATTCTGATCAAACCCATGTTAATTTACCAGCCATATTACTAAAAAACCCAATCTAACCACCACACATAATCCCTCATCACATACCATTCCAACAAGCCATAGTCCAACTACCAAATGCATTTCATACCCAATCTTGTCAGTGCCATCATTGAACGATCCCCCATATTCACAAAATAAAATGCAACAACCTCACCAAACACATATGACACAATAAATATAAAATTCATTATTAGTAAAATTCTAAATTCATAAATTGTTATTCATCAAATTCCATCATTAAATTCATGTTTATTCTCACAAAATTTTTGAAATTTGATGGGAAACTGATTCATTAGCCATATATAAGTTCATAGACATGTATTCTGGATGATTTTAATTGATCAACACAATATGGGAATCAGAAATAATAATATCAACAATAATTACAAGGCTCCCAGAAAATATTATTTTTATAAATAAAATTGAACATGGTTAAACAGATAAGACATATCTTAAAATCCATAAGCGTTGCAAGAAAGCTTTTATCCTTTCAATTACAATTTAATTAAATGAATTAAATTATTTTTCCATCCCATAAAATCCACCAAAAAGAAGAAAAAATAATTCATTTCTTATATATATACATAAAAGAGAGAAAACGAGGATCCCCAACCATTACCAATCCTTTCTACATTGTTCTCCAAGATTGATAATTGAGAAAGAATACATCCACCCTAATAAATTAATAAATTTCAAGGAAGACGTGAACGTAGTGATACCTCTTATCAATCATAGCTATAAACATCCAAAACTAAACATGCAAAGCCAATGACAATCTATAAAAGGAGAGAGAAGAGAAAATCAAGAGTGGAAATAGGAAACTCACCTCAAATCAATTAAAACCATACACTTATTGATTGTGATAGAATAATCTAATAGAGTGATAGAAATTCTCCCTAAAATACAAAGGGTTCAGTAAGTTTTTTAAAGAAAGGATACAAGAATCATGAAAATAGAATTGTGGATTTAAGTTACAGTTAATATGTAAAGGAACAACCATGACATGATAAGACCATTCACTCAATAAATCCCAAAGACACCTAATAGTTCTTAATATTAAAACTTCTTGACCATGATTTTTGATTTGATTAAAACATCCATGAATTATCTGTTTCTATTAGAAAGAGACACTCATGTCATGATTAATTATTCCCATCATGAATAAATTTTAGTTAGAAATCTTTAAATTTCATCCTCTAAGATGTGAACCATGTCTCACAGTATGAACAACAACATCAATCATATTAATTTATTAAAAAATAGATCACCCCATAAACCACTTCTAATAGTTGTATTTTAGCTCCATCTCTAGATCCTTCCCAAACCTAAAACAATAAAAAAATTCACAAATAAATTAATCATTAAAACTATATTTAAAACAAAAATATATATAACGATCATATTTAGTTCTAATATAGAGTTATATAAAAATTCTAAAAATAATTCATTATAAGAATATGTTATTTGGTCAATATATTTTTGTAAATACATATTTTTTTCAATAACCTGCCCCACAATTAATGTTGAATTTAAACTAAAACCAAGATACAATTAGGAAAAAATATAAGTATTAAATATAACAGTTGGAACCTTGTATTTGAATTATCAAGTATAGATGGATTAACCCCATTATGAAATATTATTATAATGAAAATAATATATAATTTTAATAATAATGAAATTAAATTACTTCAGCTGAAAACTAAGAAAGTCACTTTATACGTAAAAAATATATTTTACAAAATCTGGTTTTTAATTTCAAGAGACTATGTGTATTATAATTAAATAATAATAAAATATATTTGAAATATCAATAATATATTAAGAATTAAATTAATAACTAATTTATAGTAAATAAGTGTACATATTATTTAAAATTTTAAAAATATATTTTCTAATATGAAATTTTTTTAAATATATTTTCATATTTTATATAAATATTAAATTCTAAAAAAGTCATAGATCACGTGTTAGTATCCCAACTCATGATCTCCAATTATTTTTCAAAAAAATGAGAGTAATAGTGATTACATGAGGTACACTAATTATGCACCAATAGGAGAAAAATGAATGATAATAAAAGAAAAACACATTAATACATTCACTAAGAAGAATTTTAGGACATGCCAAATACAAAAAACATCTTAAAATTGAAATTAATCTTATAGAAAAATTCAAACCTCAGAATGTTTCTAACTCAATAGAATATAATAGTTTAAGCAAAATCCGATCAATATCATCACCTACACATTTGACATCAAGGAAGGCCTAAAATGTAGTTACATGATCATATCCTTGTAATATCAAAAAATTACATGGTGGTTATGAAGCTTCACAAAAAAACATAAAACATATAAAAATAAACATACATCTTAATGTCAGTTGTAACCTCCAAAAAAGAGTGAATATGAAAGAATGAAATTAAACAATTAGAAACTCTTTAACTCCTATGATTTTTGAAATAAAATCACCATCTCTAGAATAAAATGAATGATAATTACATCACATTATTAACTCCATCACCAACCAAGATCAATGTTAGATAAGATTACCCCACCCATATTTTTCTTATATTTTTCAAACTAAGAAAAAAAATAAAAAAATATAAAAATAAGACCCTTAGAGGGTCTACTAAAAACAATTACAAATGAAAGTCATATGAGAAATGAAAAATGAAAGGTCTTGTAATAAAAAACAAATAATAACATAAACCAAATGTATAACATGAACCCTAAATAGAAATAATTTCGATGGGATCTCCCAAAGTAAAAATGGGTGATCTTGTTTCTTATCTCATGTATATATATCATCCTTAAGACCTTCCATCAAAACATAGGTGTAATTATTAATCTATATATTATCATCTAAATAATCTAAATTTGAGGTTGATATAGAGACATCAGTTACATTAGTCATTGTAGGATTATTATATTTGACATTTGTAGATGCTTACAGTGATATGGTGCCAATTGTTCTTTCAAGAGTTGATTAATCATAGTGCGTTTGAGTATTCCTCATATGCAGAGTAAGGAATCCATCATAGTCATCCCTTGGTTTCATTATTTTTTTTGTGATCTCGAAATCAAATAATCATTATCAATTTGATGATATTTATTAAATACATCATGGATATATTCACTAGATTTTGAGTGACACGTGTGGTATTCCTCATGTATTATTTGAGACGTTCCTAGTGTTTCAAGGGGGTGTTTCATATACATATTAAGTTCATCATTTTCTTCATTAATTAGTTTGGAATCATGCCCAACATCAATAAAAATAGATAATATAACAATATTTATCTTAGTCATATAGAGTTTATTGAGAACCATATTGAAATATTATTCATCAAGATACACTATTCCCATAGGAAATAGTCTATTTTCCCTTCTACGTTATTTTTCAACCCATGCTCAAAATATTATTAGGAGGGGGAATGAATGGCCTAGATTATTTTTATAAAAAATTGAGGATTGATCAATTTTATTATATTTATAATAATATACATGTAGGTTCTCATAAACATCCTTTTGAAAAAAACCAATCAATCTCATTTGAATCCCTATGAGTGGTGGAAGTGGTTGAGAGATATTAAGCTCTACATAACCCATAGAAATAGATGTTCCAATTATATTATATATAGAATAGCCTAATTTAATTAGTTTCCCAATTACTCTAATAATTGGAAAAAAGAAATGTTTTTTATTGTGGGGATGTAGAAAATTATAAAAAAAAACTCAGATCAGAGAAATGGGAAGTTTCAAATCATTTGTGAATTATGGGGGACATTTCAAAACATTCTTAAAGAAGCCTCTAATGGATGAGGAACCAATCATACCTAGATAATATTATTCATTTTTATTAGAGAAAATAAGAAAATGTTTGTAGAGATTGATAAACCAACATGAAACCCAAAATACCCAATAGCTTGAAGAGATTTTATAAGGATAATTAGGGAGGGTCTTCGCTTAATAAATATTACAAAAAAATGTATATCGAAAAAAAAAATTGTTCCTATTTTATTTGAAAAAGAGATCACAGTGAATCATGTGTTCTAAAATCTCTTCAACATATGTTATGAATCATCCTTTAAATTATCATAGTTAGTATTCAATATCTATTCACTATCTGTGTTAACATGTGTGAATGTTTGGTATTATATATCTAATTTTTATCCTTATTCCCCAATGGGAGTGCTCTCTTTTGGGTTTATATTTTTATCCCTCTAAGTAATTATTTATAATAATAATATATGGTTTTGATTTTTGTGATTTTTCATAAAATAATTTATTTTTACATGAATGGTGAAAATATGATTTTTAGAAAATACTATTGGTTTGATAAACTCACTTGAATACAAGAATAACCTTAAACTTATGAAAATCATTTTATTTAACAAATATATGGATCATAATTAACATTATTTATTTTAAAATTTTATATTCAATTTAAAAATTTATATTCTCTATTTTAAAACCAATGTAATATTTTCTTAAGAATTGTTTTTAATTTAATATAAATTAGTATTTTAAAATTATTTTTATCAATTTTAAACAATTAATAAATAAAATTTATTTTAAATTTAGATTCATTGAGACAAAATAAAAAAATAAGTACCACTTTATTTTTTTATAAAGATTAATTTTCCTTTGGAAAAAAACCAACAACCATGATAAAATCTTAGGGAGAAACACTGATCATTTAAGGTGTAAGGGAATTGAAACATTAAAAAATTATAATTGAGTTGTTAATGTGTGTAATAATATTATATCTTCTCTTCAACATTGTTACTAAATTTTCGAGCCTATTTTCATGAGAATTACATCCATGTATTGAAAAAATTTCAGTATTTACAGAAAAATGATGTTTCTTTTCACCTCTAAATGGGACACTCCACTCCTCATTTCCCCTCATAAAAAACCATTATGTTTGACACAAACTCTACCCAACCCTCCCCTAAAACTCTTATAGACCTTATGAATGTACTTTTATTCCCAATATACAATCCCTGAAATATTTAATCCCGTTCACAAAGAATATAATTCATGTAATTATTAGGGGAGATAAATTCCATGCAAATAAAAAATGGTATGGTTTTCATTTTCTCATTTTCAACTCCAAGGGTTATATTTGTTCTTATGTTCCATAACATTTTCTATTTGGAATAATCAGATCCCAATTTATTTAATAAAAAAATATAACCTCTTTCATTATATTATAATTTCCATTTCATTATATTCCACTCAAGATCATTTGATAATATTTTTACCAATTTCTTTTGAGTTTTATCAATTTAATTTTCAATTCATTCGGTCATAGTCTTTCTTAATTGAATATAATTTTTTTCAGGATTTTATTGATCCTAACAATACCTTATTTTTTATGGTGTTTATTATTTTATAGGTAAATTATATCTCATCATCAATAACTACTTCTCTGATATAATATTTTCTGAAATTAATCATTAAAATTAATAAGATAATTCTCATTATTACCAACAAATCTATTATTCCATTTCCATATTTTCATTCACTCCAACATACTTCTACATGTATCGAAATTATAAAATAGATTTTATTTTAGAATTTTCATAATTAATTGTACTAATTTCTAATGTATTGTTTAATATTATTTTTACAATGTGGATTTTCAAATAAAGGTACTTCAATAAAATTAAATAAGGTTCTTCAGCTTTCAAAATAAATGTTTTTTCTTCAACTCAAATTTTTTAACAACATTTATTTGTTTTAGAGGATACTTTTTGTATATAAATTCAAAATAAGGATTTTAAAAGTCTCAAATTTCCAATGTGAAATTTTTTTGAAGGTAATTTGAAATTCATCCATAAAAAAATGTATAAAATATTTTGTGAAAAAACATTTATTTTCACTTATATTTTTCCAACATGATTTATCTATCATAATGTTATGTTTTTATCATACTATATATTTTATGATGATATAATTAATTTTAAAAAATATTATTTTTGATATCTTTTGATCTTTTATGTTTTTGTTATGTTATATTTTTATGAAAGTTTAAGAAACATGTTTTTATGGGTTGATTGAGATATGTTTATGTTATATTTTAAGTGGAAAACATGTATATATATATTTGGATGACTAAATAAAGGGTCTTTTATCATCCTGTAATGAATGTTTTTATTTTTATGTCTAATGAGCACAAAAGGGTATATTGGAGGATTTATTCCTTTATGAATTGTACATAAAAAGAATTTATCCAATGACACATGGGTATACCGGAGGTTTTATCCCAAGCCAAAGGGAACACATGAGGATTAAGAAAAACCCACAAAGGGGTATAGGTGGATTAAAAATTTTAAATATCTGATAATTTATTCATGGGTATAAATAGTACAACATTTATATAAATTTGTTTATTCCACACACATTTGTCATAAACATGTTCTTATGATTATTCTCATGGAATAATGTTTAATGTACTACTATTCCACACACATTTTCCATTTTTTATGTTTGTTCATTTTAATTTACATGCCCTTTTTTCATAAATATTTTATAAATGTTAAAATTATATGTTCTTTTCAAGAAAATATTTCTACATTTTGTATGTTTTCTTTTGTTATCATGGTACCACCACTAATGACATTTTGATTTGCTTTTACTTATTTAATGTTTGAGTGCCCCCATTTCATATGTTTTCTGATCCAAATTGTATAAGTGGAAGTATAACTTGGGTAAATTCAAGAGAAGTTGGATTATGGAGAAATGACTTTGTATTAATATATTAATGTTGTTAATATCCATGACACTAATACTTTAGTTCCATCAGTTGTGAGACTATTTTTTAGATGTATTATTTAAATAATGATACTATTTTAATATTTATGTTTTTTCAAGATTTCAAGTATTCAGTTGGTATTGTAGTGGGGTTTAGTGATTTATGGATTATATTGGATTACATTATTAAAAAAATTAGATCCAAAAATTTCATACAAAAATACTACGTCTTATTAGATAAATATTCATTCAATGAGCATATGATATATTTCAAAACTATAATGTTGTTGGGTCATTACAAACCAAGATAAAAATAATGATTATAGAGAAGATATGTATCATTTTTAATTAATTTTATCACAATTATAAGCCTTATTATACATATAATATTTAAATCCATTCATTATAACATGGCGAAGGGAGGAAAAAGAAAGGGTTGACCTCAAATACCTAGTAAGGGTGAACATATTATGTATTAATCAACGATAAAAATTATAATAAAGTGACCATAAGGTTATGAAACATGATCAAAACACACAATAATATTACAGAATACTTTAAATTTCTATTACCATAAATCTTTCAATAAGGATTTTTCAATCAAAATGCATGATATAAAAGTGGAAAATTAACAAAATTAAATTGAGATTCATATGAACATTAAATAAACATAATCTATAAGATTTTGGTATAAAAATAAGTATAGAAAATAATTTTCATAGTCAAATATCATTACCAAGACTATTATCGTGGATTGGGTTCACTCCCCATTAAATCATATCATTAGTCAAATTTCACTGCCAATACAATCTTATTGGACAATGTCCCTTCCTAAACACGGTTAACTACCCATTACAGTCCTTATTCTCTTTGGAGATATCCTTCTTAATCTATTTTATTTATTGGAATGATTATTTTGGTCCCACTGGTAACATATTGAAAACAATACATATGTGTGTTAGCAGATCATAAAATATTCATCATATAATCACATCATCATACCTAATCCTTTGAAAAAGGATTTCAGTTTAAAAAAATCATTCACATAATAATTTAAATTATAGGGAAATAATAAATATTATAACATTGGATAATACCCCTATAAAATCACCAAAAACATTAAAGGATGTTTTTATAGATGTAAATAACTTCAAGATATCATTAGGATAATTCATGTGCAAAATACCCATTCTTTTTAAAAGCATATAATTATAATATAAAATATAAAAAATATTAAGGAACACATTTTATCTGAAAATAAAAACGAAATTTATAAATTAATTTTCTAGTAAAATATCTTTCATAATGATATGGAAATCTATTTATGTGGTGTATATTAAACCCAAAAAATTTCATATTTCTAGAAGATAGCCAAAAGTATCTTTTGGACAATGATAAAAAGGATCCATTAAAAATTTAAAAATACCAAATTGGGTAAAAATTAATTTAATTAATATTAATATGATAGGAAGAATATTATAAATAACATTTTAAATAAACTATTCAAATTAAAGAAAATATTCATGCCAAAAATAAAAAATAAAGTCAATTTTTATTGAAAACATTCTTTTAGTCTCTTGAGTGGATAAAGAGAGAAAAATTAAAGGAAAACATGTAATATAAAACATTAACTTTGGTAAAGTAATATAAATAATGTTTTTGATATATGTGTGATATAAATTCACCATAGGGAAATTTAACCATAAATAATCTAGGTAAAAAATATTTTAACATAAAATCATTACCATGTGTTTTTATTTCTTAATAATAACTCTAACCTCATGTATAAAAATTTTTTATTTATAATTATTTTTAAGAACCATAATCATACTTATATTATCTTGCATGTTTTAATTATATTAATTTATCATCCATTCATGGATAAACTTTCATTATCATCATTATTTTTGTTTTTAACTGCTTTGTTTTTCATGTATATTTTTATTTTGTAAATATATTCCTTTCATTTATATTTTGGTTATTTCATCTAACTAGTTTTAAGGATGATATAAATATAATATATATTTATTAAATACATATTCATAATTATGCATACATTTTTTAATGAAAATTTAATTATTCCACTACATGGAAACGATGGTCCACACGTACGGGCAAGTGATTCATCCATTTTTCGATTGCTAGAGTGTGATGAAGGTACATAATAATTAATATTTTTCAGAATATGTAATTAAATATATATATATATATTAAATATAACATGATAAATAAAAAATAATTAAGGGAATGTAAAATAAATCACATCGCCACTTGGAGGGGGTTGTACACATGTATTCATTAGTGAGACTTTCATCTCCCATTTAATGGAGAAGGGAATATGAATGGTTGTTCCATCGTCATAATAAAATATAAATGTATTTATGATAATTTATTATCATGTTAACATATACACGACAGATTTAGAATATTTAGAAGAAGAAATAATATTGAAGTAGTTGGATAATATTTATATGTCTTCTTTGGGTGACCTCCTTTAACATACACCATAATCCTTGAAGGATTGGTATTAAAAAAATATCAGAAGATATAGGATTAATATAAGTGGTATATTAATTATTTTTGTAGTAAAATTATTATATATAATTCTTAAATGGTTTGAATAATAGATAGTAATATTTTCCATTATAAAAGTGAGAAGAAGGACGCATATGGATTATATTAAAAAAAATTAATGCTATACGGTCAAATTCATGGGAATGTGTATCAAAATGGAAAAGTATTAATTGTTATGAAAATATATGGTTTAAATATTTATAAACAAAAATATTTAAATAATTTTTGTTAGAAATTCCACTATTATCTCTTGGTTTGTCCCAAATAAACCTGTTTTAACATTAACCGTGGTAATAAAGTTTTAATATTATTAGTATTCGCCATGACTAAAAATTAATTTTAACCTATTAAATTATATAAATTATATTAACACAAAATATTGAATTAACTTTACATTATTTAATTTCTATATGTATTATAATTTAAATTTAAATTAGTTTTTTAATAACAATGAATCCTTATTTACAAATAATACTTTATAAGTATTAAACTAAATTTACATTCATTAATTACTTTTGGAAAACATAAATTAAATGAAAATTTATATTATAGAATATATAATCTACATATTTTATTGAAAACATTAATTAATAGATATTTATTTAAGTAATTAGGAAACATCATCTTTCATCCATAAAAACAATTTTTGAATAATGTGTTTTAATGTTTAAAAATTAACTTATAAAAAAATCATGTATAATGATCATTAATATGTAATTAATTTTATTATTTATAACTAATGGGTACTTATTCTAATTTATGAAAAAATTTAAACCATAATGGTTCTTTTACATGGAAAATGACATTTTTTACAAATATTTGATATATTAAACTATTCAATAAAAATTAAATCATTTTAAAACAATAATAAAAATTAAACATCTTATAATATTTAAATTATAATTATAAAATAAAATATTATTTTTTACCTAGAACAAAATTTCTACAGATAACATAACAAAATTATAATGTTCGTACATAATGTAAAATAAAACCCACTCTTTAAGAAAATGTATTCTTGAAGCATAAAATAACTTTTCCAAAAAATGTGTACTAGTTTATTATGAATTAATTAATAAATTTGATCTATTTAAATCCATTATACATTATTTTGATAATATGATTATTTATATTAAAACTATCTGTGTTATAGTTTTTTTTTATAAAAATGTATTATATCTTTATCTATATAGACTCACAGTTTCATGTAATGAAATATATCGAATATTTCATACTTATTTCAAATGAAATATATATATATATATATAATATTTTGTTGTTACAAAAAAAATTGGTATAAGTCTAAATGATAATTTTAAGTATAGTATAACCTCACAATGTTTTATTAAAATATATATTATTTCATTGTACTAGTAATTATATTACATTCTAGATATATAAAATCATTGTCATCTCTAGCATATTTATAACTTTTGGTATGATAATATATCTAAAATGGAAGTGTTGGGATTTAATTCAGTATTCACATAGTGCTGGAAAAATATTCCCAACTACAGAACTGATTTTACACTCCCAAAAATATTTTTTGGATAATCACATTCTCTTTATAAATATATATGGATGATTTAAATAACTTATTATTTCAGTTAGATAACAAATTAGGGTGGTGACCATCGACTATATATATTATAACCAATATATCGATAATTTATGTCATATATTATATTTATTTTTCATTTATTATAGGACCATATTTTTCATTTTATATATTTACTAATTTATATTTTCTTACTTTCCCTTTTTAAATTATTGGTTTCAACCTAGTATAAAAGAGACAACAATGTGTTTAAAGACCATGTAGATATTATCCCAATATGAAACTGAATGGGATGGAAATAGAGTGAAATAATTATGGAGAATTCTATCCTAATTTACGAATGTTTGGAAATTCCATGTGGGCATACCAATCATAAGAAGGAATGAGTAACATTATATCAATTTTTATATATGAAAACGACAAACATCTTCGATGGGACTCTTGATCGACCAATTTCTATGAAATGGATCAGAATTGTAGAAAATATATTTTTTGTTGGAAATATATCAAATCATGAAACTTTTTTTATTTTTTGTTTATAATATTTATAGTTAAGCTGGTCAATGGTGGACCCTCATTAATCTTTTCAGGAAAAGGGTGAAATAAATTATTTTATATGGGAATAATTTAAATAGGTATTCATCAGTTAATATTTTCCCCGAACTCTTCATAAAAAATGAGAAATGATTGCTTTATTAGAATAAAGATAAATATAAATACATTATTAAATAAGAAGAAACCTTTAATAGACTTTCATGTTACTCCATTATTATTATATTCTATCAGGTATAAAAATATGATTGTTTCGTTAGTTATTTAATGCTTAATATCTAACAATCATTAGAAATAATGGATATTGGAATAAAAAAATATACTATTCAATTTCTATTTAAAGAACAAACGCAAAACATATTCTCTTAGTATTATTATGGTTAATGGGAATATTAGAGAAAAAATGACATATATGGAAATTAAAGTGATAAAAACACATGTGAGATAATATTAATATTTTTACATGTATATAATGTTGCATGAATCGTAAGGGCACTTTTCCCAAAGTATAAGTAACAATTAAAATTATGAAATAGAAGGCCATCGATACCATTAATGATAAAGATATATAAATAGACTAACTAATGAAATAGATATAGTGAATTTCTATATTAATGTAAAATCCTTAGTCAATTGGTTAAATTATAAGGATTATATGAATGATACCAAAAAAATCAATGAAACAAGGGTTTAGGGATGTAATTAACATCAATATCACTCTAACCATGGGGAAAAGTAAAATCATAATGAATTTCCAAATATAAAGTTGATTGTGATATGAAATTGGATCATGGTAAATAATTAATAATTATTCTCCTCTCTAAAATAGTGTTTGTATTTTTTTATTACGATTCTCTAAAGTCATGTATTTGTAGAATGTTTTCGAAAATCATCAACTCAACAACCCTAATGATTTTATGACATCAAAAAAGATATTATATTTTAATTTTATCCAAATATGAGGCTTTGTAATATACGTCATTAAAGAATTATCATTACAAATTTATATGAATTCCTTTATATTTTATAATTTTATTGACTGACTCCACATATAATTCAATATTTTTTAAAGAAAATATGGACATCAAATATCATATTTCAAACAAATATGTAACCATACATCAGTGAAAGGACCATAGTGAGCTACATACGAAAACTAATTCTATTACAGTATTTATCAGAACTAATCATTAGTGATGTTTTTCTCAAATTATTTGACAATTAATCAATAATATTATTGACCAATTATGAAGTAAATTCATTTTTTTTAATGTTTACTGATAACAATATAGAAATTATATCTGGAGTCGAGTCTATATCTTTGAGAACATCATTTAATATCACCAGTAAGAGATAATTAAAATTGATAGAATTTAATTTATTTAACAATATTAGAATGTAAAAACAAGATATTTTGTAATATATTTCGTTAAATAAATACTATTTTTGTTATATTTATCCATAAGAAATTATAAACTCAACAGAAAACCATGAAACATTTTGATAAAATAAAATAATTATAAATAATATTTAAAAATGAGAAGATGAATTAGTGTACATGAATAAGAGGAACCATATTATAAAATATTTGTATAATTATAATATAGTAACAAATTAATACTAACGTAATTCAATATGCATGGAAGAAACAACTAAGAATATTATATTATGATTAATAGTATATTTCTCAAAAAATGGTTTTTTATTTCAAGATAATACGTATATTATGATTAATTAATAATATATATATATAATATGATAAGTATATTAATAATTAATTAATTAGTTATTAATATGAAATAAAATTGAAGGAGAGTTAACATTTGAAGAAGTTATTTTCCAATATAAAAAGTTTTTTATTATATATTGGAATTTTATTTAAATACTGAATTGAGTAATTATTGAAACTAAAACTGAAATAGTAAAAATAAGTATTGAGATAATAATAATGACATAAACATAAGAAAATTGTTTATAGTTTTTTCAAATAATTTATTTTCAAATGATTAGTGGAGAATAAATTTTTTTTAAAATACCATAGCTTTTATGATATAAGATAGATATAATCATAACCTAGAAATTTTAAAAAAACATCAAGAAACAAATATGGGTTATAAGTATAATTATATATTTTTAAAATTTTATGATTGAATTTAAAACCTATACTTGTTATTTAAAAACATAATTAACATTTTCTAAAAAAATTAGTACCATATACATTAGTATTTTAAAATTATGTTTGATCACTTTTTGGAATTTAATCAATTTAAATGTATTTATAAATTAAAATCATGTGTTCTATTTACCTAATAACTACACCTTTTTTTAGTAAAAAATATTATCTCACTATTCATCGGTTTACATTATCTAATAAATACCACTTTTTTTCAGTAAAAAATATTATGTTACCTTTTGTAAAAACTAGTTACCACGATAAAAGAAAAAAATTAAAAGGTAATAATTCCATGGAAATGGGTACTAAAATGTTTTAAAAAATAAAATTTTGATTCTAATGTTTGTATGGTACAAATATCATATCATGTACAATATTTATAAATTTTTGGACCACATTCCTTTAAGCTGACTTCACGTTATTGAATATTTTTTGGTATTTAAAAAATCTAATCCCATTTAACTTATAAAAAAGTCACTCCACTCCTCATATCTCTTGAATCCAAAACCCCTTAGTAGTAAAAGAAATTCTGAAAATACCTACACTCTAAAAACCTAGAAACCTTTATTAGGATCTTGTATTCTTATAATACCATCACTCAGGATTTAATCTTCCTTATAATGGAGATAATCCAAATAATAAAGAGGTTAAAGTACCATCGTGGAAATCAAGAGTAAAGGTAAGGGTTTATTTTTATCATTTTCAACTCCATGGGAAATGTTTTATATATTGTGTAATAATATATTTTTTATAGTTTATTCAATAAACAATTTCATTCAAATATGAAATTATCTTGAATTTCATCATATTTTAATTACAATTTCATGATATTTATCTCAATCTCTTTGGATTATTTCATTACCAATTCCATAAAAATATAATCAAGTCAATTACCAATTCATTTGGTTACACTCTTAATTAATTAAATATAATTTTTCAAGATTTATATTATCCCAATATTCCTCTATTTTATATTTCTTTTTAATTTATCCCTTGGTAAATTACTTCTCATCAATAATAAATACATTGAAAAAATGATTTCCAAAATAAATTTTTAACATTGGTTATGATAAATATCATTCCTACCAGTTAATCATTTCTTTCATGTCTATGTTTTTATTCCATCCAATGTATCCAATATTTTTTGTAAAGATAATATAGAATATTTTCAATGATTCAAATAATAATATTTACCTCTTTCAGAGTAAATTTTAATACTCTTTTTATGATGTTGTTTCTCAAATAATGATATTTCAGAAATATTGAAAAAACAACTTTCTGTAATTTCTAAAAAAAATTATATTATCTTCAACTCAAAATTTTTTGATAACCTTTATCATTTTTCAGGGATAATTTTATAGAACTATTTATAATATTTTTTTCCAAAGTCTTCTCTTTCCCTTATCAAAACTATTTTAAAAGTGATTTTTTCTTCCCCTTATATAATAATATCTAAGTGGTTTTTTGAAAACTTTTTTATTTTCATTTATATTTGTCCACCAAGGTTTTTTCTCATAAGTAATGTTTTTATCATTATATATGTCATATAATGATATGATTTCTTTTTTAAAATGATATTTTTAATTTCGTATAATCTATAAATTTTAATTTTTTTGATTTATTATATTCTTTTAAAAACTCATTTTTCGATGGGATTATTAATATAGTACGAGTATTTATTTTATGTGGAATGAATATTTATAAATGATTTTGGGTAGGTTCCAATATCATCATATAACTCATCGGTTTGAATTTATTCACAACGAGCTCAAAGGGGTGCATGGGAGGAATTATTGAAATCTAAAGTGTATATGAGATGATTTAAACCAATCCAAAGGGGTACACATGATGTTTTATCCCATTCCTAAGTGTATATATGAGGATTATCCCAGACCGTTAAAGATAAAAAATTAGTTTTCCTATGCCTATTACATGATGAAATTATTTTTAGGTAGCCCAGTCATAGGGTTTCTATTTATATATTTATTCCCCACTCTTATATTGTAATATTCTTCCCATGATTCTGATCCTAGCCTCATGTTTAATGTCTCTTGATTGGGAACACTTTTTCCATGGTATATTGTTTTTATTTTTGATTTCACATCCTTATATAATTAATTATACAGAAATATTATTGTTTTATATTCTTTTTCAAGACATATTTATACCCCTCAAATTTTATATCCTCTTCTTGTGATCTAACCTTGATGGAATATGAATAATTATTCCATTATTAAATATTTGACCTTACCATTTTATTATATTTTTTCCCCTAGTTATGGATATAATTATATCGTGGGGAATGTTTGTAAGATTGACTATTAGAGTTTAATTATAGAGAACTAATTGAATGTTAAGTCATTTCTGTAGATAATCTATAAAAAACTAAACCATTAAGCACTTTGGTTGTTTGACTATTTGCGATATGTATTATTTAAACCATGATATTAGTTTAATATTTATGTTATGTTTATCTTTTAATATTTATTCATCATATACATTTTTTTGTGTTAATAAATATATATTATATTTATAATTGTCTTATTTATTTTCATAACATCAATCAGGGTGGTGATCTACATAGGAATCCAGGAGAAAAAATATTTTATATATGTGGAATTCATATTATCTTCTAGATTTATTCCAAATGTACTTTCCTTAATGATAATACAAATTTCATTCTCATGATATATTAATTTTATCTTAATTTTAAATTTTTAACTGAAAAAAATGTATCTTTTTTCATTTTAGTTCTCTGTTTCACATGAAATAAGCGTTTAAACATAGAATAACTATTAACATAAAATACAGAATAAAATAATATTATGTCATAGTTCCATTAGTGTGATGGTTATCTGACCCCTCACCATAGGCTGTGATGATATTTATATTTATCTAATCTCTAGATTTATATATTTTTACTATAATTCCTATGACATAATTTACCTTAAAACTCATGTATCGCTTTTTCATTCACTTGAGAAGGGATCATTAACTCTATAATAATCAATGTAAATTAAATAACCTATTTAATTTCCCTTAAATATCCATATTTCTATTTATTATAGAATTTTGAATGAATATTTGATCTTCTCTCAATGATTCAACAACTAATTTATTAATGTCCCCTGCAGGAAAAATTAATCTTCCCATATATCATTTTGATTACCACCTATAAAAAATATTCACTCCCATATTACTAAAAGATATCATTTTTTTCTCAACCATTTTCAAAAAATAAAAATAAATTACTTATGGTAAATAAACTCTAAATCATATAGGGATTTTTGGAGATAATTCACTTATAACAATACACACAAACACAATATGAAATCACTCATATAAGAATTTTTCATGATTTCCACAACTTGATCCTTTATTGAAACATATTCTAATGAAATTCAACCAATAGAGAACGTTTTTTAATAATGTCGTACTTTTTTACAAAATAATTAAAATATGAATGTTGTACCCAATTATCATGAAAAGTGACCTCACATTGGTGATAACACCAAACCATGAATAGTTATGATAAATCCACACACATGGGTAGATATTTTATCATCTAAATTATTTTTTTTATTTTTATACCATAACATACTCATATTCTATTGATATTATGGAAACTACATTTAACTTCTTAGAGGGTCAAGTAATTAAAATTAGTCCTATAAGGAATGCACCGCCAAAACAAAACATTCATTTACAAATTTCAAACACCTATTAAAAACTAAAATGTAAACAATGCAGGTAATATTTTTGTATACTTTAATCAATAATAAATATTTCTATTTATGTATCATGATATCTATTTCCCTTCCATAATATGTTACTCATTATAGTTGATATTGAATAGGGTGTAAAGAGTAATTATAAACACAATGTTTGGACTTTATATTTTAAAATAGAGTAGCCTAAAAATAAGTCTTTGAAACTCAATTGGGTCTACATTATTTCTTTCATCATTAACATAAAACATTTTCCAACGTGTTATTAGTGTCAAGACCGCTCTTGATTCTTTAATGAAAAAAACTCACAATCATTCTTTTATTGTGAAAAAAGGTTATCAAATACTATTCATGACTTGTAAACCAAAAAATAATATCAACCAACAATAATAGACATCTCAAATTGTTTAATAATTTTGGAAGAAAAGACCTCGCATGATTGTAATCTTTTTTAGACAAATAATTACATCAAATTGAACGATTAAAATGAATGATTTTGTGTCACATCTTTTGAGATAGAGATATTTAACACCCATTATTTTCATAAATTACTTGTCATATAATATATTTTATATCATTTAATACAATATTTTCCTGACATATTTAATTTCTTTAACATCATTCTTCTACATACCAACCCAAGAACCATCAAAATCGTGAATAAATCCATTTGGTTAGTCTATATAAACCTCTTTCAAATGTTCCCCATTCCATAAATTTAATGATCCACATTGATTTATAAAAAATATAATCCCTTTTATCATATATTGGAACAAATTTTCAAATTATTAAAATCCATGTGAACGTATAAAATGTATTATTGAAATCACTGCCATTAATTTTAGTGTACCAATTATATACTTTATTAGATTTTTTGTTCTATATCCCCCCTCTCATTGATCTTATTTTTAAAAACCCTCATCATCCCTATTAAATTTAAATATATAAAACATAACACCGAGTATCGAGTTTCATTATTCTCAAGATAATTATTTTTTTATTCCATCACTACATTAAAATCCATATATTGTAATTATTCATTGATACATTTTGGCTCAACTTCAAAAGAAAGATGGAATGATTAGAAATTATCAAAATTCTATTTATTTTAATACCATTTCTATTATATCAAAAAAAATTCAATATTATCATGTTTTGTTTGCCTATTAAACTTATAAATTCCTTATTATAGTCCATCCACGTCACAAATGACTTCAAAATCATGTTGAGTATTTTGAAAAATTTCTGACAGAACATAATCAGTCTCATGTTTTCTATTACTCCCTCATCAAGCATTATAAAACTCCCTATAAGTAGGTAATGATTTATATAGGGATCTATTAATTTATTAAAAAATCACAACAAAACTATAATTTTTCATACATATATTTTTATAGTATAAATGGTAAATC
This sequence comes from Viscum album, assembly GCA_963277665.1. Taxonomy (NCBI): domain Eukaryota; kingdom Viridiplantae; phylum Streptophyta; class Magnoliopsida; order Santalales; family Viscaceae; genus Viscum; species Viscum album. Next base: position 1,390,121,837 of record OY728126.1, on the reverse strand, counting down.
CTACCACCAAATGTATATCCAAATAATATCCTCTAAACATATCTCTTATAAAAAAATACCCAAATATCTTCATTTGATCTTGATATAACATGGAAAAATAAATTACATTAAAATATTAAAGTCTGTATTCATCCAAAAAAATATCTCATATGGTGTTTCTAAATAATATGGTCAAGGAAAACACCGACTTATATTGTAAACAACCACACTGGTAGGTTATCTCCCAACGTACTCAATGGATAAATTTTCTAAAAATGTATTTCCTCATATTTACACAAAACTATGGTTATTTAACACATATAATATATTTTTAGGGTGTGTATGGAGTAAAATATTCATACCTTACTAAAAATTTCTAATTTTATACATAAATGTGTCAATTATCATTTTAAAATACACAATCAGGATGAAAAATACTAGTATCACACTCCATTACATTTTCAATGCACCTCTGAAAATTATTATTTACAACAAAATTATTGGGATTTGTGGATTTCAATACTCCACCCATATTCCTCTAAGATAATATTTGTGATAATTCCCCTAATGTGTCCCATTGAGTGTTGATCACCAAAAGAGGATTTATTAGCATGAGGAATATCAAGATCTCCATGCCCACCAACCCTCTCTTTTTCAACCATTTTTTTACATATAGAAAATGTTTTGAGTATCTAAAAATTATGTTTTTAGTAATTACTCACAACATCCTAAATGATAAATATAGTCACTTTATTTTTTTTTCTAAATGACATTATCTTCTATTCCAAATCTTATTTTTATCCTTTGTGCTCCTGCTTTATTTTAATCATTAAAAATATGAAATATATTTTCACATTTCATTATACCCTTATAATAATTGATTCATCCTTTAATATACTTATAATATATCTATTTATGTGAATAATTTCCTCATTCACGTTATCATAATGTTGAAAATACTCAATAGATTGTTCCCCATCCCAAAAATAAAAATAATTTCATTGTATTAATATTTATTCTAACCAATTTCTTTAAATATAACTCATAAAATATTGTATGTCCGATTATTTAAAAAGTCTAAAATTCCCCGATCATAACTTCGTATATATTTCATGATTTTTTTATTTCCCACAATGTATTGTGAGAAACAATTCTCAAGTATTAAAGCCTTTCCACCATTTACTCCTTTGTAATCCAATAAAAATAGAAATTCTATTTCATGGTCACACCTACCCTTAATATGTTTTACGTTATAATTACTATTTAATTATATTTTTATCATAATTAAAAAAATGCATTATTTCATTACTAAAAAAATTTCAATATATTTCATTAAGATAATTAAATGAGCTACGTAATTCTACGTTCTATCAAATATGTTCTCATTTATACCCTATATAATATTTACTACCCAATGATTCATAAACTCTACCTGGTTTATGAATTGAATTATTTTATGATGAAACATTGGACTTCAATATATAAATTCCATATATCCAATATTTTCCTTAAAAAATAAATCTTCTAAGTTAGAAATATGGATCATCCAAAATTTATTAATAATCATTCTTAAAATTTAAAAAACACATATTTATTTTGATAACCTTATAGAAACAACAGATTACCATTAAAAGATATAATATGTTATTAGATTAATATTCAATACATTACCAAAACACATGCGAAAGGACTGTAATTTTTTAGACTCTTTTAAGAAATGGTAAAAAATATTTTAATTAAATGAATGATCTTCTATATCTACCCAAAATATCATCCCATTAAGTATTCTTCATTGATATAACCTACTTAAAACCCTTCTTCCTAACCTGGGGAAATAAAATATAAGAAAAGGTTATCTCAAATTTCCACTAAGTTATAACAATATAAATTTGATAGAATATGATAAATACAAAGTTATTATAACCTAATCATAACATTTGGAAACCATACACTTCATAAAAATGATAATAATCTTGACTCATTCCATAAATATTGTAAGTTCAAAATATATGAATCATAATTTTATCAAATAAAATGACCCATTAGAACATAATATTATAATAATACATACATTTGTGACATAAAAATAATTATATAAAATATTATATTGAGGAACCCCCCCCCCCCCCAAGATTTTCATGACATGTTAGTCTCGGGATAAGCACCCATATACTACTTCAGGAATAGGATGAAATCCGGATTACCCTTTTTTAGGCAAGTCATAAACTCTTGTGTACCCTATTATGGATTTGGGATAAACTCTCAGGTACCCTTTGAGCTCATATAAAATTAATCATTAAACAATTTATAGGATGGAGATATAGTTCCCACCATCCACATAATGCATTCATTTTTGTGCCATAAGATCTTCGTACATTCATCATATCTGAACCCATTAAATTAAATGGGGTTCATAAATCATGCCATCATATCAAAATAAATGGAAACAATATGGGTTTCATAAAAAATTATAATAATAAACATAAACTATTTACGGAATGAATAAGAATCGTATTCTTGTATCATATCCATAGTAAAGCATAAGTAACATTATAGGGTGTCATATTGGAAGGACAATTATTTTGAAATAGAAATAATAATGAATGTCTCACGAGGAATATATTGTTTCCAATTTGAAAAAAATCTAAAACATAAAAAAATATCAAAATATTCTTATTTCAAAATGATTTTTGAAATGTATAAGAGAAGAATTTAAAAAATATATTGGTCATAATGGCAGAAAATTGTTTTTCATATCATATAGGATAACTGGCCGATTCCATTCACATATTTGATGAATGTGAAATGAGAATTGTTTTAAAAAACTACATGACTATACCTTTTAAAAATTTTTAAATAGTATAAAATTGTTAAAAATGGCTCTAAATAATAATTTTTAGAAACTGAAAACATTTGTTAAAAAAAATTATAAAAAATAATAAAATAAATTTTTTTTCAGTGTTGGATAAAAATAAACATGATTCTTCATAAAAATAGATTTTTGAAATATTAAGTACATATAAAGATAAATATGAAGGAAAAACATTTATTCTCATTATAAAAATAGAAGATAATAAAATTCATGAGTTTATTGTGAGATGGATTATAATATTTTATCATCTGAAGCAAAAAAGTAAATGATCTTGATAAATGATAAGATGGTATCGTAAACCAGAAAAAATTAGTAATATTGAATCATAATACAAATGAAACAAAAAAATTGAATGAAATTTAGAATATCTTGAGAATAAATAAATTTAAGATGTTATATTTCAAAGGTTCTGAATATACTCCTCATAGAAAAAGATAGGTGTATGAAAAAAACAAATTTCTCAAAGAAGGGAAATGGAAAAGAAATTGCATAACACTTTGGTATATATTTAATCATGAAACCCATGAATTTGATATTATTTACTTGATATGTAAATAGACATTATTTAATGATAATAATCATAAATTTAATTCATGTTAAGTATATAAACAGAATAAAATAAACATGTGGTGAATATGGCTTGTGTCCGATGTAAAATAAAATTGAGACGAATGTACCTAACCGCTTTAGTAATCATTTAAATCATAGTCCCCCAAAAAATATAATATACAATGAAATAATTAAATATAATTAATAGTATTATATGAAATACATATAATTTAAATGGGACATTATAAACACCTCAAAATTTAAAAAAATTGGTGTATTTTCATATGTCTCTAAGAAATAAAAGTGGGCCTACAAATTTATTACTTTAATTATCAACTGCCATTGTAAACAATAGAAAATTTTGTATAATTAGTAATAATATATTATAAATATAATATCAAAAATTATTTATATTTCATTCCATATATCATTTACTTATAACCATTTATTACCCATTTATGAAAAATTCCATATAAAAATCTTGTTTTGGGTAATAATGGTTTGGTTTTTTGTATATGTTTTACATGGTTATTTTATTTTACTATTACTATTATCAAGGTTTCATAGTCTATAAAATAATTATAATAGAATAATTAAAAAATTTATTAATTAATTATAAATTTAGTACCAAAAAAGAAAGATGGTTTTCAGAAAAGAAGTATGTTTTTCTCATGGAGGCGGTGGGTTGTACAAATGCTAGAGTAACATTTTGATTTTTCGAAGATCAATGTGGAAAGAAGTTTTGTAATATTTTATATTATAATAATTATAATAACATCTTATTAATTAATTAAATATAATTATACATCTCTTATATGTGTTGGGGTGATGAAAATTGATAGTCACATCAATTTATAAAGGCGGTAGTCCACACATACATAAATCATATTATCATCATTCAGTGAGTGGAATGGTTATAAATTAAATGATATATTATATTTAAATAATTATAAATATTTCATAAATATAATAATTATTTTATTAATACAAAATATATTCATTATATTTACCTTTATTACCTTCAACATAAACAGTTAGTGGAAATGAATAAAATCGCTTCGTGAGGCGGTAGTCCATCACAAACACAGGCGACGTTATCGTATCACATATGTAGTTGAAATTTAAAAAAAAAATTAAATATTATATAATAACTAAAAATTTATAATTAAGTTATAATAATAATATATATAATTTATATCCATCATCATATCCAACTATGAGAGGTGGTAATGGAAAAAACGAATGACATAATTTCATGTGGCGGTAGTCCACCATACACACGAACGATTATTAAATAATCCATTTAACGGTATTTTAGATTATTGTAGGTAATATAAATAACATAAAAACATTTAACTATATCTAATAAGAAATGATATTATATCATAATTATTAAATAATAATTGAAAGTGGTGGATGCTGATATAAAATAAGTACTCTAGAAAAAGAAAGTTACCTCTTCCTCCGGTAGGCTCCTTTGGTTTACACCAAATTCCATCTATGGATTGATTTATGTCCAAAATAATGATCAATAAATTAGATTTTGGATGTTTGGAAGTTATTTTGGAATTAAATGGTTGAACCATAAGTGGTTGAAGTTGTGAAAAAGAGAAGACATGTGGTTCCCCTTTATAAGTGAGGTGAGTGGAACTCTTCTGGTTTTTTAAAATTAAATGACGTAACCATTTTTTTAAAATGAAAAAATGGTGAAAATGGATTTTTCATGATAATATAACATTATATCATGTATATATGGAAATATATAAGAGTTTGGGTAGGTTTTTAGGAAATTTCAACCATTATCCATTTAGTTTAAACCTTGGTAAACAAATTTTTTCCATAATCGCGATAATTAATTTTTAGTGCATTAAATATTAATTTCGATAGAAAATTGATTTAAAATTATTATATTATATAAATTATTCATATTAAATATATGGAATCAATTTTTCTAAATTGAATTCATATGAGTGGAAAATTTTAATTTAAAAATAATCTTTTAGACCCAACAAAAATCCGGGTTTCGAAAATTAAAAGGTTTAAAACATTACAAGATTTAATATAAAATATCAACTATAAAAATGATTCCAATGAAAAAAATTGGATTAATATATTCAATTAAAATAATTTTAAATTTTACAAAATTAATATATAACTAAACTATAAAATTATTTGAAATGGAAAGATAGTTTTTAATTGAAATTATGTATTTTTTAATACTTGTCAAATTCAAAAACTTTTCTAAAAATTACCAAAATTTTAACCATTATATAATTATGAAGTAAATATTTCATAAATTATTTTTTAAAAAAAAATTCAAAAAAAATACAAAATATATTTCAAATAATTGCGTAAAAAATCAACAAAACGACTTTTTAGAAAATAATAATTTTTAAGAAAAAAATAATAATATCTCTTGTCTATAAATAACATAAGATGAATGATAAATGTTTGATTAAATATATACTATAAAAATTTCATTAAAATACTTCACAAAAATTGGATTTTTAATATATTAAGGGAAAATGTGATTTTTTTCATAAAAACTTTTATTTACATAATTATTTCAATTATTTTCAATTAGTTTTTATTTTATTTTTATTTTTTTCGTCGCTAAAGATTCAATTTTAATAAAATGTGTAAACCATATATTTTCTTAATTTAGTAAATAATAATCACACCCAATAATAAAATGGATAGGTTATAACTATCATATTAAATAATTATTTCTTAATAGTATGTCTTGTTTCATTTAAACTCAGTGTGGCGTGAAACCTATGCATAACTCATTGTTGTGTGAAACACAATATATCAATGAAATTTAAAATTATTTTTTCCCTAAAAAATTTCACTTAGGTACCAATAACTGAGGATAATTCTGCCTCATTACATCTTCTAGTTCCCACAATGATTCCTAAAATTTTTGGTTTTTCCAAAAAAAAACAATGACCAAATGATTTTCTTTATTTCAAAGTACTTTATTTATATGATAAATAAAATTCACTAGTTGTTCCTAGTAAGAAATATCATTGTCCAATTTTAAGACCTATGATTTTAGTATACATGATGAGTCAGGTATGAATATTCTTGGGAGAGATACATGGAAGACATTCTAAACTTGATAGATATTAGTTAGAAGCTCCAAACTATAAGCTTCTTTCATGATATGATAAATTATTTAAAAGGGAATGAATAACCTATGGCTTAATTTTAATTTATTTATTCCTTTCAGAAATTCATATGAACACCTTCTGTCTATCTTAAAATTCTTGATCACAACAAATATTATTTTCATAACATTTCTATCGATATTGTGAAGTCATTATGTATATTTAAATATACCTATCCTTCTATTACATATCATAATATTTATCATGTAACCATAGTTTTATTTTGGAAACATAATTATAGTAAATTGGATTTCCATGCTTCTTTACATAAAAGAATTCATAACGAACCATTTTTATTTTTAATTGAAAAATATCATTTCAAAAAAATCCATCTTAAGAAAGGTGTTGATACCAAACACATTGATAATCTATAAAACATTATCTTAGCATATTATAAAAGGTTTTAATTTTTCTCTCAAACCAAACATCAATTAGAGTATGATATTAAGCGCTAAAACACTACTCTGTACCATGATTTGTTTAAATACATTTACAAAACAACATTGTAAATTTCAGATCCTATTTAGAAAAAAATTAATATATAGGCCCATGAAACCTTAACACTTTCTTGATGTATATTCTGGTAAGAGGACATTGATAGAAAAATTATCTAATAGTAATGAATTGTCATATCTTTAAAAATTGATCAACTATAACACATAATTATCTCAATATCATCTAAAAGATAAACCTTAAGGTTTATAATTACCATTATTAATATTTCCATATAGATTAAACTCACTCCTATATAAAACCTAAGGGTTATATTTCTATAAATGACACATAAAACAACCTTTATCCCGATAAACTCCCTTCACATAGAACCACACAAGGCATTTCAATAACATTGTACTTATGAAAAACCTTAATCTCATAAACCCATGATGATATTTATAACTCTTATATTAATATTACATGAAGGCATTTATGCTTCCTAAAATATCTGAATACATAGATGATCCATGCTTCTTATAACCAAAATATTATAGCTAATATAATTCTTTTACAAAATTCAGGAATCAAAATACATAAATACTTTAATACATTTACTTCAATTATTAGAATGGAATAGGTCCTTCCATTTTCTAGAGTTTAATTCCATGGTTATGTCATTGATATGGATAAATCCAAAGTTCCTCAGACATAAAAAAATTAAATCCATGTTAATTTTTCACTCTTCAACCTTCTTTAACATAGAGATGTCATTTTCCCTACATTTTGACATATTATTCATGGTTATTATTCCCACCGTCATGACATGTATGAATATAAATCTAATTTGTTCTATGTTCACTACCACATGAAATTTTATAAATTTCTATTTTATCTTATTCATTTTGTTATGAATCTGACCAAAGTTTATACTCTTAATCATATATCATGATAGATGATTTGGAATATTCAAAATATCATTCTATCAATACATCATCCCATGATCATTGAAACATCATTTTCCATTATATTCCTTGTTAACATGATCCCTTCTAGTTCCATCCATTAAATAAATACAAAAACTGTAGTGTGAGAAACACTAATACTATTTTAAAACAACATGATCAAGAAAAACAACTTATAGGATTTCTAAATGAAGAAAACATATTTTTAATCAATGAAACCACAATTTCATTTTAGTTTATTCATATTCAACATATATATAAGACCTTTATCATGCTTCATAAAGATTGTTTGAATTACCAAATAATATCCCTTGAGAGTGACAAACTAGGTATGAGGGAAGGATTTTTGGAATGCACGAGGTGATGATCGAGTCTTTCTCGGTTCACCCATTTCAATGTTAATAGATATATGTACAGTTTTTTAGATCAAAATCCACTTTTAGTATCTTGATAGGGATTTAATTTCATAGAAACCACTTTCCCTCTCATTGATCAAAATTATAGAACATTTTCAGATACATTGATTCATCCATCGACATATATTTCGAGAAATCCCTATATATATCATTCTAAATTACCCTAGGTATCCCACTAAATATTTATTTCCTTAGTTTCTAATGGTTAACTGAACATTTCCTTTGATATAAAATATGGAGACCCCATCTTATCATATATAAACAATAAATATTTCTCGATGAATATTCATTACATTACAAAAACACACACAAGATGATCTTAATAGTTTATTGTATTTGGATACTAGGTACAAAATCTTCTAATTTGGTGAAATATATTCAATGTATCCCATAAATATCATCAAATTACGTACTCTCCATATATATACCATACTTAAAAACTATTATTTATAACCCAGGGAAAGGAAAAATATGAAAGGATGAGATCATGTGATACAAAATTTTAAATGAGGGAAATGTAAATGAATAACATGAACATAAAGTAATGATAACATGATCATAACATTTGTAAAACATAACCTTTATATCACTGATCATAATCTTTAGCCATGAAATAATGATTGGAAGTTCATAAGATATGAATCATAAGGTAACCAGTGAACATGATTTCTAACATCATTACATTGGCATAACAAATAAATTCTTTTATATATATTATTATATAAAACATTATTTTAAGGTACCCCAAATTCATTCATAAAAATATAGGTGTGGGATCTCCATTCATGTACCTACCTCAGGCTTGGGATATTTTATTATTTACTCTCTTTTGGGCATGGTATGGTCTCTTGTGTAACCTATTTTAAAATTTGGATACCCTCATGTTCACCCTTTGAGATAATATAATAGTTATAGTTACCTAATACATTGGACGGAGATATAGGTCCCACTAGTAACATAATCAATAAATTTTTATTTAATGATATTATAAAAAAGTTATCATATCAAACCCCTTATAATATAAGTGTTTCATAAAACATTTCATTTCAGCATAACCCATGTAAAAGATGTGGTTTTCAAAAATAATGTCTTTATTAAAAATAAACCATGCACAGACATAATAAGAATTGTTATCTTCGATATTTTCCCATATAAAGCTTGAGTAATATCATAGGATGTCATCTTAGATGGAAAATGATTTTGAAATAAAAATACCTTTGAACATTTCTTGAGAAAGTAATTATTTCAACATATAAAAATATTTTTTTAAAAATAATATATTTTAGAGGTACTATTCATTGAAACTAATATTTGGAGCTTTCAAAAGGGGATTCTAAAACATTTATCTTTCTTGATAATGGGAAATAATTACATGTCATTCTAGATAAAACAAATATTCCTCTAAAATATTCAATAAAAGTAAAATTAGCATTTTTTGGAATATTACATGAATATCAATTTTTAATAATTTGGACAAACGTATAAAATGTGTAAAATTTTCTTTAATAAAACATTTTTTAATAATAAAAAAAATTTATAACATTTTTTTAGACATTTAGTATTGGAATATATCGGGTTTTAGACTAAGGAGATAAATGAATATGATTAATCTTAAAATATTCCATTAGATCATGATCACATATTGTGTGGAAAATGATGTAAAAAATGTATCCCCATGAAATAAAAATAGGATAATAAAATTATTGAATTTATTGATGGAAGGATCATAATATTTAATTATTTGAATTATAATCATAAATAGATCCCATAGACGGTGACATTGTAAAAGAATACATTTACCACTTTGGTAACTTTGAATAATAAGCCCCACTAAATAATAAAATTTAATAAATCTTATAATATCATGAGAATAAATAAATTCATGATATTACATGTATGGGGGATATATATATTCCTCATAAAATAAGATAGGTTCACAATATAATATATGTTCCCTTGAAGTCAAATTGGTAAAAAACATCCTTACCACATTGGTGTATTTTGAATCATAAACCACCTAAAAGATATACACTCAAATGGGTACATAAATATTCATAATTTTGAGGATAATAACCAAAAAATACATTTACATTAGGTATATACATCACATAAAAGAAACATATGGTGAATATGGCTTCTGACTAATAGAAAATAAAATTGAGATGGAAATAACATACTGCTTTAGTAATCCTTTGAATCGTAAGCTCCAATAAATAATAACAAAAAATAAATATTCAAATATCATGAAAAATATGGTATTTATGAAATAAAATTTAAAATGGTCTATATATACACCACATAAAATAAATGAATGATGAAATTTCGTATGTCTCTCAAAAATAAAAGAGATACTATAAATCTCTTACCTTATGACTCGAATTCCTTCATACACATTCGAATAACCTATATGATAAATATAATTTTATTATATAAACATTTTATAACCACAATTATATAAATCATACTATAAATTATATTCTTATGAATATTTATTATCCTTTTATTAATAACAACTTTTTAAAATCAAGTTCTGAGTAATAACTACATTATTTTGGTATATGTTTCGATTGGTTATTTTTAGTCCTCCTACATTAATCATGGTTCCATAATATCTAGTATAATAATTATGTAATAATTATATAATGTATAAATAAATTATAATTTTAATACTGGTCATTAAATATGGTTTTTATAAATGAATGATATTATGGAAATAGAGACTCTTGGTCGTACATACATATGAGTAACCTTTCTATTTTCAATGATCAAGATTTAATAATAGATAAAAATATTTTATCATTAAAAACTGGTGATAATATAATATTATTAATTAAAATATACTTATATGTCTCATCCATGTGGTGTGGTAGTCAAAAGAGAGATTCAAATCACTTTATGAAGGTAGTAGGCCAAAAGTACATGAATGATGATATAATCATTCAGTGAGTGAAATGGAAAAAAATAAAATGATATATTATCCTTAAATATTTATAAATATGACATTAATATCATAATTATTTCAGTTTTATCACTTATATTAATTTAATTAATCCTTATTATATTATATGGATAGAGTTTCTGAAGAAGAAGAATAACGCTTCGCGAGGCGATATTCTATTATACACACGGGCCACGTTATCGTTTCCCCTATATAATAGAATGTAAAAAACCATATATACGATATTATGAACCCACTATTATAATTATTTTATAAATATAACATATATAATTTATACCCATCATCAAAACCAATAATGGAAGTTGGTAATGGGATAATGAATGGCATGTGTTCTATAGGAGGTAATCTACCATGAACACGAATAAGGATTACCTAACCAATTTGAAGGATTTGTTGGCAGTTTTGGGACATCATATCATCATGGTTTGATAATAATTATAGTAGGGGGAATAAATAAAGTAAAAATTATCAATTAAGAACGTTTCAACTTCCATGGGTAACCTCTTTAGGTTTACGCCAAATTGCTTCCAAGGATGTCATTATGACCAAGATAAGACTTCAAGAATGAAATGAGGATATTTTTATGTTTATTTGGATAGTTCATGGATGAAAAAAATTGGTTTGAATGTGTAAATAATATTTGAGATAGGGTGGCCATTTATAAATGAGATGAATGGCACACCGATAAATTTTTATAATGAAAAATTTTAACCCCTTTTTCCCATTACAAAAGGGTCCAAAATGAATTATTAATAATTATTATAAAATATAAGATATAAATATTGACATATAATATTTTTATTACATGTTTCTATGTAATTTTCAAAAATATTTCTTATTATAACTCCCATGTAATCCCATTTTTACCAAAACCACACTAATTAAGATTTATTATTTTCATAATTCATTTTGGTAAACAAATAATTTAACCATATTAAATAAAATAAATTATCATAATTAAAAATATGTATTAAATTTTCTCAAATTAAATTAATATAAGTGGAAAGTTTTTTTTAAACTAATCATGATGATATAATAAGAAAGTGGGTTTCTGAGGGGAAAATTTTCACATGTTTGTAGGGTTTTTTGAAAAATATTGATTTTAATTGTAAAAATAATATATATTATCTGTAAAACTCATAACATGAATGTTAAAAGTATTATATAATATATACTATATATATGTCAATAAATTAATTTAAAATAACAGTTTTATTTAGTCTATTCATATAAAACATGTTTTTTTTACATTGAAATAGTTTTTTGGATAATTATTTCGTCTACATTCAAACAGTTTTTTATTTTCATTTGTACGTAATTTACTAAAATACAATCCATTTTATAAGAATTTTTTAAAAAATATATTTTCATAATTTACATAATCATATACATACCCACCATTCAAATTGCTAAATCATTAATAGAATTTTAAATAATAATTTATTAATATTATTTTATAATTTATTTAAACTTAGTGCTACGTGTAATAAAATATAAAAATTTTGTTGCATGTAATGAATTTTTACCACTATGCTTTTTGTAACACAAGATATCAAGGTAAATTAATTTGTTTTAAAAAATAATTCATAAAAACTCTTGGTGTTACAAACCTCCTGATTAGAAGAATACTCAATTACCTTCTATTTTCTCACAAACTTAGCCTTGGAACCCTTCTGCCACACCTCACTCCTTCAGGAATTTCCAAAACTAACAGAGATATAAGAAATATGTTTTTTCTCTATCATAAGAGTGGAAATCACATTATTCCCATGCCACTCATTTATTCAATAATTATTAATTGAAAATCAGTTATTCAAAATTATAGTTCGTGATAAAATAGGATAATGACTATATAGATTATTAGAATCATACAATTTCTCAATTGATTTTTAACTTTCTCTAACTTTAGTTAAATGATTTTGAAATTGAATGTGAGTATTAATTATTGAATTCTCAACCTCAAAAAACATCTCATATGAAGGCCATACTTCATCATTCCTTATAATTATAATATTGGGGTAATATCAAGAATCGTTACTCTTGCATCGAGGCATATATTGAGATAAACTCTAACAAATAAATTTTTTTTACACCATATAGATATCTTTAAATTTTTTTGTGTGGTATATATTTAATAAATCATTATCCTTAATTTAATCCTCAATTTTCAATATATTATACTTAATTAATAATCATTAAAATTTTAATCAATTATTTTAACTCTTTTATTTTCTCCTTATCTATTCTATATTCTTCACTACTCCACCTTTTTCACCAATAGTGGGTTAATTAGAAAATGTCGATTTAAGAATCATAGTAATAAGACTTTTATACTCTATTCTCTTATCTTCTTACTTTTTTTCTTATTATTAGATATAACTTCATATTTTGAGATAATTTTCCTTGTCCTTGATGTATTGATCTTTCCCTTTCCTTGCAAAACACATCCTAGATTGCATAATCAAGGCACATTTTATTTATTTTATAATCATTGATATTGACTATCAATTTCAACTTAATTATTTCTTTTAAATATATTATGAAAAATGATTTAAACCATCCCACAATTGAAAAAAGTTATAGAGATGTTTATCCCTCTCTATATATTTTCCTTATTATATATCATTCAAAATTAATGATAATAATTCCTCAAATCTATAGAATTTCATTTTTAATTAGTTTCTTCCTCATGAGATTTAATAGACTCAATATTTTTTAACCCTTTTGATTCAATGAATCTCTTATCCTTATAAGAATTTCATTTTCACCTTAAGGCTTTCCCTATTTCCCAATCATAAAAAATTAAGAAATATTTTATTTTATTGATCTTTCACATATCCATCAGTTGTTTCTATTGGGGAAAATTTATAGAATCAAAAATATATAAGAGAATTTTCATTAATTTAATCACTACCATCTTTTCCTCAAGAAGTTTTACATATCATCAAAAAATGATTACTATTTTTTCACCCAAATGATGAACTCATACATTGACTAATCTTCTTCGATGTGGATATCAACAAATTTGTCCTTATAAGTTTTAAACTAAAAATAATTTATATTTTTCTCCCTAAATTTTGTAATTATTTTTCTTCTGAATTACCTTACAATTTTATCTAACAAAAACTTGTGTTAATTTCTTATCTATGGTTATTGATTGTAATTTATTATGAACTCTAACATTATTAATAACGTGAAAACCCCACAACTGATGGAAAAAAAACCTTCCCTTCATTATGTAGATAAAATCTCTTCCTATATAACATGGTAACTTGATTTTTTGATATTTTAATTATTTCCATATATATATAAGATCAAAACAATTAAGATATATATTGAAAACTCATATTCAAGTGAAACTATTAAGAAATATTTAAGAATAATCTTTTACTATATGAAAGGACAATGAAAAAGAAGACTATCACAATGGGGGTGAATTATTGGTTACCAACCATAAAATCTCAAATATTATTCTCCTTTATTTAGTTTGTGTGAAAAGATGTTAAATGGTATTATGTGGTTAGAGAAGAAAATGTTATAAAGAATGTGCATGGAAAAAGGATCTTACAGGGTGTAATCAAACTGGTTATTTAGTATCTGGTCCTTAGTGAAAAATGATAGTGGTCTTATTGTAAAAATTATTATATTATTTTCAAAAACAAAAATTAATAAAGATAGAAGATATCCCTAAACTCTAAGACAAATAATTAAAGGAAAGAATAAATAATTTGATCAATATTCATTTCCCATCTTCAATAGCATTGAAATTTGGGCCAGGGGTTCACCCTTTCACTTCCCCTCTTTCCCAGTCATAATCTCCCACCAATACTCCCTAGAAATGGAAAACATTTATTTAACTATTCATAACACCTTTTATTATATGAGATTCTACTTATATATATATATATCATTATTCGATATGTGGTGATGAAAATTGAATTATAATTCTTATATATTAATTATATGAATTTTAGATGTATAATAATCTCTTTGTAATTGATTATTGGTCAGATGACATAAGGAGTGGAATTTATCTATTCTCATATCTGAAAAAATATTATTCTGAAATGAACGTATATAGTATAGTAGGACTTCATTAACATATCATTCTAATGGGATGTCAAAATATCCTAGCATGGATCACTATTAACATTACCATTATCGCTCTATATGGTTTCCTAAATTGTGAAATGACATCTCGATTAACCCTAGAAAGTGTCTAACTACCTTTTTTGGGTATCACAAGAATCTTTTGACTAAATAATGGAAATATAAACACTATAACATAAAATTGGAAAAAAATAACTCATAAAATCCCATAAATAATGTTCAGATCATATATGACACACCACACCCAAATCACTACACCATAATACAAATCCTATAAATGATCTAATGGTGGATTTATTCAAAGAAAACAATTGAAATATTATAATTCAAAGATAAAAAATTACTTAGTTTGGGAATGATCCTTAGTCTATGAGGGATTGTTGATTTACATATACTAGGGAAAAGAAAAATGATTATAATTTTAAAATTTCATTACAAGTTATCCACCCTACTCAATATAGTATATTCAAGTCAATGCTTCTAGTATTATCTACCACATGTTCATTGTTGGGAGAAGTCCATGTGATATAGTCCCTATGAAAATATATATATACAATCAAAGACTTCCACAATCTCAAATCTTTTTACTAGTACAGTATGTGAAATATTAAATTCATATGAGTAAAACATTATATTCCATCCATAATAAAACTTATTTATTCCTATTACCACAATAATCCAAGGGTAAATCATATATGAAATTCAATCCATAAAAAAAATATACCTATGTCTTTTGAATTTTCCAAACTAATATCATCAACAAGAGTTGAGGGTTAAATTCTATTCAACAAATTCAAGCAACACCTTTTGGTCCACATATTCATGTTTTCCTAGATTATAGAAAATTGTACTTCATATTTAACATTTCACCATTTCCCACCAAGACATTAATATTTATCATCTAATGTTCCTTCATCAAATAAAAAACCATTAGGATAAAAAATGGTTTCCACACACACAAATAAAACATTTCAATAATTCATTTAAAAATCATTTTCTTGTAATTACTACAATGTCCACTAATTGTTTATAAAAACCTCTTTCACTGCTAAAACTATCATTATAGGTTAATATTTCCCCACCATGGTTCCATAATCCCATTCTAACCAAGGAACAACTAGTCCTTCTTACATCCTGGACAATAATATATTTTAGAATATCATCCAAATTCTGAACCCCTTATATCATTCATAGATCCATCACTATATCCTCTTATATCTTACAAATGAAGTGATGCATCTCTTTTCTATTATTTTTCTTGGAATAAAACATAATTATTTAGGGAAATTGGATCAAACTTTTTGAATCAAAAAAATGGAAT
Source organism: Viscum album (assembly GCA_963277665.1). Taxonomy (NCBI): domain Eukaryota; kingdom Viridiplantae; phylum Streptophyta; class Magnoliopsida; order Santalales; family Viscaceae; genus Viscum; species Viscum album. The sequence goes on along the minus strand of OY728126.1, from coordinate 1,390,105,064 downwards.
TCTATAATCATTACTACATCTAAGTTATTTAAAAAACCCATTTATCCAAATAAAATCCTTTCTAGATTTCATTAGATTAATTTGATCCGCAACCATTATTGAGAGTGAAATTAGTGGAGGAGGATTCCATAAAAATTTTACAACCATCCCTCTATAAATGAAAACATATTTGGTGGTGTTTTTTCAATTTTTTGAATCTCCCCTAAAGTCAGATTTAAAAAATCCCATTATTGATTAATCTATTATGATGTAAATTTTAATGGTTATAGAACAATTTATGTACTAGATAAACCCCTTCCAAACCAAAAAAATTATCACACATAATTTGGAATATATATTCTAACAACACCCACTAGTTTTGTAATTTCTTGTCGTATACATACCAATCCCACATCAATATTCCAACTGGTGATGGTTATAGAATTTATACCACATATTATGCCATGGATTCAATTCATGTTTCCTTTTCCATTCTCAATTTAAAATTTTTGGATGGGGTTTGGTTATAGTTTTCACTTCACACATGTTGAAGTGCTCTACTACCTTCCAGATTTGATTTGACCGAGTCACACGCAATGTTACGGAACATAATTCCCTCATGACAAATCTCCCTAAAATCTGTTTTTATATAATTATTTACATTAAATAAAAGGTTATAGAATTTGAAAACATTGTATCATCAATCATTTCCTTCATGAGAACAGAAATAATCATATCATCAACATAATTAAAAAAAATGATGAAGCTCCTATCATTAGACACCTTCCAAAAATAATGCTCATTATTGCTCTGAATGAATTTTCAGAACACACTGATGTCATTAAACATCTAGTTTCTAAGGGGTGGGTAACCCAGAATCATATTTAAAAATTTAATAAGAACAAGTCCAAAGGTCATGTGGAATGTCTCACTTTATAACTCACTCTTAAAAAGTTTCACTCAAAAGTTCTAATGAAATGGTGATTCTCAAAAAAGATAAGAGATATAAACTACACTTCCTAACCCCAACATAATTTTATTAAATTATAATGATTATATGGGATATAATTATAAGATTGAGAAAAATAACCCATCTTTCAAACCATATATAGATTCTATTTTATTAAATCAATTATCCTTAAATTGAAAAATATGAATACAAAAACTATACCATGTCTTGTTATCTAGGAGATGGAAATAATAATAAAATCATAAAATAAGATGTATTAGTATATTAATTTAGAAATGGAAGTCATTCGATGTCAATATTTCATTTTCAAAGATACTTGGACCTTCTATTTTGGGTCTAGAAAACAATAAAAAAATATTATTTTGATTCCATTGAATATTCTATAAATATATCAAATTGAAATATTCAATCCAAGTTCAAATTTAAAGAAATTTTCATATGGGATTATATTCTACTTATGAATTATATCCTTCCAAATAGCTAAAGAGATTAAATATTTTGGAATTTTACCACCACCACTCCATAGACAAAATTTAAAAGGTGTTTTAGATTTAATTTATACATCACATTCATGATCAACTCAACCATATCTAAATTCATTCCCTTAAATCGTTTTTTAGAATTTTTTTCACTTTCATGACTCATTCATGGTTTTTTGTTGACCATGGTATCCCAAACCATGAGTATAGAAAACACTATTTCAAAAAAATCACTTCGGTATACAAGTAGTTCTTATCCATCCCCATCAACACACCATTTCACAAGTTTTTTTTCATTTTTTATTCACCATTTTGGAAGCCCCTAACATAACTACGGTATTTCAAAAATTATATTGTGATTTAAATTTGGTTTTGACCAAGAACAGAATCCCATTTTTTCGTTGTTTCCTCATTGGGACCTCCCTATGCCACATGTATCTCATCAACATTATCTATCCCTTGTGGTTTCAGGCTTATCATCATATAGGGATTCATCATATTTATTTTACAATGGTGGTTACTTGAACTTAAAAATATCATCTATGGTTATTATAGGACACGGTAGTGTAAAAGTTGTGTGCCCTAGAGATCACATGCCTCTTCATGGTGTTCTCTAGTTTCTAATGGAATGTCTTTTGATCTAAAAGGTTACAAAGAGATAGTAGTTGTTTCTGAGGTTGGGGTCCATGAAACTAAGGAGGGATAAAATCTTTTTTTAAAAAAATGAATATTATTAGATGAATATATATATGAAATAGGATGAGGGAATGAGAAAGAACTATTTTATCAATGAGAATGTGGTCAATAGAACTCAATGGCCAACTCAAAACATTGTCTCCTAGTGCACTTTACACAATCTGTAGACTTGTTCTTACATTCATGGGCTTAGTGGGCCTTGGTCCCCCCTATGCATGTACACTTAATTTGATGCACTAAATTCCCTTATATGTCAATCAATCTAGTTTATTCTCCATTCCATCGGTTTATATTGGTATCTTTCTCCCTGGGTGAGTAAACATGCCAGTTTATTTACTTATTACAAAAAATAAATAACATCGTAAAAATTCCACAAGGTAAAATAATTTTTTTCTGAGATAAAATTCCTAAAAAACATCATTTTTTCTAAAAAATTTATTTAAATATAAATATTCGCAAAAAATTAATTAATCATTTGGGTATAATGAATTAAAATTAAATGAAATTAATTATATAAAATTCAAAAAAACACTTGTAAAATAGAGATATTAAATACCTCGATACATAAACCAATGATTTCAATCAATCATAAAATATAAACATAAATAAAAATAATAAAATTCATACCAATATTAATATCACATATAAATAAATAAAATGCTATCAATGGATAAAAATTAAACTATTAAGTTCCACATAAAATATAAATTCAACATAACATATTTCGATGAAACAATCAGCTCATGTTTTTCCCCTTTCCCATTGGAAAATGATAGGTGCTTTCATGTCATCCACCCAAGCATCTTTATTAATCATTATTAATCTTTCCCTTTTTTTTCTACCACACCATTGAATTTTTTCTCGTGTCACTGAAGGTAAAAAAGATTAAGTAGACCTATTCTCATATAGTGAGTATATGATCCTCCCACATAAATAAAGATCAATGTAAAAGATGGGTTTAAGGACATGCTTTTATAAATAAAAACTCCCCAACCATTTTAAATGTGACATTGTTCAATCATATCTTCAAGAAGATTCAATGAAATCTCTAGTGGGAATCATGTCCCATGAACTCTTAAGATATTTTTCTCAAGAATAATTGGAAATATTTTTTCAAGAAATCCTCTTGGGAATGAAACCATATAGTAAATATTCAATCACTAGTTGTATTCTCCATAACAAAAAATACATCAACCTGAATTTGAAAACATCAAAGCAAGAAAAATATTATGTAATTTTATTTTACATGAATCATCAATCTTCCTCAATATCTTGACTTATCAAATCAGTATTTATGATTCTCTATAATCACTCAATTATACACCTTACTCATTCAATTATTATTAATACAAAAATATAAAACATTTAATAATGGGATTCATAATCGATCCTTTCATCTTCTAGAATTGAATGTAGAGAAATTATAAAATGTGGGAATGAAAATTATCTTTAAATCTAGAAAAATATAAAAATAAATATAGATTTAAAATTTAATGAATATAAAATTGAATTCCCATTACAATGAAACATTAATCATCCAGCTTCTTTCTTCTTGGTGATTCTTCTTCACATGCTTCCATGACAGTCCTATGAAATAAAATTTCCCTATAAAATATAAGGAACCATATTCCTTGAAATAAAGAAATTGATCAATAAATATCCTAAAAAAAATCTTAAAAAATGTCCCATTAATATGGGTAAAATGAAATCCTATAAATAAAATAAAATATTTGGACGACTACCGCAAATATGTTATTGGTTAAGATTTTTTAGAAGGAACTTACCTCTTAAACTCATGTATTAGTATTTTCATAAAGAGAAATACGTCTTATATTGATAAAATTTTGACTTATTAGAGCATTGGTCATGCAAATTATCACACTCCGTTGTGCCCTGATTTGTTTTAATGAGGCGAACATCAATTTGAGGATTGAACATGAATAATCAATTCCTTGATTTTCTACACTTTGTAGAACTCCACCATATCTTCTTCATATGTTTCTCTTTGTTAAAATTCGCCATTGTAAACTTGAAGTTCAAAATCAACCATTTCATTGTCTTATCCACAAATTGTAGGAGGTAACCAAAATCCCTATAACTGTAAAGATAGTTAAAATACCACTTGGTTTGTCCATTCTTGGAAAATATCAGCTTTATCATCATGAAATTTTTAATGTGTCATATTATACTCTTCTTACTTGTTAGAGGGATAAACTTCTTGATGTTTTTATACAGTTTAATATAAAATTAATTTAAAATAATTTATATATTCAATAGCATTAGAAATATGAAACACTGAGCATTAAAGAATATTAAAATATAATTATTTAAATATGATTTTCAAACCTATTATTTAAATTATACGATATGAATTGTATTTAATGAATTATAAAATATATTTAATGTTCCCAATAAATACAAATATATTGATTAATTCTTTATAAATAACACTAAATTTTTATAAATGTAATTTTATAATTCAAAATTAGGTTTTCTTCCACAAAAAATATTTTATTGTACATTTTTTTATAATGTTATAATTAATTTATTGAAATTTTAGAAAATTTAATAAATCAAATGAACATAATTATTTAAAACAACATGAAAAAAATTATCTTCTGCTAATATTTTGTAAATTTTTTAAAAATTTTGAAGTGTTTGTGAACAGTAAAAAATATTGATTTTTAAGAAAACAAATATTTTCTTTCAAAATATTTAGAAAGTAAAATTCTTTTTTGGATTAGTTTTAAAATTTTATTTTCATAAATTTTATAAAAAATAATATAATTATTGTTTTGTAAATTAATTTTATATATTAATATGGTACAAAATTATAATTGTACTGAAAAGAAAATTTTTTGAAAAGTTTTTTTATTGTCCTGTTTTCTGGAATTTATTTTAAATTAAATTTTCTAACTTATTTGTTTTCAATAATATAAAATTGATTCAATTACTTTATTTGGAATATAAAAATTTGGAAACAATTCCCCTTTTATTTTTTTCTGTATGAAAAGTAATGGTAGTAATATTTTTACCATGAAAATTGGTCAATCGGGAAATTAAAGAAAAAAATAAAATGATAAGGACTGAAAAATAACCTAAACACTGTGCAATATTTTGTTAAATGGAATATCTCACCCATAATCACCTAAAATTTTAATTGATAGCCCTTTACTTCCATTTAGACATGATTTTAATCTTTATAATACTTAATTAAATTTAAAGAAAAAATAGTCACACTCTACAATATTTTTAACATAGGTAAAAACCTAGAATATTTTTAGTTATAAATATTCATGTGAAAGATAAATTAGCTTGTTACCATGGTAATTTATTTTAAATTTTTTATCAAGTAACTATGTTAAAATCCAATTCAATTTCATCATATTAATTATACAATTAATAAAAAAATTAATAAAAAAATTTAAAAATAATATAAATAATATAATTCGAATTAATTTTTTTGTTATTGGATTAATTTTGATAAAATATACTTATTATATAGGATTATATATATTATAATCTATTTACATTGTTATGTTGTAGTTTTAAGAGTCAAATTAAATGAATATTATTCAAATTGATATTAACATTATTTCATGACAAATAAAAAATAATTAAATGATTTAAAAAGTCAAAGAATATTATATTTTTTTAAGTTAATGGTATATGGTTTATAAAAAAAAACCGTGCGCCATTTTTTTATATTAACTATATTAAACCCTTAAGATTAAAATACTTTGATATCACCATATTTGTCATAAAAGTTTATCAAAGGGTTAAAAAATGGTAAGTGTAGAAATTTGACACAAAATTGACTAAATTTTATTATATGAGAATATTTTGAATAATACTCATTTTATCTACAAATAACATTGATTTGTTTCCATTTTTACATCAAAATTAATTTATATTAATTTAATATTTTAATAAGTTCTATAATTTCCCCTCTTCTCTCTTATAAAAGGTAACATATTCTTCTAATTTATTTACACATTAAAAATAATTTGGATCAACCATTACTAATCCAAATCACTTTCTAAAAACCCTCTTTATATCATAGTGATTTTTATTGGTAAAATACTAACATTGTAGGTCTTCAGGTGATAATAAAAGAAGTTTGACCGAATAAGTAATATAGTTTGAACCCAAGAATATTTTTTATTTATTCTTTCGTATACATTAAATATTCATTAAACATGATAATATAATAAAATCAATATCCACCATATACTAAGATTTTATTATGTAAATTTCATAAAATATATTCCAACCTCCATCAAATTTGAATGGAATCCACTGTTTATTTGTATGGTAGACTATGGCCTCATGGACTGATGTAATTCATATTTTATCAAAACATTTAATAGTGGGGTATAAATATTTATTTCTATAATGATCGTAGAAAAAATGGTAATGTTACATGTGCATATGTACAGCCTTCGGTCACCATGATTGTAACATAGTTCATTTTTTTAAAAACAAACAATGTTTGTTTTAAAATTATTATTGTTGTATGATAATGGTAATTATTTATTTATTAGTCTATATAACATGATTAATTGATTTCCACATTAACCACTATCATCCTATCAAAGTCATTTTAGACTTATAAGTTGAAAATCATCAAAATGTCTGATAAGAATTTAATTTCATATGTATTTGAATATTATAAGGAAATTAACCAAATAAAGGAATAACAAAAATAAAAAACGATCCTAAAAATGTAAATTATTAACATTATTTTAGTATTTAGGAAGATAAAGAACATTTGTAATGATTCAAACTCAAGGTTAGGGGATTTATTTTAAAAAAATTAAGGGTTCCCTTAAATATATTTTTCTTCCATATCCCTATTTCTAAAATACTTTTATGGATGTATTTAAATATACTTAAAATAATTACAAATGAAATTTAATATAACTTTTTATATTATTTAAAATTAATTTATATGAATATGTCTATGGATTGTATTGACTTTATTTACAAAAATATAAAAACAATGTTCTATTTTAATGTTTGCGGTGAAAATGAATATTATTTATAATGTAATTGTTATTAGATTTTTGGATTCATATAAAAGATTAAATGTTTTATTTAATGATAAATAATTCTTCAATTTGTTCGTATTATTTTCTCGATGGGTTTAAAAATGGAATGGATATTTCAATATCCAGAAATTTTTTATTACGGTTGAAATGTATATTTTGAAAACACTAATATGTTATGTTTTATGATAATGTTATGGTTATTGGGAATTTTTTATGATGATGCGCTATTTTTTAAACCCAATGGATGTGTCATTCTATGAAATATCTCTAATGCATTGGTTAATATTTATATTAGAAATTAGACTATGAGGGTTATTCCATGTACTACTATAATGGACGTTTCAAGTGTTATTGTAATCATTACTCCAAGTATGACCGTGATGGTTATTCCATGTGAACAATGAAGGTTTTTACATTTATAACAATGTTAATTATTAAATATCTTAGAGTAATATGAGAATTATTCCTCAAGTTATGTATATTATTTATCAATTATGTTTATGGGTTCTTATGCAAATATTAGGATATCAAAAAGGTAATAAATTATATTATTTAAGAAGATGAAAATCATGTACTTCTTCCCAATGGTGAAACATATGTCATTTTTATTTTCATAATTTCAAATAATCTTTATTATGTTTATAATTCCTTTAATATTTGTTTATAAAATTTTTTATGAAATAGTTGGGTAGTAAAGTTAATTTCTTTAGTATAAAAATATTTATTATGAACCCAATGGTTATTTTTAAAATGTAAAAAAAAATTAGTTTTCCCAGACTACTGATTCCTATATTTATTTTTATATGCATTACTATTTTTTTATGGTGATAAAAAATATACAAAAATTATAGGTTTTTAAGGATGAGTAGGGGCAAGGATGTGGTCAATATGAAAATTTTGAAGATGTGACATGAAAAGAAACTTATTATATTTTTAAGTTGTTTTGTAATTGAAAAAATGGATACTAAATGGATGTGACCACTTTTTCATGTAAGGATTAATTATTTTATACTGATGGCCAAATTCACTATAAATATGAACCATAATTACCATTTCTAATGAACTAAAATGATCTATTTAATAAGAAATCAGGTTTTTGTGATGATTAAGGTCAATTATTTGTATATAAATTCAATGATATCATGTATTACATCAACTATTGCCCCATCCTAATTTTCTTTTTATTAATTTAATTATTCATTTTATTTTACTTCTTTTCGGGCCAATGTTGAGTATTTAATCCATATTAATTTTAAATTCAAGGTAATAATGGTCATTTACCGTGTCCTTGCAAATTAGTTTGTATTCCTTAATTCATTATTTTAGAATTTGTTAGTAATAAAATACATCCATGAACATGAATCATAACTAATAATGTATTACCTCATATCCACTTAGGAATGGTTGTGGGAGGCCTCCACCCTATATCTTGATCATCTCCTTGAGTTGATCAACAGGAGGTGATATATCTGTTACATTAATAGAGAGGTGTTCATTTTATTCTATCATTTTTTGTATCCTTTACATCACGACACAATATATTACCCCAAGAATATTAAAACAAAATAATATATAAAAACATGAATTTATATCAAAAAACAAAAAATTGATTGAAAAAATAATTTTATATGATATCATGTTAATGTTTTCATTATTCTATGTCCCCAGTAATGGTAATAAAAGGTAACACAGCTAAAGGGTTTATTAACTTCACAATAGTAGCAACCCCTACCCTAGCATCCTAGATCCAATTTCTACTACCATTACAATATAATAATATTCAGGGAATCACATCTTGATGGACTATATAGTTTAGTAATATTGGTATACTAGATATATGAGGCACACATTACTTTTGAATACACAAATTACAATATTGTTTTTAAAAATAACTCGATTCTATCTAGTATATCACTACATATCATCCACTGTAAACATCATGGAATCATGGGGGAAGGTAACTAAATAAGGTTGATCTCAAACTATCAGTAAGGGTAAATTAATTTAGAACTTTTCATGAATAAATAAGAATAAAAAATATATAAAGTTAACAACATGACACACATTCCTTATAATCAACTAACTGAGAAGGATGTGCATCGAGATATAATGTCAATGGGAAGATCACAAAGAAATAATAAATAATGAATGGTAAATAACTAAGAATTTAAGACATTATAATAATTTAACAATGAATAATAAATATGGAAAAGTGAATAACTAAGAAAGTGTTCCATTTAAATAATTGGATAAGGCATAATCAATTTTTAATGCTAAATAACTGAAAACACATGTCATTTAATCAATAAATAAGAAATTTTAATGCATCCAGAGATATCTTCATAGTGAAAATATTATGATGAGTAAAAATGAATACTAGATGAAGGAAGTTCTATGTTATTGAACATTGTGTCTCAAGCACATTATACTTCTACCGTCAAGTCCTTTCACATTATAGTATAAAATATTGGTAACACCTGTTTAATGCATTATTAACTGATTTATCTCAAGAGACATACCGATGCAGTGAGGGGAAACATAATATTAGGCCCAACCCAACAAATTAGTTCCAAATAATTTTTCTTATATCAAATAATCTATTTAATTCCTGAATAAATATTTTTTAACGTCAAATATCCGTATTGAATAAAAAATATTCAATTAACAATATTCCCCATTTAATCAAATAACATTAAAAGTAAACATTTTATGTAAAAAATGTTGTATGTTTTGGGAAATAGTAATATACATGATAAATAATATGTATATTTAGGTGAAATTTAATTTCTAAGGATCACGTGGAAGTGAATATTTCTAGGGGAAGTTAATAACTACACTATGAAACAAGGAAGTGAATTTCAATACAATCCTTGGTCAAAATAATCATAAACCATCTAGAGGAACAATAAGGATGCTATAAAAATATACCCATTTGATTAATAATATGCTTTCATTTCATTTATGAATAGAAATTACAAAAAAATTCTATAAAAACATTCTTGATGAAAATATTCTATTCATTTTGAAAAAAATTGGAAATATTATTCTTTGAAAATTACTTTTAAAAACATTATATCTAAAAATACCCTAAAAATTTTTCAAATCAATCTTTGAATAAATTATTTTCATGATGTAAATTTAATCCATCTATTCCATAAAATTTAAAAAAAACATTCCTTATGTAATTTAAAATGGTGAGGAATATTCCTTAATCAAAATACGAATAGTATAATTTTTTAATTTTTCCATTGAATTCAAATAGAAATTATTTTAAAAAAGAAGTAATATTACTTAGAAAAAAATATAAAGATTAAAAGTTTGTTAAATCATTTTTAAAAATCATTTTTATATGGTTTAAAAAAATTTGAAAACATTTTTTAGAAAATATTTTTTTGGAAGAAAGATAATTTTTTGATCGAAGAGAAAAATGGGTCCATAATTTCTTAAAAACATCTAAAACATTTTAAGTACTAAGAATTGAAAAATGGTAATAATAATTGAAATTATATCTAATAAATACATAATAAGAAAAATAAACTGGTTTATTAAACAATGATAAAATAATTTACATCAATTTAAATTCAAGAATAAATAATAACTATTGGATTGATATTATGAAATAATTACTTAAAATGATCATAAAATTGAAAAGAGAATGAGTAAATGAATTAATTTTTTATCAAATATAAGTCCACATAAAATAAGGGTAAATATATTAATAAATATTCAGGATACATCATAAACATAATCTTATAATATCAAAGACATTGTAGGAGTAATATAACATAATGAAAAGAAATTGATTTATAAATTTCTTTACCACTAGATAAATTTTAATTAAAATCACATTAGATGAAATAATTAAACTTAAAAATTAAATTACCATTAATAATTAACTATTAATAATATTAGAAGTAAAATTTTAAGTATATACAATGTATAAAAGAGACATTTTGTATATCATTATAATATTTTTCAGTGAAACTAAATTGAGAAAAAGTTCATTGCCTCGCATTTCCTTTTGGGTAAACATACATTAATGTCATATATAGTGGTTTTAAACAAATTATTAACATATTCTGTAATATAATTAATATTTATAATTTAATATATAATCCTTTTGTAACAACTTATCACCCATTCATTAATAATCATTCATTATTTTCATCATTTCATGTGTTAATTGCCTTGTATTTCTTATGTGTGTTTTGTAAGAATGTTCTGGATCTTAAAGATATTTCATAGTTCTATCATATCCTTAAAAATAATAATTAAATAATTATCATATGTTTACATCAATGTTACCATTAAAACTAAACATGATTGATGGTTAGGAAAAATGATATATCTCGCGATCCTGGAGATGTTAGGGCGTACGTACACATGAGTAGAATTTCCATTTTCAAATGATCATTATGGAGAAAAGGAACATGCGATAAAATATTTGAAAAATTATAATGATATCATATATACCATATTATATACTTATATATATCATCCATTTTTTTGGTGATGAAAAGTGACTCACCTCACTTCATGGTGGAGGCAGTCCATATGTACACGACTGTTTTTATCATCATTATGTAGGGGAAAAGGAATGAAATAAAATAATATAAATTATATTTTCTGAATTATAAGTAGTTAATTAATATCATAATTATGTAATTTATATAAAATATAATCATTAACATTGTATTTATCAACTTTTATATTAAGAATTAGTGAAAGATAGAGCACATCGCTTTTGAGGCGGTATTCCACCATAATCATGAGTGATGTTATCATATCTCCAATAAAATAGAATGTGAAAGTATATATATTATATAGTGAATCTAGAGGTATAAATATGTTATACATATCAAATATATACATTATATCCAAAATCATACCCAACCTTGATATGAGGAAATGGAAAAATGAATGACATCGGTTCGTGGGGTAGTAGTCTTCCTTACACACAAAAAGCTATTTCATTAACCATTTATTGAATGTTTCTTCAGTTTAGGTCATATCATTTACATAATAACATCTATTTATATTTTAGATAATAATATTATTATATAATAACGATTTAAAAAAAATTTAGGATGTGGAGTGGGAAATAAAACGAAGACGCTTGTTGAATAACATTAACTCTCCTTTGGTTATCCTCCATGGGTTTTCACTAAAGACAAAAAATATTGTCTTAATGACAATATTAAGGATTTGAAGATGAAGGGAGGGAATTTTTAAATTTATTTTGTATTTTCTTTTCTACAACATAGATTTATTTTGTTGTCAATATGATAGGAGAGGGGAGAATATTTATATGTGAGGGAGAGGACTAGCATTGTATTTTTTAAAAGATTTGTATGATAATGTGTTTAACCTCATGTATTAGGGTGAAATAATTTTTATTAAATTATACAAGAATTATATACATTAATATAATATCATATATAATCTTTTAACATTACTTTGTTAATAATATATTAGTATTATCGATGTTTCGAGTGTTAACAGATTCATTTTCCTTTATATTATTTGTTATGTGAGTCATATTTGTTATGGATGGGATTTATATTATTCATGTCCAGAATTATATCAAGTCTCTAAACATTATTTTTAATCATCAAATGAAAATTAGTCTTGAATTGTTATAAAGGAGAACGAATCTCATCGCGTTTGTGGAGACGGTAATTCGTACATATGCACGAGAGATAATATCATTATTTTGATATTAAAATGACATATAACTGGATGTAATATCATATATACAAAATAATTATCATGTTATATTTATTATTTACATCAATTACACATCATTATTTTACCCATCCAAATAATAATGTATTGAATAACAATTACACCAAGACGTGGAAACGGTAAGCCGTACGTACGCACGTGTGGTGACATATCATTCAAAAGATGGATAGAATAATGAATATGGATGTACCATTTTAAAATAACATCACACTATATATAAGATAATGGGGTTATTATTTTAGAATGGAAATAATAATGAAAGAGGAAGTGGAAGTAGAAAGTAACTTGAAAGAGATGATGAAATATTTACCTCTTTTCAGGTTCTTCCTTTTGATTTGATCAATGGGGATCCATAGGTTAGTGTTAAGACTAATTTATGGACTCTAGAATAAAGTGAAGACAGTTGAGAGGGTATTTGGGTAGGAATTTGTTGATAAAATTTTCTTTGATGGTGTGAATCAAAGAGAAGAGGGAGCGACCTTTTATAAGAGGGGTGAGGGGCACCTTAGGAAAAGATAGAAATATTATTTTATAATAAAATCAGTTTCGGTTTCTAATGGATCAAAAGTGGATTATTTAACGGATAAGGTGTTTATGAGTCTAAAACCACTGAACCAATAGGTTTTAGACAGGTATTGGTCACTATATTAACCTTCTCTTATATATTTAACTCTTGGTTAAATAGTTTGACATTTACCATGACTTTTTGTATTTTTATATTATATTGTTAATAAACATACTATATACTTCCAAAAGAACCCCAACTGGTTCATTAATGATACACCTTTCATTATATATGTATTATTTAAGAACCTTATATTTTTATGAATAGAATATCAATTAATAATATAATATTTATTTTAAAAACTCTTTTATGTCAATTTTGACACTATTCGGTATTTTTTTCTAATTCATAACAGAATTATTACTTCAGAAAAATTTCATCTAACCAACCCTAATATGTCATATTAACCTAGAAAAATAGTGTAATTCAATAAAAGTCTCAAATTCAATTTTCTGGATATTTATAATATTAATTTTAATATTTCTTTAATTAGGTAATTACTGCATCATCATTGTGTCATAAATAAAATAAATTATTTAATGTATAAAAAATATAAAACAAATAAAATTATATGTGAAATCTTTTTAGCTTTCTAATTAATAATTATTGTCAAATTTATCTTTTTTGTAACCTTATAATAAAAATGGTTTAGTTATTAAACATTGAATTTAACACTTTTTACTCTTCTTTGAATTAAATAACAATAAATGTTCTAATCTGACCCAAGTTGAACAAAGAGGTTCATATTTTATTTCCAAGGTTGTATTTGGTCGAATTATACTTATCTAATAGAATTAGGACATGTGTTAGTGTAATAATAATATCATTTTTACCCTTTGTTACCCTATTCACTTTTAACCGTGGTAAAAAAAAAAGTAAAAAGTTACTATTTACCAAAAAAAATTATCTTATTGAACCACATTTTACTCCTTTATATTAACTGTGTATCTCTGGTTTTTAAAACTCAACTCAAAAAAGTGGTAAAATTTAGTTTTATGTGAATTTGAAAATACATGTAGGAGGTAGATAAAAGACGGTAAAAAGTTCAATAAAATTTTTATATATCTAAAATTATTATAAACTGACTCCAATGAATTACATTGAACATATATAGATATTATGTATCAATTTTTCCCTAAAATAAATTGAAATAAAATAAATAATTATTTAAAGGAAACTCAGTTTTAAAGAATGACTCAAAGTTTATCACTATTCATCGAAAATTGAATGTTTTCAGAAATATACCAAAAATTCACACTAAGATAATTTCAATTTTCGAAATCCAAAAATGAATTATATTTTAAAAATTTCAAAACATATAAGTTGATTTAATTAATTTAAAATTATTTCCCGTTGCCAAAACCAAAAAGCGTACTTTTATGAAATAACAATTATCAAAAGATTTCCACTTGTTTTTTCCAATTTCAAAGTGAAATTACATACAATGACCAGCATTGAATTAATTGGTAATAATATAATTTATTTATTCTTCCAAATCACTAAAATGTATAATTTAACACTATAAATTATTTTTGATTAAAAAACTTGTTTTTAGTTAAAATATAGTATTTTTCACTATTCACCCAAATATGAAAGTTATCAGAAAAAAAACAAAACATTATTGAAACTGAATTATTTTGTCCCGATTCTAAAGAAGAAGTTTATTTTTTCAAATTGAATATATTAAAGTTTCAAATATTGGATTTAAAAAAGGTTCACCATTAAAAGGCGGTAAAAATGCATTTTTGAAAATTACTTCTTTTATCTAAAAGAAATGAATTTGTTCTTAAATTATATCTAAGAAACTCATAATATGGATTATAAAATTATAATGATTATATAATGTTCAAAATTCAGTAAATACTATTCTAAACCACTTTGGAATGGCTAGTTTGATAAGTCGTGGTTCACTTGAACTCGGTGTTGCGTGTAGTGCAAGTTATTGAATTACTTTGAAGAAATAACGTACTATGAAATATTGGGGTGTTACAACAAAATCTCAATTAGAATATGAACATAGATAATCCCTTTGTTCCTTCCCATGATATACCTAAACACATGGATTTTTGACCACCAAGAGTACCATGTAATATGTGGTGCATAAAGTTGTATCCCTTGTCTAGAAACTTATGAGATCCAGTTTTCTCATGTATCTATGATTTAATTATTTCATGAACTAACTAAAAAAAACTCATTATAGTTTAATAGATATTTTTAAATTTATATCTAAAAAATAACCCTGTATGTTTTGAATAGAGATGATCTGAGATTGATATTTTTTCTATTGTTCTTTAAAGGAAGAGATATTACTTACTTTCAAAACCTATATGAGAAAATATTTTAACCCAGAATAAAATTTTTAATTTATGTTTTTTATAATTCTACCCTTGGAAAACACCCATCAAGGTTATACATAAGATCACTGGTTTTGGCAAGGATAAGGGGGGTTCATTTCATGAGGAATGGGATAGTTATAGAACTCTTATAAGGTAGAGTTCCAATCATCTGTTATATCCCCAACTACTCATGGATACATTTTACAATGTCATTTCCTTATACTAATAGTACATAGTTGACCAATATTATTGTGGTGACATATAACATTTAAATAATGGTGATATTTATAAATTTTCTAATAAATTATCCCACATGTCCCAATACAGGTTCACTTGGAGAAGATCCACTAATTACACTAAATCTAATGCTAATGAAGCTAATTTTAATGAGGAAACACTAAGGTAAAAGTGTTTCCATTCTGAAATATTTGATCATAGTCAAAAATATTTTCTTAAATTTGACCTCCCTATCGTTCATGAAGAGAGTTCTCAGTTTGTAAATTATAAAGAAATAAATCACTATAAAAATGATCCATTCTATAATTAGCATTGTTCTTGATATAATAATCACCCTAGAATATTTTTGAAATATAAATGTGTAATTAATTATTCCATTACCCCGAATTACCAATCACACCACAAATAATATTTCCAAAATCAATATAGTGATAGGTCATCAAATTACCATGAGTAAATTAAGGATATGTTCTATTAGGTACTAGGTGAAATTGGTACATTAAAAATAATACATACACTAGTATTAATAGTCTATAACATCAAATGGTTCAAATGGATAGATACTTAGAATGAATAATTAAAGGAAAAATTACCATCATAACTATGTCAAACCCCACAAAAAATTCAAGATAGTAACAATCAGGTCAAGTAAAAAATCATGAACCAACTACAGAATAGTTTATGGATGATGAAATTGATGTTCAAGATGAAACTAGAAATGAAAATTTGGAACATCCAAAATATAAAAAATATGTCATATTAGAAAAATTTGAGAAAATTTATTACCCTTCAATAGAGAAAAATACAAAAAAATGTAAAATCAAGTATGATTAAGTCAAGGAGATAAATATGGATGTAAGGCTTGATGGTGAGGATAATAGTCCATCATTGTTGAATAATTATCCCCTAACCATCCTTTTTTTTACAAAGGACGAAAAATAACAATACACCTAATTACCTCAAATTTCTCCCAATACATTGGATATTCTATGTTAACATTCCATTTATGTATAATTTGATGAAAATACCATATTATCTCAAATAGATTAAAATTATCCTTGAATACAATAGGTATTTGGGTGGAATATCAATAATTAAATTGAAACAATATTGTAGTTCCACAATTCAAAATAATATTCTTCCAAAACTAAAAAACTCTATATGTTTTTCAATTTTGTATAAAATTGTTGGAAGTTAAGAGATTATGTTCTTGTGTGATCTTGGAGAAAGAAATATCTTTATATCCTAATCCATGTTTAAAAAGATGGTACATTTGGGGAAACTTTCTTCGATGCCACTGCAGCTAGGTGACATGTTACATGCTTTTCCTTATGGGATGGTAGATAACCTCTTAGTCGATGTAGGGAAGCTATATATTCCTAAAAACATCCATATTTTCTTTATAAATAGTTATAAAAAAGTATAAATTATATTATGTAGGTAATTATTAACCATATATTGGGTTTTTATTGATGTCACAAGGGGTAATATTCCCCTTCAAGACACAAAGGGAAAAAAATAGGTTCATCTTTACTAAGAGTATTCACATCTTGTGAGTTGTAAGTTGGTATATATTGGAAATTTAGTGATTAAAGATATTGTTAAAATAGAGAATAATTATACCTTTTATTATTTAATTACTTAGTCTACCAATAAACAATTTCCAAAAAAATGAATTTGAGTGCACACTCGAGATGGAATGGTAGGGGTGAGTTTACAACCAAATTAGGAAACTCATTTCTTTATACTATGATGTGGGCTATAAAAAAAAGGTTATCTTCTTGTCCATTTTTCTCATTATTTTAATTGTTTAAACCACCTCCCCCCCACCAATGAACCAACACCTCAATATTCTTCTTATTACTACTATGGCATCCCTCCATTTTATTACATAACTTTTCATTACATTTTACAAACATAGGTTCTGTATTGTCTAGTGTCTTGGAAATCAAAAAAATTGGAACCTGAAAACATAAAATAATATTTTAAATCCCCTTAAAAAACATCTTTAAAATTTCATCCTATGTAAAATTACTCTATCTCATAACCTAGAGACACACATAAATGGAAAGGGTGAGCTAACGGTCCAGTAAGGAAAACAAGGGAATCAATTTACTTGTGAAACCAATAAAATTTTGATAAAAAAACAAAATTTCATGTGCAATACATGTATATGAATATCATAATGAAAATTACCTGAATCATAACATGAATATATGGCTACAACATTTAATTTATACATTAATGAACATATCACCAAGGTTCACCCCCAAGGTGTCATAAACATTACCAAGTTAATTTACCAATGTATCGTGAAATTTTTCATCTCTAAAGATTAAATTCAATACATAATTCATTGGTGGGAAATCAGGTAGCACCCTTAATATGTTTTTATTTTTATGTGATCCATATATATCTTAATAAAAAATTTCCTAAATAACCCATAGAGAGTAAAAGTAATGGGGTTCAATTAAAAATCGTGACATTTTAAACATCCTTAAAAATGTGATCGTTGTGTCATTTATAACCTATGAAAAGGGATTAAGGGTTATATCTAAATTACAGAATCAAATAAATCAATTTTATGTACTGATTAATACCCCTGGAGATGAACATCGATTTGGGTATTCCCATAAATAATATAATAGAATTTCTTGGGAAAAAGAGAGGGATGCTGAAAAGAAAATTTTGCAGCATAATAGCTATATAATATGGTTTTAGAAAAAAGTAAAAATAGATGGGACAAGGATATCCCACCCATAATTGAATAATTTTACATTATAGGGATATAATAAAATTTAAATAAGATCTTGCTGTGGATATTTGAAAGAAATACCACTTTAAAAGGAATCTTCAATAAATACAGAAAATGGGATTTCTTTTACTAAAATTTGGCAGCCTAACGACATCACATTAAAATCCATAAAATCAATTGATGATAACAGAAAGGGTATCTCATAATTTGGACTTAAAATGGACAGAAAAAATGATATATGAGATCATTTCCCAACATAATATGATTGAAACTAGACGACATAACTTAATGGAAATCATGAGTAAAAAAAGAGGGTGGAAGGTTCCCTTACTATGAAGAGTGACTTCAAAAGCATGATGGTTGGGACCATGGGGGACTGAACGAACCTTGGCATTACTCCTTGGGAGGTTAAAGAACTATAACTTAGTTTATATGGATTTTTGAATGAAATTAATGAGTTAATGGCGGGGTATTTATAGAAAAATTGAGGGAATATTTAATTAATTTCCAACGGACACCTCATCGGTGGTATTTACAAAACCATGGGCTTTCCCATGGTATTTTCCTATGGTATTGGACACATGGGACCCCTAATTGAATATATTACTAGTAAAAAGTGGGATATGATGAATAAATCAATAATGAAGTCATTAATCACACCATAACTCAAAACATTATCTTTACTATTCACGAAAAATTAAACTGTTTCTGAACAATCCCAAAAATTTAACCTAACCTAATATCGATGCTCTAAATTAGAAAATGAACACAATTTTATGAAAATAATTTTCTATATAATTTTAATTTAATTTTTAAATAAATACATTATTTATTCCAAATACACAACTTTAAATCTATAAATTATTTTGTAACACCTTTAAAAAGTAATCAAGGCCCCATGAAATTATCGTATAACCATATGACAATAAAGTAAAAATTTATGATTACATTTTAGGAAAATAAATTTCAATTTTAAATTTTTAAATAAATTACAAAATTGTAAATAAAATATTTATGACTTAGAAAAAAACCAAAAACCAATACTATGATCATTTTTTAACTTTAAAGATGTCTAAATTGTATTTATACCCTCATGGGTGAATTTTCTTTTCATGGCTGATTTACTATTCATTTCTATTCATTACTATTCATAAGGGTATATTACTATTCCTAATTTACTATTCGCTAAAAATTAAATTGATCTTTTTAGACTCTAAATTACTTATTCGTTAAAACTCTAAAAAGCCATTTTATGAAAATCATTTCACATTATTAATTATTTAATGTTTACATGAATATTTAAAAATACCTTTTTAACCAAATTCATCAATAATATTCATCCTATATTTATCCAGATATTTTAAAATCACAAATTTAACCATAATAAGATATATAATTTTTATTTATACCAAGGGATTACAAAAAGAATCTAAGGCCTCATTACATAGACCCTTATAACACCTGCATATGATATAAGAGTAAGATGTTCTATGGTGATAAAATATTGGGGTGGCTCAGACAACATTGCCCAAGTGGTGATTTCTATCAGCATGAACTTCTCCCTTATGTGATTACATTCAATCATTACATGTTGAAGATCAGCTTGGGATTGGCCTAGAGAAAAGCCCAAAGATGGTACCACCTTCCCAAGCTCTGATATATGGGCATCGTACGACCCGAGTCTACTGGATGAGGCCATCGACTCTTCATTCTGTATTAATTAACCAAGATCACTTGTAATTATAAAAAATAATTGTAACATTAATATTTTAGTTTCGAATAGTCATATTGACCAATGGTTATATAACAGTCAGAACCCAATGGTATCACTTCATTAATTAAAGGAAATTATTTTATGGGTTAAAAAATGAAATAACACACTAATTTAGGAAAAAAATATTATTCAAAATTTCTAGCTGTAACATTTTTCCCGCCTTAAGAAATTTCATCCCTGATATTTTAACTCAAGCCCTTAGAAGAGAAAAGGTGTGGGTAATTCAGCCTGATAGACTCCTCTGGTTCCCACGTGACTTCTTCACATTTGTGGTTCCCCCAAAACACCTTAACAAGGTGGGCAGTCTTGTGGTGTAGAACCTTATCTCTACGATCCATGATCTCCACCGGCTGCTCCTCATAAGAGATTTCATGTTCCAGTTTTACCACCACTAGATTTTGTACATTTTAAGGGTTAGGTATGTACTTCCCCAAGAGGGATACATGGAAGACATCATGAAATTGTTCTAGATAAGAAGGAATTGAATTTCGATAGGCCATTCCTCCAACATAATCAATGATTTCATTAGGGCCAATTTACCAAGCATTGAACTTCCCTTTCTTACCAAACCTCATGACTCACATAAAAGGTGAAATTTGAATAAATACTTTATCACCAACATCAAACTGCATGTCTTATCGATGGTGGTAGACATATCTATTTTGCCAACTCTGAGTAGTCTTAATGTATAGTTGGATTCCATGAACATTTTCTATCATCACTTGGACAAGATCAGGCCCAATAATCCTTCTCTCACTAGCTTCATAGAAATAAGTAGGATTTCTAAATCACTTACCATATAGAGCGTCATAGGATTCCATTTGAATGCTCAAGTGGATTCTTTTGATGTTAGAGAACTCAGCTAAAGGGAGATATTGATCCCATCCACCTTTAAATTCCATTGAGCATGTTCTCATCATATCCTTGAGTGTTTTAATATTCCTTTCAGACTGGAAATCGGTTTGGGGATGATAGGTCGTACTAAAATTCAATTCAGTGCTCAAATCATGTGGAAGACTTATTGAAAATTTTAATGTGAACCTTGTATCACAACCAGATACGAAAGAAAGTGGAACTCCATGCAACCTTACCACTCCATTTATGTAATTCCTTGAATGTTTATCAAGAGATAAATCTTACCAAATGGAGATAAAATTGGTAGTCTTGGTGAGACGGTCCACAATAACCCATATCGCATTGTTTCTTTTTGATATTCTCGGGAGACTAGTGACAAAGTCCATATAGATATTGTCTCACTTCCATGCAGGTATGGGTAGTGGTTGTAATACCCCATTAGGA
The DNA here is from genome assembly GCA_963277665.1 of Viscum album. Classification (NCBI taxonomy): domain Eukaryota; kingdom Viridiplantae; phylum Streptophyta; class Magnoliopsida; order Santalales; family Viscaceae; genus Viscum; species Viscum album. The sequence goes on along the minus strand of OY728126.1, from coordinate 1,390,083,178 downwards.
AGTTTTCTCTCTGCCTTCACTTGTTGATATACCAGGAACCCTGAAGTGTATTCAAAAATCTCCCATTTCATATTATCTTACCAATATTGTTCATGAAGGCCCCTATACATTTTTGTGCTTCTAGGATGTATAGAGAGTTTAGAGCTATGAGCTTCATCCCTCGGCACCTTCTTTATTTTCTGAATAGATGTATCACATAGTCTTAAACAAAATTTAAGTACACCTTCTTTATCAATATTGAACTTAGGAAACGTCATATCCTTCATAGCCTTAAAGATATTCTGTAACAATGTATCTTCATTATGAGATTTATTGATCTTCTTTTGTAATGACGGTTGAGAAATCATTTGGGACAGGGTTGATGATGTCACATCCCTTATAATTCCCATGTACAGCTTTACTAGGTCATTGATCAAAGGATCTCATTGAATCCTTATCATGGAAAGAACAACTGTGTCTTTCCTTCTTAATGCATCAACGACTTTGTTTGCTCTTCTGGGATGTTAATGAATTGAACGATCATAGTCTTTGAGATGTTCCAACCATCTCCTCTATCTCATGTACAATTCCTTTTGTGTGAAAATATACTTCAAATACTGATGGTCTGTGTATATATAACATTTATCCCCATAAACATAGTGCCTCCATATCATCATATGAAAAACGACTGTAGCCAGCTCTAGATCATGGGTTGGACAGTTCTTCTCACGAGTCATCAACTCTTGAGATATATAACCAATGACTTTGTCATTTTTCATGAGGAAACACCCAAGACCTTTCATAGATGCATCCCTAAAAATAAACAATCATTCTCTAATTGAGGGTAGAGTTTACATGGGTGTAGTAACCAATCCCTTCTACAGATCATGGAAACTTTCGTCACATTCCATTGTCCAGATGAACATGAACCCTTTTCGAGTTAACTTGGTTAATGTATTTTAAAGTCGTGAAAATTCATTCACAAACCTCCTATAATATCCTGCTAATCCAAGGAAACTATGAATCTCTGTTATTGTTGTAGGCTAAGGCTACTCCTATACAACATTAGTCTGTCTAGGGTCAAATATGATTTCTTTATTGGTAAAAATTTGATCCAAGAAAAAAAACTTGTTGTAACTAGAATTCACATTTTTTGAACTTCCCTAAAAGCCTCTCCTTCAATAGAGTTTTAAAAATAACCCTTAGATGATCCTCATCTCCCCATGAATTTTGTAATATATCAAAATATCCTTAATAAAAACAACAACAATGTTTTCATGGTAGTCCTTAAAGACTCTATTCATCAAATACATAAAAATAGCAGGTGAGTTAGTCAGTCCAAAGAGCATAACCACAAACTTATAATGCCCATATCTTGATCAGAAGGCAGTTTTCAGAATATATTTTTTCTTCACTCGCAATTGATGATAACCATATAGAATATCAATCTTAGAGAAGAATTGATCCCCATGAAGTTGTTCAAATAAGACATCAATTCTTGGAAGAGGATATTTTCTCTTCACTGTGATCCCATTTAGTTCTCTATAATCGATGCATAGCCACATTGATCCACCTTTTTCATCCCAAATAGAATAGGTGCTTCATAAGGAGACACACTCTGTCGGATGAAACCCTTCTCCAAAAGATCATGGAGTTGTTTTTTTAACTCCTCCAGCTCCAATATTTCCATCCTATATGGGGTATTTGATATTGGATGGGATCCAAATATGAGTTCAATGCAGAACCCAGCCTCTCCTTCTCAGGGAGGTCCGGATAACTCCTTAAGGAAATACATCAATGTATTCCTAGACTATGGGGACGTTTTCTATCCTCAAACTCTCATTTCCTTTTTCTTCTTCACCGATGACCTCCATAAAGAAGGATATATGAGGTTATTTTAAACAAACATCAGGTTGAGATATCTCTCCTTGGGAGATAACTCTTGGTTTTCCATTCAATACTACTAATATTTCCTTGCTTCTTCATTTGATCTTAGAATTATACTTTGAGAGCCAGTCCATCCCAAGTATAACGTCAAATTCTAGAATGGGAATGACTAATAGATTTTTGATAATATTGTGCTCACTAGATTAAATACTAGAGTTTCTAAACACTGAAAATTCTTCTATAATCCCACCTGGAGTCTTGACAGGTAACAATACTTTTAGAAAATTTGGGGTTGATACTAAAATCTTTTCAAACTTGGAGAAAATAAAGGAATTCGTAGAACCAGAATCAAACAATGAACTTTATAGATTTAAGGGAACAACAAGAGTACCTGCCACCAAATCATTTGGTGATTCAACTTTAGCCGTAGTGATTGAAAAAGTACGACCTTGGTCGATTGGCCTTTGCTGAGGATGATGGTGATTCCCCTCCACTACCCTCAGAGTGGGATAGTGATTGGAAAAGTGCCCAAGTTTTCCAGACTTATATCATTGGACATCAAGTAGGGCCTGCAACATCTTCCCCTTTTCATTAGTGTTGGGAATTTTTTGCTTCACCTCACTATGAAAATTCTTCACAATGTGGCCATCTCTACCACACTTGTAGCACTTCCTACACCCGAGAAGGCAGTTCCCAAAATGCTTCGTCGCATATTTATTACACATGGGATGTTGTAATTTCTTGCCTCCTCTTCCCTGATCAAAGCACCTCCCTAGGATCGACTCCATAGATCTTTTCTTTTCAATGTATTTATGAGACCATTTCATCTCACCGAACTCTATTTGGACTTTCATAGCACTACGCTTAATCTCCTCGTATATATCATAATCTCAATTGGATAGATTCTTTCGTAGATGAGGTCTCAGTCTGCCGAAGAAACTATTAGCCATACCATTCAGATACATGAAAAAGTTAGAGGTGTAATGTGAATTCCTTCTGAAGTTCATCTCATAGCTTCCCATATATTCATTCTCCTTCTTCTTCAGCTCGAGAAACTCCTTCTTAATTCTTGTTCTCATCGATCGAGGGAAATACTTTTTGAAGAATGTACCTCTAAACTCTTCCCATTCCATAGCATCAACTTCCACTCTTGGCCTTTTGTTTTTAATTAGTTCCCACCACTGATCAGCTTCTCCCTCTAAGAAAAAAACATCCAATGTAACCTTCTCTTGTTCAAAACACTAGAGCAGAGAAAACATCTTCTCGATAGGTAAAATCCACTATCCCGAAATCAATGGGTCGGTAGATCCACATAAGGATGCTAGTTGTTAATGCATAAAGGACTCAACATAAAGTTGTTCCCCTCACAGTGAGATCAGTATCCCCACATGATTCAAGTTATTTCCCATAACATGAGTCAGTTGGTTGATCATTCACATTAAGGTTTCCATTATCACTTCCATCGTAGGGTTGTCAGTGCATGTTCCATTGCAGTCATAATTTTCACATTTCCTCCTATATCCCACCATTTTCTAAAAGAATAAAACCTTAGTGAGAAGATTACATCCTTTTTTAATCCATTAACTATAATGGATTTTATGTCTTAAAACTTCTTTTATTAAACAATTACATTTCTATATAAATCCTTCATAATAATTAATAAGATGCTTACGATTAACCAAACGTATACCCTGGGAGTGTCGTGACCAAGGCTGCACCATGGCCTGGTGTTGTATATCTAGATACACCAAGATAAGCCCAAAACTCTTTTTCAAAGTTTTAACTCTTAGGTAAATATGTTCAAGAGCCTCCTCTACCTGCTTGTATCCATACACCGATGTATTTCCTTGATAAACCACTTACTCAATACTCAAAGAAATACCAAAAAGTATTCCTATATTTAAACTTTTCTATAGGTTTATTCCTAATTTTTTCATATCATAATTTTGATAAATAACTAATCTATCCTTTTATACCAACTATGGAATCCCACCTTTTTATTACATAACTTTTCATTACATTTTACATATAGAGGATCTTTAAGGTCTAGTGTCTGGGAAATTAGGAAAAATAAAACATGGAAACATAAAATACTCTCTTAAATCCCCTTGAAAAGTTTTTGAAAAGTTCATCATATGTACAATTACTTCATCTCATAACCTGGAGACATACATCAAAGGAAAGGGTAAGCTGAAGGAACAGTAAGGAAAACAAGGGAATCAGTTTACTTGTGAAATCAATAAGAAGTTGATAAAAAATGTAAAGACATGTGAAATAAAAGTAGAGACATATAATAATGAATATAACTTGAATATGTGGCTACATCATTAAATTTAGACATTTCTAAACATATCACCAAGGATCATCCCCATGGTATCATAAAAATTACCAAGGTTATTCACCTAGGTATCGTGAAACTCGGCATCTCAAGAGATTAAATTCCTTACCCAATGCATAGGAGAGATATCAATTTGCACCATTAATATGTCTTTATTTTCAAGTTATCCACATATATCATAATCAAAAATTTCATCAGTAACCCATAGAGTGTAAAATTAATGGTGTTCACTTCAAAATATTGATTTTTTAAATATTCTTAAATACTTGATTATTTTGTCATTTATAACCCATATAAATGGATTGAGGGTTATATGTATGTCAATTATAGAATCAAATAGATACATTTTAGTTATTGATGAATACCCCCAAATATGAAAATAGATTTAAGTATTCACATAAATAATATAAGTGAATTTATTGAGAAAATGAGAGATATTTTGAGACAAAAATTCTACAGCATAATAGCTATATAAAATGGTTTTAGAAAACAATAAAAAGATATGGGACAATGGTATCCCATCCAAAAATGAATAATTTTACTGTATAGGGACATAATGAAAATGAAATAAGATCATGGTTTGGATATTTGAATGACATACCACATTAAAAGGAAACATGAATAAAAATAGAAAATGTCATTTATTTTATGAAAAGTCGGCAGCCTACGACTTAACTTAAAAATCCTGAAAAACAGTTGATAAGAGAAGAAATGGTCTCTCATCATTTGGACATAAAATTGAAATCAAGAATAATATAGATGAAAATACCCCAACATAATAAGATATAAACAGGAAGACATAACAAAAAGGAAATCATGACTAAAAGAGGAGGGTGGAAGGTTCCCTTACATTGAAGAGTGACTTCGAAAGCATGAAAGTTGGTATCTTGGGCACTTGAGGGAACCTTAGGATAAATCATTGGGATGTAAAAAGACTATAACTAAATTGAGAGGTATTTTTTCAATTAAATTAATGAGGTAATGACTTTCTTATTTATAAGAAATGAGAGTGAATATTTATTTAATTTCAATGGGACACCACATTAGAGGTATTTGCAAAACCATGGGCTTGCCCATGGTTTTTTCTCATTATATTGGTTACATGGGACACCTTAAAGAATATATTACTATTAAAAAGTTGACCAGAATTATTACATCATTATTACATCATTAATTATGTCATTAATCTCACAGGAACTTGGAACAGTATTTTTAGTATTCTCCAAAAATGAAATTGTCTCAGAAAAATCCCACAAATTTACCATAACCTAATATTGATGCTCTGAATTCAGAAATTAACTCCATTTTATGAATATAATTTCTTAAATATTTTTAATTTTATTTTTAAATAAAATAGTTATTTTTTCCAAATAACAAACTATAAATCTCTAACTCGTTTTGTAAAACCTTGAAAACGTAATGAAGGCCTCATAAAATTATCATATAACCATAACATAATAAAATAACAATTAATGATTAAATTTTATGAAAATAAATTTCAATTTTAAATTATTAAATTAATTACAAAATTGTAAATAAAATATTTATAACATATAAAAAAACCAAAACTTATACTATAATCGTTTTTTCACTTTTAAGATTTCTAAATAGTATTTATACACTCATGGGTGAAGTTTCAAGTTTTTTTTTTTGGACGATTTACGATTCATTACTATTTTTAATGGTATATTACTATTTATACTCCACTATTCACTAAAAATTAATTTAAATTTATTGGACTCTAAATTTCTTACTGGTCATAACTAAAGAAGACAATTTTTTGTAAATCATTTCACATTATTAATTATTTAATGTTTACATGAATTTTTTAAAATACCTTTTTTACAAAATTAATCAATAATATTCATCTTATATTTATCTGCACATTTGAAAATCACAAATTTTACCATAATAATAAATAAAAAATTAATTTATACCAAGGGATTACAAAAAGTATCTAAGTTCTTATTAAATAGCCTCTTCTAACACATGCATAGGACCTAAGTGTGATGTGTGCTATAGTGACAGAATCATGGGGCGGATCATACAACGTTGCTCGAGTGGTAATTTCTATCAGCTAGAACTTCTCCCAAAGTCAATTTTCTTCAAGCTTCACATATTGATGCTCATCTTGGGCTTGGTCCAGAACGAAGCCTATAGATGTAACCTTTTTTCCAAGCTCAGAAAAATGGGCTTCGTGCAGCCCGAATCTACTTGAGGAGGTCATCAAATCTTCTTTCTGTATTAATTAAATAAGATCACTTGTATTTATAAATAATAATTGTAATGTTAAGAGTTTACTTTCCAATGGTCATATTGACCAATGGTCATATAAAAATCAAAAACCAACGGTAACACTTCATTAATTAAAGGATAATGTTTTTAGGAGAATAAAATGAAAAAACACACAAATTTAGGAAACAAATATTAATCAATTGTTCAGGTTTTTACACCTACAAAGCTAGAGAAATAAATATTTCACATGGTGCTTATTCTTCTATAAATGAATGTTTTTATTCAGTTTGTTATATATTTCTTTTATGATGACTCTTCTCAGAATATTAAATGTTGGATAGATGATTTTCATGACATTTTACTTGATTTGTATTGGGTAGGTTTCCATGCTTCTTTGCTTCATTGGGATGATGATAGTTTTTTCATAACATTTACATGTTCTTAGAAGACGTTGAGGGGACTTCCTCTATATCTCAAAAGGATAATATTTTAATGTGTAGTTTTTTGTTTATAGTTTGCTACTCCTTTTCACTACTAATTCTTTTTTCTAAGACATTGAATGTAACAAGTGTGGGGGTGAATAAGCTTGATGAATTCAAATGTAATTCTGGTCATTCTAATGTCTATGACTAGATTTATTCTCTGTTTCTTAATTCATTAATTGATAATATTTATTTTTAATATTTTATGGATAGAGTCTTATTCCTTGAGTTTTTTTTAGTTTTTACGTAAATTTATATAGGCTTCTAAGTTAAATGATGTCATGTGTAGACTAATTCATCTTTCCAAAGAAAATACTAAGGCATAAATTAATAATAATTCATACCCATTGAATCCTCAAGGATAAAATATTTAGGAGAAAGATTCTAGATGAAGAGTTAAATGTTTCTATATCATTATAGGAAACCCATGTTTTCTTAATTTTTATCTTATTCCTTTTGTTAAAATAAGTTATTCATCCTCAATTTTTTGATTCCATATATTTAAAAACAAAATTTGGTGTAATATCTACTACATATCTTCACTCATATTTTATTTCGATTATATTTGATAGGGTAAGTGATTAGTGACATTAAAGTGAATATGGTATGAGATACCCTTATCAACGATGACAAGTGGTGATGTGGCTAATTATGTGATAGTAAAAAGAGGCCATAGACTGTTGGTATATTTTCTAACTAGAGGAAAAGCCTTTGTGACATCAATTTAACAAAATAATTTTAGTGGGGGAAATAGGTTAAAAATTTCTTAATCATTAACTTTGGTTATTATTTTATAACATCATTATGCTTAGTTCAACTAAAGGGAAAATGACCTTAAAACTAGAAGAAAAATTTAATTTCATTGAGGTCTGATACAGGTGTTGTACAGAAATAAGATAAGATTCTTAATATATAGGGAGAAATCTCTTCACTTCATTCAAATATTTTTTTGTGTCCATTATAGCTATATAGTGATGATTATCTTATTTTTATTACTAAATTTACTTCTAGAATGTTTTATTCTTGAGGATCATGAAAAGAAATAAAAAATGTTATATATTATCAAGTTTCCATTCTTTCGTGCATCAATTTAGATTGTTTCTAAATAGAAAAATTTTAAGAAAAACAATATCATTATATAATTCCTAAGGGATAATTTCTCTTTAAATTTATGGGTTTCACTAATTATGAAATTGTTATAATTTTATGACTATTGACCTATGTAATACTATTTTTATGGATGTTTTGTTTAGAAACTAAGAAAGGGATTAATATGGGAGATAATTGGGATGAATTTATATTATAACTTGAAAACTATATAAATTTGGACTTCATTTTAAGTGACTTAACTTTTTGAACAACACCTCCAGGATCCCACTCAAAATAAAATAGTATAAGTCCTTTGAATCTTGAGTAAGGTGTAAAATATTGATCCCTAGTAGATTATTTAATTCATTAGGAATTGGGTGCGTGTTTAATCACTCTTTACAATTACAATAAGTGATTTTACAAATTGGTATACACATACATGGATGAGAAAAAGTCAAAAAATAATAATAAATTTCTATAATAATCCCAAATAATTCCATTATGGTGGGGGGAATTTTTAACGTAGATTAAAAGGATACAATTTATATGTTAAATAATATATTGATTTCAACTGATGTAATTAAAATGGATATTATTTTCGAACCTCGAGGAGAGTAATAATTTTAAGGGTATTTTTTTAATGTTTTCAATCCAATTCAACTTAATTTATTTCCCTCCCCATAGTAGAAAACTTATTATAATTGATATTATTATTTTAGTTTCATTAACATAGGATTCATGATTATTTTATTTAATGGATATATTTTTTGATTTAATTTTATTTTAATTTAATTTTGACTTATGTAGAATGTTAATTTCATTTAAGAAATATTTTTGAATAAATAAAATGCATTCAATTATCCAAGAGGGAAATTGATTTTTGTGGGGTAATTTGATGTGTATTTTATTTAATTGCATTCTATTACATCATTTATTATAATAAATTGAATTTTTATTATCAAACTAAATTTTTTTATGAATAATGTAGAATTGTAGATAATTTGGTATTTGATTTTTTAAACATTGATTTTAGGTTAATAATAATCATTTTTTATTATTTAATTTTTCTAATTAGTTTTTAAATATATATGTTTTTTTAGAGAGCCCTCATTATTTATCACTTTTTGTAATTTAAATTATGTCCATAAATTGTTTTAATACATTAATTTTTCATTTTATGTTTCACAAAATATATATATAATATTTAATGACATTATTTGATTTTAATTATTTCATTTTAAATTGTATTTTAAAATTATAAATTTAAAATATTATTAATTTAAGTATTGAAAAATTATTCTTTATTTATATTATTTTTATAAATAATTAATTTATAATATTTTATTTTAATTTAATTTTTATTTTGTTTATTTTCAAATTTATATATATATTTTTTTGTCGTTTTTATTTTTATTTTTATTTTTATTTTTTATTTTCTTGGTGAATATTTTGTGATGTAGCTGGCATAGTTAGAATACTAATTGTTCCAAAAGACCACATAAATGGACATTTTCTACATATTTACCATACATAATGGATAAACACCCATCATTCCTTTTAGTTTCATGTAATCATGTATTCTGATCATACCTACTATGAGACTGGATTTTTAATAGACTATTAGCAGGAAGAATGTTTCGCAAGAACACCCCACGGTTAGTATAGTAACCATGAGGGAATACTGTGTGTGAAAATGAGTACCTACCATTTTGATCAATCCCCAACCTAACTCATATAAAGAAGAAGCTATCCCATGTCCATATTCTTATAATTCTTCGCAAACATCATTGAAGATGAGAACCACTAGAGATGTCAAGTCACAACCCTGCCATTTTGCTAATGGTTGTGAAAATATGTCACAAGATTTTCCACTTTTTAATGTGAAGAATGTTGGAAAATAAACACATTTTATATGGTTTGTGCCTACATCACTATTGGAATGGGGGCATGATGAAGTATTTTTTATGTGTGTAAATTTTGTGGCTTGTATGGTACCTAATCTGAAAATGTTTACTTATATCTATTTATGTTTGGTTGGTTGTTTCATTGTATCTATAAAAATATTTCTGTTGTGTGAGTTGTATTCAAATAAAGTAGAGATGATATAACATTTTTGTTCTTATTGCTGCTATTATCGATCACATAAAATTATGAAGAACACCTCCAATGATCTGCTTCCGCATGCGTCTTGTGTTAACCGCTATGAGATCTTCCATCGGTGGTATCACAGGGGGATTGAAGCTTCCACTGCCAAAAATCCACCCATCAGTGGTATCAGATCTAGTTTGAAGGTGATCCACACCATGAAAAATCATTGAGAGCTGATTCCCATTTTTTGTAGTGTGGGTTTGAAGAAGAATATGATGAATGATGTCATTAACTAATTAGAGTCCTTAAGACTTCCGTCATTTGGTTTCACATGAGTATTTATTTATTTTAAATTTCAATTGGTTATTTATAATTGATTCTACAAAACTCCAATCCTCAAATGATTGTATTTTTTTCCCACTCTCTCATAAAGTAAGGTGTTTTTTCCACCAATTTCATCTTTCCCATTAAAATCATACACTTTTTTGTTATGTTTTTTTCTATCAATATCTCACAATTCCCACTCTGATTTTTATTATGACAAAAAAATTACATCATCCGTTAAAATAAATAATAATTTGTTGGAGTTTGAAAATAATTTCATATGTCTTTCTAAAAGAGAAAAAAATTGGGGTCACAAATAATTTTTTGTTGTACAATTCAAAAAAAATCATTCCTCTTATCCAAAATATTGGGCAATCTGCAACACTAAACACAATAAAAAAGAAGTTTACAACTCTAAAAAAGAAATATTCTTCCCTTACATATATATGTATATGTTTTATCAAAAAAAAGTTTATTAATATGGAGAATTCATTTTCACAATCTATGATCCCTAATATGGAAATAACTAATTGCGGTAATTGGTGCATCCAAATGTGTGTGCTCCTTGGAACCCAATATTTTATGGACATCATGTAAGATGGATACACCGAGCTGGAATCCAAAGTAGCGGATACTACACTACCAAGTATTAAAAAAACCATTCTTCGGGTGGAATGAAAGTGAGACTGTAAGGTTAAATCCTACATTTATCAATGCCTTACTGATGTTGCATTAGAAATAATTTCATTACTGAAATCATCAAAGGTGATCTAGGATACTCTTCGCAAAGCATTCCAAGGTGCCAAAAATGTAAAGCAGATTTGGATTCAATCTCTTATAGGTGTGTTTGAATCCATAATTATGAAATCTATTAAAACTATTTCCTAGTGCCATACATGTTTAATGTTTGTAGTGATCCAACTACTATGAAATGGAAAAAATGTTACAATCATGCATGTTTCTGAGAAAATTCGTCCATCCCTTAATCTAAAATTTGATTTCATAGTCATTTACCTTGACAAAACAAAGGATCTAGAGATTATATCTTTTTAATAACTCATGGGATCTCTAAAAGACCACAAACAGAAGGTGAACTGATAGAGTGAGATGAATGTGGTTGAGCATTCCCTGAAATAAATTTTTTATCTCAACAACTCCAAAATGAATCAAGGGGGATATCTCGAAGAACCCAAGTTAGAGGATTATGTGGAAAACAATTTTATCCAAAAAGGATCGGATATGGTGGAAAAATCCCAACTTGAAAAGTTGTGACTATCAGACCTATAATCCACAAGAATTTGGATGAGGAATAATTGGAGGATTCAACAATATCCCACCAAACTAAAGAAATTTTCAATGTTATGATTGAAAAAAATAAGGGCATTATAGAAATGAATGTTGGTATAAGAATCCAATAGATAATGAAACTAAGGTGGCACATGTTATCTAATAATAATATACTTTGGGTGAGTCCCATGTGTTAATGGCAAAAACATTGACACAAAATCAATGTGTATGGAATCCTGCCTCTAGAGATAGAAACCACATGATAAGGCACAAACAATTTTTTTTGAACCAAGACAATCAGGTCGAGGAAAAATTTCATTTGGGATCTATCAATAATATTTATTTATGGAAGAGTAGGTACTCTGATCAATCAATTATACCACAATAATGCTTTCATCTCTGACATATACTATGTACTTGACACGAAGATCAATATATTTACTAATTGGAAGTTTTTGCAAAAGGACTTTCACATAGTAATACAAAATAAACAAAGGGAGATTATTGATTACAAATGTAGGATGATCACAAAAGTACTATTAGAAAAGAACTGTATGTTACTGATTATGATACAAACTGACGTACCATGATGTATAACTATGACACATGCTGATAAAGACTGGCTATGGTATCTCAGGATTGGGAATTTAAAATTTCAGGGATTAATAATATTAGGAAGCATTAATATGGTGAATGGGATTGCTATCATTTGACACCTATATCAAATATGTGAAAATTGTTTTCTATGAAAATAGTAAAAAAAAATTATGACGAATGTCAACTAGAAAGTTGTAGCACCACTGGAACTTTTTCACACTGATATGTATCATCCATTGATCCCAGAGTCGTATGAAAAAGGTGGTATTTTCTAAAATTAATCGTTGATTATATTTGAATATTATGGATATTTTTTTGAATATGAATTCAGAAACATTTTTCATCTTCAAAGAAATCAAGGTGCTGGTGGGAAATCAACACAAGCATCGCATACAAACTTCTCTATATGATCTAGGAGGGAAGTACACCTATAATTTTTTTCCAATGTACCTCCTGCTGCAGGTAATTTAGCACCAACTGATTACGGATTACACACCCAAACACATTTGAGTAGCAAAAGGAAAAAAATCACAATATTCTCACCTTGGTGAGAATCTTGTAGAAATTCAATGGAGCGGTAATGACTTTCTGGGATAAATAGGCCTATTGTGTAGTAGATCTACTCAATAGATTCCCAACAAAAAATCATAAAGCAATGGAACCTCCGGAAGCATTGATTACCCACAAGACAAGTTTGAGTCATCTTGGAGTTTTTGGTTTTAATGCCTATGTTAGGATCTTGTAGGAAACATAAACAAAACTGGAGGAAAAAAGTACTGAAATGTTTACTTATAGGATAAAAAGACCATGTAATGGGATATTGGTCGTATAATTCCATCACTATGTAGATTATATATAGAATATTTTCTACTTTGATGAAAAGGAAACATGGAAGTGGAATCACGTTGATGATTCCAAAGAGGTATGATTGATTCTTGAATATGATGAAATAATTGAAGAACTACCACTGGGCGAACAAGGAATTGAAAAACCACTGAAGTCGTCACCGCATACTACTATATATGAAAACATATAATGAGAAAGTTATCAAATATATCCTCAAAATATTAAAATACTTGTAGATATATATGAGATAATTGAACCAAAGGAAGAGTACATTAATTTTAATTTTCTCTCATTGATTTCCAATCCAGTTAGCTTTGAGGAAACTAAAACTGATGACATTCTGAAGATAGTGGTACATAAATAAATTTATTCCATCAAAATCACTGAATACTATAATAAAACATAATTCTTTTACTGGTGAAATACTTTCACTAGTTGTTGAGACATTCTTATATGATTTAAAATCAAGCATCAGAAGGAAAACATGTTTAAGGGCGGATGTTGGATAATAAATAGGTTTTCCATGGTATGTGTCTAACACACAATTTTAATAGAGGCATGGCGAAGTCTTCTTGATTTGTGTTGATTTGGTGGATTGGATAGAACCTACTCTGCAGATGATTACTTATCTCTATTTTTGTTTGGTTTGGTGTGTGGTTTTATTTCTATAAATATAAATGTTGTGTGTGTCTTGTTCCAATAAAATAGAGAAGATTTAATATTTGTGTTCTGATAGCTGTTATCTTTGTTCACGTAAAATTATCAAGATCTCCATTTGTAATCTACTTCTACATGCATCTTGTGTTCACCATTGTGAAATCTAATGTCAAAGAAAAAATCCCAAACCATGTTTTTTCAATTGAAGAAGAAACAAACAAAAAATAAAATGTGTAAACATGAGGTAAAACAAGGTATAGATGTAATCAAATGTAGATCTATATTTGTGGATAAGTATCCATCCCTCTCTGAGTATCAATTGGAATGAAAAAAAAGTCAGAAATGTATTTTTCTTTGTGGATAACAAGTACACAAATAAGGTATTTACCCGAAGCTGGTCCCAAGTAGTAATGGATCGACAAAATAGTGTCAAATGTGACCATCCAAAATAAGGGCTTGAGGCCAAATATTAAATATTTTGTTACCAGTTTATGAGAGAAAAAGGGTCTCTCAGTATTTGTACATAAAATGGATAGCAAGAATGATATATAATAACATACCCCTACATAGTAAGATTGAAACTGGAAGTCATAACATAAAGTAAATCATGAATAAAAGAGGAGGGTGGATGGTTCCCTTGCCATGAAGAGTGGCTTCAAAAGCATGATGTTTGGGACCTTGGGGGATTGAGGGAACCATGCAAGGAATCCATGGGAGGTAAAAAGACTTGAACTTACTTGATATGGATTTCGAAATTAAATAAATGATGGAATGGCTTGAAATTTATAGGAAAAGTGAGGGAATATTAAAATAATTTACAAGGGACAACTCATCGGTTATATTTTCAAAACCATGGGCTTTCCCATGGTATTTTCCCATGGTATTGGCCACTTGGGACACCTTAAAGCATATATTACTATTCACAAGTCAACCATAATGATTACATCATTAATGATGTCATTAATCACACCAAAACTCAAAACAGTATTTTTACTATTCACCAAAAATTCAACTGTTTCAAAAAATTACCAATAATTTACTCTAACATAATATCAATGCTCATAATTAGAAAATGAAATCCATTTTATGAAAATAATTGTCTAAATATATTTTTTATATTTTTTAAATAAAATCATTATTTATTCCAAATAAAAACCATTAAATCTATAACTCATTTTGTAACACCTTGAAAAAGTAATCAAGGTCCCATAAATGTATAGTATTAACTTAAGGCAATAAAGTAAAAAAAATTTATTACATTTTATGAAAATATATTTCAATTTTATATTGTTAAATAAATTACAAAAAAAGTAAAAAAAATTTGACATACAAGAATACCAAAACATGTACTATGATCATTTTTTCACTTTTAAGATGTCAAAATTGCATTTATACACTCATGGGTGAAGTTTATTTTTTTTACCAATTTAATATTCATAAATATTCATAAGGGTATACTACTATTCATAATTTACTATTCACTAAAAATTAAGTTGATCTTTTTAGACTTTAAATTTCTAACTACTCACAACTATAGAAGACCATTTTTTAATATCATTTCACATTATTAATTTTTTAATGTTTACATGAATATTTTAAAAAACATTTTTTACCAAATTCATCAATAATATTCATCCTATATTTATCTGGACATTTAAAAATCACAAATTTTACAATAATAGTAAATAAAAAATTTATTTATAACAAGGGAATACTAAATATATCTAAGGCCCCTTCACATAGACCCATATAACACCACCATAGGACCTAAGAGTAAGATGGGATATGGTGAGAGAATCTTGGGGCGGCTCTGAAAACATTCCCCAAGTGGTGATTTCTATCAGCTTGAACTTCTCTGTTAGGTGATTCCATTCAAGCTTAACATGTTGAAGCTCATCTTGGGCTTAGTCTAGAGAAATTCCCAAAGACGGTACCTCCTTCCCAAGGTCTAACAGATGGACCTCGTAGGGCCCGAGTCTACTAGATAAGGCCATCGACTCTTCTTTTTGTTTTTAATAACCAATATCAATTGTATTTATAAAAATTAATTGTAAAGTTAATATTTTAGTTTCCAATAGTCATATTGACCCATGATCGTATAACAGTCGAATCCCAATGGTATCCCTTAATTAATTAAAGGATATAGTTTGTGGAGAATAAAATGAAATAACATTCAAATTTAGGAAACAAATATTATACAAATATTTGGGTCATTAGATTCTTCCCACCTTAAGAAATTTCAACCATGGAATTTTAACTCATACAGTTTCAAGAGAAATGGTGTGGTTACTTCTTCCTAATAGACTCCTCTAGTTCCCACGTGGCTTCTTCGAATTTTTTGTTCCTCCACAACCCCTTAACAAGGTGGGTAGTCTTATTGTGTAGAACCTTGCCTCTATGATCCAATATCTCTACCGACTTCTCCTCATAAGAGAGTTCATGTTAAAGTTGCACCAACTCTAGATTTAGTACATTTTAAGGTTTATGTATTTACTTCCTCAAAAAGTATTCATGGAAGACATCATGAACTTCTTCTAGATTTCCAGGAAGTGAAATCTGATTGGCCACTGCTCCGACGTGATCAAAGATTTCATTGTGGCCAATGTACCAATAGTTTAGCTTCCCTTTCATCCAAAACCTCAGGGCTCCCATCCTAGGTAAAATTCTAATAAAGACTTTGCCAACAACATCAAACTCCAATTCCCTTCAATGGTTGTTGGCATAGCACTTTTTTTGACTCTGACTAGCCCTAATGTATTGCTGGATGGCATGAACTTTTTCTGTCATCTCTTGCACAAGATCAGGCCCAGGAAGCTTTATCTCTCCTGCTTCATGCCAACTAGTAGTATGTTTACATCACTTACCATATATAGCTTCATAGGATTCTATTTGAATGCTCGAGTGGAAGCTGTTGTTGTAAGAGAACTCAACTAAACAGATAGGTTGATCCCATCCACCTTAAAATTCCATTGAGAAAGTTCACAGCATATCCTCAAGAGTATGAATAGTCCTTTTTGATTTTCCATCGGTTTGGGTGTGATAGGCTAAACTAAAATTCAATTCAGTGCTCAGAGCATGTTGAAGAATTCTCCAAAATTTTGATGTGAGCCTTGGATCACCATCAGATACCATAGAATGTGGAACTCCATGCATCCTTACCACTTTCTTCACGTAAATCATTTAATGTTTATCAAGAGATAAATCTTCTCGAATAGAGATAAAATGGAAAGTCTTGGTGAGACTGTCCACAATAGCCCATATCGCATTGTTTCGTTTTGAATTTCATAGGAGACCAGTGACAAATTCCATAGAGATATTCTCCCACTTCCATTGAGGTATGGGTATTGGTTTTAATACCACTTTAGGAACGTGTCTCTCTTCCTTCACTTTTTTACATTCCTGGCACTTTGATGTGTAGTAAAAAATCTCCCTTTTCATATTATCCCTCCAATAATGATCACAAAGGTCTCTATACATTTTTTTTCTTCTAGGATGTATAGAGAAAGTAGATCTATGAGCTTCATTCATCAACTCCTTTATTTTTTTAATATATGGAACACATTGCCTTGTACAAAATTTCAGTACACCTTTTTGATAAATATTGAACTCAGGAAACATCTAATACTTCACAGCCTCAAACTTCTTCTATAACAATGGATCTTATTTCTGGGCTCTCTTGATCTTCTCTTGTAATGACAGTTGATAAATCATTTGTGTCAGGGTTGATGATTTCAATTCCCTTATAATTCCCATGTATAGATTTAATAGGCGATTGATCAAATGATCTCTTTGAATCCTCCTCATGGAATGAACCAATGGGTCATTCCTGCTGAATGCATCAGTGACTTTGTTTTCTCTTCTGGGATGATAATGAATTTAACATTCTTATTCATTGAGAGGTTCACATCATCTCCTATGTCTCATGTTCAATTCTTTTTTTGTTAAAATATACTTCAAACATTGATGGTCTGTGTCTATATTACATTTCTCCACATAAAGATAGTGCCCCCATATCTTTATATCCAAAATGACTGCAGCCATCTCCAAATCATGCATATGATAGTTCTTCTCAGGATTCCTCAACTGTCGAGATGCATAAGCAATGACTTAGTAATTTTGCATGAGGATGCACCCAAGCCCTTTCAGAGATTAATCTCTTAAAATAACGATTTTTACTTTAATTGAGAGTAGATTTTACATGGCTGCAGTAACTAATCTCTCCGTCAACTCGTGGAAATGTTCCTCACACTCCTTTGTCCAGATGAACATGACCCCTTTTGAGTTAACTTGGTTAATATATTATAATGTCGTGAAAAGTTTTTCACAAATCACCTATAATATCGTATTAATCCACAGAAACTATGAATATCATTTATTGTTGGATGAAGAGTCCAATCCTCTACAACATTTGTCTTTGCAGGGTCAACTGTGATTATTTCATTGGAAACAATGTGACCCAAGAAAAAAACATATTGTAACCAGAAGTCACATTTTCTGAACCTCCCTAAAATCCTATCCTTCCATAGAGTTTGAAAAATTACCCTTAGATGATCTTCATGCTCCATGTGAATTTTGGGATATATCAATATATCATCAACAAAAACAAACAAAAAGTTATCATGGTAGTCCTTAAAGACTCTATTCATCATATCCATAAAAATAGCATGTGAATTAGTCAGTCTGATGGGCATAACAACAAACTCATAATGCCCATATCCTGGTCAGATGGTAGGTTTTAGAATATCAACTTTCTTCACCCTGAATTGATGATAACCAGGTCGAAGATCAATCTTAGAGAAGAATTGAGCCCCATGAAGTTGGTGAAATAAGGCATCAATTCATGGAAGAGGGTATTTGTTCTTCACTTGGATCCAATTCTGTTCTCTATAATCGATGATTAAACACATTGATTTGTCCTTCTTATTCACAAAGAGAACAGGTTCTCCCAAATGAGACACACTCGGTCGGATAAAACCCTTATCCAAAAGATCATGGAGTTGTTTCTTTCACTCCTCCAGCTACACATTTTCCATACTATATGAGGTATTTGATATATGATGTGATCTAGGTAAGAGTTCAATAGAGAACTCTACCTCTCTTTCTCAGGGAGGTCGGATAACTCCTCTGGAAATACGTCAATGTATTCTTGGATAATGGGGGCATTTTGTATCCTCAATCTCTCATTTACTTCTTCTTCTTCACCGAAACACTCCATAAAGAAGGATATATGAGGTTATTTTAGAAAAATGTCAGGATTTGATATCTATCCTTGGAAGATAACTATAGGTTTTCCATTCCAGACTCTTGATATTTTCTTGCTTCTGCATTTGATCTTAGCATTATAGTTTGGGATCTAGTCCATCCCTAGTATAATGACTAATTTCAGCATGGGAATGACTACTAGAATTGTGATAAAATTGTGCTCACTAAATTAAATACTAGAGTTTCTAAACACTGATGAGGATTGGATAATCCCACCAGGAGTCATGACTGATAACTCTACTTCTAGAAAATCGGTGGTTGACTATATATTCTTTGCAAACTTTGAGGAAATAAAGGAATACATAGAACTAGAATCAAACAAAGTACTTGCTATATTTAAGAGAACAACAATACTGCCTTCCACCAAATCATTTGACGTTTCAACATCAGTCGTAATGATTTCAAAAGTATGACATTATTCACTTGGTCGTTGGTGAGGCTGATGGTGATTCTCCTACCCTACCCTTGGATTTGGATAGTGATTGGCACAGTGCCCATGTTTTCCACACTTATATTATTGTACATCAGTTAGGGATTGCACCATCTTCCCATTTCTTTAGTGTTGAGATTTTGTGGCTTCAACTCAATATAAAAAGTTCGTGAAATGTGGACATCTCTACCACACTTGTAGCACATCCCACTTAGGAGAAGGTAGTTCCCTGACTACTTCTTCCAACATTTATTACTAATTGAACATTGTACTTGCATGCCTCCTCTTCCATGATTGAATATCCTCCCAATTCTTGGCTTTATCAATCTTTTCTTGTCATTGGATTTATGGGACCATTGCGTCTCACCATACTCTAGTTTGACTTTCATCGCACTTCGCACTATCTCCTCATATCTATCATAATCTCGGTTGGCTACATTATTCCGGAGATGAGGTCTCATTCTACTGAAAAATCTATCAACCTTACCATTTATATCCATGAAAAATCTAGAGGTGTGACATGAAATCCATCTGATGTTCATCTCGTAGCATCTTATACATTCATTCTCCTTCTTCTTTAGCTTGATAAACTCCTTCTAAATTCTTCTTCTCATTTATTAAGGGAAATACTTATTGAATAATATCCCTCTGAACTCTTCCCTTTACGCAGCTTAAACATCAACTCTTGGCCTTGTGTTTTTAATCAGTTCCCACCATCGATCACCTTCTCCCTCTATGAAATAAATAGCCAAGGTAACATTCTCTTATTCAAAACACTACAGCACATGAAAGATCTTCTCGATAGCGCAGAACCACTATTCAGAAATCAATGGGTCGGTAGATCCACTGATGTCTGGTGGTCATTGACACATAAAGGACTCAACATAATGTTGTTCCCTTCATAGTGAGATCAGTCTCTCTACCCGATTCATGTTATTTCGCATAACTGGAGTTAGTTTTTTCATCATTCACATTAAGGTTTCCATTTCGGCTTCCATCGGAGGGTCGTCAGTGCATTCCACATTCCGGTATTCATTTTCACAGTTCCTCCAATTTATTTCCATTTTCAAATAGAATCAAACCTTAGTGAGAAGATTAATTCATTAAGGAATCTTTTACCTATAAATCATTTTATGTCTTAAAACTTAATGCTTAAAACAATTACATTTGTTTATAAATCCATTATAATGATTAATAAAAATATTCTGATTAACAAAATGTATCCCCCAGGAGTTTTGTAACCAAGAGTGCAGCGTGGCCCAGTGTCATGTACCAGGATACCCCGAGACATGATCATAACTCCTTTTCATTGTTTCCACTCTTAGTTAAATATGTTCCAGAGGCGCATCTACCTACTCGTATCCGAAGAGGGATGTATTTTCTCAATAAACCACTTACTCAATACTCAACAAAATACCATGAAGTATTCCTATATTTAAACTTTTCTATTGGGTTCTTCCTAATGTTTTCACAACCTAATTTCCATAAATAACTAAACTATTATTTGATACCAACTATGGAATTCATCCTTTTTATTACATAACTTTTGATTGCATTTTATAAATAGTGGATCTTTAAATTCCAATGTATTGGAAAGAAAAAACAATAAAACAAGAAAACATAAAAAACACTTTTAAATCCCCTTGGTAAGGTTATTTAAAAGTTAATAATATGTACAACTACTATATCTCATAACCTGGAGACATACATCAAAGTAAAGGGTAAACTGACGGCCCTGTAAGGGAATCAAGGGAATTAGTTTACTTGTAAAATCAATAAGAACATGATAAAAAACAAAAGTACATGTGAAATGGTCGTAGAGACATATCATATTGAGAAGACCATGAATCGCCACATGAATATGTGGCTACATCATTAAATTTAGACATTTCTGAACATATCACCAAGGTTTATCCCCATGGTGTTGTAAATATTACCAAGGTTATTCACCAAGGTATCGTGATAATTGTCATCTCGATAGATTAAATTCCTTACCCAATGCATTAGAGAGATATCAAGGTGCACCATTAATACATCAATATTTTCAATTTATCCACATATATCATAATCAATAATTTAATAAATAACCAACAGAGAGTAAAAGTAATGGGGTTTACTACAAAATTTATACATTTTAAACTTTCATTAAAACATGATCGTTATGTCATTTATAACCCATAGAAATAGATTGATGTTCATATGTATGTCAATTATCGAATCAAATAGATAAATTTTAGGTATTTATGAATATCCATGGAGATGAAAATAGATTTGGGTATTCATATAAATAATATAATATAATTTCTTGATAAAAAGCGAGATTTTGAGACAAAAATTCTACAACATAACAGCTATATAACATGGTTTTTGAAAATAATAAAAATAGAGGGTACAAGGGTCCCTGATCCATAAATAAAAAATTTTACTATATAGGGACAGAATAAAATTAAAATAAGATCATGGTGTGGATATTTGAATGACATACCACATTAAAAGGAAACATGAATGAAATGAGAAAATGTGATTTCTTCTACAAAAATTCTGCAGCCTAATGGCGTCACATTAAAATCCAAAAAATCAGTTGATGAGAGAAGAAAGGGTCTTTAATAAATTTTACATAAAATTGATAGAAATAATTATATAGAAGAAAATACCAAAACATAATAAGATGGAAACTGGAAGACATAACATAAAGGAAATCATGACTAAAAGAAGAGGGTGGAAGGTTCCCTTACAATGAAGAGTTACATCAAAAGCTTGAAAGTAAGGACCTTGTAGGCATGAGGGAACCATAGGAGGACTCGTTCGGAGGTAAAAAGACTTGAAATTAATTGATGGGTATTTTGGAATGAAATGAATGAGGGAATGGATTTCTTATTTAAAGGAAAAGTAAGGGTGTATTTAATTAATTTCAAGGGACACCTCATCGGTGGTATTTTAAAAACCATGGGCTTGCCCAAGGTATTTTCCCATGGTATTAGCCACTTGGGACACCTCATAGTATATCATACTATTAAATAGTTGACCATAATAATTACATCATTATTACATCATTAATGATTTCATTTATCACACAGAAACTCCAAATAGTTTTTTTAGTATTCACCGAAAATTCAATTGTTTCAAAAAATACCAAATAGTCACCCTTACCTAATAACGATGCTCGAAATTAAAAAATTAAATTCTTTTTACGAATATAATTTCCTATGTATTTTTAATTTAATTTTCATAAAAAATCCTTATTTATTCCAAATAAACAACATTAAATCTCTAACTTGTTATGTAATACATTGAAAAAGTTATCAAGGTCTCATAAAATTATCGTATAACCATAATAAAATAACTTAAAAATTTATGATTACATTTTATGAAAATAAATTTCAATTTCAAATTATTAAATTAAATAAAAAATTGTAAATAAAAAATTTATGACATATAAAAATACCAAAACTTATACAATGATCGTTTTTTCACTTTTAAAATGTCTAAATAATATTTATACACTCATGGGTGAAGTTTCTATTTTTTGGTTGATTAACTATTCATTACTATACATAAGGGTATATTACTATTTATACGTTACTATTCACAAAAAATTAAGTTAATCTTATTAGACTCTAAATTTTTTACTGGTCACAACTCTAGAAGATCATTTTTTGAAAATCAATTCACATTATCAATTATTTAATGTTTACATAAATATATAAAAATACCCTTTCTACAAAATTCATCAATAATATTCATCTTATATTTATCCTAACATTTTAAAATAACAAATTTTATCGTAATATGAAATAACAATTTTATTTATACCAAGGGATTGCAAAAATTATTTAAGGCCTCATTAAGTACCCCCTTATAACACATGCATAGGACCTAAGTGTGAGGTGTGCTTGGTGATAGAATATTGTGGGGACTCATACAACATTTCATGATTGGTGGTTTCTATCTGCTTGAACATATCCCTTACACGATTCCATTCAAGCGTCACATGTTGAATCTTAACTTGGTATTGATCCAGAGAAAACCCGAGAGATGATACCTTCTACCCAAGCACTAACAAATGGGCCTCGTACAGCGTAAGTCTACATGATGAGGCCATCGACCCATCTTTCTGTATTAATTAACCAAGATCACTTGTATTTATAAAAAATTATTGTATCATTAAGAGTTTAGAATACAACTGTCATATTAACTAATGGTCATATAACAGTTGAAACCCAATGGTATCACTTCATTAATTAACGGATAAATTTTTGTGGAGTTTAAAATGAAAAAACACCCAAATTTAGGAAACAAATATTATTCAAAATTTTGGGTTGTTACACCAACCAAACTAGGGGGATAAAGATTTAACATGGTTCTTATTCTACTATAAATGAATGCATGTATTCAGTTTGGTTCATATTTGTTTTATGATGACTCTTCACAGAATATTAAAACTGTGATAGTTGAGTTTCATGACATTTTACCGGATTTATATTGGGTGTGTTTCCCTGCTTTTTTGTTTCACTTGGATGATGATAATTTTTCATAACTTTGAGAAGTTCTTTGAAGAGATTTAAGGGACTTCCTCTATCCCTCCAAAGGATAATATTTTAAAGTGTTGTTTTTTGTTTATAGTGAGCTAACCCTTTTCACTACTGGTTCTTTTTCTATGACTTTGAATGTAACAAGTGTGGGGGTGAATAAGGGTGATGAATTCAAATGTAACTCTATTCATTCTAATGTCTATGACCAGATTTATTCATTGTTTTGTGATTCATTTATTGATAATATTTATTTTTAATATTTTATATATGAAGGCTTCTTCCATGAGTTTTAATGTTTTTAGGTCAAATTATTTATTCTTATGAGTTGATTGAAGTCATGTGTAGACTGATTCAACTTTCGAAAGAAAATACTAAGGCGTAAATTAATAATAATTCCTACTCATTGAATCTTAAAGGATAAAATATTTAGGGGAAAGAGACTAGATAAAGAGTTAAAACATTCTATTTCATTATAGGTTACCCATGGTTTTCTAATTTTTATCTTATTCTTTTTGTTTAAATAAGTATTTCTCCCTCAGTTTTTTGATTCCCTATATTTATAAACACAATTTGGGGTAATATCTACTACATATATTCACTCATATTTTATTTCCATTATATTTGAGAGCATATGTGATAAGTGACTTTAATGTGCATATGGTATGATATATCATTATCAAATATGACAAGTGGTGATGTGGCCAATTAAGTGATAGTAAAAAAAAGGCCACAGACTTTTGGGATATTTTCTAACTAGAGGAAAATCCTTTTGGAAATCAATTTAACAAAATAATTTTAGTGGGGGAAATAGGTTAAAAATTTCCTAATTATTAACTTTGGTTTTTATTTTATAATATCATTATGATTAGTTCAATTAGAGGGAACATGATCTTAAAACAAGAGAAAAAATTTAATTTCATTGAGGTCTGATAGAGGTGTTTTACAAAAATGAGATAAGATTCTTAATATATAGGGTGTAATTTCTTCACTTCTTTCAAATATTTTTTTGTGTCCATTATAGCTATATAGTGATAATTATCTTATTTTTATTACTATATTTACTTCTATAATGTTTTATTCTTGAGGATCATGAAAATAAATATAAAAACATTATATAATTTCAAGTTTCCATTCTTTCGTGCATCAATTTAGATTTTTTTGTAAATAGAATAATTTTAAGAAAAACAATATCATTATATAATTCCTAGGGGATAATTTCTTTTTAAATTTATGGGTTTCACTAATTATGAAATTGTTATAATTTTATGACTATTGATCTATGTTATACTATTTTTGTGGATATTTTGTTTTGAAACTGAGAAATGGATTAATATGGGACATATTTCCGTGGAATTGGTACTATAACTTGAAAAGAACTTAAAATTGGACTTCAATCTAGGTGACTTATCTTTTTGAACCACACCTCCAGTATCCCGTCAAAATAAAAGATTATTAATCCTTTTAAACTTGAGTATGATGTAAAATTATAATCCCTTAGTGATTATTTAATACCTTAAGCATTGGGTGAGTGTTCAATCCCTCCATACAATTCTAATAATTGAATTTAAAAATTTATATACACATACATGGATGGGAAAAGGTCAAAAAATTAAAATAATAAATTTCTATAATAATCACAAATAATATCATTAAGGTGGGGGTAATTTTGAACAACGATGAAAATGATACAATTTATTTGTAAAATAATCTATTGAGTTCAATCGATAAAAAGAAAATGGATATTATTTTTGAACCTCGAGGATAGTGATAATTTTAAGTTTCTTTTGATAATGTTTTCAATTCACTTCAATATAATTTATTTCACTAACCATACTGGAAAACAAATTAGAATTGATATTATGATTTTAGTGGAATTTACAAAGGATTTGTGATTATTTTAATTAATGTAGTTTTTTTATTTCATTTTATTTTTGTGTAATTTTGACTTACAAAGGATGTTCATTTCATTTTAGAAATATTTTTGAATAAATAAAATTCATTCAATTAACCAAGAGGAAAATTGATTTTGTGTGGGGTTATTTTATGTGAATTTTATTTCATTACTTTCTATCACTTCATTTATTATAATAAATTAAATTTTTTGTTATCAAAATAATTTTTTGTTGAATAATATATAATAGTATTTAATTTGGTATTTAATTTTTTAAAAATTTATATTAGGTTAACATTTATATTTTATTGATTATTTAATTTTTCTAATTAGTTTTATGATTTATTAGTTTTTTTGGAGAGCCCTCTTTTTTATTCTTATTTGTAAATTAAATTATGTCCATGAATTATTTTAATTCATTAATTTTTAAATTTTTGTTTCACAAAATATTTATATTATATATTTAATAAAATTCTTTGATTTTATTTATTTCATTTTAAATTGTATTTTAAAATAATAAATTTAAAATGATATTAATATATGTTTTAAAAAAATTATTCATTATTTATATTCTTTTTATAAATAATTAATTTATACTTTTTTTCTTAATTTATTTTTATTTTGTTTCTTTTCAAATTTGTATATGTTTTTTTTGTCATTTTTATTTTTATTTTTATTTTTATTTTCTAAGTGAATATTGTGTGAAGTAAGTGGCATAGTTAGAATACTAACCATTCCCGGTGACCACATAAATCGACATGGTCTATATATTTACCATATATAATTGATAAACACCTATCATTCCTTTTAGTTTCAAGTTACCATGAGTTATGATCATACCTACTATGAGATTAGATTTTTAACACACTTTCAGCAACTAGAATATATCGCAAGAACACCACACGGTCAGTATAGTGACCATGCCGGCTTACTGTGTGGGAAGATGAGTACCTACCATGTTGATCAATCACCATCATACTTCATGTAATGAAGAGATATCCCATTTCCATATTCTCATTATTGTTCAATAGCTACTATGAAGACGAGCACCACTAGAGATGTCACGTCTCTCCTCTACATTTCTGCTACTGCTTGTGAAAATGTCTCTCTCGATTTTTGCACTTTTTAATGTGAAGAATTTTGGATAATAAAAATGTTTTATTTGGTATGTGCCAACATCACTAATGGAATGGAGGCATGATGAAGTATTCATCACTTGTGTTAATCTGGTGGCTCCTATGATACATAATCCACAAATGATTACTTATATACATTTATGTTTGGTTGGGTGTTTCATAGTATTTATATAAATATTTTTGTCCTGTGTGTGGTATTATAATAATATATAGATGATATAACATTTCCTTTCTCATTTTTTCTATTGTAACAACCTGAGATTTTATATGATATATTTGTTTTAATTTCTTTCATATCTTTTGTTGTACGCTACACCAATATTGCCTTGCACTATACGCAACACCGTATGAGCTTGCAGTATACACAACACTATTCTTGGATCTTGTTACACACAATTTTGATAGTAGTTATTCTAAGAAACATTTAGTGTATATATATATATTCCATGTATAAATGAAATATGGTTGGATTCTGTTATACGAAAAAATGGAGGAGTCTTGCACAACACACAACCCTGACTTGGCTTTCATTACATGCAATCACAACCTTCCTCGATAGCCTCTGTTGTACGCAATACCAGGTTTCACTAAACAACGATATATTGTTATAATATTATTATGTACTAGCCGTTATGAATAGTACTAAATAAATTTTTAATTTTATAACATTATTATTCATCTTACACATTTTTTAGAATATGGTATGAGAACAAAATAAATTTTTCGTGTAAAATATGTATTTTTAAAAAATTGCAGTTTTCCCGCCTTTTGATGACGCACCCACATTAAATCATGTTTTTGACATGTCTATAAGTTCAATTTGACCAAATAAAATTACTCTTTGGAATCAGGATATAAAAATTTTCTTTGGATAAAATTTTCATATTATTCTGATAACTTTCATATTTTAATGAATAGTAAAAACACGCTATATTTTAATTAAAAATAACTTTTTCATCGCAATAATATATTTGGATGGATTATATTTTTAATTGTTTTTAAAGTTTAATTAGAATATATTTTTACCATTTAATCCAATGTTGGTCATTGGAATTAATTTCACTTTGAAATTTGATATAAACAAGTATTAATCTTTTGATTGTTTTTGTTTCTTAAAAACACGCTATATATTTGATAATGGGAATTAAATTTAAAATTAATTAACGCCACTTATATTTTATGAATTTGGAAAAATAGACATAAAATTTGAATTCGGAATATCAAATAATTCTTAGGCTGAATTTTTGGTATTTTTCTAAAAAACATCAATTTTTGATGAATTGTGAAACCACTTAGTGGTAGTTAAAAAACTGACTTTTTCATTTAAATGAAATTTTACCACATCTGGGAATTGAATTTTGAAAATCTTAGAGACATGGTTAGTATCAATGACTAAATTTTTGTTCAATGAGATGAAAATAATTTTTGGTGAATATTAACTTTTTACTTTTTTTACCACGGTTAAAAGTAAATAGGGTAATTATGGGTAAAAATGATATTATTATTACCCTAACACATGTCTTAATTCTATTGTATAAGTTTAATTCGACCAAAAACAACTTTAGGAATAAAATATTACCATTTAGGCCCACTTGGATTAGATTAGGACATTTATTACTAATTTATTTAAAGAAGGGTTAAAATAGTTAAAATCAATGTTTAATAACTAAATAATTTTTAATATATAGTTATACATAAGATAAATTCGACTATAAATATTAATTATAAAGATAAAAATATTTCATACATAATGGTATTTTATTCATAATATTTAGACATTAAATAATTTAATTTATTTATGACACAAAGATGATGCAGTAGTTATCTTATTAATGAAATATTGACATAATTGATGTTATAAATACACAAATTAATGTAATTTGAGACTTTTTATGAATTACACTATTTTTATATGTTAATATTACATGTCAGTATTGATTTAGTTAACTTTTTTAGAACTAATCATTTTGTTATTATTTTTAAAAAAATCAATTACCAAATAGTGTAAAAATTGATATAAAATAGTTTTTAAAAGAAATATTATATTATTAATTGTTATTTTTTTCTTAAAAATATAAGTTTAGTCACAATGACTTACATAAGGTTATATATATTAAAAATAAACAACTTGGGGTTCTTTTGTCTTGTTATAGTAAGACTATTAACCTTATAGTGTAAGAAAACAAGAACACACGGTTAAAGTAAAATTATTTAACTTAAGGTTAAATCTAAATGATAAGGTTAAAATAGAAACCTAAACTTGGGTAAATTCTATTGGATGAGATTATTTATACCCCTACCCACATTAGCTTCTAAATAAATCAATTTGGAGCTATTGCAAACTGAATTTGACTTTATAATAAAATAATATTTTTAGTTTTTCCAAAGGTGCCCCTCTCCTCCCTTATAAAAGGGAACCTCCTCCCTCTCTTCCTCACACCACATTGAGCCTTCAAGATCGGCCAAACACTAACGATTTCTCTTCTCCACTTCCATAGAAACATTCTATAGGTTATTTTATTCTTCAAAGACAAATTTTAGTTCCCTAAATGGAGGTCTCAAAGAGGCGCTTCAAAGAAGAGGTAATGTCCATTACCGATTCTTTCAACTTTATTTCTTCTTCCACTTCTTCTTATTTAGTTGTTTCATTATGAAGTAATAACATCAGTATCACTCATATACTGATATGTTATTATAAGTATGAAACAGCCCTATTTCACCATCTATCCATCCTATAGAAAACGAAATCACCGCAAGTACGTGCGTACAGAATACCCTCTCCACGCCGTGGTGTAATCTGTTTTCGACCACCACCTTACTTGGATGGGTATAATGGTGTAAATAAATAACTATATATTATTATTTTAAAGTGGTATTGATTATGAAATATTATACATAAACTTCAATACAATTCCATGATCATGGGAATGATATCATCGCTCATGTGTGTGTACGGACTACCGTCTCCACGATGCGATGAGATTAATTCTCCATGTTAACCATTCATGAATGATTATAAAGTATATATAATAAATAATCATGAAATATATGAAATAATAATGATACTGTATTTATGTATATATATATTTATGTCATCTACTTAATTCCATTCAATTCAATAAGGAAACGAAAACAGTGTTCATGCGTACGTACGGCCTAACGTCTCCATGAACGGTGTATTTCATTCCATTTATCGATCGATCATATATATATGCATATTATGAATATATATTACTTATAAATCATGTTTTACATTATTTTATTAAGTAAATCAGGATATAAGTAATTATATCAAGAACAAAAATTCCAAACATGTACGATAAATGAAACGATTTTACCCAAAACACTGCTTTAACATGGAACTGACAAAAGAATGGGTAATATAAAGTCATAAGTGAACCATATATGATATCATAACAATGAATATGATTCTGTAATAAATCAATGACATTATTTAAATCATTATACAGGAGGTTCGGATACCTACCACGCATACCGGACCTAAGGTAAGGGATAATTTTCCAAATCTCATTTTTATCTGAGATTGCTTATTCGTAAGTATTTATTAGGGTTATTTCTATCATCCATGTACATTTTTTATAAAAGTTTTTTCAAGTATGTTTAAAGTCCTCTACACATTTTGACTTTTACCCCATGGTATAGAAGGAATCTTTCTTTTATTTACGCTACAAGGTACTATTTGACTTTTCTGACAAAAGTACAAGAAGAATGTTTTTTTAACGTAAACGGCATGAAAGGATTTTTACAGTTTCATAAAGCCTTATTTTCATGAAGCTTCCTCCAAAATATTTCAGGACTATTTTCCAAAAAATCTCATTCTTTTAAAATTTCATGACGTTTTGTGAAAATAAATTGATTTTGAAGAAGAAAGTATATTTTCCTCAACAATTCATTTCAAATGTTTTATCAAAACAATTTTCCATCTAAGATGAAAATATTTCATACGTGTATGTTTCGTGTTTAACTTCTCTATGATTTACATGGTTTCACTTTTCTTATGATGAAATGTCCATTTGTTTTATATGTATTATGAGATGATGGGATGATGTTTATGAAACCCATTTTATTCTTTGGGTTATGATTAATGTTTTATGTTTATTTTGTGTCACAAGTAAGAATGATTTAATTATGAGATGGGTGGGACCTATATCTCCCTCTAATGCATTGGGTAAAGATTTATATCTCAAGAGATAGACATGGCTGGAATGGTAAGTTAATCCGGTTCAATGTTACAGGACTAGAACGAGGAGTGAACTCGATTCATAAAGGGACTTTGTCCACTAAGATGGACTTGGCTGCAATTCCTTGGCTAATATGGAAATTATAACAAGTGATAAATGGTTGACACAATTACATGTTTTATTCCCATTCAATTTTATCATGATTGATGTTCCTTTATGATATATGCCTTACGTACTTCCACAATTTATGTCTTTGCTCAAGATTTTGATGTTTAAATTTCATGTTCAAGTTTTTGCTTCCAAATGTTTTTTGATTGTTTTATGTTATCTATGTTTTCCCTTAATGAGAATTTGAGCTCACCATTTTTATGTTTTATTTTCCCCAGGAAATAAAGAAAGGTTTTAGGTAACGAAACAAAAAGGGGAAGATCATTATCGGAGTTGTTGAAGATTTTTCAACATGATTAGAAGTTTATATTCCGAGTTTCCAAAGACACTAAACTATTACGGTCCTTGTGTGTCTGTTTTTGTTATGTATTAAGTATTCCGCAAAAGTAATGTGATTTCTTTGTACGTCAAGATTCGGTCCTCTACAGCTATTATCTTTCCCATAAAATTATCAAGAACACCTCCAATGATCTCCTTCCATGTGAGTCGTGTGTTCACCACTGTGAGATCTTCCATCGGTGGTATCACAGGGAGATTGAAGCTTCAACTTCCAAAAAACCACCGATAAGTGGTATACGATCTTGTTTGAAGGCAATCCACATCGTGACAAATCATTGGGAGATAATGCCCATTTGTTTTAGTATGGGACTAGAGAAGAATATGATGAATAATGTTAATAAAGATTTAGAATTTATAAGACTTACATCATTTGGTTTCACATGACTATTTTTTTAAATGTCAATTAGTTATTAATCCTTGATTGGACACATCTCCAATCCTCAATTAATTTTATTTTTTCCCTCTCACCCATAAAGTGAGGCGTTTTCCCACCATTTTCACAATTCCCCTTAAAATCATACACTTTTCTATTTTGTTTTTTTCTTTTAATACCTCCCAATTCCCTCTCAGATTCTTATTATGATAAAAATAATTACAGCATTCATTCAAATAAAGAATAATTCATTGGAGTTTGAAAACAATTGTAGTATGTATTTCTGAAAGAGAAAAAAATTCTAAGATCAAAAATAAATTTTTTTGTACAATTCAAAAAAAACACAATCCTCTTATCCAAAATATTTGGAAATCTGTAATACTATATACAAAAAAAATATAAAAGTTTACAGCTCTAAAAAATAAATATTCTTCCCTTCCATATATATTTAAATGTTTTATCAAAAAAATTGTTTATCACTTTGGAGAATTCATTTTAACAAGCTATGATCCCAAATATGGAAAAATAATAATTATGAAAATTGGTGAATTCAAGTACGTGTGCTCCTTGGCCCCCAAGATTTTATAGACATCATGAAGGATAGATACACCATGCTGGAATCTAAAGTACCCGAGGCTGCTCTACCAAATGTTAAAAAACCACTCTTTGGGTGGAATGAAAGTTAAAATAGAATATAAAATCTTACATTTATCAATGCCTTGCTGAAGTTAGATTTGAAATAATTTCATTATCAAAATTATCAATGGTGGTCTAGGATACTCTTCGCAAAGAATTCTGAGGTGCCAAAAAAGAAAAGCAGATTTGGATTGAATCTCTACGAGGTGAGTTTAAATCCCTATTTAGGAAATCTATTAAAATTGTTCCCTAGTGTCATACTTGTGTAATTTTTGTAGTGATCCAACTGATAAGAAATAGAAAAACTGTTACTAACATGCGAGTATGTGAGAAAATTTTCCATTCCCTTGTTCTAAAATTTGATTATATAGTCATTTCCCTTGATAAAGAAAAGGATCCAGAGATGATATCTATCTAGGAACTCAATGGGATATCTACGAGACCATAAACTGATGGTGAACTGATATTGTGAGATGAATGGGGTTGAGCATACCCTAAAATAATGTTTGTATATCAATAACTCTCAAATGAATAAATAGGGACATCTTTAAAAACCCATGGTAAAGGATAATGTGGAAACAATTTGATCCAAAAAGAGGCATATATGGTTGAAAAATACCAACTTGAAAATTTTATGACTATCAAACCTATAATACACTAGAATGTGGTTGAGGAATAATTGGAGGATTCAAAAATATCCAACGAGACAAAAGAAATTTTCAAAGTTATACTTGGAAAAAATAAGTACATTTTAGAAAATAATGTTGGTATAAGAAACACATGGATAATGAAACTGAGGTAGAACATATTATCTACGTAGAATATCCATTTAGTGACTCCCATGTGTTAATTGCACAAACATTCACACAAAATCAATGTATATGGAATCCTTAATCTAGAGATAGAAACCATATTATAGGTCCAAAACAATTGTTTAAGAACCTGGACAATCGGGATTGATGATAAAATTCATTTGGAAATCTATAAATAATATTTATTTATGGAAGAGGAGGTACTCTAATCAACCAATAAGACGAAAATCATGCTTTCATCTCTAACATATACTATGTACCTGACATGAAGACCAGTATCTTGATTATCGAGAAGTTGGTGGAAAAGGAATTTCACATAAGAATACAAAATAAACAAATGGATATTATTTATTACAAATGAAGGATGATCACAAAAGTTCTAATAGAGAAAAACAATATGTTTCTGCTTATGATATAACCTGACATACCATGATGTTGGACTATGGTACGTGATGATAAATACTGACTATGGTTTCTCAGGTTCGGGCATTTAAAATGTGAAGGATTAATAATATTAGGAAGGAGTAAGATAGTGAAATGAATTTCTATAATTTAACACCTATATCAAATATGTTAAGGTTGTGTTCCTAGAAAATAGAAAAAAAAATTTATGACGAAGGCCAACTGGAAAGTTGTAGCACCACTAAAACTTGTTCACACTAATATGTATCGTCCAAAGAACCCAGAATCATATGAAAAAGGTGGTATTTTTTAAAATGTATCGTTGATTATATTTGGATATTAGGGATATATTTTTAAGATGAAGTCAGAATAGTTTTTATTCTTCAAAAAAATCAATGTGCTGGTGGAAGATCAACAAAAGTATCACAAAAAAACTTTTCTATCTAATAAATGTGGGGAGTACACCTCCAATGTTTATCCAGAGTACCTCATGCACCATGTAATTTAGAACCAACTGATTCTAGATTATACACCCAAACTCAATAGAGTAGCTAATGGAAAAAATCGCAATATTCTCTACATGGTGAGAATCATGTGGAAATACAATGGCGTGATAATGACTTTCTAGGATAAATAGGCCAAGTGTGTAGTAGATCTACACAATAGATGCCCAGAAAAAAATCATGAAGCAATGGATCCTCATGAAGCATGGATTACCCACAATACAATTGTGAGTCATCTTTTTGTTTTTGGTTTTGATTCCTATTCCAAGATCCTCGAGGAAAAATGAACAAGTCTCAAGAAAAAACGTAGTGAAATGTGTCCTTATAGGATAAAGAGACTACGCAATAGGATATTGGTTTTATAATTCCATCACTATATAAATTATATTCATAATATTTTTCATATTTAATGAAAAGGAGAAATGGAAGTGGAATCAATATGATGATTCCAAAGAGGTATGACTCATTCTAGAATATGATGAAATAATTGAAGAACAACTAGTGGGGGAACAAGGAATTGAAAAACCATTGACGTTGTCACTGCGCACTACTATATATGAAAACATTGAATGATAAATTTATCATATATATCCTCAAAACATTCAAATCCTTGGAGATATATATATGAGATAATAGAACCAATGTAAGAGTATATAAATTTTAATTTTCTCTCAGTGATTTCCAATCCAGTTAGCTTTGAGGAAGCTAAAACTGATGACATGTTGAAGAAAGTGGTATATTATGAAAATTATTCCATCGAAAGCATAGAAAAATATAATAAAAATGATTTCATTGACTATGGTGAAATCCTTGCACGAGTTGTTCATCCATTTTTATATTATTTAAAATCATGCAAAAGATGGTAAACATGTTTAAGGGGGGGTGTTGGATAATAAAAAGGTTTTCCATGGTCGGTTTCTATCTCACAATTTGAATTGAGGCATGACAAAGTCTTCTTGATTTGTATTGATCTGGTGGACTAGATAGAACCTACTCTGTAGATGTTTACTTATCTCTATTTTTTTGGTTTGGTATGTGGTTGAATTTCTATAAATATGTATGTTGTGTGTTGTGTTCCAATAAAATAGAGAAGATATAATATATGTGTACTGACGGCTGTTATTTTTGTTCACATAAAATTATAAAGATCACCACCTGTGATCTACTTCCACAAGCATACTGTGTTCACCATTGTGAAATCTAATTTCAAAGAAAACATCACTAACCGTGTTTTTTCAATTGAAAAAGAAACGAACAAATGATAAAATCAGAAAACATGAGGTAAAACCAGGTAATGAAGCTATCGAATGTAGATCTATGTTTGAGGATGATTATCTAGCCTCGCTGAGTATCAATCGAAACGATAGAAAGTCGTAAATTTATTTTCATTGAAGAATAAAAAGTACAAAACTAAAGTAGTGACCTAATGCTGGTCCCAAGCAGTAATGGATTGAAAAAATAGATTTGAAGATGACCATCCAAACTAAGGGCTTGAAGCCAAATCATAAATATATTGTTACCATTTTGATCATTGAAACCACTAAAGATGCACCCCATTAATTTATGTTAGCTACAGATACCCTCATTGATCCCATATCATCTCTATTCACCATACCAATACCACAAAAACACTATTTAATAAGTTAGGAACCGCAGATGATCCTGGATCCACTTCTATAGAAATCAAATCGGAGGTTGAGCTCACCCTTTACTGAATCTGATGCTTATCCAAGAACCACCGTGATGAGAGCCATATATATATATATATATATATATATATATAGTAATTATAGTAATAAGTGTATATATATATTTAAAAATAATAATATTATAATAAAAGTAAAAATACAAAATAATATAATAAAACATAAAATGGTATATATGTGTTCGACATCAACTACTAACATCAATGTATAAATATTATGTATTTTGGAACATGGTCACAATGAGAATCACTGTAAGGGCCCAAAATATTATTTAAATTTTGGTTTCCACCAATGTTTCCATAGGGGATATTAATTTATAATATAATACATTTTTAATACCTCTTCTCTTTTTATTTTTAGGCATAATCCAAAAAGTTGATCACAAGGCATGAGTGAAGATGATTGTGGGATTTATGAGGGTTGTAGAAATCCATTGTTGGAGGTTTTTCAGTTTCACAATGACTTTACCAAAATATAGTGATCAGTGTTTCAAATCACATCATAGAGAGGAGAGTGGAAATGGTTACTGATAGGTGATCGTGAGAACAAAATTCTGATGTGCATGATATTTTCTTTATAAAGTATAATATACATAATATGATAAGGTGATAACTAACCACATAGTAATATAGTACCATTATCCATAATTAGATCTATGTATATAATGAATTGTAAGGTGATAAATCTAGGGATGGATTTAGAGCTTAAGGAAGGAAGTGCTCCCACCCGAGATCTCTCAGTTTATTTTTCAACTTTATCTATGGGTTTATTTTTTCATTGTTATGAGTAACTATATATATTAGGGAATTCTTACTATGATAAAGTTATTTACATGTTTCAATTTTTCTTTTTTTAAAACATTTCTTCAGTGTGATTTTTAGTTCGGTGTTTTTTTATTTGCGAGGGTTCTTTTTGTGCTACTCAAGAACTAATGGGTGACAATGGTGAATCTTTTTTCCCTTGATCAAAAACCAATGTACTAGAAAGCACAATATTAATACAAGTATATTCTTCATAATAAAAAAATTAATTATAATTTTAATAATGAGAAAATTGAAGTAATGAAATTTCACAGAATTGTGGAAGTTCACTAAATCGAAAGCCCATTGAATCGGCACATTTTCTCAAAGAAAATAATAGTACTATTAATTTTAGCTGGGTTGTATAAATTCATTTTTATCTGTAAAAAAAATTTTGAATACACTAATTTCATATATTGTATTTTCTCCCTCTCTCTCTTTCAATTTTCAGTACTTCACACACCACAACTACTATTTTCACCCCAATTTCACATCACATAATATTTTACATTTTTTCGATTTTTTCATTCAGTTTTTATGGAAATTTATTTTTATTTATTCAGTCACAAGAAATCATATTCTCTTATTCCATCAACAACACACTCACATTTATAACAATTAAATAAAGTATGTAGGGTTTATAAATAATAAATTTGTGTGAACTCGACTACGTTTTTTATCATCAATCGTGTCATTTTATGAGTGCCTTAAAGACTTGAGACACATTAGATTCATGGATGATATGTAATATTGGGGTTAGAATGTAATATGATGACCTTAATTGAGGTATGATACCATTTAAAACTTTTTATAATATTTTTTATAACACATGCATACATTTTTTTACTAATGTATGAGGTGTATCAAGGGTGTTTGGGGATTTTGGCATTCGGAATTCTGGTAGAGGACAAAACCGGAATAATATTATGTTGTGTGTGATCCATTATATCACCATTCAGGGTCAATCATCACATTTATGGTCATCTATGTAATTTTTAATGTGGGTCATCCATATAATATCAATAGAGTCCTCCACTATATGTTTTAACTCGTTATTTTTATCCCTATTTATCTAAAAGCATCCCCCAACAGGTATTCATCCTTTCCATTATATTTTTGTGGATCTTATTCATTATTGGTTCATTTCAACTTCTATTTGAGGAATTTTTGATCTAGATGTAAGGATATGAATCCATATTCCTCTAATATTCCCTTATCTCGATTTCAATAGAGTCGTCATCTTTTATATCTAACATTCTCAATTTTCAAATATTTTATCTAATATTATACCATTATATCTTGAATCAATGCATAATATTGGGTGATTGAAATCCTAGGGGGTTAAGGTTTTTTGTCCCATTATTTTCCCATAGTCTTGTTTATTGATTAACTATGTGTGTTTAGTGGTCACACCGACTTACTTTTCACTATCCATAAATTTAATTGAATGGTTAAATCATAATATTTTCATAAATATATTCCTGGTTCCTTATAACTAAAGAAAAAACATGAAGAGTAATCCCCTAGAGCCACACTACTTAAATTGAAACTTAAAATTGATGATTGGGAATGGTAAGGTAGAATTATTTTCCTTGAAATGGAATGTTAGACTGTAATATATTTTCAATAAATGTAAAATATTCATACAATGGTTGTAAATGGTAAATGCATAATAAGATGTGAGATTAAAATTTGGAAAAAATAATTCCTTTTTAATATTTAATGGTAAATAATTATTGTGTTGAAATTAGTGAAATGTTTAATGGTAAATGATAACAAAAATTGGAATTGGTCCTAATCTAATGAAATTTAAAGGATCCTGGAGAGTTCTTGTAGAAAATTCTGGAGAAAACATATCCGATAAAATATAGACAATTAGGGATTGGTATTAAGAGTTATTATGGATTGGTCTTTATCTAATAAATTGTAAAAACTCTTTGAGATAACATTATCTGATGAAATATAAATTCTAATAGGGAAGAAATTGTTTGATTACTTTAAAACACTCATGTATTTGACTTTATAAAATGAAATGTAAATTCATTAGGATTGTTATTCATACAATATGCTGGTAAATTATCATGATATTCTCTTGATCTATGTGACTTGTGGTTGGCATGATCCTATTAGGTACTTACAGACATCTGAAATAGGACAAATTAGTTATAATCATCTTTAGGTGTCATCATGGAGCCTGAGCATCATCAATGTTTTTCTTTTTTCTTTATGTAGTTAATTTTTTAATTATAACATTTTTTAATGCACATTTTTTCAAAAGATATACATTTCGTGATGTTGTTTGGGGTGACCTACTAATTTGTACTCACAAATTTCTCATTCACCCAAAGTGTACCAGGTTAGACTATTTCATTAGAGTACATGATATAAGTAAGGTGACAAAGTTGGATTTCTGATTTTGTCTAACTTTGATGTAGTACAGTCAAAAGAGACTTGGTTCTGTGTGGAGGATTCTTCTCATGGTCTAGGTTTCTTTTGGAATTTCTACATATTTTTTTCATAATCCTCCCATAGGTATATCTTGATTGGTATACTACACTTTAATTTTTTTCATGTATTTTATGATAATTTATATTAAATTTCACCAACTATTATATGGTGTTCTGTGGGTTGGATGTATATAAATGGCTTTATTTATGTTCTTATTTGTTCTCTAATATTAGGTTATAGTCTCTCCCATTTGTTATAATAGATCCTCACTTCTAGTAAGTAGCATCTTACATATAGGGAGGTGGTCTTGAGGTACAGTGGTGCCCTAATCTTGTTACTATTTAGTGTGAACCGGGGTGGTGACATTACAGCTTCATCATAAAAATGAAAATCATAATCACAATTTACTCCCCTTTTTAAAGAATTAATAATTCACTAAACCATTTTCTCTAAAACCAAATAATTTGAAAACGAATATACATGATAAAAAATAATGAATTTTTTAAACCACTAAATGATGAAACCATATTTTTTACAAATGTGAACTCACCCAAATAATTCATTACACCATACAAACATCACACATGCATTATAACAAATTATCTATTTCCACACCAATTTTTTATGAGTGATGAGTTGTTATTGAAGATCCTAGATCCATTTGTATTCAAAATTCTATCAAAAAATATGAAAAAATAAAATAAAAATAATTAACACCTCATAGAACAAATAATAATAAAGACGTGGATGTCTAGTGACATATTATATATTACCTATTTTATTATCCAACTTATTCATAACCTACACACATTGATAAAAATAATAATTGTTAATGTATAAGTTGAATTTTCAACTCCCTTCAATATATTCTTGCTTGAAATTAAATTTTAGTTTTAATTAATTTTACAAACAATATTGATACTCCAAAACATATTTTTTCTATTTATATTCTTCAAATATGATTGGTCCTAATAGTATTTCCTTTCAATGATAATAAAAATATAAAAGAATTAAAATAGTTAAATTTAAAAATTGAATTTTAAGCATATATTGTTTTCAAAATTAAGGAATATATTATACACTACTCAATTAACAAATAATATTCACAACCACTCACATACTCATTCATCCCTACATTTAATAAGATTATCAACAACTATAATACACCTTCATTAAAAATATTTAATTATAACAAAATAATATATGAAATCAATATAAATAATGTAAAAAAATATTAATAAGATTCATTTCTAAATCAGAAAAATAATTTTGCAATTAAAGGAAATATTTAATTTGGGGACCCACTATATTAATAAAAAATTCAATAAATGGGGTCCTATATAAAACAAAATATGATGAGTGAATAAAAATAACATACTAGTTAAAATACTTTTTATAATTATTAATAAAAAGGAAACATAAATGAAAAAAATAAAATGTTTTACAGAACAATTTATTGAAATAAATGAAATAAAATGTTGATTAGGGTAATCTTAATACCCACCACCACTACCACCCCAATTACCACTAATAGAATCTAGAACATCACCCTTGGAGTTTTCATTATTGTTTTCAATTTATTATACACCAACAACCACATTTACAATATCAAAACCACCGTAAAACACATGAGTCCCATTCATACAGTATCACTAGATTTTTAACATAAAAATATATAAAACATAACTAAGATTCATATATGTATATTATTTTTGGGATATGGTTTTCATAATACATTAACCTAATGGGATCTCGTTTTTCAATAAGAGCATTAGTGCTGATGGAATTCTTACATACCATTACAGGTCGGCCACTAATGGATCTCACAGCTGAAGTTTGCCGACGACACTATATTTTTTTCAATTCTAGCAAGAGATCCATTCAGGTTATTAACTTGGTTCTGGAGTTGAATGAAAAATGGACTGGGCTTCTTGTCAATAGGGACAAGAGCAGCCTCTTTATCTCCAGAAATTGTTTTGGCAG
Organism: Viscum album; assembly: GCA_963277665.1. Taxonomy (NCBI): domain Eukaryota; kingdom Viridiplantae; phylum Streptophyta; class Magnoliopsida; order Santalales; family Viscaceae; genus Viscum; species Viscum album. The sequence continues at coordinate 1,390,041,746 of OY728126.1, read as the reverse complement.
GAAGGTGGTGAAAGTGGAGAAAAGCCTGTGTATTCTTAGAAAATAATTCACTTTTGTCTATATGGGTGCTCCAGTATCTCCTTGGAGCATTAAGATTCAACATTTTTACAATAATGTTTCCAAAATCTAAAATTGAATTACTAATTGGAAAAGAATATTTCTATCTTTGGTGGTAGGATCACTCTAGTTAACCACGTTCTCTCTTCTATTCACATTCATATCCTATCTACCCTTAAGGTCCCAAAAGGGATCACACACATTCTTGAATATATCCTTAACTCTTTCATTTGGGAATCACACTTGGAATTTAGACTTCATTCAGTGTCCTAGAAAAGGCCGGAAAGTCTTACCCATGAATGAAGTATCAATATGAATGATATAGCCATCACCCTGAAATGCATGCATGGGAAACTTGCCTAAGAGGCCATTGTGGGGGATACTCTCTGTGGAAAACTCACACAGAACCCATATGGTATGACTCTGGTATCTTTTAGGGGGACCTCATCTCCTCTCTGGTGTACTGTTAAGGTGCATGTTGCTACTCTCCAGGAACATAGTAGATGGATTATTGGGAGGGTCAACATTAGTTTATGGCATCACAATTGGGATGGCTCCAAGCTGGCCTTTCCAGGTTACCCAGCTCCCGATATCAGCTTAAGGAAGGCCAACACTAATCTTCAGTTTATCAACGTTACTCAAGATGACACGCAGTGGCACTTATTTGAATATATTATTCTGAATAATGATCTGGACTGCTATATTTTTGATACCTCTTCAGTGGGTGTTTTCTCCAGTAAGGGTTATCGTCAACTCTTGGGGAGTTCATCTTAAATAGATCTATGGTATGATCTTCTTTGGGGTAAGGAAGCTCCAGAAAAGCTCAATTTCCTCTTGTGGCGCGTAAGGAACCAAGCCCTTGACACTAATGACAACATTTAACGCAGAGGCATCTGCCTAGTGTCTAGATGTGTTTGTTTCCCTGTTTCTTAGTAAAAATCAGTGGCTCACCTCTTTTTTGAAACCCCATCGGCTCAATCATTCTGAGAGGTCATTGGCACCTTTAATGGGTGTGCATTTCAGGTATGTAGCAGCAACAATTTCCCACAAAGATGATTCTAGGGTGTGGATTCTTTCATTGAAAAAAAGGGCTCGGGTGTATATTCTTTTGGTCGGGTGCTGGATAATTTGGATAGCCCAGAATTTTGAAAGGTATGATGGTATCACTACATTGTAGTCTACACTCATCTTGAGAATGATGTCCATGATCGTTGATCTTGCTCGTCTTCTCATGAAAGGAGATGTGGTGGACTTCCTCAGAGGACATCTCAAGAACAATGCTCCCCAACCTAGATCCCCTCATAGTCATTAGGTGTGTTGGATACCATTCAACCTCGTCTTCATACTCAACATGGAAGGCTCCTGTGGAACGGGGGTCATACGTGGTGGAGGTATCATCAAGGACCACTCTGGTTCTGCAATTCAGGTGTTTTCAGCTTTCTTTAGTAGCAGCAACTCTCTCCAAGCAGAGGAGAATTCTATGATCACTGGTCTTACTCTCTTCAGTGAGAGGCATATTACCCTCCCAGCCATTGAAACTGATTCCATAATTATTCTGCATGCTCTTCAGGGTTGTGTTACTACACCCTGGTGCATAGCATATACTATCCGTAAGTATTGCAGCCTCATAAACTCCCAGATGGAGGTTCTTCAAATGTGGAGGGAGGGAAACCGAGTTTCTGATTTTCTTGATTCCAAGGCCGGCCCCAGTGATAGGCTCTCATGCTTTTCCAGTCTCAGCTCCCTTCCTCTAGAGTGCATGGATTTTGTCATTGGGGATGCAATAGGTCTTCATCATTATAAACCCCTGTGATCCCTCTCTTTTTATATGTCTACTTTGTTCTCTTTTTCTTTGTTCTTTCCTCTCCTTTTCTTATGAAATAAAATAAATATCTTTGGTGGAGAAGGCTCCCAACCATGACAAGATAGCATTGTGTTTTGGGATTATTTAGCATTCCCTATGGTATTTCATGATATTAAAACATTACTTAATGAATTATGGTCGATATAAATCATCGATAGCCTATAATATCATAATATTTACATGCATTTGTGTTCTACATAATGAAAATAAATCATACAGAAATAATATGGATGAGGAAACCCATGAGAATTAATTGACTTAAAAAATCCTATCTCAATGAATAACCAAATACTATATCATAATGATCCCAAATAAGATAAAAAATCACATCTTTTGGAATTTTTAGAATTGAAAACTGAAACACAAGCCTTCAATATTTAGTTTAAATGAAGTAAAATTCATAATAAATGACACCATAACTTAGTGTAGAACTGAACTAGCTAAGGGATGTTTTATGATATGACTAAAAAATCATTAAATAAAGAAATATTGTATTGATTTTTACTATAATAATAAATTAACTATAATTTTTTACATAAAAAGTTGTTATTTATTGAAATAATAGTATAGAAATTAATTCAAAAAAGTGTCACATGAAAACAAATAAAAAAACAAAATTTCCTCTTTAATCAAGATTGATTCAAACAAAATATAGATAACAGACCATGATAATCATATATATCTCTATAAAATGACTAAAAGATTATATTATTATAAATATTATTCAAATATATATATATATAATATAGATAATGTTCATGAGAATATGAGAGATTGAGAGAGAGGGAGAAAGGTAAAGATAGAAACTAATTACATAAAAGAAAATATAGTGTCTTGGGTGTTCCCTTACATTCGGAAATGAAAATATTGGTACATGTGACTATCTTTCTGATAAATCAAATTATGATTATCAAATAATTTCGTTAGAAACTATTGAATGTATATTTTATTATTTATTGTTGTTTTTGGTTCATTTATAATAACATAATTAAGACATTATCTTCACATTGAATATCCCATGGTTTTTTGTTTCATGGAACCAAAGTTGCATAGGATTTTTTATAATGATTTAGGATTTTTTCCAATAGATCTTGAAATAGACCAATATTTTCTGATTTATTTCTCTTTAACATATTTATTGTTTTTCATATATTTATTTACATGAAAAACATATTTTTTATGAATAATATTTATAAATTATAATATGAAACACTTTAAATTGAATTCAACTGAAATATAATTATTAAAGATAATTTTTAATTCATTTAGGAAGGATTATTGATCATAAAGTGCTATACTAAAATATTTTATTCATGGGAATTGTTTTTTCATGAATTTTATATTAAAATGTTGTTTTATTTTATTGAAAATTTAATTTAGAATGTTAAATTTAAGTAAAAAATCATCAACATGTATATAAAATGAATTTATTTGTTATTATTTTCTTATAAATTAAAATAAAATAATTCAATGGTAAAAACATAATGTTTTTAGGAAAATAGCTTTTATGAATGTGATTTGTGTTTATATTTGTAAATAAAATTGATTAATATTAATGAATAATTTCAATGAAATTTATAGATTATAAGTTCAATAAAAATTTTAACATTCTAAAAATTGTTTCCAAAGGCATGGAAAAAAGAAAAATATTGTTTTATGATTAAAACAAATTTTTATAAAAATGGTTTCTATTGTCTTCAAAACACATATATTATAATTATTTTCTACCACTTTTAGGAATATTATATGATAAAATGGATTCAATATTTAGAATCATCATGTTCAAATTTTTTAATGAGGCCACTTTAATTTTTTGTCATAATGAATAGTAAAAATAGTAAAAAGTTGTTACAACTAATAGGGGTAAAATGGATTTATCAGGTGTTAAAATAAGATATAAAGATAAAGTTCCCATAAACATGTCAAAAAGTTTTTTGATAAATATATTTTGGCCTTAAATAATTTTCCATTAAATGTATTGTTCATTTATTACCACTTTTAGAAGAAAGTGACTTTATATTATTTATATCATTTAAGAAATTCTATGTGTCACCCCCCCCCCCACAAGCTTATAAAATGGAACCTCTTATCCTCCCTTATTCATACAATTTTATTCCTATAGATCAGCAAATAGAATCACAAAAATAATTCTTATATTCCTTGTCATGTTTCTTGATCTCTTATTCTTAAACTAATATCATCCTAATAATGCTTAATCTGTAATTCAAATGAGGTCGCTTCATGAAGTGGTAATTTTCTTACCAAACTCATTTGATGTTTATGGATTCTTATAATCCCTATTAATAAGTTGTATCCATCCTATCATAATGAGTATAGTATCACCAATATAATAATATTTTATTTTGATTATGGTTTAAAAATATTGTATATTCATCATATCCATTTTAAAACTGTAATCTCACTCGTGCATACTTATAGATTTCCACCTCCATGAAGGAATTTGATTCCTTTTTCATTTCATGTTTACATGGAAAGTAATAAAGATATATTTAATGAATATATTTGAAAATTCTAATATAATAATAAATTTATAATGGTGATTTATTATTTAACATTATTCTATTCAATCCATCAAAAGTGAAAACATCATCTTTGCATATGTATGGACCACTGTCTCCTTAAAGTGATATGATTCATTTTTCATCACTAATTTATATGAATCCAAGACCCATTTCTACGTTCCAAAACCATCAAACCATAAAATGCTAGGAAAATGGTCTAGTGTTCACCCAAATATTCATTTAAATGAAAAAATTTATAATAAATGGATAATTTGAAATTATAAAAAAAATAATACATTGTAATTTATGTATGAATATATCTTGATAATATATTTATAATAAATCTATTTTTATTATATAGTATTTTTTTCACATATATTAACTAATACATGTCTTTAGGTAAGGGTTTATGTTAAAATCTCATTTGTTTTCTATATTTATTATGATAAATTTATATTGAGGATAATTATATGGATAATATCTTTTAAAAATCATACTATTAATTATCATATGAATAATCCTAGAATATTTGATCCATAATAACATTTTTCACTCTTTTTAACTTAAAATTATTGAGAAAATTGTTTTAATAAAAAAATTGACATTATTTCATCTTTGGATAAAGATATTCTTATTCCATGTCCTTGTTCATTAAAATTATATCTAGAAAAATAATTTATTCGATACAAATATTTTTTAAATTAATTTAACACTATATTTATATATATCATAAAAATTATAAAAAATAATTATTAAATTTTTTTATGAATGTATATTTATGAATTTTCCCCCCAAAATGTGTAGAAGGAAACATTGTTTTAACCTTAATCGAATTAAAAAAATCTCACAATAAAGAATATAATATTATTTTAATACTATTTTCAGAACATTCATGATTATTTTCAAATAAAATATATTTTCACCATTCTAGGATTTTCTAGTTTTTTTTAAATGCAGAATTAAAATCATATTTTCATTAGTTTCATTGAAATATTAAAATTCTCTTCTAAAGGTATTTTCCATCTACGTCAAAATCCATACTAGATTTTTATTCCAATCTAGGGATCATACCTTATGATTACATCCACATTATTTATCTATATATATTATGATGATAATGATTTAAGGATGAATTTAGGAAACCCATTTATTTCACACAAGTTAATAAAGTTATAATGAAATATTAATGAAACTCGCATCTTTTCCTTGATTTAGGAACTCATTAACTTATAGAATGTTTTTGAAACCTATTTCACTTCTATAGGTTCTGATATGATAATTTGATGTCTTTTCATTGATATTTTAGCGTGTCTATGTTTGGTTTTCAATATTAAATGGGTGGGAATATAATTATATAGACCTCCAATTCATTGGGTATGGAATGAGATCAAGATAAAAGGGACTGGAATTGGGAGTGAACCCAATTCTATAAGGGACTTGTGCTATTGTGATAGACTTGAGAGTGATCGTTGATAAAGTAAATGATGGAATGGGGTGTGAATAAAATCCTTTAAGATAATGTTTAGAGCGATTCTTGACTGAATATATTATTTTCTATACTTATGTGTATTTCAGAAACATATTCTCTTTCCTTATGATCTGTTATCATGGCTCATGATCGATTATTAATGATTACACAGTCGTAAGAATTATGTCTTCTGTGATTAAAAAATACATTTACCATGATTCCCTATTAAATATATTTGAATAATTGTGTATGAGTTTTCTTATTTATGATCATGTTTCTATACCCTTATACTTGTGATCTCTTATGATAATTGAATGATATCTCCTATGTTTACACTTATTAGGCATCTGACCTCACCCTTCCTTATATTTCTATTTTACCCATGTTATGAATAAATTCATTAACTAATAAATTTATATTAATGTTATTATTATAGAGTAAATTTTTTATAGACGTTTAATATATTCTATGAAATAAGTTGATTTGGGATCTATTCTCTAGGGACACTAAACCTTTACGGTCTTTGGGTGTGTATTCTTGTGAGGTGGATTGAATATCAATCTAAAATGATGAAATATTTTTTTTATTTTATGTTCAGGTTACCTCCATCTGTAACATTATAGGTTTTGGTTATTTTTGTATATTATGATTATAAAACTTTAGTGAGACCCACTAGATAAGACTATGTATATGAGAATATATTATGTTATAGTAAATAATACAATTTTTTTTACCGAGATAATTCATCCCTCTCTTGATATAAAAAGTTTATACAGTTTTGTAACATATTCATCTAGTTTTGAAAACTATAGAAGGGGTGAATTGGTTATTAATATGATCATCATCAATTCACAATAAGTTGTCTTAAGACTACACGCATAGTGTAAATTCTATGTTCAAAATTTTCTTCACAACAATTCGTTCTACTGGAACCTTCCATGATCATCCAACATCATGGGAAACATTCATATAATTAATTTCTTAGTCTTATTGGATTCAATATTCAAAAAAAAAATCATATTCATTTTCCATTTAAATTTTGAGTCTCTTAGTGTCTGAATGTGAAGTTTTTTTATGTTCCTTAATTAGTCTCTTTTCCATCATATGCTCCAAATGTTGGTCATATATAAGAATAAAAAAAATCAATATCAAAGAAGTATCTCATATTAAATCAATTAATATTCCACTTAAATTTGTATAAAAACACATAAACATATAGATATAATATATAGATATCATCCTGCATTCCATTTTGGTTTTCGTAAGGGATTGAATATAGAATTATTAAGTTGAGTTGGTGACATGTATGCTCAAATATTAAAGTAACTTATTTGATATTAATCAGATGAATGCCTTTATATCATGAGGTCTTTCTATGAATATTAATTCATATCCTCATGGATTAGATATTTTTTATCAGTAAAAACATTTAATGTTTTGGTGATTGTATTTCAGCACTATATATCCTCTTCGATTTAAGATTGTGGGAATATGCTTCCTGTAAACATTGTGATTTTTCCTCAAGTAGAATTTTATGTTACATTGGAAATGGATTGGCGTTATTTATTCAGATCCCCTATCAATTTATATAGAGGAGAAGTCATATTTTATATTTTGAGTCAATTTATTATCATCATTAATTGTAGGGATCAATATGAACATCTAATGGAGGTTATATCCATTGTATATTCCTTACTACATATTCATGCGGTATATATATCTCAAATGGTTGTGGTAAACTAAACAATGATGATGTGCCTATTTTTTAGAATATTCTAACATATTTCTTGAATATTTTCCTAGTCTTCACGTAAATCATGATTTCATGTTCTCAATATAAATCATATACAGTGATACACATATTCAAGTTACTCTATATAGAATTTCCATGATTATTAAATAATAATTGAAGAATCAACTCTAAGGGAATATTGATAGGGAATTCATAATACCAAGTGAATCACTGTGGGGTTAACCTACAATTTTGGTTAAGAATAAATATGAAAAAATGTATATTTTTATTGATTATTGAACACTTAACTATATCACTATCAATAATGAGTTTTCTCTACCTTTTAATTATGACTTACTTTAACAACTACACGAAGACCGATAATTTTCCAAGATTGGGATTCATTTAGGATATCATCAATTGAGAGTATAAAAAGAGGTTATACCCTAGAAATTCCTTCTTACAAGGTTTGGTCATTAAGAAATTATAGTGAATCCATTAAGACATACCAATTCCTTGGTTTTCTTCATCGATTTAATGAATATAGTCTTTATAGATTGCCTCGATCGATTTATGGTATCCTTTCAATATTATATTTTTATAAATTCCAATATTTAAGAAGAGCATGAATATCATTTGAGGATTCTATTAATGTCATTAAAAAAGGAGAATTTCTATTCCAGTTTTATCGTTATTGAATTCTTGACATAGAAAATTCTAATTTGGGGTCATATACTCTCATGAAAGTGTATTCCATTGGATCCTTCATTAATGAAAGCTCTTAAAAAATGACAACACCAACAACAAAGACTGATATCCATAGTTTTCTTGTATTATAACAATACTACCAATAATTTATAAGAAATTTCTAATTACTATCAAATTAGATCACCATGTTGGAATAGAAGGAAAACATGTTCCATTGGATGGATTAATGTGAGGAAACTTTCACAAAATTGAACAGAATATTGGTTAGTGCACTTATGCTCGCACTAACCTACAATGGAGAAGGTTTTTTTAACTATAGTGATTCATAGAATAAGAAACTATGATGATAACTCATGAAAAATTATATTTTTATAGCTTATGGATCACAATAATTCAAAAATGAGGAGAAAATTTAGCTGACTCGTGATTTTGAGTTGGTAAAAATATTTTTGAATTAAAAATGTGGAGACATTTTATTTTTGGTGAATGGTGTAATATATATACTTATCCTAAAATATTTATTTATATATTCACATATAAAGATTTAAATATTTTTCATATAACCTCTATGGAATTGATTAAAAATTATGAATACTCAATTTAGTTTCACCCTTTTAAAGAGATCAAGGTTTTTGGAACTCTAAGATAGAAATTCCATAATATTTTATCCATGATGGTGATTGAAAGATGGCCAATAATTATTTCTTTTTAGAAGATAGACCTTAAAATAATAAATAATATAGTAATATACTATATTTATTAGATAAATTTTTAACTATTCATCCATTTGAGAATTTTAGAGTATAAAAATCAATATGACGAATTATATAAGAAGATTCTAAAATATTATTTGATTCAACCATGACTGTGGTGAAATTATAAGGTTTATGAACCTAGTATGCATCTCATCAATACTATATCTAAAGAATAATTTTTTGGAAGAATTTTATAGTTAAAAATTGTCAATCAGCCTTGATGTATGAAGATGCATATAGATATGAAAGTGTATTTCTATTAGGACTATATGAAAAATGATATTTTGGAGTATACATATCAATTCCCAGTTTGTTATAAAGTAACATATTATGGGCATAAGTCCAGGGGCATAATATAACTATTACCCATACCAGAATGGAAATGGAAAAAAGTCACTATGGACTTCATCAATGGACTCCCAGAAACTTTTAAAGACCATAATTCTATTTGGATTATAGTCAATCACTTTAATAATTTAGTATATTTCATTGTAATAATAAAATATTTCCCTCTTGATCATCATTACATGGCCTATATTAAGTAAGTGGAAACTTTTCATGAAGGACTGCATTCTATTATATCCAATGAGAATATGAGGTTTATAAAAATATTAGGGAAAATGTTTTAAAAAATAATTGAATATAGAGATAAATTTATCACATAGTATCATCCTAATATTTTTGTTTAATTTTAGAGTACCATTAAGACCATAAAATATATTTTCTGAGCATATTCTATATATTTCAAAGGTGGTTAGGATCAACCCATTTATTTGGCCATGTATTTTTAAAATAATATCCTTCACTAAATGTTATTATGGATATTTGTTAAGAAATATATTATAGAAATTGTAGAAGTAAAATTTACTGGGATGAAGTTGGATAATGAAATCTATTGGAACCAAACCTAGCTAAAGAAATGGTAAAAGATGTAAGATCAATTCAAAAACATGGATGGTCACCTCAATGTTGATAGAAAAGTTATACTAAAAAAATGGGCGTGATATAGAGTCCAAATTTGATGATAATGTGTTCCAAAAAATATCTAATTGGAATTATGGTTTTGATATTTATAAATAAAGATGTGTCGATCCCCATATGTATCTTCCCTTTCGAAATTATTAATCGAATTTGGATAGTTGCCTATGGCTTGGCACCTCCACCGAATATCCCATAAGATCACAATATGTTCATTGTATCTCTCTTAAGGATGTGCATAACTAATCCTTTACGTGTACTAAACATAGAGGGTGTACCACTAGATACGGATCTCTCTTAAAATGATCTACAAGTTTAAATTTTGGATTTAATATAGCAAGTGGGGTGGAATAGGACCACTAACCTAGTCAATTTTTTTAAAACCATAAATTTAAGGAATCTACATGGGAACCTGAATATATGATGAGATAGATTTATCCATATTTTGTGCATCATAGTGATTTAATTTCTAATGATAAATTCTTATAAGGTGGTAGAATGTAACAACTCACAATTTTATGATTTAAATATCTTTAATAAAATTCATGTTTTTGATAGATTTATTTACACAAAAGATAGATATTATATGAATAATTCTTATACATTATATGATTAATCGCATTATATGGTATATAAATTGAATATAATTATCAGAAATAAATTCTAATTCACTTTGGAAATAATAATGACCCAAAATAACTATATGGAATCATTTTTTTATGATCATTTTTCTGTCACGTATATTTTTAAATTGATATTTTATTTTATTTAAAGAGAAATTCATATTAGTAGTCATATAAAAAATATTTTCAAACATGTATATAATTAATTCATTGGTGAGTAATAGTTTGTAAATGAAAACAAAAGCATTCAAATATAAAAAAGAGATGCTTTTAAAAATATAGCATTTAAGCATGCAATGTGTTTTTATGTTAATTAATTAAATTAAATATTTTTTTGTCCCATTGATATTTTTGGTCACTATATCTGACCATAATGGTTTTAATCATCATAAATAATGTCATATATTAACATATATTTGACCTCATCACAGATCCTAGACTCTGTCAAAGCATTATCTTGAATATCTTATCATTTAAATCATATAAATATTTATGTGTGTTTAAGTCTAAACAAGGTTATACTTAATTATATATGTGTAATTATGGCTATTAAAACTCTCTAAATTTGATGAAATGTAAGAATGACAGAACATCTAAAAATTTTCTTTTTATGAGTCACTGACACCTTCAGATAGATGACTCTCCAATAGTCAAATGAATTGTTGATAGATAGTTTAAACAAGAATATATTCTAATTATATGAAGCTGACACTGTTGAAGGTCTCACCATTGCACATGATACCGACAGATAGATGACTCACCATTGCACATGAAACCAACAGACATACAACTCATTGCTGCATAAGACTCAGAGACGCAGATGAACTACCATCAGTACAAGCAGTCTATCATTGAAAGATGCTACCGATGAACTATCTCACCCATATCTAAAACGACTCACCGATAGATCAATTGTCTCACAGAAGGAAGGACTCATCGTTGAATAAAATCAATGATGTACAGAGTCACCGATAAATGGCATGATCTACATAATGAAATACCATTGTATTGAGACACTGACATAAGGAGACACCAATAGAAGGAGACAATGATAGTATGAGACATTGACAAACGAGCCACCAATTTACTTTTTCAATCTTCTTTTATTAATTTTATTTATAATGGACATATTTGTGTCATTTAATGATACTGACATATTAAATAATATTTTTTAGGAATTTTAGATGGCAGTATATCGTATGGTGAGAAAATACATGTAGAATGTACATTCTCATTGTCAGAACTCAAAAAATAAGAAGTATTTTCAAAATAAATAATATAGACATAAAAAATAAGGGGTTTTGAAGTGCATGAATGTGTGATACATGTAGTCAAACATCTGAAACTCTCACACAAAAATTGCATGCTAAAGAATAGAAGAACACATGAGGTGATCGCAATTGATCTGTACATTGAATTGAAAAACTATCTCATCATTTCGTTGAAGTAGAATAATATACTAACACAACCATACCTATAGTTAGAAGCTTGAACACAACACATTTTTTTGTGTCAACTTCCAGAATAGGGCTCAAAATTCAAATCCTCTTCATTAAGCAAGTATAGATCTACACTAAAAAACACACCGAGCCATGTAAACCTAACTCTAAATCTTTAGCTCTATTATGTTCATTTAGTTAAATTTCTGACCAGTGTTTTTATCTATATGTTAGACACACACTAACCCTAGTGTATAACAGATGGATACATGATATCTTAATCTCACTCTCTTTTTAGCCATTTTTATACCATTGTAGAACTGTGGAGGAAGTCGTGTGTGACCTGTTTGTTGTTTTTTCCATGAAGAATAGTGGTAGAGGTCAAGGTTGACCTGGACACCCTATGTGCTATTGTGAACCCAAATCCAGGTTGTGGATCAAATGGTTTATTAATTTAAACTACTTGGAGGTAGGTGATCACCTTGTAGAGATAATTAATTCTTTGATTAACACTAAACCTGTAATTTTATTTCCATTTTTGAACTATGTTGAATCACATATTTCATAAAAATAAATGCAACTCTGATAGTTAGTCTTATCAAGGGTTTATAAAAGTATTAAATTATTAGATTATTTCTAAAAGATATATTAATTACCAAATTAAAACAATTACGAACTAATCAATCTTTTGAGAAATTAATCCAACAGTCAAACTCTTATAAATTCACTACTGTCTATCAGGTAAATTAAAATTTAAATAATTGGGTAACTTCAAACAATTATTTTTAATAAAAATAATTATAGATACTCAATTAACCCCATCTTGATTACTCTAATCAGACCAACATTTAGAATATAAGGTTTTAGGAATTTTAATTTTTTCAATATTTTTCAAATATTTTTCAACTGTGATTTTAGTTGTATTTCAAGGATCTTAAAATTTTTGTTATTACTAAATTTTTATTACTTTAATTTCTTGTTCTAAAATTTTTATTATGGATAATAGACTAGAAGGGGCTCCTACAAATAGAAATCCATTTTTTAATTGAACAAATTATTCATAATGGAAAATTAAAATAAAAATGCACATAGAAAGTATGTGTTTTTAATTTGTTCACCAATTGTAGAAGAGTTTGAGATTCCACCTAATTATAGAATAACATGGGATGAATAATCTAAGATTTTTTATAATAATAAACATAAATCAATGAATTCTTTATACTATTCTCTAGGAAATGAGGAAGTTAATAGAATTTCTGTATGTAAAACAACACATAAAATTTTGAATACTGTGTATGTTTTTCCTAAAGGAACTTCTAGTGATAAGGAAATGAGACTTCATACATATACTATTAAATGTGATAACTTTAAGAAGAATCCCATGGATCCTATTTCTGACATGTATCTTAGGTTCAATGAAAGAGTCAACACTATGATCTCTCTAGGAAGAGATATTACTACCAAAGAACAAATTATGAGTATTCTCATATTCTTACCAAATATATATAGAGGAACTTCTGTCTCGATTAGAGAATCATGTGACATTGTCAAATTACATGTCAAAGAACTCATTGAAAAACGGATGATGTATGAGGAAGATCTGAAAGTTAACAAAGAAGAAGTGGATGAACCTAAGAGAAAATATGTAGCCTTCAAGACTACCACTCTTAAGAGAACAAAAAATGAAAAATTTCCAGATGTTATTGAGTGAACAAGTACTGAAGAATCAGCTTCAGATAGTGATGAAGAGATGACTCTTCTAGCCAGAAGATTCTATAAAATCTATAGAAAGAATATGTTTTTTAGGAAGACCAATCATAATGAAAGATATGATAACAATGAAAGCTGGAAAAAGATCTAGAAAAGAAATGACTAATCAGAGGAGATTATATGCAATGAATGAAAAATGTTTGGACATGTAAAATATGACTTTCTGAAATTAAAATACAAAAATAATTATGAAATAAAAAAAAGAAACATAAGCAAGCTATGTAGGTCACCTGGAGTGCCTCTGAGGATAGCTCCAGTGAATTAGCATCATCTCATGATGTGAAAGATGACATGGAAAATATTTTTTTTTTTAAAACACATCTGAGGTAACTTTATATTCATCTATATAGAATTATTATTATTCTGATAATGAAAATGAGTCTGAAAATATGATAAGTGATCAACTGTTTGAATATAGTAACATTATGGAAGACACTTACAAGGAACTAAATGATAAATATAAATCTTTTAAAAACAGTGTGCACTTACACTAACTAATAAGTAAAAACATACTATAGAAAAGGAAAATAATGCTCAAATTCTTGAGGAAAACAATGAGTTAAAAATGTCAAATGAGGACTTGAAGGAAGATTTAGAAAAATTTACCTGCGGGAAAAACACATTTACATAGTTACTTGGTAAAAAGATAGTTCATAGGCATACTACTAGAATAGGATATCATATTAGATATAGAAACACTTCTAAAATTCATTTTCATACTAAATCTAGAAAAAAAATCCCCTACCTAAACATCAAAATTTGGATGTTAGTACCACTTTTTAAAAAACTATTCTACCTATACTTTTTCTATAATAAATAGAGTTTATTTTCAAAATATGTTACATAATTCTTATAGGAAACCCATAAGGAAAAAGTGGGTACCTAAAGCACTGATTACTAATGGAACTAGACCCAAACATGTATGGTTACCAAAATCGATTTTTGTTTGATTATAATGTAAGAATGTTGTTCGAAGAGGTCCTATAAGAGTGAATTGTATTTGGATAGTTTATTTTCAAGACACCTGATATAAGATTATTCAAGCTTCAAGAAACTAATTTAGATTGATGGAGGATATGTTCCCTTTGGTGATAATTCTAATAGAAAAATAATTGGATTCTTCCAGATTGGTCACTCAAACTTAGTTTTAATTTCTAAAGTACTTTTTTTTACGGATTGAAGTATAATTAGCTTAGTATTTCACAATTCTGTGATGTTGGATTTCTTGTTAAATTTACGAATAATGATTACAATGTTTTTAACTCTAAAAATTAATTAGTATTATCTTATATTAGAAATGAAAATGTATATTCTGTTAATATAGATTATTTAGTTTATAAAAATGTTAAATTTTAAGTTTCTTTCATAAAGTGTTCTGTATTGGGTATAGAAGATTTCGACACTGTAATGTACACTCTCTTAGAAAGATTATTAGAAGAGTAATAGTCAAGGATCTACCCAAACAAGAGTTTCCAATTGAAAAAGTCTATAATCCTTGTCAAAAATGGAAAACAGAACAGGATATATTTCATATAAAAGAAAGAAGTTTCAACTTCTCAAACATTAGAGTTGATTCACATGGATTTGATTGGACCATCTCGAGTTTCTAGTTTAAATGGTAAGAACTATGTCTATGTTCATCTATATGATTATTCTAGGAATACATGGACTTATTTATTTGCTAACCAAAGTAAATCCTATACTTACATCACAAAGTATGCTAAAATTGTTGAAAATCTAAGTGGACATATAATTAAATCCTTAAAAAGTGATCATGTCCACGAGTTTGAAAATCAAAACATTGAATGTTTTTTCTCACACATTGGCTATAGTCATAACTTTTCTACCTCTAGGACACCTACAAAAAATGGAGTCATATAAATAAATAATAGATCAATACAAGACATAGCTCGCACAATGCAAAATGAATATCATTTACCTGTTTACTTTTTGGCTTATGTGGTGAATATATCTTGCTACATAATTTATTGAGTCTTAATAAGACCTATTCTATTGAAAACTCTGTATGATGTATAGAACAATATAAAACTAAAATTTAGTTACTTCAATGTTTTTGGTTGTAAAGTCTATATCCTTAACACTAAGAAAAATATTGACCAATTCGTATCCAAGAGGGATGAAGGAATATTCCTAGGTTACTCCACCTCTAGTAAAGCCTATAGAGCCTTTAATAAAAGATCAATGTCTACAGAATAATCTGTGCATATCATATTTTATGAAACGGATCCACATGAACCTAAGACATCTATAGAAAAATATGACGATGATATGTCAAACCTCAACATAAATGAAAAATAATCAAATCCATTAGTCAAGAAATCTGTTAAATCAAAATATTCTAGAAATTTTTCAGAATCTGAATATGATAAACTAGAACCTATAGATAAACCTGAAGTTACTAGCCCCTATTTTTCTAGAACGAATAGAACTTTTATGAAAAATCCTTTACATGCTATTGTTGGAGACCTATATAAAGGGTCACAGACATGATATTTTCTTAGAAATCAGGTTGAACATCAATCCTTCTTGTCACAACATGAATTTAAAAACATCAATTATGAAATAAAATTTTAATTCTGGGTGATGGATATGAAATAATTACATAATCAATTTGAATGAAATAAGGTTTGAAAATTTTTGGATAGACCCAAAGACACCTATATCATAGGAACTAAGTGTGTGTTTAGGAATAAATTAGATTATCCTGGTAATATTTTTATAAACAATGCTAGATTAGTTACCCAAGGTTATATTCAAGGAGAAGGCACTGACTATGATGAAATGTTTTCACCTTTTGCTAGATTTGAACCCATCAGAATCCTTCTTGCTTATGATGCTTGTCATTATTTCAAATATTATCAAATGGGTGTTAATTTGGAATTCTAAAATGGATATATAGTTGAGGATGATTTGTTAATTAAGACCTTATATTTAAAAAACCTCACTTTAAAAACAATTTTTTTAAATTAACACAAACTTTATATGGTTTAAGACATGCTCCAAGGGCTTGGCATAATAGATTAAGTAGTTTCCTTATATCAAAAGGTATTACAAAATAAATTTTTGGATCCCACACTTTTTATAAAATTAATTTCAAAATATGTTTTAGTAGTTCAAATTTATGTTGATGATATTATTTATGGATCTTCAAGACAATAGTTATCTATTGAGATTTCAAAAATGATGAAAAATGAGTTTGAAATGAGATTTATGGGGCTACTCAAATTCTTTCATGGATTTAATACTTTTTTAATTAAAGAAGGTATCATTTTATATCGAAGTAAATATACATAATGTTGGTCGGAGTGGATACTCAAGAGGGGGGTGAATTGAGTTCCAATTATAATTTCTTTTAAAAATATTTCTCTTTAAATCCCCCAATTTAAAAACAAAGTTAAACTGTAGTGAATTTATATAGAGTGTAAATGTTCAATTAGTTTCTCAAAGATTGATTAGGTATTAGTTAATTTAATCTGAAGATTAAATTAACTTTTGAAACTAACATACTGGTTTGTAATAAATATAAACACGTGGTAATTTAACTATCAAAGTAACGTTAAAATAGTTTTGTATTTCAAAGTAACTAGCATCGGAATATGTAATATATATGTAGTATACTTATGACTTAAAATAAAATACACATCAGATGTAACCAAGAGTTTCAGTCTCAAGCCGAGACTTAGTCCTCTAAAAAAATTTATATAAATTGATCCACACCCTGGATCTGGTTAAACAACAGTGTAAAGAAAATATAGGTCCAAATACCTCTACCATAGTTCTACGTGGGAAAAAAACAATATCCCCTAGCTGTCCAGGTCTCACATGACCTCTACCACTATCCACATTGGGATACAAGGAGTTATAGAGTTTGAATGAGGATTTAAGAATCCCCCAGATTATCTCAGGAGACAGAGTGTGTATAAAATAAACAGGGTACACACACTTCTTGAAATGTAAATAAAATAATCACTAGAGTAAATATGAATGAGTTTAGAAAATCATTAGTGATTGGTAGTGCAGCTCTGGACTCGTGGGATTGGTCAGAAAATCTTTGGGGTCCTTCTCTGGTTTTTGTCTGAAAAAGAGAGTATCATTTTCTTCCTTGTTTTGGAGGTTCAGCTTATCACCCTCAGTGCATGAAGGGTTTGTTGTAGTTCTTCGCTCAAGATGCAGCTTGTGTTCTCCTCTAGAATGAGTGGCTTCGTGTATGTCGAGTGCTCTCTGGGTATGGATGTATCCTTGTGTGAACGCACCACGTTTCAATGATGTTTAGCCCTTGTCTTTTTTCACCCTTCGTGTGCCTTCTTAGTTCCTTTACTATGATATTCCATTTTCATGGGTACTAGGTACGGTTCCCTAACATGCCAATGGATATCATTAAATAAAGTTATATGCATTAAAAACATCAAATATAACTGTTATCTTAATAAATAAATAATACTGAGAGTATAGAGTTTGACTGGTTGGTCAATCATGAGTAGCTCCTGTTGGTAGATGTGTAAGGTGGACTTTACATTGACCTTCCATCAGTAGCTCTTTGAACATTTATCAGTAGCTCCTTGAACTAGTATCAGTACCTCCTGATATCGGTAGCTTTATATACTGATGACTTCATTCTATCGATAGCTCTTGATCTATCGGTAGCTCTGCTTTGTATCGGTAGATCTACATTGTATCGGTAGCTTCATTCTGTATCGGTGACACTATATATCGGTATCACTTGGTCTATCTGTAGATCTCGGTCTATCGGTAGCTCTATATATTGGTGACTGTCTGTATCGGTATCTTGCTTACTTCCATTGATTATTTGTATCGGTAGACTTATGCATGCTGGTAGCTCCATTCTGTACTATCAGAAGACTTGTTCTATTGGTAGCTATCTATATCGGTGACCTTGTTATATGCTTACCGGTGGACTTGTACATATCAGTAGCTCTGTGTATTGGTGACCTTAGCATATCGGTGACTCTGTCTATCGGTAGACTAAGTCTATCGGTAGACTAAGTACTGGTAGCTCTGTATCAGTAGCTATATGAAAATCAGTGACTAACACTTATCTGTTTTATGCAAAACATATCTGATTGGGTTAGAATTACTTCAAAACATATATAAACGAAGATAAACATTGATTAACATATTTCAAGGATTATTTTAATATTATTATCAGATATAATGTCATAGATTGAGTGAATTAGAATATAGAAAAACATTAATTGGGATTATCAATGTATGTGATAGCATAGTTGGGATTATCAAAACATGTGAGGTCAACAATCTCCCCCTTTTTGATAATCAAAACTTATGATATTATAGTTTCAAAATAGTGAGTAATTGTATCAGAGGATATATCAGTAAATTCAATAATATCATAGAAAACAGTATGTTATAGAAAATAATGTATCAGAGGTAGAATTAAATGCGATGATGTTAGAGGGACAAATCATGGTAGCTCTTCCTTAGAAAACATTTCTCCCCCTTTGATACTTTGATAATATTTCTCCCCCTTTGGGATAATCAAAAAGTGGGAAATAACAAAGAGAAGAGGAACAAGATGAGAAAGAAAAGAAAGACAATTATATTATATGTTGCAAAAAGGGACATATAAAGAAAACAGAATACAAGGGATTCCTATAAAACATCTTAGCCACCTATTCAATCCACATCCTCCATGTTAGATTTTCCCTTTGGATAAGAAGAGGATTCAGACTGTGTGGATGCTGGTGAAGGCTTAGGAATTCTGGAAATGATCACAGGGGGTTGAGCCACAGAAATTATTCCTGGCCAATACTGAGGAGTTCGTTGAGAGATCATAGGTGTAAGGCTTTGAATTTCTTGGGCTGGAGTCATCTAAATAGGAGAAGCAGTAGAGGCATAGGCAGGTAAAGCTGGAGGTACAATCACTATCCTAGCATCAACATGCAATAAAGGAAAAAAAATATTTCTAAAATCCATAATTATTCCCCCTCCTTTCTCCATAGCAGATATGAAATCATCCTTGTTCTCTATGAATTTGTCCAAGGCTAGAGTCAATTCCGTTAGTTTGTTGACTTTCTCTCTAAAGGATTGATTGATAGGAGGTAACTTCAGGTTTTTTAACAAAAGTTTGAAGTGATTGTTGAGTTGATTCTTGGTGTAAACCATTGGGAAATAAGAGTATACCTTGTCTTTCACTTCTTTCTGAGAGGAAGAATATTCTCTCATATAGTCTTGGACTATCTTCATTATTTCTATAGCTGAATCTCTAGTAGAAATCACAACATTTCTCAGGTCGGATGAGTCTACAGAGCCACTAGTTGATGATGAACCAGGATCCTCCTTCATCATATCTTGAAACTGATTCAATTCCACTGAAGGTCTACAAGCAACATAACCAATAGAGAAGGTTATTTTTTCCTTGAAGTTTTTGTTCAACCCACTAATAAGGTTTTTCACTTGGGAATCCTGGGTGCTGAAAAGTTCTTTCATAGAGGTTTTAAATCCATCAAAGGCAGATACCATCGGGCTCAAAACACTTTTAACATAGGCTAAGTTCTTGTTTGCTTGAGATTTTGAACTCATGTATGATTCTAAAGAGATAACAGATTTCTTTAGAGCTCCAAAATTCGATTCCAGTCTACATACTTGAGTCTGGAAGGCTATAACTTCTACCACTATTTCTGCCACAAAGGTTGACATATTACAACTGAGAGAGATTTAAAAACATTTTTCCAAATTGATCATATCTTTAACAAAGTAGTGCTTCAACTCACCAACAGAAGCACTAAAGGACTCTTTCACCTCATCCTTTAAGGATTCATGGTCAGCCCTGGTGATCATATTACCAGGATCAATTACAATAGGGTCTCTTTTAGATTCTATACTGGCCACTGAGTCATTTATAATCGATTGAATTGATGACACAAGTGAAACTTCCATCTTCCTTGTATCTTCACCAAAACTGACCTTATGATTTTTCTTCAAATTATCCACATCATGCATTCTGACCACATCTTCAGGTAACAACTCAGTCTCAAAATCTTAAATGATATTTGGTCTATTGAGGGATTCCTCATTATCATAATCAAGATTGTCTAATCCACAGACCACAAAACCTGGGTCTTCTGCCCAGTCCTCAATCTCAACAGCCACTGAAACACTTCCAAACTTGGTTTGATGCTCCCCCTCAATGGGTGCATTCCCATGTACAACAACATCATTCTCAGCAGGTCTGTCTTCCTCAGAAGAATTTTCTACTATCAATTTTATCTCTGCAACAGCATGAGGGTCCTCAGGATTAGGTAAAACTTCTTCCATTTCTCATACTACATCCTTAGTAGGAAAAAGTGATCTTCTAATTAATGGACTTAGACTTAAGAAGATAGAATCAGACGCTTCATATTCTTTCTCCTTTTCTTTGTCATGCTCAAGCGATTGCTGGTCTTCCTTATCAGCAGGTGTCTCTTCTCCTACTAAAGATTCCTTTATAGAAGATACAATTTCAACAACTGGACTTGGGGTGCAAGTCCAGATCTCTTCCATCATCCATAGAAGTCTCTTTTCTTCAGTCTCATCATTGTACTCAGGTTCTTCTTCATCAGGTCCTAGACCTGGATCCCTTACATCCTAAGGTCTTGAAGGATGATCCGCATGATTGAATTTATCATATACCTTCTTGTCATCATTAAGCCTCTCTCCACTCCATGGGTTCCAATTTATATTCATGTATTTGAAAACTGAGGTTGTGATACAAAAATTATTCTTTACAACAACTGTCTCATTTTGAGACTCAGCTACCCCTTTCACTTTGATCATCACTGAGATCAACATGGAAAAGATTAGGGCATTAGTCTTTGATTTTTTCCGTGTCATGTCTTTCATTTTAATCATCAGCAATCTTTACAGATTCACTTTTACACAATTTATCAAGAGATGCAAGAGATAGATATCCTGATATCTTAAATTCCCAAAGTCCCCTCTCCTTGGTATTAAGACATGATGAAAAAACTTGAACAGTAATCTATTCTTTCCATCCATTTCAGAAGCCACTTCTTGTCTTTGATTTCCATCACCGGTGAGCTCATCCAAGGCAGTCTCATAATCAAATATATCACTTTTAGGTGGTATATATTTCGAGACATATCCAGATACACCTTCGTGTGGAACCTTCAGGCATTCAGCCCACTCAACAGATCAAAAAGATATCTCCTTTCCATTCACAAAAAAAATCACTCGGTTCTCATCTTCAGATTTATCAATGATTACAAACTCATAAAATGTTTTCACTAGATTTGGATAGTAGGTTCCATTTTTTTTGAAAATCAATCTAACCACTTTTCATCTTCTAGGACTTTGAAAACTAATAATTTTCTAGGCAACAACCATTCCACGCAGAACTCTTTTTCAATCACAATAACTCTATTCTGCAAATGAGGGTTCACTGGTCGCCTCCCTGACCTTGTTCTACCAACACTACCACTTGCTTCTGGCTTGAACATCTTCTTCTTTTCAATTGTCTCTTTAGTCTCATCTCTGATGGTAGGAAGTTTGGTTTTTTTCCATCTCTTTTTTGAGGGATTTTGGGTTTTTGATAGTTTTGAGAGATACAGTTTGAGGGTAAAGGTTTTGAGGCTCGGTGGATTGAGAAGTAACTAGGACATTGTTTTTATCATATAGGAATCATAAAATAAATAAATAAAATGAAATAAAGTAATAACGATTCAGATTCTGGCAGTAGACAGATGTTTAAAATAGCGCACTCATTGGTAGGGTTTATCGGTGAGAATTCATATCAGTGAGGTCTATCGGTGAGGTTACATCGGCGATGTCACATCAGTGAGGTTACATCGGTGAGATTACATTAGTGAGGTATTACATCAATGTTTTACTACATCGGTGAGGTTACATCAGTGAGGTATTACATCGTTAAGGTTACATCGGTGGGGTATTACATCGATAAGGTATTTCATCGGTGAGGTTACATTGGTGAGGTATTACATTGGTGAGGTATTTACCGATCAAGGTTAATCATTCCCAAATCATGCCTAATGTAACTTAACCTATTCGAACTTAATGTTTTGGTGAAAATGTCATCTTATTGATGTTCAGTACCTTTAAATTCAAGAGTAATATCACCTTTTTGGTAATGATCTCTCAAGAAATAGTGCCTTACATCAATGTGTTCGGCCCTAGAGTGAGATTAAGGGTTATTTGAAATATTTATTGCACTAGTTTTATCACAGTTGATAGAAACATGCTTAAAATCATATCCATAGTCCAAAAGAGTGTGTTTCATCCTCAGAATTTGTGCACAGCAACTACCAGCAGCAATATACTATGCTTTGGCAGTGGACAAAGCTACAGAATTCGGCTTTTTACTACACCAAGATACTAAGGAGTTTTCCAATAAATGACATGTTCCAGATGTTCTTTTTCAATCCAACTTGCAACCAGCAAAGTCAGCATCTGAATAACTCATTATCTCAAAAGATTTTCCTTTTGGGAAAAACAAACCTAAATTTAAAGTATGTTTAAGGTACTTAAAAATTATTTTAACAGCAACTAAATGAGATTATTTTTAATTAGCTTGAAATATTTCACACATACACACAATAAACATATTATTTGGTTGAACAGTAGTAAGGTGAAGTAGACTTCTAATCATACCTCTGTAATTTGTTTGATCCACTGGTTTCCCAGTTTTATCTGCATCCAATTTACATACTGTACTCATAGGATTATCACATTCCTTAATACTATCCGAACCAAAACGTTTTAAAATATCATTTGTATATTTACATTGATTCAAGATAATACCATTTTCATTTTTAAAAACATGAAATCCAAAAAAAAATATTTTATTTCTCCCATTAAACTCATTTCAAATTCATTTTGCATACTTTTTGAAAAATCAGTACATAAAGCATGTTTAGAAGATCAAATAATAATATCATCAACATATATTTGTACTATCAAAACATCTTTATAAATTATTTTAATAAAAAGGTTTGGATGGGAAATCCCTTTAGTAAAACTTTTTGAAATAAGAAAATTACTAAGTATATCAATACAGTCTCTTGGAGCTTGTTTTAAACCATATAATGCTATAGAAAGTTTAAAAATCGATTTGGAAAACGAGGATTAGTAAATCTAGGTGGTTGTTCAAAAAATAGATTCATTTATAAAACCATTTAGAAAAGCACTTTTGACATCCATTTGAAATAACTTGAAATTCATATGATCATCATAGGAAAATAAGATCCTAATAGCTTCTAATCTAGCTACAGGGGCAAAGGTTTCCTCATAGTCTATACCTTCCTCTTGACTATATCATTATGCAACTAAAATAGCATTTTTTATAACTATATTTCTAGATTCATCAACTTTGTTTCTAAAAACCCATTTAGTGCATATTGTCAAAGTGTCATTATGTTTGTCAACTAATTCCCAGACCTTGATTCTTTCAAATTGATTTAACTCTTCCTGTATATCCATTACCCAAAATTCATCATTGATTTTTTCATTGACATTTTTATGTTCTAGCTATGAAAGAAACGCTTGATGTTCGACCTGGTTTCTTAAAAAAGCATTGTTCTATGTCCCTCTATCAAGATTACCAACAACAGCAACCAAAGGATGATTCTTTAGAATCCTAGTTGATATAGTAAAGGTGGGACTAGAAATTTCTAGTTCATCTCTAAGTTCGGGTTCTATAGAAGCAGATTTTGGAGTATGTCCAGAACTGGATATTTTTACAGTAGGTTCTTTAGTTTTATCATTAAGGTCCAAAACAGTCGAATATTCTTCAAGATTTTCAAGAGAGTTTTTAGGCTCATGTGGATCAGTTTCATCAAACATGATGTGAACAGATTCTTCCACACATTTGGTTCGTTGGTTAAAGACTCTATAGGATTTCCTAGTTAAAGAATAACCAAGAAAAATTCCCTCATCACTTTTAGAAGAAAACTTTTCTAGATTATCCTTTGTATTGAGGATAAAGACTTTGCATCCAAAGAATCTAATGTAAATAACTTTGGGTTTTATATTATTCCATAGTTCATATGGGGTCTTCGTGAGAACAGGTCTAATCAAGACTCTATTGATAATATAACAAACAGTATTCACAGCTTCAGCCCAAAAATAAATAGGCAGGTCATACTCATTAAGAATGGTTCGTGCAATTTCTTGAAGGGTTCTATTTCTTCTTTCTACTACACCATTCTGTTGAGGTCTCATAGGGGCAGAGAAATTGTGACTATAGCCATTTTGTGAGCAATAAGATTCGAACTCTTGATTTTGAAACTCACAGCCATGATCACTTCTCAATGTCTTAATCTTAAGTCCACTAAAGTTTTCTACTAAAATGGAGAATTTAGCAAATTAAGAACAAGCTTCACTTTTGTGAGCTAATAAGTATACCCAAGTGTATCTCAGAAAGTCATCCACTAAGACATAGACATAGTGCTTCCCATTTAAACTAGAAACTCTAGAAGGTCCAAACAAGTCCATGTGAACCAACTCGAGAGGTTGAGAAGTTGAAACATATTTCTTTGATTTAAAAGAAACTTTATGTTTCTTTCCCTTTTAACAGGGATTAAAAACTTTGTCATTTGGGAATTCATGATTAGGTAGGTCTATAACTAAGTTATTCCTAATCAGTTTTCTATGTTAATGAATTTTTTAGTGTTCTAATCTTATGTGCCAAAGCCAAGATTCTTTATGAAAATCATTTAAACAAGTAACATTTTGTTTGGCTAAAGAATTTAAATCAACAGCATAAACATTTTCATTCCTTAAAGAAGAAAATACTACAAAAATTAGAGTCAAAAACATTACAAGAATAATTTTCAAACATTAAAATAAATCTGTCATCACATAACGGATAAATACTTATCAAGTTGTATTTCAATCCATCGACAAAACATAACATTGGAAATTAAAAATAAGTTAGTGTTACCAATCTGCTCTAGGCCGATGATTTGTCCTTTCGAATTGTCATCAAAGGTCACATAGCCTCCATAAACCTTTATTAATCTTTTAAAGCATGAGTAATCTTTAGAAATGTGCATTGAATATCCACTGTCCAACTACCATACCTTCTTGTGAGAACTCTTCAAGAAGGTCTCCTACAAAACAGGTTTAGATGGAAAATGAATTTGGTACCCAGATATTCTTGGGTTCAGAAAGGTTAGAAATCAAAGATTTATGTACCCAGATTCATCTTATGGGTATCATATAATTTACAGAATCAATATATTTTGAAATATAATCTTTATTTGATCTATAACCATATGAATAACTAGTTGAAGCATATGAATTTCCAGAACTGGAATAAGAAGAATTTTGTCCAGATTTAGAAATAAATCAATTTTTGGTAATCTATCTCAATCCTGGTTGGTATCCCAAACCAGTAGTATATTTTTGTGCAACATTCTTACCTCTCAATTTAGTAAGTGTATCTTTTCCCTTTGTGAACTTTTCTAAGTCCTTTCAAAGTTGCTCATTATATATTTTCAGTTCAGTATTTTCCTTCAATAGTTGAGCATTCATTTCCTTTTTTATATCAAAGGCGGATTTAACATTGGTAGTGAGCGCATGTTGTTTCTTTAATGATTTATATTTTTCATTATGTTTATTAGATTTTTCTTACAAAATGTTACAGTATTCAAACAATTCAGCCTTAGACATATTTTCATCATTATCTAAATCTCTGTTATTTCCAGAATAATAATCATTTGGAACAGGGAAAACAGGTACCTCAGATATGTTAGTCATGAAGCACATATTGGCATTATTCTTTTCAGAATTAGAAACTTCAGATTCACTTGTGTTGTCCTCCGAATCACTCCAGGATTCTTTCATGGATTTCTTGTACTTATTGTCCTTATAATAATTTTTTTTTAATTTTAATTTTGGATAGTCAGCCTTGATGTGTCCTTTCCTCTTGCATTCATAGCAAACTATACCATTTTCTTTACCAGATTTCTTCCAATCCTTCTTCCACTTACCTTTATTGTCATACATACCTTTGTAGTTTTATTTTCTGAAAAATTTCTTCTTCATGTAGAACTTCTTAAATCTATGGGCTATTTGAGACATTTCAGCATCACTTTCAGAGTCTCAATGTTCACTTGTTCAACTTTTAGTAGGTGCTTGTATTTTCTCATTGTCTTTGCTCTTTGAAGTAGTAGAATTGAATGCCACAGATTTTCTCTTGGGTTCATCATATTCTTCCTTATTTACATTAATTTCTTCCTCCCACATCATAAGCTTACCTATTAATTCTTTAACAGGAATTTTGATGATGTCGCTTGATTATCTAATGTAAACAGATGTGCCTCTCTATCTTTCTGGTAGACATCTTAATATCCTCATAATATGTTTCTTTGGGGGAACAATCTTTCCAAGAGAGCTCATAGTATTGAAAATCTCATTGAACCTGAGATACATGTCAGAAATGGGTTCATCAGGTCTCATCTTAAAATTATCATTTTTAATTGTATATGTATTTAATCTCATGTCTTTAACATTGGTTGTTCCTTCATGGGAAATATCCAAAGTGTCCCATATTTCATAAGCAGTTTTAAAATCAAAAATTATATTAAACTCTTCATATCCTAATGCTCAATATAGGGTATTCATATCTTTACAATTATTATTATAAGCAGTCCTTGTAGGTTCATCCCAAGTAGTTCTATCAGATTCCGGAATTTTATATTGAGTCTCTATAGCAGTCCAAATATCAAAACCCATAATATCCAAATGAATTTTAAACTTATGTTTCCACTGGGCAAAGTTTGTACCATTAAATAAAGGTGTCATGTTAGTATCAGAACCTTCTAGTCTATTATCCATAACTAGATTTTAGAAACAAAAATTAATGAGATTAAATTTAGAACTAACATAAATTTAAGATCATTAAAAATGAAACTAAAATCACAGTTGAAAAAACCTAATGTTTTGAAAACATGTATTAATATAAACATATGATACCAAATGTTGGTCGGAGTGGATACTCAAGAGAGGGGTGAATTGAGTTCTAATTAAAATTTCTGTTAAAAATATTTCTCTTCAAATCCCCCAATTTAAAAACAAAGTTAAGCTGTAGTGAATTTACACAGAGTGTAAATGTTCAATTAGATTCTCAAAGATTGATTAGGTCTTTGTAAATTTAATCTGAAGATTAAATTAACTTTTGAAACTAAATTACTAGTTTACAATAAGTATAAACACTTTCTAATTTAAATATCAAAGTAACATTAAAATATTTTTGTATTTCAAAGTAACTAGCAGCGGAATACGTAATATATATGTAGTATACTTATGATGTAAACTAAAATACACAGCAGATGTAACCAAGTGGTTCAGTCTCAAGATGAGACTTAGTCCTCTCAAACAATTTATATAAATTAATCCACATCCTGGGTCGCGGTAAACAACATTGCAAAGAATATCTAGGTTCAAAGACCTCTACCATAGTTCTACGAGTTAAAACAAACAAAATCTCATAGTTGTCCAGGCCTCACTCGACCTCTACCACTATCCATAGTGGGAAACAAGGAGTTATAGAGTTTGAATGAGGATTTAAGAATACTCCAGCTTAGCTCAGGAGATAGTGTGTGGGTAAAATAAACAGTGTACACACACTGCTCAAAATGTAAATAAAAGAATCACTAGAGTAAGTATGAATGAGTTTAGAAAATCTTTAGTGATTGGAAGTGCAGCTCTGGACTCGTTTGATTGGTCAGAGAAGCTTCTAAGTCCATCTCTATTTTTTTTCTAAATAATAGAGTGTCATTTTATTCCATGGTTTTGAGGTTCAGCTTATTAACCTGAGTGCATGAAGGGTTGATTTAGTTCTTCCCTCAAGATGAAGCTTGTGTTGTCCTCTAGAATGATTGGCTTCGTGTATGTCTAGTTCTCTCCAGGAATGGATGTAGCCTTTTGTGAATGCACCATGTTTAAACGCAATTTAGCCCTTGTCTTTTTTCACCCTTCGTGTTCCTTCTTAGTTCCATTACTATGATCTTCCTTTTCCATGGGTTCTAGGTATAGAGTTTGACAGGTTGGTCAATCATTAGTAGCTCGTGTTGGTAGATGTGTTCGGTGGACTTTACATTGACCTTCCATGAGTATCTCTTTGAACATTTAACGGTAGCTCTTTTAACTTGTATCGGTAGCTCTTGATATCGGTATCTTTATATACCGGTGACTTCATTCTATTGGTATCTCTTGATCTACTGGTATCTCTTCTTTTTATCGATATCTCTACTTTGTATCGGTAACTTCATTCTGTATCGGTGACTTTGTATATCGACAGCTCTTGGTATATTGGTAGCTCTTGGTATATCGGTAGCTCTATGTATCAGTGACTGTCTGTATCAGAAGCTTTCTTAGTTCTAGTGATAATGTGTATCGGTAGACTTATGCATATCGGTATCTCCATTCTATACTATCAGAAGACTTTTTCTATTGGTATCTTTCTGTATCGGTGACCTTGTTATATGCTTACCGGTGGACTTTTACATATCGGTAGCTCTGCGTATTGGTGACCTTAGATTATCGGTGACTGTGTCTATCGGTAGACAAAGTTTATCAGTAGACCAAGTACTGGTAGCTCTGTATCAGTAGTTATACCCAGATCAGTGACTAACACTTATATGTTTTATGCAAAACATATCTGATTCGGTTAGAATTACTTCAAATCTTATATAATCAAAGATAAACATTGATTAACATATTTCAAGGATTATTTTAATATTATTATCAAATAGAATGTCATAGATTGAGCGAATTAGAAAATAGATAAACATTAATTGGGATTATCAAAGTATGTGAAATCATAGTTGGGATTATCAAAACAGGTGAGGTCAACACATAATATCTTTTAAAAAGATTTTTCTTTAATACAATTAAAAATATTGACACTCCAATGAGTCATACTTGTATGTTGGATCATGATGAATATGGTAAACATGTTGATAAAACCACTTTAAAATGAGTGATTATAAGCTTTCTCTACTTGACTATTAGTAGGCTACATATAATGTTCAGTGTATGTATGTGTTCCAGCTTTCAATCAAATCCCAAAGAATATCACTTAAATTATTTTAAACAGATTTACAAATACCTCAAACATACTATCAATTTAGGTATGCATTATCCCAAAGGACAACCATTTAATATAGTTTGTTATTCTAATATTTATTTTTGTGGATTCAAGTTTGATAGAAAAAAGAAACTCTAGGAAATATTACTTTTTGTGAATGTTTTTTGTTACATGGTGTAGTAAGAAACAGAATTTGGTTACATTATCTACTACCAATGTTGAATACATAGCTACAGGTTTTTGTTGTGAACAAATTTTGTCGATTAACACACACTTCTAGACTGTGGATATCAATTTAGATGTGCACCAAAAAATGTGACAATACAAGTGCAATTGACATTTCTAGAAACCCATTTTCTCACTCTAGAATGAAACAAATTGATGTGGGACATCATTTTTTGAGATATCATTATCAAAAATGTGATATCACTTTAAAATTTTTTGGCACTAAATATCAGCTTGCTGACATATTCACTAATCCATTGAACTCTAAAAGAATTAATTACATCATACATGGGTTAGGAATGATCAATCAGTAAGACCATGTGTTTGAATTTCTTTTGGTATTTCCCTATGAAGTTGTCATGTCAGCACCATTTTCATGCCAACACCATTATTATTATAAAAATTATTTCATGGAAACACAGATGACTCATTTTTTATATAGGTTTTGTGTTTTTATCAAAATGAAATTGTTTCATTAATTCCAGTGAACCTGGTTCACAGTTTCACGATTGTGTACTTTCAAAAGCCATGAATTGTATATATATTAATTGATATACTCTATTCAATTACCTATACTCTCCCTCCCAGTCATCTCTATCATTCCAAACTAAGGAATGTTTGATGATTAAAAATGTACTTCTCATCCTAAAAGTGAATTATTTTGATATAAACCTTCTCTGAAAGAGCATACTAGAAATGATGAACAAAGAAAACAAATTACCTCAGAATTTAATGGTGAGTGAATAATTTTATTTAAGTTTATTCAGTGCCATATTTTTTCTAAGAAATTGTACTTTTCATATCTCAAGTATCAAGACGTACACTTACTATATTTGCTGTAAAAAGGGGTTAAATGGAATCTATGTAGATATTTTTTGGTGAACATTAATGATATGATAAAACATGGTTGTAATTCAAATTCTCTTTTCTAATCCAGAATGATTTTGGTAATTCTAATGGAGAAAGGCTGTGTAAGTGAAGCTAATGATGTTTGTAGTTAGCGAATGTAGTGGTTCCTGTGTATGTTCTAACATGTGTAAAAGAATAAAGATAAATTGTAACCCATAGGGAAAGGAATGGACTACTGATTAAGATATATTATATGAGAATTTAAATCCTATAAATTATCCAGTTAGACCACGTGACGTAGTGGATCCTGGTCTTGGTCTAGATGAACAAATAACATATTCATCAGATGAAGTGGAGGAGCCTTCTACACCTGTCAGAGATATAGGATCACTAGTCGATGATAGAGGGGACCTAGACACTACTGGACCAACAAAAAGTGTCTTTATTGGACATTCAAGTCCAGATTGAGACCTACCTTCATAGGAACCTACTCTCATATCTACTGTATGTGAAGAAATAGAAGTTGAAAGAAGTGTAGAAAACGTCAGTGAATCTAGTGATGAAGAAGATGAATAAGAAGAAGATGAAGAAGAAGCTGGAAGTTGTGAAAGTGGTACAAAAACATGTAAAGAAGAAGAATATGAGCAATATTATGATGAAAATGGAAGTGAACAGAATGAAGCTGGTGATAATGAAGAATGTAGTGAAAGTGGTAGTGGTAGTGAATCTGATCATCCTATTGAAAATCAAGATACTATTAATATGAAAGTTGTTGCAGCTAATACTAGTGTATCAGTTGAGGGTGTTGTTCAAGAAGAAAATGTTTCTCATGATGAACTAGTTTTTCACGTTGTATATACTATAAAAAGAACTCTATATAAGGAAAAGCATCCTAGAAAGGAATCATTGACTGAGGGGGAGAAATCTGCCAAGAATGCGGACAGTGAGTGGGATCCTCGAGAATTGGTATCTCAAAATAATGAAGAACATAAAATCGGAAGAGTAAGTCTTGATACTCATACTTCTTTGGATTCTAATATTTTGGTAGAATGATTCAGGAATATAGGTTATATGGCCTTATGATGAGATTATGATGATTCTGATGATGAATTTTTTGCTCTTTCTACAAGGGAAGTAGTTGATAAGACCTCTCCTAGTGACTATGTAACTAATGCCTATTTTGAACAATTCAAACAAGGAATATGTTATTTTATAAGACACTCGGTACAATCTCAAAATAGATACGAAATTGATGAAGGTCAAAGAGATTATACTAACATGACTAAAATTTTAAAATCAAAATGGTATATTTTTTATGGTGTTAAGGAAGATGGGTCTTCTAGTTTATCTCCTACCTCAACTAGTCTATCTCAATTTGATGATGATTCTATTTCCACGATGGGGATGAAATCAATTCAACAAAATTTAATTACTAATTCATAAACAATAGTGACAAGAAGCACCAGGATCAGGAATGAGATGAATAAATTGACCACTAATATCATTTATTTGACCACTGAGTAAAGAAATAAAATGAAAAGTGTCCTAAAAGGACTCGAGAATATTTTTTCTCATTTTAAAGCTCTTGATTTTTCCAATATTAGAAAATATTTTCAGGAACATTCCTTTTCTACTCTGTTTTCATCCTTTCATCCACTAGCTATGCCGTTACAATCTTCATATCTCACTAATGTTAGTTCTGTTTTAAAATAAGAACTACAATATTTAATTTCTAGTATATACAAGGTTGAGGAGACTTCTGATAGGTTTCATGACCATGTGAAGTATTATATAAGGGGTTCTTCTCACCCTCAAAAAGAGCTGACCAAAAATATTATTGAGAGTTTCTCCAAACTCATCACAAATCATCAAATGAACACCTTGTTCAACTATTTTTCCCCCAATCTAACACTTCCTCCAGTGAAAAAGTCCATTAAGGATCAAATTGATAAGCAGAGAGAATTTACTCCCTTGATGGAAAATTTTATAGAAAAAAATATGACTTTGAAAAGGAAATGAAATATGGTGAAGATATAATTGAAGAATTCATCATGCTGATAAAACCGTATCTCCATGTCCATAGTGAAGCTATTATGGTAAATCCTAAAGTATCACTTAGACGTGCCAGTTTAGTGTCTGCTCAACCATATTTATCGGTTTCTCAAGATTTTTCTTAGAACAGAACATTCATTACAGAAACTATTCATCCTCAGCTTCTTTATCCGCACAGACCTACCCTAGATTCTATAGTTCTAAAAGGAGTGCATCTACAACATCTCAAAATCCATTTAGACCGTCATTCTTATCAGCCTATCCATAAAAATGAACCACCAATGGATCCTTTTGATAAAGTAAAGGAAACCCTTGACCCTAGCATTTAGTGTGGAATGATTTTTTTGATATGGCTGGATTCTTTTACTTCTTATAATTCAGTGTACATTGTTTTTTAATGTTATTTAATTGTTTATACTTTTCCTATTTTTACTATTCTTTTCACCTTTCACTTTTTAGTAATCCCAAAAGGGTGAGAAATTTCATTAATCATTATTAAAATGTGGAGAAATTTATTATATTTATGCATTATTATTTCTGATACATTATTTTAATCTTATCTATGGTACATTTTTATTTGTTTACTTTAATCATTCTCTGATGATACTTAATAATGAAATGATTCATGATTATCAAAAAGGGGATGATTGTTGGACCATATATATTTTTGGTCACTATCTCTGACTATTTTGGTTTTATTTATCACTAATCATGTCATATATTGACATATGTCTTACCTCATGATAGATCCTGAACTATGTCAATTATTGATCTTGAATATCAAATCACATTAATCATATAAATATTTATGTGTGTTTAAGTCTAAACAATATTATACTTAATTATCAATGTGTAATGATGGGTATTAACAATCTCTCACTTTGTTGAATTGTAAGATAGAAAAAAAATTAAAAAATTATCTATGTATGATTCACTGACACCATTAGACAGATGAATCACCAATAGATATATGACTCACTAATAGACAGTTCAAATAGGCAAATATTCTAAATATGTGAATTTGACACTGTTGAAGGACTCACGGTTGCACATGACATAGAGAGATAAACGACTAATCATTTCACATGACACTAACATATATTTGACTCTCCATTGCTTATAAATCACAGACGCATATGAACTACGGTTAGTGCAAGCAACCTATTGTTGCATGATGTTTCTCACGCACTGTCTCACCAATAGTTCAAAGGAATCACTAATAGATCAACTGTCTCACTAAAAGAATTTAAGGGCTCACCATTGAAAAAAGTCACTGATGTAATGAGTCACCAACATATGGAAAGACCGAAAGAATGACACACTGATGGGTAGAGACACCAAAAAAAGGAGACACCGACATAAGGAGACACTAAAAGAAAGAGACACTGAAAGAATGAGACACTGATAAACAAGTCATTGATAGATATTTTAAATCGACTTTTATTAATATTATTTCTAATGATCATATATTTGTCATTTGATGATGCTGATATATTTAATAATCTTTTTTAGGAATTTTAACAGACTGTGTGAGGTAGGATGAGTTGATGCATGTGGACTGTCCATACACATTGTCGATCCTAAAAACTAAGAAGTATTTTAAAAAAGAGAGGATATACAAAAAAAAATATGTGATCGTGTGGTGCATGCCTTTGTGAGACATACAGAAGAACATACGTATCTCTCATGAAAATACTGTGAACTCAAAAAAATAAAAACAAAAAAGGTGATCTCAGTTGAGAAGAACATATAATTGACAAACAATTTCAATATATCATGGAACGAAAATAATATACTTGTATAACCATACCTATAAACGGAGGCCAGAATAAGACACACTATTTTGTGTCAACTTCTAGAAGAGGGATCAAACTTCAAATCTACTTCATAAAATAGGTCCAAAGATTCACTACATAACATATATATCCTTCTAAACCTAACTCTGTAACTTTATCTCTATTGTGTGCATTCAGTTACATTTATGAGTATTGTGTGTAGCTATTTTTTACACAAAAACTAAATCCAGTGCATAATTGAAGGATACTTGATATCCTCAATATGACTCTATTTTATTTCATTTATATTCCATGTAGAACTAATGAAGATGTCGTGTGTGACCTGTTTGTTTTTTCCCACGATGAACAATGGTAGATTTCAAGGGTGGCCTAGATAGCCTTATGTGCTATTGTGAACCCTGATCTAGGGGGTGGATCAAAGTGTTTATTAATTTAAACTTCTTGGTGGAAGGTGATCACAAAGTGGAAAGGATTAGGTCTATGCTTAAGACTGAACATCTTGTTTTATATCCATTGTGTTTACCCTTCAGTTTTAATATGTTTATAACATATTAAATAAAACTAAATTGAACTATAATATCTAGTCTTAGAATGTGTTTATAACCATATTAATTTATTATATTAGTGTCAAAAGGTGTATTAATTATCAAATTGATAAAACTGATAACTAATCAATCTTTTGAGAAACTAATTCAATGGTCAAGTGCATATTAATTCACTATTGGATAACTGGTCAATAAAATTTTAATTATTTTTGGAACTTCAAAAAAATCTTTTTTACAAATGTTTTTATAGATACTCAATCCACCCCCATCTTGAGTACTCTACTCCGACCAACAGTATTGATTAATTATTTTAATGAATTTTATAGATTATATATTAAATAAAATATTTTTAAAAGTATTTAATTTTTTTACTGTGAATAGAATAAAAGAAATCCATATTTATGCTTTGAAATGAATTTCCTTATAAATGTATTGCATTCCTATTTTCATGCATATTTTAAAATTAATTTATAAAAATTATTTAAATTGAATTTTTTATAATTAATTCCATATTTGGAATCATCGTTCCCTTATTTTTAGATGATTCCACTTTCTTTTTTGTTCATAATTAAAAGTAAAAATAGTAAAAAAAATTACCATGTTCGGGTTTTAATGAGATTATCAGGGGTTAAACAAACAGATAAGTGTAAAAATATCACATAATATTTTGTAAATATAATTTTTTGAAGATATTTATAAATTATAATATATTAAATTTAAATTCATGGAAGTTTGGTGTCACTTTCAAACTAACGTGACTTTATATTATTTAAATCGTTTAGGTAATTCTATATGTGTATCTCCCCTCACCTATAAAATGGAACCTCTTCACCTCCATCATTTTGATAATTTGTGTCATCATGATCAGAAAATAAAAATCCTAAAACATTAATATCTTTATTATTGTAGTTATTGAACACCAAGTCTTACCCTAAGACTATCCTAATAAGAGTGAACATGTATGTTGAAGGAGGTCTCCCGTATAAGTGGAAATTTTCTTCCCTGAATCTATCAATGTGTATTTATTCATCTATATCTAGTATATTTGTAGTATCCATAATAAAATAATTATTATGATATAATCAATATATTTATATATTATTAAGATAATGGGATATACATTTTTTATCTTCTTCCCATTTATAAGAAAATGATAACGACAGTCGTCTGTACATGTGGAATACCACCTTTATGATGTGATGTGATTCATCTTTCATTTCCTCTTTACATACGGAGTAACAAGGGTAGATTTAATGAATTATTATGATATTTATGATATAATTATTATTCTTTAATAGTGAATTATTATTTAACTTTCTTTAATTCTTTCCAATGAAAAGTGAAAACATTTCATATGTGTGTGTATGACTTACTGTCTCCATGAAGTTATGTAATTAATTTTTCATCACAACATTATATGAATAAATATAAAATTGTATATAATGAATAAATATGATACATATATCATTATTAAGAGTATTTATATGATTAAATCATGAACAATGTGTATGTTTCAGAACCATTGACCAAAGACATGCCTAGAAAACAGACCATCATATACCCAAATGTTCTTTTTAATGAACAAATTTTTAAAAAAGTGATAATTAGAAATTATAAAATAATGTTACATAGTAATTTATTTATTAATATGATTTTTTATTATATGTTTAATAAATTAGTATTTATTATATAATATGTTTGAACATGTATAAATCAAGATGGGGATGTATGTAAGTGTCAGTGTTAAAATATCATTTCTTTCTAAGAATATCATAGCTAAATTTAAATTAAGGGAAATTATATGGATATTATCATTAAAACCAAACCTATTTTATTATCCTCTATTTATTTAAAACCATTTCATGTAATATTACCATTTTTTATTATCGTAGTACTCAAAATGATCCAGAAAAATTTTTAAGAAAAAACAACCATATTTATACTTTGGTCAATGAACTTTTAATTACATATCCATTTTCTTTTCAATGTTTTAAAGTAGTATTTATAAAAATGAATTAGTAACCAATGATTTTATTACAAAAAGTGTTAAAGAAGTGTTTATTTTGACATTTAGTGAAGTAATTAATTTTCTCACCATTATGAATATTATAGGATTTGAATAATAATTTTTTATTTTCCTTTTTTTCTCTATGAATGGATTTTTCACAGTAATTTTGGGTTTATTAATGATATCAAAATAAAAGGGTATTTTTTCTTATTTTCATATAAATATTCAAATTCACTTCTAATAGTATTTTTAATCATTTTCAACATCCTTTAAATGTTGTTATAATTTTATGGGAATATAATATTACAATTCCTTGGGATTTTTATCTATTTATATCTTATAATGATTATGATTTATGTATGATTATATTAAAAACTTTTACTTACAATGAGTTAGTCATGTTATGAAGATATATTTATGGAACCTATTTCATTTCCATGGGATATGCTATAGTAAAACCTGTTTACATTCCTAATATTTGAATATGACCAATTGATGAATATCTTAAGATGTTGTGTCACACCTATATATAGTTCTTGTTATGTGATGTGTGTATAATAATTATATATATCTCAAACTAATTAGGTAAAAAATAATAGTAAATGAGATAATGATGACTCCAATGGTGAGTGAACCCAGTTCAGAAATGGACTCTATCCACTATGATAGTATTCAGGGATATCTTTGACTATAAAAATAAAGGAATCGAGAGTGAACTCAATATAATATGATAATCTAGAAAGTGATCCTAAACTAAGGAAATGATTTTATAATATTTTGAGTATGAAATATATGTAATTATTATTCATATGATATATTCTCATAGCTCCAGATTAATTATTTTTGAATTTTCACTCTTATAACTTTTTTATATTGTAATAATGAAGACATATTTTTTGATTCCTGATTTAATATCACTGACTGATTGGGTATGAATTCCATATGTTACGATCATGTTCTCATACTCTTAGTATTATGCTCACATATGATCATTGATTGATATCATCTATGTTTACCCTTATTGAAAATATGATCTCAACATTTCTTGTGTTTAGCTTTTCATGAGGTTCTGAAGATAGGTATTAAGTAATAAATGACTAATAACGATAGTATGAGAGAAGAAATTTATAATATATGTTGAAAATATTTTATTTGAATATGAATTGTGCCTCTAAATACTATAACTTTTATGGTGGTCTGTCATGTCTTATGGTGAAATATATAGAATGTTACTCTAAAATGATGAAATATTTATCCATATAATGTTCAGGTTGCCTCAATTATATATCTCTTGAAGTGTAATATTTTGATGTTTATGTCATTATATAAGATTAAATTACACCAAATATCTATAATTTTTCCATTTTATGAATTTTTTATTCAGTATAAATCTTATTGTTTATTGGTTTTTTTATTAAGGGTCCTTTAACAAAAATTATGAACATGATTTCTTTTATTTAATTTTCTGATTATTTAAATATTATTGAAAATTATTAGTATTATCATATCATTATTAATAGAATATTTAATCATAAAAGGTTTATAATAAATGATCATGAAGGCAATAATGAATTTTTTATAGCATTATCCATATATGAAGTAAAAACCAAATGTGATGGTATGAGTGTTAAAAAGAACATTAAAATGTACTGAATGAATTATATGATGATTTAATTCATAATAATGTAGAAATATATTCTAAATTATATGATAAAATCCAAGTTTATGATAATTATAAAGAGAATAAGGGAGGCGTAAGGAAATTAAATTGAAAGGTGTCAAAAATAAAAAATTCAATTAATCACATTGATGTAGCTCACTTATGCTACAAACTTATTCCTTCATAGATTGGTCTATAAATGCGAGGAAAACATATCAAATGTATAAAATAGAGTTGGGGATATATTTTTGTAAATTTTAGGAATGAAAATAGACTTTGAAACTGAAGAGAAATGATCAATGGAATGTGGTATTTATTATGGGAGGAGATGGGTGTTTTAGAATAATATATTATATATTCAAAAGGTGATAAAAAATAAGATAAATAAAAATTAGATTCAATTTTAATTATAAATGGGATTTTAAAATATTCATTCAATATCAAGAAACCACAATATTTTCTTTATATAAACATTTACATAATTCGTTACTAATATGGTGTTTAATTATTTAGCATAGAATTTTATTATTTAAGATTAATACAAAAATATTAACATAAACCAATTTCTATATGTTGAATCAAAAAATGAAATCCATTTCATCATTATTATTTTTAAAATATGAAAATTTTATTTTTTTAAATAAAATAATTTTTACCAAAAAAAATATAAATTTTTATGACACAATCTGATTTCTAATCCTTGGAATGATCTATAGTTATACATAATATTATTTTTTGATTTAAATAAAAATTAGAATTATTTTATAAAAACTTTTTTTAAAACAAAATTTTGTCTAAATTAATTAATTTACCATTAAAATTTATTTTAATCATAATAAATCATATATAATTTCCAAAAATGCATTTATTGTTTCTTTATGTCATGTAATTATTTTATAATATTTAACACTTCCAAAATATTTTATTATTATATAAATTTATTATATGTTTATTTCTTAAGATAACCATTTTTCTAGGCCAACAATCAAGAAAATATTCTAATGGTTATGTTAAAATTTACATGGTTATATTTGCAACAGTAGTATAGGTTATATTCCTCAAATAAATAACTATTATTTCCATTATTCATCTTTCACAAGAATTCATGTTAAGGTTATACTCGTTATTTTGCAAAATATTAATTACTTTAATAATTTCATTTTTCTCATTCATAGTTTTTAAGTTAGTGTGTCCATTTTAGGTGAACAAAATGTTCCAAATTTTAATTTTATTCAAAATATTTATTATCTTAGTGAAATGTTCTAAATAAATATAAAAATTTGTTATTGGATTATATTAGGTAGTCCATATACTTTACACTGCGTTATATTATAAAATATAAGAGACGTGTTTATTCAAAATTAAAATTCAAAATATATAATTGTTTGGGTTGGTACATTCTTTCCCCCTTTAAGAAATTGTTCCTCAAAATTTTTAACAATGTAAAGACCCACATTTTCCTTGTATTTGTTTTTAATTATATTGAATTATTACGAGTTTGCAAAAATTGATGGCACGTGATTCCAAGGCCCAGTGTGCATGGAATGAATTTCTGAAATTTTTTTACGGTACATTCAGTAAACACGCAAGTGGAATTTTCTATCTTTCGAACTGGTTCTCAGATTAAAAATCGGAGGGCACCATTGAGTCCATAGTGCATGGATTCTCTTAATGGATGATTCATTTTGACTACAGTAGGTCTAGAGAAAAAGTAAGTTTTGGTACATTTAGAAGAATAATAAAAATAACTTATTTATTTTTGTTCCTCCTTTATCATTTCCTTGAACGGATAAGGGGCAACGTGGGACCAGCGACATGTCAAACAAATAAATGGATTGACTTTTCATTCCTATGTAACAACATTTTTGTGGAATTAAGACGGTTCCAAGTTAATGATCCTCTATTAAATTCCAATTTTGTTACATATCCTCCCCCTCTGTTATTTATATAGAGCACTAGGAATGTTTTCGGCACTGCTTCA
Organism: Viscum album; assembly: GCA_963277665.1. Taxonomy (NCBI): domain Eukaryota; kingdom Viridiplantae; phylum Streptophyta; class Magnoliopsida; order Santalales; family Viscaceae; genus Viscum; species Viscum album. The sequence continues at coordinate 1,390,000,609 of OY728126.1, read as the reverse complement.
CCAAGCAACGAAGTGCTGAAAAAGTGTCGAGATGCAAAACCATTGGAGATTCGATTCGGTTCCAGTGAGTGGTGAGGAGCGACACCGAAACCCTGAACCAAAGATCAACAATCAAGCGACGTCGTTTGAGTCTAGTTGGAGGGGATGGCGAACACCGACCCACTTCTTCAATCGCGAGTGTTCTCCATCGTTCTTGAGGTAGGGTTTAATTTTGTTTTTTGATGTGATTTTTGAATACTTTATTTCTCTCTCTTGTATTCAAGATAACGCGGAGGGTGCAAGCCTAGTGAACAAGACTCAAACCCTCTGCAACCATGTTTACATCATGTGTTCTCCATAGAAGACCACCTGCACGATGGTACCAATGATCGGTGCCGACAGGGACAAAGGCAGCGGTCGTCACTGGCATGCCATGTGGGAGGAGGCGGTGCACCCATGCCACCGAGGGAACTGGCTATGGCTTGTGTGCAGTGGCGGTCAGAGGAGGTGGCTGGCACACCGGTCGGCAGAAGATGAGGAGTATGGCGCGACCAGCAAGCCGCTAGAGGATTCCGTCCATGGATCATCAACCCCAGTGGTGGGAACCACAGATGATCATGAATGACGTGGCAGCACCCTTAGGGCTGCCGATTCGGTTTCCAAATGGGGGGGGAACCACTCCCCTCTCGTTCCAACCCAAGTAGACCACGCTCCAACAAGTCGCGCTCCGTCACGGGACAGGCTGCGTGAGCCACATGTGCCAGGCCACACGAGCCCATCTAGTTGCGGTCCAACGGGGGACGGGGCGCACAAGCCCCATAGGCCAAGCTGTGCGAGCCTAGCGGGTCTCCCCTCGGTGGACTGGGCCGCGTGATCCCAACAGGCCTCCCTTTTGTGGACTGAGCTAGACCTTAGAACTAAAATTCTTATAAATCGCATACCTGGCATCCTATTGATGTGTCGTTCATCACGTTAGAACCCTTACGACAAAGCTATACTTTTGGATACTTTTTTTGGAGCATAGTGGAGGTCGAGGTATGACCGATATCTAGATGGGATGATTCAATAGAAATCGAGTGCACCAGGTCAAAGGAATCATGTGGAAGGTTGTAACATGAAGAGAGAACAACGATTTTAAGTGGGTCAGTATCTAATAATCCTATTTGGGTTAGCATCTATCAAAAACCGTGTGGGTCAGCGCTAAATGATCCTATGTGGGTCAGCGCTTATCGATCCTGTGTGGGTTAGATCTTGGGTGGGTCATCAGGGATTGTTAACTATCGTTCCTATATGGGTTAGCAGTAGTGCTCTTAACAGAAAAAGATGATCTAGCCAAGTAATTGTCATATTTAGTTCTGTACTGAAGTTATAACTAATTGTGAGCTGAGACTTCTTACCTTTATAGTGGTTTCTTTCAGGTGTTACTCGTGTGGTACTATTATCTTTGTGGTGATACTTTTTTGGTACTTCAATATTCGTGTTCTAACCTATGTGGTACATAAATAGTTTTGGTGTAACCTATGTGGTACTTCTACCTTCATGGTGTTGTCTTCATGGTGTTAGCTATCTGGTACTTCCCTATGGATTTAAATGTGTCATACTTCTACCTTCGTGGTGTTACCTTTTTTGTAATATTCCCTCATGTATGAGATTAGAATATCTTGATAAATTTCATATATGTATTAGCATACTACTAAGTAGAGATTATTCTTTGATTTGTGGTTTCTCATTTATGCAACTCTATGAGTCCTATGGGTGTCTCGGGGTCCCTACTGAGTATCGTTATAATCACCCCTGCATGGGATACACCTGCACCTTGATGTGTCCTGTGTAGATGACGTACAACAATGATTGAGTCTAAGGGACCCATGACCAAACAATGCTCGGAGGTGGAATTTTTGGCATAATATGATGTGGGGACTACTGATCTTGAGTTGTACCTACCCTTCAGGTAGGATCCTCGAGGGATGATCCAGAAGCTATTTTTCGCTTTTCAGTTGTATTTTTAAATTCAGTTTTATTTTACTATATATTTTGCCTTGTATTCCATCCCCTTTACATTTAGCACACTTTTACTAAATTATTTTACTTGTGGTTGCTTCTTTTTGTATTCAGGGACTGTGTTTCTATACAGGTCAAAAAGGAAATTCCTTCCCACATTAGAGATATGCCATTCTGGTGCTAGTATCTAGACCCTGGCCTATAGAAGGTGGGGTTGAGGTAGTCACAGCACGGGCCCCAAGGGACGAGTCATGACAAACATATATTCTTAGCTGATATTAGATTAGGGTACTTCTATTTTATTGGATCCTCATCTTCCCATGTTTCCACTTCATATTTACAATTTCCCCAATAAAATTTGATAATGTGAGATGTCTTATTCTGTCGAAACATTGTCTCCATGATATAATATCTTCACAAGATTATCCTAATAGAAGATACCATGCTCCATTTTTACCACCTAAGGATTTTTTACATGTGAGGTATCATGTATGTATATCCTTGAGAGGAATATGTGGTATATTTTATGCATTTGAAACATGTTTGGTGGAAGTTAGTATTAATTTGTAATAACTCTAATGCAATCAAGAATCTCATAGAGGATAATATATTTTGGAAATAGAGTTACCATATTTCCAAAACATATTACTATCTTCCATATAGATATATAAAGGAATAATTTATCCCCATTACCAAACTCAAGGTCAGATTGAAAATTATCGGTGTAACATTACAATCAATCCTATAACTATTTCATGGATTTTTGAATGGATTTTACTTTCTTTATCATTTCTTTGATATGTTTTGGTTCTAATATCTTACATTGTCTTACTTTATCACATCATTTTTGAGTTCTAAATTTCATCCCAAATATTTTTTTAAAGCATACCTTTTTTAATACTCAATTGGTAGATAATTATTTATAAGAACTTAGCCAAAAAACATGTCTATTTCCTCCACATTTTAATACCATATAGTATGATTACAGTATATAATAAAATTTTGGGATTATTCTTTCATATTATATATCATTCATTATTTGATATGATATAGTAAATCTTAACTATTTGTTTAAGGAATATTGAATAATTTTCCATAACATTTTCGAAATCTCAATCAGATATAATCAGTTGTGGTCTTTAAGGATGCCTCCCTACTTCTAAAATGCATATAATTTGATCTTTATTTAGTGATAAGCCATCAGAAAATGGTTATGGAGTGATTTTACTTTGTAATATTACCCACTATAATCCATATGGAATTATTTATTTTATATTCCTTAAAAATACCCCTATAAATCTATTATTTTGTTCTCTGATTTCCATATACGTATGGGTAAAAGTTGTATCATCCCATAGAATTTTTTACATTATACCTATAATTGTTGACATAAAAAGAACATTGATGTATATTTATCAAACTCCTTAAATATATTTTCCTAGAAAAAAATTGTTCACATAGATCACTCTATATTTTATACTCATATGTGTGGATAGTGAATGTGGATCCATCAGAATCATTTAATTTCAATTTTAATATCTCATGCACTAATGGAATGGATTATCATTTCCCAAATTTGATAACTATCTCTTTATCAATATTGAACTATAAGGAATTCCCCTTCTTCCATTATCCTTTTATTTTTTCTTCATATCCTCCCTTACAGAACTATTATCTTATCTAGAATGGATTTTTGAGAAATCATTTGTGCAAGGTTGGATTTATTCATTCCTTTATGATTCCCATGCATAAAATTTGCAAGTATAAGAATATTGGATGCTTCCTGAACCTAATAATGGATATGGATATAAGATATTTTCTATATTGTTTTTATATAAATTTTTTCCATTCTATAATAGGAATGGATTGAGTCATTGTATTATTTGATCGGCTCTAACCATGTTATTTAGTGCATGTTGGGATTATTCTGTGTGAATATATACTTAAAAATCTTATTATCTATATATATTTCACACATATATCTATATATATATGTCCTATAAACATAAAATTATAAAAATAAATTTTTTAACTCCGGATTAGGCATCACATAATTATTCTCATAAACTCCCTTAAATCATAGATTATTGTATTATCATATTTCATGAGTATTCAACCCAATCCCTTCTCTAATACCCCATTTTATGTCCCAAAAATTTTCCTGATTGAGGTTAGTATGAATGTAGGTGTAGTTATTATCTACATTACCAACTCCTTGAAGAAGAAATTACATTCATTAGTCTCGAAAAACATCACTCCCTTTCGAGTTTATATTGTTAGTTGGTTTTAAAATCCTAATAAGTTCCTAAAAAGTAATTAATAGTACCCAGATAATCCTTGTAAAATACATATACCACTAATAGTTGTTATTCTGGGTCAATAATTAATCGTATTTATCTTTGATAGATCCAAATATATCTCCTGGTCAGTGAAAACTTTCCCCATGAATATTTCCTAAACCAAAAAAATCCACTTTCATTGTAATTTTAAAATAAATTATTCTTTATCAAATTATTTTGAATATTTATTAAATTCTACTTATATTCCTCTTTATTTTTTGATTATATGGTAATATCGTCATTAAATACCATCAAAAAAATTTGAGGTATTTTTAAAGAGACTATATAATATCCACGAACCCAAAAGCAAGGATCTTATGCTAAAATCTATAAAATTGTAATTCTGGATTTGATACCAATAATTGTGACCCAATTATTTCAATCAAACCATACCTCATCAAAAGGAAAATGTTAATCACTTAAATTTGAGGGGAATTTTTTGGTTTAATGTTTTTTAGAATTAGAAAAAACACTAATATATACAATTCAATGTAATAAAAAGAATATTTCTCCCATTGAACTCATCTTTTCTTATTTTAGAATTAGTTTTCAATATCATCATTGTGAAATAATTTATGGACATAAATTAATAAACATAATTATTTGTAACCTATAAAAATGAATCATATTACGGGTGAGATTAAATTCTTATTAATGAAAAATTTATGCATTAACAAATTAATGTATTCACTTACCAAAAGATTTAAGAAGGGTATGATGACATAATCAAAGTGCATGGGAAATCATAAAAGAGCTCAAAACCATCAACACCTAGATTATTAAATATGAAAACTTGGAAAAAGAAAGTTTAATCCAAAGAAATAATAAAAATCCATGGGATATCAATACTTTTAATCAAAAATATTATAAACTCATAACATGCAATTAAAATGAATTTTGGAAACGTGGAGCATCACCGTCATAAAAACACTTTCGAACCCATTTTGCATGGAATAACAAAAAGGCTTGAATCCATCATTATAGTTACCCAATACGTTGGTGAGATATAGCAGGCTCACCCAGTGTTATCTAGGTCACTCAATGTTAAGTTGTAACTGATATTCCTAATGTTTTTTGGTCCACTCCATGTTAATCTATAATAGTCCTTATCTTCGCTATATAGGTTTTCCAATCATGTAATATGTCCAAGAACCACAACATGAATAAAACATATAGAAAAAATCATTATTATTTTTAAAAATTATTTTACCTTATAAAATAAATGGGTAACATTTCAATCTCATTGAAACAGGACTAACCTATGTAAAAGAAATGGATTATATAAAAACATTATTTCATACATGGTTATCATATAGAAAATAATTAGGTTTTATAACAGTATCTTTGAAATAAGGATAACACATGCAGAAGAATCAACTTCAAAAACTACTTCATTCAAACATGATTATCATGCAGAGAGGAAATGAGACCAATAATAATCTCTTTAATACCTGATTAACCCATGTAAAATAAATGGATTTTATAACAATCTCTTTGAATCATGGTTATCCCATGGAAAAGAAACAGGTTCTATAACAATATCATTGAAACATTAATAATCCATGAAAAATTAGTGGGCTCCACAAAAAAATATTTAGAAAATAATAAACCCACTTAAATGAAATAGGTTTTATAACAATTCCTTTGAAACATGAATAACCCTTGTAAAAGAAATGGGTTCCAAGACATTCTCTTTGAAGCATGGTTAACCTGTGGAAAAAAAATGGGTTTCATAAAAAATATATTTGAAACATACAAAATAAATCTATATAAAAAATTATGATTTTATAGATACAAAATATCCCCTGTGTAGGATACATAAAAAGTGTTTTTAACATTGATGAATAAAAATTCACTTAATAATTCATTAAAACATTCTTGAGGAAAATAATATTTAATTATTACAATGTTTTCCATACCAAATCGAAACATTTAAATAATAATCCCGATAAATTATTAAAATTATATTAAACACATAATATCATGAGAATAATGATATTCATGATATAAAATATCAAAGGATTAGTATATACACCTCATAAAATAATATAGGTGTATAATATAACCGGCGTATCAAAGAATGCAAATGGTGACAAAAATCCACTAACACTTTTTCATCTTTGAAAACAAAATCCCCATGAAATAGAAATAATAAAATGTATATGTAAAAACCCATAAATTAATGTATATGAATAATAAAATACATTCATGAAAATTATATAAACCCTATAATAATAATTAGGGTCACAATAACAAGTAAGTCCTAATGGAATGTAAATTGAGACGAACCCCCTTATAAATGCCGTAAAATCTGAATCGAAAACCCAAAAAAAGTTACAATAACAAAATTAAACAATCAAATAAAATGAATATAAAATAACTAATCACTTAATATATCTAAATGGTAATTAGACGCACCAAAAAAATAAGTAATTGGTGAATACGACATTTATCTCACAGATGTAAAAAGTGACATAAAAATCCATTATGCTTAGTCTAATTTTTCATGAATATCCTCTATATTACTAAATAAAAATGTATCATAATTATTTAATTTCATAATAACATTTTTCTATTTTTTATTAATTTTATTTCATTTATAGAAATTAATATACAATTACTTAATCATTAATGTTTAAGTTGGATGTTTTGAAAAAATTCGGCTTATGTATCAAAAGTGACTATGATAGATCGATTATGGTCCATGAGGTTATTATTTTAAAATATTAAGAATATAAAACCTATGATAATTATCATAGTTTTACATAATTTATATTTTTAGACTCAAAAAGAGGAGTATGGTTATTAAAAATGAGCCAAAGTTAAGGTCATTGAGACGATAGATCATACGTACGCATGAGTAACGTACCCAATTTATAATAATCATTATCGAAATAAAGTAAATGGAATTTGATTTTCCAAAATAGAAATTATATAATAAATTAAATATTACTTATTTATATATACTTTTATATATAATTATTATGTTTTAAAGATGAAAATGGAAAAATCACATCACTTTGAGGAGGCGGTAATCCATCCATGAATGAAATTATCACTTCTTCTTCCTGTGAAATGGAAAAAAATAAATGATATGTTATATCTAAAGATATATATGATTCATGAATATCATATGTATTTCATTTAAATAACATATATTTATTATATTTACCATTATTACCTTCCATGTAACTGGTTATTGAAATATGTTTCACACCACTTCGTGAGGCAGTAGTTCATCGTAGACACAAGAGACGTTATCATATACTCTATAGTGTGAAATATAAAAATTTGGTATATGGTAAAATGATTCCAGAGGTATTATAATGTTATAAAAAACATAAATATAATTTATAAACTAAAAATATGTCATTATTTCATATCATGAAGGGTCATAATGGAAGAACGATTGGCATCGATTCGCGATGCAGTAGTCCTCCGTACACACGAATAATGATTCTATATCCCATTTGATGGAATTGTTTCTATATCTAGGTTATACATTAAACATAAAAAATCTAAATATATATATGATACTGATTTTATTTTATAATCAGGATATAAAAATAATTTATTTGGTGGGGAAAGAGATAATACAAAAGTGCTCATTTAAAGATGTTACCTATTCTTCGGGTAACTCCTTTGGGATTGCACCAAATGACATACTTTATTCTTTATTATACCCAAATTGATCCCTCAAAAATTAGGGTAGGGATTTTGGGAGTTTATTTGGAATGTTATTCGATGGTCCAAATGTCTTGATAGGTGTGAAGAATTTTCCAGGGTGAGTTTTTTTATAGTGGATGAGGAGTGTCATTGTTATAAATATGAAAAGATTAACATTTTTGGGTAGTGACCGTGAAATAATGTGCCTCCAAATTTGAAAAAAAGGATTTAAAGGAAATTTTGTTTGATAAAATATTTCACCTTACAAAAATAAAAGCATTTTCATCATTTTGTGGCTTAGTCGTTAGGTTTACTCAATTTTATCTTTATATTTTTTACTAAGGTTACATGTATCTTTTGATTTTCCCAGAAAATATATTATTTAAGAATATAATTAAAATGATAGTTATAATATAATTTTACCTAAGGATTCCAAATATTATTTCCAATTAATTAAATAAAATTCCAACGTTTGTCGAAAATTAATTTTGATACAAAAGCATTTAATTTGAAAAGCCTTTTAAAATATTGATCACGTTAATTATGTTCAATTTTTTCACTGAGATTTTTGGTCAAAAACAAAGTTCAAATTTTTATATTACAAATATTATTCCTATTAAAAAAAATTATATCCATTTTTTAAAATTCAATTAATAGAATTGGAAAATTTAAATTTAAATTTAATCCGAGACAATGGACGGGAAAGTGAGTTTTTAAGGTAAAAAGTTCAATAGTTCTAAATGTTTTTATATCCTATTTCAATGTAAATTTTATTAAAATTGCATAAATAGAATTTATTGGTTTATAATTTTACTAATTATACCATAAAATAAATTTTCAATACAATTAAATATATAAACATTGATAAAAATGCAGTTTTCAAATTAGAATTCGGAACCATTCACTATTCATCAAAATTTGAAATATCACAAAAAAATAAATAAATTCACCCAATGTAAATTTTGATATTCCACATTCAAAAAAAGATTATTTTTCAAATTAATTTAACATTTTTTAAAATTTTGTTTCAAAACATTTCTTTCATTAAAACGTTGAAAACATTCTTTTATAAAAATATATCCTTCTGTGCTTAAAATTGGATTTATTCATATTTTAGTCCTCTTAAACATATTGGATGAATTTGAAAATATTTAGTTAAATATATAACATATTAATTTCATTATTAAACTTCCATAATGGTGAATAATTTAATTTTTTTTATAATACATCATTATGATCATAAAAATAGTTTTTCATAAAAAACATCCTTTACATTCAATTTATTTTTATTACAATTTCTAATTAATTAGAGATTATTAATTTTATAAAAATATGTAAAATATATGATGAAAATTTTGTTAATCTCATTCATTCCAAACATTCCAATGTCTAGGTGATAACAATCAAAATATTAAACTTATATTTCAATTTGTAAAACTCTAGCTTGTGTGTAAAATAAGTCATCAATAGAACCTGATGTCATGTGCATTGTAAGATAAACATGGCTTCCCATGTGATGAGGTCTCATCTATGTATTTCATGTAACTCAATATATTAAACATTTCAAATTAATATGAATGAATATATTTATTAAAATAAATCTATGTAACATCTTAACCACCATAAAAATAATTTCTCCATTGAAATTTTTCTTAGTTTTAAAAGGTTTTTAATAGAGTTCCTTTATTGAATCCCACATTGTAAAAATGAAATAAAAAATAATTACATAAAAATATAAAGTGGGAAACATAAATTTTACTCAAGGTTGTGAATAATTATTTTTTTACTTAGGTGATAAATTGGTGGGGAAATTGAAATATTGATTTGGAAGTCAAAACTAGTTCCCATTGACTAATAGGGAGTGGTAGAGAATGTTGTAAAGAGTAATTCAATGAAAAAAACCAAGAACCAAATACATGTGGAAAATTTCATTGATACAATCAAATAATATGGTAATAGGATAATGATTTAATCAAGACCCTTTTTCTAATGATGGAGGATTTCGTTCAACATCTAGAATGGAAGAATATGACGTCTACTTAATTGATGAGTAGTATTTCATTCTTTACTGCAATCCCATCTTTTTACCTAAACAATGTGTATTCGAGATGAATTTTTGACAGATGAAGCTCTAAATTGAAATTTTAAAGACCACATAATCATAAAATGTATAAAAAGATATTTCTCTAATATTTAAACATTAAAAATCCCCCAAATGGATTGTAAATGGTAATATAATACCAAAAATAAATAAACCTTGAAAAATAATCCTAAAAATCAATAGTAATACCCAAAGATTAAACTAAACCTTTCTATAACACTATATTTTAAATAACCTAAATAACCTCAAAATTAAAGAGTTTTTTACCTCAAGGATTGTCTTGTAACTACTATATATTGAGACAAAAAAATGGTGACCCTATATCAAAGTAACATTAATCACTTAGTCACCAAATCACTTTTCAATCTTTTTTTCTATAGGATAATAATTGTGTTCCCATGATTACCCTAATATCTAATATCATATAAAATCTATTATTATCAATACGATAAAACATATCTCCATAAAAAGTAAAGGATTACTTCACATTAAATTAAAATATTTCATATACTTCTGCACAAAAAAATCAATTAAAAGTTCATTAATAACTACAATAAAATTACAACCTAATGCCTTCAAAAAAGCTATCTACGATTTAAAATTTATGATCACCCTTAATATTATATTCCTATAATGGTATCCTTATCTCTTAATATAACCTCACAAAAAAACAAACTAATCTAAAAATTTGACTAAAAACGTCCTTAGTTACGAATGATAACCGCACCGATCCCACACCCCAGGATCCTCTAATGAAATTTATACCGTTACATTTCTAGATTTCATGTTGATAATTGTGAACCAACTGTTCACATCTAAAATTACAAAATAAAAATTAAAATGTGAATCACCTAAAATCTATTTGACAATTTTTGTTTATAGTTTTATATAATTAGGAAAAACTCCTACAAAAACGATTCATAAGTCATAAAATTAAAATTTCTTCCATTTAACCTATCTTTTCTTATTTACAAGTATATCACCAACATAATCCTTGTTAAATATGTTATACACTTAAATCATTCAACATCATTCTTTAAAGCCTGGGGAAAAGAAAATATAATAATTTTCATCTCAAATACTCAGTAAGGGAAAATTTAATCATTAAAAAATCAATGTCACCAATGTGCAGAAGTGGGCATAAGCGTATGATGGAATAATCAAAGTGCAAGAGTCAATCAAAAAATAACTCAAAACCCAAAAATACCAAGATCATAAAAAATGAAAACATGAAAAATGATATATTCATCAAAATAAATAATCAAAATCTATGTGATATTAATATCATCCATGAAATACATTATAAACACATTAGAATAAAATTAAACACTTTTTTGTAACAAGGATCATCACTTTTATAAAACCCTTTAAAACCCAATTTAATTGGAATAACCATACGACCACCTTCCAAAACTAACATACCCAATGTATTATAGATGTATAATATGATAACTTGATTCTATATAGGTCACCTTATGTTATATTGTAACGGGATTTCCCTATGCTATTAAGGACACCCCATTATTTTTTATAATATATTTCTCATTACTATATGTTCCGCCCCATCGTGTAAGATGTATAAGAACCAAAACGCAAATAAAAATCATAGAAAACATAATTATTTCACTTAAAATGTAATTACCCCATGGAAAAGAGAGGGGTCTTATTTTAGACTCATTGAAACTCAATTTTTTATTTAAAAGAAACATGATCTTTAATAATTTCTTTCAAACATGGTTATCATGAGGAAAAGAAATAGTTTGCATAACATTCAATTTGAAACATGGTTTACCAATGGACAATAAACCTATTCTAGAACAATTTCATTGAAAAATTTTTATCATGAGGAGAAGAAATGAGTCCCATAAAAATATCTTGGATACATGATTATCACATGTAAATGAAATGGGTTCTATAAAATTATCATCGAAACATGTTTATCCAATGGAAAAGAAATGAGTTACATAACCATAACTTTGAAACATGATTAACCCATGGAAAATAAGTGGGTTCCATAAGAATATCTTTAGTATATAATCACACTATATGAAGGATATGGGATATATGATTGTAACTTTGAATCATGATTATCACATGAAAACGAAATGGGTTCCAAAACAACCCCTTTGATGAATGGTTAACTCAGGGAAAAGAAATAAGTTTCATCATCATCTCATTAAAAAAACATAATACATCCATAGAAAATAAATTGGATGCTATCAATATAAATTAACCTCAGTGGAGGATATGTAACAAAAATTGTATTTGATTTTGAAGAATGAAATTCCCTTAACATTTCATTAAAAAATTTTGTAGGAAAAAAATCCCTAAACGTTCCAAAGCGTCTGAGACCACATTGAATCATTTGAATCATAATCCTGATGAAGGAATAACATTAAATAAAAAATATAATATCATAAGAATAAGGATATTAGTGATATAACTTGTAAAATTATTGGTATGTACACCTCATAAAATAAAATAGATGTATAACATAACAAATGTCTCAAAGAAGGAAAATTGGCACAAAAATCCATTACCACTTAGGTAACATTGAAACTATAAAACCCATGAATGATAAAACCAAAAATAGATATTTAAATATGCATAAATTCATGTATGATAATTATTCAATAAATTAATGGGAATTATATACACTACAACAAAATAATTTGGTGCATAATAACAAATAAGTCTCAACGGATTATAAATTGAGATGAAACCCCTTACAACTGTGGTTACATCTTAATCAGAAACCGAAAATGTAATTATAATAAAATGAAAAATTTAAATTACTTGAATATAAAATAATACATGATATAATATATCAAAATGGTTATTACATATTTCAAAAAATAAGAATGTTTTGAGTAAGACATTTATCTCACATATGCTAAAATTGAGATGACAATCCCTTACATTGAGTATGATTGGTTACGATTTTACTCTATATTGATGAATAATAAACATATGAAAATTTATTATTTTATTAATAAAATTTTCAATATAAATAATTACTTTTATTTCACTCAAAATAATTTATATACAATTACTTAATCAATAATGTTTCAGTAGGTTTCTTTTACCATATTCAGCATATGTGTCCAAACTGACTTTGATATATCAACTATGGCTAATGAGGTCATTATATAAACATATTTAGAAGATTAAAAAATACAAAATTTTCATATTTTTACATAAATTATACATTTAAAATGAATCAATAATTATGGTTATAAAAAATTTTCCAATGTTATGATCCGGAAGACGGTAGACCATATTTACACATGAGTAGCATTCCCATTTTTCAATGATAATTATGGAAATAATGTAAGTTACAATTATATTTCTTGAATAACCATTATAAAATAAATACCATATTATTTAATTATGTATACTTATATATATATTTATTATTATGTGGTGAAAAAAATGAAGAATGACATCGCTTCAATGGCGTGGTTGTCCACACATCCACAAACGACATAATAACATTTTCAATCTATAAAAAAGAAAGTAGAAAATGATATTTTATAAATATAGATATCTAGAAATTTAATTAATGTAATATATATATTTCATTTATATCACATATTTTTATTATATATACCCTTATCACATTCCATGTAACATGTTAGTGGAAAGCACTTCATGTCACTTCGCGAGGTAGTAGTCCACCATACACATGAGTATTATAATCATATCCTATAAGATATAAAATGTTAAAATATTTTATATGATATAATAAAATAAGGTATTATTTTATCATAAATATAATAAATTTCATGTATAAAATGATAAACAATCATTATTCTATACCAATAATAGTTGTAACTAAAGAACGATTTACATCAGTTTGTCGGGTTATATACTTCCATACCCACGGATAATGATTGTGAATCCCTATTGATGTAAGTGTGTTTATGTGTAATTAATAACCTTCACATAAAACAATTTATTATATTGATTTTACTGAGTTTATTGAGTTATCATGCATAAAAATAATTACTGGGGTGGAGAAAGAAATGAAAAAAATGTACCTATTGAAGAACGTAACCTATTCTTCAGAAAACTCCTATATTATTTCACCAAAAGAATTTATTGGTTTAATTTATACCCAAATTATGGACTCTTATATGAGGGGAGTTATGATTGTATTTTATTTGGTTAGTATTTGGATGATCCAAATGTCTTGATATTTCTGAATAATGGAAGGGTTTGAGCACCTTTTTATAGTAGAGAAGGAGTGTATTTCTTATAAATATCGAAAAGAAAACACTATTGGGTGGTCTCCCTTACATAATGTTACTCAAAAATTGAAAAATAATGAATTGGATAGAAATAAACTATATATACTAAAGCTTGGTTATTACCAGTTGACGTGTCGACTCCTCATGGATCCATGCCTCCAAGTTAAAAAATTTCTTCCACAAATAGCCCCAGCCTATCGGGCTCTTCCTAAGACGATTTTTCCCCAAGCTCCTGCATTGCTCAGATTACCTCCTCCTTCGTCCGGGCTTACGGTTTCCAATCACTGTCATTATTGGCGGACTACATCCAAAATCATCTACACGAGCTCGATGCCTTCCTCTTACCTCCCCATGCATTTCCTCTACCCGCATTTCATCTGCCGCTGTTTGATTCCTCTATCGGGCTGATCTTACGACATTTTTTCTCCCAGCTCCATGCCGACCTCCCGCGTCGCTCGAATTTCCTCCTCATTTGTCCGGGCTTAGGGTTACCGTCGGGTGCCACTAAAATGTGATTACGCCCCTCACCTACGATTATTTCTTCATCTTCAACACTTATTCTCTTCTGAAATCCAATTCTCTCAGGTTCCTTCTTCTTGAACTAGGGTTTATGCCCCCGCCATCGGCTTCCTGTACCTCTTAAACTGTTGTCAATTCCTCTGGCTTCTCCACCTCTGTCATCGCCTTCGCCTGCTTCACCTCAGCCTCCCCCTGCTTCGCCTCCGCCTCCATCTGCTGCACCGCCTCTGCCTCTGGATCATCCGGCTCTTCCTCCTCCTTTGATTAAACAATGACAAAGGAGTGCGAGGAGCTCTGCATCAGCTAACGTCTCGACTAGGTAACCCATTTATTGGATCCCTCTATCTCCTCAACTACCATTTACATTTTCATCAGATTTTATCTTCATTCTAGGTTTCGGGTTGGACATCATCATCAATACTCAAATGATGGTCTTCGAATCCCATCTTTGGTGCTCAGGATACATTTATTAGAGCAACGTCAGCAATCTCAATTGAAACTAAAAACTAAAACACTATTTCATGATTCAAGTTCTTCCTCTTCAAATGTAGTTAGGTTCGTGTTCTCTCAAAATATTCGACTAGCCTCAACCTCTCTTAAATCAGATTTTATTTGTAAATGCATAGTTGTTTGGTTGATTCATTTGTTCTTTAGGAGATTGTTTCGCTTCAAACATGTTTCTGAATGGGAATGTGATGGTTCTGTTCAGTACATGGCAATGTTAGAATGCTTTGTATGTAAACTTGTCCGATCTAGAAAATAATTTTTTTGAGTTTTTCTGGATTTAATCATGATTTTCATGTTTCGTGATTTTGGTTATTCTTTCATCATAGTTATTTGATTCTTCTCTATTTTTTGTGATTTCGGTGAACAATAATCATAATCATGTTTCAATGACAGATTTTATGTTATTAAAAGGGTTCAATTTAATTTTTACTATAGCTTTAATGATTTATGAAAACTTATTTATTTTTGACCTATGCAATGGTTTTCATTTTATCTTTCATCTTATCTTTGTATAATTATCATCATTTTTCATTATATACACTGATAAAATGTGTTGTATCAAATATTTAGTTATTTTATTTCTACTATTAAATTTTTAGTATTTTTATTTTCTTATTAATTTTTCTTATGTCATTAAAATATATTTGTTCTTCTATTTCATCAATTACAACAACTATTTCATGTTGTAAGATGTTATTTATTCACATATTCATTATTTCAGGGTTCACACTTTTTTTCCACCACATCAATATGATTTTTAGTTTAGGTATACCTAACATACATTATTAATTAGACAGTGTATTTATTTTTCTCTCTTACAGATTGTTTGTACTCTTAATTATTGATTTCTAAAAAAGTGTTAAATTACATGCATAATATAGATTATGACTGCTGTTAAAAATAATTATATATTTTTTATTCAATAATTTCTCAACTCGACCAGTTTTCAATTATTAGATCACCTCAGTTCGTTGATTATCGTCATATTTTATGATTTTATGTGAATAGAAATTATCATTTTATTTGACTAATCATGTTTAAATGATGATATTTCTGCCTAGAAAATGATTTCTTGGAGATACTAGGTAAACCACATAACCCTATAGTTTTGGTTTTAATAAGTTCCTCCATTGAATTGATCATGCATCCTAACTTCAATGTGGAATCCATTTCGAAATCCTTCACAATGCAAGTAATATTAAATTTGAGGGGAACATTTTTTCACTCAAATAACTATAATTTTATTTGTCTCCATATATAATCATTTCTTGAAATAATATTTTTAATATAAGTGGGTTATAACTTGGTCTCTCATGTCCAAGTTGAGTGCATTTTTTATTTAGACATTCATCTCACCCTTCATATGTAGATTGAAATGAAATGTGGCTGCAATATGACTCCAGATCTTCGTGTCATGGTTGAAGGTGAAGAGCTTGTGATGGAAGCCCTCTGAATTTTTTATACATGAGAATATGGAATTAATAAGTAAGCCCCACAGCTGCACCTTCTCATATTTGGGGAGTTAGGAACTATCCCAGATGCAAGTGGTAAGCCTCTCGGTGCTTGACATCCAGTTAACATGGGTTATTGTTCTTTTAATCCAATCACTGTATTGTTTCTCACTCCAACCTATGTAGGTTTTCTTACTATATAAAGTTTAATAATTCCATTCCACTTACATGCACATTTTTTTAAGTAACATGTTAACTTCGAAGCCTACATTTGTGACATAAGGAAGAAGTGATGTTACAAGAAGATGTTCTATTTCACAGAGTTAATGTTTTGTTTACATATTGTGGAATAATTAAATTTTACCAACTAATTTTTTTTTGGACTGTATTTGTATTTGTAAGCTATCCAAATATATTTTATAATATGTTTTTTGGTCTAAATAATTTAGGTTTTTTCTGGTTATAAATAGGTTTTCTGTTTTCATTTTTAAAAAATATATTCCAAAATGCAATAGAATATATATGTTGAAAAAATATTGTATAAAATAAATATGGAATAAAAATTAAATCACATGCAGAGGCTTAAAATTTCTATTAATGGTGTTTTTTTGGTTTAAATGTTGAAAAACTACTTTTTGGCACCCCTAAGTGAAAAATCTCAGTTTTTTTCAATATTTGTCTAGTTTGATGCAAAATAGTTTAATATTATTTGATACAGTGTCCTGGATTAAGTTTTTGTTCCAAATACGAGGGTGCATCATTAATGCGTAGGAAAGGGAAAGGAGTTGAAGGGGGGATAATTCTTCTTAAACGGACTTTTATGGTATGTAATACTTGGCCGTTATCAATTCCTATTCTATAAATCTGCAATTATTTTTTCCCATTCAGCTGGTGTGTTCTATTAAAAGTAGTATCATCTGCCTTTTTTTATTTAAATAAATTTTCCATTTTTATTTTTACATTATTGATTGAAGAATATATGTGAAAACTGATTGTGTTCTATTGGATAATTATTTTTCCTTGTGTATTCGACTTCTAAACACTGTTTTTTCACATGATTGGATTCCTTGATGTTGTTACTCAACTGAAATATTGCTTCATTATTGTCTGGTTGATTAGGGATCCATTTGAGAATAACTTATCAAAGAATGATTTTTTAAGTTTTCATTTATAATAACTTCTTCCATAACAATGTTTCTAGATTTATAATTGAAGATTTGTTTTTTGACCTTTTATTTAAATGGGTTTTTTCTAGAGAAGGTGAGCATGAAGATGAGATTAAAAAAACTTTAGGTATATATTATTTATCTTCATTGAGTGTTACGTTCATGACATCATTGGAAATAACAAAACTTCCTTTTTTCATGTCATTTTCATTCATTCTATGATTAATACATACAACCCATTTCTTCATCTAAATTAGCTACTGTTAACCCTTATATTTATGGTTATATGATTTTAATTTTCAATAATATTTTGTACATATTCTTTAATGTCATTTTTTTATAAATATATGTTCATTGAATTTAATGTTGATGATTCAGTCCAAATAAATGTGCAATGTTACCCATAAGTCTCAAATTCTCAGTATCCACCTCTGGGACAGAGCAGTGAGTACCTTGAGTCGATGAGGTCCAGACATATAGACTCCAAAAATTAAAGTATGACATTTAAAGAAGAATCTTACTATATAATTTAACTTTTCTTCAAAACTATAATGAATTTTAATCATACTAGGGGATAAATTTTGAGTTTTTCTGCAATGTTTTTAAGTTATATCTGACTCACTGTATGAATTTTGTGATATTTAGTGATTTTATATCCATATTCACCTATAATTTCTAATCCTTGGATATATTTCCCCTTTATGAGTCCACTACAGTTTTAAAGCGTTATATAGTTTTCACATCCTGACCTATACACTGTTATATTTCTGGGATGATTACATAATTACTATAATTTATTTATTTTTGATGTGCATCTTCATATATTATTAAGTATTTCATACATGATCTTTTGTTTCCATTAAGAGAGTTTTGTAGGAAATCACTTTCCCTCTATAATAATATGCCTCTCTTTCTGACAGGGGTTGAAGTCATCTCATCTAAAGTCAAATTTGTTGGCCCCTCTTATATTGTTTCCACTGTGCATTTGGATGTCATGCTGGCTGGTAAATCCTCCCCCACTAATGCCATCAAAGACTATGAAATTCATCCTGGTAAGATATCAATGGTTGTACAAGCTGAATAGAAAACCTCATAACCCTCTAAGGATGTCAATAAGTCCATTCCAGGAGACTATTTGGCTTTTATTTTCTCTATGATATGTCCATTAGCAACACTTGATAGGGATGAACATTCTACTAAGGTGCATGTTGTTACTATTAACTCTGACTCTGTAGTTGGGGTTTGGCTTAGTGGTAAGAACCCTGTAATCCTACATGAAAAAATGAGGGTTCAAAACCCATTTGGGTGCAGGTACTGTAGCAGTACTATAGTGGGACTGTAGAAAGGGTGGCACTGTTCCTCAGCGGGTACTGTAGCGGCGGAAGGGCACTATAGCGGCGGCGGTACTGTGTGGGTACTGTAGCAGGCGGGTTACTATTCATAGAATGTGAATTGGGCCAAAAAATTGGAGCTACGGGCAATGTTGTGGGCTACAAGCCCACTAGGGTAACACTCAATGAACCGTGGCACCAACCTTTTAAAAAAAACTATTAACTCTGACTCTCATATTAGCCATGCAGGGAACATACAAGGGGTAAGAATACCACCTTGGCCTCTTCCCCAATGATGCAGAAATTCCCTAAGAAAAAAATAGAAGTGGATCTAATGTAAAAAATGCACCGTCCTTGGCCTCTTCACCATCTTATGCAGGAGGCACAGAAAGCACAGAAATTGGAATCTATGGATAGAAATTGGAAGCACATGAATTGGAAGCACAGAAATTTGATGCATAGAAAAATGCACCATCCTTGGCCTCTTCACCGTCTTATGTAGGAAGCACAGAAATTGGAAGCTATGGAATCCAGGGGCCATGGAAGAGGGTACAGCCATGGAATGGATTGGGGAACCTTTCAAGATAAATAACGAAGGATCACGGAGAAGATTAGAAAAAAACTAGGGACCTCGTGATGACATATTTGATTAACTGTTTAAACTATCTAATTTGTTTGTCTATGTTTTTATGATTCAATAACATGGCATTGACCCAACCATCTTTTTAAAATATCTAAACATATTTGGATATTATGTCTCTTAATTGTATTAAGGTTGTTTCTGTGAACCTGTACTACCATTATCTTTTAGAGAAGCATCATCTTTATATTAGACCTTAGATGATACTTCAAGAGTTTGAGCACCAACATTAATACATTTACTAGACTTATTGATACCCTGAACAGCATCCATGAATAGTGGTTTCTTGTCATAAATGGAAATCATATCAATTGGTTGGAAATTAAAACCATTCACAATTGTTATAGGGATATAATTAATTTCATTGTGACTTTCCTCTTCATAGTTCTATGATTGAAATAGTAATCATTGATTGGATGACATTTATTTTTTAAGTTATTATCATTCAACTTGAAACTAATACATTTTTCTTGATTGATGTACATGTATACAACATTAATAGTTGTTTTATGTTTTTTATGCGGCATTAGTAGGTTGTTGTCTTTTAGGGGTGTAAACATCAGTACATAACATACATGAATTAATATTTATTATTATCACTATTCTATCATTCGAATTTCTATTCGTAAATTTCATTATTTTTTAGTATGTATTGTTAATTTTAAACATTTTTTATCGGAATATATACATGTTGGATGATTTTTTAGGTGAAGAGATCCCGGATTATTACCTATTAATCAGAAATTAAATTCTAGGTAAAAATAGAGCTATATTTTCTTGAACAGTTTTTACTTTGATCTTCATGATTTTTACATCCATATGTCACACACAATTATTAAAGTGTATACATAATGTGTAAAAAAAATATGGTACAAATGAACACTTTTTGATGGCACATGTTCTATGTTTTCCCTTTTAGGGATTTTATACAGTGGATGCAAATTATTGGGAATTTTATGGCTTCCTTTTGATTCTATAAAGATGTTATAAAACTAAAGTATTGTTTTCCGCACATTGTGATTGTTTCCCCTTCACCTTCACCTTTTGTTTCATCTATATCTCTTATCTCTAAATCTTCCATTCCATCATGTTTCGTCTGAATCACAATTAGTCTTCACTTCATTTCATAATGTCACATGCACCCCATTCACTTCATTATCATCATTTTATTCTATACATTATATTGAGTACAACGACATTAGAATTTTTTTGAATGACATTGAACCAGATGAATTGAAAGAAAATTGAATAGCCCCGTGGAAATTCATGGGTGAGTACTAGTTATGTTCTATAAAAAATTAAATCCCTAAAAAATAAAATTATTTTTATCATGTTTTCCTTATTCTTTATGTATACTCAATTTTTTCTTTATTTATTTTACTAAGATAACTTGTATATTTTTATTTATGTTGGTAATTGAACCTATAATAATATTATAAAAAGGTTATTTGTTTTATAATTAATTAATAATGAATATAAATATGTTTTTAAATTCATTATTTAAAAATTCAATGTGTGTGTAAAATTAATTTTAATACAAAAATACGTAATGTGAAAAACCATGTTTGAACCTTAATCGTGTTAATTAATTTTATTTTATTTCACTTTTATTTTCAGTCAAAAAATAACTGAAAATTACTATAATATATATAATATGATTATTTCAAATAAATATATCCAATTTTTAAAAACTAAAATTACATAACTATAAAAAATAAATTTATAATTAATCTTGTAGAAAATACATGAATGCGAGTTTTCAATGTAAAAAAAATTAAATGTTTGAAATGTTCTAATTTCTAATTTTAATGAGAAATTGATTAAAATTTCCTCAATCGGATTTATTGATGTACAATTAAACTATTTAAACCTTAAAATAAATTAGAAATATATTTTAACTATATAAAGAATTTAAAATAAACACAGTTTTCATTTAGAATTTGGTTTCGTTCACAATTTAAGGAAATACGAAAGTTCTTAGAAAAATAAGAAATATCAACCCAAATAAAATTTTTATATTCCTATTTAAAAAAATAATTTTATTTTCATAGATTAAATTTAGAATATTTTTTAAATTTTAGTTCTAAAACAGTGTTCCTTTAAAAGGGGGTAAAACTACCTTTTAGAAAAATACATCTATTTATCCATAAAATTATATTTATTCATATTTTATGAATGTAAACAATATTCGATGAATTTAAAAATATTTTATTTAATATATAAAATATTAATTTCATTAATATATTTTATTAGTAGTTATTAATTTAATTTATTTAGATAAAATGAAATTATGGTCATAAAACTTTTTTTCCATAAAAACTAATCCTTTATATTCAATAGGTTTTTATAATAATTTCAAATTAGTTGGAAGAAACTCATTTTTAAATATTATGTAAACTATATTCCCATAATATATTTAATATCAATAATTATTGTCTGTAAAATTTCTTAGTTATAACTATCATAATATTAATAGTACATTGTCATTCGGTAAGACTCGGGATTGTTTATAACAAAAGTCATCAATGGAACTGGATGTTTCATGCAACATAACATAAAATTGGTTTTTAATGTGTTGAAATAAGAACTATATATTTAGTTTAATAAAATATATTAATTAATTTAAATTAATTTGAAAAAATGTATTTCTTCAAATATTAGGATGTTATAATCTATTCATGAATGCCACGAAATTGTTGAGTGGATCCTTTATATAATTTTTTTATTTATGTTTTGTTAGTTAAAATATGTTTGTTTTATTTTTGGGAGAAATAAATAATAAATTGTCTTATTAATTTATATGAAATTGTTCTAGAAGTTACCATGATAGAAAATTTGACAAATTATGGAAGTGACCTTGTTTGGAGGTGACCTTGAGTGAAAATGTGACTATGTTTGGAAGTGATCGCATGTGGATGTGACTTTGAGTGAAATTTTGGGAAATTATATAAGTGATCTGGAGTGAAAATTTGAAACATTATTGATTTTACTACATAAATAAAAATAATGTTACCACATGAACAAAAATTAAGTGGTTTCATAAAGAAAAATGAAGTGACTGCATAAAGAAAAATGAATATACCATAAAAAGAAAAATGAAGTGACCACAATTTAAATTTTAGGAAATTATTGAACACAATTTATTATGTTAATGTTAATAAAATTGTTGAACCTACATTATGATCAACACCCACTTAATGAAATATTGATATTTTACTTAAAATCAGGCTATGTTTTATTTATACTTCTATATTTCAAGTTACTACGTATTTGTTTCACATATTCATCTGGAATAAATTATTCCTTAAATACTTATTATTTTTATAATACTAAAGAGTTATATTTTGAATAATTCTATTTAGGATTAAAATCTCATCCTTTGGTTTTATGTCTCATGTTGGTTTCATGTGAAAAAATTAGTTTCATATTTAAATTAGTTATAAATTAAACTGTTTAACTGGAATATTTAATGGGACTCTTCTATGGGAATTTAATGTTTATTATTTCTATTTTTTTGTTATTTTATTAATTTTTCGAACATTTTAACATTATCAATTAAGCTATTAATATTAATATAAATGTATAGTCACCCATATGGGTTTGTTTTAATGATAATTTAATAAAGAAAGTATATGTTTCCTTATGAATGAGGATAAGAATAATGATTCATGCATTGAATCTAATGTGAGTAGAAAAACTATGTATAAGAATATTAAAAACCTCGTATCGAAATATAGGAGGTTTGGGATATTCATAAACTATGTGACATAATTTACCAATCAAAAACTTCTATCAACTGATCTTCATTCATTTGGTCATTATTTTTTGGAGAGAACATTATAATTTCTTGAATGAGCATCACTACCATAACACTATATCAAAAATTGGTCTTCTGGTTCTAAGATTTTAAATATCTCGATTCTTTTTTTGTATATAATTATACCTAGTTATGATTCCCATTGAGATATAGGTTAGTGGGTTATGGAACCTAAAAAACTAACAATCGTGATTTACCATAATAATATAAATATGGGGGTAGGGTAGTTCCTTTGACTCGTTAAAATGAATGTTTGGTATCAAACATAACTTTAAAGGTAATCATCTATGTTGTAATTCCATGTGATTAAAAGGTATGATGATCTATTAAATCCACCATGTGTAAAAAAGGTTGGTGTCTTGGGTTATTCTCCCATGGTTTAAAAAGGAGTTGTAAAGGGTTGTGAATCCCTTGAAAATTCAAATAGTTCATTATAGTGGGTTTAATATCTCACTATTTTTGAGAGGTGGTAACTAGTAGGGTTTTATTATTTATATCCATGCTACTGTAAATATCATTACGTTTATTTCTTTTAATTTTTATATTGCATAAACATATCATTGATAGGTTGTTTGAATTTTTTTAAAAGGTCATTTCACCCCCCCTGTTTAACATTTGAACATTATCATTATGACCCAACAATTGGTGTCCAAGGGATTTCATTAAATTTAGAAAAAATTTCTATTATTTTTTAACATAAATATAATCAATTAAATAGTCAATGGTAAATTATCTATTTCTATATATCATGAATGAAATATAGAAACTGTTTCACCCAAAAATACCACCACTCTTTGATGAAACTAATTATGGAAATTGGAAATCTCACTTGGAGGATATTCTTAAAAACATTAGCATTGAAACATAGAATATCACGATGGAATAATACAAGCTACCTAGTGTTGATCCTGAAACAACAGTTAGAAATGATGAACTAAAATTATGTGTCAATTTGAAATGTGATGACAACTCTATATTTAACAATTAAAAGAAATCTGTATAATCATATTTTTTAATAAAAAACATCACATGAGATTTAAAAAGTTCTATATTATAATCTTCTAGGATATAATGTAAATATAAGAACTAAATTGGGAATCTTAATATATGGGTATCAGGAATTTCAAATGGGTGAAGAAGATATTTGCAATCAAATGTTTTAAATATTTGCCGGTATCATAAATTGAATTCGTACTTTAGTGTAAAGATTATACAGTATTATTCTAGATGAAAGTTTTTTAAGAGTTTTACTAAATAACTGGAATTCTAAAAAAGATGAAATTGATAAAAGTTATAATTTAGTTGAATATAAATTCTATGAGATTACTAGAACATTACTTCAATATGAATTAGAGTTGAAAGAATATTTCTTAATAAGAAAATTCAAAAAAGAAGGGTATTACTTTTAAATAAAAAATTCATATTACCAGTTACTCTTATAATTATAAATTGAAAATATTTCTTAGAAACTATGCTATTAAGGGTTATCAAGGAATAATAATGAAAGGATACTAAATAAGGAAGAAAAATAATTACCCTCAATATAAAAGAATAAAAATCTTCATGAAGATGATGAAATTATATTTTACATGTGTCAAGAAAGAGGGAACATCAATCCTAACTACCCAAAACTCAAGAATGGATATATAAAGATATAAAAAAAATTAATGAAAATAAATTATATCTAGTTGGAGTTACATATCTAACTCATATTCTATTAAGGAACTAGGTACATAAAACGGTCTCGAAAAACATTTATTGATGGATTTTAAAAATGAGGTAAGTGAATAATATCTCTCTTCATCATCTAAATTTTATTTTTCTAAAGATTATTTATATGATTATATCAAAAGAATCAATCATAATGTCAACAAAGTTGTAAGATTATTGAAAAATATTAAGTTCAAATATAATGTTGTTATAGTTCAAAATGAAACTTTTAAAAAATAAATCTTTGAGCTAAAATGAAAAACTGATTTGGAATGATTTCATCATAACAATATAAAATGAAAATAATTTTTGTCTATATGTGAAGAATCTAAAATAATTATGTTTGATTCCATTTTGGAAAAAAAAATAGGCATATATATGTTGTTGATAGTTAAAAAAAGATATTTCCACAATAATAAAGAATTGAAAATTTATGAAAATTATTGTAATTTTTTTTAATTCAATAAATCAAATACTATTACTAATCATGAAAATAAAGTACCAAAATTTAGAGGAACATCTTTTTTAAATTTTCAAATATAAATTTTTCAAGTGTTACATTATTTAGATTCACATGAAGGGTCACTATGAAAATGATTGTTCATTTATATTGTCGTCATCTCTTGCTTACACTTTGGATTTTAACTCAAAATAATTTTCTTATATATTTCTTATAACTTTATATTGAAATAATTTTTTGTTCTAAAGATTTATTTTTCTGACCCAATTGGACACAAATTTTTCGGGGTACTAAAGAGTACCTAAATCAATTTCTATAGGAAATGAGTCTTGAAATCAAGAAAGAGAATATGTGGTACAGGGATAATGGATTTTCATAACATATGACTGGTGATATATCTATATTGATATAGTTTAATATTTTTTGCTGGTAGTGTAACTTTTTTATAACATAAAGGTAAATTTAAAAGGTTTTGGTGAATATCAAATTTCAAATTCAGTTGTTATTTAAGAGGTTTTTTTATTGAATGTTTAAAACATAATTTAATAGGTATCCCATACTTTTTTGATGATAATATAAAGGTGAGATTTCAAAATGATAACTACGTTTTTTTGAAATAAAAATATATATCTTTTTATAAAAAAAATATATGACAATATTAATTTAATAAATTTTGCTGAGTTGGATGAACTGAATAAAGAATGATCAATTCCTCATAAATATAAACAAGTTTAATGGAATATAATATTGGGCCATATAAATTTAGGGATGTTACATAAGATTTAACAAAGTAAATAAATATATATTCCCAATCTGAAACTAGAAAACAAATATATTTTTTATTAATTCTTACAAGGAATGCGACACAAAGAGTCATTCAATCTGGACCAAGTGGTACAAACATCCATAATAATTCAACTTTTACATTTGAATTTATATAGCCCAATTAAAAATCATATTCTTGATCGAAAATAGTACATTTTTTATTTCTGATTAATATAGTAGATTTGTCATGAATTATTTTCTTGCACATAAATCTGATTCATTATCTAATTTTATTTCATTTTGAAAATTTGTTCAAAATGAAAAAGGATATAATTTTTTTAAAAATTAGATGTGATTTAGAAGGTGACTTTTAAAATCATGAATTTGAAAAATTATGTGAATTTAATGCATATTATAGTTCCCAAATATTAACACACATGGATATAACATCAATTTATTCTAATATTCATCAAAATAAAAAAGTGAATTCCCAAGGAACGTAATAGTTTAGTGCCTTTGGAAACATGGAACAAAATTATCTAACTTTGTGAAATATTTTCAGTGTCTCCCAAAAATAACATCCCATGTAGTACTTATACATAAAACACTTCTTTGCTACCAATATAAAGGAAACATAAGATAGGTGTGATCTCAAATTCTCAATAAGGTTAAATGAAAAATCATGTAAGCACAACATGAATATAAGGGTATAAGAACATGATCATATAATTTTTATATCATACCCTTCATAACAAAGATCATAATCATGAGACATGGAATAAATATTGGTAGTTTATAAGACATGAATCATAAGGGAATGAAGAGAGTAATCCATGAAACCATATCAATGGAATAATACATGGAACTTTTGGAATGCACATAAGCATAGAAAATCTTATTTCAAGGATACCTACCAAGACCATCATACAATGTTTGGATTTTTATAATAATTTTTTTACCTACATCATGTATGGGATTCTCTCTGGTTCAACCTCAAATTTTAGGAATGGGATGCCATACCATGTACCCTCTTATTTTATTCTTAATATTCCCTCTTTTTTAAGTCTTATGATACTCTCCCATGAACCCTATTGTTTTCTTTCATAAAATACCCTATAGGGTTAGAATTTGGATATCCTCCTGTGTACACTCTTCTTTGGAGATTGAAATTTTATATTACTTAAGGCTTGGGTTACCCTCTTACATACCCTCTTGAGCTCATAAAACATTTATCACTACCCAATTCATTGAAGTGAAAAAGAGGACCCACTCATCAGATAATAAGATAATACATACATGTGTAACAGGGTAATAAAACTTGCATAGTATCATGAACTTTAAAAATAAATAGGTTTCATAAACATCATATCGTAACCCCTGAAATTAAAAGGCTATCATAAACATCTAGTCATATCATAAACTATGGAAAATATATAAGTTTCATAATCATTTAATCTTAAAATAACCCATTAAAGGAATTGGGTTTCCTATACATTTATCATGGGATAACCAATTAAAGAGAAATGGGTCTCAAAAGCATAAATCCCATATAAGAGGAATAATTTTCTTAAACATATAACCCCTAAAATAAAAATTTGTTTTCATAGATATTATTCCAATAATAAAATAACCATTCAAATAAATAATATTAATGGAACATTTGGATCATTTCTCAAAAGTGTATGAGTAATGTCAATGGATTTCATCCTAGATGGAAAATAATTTTCAAATATATTTTAGACAAAAATCTTGTAAAAATATATTTTATACTTTAAAAAAATATTTTTAAAACATAAAACATTTTGAAACAAAATTTCTTTTAAAATAATTTAAAAACTTATAAATAAATTTAAAGTAATTTTAAAAACTTTTTCCCTTGAAATGATTTACAAAAAAAATTCCATGAAATATTATAACATAATATTGAAAAAATTATAAAAAAAATTCTCTTTGAAAATAATTTGAAAACATAATAAGGATCTTTGATATCATTTAAATAATATCCTTCAAAAAAATTCAAAAATATATAAAGGTGATCTGAAAAGAATTTAAAACCATTTTTAAGATAAAAAAAATTTGATAACCATTTTAGTTGAAAACCACATTTAAATGAAAAAATATCCAGAATATTTGGAAACAATCTTTAAAAAAATAACCTTGTAAACATACAAATGAATCATCAAGGAAATGAAGTCCATAATAGTGGGTAGGTCTGTACATGTCGAACATTCCTTTTGAACCATAAAATTTCCAAAAATTACACTGATCATGATATGATAAGAATATTCCTTTTAACCCCATTATTAAAGAAGTTAGTGTATGGGTAAAATTTTCCTTTAATAAACATAGGATAATAGTAAATGATTTTTGAAAACTTTTTTATAAAACACGGTTTTTGAAGAATATTGATTTCTAATAGAGAGAAGAAATAAAGTTGTATTTTCATAAAAAAGATCTTCCATAATTATATTAAATACAAAAGAATGTAAAATTTTAATATACATGAATATATCATTTATAAAAAATGGATAAAAAATTCATGAGTGTTCTTGATATATTTATCATAATATTTCATCAATGTAAGTATGATCATAAACAATACCGATAAATGATTAGATTGTAGTATTAAACTATTACAAAAGTGGTAACGTTGAATCATAATAACATGGATTGAATAAAATTACATTAAGTTACAAATATCATTAAAATAATTATATTCATTTTATATAATTTAAAAGAGAACTTTATACACATCATTGAAAAATATAGGTTAATAACATGGAATGTCTCTCAAAGAATGAAAAATTGAGATAAAATTACTTTAACAATTTTGTAACTTTTGAAACATAAAACCTATGAAGTAAATATCATAAAATAGATATATAAATACCCATAATATTAATTATAATAATCATATTATACATTCATTAGAATTATATACACCACAAGAAATAAATGAGTGGTGAATAAGTCATGTATCTCATGTATATAAAAAGAGAGATGAGAAAACACTGACTACTTAGAAAACCTTATAATAATTATCCTAATGAGATATTGACATTATATAAATATTTTAATATCATTAATCAAATTAAATTAATGATATAAAATGTCATATGGATGTATATATACCACAACAAATAGTCAATTGGTGAATATGGCATGTATTCACATAAATAAAAAGTGAGATAAACTCCCCTTACCTTAAGTCATGAATTTCATAATACACATTAAAACATCCTATATAATAAATATAAGTTTATTATATATGTAATATATAACAATATTATTATATGTAATACCATAAATTATTTCATAATGACTTTATGTTACTTTTTTATTAACAACTCCATGTTACTGTTACGTTTTGGGTAATATCCATTTTATTTTTCGTATGTATTTAGAATCATTATCCTTGATCCTCTTTTATAGATCGTGAATTAATTTTTTTTTAATAATTTGAAGAATGATATATATTTATATATCATAAATATTTAGTATAAAAAATTATATAAATCTATATAATATATAATTATTGAACAAAATATCCCATTTATAGAGATGGTAGTCTGTACATATGCATGAACGATGTTTCCGTTTTACTGTCATATTGAATGAAATAAACTAAACTACATATATGTAGATTTATAATATAATTACAGTTTAATTATGATGAAATATATATAGTATAAATTACTAAACACATCCTTAATACCTTCCATTTAAATAATGAACGAATCACATCTCTTGGAGGATGCGCTAGACCACCCTTCCACAAACGAAGTTATCATAGTTACACATAATGGAAATTATAAAGTTATGTTCTATATAAAAATAATAGTGTCATAAATACATTATAAATATCCAATATATCCAATATAAATATCATTTCCATCATAATTCCCAAACAAGGTAGTAGTTAAAGGAGAAACAAACAATCATTAATTCGTGAGGCGATAGTTCGTCATACACGAATGATAAACTTGTGACCCATTAGATGGAAGTTTGTGTGAGTGAAGTTAAAACCCTTAATATAAAACCATATAAGTATATTTATAATACTTATTTTATTATGTAATCATGTAATAATAATAATTTTGGTGGTGGATAAATAAAATAAAGGAAAGAAGCATGAGGAAGGATGTTGTCGCCACTTTGATTAACTCATTTTGGTTTACAACAAAGGGATTCATTGGTCTACTTTATAACCAAATGTAGGAATTAAATAGGAAGGTATGAATTTTTTATGTTAATTTATTAGATATTCGACAAGCCTAATTGGTATTATAAGTTTGGAGAAGGGGGGGAGGTGATGGCCTTTTATAGGGGATGTAGGGGACAAAATCAGTATTTTAAAAACCAATTAAGAGTACCCATGTTTTTACCAAACAAAAGTCATCAAAAACAATCCAAAGTCAACATTTGAATGATTATGGATGAAATATTTACATCCAATGTGTGTTGTAAAATTGGATCGGTAATTTTGGTCAGGAAGTCTATGGTTTTAGTCCCTTGTGATGTTTAAATTTTTTTAATTCTTATAATTAATTTTAATCACTTTCACTAAACTATTTGGTCAAAAATTAAATTTATATAATTAAAATATGAACATTATATGGATTTCAATCATTTATGTCCATTTTTTCTAAATTTAGTACACATAAGAATCAAAATTAATTTTAATGCTAATCACACAAATGTGGCTAGAAAGTGGGGTTTTAAAGTGAGAATGTTCAAAATTTCATTAATATTTTATATCAAAATTCAATATAAAAATGATTCAAAATATCAAAATTGTGTTAATAGATGCATTATTTATCTCTTGTGTCTTTTAAACCATCTTAATATATAATTTAACAATATAAATAAATTATAAGAAAAATAGTTTTTAATTGAAATTCAGTATATTTATAAAATTCATCCACCAATTATGTTTCTCAGAAAAATCCCAAAAATTCACCCTAAGATAATTTTGAAATTATGAATTAAAAAATCAAGTTAATTTATCAAATTAAATTTCATAAATTTTTAAAATTTCATTTTCTTATTGTTCAAACAAGAAAATAAAAAAAAAGAGTTATTTTATGAAAATACCATTTTCAAATATATATTGATTTTACTAACACAATTGTATGTCTTATTATCAACATTATTTATCTATATAAAACCATTATAAATAAAATTTAAAATTAGTTATCACTATTCATATTACTATGTTTAGTGGATATGTTATAAATATCCCATTAAATTAATTATAATAATAAAATATTGTTTCGTTAAAATTCAAGGATTTATGTAATAAAATCCAAGTTAGTGTATCATGTAGCGCAAGAGAAAATATATATTGCATCTAGTGTACGATTAAATTTCCATTTAATATTACTCAATCTAGCCTTATTTCTTTTATATGGAAAAACTATATTCGGTGTTGCATGAAATGAAAAATATCAAAAACATTAAATTAATTTGGAAAAAAAATTAATTAACCAAAATATCTGGGTGATACATTCTATCCCCATAAAAATGAATTTGACCCTTGATATTAGTCTCAGTTATTAAGATTAAATACTTGAAACTTACTCTCACAAAAACCAACATCATAAAATTAAATAACAAAATTTCTTTTAAAAATTTTGAAACAGGACGGTTACATAAACTAACTCACAAATAGTTTCCACATAGGTGAACATATGTGGGAAGTAAAAATATAGACTTGGAGTAATATCATAAATATATATAAGGAGTGATTTATTTTATCAATCACAAACAGGGGAATGACCAATGGAATTTTGAGGGCTTTTGTGTCAAAATCATTGATTATTTTAATTGGTTATCGGTTAAACAAAACTTAAGGTGTTAGGAAAACATTTTTTTATAATTTTTTTAATGTTGAGTAATTATTTAATTGATAAACAATATAAGAAAAAATACTAGATTTATATATTTCCATAAACATAATTTCATCCTTCATTTTTTTTTTATCAATTTCTAATTCTTCCTTTACATCAAGAAATGGATATCCAAAACTTAACCTTGATTTCTGTAGCACTAAAATACAGTTTTAAAGGATCTTAAAGCACATAAAAGATTGAAAGGTATAATTAATCTCCAAATTCAATATGTTTAATATGTTAATATAAAATCCAAGAAATTAAAACTACTAGATCATCAATAATATTTACTCATAAAAAAATACACATGAACTAGTACATTGCATAGGACAATGGTAGGCATGAAACACTTACTGTCTGTCAGTCATGGGTTCTAGACCTATGGCCTTGGAGGCCTTGATAGGTTGTCACCCGACATACAAGATGACCTTTTCTATAACCATATTAATATCATTTCCAAAATAAAGATGATAGAAATCCTTAGGATAAGGTTTATCACTAAATATACTTTTAACTAAGGTTTTCAATACAACCTCAATACATAATTACTTCATCCAAAGTTTAACTTAAACATTAAATAAATAGTTTACCTTATACCCATTATGAAATATAAAAATCCCAAAAAATTGAATGAAAGTTAGGAATTCATCATAACATTTATTCCCTATATGTCCCAATTTATCTATTTGTTATCACATTCCACTCATGCGAATACCATCATTATATATACTCTTTAAAAATGGTATTAACTTGAATTAACAGGCATACTTTTGGATAAAAATTTTTCTTCCTTATTACAAAGATTTATGGATATATTCCTTAAATATAAGACGATATAAACTTTATCTCTGATAACATGGACTACTTTTTCATTTAATCCTTTATCATTTTTTATGAAATCAACACCAAACAACATATCTTTATCCAAAATGTCAAAATCTCTATATCATGAATAATTTCAGAGTTAACTTCCCTTAATAAAAATATTACCTTTCCATGCAATTAGTTTCCTACCTCACCCGCACCATTCAGCATTTCCTTTAAAAACTATAATGAAAATAATATATTTTAGATAATTATATATTTCATGATTTATATAACATAATCTTTTAATTTTAAAAAATATACAATTCAATTATCTAAATTTAATCTTAAATCATTAAAAATGCTTTATCATAATATCTATTAATACCATTTTCCTATACTAGGAAATATGAATCATTTACTAAGGTTCATAAACCACAATAAAATCATGTTTCTTTGGTTTAATGTTAGTAATACTGGAACAACATCACATGTCATTCATATGTCTCTTGCAGTTTATTTATCTTCAACAGTATAACCAAAACTCATAGACCATCCTGATTCTATTCATGATATTTCCACATAGAAAATATATTTTCATCATTCCCATATATTTCATATATGAACCATTAAATTTTAACCCAGTTATTTCTAGTTCCCAATATTTCTTAAAACTAAAAAGCATATTGCGATAAAAAATTATCATAACAAAAAAACCAAATCATGAAGAAATACTTACAGGATTTCACCTTAGTTTTATCCTATGTTATTCATATTAATCATTTATTTAAATCCTTTACGATGGTCAATAATGAGTTTGTGAATTCCCAAATCATATCCCCCAAAATTTTCAAACTAGGTGTGCAGTAAGGCTCGTTATCATGTACCATGTTACGCTCAATTTAATCCTGACGCACCTTGTCAGCTATTTTACACCAAGGAAAAAATGTTCCAAAACCACATCCACTTATAGTATCTAGATATATATATATTTCTATGAAAACTATCACTATATATTTTACCAAAATTTAAATACATTCACCTAAATGTTAACTTATCCTTACACTTTTCCTTAAAACAACCCTAGACATATCCTTATAGATATACCTTGGAATCTCACAAAGTATTTCTCATTCTAATTTCCAAATTTTTAATAAACCATTACATTAATACAAACTATATCCAACTAGGATTTACATATATATATATATATATATATATATCACATCAATTTAGATAAATATTTAGCATATTATAAAAGACCAAGCCTGAGGACTGTAATAGTTCAGTGTCTTTGTAAACTTTGAACCAAGTATTCTTTCATGGTGAAAGATATTAATGTTTAACACAATGATATTACCATGTAGTACATCAAATTAAAAACATTCATCATAATCAGGGGAAAGGAAAAAAACAAATTAGTGATATTTAATGCTCAACATGGATAAATTAAGGAATCACATAAGCGTAACATGACTATATGGGTATGAGAACATGAGAGTATCATATTCTTATCGTACCCTGCATATCAAAGAACATAGTCGAGAGACATGGCATAAAGATTGGAAGTTCATAAGACTTGAATAATAAATGAATAAAGATCATAATCCATGAAATAATAACATAGGAATAAGACATGGAACTTATGGAATACATATAAAATAGAAAAACCTACATCAAGTCTACCTACCATGACCATCATACTTATTTAGTCTTTGGATAATAACCCTAGGACCCGCTTTCAGCTTGGGATGTCATCCTAGGTACCCTATTGATTCATTATTGGGATTTCCCCCCATGTACCCTTTTATTTTTTAACTTATGATTCCTTAGTATTTTATCATTGGGATTCGCTCCCATTTACCATCTTATTTTAGGCTTAATATGCCCTCTGGTTTTAAACATGGTATTCCCTCCTATATACCCTCTAGTTTCAAGATATATATAACATATATCTTATGTATTTAGATTCCATCCCTTATACCCACTTGGGATCATAAAACATTTATCATTTCTCAATGAATTTGAGGGAGATATATGTCCCTCCCATAAAATAATAAAATCATATATACATGTGTCACAGGATAATAAAACCTGAATCATATTATGGCCTATAAAAATATTTGGGTTTCAAAAACATCATATCATAAGTATTGAAATGAAAAATTTAACATAAAAAATTAATTGTATCATAACATATGGAAAATATATAATTATCATTGCCATTTCGTCCTAGAATGACCCATTAAATGAAGTGAGTTTCATAAGAATTTATCGTGGTATAACCCATTGAACATAAATGGGTTTCATAAGCATATAACACACAGAAGAGGAATTAGTTTCATAAACATAAGACCTCTGAAAGGGACACATGTTTTTATAGACATCATTCCATGAAAAAATAAACCATTCAGAGAAATAATAATAATGAAAGCTAAGGATCATTTCCCTAAAGGTTATAAGTAATATCAATCTGTGTCATCTTAGATATAAAGTAATTTTTAAATATATTTTAAAACAATTTCATCAGAAAAATATACATTCTTATTTGAAAGATGATATTTAAAACATAAAATCGGTAGAAAATCATTTTCTATGAAAATAGTTTAAATAATTATAAAAAAAGTCTTGAAATAATTTTGAAAACCATTTTTCCTTGAAAACTTATAAAAGAATCTTGAATACATTTTGGAAACAATTTTTCTTGAAATATTAAAAAATAATCCTAAAAAAATTCATTGAAAATAATTTGAAAAAATAAAATGAAGCTTTGATTCCTTTTTATTCATTTTATTTTAAAATAACAATTTTAAAATATATATATGAATTTTTTAAAATAATTCAAAGAATTTTTAAAACATAAAACAATTTTTGAATACCCTTTTTCTTATAAAATGAATTAAACTCATAAAATTTAATGCATTTTAAATAAATGTTTTATTTGAAAAATAAACTTGTAAAGATACTAATTATGTATCAAGGAAATAACGATCATGATGGTGGTTAGTTCCATATATGTTAAATATTCTATTTGTGCCTTAAAATTTTATAAAAGTGCATTGATCAAAAAATGACAAGAATACTCCTTTTAAAAATAATTTTTGTTGAAAGGTAATACATGGTTAATAATTTCCTTTAAACCCATTTAATAAAATTAAAATATTTTTTAAAACAATTTTAGAAAGCACGATTTTGAAACAACAAAGATTTGTGATCAAAAGCCTAAATAATGATGGATTTTTCTAAAAACATTTTATAAATTATATTAATTACCAAATAGAGGATATGGTAATAATAAATTAAGATAGAATGAATTACTTGAGGAAACTAAAATTCAAAATTTTTCATGAATGATAAATCACAGGATTTCATCAATGGAAGCATAATCATAAACAATATTGATAAATGATGAGATAATAGGAATCAACCCTTCCCACTACGGTCACATTGAATCACAATAATATAGAAATAAAAAATTACATGAAGCTAAAAATATCATTAAAATAATATATTTAAGATATTACATATAAAATATTATTATATACACCTCATATAAAAATAATGGTTCATAACATGGCATGTGTCTGAAAGAAAAAAAATTGAGAAAAAATTACATTATCGATTTGGTAACTTTTAAACCATAAACCCTATAAAATAAATATAATTAAAGATATATGTAAATAACCATAAAATTAATTATAATAAACATAATATATATTAATTTTTATGATATTCACCACACAAATTAAATAAGCTGTGAATAAGGCATGTATCTCACAGATATAAAAAGTGAGCTAAGAAAACCCTTACTACTTTAGTAACATTAGAATAATTATCCTAATGAGAGATTAAATTAATTTAAATTAAATAAATTGAATTAATTATTTAACCTTTTTATCATGGTATATACATTACATAAAAGAAGAGAGTGGTGAATATTCCATGTATCTCATGGAAATAAAGGTGACATGAAGTCCCCTTACATTAAGTATTGAATTTATTGGTACATGTCCAAACCTCGTGAATAATAACTATAAGTATATTATATATCTAATTAATAACCATATTATTATATATAATACCATATATTATTTAGTTATGACTTTATGTTACCCATTAGTTAACAATTCCATGTTAATGATAAATTTCTGGTATTATCTCCTTTATTTTTCATATATGTCTTGACATGTTTTTTGTGGTCCTCTTACCTAAATCATGATTTTATTATTTCAACCCTTTAATACATTATATATATATATCTATATTTAAGGTAAATATATTAAATGTAATATTCCATTCATGGAGACGGTAGGTCGTACGTACGTATGAACACTGCTTCTGTTTTATCTTTGTATTGAAGGAAATAAGGAAAATGAGATATATGTGTATATATATATAATTTTAGGATAATTATTATGTAATATATATCATACATAATCCCTAAAAATATCATTAATACATTCCAATTAAATTTCAAATGAATCACATCGTTTTGAGGAGGGGGTAGCCCACACTTCCACATATGAAGTTATCGTAGTAACAAAAATTGCAAAACATAAAGGTATTTTCTACATAAAAATTAAAGGAGAATAAATAAATTATAAATAAAACATATTTCATATATAAATATTTTTTCCATCATAATACCCATCCATTAATGGTGGTAAAGTAAAAACAAACAATCATTTTTTTTGCGAGGCAATAGTTCTCCATACAAGAACGACAAGTTATTTACCAATTAGATAGAAGTGTGTGTAAGTGTAGGTATACCACATAAAATAAAAACATATCTGAATATTGAGGATAAATAGATTATTATATAACCATTTCATAAATACAATTTAGGTGGTGGATAAAGGAAATAAAGGAAGGGAACTTGAAGAAGGATGTTGCCTCTTCTTTGGGTAACTCTTTTTGGATTGCACCAAGGTGATTCATTGTTTACATTTATGCCCAAAGGGATTATTTGAGGAGGAAGGGAGTTATTTTTGGAATTTAATTTATAATATATTTTCTAAACCAAAGTGGTTTGAGAGGTTTTAAGAAGGATGAGAGGTAATTGTCTTTCATAGGGGAGGCAAGGGACACACATTGAATTTTTTAAAATAAGTTAGGTGTACCTACGTTTTTATGTAAAAAGGTCATAAAACCCAAAAAACGAATTGTTGGAAGGTATATGTATAAAATATTTCTATCAAATGGGTTTTGGACAAGTTTATAGGTCATTTTCAGTTTTATTTTTATGGTTTTAATACCTTCATAAGCTTCATTTTACCTTACTCATTATAATTAATTTTAATAAACTTCCCAAATATTTTTGGTAAAAAAATAAGTTTAACTCATTACACAAAAAGTATTTAAATTATTAAAATTATTTAATTCAATTTATTTACATTCAATTCATAAAAGTAGGAAAATTAATTTTAATGCTAATCCCACATATGTGGCGAGAAAGCGGGTTTTTAATGTGAGACTATTCACAAGGTCATTAAGATTTTATATCAAAATTGAGTAAACAAATTATTCCAATTAACTAAATTGGATTCATAGATGTATAATTGATAAATATGACTTTGAAAAAATTAATGTATAATTTTCCTATAAAAATAAATTTGAAAAAAATAAGTTTTGAATTAAAATTTTGAATTTTTTATTATTTCTCCAAAAATGAAGTTTTTGAGAATAATACAAAATGATAACCATAAGATAAAATTTTCATCCAAAAATAAAAAATAAAGTTTATTTTATCAAATTGAATTTAACAATTTTTCTAAAATTAATTTTATTATTTTTCAAAAATGGACATAAAAATCAATTCTTTTAAGAAAATAATATTTTAAAAGGTAAAAAGAATTTATTAACACAATTGTATGTCTCATTATAAATATGATTTATCAATATATAATGATTATAAATAATATTTAAAAATAAGTTATCATTATTAACATTTACAATTTTCTATCTAATTTATTACTATCCCATTTATATAATTATAATAATAAAATGTTGTTTCGTTGAAATTCAGTATTGTTTGTAACGATAGAAAACTCGGTGTTCTATGTAGAGAAAGCTAAACTTTATGTTGTTTTTAGTGCAAGATTAATTTTTTGTTTCATATAATACAATAAAAATAGATTTATTTTATATAAAATAATCAATATTAATTGTTTCCTGAAAAGAAAAATATGAAAAATTGAATGAATTCCAAAATAAATCACCAAAATATATGGGTGTTACATTCTACCCCTTTAAAATAAATTTATCCCTCAAAAATTAATCTGGGTTATTAAAGGACTAATACTTTAAATTTTAATTCATATAATCCCACATCATAAAAATGCATATATGATCTTCCAATAAAAAAGGTTGAAAACATGACAGTTACACAAAGTAACTAATAACTTGTTTCAACATAGGAGAACTTAGGAGGGAAGTGAAAATATAGACTTGGAGGAAAAGTGTAAATAATTATAGTGAGTTTTTGTGGTAATAAATCACAAAAAATTTAATTGTTAATAGAATGATGAAGATAACATATTCATAAATTTGTGATGATTTTAAAAGGACATCAGTTCAACAAAAATTAAGGTATTAAGATAAATGTTTTTATTATTTTCCTAATGTAAAGTAATTATTTTATTAAAGAATAATATAAGGAAATATAATCACATGATATATTTCTATAAACACAATTTCATCATTTTGTTGTGCTTCAATGAATTTCTTATTCATCCATTACTTCAAGAAATGGACATATAAAATTTAACTTCGATGAATGAAGCACTAAAATACACTTTCAGTGTAACTTTAGGTGCATTAATGACTGAAAAGTCTAACTATTTGTCTAAAAATATTCTCCAAGTCAATATGGTTAATAAATTAATCTTTAAACCTAAAAATTAACTTTATTGTTTCATCATTAATATTTCTTCATCAAGAATAATTACACATTAACCCAGACATCGTTTAGGGTAGTGTTAGCCATAAAACCCTTATCATCCTTTTATCATGGGTTCAAGACCGACATCATTTCCAGACTTTATGGGTAGTCACCTAATATACATAATTTCATTTTCTACAACAACATTAATATAATTTATAAAATAAAGAAGATATACATCATTGATGTAATTTTAATCACTAAAAATTATTTTATCAAAGGTTTTTCATACATCCTCAATAGATAAATACTTCCTATAATGTTTAAATTAAAAATTATATAAATGGTGAACCTTATAACCATAGGGGAATATCAAAACCAAATAATTAGAAATAAATTCATGAAATTATCTTAATAGTGATCCCATATATATAACTCTTGGTTTTCACATTCCAAACCTGTGAATAAACACATCATATATTCTCTTAAAACATAGTAATAATCTTAAATTACCCTGAATACTTTTGGAAAACATGCATTCTTCCTTATTCTAAATATTACTAGATATATTGCTGAAATCCAAGATTTGGTCAACTTCATCCATGAGAAAATAGATTAAATTTTCAACAAATCATTTATCAGTTCTAGCCTACTTTGTACCATCCAACATATCGTTGTCCAAACATCATTATCTCAACATTAGGAATAAATTAGAGGTTAAGATCCCTTAATCAAAATATCACCTTTCCATGAAATCATTTTATACATCACAAGAACCATTCAACATAAAATTTAAAATACTTAATGTAAAAATTATACTAAAAATACTTATATATTTCATGATTAATATAACATAATCTTTGAATCCCAAAACATATACACTTTAATTATCGACCTTTATTCTTGAACAATTAATCAGGATTCATCAAATTATCCATTGAAACCCTTTTCCAAGAAT
Organism: Viscum album; assembly: GCA_963277665.1. NCBI lineage: Eukaryota > Viridiplantae > Streptophyta > Magnoliopsida > Santalales > Viscaceae > Viscum > Viscum album. The sequence continues at coordinate 1,389,959,374 of OY728126.1, read as the reverse complement.
ATGAAATCTGAATTGTGTATTAATGTTCCCCAACCACAATCTGATCATGCTTCTAATGCTTAATTTAAATAATCCTGGAATAAAATCCCATACCTCTTACATGTCCCATTTGGACTATTTATCTTCAAGAGTATAACCAACTTTTGTGGACCTTCCTAATTCTCTTCATGATATTTCCGCTTAAAAAATAAATTTTCATCATGATGATTCATTCCACATATGAAAAAATCAATGTTAAGCTAGTTCCATATAGTCCCCGATATTTATTAAAAACCTAAATCATATAGTGATAAACACTTATTACTACAGAAAACTAGATAATAAAGAAAAATTATTTATCGGATGTGTAAAGTATAAAAACTACTTATTTAATTAATGAATACATTTTTATATCCAATTTTATTCATTTTGATTTGTAATTTAAATACAACCTAATAGTTCAAAATTAATTTTTGAATTCCAAAAGAATATCCCCAAATAGTCTTCAACTAGGTGTGTAGTACGGCTCATTTTCATATATTAGGTTACACTTGAGTTAGAAACGACGCACCATGTCAGAGTTGTTACTCATAGGTAAATATATTCCAAAACCATATCCACTCGTAGCATCCTTCTAGGAATGTATTACTATAAAAAAATTTCTATCCTTTACCAAAATTCCATGGCATTTTCCCAAACATTAACTAATCCCTATAGATATCTTTATACAAATCCTTAGACATATCCTTAGAAATATCCCAAGGAATCTCACTAAATTTTTTCATCCTAGTCTTGATAAGTTGACTTAACTATTCCTTTGATACCAACTATAGTGACCCCTGCTTAAAATATATGGATATCAATTCAATTAAGATAGGTATTCATCATAATAAAAAAGTATATATCCAAGGACCATAATAGTTTTGTGATTTTGGAAACATCGAAAAAATATTTTAACTTGGTGAATGATATTAAATTTTTCCCGTAAATATCTTCCAATGTAGTACTTCAATATAAAACCTTTCTCCATTACCTGGGGAATGGAGACATAAGAAAGTTGTGAGATTGAATTCTTTATATGTGTAAAAACAATGTACATAAGCATAACATGAATATGAGGGTATGATAACATGATCATATCACATGAAGATCATACCCTTCATATCAAAGATTATAAACATGAGACCTGGAATAAAGTTAGTTGTTCACAATACTTGAATCATAAAGTTATCTAGATAAAAAAATCTATGAAATAATAACATATGAATAAGACTTGGAAGATTTTGAATGCAAACAAACATAAAAAGTCATATATCAAGGATACCTAAAAAGACAATCTTAAAATGTCAGTCTTGAACTAGTAACCCATTTACCTCCTTCAGGATTGAGATTACCTCTGATGTAATCTCTTGTTTTGAGATTAGTATTCCCTCTTATATACCCTCTTGTTTCATTCTTAATATTCCCACTTATTTTAGGCATGGTATTCCCTTCATTATACCTTATTGTTGGGCTTAGATTACCTCTTATTTCCGTCTTGGTATTCCCTTCCATGTACCCTTTTGTATTGATCTTTAAATGCCCTCTTTCTTCAGTCATGTGATTCCCTTACATGTACCCTCTTTAACTCATAAAACATTTATCATTACCTGATGAATTTTAGGGAGATGTAGGTCTCACCCATCAAATAATAAAATCATACATACATGTGTTACCAGATAATAAAAATGGCATCATATCATGAACCATAAAATTATATGGGTTTCATAAACATTATATCAAAACCCATGATATGAAAAGGGCGTCATAAAAATTTAATCATTTCATAACTTGTGGAAATATTTTGCATTCATAATAATTTCATTCTAAATAAAACCATAAAAGGCAGCGGGTTTCATAAAAAAAATTCTTGGTATAACCCATTAAAGAGAATTGGGTTTCATTATAATATAAACTACGTAGAGGAACAAGTTTCATTAACATGTAACCTCCAAAAGATACACAGTTTTCTATGAAAAATTTTCCATAAAAACAAAAATAATTCAGATAAATAACATGAATGGAACCTTTGAATCATTTTCTAAAATGTAATGATTAACATCAACACATGTCATCTTAGATTGAAAATAATTTTAAAATATCTTTTCAAAATATCCTTAGTGGGAAATATCCTTTATTATTTGAAAAATGATTTCTAAAAACAAAAATATTTAGATAAAAAATTTCTTCGAAAATACTTTAAAAATATATAAAGAAGGATTGAAATCATTTTTAAAAATTTTTCCAAGAAAACCTCTAAAAAATCATGAAAACAATTTAAAACTATTTTCCCAAAAAGCATGTAAAAGCAGTTTAAAAACATTTTGAAAACCATTTTCCGTTAAAAAAATTTGAAAACATATAAAAGATATTTATGAAAATTTAAATCCATTTTTTTAAAATAACCATCTAAAATATTATAAATTACGCATTGAAAATCTTTTAAAAGTATCATAAAACATTTTTTGAAAACCCTTTTTATTTGAAACCAACATTAAAATAAAAAATCCAGAATATTTAAGAAAAATATTAATTTAAAAAATTAACCTAATAATAATGCAATGAAATTATCAAGGAAATTATGGTTATGATGTCGGGTAGGTTCGTACATAATGATCATTCCTATTTCACCATAATATTTAAAAAATTTACCACGATCAAAAAAATATGAGAATATTCCTTCTAAAAACTATTTTTAAAAACGTTAATACATTAATAAAAAAAATTATATCAATTGTAATATGATAATCTTAAAACATTTTATAAAACATTTTTAGAAAACAAGGTTTTTAAATAACGTAGATTTCCAACTGAAAAGAGAAAAAAAAGATAGTTTTTTATAAATAAACAATTCCTAATTATCCTAAGTACAAAAAATTGAGAAATGGTAATAATACATGAATATATTATGTATTTCTAAAGGATAAAAAATTAATGAGTTTTACTTAGATATGGATCAAAATATTTCATCAATGGAAGTATAATCAAAAACAATCTTTATAAAGGATGAGATTGTTGCAATAATAGGTTACCACTATGGTGACTTTGAATTATAATAATATGGAAAGAATAAAATTACATGAATCTCAATATATCATTAGAAAAATTATATTCCTGACAAAACATTTCAAAAATTCTCAAACACACCACATTGAGTAATATAGGTGCATAACATGGAATGTGTCTAAAAGAACAAAAATTGTGACAAAATTACTTTAAAGATTTGGTAACTTTTTAAATATAAATACCATAAAAGAAAGACCTTAAAATGGATATGTAAATGCCCATAAAATTAATTATAGGAATCATAAAATGCATTCATATGTAATATTTACACACTATAACAAAGTATCCTATTTACAGTGGGTTTTTTAATTTAGTGTTGGTTTAAACCGTTGTCGCGTGTTTCTACAAAGGTTCCTAAAAACTTTTGCTAAAGTTTGTGTCTTAATTCAAACACATTGGTTTTTTAGTGGATTCCTCTAGTAATATTCATATAGATTACATTTAGAAGTGGTTATATTAATTTTAGATTCGGTTTTACGACTAAAAAATGGTCAGTATTTTGCAGCGTTTTAAACCGCCACCATGTCCCCCAATGTTTTTGATAGGAAAACCATCAAAAAAATAGAAAAAAAATGATACTAAATAATAATGGAATTATATATTAGATATTTACTATTCCACAAAAAATATTCATTATATAGTGGTAGTTAAAACTTCAACTAAACAATAATTTGTCATATTTAAGAGTAGTTTAAACCACGGTTATATTGTGCTTTTAAAAAAAATTGAAACTACGGAATTTGGACCCCAGAATACCATTCAAACCTATAATCAAAAAAGACAAAAAAATCACCATTACACTCTAGATATTTCCATAATATCATTTTATTCAAACCATGTCAATTTTTTATTGCACCCACTACCCAAAACGTCACTAACATTATAATCATAATTGATAAACTAAAACCCAACCCATAATGAATTTCATGTTATCCAAGATAGGCCTAAAACCCAACTCATTCCAACCAATCCATACAAAATAAGCCATATAAATAACATTTTAGAAACATCAAAATTTATATCATGAACACATAAATAATAATAATAAAATAAATAACAAAAATATATATATATCAGTATCCCACAAATCCCATTTTCTCTATTGTAAAACAATACATTGGTATTGATCAACTTTTCCTACAAAATATCATATGAAACAATCCTTAATTCTAAGAATATCCACCTCTAATGAATATACACATCACTACCCAATGAACTATGATTGACACCCTGTCTATCTCCTTCTACACTTCCTTCAACCAGCACCTGCAAGAAAATTATATTGAAAATTAAAAAGTGTTGTATATTTATATTTAAACATAACAGCTATTAAATTTTTTGTAATAAATGATTTTGAAGTTGTTTGATTTACCTTCTCCCAACTAGTCATCGATGTTATATGATTAGCAATAGATTTTGTCATCTTCTAATATAAATCAACCAATTCTTTCAGCAAAGCAGATATTTTGGCCCCCTTTCCATGAATTGTTATTTGTATAGAAACAAACTCTCTATAAGAATCTAGGGGTAGGGAGTGACTACAAACAAGAGTATATGAAACTTCAATCCCCAAAACAATTAAAAAGCCCTTAGAGGGTCTTTGTCCCAAACATGTTTTGCGCACTCGACCAGGATTCTCTTTCTGAAAGTACTTAATCAACTTTGTCATCCGAGGAGACTCAAACGGACTATGCAGGATTCAAATCCCATAGTTCTATATGTTTTACCTATAAATAAAATATAATTAAAATATGAATGAATATATATAAAAACAAAGACAAATTAAAACATGTTATTACAATGATAAATAAATTTCCACCTCAGCTTATTTAGTATGATCATTAACATTACACTCAACAGATTTTTTATGAACATTCAACCAAAGTAATTTTTGGGATACTTGGTGCCCTAAATTATTTAACTATAGTAACCAAAGATAAATCAATAAATTAATATATGAAATTTATAATATTATATTTTTAATATTTATACTAATAAAAAGATTAATAGGGTCGATCAGTTTCTGGAAAAACTATTTGACCTGGCTATTTCAGGGATAATTTACTTAGCTCAACTCAATGCATTCTTCCTTGAAACATCCTGAAATTTAGAAGATGTAATTTAATAGTAATTTATTAATTGTTATCATCTTTTCATATACAAGTATAAATGTAAAATTATATTAATATTATAATGTATATTTCAATACAACCTACACCTCATGATGATGGTTATCAAAAAACATTCCATTTCCCTCTAGGTACTCAATAGGGTACCTTATCTTACATATTTTGGGTGATCAATGAAGTATAATTGGATTTGTTCGATAATCTCCATTTAAAATCCCACTATTTCTTACCCAATTATTAAATATCCACTTTCATTATATAATATCAGCAACAAGAAGGTGGAAAAACATCTATATAAGGATATTTATTTTTAAATATTAAAATTTAAAAACATAATGGAATTAAATTACACCATAATGTGATAAAATTACCATTATCTACGAATCAAAAACATTATTTTACCTAGATCGATTTATATGCCTCTAATAATCATATTTAATATAAAGGGTAGTCAACTCCGCCACTAGTAGGCCTAGAATATTGACATATAATCCAACGGTGTCATCTATAGGGACCCCATAATAATCAAGTGGGACAACAATATTTAGTCAATTCAGATTCCATACATCTTAAATTTTCATACTTTTCTCTATAGAATCATTGTTTCCATATTTTATGAAAAAATATTTTGTATTATAGAAAGGTGAAATAACTTTATTCATATTAAAAGTTTTACCTATAACTATCAACATCAAATATCCCCATGAAGAAATTGGATGGAAAATTTTCTCCTTCGTTGTTAAGGCTTCTGAATGGGAGGTTTTGGTTGAGCTACTCATGGGATGATGACATAGGGGGTTCCATAATATGAAAAAAATAAGGGAGTAAGAAATGGTGTAGGGAAAGAGGAGGGTGTCTCAAATTCTATTTGGAGGAAAATCGATAGGTCATCATCTATTGGTATAGTCGAGGGAACATCAACTGAGAGTTGACTGGAATCAGTAAAATGCTTCCTCTTTCTCATTCCTATAATTTAAAAAAATAAAATGAACATCAGAATATATATTTCAAAAATGTCATGCAGAAAAAAAACAATAAATGATAACATATATACAGTACAAAAAATATATACATATCTATGATAATTAATGACTACAAAAATACCATAAGTGGTTGATAAATGAATGGATGATTTCACATACAATAATTTTTTCATTTAATTATTTCGTTTTCCTATGCCATCATTCCTTCATCTACTTATTCCACCCTTACTAAACAAATACTTTCAATATGATGAAGTAATAATATATTCACTTCCTGTTGTTTATGGGATTCATTTTCGATGTCAAATCTTACACTTCATGGCTCTTTTCATACAAGTCTCTTTGTTTTACATCACCAACTACACTCCGCACTTCATCCAAAACATTTTCACATAATATTCCATTTTTTCATTCGATGATAAGATATATGGATCATGTAACTCCGTGTCACCAATATTCATCATGTGAGAGAAGTTTACAAAAGTAAATTCCAAGGAATCTCTTTTAACACCATTGATAATATCAGCCCAATTGCATTTGAATAAACAGCTGAAAAATAATTATCGTAGTTTAATTTAAAAATTTCATTCAATTATCCAACCTATTCCAATTTGGAAAATATAATTATACCGCTGTTATTTTTTTTTAAACCCTCATCCCAATCGACTGTAAAAAAAATTTAAATCCTCTCACATTGTAAGGGGTGATCTTTCTAGCCTATTTTAGAGGACCTCGAGCAAGAAAAATCAAATCTTATAACAAATCCACTCAAGTATCAATATTCAAGATTTACAAAAAGTAATATAAATTATTATATTTATAAAATATATGTTACAACCCAATATCTGTGTTTATTGAAATATTTATGAACTTACATATCATGAAAACCATTCTACAATCTCTTTATTAACATCTTTCATTATATCTTTAACATTTAATGTTTAACCTCTCATTCGTATCTTTTTTTAATATCCTAATGACTTTAATAATTGGATCAATAATTTCACTATTCGGTATCACATGTCTATATGCCTAAAATAATTACATTTCTATCAGTGTAGAATTTGAACTCCTCCAAAATGATCGACCAATAGTTGATAATATTTTTTATTTCTCATGTAGTTAAGATTGAGTCGATGTGTCATCAACACGTCCAACTCAATTTAATCTTGTCTCACAATCATCCATGTATCTAGAATAAAAGATAATTCACACATCCTCCAAATAGCCTTCAGAAATAGAGCCTTTAATTTGATCATTATTTTCCACATATGATTTCAAATTCCCATGATATTATTGAAATAAAATTTAAAAAACATAATTTTATATTTAATGAAGATCCATGAATTGTTTATTTAAATTAAAAAAATATTAAAAAGTACCTTTCAATTGGATACATCCAATAATAATGTATGGGGCCTTCTAATATCTCTTCCTCGACCAAATTTAAAGTTAAATGCATCATGAAAGTAAAAAAACAGAGGAGTAAATATCATCTCCATTGCACATAGTGTCAACACAAATCTATACAAAATTGTTTGTATCTCAAATTGTTATATATTTTTATCCCATATTTTTCTAAATAATGTGAAAAATTGTGGTAAAACAGCAGAAACATTATCCTGTAAACATGTACTCAAAACCAATGGTAGTAACTACTATAACAAAATTTGTGAATAGTTATTTTTCAATCCATGTAACCTATGATTATCTAAGTCAACAGACCTTGATATGTTGCTTAAATACCCATTGGATACCTTCACATTTTTTAAAATTCGAAATAATGTATCTTATTCTCTAATTTCATTACAAAAACTGTTAGATTATACTTTCCATTCTCATATATCGAGAGATCATGCTTTAGGTTTATTTTTTATAAGTCTTTTGATAACTGATATGGTCCTTTGATTTCTCGTACTTATTAAGAAATGTGAATATCAAATTATCCCCAACATTCTTATATATATTCATAACATCAATATTATGATGCAAAAATTTAAATTCCCAATACATAATTTTGAAGAATATACATTTTATCTTCCATTGTTGTGTTCTAATTTCACTTGATGATGGACTAAAAAATCATTACCCACTATCATTCAAATTATGAACCTTCCCAAATTTTGTTTGAATAATTTCACGTTTTTCCAATATTTCATATCTTTACAACACCATTGTAGGAGTTATACGATCAATATAACTATTTAACATTCACTTGTTTAACTGAAAACTACGAGATGCATCAAGAAATATTCGATTACACAAGATTCATCATTTATCTACTATGAGGTAGTCATTAAGGCTCAAAACTAAAGTCACAAATAGGATAAGAAAACACAGTTTAATTATTCCAACTAGCTAAATTCCCAATTCCATGTAAGTCAGTGATGGTCCACTTAATAGAATCTTTCATTTTGAATAGTGTTCTAGAAGATGGACCATATGTCTCAACAATGTTTCTCCATAAATCCAGCAATTCTTCAATTAGAGGATACGAGTATACATAAATATCTTTTCTCGGTATTTTTATTCCATGAATAATCATATAAATGAAATAATACATTTTTTTATACTTTTTCACAATGGTGTATTATAAGGGATCAAAATAACCGGCCAAATGCTATAAGAGGTTCCAAAACTACCAAATTGGTTAAATATATTGGAAGTCAATCCCAATCAAACATTCCTATGATCAGATGAGAAATATGTATGTAATGAATCAAATTTAGTTCACATATTCTATTCTCATGAATTTCACATTAACGCATAATTGTAATTATCAATAAAATTCCACTTCATGTGCTGGGCAGTTTTCAATGACATTATTAATCATTAAAATCGAGGCTTTAAAGGCAGGTAATGTAGAACCTTTTCAAGTGTGTTCTGTTTCTTCTTCTTCATAATAGTATCTTGATTTAGACTTCTAACATCACCAATTGACTTCCATATAGAACAATAAAAAAATTTAATCCTTTGTTCTTGAATCCTCTCCCAAATAAAGCACACAATCATTGGTACATGCATTTATTTTTTTTATAATTCAGACCAAGCTTGTTAATAACTTTTTTTCATATCCTAAAATGACTTAGCAATCTTTGTTTCATTAAATGAATCATAAAACAATACCAATATCATGGACCTCTCCATATTTTCAATTCTACATAGGCATTTTATATGACACTACATCCATAGGAAATACTGTTTTTAATATTTCAAACACACACTATACAACACTTGATTTACATCATCAACTAAAGGAATAAATGAATTTTTCTAATTCATGAAGTGTTCGCTTATATTAGTCTCCACATAATCAAGGGAAGGATCCAATGATATTTTGAAATCTAGATCTGGTTGTACTATAGCCTCAAAAACATTACTTGTTAAGTTTCTATTAGTATCACCCTCAACTGGTTACTCTGATATGTTTTTATATTGATGTTGGCGTATTGATATACCTAAGTCATAATTTATAAGGTTTTCATTTCAGTTTCCATTGTTGACGAATATGGGAACTCATCATATCAATAGAAATTAGTTCTCAAACCTTCTTTAACGTTCAATTATTTATTCCAAATCCAACAAAAATATTGATCGGAAAACTGCTTCTTCATAAAATTCATCTCTCTTTAATCAGCTTCTAAATTTACATTTAGGACATAAAAATCTTATTCTCCTTTCAATGGATTGATTGAAAATTTCAATATCTAAAAAACCCTCCCAATCCTTAGCATACCGAGGTGTGTTCCTCGGTAATTTGATCCATCTTTTATCCATATATATCACAATGTTCCTAAAAAATATTTAGATAAATTAAAACACATAAGTACTAAATGGTAGGAAAATAGATAGGAGTAAAATCTGGTAAAGTGGAATTAGTTTAAATTAAATAGGTTCATGCTTTATTTAAAATTTAAATAATTTGAATTAATAGATAATTTATGGGAATAAAAAGGGGGTTATCCAAGTGTGTAGTTTTCCTGAATTGAGAAATCTGGTAATTTGAAATCAAAAAAATTATAATAATTCAAATTTTAATTTTATATTGTGTTTGGATTTTTGTAAAATATACCTTAGAAAATGAATTTATGGATCAAATCACACATTGAACCAAATATTCCAAACCACAAACACATAATTTATTAACAATATTCATTTTAATAAATGATACGCTCAAAGAGTGCTATGTTTATTCCAATATATAAATAAGAAATAGATATATAAGTATATATAAATTAAAATCTTTTTCATAGTATATATGAAAAAATGAATCCATAATTATTTTACAAAAAAAATTGAGGGATAGGTAATTCATATTAAATAAGGGGTCAAAAAATAAACCATTTAAAAAAATTACTTTTAAAAAATTATACCCAAGTTATATAGTGACTATGTGTTGTCAAATTTTTCTAAATTTACACAAATGAAAATATTGGTCTTGTGTAGAACATGTGATGATTGTGTAATATATACATCCCCATTTGTAGAGACAATAATGAAAATATAACAATTTAAATAAATCATGTAAAAACCACGTCCCTTTTAAAATTAATTTTTATCACCATATAAATCCCTAACAACCTTTAAATACCCTACCAACTATCATTTTCAATTGATCTTCACAAGGATAATATATAGTCGATCAAGGGTAAGTACCATACCACTATTGATACCATCTACTTTGTTGAATTGTACTCTCCATTAAATATCCATTAAAGTGGAATGATAACTCACTCAAGTGTTTCCTATGATAATAAAAACAAAAAATATTACTTCAACTATATATACTACTATATAATGTTCCAAGAACCAAAATAAAATCTTTCACAACCTCAAAAATATTTCATATAAATTATTATGGGTATATAATATGATGATTTGAAATAACACTATACAATGCAGTGGTTCATCATTTGATTTATGAAAAGGGGATTTAAGAGAATGATTTTAAAGGAAATAATAGATATTTTGTTATCTTAATAAGTTTAAATAATATATTTTCATTGATGAAAGTGACAATGTTATTTTTTCAAAATGGTTTTTACTCCATTGGTATGTAAAGGACTGATTAATTTTACAATGGGGAAAGCCTGTTATTTTTTTTCAAGAGGTGATATCAAACAGACCATTATACTGATCACATACAATAACTGATTAGTGATATAAGTGGTTTTAAATCTATTTTTCAAACCCATAATCCCATTAAATTCATTAGAAAAAAATCCCAATAAATAGCCTCACCTTATCAAAGGATTGGATTCTTATTTGGAAAAAAATCAACCAACTTCAACGTTAAATGAAAATTGTAAGAAATGGACTTTCATAAACCATTAGATTTATAGGTTATAGTGTGTTTTACAGTTAAGAGTCTAAACCTATTTAATTTATTCATTATAAAGACTAATCTAAATTAATTAGTAAAAAATCATTATACAAACTAATTAAGTTTATATTAATGAAAAATCATTAAAATTAAAACACCATGTGATGGTAAATTAGTAAACAAATAATAGTGTCATACCTATGAAATAAAGGGGTTGACATGAAAACAATGAATAAAATAATGGAAAAAAGTGATCTGTCCATTAAAAAATTTCAACCCCCTAACATCAATAAGGTCTATTATCAGTAAAATATACACATATTTCATGAATGTTGGGAAAAAAAGACAAAATAGAGAGGGGTAATTTATGTTATGGTCGGATGAAAAATGAACAATGAATGGATGGCTTAGAAAATTTATCATTTTAATAAATCAATAATATTCTAAATCATAACTGGCATTTATATTTGAATAATGATCATCATGGAAAACTCAAATGAGAAAATTACAACTATAATTGAAATTCAATTAGACATGAGAAATTTTAATGTCTATTATGACAATTATGGAAGTTGGATAAAACATTTCCTCAAAAAACTGGCAATTAATCATCACTCGACATATTTTCCATAGCTCTGGCATTGGATTGAGCAAAGGAACCCATAGGGAAGGGGCTCGGTTAAGGATGACAACTCGGGAGACGACATGGGAGGGGGAGATAAGTTGGGGGACATGATCCCAGCACCGAAAAGGGCTCAGGGGGGCATGGGATCGAAGGGCTTGAAAGATTCCTGAGTGATGTTATGTTGGTAGGTGTTGGGGTCAGGGGTTAATGTGATCTTGGAAGAAAATTTTGGTCCACTATGGAAGGCTCGAGAGCACTTGTGAGAGGTGGCGGTGCTACTGTTCCGGATTAGGGGTTGCGGAGGAGGGCTAGGGAGCACTGGCAAGAGAATGATGCTGGTATTTGGGATTTATGGGGCATGGGTTCTTGCGGTAAAATGGGAGGAATGGTGGGGGATCAAGAGTTATAGAATTCTAGGATTTGGTTTTGATGGGGTAATGAAAGGTTAGGGGGGGTAGAGGGTGGGTGGGTGAAAAAATGTACTTTTTTAATAATAAAAAAATTAGCGGTTGTTTATGATACGCACTATGAAATGAGTTAATTTTAAGATGTGGGTTATCAAACCAACTCTAAACAACAATTATTCTATAGTGACACCACAAAAAACCAATGAGGGGTGAATTAGGCATGTATCTCAAGGATATATAATGTGAGAAGATAGATCTCGTACTAAATCAGTAACATTAGAATTGTGATCCCCATGAGAGAGTGACATCATTTAAAGATATTAAAATCATTGAAAAACTAAATTAATTTTATTACATGTCCTAGGTAAGTATATAAATTCTAAAAAACAAGAAATTTGTGAATATGGCATGTATCTCTAAGAAATAATAAAACTAGGATTAAATCCCCTTACTTTAAGTCTTCAATTTCTCCTTACATGTTCAAACCTCCTATATAATAAATATATGTAAATTGTGTATATATATAATAGACATATTATTATATATTATTCCATATATGACTTGGTTATGACATTATATTACCTTTTTATTAACAAATCCATGCTAATGTTACATTACGGGTAATATCTAGTTTCTTTTCTGTATAAGTTTTGATTTTTTATTCATGATCCTCATACTTAGATCATTATTTATTTATTTACGGAATTTATATCATGATATATTTGTATATATAATATATATTCATTACTTAAATATTTATATTAATGTATATAATATATAAATATTAAATGAAATATAGAGGTCATGGAGATGGTAGGTCGTATGTATGAATGAACATTGGTTTCATCTTATTATCATATTGAAAGAAATAAAGTTAATTAAATATATGTGTTTATATATAATAACATTATATTCGAATTATTTTTTAATATATAAAATATATGTTTACTAAACACATCATTAATAAATTTCATGTAATGTTTTAACAAATCATGTCGCTTTTAGGAGGTGGTAGTCCACACTTCCAAAAACGATGTTATTGTAGTTACACAAAATGTAAAGCATAGAGGTATAGTCTTTATAAAATTAATAAATTTATGAAGATATTATAAAAATCACATTTATCATAAATAAATATCAGGACTATCATAATGCCCAACCATTATAGGGGAAGTGAAAAAACGAAAAATCATCCATTTGTGAGGTGTAGTTTTCCATATAGTAATGGTAAGTTTGATACCCATTAGATATTAGTATGTGTAAGTGTAGGTATAAAACCTAATAAGAAACATCTCAGTATGTTGAGGATAAAGAGTATTTTATGTAATCATGGAATAATAATAATTTATGTCGTGGAGAAAGGAAATGAAGGAAATGAGCATAAGAAAGGATGTTACATCGTCTATTGGTAACTACTTTTGGTTTTCACTAAAGGGATTTACTGGTTGGATTTATTCCTAAATGGAGGATTTAAGGATGATTGGAGGGATTTTGGGATGTTAATTTATTATAACTTATCTGAACCTATATTGTTTTAGAGGTGTTAAGAATCAGGAGAAGTCGCGAGCTTTTATTGGGGAGGAAGGGGACACACATAGTATTTTTGAAATATCGAAATTCAATTCACAAAAGAAGAAAATTTTAATTTATTACTAATCCTTCATACATCGAAATATTATGGGTTTTTATAGTGAGTGTGTTCAAAATTTCAGAAATATTTTATATCTAAATTCAATATTAAAATGATCAAAGTGAAAAACATAGGACTGATAAATGAATAATAGATCTATTATGACTTTTTAAAAATATATAATTTAATTATATAAATAATTTGGATGGAAAAAAAGTTTTGAATTTCAATTCATTATGTTTTTCCTATTCATCCCAAAATAATGTTTCTCAGAAAAATTGTTATAAGTTTACACGAAGATATTTTTTTCATTCTGAATTCAAAAATTAATTATATTTTATGAATCTAAATTTATAAAATTTCCTAAAATTAAATTTATTATTGTTCACATAAAAACATAAAATTCATTTCTTTTAAGTAAATAATATTTTAAAGAATATAAAGACATTACTAACACAGCTGTAGTTTTTATTATAAATATGATTAACCTATATAAAACCATTATAAATAATATTTAAAAAGTATTTACCACTATTTATGTTAAATGGTTTAATTTCGATGTTATAATTATCTCGTTTAAAAAAATATCATAATAAAATGTTGTTTCATAGAAATTCAGTGTTACATGTAACGTAATCCATGTCATTGTTGTGTGTAGCATAAGATAAACTTTATGTTGTGTGTATTTTTCAATTAACATGGTTTTGTGTATACCTCAATCTAAACAATGTTATTTTATATATAAAAAATATTCAATGTTGTGTGAAAATAAAAATATAAAAAGATTAAATTAATTCGACAAAAATAATTCAAATAAATCTAAGGGTGTTACACATATAGTCATAATTATTCATCCCCAAGGACTTCGTAAAAACAATTTGTGGTTGAAATAAAAAAATATGACTTTATATGAAATTTCCAGGGAAATTTTGAATGAGTTATCATTACCAAATTATTTTTAAGAAAAATTTGATAGCTATGCTTTTTATATTTCTAATTCAATATTTAATTAGATAGTTTTAAGAAAGAAACCATAAGAATTGGGAAGTTAATGAATAAAATAATTGAATATTTTAGTATTTTTGGAGGCCATGTCCACATCCTTGATAACAAATATTCACAACAAAATATGATTCCAAATCAAATGAATGAATTTTCTCTGGTATTCTAATTCATTATTAGTATATAGTGTTTTTAACATAATATAATTATTAGTTGATGAATCCTTACATGTAAAATTTTATGAAAATCATTTAAATTATATAAAATATAATTTTGAATACGTTGAGGAAGATTTTAGGGACTTCGACTTTGAAGAGCCTGAAAATTTAAAGTTAATTGAAACTATTGAGGTGAATATTACCTCTAATGAAAAAACATTAAAAGTCTGTAAATATCATCTAGTTAGAAAATCAATTTCTAATATAACAACTACTATTAAAACTATAAATTACTTAAGAAATATTTATTCTTATAATGATTTTATTTTGGATTTTTTTGACTCAAAATATTAATGGATCTAGGTCTAATTAAAAATAGATTATGAAATTGTGTGATGAATTAAATAAGTTTTATAGAAATAAAGTCTGGAACTTAGTTGATCCTCATAAGGATAAAAATATTATTGGAACCACATTTATCTTTAAATTTATGTTAGATTATCATGGTTAAATAATTTGAATCATCGTCAACGTAGTGGATTATGGCTACATTCTAGAATAAGGAATTGATTTTCAATAATATTTTTTCCTATTTCCATGAATAGAGTATATGAAAATTATTTTGTAATATGTATATCATTATGGAATAAAAAAATTAAATATATTTAAAATGTTCATTTTTGGAATGGATATATTTCTAAAATATATATTTAAAGAATACACCTAGGTTTAAGAATGAAAATAAATTTAACCATATTTTATAACTCTCAAAAGATAGGTATGGTCTAAATCAAGGCCTTCAGGCTTGGTATGAGAGGTTTTCTTTATTTCTTTTAAATACTATTTTTTAAAAGGTAAAATTTGATTCAATATTATTGGTCAAAAATGATTAAAAATATATATTTTTATTCTATAAATATATTTCCATGATATTTTATTTGTTTCCTTAATTATATAATTCTTAATGAATTTTAAAGGTTAATGTCTTTAGAATTTGAGATGAGCCTTATAGGTGAACATAAGTTCTTTTTTGGTTTTCAAATAGTTCAAAAAAAATATGGTATCTTTATTAATCAATCAAAATTTACAAAAGAAGTGCTTAACATGTTTGGTCTGGATAATGGAAAAACTTAAATATTTAAATGAGTATTAATTTTAATCAAGACTATGATGAAGTCGGTAAATCTATTGATAATAGTAATTTTATTGTTTTGATTGGAATATTATTTTATTTAATATATTCTTAACTCTATTTTTGGATTTCAATATACAACTGTTCAAAATTTTAATATAATACAAAATAAATTCATCTAATGGTATTTTAAAGAGTAATTAAACCTTTTTAAGGATCTATAAATATTGTATTATTTAATTCTCCGAACACTTCATATGAGCTAACTAGTTTTTTAGATTCTGATATTTTTTTTAAAAATATGAATAAAAGGAACATAAAGTATGTGTCACTTAATTTAAAATGGTTACTTTATTTTTGTTATAATAAACAAAATTTATTTCCTTTATCAACTACTAAAAGTTATTATGTTGTTGTTGTATCTTGTGGTTCATAATATTTCTGGATTAATGAAACTCTTTCTGTTTTTTGTTTTAATATTTAGATGATTTTGATTTATTGTTATAATTATTGGATAATTTATATCCCTAAAAAGCATTACAATATTCTGAGACTAAAAAATTGATTTCAAGTGTCACTTTCATAAAGATCGTGCTCAAAAAGTTAATATTATTTTAGTATTTTTATATACACAACACTAATATGTAGGCCTTTATACTAAACCCCTAGATTATTATAAATTTTATAAATTACAATTTTAACTTTTAATAATGGAAATTTAATCATTCAATAAATATTTAGGGGGATTTTGACACTAATTTCGAGGGACAATTTTAAATATGTTTCATTGGGACCATGTATATATTTCATATACTTTATTTTTTCTATCATAGTCAGATGTTCATTTAATATGATAATATTTATTTCCTAGAAAATTATTTCATCATACCTTTGTTGTATTTAAATTTTTTTACAGAGACTTTGGTATTCTAACAAATCATTCAAAAATAATTTATACAATTATACACAAGTATCTTTCCATGTCTACACATGCTATTTGAAAATATATAAATTTATAGTAATCCTAATTTTTCATTAAATGTAACTTTTAGGGTTTGTGTTTTTTTCAGGTAATGATTATTTATATTAGGGGTAATATTTATCCTTAAATTATTGTTACCTTTAAGGATACATCTATTAAGATTTATTGATCAATTTTTAAATAGGATATAAATTATGGATTTTATATTTTTTTTGTAGTTTTGACAAATAGGGAGAATATAGAGTGGCCCCTTGATCCACATTGTTAATTTATACTTTGATAATTGCAATATTATGAATTAATTTTAGATAAAAATCATTCATAATATAGGATGGTATTTTATATGTAGTTATTATGGTAGTGACCTTGTATGGAAGTGACCATGAGTGAATAATTGATATAGTCTAGAAGATACCTCATTTGGAAGTGACCTTGAATGAAAATTTAATTATATATGGATGTGACCATGTTCGGAAGTGGCATAGAGTGAAATGTTTTATTTATTGAGGGGACCATGTCATAAATATACCTTTGTTGAAAATTTGACAATGTTTTGAAATGAATTTTTTTATAAATGACCACGATTAAAAATTTGACAACGTGTGGAAGTGACTGCATGATGAAAAATGAAGTGACTACATAAAGAAAAATAAAGTTCCCACATGAAGAATGTAAAGGGGGTTGAATTAATAAAAAAAGTGACTGTGTGAAAAAAATAAAGTGAACACATGAAGAAAATTTAAGTGACCATATACCAAATAATGAAGTGACCACATGATGAAATATTAAGTGACCGTATAATGAAAAATAAACTAACCACATGAAGAAAAATAATGTGACTGCTGAAATAAAAATGAGGTGACTTGAAAATAATATAAATCGATGCCATTAGGAAAATGAACTAACTAAAATAAGAAAAATTAAGTTTCTATAAATTGAATTTCTGAAAATTGTCGAACCCTCCTAATCATCGTCATTGTTTTTTTTAATATTAATTACCCAGAATCCTGCATCAAAAAAAATTAAAACTATAGGGGAAGGATGGGGATTCAATTATTACTTGGACTGACTAAAATTTTGGGTTTTCTTCTATTACCACTTCAAATGGTTGCTTTTGGGTTGTTTCTCTAGGTGTGAAAAAAATAATGTAATTAGGTTAAGTCGTTGATTGTGCAAAAGGATCTTATCTAGGATTGTTCCTCTAATATTTGAAAACCATTTTCAGGCATTGGGACTCCATTAAAATTTCTTAGATTTTATTATATAGGGTTTTATATCACAATGTGTTTGGGAGGGGAGAAAAGTAGAGTATGATCATATAGAACAAAACATAAATAAAAATAATAATTCTCATTTCTCTTTAATTTTTCACCACAATAACTTAACATTAATATGTTTTTAAAACTAACTTATAATTTAAATCCCCCCACCCCCATATGAATATTTATCCATTATTATCGAGACCTAAAGAAATTAATAGAGAATTTTTTAGTTTTAAATTAATCACTATAAACTCATATTCTTTATATAATATATAAAATAAGGCTTGGGAATATCTTCCTTCCTCGCCTGCAATTAGTGATAACCAAATCAAAAATCCAGTTTACATAAATATTGAGCCCCACATAGTATATTGAACATGTTAGTAATGTATGGTATGGAATTCCTATTCTTTATCATCATCTTATTGAATTCATTATAATAAATAGAGAGACACATTTTCCCATTCTTTTTCTTGATAAAAAAATGATCAATTATCTCTATGGTGAAGTGCTTGGGCATATAAAACGCTTGTCTAGATTCTCATATTGTTTCTTCTTCAATTCCTACTGACTTATGGACTCTATTCTGAGTGAGGAGAATATAGTCAACATCATAAAGATTGTGTTTAATGGAGAGGGAGGTCGGGTTTGTTTTACATGTTCTACTTCAAGTCATTTCAATGGGAATGAGTATAGGATGATTCGTAGCCATAGAGGGGGTCATGATGAAAGGGCCGCTCGGTTATTGTGCAAATAAGATCCAACAAAAAGGAATTTGCTGGTATGGAGGGTAGGGAATCAGGCACTGCCAATGGAGGATAATGTTTAGAAGAAGGGGACTTCCATGGCCGTGCACCGCTATTATTGTACTAACCTGCAGTTAGAGTCGGCCTTCTATATTTTTATCAAAAGTGAATGGGCCAATAGCTTATGATTTTCATGGGAAACTAAGTTCATTTCAATTCATCCTAATCTTCCATGAAGGACTTTATCATTATCAGGTTTCTAGGAGAGGGAAATCAAAAAATGGAATACTAGAGTAGTGGCATTATTGTTATCTCTATTTTCTAGACAATATGGGAGGCATGAAATAATTCAAGGATAGAGGTGTGTCCTTCAGTTTCCTTTTTCCAGGTTATAATAATGGGAATTATCCATGATATGGGTTCTTTTTTAAAATGAAGACAACAGTATCATATCATATGCAGGTTACTCAAAAAGACACTTGACTCGACTAGGTCACAAGGAAGTTGGATCAGATGGATACAATCGCTTCACATATATAAACTGAATGTGGATGGCTCATTTATAAATGTTTAAATTCATGCGGGAGGTCTACTATGGGATGTGTATAGTTTAGTGGTGTTCTCCATTAAGATTTTTTCTAGTCCAAGGAATTCACTGGGTGCGAAGTTGAAGGTGATCCACACCGGTATCATGTTTTGGAAGAACATAGTGTTGATATGTTTAGAGGTGGAGTCAGATTATGAAACTATTTTATGGGCCTTAAATGGATAGGTAGAACCTCATTTGTACCCGACTTACCTTGTTTAGAGTTGCTGCTTGGACCATAGGCGTGGGTTTTCTGTTCGGCATGAGCATAGTGAGACTAACTTCCCTACGGATTGCCTTTCTTGAGGGAGTATTCTGGGGGATCTATTGATTGTGTTTTCTAGTTTGGGATCATTTCCTCAGGAATTTATTAATTTTGTATAAGGGTATGCCCTTGTATTTCACCACAATAAACCTATGTGCCGATCCCTCTGTCTAATGGGTTAGGGCCCATATTATATAATAAAAAATAAAATTTTCGATCGAATTCCTTCAGATCAATGGGGGTTATTCAAATGGGACTCGTGGATATTGGTAGAGCTCAGTGTATATTTTCAATTAATAACTTAGCCTCTCGATATTGAGAAAGGTTGGGTAGCTCTTTAAGGAATACATCTCTATATTCCATAAAAATAGGAATATCTTCAAGGATTATCATCTTTATCACAATCATTTAAGCTATATATTATTTATACTAAGGAAAAAAATATTCTTTTTTAAGGATTTATGGGATAAAAATCATCATTATATCTGTATATGCATAGAATCTTGGATGATATGGGATATGGAATGTGATATCCCTCTATCAACGATTTATATTGTAGAACCCCCGGTTTGAGGTATGTGGCCTTTGTTTATGCATTTTTATGTGTTTAAAGTTCATGGGATGAGTTGGAAAGAGGTTGGAAGAGTTTGGAATGGTTTTGGATGAGTTTGGAGGCTTTTAAAGGGGTGCACGGCTTGAGCACGGTTGATGGAAACCATGCAAGGGGAGACGGTAGGCTTCGCAAAGCCTGTGCAAGGTTTTCCAAACCGTGCGAGGAAACCGTGCAAACCCTTGATCCCGAGGCAGGAGAGTGTGCATGGTTAGTGCATAGTTTTCCCAACCGTGCGGGCTAACAATACGGCCACTTAATGTTTGGGTTTTAAAACAAAAACTCATTCGGGATTGCCTCATTTCAATCCAATCTTCCTCCCACTTGAGCCTCACTTGGGATTTTGGATTCTCAGGGGTTAAGGGTGATCTCCCACTCGATTTGCAATCATTTCAAAGGGGATTCAAGGTCGTTTGAAGTTGATCGCTTCTGGGTAAGTCTCTCCTCTTACTTCTCATGTGTTTTCCTCTAGATATACATCCCTATCATTCTTGTTTATCTAGATCTACACTTGTTGGGTGTAGATTTAGGGTTGGGGTTTCCTTGGATGTTAATATTAAGGCTTGTGGATGTTAGGGGAAGTGATCTAGAGAGGTTTTGGTGGTCCGTTCACTGGATTTGAGGTGCAGTTGTTCATGGGTCGATTTCTCGGGAACCCTAAAGGCAGGTGGCTTCTCTCTTGACTCCACTTGGTTAGAACTAGTGGTTCCATGTTACAATTAATTTTTTGTGATTCAAATTAATTGTGTGTTGATGTGAAAATTTGGTTGGAAATCCCTTGGGTGATGTTTTGGGGATTTTGGGGAAAAATGGTGTTTTCTGGTGAAATGATATTCTTGGGAATTTTAAAATGATGATTTTAAAATGGGATGATACGGTTGATTTGTGAAAATTGTTGATGAAAAGGGATTTCAATAAAAGGGATGTTTTTTTAAAATTTTGTTTGGTATGGAAAAGGGTTTTCAATAAATGGGTGATTTATTAAAGTGGATTGATATGCAATGGAATTGGTTGATTTCATGTTGTTGTTACCGTGGTGGGTTTGTTCTTGGTTTGGTTTGATTGAAATTATCTGTTTAAGTGGCGAGAAGCACCACTATAAAAACGTGATGGATAGTGGTCGGAAGAACCATCAAATGAGTAGTGGTCGGGAAGTGATGTTGTTGTGAATGGGTGAACGGGTTGGGCGGAAGTCCCAACGTTTTGATTGTTTTGGTGTGAATGGGTGATCAGGTTAGGCAAAAGTCCCACCGTTTTAGTTGTTTTTTGTGTATTTCATTGCAAGATGGAAGTTGATGTGTTAACGTGTAAATGATGGAATGGTTTGTAGTATATTTGCTTTATATTTCCCTTGGATGATTGGATTGGGTGTGATGGCTTGGTAAGGGCATGTTTGGATTATTAAAATGGTTTCACTTGTGTTTTATTTTATATAAACTATTTTATATAAACGTGCTAACGGTTTTATCCTAGTGGCGTGTGTAGGGAAGTCATTTGGGGAAAACCTACTATGTTTTAGTACTCACCCCCTACTTTGGAACATTGGTGTCTTTGCAGATGTCGTGTACCATGACATGGGAAAAGGTAAGGCATCAACCTCCTTTAGTGGTGCGTTGTGATGTCTCGGTAGAGCTTGGAGCTTGGAGCTGGGTGTGGAGCTATGGAGGTGTCATGGCTCGTGGTGCTTTGGTTTTTTAGTTTTTGATTGTACTCTGATGTTGGTGGAAATGTCTGGTTGTGTTGGTTTTGGGGTTGTATTTTGGAACCACTTGGTTGTCTTTGGGAATACAAGTTTGGGTGTTTTATTAACATGCATCATATAGTGGTTGGTTTTATCTTAAGGTAAAATCATTCCCAAACATCTTCTAGAAGCCCTCAGAATTTATTTACAGTCTAGCCAATGAGATGAGCATGACATGCATGGTAGAAATGATTTCCTCTAGGATGCATATTTCATTGGGGCATAATTATTTATGATGTGATATGAATATGTGAAATTGTAATGTGAATAAATTCTTATTTTGAAAATGGCTTGGTTTTCAAAATGGTGAAACATGGCACATGTGGAAAAATTTGAACTGGTGGAAAGCCTTATTATGATAATGTTGTGTAATGTGATTTGAAATGGGATTACGTGATGTCTACGAAAGTGACACTCGTGGTTGTTTGTTTTCTATTGATAGAAATGGCACCGGTTAGGCGTCGTAGAGACCAACTGGAGGAGGCTACTGAGAATGTGGTTGCACCTGAGCCTCAAGTGAACCAGTAGCTACGGCAAAGTATAGTTCAAGCTTTCCAAGCTGTGGGAAGTGGAAATAAAATAGATGAACCAAGGCATGGGGATCATGCGTTTCAGTTGTAAAAGAATAATCCACCCATATTTAGGGGTAATTCAGAGACGGAAAGGGAAGAAGCATGGTTGAATATAAAGAACAATATCTTTGTGTTCTTGGGAATATCGGTAGAGTTAAAAGTGAAGTTGTCCACATATATGTTGGAAGATATTATCCTTTAGTGGTGGGAGTTGGTTGTCCATGCGGGGGCGGACCATGGCATGATGTGGGAAGGCTTTGGGGAATTGATTAATAAACAATTCTACCCACATACGTTCGGAATTCAGTGTACAACTTATTTTTTCAGTTTGAAGTAAGAGCTTATGTATGTGATAGAGTATGCAGCTATGTTTATGAACTTATTTCAGTTTGCACCTGAGGTGGTGGGTAGCTCATCGTTGAAGGAAAGGATATTTGAACCGGGATTAAGGCAAGAAATGCATTCAAAGATAGTAGTGTTGCATATAGATGATTACACAGAGATGGTGAATAGATTCTTGGTGGCTGAGGAGGATCTATTGGGAGCTCCGAGCGGGGGAAGCATGGTGGTACCCATGGGGAATAGTGGGAACTCTAATGTTGGGTTCAAACAAAAGAGAGACACTTATTCCCAGGGCAGTAATGTGGCATATAATCTGATGGAAGGATCGGTAAATCTTCCTCTGAAGCCCCAGAGCTAGCTGGGATGTTTTAAGTGTGGTTCGACGAGCCACATCAAGCAGGATTGTATGGAAAAAACTCGAGCATGTCATAATTGTAAGAAGATTGGGTATCTGCAGTGTTATTGTTGGAATGATCCATGGTCGGGTGCATGTGACACTCCTCAGGGGTCGCAGACGTCGTATTCTTTGATGGGATGCGGGCAGCAGCATACCCCTCGTCAGTACAGTCAAGTGGGTTATGGTGATTATCGGAATACCACGACACCATAGCAGAGCAATAAAGAGCAGAGTGTGGTAATAAAACATGTGTTTGGAGCCTAGCAGGTTATGGTGGATGATCAGTTGGTACCATCCACGATGTGAGGTACTATTCTTTTAAATTCTACCTTGATGCAAGTGTTTTTTGATACAGGTGATTCATAATTTTTTATTGAGGAATGTATGGTTGATTTTATGGGTTTATGGGTAGAATTGATTCCCTCGTTTTTGAAATAAAGACTCCTCTGGGTCGAAGAGAGTGTCGAGCCTTCTTGTGTAGAAAATGTTATATCATTGTGGGTGAGGTTTAGATGGTGTGGAATTTCTCAATTCTTGTGATGGATGGGCATGATGTAATCCGGGGAATGGATTGGCTGGTGTATTTTAAGGCCCACATTGACTGTGATGCGCGGACATTGGCTTTTACGACACATGATGGTGTAAGACATCTCTTTAGAGTAGAGAAGAATCAAAGGAAGGGTGCAATGGGTTTTTTGGCACCAGAAGTGGGTACGTTATCGTATCAGTTGGCGATGTTGTCTTTGTAATCGGTAGAGGGTATTGAGCAGAGTATTCCTCCGGCAGTAGTGGATCATTTCATGGATGTTTTTCTTGAAAAATTCTTTGGGTTACCTCCCGTAAGAGAGGTGTAGTTTACAATTGATCTCTTTCTGGGGGACAGTCCTATCTCATTTTCATCTAACCGAATGCCACCAAATGAATTGAAGGAATATAAATTCTAGTTGGAAGAGTTGGAAAACAAAGGGTTTATCAGGCCTACCACGTCTCTGTGGGCACCACCGGTATTGTTTGTGAAAAAGGTAGATGGAACCTTGAGGCTCTGTGTTCATTATCATAGACTTAACCAAGATATGATAAAGAATAGATATCCACTTCCACGAATTGATGATTTGTTCGAAAAGTTGAGGGGAGCCCAGTGGTTCTCCAAGATCGAACTGAGGTCGGTATATCATCAATTGTGAGTGGGGAAGTAGGATATTCCTAAAACAGCTTTCAGAAGTAGATATGGCCATTATGAATATGTGGTTATTCCCTTTGGTCTAACGAATGTGCTGGTGGTGTTAATGGAATTGATGAATCGGATATTTCAGAGATATCTAGATTCCTTTGTGGTGGTTTTTGTGGATGATATTCTAGTATATTCAATGACAAGGGTGGAGAATGAGAAACACTTGACGACAGTGCTGGGGATCTTGAGGGATCATCGGTTGTATTCCAAATTGTCAAAGTGTGAAATTTGGATATAAGAAGTTCTTTTTCTTGGCCATGTGATTTCTAAAAGTTTTGTTTCAGTGGATCTAGAAAAGATAGAGGCTGTTATCTTGTGGAAACATCCAAAGAATGTGTTTGAGATGTGAATTTTTCTTGGTCTAGCAGGGTATTATCATTGTTTTGTTCGTGATTTTTCACCTTTGGCTTCACTGATTACAGCTTTGAAAAATAATATTGTTTCACTCCAGTGGAATGAATAGTTTCAACGGTGTTTCGTAGAGATAAAGGGTCTTCTTACATCATCACCAATCTTGGTTTTTCCAGAATCATGAAATGGGTACGTGGTGTATTGCGATGCATCGGGATCTGGGTTGGGGTGCGTTCTCATGAAAGGGAATCATTTGGTTGTATATAGATATTTTTAGTTGAGATTTCATGAGAAGAAATACCCAACTCATGATTTAAAGTTGGTAGCAGCGATCCATGCTTTGAAAGTGTGGCGTCATTATATCTTCGGTGAGAAATTCACGGTATTTACAGATCATAAGAGCATGAAACACATTTTATCACAAAGGATTTTGAACTTGTGGAAAAGGAGGTGGATGGAATATCTCCAGATGTTTTATTTTGACTTGATGTACACATCGGGTAAGGGAAATTTGGTGGCGGATGGATTAAGTAGAAAATCATATGCTCAGGTGGTGAAACAGGCATCAGACCAGTGGCACTTGATGTCGGTTAAAGCCGATATGCAGTTGGAATTAGTGGACCAGGGCGATAGAGACTTCTTCGTTCCGGTTTTGTTGATTCTTGACTTGGTTGTCCTGGTTAGAGAGACACAAGTATCTAGTTCTGAGTGTGTGACTATGAGGTCAAGGCTCAATGGTGTGGAGACCATTGAGGGTTGGCAACTTAATGCAGATTCAATTTTGTGTTTCCGGAATCAGATGGTTATACTAGTTTCTTATCAGCAAGATCTTCTCAGGGCATATCATCATTCTAGGTGGTCTTTTCATCCTAGAATTTAGAAAATGTATAAAGCGTCTAAATCACAGTTCTTGTGTCTTGGTATTAAAAGAAGTGTGGTTGAGTTTGTTTTGAGAAGCTTGACTTGTCAGCAGCTCAAGGCAGAGCATCAGAGGCTAGCAGGAATGTTGCAGTCTTTACTAATCCCTATTTGGAAGTGGGAGCAGATAGCTATGGACTTTGTTAAAAGGTATCCAAATAATGTCTAGAATGAAAAATTCCATTTGGGTGATAGTGGATCGGCTAAAGAAGTCGGCCCATTTCATTCTGATTCATGAATCTCATACAGTGGAGGATCATTCCAAAATCTATATCTGGGAGGCTATAAAGAGGCATGGTGTTCCATTCTCAATTGTATCAGTTAGAGATCTGAGGTTTACATCTCGTTTCTGTAAATCCTTACAGCAAGCCTTTGGAATGCAGTTGATTATGAGTATGGCGTATCACACTCAGACGGATGGTCAATCTGAGAGGAAGATACAAACTCTAGAGGATATGTTGCAGGCTTGTGTCATAGATTTTGGTGGCTCGTGGGAGGAGAATTTTTCATTGGTTGAGTTCTCATACAATAACAGTTATCAGGAGTCTATACATATGGCTCCGCTTGAAGCATTTT
The DNA here is from genome assembly GCA_963277665.1 of Viscum album. NCBI lineage: Eukaryota > Viridiplantae > Streptophyta > Magnoliopsida > Santalales > Viscaceae > Viscum > Viscum album. The sequence goes on along the minus strand of OY728126.1, from coordinate 1,389,932,322 downwards.
ATGGGCGGCCATGTCGTTCTCCACTATGTTGGGTGGAAACGGGTGAGTCCTCGATGGTTGGACCGAGCCTTGTCCAGGAGACTACAGAGAAGATCAATTTGATCAGGAAGAGAATGGAGATGGCTCAGAGTTGTCAGAAATTGTATGAGGATCGTTGTCATTCAAGGTGAGTGATCATGTGTCCTTGAGGATCTCTCCTAGGTTGGGACATCGTCGGTTTGGGAAACAGGGAAAGCTATCTCTGAGGTGTATTGGACCTTTTGAGGTTCTTCAGTGGGTTGGTGATTTGGATTATTGTTTGTCTTTTCCACCTTGGTTCAGTGTGGTGCACAATGTGTTTCATGTGTCGGAATTGAAAAGTATCAACCGGATCGTGACCATGTGATTCGATGGGATCATGTTGAGCAAGAACTGGATGCTTCGTTTGTAACACCCCGAGCTTCCACGATACGCTTCTCATTCAATAATGCAATAGCTTGCATTGTACGCAAGTTCGAGTTCTAACACACCGCAACTAATCAAAATAGCCGTTATGAATAGTAATAACCACTTTTTAAAATTATAGAAATTTTATATTTCAAAATGGACTTCATTTTTGTATTCGTAATATCGAAATTAGCCTATGTTGAATTTTTGGTATTTTTCTGAGAACTTCTAATTTTTTATGAATAGTGAAAAATACATAAAAACAACTTTTTTAATCAAAATAATTTATACAGATAAATTATACTATTTAGTGGTTTTAAGGTATAATTAGAAAATATTTTTACCATTTTATCCAATGGTGGTCATTAGAATTAATTTAACATTGAAATTGGACATAAACAATTGCCAAACTTTTGATATAAATTGTTTCTTAAAAACACGCTATTTGTTGTAACAGCGGGAATTAATTATGAAATTAATTAATACAACTTATATGTTTGGAATTTTGTAAAATAGACATCATTTTTGAATTCGGAATATCAATTATAGCTTAGGGTGAAATTTTGGCCTTATTCTGAAAAACTTCAATTTTTGATGAATAGTGAAACCACTAAGTGGTAGTTAAATAACTGATTTTTCGTTTAAATGAAATATTACAACTTCTGTGATTTGATTTTCAAAAATCCGACATACATGGTTGTCATTAAGAAGTAAAATGTGGTTCAATGAGATCAAAATAATTTTTTGGTGAATAGTAACTTTTAAGTTCTTAATCGCGATTAGTGGTAATTAGTGTAGTTTAAGGTATAAATAATACATTAATAATATGAAATGACCTAGACACATGTCCCAACCTCATTGGTTGAGTCATGGCCGACCAAGACAAGCCATGGCCTAACTTGGGGACCCCATGGATCCACTTTTGTTGGGAAATAACATAAATTACTTTTTATTTAATGTTAAAGTGAAAATGACACTAACATAAATTGTTCTACTAAAACAATTTTTAATTGGGGTTATACAAGTCCAAATTTTGATTATAAATAGTCATTGGAAAGCTAAAAAGATTTCCTACATCATAGTATTTGTTTTATAATTTTTAGACATTAAATAAATTAAAGTATTTATGACATAATAATGATGCAGCGATGACATCATTATTTGACGATTTAAATAAAATGAGAAGATAATGCAAAATCCGAGGCTTACACTTGTCCAAAGCCTATTGGATGAAGATATTTCGAAACCTTATCACCTTAGCCTCGAATTATATAGATGTGGGACCTTTAGAATCCGAAAAGCATTTTGAAATAATGTAACATTTCATTACTTTCCAAAAGTGCCCCTCCTCTCCACTTATAAAAGGCCCCCACCTCTCCCACCTTATTCACACCATCAAGCCATTTGGCTCGGCCAACCTCTGCCCAAATACTCTCCCAACATTCCTTCCTTACTCCTAGAAACCTCACTTTGGGCAGAACTCTTCCCAAGGAAGCCTTTAGCTCAAATCAAAAAGAGTTACCCGATTTTGAGGTAATGTCTTTTCTAATGTTGTTTTGTTTTATTTTTCTTCTCCAACCCCCTAAACTCTTTTTATTCATTTCTTTTGTAACAACACCAGTATCCTCAATATACTAGGATGTTGTTATAAGAAGGATTCGAGCTACACTTACACACACCTACATCTAATGGTTAAAGAACATACGGTTTCTGTGGATGGCGAATTTCTGCCTCACGAAACGATGATTGTTCAACACTCATATAACACCTCCAAAGGTGGCCATTAAGATGTCACTATTTTTATATATGATATATAATATGTTTTTGTTTTACTTATGCTTCTGTATTTCTCATTTATGGCATACTTTATGATTTCCATTATGGGTAAAACGCGATAATTTCATTTTAGGAAGTGCGGACTACCGCCCCCTCAAAGTGATTTGAATCGTTAATGCCATGTGTGGGATGTATAAAGGATGGAGTAAATGGTATTATACACTATATTATACTGGAATTATATTATACATTTATATCATTATGATTTCATTCCATTAAATATGAAATTGAAATGAAAGTAGCGTTCATGCGTACGTACGGCTTACCGTCTCCATGAACGGTGCATTTCATTTCTTACCTCTAAATGTTACGTAATATTATAAATGAATGTATATACTGTATATATATGATATATATGATATCTACATCATTAATATAATTCTGGATATAATGGATATTTCACCACATGAACAACTTATAATTATAAGAAGTTTATTGTTGACTCATGTACCAAAGATCGACAAAACGACCGTTATTAACTTAAATAATTACATAATGTTCATAACATTGTAATAAGTGATATAAAAAGGATAATGAAATTGAAAATGGTTCTTAATAAGGTATATATTAACTCTAGTTTATTATTCAGGAGGTTAAAGAACGGTTGAGTCAAGTCAGACACGAGGTAAGGGAATTTCTTAACCCAACTTCCATTCTTTGGGTTAATCTCCTACTTTCAAATTATGTCATGATATTATTATGTCCTATTTTGTATTTTTACTTTCTTTATGTGTACCTATAGTGAATACACATAATAGATCTATTTTATTTTAAAAATGATCTTTTTAAGGACTTTGTCTCAATCTCCTTTCATTGAGGCATATTTGGCTTTATACACAACTTTCTTTTATACGGTGTATAAACCCCTTTGACTTTCATGTTTATTCAAAAGGAATCTTTTTTATACGAAGCATTTTACTAAACGACAAAAAGGGAATGTTTTTCTTTCCGTACTTATGCGGCGACAACGACTACTCCGCCGTCGTGACCGTTATTTGAGTTTCGGCTTCCTCTATAAGCCATCTTTTTTTTAATGAAAAATAAATACAAAGTTTTAACTTTCTTTTATTTTGGTATTGAAAATGGTTTTGAAAGAATTTTTATTATATCAATGTGCTGTATTGATATCTTGTGATTGAAATGTGGAAATGTTATGTTTCCTTTATGCATGTTTTATGTGATACAATTATGTTATGGTTTATGATATGTTTAAACCTATTCATATGAGGAATGCATTGGACTTAATAAGTGACGGGTGGAGCCCGCTATAGCTCCTCGATGCATCGGCAGGTCTCATGAGACAAACTAGTGTCTTGGCACAAGGCCTTGACAAAATCTTATTTGTAGTCTTGGCACGAGGCCTTGGCTATGTGGTTATGATAGTCTGGCATTATGCATTCCATCATTATGAAAGTGGTTATTGATATTGCATGTGATTATTCGACCAGTAGAATATCCATGTGAAGAAGTAAATGGCATTATCTCATTTTACTTTTGCCATATTATGTTGAAGTTCATGTTTAAAAGGCTTTTGTTTTAGTTATACATTGCCTTAAATGTTAATGTTTATTTATGAAAGCTTCCGCATTATTGTTATCCTTACTGAGCATCTGAGCTCACCCCTTTCAATGTTTTAATATTTTCCAGGATGTGAAGAAGTATTTTATGAATGACCTGCAGGGATAGTCAGAAGAGGATATGAGTGTGGACTATGGAGACTTTGTTATTGTAGTTTTTCACTTTTTGATGTAATGAAAGACTTATGAATGTATCTAGTGTTTCCAAGGCTACTAAACTAATCGGTCTTTCGAGACTTGATCCTTTGTGATCATGCCAATGTTACGAAGTAATGCACCGACTCTGGGTAGCTGGGGTCGGGGCGTTACAGTTGGTATCAGAGGCAGTTTAGTACTAACCTTGGAAGCTAGATTTAGATAAACTCTGATTAGAGCACATAGCCCAAAGATAGACTTTGAGGATTAGTATAGAAGAACTTCCTAGAATTTTAGTATTGTAGAGATGTTGTGAGTTTTCCGAGCAATACATCCCTGTCTGGATACGAGCAGGTAGAGGTGGCTCTGGCACAGATGTACCTAGGGGTAAAACCCGAAAACACCGCTTTGAGCTAGACTCAAACGGGAACTGGTGCACGACAACGGGCCTTGCTGCACTCTTGGTTATGACACTCCCGGGGGATATGCTTAGGATAATTCTCATTTTCTTTACAAACCATTATGTAAGGTTTATGAGTACATACTTCCTCAAAGGAAACATTTCTTTTTATGATTATGGATTATATCCATAAATAGTTCAATTTATGTTAAGTATTATACAAGTATGGAATTATGTATTTTGATTCATAAACTAATCTGGATTATGCCATTGTTTAGAAATGGCGCCTAGTAGAAGGAATGGAAACTGTATCAATGCACGAACTCCGTGTAGGGATTGCCCTCCTGCTCAAGATAATTATTGTGGACCTGGAGATACAACTGGTGCTGATCAACTTATTACCATACTGGGACAACTCACGCAGGTTATGAATAACAACCTTACTCGTATGGAGCACCCTGATTCGCAACGTGGAGGATCAATGCTAGACCGTTTCATGAGGCAACAACCGCCAACCTTCAATGGGAGTACAAATCCTACAGTAGCTGAGCAATGGATAAATTCCTTAGAGAAAATATTCCATGCCTTGGGGAGTAGTGAAAGGGAGAAGGTTGTCATGGCAGTTTACCGCCTCACTGGAGATGCCGATCAGTGGTGGTCACTGATTCAAAACACAAAGGAAGATGATGACGTATCGAATATGGAATGGAGGGAGTTCAAAGAGCTTTTCTTAGAAAAATACTTTCCTCGTGACCATCGAGCAGATATGGAAAGGCAATTTCTGAGTCTGAGGCAGAAGGAGGATGAGAATGTCGCAAAGTATGAGGCTAACTTTACAAGGTTAGCGAGGCATGCTGCCGATTATATACGTAACCCAAGGAGTAAGATTGATCGTTTTTTTGATGGGTTAAAACCATTTCTCCGTCGAGCTTTAGTATCACAATCCTTCTCATCATACGAATATATAGTCTCATGTGCTATCAAGACAGAAAAGGAATTCTCTAAGTCTTATGACAACAAAGTAAAGCAAGAGAAGAAGAGAACGGTGGAACAAGAGACAGATAAAGGGAAAAAGGGAAAGAAGGATTTTCCATTATGTGATAATTGTGGGAAGAATCACCCTGGTACTTGCCTAAAAGGAATGGGAGTCTGTTATAAATGTGGAGAAAAAGGTCACCAGGCACGTGATTGCAAGGGAAAGAAAGAGGCTGTCAAAGTTGAATGCTACAATTGTAGAGAAATGGGTCATTACGCAAATGAATGTCCTAAGCGTCAAGGAATCTTACCTCAGAAAAGGCCAAGGGATCAAGGACAATCTTATGCTATTACTACAGTTGAAGCAGAATAACTAATGTATTGATGCTTTCGGACTCATGGATTATATTCTGGTTATTAGAATAATGTGATCTATATAAGGATTGTACTGCAGTACTTGTTGGTTTCAGTAAGGTTTTAATATGATTAAGGTAATCATATTTTTAGTATGTGACAATAAGAGAAACTTTTCTTTGTTTGGGGAATCTGATGTTACAATTGATTTTGGAATTAAGAGACCTTTTAGAGAAAGTTTGGACAGAGGTATTTTGGATAACTATAAATGTTGGGATGGATTAAGTTGAACTTTGAATAGTATTGTTTAAGGTTAAAACTTTTCTGAAGATTATTTCTGGAATACTATAATACTATATTTTTAGAAAAAGGACAACCTGCAGGGTGGGGAATAACCCGTCGCGTCGGACACAGCTGCAGGAATCGAACCCACAACCATAGTGCGACAAGCCTTTATTTCCTACCACTAGCCTACAGGAAGTCCCTGGTTATTACAAAATCGTTTTACTAATCTAAATGGTATGTGTTAACATTTGGAACCTTATACAATTAGGATAAATAGAATATTTTTGAGTTCCGTTACCATTTGGAGTAAAAGTTGGGTTTGTGGTAAAAATTTATTAACGAATGAAAGTATACATAACAAGTATGTATATTCCCCTACGTTCTTAGTAAATCTCATAAATAAATTCCTCAACATTATAAAAGGTAACTTAAAACAAAAATGTTGTCGGTTAACTTTTCCAACTGGGGATTCAATGACCGTTTAACCAATCACAAGTTTGTGATTTTCTTGTGGTTAAACATTCTCCTAATCCTGTTTTCTATAACTCTCCATCAGACCTTGATGGTTTGTTTCTCCTCCATATCCATATTTTCATAGAATCCTAGAATGGGCTATATCGGGTGACCTTTGTACTTATCCTGCTTTCTTTTAATGTTATATATTTATTAACCTTATTTCCGATGTGGGTTTTCCACAAAGGTATTTTCTATTTTCAGCCTTTTATTATCAAAGAAAAATTTCAAATTGCGAGGACGCAATTTATTGAAGGAGGGGAGAATGTAACACCCCAAGCTTCCACGATACGCTTCTCATTCAATAATGCAATAGCTTGCATTGTACGCAAGTTCGAGTTCTAACACACCGCAACTAATCAAAATAGCCGTTATGAATAGTAATAACCACTTTTTAAAATTATAGAAATTTTATATTTCAAAATGGACTTCATTTTTGTATTCGTAATATCGAAATTAGCCTATGTTGAATTTTTGGTATTTTTCTGAGAACTTCTAATTTTTTATGAATAGTGAAAAATACATAAAAACAACTTTTTTAATCAAAATAATTTATACAGATAAATTATACTATTTAGTGGTTTTAAGGTATAATTAGAAAATATTTTTACCATTTTATCCAATGGTGGTCATTAGAATTAATTTAACATTGAAATTGGACATAAACAATTGCCAAACTTTTGATATAAATTGTTTCTTAAAAACACGCTATTTGTTGTAACAGCGGGAATTAATTATGAAATTAATTAATACAACTTATATGTTTGGAATTTTGTAAAATAGACATCATTTTTGAATTCGGAATATCAATTATAGCTTAGGGTGAAATTTTGGCCTTATTCTGAAAAACTTCAATTTTTGATGAATAGTGAAACCACTAAGTGGTAGTTAAATAACTGATTTTTCGTTTAAATGAAATATTACAACTTCTGTGATTTGATTTTCAAAAATCCGACATACATGGTTGTCATTAAGAAGTAAAATGTGGTTCAATGAGATCAAAATAATTTTTTGGTGAATAGTAACTTTTAAGTTCTTAATCGCGATTAGTGGTAATTAGTGTAGTTTAAGGTATAAATAATACATTAATAATATGAAATGACCTAGACACATGTCCCAACCTCATTGGTTGAGTCATGGCAGACCAAGACAAGCCATGGCCTAACTTGGGGACCCCATGGATCCACTTTTGTTGGGAAATAACATAAATTACTTTTTATTTAATGTTAAAGTGAAAATGACACTAACATAAATTGTTCTACTAAAACAATTTTTAATTGGGGTTATACAAGTCCAAATTTTGATTATAAATAGTCATTGGAAAGCTAAAAAGATTTCCTACATCATAGTATTTGTTTTATAATTTTTAGACATTAAATAAATTAAAGTATTTATGACATAATAATGATGCAGCGATGACATCATTATTTGACGATTTAAATAAAATGAGAAGATAATGCAAAATCCGAGGCTTACACTTGTCCAAAGCCTATTGTATGAAGATATTTCGAAACCTTATCACCTTAGCCTCGAATTATATAGATGTGGGACCTTTAGAATCCGAAAAGCATTTTGAAATAATGTAACATTTCATTACTTTCCAAAAGTGCCCCTCTTCTCCACTTATAAAAGGCCCCCACCTCTCCCACCTTATTCACACCATAAAGCCATTTGGCTCGGCCAACCTCTGCCCAAATACTCTCCCAACATTCCTTCCTTACTCCTAGAAACCTCACTTTGGGCAGAACTCTTCCCAAGGAAGCCTTTAGCTCAAATCAAAAAGAGTTACCCGATTTTGAGGTAATGTCTTTTCTAATGTTGTTTTGTTTTATTTTTCTTCTCCAACCCCCTAAACTCTTTTTATTCATTTCTTTTGTAACAACACCAGTATCCTCAATATACTAGGATGTTGTTATAAGAAGGATTCGAGCTACACTTACACACACCTACATCTAATGGTTAAAGAACATACGGTTTCTGTGGATGGCGAATTTCTGCCTCACGAAACGATGATTGTTCAACACTCATATAACACCTCCAAAGGTGGCCATTAAGATGTCACTATTTTTATATATGATATATAATATGTTTTTGTTTTACTTATGCTTCTGTATTCTCATTTATGGCATACTTTATGATTTCCATTATGGGTAAAACGCGATAATTTCATTTTAGGAAGTGCGGACTACCGCCCCCTCAAAGTGATTTGAATCGTTAATGCCATGTGTGGGATGTATAAAGGATGGAGTAAATGGTATTATACACTATATTATACTGGAATTATATTATACATTTATATCATTATGATTTCATTCCATTAAATATGAAATTGAAATGAAAGTAGCGTTCATGCGTACGTACGGCTTACCGTCTCCATGAACGGTGCATTTCATTTCTTACCTCTAAATGTTACGTAATATTATAAATGAATGTATATACTGTATATATATGATATATATGATATCTACATCATTAATATAATTCTGGATATAATGGATATTTCACCACATGAACAACTTATAATTATAAGAAGTTTATTGTTGACTCATGTACCAAAGATCGACAAAACGACCGTTATTAACTTAAATAATTACATAATGTTCATAACATTGTAATAAGTGATATAAAAAGGATAATGAAATTGAAAATGGTTCTTAATAAGGTATATATTAACTCTAGTTTATTATTCAGGAGGTTAAAGAACGGTTGAGTCAAGTCAGACACGAGGTAAGGGAATTTCTTAACCCAACTTCCATTCTTTGGGTTAATCTCCTACTTTCAAATTATGTCATGATATTATTATGTCCTATTTTGTATTTTTACTTTCTTTATGTGTACCTATAGTGAATACACATAATAGATCTATTTTATTTTAAAAATGATCTTTTTAAGGACTTTGTCTCAATCTCCTTTCATTGAGGCATATTTGGCTTTATACACAACTTTCTTTTATACGGTGTATAAACCCCTTTGACTTTCATGTTTATTCAAAAGGAATCTTTTTTATACGAAGCATTTTACTAAACGACAAAAAGGGAATGTTTTTCTTTCCGTACTTATGCGGCGACAACGACTACTCCGCCGTCGTGACCGTTATTTGAGTTTCGGCTTCCTCTATAAGCCATCTTTTTTTTAATGAAAAATAAATACAAAGTTTTAACTTTCTTTTATTTTGGTATTGAAAATGGTTTTGAAAGAATTTTTATTATATCAATGTGCTGTATTGATATCTTGTGATTGAAATGTGGAAATGTTATGTTTCCTTTATGCATGTTTTATGTGATACAATTATGTTATGGTTTATGATATGTTTAAACCTATTCATATGAGGAATGCATTGGACTTAATAAGTGACGGGTGGAGCCCGCTATAGCTCCTCGATGCATCGGCAGGTCTCATGAGACAAACTAGTGTCTTGGCACAAGGCCTTGACAAAATCTTATTTGTAGTCTTGGCACGAGGCCTTGGCTATGTGGTTATGATAGTCTGGCATTATGCATTCCATCATTATGAAAGTGGTTATTGATATTGCATGTGATTATTCGACCAGTAGAATATCCATGTGAAGAAGTAAATGGCATTATCTCATTTTACTTTTGCCATATTATGTTGAAGTTCATGTTTAAAAGGCTTTTGTTTTAGTTATACATTGCCTTAAATGTTAATGTTTATTTATGAAAGCTTCCGCATTATTGTTATCCTTACTGAGCATCTGAGCTCACCCCTTTCAATGTTTTAATATTTTCCAGGATGTGAAGAAGTATTTTATGAATGACCTGCAGGGATAGTCAGAAGAGGATATGAGTGTGGACTATGGAGACTTTGTTATTGTAGTTTTTCACTTTTTGATGTAATGAAAGACTTATGAATGTATCTAGTGTTTCCAAGGCTACTAAACTAATCGGTCTTTCGAGACTTGATCCTTTGTGATCATGCCAATGTTACGAAGTAATGCACCGACTCTGGGTAGCTGGGGTCGGGGCGTTACATCGTTGGTACACGTGATAGTGCGGGTTGTGGATAGGCAAGAGAATGTCTTGTGTGTTAAAAGCATTAGTTTAGTTCAGATTTTGTGGCAACATGGTCAGATTCAAGAGGATACTTCGGAGTAGGAGAAAGAGATGGTCGAGCAGTGGCCCGAGCTCTTTCGTCAAAGGGAGGGTTCACTACTTTCCGAGGATGGAAATTCAAATGGTTGGGAGAATGTAGCACCACTGGATTGTGGTATGTGGCCTTTATTTATGAAATTTTATGTGTTTGAAGTGAATGGGATGAGTTCGGAATAGGTTGGGAGAGTTTGGAATGGTTTTGTATGAGTTTGAAGGCTTTTAAAGGGGTTCACGGTTTGAGCACGGTTAGTGGAAACTGTGCGGATGCTCTAGGAAACCGTACAAGGGGAGGAATTAGGCTTTGCACATCCTGGACACTGTTTGCTAAACCATTCGAGGCAACCATGTGAACCCTTTATCCCGAGTCAGTAGAGTGTGCATGGTTAGAGCACGGTTTTCCCAACCATGCGGGCTAACTGTGCGGCCACTTGAAGTTAGGGTTTTAAAACCTGGGCTCACTCGGGATTGCATCAGTTCACTCCAATATTCCTCCCACTCAAGCCTCACTCGAGATTTTGGGTTCTCAAGGGCTAAGGGTGCCCTCCTACTCGATTTGAAAGTGTTCCAAAGGGGATTCAAGGTGGTTTGAAGGTTATTTCTTCCGGGTAAGTCTCTCCTCTTGCTTCTCATGTGTTTTCCTCAAGATCTACATCCATATCTTTCTTGGTTTTCAACATCTACACTTGTTGTGTGTAGATCTATGGTTTGGGTTGCCTTGGATGGTAATATTAAGGCTTGTGGATGTCATGGGAAGTGATCTAGAGAGGTTTTGGTGGTGCATTCACCGGATTTGAGGCGTTGTTGTTCGTGGGTTGATTTCTCAGGAACCCTAAAGGTTGGTGGCTTCTCTCTCGACTCCACATGGTTATAACTAGTGGTTCCATGTTACAATTAATTTTTTGTGATTAAAATTAATTGTGTGTTGATGTGCGAATATGGTTGGAAATCCCTTGGGTGATGTTTCTGGGATATTTGGGAAAAGGGTGTTTTATGGTGAAATGCGATTCTTGGAAATTTTAAAATGAAGATTTTAAAATTGGATGATACGGTTGATTTTTGAAAATGATTGATGAAAAGGTTTTTAAATAAAAGGGTTTTTTTATTGAAATGTGGTTTGGCATGGAAAAGGGTTTTCAATAAATGGGTGATTTATTGAAGTGGATTGATATGAAATGGAATTGGTTGATTGCATGTTGTTGTGACCTTGGTGGGTTTGTTCTTGGTTTGGTTTGAATGAAATTTTGTGTTTAAGTGGCGAGAAGCACCACTATAAAAACGGGATGGATAGTGGTCGGAAGAACAACCATATGAGTAGTGGCCGGGAAGTGATTTTGTTGTGAATGGGTGAACGGGTTGGGCGGAAGTCCCACCGTTTTGATTGTTTTGGTGTGAATGGGTTATCGGGTTAGGCGGAAGTCCCACCGTTTTGGTAGTTGTTTGTGTATTTCTTTGCAAGATGGAAGTTGTTGTGTTAACTTGTAAATGATGGAATGGTTTGTAGTCTGTTTGCTTTGAATTTCCCTTGGATGCTTGGTTTGGGTGTGATGGCTTGGTAAGGGCACGTTTGGATTATGAAAATGGTTTCACTTGTGTTTTATTTTATATAAACTATTTTATATAAACGTGCTAACGGTATTGTCCTAGTGCCGTTTGTAGGGAAGTCATTTTTGGAAAACCTACTATGTTTTAGTACCCACCCCCTACTTTGGAACATTGGTGTCTTTGCAGATGTCGTGTACCATGACATGGGCAAAGGTAAGGCATCAACCTCATTTAGTGGTGCCTTGTGATGTCTCGGAAGATCTTAGAGCTTGGAGCAGGGTGTGGAGCTATGAAGGTTTCATGGCTCGTGTTGCTCTGGTTTTTTAGTTTCTTCTTGTACTCTGATGTTGGTGGACTTGTCTAGTTGTGTTGGTTTGGGGGTTGTATTGTGGAACCACTTGGTTGTCTTTGGGAATACATGTTTGGTTGTTTTATTAACATGCATCATATAGTGGTTGGTTTTATCTAAAGGTAAAATCATTCCCAAACACGTTCTAGAAGCCCTCAGAATTTATTTCCAGTCTTTATCACCATGGGAACATCACTTAAGGCTAATTAACCCTCACTGCCTCCTCAAACCAATGAGGTAGAGGCAGGGTGTTACAAGTGGTATGAACTTGTTCGGTCCTTTGGAGTTGATTCTCGGCTTTGGTGTTGACATTCGTTGTGGTATAACCCTTGAGTCGAGATGGTTTCACGGTGTAGGATTGTCGGAACATGGAATGTATATCATAAAAGGACATAGCTAACCCTTTTATACTGAAATTCATGTTACCAGGGAGTTGGGTACATTAGTGTTTTGGAGACACTTATAGGAATTGGATATCTCATTTTCTTTGGTCTAGCCAATGAGATGAGCATGACATGCATGGTAGAAATGATTCCCTCTAGGACGCATATTTCATTGGGGTATAATGATTTATGATGTGATATGAATATGTGAAATTGTAATGTGAATAAATTCGTATTTTGAAAATGGATTGGTTTTCAAAATGGTGAAACATGGCACATGTGGAAAAATGTGAACTGGTGGAAAGCCTTATTGTGATAGTGTTGTGTAATGTGATTTGAAATGGTATTTCGTGATGTCTACGGAAGTGACACTCATGGTTGTTTGTTTTCTATTGATAGAAATGGCACCGGTTCGGCGTCGTAGAGACCAACTGGAGGAGGCTTCTGAGAATGTGGTTGCACCTGAGCCTTAGGCGAACCAGCAGCTAGGGAAAAGTATAGTTCAAGATATCCAAGCTGTGCAAAGTGGAAATAAAATAGATGAACCAAGGCATGTGGATTATGTGGTTCAGTTTCAGAAGAAGAATCCACCCATATTTAGGGGTGATTCAGAGACGGAATGGGCAGAAGCATGGTTAAATATAATGAACAAGATCTTGGTGTTCTTCGGAACGCTGGTAGAGTTAAAAGTGATGTTTTCCATGTATATGTTGGAATATCTTATCCTTTAGTGGTGGGATTTGGTAGTCCAAGTGGGGGCGGACCATGGTATGATGTGGGAAGGCTTTGGGGAATTGATTAATAAACAATTCTACCCACATAAATTCAGAATTCAGTGTACGAATTATTTTTTTCAGTTTGAAGAAAGAGCTTATGTATGTGATAGAGTATGCAGCTATGTTTATGAACATATTGCATTTTTCACCTGAGGTGGTGTGTAGCTCATCGTTGAAGGAAAGGATCTTTGAAGTGGGGTTAAGGCAATAAATCCATTCAAAGATAGCGGTGTTGTGTATAGATGATTACACAAAGATGGTGAATAGATTCGTGGTGGCAGAGCAGGATCTTTTGGGAGCTCCGGGTGGGGGAAGCATAGTGGTACCCATGAGGAATAGTGGTAACTCTAATGTTGGGTTCAACCAAAGGAGAGGCACTTATTCCCAGGGCAGTAATGTGGCATATAATCTAATGGCAGGATCGGTAAATCTTCCTCTGAATCCCCAGAGCTGGCCGGGATGTTTTAAGTGTGGTTCGATGAGCCACATCAAGCAGGATTGTGTGGCACAAATTCGAGCATGTCATAATTGTAAGCAGATGGGGCATCTGCAGTGTTATTGTCGGAATGATCCATGGTCGGGTGCACGTGACACTCCTCAGGGATCGCAGACATCGTATTCTTTGACGTTACGGGGGCAGCAGCATACCCCTCGTCAGTAGAGTAAAGTGGGTCATGGTGATTATCGGAATACCATGAAACCTCGGCAGAGCAATAAAGAGCAGAGTGTGGCAAGAAAACATGTGTTTGGAGCCTAGAAGGTTATAGTGGATGATCAGTTGGGACCATCCACGATGCGAGGTACTATTCTTTTAAATTCTTCCTTGATGCAAGTGTTTTTTGATACAGGTGATTCACAATCTTTTATTGAGGAATGTGTGGTTGATTAGTTGGGTTTATGGGTAGAATTGATTCCCTCGGTTTTGAAACATCAGACTCCTCTAGGTCGAAGTGAGTGTCGAGCCTTCTTGTGCAGAGAATGTTGTATCATTGTGGGCGAGGATTAGATAGTGTGAAATTTCTCAACGCTTGAGATGGATGGTTATGATGTAATCTTGGGAATGGATTGGCTTGTGTATTTTAAGACCCACATCGACTGTGATGCGCGGACATTGGCTTTTACGACACACGATGGTGTTTGACATCTCTTTAGAGGAGAGAAGCATCAAAGGAAGGGTGCAATGGGTTTTTTGGCACCAGCAGTGGGTACGTTATTGTATCATTTGGCGATGTTTTCGTTGGAATCGGTAGAGGGTATTGACCAGAGTATTCCTCCTACAGTAGTGGATCAGTTCATGGATGTTTTTTCGTGGAAACTTCTTTGGGTTACCTCCCGTAAGAGAGGTGGAGTTTACGATTGATCTCCTTCTGGGGACCAGTCCTATCTCATTTTCATCTAACCGAATGGCACCAGCTAAATTAAAGGAATAGAAATTCCAATTGGAAGAGTTGGAAAACAAAGGGTTTATCAGGCCTAGCACATCTCTGTGGGCAGCGCCGGTGTTGTTTGTGAAAAAGGAGGATGGAACCTTGAGGCTCTGTGTTCATTATCGTAGACTTAACCAAGATATGATAAACAATATATATCCACATCCACGAATTGATGATTTGTTCGAAAAGTTGAGGGGAGCCCAGTGGTTCTCCGAGATCGAACTGAGGTCGGTATATCATCAATTGTGAGTGGGGAAGTAGGATATTCCTAAAACAACATTCAAAAGAAGATATTGCCATTATCAATATGTGGTTATTCCCTTTGGTCTAATGAATGTGCTGGTGGTGTTAATTTCATTGATGAATCGGATATTTCAGAGATATCTGGATTCATTTGTGGTGGTGTTTGTGGATGATATTCTAGTGTATTCAATGATAAGGGTGGATTATGAGCAGCACATGGTGATAGTGTTGGGGATCTTGAGGGATCATCGGTTGTATGCCAAATTGTCAAAGTGTGAAATTTGGATATAATAAGTTCTTTTTCATGGCCATGTGATTTCTAAAAGTGGTGTTTTAGTGGATTCAGAAAAGATAGAGGTTGTTATCTTGTGGAAGCCTCCAAAGAATGTGTTTGAGATATGAAATTTTCTTGTTCTAGCTGGGTATTATCAGTGTTTTGTTCATGATTTTTCACATTTGGCTTCACCGACGACAGCTTTGAAAAAAAAATGTTTCACTCCAGTGGAATGAATAGTTTCAATAGTGTTTCGAGGAGCTAAAGGGTCTTCTTACATCAGCACCAATCTTGGTTTTTCCAGAATCAGGAAAAGGGTACGTGGTGTATTGGGATGCATCAGGATCTGGGTTGGGGTGCGTTATCATGCAAGGGAATCATGTGGTTGTATATAGATCATGTCAGTTGAGAGTTCATGAGAAGAACTACCAAACTCATGATTTGAATTTGTTAGCAGTGATCCATGCTTTGAAAGTGTGGTGTCATTATCTCTTCGGCGAGAAATTCACAGTATATACAGATCATAAGAGCATGAAACAAATTTTATCACAAAGGGATTTGAACTTGAGGCAAAAGAGGTGGGTGTAATATCTCCAGATGTTTGATTTTGAATTGATTTACACACTGGGTAAGAGAAATTTAGTGACAGATGCATTAAGTAGAAAATCATATGCTCTGGTGGTGAAATAGGCATCAGACCAGTGGAAGTTGAAGTCGGTTAAAGCCGATATGCGGTTTGAATGAGTGGACCAGGGCGATAGAGCAGTCTTCTTTCCAGTTTTGTTGATTCCTGAAATTGTTGTCCAGGTTAGAGAGACATGGATATCTGATTATGAGTGTGTGACCTTGAGGTCAAGGCTCAATGGTGGGGAGACCATTGAGGGTTGGTAACTGAATGCAGATTCAGTTTTGTGTTTCCGGAATCGGATGGTTGTACTAGTTTCTTATCAGGAGGATCTTCTCAGGGCATATCATCATTCCAGGTTGTCTATTCATCCTAGAATTCATAAAATGTATAAAGCATTTAAAGCACAGTTCTGGTGTCCCGGTATGAAAAAAGTGTGGTTGAGTTTGTTTTGAGAAGTTTGACTTGTCAGCAGCTCAAGGCAGAGCATCAGAGGCCAGCAAGAATGTTGCAGTCTTTACCAATCCCTGTTTGGAAGTGGGAGTAGATAGCGATGGACTTTGTTAAAAGGTATCAAAATAATGGCTAGAAACCACGATTCCATTTGGGTGATAGTGGATCAGCTAATGAAGTCGGCCCATTTCATTCTGATTCATGAATCTCATACGGTGGAGGATCTTTCCAAAATCTATATCTGGGTGGCGGTAAAGATGCATGGTGTTCTAGTTTTGATTGTATCAGTTGGAGATCTGAGGTTTACATCTCGTTTCTGTAAATCCTTACAGCAAGCCCTTGGATCGCAGTTGACGATGAGTACGGCGTATCACCCTCAGACGGATGGTCAATCTGAGAGGACGATAAAAACTCTAGAGGATATGTTGCAGGCTTGTTTCATGGATTTTGGTGGCTCGTGGGAGGAGAATTTTTCATTGGTTGAGTTATCGTAAAAGAACAGTTATCAGGAGTCCATACAGATGGCTCCGCTTGAAGCATTGTATGGGAGGCCATGACGTTCTCCACTATGTTGGGTGGAAACAGGTGATTCCTCGATGGTTAGACTGAGCCTTGTCCAGGAGACTATGGAGAAGATCAATTTGATCAGGAATAAAATGGAGATGGCTCAGAGTTGTCAGAAATTGTATGAGGATCATTGTCATTCGAGGTGAGTGATCATGTGTTCTTGAGGATCTCTCCTAGGTAGGGACATCGTCGGTTTGGGAAGCAGGGAAAGCTATCTCTGAGGTGTATTGGACCTTTTGAGGTTCTTTAGTGGGTTGGTGAGGTGAATTATCATTTTTCTTTTCCACCTAGGTTCAGTGTGGTGCACAATGTGTTTCATGTGTCGGAATTGAAAAAGTATCAATCGGATTGTGACCTTGTGATTCGATGGGATCATGTTGAGCTAGAACTGGATGCTTCGTTGGTACACGTGACAGTGCGGGTTGTGGATAGGAAAGATAATGTCTTGTGTGGTAAAAGCATTATTTTAGTTTAGGCTTTGTGGCAACATGGTCAGATTCAAGAGGAGACTTAGGAGGAGGAGAAAGAGATGGTCGAGCAGTGGCCTGAGCTCTTTCGGCAAAGGGGGGTTCACTACTTTTCGAGGATTGAAATTCAAATGGTTGGGAGAATGTAGAACCCCTGGTTTGATGTATGTGGCCTTTATTTATGCATTTTCATGTGTTTAAAGTGAATGGTACGAGATCAGAAGAGGTTGGGAGAGTTTGGAATGGTTTTGGATGAGTTTGGAGGCTTTTAAAGGGGTGCACAGTTTGAGCACGGTTAGTGGAAACTGTGCGAATGCTCTAGGAAACCGTACAAGGGGAGGCATTAGGCTTTGCATGGCCTGCACATGGTTTGCTAAACCCTTTGAGGAAACCATGTGAACCCTTTATCCCGAGTCAGTAGAGTGTGCCTGGTTAGCGCACGGTTTTCCAAACCGTACGGGCTAACTGTGCGGCCACTTAAAGTTAGGGTTTTAAAACCTGGGCTCACTAGGGATTGCCTCATTTCACTCCAATCTTCCTCCCACTCGATCGTCACTCGGGATTTTGGGTTCTCAAGGGTTAAGGGTGCTCTCCCACCCGATTTGAAAGCGTTTCAAAGAGGACTCAAGGTGGTTTGAAGGTTATTTCTTCCGGGTAAGTCTCTCCTCTTGCTTCTAATGTGTTTTCCTCAAGATCTACATCTGTATCTTTATTGGTTTTCAACATATACACTTTTTGTGTGTAGATCTATGGTTTGGGTTGCCTTGGATGGTAATATTAAGGATTTTGGATGTCATGGGAAGTGATCTAGAGAGGTTTTGGTGGTGCGTTCACCGGATTTGAGGCGATGTTGTTCGTGGTATGATTTCTCAGGAACCCTAAAGGTTGGTGGCTTCTCTCTCGACTCAACATGGTTAGAACTAGTGGTTCCTTATTACAATTAATTTTTTTGATTAAAATTAATTGTGTGTTGATGTGCGAATTTGGTTGGAAATCCCTTGGGTGATGTTTTGGAGATATTTGGGAAAAGGGTGTTTTATGGTGAAATGAGATTCTTGGGAATTTTAAAATGAAGATTTTAAAATAGGATGATACAGTTGATTTGTGAAAATGATTGATGAAAAGGGTTTTAAATAAAATGGTTGTTTAATGAAATGTGGTTTGGCATAGAAAAGGGGTTTCAAAAAATGGGTGATTTATTGAAGTGGATTGATATGCAATGGAATTGGTTGATTGCATGTTGTTGTGACCTTGGTGGGTTTGTTCTTCATTTGGTTTGATTGAAATGTTGTGTGGAAGTGGCGAGAAGCAGCACTTTAAAAAGTTGATGGATAGTGGTCGGAAGAACCACCATATGAGTAGTGGCCAGGAAGTGCTGCTAGTTGTGAATGGGTGAACGGGTTTTGCGGAAGTCCCACCGTTTTGTTTGTTTTTTTGTGAATGGGGGATCGGGTTGGGCGGAAGTCCCATCATTTTGGTTGTTTTTTGTGTATTTCTTTGCAAGATAGAAGTTGTTGTGTTAACGTGTAAATGATGGAATAGTTTGTAGTATGTCTGCTTTGTATTTCCCTTGGAGGCTTGGTTTGGGTGTGAAGGCTTGGTAAGGGCACGATTGGATTATGAAAATGGTTTCACTTGTGTTTTATTTTATATAAACTATTTTATATAAATGTGCTAACGGTTTTATCCTAGTGGCCTGTGTAGGGAATTCATTTGGGGAAAACCTAAAAAGTTTTAGCACTCACCCCCTGCTTTAGAACGTTGGTGTCTTTGCAGATGTCATGTACCATGACATGGGCAAAGGTAAGGCATTAACCTCCTTTAGTGGTGCGTTGTGATGTCTCGGTTGAGCTTAGATCTTAGAGCTGGGTGTGGAGCTATGGAGGTGTCATGGCTCGTGGTCCTTTGGTTTTTTAGTTTCTGCTTGTACTCTGATGTTGGTGGACATGTTTGGTTGTGTTGGTTTTGGGGTTGTATTGTGGAACCACTTGGTTGTCTTTGGGAATACATGTTTGGGTGTTTTATTAACATGAATCATATAGTGGTTGGATTTATCTTAAGGGAAAATCATTCCCAACCATGTTCTAGAAGCCCTTGGAGTTTATTTCCAGTCTTTAGCACCTTGGGAACATCGCTTAAGGCCAATTAGCCCTCACCGCCTCCTCAAACCAATGAGGTAGGGGCAGGGTGTTCCAAGTGGTATGAACTTGTTCGGTCCTTTGGAGTTGATTCTCGGCTTTGGTGTTGACATTCGTTGTGGTATACCCCTTGAGTCGGGATGGTAGCACGGAGTAGTATTGTCAAAACTTGGAGTGTATATCATAAAAGGAGGTAGCTAACCCTTTTATGTTGAAATTCATGTTACCAGGGAGTTGGGTACATGAGTGTTTTGGAGACACTTATAGGCATTGGATATCTCATTGTCGTGGTTTTAGCCAATGAAATGAGCATGACATGCATGGTAGAAATGATTCCCTCTAGGATGCATATTTCATTGGGGTATAATGATTTATGGTGTGATATGAATCTGTCAAATTTTAATGTGAATAAATTCATATTTTGAAAATGGCTTGGTTTTCAAAATGGTGAATCATGGCACATGTGGAAAAATGTGAACTGGTGGAAGGCCTTATTTAGATAGTGTTGTGTAATGTTATTTGAAATGGGATTTCGTGATGTCTACGGAAGTGAAACTCATGGTTGTTTGTTTTCTATTGATAGAAATGACACCGGTTAGGCGTCGTAGAGACCAACTAGAGGAGGCTGCTGAGAATGTGGTTGCACCTGAGCCTCAGGTGAACCAGTATCTAGGGCAAAGTATGTCAAGCTTTCCAAGCTGTGGGAAGTGGAAATAAAATAGATGAACCAAGGCATGTGGATCATGTGGTTTAGTTTCAAAAGAAGAATCCAACCATCTTTAGGGGTGATTCAGAGATGTAATGGGCAGAATCATGGTTAAATAGAATGAACAAGATATTGGAGTTCTTGGGAATGCCGGTAGAGTTAAAAGTGAAGTTGTCCACGTATATTTTGGAAGATATTATCCTTTAGTGGTGGGAGTTGGTAGTCCATGCGGGGGCGGACCATGGTATGATGTGGGAAGGCTTTGGGGAATTGATTAATAAACAATTCTACCCACATATGTTCAGAATTCAGTGTACAACTTATTTTTCAGTTTGAAGCAAGAGCTTATATCATTGATAGAGTATGCAGCTACGTTTATGAACTTATTGCAGATTTCAACCGAGGTGGTGGGTAGCTCATCATTGAAGGAAAGGATATTTGAAGCTGGGTTAAGGCAATAAATCCATTCAAAGATAGAGGTGTTGTGTATAGATGATTACATAGAGATGGTGAATAGATTCTTGGTGGCTGAGCAGGGTCTTTTGGGAGCTCCGGGCGTGGGATGCATGGTGGTACCCATGGGGAATAGTGGGAACTGTAATGTTGGGTTCAACCAAAAGAGAGACACTTATTCCCAGGTCAGTAATGTGGCATATAATCCGATGGCAGGATCGGTAAATCTTCCTCCGTAGACCCAGAGCCAGCCGGGATGTTTTAAGTGTGGTTCGATGAGCCACATCAAGCAGGATTGTACGGCACAAACTCGAGCATGTCATAATTGTTAGCAGATGGGGCATCTGCAGTGTTATTGTCAGAATGATCCATGGTCGGGTGCACGTGACACTCCTCAGGGATCGCAGACGTCATATTCTTTGACGGGACGGGGGCAGCAGCATACCCCTCGCCAGTAGAGTAAAGTGGGTCATGGTGATTATTAGAATACCAGGACACCTAAGCAGAGCAATAAAGATCAGAGTGTGGAAAGAAAACATGTGTTTGGATCCTATCAGGTTATGGTGGATGATCAGTCGGGACCATTCACGAAGCGAGGTACTATTCTTTTAAATTCTACCTTGATGCAAGTGATTTATGATACAAGTGATTCACAATCTTATATTGAGGAACGTGTGGTTGATTTGTTGAGTTTATGGGTAGAATTGATTCCCTCAGTTTTGAAACATCAGACTCCTCCGGGTCGAAGAGAGTGTCGAGCCTTCTTGTTTAGAGAATGTTGAATCATTGTGGGCAAGGTTTAGATAGTGTAAAATTTATCAGTTCTTGAGATGGATGGGTATGATGTAATCCTGGCAATGGATTGGCTGGTGTATTTTAAGGCCCACATCGACTGTGATGCACAGACATTGGCTTTTACGACACACGATGGTGTTAGACATCTCTTTAGAGGAGAGAAGCATCAAAGGAAGGGTGCAATGGGTTTTTTGGCACCATCAATGGGTACGTTATCGTATCAGTTGGAAATGTTGTCATTGGAATCGGTAAAGGGTATTGATCAAAGTATTCCTCCAGCAGTAGTGGATCAGTTCATGGATGTTTTTCCTGAAAAATTCGTTGGGTTACCTCCCGTAAGAGAGGTGGAGTTTAAAATTGATCTCCTTCTGGGGACCAGTCCTATCTCATTTTCATCTAACCAAATGGAACCAGCTGAATTGAAGGAATAGAAATTCCAGTTGGAAGATTTGGAAAACAAAGGGTTTATCAGGCCTAGCACGTCTCTGTGGGCAGTGCTGGTGTTGTTTGTGAAAAAGGCGGATAAAACCTTGAGGCTCTGTGTTCATTATCGTAGACTTAACCAAGATATGATAAAGAATAGATATCCACTTCCACGAATTTATGATTTGTTCAAAAAGTTGAGGGGAGCCCAGTGGTTCTCCCAGATCGAACTGAGGTCGGTATATCATAAATTGTGAGTGGGGAAGTATGATATTCCTAAAACATCTTTCAAGACGTAGATATGGCCATTATAAATATGTGGTTATTCCCTTTTGTCTAATGAATGTGCTGGTGGCGTTAATGGCATTGATGAATCGGATATTTCAGAGATATCTGGATTCATTTGTGGTGGTGTTTGTGGATGATATTCTAGTGTATTCAATGACAAGGGTGGAGCATTAGCAACACTTAGCGACAGTGCTGGGGATCTTGAGGGATCATCGGTTGTATGCCAAATTTTCAAAGTGTGAAATTTGGATATAAGAAGTTCTTTTTCTTGGCCATGTGATTTCTAAAAGTGGTGTTTCAGTGGATCCAGAAAAGATAGAGGCTATTATCTTGTGGAAACCTCCAAAGAATGTGTTTGAGATATGAATTTTTCTTGGTCTAGCTGGGTATTATCGGTGTTTTGTTCGTGATTTTTCACCTTTGGCTTCATCGATGACAGCTTTGAAAAAACAATGTTTCACTCCAGTGGAATGAATACTTTCAACAATGTTTCTAAGAGCTAAGGGTCTTCTTACAACAGCACCAATCATGGTTTTTCCAGAATCAGGAAAAGGGTACGTGGTTTATTGCGATGCATCGGGATCTGGGTTGGGGTGCATTCTCATGCAAGGGAATCATGTGGTTGTATATAGATCATGTCAGTTGAGAGTTCATGAGAAGAACTACCCAACTCATGATTTGAAGTCCGTAGAAGTGATCCATGCTTTCAAAGTGTGGCGCCATTATCTCTTCGGTGAGAAATTCATGGTATATATAGATCAAAAGAGCATGAAACACATTTTATCACAAAGGGATTTGAACTTGAGGCAAAGGAGGTGGATGGAATATCTCCATATTTTTGATTTTGACATAATGTACACACCGGGTAAGGGAAATTTGGTGGCGGATGCATTAAGTAGAAAATTATATTCTCAGGTGGTGAAATAGGCATCAGGCCAGTGGCAGTTGATGTCGGTTAAAGACGATAGGCGGTTGGAATGAGTGGACTAGGGTGATAGAGCAGTCTTCTTTCCAGTTTTTTGATTCCTAACTTGGTTGAACAAGTTAGAGAGACACAGATATCTGATTCCGACAGTGTGACCATGAGGTTAAGGCTCAATGGTGGGGAGACCATTGAGGGTTGGCAACTGAATCCAGATTCAGTTTCGTGTTTCTGGAATCGGATGGTTGTACTAGTTTCTTATCAGGAGGATCTTCTCAAGGAATATCCTCATTCCAAGTGGTCTGTTCATCCTAGAATTCAGAAAATGTCTAAAGCTTTGAAAGCGCAGTTCTTGTGTCTTGGTATGAAAAGAAGAGTGGTTGAGTTTGTTTCGAGAAGCTTGAACTGTCAGTAGCTCAAAGAAGAGCATCAGAGGCCAGCAGGAATGTTGCAGTCTTTACCAATCCCTATTTGGATGTGGGTGCAGATAGCGATGGACTTTGTTAAAAGGTATCTAAAGAATGTCTAGAAATCATGATTCCATTTGGGTGATAGTGGATTGGCTAATGAAGTTGGCCCATTTCATTCAGATTCATGAATCTCATATGGTGGAGGATCTTTCCAAAATCTATATCTGGGAGGTGGTAAAGAGGCATGGTGTTCCAGTTTCGATTGTATTAGTTGGAGATCTGAGTTTTACATCTCGTTTTTGGAAATCCTTACAGCAAGCCCTTGGAACGCAGTTGATGATGAGTACGGCGTATCACCCACAGACGGATGGTCAATCTCAGAGGACGATACAAACTCTAGAGGATATGTTGCAGGATTGTGTCATGGATTTTGGTGGCTCGTGGGAGGAGCATTTTTCATTGGTTGAGTTCTCGTACAATAACAGTTATCTGGTGTACATACAGATGGCTCCGCTTGAAGCATTGTACGGGCGGCAATGTCGTTCTCCACTATGTTGGGAGGAAATGGGTGAGTCCTCGATAGTTGGACCGAGCCTTGTCCAGGATACTACGAAGAAGATCAATTTGATCAGGAAGTGAATGGAGATGGATCAGAGTTGTCAGAAATCATTTGAGGATCATTTTCATTCGAGGTGAGTGATCATGTGTTCTTGAGGATCTCTCCTAGGTTGGGACATCGTCGGTTTGGGAAGCAGGGAAAGCTATCACTGAGTTGTATTGGACCTCTTGAGGTTCTTTAGTGGGTTGGTGAGGTGAATTATCATTTGTCTTTTCCACCTAGGTTCAGTGTGGTGCACAATGTGTTTCAAGTGTCGGAATTGAAAAATTATCAACCGGATCGTGACCATGTGATTCGATGGGATCATGTTGAGCTAGAACTGGATGCTTCGTTAGTACACGTGACAGTGTGGGTTGTGGATAGGCAAGAGAAAGTCTTTTGTGGTAAAAGAATTAGTTTAATTCAGGTTTTGTGGAAACATGGTCAGATTCAATAGGAGACATGGGAGTAGGAGAAAGAGATGGTCGAGCAGTGGCCCGAGCTCTTTCGGCAAAGGGCGGGTTCACTACTTTCCGAGGAAGGAAATTCAAATGGTTGGGAGAATGTAGCACCCCTATTTTGAGTTATGTTGCCTTTATTTATGAATTTTTATGTGTTTAAAGTGAATGGGATGAGTTCGGAAGAGGTTGGGAGAGTTTCGAATGGTTTTGGATGAGTTTGGAGGATTTTAAAGGGGTGCACGGTTTGAGCACGGTTAGTCGAAACTGTGCGGATGCTCTCGGAAACCGTACATGGGGATGCATTAGGCTTTGCACGGCCTGCACACGGTTTACTAAACCGTGCGTGGAAACCATGCGAACCCTTTATCCTGAGTCAGTAGAGTGCGCATGATTAGCACACGGTTTTACCAACCGTGCGGGAAAACTGTGCGGTCACTTAACGTTAGGGTTTTAAATCCTGGGCTCACTCAGGATTGCCTCATTTCACTCCAATCTTCCTCCCACTCGAGCCTCACTCTAGATTTTGGGTTCTCAGGGGCTAAGGGTGCTCTCCCACTCGATTTGAAAGCGTTTCAAAGAGCATTCAAGGTGGTTTGAGGTTATTTTTTCCGGGTAAGTCTCTCCTCTTGCTTCTCAAGTGTTTTCCTCAAGATCTACATCCCTATCATTCTTGGTTTTCAACATATACACTTTTTCTGTGTAGATATATGGTTTGGGTTTCCTTGGATGGTAATATTAAGGCTTGTGGATGTCATGGGAAGTGATCTAGAGAGGTTTTGGTGGTGCGTTCACCGGATTTGAGGTGCTATTGTTCGTGGGTTGATTTCTCAGGAACCCTAAAGGTTGGTGGCTTCTCTCTCAACTCCACATGGTTAGAACTAGTGGTTCCATGTTACAATTAATTTTTTTTGATTAAAATTAATTGTGTGTTTATGTGAGAATTTGGTTGGATATCCCTTGGATGATGTTTTGGGGATTTTTGGGAAAAGGGTGTTTTATGGTGAAATGTGATTCATTGGAATTTTAAAATGAAGATTTAAAAATTGGATGATACGGTTGATTTGTGAAAATGATTGATGAAAAGGATTTTAAATAAAAGGGTTGTTTTATTTAAATGTGGTTTGGCATGGAAAAGGGTTTTCAATAAATGTATGATTTATTGAAGTGGATTGATATGCAATGGAATTCGTTGATTGCATTTTGTTGTGACCTTGGTGGGTTTGTTCTTGGTTTGGTTTGATTGAAATGTTGCATGGAAGTGGCTATAAGCACCACTATAAAAAGGGGATGGATAGTGGTCGGAAGAACCACCATATGAGTAGTGGAAGTGCGGATAGTTGTGAATGGGTGAACGGGTTGGGCGGAAGTCCCACCGTTTTGATTGTTTTGGTGTGAATGGGAGATCGGGTTGGGCAGAAGTCCCATCATTTTGGTTGTTTGTTGTGCATTTCTTTGCAAGATGGAAGTTGTTGTGTTAACGTGTAAATGATGGAATGGTTTGTAGTATGTTTTCCTTGGATTTCCCTTGGTTTCCAGGTTTGGGTGTGATGGCTTGGTAAGGGCATGTTCGTCTTATGAAAATGGTTTTACTTTTGTTTTATTTTATATAAACTGTTTTATATAAATGTGATAATGGTTTTATCCTAGTGGCATGTGTAGGGAAGTCATGTGTAGGGAAGTCATTGGTGTGTTTGCAGATGTCGTGTACTGTGAAGTGGGAAAAGGTAAGGCCTAAATGTCCTTTAGTGGTGCATTGTGATGTCTCGGTAGAGCTTGGAGCTTGGATCTGGCTGTGGATCTATGGAGGTGTCATGGAACATGGTGCTTTGGTTATTTAATTTCCACCAGTACTCTCATGTTGGTGGACATGTCTGGTTGTGTTGGTTTTGGGGTTGTATTGTGGAACCACTTGGTTGTCTTTGGGAATACATGTTTGGGTGTTTTATTGACATGCATCATGTAGTGGTTGGTTTTATCTTAAGGTCAAATCATTCCCCAACCTGTTCTAGAATCCCTCGGCATTTATTGCCAGCCTTTGGCGACTTGGGAACGTCGTTTAAGGCCAAGTAACCCTCACCGCCTCCTCAGGCCAATGAGGTATGGGCGAGGTGTTCCATATATTGTCTCTATATAACGATAGCCAATCAATGCCCAGTATAACATCAAATTATACTAAAGTGACTATAACAAGGATTCCTAGTTGATTATTTAAAAATTATAATTACTGAAGTGTTATATAATTGATATGAAATAATTGAATCACTATATATTTTAACTAATAAATATAAATCCAGTGTCTTTACATCGTGTTTTAAAAGATCTACTAAACATTCATGATATGAAATAATTAATAAAATGATCAAAAAAATGTACATTATTTACTATTTGAATATTAAAAATTATATGTATCATTGTATCATTTTTATGATCCAGTGTAGTAGTTGTGATAGAATAATCACAATATTTATCTCTTGTCCAAGGATATTTTTGTCTATTTTTATCTTCAATGATCCATATTTTAGTGCACTAACGTTCCTAGTGTTCATATTTCTCAAAATTAAAACATTATTCCATATGTGCAGGATTAATCAAAACCTCCCTTCCATCTATCATACTAGTTGGATTCTTCATTTCCATCAAATATTCATAGGTTTGATTCCCCTCCTCAACACACTTTAAACATCGCCCCATTCCCATATGGTAGTTTCCCATATTCTTCTTCACAAACATATTATATATTCATAGTTGGATTTTATTCCCTCAACTATATTTTTCCATCAGTCCAATATAATTAAACATTATTCTTCTCTTTTAATCTTCTGCCTTATGATACCACTAAGAAGCACTAATCTCAACCTAATCATTAACGTTAAATCGAACAATTCCCTCAACTATATCAAAGTTTCTAATTTTGAAATCAAATCAAATACATGGATTTAGTCCACTAACTAAACGGTAAACATTATTTTTAGGATGTCGTGAAACTTTTAGAGGCAAAAATTTTTATCCTTGTTATGTTTTCCTCATCTGACCCAATTGATTAATCATCCCTTTTCTTGAGTCCAAGGTACTCCCTATTCATTTTAAGCTAGAGAGTACAAGGAAAATAATCATTAAAAACTATTTTTTTGATTTAATTTCACACTATCAAATCAACTATTTCCTTTGGTTTAATATTATTGATAAATGGACACAACTGATTAGTTTCTCCCTCTAAGAAATAGGCAATCAACATAACTCTTTCTTTCTCAGAGCATTAGAGGACAGAAAATATCATCTCAATTGACTTAATATAATATCCCATGATTAAGGTATCATAATATTCACTAAGCTGGGGAGATATTTCCTTATATAAATCTCAATAAAAACTTATCCTCTCTTGGGATAATAATGGAATTCTATATGATTCATGTTATTTTTTTAAACATGAGCCAATTATGGAACTACCTCCATGAGGTTCTCAACTCCCAAAACTATTTATTAGGCATATCATTTGAGAAATTATTACGTTGACCATAAAATTGTTCATTGATATGATTTCTCTTATTTCTATACATTTTTTTAAAATGAATAAAAAATAGGGATCAGAATACTAAAATTATTGAGTATATAAAGTGTAAATCTACAAAAAGAGAAATAATAAATAAAAATGAAATGTATTTCATAAAATATGAATTTCTTTTGTAACAACCCTGACCTTAGTAACCCAAATAAAATGTCAAACTTTAATACATATCCATAAGATACAATTAATCACATCCCAAAAGACTAAATATTTTAGTAGTCTTGGTAAACTGGATACATAATAGAAATCCATATTACACATTAAAACTTAAAATAAAAAAATGGTTTCATTGAGTCTTCCATTATCACCACTTTGTATAACCCTACAAATTTGTCATAATATAATTCTGGGAATCCTGGGGTAAAATTGAATCATGTTAAAGGTTTCATCTCTAATTCATATTATGTGTAAGTGTACAACATATTCTTTGAGTAAATATGGAATAAACTGTATGGTAAAGTAAATAATTGAAAAACATGTCATTGAAATAGTCACAAGAGATAGAAAACATAACTATGAATATTCTAATAGCTGAATAATCACATGTAATATCAATAAATAGTCCCATAATGATGGAATTCATAATGGAATACCCTTGAAATATACGATCAAGGCCTCGACCAAGACATCTAAAAATGCATGGATAAGGCCCAGGCCAAATCCATATCTAGTTATTCTTATAACACCTACTGGTGAATTTTGTGGATATAGAGGTCCCAAACCATCACATAATTTATCCAATACATTACTCATATGAATATGTTGAAACATAGTCATAATATACATTTTTATTAAAATAATAATACAAAATGTAAATAATATTCCTTATTGAGTAAACATAATCGAAAACCATCCAGAATAGTATGATGAATGGTATCAAATTGTATATTGATAGTTAAACTTATCAGTAACCATTTAATAAAATGTGTAAGACGTTATAATTATATATAAACATCAATTAATCATAATATTCAACAAATTATGTCTAAATATATGAAAATAATTTCAGTGCGAGCTTTTAAAAATTCTCAATGAAAGTAATCTTTAAACATTCAAAAGTTTATTTTACCAATTTGAAATATATCAATAATAAGTTCCATGAAGAAATAAAATTAAATAAAACTTATAAAATCATTATAAAAAGTAGATTCATGATATAAATTTTCAATGGGCCAGTATATACACCACATAATAAAAATAAACTATGAATAAGGCATATATCTCAATGAAACAAAAGTGATATTAGAAACTCTTTACCTTAAGTATTGACTCTTGTAATTCTCATTTAAAACTATTTCATAAAAATAACAGTTTTATTATATATATATCACAATACTATATTAATTTTCATAACACCGTATATGATTTACATATGACGTTATATTTTCATTTTTATTAACAGTTTCATGT
Organism: Viscum album; assembly: GCA_963277665.1. Lineage (NCBI taxonomy): Eukaryota > Viridiplantae > Streptophyta > Magnoliopsida > Santalales > Viscaceae > Viscum > Viscum album. Next base: position 1,389,902,434 of record OY728126.1, on the reverse strand, counting down.
TAGAATTTTATTTTTGGTAATAACGACTTTGTTTTTCACTTGTGTATTGATTGATTATATTTTTTATACTATTAAAAATATAAAGATTTAATATTGTACATAATAATAATAATTACAAAAATATAGTATATATTTAGAATATAATTGTTTATGATAATCTATAAAATACAGAAACAGAAAATGAAAATATCATTCATAGAGATGATAGTTTGTATGTACTGGTGGACGTTCATTCCATTTCTTTATTGTATTGAATTAAATAAAGTAAATAATTTTATTAACTTTTAAATATTATATCATATATATAATATAAATTCACTAAACACTTCCTGGACAAATTTTTTCTTAATTATGAACGAATCACGTCATTTTGAGCAGGTCATAGTCCATACATCCACAAATTAAGTTATCATATTTATACAAAATGAAAAGTATAAAATATGAGTTATATAATAATTAAAAAATAATAGATAAATCATTAATATAATATAAATCCTAAAAAATATAAATTCCATTTTTATTCTAAACCATTAAAGGTGTAAATGGAGTAATGAACGACATCGATTCATAAGGGAATAGTCTGTTGTACTTAAGAATGGTGACTATGTATCCCATTTGATGTAAGTGTTTGTGAGTGTAGGTATAAACAATAATATAAAAACAAATTAATATATTTAAGATACTAATATTATTCTATAAACAAGAACAAAAAAATAATTGAATGGATTTAGGGAAGAAATTAAACAAAAATGGTTGTTTATGAGTGTTACCCCTTCATTGGGAATATCCATTTTATTTTCATGAAAGGACATCATTGGTCAAGTTAATTCCAAAATTAAGGCTTATATGATGAATTCTAGGACGTTTTGAGAATAAATATTAATTTTTTGATTGACTATAAGGCTCAAAGTGGTGAAAAGAAGTGAAGGAGGTGGTTAACATTTATAATTGAGGTGAGGGGAAATTTTAAACTCTCAAAATATTAAATTAATATAATTGAGTATAGATTTTCAAATGGATCCGAATTTATTCATTTCTAATATATGATTACAATGGCTCAAAATTCTCTAAAAACTAATTTTTAGACAATTTTAGGTCACATTATTAATCTTATTCTTTGGCTATAACCTTTAGTCAAACACTTTAACTCTACCTATGACAACCTAGATTTTCACTTATTAAGGGTGAATATAGTTATTATAAATTTGTAAAATAACCATAAATGAGTCCAGAATGAAATTTTAAACCTTATAAAAATACTTTGACCATATTTATGATTTTTATGAATTTTATATCATTTAATAAAATATTATTTTTTTTAAATGTCATTAATGTCAATTTTAACATATTTCATTAATTGACTAATAAAAATTATCAATACATAGGATAAAATAAAACAAAAACCCTTCAAACGACCATAATAAGTCTAGATCATCTATAAAATTAATGGATAACATTAATTATCTCAACATATATTTACTCTAATATTTTTAATATAATTTATTTTATATTTCTATTAAATAAAAAATTAATGAATCATCATTGTGTAAATATTTTAGGTAATTATTTATTTCCTAAAAATTAAAGATAAATTTTCATGATTAATAAAAAAAAATTGACATTTCAAATGAATATTTGTTATCAAATATATGTTCTAGTGAGACACAAATAAAAAGTTTAAATCTTATTAAAAACATGAGTATAAAATATTATAATTTCATTAGAATGAATACTTAAAATAATTAAAGTCATCCAAGTGGTTCCAGGGGCCATAAAATTTGCCCAAGGATGTTTTTTGTTCACACTAACTCAAAAAATAAAATTCAAAAAAGTCTTGGGGATGTTCTATAATTCTAATAATATTATTTGTAACCTTTATTACCCAAATTACTATAACACCCAAAGGATTTCTAAAGAAATTTAATATTGAATTCATGAAACATTGAGTCTCTAAAAAACACCACATTTTCATAACCTATCTATTAAACATAATTTATCCACCTCTCTGATTTTAATTTCAAAAATTGGAAATACAAGGTTGCGTTCAGTAAGATATTTACAGTCTGAAAAGAGAAAAATTATTTTTTGTCAATAGTAACATACCCTAATGAATAGTAATATTAATAGTAATATTCCACTTTTGAATATTAAATCATATTATTATTTTATTTACCTTATTTTATAAGATAATTAGATATTGAATAATTTTTTTAGGTGATAAAAATGAATTATAGTTTTAAAAAAGTTATTCTTTGAATAAATTATGATTTTATTTAAAAATTAAATTAATCAAATTTAGAAGAAGAAAAATTGAAAAATGGATTTCATTTTTGGATTATAAACATATATATTAGGTTAAACTTAATTTATGAGAACTTTATAAAATACATTAGTTTTTCCTGAATAGTAAAAATACAGTTTTGAGTTTTCTATAAGTTTCCTGATATCATTAATGATGTAATCATGATGTAATAATTCTGATCGACTCTTGAGTAATAAAATATGATATGAGGTGTCCCATGTGTCTGAAACCATGGGAAAATAACATGGGATATAAAATGTTTTTCCAAATACCACGAATGTGGTATCATTGGAAAGTAATAAAAAAACACATTCTATTTTATTATAAATACCCATCCATTCCATTATTTTCCTTCATTCCAAATTCATCATAATAAATGATATTGTATTTTTACTTCCTAGGATTCCTCCCAAGGTTTTCCCATTCCACCAAGGTCCCAACCATCATGTTTAAAAGTTACTCTACAGGGTAAGGGAATCTACCACACTTCTCTTTTTCAAGCACTCTATTTATGTTGTTATTTTTTAGTTTCAATTTTCATATGTTGAGATATTTCATTCCATATAACCCTTCATTTCCATTTTATGAAATAAGTATTTTTGTCCCATTTTTCTCTCATCATAATATTTTAGGAATTTTTAGTGACATCTCTAGGCTTCTAAATTTTTGGAAGGGATTTCTTAACTTCTCTTTTTATTTCGGGTTCCTTTATTTTGTTTTTATCTCCTCACGAAATTTCATCCAAAAGATATGATAACTACAATACCTTACATGTACAGTAACCTTAATATGATAATGTAATAATTCATCATCATCTCCCCTTTCCCATTCATTGTTTCTATTAATGAAAACACTATCCGAGATGTGTTAATTTATCACATTCAAGGACGACAAGATTTCAATTTCTAATATTGTCTTAAATTCTTATCATGAAACCATTTTGATGATTTAAAAAGGTTGTACTATATTAATTATAACTTATTTAGGGTTCTGGAATCTTTTTTTACACATTATATTAATTTATAAATCAAAATTTGTTTTTTGTGATAAAAAACTACTGTTAACCCAAACAATTGTCTTTAATGTTTTATAAAATGATTCATCTTCAGTCCCAATAAAAAAAATTATAAAAAATTATTATTATAGATGATAAAAAATAGAATAAAATTTCTATTCTATACAACCATTCCTATCTTACATGTTTATCTTTACATGTTTATAAGAAATCCTATCATGAATAGAGAAGAAGAAAACACTCCCAAACAATAAAATTGAACCTCTTAAACCAATCAAGAATTTCATGGATGATATAAATAAGGATATAAAAAATCAATTACATAAATAGTAGGTTATTTAAATATTAATTAATTAATTTAATTTGGTTATTCAGGACACTAAGGTCAAGTGAAGAACACCATTAGACTTAAGGTATGGGTTTTCTACCTGAACTTCCATTTTGATTTTTCTTATTCTTATTCTCTAATTCACACAATTAAATTATTATTTATTCATATATACTCATCATAAAATATTTCTTAATGTTTTTTATATGTGTACCAACCATATTCCTACATTCATTCATTGGGAGTTATATGTTTTGAAAGTATCTTACGAAAATTCTTCTGGAAATACATGCCCGATTCAAGGAAATTTCTCACATTCTTACCTATTTTCATGGTCAATATATAATATCTTTTTATCAACCATTATGTTTCTAGAATAAATCATTTTATTATTAAAATACTATCTTATTTCACTTGTAATTTTATAAGAATACTTTTCTAAAATAACTCTTCCTTTCCGAGTAAAAGAGTATTTATCACAAAAATTACTCGATGATTTTATAAGAGTATCTTCATCCATTTCAACACTCTTGTTGATTATTATGTATTATTTGTGTTGATATTAAATAATCTCATATAAGATATTAGTTTAATGGTTTATGATTAGTTTTACTGTGGTTTTTCTATCTTAAAAGCATTCACCCATTCACACTGAATGTTTAGGGTTTATGCTTAATATTTTTGCGAAAGCTATTTACATTTCATATGTTAGTTTCAATACGAATGTATATGATGTTTATGTGTATAAACATTCATATGAGGGATTAATTGGACTTATTAATTGATATTTGGTTCCCTCAATATCTCCTCAATTCATCTGTATGTCTCATAAGACGAACTATAGTCTTGGCATATGGCCTTGGAAAATCGTTATTTATGGTCTTATCATGAGGTCGTGATGGTATAGTTATGAGGTCTGAAATTATGTATTACATCATTATAAAAAAAGTTATTGAATTTTTATGAGGTTATTAGACTAGTAAAATACCCATTATTTTCCTTTATTATGGCATTATTTATTCAGCTCTTATTCCTGTCATAATTTGTTCATGTTTATTTCTTTAAATGCATGTGTTTTTTATTTATTGAGAATGCCTAATATTAATTGTTATGATATATTTTGATATATTTTTTTACCATTACTGAGCATTTTATCTCACCCATTTAAAAGTTTTCATTTTCCAAATACATGGATATGTGTATTAGGAATGACATACAGGGATAACCTAGGAATTATGGATGTTGGGAAAGGAGTTTCTATGTTGTTTTCCTTTAATGTTGTAAGGTTGAACAAATTTATATATCTGGTTTTCCAAAACTACTAATATATTCATTATTTTGAGATACAAAAATATTATAATCATGCTAATTTTGTGAAACAATTCACTGGTTTCGGTCAACTGGGTTCAGGGTGTTATAGTTGTTATCAGGAGACTTTTAGCAAAAAACATGCAAACTAGATTTAGAAAACAAAGATTTTTGGAACAAAACCCTAAGATATACTTTGAGGATAACTATATATAACATCCTCTAATTTTGGTAAAGAATAGATTATATGGATATTCCAATCAAATATATTCATGTCTGGATACTACAAGTGGATTTGGTTTTGGAACAAAGGTACCTAGGAATAATAAATCCTACCATGTGTTCTGGTCTTGACTCAGGGTAACATGGTACACGACAAAGGGCCTTACTACTCACAAGGATTGATACTCTTTAGGGATATACATAGGATAATTCACATTTTCTTTACAAACAAATTTGAAGGATTTAAATATAATATGTGAAAGAATATCCTTGGTAAAACCTAATGATTTTTAGATTGAAAATAAGGTTTCATGATATTATTGAAATGATTTTATGACTATTTCTCATCATACTCTTCTTTTTGGTTTTAGTCAATGGTTGGATCCCAAAGAAGTCGTATTAACATCGAACATGATGAAAAAGCTGGACAAGGTGGTGGTCATGAGAAACCAAATTTAATGTTGATAGGAATGAAAGATATCAGGTTTATGCCAAATTAGATTTCAAAACATTTAATTAACAACGTATACATTAACCAGCTTCGTAACTCACCAAAGATGAGAAAGGAGGATCATGCAAAGAGATATAGTGGTGGAGACCATAGAGAAAAGAAATATCCATATATATCACATAAGAAATGTACCAGGAGACACCCAAGAAAGTGCCTCAAAGAAAAAAAGTAATGATTTATGTGTGGGAAAAAATTACATAAATCAAATGATTGCAAAATAAAAATGAAGAGTATAATGTAAGAAAATAAAACTAATCCTAAGAATCCATTTGTAGTCATTTTCTCTAAATGTAGGGGACCTGGTCTTTACCCATGTCAATGCCCTATTATATTTGGATAACCACTAGGAAAAGAAATAACCTTTATATTATAAAATGATTGATTAAATGTTTAATATTTTAAAGGACCTAGGTAATGGTATTACTTTGGAAGACATTCTTTTAGTTTGTGTAACCTTGATGTTCATTATGTGTAATTTATATTTGAGGAAGAAATTATTTTTTCTTATAAAGAAATAATTATAAAGGTATAAATAACCATTTGGGTTTATATGATTTTGATTTAATTATGGGAAATTAGGTTCTAGGATGACATCACCATGAATTTTGTCACTAGATTACCCAAAACTCTAAGAAAGAATGATGCAATATGGGTAATTGTTGATTGACATACGAAATCTACATATTTTCTCACAATAAGGGAGGATTTTACACTAGATCACCTTTCACGACTCTATAACTATAAAGTTGTAATAATTTATGGAGCACATATTTAAATAGTGTATCATCATGATCTTATATTTACATCAAAATTCTAGAAAATTATTCATAAATATTTGGACATCGATCATTTTTTGAGTACTTCTTATCAACCCCAAAATGATGGGAATTTAAAAATGACAATCCAAAATTTAGAAGACATGTTGAGATCAAGCTTGCTAAATGTTCAAGGTATGTGGGATCAGTATTTACCCTTGGTGAAGTTCTCATACAATAACAATTTTGATTCTAGTATTCGAAGGGCACCATATGAATCATTGTACAGAAATAGATGTCGGACACCAACATGTTGGGATGAAGTCGGCGAAAGGTATCTTATGGGAAAAATGCTTAAGGGGGAACTAACTGAAAAGGTGAAGACTATTCAAACCCATATCAAAGCATATTAATGTATGAAAAAAGAGCTATGCTGATAATCGAAGGAAGGAATTTTAATTTCATGTTGGAGATCATTTTCTCTTAAAGTTATCTCCATGGAATTGGGGTTATAAAATTTGGGAAGTGGAAATGATCCCTAGGTACATTTTTCCTTTTTAAATCCTAGAGATAATTGGATGTATTTCATATCGTTTGAATATAATTCATATCCTTTCAAAGCTAAAAAATGTGTTCCATGTCTCATTGTTTAGAAATTTCATTCCATACCCAACAATTGTCCTCACTTGTGAATGTAGAGTATTGGAACCTGAATTATCTTACTGTGAAGTGCCTATCTAGATTCTGGACAATAAATAATAGGTTGGGAGGAATTTGATGTCTCTACTGGTAATGATACTTTGTAAAAATCATAATATCATAGAGGAAACATGGGATCCAGAGGACCTTATGGTGAAGACCGTCCCAAATCTTTTTGTGGAAACATTCTATGAATTTTGAGGATGAAATTATTGTAAGTAGGGGATAATGTAACACCCCAATGATTTTAAAACAAATTTAATATTTAATGCATGAATCACTGAGTCTCTACAAAATACCACTTAGTTCTAACTTAGCTAGTAAACATAATTTTTCCACCACTGTGATTTGAATTCGGAGAAACTGACATACACAGTTTCATTCAGTAAGATATTTATAGTCTGATAAGAAAAAACTTAATTTTTAGTGAATATTAACATACCCTTATAAATAATAATAATAATATTAATATGAATAGTAATATGAAACGTATTAATATTAAATATTATTATTATTTTATTGTCTCAATTTTATAATATAATGAGATTGAGATTAATTTTTCAAGGTGATATAAAATAAATTATAGTATTTGAAATGTTATCATTCAAATGAATTATGATTTTATTTAAAAATTAAATAAATAAAATTTTAAAAAATATTTTCAAAAAAAGGATTCCATTATTGAATTCTGAACTCCGAGTTTAGGTTATACTACATTTATGATAATTTTATTAAAAACTATATTTTTTGTGAATATTAAAAATAGAGTATTGAGTATTGGGTATGTTTAATGATATCATTAATGTTGTAATCAAGATGTAATAATGATGGTAGACTATTGAGTAATAAAATATGATACTAGGTGTCCTATTTTTCTGAAACCATGGGAAAATACCACGGGAAATCCCATGGTCTTTCAAATACCACTAATGTGGTGTCATTTGAAATTAATAAAAACTCCCTCTCTTATATTATAAAATACCAACCCATTCCATAATTTTATTTCATTAAACATTCATCATCCTTGAATATCTGGTATTTTTTCATACCTATCATTCCTCTCAAGGTTCCCTCAATCCCCCAGTCTCCCAACCATCATGTTTTTGGAGTTACTCTAAAAGGTAAGGGAATATGCCACCCTTCTCATTTTCAACCACTCTTTTTATGTTATTCCTTTTTAATTTAAATTATCCTATGTTGGGTTATTTAATTAAATATATCACATACACTCTTTTTAGTGTATGAAGAATTAGACAACAATTTTTTATCATAAAAATATTTATGAGTTTTATGTGATGCCTTTAGACTACTGATTTTTTATAAGGGATTTCTCAACATCTCTTTTTATTTCGTGTTCCTTTATTTTAATTTTATTTCCTCACCTCCTTTCATCCAAATGTAATGATATCTCCAATAACATACATATATTGTAACTTTTTTATGATAATGTAAAAAATTCATCCTCATCTATCATTTCCCCTTCTTTTATACTTGAAATCAAAGCACCATCCCAAATGTGGAAATTTTTCATATTCAAGGACGTCGGGTTTTTAATTTCTATTATCATCTTCAATTATGGTCCTAAAAACATTTTTGATTTTTTAACCAGACTATAATATATGTATTATAACTTATTTATGTTTATTTAATCTTTTTTTAAACATTAAATTTATTTATATATCAAATTGAGTTTGTTGTGATCAAAAACTTCTAATTAACCCAAATAATTAATATTGAAGTTTTATATAATGATTCATCTTCACTGCCTATAAAAAAATGAATTTTATAACCATGTAATCCTATATATGTTAGAAAAACTATATTATACACAAATATTCTCATCTTAAAAATTTATCATTACATGTATATAAGAAAACTGGTCGGGAATACCAAGGAATAAAACGCTCCCAAACAATAAAATTAAGCCTCTTAAACCCATCAAAAAGACCATGAATGAACTTTATAAGGATATAATAAATAAATTATATATTTAATAAGTTTTAATATTTTAATTAATTAATTTAACATTGTTATTTAGGACAATAATACCATGTGAAAAATACCATCTTACTTAATGAAAGGGTTTTCCACGTGAACCTCCACTTTCATTCGAGTTACATTTATTCTCTACATACATCAATTAAATTTTTAATTATTCATATATACTCCCCATAAATTTTTTTTGAATTTTTTATGTATGAGTACCAACCAAAATCCTATATTAATTTATTTCTAGTTATATATTTTAAGAGTATCTTTCAAAAATTCATACCAAAATACGGGCCCGATTCAAGTGAATTTCTCAAATTCCTGCCAATTTTCAAGGGCACACTATAATATGTTTTCATCAACCATTTTATTTATAAAATCACTCATTTTATTATGAAAATACTCTCTTACTTCACTTTTATTTTTTTAAACACTTTTCCAAAAGAAAGCTTTTTCTTCAAAGTAAAAGAGTATTTATCACAAGAATTACACGATTATTATGTAAGAGTATCTTTATCTGTTTCAACACTCTTGTTGATTCTTATGTATTATTGGGATTAATATTATATGATATCATATACCATATTTAATTCAAGGGTTTATTATTAGTTTTACTGCAGATGATCTATCTTAAAAGCATTGAGCAATTTAATCTATATGGTTAGTGTTTCTGTTTAATGTTCTGGGAAAGATATTTACATTTCATACGTTAGTTTCAATATGAATATATATGTTGTCTATGATTATCCCAATTTATATAAGTAACTCATTGAAAATAGTAAGTGATGGTTGTTGCCCACTATAACCCCTCGATGAATCGGTATGTCTCCTAAGACAAGCTACGGTCTTGACCCAAGGCCTAGACAAAATGGTTTTTTATGGTCTTGGCATGAATCCTTGACGGTCTTCTAATGAGGTCCGGAATTATACATTACTAATTTTGAACCTATTAATTCAATGGTCATGAGTCTATTTGACTCGGATAATACCCATGATTATGCTTTGTTATGGAATTATTTATTTAACTCTTATCCCTACCATAATGTGTTCATGTTTGTTATTTTTAAAGGAATGTGTTTTTAGTTATTCACCATGCCTAATGTTTATGTTAATGATATATTCCACTATATTTATTAACCTTTATTAGAATTTGATCTCAACCCTTTCTTATCTTTCATTTTTTTAGGACATTAATAGGTATATAAATAAAGACATACTAAGATAACCTAGGAGTTATGGATGTTGTCAAATGAGTTTCTATATTGTTTTTCCTTTCATGTTGTAATGTTAAACTTATGTATGTATCTAGTTTTCCAAAACTAAAAATATCTTACTTCCTTTGGTTTATGAATTTATTTTAATTATGCTAATGTTTTGAAGTAATTCACTGGTTATGGGCAACGGGGTTTGGAGCATTACAATAACCCTTAATCGTGGTAATTAAAAAAATATTAAAGTTACTTTCATTTTTTCCAAATATAAAAGGGACATATTTTCTAAATTTAGAAATTTTGAATCTAAAGGGGGATTCCATTTTTCAAAATTTAAAACACAAAATTAGAAAAAATTAATTTATAATTAATCTCTTTGATTGAATATGAAAAACGGATTTTCATAGTAAAAATGATCAAATGATTGAAATGTTTTTTTATCCAAAATCAATGTGAAATTGATTCTAATAATCTAAATTATATTTAATGATAAAAAACATCTACATATATTATAAAACAAGTTAATAATATAATTTAACACTAAAAATTATTTAGATGAAAAAAATCAATTAAATTGTAATATTTTATCACTATTCATCAAAACATGAATCTTATTAGAAAAAATACCAAAAATTCATCTAAAGTGAATTTTTATATTACTATTAATTAAAATAATATTATTTGTTCAAATATAATTTATTAATCTGATAAAAATTATATTTGAAACAAGTACGCTGACAAAAGTCGGTAAAACTGTCATTTTATAAAAATACATCTTTTATCCATAAAATTAGATTTGTTCTTATATCTTATTTAGAAAACATATAGAATGAATGTGAACCATTATATTTAATTTTTTATATATATATATCATATATATATATCCAAAAATATTGATTTGTTTATTTTATTATTATATAACACACTTTTCACAATTAAATAGTTTTTATAGAAACATTTTATTTATATTATATTTTATATTTATTTTTAATTAATTAGTCACCAATTAATTCAAAAGTATAATTTCATAAGTTATTTAATCTTATTGATAACCAAAAATTGAATGTATGGGAGATAATTTCACTTTAAATAATAACAATAATAGTATATTTTGGTTAAGTTTAAGATCGGTGTTGCGTGAAATGTAATCTATCAAAGAAATTATATTAAGAAAGATACAAAACATAAAATCATGGGTAGTAACACTATATCCTCCTCCAAGAAATTGTGTCCTCACAATTTGTAATTTTACTTCGAACGTTGTTTGTTGATACTTTAAAATTCATTTCTGGGAAGCCTCATAGGAAATAGGGTTAATAAAATATCCTCTTGATAAAAGGTAAAGAGAAATGTGCAGGACACCATAAAATTAGGATTTTGAATTGGAAATAATTAATGGAAATTAAAATCATGGACACAGAAGATAAATCAACCTATAAATTTTTTATGGAGAGTGATAAAGAATATGGTCATCATAATATTTACTATCACAAAACTATAAATTAGTGATTATATAAAGAGGCCATTGATTTCTTAGTAAGAAAATTAAATAAAAAACATTTTTGTTCAAAAATAATTTTCCAAGAGTTGAGGTATTATTTAAATATCCAGATAAACCCTTTATAAATTAATCTTGATTGATTTCATTCTATTTCATGGGCACAATCACTTCCATTCACTGTTCATAGATCTATTTTCAATTTATTATTTACACATGGAGATGGATCATCAAGATGGATTGGTATTCCTAAAGAACTTATAATGAAAGTCCCAAATATATTTCTTCAAACTATAAAATTTATCAAAACCAAGATGGTTATCTTATGATATCAAATATAATAAACCTCACATTAACTAGAAACAATAATATCCAATGTTTATCTTAATCAATTCTAAACTTATGACTCATAGAAAATATATCTATCCAAATTTTCAGTCAAAAAAATATTAAACATCCAAAATAAATATTAATATTAGATTCCCCAAACCGCAAAATGTAGATCTTATTGTTGCATACCACATATATGAATACCTTGATCACTTTAAAAATCTTAATGAAAACTTTCATGCTTCTAATTCTTCAAATAAAAAGTAATACAACACAATACTTATATATCATGTGACTATCTAAACTAGAGCACCATTTATAAAATAATTCATGAATCCATATACACAAGAAAATTAATCATTCTAATTTATTCTTAAACCATTATCTATGATTCATTATCTTATTCATTAATACCTCACTCATTTCATTTGTATTTTATAGTCTCTTCATCATCAATAGTATAACCATATCATGTATAAACTTACATATTCTAATCATTGACTAAAACCCAAAGAACAATGTGAACAACACTAATCATAGTGATATATTAATGAGGAATCATTTATCGTATTTCTAAATCATGACACATTATTAATCTATGAATCCTTAGGTTCATCCTAGGATATCAATTGTCATTTCTAAATTCGTAGGATGTTATCCTATACTTAGACATATCTTCAGAGTTAGTCATACTGTTATGTTTTCTAATCGATGATTTTCTATATCTAGTTACCATGGTTTTAATTAAACTATCTCTTATACCAATTCTAATGTCCCCTACCCCAATAACCCAAACTCAGTGCCTTACATTATTACATTGTAAAAAAATAAAAGGAATCACATCCCAATGGACTAAATAGTTTATTAGTATTTATAAACTAGATATATACTTGAAATATGCATTACATTTTATAAAATTAAGTAAAAAAATAGTTTCATTGAGTCAACCATTATTCCCCACTTCTATAATCATATATAAAAATCATAATATATTTCTTGGAAAATTTTGGAAAATTGAATGATGTGTAATTGGTGAGCTCAAATTTGTTGGATTTTCATGGCTATGAAGAAGACGCAAGAGGGAGTGAATTGTGTTCTTTAATAAATATTGAAAATATCAAAATGTACCTATTGAAATTAAATGTTCTCTTTCTTCTCACATAATATCAAAAATGTAATAGAAATAAAAAAATTGAAAGGAACACAATAATTTATAGTTGTTCAGGGCACTTAAATCCCCAATTCGACTCTGCCAATACTCTACTCCATGAACATGGTCATTTTCAATAGTAGGTTCTCTTTTCTATAGACCACTAAAATGATTATAAGAACATTAAACCTTACAAATATTTTACTGGGCCTTCTTTTTTTTAAGGGAAAGAAAATATCCACATCTTAGTCCAAGAATTTGACAATCAATAATGAATCAGTCTGAGAAGCTGATACCAAAAAGAAAATAGATGAGGTTATGATTTTTTTAAATAGGTTAATCTCACAGTGTCAGTGGCGACAAACATATATAGATGATCATTAATAATTTGTTGCAGCCATAGTTATAAAATATTAGTCATTTTTGCATGTTCTTCCTCATCTTTAAAAAGTAGCGAATCGATTGGACAATGTTGCTCGGGATTTTTTCTTTTATACACTATGAGAGAATAATGATTCATAATGAATATTTATCTCTTTATCAAATTGATGTGAAGTAGAATATTTCAGCACATTATTTTCATTATATTTTTCACATTTATGCTCTTCTTTTTATATTAATTTCTTTTCCCAAGAAAGATATATACTGAAAATAAATATCCAGCAGTAAATTCTCTCATATTCTATAGAATATTCAAAAAACATTATAAATATTCCTATAATAGCATAGCAGGAGTGCCTCTTCCTGTATAATAAATATCTAATAAAATAATTCATAATAAGTCAAATGAATCATCCAATAAAATATCAAGAATAATAGAAACGTTGAATGATTTAAAATTCCCATTCAAATCCATTCAATCCACTTTAAATATAGTGAAAACAGTACTTGAAAACTACTAGCACAATTTGAATCTAAATTATAATATTAAAATTTGAATAAAATTATGTCCTCTAACTTTACTAGAAAAATTATGTTAGATAACACATTCCATTTTCTCTTTAAATTTTGCACCATAATATTTTCAATCTCTTCATCCATAATCCTTTAGATTTATTAGAACTTATCCAACTAATAAAATGATCAAAAAATTCCATATAATAATTTATAATATTAAAATAGCATGAAACATATGAAACTAATTATCATAAACTACTTTGAATATATTTAGAATGTTAGATATTCTCATATATCAAATAATAGATAATCTCATTATCTCCCTATATCCATGTAGCTATCATTATTCAAACATAAAAAATATGTAGACATTACATTCAAAAGGATCTGAATATTTTAATTCTTACCATCTTGAGTTTCCTTTTATATTCTTGAAGATGTAGAAGATGTATTCCCTTGATGTGAACTTCAATAGTGTACAACAGACCAATTTATATATTTCAGAATATAGTATTACAGGTTCTTTGGAAAAGAAGATCATTTTCTCAAGCAATGATAATGTGTACCTAAAGTCATATTTCAAAAACTTCATCCTTTGGTTTGATGAGATTTTTATGCAGTATTGTTGTAGAAGAGTTTTCCTATACATGAACTTATTTTTATAATTAATTATCATGAAAAATATATGTTACGAGCCTCTGAAAGATGTAGCAAATAAACTTTTAGCATGTAGAGTTTCATCATGTCAACATGGAGGAAACTTAACTTCTGTTTTAAACTTTTAAAAATTTATCTAAACCTCCATTTTTTTCCAACACCTAACAGGGTACAATTCATCACATGATGTATCCACCTGAAGAGAGTTTTATAAAATATAGATTATGTTTTTTAGTGGAATAAATTTTATATAAAACTCCAAAAACATATTGAAAATTAGTTCATGATCTTATGTTTTAATTTCATAAATATGTAGTGAATTTAATCTATTTTGATGAAATGTTTCATGTTTTAATGATATGAACAATAAGATTAGTATTATTTGTCAGAGAATAACAAAAATTTTCAGCCATAAAGTATGGTACCTTCATTTTGGAATGTAAGGTTCAAGAACGTTGGGTTATTGAAAGTATGGTTCATGAACATAGGAGTCATTACCAACATTTTGGGGTTCAGTAAAAGAAGGGTTCATGAACATATTTTTCATTACCAATGTAGTGTAGGGATCACTGAATATAGGGTTCATGAACGTAGGGTTCATTACCAACGTATGGTTCATGAACCATAATTTTGTATCAAAAGTGTGGTAGAAAAAATAGGGTTTATTAACCATGATTTCACTTCCCCAAATGTGGGGTAGATTATCCATAATTTCCATTTCTCAAACATAGGGTCTATTAACAAACATTACATTTCTTAAACGTAGGTTTGCACTGTTCAAAAAGTAAGCCTCAAATAATCCTTCCAAAAACTGGAAAACTTGCATTAAGAGAAATTATCTTATTTTGAGCACTTTAACAATATATTTAGTCTTTTTCCTAGAAGACTTGTATTTATAAAATATTAATATATTTCAAACTGATCAATAATCGAGTCAATATGACTTATATATCCCCTGATATCATCAAGAAATATAAGTAATAAAATTCTAGAAAAAATATATTTGAAATTGAGATAAACATCTTGGACTTTCATCCCACTAGGTTTGAAGTTATTCTGATATCTATAGAAATTTCCTTAAATCAAATATAATATCTTTTAAAATATGTTCACTTTAGAGTTGCGAAATTTCTTGAACAACTTTAATGATTTTTAAGAGTCCTGGAACATCCTTTTAATACTAACTCGTAAACTAATAATGTTTAGATAAATTGTTTTTCTATCTAATGGTATAAAGAGAAAAAGATATGTTCACTTTAGATAGATATATCATCAAAATTCAAAGATGAGTTTAACATAAAAACTGCAGTGTCACTTCAAGAACTTGTAACTGATTCTGTGAATTTATTCACCCTTGAGAAAACTGAATTGGATTTAGATATTAATAGATGAATTAAATTTAATCTTCTTATATTTCCATCAGATCATACACAAACTAAATCTGAAACCACTAAACAAAATTGTTATAAGACAAAGAATGTTGGGTTGAAGTTACTATCAAAACTAAATGAAGATTATAATGACAAGTATCCACTCAATATTCTCACCATTCTTCACAAATACAAAACCCTAATTAAATACCAACTTTTATCCCCCTTTTGTGAGGATAAAAAATGTGTGTTCTTGGGTTTATTAAATAATATAATATAATTTCTATTTTTATAAATAATTGAAATTTAAAATTTAAGTAACAGTATCAAAAATATTTAATATTTAAAATACAAAATTTTATTAGCCCTTCTTAAAATATTGAAAAGATGAGTTATTGAAAAGTTAGTTCTTAATACATGCAGTAATATAAACTCCTCCTAAATTAATGTTTCATTTAAAAAGATAAAAAGATATATTCAATGTGACATAAAAACATATATTACATTATTCAATGAATTAAAACTATTGGAAATGAATTTATTAAACCATATAATTCATTCCATTATAATAAAACTTTTAAAAAATTTGATATATTAATGTAACACAACTTAAAAGAAGTATTATTATAAAATATATTAAATGAATTAAATATAAAATTAAAATAATATTAATTAAATGAAATTATTTTCAAATAATTTAAATAAAAGTGTCACGACCCATCCTCGGGGCTCATACCGTGACTACCCCAAGCCCGTCTTCCATAGGCCAGGGGCTGGCGACTAGCACCAAGGCGTAATTCCCGGTAAAAAGGGAATGCATTTCCTTTGTAAAGTAAACAAACACCACAGAGCAAACAAGCAGTAGAAGTAAACACTAAGTAAAAACTGGGTACAACAGTAAGTGCGGAAAAAAGTAAGTGGGCCAGAATACAAACCCAACTGAAAGTAAAGTAGAACTCGAAAGAGAAAACAACAACAGAAAGTAAAGCCACAATGTCGAGCCATCCACTAGAAGTCCCACCTGAAGGGTGAGTACAAATGGCCTCCACAGCTCCTAGGGTCCAGCCGTTCGCTCCGAGTACGTCCCACCCAGTGGTCCACCTCCAGGTACCGTTCTGCTCCACAAGCCTCAACCACGATCAGTGTTGTCCGTCGTCTGCAACCAACACAACGTAGTGCGGGCATAGCCCGTGCAGGGGTGAGTATAAGATACTCAGTAGGGACCCTGAGACCCCCGATGGTCTCCCAAAATCCACAAAGTATAATCCACAAAGTAAAGATACAATCACGAAGTAACATCCGACACTACTTAGGTATATGCCCATACATATACCTAAGTCATCAATTCCAGTCCGCTCAAACCTCCGAGCCCAAGTACAACCCAGTCCACATAGGAAAAACACAACACAGTCCACACAGGAAAGGAAAACAAAATTCACACAGGATAGCACAACACAATCCACAAAGGAAATCAAAACATGATTCAGCTCACACAGGTGTACTTATTCATATGACGATAGAGATGATCAGGTATATCCACTGATTCATCTAATCCGTCGGACCCACAAAGGATCGATAGGTACTAACCCCCATAATGACCCACAAAGTTCTAACCCACACAGGATCGATAGGTAACTAAACCCCGCTAAGACCCACACAGGATCGGACCCACACAGGATTTGTAGGCGCTGGATCACACAGAACCACTGAGCACTGACCCACACAAGATCAGACCCACACAGGATCGGTAGCACTGATCCATGTAGGATTGCTGAGTGTTGTAGTCATCGTCGTTGAATCCATGGAGGATTTATGTACAGTCTTCGTCGTCGCAGTCGCAGCCAGCTCTAGGGTTCCCGCACCCCACAATCTCGTTTCGAGAGGATCCTCTCCTCGAGTCAAGGGATGGACACATCAACCTTCATGAAGTCCAGGGATGATGTAACCCAACGTTTCGTCCCACGTCTTAGGGGAAAACCACAAAAAACGTGCCCAAGTCACCGAGAACAAGATGACCAAACCAATTTCCAAAAGTACACGGCGTGTAGATATATGATATATGCCGTTTCATCTGACACCGGGTACTGCCCACGTGTTACGGTCCGTGTCGCAGGGCTTTTCATGTAAAAAGTAAGTACACGGCGTGTGGTATGGTTACACGTCGTGTCTTCTGTCCACGGGTATTGACCGTGTTCCACAGCCCGTGTCGACGGGTTTTTCATGTAAAAAGTAAGTACATGACGTGTGGTGTGGTTACACATCGTGGCCAGACATCTAGGTCAGCTCCGTGTATTCTAGCCATGCCTGGTCGTGTGGTGGAGTACATACCCGTGTACTCAAATCCATGTCCGTGTATCCCCGGATTACACGCCGAGTCCCGCGAAGCTGCTTCTGCTATTCTGCGTAGAGATTACACGCCGTGTGTCTGGGGTCACACGTCGTGTGTTACTTTTCTAATCCCAAAACTCCAGCAGCAGTACACCCACACTACACGGTGTGTTCGTCAGTGGAACATGCCGTGTATTCTGGAATTTTCCAGAATCGACGCCTCCATCCAGCATGCCTCATGTGCTATCTGTTCTTCGTTCTAACGGTCCGCTCATCATAAAACATCAAAAACTATGTTGCCCCAGTGTCCTGTAATCGTCTCCGGTGTTTTTGGGCCTCTGATCGGCTCTGAAATCACGATTTGATTCACCTACTCGAAGAACGGTCAAGGGACGGTCTCTCCCATTCCGGTTTGATCTATCGCCCGCTACCGTCGTCGCACCATCGCTAGGACGTCATGATGTTGGATCTTCAATTGGGATCGTTGCGTCACACAACCAACTAGAAACGTTCCGGTGTTCGTCACCCATGAAGAACACGAAGAACCCACCAAACATTCAAAAAAATGGTGGAGGGATTGGGCCGTCTTCGTTTGGCCCGGTCCTTCCACGTTAGTTTGGTAGAAAGCGGGTCAAGTTAAACAAAGGAAGGACGAATCAGTGTTTCTCAAATAAAAACACACCCTGACCTTGATAACGAGAAGAATGAAGGTTCGTCGCGGAACAGATCGTCGTAGAAGAAGACTCTGAAAGCGTCATCAGCGTGACGGAGAAGAGAGTCGTCGGCGTCGCGGTACACGGTGTCGCGTCGTCGATCTCTGAGGATGGCATCTCTCACCGGCTGCGGAGAGGGAAGAAGTCGGTACGACGAACTCCCCTTTGAGGTGACGAAGTTCTTCATCGAAGGTTCAGCGTTCTTCGCGTTCTACGACGAGGAAGAAGATGAACTTCAAGACTTAGAGTTTCCTTCTCCCCAATCCCCATACACCACAAGCCAACCTAATAAAATAAGATCCCTCTCATTTTATTATCTTAATTCATGCCTTTCAAAATTACAAATTTCAAATACATAACTCACTTAATTAAATTAAAGAGTTGGCATTGAATAAATCTGGGGAGAGGGAAGGTCACAAATTAAATTGGAAGTTTTAAGGGTTACACACTTAAGAGGGAGATTAGAGGAGTTAGGGAATACGAGAAGATGGGGGCTCGTGTGGGCCCCAACGCCCTCATAACCTCACATGGGAAGTTGGGTGGTTGTGGGACCCAACAACAACTTCTCATGAGATAATTTAACTACCAAGGATAAAATAAATTTTCACACAATTTATTTTACCTAACATTTAATTCCCTAAATTTTAACAATTCCTCCCAAGCAAACGCAACTCCAGAAAAGGCGTTTCTAAGCAAATATCGGCGATGTGATTCCATCGGTGCCCTCGGAATTCGATTCCGAGTACCGGTTCAAAATTTAGTAATTCCCGCTCGTTCATTCACTGAACGTACCCGAGCTAAACTTCAGATAGAAATTCCGGGCACACCGGGCCTCTGAATCAAGTGTCGTCACAAACTGTGTTCTTATAAAATCCCAAAGAAAATTACGAAAAAATATCCCTTGAATTTTACGGGTCTTTACATTACTCCCACCTCAGGGCTTTATGCCCCTGTAAAGATACCTCGAAAACTAGGAAAACAAAAGTGGGTACTAGGCACGCATCTGAGCCTCCCTCTCCCAAGTGCTCTCCTGAAGATTCTCGTGCTTCCATTTGATGTGCACTAGAGGAATCGACCGTCCATGTAGGACCCGCTCCTATCGATCCTCGATCTCCACTAGGACCTCTGTAAAAGTTTCCACATCATCAATTTCCAGCTCCCCATGGTCAATGATATATGTCGGGTCGTGCACGTATCTCCTCAGCTGAGATACGTGGAAGATGTCGTGCACCCGGTGCAACTGAGGTGGTATATCCAAGCAATAAACCACCTCACCAATCCTGCTGAGGACCTGTAACGGTCCGATGAAGCATGGAGACAACTTACCCCCTCGGCCAAATCTCTGTAATCCACGTCGAGGTGAGACCCGCAAGAAGATGTGGTCGCCATCCTCGAACTCCAGTGGCCTCCGCCTCCTGTCAGCATAAGACTTCTTCCAGATCTGAGCTATCCTCATCCTCTCCTGGATGATATTGACCTTCTCTTTCATGGCCTGGACCATCTCCAGTGCCACAAGTGCTAACTCCCCAGGGTCTGTCCAGCACAAAGGAGATCTGCAAGGTCGGTCGTACAACACCTCGTATGGTGTCATCCCGATGGTGGAGTGGTAGCTGTTGTTATAGGTGAACTCCACCAAGGGTAAGTGGTCCTCCCAGCTACGACCAAAGTCGAGGACACATGTGCGGAGCATGTCCTCGAGAGTCTGTATGGTCCTCTCCGTCTGACCATCTGTCTGAGGGTGAAAGATGGTGCTCAGACGTAGTTGCCTCCCAAACACCACCTGCAACCCCTTCCAAATCCGGGAAGTAAAGCAAGCATCTCGATCGGAGACTATAGATGATGGAACACCGTGAAGCCGAACAATCTCCTGAACGTAGAGACGTCCCAAGATCTCCACTGAGCCCTGCTCTCTGATGGGTAAGAAGTGTGCCGACTTGGTGAGTCAGTCGACAATCACCCAAATGGAGTCGTGACTTCTGGAAGTGCGTGGAAGTCCAGTCACGAATTCCATAGATATCCCGTCCCACTTCCACTCCAGGACCTCCCATGGTTGTACCAAGCCTGCTGGTACCTGGTGCTCTGCCTTCACCTGCTGGCAGGTGAGGCATCGAGAAACGAACTCTGCCACAGCCTTCTTCATGCCTGGCCACCAGTGTTGTCGTCTAAGGTCCTGGTACATATTCGCCACTCCAGGATGTACCGCCAAAGGAGAAGTTTGAAACTCTATCAACACCTCCTCTCGTAAAGCAACTGGTACCAAGGTACATCCTCT
The DNA here is from genome assembly GCA_963277665.1 of Viscum album. NCBI lineage: Eukaryota > Viridiplantae > Streptophyta > Magnoliopsida > Santalales > Viscaceae > Viscum > Viscum album. Next base: position 1,389,880,879 of record OY728126.1, on the reverse strand, counting down.
GAAAAGGATGTCTTGCTCTCCTCCTAAGGAGAAACCCTCAGGTGCTTGTCCTGAGGATATCTGTGCACGCCGCGTCTCACAGTCGGCATCCCCACGCTGTGCCTCTCTGACCCTCTGTAGTAGTGGAGGAGTGATTGTGAGAGACTGAAGGAAATCTGCTCCATCTCTATCCACAATGGATATCTGCAAAGCGGCTAGCTTCTCTATCGCCTCCCCAAGTAGCTGAATGCCCGTCCTCCTGCTGAGAGCATCGGCTACCACGTTTCCCTTCCCAGGAGTGTAGACTATCTAAAAGTCATAGTCCTGGAGGAACTCGAGTCATCGATGCTGTCTCGGGTTTAGGTATTTCTAAGAGAAGATGTACCTGAGACTCTGATGGCCAGAAAAGACTGTAAAGCGCTCGCCCATCAGATAGTGTCGCCACATCATCAGAGCGAAGACCACTGCTGCTAACTCGAGGTCATGGGTAGTGTAGTTCTGCTCATGAGGCCTCAAATTACGTGATCTATAGGTGATCACTGCCCGCTCTTGCATCAGGACACATCTGAGTCCGGTCCCTGATGCATCGCAGTAGACTACGTACCCTACTCCCTCCTCCGGCAACATCAAGATAGGTGTGCTGGTCAATCTCTATCGCAGCTCCTAGAAGATCTGCTGACATCTGTATGACCACACAAAGGGTCTCCCCTTCTTCGTAAGATCTTGGAGTGGTGATGAAACTCTGGAGAAGTCTAGTACAAATCTCCGATAGTATCCAGCTAGTCCCAAGAAACTCTGCACCTCTGTCACGCTCCTGGGTGGCTCCCAAGCTAACACTGTCTCGATCTTCGCAGGATCCACCACAACTCCCTCCTCAGAGATGATGTGCCCCAAGAAGTGGACCTCACATATCCAGAACTGACACTTCGAGAGCTTTCCATAAAGCTGGTGCTCTCAGAGTGTGTCTAGTACAACCCGCAAGTGGTAAGCGTGCTCCTACTGAGTGGTCGAGTAAATCAAAATGTCGTCGATGAAGACCATGACAAATCGATCGAGGTATGGCTGAAAGATCTTGTTAATGAGGGCCATGAACACTGCTGGAGCATTTTTTATGCCGAATGGCATAACCAAGAACTCATAGTATCCATACGGACATCTGAAGGCCATCTTCTGCACGTCCTCGTCCCGAACTCTGAGCTGATGATAGCCTGACCCGAGGTCTATCTTCGAGAACCACCGTGCTCCCTTGAGCTGATCGAAGAGGTCATCAATCCTCAGTAGTGGATACTTGTTCCTCACTGTCACCTGGTTCAGACGACGATAGTCGACACAAAGTCGCAAGATCTCGTCCTCCTTCTTGGCGAACAAAATCGGGGAAGCCCAGGGTGAAACACTAGGTCGGATGAATCCATTTCCTTGCAAGTCCTCCAACTGTACCCGTAGCTCTCAAAGCTCAGCGGGGGCGATCTGATACACTACAGTGGATATCTGGGCGGTCTCGGGGTACAGGTCAATATAAAAGTCTGCCTCTCTACGTAGAGGTTGTCCTGGAACATCGTCGGGAAAAATGTCCGCATACTGATCCACCACTACAGGAAATCTAGGAATCTGCACGTCAACTGGTCCTAGGATGAGGCTAGCCAACTGAAGAGTGATGGGTTTTCCTCTCCTCTGCGAAAGTCCATCCTGTACTGTGAAGGCTCCCTTTTTGCCAGTGAAGGTGAACATGCTTCCGTCGGTGCGTACACATCGCACCTTGCGCCTAATACAGACAATCTGATCATGGACTGTAGATTACCAATCCATGCCCAAGATGACGTCGTAATGCCTCGATGTTGCGACAATAAGATCCTAGCTGAAGCTCTTATCTCCTAGAGTAAGCTCACACTGCCGGCACCTGTGTGTTATCGTCGAGTCTGCTCCCGTAGGAGTCTCTAGCCGTAAAGATCGAGCCAACGGCTCCGTCAGAATCTCCGATCTCCGAAAAAGGGCAGCGGATATGAAATAATGACTCTCTCCTGTGTCTATAAGTACTAAAGCAAGGGTGGAATAGCCATAGATAGTACCTCGAATCATCTCGGGCACGCTGTGGTCGTAGGCCTCCGCTTCCTGGAGCTGTGCTTGTTTCGGCCCGCCAACTCCCTGTGGTCGGGGAGGACCTCCCAGTGGTGGTGGTGGTGGAGCCTCAAAGCGTCGCCCACCACCTGCTGCTCAGCCAGCTCCTCTGCCTCGTCCGCCTGCTCCCTGCAGACCGCCACAGTCGACCCTCTACCTTTGCCTGGGTGGCCCCTCAACCGTCTGCTGCTCCTTAGCATGGCGGATCGGGCAGTCACGAGCCATGTGACCCTACCCGCCGCATGCGTAGCACTGTCTACCTCTCGAAAGACTGGCTCCACGCTGTGTTCCCTGCACAGCTGATCCAGTGTCCTGAGGTCGTACGCCTGAGGTTCTGGTCTTCCTGGACCCATGAGTCATCCGTCGACTACCTGTTGCAAAAGACTCTGCTATGTACCGCCCTACGGTAGGTCTCGTTGCTGATGTGGGCTCAGCAAGGAAGCTCTCGATCGGAAGAGTTCACTCCAGTACTCCTACCTATGTCAGAATGGTGAGGTAGATCAGCGATGCCCTGATCTCCTGCCTCAATCCATGCTCAAAGGTTCAGGACTTGAAGAATGGGTCTCGTACCATGTCTATCGAGTAGCGCGAGAGATCGGTAAATCTCACCGAGTACTGGGCGACCGTCAAGCTGCCCTGCTTCAGCTGTAGAAGCTCCTAGATGTGCACCGCACGGAGGGTGGCTGGGACAAACTCCGAGCGGAAGAGGCTCTCAAAGTCCGTCCAGAGGAGAGATGCCTCATCGTGCACCTGGAGCATCAAGCTCCACCATCTTCATGTTGCCGCGTGTAGTAGGCTCGCTGAGAGGATCACCATGAGGTCTGCTGGTGTCCTCACTAACCTGAAAACCCGTACTACTACCTCCATCCAGTCCTCGGCTGCCTGGGGGTCCGTCTCCCCGCCGAACCTGGGCGGTCGCTGGCGCTAAAACTCGTGCAGTGCACTAAGGCAACGTGCATCGTCAGCGGCTGGGGCTGGTAGCATCAGTGGCTCGGTGGGTAGAGGTACCGCCGGTTCCTCTGCTGTCGAAGGGCCCTATACCGAGGCCTCGTCGCTCGGTGGGCTGTCGTCACGCGCAACTCTCGGAACCCTAGCTGTCTGCCATCGTGGGGCCATCCTCAAAAGAGACAGGTGCGCCACGGTCAAAACAGTATACCTGGTGAGCTGACATAAAGTAATCACAAAGAAAAATTGAAACACAAATGCAATCAGTGTTTTCGTGCATTAAGACGGAAATCAGAAGTCAGGGTCCTGGTGTATGGATACGTCGGCCACTGCACCAACACTGGACTCCCTGGACTGATACCCACACTCAATAATCTTAACACTATTTCTTCACATAGAAAAATATCAGAGTCCTTAGTTCTGTGGTAGAACCAAACTCCTCTAATACCAATTTGTCACAACCCGTCCTCGGGGCCCGTTCCGTGACTACCCCAAGCCCGCCTTCCATAGGCCAGGGACTGGCGACTAGCACCAAGGTGTACTTCCCAGTAAAAAGGTAAGGCATTTCCTTTGTAAAGTAAACAAACACCACAGAGCAAACAAGCAGTAGAAGTAAACACTAAGTAAAAACTAGGTACAACAGTAAGTGCGGAAAAAATTATGTGGGCCAGAATACAAACCCAACTGAAAGTAAAGTACAACTCGAAAGGGAAAACAACAACAGAAAGTAAAGTCGCAACATCGAACCATCCACTGGAAGTCCCACCTGAAGGGTGAGTACATATGGCCTCCACAGCTCTTAGGGTCCAGCCGTTCGCTCCGAGTACGTCCCGCCCAGTGGTCCACCTCTAGGTACTGTCCTGCTCCGCAAGCCTCAACCACGATCAGCGTTATCCATCGTCTGCAACCAACACAACGTAGTGCGGGCATAGCCCATGCAGGGGTGAGTATAAGCTACTCAGTAGAGACCCCAAGACCCTTGAAGGTCTCCCAGAATCCACATAGTATAATCCACAAAGGAAAGATACAATCACGAAGTAATATCCAACACCGCTTAGGTATATGCCCTACATATACCTAAGTCATCAATTTCAGTCCGGTCCAACCTCCGATCCCAAGTACAACCCAGTACACACAGGAAAAACACAACCCAATCCACACAGGAAAGAAAAACGAAATCCACACAGGATAGCACAACTCAATCCACAATGGAAAGAAAAACATGATTCAGCTCACACAGGTATACTTATTCGTATGACGATAGAGATGATCAGGTATATCCACTGATTCATATAAGCCGTCAGACCCACAAAGGATTGATAGGTACTAACCCCCGCAATGACCCACAAAGGATCTGACCCATGCATGATCGATAGGTAACTAACCCCCGCAAAGACCCAAACAGGATCGGACCCACACGGGATCTGTAGGCGCTGGCTCACACAGAACAGCTGAGCGCTGACCCACACAGGATCGGACCAACACAAGATCGGTAGCACTGATCCACGTAGGATTTCTGAGTGTTGTAGTCATCGTCGTTGAATCCACGGAGGATTTCTGTACAGTTGTCGTCGTCGCAGTCGTAGCCAGCTCTAGGGTTCCCGCACATAACAAGCTCGTTTCGGGAGGATCATCTCCTTGAGTCAAGGGATGGACACATCAACCGTCATGAAGTCGATGGATGATGTAACCCAACGTTTCATCCCCCTTATTAGGGTAAAACCAAAAAAAACGTGCCCAAGTCACAGAGAACAAGACGACCAAACAATTTTCCAAAAGTACACGACGTGTAGATATATGATACACGCCGTGTCATCTGACACCGGGTACTGCCCATGTGTTATGGCCCGTGTCGCAGGGTTGGTCGTGTATAAAGTAAGTGCACGGCGTGTGGTATGGTTACACACCGTGTCTTATGTCCACGAGTATTGTCCGTGTTCCATAGCCCGTGTCGATGGGCTGTTCGTGTAAAAAGTATGTACACGGCGTGTGGTATGGTTACACGCCGTGGCCAAACATCTAGGTCGGCTCCGTGTGTGTTGGTCATGCCTGGTAGTGTGGTGGAGTACATACCCGTGTACTCAAATCCATGTCCGTGTATCCCCAGATTACACGCCGAGTCCCGCGAAGCTGCTTCCTCTATTCTGCGTAGAGATTACACGCCGTGTGTCCGGGGTCACACAGCGTGTGTTACTTGTCTAATCCCAAAACTCCAGCCGCAGTACACCCACACTACACGGTGTGTTCGTCAGTGGAACATGCCGTGTATTCTGGAATTTTCCAGAATCGACACCTCCGGCCACCACGCCTCCCGTGTTGTCTGTTCTTCGTTCTAACGGTCTGCTCATCACGAAACTTTGGACACAATGTTGCCCCGATGTCCCGTAATCGTCTCCGGTGTTTTCGGGCCTCCGATCGGCTCCGAAATCACAATTTGATTCACCTGCTCGAAGAACGGTCAAGGGACGGTCTATCCCGTTCCAGTTTGATCAGTCGCCCGCTATCGTCGTCGCACCATCACTAGGACGTCATGATGTTGGATCTTCAATTTGGATCGTTGCGTCGCACAACGAACTAGAAACGTTCTGGTGTTCTTCACCCATGAAGAACACGAAGATCCCACCAAACATTCACAAAAACGGCAGAGGGATCGGGTCGTGTTCATTTGGCCCGGTCCTTCCACGTTAGTTTGGTAGAAAGCTGGTCAAGATAAACAAAGTAAGGAAGAATCAGCGTTGCTCAAATAAAAACACACCCCTACCTTGATAACGAGAAGAACGAAGGTTCGTCGCGGAAAAGATCATCGCGGAAGAAGACTCTATAAGCGTCGTCGGCCTGACGAAGAAGAGAGTCATCGGCGTTGCGGTACACTTCGTCGCGTCGTCGATCTCTGAGGATGGCGTCTCTCACCGGCTGTGGAGAGGGAAGAAGATGGTACGACGAACTCCCCTTTGAGGTGATGATGTTCTTCGTCGAAGGTTCGTCGTTCTTCGCGTTCTACAACGAGGAAGAAGATGAACTTCAAAACATAGAGTTTCCTTCTCCCCAATCCCCTTACACCACAATCCAACCTAATAAAATAAGATCCCTCTCATTTTATTATCTTATGTAATGCCTTTCAAAATTACAAATTTCAAATACATAACTCACTTAATTAAATTAAAGAGTTGGCATTGAATAAATGTGGGGAGAGGGAAGGTCACAAATTAAATGGGATGTTTTAAGGGTTACACACTTAAGAGGGATATTAGAGGAGTTAGGGAATATGAGAAGATGGGGGCTCGTGTGGGCCCCACCACCCTCATAATCTCACATGGAAAGTTGGGTGGTTGTGGGCCCCGCCAAAAACTTCTCATGAGAGAAATTCCGGGCACACCGGGCCTCGGAATCAAGTGCCGTCAGAAACTGCATTCTTGTAAAATCCCAAAGAAAATTAAGAAAAATATTCCCTTGAATTTTATGGGTCTTTACAAAAAGATTTAAAAATGACTTTTTCAAATGTCACAAATGACAATAACATTTTGATTTAATAATTTACAACATACAGTAGTAGTTTACTTTCATACATTCAATTAATTTAAATAGAGATTCCTTGAAAACATGCCTAGAAGCAAGATAACCATTTATAAAAAATTAACAAAAGTATGTTTTATGGTCATTGGTTAATTAAATAATTTGATGAATTAAATAATATAAAAATAGGGTGAGAATATGATTTAATAGATTAATAATAATGGTAATAAAATATAGAGGAATAAAAAGATAAAACCATTAAATGTTTTTCTCCCTTGTATAAATCAAATAGTGCATTTAATATTAAAAATAAAATATTTCATGTATTAACTGTTACATCACTAATGAAGTTATAATATAATACAATAGTAAATAGTAATATAATAAGTTTCCATAGTTTTCAAGAATCAACCTAATGATGTAACAATGAAGTCCAGTGGCACATACCTTCAAAATATCAAATAGAAGTTTATTTTCATACTCATATATTCTTGGTTCATGCAGTGTTAGAAATGAATTATTTATTTCACTATATAAGATTAGATTGATCAAACAGATTATAATTTAATCTAGAAAATCCTTTTGAATAATGTACAAGATTGACAAAACTAAATTGAGGTGTTATAAAATAACAATCCTTAGTATAATGTCAGTTAATATCGAAATAAATACATTTAATGGTAGACAAGACTTTTTTATTCAAACCATGAACAAAATAATTATAAAAAAGTTTTGGTTTTTATCTATTACTACCAATACCAATTTTCCCTTTATTAATTTTTTTCAGAAACATTTATTCAAATTATTATCTACCTTAATAATCATACTAGAATCTTGATTTAAATTATCAAATTCATCCACTAATTCTTTATTTTTATTTTCATGGATAACACCAAAAAATTTGGAAGCATATAACATTAAATATACTATTTTCTTTGAAAAACTATAATTATCATTTGAAATAGTGCCATTAGATTTTCTATGTATTTGATATTATTTATTTAATGATTAAATTTTTTCTTAAAGAATAAAATAGTCATCATCATATTCATTTTGAGAAAAAATTTATAAAACGGAAAATTCAGAGTAATAAGATTATACCTCATCATTTTGATCCACATGTCTTATATTTACCTTTTGATTTTCATGCTCTTCTTCAGTGTTTGTAGTAGATTCGTTACTGGAATCCGGGTGACTATAATAAGAAATTTCATCCATATAAACATTAATTTTATCATTTTCCTCTTTGATAGAAATATGATTTTCAATTTTTTCTAGAAAATAAACTTTTCACATTTCAATCATCTCTTTGAATGCATGATTTATTTTAAATTGGAGTTCCCACAAAATCATCATCATTATTAATTTCTTTCAATTTATCTATTACATCATAATGAACTGTGATTTTCCCCTAACTCTCATAGGCAGTAACACATTGAGAACCATAACTAAATTCATCTGGACCATGTCTGCATATGGTATCATTCATAACTCTCTAATTAATATAAAATTTGGTTGCCTTTATATCATCCCAATTTTCTAGGTATTCGAGGATTTCATAAGGTTTGATAATCATCATATGAAATTTGAAACGATGATTCTTCAAATAGATATTCATGCGATCATTCCACGATCTATAATTATCACCATTAAAATAAGGACCACATATCACTGAGATACCTTCTTTAAGATCAGCCATTGAAATATGAATTTTTCTGAATCTTTTACCTCAGGCTTGTTGGAGACAAAGAAAATATTCAATATTACAAAAGTGTCTAACCTTTTAAATTACTTTTCAGGTATCAGATAGAAAAAAATTAATTTTATAGATTCACAAAAAATTAAATATAGTTATATATCACATCTTATAATACTTCTTGTTAGTATCAAGTAAAAATTGGTATCCAAAAATTGAAATAACTCTAATGGATTCCAACCTATGATACTACTTGTGGGAATCAAATATAAAAAATAGGATTTCCAAAATGAGTAATATTTCCAATAGAACATTCCCTCTAACATCAATTGTTTAGTTGGAATGGCTATAATGAAAAAATAAGAGGGGGTTGAATTGTATCCTTTAAAAAATATTGATAGTATTAAATCATCCCTCATGAAATGAAATGTACATTTTCTTAACTATTAATGTCAGAAAAGAAATAAAAAATAAATAAAGGAATATAACACAATAATGTATAGTGGTTCGGGGCATAGAAATCCCACAGTCCACTCCATCAACTCTCTAATCAACTATTTTGGTGATTTTCAATAATAGGTCCTCTTATCCATGGACTTATATAGATCAATTTAGGTAGTTGAATCCTTCCAAGGAATTTATAAGGCGTTCTGGTTCTTTAAAAGGAAACCAAAATATTCACAACTTAGTCTGAGAAGTTGAAACTCCACCATGACTAAGTCCAAGAAGTAGATACTACAAATAAAATAGATGAGAATATGTTTGTTTTGATATAGTTTTAGCTCACAGTTTTAGTGGAAACGTAATGATATTGATGATCATCAATAATGTACATCAGCTGTAGCAAAATAATGTTCAATATTGCAGAAGCTTCCTCTTCTTTGTACAATAACAAATAGATTAGACAATGATGTTCAGGCTTCCTTCTTCTTTACCCCATGAGTTAATGAGGATGTATAATGAATATTTCTTTCTTCTTTAAAACTATATCCAGTAGAATATTTCAGCACTTTATTTTCATCAGAGCTTTCATGTCTCCACTCTTCTTTGTATATTATTTTCTTTGAAAAATATTGATATATATAGAAAATAAATATACCTAACTAACTACTCTATACTTGCATTGGATATTCAAAAAAAATCGAGTCAACGAACTTCATAAATATCACACAAATGGCATAGAAACATTTCCTCTTCCTATAGAACAAATCTGTAAAAACAATAATTCAAAATAAGTTAAATAACCCATCTGATAAAATCTACATAATAATAGATGCATTAAATGACATAAAAATATAATTTAAATCCATTAAAACAATTTTAAATATAGTATAAGTATTTCCTTAAAACTAGCAACACAATCTTACAATGAATTCAAAGATTAAAATATGAATAACTTTATTTCCTTTGATTCTACTAGAAAATGATGTGAGAATAAACTGGTCATTTCTCACTCTAAATATTTCATAATAATATTTACACTCTCTTCATCCGTAATCCTTTAGATTTAATGTAATTTGTTAAACTTATAATCTTATTATATAATTCCTTGTAATAATGCATTATATTGAAATAACATGAAACATATAAAATCGGGTATTGCATCGTTCTTTGTAAATATTTAGAATATTGAATATTTTTATATGTATAACAACTAATAAAATTTTCATCTCTCAATATACATGATAAAATTGTTATTCAAACATAAATTATACGGCGACATCACATTCATACTGATCTAAATATTGTAGTGCTTGTCCTCTTGAACATCCAATTATATTTTTGAATGTGTAGATGATGTATTCCCATGAACTGAACTGCAATAGTGTAGAAAATAAATTCTATAGTTTATCATATATCAAATCAAGTTCTTGTGAATAGTAGCTCATGTTCTCAAGAAACGAGCAGGTGTACATAAAATCTTATTTCAGCATCTTCATCCAATAGTTTCGTGTGATACTCATGAAGTGTATATGTTGAATAGTTATCCTTCACCAGACCTTTTTTCAGAATTATTTATCAAGAAAAAATATATATTACGTGTCTCTTCATGATTCCAGAAATAAACATTCAGCATGTATTGTTTCATCATGTAAACATACAGGAAACACAACTTCAGTTTCTATCTTGATACAGTAGATCTCAATCTTCTTTTTTGCATCACATAATAGATTAAAATCTCATTATATGATGCATCCACATGAAGATAACTTTCTAAAATATATAATAGGTTATGTAGTAGAAAAATTTCTATTTAACACTCTAAAAAATAGTACATAGTAGCACATGATTCTATATTTTAGTTTCAAAAGTATATAGGGAATTTAATATCTTTGGATCAAACACATTATCTTTAAAACATATGCACAATCGTCTTAGTTTTATTTTTCATCAAAATAACAAAAAAAATAGCTTGAAAATATGGTACAGTTTTCCTAGAACATAGGGATCATGAACATAGGGTTTAAGAACATAGGGTTCATTAAAATAGGGTTTATGAACATATGGTACACTACCAAAATGGGTTTTGGTTCACTGAATGTAGTGTTCATGAACATAGGGTTTATTACCAATATAGCGTAGGGTTCACTGAAAGTTTTGTTCAATAAAAAGAATTTTATATCAAAAGTAGGGTTGATAGTATAGGATTGAATAAAAACAATGTATTTATTGACCATACTTTACCATAATCAAATGTATAGTTTATTAACCATACTTTCTCCTTCTCAAATTTATGGTTTCACAATTTATAAGGTATGGTTCGAATAGTCCTTTATAAAACTGGACATCTTGCATTAAGAGACTTCAATGATTTTTTAATCCCTTTAATATAAGATTCATCCATCATCCTAAAAGACATAGATTTAGAAAATATTGAAATCTTTCTAATGCATCAATAATCTAATCAATATTTCTTCTAATATCTACAGATCACTTTGAAAAATAGAAATAATAACATTCTATATAAATGAAAATAAAAATTAAAATAAACATCTTTGCTTTTTATGCAACCTAGTTTCTAGTTGTTCCAATATCGGTAGAACTTGCAATGAATCAAATATTATTTTTTTCAAATATCATCATTGTAGTGTTTCAAAAAAGATGCAGTTACTTTAGTTAATTTTTAGAGTACAGGAACATCCTTTTATGGCTTCCTCATAAACTAATAATTTTTAGATAAATCTCTTATCTATCCTATGGTATAATGAGTACATGAATCTATTCAATTAATATTTAGATATCATCATAATTCATAGGTGACTTTAATATAAATACTATAATGTCAATTGAACAGTATATAACTTCTTTATTGAATTATTTCTTCATCCAAACAACTGAATTGGCTTTCTACATTGACATAGGAAATGAATATAATATTTATATCTTTCAATCAGATCAAACACAAACAAAATCTGAAACACTTAATCAAAAACATTATAAAACAATGAATGATGGGTTGAAGTAATTACCAAAACTAAACCAAGATTAAAATGAAACGGTCCCACTCATAAAAATGTTCAGTAATGGTATGTGTACTGCTGAAGCTATGAGTAAATATGGAAGAAATAATATATCTAAGTGAATAACTGAAGGATAATTCATTTAAATAATCACATGATCTAGGAAACATAAACATAGATATCATACTAGTAGAATAATCACATGGAATATCAATAAATAATATCATAATAAATAAATGTAGAATGAAAAACATCACAAATATACCTTTGAGGGCCTGACCGAGACATCTGAATATAGATGGATAAGGCCTCAACAAAATCCATATCAAGATTGTCTCGTGAGACCTACTGATGTATCAAATTGATATAGAAGGCATCACCCAAAACATAACAGTAAAAATGCATTTATCATATGAAATTGGTGAAACGTAATCAATATAAACAATTTTTTGAAAATAGTATAAAAATGTAAATAACATTCCCCATTAGGTAAACATAATCACAACCCATCTAGAGTAATATTGTGAATGGTATCAAAATGTACATACCTAGTCAAACTAAAAAATAATCATTAAATAAAGTACTAAATATAGTATCATTAGAGATAATCCAAAATGAATAATAAGATTTTATGGAGGATTTTTACATATATGAAAATAATTTAAATGAGATATTTGAAAAAAAAATTGAAAAAATATAATCATTAAACAATCCAAAGTGTCCCATACAACTTTGAAACATTTTAATAGTAAGATAAATGAAGGAATAAAAATAAATATAACTTATAATATCATGAGAATAATTAGGTTAATTCTATAAAATTTGAATGGGGTAGTATATACACAACACAACAAATAAGTGGTGAATATGGTATATATCTCACACAAGTAAAAGTGAGATGAGAAACCCCTTACCTTATGTCTTCAATATCACCTTAATTTTGTGAACCTCTTGTATAATAAATATATTTTTATAATAAATCTATAATATATCCATATTAATTTCTATAATAACATATATTATTTACTTATGACTTTATATGTCCCATTTATTAGCAATTTCATGTTAAAATTATGGTTTGGTAATATACGATTTGTTTTTCGCATATGTTTTGATTTGTTATATTTTTTATAAACTTAATTATATCATCATTTATCAATATAAATAATTATGAAAATAAAATAAATATCATATATATTCATGATATATGTATTTATAATAATCTATAAAAGATAAAAATAGATTATGAAATTCATTATTCATGGAGACACTAGGTCATGAGTATGCATGAACATTTTTTCCAATTCCATGTCGTATTGAAAGAAGTAATGTAAATAATGTATTTATAGTAGAACTATTACGTCATATATATAATATAAATTCACTATACTCATACATAATAAATCCCATATATGGTGTGAATGAATCACATCGTTTTGATGAGGCGATAGTCCACACATCCACAACTGAAGTTATCATATTTACACAAAATGGAAACCATGAATGTGTGTTAATATAATAATTAGAGAAGAATAAAAAAAATATCATATATATCATATAAAAACAAAAATCCATCATTATTCCCAACCATGAAAGATTTCAATGGAAGAACGAACCACAACCATTCATGAGGCGGTAGTTTTCCATACACATGAATGATGATTGTGTATCCCATTTGAAAAAAATGTGTGTTATTGTAGGTTAAACATTTAATATAAAAACATATAATTATATAGAGGATAATTAAGTTTTTATATAAAAATTAAATAAAAAAATTAATTGGTTTAAGGAAGAAATAAAACAAAAACACTTGTTTATGATCATTACTTCTTCATTGGGTATCTTCTTTTTATTTTCACAAAAGACTTCTTTGGTTTCATTTATACCCAAAGTAAGACTTATAGGATTAATAGAGAGAAGTTTGGTAGATGAATGGGAAGTTTTTTATCGATATATAATTCTTAATGTTTTTTTAAGAGCTGACGGACAAGGTTCCCTTTAATAATTGAAGATAGGGGCACTTTTGGAAACTCTCCCTACTTGATAAAGGACATGTCACAATGGATCTATACTCACTATTTGAAAAATCTATGGGAATAGAGGTTCTTTTTCAATCCTATAACAATAGTTTTTAAAACCCATTGGCATAGGTTTTCATATTCCAAGAGCTTTTAAAAAAACTATTTATAAAGGTTGGTCTTTTCCAATGGCTTGTTCAAACAATTAGTATACACTTATAAATTTTGGAAGCCCACTCATGTTCCTCCTCCCCTTATCCTCATTCAAAACAGGTCTCCTACCAAGCATCTTCATTCCCCCCTCCCCTTGGGTGACAATGTTCATCCTCTTTCCTCCCCTCCTGCAATTTCGGCCACCCAATTTCCCACCTCATGCGACTTCAGCCACCCCACTTCTCTCCTTAAATTATTTTTGCCACCCCACTACCCTCCTCAAAAAAATTTAGTATTACCATCCACATGAATTGTTCTTTAATTGGAGATATTTTTTATGATCTTTGAGAGGTAACATTTTCTTCCCTCCTATTATTTCTTATCTGTAGTTTTTTCATATTTTTCATGTTTTTATTGAATGTGACATGGTTTTGATGTTTGGTGTTGGTTTTTATATTTCATTTTCTTCTTTTCCAGAGTTACAATGATACAAGTGTTTTCAAAATTCATATTTGGCCTAAATATTCACAGTTTTGACTATATGTAGAGTAAATTTTTATAGTATTCGATTATTTTGATTGTTTCTCAAGTTGAAAATGGGTGGACTTTCTTGACTAAATTTGTATTTTGATGGGAAATGGTTTTTATAAACAACTTATGTTTGATGAAAATCTATGGTTTTTCTCACAATGAAAAAATCATGTTTTTTTATTATAAGAAAAATCAGGTTTCCAAAGTGGGTTAATTTTTTGTGTTAGAAGAAGGATTTCATATAATAATGGTATTTTTTGATATAAAATATAAACAAAGTTATCCCATCAATTTTTTGGTAATAATTTTTGATTAATATACTTATTTTTTAAATTTTATAGTTATGGAATGTTATTTTGTACCAAAATCATTAGCTATGTAAGTTTTAGGTATAAAATTGAAAGCCTAGTTGGCACATTGTTATGAGTTGATCGTTAATGGATCCCTTTTTTGTCCCCATTTCTTTTCATGAGTTTTATTATCCGTGTGATGTATTATTGGTTATGAGATTCATGTTGTGATTATTGTCTAGTGGCTTCTTTTTGTCTTGTGATGATGTTAGTGTACATTATCTACCTAAATTATTATTCCATGAGGACACTAAGGTAGATAAGTGGGTAGTAGTGGGAAATTTTTTGGATACTAAAGATTTTGTGTTGTTCAGGCCCCCCTTAAGTGTATGTAAAACCTTTATCGTTGGTGTTTCACTAAGGAGACTACATAGATTGATTAAGTGGATATATGTATGATTATACCCAACTAAATACTAGGTCCATGTTTTCTGGTATTCTGTGGTCACGATAGTCATCATTATTTTACATAATTGTATGTATTTATCTTATGGATAAATCATTTATATATTTTTATTTGTATTTTTTATTTCATTAGTGTCCTTTATTGGTGAGTTAACCCTTTTATGGATTAAAAAAAATTTGTGTCATTCCATACTTGTATTTATCATGTTTTTTCTTGATTATTTACCCTTACTTTCTTGTTTTCCTAGACTTGGGTGTCTGTGTATGATTTTAACGAAAAATGGAAAATTTGGTTTTCATAGAGACATTAATATTTCCATGATTTTGAAATGTTTTAGACCATGTGTGGTTTTAATTTCAAAATAGTTACATTTACATATAATTTTCCCTTGTATATTTCATGTTTTTTTATATAACCAATTTTAAGAAACAATTTTATAACATGGGGATCACTAATGTAATGTGTATCATAAACATTTTTTCCACCATAAATTTAATGTGAAAATAAAACCCTATTTTTCCACACCTTATATTTAAATTTGTTTCTATAATAAAATGAATTAATGGGACTCATTGTGGTATCCTACTAAACTCAGCTCACACCCAACATACTAATGTTGGTGAGAATGTAGTCATATTGTCTTGTGAAGGTATTTTCATCTATTGGATTTTTTTTGATATAGTTCCATATTTCCTTGAAATTGGATGGTTATTGGGATTGTGTTGGTGACTTAATTATCTTGAGGGGATAGTGATCGAACCTTCAGTTTTTAAAATTTGTTGGCTTGAGTTTATTTTTCCCTTTTTGGTCTTACTTTTTATCTCATTTAGCTTCCATTATATTTCTGAAACATTTTACAATATTTTATTTTATTTCTACATTTATTTATTATGCTTATACATTCTTATTTATGGTACTCCCTATTCGAATAGATTCAATAGGTTTTTTAGGATGAAAATATCCCCATTGGTTATTTGTGACACCCTCAATTCCAACTGTCAGCTCAAGGGGATTGGCGAGACTCCACAGGTATACAGTGGGTTGTCTCTAATATCAATTGTATCCAAAAAAAATTAGATTATTATTTGGAACCTATGTTCTTGTTGTTTACCCTCTTTGTGTGGGTTTAAATAGTGGTTCCTAACTATGTTATTCATTTTTTTTGTGGTGTACATATCTATTTTTTGAAGTGGGGTTTAAAAAATATTTAAAATAAATAAAGATAATATTTAATCATATATTTATTTCAAACTATTTTGTAAATTACCTTGTGAGAGTGTGTTCTTTTTAATATAAAATATTGTTTCCAAAATAGTTTTGGAATAACTTTCATAGGAAATCATCTTTTTTGTTAATAAAACAATGAGATTCTGTTATTTTTTAAAACAGAATTTATGAAAAAAGGGCCATGTTTTAACACACTTTTGATGTGATTTCATTGAATTTCATAAAACCTTCTGCAAAATGGTTATTTTTTCATTTCAGTATAGTTATTTGGACCTCCTAATATTCCTAAGGACATGTTTGGATAGTAATCATAATAGTGAATTCATTAATGGTAGAGATACCCACCAGGGTTCATTATTTGTATTCATTGCTTATAGAATATGTAATTTCCCTTATTCTTTGTTTTGATAGCTAATGGTATGATTTTTTGACTTTAATATTAAAATTGGTTGTAATGTATTTATTAGTTATTTATTTCATTGTCGATTGGATGATATCTTTTTTATCGTGAAATATAATGGATTGAAGTTGGACGTATCATATCGATTTGATTTTAACTGAGTATCAAAATAATTTGAATTTTTTTAGATTTTTCATTTAAAAATACATCATATGTAGGTTCCATAAAGTGTCCATGCTATAATGGTTTTGCAATACCATATTTAATCTAGGAAGAAGTTATATACCATATAAAGAAATCTATATTTCAAACAAACTATTCTGTTTGGTATCACTATTGGAAAATGGGACAATATATTACTATTCATGAACAAAAACAATGAACTAGTATGTAGAATTTGATATTTGATTGGTTTCCATCTTTTTATCATCATGAGAGAGACATTATGTTAGTGCAAGAAGACAATGATTTCAATACACATGAGTAAAAGATTAATGATGATGATATTGAAAGAGTTAAAATTTTAATGGATGACCTCAAAACTCCAGTATATCCGGAATGCACTAAAATGGAAAAGTTGAAATATTTATTATAGTTATATCATTGAAAAACCATTTAGGAAATTTATAATACATCCCTTGATTATATTCTTACCTTTTTGAAGGAGTTTGTTTTAGATGGTGTATATATTCCCACAAATCATTAAAATGAAAATAAGTAAATTAAGAGGCTTGGATTTTCTACTAATAAAGATCACGCTTGTCTAAAAGATTTCAATTTATCTTAGGAGAAAATAGCTAATAGTAATGACTGTAAAGAATGTGGTACAGCTTTATGGAAGGAAAATATTTGTGGAACATGATATTTTGGCCACAAAACGTCATGTATATCTTTCCAATGATTCCCAAAAATAAAAATCAATCTTCTTATATTCTCTTCGTGGGTACGCCAGTCTATTGTAGAAGGGAAATGTAAAGGAAATGCCTAGAAATAGATATAGTAATCCACCTTCTCAAACTACCATTAAAAAATAATTTAATATCGAGTCACCCATTGGGTCATGCATGCAGAAATCCCATCCAACATGGGATGTAATTATTCTGAGAGAACTAAAGGTAATGATGATTTTATTAATCATACATATGGATTATAATGGAGGGAAGTTTATGGACAACATCCTTATTTTTCAATTGAGGTGTTTAATGTTAGGTTGGGCCTATCTGATGATGGTTTTAATCATTTTGGTTAGATGATTACATCACACAACAGAATCCGAATTTTTAGTCATGTTTAAAATATTCTTACATGGATTTACATGAAAAAACCTTCCAATTTCAATATTATAATGATATCTAGACCTTCTGTTCCTGGGAATGATATATGCGTCTACTCTATATCTTTAACAATATAGTTAAAGAATCTTTATGGTATGGGTTTGTGGAGATTTGATGCTTCTTCCAAAAAAATATTTCTAATGTGTATTTCCCTTCTATAGACAATAAGTCATTTCCCTGCTTGTGAAACAATGTATGGTTGGAGTACGATGGTAAAATATCATGTCTTAGATCATTAATTATACATGACTGAGATAGAATAACTATCTTTATAAACTTCTGTTTCATGGGTTATCGGTGATTCATTCCAAGGGATCATCAATACAGGAAGAATCAACAGAGGTTTGAAAATTTTTGACACTAAATAACCACATCAATGTATGTCATGTAGTGACGTTCTTAATGAATTGAAATGTTTCATTTTTCTATTAGGGAATGGTCAATTGAAATCTAAAAAGAATAATAATTTCAACACTAAATCTACTTACAATTGGAAAAAGATATGTATCTCTTTTTAGTTTCGATATTACTCTACCAATTTGTGATGTCATTATTCAGATGAAATGATATTTGAGAAAAATATATCTAAAATGTTTCTTACAATTCTTCTAAACATCAAGGGGAAGACCAACAATGACATCTGATCTCGTCGGGACTTTTTGGATTGGGGTATTCAACCAGAACTGCATCTTTTGTCTATCGGTAAAAACAAATGGAAAGCTTCTTATTATTATTATCTGATGGAATCATTAGAGAAAGTTCAATTTATAGAATTTCTAGATAATATCAAGGTTCATGATGGATATTCTAGAAACATACTTGAATGATTCAAAAAATGGATTTAAAACTAAATTCCCCAAAACACCAGATTATTATATCATTCTTCGTGAATTGATTCCAATAAAAAATTTTAATTTTATATCCAATAATGTAAAGGGGTAAATGAATCAATTTTTCTATTTTTTGTAGATCTTTATTTTAAAGGGTTTTCCAACTCCTTCTTGATAAAAATGCAGCAGGAGGATCCATTATTTTTTGTGATAATGAAACAAAATTCCTCCATTATTTTTCACCTACATGTTGCATATAACAGTTCTTCTTCAAGTTGAAACTCTTCCTCAGGAACGAGTTTATTTTTTGGGGATGTATCCAACTAAAATGAATTTCTAAACAATTAAATCATATTTCAGAAATAATAATTATTGGGTTGGTCCATTTTTTTGAGGTTATCTAGCTCAATAATATATGAATTTTGTTTCAATGTATTTGCTTGATGTGAGAACAATACATAACAGGACAATTAGAAATTAAGATACTCGGTATAGGGAAATTGATCCCTTATTTCCATTTAATTGTATTATTCATATTTATCTTAGGTATTAAATTTAATTTTTGTCTCCATTTCTCGAGATAAAAAGAGCATTGGAATTTGGCCCCAATTCCTTGGTTCTCGAATGAAACTCTTTAATGATAAATTGTTATAATTTTGTTACAATTTTTCGAGTAGTGAAAATGAGAACATTGCAGGATGAAGTTATGTTAACTCCTACAAATTATTTTAATGCTAGTTCATGAGATAGCCTTCATCGATATGAATATATGTATTATTATAGACCTATTTATAAAATATTGTTATTGGATTTATACTCTCAAGGTCGAGTCACAATGATAAAATGTAAATGGTTTGACTCAATGATGAGACAAGGTACATTTATTGTTGAATATAGATTTAGATATATTGAAAAGAGATTATTCCTACATACTGATTACTCATATTTTCCCATTGTGTATGTTTAAGTTGAACCTTAAGAATTGTTGGGTAATATACATAACAAACCATATATTTTCACAATTCATTCAAATTACCTTAACATGAGTTTCTCATTTTATCATTACTATAATTAAATTAATTCAGTTTTATTTTGGAATGATATGTTTCTTTTAGTATTTCTTTGTTTCATTTCATTTAATTATATTTATTTTAATTTAGATAAATGGATTTAAAACAGGTTTTTAAAAAATCTATAACTTTGTTATAAAATTTTCTATTAAAATATGTTATGAAATTGATTATTCCTTCTATGACTTCTAGTTTTTATGCATGATTTATAAAAATGGTTTCTATAAAATGTACATTTCATTCTTATGCAGATTATTCCAAATACATCAGATCTTCAAAAAAATCGGCGATTTGATCTCGATTGATAGGTGTGAGAGTGTGTGTTTCCTACTTCGATTCCCTTAGTAAAATAATTGTACTTTTTTCTGAGTTACATATAATGTCATATTAATATTATTTATCAAAAAAATAGGGACATTTAGTTCCACTAGTGTTGAATCCTTATCCTTCTATCATGGGTACGAGTTGGGATGGTCCTAGATCTAGATGTTGCTCCCATCATACATATTCCCACACTAACCCACCAGTGGATACCACATCTTTCTATCCTCCACTTGAATCTCAAAGGATGTTCTTATACATTCCTCCATCATAATCTCTGCTACCCTATTATTTACATACCATGTATATCTCACCTCCATGGATGATCCAACTGATGCCTCTGTCATGTCATTTGGAATCTTCTTCCCATACTATGTCTACATTTCCTCCACAGATGTTCCCAGCTTTACCATATTCCTATCCAAAGATGTACCCCTAATCCTACTACCAATATTCATATATGATTACACCACCACCAATTCCTACCATCCATCCATCATTTTATGATTTTGTTCCTTCAGCTTCTACTCTAGTTCAAGAAGACCACCCAAATCAAGAATTAGAATAGAAACTTCCTTCAAGAGATGCTAATCTAGGATATCACATAGATCCATCACAGTTTATTGAGTAGCTTGAATCATGTTTTTTTATTATAACTGTGTAAAATTGTATAACTTCATTTTTGTCTTGTTGTTTCGTGAATTAATTTTTATTCCCCCCCCCCTCTTTTCTTATTTAATGAGATATTTTTCTAGAAGATGTGGGGACACTCATATGTAGGAATCATAGAATCCTTGTACATAGATATAAGTGGATTAAAATTAAGAATATAATATTGTTAGAAAAAATTCAAGGTATTTTTTATGTTTTAGGGACACATTATCCAAGTACCATGATACCATTCTGGTGGAACCATTCTTATGGATACATATTAATAAAGACTTCCAGTACAAATCATGGGAACATATATGTGTGATAAAAGTTTATAAATTTATATCAATATTATTATTGTATTTATATGAAATAAAAAGTTCGTTGCATAGTCTATTAAACTTTACCTACAGAGAAGATTCTAAGACAACAATTTTGAAGGATCTTAAAGAGTTATAGTGATCATACAAGAATGGTTTGAATGTTTCTATGAAGATCAGAGTTGGTTCTGATTTAGAGAGTGTACCAACATTCCCTGAGTATCCAAAAACTCAATATCAAAAAAAAAAATTGGACATTGGAAGACTGATGAGTATAAGCTATTCCCAATATTTAATAGTTTTCATACAAAATTTTATTCTTATAACTTGTATTGGAATTATTTTTCGGGATTTTTGTGGAAAAACAAAATGAATAAAGATTCAATGAAATATCTACACACATTGGGGTTCACTAAAATTTCTAAGCACGAGAAGCATTAGGTACTTTAATTTGGATTAAAATAGTATCCTTATTTTTGTTTTTACTTAGTTAACATTTCATGAGGAATATTAAATTTTATCATCATTATAGAACATTAATAAAAGGCTTAAAATATCCCTTTCAAATGGCCATTAGGCCTAATTGTCCAACTGGCCATTAGGCATATTGTCCAAATGGCCTATGGGCCTAATGGACAATTTTCCTATAGGCCTAATGGTCAATCAGCTTGTTATCCATATAGTCCAATTGGTCATTAGGCAAATAAAAAAATTGACCATTAGAGAAAATTGGACATTATACTATTAGTTCTAATTCCTAATTGGCTATATAATTAATAATAAAGATTTCATATTGTGAAATGAATATAAGGAGTTCATATTCATGATTCGTTAATGTTTGTAACGATTACCTAAAATTATAATGTGTTTATGATTAGATTTTAAATATTAATTTTTCATGAATGTTTATCACATTAATTATGAATTTTTCATTTATTTAAGAGTTTTTCCATTTCATTATTATTCAACATTATAAAATGTTTACATTGTTGATATGTTTATGTTAATAAATGTCATTTGTAGAATGATATATCGGGAATCTATGTTTGTTTACCACGACCTAAATTATTTTTATCAAGTAGGAAGAAAAAATATTGAAGTACAGTAAAATCACACACATAAGAAAGTATTATATATTTATTTATTTATATTTTCAATATTTATACGAAGTTTATAACTAATTATCTACTTCATATTTTCAACTAACTTCCTTGGAATCCCTGGATGATAAAGTATATGAAAAATCGGTCCAAACAAACATTTGAGTCAAGTATTAGGTGATGAGCACCGGGGAAGAGTCTCACGTCGACCAAGGAAAAACACCATCCCTTCTAGGTATTGGTCCTCATCAGGCTCCTCTCCAGTCTCTCAAACCCTTGACCTCCAAAATGCTCGTATAGAAGCAACTGAAGAGAAAAATAGCTTCATAAGAGCGTGAAAGAAGTAAATTGGATCCTAAAAGAAGTAAGATGATGATCAAAAAATTATTGAAAGCTCTTTCAGGTATCAGTCATTCTCATTCATCAAAGGCTACTACAACTATTGATTCTTATATGACATTTATGTGTTCTTTAAATGATTCCCCAAGTGATCCTAATGATGTTACTAGTGGTGGTCGATCTGAAGGTGGTGTCTATGATTTTATTAATGATGTTTATGTTCCATATGATGTTGTTTTTGAGGATGTTATAATTGTTGTTGATGATCACGGTGGTGCTGGGGGTGGTGTTGGTGGTGGTGGTGGTGGTGATTTTACTAATCTAGTTGTGGTTGAGGAAATTGGATATAGGGGAGATATTGATCCCCTACATTTTTGAATAAGTAGTAAGGACACTTGTGCAGTTCTTTTATGACTTATATTGATTTGTTTTATGAATTTATAGTTATATTATTTTATTTTATATGGTTTGAAAATTATTAAAACTTGTTTGTTGGATTCTAAATTTAGAAACATTTTAATGCATTGAATGTATATTTTCGTTGTTTACAGGTTCAGGTTTCTTGGGAAGGAAAGTGGTGGGGAAGCTTCTATATACAAGCGGTAACCTATACCATCTGTTTATTGAATAGTGGGTATATGCTTCTCTAATGGGAATACATATGCGCATAGTTTTTAAAGCATGGGTATAAAGTTATACCAATGGTTTATTGAAACAATGGGTATAACAAAATCCATGGGACCTATACCCATGCTTTCTATACAAATCATGGTTATAGGTCAATACCAATTCCTTAACTAGCCACAGTTCTCAAAATAGTGGGTATATCCTATACCCATGATTTTGGGGGTTATACCCATGATTTAAAGAAGTGGATATTGGTTCCATTTCAATTAGAGTCTCTAAATATTGAATTGATATAAATTGACTTTCATTTTAAAATGGATAAAAAGTGATTCTCTTAGAAGATTAGATTAATGTGGATATAAATCCTCTCAACAAATAAACTTTAAACATGTTTTGGCCACATTATTACCTTTATATTTTGGATTATCCTTGTGTCAAACTCTCTAATTGTGAAAACATGGCTTTTTACTCATTAAGTGTTAATAAAGATACTATAAACCGAGAAAGAAGTATAAATGAATCATGGATTAATTTTTAAAACTAATCTGAATAATTTGGCTGAATTTTATATTTTTATGAATTTTACATCATTTTATATAATGTTATTTATTTTAAAATTTCATTAACGATAATTTTGACAGTATTCATTACATGAAATTTAAAAAACTATCAATAAAAAAGATAACTTCTAACAAAAAACATTTAATGAATACCTAATATGCCTAGTTGACATATAAAATTCTTGCACGATATTAATTAACTTAAATTACATTTATTTTAAAAAAATTAATATCATTTATTTCATATGTATATTAATTAAACAGTTTCTATATCATAATTGTGTATGAATATAAGGAAATTATTTTTTACCAGAAAATTAAAAATAAATTCTCATGATGAAGATAAAAATTTTATAATTAAAAAAAATTTATAGTCAAATATTTATTCTGAATAACATAACATATAAAATTTAATACTTATAAAAAACATGAGCATGATGTATTGGAATTTCATTAGAATAAAATACAAAAAATGTCTTAAAGGCATCAAAGTGGCTCCAAGAGTATAAAATTTTCCCATGGATGATATTGATATAAAATCCCTCATCCAATAAAATTATGACATGTGTTAGAGTAATTTTATAATTCATATAATAATATGTTTTTCTATAATTACCATATTTTCTCTTGATAGTGGTAATTAAAAAAACTAAAGTTACAAATAATATTGTTCAAATATATAACGGACCTATTTGAAAAAATTTACCTTATTATTCCAAATATGTAATTAATTTTTAAAAATAAAAACATATAATTAGATAAAATTAATTTAAAATTAATCCAAATAATGGAATGAGAAAAGGGGTTTTTTAATGTGAATAAATTCATAAGATTATAATGATTTTATATTCAAATTCAAGGTGAAATTCATTTTAATGACCAAAATAAGATTAAATGATAAAAATATTTATCTACTTATACTTTAAAACCAACTAAAAATATAATTTTACCCTATAAATAATTTTGACAAATAATATGTTTCCAGTTAAAATGCATTATTTTATCACAATTAATCAAAACATGAAACCTATCATAAAAATACCAAAAATTAAACCAAAAAAATATATTAAAATTAAAAATATGAAGTTTATTTTTTTTTAAATAGAATATATAAATGAGTCAAAAAATATGTAAAACAATTTCTCCAACTAAAGGATTTAAAATTATCTTACTATAAAAACAAATCTTTTTTTACCAAAATTGGATCTATTCTTATATTGTTTCTTGAAAAAACATAGGTTAAATTTTAAAAAATATAATGAATATTATATATATATGTCATCAATATATTCTATAAAGTGTGATTTGTTTATTTTAATGGTTTAAAACACACTTGTGTCTAATTAAATAGTTTTTATAAAAATATTTTCTTTATATTAGTTTTTATATTTATTTATAATTAATTTTTAACCAGTGAATTCATAAATATATTTTTATATTGTATCTAATACTATTAGAACCCAACGATTTAATGGTTATGAGATACTTTCATTTTAAATAATTATATAAATAGTATATGATGGATCGTTTAATCTGGGTGTTTCATGAAACATATGCTATCGAAGAGATTAAATTTAAAAGATACATACCATAAAATATTGGTGTGTTACATATATATTTAAATATAGGATATCATGGGCTACCTAAAATTAATATCTCTAAATCAATCTCGAAAAATAACTTAGCCTTTTTATGGTACTAATTATAACTACACAAGTCACATACACATATTATTACATGGTTTTTAAAATAAAAAATCTACAAAAACCAACCAAAAATCTAAAGGTCTTGTGTATTTGGGAGATTAGATACATAATTAATCAACCTAAAAATGAAATAAATAATTTTATTTCAACAAAAACTATGTCATCCTAAAACTAATTTAACTTAAATTTCCACATAAGAAACCCTAGTAATATATATAATGAGAGGGTGTAATAAATATATCTTAATAAGGGACCAAGTATGATAATTAAGTATAACATATCAGTTAAAAACCATAACATGATATAATAAAAAGGAGGATAATATATAATAAAATGAAATAATAGAGTTGAGATGAAGATTTCATAAGATCATTGAATCATAATAATGTTCCATTAACATAAAAAACAACATCATAATTATAATTCATGTATCACATTCAATAAAACAAAACATAGTGTACATAGTTTATTTTATATGCAACATTCATGGCATCTCACGATATGAAAACATTACAAAATTCATTGAGGGGTTGTAGAATTACAATACCACCCATAAAATCATAATATTTACCTATATATTTGTACCGTATAAGGAAAATAAATCATATATAATGATTAAAAAATAAAAAAATAACGCAAGGGAATGGTTTACATAGTCTTATCTCAAAGCATAACACACTGATATTATCAAAAAAAATGTAAAAGAAAAAAAGGTATCAAATTCGTTCATAATTTCATAATATAAAAAATAAATTTTTGTATTGAATATGGATTTCAAGTGAATAAAAACTCAAAATAAAGGATCAAGGAATTAGGTTTAGAAATGAACTACTTTAATGATGATTTATGAAATGAGTATTGAACCTTAAATGAAAGAAGGTGTATAATGTTTTTTCATAAAACATAAAATGAACCAAAATACTTTCAAATTTTAGATTTATTATATTTAAAAATCATAGGATAGAAAAACACTAAATGTGTGACACGTGAAAATTAATAAATAATGTAAAGATTTGTTTAATCTAGTTTGCTTCAATGAAAAGATATAGGAGGGAACATAAAAAAGAAAATATATATCCCCAGTGAATAAGAAGATGTGAAAATTGGTATATTTATAAGGAATATGTATATATAATATAAAATATTTAGTGATGAAAATAGAGTGATATAGAGATATAAATATAGAAAAATCATACCTTATAAGAAAACATTCTTTTTGGAATTCCAATACCTCGAGACCTGAATCACTTGGTAAGTTAGTTTAGCCTTATAAATAATAAAATTAAGATTATTAGGATATTTATTACGTACCATTTTCATTTATACTTTATTTATTCATATTATTTTATATTAATTTATATATATTTTAATATCAAATTATTATCATGTTCACCATCAATAGGATGTTTGTTTCATTGTTCCAATGTCGCATTTGTTTATTAAAAATGATGATACTTCTTGTAAAATGAGTATATAACTATAGAAATGTGATGATATGATGTTAATGTAATTATTTATATCTAATTGGCTCCAAATATATATAATTATTCAAAACAATTATCGATTTATTGATTATAAATGATACCATTAAATGGTATTATCAATTAGGTTGTTGTTTTTACCAATATAAACATCATTTGTTTTCTTTAATTTTATTTCTATTTAACCATCCATGGATATGAATAATATTATAATATAATTATTATGTTCCTAGTAAATCATAAAAAAAATTAACCATCCATGAAGGTGGTAATAGTTTTTTATTACATCGTCTGTATAGATGCTTATAACCAATCATGATGAGATGAGTGTTATAAAAAAAAATATAGTTTATGTATTATATGATGATATAATTCTTATTAAAGTACAATTGTTTTAGTAATTATTTGGTTAAATTTAGGTTAATGATAATTAGAAATGGGATTTGGGAGGAATGGGGAAATAAATTGAACGCTATAACTAATTGAAAGAATATTTTATCACTTGGATGTGTCTCCTTTACACCACACCTTAATCCATTATAGATTGGTATTTTAGGGAGACCAGAACTCCCAATACATGTATAATAAAGTAATATAAGCATTTAGTTATATTTTTTCTAGGAATAGTGTTATTTAAGTGAATATAAATGGGTCAACGAGGGGGTATTTATAAAGCGAGAAGAGGAGTGTTTTAGAAAAAATATTAGAATAAAAAAATAAATATTAAAACTTGGACAAAAATTATGATCCAATTTCATGGTACCTGAAATTTAATATTAAATGGAAAATTAAAATATTCATATATATTCTTAGAACCTAAAAAATTATTTTATAAAAACTATTTAAAAATATGATACATATAAAATATTTTACTATTGACCTTTATATTTTATAATTTATAAAAACGTAAAACATTTCTGAAACCAAGTTCTCATATCTTGATTCTAAAATTGAAATAAATTTTATGAAAATTATTCTCTAAATATAAAAAATATTATTTTTTAATAAAATCCAATTTTATTGAATATTTTAATTTTTTGTTACAAGATTTAATTTATAAACCTTATAAATATAACTTATAATTTCACAAATTATTTTATTATTTATATTAAAATAAAAATTATTTCAAAAAAATCTCTTATGAAATTTATATTTTATTTTATCTTTTAAAGTTATTATTCGAATTTAACTTTATGAAAATTCAAAATATATATTTCCCAAAAATACAGTTATTGTTTCTTTGTGTCAAGTATTTGTTGTATCATATTTAACCCTTGTTTTTAATTGTATTTTGATATAAATTCCAAATGTTTTTACTTTATAAAATTACTAAATATAATTTTACTAATTCAATACTCAGTTTAAAATTATAACTATTTTTCTACTATTCTAAATGGTGGGGTTATTATTTCCAACTATCATATTTCTAATGGTTATATAGGATCTGTACTTTTGATAAGAACCTCATATTTAATGAAATTCATTACTCATTGTAATTCCTCACAATATTATATTAATTATTATTAAAAAAATTTAATACATTATAAATGTTTTGTTTCTTTTTCACAATGTTATTCATAGTATTGATTATTCTAGGAGACTGACATGATCGAAATTTTTATATTATAAACACTTTATTTCATTTTTGGTTTATAGTCTCATTATGGTATTTTAAGTTTTACTATGTATATTTATCTGTTACGTGTAATGTTACAAATTAATATAACAAAATATTTTAGTTTTTAGTTTTCTAGTGGATTATTTTTACATTGTATCATATTTATAAATATTAAAGACATGTTTATTCAGGAGGAAAATTCCATATATATACAATTTAGGGTTGTTATAACTGGAAAAATAATAATTTGTAGTCTCATCATCATCATCACCAAGAGGTAGGTCAATGGTAGTATCATAATCACTATGAAAAATTAATTCCCAAATAGATACTATCCAAACATAGAACTGTGATAACTTGTATCAGAGAATACTGTATTTCATAAAATAGAATCTAGAAGATATCTATTGATGAAGAAGATCAATTCATTTCACTACTTCAACCAAGAGTTTTACTATATTTGATAGAGTGGAAAATTAGATTAATATATTCTTCCCAATAATTTGTAAGTGTAATATTTTTATCCCTATGTTGAAGTCTCCTTGGGTTCTCATGACTAAAATCCTAAGGGAAATGATAATTAATATGGGCCTCTCCCGCTCTATCAAGTTTCAAAATCTTGTGGTACAAACCTAACACTTCTAATAAACCCTCGTTATCTGGTGCCACTTAATAGGACACATCATGCCATTTAAGGTCATGTGACAAGGACCACAAAGCGAAAGGTTCTTGGTCAAATCATAGTGTGGGACTTATGCTAAATCTTCCCAAGGAACATGGAATGGATATGGATTTCCAACTAAGATCAGACCATGTAGGGAATATAAACCAAGGATAATAGGGTTGATTAGAAGTGTAAGGTTTGTACCTCAAGGAGGAGTCATACATATCCCATATGGATGGGAATCAAAGCCAACGTAGTTCGATGGATCTCATATGAGAGTATGGTCCTTTGAAACAGATGAGTTTGGGATTACTTCTTGGAAAAGATACCCTGATGAATTGGGGTTTAATTTGGGGCTTATTCTTAAGGAGGATTCCCAAATTAAAGGAATTATGGTTGGATTCCTGAATAGGATGTCCAGTGATCTCAGGCCCGGAAAAGGCTTCCTACATATCCTGGTTTGACAAAGAATCAGAGATCTCCTATTTCATTTCAAAGATTTTTTGTGAAAATGTTTTAACCATGAAGTATATCTAAGCCCACGTCAGTCATGCTCAGTGTGAGAAACAAGAAGATGTGAGAGATTCAGCAATGATACTTCACACTTTTCATCCTTCGTTGATGGAAGAGGGAATGTTGACCGTGGAAGAGGGTGAGGCGGCAAGCCTTCCCTCTATCCTATTTACATTGGACAAGGCTCTAGTGTAAGGAGGAAGGGATGAAGGTTAGGGGCTTACACCAAGATGGCTTCCCATGGAGACAAAGCGCAACGGGAGAGGGAAAGGGTAACAATAGTCCATGTGCCCATCTCCCCTTTGGTCTTTGGCACTAAAGAATGGAGGAGGAGCAATGTTGCCACCTCCTACAAGAAAATCTAGGGGCTTACACCAAACTGGTAGCCCTAAAATTGATCCTTGTAGGGGAAGGAGACTTCTTCTCTGCTATCATGGAAATGTGAGTGTGAACTGTACCTTCCCTACCAGTGACCTGAAGTTTCGGGTTTTAGAGATGAGATGGGGTGGATAGAACTCGAACCCTTATTCTCAAAACCAACAACTTCCCTGCCCTGCATCTGGGAGATAGGTCCATGTGACTATGGATATTCATACCCACATATTTTCTCGGAATTATAACCCCATTGTGAAACAAATGTGGGAAACCTAGGACTGTGGAAATACAAACCCAAATAAGAGACACGCTGATGTGCCTTTCCCAAAGGTTTGATAAGTCAGGAGGTTTTTGTGGAGGCTTCAACTTAGTACCTTTTAGATAAGGGTAACAAGGAAGGAGATACCCTTCCATGATGGATTTTAAAGAGTGTAATTGAGCTGGTATGTAGGCTTTATACCAAACGCTTTCACGTATGTACCTCACACAAGTATGTCGTGTTGGTACTCCGCGTTGATGCACCGCACAGTTATACAACGTAGGTCGGTCATGCTGGTATTCCACATAGATGTGAATGATGACTCACAAATGAGTTTCACATAGGAGAACCAAACCTGAGACAATTTGAGGGATCTAAGAAAGAGAGATACGCAATTGGAGCTTTAGGGAGTCTTTCAACTTTTTTAGTTCTTAAAATGGGGAGCCAATGGGATCTATTTATAGGAACGGATGGGCCTAGTCGAAGGAATTTTTATCTACACAGGTTCTTTGTGTAGCTTCTCCATGTAGGTGCTCTGTGTAGGGGTACAAAAATTATTCTGGAATGTAGCACTACCATGCAAGTCGATCACATAGGTTTGTCGTGCAGATGGATCGCGTAGGTCTTTTTTGGAGTATTTTTACTTTCCCTTTGAGTTCTTAGAACCTTTCCTTGGGATTTTGAAATATCAAGGACTCTCTTCCTAATAATTTATTTTTCTTAAGTAGTGTCAACAAAAGCCCCCCCCCCCTCAGGATTGGATCCAAAAATAGAAAGAGGGTCAAGTCCTGAGGTGAATTTTTGGGGAAAAAGACTATGTATCGATTATTGTACAGTGTCGGTCTACCGCGTAGGTACACCGCACAGATATCCCACGCAGATTTTACATGTAGTCTAAGTGTGTAGGTCTTCGGTTGTCTATAAATAGGTCTAATCCTTTGAGATTTTATTCACCTGTTCTTCTAAAAATTTTACGACTCTCATTGCATATCTCGTTCGCCTAGCCCCATCGCGTTGGGCTCTTCCCTAATTCCTTGAAATTTATTCAAGGTAAAATTATTTAAGCGATGAAGTTATGTGAGAGGACTTCATCAAAGGTGTTGCACTAGGATCCTTGTCGAAGGACCTACATGATGGAACTCATTGAAGGACCTACGTGAATAGTGTCCATTGCTGAATTTTGGTTTTCCTCTTTAAAATTCCAACCTAATTGAGAAAGTTTGGAAATTATTTTGTAGAAAAATAAAATTAATCATTTGATGACTCGTATTTAAGATGATAAGGCTCGTAAAAATGAAATGATGAAGATCATAAGACTAGACTACTATGATGTTGTTGAAAGAACTCTTCCTTGGTTATGGAAGGATTTAATTCCTTACCAGCATGATTATCCACAAAGTCCTTACTTACCATTGTATGGGCATGGGATTTTGCAAAATGCCCATGATCCATCTATTAAGAAGTACTTTGAAAATAATTTGTTTATTCAATACTCTAACTATAACAGCAGGAATATATTAGTGCAATGGGGGTTCCACTATAAGAAGGGATGGTCTCTATTAGTTGCATTCTTCATCGTTGTGGTTGCACTCCTGATATGAAGGATCACATTGTAGAGGCAAGACCAAATTATTATGATTCATTTTTTGGTCTCATCTAAGGGATCAATCTATTGGTTGGAAAGAAGATTGTTATCTTCGTTCTATAGGAGGTGTCATGCCCGAAAGGTTATGGGCCATCTGGGTACGCCGGACTTGTGCAGAATTCAAGAAAGAGTAATCAGATGTTCATATCTACAAATTTGTCTAGATGAGGAAAACTTAGGTTTATAAAAATGATATCATTCCTAAATTATTGAGCTGATGTAGTCTGCAAAATAATACCTTCCTTTTGACACATAGTTAAGTTGGTATTAGTCTCAAGGATATTTACCAAATAGCTAGAATTCCCATTCTTGGGGAAATGAATGATGAATTCATTCCGCCTACCACAACATGGGGTGATTCTACTAGAACACCACCGATGGACCATGAATGTTTTAAAATAGTGAAGAATTATCCCTAGGATAAGAAAGATATTCTTGTCAGAGTGAGGATGGAGGCCTTCTTAGAAACAACAGTAGAAAAAGGACAAACTTGTGGACATCCTACGGTTTTCCTTCTGCAGATAATCGAGGTAGTTCAGGCACATATTGGCCTATTCTAGAAAGTGGTCATTATAAGCATTGGGGATATAAAGTAAAACCTGATATAGATGTCAAGTTACTCTTAGATTCCTTCCTTTATATGTGGATAATAATTTAATTGCTTCTATTCCATAAATCTGGAAGTGGTGTAAGGTCGAGGACTTTTTTATTGCAGAGAAATAGGTAGAACATAAGTATATTGGGTTAGAAACCCCTGTATTGTTAATAATTTACTATCTTCTTCTGCATTTATACAATGGGAAGGCTCCATTTAGAATTACAGGGCCATTCCAAGTGATGTGGGATTGTATTGCAGCAAATTTTTCTTCATTCTCAATGTTGAATTCAATTAGAGTTCCCAATTGTCCATTCGCCCCCATTTTAACAGAACGTTTCTTGTATTCATCCTCAAAACTTGAGACTTGATGTGGTATTAAAGGCATTGAATGTCTCAGGAGAATTCAGCTTCTTTCCTTTCGGTAACCCATGAGATGGAACATTTATTGATGATGGTAAAGAAAATAATTATGAGCTGAGATCTTATATCATGGCATTCAAGGATGGAATATTATCAACTAGAATTGATTTTGAAATTATCTATGGGGATTGTGTCCCCTATAGGATTTGTTTTCATTTCAGATGTCATCAACAATCAAACACATTTCCACCCATGTATTTCATACATGAGAAACACCCTATGGTAGCGTGAAAATTATGGATTCTAATGTATTTAGAGGTATCAAAACTATCGATTACGTTACCTCCACCAGATGCATCGATTGGATTGGAAACTGGGTGTGCCAAAGCTTCGGCTTCTAGATATCCTCAAGGGACTTTGAAAAAAGGAATATATCGAGTGGCATCTATAATGACTATTGAATGTGGAAATCATGGTAAGAAGTCACAGGCCAGAGATGATATAGAAGTTTCAGAGGTTTCAGAGCCCTCAAAACGTCTTCGTATGAGGTATACCAAGAAGACCAGGGCTACATAAGCAATACCTCCAATGCCAAGGTGATCAAGTCACTGCAATCAAGCTGAGGTTTATATACCATCTATTGAAATTTCTGAAGAAGTAAGGAGGCATGAAGAATCTCACCAATCATAAGGTGTTTAATCTCCTCCACAATCAACCATTCCTAGTTTGAATTATGTGAGACCTTCAACCATTCATAATTGTGAGGGTTTCACCCATGATCTTAGGTATACATGGTCATTCCTCCATCATGGCATTAGAATACCAGATATTAGGGACAATAAAGCACCTTTTTATTGTAATCCGGACAATAACCTAGATGATGTAAAGAAGTATATTATGGAGCTAGAGGCTTTTATATATCAAAATGACGAACAAATCCCAGCCTCTAAACAAGTATCTCATATGATGTACTTAGGAATACACGAAGGGGTAATTATCGAATATGAGGAGGTGTGCCTATTTATGTTAATACTGAGAATGTATTACCCTTTTTATTTTGTCTCAACTCTGATTTAAAATTTATCATAATTAATCTTGATGAAAATGTATTTGTGCATATTTAATGTAGAGAAGGATGCTCTAGACCAATTCTCAAATCACCTAATTATGGTCTTATAGGCTCTTCTATTACTGCAATGAATGATCCTCCCAGGTTTACAAAAAATTATCCATGAGAAAGAGCCATGATTGGGGTAATGGTGATGGATAATCCTCAACCATTACTTCAAGATTCTCTTGCTAAGGGGAGTGTTTCAATTTTACCCCATGCTTTTGAACAGAAATGCAATAGAGCAATGAGGTTTATTTAAAGTGTTCTCTAAATAAGTATTTATATTGTCCTAAGGGCATATAATTTTCTCAATACACTCTGGTAACCACGTGTTATCCTCTTGCGGGATCTATGTATCTCTCCTATCTCACTAGATTAAGAGCCTATTCATCAAGACCAGAAAAAGAAACCTCAGGGAAAACCCAGGATTATGTTGATGAATCTTCAGTTTTAGAAGATAAATAGTCAAAAGAATCTTCTATACCTACTCTTGGATCTATGGAGAGAGAGTAAATACATGGTAAGATTAAATATATTCCTCAGTTTATTTTGTCAGAGGATCCAAAAATATTCAATACAGATATTCCTATTTCTCCATAAGAAAGGAATGAAGATCCAGGGCAGTCTAAGATAAATACTGATGTTTGTCCAAACCTAGTAAGATCTGATGATTCTATATCAATTGAAGAGCTAATGGAACCGAATATTAGCAGAGCCAATTTCAGGATCAACCAATTTTTTTTGGATACCTTAAATGGGTAGGATGTTATAAAATTCCAAGCTGCATATACTGAAATGGTGAAATCCCTTACTATGAATAATGATATTACGTGTTCCATCAAGGACTTTGGGGATTTTAATGATGAATTAGAAGGATTTAAGTCCTTATTATTTCATTTTCCGTACATAATTATTCTTATTTACTAGATTCTTTACATCAAAGTTCACCTTATGTAGCTTTATCTGTAGAAAATGTCGCAAAGGCTCTTTAGGAACGGGGTATTCCACGCTATCCTTATGTTGGTGCTGGGGAAATACCTCTTGAGGAACCTCCATCAAGAGATGCTCCAGAGACTTCAAATATAATAACTAACAAAACTCAAGGGAATTCTCATTATCAAGAAATATCTGTCCATGAAACTAAAGTTGTGAATATAGGGGATGAATCCAATCAAGTAGCTGACTTATTATTGGGTAAATATAATGAGTTTTCTGAATAATACTAGTTTCTTCTATTTGAAACTGAAAATGACCTTGATTTATCTTTTAGGGTTATCAACTCCTAGATCAAAAGGTGAAGCTCCTACTATTCCTAGAGAAGGGGATCAAGGAAGCTCTTTAGGTGACCTATTTCTAGAGTACATTTTACCTCAGGGTAGTGACTCAGATTCTGACTTAGAGATACAATATGCGATGGCACGGAATGTAAGAAGACATGGAGGCATATCTAGACCATAATTGTCGAGAAGCCTTTAGATTAATTACTATCACATTTTTTCAAACTCCCAACATTATTATGTGTATTTGGATTTGGTGGATTTAATAATCGACCAGCCCATGAGGTTATGAAAGAGATCATTCACTTGTAGGAGCATGAGCATAATATGTGACCAAATATTGAAGAGAATAAATGACTTATCAATATTATGGGCTTTTAAGCTGCAGTAGTTGAGGCGTAGGAAAATCATAACAAGAAATCAATCGAAATTAGCAAACAAATTAACGAATTGATGAAAGAGTTGTTATATATTCAAAAGAAATCAGATGTTTTTCATAACAAACTAGAGCAGCTAAATCAACATTAGGAGAAACCCAATTTGAGGGGATAACTACCATTTCAATAGGTAAGGAAGTGGTTCGTCGGGCCGACAAGGTTGGAGTTGCTTAGCTGTCTCAAATTCGAAAAATAGCAGATAGGACTCATGAAGCTGTCCAAAAAATGAAAATTCATGATGATATTTTATCCTAAAACATGATAGAGAGGCTCCATTTTTTTGATGGCCCGCTAATTTCATATGAATGAGAGAAATTTTGTTTTCAATCATATATTTCATCATTCTAGTTTTTCATGATTTCAATATTGATGATAAATGATGATAATTACTTCATTATGTTAGACAATCATTATTTTAATGGCAATAATGGAGTGCTCAAAATTTTCATATTAAGATGATGGATCTAATGAGAATAATTTTAATGCATCTATGGTTATATGGTAACCCCAAAAATTTTATATCTTTTGACTTTTTTTTAATCCCAATATTTCCTAAATAGTACAAAAATATATGTTTATTGAGCTGGGACTTGACTTTTGTTTAGGGTTCCCTTCACAAGTTCTCAATCTAATGAGAACCAAGTCTTTTGTATTTGGTAGTTTAGAGTCATGCATGTTGGACTATAAGAGCCTAGTATTTATGGTTGAATATCTTTGACCATAAATTTTGAAATTAGATCCCAATCAAAACTTTGTGGCTAAGAATTGCTTTAATATTATTTAAATATATCCAAGGGAAATCTTGAGCCATGGTTTTTATTGTCACTAAATTTAAAACCCGTGTCAACATCAGGGGTGTCTTTTTCAAGAATGAAATTGCCATTATTTGACAAACTCGTTACGGGGGTTGTATTATGTAGGGCCAACTAGGGAATGTGTTGCCTAGTCAAATAGTGGTAACTTTTGACAGAAAGGCCTGTTATGTTAGAATCTTATGCAAGGCCCCCTAAGAGATCATGCTTTATAGTCAGACAAAAGAGCTCTCAATAGATTGACATTCTACTGCTAAAAGCCGAAGAATAATTAGAGAGAATCGGATTTTCTGAAGCACATAGTTTGGTTTATAGAGAAAGGAACCTGAATATAGAAAGTGTATTTCAACCCAAGATGTCCTAATAATAAGAGGAATTGGGCTTTTACGATGGTATGACACAAACATAAGAGGTATGGTTTCTATAGTTTTAGGTCATACAACTAGGAACAAAAATAGAACCAATATATAATATGTGGCCAAGTGGTTTCAAGGTTATTTCATATTGTATTGAACACATGGTGAAGAAAATATTTTAACAATGGTATTGAAGACTTTCATATTGTAAAACAGATGATGGGACAAGTATACTTGAATGACTATTTTAAACTACATATTCTTGCATATTGTCATCAAATATTAAATGGGACAAAGATACCATAACCAAGAATGAAGTTACCATTATTTGAAAAACCCGTTATGGGGGATATATTATGCAGGGAAAGCTAAGGCATATGTTGCATAGCCAAATATTGGAATCTTTTGACTGACAGGTCTATTATGTAGGCTACTTATGCAAGGCCACATAAGGGCATGTGCTGTATAGTCTGGCAAAAGAGCTCTCCGGTATTAGAAACACTACCACCAGAAACTGTAAGAGAGGGTATGAGAATCTGGAAATATTCGAGATTAAGTGTTTGGAATATGGAAAGGGTTTTTTTATGAACATAAGAAATGTTTGAATCAATATTGACCATAAGTTTGATGTCCTTCACATAGATCTGACTCATATGTAAAATGGAGACTTTATTTGTTTCCTATAAATGAATATCGTGATGAGAAGTTTAAGTCATGCAGTAAGGAAATTTTCAACCCCATAAGGAATTGAAACACATTACTTATATAAATAATCCATTTACCCAATTCCTAATCCCATGTGAGTTATGCTCGGTGTGAGAAACAAGGATCAGTAAGGGTTTCTTTTAAAGTGCAAAGGTGACGCAAGTAAAGAATAGGGATGCAATATTTTCATGTGTTTTAACGTCATATGATAAGGAAGAAGATGAACCAATGTGAAACGAAAATAAATATTTTAACTGGGTTAATGGATAAAACCAATTTGTCCCTATATATCTTTTCTGGGGAAAGAATCACGTCCCACGTAGTTCTTAAAACATTCTCTGTGCAGATTTTAATCTTATAAAAGAAATAAAGGGGCGTTTTTATCGTTGTTGGGACCAATATTGGAGATCTAGGAATCTCTATATATCTCATTGAAAGATGAGAATCAAGACATATGTAGTTATGGAAACAATCGTTTCTCATGCCAATCGAGTTTGACATGAAGAATGGGAAATTTTGACACATTCTGAGAGAATAGTAAATCTTAAGACATAAAATGGTATAAAGACCAAATCATATATCTTAAGGAAACACTCTATATGGATCTCATTCATATACTGGAGGAGAAAACAAAATAAGAATATGGTGTGATTGTGGCTTGGGTCAAAATTGGAGATTTATGTGTCTCTCTATATCTCATTAGAAAATGAGAATCAATCCATACGTAGTTCTCAAAACAAGGTCTCCATGAAGATATGACTCGAACATATGAAAGAGAGGGACTCATATACTACAAAGGAGTAGTGATGATTTCAATGATGTTTTCTTATGGAATCTTCTAACATAAAAATATAGAAGACGTTAGTTGTACAAATGATGTCATGCAGTTTAACGTCATGCGATAAGGACGAAGATTTTATGCATTTTATCGTCATGCAGCATGGACGCTTATGGTTGTTATGGAGTTTAATGTCTTGAAACATGGACATGGGGATTGTGTAGTTTTATGTCTTAAAGAAAGGACATGGTACGGGTAGTTTAACGTCTTGCAGTGAGGACATTGTACTATGCTGTTAAAAGTCTTGTAGTGAGGACGAATGTTCACATCTACACAAAGTATTTTTTCAAGAATCTCGTATTGGTTGGAGTTGTAATAATCTCTCCATCCATTAAGATTAAGGCATGAGCTCCATTTGAATAAACCTTATGTATAGAATAAGGTCATTCCCACTTTGGAATAATTTTTAGAGGTTTCCTTCCTGTTATCATTGGAGTCCTATGTAACAAGACCAATTCTCCGTGAAGAAATGAACGGAGGTGAAGTTTCTTGTTAAAAGCTCGTACTATTTTATTTTGATAGAAATCAAAATGATGCAAAGTATGCAATCTTTTCTTGTCTAATCATTCCAAATCATTTAACCATTTTTGAGACCTCACATCTGTAGATGATGGATCACGGATTGCAACTCTGAGTTAAGGAAATTTCATTTCATTTGGAAAATCTAATTCAGTTCCATATATCAATGAATAATGAGTTTCTTGGGTAGTAGTATGAGTTTTTTTCCGATAAGCCCAAAAAGCATTCAAAATTTTACCATTCCATGATTTCTTATCTTTATCAACTAATTTATGTAGTATATTTGATAGGGTATTGTTGAAGGCCTATATTTATCCATTGGTCGTCGCACGATAGAAAGATGAATGGCTGGATTTGATATTATGATCCTAATAAAACTTTTTCACCTCAGTAGAACAAAAATTGGTGCCATTGTCTGTCATAATTGTATGAGGGGCACCAAATCTGGTGATGATATTAGTTTTGACAAAACTAATAATTCTTTTTGTTTAGACTTCCATGAGAGGTATTGCCTCATCCCATTTAGAAAAGAAGTTAGTTGCAGTGATAATATACTTGAACTACTTAGCCGTGGCTGGAGGATAAGGCCCTACAATATTCATTCCCCATGTGGAAAATGGCCTGGAGTATTTAGCTCTATGTAGTAACTCTGGGGGTTGATGAATGAATTTGGAATGCACTTGGAAGGGATGACATTTTTTAGTGAAATTTTTTCAATCCTGCATCATTGATGGCCAAATAAATCCTAGCCTTTGGATCCGATCAGAGAGTGTGTGCCCAGACTTGTGGGCACCGCAATCTTTTGAATGTACTTCTTTCATGACATCTACAGCCTCTTCTCCATCAATACATCTGAAGAATATTCCATTAAATCCTCTCTTTTAGAGGATCTTTTGGTGGTTTGGACTATTATAAAGATAAAAATTGGCCGCTCGTCCTTGGATCTATTCTTTCTCAGCCCTATCCAGTGGGTGTACCCCATTTTTAATATATTCCTTGATGGATGTTCTCCATCCCATGGCATGACCATATGGTTCCAAAATAAGGAAAATTTCATTAATTTTCTCCATTCTAGTTTGAACCAAAGGTGATACCACATGATGATGAGCTATGCTAATGACTATCTCATCCCAATTTGGATCTTCCAAGGTTTTATCTGCATTAGCCAGTGCATCTACATGGTCATTTTGTGATGGTAGGACTTAAGAAAATGTCAGTTCTGAGGGAAATTCATCCATTAACCCTCTGACATAATCACGCAGAGGGATTAACTCTTCCTTTCTGATAGAATATTCTTCATTTATTTTTTTGATTACCAATTTTGAATCACCTTTCACCATTAAATGATCCATTAATACCTGAATGGCCAATTCCAAACCTATGATGAGAGCTTGATTTTCTACCTCATTGTTGGTACAACCTTCTGATAACAAGAAGGAATAAGAAAAAACTTTCTTTTATGGGAAAATAAGGACAATTCCTAACCCAACATTGTTGATTTTAGGGTTTTCAATTCTCTTTCCTATTGGGCTTCTAGAAGCACCATCAAAATACATTTCTCATGTTTGTGAATTATCATGAATAGAGAAGACCTATTCATCCAGAAGATTAGTATTAAATGATGTATCTTACACATATGTATGCTCAGTAAGGATGTCGACCAGAGCTTGGCCTTTTATTTCCATTTGAGGCATAAACTGGATATCAAACTTTTTACGAAATAACTCCCCACGGTTCCAGACACCTTGTAAGCATAAGACGACTGGGGATAAATTTGAGCGGGATATTGAAAGATACCAATTGGACCTCAAGATGTTGCAGGAAGTGCCTTAATTTCTAAATAGAAAAAATTATTGTTCGGAAGCACATTGGAATACTTGAATATCGAGTTTCCACATCACGCATAGTTCGACTATGATAGTAAAGGTTTTTTTCGTTCTCCTTATCATTCTTTTGGGTGATTAAGGAACCTAGTGATTTCTCTAAAGTTGTCACGTAGAGAATAAGTGGTATTCCTTCAACAGGTGGCATTAATACTAGTGGAGTCAAGAGATATTTCTTGAGTGTATCTAATGCTTCTTGGTAGTCTTCGGTCCATTGGTAGATGAATCCCTTCTCCATTAATCTGGTGAAGGGAAAACACTTACCTACCAAATTGGTGATAAAGCGCGGAATATTGGCCATGTTTCCTTCGAGTCCTCTTAATTATTTCATATTTCAAAGAGGTGACATACCTAAGATTGAATTTTTTTTATTAGGATCTACTTTGATGCCATAATGGTGTACAACAAATCCAAGGAACATTCCTGAGGTTATCTCAAAAAAACATTTCAAGGGGTTCATCTTCAACTTTGTTGCCGATGTTTATGGAATATGGTTTCCAAATCAGCCAAATTATTGGAACGTTGTCTGGATTTGACCACCAAATCATCCACAAAACATTCAACAGATTTACCTAAGAAGGGATTGAAGATATGGTACATGGCATGTTGATATGTTGTTGCTGCATTCTTTATGCCAAAGGGAATTACCTGATAGCAAAACAGTCCTTGAGGGGATCTGAATTTTGTAGATTCTTCATCCTCTAGGGCCATATGGATTTGATAATACCCATAGTACCCTTCCAAGACAAAAAAAATAGCTTCATATCCAGTTGTTGCATTAATTAGAAGCTCTGTAATCAGAACTGTAAAAATCATCTTTAGGACAATGCCGATTATGATCTTTGAAATCAATGAAGACTCTAATTTTCTTATTCTTACTTTTCACTGCTACAATATTGGACATCCATTTTGGATACATAACTTCCATGTAAAATTTATCCTTTATAATCTTATCAACTTCAGCATCAATTTTAGAGGTATGACTTGGGTGTGTTCTTATTGCTGCCTACTTGAATCCACGATGTTCTCCTGGAAAACACAGATGATGGGTGGATACATCAGGATTAAGACTAGGCATGTCTATATTATTCCAAAAAATATATCTTGATGCTACATTATAAATGAAGTATACACCTCTTGATCTTCGTAGTTCATGGACGCACTAATTAGAGTGGGGCGTTTATCTTATTTTATACCTAAATTTATTTCTCTGAGGTCATCCACAGTGGTAGAGACACATTCCCCAAATGACGGAGGAGCATCCTTGAGATCTTTCTCTTCTTCTTCAATACATGTTTCCACTTCTCTTTCCATTTTCATAGTAGATGACGAGGAAAAACACCCAGAGTTAGAGGGGAAATCAGTATATGAACATCTCAAAGGAGAGGCCGCCATATCTGACCCTACAGATGATGAAGGGTCTTCCTATAGTAATAAATTGGGATTGATCGATTGAGAATCAATATATTT
This sequence comes from Viscum album, assembly GCA_963277665.1. Lineage (NCBI taxonomy): Eukaryota > Viridiplantae > Streptophyta > Magnoliopsida > Santalales > Viscaceae > Viscum > Viscum album. The sequence goes on along the minus strand of OY728126.1, from coordinate 1,389,838,306 downwards.
GCCTTTATATAGAATTTATACAATCTCTACTACTCTGGTTGATGAAGTAGAGGCTTGTTGTAGTTTAGTGGATGAAATGAAAACATCTACATTTAGCCTTTCACCATAGCTTGGTGGATCAATAGATTCTTCCATATTGTCAGGCTCAATTGCTGTAATTGACATTATGGAAGATACTAAATGAGTTCCCAGATTGGGGTTTACCTTTCAAGTATTATTTATGGGTAACACATTATCTCTACTCAAATGCATAAAATTATTTATTTGGATCTTTTCCTGTCCTTTTGGATCATTAACTCTGGTTATTTCCATTGTCATGGACACCATTATTTTTTGTGATAAAACATTTCCTAAATGTATTGAAATTCACACGTTTTGAATGGAGCCTTGTCACCAAACAATGTCCTGATTTTACCATTGAAATAATACATAATACATTGGTGGTATGAAGAAGGTATGGTTGCATGTTGATTCAGCCAAGGCCTTCCAAGTAGAATATTAAAGGATGTGTCTTGATATACAACCATGAAATCTGAATTAGACTCAATATCTCCAAACTAAGTTCTGAGTGTAATCTCTCTCAAAGGTTCTTGTTCATTCTTATCATAATCTTTCAATATTGAATTTTAAGGAGATAATTTAGATTTAGTCAGGCCCAATCGACGAAGTGTATGAACATGAATGAGGTTGAATCCAGATCCATTACCAATAAATTCTCGTTGGATGTCTATTCCATTGACCTTTCCAGACAAATACAAGTGTCTGATACGACCATGCACCAAATCATTTTCATCTTCATCTACAAAAGATAATACTGCATGACATTCTGCCGATTCATTATCTATAAGGTAGACCTCAGTAGCAGCAACTTCGGTTTCAAACTCTTGAGGACTTGACAATGCCTCAATAAGTGCCTCTTTAAGATCTTTTGACAGATTCAAAACATCTAGAATTGATAACTTGGATAGTACATGGGCCAATTTTTTCAACACATCATACTTTTGGTCCATAGGTGTGTATTTACCAACATGGAGATATGGTTTTGCAGGTGTTTTGGAATTTGATGCTTCTGATGTAGACGTACTCTGTGTCGGAGAAGAAGTGGGAAATACTCCTGGCTTTGGTAAAATAGACTGACTAGTTCTATTCATTTGGGCAGAAGAAGATTGTGTGACTTCTAATCAGTCTTACAAAATATTTGTGTCAGAATAGAACCTATCTTTCAAAGAATAAACTCCTTGTTCTTATTGAACCTATAGAAGGGACATTCCAGGAGTTTTTTCTGAATATATGGTTTGAGCAGGGGTAGAGACAAAATGGTGGTTTCTAGAATTCCCATGTCACCCATGTATCCTCATCCTTGGACTCTTCCTCTTGTTCCCAAATTTGGTACAAGTAATTCTGGATCATTATAATCTGAATCATCATTGGCATAAGGATCTGTTAAATAGACTACATTAACAGAACCAAATATTAATTCTTCATCTGATGAAGATTCTTGTTGACAGGTTAATTCTGGTTGTGTCATTTGGTGGGGCGGTGCTCATGCTTTTGTAATAGATGGCATAAAATCTGCCAGGATCAAGTACAACTTTGCACTTGACACGATCTCATCTTCTTCTGACTACTCTTTTTCCTTAAAACCACTTTTCTTTATTGAATAATGGCCTTTTGATGAAGTTAGTTTTGCTGTGGTAGGAGTGGAAGAATATATAAGAAGTTGTTTAAACTATGTTCATAAAATTTCATGAGTCCGGTTGATCATTTTTCTAATCAACCAATCATCATATTTCTACACATTTTTTTGACCTCTTGACATTCGCCTTCTTCTTCTAGATCATTAGTAGTAACACATGAAACATGAGATGATGAAATTTTCAGTTTCACTTGTCAGGAGTCTACCATCTTTTTAAGAACGTATTTAGAAAACAAAACACTCCTGAATAGGGTTTCCCAACATCTATTGAAAGGGACAATAATTCAGAAGATCTTCATCTCTGTCTTTATTTGTCTTCTTCAGCCTTGGAAACTAGACCAAATTGTTTTCTAAGGCTGAGATGAGGTAACTAAGAACTTTTTCATTTCTGAAAGAATAAAATTTATTTTTTATTCATCAAACTATTTCCGCCTTTTATCTCATTGATCATATTGATGAGGTGGTAATTACTACTAATGCTCAGGAAGCAGAGCCCTTTGGTATGATGAAGGTCTTGAAGTAGAAACAGGTACAAGTTTCTGCTTGAGTGTGACTATAGCAACTTTTTCCATTCCTATCCTCCTCTTTGAAGTAGATGGAATTACATGAGTTTTAGCCTTAGTTTCTATAATAGAGTCTTATATCTGTTGGGTGATTGAAGTAAGGTCTTGAAACCCTCTTGTGTATTTCACAGGTAATAGTGGTGTGCGTAGCTAATAACGCAGATTTTCCATAAAAATTGGTAGCAACTCTTCTTGAGGGAGTGGTACACTTAAGGAATATGTTAATCCTTTACATCAAGCAATGAAATCTAAAACTCTTTCATTTTCCCTCTATTTAAAATTAGTAAGTTAAAAAAACTTTTTCCTTTGGTATCGTTGAACTAAATTGAAGAAGGAATTTCTGATGAAGATCATCCCATCTAGTAATTGATCGAGATTGTAAACTTGTATACCAGACAAAACTTTGTCCTTGTAATGACTTCACAAAACACCTAAGCTCAACTAAATCTTGTTGTTAAGAAGTTCACATAATGGGATCACAAAGAGAAACAAAATTTGTTAAGTGTTGTTCCGAATCTCCTAAACCATTAATGATTGCGAATGAGGTATTCACAAAATTTGGTGGGGGGATTGCATCCACCCATTCAGGGTAAGATCTCTTCTTCGGCTGAACTGGTGCATGTCATTCTTCCATATCATCTAATCAAGTTGTTAATGCCTCAACTATGTTCAAACGAATTTGGGGAACATCTGGATTAGATGGAACTTATGTAGGTATATAGCAACTGGAGAATGAGCTGGTGGAGTGACTGGAAAAATCACTAATGGTGGTGCTGATATCTACCTTGGATAACCCACAGGAACAGGCCTATAGGGATGTATAAGTTCTTTCCTGGATTATGTACCCAATGTAGGGAATTCATTATCTATATCTGTAGTTACTAAAAATACTATTTTTTGAGGAGCTCCTACTGAATTTGAAAGCTGAGGACCTATCTGGGGAGTACGTCTAGCAGAAATTCTATTTTGAATTCACTCTGTATTGAATCTTTCCAACTCCATAATTTCCTCTTCTTGCTGTGAAAATATTTCTTCAAGTGAAATAGATTGACCTTATCTACTGGAAAAGTGAGATGCAATCGGACTTTTTTCCTTTCCCCTTGTTAGATATCTTTTGGAGAGGGGGGAGTTAGTTATTTGAAGGAATACCAAGATTATAGGTAAGCCTTTGATTTCGAGTGAACAAACCTTCTTCATTTTCCTTAATGTGTACTGTATTATGGAGAAGAACAACATCTTCTAATTCCCCTAAACATGGATTATTTTTTGGAGGATCTTCTACAATGGTTTTAAGGAAATTTTATGACACATAATGCATTGATGGAATTCAGTCAGTATTTTTGCGAGATAATCTTCCTTTGTTTCCTTCATGAGACTTAGTTCTCATATATGACGATTCCCTAGAATTTATTGGTGGACAGTAACTCGAAGTAAATCCTCGGATAGTTCAGTTGTGTGCTTTCCATGTGTTTTCTTCCCTAATTGAGAGAAAACAGACTTCTGTTGAAGAGGGGATTGTAGATTGAAAAAGCCCCCAGCCCTATAGGCTGGGGCTGTTCTGGTTTTTCTTCTTCAAATCATTCAAATTTGTTGAATGAACATGAATGTTGAATTAAATGAGCCCCCATCTTAGCATTTTGGGGTGATTATTGAACCGTTATGGCTGAAATTTGTGCAACTTATCTTTTGATTTTGCGGATTTTGGTTTGGACATTTGCTGGGTGAATTATCCAATAACCACTCAGATCACCTGTTTCAGAAGATCGTTGTGTTATTTCAGACATTTTAATTCTATTACGCTCAACATCCTCTAAGTGGGACACCTACTGAATATTCTCAGATGCTGGTTGTAAATGTAACTCAACATATTCTTTCTTTAGCCCTGATTCTCATGAGACCTAGTTAAGGCCTATTCTTGAGCATACATCTGATTACAATCCAAATATATTTATTGTGGCAGACCGTGATAAATAACATTGCATGAGACCACTTTTGACGAACATTGCTGATTTTGGAGTGCAGTAAAATGAAATGCTCTATACGCACCCCATCCTCAGATATTAACACTACATGGAGAATTGCAAATTAACTAGAGTAGTCTCTTTATAACATTGAGACATGCACTCTAAAGTGTTCTCTATTGTTTTTCAACCACTTGATTTTGGTAAACTGAGAGAGGGGCCAAGTGAATTCGGCATTTAAGCCCTTATATTACCTATGCATGATTTTAATATTCCTCATTTGGTAATAAATTGGTAAGGGGTTTCTTATCTCACATTTAATTTTGTGAGAATTCCATTGTTCACCACTTATTTATTACATGTGGTGTGTGTACTGACCATGTTAGTATTCATTGTGTAATAGACTTTAATTAATGTATATTTACATCATCATTTTATGATCCTTCATTCATGGGTGTATGTTTTGTATGTTACCAAATCAATAACGGAATTTGAAATTTCAATTTCCACTCATTCGGCTTTACGCATACTTCATTGATTATTTTACTCCAAGATTATGTGTAGAATCACTATTAATTTGATTATGTCATAAATTCCACTCCCCTTTCTGTTGATATAATTTTGATACACATAATCACTCCATTGATAAATTCTCAAGTCATCGGTATGAACATGATAAGATTAATTTTTACTCAATCTCGATTTTTTGAGATAAACATCCAATTCATTGGTGTTGTTTTTACAAGAATATATGTGAATGTCCTTTGATTGTTTTACACTGAATATCCAATCATATTTAGTGTATTTATATTTTTAACAGATAATTATTTCGTTGATTTATCCTTAACCTAAGGATATGACCTTTATGAGATATTTCATCTAAATTTACATTCCATTTACACTTCTTTGTTGTTATACACCAAATCACTTTTATGTGGTGTATATAATGTACTTTGACATAGTGTACCATGAATCCCTTTATTATCATGATATTAAAAAGTTTTGATTACCTAAATTATTTGTATTCAAGTGTCTCTCTTTTGGTTAGAAACTCTTACTAAAATACCATTTTTAATTGTTTCAAAGACTAATTCTTCTAAATCTTGCTCATTAATGTCCATGTTATAAAAATGGTTGTAAGGATTTATTTATATAGACATTAATGTTTTAAAATTAAAACTCCTTTTAAAAGTTTCAAAGTGGTATGGGACACTTTGATTCAAAAATATATTTTTAAATGGCTTCTTGACAAATAGTGTGACTTTAAAATGATTTCAAGAAAAAGGGGGATATTTCTCTCAAATAGTTTTGATAAGTATTTTCATCTATGTTAGTATCCTTCATTATTCTTGATTGAGGTTAATATGATACAATAAAATCTCCCATATTGTATCGAATGAGTTATGTTTGACTGTGGATGTGCTATTTTTATACCATTCATGGTTTGTGGATAAATTGTTGACATTTCGTATGCTAGTTGTAATATGAATGTTTATGTTATGTTTAAAACTTTTCATATGAGGAATGAATTGGACTTAGTAAGTGACGGGTGGATCCCGCTATAGCTCCTCGATGCATCGGTAGGTCTCATGAGACAAACTAGTGTCTTGGCACAAGACCTTGACAAAATCTTATTTGTAGTCTTGGCACGAGGCCTTGGCTGTGTGGTTTTGATAGTCTGGCATTATGCATTCCATCATTATTAAAGTTGTTATTGATATTGCATGTGATTATTCGATTAGTAGAATATCCATGTGAATAAGTAAATGGAATTATTTCATTTTATTTTTTCCATACTATGTTGAAGTTCAAGTTTAAAAGGCTTTTGTTTTAGTTATACACTTCCTTAAATGTTTATTGCTTATTTATGAATGTTTCAGCTATATTGTTATCATTACTGGGTATTTGAGCTCACCCCTTTTCTATGTTTTATTTTTCCCAGGATTTGAAGAAGTAAATTATGAATGACCTGCAGGGATATTATGAGGGGATTATAGTGTGGACTCTGGAGACAATATGTTGTTGTAGTAGTTTTTCACTTTATGATGCAATGTAAAACTTTATGAATATATCTAGTGTTTCCAAGGCTACTAAACCAATCGGTCTTTCGAGATTTGATCTTTCTTGTGATCATGCCAATGTTATATAATAATGCACAGACTCTGGGTAACTGGGGTCGGGGCGTTACAATTATAAATACATATATATACTGGATATATATGATATATATGATATCTAAATCATTAGTATCATTCTGGAGATAATGTAATTTTGACCACAAGGACAATTTAAAATTATAACATGTTCATTTTTTACTCAAGTTCCGAACATCAACAAAATTTCTGATATAAACTCAAATAATTAACTAATTGTTATAGCATGGTAAAAACTAATATAAAAAGAATAAAAAAATTGAAAAAGGTTCTTAATCAAGTAGAAATTAACTTTAGATTATTATTCAGGAGATTAAATAAAGATCGATTCAAGTCGTATATAGGGTAAGGGACTTCATTTCAATGTCCTTCCATTGAGACATATATTTTTTTATAAATTACATTCTTTTATATAGTGTATAAATACCTTTTAATTTTCATTTCATTCAAATGGAATCTTTTTCTATGATTTTTTTTACTAAACGACAAAAAAGGAATGTTTCCTTTTAACCTAAGTTGTAAAAACTACCTTTTCTATCGTCGCGAGTATTATTTGATATTTGGCTTCCTTAACAAGCTGAAATGTTTTAAAAGGGAAAATAAAAACTATATAATCTTTTACATATTTTTGTATTGAAAATGGTTTTGATAATGGTTTTTGTATGTCAATATATTTAAATGATATATTTTGATTGAAATGTGGAAATATTATATTTCCTTTATGTTTGTTTTCTGTATTATGAATGTGTTATGGTTCTTCGTCATTGTTTATGTATATGGGTGGTTCCGGGAAAAATCAAGGGCGGGTGAGCCCGAGATAGCTCTACAATGCATTGGGTAATGTGACGAAGGCAAAATTGAATGTTTCTCCTAAGAGATTTAGGGAATTTGCAGTGATGGGTCTTCCAAATATAACTCCCTATGTAACTGTGAAAGCTACAACATAAGTATGTTAGGGATTCCACAAGTTACCGTTTATGACTTATGATTTCAATGTATTATTCATAAATCATATTCCTTCATGAGCTATGATCTTATGATTTGTATGTATTTATGGACTAATGTTATATTTATTTATCTTATAACCCATACTGAGCTTTTTATGCTCATCCCAAGTTTTTTTGAAATGTTTTTCATAGGACATAAAGATAAATAGGGTCATGGATGGGATCAAGAAAAATTCATGCTGTCTAAAACATGTAACTAGACATGAATCCTTTTTTCAAGAGTTTCTATTTTATGAAAAATGAAAGCTGAGTAGAAGTGTCTACATTGTATTATTTTTGAGATTTAATAGTTATGGCCTAATTCTCAAAAACTATAAACTTAAAAAGATCCTGAATGTAAATTATTCATTTAATTCAATATTATGTAATTTTTAAGGCCGATTACTTATACCCGGTGGGGTTTATTGTGGGTTTGATTTATGAAAAATATAATTTTTATTATAAAGATTAATTTAAATATAACTCTAAGGGTTTCATGTGTAATATCCCAACATTTTAAAAGGATTATGTCTTGTAGAATAAAAAATAAAAAACACCGGACTAAAATGAACCATGAAATATTATTAATTAAATATGCAAGTTACTACCTAACCATTGAATTGTTGGGTATTAATAATATTAAATAAATTATTAAATATATGTTAATTTTATAAAAAAAATTCAAATTTATTAATTAATTCTAAGGAAATATAAACTCAGTTTTTATTAAAGCCATTTTATTCATCAAAATGGTTTTCATTAATTTTGGTGATAAAATTTTATAATTAATTTTTGCAACTTAAATCATGTGTATTTGATAAAATGAAATTAGTTTTTAAAATAATCATATAAAAATTATCTTAAGGTGAAATTTTGGTAATTTTCTAAAAAGTTTTTCCAGTGAGGAGTGACACATACTGATTTTTATTTAAACAATATTTTATTTCAAAGTATTTTACAAAGTAAAATGAAATTTTAAATTAATTTTAATATTTTATTAATTAATTATTATTTAAAACAATCCAAATATTTTTTAAAAATTAATTTTTAATCATATTTACTATTAAAACATTATATACTTAAAAAGGGAATTTTTATAAAAAATGGTATTTGTCATGTATTGTTTGTTTAATTTTAAAGTAAATTATTCTACTTATGTGTTTTTAAATTAGAAAAATGGATTTCATATTTTTAATACAAATTTCAAAAAATAAATAAATAATTCCATTTTATTTTGGGACACTATGAATAGTTACATTAGTAATTCTGTTGGCATAGTAAAGGATAAATCGAGTAATTTAGCATAAAAATAAAATGAAATAGACTATAAAATTACTCTAACACTTGACTTGATATTTTTAGATGTGTATATCTCTTCCATAATCATAAAAAAATATATGTAGAATTTTTTCATTTGGACCTTGTTTTTACCTTTATAATATTTAAGTGAATATAAATTGAAAAATGTTACACTCTTTCTTTTAATAACCATGATATTTTAAAAAAAGGGATACGGAGATGAAATTTTTAGTTGTAAAAATTAATTTAAAATTTAAATTAATTTTTTTAGTGTTAATTTATTTTTAATTTCTACTGAAAAAATAATTAACATAAAATCTTATAAAACACTAATGGATTGATTATTCAATTAATAGAAAAATAAAATAAAAGATTTTAAAAGTGTTAAACATAATTTAATTTGAATGAATATTTGTGATTTAAACTTTTCTTAGAAAAAAAAATAAATATCATAGTGGTTTAGATTCATTATATTCAAATTCATTTGATATCTTGATATTATTAAAGGTATATTAATTTAATTGTTCTAAAATTGACCATAATGATATTTTATATGAAATATTATTATATTAAATGATAAAAAATTTATTAAAATATTAGATTCATATAAATTATTGGTATTTATTTATTTAAATCCACCATATTATATTTATGTGGTTTTTTTAATTCTATATTAACATTATTAACTATTTAATTCTGGAAAACATTAATATTATGGTAATTGTCAAAAGTGTTAATAAAGGTTTAAAACAAATAAGATAAGGGTAAAAATGTGATCCAAACCTCTAGATATTTACTTATATGAGATTATTTAAAACAATAATCATATTATATTATAATATTATCAATTTATATCCATTTTTTTCGGAAAATTAATTTATGATAATTAAATATTTTAAAAAAAACAAGAGTGTCATTTCCCTATCTTATAAAACAGAACCTCTTATCTCATTTATTCACAACTCAAGAACCATTTTTTGGGTCAATAAATTCCCACATACCTTCATAAAATTCCTTCCCATCTTATAGAGCTATTACTTGTTTCATAATATAAACCTTATAGTGAATAATATTTAAATAAATGATGGTTTTCTGAAGAAGATGTATTGTTCTAAACCGAGTGTTTTCATTTCATTTATTCTTCATCATCCACCAAATATTCTCCAGCCAGAATGATATGAAAAAATAACTATATTTCACAAAATTTTATTTTATTATGTTACAATCATAAGCTATATTCATCACCAACCTCCATCAAATGTGAAATAAATTCACTATTCCTGTGTATGGAGGACTACCGCCTTGCGAACTAATGTAATTATTTTTTCATCAATGCATATTGTAGACTGTTGTAATGATGGATTTAATGTGTACATACTATATTAATGATATATTTATAATTATTAAATTTTAAAATATCATATAAATTGTTACATCCCCATTTATTTAAAAATGATATCATTTTTGGGCCTACATGTGGACTACCACCTCTATAAAATGATGTGGTTCATTTTTCATCAACAATACACATTAATGATATATATATATATATAAGTATAAAAAACGAAAAAATATTATATTTATGATATAATGATAATACTATAAATATAAAATTATACTTCCCTGTTTCAATAATGATCAAGGAAAAGTAGAAATGATACTCATGTGTAGGTATGGCCTACCATCTCCGTGATTATAACGCAATTCATTTTTCATAGTCATCATTCATTATTGATTTAAAAAGTATAATTTATGTATAATAATGATAATTATTTATTGGTTATTATTCTATAGATTATTTAATAATGACCTCTTTGACTATATCCAACTTATCAAATCCATTTTGGACTTATAAAATGAATATCGTCAAAACATCGGACGTGAATTTAATTGATAAAATAATTAAATATAGCATGGTAAGAGATGAAATAAAAGATATAATAAAAAGTTAAACTTTTATCAATAAATTATAAAATAAACATAAGTTTATTATTCATTAATATATGTTGCGTTTATGACTATTTAAACTCGATGTGAGGTACACTTTAAAAATATCATTTTAAAGGTTTTAAATATTTATTTTCTAAATATTTTTATTCCATGTACATATTATTAAAAATATTTTATGACTTTATTTATATGGAAATAAGTTAATTTTAAATTATTATTTTTTATAATAACTTTATTTTAGAGGTTTTTAAAAATTATTATTTTTATGGAATGATTTTACTTTTCTTATAAAAGACAAAAGGAGTGTTCTATTTTAACATATACGGAGCCAATGAATTTTCCCAATACTGTAATAATTGTTTAATATTTGGATCCCTAGATAAGATTTCATATTTTATTTAAAGAAAAACTATATTCCCATATATATTGGAAAAAAATAAAAATGTGTTTTTAAGTAAATGGATATATCAATATCCGAAAATGTTTTCTTATAGGTGAAAAGAACATTTTTATGATGCAAGATATTATGTATTAGGTAATGGGTATTTTCAATTGCCTATGATGATTTGTGGTTCCATTATAATCTGATTTTAGGTAATATCTATATGTCTCTCCAATTCTTTATGTAATGTTATGGAGTTAACTGATTAGATTTATCATAAGAGATTTTGGGAATATATTATGATGGTTATTACAATTGTAACTATAATGGTTAATCTATTTGTTACCATTAACATTATACCATTATAATAGTGATATGAAAATGACTCCCTAAGTTACCTATGTGATATATATATGATTTCTATAGTATTTTATATAAATATTATGATTTCACAAGGCAAGGAAAGTATATGCTACATCGTAAGGTCAAAAGATTAACTTTGTGAAAAATTAATTATGATTTTTTCTATATTCAAAAGACATCATTATTAGTTTTATTTTATATTTAATATTTATTATGAAATATTTTGTGTAAATATTTGTGGAAATAGTTTTATTGATTTATAATAAAATTTTTATTTTGATCCTAAGGGATATTCTAAATAAGGAAAATTTCAATAAGTATTCATGGACAAACTATTTTCTTTATTTCCTCCTTTCTATGTCCCTTACGGAGATATTGGTCATCATATAATGTTTTAAAATATTTTCATAGGTTTTCAAGTGTGAATATGGCCAAGGATGGTGTTAAGAAGAAAATTATGAACATATTTCATGAAAATAAAATATGTTGTATTTTAAAAAAAATTATGAAAAAAATAAATACTAAGTAAATGTGCCCAATTGTATTGTATGGATTTATTATATATTATTTATAAACTAATTACTCAAAAATATAGACCATAAATATCATTAAAATTTTAAGAAGTGAGTTATAGTTTAAACTCATTAAAATATATAATGTATAAGTTCATGCCCTTATAATTGGAATCTAAGAAGGGTTTAGACAACTTTGGAGGTTATGATGTTTTCAGGTGAGGTTATGTTAAGAGTTACAGATACCGTCGTGGTTTTAAAAGTTTTAGGTTGATAAAAAATTCAAATTCTTAGACACCCTTGTGATATTTTAGGTGATTGGAATTTATAGTGATTAATGATATTTTTGGAGAATTTTTTATTAGGTTAAGTTATACATAACCCTTAAGTTTAACATCAAGGGTTATTTTAGAAAAAAGTTATTATGTTATTGGGGATTTAAGTTGAAATTTATGAGATAAACTTTGAGATTAAGACTTTATTTAAGTGTTAATTTATTAATGATGTTTTCTAGGATTTGATGGTGAATGTATTATAGAATATTTATGGGTATTTCCTTTAAAAATACCATTTTTATTTTAACAAGAATTAATTAATTCCATGTTTTCATAATGTTGTTCTCTCTAGATTCAATTTCATTTATAAATATGGGAGAAAAAGGATCTCACACAACCTTCTTATCCCATCTATGTGACTTAATAATTTCTATAACATAAAAATTATTATCAAATGATTTTGAAAGATTTTTGAACATCCGATATAAAATAAGACCCTAGTGTCTAGTTTTAAGGTATGGATTATTTATTTATGATCAATTTATGAATCATGATGGAGTTTATATTGATGAGTCATAAGGAAATATATCATATCATTTAAAAGGATGAAAAATTCTTGTTAAAGTTTTAATAAATAAGTTTATTGTTGGATGTGATGATCAATTATATTATAATATATTCAAAATATTAATAGAGTTAAGAAACATTTAATATTATATTTTAAAAAAATTAGTAACATGTGTTAGATGAAATTAACTCCTTTGGAAAGTAGTGTAGTAAAAAATTGCATTTTCGGGGATACTCATCTAAGGACACTTGGTAATGGAGTAAATGAAAATTTGAGATAAAATTTACATTTTGTTAAGGAAATAATAGTCAATTAAGATCATTTGATTTTATATAAAAATAATATATATCAAAGAAATTATCGGTTAAAATTTAATTTTATTGTTATTTAAATTTTTGAGGATGTTTATCAAATTTTCGTTGAATTTATTAGAAATATTTTGTTTTAGTAAAAGGAGAACCTATAGGCCTAGAAAAAACCCATCGCAACAGGCCAAGCTGTTGGGATTGAACCAATAACCAAAGGGGGACAAGGGTGTACTACCTACCACTAGAATATATGATTTCCTAGTTAGTAAAAAATTAAAACGAATTGTTTCTTTATATAATTTTTTATTAATTTTTGTAATTATATTAACTTATGATTACCATTTTAGTTTTAGTTAATATATTAAGATAAGATAAATGTATATTTATCCTTTTTTCTAAAATTATATGATCCAATGGAAGTCTATTTTAGTTCTTAGAGGAAAATAATTATCTTGAATTCTCATTGTGTGAAGAAAAATATGATATTGTGGTAGAAATTGGTTAAAGGATGAAATTATGATTATATAGTAATTATATTTCCTTATTTTATTATTATATAAGATAATAAAATTACTAACACTAATAAAAGGATCATAAAATAAAATAAATTTTCATATTACATTAATTTCTTATGAATCGATAGTCTTTTTCACACTTCTTTAGTTTATGGATTTCTAGTGGTTGAGTTTGTCACGATCTTTCACTTTTTGTGATAAATGGAATGTTTTACTCCTCATCATTATTTGAACAGTTCGTTTTTTTCTTTAATTTTTATATTTTTACTTCACACTAATTTTTTCCTATTTTGAATCCTAGTGATATTTTTTTCACGATAACCATTGTATTTTTTCCATCCATTCATAAGAAAGTTCTATAAACCCTTTTTATGATGTGGGATTCGAAAAGTCAAACCCCTAGTTATCGAACTGACATTCAAATTATGAGGATGAAATTTTTAAATGGGTAGAAAATATAATATCCCAAGATTTTAAAATAAGGACAATGATTGATATCACACAAAATATGCAACATCGAGAATAAACAAACCCTGAAATACTATAATTTAAAATTGGCCATTATAATCTAGGAATTGAATTGGGGTATATGAACAAGATTAACCAAATTATGAAATATATTTAAAGTTCATAATAAATGAAAATTTAATTATTAATAATTAGGAAATAAACACTCAATTTTTATTAAAGTCGTCATATTCATCTACAAAAAATTTCTTCAAAAACGGATTTTATTACATTTTGTGAGAAAATATTATAATTAATTTCTAGAGAAATTTTAAAAATTATTTGATTAAATGGAATTTATTTTTGAAATAATCATACAAAAGATATTTTAATGTTAAATTTTGATAATTTTTTGAAAATTGTTCCATAAAGGTTTAGGTACCGAGCATGCTCAGTCGTAAAAATTTATAAATGAAAATAAAATAAAAAACATGAACATAAAAAGGTGTGGTGCATGAAGTATTTCCAAACTAAGAAAGTGGTGAACAATTAAATCCAAAATCACAAAAATGACCCAAAGAATAAAAAACCATGGCATGTAGACCCACTCGTTTGTTAGTCATGCAAACCGACATACAAAAGGATCGAAGGCCTAAAAATAGACGTGCAACATGATGCAGTCAAGATGTTATCAGAAAACTTCGAACCATGAAGATCTCACACACTAGACTTCATCGATGAGGTTGTCCGAAAAACACCACCTTAGGTCATCGTTCAATAAAATAGTCATCTGATGACGTTATTGTTCCCTTCATCTTCATGGCATGCATGTTCAAGGTGAACTGATACCCATCCCCAGAGATGTCAGTCAGCACATCATCAATGGTAGTTACTCACCTTCAGAATCCCATACAATCGAAAGCCCAGGGAAAATGATAATTTGGAACCTATTGGTGTTCCATGAAACTATAGATCATTTCACAACTCCCATCAATTATCACCACATAGAAAATGTTCACATGAAAAATTGTCAAAATCAAGCACAAGCCCAAAATCCAAAGCCCATCCAAAAATCCACCACACCATAGCCCAAAACTGGATCATTCAGTATAACCTTTCAGAAACCTTCCCCCTCAAAAATTTGTCTCAAGGTCAAGTTAGACCACCACCACAAAACCCAAGGATCTTCATCCCAAGGTCCTCACACGATCACTACCCTCTCACTAGAAAATACCCACACACCACCTACACATTTCTTGTAGTACACCCATCGTCTGCAAGCTCTGTTTTGGGGATCCAACACCTCTGAGGAATAATCAACTAGTAAACTTCTACCGTATATACAATCCTTTATTCATACTAGATAGGGTTTTTTAGGGTTCATTTGACCCTTCACCCACATTAATGACACTTTTCTGCGAAGTCAGCTAGAAACACACCCCTAGATCTCGATGTTGTCGCCTTGGTCAAAGGTAATCCACCCGAGGGTCTATCAGCCCCCAAAGGATTCTACCACCATGATACCAACCCATTATTCTTTCAAAATTCATGGGGTCACTATTCACAACTATAAAAATGGATATTGATCTTGGTCATACATGATCCTGAACCATGCAACACAGGTCATCAAATAGTTGAATAGAGCAGTACTCAATGCCTTGATATTTATGTTTAATATCTAACTATTGAGGTTAACATTTCCACACATGGATTCCACCCATCAATATCACTCCAAACCAACATATCCATCAAGATCCCTTGGACCTTCAAAAAATTAACACCATTTTTATCCACTGTGGCCTTCGTTAGGGTCATTTCCAAAAAGCCATAGAGGCCCCAAACTTACTGTCAGACTCCCATGACCTTATATTAACATAAAATATTTTCTTGGTTCCATAATAAACCAAAACAAAAAAAAAATCACCATAATTCATCATCCCACACTTTCCCTCAAGAGTCTCAACAAGGTACCTCCCCCTACCATAAGCAGCAAATAACTCAAAATTCCCAACAATATCATCCAAGATTATTCCTCTTGGAAGGGGAGGCACCAAGGTGATGGGATTCCAAGAGAAATTCCAATGAAATTATAAAGTTATAGGCACTTGTTTTTTGAGATATAAACTCTCCATCTCATATGAGCTTCTTCGTAAAAGTTTGATTATTCAATGAATTGTGAAAATATTAATGGTTATTGAAAACAATATTTTTTTTAAGTATTTACAAAGTAAGATATGAATTTAGTTAAGTTTTTAAAT
Organism: Viscum album; assembly: GCA_963277665.1. Lineage (NCBI taxonomy): Eukaryota > Viridiplantae > Streptophyta > Magnoliopsida > Santalales > Viscaceae > Viscum > Viscum album. The sequence continues at coordinate 1,389,822,070 of OY728126.1, read as the reverse complement.
TTAATTAGTTAGTTATTATTTAAAATAATTTAAATATTTCATTTGAAATGTATTTTATACTTGAATTTAGTATAGAAAAATTTTAGACTGAAAAAGCCATTTTAATGAAAAACTATTATTCAGTTATTTTTATTGGTTTAATTTAAAATTAAATTTGTCCACTTGTTTATTTTTAATTTTTTAAAAAGGATTTCATATTCGGGATTAGGATTTCAAGATTTGGTAAATAGGTCCCTTTTATTTTTTAATATTATGAATAGTAACAATAGTGATTTTGTTACCACGGTAAAGGGTAAATATGGTAATTTATGTTCAAAATACAATGTTAAGAAATATAAAATGCACTTAACCCTTGTTTTAATTTTATTGGATGAGTATATCTTGTATATAATCATTAAAAATTATATTAATGGCCTTTTCCTATTTGGACATGATTTTTACATTTATAAAATTTAACTGAATATAAAGCCAAAAATTTCAAACCCTCTCTTTTAATGACAATAATATTTACAACATAGAGATAAACAAATGATATATTTAGTTATAAATATAAATTTTTAAATTTAAATTGTTTTATTATATTGGTATATAATTTTAATTTTTTTTTCAATAAATAATTTTTTAAAGACCCCGACCTGAGTATCCCAATGTCGGTGTCTTACATTAATACATTAGCATAGAAATAAGATTTGAATCCCAAAGTACTGATCAGTTTAGTAGTTTTGGTAACCAGATTATATACATGAACTTTACCTTAAGGGTAAGAAATAAAGTGAAATATATCATAAATAAAGATAAACAATAAGGAATGGTGAATAACTAAAAACACATTCCAACAAAACCTAATCTTGGGCATAATATGGTAGGAATAAAAGCTGATTAAAAAATTTCATAATAAAACAAAACAACCGATATTATAATAGTCGAATAATAACATGGAATATCAATTCCTAGTTTTATAAATAGTTAATCCATTATGTTAGATATCATAAACATATCATCAAGGCTTTAGCCAAGACACCATATATAATTGGTAAAAATCCAATCTAGTTTGTCTCATGAGACATATTGATGGATTGAGAGGCTATATCAAGCCTCAACCGTTACTTCCAAAGTCCTATTCATTATTCATCTAAAATGAGTGAAACATAATCCACATATATATTAATATTTAAGCTTTCATAAGAAATGTAAACAACTTTCCCTATATAATAAAAAATATCATAAACCATCCACAGTAATATGGTGAATGGTATCAAGAAAGTACATCTTTGAGAATAATATTCAAAAAATGGTGTTGAAATACATAAAAATACTCTAATAAAATCATTAATTCGTTCTTTAAAGAAATACAATTTTTACTTCTCAAAGAAGAGTTATTTTAGAAAAATAATTTTTATTTTTCACAAAATCAGACTGTAAATATGTATATCCCAGAAAAGAAAATGGAAGGACAATGAAATAAAATTTGAGGAAAAAATATTCCATACCCTAACCTTTTATTTCCTTGTATTTTGTTCTTTTTTTGATATTGGATCCTTTGTTTGAGGTTTGAGTTGAGTCATGGTTTGAATTTTCTAGATCTTATTAAAAAATGGGTGTTTTGGATATAACAGAAAAGTGTGAACCAGTAGCCCAAAGTTAAAGTAAACTATACAACTTCACCCTAGTAATATTGTGGCTTGTTTTGGGGTTTAGTAGTAAGGTACAAAGTTTGTGCGTAGTTTGGAAAATCATGTGGAAACCTTGCATGAGGTTCTATCCATTTGGAGAGTGGTGACAGCATAGTTTGTGCACTATTTTTAAAATCATGCGGCCAAACCATGTGGGTTCCCTACATTTCTGAAAACTATAAATTCTATGTTTTACCTATTATGTTTAAAACCAATTTCATGTTTTCCACCCTCATGGATCATTTTTAGCGCATGAAGGGGATCCCAAGATTCCTTCCCTTCGTTCCTCCTCCCTAGTTGGTGCTCCTCCTTCGACTCTAAAGTGAGTTTTTTGGGTTTTTTGCATTTTTCAATTGTTTTCATTCTCCTCTATTTGTTAATTAGTGTTTACTTTGTGGGTTAAGGTTTAAAAAAGGCCTATAATCTACGGTTGATATATTGTCTTGAGTTTCTTTTTATTTAGGGTGGGAGGATTATTCCTTGGGGTGTATTACTCTTTACCATGAATTTTTTTAACAACCACACTCTATTTAGGTAGGTGGTTCCATATTCTTCCCCTTCTATGCATTCTATTTGAGTCTTTCGTATTCTTAAATAATTTATAAATGTGTTTATCATGATAGTGAGGTGTTTTTTTAGTTTTTTTGGTTCTTTAGTGTAGTTGGAATTTAGTAAAAATTATTTTCAAAGAGATTCTTTAAATTTTCTTATGTACATATACACTCAACATGTTTGATAAAATTCCAAGTATCCTTTTTAGATAAAATTGGATTTTTAATCATGTGTTTGGATTTGTGATGTTTTAATGGAGTGTGTTTATTGTGATATGAACCTTATGTGTGGTTTTTAGTGACTATTATGGTTTTCCACTTATGTAGGGTTTTTCAGGTTGGTGGTAGAACAAGTGGTGTTAATTTAAAAATGATTTTTGGGTAATTTCACGAATACTTGTGGTGTTATATAGGATGTGGTCACATCCAAGGGTTCTCAAGGTGCACACTTGGAAGGGAAACAATTTATAATGGTAATGATTAACTTAAAACCCCTAATTTTAAAATACGTATCCCTCCCCCTTCTTTTGTTCTTAAAACTATAAAGGGTTAACTAATGGTACCTTGGTTACAATATTATATGAAAGTGGTTTCAAATTATATTTGAAATTACAGAGCATTTGGTACTTTCAAATAAGGATGGATGATAAATGGTATGAAATATCATTTAGAACCTTTAGGTATTTGTGTGTTTTGATCTAGGTTATGTAGGGATGTTGGAAGTGGAATTGGATTTGAAATATAAGGGTCCATTTGGAATTTTGAAAATAAAATTGTTCTTTGATGTTTTTTGGTAATTGATAATGTTGAAGGCCCGGTCTGAACATTATATTGTTTTATAAATGAATTTTGGTTTTGAAATTAAAATTTCCTGTTTTGAATCTTAGTATGTTTTTTAGAAATGTTTTGAAGATTATGTGATGTGAAGACCTAGTTGGAACATGCGAAAGGATTTTTTTTGGGATGGTCACCCATATGGAGGATTCTTCAAGAGTGGGTTATTGCATATTTGGTTCTATTGTTTTGGGAAGGCAAGTGCAGCGGTTATAGTTAACTTGAGTCATGCATGTTTGGGACTCCTCCTTTTAACATGTACTATTTCAATGAGATTTAATAGGTGTATTTTAGAGGGTCTATTGATGGTGTCTTTTCAACACTGGTTAGATGGGTGGGTACCCCCTTGTATATTTTAGAGCCTAGGTGGGATTTTTCCACTCGATTGGCAGTTAGAATGGCTAGTGAGTTATTGACTATGGAACTGCGCTATATATGAGTAGGTGAGTCCAAACTGAGTATGTGAATGGATCACTCGAGGGGGTGTTTAATAAATGACTATGGTTACTATCTGTATGTTCTTTTTTATTTATCTTTTTCACTTGCTTTCCTATTTGGGATCACATTATATTATTTTTAGAATAGATTGTATTATTATCTCTGGATTTTCATCCATAATATGGTTTCAAAAATGGTAAATATATTTTAAGAAGGAAAGAAGTGTGTGTTGTTTTAAATAGAAAACTTATAGAAATTTTTTCGTTGGTTTAAAAAATAATATAAACATGTTTTTGGAATGTATTTTCAAATTAGTGTTTATGGACTGTTTCTGGAAATTAATTATATGGATTCTGTATTGGCTGTCTATTGAGATGTTAAGCCTCACACACTTCTTATTCCAATCGATGTCGATAGACCTGATATGTTTTTTAGGTGTAGGATTCTTGTTCAATTACTCAACTTTGGAGTAGGTCGGTCTTGAGGTTGGTGGGGACCAAGTGGCCACCTGGAGATCGTGTAGTGTGGATCAGTTTCAATTTTGTATTCAGTTTCTATTTTTTTGTTTGTAGTATCTAGATGAGTCTGTATATTTTTTTAGATTCTGTCACTTTTGGTTCTTTGTTTTGTTCAGTTTATTTATTTTATCCTTTTTCAACGGGGGAAAGGCATTCCCACTGTGAACACTTCGATTCCCAAGACAAGTTTTTAGCACATGGGGATCGGGAACACCCTTCGGTCCTTGTCTCGAACTAGATTAGATGTCATGTTGGATGAAATCTCAACTTGATTCTTGAAAAAATGGAATAAAATGAGGCCCTTGTTATTTGGGTTTTTGGGTAGTTAGATATTAGGATTATTGAGACCTAATAGCTGGGTAGGGGAAGTATGTCACGAACCCTTTCTCTTTCTGATACTGAAGTTTCCAGGCATAGTCTGGGATTTGAGTATTTTTTTTCTTTATTTTGGATTGATGGATTAAAATAGAGGTGAGATTGTGTTATGTCATGATCTCACATAGACTACTGACCCATGTGGAGTCTGAGAACATGGATCAAATCATCCTATTTGTTGATTCATACTTGGGGCATGGCTCACCAACCATGTCCCCAGGTTAGGCACAGCTACTAGTTCTTCACTCTAGAAGTTTTTTGTGAGTTTTTTCTTGTTTCGTTCTTGGTATATGTGAATAATATGTTCAAAAAAACTAGATTTTGAAAATTAAAAAATTTATTTTATGTGATTTTGTAATTGGAAATAATGGAATTTAAAGGAATGTTTTTTAGATTGAAAATTTGGTGAATTCTTGGGTTTGGTGGTGAAACGGAATGTGTGGCCCTCTCTATTCCTTATGAAAATCTACATATTTGTGGTTTCTTATGGGAATTTCATATTGTAACATGTTCATGGAATAAACAAAAGTGGATGAACACATATTTGATGGTTCATCGGATTTCATGGGTGATTATTTTAAAGTAAAGATTTTTCTTAGTTTTTTCGAGTGGGTTTTTGAAATGGAAAATGGCTTAAAAAATTATTTAAAATGGCTCTTGGAATTTAGAAAGAAAAGCTGAAAGAAGGTGGTTTAAAAAATTTATTGGTTTTGGGGATATTGAAAATAGTTTTTTTGTTTTTCTTTTTTGTGTTTGGAGTTTGATTCAGTTGTTTTATCTTCAGATACACTTCTTATTAATGTTTCAGGTTGATGTTAATTTTGGTTCTATGTTTTTATTCAGTTCAAAATATATTGCCTAGAAATTTCTCCAATGTTTTGACTTTATTTCCAAGATTATGGTCCTTATTCATTGTTTCATTTCTATCGGGGTGATCAAAGTTCATTCGAGGTAGTGTAAAGGCTTGAGGAAGTTGAGAGTGTCTTCAGATCGTTAGAAACACCTAAAACTATTAGAGTGTGTGATGTTCTAGTTTTGTTTGAGGGTCCATCTATAGATCATTGGAATATTTTTTCCCCAGAATTGATGTAAGTTGGGATGACTTAAGAATTGTTTAAGTCTATTTTTTTCTGATGTTTTATACCTAAGGAGGTGAAGATAAATAAAGTGGAAGAGCTCATGAGTATTCAATAAGACTAGCATCTAGTGAAGGCCTTTGTTGACCAATAAAAGGAGATGGTTTCTTTCTCTTCAATGATATAATTTCATGATTAGTTAATGGATTATCTTTTCATTATGGCCCTTCCTCCAAAAATCTAGTAGTGATCTCTCTCCTCCAAGGATCATCATTTCAATAAGTTTGTTGGATGAAGCGTTCCTAGATGAGTTGGTTTTCGGAGATCAAGTTAGAAATCTTATATATCTTATTACTCGTAGAGGTTACCCATCTAGAGAGGAGTGAATATTTAAGGAGCCTATGATTGAGGAGTCTCCTTCATTGGTTTCAGCATCTGCTTCATTGGATTTTCCATTAGTGTGGTCAGTTCCTGCCTTTTATGTCACTGTGTCATAATCCTCTAAATACATTCCATCATTGTGGAAATTTACGTAATCTAGATAAGTTAGGTAGAAAAAGTTCCCAGAAGAAAAAATAACTCTTTATTAGAGGATTTTAACACCCTGATATGATGAAATGGATGCTTGAGTCCTCAATGCTCAACCACAGGCCTCATAATGAATATCACGAAAATTCAGGATACTATCGAGGGCACAAGGAACCTTGGCCTAGTTTATGTCTCTAGTGTTTGAGTAGAGATGGTTTAAGTTTTCCATTGTAATTTCCTTATTGTTGTGAGTTTCTTTTCTCTATTCACGAGACTCAATGGTCATGTCCTCATGTACTCATGTTTTTTTCCTTGGAGGTGAATCTTTAAATGGTAAGCCTTTTGTTGTAGTTATCCCTTGGGTGTCTTAGTTTCAATTTTAAATTGTTCTTTTTTAATATTTTGAACCTTAATGTGTTATTGAATAATGGTTGTGGTATTCTATTGGGTTTCTCTTTCTTTTAAGGGTATACCCTTATATTTAGAGGATTTGATTCATTTTGGGAGTTCCCAATATTCATTGTGGTGGGTTTTTCCATGTCAGTGCTGCCATGTTTGGTTTTTAATGTTGCTGGTGTTGGTCTGGTCCTTATAGTGGGATAATCCTCTCATATTCTTCTATTATTCCTTGTGTTATGGTTTTCTTTAGAATTAGTTATGTGTGCCTTGTGAATTGAATGGACACACTGAATATTTTAGATTATTTCAATTTCGATCTGGCATCGAATTAAGTCATTTTATCTTTCGACTACGTGACTTTCAAGGGGAAGAAAGTGTATGTTCTGGGAAGAATTTTCACACCCCAAAACAATAATTCTTTTAATTTTATTCTTTTATTGATATTGGATACTTAGTTTGAGGTCTGGGTTGAGTCCTAGTTTAAAGTTTTGATTTTGTTTTTGAAAAGTAGGAGTTTTGGGCTTGCTAGCAAGGGATGCATGGGTAGTGAACAATTAATGGACACCATACAGATTTCCCCATCTAATTGTGCATATTGTTTTTCATTTCAAGAGTAAGGCCCACAGGTTTCAAAGAGTTCAGGAAACTATGTGGTTACCATACATGTGGTTCTATCCATTTAGACAGTGGAGACCGCATTGTTTTTGCATAGACATTGGTTTCTCCTCACTTTTGGGTGCTTCTCCTTCGGAATTATGTTGAGTTTTTTTTGTTTTTCCCATTTTTCTCATCTTTCACTTATCCTATCTTAGTTTCATTGTGTTTCCATGGTGGAAACTTATTTGGAAGAACCCTAGAGTCTTTGGTTTATTTCTTGTTTTTTGTTTCCTTAGATATAGGGTGTGTTTATTATTCCTTAGAGTGTGTCATGTATTCCTTTGAAGTTTCATCGTATCCGCACTCTGTTGACTTAGGTGTTTCCCTCTAGTTCCTTTTCGATGCATTCCATTATATGCATCGGTATTCTTCAATAATTTATAAACATGTTTCACATGCTAGTTATGTGTCTAATGTTTTATTTTGGTTCTTTAAAGTTGGTTTAATTTGGTAAAAATGGTTTTCAAAGAGATTATTTAAATATGCATATGTACATATTCACTCGACATGCTTGATAAAATTCATAGTAGAATTTTTAGAAGAAATTGGTTATTTTTAGAATTTTTTTCATCTTGGTTATGTGTTTATTTCATAGATTGATTATGATATGGGCCTTTATGTGTGGATTTGGGTGACTTTTATGGTTGGGCACATAACCTAGGTCTTGTTGGGTTAGTGTTAGAACATGATTCATTATATTAAAAATGGTTTTCGGTAATTTCAGGGATAAGTTTGGTGTGAGATTCGATGTGGGAACATCCATGGGTGCTCAAGGTGCACACATGGATGATAAAAAAAATGTAAATAACTTTTATTAACATAAAAACCCTGATTTGAAAACACTTATCCCTCCTCATTCTTTGTTTATTTATGAACTTGATGCTTGACAAATGGTCTCCTGGTTCCCAAATGATATGAAAGTGGTTTCAAATTATATTCAACATTATGGACTGTTTAGTAATTTTAAATATGGTTGGATTCTAATTAGTATGAAAGCCTATTTGGGAACTTTATGTATTTTTGTGTTTTCATCTAGGTTTTGAAGTGGTTTTATAAGTGGAAGGGTATTTGGATCATAAGGTCATGTTTGGAAGTTTTGAAATAAAAGAGGTGTTTGATGTTCTTTTAGAATTGATAATGTTTAAGGACCAGTTATCATTTTATATTATTTTGGGAATGAATTGTGATTTTAAAAGTAAAAAATTATGGTTGTAATCTTATCATGTTTTGAGAAATGGTTTGAAAGATAATTTGATGTGATGGACCCGTAGGAACTTGTGAATGGATTATTGCAATATGGGAACCCATATGGAGGATTTCTCAATTTTGGGTTATCACTTGGGTGGTCTCAGGGTTTGGGTTTGGAAAATGTCATGGAAGTAGGTAAGGTGATTCAAGCATGATAGGGCCTCCTCCTCTCACATTATACTATTACCATGGGTTTTTGGGTACCTTTTAGAGCATTTATTAACGTTTTCTTATCGACCCCGATTATACAGGTAGGTATCCCTTGTATATTTTAGAGTTCTGGTCTGTTTGTTCCACTAGATAGGTAGCTAGAACGACCAATGAGTTTTTGATAATGGAGTTGAACCATATACCGGTAGGTGATCCCAAAATGAGTACATACTGAGATCACTCTTGGGATTTTTAAGAAATACCCATGGTTATTATCTGTATGTGCTTGTTTATTTAGCTATTGTAATTGGTTTTCCATTTGGTATTGCTTTATTTTATTTTCAGCATAGATTTTGTTATTATGTCTGGACTCGTGTGTGGAATTTGGTTTCAAAATTTCTAAAGCTATTTTAAAAAGGAATGTGACATGTGTTGTTTTAAAAAGGTAATTTATGGAAAGTTGTGATTGGTTGTTAAAAATAATAAAACCATTTTTTCAGAATGTATTTTTAGACTATTGTTTATAGACATTTTCAAGAATGGAAATGTATAGAGTCTGTGGAGGCTTATTATTGATATGTATAAGATCACACCCTATATTTTTCATTCAATGTCAGTAGACCAGATCTGTTTTGCAGGTGAAGGTTTCTGGTTCAGTTTCTCGCTACTGGAGCAGGTCCGTCTTGAAGTTATAGTGACCAAGTGGTTACTTGGAGATCTTGTATTGTGGAAGGGTCCCAATTTTGTATTCATTTTTCACTTTGTTTTTAAATTTTCTTACCTCGATGAGTTTTTATATTTTCTAAGGTTTATTCATTTTTGGTTCTTCCACTTGTTCTGTTTATTTATTTGATCCCAGTTTATTCGGGAAAAACATTTCATTTTGTGATCACTTTTATGTTAAAAACTATTTGACAACCTATGGGTATCAATTATTCAATTCAAGCCTTATCTCAGACCAGGTCAGATGACGGGTTTCATGGAATCCCAACCTATTTTATGGAAAACTTTGTCCATCTAAAATGAAAACTTGTAAAAATATTTTTTAAAGTCTTTCGGAAAGAGCCTCAGTAGTTTGGCTTAAATTACAATATAAAAGAGACTTTAAAAATTGACGAGGATTAATTATTTACAAAAAACTACAAATGATCTAAGATAGATTTTCATGATAAAAATCATGATTCTATAAAAATATCAGTGTCCAAAAATAGAAAATTGAGTGTACTTGAAAATATATGAGAAATTAGTAAGTTCCCTTTAACTGTGCTTGCTTATAGAGAGGAATTAAAGAAGGAAACCATATAAACATGTATTTACCTAAAAAATAAAGATGAACTTATATTGATACATGATTTTTTGAAAATATACACAGAATTTAGAAGAAGTATATAAAAATAAATAATAATTACATAGGAACCTAGAATAAAAAATGGATGTCTAGGAAGAAACACTTAACCTTATGTATAAAAGTGTTCTCCACTTGACATTAATGACCTATAATGTTAAATTAGATTAATTTACTAATTAATTAAAAAACATTTATATATATATTTATTTATATATTATAATTTTAATAAGTTTATATATCGTATTTTTTCTGAGTTATAAGATACAATTTTATCATGTGTGTGTGTTCATTTCTTGGGTTTACATGATCGGTTTACTTGTATATGAGTATGGAGGTTTGTATAAAAGGGAATATAAAAAACGAATTAAAGTTATATTTTATGAATTAAAAACTAGAAAATTAAATGGTTATATAATTCTTTACGTAATTTTTGGAGAGGATGAATCGTCAGATAAGACCTCAGTGATAATCATATAGATTGTTTTGGTTGTTTTTCAATCATCACAAACCATTTTTATTTTATTAATTTACATCATGTATATATATTGGTCACATAACATTAACTAGGTTATAATACATATATTATAATCTAGTTTTGAAATAAAAATGGTTTTATTATTAACCTTGAAATAAGAATAGAAAAACATTAACACATCGTCCCTTAAGGTGGAAAATCGGCCCCTCACGGATGATGGTTACATTTTAAAAATAAAATGAGAGGGAAGAGAATTGATGATGAATTATTCAAAAAAAATATAATTATAGATTATAAAATATAATGGAAATATTTTTTCACTTTTGAAAAATGTGGTGTTGATAATATAAGAGAAAACAAGTAACTTCAAATGAAATTAAAAGAAAAATAATGGTGTCTCAAACTCTTGATTTCATCCTCCATGACAACCTTTTTAAGGAAAAGGGTTTGGTGTTTGAACTATAATGATGGATCCTAGAAGTGGGTGAGGGGTTTGGAAAGATTATTGGGTATAAATTTAACAAGGCCCAAATCCTGAAAGGTCGGAGGAGAAGAGATGATGAGGGGTGTTATTTATAGTGGCGGAGGGGGTATTTTTTTGAATATTTTAATCATTTGTTCATTTTTTTAGTTCAATAATATGAATGTTTTGAGAATTAAACTCTAATAAATTTAAATATTTAATGGGACTTTCATATTTTGGTGATTATATCAAAAATGACTCAGTTATATTGTATTTAACATAGAATGTATTTATAACGTAAATTGTCATATTTTACTAGTCACCAAAAATTCTTGTTTTTCATAAAAAACTAAAAAATTCATCCTAACCATTTATAGATTTGTAGAATTATAAAATGAACTACATTTTTTGAAAATAAATTTCTAAATATTAGAAATTTAATTTTTAAATAAAATTATCATTGACTCGAATAATGTTGATTTTAATATTATAACTATTTTTATAAAGCAATGAATAATTAATTTAGGTCTCATTAAATTATCTTATAATCATAGTACAAAACAATACAAATTTTTTGGTCTATTTTATGAAAACATATTTTCTTTTAAACAATTATATTAATTATAAAATTTTAAATAAATATTTATGTTTCAAAAAAATACCAATATTTAATTAATCATTTTTAAAACATTTATTTTCTTATTCCATGAAATAAATATTCCATATTTTTATTTATAATATACCCAAAAAAAATTCATACATTCATAGGTGAGGATGTTATTTTATTGGATGGTTTTGTATTCATAATGGTCAAATTTCTATTCCAAAGGTTAAGTTACTATTCCATTGGTATAAGTTCCTTATCTTCTAAAAATACCTCTTATTTCATTCATTATTTATTTATATAGTTATTATTGTAATATCTAAGTGATTTTATGTGATTTATACTATATTAAATAACTATAAGAAGGGAAATTTCATAGATAGAATTTCAGGTTGTTACATTCTCTCCTACTACAAAACAGTCAACCTCTAAATTTCCAGAATTTCCCCTCTTAAAAATGTGGGTATCTATTCATCTTGACTTCCTCTAGTACCCACGTTTCCTCTTCAATTTTAAGATTTCTCCTTGGTAACTTTACCAGTAGAGCCTTATATTTCCTCAACACTTGTTCTCTAGTGTCCATAATCTATATAGTCTCTTCACAGTAAAATAAATCAGGTTCCAATTATAATTTTTGAAAAGTGAGAACATGCATTGGGTCTGGAATTTACTTACTTAACAAAGATATGGGGAATACATTACGTACTTTATAAAGGATAGGTTGAATATCCAAATTTTAATCTATAGCTCTAACTCTATCCTTGATTTCAAAATGTCTAATGTACATAGGGCTCAGTTTCCTTTTCTTCCCAAATCATAGAAAAACTCTTCCATAGAGATACTTTCAAGAAAACCTGATCTCCCACTTGAAATTCCAAATAATTCCTTTGATTATCAGTATAAGTATTTTACTACATTGATCTTGTTTGATATGGGTTAGAATAATCTTTAACTTTGTTGTTGTTTCCTCTTCATGCTCTTGGCCTTTAGTATATCCTTCACCAAGTTCATCCCATCAAGTTGATGTACGACATCTCTTTCCATACAATGCTTCATATGGTTCCATTGAAATACTTGAAGAGAAAAAATTATTTTATGAAAACTCTACCAAAGGTAAACACTAATACCACATTCCTTGAATTTCAAGTGATAATGATATCAACATGTCTTCTAAAGTGTGTATTGTTCTTTTTGATTAAATGTCAGTTTTTTGGGTGATAAGTATTACTAAAATAAAGCTCAGTATCCAAATGTTTATAAAGAATTTTCCATAATTTTGATGTAAAAAATGGATCAAGATTTGATACAATTTAAATAGGTGCTACATGAAGTCTTATAACTACATTTATTTTGAGTCGTGCAAGGTTTTCCAGAAGAAAATATTCTTGTATAGAGAGTAAATGTGCAGATCTAGTAAGATGATCAATAATTACCCATATTTCATCATTCTTTCTTCTATATTTTGGTAATATAGTGAAATAAATCTATAGTAATGTCATCCCATTTCCATGAAATAATTGGAAGATGATGCATGAGTCCTTTAATATGTTGTCTTTCATCCTTCACCATTTTACATACTAAATATTTTGATAGATAATCAGTAATTTCTTACTTCATATTATCTCACTAGAAATGTTCCTTCCAATATGTATATATCTTTTCACTACTAAGGTGTATAGATAAATTCAATCTATGGGAATAATACAATAACTCTCTTTTTAGATATAATATAGAGGGAAAAATAGTCTCTTCCCAAATTTAAAATCTACATATTCATACATGAAGTATACCAACTTCCCATCACACACATATTTAGTTTTATTTTGAATATTCTCATCATCATAATGAGAACATTTAATCTATTCCTATAAATATGTTTGTGCAACAAATTGAAAAAATAATGATTTTTTACCTTTCTTTATAATTACCATATCTATATTTACCATATTCATGTACACATGATCATTATCAATCCAAATTTTTTCAAATTTTTAGGATCCATCCTAATCGATGCATCTTATAACTTATTCACCTTCCCTGGGTTGTAGTGTATTGAAAAATAATATTCCATGAGTAGATCAAGCCATTTCAATTTTTTATGTAGAGATATTTATGTGATAATATATATTTAATTCTCTTGTGATCTGTATATATCACCCATGTTTCACCATAGAGATAGTTTCTCTATATCTTCAAAGAAAATATTACAGATTCTAACTCAATATCTTGAGTTATCACTTTTGTTCATGGGTTTTTAACTTCTTAGATGCATAAGAAATAACTTTGTCATTATATATAAAGAAAAACCATGTCGTTTCTTTGTTTCATTACAATAAATCACAAATACATCATTTCCCATTGGTAGAGTCAAGATTATAGTATTCACTAATCTTATCTTCAATTCTTCAAAACATTATTCACATTATTTTGTCTATAAGAACTTAAACCCTTTATGAGTATGCTTGGTCAATGGGTTTGATAATCAAGAAAAATTATTAATGAAACCCCAATATTATCCTACTAAACCAATGAAACAATGTACCTTAGTTATGTCCATTGTTGAATGCCATTCTAGAACTACCTTTTTCTTCACAGGATAAACTAAGATTCCATCCATAGAGACAATATAGCCAAAAAAAAGAAACTATTTAATGCCATAATTCACACTTGATAAACTTCCCATGTAGCACTATTAATTTAAGAATATCTATTAAAATTTATAAGTGGTCCTCATGGTCCTCATAAATTTGAGAATATATCAAGATATTTTCAATAAATATAAAAAACTAAATTATGATATTCTGTGGACACTCTATTCCTTATATCTATAATAATAAATGGTTTTTTAGACTATCCAAATAGAATTACTCTAAACTAGTAATGTAAATACCTAGTTCAAAATGTTTTCTTTGGAATATCTTCTTTCCTCACCCACAACTGATGATATCATGATCAAAGTTAAATATTTAATAAATATTGAGATCCAGGAGGAGTATCAAATGAATCACAAAATGTGAGGTAGTGGATACCTTTCCTTTATTTTAATCATGTTTATTTATCTATAGTCATTGAATATCCTCATGGATCCATATTTCATCTTGAAAAGAGAAAGGGGGATCCCCATGGAGAAACACTTGGGAGAATAAATCCCTTATCTCTCAAATCCATGATTTTTTTTAATCTCCACTAATTTCTTAGTGCCCATTCTATAAAGAGCCTTTGATATAGTCTTTGAACCATTAATTAGATCAATAGATAACTTAAGTTCCTACTTTAGATGATGTCTTGGTAAATCATTTGTAAACAAATCAATATATTCATGCACAATAGGTATATCTTTAATTTGAATATTTCTTTACTCAAATAGAGATGATGTTTTCTATTTATCCCTACGAATTTCATTTAAAATAGCTACTAGAGGTGGATCCAAATTTGACTCAAATGATGATGTTTCTTCCGAAAAGACAAGGGATTCTACATCTTCCTCACCAATCATAATATCCTTTTTCTTGCAATACATTTTCGCTTTATATTTTGAAATATGTATCATACCAAGGATTATATGATGTTAAATAATAGGTAAGATGACCAGTTCATAAACTAAATAAATTTTATGTTTTATAAGGGGGACTGACCAAAACATATTTTTTTCAATGTGCCATACCATAGGAGTTTTGAATGACAACTCCAATATTAAATCAAAATTTAAATGTTTAATTTTCTTGGAAAACTGGGAATATATGAAAAATGAGATTATCTAGAATCAAACAAAGAATTCAATAAGTTTGAGGAAATGATTAATGTTCCTACGACCACATCTTTGGGAATTTCAACCTTGGAAGTTGTGATCTCATAAATTTGGCATTTCTCCCTTGACCTTTTCTAGGGAAATTTTCTTTAATGATTTGGAAAATAATTTGAATAATGTCCCATATCCTTTCAATTGAAACACTGAACATCGGTATATTCTTTCATTCCCTTGAAATCATGGTCCTGGAGGCCTTTTTCTCCACATTTGTAACAAACACTCATTACCATCAAGCAATTACCAGGGTATTTCTTCCCACAATTATAACAAGATGAATATTCAAATCATACCTTCTTCATTTTTTTCTTTATTTTCTTTTTCAAGAGTGTTTAATAGAACTCGTATTCTATTTATTTCCCTTAAAGTCCTAATACATAGAGAATTGTTTTAATTTCTTGATATCACATGAAACTATATCTTCATATGATGAGAAATTTTGTGAGGCTAATTCCCTTTGAAGGAATGGTTTTAACCCATCAAATAATTTATCAATATTTCTCTTTGGACTATGTATGTAAACTAAAACATTACCTTCTGACATTTTAAAGTTAGATTCATACTTAACAACATTATCATCTACATTTTTTCACAAATTCAATAATTGTCTCTGTATATCCATTAGTTTTTCGTAAGGGAAAAAGTTTTCGAAGAAAAATTACTTAAAATCCCGTTATTACTTGTTTTATATTTATACCTCATCCTTTTTTTTGAATCACTAACCATAATTTATCCATATATCCCAAGAGATGATAAATTTATATGACAATATTTTACCTTTCAATACTTTCCAATGTGAAAAGAATCTTCTCAAAGGAACATATATGTAGCTCAGCTACAAATGGGATTGTATTCCGATAGAATTGTGAAGGTTGTTTTTGCATAAAATGGTATAACATTATTACACTATGTTGTGGATCCGAATTATCCACTTGGATAAGGTTATTGTTCATAACACGAGTTTCTTGGATGGTTATAGTTATAAGTTTTTCAGAATTATATGTTTCTCTGATTGTAGCATCATTATCTTGAATAGCAGATAAATACCTACATGGATTACATCTGTGGATACAATTTCAATTCCTTCTACTAGGAAACACTTCTAAAAAATGGAATATAATAAATTAAGTTATGAATCAAAACGCATAATTTAAAACTTGCAAAACACTTAACATAAATTTGAATTTATAAATACCTAATCTCATAATCATAAACATGGTTTCTTTAGAGAAATATTTAATTTTAAATCCATTAAAATGTTTTGTAAAAAAAGTGTGAATTTTTCTAAGAATATCCTCTATGTCTATCAAAACATGTGAATAGTATGGACCATTTTTTGTGTACCAGGTTACCCAAAGTCAGGCCTAGGACACCTTGAAAGAGTTTTTACCCTGAGGTACATCTTTTTCAGAACCATGTCCACTTGTTGTATACACACAGGGATGTATTTCTAAGAAGACACAAAAAATTGCAACCTTATCAAAATTCTAGGATGTTATTATATTTTTATCCTCAGATGCAATCTTAGGATTATGTTCCCTAATCTGTGTTTTATAGATCTAGTTTCCATAGTTTCTACAAAACTTGCTATGATACCAATTGTAGATACTCTGACCCCAGTATCCCATAGTTGGTGCCTTACATTATCACATTAGAATATATATAAGACTCTAATTCCAAAGGACCAATTAGTGTAGTTTTTTTGGAAATAAAATTACATATATCAACATGAAATTACAACATAAAAGTAAAAAAACAACAATCCAACTCCATTGGCTACACCAGTAAACTCATATATTGTCCCTACAATTCATTCATAATATACATCTTCGCATCATGGGAAAAAATAAAATATAATAAATGGATAAAATTTTACACACAGTTAGGGTAAGAAATATAATGGAAGATGTCATAAATAAATATAAACAATTAGTCGTAGTGAATAAAAAAACACATTCCAATAAAACATAATAATGAGAATAATATGGCAGGAATAAAAGCTAATAAAATAATTCTGTAACAAAATTTAACCATGGATATTATACTAGTTGAATAATCACATGGAATATCAATTACTGATTTCATAAATAGGTAATTCATAATTTCAAACATCCTAAACATACCATCAAGGATTTTTCCAAGACATCATACATAATGGGTAAAAACCCGGTAGAGTTTTTCATATGAGACCTAATGATGCATCGAGGGCTGTAGTGGTCCCCATCCATCACTTAATAAGTCAAATACATTACACTTTTGAAAGGGGTGAAACATAATCAACATATACCTTTATATTAAAGTTATAATATAAAATAAAATAACTTTTCCTAGACAGTAAACATAATCATAAACCATCCAAAGTAATATGGAGAATGGAGAATGGTATCAATATAGTATATCCCTAATCAAAAATAATCATAAACCATACAAAAAATATGGTATAGGATATAATAAAATATTAATCCAATTTAAGAATAATAATAAATAAATGGGGTTTAAATAGATTATAAAACTCAAATAGAATCATCTAATAATTCTCGAGAGAAATACCCATTTTTACTTTACAAAGAAGACTTATTTTTAAAAATTATTTTTTATTTATCACAAAGTAATATTGTAAATATGTATATTCAATAAAAAATGTCAAGTACAATGAAATTATATTTTAGGAATAAATTATGTCTATATTAATTGAAAAAATAAAATAATAGTTTTTAAGAAACTTTTGGAAAGACCCTCTTTAGTGCGGTTTAAGGGGGGATATTAAACAGTCTTTAAAATAGAAAATATAGAATTATTTACATAAACCTAGGAATATATAAGATATTTTTTAATGATAAAAATATTAATATCATAAAAACATAAGTTTCCAAAAAAAATTATTCAGCGTACTTGAAAATGGATGAAAAATTGGGGAGTTCCCTTTAATTGGGCTTGCTTATTGAGGGGAAATGAAGAGGAAACCCTTATAAATCATGTATTTATCAAAAAAGAAAGATGAAAAAATATAAATATATGGGTTTGGAACATGTACATAAAAGTTATAATAATTCCTTAAAAATAAAGAAAATTTTCAATGCGGTAATGTGAGAGAAATCATAACCTAAATGAGAAATGGATGTTTGGGAAGAAACCCATACCCTATGTTCGTAACTGTTCAACACTTCACCTTAATTTCCCAGAATATGATAATATATTAAATATTAAATTAATTCATAACCTTACATGTATTTTATTTATTATAATTTTATAATGATCACTTATGGTCTTTTTTATTACTTATAAGATACAATTTTATCATTCAGGGGCGTGTATTTCCTTGGTTTTCATGATTAGTTTACTTTAATATGAGTATAGAAGTTCATGTAAATAGAAATAAATATCCAAAATTGAATTTATATGTTATTAATGAACATAAATAAATTATAATGGTTATATGAGTCATTTTTCTATTTGGGGTGAGTATGTATCAATAGATAAGATGTTACTGAAAAACGTTTTGATTATTTTGGCAGTTTTTTGATCATTACAAACTAGTATTGTTTTTTTATTAACATAATGTAAATATAATAGTCATAAAAAATGAAATAGGAATAAATAAATATATTACAGTATTTTTTTACCATGAAAATTGTTTTATGACTAGCCTTGAAGGAGTAATTGAAAAATGAAAACACATGTTCTATGAAGGCGGTAAATCAAAACCTCACAGATGATGTTTCATTTTTAGAATAAAAGGAGAGGGATTCGAATTTGTAACACCCCAAGCTTCTACGGTACGTTTCCCTTCGAATAATGCGATAGCGTGTGTTGTACGCAACCTCGAGTTCTAACACACACCACAACTAATTAAACTAGCCGTTGTGAATAGTAATACCTACTTTTTGAAATCATATATATTCTATATTTCAAAATGGACTTCATTTTTGGATTCGGAATATCAAAATTAGCCTAGGGTGAAATTTTGGTACATTTCGGATAACTTTCATATTTTGATGAATAGTGAAAATTACTAAATTTTAATTAAAAACAACTTTTTTAATCAAAATAATTAATAGTGATAAATTGTGAATTTGAGTGGTTTTAAAGTATATTTAGAATATATTTTTACATTTTAATATAATTTTGGTCATTGGACATAATTTTACAATTAAACCGAACATAAACAAGTGTCAATCTTTTGATAGTTATTATCTCTTAAAAACACGCTTTTTGTTTTGACAGCGGGAATTAATTTTAAATTAATTTCTGCCACTTCTATGTTTTGAATTTGGGAAAATGGATTCCATATTTGGAATCAGGATGTTCAAATTGTGTAAATAGGTAACTTTTATTTTTAGACATTTTGAATAGTTACTATGGTAAATATTTTATTTACCATGGTTAAAGGGTAAATCCGGTAAATAAGGGTTAAAAAATAATATTATAATAATACAAAATTACCCTAAAACGTGTCCTAACCTTATTGGTGGACACATACCCGACAATGGGCATCCTTGGGTAGATTTTGGGACCCCTTGGAGCCACTTGTATGTGGTAGGGACACATTATATTAATAAAGTTAAAATAAAAATAAAAATGGCATAAGCTTACATCTTTTAGAAGAACAATTTTTACATAGGGTTATACATGTTGGATTTTCGATTATAAATATTCAATAGAAAGCTAAAAAGATTTCCTACATGATGATATTTTATTTATAATTTTTAGACATCAAATAAGTTAAATTATTAATGACACAATAATGATGCAATGTTTACCTCATTAATAAATCATTTAAATAAATAAGATTATAATGATTAAAATATTATCTAAAACCTGTCCAATTCTTATTGGTTGATGTTATTTAGAATATGAGTCATCTTATCGTCTTCCTCAATGATTTTTGGACCATTATAAACCGAATACAAATATATTATAAAGTAATACTTTCACACTTTCCTAAAGAGCCCCTCCTCTCCCTTATAAAAGGAGACCACTTATACTCATTCCTCACACCTCTCAAGCCACTTGGCTCGTCCAACCTCTGCCCAACTAAGCTCCCCACATCCCTCTCCTCCTCCTTGAAGCTTCCCCTTAGGTAGAAAGCATTTCAACAAGTCCTTTGGTTCCAACCAAAGTGAGTTACCTAAATTAAAGGTAACGATTTCCCTTAAATTATTTTCATTTATTTTGCTTCTCCAACCCCCAAACTCTTTTTATTTCCCTTCTTTTGTAACAACACCAGTATCCTCAATATACTAGGATGTTGTTATAAGAAGTATTCAAGATACACATACACACAACTCCATCTAATGGATGATGAACATAATGTTTCTGTGGATGGCAAATTAACGCCTCATGAAACGATGATTGTTCAAATACATCTTACCGCCTCTCATGAAGGCCATTATGATGGAACTGTAATTAAATATGATATTAATGATATATATTTTATATATAAGCTTCTGTAATTCCATTTTATTTCATACCATTATACGTTTCATGTTGTATATACATACGATAATTTCATTTGATGAAGTGCGGACTACCGCCCCCTTAAAATGATATGACTCGTTCATACCACACATGGAACGTATAAAGGATGGTGTTAATGAACATAAGTAACATATATAAAATATTATATTATACTGGAATAGTAATATACCTATGTATCATTTGGATTCGATTCTTTTAAAATAAAAATTTAATGGAAGTAGCGTTCGTGCGTACGTACGGACTACCGTCTCCACGAACGCGATGAGATTCATTCTCCATCGTATCCATTCAAGTATAATTATCATTTTATGATTTAAAGATGATGTTTAAGGACTTAATACCATTATGGATTTGAATAATATACAACCTATCCTTTACAAACATGTCTTACGTAACAAAACATACAAAAGCAAACGAGTAAGTTAACACCCGAAACAACGATAATACTAAGATATTATTAACAAATCAATGTTAAAAGATCATATATGATATCATATTAATGTATATGATTCTTTTATAATTTAATAACAATTATTTCACCATTATACAAGAGTTTAACCTACCCCAACCAAGGAAAAGTACAAGGTAAGGGTTATTTCACAATCTCTTCATTATCCGAGGTTGTATTATACGTAATAATCTACTGGGATCTCTTTATCATCCACATCCATGTTTCTTTGAAATGTATTTCAAAACATTTTTAATGTTTACAAGAATATGGGTTAAAGTCATTTATACCCTTGTTTGAATTTTTATAAGAGGTTTATAAAGGAATCTTTCCGTCGTTTTCAAAACAAGGTCCTTTTTAACCATTTCGTCAGAATTGAGGTAAGAATGTTTTTTTTAACTTATACGGCGGGTGCGGTTATTTTACGCCATTATAAAATCTTCAAAGCTTCCCTTACAAGCTTATAAGAATATTTTCAAAGAAAATGTTTTATTTTATATGGATCTTAAATGATTTTAAAATAAAAGGAGATATTTCTTTTAAAAGAATTTTGATTTCATCTATGTCAACATCCTTTGATGGATTTTAAGATTATTTGAAGTTGATTTATTATGATACAAAACTTCTATATTGTATTGAATGTTTTGTGATATGTTTGACTGTGGATGTGCTATTTTTATACCATTCATAGTTTATGGTGAAAGTATTGACATTTCGTATGCTAGTTTTAATACGAATGTTTATGTTATGTTTAAACCTTTTCATATGGGAATGCATTGGACTTAATAAGTGACGGGTGGAGCCCGCTATAGCTCCTCGATGCATCGGTAGGTCTCATGAGACAAACTAGTGTCTTGGCACAAGGCCTTGATAAAATCTTATTTGTAGTCTTGGCACGAGGCATTGGCTATGTGGTTATGATAGTCTGGCATTATGCATTCCAACATTATGAAAGTGGTTATTGATTTTTGCATGTGATTATTCGATTAGTAGAATATCCATGTGAATAAGTAAATGGCATTATTTCATTTTATTTATGCCATACCATGTTGAAATTTCATATTTAAAAGGCTTTTGTTTTAGTTATACATTGCCTTAAATGTTTATTCTTTCCGCTATATTGTTATCCTTACTGGGCATTTGAGCTCACCCCTTTTCTATGTTTTATTTTTCCCAGGATGTGAAGAAGTAAGTTATGAATGACCTGCAGGGATTTTATGAGGGGTTAATAGTGTGGATTGTGGAAACATTATGTTGTTGTAGTAGTTTTTCATTTTATGATGTAATGTAAAACTTATGAATATATCTAGTGTTTCCAAGGCTACTAAACCAATCGGTCTTTCGAGATTTGATCTTTCTTGTGATCATGCCAATGTTACGAAGTAATGCACCGACTCTGGGTAGCTGGGGTCGGGGCGTTACAGTTGGTATCTGAGGAAGTTTAGTTCAAACCTTGGAAACTAGATTTAGATAAACTCTGATTAGAGCACGTAGACCTAAGATGAACTTTGAGGATTAGTATAGAATAACTTCCTAGAATTTTGGTATTATAGAGATTTTGTGAGTTTTCCGAGCAATACATCCCTGTCTGGATACGAGCAGGTAGAGGCGGCACTGGCACAGATGTACCTAGGGGTAAAACCCAAAAACACCGCTTTGAGCTAGACTCGAACGAGAACTGGTGCACGACAACGGGCCTTGCTACACTCTTGGTTACGACACTCCCGGGGGATATGCTTAGGATAACTCTCATTTTCTTTACAAATCATTATGAAGGGTTTATGAGTATATACTTCCTCAAAGAAAACATTTTTATGATTATGGATTATATCCATAAATAGTTCAATTTATGTTAAGTGTTTTAGTATGGGATTATGTATTTTGATTCATAAACTGATCTAGTTTATGCCATTGTTTAGAAATGGCGCCTAGTGGAAGAAATGGAAACCGTATCAATGCACGCACTCCATGTAGGGATTGCCCTCCTGCTCAAGATAATTATAGTGGGGCTGGTGATGCAACTGGTGCTGATCAGCTAATCACCATACTGGGACAACTTACTCAGGTTATGAATAATAACCTTACCCGTATGGAGCACCCTGATCCGCAGCGTGGAGGATCAATGTTAGATCGATTCATGAGACAGCAACCACCAACGTTCAATGGGAATACAAATCCCTTAGTAGCTGAGCAATGGATATTTTCCCTAGAGAAAATATTTCAGGCTTTGGGGAGCAGTGAAAGGGAAAAAGTTATCATGGCAGTTTACCGCCTCACTGGAGATGCTGATCAATGGTGGTCATTGATTCAAAATACGAAGGAAGATGATGAAGTATCAAATATGGAATGGAGGGAGTTCAAAGATCTGTTTTTAGAAAAAATACTTTCCTCGCGACCATCGAGCAGATATGGAAAGACAATTTCTGAGTCTGAGACAGAAGGAGGATGAGAATGTCACAAAGTATGAGGCTAACTTTACAAGGTTAGCGATTTATGCTGGAGATTATATTCGCAACCCAAGAAGTAAGATTGATCGTTTCTTTGATGGGTTAAAACCATTTCTCCATCGAGCATTAGTCTCACAATCCTTTTCATTGTACGAAGACATTGTCTCATGTGCTATCAAGACTGAGAAGGAATTCTCTAAGTCTTATGACTTTAAAGCAAAGCAAGAGAAGAAAATACCTGCTGATCAATCTAAGAATGGAAATAAGGGGAAGAAGGGAAAGGTTGAATATCCATCTTTTGGTAAATGCGGGAAGAAACATCCTGGTACTTGCTTGAAGGGAATGGGAGTCTGTTACAAGTGTGGTGAAAAAGGCCACCAAGCTCATGATTGCAAGGGGAAGAAGGAAGCTACCAACGTTCAGTGCTACAATTGCAGGGAGATGGGGCATTATGCAAATGCATGTCCTAAGCGTCAGGAGAACTTACCTCAGAAAAGGCCAAGGGATTAAGGCCAGGCTTATGCTATCACTACTGCTGAGGTAGAAGCTCCGAAAGACGTGGTGGCAGGTAATTTAATGGTTTCCTCAAGTTTAGAAAATGCATTATTTGATTCTGGATCATCGAATTGTTTCATATCTTCCTAGTTTGCTAAGAAAATTAGATATTTCCAATTTGATTTAATAAGGGAGTTGTCAGTTAAAACTCCTAAGGGAAGTATCGTTGCAACAAAGTTTTGTGAATCAGTCCCCATTAGAGCACATAAATTTTCTTTATCTGCTGATCTCATCGTCATACCTATGATTGAGTTTGATATAATCCTCAGTATGGACTGGCTTTCGGACTATGATGCGAAGATTTATTGTAAGAAGAAATAGGTTACGATTCTTGATGATAATGATAAGGAACACCTTATTTTTAGAGCAGAATCGTCACCACCTAATTCTTATTTAGATCCACCCCCAGTAGCTCAACTAAATTCAATTATTGGGCAGGAAGAGAATGAAGTAACTATCGGTAAGGAAAGGAATGTTCAAATAGAGGATGTACCTATTGTGAAAGAATTTGTAGATGTATTTCCAGAATATTTACCTGGACATCCTCCAGAACGAGAAGTTGAGTTTTCCATTGATTTGATTCCTGGATCAAGGCCTATATCGAAGACCCCTTATAGAATGGCCACTGTAGAGTTAGTCGAACTAAGGAAACAACTAGAGGAATTGAGTAATAAGGGATTTATTCGCCCTAGTGTTTCTCCATGGGGAGCCCCTGTTCTTTTTGTTAAAAAGAAAGATGGATCTATGAGGTTATGTATCGACTACAGGGAGATCAATGCTATAACGATAAAGAACAAGTATCTCCTACCTCGTATTGATGATTTATTTGACCAACTGCATGGAGCTCAATACTTTTCAAAGATTGACCTTCGATCTGGATACCATCAGTTGTGTGTGAAGAAGGAAGACATTCCGAAAACAGCATTTCGAACCAGGTACGGGCATTACGAGCTTACTGTAATGCCGTTTGGATTGACTAATGCACCCTCTGTATTCATGGATCTGATGAATAGAGTTTTCAAGGAGTATCTCGATGAATTTGTGGTGGTATTTATTGATGATATCTTGGTATACTCCAAAACCTACGAAGATCATGAAAATCACTTGCGCATTATCTTGAAGACTCTGAGGAGGCATGAATTATATGGGAAGTTTAGCAAGTGTGAATTCTGGCTTCAGGAGATTTCTTTTCTTGGCCATATTGTCTCTAAAGATGGAATCTCTGTTGATCCTTCTAAGACCAAGGCAATCCAAGAATGGCCAGCACCTACGAGTATAACTGAGGTACGTAGTTTTATTGGTTTGGCAGGTTATTATCGACGTTTCGTCCAGAATTTTGCCTGATTGGCTAACCCATTAACGAATCTCACACATAAAGGGGTTAAATTTGTTTGGAAAAAAGAGTGTGAAGAATGTTTCAAAGAAATGAAGAGAAGATTAGTCAATGCTCCTATATTGACTCTACCATCGGGGAATGATGGGTTCGTTATTTATAGTGATGCATCGAAGAAAGGACTTGGCTATGTCCTTATGCAGAATGATAGAGTTATTTCCTATGCATCACGACAGTTGAAAATTCATGAACAAAACTATCCTACTCATGATCTTGAGTTAGCAGCTGTGATCTTTGCTTTGAAGATATGGAGGCACTACCTCTATGGTGAAAAATGTGAGATTTATACTGATCACAAGAGTTTGAAGTATATTTTCTCACAAAAAGAACTCAACATGAGGCAAAGGAGATGGCTTGAATTACTCAAGGATTATGATTGTACGATACACTACCACCCGGGGAAGGCAAACAAGGTGGCATATGCTTTGAGTAGAAAAGACCATGGAGTTTTGAACAATATGAGAATTGAAAGGGATCCAATTTTCATGGATCTAGTGAAGATGGACATGGGAATAACCAGGGAAGGTGAAACATCAATGCTTTTTCAAATGGTTGCCAAACCATCTTTACTAGAAAGGATTAAGAGTTCTCAGGCCGATGATGAAGAATTCCAAAATAAGATTAAAGCTGTGAGTGATGGGAGATTAAGAGACTTTGTGTATGAAGATGGAATTTTGAAATTCGGGAAGAGACTTTGTGTTCCCGATTTACCTGATCTAAAAAGGGAATTGCTGGATGATGCTCATAGTTCCAATTTCTCTATACACCCTGGGAGCACCAAAATGTATAGAGATTTGAAGGAACATTTTTGGTGGGACAACATGAAGAGGGAGATTGATGATTTCGTGTCAAGATGTATGGTTTGTCAACAAGTGAAAGCTGGAAGGCAACAGCCTGGAGGAGTCATGCAACCTCTTCCCATACCGGAGTGGAAATGGGAAAATATTACGATGGACATTGTCATGGGGCTACCAAAGACTCCTAGAAGGAACGATGCAATATGGGTTATTGTTGATCGTCTTACCAAGTCATCACATTTTCTTGCTATAAGAGAAGATCTACCCCTGGAACGTCTAGCAAGACTATACATTAATGAAGTTGTGAGACTTCATGGAGTACCCCTATCGATTGTTTCTGATCGTGATCCCCGTTTTACTTCAAGATTCTGGAAAAGTCTTCAGAAATCCCTGGATACTGAACTTCATTTGAGCACTGCTTACCACCCTCAGACAGACGGACAATCAGAACGGACTATTCAGACCTTAGAAGACATGTTGAGATCTTGCTCACTTGATTTTCAGGGTATGTGGGATCAATATTTACCACTAGTAGAATTTTCCTATAACAATAGCTTCCATTCGAGTATTCAGATGGCACCATATGAAGCGTTATATGGAAAGAGATGTCGTACACCAACCTGTTGGGATGACGTTGGTGAAAGAAAACTTGTAGGCCCAGAACTGGTGGAGGAAACGGTGGAAAAGGTGAAGGTAATCCAAAATCACATCAAAGAAGCTCAAAGTAGGCAGAAGAGCTATGCCGATAATCGAAGGAAGGATTTGGAATTTCAAGTCGGTGATCATGTTTTCCTGAAGGTATCTCCGTGGAAGGGAGTCGTACGTTTTGGTAAGAAAGGTAAATTGAGTCCCAGGTACATCGGACCTTTCGAAATTCTAGAACGAATTGGGGTTGTAGCTTACCGATTGGCAATGCCGCCAAGTCTCTCCAAAGTTCACGATGTGTTCCACGTATCTCTGTTGAGAAAATACATGCCTGACCCAACGCATGTACTCACCTATGAGGAATTAGAACCGAAACCCGATCTGTCTTATTGCGAAGAGCCCGTCAGGATTCTTGATACAAGAGAACAAGTACTGAGAAACCGGACGACGCGTCTGGTAAATGTTTTGTGGAGAAACCATAAGATGGAAGAGGCAACGTGGGAACCCGAGGAACTTATGATGAAGAACCACCCGAGTCTTTTTATGCAGTAAAACCCTAGAAATTGCGAGGATGCAATTATTTGAAGGAGGGGAGAATGTAACACCCCAATCTTCTACGGTACGTTTCCCTTCGAATAATGCGATAGCGTGTGTTGTAGGCAACCTCGAGTTCTAACACACACCACAACTAATTAAACTAGCCGTTGTGAATAGTAATACCTACTTTTTGAAATCATATATATTCTATATTTCAAAATGGACTTCATTTTTGGATTCAGAATATCAAAATTAGCCTAGGGTGAAATTTTGGTACATTTCGGATAACTTTCATATTTTGATGAATAGTGAAAATTACTAAATTTTAATTAAAAACAACTTTTTTAATAAAAATAATTAATAGTGATAAATTGTGAATTTGGGTGGTTTTAAAGTAAATTTAGAATATATTTTTACATTTTAATATAATTTTGGTCATTGGACATAATTTTACAATTAAACCGAACATAAACAAGTGTCAATCTTTTGATAGTTATTATCTCTTAAAAACACGCTTTTTGTTTTGACAGCGGGAATTAATTTTAAATTAATTTATGCCACTTCTGTGTTTTGAATTTGGGAAAATGGATTCCATATTTGGAATCAGGATGTTCAAATTGTGTAAATAGGTAACTTTTTTTTAGACATTTTGAATAGTTACTATGGTAAATATTTTATTTACCATGGTTAAAGGGTAAATCCGGTAAATAAGGGTTAAAAAATAATATTATAATAATACAAAATTACCCTAAAACGTGTCCTAACCTTATTGGTGGACACATACCCGACCATGGGCATACTTGGGTAGATTTTGGGACCCCTTGGAGCCACTTGTATGTGGTAGGGACACATTATATTAAAAAAGTTAAAATAAAAATAAAAATGGCATAAGCTTACATCTTTTAGAAGAACAATTTTTACATAGGGTTATACATGTTGGATTTTCGATTATAAATATTCATTAGAAAGATAAAACGATTTCCTACATGATGATATTTTATTTATAATTTTTAGACATCAGATAAGTTAAATTATTAATGACACAATAATGATGCAATGTTTACCCCATTAATAAATCATTTAAATAAATAAGATTATAATGATTAAAATATTATCTAAAACCTGTCCAACTCTTATTGGTTGATGTTATTTAGAATATGAGTCATCCTATCTTCGACCTCAATGATTTTTGGACCATTATAAACCGAATACAAATATATTATAAAGTAATACTTTCACACTTTCCTAAAGAGCCCCTCCTCTCCCTTATAAAAGGAGACCACTTATACTCATTCCTCACACCTCTCAAGCCACTTGGCTCGTCCAAACTCTGCCCAAATAAGCTCCCCACATCCCTCTACTCCTCCTTGAAGCTTCCCCTTAGGCAGAAAGCATTTCAACAAGTCCTTTGGTTCCAACCAAAGTGAGTTACCTAAATTAAAGGTAACGATTTCTCTTAAATTATTTTCATTTATTTTGCTTCTCCAACCCCCAAACTCTTTTTATTTCCCTTATTTTGTAACAACACCAGTATCCTCAATATACTAGGATGTTTTTATAAGAAGTATTCGAGCTACACAAACACACAACGCCATCTAATGGATGATGAACATAATGTTTCTGTGGATGGAAAATTAACGCCTCACGAAACGATGATTGTTCAAATACATCTTACCGCCTCTCATGGTGGCCATTATGATGGCACTGTAATTAAATATGATATTAATTATATATATTTTATATATAAGCTTCTGTAATTCCATTTTATTTCATACCATTATTCGTTTCATGTTGTATATACATACGATAATTTCATTTGAGGAAGTGCGGACTACCGCCCCCTTAAAATGATATGACTCGTTCATACCACACATGGAACGTATAAAGGATGGTGTTAATGAACTTAAGTAACATATATAAAATATTATATTATACTGGAATATTAATATACCTATGTATCATTTGGATTCGATTCTTTTAAAATAGAAATTAAATGGAAGTAGCGTTCGTGCGTACGTACGGACTACCGTCTCCATGAACGCGATGAGATTCATTCTCCATCGTATCCATTCAAGTATAATTATCATTTGATGATTTAAAGATGATGTTTAAAAACTTAATACCATTCTGGATTTGAATAATATACAACCTATCCTTTACAAACATGTCTTACGTAACAAAACATACAAAAGCAAACGAGTAAGTTAACACCCGAAACAACGATAATACTAAGATATTATTAACAAATCAATGTTAAAAGATCATATATGATGTCATATTAATGTATATGATTCTTTTATAATTTAATAACAATTATTTCACCATTATACAGGAGGTTAACCTACCCCAACCAAGGAAAAGTACAAGGTAAGGGTTATTTCACAATCTCTTCATTATCCGAGGTTGTATTATACGTAATAATCTACTGGGATCTCTTTATCATCCACATCCATGTTTCTTCGAAATGTATTTCAAAACATTTTTACTGTTTACAAGAATATGGGTTAAAGTCATTTATACCCTTGTTTGACGTTTTATAAGAGGTTTATAAAGGAATCTTTCCGTCGTTTTCAAAACAAGGTCCTTTTTAACCATTTCGTCAGAATTGAGGTAAGAATGTTTTTTTTAACTTATACGGCGGCTGCGGTTATTTTACGCCATTATAAAATCTTCAAAGCTTCCCTTACAAGCTTATAAGAATATTTTCAAAGAAAATGTTTTATTTTATATGGATCTTAAATGATTTCAAAATAAAAGGAGATATTTCTTTTAAAAGAATTTTGATTTCATCTATGTCAACATCCTTTGATGGATTTTAAGATTATTTGAAGTTGATTTATTATGATACAAAACTTCTATATTGTATTGAAGGTTTTGTGATATGTTTGACTGTGGATGTGCTATTTTTATACCATTCATAGTTTATGGTGAAAGTATTGACATTTCGTATGCTAGTTTTAATACGAATGTTTATGTTATGTTTAAACCTTTTCATATGGGAATGCATTGGACTTAATAAGTGACGGGTGGAGCCCGCTATAGCTCCTCGATGCATCGGTAGGTCTCATGAGACAAACTAGTGTCTTGGCACAAGGCCTTGACAAAATCTTATTTGTAGTCTTGGCACGAGGCCTTGGCTATGTGGTTATGATAGTCTGGCATTATGCATTCCAACATTATGAAAGTGGTTATTGTTTTTTGCATGTGATTATTCGATTAGTAGAATATCCATGTGAATAAGTAAATGGCATTATTTCATTTTATTTATGTCATACCATGTTGAAATTTCATATTTAAAAGGCTTTTGTTTTAGTTATACATTGCCTTAAATGTTTATTCTTTCCGCTATATTGTTATCCTTACTGGGCATTTGAGCTCACCCCTTTTCTATGTTTTATTTTTCCCAGGATGTGAAGAAGTAAGTTATGAATGACCTGCAGGGATTTTATGAGGGGTTAATAGTGTGGATTGTGGAAACATTATGTTGTTGTAGTAGTTTTTCATTTTATGATGTAATGTAAAACTTATGAATATATCTAGTGTTTCCAAGGCTACTAAACCAATCGGTCTTTCGAGATTTGATCTTTCTTGTGATCATTCCAATGTTACGAAGTAATGCACCGACTCTGGGTAGCTGGGGTCGGGGCGTTACAGAATTGATGTAGGATTATTTCCAAAACAAAAAAAATTATATTATATATAATATATTTTATATATCATGTCACTTAGGGATAAGGATATCAGGATAAGATAATAAAATAAAAGAACTTGAAAACAAATTAAGATAACAAGAAAGAAGTTTTTACCTCTTTACTCTCTCCTCCTTGAGAACCTCCATAGAGAAAAGGGCTAAGTATTTTGATGAGGACAAGGTCTCCTAGATATGGGGGTAGGGTCTTGGGGACAGGATTGGGTTCAAATTTTACAAGGATCAAAGCTTGGAAGGTGTGAGAGGAAGAGGTGTTGATGGTGATATTTATAGTTGAGGAGATGGATATTTTTTTGAATGTTTTAATCATTTGATTATTATTTTGGCTTAAAAATTTTAATAGTTTGAGAATTATCATAAAATATATTATAATAATTAATTATAGTTCTATATTATTGTGATTAAATCAGCGGTGACTCACTACAACATAAATCTCCTTTAATGGCGGTATTTTAGCGGGATTTTACCAAACTTCCGCTAAAAATTTCCGTAAAATGGTTTAGCGGTGGTTTATTAAAAACCACAATGAAACCCATTTAATTTTTTACAGTGGAGACACTCACCCCCCTCCACCCAAGCCGACCCTCTTCCCCGACTCCTATGATGATTCTCCACTAACGATCTCTAACCCAAGATCTTATCACCTCTCGTGCCACTGGTGACCTCACCCCTCATCGTTGTGGACCCCCCTTCTCTCCCTGACACTCGCGACGCCGCCTTCTCCCCTAACCCCACCGATTTCCTACCCTAGGTCGACTCCCCTCCCCTGTTGTTGGTGGTTTTCATAGTCATAGGTATTTTTTTCATATTTCTATGGAGCCTTTAGTGTATGGGGTTATAGAAATATGCAACCCTTTTGTGTGTATAAACATGTCTTGGAAGAGGTTAGTGTACATTCATGATTTATATATATTCACCTTTGTTGGTTTGGATTTGGATACCAATTCTGTTTAATTAGGAACATAGATTGTTCCACCAAGTGATGACTTGGGTCAAGGGGATTGGTTTCTAATCATGATTTTGGGTAATTAATTTGGTCTTAATTTGATTTAGGATACACTAAGTTAGTTAAATAGCTCCCAGAGGGGAAGTTTTAGAGTATTTTATGGGTTTGTGATTTCATGATCTAGATGTGTGCTATAGTGTGAGTTTTTTCACTGGTTATATGTATCACTGGTTTTTAGAATCACTTTTATTTTATATAAAATTTGATATAACATGTTTTTAATATCGTGTCACATGTAGGAAGTCTTTGGTTGACTGTCTACTGGGTGTATATACTCACACCCCGCATATGCATCTTGGTGCATATTAAGTTTGACATGGTATAGATAAAGGGATGACCTCTTAATTATATAGAGGATCACCTTGAATTTCTGGTTATTGGTGATAGAGGTAGTATATTAGAGATAGTAGTTGTTTGTATCTTGGTAGAGTGCCATGTTTGGCTCCCTATTCTACATTTTGAAGTCTTTTGTCTTATAGAATTATTTGATGATATTTTTGTTTATTGTATCTCTGATTATTATTATTATTTTATATTATTATAGTTTGATTTTCCTTTATCATGTATCATATTTATATTTTACCATTAGAGTTATACCACTGAAGGTTTTGTATTTTAAGGTTAAATCATCCCCCAGTATTATTCTTAACCCTAAGTTTTTATTTCAATCCTTTAGTGTTTGTGGTATGGACCTATGTTTAGTGGCATTCCAATATTATCTAAGGTGATCGGTTGGGGTTGTGATATTAAAAATGATATCAGTTTGGTATGATATATTAGCTAGGAAGTTAGGTATGGATATAAGATGTTTTAGGACTTGAAATATAGGGTATTTGTAACCTCTTTATACTAATATTCATGTTACCAAGGTGGTCTGAGTATTAAAAGGTTTTAAAACACATCTAGGAGTGTTTTCTATCATCGTCATGGGTTTAGACAGTGAGATTTGTGTATCAACACTATTAAAGAGACTTACCACCATAAATTAATCATTCACGTGATATTTCATGGGATGGTACTTTGAAAATTTTCCATTTTGATCTTTCTTTTGTATTATTGCACATAATAAAACCCAAAACTAAAGTTTTGGGTGGTGGCTAAGTAATGATTTTAATAACATCAACTATGGTTATAGAAAAAAAAATACCACTGGTTATAAGATCTATAAATTAGCAGGAGTGTGATACTAGGAATGTGGTTCCACCTAAACCATAAGTAAATTAGTAACTATTAATAAGAATGGTGAAATATTTTTGGGTACTGGAAAAGAAAAAATTTCAATGAGGAACCACATTATATAGATCAATCATTAGAATTTCAAAGGAAAATATTGCCAATATTATAGGGTGACTTGGGACCTGAAGTTTCAAAGTCATGGCTAGGTTGGATAAATAGGATCTTAGATTTTCTTGGAACTATAAATGGGACGAAATTAAATATAGTACTGTGCATACTCAAAGAACTATCATGAAAATGGTGATACTAAGTCATCTATGTTAAGGATGATTAATACCTTACCTCAGATGGATTTGAGGATTTTTTTAACAAAAAATTCTACCCACATGTCTTTCAAGTATTAATAAAAATATATTTTTTTATCTTAATCGTAGAGATATCTCAGGTATGTAATATAGATCCCAATTTACTTACCTTCATCACTTTGTACTAAAAGTGGCATCTAGTTAATCTCTTAAATCATGTGTGTTTGAGTTGGTTCTGTGACTTAAGAATCACTCTAATGTTTTCATGTTTTTTTTTTGATAATTTCATTGAGATTGAGAATAACATGATGGTAGAAAAGGTTTACATTATAGGGAATACTAGTGGAGGGAACACCTTTTCCCACATCAGCATAGGTGGAAACTCCGACAGTGGAAATAAGTATAGAGGTAAAAAAATTCCCTAGGGTATAAAATCACCAGATAACCAATCCACAAGGTCGGTTTACTTTTACCCACTTTATACTAATTAGTTGGGTTAATTCCAATGTGTCTCTTTGGATCACTTAAAAAGGGAATGTATGATAGTCCTTTGATAATTTAACAACTATGGTCAAATATGACATCTCAAATGTTTCTATACTTATCCTCTGAATTCAAAATGAGGCAATGATTTTAATCTAACTCAATCCTATGGTCGAATATGACATCTCAAATGTTTTTGGATTGGTTTATTTATATCTCACGGTCATGTAATTTTTTATCCAGGATGTAATCTGATTGATTATATTTATCTTGTTATATATCAGATATACTGTCTTGTTATTTTAGTGTGAAATCACTCCCATGGCTATGTGTGTTGATACCCAAGTGCTTATCACTTGCCCGTGGTGATCATGAATACTCTTTATGACCCATGTTGGTTCATTAAAAAATAGTATTATAAGAGGTTTTATTTATATGCATGGTTGGTCATATGGAATTATTTTATAACAATCTCTTAGAGTGTGTCCATACATGTTTCCCCACACACATTGAACTAAGTTATCTTTATGTGGAATTAATTCTTTTACTTTTTGACTATACTTTTCTTGTGCTTATTTTATTTTCCATGTTTTCTTTATAACTATAATCTATATAACTAACATGTTAGTTTTTTCATTGGTAGAATGTTTTAACTTTCAACATGGATACTGCTAACTTATGTACTTTTTATTAGCTCTTTTAGAGGATGAACCTATCATAAACTCATCAAATTTAGATTCCAAGGCCTCTAACATTCCATATGTGAAATATTCTTAATAGGTTTTTTCTTACAATATTATTTCACTTTTTCCTAAGGATTCATTTTATTTATTCACTAACTTATGTGGCCTTATTTTCTTCTTCGATTGATATATATTTTGATATGAACATGGACCAATCCTATGAATGCTACTTCTTCATACATCAGACACATTTTCAGAATTTCTAATTATTTTTTATGTATACATGTTTCTCTTACCCTATGGATGTTTCTTCTTCATATTTGGATTTCTATCCCTTATAATTGGATTCCTTTCTAATTTTTCATTTAATAGTTTATACAAATAATCTAATTCAAAATAAATGAATTTTTAGCAACACTAACATTGATCCACAACCCATGAGCATCTTATTTCATTTGAATAATGACATTAGGTCTTGTTTGTACCTTGTTTAGATTTTTAAGGGAAACCATTTTCCTTAATTTTCTTATCCACCATAGCTAAGGTGGAATATTCCATCAAACATTTCAAAATTCATACTTGTACATAATGTTTTTCCTACCCACTCCCTTCATAAATAAAGATTTACAAATATTTTTACGAGATGGTATGGATGGTACCTCTTTTTTATTAGTGATATAATTCTACTAAATTTAGTGCTTGATATCCCTTGTTGTAAACAAGATCCAATATGACATCATTGATTCTCTTAGTTAAGTCTTGGAATCCTTTTTTATTCTAAAATAATCCCTTTTTATGTAATTCTAGATTCAACAGGTGTCTTTACTTCTGCATGAAACTTCTAGATCACGTTTTGAAGATAAAAAGTGGTTTCTTAACACCACTTGCTGAGTCATGATCAACCATGACACGTTTTGATCATATTTTATATCAAATGAGACTTGAAATAATTATTACATCACTTATTTCATGCATTTTTTTGGATTTAATAAGATCTTCCTTTAGCTGCATAACATGTACATTATTAGCACATCCACCCCATGGATCATATATCTCCCTTAATATTGGGCCACTTCAAAAAATGGTTAGAATTGTTTAATTTAATGGGAGAGGGGAACCTCCAACTTTCTTAAGTTGAGTAATGTGGTTGGACTTTGTTCACTCACCCTAATATTCTAACTTAATTATAATCCTTTATGGTGGTACTACATTAGATGACACCACTAGTGGGTGATTTACCATATGTATTGATATAGGAAAATCTTATGTAGCAAATTTATATATTTTATCAACTAGTATAAATGAATCTCTTTCCCTATTTAGTAATGGTTATGTGTTTTAATATTTTTTAATATTTTGTAGGAACATTTTGATATACATGGATAAAAGTTGGATCACATTACTGAGAAACGCACCTCAGTATATTAAGGGTTTGAATGAGTTTTTAGATTTTTCAATTTCCAATTGATCTTTTGAAGGGAGAATAAGATGTTCACATCCTAAATATAAATTTAGAAGATGATTTAATGGATATAAAGTTTATGAAAATTTAATATTGAAGCAATTCCTATGTCAATATTTGTGTTGGATTTGGCATGGAGAATAAAACATTACAAAAAGGTTGATCACTGATGTCAATCCATAGAATGACCTCCCAAATTCATCGAATATGGAAAATGAAATGAGAAACCTTATAAATGACGCATTCATCACTGCAGGAGACCCCCATCAACATCAAAACATATCGGAAAAACCAAATCAGGGTGCTACAAATAGAAACGATACAAGTGATGTCTTTGAGACTGTAATACAACCAGATCAATATTGTAACATATCATTAGATCCTCCTCTTGAATCATCGGTTCCAAATTTTAGATAAAACTTCAATGAGGAAAATGTGTTACATGATTTAGTTGACGATGGAAATCAAGAGTTTTATAGTGGGTGTTTGAAATATTCAAAGCTTTATTTTCTGCTGAAGTTTTACCATATCAAATGTCTATGTGTAATTAAAAATATGGCAAAGTCCATGGTATTGGAATTGATTCGTGATGAATTTATTGAAGCAAAAATCCCCGTGTATTTTTATGATATGAAAAAAGTTATTAACAGGCTTGGTCTGAATTATACAAAAATACATGTGTGTCCCAATGATTGTATACTTTATTGGGGATAGGATTCAAGTAGACAAAATTGAGAAAAATGTAATTCTTCTAAATGGAAGTCACATGGTGATGTTGGAAGTCTTAATCAACATAATTTCATGGAGAAGAATAAAAAAACACCTGCAAAGGTTTTTTGTTACTTTCCTTTGAAGCCTCGATTGCAAAGATTATTCATGTCATCGAAAACCGCCGAATACATGAAGTGGAATTCTATAGATAATAACAATGATGGGTTAATGATACATCCATGAGATTCACAATCATAGAATACATTAGATTCCTTACATCTAGATTTCTTAGTTGATCCTATGAATTTTCTATTGGGATTGGTTGCTGATGGATTCAAC
Source organism: Viscum album (assembly GCA_963277665.1). Classification (NCBI taxonomy): domain Eukaryota; kingdom Viridiplantae; phylum Streptophyta; class Magnoliopsida; order Santalales; family Viscaceae; genus Viscum; species Viscum album. The sequence continues at coordinate 1,389,784,754 of OY728126.1, read as the reverse complement.
CCATTTGGGACATTGAGTGCCAGTTATAGCATTTGGCCAGTTGTTTTGATCCCTTACAATCTGCCTCCATGGATGTGTATGCAACAAACATATTTTATCAATTCTATGATTATTCCTGGAAAACAAATACCTGGAAATGATATTGATGTATACTTGTATCCTTTGATTGACTAATTGTAGGATTTATGGAGCAACAGTGTAGAGACATTTGATGATTCTTCTAAAACAATGTTCAAAATTCATGTAGCTTTAATCTGGACCATTAGTGACTTCCCTAGGCTTAAGAATTTATCTGGTTGGAACACTTACAAATGATTGTCTTGTCCCATTTGTAACTTTGATTTTGAGCCCAAACGGCTACATCCTAGTATAAAATGGTGTCTCTTGTGCCATCAAAGATTTCTTGATGCGTCTCAGAGATTTCGGCAGAACATATCAAAATTTAATGGTTTCATTGATCGTAGGCCACCTCCACAGTAGCTAACTGGTTCTGAAATATGGACACAACATGAAAATGTTGAAACAGAAATTGGGATGGTTAATCATTTGAATGATTGGGGAAAAAGGGTCTGAAGTGCATCGTCAAGTGAAATCAAAACGCAACAATGGAAGAAAAATGTATATTCTTCAAACTTCTATATTAAGAATTTAATTTGTTGCAGAATAATCATGATAGGATGAATATTGAGAATAATTTCCGTGACAAATTGATTTTCACATTACATAATGAGCATGGAAAGTTGAAGGATCATCTCAATGATTGAAAACACTTACAAGTAATGAACATAAAACGTGGTCTCTGGCCAGATGAGAATGAAAAGTATGCTCTGGCAATTTTTGCAATGAAAAATATTGATAAAGATACATTGCTTCAAATTTTTAAGAATTTGAAGGTATCTTAAGGGTATTCGAGTAACATCATGAGGTGTTTTGACATGAAGAATCGTAAGTTACATAGATTTAAAATTCGCGATTCACATATTTTGTTACAACAGTTACTACCATTGGCATTGCGTACATTATTACCTGAAAAAGTTATTGTTATTGTACTCCAATACTGCACATTTTTCAGGTCGTTATGTGAGAAATATCTACATCTATTTCAGCTTGACAACCACACGGAGAGGTTTTCATTGACCCTTTGTGCAATGGATATGATCATTCCCACATTGTTTTTTACTATAATGATGCATTTAATAGTGCATTTGGTTAAGGAAGCTAAATTAGGATGTCATATTCATTATTAATGGATGTATCAAATTGAGTGGTATTATATTTATATTTTTTTCAGTAAAGTAAAAAAAATTGGCATTTAAATAAATGCATAATTATGATTATTTTATTTCACAAATATCATGGGAATTTGAAAGTATATGTAAGAAATAATCCTCAACCAGAAGGCTCTATTGATGAAAGCTATTTGGATGAGGAGTGCCTTATCTTCTATTCCAGATACTTGGATGATATTGATACAAGATTAAATTGAGTTTGATGTGTTGATGACACATTGACTCAATCTCAAATACATCAGAAATCAAAAATATTTCTTGTTATTGGCCGATCATTTGGGAGGACCTCAAATGAGACACAGACAAGATTGGAATTATTACAAGTGCATAGATATGTGTTGCTGAATAGTGAAATTTCAGATCCATTTATTGAAGAGTTGAGGACATAAATAAATAGATGAATGAGAGCCCGAACACAAAATTAGAAAGATATAATGAAATCTATGAATAAAAAGCGTGTAGAATGGTTTTCACGATGTGTATGTTCATAAATATTGTAATAAATACAAATATTAGTTTGAAACATACATTTTGTGAATATAATAAATTATATTTATTTTTTTAGATCATGAATAACAATACTCGAGTAGAGTTGTCATAAGATTTGATGTTTCTTTCTATAGGTCCTATAAAATAAGTTAGAAAGTTTGGTGCTTATAATGTGAATGGCTTTATATTTCATACAGTCGATCAAGAAGTGGGTTTGAAAACACAGAATAGTGGTATATTTACATTTGTTGAAGTGGGATTCTATGGAAAGCTACTTGATATTATTAAATTAAACTACCATGGGTATTTATCTATTGTTTTATTCAAATGCAATTGTGTCGGTATTATCATAGGTGTAAAAAGAGATTCATTGCAATTTACTTCCGTGAACCTCTCTCGCTTGATGGATGTTGGTGATCGTGAACTGCATGATCCATATGTCTTATCATCATAAGTAAAAATGGTATATTATGTGAATGATGTTGTGGATGAAGGGTGGATTGTAGATTCTCACGTAATACAAAGAGATTTTTATGATATGGGTGATGAAGTTGAAGACTTGACCTCTGAAATTAAATCTCATCAATAATAAGAAGCATAATTATTTCTCCATCATGATATCAAAAATATTAGTCTTTCAAGGATGAATGAAGTGGATGAAGTAATGGAGCAGGAAACCAACATGATTGAAGGGAAAAATGATTGTATATACAGTTATTTTTTCATTCAACAACCACTTATTTCATTTTCTGCAGTCATTCATTATCATTGTTATATATATTTTGTTTGTTAGTACTTGGCATCTATTATCATTTTTAAAGTTATTTTTTATACATAATTTTTTTGAAATATATATTCTGAACTTAATTTTATTTGATTAAATGACAGTAATGCCAAGGAGGAAGCGGTACACTATTTCATCTACTACTGCGACAGATGATGATCGATATGTCTCCCTCCCCACAGCATCTGAGCCACCAGCTTCCTACACCCCTGCACTATCTCCCCATGCACCATCTATCACACCCTATTTGGATGTCCCATTAGAGGTTGAGTTATTGACTCTCCCTTCAAGAGCCTCAGTAGTGGGGTGGCAGCACACCCCTTCCAGTTCATCACGGGCATACTGGAGGGACACTATCATAGGTACAAATTTAAAAATAAATAAATTTATTGCATTTTGATTATACTAATTGTTTTCACATTGAAGATGAAAAAAATGCAACTGTGGAGAAAAACATAAAAAGGACAGATGTTTATAATATGAATGGAGAGAAGATATTTGTGCCATTTTATTCATTTGAAGTCCCTACAGATGACGTCTCGGGGTTACTTGGCTAGATTCTAGGATAACTAGGAGTGGAGTCCATTTCCCTACATATTTCTCATGATGATTGGAGATATATGCCTCCAAGTTGGAAAAATTAAGTTTGTGATTCCCAAATATAGGTAATTTTAATACCTTATGGTTTAATTGAATTTTGGTATACAGATGCTCTTCCACTTTTGAGTTGCCGATGTGATAGCACGGAAGTGGATGTCAAAAAAACCTGGTAAGAAATGGAAAGACTTAAAATAGAGACTGTGGTGTTATGTCAATGATACTTCGTTGACCCTACAACAAATGTATTAAAAGCTACCCAGTGGGGTACAGAAAGAACAGTGGAAAGTTTTTCTTGAAAGACATCGTGATGAGAATCACATGGTATTGAAATTTAAATTATTATATTATCCTCACTTTAAATTTATACATGTATATGAAGAGGATATCACATTGAATACATTACTGTTAAATTGAATTTTGTTTATTTCTGGATCTCTCAAGATAGAATGCATCAAACCGGGCTAAGCATGTCATCCCTCACACTACGGGGTCAAATAGATTTTCTAGAAGTCAAACGACTCTGGTAATCTTTTCATTAGTTTAAATATTTATAATACAATATTATCTATTTAATATATTAAATTGTTGATTTATCTTTGCTTAATGCAATCATAGAGTTTAGGGCATGAAGCATCCCGAACTGAAGTGCGGTTGGATGTTCACAAAAAATCAGATGGAGGTTTTGTTAAGGAGCCTGCAAAAGAAGTTGGGCTATGAAGTCAATTTTTTATTATAATAACTTATTATATCTGTTTTTTAATATGTTAATATATATTTATATTTGATTTATAGGTAAAAATTAAATAACTATGGGATGTCAATCCTGGGTAGTCCTACTCAGTCTCCCTGGATGACCCTATTGCTAAAGTCTGTGGGAAGAAGAATCCAGATAGAGTGTGCGGGATGGGTTTTGGACCTCTACCATCTAAGGTCTTTGGCATCCCACTAGGGATTCCAGCTGCATCTACTCCTGATTATAGTCAGTCCATACAGAAAGATTGTCAGAGGGATATTTCTTCTCTATGAACCACATTTCAAGACCAGGGGGCTTAGATATCCGCTTTGTAGAAAGTGATGACTAATATAAATCAGCAGATGAGCAGATATGCCCCTGGTGGTAGTTCATCGACTGGTGGTAAATATGTAAATCACAAAAATAAAAAATAATTTATTTTTCTAACATTTATTTGTTTAAAGATTACATATAAATATGAAATAGTATTTAATTTAAAATATAATGTATTTATAGGTGACAATAGGAAGTGGAGATGGAGGTGGAGAGGGTGATGACACGTGTTCATCATCAGACCATGAGTAGTAGTATTGTTGATGTTTTTGACAAATATGGGAACAGTTGGTTTGTATATGTATCATGTGTGGTACATAGTTTCCTTTTATGCATTTTATTGATTTCTAATGTTTCCTTTAATGTCTTGATTTCATGAGTGTGTTATGCACCATATATGTTGAGTCTTTATTGTGATCATTCATTTTTTATGATTCCTTTTTTATGAGTATTCTTTTCCATAGAATTTTAGGACTGAAGGGGCCAAAGATTTTATGCATTTAGAGGATGGTTCTATGTTTTTTATGGAGTGTTTGAATCACTTTACAAGCTTTTAGGTTTTGTGCATATTCATCTTATAGATGATACATCTAGGGTGATATGATTTTTGTTTGGGCACAATCATGTTGTTTGATCATAGGGTAATGTATTTTGGTTGTCCACCATATCAAAAATAAATCAGGTTATTATTACATAACATAACTCGTGGTAAGGTTTGGGAACAAAGCAGGGTAGTTTAGTTTGTTGACCCATTGGAAAATTGTTTGGTGGAAGGAAGTGACACTTTGTGACCTATCATTAAGGAAATAATTTCTATAGAATTGGTGTAGGTAATTATATTTTCTATCATTTGTGTGGGAGGCAGGGATATATGGGGAGACTATGTGATAGTAACCAAGTTGAGTGTCGATATTTCAGTAGGATGACCCATCTACAGGATTTTCTTAGATAATTTTCTATAGTACACATTGAATGAGTGTCTGCAATAATTCCACACTTAGGAGTGGGGAAATCAAATTCGTGTTCGGAATGGAGATATTGTTTGGCCAATTGATCATTTTGAAGTAATGTTCATGGTCAAAGCATCCAGACACAAGACTTACATCACTAGCATAGAGGACCTGCTCAAGGTATCTAGGATATATATTAGGGACATAGATCAGTATAATTGTATAATGTGAGACCAATATGTGAGGAAAAGAGTGTTGGACCTTCTATAGTGAGAGGTACTATTTTGGTAGCTTCCACTATAGTATCTAATTTTTTTGATATAGGTGCTTCTCATTCCATCATATTTGGGCATGTTGTGGAGATCCCTGGGCTCGACATTCAGTTTTCCTATGAAGCGATGAAACTCAAAACATTGTTGGGGATTTGATTAGAGAATTTATGTTAGTGTAGGGAGTGAACCTTGATATAAGTGGGTTTCACCTCGTATGGGGCCTCGTTTTCCTTGAGATGATGGTTTTGACATCATTCTTGGGATGTAATGGTTGTTACCCTACTATACTTACATTGATTGTTATCCCCAAAGGGTGTCATTCACATCACCATAGGGTGGGTTTCTTATTCAGAAGGGTGAATAGGATGTATGAGAAATATGATATGGACTTGAGCATCATGGGTTGGGTGTGATGATAGACTAAATTACTTGATTATATTTGGAGTATAATGAAGGCATTGGAAAAAATTATATTCCAACAAGCCTCAAAGAATCTAAACCCAGTCATGGGAATCTCTATGGTAGAGTTACCAAACAATTCATTTCCTATGTTCTCATAAAAGAGGTAGCGGCAAGATGAAGTTGAATAATTAATGATGATACAATCACACGAAATTAACTTCATAACATAAGTGAATCCAAGAGATTATGCTTGTAGTTTCTCTTTGTGAATTTTTAATTTATATTACTAAAGGATGTGTTTTCTTCTTATATATGGAATCACTTTTTATTCTCTATATATATTACTAATTTTATTGTTTCCAATATGCATATTCACATGTGTGATTATTTTCTAGTATACATTACTAGTTTTAACTTATATAGAAAGATATTGTTACATAACTACTGTATGCACTTTTTTCCACTATGCATTACAAGTACTCCCTTTTATAGAATATAAGTCCATACTTGAAAGCACTTATTTTCAAAGAATTAATTTTGGAAAAAAACCAAATTTGTTTTATGTGAAGGTGTAACAGATTGATCATGCCATACTAATTCATGGGGTGGGTAGTAGTTCTTTATAACCTAGTGGTTAGGGAAAAAAAATAATGTGTCAAATTAGATGTTCATTAAGGGTAAACGCGAGAGATATCAATTGATAATAATAGGAAAACATAAGATAAGAATAATGATTTGATATAATGACCGTAAATTATGAATATCATACAAAATTCATCATATATTACTATTGGGATGTATGTTGATATGAATTGTTATGCCAAGGTTGGAACTGGTATGGATGGAATAGGTTAAACCTAGGCTTTTCATTGTTTTCAAGAAATATGACAGACATGCTTGTTTATAATTTTTTTTAAAGGTATAATGGCCATGTGATATGTTTATTTACATTCCTTTACTGAAAGATACGTTTGATTGTTCTTAGTTAAGTATCTATTTTCATATTGACAAGTTTGTATTCTGTTAGACTATTCGTATTCCTGGAATGGATTATTTTTCAGGGCACTAGTGTAGGGGATGTAAACCTGCTATTTTTTTCCTGGATCAGCTTTTAGTAGTAGTTTTAACCGCTGATAAATGAAACTGGTAAAATTTCAGCGGCAGTTTTAACCTCCGCTAAATATAGATATTTTTCTCATAGCGGTGGTTAAAACCTTTGCTATAGTGTCCCACCATCCGCATGTATTATGCGGCGGTCTTAATTATTTTAGTGGATCTTTTCTGGTGAGGGGGTGTTTTTTAATGATGGAGGTTATAACTTCTGAAAATAAAAGAGATCTACCGGCCGTAAAACCGCCGCTAAAATACCCCAAACCGCCGCGAAATGAGGAAACTACGAAGATTAATTTAAACCACCGTAAAACAGATATAATCGTCACTAATAGCTTCTCGATGCGCAATTTAGCTGTAGTTTCCTAAAACCACCGCCAAAGCATATAGTGGGTGTTTAAACCGCTGCTAATAGGTTGTTTTCCTGAAGTGACTCAAGGAATAGTGTATTTATCTTTTAATGTATTTATATCGTAAATTACTGTATATTACTATTCACCAACAAATTCAAATATTTCAAAAAAATATATCAAAACATCACCCAAACCATTTTTTTACATTTAGAATTAAAAAATAAACTCCATTTTTTGAAAATAATTTTCTGAATATGATGAATTTAATTTTAAAATAAATTATCATTTACTCAAAAAATACTAACTTTAATATTATTTTTATTTTTATAAGACTTTGAATAATTAATTAAGGTCTCATAAAATTATCTTATAATTATAAGACAAAAAATATTAATTTATGAGTCTATTATATGAAAAGATATTTTTTTTAAACTATTATATTAATTATAAAATTCTAAATAGACATTTATGTTTCAGAAAAATACCAATAATTAAATAATCATTTTTAAGACATTTATTTACTTATTTCGTGGTATAAAATATTTTTATTTATAATATGAACAAAATTTAATGCATTCTTTATAGGTTTGGTTACAATTATATTGCATGGTTTACTATTCTAAGAGTCACATTACTATTCCAAATGTCATGTTACTATTCCATTTGTATAAGTTCCTTAACTTCAAGAAATACATCTTATTTTATTCATTCTTAATTTAAAATGTTTGAATTCTATTCTATAAGTTATTTTATGTGATTTATACTATATTAAATAACTATAAGAATTGAATTTTCAAGGATAGAATTCTAGGTCATTACAAATTACCCTAAATGCTTATGCAACACAATTGTAGTAATTATTCAATTAATGGGAAAATAAAATATATGGTTTTAAAAAATATAACAATAATATGATTTCTATAAATTTTTATTATACACAAGAGTTAAACATTATTTATTAGATAAGTTTTTTCATTGTATTTGAATTCCTTTGTTGTTTTTATGTTATTAATGTTAAAGTAAATGAATATTTTAAAAATTGACATTAATGATATTTTATACAAAATAATATTTTATTAAATATTTTAAAATTATTAAAATTATTTGATGTAACACCCTTATATTTTAAAATAACACTATATTCGATAGCTTACGTTGAATAGTTTACTGAGCTTAAACAAACTCCAAAATTATATTATTTTAACATTGCCTTTATAACCAAGTCATTGAATTGAGGAAAATCATTGGAATTGAGGGCTGGAAAGACCACAAAGGACAATTTATACTAGGTGTGACCCCCTCCTATCCCCCTCATTGGAACCCCCCAATGGAAGGGATTCTTAAGATTAACGTGGATTTATCTCTCCCCAAGGATGGGCTTGTTGCTCTCAGTCTCCTGGCCGGAAATCATCTGGGGAAAATCATTACTGCAAAATATGAATCACATCATTCTTTCTGGGAACCTGAAGTTATTGAGGCCTCTTAAATCCTTACAGGTATGATGCTCGTTGTGGAACTTGGATGCGTTGATATCATTGTTGAGTCTGTCTGCCTTACCGTGATCGATGCTATTAACTACAATGACGCCAGACTCCAGTCTTTTGGCTTCATCACCGGGAGAATTCACTCTCTTTGCCATGGATTCTCTTGTTGCACCTTCAACTTTACCAAAAGGGAAGGAAACAATGTGGCCCATCATCTGGCGGTCTCAGCTCCCTTCGATGACAACCATCTTTGACTGGACAATTTCCCTTCATGACTCTGCTTATGTACGGCTACTGATCTTGATCATTAATGTTATTTATCCTTCTTTTCAAAAAAAAAGCCATTGAATTGGTAGGAATAAATGGTATTAATCATATTATAAAGTATATAATTTTCCAAATAATTTTTAGTATATTAATTTATTTATATTAAGTAAAAAAAAAATTTACAAAATCCATTTTTCTCTTCAAATATATGTTTTCTTCAAAAAATAAATTTTATTAACTTTTATGAAAAAATAAATGTAATTGAGTTTTGACACTTTTATGAATATTATTTTATAAAATAAATATCATTTCTTGGTTTATCGTCTCAAAATTATTTAATGATTAATTTTTTAGAAAATTCTTAAAAGGTTAATTTTTAAGTGAATTGTGAAAATAACAATTTTTTGTAAAAATGTCATTTCTTTTCGAAACAAATTAAGAAATTTAAAATCCAAATTTTGTTTTAAATTGGGTTTCAATTAAAATAATTTTTTCTTACTTATATTTCAACCAACTAAATATTTGGGAATCGCCTTTATATTATATTTTAGAATAAGTTTGTTTCTGTGTTTAAATGGAAGATATTTTTGGAGAACTATTTTAAAGTAAATAATGTTTCTCATTTTTGAGTAATTAAAATAATCCATAATTGGGAAAGTTTTAGATGAACTGTATAGATTATTTTTCAATAAATGTAAATTTAATTTCATAAAATTATAATTATTATTCATATATTTAATGTAAAATAATATTTTTCTTTAAAAATACATTTCTTAAAATCCCTCTTTTTGTCACATTTATGTGTTTCATTTTAAAAAGGATTTTTATAATTATATGAATTTAATTTAGTAATATGGATTATTTATATGAAATAATAAGAAAAAAATTGTTTTTTAAGAAAATATTTATTTTTAGTCATAAAAAATTTACCATTGTAAAAAAAAGATTTACAGTAATATATGTAAAATAATGAAACAGGTTAAAGTTAAATGGTAAAAGATTAAAATAAAAATAAAATACATTATATTAATTTTTGATGTGTTTATAGACCCAAAAATTCATTTAAAACATAAATTATCAATATAATTCATTGTAATTAATTCCACTAATATGTGGTTGGCATTAAATAAAAAATAATCGTTATTTAATCGCTTAAAACCACCCCTCCAAAAATATAAATATCACTCCTCACAACCCTCTTTCTATTCGCAGGCCTTTAATATCCTAAAATATATTCCAAAAAATCTCCTACCCACTATTCACACATCCATGTGCTTCTGGTCTCATCAAAATACCAGTTCTAATATCATTAAGGGATCCTTCAAAGATGATATATTCAAGAGGTAATTTTCTAAAACCACAACTCTTATTTTTTTCATATTCCACCTTTTCCTCACCTCCTTCATCCATCATGTAATATAAAAACCAAAATCATGTAAGTAATGTGATTTTATATTTTTAATGTAATATCTTATATTGAAACCTTTTACTACCTCCTCTTATTCAATGAAACTAAACCACTTTCAAAATTATGTTTGTTATCCCACTCCGTGAATAATTATTATTCATTTTCCATTACCACCTTCAAGGTTGGTCATAAAATTATTATTCTTATTAAATAAGATTATTAAATTTAAATTATAACCTATTTCATGTTTGGAAACTAATATAAATACATAATATTAAATAAAATGAAACCAACTCGTCGTGGATGGAAAACCTACCAAAATTAATTAACCATTTATCATTAAACATTTATCAAATGAGTCATCCTCATGTTGGAAATAAATATAATAATATATAGGACCTTTTAAAAAAAATTAAACTCATATATACCATTTCATTTCATTACTGTAATATTATTTCCATTTGATAACAAAATCTGTAATTATACACAAATGAACAGATGATGAAACCCTGGAAAGAATGCTCCTAAAACAATGAAAACTATAAAATATTATTAAATAATGGGTCATAAGATTTTATAAAAGCATACTTAAATGTATTATAAATATTAATATCTATATTTAATGAGTTAATTAATTTTTGTGAACCATTAGACAAGATTTTAATTCCGTAAAACTAAAGGGAAGTGTGAGATAATGGTTTCTCGTCTCAATTTTACTTTTGTGAGATATATGACTTATTCACAATTATTTATTGTGTGTGTGAATATAATATGAAATTTGATGTATCATATCATGAATATAATTATATTCAAGGAATTAAATGTTTAATTTAATAATTATTAATTTAATAGGGCATCTTATTTAAGCTAAGATTATATGTGAAATGATAATTGATTATCTTTTATTGAATTTAAGATTCATTATATGTATTTATATTTGATAAACATAATGAAATCATTTTATTAATTCTCACATCAATGATAATATATTTTTAAGAGTCTTTATTTTAAAATACATATATATTTAAATTTTAAATTATAACTCTATTTTTCATCCATTGACATATTTTATAAAAACAATTCCAAAAATGTTTTTATAGTCAATCTGTGATTTTTTTTTAAATCCATTTATACTCATGTTTGAAGTTTTAAAGAAAGTATTGAATGGTATACTTTTTCATTTTCTAAATAAGGTTCCTTGAAAATTTTCTAAAAAAATATATAAGGAATTTTTTTCATTAACTTATATGACATGAGAAGATTTTCTAGTCATTATAGTGCATTAATGATTTAAATATTAATTTAAAATTATATATGGTTATTTTAGAAGAAAAAAATCATTTATAATTTCATGGTTTTTTAAACATAAGTAATTTTCAAAGTGAAAATCAGTATTTTCCTCAATAATTTTTCAGTCATCTCATTTATAGTATTTTCATATATGTTAAAATAATTTGTTGAATATTATAATTCATTAAGTTTGATCTCTTATGAATCCATCTAATATATTTTATTATGTTTTTTTTTATCATTTCTACTAGGGATGTACTATATTGATACCATTCACTATATTACTCTTGATAGTTTGTGATTATGTTTACTAAATGGGGAATGTTATTTACATTTTATATGAATATTTCAATAAAACCGTATATGTTGACTATGACTCACCCTTTTGTTTGAGTAACACTTTGGAAATGGAAGACCCGGGTTGGGTCTATTTATAGATATACCTTTTATGCATCAATAGGTCTCATAAGAAAAATTAGTTGGCTAAACATAATTGATTTTTATATAGTAATTTTAAACCATCTTGTAAAAGGTCTTGAGGGTAGAGGTCCAGTGATGCCCAAGATCTTGGCAACCAATAATTATGAATTACCTTTATTAAGATTTTAGTTATTATTATCCATGATATTTTCACTATGATACTATCTATGGATGTATTTCATTCTCATTTACTGATTAAATGGAATGTTTTTAAGTTATTTACCATTACATAATTGTTATTTATTATTTAAAATAGATTTTATTATACTAAAACCTTACTGAGATTTTGATGTCACCCATTTCTTATTTTTTATTCTTCCTCAGTTTCCCAAGTAGTTTATTATCATTTATATTGTAACGTAAAAGTATATATCTAATTTTCCAAAAAAAATTAAAATGTTCGATCTTTTGGGATGTGAATCCTTGTATCTTGCACCAATGTAATAAAGTAACCATGAATCTAGGATACTATTGTTAGGGGTTTTTGAGTTGGTATGAGATAAATCTTATTATAAAACTTGGTAAATAGATTTAGGAAACATATATTAGAGAACAAAACCCTATGATATAATTTTTAAATACTCTCAAAGAAACAAAATGTATGATTTAGGGATTACTTATACCAAAATTTCAATTTATATTAAGTATTTTTGAGATTATACGCTATGTTTTAAATTTTATGATCTAATCTATTGTATTCCATTATTTAGAAATGGAACCTAGAATAAAAAATTTTAATGGTATTAATGCATGTAATCCATGTATGGATTTCACTTCCGGGCATGATAATAATGCTGGTGATATGGTCAGAGATGTAGTTGTAGCTTCATCTAAACAACTTATAAATATACTTGGATATTTTTTTAGGTTATGATAAATGGTCTTTCTTATAATTAACTATATGAAAATCTATAACATGGTGTGACAATGTTACTCTACTTCAATCACTAACAACCTTCATCATTTAGCAAAACTACAATTCCATTTGTTGATGAGAAATTGATATGTTCCTTAGAAAAGATAATTCTCACTGTGGGAAGTAGTTAAGAGGATAATTTTATCATGGTATTTAATCATCTATTAGGATTTACAGATCAATGGGTGACATTGATTCAAAATAAAGAGTAGTAAGAAATATAAAACATGGAATGGAAGGATTTAAAGGAAATTTTGTGGGAAAAATATCTTCCATGTGAAGATCGAGTGGATATGGAGTGAAAATTATTGATGATGAGAAAAAAGTTATATGAGATGGTTTATAATTATGTACCCAACATTAAAAGGATATAAATTCATTCAATCTACTACGTATGTAATACAAAGAGTAAAATTCCTCATTACTTTGATGGTCTAAAACTAATACTTCTAAGGGAACTAGTCCATCAAACATTTTCACTATTTGATAATATAGTATCATGTGCCATCAATAAATAGAATTAATTTTCATATTTTTATGGTTTAGAAGGAAATAAAGATAAGAATAGTATGGAAGATAAATAAATGGATAAGGGGAAGGATTGGAATAAGGATTTCCCAAAATGTGATAATTTTGGAAAGAAACCCCCCGGTACTTGTTTGAAGGGAGTGGTAATTTTCACAAGTGTGGAGATTAATGAAACCCGGATCATGATTAAAAGTGAAATAAATAAGTTATGCAATGATTTAAATGTAAAAATATGGGTCATTATGTAAATGAATTTTCAAAGAGTCTAGGGAATCTTCCTCACTATAATATAAGAGATCAAGGTCAATCCTATTCTGTTGATATAACTAAAATGGGATTATTACCTTGATTGTATTTCTAGATCCATGAAAAATGAAGTAAAAGTATTATAATGATGAAATTATAAAAAACATTTAAGTATTATATTGTCATTATATTTCTTAAGGGATCTTAAAGTATGTGATTAATGGTATGAAGAAAAATGATTTAATGAAAAGTTGATTTTTTTTAAAACACAAGTTTGAGGTAGGATAAAACCTAATATGTTTTTTGTGTTGAAATAACAATAAATATATTGTTGTGGGAAATAATTGGTGAACAGGAAATTTCTTAGTGATTTTGTGTCTTATTATATCTTTTATAGAGTTTACAGCATATTTGGATTTAAGGAAAATGTCCAATAATCTATGTTATACTTGAGGAATAAGAAAGAAAGCATGTTTTAAATAAGATTTTTTGGTTATTCGTGTTATAACCATGTTACATGAGAATACGTGTTGATGTCATCCACATGTTTGGTTTGTGATTACTAAGATCTACTTTATGTTTGTTGAGAGATTGGTGATAATTTGATTATGAAAATTAAGGACCTTCTTTTAAACATTTGAAATTTTAATATTTTGGATTGTTCTTAAGGGTAACCATTTTTTAAATTTTTTATGTTGAAATTTGGATGAGGTTTTACATATTAATGTATTACCTAACCATATAAATATTTATTCAGTAACCATTTTTTAATTATGACAACTAAAGATATAAGAAATGAATTTTTATCTTATTATGGATCTTATGATTCACTAGTTCTCCATGTATTAAAATTTGAAATTGATTTTTTGAGGTAATAAATGAAGTAAAAATTGATCTTCAAGTCACAAACAAAGAAATATATTGTACTCAAGAAATTAAATCAAATAATTATATCTCCTCAAAGTATTTTGGAAAAAAATTAACCTATTACATCATTTATGATGATATAGATGATATTTTTTATACCTATTTGTTCTATGGTTTTGTAATCATTAACCTTATATTGACCATGTTATATATCACTATCCATTATAACATGATAGTTAGATCAATTTTTCAGTTCCATGTTTTCATTTCCCAATAGTTTTCTCCTATACTAAAACATAGTTTTGTGGTGACCACCATATTTTCCTTTTCCTCATTTAAAGTGGAAATTTTATTAACCTTTTTTACGATGTGGGATTTCCACAAGGGATTTTTAAAATGTTAACTCTAAGATTACCCATCAAAAGTTTAAATTGTGAGGATTAAATTTATTAAAGGAGGGGATAATGTAACACCCTAATATTTAAAATAATACTATTTTTGATAGCCAATGTTTCACAAAACACCGAGTTTAAACAAACTCGAATGTATTACTATTTCAAGAAGACCCTTATAAACTAGTTGTTAAATTGGGGAGAATAAATTATATTAAAAAAATTATTAAATATATAATTTTTTGAATAATTAATAATATATTACTTTAGTCTTTGTAAATAAACACATATCTTTTATTAAATTCATTTTTCTCTTTAAATATCTGTTTTATTTTCAAAAGGTTATTTTTATTACTTTCTGAGAGAAAATAAATATAAATGACTATTCAGACTTTTATAAATTTAATTTGATAAAATAAATATCATTTTTGGATTCATAATTTCAAAAAAAAATTAAAATAAATTTCTGTGAATCTTCTAAAAATATTAATTTTTCAGTGAATAGTGAAAAGTACATTAATTTTTGTAAAAATGTCTTTTTTTCGATGAATTAAGAAATTTAAATGTAAAATTTAGTTTGGAATGTTGTATACAGTAAGCTAATTGTTTTTTATTTTTATTCCATCCACTTAAATTCTTTTTAATGAAATTGTTATTGTATTTTATAATAATTTTGTTTTTAAGTTTAAAAAATGGATTTTTTTGAAAACTATTTTAAAGTAAATAATGATTATCCTTTGTGAGTATTTAAAATAATACCTAATAGTGAATGTTTTAAATGAAATGTATTGACTTCTTATTAAAAATACGTATTTATTTTTCTAAAAATAATTATTTGTCATTTGGTTAATATTAAATCAACTTTTTATTCAAAATACATTTCTCGAAAACCCACTTTTTTGCATATATGGGTTTTCTTTTAAATATAATTTTTACAATTATGTGAATTTAATTTGGTAAAATTGATTAAATATTTGGAATCAAAAGTTAAAAGTTAATTTTTATACTAATTCTCATTTTTATTCATAAAAAATATACAATGTTAAAAAAATAATTTACCACAGTATTGGTAAAATAATGAAACAAGTTAAACATAAAATGTAAATGATTAAAATACCTAAAAACTATAACATTAAACAGGATTTTTATGTATTTATAGACCATAAATATAATTCAAAACATTTATTATCAATATAAATTATTGTAATTAATTTAATCCTTATTTTTTTGTCTTCTCATATAAAATAATCATTATTTAATCACATGAATCCACCCTCCTAAAGTATAAATACCACTACTCACCACACCCATTCACCTAAAATTCCATTAAACTTCTAAAATATCTACCAAAACATATCCTCCCTTATATCCCTAGGTCCTACTTTATACATCAAGTAATAAAAACCCCAAAATCATGTAAATACTTACATTTTATGTTTCTAATGTCATATCTATTATTCTTCCATTTTATTACCACCTCTTACTCAAAGAAACGAAACAAGTATCCAAATTATAGTGGTTAACCATCTTTGTGAATAATGATTTTTAGTTTTCCATTACCACATCCAAGGATAATCATAAAGTACTATTCTGGTAAAATGATATTTTAAAATTTATATTATAACCTATTTCATATTCTGAATCAAATATAAGTACATAATATTAAAAAAAACAAAACTATTTCATGATTGTTGGAAAAACATCCCTAATAAACAAAACATTTATCATTAAAATTTTATCAAATGAATCATCCTCATGTTAGAAATAAAAATGATATATGAGAACATTTAAACTTATAGAAGTAAATTAATAGAATTTAACTTAACATAGACAATTTTATTTCCATTTGAAAATAAAATCCGTAATTATACACCAATAAACTAATGATGAAACCATGAAATAAATGCCCACAAAACAATGAAAATAATGAAATATTATTAAAGTCTAAATCTTAAGATGTTATAAAAGAATCATATACGGTATTATCATTGTGAATATATTTATTTAATGATTTAATAACATTTTTTAAACCATTATATTGGAGTTTAAGTCATACAAAACTAAAGGGAAGCATTTGGTAAGGGTTTCTCGTATCAGTTTTACATCTCTGAGATATATGCCTTATTCACCACTTATTTATTGTTTATTGTGTAGATATACTTATCTTTGATATATCACATCATTAATATAACTATATTCCTGAAGTTAAATGTTTCATTTGATAATTATTAATTTAATGAGGCAAATAATTCAACTGATTACAATGTGGTGAGGGATTACTTAACTCAATTTCCATTCATTAGGTTAAACTTCTACTTCATGGATTTTTTTCAAGAAAGATTATGTGTAAAATGAATTTTGATTATATTATCTTTCATTTTCACTTTTCTTATTTAGATTTATAGTTTATACACATAATAAAATAATTGTATTAATGCTCGCTACAATGATGTGATATTTTTAAGAGACTTTCTTTTAAAAAAATCTTTATAAAATTTTCCTAAAAACTCTCTTTTTCATCAATAACCATGTTTTATAAAATTGTTTCCAAATAATTTTTACTATAAATATATGATTGTTTAAAATCATTTTTAATCATGTTTTAATTTTTAAAAAATGGATTGAAAGGTGTATTTTTTTGTTTTCTATACAAATTTGAGACTTTTCCAAAAAAAATACTGAAGGAATGTTTTTTTAACTCATATAACGTGAGTGAATCTTCCCAACATCATAATTACATGTTTCTTTAAAGATTAATTTAAAATTTTATATTTTTATTTTCGAATAAAATATTTTATATTATAATTTCATGGAATCTTAAATGTAAATTATTTTCAAAGTAAAAAATGGGTATTTTCCATGAAATTTTTTTAATAATATAATTTAAATTATATTCAAATGTGTTAACATACTTTATTAGACATAATAATTCATTGAGGTGGATATCTTATGATAAATTCTTCCATATTTTACTAAATTTTTATTGATCATATCAACAATGGATTTACTATTTTGATATCATACATATTATTGTGGATGGTTTGTGATTATGTTTTCTGAATGGGGAAAATTATTTACATTCTGTATGATAGTTTCTATAAAAATTTATATAGTGATTATGTTTCAAACATTCATATAATTAATTCTATATACTTGTAAGAAACAGGTAGGGCTCGATTATATATATCCCCTAGATGCATTTATAGGTATCATGAGAAACATTAGTTGGTTAAACCTAATCGGTTTGTACCAAGTTGATTTAAACTATATTAGGAAATATCTTAATAGTGAAGTTATCATAATGCATGGGATCATGGAATCTAATAACAATGCATTTCCTTCATTAAGATTTCAGTTTACTATCCATAATATTTTCACTATGACATTATAACTGGATGTATTTGATTCTCGGTTATTAATCAAATGTCATGTTTTTCATTTATTTATCATTCCATAATTGTTATTTCCTATCTAAGATAGTTTCTACTATACTAAACTCTTACTGAGAATTGGTTCATACCCATTTCTTATGTTTAATTTTCCCCAGGATTTCAATAAGTTTATTATGATCAATAGTCATGAATAAGCTAGAAGAATAATAGTGTTCTCAAAGGATTTTATATTTTTCATTTTATATTTTCATTTTAAATTTAAGGTTAAAATAAGTATATTTTTATCCAAAATAATGAAAAATTTAAGTCCTTTGGGATGTGATTCCTTATATCATATCCCAATGTAATAAAGTAACTATAAACTTTAGGAAACTAGGGATGGGGTGTTACAATAGATTTTAAAAAAATAAATGGGATGTGGTTAATTACAGTAATCTTGGTCCATTTATGGGCTTTTCTTTATTTTATAGTGACATTATTAATCCATAACGGGTTGAAAACTGTAATATTGTTGTAATTTTAAAAAGGGTTAACAAATGGTTAACATAAAAAAGATAAGTTTAAAAATTATATCCAAACCTATAAAAATTTTATTTTGTGAGGGTATTTTAACTCATAATAGTATTATATTTCAAAATTATCATCGTTCAACAATTAAAACATGAAAATTAATTTAAATTAATTTAATATTTTGAGAAATTACAAGGTTCCCCTCCCAAATATTATAAAACAGCACCACTACTTCTCAATTCTTCACAACCCAAGAACCTTTTGGTTTAGCCAATACATGTCTAGATACCTTCCTAACATCCCTCCCCATATTCTAGATGTCTTATTTTTTAAAAATTACCAGCCTTTATGGATTAACGTGTCAAGAAAAGATGGTGGTCAGAAAAATATGTAGAGTTCTTAATCAAGATTTTCATTTTATTTCTTCTTCTACCTCCATTAAATATTATTAAACAATGTTGAGATAATAAAATCAGTATATTATATATACTTTTATTTTTTATGTTATTTTCATAACATTTATCCATATCCAACCTCCATTAAATGAGAAAGGAATTCATCATTTGTGTGTATGGTGGACTACCACCTCATGAACTGATGTAATTTATTTTCCAGCACCACCTATCCAAAACTAGTTATAATGATGGATATAATGTGTATATATGACATTCATGATATATTTGTATTTTAAAATTGTAAAAAATAATATACTTTATTAACTTTCCATTCAGTTAAAAATGATAATGTTGCTCGTGTGTATGTGTGGACTACCACCTCAATGACACGATGTGGTTCTTTTCATCACCACATAACATTTATGATACATATAAGTATTAATAAAGAAATAATATGATATTTATGTTATTATTATCATTATATATTGATTAAATTATAATTACCTTTTTTATAATTATCATTGAAAATGGGAATGTTACTCATTTTTATGTATGACCTATCATCTCTATGATTGTAATGTAATTCATTTTTCATTATAATATTTCATGATAGGTTTCAAAATTACAATTTATGTATAAAAATGATAATTATTTCATGATTATTATTTATTATATGATTGAATAATTACTTCTTAGGCCATAGTAAACTTATAGAATCCATTTTTTTACTTATGAAACAAATATCATCAAAACATCTGGGGTGAATTTAATTAATTAAATAATTAAATATAGCATGGTAAGAGATGAAATAAAATAAATAATAAATGTTAAAAAGGTTCTAAAGAAAGTAAATAATTAACATAATCCTATTATTCATGAATATAAGGAATGCACGGGATGATTTGAACACGAGGTAAGGGACACTTTACTTTATAAACCTCAATTTAAAGGTTTTAAAGATTTATTTTTAAAATATTTTTCCTCAATTTCTATATTATTAAAATTATTTTTCGAATGTATTTATATTTATAAATTTTAATTATAAATAAAATTTTATATTTTTTTTACTTTTTGAAATGGTTTTCAGAATGAATATTATTACTGATTATTTTGACTTTTTTTACAAAATCCCAAATGAATGTTCTATTTTAACATATACAGTGACAATGACATTTAATACAGCCATAAACATTTTTTAATATATAGATTCCTTTATAATATTCCATGTTTTATTCAAAAAAAAACTTATTTGCCTTTTCATAAGAATTTTAGTTATCAGATATGGGTTTTAAAGGAAAAAAGATATATCAATATCTGAAAATGTTATCATAGGGGTGAAAAAAAGTTGTTATGACGAAAGATTTAAGTTTTTCTATTTTGATTCTTGATAATTGTTTATGATGATCGGTGCTTCTATTATAAACTATGGGTGGGTGAGCCTATTATATATTTCTAATTCATTAGGTAAAGAAATGGAGTTAACTGATTAGGTTTCTTATTAGAGATTACAGAATATATTATGATAGTTATTTTAATTGTATCCATATTGGTTATTTTATTTGTAACAATGATTGTTAGTATATGTGTAACCATAATGCTTATCCCTTTATTAAAAGTGTAATGAAAATAATTAGCCAGGTTACATGCATAATTTATCAATGATTCCTATGGGTTTTGTGGAAATATTAGTAATTCATAAGGTAAAGGAAAGTATATGTTTATTCATAAGCTTGAAAAGTTTAACTTTGGGAAAAAATTTATACGATATTTTCATTATTTCAAAGAAACCATTATTAGTTGTATTTTCCTTTTATATTTCTTGTGAATTGTTTTATAAAAAATATTTCGATATAGAACTTGATTTCTTGGGTAAGAAGATGTTTATTTTAATCTCAAATATTATATTGAAAAGGGAAAATTTATGTAAGTATTTATAAACAAATAGTTTTCTTTATTTCTTTTTATGACCCTTGATAAAAAAATTAGCATATACCTTGTTTAAAAAAATTATAGGGTTTTAAGGATGAATATGGACAAGGATGATGTCAAGATGAAAACTGTGAAGATATTCCATGAAAAAAATGTGTTATATTTTTAAAAAAAATATTTTTATTGGAAAAATGGATACTGAGTAAAATTTTACACTTGTAATGTATAATATTATTATGTATGGTTTATTACCCAATTCTCTAAAACATTAAATCATAAAGATCTTTTGAAATATAATATATCTATTTCTAATTTAAAGTCCCTAGAATATATAATGTATAAGTTTGGGTCCTAACATTATAACTATGTCAATATGGTCACTTCATGAAATAATATTTAATGAAAATTTCAATCATGATAGTATAGTACTACCATTATTTTTGCATCATCGCAATACATTGATAAACAGACCATCCATGGTTAGACTCAATTTATTGATCCTGTATGTTTCTCTTTTGGTGATTAACTTTGTTATTATATCATTTATTAGATATTAGTGATGGAAGATTATGATTTATAGAAAATTAAATCTCTAATCAATGAATTTTTTATATTCTTATTCATTTGGATTCATAGTTAGTATTTATATATTTTTTTCATAAATAAAAAAGGTTTAATAAATTTTCATATAATTAGGATCCAAATATACAATAATATATAGATGAATTTATATTTCATGAAATATATAAATTAAAATATTCTCAAAAATATATAATTAATTAATAATGGTGTGATTTATATATGTTAGTGTTATGAAATAAAGTTTATTTGGTAAATAAAAAAAATTTCCCAGTTATATAAAATTTTAAAGGATTATAATTGTTTTGATTTGGTTTATGATGACATAAAAAAATTTATTTAAAATATCTAATTAAATTAAATGGATAAACCCAAACCCATAAAATAAAAAAAAATGTGATTCCCTGTATAAAACCTTCTTTTAAGCAACATGACACTTAGAATATTTATACAAACAAATATTTACAAACTATCATTATTTTCATGGATTCCCAACTCCCAAATCCTCCTGTAAAAAATCATTCCTTGTTAATTTTTATTAATAAAAACTACTAATAAACATGGATTTATTGTTTATGTAGTCAACTCAAAAAATTATTCCATTTTAATATTTCAAAAATAGAAAACATTAAAATTATTATTTCATTAAAATTAAGACACAAAATGATAAAAATTTATAGTTAATAACGTACTTGAAGGAATTATATTTATTTGAAAATGTATAATATTTTTAAATTATTGAAAACTAATCACTTATAAAAAAATTATTAAATATTCAACATGAATTTATTCTATTAATATAAACATGAAACCATCAAAAATAGATAAAACATCTACTAAAACTCCCATTATTGGAAATCTTGGATTCTAAATTAAATTTAATGTCACTAGTTGAGAATTGATCCTAAAATATTTCATTTAAAATAAATATTCTATATATATGGATTTTTATTTTGAATAATAATTTAAATTTAAATTTTATCCAAAAAAATAACATTAATAAGTAATAAATTTAATGATCTCTCTTTATCATGGTGTCTCAACCTACCTGACTCGATTGAATTAAGTTCGAGTACCTATGAATCAAGTTTAAATTTGGTTTAGGTATAAAATTAAAGTTAATTTACTATTTGATGTGGGTATAAGTATCCTTTAATAGGTATGGTTGGGATAATATAATATTTGGTTTATAACAGCCTCCATTCACATGAGGTATAATATTTCGATGCCATAAAGTCTATTTTCTATCTTTTATTTATGTGATTAATTTCTACCTTGAGTTCAGGATATCCCGGGGTAAAATATTTTAAATTTTTGAACTTTTCTAATTCATTGTGACTAATCACACAATTTTGAAAACCATATATTAGTTACCATGCATCCTATGTAGTGTTGTATTTTGGGGACCACACAATCACCACACTATTTGATAAACTATATGACCTACTCCGTTTTAGGTATTTTTAATTTCAAGATGTTTTTATTTCATATTTACCCAAACCCACCCCTCACTAGAACCTATCAACTTAGGTGCCTCCCAATGGCCTATATTTTCTGTCCATGAACAACCAAGGTTGACATTTAGTGATTTCTTAGTGGATTTCCAACCAGATAAAAAGTTAATTGTCACGAACCAAGATGGGATTCCCTCCAACCCGACACCCGACCCTGTCTATGGAATGGACCTAAGGAAATTACCGATCCCCATTAGCTGGAAAATAGTGTTTTGGAATCAACAATATATATTGATAATGATTTCTCCCATAATTATAACCATAATCAATCAATAAAATAGAACTAAAAACCCTAACTGATAACATAACCAAACAAGGTGCAAAAATTTCAAGAGTCAAGCTGATGAAAATTTAACCAAAAACCAAAATTATACAATGAAAGGAAACCATAAAACATCCCAAAAAACTCCAGGAAACATGAGGGGTATCACCCTCAAGTTATAACCACCAACACCTAAAAAAAGGAATACTACAAAATGGATCCACCACACCACAACAATTATTTCCTTCACCTTGGTCATGCCTAACAAATTCTACATACACCCAAAGGTGTATGCAGGGTGTGATCCAAATACTTTAAGGATTCTAAAAAAAATAAAAGATTACATGATGCAATATTAGCAGAAAAATTAACATGCACATTTATACAAAATCCTTTGAAACATTTTCAAGAAATTTCGTTAAGAAAAACCATTATCAAGGATTCACTTTCAAGGAAAACCATTTCTCAACAAGCTTGATTCATAATGAAGTATACACAAGTTCCACTATATAATAACAGATAGAACCACAATATATATCATAATTTCATAGGATATCACCATGGTTAAATCCATAAGGGTTTTTATCACAAGTGAGCCACTACAAACCACATACCTCAGTGGTCAATATCCATCAACTCAACTACCAATAGCTTTCCCATGAATGAACTGTTAGGAGGTATAATCCCATGGGACTAATGGTCTCCAAATAATAGGCCAATGAAAATAAATTCTCCTACACAATCTACTAGGATGGACCATCCCAGGGGACTAGAATTCTTTGATCATATCACATGTTTAATTAGTGATACAATCATAAATCTCGCTAAGTGAGTTCAGGTATTTCCATTTCCAAGTTAACAAGTGTAATGTATACTAGAAGAATTTGGGTCTGACACTTCTGAATCACCAGCATATTAAATTTTACCCACCTAGATACATGTGATTCTCTTTGTGCTCCAATTCCATTACCACATAACAATCACTTTCACAAACACATGCCATTGGACATATTCACACGAGGAAATAACTATTTGATAACAACTACCTAGAGACTATAATTTTTCATAAATAAAACAACATTTCATTTTACAAAAACCAAAACCATTTAAAAACACATTTTATATAACTCGCACCATCCATGAAATCCATTTAGAATCATTTACATGAAAATAACATAACCAGTTCTTCCATTTACATGGGATAAGACCCTTCTGAATCTACGTATAAAAGAATTTCATTTAAAACATTATTCTCATCATTTAAACAATGAAAGAGTCCCATTAAAGGTGGAAAATAAAGAATCCACCATGTAATAAAAATAAATTCATTTTAAAAAATCAATTTAAATACAATTTCTCCTCAAGTGCCTTTGAAAACACATTTTAAACCTCTCAAATAAACAATGAAACACATCCATTAAGCACAAAAAGATGTAATACACAAAAACATACCCATTTTCCTTTATAAAATTTACTTTCACCACATAATCATATAAAACCCTTCCAAAACATATTTCTCACCGTAAAAATAAATCATAGATTTTATATAATTAAACAATAAATTATATCAAATCTTTTAAAAATGTTATAGCATGGAACCACATACCTCACACTTGGAAGCTCCCAAAAACTGGTATAAAACCAAAATTGCCACACTGTATGACCCTATAAAGGAAATATTGAACAAAAAATATCATTATATCCCTCAGAAACATATGACTAAACCCCCTTTTTGTTAAAACATCAGCAGGAAAACAATAACTCAAGAAAGAGGGTGAAAAAACCCTATAAAGATGAAACAAATGACAGAGAAACCACTTACATGTTGTTTCCATGAAGATATGGGGTCAAAACCACCCATGATATGATTCCCAAGAGAACCAATGAATCATAGAGGGAGATCAAAAGGATGAAAATTCTGTATTCCGTGAAATGGGGGTGGTTTAGGGTTAAATCCCAAGAGGATAACAGGTTGAATTTTATAATTTTTAATTACTTGGATAAGTCACACAGTTTACCCGCATGGTTTTCCAAACCATGAAAAAATTGTGCTCCCCTCTCTATACAAGAGGTACACACTGCGTAGTTAGTCCACACTACTACCAAAACGTGCATAAACTATGCGGTTTGGCACTGTCTAAAAATGTCACCTGACCGCACGGTTTCCTGGGATTGGGTGCATGGTTTGAAAACTAGTCCCACCCAGAAGTCGAATGGAAAATCGATATTCAAAAATAAACTGGAATAAAAGGTTAAAACAAAAACTCATGGGTAATAATTCCAATCATCATAATGCTTTATGTCCCCAAAAATCCACAACAATTTCATATTGATTAATCAAACTAGTGTTTCAACAACCACATAATCCAACCTCTCAAACCAATAACATAACTTTAACCACAAAAAGAAACCCATACCACTTCTCAAGAAATAAACCAAGAAACACAAACCACTTTTCATGATATGATGAGGGACTTAAATCACATCATTTAAAAAATCCCAACGTTCCATCAATTGTAGAGGAACTCAAAATTTAAAAAAATTTAAAATAATTTATCTCTCACAATTAAACTCTGGAAACCAATCCGAATTATCAACAAAAGAGGCCGTAATGGACTTCCCAACATTAGAAACCATGAACATTCAATAAAAACTAGAAGAAAATATAATGAGACACATTATGGGTCCCCCACTATAAGAAATAAACTATATTAGATCAATATAAGAAACTCGACATGGTTCAACCAAACACTCCCAACACACGCCAGCATACCCACACTAAAAGGGGAAATAACTAGAATAAGGAAATATACACCCAAGAAATGGGCTAAAACCAAAACAAATAATGATGGATAACCGCATAAGGGAAACCAATCTAAATCATACATCCAAAAAGTAACACCACTGGAATTCCAGGAAAATAGAACCACTACACCTCCTGGAAACCAAGGAGTACATTTTCCATCCACAAGGATCGCAAAAAAGAAACGTGGTATTTACACATATTTTCATAAAATGGGACCTTTCATGATGAGGAATATAGAATAGAAAAACATAAACTATCCTCATTCGTTAAATAAAGATAGAAGGTAGACCAAGTCCCTCACACCCTAGGATTCTTGACTATATGCCAACTTCACTCTAGGGCCTATGGCTGGAGCCCTTGTGTTTAAAGCATCCACTTCCTAACAGTCAGGAACATAAAATCCCAAATCATAACTCTTTAATTATACTGAAATAAAAATTCATAAGATATGAACAGATCATACACTTTCACTATGAATAATAAGTAGCAATTATAATTCACATGATAAGAACACAATAGTTTAAAAAGTAAAGATTCGGTATTTTCCAAAACAAAAACACACTTCCCTAGAAACAGAAAGTCGCAAGAGATCCATAACACGTATTTTAAAATATTTGGTGAAAAAAACATAGAAAACACTACTAGACACAACAGTTACAACTGATGTGGAATACATGGAAAGGGACTCGAAACAGAGACAAAACATCACACAAATTCTATGAAGTGGACCCACATCACCTCCTGTCAACATCCAAGTAGAACCACTGCAAGTAGCCTAAGAATCCACCAGTATAAAGGTATTTGGAGAATTAGGCCTTGATGACTAATTATGATTTATCTTTCTACACTAATGGCACACCATGATCCTTTTTTTGATGAAGTGGATAAATATAAAGAGGTGTTTTTAATTCTGTGACTAACACCTACATATCCAATCATCTTCCCCGTCTCTTTACTGTAATTCCCTTCACCAATTAAAGTGATTGAAGGAGTATTGGATTCATCAATCACCCCCTATAGCATATTCCTAATATAAATAGCTTATCTCACAACATCAGTAAAATAGGTTAAGATGAGATTTGGCACCTTCGACTATAGACTAGACTATAACCACTCTCAAAACCTCAATCCTTTAAGAAATCATTATTATCCCACTCCAGAATATAAGGAACTATGACTACAAAATGATAAGAAACTCTAGCACTGTTCCACCACATTTCCATAGATAGAACGTTACCATCCACCACTATCTCAAAAAAATATTGATGGATGAACGAAACAATGAAGAACACCCAAGTGAGATTTTCTCAAGGCTTGTTTTAAGAGACTGACTTCCACCACATTGAATTCAAACCTCCAAAACTGAAGGTAGAAAACATAACCTTTAATGAGTCACAAAATTCAAGGAGACTGGATATCCCTTTTTATTTCCCTCATCCTCTCTTCTACTTTGAAAGGATCTTCTTGACCATGAAAGGGGTGTGGAATAAACTTTCAAAAATCAGGAATGAAATCTTTAGTCTGAACAAATAGAGTGTTTACTAATTGTGAACCACCCACAGTCTCACCTTGAACATCCATTGAAACCTATGGGGGATTACACTAGCTAAAAAGAAAATCGATGACCCAGTCAAACTAATCCATCGGCTAAAACCTACCACAAACAAACACCGAACACACAAAAGGGAACCAACTTACAGGTATCCCAAAACATTTTTCAAAAAAACCACAAACCATTATTTCAAAACTAACTCATCGATAAGAACTCAAACATGAAACACCATTAAAATATGAATAGTTATAAAACTCAAAATACCTTGATAGAAACTTTCCCAGATCATGAAGAGACACACCATGAAACTACTAGTTATCAATACATCACTCCTTTTAAAATCATTTTTAAAAAGAAAACAAGATTGGTGGGTTAAGAACTCATGAGTGGTCTTCCATGGAAACTCACGCATGCATATCCTCATTCCAAAATGGGCACCCATAACCTCATGTAAAAATGGGTACTCATCCTCCCATTCCATCACCAATCCACATTTCCACACATATTAATGCATGTGGTCACTCATGGAAAAACCAAAGGTCAAAAAACATTACCACTTTCCAAAACCAAATCATTGAACCTACCTTAATTTTAAAAATTCATAAAGCTTTTAAAAATCTCACAAACCACAAATATAAAAAACTAATTTCAAAAATTACTCTTAAATCTATTTTCATTTCCTTCAAAAATAAAAATCTCATAAATTCCATTTAAATATTTGTTCATCTCAATCAAATTATTTTCATCATCTCAACAATTTCATTCCATAAAAATCATCAAATTAAAAACTCATTCATCTAATTTTAATCAAACTACCAATCCATATTAAAAATAAATTTATGTTTCCGAAAAATCAATTTTGATAAAAATCTGATTTCAATTATAGATATCCCATCTTGATAAACTCATCCTTATTTTAAACCAAAAACCATTTTACAAAAATCATATATTTTCAATATTTACTCAAAATGATTCTAAAAATCCATTTTTCACCATCCCAAAACTAAACCATTACTACTTTAAATAAAATTTTTACCATTCCAAAAAAAATATCTTTAAGGATAATTTTTAGAATCAAGAAATGGCCAAAACATCTTACAAGGGGGAACTAGTGTCGATTGGTGACTTTTCCATATGGTTGGAGACCACATGCCAATAACGACACTATCATATAGAGTCTTCATGGACCATGTCCCTAGCTCTACATGGATTTTTAGGCCTTGAAAGATCATTAAGATAATTGAACCAACTCTCTTTTCATTTCCCAAACACAAAATAACCCTCAAAAACCAAAAGAAACATTGCTTCCCATGTAAACCCATGGTTTTTTATAGAGTGTATTGTCCAAACACTCCCTCATACTTAAACCATGTGGTTCTGAAAGTCCTACTCCATTAACCTTAACATCCCAAATAACAAAGGTTTCTCTGAAAGCAAGGTCCTCTAAATAACCATCATAATCTAATACCATTTTGTCATGAACCAAGTCAGGATACCATCCAACCCAACACTTGACCTGATCTATGGCATGGACCGAAGGGAATTCCCAATCCCCATGGGTTGGAAACTATTTTATTGGTATAAACAATATACATTGTGAATGATTTCACCCATAAGTATAATAATAATCAAAAAAATAGAATAATAATTCATAACTAATAAAAAGACAAAATAACGTACAAGAATTTCCATAGTAAAGGTTTTACAAATTTAACAAAAAAAATACTAGAAAAGAAATGAAACCATAAAACATACTAAAAACCTCCATGCAAAATGATTGGAATCACCCTAAATCCAAAAAAACCAACACCTACAAGAAATGGAAGACTATAAATCAGATCCACCACACCACAACACATCTAGACTTTACCTGGGTCATACATAACAAGGTCTACATACACCCAAAGGTGAAAGAAGGGTGTGATCCAAAGAACTATAGGATTTCACCCAAAAAAAGATTTCATTAAACAATATTAGAAGACAAATTAACATGAACATTTATACAAAACCCCTTGAAACATTTTCAGAAAAACATTTTAATAAAAACCATTCTCAATGAAAACTATTCAACAAAAACCATTTTTGAATATACTTGCATCAAAAGGATGTATACACAAGGTCCGCCATATACTGATGTATGGAACCACATTACATACGCATCATGAAAACAAAGAGAATCATAGGTAAATGCCTAAGGGTATCTAGAATACGTGATTCATTAATGTACTCATACCTTGGTAGTCAATATCCTCAAACTCAACTACCAACATCATTCTCACGAACAGGCCAATAGGATGGATAATCCAGCGGGCCTAATGGTCTCTAAATAATAGGAGAATTAGAATATGTTCTCATGCATGATCCACTAGGAAAGACCATCCCAACAGAATAGTGTCATCTGATTATATCACTTGTTTATTTACTGTTGTAATCATAAATCCCACTTAGTGAATCTGGGACTTACCACTTCTGAGTCAATTACTGTCAAGTCTATTAGAATAATCTGGAATTTCCTCTTCTAAAACAATACCATACTAGTTAAATTTCACCCACTTAGATACCCAAGACTTCCTTTATGCTCAAATTCAGTTACCACATAACCATCACTTTCATAAACACATGTAATTCAAAAATTTCACACATGGAAATCACCGCTTTCACAACAACTACATAGAAACCACTATTATCCAAAATATAACCACCATCCATTTTTTATGCACCAGAACCATTTCAAAACATTTTTCCATTACTTTTGAAATCCACAAAATCTATTTTAAAACATTTATAGTAAAAGAACAAAATAAATTAAAACATTTTCATGGGAGAATCCCTTCTTAAATCAACGCATAAACCAATTTCACTTTAAAACATGCTTCGCATCATTTATACAATTCACAATTCAAATTGAAGGTTCAAAAAAATGAATACATCATGTCATAAAAATAAATTCCTATTGAAAAACAAACTTTCAATACCTTCTCACCTCAATTTCCTTTGAAAACACATTTCACACCTTTCAAAAAAAACCATGAAACCCTTCCAAAAATCACTACAATAAGTCACACACAAAAACATAACCACTTTCCCATATAAAATTCACTTCCATGACATTAGTATTTAAAACCCTTCCAAAACATGTTTCACACCACACAAATAAATCATAGAGCACATATAATTAACCAATTGATAATATCAAATCATATAAAAATGTTAGAGCATGGAACAATATGCCTCACACTTGTAAACTTCCATAAATTGGTGAAAAACCACAACTGCACCACAAAAAGACTCTATAATGGGAATATTGAATAGAAAATATCCACATATACCTAAAAATAATAAAATCAACCCATTTTTTGGTCAAACACGCACTGGAAAACAAGAACCCAGAAAAGGGGAATGAAACCCCTAGAAAGAGGGAAGAAATAAGAGAGAAACCACTTACCAGATCTTTCCATAAATATGTGGGGTCAAAACTACCCAAGAAATGATTCCTAATAGGTCCAAGGAATCTTGGAGGGATTTACAATGGCTAAAAATGATGCATAGGGAATAATAGGGGTGGTTTAGTGATAAATCATGAGAGGAAAGAAACATAATTTTATAATTTTTAATGACCTGGACTAGTCACATGGTTTTCCTGCACATTTTTTCAAATTGTGTAGAAATTGTGTGCCCCTATCTGTACAAGATTAATATACCACATGTTAATTACAAACAGTTACTAAACCATGTGGTTCTCCACTGTCCAAAATAACACCTCATAGTATGGTTTCTTTGGTAAGGGTGCATGGTTTAACAAACCATACGCCACCTACTGTTGACCCATAAACTCCCAATTTTCAACAAAAAACCTCATGAAAACTTAAGTAATAACCATTTGGTTAAAAATTAAACAAAATAAACACTCAAAATTTAAACCTCATCACACCCAAAACTCGATAGGAAAACTGAGATACAAAAATAAACTGGAACAAATGATTAAAAAAAACTGAGTGTAACAATAATGGATTTTTTCCTATATCCTCTAGTTTTTACCTACTCACCCATCTTCTCTAACCCTAATAGACATGTTTAGATGGTTTTTAATCACTACAGTAGTTCTATTTATGGATTTTGGTTTCTAATGGTTGTGTCCATCATAAGAGAACTAATCTTATGGTTTACATTGAAGGTGGCATGGTTTGTCTCTTAGGGTAGGGGTTTCCATTCAATTTCTTATTTTTAAAGAATTTATTGGATGTATAATTATTTAAAAAATTTTTTGATCTACATTATTGATTTATATGGTATCTAGTTGGGTTTTTAAAAGGTTTTCCATTATTTTGCATGTATTATTTTAGAAAAGTGTGTGGATTTCATCGTTCAATGGATCATTATTTTTTAAATGGTATTCTATATATTATAATTGTATTATAAAATTTGATTTATTGTTATCTAAAAGAAAAATAATTGGTTCATAGTGATTTGGGCCTATTTTGATTGTTAAAGTTGAGTATTATTTGGTTTAAAGGAATATTATTGTTTTAAAAGGTTGTTCCATTTTATAAAGAAGGTTTACCTGATTTAAATGGGTTTTCCTTTTCATTAGAAGAGGGTGTATTAATTGATGTGTTTATTTAGAGATTTCATTGAATTGATTGAGACTATGCTTTGGTGTTATGGAGTGTTCACTTAGATTTACATTCTGTTTTCAAATGTATTTTTAAAAAATTGTTTTTCAATCACTAATACCAAATATACCTTCAAGAGCACTAAAATGGCCATTAGTAGTGCTATAGGAGCACTAAATATCAGAGTGAGATTAAAATGCCTGTTCTTTTATCAGCGCTAAAAAAGTACTGATAAAGGGGACCTTTATCGGTGCTAAAAATGATATGATAAAGGCAAACATTTATCATTTATTTTATTTAGTGCTAATAAAGGACCCCTTTATAAGAGCCTGCATAATCACTGATAAAAGGGAATATAATAGTGTGTTGTAGTAGCACACTACAGCACCAAAAACACCATGAAATTATAAAAATCAAGTACCGATACAAAATTTAAATGAAATAGAATTTACTACACAAATACAATAAAAAAATTATATCATAGGAATTTCAAACATTGTTTTATATAATTATATAACTACAAATTATTACAGGCATTCAAAACATCAATACTCATTTTTATTCTTATCTATACCCTAACTCATGCTATTTTAAAAAAAACCACCCCTACTCGAGTACAATAATGAACTTTTATAAGAAAACAATTATTATATTAGTAATAATATAAATAAATTAATTAACAAAATTGTTGATTTTAAACTAAACATTGAGTCAAACTATGAGCACTATGTATCAGATTGAGTTGCAGTTTATTCTTACACATCACACCATTTCTTGTTCGTATTAAACCATTATCTATATGAAAATTATCTAAATCAGTATAAGATAAAAAAATAACAAGGAAATTAATTATGAAATAGAATATAGAATGATGATTAAAAAATATAGGCTTGTTTTCTCGGTTTTAGAGACGTGATGCGCGTTTTAAAATAAACTGACACTTATATATTGAAAATTCACATTTGGAGTCATACTGGTGACACCATGAATTAGATTGATATATTGATTATTCATACATGTCCCAACTAACTTATGGGTCATTGTATTAAATTTTCAAAATAATATGAATGATCATTCTCTGTTTTGTGTATGTCACTTTTCCTTTTAACTAAAATGTCATTCTACGAAAAAAACATTCACTTTGAGACACACCAGTCACATTGTGTGTTGTTTTGGCATTAGTTTGATTCTTACCCATCAAAATGACTTGTGAATCATTTTTCTAAATTATAAAGACAATTCAAGCATGTTTTATTTATTTTTCAGTGAGCGACACTTTTGGAACTAAAATGTCAATTTTAAACTAATAATGAAAACATTAAGTCATAGTGGGAACATCATGTGTCATATTGAGGTGTGGATGATTTCTGCACATAAAAAATAACATATGAATCGTTTTCTTCAAGTATGAAAACAATATGAATTCATTTGATCATTTTTCAGTATGTTAGTTGTCTTTTTTACTACAATTTTAAGTAAAATTTAAATAAAAAGAAACACATGGAGTCATATGGGTCACACAATGAATTGAATTGAGGTTCAGCTAATTTCTACATGTCTCAAATGACTTCTTTATAATTTTCATAAATAATCAAAACAATATGAATGTGTTTTCTCTATTTTTGACTATGCCACTAGTATTTTTTCAAAAAAATCATTTTAAACTAGAAACACACATATTGAGTCATATCGGTCACATAATGAGTGATTTTTCCATGAAACTGATATATAAACATCACAAATTTCTTATGGATAATTTTCCTAAAGTATCAAAATAATTTCAATGTGTTTTCTTATTTTTGAGTACGTAGCCTGTCTTTTTTAATAAAATTTCTTTTTAAAATGGTAGCACGCACTTTGAGTCATACCGATCACATCATATGTTGGATTGACGTGAGACTAGTTCCTACACATCAAAAATGACTTATGAATAATATTCTTAAATTATTAAGGCAATATGAGTGTGTTTTCTTTGTTTTCAGTGAGTAAAAATTTTCGAACTAA
This sequence comes from Viscum album, assembly GCA_963277665.1. NCBI lineage: Eukaryota > Viridiplantae > Streptophyta > Magnoliopsida > Santalales > Viscaceae > Viscum > Viscum album. The sequence continues at coordinate 1,389,750,005 of OY728126.1, read as the reverse complement.
AATAAAAAAATTTAAACTGATAACCCAAAAATTGAGCCATATCAGGCACATCATGTATTTAATTGAGGTGAAGAAAATTCCTAAATGTGATAAATAACTTATGTATCATTTTTTTAAGTATCAAAATAATAAAAATGTGTTCTATTTGTCTTAGGTTTGTCAAGTGTATTTTTTACTAAAATTAATGTCAATTTTAAATAAAAAGACATACTTGGAATCTCACTAGTCACATCATACATTAGATTCAAGTGAAACTAATTTCTATATGTCTCAAATGGATTATTAAACGTTTTGAAAAAGTATCAAAACAATATGGATGCATTTTCACATTCTTTAGTACATCATTTTTATTTTTTCATAAAATTTCATTTTAAACTTGAAACACACACTTTGAGTTTTAATGTTCACATTTAGTGTCATTTTGATGTCAGAATAATTCCAACACATGTCAAATGGCTTATATATAATTTTACTAAAGTATCAAAACAATCTGAATGCATTTTCTCAGTTTTGAGTATATCACTTGTCTTTTTTACTAAAATTTCATTTCTAACTGTAACCACAAACGTTGAGTCATACTGGTCACATCGGGTGTCAGTTTGAAAAGATATTAATTCTTACACATAAAAAATGACTTATTAATCATTTTCCTAAATAATCAAGACAATATGAGTTTTCTTTATTGGTTTTCAGTGAGTGGCACTTTTTGAACTAAAATGTCAATTTTAATTTGATAATGGACACTTTGAGTCATAACAGGAACATCATGTATAGGATTGAGGTTTTTTTATACCTACATGTCACAAATTACTTATATATTATTTTCCTAAATTAGAAAATCAATAATACTGTGATTACTTGGTTTTGTATAATTTAGTTTTCTTTTTTACTAAAATTAGTTTCAATTTTAAATAAAAAGACACACTCAAAATCATAACAGTCACATCTTGCATCAGATTGACATGAGGAAAATTCCCAAACGTCTTAAAGGACTTATGGATCATTTTACTAAATAATAAAATCAAGACAAGTGTGTTTTCTTAATTTGGAGTGTGTCAATTTATTTTTTAATAAAATTTATTTTTAAAATGGAAACAGAAACTATGACTCATACCAGTCACATCGGGTTTCAGATTGATTTGAGACTAATTTCTACTCATCATAAATCAATAATGAATCATTTTTAAAAATTATGAAGACAATATGAGAATTTTTTCTCATTTTCTAGTGAGTGATGCTTTTTGAACAAAAATTTCAATTTTATACTAATATTGGACACTTTGACTCACACTGGGCGTATCATGTATCGGATAGAGGTGTGGCTGATACCTATATATCAAAAATTAATTATGGATCAATTTTCTAAAGTATAAATATTATTTTTATGTGTTTATTCAGTATTGAGTATGTCAGTTGTCTATTATCTTAAAATTAATGTCAATTTTAAATAAAAAGATGCACTTGGAATCATATCATTCACAATGTGAATCGGTTTGAGGTGTATATTAATTCTACAGATCCCAAATAACATATGGGTTTTTTTATAAATTATTTAAACAATCTGATTGTTTTTTCAATGTTTTGAGTCTGTCACTTTTCTTTTTTACTAAAATTTCATTTTAAACTGGAGACACACACTTTGATTCCTACTGATCACATCATGTGTCGATTTAACATGAGACTGATTCCTACACATCATAAATGACTTATGAATCTTTTTTATAAATTATAAATATTATCCAATAGAATTATTTTTTGTTTTAGTGACTGATACTTTTTGAACTAAAATGTCATTTTAAAATTGATAACGGACACTTTGAGTCATATCGAGCACATCATGCATCATATTTAAGAAAATATGATTACTACACAATAAAAATGACTTATGGATAATTTTTCTAAAGTAAAAAAACTATATTAATGAATTTTATTAATTTTTAGTATGTTAATTTTCCTTTTTACTAAAAATAATATCAATTTTAAATAAAAAGACACACTTGGAGTCAAATTGTGGACACCATGCATCAGATTAAGGTGTGGATGATTCAAACACATATCAAATGAATTTTGGATCACTGTCTTAATGTATCAAAATAATCTTAATGTTTTTACTCATTCTTGAGCATGTCACTTTTATTTTTCACTAAAATGTAATTTTAAACTCGAAACACACACTTTGAGTCATACAGGTCATATCATGTATCAGTTTGAAGTGATACTGATTGTACACCTAAAAACTGACTTGGATAATTTCACAAAATTATCAAAACAATATAAGCATGTTTATTCTTTTTTAGTGAGTAATTATTTTTTAATTAAAATTTAAATTTGAAACTGATAAGAGAAACTTCAATTCATATCGACCACATCATGTATCAAATTAAGACGCGGTTGGTTTATATAAATCAAAAATGACTTATGTATCATTTTCATTAAGAATAAAAATAATAGGAATGTTTTTTCTTAGTTTTGAGTATTTAAATTACATTTTTACTAAAATTAATGTCAATTTTAAATAAAAACAAGATCTTTGATTCATACTGGTCACATCATGTCTCAGATTCAGATTCATATAATTCCTACATGTCCCAAAGTCTCAATACAATTTCGAATACCAATGTTACCTTGAATTACATTAGAATTATTTTTTAGACTCCCAACACTACATATTGAGTTAATGTTATTAACCAAAAAATTTATTCCAACTAAGATCATCGACTCAACATGAGGTGTTGTAGTTCGATAAATAATTCCAACGGAGAGCATGGAAAAATTGGTAGAAAGTAAAATGTTAACTATTTTGTGGCTTGATGAAGATAGTTGAAATCAATATATGACTTCTAAAATATCTTTGAAAAAAACAAAATAATTAGTAGATAAAAATTATATGAAAATTAACTTACAAATAGTAGATAAAACGATGAAAAAATAATTAAATAAGGTGAAGGAATTCACATTTTCATGATGGTTGTATATATTCTAGACCCATTTCCTTATTTTACTTATCTTAGTTATAGTATCAAATTCCAATCTCTCATTAACATGAGAATCTTCAAACAAACCACCCCAACATGAACAAAAAAAATCCAAATGTATAAGAAAATAATTATTATGCGAGTAATAATAAAAATAAATAAATTAAACATAAATATGATAAAATACCTCATTTCATTGGAAAATGAATTTAATATGAAAGCATCATTATTACCTATGTGATTAAGTATATTTATAATTTTTTCTCTTCCTGCAAAGGAAGCGGAGGTATCTTGAAGAAAAGTAATAAATTCCAACACTATAATGGAAAAAAATGTTTTGAGGGAAAATAATTCTATGGAATGTTTTGTGCACAAAGGCATAAAAATGGACAGAAATCTTCTAAAATAAAAAAATTATGAAAATATGACTTCTCAAAAGATATGTGAAAAAAAATTAAACAAGTAATAGAAAAATTTGATGAGGAAATTAACTTACAAATAATTGATAAAATAATGGTAAATTTAATTAAATAAGTACTAGGAATTCAGATTTTCATGATGGTTTTATACATTCTTGAACCATTTCCTTATTTTCATTATTTCAGTTCTTGCCTCAAAGTCCAACCTCTCATAAACATGAGAATCTTTGAACAAACCACCTCAAGTTGAATAAAAGGATCCATCTACATAAGAAAACAATTCATATGGGAGTAATACTAAAGAGAAATAAATGAAACATAAATATGAAATAATATATTAATTATATCAAAAATTATTTTTCTATGAAAAAATCATTGTTACAACTTTGATTGTGAAGAGGAAGCATTTTTTCTCTTCCTACAAAAGTAATGGAGGGAACTTGAAGGAAAGTGATAAATTACAGCACTATAGTGGTGGTAACTTTTCTGATGGAAAATAATTATATGGAATTTTTAGTTTAGAAATGAATTAAATATAGATATAAATATTCTAAAATAAACTAATTATACAATGAATAATGAAAATTAAATCAAATAATCATTATATAATTTTTTAGTAAAATATAGATAGTATATCATAATATTACCTTCACATATTCTCAAAGTTTTGCCTCAATTATAGTTTTTTCTTCCATGGGATTGGTAAAATCATCATGTGCATAAGACATTGAATTTATGAGTACTCAAACATTTAATTTAGGTAATGTTGATTTAAAAGATAAAAAATGATTCTATGAGGAAAATATTGTCTATTAAAAAAATTACCTTCTCAATGAACTCTTTTTTAATGGTTTTAGGGATTTGGATCCTCTATCAGGAATCCAACTACCCACTTTATAGTCCCCTCAAATGTACAAGAAATTTTCTATATTGGGACTAACATGAACTGATTATGATCTCCTAATGAAAGGGTCATCCTTGATTGAATTTTCATATGAACCAATAGTTGTTTTAGTTAGTAGTAGGATAATTTATCAGTTATTTTTTTCTGGATTTGAGACACTAAATACTTTAACTTCTTGTGATTTCATTATAAATGGCTCGTATTTTCCCCCTTTCACACTGAAATTCACCTTCATAATTCCCATTTCAGAAACATTCATTGCACTCCTATTATCAACCCATTTTCAATGAAAAATATGCCTTTGAAATGTTGTATAATTAAACTCTTATATATATTTGATAATTCCAAAATATGTCATATTTTCTTAAATTGGATTTCTATATTTGGAACCAGATATATGTATCACTTCTACCATAAGTATAACATCGTTATTTTTCATGATACTCTAGTCATCGTGTTGTTTTGTATATAATATATAACCATTGGTTAAAAAACTATTCAAACATATAACATTTAAATTTGATCCCCTAGATAACCACATAAGTCATTTATAAATTGAATTCATATTTTTAGATAACTCATTATAAATTTGATCTCAAATCCATCCTATAATCTACTGACTATGTGTATTTGATATATATCCTTCATCCCTTGAAGGATTCAAATCTCTAAGAATTTATTTTTCGGATTAAACGTATGGATCAACATATTCACAATTATGTAAATTTAAATGTGGTATTTCTCCTATTCTATCAAGGTAATTGTAATAACATCTCTTTGGGAAATACCTTATCCCATAATGTGTCTACTATGAAGATATTTTTGGAGACTAATTCAATCAACATATGATTGGTAATCGGTACATAACTCTATAACTTCTTCAACAATATATCATTATTCAATACAGCATTCTAGTCGACTTCAATTAAAAACATACCCTTTCAAAATCTTCATATACCATCCATTGGGGTACATCCATCTGTAATGGACATGACCACATATTTTAACCTCTCTAACTAAGTAAACCATCTTATGGACCATTATGTCAAAGAATGAAGGATGGAAGAACATATCTAATTCACATAATACGACTGAAACCTTCTTATTCATGATTGGAAACTTTTTTGGGACAATAATTTTACTGTATATAGATTTGAAAATGAAGAATATTATGGTTAATGTATGTTGTAAATTCTTTAAAAGAATACAAGGGAAATAAACATGCATAAAATCTTTAAAAAAATTAATTTCAATTGATTTTAGACCATGTAACTTCAAATTAGTCATTGACATGACATTCTTGATATTTGATGAATTCCCCATTGGAACTTTTACACTATTAAGGAAAAGAAATTTTTTAATTTTTTTCATATCTAGATAGAGTGTAATCTGTTGGAGGAAGAAAATTCTACCATTTACCCTTCAATGGTAACAACTCTTCCCGTATACACATGTCAATCATGTAAAACCTAGCCTTGATGAAAACTTTTATTTTACAATGAACATTTAGTAACAGGATAATAACACTTCAAAATACATTTTCTTCTACATGCATGAAAACAAGAAAATATATGACCTATAAATAATTCTAATACAGTAATTAAAAAAAGATTAATCTCTACTTACAACTTGATTTAATATTATTTTTTTGAGATGGTTTACCGAAAGAGTGTCAATATCTTTTACTTTATCAAAAAAACTGATCACCTATTAGTGGATACAATGTTGTATTCTTCTGTATATTCACATCAAATAATGTCATATAGAATTGGTATTTAGTTCTTTGGGGTAAAAATGTATGGTTTCCTAAAAACAAAGTGTTTGAGGAATGTTTCAACTGAACCGAGTGAGTGTATTCCACACAAATGGGACACCCCATCATTTCATTAATTCTATAGCCTAATAAATTTTCATAAGTGGGAATCCATTTATCATCCCATATAACATGGGTCACAATGTAAATTCTTCACTTCTATGAGCATCATACATTGTAACACATGTATCCCACGTCAATTTCAGATCTATGATCAATATATCTAAATAGATATCAATATATTTACCGGGTCACATTGGTCTATATATATGTAGAGACAACATAATTTATTTTCACTTCATGCATAACAGTGGTTGAAAGTTATAATTTTTCAACATGACAGGCCAGGTACTATGAGTATTATTCTGTACACCAAAAGGATTTATTCTATCTATAAATAATGAAAGAAGAAAGTTTCTCATATTATTTTAGAATTTAGGATACTCATAATTAATTTTCTTCTATTAAGAAGAATCTGTTAAATGAAATAGGATCCCATATTTAATTCTAGTATATTAATTCAATGTCAATTTTATTGGGTATTACTGAAATCCATGTAGTCTTCTAAACCATATAATTATAGGAAAGTACCATACATCTTTCAAAGGACATGATTCTTTTTTCTTATATCGATATGTCCCATACATAGGCCATTTTATGAGTGATTCATGGTCCTTATAAAATAACATTAAATCATTAAGACAAACATGTATTTTTTTAGATTATTCCCATTAAATGATGCATTCATTTAGTTTCATATGTTCAACATGGTAGTTCATTTCTTATGGTAGCATAGCGTTCAAGATTCCAAGTAATTCTATGAAGCTGATGTCACCCCATTCACTACTAGATTTAAAATTATATAACTTTAATATAGCAAACAATGTTTTGTGTGTAGTAAAATTGATATACAATGTTCTCTTATCATAGTAATTTATCTCCTAAAAAACTTTCGACAATCAATAAAGTCATATTCAATTTCTATTGTCATTCCTTCCATGTGATATCCATCATTATTTACAATGGTATTCATATCAAATGATTCAAAAACCGTAGTATCATCACAATTAGTGTCACATTGTTTTCCCATATTTATTCCATCATTTATAGCTATGATATATTCTACAAAAAATAAAAAAAACTCCACTCTTTATGACTAATATTTATTGAATAGCAACATTGTAAACACTAATTATAGATTTGAGAAGGGTCATATGCATGCTAAATTGAACACATGATGAACTATTTAACTCTAAATTCATGTTATTTTTTCAAATGATTAGCATGAATCCATTTTCAATTCATATCCATCCTATTGGGTTCATAAAATATTCATTTATTATAATAAATAAATACACCTAACATATTAATTATCAAAAGTGAAAATTATAGATAATTCTAAAAAGGGAAACCCGCTCTTTTATTTTCCTAAATAATTTTAGTACACTTTAAATAAAATTGGAAATTTAATTTAAGAAATTAATTAATCCAATATGATAGGTGTCATCCTTTGAATTGATCCAAAGGTGAAAGTTATAGGAAAATGTCGGCCTCATCAGCTCATCTTCTAAATAGTTATCATTTAATTTTATTGTTTAACACTCATAGTCAATATATTGTGAACATTGACCTATGTTACTTAAAATATTCTAATTAGTAGTCATCCATGAGATTACTACTCCTCAAAATAGTATAATAAATATACAAGAGATGGGGGCTGAGTCTCAAGAAATATATTACAATAATAACTATTCAATGGATAAAGTTGATGAGGATGATATTTTTACTCTATTATGTTCTCAAACTAAGGAAATACCTCCCATTTGTGAGAAGTACACCACTATAACTTTTTATTAACTTGTGGCCTATTAAAAAATGCATTTCGGGAATAAATGATCTTTTTATGATTCAAGGGCTCTCGGTGGGGACATGTTATGATATATTAATCCTTAGGGCCTCTATGAATTCTATATTTATATGATAAATACAACTTTTAATAATTTAAATCCCTTAACTAAGACTATTCCTACCCTTATTAAAATGATCCATCAAGTCTTACTTAAATCCCGAAAAAAAATGAATAAAATATATGAAAATATGGTGTAATAAGAAACCCAAATATGGAAAACGAGAATAATAAACTCCCATTACATCAACTAGAAGATATAAAATGTATTGATAAAACATTTTAATAAATAAATATTTTTTTATATAAATTGATGGTAATCAAAGATTCCTAGGGCTGGAACCAATACTTGTAGACATAAAATGATGAATACCTATAAATATTTTCTAAAAATTATTCCAACATATATATAATTTGATAACATCATTTATATTTTTTGGAACAAGTGATGTAACAAACAAAGGAATTATTACATTTAATATTAATTATATATCAAATATTTGAAAACATTTTAAAGTTATAATTTCATAATCAATTATAAATAGATAAAAAATTGAAAAAAAATAATTTTAGGAATAGAATATACCAAATAAAAGTAAAAGTTTTAAACATCTCAAAAATCTTAATTGATAAATTATTTCCATAATTACGTTTATATAGGTTGAAAAAAAGAATTATCTTCAAAAAAATAAAGAGTAGGCTTTATAAGATAATTTTATTTTCATAGAAATTATGGGTTATATAGTGATTTTGGGAATGTACTATAAAATATTTCCCACAATGAAATAAAAAATAGTAATTTTGGAAGATATAGGGGTTTTGAGTTAAAGGGTAGATTACCCACACTTACAAAAATAGTTTCAATGTGAAACAAATCTACATAAGTAAAATCAGATGATGAATTCAAACCATTGAATGAACTCTATTGAACAAGTGAAAAAATAAAAGTTTGTATGAAGGATTGTCAAAATATTCTAAAAACATAGATTAATGTGAATAAAGAGTTATAAATATATTTTAAGAAGAAGAATGGAATATAAGAGAAATTTATTATCAATATAATACTAAATTATTGAAAATAAAACATCCAGAAAAATTATATATTTGTTTTTCATGTCACATTATATGTAAAATTATGTAATTAAATATTTTTTACAAGCTAAAAGTGTACATATTATTTTATAAAAGGTGAATCTCTTAGAATAAATTGTTTTCATTGGAAAGAGGTTGTGAATAAAAGGAAATGTTAAATAATGATCTATTTTTATATGGATATAAGTAAAATATAAATACTGTTTTATAGATGTGTGATGAAGGAAATGAATTGGTTTTTAAGAAGTATTAATGAGTGGGTTATCATTTCAAAGATGTAAATATTTTTACAAAGGCATAGAAAATTGGCTGACCCATATTATAATTTAGTGTCTGTAAAAATTTGTGAAAATCCATTTTGAAAGAGGGAATTAATTTGTGTTAGTGAAAATATGATGTTATTAGATAATGAAACATTTAAATACTAACATAAAAAAGGAGGATTGAGATTTTTTATGATGAAAATACAAAATTGATAGATATTTTTTAGTAATTAGAATGGGGATATTTTGAATAATTAAAATAATAAATTAGAGATTTAAAAGAATCAAACCCTGGAGTTTATTCACTGTCATAAGTATGTACCCTCAAATTATAAATCAATGCATTAGTATTAGTATTTAATTTCACCCATTTATAATTACACTCAGATCATATTTATAATGCTTTATTTATATATATATATATCTATAGAGGGGATTAAAAGTTTAAGATGAAGTATTAAGAATGAATTTTATGTTGTGGTAAAGAAGTCTATAATAGATTATGGGTTTGATTATATCACACACCTATTATGGGGTGGTAAAAAATATTTATATACATCATTAGTATAGTACAATTGACATCCATGGTCATTCCCTTAAAGAGTTTATTTTGGATTATTCACTATTCAAACCATGTTATTATGTTCATGGTATTTTATATATATTTAGAAAAAATGAAAATTATTGTGGTTTTTTATAATTTATGAAACAAAATAAAAACAATAATAAAAATATAAAATTATGAATAAAATTTTATCATAAATTATGATTAATCCATGGGGGATTTCTCATATATATCTAATGTTTTTTCATTATTTATTGCCCTAACATAATTTTCACCCTATAGAAATGATCAATTTCATTAATCTAACCACCTATTATTGCTTATCTCATGTAAAGAACTAATTCATTACTATCACATGTGCATTAGGACTAAAATTTCCTAAGTCCAATGGTAGGAGGAATCCTTCAATGGAGTAGAATAACCCTTATATTCCACATCCCTCAGGATAAATGAATGAATAGAACCCCATTGTACATGTCATGTGGTCAATAATTCATTCCCAATATTTTCACAAATATCTATCTTATTCCAGATAAATTTTTAAGGGGAAGAATTTATCAAACTATAGTGTGAGAATAAGTAGTTTTGTAACGAACAAAATAAAGAGTGATGATAAAAAATGCACATAGATATCTACAAACAATCAATCAAAGAGTAGGAGGATGAGAAAAAACATACTATGGATTCAATCTTTGAATCATCCGAGAGAAATTACATATTTCTACAAACCTGGAATTCATTTGAGTCATGGATTCATTCAACCCTTGAATCATTCGTGTCTTGGATTCGGGCCTTTTAATTCATTTTAGCCTTGATTTGAGCTTGGATTTGATGACCAAGAGTGTCGGTTGTAGGTGGCTTACATGGAAGGCTTCGAAGATCGTGACTGGCTTGTGACTGCTAATGGTTCTTTAAATAGATTGAGATAGTTTTATCCGAACTTCCAAAAAAAAATTAATAAATATCTTCTCTATCATCGGTAAATTAATAAGTGCTGATATTATGCCTTTTATATGTGTTTATTACTTAAGTGCTAGTAAAGGATTTATAATTATAGTTATAAATTAAAAAAATTAGAGATATATTTATTTAATTATATGTATATATATACACAAATATATTTAGTAAATATATTCATTATTTAAATATATTTATTATAATTTTATAGTGATTTAACTATATAGTTATTTATTTATAATTAGATAAACACTTTTTAAAAAATAATAATTATATAATTATATATTTATATCATTGTATATATTTATAGAATTATATATATATATATATTTATATTTATAATAAATATATATAAATATTAATATAGAAAATATATTCTTTATTTAATAAAATTTATTTTATTTTTATAGATATTTAAAATTTTATAATTATATAATTACTTTTTTTAAAATAATATTTATTTATTTATAATTATAAATATAAAAATGTATAAATTAATTAAATATATATTTATTGATGTATTTATTTATAACTATTTTTTAAAAAATATATTTTGAACATGATTAATTAATATTTAATCTTAAGTGTATGCATGTAAAAAATGAGTGAAATTGAATAATTAAAAATGAGTTCACTTTAAAAATATTTAAAAAATGGATAACTTTTTTTAATTAAATATAAATTATTAAAAATATAAATATATATTTAAATAAATTAGAATACATATTAAAAATATTAAAACATAGTACATAAATATATATAAATAAATATTGGAAGTTGATTTAAATTCCAAAAAAAATAAAAAATAAAAAATATTAAAAAGGATTTAATACCTAACAGTAATAAAATTAAAAAATGTATATAATTTACAGATTAAATACATTATATATTACTGAAAAGAACTTTCCAAAAGAAAATCTCATAACCTTTTATTAACATAAAGTAAAATAAGACAAGCGAATGGGATGGGGTCAAAAAAGGGGACTTTCCCTCATCCCTAAAACCCGTTTAGTAATCATAATATGGAGGATAATTCTCATATTCAAAATCCAATTAATCTACGGTTTCCTACTCATACTATTAGTTGCCATATTTGAGAATCATAAAGATCTCAGCCTTAGAACTTTCCTGCTCTAGGTTATGCTTGACCATTGAAGCCTTGGAAGAAGATCTGGTAAACATAATCCTTAGTATATCGGGATAATATTTCCATGGCCTTCTTTTTGGATGATCACTCTTCCCTTTTCTAATTACTACATACTTAATCAATTTATTCATTTTTATCAATAATGATTTAAATAATAAAAAATTAATATTTTCTTAATAAACTCATCTTTATTATTTATTTATTTAGTTATTTTATTTTATTTGGGACCTTTATCAGTGCTAAAAAATCACTAATAAAGGATATCTTTATATTTGCTAAAAATAAAGTACTGATAAAGAGTACCTTTTATCAGTAATAAAAATAAAGTTCAAATAAAGGCTTCCTTTTATTATCACTAATGAAAAGCAGTAATAAAGGTTACCCATTATCAATGCTTGAAAACATACTAATAAAGGTATCATTTATTTGTGCTAATAAAATCATAGATGATAGGTACCCTTTATCAATTCCTATTTTAGTATTGATTAAGGGAACCTTTATTGACACTTTTTTCTAGCATTGATAATGGTCTGCATTATAAAACACATATTATGTAGTAGTGAAAGTGGTAGTTCTTGGTTTCATGGAAAAGTATCATTTGGAATCTTGTTTGAAATACGAATTTCATTAGAAAAAGTTTTCACCCTAGTTGAGCCCCATTGTTGTCATTTATTTATTCTTTAGTAAATGTGTTAAAGATTGAATTAATTTTAATTCATGTTATGGAATTGGTTATGGGGGATCATTATTAAGGGGTGTGTGTTGGTGGTGGGATGTATATCATTGTGTTGTTATATTTAATTTTCAATTCATGTTTTTCATGGGATTGAAATTCTATTGATAATGGACCACCTCTATTGATCATAACATGAGAAACTCGAGGATGCTAAGTGGGGAATAAAGGGATGTTGGTAATTATAGTGGAGATTTATGAACTGTGTAGTATCCCCTAGTTTAATGTTATAATTTGGAAAGAAAGGTGTCAGTAATGAGGATAGTTGGGGGATATTTGAGTGATGATTTTTTCAATTGTTAGCCTACAGATAGTTACTCTCGTCTATGCAAGTCTAACACTTATCCCATTAGTCGCGACGGTGTTTTATCATGGTATGTATCTTAGGTTATTGTTATCTATATCTTATAATAATATGAGTGCTTTTTCTCATATTTTGAGCATAATTTTATGTATTGGTTATTTAAGATTGAACATTATTATTGTAAGGATTTTCTTGTGTCATTTTTTTCATTTTTTCAGAACTCCGTGGATTTTATTTCATTATTCTTTCCTTTTGTCTGCTATCATATTTTAGGGGGGATTTTGTGTCTTTGTGTTAAGGTTTTAAAGGTAAAAGAGGTGGTTGTTTTTAAATGGAATATTTTTTCAAAACATCATTGAAAGTGAATTTAAACTATATGATAGTTTTTTTCAGAAGAAGTGTATAAATGAAAAGTGATGATTTTACTTGGTTATTTTAAAATTTTAAGTGATTTAAAGGTAATGTTTGGTTTTTGAAATGACATTACCTTTTTAAATCCTCTCTATATAGATTTTTATAAATGGTTTTTTTAATAAATGTTAAAGGAATTGTTGGTTTTCTTTACATTTTATGAAAAAATAAATGAAAACATATTTTTCTATTGCTATTAAAATAGTGGAATTTGTTTCATTATATAAGGAATGTAATGGAATCATGGTGGTATCCCAATAGCCTTTGGATCACACCCAATAGAAAAACATTGGATGGAATTTAGTATCTATGTATTGTGTATTTTTTAAGTATATTAATTGTAGGTTGGGTTGTTACTGCTCTCTGTTGAGGATCAGGTATTATTGGTGATGGTGGTGATATAATAATCACATGGTGATTTTTTAGGTTGTCTCTCAATTTTGTTAGACCAGATAGGACATGTTGTGTATTGGCCTCCAAGAAATCTTCTCTTGTATTTATATTTGTTAACTTTTTTGGATTGAAAAATCTTAACAAAAACACATTCTTGACAATTGGAAAAATGTTTTTTAAATATATTTTGTTATATTTTATTATTATTTTTTATGTTTAGGTTTTCTTATTTTAGAATTTATTATTAGTTTGTAAGGGTTTTCCAATTCCTAGAGACATCATATCAGGATATTGATTGAAACCCATAGTTGATCTTGGTTTTCCTTGAAGGATATATCATTCCCACGTTCTCACTTTTGATAATTTGGAGCTTATAGCTAGCCAAGGGTGATTGAGGATGTAACTCAAGCCCAAATACAGGTTGTATCAGGTCATTTAACTATTCAAATTCGGTCAGGTTCTTAAAAAATGGAAATATATACGAATTATAGCTTGGGTTTGATTGTAGATATAAGTTAAGATCATTGGATATCAAGTGGTGGGTGTAGAGGATTTCTTTGTCGTCTCTTATTTATGAAAGACATTAAGTATCCACTTATGTTTGGAATGTTTTTTTTAATTTGGATTTTAAGGTTGTTTATTCTCGATATATTTTGATTTAGTTTACTACTACTCTAAGTTGTAAGAAATCCTTTCAATGTGTCTCCGTAAATTCCTAGTTTCAAAGTCAAATTATAGGCAATCCAAATGCATAATAGAAAGGTTCATTGTCTTTAAAACTGTTTTTAATCCATATAGAAAATTCTAGACGACTTCTAGTATCACTCATGTCATTGGTATGGTCTGAAAAATTATGTAACCAAACTATGTATGGTGTAGAAATATTGTTTTCATCCCACATTTCATGGTTTATTCCTTCTTTGTTTCAAAGAGTATTTTTTTTATTAAATAAGTGAACATTTTCATATTTTAAATCTTTTTTATTGAATTTTAATGATATGTATTATGTTATGGTGATATCGTTTGTTTTGAAAAAAAATTGGTGTTTAAAGTTCACATAAAAAAAAGAACATTATTACATATTATTTTCAGTCATGATGGTTTTTAATGATATAATTTCTTGGGTCTTAATTATGAATGAATTATTAAAATAGTTTCAAGCTATGTTGATATCCAAAAAATAATATTTATTTTAAAGTGTAAATGATTTTGGTTTGTGTGGTTTGAGATGGATATTGGATTTCAATAAGTGTGTTTCCTTTTATTTTTAGGCTCGACATGTTTAAGGGATTTTGAGATAGGACCCTAAAGGGTATTTTTATGATCAAATTTGTACATTTTAAATGTAAAGAAATAAATGTTATGAACTTTTTTTAAATAAGATTTATATGTAGCGGTTAGTTATCTTTATTTTCATGATGTATTTTTTTTACCCCTTATTTTGGGATTTGGGATGATTTGATTGAATGTGTTTTTTTTTGTGATGTTTTTGAACGAGACCCCACCCCACCCCCCAAAGAATTTTCCAGTAAAGAAGAAAATACATCAAGTAAGTGTTCTTGGGATCTTGATGTTGTCTTATAACTCTATAACATTGCCCATACTCTTGATGTATTGGATGATACATGATATTATTATCTGGTTGATCATGTGTGTGAGTTTTTTAATTGGAATATTCCAATGTTCAATGGTGATCAAGGATCCCAAAAGGTGAAAGAGTGGAAAGATAAGGTTTAAGAGACGATTAAGTTACTCAAAAAATTTAGAACCTCTAGAGTGAGATGCGCCACTCCTTTATTTAAATGTTTAGCCTTGGATTTGAGGAAGAATAATTTTATGCTCGTTCATTTCAGTCATTTTATTAGGGATACTCAAAGGATACCTTAATCAGAAATTTTTGTCCCTAGGAGGTGTGAATTCAAAGGAAAATGGAAGTATTGAGAATTAATCAGGGTAATCAGCCTATGAAAGAATAAATTGAACATTTCATTGGATTGTCCCATTCTCTCTTGAGATGGATGTTGATGATTTTAATAAGGATTGGTCCATTGTGAAAATACTTTATCCAAATATCAGTTTGATGGGGTTTTGGTATGTCCTAATTTCTTTCGTGAAAGTTATTTATATTTCTGTCACTATTGCATTGTAAGATGTGGTTTAACATTTTTTAAGTGATTCTTTGACTATAAATGGTGTTATCGAAGGTAATTCGTCTTGATGAAAGAAAATGAAAACAGTATGCTTCTAGGGTTTGAATTTTAGGCATGTTAGACTTTTTTTATAGATCCAAAAAAATCAACTGTTGGTATATCTCATTCATCATCAAAGTTTTTTTATGTTGAATGAATTTCATAAGTAAAATTCATATGCCCATATTTAATATGAATAGTATTTTATGGTTTTTCTTCTACTAGAGAGTCAAAATCTATTTTTTGGTTTTAGGAGTGATCACTTTATTATCATTTTAGTTTGTTAATCTTTGTTCCAAAAATCTGGTACATTATATGTTTTTTAATAGATAAATGATATTTTTTTGTATTATATTATTTTTAGATGTCCATTCCTCAATAAGTTGTGTTTCTTACTATTTATTTTGTATGATATAAACCTTGGTTTGAGGTCTTCTTGATAGATGACACAGTAATACCATCAGTATGAACTCGAGGTAATGGGAATAATATTTGAGTTATTTAATATAATAAGATATATAATAGGTTGGTATTTTCTTTCATGATCTCCGAGAGGGGTTTTTCTTGAGTTTGGACTCATGTTAATCTTTGCATAGTTTTGTGATGTGAAGTTAAAGCCATGCCATTCCATTTTGAGGCTGGTTGCGGTTGGTGTGTTTCTATGATTTTTTATATATATATTTTCTTGGCGATCTGGTCTAGTGGTACTTTGGATGTTTTCAAAGTATTTTCTATCTATGGTATTTAGAGCTCATGTATTATAGTTGGGGGAATCGTGGCTATATTAGGTGATGATCTTTCTTTTGGGTGTGATGAACTTTTATTTCACAATATTTGATAAACTCCAAAATGTGGGAATAACTAATGCCAATATTCAAATTTTCTCATAATATGTGGGGTTTATATTTCAGGCTACCTTTTTGGTTGGGATGTTTAATTTCTTATAATTCTTGTGGTTATAAATTTTCTAAAGGTGGTGGATGTTCTTTTTTTAATAATATCTTCGGACTTCGAAAAAACTAATCAGTTATGATGTGTTCATTTATGGGAGTTCTTGAATTTAAAAAGGACTAGAGATGTGGTCATTTTGATGTCTTGTTTTATAAGGAGTTTTATTTTAAGATTCATGTTCCTTTCATGGTTGGTGAATCTTTAGCATGTTTAGAATTGTTATCTTAGAGATTGGGGTTATTTTGTATCATGTTCTTGTTTTTAGTTTTGGGACGTAAGCCTTTTTGGTTGGTTCCTTCCTATATTTTAGTTGGTCTTCACATATTCCTTTGAATTAAATAGTCAAAAAATTTATGGTGCTATAAATTTGAATGTTGGAAAGAATTTTAACACATAGAAGTTCCATTTTTTTTTATTTATGTGTCTAATTTCTCATTTGAGTTTAAGGTGACTTGAGGTAAAAAATTTAAGTATTTATAACTTTTATAAGGAATAATGGTTACACACATGATTTTGGAAATTGTACAATAGTAACTATGCGACCTGGTCATTTTGGGACAGTGGAAATCATATATTCAATCCAAGGTTTGGTAAACTATGCAAGTAAACCATGTGACCTGGTATGTTTTTGGTATTTTTTATTTCAAGTTTATTTTATTTGGGGATTCACACATCCTCACCCTTCACTCAAACCCCTCAACCGAGGAACCTACCAAGGCCCTATATTTCTCTTCCAAGAACCTCTAAGGTGGATTTGGAGTTATTTAAATAAGGTTTACTATATATATCATAAGGTAAGGGATTACCTTTAATTATCTTCAAGAAGTCATCCTTCTCTCCCATATTCGATGACATTAATGTCCATGGTTGGATGTTTTTTTATTTATAGGGTTTCTCTTTTAGAGGATTTAGTTTCTAAGGGTTGTCAGTCATCTTTGGAAACCTAATTTTATGGTTTCTATTGAATAAGTCATGGTTCCATCTCTTGATGTTGGTTTTTATATTACATTACATTTTATTAAAGATTAAATTAGGTATTTGATGCATTAAAAGTGTTTTGGAACAAAAGTAATGATTTATATGGTATCTAGTTTAGTGTTTTCGAAGTTTTTCCAACCTAGGATGAGATTTACTTTGTACAAGAGGGTGAATTGAATTGTTTGGTGTCACTTTGGTTTCAAATGGTATTTTATGCATTCTATTTGTTTAATATAATTTTATTGATGGTTTTATAAAATAAAAATAATTTTCCATGTTGATTTCGATGAATTTGGATTTATAAAGCAGTTTCTTCCTTCATTTAAAGCGTTTCTTTATTTTAAAAGGGTGTTTCTTTGTTTAAAGGGGGTTTCCTAATTTAAATGGGATTTACTTATCTTTAAAACATGATGTAGTGATTTATATGATTGTTTAGTTATTAATGTGAATAGAATGAAAATATTATTTTCTGTTGTGGTATGTTACCCTATATTTACATTTGGTTAGATAATTTGGTTTTAAAATGGGTTTTCTAAAGGTCTAGTTGTTGGTTTCAAGGAAACGACTCATTTGGCATATCATGTGAGTGGTGAACTTTATTGGCCAATGTCTAAACCATAATTTAGAACCATTTTAATCCTTTTTTTATACATGTGTGAATGTGTTAATGATTGAAAGAATAATGATTCATATTATACATTTTGGGTTGGAGGATTGTTATTGAATGGGGTGTGTTGGATGTTGGATGTATATTATTTTTTCGTTATATTTGCTTTAGTATTTTTGCCTTTTATATGACTAACATTGGCTTAATAGTGGAATGAAATCATTATCTATGGTATTAGGAACCCTAGGATGCTATGTGGGGAGTCAAGGTATATTGTCTATACAATTTGAAGTTAATAATTGTCCAGCAGCAGCTAGTTGAATGTTGTAACCGGACTAGGGGTGTCACTCATGAGGCTAGTGGAAGGTGATTCGTGTGACAAGTATTGTTATTGATAACATGAATGAAATTGGTTCCACCTATGAATGTATAGTACATATCTCATTAGTTCCTATGGTTTTGTCTCATTATATATATCTTTTATTATGTATATTTATTTCTTATTGTAATGTGAGTTATTAATCTCTTTTTTTTGAGCTTACTCTAATCTATTGGTAATTTATGATTGGGAATTAATATTATTAATCTTTCCTTATGTTATTATTTTGAATTATTTTTGAGTCCCTAAGGATAGTATTTTGTTATGTTTTCCCTTCATTCGTCACTTATATTTAAGTAGTGTGTGTGTGTAATGTTTTTAAAGTGAAAAGAGGTGGGTTTTTTAAATTCAAGTCCTTATAAAATATATCATAAAGTGACTTTAAAAAATGTTACTATTTTTTCAAAATATGTTGACAAATGGGATGGTATTATTAAGCTTAGTTATTTTAAAAATTATAATTGATTTAATGGTAATGTTTTGTTTTTGAAATGAAATTACCATGGTAAATCCTCTTCAAGGTATATTTTATAAGTGGTGTGTTCTAAAAAATTATATTGTAATTTTTTCTATTTTATAAAAAAGAAATGAAAAAATATTTTTTTATTACTTTCATTGTAGTGGACATGGATTCTTTTTTAAAGTAATGTAATAGACTCATAGTGGAATCATGTTGGTCTTCATATCACACCCTATATACTCCCATTTATAAGTATTTAGTCTTCTTGTTTTTCTAGGTTTTTAGGTAATCGATTATAGGATAGTTTATACCACAATATATTATTAAGTTGGTGTTTTTAGTGATTGTGATGACTTAAGAGTCACATGGTGATAGTGGAAGTTTTCAACTGAGTTTGATAGACTAGTTGGGTCATGTGGTGTATTGGCCTCCTCATCCCTTCTTTTGTCTTTAGCTTTGTTTCCTTGTTTTGGATTATAAAATCGTTTATAAAATGGTTTCATTATATTGGGAAAAAATGTTTTGGAAAAATATTTTGGGATTATTTTTTATTTTTATCAATTTTTTGAGGTTCTTATTTTATAACTTCTTATTATTGTGGCATGGTTGTCCAATCCATATAGGTCACATATCAGGTTCCTAGTCGGAAAACATTACTGATATTTGTTTTTATTGAGCGTGAAATAATTCCAGCATTCTCACTTATAATACCATGGTTCTTGTCACAGGATTAGGGATATTTTGAACACAACTTAGGCCCTATGACGGATTAACCGGAGTTAGGAAATGGGTCATCTAGGGGTTATTTGTTATATATTTCTAGAATATTTTCACAAAATCTAGTTTTTTAATGATTTATGGATGATTGAGGTATTCAAAGGGGTATAGGGGATCTATTTCAAAAAAATGGGACTCGTACCAGGACATCTGTTTTTTGAAAAATCCCACTAGTTACGTAGTGGCTTTGTATTGAGTGCTTGATGAGAAAATTGTAGATCTAAAAGCTCTAAGTGGTCAATGGGTAGTTGTGGACCCTAGATAATGTGTTCTATAGGGAACCAGGTACCCATTATATGTTAGTTTCTTTCTTTATATTAAATTAAATTAAATTATTTATCTATTTAGAGTTTTATTTAATTGAGACTTCATTCTAATTTTCTCTGGCCATACACAAATCCTCACCAATCCTTTTTCTCTCCCTTTGAGTTTCCAAGGGTCAAATCTCCCTTGTTTATTATAATATTCAAGTGATGATACTCTATAAGAGTTTATATAGTTGTGTATATTAATCATCTCTCCTCTCTTCATTGATTCTATTTTTATATAAGTTTTTTTATCTGTTGTACCTAAATTCAAGGTGCTCGTAAGGTTTTAAAATTTTTATTAGTTGGATTGATTCATCCAATGGAATTCAGTGAGTGGGTTTCCATTAGACCTAGTTTGGTGGTTCCTAACTAATCAAGATGGTTTACTTATATTTCATGCAATTTGTGTTATGCAGTCTCACCACCTGTGTGTGATGGACCAAGGATTTAATCAGATTGTTTAACTTGAACATTTTTGAGTTTTGTATGGATGCACAAAGACATGATAAATAGTTTGATTATTATTCCATTATATCATGGTTTCGTATGGTCATTATGTTGAATTAATGTGTGTTAGACCTTATACTCACAATCGTTTTAGATGCTTCTTCAGTTGTATGATTACATAATAGACCTAGATTGGTTCCTTTATCTTATTTGGACATATCAGAGGAATATAATGGGAAAGATATAGCTTGATATAATCTTGTATGGAACTGGTGAGTTTATTATAACATTTGTAATGTTGATTTGGGGTGGGGGTAAGTGTTCCACCCCCTTCTGTATATTGAAACTAAGTGGTTTATACCCTATGTGTACAGACATAGGTCAAGTGTGTAGGGACTATCCTAGATACATTTAAAACCATGTTGGGAGATATTAAAACCTTAAATAGAGTTGTTTATATTATGATGTTAAACTATATATTATGTCACCTTTTTATTTTGTTCTTGTTTATGGGGTGATATGATCTTATTTCCAATAGTAAATATATTTGGGATGAAATTCTCACATGTATTATGACTTTCATGATAAGGGTTACTATTGATATTGTTCCATAGGTTTATAAATATGAATATATTCCCATGGTAATGGGGAATAATTCTCATGATGTTGTGGAACATGTTACACCCCATGATTTTATATATATTTCCTTTCAAATAAAACTTTTAAGTATTTGATAGCTTTCTTAACACGTAAACCTGAGTTTATATAAATAGTGATATTAAAACCATTATAAATTAGACATTAAATTGAAACATATGAATACTAATAAAAAATATGATAAATATGAATATATGGTTTTATTAAAAAACATGTATTTATTAATTCATAATAAATAAGTACTCAATTTTCATTAATGTCTTCTTACGCTTCAAAATTTTGTATTCTTTAAAAATGATTATTATCACATTTTTCAAATATAAATATATTTTATAAAAAAAATTAAATTTTATTTGGGAAAATTACTATTATTTATAAATTCAATCTTAGTGTGAATAATTAGTATTTTTCTAAAATGATTTATTTTTCAGTGAATGTTGAAAATATCAATTTTTTTTAAATTAATCATTTATTTTCAAGTAAATTTCACATTATGTTATGAATTTTATCTTAAATTTACCAAATAACCCTTTAATTATAAATAATATAATTCGTTACAAAGGATTCATCATTATCCTTTATTTTTTATAAGTTAATTTTTGGGCTTCAAAAACATTTTCTGAAAAAATATTTTTGTGTGTAAAATGTGTTTCTATATTAATAAATTAAATTGATCTAAATATATAAATTTTTTAATGAAATTTATATATCATAAATTTTATATAATATTTTACCATTTATATAATAGTTTTTACAAGACATGTAAAGGAATTAAATTAACTTTTATACTTAAAAACTCGTCTT
Organism: Viscum album; assembly: GCA_963277665.1. Lineage (NCBI taxonomy): Eukaryota > Viridiplantae > Streptophyta > Magnoliopsida > Santalales > Viscaceae > Viscum > Viscum album. The sequence goes on along the minus strand of OY728126.1, from coordinate 1,389,727,566 downwards.
TCTAAAACAGTTTTCCATTACGGTTTGGTTTCTTAATTAAAATTAAATTATTACACTTTTATATAAATTGATTCTAGAAAATTTTATTACATATTTTTTTATTATATTAATTAATATAATTTAAAATTTTCAACTTAATTTTTTTATAGTGAATAGTAAAAATAGTATAATTTAATAACCACGGTTAAGATTAAAATGGGTTTATTGAGGTTTAAACAATGACGTAAGGGTATCATTTCCACATAAACCTATCATTTTTTTATTTTTTGAATATATTATAACATTATATTATAATATATTTTTATAAAAATTCATTTGGATCCACATTCCCTAGAAATTGACCTTAAATCATTGAAATATTTTATGAAATTTTATAGGAGTCCCTCCACACACATATAAAAGAGATGCTCTTATCCTTGATCATTCAAAAAATTTAATAATTTTATCTCATTAAATATTTTCTTCAATGTCTTTATATATTCTATCCCTTCATCATAGAGATTTTTTTCTACTATTAAGACCAATCTTTTAAGTCATAAGGTGTAATCCAAATGAGGTATCTCAGAGAAGAGGTATAAATCTTGACAAAGCTCTTTCAATTTTATTTCACCATAAAAAATATTTAAAAAAATTGTATCTAAAAAATAATTATGAATCCAAAATAATAAATATAGTTAGATGTTTTTATTGTGATTTCATAACCATTTACCACCTATTCTGAATCTAATTGGAGATAAAAGTATCGTTCATGTATACGTGTGGACTACCACCTCTACGTATCGATACGACCCATTTTCCAACACCATAATTCATGGTTGGTTATTATGACAGGATTATATTTTATATATTATATTTATGTTATAAAAATTTTCTCTAAATATAAAATAACTTTTAACTTTATTTTTTTCCATCCTTCAAAAAATGAAAACATCACCTATACGTTTGTAGAATAACCATCTCCATATAGTGATGTAATTTAGTTTCCATCCCCTATTTATGGTCATAGATATAAATATGTATATAATTAATATATAGTATATTTATATTATGATTTAAATTACTTATATGAATTAAATATGATCAAATTTCTAGGACCATAGCTACTGAACGAAAACAAACATAAAAAACAAAGTAGTTAACAACTGAAATTCAGATAATAATAAAGGATTCTTAACAAATAAGAGATAATATGTTATAAATAAAAAATTTATGGGATTACAGGTATGATTATGGTTCTATTATAAAATTATGAAAAATTTAGATTTATTATAAATGATTTGAGAGAACATATGTAAAAAGATAGATTTGATGTAAGGGATTAACATTACAATCCCATTTTTACCACGATAGTTTATGTTTAAATTTTCTAATGATGAAATTGTATCATCTATCTGACCAAAATATTATTAATTTTCTTATATTATGGTTATTTCATAGAGATTTCATTTTTTTCTTTTATTTTTCTCTATTTGAGTACTCTATAGATTGAAATAATGTTTTTAAGGAAAATTTGCCTTGTTTTTTACTTAGAATGAGAATATGTTCTTCCATGTCCATATTTTATTTTAATTATTATCAAGAATTTTTTTTAATATAATCTAAATATTTTTTAAAGTTATTTTTTACTATATTTACTTTCATTTCTAGGTTTTAAAAGGAACCTTCTTATCATTTTCCAAACATGGTATGTAACAACCCGATATTTTATGATAAGTATTATTTTTAATTTATTTTATGTCATGTGTTTTATGCTACAACAAGATTATATTGTGCTATACCCAACATCGTATTAGCTTGCAGTATACGCAACACTATTCTTAGATTGTGTTACACACAATTTCAAGTTCGTTTGATAATAGTCATTCTACGAAACATTGAGTGTGTGTATATATATATATATATTAAATGTATAAATGAAATATGGTTGTATTATATTATATGAAACAACAATGGATTCTTGCACAACACGCAACCCTAACTTCGCTACCATAACACGCAATCGCGACCTTCCTCGATAGCGTGTGTTGTACGCAATACCGGGTTTTACTAAACAACGGTATATTATTATAATATTATTATGAACTAGCCTTTATGAATAGTATTAACTAAATTTTGAATTTGATAACATTATTATTCATTTTACACATTTTCTAGAACATGGTATAAGAACAAAATAAATGTTTCGGGTAAAATAAGTATTTTTCAAAAAATGCAGTTTTGTCGCCTTTGATGGCGCACCCACTTTAAATCTAGTTTTTTACATGTTTATAAGTTCAATTTGAGAAAATAAAATTCTTCATTTTGAATCAGGATATAAAAATTTACATTGGATAAAGTTATGATATTTTTCTGATAACTTTTATATTTTAATGAATAGTAAAAACACGCTATATTTTAATTAAAAACAAATTTTTTCATCGTAATAACTTATGTGGTTAAATTATAATATTTAATGGTTTTAAAGTATAAATAGAATATATTTTTACCATTTAATATAATTTATGTCATTATCATTGATTTTACATTGAATTCGTAGGTTAAATCAATTCAATCTTTTGCAATGTTTTAATCAAAAACACGTTTTCATTCGACAACGGGATTAATTTTAATTTAATTTCTGAAAATTATATGTTTTGAATTTTGAAAAATTGATTGCATATTTGGAATCATTGGGTCCAAATTATGTTAATAATCTACTTTTTATTTTTGGGCATTATGAATAGTAACTACGGTAACTTTTATTTACCATAGTTAAAGGTAAATCGGGTAATTAAGGGTAAATATAAGATTATAAAATTACTCTAACACCTGTAAAAATCCTATTTGATAAATAAAAGTCGACCCATATCACCTAAGGGTCGGATTAGAATCATTTAATTGCCTTTTTTCCATGAAAATAACTTAATTATTATTAAAACCAAAGAAAGTGACAACATGTCACTCTCTCAAATATTATAAGTATATTAATTTTAATTTAGTTATAAACTTCATGAAACTTCGAAAATAAATAGTCTCCAGAAATATAATGAAATTATCTACATCATATGAATTTATTTATAATTTTTAGGGATTAAATATTTATCATTAATTGTGAAACAATAGTGATGCAGAAAATTGTTTATCTAGTGAAAAATCAAGAATATAGTTTTTATTAAAAGAATAGTGACCATAAAAGGCACAAAACCCTGACCAAAACTTATTGGTAATGTAAATGTAAAACTTAATCATACAATGGTCGAATATTTGACCATTTGGAGCCTTATAAAAGCGATTATGACACTTATATTATTTTATTTTAAATGATTCCAAATTTGTCACCTTCATAATTTAATAAATATAACAATTTAAATATTGTGATTTTAAGATGATAAATTCGATTTAAAGTATTATTGTGAAAGTTAATAGATTTATATTCATCATAGGAGTTTATTTTTAATTTTTATGCAACAAATAAGTATATTAAATAATTATACAAAAATATTGTAGTAATTATTTTATTAAGAGATAAACCAAATAAATTGTTTTAAAAATAATAAAATAAATATTATATGAATTATTTAATGTGATCCAATAATTTTCTAGATACATATTACCTTTTATGAATCTATTAAATCTTTTAGTTTGAACATATATTCTGTATATATTTTATTAAAATTCAAATAAATGAATAGTTTCAAAATTGACACTATTGTTATGTTATAAAAATAACATATTATAAAATTGTTTAAAAATCACAAAAATATTTAAAAATTATAAAATTAAATTTATATGGTCAAAAATGTTATAAAGTATCCAATTATGGAAAATTAAAAACAAATAAGTAATTATTTGTTATAATTTAAAATTTAGAATTTTATTACCACAAATAAAATTAAATTGAATAAATAAGGATAAATAAAAATGATAAGGTTTAAAATAAAATAAAAACATGTCTAAATTTAATTGGTTCATGAGATTACAACCGTATATCATCGAAAATTCTAATATGAGTCATTTTTGGAGGTTTTTAAGTGGGTTTAGATTTATTATAAATTAATATTTTTAAGATTTCCAAAGGTGCCCCTCCCCTCCCTTATAAAAGGGAAACTCCTCCCTCTATTCCTCACACCAATTTGAGCCTTCAAGCTCGGCCAACCACTGAGAAATTCTCTTCTCCACTTCCCTAGAAACATCCTAGAGGTTCTGGTCTTCTTCAAAGACCAATTGTAGTTCCCTAAGAGGAGGTCTCAAAAAGGCGCTTCAAAGAAGAGGTAATGTTCGTTACCGATTCTTTCAACTTTATTTATTCTTCCACTTCTTCTTCTTGAGTTTTTTCATTATGAAGTAATAACATCGGTATCACTAATATACGGATATGTTATTATAAGTATGAAACAACCCTATTTCACCATTTATCCGTCCTACGGAAAACGAAATCACCGCGCGTGCGTACGTACGGAATACTGTCTCCACGCCGTGGTGTAATCTATTTCCCCACCACCACCTTACTTGGATGGGTATAATGGTGCAAATAAATAACTATATATGATTATTTTAAAGTGTTTTTCATTCTCAAATTTTATACATACACTCCAATACAATTCCACGATCATGGAAACGATATCATCGCTCATGCGTACGTACGGACTACCGTCTCCACGATGCGATGAGATTCATTCTCCATGTTAACCATTTAAGAATGATTATAAAGTATATATAAGCAATAATAATGAAATATATGAAATTATAAAGCTAATAGATTTATGTATATATATAAATTTATGTCATCTACTTAATTTCATTCAACTCAATAAGGAAACAAAAACATCGTTCATGCGTACGTACGGCCTACCGTCTCCATGAATGGTGTATTTCTTTCCATTTATCAGTCTATTATATATATGTATATTACGAATATATATTATATATAAATCATTTTTTATATTCTGTAATTAAGTAATCATGATCTAAGTAATCATATTAATAACTACAAGTCAAAACAGGGACGACAAATGAAACGATTGTACCCAAACGCTCATTAACATGGAATTTACAAAAGAACGGGTAATATAAAGTCATAAGTGAACCATATATGATATCATAACAATGAATATGATTCTGTAATAAATAAATGACATTATTTAAATTGTTATACAGGAGTTTTGGATACATACGAAGCATATCGAAAATAAGGTAAGGGATAATTTTGCAAATCTCATTTTTATCCGAGATAGTTTATTTGTAAGTATTGACTGGGGCTATTTATATCATGTACATGTTTTATAAAACTGGTTTCATGTATGTTTAAAGTCCTTTTTACCCATTTTTTACTTTTAATACATGTTATGTAAGGAATATTTCTTTTATTTACGTTACAAGGTATTTTTTTGTCTTTTCCGACAAAAGTACGAGGGGAATGTTATTTTTAACTTATACGGAGTGAATAGATTTTTACGGTTTTATAAAGCCTTTTTTTCATGAAGCTTCCTCCAAAATATTTCATGACTATTTTCAACAAAATCCTATTCTTTTAAAATTTCATGACATTTTGTGAAAAGAAAATGATTTTGAATAATAAAGGATATTTTCCTCAAGAATTCATTTCAAGTGTTTTATCAAAACCATTTTCCATCTAAGATGACATTATTTCATTTATGTATGTTTCATGTATAATGTCTCTATGATTTAAATGGTTTCAATTTTCTGATTATGAAATTATATCCATTTCTTTTAAATGGATTATGTGATGATGGGAAGATGTTTATGAAACCCATTTTATTTGTTGGGTTATTATGAATGATGTATGTTTATTTTGTGGCACAAGTAAGAATGATTTCATTATGAGATGGGTGGGACATATATCTCCCTCCAATGCATTGGGTAAAGATTTATATCTCATGATATAGACATGGTTGGAACAGCAAGTGAAACCGGTTCAGTAATACAGGACTGGAACGAGGAGTGAACTTGATTCAGAAAGAGACTTTGTCCACTAAGTTGGTCTTGGCAGCAATGCCTTGGCTACTATGGAAATAATATCATGTGCTTACTGGTTGACACAATTACATGTTTTATTCCCATGCTATTTTATCATTCTTAATGTTTCATTATGATCTATGCCTTGCGTACTTCCATGTTTTATTTCATTTCTCAAGCTTTTGATGTTTAAACATTATGTTCATGTTTTTAAGTTCAAATGTATATGGTATACTTTATTTTATCCATGCTTAACCTTACTGAGCATTTGAGCTCACCCTTTTTATGTTTTCTTTTCCCCAGGATATAAAGAAAGGATTTAGGTAAGAAAAAAAAAGGGGGAAGATCTTTATGGGATATGTTGAATATCTTTCACCACGATTAGAAGATTACGTTCCAGGTTTCCAAAGACAATAAACTATTATGGTCCTTGTGTGTCTGTTTTTGTTATCTATTAAGTATTCTGCTAAATTAATGTAATTTCCATGTACGTCAAGATTTGGTTCTCTACAGTTGGTATCAAAGGATAGGTTTAGTCAACCTTTCGAAACTAGGATGTGAAAACGTTAGTGAGATCCCTAGAGATATTTCTAAGGTATGCCTAGGGATATCCCTAAGGATAAGTATACGTATAGGATATTGTCCTAGAACTATAGTAAAGATCATAGAATTTAACCTAAGATTTTAGATATTGAGGGTACTCCCCCTTTACTATGTTTTTTTCCCAAGCATGATTTTTGCCTCTCACACTATTCTTTTTGGGTTTTAGAAAATGGCTGGAAACAGGAAGATTCGCGATAATGGAGGATATAACAGACAATGGAATGATATTCTTCAAGAGCAACCAAATGAAACTGGATTTGGATGTCCAAACATCATTATTATTCCTAATCAGCAATCTCATAATATGATCAATAAACTCAAATTTGGTAAGTTTCCTGACTCGGCTAATAAGAGAAAGATGGAGTTTCATGATGATCACAGAGGAAAGAAAGTTCAATTTCCCCTATGTAAATCATGTGGGAAGAGGCATCAAGGAGAGTGTTTCAAAGGAACTGGAAGATGCTTTGGGTGTGGAAAAGAAGGACATAAAGACAGTAAGTGCAAAGGAAAAGGTTCAGTTAACACCATGGATGAGGATAATGGTATTTCTATGACATCAACAATGGTTAAATGTTTTAAATGTGGAATGTACGGGCATTATGCAAACCAATGCCCTAAGGTAAAGTCTCATGAAGAGAATCAGTATAGTCATATGGGTAATATTTATGTTGATGATGATGAAGATACTACAAATGATATGTGAGACGAAAGAATTGTTGAAGCTCGGTCAATGGTTTAAGAAGGTAGTGGAATGATTACATGTTTATCAAGTGTAATGTTGTATAAGTAATCTCATGGTACAATGGAATAAAGAGACATCTAAGGATTATTACACTGTTGTCTTTCCTTACGTTTTGAAATTGTGTGATGAATGGTACCAGTATTTTTGGAAAGTAGATGATATGCGCATAATGAAGGGATAAAGAGAAAATTAAATGTTTGATAGTATTCATGAGATCTTGACTGATATAAGGAGAAGGTTATATCATGGTTTGAGTATATAGAATTTTTGGATTTTGGTATGTGGAAAGAGTTAACTTTTTACAGCATTCATCTTTTCACTAAGGTTTAATGGGTATTCGTTTTTCAAGAGAATACATGATTAAGGTATTCACATGATTGGAATGTGACCTACAAGATAATGGGGGATAAATGATGGTTGGTTCATAACATTTCAAGTAATCCTTTTCTTTATACTATGAACTTGGACCGAAGTATTTTAGATAAGCCTAAAGATTGGAATGGATTATGTTGGACATAAGTCAGTATTGTTTAAGGATAGAAATTTTTTTGATATTATTGATGGGATGTTATAGTAATGTGGTTTTAGAAAAAGGACAACCTGCAGGACGGGTGACAGCCCATCGCGTCGAACAAGGCTGTGGGAATCGAACCCACAACTGAAGTACGACTGGCCTTTATCGCCTACCACTAGCCTACAGGAAGTCCCTGTTTAGTAGAAACTAGTTTTATTATATTAATCAGTATGATATATGAAGTATAAGTCCATTTTAGGAACCATATATGATTAATCTCACTATATATGGACTTATGTATTTTTGATAACTTTTATAACCTTTTGTTTGAGTGAGATGGAATGACCAATCATTCTATCACATGAGCTACTAACACTTCACGAATGAAAAATTAAACTTCATTTCCTTAAGAGATGAAGTGTAAATTGTCCAAAGAACGAACAACGGTGAGACTGTACCAAAATCACAAAAGTATTTCTTCTATTTCCAATTTCATCAACTTTAGGGAAATGATCATGAAAACCAAAAATGTTGTCCTAGTTCCCCTATATCTGATGAATCAGATGGTACCTTAGATCATCACAAATCTATGGATTTGTGATTGATGGCTTTTTCATAGCCATTTTCTCTACCACTCTCCATCAGAACTTGATGGTTAGATTTTTTTCCCATATCCATATTTTCACCTATGTTCTCCTACGTGAAAACCCAGTGATGAGTTAATTTGGGTAACCGTTACGTTTCATACTTTAGTTTTGAAATTTAAGTTTTGGTATTTCATTTTACGATGTGGGCTTTAATTAAAGAAACTTTCAAGTAGAAACCCATGCATAACCCCGACGAATTTTGAGGGTGAAATTCATTTTAAGGGGGTAGAATGTAACAACCCGATATTTTATGATAAGTATTATTTTTAATTTATTTGATGTCATGTGTTTTATTCTAAAACAAGATTATCTTGTGCTATACACAACACCGTATTAGCTTGCATTATACACAACACTATTCTTAGATTGTGTTACACACAATTTCAAGTTCGTTTGATAATTGTCATTCTACGCAACATTGAGTGTGTGTGTATATATATATATATTCAATGTATAAATGAAATATGGTTGGATTCTATTATATGAAACAACAAAGGAGTCTTGCACAACACGCAATCCGAACTTGGCTATCATTACACGCAATCGCGACCTTCCTCGATAGCGTGTGTTGTACGCAATACCGGGTTTTACTAAACAACGGTATATTATTATAATATTATTATGAACAAGCCGTTATGAATAGTATTAACTAAATTTTTAATTTTATAAAATTATTATTCATTTTAAAAATTTTCTAGAACATGGTAAAAGAACAAAATAAATTTTTCGGGTAAAATAAGTATTTTTCAAAAAATGCAGTTTTGTCACCTTTTGATGGCGCACCCACTTTAAATCTAGTTTTTTACAAGTTTATAAGTTCAATATGAAAAAATAAAATTCTTCATTTTGAATCAGGATATAAAAATTTACATTGGATAAAGTTTTGATATTTTTCTGATAACTTTCATATTTTAATGAATAGTAAAAACACGCTATATTTTAATTAAAAACAACTTTTTTCATCATAATAACTTATGTGGTTAAATTATTATATTGAATGGTTTAAAAGTATAAATTGAATATATTTTTACAATTTAATATAATTTATGTCATTAGCATTGATTTTATATTGAATTCGTTGGTTAAATCAATTCAATCTTTTGCAATGTTTTAATCAAAAACCAGTTTTCATTCGACAACGGGATTAATTTTAATTTAATTTCTGCAACTTCTGTGTTTTGAATTTTGAAAAATGGATTCCATATTTGGAATCAGTGGGTCCAAATTATGTTAATAAGCTACTTTTTATTTTTGGGCATTATGAATAGTAACTACGGTAAATTTTATTTACCATAGTTAAAGATAAATCGGGTAATTAAGGGTAAATATAAGATTATAAAATTACCCTAACACCAGTAAAAATCCTATTGGATGACTAAACGTCGACCCATATCACCTAAGGGTCAGATTAGAATCATTTAATGGACTTTTTTCCATGAAAATATCTTAATTATTATTAAAACCAAAGAAAGTGACAACATGTCACTCTCTCAAACTTATAAGTATATTAATTTTAATTTAGTGATAAACTTCATGAAACTTCGAACATAAATAGTATCCAGAAATCTAATGAAATTATATACATCATATTAATTTATTTATAATTTTTAGGTATTAAATAATTATCATTAATTGTGACACAATAGTGATGCATAAAATTGTTTATCTAGTGAAAAATCAAGAATATAGTTTTTATTAAACTAATAGTGACCATAAAAGGCACAAAACCCTGACCAAAACTTATTGGTCATGTAAATTTAAAACATAATAATCCAATGGTCGTATATTTGACCATTTGGAGCCTTATAAAAGCGATTATGACACTTATATTATTTTATTTTAAATGATGCCAAAGTTGTCACCTTCATAATTTAATAAATATAACAATTGAAATATTCTGATTTTAAGATGATATATTCGATTGAAAGTATTATTGTGAAACGTAATAGATTTTTGTTTATCATAGGATTTTATTTTTAATTTTTATGCAACAAATAAGTATATTAAATAACTATACAAAAATATTGTAGTAATTATTTTATTAAGAGATAAACCAAATAAATGGTTTTAAAAATAATAAAATAAATATTATATGAATTATTTAATGTGCTCGAATCATTTTCTAGATACATATGACCCTTTATGAATCTATTAAAGCTTTTATTTTGAACATATCTTCTGTATATATTTTATTTAAATTCAAATAAATGAAAAGTGTCAAAATTGACACTCTTGTTATGTTATAATAATAACATATTATAAAATTGTTTAAAAATCATAAAAATATTTAAAAACTATAAATTGAAATATATATGGTCAAAAATGTTATAACGTATCCAATTATGGAAAATTCAAAACAAATAAGTAATTATTTGTTATAATTTAAAATTAAGAATTTTATTACCACAAATAAAACTAAATAGAATAAATAAGGATAAATCAAAATGATAAGGTTTTAAATAAACTCAAAACATGTCTAAATTTGATTTTTTGATGATATTACATCCCTATATCATATAAAATTAGAATATGTGTCATTTTTGGAGGTTTTTAAGTGGTGTTAGATTTATTATAAATAAATATTTTTTTAGATTTCCAAAGGTGCCCCTCCCCTCCCTTATAAAAGGGCACCTCCTCCCTCTATTCCTCACACCAATTTGAGCCTTCAATCTCGGCCAACCCCTACCAAATTCTTTTCTCCACTTCCCTAGAAACATCCTAGTGGTTCTGGTCTTCTTCAAAGACCAATTTTAGTGCCCTAAGAGGAGGTCTCAAAGAAGCGCTACAAAGAAGAGGTAATGTTTGTTACTGATTCTTTCAACTTTATTTCTTCTTCCACTTCTTCTTCTTTTGTTGTTTCATTATGAAGTAATAAAATCAGTATCACTCATATACTGATATTTTATTATAAGTATGAAACAACCCTATTTTACCATTTATCCATCCTACGGAAAACGAAATCACCGCGCGTGCGTACGTACGGAATACCGTCTCCACGCTGTGGTATACTCTATTTCCCCACCACCACCTTACTTGGATGGGTATAATGGTAAAAATATATAACTATATATGATTATTGTAAAGTGGTATTGATTCTTAAATTGTATACATACACTCCAATACAATTCCACGATCATTGAAACTATATCATCGCTCGTGCGTACGTACGGACTACCGTCTCCACGACGCGATGAGATTCATTCTCCATGTTAACCATTTAAGAATGATTATAATGTATATATAAGAAATAATAATGAAATATATGAAATTATAAAGCTACTGGATTTATGTATATATATATTTATGTCATCTACTTAATTCCATTCAACTCAATAAGGAAACAAAAACATCGTTCATGCGTACGTACGACCTACCGTCTCCATGAACGGTGTATTTATTTCCATTTATCAATCTATTATATATATGTATATTCTGAATATATATTATATATAAATCATTTTTTATATTCTTGAATTAAGTAATCATGATCTAAGTAATCATATTAATAACTACAAGTCAAAACACGGACGACAAATGAAACGATTTTACCCAATACGCTCTTTAACATGGAATTTACAAAAGAACGGGTAATATAAAGTCATAAGTGAACCATATATGATATAATAACAATGAATATGATTCTGTAATAAGTCAATGAAATTATTTAAATCATTATACAGGAGGTTTGGATACATACGAAGCATATCGGACATAAGGTAAGGGATAATTTTGCAAATCTCATTTTTATCCGAGATTGCTTATTCGTAAGTATTTACAGGGGCTATTTCTATCATGTACATGTTTTATAAAAGTGGTTTCATGTATGTTTAAATTCCTTTTTACCCATTTTTGACTTTTAATACATGGTATGTAAGTAATCTTTCTTTTATTTACGTTACAAGGTACTTTTTTGACTTTTCCGACAAAAGTACGAGGGGAATGTTATTTTTAACTTATACGTCGTGAAAGGATTTTTATGGTTTTATAAAGCCTTATTTTCATGAAGCTTCCTCCAAAATATTTCATGGCTATTTTCAACAAAATCCAATTATTTTAAAATTTCATGACATTTTGTGAAAAGAAAATGATTTTGAATAATAAAGGATATTTTCCTCAAGAATTCATTTCAAGTGTTTTATCAAAACCATTTTCCATCTAAGATGACATTATTTCATATGTGTATGTTTCATGGATAATGTCTCTATTATTTACATGGTTTCACTTTTCTGATTATGAAATGATATCCATTTCTTTTATATGGATTATGTGATGATGGGATGATGTTTATGAAACCCATTTTATTTGTTGGGTTATTATGAATGATGTATGTTTATTTTGTGGAACAAGTAAGAATGATTTCATTATAAGATGGGTGGGACCTATATCTCCCTCCAATGAATTGGGTAAAGATTTATATCTGATGAGATAGACATGGCCGGGACGGCAAGTTAAACCGGTTTAGTAATACAGGACGGGAACGAGGAGTGAACTCGATTCAGAAAGGGACTTTGTCCTCTAAGATAGTCTTGGCAGCAATGCCTTGGCTAATATGGAAATCATATCATGTGCTTAATGGTTTCCACAATTACATGTTTTATCCCCATGCTATTTTATCATTATTAATGTTTCATTATGATCTATGCCTTGCGTACTTCCATGTTTTATGTCATTGCTCAAGCTTTTGATGTTTAAACATTATGTTCATGTTTTTAAGTTCAAATGTATATGGTATGCTTTATTTTATCCATGATTAACCTTACTGAGCATTTGAGCTCACCCTTTTTATTTTTTCTTTTCCCTAGGATATAAAGAAAGGTTTTTGGTAAGAAAAAAAAGTGGAATATCTTTATGGGAGATGTTGAAGATCTTTCACCACGATTAGAAGATTACGTTCCAAGTTTCCAAAGTCAATAAACTATTATGGTCCTTGTGTATCTGTTTTTGTTATGTATTAATTATTCCGCTAAAGTAATGTAATGTCCATGTACGTTAAGCTTTGGGTCTCTACAGTTGGTATCAAAGGAAAGGTTTAGTCAACCTTTGGAAACTAGGATGTGAAAACGTTAGTGATATCCCTAGATATATTTCTATGGTATGTCTAGGGATATCTCTAAGGATAAGTATACGTATAGGATATATTCCAAGAACTACGGTAACGATCATTGAATTTAACCTAATATTTTAGATATTGAGGATACTCCCCCTTTACAATGTTGTTTTTCCTAGCATGATTTTTGCTTCTCACACTATTCTTTTTGGGTTTTAGAAAATGGCTGGAAACAGGAAGATTCACGATAATGGAACACATAACGGACAATGGAATGATATTCTTCATGAGAAACGAAATGAAACTGGATTTGGATGTCCAAACATCATTATTATGCCGAATCATCAATCTCATAATATGATCAATAAATTCAAATTTGGTAAGTTTTCTGACTCGGCTAATAAGAGAAAGATGGAATTTCATGATGATCATAGAGGAAATAAAGTTCAATTTCCCCTATGTAAATCATGTGGGAAGTGGCATCAAGGAGAGTGTTTCAAATGAAATGGAAGATTCATTGGGTGTGGAAAAGAAGGGCATAAATCCAGTAAGTGCAAAGGAAAAGGTTCAGTTAACACCATGGATGAGGATAATGGTATTGCTACGACATCAACAATGGTTAAATGTTTTAAATGTGGAATGTACGGTCATTATGCAAACCAATTCCCTAAGGTAAAGTCTCATGAAGAGAATCACTATGGTCATATGGGTAAAATTTATCTTGATGATGATGAAGAGACTACAAATGATATGTGAGATGAAATAATTGTTGAAGCTCGGTCAATGGTTTAAAAAGGTAGTGGAATGATTACATGTTTATCAAGTGTAATGTTGTATAAGTAATCTCATGGTATTATGGAATAAAGAGACATCTAAGGATTGTTACACTGTTGTCTTTCCTTATGTTTTGAAAGTGTGTGATGAATGGTACCAGTATTTTGGGAAAGTAGATGATATGTGCATAATGAAGGGATAAGGACAAAATTAAATGTTTGATAGTATTCATGAGCTCATGACTGATATAAGGAGAAGGTTTTATCATGGTTTGAGTATATAGAATTTTTGGATTTTGGTATGTGGAAAGAGTTAACTTTTGACAGCATTCATGTTTTCACTAAGGTTTAATGGGTATTCATTTTTCAAGAGAATACATGATTAAGGTATTCACATGATTGGAATGTGACCAACAAGATAATGGGGGATAAATGATGGTTGGTTGATGACATTTCAAGTAATCGTTTTCTTTATACTATGAACTTGGACTGAAGTATTGTAGATAATCCTACAGATTGGAATGGATTATGTTGGACATAAGTCAGTATTTTTTAAGGATAGAATTTTTTTTGATATTATTGATGGGATGTTATAGTAATGTAGTTTTAGAAAAAGGACAACCTGCAGGACGGACGATAGCCCATCGCGTCGAACAAGGCAGTGGGAATCTAACCCACAACCGAAGTGCGACTAGACTTTATCACCTACCAATGGCCTACAAGAAGTCCCTGTTTAGTAGAAACTAGTTTTATTATATTAACCTGTATGATATATGAAGTATAAGTCCATTTTAGGAACCATATATGATTAATCTCACTATATATGGACTTATGTATTTTTGATAACTTTTATAACCTTTTGTTTGAGATAGATGGAATGACCCATCATTCTATCACATGATCTGCTAACACTTAACGAATGAAAAATTCAACTTCATTTCTTTAAGAGATGAAGTGGAAATTGTCCAAAGAACGAATAGCGGTGAGAATGTACCAAAATCAGGAAAGTATTTCTTCTATTTCCAATTTCATCAACGTTAGGGAAATGATCTTGAAAACCAAAAATGTTTTCCTAGTGCCCCTATATCTGATGAATCAGATGGTACCTTAGATCATCACAAATCTATGTCTTTGTGATTGATGGCTTTTTCATAGCCATGTTCTCTACCACTCTCCATCAGAACTGGATGGTTAGATTTTTTTTCCATATCCATATTTTCACGTATGTTCTCCTACGTGAAAACCCAGTGATGAGTTAATTTGGGTAACTGTTATGTTTCATACTTTAGTTTTGAAAGTTAAGTTTTGGTATTTCATTTTATGATGTGGGCTTTAATTAAAGAAACTTTCAAGTATAAAACCATGCATAACCCCGACAAATTTTGAGGGCGAAATTCATTTTAAGGGGGGTAGAATGTAACAAACCGATATTTTATGATAAGTATTATTTTTAATTTATTTTATGTAATGTGTTTTATGCTACAACAACATTATATTTTTCTATACGCAACACCTTATTAGCTTTCAGTATACGCAACACTATTCTTAGATTGTGTTACACACAATTTCAAGTTCTTTTGATAATAGTCATTCTACGCAACATTGAGTGTGTATATATATATATATTCAATGTATAAATGAAATATGATTGGATTATATTATATGAAACAACAAAGGAGTCTTGCACGACACGCAACCCTAACTTGGCTATCATTACACGCAATCGTGACCTTCCTCGATAGCGTGTGTTGTACGCAATACCGGGTTTTACTAAACAACGGTATATTATTATAATATTATTATGAACTAGCCGTTATGAATATTATTAACTAAATTTTGAATTTTATAACATTATTATTCATTTTACACATTTTCTAGAACATGGTATAAGAACAAAATAAATTTTTCGGGTAAAATGAGTATTTTTCAAAAAATGCAGTTTTGTCGCATTTTGATGGTGCACCCACTTTAAATATAGTTGTTTACATGTTTATAAGTTCAATTTGACAAAATAAAATTCTTAATTTTGAATCAGGATATAAAAATTTACATTGGATAAAGTTTTGATATTTTTCTGATAACTTTCATATTTTAATGAATAGTAAAAACACGCTATATTTTAATTAAAAACAACGTTTTTCATCGTAATAACTTATGTGGTTAAATTATAATATAGAATGGTTTTAAATTATAAATAAAATATATTTTTACCATTTAATATAATTTATGTCATTAGCATTGATTTTACATTGAATTCATAGGTTAAATCAATTCAATCTTTTGCAATGTTTTAATCAAAAACCCGTTTTCATTCGACAATGGGATTAATTTTAATTTAATTTCTGCAACTTCTGTGTTTTAAATTTTGAAAAATGGATTCCATATTTGGAATCAGTGGGTCCAAATTTTGTTAATAATCTACTTTTTATTTTTGGGCATTATGAATAGTAACTACGGTAAATTTTATTTACCATAGTTAAAGGTAAATTGGGTAATTAATGGTAAATATAAGATTATAAAATTACCCTAACACCTGTAAAAATCATATTGGATAACTAAAAGTCGAACCATATCACCTAAGGGTTGGATTAGAATCATTTAATTGGCTTTTTTCCATGAAAATAACTTAATTATTATTAAAACCAAAGAAAGTGACAACATGTCACTCTCTCAAATATTATAAGTATATTAATTTTAATTTAGTGATAAAATTCATGAAACTTAGAACATAAATGGTCTCCAGAAATGTAATGAAATTATCTACATCATATGAATTTATTTATAATTTTTAGGGATTAAATAATTATCATTAATTGTGACACAATAGTGATGTAGAAAATTGTTTATCTAGTGAAAAATCAAGAATATAGTTTTTATTAAACTAATAGTGACCATAAAATGCACAAAACCCTGAACAAAACTTATTGGTAATGTAAATTTAAAACATAACCATCCAATTGTCCAATATTTGACCATTTGGAGCCTTATAAAAGCGATTATGACACTTATGTTATTTTATTTTAAATGATGCCAAAGTTGTCACCTTCATAATTTAATAAATATAACAATTGAAATATTGTGATTTTATGATGATAAATTCGATTGAAAGTATTATTTTGAACTTTAATAGATTTATGTTCATCATAGGATTTAATTTTTAATTTTTATGCAACAAATAAGTATATTAAATAATTATACAAAAATATTGTAGTAATTATTTTATTAAGAGATAAACCAAATAAATGGTTTTAAAAATAATAAAATAAATATTATATGAATTATTTAATGTGCTAAAATAATTTTATATACACATATGACCTTTTATGAATCTATTAAAGCTTTTATTTTTAACATATCTTCTGTATATATTTTATTTAAATTCAAATAAATGAATAGTGTCAAAATTGACAATATTGTTATGTTATAAAAATAACATATTATAAAATTGTTTAAAAATCACAAAAATATTTAAAAATTATAAATTTAAATTTATTTGGTCAAAAATGTTATAAATTATCCAATTATGGAAAATTAAAAACAAATAAGTAATTATTTGTTATAATTTAAAATTTATAATTTTATTACCACAAATAAAATTAAATAGAATAAATAAGGATAAATCAAAATGATAAGGTTTAAAATAAAATCAAAACATGTCTAAATTTGATTGGTTGATGATATTACAACCCTATATAATATAATATTCGAATATGAGTCATTTTGGAAGGTTTTTAAGTGGGGTTAGATTATTATAAATTAATATTTTTAAGATTTCCAAAGGTGCCCCTCCCCTCCCTTATAAAAGGGAACCTCCTCCCTCTATTACTCACACCAATTTGAGCCTTAAAGCTCGGCCAACCCCTGCCAAATTCTCTTCTCCACTTCCCTAGAAACATCCTAGAGGTTCTGGTCTTCTTCAAAGACCAATTGTAGTGCCCTAAGAGGAGGTCTCAAAGAGGCACTTCAAAGAAGAGGTAATGTTCGTTACCGATTCTTTCAACTTTATTTCTTCTTCCACTTCTTCATCTTGAGTTGTTTCATTATGTAGTAATAATATCAGTATCACTAATATACTGATATGTTATTATAAGTATGAAAAAACCCTATTTCACCATTTATCCATCCTACAGAAAATGAAATCACCGCGCGTGCGTACGTACAGAATACCGTCTCCACGCCGTGGTGTAATCTATTTCCCCACCACCACCTTACTTGGATGGGTATAATGGTGAAAATAAATAACTATATATGATTATTGTAAAGTGGTATTGATTCTTAAATTGTATAAATACACTCCAATACAATTCCATGACCATGGAAACGATATCATCGCTCGTGCGTACGTACGGACTACCGTCTCCACGACGCGATGAGATTCATTCTCCATGTTAACCGTTTAAGAATGATTATACAGTATATATAAGCAATAATAATGAAATATATAAAATTATAAAGCTACTGGATTTATGTATATATATATATGTATGTAATCTACTTAATTCCATTCAACTCAATAAGGAAACGAAAACAGCGTTAATGCGTACGTACGGCCTACCGTCTCCATGAACGGTGTATTTCTTTCCATTTATCAATCTATTATATATATCTATATTCTGAATATATATTATATATAAATAATTTTTTATATTATATAATTAAGTAATCATGATCTATGTAATCATATTAATAACTACAAGTCAAAACACGGACGACAAATGAAACGATTTTACCCAAAACGCTCTTTAACATGGAATTTACAAAAGAACGGGTAATATAAAGTCATAAGTGAACCATATATGATATCATAACAACAAATATGATTCTGTAATAAGTCAATGACATTATTTAAATCATTATACAGGAGTTTTGGATACATACGAATCATATCGGACATAAGGTAATGGATAATTTTTCAAATCTCATTTTTATCCGAGATTGCTAATTCGTAAGTATTTACTGGGGCTATTTCTATCATGTACATGTTTTATAAAACTGGTTTCATGTATTTTTAAATTCTTTTTTACCCATTTTTGACTTTTAATACATGTTATGTAAGGAATCTTTCTTTTATTTATGTTACAAGCTACTTTTTTTACTTTTCCGAGAAAAGTACGAGGGGAATGTTATTTTTATATTATACGGCGTGAACGGATTTTTACGGTTTTATAAAGCCTTATTTTCATGAAGCTTCCTCCAAAATATTTAATGAATATTTTCAACAAAATCCTATTCTTTTAAAATTTCATGACATTTTGTGAAAAGAAAATGATTTTGAATAATAAAGAATATTTTCCTCAAGAATTCATTTCAAGTGTTTTATCAAAACCATTTTCCATCTAAGATGACATTATTTCATATATGTATGTTTCATGTATAATGTCTCTATGATTTACATGGTTTCACTTTTCTGATTATGAAAGGATATCCATTTCTTTTATATGGATTATGTGATGATGGGATGATGTTTTTGAAACCCATTTTATTTGTTGGGTTATTATGAATGATGTATGTTTATTTTGTGGCATAAGTAAGAATGATTTCATTATGAGATGGGTGGGACCTATATCTCCCTCCAATGCATTGGGTAAAGATTTATATCTCATGAGATAGACATGGCTGGAATGGCAAGTTAAACCGATTCAGTAATACAGCACTGGAACGAGGAGTGAACTCGATTCAGAAAGGGACTTTGTCCACTAAGATGGTCTTGGAAGCAATGCCTTGGCTACTATGGAAATCATATCATGTTCTTAATGGTTTCCACAATTACATGTTTTATTTCCATGCTATTTTATAAATCTTAATGTTTCATTATGATCTATGCCTTGTGTACTTCCATGTTTTATGTCATTGCTCAATCTTTTGATGTTTAAACAATATGTTCATGTTTTTAAGTTCAAATGTATATGGTATGATTTATTTTATCCATGATTAACCTTACTGAGCATTTGAGCTCACCCTTTTTATGTTTTCTTTTCCCCAGGATATAAAGAAAGGTTTTAGGTAAGAAAAAAAGGGGAATATCTTTATGGTAGATGTTGAAGATCTTTCACCACGATTAGAAGATTACTTTCAAAGTTTCCAAAGACACTAAACTATTACAGTCCTTGTGTGTCTGTTTTTGTTATGTATTAAGTATTCCTCTAAAGTAATGTAATGTCCATGTACGTCAAGCTTTGGGTCTCTACATGGTACTTTTGACTTTTTGCTGAAAGTGTAAAAGAAATTTTTATACTAACAAAAACATCATGAAAGTTTTTCCACTCTATTATGAATAATAATTTATTTAAATATTAATTTATAAGTTTCATTTTATATTTTTAATGAAAATATTTTCCTTTATATTTTGTAAATTTATTGACTCTAGATAAGCGATTTCAAATAAAAATTGTATTTTCCTCGGAAAATGTTCATGATATCTTTTAAAGGTTTTCTTATCTATAAAGAAATCATTTGAAACAAATTGTGATTTATTGGGGTATGATCTAATGTTACCTTATTTTTTCTTTCTTTTTATGGTTTATAATTATGACGATTAAAATTTATAAACCCCTTTTTCTTTCCATGGGTTATGATTTAATGATATGATAGATTTTTTATTATCTTATTCCAAACATATGTATGGTATTCATTATGTGATGGGTGGACCCAAATTTATATATCCCTATAATTCATTTGGTAAAGAAATATATCTCATGAGGTAATAAATACTATAATGATGAGTGAAACCAATTAAGTAAGGTACTTTTTCAAATAATATAGTATTGGGAGAGAACCTTGACTAACAAAATGGCAGAATTGGTATTGAACCCAATCCATTTTGATAGTATTATCAGTTTTTCATGTCTAAGTAAATGATTTTATATGCTTTTTTCCTACAATAACCTTATTTTTTATTCTTATGATATGTTCTCATGGATTATGATTGATTATTAATGGTTCTTCACTCTTATTTCTTATGTATTTCAATTGATAAAACATTATTTAATGCTTCATGATTTTTATATATGAATTGATGGTATAATTTTCTAAGGTTTTTATTATATTATCATACGCTTATGATTATATTATTCTCACCCATGATAATTTATTGATATGTCTTATGCTTAACCTTACTGAGCATTTGATCTCGCACTTTCTTATTTTTCCCATCCATGGGTTATGGAGAAAGGTTTTATGTTTGTAATGCCTAACAAGGGTGTTAATTGTGAAGAACTAAATAGGAAATGTTGTATATATTTTATGTACTAATTATTTATATATCCATTTTTTCAAATATACTAAACCTATAAATTACTCATGAATATATTATAGCTAAATGAATTTAATACTCATCTTAATGATGTAATATTTATATATTAGAATTATGAGCCCCTACAGTTGGTATTAGATGAAAGATTTAGAATTTTTTTGAAACTCATGTAAGGAAACTTTAGTGATACCCCTTTAGATAATCCTGAGTATAGGATAACATCATATATTATAGTAAATAAATGAGTGTGTTTTTCCTAATAAAATGCATTCTTGTTAGTATACTACTAGTGGTCATAGTTTGGGAATATATGTAATTCCCCAACATTAATTACCCAGAATTGGTGCATTGTTACATAACATTGGCATGATACAAGGAATCATGTCTCGAAAGACCAATCAGTTTAGTAGTCATGGAATTACTAGATACATACATAAGTTTAACATTAAATCATGAAATAAAAAAAACAACATTGTGTCCTCTTGGAACACTCTTATATCCCTTAGCCTATTCATGTAGGTTAATTTTAATATACTTCTTTTCATCATACAAAAAATAAAACAAAAGAGAGGGGTGAGCTCAGATGATCAGTAAGGATAACAATATAACAAAAACTATTATAAATAAGAATAAACATTTAAGGCAATGTATAAGACTAGAACACAAGCCTTTTAAACTTAAACTTCAGAATAATATGGCAAAGATAAATCAAATAATTCCATTTACTTATTCACATGGATATTATACTAGTGGAATAATCACATGTAATATCAATAGCCAATTTCATAATGATAGAATGCATAATTCCAGACTTCATAACCACATAGTCAAGGCCTGGTGCTAAGACTAAAAATAAGATTTTGTCAAGTCCTTGGGCTAAGACACTAGTTTGTCTCATGAGACCTACTGATGCATCAATGAGCTATAGTGAGCTCCACATGTCACTTACTAAGTCTAATCCATTCCTCATATGAAAGGGTAAAACATAATCTAAACATTCATTTTAAAACTAGCATACGGAATGTCAATATTTTAACCACAAACCACGAATGGCATAAAAATAACACAACCACAGTCAAACATAACTCATTAAATTGAATATGGATAATTATATTATAACAAATCAACCTCAGTCAGGAATAAAATACACAAAAGTATATTGACATGGATGAAAATTTTCATTAAAACTATTTGAGAGAAATGTACCCTTTTTCTTGAAAACATTTAAATGTCACACTATTTATCAAAGAAGTCCTTTAGAAGTGATTTTTGAATCAAAGTGACCCATACCACTTTGAAACTTTTAAAAGTAATTTTATTTTCAAAACATTTATGTCCATATAAATAAATACTTAGAACCATTTTTAAAACATGAACATTAATTAGAAATATTTATAAGAATAAATATTTAAAACATTTAAAACAATATTTTTGTTACATAATTCCTAACCAAATAAGAGACTCTAGAATACAAGTAATTGAGGAATAACATTAATAAAAACATTATAATATCATGAGAATAAATGGATTCAGGATGTAATATATCAAAGAATTGTATATACACCATATAAAAGTGAATTGGTGCGTAATGAAAAATAGGTCCCAAAGGAATGTAAATATAGAAGAAATGCCTTATAAAGAACATATCCTTAGATTAAGGATGAATCAATGAAATAATTATGGGTGAAAAATATAAATACACTCAATGTAATTGGATATTCAGGGTAAATCAATCAGATTACATTCGCATGTATTCTTGTAAAAACAAAACCAATGACTTGGATGTTTAGTTCAATTAAGGGAAATTCAAAACTAAGAAATTGATCTATAGCCACACCTATAAGTCTCTGGGTTAAAAAATCCATGGATACACCCACAAAATAGCCACAGCTCCATGGTTGAATACCCCCAACCCCGTTCATTTCTACCTCCCGCTCGATCCATCCACCACGAAACCACTCAACAGCCGGACGCCCTCCCTGACACCTCCTCGCCGCGACCCTACTCCTCCAGTAATGTTTCTCAAAGCGGCCTCCCCACATATTCTCATCGTTCCTGATATATCTACACTACAACACACCCCCGACACCGAGTTCTACACCCTTGATGCCCTACCTCACACCCTCCTCGAAAACTCTCAACACCCATGACGCCTCCTTGTCGCGACCCTCCTCCCCACGATCGCCCTTCTCCAGTAAAGCTGCTCTGAGTGGCCTCCCCACCTTCTCCCTTCCTTCACGACAGATCTCACCCACAACCCTCAACACCCTGAAACCAAGTTCGACACCCCCGATACCCTATCATCATGTTATTTGAATTTTTTTTGATTTCTTCTATTCTTTCTTGAATCTAAAGATAATACTGGATGTGGAGTCTTTGTTTTCTTCTTTTATTTCTTGAATCTAAAGTTAATACTAGATGTAGAGTGAACTACGAAGCTATGGTAGATGGTATTTTTCTTTTTAAATTAATTACTTTATTTTATATTATTTTTTGTCATTCTAAACACCATTATTTATATGTGACACAACCAAAATTCCAAAATAATCGAATGAATTGTTATCCCTGGCTTAAGGTAGTCCTGGAAGCCTAAATTTATCATCCTAGACTATTTTAACTTTATTTGAGTCACCCCTTAGGGTGAATCACATTTAATATCCCATAATAAATATAATTAAATTTAAATTGAACCTCCAATTGAGGTCTGTTGATTTGGCCCCTATTATTGAATTGTAGTGTGAATCTAAAAAAAGTAAAATGGTAAGCATATAGTCAAAGTCCCTTGTTCATATTTATTATAGTTTGGATTGTCATTATAAATTAAATACCCAAATTAATCAAGTGAATTTTGAAATTTAATAGGTGCCACTATCCATGACCATACAACATGACAAGGAAAGGATGATACAAGTGTTCTGACATGAAACACCATGTATGTGATCACCGATCTTTTGAAATAAAATGAATTATAAATATAATTTCATTACATCATAAGCGACATATGGATTCATAGGTAGAATTAATAAGATGATATCACGTGGAGAGTGGTCTTAAATATGCCACACGTGACACTTGGGTTCCCAATATGGAATATTGAGGATAGTCTCAGAGGGAAGTGCATTACATTATGCATTGAGTGACACTTGGGTTCCCAATATGGACTACCAAATAAAGGATTGGGAAGCAATGAAATTATACCATGCATTGAAGATACTTGAATTCCTATGAGGATTAAAATATATGGACTTGTAGGGGGATGGGTTTACAGTACACTAAATAAATATTGTGGTTACCTAAGTTAAATGCCTTGGATTGGCCAGAATTTAATATTAAATTAATTTTAGGACATGTATTTCAGTTCAAAGAACATACTTTGATTTGGTCAATGATTCACATTCATAGAGAAATTTCTTATTTCCTTAATTCAGTTCTAAATTCCATGGGTGTTATTCATCCCTTATGTAAGTATTACAATATATGAGCCTAGTATCTAAGACAATATTACAATTTTATAACAATTAATAAATGTTCATACATATTAAAATATAGGCTGAAGAAGGTTTTTTTAGATGAATCTTCTATGGGGAACCATGAATGACATGGTTTATTTATTTATCTCCTTTATTCATTTTAATTGTACACCGCTCGTTGTGTATTCACGTATTATATTTTCCTAGACACCATTGATGGTGGGCTAGTGAGTTTATCTTACAACCTGTTCGAGCCACCGATTGGTTCCCGAACAGGCTCCATTGATATAGACCTGGAAAAGGGGAAACATAAAGGAATGTGTGATTGATTTTATATATGATGATGGGGTATGGGAGAAGAGGACTGAAAAAATACTCACAATGCTATTTGAGATAGCTTTGGATATTTTTTTACATTGTTGTATAAAAAGTTACATTTCCCCTAATGCTCTAGTTCCCTTATATTCCATGATTCTTCATATCATACAGTTATGATATATTTTTTATGTGATACTAGATATGATTTTTTTATTTTTAATGATTTTATTCCCCAATTTAGTATTATTATTAGGGATATTATGCTTCATTAGTTTTAAGTACATCTGATCTTCTCTTTTATCAGTTATTTCCACCATGTTTGTGAAGGGGTGTAGGTGGGGGGTTGGGGGCTGGGGGAAGTGTGGGTGGGGGGTGTCTGGGGAGTGTGCGGGGGGAAGTGGGGAGTGTGCAGGGGGGAGGTAGGGGAAGTGGGGGTGCAGGTGGGGGGGCTGGTGCAGGAGGGGATGGAGGTCGGGGTCTGGTGTAAGAGTGGATGGTGCAGGTGGGGGAGGGGGGGCTAGGGTCCAGGAGGGGCTAGGGCTAGTGTAGGAGGGTTTGGGGGTGGGGGCTGGTGCAGGTGGTGGAGGGGGCTGGGGGGACTAGTTCAGGGGGCTTGGGGGACTGGTGCAACTCATCTCAACCATCTTTTTCATTCATGTGACCAACTCATCTCTATTGACCTAAAATGTTTAAAATTACTTGGATTTGTGGCCCTTCTCATTAGAATCAACCTTGCAGAGCTTCACTTTGGAATACATTACTTCAAATTTATCAACTTGGCTACCGCCTTCAGGGGACCACCTTCGATGGTTCTATTATTTTCCATTCTTCTTTCCACATGCTATAGATAATTTTTATCATCAGTTTTATTATAGTTTCTTTTTATGAATGATATATGGATATTGTTAGGCTAGTGTTTTAAGGATCATTAGTTCCCCACAAAAGATTTAATCAAGGTTTAGTGCTTGGTGTTCTGTTTTTTAATTGGAGAATATTGTGGTCCTCAAGTTGTGGTAGGAGACCTGTTAACTTTCTCCAGTTTTAAAGTATAAGTGTGAAATTGTCATGATTTAATCATTTGGGTAATAGTTTAATTAACCTAATGAAGATGAGAACTTGAGAATATAATGGAAAAATGAATTTTGTTTTGGTCATGTAATCACTTTTTGTTTTATACATGTTAATGCCATGTGTTTTTCTATGAAAGTGCATTATCTTTTTGTCATAGCAGTGGTTGTGATTAGCCTGTTTGTTTTTCTATAAATTTGACAAACAATTTAAGTATGAAAATTTTAATGACTTTATTAAATAAAGATTCATGTAATATGATATATGCTCTTCCTAGTTTCTCATATAATATGAAATTAATTTTAAATACAATTTTATGTTATTTCAAATCAATTAATAGCTGATAAGTTATATGTTACCTATTTCTGAAAATTTTTGCATAATAAATTTGTCAATTCAAGAATGGGGGTGCAGTTGGGGGCGGTGGGGGTATTGGTGGCGGTAGTGGGGGTGAAGTTTAGGGACAGTTATGGTGAAGGGGGTTATGTGGGTGAAGTTTGGGGGTAGTGGGGGTGAAGGGTGGGGGTGCTAGGGGCAGTGGGGGTGAAGGGGGATAGGGGGAAGTGTGTAGGGAGGGGGTAGGGGGTCTGTGTGTGGGGGGGTCAAATGATTTGGGTTGAAGGGTGGGGGTAGTGGGGGTGCATGTGGGGTGTACAGGGTGGGTTTGGGGGGTGCAAGTGGGTGGGGGCAATGGTGGAGCGGGTGGGGGCAGTGGGGGCTCATTTGGGGGGGCAGTGGGGGTGTCGGTGTGGGGGGAATAGGGGAAAGTGGGTTGGGGTGGGGTAGTGGGGGGATACTACATTTTATTAATAAGATAATGTTTATATATATTAACATTAATTATTTTTATGGAAGGGACTATGACATCTGGTGGATGGAAATAGAAATATGTCACATTTAAAAATACCTAGATTTTTTACTAAATGGATTCAATCCATAAAATATATAGAATTTTTAATGGGAGTAGCTCAATTTTAAGTCCCATTTATTGGTTAGGATTTCATTGGAATGGAATACTTCATTCAATATTAGTGAGAAGAAATGAAAAACAAAACTATTGGTTTTCCTGACAAACATGTATGGAAAACCAATATCATTAAACAAGTTGTTTATGATATATAAGTTGTTCGATTTGAGACTAATTAAAGTAATTCTAGCTATAGTACATGTTAAAAAAAAAATATGATTAGGAGTAGGCTAAAGTCAATCAAATTCACTTTCATGGATGATTTTTGGAAATTAATTTTTCTTTCATTAACATCACATATATATAAGAAGTCGTTATATCTCATTTATTTTCCCATTATTTTCTTATATGTGGTTTCTTATGTTGTGGCAGGTTCTATCCACCTCCATCGAAGATAGTGAGTTCAACATCAGATTTGGGTAAGTTTTATTCCATTTTTATTCTTTGGCCCAATTTTTATTAGGGATTTTTTGATTTTTGGGTTCCTTATATTTTTGTAGTGTGTCTTGGATTCTGTTGAGGTGGATTTGAGTCATCGTTGACGAAGGCTTACATGTGTATTCATAGATAGTAATATACATATATAAGTGTCCCCTTTATATATATTCACTCATGGAAGTATGAATATATATATTTGGGCTAGGAGTGTTTATATATAGAGATGAAAACCGCATACATGTGTAAGTGAAAAGGGGACTATGCAAGTATAAACATATATCTAAGGACCCCCTTGTGCATATTTAGCCATGAAAATATGTACATTGGGGCTAGGTGTCCTTATATATAGGTGAAGTTGCAAATGTGTGCAAGTGTAAAAAAGGAAGATTCGAGTTGTTGTCATCAAAAGCAATGCGATTTGAGGTTGAGTTAGGTTCCCTCTCCCTAAACCATTAATTTGAATTCTATAATTTCCTGATTGTTTTAAAAACATGTTTCCATTATTGATTTATTTTTAAAAAAATGGTTTTATAATAACCACTAACTTTGTCAAGGGAGAATATGAATATAGCCCTTCAAATTATTTATAGACCCTGTTAAAAAAGGTTAACAAATCTTAGCAGTTTCTAGATACTAGAACAAGAGATCTTAAAATGATGCATTGATCACCCTTAGAGACATTTATGATCTCATTCAACTTCCCATTAAATTCATCATAAAATACCACTACTAAATTTAAGGATCTATTAGTTCCAATACCAAGCTTCCTTACATCTTCTCTGGTATTATGGAACTCACACATAATATTCCTCATGTAATATTGCATAAGGAATGGTGTGAACATATCATAATATAGGGATTGAGTCAGTAAGGATACAAAATTAAATTTTGAGCCACTTCTTCCCAACTAACTAACTTCAAGGAATTTGAGTTGGTATCCTAGAAGTACCCAATGGTCTTCAAAAGAATTGCATATTGGGTATTACTCTTATGGAACCTCACTGCCTCTCCCTCATTCAAATCAACTTCCATCTTCTTTAAAACTAGTGAGATTATCCTACAAATAGGATAGTAATTCATATTCTCTTTCCCTTTTCAGTAGTGATCCATGAAACAAATCACTTACCTCGGTAGGTTAATCAGAATATATAACACAGACATATCCTGAAAAATTAATTTATCCATCTCTCATACTATGGCTATCCTAGATTGAAATAACTTGCAGAGAACCATCCACTTAGGTTCTAAGTCTTTCATTGGTGTTCTAGGTTCTTTTAAAAGGGCAGGGGGAGGGTGAATGGGGTGTGTAGGGGTGATTGGGGTGTGCAGGGGATGTGTAGGGGGTGAATGCGGGTTGTCCAAGGGAGGGGGTAGGGTGGTGTGCTGGGTTATTTTGAAAGGGGTAGGGGTGCATGGGGTGTGCAGGGGGTGCATGGGGTGGGCAGAGGGAGGGGTGTGCAGGTGGGGCAGGGGGGGGTGTGCAGTTTGGGGGCAGGGGGTGTGTTGGGGGTAGGGGCAGGGGGTGTGCTGGGGGTTGGGGGTAGGGGTGTGGCGGTCGAAGGAAGCGGGTGTGCTGGGGGTAGGGGCAGGGGGAAGGGGTGTGAATGGATATATTGGCCATCAAACCATTATTTGGTCTTCTGGTCTAATAAACAAACAATTAACCCCTTAACACCATTGCCTTCAGTTTCCCAAATCAATCCTAATATAAACATAAGCTCTAAACTAAATACCAAGGACTCAGAAAACATTGATACCATTCTAAAATGATCCAAACTACAAGGACCCAACTTGGGCATGTGATGATTTGGGAGTTCCACCCTGAGACTTCAACTCTTTTCTATAGGAACTTTGTTTTTTTATGGAAAGATATGATTTGAATATGCAGGTGACTGGTTTTTTTTTTCTAGAATTAATAGGTTGTTGCAGGAGGGGAGGGGGAAAGGAGTGTGCAGAGGGTAGGGGCGCAAGGGGGGGGTGTCGGGGGGAGGGGTGGGGGTGTCCAGGAGGGGGAGGGGTCCAGGAGGTAGGGTGAGGGTGTCTAGTGGGAGGGAGGGAGGCTGCGGGTGGGGGTGTCCAGGAGGGAGGGTGGGGTGTTCAGGGGGAGGGAGGGGCTGCATGTGGAAGGTGTCCAGTGTGGGGGGGGCTTCCAGGAGAGGGTGGGGTCTAGGAGGGAGGGTGTGGGATGCATGTGGGGTTTGTCAAGGGCGGGTGGGGGTCTAGGAGGGAGGGTGGGGTTGTCAAGGGGGAGGGGGGCTTCAGGTGGAGTGGGGGCTGGGGGGCTTGTCCAGGGGGGAGGGAGAGGGACTGTAGGGGGGATTTTCCAAGGGGGTGGAGGGGGTTTTAGGGAAAGGGAGGGGTTTTCCAGGGGGTTTTCCAGGGGGAGGTAGGGGCTATAGGGGGGGGAGGGGAGTTGTCCAGGGTGAGGGGGTGATGTAGGTGGAGTGGTGGGGGCTGCAGGTGGAGTGTTGGGATGTAGGGGGATTGGTGGGGGGCTGTCCAGGGACAGGGGGAGGAGGTTGTGGGATATCTAGGGGGAGGTAGGGGCTGTAGGTGGAGTGGGGGTCTATACAGGGAAAGGGGTGGTTGTTGGGGGAGGTAGGGGTTGTCAAGGTGGAGGGAGGGGGTGTCCAGGGAAAGGGAGAGCTATAGGGGGGCGGAGGGGGCTGAAGATGGAGTGGGGGCTATCCAGGGGTAGGGAGGGGCTATCCAGGGGAGTGGGGGGTTGCGGGTGGAGTGGGGGTCTAGGGGTGGGTAGGGGGTTGTCCAGCAGGGGGTCTACTGTAAGGGGAGTGGGGGTTGTGCAGGGGAGAGGGGTGTATTTTTTATGAATTTTCTGACCCTATAGACACAGTTTTTAACCGTGCAAATAGGGCTACCTCAACAGTTTTATATATGTATACAGGTCTTCTTCCACGGTTAGAAACCGTGGTAATAGAGTTTTTTGTCCAAAGGTATATCCACGGTTCTAAACTGTGGCAATAGTAATATTACCAGGTTTTGAACCATGGTTGTATACCTTTAGCCACGATTTCAACCATGACTGTATACATTTAGCCACAATTTGGAACCGTGGCTATAGTTCAAGGCCTATAGCCATCCCAAACTTAGCCACAATTCCTCAAATCATTTCTATTACCTATAGCCACAGTTTGAGGACCTATATCCACGGTTTAAAACCGTGGCTATAGCCCAAATTTCCAGTAGTGATTGAGTTAAGATTTCCCTTAAAAAGTTCATATCAATGGAATGTGAATTTATCAATGGAGTGATTATGTGTATCAAAGGTATATCAATAGAAATGGGAGTGTAAATTACTACATAAATAATAAATAGTTATTCCACACATAATCTTGGAGTAAACAAATCAATGAAGTATGCGTAAACCCCAATGAGTGGAAATTGAAATTTGAAATTCCCATACCGATTTGGTAACTTACAAAACATACACCCCATAAAAGAAGTATCACATAATGAATATGTAAATACCCATAAATTATATTATATTACACAAAGAATACAATATTTGGTAGGACATACAACACAAAAGAAAATAGTGGCAATATTGCATGAATCTCAAGGGAATAAGAAGTGAGGTAAAAACCCCTTACCTTGTACTTTTACTTAGTATAGGGTAGGTTAACCTCCTGTATAATGGTGAAATAATTTTTAATTAATTATAAAATAATCAAATACATAAATATGATATCATATATGATCATCTAATATTGGTTTGTTATTGATATTTCAGTAGTATCATTGTTTTGGTGGTTAACTGCTTCATTTTCCTTTATATGACTTGTTACGTAAGTCATGTTTGTTATGTATAGGTTGAATTTGATTCATATATATTATGATATTAAGTTCTTAATCATTATCACTTAACCACCAAATCATTTTCAAATACTAAGGATATCCATTTGATAAGACATAACATCCCAAATCAACTTATTATTGACCAAATAAAATAATTTAACTAAAAATAATTAGTCACACTGACTAGGGACTTCACGTAGTCCAGTGGTAGGCGATAAATCCCAATCACACTATAGTTGTAGGTTTGATTCCTGTAGCTTTGTCTAATGCGATGGGTTTTCACACGGTCTGTGTGTTGTCCTTTTTCAAAAAAAATATTTTATAACATTCCCAAAATGAGATAAAATCCTCAAAATAACCATAACATAATTTTGCCACAAATTTTATCTCATACCTCGCATTTTCATCCCAAAATTTAATAACTTGTAATTGCCTCAAATTTAAGGATCATATAAACCCAAATGGTTATTTATAACTATATCAATATTAGAAAAGACAATTCTTCCTAAAATAGAATTTTCACATAACAAACTGCAGGGTTGCACATACAAGAGAAAATACTTCCAAAGTAATCCCATCAACAAAGAGCACTAATATTTTTAAAAATTTCTCCATCCATTTATTTCCACATAGGTTCTTACTTGACCAAAAGGTTATTCGATTGAATAGGGAATTAACTCGGGTAATTCCCACGTCTCCTAAATTTACAGCAAATTACTTTAAATGAATTCTTGGGATCATTTTTATTTTCTCCCGTAGTACTCTTCATTTTTCCTCAGAAATTCTTTAATTTATGTCCTTATTTCCCTCACATAAATCATTTCTTTGTTCCATTGATACACTTTCCTAGGTTTCTCCTTACACATTTCCTGCATGATGAAAATTGAGCTTTCTTTTATCCATGGTCTCCACTACTGGAGATCTTATCATTCGCTGCCTTCCTATTCTTTTTTGAGTCCGGGAGTTGGTTAATATATATATTGTTGATCATATTTTTGTAAAACTGATTCAGCATGAACACGGTATCTTTTACACCTATCAACATTCCATTTTTTTCTCATTTCCACCACTATTCCCACCTTGTACATCATGTTCAATGTTACTATGGATTCCTTGGAATCATGGCATTAACTAACACAATAAAGCATAGTGTGAGTCATAAAATTATTTAGAAAATATTGTAACACCGTATTTTCAATCTAAAACACATAAGGGTTAACCAAGGTTATTTATTCTCATCTAATATTAAAATATTTCAAAACGTTTTGTAAATAAAATTTGAATTATCCTAAGAATATCCCTTGGGATTATCATAACCAAGAGTGAAGCAAGGCACGTTGTTGTGTACCAAGATACCTCGGGTCAAGACTGAAACTCCTTGTTGGAGTTTTCACTCCTAGGTACATCTGTGTCAGAGCCGTCTCTACCTGCTCGTATCCATACAGGGATGTATTGCTTGCAAACCCCGCATAATATTTACATTACCAAAAATTTTGTGTGTTCTTCTTTATTAATCCTCAATATATATCTTAGAGAATTTTTTTCTAATTAGAGTTTTTTTTCTAAATATAGCTTCCAAGGTTTGTACTAAAATTCCTCTGATAGAAATTGTAACGCCCCAATCCCTGTTACCCAGAATCAGTGCATTGTTACATAACATTGTCATGATACAAGGAATCATGTCCCCAAAGACTAATCAGTTTAGTATCCTTGGAAGTACTAAATACATACATAAGTTTTACATTACATCATGAAATAAAAAAATAACATTGTGTCCTCTTTGAACACTCTTATATCCCTTGGCCTATTTCTACAGGTTAATCGTAATATACTTCTTTTCATCCTAGAAAAAATAAAACAAAAGAAAGGGTGAGTTCAGATGCTTAGTAAGGATAAAAATATAATGAAAATTGTCATAAATAAGAATAAACATTTAAGGCAATGTATAAGTCTAGAACACAAGCCTTTTAAACATAAAATTCAGCATAACATGGTAAAGATAAATAAAATAATCTCATTTACTTATTCACATGGATATTCTACTAGCCTAATAATCACATGTAATATCAATAGCCAATTTCATAATGATGGAATGCATAATGATGGACTTCATAACCACATAGTCAATATGACAACCCTGCTTTTTAATACAACTTAAGTATGCTTTATTACATAAAACTTCACTTGATACAACAATGAATATCGAGAGGTTTAGTGTCTTTGGGGCTTAGGATCATTACATAAAATCTTTAAACTTTAAATACAACATCTTTATTGAAAACTTCCTTTACATGACCACTACATTCCTTCGTACGTAGCATTGCATGGGATAACCTGAGGACATGCATAAGAAAAGGGTGAGCTATAAAGCCCAGTAAGGGAGTACACAATGAATAACATGAGGAGTACAATACATGTTAGGCAATAGGAACATCAATAGAGCATAAGAGTAACATGAACATAAATTCATGATAAAGCATGATAATCATAACATGG
Organism: Viscum album; assembly: GCA_963277665.1. Taxonomy (NCBI): domain Eukaryota; kingdom Viridiplantae; phylum Streptophyta; class Magnoliopsida; order Santalales; family Viscaceae; genus Viscum; species Viscum album. Next base: position 1,389,693,460 of record OY728126.1, on the reverse strand, counting down.
AAATGTGGCAACAACACTTAACATTGAATTAGCATGAGCCAAGGCTCATTGCACATGGAGCATGAGTAAACCCTCATTGCACTTGAAGCACGAGTAAACCCGCGTTGCACTTGAATTAGCATGATTCAACACTCATTGCACATGACATATCATGATACTATACTTTACCCAATGCATTGGAGCGCTATAAAGGGCGCACCCTTCTTAAACATTTCATTTCATTCATAAGTGTGCCACATGGATCATAAAACATGGATTCATAAAACATAATAATTTATTCCACGATAAAGGAATGTGAAATTCATACATGAAACTTTATAATCAATTAGTAAATATGCATAAAGGTTAATACCCTTGATGGAGAAATGGGCATGGTATTCACTACACAATGATATTGGCTTAGAAAATCGGTGTGATTTCGGCAGCGTAACGGCGTGACATAAGAATTCATAAAAATGGTTGATGAGAGAGAAAGGGGTTCCTCATCATGTTTACATGTAATGGACAGTAAGGAGGTCATATAGATACATTTCCCAACAATTGAAAAGGAATTTAGATTCATGATACAAAAGTATTGCTTGAATGTAAAAGAAGAGAGAGAAGTTCATTTCGGTATTTCGGCATAGTAACGGGTGTACATGGGAGGCATTTAATGAGAGAGAAAGGGTTCTCCCATCATTCAGACAATAAGAGGGAAGTATGGGGGAGGTTCGAAACCATACCCCAACATTCATAATTGAAATTAAAAATGGCAAAACAACTTAAAGAAAATTGACAAAAATGAGAAAGGAAGAAAAAACCCTTACTTGGAAGTGTGCTTCCAAAGGCTAGAGAGAGGCTTGTGAGAGGCTTCTTGGGAGCTTGGGGAACCTTGGGAGGATTCTAGAGAGAGTAGGGCAGAGGTTGGACAAACTCCAAGGGATTTTAGTGAGGAGGAAGTAGGATCTTGGGTGGGTTTATATAGGAAAGGTGAGGGAATTCTTTATTATTTAGGTTTGGGACCCCTTATATTAAAATAATCCAAACCACAAACCATCCCATGGTATTTGCCCATGTTTTCTGGAAAAGGAAAGAGGAAAACAATATTTTACAAGGCCAAGGTCCGAACTTATTAAAAAATTAGGGTTTCTTATGTGGAGGTGAGTCACACTCCCATGGAAATTAATTTAAAAAGGCAAAGTGTTGATTAAGTCTTGAGGGCTCCATTAATGCTTTGAAAAGTAAGTCAAACAAACCCAAAATCTCATTATTTTAATGATAAAACACATATTGGCCGAACATAAGGATTATGATATTTTATTACATCACCATTGGGTCATTATGATGTCATAAAACCATTATATATTTAAATGGTATTTAATTTTTACCCAAAAATTTGACTGTCTCAGAAAATTTTGAAAAATTCACCGTTGGATAATTTAGACATCCTGATTCCAAAAATAATATTTATTTTATCTAAATAATTTTCTAAATATGTGAATTTTCACTTTGAAAATAAAAACCGACATTTATAAAAAAATTCACGGGTTTTGACAGAAATGGCTTTCAAACCTTAATAAAAATTTCGATTGCATTGATAAAATAATAAGATCATTTATATTTAATAAAAATTAATTTAATATTAATAATAATATTTTATTAAAATATTATTTAATTCAAAAATCCTTTAATTTAATAAAATATAATTCTTAATTAAATAATAACTAAAAACACCATTTGTACTTTAAAAACTAATTACAATGTATCAAAAATGACCAGAAATTATATTCATTATTATATACAAAAATAATGTAGATGAACATGGTGCTACTTATTTGTTACATAATACCTTAAAATATCCGTATAAGACCTAAGGGTAATGTGCGCGATGGTGACAGACTCTTAGGGCGGCTCGGATAACATCGCTCGAGTGGTAATTTCAATCAACTTCCACTTTTCCTATAGACGATCACGTTCGAGATTGACTTGATGAAGCTCAGCTTGGGCTTGGTCAAGGGAAAAGCCCAAAGACACCACCTCTTTTCCAAGCTCTGACAAATGGGCTTCGTAAGGGGAAATTCTACTGGATGAGGCCATCGCTTCCTTTGTCTGAGTAGAAATGGGTTCGTTAAAGCCTTATATTTATACTACTCAGATGATCACTGCTCAATGGCTAAAAAGTAACGGTCACAAATCATAACGTAAAACTAAAGAAGTTGACATATTATAAAAACATTTTTCATAAAGAAACATTTAACTAGATCAAGAGGTATTTTCCATTAATGAAACTTTGGGTCGTTAAAACATTCCCCCCTTAAGAAATTTCGCCCTCGACATTTTCCTTTTCCCACACTAAAAAAAATGTGGGTAACTTAGATTAATCATATCCTCCGACTCCAAAGTTGCTTCTTCAAACTTGTGGTTTCTCCACAACACCTTGACGAGGGGCATTGTCTTATTTCGTAGAACTTTTTCTCTACGATCTAAGATCTTCACTGGTTGCTCCTCATAAGAAAGATCGTCTTCTAATTGTACCACCTCGGAAGAGAGTACATGTGAAGGGTTTGGTATGTACTTCCTTAAGAGGGATACATGGAAGACATCATACACCTTGGCCATAGTAGGTGGAAGTGCTAGTCGATAGGCCACAGCCCCAACACGATCAAGAATCTCGAAGGGGCCGATGTACCTTGGACTTAACTTCCCTTTCTTTCCAAACCTCATGACCTTCTTCCACGGAGATATGCGTAAAAACACCATGTCTCCGACTTTAAATTCAAGGTCTCGTCGACGATTATCTGCATAACTCTTCTATCGACTTTGGGCTGCCTTGATATGTTGCTGAATGGTTTTCACCTTCTCCACCATTTCTTCGACCATTTCTGGTCCAAGCAGCTTATGTTCACCGACCTCATCCCAACATGCCGGTGTTATACACCTTTTCCCATATAGGGCTTCATATGGTGCCATTTGGATGCTCGAGTGGAAACTATTATTATAAGAGAACTCAACTAGAGGAACATGTTGATCCCATCCTCCTTTAAAGTTCATTGAGCACGCTCTCAACATATCCTCAAGTGTTTGGATAGTCCGCTCGGATTGGCCATCAGTTTGAGGATGATAGGCCGTACAGAAGTTCATTTCAGTATTCAGAGCATGTTGAAGACTCTTCCAAAACTTAGAGGTAAATCATGGATCTCGGTCAGACATAATAGATAGTGGTACTCCATGCAACCGTACCACTTCCCTAATATATATCTGTTCCAGTTGATCCAAAGAGAAATCCTCTCGAATAGGAATGAAGTGTGCAGTCTTTGTAAGACGATCCACAACAACCCAGATTGCATTGTTTCCTTTGGATTTCCTTGGAAGTCCAGTGATAAATTCCATGGTGATGTTCTCCCATTTCCATTCTGGTATGGGCAATGGTTGCATCATCCCCTTAGACTTCTGCCTCTCTGCCTTCACTTGCTGACACACCAGGCACTTTGATGTATATTCAGCGATCTCCTTCTTCATATTATCCCACCAAAAGTTTTCTCGGAGATCTCGATACATCTTTGTGATCCCTGGGTGAATAGAGAAATTTGAACTATGTGCATCATCCAAAAGTTCCTTCTTCAGCTCCGAACTTGATGGAACACATAGTCTTTTCCCAAACCGCACAATTCCTTCTTCATTAACATTAAACCGTGAGGATTTTCCCTTTTTGATAGCTTCCACTTTTTCTTGGATTCCTGTATCATCCTTTTGAGAATCCTTTATCCTTTCCAAAAGAGATGGTTGAGCAATCATTTGTGAAAGGATTGATGATGTTCCCTTCTTTATGATTCCCACATCCATCTTCATCAAGTCTAAGAAGATTGGATCCTTCTTAATTCTCATCATTGATAGAATAGATGGATCCTTTCTACATAGGGCATCCGCCACCTTGTTCGCTTTCCCAGGGTGGTAATGTATTGAACAGTCATAATCCTTGATGAGCTCTATCCATCTTCTCTGGCGCATATTAAGCTCTTTCTGTGTGAATATATATTTAAGACTCTTGTGGTCTGTATATATCTCACATTCCTCTCCATAGAGATAATGCCGCCAGATTTTCAAGGCAAAGATCACCGCCGCCAACTCCAGATCATGCGTTGGATAGTTTCGCTCATGGATTTTCAACTGCCTTGAGGCATAGGATATCACTTTATCATTCTGCATCAGCACACATCTTAATCCCTTCTTTGAAGCATCACTGAATACCACAAAAAGCTCCCCAATTGTGGGTAAAGTGAGCACGAGTGCAGTGATAAGCCTCCTTTTCAACTCCTTGAAGCTTTCTTCGCATTCATCACTCCAGGAAAATTTTACTCCCTTTCGAGTTAGCTTGGTAAGTGGGTTGTAAAATCGTGAGAAATTTCTCACAAATCGTCGATAATATCCAGCTAGCCCCAAGAAGCTATAGATATCCGTTACCAATGTTGGCCTCGGCCATCCCTCAATTGAATCTGTTTTGGAGGAGTCCACATATATCCCATTGCTTGTGATGATATGGCCCAAGAATGAGACCTCTTTCAACCAGAACTCACACTTGCTGTACTTGGCATAGAGCTTCTCCTTGCGTAAAGTCTCCAGTACAGTTCTTAAATTCTCCTCATGGTCCTCCTTGGTTTTGGAGTATATAAGAATATCATCTATAATGACTACCACAAATTTGTCTAGGTAATCTCTAAAGACTCTATTCATCAAGTCCATGAATATTGTTGGAGCATTGGTGAGTCCAAAAGGCATTACTATGAATTCATAGTGCTCGTACCTTGTACGAAAAGTAGTCTTGGGGATATCTTCCTTATTCACCCTTACGTGATAATATCCCGACCGCAAGTCCACCTTGGAGAAGTATTGTGCTCCACGCAGCTGATCAAACAGGTCATCGATTCTTGGGAGAGGTTACTTGTTCTTTATCATGATTTTGTTAAGTTCACGATAATCGTTGCAAAGCCTCATTGACCCATCCTTCTTCTTGACGAAGAGTATTGGTTCACCCCATGGTGATGCACTTGGGCGTATAAACCCTTTATCCAGATTCTTCTGTACTTGTTTCTTCAGCTCTTCAAGCTCAACAACAGCCATTCTATATAGAGTCCTGGATATTGGTAGCTCCCCAGGTATAAGTTCAATTGAGAACTCAACATATCTTGTTGGAGGAAGACCAGGAAGTTCCTCGGGAAATACTTCAGCGAATTCCCTCACAATAGGCATTTCGTCAAGGGTGGTTTCTTCCTTGGACTCAATAATCTGAGCCAGATATGCGTGCTCATAAGGCAGTAATATCCATGCTTGAGATGATGGAGCTAAAGGAGATTCATCTTCCTCCTGACACTTGTAAAGAATCGGGGGTCGATTCTCCATATGGAGTGTGATTTCCCTCTCCCGACAATTTATGTTGGCTCTATATAAGGAAAGCCAATCCATGCCAAGAATTGCATCAAATTCCACCAAAGGGAGTATGACGAGGTTCGCCAGGAAATTCAATCCACAGATTATAACAGGGGAGGACTTATACTCATGGGATGCAATGATTTCCCCATTTTCCGTACTCACCGACATCTTTACTTCCATGATTTGTGGTGGTGCAGGGATTGTTCTACTAAACTTTTGAGATATAAAAGAATGCGTAGAAACTGAATCAAAAAGTACGTTCACTATTCTTGAATTAATAACTAGCGTACCTGTCACCACTTCGTTGTCGGGGATCAATTCGGCAGAAGTGATGGAAAAAGTTCTTCCTTGCTGTCTTGGAGGTTTCTGGTTGCCTCCGATAACCCTTGGATTAGGGCACTGATTTGCAAAATGACCCAGTTCTTTGAATTTGTAGCATTGAACAACGCGTTGAGGTTCGAACGGAGCGTTCCTCTCCTTTATCGCAGCCGCGGGTCCTTCTTGCTGACAGTTAACAGCTAGGTTCCCTTCTCTTCCACACTTGAAGCATTTTCTTGTCCCCCTAAGGCAATTTCCAGGGTGCTTCTTTCCACACTTTTGGCAAGTGGGGTGTTGGAATTTCTTAGCGCCGTTGGATTTATCCATCGAACCACCAGCATTGAAGTCCACCTTACACTTCTTGTCCCCATGATACCCCTGTGATTCTCCGATCTCCATTTCAACCTTGAGGGCACATCGGACAATTTCCTCATAGCTGTCGAAGTCACGGATCGCTAATGCTTTCCGCAAGCTAGGCTTCAGCCCACCAAAGAAGCGGTAAACCTTGCATTCGGGGGTAATGACAAAGCCAGAAGCATATCGTGCAAGCCTTGTGAAGTTTTCCTCGTACACTCCCACAGATTCTTCATCTTTCTGTTTGAGGGAAAGGAATTCCCTTTCCATTTTAAGACGGAGGGTGCATGGAAAATATTTATGGAAAAACATATTCTAGAATTCCTTCCATTCCAAAACCTCGATCTCCTCCTCAGGCTTCGTATTTTTGATCAACGTCCACCATTGATCGGCTTCACCCTCCATACGATAAGCCGCCAAGAGAACCTTCTCTTTTTCATAGCATTGGAGGATGGATAATATCTTTTCAATGGAGTTGATCCATTGTTCAGCGATCGTGGGATCGGATGATCCACTAAAAGTAGGTGGCCTTTGTCTCATGAAGCTTTCAATAGCGACTTGTTCTTTCTTAGGGGGGTTGAACGTTCCTCTTGACCAGTGTTTCTATTCAAAACTTGAGTTATCTGAGAGAGAAGCGTGACAAAGTTCGCGATTCCCGCTCCCATTGGATTGGGCATCTCATAAGTACAATCATCACACTGATCTTCACAACGGTTGTTAGCTCGAGTTCTCCTATTACCGGCCATTGGCTGGAATAAAAGGAAAGTTAGGGGTAACACATAAAGGGTAATCCAAAGACAAAATTTGATGACTTATAAATAAACTTTAAACTCTTTAACTCATGAGTCTATAGGATTTGATCCAGTCTTTTCATGATCTTCCTTCTAACATATATTCTTAGGGGCATTTTTTCCCTTAATAAGGGTTCATACTAAGATTGTGAATTTATCAAAACATATCCCCCGGGAGTGTCGTAAACAAGAGTGCATCAAGGCCCGTTGTCGTTCACCAGTTCCCGTTCGAGTCTAGCTCAAAGCGGTGTTTTCGGGTTTTACCCCTAGGATACATCTGTGCCAGAGCCGCCTCTACCTGCTCGTATCTAGACAGGGATATATTTTTTTGATAAACCACTTACTTAGTATTTACCAAAACATAGGGATGTTTTTATTATACTTAGTCTTGTATCTAAGGCTTTACTAGGGTTTCCTAATCCCAAAAATAACTAAACCTATCATCTGGTACCAACTATGACAACCCTGCTTTTTAATAAAACTTAAGCATATTTTATTACATAAAACTTCACTTGATACAACAAAGAAGATTGAGAGGTTTAGTGTCTTTGGGGCTTAGGATCATTACAAAAAAACGTTAAACTTGAAATACAACATCTTTATTGAAAACTTCCTTTACATGACCACTACATTCCTTCGTACTTAGCAATGCATAGGATAACCTGAGGACATGCATAATAAAAGGGTGAGCTATAAAGCCCAGTAAGGGAGTACACAATGAATAACATGAGGAGTACAATACATGTTAGGCAATAGGAACATCAATAGAGAATAAGAGTAACATGAACATAAATTCATGATAAAGCATGATAATCATAACATGGAAATGTGGCAACAACACTTAACATTGAATTAGTATGAGCCAAGGCTCATTGCACATGGAGCATGAGTAAACCCTCATTGCACTAGAAGCACGAGTAAACCCTCATTTCACTTGAATTAGCATGATTCAACACTCAGTGCACATGACGTATCATGATACTATACTTTACCCAATGCATTGGAGCGCTATAAAGGGCGCACCCTTCTTAAACATTTCATTTCATGCATAAGTGTGCCACATGGATCATAAAACATGGATTCATAAAACATAATCATTTGTTCCACGATAAAGGAATGTGGATTTCATAAATGAAACTTTATAATCAATTAGTAAATGTGCATAAAGGTGAATACCATTGATGGAGAAATGGGCATGGTATTCACTACACAATGATATTGGCTTAGAAAATCAGTGTGATTTCGGCAGCATAACGGCGTGACATAAGAATTCATAAAAATGGTTGATGAGAGAGAAAGGGGTTCCTCATCATATTTACATGTAATGGACAGTAAAGAGGTCATATATATACATGTCCCAACAATTGAAAAGGAATTTAGATTCATGATACAAAAGTATTGCTTGAATGTAAAAGAAGAGAGAGAAGTTCCCTTCGGTATTTCGGCATAGTAACGGGTGTACATGGGAGGAATTTAATGAGAAAGAAAGGGTTCCCCCATCATTCAAACAATAAGAGGGCAGTATGGGGGAGGTGCGAAACCATACCCCAACATTCATAATTGAAATTAAAAAGGGCAATACAACTTAAAGAAAATTGACAAAAATGAGAAAGGAAGAAAAAACCCTTACTTGGAAGTGTGCTTCCAAAGGATAGAGAGAGGCTTGTGAGAGGCTTCTTGGGAGATTGGGGCACCTTGGGAGGATTCTAGAGAGAGTAGGGCAGAGGTTGTACGAACTCCAAGGGATTTTAGTGAGGAGGAAGTGGGAGCTTGGGTGGGTTTATATAAGAAAGGTGAGGGAATTCTTTATTATTTAGGTTTGGGACCCCTTATATTAAAATAATCCAAACCACAAACCATCCCATGGTATTTGCCCATGGTTTCTGGAAAAGGAAAGAGGAAAACAATATTTTACAATGCCAGGGTCCGAACTTATTAAAAAATTAGGGTTGCTTATGTGGAGGTGAGTCACACTCCCATGGAAATTAATTTAAAAAGGCAAAGTGTTGAATAAGTCTTGAGGGCTCCATTAATGCTTTGAAAAGTAAGTCAAACAAACCCAAAACCTCATTATTTTAATGATAAAACACATATTGTCAGAACATAAGGATTATTTTATTTTATTACATCACCATTGGGTCATTATGATGTCATAAAACACATTATATATTTAAATGTTATTTAATTTTTACCCAAAAATTTGATTGTCTCAGAAAATTATGAAAAATTCACCGTTGGATAATTTAGACATCCTGATTCCAAAAATAATATTTATTTTATCTAAATAATTTTCTAAATATTTGAATTTTCACTTTTAAAATAAAAACTTACATTTATAAAAAAATTCACGGGTTTTGACAGAAATGGCTTTCAAACCTTAATAAAAATTTTGATTGCATTCATAAAATTATAAGATCATTTATATTTAATAAAAATTAATTTAATATTAATAATTGTTGGGCAAAAATCCCTCAAGATATCATTGAAGCCTTTTTGAGGTGATTGTGTTTGTTGACAAAGTGGACATCTGAGTTGTGATTGTTGACAAAGAGGATTTCATGATGGAATTTCGAGTTCAAGAGCTGAGGTCAACGATCCATGTTTGATTCAAGCACGTCGATAAAAGGAATGGAAGATCTGGAGGCGGTACAAAAGAACAGATACAAGGTGGCGCCGTTTTCCAGTGTTTGCCAAATTTTTGGGCCTGAAAATCGGCAAATGAAGAAAAGTGTTTTTGGCAAAGGGACTTGCGCGCCGCGAACATGGTGTACAGGAAACTTGCGCGCCACATGTTTTTCAAGATCATAAGATCAAAATATGGCTAAGGAAATTGGATCGCGCAAGTTTGGGAGTTGGTCGCGCAAGTGTCTAAAGGAGAGGAGACTTGCGCGCCGAAACTGGGTCGCGCAGGTGACTTGCGCGCCGTCGCGCAGGGTGGTCAGATTGCCTATAAATACCGGACCACCCCTCCTCATTTCTCACCGGAGTTCAGGACGAGAGCTCCCGTCGCGCAGGTGTGGTGGTCGCGCAAGTGGTGTTGTGGTCGCGCAGGTGGGACTTGCGCGCCAGTGGTTGAAGTTGTGCGCCGGTGTTAGAAGTTGCGCGCCGGTTTGCAGTTGCGCACCAATGGTGGTTTGGGCGTAAAGGGAAGAGAGTCGCGCAAGTTTGGAGTTGAGGAAGCTTGTGTCGCGCAAGTGTCAGAGGAGGACTTGCGCGCCCGTTGTGACTTGCGCGCCGATACTTGCGCGCCGAGGTTGACTTGCGCGCCAAGTAAGGTTTTGTTCCCGCAGTGATTTTCAGACTGTGTGGAAGCTGGAAGTTTGCCCGATACCTTCGGTGCAAAGAGATATTCATCAACGGGTGAAAGTTAAACTTCAACAGAGCATCTACATACAAGAGAAGATGCATTCATTCAGGAAAATGAAGAGACCTACAGGTCTATAAACTGTGAGTGGATTCCATCCAAGAGCAGTGAGCTCAGGAAGAGGAAGAAGGTGATCCTCTCCACCGGCAGTGAGCCAGAGAGAGAGAGAAACAGGGAGTGACCCTTGGGAAAGCAGTGAGCTGACCCTAAACATTGTAAAGGCAGTGAGCCTGGGCATAGAAGTGATCTAGCCCGAATCTTGTAATCCACAGCTAGTGAAGATTAGTGGAATTTGGTACGACCGGCAACCTGTCGGCGTATGCTCCTTGGACGTAGCCCTTAGCGGTGAACCAAGTAAAATTGCTGTGTCCTGTGCTTGCTTTACATTCTGTTTATATCGTGCAACAGGGAAAAGAGAGAAGAGTGTTTTGCTTAACAGCGAAACAAGATCAGAACGGGCATTAATTTTTAATTAGTCATACCCTGATTCACCCCCCCTCTCAGGGTATCCAGCCTAGTGGACCTAACAATAATAATATTTTATTAAAATATTATTTAATTCAAAAATCCTTTAATTTAATAAAATATAATTCTTAATTAAATAATAACTAAAAACACCATTTGCACTTTAAAAACTAATTACAATGTATCAAAAATGACTAGAAATTATATTCATTATTATATACAAAAATAATGTACATGAATATTTTGCTACTTATTTGTTACATAATCCCTTAAAATAGCGACATAAGACCTAAGGGTAAGGTGCGCGATGGTGACAGACTCTTGGGGCGGCTCGGATAACATCGCTCGAGTGGTAATTTCAATCAACTTCCACTTTTCCCATAGACGATCACGTTCGAGCTTGACTTGATGAAGCTCAGCTTGGGCTTGGTCAAGGGAAAAGCCCAAAGACGCCACATCTTTTCCGAGCTCTGACGAATGGGCTTCGTAAGGGGCAATTCTACTGGATGAGGTCATCGCTTCCTTTGTCTGAGTAGAAATGGGTTCGTTAAAGCCTTATATTTATACTACTCAGATGATCACTGCTCAACGGCTAAAAAGTAACGGTCATAAATCTTAACGTAAAACTAAAGAAGTTGAAATCTTATAAAAACATTTTTCATAAAGAAACATTTAACTGGATCAAGAGGTATTTTCCATTAATGAAATTTTGGGTCGTTACAGTCAAGGCCTTGTGCCAAGACTACAAATAAGATTTTTTCAAATCCTTGTGTCAAGACACTAGTTTGTCTCATGAGACCTACTGATGCATCGAGGAGCTATTGAGGGATCCTCCCTTCACTTACTAAGTCCAATTCATTTTTCATATGAAAGGGTGAAACATAATCTAAACATTCGTATTAAAACTAGCATATGAAATGTCAATATTTTAACCACAAACCATGAATGGCATAAAAATAGCACATCCACAGTCAAACATAACTCACTCAATACAATATGGATGATTTTATTATGATAATCAACCTAAATAAAGAATAAAATACACTAAAGGATATTGAAATAGATGAAAATATCCATTAAAACTATTTGAGAGAAATATCCCATTTTTCGTGAAAACATTTAAATGTCGCACTGTTTATCAAAGAAGTCATTTAAAAGATATTTTTCAATCAAAGTTCCCCATACCCCTTGGAAACTTTTAAAAGGAATTTTATTTTTTAATAAAATTATGGAAATATAAATAAATACTTAAAACACTTTTTAAAACATGGATATTAATGAGAAATATTTATAAGAATAAATATTTATAACATTTAAACCTATATTTTATTTAAAGATTTCCTAACCAGATAAGAGACTCTTGAGTACAATTAAATGGGTAATAACATTAATCAACACATTATAATATCATGAGAATAAATGTATTCATGATATAGTATGTCAAAGGACTTTATATACACTATATAAAAAGTGAATTGGTTCATAATGACAAAGAGGTCCCAAAGGAATGTAAATTGAGAAGAAATACCTTATAAAAATCATATCCTTATATTAAGGATGAATCAATGAAATAATTATGTGCGAAAAATATAAATACACTCTACATAATTGGATATTCAAGGTAAATCAATCAGATTACATTCACACATATTCTTGTAAAAACAAAACCAATGACTGGGATGTTTAACTCAGTCAATGGAAATTGAGTTATGATTTCCTTTAAAAAGTTCATATGAATGGAATGTGAATTTATCAATAGAGTAATTATATGTATCACAGTTATATCCATTTAAAGGGGAGTATAAATTACTACATAAATAATAAATAGGGATTCCACACATAATCTTGGAGTAAAATAATCAATGAAGTATGCGTAATGCTGAATGAGTGGAAATTGAAATTTAAAATTCCCTTACCGATTTGGTAAACATACACCCCATGAAAGAAGTATCATACCATAAAGACTTAAATACCCATAAATTAAATTATATTACTCAAATAATACAATCATGGTCAGTACATACACCACACAAAAGGAAATAGTGGCAATATAGCATGAATCTCCTGGGAAAAAGAAGTGAGATGAAAACCCATTAGCTTGTACTTTTCCTTAGTATAGGATAGTTTAACCTCCTATATAATGGTTAAATCATTGTTATTAAATTATACAAGAACCTTGTACATAAATATGATATCATATATAATCTTCTAATATTTCTTTGTTGACGATATTTTCAGTAGTATCATTGTTTTGGTTGTTAACTCTTTCATTTTTGTTTATATGTTTTGTTACGTATGTCATGTTTATTATGTATAGGATGTGTTTGATTCATATCCATAATTATATTAAGTTCTTATACATTATTTTTAATCATAAAATGAAAATTATTCTTGAATTATTATGATGGGGAATAAATCTCATCACGTTCGTGGAGATGGTAAGCCATATGTACGCACGAGCGACAATATCATTATATTGGTGGTGAAATCGTATATAATTGGATGGTATATCACATATATACATAATCATTAACATTTTATATTTATTATTATATCAGTTATATTTTTTATTATACCCATCCAAATAATGAAGTGTTTGAATAATAAACTATACCACGACGTGGAGACGGTAAGCCGTACGTACACACGTATTGTGACTTTGTCATTTATAAGATGGATAGAATAACGAATATGGTTGTACTATATTTATAATAACATTATATTATTTAGAAGTTTCTAGATGTAATATTTTTTTATGGAAACAAAAAAGAAGGAGGAAGTGAAAGAATAAAAAAACATGAAAGAGGGGGGGTGAAATTATTACCTCTTCTTCGGGTGTTTCCTTTTGAGTTGATCAAAAGGATGTCTTAGGTTGGCTTTCTGATAAAAGTAAGGTCTCTAGGTTGAATTAAGGGGAGTTGGGAAGATATTTGGGCAGGGTTTTGCAGATCCAAATGGCTTTGGAGGTGTGAAATTAAGAGAAGGGGAAGTTCCCTTTTATAAGAGTTGTGAGGGTCACTTTAAGAAAATCATGAAATATTATTTTATAATAAAATAATTTTCAGTTTCTAATGGATCCAAAATGATTTATTTAAAATCTAAAGTGGGTTTGGGTCTAAAAACTCTCAACAAATAGGTTTTACACAAGTTTAGGTTATCATTTTAACCTTATTTATTAGATTTAACTCTTAATTAAATAGTTTAACTTTTATCGTGTCTTCTTGTTTTCTTACACTATATGGTTAATAAACATACTCTAAACATCCAAGAGAACCTAAATTGGTTAATTAATAAAATATATAATATTATTTAATCCCTTTTTACAAACCATAGATTTTTAGGAATATTATATCAACCAATAATATAGTATTTGTTTTAAAAACTAATTTATGTCAATTTTGATACTATTTGGTATTTTGTTTTTCTGAAAGTCATAACAACCTTATCACATTGAAAAATATTTATATAATCAAACATAATATGTTATATTAACCAAGAGAATTAGTTTATGGCCTAAAAACGATTAAAATCTATTTATTTAAATATTTATAATATAAACTATTTTAATATTTCGTTAAGAAGGTAATTACTGAATCATCATTGTGTCATAAATAAATTTCATTATTTAATCTATAAAAATTATACATAAAGTACTATTATTTAGGAAATCGTTTTATCTTTCTAATTAATATTTATAGGTTAATTTATATTATGTATAACCCTATATTAAAAAAATTTTAGTTAATAAAATTTGAATTTAACACTTTTAACTCTTTTTTAAATAAAATAATAATAAATGTTCTAATCTAATACAAGTGGACCTAAAGGATCATATTTTATTCCTAAGTGTTTTTTGGTCTAATTAAACATATCCAAGAGAATTATGACATTTGTTAGGGTAACTATAATTTCATTTTTACCTTTAATTACCCTATTTACTTTTAACCGTGGTAAATAAAATTCAAAATTAACTATTCACCAAAAATTATGTTCATCCTATTGAACCAAATTTTACTTACTGATATTAAAAATGTTTCTCAGATTTTTTAAATTCAATTCATAGAAGCAGTAAAATTATTTTTTATGCAAATTCGCAAATGCTCCTAGAATGTGGGTAAAAGACGGTAAAAAGTTCAATAAACTTTTATAAGTATAATTTTATTATAAAATGACTCCAATGAATTACATTCAACTTATATAGGTATTATATATCTATTTTGACTTAAAATAAATTTAAAAAATAAATAAATAATTATTTAAATAAAAAGTCGGTTTTAAACTATAACGTAGTGTTTTTCACTATTCAAAAAGATTGAATGTTTTCATAAAAATACCAACAATTTACGCTAAGATAATTTTGATATTCTGAATTCAAAAATAAATTATATTTTACCAAATTCAAAAAATATTAGTTGAATTAATTAATTTAGAATTAATTAATGTTGTCAAAACCAAAAAGCGGGTTTCTAAAAAGTAAAAACTATCAAAAGATTGACATGTGTTTATGTCAAATTTAAATGTGAAATTACTTATAATGACCAAAATTGTATTACATGATAAAAATATATTCTAATTATACTAAAAAACCATTAAAATGCATAATTTAACCATATAAATTATTTGTATTAAAAAAGTTGTTTTCAGTTAAAATTTAGTATTTTTCAGTATTCATCAAAATATGAAAGTTATCATAAAAATACCAAAAATTTATCCAAAATAAATTTTTATGACACAATACTAAAGAAGAATTGAATTTAATTTAATTTAATATATAAAAGTATCAAATATTGGTTTTAAAAAGGTTTTTCTATTAAAAGGTGGTGAAATTACATTTTTTGAAAAATACTTCTTTTATCTAAAAAAATGAATTTGTTATTATATTATGTCTAAGAAACAAATGATATGGATTCTAAAATTATATAGAGTTTATAAAATTCAAAATTAATTCAATAATATTCATAACTTCTTTTTGAATTGATAGTTTAGTAAGTCGTGGTGTGCTCAAACTTGGTGTTGTGTGTAGCGCAAGCTATTGAATTACTTTAAAAAAATAACTTACTATGAAATATTAGGGTGTTATAATAACTACATCTAGTGATAATAACCTCAAAAATTATTGGTTGAGTATATCTCATCTATCATTTTGTTGTAATGTGGATAGGGCCTTACCACACACTTGGTTTGAAACTCCTGGTGGATATGATTACGTTAATTTACATTTTTGTTAAGAGACATTATAAAGGATTTTAATATTTAAAGACCATGGGTGACCAATGTTAAAGTTAAAGTTTTATAGATTGAAAATAATGTGTTGTGAATTAGACTCCCTATAAATTATTTTCATTACTATTTGATTTCACAATATTATTATAGTCGATAAAACTATGATTTTTGGTTTTATCTAATTGATGGAACAAGATGGAACTATGTTAATGTTGAATGTGATGGACAATGTAATGATTTTCCCACTAAACAACTAAATGTTTTCGGATTTGAAATAAAAAAAATTATAATTTTGAAAATTTCTCAGTATAAGAATCATATTGAGATTACAAATGATAAAAGGAAGGAATAATGTATTTTTGACACCTTCATGAGGAAATTTTCACCTAATTTTAGTGGTTCAATCGATCTACTAATTATTGAGTAATGGGTCACTACCTTTGGAAATATATTTTTTGTTCTCTAGTCCTCAGAAAATGAAAATGTTATCTTAGTTATTTTTTGTTTGTAATGTGATGTGGATAAATAGTGGAATGTTATCAAGAATAAGTGGAAATGGGATGAAATTGATTCCATGAAGCTGGATGATTTTAGGATCTAATTTTTCAATTAGTACATTCCCTGTACTATTTATAAAATGATGAAGAAGTTACTTCTTAATAATAAGAATAAGAAAGATGAATAGTCTGGTTCCTATGAGTAAAATTTTACAAGAACTATGAGGTAAACTTATAGTAATAATATTTAACCATAAAGTAATATTTATATACTATTCAGTTGATTAAAACCAAGTATTCGAAGGGTGTTATCCATAAGATACTTCGGTAGATATGATGAAATACTTTCATGTTCTATCATGGTAGAAATAGAGATTGGATTCACCCATAAATATCATGGTTTTTATATTTAAATAAATATGGAATTGAAAGAAAATTATAATAAAAAACCATGCTTGGAAGAAGAGAAGTATTCATTTTTTTCAGAAGTGTATAAAGTTGCAAGGAGGGAATTTTTATAAGAGGAATGGTGGACCTTTTATGTGAATAAAATAAGGTTATCGACAAATTAAATTCCAAAGTAATGGGAATAAGTTGGATAATAATTTAAATATAGAGAAATGACCATATAATGAACTACCCACACTCTAATGTCATAATTACAAGGAGTATGAACATTATGTTAACCAGCCCATGAAACAGATGGATAATAATGATAACTGATGGCAGCAAAAAATTATACCCAGAGATAAAGGGAAATATCATGTGATCACTATTTTCAATGTGGGATAAAATAACGAAGTGGTTGAAGGGACACTTCACATCCAATCTAGAGCTATTAATGGTATGATGATCACACCACAAGTATATAAATATTCCCCAATTGATTTTTATAGTAATGTGATACCCATATATATATTCTCTAGTTGAATTTGATGTGATTTCGAGCATGGATATTATTTATTTATATAAATCCCAAGTCAATTTTTGAGAAAGGTAATTCATATTTTATATTCTGAACTAACCCACAATTGTCTTTCGGTGTGAGGATAAATGTGAACATACAATGGAAATTATGTAAATTGTATGGGTCTTTATTCTAATTCAATGTGGGTATTTATCTCTAATGGTTGGGAAGAAACTCAAAATTGATGATATGCCTATAGTATAGGAGTTTGTTGATGTCTTTCTAGAATAGTTTCCTAGTCTTCCATTAAATCATTAATTTGAGTTTCCAATAGAACACATTCATAATACCGCACCTATTTAAAATAATCCATGTAGAATGGTCCAAATTGAGATATGGGAATCAAAGATAAAACTCTATCAAAATATTGACAAGGTATTAATTTGTCCTATTGAATCACAATTGGGTGCACCTTTACTTTTTTTAAGAATAAAGGTGGATAAATGCAATGACTAGCGGAATGGCCTGAAGGCCTTCTTTTTTATTGATTTTCTGATAACCCCCCTTTCAAGGGATGAGGGGGAACCCTTATAAGGACCATAGGCTTTAGGAATTACATTTTCCGTTGGCTTGGAGACATTACATGACCCATAGGTCTTAGGAAAATCATAGAGACTATGACTACTTGAAACTGCTCCTCCCCAGCATCTGCATCATGATCAGATCTCCACCTTTTCATGAATGTTCAGCTACCATGTCCATGTGAAAAGTTACACAAGAACAGTACCGATGGAAAATTTACTACCCTCTTATTCTTAAAAAGTCTGTTTTGCCCTGCTCTGGTGGATGTGCCCTACTCTTTTACTCCTCTAGAGTAGTTCCTTGTAGAATCTATATGTACAACTGCAAATCAGGTGGTCCTGAAGGCCTTGAGGTGGCATGAAGTCCATTAGGTGGCCCAAAAGCCTTACTGAACCGGAGGCCTGGGTGGCTCGAAGGCCTTAAGGACTCCAAGCCCAAACTGGTGGCCCAAGGTGAATAGTTATGACTGCTACAATACCTGCTGCAGTACAGCTACAGTGCCTACTACTGTAACTACTACAGTATCTACTACAGTACCCCCTAAATTATGCCTCCACCTGGTTTTGAACCTAGGTCTCATGGATGCACTTAGAGAGACCTCACCAACTAGGTTGAGGCTCAAGTGTAGGATAAATGCGATGATTTATCAATTTTCAGAAACTTAACAAAATCACGATCAAGATTAAGTATCATCTACCCCATATTTAATGATTATTTGATTAATTATGAGGATCTAAATATTTTTCCATGATTGATCTTTGATCTGGATACTTTTTTGGGGGGTTCAAAATTGATTCCATTTTTTCAACTAAATCCCCTATTATCTTCAAATATTTAATAAATAAAGTCTTTAGAGAAAATCATGATCAATTTGTGGAAGTCATTATATATGATATTGTTATATATTAAGAACATAAAGATTACTATATCATTGAACTTAATACCCTAAGTAAGGATATTTTATATGAAAAATTCACCATGTGTGAATTTTCGATACATAAATTTCCTTTTTAGGTCATATAATCTTAAGAGAGGGTATATTAGTGGACCCATCAAGGATATAAGTTATTATAAATTATCCTAGACCAACCATTATGACTGAGATCTATTGTTTTATTATATATTATAGATATTATTTATGCTTTTTGAATAAATTATCATTGATATATAATCTACTCACCAAGTTAACTCAGTAGGTAGTTAAGTTCCTTTAGACTAATGAGTATGAAGAGACTTTCAAGGGACTAAAGAGAAGGTTAGTCAATGCACCCATGCTCACACTACCCTATATTGGAGAAGGGATTTTTATTTATAGTGATGAAGTGAAAATGGGGTTGGGGTTTTCTTATTTAGAATGATATAGTAATAGTGTATTCCTCATTCCAATTAATGTTTAATGAGAAAAATTACCCAACTCGTGATTTAGAGTGAGAAGTGGTAATCTTTGTATTAGTGATCTAGAGGAATAATCATTATAGATAGAGGTGTGAAAAATATAATGATCAAAAAAATTTAAAGTATATATCACCTATTAAGAGTTGATTATGCTTCAAATAAGATGGGCATATTTGCTTAAGGATAATTACTATTCAATACACTATCTCCTTTGAAAATTGAATAAGGTGGATTATGATTTGAGTCGAAAGGTTCTTTCTAGATTATTAATAATGAGTATTAGAAAAGATCTAATATTTATGGATTTTCAAAGTATGGAACATGAAATATTAAAGGAAAGGGGAAAATATTATCTTTATTAAATAAGTGTTCAACCATCTATCCATGTAAAAATAAAAGAGGTGCAATATAAATATATAGATAGAAAATAATGTGAAAAATATTCATAAATTCAACCTTGATTATAATGGAAATATAAGGTACAAGAAAACAGTATGTGTCCTTTCGATAATAGATCTAAAGAATGTACTATGGGAATAAGTGCATAGCTCATCATTCTTTGTTCATCAGGGAAATTTGAAAATATACAGAGATATGAAAGAGTTTTTTGGTTGATACAACATGAATAAAGATATTTTGGATTATGTATCTCAGTTCTTGGTATGTCAATAAGTTAAGGATAAGAGACATAATTCTAAGGTGATGTTGCAAACATTACCCATACCATAATGGAAATGGGAAAACGTCATGATGGATTTCATTTTTGGACTCTCAAAAACATCTAAAGGCCATATTCATATTTGGTTTATAGTCAATATCCTTATGAATTCAGTTGTGTTCACTAATATCAGATAATATTTCTTTATTGATCATCTTGGTAAGATATATGTTAAATAAGTTGTATTGTTACATTGGGTGTCACATTCTACTATACTTGATTGGGATCTGAGTTTTGCTCTAAATTTTGGAGAAGTCTTCAGCAAGATCTAGATACAATGTTGTGTTTCAGTTCTACTTATCATCCTTATAAATAAGTCTAGTATTATAGGGACACTAAAACCTCAAGGATGTGTTGATCTCTTTATCTCTATATTCCAAATGTGGTTGGGATCGACACCTTCCTCGATTAGAGTTTACTTACAACAATATCTTTCAAATGATAAATCATATGGGTCCTTATGAAGACCAATATGGAAGTATGTGTAAGACTATTAAATACTTGGATAAAGTTGTAGAAAAAAGTTATTGGTTCCTAAGCTATCTGATTAAATTTTATAGAATGTTAAATCCATTTATAATAATATCAAGGTAGGTTAGAGTCAGCAGAAGAGTTATGCAAGAATTTTTCGGCATGATCTGGAATTTAATGTCGGTGAGAAGTTTTTACAAAGAATTTATCCATGGAAGAAGGTTATGATATTCAGAAATAATGAAAATTTAAAAACATAGTACATTAGTCCCTTAAATATTCATGATTTAGTAGGTACGGTAGCCTATCACAAGGAACTCCAACAAAACCTTTCTCAAGTTCATGATGTGTTCCATGTGTCTCTCCTAATGAAGTACATATCTGATCAATCGCATGCAATGAAGTCAGCTTTTAAACCACTTGTTCAAGATATTTCCTCTAAATAATAACCAATATAAATATTTTATCATAGAGATAATGTTCTATGAAACAAAACTACTCACCTAGTCAATGTTTTTGAGAATAAGAAACTAGAGAATGAAACATGGGGACCTGAGGTTGTGATGATGTAGATATTTCCTCATTTATTTATCCTAGAGCAATGTAATTTTAAGGGTGAAATTAATTTTATTAGGGTGTATAATTTAATAACACAAGATTTTATATGTGTTTCCTTTTAAATAAAAGTTGAAGTATTTTTTATCTTTTCTTACTGGCAACCCCAAGTCTATATCAACCACGATATAGTAAATCCTTATTACCTAGAAACTAAATTGGAAGGTATTACTATTAATAAACACTTCATAAAAAAAATTTATAAATTTTTTTATTAATGTAAATGTGTTAATTACTGTATAATAAATAAGTACCCACTTTTCAGTAGTCATTTTATCCTTAAAAATGGTTTTTATCACATTTTTATATACAAACATTATTTTCAAGAAATTATAGAAATTTTATTTGATGAAATGAAATTAATTTTTAAATTATTATTTAATTATTGACTTACGGTGAATATTTAAGATTTTTCTAAAAATATGTATTTTTCATGGAATAGTGGGGGATGATGATTTTTGTAAAAAAATTCATTTATTTTCATGAAAATGTACCATTATGTTTTTAATTTTATATTAAATTTACAAAAATGTACTTAAATTACAAATAATATAATTAATTACATAGGAATCATCATTATACTTGATTTTGTAATAAGTTGGTTTTTGGGCTTAAAAACATTTTACTAAAATACTATTTTTAAGCGGGAAAGGTGTTTGTCCTAATAAATTATTTTAATCTCAACTGATTAATATTTTTAATGAAATATATAGATTATATATTCAATATAATATTTTAAAATTCATTTTATGGTTTTTACATGGCATGAAATTGAAGTAAATTATGTTTTTCCCTTAAAAGTTCATTTTTCGAAAATGAATTTTTTTGATGTGGTTTGTGCACTGTTTCTGACGCTTTCACCAGGGCGTGCGCATCTGTCTGTGGAGGACGCGCAGTTGTTGCCCCGCATTCCCACTTTCCAAAGGTGGGTGGCATGTGTTCCTTGTTCAAGGACGTTTGCTCCTTGATCAAAATAGGATGATGGGATATCAGTTCTTCCTTCCGTGGATTCCTCCTCGGAACTCGTCACCTGGTCCGGGTCTCCCTTATAGATTAAGTCGTGTTTCGTGAATCTTGTTCCCGGTGCCATATATTCATGGACACCGGTTAATTACACTACTTCATTCAGGACATTCCATGGGGTCTTGACATGTTAGTAACCTTCGATTGGAGTAGATGACAACATCTGGCATGTCGGGGAATCTCTGGGTGCATGGACATAGGAGAACATGTATTCTTCATCATAAGAGGGAATCTCAAGAGTGAAAAACTTGATGCATCCCACGTTGAATGAGGGTAATCACATTCCATATGCATGTATCTTAGGTTTTTCTCAGCTGGCCATGTTTAACATAGGGTATGCTGCAAGTTTAACGTCTATCAGAGATGGTTACACCAAGGGCATGTCTTCTGTGGTTTTCCTCAGGCATCTCATGTTTAACACAAGGTAGGCTATGAGTTTACTATCTTTTGAAGACAGAATGAGAGTGATCAAAAAGTCCCATAGAGATGGATCAGATTGGAACATCCCAAGGAGGGAACACCTAGAAGATGAATGGATCAGAACGCCCAATGAGGACGGATCCGAGGTGGTGTGCCCCATGTAGGGGAGATGTCACACCATAATGGATGATCTAAACAGTACTGAGGGTGGATTAGGGATAGTGCACCCAATAATGGGGGCACCAAGGTTTAATATTGGCTGGGATTGAAACTCATGGAGGTTTCTTACGTACCCTACGTAGAGGGCAGGGATCAAAACCAACGTTGTTAGAAGGGGTGATGATTCGGGGTGTATAGAAAGGAGAATGACACGGAGACATGCTGGGGCATACGCAGGGTTAGCTTCCCGGGTTCCGCAAGGAGAGGCGCTGGGATGAATGGCATGATCTCACCGGAATGTGGCGGCCTGGTTAAGAATCAGGATGGGTGATGGATGGATGAATGAAGTGGAGGGGGAATGAAGTGGGACCATCGCAAGGGTGACGGTGAAGTTGGGCTTGAGCCTCAAAGAGACCTCCTACGTATCCCCATGGCAGGGAGTCAAAGTCAGCATAGTTCGGTGGGATGATGGGACACCTGAGGAGGCGAACCGTGAGAATGGACGCATGGATGAGACCCAGAAGAAGTGGAACCTCCAGGTTGGGGCATGAGCTTCCCGAGACATATAGGCTCGAGGGAGAGATCAGAATGAGACATGAGTGATGGACTCGAACCTCAGGGAGGCTTCCTACATATCCTCGTGAAAGGGATTCAAAGTCAACATAGTTCAGGAGAGGGTGGGAACCAACGTGAAGGTGGACCTGGGGTCCAATGGTTGTTGGGATTGAACCTCGTGGACGCTTCCTATGTACCCATCCTTGGAAAGGATCAAAGGCCTCATAGTTTAGGTATGGGGAATGGGGATTACACTCTAAGATGCCCAAGGTGTTGTTGAACCAACGTGAAGATGTTCAGATCAACCAGTTGGTGGGATTGAACCACGAGGAGGCTTCCTACGTACCATGCCTTGACATGGATCAAAGTCCTCATAGTTCGGGAATGGTGGGTGGGGAACCGACCTGAAGATGGTCGGATTGACCGGGGGTGGGATTGAACCCCGTGGAGGCTTCCTACATACCATGCCTTGACAAGGATCAAATTCCTCATTGTTCTGGATGGGCCATTTGGGGATTACACTCTGAGGCGGCCCAAGGTGTTGGTGAACCAACGTGAAGATACTCGGAACGACCGGGTGGTGGGCTTGATCCTCGGGGAGGCTTCCAACGTACCATGTCTTGACATGGATCAAAGTCCTCTTAGTTTGGGAATGGTGGGTGGTGAACCAACATTAAGATAGTCGGATCGACCAGGTGGCGGGCTTGAACCTCGGGATGCTTCTTACGTACCATGCCTTGACATGGATCAAAGTCCCCAGAGTTTGGGATGGGGAATTTGGGGCTTACGCTCTGAGGCGGCCCAAGGTGTCGGTGAACTGATGTGAAGATGGTCAGAATGACCGGGTGGTGGGATTAAACCTCGTGGAGGCTTCCTACATTCCTTGACTTGGAAAGGATCAAAGTCCTCATAGTTCAGGTAGGGGGCATGGGGCTTACACTCTAGGCTACCCAGAGTGTGGGTGAACCAACGTGAAGATGGTCAGAACGACCAGGTGTTGGGCTTGAACCTCAAAGAGGCTTCTTATGTACCTTGCCTTATGAAGGATCAAAGACCTTATAGTTCATTTGGTGGCATGGGGCTTATGCAAGGAAGCTGCCCAGGTGCCTTTATTGAGTGGAAATGGTGGATGGGGATTACGCAAGGATGCTTCCCGGGTGCCGCTATAGAGCGGCAATGATGGATGGGGCTTACGCAGGGGGTGTTTCTCGGGTTCTGCTATGGAGCTGCAATGGTGGATGGGGCTTATGCAAGGGTGCTTCCCGGGTGCCGCTATGGAGCGGCAATGGTGGATGGGGCTTATGCAAGGGTGATGCCTGGGTCCCACTATGGAGTGGCAATGGTGGATGGGGCTTACGCAAGCATGATTCCCTGGTGCCGCTAGGGAGTGGAAATGGGGGATGAGGCTTACGCAAGGAAGATGCCCGGGTGCCACTATGGAGCGGCAATGGCGGATGGGGCTTACGCAAAGAAGTTTCTCATGTGTCTTCCTCATGTCTTTCCATGAGGGAATCCCAACATACTGGTGGGTTGAGGTATTCACATATGCGCTAGCACACAAGAGGGATAATTCCAATGGCGTTGGAATCAGTCCGAACAAAGGGAGAAGAAAAGTTTGAATCACATGCTTGATATTCAGAATGCAATGACGGTGGCGTGGCGATAGAGGCTAACTGTCAACCATATTCGAAACACAGTATACAGATCGCGTTAGCCTGAAATGGGGATGAACAAATGAGGGTTGACTACTGATTGTGTTCGAAACACAGGACCGTACTCAAAGTTTTGTCCAAAGTCTTATGAGGCATTAGCCCAAGACGGTAGGTGAGATGAGGCAGCATGTGACCAGGCCGTTAGGGGGTCCCTTCGGACATGTAAGTGAATGAAGATCCTAATGGAGGACACACAAAGCATGAGGTGGAGTGATGGAATGTTTGAACGGATTCCAACTCACTTGAAATTATGCCATTGTAATCATGGCATGAGGCATCTTATGCTTTTCACATAAGGCGTCTCTTATTTGGAACAAGAGTCATCCTATTATTGAATGATGGGGAGTACTACAGTTTATAGTCATGTAGAGAGGAATGATGGCATCTTATTCTTGGAGCATAAGGAATATCTCATTTAGAGCATGAGGCATCCTATGTTTGGAACATAGGGAGTACTATAGTTTAGAGTCAAGTAGAATGGACTGCTATCATCTTATACTTGGAGCATAAGGCATATCTCGTATAGGGAAAAAGGAATCCTATGTTTGGAACATAGGGTGAACTACAGTTTATAGTCATATGGAGAGTACTATTATCATCTTATGCTTGGAGCACAAGGCATCTCTCATATAGAGCAAGAGGCATCCTATGTTTGGCACATAGGGCATTCTACAGTTTATAATCATGTAGATATGTTTTTTCGCATCTCATGCTTGGAGCATAAGGCATCTCTCATATAGAGAAAGAGGCATCCTATGTTTGACACATAGGGATTACTATAGTTTAAAGTCATGTAGATAGTACTATTGGAATAAGGCACCTAGCAATTTTTGGTGTTGGTACTTATGCAAGAGCGGCCCTATGGTTCGACTTGGCATAGGAGTCAGGTAATGGAATTTGGATGAGTTGGTTGAGGGATGATTCGACTCAAGGGACTTGGGGGAATTGATGATGAGAATCTCAAATCATGACATAGGAAATGAACCAAGAGGAATACATCACTCAAAGTGTTTCATGGTGTGAGGAGGAGTATCTAAAATCATGGTATTCCACAGGTGGAAGGTGGGTGCGCATAAGGGCACATTGGAAAATCCAGACGCCCCAGCTCGAAAATTTTGTGGTACGACTCTCCATTTTTCAGGAGGTTTTAGTGGCGGTAGTGAAGGGACCGGCCCAAAGGGATGGGACCGCAGCCCGGCAATGCCCTCGAGTGGGCGTGCGGGGGCGCAGCCCCCGCGGTATGGATCGGCGGGCGTAGGCTTGGATAATATTGCGCGGAATTGGAGTGACACAAATTATGGGTTGCGACCAAGGAGGATGGATTGCACGTAATAGGGAAGGCCTACGTGAAATTGGGTAGGCTTGCGCGCAACACAGGACATGTGTGTGGAAAACACCAGGTCGATGTGAAATAGGGGAGTTGGGTGCGCAAAATGGAAGATGGGTGCACAATAGGCGACGCGGGTGCGCAATAAGGGAGCGGTGCACGCAAAAGGGGAGGCATGCACGCAATACGGGATCTGGGTGCACAATACGGGATGTGTGTGAGCAATAGGGGTGTCGTGCACGCAAAAGGGAAGGAATTTTGTGAAAAATTGGAGAGTTTCCCCCCTTTACGTGCAAAAGTTATGTTTTGTGCGCAAGATATGGGATCTTCCGCGCGGGCATGGAAAATTCAGACTTACGCGCATCAAATCGGCGGCCGACCTCTAGGGGCCTCCTCGGATGAAGGGGGTGCACTTGTATTTATAGGAGGAAACTCGAGAGTCAGTGAACATAAAATTAGGTGTGCGCAAAGTGTTTTCCCCATGCCAGGCGGTGCGCGTAAAATTACGCGCGTGCAAGGCGGTGCGTGTAAAATTCTGTGCGCACAAAGATGGGTGCAAAATATTCCGTGCGCTCAAGGATGGGCGGATAATATTCCACACGCTCAAGGAAGAGCGTGTAATATTCTGCGTGCGCAAATGGTTTTCCATGCGAGACTCCTTTTTTACATGAAAATCCATACTTTTCCCCAAAACTGTCCTGGATAGCCATTTCCAGCAACCCGACATCGAACAGCCATAAATTCTGATCTGTAACTCCGTTTGGGATCCATGACCATTATAATCGAAGATTGAAGAACGATCTAAGCTCTGGGATAATTTATGGGAGCATTTGAAAAATTTTGGTGAAGAATATTTCAGGGTCAGCAAATTCCATCCCAAAGAACACGTTCTGACGAGGACGACGAGGGAAAGGTAGACCGCGTTCTGAGGAAACGACTGAGGAAAACACATTCCTTGGGGTCCATTGTACCTTAATCCTATTGGGGAGATAGTTGACTAAATCTCTAATCCTGTGTGAGCCATGCTCGGTGCGGGAAGAAAGAGGTAATAAGAGCTCCTATACGAGAGTGCTAAACAATGGAAGGTGTGAGGGGATCAGTATGGGACATTGATCAACATTTGGGAGAATCCTAAAAGAGAGGGGTCACATCTGGAGAACATATCTCTTTGTACAACCGACCTGCTTCCCCCACTATGCACTAGTGCACAAGCCGGGTAATGCCAGGGGCGTTAGAATCAATCCAAACATAGGGGAGTGGAAGGTGTGAATCAGGATACCCAAAATCCGGAACACTATGTGGGTGTGTTACAATGAAGGATAACTTTTAACCGCGTTCAAAACACAGTATCCTTATTGCATTAGCCTAAAATGGAGATAAAAAATGAGGGTTGATCATTGACCATGTTAGAAACATGGGGCCTAACTCAAAATACTACCCATTAGTCTTCCAGAACGTTGGCCCCGGATAGTAGGTGAGCCATAGGCCGAGCATCCATGCTGTTAGGGGGTTCTTTTAGAAAAGAAAGAGGAAGCGGGTCCGAATAAAGGGCACAAAAATCCTAATGTGTGGAGTGAAGGGTTGTTCAAATGGAGTCCAACACTCTTGAAATTACGCCACCATGGTGAAGACACATTCGGTGGGTACATCGGTCTGATCAGGGATCAAACATACATCCGACTAGGACCTCTCTAGTATGGACCTGGAATGCTATGTAGTTTTACATCATACCAATAAAGATGATAGACATTTTGTTTAAACTTCATACATTGTGGACGGTGCACATAGTTTAAAGGTCGTACTTCATGGACCAGGGATAATAGTTTAAAGTCATGGTGCATGGACTGTAGGCTCCTAGTTTAAGGTCATAGAGACTGGACCATGGTTGGGGCAGATGGACCAAAAGGGGTAATGACCATGGGGCTTTGCCCAAGACGAAATGTCTGTGCGTCACTACGTATCCCATAGGGATGACAATAAATCCAAATGAAGTTCTTGGGGCACAATGTGGTTAGAGACCAACACTGGCAGGGAGAATCCTCTCTGGAGAGGAAACTAACGCATCCCATGATTAACATAGGGCATCCTGAACTTGTTGAGGGTAGAACCACAGTTTAGTGTCATTTTTTGAGGACATATGGACTTGTACAGTTTAACGTCATATGATAGGATGTAGAATGAAAGGTAATATCCCAAGAAAGGAATATGTGGTGTGGTAGTTATAAACCCGGCGTGAATGGGGACTTGGAGTCCGGATCACACCACGTATCCCTGGAGGAAACTCTTCAGGTCAAGGGACCAAAATTAAAAATTAGGTTGGCCCGAAGAAAAGTGGTCGGGAAATCTTGTGTATCCCATGAAGATGGAAATCATTCCATACATATTTCTGAGAGTACAGTTTAACGTCATGCAAGATGAAGGGCAAGGTTGTTCCAGTACACGTCCTACCAAAACTACTAAACCCACGTGAGTCGTGCTCGATGTGGGAAACAAGTAGTGGTGGGACATTCACGGTATGGGAAGGAACATGTTAGGGGTGAGGGTACGCTCGGTGAATGACATCCAAATGATTTTGACCCATCCATTTAATGCACCTAGATACAAAAAGAAGTAAATCTGAGTATGTTGGAATTCCACTTGAACATAAGGAAGTGGAAATATGTGAATCATGATGCTAAAGATCTGGACCAAAATGATGGTGGCCTGACAATAGGGGATATCTATTGACCATGTTCAAAACACAGTATTCATATTGCGTTATCCGGGAATGGGGACAGATAGATGAGGGTCGACCGCTGACCATGTTCAAAACACGGGACCTGTTGCAAATGTCGTCTGAGGTCGTTAGGGACGTTGACCCGAGACAGTAGGTGAGCCAAGGCGGCATGAGACCAGGCCGTGAAGGGGGCCCCTTCGGATGTGGAAGAGGTTGAGGATCCAAATAATGGGTTCACAAATATTGGGCATGGAAAGAGGGGAATATCCCCATGAAAATTCCACACTTCGGGTTCTTTTTTCGGATGCATCTGAGTACGACAATGAGACGTATCAGATAGAGGGAGTCGAGTCCCTTCCCAAGGATGAGGGTCCTGGGGGTGAAAAATTCTAGTATAATGGTCATAGGATAATCCATTAAGGGGTATTGATTTAATGAATTGGGAATAGGGAGGCGAAGTATCCAAAGATGACGCGTTGTTCCCGTAGGGAGATCTTAGTTTACGGTCAGAGAGCTCAGACCAGGTGGGGAGAAAACGTGGGAGACACATGGTGCGGCCTTTTCAAAACCCACCATGGATGAGGGACCCTGAGGTACTTGTTACACCACATGTTCCTCAGAGATTTTGGGACGAGGGGCCAAAAGAGAGGGGACAAAATTTTGGATTCCTAGGGCTGGACCCAGAGACAAGATTCCTTGGCGTTCCTACATATCCCATGTTGATGGGAATCAAGCCATATGTAGTTCTTGAAGATGTCGTGTTGTTTAATGTCTTGCGGCAAGGACGTAGAGTGGTCTTATTTTACGGTCATAGATATTGGACCATGGATGGTATGAAACATGGGAGACACATGGTGGGGTAACTATAAAACCCGAACTAAATGGGAACCGAGGGTTCCGACCACCATGTGTTCCTTGGTGAAGTTTTAGGTAGAGGTACTGAAAATGAAAGTTAAGTTGGGCCCGAGGCAAAGTTCATGGGCATTCCTACATACCCCGTGAGGGTGGGGACCAAGCCCCATGTAGTTCTAAAAGAGATCTTAGTTTGTGGTCTTAGAGCTCGGACCATGGAGGAGTGGAATCCCTCCAAGTAAGTACCATCCTCAACCTGATCCCTAAGCCCACGTGAGTCATACTCGGTGTGGAAAACATGGGCGGAAGAGGTTTGTTGCAATACCTGGAATGCATGCCAAATGGAAATCAGTGTGGAACCCCGAATGATTCCTTTATCGCGGATTTCTTCCTCCTAATGTGCGAATGCGCACTGAGGAATAGTACCATGAGTTTCGAAGTTCTACTTGAACATAATGATGTGGAGAAGGATGTGAATCATGTTACTGACATTTAAGGCTTGAAGGGGCTGGCATGACGATGGGGGATAACTATTGACTGTGTTTCAAACGCAACATCCATATTGCATTAGCCTGGAATGGGAAAAACAAATGAGAATCGACCGCTGAACAAATTCGCAACATGGGACTTGTATCAATTTGTTACTCGAAACCCTTGAGGACGTTAGGCCGTAACGGCAGGAGAGCCCTTAGACATAGAATCCATGCCACTTGGGGGGGTCCCTTCGGGTGTGAAAGGTGATGGAAGCCCTAATGAAGGGGAACACGAAGCCTGGGAAATGGGTGAAAGCATGTCTGAGTAGAGTCCAACATTCCATGTGCGAAACCAGAGTACCCTTGGGCACATTGGTGAATCACTGAAGAGGATCGAGGGGCTCATCTTGAGAGCGGCCGATATGAAAAGATGAGTATAGAACAAGGTTACGGAGAACTATAAGAAGGAAGTAAATGGTGTGGTCATTACCAACCTGACGTAAATGAGGACATAGTCCCATACCACACCATATACTCCTATCCTAGGGAAAGGCTAGGCCAAGGGGCCCAGATAACAGGGAGATATCTAAGAGATTGGGATAGACCTGAAGTCTAGAAATTTGGGCGGTCCTACGTATCCCATGAGGATGGGAATCAATCCACACGTAGTTCTTGATGGCGCATGGGGGTAAGATACCCTAATGAGGGGGGTGTACGGTATGGAGAGTAACCCGACGAGAATGAGGACATAATCCCATACATCGTCGTACACTCCTAAATAGGAACTTGGGCCAGGGGCCCGAAAAGGATAAGGGGCTTGAAGATGGGCCTTGGACGGGAAGTACCAACTAGTCTACGGTTTAATGTCTTGTAGTGAGGATGAATAAAGGAGGAAGATACACCAAACAAGGGAGGTGTATGGCACGGTAAATAACCTGATGTGAATGTGGACATAATCACATACCACGTCGTATAATCCTAAACAGGAACTTGGGCTGGGGACCTGAAAAGGCCAAGGGGCCTGAGGTCGGGCCTTGGTCATGAAGGTCTGACCAGTTTGTAGTTTAACGTCTTGCGGTGAGGAAGAAGAGAGGATTAGGTATCTCATCTGGGGATGTGTACAGCACGGTAAGTAACCAGACGTGAATGAGGACATAATCCCATACCACATTCCACACTCCCATAAGAGAGAACCTGGGACAGGGGCTCGAAAAGGCCAATGGGCCTGAGGATGGTCCTCGGATGGAAAGTCCATACGTCCTCTCATATGGTTACCGCCTCATCACAACTCTAAAGCCCATGTGAGTAGTGCTCGGTGTGGGAAACAAGGAGCCGGTATCGGCTCTCCCTGTCATATGGGGGACTAAAACCGGGCTTTTCCCGAAGGGAGTTCATCACTTGGAGATAAAACGGGGGAGAATGAACCACTACACTCAATGTTTGGGACATCTTTGGTTGGTTACAACGTCGCAGGATAGCTGTTGACCATGTTCGAAACACAGTGTCCCAATAGTGACCTGAAATGGGAATAACAAATGAGCATCGACCGCTGACCATATTCGCAATGCGGGACTTGTATTGGCTTATTTCTCAACATCCCCGATGGCGTTGGCTGGATGTGGTAAGAGATCCCTTAGTCCTAGAATCCAAACCATTCGGGGTCCTTTTGGATATAGAACGTCATGGAAACCCAAATGATGGGGCTCAAGATGCATGGCATGGATTGTGCTCACAGGAGAGATGATAAATGAAGGGAAGGATGTCTCAAGGGGATATGTGTGGCATGGACAACATATCCCAATAGGACTGAGGACACAAATTCCCTAACCCATCACACAATCCTAGATGAGAACTTGGGCCAGGGGCCCAGAAAGGCCGAGGAACCAGAGGCTGGGCCAAGGATGGGACATTCCAGCCAGTTTGCAGTTTATTGTCATGCAAGACTAGTGCAGAGTGGTTTTAGGTCCTTTAGTTGGGATAGATCACACAGTTTAACGTCTTTTGATATAGACGGTTGTGATATTAGTTTAAGGTCATAGGGATCGGACTATTTTGTAGTTTATTGTCATGCAGGACAATAATGAACAGTTTAACATCTTGAAGGACGATGATGTAGTTTAATGTCATGCAGGAAAATATATAGTTTAACGTCATGCAAGATGATGATGTAGTTTAAAGTCCTACAGGACGATAATGAGCAGTTTAACATCATGACAGATGAAGATGAACAGCTTAACGTCATGCAGGACGATGATGCAGTTTAAATTCGTGCAGGATGATAATGTACAGTTTAACGTCATGACGAACAAAGATGAACAGTTACATGTCATGTAGGATGATGATGCATTTTAAATTCATGCAGGACGATAATGAGCATTTTAACATCATGACAGACGAAGATGAACAGTTTAACATCATGCAAGACGATGATGCAGTTTAAAGTCATTGAAGACAATAATGAGCAGTTTAATGTCATGATGGATGAAGATGAACAGTTTTACGTCATGCAGGACGATGATGTAGTTTAAAGTCGTGCAGGATGATAATGAGCAGTTTAACGTCCTGACGGACAAAGATGCAAAGTTTTACGTCATGCAGAATGATGATGCAGTTTAAATTCATTCAAGATGATAATGAGCAGTTTAACGTCATGACAGATGAAGATGAATAGTTTTACGTCATGCAAGATGATGATATAGTTTAAAGTCATGCAGGATGATAATGAGAAGTTTAACGTCATGACGGACGTAGATGAATAGTTTTACATCATGCATGGAGATGATGTAGTTTAAAGTCATGTAGGATGATAATGTGCAGTTTAACGTTATGATGGATAAAGATGGATAGTTTTACATCGTGCAGGATGATGATGTAGTTTTAAGCCATTTTGGACGATAATGAGTAGTTTAACATCATGACAGACGATGATGAATAGTTTAACGTCATGCAGGATAATGATGCAGTTTAAAGTCATGTTGGATGATAATGTGCAATTTAATGTCATGACGGATGAAGATGAATAGTTTTACGTCATGCAGGATGATGATGCAGTTTAACGTCATGCAGGATGATAATGTGTAGTTTAACGTCATGATGGACGAAGATGAACAATTTAACGTCATGTAGGATGATGATGCAGTTAAAAGTCATGATGGACGACAATGATCAGTTTAACGTCATGACAGACGAAGATGAACAGTTTAACATCATGCATGACGATGATGCAGTTTAAAGTCATGTTAGATGATAATGTGCAGTTTAATGTCATGACGGATGAAGATGAACAGTTTTACATCATGCAGGATGATGATTCAGTTTAGAGTCATGTAGGACAATTATGTGCAGTTTAACGTCATGACGGACGAAGATGAACAATTTAACGTCATGCAGGACGATGATGCAGTTTAAAGTCATGTTGGAAGATAATGAGTAGTTTAACATCATGATAGACGAAGATGAAAAGTTTTACATCATGTGGGATGATTATGCAGTTTAAAGTCATAAAGGATGATAATGTGCAGTTTAACATCATGATGAACAAAGATGAACAGTTTTACGTCATGCAGGATGATGATGCAGTTTAAATTCATGCAGGAAGATAATGTGCAGTTTAACGTCATGATGGATTAAGATGAATAGTTTAATGTCATGTAGGATGATTATGAAGTTTAAATTCATGTTTGACGATAATGATCAGTTTAACGTCATGACGGATGAAGAGGAATAGTTTTACGTCATGCAGTACGATGATGCAGTTTAATGTCATGTTGGGCGATAATGAGCAGTTTAGTGTCATGATATATGATGATGAACAATTTAACGTCATGTGGGATGATGATGCAGCTTAATGTCATGCAATTAGGACATGGTTGTCACGCAGTTTAACGTCATGCAACTAGATGTTAAACCACACGGATTGTGTCGATAGAGGGATGGTTATCTCTACCCCATTCTGTAGGGTTGGGATGAGGGGGGAATCTATATAATGGGATTTCCCCAAAATTCCCTTATCATAATGAACCTTCCATGAGCTGGTGTCAAGGCCACAGGGAGGACCTCCGTAGTTGAGGCGACGTGGTATTTGGGATGACACAGAGGGTCATAAGGGTGGTAGGGATGACTACATTCCCTCAATCCAGAGAGGCGAAGAAACCAAGATCGTGGGTGTGACCGGGCGATGGATCCTGGAAGGTGTGGAAGCCTGGAGAGTTAGTACGATGCGGGAAATGGATCTCGGAAGTCCTGGAATCCTGGATGTTGGTAAGACGGGGCGATGGAGCCCAAAAGTCCTGGAAGCCTGGATATCGGTACGACGGGGTGATGGAGCCTGGAAGTCGTGGAAGCCTGTACATCGGTATGATGGGGTGATGGAGTAAGGAAGGCGTGGATTCCTGGACCTCAGTACGATGGGGCGATGGAGCCCGGAAGGCATGGAAGCCTGGACATCGGTACAATGGGAGCGATGGAGCCTGGAAGGCATGGATGCCTGGACGTCGGTACGACGGGGGCGATGGAGCCTGGAAGGCTTGAAAGACTTGACATCGGTATGATAGGGAGATGGAGCCTATAAGGCATGGAACCTTGGTCGTTGGTATGATGGGGCGATGGAGCCCGAAAGCTGTCGAATCATGGACGTTGATACAACGGGGGATATTGAGCCCGGAAGGCATGGACGCTTGGACGTCGGTACGACAGGATGATGGAACTTGAAATGTTTGGAAGCCTGGACGTTGGTATGATGGGGCAATGTAGCCCGGAAGGCGTGGAAGCCTGGACGTTAGTACGATGGGGTGATGGATCCCGGAAGGTGTGGAAGCCTAGACCTTGGTACGACTGGGCGATGGAGCCTGGAAGGCATGGAAGCCTGGATGTCAGTACGATGGGGTGATGGATCCCGGAAGGCGTGGAATCCTAGAGTGTCATCTCATAAGGCAAGACAACTTTTTTTATGCATAGGGAGGACATCCATGTAGAATGGTAGCTGTGCAGGGAGAACCTCCGCAGTGGCTGTTGGTACTATTGGAGATGCACCATTGGATTGGGGGGTTTCCTCTATGGAACCCATGAGGGTGGTGAAGTCTGCGAGGAGTCAGTGGAGTCGGTAGAGGATTCCCCCTACGCGGCCTCTTAAGGCAGCAGAGTCGGTGAGGAGCCGAAGGAGTTGGGTGAAGGATTCCACCTGCGCGGCCTCTTAAGGAGGCGGAGTCAGCGAGGAGCTGAAGGAGTCGTGTGGTAGATGCCACCTTCACGGCCTCTTGTGGCAGTGGAGTCGGCGAGGAGCCAAAGGAGTCGGGTGGAAGATGCCACCTGCGCGGCCTCTTGAGGCAGCGGAGTTGGCGAGGAGCCCAATGAGTTGGGTGGTGGATGCCACCTGTGCGGCCTCTTCAGGCAGCATAGTCGGCGAGGAGCCGAAAAAGTTGGGTGGAGGATGCCACCTACATGGCCTCTTTTGGTGGCGGTATCGGTGAGGAGCCGATGGAGTCAAGTGGCGGATTCCACCTGTGTGGCCTCTTGAGGCTGCGGGATCGGCGAGGCGCCGATGGTGTCGGGTGGCATATGCCACCTGCGCGGCCTCTTGTGGCGGTAGAGTTGGCGAAGAGCCAAAACAGTTGGGTGGTGGATGCCACCTGCGCGGCCTCTTCAGGCGGCGGGATCGGCGAGGAGCCGATGGAGTAAGATGGCGAATGCCACCTGCATGGCCTCTTGAGGCGGTGGGGTCGCTGAGGAGCCGAAAGAGTCGGGTGGTGAATGCCACCTACTTGGCTTCTAAAGGCAGCGGGATCGTCTAGAAGCCAATGCAATCAAGTGGTGGATGCCACCTACGCGGCCTCTTGAGGTGGTGGAGTCAACGAGGAGCCAAAAGAGTCGAGTGGCAGATGCCTCCTGCATGGCCTCTTAAGGTTGCAGGATCAGCGAGGATCTGATGGATTCGGGTGCCGGATGCCACCTGTGCATCCTCTTGAGGCGGTGGAGTCGGCGAGGAGCTGAAGGAGTTGGGTGGAGGATGCCACCTGCGCGCCCTCTTCAGGCAGCGGAGTTGGCGAGGAGCCGATGGAGTCAGGTGGCGGATGCCACCTGTGCGGCCTCTTGAGGTGGCGGGATCAGCAATGAGATGAAAGAGTTGGGTGGAGGATGCCACCTGTGCAACCTCTTGAGGTGGTGGAGTGATCGAGGAGCCGATGGAGTCAGGTGGAAGATGCCACCTGCGCAGCATCTTAAGGCGGCGGGATCGGTGAAGAGCTGAAAGAGTCGGGTGGCGGATGCCACCTGTGCGGCCTCTTGAGGC
This sequence comes from Viscum album, assembly GCA_963277665.1. Taxonomy (NCBI): domain Eukaryota; kingdom Viridiplantae; phylum Streptophyta; class Magnoliopsida; order Santalales; family Viscaceae; genus Viscum; species Viscum album. The sequence continues at coordinate 1,389,656,831 of OY728126.1, read as the reverse complement.
GGAGGAGTCAGCAAGGATCCGAAAGAGTAGGGTGGTGCATTCCACCAACACTGCCTCTTGAGGTGGTGGAATTGGTGATGATCTGATGGAGTTGGGTGGTGGATGCCACCTGCGCGGCCTCTTGAGGTGGCGGAGTTGGCAAGGAGCTGAACGATTTAGGTGGTGGATTCCACCTGCGCGGCCTCTTCAGGTGGCGGAGTCGGCGAGGAGCCAATGAAGTCTGGTGGCGGATGCCACCAGCGCGACCTCTTGAGGCGGCGGAGTTGGCAAGGATCCGTTGGCGTCATGTGGAGGATTCCACCTGTGCGGCCTCTTAAGGTGGCGGGATCGGCGAGGAGCCAATGAAGTTGGGTGGTGGGTTCCACCTACACGGCCTCTTGAGGCGGTGTAGTCAGCGAGGAGCCGATAGACTGTAGTCTTCACACACCAGATGTTACTCATCCTCTCATATATAAAGGATATGGGATTTAGAAGGGTGATGCCTCAATTTTCCTGACATATTTGTTCTACTTGATATTTAAAGAGAAGATATTCACGTCTGGTTCACCATTTCTGTTTCTGATGCTTTCGTCGGGGCACGCGCATTCGTCTGTGGAGGATGCACAACTGTTTCCCTGCATTCCCACTTTCCAAAGGCAAGAAGCATCCATTCCTTGTTCAGGGACGTTTCCTCCTTGATCGAAATGGGATGATGGGATATCGGTTCTTCCTTCTATGGACACCTCCTCAAAACTTGTCACCTAGTCCACGTCTCCCTTATATATTAATTCGTGGTTTGTGAATCTCATTCTGATTTCCATATCTTCATGGACACTGGTTAATTACACTACTTACTTCAGGACATTCCATGGGGTCTTGACATGGTAGCAACCTTCGGTCAGAGTAGATGACAACATCGGGAATGTTGAGGCATATATGGGTGCGTGGACATATGAGAAAATGTATTCTTCCTCATAAGAGGGCATCTCAAGAGTGCAGAACATGAGGAATCCCACGTTGAATGTGGGGAATCACATGCCATATGCATATATCTGAGGTTTTCCTCAGCTTCCCTTGTTTAACATAGGGTATGCCTCAAGTTTAACGTCCAGCAGAGATGGTTATTCCAAGGGTGTGTCTTCTGAGGTTTTCCTCAGGCATCTCATGTTTAACATGATGTAGGCCACGAGCTTACCATCTTTCGGATATAGAATGAGAGTGATCAGAACATCCCATAGAGACAGATCATATTGGTACATCACAAGGAGGGAACACCTGGAAGATGAATGGATCAGAACGCCCAATGAGGATGGATCTGAGGTGGTGCGCCCCATGAAGGGGAGATGTCACACAGTAATGGATGATCTGAACACCACTGAGGGTGGATCATGAAGAGTGCACCCCAGAATGGGGGACACCAAGGTTTACCATTGGCTGGGATTGAACCTCATGGAGGTTTTCTACATACACTGTGTAGAGGATAGGGATCAAAACCCACGTAGTTTGAAGGGGTGATGATTCGGGGTGTACACAAAAGAAAATGACCCGGAGACATGCTGGGGCTTACGCATGGTTAGTTGCCCGAGTGCTATCGGCGCTGGGATGAATGGAATGATCTCACCGGAATGTGGCAGCCTGGGTAAGAATCAGGATGGGTGATGGATGGATGGATGAAGTGAAGGGGGAATGAAATGGGACCATCAAAAGTGTGATGGTGAAGTTGGAATTGAACCTCGAAGAGACCTCCTATGTATCCCCATGGAAGGGAATCAAAGTCTGCATAGTTCGGTGAGATGATGGGATACCTAAGGAGGTGACCCGTGAGAATGGACGCCTGGATGGGACCCAAAAGAAGTGGAACCTCTGGGTTGGGGCATGAGCTTCCCGAGACACATAGGCTCGAGGGAGAGATCAGAATGAGACATGAGAGATGGGATCGAACCTCAGGGAGGCTTCCTACGTATCCCTGTGGCATGGAATCAAAGTCCAAGTAGTTCAAGAGAGGGTGGGAACCGATGTGAAGGTAAGCCTGGGGTCCAATGGTTTTTGGCCTTGAACCTCATGGAGGCTTCTTACATACCCTTCTTTGTGAAGGATCAAAGACCTCATAGTTTAGGTATGGGGCATGGGGCTTACACTCTAGGCTACCCAAGGTGTTGCTCAACCGACGTGAAGATGGTCGGAATGACTGGGGGGGGCTTGAACCTCATGGAGGCTTCCTATTTACCTTGCCTTGGCAATGATCAAAGTCCTCGTAGTTCTGGAAGGGGGCATGGGGCTTACACTCTAGGCTTCCTAGGGTGTGGGTGAACCGACGTGAAGATGGTCGGAATGACCAGGTGTTGAGCTTGAACCTCAGGGAGGCTTCCTACATACCTTGCCTTAACAAGGATCAAAGAACTCGTAGTTCATGTGGTGGCATGGGGCTTATGCAAGGAAGCTACCCGGGTGCCACTATGGAGCGACAATGATGGATGTGGATTACGCAAGGATTTTTCCCAGGTGCCACTATGGAGCGGAAATGGTGGATGGGGCTTGCTCAAGGGTTATGCCCAGGTGCCACTATGGAGCTGCAATGGTTGATGGGGTTTACGCAAAGGTGTTTCACGAGTGCCACTATGGAGCGGAAATGGTGGATGGGGCTTGCGAAAGGGTGATGCCCGGGTACCGCTATGGAGTGGCAATGGTGGATGGGGATTACACAAGGGTTCTGACTGGGTGCCTCTATGGATCGGCAATGGGGGATGGGGCTTACGCAAGGAAGCTGCCTGGGTGCCGCTATGGGGCGGAAATGGTAGATGGGGCTTATTCGAGGAAGCTTCCCATGTGTCTTCATCATGTCTTTCCATGAGGGCATCCCAACTTACTGGTGGATTGAGGTATTCACCTATGCACTAGCGCACAAGAGCTATAATGCCAAGGGCGTTGGAATCAGTCCGAACAAAGGGAGATGGAAAGTGTGAATCACATGCCCGACATTCGGAATGCAATGAGGGTGCCATGGAGATAGAGGATAACTGTTGACCGTGTTCGAAACACATCATCCCTATCACGTTAGCCTAAAATGGGGAAGAATAAATGAGGGTCGACTATTGACCGTGTTCAAAACACAGGACCATACTCGAAGTGTTGTCTAAAGTGTTACGGGGTGTTGGCCCAGGATGTTAGGTGGGCCGAGGCGGCATGGGACCAGGCTATTATGGGGTCCCTTCAGACATGTAACTGGATGAAGATCTGAATGAAGGACATGCAAAGCGTGAGGTGGAGTGATGGAATGTTTTAACAGATTCCAACGCTCTTTAAATTATGCCACTGTAATCATGGAATGAGGCATCTTATGCTTTTCACATAAGGCATCTCTTATTTGGAACAAGAGGCATCCTATTATTGAATGATAGGGAGTACTACAGTTTATAATCATGTAGAGAGGACTGTTGGTATCTTATGCTTGGAGCATAAGGAATCTCTCATTTAGATAAAGAGGCATCCTATGTTTGGAACATATGGAGTACTACATTTTAGAGTCATGTGGAAAGGACTGCTAGCATCTTATACTTGGAGCATAATGCATCTCTCGTATAGGGAAAGAGGCATCCTATGTATGGAACATAGGGTTAACTACAGTTTATAGTCATGTATAGAGGAATATTATAATCTTATTCTTGGAGCACAAGGAATCTCTCATATAGAGCAAGAGGCATCCTATGTTTGGCACATAGGGCGTACTACAGTTTATAGTCATGTAGATAGGACTGTTCGCATCTGATGCTTGGAGCATAAGTCATATCTCATATAGAGAAAGAGGCATCCTATGTTTGACACATAATGATTACTATAGTTTAATGTCATGTAGATAGGACTATTGGCATAAGGCGCCTAGAAATGGTTGGTGTTGGGACTTACGCAAGGGTGGGCCTATGGTTTGACCTGGAATGGGAGTCAGGTAATGGGGTTTGGATGAAGTAGTTGAGGAATGATTCGACTCAATGGACTCAGGGGAATTGGTGATGAGATCTCAACTCACAACATAGGAAATGAAACAAGAGGAATACATCACCCAAGGTTTTTCATGGTGTGCGGAGGAGTATCTCAAATCATGGTATTCCATAGGTGGAATGTGGGTGTGAATAAGGGCATAATGGAAAATCCTGATGTCCCGGCCCGAAAAGTTCATGGTACGACTCTCCATCTTTCATGGGGGTCAATGACGGTAGAGAAGGGACTGGCCTGGAGGGATGGGACCACAGCCCGACACTGCCTTCGAGCGGGGGTGCGGGGGCACAACCCCCGCAGTATGGATCGGTGGGCGCAGGCATGTATACTGTTGCACGGAATTGGAGCGACACACATGATGGGCTGCGAGCAAGTAGGATGGATTGTGTGTAATAGGGAATGCTTGTGCGCAATAGGGTAGCCGTGCATGCAATACGGGGCATGTACGTGGAAAACAACGGGTCAGTGGGAAATAGGGGAGTCGGGCGCGTAAAATGGGAGATGGGTGCGCAATAGGCGACGCCGGCGCGCAAAAGGGGAGGCGAGCGCGCAATACGGGAGCTGGGGACACAATACGGGACATGTGCGCCCAATAGGAGTGTCTTGCGCACAAAAGAGAATGAATTTCATGAAAAATGGGAGAGATTCCCCCCTTTAGGCGCAAAAAGTTATGTTTTGCGCACAAGAGTGGGGATTTTTTGCACTGGCGCAGAAAATTCAGACTTCCGCACATCAGAGTGGCGGCCGACCTCTGCAGACCTTCTCGGATGAAGGGGGTGTTCTTGTATTTATAAGAAGAAACCCGGAAGTTGGTGCGCATAAAATTCCATGCGTGGAAAGGGTTTTTCTTGCGCCAGGCGGGGCGGGTAAAATTACGCGCGTGCAAGGCGGGGCGTGAAAAATTCCGCGCGCGCAAAGATGGGCGCGTAATATTCCACGCGCGCAAGTATGGGTGCCTAATATTCCACACGTTTAAGTAGGAGAGCGTAATATTCCACGCATGCAAATGCTTTTTCCTCACGAGACTCTTTTTTTTATGTTCAAATCCATACATTGCCCCAAAACCGTCCTGGATGGCCATTTCCAGCATCCTGACTTCGAACAGCCATAACTTCTGATCCGTAACTCCGTTTGGGCTCCATGAACTGTCAAATCGAAGCATGAAGAACGAGATATGCTTCGGGATCATTTATGGGAGCATTTGGAAAATTTTGGGGACCCGTTTTCAAGGTCAACACACGCTTAATAAAAATTAAATTCTTAAACTTATAGAAATTAAATGTATTAAAATGGATTCTATATTTATAATAATCATAATTGATATAATTTAATATCCTTAACTTAATTTTTCATTATAGTGAATAGAGAAAATAGTAAAATTTGTTACCATTGTTAAGGTTAAAACGGGATTATTGGGTGTTAAACCATGAGATAAGGGTGGTATTTCCATTAAAACCTATAAAATTATTATTTATTAAAGATGTTTAAAAATTATATTATCATAAATTTGAATCTCCTTTCATTTAGATCTACTTTTCCATGAAAGTAACCTTAAATATTTGAATGCTTTTAAGAAATTACATATATCTCCCTACCCTCACTTATAAAAGGGAAACTATCATCCCATATTAACACCATTTTAGCTTTATAACTCATCCAATTCTAGAGAAAAATAATTTATAGAATTCTTCCCTTCATCCTAGATCTTCTGGTATTCTCTTAAGACCAATAATTTAAATCTTAAGGTGTAAACTAGAGGATTTCTCCCAAAAAAGAGGTAAAAATATTAATCATCCTCTTTTGATTTTATTTCTTCTTACACCTTAAATAAATATATTTTATACATAAAAACATGATGATTTCAGTATCATAAATATACTTATATTTTTTTTATTATGGAATAATCACTTACCACCTCTTCTCGATCCAATGGGAGATGAAATTAACATCCATGCTTACATATGGACTAGCGCCTCCACGAATTGATATGACTCATTTTCCACCACCATAATTCATGTTTTGTTATTATAATATTTTTAATATTTATATATGAAATATATTTTTTAATAATTATTCTGTATATATTTTAATTAATATTTACCTTTCTTTTATTTCATCTATCAAAAAATGGAAATGCCACTCATGCGTGCATACAGACAATCATCGCCACATAGGGAAGTAATTCATTTTTCATCACTATTTTATAGGAATTATTATAAATATGTATATGATGAATATATATATCATATTTATTTCTTAATTAAAAAAATATAGTAAGGAACCATTTTAAAAGTGTAAGGACCATAACCGCCAAACCAAAACAAACATGAAAAGTGAAGTAGTTAACACCTGAAATAATGATGATAATGAAATATTGATAACGAAGGGGTGATAATATGTTAAAGTAAACCATGTATGGTATTATAGTCATGATTATGGTTATGATATATAACTATAATATACTTTTATTTATTACACGTGAGGTTATAGAACTTAAAAAGCAAAACGGGCTTCATCTAAGTGTTTTATGTTACAATATAACTTTTACTATGATTGTTTAGGCTTAAATTTTATAATGAAAAAAAAATTATAATATATATCTCAAAAATATTTTACCCTTGATTAATATATATATATATATATATTGTAACATTCATTTTTTTATTTCATTTTCTCCTCTTTAAGTAATCAAAACACGAAAAGAATTACTTTTATGGAAAACTATCCTGGTTTTTCAATTCAGTCAAAAATATTTTCTTCCACATCCACTTTTTTTTTGAAATGTTTTCAGTAATATTTTTTACTGTTATCCATTTATTTTTTAAATACATTTTTACTATATTTTACTTTCCTTGCGAATTTTTGAAAGGAACCTTCTTATCTATTTTCAAGCATGGTACTTTTGACTTTTTACCCAAAATTTGAATGGAGCTTTACCATTAAAAAAAATTGTATAAACATTTACCCACAATAATATGTATTCTTTTATTTAAATATTACTTTATAATATTCCTTTTTCAATTGAAAATAAAATTTTCCCTTTATATTTTTTAAATTTATTGATTCTAAATTAGTGCTTTTAAATAAAAAGGGTATTTTCCTCAAAAAAATGTTTAAGAGATATTTTAAAGGTTTTTTATCTATGAAAACATTATTTGATGCTTATTACTATTAAATATGGGCATTATACAATGGTACTATATTTATTCTTCCTTTTGATGGTTCTTTATTATGATTTTGAAATGTTTAGGAAACACATATCATTTTCATGGATATGATTTAATGATATGATAGATTTTTATAATATTATGACACACATATGTATGGTTTTCATTATGTCAGATGTGGCCCAAAATTTTATAATCCTCTAATACATTTGGTAAATAATGATATCTCATGAGATAATAAGGACAAAAATATGGATTGAACCCAATTCAATAAGGTACTTTTTCTAATAAAATAAGCTTGGTAGTGAACCTTGACTAAGGAAATGATAGAATAGAGAGTGAACCCAATCCACATTGATATTCTTATAAGTGATCCTTGAATAAGGAAATGGTTTCTAATACTTATTTTCATGCCAAAAACTTTTTTATTATGCTTGTGATATGGTTTCATAGCTGATGATTGATTATTTATGATTTTGCACTCTTATTTCATATATATTTCGATTGATAATACTTTTTTTCATGTCTCATGATTATTATATATGAATTTATGGGAATGATTTTCTAATGTTTAGTTCATGTTCTCATTATATTATAATTACCTTATGCAAACTTGTGGTCATTTATTTATATCTCTTATATTTAACCATACTAATCATTGGAGATCATCCTTACATATGTTTCCCTTCCCTAGGTTATGGAGAAAGGTTTTAAGTATGTTATGTATAAGAATGGTGCTAGTTGTGAATAAATAAATTAGAAATGATATTGATATTTTAAGTGCATGTTGATTACGTATCCAAGATTCCAAATAAAATAGACCTATATGGACCTCAAACATGTACTATTGTGAAATTTATTGAATATTCATCTAATAAGATGAAATATTTGTATATGAAATTTATGGGTCACTATAAACATAATGATCATATGGTATTAATGATAATGGTAATGGGAGACAATTCCTGGTAATTTGTTATTACCCTTATAAGTGTGACACACAAACCATGATGAGAAGCTTCCATAAAAGGGAATATGATTCCCTCACCTGATGATAACGATGGGATGTGATGCTCGCTCATATGATGAGGCTTGGGAATATGAATGGTTTTCATATTTTGGTTATGCTCATTGCTAGGGATTTTTTAACCTCTCTATAAAATAATGTTGGAACCTGATTCCCACATGTGTTTGTTAACTTGTGGATATTATGCTAATGGTTGTAATTGTATTATCAAGAGATATTGCTCATGTAGTAATGACTATGATATCACAAAGATGTTATACCCATTATTTTTTCAGTGTTATTGGAATGTATTTCTCATATATTAGTTATGATAAAATGATGGTATGTTATTCCCATTAATGAATACTTCTAATGTGATCTCCATTTGGCTATTTTATGTAATGTCTAGAGACACTTCAACACTGGTAGAAGTTGGTATTTCTACACCAAGGTTGTATGTGTTACTTGTGGTTGTGATTTATTTATTATTATTATCCTTGAATATTTACTTTTATTTATGAATATGTCACACTATACATGAACTTTATTATACTAGAGTTATTTATTGACATTATCGATGGTGACCTACATAGTTTTACTAAAACCCTTCTCATACAACATAGTGCCTGACCAGATTTTTGGTTCATGATTCAAGTAAGAGAAAGGGCCTTGTATCACTAATGAAAATATGGCCATTAACAGTGATATTAAAACGGTTTAATCAGTTCTCTAAAATCATTGATATTGAAATCAATGTAAAAATATGACCTTTATCAGTGCTAAAAAATGTTATGATAAAGGGTGTCTTTTACAGCACTAAAAAACAAAAATTAAGGAACCCTTTATAATCACTTTTTTGTTGTGCTGATAAAGGGTGGCTTCATCATTAATTAAATAGTACTTTTTAATCATTGATAAAGGGCTCCTTTAATATCACTTATAAATTCACCCTTTATCAGCATTTTTTTTCACTTTTAAAAAATTAAAAAAAAATCACACACCCCCTTTCTCGGTTAACTAGGTATAAAATTTCCTTTTCCAAGAATATAAAAAATCTAAAAATCATAATATGAAAATAATTATATACACGGATGCTATCACAAGTTCATGTCATGCTGGGATAAGAAATACTTTAGGCTCTTTTGATTAGTGAAAACACAAAACACTTATCAATAAGGTAATGTTTCCATAAGTTTAAGGTAAAAACCCATTGCTACTAACTTGAGATCATAGATGGCATAGTTAAGATCATGAAGATGTAACTATGGAGGGCCATATGAAACAACGGATCTCTGCTACATCGTAACACAACCCAAACAATGATGTGATACATTATAGAAAACCTAAAACTAAACTCCCTCTATTGGAAAAAAAGCATTGTAGCACTAGACAACCTATCCTTCAAGTACTCAAAATCTATCTAACATTGGTCTGTCCAAAATAATTCATGATCCTTCCATGTCAAGTATATCATTGGAGTTTCAAACCTAAAGAAATCAACTACAAACCACCCATAATAGTCTATAATGCCAAGGAAACTCTGCATATTTGCTGCTTTCATGGGGGATTCTGAAGAAACAACTACCTAAATCATTTAAGGATCTAAGGAAACTCCTTACTATGAAATGAAATACCCCATGAAAAAAACATTAAAAGTTCGTAAGTCACACTTTGAAAATTTTCTGTATAGGTACAGATATTGAAGTACTCCTAAAACAGCATGCAGATGCTCTTCATTATCTTCCGTAGATATAGAGAACATAAAGATGTAATCTATGAAAACCACCATGAACTCATCCAGAAACTCCTTCAACAGTACGTTCATCAACCCGATGAACATGGATATATAATTCATCACACTAAACGGTATCACAATGAACTCATAATGCCCATTAAAACATTGAAAAGTAGTCATCAGAATATCTGCATCCTTCACCCACATATGATGATATACTAACCAAAAATTGATCTTTAAGAACCAACTTTCTCACTTTAGCTGATTGAATAAATCATCAATACATCAAATAGGACAGCAGTTTCAAAATATCACCAAATTCAAGAAATGATAATTGAAGAAATCTAAAAACATTCATCACCATTTTTAAATAAAAAAACTAGTGCACCTCAAGATGACACACTTGGATGACCAAAACCCAGTTACAATATGTCATCAAGTTCTACATGAATCTCTCACAACTCAAAATACATCATCCTATTCAGAGACATTGAGATAGTATATATTCCCAATTTTGACTTTATCCCAAACTCGATCTCTCATCTATGGGGTAATTCCCAAACTTCCTCTTGAAATACATCAGTTTATTCTTATATAACCTTGGGAAAGTGTATCATTTGAACCTCCAATAAAATCAACATCAGATCGGCCATCAAGGATGGTAAGGATGGAACATGCCTCTGTCTCATCTGAGGGGATTACTTCCCAACGAATAATTCTAGATCCTTATTATCATCATAGAACATAACTTGCCTTTTGAATCAATCCATGATTGCATTCAACAACAAAAATAATCTATGTTGTTACTAATTTCACATGGATGTATCCATAAACATAGGAAGTCTCTACAAGAGTGGTGATTCCCCTGCACTAGCTTACAGTCTCTACATAATTTATACAACTTAGCTCAACCTCGAATTATATTATTCAATTCCATGGGCACTGAAATAATATCCACCTAAAGTTCCAAGATATGGAATAGGGTATGTGATATAAAGGAGTGTGTAGATCCTAAATCAAACAAATTATTCACCCATATATAAAACAAAAAAGGGTACCTTGTATGGTATATGGATTAGCAGGCATTGGAAACTCTAGAAAATATAGTTGGCCATAGCCTACTCCATGTCCTATCTAACTATTATGGTGACCACCTAAATGGTTTCACACTTCACTCTAGGGATGAGGAATATATTGGGGTTGTCATCTACCTACCATGTCTCCCCTCTATTGGTCCTAATCTAGAACACTCTATTTATTCTGCCTCAACTGAAACTGCCTCAATGGAAGAACCTGAAGTGGAACACCTAGTATATATTGACTTCTCGAAAAGGTTATTAACTCTCACCATTTATGTTTATATCCTCTAAAATAAAAAAATAAATATGATCCCTCGTCATGGGTTAGAGAGCTACCACCCTCAGGGAAAACTATGATGAGGGCTGGGACTTACCACCGACTAACCAAAAAATCTTCTGTCTAGGTAAATGGGAAACCCAAACCATAACTATACTTCATGGGGACTTCTAAAGACTCCCCTCATGGGATGATTCATTTTTGTAAAATTTCCTGTCAACAACCTCTAATCATGAAAATACCTCGAGATAAGTTGACAACATGAACAAGGTGACCATGTATTGGATCGCTGAATGCATAGTCACCTTAAAATGTCACAAAATATCCTCATTATCTAGAAACATGTATGAATTATATCATGAAAGGTTCCTACAATACATCCCAAACTCTCACACATTGAAACTCCCTTTTTGAAGGGTAATAAACTCCCGAAGAATAGTCACATTCACAGTCGATGAAATGATCTATTCTCGGAACTGGTCTCTAAACTTCTCTCATGTGACTATTGACCCCTTGCAACCCCCAAGGAATAAGAACCACCACAACTCTACTTCCCCATGCATAATCATCAAAGAAATTGACAAATAGTGAACATTCTGAGCATAAATCAAACTAAAATATATCAACACCTCCTCTAAATAGTATTTTATGATTGTGTCTTAAATATAGTCCTCGTATTTTGGCAACCTCAGGCACTAAAAATATTAGAGTGTCCATATCCAAGTGTCGTAATCATAGACATCTTCTCTGTGTTGATATACTGACATATCCTATGGAACATCTTTAGTATGAACCTGATGAGGACATCAACCAGGAGCCATATGTGTATGAAGAACAACATATTAGTAACTCCGAAACATAGAATATAAAATATATAATATTAATTTATTTATTAATTCATTTTATATTTTAAGGTTAACCTAGTCTCTTGGCCTACCCATTTCAAACACATGATAAAATAATTTTGATAAAAGAACTTTTCCTATGTATCTACCCCACAAACAATATTGATTCATTTATAAGGATTAATAAACTAAAAGGTTCGTACATCATATCACATGGGGCCCCAAATACCCATGACCCAGCCAATATCCTATGCTTAAATCAGTTACTAAACTTAATTGAAACTATTTCCCTACCAACCCATGTAGTATAACTTATTATTTACTCCAAACTCTATCATATCCCTCAACCTGAACCTTTCATACCACTCTATCAAGACCCCCTACCAAAAATGAGTACCCCTCCTAAGCCAGCAAAGAAATAATGAGGATGGTGACACACAGAGTCCTACTTCTAAAAGGCCTTAGGTTGGTGACTAGCACTAAGGGTATAATAAGAATACAATGGGAGCCATTAACCTCTAAGATAAACATGAGGTAGAGAAAGATAACTAAAATACACCAATCAACACCTACTCAAAAAAGTAAAATACATCATAAGTGCATACATGAAATGTCATACAAAACTAAAACAATTGATAAGGGAAACTACAAGTACTAAAAGATAAATGTGGAAGTGACCTTGAATCCCAAACAGGTCCTACCAAACCCCGGGAAAGTAATATTTTGCTCAATCTCCAGCCTGCTCCAACTAACTTAAAAAGAGTTTATATATACTTGGTGTGACCACAAAATTATACTCAGTATGATCCTACCTGAAAGATATCATGGAAAAAATTAGAAATAATAATAAAACATAATGAATAATAGTGAAAAAAAACATGTCACCTAAATAGGTACACTAAGTTCCCAACCTCTCCATGGTTATCTATCATCATGTATCGCATACAAAAAATAAAATAATATAGTAATGAAAAATCCAGGGTGCCCTGATACTAATTCCCCAATGGTTTTCCACTTATCCCCAACATCCTACATCTTAATACATCTATCTCTAAAAGTAAATCAAACCAAAAACACCTAGAACTATAGGAAAACATGGACTTAGTGTTGGTTTTTTCACAGTGGTTTTTAAAATCACTATAATAAATTTTTTGAGAAAAAAACTTTTATCGATTTTATAGTGGCAGTTTTAAATACCACCACTAAAAGATCATTAAATTTTTTATTTAATTCCTTAAAAAGTTTAAAATAAATAAATTTATTTTTAGCGTTAGGTTTTTAAAAATACACAAGGAAATAGCGATTGTTTTTTTAAAACCACCAATAAATTTAAGGGAAAAAATAAAAACAAATTAATTATGATTTATGATTTATTATTTAATATCATATATTGTTTATTATACTTAATTTTAAATAATTATAATGTCTTAATTAATATATATTTATAATTATTAGTTAAGAATAATTTGAAACTTAAAAAATCAATAAGTTGACAATCATACTTAGGCATCAATTGATCATAACTTTTGATCTCGGAGTCCATTTTAGCTCCACAACTAGTCAAATCTAAGCTTATAAAATAAAATAAAACCACATTGGATTTAAATTTAGTAATAATTAAAAGAATAAAATTTATCATAGTTTCATTAAAAGTATGAAATCATAAATGAACTTCAAACTACCATAACTATGGATCTGGGTGTCTGTTATGACTCTACCAAATATCAAATCAAAGCTTAGGATGAGATCTACACCAATATAATTGGTGGGAACACCATTCACATTTTTTAGGCCAAAAAAGGCACAAAAGGCTTCCAAAAAAAATTTTGATTGGGGTATCCCAATTTTTAACATTCGATGGAATTTCAACCTCATTTAAGGGGGGTCATATTGTCTTTTTTTGGTGAGGAATGAATTTATTCTTATAGATTACATTCATATTGATATTATGATTTTATGTTTTATCATTTTTCATAATGTAGTTTTATTTATGACTATGTATATGCATATTTTCATATATTTACATATAATAAATCACTTGTATAAATACATATTTACATATAAATTTATTTCTAAACATATAAACCATATGGAAATAAATATTTTTTTCATTTCATTTAAAATAAATAATTATCATTTTTATTTACCTTATAAAATGAATTATTTTGTATATATATACCTATATAAGTAATTTTTATATATAAACATGTGTATGTGTCAATAAAAAAATCAATATCTTTATATATATATTCTAATATATGAGAATAAATACATATATATATGTGTGTGTGTGTGTGTTTGTGTGTGTCTGTGTGTGTGTAAATATTTCTGTGTGTATTTGAGAAATATAAATATATAGTTTTCTGTCAATAATATTGTGTGTATACATCATATATAATTGTATTTTTATATAAATAAATCAATATCACTAAATATAGTATATAAATGAATTTATTGTGAAACTATATGAATATATATATAGACGTATATAAATAATGTTAATATATAAATATTCATGTGTATTTATAAATAGATATATATTTATATTTATATTCTAATTTCTGTAAATAAATATTAATATATAATATATTTAAAGTAATTTAAGTATATATATATATATATATATTTCATACACATTTGATGAGATTTCCTCTTCGTTTAAGAGTGTCTTCATATGATTTTTATATCGTATATGATTTTATTCCATTGATTTACCTTCCTATTGATTTGATGGTGTTGCAATTAATGTGTTTTCCCCACTTTTGGTAATTTATTATTAATTATATATATATATATATCCTTTTTTATAAATTTATGAATATTTTTGTATATTTATGTAAATTTGTAAATATTTATACATATTTATGTTTATATATTTTTATATCATATATGTGTAAATATATATATATAGAAATTTATTGTTACTTGTGTTTATATATATATTTATATTAATATACAATTATATATCTCTATGTGATTATATATGTATATTTGGTGATTAGCGGTACAATTTCATTCAAACAAATACACATTGCTCCCACACAAGCTGAAAGGTATGTCATAGGCCCCCAAAGGGAAAACCCACCTAACTAGTCGCTTTATTAAATTGTAAATTTTGGCCTAAAGGCCCAGTGGGCATATAGTCACTTGCCTAAAGGTCCATAGAACATGGAAAATAGGCCCTTCTTACATCATGTATGTGTCACCACCTACCCATGTCATGGATGCATCACCACCCCTTTATCAATTTTTATTTATTATTATTTATATTATTTATATTATTTATTATTAATTTGTTTATTATTTATTTATTTATTGTGTTTTTTATTGTTTATAAATTAATTATTAATTTATTTTAATTTAATAATTATTTTATTATTAATTTATTATTAATGTATTATTAATTTCTTATTTATTATATATAAATTATATATTTATAATTTATGGATTCATAATTTAATAATTATTATTTATTATCTATTATTTATTAATTTTCTATTTCTTTATAATATATTAATATATTTTTCAATTAATTTATTATTTATATATTTATTATTTATTATTTATTATTTATTATTTATTATTTATTATTTATTATTTATTATTTATTATTTATTATTTATTGTTAATTATTTATTATTTATTATTTATTATTTATTATTTATTATTTATTATTTATAACTCATTATTTATTATTTATTATTCTTTATTCCTTATTTTTTATTAATTATTAATTTTTATTTTATTTTTTTTTTTTATTTTACAATTTATTATTTACTATTAATTATTTATTATTTATTATTTACCATTTACCATCTACTACCATACAATGTATTTACTTATTTTCTATTCATATCTATTTTATTTATTTATTATTCATTTATATTTTATTTATTTATTAGTAATTAATAGTTATTAAATACTAATAATTAATTATTTATTATTTATTAATTATTATTTATTATTTATTATTTATTATTTATTATTTATTATTTATTATTTATTATTTATTATTTATTTTCTATGTATTTGTTATGTATTATTTTTTTCAATCAATTTATATATAAGTATATTAAATTCTATTTATTTTCCATTTGAAGAGTCTGGTGGAGTGGTAAAGTCTTTGGAGAATAAGAAAGAGATAAGGGGTTCAAATCTCATCCAATATAGAATTTCTATATATTGTATGTGTATGTGCATGTGCATTTCTATATATGGCATGTGTAATGACCGAAAATTTTATCAATGAGATTCACCTTTTTATATTTATTTCATATTAAATCACATAAAATCACTTAGAGAACACAATACAAAAAATATAAATGAAGACTGAAATAAATAAGAGGAATTTCTAGAAGTTAAGGAACATATAATGATGAAATAGTAACTTGACCATAGAAATAGTAATATGAACTTTATGAATAGTGAATCATCCAAATGAATAGTAACTTCACCCATTAGTGTATAAAAAAATAATTCTTCTTGTAAATGAATGTATGATATAATTATATCATAGTATAAGTAAGTGAATATATTAAAAAAATAATTAGGTGTTGGTATTTTTGTAAATAATAAATATTTAATTATAATTTTATAATACAAAAAATTATCTAAAAGAAAATTTATATGAATTAAATTTATTCATAAAATAATATTTTTTTGTCTTATGGTTTTAGAATAATTTAATGAAACTTTAGTTAATTTTTCTGATTGTTATAGAATCTATTATAAATTTAAAAATCTTTTTTTTTATTAAATTATAAATTTAATTAAAAAATAAATTTATCATATTTAGAAAATAATTTTCATAAAATGGATACCATTTTTTAATTCTACACTTTGAAAAATGGTTAGGGTTAATTTTTGGGATTTTTCTAAAATACTTGAATGGTTGATGAATAGTAAAATATGGTAATTTAAGATATAAATACATTAAATGTTAAATACACTATTACTTGAGTCATCACTCGTGTAAGAAATATAATATAAATCTTCCCTTTATTATTTTAAAAAAAATTATGATAAAGTTAAAACTATTCATAGTCTTGATCCAAACTAATAAACAAATGAATAAAATATTCAAAAAACACCCCTCTCATCCAATATAAATACCACCCCTCACCACCTCTTCTCCTCACACCTTCTATGATTTTATCCTTAAAACATTTATACCAAATACTCTTCCAAAACCCCTCCCCCACGTCAAAGAGTTGTTGGTATCACCAAAAGACCAAAACCTTTTCCTTAAGAAGGTTCTCATACAGGAAAAACTCAAGAGGTAAAAACCTATTTCTCTTTCTTTTAAAATATTTTAACGTTTTTTAATTTTATAATTATCTCCTAACCTAAGCTAATCTAAATAGAATGAAAATTCTAGTACCTTAAAAATAATTTTATTTTATTACTCTAATGTAATAATCTACAATAAATTCCCTACTCCCCTCCCTCTTATTCAAAAAAAGGGAAACGTTGTCTGTGAGGCGTTGTTTCATCACCTTCAAGGATAAAAAGTTTTCATTTTACTTATTATCTTAAATTCTATTCATAAAACCATTTTAATGGTTGAAAAATGCTATAAAATTTATATTACAACCCATTTTATGTTCTGGAAGTTACATATTTACATAATACTAAATGATAAAACCAAACAAGTTCGTTTTGATCTAAAACAGTTTAAATTAATCTAAACAAATATCATTAACATGTTATCTAATGTTTCATCCTCATAACTTGAGAAAAAAATATATAAAACCAATTAAAATTATGGATGTTAATTAATAACATATAATTCTAATTCTAGAGAATTATAACCATTTTACATGAACTTCATTACTTATGAACAAGCGAACTGATCATGAAAACCAAGAAAATGAATGCTCCCAAATGATGAAATTAAAATAGATAACTCATTAAGAAGGGCATAAATGAACCTAATAAAACTAAAATGAATCAAATAAAAGTATATAAGGTTATTAATTAATTAATTAATGGATCTAATTTGATTATCTAGGATATTAAGGTCAAGTACAGAACACATTCGTACATAATGTAAAGGACTACACAAACCTTCATTTTACCTTCGGGTTATTCTTTCTCTATATTTGCCCCAATTTAATGATTATTTATTTTTTTACTTCTTATATATTGTATTTATATTTTCCGAAGTCATATATCTATGAAATTTCATTTATATTTTTTTAAGAAATACATGTTTTTCATGGTTCCCTTCTCAATTCTTCCCGATAAGCAAGCCAGATTAAAGGGAACTTCCCAATTTATTAACCATTTTCAAGTACCATCCATAATATATATGAAGACACCATTATTTTTATTAATTCGCTACTTTTGTTGTGAAAAAATATATTAGTTCATTTCTAGTTTTATAAAAACAATTAGGACAAATACAAATGATTTTTTCAAAAGAACTCTTTATTGCAAAGTAAAAGGGGTATTTCTCTCAAGAATTTCTCAATGCTTTTATTAGAGTATTTTAATTTAATTCAACACATCTATTGAATTTATTTTTTATTGATATTTCTCTCTTATTTTTATCATCTACTATAATTAATAAATGGTTTATGATCAGTTTGACTGTGGATGTGCTATCTTGATACCATTCACCATTCTACTTGAAATGGTTAGTGATTAAGTTTACATATTGGGGAAAAGTTATTTATATTTCACATGTATATGTTATTTATGTTTAAACCCATTCATATTATGAATGTATTAGACTCAGTAAGTGACATATGGGGTCCGTTATAGCCTCTCGATGCATCAGTAGGTCTCATAAGACTAACTATAATGGTTTTTTACCAATTGTGCATAGTGTGTTGGTCGAGGCCTTGATGTTTTGTTTATGATGTCTAGCATAATTAATTCCCTCATTATGAAACAATCAATTGATATTCCAAGTGATTATTAGACTATTATATTATCCTTGGTTATTTTTTTATTATGGTATTATTTAATCATCTTTTATTCTTGTCATTTTATGCTCAAAATTATGTTTTAGGGACATGTATTTTTAGTTATTAAACATGATTTATTGTTTATGTTTATGATAGATTCTGCTATATTTATTACCCTTTCTATGCATCTGAGATCACCCCTTTCTTATGTTTAATTTTTCCCCAAGATGGGAATATTCATATTATGAATGAATTGCATAGATAATCTAGGAGTTTATAGGTGTTCCAATGGTTTTTCAATGTTTTTTTCCTTTCAAGATGTAATGTAAAACTCATGCATGTATTCTAGATTCCAAAACTACTAAACTAATCATTTATTTGGCATTAAATTATTGTATTTATTCTAATTTATTAATATAAGGCACCGAATCTAGGATACTAGGATCAGGTTATTTAAAACAGTGGATGTGCTTATGCATTTCTATATATGGTATGGACATATGCATCTCCATGTGCATAATAATAAATAAAAAATTAATTAATTATGAAAATTTTAAAAAATAATAAAAATAACAAAGTAATAAATTATTAAATTTTGATCCTAAATAAATAATAAAAAAAAATTATAAGAATTATAAAAAAAATATTGAAATATTGAAATATTAAAATATCCAAAAAATAATTATGAGAATTAAAAAAATAACAAAAAATATATTAAAAAAATCTCCACTAAATCATTTCATGGCAGTTTAAACAACCGCTAAATGAATCTCCCAATTTAAAAAAACTGTCGCTAAATCATTCTGTAGTGGTTCTAAAAAACCACGGCTAAATGAATTCCAACACATGATTTAGAAACGGTTTTACAAAACTATCATGAAACAATTAAGTGTCATTTTAAACTACCAGTAAATTCCTATATTGGAGTATTGTGGGATAAATACCACATCATGAACCTCATGCATCACATTTTCCCTTATCACATCTCCATGTAAAAACCATGTAGTTTTTAGGAGTCACTACAGCTTGTATGATGTGTATCATACAGTGCATATTATACCTCAAGACATCACATCTCGTACACTGGGTAAGGTACCTCAAGACATCACAACCTATAAACATCATACCTATAATAACATTTGGATACTATATCCAGAGATAAATCTGTGCAAAATAACCACAATACATAACATACCTCTACAAAAATATATATATGAAAACTAACCTATGTGTATACCATCAGATGAACTACCAACAGATGATAGGGGAAAGAGGGGGTAGTTATCCATCTATCCTGCCATCGGGGTGTCAGGGAAAACACCCTCCTAGAGTCCATTGGGTTTTAGTCACCCTAACCGACATGGGTGGGGTAGTGTATGAAATCACAAAATATACATGATAAAATATATTTCATAACCACATTTTGGGGATAACATAGTCCTAGGCTCCACTCTTGTTATCATCACTCAGACACCGGACTGCCACAGCCTGGGACAAAACATCCAATATGCACACAAGCATTTAAAGAAATACATTAGTCAGTTATTTCTTTTTTATCATTTTCTTTGATTAATTAATTCATTAGTCATTAATTAATTGTTAACATTATTCCATGTTTCATTCATTATCCAATAAGTGGAATCCATTCCCTCCTAGTATAATTCAAATCAAGACCCCGTTTTTTCAAAAGTAACATCTCATTTTCATTCCTAAAATGTCAATCCCTTTGTTTAGATCATTTAATAAACATTATTAAACTTCATTCCAAAATTCAAGGTACTCTATGAAAACATCCTAATATACCATTAAGAACATAAATATGTAATCCTAGATTCATCTTTTTTCATCATCTCTAGTTCCATCTTGACACCATTATGCATATCAAGATGCATCTCCCCATCACAAGTATCAACTGATTCCATGCCATTTGAGCATCCCTACCCCATAGCACATCATTCAACCCAAAATCATCCATCCCATGCTCATATCACATCACATAGAAAGTATCACATATAAATCATGTCAGAATGAAGCGAGAAAAAAAATAGTCAGTAGGTCAATATAGGCCCTAAAAATAAGTCATTCAACCTTCACGTGAAAATGAGCTCTCACTGCCCCCAATACAAGTCATCCATCCATTATAAACAATGGGAATTATAAGCCCCAATCATTATATTAATTAAATAACCAATTTTATTTCATCTTGAATTAACTAATTCATTATTCACAGGTCCCATCTATTGGAAACATAAGGCATCAGCTATAACAAGCTATCAAATTTCATAAACATTGTCTCTAATATAAAAACTATTTCATCAAATATGGAGAGGAATATTAATCAATTTACATGAATTTTTATTATTATCGTCAAAAAAACATCACATGTTTCATGTTATTTATCAATTCCATTAACACATTGATAAAAATATTCAATTAAACATGCATACTTGAATCAATTTGAATATAATTAAATTATAAGGGACAGAATATTACAAACATACCTCTTCTTAAATTCTTAATAAAATTAATAAATTAATTCCAAATTTATGTTTTTTTCATTTTACATAAATTTAAATATTTTAAACCAAGCATAACAACACTCTAGAAAATCATAGAATATAAATCACACTATCTAGTAAATAATGTGGAAATTTGTTATCGTGATGGAAAGAAACAACATGTGATAACCAGTCATAAAACAATTTCATTCTTAAATATAGTACCATATTTATTTGTAAAATTCCATTATCATAAAAAGGTATAAAACATGTTAAATGTAAAACTTCACATAAATAATATAGAAGCAATGAATCCCTTGCGTAATAAATATCAATATTATTCGCATGAGAATAGACCAACCACGAAAATCCTAATCACCTATCCGTAGGAAAACTATATTCCTCAAAGGATATTGTGCCACAACTACACCAACAAGAAACCAAGAAAATCCATAATAACACATAGAGGAAACACCATCACATGGAAAGAAACAAACAAGAGGAATAAGATCTAAGAACCATAAGATAACAAGTGAGAACTAACCTATAATCTTCATAGATCTAACATTGAAATATATGAATCAATCCCCTTTGAATGGATCCTGAAATACCTTAATAACTCTGCTAACCACCTGGATTAATGGGATTAAAATTTAGGTTTTAGAAAACAAGAGGTAATGTAGGTTATAAATTGCACTGCACATGGGATATTTACAGCATAAACCCACTGGTTATGTCATAGACAGGTTGAACATTAAGTTACATTGAATAATGTGTCACCTCATAACACAACTCCTATATTTAATTCACATCATAAATTTTATTTTTAAAATGTAAATTCTATAAGCTCAGACACATAATCTGTAACCCTATTTTAGGCCATAAAACTTATCATTCTTTCTATAAAACACACTTACCTCATAAACCCCTTGTTAATATTTCAATTCTCCTTCATTCTAGATCTTAGAATCGAGACACTTATAGACCTTTATTATTCCTCCTTCAAGCTCCATAGGCGTTAGAAACATGAAAAGGCTCAGTCTAGCGGGTTCTTAGCCTTTACATCATTCATCTAGATTCATGTTATAACAAATGGAATGCAGTCCCACATTTTGAAAAACTAATCAACCACCCACCTATCTGATCGCATATATAAATTGAAAAAATAAATAAATTATAGAATATGAATTACTTCCATCCCTAACCCTACATCTATACCAATATTCAAATCCCCAACATAGATCTCCATATTTATCATCCAGCCTAAGGAATCCTCCCTACCTGCACCTATGAACAACAGTTCTTCTTGGGTACCCAATTTTTAGGACCGCTTAAGCAGGGTGTGAGTAAAACATAGTAGGTCACCACCAATTATCTCCCTAATATAACTAGTAAATATAGTGCATGCATGATGTGACATTATTAAAATGAGAAGACAAGTTTGGATATATAATAAAATAACCATTATCGATCTAGAGGATCTGCAATGAAACTTTAGATCAACTATACTAGCTTCGACCATTCTCAAATGTCTTTGATAATGTCACATAACTTCCTAGTGGTAACCACACCCTACCTAAAATAATTTAGAGTCTCACCTAGGGGAACCCATGTTCTATCCCCTAACTATGAGAATATCATCCACGTGGGGGTTCACATACCCTACCTATAATCATCATATAACATCCACCTAGGGGTCACATCTGCTAACTAAAAGCATCATGAATCATCTACCCATGGGGTATCATACCCTATCTAGAATGTCTACATACCTAGGGGTTTCTATTCACACTAGAACTATATATAGCATGATCCTATGGGGAATCTCACCCATAAACCTCAAATCACATACACCTAAGGGGTCACATACCCTACCTAAAAACATCATTTAACATCCACCCACATGTCACATCCCCTTCCCATAACCATTAATAATCCATAATTACCCAGGGGATCACATCCCACACTCATTTTCAATAATACACATCGAGGGGCACAACTAACCTTGGAACCTCATATCAAATACACACAAGGGGTCACATCCCCTACCCAAAACCATCAAATTCCATCTACTCTTAAAGTCAAACCCCCTTCTTGAAATATTTACAAGACCCTAACTCCTAGTGGGATTCATCCCACCCTTGAACTTGATTACACAAACACATAGGGAGATACATCCCCTTTTAGAACCTCGTATAGTATATATCATGTTGGGGGTAAATACATTGACCCCATAATACTGATCATGCATTATCCTCTCATGGGTTCTACACTCTCCCAAACCAGTCACACATTTTCTAGGTTGGCCTCTCAAGAACAAAACTAATCTCATAACTATGTTCATACTATACTATCAATGTACCAGCCTCCATGTGATAGCCCTCTCTAGTCTCAACAGAAGATTGTGTCCCCCACAAAGGCCCTCTAAGTCACATCATAGTCTGGAGGCCCTATATGGATTAGTACCTCATATTTTAATCTCTCAGGTCAATCCCATTACTCAAAGGACATAGTATCCCCTTATATGTCCACGATCACCTCCTGACCTCATTAGGCTCACAGAAAATATAATACTGTAATACAACTTCGGAGGTGTAACAAAGACCATATCCCTATTAAATCAACAAGGTTAGTTCTCTCTCACCCAACAATCCAATAAATCATTACCATGGTATACCCACATGGTTACCCACATTAAAGTTGTGCAAAAACACCCACCCCACACTCTAATAATCCATCCAAAATTCTATAACATAACTCTAGGTTCTATATTTTCAACACCTAGGATAATCATCCCATTCCATAACACTTACCTACTTAAAGGGAGATAAGGGAACCTATCTCAAGTTAACTAATTTCAATTCATCTTATTGGTACCCTTCTAGGGTTTACATATCACAACACACATATTTATAATTATTTCCTCTGTCATTATTAGTCATGGAATCAAATTAGTGTTCAAGGGTTCACTGTGACCCTGGACATATTCATTCTATTCATTTGAATTTTCTTTAAAGAATCAATTTATTTTCTTCAAGGTCGAGAACACACAAGTGGTGAGAAAACATATCATAAGATATATAGATGAATACATATAAAATAGAGAGATCTTTAGGGACCACCTACATCATTCAAATTTATTCGATTAAATCAAAGCTTGGAAACTCTCTCACATGCTCATCCAAACATCATATAAACAATTATCTCAAATCTCGATCCATGACATTTGAAATAATTAATTATAACCAATTACAATTAATTATTTAGTTTAATTAAAAAATGGTATAATCACTTAAAAACTAATTGAGCTACATATATCCCTGAAAGCTCAACCAAACACATCTAGATGGCCTATGGAGTGTCCTTAACACCAACACAAGTAAAATCCCTAAAAATTGTCACCTGGTCAGTTTCTAATTTTTTCCAAATCAATAAAAAATCCAAGAAAAATTCATATAGTGAAAAACATATAACAAAACATAAAAATAAAGTGTAAAAGAAACATATTAGGATTTCCACTATCAAATAAATTAAAACCCCTCATCATTATGGAATGATTCCACTAAGATATTGGGGTGTCAACAATGAAACCCTAGTCAAAACATCTAAAATCAACTACTAATAAAGGAAATTAAAATAGGGGTATAATTAGGTAGTAATCACCTCTAATGAACCACTAAATAACCTCCAAGAATACCTCTAACAAAGGTGAATCAAGATATGAACAATAGGGGATAGAATTTTTAAATTGCCTCTACCTGTATGATTATTTGACTAAAAACAATAGGGGGATAATGATGAAATCATTGGTCATCCCCTATTTAAAAAATAGGTTTGAGTCATGGTAATGGAAAGAACCTCCTACATCATGGAATGACCAACCTCAAGAAAATGGATTGACACCACTACAAGTCTCTATCATGGTTCAACCACTATGGTTCACAGTGTAACTTCCCCATGCAGTGGGATCGAGCCTCCTCCAACCACTATCATTCTGTGACCCCTCTATGTCATAGTGTAACACCTCTATTCTCAGATAATAACATTCCTCGCCTCACTCTTAAAACACATCTCCCTACACTATACACTATTTCATCTCGTTGGGGAAACCCTCACCCTCTATGGTGTGATAGGAAACCTGTAATAAAAACCAGCAAAAGTGGGTTCACCCAGACCCAACGTTGGTATTCATACAAACACATAAAACACCTCTAGAGACTTGATCCATGTCCATAAAAACTACTCTAGATTTTACAACACTCAAAACATATATCCAAATAAAAATTATCAAAAATTTCCTTGCTCCATAACAAAAATAAGTTCCTTTGAAATTTATAACTTTTAATAATGTGAGGTTTTATAACCTCTCCACCATAACCCTTCTCATAACCAAAAAGTCTCAGGGGTGATTAGCCATCAATATTAACCTTCATCAGTCATTAATTCACCACTAACTCATGATGATCTAAATTTTAATGTCAAATTATAATGTACTATGCAACTCCAAACACCATAGATAACTATTCATCAAAAGTCAATCTACCTACTCATCACCGTCATTAACACCAGAATGGAACTCAACCACAAGCATCTATCCTGAGACACCCAAGAATAATTGAATGATTCATCCTTAGTATCATAATTCTCCCCATTAAAAGCCTCTTCTCCTTAAATTTGATTCAAGATAATAGTAGTCCCCACTATAGTAATTGCCTACCAAAAATGAATTCTTAGTGGTCCATCAATGTACTTGATGTAGTTTCCACATCACCCCATCCAATTATATATAAAAACACCATTCGTGTTGATATTGGGGAGATGATTTAGTATTTAACCACAATACCCTTTTAAGTTTAATGATTTTTTTATGTTATTCATATTAAAAATTAGTTTGGTTGTGTATGTATTGTCAACATCATATATAGAAAGTTAGAGGAATCCATATAGTATGAATATTGAAGATATTATTTTGGGAAACCGTACTAGCTAAGGTTGTGATAAATGATAATAATATATCTAAAGAGTACTAAATGTGTTGGATGTTGTACTAAATGCTTAAAATCTCTTGTTTGAAGGTTTATGATAGATGAAGTTGAGTTGGGATAGCCTTCAAATCATTTAAATGAAATTTGGAAAACTTGAAAAGTTAATGAATTGTGTAAGAATCATCTCATTGATCTATGTAAGAACAATATCATGTTTTATATGCATGAAATCATCAGACATAAACATTAAAAAATATTTTTGTATACATTAATCCATAATCGATAGTTTATATAAATAGTCGATCCTTTGATACAATCGCTTATCTGCTTCACATGGTCAATATTTATAGTCTATGAAATGTTCAAACAGTAAATAATTTGACTTGATATCTATAAACATATAAGAGGAGAGAGGGATGATTAAATAGTATTGTGTAAAAATGATCACCTAGAAGTGTTCCTATATATAAAAATCATATTCATTCTATATAGACATCATTTTTCATATGTATGAACATAATATACAAGAAGATCAGGTTGTATAAACATTTATTGGAGCTACGTAACTGTAAAATGAAATTTTGAACCTTTGTAAATGTAATGTAGGATTTCACAGAAATGTGTTAAGGTAAACAAAAAGGAGTAGTTGATACTAAGTCATTGAGAATTTAGAGTGGTTTTTTTTTCATTGGGGAAGAGGTACTAAGTTTAAAGAATGAAAAACATGAAATGGGAATATAATTGACACCAATTTACAAGGAAAAAGTTGTGAAATTATGGTTTTAAAATATAGACCTTCATATCGAATCAAACATCATGTTACTGTGTGAATTCATTCATACATGGATGAATATTTCAAATCAGTTGAATGAAGTAGAATTTATAAATGATTTAAATAAATAAGGATCTCATAATATTTCAAATATCATGATAGAGAAAATATTCAAGTATTAATCATGATTAGTAGAAATAATTTTAATGGATATTTGAATCAGATATTTTGTTTTTGATTGAGTCAAACTGAACCACAATGCAAGAAATATGAAGATGATCAGTATCTGTGGATTCTATATCGAAGCTCATACATTATATATTGATCTTTATTCTGAATATTTTCATTTTATTGATCTTTGATTTCAAATATTTGGTGTTAGTAGTGTTATGAGTTCAAGTTCATACCCTTTCCTGATTTCCTTTTTATAATAATAAGAGAGTTGTGTGCATGGTATAATAACTATTACACACTAAGGGCATAGTCATTAAAGGAGGATAATCTCATTAACAAATATGACATGACCATTTCCTTTTTAGAATTGGTGTGTATCTTAAGAGATAGGTATTAAATAAACATGAGAGTTCAAGAATAATTTAAATATCTATACACACTAATTCAACCCCCAGTCTATATCATCATTTTTGTGATCCGATAATTATAATTAGAAATTGGAAAACTCTATTATTTCTCTCAATCACTTGTTATGGATCAATGAAATTTTTTCAATAGAAAATGAATCCCAAAATTTTATACATAAGGGTTTCATTTGTGTAAAGATAGAACAGAACATTAAATTCTTCTTATGGGATCAATGTTCTTGATTATATTAAATATAGATTCAATTTACTAAATTAATACATAATGTGATCGTTTAGAAAAAAAAGAAACATTGAAAATTATGGGATGGCCAATAATATTATATTACATTCTTTATCATAAAAGGAGATGGAAAATTTTATGGTATATAGAACTATAAAAACAATTTGGAATAAGTTTTATAGATTTTATGAAGGAAAAAAATAGTTGAAATAAGAAAATATAAAAATCAGTCAACAACAGTTTGAAAATGTTAGAATACAAGAGGATGAAATAGTTGATGAATTATTTACCAGGGTAAATATAATTATGAATATTATTAAACGGTTCAAAGAAACTCTTGAAGACTATAATTTTAATACCCCAAGCTTCTACGGTACACTTCTCTTTGAATAACACAATAACTTGTGTTGTACGCAACATTGAGTTCTAACACACCACAACCAACCAAACTAGCCATTATAATTAGTAATACCCAATTTTTGAAATTTTATAAATTTTATTTTTCAAAATGGACTTCATTTTTTGGATTTGGAATATCAAAATTAACTTCAGGTGAATTTTTGATATATTTCTGAAAACTTTCAATTTTGGATGAATAGTGAAAAACACTATGTTATTGTTTAAAAAGAAATTTTTATTTAAATAATTAATTATTTTATTTACATTTATTTTAGGTAAAAATAGATACATAATACCTATATATGTTCAATTTATTTCTTTGGAGTCGTTTCATAATAATATTAGACATATATAAACTTATATTAAACTTTTTACCGTCTTTTACCCACCTTCTAGGTACGTTAGCAAATTTTCATAAAGTGTAATTTTATATCTTATGTTAATTGAATTTAAAAAATATGAGAGGAGATATTAACATCAGTAATTAAAATGTGGTTCAATAAGAGGAAAATAATTTTTCATGAACATTAACTTTTGACTTTTATTTGCTGTGGTTAAAAGTTAATATGGTAATAAAAGGTAAAAATGATATTATAATTACCCAAAAAAATTTCCTAATTCTATTGGATAAGTTTATTTCGACCAAAATCAAACTTATGAATAAAATATGATCCTTTTGGTCCACATGGATTAGATTAGGACATTTATTATTATTTTATTTGAAGAAGAGTTAAAAGTGTTAAATTCAATGTTTAATAACAAAAAAAAATTAACATAGGGTTATACATAAGATAAATTCGATTGTAAATATTTATAAGAAAGATAAAACTATTTCCTACATAATGGTATTTTATTTATAAATTTTATACATTAAATAAGTAAAATTATTTATGGCATAATGATGATGCTTTAATCACCATATTAATGAAATATTAAAATAATTGATGTTATAAATATCCAAATATATTTAAATTGAGACTTTTGATGAATTAAACTAATTTTATAGATTAATATGAAATTATAGAGTTGATTAAATGAATTTTTTTCGAAGTAATCATGCAGTTTTGACTTCCACAAAAATCAATTACTAAATAGTGTCAAAATTGACATAAATGAGTTTTTAAAACAAATACTACATTATTTAATAATATAATAGTTCTGAAAATATAAGTTTCATCCAAGGGACATATATAATAATAGATATATCATTAATGAACCACTTTGGGTTTCTTGGAATTTTATAGTAAGATTATTAACCATATAATATAATAATACAAGAATACATGGTAAAAGTTAAACTATTTAACTAAGAGTTAAATCTAAAAGATAAGGTTAATATGGTGAACTAAACCCATCTAAGACCTATTTTCTTGAAATTTTTTCGAACCATCCCCACATTATCCTCTAAATAAATAATTTTGGTTCCATTATAAACCTAATATGATTGTATAAAAAAATAATATTTCATGCATTTCCTAAAGTGACTCTCACCAATCTTATAAAAAGGTACTCACCCTTCTCTCAAAATCACACCTCGAAAGCCATTTGGCTAGAAAAACCCCTTGCCAAATATCCTCCAAACTACGCTCCCTTCGACCTAGAGGCCTTACTTTGATCCGAAATCCAACCTAAGGATCCCTTTTGATCAAATCAAAAGTAAATTCCTGAAGAAGAGATAATAATTTCAACACCTCTTTCAAAGTTATTTTCTTCTTCCACTTCCTTTTTCTTTCTTATTCCCATACCAAAATAATAAATCTAGTACCTTATAAATACTATTATGGTATTATAAATATGGTACAACCATATTCATTATTCTATCCATCCTATTAATGACAAGTCACCATACGTGTGTACGTACGTCTTACTGTCTCCACGTCATGGTGTAGTTTGTTATTCAAACACTTCATTATTTGGATGGGTATAATAATGAGTATAAGTGATGTAAATAGAAAATATAACATTTTAAGGACTCTGAATATATGATTTACCATCCAATTATATACGATTTCATCATCAATATAAAGGTTTTGTCGCTTGAGCGTACGTACGGATTACCGTCTCCATGAAGGCGATGATATTCATTCCCCATTGTAACCATTAAAGAATAATTTTCATTTTATGATTAAAAATAATTTTTAGAAACTTAATATCATTTTGGATATGAATCAAAAACATCATCTCCATAACAAACATGGTTTATGTAACCAAGCATATAAAGGAAACCGAATCAGTTAACACCTGAAACGATGATACTACTGAAATATTATTAACAAAACAATATTATAAAATAATATATGATATCATATTTATGTATGTGGTTATTGTATTGTTTAATAACAATTATTTAACTATTATACATGAGTTTAACGTACCCTTGACCAAGGCAAAGTACAAGGTAATGGTTAATTCTACAATCTCTTCATTATCCGAGGTTGTTTATACGTGAGTATCTTCTGGGACCTCTTTATCATCCACATTTGTGTTTCCTAAAAATATATTCCAAATATTTTTACTATTTCCAAGACTATGTATTAAATTTATTTATACCCTTGTTTTACTTTTTATAAAAAAATTATATAGGAATCTTTCCATCATTTTCCAAACAAGGTAATTTACGACCTTTTTGAAAAAATTAAGGAAATAATGTTTTTTTAACTTATACGTCAGGTGAGAAAATTTTCCTCCATTTTAACACCTTCGAAGATTACCTTGAAATATTATAATAATATTTTCAAAATAAATGTTTTATTTTATAATTATGTGACATTTAAAAGATTTCAAAAAAGACAGAGGTATTTCTTTCAAATAGTTTTCATTTAATCTATGTCAACATCCTTTGATGGATTTTACACTAGTTTGAAGTTGATTTATTATGATAAAATCTTCCATATTGTACTGGATGTTTTGTGATATGTTTGACTAGGGATTTTTTATTTTTATACCATTCATGGTTTATGGATAAAATTTTGACATTTCCTATTCTAGTTTTAATACGAATGTTTATGTTATGTTTCAACCTTTTCATATGAGGAATGCATTGGACTTAGTAAGTGATGGGTGGAGCCCGATATAGCTCCTCGATGCTTTAGTAGGTCTCATGATACAAACTAGTGTCTTGGCATAAGGCCTTGACAAAATATTATTTGTAGTCTTGGCACGAGGCCTTGACTATGTGGTTATGATGCCCTACATTATGCATTACATCATTATAAAATTGGCTATTAATATTGCATGGTATTATTTGACTAGTAGAATATCCGTGTGAATAATTAAATGGAATTATTTTATTTATATTTTTCATATTATGCTGAAGTTTTTGTTTAAAAGGCTTATGTTTTAGTCTTATACATTGCCTTAAATGTTTATTCTTATTTAAGATATTTTCTGGTATATTTTTATCCTTACTGAGCATCTGAGAACACCCCTTTCCATGTTTTATTTTTCCCAATATGTGAAGAATTATTTTATGGTTGACCTGTAAAGATTGGATAAGGAATATAAATGTGTTAAAAGGGATCAAAATGTTTTTGTTTTCTTTATTTCATGATGTAATGTAAAACTTATTTATGTATCTAGTACTTCCAAGGATTCTAAACTTATCGGTCTTTCGGAACATGATTCCTTGTATCATGCCAATGTTATATAATAATGCACTGACTCTGGGTAACTAAGGTCAGGGTATTATAGTTGATATCAAAGGAAGTTTAGTACAAACCTTAGAAACTAGATTTATAAATAATCTGATTAGAGAACAATAACATAATATAGACTTTGAGGATTAGTATAGAATAACTTCCTTGGACTTTGTAAATGTAGAGATTTTATGTATTTTCCATTCAATAAATCCATGTCTGGATATGAGCAGGAAGAGGAGGCTCTAGCACTGATATACCTATGAGTGGAAACTACGACAAGGAGTTTTGGGCTTGACCTAGGGTATCCTGGTACATGACAACAGGTCTTGCTGCACTCTCAGTTATGACACTACTGGGGGATATACTTTTGATAATTCACATTTTTATTACAAGCCATTATCAAGGATTTATGAGTATATACCTCCTCAAAGAAAACATTTTTTATGATTATGGATTGAATCCATAAGTTGTTCAATTTATCTTAAATGTTTGACTAGTTTGGAATAATATATTGTTATTCATAAACTAATCTAGTGCATGTCATTGTTTAGAAATGGAACCTAGTGGAAGGAATGGAAACTGTATCAATGCATGTAATCCATATAGGGATTTTTCTCCTACTCAAGATAATTATAGTGGACCGGGTGATTCTACTGGTGCTGATTAGCTAATCACCATACTAGGACATCTCACTTAGGTTATGAATAATAACTTTACCCGTATATAGCACCATCATCCAAAAATCATAGGATCAATGTTAGAATGCTTCATGAAGAAACAAACACCAACATTCAATGGGACTAAACTCCATTTGTAGCTGAGAAATAGATAGGTTCCTTAGAGAAAATATTTCATGCTTTGGGGAGTAGCAAAAAGGAAAAAGTTGTAATGGTAGTTTATCCCCTCATGGGAGATGTAGATCAATGGTGGTTATTAATTCAAAATACAAAGGAAGATGAAGAAGCATCAAATATGAAATAGAGGGAGTTTAAAGAGATTTTCTTAGAAAAATACTTCTCTCGTGACCATCGAGCGGATATGGAAATACAATTTCTGAGTCTGAGGCAAAAGGAGGATGAGAATGTCACAAAGTATGAGGATAACTTTACAATGTTAGCAAGCCCTGCAGTAGATTATATACGTAACCTAAGGAGTAATATTGATTGATTCTTTTATGGGTTAAAACCATTTCTCCTTTGAGAATTTGTCTAAAAATCCTTCTCATCATACGAATATATTGTCTCATGTTCTATCAAGATAGGAAAGGAATTATCTAAGTCATATGACTTTAAAGAAAAGAAACATAAGAAGAGATGTGTTGAACACTCTAGAAATGGAAATAAAGGGAAGAAGTGAAATGTTGAATATCCACCCTACAATAAATGTGGGAAGAAATGATCTGGTACTTTCCCAAAGGTAATGGGAGTCTGTTACAAGTGTGGTGAAAAAGGCCACCATGCTTATGATTGCAAGATAAAGAAAGAGGTTGTCAATGTTGAATGCTACAATTGTAGAGAAATGGGGAATTATGAAAATGAATGTCCAAAGCACTAAGGAAACATAACTTAGAAAAGGAAAAAGGAGAAAGTCCAAGATTATGCGATCACTATTGTTGAGTTTGAAGCTCCAAAAGACGTGGTGGTAGGTAATTTAATGGTATCCTCAAGTTTATCCAATGCTTTATATGATTATGGATCATCACATTATTTCATATATTCCCAGTTTTCTAAGAAAATTATATATTTCCAATTGTATTTAACAAAAGAGTTATCAGTAAAAACTCTTAAGGGAAGTATCATTGCAACAACATTTTGTGAATGAGTTCCCATTAGGTCATATAAATGTTATTTATCTTCTGATCACATCGTCATACCCATGATTGAATTTTATAAAATCTTCAAAATGGACTAGCTTTCAGACCATGATGCGAAAATTTTTTGTAAGAAGAAGGAGGTTACAATTTTCAATGATGATAAATGGTACCTTATATTTAGAGAAGAAATGTC
Source organism: Viscum album (assembly GCA_963277665.1). NCBI lineage: Eukaryota > Viridiplantae > Streptophyta > Magnoliopsida > Santalales > Viscaceae > Viscum > Viscum album. The sequence continues at coordinate 1,389,622,719 of OY728126.1, read as the reverse complement.
ACCACCTGATTCTTATCTATATCCACCCCCATTATCTCTACAAAATTCAATTATTGGGGAGGAAGAGAATAAAATAACTATGGGTGAGCTAAGGAATGTTCAAATAGAGGATGTACCAATTGTGCAAGAATATGCCGATATGTTTTCAAAGGATTTACCTGGACATCCTCTAGAACGAGAAATTGAGTTTTTGATTGATTTTATTCCTGGTTCAAGGCCCATATTGAAGACCCCTTATAGAATGTCTATTGTGGAAGTAGTGGGACTAAAGAAAAAACCAAATGAATTGAGTAATAATGGATTTATTCTCCCTAGTGTTTCTCCATGGGGATCCCCTGTTCTTTTTGTTAAGAAGAAATATAGATCTATCAGTTTGTGCATTGAATATAGGGAGATAAATGTTATAACAATAAAGAACAAGTATCCCCTACCTCGCATTGATGATTTATTCAACTAACTCCATTGAGCTCAATATTTTTCAAAGATTGAAATTCGATCTAGATATCATCAGTTGTGTGTGAAGAAGGATGGCATTCCAAAGACATCATTTTGTACCAGGTATTTCCATTTTGAGTTTACAGTAATTCCTTTTGGACTGACTAATATACCCTCTATTTTCGGAGATCTAATGAATAGAGTTTTCAAGGAATATATTAATGATTTTATAGTATTATTTATTGATGATATCTTGGTATACTCAAAGAACTACAAAGATCATGAATATCACTTGCATGATATTCTGAAAACTCTAAGAAGGAATGAATTATATGGTAAGTTTAGCAAGTGTGAATTACAGTTTCAGCAGATTTCCTTTATTGGCCATATTGACTCTAAGGATGGAATCTCTATTGATCCTTCAAAGAACAAGTAAATCCAATAATTTCCTGCACCGACAAGTATAACTGAGTTACATAGTTTTATTGGTTTAGCAGGTTATTATCAACGCTTCGTCCATAATTTTTCCCAATTGGCTAACCCATTAACCAAGATCGCACATAAAGGGGTTAAATTTGTTTGGACAAAAGAGTGTGAAGAGTGTTTTTAAGAACTGAAGAGAAGATTAGTCAATTCTCTTATATTTACTCTTCCATCGAGGAATGATGGGTTTGTTATTTATTGTGATGTTTCAAAGAAAAGACTTGTTTGTGTCCTTATGCAGAATGATAGAGTTATTGCCTACGCATCACGGCGGCTAAAAATTCAAGAAACAACTATCCCACCCATGATCTTGAGTTAGAAGCTATAATATTTTCTTTGAATATATGGAGACACTATCTCTATGGTGAAAATGTGAGATATATACCGATCACAAGAGTTTGAAGTATATTTTATCACAGAAAAAACTCTACATGAGGCAAAGATGATGGCTTGAACTACTCGAGGATTATGATGGCACAATAAACTACCACTAGGGGAAGTCATATAAGGTGGAAGATGCTTTGAGCAGAAAGGATCATGGAGTTTTGAACCAGATGAGAGTTGAAAGGGACACTATTTTCATGGATCTAATAAAGATGGATATAGGAATAACCATGGAAGGAGAAACATCAATAATTTTTCAAATTGTTGCAAAACTATCTTTACTAAAAAAGATAAAGAGTTCTCAGACTGATGATGTGGAGTTTCAAAATAAAAGTAAAGTTGTGAATGATGGGAGATTGATTGACTTTGTATATGAAGATGGAATTTTGGAATTTGGGAAGAGAGTTTGTATTCTAGATATACCTGATCTAAATAGGGAATTTTTGGATGATGCTCATAGATCCAATTTCTCTATACACCCTGGTAGCACTAAGATGTATAGAAATTTTAAGGAACATTTTTGGTGGAACAACATGAAAATGGAGATTGTTGATTATGTGTCGAGATGTGCTGTTTTTCAATAGTTAAAGGCTGGAAGACAACATCCTAGATGAGTCATGCAACCTCTTCCCATACCTAAGTGGAAATGGGATGATATTACGATGGATTTTTTCATGGGGCTACCAAATACTCCTAGAACGAATGATGCAATATGTTTCATTGTTGATCGTCTTAACAAGTCAACACATTTTATTACTATAAGAGAAGATTTACCACTTGAAAATTTAGAAAGACTATATATTAATGAAGTTTTAAGAATTCATGGAGTACCCCTATTGATTATTTCTGATTGTGATCCCCGTTTTACATCATGCTTTTGGAAAAGTCTTCAGCAGGCCTTGGATACTGAACTTCGTTTGAGCACTTCCTACCACCCTCAAACTGATGGACAACTAGAATGCACTATTAAAAACTTAGAATACATGTTGAGATATTCCTCACTTGATTTTCAAGGTATGTGGGATCAGTATTTACCTCTGGTAGAATTTTCCTATAAAAATAGCTTCCATTCAAGTATTCATATGGCACCATGTGAAATGTTATGTCGAAAGAGATGTCTCACACCAACTTGTTGGGATGATGTTAGTGAAAGAAAACTCGTAGGCCTAGAACTGTTTGAGGAAACAATGGAAAATGTGAAGGTTATCCAAACCCACATCAAAGCAGATCAAAGTAGGAAAAAGTGCTATGCAGATAATTGAAGGAAGGATTTTGAATTTCAAGTAGGAGTTCATGTTTTCTTGAAGGTGTCTCCATGGAAGGGTGTTATAAGTTTCGGTAAGAAGGGTAAATCGAGTCCTCGGTACATCGGACCTTTCGAAATTCTAGAACAAATTGGAGTTGTAACTTATCATTTGGCAATGCCGCCAAGTCTCTCCAAAGTTCATGATTTGTTCCACGTATCATTATTGAGAAAATACATGCCTGACCCAACGCATGTAATCACCTATGAAAAAATAGAACTAGATGTCGACCTATCTTATTGCAAAGATCCAATCAGAATTCATGACACCATAGAACAAGTGTTGAGAAACTCGATGATTCGTCTGGTGAAAGTTCTATGGAGAACCCATAAGATGGAAGATGCAAATTAGGAACTCAAGGAAAATATGATGAAGAACAACCCAAATACTTTTGTATAGTAGTATTCTAGAAATTTCAAGGACAAATTTTTTTGGAGGGAAGAATGTAACACCTCAAGCTTCCACGGTATGCTTCTCTTTGAATAATATAATAGCTTGCGTTATACGTAACTTCAAGTTCTAACACACCACAACCAACCAAACTAGACGTTATGAATAGTAATACCCACTTTTTGAAATTTTATAAATTTTATATTTCAAAATGGACTTTATTTTTGTATTCATAATATCAAAATTAGCTTTGGGTGAATTTTGGGTATTTTCTGAAAACATTCAATGTTTGATGAATAGTGAAAAACACTCTGTGATTGTTTAAAACCAAATTTTTATTTAAATAATTAATTATTTTATTTAAATTTATTTTAGTTAAAAATAGATACATAATACCTATATATGTTCAATGTAATTTTTTGGAGTAATTTTATAATAATATTAGATATATAAAATTTTATGGAACCTTTTACCGTCTTTTACCCACCTACTAGGCACGTCAGCAAATTTGCATAAAAAGTAATTTTACCACTTCTGTGAATGAAATTTCAAAAATCCAAGAGACATGGTTGACATGAGTGCGTAAAATGTGGTTCAATAAGATTAAATTGATTTTTGGTGAATAGTAACTTTTGACTTTTATTTACCACGATTAAAAGTAAATATGGAAATTAAAGGTAAAAATGATATTATAATTACCCTAACACATGTACTAATTCTATAGGATAAGTGTATTTCGACCAAAATCAACCTTATAAATAAAATATGATCATTTAGGTCCACTTGTATTAGATTAGGACATTTATTACTATTTTATTTCAAGAAGAGTTAAAACTGTTAGATTCAAAGTTTAATAACTAAACTATTTTTAATAATGGCCTATACAAAAGATAAATTATATTATAAATATTCATTAAAAATATGACAATATTACCTACATAATTGTATTTTAATTATAATTTTTATACATTAAATAATTAAATTTATTTATGAAAAAATGATGATTCAGTAATTACCTTAATAATGAAATATTAAAATAATTTATGTTATAAATATTCAAATAATTGTAAATTGAGAATTTTGAGGCATTAAAATAATTTTCTAGATTAAAATGACATGTTAGGGTTGATTAAATGAATTCTTTTCGAAGTAATCATACTGTTATGACTTCCACAAAAATCAATTTCTAAATAGTATCAAAATTGACATAAATGAGTTTTTAAAACAAATATTGTATTAATAAATGATATAATAGTAAAAAAAATATAAGGCCCAGCCAAAGGAATTATATAATAAAATATATATCATTAATGAACCACTTCGGGTTCACTTGTCATTTTATAGGAAAATTATTAACCATATAATATAATAATACAATAATACATGGTAAAAGTAAAACTATTTAACTAAGAGTTAAATCTAAAAGATAAGGTTAATATGGTGACCTAAACCTATATAAAACGTATTGGTTGATAGTTTTTCGACCCATACCTACCTTATCCTCAAAATAAATCATTTTTAACTCATTATAAACCAAATATGATTGTATAATAAAATAATATTTCATTATTTTCCAAAAGTGACCATCACCTCTCTTATAAAAAGGTACTTCCCCTTCTCTCAAAATCACACCTCCAAATCCATTTGGCTCGGCCAACCCCGGACCAAATATCCTCCCAACTACCCTCTGTTAGACCTAGAGGCCTTACATTAATCAGAAATCCAACCTAAGGATCCATTTGGATCAAATCAAAAGAAAATGCTCGAAGAAGAGGTAATAATTTCACCACCTCTTTCAAAGGTATTTTCTTCTTCCATTTACTCTTCCTTTGTTATTCCCATTCCAAAATAATAAATCTATTGCCTTATACATACTGTAATGTTATTATAAATATGGTACAACCATATTCATTATTCAATCCATCTTATGATTGACAAGTCAACATATGTGCGTACGTATGGCTTACTGTCTCCACGTCGTGGCGTAGTTTATTATTCAAACACTTAATTATTTGGATGGGTATAATAATGAGTATAACTATTGTAAATAATAAATATAACATGTTAATGATTCTGTATATATGATATACCATCCAATTACATATGATTTCACCATCAATAGAATGGTATTCTCGCTGGTGCATACGCATGGATTAACTTTTGCAGATAGAAAAATACTTAAATATTAACGGTGGTTTTAACCGCCGCTAAATCCAGATTTACAAAAAAAAGAGCTGATTATGCAGCCCTAGTACCAGTGCCCTAAAAAATAAAAATCATTCCAATTTCACAATCACATACATCCCACATCAAAAAGAGTACCATAAGACCAACATTTTCATAAGAATCACATTATAGATACTTGAATAATAGGTTTAGTATGATTTGGGTACCTAAACTTTATTCCAAGTACATTAAGTGTCACTTTTGGATATAGTGGTTTCACAATTAGCGACAACAGTTGATCTCGGGTATGTTGTTGTATTTTTGTATTTGTCATAATCGAGGAATGTAATAGATTGTTGATGTTTTATTGGATTGTATGGGAATTAAAAGAGAATCATTTTGAAGATCTCTCACTTAGCATTGCCAATGACCAAAGTTACTAAGAATGGATTCACGTTTGACTGTACATACTAGTGTGAGTAAGTTTTGATAGTGTTGAAAAAGTGGTTGTTGTCAACTCTGATCCTAAGATTTTTTAAGCCTAATGTTGGACATGTATTGAAATTTGATGCATCTGGTTCTGGAATAGGATATATTATGATGTAGTGTGATAAATTAGTCACTTTGGGTTTCAACGGTTTTTAACCCGCAAGATGAAATACTCTAATCCTTTATTTTAGTTTGTAGTTGTGGTCCATGCATTGAAATGATCATGACATAACCTCTTGGGATATAGATTTGTTGGGTACTTTGGCACCTAGAGTTCATATAAATTCTGGTAGTGTCAGAGTTGATAGTTGAAGTGGGATGTTCACCCAGGTCCGACCTGTTTTACCTCATATTTTTTGTAATTATAATTGAAGTCCATGAGTTGATAGTTGAATTTGTGTATAACCTTTTATCCTCAGATTTATGAGCATTCTAGAAGGATGATCCAAACCATATAGAACATTCTTCATGATTGTATTATAGATTTTATCCACCAGATGCATCTTTTGGGGAGATACAAATTCTGGTGGTGTAAGACATTCAAGTGTTCAACAAATATTTGAAAATTATACTATTAATAAAGTTGATAGTTTCTCTACCTTAACATGATCAAGACACTCAAGTGTTCAACAGATATTTGGTGCATACCACACTCAAGAAATCAAGACATATATGGTGCATACCACACTCAAGAAATCAAGACATAAAAAGAAACATCATAAATCAATAAAATATATAAAATGAGAAATGAGAAATCAAGAAAATTTTAGGTCATGAAAATGTTTGGTGGAAACTATGTGCCACACATGATACATATACAAACTGATTATTAGAATATTTGTCCAACATATCAACAATGCAACTAATCACGGTTCGATTATGAACACAGCTCTTCACCCTATCCACCTCCATCTCTACATCCTGCTACCACCAGTAAGAAAATTATATTGAAAATTAAATACTATTGTATATTTATATTTAAACTTAAAACCAATAAACATTTTCAAACTAAATGATTTTGAATTTTTGTGATTTACCTACTCACCACCAATCGATGCAATACCACCAGGCTCTGCGGCCTGCTGGCCTAAAATCTGACCAAGTAATTCTACGGCATCATCTGTAGGGACCCCATATGAATCAAATGGGATAACTATCTTCTCCCCGATTAGATTCCATACATATGAGCTTTTTATATTTTTCTCCACACTTGAATTGTTTCCATATTTAATGAACAAACAGTTAGTATAATAAAATTGTAATAAATTTATTCATATTAAAATTTGTACCTATAACATTCACCCTCCAGTATCCCCATGAAGAACTAGAAGTGGTGTGCTGCTCCCCCACTACTAAGGCTCCTGAAGTGGGAGGCGACGACTGAGCTGCTGAAGGAACACTCATAGAGGGTGTGAGAGACGGTGCAGGGGGAGATGAGGGAATGGGAAAACAGATGGTGGGTCAGATTCCATAGGGAGATAGACATATGGATAGTCATTTGTCATAGTGGTCGATAAAATAGTATATCACTTCATTTTTGGAATTCCTATCATTTAATCAAACAAAATTAAGTTCAGAACATATATTTCCAAGAAATTATGCAGAAAAAAAATTAAATGATAACATATGCACATTACTAATAAAAAAAATTATATAACAATGATAAGGAATGATTGCACAAATGAAATAAGTGGTTGCTAAATGAATATATAACTGTATATACAATCATTTTCTCCTTCAATCATGTCAGTTTCCTGCTCCATTACTTTATCCACTTCATTCATCCGTTCTGGAATAATATTTTAATTATCATGATGGACAAATAATTCTGATTCTTGTTGTTGATGATATTTAATGTCATAGGTCAAATCTTCCACTTCATCACCCATATCAAACAAATCTCATTGTTTTATGTGAGAAATTACACTCCACCCTTAATACACAACATCATTCACATAATATACCATTTTTTCTTGTGATGATAAGATATATGGATCATGCAGTTCATGATCACCAACATCCATCAAGTGAGAGAAGTTCACAGAAGTAAATTGAAAGGAATCTCGTTTAACACCTTTGATAATATCGACCTAATTTCATTTGAATAAAACAACTAAAAAATGCTCGTGGAAGTTTAATTCAATAATATCAGTCATCTTTCCATAGTATCCCACTTCAGAAATTGTAAATATACCAATATTCTATGTTTTCAAACCCTCTTCTCGATCGAATGTATGAAATCTAAATCCATTCAAGTTATAAGCGTCATACTTTCTAACTTGTTTTAGAGGACCTCGATCAAGAAACTTCAAATATTCTGTCAACTCTACTAGAGAATCAGTATTCATGATCTAAAAAAATAAATATACATTATTATAATGAAAAAATAAATGTTTCAACCTAATATTCATATTTATTGAAATATTTATGAACTTACATGTCGTGAAAACCATTCTACAAGCTCTTTATTAACAGCTTTCGTTATATCATTCTCATTTCGCGCCCGGCCTATCATTCGTCACCTTGTCTGTATCATCAACTCTTCAATAAATGGATCTTCAATTTCACTATTTAGCAGCACATATCTATGTGCCTATAATATTTCCATTTCTCTCAGTGTAACATTTGAGGTACTCCCAACTGATCGGCCAATAGCAGGAAATATTTTTTCTTTCCCATGTATTTGAGATTGATTTTATGTGTCTTCAACATGTCCAACTTGATTAAATCTTGTCTCAGTATCATCCAAGTATCTAGAACAAAAGGTAAGACACTCCTATGCTAAATAGACTTCGGCAATAGAGCCACCTCATTGAGATTTATTTCTCACGTATGATTTCAAATGCCCAAGATATCTATGGAAATAAAATAGAAAAACATAATTATGCATTTAATTAATTCCAAAAATTGTTTTCTTAACTGAGAAACATATAAATAAAGTTCCTCTCAATTGGATACATCTATCAATAATGAACGGGGCCTTCTAATTTAGCTTCTTCATCCAAATGCGTAGTTAAATGCATCATGATAGTAAAAAACAACAGAGGAAAGATTATCTCCATTGCACAAAGTGTCAATACAAACCTCTCCAAAAGTTTTTCAAGCTCAAATGGATGTAGATATTTCTCACATAGTTGTCTGAAAAATGTAAAGAATTGGAGTACAACAGTAGTAACTTTTTCAGGTAATAATGTATGCAATGCCAATGGTAGTAACTACTGTAACAAAATATGTGAATAGTGACTTTTCAATCCATGTAACTTATGATTCTTTAAGTCAAAACACCTTGATATGTTACTTGAATACCCATCAGATATGTTCACATGCTTTAAAATTCGAATGAATGTATCTTTATCCCTATTTTTAATTGAAAAACTTTACGAAGCATACTTTTAATTCTCATCTAGCCAGAGATCATGTTTTATGTTCATTAATTATAAGTGTTTCTGAGAATTGAGATGATCCTTCGACTTTCAATGCTCATTAAGAAATGTGAAGATAAAATTGTCACATATATTCTTCTCAATATGCATTGCATTAAGAATATGCCGCAAAAAAAATTAAATTCCCAATACGGAAGTTTGAAGAATATACTTTTTTTCTTCCATTATTGCATTCTAATTTCACATGACGATGCACTTCGAACCTATTTCCCACTATCATTCAAATGATGAACCTTTCCAAATTTGGTTTCAACATTTCCAAGTTGTGTCAATATTTCAGAACAAGTTAACAACTTAGGAGGTGGTCTGCTGCAAATCATATTTTTTCATTTCCTAAAGCCAGTTTAAGGGTTCCCAGAGCCCCACATCCAACGCAAAACAAAGGAAAGAAAACAAAAACAACAAAAAGGAAGAAAACAAAGAGTTACATATCATAGTACCCATAGTCATCGTTGCATTCCAAGAAGGATTCTTCTTCCCCAGTAGCTAATTCTCACTCTCGAAGTCTCCAAAAACATGCACTTTGTACTCGATTCCTAAGATTATCAAGAACAAGCATATCCGGGGATGACTTCTTAACTCTAATTCCCTTCTTGACTGTAAGAACCACTCCACCATTCCGTTTATAGGTAGACCTAGTCTGCATCGGCCGCAGAAGATAGGAATAATCCTTCCTTGGTCTCCTTCCCAGCGTTGTAGATAACGATTTTCTGCCAGCAGACAGCTTCTGAGTCCCACTTTAGACGATTTCACTAAATGATCGGTTTCAAGGAGGACTCAAGTTTTCTTTTCCTCCCACGAACATCCACCTTCCTTCCCCAGCCCTCTCCCTTAAAGGAGACCCAGTGCACTCTGAATTATGTCTCGACCCCTGATCCGTAGAGATATCATCCGACAAGTGTGACCTCATGTCCTCCAAAGGTGATATTTCCCCAGCCATAGATCCTGGATCCATCCCCTTACCCTCAAATAGAGGGCCTTCCAGAGCATTATCGCCACAAAGGCCTGCCTTCACTTGATCAACTTGAACTAAAGGAACGAATCCATTCTTGTTGGTACCATCTCCCAGCCTCTGGTCAGCAGCTTCCAACAAAATTTGAGGCCTTACAACATTATTTGTGACTTCCACAAAAGTTGAAATAGGATCCTGGTCCATGAAAACAACCTGCAGATCCCCCAAGGCCTATGCCTCACCATCATCACCTGAAAAGACCTCCTCCTCCTGTCCCTCAAGTAACCTATCCTCAACAAGCCCTTCAATCATGTTACTTATGGATATAAAAGGTCTGGCCAGAGAATCAAGACGTTTAGTAACCTTAGCCCTATCCCTGCTAGACACCTCCACAAAGTTAGATCCTCGAACATCTCCAACCTGTTCAGATTCCAATGCAACAACAGGCCGAGCATTATTCTCCTTCTCCTGAAACCTCCTAGTGCAGGTAGACCCAGGAATTACTCCCTCATCAAAAGAAACCTTCTGAGATCCAGGTGTAGAGGCCTCCCCAACTAAAACAGCCAGTTGAGAGTCGCTGCCTCCAACAGATGATCCTTCAGAAGTCTTTGAAAGACCCACCTTCGCACAATTGTCCAGCGCCTTGCTCCCTGAACCCTCCTCAGCACTCACAATGGTATCCTTCCGGCTACAGCGATCCATCCTCAATTGGGAACGAGGTCCGCCTTAACAGGACTCAACTGGGTGACCCAAACGCTTGCAAGAACCACAGAAGTCATTCCAGTTCTCATACACAACCCTCTACTTGCAAAGGTACTCCTCTCCAACCGTGATCCAAATTAAATCAAAGGGAATGCGGGATGCATCTATTTTAACACAAAAATCAAAGTTACAAACAGGACAATCCAAACTCGTGTAAGTGTTCAAACCAGATAAATTCCCAAGTCTAGGGAAGTCACTAATGGTCCACATTAAAGCAGCATGCATTTTGAACATTGTTTTAGAAGAATCATCAAATGTCTCAATATTGTTTCTCTATAACTCCTATAATTCATCAATTAAAGGCTGAAAGTATACATCAATATTTTTTCCAAGCATTTGTTTTCTAAGAATAACCATCAAAATGATAAAATACAATTTTTGCATGCACTTCCAAGGAGGAAAATTGTAAGGGATCAAAACAACTGGCCAAATATTGTAACTAGTACTCAAAGTCCCAAATGGGGTGAATTCATTGGAAACCAATCCCAATCGAACATTATTAGGATCAGTTGAGAAATTTTGATTTAATGAATCAAATTTCTTCCATGATTGTGAATCTTGTGCATGTCTCATTAACCCATCATTGTTATTATCTACATATTTCCACTTCATGTGTTTTGTGGTTTTTGATGACATGAATAATCTTTTCTATCGAGGCTTTAAAGGAAAGTAATGAAAACCCTTTACAGGTGTCTTCCTTTTCTTCTTCTTCATGGAAGTATGTTGATTCAGACTTCCAACATCACCCATTTATTGTCATCTAGAAGAAGAACATTTTTTGCAATCCTGTCTACTTGAATCCTCTCACCAATAAAGCATACAATCATTAGGACACGCATGTATTTTTTTATAATTCAAACCAATCCTATTAACAACTTTTTTCATATCATAAAAATACTCGGGGATGTTTCCTTTAGTAAATGAATCATGGAACAATTCAAATATAATGGACATTTCCTTATTTTTAACTCCACATAGACATTTGATATAGTACAACTTCAGCATGAAACAAAGTTTTGAATATTTCAAACATCCAGTATACAATTATTTATTTCCATCGTCAACTAAATCATGAAACATATTTTCCTTTGTTATGTTTTCTCTTACATTATTCTACACATAATCAAGAGGAGGATTCACTAATATATTACAATCTTGACCTAGTTGTCCTGTATTCTCAAAAACATCAATTGTCATGTTACTATTTGTACCATACTTATATGGTTGTTCTGATTTGTTTTGACGTTTATGGTCATGTATTGCAGTTCTAAATGCATCATTTATAAGGTTTTTCAATTCATTTTCCATTTTTAATGAAGTTGGGAGCTCATTCTATGGATTGACATCAGTGTTCAAACTTTATTTAATGTTCTATTCTTCATGCCAAATCCAACACAAATATTGACCAGGGAATTGCTTCAATATTAAATGTTCATAAACTTCAACTCTCTTCAAACATCTTCTAAAATTACATTTATGACATGGAAATCTTATTCTATCTTCAATAGATCAATTGGAAATTGAAAAATCTAAAAACTCCGCTAAACCCTTAACATATTGAGGTGTGTTCCTCGGTAATGTGATTCAGCTTTTATCCATGTATATCACAATGTGCCTACACAATATTAAAAAAAATTAAAACACATAACTATTAATAAATAAGGAAATATATTCATATATACTAGTTGAAAAAATATATAAATATGTTATATAAGGTTTTCCTATATAAATACATATGGTAAATAATGAACCCACCCACTAGAAAACCAAAGCATGCAAATTAAAAAGATCCATAAAAGAATATAAAGATATCCTAAGTGTTTGGACCAATTTTTAAATTGGAATTAACCATGTAGTTGATTTACTCTTTCCCCAATGACATTTACTAAGTGAATCATAGAGCCAACCTCTATCCAATTGTAGCATGACTTCAAGACTATTATAGATGACCAAAAAGTCTATTGGTGTAAACTATGATTATCATACATATAAATCACTACACACATAATTGTAAACACACCTCCAAATTTTGAGCTAGGTATGTGGCTTATTGATGCCTTGAGAGGATAGCTGAGAGCTAATTCCAGGACACCCCACAAGGACATTCCCCCCCCCCATCCTCCCTCGACATCCCACAACCCTACCCCACCGGGAAAATTCACCCCCCTGGACATCCCTCCCACCTGGAAAGCCCACACCCCCCTCCCCCACATCGAAAAACCACCCCCACCCCCTGGACAGCCCACCCCCTCCTTGGACATCCCACACCCTCCTCCCCCACACCCCTACAGCCCCCCTACACCCCTGGATAGCCCCCCCCCCCCCCACCCGGACAGCCCCCCACCCCCCCTGGACAGCCCCCACCCCACCTGGACATCCTACCCCCACCCCCAACCTGGACACCCCCACCTGGATAGCCCACCCACCATGGACAGCCCACACCCCCTCCCCTACCTACACAACCCACCCCCACCCCCTAGACAGTCCACACCCCCTCCCCCACCTGAACACCCCCCCCCCCCCCCCCGAAAATCCCACACCCTCTCCCCCACACCACTGCAACCCCCCTACACCCCTAGGAATCCCACCCCCCAACTGGATACCCCCCTCCACCTGGACAGCCCCCCCCCCCACTTGGACAGCCACCCCCCCCCCCCCCCCCGCCCACCTGGACAACCCACCCCCACCTGGATAGCCACCACCCCCACCTGGATAGCCCACCCCTCCCCCTCCCAGGACATCCCACCCCTCCCCCCACCTAGACAGTCCACCCCCACCCCCTGGACAACCCACACCCCATCCCCCACGTGGATAGCCCACCCCCACCCACCTAGACAGCCAACCCCCCTGGACAGCCCACACCCCCTCCCCCACTTGGACATCCCACTTTGACCCCACTGGATAGCCCACACCCCTCCTTGGATAGCCCACACACCCTTCCCCAAACCCTTGCATCCCCCCCCCCCCCATAGTCCTCTCACTTAGTGCCTAGTGTACACATGCTAGTAATAATAGGAAATGATTAATCGAATCAGTTACATGATTAATGAAACAACATAATATAAATCTAACCTCACCTCCAACACCCTTGCAATAAACAAAACCAAAAATATCATCCATGTCATAAAAAATATATGAAGGGAAGGGGGGATCATTAAAGGTTTTACAAGCATTATAAGTAGTTCATTATGAAAATTACAAATGAGAATTATTAAAACAGTTAGAATTCTATGTCTCTTTAATCCTCATTGAAATCCCATTTCAAATAATTCATTAAAACTAACCATTTATATATATTACTAACATATGAAATGGTTGAATGTATCTTAATTATACTCAATTATATGGAGGTTAAGGGATTCATTCTCCCCAATGTGTATTTTTGGGACTCCATAGTCATCTTCATCAAAAAGGATGATGAACCTCTCCAGCTATGTATTCATTTTGGAAAGCTAAACCAGGTCACTATTATGAATAAATACATATTTCCCCAAATCAATGATTTTTTATCAATAAATTGGGGTGAAATGGTTCTAAAAGACCAATATTTGATAAAGTTATCAATATTTATTGAAGAATTATTCTATTATTCCCAATATGGATTATTGAATTTGATATGATCATTATAATTATCTCATTATTCTTTTTAACCTAAATAATTCTCCTAAAATGATTATTTATTTGATAAAAAAGATATTCCATTGACACTTGGAATATTTTATTATGGTGATTTTTGGTAAAATCATAGTCTATTAAAAGACTAAGGAGGAGTGTGTGTGAAATTTTTAAATCAACATTGGTTATGTTTGTTAGAAAAATATTTATGTAATGTTGTCTAATTTTTTTAAATTTAGGAAATTAATTTACAAGGATATTTTTTTATCCAAAGATTTTACTTTAGATGAGATTTATGTAATGTGGTAATCTTTGATACTTTATGTGGTGGATTTGGGTGTGTTTTCATTGTTGTATTATTATAATGATTCCTTGTTTTAATTATATTAATTCATGTTTCGTTTATTGTATATGAATATTTCGGGTCAGATAGTAATTTGTTTTCAGAAAATATATAAAAATTTACTGACTATGGAAATGATATCAATATATATGAAACAATTATATGTTCAGAGTATGTCCCACATGAGAAAATGTATCAGAACATGTTATGTTCAACTTAAAACAAGATCATATATATGGAATACAATAATAAAATATACCAATCATGTGAATTGTTCTATCTAGAAAAGAAATATTTCAAAGTGTTGAATTGACTACAAATTACAGACAAGTGCCTACATGATGTTTTTAGAGTAAATATATCAAAATCTTATAATTTACTAATGTCTATGATCGACCACTTGAAAGAAAATGACTGACTACATGAAGAGTATCATGATGTAAAAAGAAGGAAATAAATTTAACACTTGACATGACTCACATTGACCAATAGAACCAAGTGATTGGTTCTAAGTGACATGTAAAGGATAAACCATCAATGAAAAAGTAAAAATAAATGTCATCAAAATAATCCAATGACAATTAAATATTTGATAGAGCTTCACCACACTTTCTAGATATAAGAGAAAGGTTCATAGTCCATTCCATCAACTCTAATTTTTTAATGTCTACATTAAAGAGTAGATAACCTTATTTGATAAACAAAATTGGATATTTGATAGCGATTAATCACACTTTACTACACATTCACTTCCCCCATTTACCATTAAATTTATGTAGTGATTTTACTAATCAATATATATTATATGAACACTCCTAAATTGAAAAAATTGGGCTATGATACTTTCTATATTTTCTTTCATTTCATACAATCTCCCTTGTATAACTAGTTTAGAGCTAATAATAGGACACCCCACCAGGACCCACCCCCCCCCCCCCCTCCTCTGTAGATATCCCACACCCCACCTCTACCTATATATACCACCCCCAACCACTGTATATCCCACCCCCAAGAAATCCTACACCCCCTCCCCCACCTGGACAGCCCACCCCCACCCGCCTGGACACCCTACCCCCTCTTTGGATAACCCAAACCCCCTCCCCCACACCCCTATAGCCCCCACCCCACCCCCCTATATATCTCTCTCTTAGTGCCAAGTGTACCCATGATAGAAATAATAGAATATGAGTAATCAAACAAGTTATATGATTAATGAAACAACATGATATAAATATAACCTCACCTCCAACACCCTTGCAATAAACAACACAAAAAATATCATCCATGTCATAAAAAACATCTAAAGAGAATGGGGAATCATTGAGGGTATTATATACATTATAATTAGTTAATTATGAAAGTTTCAAATGAGTCTTATTAAAATTTTCAGAATTCTAGGTCACTTTAATCTTATTTGAAATCCCATTTCAAATAATTCATTAAAACTTACCATTTATATACTTTACTGACATATGAAATGGTTTAATGTCTCTTAATTATATTCATACTATAAAATATCTAGTGATAAAAATATTTTGGAGTTTAAAAAGAAATATGAAACCTAAATATATAATTGTCCCAAAGGAAAATGAAATACAAAACATGTCATTTGAGGATATATATGGATCTATCATGACCTATGAGATCACAATGAAGTTACATTCTAATAAAAAAATCCAAATAATCCAATAATGAAATAATGGTTTCTTTTAAATAAATTAATGATGAAACCTATAATGATGATGAAATGTCTCATCAATCAAATAATATAAACATATTCTTTAATGTAAATAAATCATAAAATTGTTAAAATAAGTTGGATAATGATATAGAATAATAAGTGATGTTATTCAAATGAAAAAAAAACACATAAGGTCGTAGTTCTATATGACTAAAAAAAGGAACAAGGGGAAGAATAAAAAAAATCAAGGAAACCTTCAATCTTTCAACTTAGTGTGTGTGAAATGAAACCCTTCAATAAAGGTAATCAATGGAAAAATGTTCCTAGTATCTCATGACTAAAATATAGGTTAGTGATGATGTAAAATCTTACTCTTATTCAACTTCCACTAAAAATTCCTTCTCTCCCTCTTATTCTATATCTAATCACCTATGTTATAAGGTTTAAAATATACCTGTTGAAAACATGATGAAGGATTTTCTGCATTGAATTTAATATAGAAATATCATAAAAATAATTATAATCAATCCCTTAATGATAAGTAAAAACTCGCAATCAAAAAAATGAATTATTAAAAATAATGTTCAATATAATGCGATGAAGTTACAATGGAATATTGATTATATCAAAAAAAATGAAATTCAAAAATGTCTAAAAAATTATATAAAAAATTGGGTTTACAATGTTGTGAAAATAATAATATTCTTTGGTCTTTTCAAAAAATTAATGTTCTTTAAAAAGAAAAACTATTTATTAATTGATCTAAAAAATGTTTTATAATTACTATAATAAAATAGAGAATATAATTCAGGTATATAATTAAAATAATGGTATCTAATGAACTATATGTTTGGGGTGAACTACTATGGTGCAAGGATATTTTCTCAAAGTTCATTTTGATTGTGTGGAGGGTTTATAATCATATAATTCTAACTGGTGAAAATATCATGTGCATGTGTGTGATTATGGCCTCTAGGTAATACTATTATAACTAGAGGATGGAATAAGGAGAAGAAGGATGATATTGAGGGGTGGCGAGAAGCATCAAGTGGTGCAACAGGTCAGGACCTACAGCAGGGATTTGGTTAGGGCTTCGGGGGGTCGGCGGCAATGGGCGGCGATCTACGCTGAGGGACGGTGAGGTGGCGAGGAGGCGAAGCGGTGAGGTAGAGAGCTGGTGAGGCGCGTAGAGGGGAGGTGTAGGGCTTTGGGGTCACTGGGGGGCAGTCTCGCAGGGGTCGGGGGAGATAAGTCGTGTCGCGCGGGGGTTGGGGGGAAGTGTCGGCATTGAAAAAAAAAATTAGCGGTGGTATTGAATAAACCTCCGCTAAACAATTTATAAAAAACATAGTGGCAGTTTAGTAAACCACCGATAAAAATCCGTTGAAAAATACTATATATGTAGTAGTGAAACTAACTCACTTTCAAATAATTTTAAGTTATAGATATTTAAGAGAAGTAGAAGTGCACTAATGAAGAAGAAAATATGGGAAATTATGTTTTAACTCTTTCCCTTATATTAAAATTTTTTATAATATGATGAAGAGGTAAATATATATGAGGAATTCATTTCAATTGTTTTAATTATGGGAATGTTTGAATTTCTTAACCAACTTCCCTATGAAAACTATTGGATAAAAATATAATTAAGAATCTACAAGTAATACCACCAATATTATAGATCTATCACGTGATAAGACAATGGGAAATTATAATTTTTACCCAAGTAACTTTAGAATAAATTTCCCATTAGTTGAGGAATGTGTCTTTAATAGTGAAAAATGTGGTGACGATGATGGGGAAGTTTCAAGAGGTGTCCCTAAAAGAGGTCTCATGGCTAAGAATATAAATAGGTGAACCTATATGAAGATGAGTCACAATAAAATATTGGATATGATATAGATGAAGAAGTGACTACTAAAAAATATAATATAAGGATAGAAATTGAAATGTTTTTTAAATAAATAAGAAGGATGAGATAAGACAACACTCAGCTAAAATGAGGTTTAGAAAAACAAATTCAACTATAGGTAGAAAGAGATAGTCTAATCAAATAAATTGATTTAATAAATCTTGATATAGAAAAAAGGAGGAAATCATCGAATATATTATTTCTACTATTGTTCTTGTGGATAAATAAGTGGATAAACTGAGAAAATATATTACAAAATTTAATTAGTAAGAAAGAAAAAATAAATGAAATGGGAACAATTTTGTTAAATTCAAAGGTGAATTCTCTAAGAAACTCGTATAAGAAATAATTCAAAAACACAAAATAATACAAGGAAATTAAAATTCTACATGATTTATCTAAAATAGGAATATTATACACATTAAATAATCTTGTGACAATTTATAATATTAAATATATGAGTGTTTTATAAAAAAGATAAAATCTTATCAAGCATTGAAAGATTTTTTTTTGTAAATGAAAATTTAACAACAATAAATATTCGAGGAAAAATTCCACAAAAAAGTATTTTTTGGGTTTTCTCATTTAAGGTTTGACAACCAATCTAGATAATAACCATTTATATAGTATAATTTTTATCAAAATATAAGGTTTTAGGGGTACTACTAGTGTTGTGGTTTTTAATTTATAACACTTACACCTATTTGTAAAATAGGCCTTTACCTGCGCTAATAAGAGATCAGGAATCAATGGAGAGACAATAAAAACTTATGAGAACTTAAAATATTCCTCAATATCTTTAATATAAAGTTTACGTGAGAAATATATTTGAAATCATACTATAATTATTTAGAATATCCTATTAATAATGTAAAACTCATATGTATGTATCGCTTCTATCACAACTCGATTGAATATATGTATTTGGTTTGAAAATAATTAGAATGAAATAAATGTTGGGAAACTGTCAATTATAGCTAAAGTTTTATTTAAAATTGAAAATTTGAAATGACTTTGATCATAGATAATGGGTGTTCATCTCACGTGATAGGTGGTTTGGAAAATATTAAAAATATAAATAAAATTTATGGTAGATTTTTAATATTTGGTAATGAAATTTCTCAAAAGGTAAAATGAATTAGGATGGAAAACATTTGTAAATGTCAAATAAGTACAAATAGTTTGTTTTTTTATTGCATTAAAGCACAATTTATTTAGTGTATCACAAATGTATGATGATATAAATGTCTTTATTTTCATAAAAAATATATGAAAGGTCAAAAAAATAAATATAGGGATGTTATTATATGGTTTATGATAACCCTACGAATTTTTTTTCAAACTAGAGAAGCAATTGAAGGCAGTTAATTTACTAAAAAATAGAAAATGGTTAATATAATATAATTATTGGTCACCTTGGATAAAATAATATAAATAATCCAATCAGGAAAAAAAGATGTGATGAATTTTCCCTTAGTTAAAGAAGACACCATCATTATTTTTAAAAATTTTACGAAATAAAAAATGATGAAAAAAACACATGAGGGAGTTGAAAATAAAACATAAAAGCCTCTTGAATTGACTCACTCTAATGTTCATAGGCCTATGACTAAAAAATAAATAAGTGGATAAATATATTCAATCACATTAATAAATGACTTAACAAGGAGAACATGAATTATGGTCTTATCACACAAATAAGAATCCTTAGATGGATACATGAGTTTTCAAATACTTAAAGAGAATAAAACAGGATTTTAATTAAAAATATAGAGATAAGATAAAGTTAGTTATTATTTTAATATCTAATTCAATAAATATCTTAAAAAACATTGGCCTCAAACTTGAATTTATTTCTCCATATAAAATTTAATGAAATAAAGTAGGTAAAAGGGGAAATAAGATTCTAGTTGATATGAATAGAACCTTACTATAAGGATATAACACCTCAAGGAATTACTAGTAACAGACCATCAGAACTACAAAAATAATTCTGAGTATATGTCTCCTGAAGCCAAACTTAGTCACACTATAAAAAATTATTCTTAGGGTATGTTTATTATTGGAGGCTCTAGTAACCATTTTGAATTAAATATAGTTAAGAAAATATAATATAGCAGTGGTTTGATCAAAATTATACTATATTTTTATTTTTTTTACAATTGGTGGTTTTTTTAATTAAACCACTGCTAAATGTTTTAAAAAAACCTTATTTCCTCACCCTCTCCTACTCCCTCTATGCAACCCCAACCCAATTCCACCACTCCCTCCCCTAACCTCCTAGTCCCCCTTCCCCGATGTTGACCCTGATCCCATAACCCCTATTCCCCCACCCCTCCAACCTACCATATTCCCTCTTGATGGAGACCCTAACCCCTGTGACACCCCCTCCTACCCTGACCCCCATGACCCCCACCCCCCTCTGACCACCCTCTCCCCATCTTGGTTCCCCTCCTAAGTGGTGATGTGGACCACCCCCCCCCCCAAAGGTTGCATCATCCTCACCTTAAATCTGTTATTGAGTAACATTACAGAGACAATCACGAGTGATAAAACGAGTATAATTTTTTTTAAATTCATTCAACAATAATTTATATAAGCAATTTTGGTTTATAATATGTTATTTGGATTTTACAATTATTTTTTTGGAGTTATAATAATCATAAATTTTAGTTATGTTGCATTATATTAAAAAATCATTATAATATTAGTCAGTCTTGGAATCTATATCATTCATAATTTCATTGCTTGTATTTGATATTAAGTAATTACACTTTTTTCTGTATATGTTAATGCCTCCAATTTTTTTCATATTCATAATTGAGACTATTTTACAACTAATGACTAATTGGTGGAAGTGTTTGTGGTCACATATGGTTTTATCACCCACCCTAAAAAGGTCTATAAGGATAAAGGCCTTGAAAATGATACATTAGATGTCACGACCCATCCCCCGAGGTCCGTATCGTTACTACCCAAGCCTGCCTTCCATAGGCCAGGGGCTGGCGACTAGCACCAAAGGCGTAAATCCCTAGTACTGGGAAGGCATTGCCTTTATAACTAAAAACAAACACAACCAGAGTACAAGTGGAAGAAAACACTAAGTGAAAAATATATAACAAGAGTACTGAAAGAAAAGGGGCCGGAATACAAGCCCAACTGTAAAGTACAAATACAACTGAAAGCAAGTACAACTAAAAAGGGAAAAACAACTGGAAGGTGAAAGCAGCTCCTGGATCATCCTCCAGGGTTCCTACATGAATGGTAGGTATAGATATCCTCCTCAGTGCTCCACGTTCGTCCGTCTCCTTCGGGTACCGTCTCATCATGAGGTCCACCTCAGGGTACCGTCCAATCCTTGTACACTCCACCTCAGTCAGCGTTGTCCATCGTCTCCATCCAACACAATGAGGTGTGGGCATAGCCCGTGCAGGGATGAGTATAATAATACTCAGTAGGGACCCCGAGACCCTCAAGGTCTCACAAAATCCAACAAGGATAATCCACAAAGTAAGATTTCAACGTATAACCATTACTTTGCTATATGCCCATACATATACCTAAGTTATCAAGTAACCCATCTCAATCATGAGGAAAACTCAAAGGTCAATGACTCAGCTCAAACCAGGATTTATATTCATGAATTTGAAACCACGGATAATGGGGAACTCCACCTCTGTCATGTATAGTGGGTCTGCTGCTACAACCAAGCGCTTCCCACTAACCCTGTACTGCTGAAGTACTCCACCTGTCGAGTAATGTACGCATGCTGCTACAACCAAGCACTTCCCACCATTGGTCTGCCGCTACAACCAAGCGCTTCCCCTCATAGCCTACATAGGTACACCTAATTTCGAGTACCACGGGTCTGCTGCTACAACCAAGCGCTCCACCGTCGTGGGTCAGATGCTACAACCAAGCGCTCCCCACTGGGTCATCTGAATCACTCCGAGTCGATCGATCAGCAGTCATCAACCAGCTATTAGGTCTCTACAATCTGCTAGCTCATCATCGGGAGGGTCCGCTCCACATTCCACAAGCCAATACCCCAAGTGTCACGAAATCTCATGTACAAGTATCACAAGGACCGCCATGTCATAGGGGTCTCAACTCAATAGACGGCGCGTCAATCGGATACTCGGTCTGTGAGTTATTAGCCTTTAAGTCCCGGGGGCCCGGTTGGTTTCGTGTACGAACCAACCCAACCACATCTCAACTATACCCTGAACTCCCATGGGGTATTTTTAAAGGGACCGTTTCTCAACGAGATTACCAACACCATTGACGGTTCATCAAACGGACGTCCGGTCTAAGAGATATTGACTTTTCCGTTCCAGGGGCCCGGTTGGATTTACCCTCAATCCAAACCCGACCATTTTTCAAAGTCGTCCAAAACTCACTAAGATTATTTCAAAATGACCACCTCGTCATGAGGATCCTAGTACCGCAAATGGCGCGTCGATCTGACGCGCGGTCTTAATGTTATTCACATTTAAGTGAAACGGCCCCGGCCCATCAAGCCTAGTGGGCTGGCGGGTCGGCCCAACCTGGTTCGGCGGGTCCGACCCAGCAGGGGGGTCGGCCCAGCCCAGTGGAGCGCAGCTCGGCCCGACGGGGCGCGGCCCGTCACGGCGGGGCGCGGCCCAGCCCAGTGTGGCAGGGCGAGGCTCGGCCCGACTGGCTAAGCGATGCAGGGGGGCCCGGTTTCTTGAACCGGCGGCGCTGAGAGGCGCCGCCCCTCCTTCCCGGATGGTCGAAGCCGGCCGGTCTTTCCCGGCGCGAGCAGCCCACACGGGCGGGCCGCAGTTCATCTGCAGCATGGCGCCCAAAGGCACCGTGGTCTTCCCATCCCGGTAGGGTATGGCCAGACAGTTCGTCCAGCAGGTGGCCCATGGATGCGGGCCGCTCCTCCTCCACGCGGCACATGCGGGTGCCACGGTTCACCAACCCGGTCGACCGGTTCTTCAGCCCGAGCGTTCGCGGTTGCAGGTCGCAGCTTTCCTCCATGCGGTCGGCGTGTGAATGCCGCCTCTAGTCTCCACCGCCTCCGATGGTCGTTGCTTTCGGTCGTCGTCGCCTCTCCAACACCACTTATATCGCCCAAATAAACATGGATCAACGGAGGGTCGTTGGGAAGTGTTTGTTCGGCCCAAGCCCTCCGCGTTAGGCGATATCAAGAGGCCTAGAAGTTTCTGAAGTACACATAAAGAACGAGTGTATAATTATTATTCAATTTAAAATTATAAAAACCCCAACCTCAATCTCAAAAATGTTGCACGTTGACGAACCGCGGAAGATGAGCATCGCGGATGTCGGGCGCCGCGAATTACGGACGTCGATTCCGTTGACGTCGGGGTGCATCCGAAGAAGAAGCGGCGTCTTCTCCCTTGTTGCGGAGGAAGAGTAAGGAAGATCTCTCATCGTTCTTCGGTGGAATTGGCATTCTTCATCGAAGAGGGCGTCGTTCTTTGTGGTTGTCACCGTTCTTTGTCAAGAGAGATACACTATCCTTCCAATTCTCCAGAGCCTCCCCAACACAACAAAAGCCAACCCCAAAAATAATAGCCAAAGCTATTATTTTATTCTCAACATGAATTTTTCAAAATTCAAACACTTAAAATAATTAATTAATTGTGGATTAATTAATTAATTAAAGGGTGTTGGCAAAATTAATGGAGGGAGGTGGAGAGTTAGAATTAAAGTGGGGAGGTGGAGAGTTAAGAGAGGGGTAAAATGGAGTTAAAGTGGGGAGGTGAAGGGGTTTGGATTCGTGTGGGCCCCACCACACTAAATCCTCTCATGGGAGGTTATGTGGGGTTTGGGTCCCACCTCAAACTCCTCTTTAGAGGAAATAACCAACATCAAAGAAAACTTATTTACACATAATTTTTATTATTATTATTTTTAATGAATCAGCAAAAATTAACTTCTCCTCCCGATCAAACGCAATTGTGGTAAAGGTTCCCTTAAGCGAATACCAGTGCTGTGAGTTCATTGGTGTCCTTGGATTTCAATTCCGAGCACCAGTTCAAATTATAGAAAAACATGCACGTACGTTCACTGAACGTACCCGAACAAAACTTCAGAAAATGATTTCGGTCACACCGGGCCTCAGAATCAATCTCCGTCAGAAACTATATACTTGTAAAAATCCAAATAAATTAAGAAAAAAAATTCCTTGAAATTTCAGGTTCTTTACATTACCCCCACCTCAAGACTTTACATCCCCATAAAGCTAGAACACACACTAGGGAAACAAAAAGGAGGTACTAAGCATGCATCTAAGCCTCCCACTCCCATGTGCTCTCCTAGAGGTTCTCGTGCTGTTAGCGAACGCGCACCAGAAAAATCGACCATCCACATAGGACCCGTTCCTGTCGATCCTCATTCTCCACTAGAACCTCTGTTAATGTCACCCCATCTTCGATGTCCATATTCCTATGGTCGATGATGTGGGACGGGTCATGCACACATCTTCCCAGCTGAGATACGTGGAAGACGTAGTGCACCCGGTGTAACTGAGGTGGAAGGGTCAGGCAGTAAGCCACCTCGCCTACTCTACTGAAGAATTGGAGTAGTGATTGTAGATAGGCTTCACCATCCCTATCCACAAAGGATATCAGCAACGCAGCCAGCAGCTTTGTCGCCTCTCCTAGCAGCTGAATGCCTGAACTCCTGCGGAGATCATCCACTACTATGTTCCCCTTTCCAAGAGTATAGACTATATCAAAGTCATAGTCCTGAAGGAACTCAAGCCATCACCTATGTCTCAGGTTCAGGTCCTTCTGAGAGAAGATGCAGTTGAGACTATTGAGATTAGATTAAACTGTAAATCATTCGCTCGATGAACTATGGGTGAGACTAGCCAATTGTAAGAACTCGACTTCACCCTTCCTCATCTACATTCTACAAGAGCTAATAAGATTTATCCTTTTCCGAAAAGTGAAATCCGGTCTCATCCCCTAGATGAACCATGTCCTTTGCCTAATATAGTCAATCCTGACATGAACGGTACTAATTCATTCCATGGACGACGTCGTAAGGTCTCGATGCTACTACTAAGAGATCCAACCTTTACTCTCTCCTCCAAGGGTTGATTCACACTGTCGGCATCAGTGTGTGGTCACTGGGTCTCCTCTAGTAGAAATCTAAAAATTTAGGGTCAAGTCAATAGTTTTAACCTGAACCTCTTAGTATTAACCACACAAAAAGGCAGGAAAGCAAATGTCGTAAGTACAAGTGTCTTTTATTACCGTAGATCAAAGTACAAAGACACAAAGAAACCACAAAAAACGACATCAACGAAGCTAGTGGTGTTGGTGGAAACACCTCAAAGCATCGTCCACCACCCAATGCACGGCTAGCTCCCCTGCCACGGTCGACTTCTCCTTGCGGGCCATCTCAATCGAGCCTCTTCCTCTTCCTTGAAGGTCCTTCATCTATCTTCTGATCGTCTTCAAGGCGGGTCGGACAGTCACGTGCCATGTGACCAAGTCCACCGTAGGAGTAACACTATCCGCTCCTGGTAAGTCTTTCTCCACACCGGGTGCCTCACACACATGATCCTGAGTCATGCGGTCGACCACCTGTGGATCTGGTACTCTTGGACCTCTGCGTCATCTGTCTACTGCTAGCTAAAAAACACTCCATTGCATGTCGACTGGTAGTGGGTTCCGTTGCTGGAGATTTCTCAGCAAGGAAACTCTCCACTAGGATGGCTCGCTCCAACACCCCTGTCTGCATCGGGAAGCTGTGAGAAACAACTGAAGCTCTAATATCACACCTGAACCCCTGCTCGAAGGTCTGGGCCCTGAAGAACGGGTCCCGTACCATATCTGTAGAGTAGCGTGAGAGGTCTGTGAACCTCAATGAGTACTGAGCTACACTCATGTTGCACTGCTTCATATGAAGTAACTCCTATATCCCCACCACTTGAAGGGTGGTTGGGAAAAACTTTGCCCAAAACAGGATCTCGTAGTCTACCCAGAGAAGTGTCGCCTCGTCGTGCATCTGGAGCATCAGGCTCCACCATCTGCCTCCTGCTACTTAAAGAAGGATGGAAGCAAGGTTCACTATAAAGTCTGCTGGTTTCCCTACCAGTCTAAAGACTCTCGCCACAACCTCCAACCAATCCTCAACTGCATGTGGGTCCATCTCTCCCCGGAACCTGGATGGCCTCTGGTGCTGGAACTTGTGCAGTGCGCTCAATTGGCGTGCATCGCCTGCTGCTGGGGCTGGTGGCATCGGTGGCCCAACGGGAAGTGGTACCGTTGGTGCCTCCGCTGGTGCCTCAACTGAAAGAGGGCCCTATACAGAGGCCACGTCGCTCGGCAGCCTATCAGTATGAACAACTCTCGGGGAACTAAATGGTCGTCTGTGGGGAGGCATCCTGAAAGAAACATATGTGTCATGGTCAAAAGACTATACCTGGTGAGATGACCTGGTTTGAGCTGACTTAAAGGAAAAACTTTTGAAAACACACACGCAATCAGTGTTTTCATGCACTAAGTCATAAGTCAAAAGGTAGGGTCCTGGTGTATAGATATGTCGGCCTCCCGCACAAACACTGGACTCCCTGACCTGAAAATCACACTTAGTACCCAAAACACTATTGCTTCACAGAAAGGAAAAATCATATTCGTAAGTTCTACGGTAGAACCGATATCCTCTGATACCAATTTTGCACGACCCATCCCCCGGGGTACGTATCGTTACTACCCCAAGCCCGCCTTCCACAGGATAGGGGATGGCGACTAGCACCAAAGGCGTAAATCCCTAGTACTGGGAAGGCATTGCATTTATAACTGAAAACAAACACAACCAGAGTACAAGATGAACCAAACACTAAGTGAAAACTGTATAACAAGAGTACTAAAAGTAAAGGGGCCAGAATACAATCCCAACTATAAAGTACAAATACTTCTAAAAGAAAGTACAACTAAAAAGGGACAAACAACTGGAAGGTTAAAGCAGCTCCTGGATCGCCCTTTGTGGTTCCTACATAAAGGGTAGATACAGATAGCCTCCTCAGTGCTCCACGTCCGTCCGTCTCCTCTGGGTACCGTCTCGTTGTGATGTCCACCTTCGGGTGTCGTCCAGTCCTCGTACACTCCGCCTCGGTCAGCATTGTCCTTCGTCTCCATCCAACACAATGAGATGCGGGCATAGCCCATGCAGGGGTGAGTATAACGATACTCAGTAGGGATCCTGAGACCCTAAAGGTCTCACAAAGATCCAACAAGGATAATCCACAAAGTAATATTTTAACGGATAACCATTACTTAGGTATATTTTTATAAATATACCTAAGTTATCAAGTAATCCATCGCAACTATGAGGAAAACACAAAGGTCAATGACTCGGCTCAAACCAGAATTTTTATTCACGAATTCGAAACCATGACTAATGGAGAACTCCACCTCTGTCGAGTACAGTGGGCCTTCCTCTACAACCAATAGCTTCCCACTAACCTTTTACTGTTGAATTACTCCACCTGTCGAGTACTGTGGGCATGCTGCTACAACCAAGCGCTTCCCCCCATGGGTCTGCCACTACAACCAATCGCTCCCCCTCATAGCCTACAGAGGTACTCCTTCTGTCGAGTACCGCAGGTCTTCCGCTACAACCAAGTGCTCCTCTACAATGGGTCTTCTTCTACAACCAAGCGCTCCCCACTGGGCCATCTGAATCACTCGGAGTCGATCGATCACCAGTCTTCAAGTCTCAGCCAGCTACTAGGTCTCTGCAATCTGCTCGCTCGTCACTAGGAGGGTCCACTCCACATGCCACAAGCCAATACCCCAAGTGTCATGAAATCTAACATAGACGTATCATAAGGACTGCCATGTCATAGGGGTCTCAATGCAACAAACGGTGCGTCAATCGGATGCCCGGTCTGTGAGTTATTAGCCTTTTAGTCTCGGGGGCCCGGTTGGTTTCGTGTACGAACCAACCCGACCATATCTCAACTATACCCCGAACTCCCATGGTGTATTTTTAAAGAGACTGTTTCTCAATAATATTTCCAACGCCGCTGATGGTTCGTCAAACGGACGTCCGGTCTGAGAGATACTGAATTTTCTGTTCCAGGGGCCCGCTTGGATTTAGGATCGATACAAACCCGATCATTTTTCAAGGTCGTACAAAACTCACTAAGAGTATCACAAAAGTACCACCTCATCGCGAGGATCCCAGTGCCGCAGACGGCACGTCGATTGGACGTGTGGTCATAAAGTTATTCACGTTTAAGTGAAACGGGCCCGGCCCATCAAGCCCAGTGGGCTGGCGGGTCGGCCCGACCAGGTTCTGCGGGTCCGACCCGGTAGGGGGGTCGGCTGAGCCCGGTGGAGCGCGGCCCGGTCCAGCGTGGCGCGGCCGGGCCCGGAGGGGCGCGGCTCGGCCCTGCGGGGAGCGGCCCAGCCCTGCGGGGCGCGGCCCGGCCCGGCGTGGCGCGGCCCGGCCCGGCGGGACGCGGCTCGGCCCGGCTGGCCGACCGGTGCGGGGGGGCACGACCCCCCAGTTTCTCGAACCGGACGAAACCGGCCAGTCTTTCCCAGCGCAAGCGGCCCGCACGAGCGGGCCACGGTTCATCCGCAGCGCGGCGCCCAAAGGCGTTGCGATCTTCCCAGCCCTTCCAGCTACGGTCAGCCGGTTCGTCGAGCAGGCGGCCCGCAGAAGCGGGCCACTCCTCCTCCGTGTGGCACCTGTGGGTGTCGCGATTCACCAACTCGGCCTGCTACGGCCATCCGGTTCTTCATCCCAAGCGTCCGCGGTTGTGGGCTACGGCTTTCCTCTATGCGGCCGGCGCGCGGCCGCCGCCTTTAGTCGCCGCCGCCTCCGGTCACCGTCGCTTCCGGACATTGTCGCCTCTCCGACACCGCTTCCATCACCAAAATAAATATGGATCGACAGAGGGTCGTCGGGCTATGTTTTCTCGGCCCGCGCCCTCCGTGTTAGGCGATATCAAGAGGCCAAGACGTTTCTGAAGTACACATGAAGAACAAGTTTATAATTCTTATTCAATTTAAAATTATACAAACCCCTACCTAGATCTCAAGAATGTTGCACGTCGATGAACCATGAAAGATGAGAATCACGGATTACCGAATTCGATTCCATTGATGTTGGGGTGTATCTGAAGAGGAAGTAGTGTCTTCTCCCTTGTCATGGAGTAAGAGGAAGGAAGACAAGTCGTCGTTCTTCGGTGGAATCGGCATTTTTCGTCGAAGAGGGTGTCACTCTTCGTGGTCATCACCATTCTTCGTCGAGAGAGAAACATTATCCTTCCAATTCTCCAGATCCTCCCCAACACAACAAAATACAACCCCAAAAATAATAGCCTAAGAAATTATTTTATTCTCAACATGAATTTTTCAAAATTCAAACACTTAAATTAATTAATTAATTGTGGGTCAATTAATTAATTAAAGGGTGTTGGAAAAATTAATGGAGGGAGGTGGAGAGTTATAATTAAAGTGGGGAGGTGGAGAGTTAAGAGAGGGGTTAAAGGGAGTTAAAGAGGGGAGGTGAAAGGGTTTGGGTTCATGTGGGCCCCACCACACTAAATACCCTCATGGGAGGTTATGTGGGGTGTAGGCCCCACCTACAACTCCTCTTTAGAGGAAATAACCACCATAAAAGAAAAAATAAGTACACATAATTTTTGTTATTATTATTTTTAAGGAATCACCAAAAATTAACTTCTCCTCCCAATCAAAAAAAATTGCGGTAAAGGTCCCCTTAAGCGAATATCGGCGCTACAAGTTCATCGGTGTCCTCAGATTTCAATTACGAGCACTAGTTCAAAAGATAGAAAAACCTGCACGTACATTCACTGAACGTACCCGAACAAAACATCAGAAAATGATTTTGGTCACACTGGGCCTTAGAATCAGTCACCGTCAGAAACAGCAGACTATTAAAATTCCAAATAAATTAAGAAAAAAATTCCTTGAAATTTCCGGGTATTTATATTAGACACCTTTTAAATTTATCTAAATGCTTCATGTTTTATGAATATATGATAAAACATTTAGTTTAATAAAATATATCAAATAATTAAAGAGTAGATATGGTTATGTTTTTCATGCATGATAATCAATTATTGGTTATGTTAAATGGTACAGCCAACATAGTTTCATTGATTTTATTTTAACTAACATGATTTTTAAGTGAAATAATTATAGTGCATAGTCTGTTTTTTTAATCAAATGACTAATTTTTGTCA
Source organism: Viscum album (assembly GCA_963277665.1). NCBI lineage: Eukaryota > Viridiplantae > Streptophyta > Magnoliopsida > Santalales > Viscaceae > Viscum > Viscum album. The sequence continues at coordinate 1,389,592,134 of OY728126.1, read as the reverse complement.
TTTTATATGAAAATCACAATACACATTATTCAAATTTATGTTAAAATTATGTTTTTACGTTAAACTCAATTTTAAGGAAAAAATGATTCGATGTTATGTGAACAGAGTTTATTTATATAATTCATGGAACAAAATGAAGTCACACTAAACCAATTCAATAGAATATAGACATATAGAGTTGAATTTTTTGGGTATGCATGACATATAGTGATATCTAAATAAATTATACTTTGTATTCATATTTTTAAATGGTTGATCTTGGTCTTAGTTAGATCATGGTAAATGGTTCGTGCATTGCACGATGTAACTAATTTTTCAATGGAATAAACCCAACTTAGTTACAAAACAATGTTAGAATACACCGTAATCTTTTTCTCTCATAAAAATAATATCATATAAATATAAAATATCCAAAATTGATATATATTTATTATCTTTAATGTATAGACTATTTTCCACACTTCCACCACTAAATATTAACTATTTCAAACATGTATCTAACCTCAAATACCCTATTATTGAGTCTAATCCTAATCCATATATATCATTCTTTAACCTATTTGATTAAAAATTTATATCATTATATTTGAACATATAGGGATAATAAAATAAAATACATATGGATAAAAGTTGGATTAATTTACCTCAAAACACACCTTAGTATGCTAAGGGTTTGAAATAATTTTTAGATTATGCAATTATGAACTGATCAATGGATGGTGGAATAAAAAACGTTGTCCTGATTATAAATTCAAGTGAAAGTTGAAATGAAACGAAGTATATGATAATTTGATATTGAAATAGTTTCCTGGTCAATATGTATTTTGGATTTTTCATGGTTAATCAAATGTTATGGAAAGTCAAAATAATGACAATACTATAAACGAAATACAAAGTGACCCAATAGAGGGTAATTCAATTCTAAATTTTTTAAATGATGCATTCCGTTTTACAGAATACAATTTACAAGATTTTAATAGATCAATTGAACCTTCATTTCATCCTAATAAGGTTACTTTTTCTCAGAACTTCAGTGATCAAAAAATTATTTTTATGAATTAGTTGGAGATGGATAGTTAGAAGTGTATGAAGGGTGTTCCATATATTCTAATTTTCCATTTCTACTTAAGTTGTATCATATTAAGTGTCTTTGTGGAATTACTCACAAAGTAATGTCCAAGATTTTAGAGTTTCTTCAAGATGCATTTAGGGAAGAAAAGATCTCTGCATCATTCTATGAGATGAAAAAATTCACCAAAAAACATCAACTTGATTATGAAAAGATACATACAAGACCTAATTATTGCATACTTTACTAGGGAGAAGAGTTTGATAAATAACAATGCATAATATTTCATACAAGTAAATGTAAGTCAATGAAAATCAATGACAGTACAAATCAATAAAACCCCAAGAACAAAAGGAAGAAGAAAACTCCTACATAGGTATTACATTAATTTCCTCTGAAACCATGCTTGAAAAGATTATTCATGTCATCTAAGACTCTATATGACATGAAGTGGCATGATAAGGATAACAACGATAGCCTGATGAGACATTCAAAATATTCAACATCATGGAATATGTTTGATTATCTATATCCAAAATTTTCATCATATCATGGGAATTTACATTTAGGATAAGATTCTGATGATTTTAACCCTTTTGGTAATTAAAGTACTAATTATAACATTTGACCAGTTTTTTTTACTATCTATATTCTATCACCTTGTATGTGTATAAAGAAGATTTCTTTTATTTTTTTCAATGATTATTCATAGAAAGAAAATGACTAGAAATGACTTTGATGTATAACTTCAACCTCTATTCAAATAATTGTGATAATTATGGGATAATGGAATGGAAACATATGATTTTTCAATAAGAAAACTATTCAAAATTCATGTTTCTTTAATGTGGAAAATTATTGACTTTCCTAGACAATGAAATTTGTCTGTTTGGAACACTCATACTGATTTGTCTTTTCCAATTTTAAATTTTTATTTTGATCCTCAATAATTACCTCGTAGTAAAAAATTTTGTTTTTTGTGTCATCGTCGATTTCCTGATGTTTCTCATAAATTTAAGTTTAACAAGACATGATTCAATGGAGATACTAAAATGAGAAATTCACAAAATGTGTTTTGTAGTTAGGAAATATTGGGATTGTTAATGAATCTCAAGGAAGATTTAAGGAAATGTCATCAGTTTAAAGAAGGGTAGAATAGGTACGAGGTAGAGTATCTAAAGCAGCTAGCATAGAAAAATGGAAGAAAACGAGTATATTTTCAAACTTCTTTATTGGGAGTATAAGTTGATACATCATAATCTTTACATAATGAATATAGATAATAAAGTATATGACAATGTAATTTTTATAGTTCTTAATGAGAAGGGTAAATCGAAGAATCTCCATAATTTTTATAAGGATTTAGATTCAATGAATTAAAATCATGGTTTGTGTGAAAATGAAAATGGAAAGTGTCCTTAGGATCCTTTTACAAAAAAATTAGGAAAAATACGTATTTATTCAAATTTTAAAGATTATAAAAGTTCTAAATGGATATTCAAGTAACCTATCAAGGTGAATTAACTTAAAACATTGAATGTTACATGTATGGAAAATTCATGACTCACATATTTTTATGGAGGAGTTATTTTCATTATATTTTCATAATACTTTACCTGAAAAGTAACTATGGTTCTAGTTGAGTTTTGTACATTTTTTAGAGAGATTTTTGGAAAAAATCTAAATCCTACCTAGCTTGATAAATTTCCAAAAATAATTGTTTTCACACTATATCATTTGTAGATGTTATTTACCACTTTATTCTTTATAGTCCTGATTCATTTTATAGTTCATTTGGTTGAAGAAGATAAACTTTTTGGACTAGTACACTATCGATAGATGTATCCAATTGAGTGGTACATTGATATTTTTTTATTTTCCTTGGTGAATTCAATTTTATCAAATCATTACATTTTTTTTAATATGTTTCATATTTTTTATCTATAAGGTACTTAGGTAATTTGAAATCATATGTGAGGAATAAAGCTCAACTAGAAGGATCTATTGCTAATGATTACATAGCTAAAGATTGTTTGACCTTCTATTCAAGGTATTTGGATGGGATTAAGACTATAATCAATCGTGTTGGACGTATTGATAAAATCACCACTAATTATCATTCTAAAAATTAGTCATCGGTATTTCCAACTATTGGAAGACCAATTGGGATAGGTTTAAATTTTAAACTAACTGAATTGGAATTTCTACAAGCACATAGATATTTACAACTCAACAGTGTTATTGCATACCCATTTATTGAATAATTGAGATTGAAAAAAAGAGATAACTTATGGGTCAATCTCAAAATGAGTTGGAATTTAAAAAAATCTGTTAATAAGGATCTTGTTGAATGTCTATCTCTTCATTTAAGTCTATACTCATATTTATATTATTGAAGTGTAGTTATTTTTTCTATATTAAAAGTAACTACTTATATATTTTTTTCTAGATAATTAATGTTTTCAATCGAACTGAAATATCAAATGATTTGAATATTTTGGATTGAGGTCCTCTAAGGAAGGATATGGTTTTTTATGCCTATAATATTCATAGCTTCAGGTTTCATACAATTTATCATGAAGAATACTTGAAAACTGAGAATAGTGGTGTATTTACATTTAGAGAGGTGGGATACTATGGGAAGTTGAGTGATTTAATTGAATTAAACTATCATTTCCATTTTTCAGTTGTCTTATTAAAATGAATGTGGTTTAACATTGATAAAGGTATAATAAAATATTTGTTACATTTTACTTATTTTAACTTATATCACTTGATGGATACCAGTGAGTGTGAAAATCATGATCTATTTAACTTGGACTCACAAGAGAATATGGTTTATTAAGTGTATGATTAAATACATGATGGTTGGAGTGTTATTGTACACTTAATTGAGAGAGACTTATATGATATGGGTCATGAAGATCAACTTGGGATTTTTATTGTCAACCTTATAAACCACGAAACATTTAATAGTTTTTCATTGATAATATCAAAACAGTCGAACTTGCAAGAGATGGTGAAAATTAAGGACTCATCACAATGTAGGTTGATAACAATGAAGATAATGAAAATGAAGATAATTGAATTTATAAATTGATAATGAAAATATATTACAATTTTTTGTTGATAAGTGTTTCATACATATATACATTACTATATTTTTTCTTTTCCTTTTTTGTAAAAATATTTTAGTTTTGTATTTTTTATACATTCAATATAAATCATCCATTTAAAATTCAGGAATGCTGAGAACCAAAAAATCATGTTCTCGGTCAATTAGTATCTCAAATCATGCCACCAATACCATCATCTATAGATCCTAGTGATTCTGTTATACCCAATATTTCTAACCATCCAGTTGTTTCCCAAAATTTCTTTGGTATCCCAATGCCTGATTTACCTCTAGTGATGGAGAAGTTCGTCACCCCTCCATCAGGTAATATTTCCAAGTTACCATTACTGGTATGAATGTCATTTTTCAAAAAACATTTATATTTTATTAATTATTCAATTAGTTTTTCAAATATTTAAATACAACCTTAGAAGGCATAAAAATATAAACATGGGACATGTATGATACCTAAAGGAATTAAATATTATCATTCCATTAGATGAGTTCGGGGTGCCTACTGGTGATGCAACCAGAATCTATGAGTATATTCTTGGGTATCTTGCTTGTGATATGGTGATCTTTCCCATTAATTATAAATATTTGAGGCATATTCCTACATGTTGTGAAAATGAGGTATTTCATACTCTTATAAAGTTATTATTCATTTAATATTCCTTAATAACTAATTTAAAATTCATGAGTAAATTTATTTAATATAATTATAAAGTGTTATGTTTTTTATTTCTATATTTTTTCCATTTTTTATGTCCTTGACTCTATTTCACACCCATGTACTTTGAAAATTTTAGGCTACAAATAGAGAGATATAAAATAAAGATTTTGGAATGAGTTGAATGACACTTCTCTAATCTCGTGACTAATTTTTGAGAAAGGGCATGAAGGTATTTCTTGTGAACAATGGAATCTCTTTATCTACATGAACATAGATACATATCATGAGGTAATTTTATAATTTAAAGTATCTTAATAACATAAACACAATAAAATTATATTTTTCATTAATTTTTTTTGGAATTATCTAAAAAATTAAGTGAATCGTGAGCATTAATTCATTCCTCACATCACAGGGTCTCACGGTTTTTCCAGAAAAAAAATTGGTTTGTTTTTTATTCATTATTATTAATATCATTTTATTATAAATAAAGGTTTTTTATAAAATGTTTTCTTTTTTTATAAAGGATAATGAATTAGGTCAATCTCTTGGTCGAACATAGATGTGGTTTAAAGTGCATAGGAATCCCAATGGTAGTTTTTTAAATTACCCTACTAAAGACATTGGAGTATGTAATTTTCATTACCATTTAATATTATTTCATTCCTATAAAAACACAATGATGAAAAATATATTATAAAAAATAAGAAACCTTAAACCCAATTAAATGGGGCCAGCTATAAGGATCAAACAATGCCAATTTTGTATCATTTGATACATCTAGTCAGCCCCCATTAATTGGGTTGAAGGCTTGTTTATTGTCATAATATAATTTTCATTATTATGTTTTTATGGTTTTGAAATAAGGGAAAATAATAATTAAAATTTTATTTATTATATAAAATTATGAAGTTCATATATTTTTGAAAAAAATAGTTGTTAATATTTTTGTATTAACGAGTTAAAATTCAGTAATTCTAGGATGTGAACCCTTCCAAATCATCATCGTTTTCCATGAATTATGGAATTGGAATACCTTTAGGGAAGGATCTTTCCGGATGTGTATAAGGAATTTCCTATTATCCTACTCCATCATCTGTCTTTTGTTAGGTGGTTTTATCTGCTACTACTTCACCTAATAGAGGTTCAAATAGTTCCATTGATCAGGAATCACAACGATAAATTGAAATATTGAAATTAAAAGTGAAATGAAAAGACTCTTTTAAGAAAATAGGATATTATTAGAGGTTGCTGAAAGAAAATTATTTAGTTTAAATATTTTATTGGATGACCGGAATGATCCCAAGGGAGATTACTAGCCGTATAGGTCATCCCTCCGAGGTAAATTCTAAATCATGTATATCACTTACACATTTGAAAAGAACACGTACAACATCCATAAATAAAACTAAAATAAAACTTTTATATAAAAAACATGAATTTAATGTCATACTTACCACATATTGTTTCTAATTGAAATTTAGTTGATTATTGCACATAAAAAATGAATTATATATTGTTATCCATAAGTTTAAAAACAATATGGGATTATTTTCTCAGTTTTGATTCAACAGACACTTTAGAAAGGTACAAAAGACTCTAAAAACAAGTGTCAGGGGGTCAAAACTAGGGAAATGGTGTCAGATTTACCTGAAATCATGGGACAATTACTATAAATGTAATTGTAAAATTTAGGAATGGATGTCATATCATTTTGAATTACAGTTTGTGTGTTATGACCATAAACACTTTCTTAGTGTTTTAAAACACTAAAACATGTGTGGAATGGTAAAAACCATAGAAAAAACCTCGTATTTATGTGAAATCATTGTATAACCAGCGATGATTTGTTTTTTATGTGTACACATAGACAAAACATCAATCCAATGTGTGGTGTCATCAGAATTACTCAGTATACACTTATAAAAGGTAAAAAGCTTTTAAAACATGTGTTTGGGGGGGAAACCAGGGAAACGATGTCAAATTTCCCTGAAATAATGGTAAAAAACATTATATTTAATTATGAAATATAGAAACCAACGGCACATCATTCCAAATTAAGTTTTTCCCATTATGTTTGTAAACGTGTTTTTAGTGCTTTAAAACACTAAAACATATGTGGAATAGTAAAAATCATATCACATGACCTTGGTTTGATGTTATATCATGGTAAAGCCACCCTTTAGTTTTTTTCATGTGTACATACATACAACACATCAATCTGACATGTGGTGTGGTTGAAATTACTCTATATACACTTATGAAAGGTACAAAATCCTTTAAAAAAAGTTTCTAGGGGAATCTATGGAAACAATGTTGGATTTTCTTTGAAATCTTGAGACTATGGATATAGATTTAATTTTAAAATGTAGGAATTAACATCACATCATTCTAAATTACGGTTTTTCAATTATGGATGTAATAGTGTTTTTATTGTTTTAAAACACTAAAACATGTGTGGAATGGTCAAAAACATTAAAAATGACCTCATATTGGTGTGAAATCATGGTAAAATCATCAATGAAATTTTTGATGTGTACACTTATAAAACACTTCAATCTGATGTGGGGTTTGATCATAATTACTCTGTATACATTTTTAAAAGGTACAAAAGCCTTTAAAAAAGTATCTGGGGGCCAAAACTAGGAAAACAGCATTTTATTTCCATGAAATAATGAAACAATGTACTTAGATTTAATTTTGCAATGTAGGAACTAATGACACTTAATTTTGAATTATGGTTTTCCTATTATGGTGGTAAACATGTTTTTAGTGTTTTAAAACACTAAAACATGAATGGAATGATCAAAACCATAGGAAATGACCTCAGATTAATGTTAACTCATGGGAAAACCACTAATGAGTTGTTTTTAATGTGTAAACTTAGTCAAAATCTCAATCTAACATGTGGTATAGTCAGAATTACTCGGTATACACTTATGAAAGTTACAAAAGCCTTTAATAACTATTATCGGGGCCCAAAACTAGGAAAACAATGTCGAATTTCCCTAAAATCATAGGATAACGACCATAGATTTAATTTAGAAATGTTGGAACTGATGTCACATCAATCTGAATTAAGGTTTTCTTATAATGGTCGTAAACATGTTTTTAGGGTTTTAAAACACTAAACGTATGTGGAATAGTAAAAACCATAGAAAAATACATCACATTAATGTTGAATCAAGGTAAAACCACTGATTGTTTTTTATTTTTACACATAAAAACATGTCAATCTAATGTGTGGTGTGGTCATAATTACTCATTATACACTTCTGAAAGGTAAAAAGCCATTAAAAACAGGTGTTGTGGGGATCAAACCCATGAAAACAACATTGGATTGCCCTAAAATCATGGAAAATGACCGTATATTTAATTTTAAAAATTATGAACTCACATCACATCATTATGAATTACAGTTTTCCCATTTTGGTCGTAACCACATTTTTAGTGTTTTAAAACACAAAAACATGTGTAGAACGGTCCAAACAATATAAAACGACCTAAGGTTGATTTTAAATAACTAGATAACCACTAATGAGTTGTTTTTGATGTGTACTCATAGAAAACACCTCAAATCAATGTGTTTTGTGGTTATAATTTCTTAGTATACACTTCTTAAAGTTACAGAATCCTTTCAAAACAAGTTTCAGGGGATCAAAACCATTAAAATGAAATCGGATTGTCCTTAAATAATGTAATAATGATATTATATTCAATTGTGAATTATAGGAACTAACACCACATCATTCTGAATTAATCTTTGACTGTTATGGTTGTAAAAACATTTTTATAGTTTTAAACAACTAAAATGTGCATGTAACTATCAAAACCATATAAAAATATCTCACATTTATGTGAAATCACGGTAAAACCACTACTGAGTTGTTTTATATATGTATTTGTAGACAAAACCTCAATCAAACATGTGGTGTGGTCCAAATTACTTAGTATGCACTTAAAAAAGGTATAAAATCCTTTAAAAACAAGTCTTGGGAGGTAAAAAACAAAAAACTATGTTTTATTGTCTTCAAATTACAAGAAAACAACCATTTATTTAATTCTAAAATTTTGGAACTGATGGAACAACATTCTGAAAAATGGTTTTCCCATTATGGTTGTAAATGTATTTCTTGTATTTTAAAACACTACAACATGTGTGTAATGGTCAAAACCATAGAAAATAACTTCATATTAATGTGAAATAATAGGACAACCACTAATGAGTTTTTTTTACAAGAATGTGTAGACAACATGACAATCTAACATGTTGTGTGGTTGGGATTAATCTGTATACAATTCTAAAAGGTACAAAAGCCTTTAAGAACAAGTTTGGGGGGGTTACAACTATCAAAATGACATCGAATTTCCATTAAATCATGGTAAAGCAACTGCATATATAATTTTGAAATGTAGGAATCAATGACACATCTTCTGAATTATTATTTTCCCGTTATAGCCATAAACACATTTTTAGTGTTTTAAAACACTAAAATGTACGTGGAATGGTCAAAACATAATAAATTACCTCATATTGATTTTTAATCGTGGTACAACCATCATTGAGTTGTTTTTGAAATATAGTACATGATGTTATATCAAAAATTTTAATTGTTTTACAAGGTAAATTTCAAGAACATCACACATCGATTAAAAAATAAATTAAAATATTTACTTATCCATTTTCATTTTCAAGTATTGAATCTTATCTTAAATATGTATGTTTTTGTTTTCATATTGTTTTCATTATATATTATTTGTTTTAAGTAAAAGTTTATTCTATTTGATTAAAAAAATAACAAATTTTATGTTCAATATTCTGAATATGTTCTGTGTCTTTTCTCTTTCACGTGTTTTTCTTCAATGTTTTGGTTTTCATTATAGTTGGTAGGTGCTGGAAATAGGCAGAAGGTTGTGTTTTCTAATCCCTGGAATTATTCAGAAGGGATTTTTGATGGTTCTTATTTTATATGGTATGTTAAAATTTAATCAATTATTATACTATAATTCGGATTTGTTACATATAGTTTTAATTTTTCTTTTTTCTTTTTTGTTACAATTGGTGAAATAGTTAGGTCAGTTTTAGTTGATGAGATGCTATGGAGGTAGACAGATACACTGGAAGACATGACATGGATGTATATTGGGAATTGGTTATTGTTGGACATATTTTATATGTCTATTGATAGATGTATGGGTTGACTGATATTGAGGTTAGGATGATGGGATGTTTGTATATGAATGTGGATGTATGATATAAGTATGATGGGTTTATCATATATTTATGTTTTAGTTTATTACATTTCATTTTATTTATATTTATAGTTTTTTATTTAATTTTTTTTAAATGAAAACTGGTTTAGCAGTGGTTATAAGTAACTTTCTCTAAATACATTACAAGTAATATGTTTAGCGGCGGTTACACTTAACCACCACTAATATGTTCCATGGTGCTTTCTTTTATTTTATTTAAATTTCCCCCATATATGTTTTTATAAAATAACCTCCGCTAAATAAAGAGGTAACCACTACTAAATTTTCCACAAAAACACTTAAAACCCGCTACGAAATTAAAAAAACACCACTAAATGACTAGCATTCATGCAATACGTGGAGGTTTTAAGAACATATGCTATAATATTAGGCGGTAGTTTAAAAACCCGCTAGTTCAAGAAAACCCCACTACTAATACCCCTATTTTGTAGATTCATAACCCCCTATGAGATGTAGTTCAAAATAATATATAATTTTAAACACTTTATGGTTTTGGTGAGTCCATTTCAGACCAAGAAGACTGATAGAAGTGGAGGAAAGGCTAAAGATGGAATATTTCTTTGATTCACACCAAAGAGTAAATACTATAGATATTAAAACATGTAGTATAATAGTTTTATTCATAGTGATGATTTTATAGTCTCTGAAAATAAAGAAGGAATTAGAAATATTATCATGTAAAATATTGAATATGATGTTGTTTTCCTAGAAACAATTGAAGAGAATACATAAAATTCATATATTCATACTAAAGATAGATATTATTAATTCTTCGGTGATAATGATTTATAACTAACATTTAAAAGATTTGGTGAAAGGATGAGAAAACATTTTAATGTTGAGAATATTATTGTAGATTATAATCAAGGTGTAAAAATAAGAAGAAATATAATAAAAACTATTCATACTAGTTTATTTTCCCAGGTTAAGCCTCATATAGTTGAGGTATCCTTTGAACTAAAGGAAAGTGTTCAAAACATGAATAAAGAACTATATCAAATTGAAAATAATGAAACATGTTAATTTATTTCCAAACCAACTATACAAAATTTGATTGCAGAAAATTGGGTCTTTAGAAATAAACTAGATTGGCGTGGTGAAGTGGATATTAAAAAAATTATAATGGTATATAAGGGATTCTCACAAATTGAATGGGTTGACATTTATGAAACATTTCCCCAAATGTCCAGACATCATTTCATTGGAATGTTTTCTATATTAGTATCTCATAGAATCTTAAAAATATTTTATATGGATGTTATGTAAGTATTTTAGAATTGAAATGTTGATGAAAATTTTTACATGGAACAACCCAAGTTTTTTATTCTTGAATCTGATTATAGCAAAGTTTGTAAGATGAAGAATGAACTTTCTGTATTAAAATAGTCTCCAATATCTTGGTGTTTATAACATGATAAATATCTAATGATAATGATTTTCAGGAAAGGTAAAGTGGATAGAAACTTGTATGTGAAGAATAACAACACCCTAAAACTCTTTGTGATTATGTATGTTAATGATGTAATTTCTTCTAGAAATGAATAAATATTGTTTTAAGAGTTATCAAGACACTTGAAAGAAATTATTGAAATGTATATACTTGGAGAAATAAATTTTCTATTGGGATTAAAATTTACCTAAGATATTGAATACTATTTATTTCACAAGAAAGGTATGGCATATAAATATTGAAGAATTTTGAAAAAATTTAATTTAAGGGTGTGTCCACGCCAATTCTAGTGGTCATAAAACCAAATAAGGATTATGAAGGAAAATTAGAAATGATAATTAGTTTAGGATCTTGACTTAAAGTCTTATGTATTCAAAAACCACTATATCATGGAATTTATATGTTTTCACTCATTATACTATGTTCTAATCCAATCCTAAAGAATCACTTCTATTGGTTGCAAAGAAGAACTTCAGATACATCTCAAATAATTTTGACTATGGGATGATTCACAAGAGAAAATTTGAACCTGATATAAGAGGATTTAATGATGTTGATTGGTTGGGGGAAATATAAGATAATAATCCCACATCTAGGGGTTTTTTATTGGAGGATGTTTTGTTACGTGGAATTAAAAGAACAAAATATCAATCTAATTGATTTTAACCAAAAATAATTAAGTGTTTTCATCATAGGTAGCTACATAGATGACGTTGATGAAGGCATAACTACATGATTTGAGTTTTCAAGTTGATTAACCTCTAGTTTTAGGTTGTGATAGTAAAATTTATATCAACCTATCCATGAATCTTGTGTAATATTCTATGTCTAAACACATTTATATCATGTATCCCTTCATAAAAGAGAAGGTCACAGAAAGAATCATGAAATTGGATTTTTTACCTTCTCAAGAATAGTTAGCTACTATTCATATAAAACCTCTCACAATAAAATAATTTTAGAAGACGTGGCTATATTTGGGAGTGCATTATACTCCCTCACACTAGGATATGAAGAGGAATTTTAGCTTCCATATCTATTCTATTTTTCTCATATTCTTGAGAAAATATTTCTTATAGGAGGAGAAAGTTGGTTCTCCCTATTAGTATATTATTTTAATTTGTGTGATGAGTGGTTTAGGAAGGGATTAATTTAATGTATAAGAATTAGATAAAATTTTTCTTAAGGATATCATTTATTATTGATTCAATCACCTTTTTTCTACAAAGATCAAGCTTACAAAGGCTTTGAGTTGATTTTCTTAGAATTACTTTAAATTTAAAATTTTGATTATATCCCTAAAAACAACTCACTTTAGTTTAATTGTCAATAAGTGGTAGAGGAATGATTGGTATTGAGAATAAATGTACAGGGGGGGATTATTGATCCTTTGGTGATGATGTTGTATTTTTGGGAAATAATTATTTAAGTTGATGATTGTTTGTGTTGATATTCATGTTTAAAGGTCAATGATATTGTGGAAGTACTATCTACATCATTTAGTATAATTCATAAGAAACCAATTATTATTGAAATTAATGATCTTATTTTGAGAAAAAATACTAGTTAAATATATGATAAATTATAAGAATCTATCCAAGGAGAACTGAAAGTGTAGGATATTATACTTGATGATTAAACTATCTTGAATGAATATTTGTGAAGTCAAAAGTTGATTTGGGACAGCCTTGATATCATTTAAAATAAATTTAGAAAAATTACTCTGCCCCAGTGCTCCAAAAGCATCCTCTCACTAGTATGAATAATAATCACCTCATATTGTGTATGCATGAAGTCATCCTATATAATCATCATGCAAGATATGCTTAAAAATAAATCCATTGTCAATAGTTATTACATGTGGTCAACCCATTGATATGGTTTCTTTTCTATTTCATATGATTAATATTCATATTTATTGGTTCGTTAATGAGGTTAATCCATTTAATTGAGCAATATAAATTTAAGAAAATCAATAGGGATGATTAGATAGTAATTCATAAACATGATTACCCAAAAGAGTTCTTGTGTGTATACATCATCTGAACATTGTGAAGAAATCATCTTCCATCTATGTAAACATAAATTTCTTGAGGATCGTGCTGAAGAAACATGGAATAGATTTATATAAGGGAATATGGAAATAAAGTACCTTTGTAATGGTAATATGGGATTTCACTAAGATTCATAAGTTTAATATTAAATAAGAATATAAGACCATGAAATGGATAATTTTGACTTGCAGTTTTAGTCCCTGTGGAAAAGTTACTAAGTGGATAGAATTTGAGTGTTGAAATAAGAACAGAATTGATACCAAACCATAGTACAGGCTGTAGTGAAAATTATGTTTTCAAAATGGAATTATAAATAACTCAAGGTCATATCACACATGGTGTTACAATATGCATTCATGCATATGTGGTGGAATATTTCAAATGAGATAAATGAAATGGATTTTGTGAAGGATTTGAATAAATAAATATCCCATGATTTTTCAAATATTGTGAGGAAGGAAAGAGTTGAGTCTTAATCTATATTTATAGGAAGAATTTGAATAAATCTTTAACTCAATGATTATGTTCTTTAATGTGTCTAAGCCATCCCTAATTCAAGTAGATTTTAATAACTATTGTGGAAATTATTTTCATTGAAAATTTGGGATAATAAGTATCCAAAATGATTAAATAGAAGTGTTGATAATTCTCAGGGAGTCAAACACATACACTGCTATAACAAAAAAAAGAAAATATGAGAACAAACATCAAAGATTGTTGTGAAAGAAAGATAAAAAATATCAACATTTATAGAGCATATGTCAACTATCAATCATTATTCAATGATATTTCTTTAGAATTATTTGGTGTTCTATTTATTTATTATTATATTCGATTGGTTCCATCTATTTTACCTGTTCATGGCCTTACCCTTTCTCGAGATTATTTTAATAAGAATAATAGAGGGGTGTGTATTTGATAATAACCATGAAACATTAGGGACATTGTTATTCTTAAAGGAGGTAAAACACTTTAGCAAACTTGTTGTTTCAATTTAATGTTCAGTATATGTGATTATATTTAGAGATATATTTTAAATAATTAGGAGAGTTCAAGGGGGATTTAAATATATATACACACTGATTTACCCCCCCCCCCTGATGTGTATCACCCTTCATTTAATAGAATAGTTTGGTCCTCCTACAGATTACATTTCTCGAAAATTCTCAGCCACAACCTCCAATGCATCATTGAATAACCAGATTATAATGCCTCAACTTTTTAGAGGAATCATAGAATCATTTTAACAACTACACAAAAGCCTATACCTAACACTCATGTGATTCTGCATTAGGATCCCCAACCACATGCACCATTCATCATACTCTCTCCCAAAGCACTGGTGCATCTCTGATCTGACTCACCCTCCAATCAAATTATCTCCACCCCAAGTCTGATGAAAATATATGGACTCCAAAAATAACTACACCTAAATTCCAAGACTGGTATCTACTAAAGAACTAGGTGAAATGGAACCACATAATCCATAGTATTTTGGTTTTATCCTGACCATCCAATGAATAATTTCACAGCATCCATGTCCCTATCAACATAAGGGTAATACTTATATGGCCAATAAGATGTTACCCATAACAAGTCTAACATTATCATTTCTCTAATGATCCAAAACACTGATCAATACAAACTCTAGGATCGTCAGGGAGGTCGTCCTCTACATATACTAAACTTTCCCCACGCAACGGGGGTTATACATTCCAACATCCACTGGTGCACTCCCCACTATATGTATTTTCCTAACACCACTCCTCAAGAACATTTCCCAATAGGATGAAATATCACATGCATGTCGATTCTCATAGGATATTCTCAACCGTCCTAGAAACCCCCATAATAATGCCAAATCTTATTAACCATACCATGATACTTTAATTGACCCATAATATCACTATCTATTATAAAGGTCACACAACCAATCTCACTGAAACTCTGGTAATTTAGGACCAAAAATGTATAATTGATCACATGGATACTCTTTCTTCACGTGGCATACCATAAATCCACAACCAAAAAAGGTACTGCATAAAATTGGGATAAATTCTCCCTCACAAGTAAAGGATTTTACACAAATCCATTCTAACACACACTCTCCTTTTTCCAAGCATAGTGATCAACCAAGAATCTTCTAACATGTTCTATTCCACTATCCATCTTAATCTCATCCAAACACAATAAGGGGATACTTCCATAAAACCTAATTGCATATCTTGACTCATAACCTCATCAGCATAACATCATCAAACCTAGGATCACACACCAAAAATAATTTTTCATACTCCCCTCACAAGTCAAAATCATTTATCTGAATGTATTTTGGAGATTTTATTCCAACAATATTAGGGTCTGTCACTCATTATAAGACCAAACACATGAGATCACCTATTAATTTAAGTGCCATCTCTAAAAAAGAAGTGTTTATGCACAATATTACCATTCTATATCAAACTATTTATAAACATGATCAACCATCACTATGAGTAATACACTCAAATTCTACATAGCTATGAATCCAACCAATAATTCTCTCAAAACCCAACCTCAATGAAAAAAGCATGCACTTAGAGTTATTTTCATTTCAAAATCCAAATAATTACACCAACTTTTCCTACCCATCTCACACTACTATAAAATCAACCTATTCCAATGGTTTAAGACAATTAGAATAGACCCTGGAAGAATTGGTATAGGCTATACCAATGGTTTAATGAATTGTGTGGTAATTTTATATCATTATAGTCCTATATAAATGGTTTTAGTGAAACTATTGGTATAGACCAACTAAAATGCCTTATACCAAGGTTTCTGGTAAATCGTTGGTAGAGCCTTGTACTAATGGTCTACTAGTATTGTTGGTATAGGGTAATCTCACCATCTAGTGGACTAAACCCAATATTGACCTTTTATATACAATATAACAACCAACAAAAAAACACCAATAATAATACAAATAAATTTAAAAATATATACTCTATATTTTATATTTCTTCTGTTAGGAAATTAAAAAACACATCATAACACACATATATATATAATCATTTTTAGTTATCAAACACCATCTGTACAACTGTTTTATAAATATTATGTTATAAATAGAGGGGATCAATATTTCCCTAATTATAACCATTATAGGATCAAAATAGTAGATTTTTTCCTATAAGATTGAGGTGAATTGTGATTTATATAATAAAACTTACAATTTTTTCAACCTCTTTAATGAATCTTATCTAATGATGATTCATTTCCAAAACATTATAATCAGAATTAGAAAATTTTATAGAAAACTTTATAAATTTGTTTTATTAAATTTCATGATGGAATTAGTAATTGTAATAAAAATTAATAAAAAACATTATAAAGAATATAAGAAAAATTATAAATAAATTTATAAAAAAGTCTCCACAATTTTAAAATCGGTTTAAATGAACTCATTGACCTTGACATAAGTTTTACATGGTATTTACACTACCATTATGTCTATATTACTATCCATGTAATTCCTCGATCACAAAGATCATACAAAAACTATATTTCCCAATATGATCTATATATCCTATATCTTCATTAACAATGGAATCCCTTAATAAAACTAGATCATAAAAAAAATTATTACAAAATCTAAATTTCTTAGGTCGTTAACCAAAGTAAACCTCATAATAGATTCCCTAAAAAAACACTCTCTAAAATTACAATGGAGTACACTCAAGTAAAAATATGTTACAAAATATTCACAAATGCATTATATAGTTATAGATATAAAATATTAATCCCCAATGAATTTAACTTTGTTTATAAGTGAAATTCTGATGGTTGTAGTTTTATATCTTAGAGGTCATTGCAACATTATCAGATGAACTCCATATCCACCTAGAAAGTCGAGTACATATTCTCCATCTAATAGTGGTCTTTATATACACCATTATAGTGTAAAAATATTATGTTAATTATAATATAAAATAGTTTTCTATTGGAATTTATTAATTTATTTGTCTGCTGAGATTTATAATAGTTCAACCAGAAAGCATTTGTGCCTTCATCCTATGATCTCTATTAGTTGGACTTGGTAGAAATTATTCTAGTGAGAATTTGTTATAATCTATATGGTAGACATTATATACATCGATCCAGTGAAATTTATGTCTATACATCTGATTTAAAAAGTACATGTCTATCTGGTAAGGCTGTTATATCGGCTATCCTTCATCCTGAAAACTTTAAGAAAGTTCCATCTATTGAAAAGGATATTCTCCATCCTATAAAATAGATAATTTCCCAATAAAAACATCTTCATAACTTAGGTAGTATAAAAGTTATAATAGTATAATTATTTAAACAAGTGGATTGTGATTTAAAAAATAGGGTTAAATGTGTATAAAAAATTCTTTTGACTCAATAAACACTTCCATCATGGTCACTACTCTCATCATGGATGTCCTCTCTAGAATCATAACCTTCAACATCATCATAATCATAAATAATTTCATAACCCCAACCACCACTAGGACTTTCATCTCCAACCATTTCATTATATAACGAGTTCATCATTTACATGCATGTATTAAAATTCCTATTATCCTATGATGGAAATGATGGTCATAAAGCTATCATAGATTTCAAGAACTATTTAATGACCATTTTACTTCTATCATACTTTTCCAAAGCTATTTATTTTCCCCCATCTACTTCTATATAATTCACTTAAACCTTAGAGGTACCAGGGTTGTTAGAGTTTTTTAAAGTTGTCCAATACTTAATGGAGATTATTCTCTTTCTGGATCGACATCAAACTCTTCCCCATTTAATATCACTTAATATCTATCTCAAATTAACATTTGGTAAAAAAAATTCATATTATTAATAATAAAGGGCCTCTAAAGAACAAAATTGAGAATATAAATAAAATTTTTAATTATGAAATATGTATTAAATTTTCAAAGAAACATAATAAGACATATAATATTTTATTTTGTTAATTCATTTATTGTGTTTCCATCCTTATTCTTCCTAGTTGAGTAAAAAAATTCACTCGAGTCACTTGTCCTAATATATTCAATAACATATACTAGAAATTAAATTCAATGTAAGAAAATATTATTCAATAATATTATATTTATGAACAAAATTAAGGCATTCAATGAATATTTAATTGACTAAAACCAAAAAAAATCAAACTAAAATTCACTAAAATGAATAATGTTATTCCCATTAGACTAGAACCAATCAAAACAAAATGAATAAACATGTATTTTTCTCATTAAGGTGTATTCAAATTAGTTTTATTTTTTTATCATTCGGGTTAGATTAGTTTTATTCAATTTAGTTCTTATCATTTTTTTATTTTTTTTATTTATTCATTTAGGTTTGGGTGAGTTGAGTTTGAGTAAGTATTTATCAAGATAGTTTATTGCTTTTATATAAAATTCATAATTTTTTTGTTTTAGTTTGGAATAAATCATATTAATTAATTTTATTTTGGGTCAATGTAGTTTATTCTAGTTTTGGGTAGTTTAGTTGAAATTAATTTGGATTGTTTTGTTTTATTTTTGTTTAATTTATGGTTATATTGTTTTATTTAGTTCAATTATTGTTTGAAAGATCAAATAAAATGGATCTAGTTAGGTTAAATTCAATTTTATTCATTCTATATTTTTATACTCAGTTCCATTTTTTGTAGTTTAATTTAATATAATATGATTTTGATTGGTTTATACTTATTGTTGAAATTTAGTTTAACTAATATTTGACTAAATTAAGTTTAATTCAGTTTAATTTTACTCATTTCAAATGTTCCATATTTTTATGCTATGTTTGAACCCTTTTATTTAATTTGGAAAATTTGATTCATTTAAAATATGTTTTTCTTTATTAATTTTTTTAAGAATTAATATTAGATATTTTAAAAGTGTTTTATAATGGTTTGGTTAGTTTTGTACGAGTGTCAATGTTTTAGAATTGAGCATTTCATCAGTAATTATTTGGGATAAACTCAAATAATAAATTGTATTTGATATAAAATTGTTTTTCAAATATTAATTTATTTTAATGGTTTTATGTGATTAGTGTATTAGATTATAGATTTCATGGTGTTAAAAACGGTGGTTTTATTAGATACCAATGTCATTGTTCAATTATAACTAGAAATGATCTCATAGGTATACAATTTCTAAATGTTAAATTCCAAAAGTTTTGAAATAAATGTGTTCATATTATAATTGGTAATTTTGAAAAAAATGGGTTGGTTGGTATTAATATTTTTTTGATCAATTCATTAATAATGTTTAAAATTTTTTATTTAGCTTTGATCATGTTTTTTAGTTTTGTTAGGTGAAGTAGGTTAGAGGGGACACCACATAATGGCTACATTAGTTAAAATGTTTTTTTTAGTATAGTTCATTCTAGATTGAGTTTTATTTCAATTAAAATCATATTGATTTGGTTTTTTGGTTCAGTATTTTTGTTGGTTAGTTGCGTAAACTTCCATTAAATTGAATTTTATTTTATTTGGTTGAATTTCATTTTTTTTATCTTGAGTTATATTTTTAATGTTATATGAGGTATGAGTCCTTTAGTTCTTATATATTTTAATCTATTTTGGTATTTATCAGATCTATTCAGTGAGTTTTTCCTGATTTTAACTCAATTTTATTGGATTTATTTAGCTTTGGTTATTTTAAGGATGATTCAATTCGATAAATTCTATTATTGATTTAGATATTCTCAGTATATATTACATTATTTCAATTTATTTCAATTCACATTAATTTAGTAATATTAATTTTTATTATGTTTGTGTGAGGAAGGTTTGGGTTGGATCGATTCAATATAGTTTTGTTCTATTTGGGTTATGTCAATTTCATTTAAGTGGGTATTTTACTATTAGGTACAGGATTGTTTATTTTATTATATCAAGTTTGGTTTTACTTCATTTCAATTTATTAAGTTCTATTTAGTTTGATTCAAAAAAAAATTGGTATGTTTGTTTGGCTGGGTGAAATTTATTTAAAGGTGGGTTTTATAAGCTGGGATTAGATCAATTTTGGCTATATAAGGTTTATTTGGTTCAATTGGGATTGGTTAAAACTAAACTGAACTAACTCAAACTAAATTTAATTTTATCAAACATAACTAAAACAAATTAAAATTGATTGAATAAAACTACACATTTCTAAAGATACCCATATTTAACAAACTCAAACTAAATGAAACTAATTTGAGTTAAAAAACCAAAACCAACCTAAAATGAACCATCATAAGAAAACATTATCAACAAAATACAAAGAGAATTGAGGATAATCAAAACCAATAAAATTGAACCAACATGGCCAAAATATAAACTTAACAAAGAAAACCTGACCCAATAATAAAAAAAACTAAACAACATTTAATTAAACATAATAAATATAAATATATCATTCCCATAACAACATTTACAATTAAAAATTTTCATAAAAAATCAAATATTACCAAACAAAAATGGATTGGTATTGTAATATAATTAATTATGGTACTGTATTAATTTTATTTGATTCATGTCAATTAATTTATAGTTTAATAAATTTGATTTTGTTTTATCCAACAGTGTTGGTACCAAATAAAACTTAGTTGGTCAAAAAAATACATGGTTTCTCTCATGATCCTACATAGTAGTGCACCCCAAAGTGTGCATGTACTTCATGGATCCCTTTTTTATTTATTTCCACTGATTCCTAAAAAATAAAATTCAATAAAAATCATAAAAAATTAACTATCACTCAAAACCTAATAAAGTATAATAATTCATTAAACTTGTTACTCTTCTAATAAGTAATCATTTTATAGTATTTTGTAACTTGACAATAAATGAAGATTGGTATTCCATCTAACTTAGTGTAGAGTCTACCCATCCAACCAATATATAGAACATGATTAAATGATCGCCATAATTCACCTAGTTTCATTAACTACTCCGCCTTCACTACTTTACCCTCAGGATAGCTAAATCAAAGTTGAGACCAACATATTAATTCATAGAAATAAAATAATAACAAATATTTAGATTTAAAAAAAAATGTAACGACCCAATGTTTTATCAATGAAAATTCCTTATAATTATGTCATATTATCACATGAAATCAAACATAATGAACTACTAAGTACTGTGTGACCTTTAAAATAATATTGTCACATCTGTGATTTGAATTTCAAAAATATGACATACACAGTTGCGATCAGTAAGATGTTTAGAGTATAATAGAACAAACATAATTTTTGGTGAATATTAACCTACCCTTATGAATACTAATCTACCCTTATGAATAGTAATATGACCCTTGTAAATAGAAAAACATCCAAACAAATATTAACCTCTCCCATGAATGTATAAATAAAATTTAGGCATCTTATAAGTGATAATATGACCGTATTAAAAGTATTAGTATTTTTTATGTCAAATATAATTAATTACAATTAATTAATTAATTTAAAATAAAATATATTTTCCTAAAAGGAGTTCATAAATTAACAATTTTATTTCTTTTAGTTCTAAGATAATTTTATAAGACCTTATGTAATTTTTGAAATCATTATAAAATCAGTTATGGTTTTAAAATCTGTATTTTTTATGTAAAATATGATTTTAATTAAAAATTAAATTAATAATATTTAGAAAATTCTTTTAAAAAATGGATTATATTTTTGGATTCTATAGTTCAAAAAAATGGTTAGGGTGAATTTTTTATATTTTTCTAAAATACTTGAACTTTTTATGAATAGTAAAATACAATAATTTACAAATTAAGCTAAATACATGATTTATAGGGTCATTGATGATTTTTTACTGATGTAAGCCCAATTAGATAGAACTAAAATGAACTTATTACAATTTTTTGTCATAGAATCATCACTATTTCTGGTATTGAGGAAAATTAATAAACTAAGTAATTAACTATTATGAAAACCCTCCTCTCCCCCACTATAAATATCACCCCTTCTTACCTCTTCTATTCACTTCTCCCAAGACTTGTGACTTGACTAAATTCAACGCAAATATCTCCCCAAGATCTTAACACACGTCCAATGTCCCTTAGTCTCTTAAAAATACCAAAACCTATTCCATAAAGAGGCTCTCAAAGGAGATAAACTCAAGAGGTAAATTCCTCTCTCAAATTCTTTTATTTTATTTCATGTTCTTTTCTTTTCTTTATTATTTCATCATATCCCATCACCAAAATGGTATGAAAACTCCAGTAACATACATTTTCTAGAATTATATTATGCTAATGGGATATTTTATCTTAATATCTCCCTCCCCCTTCTTGTATACTATAAATGAAAACACCATCCGAGATGACTTGATTTATCTAATTCAAGGATGACGGGTACTCAATTTATATTACCATCTTCTATTCTGGTCATGAAACCATTTTTATGGTTGAACCAGACTATTAGATATGTATTTTATCTTATTCTTTGTTATGTAATCATTTTTCACACTTTATGTAAAATAATAACACAAAACAAGTTAATTATGAACAAAATCACCAAGTTAATCCAAGTGTTTAACATTATTGTTTAATATAATGATTCACCTTCACTCCAAATAACCAAATAAATTTTATAAACATTTAATCTTAGATATGAGAAATAATTTTTGATAACTTCAATTTTGTATAACCACCTTCATCATACATGTGTGTCTGAATGTGAATATAGGTGGACTGATCATTAAAACCAAGGAAACTAACGGACTCGAACTATGAAATTGAACATCATAACCAATAAAAAAGGTTATGAATTAACTCAAAAAGGTTATACTAATTAATTTAAATGTAAAATTGGTTCTGTTATTATTAATTAATGAACCTAATTTTATTATTCAGGACATTAATATCAAGTGGAGAACACCATCGGACTTAAGCTAAGGGATCCTCCCTTTCTCAAATTTATTCAAGAATCTCCTCTATGTTATGCCATTTTATGTATAATTCATAATGATGGGGTATAATTTATCACCTTACCCTTACTTATATAATTATTTATAATATAAGATAAATCCATTTATCTCTCATTAATCCATACTAACTACACTTCAAACCATGTCGATATTCCGTAAGTGATTCTACCTGAACCACCTTTATTCATTCGGGTTGCCCTATCTTTCTTTTTTACCAGAATTAATTTGTCTTTTATTTTTATGTAAAACTTATAAAAAATATGTATATGCTCCAAACTCATGTTTAAAGTTCCATCCCTCATTCTCTTTTAGTGATATACATGCTTTAAAGTGATTTTCTCCTCGATACTTCCCAATAAGCAAGCTCATTTTAAGGGAAATTCCAAAAAAAATTCCCAATTTCAAGTGCACTCTAACAATTATTTTAAGCCACCAATTTTTTTATAAAATCAGTAATTTTATTATTAAAACCTTATTGTTTCACTTTTGGTTTTATATAAAATAATATTCCCTTTTCAATTTTAAATTCTCTTTAGTATTTTCCTTAAAATCTCACTAAAATTTTTTAAAGCTAAATATTTCCTAAATACTCTTCTTACATGTTGTCACTTTTGTTTGGAATCCCTTACCATGATATTTTCCTATTTTACCTTATTAATTTACATGTATTTTTTAATTTCATTCTCTCATGGACACTTTTATGATACACCCATTCAATATGTTTTATGACATAAATGTGATACCCATTTCTCTCCATGGGTTCCCTTATGTTTATATATGATTGATTATGTATGATTATTTATGTGGAAATAATATTCATGAACATGTTAATATGGGTTCACCCAGATATTTCTCTAATTAATTGGGTAAAGATTATTCTCATGAGACATTATATGAAATGGTCTTGGTAGTTAGCCTTAACTCGTGCAACCATGTGCTATGGTCTTGGTGGTTAACCTTGAATTGTGATCCTATTTGTGCAATGAGCCTTTACTCAAGATAACATCATGATTTATTCTATTTCCACATTACTATGAATTCATGTTTTTATTATCCCATTTTTATATGATATGATTCTATATTCCATTTTATATCATTACGTCACTATCTCTAACCCTTGTGTTAAATCCTTTTTCTTATGTTTTTTCCTTGTTGGGATTTTTAGCTCATCACTTTGTTCATGTGATCCCTAAGGTACCCTATAAAGATGTAAGGGAGAAAAGGAATTTAGTATCTCTTTATGGATATTAAATAAAGAAGTTTTTTCCCATGTTTTCAGTTTTATGTGCATAGTCTTCTAAGACACTATACTTTTTTATCCTTGTCTTGTACTCTGATGTACAATAATACTTAAAATCATGTAATGTTATATATAAAAGTCTAAGGTTGATATAGTTGGTATTAGAGTATGGTATAGTTATTTTTTGAGATTAGGAATAGAGTACTTTAGTTAGAACCTTAAGGAAGATACTAAGTATAAGAAAACACCCCTAAATTTTGGTAAGTATAGAGTAAGTGGTTTATCAAGAAAATACATCACTGTCTGGATAAAAATAGGTAGAGGAGGCTCTACATAGATTTATCTAGGGATAAAACCCAAAAACACCGCTTTGAGATATACTCGAATAGAAACCGGTGCATGACAACAGGACTTGTTTCACTCTTGGTTTGACACTCCTATGGGATAAGCTTCGGTAAATTCATGAGCATAGTATAAACCATTATTAAGAGAATAAAAAAAATACCATAGGAATATAATCTATGAAATATATCAAGGATGACCTAAATTTAAACCTAAGGAATCACAAGTTAGGATATACTTCTCCTTTACAAGTATATCCTTTTATGTTAAAAGTTTTCTTTTTATAATCACTAATTAAGTATTGAATCCATCTAATTGTACATTATTTTTCTTAGTTAATAATAGGGAATAGAATAACATGTTCCAACAATCAATGTTATAGGTAATGTGAAGACTTCCCTAATGATACGCCAAATATTAAGGAAGCGGGTGCTAAAAAATTCATGAATGTACTTTCTCAACTGGCTCAAGTTATGAATAAAAACTCGAATCATGTGGAACACCCTCCTCCTTCAAGGAAAGAGAAATTTTCCATTGAATCCTTCATGCGACAAAAGGACTCCCTTATTTAGTGGGTCATTGAACCCCTCCTAGAAGAAAAGTGGATTGACTCCATTCAAAATATATTCTCTCCTCTCCAGTTCTCAGGAGATAAATACATGCTGGTTATCTATTGTTTTTAAGGGTAAGTGGATCAGTGATGGAAACTGATCAAGAATATGAATCCCCATGAGGAAATTGATTCCATGGATTGGGATTAATTCAAGAGAATATTTTTTAATAAATATTTTCCCCGAACCCTCTATCTCAAGATGGAAGGAGAGTTCCTTGGACTCGGCGTATGAAGCAAACATCACAAGGCTAGCAAGTTACACCTCTATCTTTGTCTTAAACACTGAAAGTAATATGGATTGCTTTTTTAGTGGACTAAATCCAACACTACGAAAGGTGTTGGTGATTCGAGACTTTCATAGTTATGAGGATATTTTCATTTGTGCCATCAAGGTTGAAATGGAGATCGGATACTCTTAGTGGTATCGTGGGCCTGGTGACAAGAAGAGGAAAATAGAATCTAATGTGGGTAGTCCCATAAATAAATTCAATGATGAAAAGAATCTTGATCATCCCATGTGTAAATATTATGGGAAGATGCATATGTGGAATTGTTTAAAGGGAACCAAGAATTGCTTAAAATGTTTAATGTTTGGACATATGGATAAAAAATGCTGATAGGATATGAAGAATGCCACTAATGTGGAAGAATAAAGGAAGGTTCAGACCAACACTTAGCCTATAGTGTAGTGTTACAACTTCAAGGA
Source organism: Viscum album (assembly GCA_963277665.1). Lineage (NCBI taxonomy): Eukaryota > Viridiplantae > Streptophyta > Magnoliopsida > Santalales > Viscaceae > Viscum > Viscum album. The sequence continues at coordinate 1,389,565,652 of OY728126.1, read as the reverse complement.
GCAAGGTCATTATGAGAACAATTACCCTATGATGAGGGTTGTTAGAGGAAATCAACAAAAACCTCCAAGGAAACAAGGAAGGGCATATACTATCACTACTGTTGAGGTGGATCCGGACAATGATGTGGTGATAGGTATGCTAGTTATTCATTCAAGATTAGGGAAGGTACTGTTTGATTCTGTTTCTACACATTCTTTCATATCTTTAAAGTTTATTAAAACTATTCAAGCACTACCTCAAAATTTGGAGGACAGGTTATCTATGAGAATAGATATTAAAGAAATAATTTCATCCATAGTTTATAACTCCTCCCTAGTTAACGTTTGTAGACTGTACCTCCCATTAAATCTCATTATACTTTCTTTAGTGGAGTTTGATGCTATATTTTCATGGATTGGATATCTTTATACAAATCCAACATCAACTGTTTGGAAAGGGAGATCACTCTTCACATCTCGAAGAATTGCCCAATTATTTAATAGTTTCAAGAGGAAGATGACTATCCTTTAGAATCAGTTTCATAAGTTTTGATATTAATTCCTTACGAGGAATCATTTATAGCTCAAATGATTGAGAAAATGTAGAGAATTGTGCTCGAACACATGACCATCGTGAGGGATTACCCTGATGTATTCTCAGAAGAGTTTTCTGTTCTTCCACCAGATCGAGAGGTTGGGTTCTCAATAAAAATTATTTCTATATCTTTACCTATATCAAAGACACCTTATAGAATGGCCATCATAGAGATGCAAGAGCTGAAGAAGTTACAGTAGAATCTAGAGAAGGGTCTTATATACCCGAGTGGTTCACCATGGGGTGCGCCAGTCCTATTCATTAAGAATGAGGATTGATCAATGCGCCTCTACACTGATTATCGTGATCTCTATAAAATCACAATAAATAACAAGTATCCCCTACCACAGATATATGACTTGTTCGATCAGCTTTGTGGGGGCAGTTATTTCTCTAAGGTGGACCTTTGGTCGAGATATCACAAATTAAAGATGAGGAAGGAAGATATTCCCAAGACAGCCTTTCGAATAAGGTATAGACACTCTGATTTCATAGTGATGCTCTTATGAGTCACTAATACTCGAATAATTTTAATGGATTTAAAGAATATATTATTCAGATTTTACCTCAAAAAAATTTTGGTAGTATTTATCGAAGATATTATGATATACACCAAGATTAAGGAGGAACATTAGGAGCATTTAGATATTGTGTTAAAGATTTTGTGAAGGGATAAGTTGTATGAAAAGTACAGTAAATGTAAGTTCTGGATGGAGGAAGTATCATTCTTTGGGAATGTTATCACCAACAAAGGTTTATTTGTATACCCTTCTAAGATAAAGGTGATTGAAGAGTGGCCTAGGCCAACATCTATAATAAAGATTAGCAGCTTTCTGGGTCTACCCATGTTTTACTGACGATTTGTGAATAACTTTTCATGATTGTCCAACCCAATTACCAAGCTAGCACAGAAGGGATTGAAGTTTTTCTGGACTCAAGAATGTGAATACTTTTTTATGGAGTTGAAAAAGTGGCTAATCATTGCGCCAGTACTCACACACCCAACAAGTGGAGAACTCTTTTTCGTGTACAGTGATTCTTCAAATAAGGGATTAGTTTTTGTGCTGAATCAAAATGATAAAGTGATATCCTATGCCTCATGTCAGGTGAAAATCCATGAGCAAAACTATCCTACACATGATCTAGAGTTGGCGGTTGTGATCTTTGTGTTAAAAATCTGGCAGCATTATCCTTATGGGTAAAAGTGTGAGATATATACTGATCATAAGAGTCTCAAGTATATATTCACACAAAAAGATATTAATATGTTCCAGCGAAGATGGATAGAGCTCATCAAAGATTATGACTTCTTAATCTACTACCATTCCAGTAAGGAAAACAAGGTAGAGGATTCTCTAAGTATAAAGGATATTATATCTTTATCAGTGATTAGAATTCAAAAGGACCCAATCTTCTTAGATTTATAAAGGATGGACATGGGAGTCATTAAGGGATGAACATCATCAATCCTTTCTAAAATTATTTCTTAACCATCCCTCATGGAGAAAATAAAGGATGCTCAAATAAAAGATGAGGAAATTCATAAAAGGGTGGAATCCATTAAAAATGGTAAATCCTTAGAGATCATTATTGATGAGGAAGGAGTTGTAAGATTTGGGTCACGATTATGTTTACCATCCAATCCATAGATAAGGAAGGAGATTATGAATGATGCACATAGAACAACATTCTTAATCCACCCAGGGAGCACAAAGATGTATTGAGATCTCTGATAGTACTTTTGGTGGGAAAATATGAATAAGGACATTGCTGAGTATACATTAAAGTGTCTCGTATGTCAACAAGTGAAGGCTCAAAGATAGAAGTCCAAGGGGATGATTCAACCACTACCCATACCAACATGGAAGTGGGAGAACATCACATTGGACTTTGTCACAAGACTTCCAAGTAAATTAAAAGGAAACAATGCTATATTGGTCATTATGGATCATATTATAAAGATAAATCACTTTATCACAATTTTAGAGGACTTCTCATTAGATCAAATTGCACGGATATATATCAAACAAGTGGTAAGTCTGAATGGAGTACCACTATCTATTATATCCAATAGAGATCCAAGATTCACCTCAAAGTTCTGGAAAAGTCTCCAACATGCCCTAATCACTGAACTGACCTTCAGTATGGCTTATCATCCTCAAACTAATGGTCAATCTGAGCAGACTATTCAGACACTATAAGATATGCTGATATCATGTTCTATGGAATTAAAAGGAGGATGGGTCCATCATCTTCCACTAGTGGAATTCTCCTAAAACAATAGTTTTGACTCGAGCATCTGAATGGCACCATGTGAATCCATTTTTGGAAAAAGGTGTAGAACATTGGTGTGCTGGGATGAAGTTGGTGAGCGTAAGATGATTTGTCCTGAAATGGTTGAAGAAATGGTGGAGAAGGTGAAAACCATTCAGCAGCACATCAAGGCAGCCCAAAGTTGACAGAAGGGTTGTGTAGATAGTCATCGATGAGACTGTGAGTTCAAAGTTGGAGACATGTTATTTCTATGCATATCTCCATGGAAGAAGTTCAGGAGGTTTGAGAAGAAAGGTAATCTAAGTCCCAGGTACATCAGCCCCTTCAAAAATTTTGATCATGTTAGGGTTGTGGCATATCGACTGGTACATCCACCTACAATGTCCAAAGTAAAAGAAGCCTTTTGTGTATCTGACTTATGGAAGTACATACCATACCCTTCACATGTACTCTCTGCATAGGTGGTACAGTTGGAGAATGATCTTTCTTATGAGGAGTAGCCAGTGAAGATCTTTGATCGTAGAGATAAAGTTCTACATAACAATACTAATCACCTAGTCAAAGTATTTTGGTGGAACCATAAGTACAAAGAGGCAACATGGGAACTGGAGGTGGAAATGAAAGAAAAGTAACCTCGCTTGTTTATGTATTAGAATGTAAAAAACTAAATTTCAAGGGAGAAATTTTCTAAGGGTAGAATAATGTAACAACCCAATGTTTTATCAATGGAAATTCATTTCTTATAATTATGTCATATAATCAAAGAAATCAGAACAAAATGATCTACTAAGTATTGTGTGACCTTTAAACATGATATTGTCACTTCTGTGATTTGAATTACGAAAATTTGACATACACAATTATGATCAGTAAGATGTTTGGAGTCTAATGGAACAAACCTAATTTTTGTGAATAGTAACATACCCCTATGAATTGTAACCTACCCTTATGAATAGTAAACTACCATTATGAATATTAAAACATCCAAAAGAATAGTAACCTCACCAATGAATGTATAAATAAAATTTAAGCATCTAATAAGTGATATTATGACTATAGTAAAAGAATTGGTATTTTTTGTAAATCATAAATAATTAATTACATTTAATTAATAAATTTAAAATAAAATATATGTACCTAAAAGGTTTTTATAAATTAACAATTTTATGTCTTATAGTTTTAAGATACTTTTATAAGACCTTATGTAAATTCTGAAAGCATTATAAAATCAGTTAAAGTTTAAAAATCGTTATTTTTTATGTAAATTATGATTTTAATTAAAATTTAAATTTTTCATATTTAGAAAATTATTTTTGAAAAATAAAGTTCATTTTTGGATTCTAAATGTTGAGAAATGTTCAGGTTGAATTTTTGTGATTTTTCTAAAATACTTGAATTTTTTATGAATAGTAAAATAAAATAATTTGACAATTAAGCTAAATACATGATATATAGGGTCATGGCTTAAGTTTTACTGATGTAAGACCAAATAATATTAAATCACATACACTTATTAATAATTTTGGTCATGGAATCATCAATATTTCTAGTCTTGAGGGAAATTAATAAACTAAGGAACTAAATATTATGAAAACCCTCCTCTCCACCACTATAAATACTACCCCTCCTTACCTCTTCTATTCATTTATCTCAAGCCTTTTGTCTTCCCTAAATTCTACCCAAATATATACCAAATATCCTCCCCCACATCCAAAATCCATTATTATCTTCAAAATACCAAGACCTCTTCCCTAAAGATGCTCTCAAAGGATATAAACTCAAGAGGTAAATTCCTCTCTCAAATTATTTTATTTTCTTTCAAGTTCTTTTTTTTATTTTTTTCTTTCCTCGCCTCCCATCACCCAAATGGTATGATAACTCTAGTAAAATAAATGTAACAGAATTATATTATTCTAATGGCATAGTTTATCATAATCTCTCTCTCTCTCCCTTCTTTTGTACTATAAATGAAAACACCATCTGAGATGTATTGATTTATCACATTCAAGGAGGACAGGTTTTCAATTTCTATTACCATCTTCTATTCTGGTCAAGAAACCATTTTTGTATTTAAACTAGAATATTAAATATTTATTTATCATATTTTTTGTTATTTAATCCTTTTTCACACTTGATGTAAAATAATAATACAAAAAAAGTTAAAATTGAACAAAATCTCCAAGTTTATCAAAGCGTTTAACATTAATGTTTTATATAATGATTCACCTTCACTCCAAATAAACAAATTAATTTTATATCCATTTAATATTTTTTATGATAAATAATTTTGTAGAACTTCAATTCTGGACAACCACCTTCTCATACATGTGTTTCTGAACATGAATATAAGTGAACTAATCATTTAAACCAAGGAAACAAATGGACACGAACAATGAAATTGAACCTCATAAACAATCAAAAGGGATATGAATGATCTAAAAAGGTTATAATAAACAATTAAAATGTAAAATAGGTCCTATAATTTTTAATTAATGAACCAAATTTTATTATTATGGTCATTAATATCAAGTGGAGACTACTATCACACTTAAGGTAAGGGATCCTCTCTTTCTCACATTTAGTCAAGAATCTCCTCTAATTTTATTCCATTTTACGTATATTTTCTAATTATGGGGTATGATTTCACACCCTACCCATACTTACCTTGTGATTTATAAAAGATGATAAATCTCTTTATCTCTCATTAATCCTTCCTATGTACACCTGATACCATGCTGATATTCCATAAGGGATTCTACCTGAACCGCCTTTATCCCTTCGGGTTGCTCTATCTTTCTATTTTTACTCGAAGGAAGTTGTCTTTTATTTTTATATAAAACTTATAAATACTATTTATACTCTCCAAAATCATATTTAAAGATTCATCCCTTATTCTCTTTTGGGGATATACATGCTTTTATGTGATCCCCTCCTTGATACTTCCCAATAAGCTAAATCGTTTTAAGGGAACTTCCCAAATTTTTACCCAATTTAAATTGTACTCTACAAAATGTTTTAAGCCAAAAATGTCTTTATAAAATCAGCCATTTTATTATTAAAACCATATTTTTTAACATCTATTTTTATATAAAAGATTATTTCCTTATCTATTTTTAATGCTCATTAGTATTTTCCTTAAAACCCCACTAAAATGTTTTAATGCTATGAATTTCCTAAATACTCTTCTTACATTTTGTCACATAGGTTTGACATCACTTACCATTCTATATGCCAATTTTACCTTATTAATTTCCATGTTTGTTTTATTTTTTTCCCTCAGGGACACTTTTATTATATTCCCATTCATTATGCTTTATAACATGAATATGATACATATTTCTCTCCATGGGTTACCTTATGTTTATGTATGATTATTTATCTGGCAATCATATTCATGAACATTTTAATATGGGTTGTCCCAAATATCTCTCCAATGAATTGGGTAAATTTTAGTCTCATGAGATGTTATGTGCAATGGTCTTGGTGGTTAGCCTTGACTCGTGCTACCATTTGCAATGGTCTTGGTGGTTAACCTTGACTTGTGCTCCCCTATGTGCAATGATCCTTGACTCATGCTAAATTCATGATTTATGTTTCTGCCACATTATTATGAATTCATGTTTATATGATACTGTTTTTATATGTTATGATTCTACATGCCATTTTATATCATTATGTCATGATCTCTAGCCCTTGTACTAAATCCTTATTCTTATATTTATTTCCTTATTGTGATTTTTATCTCATCCATTTGCTCATGTCATCCCCATGGTACCCTATGCAGATGTAAGGGATCAAAGTAAGTTGGGATCTCTTTATGAAGATTAAATAAGGAAGTGTTTTTTTAGTCCCATGTTTTCAATTTTATGTAGTTAGTCTTCCAAGACACTAGACTTTACGATCCTTGGATTGTACTCTAATGTATAATTATTCTTAAAATTGTGTAATGTTATATGTAAAAGGACAAGGTCACTCTAAAAAATTTCCCATTTAATATCCTATACATTCTTCTTGATTTAATTATCAACATGCCTCCATGAGATTGGTTGAACTAGAATGATTCTGCTATATATAGCTAACATTACCATGAAACATCTACATTGTATAGAATTTTTCTCAACCAATTGGTTATCTTTATTGTAGTCTACCATGGTTTTTGAATGATGATTCCACACTTCACACATATGAGCATGGCTATGTCACCTGTTTAAATATCATACTGAAAAATATAAAAGATAAAAATAAACCTCAAACACATTACAATTGAAATAAAATTATTCTGATGAAATTTAATGAAATTTTAAAAATAACCAAATCTAGATGGGTAATTAGGCTCTTATGGGTCTGTAGGTTGTGTCAGATCAGTAGCCTATGAAGGATGTGCATGCTCCAATGTATACTCTTTTTCATTTGAAAGTTGTGGAGTAAAACTATAAGTAGTGGGTAATATAGCTATCATAGAAGTGGTATGAAAAGGATAAAAGGGATGATAAATCATCATGGGATATGGAAATTATATATTTGATAATTAGATATTGAATGAAATAATGATAAATTCATAGGTGGAACATCTCTGGAACCTCAAGTGTATGCGAGGGAGGAAAAATTGTTGAAGATAGGATATCTGCTTGTAGTTCTGGGTGTGAACAGGTATGATGGGTGCTCTGAGTACCTCTACTAGTATTCGCATCCAATTATCCACATTTTTAACCCCTATTAGTAGTCTGAGTGAAGATAATCTATAGCCCAAATGAATATCCCCAAAATAATATAAATAAATAATAATAAAATAAGATTTAATATACTATAATTGATAAATAATCCAATTAATATACTCATTAAGGGCACCATAGTTGGTGGTATTAGATCTCGCATTCATCAATAATTATCCCACATTTTTTTAAATATCTTTCATATTATCCATATTAATGGATTATACATATTTTAGATTTTAAATACTACAGAGAAAGAAAACTAAGACATGAAAGGTGGAGGGAGATGATTAAGGCATGCTAATTAGAAATATAACCATTGAAAAATAGGTGACATGGTATAATAAAATCATACAAATTAGAAATCAAACAAGGAATATAAGGTGTCATAACATAATCAAATTAGAGTTATAAAATGTGTATTTTTTAGAATATTATAGGTTTCACACTATGTAATAGTTAATCTATAAACTGGTTTAAATATTTTTTTAAAATATTTTTTAAAAAATAGATAAAAAGATTTTGAACTATTTTTTTAAATTAGTTTAAACTAGTTTGAGATGGTTTAAACTATTTTAAACTATTTTTTAAAAACTAGTTTAAACCAATTTTTTAAAACTAGTTTTAATACTAGTTTAAAAAAATTTTAAAATTGTTTAAACTCATTTAAAACAAATTTTCAATTTTTTTTAAACTAGATTAAAACTATTTTTAAATATTTTTTAAAAAATATTTTAAAATATTTTTTAAAAACTATTTCAAATATCGTTTTATACTATCATAAACCATTTTCAACCATTTTTTATAACAAGTTTAAACCAACCTTTAAAAACCAATATAAAAAAATTAAAAATACTTGAAACTCGTTTAATTTTTTTTTTTAAATAGACTATACCATTTTTTAAAATATATTTTATATACTTTTTTTAAAATTAATTTTAATCATATTTAAACTATTTTTTAGGGTAAATCCCTAAAATTCTAAAAGAATAACATTGTATTTGATAGTGTGTATGGAATGCGACACCAAAATAAAAAGAAAATATAACACCCCGAGCCTTTATGATGTGTTTATTTTTAAATAAATTCAATATATTAAATATATAGTTCATTACACGCAACAATGTTTTTTTCTTTCATTATACACAACAATGATTTTTGTTTCTATTATATGTAACACTGATTTTAGATTGTGTTTTACACAATACGGAGTTTAAACAATACATAAATTATTATTAAAATATTATTATTTAATATGATAATAAAACATAGTCATTAAATTTGAGTTTATTAATATTAATAAATAAATTCTGAACATTATTGTTATCTATTAATTATGAATAAAATAAGAATCATTTCAAATAAATAGAAATGTATTCAGAAAAACTGTATTTTTCTAAGACATAGAATAGTCACGATTTGTGAAAATAATTTAAAATTAATTTGTACCACTCTAAGAAAAATTATTTGATAAAAGAAAATTTATTTTTTAAATCAAAATATTAAAATTATCTTATGGATAAATTTTGGTATTTTTATAAAAAGTTCCATTTTTCATTAATAATGAAAAATACTGAATTTTAATTGAAAACTAACTTTCCATTAAAATTATTTATAATGATAAATTATATGTTTAATTGATTTTAAATTATAATTAGTTCAATTATATATCAATTAATCCAATCTATTTCATCGTAATCATTTTTATATTTAATTCTAATATAAATACTTTGTAAACTTCATAACATTTTCTCTTTGAAAACCCGTTTTCTCATCGCGTCTGCGGGATTACTTTTATATTAAATTTTTTCAATAATATGAATGGGATTTGGGAAAAAGGATTCCATATTTTAAATAAACATAATTTATATTTTATAATATTCTCAACATAATTTTTGACCAAAATGAATAGGGAAAATATTATAAATAAATTATCATGGTTAAGGAAAAAATGTATTTATCTTGGGTGAATTAAACAATTAAGGGTTAAAATTGCCTAAAAACCTTTATAAAATATATTTTATGGAAATATTTTATACCTTTCCTACATAAGGCTCTTTAATACTCTAATTTTGACCCTTATTTAATGTGAAACACGTGGGTACACCTTTTTCTTTCAAAAAATTACAAGTGTGCCACTCACCTCACTTATAAACGGTCACCCCCACTCTTCTCTTATTAACACCTTCACACCATTTTAGTTGGGAAAAGGCCTAAAAAAATCATTTAAAAAATTCCATCCCCTAATACTACAATCCTTATTTTTTTAATAAATCCAATCTATGAAGGATTTTGGTGAAAACCTAAGGAGGATACCCAATGAACTAAAAACATTCTTCAACGAGCATTTTTATTTTATTTATTTATCCACCTTATTAAATTATTATTAAATTGTATTGATATAATAAAATCAATGTACTCTATATAATTGGATGTTTTTATGATAATTTAATGACCTAAAACCATCTACACTTCCCTCAAATGGGTTACGAAATCATTGTTCCTTTGTAGGACAGACTGTTTCCTTACGAACCGATCTTATTCATTTTTCCCCTACCACCTCTCAAAGTTTGGTATAATGATGGATATAAATTATAAATATAATATTTATAACATAATTATACCTTTTTATTCATTATATCATATATAAAGTTTTAAATTCTATTCTATAGGGAATACGATAACGTCGCTCGTGTGTACGGTAGACTACCCCATCACGAAGCGATGTGCTTTATCTTTCATGGGTGATTTAAATGGAAGTTGATAAGGATAAATTTAATGATTATATGTTACATAAATGAAATAATTATGATATTAATAACATATTTATCATTCTTTAAAGGTAATATTTAATTTTCTTTGTTATCTTTTCACTTAGTTAAAGATGATAACATTGTTCGTGTACGTGTCGACTACCACCATCATGAAATGATGTGAATATCTTTTCATTACCAAAACCCATGGATGATATATATAAATATATATCATATTATTTATGATATTATTATTATTATGTAAATATAAAATATTACTCACCTCATTCCCATAATGATCGTTGAAAATTTGAAAAGTTACACGTGTGTATATTCTTCCTGTCTTCTCCATGATCGTAACATACTTCATTTACAAAAACCATATTTCATGATTGGTTTTAAAAGTATAATTGATGTAAAAATATGATAATTATTTCAATATTATTATTCTTGATATGTTGTAACTGTATATTATATGGAATAACCAAAACCTTCATAATGAAACACACATCAGAAAACAAGGAAACTAACACCCAAAATAATGAAAATAATGAAATATCATTAACAGAAGGGTGATAAGATGTTATAAATGTATTATATATGATATTATAAATATTTATATGGTTTTTAATAAGTTAATAACATGTTTAAAACCACTATATAAGTGGAAAAATTACATTTGACCAAAAGAAAGAAAGAGGCACTGGATTTCTTACATCAATTTACATTCATTGTGTTTAACTTATACTTCAAGGATTATGTCATGATAATATTTTCTATATAATGAAATTTTATTATCTTATGATTTATTTATAATTTATTTAATTGGATTTGTATTTTATACACATAATATATTTATTTATTAATTCTCACTTTAGCATTATGGTCGGTGTAACGGTTTATTTCACAATCTCATTCTAATCGAGATTATTTATTATTGAATTTGATTTAAAGAAATTATTTGATCATATCATAATAATACCATTTAATTTTTCTATAATCTAGTTATTAATTCTATTTTTAGTTAATTTTACTATTTTTTAACTCTTTTTTACTTAAAATTTTGGACAGAATGTTTTTATGAAAATTCCACTTCATTTTTCCCTTCGGTCAAAAATCTGTTTCCTTCCAAAACCATGATTTCAAAAAATGATTCCAAAAATGTTTTAAAACTTTTAAAAATGATTTATTAAAGAAATTTATACCAATTTTTATTATTGAGTTTTTTTAAAGGAATCTTCATGACATTTTCAAAACAATTCCTCTCTGGGTTTTACTATAAAAGAAAAAGGGTTCATTATATTAACGTGTATGATATGAATGGAATTTATTTCCATCGTGAGAACTAAAATGTTTTAAATATTCCTTTATAAGCTTAAAATGTTACTTTAAATGTAAATTACTTTCAAAAAAAATTGAACTTTTATTTTTAAAACGTGATTTTTAAAATGAAAATAATATTTTCCACGAGAATGTTTTTTTAAGATTATTTTTTTGGCATATTTATTCATAAAAAAAACAACACTTATTTTATTTATTCTCTATTAGGGATATTTTTTTTATACTATGCATATTCTTCTAATGGATGGTTTACAGTCATTTTCACAAGTGAAGTATTGAAATTCACTTTATTGATTCATTTTTTATTCATTAATTTTTCCTTAAAATATCCACTTTCTAATGATCATTAGAAATTAGATTCCCCCTAAAGATCAATATTATCTATGATGGATAAAAATATTGACTAAAATATATACCATTTTTATATACGTTATTTATATTGGAAGTTATTTGATTGATTGGTGAAATATTGATAATCCATATTCTTACTTCAATATAGAAATATAATCGTAATCCATATTAATTCATGAATTAAATTGATTATTCAATGTATGAGGAATGATTTGTAAATTTAGTTATGGGTGGGGCCTTAATTTTATATATCCCCTTGATGCATTAATAAGTCTTATGATTCAAATCATTTGTCCAGACCTGATGGGTTTTTACATAGTATTTTTAAACTTTCATGTGAAAGGTCTTGATAGTAGATGTATAGTTGGAAAAACTGAATCATTTTATACCTAGTAGTTTTAAACAATCTTGAGAGATCATAATGTAAAAGGTATCATGTTCCTGGGAAACATGAAATCAAATAATTAATCATTTCCTTAATTCAGAATTTATTTATTATTCTCCATTATAATTTCTAAATGATATTATCTCTGGATGCATTTAATTCCAAGTTTATTGATTTAAATTTCATGTGAGTTCAGTTATTTATGATTCCATATTGATTATACGTTATAAATTTTTGATATTCATGTTATTAATTTAAATATAATTTGTTTTTAGTTATTTACCTCTCCATTAATTATTATAGTCAATTATATAAAATAAATGTGTATTTAGATATTTACCTTTTCATATTGTTCATTCATTATTGATTTTGATTCATTTATTCATGATATCTTCAACTGCCATTAACCCTTACTGATAATTTGATCTCGCCATTATTTTTTCCTTTCTTAGGTTTCCATGAAGTGTATTATGATTGATATTCAAGGATATTCTAAATGGAATGATGTTATTATAGAAAAAAATATGTTGTAATTTACGTGTTCAAATGTAATATATGAATCATGTATGTATCCGGTTCTCCAAAACTAATAAACTGATCAGTACTTTGTAATTTTACCCTTTTTATATATTCCAATATAATATAACAAACACTGGCTCCGGGTTACTAGGGTTGAGGTTGCTATAGTTTGTGTCTGATTAAGTTTAGTAGAAACCTTGTGAAATAGATTTTGGAAAACATAGATTAGGGAACATAACCCTATGATAGACTTTGAGGGTAAGTATAGAAGAACATAATAAAGTTTTGGTAAGGTAAAGATTATGTAGTTTTCCCTAGAAATACATCCCTGTCTAGACACTACAAGTGGATGCGGTTCTGGTACAGAGGAGTCTGGGGTTAATAACTCTAAAAAGGGCACATTAGGATTGATCCAATCATCACGTGGTATATAAAAACGATCCTTACTACACACCTATTTTAACACACCCATGAGATATGTTTAGGATAATTCACATTTTCATTATAAATCATTTTGAAGGATTTCAAATTGGGATATCCCCAAAGAAGTCTTGTTTATGATTATGATATTAGCAACACATGGATTTTCTAATTTAACTTAAATTTTTAACTATTTTTGGGATTATACATTATGTTTCATAATGACATGATCAAATCTAGTGTATGCCATCATTTAGAAATGGAACATAGCTAAAGTAATGGGAACTGAATTAAGGCATGTAATCCAAATATTATGAATGATTTTTTCTTTGATAGGATTGGCCAATATTTCAAAGGGAACTAGTCTCTTAAAATTTCTTATCATATGAGGATATAGTATCATTTCGTGAAAATATAGATAAATAATTCTCAGTATTATGGATTTTAAGGGAATCATAATATCAATAGGATGATAAATAAAAATATAAAAGGGAAGAAGGGAAAGTATTATATTCCCACATGAGATAATTAGGGAAAAAACACCCTAGTACTTGATTAAAATGACTGTTATATTTATATAAGTGTGGAGAGAATTGAAACTATTATTTTGATTGTAAGGTTACAATAAAATCAATGTACAGTACTTCAAATGTAAGTAGATGGTACACTACACAAATCAATGTATCAAATTTCAAAGTAATATACCTCAAAAGAAGCTAATAGATCATGGTCAAGCATATGCTCTTACCATGGTTGAAGTGAAATGATTAATGTGATTGTGTTTGGATTCAAGATTTATGTCATTTGAGTATATTATCAATGATATCCGGGTAATAAGAATTATAAAACGTATAAGTATTGTACTGAATTACTTTCTCATTAAATATTTGAAAGCATGTGTTGAACGATACCAAAAAACAAGAAAAATGATTTAGCTTAGAGTTAGACTACTTGGAAAACACATGTTTAAGGAAAATATAACCCTTAATGTGTTTCTAATGGTGAGATAATGATGTTTTGGATAAATATATGATCAATATGGATAAAGTAAATTGGTTAGTACAAACTACCTTATAACTGATTAATGATAAGCTCATTTTGGAAATTTCATGACCACCTTTTAAAATTTATGGATCATAATATTTTGGAAGGGTCATATGGTTAACCATTTTTTAAATGTAAAAGTTAAACATTGGAAAAAAAAATTAGAGATTAATTTATCATATTAGATATCTTGTGCGAACCATATTGTTTATGGAAAATAGTTAGAGACAAATAGGAATAATTTTCACTCTTTTATAAATCTGATGATCCATTAAAAGTGAATTTTAGAGCTTAAGGCATAAAAAATTTATTTTTGAATATTTATTTCTTGGATTAAGGTTCGAATTAGAAATTTAATGAAGCATAACCAAAAGATGAAATTGTGATCATGAAATAGAAACATATCAAGTATGTATATATCCTTATATTCTTATAGAGTAAAATTATTCCTCAAATTTAGGAAAATAATCTTTAAACAAAAATATTATACTATAACATTTATATCTGATGAATCATATGGTATTTTAAATCATTACAGATTTATGGTTTGGAGTCCCTTATTTTTCTATCTATCATTCACTAGATTGTGACCAATGACCTCAATAACTCCCTATAATTATTTACACTTATCTTTTATGTCCATACCTTCACTTCATGCCAATTTTCTACTATTTAACAATAGAGTTATGTGTTATTACATATGAACTTTTTACTTAAATTTCTCCATTATTTTGAGGAAATTTTATTAACCCTTTTATAATTTGGTTATTTAAATAATAGAATTTAAAATTTTCAAAAAATTTAATACTAAGATCGAGTTTAAATTTTGAGGATGCAATGTATTTAAGGTGGGGAGAATGTAACACCCTGAAATTCTAAAATAATAACACTGTATTTAATATCATGTATGACACACAACACCAAGATTAGAAGAAAATAAAATATCCTTAGCCTTTATGATATATTTATGTTTAAATAAATTTAATAAATTTAATATATTTTATTACATTAAACACTTAGTTTATCTTACGTTATACACAACATGGAATTTATCTTGTGTTACATGCAACGCAGAGTTTAATTTTCAATGCACACAACAATGAGTTGAAAATAAAGACAACATATTACTAAAATATTATTATTTAATGTGATATGTTTTTTAGTCATTAAATTTGAAGGTATGAATAGTACTAACTAAATTGTAAAAATTATGGTTATCTATTCATTAGGAATAAAATAAGAATCATTTAAAAGAAAAAGTCCAAAGTTGTATTTTTCTAAAAAACAGATTAGTCACGCCATGCACAAATTATTTAAAATTAATTTTTAACTCTACTCAAAAATTTATATTATAAAATTTATTTAAGTTTTCAAATCAGAATATAAAAATTAAAATAGGGTGAAATTTTGGTATTTATCTGAAGATTTTCATTTTTTGAAAAATATCGAAAAATACTGAATTTTAATTGAAAATAAATTTTCAATTAAATTATTTATAATATTAAATTAAATTTTAAATTAGTTTTAAGATATAATTATTTCTATTATATATCAATTAATTCAATTTAGGTCATTGAAATCATTTTCATTTAGAATTATGATATAAAAACTTTGTAAAAGTTTGATCATTTTCTCTTTGAAAACTTGTTTTCTCATTGTGTGTACGAAGTTAATTTTAAGTTACATTTTTTCAATTATGTAAATAGAATTTTTTAAAATGGATTATATAGTTTTAATAATCATAAATTATATTTTCTAACATGTTAAAATTAACTTTTGACCAAAATTAATAGTGGAAACTGTAAAAATTCATTACTGTAATTAAGGTAAAAATGGACTTACCATGGGTTACACTAAAACGATAAGGGTTAAAATGACTATAAAACTTGTATTAAATATTTTTTATGGATATATTTTGACCCTATACAATCTTAGTATCATTAATACTCCTTTATGGACCTTTTTTCTATGTGAAAAATGGGGGACACCTTTTTCTTTCAACAAATTATAAGTGGGCCACTCACCTCACCTATAAAAATCATCCTCTTCTACTCAACTATTCACACCTTAAATTATTTTTAGTTCATAAAATCACATCCCAAATAAATTATAAAATTAATTGCCCTCATCATAGTATCCTTAGTTTGTTCATAAATCTAACATAATAAGGATTTTGGTACAAACCTAATGAGGATACCAAAAGAATAAGCAACGTTCTTCATGAGTGATTTTATTTTATTTCTTTCTATACCTTCTTAAATTATTATTAAACCATTATAATATAATAAAATTAGTATATTAAATGCACTGATGTGTTTTTATAATAATTTAATTACCTCAAACTTTGTCCACTTCATCAAATGGGTTATGAAATTATCGTTCATGTGTATGGTGGACTACCACCTCACGAACCGATTTCATTAATTTTTCTATTTACACCATTAACGTTTGGGTGTGATGATATATATATAAAGTATATATATGATATTTATAAAAAAATTATACCTTTATATTTATTATATCATATATACCATTTTACATTCCATTCTGTATGGGATACGATAATGTAGCTTGTGTTTATGGTGGAGTACCACCTCACGAAGCGTTGTGATTCATCTTTCACTAAAAATTTACATTGAAGGTGATAAGGATAAGATTAATTGTTATATGTTACATAAATGAAATAATTATGATATTCATAACATATTTAACATTATTTAAGATAATATATCATTTTCATTCTAAACTTTTCACTCAATTAAATATGATAACTGTTGGGAAAAAATCCTTCAAGGCATCCTCTCGGTATGTTTTGGGTGTGGTTTTGTTTGTTGACAAATCTAGATGACCTAAAATGAAAATGGTGGGTGTTTTTTGAACATAGGTTTTTAAGGTGGCACTTTTTTCCACTATTTTCCAAATTTTAGGGCCTCAAAATCAGGAATTAAATGTTGGTAAAGGAAGTATTTCTTTATAGTAGTGAACTATATGAAGAATGTTGAAGAAAATAATTAAAGGATGAGAATCTCATACCATAATGCATGGACCGCATACCATGTTCCAGGATGGAATGTGGAGTAGTTGAAATGGTACACCAAAGTGGTTCACGTAGGAAAATGGTTCGTGAATGGCTTGCAGTTCGTGGTGGCAGAAGGATCAGTAAGGGGTGAGGTTGGATTGAAGATTAAGTAAATCTTGATTTAGCGGATTTAGAGAAAATATTTTTCTCTATAAGAATCTATAACCCCACTAATTACTATGGAGATTGAACATCATTAGAAAGCATATTTTTCTTCGGTAATTCAGAAAAGTCTAAAAGTGGTTAGCGCTGAAATTGTTTGTGGGGATTCTTAACCCGAAAAGGAAGTTCGGTATGGAGAGGAGGAAGTCTGGTAAATGGAAGTATTTGTCTTGGAACGTGGAAGAAGAATATCCAACATGAGAGCAGGAAAATTCTACAAGATGTATGTGTTGGGATATCTATAGTACGTGGATGAAAAGACAGTCTGTGAATAGAGAACAGTTCATGGACAGGAGGGGTTTTTCAGAGGAGATTTACGGAATCGGTATGCAGTAGCGGTACGCGATCATGAAGGCGAAGGTAGTCGGAGGAAAGAGGAGGTTTTAGGAATAGGTAGAATTATGCAGAGCAGGTAGTTCACATACCAAACTTTCTACTCAGTATGTGGGAGAGGAAGGTTGTTCGTGATTTTTTCAAGGAAGCTTGAAGAAGCTTAAATTCAGTTTTCAAAAGTATTTTTCGGTACTTAGCGGTACCCGAGAAGGTGGATTTCATCTACAGGTGAAAAATTAACCTCAACAGAGCATCTACCTATAGTTGAGGATGCATGAATTCATGAAAACTAAGGGACATACATGTCTATAAACTGTGTTTGACATAGAAGTCCATAAACTGTGAGTGGATTCCATTCCAAGAGCAGTGAGCGAAAGAAGAGAAAAACGATGACCCTTTCCACCAGTAGTGATCCTGGGAAAGAGGCATAGGGAGTGACCCTTGGGAATGCAGTGAGAATATCCTAAATATTGTAAAAATAGCGAGCATGGGTATAGAAGGTCTAGCCCAAACATTGTACTCATTGTTGGTAGTGAGCTTTACTGAATTTGGTATATCGACACATTACTGTTGTATACTCCTTGGACGTAGCCTAGTGATGGTGAACCAAGTAAAAATCATTGTTCCATGTGCATGATTTTATATATATTCATATATTTCTATGTAAGTAAGAGATAATTGAGTTTTTTTTAACAATAAAACAAGATCCAAAAATAAATAGTTTCAATCTGGCATACCCTGATTCACCCTCTTCTCTTGGTATTCGACCTAGTGGACCTAAAAATTGATATCAGAGGGAAAGGTTGAAAGTTAGTGGATCTCTCTCAATAAGAATAAATAGAGGTGTTCAATCATAAAATAATTCCGATATTTGATGGAAATAATTTTCAACTATGGAAAAATTGGATGCAACACCACTTCCAATCCGTAGTAATGGATGTCTTCAGAGCATCCATGCATGGAATATCAGCTAACATTAATAGTGGTGCTCTATCAGAATATAAACAAAGGTAATTGGCTGTTGATAATAAAGGGATCAATGCTTTAGGGGGAGCCCTATAAATTTCAATTTATACGAAGGTGATGTCTTATAAAACATCACATGCAATGTGGGAAAAATGTTAAAAATTTATGTGGGAGACACAAAGGTTCGATAAGAAAAGTTATAGGTTCTATTGAACAAGTATGAGGATCTCAAAATGATTCCCAATGAGACTGTTGATTCATTATTTGACAGGATAAATATTATTGTGGAAGACATTAGGGGTCTTGGAGAAGTCATTGAAGATATGAAGATTGTGAAACAAATCTTGAGGAAACTTCCACTGCAGTTCTATCTGAAAGTTTCAGTGTTGGAAGACAAATACCCAAAATATCTGAAACTAGAAAACCTATATAGCACCCTTATAGAATATTAAATGATAAACTATAATAATTATGCAGTGGCGAAAGGAAAGTATAAGGAATTCGCATTCAAGGAAATGAAGAGTCTCTCTACTGAAGATATTTCTAAGGTGGAATATATGGATGATGTCATTTCATTATCTCATCCAATCTGCAAAATGGAAATGGGAGGTTCAAAGGTAAACTTCCATTTTCATGATTTTGATGCATAAATATTGGGTATTTTTCAGCAAAGTGTCCTAATAAGTTTGATGACGAAAATAAATAAAATGATGAAATTCCCCAAAAGAAGTATTCATCAAATGAGAAAGGGAGGATAAGTACTAGGAGAAAGTTCTTCAAAAATAAGAATCTACTTTAAAGAGAGGATAAAATTTTAGAATAATATGAGGGTGAAGAGTTGGAGGACTTCATGGATCATAAAGTAGGCGCTTTGGTGGAATTTTCTAGAAATTCTCTAACAAGAGAAGAAATTAACAGTGAAGAGGTAGATATTTTCAGATCCAAAACGAAGAAATCTAACAAAGTTGTTCATGATGCCAAACTCATTATGCAATAATAGGAAGAAGAAAATTCTGAGCTGGATAAAGAAACTAAAAAAATGACATCTTCAATGCAAGAAATCTACGAAATGGTGGTTGAGTACAAACTCCAAATTGAAGAACAGAAAATTGAAATTGATAGTTTGAATGACACTAGAAAAGATCAAATCAAATGTATCAAGCATCTAGAAGAAGATCATACAGGAAATAGATAAGATGATATTTGAGCAAAATAGTCCTTCAGAACAAAAGGGACTTGATCAAAAAATAGTAAGTAGTTATGGTTTAAGTCAGAACACAAGCACCCACTCTAATTTTGAATACTAATTTGGGTATGAAGAAGAATCATAATATTCAGTGAACCCAAGGCGCAACTAATGGTGCATCATTGCCATATAGGAATGTAACTCACCTAAGATGCTATTGTTGTGGTAATATTGTACACTCTCAAAATGTATGCTCCATAGAAAAGAGGTACCAAAGGGAACAAGTCCAACAAAGGTGGTCATACAGAGATCAAAATTATTGGTCATCATTTGATGATCATTGTTTCAGGTGTAAAGGTCTCAGACATATGGAAATATATGGAACACCAATAATACAGAGGAATTTGTTGAGGAAAACAAAATATTTCCTAAGAAGCAGCCAAAAGTATCTTCACGTGAAATGATAATTCAAAATTGATTTGCAGCTCTGCAGGTTGTAGTTGACCCATAATATACTGAGGTAGATCAAGATTATCATTTTATGTTGGTTATGAAATCTAAGGCTTGGGTTAAAAAAGGGGTTGAGTAGGTCGTGGTTGCAGAAATTGCGTTCAAGGCATCAGATCGCATAGGGATATGGATAATTGACATTGCATGCACTTCTCATATGATGGGAAATAAGAATCTAGTAACCAGAATCAGGTATGATAAAGAAGGTATTGTAAGATTCAGTAATGATTAGGGCTTGAAAATTATTGGTTCAGGAAAAGCCAAGTTTGGAGGAAAAGACATGAGATGAGCAGATGTCATGGTTGTTGAGGGGCTTAGTCACAACTTGCTTAGTGTTAGTCAATTGTGTGACTCATGACATGCCATAAGTTTTTCCAATAAATTATATATCATCAAGTCAAAGGATGATGTTGTTGTGTTTCAAGGAAATTGTATGAAATGGAATCTCTGCCTCATGAGTGGAGAAGAAGATATGTGCTTTCTGTCCAAGGATGAAAAAAACAAGTTATGTCATAAGCGTCTTGGGCACATAAGCCATGGTTCCTTGGAAGATCTGATAAAATATGATGTAGCTCGAAATCTCCCTAGATTATCACATGATCATACTCATACGTGTGATTCATGCTAACAGGGGAAGATCATTTGAAATACATATAAGAAAAAGGAGAAAAATTCAACGAGACTTCTTGATTTGGTGCATACTGATGTGTGTGGGACAATTTCCCAAATGGCTATTGATAGGATGAGATCTAAGGTTCTATTCATTGATGACTATATCAAAATGGAAAGGGTTTCAATAATCACAAAAAAAAATTGAAGTGTTCAATTACATTACATGATATCAACAGGAATGCGAAAATATGTTTGGTCAGAAAATCTGAACGATTTGAAGAGATAAAGGAACAGAGTTCACAAACAGCCAAGTGGAGTATTATCTTAAAAAAAATGGGATAGTGCTTCAGGTTTCAGTAGTAATAACTCTATATTAGAATGGAGTAGTTGAGGGAAGAAATCTAATTTTCAATAACATATCCACAACAATTCTTATTGTAAAAAACCTTCCGGAGATATTTTGGAAAGAAGCAGTGATGACAGCAGTATACACTTCAAATCGAGCTTTACTTTGTCCAAAAGAGGAGAAGACTTCATTTGAGTTATGTTATGGAAAGAATTATTCATTAAAGTAATTTTGAATATTCAGAAGTAAATGTTTCATTCTTAATAAGGAGAAACATAGGAAATTTTAATCTTGTGGGGATGAAGCGATATTTCTTGGCGACTCAAAGAAAAGCAAAGCATATAAATGCTTCAATAAGCAGTTGGGAAAGATAGTTGAAAGTCATGATGTGACTATTATAGAAAATGAACAGAATATTCAACAAATACATGATCAGACTCAGGAGGATAGCGATGAAGAGAAGAGAATATCAGGAGACACTCCATCTCTAGAGATTGATTCAGAAGAAGACTCAGATGATGATAATAAATCAATGTCTTCCCTGAGACTATCAGGAATAGATGAAATTGATATGAAGAATATAACTGGTGATCAGAAAGCCCCAGTTCAGACAAGAAGGATGAAGTCTCGACAGAAATAATCATACTTATTACAAGTGGAGCCTATATGCTTTGATGAAGCAGCTGGAGATGAGAATTGGGTTCAGGCAATGAATGAAGAGCATGATCAAATTGAGAAGAATCAAACATGGGAAATTGTTTTGAGACCAGAATAAAAGAATGTCAGAGGGACAAAATGGGTCTTTCACAACAAAATGAATGAAGACGATGTGGTGAATCGAAAAAATCACAACTTATGTGCAAAGGGTAATCCCAGATAGAGGGTATAGATGTTGATGGAACATTTTCACCTATTGCAAGGCTAGAGACAATTAGACTATTCTTGGCTATAGTAGTGAAAAAAAAAGTTTAAAGTTTTCTTGATGGATGTTAGGTCTTAATTTCTGAATGGAATTCTAGAAGAAGAATTCTACACTGAGAAACCAGATGGTTTTATCAATCATGAAGATGAGAAAAGAGTCTGTCAGCTGAAAAGGGATTTATATGGTTTGAAGCAAGAACCAAGAGCATGGTATTAAAGGCTTGATCAGTTTCTAAATAAGATCAGTTTCAAGTGTGGTGGAGTTTATTACAATATTTATTTCAACAATGGAAATATTCAGATGATGGTTCTGGTTTATGTTGATGACATAATCTTTTTTGGATCAGATAAAGCACAATGCAGACATTTTTCTGAATTCATGAAAAGTGAGTTCTAAATGTCAATGATTAGTGAGATGACATTTTTCTTTTCCTTACTGGTGACTCAAGGCAGAAATGGAACTTTTATTTTTCAATATAAATATTCCAAAGAGGTTTTGAGAAGATTTGGAATGGATAATTACAAATAGATGAAGACTCTGGTTGCCACCCAGTTGAAAATATCACAAGATGATGAAGGCAAGGCAGTTAATATCATGAAATATAGGAAAATCATTGGAAGTCTATTCTACCTAAAAAAGATAAGTCCTGATATTGTATTTGACACATGCCAAGTAGCGAGGAATACATTGCGGACACTCAAGCGTGCATGCTGTTATTATGGATGAAGCAACAACTTGAAGATATGGGAATTGAAGTGAAATATCTGATCGGAATCCATTGTGATAATTCAGGTGCTATAAATCTTAGAAAAAATATAGTCCATCACTTAATGACAAGGCACGTTGAAATCAAATATCATTTTATCAAGGAGAAGGTGGATAAAGGGTTGGTAAAGTTGGAGTATGTGCCTACAGAACAATAGGATGCAAACATTTCAATAAAGGCCTTACCCAAAGAATCATTCGAAAGTCATCAAATGGATCTAAGAGTCCAATCAACTTCACACACTTGGAAAAGTGGGGATGTGGTTCCCCCTCTCCTCAAGGTATGGTGTTTCTTTTCCTAATATGATGATATGTGTTCTTTACCCTATTGTAGAAAACCTTGAAGTGCCATTCGGGTTTATTGACAAAGTGGGAGAAAATGTGACTATTCAGGGGGAGAAAAGACATGGCGAGAAGGTGTTAAGTGGAGCAGAAAGATAGGGGGAGTTGAAGTTTAGCTGAAGATGGTTAGAGGAGTTGTAACATAGAGGTATTATTAAATCTGATGATGCTTGAAGTGATCTATCAATGATTAGATATCAATACGACTAAGGTTTGTGATGAAAGTAGTTCATCGGTATCAGTGTATCAGTATGGTATCAACAATTGGTGATTATCAATGAAGTAATTCGTTGATGAACTTTTCATTATACTCTTATTTCTCATGCTGAGCATGGCTCATGTGGGGTTAGAGTATGTGTTGAGTAAATCCTATATTTCTATCTTAATCGCGTGAAGAGAATGGTGGTTTAAGTTGGAAGGATATTTAATTATATATCAAAATGCAGAGAATTTTGTTAAAAAATGTTGTCAACAAACCCAAAAGGGGAGATTGTTGGGTAAACATCCGTCAAGGAATACTCTCGGTATGTTTTGGGTGTGGTTGATAAAAAACTATTTTTTGGATATTTTATTGATAATAAATGATATAATTTCCTCACATTGTGCTAAATATATTCATTTATGATATATTTGGGATTAGATCATTCATTTAAAAATTTGATGAAAATTCTTGTTTTACCCTTTTAAAATTTACTATAGTATTTTGAAGATAAATATTTTAATATTTCTTATCTGAACTTAATCTTTTTTAACAGTGTTCCTAAATTAATTTTCTGCAACTTTTATGCATGACACTAGAGCTAAAGAGTACATTTGGATGGAGTAAATGGGTCATTAAGTCAATGGTGGTCTGGACTCAGAAGAATGGACATGGGTTCTGTATTTGTGTCATAACTTCTTCATTCGTTCTTGGATCAGGCCCAAATTTTGAGATGCGCTACATGACTCATTTCCATAAGGATCATCCTACTGTAAGGACAGCTTATTCACTCGTTTTGGTGGTCAAATTTGCGGTTCAAGTTGGTATAAAATATTTGGCCGAGATTCCCCATTCACACTTGAAACCACTTTGAACCTAGCCTCCCTACCACTATATAAATTGGTGTTTTTCTCATTTGGTAGGGTTGGGAAGTTCATTGGGAAGTTGAGTGCAGAGGATAAGTGGATCCACTCCAATTATCCAACCATTTCAATAAGGGTATCACTTGAAGAAATGATCCCTTCGACAAAGCCTTCTTCTTCTCCTTCGTGTTGTAATGCTTTTGTTTGTGTAACAAATTTATTTGTACTTCTTTTATTTCTTCTATTTTCTTCTATTTTATTCAAATTTATTATTCTCTTAATCTTCCTCTTTGGTCTGGAATTCTTTAGTAGAAGCGTTATTGGGTTATACCCATTATAAACCATTGCAAATCCAATTTGCTTCTACGATGATTTCACCACCCATGGAAGAGTAGTCTTTTAGTAATTGATCTATCTCTTATCTTCTACATTAATTTATTTTGAATCAATGATATAATGTAATTCACAAAATATGATCAATTAATTGAGTTTCTAATTTAATTTAAACAAATCAAGAAATTGATCAATTAACACAAAAACACGTGAGGACAAGATTTTGTGTAAATTGTGAGAGCGCGAACTTAATCGGTTATACAAAACTATACGGGATCAATTTGTAGTGTTCAAATATAATCCCTAAACTCAATTAATTCTAATTTTTAGAGGTGAAGTGTGCCTTAATTTACCACTGACCATAAGTTAATCGTAGAACATCAATCAAAGAAGGGTGTTGCGATTTCATGTTCCGAAGTTAGCCTAGGGTTAAATTCACTTCATCTTTGTGGTAAGGTTAATTCTCGTAGGGTTCGGGGGTCAACAAGTTAAGGGATCATAATTAAGTGGATGTTAATTTAAATGATAATGATAAATAATTGACTTAAGAGGTAAAGTTAGATCAATTACGTCTTTTAAATATTGTCTAAAAAACATCTTCTTGTTGTGTCATTTTAATCTAAATTCATTTCAAAACTAAAAACAAAAAAATACAATATTCTTCCAGCAAAATTCTACTAGATTTATAAACTATAACCAACCCCCATACTTTAAAGTAGTGTTTTAATTTTCTTTTATTTTATTTTTAGAATACCTCTAAAAAGTTTTTTTAATTCACTTCCTCCTTTGAGAGACGACCTTGGTCAGCCATTCTGCTGCACCTAAGTACCCCAAAATCACACTAATAATTTGAGGGCGCCCACGACAGCACCTCTTCAAATTGGTGTAGTTTCTGGGGAGGCAAGTAATTATTTCAACAAATTAAAGGTATTTATTTTATTTTACATTTTATTCTCTTCCTCTCTTCTTTCTTCCTTCTTTACCCAATCTGATTTTTTTTCTTATTCTTTTATTTTCATCTACTTCTTTGTGGACCGTCAACTCAAACTTATTATTTTTATTTTAATATGGCCCGATTTCTTTCTTTTAATTTTTATTTGATTTATGAAACAAACTAATCCCGATGATCTTTAAGATCTTGGCCCTGAGATTGAACACGGCCTTAGGGCATGAATCAGACATTCTCAGTCTACGGGAAGTTTCAACATTCAACCAGTTGTAGAATTACTCCAACATCAAAACATTGAAATTAGAAGAAATTAAAATTCAACCATAAAATCAGAACCAACGGCTGACAATAATGGAAATGAAATTAATAAAACCATTCGAGAATTGTATGCACCCGATATTTATTTTCAACCAAATTGCATTGCATATCCAAATCTCGAATCAGATATTGAATTGAAATCTGGATTAATTCACCTTCTTCCAAAATTTCATCACCTCTCTGGTGAGGATACCAACAAACACCTTAAAGAATTTAATGTTGTTTTATCAACCATAAAACCAAGAAATGTTTCTTATGATCAAATCAAACTAAGAGCATTCCCATTCTCACTTGATGGAGCTGCAAAAGACTAGATGTATTATTTACAACCTGAATATGTAACTTGTTGGAAAAATTTGAAACGTCTTTTATTGCAGAGATTTTCTCTAGATTCAAGGACCACATCCATCTGAAAGGAGATATCGGGGATCAAGCAACCACAAGGGGAGCCAATGTATGAGTACTGGGAGCGATTCAAGAAGTTGTGTGCAAGCTGCCCACATCACCAAATCAGTGAGAAAATCCTCATCCAATACTTTTATGAAGGACTCACACCTATGGAGAGAAGCATGGTGGATGCTACGGCTAGAGGAGTATTGGAAGATAAGACACCAGTAGCTGCACGGGTGTTGATCGACAAGATGGGCCAAAACTCCCAAAAATTTGGTGATCGAGGTACACCACATGTCAGGGGAGTACATCAGGTAAGTCCATCTTATCTTGAAAGTCATTTGATTGATTCCAAGTTAGAATAATTTCCAACTATGGTGAGACATATTTCTTTGGCACAAAATACATCTCAACCCCCTTCTTCAAGGTCTTGTGGTATTTTCACTGAGACAAGCCACCCAACTGATTGTTGCCCACAACTCCAAGAAACAGAAGATTGTGCAGCAGTGTTTCTTAGGAGACCATATCAGCAGCAACAAAAACAACCATATCCCCAAAAGAAGTTTGATCCAACATAAAACCAAGGGTGGAAGGATCAATCGGACATGAGGTATGGCTATGGACAACAACAAAGTCCACCCTTTCAACAAAACTTCCAGCAGCCTCCACCTTACCAGCAGGGTTTCCAACAACCCCAAAGGATATTTGAATATCAAGCATCAACAAGCCAACAACAAGGTAATACCCCATCAATGGTAGATTCTAATACTGATGATCTTTTGAAACAAATTGTTCTTAATCAACAGAATTAGCTGAAGAGTCAAGGTTCGGAGCTGAGGGAGTTGAAGACTCAAATGAGCCAGATCGCCACCACCCTCCATGAACTTGTAAGTAAGAATTCAAAAAATCTACCTTCCCAACCCACTCTAAATCCAAAGGGGAATGTCAGTTTCATCACATTGAGAAGTGGGAAGCAAACAACTTATGCTTCTCTACTTGTGATTCCACCGGGATTCACCTCAACTCCAAAAAAAGCCCAATTCTACATCAACTAATGAGCAACCCAAGGAGAAAGATAAAGGTAAGAAAAATATTAATGATGTTCCTCTTAAACCCCTTCCTTTTCTAAAAAGGGCTGTTTAAACCAAGAATATGGCTAATGAATCAATGCAAAAGGATTTTTTGGACACATTAAAGTGTGTGGAGATCAACATTCCTCTACTTGAATACATTAAGAAAATTCCAAGGTATTATAAATTATTAAAAGAACTTTGTACCAATCGAAGCGGACTTAAGGGAAATGAAAGGATCAATATTAGAAGGAATGTGTTAGCACTCATTACACCAACTCTACCAATTTCAACAAAGTGCAAGAATCCCAGGACATTCACAATCCCATGCACCATAGGGGAGTTACACTTTTCTGATGCTCTTTGTGATTTAGGAGCTTCCATAAATGTGATGCATCACTCTGTATTCTCTTCTTTGTAGGTTGGTGAGATAAAACCGACTAGAGTAGTGGTGTAGTTGGTGAATAGAGCTACGGCATATCCAGCGGGAGTCCTTGAGGATGTACTTGTCTGGGTAAGAGACATGATCTTTCCAGCATATTTATGCATGATTAACATGGAGGATGATCAGGTAAGTTCTCATGCCCCCATTATCTTAGGTAGACCCTTCCTCAAAACTGAAAAAACTATCATAAATTCCAATGAGGGTACACTTTCCATGGAAATTGGGGATGAAGTTGTGATATTTAATGTTATGGATTCCATGAAGTACCCCTCAGATGATCATTCTGCATTTTTTATCTCCCATTTTGAACCACCAAGTAAAACCCCCATGGAATTTGGTTGTCCTATTCATAGTGAGATTCTGAGTATTGGTTCTGATTTAATGTCTAAGAGAACATCCATGCCCATTTCTAAGGAACAAGACTCTATAAGATTTAATTTTGAAATGGAATCATATTCTGATTTTGATCATGTAAACTCTAATTATGACATGTTTATTGAGTATGTTGATGGATTTGATGCTTTATTCTCTGATTGTGATTATTTCTATTCTGATACTGATGCTCTTTGTGTACATATTTCAGTTCCTTATATGTCTCTATCCATACACCACCCCCTACACTAGAACTCAAGCCATTGCCACCAAATCTCAAATACTCATACTTGTTAAGTGGTGACAAATTACCTGTTATAATTTCTAACAATCTCCCTTTTGAACATGAAGAAAAACTTTTGAATCTTTTGAGGGAGAACATCAGGACAATCCGGTGGACCTTTGCTGACATATCAGGTATTAGCCCCTCCATTTTCATGCATTGTATTCTTTTAGAGGATGGGGCTAAACCGATGAGGAAACCACAAAGGAGACTCAATCAAACCCTTTTGGAGGTTGTTAAAAAAGTGGTTTAAAAATTGCTCGAGGTAGGTATAATCTATCGCATTTCATATTCCCAGTGGGTAAGTCCTATTTAGGTTTTGCCTAAGAAAATTATTGTTACTGTTGTTTAAAATGAGAAATATGGGTTAGTAACAATGAGGGTACAAAACAGTTGGTGTGTGTGTATTGTTTATAGGAAACTAAAGCATTCCACATGCAAATGCCATTTCCCCCTCCAATTTATTGATAAGATGCTTGAGCGACTAGCTGAGAAGACACACTATTGTTTCTTGGATGGATTTTCTGGATATTTCCAGGTTCCTATAGCTCTAGATTATCAGGATAATACTACATTCACCTTTCCCTTTGGCACATTTTCCTACTAGAGGATGCCATTTGGACTTTGCAACGCCCCAGGTACCTTCCAAAGATGTATGGTGAGTATTTTTTCTGATTTTATTGAGACCTGCATGGAGGTATTTATGGATGATTTTACAGTGTATGGGTCTTCATTTGATGAATGTCTAAGTAGTTTGGGAAAGGTGTTGAATCGTTGTATTGAGAAGAATCTGGTCCTAAACTTTGAAAAGTGTCATTTCATGGTAGAGCATGGCATTGTCTTAGGGAATGTAGTGTCAAAACTTGGGATAGAGGTTGATAGATCTAAGGTAGACATTATTTCATCCTTACCCTATCCTTCATGTGTGTGTGATGTTAGATCATTCCTAGGGCATGTAGGATTTTATCGGTGCTTCATCAAAGATTTTAGTAAGATTGATCTTCCTATGTCACGATTACTTCAAAAGGATTCTAATTTTGTGTTTGATGATTCTTGCAGGACTTCCTTTGATGATCTAATGAAGTGTCTGACCACTCAACCTATCATACAACCTCAACAGTGGGAGATTCCTTTTGAGCTTATGTGTGACGCCTCCAACTTTGCGGTTGGAGTTGTCTTATCTCAGAGGGTGGAGGGATGTTCACATGTGATCGTCTATGCATCGAGGACACTGGATTCAGCCCAATAAAACTACACAACCACAGAAAATGAGTTTCATGATTTCATATTTTCTTTAGATAAATTCCATTCATTTTTATTGGGCTCTATGGTAGTTTTTTTTCTGACCATGCAGCTCTAAGGTACCTCTTGAAGAAGCCAGATGAAAATCCCAGGATGATCTGATGGATGCTCCTTCTTCATGAATTTGATATTGAGATAAAGGATAAAAAGGTGTTAGAAAACATGGTGGTGGACCACCTGAGTAGGCTTACTCACACACTAGAGGATGACACCTTGGACCAAGTACCACTTCGGGACACTTTCCCTGACGAGCATCTTTATTCTATCTCAGGTACGCATCCTTGGTATGAAGATTTAGTTAACTACCTTGTTGCCTCTAAAATCCCTGCAAATTTAAAAAAACATCAAGTCCAAAAATTAAAAAGTGAGTCTCAGTATTATGTTCGGGATGATCCATACCTCTGGCGCATGTGTAGTGATGAAGTTATTAAAAGGCATTTTCCTGATCATGAGTTGGAGTCTGTTTTACATTTTTGTCATACACTTGATTGTGGTGGACACTTTGGACCCCAACGGACAGCTAGGAAAGTTTTGGACTCTGGATTATATTGGGATAGATTATTCCATGATTCCCATGTGTTTTGTAAGTCATGCTCTCGTTGCCAACACACTGGGAACATTTCTAGAGGACATGAGATGCCCCAACAAGCAATACAATTCTGTGAGATTTTTGATGTATGAGGCATCGATTTTATGGGTCCTTTTCCTAGTTCCTTTGGTTTTTTGTAAATTTTGGTTGATGTTGATTACGTGAGTAAATGGGTGGAGGCTAAGTCCACCAGGACTGATGATTCTCATGTTGCTGTGGACTTTGTCAAAGTGAATTTTTTTGCAGGTTTGGAGAACCGATGGCCATCATCAGTGACTAAGGGACACACTTCTACAATCAGAATTTGGATTCCCTCCTTCAGAAGTATGGGCTGACACACAAAACATCAACACCATACCAACCCCAAACAAATGGTCAGGATGAGGTTTCAAATCGTGAGTTGAAACAGATTTTAGAGAAAACTGTGCAGCCAAATAGGAAGGATTGGAGCAAGCGCTTGGATGATGCATTGTGGGATTATAGGACAGCATACAAAACACCCATTGGTATGTCCCCATTTCGTATTTTTTTTGGGAAAGCGTGTCATCTCCCCATGGAAGTTGAGCATCGGGCTTATTGGGCTATAAATAAATGCAACATGGATTTATCCCAAGTAGGAATCCAAAGGAAGCTCTAAATTCAAGAGTTTGAGGAGATTCAATTGTCTTCATATGAGAACTCAAGGCTCTATAAGTAAAAATAAAAATCATCTCATGATATAATGATCCAAAAAAAGTAGTTTATGTTAGAGAGAAAGTCTTTATCTATAGTTCACGACTGAAGTTGATGCATGGTAAGTTGTGTTCCAGATGGTTAGGTCCTTATGTTGTGACTAATGTTTTTCCTTATGGTGTAGTGGAGATCACACAAGAGGACACAAGAAGGATCTTTATAGTCAATGGGAAACGTTTTAAGAGATACATTGAGGGACTTCCTACTGATGTAGTGGATTTTATCACACTACATGACCCCATCATCACTTGAGCACATCAGGCTATTCCTAACCCTTTTACTTTTTTATTCTTTGTCCTATTTAAAATTATACATTTCATGTGAATATATAATCTCATGGGTTTACATTGAGGACAATGAAATATTTTAAGTGTGGGGGAGGGAACCTTTTAGTTTAGTAATTTCAATTGTTTTCCTTTTCCTGTTAAAAAACAAAACAAAAAAATTGTGTGTTTTTCAAATTTTGTGTTTTTATTTTTCAATTATCTGTGTGTTTTTGAAACTTTTGAGCTGAAATAATTCTCATCACCATTTTTAAATCTATATCAATAAGTGAAACAATTTATCCCTCGAAACTAAGCTTAAATGAATGCTGAAATGACTTTGTTTCATGTTCGAATATTTAGTAATTTCTTGAAAAGTACATTGAATTTTGAATCCCATTCCATATATAACTGTCTTTATATTTGAAACCACTTTCATGTGAGGCTTCTAAACCATTATTTTCATATTCTTTATATTCACCTCACTTCTTGAGAGAACCAAAACATGCTTGATTTAACCAGAATTTGATTTATTTCTTTCAAAACCTGAGGGTTTGAGGTACTTATGTTTAAATGATTGAGGAATTTGTTTGGTAATAAATCCCATATTTCAAAGAATCCTTTTTTATAATGGCCTATATTGAACATTTAATCCTTTTAACCCTTATAATCCATGCACAGCCTGTTAGGCTAGCCACATTACAAGCCAATTTTCCCTATCCAACCAACTCTTGAAGTGAAATTGCATAATCTAGTTGAGCTTAAGTGTGGGGGAAGCTATCTTGTGTTGTGCTTCCACATACTGTGATACTTTGGGTGGAGAATAAAATTATGAATAGATGTGTTTGCTTTTGAAGAAAATCATTTTATTGAAAGCTATTCCTTTTCTGGATCTTTCATGACAAGTGAAGTTGTGCCTTTTCTGGAGC
The DNA here is from genome assembly GCA_963277665.1 of Viscum album. Classification (NCBI taxonomy): domain Eukaryota; kingdom Viridiplantae; phylum Streptophyta; class Magnoliopsida; order Santalales; family Viscaceae; genus Viscum; species Viscum album. The sequence goes on along the minus strand of OY728126.1, from coordinate 1,389,533,019 downwards.
TTCTAATTGAGGTAGAAAGTTGTGCCAATCTGGAGCTTTCAAGAAAATATTGTTTGAGAAGATTGAAATTTTTTAGGCTGAAATGATGAATGGTGTAAACTTTCCATGACTTTTCATGATGATGGATCTGAATTGATACTATGGGTATTGAGGAGAAGACTATATTTAATTGAAAATTATATTAATGCAATTTTTCTTCAAAAAGAGTCAAGACCTCCTCATTCAGCCTCAGAATTTTTCACACCTTAATCCTACCAACCGAAAGCCACAGAACAACCCTAAAAAGTATTCATGATAAACATATGTCTTTGACTCACATCGGGTGGTGGTGTAAAAATTTATCAAGCCTATGGTGACCCTTGTATGAGTTTGGATGAGAAAGACATTGCAAAAAAATTGATATTTGTGTGATAAGAGAAAATTCAAATGAGGTAAGTGTTTTGTGCATGGAAGGATAAATGAAGTGGAAATATATTAAATTATATAAATTAAGAACTTGAAATAATGGTTTTTTATGCATTATATCTTCTTTTTCTTGGTGTGTAATTGTTGAATCTCAAGGATATGTGTTTAAAAATTGGTTCTGATTTGATATTGATGTTTACTCGATATGAGGTTTTTCCTAGGAGTGGAATAGGGTAAGTGTGGTGGAGTTGATAAAACACTATTTTTTTGGATATTTTATTTATAATAATTGATAAAATTTCCTCACATTGTGCTAAATATATTCATTTATGAAATATTTGGGATTAGATCATTCATTTGAAAATTTGATGAAAATTCCAGTTTTACCTTTTTAAAATGTACTGTAGTATTTTGAAGCTAAATATTTTAATATTTATTATTTGAACTTATTATTTTTTAAAAGTGTTCATAAATTAAATTTATACAACTTTTATTCAGTACACTAGAGCTAAAGAGTGCATTTGGATGGAGTAAATGGGCCACTGAGTCAATGGTGGGCCGGACTCGGTAGAATGGACATGGGTTCTGTATTTGGGCCATAACTTCTTCATTCGTGCTTGGATCAGGCCCAAATTTTGAGATCCACTACATGACTCATTTTCGCACGGATCATACTGCTATAAAGACATATTATTCATGTGTTTTGTGGTCAAATGGGTGGTTCAAGTTGGCATAAAATATTGGGCCGAGATTTCCCATTCACACTTGAAACCACTTTGAACCTAGCCTCCCCACCACTCTATAAATTGGTGTTCTTCTCATTTGGTGGGTTTAGGAAGTGAATTGGGAAGTTGAGGGCATAGGAGAATTAGATCCACTCCAATTCTCCAACCATTTCAATAAGGGTAGCTCTTGAAGAAATGATCCCTACGACGAAGCCTTCTTCTTCTCCTTCGTGTTGTAATGCTTTTGTTTGTATAATAAATTTCTTTTTAATTCTTTTATTTCTTCTCTTTTCTTTTGTTTTATTAAAATTTATTCTTCTCTTAATCTTCCTCTTTGTTCTGGAATTCTTGGGTAGAAGCGTTATTTGGTTATACCCATTATAAACTGTTGCAAATGCAATCCTCTTCTACGATGATTACGCCGTCCATAGAAGAGTAGTCTTTTAGTAATCAATCCATCTCTTAACTTTTAAATTCATTTATTTTGAATCAATGATATACTTTAATTCACATAATATGATCAATTAATTTATTTTTTAATTTAATTGAAACTAAGAAAGCAATTTAACAATTAACACAAAAGCACGTGAGGACGAGATTTTGTGTAAATTGTGAGAGTGCGAACTTAATCAGTTATACAAAACCATACGGGATCAATTTGTAGTGTTAAAATAAAATCCCTAAACTCAATTAATTCTAATTTCTAGAGGGGAAATGTGCCTTATTTACCACTTACCATAATCTAATCTTAGAACATCAATCAAAGTAGGGTGTTGTGATTGCATGTTCTGAAGTTAGCCTAAGGTTAAATTCACTTCATCTTTGTGGTAAGGTTAATTCTTGTAGGGTTCAGGGGTTAACAAGTTAAGGGATCACAATTAAGTGGATTTTAATTTAAATGATAATGATAAATAATTTATTTAAGAGGTAGAGTTATATCGGTTACATCTTTTAAAGTAGTATTTTCATTCTCTTTTATTTTATTTTTAAAATACATCTAAAAAGTTGTTTTAATTCACTTCCTTCTTTGAGAGACGACCTTGGTCAGCCATTCTGTTGCACCTAAGTACTCCAAAATCACACTAATCATTTGAGGTCACCCACGACAGTTCCTCTTCAGTGTTTGTGTTTGTTGACAAATCCAGATGACCACAGATGAGAATGGTTGGTGTTTGCCGAAGACAGATTTTTAAGGTGGAGTAGTGGAAAGAGTACGCTGAAGCGGTTCACGTAGGAAAAAGGTTCATGGATGGCTTACAGTTTGTGGTGGTAGAAGGATCGATAAGCGGTGAGTTTGTATTGAAGATTCAGTAAATCTTGATTTATAGAATTATGTGGACATCTTTTCCTATATAAGAATCGATAACCACACCAATTACAGTGGAGATTGAACATCATTAGAAAGCATATTTTGTTCTGGAAATTTGGCAACGTCTGAAATTGGTTCATGCTGAAGGTGTTTGTGGGGATTCTAAACCCGCAAAGAAAGGCCGGTACATGGAGGAGGAAGTTTATTAGGAAGAAGTAGTTGTCTCGTTATGCAGAGGAGGAATCTCTCGTACACAAGAGGGAGAATTCTGCAAGTTGTATGCAGAGGGAGATCTATGGTACACAGAAGCGAAGACAGTCTATGAAAAGAGAAAATTTTGCGGATAGGAGGGGTTTCATAGACTAGATTTGCAGAATTGGTCCACAGTAGCGGTATGTGATCGTGAAGGTAGAGGCATTCCGTGGACAGAGGAGGTTTTTGGAAGAGGCATCAGTATGCGAAGCAGGTGGTTCACGTACCAAAATCGGTACTCAGTATGTGGGAGAGGATGGTGGTTCATGGTTTGCTCAAGGAAGCTTTAAGAAGCATAAATTCAATTTGATAAAGTATTTTCTGGTGCCTAGAAGTACCCAGGAAGGTGGATTTCATCTACGGGTGAAAAATGAACTTCAAGAGTGCATCTACCGATAGTTGAGGATGCAGGAATTCATGAAAATGAAGGGAACTACATGTCCATAAGCTGTGTTTGAGCTATAATTATATAAACTATGAGTGGATTCCATTCTAAGATCCATGGCTGAAGTAAGAGTAAGATGGTGACCCTTTCCACTAGAAGTGATCCAGAGAAAGAGGCATAGGGAGTGACCCTTGGGAATTCAGGGAGCAGGCCGTAAATCTTGTAAAGGTAGTGAGCCTGGGCATAGAAGGTCTATCCCAAACATTTTACTCATTGTTGGCAGTGAGATTTATTGAATTTCGTACATTGACACCTTATTGGTGTATGCTCCTTGGACGTAGCCTAGTGAGCATGAACCAAGTAAAAATCGTTGTGTTTTGTGCATGATTTCATATATGTTCATATATTGATACGGGAGGAAGAGATAATTGAGTTTTGTTTAACAACAAAATAAGATCCAAAACGAAGGAGTTTCAATCTGTTATACCCTGATTCACCCCCCTCTAAGGTTATTCGACCTAGAGGACCTAACAATAATATCGTTTATGTAAGTGTGGACTACCGCCTACACGTAGCGATGCCATCTCCATGATCGTAACATACTTCATTTCTCAAAACCATATTTCATGATTTGTTTTAAAATTAAAATTGATGAAAAATATGATAATTATGTCATGATTACTATTATGGATATTTTATAACTGTATAATATTCATAAGAAGTAGATCTTTCATGATGAAACATGCTTGATAAAATAATGCAATTAAAACCCAAAACAATGAAAATAATGAAAGATTATTAATGGAAGGGATATAAGATGTTATAAAAGGATAATATATGATATTATAAATATTAATATGGTTATTTGTTAAGTTAATAACATGTTTAAAACCACAATATAGGATTTTAAATCATGTTCAACCAAAATCAAGTGTGTGGTAAGGGAGTTCTTAACTCAATTTCCATTCATCAGGTTAAAATTACACTTAATTGATTAAGCCTTGATAAGATCATGTATGTAATGAACTATGATTATATTATGACATATTTTCATTTGTTTCGTGTATATTTATAGTTGATAAACACAATCCATTCATTGATTAATTCTCACTTAAAATTTATAATCAATATAAGGATTTATTTCACAATCTCATTCTAATCGAGATTGTTTATTAATGAATTTCAGTTAAAGAAAAATATTTAAATATTTTCTAATAAAACCATTTCATTTTATTATCCTTTAGTTATTTATGATATTTTCAAGTAATATTATGATTTTTAAACTCATTGTAACTTAAATATGTTTGAAAAACTTTCTATAAGAAAATCAGACTTCATTTCTACCTTTGGTTGGAAATCTATATTCTTCTAAAACTATGTTTTAAAAAAATTAAAACTGTTTTTAACCTTTTAAAAATGATTTATTAAAGTCATTTTTACCCATTTTACTTATTTATAAAAAAAATTGAATGTAATCTTTATTTTATTTTCAAAATAATGTTTGGTTTTCTTTTACCGTAAAAAGAAAAATGAATATCTTTTAACTTGTATGGCATGAACACATTTTCCATTATTCATAACCATTAAATGTTATAAATATTAATTTATAAGTTTCAAATATTATTTTAAAATTAAATTATTCTCAAAATGTTTTTTGGACTTTTAGTTTTAAAAAGTTCCCTTCAAAATGAAAAGGATGTTTTCCTCAAGAATTTTTTTATTAAAAGGTTATTTTTTGTATTTCTATTCATCAACAACAACAAAACTTATTATAAATATGCTATACTAGGGATATATTGTATTGATACCATATTAATTATTCCCTTTATATGGTTTAGGATCATTTTCACCAAGGAAATTATTAATATTAATTTTCTTAATTCATTTTTGTAGTCATTAACTTCCCCTTGAAATATTCACTTTTCAGTGATCATTAGACTTTAAATTTCCCCTAAATATCTATAATATTTATCATGGATGTGATTATTTCTTAAATTGTGCACCATTTTTACATATAGTGTCTACTTTGGAAGTTATTTGATTGACTATGCGAATATTGATAATCTACATTCTTTCTTCAATACAAGTATTTAATAGTAAGGCATATTTATTCATGAATTAAATATATTATTTGATCTAAAGGGGATGCTTTGAACATGAATTGATGATTGGGGATGAGATTTTATATATCCCTTCGATGTATAGAAAGGTCACATGATACAAATCAATTGGGAAAACCTAATGGTTTTGTACCTAGTAGTTTTAAATTGTCTTTTGAATGGCCATAATCATATATGTATAGTTTTCAAAACCATATTAGTTTGTACCGAGTAGTTTTAAACTATATTTAGGATATATATTGCTGGTAAAGGTATCATTTTCCTAAGAAACATTATTTCTAATAATTAATAACTTCCATTATTCAGAATTCAGTTATTATTTTCCTTGAGTTTTTTTTAATAAAATTATCTTTGGATGCATTTTATTATTTGTTTATCAATTTAAATAGTGTGTGTGTTTAGTTGTTTATATTTCCCTATTGATTATTCCTTTTCCAGTTATAACAGTAATGATATTGATTTAAATGGAATGTGTTTTTAGCTATTTACATCACTATTGATTATGCTAGTCAATTATTTAAATGGCATGTGTGTTCAGATATTTACCTTTCCATATTGTTCATTCCTTATTGATTGTGCTTCAATTATTCAAGATAGATTCCAATGTACTTAAACCTCAATTCATATTTGGTTTGACCCTTATTTTTTTCCTTTCTCAGGAATCTATGAAGTGTACTATATTTATTATACAAGTATATGATAGATGGGATAATGTTGTTCTAAAAAAATATGTTATAATTTGTGTATTAAAATTTAATAAGGAAATCATGTATATATTTGGTTCTCTAAAACTGAAAAATTGATCAGTCCTTTTGGATTTAACCCTTCGTATATATTCCAATATAATAAGAAGACTCCCCCTCTAAGTTACTGAGGTTAAGGCCACTACCTTTACAAACAATTTTCAACATATTTAACCTATTTGTAAAAAACTTGCTTTCAACCTATTTAAAAACTATGGTAAACTATTTTTTAAAATAATTTTAAACCAATTTTTAAAAACTAGTTTAACATTGCTCTAAAGGATTGTTTAAAATACTATTTTCCAAAAACTATTTTCATTCTATTTTTAAAAAATATTTTAAAATAGTAGTTAAAAATGGTTTTAAACCTTTTTTTAACACATTTCACAAAATGTTTTCTAAAACTAGTTTAAACCAGTATTTAAAAACTATTTTAATACTATTTTTTATTAAAGAAATTTTAAATATATTCTATATTTTTATTTTCCCCCAATGAATTCTTTTTAGGTGTTATTTAGTTAAAATGTAAATATTTTTAAACCTATTTTAATTATTTTTTAAGATTATTTCTCCATGAATTAAGATTATTAATGCATAGTTTGAATCAATTAATTATTTTAGTGATGCAATTTGTTTGAAATTTTTTTTTGAAGTGAAATGAATATAATTAAATTAAATAAAAACAAACTAAGATAAACCACACATATAATTTCAAAATGAATCCAAATTAAATCAATTACAATGAAAATAGCCTAAACGAACCAAGTTGAGCTAAACTAGAAGAACTAAGAACACATATGGTTGTTTTTACATATTACCCACTACTAATTTAGGTTCACAATCAACTCTAATAATTAGAATATCTGAGTCATAAAATGTAATATATTAATCAAGACTAATAGGGGAAGTGATGGTGTGAATTTCTTCCCCTCCAATATAAAAAATATGCAGTATTATAAAAATAGACTTCCACATTGGGCTTTTAAAATCAGTTTTATAATAATGAAATTAAAATATACTTTAATCTTTATTTTTTAAAATAAAAGTTAAAAACAAAAATTTAAAATTTTTTTTATAAACTAATCCAAAAAATTATTTTAAAGTTTTTTTTTGAAAATCGATGTTAAAAGTATATTTTTAACTACGTTAAATGTTTTATTTTTAAAAACTAATTTAAAATGTATTTTTGGCCCTATTTTTTTGAAACCCAGCACTAAAAGTGTATTTTTAACTAATTTTAATGCTATTTTTGAAAAAAAAAACTAACATTAAAAATATACATATATTGAATTTTAACATCAATTTTTCCAAAAATTGATGTTAACAGTATGGGTGAAAATCTATAAAATGTGATGTTACAAAATTTCAATTTTTCAAGTCGAACCCCTATGACTTTTTTCTTCCCTTTTATGAATTAATTGCATGATTGTAAACTTTTTATTTAATCCTATAAATAAATAAAGTCCATCAATATTAATAATTTCTATCAATGTTTTTATGTCTCTTACTTTTTAATTTCTTTACCAATTGATATTTCATCTTTCAATCAATTCGAAGCAGTAATCAATCTGAATTGTAGTTATTTTTTTCATTATATACATTTTTTTTAAAATTTCATTATTTTATGAAGATGATGCTTTTAAAGATATTTAAGATTTAATATGGGATTTTGAAACTATTTCTCAAGTTACCTCATGGTTTTTTCACTTTGAATCAAACAAATATCAATAAATAATCTCTCAATTTGGACAAAATGAGTGAAATTTTGGTGAAGAAGGAAAAATATTAACTCTTATTTTTTCATTTCATTTTTTCAATGTACTAATTGAAATTTTATTTTTTGAATGTTGTTGGGTTATGTATACAAATATTTAATTGTTCTTTTCTTAACTTTTCAATATAGTTTTCAATATAAGACACATGAAAAGTAACTTTTCACATCAGTTATCTATATAACTGATTTGGAAAGTTACATTCTATATTAGTTATATAGATAACTGATGTGGAAAGTGTTCTTAAAATATATTTGGGTGTTTTTACATAACTTTTCCACATTGGTTTTATATAACTGAAGTTTAATGTTATTTTCAACATCATTGAAAAATAATTAGTTAAAAACCAAAATTAAACTACAAAAAAAAAAAGTTGACATAAAGACACATATTTCAGCAAGGGATTTCTTGGGATTACTTCAATAATGAAACTGAATTTAGGTATTAGAAGATCTTCCACGTAAAACAATTATTTCCCATTAATTATAAAATATATGGCTCATCTGTAGACAATAAGTGATTCATTTTAATAACTCTAAATTCATATTCTAAAATAAAGGTATCATGTCACATCATTGAATCAAACCACTTGCATTTCATCATATTTACTATATCAAGGGAGTGATAATCGAATGTCAATATTTTCTCGACAACTCTGTAATATGACACACTTCTATATTAAGGTCCATTATCTTATGAACTATAATAATAGTCTTTTATTTCAGTTATCATAATGTCATCATGTTGTGTTCTCATGTTCACTTCTTGATCAGTTATATCAAATATGCTCCCATTGATTACCAATTGTTTACATTCATAAACCATAGAATTGAAACAAAAATCAAACTCTCTTAATTATTGAGATATAGAATCAACAAGTAAACACAATACCTGAAATATACCTAAATATTAAAATTAAATGAATAGTTTTTAACTTTATTGAAGTAAAATTTATACCTTACTTTTCAACCTAGAAGGAAACTCATTGCTATGAAAAGTCTCTCTCATTATCCAAGGAAACTAATGATGAATTCTAATTACATTTTAATTATGTTGCCTTTATAAAATGATAATAAAATTTTCATATAAATATGAAACTATGCATTATGAGATTATATATACATCTCCAAATTACTTACTTGATGCAGTCATCAAACAAATCACAACTAGACAAGATTGTGTGATGTGTCATCTACCGCTTTTCAAGGCAGAATATAGCCAATGTACATAGCCCAATAATTCCCCTTCCTATGGAAGTGATGGAAAATTTGGCTCAGTTATATCATAATCCTTATCTTTATTTCCCTTTCTCTGGTTACATCTCATTCTCACATCATCCAAATACATTGAAAAAAAATATACATTATTAATCTCGATAACCTTTCCCTATAAAACCTTCAGAACGATTATTTATTCAAATATAAGACTTGATTGTGTATATGTTTATTTTGGTTGGATGCATCCATTGAAAATAAATAGGTCTCACAAGAAGTATATCAATTTGAATATACACATTTAGATATGGAATGTAAGTAAAAACTGATGGAGGAAAAAATTTCTCTAACTCACACAAGATTAATTATTCCTCTACTTGAATTTCTATTAAGAAAGACTTAGAAATCCTTTTAGAAAAAATGTCTAGATAAAAATGGAACAATCGAATTATTATCATCATTACATTATTGGATATTAAATTAAATATATCAATTGTAATCATTTCTTAAAGAAGGATATGATAGTCAGGAGATTTCATGGATTTTATTTTCAAATCTCTTCTCTTGAGTCATTAAGATATGTTTCTTGAATAGCCATCAGAAATATTGATATTCTCTAATACATCCATAAATTTATTTGTCACGACCCATCCCCCGGGGCCCGTGCCGTGACTACCCCAAGCCTGCCATCCATAGGCCAGGGGTTGGCGACTAGCACCAAAGGCGTAATTCGCTAAAACAGGGAATGCATTGCCTTTATAACCTGTAAAAACATAGAGAAGGTACAAACAAGAGTAAACTGTATAACCAACAAGTGAGTAAAGTAAGTAAAAAGGGGCTAGAATACAAGCCCAACTGGAAAGTACAAGAAACTGAAAGTATAGGTACAATTGAGGAAAAAGGAAAAATAGCTATTGGGTTATCCTCTGAGGTTCCTACCTGAAGGGTATGTACATATCGCCTCCTAAGAACTCCACATTCATTTGTATCCTCTGTGTACCGACACACCGTATGATCCACCTCCGGGTACCGTCCAGTCATGGTACTCTCAGTCTCCATCAACGTTGTCTGTCATCTGCATATAACACAACGAGATGCATGCATAGCCCATGCAGGGGTGAGTATAATGATACTCAATAGGGACCCTGAGACCCTCAAAGTCTCACAAAATCCAACAAGGATAAACCACAAAGTATGAAATCAACAGATAACCTTACTTAGGTATATGCCCATATATATACCTAATTTAACATGTGATTCATATCAATCATGAGAAAAACACAAAAAAACTGACTCAACTCAACCATGATTTTATTATAGGGGTAGTAACATTTTGAACCCTCGGATGCTGGAGAACTCCTCCTCTATCGAGTACAATGGGGTTGCTGCCACAACCAGGCACTTCCCACTAACCTAGGACTACTGAGGTACTCCTCCTGTCGAGTACCGTGGGTCTGCTGCGTCACATAGAGATGCTCCCTATCGTGGGTTTGCTGCCACAACCAGGAACTACCCCTCATATCTTGCAGAGGTACTCCTCATGTCATGTACCGCGGGTCTGCCGCCACAACCAGACGCTCCTCCTCCATGGTTTTGCCACCACAACCAGGCGTTCCCCACTTTTCTAGTCGAGTCACTCTAGGTCAATCAGTCAGTAGTCATCAAGTCTCATCTAGCTACTAGGTTCCCGCAAAAAAGATCGCTCGTCTCTAGAAGATCCGCTCCACAAGCTATCAGTTGATTCTCCAATTGTCATGAAGTCCCACGAAGAAGTATCTCAAAGGTCCACCACGTCATGGGGGTTTCAACATAATGGACGATGCGTCAATTGGACGCATAGTCTGTGAGTTATTATTCATTTAGTCTTGGGGGCCGATTGGATTCGTGCACGATCCAACCTAACCAAATCTCAAATATACCCCAAACTCCAGTGGGGTATACTCAAAGGGATTACCACGCTCTAAGATTACCAGTGTCATGGACGATTTGTCAAACGGACATCCGGTGCCAAATATATGGCCAAAAGAAAATAAGGGTCGTAGTGGGCCCAGGTGAAGTAGGACCTGGTCAGAACGACCCAGCCCGACCCAGTTCACGTCGACCCGGCCTAACCCATTGGGTCTGGCTCAGCCCATTGGAGGGCCAGCCATTAGGTTCAGACTGGCTCGCTGGGCCCAGCCCAGCAGGCTGTGAGGAACCGCGGAGAGTCAAAAGGGCGCGGGGCAGCTCGGCCCAGCCCGGAAGGGCGCCGCAAGGTGCCGGTTCGGACGGGGCGCTACGAGGGCACGACCGGTTCGGCTAGGGGTAGCACGGTTGGGGCACAGGTCCGTGGGCGGTGTGGATGGCGTGGCTGGCGAGGCGGCGCATCCGGCGAGGGCGGCGCGGCCGGTGAGGCGGTGTGGCCGGTGAGGGCCGTGAATTTGGGGTGAGGCACGACCGGGGAGGGAGTCACGGACGGGGTGTAGCGCGGTCGTGACGTGGCACGGCCTGGACATGGGGGTGGCGCAGGTCGTTGCGGGTGTGGGTGGCGCGGTTGTTGGCTTCTTCGCCTTCGTCACCTTCGTCGTCGTCATCTCCTTCGTCATCATTTTGAAGAACACCACAAAGAAGATCTGCGGGGGGTCGGGCCATGTTAGTTTGGCCCGCACCCTCTACGTTTAGGGTGGTAGCAATCGGTTCATCAAGAACAAAGCACAAAAACCCTCTTACAAAAAGAAAAAATCCTCATTCTTCCTTTTAAATGAATGGAAGAACATGGGAATGAATCATAATTAAATAAAATTAAACCCCTAACTTGTTTGTTGTTCGTCGACGGAGTCACGAGGAAGAAAACGGATTGTTGGGAAAATGCAGACGTCAGCGTTTTCCTCGATCATCGGTTTGTATGTCGGCTCGTCGTAGTCAAAGATGTCCAACATCAAAGGAATTCCCAAAGAAGGAGGCCGAAGTCGGGGTCGACGTTCTTCTTCGGTGGAGCGCTCTTCGTGGAGGAAGCATTCTTCATTGGAGATTTTTCTCTCAAGAGCTTTAATCCTCCTTTTCCAACCTTTATTCCAACAAATGAATAGATAGCCCCTCCAAATAATAGATTATCTATTATTTAATTTGATGGTTTAAAATTAAAATTATAGCATTTAGTTAAATGATATTTCTTAATTAATTAAAGGGGGAGGGTTGACACCATTAAAAGAGGGGGTGTGGCACCATTAAGTTAAGGGAGGTCAAGCGACTCTCCCTCATTTATGAGGCAGTTGAGAGGTTTTCCTCAATTAAATTGGGGGTTTTGTCCCGGGTGGTCCCCACACCGTAAACTCTCATGGGAGGTTAGGTTCGATTGGGCCCCACCACCGTAACCTCTTAGGGGAGGTTAAGGTGTTGTGGTCCCCACCTCCAACTTCCACTTGGGTGGTTATAAAAGATAAAATACAATAAAACATCCATTTATTTTATTTTATTATTTCCATGAAAAGCCCCAAAAACTAACTTTCACCCTCGACCAAATGTCATCGAGGTGAAAGTATTTTTAAGTGAATACTAGCGCTACGAGTTCAATGGTGTTCTCGGATTTCAATTCTAAGCACTGATTCAAAAGTTATAAAAACCCTCTCGTACGTTTACTGAACGTATCCGAACAAAACCTCATTAATTGATTTCTGGCACACTGGGCCTCAGAATCACGCGTCGTCAACTTTCACGGACTCGTAAAAATCCCATATATTTAAAAAAAATTAAATTAAAATTCAGGGTCTTTCCATTTTGTCACGACCCGTGCCCCGGGGCCCGTGCCGTGACTACCCCAAGCCCACCTTCCATAGGCCAGGGGCTGGCGACTATCACCAAAGGCGTAATTCCCTAAAACTGGGAAGGTATTTCCTTTATAACCTGTAAACACACACAGCAGATACAACATGAGTAAACTGTATAACCAACAAGTGAGTGCTGTAAGTAAAAAGGGGCCATAATACAAGCCCAACCGGAAAGTACAAGAAACTGAAAGTACAAGTACAACTGAGGAAAAAGGAAAAACAGCTATTGGGTCATCCTCTGAGGTTATTACCTGAAGGGTAGGTACATATCGCCTCCTCAACACTCCACACCCATTATTCTCCTCCGTGTACTGACACGATGTATTTTCCACCTCCGGGTACCGTCCATTCCGAGTACTCTAAGCATCTGTCAACAATGTCCATCATCTGCATCCAACACAATGAGGTACGGACATAGCCCGTGCTGGGGTGAGTACAAAGATACTCAATAGAGACCCCGAGACCCTCAAGGTCTCACAAAATCAAACAAGGATAAAAGACAAAGTATGAAATCAACATATAACCTTACTTAGGTATATGCCCATACATATACATAAGTTATCAAGTGATCCATCTCAACCATAAGGAAAATACAGAAAAACTGACTCGGCTCACCCAGGATTTTATTATAGGGGTAGTAACATTTCGAACCCTGGGCTGCTGGAGAACTCCACCTCTATCGAGTACAATGGGCCTTCCGCCAAAACCAGGCGCTTCCCACTAACCTTGACTACTGAGGTACTCCTCCTGTCGAGTACCGTGGGTCTGCTGTGTCACACAGAGGAGCTCCCCATCGTGGGTCTGACGCCACAACCAGGTGCTCCCCATCATAGCCTGCAGAGGTACTCCTCCTATCGAGTACTGCAGGTCTGCCGCCACAACCAGGTGTTCCTCTGTCGTGGGTCTGCCGCCACAACCAGGCGCACCCCACTCGACTATTTGAGTCACTCCGACTCAATCGGTCAGCAGTCGTCAGGTCTCAGCCAGCTGCTAGGTTCCCTCACAAAATCTCGCTCGTCTTAGGAAGATCCACTCCACAAACTAATGTTAGATTCCCCAACTATCATGAAGTCCGACGAAGAAGTATCACAAAAGTTTTCCACGTCATAGGGGTCTTAACGCAACTGACGGCACGTCAATCGGATGCCCGGTCTGTGATTTATTATCCATTTAGTCTCGGGGACCCGGTTGGATTCGTGCATCATCCAACCTGACCGTATCTAAACTATACCCTAAACTCTAGTGGGGTATACTCAAATGGACCCCCACACTCCATGATTACCAGCTTTGCTGACGGTTCATCAAACGGAGGACCGGTGCCAAAGATATGGCCAAAGGAAAGTAAAGGGTCGTAGTGGGCCCAGGTCTGGTCCAACCTGGTCGGACTGACCTGGACGGACCCAATCTGGGCTGAACTGGTTCGGGTCGACCCGGTCTAACCTGTTAGGTCTGTCCTAGCCCGTTGGGTTCAGCCCGGCCCACTAGGCCCATCCCAGCAGGTTGCGAGGGTGGTTCATCCCGGAGGGCGCCGCGTAAGCGGCTCAGCCCGGAGGCGCGGAACTGATTCGGCTCGGAGTGCCACTAGGGATTGACTAGTTCAGCTGAGTGTAGTGCGGCCAGGGCACGGAGGCGTGGCCGGCAGGGTGGCACGATGCGGCCAGCGGCGCGGCGGCGCGGCCGGCGGCGTGGGGCGGCTGGCGGGGCGGCGCGCCCGTCGAGGGTGGCGTGGCCGGGGTTCAACAGTGCCCTCGGATTTCAATTCTGACCACCGGTTCAAAAGTCAGAAAAACCAGCTCGTACGTTTACTGAACGTACCCAAACAAAACATCGAAAATTGATTCCAAGCACACTGGGCCTCGGAATCACGCAACATCAATTTTCACGGACTTGTAAAATTCCCATTTAATTAAAAAACATTACATGGAAATTTCGGGTCTTTACATTCTCCCTACCTTAAGGCTTTACACCCCTGTAAGATACAACTCATAACTAAGGGAACAAGTGGGGGTACTGAGCACGCATCTGAACCTCCTGCTCCCATGTGCTCTTCTGGAGGTTCACGTGCTGCCATTGAATGCGCACTAGAGGTATCGACTGTCCATGAAGGGCCCACTCCTAAAGATCCTCAATCTCTACTAGAACCTCTGAAAAACTCACCCCATCATCGACGTCCATCTCTCCATGATCGATGATGTGAGAAGGGTCGTGCACGTATCTCCTCAGCTGGGATACACGGAAGACGTCATGCACCCGGAGCAACTAAGGTGGTAGAGCTGAGTGGTATGCCACCTCTCCAACTTCGTTGAGGGCCTGAAAAGGTCTGATGAACCTCGGAGATAATTTTCCGCCTCATCCAAATCTCCATAAACCTCATCGAGGTTAGACCCATAGAAAGATTTGGTCTCCATCCTTGAACTCCAGAGGTCTTTGTCTCCTATCGGCATATGACTTATGCCTGCTCTGTGCTGTCTTCATCTGCTTCTGGGTGATCTGCACCTTTTTGACATGAGTCTTATCATTTAGTCATTTAACCCTTTATCATTCGGGGGTGTTACAATCACTCCCCTTTTAGAGCACAACGTCCTCGTTTTGGGCCCTAGATCTAAACCTAGGCATTGTACTGCACTTCAGGCTGGGTACCACCTCTGATACTTAATGTGACCACTGGGTTTAGGTGACTACACATACACTCCTCCTTAACATGGTCGTTGGGTCCTGGACCTCCAGGTACAACCAGTTTCCCCATAGACATGTGGTCACCACCATGGGGCCCACCCACGTTCCTGAATAGGTCAACTTACTAATGACTGTACCCACAGGCCAACACATGTCCTTTTTAGTGTGCTTTGTCCTCACTCGCACACACCCTGAGAAACATCCCATAATTTCACCCATCCTGATCACTACTCAAGGCCAAGCATTCTTAGCTATGGAGTTCTAATCTGGTAGGCTCTTTAAAAGGAAGGTGCACCTTTTTGACATAAGTCATATCATTTAGTCTTTTAAACCTCTATCATTCGGGGGTGTTATAAAAAAAATTACATGGAAATTCAGGGTCTTTACATTCTCCCCACCTCAGGGCTTTACGTCCCCATAAGCCATAACTCGTAACTAAATGAACAAGTGGGGGTATTGAGCACGCATCTGAGCCTCCCGCTCCCATGTGCTCTCCTGGTGGTTCTCGTGCTGCCAGTGAATGCGCACCAGAGGTATCAACCATCCATGAAGGACCCACTCATGGCAATCCTCAATCTCTACTAGAACCTCCATAAAAGTCTCCCCATCATCGAAGTCCTGCTCGCCATGGTCGATGATGTGGGAAGGGTCGTGCACGTATCTCCTCAGCTGAGATACGTGGAAGACGCCGTGCACCCATTGCAACTGAGGTGGAAGAGCTAAGTGTTATTCCACCTCACCAACTCTGCTGAGGACCTAAAAAGGTCTGATGGACCTCAGAGATAACTTTCTGCCTCATCCAAATCTCTGAATGCCTCGTCGAGATAAGACCCATAGAAAGACGTGGTCGCCATCATCAAACTCCAGAGGTCTCCGTCTCTTATTGGCATACGACTTCTACTGACTCTGTGCAGTCTTCATCCACTCCTGGATGATCTGTATCTTCTTTGTGGTATCTCGTAACATCTCTGGTCCCATGAGTACTGACTACCCTAGGTCAGTCATGCACAAAGGTGATCTGCAAGGTCGATCGTACAACACCTCAAATGGTTTCATCCCTATGGTGGAGTGATTGTTGTTGTTGTATGAAAACTCCACCAGAGGTAAGTGATCCTCCCAACTACGACCGAAGTTGAGGACCCAAGAACATAGCAAGTCCTTGAGGGTCTGAATGGTCTGCTCAGTTTGGTCATTATTCAGAGGATGGAAGGTGGTGCTCAAATGAAGTTGCGTCCCAAAAACCTCATGCAACCCCTTCTATAGCTAGGAAGTAAATCATGTGTCATGATCAGAGATAATCGTCTAAGTTACTCCTTGTATCCTCACAATCTCTTGTACATAGAGGCATCCCAAGCTCTCTACTGAACCATGCTCTCTTATCGGTAGGAAGTGGGCCAACTTGGTGAGTCGGTCGACGATCACCCAAATCGAATCATATCACCTAGATGTACGTGGAAGACCCATCATGAAGTCCATAGATATGCCATCCCACTTCAACTATGGGACTTCCAAAGGCTGAACCAAGCCTGTTGGTACCTGATGCTCTGCCTTCACTTGCTGAAAAGTGAGGCACGGAGAGACAAACTATGCAACTACTTTCTTCATTCCTAGCCACCAGTGCTATCATCAGAGATCCTAATACATCTTCACCACTTCTGGATGTACCGCTAGAGGGGATGTGTCAAATCACTCAAAAATTCTTCTTTAAGTGACACTAGTACCATGGTATGTCCTATGAAGAGGATGAAGTGCTCCCCACCTTCATAAAATCCATCATCTTCCTGGTCTGTTGATATATGAGCACGCCGTGTATCACAGTCAGCGTCCTCATGTTGTGCCTTCCTAACTCGCTGAATGATTAGGGGAGTGACTATAAAAGACTGAAGTAAAGCTACCCAATCTCTATCCAAAAAGGATATCTGTAAAGCGGCCAGCTACTCGGTCACCTTACCTAGTAGCTGTATACCAGATCTCCTACTAAGTGCATATGCAACAATGTTATCCTTCCCAGGAGTATAGACTAACTTGAAGTCATAGTCCTGGAGGAACTCAAACCAATGTCGTTGTCTCAGGTTTAGATCATTCTAGGAGAAGATATACCTAAGACTCTTGTGATCAGATTACACTATAAAGTGCTCGCCCATCAGATAGTGTCACCACATCTTCAAGGTGAAGACCACTACTACTAACTCCAGGTCTTGGGTAGTGTAGTTCCACTCATGGTGTTTTAGTTGCTAAGAACCATATATGATCACCACTCACTCTTGCATCAAGACACATCCGAGTTCAGTCCCTGATGCGTCACAGTAAACTACATACCCTACACCCTCCTATAGAAGCCTCAAGATGGGGTCACTAGTCAGCCTCTGCCTTAGCTCCTTAAAACTCCGATAGCATTTCTCCAACCAAATGAAGGGTTGGGCCTTCTTTGTCAAGGATGATAGTGGTGCTGAAACTCTGGAGAAGTCTAGCACAAATCTCTGGTAGTATCCAACCAATATCAGGAAACTTCGTACCTCTATCACACTCCTGGGTGGTTCCCAAGCAAGTACCACCTCAATATTCATTGGATCTACTGCAACTCCAGCCTCCGAGATGACATGTCCCAGAAAGTGAACCTCTCAGATCCAAAACTGGAAATTCGAGAGCTTACCATAAAGCTGGTGCTCTCGGAGTGTGTCATGTACTACTCGCAAATGGTAGGCATGCTCCTCCTCAGTAGTCGAGTAGATCAGAATGTCATCGATGAAGACTACGACAAAGAGATCGAGGTACAGATGAAAGATCTTGTTCATGAGTCCCATGAACACTTCTGGATTGTTGGTTACACTAAATGGAATAACCAAGAACTCGTAGTGGTTGTACCGACATCTAAATTTCGTCTTCTCCACATCCTCGTCTTGAATTATGAGCTTGTGATAGCCTGATCTGAGGTCTATCTTCGAGAACCACCATGATCTCTTTAGCTGATCAAAGAGGTCGTCAATCCTCGGGAGTGGGTACTTGTTCTTCACAGTCACTTGGTTCTGGTGCCGGTAGTCGACACAAATCCTCAATATCCCATCCACCTTCTTAGCGAATAGAATCGAGGATGCCCAGGGAGAAAAAATGGGCCGGATGAATCCCTTCCCCTACAAGTCCTCTAGTTGTAACTGCAGCTCACAAAGCTCCGCCGAAGGCATCCGATACAATGGTGTAGATATCTGTGTCATCTCGTGGTAAAAGTCAATGGAAAAGTCCACCTCTCTGTGAGGTGGTAGACCTGGGACATCATCAGGGAAAACATTTGCGTATTGGTCCACCACTATAGGATAAGTCAAACTCTCCACATCAACGGCTCTGAGGGTAAGGCTAGCCAAATGATGAGTGATCGGTTGCACTCTCCTCCAAGAAAGTCCATCCTCTACTGCAAAGGATCCATTTTTTCTGGTGAAGGTAAACCTAGTCCCATCTATGCAGACACACCACACTTTTCACCTAATACAGTCTATCTAAGCATGAACTATAGATTACCAGCCCATACCCAAGATGACGTCATAAGGCCTCGACGCCGCTACTAGGAGATCCCAGTTGAAGCTCTCGCCTCCTAGAGTAATCTCACACTACCGAAACCAATGAGTAATCATCAAATATGCTCCCGTATGAATCTCTATCCCTAATGATTGAGGCAACGGCTCCGTCGGAATCTCCGAGCATTGAACGAGGGTAGTGGAAATGAAAGAGTAACTGGCACATGTGTCTATAAGTACTGCAGCTATGGTGGAGTAGACACAGATCATACCTCGAATCATCTTTAGAGCACCATGATTATATGCCTCAGCTTCTTGGAGCTGAGCTCTCCCCTGTCCACCTACTCCCTGCGGTTGTGGTGGAACTCCTAGTGGTCGTGGCGGTAACACCTCAAAACGTTGCCCACTGCCAGCTGCATGACCAGCTCCTCTGTGATGTCTACCTCCTCCCACTGGACTGCCTCGATCGAATCTATATCTCTGCCTGGGCAGTCCTTTGACTGTCTGCTGATCATCTGAATGGTAGTTCATGCAGTCACGAACCATGTGACCCTGCTCGTCGCATGCGTAACACTGCCCGCTCCTGGAATGTATGTCTCTGCTTCGGGTGCCCCGCCCAACCGATACTGAGTCATGTGGTCGTCCACCTATAGTTATGGTCCTCTTTGACCTCTACAACATATGTCTACTTCCAGCTACAGAAGACTCCGCTATGTGTCGACTGGTGGTGGATCTCGCTGCAAGAGACTGCTTAACAAAAAAAACTCTCCACTAGGAGGGCTCTCTCTAACACCCCCGCTTGAGTCCCGGCTTGAAGGTTCGAACCCTAAAGAATGGGTCCTAAACCATATCAGTGGAGTAGCATGAGAGGTTTGTGAACCTCACTGATTACTAAGCTATAGTCATGATGCCCTGCTGCAGATGAAGTATCTCCTATATGCGCATTGCGCGAAGAGTCGCTGGGACAAACTCTGCATGAAACAGGCTCTCAAAGTCTTCTTAGAGAAGCGTCATATCATCGTGGACCTGGAGCATCAAGCTCCACCATCTTCCCAATGCTGTCTATAGAAGGATAGTAGCAAGAATCACCATGAGGTCTCCTGGTGTCCCTACCAGTCGGAAAACTCTCACCACAGCCTCCAACCAATCCTCAGTCGCCTTTGGGTCCATCTCTCCCCTGATCCTGGGTGGCCTCTGGCACTAGAACTCGTGAAACGCGCTCAAGCGGCATGCGCCATCTGCTGCTAGGGATGGTGGCATCGGTTTCCAAACGGGTAAAGGTACCGCTGGTGCCTCCACTGGAAAAGGGACCTGCACCGAGGCCTTGTCACTCGGTGGGATATCCGTGTGTACAACTCTCAGGACTCTAGTTGGTCGTCCGCGTGGAGGCATCCTGAAAGAAACAGATGGGACATGGTCCAAAGTTATACCTGGTGAGCTAACATGGTTGAGTTGACTTAAAGAAAACTTTTTAAAACACACACGCAATCAGTGTTTTTGTGTACTGAGTTAGAAATTAGAAGTTAGGTTCCTAGTGTATGGATACATCGCCCTTCGCACCAACACTGGACTCCCTAAACTGAAAACCACACTCACTACCCTTAACACTATTGCTTCATAGAAAAGATCAGAGAACTAAGTTCTACAGCAGAACCGACTCCTCTGATACCAATTTGTCACGACCCGTCCCTCGGGGCCTGCGTTGTTACTACCCCAAGCCCGCCTTCCATAGGCCAGGGGCTGGCGACTAGCACAAAAGGTGTAATTCCCTAAAAATGGGAAGGCATTGCATTTATAACCTATAAACACACACAATAAATACTAACACGAGTATATTGTATAACCAAAAACTGAGTACAGTAAGTAAAAAAGGGCCATAATACAAGCCCAACTGGAAAGTACAAGAAACTGAAAGTATAAGTACAACTGAGGAAAAAGGAAAAACAACTACTCGGTCATCCTCCAATGTTCCTACCTGAAGGGTAGGTATAGATCGCCTCCTCAGCACTCCACGTCTGTCTGTCTCTTCCTTGTACCGACACGCCATATGGTCCACCTCCAGGTACTGTCCAGTCCTGGTACTCTCAGTCTCTGTCAATGTTGTCTGTTATCTGCATCCAACACAATGAGGTGCAGGAATAGCCCGTGCAGGGGTGAGTCTAACGATACTCAGTAGGTACCCCAAGACCCTCAAGGTCTCACAAAATCCAACAAGTATAAACCACAAAGTAGGAAATCAACAGATAACTCTACTTAGGTATATGCCCATACATATACGTAAGTTATTAAGTGATCTATCTCAATCATGAGGAAAACATAGAAAAACTGAATCAGATCAACAAGGATTTTATTATCGGGGTAGTAATATTTCGAACCCTTGGCTGCTGGAGAACTCCTCCTCTATCGTGTAAAGTGGGCCTGCCACAACAACCAGGCATCTCCCACTAACCTTGGACTATTGAGGTACTCCTCCTATCGAGTACCGTGGGTCTGCTGCGTCACATAGAGGCACTCCCTGCCGTGGGTCTGCCACCATAACCAGGCGCTACCCCTCATAGCCTGAGGAGGTACTCCACATGTCGAGTACTGTGGGTCTGCCGCCACAACTAGGTGCTCCTCCACCATGGGTCTACTGCCCCAACCAGGCGATACCCACTGGGCTAGTCGAGTCACTCCGAGTCAATCGTTTAGCAGTCGTTAAGCCTTAACCAGCTACTAGGTTCCCACACAAAATCTCGCTCGTCTCTGGAAGCTTCTCTCACAAAGCTACTGGCCGATGATCCAACTGTCACGAAGTCCCATGAAAAAGTTTCTCAAAGGTACTCCACAACATAGGGGTCTCAATGCAACTGATGGCACATCAATCGGACGCACAATTTGTGAGTTATTATCCATTTAGTCTCAGGGGCCCAGTTGGATTCGTGAACGATCCAACCTGACCGTATCTCAACTATACCTCAAACTCTAGTGGGGTATACTCAAACAGGCCGCCACGCTCCAAGACTACCACCACTGCTGACGGTTTGTCAATTGGACGTCTGGTGACAAATATATGGCCAGAATAAAGTAAAGGGTCATAGTGGGCCTGGGTTCGGTCCAAACCGGTCGAACCGCCTGGCCTAACCTGTTGGGTCTGGCCCGGCCC
Source organism: Viscum album (assembly GCA_963277665.1). NCBI lineage: Eukaryota > Viridiplantae > Streptophyta > Magnoliopsida > Santalales > Viscaceae > Viscum > Viscum album. The sequence continues at coordinate 1,389,510,958 of OY728126.1, read as the reverse complement.
ATTGGGTGGGGCAGCCCGTTAGGTTCGGATCGGCCTTCTGGGCCCAGCCCAACGGGCTGCGAGGAACCACGGAGAGCCGCAAGGGCGCGGGGCAGCTCAGCCAGGCCCAGGGAAACTCAGCCAGAATGGGCTCTGCAAGGGGCCAGTTTGGATGGGGCACTATGAGGGCACGGCTAGTTCTGCCGGGGGCAACGTACCCAGGGCACAAGGGCGTAGCCGGCACGGCGGGCGAGGCGACGTGGCCGGCGAGGGAGGTGTGGCCCTCAAGGGCGGCATAGCCAGTGAGATCAGCGCGGCCGGGGTGCGGTGCGGCCAGCAAGGGTGGCGCGGCCGGGGTGTGGCATAGCGGCTGGTTCTATCAGCCATCGGAATGTTGCGGGGGCGGTGCAAGTCGCTGAGGCCACGGGTGGCGCATTCGTTGCCTTTGTCACCTTTGTCGCCATCGTTGTTTTTGTCACCTTCATCGTCATTTCGATGAACACAACAAAGAAGATCGGAGGCGGGGGTCAGGCCATGTTAGTTTGGCCTGCACCCTCTGCGTTTAAGGTGGTATAAATTGGTTCATCAAGAAGAAAGCACAACAACCCTCCCGCAAAAGGAAAACATCCTCGTTAATTGTTTTTAAAGAAATGAAGAACATGGGAATGAATCATACTTAAATAAAATTAAACCCCTACATTGTTCGTTGTTCGCCGACGGAGTCGCGGTGAAGAAGAATGATCGTTGGGAAAAGACGAACGTCGGTGTTTTCCTCGATCATCGGTTTCTCTATCAGCTCGTCATAGTCGAAGACGTCCTATGTTGGAGGAAGTCCCGAGGAAGAAAGTCAAATTTGGGTTCGGCGTTCTTTTTCGGTGGTGCGTTCTTTATGGAGGAATCCTTCTTCATTAGAGATTTTTCTCTCAAGATCTCTAATCCTCCTTTTCCAACCTTTTTCTAACAAATGAATAGATAGCCCCTCCAAATAATAGATTATCTATTTTTTATGGTTTAAAATTCAAATTCTAGCATTTATTTAAATGAGATGGCTCAATTAATTAAAAGGGGAGGGTTGACACCATTAAAATTGGGATGTGGTGGCACCATTAAGTTATGGGAGGTCAATAGACTCTCTCTCATTTAAGTGGGAGTTGAGAGGTTTTCCTCAATTAATTGTGGGGTTTTGTCTCGGGTGGTCCCCACACAGTAACCTCACGTGGGATGTTAGGTTCGGGTGGGCCCCACCACCATAACCTCTCATGGGAGGCTATGGTGTGGTGGTCCCCACCTTCAACTTCCACTTGGGTGGTTATAAAAGATAAAATAAAATAAAACATGCATTTATTTTATTTTATTATTTCCATGAAAAACCCCAAAAAGTAACTTTCACCCTCTACCAACTACTGTCATGGTGAAAGTCTTCTTAAGTGAATATCGGCGTTGTGAGTTCAACGGTGTCCTCAAATTTCAATTCTGAGCACCGGTTGAAAAGTTAGAAAAACCCGCTCGTACGTTTGCTGAACGTACCTAAATAAAACTTCAGAAACTAATTTCGGGCACACCGGGCCTCAGAATCATGCGCTTTCAACATTCACGGACTCATAAAAATCCCATATCTTTAAAAACAATTACATGGAAATTCAGGTTCTTCACATTTTTTCATGACCTGTCCCCCGGGGCCCATGTCGGGACTACCCCAAGCCCGCCTTACATAGGCTAGGGGATGGAGACTAGTACCAAAGGCATAATTACCTAAAACTGGGAAGGCATTGCCTTTATAACCTGTAAACCCACACAGTAGATACGAACACGAGTAAACTATATAACCAACAAGTGAGTACATTAAGTAAACTGGGGTCAGAATACAAGCCCAACTGGAAAGTATAAGAAACTGAAACTACAAGTACAACTGAGGAAAAAGGAAAAACAGTTACTGGGTCATCCTTCGAGGTACCTACCTAAAGGGTAGGTACAGATCTCCTCCTCAGCACTCCACGTCTGTCTGTCTCCTCCGTGTACTGACACACCATATGGTCCACCTCCGCGTACTGTCTAGTCCTGGTACTCTCAGCCTCTATCAACGTTTTTCGTCATCTGCATCCAACACAATTAGGTGCGGGCATAGCCCATGTAGGGGTGAGTATAAAGATACTCAGTACAGACCCCGAGACCCTCAAGTTCTCACAAAATCCAACAAAGATAAACTACAAAGTATGAAATCAACAGATACCCTTACTTAGGTATATGCCCATACATATACCTAAGTTTTCAAGTTATCCATCTCATCATGAGGAAAACACAGAAAAACTGACTCAGCTCAACCAGGATTTTATTATAGGGGTATTAAAATTTCAAACCCTCAGCTGCGGGATAACTCCTCCTCTATCGAGTACATTGGGCATGCCGTCACAACAAGGTGCTTCCCACTAACCTTGGAATGCTGATGTACTCCTCCTGTCGAGTACCATGAGTCTGCTGCGTCACACAGAGGCACTCCCCAACGTGGGTCTTCCTCCACAACCAGGTGCTCTCCCTCATAGCCTGTAGAGTTACTCCTCCTGTCGAGTACCACGGGTCTTCCACCACAACCAGGGGATCCTCCATCGTAGGTCTGCTGCCACAACCAGGTGCTCCCCACTAGGCTAGTCAAGTCACTCCGAGTCAATCGGTCAGTAGTCGTGAAGTCCCAGCCAGCTACTAGGTTCCTGCACAAAATTTCACTCATCTCCGAAAGATCTGCTCCACAAGATACTATTCGATACTCCAAATATCATGAATTCCCACAAAGAAATATCTCAAAGGTCTGCCATGTCATCGGGGTCTCAACACAATTGGCAGCGCGTCAATCGGATGCCCAGTCTGTTAGTTATTAGTCATTTAGTCCCGGGGGCCTGGTTGGATTAGTGCACGATCCAACCTGACCGTATCTCAACTATACCCCAAACTCTAGTGGGGTATACTAAAAGTGACCACCACACTCCAATATTACCAGTGTCGCTGACTGTTCGTCAAACGGATGTATGGTGCTAAAGATATGGCCAAAAGAAAGTAAACGGTCGTAGTGGGCCTGGGTGCGGTCCGACCCGGCCCGACCCAGTCTGGGTCCACCTGGTTCGGGTCGACCAAGACTAACATGTTGGGTCTGGCCCGGCCTTTTTGGCAGGCCAACCCTTTAGGTCTGGCTTAGCCCGCTGGGCCCAACCCAACTGGCCGCGCGGAACCGCAGAGAGCAGCAAGGGCACGGGGCAGCTCGGCCCAGCACGGGGCGGCCCGGTCTAGAAAGGCACCGCGAAGGGCCGGTTTGGCTGGGGCGCAACAAGGGCGCGGCCAGTTCAGCCGGGGGTGGCGCGGTCGGGCCGTAGGGACGACCGACAAGGGTGGCGCGACCGGAGAGGGCAGCGCGGCCAGCGAGGGCGGCGCGGCCGGTGAGGGCCGTATGGCCCTCGACGGCGGCGCGACCGGAAAGGCAAAACGGCCGGCCAGGCGGCGCGGGCAGCTAGGGTAGGGTGGCCGAAGAGGGTGGTGCGGCCAGTGTATAGCGCGGCCGGTGAGGGCGGTGCGGTTGGTGTGCGGCACGGCGGGTGAGGGTGGCGCGTCCAGGGCGTGGCACGGCCGGGGTGCGGGGGCTGGTTCTGTCGGCAGTCGGAAAACTACGGGGGTGGTGCAGGTCACTGAGGCCGCGGGTGGCATGGTCGTTTCCTTCGTCACCTTCGTCGCCATCGTCGCCTTTGTCGCCGTTTCCAAAAACACCACAAAGAAGATCGGCGGGGGGTCGATCCATGTTAGTTTGACCCGCACCCTTCGAGTTTAGGGTGGTAGCAATTGGTTCATCAAGAACAAAGCACAAAAACCCTCCCGAAAAAGGAAAACATTCTTGTTATTTTTTTTGAAAGAAAGGAAGAACATGGGACTGAATCATACTTAAATAAAATTAAACCCATACCTTTTTCATTGTTCGCCGATGGAGTTGCGGTGAAGAAGACGGATCGTTGGGAAAAGATGGATGTCGTCATTTTCCTCGATCATTAGTTTCTGCGTCGGCTTGTCATAGTCGAAGACGTCCTACGTCAGAGGAAGTCCCAAGGAAGAAGGTCAAAGTTGGGGTCGATGTTCTTAGTCGGTGGAGCGTTCTTCGTGGAGGAAGTGTTCTTCATTGGATAGTTTTCTTTAAAGAGCTCTAATCTTCCTTTTCCAACCTTTTCCCAACAAATGAATAGATATCCCCTCCAAAAAATAGATTATCTATTATTTCGTTTGATGGTTTAAAATTAAAATTGTAGCATTTAATTAAATGAGATGGATCAATTAATTAAAGGGGGAGGGTTGACACCATTAAAAGAAGGGGGCGGTGGCACCATTAAGTTAAGGGAGGTCAAGAGACTCTCCCTCGTTTATGAGGGAGTTGAGAGGTTTTCCTCAATTAATTGGGGGGTTTTATCCCTGGTGGTCCCCACACCGTAACCTCTCTTGGGAGGTTAGGTTCGGGTGGTCCCCACCACCATAACCTCTCATAGAAGGTTAAGGTGTGGTGGTCCCCATATCCAACTTCCACTTGGGTGGTTATAAAAGATAAAATAAAATAAAACATGTGTTTATTTTATTTTATTATTTCCATCAAAAACAAAAAAAAAACTAACTTTCACCCTCGACCAACTGTCATCGAGGTGAAAGTCTTCTTAAGCGAATATTGGCGATGTGAGTTCAACTTTGTCCTCGGATTTCAATTCTGAGCACCGGTTCAAAATTTAGAAAAACTCGCTCGTATGTTTACGGAACGTACCTGAACAAAACTTCAAAAATTGATTTCAGGCACATCGGGCCTCGAAATCACGCGTTGTATACTTTCAAGGACTCTCAAAAATCTCATATATTTAAGAACAATTACATGGTAATTCAGGGTCTTTACATGATTTTTCTATGAAAGTTTCAGCACATAACAAGAATATGGATATTTCTATTTATTTTCACTCATGCACACAGGATGAATTTCTAGTCTAGTGACCTAATCCACCAAGTCACATTGAGACCATAAATCATTTTTTTCTTCCTATTGATATTTAGAAAAAAAAGTAGTTTTTCACATATATTTTTCTCAATGTGTATTACATCTAAGCTATTTCATAACAAATTTGATGACCAATATGGTAAATGAAAGTGGATACTTTAATATTTTTCAAAAGAAATTGGATTCAGTGGGAACATACTTGAAGTTTCAATATTTCATCTGACCTTTACAGATTAAAAAACTTATATATTTCAATTCATTAAGAATGTTAGTTTTAGATATACACTGGTGTGGCTTCTTAACTTCAAAAATATTTTTAAACCTATGATTATTATTCCTGTATGGATGATCTGTTGGATAGAATAGTTGATTTCCCATGAAACTAAAACTATGAAGATATTTAATTATTCTAGATCATATACTATTCACCCCAAAAGAATGGTATATTTTTTACTTTATGATCCTATTAGAAATAATTTCATAATAAGGGAAATAATTTATCATAAACATAAGTACAACACGAATCTAAAATATATTTTTCAAAGAAGCATCTTATGTGTGCACACCCATATTACAAAGCTACATAAACTCATTTATTAAAGGTTGCAAGTATATATATATATATATCATTGTGAGGATCGTAAGGTCAATATATCATTAAAATAAATAATTTAAACATTTTTTCATACAAGTCCATAGAGGAAGGTTATAAATGTGAACAAAAACTATTTATGTTTTGTGGGAAGCAATCTTATTAAATAGATTGAAACCATCACATGGTAGACCTATCCTAACATTACTCACCTCAACTAAAAAATATAGATATCAAGAATCAAATATCCACCATACTAATCTATATATATGATGAAACTACTCATCATTATATTTATTTTTTTCATCAAAATATACATCGCATCAGACGTTAAAATATTTTGGATCCAATAAATTAATGGAAAGTTACACTTTACATTTTTTGAAACATGATATGATGTTCTATCTGCATTTCATTTCCCTCAAGATATACCACATTCATTAGAATAATTTAGGCCATTGATTTCCTCATAGAGTAAGATTCAATATTTTAGGCTTGGATGAATTTTATTAGTAGAAAATTCAAGGTTTTTAATCAGCTTTCATGCCATATAATGGTTTGAAGGAATATTTACAACATCTGGAAGTAATTATTTCAAAAGGATAAGAATATAATGGATAAATGTATTAGAAATTATGTACATGCTTTTCCCTTGATACAGTCGCATTAAAAATTCAATCATTATCATTTTATTATGTCCTCAATATACTAGAGTCCTAGAATCATCCATTAATTTTTTCAATCCCTAGACATCATAATTTTTATAAGTTGTCTTACGTGTACTGGTACTATTATCTTATTTCATTATCATAGTATATTTCTCAATATTATTCATAAATATACACTAATAAAATATCTAATTCTCTATATAACTCCTTTAATTTCCCTCATAAATATTCTTATATTGCCTTTTTTATCCATTGAGATATCAAACATAATAGTTTGCTTGAAAACCATCTTTTTTATATATTAGATAACGTCTTCCCTACTTAACTAAGGTTTTACCACATTATAATAATAATGGTAGATAATTAAACCTCTATGTGATGAATTATTAAATGAAAAATAAAAAAACTTCGCTTGAAACTCAATTGAGATCCAATCAGTTTCATACATCAAACTTTTATCCATTCTATTATATAAAAAATAATTTTAATAATATCAACATAGTAAAATATAATTAAAAATTCATGAAAGATTTCAATTTTTTGAATTCAAATTCAAATCATTTTGGTTATTTTACTGTTTTATATAATTTTAGTCATTTTTATTTAATTATGTTTGGTTCATATTAGTTTGTATAGAAATAAATCCAATTAAATACATAAGTTTTTATAAAGAAATTACTTTTAAAACAACTGCAATGTTTTTAATGTGAAATAAATCCAATTAAATACATATGTATTTATCATGAAAACCTTTATTAAAGAAGAAAAATTAAGAGTTTATATGATGTATTTATATTATAGAGAGTGTAGGATTAATGTTAACTTTTATGAAGACAGGGTATGTTGTCTCTTAAGGGGGGTAGGGATTCCTACTAAATTTTATGATTCTTTTATTTGGAACCACTTAAAGAGGGGTTACATAATTTAAATTAAATATAAAGAGTATTGTTCTAGTATCAAGTAGTTCATACTTCATGTTAATTTCAAATTTAGTTTACTTCATTAAATACAATTAGTAAATTGGTAAGTGTTTTGATAAAAGATTAAATATGGAAAATACATATGATATGTCACGAATTAGAACATAAGTAATATTCATAATCATTCAATAATTTTAATATAAATCTTAAATTATTTGGTCTCAATATACATTATCATTTCACTATTCTAAAAAACATTTACTTATAATGCATAAGAAAAACAACCATGCTTTAGTTTACAAAAAAAATCATTTCCCAATCCTAAATTTATTTAAGGAAATAATACATATTCACTTTATTTTAATCACATCAAATATCATTCAAATAATATTTAATCTCAATCAATTTTAAATCACTCTATATTTCTATATATAAACACCAAATTTAACATAAATAAATACATCATTATAAAAAAGCATAACTTGTCTCAAAAAGTCAAATTTGATAAGGTAGAAGGAACTTTAAAAATAATTCAAACATTATACTTATCACCAATATCCCGAATTTCATAACTCAACCCCTTGATATATCACAATACCATATATATAAATCCATAATATTAAAATCCTTTAAATCCATGAGTAAAAACTATACGTAATACAACACTAAAATCTCATACACACTTTTAAAAAACACATATTTGTTATCTAATAATGAGAATTTAATATCATTTAATGTCTTTTTTTACACAAAACTTCACATAATGGTGTTTCAATCATGTCATGTAAACAATTAGTTATTTTCCAAATTGAAATTTAATTCTTATATTGATAGTAAAGCAATGAAAATTTCTCTTAAAAGAAATATATCAAAACTAAAATATTAATTGAAATTTTATTTGATATAATTTTAAAAATAATCAATATAATAATAGAATAAATGTAACTAAAGTATATTTATGAAGTGTAATAAAAAATTATTATAACCCTAAAACAACCTAAATTATAAAACATAAATTGAAATCATGGATAATTTTATTCTTTAAATCCTTATTTGAAAACAAAACCCATATCTAAAACACAAATTTCTTTACAAACATCAAAAATTAATGAATTGATGCTTTCAAAAATATAGTTCTCATAAAAACAAAAAAAACACATTAAATTAGAAATAAATACCTACCAATTTTAAAATATAACACATTTATAACTCATTCCTTTTAAATAAAATCACACCACTTTTATAAAACTTTATTCTATAAAATGAAATTTCAATTATTTGTGCCAATTCATAAAAAACAAATGGTAATTACATTCTATTTTAGGTTATTCACAATCTAGGGTGTGATTATGTAGAAATATAGGGATAAAATATGATTAAATAGGAACATAATCAACATCCTTGATGATTTAACCAAAAAACCATTATAATAATGATTAATTAAAGAAATGTCCAATAATAGTCAAGGGAACCAAAGGAATTTAATCCCAAAAAAAACCTCACTACATAAGGGAACTGATGTGGTATAGGGAAAGGGGGTCATTCCACCTGGTATATGCACTAGGCTATACCAATAGTTTTTAAAAATTATTTGTATAGCCCATAAAAATTACCTTATACCAATAGTTAGTTAAAACTATTGGTATATCCCATAAAACCAACGGTTAGTTAAAACCATTAGCGTAGATCTGTGGGTATAGAATGAAATTCCAATAGTGATCAATTGTATCCAAAAACAAGATAAATAAGGCATCTCTATTCATATAACACATGTACGACAGAACTTCACATGAATAAAGCTAAACTTAAAAGAATGTACCATTACATATTGCCTTTAAGGGAACTAAAAATTTTGGGCTAACCCCTCTCTCTGGTTACCCTCATATATAAGAATATACCTCAACAAGGGTAAGAAAAGATTATACTACTCAATCATAGAACTCAGTTGACTAATATTTTTTGTCATATATCACTATTGATAAACTCTCCCACCTTAGTTATAAACTACATATCATATAATCTATATCTTGTGGGAAAACATCGCTATTTTTTCTTAAATATCAAAAGGAAACTCATGTACTAATACACCAACATACTGATTCAACCATACTTCTATAGGAAACCATCCTTGGTGGTCATCCACATACTAGACTACCCTCTCAAAGACCAAAAAACTTCCATCTGAATATAACAACATCATCCTATGATGATTTGTATCAAGTAAAATCATATTCATATGTTTTGGTTAATTATAATTCCACCAAAAATATATATATTAAAACACAATATAGGTTATTATCGACACTTTAAGTAACTAAACTAGTATCATATTCCAAAAAATTTTGTCTACCAATAAGTTGTTTAATATCTATATTGACCCGCTATGGGCCACAATAAATCCCTTGCATGGAGGTGTTGTATAGTCATCATTAAATATAATCAAAAATGGGATCCAAATGATCTTTAATCCAAATAGAATATCATGGTTCATGTAGAGACCCAACCTCAGTAGCCTATATTTGAAACCTGATTTAATAAATTGGAATAAGATATAAGGAATTCGCATCCCAAAAGACTGAATAGTTTAGTAATCTTGGTATAGATACATACATGATTCCCCTATTAAATTTAAGTACACAAATATAAACGTAAGTTTTTTTCAAGAATTACAGTATTCCCAATAGCATATCCTTTCATATAAAACACATTACACTTCATTTATTCCTAAGAATAGAAAAAAATATGATCTCAAATGATCAGTAAGGGTTAAGTGTAACAAATGATATCATGAATAAATGAATCATAATAAATAAGGAATGAACAATATCTCAAGGTAAATATCTGAACATGAAATCCATTTGAATAATTTTCTAGAATAAAAAATTATAAGGTAAATAACTAAAAACACATGATATTTAAATCAATAAACTGATAATTAAATACATCCAGTGATAATATCATTATGAAAATCTCAGGGATAATTATAACAGAATTTTGAACAAAGGAAATGATTAATTTTTATATGACACATTTCCTAGGAACATGATATATTTACCATCAATATATATCCTTAATAAAGTTTATAACTACTAGGTACAAACTGACCTATCTCATCCAACTATACTTCTACTGTTAAGACCTTTCATAAAACAAGTTTACAACTACTAGGTATAAACCCATTCGGTTTAGCCAACTGATTTGTCTCATGAGACCTGAAGATTCATCAAGAGTATATATAAAATCAATGCCCTATCCTTAATTTCATATCCAAATCATTCTTCATATATCAAATAATCGATTTAATTTATGAATCAATATGGATTACCATTAGATATTTGTATTGAAGAAATAATACGGATTATCAATATTCCCAAAGTCAATAAAATAATGTCCAAAGTAAACACTATATGTCAAAATTATATAGATTTTAGGAAAAAATATTATCCATGATAAATATTATTGATATTTATGGAAACTTTAATTTCTAATGATCACATGAAGGTGAATATTTCAAGGGGAAGTTAATGACTACAAAAATGAATCAAGATAGTGAATTTCAACACTTACCTTGACAAAGATTATCATAAACCATCCATATAGAGAATAAGTATGGTATAAATACAGCAAATACATGGTTAATAAAAAGTAGAATAATAGTTTTTGTCATTAATGAATAGAAATACCACAAAATAATATTTAAAAAAACAATCTTCAAGAAAATATACTTTTCATCTTGAAAAAAAAAATTAAAACTAAAAATTCACAAAAAAAATTTAAAATAATATTTTAAACATATAAATTAATGTTTGAAAATTTTGACTTGTCGTGAGGGATTTAAATTTTGTTCATGTCTTACATATTAAAATAAATAATCCTTTTTTGTTTTTATGAAAAATTCTAAACATGCATTGTTTTGAAAATGACTTGAACATTAATTTCAAAAAAAATTATTAAAAACTCAAAGTGGGTAAATATTTATTTTATATTTTTTTTAAATGTTAAAAAAAATTTGAAAACAATTTTTGAAAACATGGTTTTGGAAGAAAACATATTTTTGAATGAAGTGAAAATGAAGTAGGATTTTCTTAAGAAATATATCAAATATTTTAAGTGCCAAAGAGTGTAAAATGGTAATATTATTTTAAAATATTATGAATAAATAGAGTATAATAAAATGAAATTGTTTTATTATAAAATTTTCAAATAATTTCATACAAATGAAATTCAACAATAAACAATATTGATTAGAATGATTTTGTGAAATAAACCCTTACAATGGTCATAACGTTGAAGTGAGATTTGATCAATGAATTAATTATGTGTATAAAATGTAAATCCAAATAAAACATGTGTAAATAAAACATAATATAATCAAATTTAATTACATGTATATCCTTAGAATGACATTATCAATAAAAGTATAATTTTAACCGAATGAATGAAAATTTAGTTAAGAAATCTCTTACCTCACACTTCCTTTTGGTAGAACGTGCTTCAACCTATTATATAGTGGTTTTAAACATGTTAATAAATTATACCAGAATAATATTAATATTTATAAAATATTATATTATCCTTTTATAACATCATATCACCTTCCTGTTTATAATATTTTATTATCTTCATTTTTTCGGGTTTTAATTTCTTAGTTTTTCATGCGTGTTTCTTCATGAAATATCAGGTTTTTACACATATTATATAATTATATCATATCTAGAAAAATAATAATGAAATAATTATAATATTTTTACATAAATTATAATTTTTAAACTAATCATGAAATAAGGTTTTGATAAATGAAGTGAGTTACGATCATGGAGATGGTTAGCCATATGTACGGATGAGTAATGTTTCCATTCTTCTATGATCATTATAAAAAAGTGGTAAGTAAAATTTTAACTTTAAATAATTATAATAATATCATAAATACCATATTATATATGTATATATATCATCCAAGTGGTGTGGTAATGAAAATAAAGTCACATCGCTTCGTGATGGCGGTTGCCCAAATGTGCACGAATGATATTATCGTCTTTAAGTGGGTGAAAAGGTAAGAAATAAAATGGCATATTATATTTCTATAATGGTAAAAATTTCATTAATAAAATAATTATTTAATTTATATCATATATAATCATTAAATATATCTTTATCACCTTCCATGTAAAGCGTTAGTGAAATAAAGATCACATCGCTTCATGGGGCGTAATCCGACGTTGAAATGAGTGACGTTATCATATCCCCAACAGAATGGAATGAAAAAGTTATATAAGATATAATGAATAATGAGGTTTAATTATGTTATAAATATCATATATATATATATATATACTTTATATCCATCATCACACCCAACCATGAGAGATGGTAATAGAAAACTGAATCTTATCAATTCACGCGGCAGTAGTCCGTCGTATGCACAAATGAGGATTTTGTAACACATTTTCTGGAAGTGTATAATGTTATAGGTATAGAAATTATTATAAAAACAACCTATTATATTTAATATGCTTTTTTTATTACAAAATCATGATTTGATAACAATTTAAGGAGTTTGATAAAGAAATAAAACAAAAATGATCGTTAAAGAACGTTACCTATTCTTCAGGTATCCTCTTTAGTTTTACACCCAAAGCCATCATAATTTGAATTTATTAAAAAAATAAGGATTATATAATGATGTAATAAAATTTTGGAAGTAATTTTTTTAGTTATTTTCCAAAAAATGGGTTTGAACGTGTGAATAAGATAGGAGATTGGCGGCCTTTTATAAGTGAGGTGAGGGGTATACTTGTAACTTTTTAAAATAAAATGATGTACCCACGTATTTTGCATGAATAAAATGGTCCAAAATATATTATTCTAGAGACTTAGACATTATAAAATCTAATTATGTTCATAAAATATATTTTAGACAAGTTTTTAGATCATTTGAACCTCTATCTTTCTAGTTTAACCCCTGAAAAATCCATTTTACCTTGACAACAATAATAAATTAAATTCTTTTCACAATTAATTATGATAAAATAGTAAATTTACCTTATTATAAAATATAAATTATGATTAATAAAAATATGGAACCCATTTTTCTTAATTCAATTCTTAGAAGTGGAAAATTTTAATTTAAAATTAATCCCATGGACGGGACGAGGAAGCGTGTTTTCAAAGAGAAAATGTTCAAATGTTTACAATGTTTTTATATCAACATTAAAAAATGAAAATAATTCAAATTAACTAAATGGTATTAAATTATGTATAACTGATTTTATTATACTTTACAAAAAATTAAAAATATAATTTAGTTGAAATTTTTGTTTTCAATTAAAATTTAGTATTTTTTACTATTCATAAAAAAATAAAATTTTCAGAAAAAATTACAAATTTTCACCCTAAGATAATTTTTACATTATAATTTAAAAAAGAATACAAATTTTATCAAATAAATTTTCTAAGAGTGGAAAAAATTAATTTTTAATTATGTGTGTAAAGATAAATTAATACATCTTTTAGAAAAATATAGTTTTTCATAAAATATTTCGTTTTCTTTTAAATAATTCTTTTTTTAATCATAATCAGTATATAACCAAAATATTCATAATATAGTCAATCATATTAATTCCTTAAAATATAATGACTAGGTATAATTTTCATATTAAATAATGATATTTTAATAATATGTTACATTTTGTTAAATCTTGATGTTGCCTACAATGCAAGCTAAACTCAGTGTTGCATAAAATGTAATCTATTGAATAGATTGTATTTATTTAAAAAATATATATATCATAAAGTATCAAGGTGTTATATTATCTTCTAATATTTTTGTGGTTTTTCATACATGTTATTTAATAAAATATTCTTATTTAATAATTTCAAGGTGTTACATTCTCCTCACTTTAAATAATTGTGTCCTCATAATTCAAACTTGACCTTGATAATAAAGGGTTTCAAATTTGGAACTACCATTTTTGAAAAACACACATTGTAAAAGGTTTAATAAAATAAACTCATAATAATAGATAAAGGTAAGTAAAAAAGGTCATATAGAATTTCATATAACTAGATTTATAAGTAGTATAACATTAGTGGTAAGTGAATATATGGACATGGAAGAAAAGTGTAAATAATTATAGAGAGTGATTGAGTTAATTGATCACAATCAAGTGAATTATCAATGGAAAGTTGTGGTCCTAAAAACTAAAAAAAATGATGCTTTAAAAGACTATTTGATTCATAGGATATGAATGTAATAGGATAACATTTTTTTGTAATATTCTTTTCCTATAATTGAGGAATTATTTTACTATATAAGAATATAATTAAATATACTTACTTGATATGTTTCTATTTTATAATAACAATTGAATCATATGGCTGTTCTTTGATCAATTTTCAAATCATCCCTTACTCCATGAAATGAATATTATATAATGAAATTTTCAAGCCTAAAGAAATATAATTCAATTTTAAAGGATCGTGAAATTGAGAAAATAGTGAAAAGTATTTTTTCCATCTCTAAATATTTTTAAAACACAATATAGTTTTCACAAGTTATCCAATATTATAAATTAATCCCTAAAACCTCATCTAATGTTTAACTTAAACCATTTCATAAATGTTTAACCTTATTCCCATTCCAAAAGATTTAGATCCATATCCTTAAAAATGAGGTCACAGAATTTCTAAAATGAACTTATAGTTAATTAGTTTTGATGTAGTCATTGATATCTGATTTGACTTATCCATATCAATCATCTATTTATCCCAGAATCATTATCTCAACATCAGGAACATATTAAGGGATATTGTTCCCTCAATCATGTTTTTTCCAACAATTCCAACTTTTTAATGAATTTTTTTTCTTATATATCTTTATCGTTCAACATACGCTTTCAAATACATAATGAAAAAGTACTGAAGTGAAATCTTTATACATAACATAATTATTATAAATTGGATGTCATTAATAAAATACTCAAATGAAATAATTCTTGAATCTAAACATGATAATATTAATCATTCCACTTCTTTTGAGGTGTTATCATAATCTTTACCTTGATCCATTAGCTTCTTTTACTTTATATTACTTTGACACTTGAAAAAATTATTTGTGTAGTTCCTATATCCTAATCGTTGAAGTATTGTATATTGGAAAAAAAATATTAACCTTTCAATCACAATAATGGTGTCTATTCTCTCTACACTTATAGAAAACTCACATTCCCTTTAATAAAGTATCAAGGTGTTTCTTTCGACAATTATCACATGTGGTAAAATCCTTCTTTCCCATATTCCCTTTATCCATCTTTTTACTTGATATCCTTTACTTCTTATGCTTCCCTTATAATCCATAATAATTAGATAATTATTTCTATGTATTTTTATCACATGACACAATATCCTCTTATGATGATAATGTTTTATATACTAGTTTTTTTTTTGAGATATTAGCTTAATCCCATCAAAGAAATGATCATTCTTACTCTTTGGATTATGTGAATTGATGTGGTTATCAATCCTTCTTCTATGAATCATTTCTAAATGATGGCCTAAACTATATTATATCATATCATTATAAAAAAATAATGTATAATCACAAAACAAGTGGAATATTTAACATAAATTAAAAAATGTATGTGTAGATAATCACATACTCATAAAAATGTATTCTTTGGGATATCCCTATTTCAAATCCTTCATATTGGTTTGTAAATAAAATGAAAATTATCTTAATCATATCCCCAATGAGTGTCAAACTAGGTGTGTAATTCGTCCATTTATCATGCAACATGTGTTGATTGGGTTAAGTCCAATGATCCTTTTTTAGAGTAATTACCCTTAGGCACTTCTGTACTAGAAACACATACACTTGTAGTATCCATATATAGATTTATTTCTTGGAAAAACATCCTCTATATCAAAACTTTAGGATGTTCCTCTATACCTATCCCCAAATTTTATCACAGATTTATGTTCCCTGATATATATTTTCCTAAATCTAGTTCCTAATATTTCAACTAAACTTCCTCTGATACTAACTATAGTGACCTCGACCCCAGTATCCTAGCGCCAGTTCCTATTTTAATACATTATCATGGGATATAAGGAAATCACATCTTGAAGTATCTAATAGTTTAGTAGTTTTGGTAAACTAGATACATACACGATTCCCATATTATATTTGAATAAACCAATTTAAGAATTATTTTTTGAGAATAAAATTATTCCCCCTATAATATCCTTTCATATCAAACATAGCACACTTCACAAATTATAAACAAATAAAACAAAATAAGGGTGATCTCAAATACTCGGTAAGGGTTCAGTGTATCAGAAGATATCATGACTAAATGGGGCATAATTAGTAAAGAGTGAAAAATATAAAATGTTAAATATCTGAACACATATTTCATTTAAAAATTTTACTAGAATAATTAATGGTGAGGTAAATAACTGAAAACACATTCCATTTAAATTAATAAAATGAGAATAAAATGCATCTAGAGATAATATCATTGTAAAAATATCAAAGATAATAATAACATAATTTTGAATGAAGGCAGTGCTTAATTATTGGACATCATGTTTCAAAGTAACGTGATACCTTTTCCATCAATATATACCCTCGAGAAAATTTAAAACTACTGGGTACAAACTGATTTGGTTTGGCCAGCTATACTTCTACTATCGGGAACTTTCACAAGAAAATTTATAACTACTGGGTACAAACCCATCAGGTTAGGAAAACTGATTTGTCTCATGATATATATGTATTCATCATGAGGATATATAAAATCCATCTCCCACCTATCAATATATGTCTAAATCATTCCTTATATAAAGAATAATTGATTTAATTCATGAATCAAAATGTCTTCCCTTTAAATATTTGTATTGAAGAAATAATATGGATAATAAATATTTATCCAACCAAAAAAATAAATTCCAAAGTAAAAAAAATATTTTTAAATGGTATTAAATTTATAAAATAATCATATTCATGATTAATATTATGTATATTATGGGAAATTTAATTTCAAATGATCACAAGAAAGTGAATATTTCAAGGGTAAGTTAATAACTAGAAAAATGAATCAAGAAAGTGAATGTCAGTACTTTACTCTATCAAAATTATCATAAAAAAATATAGATTAATAATAATTATGATATAAATACAACATATAACTGATGTATAATAAGTATAATAATTGTTTTTTTCATTGATTAAAAAAATATAAAAAAATAATCTTTTAAAAAACATTCTTGATGAAAAATTTATCTCATTTTGTAAATAACTTTTCCAAAATAAAATTTCACTAAATATTTTGAAAATAATTTTCATTTAAAATAATAATTGAAAATTATAAATTAATATTTAAAACATTTAAGTGGTCATTATGGCTAGAAATTTTGTTCATACCAAACTTGTTAAAATAAACATTCATTTTTATTTTTTCAATAAAATCTAAATAGTCATTATTTTGAAAAAAAACATGAAGATTCCTTTCAAATAAATTTAAAAAATCTCAAAATTGGTTAGAAATTTATTTAATAAATCATTTTAAGGAGGTTAAAAACAATTTTAAAAACAATTTTTGAAAACATGGTTTTGGAAGAATAGAGATTTCCGACCGAAGGGAGAAATGAAGTTGAATTTTTTTGAAAAACTTTTATCAAATATTTTAAGTATCAAAGAGTGGTAAATTGTACTATTAAATTAAAATATCCTTAATAAATAGATTATAAAAAAATTAAATGGTTTTATTAGTAAATGGTCAAATAATTTATTTCAATTTAAATTCAAGAAAAAACAATCTCGAATAGAATGAGATTATAAAATAAACCCTTACAATGATCATGATAATGAAGTGAGAATTAATCAATGAATATATTATTTGTATCAAATGTAAATCTGCATAATAAAAGTTGAGATACATCATAAGATAATCCATGTTCTATACACATATAATCTTAGCATTAAATAATCAATGAAGTATAAGTTTAACCTAATGAATGAAAATTGAGTCAAGAAATCAGTTACCTCGCGCTTCCTTTTGGTCGAACTTGATTTAACCTCTTATATAGTGGTTTTAAAATTTTTATTAAGTTATTAAAAACTAATACTAATATTTATAACATCATATATGATCCTTTTATAATATCTTATCACCATTCTCTTAATAATCATTCATCATTTTTATTGTTTTGAGTGTTAATTTACTTGTTTTTTAATGTGTGTTTCATCAAGAATGATATAATTCTTGTGCATATAATATAGTAATATAATATCTATAATAGTAATAATAATGAACTAATTATCATATTTTTACATCAATTATACTTTTGAAACAAATCATGAAATATGCTTTTGAGAAATTAAGTATGTTTTGATCATATAGATTGTAGTTCGTCGTACACACGAGAGATATCATCATACCCCATATAGAATGGAATTTAAAAAGGTATATATGATATAATCACTCTATAGGTATAACTATGTTATACATATCATATATATATAATTTATATCCATCATAATAACCAACCATGAGAAATGGTAATGGAAAAAAATGAATGACATCTGTCCATGAGGTGGTGGTCCGCTGTACACACAAACGATGATTTTGTAAAACATTTGATTGCAGTGGAGATGTGGTAGGTCATGAAATTATTATAAAAACATCCCATTATATTTAATATACTCCATTTAGTATATCTATATGGTTTAATAATAATTTAAGGAGGTGGATAAAGAAATAAAATAAAAACCTTTTTTGAAGAATGTTACATCTTCTTCGGGTATCCTTCTTAGGTTTGTACCAAATTCTTTCCTAGGATGGATTTACACACAAAATAAGGCTTCTGGAATGATGGTAGGTAAGTTGAGAAGTTATTTTTTTATGTATTTTCCGAACCAAAAGGGTCTGAAGGTGTGAATAATAGATGATAGGGGTTTCCTTTTATAAGTGAGGTGAGTGGCACACTTGTAATTTTTTGAAAGAAAAAATGTGTACCCACATTTTTCACAGTTCACAAGGGTAAAAATAGATTATTAAAGATAATTTAAAATTATAAGGCTTAAATATTTTCTTAAAATATATTTCAAAAAAAAATATTTCATTTTAACCCCTATCTTTTTAGTTTAAACCCCTAGTAAATCCAATTTTACCTTAACTGTGGTTATTAATTTTTATTGTTTTCACTTTTCACATTAGTAAAAAATTAATTTTACAATTTTATAAAATATAAATTATGATGATTCAAAATATTTAATTCATTTACCTAAATTTAATTAATATAATTGGAAAAGTTTAATTTAAAATTAATCCAGCGGACATGATGATAAAACAAATGTTTAAGGAGAAAATGTTCAACAATTTATAAAGTTTTTATATTAAAAATCAATATGAAAATGATTATAATGAAATATATTGAATTAATTTATATATAATTTAATTTATGATACTTTAAAACAAATTAAAATATTAATTTAACATTATGAATAAGTTAAACGAAAAGGTAGTTTTTAATTAAAATTCATTATTTTTCACAATTCTTCAAAAAATGAAACTTTTCCAACAATTCAAAAAAAATAACACTAAGATAATTTTTATATTATTATAGAGAAAATAAATTTAATTTTATTAAATAAATTATTTAAGAGTGTTAAAATTAAATATTAAATTATGTGGGCAAAATGTGATTAATCCATCTTTTTAAAAAAAATATAGTTCTTTAGAAAACATTTGATTATATTTAAAATGATTCTTATTTTATTACTAATCAATAGATAACCATAATTTTCATATTTTAGTTATTAATATTCATAAAATCCCATTTAATAATGATGTATACTTCTTATTTGAATAATAATATTTTAATAATATGTAATATTTCGTTTAAACTCAGTGTTGCGTACAACGCAAGCTAGACTCAATGTTGTGTGTAATACAATCTATTGAGAGATATAATTTATTTAAAAATAAATATGTTATTAAGTATCAGGGTGTTATATTTTATCATAAGCTTATTGTTTCTTGTCATACAGGGTATTGAATACGATGTTCATATTTTAGAATTTATGGGTGTTACCACTCAGCTGAGTAGAATGCCACCAACATGCTATATAGAAAAATTACGTATAAGTTATTGATGACACTTTAAAAAGTTGATCCCTCTATCTTCAGTGATATCAATCACATGAAAGCACATGAATGTCAAGTGAATCCTATATTCTAAAAATGACACATTTTTATAGGCCTCTTACCAATGGTCTAAGAGATAAAATCATAAATAAATAAAATGAAAAACATCATATTTATTATAAATCACATCTCAAATGGAATAGTGAATGTCAACAAAAAAAATCCAATATCACTGGTAACTTGGGCTTACCAACAAAAAAGGTATTCATGATGCACCACTCTGAAGTCCATCACAAGATATGACATGTTATTATTCCATATCTACTAGACCATAAATGGTAATACAAGAATAAGTCTCTAGGATACCAATTTGTAGAATCCACTACTCAGAGACCACATGCCAGGGACTCAGCAATAGTTATCACGTAACCTCAAGAGCACATCCCCATACGCTAGAGGCATCCAACTAGTAGCATGGGTCCAAGGTATTAACGTGGGAAAATTATACCCTTATATCTGAGTAAATAAATAGTGGAAATGTCATATAATATCTAAAAAAATCCATTACAATAATCATAATATGAAAAATACAATAATCAGGAATAATGTTATAATAAATGGAATGTAAGCACACAATCATACAACCCAACTGAAACCCCATCAAGTTGATTACATATATAAATTTGGAAAAAGAAATAAAAAAATAGGATATACTACTATCAGGGAGCTTCACTCCTCATAATCCCTAAATCTCTGGTTGATATCTCTAGCTTGATTATCCAACACTAGGTCACCACCCTAACTACACCTATGAACATCTGGTCTTCTTGGGTACCAAAGTATTAGGGCCACTTGATAATAGTGTGAGTAAAACATAGAAGGCCACTACCAATGGTGTACCTCGTAAAACTAGTAAATATAGTTAATAAATGATTTGATAAAATCAAAATAATAAAACAAGTACAGAAGAAAAATAAAATAACTGATGCCATTCCTCATGTTCCAAGGTGACACCTCGGATCGACAAACCATCCTTTAGCCATTTTCAAATATCTTTGAGCATGTCACATAAAGGCCTATGGAAAACATTATCCAACCCTATAACATTTATAGTAACATCCAAGGGGAACTATATACCACCCCTAAACCATGAGAATATCATCCACCTAAAGGGTTGCATCCCCTACCCAAAACTATTATACACTCAGGGGGTCTCATGCTCTACACAGAGCCATCAGGAATCATCCACATAGGGGTCACATACCCTACCCAAGATTTTTATATACTTGAGGGTTTCAACTCACCTCTAAACTTCATATTTCATACACCCAGGGGAATCCCACCATGGAAAATCATGTCACATACACTTTGGGGGTCTCATCCCTTAACTGGGACCATCATATACCCTCCACCTAGGGTTTACATCCCCTACTATGAACCTTTACCATTCCATAATTAACTATGGTGTATATACCACCTTGGAGATAGATAAAACATACACCTGGTGGCCACATCCCACATCATAACTTTAAATCACATACACCCGGGGGTCAGATCCCCTACCCAGAACCATCATGTACCATCCACCAGGGGGTTGAATCCCCTACCCATAAAAATTTCTAGGATATCATTACCTAGGGGGATACATACCTCACTAGTGTTTGATAACACATAAACCCATGGAACCAAATCCCACCCCAAAAATTCATATAGTATATATGTCATATAGGGGGAAATACTTCCACCCCATAATACCCATCAAGCATCATCCTCACATGGGTTGGCCACTCACACAAACCTATCACACATTTCCTAGGTTGTCCTCTCAAGGACACAAAATAATATCAATACTGCATTTACACTTGGATTTCACTGTACTAGCCTCTCTTACTTAACCCTCCCAAGTTTTACATGATATTGGGGCACCAACCTAGGTCCCCTAAGTCACATCATGATTTCGACACCCATCATGGGTTCCTCTATCACGTTTTCATATCTTGGTTCAAGATAGTTACCTAGAGGTAATAATGTCCACCAATATCTCCATGATCACCTCATAGACTGTTCTAAGTCAAAGAAATTAAGATACTGGAATCCAACTAAGGAGGTGGAACAAAGACCCTCTCCCTTCTAAATCAAATGTGTCACTCAACTCACACCGAACATTCCCATATATCATTCCCATGTTTTACCCACCCTGGTACTCACATACTAATGGGTGAAGAAAACTCACCCCTACTCTTCTTATGTATCCCAATGGTTATAAGTTCTCTCAAGGTTCAATATAGCCTATGTCTAGGACAACCATCCTGGTCTATAATTATTACCTTCTTAGAGGGAGATAAGGGCACTTATCTCAAGGTCAACTATGTTCCATTCATGTCATTGGTAAATATTTAGGGTCTAGGCATCACAATACACATTTTTTTAATTACTACGTTGGACATCGATGGTTGAGTCACATAGATAGTGTTCAAGGGCCTATCCAGTCCCTTGACACTTCGGTTCTATTAAGTCTAATTTCATTAAAGAATTAATTTATTTTATTCAAGGTTTATCACACATCAATAGTGAGACATCATATCACATTATTAATTGAAAATTCACATATCAAAGGAATATTTTCCTAGAAAACCTACCACATTCTGAGTTATTCCCTTTAATCGAAGCTTGGTCACTCTCACCCAAGATTTTCCAAGACACATATCATCATCAAGATCATATCTAGAGGTATGAAATCCTAAATAATTTATTATTTAATTTTGTTCAAAAATTAATAATCACCGAAAAACTCAATGAGTAGTTCCCACTCACTAAAACCTTGACCAACTATATTTAGATGGTCCATATAGTACCCTCTAACACCATCATGAGAAAAATACCTAACAATCAACACCCATTCAATCGATAATTTCATCCAATTAAATCAAAAATTCTATAAAAACACATAGTTTTACAATAACCAATTAAATGGTGAGTGATTGAGTGGAATTAAATTTCTATGTAATCCTTTATCCAACACACACAAAAGTCTCTTCATTTCAATATGATTCCACAATTCTCTATTTGAATCATCAATGAAACCCTATCCAAAACATATGAAAATAATGAATAAAAAATGGTAAGAAGAACAAAGGGATAAATAGGAAGGTCTCAAATTGAATCCACCTTGGAATAACCATGAATAAAACCCCTAATTGTAATGACCTACATCATTACAGGTTGTGAATTCAAGAGGGGGTTTGAATTTTTTGTTTGTTGAGGGGTTTATTTTGAGAACTGGTACTCATATTGGGATTTTGATTGTTAGAAAATCCTTGAAGGGTATTTTTCGGAAGAGGAAAAGTACCAAATGATATTTCAGGTGATTAAGAGAAATTAAAAGTTGGAATATAGTCCTTGATATAATTTTTTTCTATTACATTATCTTGTTCCACTAACCACCATGGCTACATCTTAAAAGGTTGTGGTAAAGAGTAATTCATTACATGGGAGGAATTGGGTGCATGATGTTATAATGAAAAGGTTTGGGACTCAAATGGGGGTTTTACCTATAGTTATTTACTTCATGACCACTGGTCACATCATGAATAATTTGAGGCAGACTTAAGGCCTCTCTGCCTATGGCTGATCATTCTATAAACCATTTTGGTCATGTTAGGACTTAGTTTAGGGTGGGTATTTTTTCCCTCTCAAAGGAAAGAATGAATAAAAGGGATTTTGAACCCACCCCCACCCTTATCCCACTTTATAATCTGATTAATTTTTAGGAATTTCATCTTGTGGATTAGAGGAAGGTTACTCTCCATCCATTCCTTATTTTTCTCCCTTTCCATTCTCTTGTTCTTGGTTTGTTAGTTAGGGATTCGAAGGAATTATTCCATCTAAGCTTGTTTAAATCATCTTGATTGATGGGGATTTTTCATGTGTCTCATATAGAAATTCTCAAGAGGTTTTATTCAAGATGATACTCATCGTCTGTCTAGGTATGTCATTATTTTGATTTCTTTATAGTTTTTAGGGAATTTGGGTAAAATTGGTCATCTATTAAGAGATATAATTTATGTATTTTTTATGTCTTAGGTTCAGGTATGTATTAGGAGTAGGAAAAACCTTGTTTCTTATGATTTCAATTTCATATGGCTTCTTTCTAAGTTTGGTGTCTATTATTCCATTTTTAAAAATTATTTTTAATTACATTAATTTTTAAATTTGTTGATATTATTGATGAGATAGGTTCTTATGGACTCACAGGTGGTTAGTATGATATTGGTATGGATCTATGGATCATCATTTTAGGTAGGGTCTATAGAATTATTTGAGTCTCCTAGTTAATTAGTGATATTATATTTTCATGCCATTACTATTATTTGACTTCATATTTCCTATTTTATGTGAGTTTCTACATAAGGTTTGGATAGAGTCATATTAGGATAATAGTTAACATGGACCACATAGATTTATAAATGGATCAATGGTAGCACATTACTCAAATGATTGATGATAAACCTCTTTATTGTTTTTTTGGAGGAATGTGTTGTATTTTGGAAATAAAATGGTTTTCTATTTTAAAAAATATGTATTAAAAAGGGTTTAAATCAAATAAAATTTTCAAGGGAAGTGTGGTGATTTATAAATGAGTTTTAAAATAGTCCCTAAAAATGATAATGGGAGTTTTATATATATATATTATAGGATTCTTCCCAACATCCTAGTATTGTTAAAATAGATTATGGTTTCATTTATAAACGATTGAAAAATGTATATTGACTTGGTTTTAAAGAGAAAATCCTAAGAGTCTTGGTTGAGATGGTTTTGGTCTGTTTGACCTCATGAGGGTGATACCCAGTTTTCCAAATCTTGGGTACTTTTTGTGCTTCTTGATTTTGTTTTCTTAGTGTGAATTTTGATGCATGATGATTTTTGTTGTGTGTATAGCCCTGTGAGAATATATTTTTGTTTTCAAAGTGATTTATTGGACCAAGTGGAAGGTATAGAGCCCTTATAGGGTTGAAATAAATTTTCAAATGTGTTTATGATATTAGGATAGGTCCTAAGTGACTAGAGACTCATGATGAGATCATGAGATATGTGACGGTTTATATACTCTATTTTTTGTTGATGTATGTGCCTATTTTGTGCTTGTGATAAGTGATGGACCTAGTGGGGAGAGTGATATGGAGGATAGACCATTCTTTGAGTGAAAATTGTTAGGTTGAGAAAGTTTCTCTTATCGTGGGTGATAAATATTGGATTGATGACCGCCCCTAAGAGGGTTGGGTCATACTGTGACACGAGACATGGATGATGGACCTCCCTCAGGTGTGAATGGATGGGGTGAGGCTTGAGTATGTATGAATGTATACTTTTTTCTGGCTATTGGGTCATGGTTTAGAAGATGTCTTACCTATACTCTCCAAGTTTCATCAGGTACTTCACTAACACATTCCATGTGACCACCCTGGAGTGAGAAAGGATGTCTTAAAACTTAAAGACACCATACTTCATACCTTAGGATAGTGTTAGGGACTTGACATTACTCCCAAACCTACATCTTTACAAATGGGTTGAGTTATGGCATTATTATCTACCATGAATATAATAGTATGTATCATAGTTATCCCATATTATATGATTTATAGGAAATACTTCATCACTTACATAATAAAACCTTTTCAGGTTTGGAGTTTTATATAATTAGGTAAAACCCTTATATTATAAAGTGGAAACTTCCATAATACATCCAGATAATGATTGAGAGTGATAGATAATGTGGTCATGATAAAGTTAATGACCACAATAAGTTCTCTTAAAATACAAACTTACTTCATTCAAGTCCAAACATCCTTACTTAGAGTTGGATGTTATATTTAAAATCGCTCATCCTCGGGTTCTTGTGAAAAATTTTTAAAAACATGGAATGATAAATATAGAGATCTATAATTGATATAAAATAAAATAAACCTATTATTTCATTTAAAAACCCGAAAACCACTAATAAAGTTTTATTTTTATAATAAATCTTTCAACTCGAATATTAATTTTCATATCCATGGAATCAATATAATTTTTCAACTGTTTTCATAAAACACTTCACACAAATTCTTAAAGGAAAAAAAATAATAATGAGGGTATATTAAGAATATATAAAATTAATGAATACCAATCTAGGAAAATAATACTTAAACCTTTTTTAAAATGGCTAAGAACATTATCCATTTTTCTTACCATTTGAAAATAAAATATTTCCTTTTAGAACCTTACCAAGCATGTAATGTAGGAACTTAGAATATTATCATTATAATATTCCTTAAAATAAACCTTATAATGGAATCAACTAACTGGATAATTCCCATATCTTTTAGGAGTAACCTATAACCGGAAAACTCTATCACTTTACCTAATGAATATAAAAGCCATATAGGGATCACCTGCCATCAAAGCTATATTAGGCTCACCCATCATCATTAAAACTGTACAAGAACCATAACACGAAGAAAAAAATATATCTTTAACTATAATCATTCTTCTTTCAATCCCATAAGTATAATCATTTTCGGTAATCTCATAAAACTAACTATAAATACTTATTTCCTTTAAAAATTTAAAAAACTAAAAATTTCCAGAACAATATAAATTGATTTTTATTTAAAAACATTAAGTCTTTTATATGAATATAAAATATATATAACAACATGATGCAATACAAATTATCACCAACCATTAATGTGAAAAATATTATTTTTATACTTTTGTAAAAATGGAAAAAATAATGTCTAGAGAACATTTATAAGATTCCTCTTAAATTTTTTTAAAAGAAAGTAAAATGTGGTTATGGATTATTATAAAAAAATATTTTAAGTATAAATATTAACATTTTTTAAACATTTAACATATACATATAGGATAAAATTTGGAAGAAAATAATAAAAACACATCAAAAATGAGTTTTAAAAGGAAAAATACATTACCTCGAGTTTGACTTGCCATGTACATTCCTTAAATCCTGTATAGTAAACCTATATTAATTATTTATTTATTTAATAACCTTCTATAGGTTTATTAATTTATCAATATCTATTTTATTTAATTTATTACCATGTATTTTATAGTTACTAAAATAGTAAAGTGTGTGTCATACGTTTTGAAGACCTTCGGTTTACAATCTCAAAATAACATTGGTGGGTTTACTATAGTCAAATATTTTATGGTTACATAATATTAAGAATAATAATCTTGATATAAATATCATATTTACTCATTAGAAACATTTTTATAACCATTCATGAAAGGCGGTAACAGAAAAATGAAATACACTTTTCATGGAGATGGAAGTCAATACATACATAGGAACGTTGTTTTCATTTACTTATTGTAAGAGTAAATGAATGTTAAATAATATTTTATCATTATATAATCATATAAATGTTATAATTATTATAATAATTAGATAATTATATCCTTTTTGGAGAAGAAAAATGATTCACTTCACTTTATGGAGGAGGTAGTCCGCACGTATGCACGAAGTGCATTATAATTTTTCAAAGGATAAAAAAGGCAATAAAAAATATGATATAATATCTTTATATAATTATAATTATCTCATGAATATCATATATAAAAATTAAATCCATAATTATAACAATCCTTGCAAGGAGGAGATATAAAATCAATAGTATCACTTTGTGGAGGAGGTGGTCCACTCATACGTACGAAAGATGTTTTCATTGACCATTAGATTAAATAGAATAAGAAAAAGGTTTTTTACTCCATAATAATAAAATTTAAATATATTTAAGATATTTATGTTGTAATATAATCATTTTTATGATATAATTGAAGGAGTTAGAAGAAGAAATAAAATAAAATAACTCGTTAAGAGTTATTATCTCTTCTTTGGAAATCCTCATTTGGATTACACATTAAGAATTATAGGTTGGTGTTTTGATTATCCCAGAACTACTAAGATTTTGGTATGGATGTTGGTAAAATATTTGGGTAGGTATTTTTTGATCTAAGTGAATAGAGTGGGATTAATAACAGAGCAGAAGGGGTTCTCTTTTGTAAGTGAATGGAGTATCACTCTTGTAAGTATAAAAAGTTTTAAAATATTATAAAGAATTATTCATGTCAAAGTGAAACCAAGGCACCAAAATTTCATATATATGTTTTAATAGTGTTATAAAAGACTCAACCAATCAAATTAAGATAAGTTTTGGGGTCATTTTAAGCCATATATTCTAGTTCAAAACCTTTAAGCATGATTTAACCTTAATTGTGTTAACCTAAATTTTTAAAATTATAACTTATCTATGTAAAAATAAATAAAATAATCCCTATAAGAAATTTACATGATGATTCCAAATATTTAATATATTTCATAATATTAATATTATATAAGTGGAATAAATTACTTTTAATATAAAAACAAAAAATGAATATAAAACTATTTTTAGGAAAATACTTGATTCAATAATAAAAAGAATTTTACATTGAAATCAATTGAAAAAAAATTATTTCCAAGAATTGTTTTGGTTATTTAATAAAAATATGAAGTTTTTCATACTTTTGGATCAATAAAAAACTGAATATCCCATTCTGACCATACCATTAAATACAAAGATCCAAAAATAGTTTTATATTTAAATAAAATATAACTTATGATCCCCAAAAGTATGCCTTAGGTTCCCAAATTCAAAATCATAATTTAAAATAAATTATTTAACTCCATAAACACTTATTTTTTTCATAAAATGTTTTTAATGTTTTTTAATTCATGCTTACATCATAATAATGTCATAAAAATGAAATTATTTTGAAATTTTGATATTTTCACTATTCACTCAAAAATAAACTATTTAAGAAAAATATCAAACATTCACCCTAAGATAAATTTTATATGGTGAGACCAAAAAATTAATTCTTTTTTTTCAAATTAAAATTATAAAATGTTGAAATTTAACTTTTAAATAAAACCAATAAATTCTTAGAAAAATTTAATTTAAATAGCAACTATTTCATTTTTCAAATTAAAACCATGCTTTTGTTCTTTACTTTGATAAAATTATTTATAAAACATAAATCCATAAATTTAAATTGAAAATTAATTTATATAAAATATAAAATAATTCCACATTCATTTACATATATCAAAATAAAAACCCAAAGAATAAGTAATGTATAACCTTTAAATAAAATATATTTCCAATGATGAAGTAATAATGATAATTTTAAATATATAATGATTCTATTTAATGGTATAATTTATATAATTGAAGTAAAAAATGATTAAAACATATCATCACATAGTATATAGGTTGGAATTTCTTCCTTGTAGCCTTTCAGTCGGGGTTAGATCCTCACGACCAAGCCTGACGTGACGAGTTGTCACCCTATCTTGAGGGCTGTCCTTTTATTTGGAATATAAATTTTTATAAATAAAATCCCATTATTTGTGTGATTTTATCATTGCATTTTATGTTTCTAGGTGTGTGTGTTGTAAAATCATGAATGCACAAATTTTATGTTCATTGTATTCACATCAACTTTATCACAACAACACTCAGTATTATCGAGGCATTGGGGACTCCTATTGGGTCATCAGACCCACCCCATACCCACATGCATAGAATTAGTTTTAACATATGTGGGTAGAACTTCATTTTTCCTCTTAGGAAAATATTGGATTAGCACTAGACATATGGTTCAAATTTAGGATATGGTGGAGGTAAAGGACTTGACATGATGGTGTGTAACTTAGGCTAGAAGCTAATGTATTTATTTTCAGTTATCATTCAGAATTTGTACAAGATAGGGTGGATTTTATTTATATATTATTTCATATCTATTTTCTATAACTCTGTCATGTTTTGATTCATCATATAAATAGTTTACTACATTTCATTGCATATTTTTAAGGATTTTGGATACCTTATTTTTCTTTATCTATGTGTATTTTTGGGATGTGAATTACATGGACAGGTCATGAAAAAAAAATTAATAGATTCAAGAATGACCCACGAGCATTATTTTAGGTGGTATATACTTTTAATGAATAAGTTTGTCCCTCACCACTATTCAGAAGCCTATGAAGTATGGGGAGGCATGTCTGAGGTCATGTAGTGACCCTTGTTTCGGTGTTGTTTAGGAGATCCAGTATCGGGAATTACAACATAGAATTAGAGATTCTTTTTGTATGGGGTGGTATAGTGAGATGTGAAGATAGGTCGTTGGGACTTGAGAGGTAGACTGAGCACATGCCTATCCATCTTGACATCGGTTGAAACCCAAGTTGTCAGCGGAAGACTAATGTTGGCACTAGGAACTGTATGGTGAGTGAGGTGTTGGACCGGACTGAGAATCCTGATGAGGAATGGATGAGACTCAGGATGAGTCATAGAGATTAGCCAGGAGCCAGTGAGTTGTACATGCATCATGATACTTGCAATTTTAGGGCATAATACACGCGCCTCTGTGAAGTCTTTTTTCATATTATTCTGAGTCATAATCCAAACCTAATTAAATAAACTAATGCTATAATTGATATTTTATTGATTACATCATTAGGGTTAATTATATTAATATGGATATGAGGGTACTAGTTTATTTATTGTGATTATGAAGTGTTAGTTTCACTAGCATGGGGAAATGGTTTTGGGGATATCTGTACTTTTTAGAAAAAACTATATTTTAAATGAAAACACATGTGGTGGAATGAGCTGCGTGTAAAATGGTTTTAATAAGTTTTTCTTTCTTTAAATGGATCACAGAGCAGGTTATTTTGAATTAGTTTTCATTTTTTTCATGTTTTGTGAAAAAGTAAGAAAAATTATAGTGTAAAAGAATATTTCAAATGGATTTAGAAAGTGGGACTAATTTTTAGGAAAGTGATGGGTTAGGATGATGATTTTTGGTGATTTTAGTTTTTAGATAAAACCCTAGGAGGCCAATGGGTGTTTGGAAAACATAGATGATTTTTAGCTTGTGTTGAATGTTTTAAACATGTTTTGAAATAATAACTGGTTTCATGTAAACTAGGACACTTGGAATTTTTTGTTTTTCCTAGGAGAAAATCTGATGCTTTAGTTTCATGCTCAACTTTTATGGAATGTTTTTTTTGGATCCACCATGTGGGATTGGTGGGTTGATACCTATATAGTTGGGTTTTGGGAAAATCAATCAGTTCATATGTAGACTGGGCTTTCTTGGTTTTCTGTGATGGATCAGAATAAACCTATGTATTTTAGATGTGTGTTCTGAAATCATGCTATAGTTTTTGAGAAATTTTCAAGTTCAAATATCATGGATGTATAATGTTATTGTGATTAACTAGCTATATGTTTTTTAGTGGGTTTAGGGATTGGACCTCTTGATGTGATTTTGATGATTTCATGGGTTGGGAAGCTTGGTATGTATTTTTTGTAATAAAAACCTATATTGGGGAGAACCATTAGTTTTAATTGGTCATTGGTAGTGGATTCCTATAGTGGGGATCACCATAAGTGTCAAGATGAATTGATTTTTGACACTTTGGTGTTTGGGATTAATAGGTGTAGTTTGGAACCATCTAGGTTCTTAATGATTGGTGTTTGGTGTTTGGAACTCAAGTGTGAGTGGGGTGGTCATGTACTATCATTACATTTGATGATGGACATGACATAGACCATAGATATATGTTTTTTGGTTCGGCAGAATAGTGATAAGGATACTCTTATGGTGGGTATAATCTCATTGGCCACAGGTGTATAACCCTCATGTCAGAAATTTCGTGATTGCAGTGAGGCTGGGTGTTGGATGGTTATGGGGGAATCAATATACCGGTGTTCAGGAAGATGTTATTTTATTAGTTTCCTCATTAAATTCTATGATCAAGGTATGTAAGTGGTGTTGTTTGGAGTTATTGCATTTTCATCGAGCTTGAGGTGGAGTTGGTGAGCTAATAGGATCGGTGTTGTGTCGAATCCCATGGCTAGAGTATGATGTTAAATGGTCTGTTTGTGGATTTAACTAAGGGTTTGAGCTAAGAGATGAGTTTATAATTTTGTTTGGGTGTCAAAAAAAAATTTGACTCCTCCCGATGTTAAGACATTGGCGTCAAGAAAGCTATAGTGCGCTAATGAGTAAGGTCAATAATTTTTGGGACAAGTCATCAAGGGGAGGACCTATTGGTGATTTTGTGTATAGTTTCATGTGGTGAGGTAAAAATCACATTGATGGAATATTTTATGGAATTTTTTAGGTGGTTTGAAGATTGAAGCAGGGTTTTGGAGGAAAATTATACGTATCTGGACTTGGTATTTGGAGTTGCACAATGGAAAAATGTTTGGAACTAATTAATGACATGAGGCGAGTAACCCATGAAGTGAAGACTATGGAAGGTCAGGGTTCATGGTTTAAGGACTACCACATATTATCTTGGATGATAATAATCATGGTGTGGAGTTAGTAATGAATTGTATCATTACGGGTTTTCAATTCTTAAGGGAATTTGAATTTTTGGTTTGGTGAGATGTTCATTTTTAGAAAAGGGACATAGATTGAGATTCCATGTCACGACCCTCTTATTCAAGGTGAGGGACGGTATAGAAAATGTCATGACCTTCCTTATTCAAGATGAAAAATAGATAATGACCCTCAAGTCTCGGGTCCAATAGGCCTCGGGGTGGCGACCAACACTAAGGGTATTCAAATCTCAGAAAATGGGAGGCATTGACCTTTTTTATAGTAAGAAAGATCAAGATATAAGATGTATCAACCATAAAAAAACTATAAGAAATTTATATAAAAGAATCAAAAATCCATCT
Source organism: Viscum album (assembly GCA_963277665.1). NCBI lineage: Eukaryota > Viridiplantae > Streptophyta > Magnoliopsida > Santalales > Viscaceae > Viscum > Viscum album. Next base: position 1,389,477,843 of record OY728126.1, on the reverse strand, counting down.
CACATGCATTTTTAAACTAAAACTTCTATAAATACAATAAAAACTCCAAAGTAAATACCAAATTAACAAAGCTAAGCAACAACACAGCTATTATCCCAGCCCCTAAGCTAGTAAGGTCCATCACAGTCCATGTAATCTCCCTAGAAACCTTAAAATAGTTTTATATACATGGGGTGATCATAAAAGTATACTCGGTAGGAAAATACAATGTATCACATGCGCAAGTGGGAGAAGCATAATAATGACCCTTTGAGAAAAAAAGTAGAAACTCAAAAGCACAAAACAAGGTATACTATCCACCCCAACCTCACCAAGTAATGCTCACCAAATAACGAAAGTAAAGTAAAGTAAATTAGTAATCACATTAATATTTTGGTACCTCACACCACTTCCCACTAGTTAACAGATCATCCCTAATGGAAAACATCCTGACGCTTCCACACTCTTTTGCAAGCCCCACTGTCACAACCTATCCACACACACCTGGAGCACATACCACATCATGCCTACAAACACTTGGACCACTACCACATCACATCCCACCCACAGACACCTAGGCCACAAACCATAACCTCATCCCAAAGACACCTAGGAAAGTGTAACATATCTCATCCTGAAGACACCTGAAAATGCACCTCGCCTATAGACACTTGGGCCTAAAAACTCCCCCACAATCTGCCCGAAGAGTCTTGGGCTACCAATGCCTATGAGAGGGAGTAGAGAAGAGCCAATAACCATCCATCCATACTCCAAGAGGGATTTTGGGAAAAACAACCTCCCCCATGAAATGGGGGTGTTCAGAACATAGTGCTCAACTAGAGTGGGGTGCACATAAAAATTACAAATAACTACAAGTATATATATAGGTACCAAACACTCAACACAACCTATGGGTTCTGAAACAGACAATCATCCCACACAAAACTTCCCTTTCTACCACATCGAATGCAGAACCAAAGCCATCCATAGACATAATTCATAACCCCAACTGATTCATTTGACCAATTATCACTCTGCATTAAACAATTCATTTATTTATTTATTCCATCCCTACCCAAGACACTACTCTTCACAACACACTACAAGTGACATCATAACCCACACACACTTTAAAAAAATCTCTAGAAACTCTAAATAAAACATCCATGAAAGGTAACGTTATCCATCTTCAAAATTATCACTCCCAAACCATCTTCGAAAGCCCCATTGGATGAAAACACCACATTCAGTAGGACAACAAAACACAATCAGGTTGCACTCCCACTTCATGAATAGACCATGCCTAACAACCATAACACGACCTAGATGCAGATTCATTGTTCAACAAGTTCATCAATTCCATGATCAATCAATCCCTCAACCTGAGATACCATCACACCACCCGCACCACCCCATAAACATAGCCACACCCCCAGCCACAACACCATATGATCATCGTAAGACACAAGGATGAATGTAACCACACACAAGCACACAAAACAATCAATGTGTATTTAGATTTAGCAGCACTCATTTTTTAATTTCACTTTCATTATTCATGGGTGATCACATAAACTAGTTCAATCTTGGGGCATCCATTTATTTAACTGAATATATGTGATTAATCAAATTCTCATATTTACAACCATTAAATAGAGGATCAACAATAATGTTGAATCATCACCCGTGTGCAAGAAAATACCATCAATAGCCATGATTTTTAGAAGGATACAACCCATACGATTCAAAATAGGGATCAAATTCAACAGATAAAACAAATAATCATTATAAACATAACCTTGTCCCTCATTTATCTTTGTTAAATTGTTTTCAATCATACCTATAAGAAGAAATCAGAACACCCACCCCGCAATATACACAATTAAAAGACAGATGAAGGAATTCCTACCTTGGAAAACCGACGATCATCAACTCATCCTTGTGCCAAAAACAATGTGTCGTGCAAGAAGAAAAAGACTCTAAGGGGAAACTCTACCGACATCCATAGCACAGATTAAACTCCTTAGGGAAGAAAGTTTTTAGGTATACAAATAGGAAACAGAAACACACTGGCAAGAGAATATCTCAGCTTAGAAGATTCAGATCTTATATCAATGGAAGGGAATAGTTTTAAGGTCCATTAAAGTCGGATCATGGTAAATACCATGCAATCTGACTATTTCAAAGTCTCGAGAGCATTATGATATTAAATATATAATTAATATCCTTTGAAATTTTTTTATAAATTCTTAAACATTATAGTTAACTCATTTAGTGTCAAATAAAATGTAAACTGGTGAAATTAGAAAAACTAGGAAAAACTGGAAATGACTCACTGATAGGTGAGTCACCGACTCCAAACTCACTGACGAGACTCCCCAACACCACTCACTAATTCCCAACCTATTGATGTCTGACTTATCGATTCCCAAGCTACCAACTCTTGACCTACTGATGCCCAACCTTCTGACGCCCCACCTGCGAATGCCCGACCTACCAATGCCAAACCTTCCGACTCCCGGACCTACCGACGTCTGACCTACCGACACCCAACCTACTGATGCCCGACCTACTGATGTTGGGCTATCGACATGAGCTAATGATACCACCTACCAACGTGACCTATCAACACTAAGTCACCAATGAAAAAAATGGACATTTGGAAAACTCTTGAAATGAGATTTTGTTGACTCCCAGAGCACCCAAAACACTATATTTTGACAAAGTAATGAAATGGTGAGGTTCAGAACAATACATCAGATACCTATAAAACTATTCTCACCCCATAGAATTAAAAACCAAAACAATAATAAGGGGGGGTCCAAAAAAACTTTATGTAATATACCTCTCAATGATAAACCGCCCTATATTTTTCGAAAGGTGGAGTGAAACCCCAACATCCAAGAACACATCCTCTCACATCCATTAACCCAAACATCCATAAGATACCCCACACAAGCACCAACTATCCATAAACACGAATTAGGGAATTACTTCTTCCATATCAACTTATTATCTTCTTTGGGCAACACCGACTTGCACGCACAGGTTTAATCGCATCTCAATTAATGTGTATCGATTATGAATCAGGTACTCCCCTTTCTAAAATTCAGGACTTCATCACACATTATGAAATAAGGAATAAACCCATATTATAGAAAATAAGTTTCAAACATTACATCACAAATCAAAACACCCAAGAAAACTCAAAATAACTCCAGGTATTGGGCACACATCTGCGTCTCCATTTCCCAACTACTCTCCTCCCGGACATCATGCCTCCACAACACGCAAACCAAAGGAATGGTTCGTCCATGCAGCACCTTCTCCTGATGATCATGGATCTCCACTAGTCACTCCAAAAATATTACTTCACCCTCGATATCCAACTCAACCCAGTCAATGACATGGGAGTCATCATGAAGATACCAAAGAAGCTAGAAGACATTAAAGACATCGTGGATCCTCTACAACTTTGGTGGAAATTTCAACTTGTATTCCACCTTTCCAAATCTCCCCAACACCTCAAAGGGTCTGATGAACCTTGGAGAAAGTGTTCTCCATTGTACAAACCTCTATTGCCCATGGTGACGGGAAACCTTCAAGAACATGTGGTCTCTAACCTCAAACCCTAAAGGCTTCCACCTATGATTGTTATCTGACTTCTTCTGGTCCTGCACTTCCTTCATCCTCTCACGGACAAGATTCACCTTCTCTATAGTACTATATACCACATCCAAACCAAGATCAACTATCTCCCCAACTTATGTCCAACACAAAGGTGATCGATACAGTCTCATGTACACGGCTTCAAATGGATCCATTCCAAAGGGAGAGTGATAGCAATTATCGTAAACAAACTATATCAAGGGAAATTTTCACACCCAAGACCCACCAATGTCCAAGACACTTGCTCTAAGTATGTCCTCCAATGTCTGGATGGTCCTCTATGTCTACCCATCTGTCTGGGGATGGAAAGCAGTGCTAAGGAATAACTAAGTTCCAAAATCATGTTTCAATCCCCTCTAGACTCGTGAAGTAAAATGTGTGTCCTGATATGAGATGATATATCTAAGAAACCCATAAAGCCACACCACCTCATCCACATACCTTTTCTCTAAGGAATCCACTATGCTCACATCCTTGATTGCTAATAAGTGAGCCGAATTTGTCAATGAATCCACTACTACCCATATTTCATCGCATCCTCCCTGAAAGTTGGGTAATCCTATGATAAAATCCATTCATATGTCATCCCACTTCCACTTGGGGATATCTATGGGCTGAAAAAAAACAAATGTAAACATAGTGATAAGCCTTTACTTACTATCACATCAATCACTTTTCCACAAACTATTCCATAGATCACTTCATACCAGGCTACCAAAACTATTCTCTCGGGCCATGATACATCTTCGAAAATCATGGGTTCGCCACTAAGGGTGAGTTATAAAACTCATAGAGAACTCCCTCACACATCTCCACTAGAAAAAATATCTTCCCATCAAACAACATTCAATTATAGCTATCCTTCGACCATCCCTCCAGAGCATCACCCTAGTCAATGCGATCATGCATCACCTATGTCTTCTAGTCTCCCCACTTAGAATCCTCCACCTGATACCTTAGAGATGACTGCACCATCATATGAAACAGATATCCTCTATTTCCATCCATTCCTTCATCTAAGTGTAAGCCTTCAAACTCCTTCATCGCCTTCCAAGCATTTTCATATTTCTGAATAACCTCCTTCTGTGACTTCCTACTCAAATCATCAGCTATAAAATTACCCTTTCCAAAAGTGTAATAGATATCAAAGTTGTAATCCTAGAAAAACTCCATCCACCTCTATTTCTGCATGTTCAAATCACATTGGTAAAAGATGTACATCAAGATCTTTTGATCCGTCAAGAACACTAATCACTCTCCAATGAGGTAGTGTTTCCACAACTTTAGTGAAAACATGACTGATTCTTCATCCAAATCATGGGTGGAATGGTTACGTTTATGGGGATATAACTTCCTAGAACCATAATAGATCACTCCTCACTAATTCATCATCACAAATACCAAGTCTAGAAGCGAATCCTCAAAAAACACCTTGAACATCAAACCCTCCTTTGGAAACTGGAACATTGGAGCACTGGAGCACTAACCAAATTCCCCTTCAGATAGCCAAACACGGCCGGGTACTGCTCTCTCAACAAAAAAGCTTTCCCTTTTCTAGTTAGATCTAAAAATGAATCTACTACTAGAGAAAAATCATGAAAAACCCTCCAATAATATCCTTACAGACTGAGAAAACTATGAACCTATGCCACATTCTTGGGTGCTTCCCAAGAAACAACTACCTCGACATTCGAAGGATCTACTTATATACCCTCTTGACACACCGCTTGTCCAAGGAAGTGGACATCCTGTTTCCAAAACATAAACTTGGACAACATACCATAGATCTAGTGACATTAAAGAACCTCCAAGATAGTTCTAAGATGCTCAGTATGCTCCTCCTCTGACTTTGAGTAGATTAGGATATCATTGATGAATGTGGTGACTAACCAATCGAGGAACTCATGAAAGACAAAATTCATAAGTCTAATGAAGACAACTGGTGCATTCATAACATTGAATGGCATAACCACAAACATGAAGTTACCATACTTGAACCTGAAAGCAGTCTTCGGGATTTCACCCTCCTTCACCATCAACGGGTGATACACAGACCGTAGATGGATCTTATAGAACTAACTTTCTCCCCTTATATAGTCAAAAAGATCATATATCCTATGAATAGGGTAACAGTTCTTGATCGACACCTAATTCAACCTCTGGTAGTGTACGAACATACTTATACTACCATATAACTTCTTTGATAAAAAGACTAGAGCACTCCATGGCGACAAAGTGGGCTAGATAAAGCCCTTATTCTTCATATTTTCAATCTGAATCCTTAACTCCCATGGCCCAGAAGGTGTTATCTGATAAGGATACATCAAAATTAGAGAAGCACCATGCTGAAAGTCTATCAGGAACTTAACATCACATAGAGGTGGTAGAGTCACAACCTCCTTAGAAAAAACATCCAAGAACTCCCTATCAACTCACAGAACCTCCACCATCTCATCATCCACCGATTCCACTGATAGATCATCTAACAATCAAAGAAGAGGCTCCACGTGCCGGCTACCCAACTGAAAACTCTTCTCAACAATGAAAGATACACACTGACCATCCATTTTTAAAAACATGAATCTTCTTCAAAAGTTTTTGATGATAGGATGCACATAAAAAACCATTCGATGCTAATGATGACATCGTATGGCTGCATTTTTAGCAAGAAGAGATCCCCACTGTACTGATGTGTCCCCAACATCAACATACTTCCCAGGAAAACATTAGAAAAGCTGGTGTGACATCTGACTGGTGTGCTCAACACTAAGGTCACAAATAGTCTCTCTATGTCTATTCCTAAAACATGGGCTAGAGTGGATGCAAAGAAGAAGTGTGAATCTCCCGAATCAAATAAAGCACAATAAAGAGTACTGAATGAATTGATTGTAGCTTGAACTATCTTTGGACCCAGTGGAACTGCTACTAATGTAGCGTAAAACTAACTATAATCTAGTCCTCTGACCCTATACTATTGACTACCTAATCAACCACATCTGGATCGATGTCCCTAAGGAATTACCTGAGGTCGGACTCCGCCAACTTCATCTTCACTCGGTGGAGTAGGAGCCTGTTATCCCTACTACTGAAATAGCCTAGATGGAAACTACTGCTGAGGCAGGAACTGAACCTAACCACCTCCACCACACTGAGCTCAAACTTGGAACTGACTCTAAAGGTACCCATAGAATCCACAAGAGAAACAACTTGGTCCCAAGACTATGGTAAAAGCACGAGGACTGGAAGGTCAAAACTGAAACTACTGAGGTCGACTCCCTACTGGCCAAAACCATGAATTGCCTACCACCTAAGACTTGTTGCTGATATCCTTCTCCTTTTAATAACTCATCTGGAACACCTCTCACAGTATTCCTCCTCATGATTTCATCCTCTCAACCACTTCTTCCTTATTTTTAACCTCTAAGTATGCCGGTAAGGTAAAGGGAGTAACTGCATACTGGAGAGAAGGAAGAAGTGCCTCCTCTAAGCGCCTCAGGTTAGACTCTTCATCGGAAAATATATACGGAGCAAAGAAAAGGAGATCCTTGAAAGTGATCCCCAGTTCCTGTACCAACATACTCCCCTACTGGAGGGATAGTAGATCCTATTGCCTCCCATCCTTCTAGGCTGAAGAAAGGAATTCTGCCAAGAACTCCTTCTCGAAATCAGCCCACAGAACATCAGTCTCCATCCTATCCCTCAGGTAGAGAGTCCACCACTAACATGTAGCACCCCACATATATCTCACCACTAGAGGAACCCAATACTCCATCGGATCCTAGATCAAGCCAAAGGTGATCACCAACTCCTCAAGACAACTCTTCATCTCTGTGTCTGAAACACTACCCTCATACTTTCCCGGAGTCATCTAATGGAAATTGCCTAATTTTCTTCACCACTGGTTATCCTCCTTCAATGGATCAACCATCTTCTGATCAGTCAGGTCAGCCTACTGAGCCTTTGCAACTCGTTCCACACACAGACAATGACCGGGTCCCAATGTTGAAAAGGTAAACAGGGAACTCCTATGCCAGAGTAGTATGGAATTTATTTAGGATTTATTTTAACTCATTGTAATTTTAATTTCCCAAAAAATCCCAAAACAAAAAATAACATAATTCATCATGATGCATGCACCTTTCCTAGGGTCTCTACCCTACAAACAGTGTAGCCTCATTTGGTGGTTCGGTGGACGCAGAGTCCTTGCATAGGATCATAGGGGATCCTAAGATCTCATGTCCTATTAGGTCTTCCCTAGCCTATGTCACACACCAAGATCACTTAACATTGTTTCCCTATCATCCCATGCAATCCTCACTATGCCTAACTCAAAACTCTATCTTATCTCTCAACTGTCACCTCTGATACCATTCTGTCACAAAACTCCTTCTTCAAGATTAGGGAATAGATGTTAAAGTGTTGTGACCTTCCTCATTCTAGATGAAAAGGAGATAATGACATTTAAGTCCCACCTCTAATAGGCCCTGGGGTGGTGACGAGACCCAATGGTATTCAAATCTCACAAAATGGGAGGCATTACCCTTTTTATTTATATTAATAAAGATGAAGAGATAAGATGTATCAACCTCAAAAAAACTCAAAGACATGTATATAAAAGAAGACAAAATCTATACCACATGCATGTTTAAATTAAAACTTCTATAAATACAATGAAAACTATAAAGTAAATTCCAAAAGTTCAATGCTAAGAAGAGACACAAAAACTATCCTGAAACTCGAGCTAGTAGGGTCCATCATGGTCTGCGTAATATCCATAGAAACCTGAAAATAGTTTTATATACGTAGGGTGAGCATACAAGTATACTCAATAGGAAAATCCAACGTCACTCGTGCACAAGTGGGAGCAGCATACTAATTATCCTATGAGAAAAATAGCAGAAACTCAAAATCACCTAACAAAGTATATTATCCACCCCAACCTCACCAAGGAACACTCACTAAATACTGCAAGTCAAGTAAAGTAAATAAGTAATCACATCAATATTTGGGTACCATGCACCACTTCCTAGGGATTAACTGCTCATCCCTAATGGAGAACATCCTGACGTTACAATAATCTTCCACAAGAACCACTATCACAACCTACTCGCACACACCTAGGCCAAATACCACATCCTACCTGCAAACACTTGGGCCAAAACCACATCACATCACACCCACAAACACCTAGGCCACAAACCACAAACTCATCCTGAAGGTACCTAAGAAAGTCTAACATATCTCATCCCAAAGACACCTGGGAAAAATCCCTCACCTGTAGACACCTGTTCCCCAAAACCGCACCACAACATGTAACAGCCCAAGCTTCCACTGTATGTTTCCCAATGAATAATGCAATAGCTTTCATTGTACGCAAATTCGATATTCTAACACACTGCAACCAATCAAACTAGCCATTATGAATAGTAATAACCACTTTTTAAAATTTTATAAATTTTATTTTTCACAATGGACTTCATTTATGAATTTGGAATATCGAAATTAGCTTGGGGTGAATTTTTTTTATTTTTCGAAAAACATTCAATTTTTGATGAATAGTGAAAAACACTGCGTTATTGTTTAAAACTGGATTTTTTTATTTAAATAATTATTTAAATTTATTTTAGGTCCAAATAGATACATAATAACTATATAAGTTCAATTTAATTCATTGGAGTCATTTTATAATAAGTCTAGATATATAAAAATTTTATTGAACTTTTTACCGTCTTTTACCCACCTCCTAGGACCATTTGAAAATTTGCATAAAACTTAATTTTACCGCTTCTGTGAGTTGAATATAAAAAATATGATAGACATGGTTAATATCAGTAAGTAAAATTTGGTTCAATAAGATAAAAAAAAAATTTAATAGTAACTTTTGACTTTTATTTACCACTGTTAAAAGTAAATAGGGTAATTCAGGGTTAACATAATATCACAATTACCCTAACACATGTCCTAATTATATTGGATAAGTGTAATTCGACCAAAAACAACCTTAGGAATAAAATATGATCCCCTTTGATCCACTTTTATTAGATTAGGACATTTATTATTATTTTATTTAAAGAAGAGTTAAAAGAGTTAAATTCAAAGTTTAATAACTAAACCATTTTTAATATAGGGTTACACACAATATAAATTCTACTATAATTATTCATTAGAAAGATAAAAAAATTTCCTACATAAGGGTATTTTATTTATAATTTTTATACATTAAATAATTTAATTTATTTATGACACAATGATGATGCAGTAATTACCTAATTAATGAAGGCTTAAATTAATTAATATTATAAATATCCAAATAAATGGAATTTGATACTTTTGATGAATTGAACAAATTTTATAGGTTACTGTGACATGTTATGGTTGATTAAATAATTTTTTTCGAAGTAATCATACTGTTATGATTTTCACAAAAACAAAATACTAAATAGTGTCAAAATTGACCTAATTAAGTTTTTAAAAAAAATACTATATTATTAATTGATATAATATTTCTAAAAATATAAGGTTCGGACAAATTAATTAGATAAGGATATATATATATTAATAATGAACCACTTTAGGTTCTCTTGGATGTTTATAGTAAGTTTATTAACCATATAATATAAAAATACAAAGAGACATGGTAAATGACAAACTATTTAACTAATAGTAAAATCTAAAAGATAAGGTTAATATGGTGACCTAAACCAATATAAAACCTATTTGTTGAAGTTTTTTAGACCCATACCCACCTTATAATATAAATAAATCATTTTTGAACCATTAGAAACCAAAAATAATTTTATTATAAAATAATATTTCTAGATTTTCCTAAAGTGACCCACACCTCTCTTATAAAAGGGTACTTCCCCTTCTCTTAATTTCACACCTTCCAAGACATTTGGATCCACCAAAAACTGCCCAAATATCCTCAAAAATTTCCTCCCTTCATCCTAGAGGCCTTACTTTGGTCATAAATCCAACCTAAGGAGACCTTTTGATCAAATCAAAAGGAAGAACCCGAAGAAGAGGTAAATATTTCATCACCTCTTTCAAGTTCTTTTCTTCTTCCACTTCCTCTTTATTTGTTGTTTCCATTATAAAATAATAACTCCAGTATTTTCTATATAATATGATGTTATTATAAATATGGTAAAATCATATTCTTTATTATATCCATCCTATAAATGAAAAAGTCATTATATGTGTGTACGTATGACTTACCATCTCCATGTCGAGGTGTAGTTTGTTATTCAAACACTTCATTATTTTGGATGGGTATATTAATGAATATAACTAATGTAAATAATAAATATAACATTTTAATGATTATTTATATAATATATACCATCTAATTAAATATTATTTCACCATCAATGTAATGATATTGTTGCTCGTGTGTACGTACAGATTACCGTCTCCACGAACGAGATGAGATTCATTCCCCATCGTAATAATTCAAGAATAATTTTTATTTTATGATTAAAAATAATGTTTATGAATATAATATCATTAGGTATATGAATCAAATACATCCTATCCATAACAAACATTACTTATGTAACCAATCATATATGGGAAAATGAATCCGTTAACACCCGAAAGGATGATACTACTGAAATATTATTAACAAAGCAATATTAGAGGGTCATATATGATATCATATTTATGTAGATAGTTATTTTATAATTTAATAACAATTATTTACAATTATACAGGATTTTAACATACCATCGACCAAATAAAAGTACATGGTAAGGGTTAATTCTAGAATCTCTTTACTTATCCAAGGTTATTAATACGTAAGTATCTACTGGGACCTCTTTATCATCCACATCCATGTTTTATTGAAAATGTAATTCAAAAAAATTTAAATATTTACTACATTATGGATTAAAGTAATTTATACCCTTATTTGACCATATATGTTTGGAAAAGAATCTTTCCGTCGTTTTCCAAACATGGTACTTTATGACCTTATCAAGGTAAGAATGTTTTTTTTACTTATAAAATGGGTGTGGATATTTTCCGTTGTTATATCATCATTGAAGCTTCCCATAAAATCTTATAATAATATTTTCAAAATAAATTTTTTCTTTCATAATTATATGAATTTTAAATTATTTCAAAATAGAAAGTGATATTTCTCTAAAAAAAGTTTGGATTTCATCTATGTCAACATCCTTTTGATGGATTTTAAGCTTGTTTGAAGTTTATTTATTATGATACAAATCTTTCATATTGTATTGAAGGTTTTGTGATATGTTTTAATATGGATGTGTTATTCTTATACCATTCATGTTTTATGGAAAAAGTATTCAAATTTTTTATGCTAGTTTTAATACGAAAGTTTATGTTATGTTTAAACCATTTCATATGAGGAATGCATTGGACTTAGTAAGTGATGGGTGGAGCCCGCTATAGCTCCTCGATTCATCGGTAGGTCTCATGAGACAAACTAGTGTCTTGGAACAAGGCCTTGAAAAAATCTTATTTGTAGTCTTGGCACAAGGCCTTGACTATGTGGTTATGAAGTCTGGCATTATGCATTCCATCATAATGAAAGTGACTATTGATATTGCATTTGATTATTAGACTAGTAAAATATCCATGTGAATAAGCAAATGGAATTATTTGATTTTATATTTTCCATATTATACTAAAGTTTAATTTTAAAAGTCTTTTTTTAGTCTTATACATGCCTTAAATGTTGATGCTTATTTATTAATGTTTTCGCTATATTGTTATCCTTTCTGAGCATCTGAGCTCACACCTTTCTATGTTTTATTTTTCCCATGAAGTGAATATGTATTTTATGGTTGACATGAATGGATAGCATAAGGATATAAGTGTGTTCAAAAGGGGAAAAAAAGTGGTTGATGTTTTTATTTTATGATGTAATGTAAAACTTATGAATGTATCTAGTACTTTCAAGGCTACTAAACTGATCGGTCTTTCGGGATTTGATCCCTTGTGATCATGCCAATATTATGTAATAATGCATCGACTCTGGGTAACTAGGGTTGGGGTGTTATAGATGGTATCAGATAAAGTTTAGTAAAAACCTTGGAAACTATATTTAGAAAAACTCTAATTAGATAACATTACCCTAAGATATACTTTGTGGATTAGTATAGAAGAACTTCCTAAAAATTTGGTAATGTAGAGATTTTGTGAGTTTTCCAAGCAATACATCCATTTCTGGATATGAGTATGTAGAGGCGGATCTAGCACAGATGTACCTAGGGGTAAAACCCTGAAAACACCGCTTTGAGATAGAATCGAATGGGAACTGGTGCATGACAACGGGCCTTTTTGCACTCTTGGTTACGACACTCCCGGAGGATTTGCTTAGGATAATTATCATTTTCTCTAAAAACCATTATGAAGGGTTTATGAGTATATACTTACTCAAATAAAACATTTTTATAATTAGGTATTATATTCATAAATTGTTCAATTTATGTTAATTGTTTTACATGTTTGAATTATGTGTTGTGATTCATAAACTAATCTAGTGTATTACATTGTTTAGAAATGGCGCCTAGTGGAAGGAATGGAAACCATATCAACGCACGTAATCCATGTGTGGATTTCCCTCCTACTCAAGATAATTATAGTGGATCTGGTGAAGTAACTGGTGTTGATCATCTTATCACCATACTGGGACAACTCGCTCAGGTTATGAATAATAAAATTACCCGTATAAAGCACCCTGATCCAAGATGTGGAGGATCAATGTTAGACCGCTTCATTAGGAAACAACCCTCAACATTCAATGGGAGTACAAATACATTAGTTTCTGAGCAATGGATAAGTTCCTTAGATAAAATATTTCATGCTTTGGGGAGTAGCGAAAGGGGAAAAGTTGTCATTGTAGTTTATCGCCTCACGGGAGATGCATATTAATGGTGGTCATTAATCCAAAAAACAAAGGAAGATGAAGAAGTATCAAACATGGAATGGATAGAGTTTAATGTGGTTTTCTTAGAAAAATACTTTCCTCATGACCATCTAGTGGATATAGAAAGGCGATTTCTGAGTCTGAGGAAAAAGGAGGATGAGAATGTCACAAAGTATGAGGCTAACTTTACAAGGTTAGCAAGGCATGCAGCAGATTATATACGTAACCCAAGGAGTAAGATTAATCGATACTTTAATGGGTTAAAACCATTTCTCCACCAAGAATTAGTCTCAAAATCCTTCTCATCATACTAAGATATAGTCTCATGCACTATCAAGACAGAAAATGAATTTTCTAAGTCTTAAGACTTCAAAGCAAAGCAAAAGAAGAAGAGATTTACTAAACACTCTCGAAATGGAAATAAGGGGAAGAAGGGAAAAGTTGAATATCCATCCTGTGGTAAATGTGGGAAGAAACAACCTGGTACTTGAATGAATGGAATGGGAGTCTATTACAAGTGTGGTAAAAAAGGACACCAAGCTCGTGATTGCAAGGAGAAGAAATAGGTTGTCAATGTTGAATGCGATAATTATAGTGAAAATGGGCATTATGAAAATGAATGTCCTAAGATCCAGGGGAAATTACCTCAGAAAAGGATAAGGGAGAAAGGACAAGCTTATACGATCACTACTACAGATTTTGAAGCTCCAAAAGACGTGGTGGTAGGTAATTTAATGGTTTCCTCAAGTTTAGCCAATGCTTTATTTGCTTTTGGATCATCACATTGTTTCATATCTTCCCAGTTTTCTAAGAAAATTAGACATTTTAAATATGACTTAACAAGGTATTTTTCAGTCAAAACACCTAAGAGAAGTATCATTGCAAGAAAGTTTTGTGAATCAGTTCCCATTAGGGAATATAAATGTTCTTTATCTGCTGATCTCATCATCATACCCATTATTTAATTTGATATGATCCTCGGAATGGATTGGCTTTCAGACCATGATGTGAAAATTTATTGTAATAAGAAGGAGGTTACAATTTTCTATGATGATAAGGAGTACCTTATCTTTAGAGAAGAAATGTCACCATCTTATTCTTATCTAGATCCACCCCCAGTATCTCTACTAAATTCAATTATTAGAGAGGAAGAGAATAAAATAACTGTGGGTGAGGAAAAGAATGTTTGAATAAAGGACGTACCTATTGTGCAATAATATGTTGACGTGTTTCCAGAGGATTTACCTGAACATCCACCGAAATGAGAAATTGATTTTTATATTGATTTAATTCCTAGTTCAAGGACCATATCGAAGACCCCTTATAGAATGGCCACTATTTAATTAGTGGAACTAAAGAAACAACTAGAGGAATTGAGTAACAATGGATTTATTCACCCTAGTGTTTATCCATGGGGATCCCCTATCATTTTTGTTGAGAAGAAAGACATATCTATGAGGTTGTGCATTGACTACAGGGAGATCAATGATATAACAATAAAGAATAAGTATCCCCTACCTCACATTGATGATTTATTCGACCAACTTCCTGGAGCTTGATATTTTTCAAAAACTGACCTTCGATCTGGATATCATCAGCAATGTGTAAAGAAGGAAGACATTCCCAAAATTGAATTTCGAACCAGATATGGGGCTTATGAGTTTACAGTAATTCCTTTTGGATTGACTAATACACCCTCTGTCTTCATGGATCTAATGAATAGAGTTTTCAAGGAATATCTTTATGACTTTTTGTTAGGACCAATAGGGGCCTATATACCCTGAGAGGGGGGTGAATCAGGGTATGGATATTCTTTTTCAAAATTCTTCCTGCCCCACTGGATCTTGACCTCTTTATTACAAGGGTCACTTTGTTTGCACTTGTGTGTTTATTATGATCACTTATTTTCTTCTTTGTCTGATGATGATGCTTCAAATGCAATGCATGGAAGTAAGCAGGCAGACACAAAGATTTTTACTTGGTTCACCCTCACTGGGCTATGTCCAAGGAGCATACGCCGACAAGTTTCCATGCCTACTAATTCCACTAAACTTCACTAGATATGGATTACAATGTTCGGGCTAGATCACTTCTATGCCCAGACTCACTGCCTTTACAATGTTTAGGGTCAGCTCACTACTTTCCCAAGGGTCACTCCCTGTTTCTCTCTCTCTCGCTCACTGCCGGTGGAGAGGATCACCTTTTTCCTCTTCCTAAGCTCACTGCTCTGTGAAGGGATTCACTCACAGTTTATAGACCTGTGGGTCTCTTCATTTGCATGAAAGAATGCATCCTTAACTGATGATGAATGATCTGTTAATGTCCAAATTTCATCCACTGATGAATATCACTTTGCCTCTGAACACTGGGCAACTACCTTTGGAAAGTACCTTCGCAAAGCACCCTACTTCGCGAAGCTCCCAATTTCGCAAAGCTCAAACAAGCCTACGTGAAGCTCCTGCCTTTTCGCTAAGCTCTCTGGCGAAGCTCTCTCGCGAAGAACTCTCGCGAAGCTCAAATCGTTGCAAAGTAACTTCTCTGGCGAAGCTCACTGAGCCAGCACGGAGCACACAACTTTCACGGAGCTAAAATAGTCGCCGCGAAGCTCCCCTTTCACGAAGCACACTGCCTTCGCGAACCACCTCTGCGAACCGAGAGCAATTGATTTTCTCTGAAAATTCTCTCTTCTTCTCTCGAGGGGGTCGGCCTCTATTTATAGGCGATTCCACCAACCCTCGTCCCTTCTGCGCGAAGTCAACGCCATGTCATCTCAAATCGCGAAGCTCTAAAGATTCCGCAGGAATTCTGTCCAAATCGCAAAGCACCACGGCACTTTACCGTTCGCGAAGCTTGACGTAGTCATGAAGAATCACCGTCAACATACCTTCGCGACTTCGCCGTGAAGCTCCCTCGCGAAGCCCTTCTCCGCCGCGATGCGCTTCAGCCTCTGTTGTTCGCGAATCTTGACGTAATCGCGAAGACTCACCGCCTCCATTCTTCTGGTCTTCGCGATTTCCAAACCATGAATCCTATCATCGCGAAATTCATGCCTTTACCATATTAAATTATGATCTTCATGGAAATCCTATTTTCGCGATGTTCACCAACCTCCAAATTTTGGACCCCAAAAATTTGGCAAACACTGGGAAACGGTGCCACCTTGTACTGCTCTTTTTGTACCGCCTCCATATCGTCCTTTCCTTTGTTATCGTTCTTTTTCAACAAGGATTGTCAACAAATTCTCGGGAACTCAATGAAAACCTTCTTTGTCAACAAACACAATCAACCCAAAAATACTACAATGTTACCTTGAGGGATTTTTGGCCAACAATCTCCCCCTTTGGGTTTGTTGACAACTCTTCACAATTCTACTCAGAAAGATTTTCTGCACTTTGATACCTCACTGAGTCTTCTTCCAGTCGCTACCACCATTCGCCTCTTGAGATTCTGATAGCGTTGAAGGATTCACTTAACACGTACTCTAAGCCCACATGAGCAATGCTCGGCGTGAGAAACAAGAGTAGTATGAAAAGTTCATCAAAGAATCACTTCATGTCATACCCCAATTATCGATTCCACCCTGATACCAATTCTTAAATTGATACCAATTTTTGAACCACACTGATACCAATTGGTGAATTATTAAGTTGATACCAATTGTTGATAGTTGGACACCGTCTCACACCATTCCAACACCATTGTTCTGCTTTTATCACGATCCTCAGCTGTCGTGATTTCTATGCTTTGATCGATCACTTCTAGCATCGTCAGATTTAAAAATCTCCCCCTTTCTCATTTCTCCCCCTATCTGGCTGATCCACTGGTCAGCTTCTCCCCGTATCTGTCATGATTTCTAAAATAGCCACACTGTCTCCCAATCACTATTTTCTCCCCCTTTAACAAACACTATTTTCTCCCCCTTTGTCAACGAACCCCAAGGTCACTCCTTTGAAGCCCGTAACATAGTAGAGAACACATATCAGCACATTAGGGAAAAACGCATCATACCTCGGGGAGAGGGGGGGTTGGTCCCACATCCACACTATTTCAAGTGTGGGGAATCGACTGAACTCCCAGAGCCAGTCGATGCCTCTCAAAAGCTTCCTTGGGTAAGGCCTTTGTCAGAATGTCTGCAACCTGTAGCTCTGTAGGCACATACTCCAACTTCACGATCCCCTGCTCAACCTTCTCCTTGATAAAATGATACTTAATCTCAATGTGATTTGTCCTTGAATGATGGATGGTATTTTTTCTAAGATTTATAGCACTTGAGTTGTCACACTGGATTCCGATCGGAGACTTCACTTCAACTCCCATATCTTCAAGCTGCTTCTTCATCCACAATAATTGTGTGCATGCTTGAGTGTCCACAATATACTCAGCTTTGGCGGTGCTCAATGAAATGAAATCTTGTTTCCTACTTAGCCATGAAATACATAGCCCGCCAAGATAGAATGCACCACCTGACATTGATTTCCTATCATCCACTGAATCGGCCCAGTCTACATCAGTATATCCCGATAACTCTGTCTGAGATTTATCAGTATATGTCAAGCCAAAATCCAATGTGCCCTGGATATACCGAAGTATTCTTTTCACTGCAAGCATGTGGCTTTCCTTGGGATTACTCTGATATCTCGCTACTTGGCATGTGGCGAATACAATTTCAGGCTTTGTTGCGGTCAAGTACAGAAAACTGCTGATAATCTGCCTGTTTCTAGTGAAATTAACTGCCCTGCCACTGTCATCTTTTGATGATTTCATCCGGGTAGAAACCAGAGACTTCTTCTCCTTGGAATCTTCAATTCCAAATCTCATTTAGAAACCTCCTTGGCATATTTGGATTGAGAAATGATTGTGTCATTCCTGCCTTGTGTAACCTGTAAACCAAGCTTCTTCAAATACTGATATAGCCTTCAGTACCATGCTCTTGGTGCTTGTTTCAGCCCATATAATGCCTTTTTCAGCCTGCAAACTTTGTTCTCATCCTCATGAATGAGAAAACCATCTGGATTCTCAATTTACACCTCTTCTTACAGAAACCCATTTAGTCCTGATGACGTTTTTATCTGCTGGCCTCGAAACAATCTCCCACATCTGGTTCTTCGCAATCTGATAAAGCATTTTATTCATAGCATGAACCCAATTTTCAATGTCAGCTGCATCAGCAAAGCATTTCAGCTCTACTTGAGGTAGGAAAGATGTCTGCTGCAGTGAATTCATTATTCTTGTTTGAACAGAAGATTCCTGATCACCAATGATATTCTGTCTATCAATTTCAGCTCAGCTCTTTGGCTTCCTTATAGGCACAGACTAGACACTTTCATGTTCATCATCGGTGTCTTCTTCTGAATCATCATAAGCCACTTCTTCTCTCCCTGTGTTTCTTTCTTCCTCAACACTTTCATCAGGAAGTTGTTCACTGACTCACTTTTCAGTGGCTTCATTTCTTTCAGCTACTTTTCTCAGATTTTTGTTGAGATGTCTTTGATTTTCTCTTGCAGCTTCTTGGTATCCTAAAAACAGTCAGCTGATACCATATTGTTAGAGAAAATAGATAAGCATGAAATGCATTGTTATTGCTGCTTCTCCCTGTGTTTCTTTCTTTCCTCAATAGGAAACACCTGAGCCGAGTCATCCAATTATTGCATTGATGGCTCTTGAATCTGATTTGGATATAGAATTCTCCCCCTATGTTTTGCAACACTTCTATCTGTTAGGCCCAACGGTAGAGACCCATAACCATTCTTCTCCACATGCATTATTTATACTAATATGGCACTCAGCATCGAGCCATTAACCAAATCTCTAAGCCTACTGAGTTGGAACTCAGTGTAGGAAACAAGAGATAAAGCTAATAACACAATCACTTCCTATTGTGCTCTGTTGCTCCCTTTCTTCTTCAACTATTGTACCTAATTTGAGCCAATTAAAACACTGGAGCACATCACTTCTCAACTTTTCATCTTTAGATGCCACTTCCCCTTTGATCATATCTCCCTAGAACCTGAAACACATGAATCATCAGTTAATAGCATTTTTATATATAGGGAGAGGGGGGTCTTCTTGGACTCCTCAAGATGAGGATTGTGGTTGATCCTGATGGGTCAACCCTTTGATTATTTCTTTCAGAGCATCACACTCTTTCTTTTCTTCTTCTATATGACTAGCCAACTCCAACTGCTCTGGCCATATGACTAAGCATTCATTACCCACACGCTGATCCTTTTTCCGATATGTAGATTCTGTAGGCTTGATCTTTCTCACCATTTTTGGTTTATACCCACTAGTGTAAAGTTCCTTCATTGATGTTCCACCAAAATTCCATCTTCCTTGATTATTTCTCTGAGTAGGAATCTCTTTTCTTTCCATCTTCCCTTTCCTCTTTCACCATTGTAAGGATTGTTCTATTTCCTCCACTTCTCGCTGTGGAATACGACATGAGAATTTTTCAATACATTCTTTGTTCATCATTCTTTTATCAAATTTCTGAGTCACCACACTCTTTTTCACTGGTGGTGAGTCATCCATTGTACGTTCATTCTTCTTACTCACAGCTGAAGTAGATCTCCTCTGAATGTTTCGGGTTTGTTCACATTCTCTCCATGAGAGCTGTTCACTTTTTCTTCCAGTTCATAATTTCTTATCATGCACACCTGGAGTTGAGAATCTCTTTTCGAGTTCCTTTTCCGTTCCTGCTTTATTCTTGCTACATTTTCTTGCCAAATTCCCATAATCAGAACATATAAAACATTTTACTCCAAAGGCATACCTCATTTCATCATTTCTCTGTCAAGATGTTTATGCATCTTGAGTTCTTCTTCTGACATTGTGCTCCTGAGCTTCCTAACACATACTCATGGTATGTCCCATTCTTCCACAGTAATAGCATCTAATAAGTGCTTTCCTCTGAGAGACTCTTCTCTCGGATTTCTCATGATGCTTATTCTTATTCTCAGATTTATTACAGATTCTATTTTCACAGCCTGAAATGTATTCCAGAGCCTCTGAACAAAATCTTGATGTGTGGCCATGAATCTCGCAGAAATAGCACATGTCACCACTTATTCTTGTATCTATCCTCATAGGCCTATATCCAGCACCCACATGATTTTCTCCATTTCTGGAGTTGTTCACGGCTCTCTTTCTGTTCTTCACGGGAGGGGATTCATCAAATCCAATACCGGTTTTTCCCAAATTATATGATCTCTGAGATGAGAAAATATTTTGTTGTTTCTCTTCAGAAATCTCATACTTCCTTTTAATTTTATCATCACCTTCCGAAGGATAATCGAATAGTAAGTGAAGTGCATCCTTCATCTTAGGTTTTCCACTAGTATTGGATTTCTACACTTCCTTCTTCCCTGGTTCTAGATCCTCTTCCAACTTTTTAATCTTCGTATCCCTTGATTCAAGTTGTACATCCAGTTATTTCTTGAGAATCTTACCGCTACTCACCTCATCTTCTAGTTCCGGTGTGAGCTTTTTCACCATTTCACTTAGCTTCACTACTTTTAATTTTTCCTCAGAAACATATTTAGAGAAAAGTTCATTCTCTTGTTGTAGGCCTCGATTCTTCTGAACTTCTTCAGAAAACTGTGCTGCTAGATCATCATTTCTAGCTTTCAGATTATGTACTTCATCTGACTTTAGATTCTCTTCATAATCATCAGCCTTTTGTTTTCCTTTCATTTTAGCCATCTTTTGTAGTTCATTGGCATGAGAATCATTCTTCTCTGTTAGGTCAGTAACTATGTCAATAAGCCTTTAATTTAAGCCTCTTAGCTTGTTGACCTCAATCTCCAAAGCCTTGATCCAGATATCTTTATATTTGACTTCTTCAATGTTTCCAACGTCAATTGGAATATCAGGTTCTTCGATGCACTTGACTTGATCTTTCACTTTTCTATTCAAGCCATCGATCTCCCTTTTCTGTTCATCAATCTTAATCTTATACTCACTAACCGATTCTGAGTTCTCTCGTGTTGATAACTTGAGTTTCTCAATTTCTTCCATCAACTCAGACTTCTCTTCTTCATGCTGCTGCATATAGAGTTTGGCATCGTGAACAACTTTTTTGGATTTATTTGTTTTTTCTCTCCAAACATCTATCTCCTCAAGAGCATACTCCAACTCAGCTCGCATATCTATTCTTCCTTCAATTTCTTCTTCTGTTTCTACATCACTCTGATGCTCATGTACTTCACTCATTCCAACATCATGATTGGGTGAATCAATCTTTTCCCTGTCAGATTCATCCATACCTTCCTTCAGTAAACTGTTTGATTCTTTTAATTGAATCACACTTTTTCCATACTGAGGAATACCACATGACTTCTGCTTCTTCTTGGATGTTTTTCCCTTTTCTATGGCTCACCAAAATAAGAGAAGACTAATTCTTTAAACACACAGATCGACTACACCAAGTCGGAGCAAACAGATCTGATAAAAGCAACCTATCCCTCTGATACTAATTGTTAGGACCAATAGGGGCCTATATACCCTGAGAGGGGGGTGAATCAGGGTATGGATATTCTTTTTAAAAATTCTTCTTTCCCCACTGGATCTTGACCTCTTTATTACAAGGGTCACTTTGTTTTCACTTGTGTGTTTATTATGATCACTTATTTTCTTCTTTGTCTGATGATGATGCTTCAAATGCAATGCATGGAAGTAAGCAGGAAGACACAAAGATTTTTACTTGGTTCACCCTCACTGGGCTACGTCCAAGGAGCATACGCCGAAAAGTTGTCGTGCGTACCAATTCCAATAAACTTCACTAGATGTGGATTACAATGTTCGGGCCAGATCACTTCTATGCCCAGGCTCACTGCCTTTACAATGTTTAGGGTCATCTCACTGCTTTCCCAAGGGTCACTCCCTGTTTCTCTCTCTCTGGATCACTGCCGGTGGAGAGGATCACCTTTTTCCTCTTCCTAAGCTCATTTCTCTGTGAAGGGATTCACTCACAGTTTATAGACCTGTGGGTCTCTTCATTTGCATGAACGAATGCATCCTTAACTGATTATGGATGCTCTGTTAATGTCCAAATTTCATCCACTGATGAATATCACTTTGCCTCTGACCACTGGGCAACTACCTTTGGAAAGTACCTTTGCAAAGCACCCTACTTCGCAAAGCTCCCAATTTCGCGAAGCTCAAACAAGCCTACGCGAAGCTCCTGCCTTTTCGCGAAGCTCTCTCACGAATCTCTCT
Source organism: Viscum album (assembly GCA_963277665.1). Lineage (NCBI taxonomy): Eukaryota > Viridiplantae > Streptophyta > Magnoliopsida > Santalales > Viscaceae > Viscum > Viscum album. Next base: position 1,389,455,081 of record OY728126.1, on the reverse strand, counting down.
CGCGAAGAACTCCCGCGAAGCTCAACTCGTTGCAAAGCAACTTCTCTCGCGAAGATCACTGAGCCAGCGCGGAGCACACAACTTTCGCGGAGCTAAAATAGCCTCCACGAAGCTCCCCTTTCGCGAAGCACACTGCCTTCGCGAACCACCTCTGCGAACCGAGAGCAATGGATTTTCTCTAAAAATTCTCTCTTCTTCTCTCGAGGGGGTCGGCCTCTATTTATAGGCGATTCCACCGACCCTCGTCCCTTCCGCGTGATGTCAACGCCACGTCATCTCAAATCGCGAAGCTCCAAAGATTCCGCCGGAATTCTGTCCAAATCGCGAAGCACCACCGCACTTTGCCGTTCGCGAAGCTTGACGTAGTCACGAAGAATCACTGTCAACATACCTTCGTGACTTCTCCGCGAAGCTCCCTCGCGAATCCCTTCTCCGCCACGATGCGCTTCAGCCTCTGTTGTTCGCGAAGCTTGACGTAATCATGAAGACTCACCGCCTCCATTCTTCTGGTCTTCGCGATTTCCAAACCATGAATCCTATCTTCGCGAAATTCATGCCTTTTCCATATTAAATTATGATCTTCATGGAAATACTATTTTTTCGATGCTCACCAACCTCCAAATTTTGGACCCCAAAAATTTGGCAAACACTGGGAAACGACACCACCCTGTACTGCTCTTTTTGTACCGCCTCCAGATCGTCCTTTCCTTTTTCATCGTTCTTTGTCAACAAGGATTGTCAACAAATTCTCGGGAACTCGACAAATATCCATGAAAACCTGCCTTGTCAACAAACAAAATCAACCCAAAAATACTGCAATGTTACCTTGAGGGATTTTTTCCCAACACTTTGTAGTGGTATTTATTTATGATATCTTGGTATACTTGAAAAGCTACGAAGATCATGAAAATCACTTGTGCATTATTCTAAAGACTCTTAGAAGAAATGAATTATATGGGAAGTTTATCAAGTGTGAGTCATGGCTCCAAGAGATTTATTTTCTTGGACATATTGTCTCTAAGGATGAAATCTATGTTGATCCTTCAAATACCAAGGCAATTCAATAATGTCCCGCACCGATGAGTATAACTGAGGTGTGTAGTTTTATTGGTTTAGTAGGTTATTATCAATGTTTCTTCCAGAATTTTCCCAGTTGGTTAACCCACTAACCAAGCTCACGTGTAAAGGGGTTAAATTTTTTTGGATAAAAGAGTGCGAAGAATGTTTTGAAGAACTGAATATAAGATTAGTTAATTCTACTATCTTGACTCTACCATCAGGGAACGATGGGTTTGTTATTTATAGTGAAGCTTCAAAGAAATGAATGGGTTGTGTCCTTATAAAAAATGATAGAGTTATTGCCTATGCATCACGACAGATAAAAATTCATGAGCAAAACTACCCCACTTAGGATCTTGAGTTGGCAGCTGTAATTTTTGCTATGAAAATATGGAGACACTATCTCTATGGTGAAAAATGTGAGATTTACTCTGATCACAAGAGTTTGAAGTATATTTTCTCACAAAAAGAACTAAACATCAGGAAAAGGAGATGTCTCAAACTACTCAAGGATTATGATTTCACAATACACTACCACCCAGGGAAGTCAAATAAGGTGGAAGATGCTTTGAGCAGAAAGGATCATGGAGTTTTGAACAAGATGAGAGGTGAAAGGGATCTTATTTTCATGGATCTAGTAAAGATGGATATGGGAATAACCATGGAAGCTAAAACATCAATACTTTTTCAAATGGTTTCCAAACCATTTTTACTAGAAAGGATAAAAAGTTCTTAGACTGATAATGAGGAATTTCAAAAGAAATTTAAAGCTATGAATGATGGTAGATTTATTGAATTCATATATAAATATGGAATTTTGAAATTTGGGATGAGACTTTGTGTTCCCAATATACCTGATCTAAAAATGTAATTGTTGGATGATGCTCATAGCTCCAATTTCTCTATACACCCTGGTATCACAAAGATGTATAGAGATTTGAAAGAAAATTTTTGGTGGGACAACATGAAGAGAAAGATTTCTGATTTTGTGTCGAGATGTATGGTTTGTCAGCAAGTGAAAGCAGGAAGGCAACAACCTAGATGAGTCATGCAACCTCTTCCCATACCTGAGTGGAAATGGGATAATATTATGATGGAATTTGTCATGGGGCTACCAAATCCTCCTAGAAGGAATGATGTAATATGGGTCATTGTTTATCATCTTACCAAGTCAGCACATTTTATTTCTATAAGAGAAGATTTACCACTTAAACGTATGGAAAGACTATATATTAATGAAGTTGTAAGACTTAATGGAGTACCTCTATCAATTGTTTCTGATCATGATCCCCATTTTACATCAAGATTCTAGGAAAGTCTTTATAAGGCCCTAGATACTGAACTTCGTTTGAGCACTGCCACCACCCTCAAACCGATGGACAATTATAATGGACTATTCCAACCTTAGAAGACATCTTGAGATCTTTCAGACTTGACTTTCAAGGTATGTGGGATCAATATTTACTTCAAGTAGAATTTTCTTATAACAATAGCTTCCACTCAAGTATTCAGATGGCACCATATGAAGCATTATACGGAAAGAGATGTCGCACACCAACTTGTTGGGATGATGTTGGTGAAAGAAAACTCATAGGCCTAGAACTTGCTGAGGAAACAATGGAAAAATTAAAGATTATCAAAACATACATCAAAGTATCCCAAAGTAGGCAAAAGAGCTATGCTGATAACTGAAGGAAGGATTTGGAATTTCAAGTAGGAGACTATGTTTTCTTGAAGGTATATACATGGAAGGGTGTTATAAATTTTGGTAAGAAGGGTAAATTGAGTCCTAGGTACATCGAACATTTCGAAATTCTATAACGAATAGGAGTTGTAGCTTATCATTTGGAAATGCCTTCAAGTCTCTCCAAAGTTCATGATGTGTTCCACATATCACTGTTGAGAAAATACATGTCTGACCCAACGCATGTACTCACCTATGAGGAAATTGAACTGGAACTTGATATGTCTTATTGTGAAGAGCCTATCAAAATTCTTGATACAAGATAACAAGTTCTGAGAAACCGGATGACTCGTCTTGTAAAATTTCTATAGAGAAACCATAAGATGGAAGAGGCAACGTGGGAACCTGAGGAACTTATGATGAAGAACCACCTAAATATTTTTATGTAGTACTATTATAGAAATTTTGAGGATTAAATTATTTTAAGTAGGGGGTAATGTAACACCTCAAACTTCCACGATACGTTTCCCTTTGAATAATGAAATAGCTTGCATTGTAGAGAACTTCGAGATTCAAACACACTGCGACCAATCAAACAAGCCGTTATGAATAGTAATACCCACTTTTTAAAATTTTATAATTTTTTTTTCAAAATGGACTTCATTTTTGAATTCGGAATATCGAAATTAGCTCAAGGTAAATTTTTGGCATTTTTCTGAGAACTTTCAATTTTTGATGAATAGTGAAAAGCACTGCGTTATTGGTTAAAACATAATTTTTTTATTTAAAAAATTATTTAAATTTATTTAAGGTCAAATTTGATACATAATACTTATATAAGTTCAATTTAATTAATTGGAGTCATTTTATAATAAATTTAGATATATAAAAATTTTATTGAACTTTTTACCGTCTTTTACCCACTTCCTAGAAGCATTTACAAATTTTCAAAAAACTTAACTTTACCACTTCTGTGAGTTGAATTTCAAAAATCCAAGAGACATGGTTAATATCAGTAAGTAAAATGTGGTTCAATAATTTGAAAATAATTTTTGGTGAATAGTAACTTTTGACTTTTATTTACCACGGTTAAAAGTAAATAGGGTAATTAAGGGTAAAAATAAAATCATAATTACCCTAACACATATCCTAATTCTATTGGATAAGTTTAATTCGACCAAAAACAACCTTAGGAATAAAATATGATCCCCTTTGGTTTGCTTGGATTACATTAGGAAATTTATTATTATTTTATTTAAAGAAGAGTTAAAAGAGTTAAATTCAAAGTTTAATAACTAAACAATTTTTAATATATGGTTAAACACAATATAAATTAGACTATAAATATTTATTAGAAAGATAAAAATAATTTCTACATAATATTATTTTATTTATAATTTTTAGACATTAAATAATTTAATTTATTTATAACACGGTGATGATGTAGTAATTACCATATTAATGAAAGATTAAAATAATTGATATTATAAATATCCAAATAAATGTAATTTGAGACTTTTGATGAATTAAAATAATTTTATAGGTTAATATGACATGTTAGGGTTGATTAAATATTTTTTTTCTAATTAATCATGCTGTTATGATTTTCTCAAAAACCAAATACTAAATAGTGTCCAAATCGACATAATTATGTTTTTAAAACAAATACTATATTATTAATTGATATAATATTCCTAAAAAACTAAGGTTCGGAAAAAGGACTTAGATAAGGTTTTATATATTAATAATGAACCACTTTAAGTTCTCTTGGAAGTTTATAGTAATTTTATTAACCATATAATATAAAAATGCAAAGAGACATGGTAAATGAAAAACTATTTAACTAAGACCAAAATCTAAAATATAAGGTTAATATGGTGAACTAAACCAATCTAAAACCTATTGTTTGAGAGGTTTTTAACACATACCCACATTATCCTCTAGATAAATCATTTTTGAGCCATTATCTACCGAAAATGATTTTATTATAAAATAATATTTCAAGCTTTTCCATAAGTGACCCTCACCTCTCTTATAAAAGGCTACTTCCCATTCTCTTAATTTCACAACTCCAAATCCATTTGGCTCAGCCGAACCCTGCCCAAATATCCTCCCAACTTTTCTCTCTTCATACTAGAGGCCTTCCTTTGGTCATAAATCCAACCTAATGAGACCTTTTGATCAAATCAAAAGGAAGAACCCGAAGAAGAGGAAAATATTGCATCACCTCTTTCAAGTTCTTTTCTTCTCCCAATTCATCTTTCTTTATTGTTTACATTGTAAAATAATAACTCCAGTATCTTATATATACTATCATGTTATTAAAAATATGGTAAAACCATATTCGTTATTCTATCCATCCTATAAATGACAAAGTCACAATACATGCGTATGTATGACTTACTGTCTCCACGTCGTGGTGTAGTCTATTATTCAAACACTTCATTATTTTGGATGGGTATAATAATGAATATAACTAATGTATATAATAAATATAACATGTTAATGATTCTGTATATATGATATACCATCCAATTACATATGATTTCACCATCAATATAGTGATATTTTTTCTCTTGCGTATGTACGGATTACCGTCTCCATGAACACGATGAGATTCATTCCCAATCGTAATAATTCAAGAATAATTTTCATTTTATGATTAAAAATAATATTTATGAACATAATATAATTCTTTATATGAATCAAATACATCCTATCCATAAAAAACATGGCTTACATAACCAATAATATAAAGTAAAACAAATCAATTAACACCTAAAACAATGATACTACTGAAATAGTATTAACAAAGCAATATTAAAGGGTCATATATGATATCATATTTATGTATATAGTTATTATATAGTTTAATTAAAATTATTTAACTATTATAAAGTAGGTTAATTTACCCTTGACCAAGTAAAAGTACAAGGTAAGGTTTAATTCTACAATCTCTTTACTTATCTGAGGTTCTTAATACGTAAGTATCTACTCTGACCTATTTATCATCCACATTCGTGTTTTATTAAAAATGTAATTCAAAAAAAATTACAATTTATTATACTATGGGTTAAATTCATTTATACCCATATTTTACCATATATGTTTTGAAATGAATCTTTCCATCATTTTTCAAACAAGGTGCTTTATGACCTTTTCGAAAAAATTAAGGTAAGAATGTTTTTTTAACTTATACAGCGGGTGTGGCTATTTTCCACCATTATATAAAAGTCGAAGCTTCACATACAAGCTTATAAGAATAATTTCCAAATAAATTTTTTCTTTTATAATTATATGAATTTAAATGATTTCAAAATAGAAAGATATATTTCTCTAAAAAAAGTTTTGATTTTATCTATGTCAACATCCTTTTGATGGATTTTAAGCTTGTTTGAAGTTGATTTATTATAATACAAATATTCCTTATTGTATTGATGGTTTTGTGATATGTTTTACTGTGGATGTTTTATTTTTATACCATTCATGTTTTATGAATAAAGTATTGACATTTTGTATGCTATTTTTAATATGAATGTTTATGTTATGTTTAAACCTTTTCATATGAGGAATGCATTGGACTTAGTAAGTGACGGGTGGAGCCTACTATAGCTCCTCGATGTATCGGTAGGTATCATGGGACAAACTAGTGTCTTGGGAAAAGTCCTTGAAAAAAATCTTATTTGTATTCTTGGCACAAGGCCTTGACTATGTGGTTATGAATTTTGGAATTATGAATTCTATCATTATGAAAGTGGCTATTGATATTGCATGTGATTATTCGACTAGTAGAATATCCATATAAATAATTAAATAGAATTATTTGATTTTATCTTTTCCATATTATGATGAATTTTAAGTTTAAAAGGCTTTTGTTTTAATCTTATACATTTCCTTAAATGTTGATGTTTATTTATGAAAGTTTCATCTATATTGTTATCCTTACTGAAAATCTGATCTCACCCCTTCCTATGTTTTATTTTTACGAGGATTTGAAGAAGTATTTTATGGTTGAACTGCAGGGATATGATAAGGATATAAGTGTGTTAAAAAGGGGGTGAAATGTTTTTTATGTTTTTATTTCATTATGTAATGTAAAACTTATGAATGTATTTAGTACTTCCAAGGATACTAAACTGATCAGTCTTTCGGGATTTGATCACTTGTGATCATGAAAATGTTATGTAATAATTCACTGACTCTGGGTAACTGGGGTTGGGGCATTACACAACCTTCCTGAAGAGTCTGGGGATACCAATGCCTAGAAGAGGGATAATAGAATATCCAATAACTAGCCATCCATCCTCCCACCAATATGTTCTGAAAAACACCCACCCCATGAAATGGCTGTGTTCAGAACATAGTGCTCAACTAGGGTGGGGTTCTCATAGAAATCACAAGTAACTACAAATATATATATATATATATATATATATATATATATAGGTACCAAACACTCATCCCAACCTATGGTTTCTCAAACAAACAACCTACCCACAAAAAACTACCCTTGACACCACCTCTAATGCATAACCACAACTAGCCACATACTTAATTTATAACCATAGAAAATTCATTTGACCAATTATCACTCTAAATTAAACAATTCATTTATTTATTTATTTTATCCCTACTTAGTCAACTACCATTCGTAGCACACCAAAAGTGATATCATAACCCACATGCACTTCACAAAAGTATCTGGAAACTCTAGGATAAATTCCCACACAAGGTAATGCCATCCTTCTTCAAAATTATCCCTCTCAAACCATCCTCAGCAGCCCCGATGCATGAAAACAGCACATCCAATAGGAAAAAAACACAACCAGGTTGCAATCCCATTTCATGAATAGACCATGCCTAACAACCCTAACACAACCCAAATATAGACCCACTATTCAAAAAGTTCATCAATTCTGCAATCAATCAATATTTTAACGTGAGATACCATCACACCACCCATACCACCCCATGCATATAGCCACACCCCCGGCCACAACACCATAATATTAGCATAAGACACATGCCTGAATAGAACCACACAAAGAACACATCCACACCAAAAACTCAAAGTGTATTCATATTTAGTAGCACTCGTTCTTTAATTTCACTTTAATTATTCAAGGGTGATCATATAAACTAGTTCAATCAAGAGTAATACATTTATTTAACTGAATATATGTGATTAATCAAATTCTCATATTTGCATCCATTCAATAGAGGATTAAAAAAATTGTGAATTACCATCTGCGTGTAAGAAAATACAACCAATGACCACAAATTTCAGAAGGATACTACACATAAGATCCACAACATGGATAAAAGATAACAAATAAAAACCAATGATCATTATCAATATTACCTCATACCTCATTTTATCTCTGTTAAATTGGTTTCAACCATACCCACAATAATACATCAGTACGCCCACCATGCATGATACATAATTAAAAGGGATATGAAGTAATTCCAACCTTGAAAAACTGATTATCAACAATTCCTCATTACGCCAAAAACAAGGAGTCACACAAGTACCAGGAGACTCAAAGGGGAAAAATTGACTGACGTCCAGAGCATAGATGTGACTCCTCAAGGAATAAAGTTTTTAGTCATAACAAGAGGAAATGGGACTACACTTATAAGAGAAGATCTCAGTTTAGAAGAGCCAGATCCTATATCAATGGAAGGGAATGGTTTCAACGGCCATTAAAGTCAGATTGTGGTCAAAACCACGTGGTCTAACTATTTCAAATTCTCAGGAGCATTATGATATTATAGATATAAATAATATCCTTTGAAATAATTTTAGAAATTATTAAACATGATAGGTAACTCATTTAATTTCAAACAAAACGTAAAGGGAAAAAACTAAAAAAAACTAGGAAAAACTGGAAATGACTCACTGATGGGTGAGTCACCGATGCGAGTCACTGATAGTGAGTCACCGACACCAGACTCACCGATGTGAGTCACTAAAGTGACTCATCAATGTTACTCACTGATTCCCAACCTGACAACACCTGACCTACCGATGACTGACCTACCAACACCCGAATGCCCGACCTAGTGATGCCCGACCTACCAACGCTCGACCTACCGATGCCTGACCTACCGACGTCCGACCTACTGACGCCGGACCTACTGATGCCCAACCTACTGATGTAGAGCTACCAATTATTAACGACCTATTCGAGTTACTGATACCACCTACCAACACAACCTATAGACGCTGAGTCACTTATGGAAAAACTGTAATTTTAGCAAACTCTTGAAATGAGCTTCCATTTCCTCCCATAGCGCCTGATACACCGGATTTTGAAAAATTTATAGATCGAGGAGGTATATGACATTACATCCCAAAACTCTAAACATATTTAAATGGTGTTTTTGGATAAGTAATGAGGCCTATAATTTTTTTAGGTTCTTAATATAATTTCAAATCAAGACCATAGGACTTTCTAAAATTGTCTTAATTTTGTTATAGTTTGCAATGTGAACCACCTATGTTGCATTTTGAAAGAGTGAAAGAATGTGTTATTTGTACTAAAAAAGGTGTGGGGTATGGGAGTCCATGACACAAAATTATGGTCCTAAAATGGTGGTTCTTTTTGGAGTACTTCACGCCATGACCGCTGTTTATGATGTGAATAAATTGAGGCATACTCAAGGCATATCTTCTTGGGGATGGTCATGTTGCAAACCCTCCGGGTCACACCATGACCTAATGCATGTGGGATTTTATTAAAATAAAAAAGGATATGGGGGTATTAAATTAGAAACCCCCTTATGCTTTCCTCTTGTAGGTCCTCACGAATAAAGGGTAGGTTAAACCCCCTCCCCACCTGTCACCTACCCTTGTGATCCAGTTCATTTTCATGAGTTTCATCATGAGAATTTAAGGTATGTTCCTCTACTTGATTTATTTGTTATTATCCCTTTGATTACTATGATTTTCAATTTAATCATTAAGTGTTTAGAGGGATGATTTCTCTAGATAATGGGAAAGTATTCGTGCTTGATGGGGCTTTCATATGCGGCATATGGAGGAGGTCATGGGAGGACATATTCAAGTTTTCATTCATCATTGTCTTGAGGTATGCATCTGTTTAAATTTCTTTATGATTTATGATGAATTATGGTAAAATTTTAAAATAATTTTATGATTTATTTTATATATTTTGTTTGTATTAGGTTCAGGTATATGTTGGGAGTGGTCCGCACACTATGTTCTAAGGTTTTGGTAGCATATTGTAGCACCCCAAAATGTTAAAGGCTTGAAAGGATAAATGATATGACTCATGTAAAAAGGTACACCTTTATTTTTAGGAGACTATCTGATTAGAACTCTATAGTTAAGTGTTCTTGTCCTTCAGTAGTGATCAGGATGGGTGACCTTTTGGGAAGTTTTTCAGGGTATGTGCGAGTGAGGAGAAGGCATGAAAAAAAATATATGTGTTGTCATGTGAGGGAAATCATTAGTCTGATGATCCATTCGAGCATGTGGATGGTCCCCAGAGAGGGGACCGCATGTATATCAGGCAACTGTTTATACCTAGATGGATATGACCTAATGATGGTGGGGTGTTTGTGCTATCAGCAAGACCTAGTTTTCACATTGGTATCAGATCAGGAACCCAGCCTTAAGTGTAGTGGCACTACCTAGGCTGAGATGTACGGTCCACAATGAGGAAGTTGTGATCTAAAGTGGGGTTAATGTAACACCTTATCGTATTAAAGATTTAAAAGAATAAATGATATGATTCATTTTAACAAGGTTCACCTTTATTTTTGGGAGCCTACCAGATTAGAACTACATAGTTAAGCGGACCTTTCCATGCGTAATGATCAGGATGGGTTACCTTATGAGAAGTTTCCTAGATTTTGTGCAAGTGAGGAAAATCATAGTGGAAAGAACATGTGTTGACATGTGTGGAATTTTATTATTCTAATGACTCATTCAAGTATGTGGGTGGGCCCTAGAGAGGAGACCACATGTCTATGGGGAAATTGGTGGTACCCGGTGGAATAGGAACTCACAGTAAAATGATATGAATCATGTCAATAAGGTGCATATTTATTTTTAGGATCATACCCAATTAGAACTCCATAGTTAAGTGGGATTGGTCTAGAGTAGTGATCAGTAAGGGTGAAATTCTAAGAAGTTTTCTAGGGCATGTGCGAGTGTGGTAAAAAACACAAAAAAAACATGTGTGGACATGTGGGGAAATTCATTAGATTGATGACCCGTTTAGGAATGTGGTTGGGCCCCAGGGAGGGGACCACATGTCTGTGGGGAAACTAGTGGTTCTTAGGGGGCCAGGACCTAACGTCCATGTTAAGACTGGGTTTATGTGCTATCAATAGGGCCCAATTATTGAACATAGGGCAACTAGGTGAGTTTTTCATTAGTTGTTCCATTTTTTAATGGTTTTAATGGTTTAATTTGCTAATTTTTTGGTGTTTATTGATGATATATATTCTTATGGACACAGAGGATGTCATTATATGCTTGGGATAGACTTTTCCAGAAGTAGTGATTAGGATGGGTGACCTTCCAGGAAGTTTCCTAGGGTGTGTGAGAGTGAGGACAGATCAAACTTAAAAGAACATGTGTTCACATGTGGGGAAATTCATTAGTCTGGTGACCCATTTAGGCATATGGGTGGGCCCCAGGCAAGGGACCACATGTCACAATCTCCTCCCCAAAAAGTATACCCCTCATGGGCCGACAATGTGAGAAGAGAGATAGTGACACCTAAGTCCCGCCTCTAGTAGGCCATGGTTTGGTGACTAGCACCGAGGGTGTAGCAAACACACATATGGGAGGCATTATCCTATAGAAAAACACATGTGAAAGAGGGATATAAGAAAGACACCAACCAACTCCAACTCAGAAAATGGTATAAAAAGAAACCCAATTACACTTATGTAATTTCATGCAATAACTAATACAACTGAAAGGGAAAACTACAAGTACCAAAATAAAGTAAAACAGTAGTAACTAGGAAGCCCGAATAACTCCTGTTAACCCCATGCTAGTAGTAACCAGCCTAATATCCAAACTACTCCAAATGACCTGAAAAATATTTTATATAAAATAGGTTGGGTATAACATTATACTCAGTAGGATCCTCCCTAGATCCTCTCAAGCAAAAGTAAAGGAAGCATGTTAAAGCATAATAAATCAACAAGTGAAAATAACTCACAACCTAAACAGGTATACTAAGTTCCCAACCTCACCATGGATACTCACACCAATTATTGCATACAAGAGTATATAATATAGTAAAAAATATCATGGTTACCCCGCTACCACTTCCCCACTGGTTTTCCACTTTTCCCCAATGTCGTTCATCCTAAGAATCTCCCTCCAAAAAGGCTAGCATGAGGACACCTAGGAGAGCACAAAAACAAGAAACTCATGAAACAAAAAGGATTTCCCATAGACACTTGGGTGAAGCACCACACCATACTCACAACCAAAAGTAACCAAGTTGTTTTTGGGATCCACCACATCCCACATAATGTGTATCAAACATCAGGTATTATACATCAACCCATTATAGCCCATACACCGAGTAAGGATCCTCAAGCCATCATAACCTATACATGTTACACCTATTGTAGTCCATAAGAAACTATATACATAATATATGTGTGTGAATAACCACAATTCATTACATCCCTCTACAAATATATATGGGAGAAACTAATAGATATTCCTACTAGCACAAGTAACTACTAAGAGAAGAGAGTGGGGCCAAAGGGAGTAATTAGCCATCCATCCTCCCACTGGGATGTTGGGGAAAACACCCCCAGGGATCAAAATACTAGGCGTGTTAGTTTCCCTAACTGACGGGGTTGAGTGACGTACAGAATCAAAAAAGGTACATGATATAATATAGCTCACAACCACAATATCTTCCAGACCTAGTCTTAGACAGGACTGTTGCTAACGCCTCTTAGACTCCTGCCTTCCACTACTAAGAATAGATATCCTATTAGCACACAACAATTTAAATAGATTTATTAAATCATCTTATCACTTTTTATTTGTTTCCCTTTACTTTAATTAATTATTTAACCATTAATTAACCATTTCAATTATACATTAAATTTCATCAGCATCACAACAAACCTCCATGCCCTCCAAGCATAACCAAACAAAGTCCAAAGCTTCTTAGAAAGATAACCTCAGCACTGCATCCCAGCAAGATCAAACCCCCATTGATTGAACATAATTTATTCAGTAATTTAGTAATAGCATTATCATTTCAAATATTTCTAGATATTATATAAAAGCAATCCTAAGCTACCAAACACAACGGGATCAACATGGTGATTATATGAACTACTCATCGAGTCTTTTCCACCTATAGTAAAAGCATAGACCCATCCATCCTCGAGAATCTAAACACAAAAATAATGCAGCATACCCCGCACGTCTTCACCACTTTTGGAAGGAGGGTAAGTAAGACCATCTACCTCAAGAAGTGGGGAAACTAAAGAATATAAACAAACATCAATATTCAATAAGAATCCAACCTTTACATATAACCCATTTTATCATCACTAGTGTCCTCCTCGACACCCACAAGCATAAACTAATGCATCTCTCCACTCTAGGAATAAACTGATGCCAAACCACTGGGCCTCCCTAGCCCACAAACCAAAATAGTCTTCCAGACTCACATCAAATCACAAGAAGCATGAAACAATAATAAACTAGACTCTTGGACCCAAAAAATTCATTTTTCCTTCACCCATAAAGAGCTCTCATGGCTTCAAAGTATAAGGAACTCTGCCTTACAAAAAATAGGGTAACTCATAACCCTACCAGGAATTATCCTCTATCAACAACTGGTTCTTTAATCCATCTTTAATTAACTAATTCATTATTATTAGGTTCCAACTATGGGCAACCTAACCAGCAATCTACCATATCTATCACAGATTAATTAAACATGCTTACTGTATCAATTTGATTATCATCAAATTTCAACACCAACCAGATTCATTTACATGCCTCTTTATCTTTGGACAATTAATTTACAGTTAATCCCAACTTTATGTTCTTTACCAATTTCCATCAAGAACAACATTCTAAACAAGAAAAGTATAGATATCACACTATCTAGAAAACAGAGAGGTAACAACATATGATTGAAACCAATTCTTTTATCCAGTTCAAATATTTATTATCTCAATTCCATTTTGATAGAGCAGGATAAAACATGCTAACTCTACTACTGCATATAAATAATAGAGAAGCCACGAATCCCTTACCTCAAAAGGTTTCCAACATTCTTCACACAAAAAAAGGACAACCCAGCAAATAACGATCACCTGTCCTGGAAAACTTATCGAAGACTGATGGACACTTCTTAGTTTCACCAAAATAGGGGGTTCATATGTAGCAGGAAAAACTCCAAGGGGAAACAATCCAAGGATGGAAGTTTGAACACATGACTCCTATGGGAAATAATGGTCTGGTAATCTCGTACTAAGGAAAATAAGAAATAAGAACAAGTGTGTAAGATATCTCGGCCTTTTGAAAATATAAATAGATCATCAGTTTATATACGGTTTTATATTTTCCATTAGTGGGAGATCTGGTCAAGATTAAATGTTTTGACTGAGTAAAGGCACTAGGACCCTTAGGAATATTAAGATTGGAGTTATGGGCTTTGAATCAGCCTTAAATCCATTAAAACAATTATTTGAATACATTTTATGTAAAAGAAAACATCAAAGTGGTGAAACTATAGGAATATGGGAAAACTAGAAATTTGGAAAAGGAAAATGACTCACCATTATAGAAACACTATTCATGGCACTATTTGATGTCATGTCGATTCGGACTAACCAGTTTTGACTCACTAGTTTTGAGTCACTGGTTCTGACTCACTGGTTCCTACTCACCGGTTCTGACTCACCAGTTCTGAATCACCGGTTCTGAAGATTTGGCGAAGGAAATGACACCATTCTAGAAACACTATTCATAGAACTGAAATTTGGAAAAGTGTTGGGAATAAGTAACCTTGACTTCCTAGAACACCTCCAACACAAGATTTCAACAAATAAAATTACCAAAGAGGTCTGGACCATTACATCATATACCTCTCAAAACATTATCATCCTTGAGAATTTGAAACCAACCCAAACAAAAAAATGGGGTTTGAGAAACCATACTTCGAGATAACTCTCAAGACTCTTGCCACCAAAGGATCTTAACTTCTTTAAAATGAAACATGTGAAACAAAAAAAACCACAAATAGCTCTTAAAAATTCTACTAGGGGAGATACCTCTCAAAAGACAGAAAACCAAAAAAGGAGAAAAATAGATCCATCTCATAAAAATGAATGGTCTACAACCAATAATAAACATCATTATAGGAAAAGTGATAAACATCAAACAGTTTGGGATACTGGGAACATTTCTACAACTCACATTCCTAGGTACTCTCCTCCAAACCACCATGACTCTATAAGACACAAACCAAGGAAATAGCACACCTATGAAACACCTTCTCCATGTGGTCCTGGATCTCTACAGGCCCCTCCTCAAATTTTGCATCATCATCAACATCGATGTCACCCAAATTGATGATGTGAGAGTCATCATGAAGATAACTATAGAGCTTTGAAATATGAAAAACATCATGTATCCTACTCGTCTATGGAAGAAGTTCTACCTGATAAACCACTACTCAAACACGCGCCAACACCTTGAAAGTCCCAAAAAACTGGAAAGAAAGCTTAGTCCCATGACCAAACCTCCACTGCCCATAATGGGGAGTCCCCCAAAGAAACATGTGATCCACAACATCAAACACCAGAGGTCTCCCCCTATGATCGGCAGAGGACTTCTGACGATCTTGTGTTGCCTTCATCTTCCCATGAATCACCTGAACCATCTCTTCCATATTCTATACCAGTTTCGGCCTGAGAATGGCTAACTCTCTGACCCCAACCTAGTACATCATAAAACGACAAGGTCATCCATAAAAGTCTTCAAACGGTGTCATACCAATGGTGGAGTGAAAAATATTATTGTAATATAACTCTACCAAGGTAAGGTTCCTCATCCACGAACCACAGAAAACCAAGACACAATAGGACAAGATGTCTTCAACAGTCTGGATGGTCCGCTCTGTCTAACCATTTGTCTGCGGATGAAAATTAGTGCTAATTCATATCTGAGAACTGAAAGAATATTGGAGACCACTCCACACCCTACAAATAAAACAAGGATCTAGATAATAAATGATCATCCTCAGGACTTCGTGCGGTTTCACCACCTCCTTCAGATACTACCTCAATAAAACCTCTATTGAGATTGAATCCTTGATTGTTATGAAGTGGGATGATTTCACCCAACGATCCAATACCACCCATATAGCATCATATACTATTTGATATCAAGGTAAACTGGTAAAAAATCCCATTGATATGGCCATCCACTTTCATTGAGGAACATATAATGGCTAGAGAAAACCACTAGGAACAAGGTGCTTGGCCTTTACCTTATGGTAGACAAAACATTGAGACTCAAACTCTGCAATAGCATTCTTAAACCCAAGACACCAAAACTGACACCTCAAATCTTGGTACATCTTCATCACACCAGGATGTACCGCTAAAGGTGAACTATCGAACTCCCTGAGAACCATATCCTGCATCGTTAAAGTAATTAAAATACTTCCCCGAAAAAACACATGATGTTGTTCATACTCAGAACAACCTTCAAGGGATTCGCTGCAAACAACTCAGTCACCCCAGACCTCCACCTCAAGATACCTTAATAGGGAATCTTCTACCTCTATTAATTTGAATATACAACCTCTTCCCCCAACTTCTCCCATATCCATATGTAATTTTGAAAGTTCTTTCATCACCCTCTAGGAGTATTCTGATTCACGCACTTCATCACTATGTGACTTCCAGATCATCTCATCAGATACAGCATTTCCTTTACCAGGTGTATACAATATTTCAATGTCGTAATCCTGTAAGAACTCCATCCACCAACACTGTCGCAAGTTCAAGGCACACTAGGAGAAAACATACCTCAGGGTCTTATGATCGATGGAAACCACAAACCGCTCGCTGATGAGGTGATGTCACCACAACTTAATAGAAAACATCACTACCACCAACTCAGGATCATGGGTGGCATAGTTATGTTCATGCGGACGCAACTTCCGAGACCCATAAGAAAAAATCGATCTCTGCTTCATCAGAATTCATCCCAAACCCAGATGTGGATCATTGTATAAAACATCAAATTGAAATCCCTTTGTTGGAAAACAAATAATAGGAGCACTGAACAACTTCTCCTTCAGATACATGAAAGCTTCTTGACACTGATCAGTCCACACAAATTTTTGATCCTTTCTGGTCAATGCTATCATAGGAATCACAACCTGAGAGAAATCAGCTACAAACCTCATGTAATAGCCTACAAGACCAAGGAAACTTCACACCTCTACCACTATCTTGGGGGTTTCCAAAGACAAAATTACTTCTATCTTCGATGGATCCACAGCTACTCCCTACTGGGATACAACATTCCCTAAGAATAAAACTTATAAAGAAAAAAACTCACACTTTCATGACTTCCCAAATAGTTATTGTTGATGAAGGACTCTCAAAATGACACGCAGATGCTCTACATACTCCTCCTCAGATGTGGAGTATACAATGATGTAGTCAATGAACACCACAAAAAACTTATCTAGGAACTCACGGAACATAGAGTTCTTAATCTCATGAACACAACTGGAGCATTCGTCACACCAAATGGCATCACCAAGAACTTGAAATTCCTCTGACGATAATAGAAAGCATTATTTGGGATATCCACATCCCTCAAACACATCTTATGATACCCAAACCACAAATAAATCTTTGAGAACCAACTTTCACCCTTTAGTTGATTGAAAAAATCATCAATATGTAGAAGAGTATATAGGTTCTTCATTGTCACATTTTTCAAGCGATGATAATTGACACACAACTGTAAACTGCCATCAGCCTTCTTCACGAAAAAAACTGGTTCACCCCACGGTATAACACTCAGACAAACAAAAATGAACTATAATAGACCATAGATATGTATAAATAGCTCCCGTAACTAAAAATGTGCCATCCAATTTGGATACATTGAGATAGGAGACAAACCTGGTTACAGCTCGATCCCGAACTTGATCTCCCATAGAGGGGGTAACGCTGCATCATCTTCTGAAAACACATCAAGATACTCTTCAATGATCCTAGGAAAAACTAATTACTGAACCTTCGATGAACTCAATAGTAGTTCATCCATTAAGGATGAAAAAGAAAAAACACACATCTGACCCATCTGAGGGTTCCGCTCACCAACAAACACTACTAGCTCTCCATTAGCATTGAAGAACACCACCTGTATCTAGAAGAAATCCACAGTAGTCTGTACCAAATACAACCAATAAATTCCAAGTATGACATCATTTGGTTGTATCCATAAACATAGGAAATCCCTCCAAGAGAGGTGTTTCCCCACCAATAGTTCATAGT
This sequence comes from Viscum album, assembly GCA_963277665.1. Taxonomy (NCBI): domain Eukaryota; kingdom Viridiplantae; phylum Streptophyta; class Magnoliopsida; order Santalales; family Viscaceae; genus Viscum; species Viscum album. The sequence continues at coordinate 1,389,436,780 of OY728126.1, read as the reverse complement.
CTCTACATACATCAAACAAGTCAACTCAACCTCCAACTGCTGTACTCCACACCAAGGGCACTGGAAGCCTCTCTACCTCAAGTTCCAAATCATGGAAAAGGGTGGCTGATATGAAGGAGTGTGTCAATCCTAAATCAAAAAATGCATACACCCAAGTATAAAATAAGCAAAAGATACCTTGTGTAACGTCTCGGTTTTGGGTGCCGCCTAGAGGTGTCATGTACCTAGTTGGCCACATGGCATCAAGCACATTTCCCTGAATTCCAGAGGTTACCAACTAGCAGTGAGGGCCTTGGGTGTGATATTGGGGAAACTATGCTCTCATTGGTAGAGTAACACAGTGGAAATAAATAGACAAAAGTAGCAGAAGTAGTAATACCATATAATAATTAAACAGTGGATGACTAAAAAAAATAAACAATTGGAGAACATATATATAAATGATTCATTTCACATATGTCTAGGAAAACATCCAAACAAGTCACAATGCTGAAATAAAGTACTAAACCAAAGTACATGGTGAAAAAATAAACTCCATAAGCATTACAGGCTACATCTTGGTTCCATGCTCTCCATCTCCATAGCAGTCAAGTACCTAAAGTAGAAAGAAACCTGCCTTTATCTATACCTGAAACAATATAATCTGTTTGGGTCCAAAAGCATGACCCAAACAGGGTGTAAGATGAATCTTATTATACAACCACCCAAAGATCTGTTCCTAACTGTCAGTGAATATATATGGTAGGTAATATGAAAAATTAAGTAATAAACAAGTAAGTACTAAAAAGTAAACAATCCTAGTGTTTCAACTACATTCATTTAAATTTATTAAATAGACAACCAAACAATCTCAAGTAACCCTTAGAGAAGTTCTCATAGTATAAACCCTCTATCTCATCTTAACAAAAACTCTCTAAGGAAGCACTCACCGTCAATTCCCCATGTGATCTCATAACGATAAACTACATACACATTGGGGAAGCACTCAATGTCTAATTCCCCTTATGATCTCACAACGTGGAACTACAGACACTCTGAGGGAGCACTCACGTCCATCCCCCCTATGGTCTCGTAATGTGAAAAGTATAACAAACACACTGGGGAATCCCTCAGCGTCCATTCCCCCTATGGTCTAACTACACCAGGTTCTCACAACCCTGTGTAAAGAAATCATGCACCAACAATATCCAGCATCCAAATTAAATCTCAAATACTACTTGGCTAAACGTCTACGAAGCATAACACAAGCCTATCAGATAATATCACTCCATCCTAACAAAACTAGGAATGGAAAAAAACAGCCTAACAGGAAAATCTAGACCCAACGGCCAATATCAAATCAAACATGGGAAAACACATCCATTTCAAGTTAATTAACCCTATTTATAATAATAACCCATAGTCAAGAAAAAAAGGCATAGCGGCCATTAAAAGGGTTAAATTCCCAAAACATGCAACACCCTAAACTAGGGTATTGGGAACTTTTGGTACATATAATCCAAATAAAATCTATGGAAAGGTACAAATCACCTACCTCAACATTGTATGATTGATATAGATGAATCTCAACCTTTTATTAAACCTAGAACGTTGTAGATCTACAAAAATTTCAAAAATGTTCAACCCTGAATAACTCATGTAAGAGGATAAAATAAGATATGAGGCTCTAGAAGAAGTAAAAACTCACCAAGGCGATTCCAATTCAATTGACAGTGTTTGATTCAGAGCATGAATGGTGGGTCAGGGATCGAAGAAGAATCGATAGTGTTCGGTCTCTCCTAGATGAGATGAATCCAAAAGAAGAGTTTTATGTGAATGAGAGGTGACCCCGATCTGATATAACAATTAAAAAATAAAAATACATGGTGTTTTCCATAAGGATACACGATGTGTATAGGCCTTTACCGGATCCCTCCTTAAGAAGCCCTACTACGTCGTCACATGGTCATGTATGCGGCCGTGACATGGCCAAACACAACCTGGACTCGGTGCTAGAGTACACAGCGTGTACAAGTAAGTACACGGCGTGTACTCCTAAAATTTCCCTTCTTTCCTTTTTCCTCAAAAAATATTGAATTGAAAAGCATACCTGAAAAGAAGATCTGGGTTATTACACCTTGAACAACATTTGTCTCTCCTAGCGATGGCAATGCTAAAGCATGAAGCTGACCACGACCAGCTCCACGACCTCTCTGTCTCTGATGATGACCACCAGCATGGTTGTGCTCTAATCTTTGAGGGTGGGGATCTTCCTGGGGTTTTCTTCTACCTACCCCATCTGCTCTCTATAGATCCAAAGTTGGTGCAACCTGCTGCTACTACCTTGGTTGGAACTGGCTCAATAGAGGAACCAGGTGCAGAACACCAAACATAAACTAGCTGCTCTGAAATATTGATCACTCTTGTTGTTGATGACCTCAACCTCCACAATAAAAAATACCCAATCCCTTGGTATAGGTCTGAGATCTACTGCACTCAAAGAAACGAGATACTAAGGGATGGTACCTACACCCATCTGAACAGAAACTATTCTGCCCTGAAAACCAGGAACCTTGGATCATAGCTCTTCTTTGTGAGGAATTATGATGACTCCCCTCTCGTGAAAACCCGGTTCTAGATAATATCCTCTTGACAACCTATTCCCTTCCTAGAACCTTGAGATAAGTCATCAACAAAAATGGGGTGACCTGACGCTGGATATGTAGACGCAAAGCCTCCTCTAAATGCCTCGCTTAGGCCTCCTTATCTAGAAACAGGACTAAAGCATATCAAAAAAGGTTCCTGAAAAGGATCTGGAACTCTCGCATAAGGGATCTTCCCTGCTGAAGGATAAGTAGCTCCTAGTGACTGGCTACCTTTGAAAATGAAGAAATATAATCATCTATAAACTAATCTCAAAACTTCTCCCATTAGACCATCGACTCCTCATGATCCCCAAGGAAAAAAGAACCACCACTACCTCGTTGACCAATGCAACATCGTCACAAACAACAATGCCTAGTGCTCCTTCTAATCATCGATAGAACTGAAGGCAATCTCATCCTCCTCCAACCAGTCTTATGTGACTGCATCTAAAACACATCCCTTGTACTTCTGTAGGCTATAGAGCGGATACTCTCAGAGTGTCCACCTCCAAGTTTCGTCGTCATCAACTTATACTCTATGGAGATCTTTTGGCATAGCATACTGGACATATTATGCATGAACCTGAAGAAGACGTCTACCTGGATCCATACTTTCAAAAGGAAAAACAGTTATAACTACTAAACCTATAATACGAAATAATTTAACAGCAATTAATTTTTTTCTTTTATTCATTTTAGGTTAACCAATCCCAAGGTCTACCCATTCAAACATAGGCACAAAGAATAATGATGTGTGATCCTTTCCTAGGTCTCTACCCTTCAAATAGTACCACTTCATTTAGTATCCACTATAAACTTAAAGGTATGTGCATCAGATCATAGGGGTCCCTAAATACCCATGTCTTATTTGGCCTCCAATGTTTACATCACTTTCTAAACTTATATGGCATCATTTCCCAACCAACCCACGGAACCTCACATGTGCCTAACTCCAAACTCAATCCTATCCCTCAACCAGAGCTCTGATTCCACTCTATCACGACCCCCTACCCACAAAGTGTACCCCTCATGGGCCAACAATATGATAAGGGAGATAGTGACACCTGAGTACCACCTCCAGTAGGTCATGGTTTGGTGACTAGAACTGAGGTTGTAGCAAACACAGAGATGGAAGTCATTACCCTCTGAGAGAACACATGCAAAAGAGAGTGATAAGATAGACACCAACCAAATCCATCTCAGACTAAAGTATAAAATGAAACCAAAGTACATATATGTAATTTCATATAATAACTAATACAATTGAAATGGGAAATAGAAAATACCAAAATAAAGTAAAACAGCAGCAACCATGAAGCCGAATAGCTCCTGTAAACCCCAAGCTAGCAGTAACCAGCCTGATCTCCAACCTGTTCCAAGGGACCTGAAAAAGAGTTTACATAACACAGGGTGAGTATAATAGTATACTTAGTAGGATCCTCCCTAGATCCTCTCATGAAAAATTAAAGGAAGCATTCTAAAGCACAGTGAGTCAATAAGTGAAACCAACTCTTCACCTAACTAGGTATACTAAGTTTGAAACCTCACCATGGATACTCTCACCAAGTATTGCATACAAGAGTAAATAATATAGTAAAGAATATCAAGGTTACCTTGCTACCACTTCCCCATTGGTTTGCTTCTTTTCCCCAGCATCGCATGTTTTATACATATCTCTCCAAAAAGGCTAACCCGATGAAACCTACCCAAGCACCACAACATGCACCTCATGAAACATAAAAGATTTCTAGAAGACACCTGGGTGAAGCACCACACCATCCTCACAACCAAAAGTAACCAAGTAGTTTCCAGGAGCCACAACATCTCGCATAACATGTATCATACAGAGAGTATTATACCTCAAGCCATTACAACCCATAAATTGAGTAAAGATCCTCAATCCATCATAGACTATACATGTTACACCTATAGTAGTATACAGGAAACTATATCCAGAATATATGGGTGTGAATAACCACAAGCCATTATAGCCCTCTACACACATATATGGGGGAAAATAATTGTTGTTCCTACCAGCACAAGTAACTACCAAGAGAAGAAAGTGGGGCATAAGGGGGTATTCATCCATCCATCCTCTAATCAGGATGTTGGGAACCCCCCCCCCCCAGGGATTAGAATCCCTAGGGTGTCAGTTTCCCTAACCAATAGGGTGGATTTTCATATAAAAACAAAAAAATTACATGGTATAATATATCTCACAACCTCGATATAGTCTAGTCTTAGAATTAGAAACGACTACAGCTAATGTATCTCAGACTCCCAGCTGCCACTGCTAAGACTATATATCCTATTAGCACACAACCATTTAAATAGATTTATTAAATCATATTGTCCCTTTTTATAAGTTTCAATTTAGTTGAATTAATTATTTAACCATTAACTAACCATTTAAATTCTACATTACATTTCATTAGCATCACAGCAAAACTTCATGCCCTCCAAGTATAACCAAATTGAGTTCATAGCCTCTCAGAAAGATAACCTCAACACTACATCCCAGCAAGCTCCAACCCCATTGGTTAAATATCATTTAGTTAATAATTTATTAGTAGAATTATCATTTCCCATATTTCCAGGCATTCTAGAAAAGAAATCCTAAGATACCAAAGATAAGGGGCTCAGTACGGTGAGTAGATGAACTACCCATCGAGTCTTTTCCACCTATACCAAGAGCATAGACTCATCTATCCTTGAGAATCTAAAAACGAAAAGAACATGGAATATTCTATACGTATTCACCTCTTTTAGACGGGGGGTAAGCCAGGACATCTACCTAAAGAAGTGGGGAAAGTAAATAAGATAAAAAAACAACAAGATTCAACAAGCATCCAACCTATGTCATCATCTCTAATGTCCTCTCCGACACCCACATGAATAAACCGATGCTTCTCACCGCTCTAGGTGTCAACTGCTTCCACAACCACTAGATCTCCCTACCCCACATACCAAAACATCCTTCCAGGCTCACATAACATCACAAGTTATAGGAAACAACAAGAAACTAGGATCTTATCCCCAAAAAAGGCATTTAGATGTCACCCATAATGAGCTTTCATGGCTCCAAAGCCGAAGGCACTCAGCCTTATAAGAAAGAGGGTAGCTCAGAACCCAACAAGGCATTATCATTTATCAACAACCAATTATTTAATATTTATTTAATTAAATGATTCATTATTAGTAGGTTCCAACTATCTGAAACCTTAACAGCAAACTACCATATCTATCACAGATTAATTAATCATGCTTACTGTGTTAATTTGATTATCATGAAATTGCAACATTAACCAGATTCATTTCCATGAATCTTTATCTTTGGCCAATTAATTTAAAATTAATACCAGATTTACATTCTTTACCAATTTCCATCAAGAATGACATGATAAACAAGAAAATCATAGATATCACACTATCTAAAAAAACAACAGGCAACAACATACAATTGAAACCAATTATTTAATCTGGTTTAAATATTTATTATGTTATTACCATTGTGATCCAGTGGGATAAAACATGACAACTCTACTACTATACGTAAATAATTGAGGAGCCATGAATCCCCTACCTAAAAAGTTTTCCAATGTTCTATTCATGAGAATAGGCCAACACAGCAGATCATGATCACCTCTCCTGGAAGACTTATCAAAGACTGCTCGATAAATCCTGTTTGCACCAAAATAGGGGGTGTGCATGTAGCAGGAAGAACTCCAAGGGGAAATAATCCAAGGATGGAAGTTTAATCACACAACTCCTATGGGAAAGAATGGTTCGGGCATCTCATACCATGGAAAACAATAAATAATAACAAGGGAGGAAGATATCTCGACCTTTTGAAATATGAATGGAGCATTGGTTTATATACGGTTTTTGATTTTCCATTAAAGTCAGATATGGTAAAGATTATGTGTCTTGGATGAGTAAAGGCATCGGTACCCTTAATAATATTAAGATAGGAGTTATAGGCTTTGAATCATCCTTAAATCCCTTAAAATAGGGCTTTTAATTCATTTTATGTCAAAGGAAATGTCAAAGGGAAAAAACTATAGGAAGCTGGGAAAAATTAGAAATTTGGAAAAGGAAAATGACTCACCATTTTGGAAACATTGTTCATGAAACTATTAGAGTTCTCGATGGTTCTAACTCACCAGTTCTGACTTACTAGTACTAACTCACCTGTTCTGACTCATTGATTCTGACTCACCAGTTTTGACTCACTCATTCTAAAAAGTTGGCAAAGGAAATGACATCATTCTAGAAACACTATTCATAGAACTGGAAATTTGTAAAAGTTTTGGGAATAAGTCACCTTGACCTCCCAAAACAACTCCAACACCAGATTTTAGCAAATTAATGGAATGAAGAGGTCCGGGTCATTACACCATGTGTATATGGGGAAACTTGTGGTACCTGGTGGTCCAGGAGATGATGGCTAAATGATATAAATCATGTCAAAAAGTTGCACCTTTATTTTCAAGTGTCAACCTGATTAGAACTCCACAGTTAATCAGGCTTATCCTAGAGTAGTGATTAGGATGGGTGACCTTCTAGGAAGTTTCCTAGGGAGTGTGTGAGTGAGGAAAAAGCACACTTGAAAGAACATGTGTTGACATGTGAGGAAATTCATTAGTCTGATGACCTGTTCCGGTATATGGGTGTGACCCAAAGAGGGGACCATATGTATATGGGAAAAATTATAGTTTCTAGTGGGCCAAGACCTGATGGCCATGTGAAGGCAGGGTTTATGTACTGTCAATGGGGCCCAATTTTTGAACATAGGGATACTCGATGGGTTTTTCATTGGTTGTTCCATTTTTGGAATGGTTTTAAGGGTTTTATTTGTTTATTTGTTGGTTTATAATAATGATATAGGTTCTCATTGACTCAGAGGAGGTCAGTATGATCTTGGGATGGATTTAAGTATCATAATTTTAGATGGTGAACCCTGGATTTATTTGAGTATCTTGGTTAACTAGTGATTTTATATTTGTTTGCCTTCAGTAGTATTATTTAACTTTATATTTCATGTTTTTCATAAATTTCTTACATAAGGCTGATATGGGAACACATTGGCCTAATAGTCAAAATTTATCATGTAACTTTCTAAATGGTTTGGTGGTGGCACCGTGGTCAAATGAACATTGATAGCCCTCTTTATTATTTTTTTGGAGGTGTGAATTAGTTTTTGTAAATAAAACAGTTTTCATTTTTTTATAAAAAATATTTTTTAAAATGGTTGTGGGGTTTTTATAATGATCCTTTAATGAGATTTAGGCCAAGGGTATAGCATGGGTAAAATGGACTTGTTCCAATTTTTAAATGATTCAAAAATGGATGTTGAATTTCTTTTAAAAGTAAAATCTTTAGAGGATTGTTGAGATTATTTTAATCTATTTGACCTCATTAAGGTTATTCCCTATTTTACAAATCTTGTGTTCCTATGGTGCTTCTTGATTGTTTTTTCCTAGTGTGCATGTTAATGCATGATGATGTATGATGTGTGTATATCCCTTTGAGAACACTATTTTTGTTTCAAAGTAATGGATTGGTCTGTGTGGATGTGATAGAACCCTTAGAGGGTTTATATGTTTTATGGAATGTGTTTGAGTTATTGTCCTTGGTCCTAAGTGACTATAAACCTATAATGAGCCAGTGAGTTTTAAGATGGGTTGTGTGCCTTAATTTTTTTAGCTTGTGTGTGTTGAATGTGTTCTTGGGATAATAGATAGACTAGTTGGGGGAGAGAGATCCTAAGGTCAATCCTATCCTTGGGTGAGAAGGCTTTGGTCAAGATAGTGGACCTTATCATGGGTGACCAAGCTTGGTTCATGGACCACCTATGAGAGGGTTGAGTTGTGGTGTGATGTGATACATGGATGATGGACCTCCCTCGAATGAGAAGGGATGAGTTGAAGATTATCGATAATGGTTTGAGGTTTTGAAAATGACTTAACTATACTCCTCGTGTTTGGTTCAGGACATGATGGATTTTTGATGTATGATCTACCTCAAGTGACTAAGGTGGGTCGAGACATTAGGAAACAATACCATGTTTCTTCAGGAAGTCTCTTGGACTAGACATGACACCCGACCCTACATCTTCAGGTATACATTAAGTTGTGGCATGACACACTAACCTATATCTTTGGGTATGGGTTTGAGTTATGGTATGGGGTTATTATCTTCCTTCCAACATAGAGTCGAAATAGTTTTGGTCAAGTGTTGTGGTGTCATGGGTATCACACAATGACCAGACTTGTTTCATTGTATAATAATTACATGTTATGTTTCTAAGTGGTTTTATTTTAAGGATGTGATTTTTCTCCCTATATATATATTTCATGCAAATTCACTTGATCACAGTAGCAGTCAGTACTTTCAACGAATTGGGTATTCTTACTGGGTCGTTGTACTCACCCCCCGCCCATGTACATGATATGGGTTTCGATGTATGTGGGTAGACCTTAATGTTTCCTCTTAGGTACATGTTGGATTAGAGCTGTATAGGTGGTTCAGATTCAGTAGATTAGGGAGTTAAAGAACTCGAAACGATGGTATTTGAGTTAGGCCAAATGATAGTGTATTTATTTTTAATTATCATTTCTCATGTGTATGGGCCAATGTGAATTTTGTGTATATGTGATGTTATGTCTATATACAGCTTCTTTTCTCTGTTGTGATGTATATTTCAGATCATTTACATATTTTTATTTTTGGAATATGGGGCCTAGGGGGCTCCCTAATTTATGTCTATAGCTATTTTTTATGTCCATTATATGGAAGGGTCGTACTGAATTTTTAGTGGGTTTGGGAATGACCCTCAAGCCTGATGTTATAAGGAATAGTATCTCCATTACTATGTTAGTCCCTCACCACTAGTCACCTGTTGTGACCCTCTTTTTTCATTATAGTACTTTGAAAGATATTAGAAAAATATTTTCAGAGCCAGGAACTGATACGGTATGAGATTCCATGGCCTGATGAGCCCAGAATTAATATTATAAAAATATTAAATATATTAATATCACAATTGTATAGTTTTTATAGATAATGTATTATCTCCCAAATATATATTTTGGTAAAAAAATATGAGACCAAAGTTGAATCTGGAATGTGGGGTTTACCCTAGTCATGACCTAAAGTTGTCGGGGTTGGACGTTTGGATGATGCAGCTATTGGAAGGTATGTTAAGTGGATTGATTAATTAAATTATTTAATTAATTAATTTAATACCACTAATATAATTTCCTATATATAATTTATTCTATATAAATTTTCTATGTTTAGCTACATAACACAAGGATCCTTGAGAGAATAATTGGGCCTTCTTCATAGGAGAATTAGAATTGGACGATGAACGACAATCGAATCGAGGTGGATCGAGAGACAGCCAACACAATGGGTCTTCTCCATCAGTGGTGAATGCATTATTCACCAACAATCAATTCATAATTGATATAGGGATAATTGATTTTGGTTTCCACCCTTGATTAGTTGTTTGATCATGGATTGTTTTTCTTCTATTCTTATTATGTGATTGATCTATTCTTTCACATGAGCCTTGTTTCCTATTATATTTTTAATTCAATAACTATATCCTTATTTCACATGTTATCACACCTAGAAATCCCCAATATATTATTGTTTTCCAAGAATTATTTTATAATTATTGATTCAATTAATTATTGATCGTTTCCCCTATTTGTTCATTTTTTCATCACTGTTGTCCTATAGGGTCATGGTTCAACTTTGTCGAGGTAGTTTCAAGTACGATTGAAACCTAAAATTCATGGTAGTTTCATGTATGAAAAACATATTGTAAAATCGATGATGGAATGATATTGATCATAGGTTTATGGTGATGATCTGTGTATAAGTTATTCATAGTGGCAATAGGATCATGAAAAAGAAGATAGAAGAGCATGTTGGGTGGCATGCGGGCTTCGTATAAACAAACAGAAAACACTTTTCGGATACCAGAGGTCAGAAAATGATGATCAAATGTGACCCCCACCAATTTCATGCAGTCAAATTGTTGAAATCAAGATGGAGAATTTGGATATGAGAACTTCTTTTATATTTTCACTTTATATGGAAAAGTTTAATAAATTTTAAGTAGTCTAAGAACACATGTATTTTATCCCTACCCAACTTTAGTGCCTAGGGTTTTGGGGAACATAAGGATCACATGTTGTGTGGTGGAAAAAAATTTGTGTGACCCTCCTTGAGTGGATAATCCATGTTCTTGATACACATGTCCAGGACCCTATGAAGTAGGTCATTCCATGCACTCTGGGAGTACATGGGCATGGATTGGTACTCAAGAATTGTCGGGTACACAGTCATGGAATGACTAACAAGATCACATCTAAGAACACATGGGAAGGCCCAGTGTGGATGAGACAAGCCATGTAGGAACCCTTAAATTCCATGTGTGGTGATGTGGCCTCCAATCCAATTCCAAAGGAGAACACGTTAAAGAAATAGAGTAGGACCACATGTTATATGGACCCCCTACACACCATGTATCCCTATAAGAAACTTCCACCTTGTATAAAAATTTCATCAGGACTTAGATTTTTTCATATAAGAAGCCTACCATGAGAAGGTTTCCATATAGAAATGGATGGTAATCTTCATAGTGGCTTTTGAGATATGATGTGGAATGTTCTAATAATGATGCTTATTCAGGTAATTCTTGATGATGAAAGTGATCGGGTAGGATCACTAAAGAGGTCAGGTTTGGTAACACCCTACAATATCAGGGTGTCGATCCCCAATAATTATTACCCTAGTTTGAGTGGCACCCCTCTATGGAACTGGGGCATGGTTTCTCTACCCATTGAGTGTAACCCCTATCATACTATGGTGAATTCCATAAACATATAGAGTAGGAATCCCCCAATAATACTATATAATAGGTCCTATATTTATACTTACTAATTGGACCCCCCCCCCCCCACATTATATTAGGGTGTGGGTCCTCCATGCTTGAGTGGCATCCCCCTATCACACCAGGTCACAGTTCCTCTATCCATTTAATAAGTGGAATCCCCCTGATGCACTAGGGTTTGGGTCCTCTATATATATATATTAAGTGGATTCACTCAATCATACTTGGGAACAGATTCTGTTTCTATTAAATATTCTTCCCCCTTGGGCTATAGAATAGCGGTGAGGTGTGGGTCCTCCTCATGACATCTTCAGAGAGACACAAGAGATGTTGGGTATCAATGATAGACCTTTGGAGCTATAAAAATACTCATTTTCCTGGGTTGGGTTGTGAGATAGAGATCCCCTTTATCACTTATATGGGTTTTTTTATTGATCATATATATTGTTGGATTTCATTTCCCTATTTCCTTGGGTTGATTTGACTACTTCTATCATATATTTTGGTTCCCCCCCTTCAATATTCAAGGATTCCTACTGGGTATGTATATACTCACCCCCACATGGTATTTTCCCACATGTTTTGTGTCTTATGCAGATGACATAAAGATCTATAGTGATTTCAGTGGATAATAGGGATACTCGGGTTTATAGAACACGTACAGTGGTCAGTCTGGGAGATTAGAAGTCAGTCTTTCTCAACATTACCTTATCCCAGTTGTTCTAATGTTGGGGCTTCATTTATAGCTGGGTGTGTATTTTCCATTTTCTATTTTGGTTTTATTCTATTTTACTTTGATTATATTCCCTAGAGGTTATTACATGCATGGATAAATCTATATGTTACTATATTTTATTATTCTTATGCACTGTTGCATGGATATAGTTGACTGTGTGAATACATATTCAGTATAAAAGCACCTTTTGTTTTATTTTATTCTTTCTCGGTTCTTGGTGATAGTCCCTCGACTTTATAATAAGTCTTGGGGTTGGGAAGAATCGACCTTCCCCCATCTAGGTGAGCCCCGGTAGGTCAAGTAATTACAGAGTGGTATCAAAGATGGTTCAAACTCGGGTAAAAGTTAGAGTTAGACCCATGGTAAGGATTTAGTTAGGACTTAGGGAAATGGTGAAAAGGTGTCTCAAGTGTGGATTTCAGTTCAGGTAAACAAGTATTAGTGTGGTAGAAAACATATCAATACACCAAAACTCTGACTACCTACTTTCCAACTCGGTATACCAAGACATTGGTTGCAGGTAAAAATAGTAAATTCATCATATAGGATTGAGTCCTTTGACTATAGTTATTGAGTAAACTCCCTATATATTCTTATAAAATTTTGGTATGTATTGATCACTATTAGGATGCCTCTATGAAGGCATCCAGTCAGTTTTTAAATTCATGATTGTGAAGATGATCTAATGTGTGGTGAGGCCTAAATTCAGGGGCCATATCATGACGTGTTTCCTCCAGATAGGAAGGGAGAATCACCTTCACCTATAGAGTAGCAGTTAGTACCAATATAGTAGTTTGAGGATTCACATAGACTTAGTAAAATATAAAATTCCCATCACAATAGGCCAATAATGTACTATGGTGATCCAGAACCCCATCCAATAGAGGATTGGCACAAGTCAGTGATCTGAGTCTTTAGGATCGTGTGGACTCCGACTGACCAAATGGTTGTGCAGGCAACTAGCCTTTTCTAAGGAGTAGCTGGGTACCAGTGGAGTTTATTTATAGAAACCCATGATGAGATGACTATCACGACCCATCCCTCGGGGCCTGTGTCATGACTACCCCAAGCCCGCCTTCCATAGGCTAGGGGCTGGCGACTAGCACTGAAAGGTGTATTCCCCAAAACTGGGAAGGCATTACCTTTTTATCCTATAAACACATGCAACCAAGCACACTATAAGATACAAACACAAGTAAACTGTATAGAAAAAAGAGTGATGAAAGTAAGAGGGTCCAGAATACAAGCCCCACGGTAAAGGTACAAGTACAACTAGAATACAATACAACAGAAGAAAGAAAAAGACAGCTACTGGGTCGTCCTCCGAGGTTCCTACATGAAGGGTAGGTATAGATTGCCTCCTCAGCACTCCACACCCACATGTCTCCTCTGCATACTAACACACCGTATGGTCCACCTCCGGGCACCGTCCAGTCTTGGTACCCTCCGCCTTGATCATCATTGTCCGTCGTCTGCACCAAACACAACAAGGTGCGGGCATGGCCCGTGCAGTGGTGAGTATAACAATACTCAGTAGGGCCCCCGAGACCCTCAAGGTCTCACAAAATCCACAAAGGATAAACCAAAAAGCATGAAATCAACTGAAACCCCTACTTATGTATATGCCCATACATATACCTAAGTTATCAAGTAAACTCATCTCAATCATGAGGAAAAACAGCATCCAACCCAAAATCCCAAAACTCAACTGTTACACAAAGGAAGGAATACTGCAAAGGAAATACCACACATGTACTTCACATAGGAGAATACCACCAAGGTATTACCATGAAGGAAAGTACCACACAGGTACGAACTCAGCGCACACCAGGTATAACATAGTTACAGTGGTAGAGATGATTAGATTTAACTAATGAATCATCTTCCTCTGTTAAGAGACAGACCCATGAAGGATCCCAAATTTTAGACCCACACGGGATCCTAGTACATCATCAGAACATCGTCAGACCCACACAGGATCCTAGTACATCATTAGTACATCATCAGACCCACACAGGATCATATTACATCTTCAGTACATCATCAGACCCACACAGGATCCTAGTACATCGTTAGTACATCATCAGACACACACAAGATCCTAGTACATCTTTAGTACATCGTCAGACCCACACAGGATCCTAGTACATCATCAGTACATAGTCAGACCCACATAGGATCCTAGTACATCGTCAGTACATCATCAGACCCACACAGGATCCTAGTACATCATCAGTACATCATTAGACCCACATAGGATCCCAGTACATCATTGGTACATTGTCAGACCAACACAGGATCCTAGTGCATTGTTATTACATAGTCAGACCCACACAGGATCCTAGTACATCGTCAGTACGTTGTCAGACCTACACTGGATCCTAGTACATCGTCAGTACATCGTCAGACCCACACAGGATCCTTGTTCATCGTCAGTATATCTTCAGACCCACACAAGATCCTAGTACATCATTATTACATCATCATACCCACACAAGATCCAATAACATCGTCACATCCAGCTACAAGGTTCCCGCAATAAGCTCTCTTGTATCCGGGTGGGCCCACTACTCAAGCCACTGGTCGATACTCCAGCTTCCATGAAGTACCATAGATAAGTATTCCAAATGAACTCCTTGTAATAGGGGTCTCAACGCAATAGACGGTGTGTCAATCGAACTCCCGGTCTGTTAGTTGTTAGCCTTTTAGTCCCGAGGGCCTAGTTGGATTCATGCTCGATCCAACCCGACCATCCCCCAACATTATCCAAATATCAACGGGGTATACCAAAAGGAATTTATCGCTCCAATATTTCTGGCGCCACAAACGGTTCATCAAAAGGACGCATGATGCCAATGTTATGGCCAAAAGAGCGAAAATGGGTCGAAGTGGATCTGGGTCTGGTCCGACCCAGTCGGACCGACCCGACCCGCGGCGTAATCCGGCTCATGGTGCGGTGGGGCGTCATGGTGTTCCAGGACGCCCGCGGTGTGGTGGTCCTTCATAGCTAGTCGGATGGCCAGCCGTCCCCTCCTCGCGTCGCGGTCCCGCGTCGTGCTTTTGTCGGCGGCTGGCTCACCGACCGTCCTCCCTTCGCTGCTGCAGAACAAGTCGATGTTCTCTTCTGTAGGGCGGCGTGGTCCCGTCATCACCTTCATCATGGCCGGCAGTGTGGAGGCTACCATATCCGAGTCCCATAGGTTCTATTTTCCAGCACTAGTCACCTCCCTCTTCCATTGCGAGGAACACATCAAAACCTCAAGAAATTACGGAGAGGTTGGGCCATGTCTATTTTCCCCACACCCTCCGAATTAGGGTGGTAACAAGTGGATTAATAAATATTGTATGAAGAACATCAATAATGGTAAGGGGGTACTCAAAACATAAAACCCTAAAACCTCTGACAATAGTTGTTCCCAAACCAGCAAAAGAAAACATCCATGGATCAACTAGTTAGAGAGTTGATACACGTTCTATGTTTAGAAGGGAAGAACATGGGACACAATAATCACAGATAATTAAACTTCTACAACCTCCATCAATAATTATTCCCAAACCCGCAAAAGAAAAGATATGTGGATCAACTATTTAGAGAGTTTATCCATGTTCTTTGTTTTGAAGGGAAGAACTTGGGAGACAATAATCACACATAATTAAACCCCTAAAACCTCCAACAATAATTATTCCCAAACTCACAAATGAAAACATCCACGGATTAACTAGTTAGAGATTTGATCCGCGTTCTTTGTTTTGAAAGGAATAACATGGGAAACAATAATCACACATAATTAAACCCCTACCTTGGTGTTTTTTTGACGGAGGTCACAAAGAAGGAGATAAAGTCATTGGGGATGGTGGCGTCGGTGTTCTTCACTTCCGCAAGATGCTTCCAAAGTCGGATCAAACATCATCCTCATTCTGCAATTCTAGAGTGCATTATTCATTGGAGGATGAGTTTCTCCACAATTCTCCAAAGATATTCCCTTATCCTTTTCCAACCAAATCCTTCCAAAGGAATTAGGTTCCAATATAATATAAATTAAATCTATCAATTTAATTTTTTGCACAATTAATTGTACCACGTTGGAATAATTAAATAATGAGAGGAAGTTCAAGAGTTACCTCCCATTAAAGGGGAAGTTTTAAGGTTTCCTCCCATTAAAGAGGTTCGGGTGGTTCCCACATTTGAATTAAAAATGTTGGTTTTAGTTCGGGTAGTCCCCACCTCCATAACTCATGTAGAGAGGTTTTATTAGAAATAAAATAAAAGTTTATTTTATTTTATTTTCATTTCCACGAAAAACGAAAAGTCTATCATTCACCCTCAACCTACTGTAGTTGAGGTGAATGTCTTATTATGAGAATATTGGCGCTATGAGTTCAATAGTGTCCTTATATTTCAATTCCAAGCACCGGTTCAAAAGTTACAAAAACCCGCTCGCACGTTTACTGAACGTACCCAAAAAAAATTCAGAAAATTATTAACAGTCACCCTCGACCCGTTCCGGTCAAGGTTAGGATCTGCTGAAGTGAAACATGCCCCAATGAACCCAATGGTACTCTCTGATTTCCAATCCGAGTTACCGTTTAAAAGTTATGGATTTTATAATAAAATAATTGTCACTTAATTATTTTATTTACAGCCAAAAACAAAATTTAACTGGTGGCCCCTGCCGGCCAAAGTTAGTATCTGCTTAAATAAAGCATGCCCTCATGAGTTTAGCAGTGGTCTCTGATTTCCAATCTGAGCTACCTTTTGTGAGTTATAATCATTATAAAAATGAAATAATTTATTTAATTATTTTATTAATGATTATGCCATTTTTGGGTTTTCTCACAGGAGGCCCGCACCAACCAAACTTAAGTTGCACCTAGGGTAAACCCACCATTCTGAACGCAACAGTGCGGTTGGATTTCTGATCTGGGAATCTGTTTAAGATTTATTCTACTTCTTTAGAAAAGCTACTTACGCGTGCTAATTAAAGCATAAAAAATCTTTGATGGATCATTTCGGGCACTCCGGGCCTCAGAATCATGCACCGTTATATTTCGTGGTCTCGAAATAATTCCATATAATTATATATATATACAGAAATAATGAGACATGTAATTCTCCCCACCTTAGGGATTTACGTCCTTGAAGGCCAAAACAAGGGGAAAACAATCAAAAGAGGGTACATACCACGAATCTGAGCCTCCTTCTCCCATGTGCTCTCCTAAAGGTTCCCGTGCTGCCAGCATATGTGCACCAGAGGTATCGACCACCCACAAAGGACCCACTCCTATCGATCCTCAATCTCCATTGGAACCTCCATAAATGATTCCCCATCGTCTAAGTCCAGCTTGACGTGGTCAATGATGGGAGATGGTTCGTGCACATATCCCCTCAGCTAGGATACGTGGAAGACATCGTGCACCCTCTCTAACTGCATTGTAAGAGACAAGCGGTATGACAACTCACCCACCCTTCAAAGGATCAGAAAAGAACTGATATACCTTGGTGATTACTTACCCCCTCGGCCAAATCTCCACAAACCTCATCGAGGTGAGACCTGTAGGAAGACATGATCTCCCTCCTCCTGTCGGTATAAGACTTCTTTTGGCTCTAAGCAGTTTTCACTTACTAACAAGTGAGGCACCGAGTGACAAAATCTGCAAATGCTTTCTTCATTCCTGGCCACCAGTGCTGTCATTGGAGATCTTGGTACATCTTCACCACTCCTGGATGAACCGCTATAGGGGATGTGTGGAACTCCCTCAACACTTCCTCCTGAAGTGACATTGGTACCATGGTACATCCTCTGAAGAGGATGATGTGCTCCCCACCTTTAGAAAATCCATTATGTGCATGTCCTGTGGATTTCTGAACACATTGAGCCTCACAGTCAGTGTCCCCATGTTGCGCCTCCTTGACACGATGAAGAAGTGGGGAAGTGACTATAAGAGACTGAAGAAAAGTTGTTTTATCTCAATCCACAAAGGATATCTGCAAAGTGGCTAGCTGCTCCATCGCCTCACCTAGAAGTTGTATTCCAGATCTCCTACTAGGTGCATCTACTACAACGTTCCCCTTCCCATGAGTATAGACTATCTCGAAGTCATAATCCTAGAGGAACTTGAGCCAATATCATTGTCTCAGGTTCAGTTCCTACTGAGAGAAGATATACTCGAGACTCTTGTGGTCAAAGTAAACTGTAAAACGTTCGCCCATCAAGAAATTCCACCACACCTTCAGCACAAAGACCATTGTTGCTAACTCCAAGTCATGGGTAGCGTAGTTCTACTTGTCAGTCTCTGTCTCATCTCTTGAAATCTCTACTGATACTTCTCCATCAATAAGAAAGGCTCCCCCTTTTTTCAAAGCTGAAAAGGGTGTCCCTACCCTGGGGAAGTCGGGTACAAATCTCTAGTAGTACCTAGCCAAAGCAGACCCCCCTCTCCCTTTAGGGAGGTAATCCTGGAAGCATCCTTCGAAAAGATGTCCCCATGCTTTTCCACTCCTGTTTGGAACTGAAAACTCTAAACTCCTGCTACCACAAGGGTAATTCTGGCCGACTCATGAGTGACCGGCTGCACCCTCCTATGCATGAGTCCATCTTGTGCTATCTGGGATTCCTTTTTGCCAACCAAAGAAAACCCTATTCCAACGTATTAGAGAAACCACAACCTTTTTGCGAAATACAGTCAATCTGAGTATGAACTATGGATGCCCAGTCCATACCCAAACTAAAGTCATAAGGCCTTGACGCTTCCACCAATAGGTTCCAACTGAAACTCTCACCTCTAGGGTCACATCACACCGTTGTCATAAGTGTGATTAACGATTCTCCTCCCAAAGGTATCTCCAGACATGAGGGCCAAGTCAACGATTTAACTGGAAACTCTAGGTCTTGGAAAAGATTCGTGGAAGGAATGGTTGGTACCTATGACTATTGATACGGAATCTAGTAGTATAAGAGACCATACCTTGAATCATTCCTAGAGTCATTGGGTCGCACTCCTCGACCGGATGCAGCAACTCTCTTCCCCTGTCCTCTAGCTCCCTGAGCCTGGCAGGGACCACAATGGGGGGTGGTTGTAACATGTCGAATTATACACCACCTCATGTTGCTCCCCTATCTATGCTTCCACGTCTATATCCCTGCAGATTCAACTATCCCTAACACTTCCTATTCTTGAAACATTTTTACATGCCCAAGTCTCTAAGACTGGCGCTAGTTTCCTGCTTTCCCACTACTAACATTCAGTGGCTGCTTTCGCTCATCCAAAAAATATTCAACCACAAAGGTTCTCTCTTGCACCCTAACATAAGTAGGAATGCATATAGAAATAGTGATAGCTCAGATGTCCCTAAAGACATGTCGCTCAGAGGTCCGAGCTTTGAATCACTGATCTTATCATATTCATCGAGTACGAGGAATGATCGGTATGCCTCGATGAATACTCAGCTACCGACATGTCATCCTGCCGAAACTATATAAGATCT
The DNA here is from genome assembly GCA_963277665.1 of Viscum album. Classification (NCBI taxonomy): domain Eukaryota; kingdom Viridiplantae; phylum Streptophyta; class Magnoliopsida; order Santalales; family Viscaceae; genus Viscum; species Viscum album. The sequence goes on along the minus strand of OY728126.1, from coordinate 1,389,417,026 downwards.
AGAGAACTCTCAGCCACCTCCTCAAACCAGTCCTTAGCCGCCTGTGAGTTGGGCTCGCCTCGGAACCTGAGGGGTATATGATGTTGAATCACGCGTAAGGAACTAATCCTATATGTGTCATTTACTGGTACCGCCGGTTGTAACTGCTGACCAACAGGTAGTGATATAGCTGAAATACTACCCGAAGGAACAATCTCGAGTAATGGTCCACATACCGAAGCCTCATCACTATGCGGACCATCCTCATGGCCTCTCATAGAAAAAATCTAGTAGCTAAGATCACCATCTGCTCTACTGGTGTCTCAACTAGGTGGATAACTCTAGAAACCGCCTCCATCCAGCCCTCAGCTACGTGGAAAACTGTCTCGCCTCGAAACCCTGGAGGCCTCTGCTACTGGAACTCATGAAATGCACTCAGTCGGCATGCACCGTCCTCCAGTGTGGCTGGTGGTATATGCTTCCCAACGGGTGGTGGTGTTGCTGGTACACCACCCGAAGGTGCCAACATAGTAAGAGGGACCTCACTACAAAATAATAAACATTGTATAAGGGGTTATTTTTGACTTTAGAAGGGATTATAACCCCTTCTATAGACATTAGCGGCGGCTACGAGAAACCGCCGCTAATGTGCCCACCTACTGTAGGTAGAGGCGGTTTTAAGGAAGCGCTGGTAAATGTGTGATGAATTTAGCGGCGGTTAAATTAGAGGGGGTTTAAACCCCTTCTAATTTTGTTGAGAATTTACCGTAAATGGTTGTAATTAAGGGCGATTATAACCTCAACTTCCTATAGTAGAGGAATTAGGGGAAGTTTTACACAACCGCCCCAAATGCTTCTCTCTTTTTTTAGGAAAAACTCCGCAGTCTCGGTCTGTCCGTGTCTATCCCCCAGCCTCCCTATGCATGTCTGTATCATCCCCCTTTTTGTCCCCTGGTCCTTGTGTGGTCTGTCCCTCTATCCGCCAGCCTCCCCCTGCGTGTGTCTATCACGTCCCACATTCCCCATGTCTGTCTACTCCTCTGTGTCTCGGGTCTGTCCCCCCTTGTCCCCCGGTCTGTCTCCTCTGTGTCTCGGGTCTGTCCCCCCTTGTCCCCTGGTCCTTGTGTCTATCCCCTCGTCAGTCTGTGTCTATTCCCCAGCCTCCTTGTGCATGTATTTCTCATCCCTCTTATCCCCCGGTGTCCCCCGGTCCTCGTGTGGTATGTCCCTCTATCCCCTAGCCTCCCCATGTGCGTGTCTGTCTCTTGTGTCTCGAGTCTGTCCCGTCCCCGTTCCCCCTGTCTGTCTCCTCTGTGTCTCATGTCTATCCCACCTTGTCCCCTGGTGTCCCCCGGTCCTTGTGTATATCCCCGTCAGTCCGTGTCTGCGGGTGCAAGTCCCCGGTACAGTCTCTGAGTGTGTGTCCTGGTCTAGCCCCGCGTGCGTGTCCCCAGTCCAGCCCCTGGTCTCCTCTCAGTCCTTTAATTCTGAGGGCTTCGAAAAATTTTGAAGCTGGAGGGATTCGAACCAAGATCCTCCACGATATAGATCCTACGCCCAAACCACCACCCCAAAACAGATTTTGTTTAATTGGTTCCCATATTATTCTATTTAAATATAATGAGAAGTTTTTTAAAATATAAATTATTTTCATAATATATTTAAATATAGGTTATAAGTTTATAAAAATATGCATATATATTAAGAAACATATATATATTAACAAATTTACACATAATTTATATATTAGTGTATTTATATATGTTAATAAGTTAATTAAAATAGACATTATTAAAACAATATATTTAAATACATATAATAAGTTTATTAAAATAAGTATATATATTAATAAACATATTTATATTAACAAATTTACACATATAATTTAAATATTGTTGTATTTATATATATTAATAAGTTTATTAAGAAAAACATTATTTTCATAATATATTTAAATAAATTAAATAAATAACATGTATCTATATATATATATATATATTCTGCACAACTCTATAAATTATATATTGACATATATTTAAATTAAATTATGTATGTATGTATTTATAAATACATTTATATCCAACACACACAAACGCAAATGTGTATTTATACATTTATTTGTAATTGTCTATATTTATTTGAATAGACATATTATATATATATACATATTATATTTATACGTACACAATTAAATATATATATATATATTACATATTTATATGAATATAATATATTATACATTTTATAAATACATTCATATATGTATAGAAAATATATACTATATATATATTATGAATTTTTTTAAGAAAATAGTAGGGGTTCATAACCCCTCTAATATCTTAAATTATAGGGGGTTGTGAACCCCTTCTAATGTAAGTTATTAGTGGGGGTTCAAGATGGGGTTTTGAACCCCCACTATTTTCTTTAAAAAATCAAATTCTGTATAACACACACACATACATATAACACCTCTAAATTCCAACTAAATATATATGTGTGTGTGTGTGTGTGTCTATAGTGCCTCTAACTGAATATATAGTGCCTGTAACTAAATATCTAACACCACTAATTATTAAAGTAGAGAAATTTTTAACATAACCGTCTCTAAAATCCAACTACATAGTAAAAAAAATGCTAAAAAATTTAGAGGGGGTTGTGTAGAACCCCCTCTAATGTTACAGAAAATTAATTTAGAGGGGGTTGTGCATAACCCCCTCTAATGTACTGTTTTTTTGTAGTGCCTTCACTAGAGCCTCATCGCTCGGTGGGCCGTCATCGTGTACTCTCTCAGGAATCTTAGATAGTTGTCTATGCAGCAGCATCCTGATAAGGAATAGGTTCTCCATGGTCATTAAGTTATACCTGGTGAGCTGACTCAATAAAACACAAGAAAATTTTCAAAACACACACGTAATCAGTGTTTTCGTGCACTGAGTTAGAAATCAGAAGTTAGGGTCCTGGTGTATAGATACATCGGATGCCGCACCAACACTGGATTCCCTAAACTTATAACCACACTCACTACACTTAACACTATTGTCTTTAAAAAGATCAGAGTCATATGTTCTATGGTAGAACTGACTCCTCTGATACCAATTTATCACGACTCGTCCCCCAGGGCCCGTGTCGTGACTACCCCAAACCCTCCTTCCATAGACCAGGGGCTGGCGACTAGCACCGAAAGGCATATTCCCCAAAACCAGGAAGGCATTACCTTTTTATCATGTAAACACACACAACCAAACACACAACAAGATACGAACATAAGTAAACTATATAGAAAAAAGAGTGTTGAAAGTAAGAGGGGCCGGAATACAAGACCCAAAATAAAGGTACAAGTACAACTGAATGGGTCGTCCTCCGAGATTCCTACCTGAAGGGTAGGTATAGATCTCCTCCTCACCACTCCACGTCCGCCCGTCTCCTCTGTGTACCGACACGTCGTATGGTCCACCTCCGGGCACCGTCCAGTCCTAGTACCCTCCGCCTCGATCAGCGATGTCTGTCGTCTGCACCAAACACAATAAGGTGCGGGCATGGAATGTGAAGGGGTGAGTATAATGATACTCATTAGGGACCCCAAGACACTCATGGTCTCACAAAATCCACAAAAGATAAACCAAAAAGCATGAAATCAACTGAAAACCCTACTTAGGTATATGTCCATACATATACCTAAGTTATCAAGTATACCCATCTCAATCATGAGGAAACACAGGGTCCAACCCAAAATACCAAAGCTCAACTCTTCCACAAAGGAAGGAATACTACAAAGGTAAGTACCACACAGGTATGCCACACAGAAAAATACCACCAAGTTATTACCACGAAGGAAAGTATCACATAGGTACGAACTCAGCTCACACCAGGTATAACATAGGTACAGTAGTAGAGATAATTCGATGTAACTACTGAATCATATTAATCTGTTAAGAGGCAGACCCACAAAAGATCCCAAATTGCATACCCACACAGGATCCCAGTACATCGTCAGTACATCATCAGACCCACAAAGGATCCTAGAACATCATCAGTACATCGTCAGACCCACACAGGATCTTAGTACATCGTCAGTAAATCATCAGACCCACACAGGATCCTAGTACATCGTCAGTACATCGTCAGACCCACACAAGATCCTAGTACATCGTCAGTACATAGTCAGACCCATAAAGGATCCTAGTACATCGTGAGTACATCATCAGACCCACACAGGATCCTAGTACATCATCAGTACATATTCAGACCCACAAAGGATCGTAGTACATAGTCAGTACATCGTCAGACCCACACAGGATCCTAGTACATCATCAGTACATCGTCAGACCCACATAGGATCCTAGTACATTGTCAGTACATCATCACACCCACACAGGATCCTAGTACATCGTCAGTACATTATCAGACCCACACAGGATCCTAATACATCGTCAGCACATCGTCAGACCCACATAGGATCCTAGTACATCGTCAGTACATCATCATACCCACACAGGATCCTAGTACATTGTTAGTACATTGTTAGACCCACACAAGATCCTATTACATCTTCAGTACATCATCATACCCACAAAGGATCCTTGTACATCGTCAGTACATTGTCAGACCCACACAGGATACTAGTATATCGTTAGTAAATCGTCTGACCCACACAGGATCCTATTACAATGTTAGTACATCATCATACCCACACATCATCCTAGTATATCGTCAGTACATCGTGAGACCCACACAGGATCCTAGTACATCATCACAGCCAGCTACATGGTTCCCGCACTAAGCTTGCTTGTCTCCGTGTGGGTCCGCTCCTCAAGCCACTAGTCAATACTCCAACTACCACGAAGTCCCACGAAAAAGTATTCCAAAGGACCGCCATGTAATAGGGGTATCAACGCAATAGACGGTGCATCAATCAGATGCTTGGTCTGTTAGTTATTAGCCTTTTAGTCCCGAGGGCCCGGTTGGATTCGTGCTCGATCTAACCCGACCATACCCCAAATTTATCCAAATCTCAAGTGGGGTATACCAAAAGTATCATATTGATTCAAGGTTTTCGTCTCCACAGACGATTCTTCAAAACGACACTCGATGCCAATGTTATGCCCAAAAGAGAAAAAATGGGTCGAAGTGGGTCAGGGTTCGATCCGACCTGGGTTTGGTCGACCCGTCCATACCTGCTGGGTCCAGCCCGGCCCACCCTGGGTGTCCCGTGGTGCGGGGTGGCCACGGTGTGGCGAGGCAGCCACGGTGCGGCGGGGCGCTGCAGTGCGGCGGGGCGCCCGCGGTGTGGTGGTCCGCCGCGGCTAGCCTGATGGCCAGTCGTCCCCTCCTCGTGGTTTGGTCGCGCGTCGCGCCTTCACCGGAGGTTGTCTCGGCTGACCATCCTCCCTTCTTCATTGTAGCACAAGCTGTGGTTCTCTTCCGTCGGGCGGCGCGATCACGCTATCACCTTGCTCGCGGCCGACGATGTGTCGGCCGCCGAATCCGAGTCGCACTGATGCCATTCACCGACACCGGTCACCGTCCTCTTCCATTACGAGGAACACATCAAAACCTCAAGAAATTATAGATAGGTCGGGCCATGTCTTTTTAGCCCACACCCTCTGCGTTAGGGTGGTAGCAAGTGGCTTAATAAATCTTGTATGAAAAACGTCAAGAACGGTAAGGGGGTACTCAAAACATCAAACCCTACAACCTTCGGCAATAATTATTCCCAAACCCTCAAAAGAAAACATCCATGGATCAACTAGTTAGAGAGTTGATCTGTGTTCTATGTTTAGAAGGGAAGAACATGGGAAACAATAATCACACGTAATTAAACCCCTACAACCACCAGCAATAATTATTCCCAAACCCGCAAAAGAAAACATCCGCAGATCAACTAGTTAGAGAGTTGATCCGCGTTCTTTGTTTAGAAGGGAAGAACTTGGGAGACAATAATCACACATAATTAAACCCCTATAACTTGCATCAATAATTATTCCCAAACCCGCAAAAGAAAATATCCACAGATCAACTAGTTAGAGAGTTGATCCGCATTATTTATTTAGAAGGGAAGAACATGGGAAACAATAATCACACATAATTAAACCCCTACCTCATAGGTTTATTGATAGAGGTTACGAGGAAGGAGACAAAGTCATTGGGGATGGTGGCGTCAGCATTCGTCGCTTCCGTAATATGATTCTGAAGTCAGCTCAAACGTCTTCCTCGTTCTTCAATTCCGGAGTGTGTTCTTCGTTGGAGGATGAGTTTCTCCACAAGTCTCCAAAGCTCTCCCCTTCTCCTTTTCCATCCAAATCCTTCCAAAGAAATGAGGTTCCAATATAATATAAAGTAATCCTATTAATTTAATTGTTGGCGCAATTAATTGTTGGCACAATTAATTGTACCATGTTGGCATAATTAAATAATGGAAGGAAATTGAAGAGTTACCTCCCATTAAAGGGGAAGTTTTAAGGTTTCCTCCCATTAAAGGGGTTCGGGTGGTCCCCACCTTTGAATTCAAACATGGAGGTTTTAGTTCGGGTGGTCCCCACCTCCATAACCCATGCAGAGAGGTTTTATTAGAAATAAAATAAAAGTTTATTTCATTTCATTTTAATTTCCATGAAAAAACCCAAATTATATCTTTCACCCTCAACCTACTACGGTTGAGGTGAATGTCTCCTTAATAGAATATCAGCGCTGCGAGTTCAATGGTGTCCTCGGATTTCAATTCTGAGCACCATTTCAAAAGTTAAAAAAACCCGCTAGCACGTTTACTGAATGTACCCGAAAGAAAGTTTGGAAAATTATTAATAGTCATCCTCGAACCTTTCCGGTCAAGGTTAGGCTCTACCAAAGTGAAACACGCCCCAACGAACCCAACGGTACTCTCATATTTCTAATCCGAGTTTCCTTTTAAAAGTTACGGATTTTATAATAAAATAATTGTCACTTCATTGTTTTATTTACGGCCAAAAACTAAATTTTACTGGTGGCTCGTGCTGGCCAAAGTTAATATCTTCTTAAATAAAACATTCCCTCTCAAGTTCAGTGGTGGTCTCATATTTTCAATCAGAGCCACCGTTTGTGAGTTATAAGCATTCGAAAAATAAAATAATTTATTTTATTATTTTATTTATGATTCTGCCATTTTTGGGTTTTCTCACAGGAGGCTCGCGCCAATCAAACTTAAGTTCAGCCTAGGGTAAACCTTCCATTCTAAATGCAACGGTGCCCTTGAAATTATAATCCGGGAAACCGTTTAAGAGTTATTCTACTTCTTTATAAAACTGCTTATGTGCGCTAATTAAAGTGTAACTAAACTTTGACGGATCATTCCAGGCACTCCAGGCCTCGGAATCGCACACCGTCAGATTTTGCGGTCTCGAAATAATTCCATATAATTAAAAAAATATATACAGAAATACTAGGACATTACAATGAAAATATCATGGTTAAAATTCTAGTAGTTGTTTTTTGAGGAGCACTACCCCTCATGTTTGAACTAAATTCAGATTCAAGAGCTTATGAAGCTATAGAAAAGTAGTATAACAGTTGTTGAGTATGCCATGCGGTTCACTGACCTTACACAGTACTCCCTCGACATGGTTTGGGATGGTTACTTTTGAGCATGGAAGTTTGAGTAAGTTTTCCATAGAGTCATTCATACCAGTGTGGTTCCCTTATGCATTCTCACCTATGCTGGAGTGTTAGAGCAGGCGCTAGTGATGAAGAGATGTATATCTGTGGGATGCCATGTGTAAATACCCCAACTATAGTGTCCCATATTTGGTGGTTACTTTATTAAATTGGTATAAGATAAAAGGAATCACGTCCCAAAGGAACGAATACTTATAAGTCTTGGAAAATTGGATACATACTTGAAATTCACATTACATTTTAAATCATAAAATACAAAAATGATTTTCTTTGAAAATTCCATTAATACCCCAGATGTATCCCTGAATATCAATCAAAAAATTATTTCCCATATCCTAGGGAAAAATACAAAATAAAGGGGTGATCACAAATTCCAAGTGAGGGTGATCGTATAGTAGAAGCTATAAATAAAAAAGGCATGATCCATATGGGAAGGAAAATAACTGAAATACTTGCTATATAATCAACAACTTGAGCATAATATGGCATAACTAAATGATAATCAAATAATTCCATATAAATAATCAGATGTGCATGAAATATAACCATGGATATTCTAATTAATTGAATAATCTCATGGAAACCAACAACTAACATCATAATTAAAGAATTCATAATGTGGTACATCATAAACATTCCCTCAAGGATTTGGCCAAGACATTATACATAAATGGGTAAGACCTCGGCCAATACCTAAACTATTTTATCTCATGAGACCTACCAATGCATAGAGGGGTTATAATGGGACCCACCCATAACTTAATAAGTCCAATTCATTCCTCATATTAAAGGGGTAAAACATAGTCAACATAAACATTTGTATTGAAACTAGCATATGAAATGTTAATAATTTCTCCCAATCAATACACATAATCGTAAACCATCCAAAATAATATGTCGAATGGTATCAAAATAGTACATATCTATTTAAACTAATCATTAACCATTCACTATAATTTTGGTAAATGGTATCATAAGAGATCAACCTCAATGAATCATAAGATTAAACAAAGGATGTTTACATAGATAAAAATACTTTAAATGACATCATTGAAAAATTATTGAGTAAAATACCCTTTTCCACTTTGAAAATCACTTATTTTTAAAATTTTGTACAATTATAAAGGAAAAAATATTATTTAAAAATTATTTTAGAAAACATAGACATATAAGAGAAATATTCCCCAATGGGGACTTAAAAATAAATAATCCTGAATAATGAGGAAATTGTGAAACAAACACTTACCACTTTGGTGTCTTATCAATCATAAGAACTACGAAAGAAATAACTTCAAATATATATTTAAATATCATGAACAAAAATATATTCATGATATAATATATCAAAGTTTATTATATTCACCACAAGAAAAAAACAAGTGGTATATAGACATATGTCCCACTGGAATTAAAGTGGGATGAAAATCCCTTACCTCATGTATAGCTTCCTTTTTACATGTTCAAACCTCTTGTATAATAAATAAAAATTTATTATAAATATGTTACATAACCATAATAATATATATAATACAATATATTATTTAATTGTAATATTTTATCACCTTTTTTTTATCAATTCATTGTAAAAATCACATTTTTAGGTGGCAACTGCTTCGTTTTTCATGTATATTTTAACTCAATGGTTATGATCCTTATACTTTTATCATAGTCATTATAAAAACTAAAAATTATATGAATGAAATTTTTTATTATTAAAATTATTTCATATAGTATAAATCACACAAAATTACTAGAGAACACAATAAAAACTTTAAAAATGAAGAATGAATGAAATAAGTGGTATTTATAGAAATTAAGGAATCTAAACCAATGGAATAGTAACATGACCTTTGGAATAGTAACATGAACCTTATGAGTAGTAAACCATCAAATAGAATATTAACACCACCCATGAAATTATAAATAAATTTATCCATATTATAAATGAAAATATGATATAATTATATAATAGTATAAGTAATTAAATGTCTTAAAAATGATAAATTAAGTGTTGGAATTTTTAAAAAAATGATTATTTAAAATTTTATAATTAATATAATGATTTAAAAGAAAATTTATTTTCATTAAATAGATTCATAAATTGATATATATTTTTCTTATGATTATTAGATAATTTTATGAGACCTTAATTGATTTTTTAAAGTGTTATAAAATCAGTTATAATTTTAAAATCGACATTATTTGAGTAAATGATGATTTTAATTAAATATTAAATTTATCATATTTAAAAAAACATAAAATGGAGTTAAATTTTGAATTATACACATTGAAAAATGGTAAGGGTGAATTTTTGGGATTTTTCTAAAATAGTTGAATTTTTTGTCAATAATGAAATATGGTAATGTATAGTATTTAACAAATACATGATATATTGAGTCATAGATGATTTATAGATGATGTGAGACCATAATATAAAACTCTCCTTTATTTATTTAATATATTTAGTGATAAGGTTTAAACTATTCATATTCTTGAGCAAAATAAAATAATTAAAAAACACTCCTCTCCTCCACAATAAATACCACCCCTCACCACCTCTTCTCCTCACACCTTAAAAGCGATGAAAATTTTCCAAATTCTAACCAATACTATTACCAAGTATCTCCCCACTTCCAGGATTTTTTATTATAAATAAAATACCAAACTCAATTCCCCTAATGAGGTTCTCAAGGAGAATAATTCAAGTGATAAAAACCTATTTTCTTTTCTTTTATTTTCATTTCAATTTATTTTATTTTATTTTACTCTCCTCACCTCCGATTATCCAATTTAAATTATGGATCATTTATATTTCATGTACTATAATGTTATTATTTTAATGGAATAACCCACAATAATTTCTCTTTCCCTCTCCTTTTGTTCAAAAAATGAAAGCATTGTCTGTGATGTGTTAATTTATCGCATTCAAGGACGATGAGTTTTCAATTTCCATTATCACCTTAAAGTATGGTTATAAAACCATTTTTATGGTTAAACCAGATTATAATATATTTACTATAAATAATTTAATATTATAAACTAGTATATATATAATATTAATTAATTAAACAAAACTAGATTGTGCTGATGGAAAAAACACCAAAATAATATGAATGGTTATCATCAATGTTTTATCTAATGAATCATCCTCACATATGGAAAAAATGTTATTTAAGTCCATTTAATATTATATAATTTAATTAATAACATATAATTTCAGTTATGGATAACTATTTTCATTTCACATGATATTCTGGACATGTATACAAGTAAATCGATCATGAAAACCAATGAACAAACACTCTTGGGACGATGAAATTATATCTTATAACTTATCAAAAAGGACATAAATGAACTTAATAAAATAATAATAAATAAAATAAATGTTAAATATGTTTTTAATTAAATTATTAATTAATCTAATTTCATTATACATGACATTAAGTATAAGTGTAGAACACTTTCAGACATATGGTAAGGGATTCCCTCTCAAACACCACTTTTCCTTCGGGTTATAGTTTCTCTCTCTTTAACCCCATGTAATTCTTATTAATTTCTATATAATTTTTATAAATTATGTTTATATGTTCCAAAATAATTTATCTATATCATTTCATTTTTCTTTTATTGGTAAATACAAGTTTTAATAAGGTTCCCTTCTCAATTCTTCCCGACAAGAAAGCCCGATTAAAGGGAAATTCTCAATTTCTTAACCATATTCAAGTGCACTCCATAATATGTTTAAAACCCCATTATTTTTCTAAAATAACTCATTTAATAATAAAAACTATCTTGGCTAATTTTGTGTTTTATACAAACAATTATTCCATCTCAATTTTAAATAATCCGTAATATTTTTTTAACCGCATTAAAATGTTTAATTTCTAAAGTTTATTAAACACTCTTTCTACTTTTATCCACTTAAATTGAACATAATTTATCGATATATATTCCTTTTTAACATTATAAATTTCAATGTATGATTTTAATCCATTCTTTCATGGACACTTTTATGATATGACCATTAGTTATGCTCCATGACATGATTTTGATACCCAATTCCTTCCATGGGTAACCCTTATGTTTGATTCTTCATGTGGAACAAATATTCATAAATATATTATGATGGGTGTGACCAGATATCAATCCAATGCATTGGGTAATGTTTATTCTCATTATATGTCATGTGCAATGGTCTTGGTGGCTAGCCTTGACTCATTCTTCTCCATGTGAAATGGTCTTGGTGATTAGCCATGATTCCTGCTCCTCCATGTGCATTGTTCTGGGAGGCTATCCTTGAATCTTACTTATTTCATGTTTTATATTGTTACCAAATTTCTATGATTCTATGATTACATGATCTTGTGTTCTATATTTTATGATTCCATCCTTTTATGTCATCATTTTATGCCTTCTAACCCTTGTGATATGCTTTATTAATATGCTTATTCATTTAATGGAATTTTTAGCTCATCACTTTGTTCATGTATTCCCAATTCTATCCTATAAATATATAAGAGATAAACAGAATTTAGGATCTCATTATAGAGATTAAATAACTGATCTTTTAATTTTGGTTTCCAGTTTTCTAATTATGTACTTAACCTTCCAAAGACACTAGACTTTATGATCCTTGGTTGTATTTGATGGTTAATTATGATTAAAATCATATAATAATATGTGTAAAATTATAGGACCATAATATTTGGTATCAAGGGATGGTCCAGATATTTTTGGATATTAGGATTAGAAAACTTTAGTAAGAACCCTAGGGATAATGCTATAACTATAGAAAACCAAAATTGAAACTTAGGGAAATCACTTGTTATGATATACTTTCCATTTATAAGTTTATCAATATATGTTCAAAGTTTTATTTTTATATTATTATTATCTATGTATTTAATACCATATAATTTTAATTTATTTTTTTAGTTAATGGTTGAAAATAGGAGAACTCGTTCCAATAATCAATGGAATAGGCAATGGGTTGATTGCCCTAATAAAATTCAAAATATGATGAGAACAGGAGATCAAAAACTTATGAAAATACTTGCTCAACTAACTCAAGTTATGAATAATAACTTGGATCACATGTAACAACCTCTTTCTCCTAATAAAGAGAAATTTGTGTTCAAATAATTTATGTGAAAAATGACTCTCATGTTTAGTGGATCTTTTGAACCCCTCTTTGAAAAACAATGGATTAACTCCATTGAGAATATATTTTCTATCCTCTATTTCTCAAAAGAATAAAAATTTATGTTTGAGGTCTATTGTTTTGATGGGGAAGCTGATCAGTGGTGGACATTGATCAAAGACACAAAGTACAAGGAAGAAATTGATTCCATGGAACGGGAAGATTTCAAGAATATATTTTCATTTAATATTTTCCTCAAACAATTCGTCTTAAGATAGAAATGGAGTTACTTAAACTAAATAAAAAATAAGACAAGTTTATCGGGGTGTATGATTAAAACATTACATCTTGTAACATATGCCTCCGGCTTTGTCATGAACACCAAAATAAAGTTGGATTGCTTCTTTAATAAACAAAAGATGAGTATATGAAAAGTATTTGTGATTAAAGAATTTGATAACTATAAGAAGATTTCCCATTATTATATTAGGGATGAAATAGAGATTAGAGACTCTCAATGGTCTCATGGGGATATAGATAAGAAGTGGAAAATATATTTTAATATAGTAGAATGAGTGGATAAATATCATGATGAAAAGAAAACCATGTATCCCATGTTTCAAAATTGTGGGAAAAGCATCCTGAGAGCTGTCTAAAGGGAACTAGGAAATGGTTAAAATGTGGAAGAATGGGTCATATGGATAATAACTAATTAAGGGATATAAATAATCCCACTAATGTGGAAGAAGAAAGGACGGTTTATATTAACACTCATCCTATAGTTTAGTGTTTCAACAGAAAGGAATATGGCCATTATGTGAACCATTTCCATAAGCCAAGGGTTGTTGGGGGAAATCAACAACAATACCATCAAAGGTAGAAAGGAAGGTTATATATTATCACTACTATTGAGGTGGAGCTCGATAATGATGTAGTGATAGATATGCTGGTTATTCAATCAAGAATAGTGAACATGCTATTTTATTTTGGTTTTAAACATTATTTTATATATTTCAAGTTTAGTAGAACTATTCAAACACCACCAAAAAATATGGAGGGTGAGTTATCTATGATAATATAAAATGGGGAAATTATTGAATACAAAGTATATAACTCCTCCCCAGTTAATGTTTTTGGACTGAACCTCCCATAAAATATTATCTTGATTCCTTTGGTGGTGTCTGATTATATTTTGGGTATGGATTGGATGTCTTTATACAAATCCAACATTTACTGTCAAGAAAGATAGATCACTCTTCACATCCCGAAGCATCCTCCAATTTTGTACTAGTGTAAGGATAATTATGAATCTCCATCAGAATCAATGCCTCGGTTTTGGATTTTATTGCCTTATGATCAAGAATATCTAGCTCAAATTATTGAGATGAAGGATAGGATCATTCTTGGAGACATGCCCATTGTGAGGGACTACACTAATGTGTTCCCCGAAGAGTTTTCTAGACTTCCTTCTGACTGATAAGTTTAGTTCCTAGTTTAACTTATTCCTAGATATTTTCCAATATCAAATACACCTTATAGAATGTCCACAATTGAGTTGAAAGAACCAAATAATCGGTTATAGGATAATATGGACAAGGGTTTTATACATATTAGTGCTTCACCATGGGGTGTTCCAGTCCTACTCATAAATAAAGAAGGATATATCAATGAAACTTTATGTTGATTATCATGATCTCAACAAAATCTTGATAAAAAATAATTATCCCCCTCAATAGATAAATTTTTTAATCCACTATGTGGGCATAAGTATTTCTCTAAGTTGGGCCTTCAATTAGGATATCACCTATTAAAGGTGAGGAAGGAAGATATTCCCAAGACTTCCTTTAGAATGTGGTATGTACACTATTAGTTCATAGTGATTCCCTTCATACTCACTAATTATCTGTAAATTTTCATTTATTTAATGAATAAATTCTTTAAAGATTACCTTGACAAATTTTTAGCAGTCTTTATTGATGATATTCTGATATACTCCAAGAGCATGGAGAAACATGAAGAGCATTTGAATACTTTGTTGAAGACTTTATAAAGGGATAAACATTTTAAAAAGTACAGTAAATTTGATTTATGGATGGAGGAAGTATCATTCTTGGGTAATGTTATCACCAGAAAAGGAATATCTATGGTCTCTTCCAAGATAAACGCAAATGAGGAGTGGCCCAGGCCAATATCGGTAATGGAGATTTTTAGTTTACTTTATCTAGTTGGGTATTACCGATTATTTTTGAAGACCTTATCACAATTTTAAAACCCAATAACCAAGTTGACTCGGAAGGGAGTGAAGTTTTTCTAGACTAGTGAATATGAAGACTGCTTTAAAGAGTTGAAAAAGAGGCTTATCATAGCACCAATTCCCACATTACTTAAAATTAGATAATTCTTTGTGGTGTACAATGATTCTTAGAATAAGGTATTAGGATTTTTACTGATGTGAAAAGATAAAGTGATATCATGTACCTCAAGTTGTAAATTCATGAGAAAAACTATCCCATACATGATCTGGAATCATGAGTTGTGGTTTTTTCATTGAAAATCTAGTGGAATTATCTCAATGGGGAGAAGTGTGAGATATATACTGATCATAAGAGCCTAAAATATATATTCACACATAAGGAGATTAATATGTTCCAACGAATATGGTTACAGGTCATCAAGGATTACGGCTGCTCAATCCACTATCTTCCTAGTAAAGAAAACAAAGTGGTGGATGCTCTAAGTAGAAGGGATTCTATATCTTTTTCAAATATGATAATTTAGAATGATACAATTTTCTTATACCTAAAAAGGATGGAAATTGGGATCATTAAGGGATTAATATTTTCAATACCTTATCAAATGACTGCTCAACCATATCTCATGTAGAAAATAAAGGGTTCTCAAATAAATGATGTGGAAATTCAGAAAAAGGTGGAAGTTATCAGAAATGGGAAATCCTTAGAGTTCAAAATGGATGAGTAAGGAGTCATGATATTTGGGTCATGACTATGTGTACCATACAATATAGAGATAAATAAAGATATTTTTAATGATGTGTATAGATCAACCTTCTCTATTCACCCAGGGAGCACAAAGATATATCGAGATCTTTGAGAGAAATATTGGTGGGATAATATCAAGAAGGATATCATTGAATATACATTAAAGTGATTTGTATTTCATTAAGTGAAGGTTGAAAGGAAAAATTTATAAGGGGATGATTCGACCATTACCCATACCAACATAGAAATGTGAAAACATCACCAAGGAATTTTTCACTGGAATATAAATATATTCATAGGAAACAATATTTTATGGGTTGTTGTGGATCATCTTACAAAGACAGCTCACTTTATAGAAATTCAGTAGGACTTCTCCCTTGATCAACTTGCATGGATATACATTGGAGAAGTGGTAAGGCTTAATTAAGTACCACTATTAATTATATCGGATTGAGATCTAATATTTACTCCCAAGTTCTAGAAATTTCACTAACATTATCTATACACTGAGATGAACTTCAGTACATCCTATCATCCTCAAACTAATTTCCAATCTAAGCGGACTATCCAAACATTGTAAGACATGTTGAGAGTGTTTTATATGAACTTCAATGGAGGAAGGGACCAACATCTACCTCTGGTTGACTTTTATTTCAACAGAAGTTTCCACTCGAGCATCCAAATGGCTCCATATGAAGCCCTTTATGAGAAATTATGTAAAACATCGACATTTTTGGATGAAGTCAGTGAATGTAATCTGACCCGACCTAAAATGGTTGAAGAAATGGTGGAAAGGTTGAAAACAATTCAGCAGCACATCAAGGTATCCCAAAGTATAAAAAATAGTTGTTTAGATAATCATCAATGATACCTTGTGTTTAAGTTTAGAGACATATTATTCCTCCACATATCTCTATGGAAGTAGATTATGAAATTTGGGAAGAAAGTAAATCTAATTCCCAAGTACATTGGTCCCTTAGATATTCTTGACCGTATCGAAGCTGTGTCCTATCAACTAGCACTTCCACTAACCATGTCTCAACTACATGATGTATAACACATATCCCTATTAAGAAATTACATACCAGATCCCTCACATGCACTGAATTCAGAGGTGGTACAACTAGAAAATGATCTCTCTTATGAGGAGCAGTGGGTGAAGATCTTGGATCGTAGAGATAAATTTCTATGCAATAAGACCACTCACATGGTCAAAGTACAATGGAGGAACCATAAGTAAGAAGAGGAAACATGGGAACTAGAAGAAGCACTGGAGGAGAAGTACCCTCACATGTTTTCACCTTAGTCTGTAAAACAAAATTTCAAGGGATAAATTTCATAAGGGGGGAAGAAAGTAACGACCCAGAATTCTATCATTGAAATTTTCTCTTATTATAATTATTTAATATAGTATAAAACACATAAAATCACTTAAATAATATAATAAAAACATTTTAAATGGATAATTAATGAAATAAGAGGTATTTATATAAATTAAGCAACTTAAAACAATGGAATAGTAACTTGACCTTTGGAATAGTAATATGACCATTATGAATAGTAAATCAGCTAATAGAATAGTAACCTCACCCATGAAATTATAAATAAATTTATCCATATTATAAATGAAAATATTATATAATTATATCACAATATAAGTAATTAAATGTTTTAAAATGATAAATTAAGTGTTTGTATTTTTATAAAATATAAACGTTTGTTTAAAATTTTATAATAAATATGATGATTTAAAAGATAATATATTTTCAAAAAATAGATTCATAAATTGATATTTTTTTGTCTTATGATTACAAGATAATTTACTGAGATTTTAAAATATGTTTCAATGTTTTGTAAAATCAGTTAAAATTTTAAAATCGGTATTTTTTTAGTAACTTATGATTTCAATTAAAAAATAAATTTCTCGTATTTAGAAAAAAAAACTCATAAAATGGAGTTCATTTTGAATTCTAAACGTTTAAAAATGGTTATGGTAATTTTTTGGATTATTCTAAAATAGTAAAAATTTTGTGAATAGTGAGATACGGTAATATTCAGTATTTAACAAATACATTATTTATGGAGTCATAGATGTATGGCTGATGTAAGACTATAATATCTAAATATACTTAATTTATTTAATATATTTACTAATTATTATCAAATTATTCATATTCTTGAGCCAAGATAATGAATAAATGAATAAAATAATCAAAAAACACACCTCTCTACTATAAATATCACTTGTCACCACCTCTTCTCATCACACCTAAAAAGACTTTAAGCTTGTCAAAATTATACCCAATACTCCTCCAAATTATATCCCCCACATCAATGATCCTTTTTCTCAACAAAATACTAAACCTAGTTCCCCTAATGAGGTTTTCAAGGAGAAAACTTCAGGAGGTAAAACCTCTTTCTTTTTCTTTTAATTTTATTTTAGTTTCAGTTGTTTAATTTTCCTCTACTCACCTAACCTTATTCAAGTGACATTATAAATACAATATATGTTATATACTATAACTTATTTTTTTTAATGGAGTAATCCATCATCATTTCTCTTCCCCTCCCCTTTTGTTTAAAAAATGAAAACATCATCCATAATGGATAATTTATCATATTCAAGGACGATGAGTTTTCAATTTAATTAACGCCTTGAAGGATGGTCATAAAATCATTTTTATGGTTAACAAAGATTATAATATATTTATTACATCTTATTTGATGTACTTTAACCAGTATATATACATAATATTAACTAATAAAACAAAACTAGTTCGTGATGATCAAAAAAACACCAAAATAATCTAAATGGTTATCATCAATGTTTTATCTAATGAATCATCCTCACATATGGAAAAATGATTTATGAGACCATTTAATATTTTTTATTTTCATTAATAAAATATAATTTCAATTCTGTACAACTATATTTATTTTACATGATATTCTATACATATATACAAGTAAGCTGATCAGAAAAACCAAAGAAACGAACGCACCCAGAACGATGAAATTGTATTGTATAACTTATCAGAAAAGTCATAAATGAACATAATAAAATTATAATTAATAAAATAAATTTTAAATAGGTTATTAATTGAATTATTAATGAATCTAATTTTATTATACATGAGATTAAGTACAAGTACAAAACACTTTTGAACATAAGGTAAGGGATTCCCTCTAAACCTCCATTTTTCCTTTGGGTTATTCTTTCTCTCTCTAACCCAATGTAATTATTATTTATTTTTATATAATTATTCTAAATTATATTTATGTGTTATAAAATCATTAATCTATATCATTCCATCATTCCTTTATGGGTAAATTCTTGTTTTAATAAGGTTCCTTTCTCAATTCTTCCCGATTAAAGAGAACTTCTCGATTTCTTACCTATATTCAAGTTCACTCCATAATCTGTTTTAAGATAAACTTATTTTTTATAAATCACTCATTTTATCATGAAAAAATATCTTTTTTAACTTCTTTTTTTATACAAACAATTGTGAATTTTCTTTTTTAAATAATATTTAATATTTTCTTTAAACCGCACTAAAATGTTTAATTTCTAAAGTTTCTTAAAAACTCGTTTTTACATGTATCCACTTCAATTAAACATAATTTATCATGATATATACATATTTTACCTTATTAATTTACATGTATGATTTAAATCCATTCTTTCATGGACACTTTTATGATACTCCCATTTTTTATGCTTCATGAAATAATTATAATACCCAATTATTTCCATGGGTAACTCTTATTATAGATTCTTCATGTGGAACACATATTCATGAACATGTTATGATGGGTGAACCCAGATATTTATATAATTTATTGGGTAATTTATACTTCATGTGAAATGGTCTTGGTGGTTATCCTTGACTCATGCTCCTCCATGTGCAATGGTCGTAGTGGTTAGCCATAACTCGTGGTCCTCTATGTGCCATGGTCTTGGTAGTTAGCCTTGACTCATGCTTATGTCATGTTGTATGTTGTTTAGATATTTATATGATTACATAATTACATGATCCCATGTTCTGTATATTATTCTTACATATGTTTATTTATGTTCGATGACTTTTTATGTCATCATGTTATTCCTTCTAACCCATGTGTTATGATTTATTCGTTAGCTTATTCCCTTACTCGGATTTTAAGCTCATCCCTTTATTCGTGTATTACCCAGGTTATGTTATGAAGATGTAAGAGCTAAATGGAATTTAGGATCTCATTATGGAGATTAAATAAATTATGTTTTTATTTTAGTTTCATGTTTTCTAATTATGTACATAATCTTCCAAATACATTAGACTTTACGATCCTTGGTTGTGTTTGATGGTTAATTATGATTAAAATAATGTAATAATATGTGTAAAAGGATAGATCCATCATAGTTAAATAATATATATAATTTTATTTATGGTTTAAATATCCTATATATTAAATACATTTATATTTAGATTCATCCAAAGATATAGAGATGGAAAAACAAATTACATTGTTCATGGAGACGGTAGGTCGTACATACGCATGAAAGTTGTTTTATTTTTATTCGATGGATGTAATGAAATAATGGTAAATAATAATTAAACTTTATATAATAATTATTATTTAATATATATCATATTTTATAATTAGTAAAATGCTTATAACAATCCAAGTAAAGTGGAAATGAAAAATGAATTGCTCCACTACGTGGTGACGGTAAGCCATATGTACGCACGAGTAGTGTTTTCACTTTTTGAATGATGGAAAAAAAATGGAATATGGTTATCCCATAATTATAATAAAATCTCATCATATTGAATATATTTTGGTTATTAATTTATGATGGAAACAATATATCAATAGGAAGTATAAGAAGAAATGAACTTTTGATGAGTTGGTAAAAATGATTACCAGTTCTTCAGCAGACTTCGTTTAGATCTCTTATTAAGGGATCTAGGGTTGGTCTTGTTGAAATAATGGGACATAAATAGCTTGTATAAGGACATTTTTAAGATAAATGGTCAGTTTTTTTCCAATAAAGAAGGCTCAAAGAGGTGTGAGGAAGTGAGGGAGGAGGTTCTCTTTTACAATTGAGGTGAGGGAACTTTTAGAATTTCTCAAAATATTAAATTATAATAAATTAATTTATCATGAAAAATACCTCCAAATGTAAATTTATTAGAATATAAGGTATTATTGGGTTTTAATACCATCAAAAAATATAATTTAGATAGTTTTTTTCTTTTTTTACTTTATCCTTTTTATTAACCCGTTAGTTAGTTATTTTTTACATTAACATTAGTAACCACTATTTTAATCATAAATGGTTAATAATGTAAATATAAATGAAAAAATGACTCATGAATGTAACATGTATGATGTGTTAAAATATATCCCATTAAAATGGATAAATATTATTTTGATAAATTATCATTAAAGTTAATTCTGACACTATATATTTAATTTGACTTAAAATAAACAAATACAAATGGAAAATTAAAATATAATGATTCAAAACCATGATAATATGTCATATATATATATATATAATTCTTTCCAAAAATTAAACCACTCAAATTATATAAAAAATAATTTTTTTAAAATAATTTACTCTATTTTTCTGTTTAATTAAATAGATATTGTATTAGTATTACACAATCATTTAAGGTAATTATATAATTTTTAGAAATTAATAATAAATTTATATAATTTATATAATTTCATTAATATAAAAATAGATATTTAATTTCATTCTTATATTTCTTTTTTCCATATGTGGACATATAAAAGATATTAAATACAAAGAGAGTGGTATTTTGTAACTATCTTTGATTTAAATAATATATAAGTAATTTTTATCAAAAAGATTCGATTAAATAACAAAACATAGATACTAAGGTGATAAGGGTTGAATAAAATTAATCTAATAATTTTTATACATGTTTAGTTCATGTTTATACCCTTATATTTTTGTTTTAACCTCTCGTTAACTCTTTTTACAATTACCGTACTATTAAAATTTTCTACTATATAAGGTTCAATAATGTTACAAAAAATCCAAAAGATCCATAAATGTACTATGGTAGATTTAATTAACAAAATATAATTAATAATTCAGAATTTAATATTTTTTTGGATTTTTTAATCATTTAATAAAATATTATTTACTATAAAATATCCATGATGTCAATTTTTAAAACAATTCATTACTTTGACTTTAACAATATCAAGATAAATTTTATAATTAAAAACCAATATTTTATTATATACTTAACATTTCAAGGTCATATATAAAATTCATTTATATCATTAATTATCTCAAATTTTATTAATTTTAATATTTTTAATATCATTTATTTTATTTTTCTAATAATTGAATAATTATTTATCAGCATTGTGTAAGAATTGAAGGTAATTATTTATTCACTAAAAATTAAAAATAAATCACCATGATGAATATAAATCTTTTATATTTTCTAATAGCATTTATAGTCAAACATATTCTCTAGATAACCTCTTATTAAAAATGTTATAGTTATTAAAAACTTGAGTGTGGTATATTTGATTTTTCTTTAAATAAAATATTATAAATATCAGAACCACTTACAGATGGAAAAAAGGCTATATATTAGATACTTGAAAAATTATAGACGAATTTTACTCATATAATAAATTTTGGATAAGTTTTAGGTTCATTTTATGGTTATTATCATATTATTTGTAACATTACTTACCTCATTTACCCTCAACCGTGGTAACAAAACTTACAAAAGTTGTTATTCATATTGACAAAAAATAAAAGAAAAATATTTTTTAATTTTGGTCTGAATGAATCCAAATATGGATTAAATTATTCAAAATTAAAAACACATAAGTGGAATAATTAAATTTAAATTTAGACTGACATAACATAACAAAAAATAGTTTTTTAGAAAAAAAGTCTTTTTAAGTATAGAAAACAAATTTATAAATGTTTCAACAATGGAATTGATTTTAATGAAATTAATTAGATTATTAATAATATAATATATATAATTTTAATTTTCACCTATTTTAAAAAAAAATTAACTTTACAATGGTTGAAACAAAAATACAATTTTCAATAAAAATTGATATTTTCCACTATTCACTAGAAAATAAATATATTCAGAAAAATTAAAAAAAAATTAACCATAATATAATTTTGATATGAAGATTTAAAAAATTAAGTTAATTTTATAAAATTCATTTTCTAAAATTGGAAAAAATTAATTATATTATTTTCTCATGAAAAGTAATAAAAATATTTTTTGAAGAAAATATATAAAATGACTTTACAATAATTTGAGTGTTTATTTCTTAATAATTAATAAATAAATTCATATTGATTAATAATTATATATATATATATTATAATATGTATAATCATATTCACACTCATGAATTTAACAGCTATGTTATAATGGTAATTTTTAAATAATAATATTTTTTGGTTCATTTAATCTTGGTGTTTCATATTATATATATTATCAAATAGAGTGTTCTTTTAAATTATCAGGTTGTTAAATTCTCTCCTCCTTCAATAAATTGTGTCCTATCAATTTTAAATTATTATCTATAATAAATGGTTTGAAAGTTTAAAATACATTTGTGCAAAACCCACATCGTAATAATGGTTAATAAAACATCATCTTGATAAGAGAAAAGGGAAAGTAAAAAAGTCATCTGGAGTAACACATACTAGGTTTCAAAGTAGAAGAACATATGTGTAAAGTAAAAACATAGATATGTTGGATAAAACTAACTACCAAGGGCAGATAGAGAGTGGAAGAGAACATAATCATGAGAAAGGACCTATTAAAAACTATAAATCTATGATGAGTTAAAAGGATATTGATTTCTCGATAAGAAAAGTAACCATGAAACATTTTTATTTCAGGTTCCTTTTCTAAATTAAATGTATTCTTTTATTATATAGATAGTGCGCTTGATAAAATAAAATTACTTCACTTCTTTCCATGTCATAAGCATAATATCATCCTTTTTATGTACTTATATCTATTTCTACTTCATTTCTTACAGCAATATATGGATAATCCAGATGATTTTTTTCTTCTTGAATCACTTTTATAAAAATATTCATAAGTCTTTTCTAATGACTTTAAATATTTACTAAAACCAAAATGGTTAGTATATATTATACAATATGATAAAATCATATTTTAACCACACAAAAAATAATATCCAAAGTTCAAATTAATCCATTTCATAAGTAGTTAACCTTAATAATCTTCCGCAACATTATATAACATTTTCAAAACCTAAAAATTTGATTAGTCATTTATCCCTAGACAACATAAAGTAGTTTAAAATTTCACATTCCGAATAGGGGAATACTTTGATCAAATGTTTTCCTAAAACATGGAAATAACTTGAATCACTATAAAAAATTAATGAAAACATGTATTCTTCCTAATTCCTTAAATAAAATATCAAATTATCGAATTTATTTCTTAAATCCAAAAAATGAAACAAACTCCATCATGAATTACTTTTTCATCAACTCACTATCCATTTTCATGGTCACCAATATTATCAAATAAGCATCTATTTATCATTATTATCTCAACAACGGACACATATTTAGTGTTATCTTCCCCAAATAATGTGTTTTCCAAGAGATCCAACTTGTCACTAAATCACTCTTATTAGTCTTTAATGTCATTCAACTTATGCTCTCAAATAAATTTATAAATAGTACTACAGTAAAATCCTTATATGTTTCATGATTATTATAATGATAATTTTATTAATAAAATACTTTTACAATATATTTTTTGGATCCAAATACACAAGCACTGTAATCAATCTACTTCAGCTATATTAATAGCATAGTCTTATCCTTGATAACATAGCTTCTTATGAGTCACATTCCCATGGCACTTGGTTCATTCATTTTCATAGTTCCCGATATCCTTATAGTTTAATCATTGCACATTGGCAGATTCTATATTTCCCTTTCAATCATGAGCATAGTGGCCTTTTTCCATACACTTAAAACAAACTCCTTTTACTTTTAAGAATCTACCAAGGTGTTTCCTTCCACAAGTATCATATATTGAAAAATCTTTCTTTCACTTATTCCATTTATCCACCTTTTTTTCTTTCATCCTATTCTTCTAATACTTCCCTACAAATCCATAATCCTTAGAGAATTCTTTCTCTGTCTTGATATCACATGATACTATGTCCTCATATGATGATAATGTTTGGGCAAATAGTTTCCTTCAAACTATTGGATTAAAATCATCAAGGAAATGATCATTCATATTCTTTGGATTACGTTCATTGATACGGTTTACATTCCATCAACTAGGTACCATTTAAAAACAATGGAATACACTAGATTAGATTTTGAATCATAATATATAATTCTAAAATTAGTGAAACACATAACATAAATTGAAAATTTATTTATAAATAATATCAAAATCATAATCTTGGTTTCTTTGGGAATATTCTCAAATTCTGTTATAGGGTTGTGTTTCCCTAATATATATTTTTCTAAATCTATTTCCCAAGGTTTCTACTAAAATTCCTTTGATTCCAACAATAAAGACCCCAAATCTAGTATCCCAGAGTCAATGGATGCTTTATTATATTTGAATAAGATACAAGGAATCACATCTCAAAGGACCAAATAGTTTATTAGTATTAGAAAACTAAATATATACTCTAAATTATAATTAAATTTTAAAACATAAAATACAAAAATAATTTTATTTGAGAATTCTATTATTCCTCATGGTTTATCCCAACATATCAATCACAAATCACTTTCTTGTATTCTATGGAAAAAATACATAATAAAGGGGTGATCTTAGATGCTTGATAGGGGTGAGAGTATAGAACAATCTATGAATAAATAATTTATAATCAATATTGAAAGGTAAATAACTTAAACACATTCCATATAATCAATAACTTAAGATTAATATGGAATATATAAATGATAATCATATAATTCCAAATAAATAATAAAATTTGTAAGGAAAATAACCGTGGATATTATAGCTAATCGAATAATCACATGGTAACCAATAAATAATCTCATAATAAGTTAATAAATGTTTGATACACCATAAACATACCATTAAGGATTCAAACAAGTCATTATACATAAATGGGTAAGACCTCATCCAATATCCAAACTAGTTTTTCTCATGAGACCTACCGATGCATCAAGGGGAAATAGAGGGTTCCTCCCAACACTTACTAAGTATAATGAATTCCTCATATGAGGGTTGAAACATAGTCAATATAAAAATTAATTTTAAAATATCATATGAAATGTTAATAATTTTTTATCATTCAATAAACATAATCGTAAACCATCGAATGTAATATGGTGAATGGTGTCAAAATAGTACATCTCCAATCAAAATGATCATAATCCATTCAATAAAATATGTTATAGGGTATAATAAGATATCAACCTAAATGAATCATAAGATCCAAAAAATATATATTTGATATAGATAAAAATACTTTAAATGAGTTCATTGAAATTTTCTTGAGGAAAATACCCTTTTTCACTTTAAAAATCACTTATTTTTTAAATAAACTGAAATTATAAATGAAAATATTTACTCTGAAAATAAACATTAAACTTTTAAAGTAAGATTCAAAACACTGAGGCATCATGATTTTGGGAAAATATTATCATTACATATAAGTTAAAAAACATTCCTTTAGAGTTCTTTTGTTGGAAAAGTCTCAATATACCTCATTTGAAAAACAAAAAAACAATTCCTTTCAAAATTGTTTTGTAAAAAGTCAAACGTTGGTAAAAATAATTTTAAAAAATATTAGAATACAAAAAATGAAAAAACTTTTATAAAACATGTAAATGGAGTAGAAATATTCTCCAATTGGGACATAAAAATAAACAATCCTGAATAATGATGAGATTTTAAAATAATCACTTACCACTTGGGTATCTTATCAATCGTAATCGCTATGAAATAAATTAGTTAAAATTAATCTTTAAATATCATGAAGATAAAAAATATTCATGATAAGATATATCAAAGTTCAGTATATATACCATGCAAAGGAAGCAAGTGGTATATAGTACATATGTTCCACAAGAATAAAAGTGAGATGAAAATCCCTTAACTCAGTTCTTACTTCTTTTATACATGTTCAAACCCTCTGTATAATAAATATTGATTTATTATAAATATACTCTAGAATAATAATCATATATATCATTCCATATATTATTTAATTATAATATTTTATCACTTAATTTTTATCAATTCATTGTTAAAATCACATTTTCTGGTGGCAACTCCTTTATTTTTCATGTATGTTTTGATTCAGTAGTTTCAATCCTTATACTTTTATCATAGTTAAAACACATCAAGAATTTTATTAATGGTTTAAATATAATATATATTAAATATATTTATATTTATATTCATCCATATATATAGAGATGGAAAAATGAATTACATTGTTCATGGAGACGGTAGGTGGGACGTACGTATGAAGGTTGTTTTCATTTTATTCGATGGATGGAATAAAAGAATGGTAAGAATAATTAAGCTTTACAGAATAATTATTATGTCATATATATAATACATTTTTATTATTTCCATTTTTATAACTATCCAAGTAAATTGGTGATGAAAAATGAATTACTTTTCTATGTGGAGACGGTAAGTTGTATTTACGAATGAGTAGTGTCTTCGATTTTGGTTGGATAGAAACAAAATGGAATATGGTTGTCCCACAAAAATAATATTTCAGTATATTTATGATACTATAATTATTAATTTAGGATTGAAACAACACATTAATAAGAATTAGAAGAAATAATTAACTTGAATGGGTTGGTAAAAATGATTACATGTTCTTCAACACACTTCCTTAAGATCATTTCTTAAGGGATTTAGGGTTGTGCTTTCTAGAAAACCAGGACCTCAAGAAATTTTTTAAGGATTTTTTTAAGATGAATGGTCTAGGTTTGGTTTATCTATAAGTCTCAAGGTGGTGTGAGGAATTGATGGAGGATGTTCCCTTTATAATTGAGGTGAGGGGAACTATTGGAATTTCTCAAATGATTAAATTATAATAAATTAATTTATCATGCTAAATGAATCAAAAAGGAAATTTATTCTAAGATAATATTGTATAGGTTTTTAATTCCATATAACAATATAATTTAGACAAGTTTGGATAAACCATATCCTTTTGATTAACCCCTTGGTTAGTTATTTTTTACACTAACTATGGTAACCACTATTTTAATCATAAAGGGTCAATAATGTTACTATAAATAGAAAAATGACTCATAAATGGATCATTTATGATTTTTTCAACTATATTAAATTAAAATGGATGAAGATAAAATTTTTATTAATTTTAAATAATTTTAAAAAAATATTATTTTGATAAATTTTCATTAATATCATTTTTGTAACTATTCAATTCATTTGACTTCAAATACATCAATACAAAGGGGGAATTTTAATATAATGCTTTAAAACCTCTATAATATATGATATAGATCTATAAAATTCATTACAAACATTAAATCAGTAAAATGATATAAAAATGATATTTATAAAATCATTTATTTTATTTTTATGTTTAATTAAATAAATATTGTATTAGTATTACGTGATAATTTATGGTAATTATATAATTTCTAAAAATAAAAAATAAATTTCTATAATTAAAATAATTACATTAAGATCAAAATAGATATTAATTTTAATCTTATATTTATTTTTTTCCCTATATAGAAACATAAAGTATTTTAAATACAATTAGAGTGACATTTTGTAATTATCTTTGATTTAAAAAATATATAAGTCATTTTCATGGAAAATTATCCATTAAACAAATCAAATTAATGCCTAAAGTGATAAAGGTCGAATCCAATTCATAAAATAATTTTTATAAATTTTTATTTCATGTTTATACCCTTATCATTTTATTTTAACCTCTCATTAACTCTTTTGATAATTACGATACTATTAAAATTTTCTACTATATAAGGGTCAATAATGTTACTATAAAATGCCAAAATACCCATAAATTGATTATTTTAGATTTAATTAACCATATCCCATTAATTTTTCTAAATTTTATATTTATTTATTTATTTATCATTTAATAAAATATCATTTACTATAAAATATTCATAATGTCAATTTTTAGAACAATTCATTACTTTAACTTTAACAATATTAAAATTAAACATAGAATCTAAACCAAATATTTTATTATATCTCAAACATGTCAAGTTAATCTTTTAAATTCATGGATCTCATTAATT
This sequence comes from Viscum album, assembly GCA_963277665.1. Lineage (NCBI taxonomy): Eukaryota > Viridiplantae > Streptophyta > Magnoliopsida > Santalales > Viscaceae > Viscum > Viscum album. Next base: position 1,389,387,937 of record OY728126.1, on the reverse strand, counting down.
ATATCAAATTATATTTATTATAATATTTTTAATATAAATTATTTTATTTTTCCAATCACTGAATAATTACTACATCAATGTTGTGTAAGCATTTAAGGTAATTATTTATTCACTAAAAATTAAGACTGGATTCCTCATGATGTCTAGACATATTATATTGTTTCTCTTCAAAGATTATTTTCATGTAAAACTTCCATGATTTTATTTCCTCTAGGATTGTTTAGGAAGATTGGTACAATATAGGTAGTAGGGTCATTATAGTTATGTTTTTCATTGAAACAAGTTCCAACCATGATCCTTTGGCGTAAGAGGTGGAGAAAAATGGACCAATTTTCTTATTTGTGACCATCACTTTCAATTTTTTGTTCATTTTCATCTTAGTCAATGTGGGTTATCCCCTTTATGTGTCAGTTGACCCTTAATTTATTAATATAAATAAATAATAATTGGGTGTCATGTTAGATTTTTAAAAGGTATAGACGGGATAAAATTTCAAATAAATAGAAAAACTAGCCCTTGAATGGAATTATCCTTATATTTATCAGGAAAATTAGAGTATATTATTAACTAAAAGTTCATACTTGACTCCATCAACTTCCCAAATGTCAAAAATGCAGGAATCCTTCTATACTCTTTTGTTCTCAACTCACTTTGGATCTTCGCATCCCATTCTTTTACTTTCCCCCAGAGATGAGATGTTTATCCAATATGAATCCCAACTGGATAAATGATTTATGTCACTTATCTAATGAAATATGGGAATAAATCCTGAGAAAGTAAATATGGATAAGAGATTTCATTATGGGAAGGAAGGAAATACCCCCCCCCCCCCCAACCTATCTAGAGGTAGTGAAAATCCCTAGAAAGAGTTCCTGGGAGAACAGAAAAAACTAAAAGAAAGAATCTTGTCAATTTCATTAATGTCTACTTATTTTTTAATACTTATCTTTTAAAATAATATTTATATTCGAACATTTTCTCTGGATAACCCCATATTAAAAAATTTATAATTATTAAAAACATGAGTGTGGTATCATTGACTTTACTTTAAATAAAACATTATAAAAATAATAATTACTTACAAATGGAAAAAAGTCCATATATTTGAAACATTAATGATTATGGATGAAAATTAATCATCAAATAAAATTAGAACAATTTTTATGGCCATTTCTTATTCCTTATCATGTTATTTTTAATCATACTTACCCAATTTACCTTTTATCGTGGTAACAAAAATTACTAATTACTATTCATATTCACCAAAATTAAAAGGATCATATTTACTAAATTTGGACCTCATGAATCCAAATATTTATTCCATTATTCAAAATTCAAAATAAATAAGTGGCATAATTTAATTTAAATTTAAACCCAAAAAATGCAACGAAAAATAATTTTTTATAAAAATTCCTTTTAAATATAAAAAATATTTTTATGCAAAATTAAAGACTGAAATTGATTCCAATGAAATTAATTATATTATTAATAATATAATATAACTAATTTTACTTTTACACCATTTTAAAATAAAAAACTACTTTTCAATGGTTGAAATAAAAAGACAATTTCTAATAAAAATTGTTATTTTCCACTATTCAATGGAAAATAAATATTTTCGGGAAAATATAAAAATTTCAACCTAAGATAATTTTTATATGGTGATTTAAAAAATTAATTTCATTTTATCAAATACATTTTCTGAAAGTGAATAAAAAATTAATTTTATTATTTGCTATTAAAATTAATAAAAATCCTTTTGAAGTAAACGTATAAAATGACAACTAAAATTTGAGTATTTATTTCATAATAATTAATGAATAAATTTGTATTGATTAATTCCTCTATATATATTTAATAATATGGTTAATACTATTCACACTCTTCAATTTAACGTTCAGGCTATAATGGTCATACTTAAATAATAATATTTTAGGGTTCATTTAAGCTTGGTGTTTTGTATTATATACGCTATTGAATATAGTTTTATTTTAAATTCTCAGGGTTTTACACCATGAAGATGGATATGGATGTAGATGTTACAGGGCTAAGTCGTCTATAGTGGCTATAAAGTTTCATTCAGCAAGATCTCAGCATACGAGACCTCCCTGCAGTCGGTCTTAATCACATGGACATGTGTCATAGGGTTTGCATAGAGGTTCAGGTCAGCACAGAGAGGGGTGGTTATATGCAGTAATGGGCATGGTCACATGGCATGTGATTCCTTGACTCAACATGTTGGGGAGATAAGGAAGGAAGTGAAAGTAATACCATGGTAGAGTCAGCATCGTGATCATAGTTCACCCAGGCTTGGCCAGGGCGACCCTAGGGAGGTGGAGCTGGAAGAGGAAAAGGAGGGGCTTCTAGGTGGAGGAGATGCTGGTAGAGGGAAATGTTATGAGATACTTCCATCACCACCAGGCCGTCCACACTAGTCTCAAGGATCTAGAGGATAGAGCTGAAATTAAAGGCAGGTCATGGAGGATTGTGACCTAATAGCTCATAAGATGATATGAGGTACAATATGTGTTTATTTTACATTTTATTTGGTACTTAAAGAAATAGGTGCAAGTCACTCATTTTTTTTATTTATCCCTTTTTCAAGAGATATATATATCCATTGAGACCTTGGCACAAAAAAATTCTAGATGTTCTAAATGGGTGTGATTCTTTGATACTGCTTATCTTTTGGCAGTGCAAGCTATCTCTTGGAGGAGAGAGTTTCAAATGTGACCTATTTGTTGTCACGATGAAACCTTATGACATAATCATGGGTATGGATTGATTTTCCATAGTTTGATCACATATCAACTTCCATTACAAGTGCATCAGATTCCTTTAGAAATATGGGACGAGATTCTTCTTTGTTGGAGAGAGAGATCTCGTGGCTAAGAGAGTGAGCCTTGTGTGCAAGAGGTTGCAGACCATCACCCATAACATAGTGATTTTATTCCTTGGAAAAGTGTTATTTTTAAGCATCTAGATTCTTTTGGTAGTAGAGGACTTTAGGGACGTCTTATCCAAGGATGTTATGGGGATACCTTTAAGGTGGGAGATAGAGTTTTTTATCGATTTTCATCCTAGGAACGCACATGTAACATCCCAAACCGAACCACTAGGTCAGAGCTAGAAGGTCACATGACCACATGTGCACCTCTCCATGAGAAAGAGGTTGTCAACTAGTAGCAAGGGTCTAAATAAAACAGTGGAGAGACTATACCCTCTGTATCATGTCATCGATTAGGACAATAATGAACAATAATAAAATAATGAATAAATAATTAGGGTAAATGTGGGAACTGAATAAATTACATACATAAAAGAAAATTGCTCCCAATATGGAAAGTTTGTCTCGAAAGTAAGCAGCAGATACTTAAATAGATAAAAAAATAAATAAAAATATGTGGGTCCTTTAGAGTCTTTCCCCTCTCACTCCCGCTCCATTTTCCACTACTCAACCGACCACCATAGGTCTCTTTTGCCTGAATGGCCCGAAGGCCTTCATTTTTATTGATTTTTGATAACCCCCCTTTCAAGGGATGAGGGGGAACCCTTAAAAGGCTCATAGGCTTAGAGATTACATGTCCCGTAGGATTAGAAGATTTCATGACCAGAAGGTCTTAGGGAATTCAACCAGACTATCTACTAGGAACTACCCCTCCCTGGCATCTGCATCCTGATTGTAGCTCTCCACCTTTTGCATGACCGTCTGGATAGGCCTCCAGTGCAAGCACAAGCTGGTACCGATGGCATGGCCATACCCTCTCATTCTGACAATCCATTTGGCTCTGCTGTTGTGAGTGCACCTGCTCTGAATCCTCTTTGGGGGCTGCTCCTTTTTTATAGTGTGTCTGGGGCCTGCATTCATGTGGCCCGAAGGCCTTGGGGTGTCCCTAAGGCCTTAAGGTGGCCAGAAGGCCTTGATAATCAACTGGCCTGAAGTCCTAGGGTGGCCTGAAAGCCTTGCAGGACCCGAGGACCAAACCAGTGGCCCGAAGGCCCAGATAGATGAATAGTTACGGCTACTACAGTACCGAACAGTGCCTGCTAGAGTACCTACTACAGTACTGCTACAGTGAGAGAAATCCATACATACAAAAAAACATAGAATATATATATAATATCACAAGGCAATAATGGAATAGTACATAACATATCATGAGTGTGAGAAAATCCATACATACACAAATGTGAGTAACCCAACATGGCCTAAAGCACATCAACACGCATAATCATAATATGTCAATCAAGCAATACTCATGGCTACACACGCACCCACATGCATCACATAACAAGCATAAGTTAGTTCAACATAAATCATGTATCATTCAAACATTATATACTTCGCCCGAAAAGATCAATACAAGGGAAAAGGTGTTTCCCGATGGTTTTTTGGCATTTAGTGGCGGTTTTAACCACTGATAAATGATGCGCGACACTTTTTAAAAGCACAGCGTATTTGCATATCGATAATAATTTCATGGTGTTTTTTGTAGTGATTTTTTATTTAATGTTATTTTTTTGTAGTGCTTTAAACCGCCAATAGATATATAGCGAATGTTTTTTGTTTTGTTTTTTTCATTTTTTTATTATTTATTATTTATTATTATTATATTATTTATTTACATGATTAATTAAGTTATTTTTTATTATTATTATTTATTTATCACTTATTTATCCTACCTTTCATACATATTTCAGGTGTGCCATATATAAATCTCGCATATATATGTGCTGAGAGTGATTCAAACCCCTTACCTCTGGGCTATTCTACAAAAACATTACCACTCCAACAAGCTCTTCATGTGGTGAGAAAATAGTATGTAATGCACTTATATATATAAAGATAAAAAGAAATATTGATATCAAAGAATAATAAATAATTAATATATAATAAATAAGTACTAAACAAATAATAAATTAATAAATAATATATAATAGATAAATAATAAATAAATAGATATTAAATAATTAATTAGTTTGTAATAAATAAATAATGAATAATAAATAATAAATGAATAATAAATATTAAATATAAAATAAATAATAAATAAATAGTATATAAACAATAAATAATAAATAAATAATAAATGATTATAATAAATAATAAATATATTTATATTAGGTACTTAGGGTTACAATGAAACTAAGAAATACACACAGTTTCAACCATGATGGGCAGGTTATAGCCCCCCCTAAGGGATAACCCACCCTTTAACGGTCTAAAGACCCAACTAATAATAGCTCAAATACCCTTATTATTATTTGTTTTGCATCCAACTCATCATTGCACGCCCCTTATAATTTGATGCATCTGGTATATCATCCGCACTACACGCCAACCCACCGCCTTCCAGATTTGATCGTCGGCATCAAGCCCTACCGCATCTTCCTACAGCACCACTGTTCGCCTTGGCCTACGCCAACATAGATTGAGTCCACGTCGTCACTCTAGCATGGTCTACACCGTCAAAGACTCCCACAACACCATCGTTCGTCCGACATGGCATGCGTCGTCGAAGACTCCCACATCACCACCGTTTTTCCCCCATGGCCTACGCTATCGATGTAACCAGCACCTTTGTTGCTCTCGCAGCACCACCGTCTAACCACGATGTCCTTCATGGAATGTGCCATCGCAATCCTCATGATCAGCAGTCGCTTAGACCACCACAACTCGACCCCACTATCTGCATATCCACCCAAAGGCAGTCACCCCTTGTAACTGAAATCCCCCAAATATTTGGGGCTGGTGGGGATTGAACCCCAAATTGGATGCAGTCTGATGAGGCTGCAAAACCACTCGGCCAACACCCTAGCTGCTAATAAATAAAAAATATATTTCTATTAAATAATTAATATTTAATTAATATTTAATATTTAATAAGTAATAATTAATTAACAAATAAATAAAAAATGATAAAAAATAATAAAAACATAAATATTAAGCAAAAAATAAATACATAGTAAATAAATAATAATTAAATAATCAATCATCAATCATCAATGAATAATAAAAATGAATAAATAATAATTAATAATGAATGATAATAAATGATAATAAATAATATATAATAAATAATAAATAACTAATAAATAATAATAAATAAATAAATATTAAGTAATAAATAAATAATACATAAATATTAAATAAATAATAAAAACGTAAATAATAAATAAAGATGAAATAAATAAATAAAAAATAAAAAATGATAATAAATAATAAATAATATTAAATTTAAAATAAATTAAAAATAATAAATCAATAATAAATTAATAAATAATAAACTAATAATGACTACACAATAAAAAAGCAATAAATAAAGTAAAAAAGATATATAAATAATTAATTATTAATAAATTAATAATAAATATATTAATAATTAACAAATAATAAATAAATAGTGAAAAATAATAAATTTATAATGCAAAATAAATCAATATTAAATAAATAATTAGTAAATAAAATATAAATCAATATAATAAATAATAAATAAGTAGAAAATAAAAAATAGATTAATAATGAATAATAAATAGATACATTGATAATAAATAAATACTATGTTAATAATTAATTAATAATAAAAATAAATAAGTAATAAAAAAGTAATAAAAAATAATAAATGTTATGTAATAATATATAATAAATAGTAAATGAATATTAAATAATAATTTGAAAATAAATTGATAATAAATAATATACCCAAAAAGATTTATCCAGAAGCAAAGCTCTAGTCTATTTATTAAAGGAGAGAAATAGAAAATAAGGGAAGCAGGTGGGGTTACACAAACAGATTTTTCCACATCTAGAAAGTTAGGCTAGTAACCATAATAATAAGGACCATTATCATATTCATAATTATACTCAATAATGATTTCCCACTCTGACAGTGAGTTACCTGGGTTGAGAATCTTAAGGATTCCTACCCTAGATATTTCCAACTCAGGGGTGAGCTTAACATTTAAAGCCCTATAAGATGATCTGGTAGACACATTCCTTGGCTGGTTGTAGTAATCCTTTCGTGGCCTTCTTTTTGGAGGATCACTCTTTCCTCTAATGATAACATCCTTAAAAGATGCACCACTACTTGAAGGCTTGAGATGATCAGTGTCCAATAAAACCGTCAGCCGCTCTTTATCACTTCCATCCTCTGAAACATTACCCCACTTCCCAATTCCTGTAGAGCATAAAACATTTTGAATTTCTTGATTAAAATTCATATCTTGCCAAATATCAAATTTCTTAAGCCTATTATCATGTTTTGAGAAATACATCACCAATGGTTGCACCATGCAGCCTTGTCCTTTAAGCTATGAATGATTATTCTCTGATGCAGCACACTTCTTGAGAGCCTCATTTCTTAAATCCTTTAGCTCTGAACCTTACTGAGTGTCATCCCTTACATGAAACTCTTACAAAGACATGTAGAGAAAAACTCATAATCATAACCCTGTGTCTGTTTCTACTCTTCCCTGCTAGTCACACCCATAACATTTTACCTTTCAAGTTCTAAGTGATCAACCTCTAGAAGAGAATATCTTACCATATCAGCACCATGCCTCAGGCCAGGAAACTCAACATTATCCCTACAAAATCCATAAAAGGTAATAATTCCTATGGTTGAGACCTATTTTTCATGATTTAGCTACCTTAAATAACCATGTTGTAGCTTCTACGATCCTTCTCATTATGTTGCTCAAATCCTATTTGAGTCTCATTACCATTTTCTTTCCTACAAATAGATGCATCATTCCCTCTAATAGAGAAATTTTAGAAAACAATTTATCTCCTATAAGTGTCCAATAAATGTTCAATTATCTTCTAATCATAATAATAATAAGGAATCTTTTTATATTCAACCTAATTATTGAGTTCATCATTCTTTATGGATAACACAACCTTTTTGTCAATGTTGAGCTTAAATCAACTTCCAAAAGTATGCTTGAAAATATCCAAACATAGCTTACTATGTTTTCATGTCCATCTTAATTAGGACACCAATTATAGAAGAAATATCAAAAAAATGGATCCCATATAATCCAATTCAAACCAATAATTTTAACCCAAAATTGTGAAAAACATTTTCTATGCTCATAAGGGTTGAAGCCAAATTTCCACTCGTAGATCCTAATTCTACCTGGATTCAAAGAAACCAAGCTGAAGACCCATGCCATTTTCTTCAATTCAATACTTGGAAATAGAATGTGATAGAAGCCATGCCCCCATTGAAATACATTTATAGTTTGACAAGCCAGAAATAGTGGACAACCTATTTATAAGATCATCCAATCTCTTTGAATTCTCACCCTTCAATAGCACAACCTGACCAATGATGTAATGACGACACATTTAAAGTCTCTCATATACCAATTCATGTCTCTCCATCACCTGAGTAGTATCACCCTTTTTAAAAACCTTACCATAATCAGAATCATTCAAGGAATATAATAATCATCAATTCTATGATTCTGAAGATTTTCCTTCATCCAAATTTTTTGAGGCAGCCTCCTTGAAATAAATGCTTAGATGAGCATACTAAGACACACCATTAAACCTCAAGGACGTGTGATGAATCTCACTTGTAGATCGATGCTTCTCAAGCCCATATGTATCATCCATAGACCCTGCCTCTAAACTTGCATCTGAAGTTGAATGATATTAGGCTATAGGTCCTATCAGTTTTTCTACAGCCTTCAAGATGCTTGCATCGGCAGGAGACTAAGAGATATAATTAATAGCTCGTGAAGAATGAAGAGACACTGACGTAAATCCATCACGTGGAAGAATATTGAAACTGAGGTAGTGTAGCATCGTCATGACCCAAGGGAAACCCTAACCACCATCATTGAGAGAGGAAACTCCCACCGCTAACATCGTACCTCCCATAAATAATATGTAATATATAATAAACCACCTTATAATAAAAATTAATAAATGAATAACTAAAAATGAATAAATAATAAATGAATAAATAAAAAAACTATAAATAATAAATGTAAATGAATATCTATAAATAAATATACATATAAAAAAATTTATATAAATATATATAAACAAACATTTATATTACATAAATATATATAAACACACACATATATATAATTGTATATTAAAATATATATAAATATATATAAACACAAGTAAATATAAATATCTATATATATACACAAAATATAAATATCTATATATTCATAAATATGTATAAATATTTAAAAATGTATATAAATATAGAGAGATATTCATAAATACAAATAAATATCTATGCATAGATACAGTTATATATAATTTTAATTAAATAGTGTTAAATATATATAAATTATAAATAAATATACCTAAATGTATAGAGGTACATATATATATATATACACACACATATATATAAAAGATAATAAATCACCAAAATAGGGAAAACACAATAACTATAACACCGCCAAATCAATATGAATGTAAATCAATAGAATAAAATCATAGATTTCCTAAATATAAAATAAAGACACTCTTAAATTAAGATGAAATCTTTTCGAATGTTCAAAAATCATGATATCTGAACAAAAAAAACTTTGTTTTAGAGGCCTTTGGGGCCTCTTTTGACCACAAAAAAATAGTAATGAGGGTCCCCTTGGGTCTACATGGTGTATATCTCACTATAAGATTCGATTTTATATGTGGTAAAGCCCAAACAAATACCCAGATTAAAATTTATGACTGTTTGAAGTTAAATATTGATTTTAAAATTTTCTTAAAACTATAATAAATTTTATTTTATTAGTTATTTTTTAATTATTATAATTTAATAACCTTCTATTTGACTGGTTGTGGATATAAAAATTACACCAGAATCAAAAATTTTATTCATTTGATGGTGAATTTTGATTTTCAACTTATACAAGAATTAATTTAATTTTCAGATAACTATTAGCTAATAATTATCTATAATTAATAATTAACACATTATAATTAACTAAAATTATAAATAATAAAAAATTAATATAAATAATAAATATCTGTTAAATATTTAATATCTAATATTTAATATTTTATCATTAAATTAGTGGCAGTTTTTATAAAAATTGTTTCTATTTCACGGTGGTTTTTATAATTATCTTTTTATAGTTTCTCATAAATTATCCTCTTAATGTTATCTTTTGATAATTTATCATAAATTACCGTTTTTAATTATCTCTTGATAATTTCTCATAATTTACCATTTTATAATTATCTTCTTATAATTTCATATAAATTATCCTTTAATAATTATCGTTTGATAATTTTTAATAAACTACCCTTTGATAAACATGAAATTATCATTTGATAATTTTTAATAATTATTCTTTGATAATTCTAAGTAATTATCATCTATTAATTTTATAAATCAATTTCGATAAAACCATGTGATTAACCTTTAATAATTTTTATTCTAGGAATTATCATTTGATGATCCAATAATTATAGTTTGATAATTTTTGTAGATTTCCCATGAAAATTCAATGTTTTATCCTTTTATATTTTTTATAAATTATCTTTTTATAAAAGGTGTGAATATATCATGATAAATTTTCTATAAATTATCCTTTGATAATTTAGTGTAATTACCTCTTGATAATTATTGATAATTATAATTTGATAATATTCATTATTATCCTTGATATTTAAAATGTGGAAAAAGGGATTAATTTGAATCTAAAAACATACCTTATCTCCATCATAAAAAACCCTTTGTATTAAATTTATAATTTTCAAGAAATATCCAAAGACACTGATGGTGCGTCAATCCAATCAATTTTGGAGAATATATTGAATAAAGAATTTTGAATGAAAAAATATAATATAATATAATATAATATAATATAATAATATGGAGGGATAAAAGAGAGACGTGAGATCCCTATGTGGTGCACAAAACCCATTTCTTTTCCCTTTTATATTTTTTCCCTCTTATTCTTTCATTATTTTTAATTATTACACTTAATAATTTGTCCTCTTTGATCTTAAATTCATGCACCACCCTCTTTTTCCCCTTTTTTGTCCCATTAAAGCCCCCTTTAAACAATATATATTAAATCATCCATTTATATATATTAAAAAAATCATTCATATTGTAATGACCCAGAATTATATCAATGAAATTTCTCTTCTTATAGTTATTTCATATAGTATGAATCACATAAAATCACTTAGATAATACAATACAAACTTTGTAAATGAATAATGAATTAAATAAGAGGTATTTCAAGAAGTTAAGGAACTTATACCAATGGAATAGTACCTTGAACTTCAGAATGGTAATGTGACCATTAGGACTATTAATATGACCAATAGAATAGTAGCTTCACCTATGAAGGTATAAATAAAAATTGGGTATCTTATAAATGAAAATATGATATATTTATATTTTGATATAAGTAACTAAATGTTTTAAAAATAATAAATAAAGTGTTTGTATTTTTGTAAGTCATAAATATTTAATTAAAATTTATAATTAATATAATTATTTAAAAGAAATTTATTTTTATAAAATATATTCATAAATTAATAAAAAAAATTCTTATGATTATAAGATAATTTAATGAGACCTTAATTAATTTTTCAAAGTGTTATAAAATCAGTTATATTTTTAAAATTGGTATTATTCAGATAAATGATTATCTTATTTAAAAATTAAATTTATCATATTTAGAATATTATTTTCATAAAATGGAGTCAATTTTTAAATTCTTTACATCAAAAAATGGTTATGGTGGATTTTTGGGATTTTTTTGAAATAGTAGGATGTTTGTAAAGTAGTGAAATACGGTAATTTACAGTATATATATACATTATCAGATAAATACACTATTACTTGAGTCATGAATGATGTAATAACCATAATCTCTAACTTCCCTTCATTATTTAATGTATTTAGTGATAATTATCAAACTATTCATAGTCTTGACCCAAAATAATAAACTAATGATTAAAATAATCAAAAACACTCCTCTCCTCCACTATAAATAACACCTCCTTCCATCACACCTTATAAGCTTTTAATATTTTCCAATTTCTATCCAATTCTCTTCCCAAGCCCTTCCCCCTTAACCAGAATTATTTGTTCTCAACAAAATACCAATACCAATCCCCTTAAGTAGGTTCTCGAGGAGGATAATTCAAGAGGTAAAAATACTTTTTCTTTTCTTTTATTTTCCTCTCAATTTATTTTCTTTTCTTATCCTTCTCCCACCTATCATATCCAAATTGAAATGATAACTCAATTATCTTTTATATACTATAATTTTATTATTTCAATGGAACATACACCATCAAGTAACTTCTCATTTTCCTTTTATTTTAAAGATGAAAACATCATTGGAGAGGTGTCGATTTACCACCTTCATGGATAATGTGCTTTTATTTTTTAATTCTACCTTATAGGATGCTTAAAAAATAATAATTATGATTAAAAAATATTTTATTATACATATTATAATTTATTTATTGTTCTATAATTGTTATATATACATTATATTAATTAATAAAACAAAACTAGTTCATGACGACCGAAAAACAGACAAAATGATCTAAACGGTTATCATTAAAGTTCTATCTAATGAGGCATCCTCATATCTATAAAAATATATATATAAGGCCATTTAATATTATTTATGTTTATTAATAAAATATAATTTCAATTCTGTAGAATTATTTCCATTTTACATGATCTTCCATATACAAGAAAATGTAAACTGGGCATCGAAACCAAGGAAAACAACTCTCTCAAAAGATGAAACTGAATTTCATAACTCATCAAAAATTCCAAAAATGAACTTAATAAAATTATAATAAATAAAATATATGATTAATTAGTTCTGAATTAATTTATTAATGAAACTAATTTCATTATCCAGGACATTAAGTACAAGTGCAGAACACTTTCAGACACAAGGTAAGGGTTTCTTCCCAAACCTCCATTTTCATTCGGGTTATGATTTCTACCTCCTTACACTAATTTAATTCTTAATTATTTTTATATAATTCTTATAAATTATTTTTAAATGTTAAAAACTCATGTATATAGATCACTTTATCTTTCTATTATGGTGAAATATATGTTTTACATGGTTCTCTTCTCAATTCTTCCTGATACGCAAGCCTGATAAAAGGGAACTTCTTGATTTCTATCCCATTTTAAAGTACCATTCATAACCTATTATAAGAAACCATTATTTTTATAATATCAATAATATTTTTATGAAAAAATATATTTTTTCATTTCTGGATTTAAAAAAACAATCATGACAAATACAAAAGATTTTTTCAAAAGAACTCTTCTATGAAAAGTAAAAAAAAGGTATTTATCTCAAGAATTTCTTGATGATTTTATTAGAGTATTTTCATATATTTCAGAAAATATATTTAATCTTATTATTTATTGAGATTTATCGCTTATGATTATAATCTACCATTTTTTATAAAATTATTTATGGTTTTTTTGACTATGTATGTACTAACTTTATATCATTCTCCATACTACTAAAACTGGTTAGTGAGTATGTTTACAGATTAGGGAAAGCCATTTAAATTTAATATATATATGTTGTTTATGTTTAACCCCATTCAAAGGATAAATTAATTGAACTTAGTAAGTTATGGTTGGGGCCCACTATATCCCCTTGATTCATCGATAGGTCTCATGAGACAAAACAAAAATGTATTTGACTGAGGCCTTAACCATTTATTTTCAGATGTCTTGGTCGAGGCCTCGATGGTATGTTTCATATGTCTGGAATTATGAATTCCCTAATTATGATATTAGTAATTGAAAAATCATTTTATTATTCGACTAGTATAATATCTATGGTTCATTTTCATCTGATTATTTATATGGAATTACTTATTCGACTTTTATTCCTTCCATATTCTAGTCAAGATTATGTTTTATTGACGTGTTTTTTAGTTATTCACCTTGCCTTATCATTTATGTTTATGATATATTCCACTGTATTCTTTAACCTTACTAAGAATCTGAGATCACCCCTTTATTATGTTTTATTTTCCCCCAAGATGTGAAGAGGTATATTATGAATGACTTGCAGAGATAATCTAGGAGTTATAGATGTTACCAATGAAGTTGTGATGTTATTTTTCCTTTCAATTTATAATATGTTTGTGTCTATTTTTCCAAAAATACTAAACTCTTTATACTTTTGGGATGCAAACACTTTTTCAGAGTACCAATGTAATAAAGTAAGGCCCCGACTCTAGGCTACTGGAGATGGGGTCTTTATAGCTGGTATTAGAGAAATTTTAGTAGAAACCTAGTAAACTATATTTAGAAAACATAGATTAGGGAACATAACCCTAATATAGACTTTGAGTATAAGCATATAAAAATATACTAGAATTTTGGTAAGTTAGAGATGATATGGTTCTTTCTAAAAATACATCCCCGTATAGATACTACAAGTGTACATGGTTCTGGAACAAATGTACCTAGGGGTAACAACTCTGATAGGGTGTCGTGGGCCTGACTCGGGGTAACCTCGTACATGAAAATATTACTTATCGTGCACCTGGTTTGACACTCCAAATAGATATTTTTGGGAAAAATCATATTTTATTTTCAAATGATTATGAAGGATTTAAAACTAAATATGTCCCCAAAGAAACCATGTTTATGATTATGAGATTAAATATATATAAATTATAATTTATGTTAAGTTTTTTATAGTTAGAATTTATGCATTATGATTCATAACCTAATTTAGTGTGTGCCATTATTTAGAAATGGCACCTAGTGGAAGTAATGGAAATCTTGTCAACACATGTAATCCATGTAGGGATTTCCCTACTATGCAAGATAATGATATAGAAACTAGATGTCCAACTGGTGCTGAATAACTTATAATTATACTGGGACAGCTGAATTGGGTTATGAACAATAACCTTACCCGTATGAAACATCCTGATCCATAATTTGGTTTAATAATGTTAGAATGATTTATGCAACAACATCCTCCATCATTCAATGGAACTAAAAACCCATTTGTATATGAGTAGTGGATAAGTTCCTTAGAGAAGAAATTTTTCCCTCTGGGAAGTAACGAAAGGGAGAAGGTTTTCATGGAAATTTATCATCTCTCAGGAGATGTGGATCAATGGTGGTCATTGATTAAAAACAAAAATAAGGACAAGTAAATTTCAAATTTGGAATGTAAATACTTTAAGGAAATTTTCCTAGAAAAATATTTCTCTCGCGAACAGTGAGTGGATATAGAGAGGAAAATCTTGAGTCTGAAATAAAATAAGGTTGAAAATGTTGTGAAGTATGAGTACAAACTTACAAGGATAGAAAGTAATTTTATGGACTACATACATAATCCAAGGATCCAGATTGATTAATTCTTTGATGGTTTAAAACCATTCCTATGAAGGGCACTAGTCTCCCAAAATTTCTCATCATACAAAGATATAGTCTCATGTACTATAAATAAAGATAAATAATTCTCTATGTATTATGACTTTAAGGTAAAATAAGATAAGAAGAGGATGGTGGAGGAAATAATGGATAAATGAAAGAATAAAAAATGGAATTTTACAATGTGTGATACTTGTGGAAGAAAACACCCTGTTGCATGCATAAAAGGAAAAGGAGTTTGTTACAAGTATGGAGAAAAAGTCCACCAAACCCATGATTGAAATGGAATTAAAGAAGTCACCAATGTTCAATGATATAATTGTAGGGATATGGGGAACTATGAAAATGATTTTCCTAAGCACCAAAAAAACATTCCCCAAAAAAGTTCAAGGGATCAAGGACAAGATTATATGATCACAACTACAGAGGTTTAAGTTCATGATGATGTGGTGGCATGTACATTAATAATTTCCTCAAAATTATCCAATGATTCATTTGATTTGGGATCATTGAATTATTTATATATTCTAAATTTTCCAAGAAAAATAGATATTTCCCATTTGATTTAATAAAGGAGTTGTCGGTCAAAACTCTTTAGGGAAGTCTCATTACAATAAATATGTGTTGTTTAGTTCCCTTTATGACACATAAATGTGATTTAGTTTCAAACCTTATCATCATACCTATGGTTAATTTTTATATAATCCTTGGTATGGACTAGATTTAAAAATAGGATGTGAAAATATATTAGCATAATAAGTAAGATACAATACGTGAGGAAGATATAGAATGCCTTATATTTATAGTTAGAACTTCATCATCTAGTTCTTATCCAGATCCACCCCCAGTAGCCCTACTGAACGAAATTCTTGGGAAGGAAGATAAAACATCATCTATGGATGAGGAAATAAATATTCAAATTGAGGATGCTTCTATTATGAAAGAATATATTGATGCATTTTCATAAGATTTACCGAGACATCCTCTAAAGTATGGAATTGAGTTTTCTATCGATTTAATCCCTGATGCATGGCCAATATTAAAGAATACTTGTAGAATGGACACTGTGTAATTAGTGGAGATAAATAAAAAAACTATATTATTTGAGTAGTAAGGGAATTATTCAGACTAGCGTTTCTTCATAGGGATCCCATGTTCTCTTTATCAAGAAGAAATATGGATCCATGAATCTTTTCATTGATTATAGAGAAATCAATGTTATTACAATAAATAACATGTATCATCTAACTCGAATTGATGATTTATTTGACCAAATTCATGGAGATCAATATTTTTCAAATATTTACCTTCATTTTGGATATCATAAATTATGTGTAAGGAAGGAAGATACAGATTTTCAAACAAGGTATGGACATTATGAGTTTAAAGTAATTCCATTTGGACAGACTAATCCACCCTCTATTATTATAGATCTAATGAAGAGAGTGTTCAAGGAAGATCTTGATGATTTTTTTGTGGTATTTATTGATAATATATTAATATATTCCAAAATCTATGAGGACCATGAGAACTACTTTTGGGTTGTTTTGGAGACTCTTAGAAGAAAAGAGTTATATGGGAAGTTTAGAATATGTGAATTCTGGCTTCAAAAATTTTCTTTTCTTGGCCATATTATCTCTAAGGATGGAATCTCAATTGATCCTATGAAGCAAAAGGCATTCTAGGAATAGAATACACCAATGAACATAACTAAGGTACATAGTTTCATTGGATTATAAGGTTACTACCAGTGTTTCTTTCTGAATATTTCCTGATTAGCTAACCCATTAACCAAGATTACTTGTAAAGGGGTTAAGTTCATATGGAAAAAATAATGTGAATAATGTTCTGAATAATTGAATAGAATACTAGTGAATCCTCCAATATTGACTCTATAATCGGGAAATTGTGGATTTTTTATTTTTAGTGATGAATCAAATAAAGGACTTGGTTGTTTCCTCATGAAAGATGATAGATATATTGCCTTTGCATTAAGGAAATTAAAAACTCATGAATATAACTATCCAAATCATGATATTGTGTTAGATACTATAATATTTTCTCTAAAAATATGGAGACACTATATCAATGGTGAAAGATATGATATATATATACATATCACAAAAGTTTTAAATAAATCTTATCACAAAAAGAACTCAACATGAAGAAAATATGATGTCTTGAACTACTCAAAGATTATGATTTTTCAATACACTATCACCTAAGTAAATTAAATAAGGTAGAATATGAATTGAGAAGGAATGATCATGGATTTATAAAAGAAATGATTATTAAAAGGGATCTTGTGTTCAAGGATCTAGTGAAGATGAATATGGTAATTATCAAGAAAGGTGAAACAAACCTACTTTTTCAAATGGTTTTCCAACCATATTTATTAGAATGGAATAAAAGTTATCAGTCTGAAGATGAGAATTTTCATAGTAAATTTAAAGCTTTGAATGATGGGAAGATGAAAAAATTCATGTATAAGGATGGAATTCTAAAATTTGGGAAGAGTCTTTGTGTTCCCTCTATGCCCAAGAAAAAAAGATAATTATTGGATGATGACCATAGATCAAATTTTTCTATACACCCTTGTAATACTAAGATGCATAGATATTGAAGGAACATATTAGGTCGGATAATATGAAATAGGAAATTAAAATTTTTTTATCAAGATGTTTAGTCAATCAACTGGAGAAGGGTGAAAGACAACATCCTAGAGGTTTCATGTAAGATCTCACTATTCCTACATCAAAATGGGAAGACATTACAATGAATTTTTTCACTGAATTACCGAAAAATCCCATAAAGAATGATGTGATATGGGTAATTGTTGATCGACTTACCAATTATGCACATTTCCTCACTATAAGGGAAGATTTTCCACTAGAGTTCCTTGCACGACTCTATATTAATAAATTTGTAAGAATTCATGGTGAACCACTTTAAATTATGTCTGATCTTGATCCATGATTTACATAAAAATTTTGGAAAAGTATTCAGAAAATTTTGGATATTGATCTTCATTTGATCACTTTTTATCACCTGTAAATTGATGGATATCCTTAAAAGACCATAAAAACATTATAAGAAATGTTGAGAACATTCTCACTCGACTTTCAAGGTATGTGAGATCAGTATTTTCCTTTGATATAATTTTTCTATAATAATAGTTTCCATTCAAGTATTCAGGGCACCATATAAATCATTGTGTGGAAAGAGATGTCGTACAAAAACTTGTTGGGATGAAGTTGGTGAAATGAAGATTATAGGACCGGATCTTGTTTAGGAAACAAAAAAAAGGTAAAATTATTCAAAAACATATCAAATCATCACAAAGGAGGCAAAGGAGTTATGACCGTAACTAGAGGAATGTTTTGGTGTTTTATGTAGGAAATCATGTTTTTCTGAAATTATCCCCATGAAAGGGCATCATGAGGTTTGGTAAGAAAGAGAAACTGAGTCCCAGGTACATTAGATCTTTTGAAATTCTACAGAGAATTGGATATGTGGATTATCATTTGGAAAATCCACCTAACATTTACAAATTTCATGATGTGTTTCACATATCTTTATCAAGGAAGTACATGTTGGACCCAACACACATTCTCACTTCTGAAGAAATAGAATAGGAACTTGATTTATCTAACCATGAAGAGCCTGTCCAGATTTTGGAAACAATAGAATAATTTTTGAGGAATCAGATGAATTAGATGGTAAAGGTATTATCATAACCTGACCCATGTCGAGGCTCGATCCATAACTACCCCAAGCCTGCCTCCATATGCTAGGGGTGGCGACTAGCGTCGAAGGCACAAAAAACTCTGGGAGGCCTTTGCCTAAGAACTTTTACACACACATGTAACCCACTCAATGAAAAACTATAGTGGGTAAAGAAAAAAAGATACAACACTACTATATATAAACCATAATCATGCATCAACCTCTAAATAGTACAAGTATAGAAATGTAAACTGAAAGGGAAAAGGTGAAAAATATATTCCTAGCTAGAAAAGGGCCACAACCTGGAAACAGGAGGAAAAGTAAAATAGTTGGGAGAGCTCCACTCCTATATCCCAAGTCATGACTACCACACATGGTCTAAGCACCCTATACCCCTAAGATCCTATGATGTCACGATCAACCTGTCCATTGTCTATAAGGGCACACCAAGTGTGGGAAAAGCCCAAGAGGGGTGAGTATTAAAATACTAAGTAGGATGACCTAAATGCTCAAGGGAGTAGAAAAAGATGTTCTGAAGTGGGAAGTAGTAGATAGAACAAAGTATAAAAAAAGTGCATCTTAACCCAACCAGAGATTGAATTAAGATTTTCCAAACACAAGGAGCTAGAAATGTTGAGAAGATAAAATTATCATCAAGCCTTCTCTACCTATAGTAGGAGATTACACTCATCCAACCATGATAAGCTACACACATAAATCACATGGCATACCCCATGTGTCTTCGCCTATCCTGGAAGAAGAGTAACCAAAACCCAAGGAGTGGGTACTAGAAATAAAATATATATTCTCAATCAAGAAACCCAAAAGATAAAATAAGGGGATCTATATCTCACAGCTCAGCCCAAGAAAGTGAGTAGCCAATAGTCCCAGAAGTAACCACCATCGATTCCCAGCATCCCACATGTCTACTCTGAATTGAAATTCAAAGGGACTCAATCACCACACCTTGATATTATCCTCTTTGGGTGGCGCTATCTCACCCTCATGGTTTTTAGGTTGCATCATAATGACTTGTCTTGGTGGGAAAATCATCCCTCTTCCTCGTGAGTCCAAAGATACATCAAAGCACGCCTCTTCATTTTTTCACACATTCGAGAGGTCATGTCACAAAGTCGAGGACCCATGCCCAGCCTAGCTGGAGGGTTCCACTTGTCATCAGGTGTTCATTCCCTAATATGTCAGGGGGTCATCACTCGAAAATCTATGGGGACCCACTACCTAGCCCAACTAGAGGGAACTACCCAATAAGAGTCATTTACGAGACTCACTACCCAACCCCACTGGAGGAAAGCCTAGAACTTCCATCGAGGACCACTTCCTAGCCCAACTGGAGGTAAACCCGGAACTGCCATCGGGGACCACTTTCCAATCCAACTAGAGGTAAACTCATAACTTCTCTGGACATCCCTACTGGATGGTACCTCTTGGAAAAGTATCAAGGAACACTGGCCATCCCAACTAGATGGTACCTCTTGGAAAAACATTGAGGAACATTGGTCATCCATGCGGTATAGTACCTCTGATCATAGTTTTCATCGGTCATCACGTAAAAATTATGTCATGCCTGGAACATCCTGCATCATAACTCAATATCCACTATGGAGGGAACCATTGTGTTCTACGTGGAAAAGCACTCGGGATAGGCTACTCGCATGCCAATATCTGATTTTGGAAGAAAGAGTTATGAGAGTTCAAAGATTTGTAAAGTGGTAAATGGTTCATGTGGGACCCACATAACATGTGACCCCACCTCATCACCTGCTCTTGTACCTAACCATTATTTGGTAATAAATTGTGAATAGGTACTCCTATTCATGCAAGTGTACTCCTAGAGTACATGGCACAACTAGTCAAAAAGTCATCAAGCGTACAATGCTCATCGTTAATCTGGAGGACCAAAAATGTAATTTCACTAAAACACCTCCTCAAATGGCCCAAAACATTTGATTGCATCTCTTCAAACATCATATCCACTCTCACAAGATTTGATGTTGACCCAAGTAATGGGTTCTCTCAAACACTGTGAAAGGATCTTCCACAGATATTCCTTTCATGTTTCCACATTTAAAGAGATCACAAAGAAGGCTCCACACATCCAAATGGATCACACCATTGTGATCCTTGTGGGAAAACACTCAAGATCGACTATTTATTTGCCCCGAACGGACATTTGATGGAAAAGTCATATGTCGCCACATTTCACTTGAAAGGCATCTCGTGGGGCCCATGCCTTGATCTTAAAAAAATATATGGATCATACCATTATGATCCCCATGGAAAAACACATGATATGAACTACTCATTCATCCCAAATGGATACCTAGAGAAAAGGTTTCATTTCAACGCAACACGTGTGAATCGGGGCACATGGGGCCTGCACCCTATCTTTGGTTTAAAAACATGAAAGTAGTACTGAAAAATCCACACCTGATCCAAGGTCACACCACTGATGAAATCGCATTAATCAGACACCTTTTTTAGAAGATAAGTTTTATAGAAGAACCCTGAATAATAATAAATATTTTATTGTTATTAAAAATAGGAAATCCATGCCACCTAGCAATGAAACCATGACTTAAAAGCCCTGAATTGGACTAAAAATATCTTTCTCTAAGAGAGAGACTCGTGGATACTAACGGAACATCAAACAAACATACAGATTAAAAGGTGCGGCTTTTTAAATCCTTAGGGTCCAAAATAGACCAATCTAGCCCATTCTAGTCGGACCCGTCCTCCTGGGCCGGCCCACCTTGGCCCGGCTAGATTGTTTTACCGGGCCGCAGCCCAACCACATGGTGCAGCCCACCAGCTTCCAATTTGGCCTGCCTACCACCTGACCGGCCCGCTCCTACTGGTGCACCACCTCAGGTGCCTCCGTCTAGCCGCGACAACGCCCGATTAGGTCCCATGAAGACCTGGCCTCCTGTCAACCCTCAATCGCCCTGCCTGACCATAACCTCACTACCCCAATCTCCTCTCAGTTCTGACCTCACTGTCCTGTTATCCCCGGAGCCCCACCACCTTTCTCTTCAACCGACTGCGCCGGCCTCCTCTGCACCCAGCTCACTGGCCTTGCTCCATCCTCTAACTTTTCATCCCGGCCATGCCCACCGCACTGATAGGTTGTCCTACACCACCATGCCACTAGACCGGCTAACTTCCACAGTTCCACCTCCATGTGGCCTGCCACCACCATGTGTTTCCATCTCCATTGGTGGTCTGTTGGTCCCTTCCACAGACCACCGAACTCCATACATTCACCCGATCGTGATTCCATCTTCAGATCAGGGACCCCTACGATAAGGGATTCACATCATCACTTCCTGATCAGTTATCCTCCATCAATTTTTCATTATCAAAAGTAGATAGTGGTTATTCATGAGGAACGAACAAAGAACGGGTGAATCAAGGGTTTTAATCACAGATTGATGGTCATGTTCATGCAGCCATCAATGATTCAGGAGAAAAATGATGAACAAAAAGGAAACGAAATGTATTTTCAATTCAAAAGATGGATCATAACTCAAAAGTAGAATAAATCCTACCTCGATTCGATCATTCTTCATTGATAATGTGTCTGTTGCGATCCTTCTTCGATCTACCAAGGTTTCAGCGAATATTTCTCCTCAATCTGACGAATAATGATTCATAGAGGGAGGAGAGAGTGAGCCTTAGTAGAAATGGAAAGAAATAAGGGTTAACCTAAATTCTAATTCCTTAAATCTCTATTTATAAGAGCCTTTCTCGGCATAGAATCTGAAACTCTCTGGCACCCTCTCATTTTATGTTGCACTCCAGAAAAACATCTCATTTAGAACTCAACGGTGGTCTCAGATTTCCAATCTGAGTCCTCGTTCAAAATTTATTTAATTCAATATTCGAGATAAAATAATTAGATTTAATTATTTTATTTATGATTTTTTCCTAGGGTTAATTTTCTCACATATTTCTCACGCTGATGAAATTTATACCCCGCATAGGGTAAATGCCACATTTTGGACTCAATTGTGGCCTTAGATTTCTGATCCAAGCTACCATTTAAGAGATATCATGTTTCCATCACATTCATAGTATAAAATATACTAAATATTTTTGTATAATATATTTCGGGCACACCGAGCCTGATAATTGCACGTCGTCTCAGCGCCTATCTCTGGAAATATATGTAGAAATATTACAATGTCTTTCATGGAAAAAAATGAGTCTCTACATCATTCAATCCTTCGAGTTTTTATTCCCCAAAAATAAAAACCTTGAAAATAAATTAGGATACTAATCCCACACCTGGATCTCCCACTCCTATGAAAACTTGCACATTTCCATGCTGGCACAGCATGTGAACCAAAGGGATGGTTCATCCTCGCAAGGTATTCTCCTGCCAATGGCGTGTGTTGGAACATGCACGTATATCCTCAA
Organism: Viscum album; assembly: GCA_963277665.1. Classification (NCBI taxonomy): domain Eukaryota; kingdom Viridiplantae; phylum Streptophyta; class Magnoliopsida; order Santalales; family Viscaceae; genus Viscum; species Viscum album. The sequence continues at coordinate 1,389,364,382 of OY728126.1, read as the reverse complement.
CTGCGACACATGGGAGGAATCATGCATACCCTCTAGCTATTGGGGGTAGGGAAAGGTGGTAGGAAACCTCACCATCTCTTTTTATGGTCCCAAATAGACTGAAAAAACTTATGGGATAGTTTTCCTCCCCGGTTGTACCTCTACATCCCACGTCATGATCGGAATCACTTCTTGTCCCTAAAACAGGGTCTCGTGATTCCCTCCTTTAGAATATCCATCTAGTGAAACACCTAAGGATATATGATCATGTAGGATTTCACAGTCGATGCATCACAACCGAGAATATCTTACACACTTGGGAAGAAAATGAGTCATCACCATTGATTGAAGAAAAATTGCACCCTCTTACTCCAACAGGGTCAGCTTCAGGGAAGCTAACTACTCCAAAACTTCCTGCACTTGGCAAGACTAGAACTACCTACTAAGGGAATATGTTAAAACATTCCCCATTTTTATAGTATAGACTATCTTGAAGCCATAGTCCTATAGGAATTTCAACCAGCATTGATACCTCAGGTTCAAGTCTCTCTAGGGGGAAGTCACACCTGAGACTCGGGTGGTCCGAACAAACCACCAAGAACTCTCCCATAAGGTAGAATATCCACACTCTCAGAGATAAGAATACCGCTATCAGCATCAGATAGTGATTCACATCATTCTGCTCATGGGGTCTCCATATCCTCAACCTGTACTTGATAATTATAGTATCAATACTTGACGTTGATCAAACAAGGTACCACAAACAGGGAAGGTGAGTAAACTCATCCAACCACAAGTGGATATAAACATAAATCAGGTGGTATACCCCATACATATTTGACCCTCTTGGAAGGAGAGTAATCCCAAAAAAACACTCTATCGATCCCACTAGTGGCATCTCAAGCAAAAGGAGGTCAAACAGAAAAACTCCACCGGCAATGCCAGGAACTGCTCCGATACTCCACTGCACAAACTCACCCTAAATGCACCAGTCATAGGGACTATTCCACCAGACCTCAATACTATCCACTTTGGACAAAAATGACTCACCCTCATGGATTTTTTTCTCACGTAAAAAAAACACATCTTGGTGGGGGAAGGACCCCTCTTCCTCGTGCATTCAAAGCTACGTTGAACAACACCGACATAGGGTTTCACCAACGCCCTACGTCACCCTGGTAAAACCTCAAGAAAGGATCAGGGAGAAAAGGGTACTTCACATAGTATCTAACAAGTTCTACTTCAAAAAGTAGAAAAGACATTGGGTGTACCTCTTATCATCTCTTGATCTGCAGGATCGTAAACATCCAAAGCTTGCGGCTGTCTGTGGTCCCAGTTGTTTGTTTCATGAGCCTAACATGGGCCGCTTGATGCGGGTGGAAGGACCTCATAAAATTTTCCCACACCTCCATATTCTCGTACTCCTCTTCTAGTACCACCTCCCTAGGAACCACCCTGATCACAGCACTGGATCTTTTGTGGTGGTCCACCTGTTGCCTGTTTGGTGTTCTCAACACATCTGGTCGGGAAGTCTAGTGTCGTGTGACCTCACTCGTTACGAGCATAACATTGGACCTCCCCAGGCTGTCTCCATTCTCTATTATGCCTTGTATCCATTATACCATGGTCCTGAGACCGATTATGGGGAGGCCTCCTGCATCGTGATCTTATCGACTGGCGTCTATTAGCTGTGGAAGACGTCTCAGCTATGTTGCACTCATTACCACAACCAGCTATATGGCATCCCTTTGACAGAAATTTCTCTATCTTCAGTGCCTGCTCCAGCACCCTGACATAGGTGGGGATGTGAAAGTGTAATATGATAGCAATGATATCTTAGTAGATACCCTTCTCGAACTTCTATAATCAGAAGTATCCATCATGGATCATATTTAGAGAGTAGCATGCAAGGTCTGTGAACCCAGTTGCATACTCATCCACCATCATCCCACTCTACTAGAACTGATGGATCTCCTAAAGTCAAATGGAGCACAAGAAAGAGGGGTTGTACTCCTTGTGAAACAACTATTGGAATTATTCCCATGAGGGTGTCGACTCATCAAGTATCTAAGTAACCAAGATCCACCAATGCCCAACTGCTCTATGGAAAAGGTTAGTTTTTGAAGCCACCATCTGATCATTCGGTGTCCATACAAGCCTGAAGAGGCATACCACTGACTCTAACCAAACCTCTGCTGCATGAGGGTCTGGATCACTGAGGAACCTCAGCAATCTATGGTGCTAGAACTCGCGAAGTGCACTCAACCTGTGCACATCCTCAGCCTCCTCTGCTGGAGATGTCTGATGCTCAATAGGTGGAGGTGATGCTACCTTCCCACCTGGAATAAGGGGATTGCATGATGGGTCTTGAACTGGGGACTCGTCACTCACATGGTCATCATCACAAATTAGAGCTAGTATCCTGGCTAGTTTTCATCGCAAAGACAACCTGAATTTTATCAAGGATTATCACGGTCAGATGAGCATATATATAAACAATGATGGTGAGCTGACTCAAGAATTATAGTCAAAGAATATTTTCTATATGATTCATGTATCATTATTCCCTGCAGTAAGTTCCTTAGGGTGCTGAGTCGACAAGTGGGTAATCAGGGCCCTAGTGAATGGATACGTTGGCAGCTTGTACCATCACTAGACACCCTATCCTGAGAGCTAATTCGAGACACTTTGACACTATTTCCCTAAACCCAACCAAGACCTTTTCAGGGAAATGTACGAACAATGTCCCAAGGGTTGTACCACCTTTTATAATACTTTTTCATGACCCAACCCATGCTGGGGATCAAGCCGCAACTACCCTAAGCCCGCCTCCATAGTCTTGGGGTGGAGACTAGAACTGAACGCACAACAAACTTGGGGAGGCCTTTTCATAAGAACCTGTACAGGAACACCCAAATAACTCAATGAAAAAGTACAGAGGGTAAAGAAAATAAGATACAACAATACTATATATAAACCACAATCATGCATTGACCTTTAAACAGTACAAGTACATAAAATTAAATTGAAATGTAAAATGGGAAAAATACACGTCCAACCAGAAAAGTGCCACAACACGGAAATAGGTGGAAAATTAAAATAGTTGGGAGATCCCCACTCCTGAATACCAAGTCATGACTAACGCACATTGTCCAAGCACCCTATATCCTTAAGCTCCTCTAATGTCATGATTAACCTGTCTGTTGTCTTCAAGGGCGCACCAAGTGAAGGAAAATCCTAAGTAGGGGTGAGTATAAAAATACTCATTAAGATGCCTCGAAGGGTCAAGGGAGAAAAAAAAGATATACTTAAGGGGGAAGCAGTAGATATAATATGGTACAGGAAAAGGATTGCAGCTCAACCCAACCAGAGAGTGAAGTAAGCTTGTCCAAACACAAGGAGATGGAAATGATGAGAATATGAACTTCTTTTCGAGTCTTCACTACCTATAGTAGGAGAGTAGACTCATCCAACCATGAGAATTTAGACATGGAAATAATGTGGCATACCCCACATCTTTTCACCTCTCCTAGAAGGAGAGTAACCAAAGCACAAGGAGTGGGTACTAAAAATAGAATATATATGATCAGTCAAGAAACCCAAACGAGAGAGTAAGGGGATCTCTATCTCATAGCTCTACCCAAGAAAGTGAGTAGCTAACAGTCCGAGAAGTAACCACAATCGATTCCCAATATCCCACATGTCTTCTCTAAACTTCAAGTCAAATGGAATCAATCACCACACCTTGATACTATCTGCTTTGAGTGGCACTGTCTCACCCTGATGATTTTTAGGTCGCATCACAAGGATGCGTCTTGGTGGGAAAATCTTCCATATTCCTCGTGATTCAAAATGTACATCAAAGAACGCCTCATCATTTTTTCACATAGTTGAGAGGTCATGTCACAAAGTCAAGGACCCATACCCAGTCAGGCTGGAGGGTTCCACTCATCATCGGGTGTTTGTTCCCTCGTATGTTAGGGGGGGATCATTACCTGGAAGTCGACGAGGAACCACTGCCCAACCCAACAGGAAGGTACTATTGGGAAAGAGTTTTCGACGAGACCCAATACCCAGCCTCGCTATAGGGAAGCTTGGAACTGCCATTGAGGACCACTTCCGAGCCTAGATGGAGGTAAACCCAGAAATTTCATCAGGGATCACTTCCTATCCTAGCTGGAGGTAAACTGGAAACATCTCCGGTCATCCCTGTGGGATGGTACCCCTCGAAAAATCACTGAGGAACACTGGTCATTCCTTATAAATGGAACCTCTCAGAAAAGCATCGAGTAATACTGTTTATCCCTGATGGATGGAACCTCTCAAAAAATCATCGAGGAACACTGGTCATCCCTGCTGGATGGTACCTTTGATCACAGTCGTCGTCAGACATTTCTTGAAAATGTTTTCAAGCCTGGAACATCTTGCATCATAATTAGAGATCCACTATAGAGGGAACCATTGTGTTCTACTCGGAAAAACACTGAGGATAGGATACTAGCATGCCAATATCTGAGTTCAGATGAAGGAGTTACGAGAGTTAAAATATTCATAAAGTGGTACATGGCGCATGTGGGGCCTACACAATGTTTGACCCCATCTCATAACCTATTTGTTTACCTAACCATTCTCAGGTACTAAATTGTGAAAAAGTACCCCTAGGGGTTCTATTTTACTCCTAGATTACATGGCATAACTAGCTAAAAAACTAACGAGCGCACAATGCTCGTCATTAATCTAGAGGACCAAAATTGTAATTTCACTGACATGCCTCCTCAAATTTCCCATAACATTTGATTGAATCTCTTCATAAATCTTCTCCACTCTCAAAATATTCAAATATGACTCAATCCATGGATTCTCTCAAAAATTGTGTAAGGATCTTCCGCTGAGATTCCTTTCATGTTTCCACATTTAAAGATATTAAGAAGAAGGATCTGTGTATCCAAAACATATCACATCGTTGTGATCCTTATAGAAAAACATGCAATATCAAATATTTATTTACCCTGAATGGACATCCTAGGGAAAACTTGTATGTCGCTACACTGCACTCGAAAGGCATCTCATTGGGCCCATGCCTTAGTCACGAAACAAATTATATGAATCATGTCATTTCGATCCCCAAGGAAAAACACACAAGATAGAATACTCGTTCATCCAGAACAGATACTCGATGAAAAGGTCCCATTTCTCTACAACATGTGCGAACTAGGCCTCGTGGGGATTGCACCATATATTTGGTTTAAAATCCAAAATGTAGTCTTGAAAATTACTCACAATATGTAGGGTCACACCGCCACTAATGGTGTGTTAATTGGATGTCTTGTTTAGAAGATAGGTATGATTTAAGGACCCCAAATAATAATAAATATTTTATTATTATTAAACTTAGGGGTTTCATGAAACCTAGAAATGAAACCAAGACTTAAAAGTATTGAACTGGTCTTAAAATATTCTTCTCAAAGAGACGGATTTGTGGCCATAGACGGTGCATAAATTGGATACGTGGATTAAAAGTTACAACTTTTTAAAGCCTTAGGGTCCAAAACAAACCGGTCTAGCCAATTTCGTTTTGTTGGGTCGTGGCACAGCCGCCCGGCATGGCCCATCAGCTACTAGCCCGGCCCGATCCTATTATAGCCCCACTAGAATACCACCTTGTGTGCATCTTCTAGGCCACGTCAATTCCCAATCATCTCCCTTGAAGATCTGGCCTCCTGTCTGCCCTCAGTTTCCCGATCTAACCACAATCGTGCTGCCCCGATCGCCTCCTAGTTCTGACCTCACCGCCTTGCTACGCCCAAATCCCCACCATCTTTCTCCTCATCTGACCGCTCCAGCCTCCTCTACACCCAGCTCTCTGACCTCGCCCCATCCTTTAGATCGTTTTCCCAGTCACTCATACCACCCCGTCAGTCCATCTTGCACCGTCGCACTTCCAGGCCTTCCGGCTTCTCTGGCGCCACCTCTATGCGGCCCACCACCACCATGCGGCATCGCTGGCCTCTATCACTGGTGGTGGTCCAGTGGTCCCTTCTGTGGACCATCAAACTCCATCCATTATCTTGATCATGATTCTATCTTCAGATTAGGGACCCCTACGATGAGGGCTTTACAGTGTCATATTTTGATCAACAATCCACCGTATATTTGTTTTTACCAAAAGTAGATAGCCGGTATCTGCAAAGAACGGATGAAGAAAGTGTGAATCAAGGGTTTTAATCACATATCTATGGTCATGTTCTTGTGTCCATCGATGATTCAAGAGCAAAATGATGAAAAAAAGGCAACGAAATGTATTTTCAATTCAAAATCAAGATCAAAACTCAAAATTAGAAGAAATCCTACATTGATTTGATCGCATGTTGTTGAATATGCATCCACTGCGATCTAACTTAGATCCATTGAGGTTTTGGTAGAGATTACTCCTCGATTCGATGAAGAATGATTAAGAGAGAGAGGATATAGAGAGACTTAGTATAGAGATAAAGAAATAAGGGTTAACCCAAATTCTAATTCCCTAAACCTCTATTTATAGGAGCCTCACTCGGCATAGAATCGGAAACTCCCGTGCCCCCTCATTTTATATTGCTCTCAGGAAAAGATCCCCATTCTAAACTCAATAAAGGTCTTAGAATTCCAATCTGAGTCCTCGTTAAAAAGTTATTTGATTTTCAATTCAAGATAAAATAATGAAATTTAATTATTTTATTTACAATTTTTCCCTTTGGTGACTTTTTTCACAGAAGACCCGTGTCGATGAAAGTTATACCCCACCTAGGGTAAACACCACATTTTAGACTCAATTGTGGCCTTGGATTTCTAATTTGAGCTTCTATTTAAGAAATATCATGTTTCCATCATGTGCATAGTATAAAATATACTAAATGTTTTTGTATAATTTATTCTGAGCATATTGGACCTCGGAATTGCACCTCGTCTCAGCGCCAAGCTCTGGAAATATATGTAGAAATATTCTGAAGTATTTTAAGGAAAAAACCAAGTCTCTACAGGTACTTTATAAAAATAATAAAATTAAATAGGAGATGTGGGAACCAGAGGAAGTTATGATGAAAAACTATCCAAATCTTTTTATGAGGTGAAATTCTAAAAAACCTAGGGAAGAAATTTTTGTAGGATGGGAGAATGTAACAACCTAGAATTCTATCAATGAAATTTATCTTCTTATAGTTATTTCATATAGTATTAATCACATAAAATCACTTATATAATACAATAAAAACTTTATAAATGAATAATGAATGAAATAAGAGGTATTTCTAAAAGTTAAGAAACCTATACCAATGGAATAGTAACTTGACCTTTGTAATAGTAATGTGACCATTATGAATAGTAATATGACCAATAAAATGGTAACTTCACCTATGAAAGGGTGAATAAAATTTGGGTACCTTATAAATGAAAATATGATATATTTATATCTTCATATAAGTAACTAAATGTTTTAAAAATAATAATAGAGTGTTTGTATTTTTGTAAGTCATAAATATTTAATTATAATTTTATAAATAATATAATGATTTAAAAGAAATTTATTTTCATAAAATATATTCATAAATTAATTATTTTTTGTCTTATGATTATAATATAATTTTATGAAACCTTAATTAATTTTTCAAAGTGTTATAAAATCAGTTATAGTTTTAAAATTAGTATTTTTATTGAAAGATGATTTTTTTAAAAAAAATATATTTAGCATATTTAAAAAATTATTTTCATAAAATGAATTTATTTTTTAATTATACATGTCAAAAAATTATTACGGTAAATTTTTGGTATTTTTCTAAAATAATTGAATTTTTGGTGAATAGTGAAATGCGGTAATTTACGGTATATGTATATTATAAGATAAATACACTATTATATGAGACTTGAATGATGTAAGCACTGTGATATCTAAATTCCCATCATTATTTAATATATATAGTTATAATAATCAAACTATTCAAATTCTTGAGAAAAAATAATAAACTAGTGATTAAAATAATCAAAAAGCACCCCTCTCCTCTACTATAAATATCACACCTCACCACCTCCTCTCCTCACATATTCCAAGCTTTGATCCTTGTAAAATTTATGCCCAATAATATTTCACATCCCCTCACCCAAATCCATAAACTTTTTTTTTCAACAAAATACCAAAACCAATTCACTTAAGGGGGTTCTCAATGAGGAGAATTCAAGAGGTAGAAATCCTCTTTCTTTTCTTTTCTTTTCCTCTCAATTTATTTTCTTTTATTATCCTTCTCTCACCTACCATGTCTAAAGTGGCATGATAACTCAATCTTATTTTATATACTTTAATTTTATTATGTCAATGGTAAATACACCATCAAGTCTCTTCTCCTTTTCTTTTTATTTTAAAGATGAAAACATCTTCTAAGAGGTGTCGATTTACCGCCTTCATGGACAACATATTTTCATTTTTCAATTCTGCCTTCAAGGATGGTTATAAAACCATAATTATATTTAAAACATATTTTATTATACATATTATAAGTTATTTAGTTTTCTTTAACTGTTATATATACATGATATTAATTAATAAGACAAAACTAGTTCGTCATGATCAAAAAAACACCAAAAAGATCTAAACGATTATCATTAAAGTTATAGCTGATGAATCATACTCATATCTAGAAAAAAAAATTATAAAACCATTTAATCTTATGTATTTTAATTTATAACATATAATTTAAATTCTGGAGAATTATTTCCATTTTAAATGATCTTCCATATACATGTAAAATTAAATCGATCATGAAAACCAAGGACAAGAACACTCCTGAATGATGAAATTGAATCTAATAACTCATCAAAAAGGTCATAAATTAACTTAATAAAATTATAATAAATCAAATATATGTTTAATATGTTCTTAATTAATTTATTATTGAATATAATTTCATTATCTAGGATATTAAGAGCAAGTAAAGAACACTTTCTGACATAAGCTAAGGGTTTCTTCTCGAACCTCCATTTTCATTTGGGTTATGCTTTCTCTCTCATTAAAGTTGTTTCATCCTACATTATTTTCATATAATTCTACTAAATTCTATTCAAATGTTAAAAACTCAGGTATATGTATCATTTAATATTTCTTTTATGGGGAAATATATGGTTTACAAGGTTCCTTACTTAATTATTCCTAATACGCAATCCCGATTAAAGGGAACTTCTAGATTTATTGACCATTTTAAAGTACCATACATAATATATTATAAAACATCATTATTTTTATAAAATCTCTAATTTTTTCATGAAAAAATATATTTTTTTAATTTCTGGTTTTATACAAACAATTATGAAAAATACAAATGATTTTTCCAAAATAAGTATTCTTTGCAAAGTAAAAAAACAAGGGTATTTATCTCAAGAATTACTTGATGATTTTATTATAATATTTTCATCCATTTCAACACCTATATTTAATATTATGAGTTATTGATATTTATCTATTATTATTACCATCTAACATATTTTATTAAAATTTTTATGATCAGTTTGACTATGGATGTGATATCTTGATACCATTCTCCATACTACTCAAAATGGTTAGTGATTATGTTTATGGATTGGGGAAATTTATTTACATTTAATTTGTATAGGTTTTTTATATTTAACCCCATTCGTATAAGGAATGACTTTGACTTAGTAATTGATGTGTGGGTCCTGTTATAGCCCCTCGATGTATCGGTTAAGTCTCATGAGACAAAACAAAAATGGATTTGGTCGAGTCTTTAACCATTTATTTTTAGATGTCTTGGCCAAGTCCTCGATGGTATGTTTCAGATGTTCGACATCATGAATTCCCTCATTATGATATTATTAATTGATAAATCATGTAATTATTCGACTAGTATAATATCCATGGTTAATTTTCATGTGATTATTTATATAGAATTATTTATTCTGATTTTACTCCTTCCATAATATACTCAAGATTTTGTTATATTGACATATGTTTTAGTTATTCACCTTGTCTTATCATTTATGTTTATGATAGATTCCATTGTATTATTCACCCTTACTGAGCATCTAATCTCACTCATTTCTTATGTTTTATTATTTCACATGATGTGAAGATGTATATTATGAATGACTTGCAAAGATAATCTAGGACTTATAGGTGTTACCAATGAAGTTGATATGTTGTTTTCCCTTTAAAATTGTAATGTAAAACTTATGTTTTTATCCAGTTTTCCAAAACTAATAAAATATTTTGTCATTTGGGATGATAACATTTATTCATAGTACCAGTATAATAAAGTAAGCCACCAACTCCGGGCTACTGGGGTTGGGGTCTTTACATACACACACACACACACACACATATATATATATATATACTCACACACACGCACACACACATATATATTAACACCTGCATATATATATGTATATATATATATATAACTCATATATATACCTATTATATCTATATATACACATCTGTATATATATATACACACACCCTCACATGTATGTATATACATATATATTTAACCTATATATATACACACCAATATTTTATCCCAATATAATATTAATAATAACAACAACAATTATTGTTATTATTTTTATATATCTCACCTCATTTCCACCATTAAAATTTTAAATACATTTTCCCTTAAATACTTAGTAGTCAATAAATTTTTATTAACTATATTATTATAATTATTTGGTACAAGTAATAATATCATTATTATTACCTAACCTCCCATTAAATATTGTCCCATGAAGAAATGTCACTCATCAATTAACTAAATTTAATACACATGTATATTTCTATAATTCAAAAAAAATGACAATAATATAATTATAATTACCCTTATGTGGGATGTAACCAGACACCCGATGCACATGTAACGCCTCGACCAGGGATCCACTTAACTAGTACCCCGAGCCAATGGGTCACATGGACTCCAGCATGTCTCCCTATATTCCAGAGGCTTCTGACTAGCAGCAAGGGTGTAAAGGTGGTATAGTGGGGATACTATAACCTCTTATCATAATATCACAATGGAAAATAACCAATAAACATAAAATAGTAGCGGAAGCATATATAACAAATAGAAATAATGATTAATCAAATGTAGATGTGTAAATAACTGAGCAACAGATAATATAATTAAAATCCTCTGAAAAAGTTTCTAACACATGGATGCATGGCATGCTGATACAAAAAGAGAATAGGGGATATGCATAAAAGTATGCTATACAAAAATAAAAAAAATAAAAAAAATCTGCCCCACAAGAATCTTGAGCGAAAGATCGATCTTATACTGCTAAGATCTAAAAATATGCAAGCATATCAACAGCCTATAGAAGGAAGATTTCCCTTATCAATACCAATATATAGATAATCTTCTCAGGTACCAAAGGTGGCCTAAGTAGGGTGCGAGATAAAATCTCATTAGTCCAAAACCAACGGTGTCTACATGTAATCCAAGTGGTTCTTGTAACTGAACAATGTGTAGGTAATATTAATTATTTAAAAATGCATAATAAATAAATAACTAGCCCACTCATGTTTCTATAGGACACCGAACGGGTCTACCTACTTCATCTCATGGCTGGGATGGACTTCTAAACAGTCACTATATATATATATATAGTATAATTTTATATATATATATATATATATATCATCCACATATATAAAACAAGTACATATGGATGTAAGTGTCCATATACCTGGAATATTAGTGTTGGTTGGACCGGGGTGTATCATAGACATCCATAACTAGTCTAACAAACATATAACCTAAAGAAATAGGGTACATGCCCTACATCCTAAGAAGAGTGTGAGACGTCATGAATAACACTCGGTATGGTGAGTGATCCATCATTTCAACACTCTAATCATGGAACATGGTGCATAAAGACCAATGCCCATATAGTGTCATTGGTGTGAGATTCCATACTCAACACCTGATGCAAGGGAACGTGATTATCCATCATCATCAACACCCCTTACCATTGTATCAAATCCTATATCAAGGTGTATCATTTATAATAAAAGGCATGTGTAAAAACCTCTCATTAACTTATTTACCAAGCCTATATATATAAATAAGTCACAATAGTTCAATTAGAGAAATTTATAAGGGAATTGACATTAAGCGTGGCCTTTCCACCCTTTAATCAATTAAATGTCCATTTTAAAACATTCATTTCATTTAAGGAATGGAAACCTACATGACTAATCCATCCTTCAAAACCATTTGGTTCAATTAGAGAAAAAAATCCATTATATATAAACCAAACAATTTAATCAAACCATTTAACACAATTAAATAATAACATCCATCATGCCTTTCTGATTCCATTCAATTATATAAATCATGGAAATTTTATTTATAAGGCTCAATGGGCCTTTAAAAGGCCACATGGTCATTAAGGTAATTGCCTACATGGGTAATTTTTAGTCTAAGTTGTAAAAGTATGTGAGAGGGACACATGGTTCATTCAAACATTCATATTATAAGGTAAAATAAATTTAAAATCCAAATTGGAAGAAAAAGGGCATCCTAGGAATTTGATTCATTTAGCCATATTGGCCAAATTCACTTGGCACACCCAAGGGGTGACCATAAATTCTATCAACCAAATCTAAATTCCTAAATAAGGATCAATATGTGTGTATCAAGTTGAAATGATCAATTTGAAATGAAGGAACCAAATTAAAGGGGATGCTTGAAAAAAGATAGCATACGACACAATGGTATATCCACAAGACATCAAAACTCGTAGGGTGTGACCACCTACCACAAGGATGTAGATGACTCCCCACTCAATATTATCCTCGAATTCGAAACAAGTTGGAAGAGGTCCGAGAAATGGTCCAATGCCCTGAAAATAGGGAAAATGAGCCTGAACAAAAATAGCATGATGGATTTGAAGGAAAACTCGAATAGGAGGTAAGAGACAATGGTAGATTACCGAGATGGATCCAATTCTTCCGATGGGTTGAGGATCAGAAACTGGACAATATATTTGTCTCAATTCCTAGCTTGAGGTGTTCTCAAGCACAAAATAGAAGGAGAGGGGTGTTGGTCCACTGGAGGAAGAAATGGAAAAGGAAAATAAGGATTTAAGTTTAGTGAGGGGAATTTCGGACATTTCACACCAAAAAACATAGGCGCGCAGTTTGGCCACACAGTTTGGAAAAAATGTGCACAAACCATGATTATTTCACTCCTAATAAAGGGAAACTCACACAGTTAGGCTCACAGTTTGACTAACCATGTGCAAATTGTGAAAAAAGGCGTTTCCCAAACCTACAACCAGGCGCATGTTTTTGTGACCTAGGTCACACAGTTGTAGAAAAACCATGTGGCCCAGTTCTTTCTTATCATTTTAGGGGTACAGGATCCAAACAATCCCTAGACGCACCCATAACCTCCTTATATTGATTAGAATTCAAAATTAGGGTCGATTGAGGAATTCAAATTGAAAAACTAACAATCCATATCTTTGTTGAAAATATGGTCATTACAACCTCCCCTACTTAAATCAACTCATCCCCAAGTTGGACTTTTGAGGGTAAAGAGGTATTGTTAATGAATAACTCTGGACACTGAGCTCGTACATCAACATCTAGTTCTTAGGTCTCATCCTATAATAGATCGTGATTCCATAGCACCCGTACCAAAGTAACTGACCTTCCTCAGAGTGTCCTCATGATCCGATCAAAAATAGGAATTGGATACTCCTCTAAGAAAGAATATACATACAATTTAACCTTACAGGATGAAAGGCATGTGTCAAGTCTGGATAGTATCTAAGAAGTTGAGATACATGAAAGACATCATGCATTGACCAGTATCGCAGAGGAAGTGCCAACTGGTAAGCCACTAGACTGATCTCTTTTACAAACTCTAAGGGTCCAACAAACCTCGGTGAGAGATTACCTATAGAGACCCAAGCCTTTTACTATCACGACCTGTCCCACAGGGCCCATGCCCTGACTACCCCAAGTCCTCCTTTCATAGGCCAGGGGCTAGCGACTAGCAGTGGAAAGGCATTTCCCTAAAATCGAGAAGATATTGCCTTTTTAACCTTCCACTCATGCAAACCGAGCACCCAGCATGATACAAGTAAAAGGTGAACTATATAGTAAAAATAGTGTGTACAGTAAGTAAAGAGGGTCGGAATACAAACCCAACTAGAAAGTATAAGTAAAACTGAAAACATATAATGTGAACACCCACCAAGGATCCTACCTGAAGGGTAGGTACAGCTCTTGAACGGTCGTCTCTGTGGTATGTCTCATCTAACGGTCCACCTCCGAGCAGCCTCCAGTCCTGGTACCCTCATCCTCAGTAATCATTCTTCGTCGTCTGCACAAGACACAACAAGGTACGGGCGTAGCCCGTGCAGGGGTGAGTATAAAAATACTTAGTAGGGACCCCAAGACCCCCAAAGGTCCACAAAGGATAAACCACAAAGCACGAAAACAACATTTAACCCTACTTAGATATATGCCCATATATATACCTAAGTTATCAAGTATACCCATCTCATTCAAGAGGAAACACAAGGCCCAACTACTTAGCCAAAAGCTAAACTATTCCACGAAGGAAAGAATACCATGAAGGTAACACCACAAAGGTAAGTACCACAAAGGTAATGACACACATAACAATACCACATAGGTATCACCACAAAGGTAAGTCCCACAAAGGTAACGCCACATAGAAGAATACCACCAAGGTATCACCATGAAGGCAAGTACCACAAAGGTAAGGACTCGGCTCACACCAGTTATAACTTAAGTATGGAAGTATAGATGATTAGTCATATTGCTAGATCATCTTACGTCATCGATAATCTCTAATGTTGACCCACACAAGATTGAAGATGACCAACAAAGGATCTAAAAATGACTCACATAGGATCTAGAGATGACCCACACAGGATCGGTATGCGCTGACCCACACAGGATCGCTGAGCTCTGACCCACACAGGATTTGAAGATGACCCACACAGGATCTGGAGATTCTTCGAGTACAGCCATCCCCAGGGTTCTTGCACTAAGAATGCTTGATTCTAGGAGGTTATGCTCCTCAATCCATTGGTCGATACATCAACTACCACAAAGTCCCACAAATAAGTATCCCAAAGGTTCGCCACGTAAAAATGGACCCAAAGCGATAGACGACGCATCAATCGGATGCTTGGTCTGTAAGTTATTAGCGTTTTCATTCCGAGGTCCCGGTTAGATTCGGGTTCAATCCAACCAGGCCATACTCCAACTTTATCCAATCTCAAGTAGAGTATACCAAAAGGACCATCTCTTTCCAAGGATTCTGGTGCCACAGATGGTTCTTCAATCGGATGTCTGGATCATAAGTTATGGTCAAAAAGGTGTGTGAGGGTCTAGATGGGCCCGCATCTGGTCTTACCCGGTCGGACCACCCCGGCCGGACCCGGCCTGGGCCGACCCGACCCAGACCGGATTGGCCATGGTCTGGGCTAGCCCGCAAATGGGGCGGCCCACGGTGCAACCCGCGACCGGGGTGGCCCCTCGTGGCGAGGTCCTTCCTAGCCACCACCCTGGAGTGGAGGCACCCCCCCAGGTCACTCCCATAGGCTATTTGATTTTGTCCAACCAGGTGGCGCCACGTGGTGCCACCAGCTGGCATGCGGGACCCTCCAGAGGGATCCCACTCAGGATGATGTGGCCGATCGAAATGGCCAGCCCTCCTTCCAGCGGCATGGACGTGCGCCGCTCCTCCACCATGGCCGGCTGAGTGCTAGCCAC
Source organism: Viscum album (assembly GCA_963277665.1). Taxonomy (NCBI): domain Eukaryota; kingdom Viridiplantae; phylum Streptophyta; class Magnoliopsida; order Santalales; family Viscaceae; genus Viscum; species Viscum album. The sequence continues at coordinate 1,389,348,610 of OY728126.1, read as the reverse complement.
CCTTCGATCGTCGTCGCAGCCAAGCGGTCGTGGTCTCTAGCTCTGGTGACGCAGAAGCGTGTCGTAACTTCGCCACGTAGCCAGCCGGCGTGTCGGCCGCTGTCCCCTTATGCGTTGCAGCCGACAGGCCTCAGCCTCCTCTACTGCCGGCAGCGCGGACGCGCGCTGCCCCGGTTCCACATGGTCGGCCGGTGTGTCGGCCACCGTCCTCCTCTGCTGCCTGCTCGAACCACGGCCAGCTTGTTTCCGGCCTCCCACCTCTTTCGCAAGTCACCACAGCTTCGTTATAAGCTAAAAAAATATGATGGTCGCATATTCACGATCCTCGGGTCGAGATATCCATTTCTATATGTCGCGCTCAAAAAAAATTTGTTTTTAGCATGCTTAATTATTTGGTGTTGAAGAACGCACGAAGAACGCATGAAGAACAAATGGAAATGATCATAGTATTTTGGCGGATCGATGGTCGTGTTTGTTTGGACATCGTCATTGAGAATTGAGAATATGAAGAATCAACAAAAAGATAATTATCATATCTCAAAATAAACCCCCTACCTTGTTTTTCCATTGGAAGTGGTGTTAGGGGGAAGATGACTCGTCAACGCTTCTCGGACGTTGATCCCCCATACCTCATTCGGAGGTCGTTCTTTGTTGGAGGATCTTATTCGTTGGAGAATGTTCTTCCTTCGATAGTTCCCTCCACCAAAGCTCTCCCAAAACCTCCCCTTTTCCAATGATCCCCAACCAAGAGGTGAGGATACAACTTTAATTGAGTTAAGTTTATTAATTCAATTAATGTTGGCACATTAATTGGGGGAATTCCAAGGGTTAACTCACATTAAAACAGGAGTTCGGGCATTCCCCACCTCCAAGATTCAAATGAGAGGTGTGAGGATATGTGTTTAAAATAAATTATATTAATTTTATTTATCCTATATGAAAAATTCAAAAACCAACACCCACCCTCGAACTACTACGGTCAAGGTGAAGGTCTCCTTAAGCGAATATCATCACTGCGAGTTCAACGGTGTCCTCGGATTTCAATTACGAGCATCGTTTCAAAAGTTACAAGACGTCGCTCAGATGTTTACTAAACGTTCCTAAAAAAAGTTCAAAAATTCATTCTGAGCACACCAGGCCTCAGAATCACATACTGTTAATTTTTGCGGACTTGTAATTTTTCCATATAATTAAAAAAAATTACATGGAAAAATATGGGTCTTTACATTCTCCCCACCTCGGGGTTTTGCGTCCTCGAAAGCCACAACACAAACTAGGGAAACAAGTGGGGTACTGAGCACAAATCTGAGCCTCCCTCTCCCATGTGATCTCCCGGAGGTTCCTGTGCTGCCATCATATGTGCACAAGAGGTATCGACCGCCCATGAAGGACCTGCTCCTATCGATCCTCAATCTCCACTGGAACCTCTGAAAACTTCGCCCCATCGTCGATGTCCAGCTTGCCCCAGTTAATGATTTGCGAAGGATCATGTACGTATCTCCTCATATGGGATGCGTGGAAAATGTTGTACACCTGGTGCAACTGAGGGGGAAGATCTAAGAGGTATGCCACCTCGCCAACTCTGTTGAGGACCTGAAAGGGTCTGATGAACCTCGGAGATAACTTGCCACCCCAGCCAAATCTATGCAAACCTCGTCGAGGTGAGACCCATAGGAAGGCATGGTCACCATCCTCAAACTCAAGAGGTCTTCGTCTCCTGTCTGTATACAACTTCTGCCAGCTCTGTACAGTCTTCATCCGCTCCAGGATGACCTGCACCTTCTTCGTGGTAGCTCATACCATCTCTGGTCCCATGAGTGCTGACTCCCTGGGGTCAGTCCAACACAGAGGTGATCTGCAAGGATAACCGTACAAATCCTCGAATGGTGCCATACCAATAGTGGGGTGGTAGTTTTTTCTTGTATCCAAACTCCACCAAGGGAAATTAATCCTCCAAACTATAGCCGAAATCAAGGACACAAGCATGCAACATGTCCTTGAGGGTCTGAATGGTCCACTCTGTCTGACCATCCGTCTGAGTATGGAAGGTGGTGCTCAACCAAAGATGTGCCACGAACGCCTCCTGAAACCCCTTTCATAGCCAGAAAGTAAAATGTGCATCACTATCGGAGACAATCGTAGATGGCACCACATGAAGCCACGCAATCTTCTGCACATAGAGGCGTCCCAAGCCCACTACTGAACCCTTCTCTCTGATAGGTAAGAAGTGGGATGACTTGGTGACTCGGTCAATGATCAACCAGATGGAATCATGTCCCCAGGACGTACGTGGAAGTGATGTCACAAAGTCCGTGGAAATTCCATCCCACTTCCACTCTAGCACCTCTAGTGGCTGGACTAAGCCCACTGGAACCTGGTGCTCTACCTTCACTTGCTGACAAGTGAGGCACCATGAGATAAACTCTTCCAGTGATTTCTTCATTCCTGGCCACCAGTGTTGATGCTGAAGGCCCTATAACATCTTTACCACTTCTATATGTTCCACTAGAGGAAAAGTATGGAACTCGCTCAACACTTCCTCCATTATTTCCACTGGTACCATAGTACACCCTCTGAAAAGGATGACATGCTCCCCACCTTCATAAAATATATCAGATGTCTGTCTTGTGGATATTTGAGCACATCGAACCTCGCAGTTAATGTCCCCAAGCTACGCTTCCCTAACTCACTGAAGGAGTGGGGGAGTGACTGTTAGAAACCGAAGATAAGCTGCTTCATCTTGTTCCATGTAGGATATCTACAAAGTGGCTAGCTGCTTTGTTGCCTCAATCAGAAACTGTATACTAGATCTCCTGCTGAGTGAATCTGCTACTATGTTCCCTTTTCTAGGAGTATAGACTATCTCAAAGTCATAGTCCTGGAGGAACTCAATCCAATGTCGATGTCTCGGGTTTAGGTCCTTCTGAGAGAAGATATAATTGAGACTCTTTTGATCAGAGTAGACTGTAAAATGTTCACCATAAAGTAATGTCTCTACATCTTCAAGGTAAAGACCAATGCTTATAACTCCAGGTCATGGGTAGCGTAGTTCTACTCATGCTGTCTCAGATGTCAAGAACCATATGCAATCACTGCTCGTTCTTACATCATAACACATTCGAGCCCGGTTCCTGACCCATCGTAGTAGACTACATACCCAACACCCTCTTCCGGTAGCCTCAAGATGGGGGAACTCTTCAGTCTCTGCCTCAGCTCCTGGAAACTCTGATGGCATCTCTCCGACCACACGAAGGGTTTCCCCTTCTTTATCAATGCTGATAAGGGTGCAGAAACTCTGGAAAAGTCAAGCACAAACCTTCGGTAGTAACCAGACAAACCCAGGAAACTCCACACCTTTATCACACTCCTAGGTGGCTCCCAAGAAAGCACAGCCTTAATATTCACAGGATCCACCACAACTCCAACCTCCGATATGAAGTGTCCCTAAAAGTGAACCTCTCGGATCCAGAACTGGAACTTCAAGAGATTACTATAAATTTGGGGTTCTTAAAGTGTGTCCAGAACAATCTGAAGATGATAGGCATGTTCTTCCTCCTTAGTTGAGTATATCAGGATGTCATCGATGAATACTACCACAAAGAGATTGAGGTATGGTTGGAAGATCATGTTTATGAGTCCCATGAACACTTCTGGGGCATTGTTCACACCAAATTCCATAACTAAGAACTCATAGTGCCCATACTGACATCAGAAGGTCGTCTTCGGCACATCCTCATCTCGTACCTTGAGCTAGGGATATCCTGATCTGAGGTCTATCTTTGAAAACCACCATGCTCCCTTCAGCTGATCAAAGAGATTGTCAATCCTTGGGAGTGGGTACTTGTTCTTTACGGTCACCTGGTTTAGGTTATGGTAATCCACACAGAGTATCAAACTCCCATCCGCCTTCTTGGAGAACAAAATCGGAGTTTCCCAAGGTGAAACACTGGTCCTAATGAACCCCTTTCTTTGAAAGTCCTCCAGCTGTACTCACAGCACTTGAAGCTCCACGGGAGCCATCCGATATGCTGGTGTAGATGTCGGTGTTGTCCCAAGATACAAGTCGATATAAAATTACACCTCTCTTCAAGGAGGTATACCTGGAACATCATCAAGGAAAACATTAGAGTACTGGTCCACCACTATAGGATAGCTCAGACTCTCAACATCAACCACCCCGAGGGTAAGGCTATCCAACTGATGTGTGATCGACTGCACCCTCCTCCGGGTAAGTCCGTCATGTGCTGCAAATGTTCCCTTCTCACCAGTGAAGGAAAACCTGGTCTCATCCTCATGGACACACCACACTTTGCGCCTAATAGAATAGATTTGATCATGGACTATAGACAATTCAAGAAATCAACTATATGGAAATTATTTGAACTAGGATGGAGAGGTCGATTCTGGGGGAGCAATCGAGATACCCGACTCAGGAGGTTCTAAAACCAACTCAGGATGATCTAAACCCTTATTCATCTCTGCGATCTTTTGCTGAAGTTGTTGTCGGGATGAAAATCACGAATATTGAAGCTCATTCAAATTATGTCGAGGTACCTCCCTCATGCGTTAACCTTAAAAATTTCTGTCACCGCGGACAACCGGAGATTTCCTTCTCAACAAAAGAGGTAATTTATCTTGCATATGATCTTCAATTTATTTTTGTTTGGAAGTTTTATTATCATAGATCATCACTAAAATACTTAAGAAATGCGCTTGAAACCATTGGATTCTTGGGTTTTCATATCGGCCTCTTGAACTCCTTCAATGTCATCTTTCGTCTTTCCTCCGAGGATGATTACTACTGATTATGGGTGGGACATTCTTGGTTATTTAGGGATTACTCTATGAAATTCCTTAAATGGACCCCATATTTCAATCCCTATGTTGAATCTTCTATAGTTCCGGTTTGGATTGGATTCCCTGGACTCCTGTTACATCTGTTCAAGAAACTTGCACTGTTCTCGATCTCCATGCTCATTGGTAATCCATTGAAGCTTGATTCTGCAACGAGGATTCTTTCAAGGCCATCAGTTTCTAGGATCTACATTGAATTTAATGTTCCTCAGAATATGCCTTCTCAAATATGGATTCAGAATGGAGAGTTTGGATTCTTTCAAGAGGTTGTGTATGAGAGACTACTTGAATACTGCCATTTATACCTCAAGCTGGGACATTCTCCAAAGGATTGCGGACACAAGACTGTACGACCTGAGGCCAAATATTTTTGGGTTGTGAAGGAAAAGCAGGATGAGGATAAAGTTAGACAAATGGTTGCTGGGAAACCTATGCTATCAGCTAATGAGCAAACTCCTATGCGCAAGGTGGTAAATTTTGAACAGCCTTCTGAAGCCAGGGGAAGTGATTCCTTACTTGCTGCATGTGACACCACTGATCCAACTCCTTTGATGGAGGAGTAGGGTAATCAATTGGAATCACAATATGAATGAGACAATGAGTAAGGTGAACTCTCGGATTCTAGTGAGCACTCACTTGGCAATAATGATCATCCCAATCAGATTGAGGAAAGCTATCTAAACTCAATGGCTAAGAAAGGGAAAAAATCTATTGTGGATGCCAATGGATTCATTAATCCAAATCCTAAGAAGACTAAAAATCGCAAAGATTACTCTCAGCTTGAAAGAAAAATTGTCACGCGTTCTTTAGACGCCTCTAAGAAGGAAATAACTGGACCCTCTAAATCCCAAGTTGTGATGATTCACTCAACTGATGAGGAGAAATCCCGGACAAATGAAGAGGTGAATGAAGATCTGGAATCTCAAATGGAAGAACGAGATGAAACAGCCTACAAAGACTCGGAAATGGAGAAATTTCTGCGGATACATTCCTGGATATTAGATGTAGAATGTTTAATAAGTTGTCAGTGCAGGAGCCTAAGCAAACACACTTATTTTATATGATTCTAGTTGAGACTTCATGAGCATAGCCCGTTATTTAAATTTTCTGCATGCAACTTTCTTCGATGGATTCTTTCTTAAGTATACTTATTTTAATCTCCTGTCAGTTACTGCTGTTTGACTGTTGGATTTATGGATTTTCTGTTGTGTTCTACAGTAAAAAGAGACCTATCTTTGCTGAATTTTTGCTCTGCTACATGAGCTTCTATTGGAAGATGACTTTGTGCTACTGGTCGACACCCTCTAATGCTTTTTGATCCAAATTTTTTCCTGTTTTATCTTTTTAATACTGGTTCAGTGTCTCAAGGACTTGTTCAGGTTTCATTTTTTCCCTTACTCGCAACTGTATATCAGTGTGAGAGAAGTAGCTCATGTTGATAAAGAAGCAACACTGAGTATCACTCTGGATGTTCAATTACAAATAGACTCTATTTGAGCATCCAATATCATACCTTCCGGATGGAATGGTGGAGTCCCCTTTGGACAGTGCATCTCATGACTTTAATGGATCTTCCTTGGTGTTTCTTAGTTTGTAATTCTCAAAATTCCGGCTGGTGTAAATTCATTTCACCTCATGTTTGTAATGCTACTTTTTTTTTAATAAATTTCCTTGGGGCATGAATTGGGTGACCAATTCATGTCACCACTTTTTTCAAAAAAAAAGAGAATGGACTGTAGATAACCAATCCATACCCAAGATGACATCATAAGGCCTTGACGTCGCTACTATAAGATCCCAGCCGAAGCTCTCACCTCTTAGAGTAAGTTCACACTGTGAGAACCAGTGTGTAATCGTCGAATACTTTGTCATAAGATTCACTAGCTGTAAGGATCGATCCAATGGCTCCACCGGTATCTCCGAGATCCGAACAAGGGTCATGGAAATAAAAGAGTTATTATAACCCATGTCTATAAGTAATGTCATCACATACTCTACCTCGAACCCTGGATGGCTGGCTGTGTGGAGGAATCTTGAAAAGAAACAGGTGTGCCCAGGTCATTAAGTTATAGGTGGTGAGCTAACTCAAAGTGATCACAAAGAAAACTTTTCAAAAACACACACGCAATCAGTGTTTTCATGCACTAAGTCAGAAATCAGAAGCTAGGGTCCTAGTGTATGGATACATCAGTCGCCCCACCAACACTGGATTCCCCAAACTAAAAACCACACTCATAACACTTAACACTATTTCCGATTAAAAGATCAGAGTCCAAGTTCTTTGGTAGAACCAACTCCTCTGATACCAATTTGTCATGACCCATCCCCTGGGGCCCATGTTGTGAATACCCCAAGACCTCCTTCCATAGGACAGGGGCTGGCGACTAGCACTGAAAAGGCATTTCCCTAAAACTAGGAAGGAATTTCCTTTTTAACCTTCCACTCACGTAAACCAATCACACAACAAGATACAAGCACAGGGTAAACTATATAGTAAAAAGATTGTGTACAGTAAGTAAAGGGAGCCGGAATACAAGCCAAACTGGAAAGTACAAGTAAAACTGAAAACAGATCCTATGAACGCCTGCCAAGTATCTTACCCGAAGGGTAGGTACAGCTCTCGAACAGTCATCTCTACGATATGTCTCGTCTAACGGTACACCTCGAAGAATCCTTTAGTCCTGGTACCCCCATCCTCAATCAGAGTTGTCCATCATCTGCACAAGACACAACAAGGTGTGGGCATATCCCATGCAGGGGTGAGTATAACAATACTCATTAGGGATCCCGAGACCCCCGAAGGTCTCTCAAAATCCACAAAAGATAAACCACAAAGCACGAAAATGACAGTTAACCCTACTTAGTTATATTCCCATACATATACCTAAGTAATCAAGTATACCCATCTCATTAAAGAGGAAACACAAGGCCCAAATCCTTATCTAAAATCTCAACTATTCCACGAAGGAAAGAATACCATAAAGGTAAAACCACAAAGATAAGTACCACAAAGGTAACACCACACAGAAGAATACTACATAGATATCACCAAGAAGGTAAGTCCCACAAAGGTAATGCCACACAGAAGAATACAACAATGGTATCACCATGAAGTAAAGAACCACAAAGGTAAGGGCTCATATCACACTAGATATAACTTAAGTACGTAAGTATAGATGATTATTCGTATTGCTAGATCATCTTACTTCGTTGAGAAGCTCTGTTGTTGACCCACAAAAGATCAAAGATGACCCACACAGGATCTTAAAATGACCCACATAGGATCTAGAGATGAACCACATAGGATCGGTATGCACTGACCCACACAGGATCGTTGAGCGCTGACCCACACAGGATCCGAATATGACCCACACAGGATCTGGAGATTCCTCAAGTACAGCCAGCCACAAGGTTCCCACACTAAGCATGCTTTATTTCGGGAGGTTCCGCTACTCAATACATCATTCGATACTTCAACTACCATGAAGTCGCACGAATATGTATCCTAAAGGTCTGTCACGTAAAAAGGGACCCAACGTGACAAACGGTGTGTTAATCGGACGCATGGTCTGTAAGTTATTAGTGTTTCCGTTCTGAGGGCCCAGATAGATTCGGATTCGATCCAACCCAGTAGTACAACAACTTTGTACAAAACTCAAGTGGATTACACCAAAAGGACCATCTCGTTTCAAGGATTCTAGCACCGCAGACGCTTCATCAATCGGACGCCCGGATCACAAGTTATGACAAAAAGGCATATATGGGGTCCAGATGGGCCCGAGTCCGACCAGACCCGGTCGGACCGATCCGGCCCCATCCGACCTGGTCCGGGTCTGACCCGGACTGGCTGGACCATGGAAGGCCCAGCCCACGGGGCCGTGGTCCGGCCCGTCCCACTGGGCACGGCCCACAGAGCAGCCCGCGACCGAGGTGGCCCCTTGTGGTGGGGTCTACCCTAGCCACCACCCAAGAGGGGAGTCCCCCCCCTCCCCCCAGGTCACCCAAATGGCGCGTAGGCTGCTCGGTTTTGGACAACAAGGCGGCGCCACGTGGCGCCGCAAGCTGGAATGCGGGACCCACCGGAGGGGTCCTGCTCTGCGTGACGCGGCCGGTCGGAATGGTCGGCCATCCTTCCAGCAGCACGGATGCGTGCCACTCCTCCACCGCGGTCGTTCGAGCTCCATACACCCTGCGATCTCCCCCGCGGCCAAGAGGCCGTGGTCTCCAGCTCTGGTGGCTTGGACACGCGACGCCGATTCACACCGCGGTCGGACGGCGTGCCGACCGCCATCCCCTTCTTTTCTGCGGCAGATGGGTCATGGCCTCCTCTACTACCGCTGGTACGGACGCGTGCTACCCTGGTTCTACGCGGCCGGTCGGTGTGTCGGCCACCATCCTCCTCCACCGCCTGCTCAAACCGCAGTCAGCCGGTTGCCGGCAACCCTCCTCTTTCGCGGATCACTGCAGCTTCATTCTATGCCCGAAAAATATGACAACCACATATTCTCGATCCTCGGGTCGTGATCTCCACGTCCATATGTCGTACTCAACAAAACATTGTGTTTTTAGCGCGCTTAATTATTTGGAGTTTAAGAAAACACGAAGAACGCATGAAGAACAAATGGAAAAGATCACAGTATTTTGGCGGATCGATGGTCGTGTTTTTTTGGCCATCGTCGTTGAGAATAGAGAATTTGAAGAATCAACAAAAAGATAACTATCATATCTCAAAATAAACCCCCTACCTTGTTTGTCCGTTGAAAGTGGCATGAGGAGGAAGATGATGCGTTGATGCTTCTCGGACGTTGATCCCTCGTCCCTCATTTGGAGGTCATTCTTCATTGGAGGATATTCTTCATTGGAGAATGTTCTTCCTTTGAGAGTTCTCTCCACCAAATCTCTCCCAAAACATCCCCTTTGCCAATGATCCCCAACCAAGAGGTGAGGAGCCAACTTTAATTGAGTTATGTTTATTAATTCAATTACTTTTGGCACATTAATTGGGGGAATTCCAAGGGTTAACTCACATTAAAAGAGGAGTTCAGGTGGTCCCCACCTCCAAGATTCAAATGAGTGGTGTGAGGATATGTGTTTAAAATAAATTATATTTATTTTATTTATCCTCTAAGAAAAATGCAAAAAACTAACTCCCACCCTCAACCTACTGTGGTCGAGGTGAAGGTCTCCTTAAGTGAATATCGGCATTGTGAGTTCAGCGGTGTCCTTGAATTTCAATTCCGTGCACCATTTTAACAGTTACAAAATGTCGCTCACCCGTTTACTGAACGTGCCTAAAAAAAGTTTAGAAATTCATTCCGAGCACACCGGGCTTCAGAATCATTTGCCATCAATTTCTGCGGACTCGTAATATTTCCATATAATTAAAAAATACATGAAAAAATCCAGGTCTTTACATTTACACATATCATTATATGATTATAAGCATAGTAAAGTTTCATATTATAATCCAAGGATCATAAAGTCTAGTGTCTTGTAAGACTATATACATACAACATAAAACATTGAACTAAATATAACATTTCTTTATTTAGTCTTCATAAAGAGATCCTAACTTCTAGTATGATCATACATCTTCATAGGATAACCTAGGGATAACATGAACAAAGGGATGATCTAAAATCCCAATAAGGGAATAAACATAATAATAAAGCTTTAGCACCTGGGTTAGAAGGCATAACATAATGATATGAAAAAGACATGAAACATATGGAATCATAACATATAAACATGGTATCATATAAACATGAATTCGTAATAATGTCTTTGAAACATAAAACATGACTCTATCACAAGTCAAGGCACCTTTCACATAGAGGAGCACAAGTCAAGGTTAACCACCAAGACCGTTGCACATGGTAGCACGAGTCAAGGCTAACCACCAAGACCGTTTCACATAACGTCTCATGAGACTCAACTTTACCCAATGCATTGGAGCACTATCTGGGAGAACCTATATTTATGTTTTAATGAATATGGTTTCCACATAATAACTCATACATAATAAATCATACATAAACATAAGGGTTACCCACTGTAAGAATTGGGTATCATAGTCATGTCATAAAGAACAACAAATGGGAGTATCATAAAAATGTCCATGAAGGGAAATAATTGATCATACATGTACAATCATAGGGTATAATAGGCATATATCATGAAAATTGATTTCACTTGAAGTAATAACATGTAAAAATGAGTACTTAAGAAACATTATAATTAAAACATTTTAGTGTGGTTAAAGAAAAATATCAAAGGTCATTTAAAACATAAAAGGGAATGATATTTTATCTAAAAACATAAGTGAACAAAGAATGTATTCATAATAAAAATATTGGTTTTATAAAAATAATTGTGTCTTAAAAACAAATTATATATTTCACTTGAAATTGGGTAAGAATTTGGAAGGTTCCCTTCAAACGGACTTGCTTATCAGGAATAATTGAGGAGGGAATCATTTTAAAACATGTATATCCCTGAAATAGAATGATTAATGGATCTTGTTAAATTATTTTTGAGCATGTACAGATAAGATAAAATATGTACATAAAATAACAGATAACTTCATTTGGGTAAAAAGAAAGGTAGAGCAACCCAAAGGGATAATAGAGGTTTGGGTAGAATCCATTACCTTAAGTCTGATGGTGTCCTTCACTTTATCTTAATGTCCTGGATAACCAAATTAAATTTATAAATTAATATTTCAAAAACCTCTTATTATGTAATTGATTTATTATAACCTTATTAAGTTCATTCATGACCTTTTTGATAGCCCCCTCTCTCTTCCCCTCGAATGTCAGTGTGTGGTTAGAGGGGATGCCCTGGGCCTGCACCATTTCCGTCCCCCTTGAAGGGTTTTATTTTTTGTTTCTCGTTTTTGTTAAATATTAATAAAAAAAATAACTTTCAGTCAGTCATTGGTTTTCATGATTGGTTTACTTATATACATGTAATAATAAACATGTAAGATGATAATGGTTGTACAGAATTGAAGTTGTATGTTATTATTGAAAATATAGAAGATTACATGGTTATAAAATTCATTTGGTTATTTGGAGTGAAGATGAATCATTATATAAATTGTTAATGATAATCATTTTGGATAATTGGCGGTTTTTTGATCACATCAAAAACGTTTTTCTTTATAAATTAATATCATGTGTAAAAAAGATTCAATAACCTTAAATTAGACATAATAAACATATTATAGTCTATTTGAACCATAAAAATGGTTTCATGACCAAAATTAGATATGGTAATATAAATTGAAAACTCGTCGTCCTTGAATGTGAGAAATTAACACATCTCAAATGGTGTTTTCATTTCTAGTATAAAATGAGGGTAAAGAAGATATGATGATCAATTATTCCATTATCATACAAAAATTACAATACATGAAAGGTATAGGAGTTTCATAACATTTTGATGAAAGGAGGTGAGAAAAGAAAAAAGAAAAGAATAGAACTTGAAAGAAAATAAAAGAAATGAAAATAGAAATTTACCTCTTGAATATATCTTCTTAGAGAACCTCTTTAAGGGAGAGGATTTGATCTTTTAAAGAGACCAAGAGCTTATGGAAATGGGAGAGGGTATTAGGGATAGATTTGATCATAATTTTTACTAGGCATAAGGCTTGAGAGAGTGAAGAGAAGAGGGGGGTGAGGGTGGTTTTTATAGTGGAGGAGAGGAGGGTTTTCTCAATATTCTATTCATTATTTTATTGTTTTGCTCAAGAAAAGTGATAGTATTGATTCTTGAGACAATAAATAGTAATATGTGCATGCGAGCTCCAACCCAAGGTGCTTACATAATCAATGACTCAATGAATAGTTTATTGAACATATAATGTATATATACAACAAATTACCATATTTTAATATTCACAAAAAATTCAAGTATTCGTAAAAATCCAAAAAAAAACACCCCAACCATTTTTTGGAGTGAAGAATTAAAAAATTAACTCCATTTTATAAATATAATTTTCTAAATATGTGAAAATAAATTTTTATTTAAAATCATAATTTACTTGAAAATACAAATTTTAAAATTAAAACTGATTTTCTGACACTTTGAAAAATTAATCATGGTAACTTAAAATTATCATATAATAATAAGTCATCAAAATAATTATTTATGAATATATTTTATGAAAATAAATTTTATTTTAAATTAATAAATTAATCATAAAATTTTAATTAAATATACATGACTCAAAAAAATACCAACACTATGATATAATTATATCATAGTGTCACTTATAAGATGGATGGATTTTATTTTTACTTTCATTGGTAAGGTTACTTATTCACTTGGATGATTTACTATTCATAAGGGTCTTGTTACTATTCATAAGGGTAACGTTACTATTCATAAGGTTCATTTACTATTTACTAAAAATTAAGTGTGTCTTATCAAACTCTAAACATATTACTGATCGAAACTATGTATGTCAGATTCTCAAAATTCAAATCACAGAAGTGAAAATATTATGTTTAAAGGTCACATAGAACTTAGTAGATCATTGTGTTGTTATTTCATGTGATTATACTATATGACATAATTATAAGAAGTGAATTTATATTGATTAAACTTTGGGTTATTACATTCTTCCCCCCTTATGAAATTTCACCCTCGAAATTTTGTTTTACATTCTAATCTGTAAATAGATGTGGGTACTTTTCCATCATTTCCTCCTTCAATTCTCATGTTGTATCTTCGTACTTATGTTTATACCATAGTACTTTGACCAGGTGAGTAGTCTTGTTATGTAGAACATTATCTCTATGATCCAAGATCTTCACAGGATACTCCTTGTAAGAAAGATCATTCTCTAACTGTAACACCTATGATGAAAGTACATGTGAAGGATCTGATATATACTTCCTTAAGAGAGATATGTGGAATACATCATGTACTTTAGACATAGTAGGTGGAAGTTCTAGTCGATCAATCATAGCTCCAACATGATCAAGAATCTTTAAGGGGATGATGTACCTAGTACTTAGCTTTCCTTTCATCCTAAATCTCATGAACTTCTTCCATGGAGATATGTGGAGGAATACCATGTATCTAACTATAAACTCAAGGTCTAATCAACAATTGTCTTCATAGCTCTTTCTTCGACTTTGGGATGACTTGATGTACTGTTGAATGGTTTTCATCTTCTCCGCCATTTGTTTGACCATTTTTGGTCCGAGCAGCATACGCTCACCAAATTCATCCCAACATTCCAGTGTTCTACACCTTTTCCCATAAAGGTATTTATATGGTTCCATTTGGATGCTGGAGTGGAAACTGTTGTTGTAGGAGAATTCAACTAGTGGAAGATATTGGTCCCATCCTCCTTGGAAGTCCATATAACACACTCTCAACATGTCTTACAATGTTTGAATAGTTTGCTCAGATTGGCCATTAGTTTTAGGATAACAGGTTGTACTGAAGTTCAGTTTAGTGCTTCGATAGTGTTGGAGGCTTTTCTATAACTTTGAGGTGAATCTCATATCTCTATCGGATACAATAGATAGTGGTACTCCATGCATCCTTACCACATATTTGATATATATCCATGCAATTTGATCCAATGAGAAGTCCTCTCAAATTTCGATAAAGTGAGATGTCTTTGTAAGATTATCCACAATGACCCGTATAGTATTGTTTTTTCTATATGTCCTTGGAAGTCCAGTGAAAAATTCCATGGTGGTGTTCTTCCACTTCCATGTTGGTATGGGTAGTGGTTTCATCATCCCCTTAGACTTCTATCTTTCAGCCTTCAGTTGTTGAAATACCAGAAACTTTGGTGTATATTCAGCAATCTTCTACTTCATATTATCCCAATAAAAGTTATCTTAGAGATCTTGATACATCTTTGTGCTCCCTAGGTGAATAGAGAAGGTTGATCTATGTGAATCATTCAAAATCTCCTTATTTATCTCTGGATCGAATGATACAAATAATCATGAAAAAAATCTTACAAATCCTTCCTTTTCAACATTGAACTCAGAGGATTTCCCATTTATGATAGCTTCCATCCTTTTCAAAATTTCCACATCATTTCGTTGAGAATCCTTTATTTTATCCATGAGGTATGGTTGAGAAATCATTTGAGAAATGATTGATGATATTCCTCTCTTAATGATTCCCCTGGCCATCCTCTAAAAATCTAAGAAGATTGGATCCTTTTCAATTCTCATAATTGATAAAGATACAAGATCCTTTCTACTTAGAGAATTTTCCACCTTATTTGACTTACTAGGATGGTAGTGGATTGAGAGGTCATAATTCTTAATGAGATCTAACCATCTTTCCTAGCGCATATTAATCTCTTTCTATGTGAATATATATTTGAGACTCTTGTGATCAGTATATATCTTACACTTCTCCCCATTGAAGTAATGTCGCCAGATTTTCAAGGAAAAGATCATATCTGCCAACTCCAAATCATGTGTGGGATAGTTTTTCTCATGAATTTTCATCTTCCTTAAGGCATAGGCTATCACTTTATCATTTTTCATTAACACCCAACCTAATCCCTTCTTTGAAGCATCACTGTACTCCACAAATTGTTCTCCACTTGTTGGGAGTGTGAGTATTGGAACGATGATAAACCTCTTTTTGAGCTCCTTAAAGCTTTCCTTGCATTATTGAGTCCATAAAAACTCCAACCCCTTTTATTTCATCTTTTTAATTTGGTTTGAAAATCATGAAAAATTCTTCACAAATTTTCGATAATACCTGATTAGACCCAAGAAAGCTATGGATCTTTGTTACAGATGTTGTCCTGGGCTATTCTTCAATTTCCTTTGTCTTGGAAGGGTCCACACATATCCCTTTTTTAGTGATAACATGCCCCAAGAATGATACTTCCTCCATCCATAACTCATATTTATTGTACTTTGCCTAAATTTTCTCCCTTCACAAAGTCATCAACACCGTATTCAAATGCTCCTCATTTTCCTCCTTGCTCTTGGAGTATATCAGAATATCATCAATAAAGACTACCACAAATTTGTCGAAGTAATCTCTAGAGACTCTATTAAATAAATACATGAATATTGTTAGTTCATTAGTTAGTTTTAAGGGCATCACTATGAACTCATAGTGTCTATACCTCGTTCAAAAGGCAGTCTTGGGAATATCTTTCTTTCTCGCCTTTAATTGGTGATATCCTGACCGAAGGTCCACCTTAGAGAAATAACTGGGCCCAAAAAGCTGATTGAACAAGTCATCTATCCATAGTAGGGGATAATTTTTCTTTATCATGATTTTATTGAGCTCAAGATAATCAATGTAGAGGCACATTGATCCATCCTTCTAGATGATAAAGAGGACCAGCACACCCCATGGTGAAGCACTCGGGCGTATAAAACCCTTCTCCAAATTCCCCTGTAACAATTCTTTATCTCTTCTAGCTCTATGGTGGCCATTATATAAGGTTTATTTGATGTAGGAAGAGGTCCAGGAATAAGTTCAATTTAGAAATCAACCTCTCTATTAGGAGGAAGACTAGGCAATTCTTTAGGGAACACATTAGCGTAATCCCTCATGATGGGCATATCCTCGAGAAGTACTATCTTCTTTGTCTCAATCATTTGAGCTATACATGAATGCTCATAAGGTAGTAATATACACACTTGAGAAAACTATTCTAAAGGATATTCATCTTCCTCTTTACACTTATAAATAATTGGAGGATGCTTTGGGATGTGAAGAGTGATCTCACTTTACCAACAGTTGATGTTGTATTTGTATAAAGATATCCAATCCATGTCCAAGATAACATTGAACTCTACTAAATAAAGTATGATGAGATTTTATTGGAGGTTCAGTCCACAAACTTTAACCGGGGAGGATTTATATACTTTGGATTCAATAATTGCACCATTTTATGTTCTCACATATAACGCAACCTCCAAATTTTGAGGTGGTGTTTGAATAGTTCTAATAAACTTTCAAGATATGAAAGAATACATAGAACTAGAATCAAATAGTAATTTTATTATTCTTTAATTAATAACTAGCATACCTGTAACTACATCATTGTCTGGCTCCACCTCATCAATAGTGATAGCATAAGCCCTTCCTTGTTTCCTTGGAGGTTGTTATTGATTTCCTCTGATAACCCTTGGCATGGGGAAATTGTTATCATAATGCTCATGCTCCTTGCAGTTGTAACACTCCACGAAAAGTTGAGCATTGATATGAACCTTCTTTTCTTCTTCTAGATTAGTGGTATTAATTATCTTCATCTGGAAGTTCTTAGAAAGATGTTCCATTCTTCCAAATTTGAATCAATTCCTAGTTCCCTTTAGATAGTTCTTAGGATTCTTCTTCCCAAAATTTTGATACATGGGATGTTTGATATTCTTTCCATCATGGGATTTATTTGTTGAACCACCCATATTAGACTTATCTTATGCTTTTTTTTCACCGGGTCCATGAGACCACTAAGAGTCTCTGATCTCCATTTCAACCTTGAGGTAACAATAGAAAATATTTTCATAACTATCAAATTCCTGAATCGCCAACGCTTTCTATATACTTGGATTTAGTCTGCTAAAGAAGCGATCCACCTTACTTTAGATGTTCATGAAAAATTGAGAGGCATATCTTGCAAGCCATGTGAAGTTTTCTTCATACGCCCTAATGAACTCATCTAACTTATGCTTAAGTCTAAGGAACTCTCTTTTTATCTTGAGATAGAGGGTTTGGGTAAAATATTTATCGAAAAATATTTTCTTAAATTTATACCAATCCATGGAATCAATTTCCTCCTCAGACTTCGTATTCTAGATTAGTGTCCACCACTGATCATCTTCCCCGACCTCCAGTATGACTTTCTATTCTTCGAAGCACTGTAGAATAGAGAATATATTTTCAATGGAGTTAATCCACTGTTTTGTGAGGAGGGGATCGGAAGATCCACTAAACATGGGAGTCCTTTGCAACATGAAGTATTAAACAAAAAATTTCTATTTTCTTGTAGGAGAAGGGAGTTTTACATGATTCTAGTTATTATTCATAACTTGATCCAGCTGATAAAGTACTATCATGAAGTTTTGAGAAACCATTCCCATCATATTTGGAATATCATTAAAGAAATATTCACATTACCTATCACATTGATTTTTGACACATATTCTTCTATTTCCTTCCATTAACTAAGAAAAAGAACTTACAATTAGAGGGCATGAATACTTAGCTATTAAGCATAAAAAGTAAACTTTAAACATAAAAGGATAAACTCTTAAAGGAAAATTTTATCCAAACTTGTGTTTCCCTATGTTTCAATCTAGGTTATCCTTG
This sequence comes from Viscum album, assembly GCA_963277665.1. Taxonomy (NCBI): domain Eukaryota; kingdom Viridiplantae; phylum Streptophyta; class Magnoliopsida; order Santalales; family Viscaceae; genus Viscum; species Viscum album. The sequence goes on along the minus strand of OY728126.1, from coordinate 1,389,330,436 downwards.
ATCTATTTCTTAACTTATATTCTTATGGGGTATTTTTTTATTCCCTTAATAATGGTTTATACTAATCTTATGAATTTACCAAAGCCTATCCCCGGGGAGTATCAAACTAGGAATGCAGCAATGCCTGTTGTTATGCACCAGTTCCTGTTTGAGTCTAGCTCAAAGTTGTGTTTTTAGGTTTTACCCCTAGATATATCTATGCTAGAGCCACATCCACTTGTTTGTATCTAGACAAGGATGTGTTTTCTTGATAAACCACTTACTCTATACTTACTAAAATTTAGGGATGTTTTTTTATACTTAGTATCATCCTTAAAGTTCTTAATAAAGTTCTCTATTCTTAATATCTAAAAAAACTAGACCATCCTTTGATACCAACTATAGAGACCCTATCCTTTTACACATGTCATTACATGATTTTAAGCATAGTAAAGCATCATATTACAAGCCAAGGATCGTAAAGTCTAGTGTCTTGGAAGACTAGGTAAACTTAAAACATGGAACTAAATATAATATTTCTATATTTTATCTTCATAAAGATATCCTAACTTCCATTTTTCTCATACATCTTCATACGATAACCTGGGGATAACATGAAAAAAGGTACGAGATAAAAAGCCCATTAGGGGAATAAACATAAGAATAAAGCTTTAGCACATGGGTTTGAAGGCATAACATAATGATATAAAAAGGCATGAAACATATGGAATCATAGCATATAAACATGGGATCATATAAACATGAATTAAAAGTAATCTAGCAAAAAATAAAACATGAATTTAGCATGATTCAAGGCTCATTGCACATGGAGGAGCACATATAAAGGTTAACCACCAAGATCGTTGCACATGGTAGCATGAGTCAAGGATAAATACCAAGACCGTTGCACATAACATCTCATGAGACTCAACTTTACCGAATTAATTGGAGTTATATCTAGGAACACCCATCTTAACATGTTCATGAATATTCTTTCCACATAATTAATCATACATAATCAATCATACATAAACGTAAGGGTTGCCCATTGTAAGAATTGGGTATCATAGTCATGCCATAAAGCATAATAAATGGGAGTATCATAAAAATGTCTATGAAGGGAAGGAATTGATCATACATGGAGAATTATATGGTAGAATAGGCATATATCATGAAAATTGATGTCACTTGAATTAATAACGTGTAAAAATAGTACTTAAGAAACATTATAATTAAAACATTTTAGTACGGTTAAAGGATAATATCAAAGGTCGTTTAAAACATAAAAGGAAATAATATTTTACAAAAAACCATAAGTTAACTAAGAAGGTTTTTACAATAAAAATATTGGTTTTATAAAATTAATGGTGTTTTAAAAACATATTATATAGTGTACTTGAAATTGGGTAAGAATTCTGAAAGTTCCCTCTAAACAGACTTGCTTATCGAGAATAATTGAGGAGGGAATCATTTTAAAACATGTATATCACCAAAAGATAATGATGAATGGATCTTGATACATGATTTTTGATCATGTATGCAGAATTTATTATATGTACATAAAATAATATATAACTTCATTTGGGTAAAAATAATGGTAGAGCAACCCAAAGGAATAATGGAGGTTTGGGTAGAATCCCTTACCATAAGTCTGATGGTATCATTCACTTGATATTAATGTCCTGTATAACCAAATTAAATTAATTATTTAATATTTAAATAACATATTATTTATGTAATTTATTTTTTATAACCTTATTATGTTCATTCATGGCCTTTTTTTTTGGGTTAAGAGGTTCAATTTCATTGTTTGTTTCATTGGTTTCCATGATTGGTTTACTTATATATATGTAAGGATAAACATGTAAGATAAGAATGGTTTTATAGAATTGAAGATGCATATTAGTAGTGAACATCCAGAAGATTACATGGTTATAAAATTCATTTGGTTATTTGGAGTGAAGATGAGTCATTATATTAAACTTTAATGATAACTGTTTTGGTTAATTAGCGGTTTTTTGATCACATTGGACACATTTTGCTTTATAAATTAAAATCATGTGTAAAAAAGATTATAGAACCTTCAATTAGACATAATAAATATATAATATTATTTTTAAACCATAAAAATGGTTTCATAAATACAATTGAATATGGTAATATAAATTAAAAATCCGTCATCCTTGAATGTGAGAAATTAACACATCTCAGATGGTGTTTTCATTTCTAGTATAAAAGGAGGGGGGAGGAGAGATGATGATGAATTATTCCATTATCATAACAAAATTCTAGTACATAAAAGGTACTATATTTATCATAACATTTGGATGAAAGGAGGTGAGGAAGTAAAAATAAAAGAATGGAACTTGAAAGAAAATAAAAGAAATGAAAAGAGGAATTTAACTCTTGAATATATCTTCCTTGAGAACATATTTAAGGGATACGATTTAGTCTTTTAAAGAGACAAAGGGCTGATGGATGTGGGATAGGGTTTTAAGGAAATATTTGATCATAATTTTGATAAGTAAAAAGTCTTGATAAGGGTGAAGAGAAGAGGGGGTGAGGGTGGTTTTTATAGTGGAGGAGAGGAGGGTTTTCTCAATATTTTATTCATTATATTATTATTTTTATCAAGACAATAAATAGTATTGATTACTATGAAAAAAAATGAATATGTGTATGTGAGTTCGAACCCAAGGTTATTACATCATTCATGACTCAATAAATAGTGTATTTAACATATAATGTATATGTACAGTAAATTACCGTATTTTAGTATTCACAAAAAATTCAAGTATTTCCGAAAAATACCAAAAAATCCCCCCAACCATTTTTTGATTTTTAGAATTAAAAAATAAACACTATTTTATTAAAATAATTTTCTAAATATTTGAAATTAAATTTCTAATTAAAATCATAATTTACTTGAGAAATAAAAATTTTAAAATTAAAACTGCTTTTCTAACACATTGAAAAATTAATCGAGGATCTTAAAATTATCATATAATAAAAAGTCCTCAATATAATTATTTATGAATATATTTTATGAAAATAAATTTTCTTTTAAATTATTAATTTAATCATAAAATTGTAATTAAATATATATGACTCACAAAAATACCAACATTATGATATAATTATAGCATAGTGTCACTTATAAGGTGGATAAATTTTATTTATACTTTCATTAGTAAGGTTACTTATTCACTTGGATGATTTACTATTTATAAGGGTCGTATTACTATTCATAGGGGTAATATTACTATTCTTAAGGGTCATTTACTATTCACCAAAAATTAAGTTTGTCTTATTGAACTCCAACCATCTTACTAATCTCAATTGTGTATGTTAGATTTTTGAAATCAAAATTAGAGAAGTGACAATATTATGTTTAAAGGTCGCATGGTTCTTAGTAGTTCATTGTCTTGTGATTTCATCTGATTGTACTATATGACATAATTATAAGAAGGTAATTTCCATTGATTAAACTTTACATCATTACATTCTTCCCCCCATATGAAATTTCACCCTTGAAATTTCATTTTATATTCTATGTTGTAAACAGGTGTGGGTACTTTTCCTTCAATGCCTCCTCCAATTCCCATGTTGCCTCTTCATACTTATGGTTCTGCCATAGTACTTTGACTAGGTGAGTAGTATTTTTGCATAGAAATTTATCTCTACGATCCAAGATCTTCACTGGTTGCTCCTTGAAATAAATATCATTCTCTAAATGTACCACCTCTGAAGAAAGTACATGTGAAGGATCTCGTATGTACTTCCTTAATAGAGATATGTAGAATACATCATGTACTTTAGACAAGGTAGGTGTAAGTACTAGTTGATAGGCCACATCTCCAACACGATCAAGAATCTTGAAGGGGCCGATGTACTAGGACTTAGCTTTCCTTTCTTCCCAAATCTCATGAACTTCTTCCACAGAGATATGTGGAGGAATACCATGTCTCTAACTTTAAACTCAAGGTCTCATCGACAATTTTCAATATAGATATTTTGTTGACTTTGGGATACCTTGATGTGTTGTGTAATGATTTACACCTTCTCTACCATTTCTTTGACCATTTCAGGTCCTATTAGCTTATGATCACCGACTTCATCCCAACATGTTAGTGTTCTGAACATTTTCCCATAAATGGATTCATATGGTTCTATTCAGATACTAGAGTGGAAACTGTTGTTGTAAGAGAATTCTACCAGTGAAATATGTTGGTCCCATCATCCTTTGAAGTCTATAGAACACGCTCTCAACATATCTTCCAATGTTTGAATAGTTCACTCAGAGTGGCAATTAGTTTTAGGATAATAGTTCGTACTGAAGTTCAGTTCAGTGCTTAGATCATGTTGGAGACTTTTCCAGAACTTTGAGGTGAATCTCATATCTCTATCGGATACAATAGATATTGGTACTCCATGTAGCCTTACTACATATTTGATATATATCCATGCAATTTGATCCAATGATAAGTCCTCTCAAATTGTGATAAAGTGATATGTCTTTGTTAGATGATCCACAATGACCCATATAGTATTGTTTTTTCTATATGTCCTAGGAAGTCCAGAGAAAAAGTCCATGGTGGTGTTCTTCCACTTCCATGTTAGTATGGGTAGTGGTTTCATCATCCCCTTAGACTTCTATCTTTCATTCTTCACTTATTGAAATACCTGGCACTTTGATGTATATTCAACAATCTCCTACTTCATATTGTCCCAATAAAAGTTATCTTAGAGATCTCAATACATCTTTGTGCTCCCTCGGTGAATAGAGAAGGTTGAACTATGTGAATCATTCAAAATATCCTTATTTATCTCTAGATAGAATGGTACAAATAATCATGTGACAAATCTTACAACTCCTTCCTTTTCAACATTGAACTCATAGGATTTCCCATTTCTGATAGCTTCCATCCTTTTCTAAATTTCCACATCATTTCATTAAGAAACCTTTATTTTATCTATGAGGTGTGGTTGATAAATAATTTGATAAAGGATCAATGATGTTTCTATATTAGTGATTCTATTTCCTATACTCTGAAAATATAAGAAGATTGGATCCTTTTCAATTCTCATCATTGATAAAGATGCAGGATCCTTTCTACTTAGAGCATCTGCCACCTAATGTTCCTTTCCATGATGGTAGTGGATTGAGAGGTCATGATACTTGATGAGATCTTACCATATTCACTGGAATATATTAAGCTCTTTCTATGTGAATATATATTTTATACTCTTATGATCATTATATATCTCACACTTCTCCCTATAGAGATAATGTTTCTAGATTTTCAAAGAAAATATCATAGTCTCCAACTCCAAATCATGTGTGGGATATTTTTTCTCATGGATTTTCAACTACCTTGAGACATAGGCTATCACATTATTATTTTACAACATCACACATCCTAATCCCTTCTTTGAAGCATCATTGTACACCATAAAGAGTTCTCCACTTATTAGGAGTGTTAGTAATGGCGTTGTGATAAGCCTCTTTTTGTGATCCTTAAAGATTTCCTCACATTATTAAGTCTAAAAAAACTTCACCTCCTTTCATGTTAGCTTTATCATTGGGTTTGAAAATCATGAAAAATTATTCACAAATCATCTCTAATACCCAAATAGACCCAGAAATCTACGAATCTCCATTATAGATGTTGGTCTGGTCCACTCTTCAATTGCCTTTGTCTTGGAATAGTCCATAGATATCCCTTTATTAGTGATAAAATTACCTAAGAATCATAATTCCTCCATATATAACTCACATTTACTATACTTTTCATAAATTTTCTCCCTTCACAAATTCATCATCACCATATTCAAATGCTCCTCATGTTCCTCCTTGCTCATCGAGTATATTAGAATATCATCGATAAAGACTGCCATAAATTTGTTGAGGTAATATCAAAAGACTCTATTTATTAAATCCATGAATATTTCCAGAGTATTAGTGAGTTAAAAGGGCATCACTATGAACTCATAGTGTTCATACCTCGTTCGAAAGGTATTCTTGGGAATATATCCCTTCCTCACCTTTGATTGGTGATATTCTGACCGAAGGTCCACCTTAGAAAAAATAAACAGCCCCATGAAGCTGATCAAACAATTCATCTATCTGTGGAAGGGGATAATTGTTCTTTATCATGATTTTATTGAGCTCATGATAATCAATTCATAAGAGCATTGATCCATCCTTCTTCTTAATGAATAGGACTGTCACACCCCATGGTGAAGCACTCAAGCATATAAAACCTTTCTCCAAATTCTCTTATAACTACTTATCCAACTCTTCCAACTCTATGGTGTCTATTATATAAGGTTTGTTTTATATAGGAAGAGATCTGTGAATAATTTCAATTGAGAACTCAACATCTCAATCAGGAGGAAGACTAGGAAATTCTTTAGGGAATACATTAATTTAATCCCTCATTATGGGAATATCTTCAAGATGTTTCATCTCCTTTGGCTCAATAATTTGATCTAGACATGCTAGATCATAAGGTAGTAATATCCACACTTGAGAAAATGATTACAAAAAATATACATCTTCCTCCTTACACTTATAATGAATTAGAGGATGCTTCAAGATGTGAAGAGTGGTCTCCCTTTCCCGAAAGTTGATGTTATCTTTGTATAAAGATAGCCAATTGATGCCCAAGATAACATCAAACTCCACTAAAGTAAGTATGAAAAGATTTATTGGGAGGTTTAGTCCACAATCATTTACCAAGGAGGAGTTATATACTTTGGATGAAATAATTGCCTCATTTTCTTTTCTCACAAATAACTCAACCTTTAAATTTTTAGGTGGTGTTTGAATAGTTATACTAAACTTGCAAGATATGAAAGAATGTGTAGAAGCATAATCAAATAGTAAGTTCACTACTCTTGAATGAATAACTAGTGTACCTGTCACCACATAATTTTCAGATCCACCTCAACAGTAGTGATAACATAAGCCCTTCCTTGTTTCCTTGGAGGCAATTTTTGATTTCCTCCAACAACCCTTGTCTTAGGGAAATTTTTAGCAAAATTACCATGATCCTTATAGTTATAAAACTGAAATATAGGTTTATCATTGATCTAAACCTTTATTTCTTCTTCCACATTAGTGGGATTCTTCATATCCCTCTAGAAGTTCTTAGAAAGATGTCCCATTCTTTCACATTTGAATCATTTCCTAATTCCCTTTAGGCGGTTCCCAGGATGCTTCTTCCTGCAATTTTGACATGTGGAATGTTCTATCTTCTTTCCATTATGGGATTTATTTTCCAAACCACCCATATTAGACTCCATTTTATACTCTCTTTTTTCACTGAGCCCAAGATACCACTAAGAGTCTTCAATCTCCATTTCAACCTCAAGGTCACAACAGAAAATCTCCTCATAACTATAAAATTCCTGAATCACCAATGATTTTCGTAGACTCTACTTTAGTTTTCTAAAGAATCAATCCACCTTACTTTTGATGTTCATGAAAAAACTGAGGTGTATCTTGAAATCCTTGTGAAGTTTGTTTCATACACCCTGATTGACTCATCTTCCTTCTTCTTAAGTCTAAGGAACTCTCTTTCCATTTTGAGATGAAAGGTTTGGGGAAAATATTTATTGAAAAACATTTTCTTGAATTCCTCCCAATCCATGAAATAAATTTCCTCTTGGGACTTCATATTATTGATCAGTGTCCCCCACTAATCAGTTCCCCAAAAAAACGATAGACCACCAGTACAACTTTCTCTTCTTCAGATCACTGGAAGATAGATAATATCTTTTCAATGGAGTTAATTCACAGTTCTATGAAGAGGGGATCAGAAGATCCACTAAACATGGGAGGCCTTTTGGGATGAAGGATTCAATGGAAACTTCCTCTTTCCTTGGAGGAGGAGGGTGTTCCACATGATTCAATTTATTATTCATAACTTCAGCCAGCTGAGCAAGTATTGACATGAAGTTTTGAGCACCCATTCCCATCATATTTTTTATATCATTAGGTCAATATTCGCATTCCCTATCACATTGATTGTTGGAACCTATTCATATATTTCCCTCCATTAACTAAGAAAAATATCGTACAATTAGAGGGCTTGAATACTTGGATATTAATCAAAAAAATGAAACTTTAAACATAAAAGGATAAACTCTTAAAGGAAAGGTATATCCTAACTTGTGATTCCCTATGTATCAATGTAGGCTATCCTTGATCTATTTCTTAACTGATATTCTTATGGGCTCTTTTTTTATTCCCTTAATAATGGTTTGTACTAAGCTTATGAATTTACCAATGCATATCCCCCAGGAGTTTCAAAGAAAGAGTGCATCAAGGCCCATTTTCATACACCAATTCTCGTTTGATTCTAGCTCAAAGTAGTGTTTTTAGGTTTTTCCCCTATACACATCTGTGATAGAGCCACATCCACTTGTTTATATCCAGACAGGGATGTATTTTCTTGATAAACCACTTACTCTATACTTACCAAAATTTAGGGATGTTTTCTTATACTTAGTATCATCCCTAAGGTTCTTAATAAATTTATTTATTACTAATGTAAAAAAATATATAGATCGTCCTTTGATACTAACTATAGACACCCTATCCTTTTACACATAGCATTACATGATTTTAAGCATAGTAAAGCATCATATTACAAACCAAGTATTGTAAAGTCTAGTTTCTTGGAAGAATCAGTACTTAAAACATAAAACATGGAACTAAATAAAACATTTATTTATTTAGTATTCATAGAGAGATCCTAAATTCCATTGTGTTCATGCATATTCATAGGATAACCTGGGGATAACATAAACAAAGGGATGATATAAAATAAACATAAGAATAAATCTTTAACACATGGGTTAGAAGGCATAACATAATGATATAAAAAGTCATGTAAAATATGGAATCATAATATATAAACATGGGATTATATAAACATGAATTCTTAATAATGTGGAATCAACATAAAACATTACTTTATCATGATTCAAGTCTCATTAAACATAGAGGATCACAAGTCAAGGTTCATCACCAAGACCATTGCACATGGTAGCACGAGTCAAGGCTAACCGCCAAGACCATTACACATAACGTCTCATGAGACTCAACTTTACACAATGCATTGGAGTAATATTTTGGTTCACCCATATTAATTTGTTCATGAATATTCTTGACACAAAATGAATCTTACATAAACATAAGGGTTTCCCATTGCAAGAATTGGGTATCATAGTCATGCCATAAAGCATAACAAATAGGAGTATCATAAAAATGTCTATGAAGGGAAGTAATTAATAATACATAGAAAATAATAGTTTATAATAGGAATATATCATGAAAAGCGATGTCATGTGAAGTAATAACATGTAAAAATAGTACTTAAGAAACTTTAGAATTAAAACATTTTAGTATGGTTAAAGGAAAATATCAAAAGTCATTTAAAACAAAAAAGGGAATAATATTTTATATAAAACCATAAGTGAACCAAGAATTATTTAATAATAAAAAGAGTGGTTTTATAAAAATAATGGTGGATTAAAATAGATTATATAGTGCACTTGAAATTGGGTAAGAATTCAGAAAGTTTCCTTTAAACGGACTTGCTTATCGGGAATAATTGAGGAGGGAATCATTTTGAAACATGTATTTCCCTAAAATATAATGATGAATGGATATTGATACATGAGTTTTTAACATGTAAAAATAATTATAATATGTGCATAAAAGAACATATAACTTTATTTGGGTAAAAATAAAGGTAGAGAAACCCGAAGGAATAATGGAGGATTAGGTAGAATCCCTTACCTTAAGTATGATGGTGTCCTTCACTTGATATTAATGTTCTGGATAACCAAATTAAATTCATTAATTAATATTTCCATAACCTATTATTTATGTAATTGATTTATTTCAACCTTATTAATTTCTTTCATGACCTTTTTGACAGGTTAAGAGGTTCAATTTCATTGTTTGTTTCATTGGTTTTCATGATTGGTTTACTTATATACATTTAAGGATAAACATGTAGTAAGAGAATGGTTGTCCAAAATTGAAGTTGTATGTTATTAGTGAAAATATATAATATTAAAAGGTTATAAAATTCATTTGGTTATTTGGATTGAATATGAATCATTATATAAAACTTTAATGATAACTGTTTTGGTTAATTGGTGGTTTTTTTATCTCATCAAACACATTTTGCTTTATAAGTTAATGTCATGTGTACAAGAGATTATAGAACCTCAAATTAGACATAATACTATATTATAGTCTATTTCAACCATAAAAATGATTTCATGATAAGGATTGATGATGGTAATAGAAATTGAAAACTCGTCATCCTTGAATGTGAGAAATTAACACATCTCGGATTGTGTTTTCATTTATAGTATAAAAGTACGAGAAAGGAGAGATGATGATAAATTATTCCATTATCATAAAAACATTCTAGTACATGAAATTTACTGTAATTATCATAACATTTGGATGAAAGGAGGTAAGGAAAGAAAAAGGAAAAAATGGAACTTGAAAGAAAATAAAAGAAATAAGAAGAGGAATTTACCTCTTGAATATATCATCCTTGAGAACCTCTTTATGGGAGAGGATTTGGTATTTTTATGAGACCAAGGGGTGTTAGACTTGGGTTTAAGAGTTGGTGTCCTAGAACCAACTGGTTTTACTTTGATTACATGAATATTTAATGTATTATTACATATTGTTCATTGTTCTGCATGATTATAATGTAATAATGTCCTAGAGTATTTGTTGCATTGATAAGGTCATGGCAGTTCCCGCTATGATGAGAACCTTGAAATGATATAACAATATTCTTAAATATAGTTCTGCAGTTGGATGACATGCTATTATGGGACACATAGCATGCATACCATCAAGTGTGAGTACTCGTAAGCAGACGAGGCTTCCTCTCATGAAGTTCGCACTTGGTAATCTCTAATATAGATGATTATAAGAACAGACCTGCTAGTAGGAATTCCACATGTTTTAGTGTCATCGGATATTTCTATTATTGAGCGTGTGTAATGATCCTTAGACTTTAATATTATCATTAATACGTGTCACAACTTATGCACTTTGATTTACTGACGAAAACTATCACGCAGACAGTTGGCGGGAAGTAGGGTACGTTGGGTGCGTCATGAGTGGCATGTTATTAATGGATAAGTCAAGGAAGGATTTTTCCCTTCCATTTATGTAAGTTGATATCTTGGCCCTTTGATTGAAATAGAACCGTCAGGAAAAATTCCATGTCCATGGTGTAACGACAAGTTTATTTCAGGTATTCAAAGAACGATGTATCAAGCATAAAAGTTGATGTCACAGTCATGAAACCTGCTTGATGAGATATTGAGACAAAGGGATTATATTACATAGTGAGTGTTCGTATGTGGATGTTGTTGTAGCAACTTTACATTATTTCTCTTCGGTGCCATGACTCGTTGCTAGATAGTACTCTTGGAATTTAGGAAAGCCCGCCTAATGCCAATGAGAAAGAATCCTACAGGGCCACACACTAAGTATTTTTGGTGGTCTTGGTTAAATTCTATTTGAATTTAATTAATGAAATAAATATTATTTTCAAGACCGTGGAAAAATTTTATTCAAGTTAAAATGATTGCATAAATTAAATAAAATATATTTATTTATTTTATTAAATATTTAATAAATATTTATTTACTAGTTTGTAAATAAAATATTTATTTAAGAGAATAAATTATTTATTTATTTATTCAGGTGTTCAATAAATAGAAGTGGAGTTCGAGTGGACCAAGGTCAGTCCAGTAGTAAAATAATTATTTGCAAGACGGTAAATAATTATTTAACAAGTTGGCATAAATTAAAATAACGTTGCTATTATTTTGTGATGTGCAATTTTATTTATAATTCTGTTTTGTGCAAGTTGGCACACCATAAATAATTACGCGGTATTATTATTAAATGCATGGGTTCTCTCTAAGTTCATGAATGTATTTAATTGTTTCTATGCAATTAAATATTGTAACTAAAATTCCATGTATATAAATAGGCAAGTATGCTTATTGTGCCATACAACACACCACATGCCTGATGAATTGAGAATTGTTGAGCCAAGCAATTTCTCTCTCGAATCCTCTTCTCTCCCCTCTCAAGAATGAGAGACGTTATTCAAGGTCGAAGAACATGCGATAAAGAACGACTGACACAAGACACTCGATTCGCCACGCTAGCACCCGGAGAACGAGCAGTGTCGATCGGAGGCCATCAGAGCATGTGTGGATCACCACTAGAGGGATTCTAGTTTGGATCCTTACAAGCGCAACGAGATAATTCGGAATGGTCATTCCGTACGACCAACATCATCAACGAAGAAAAATACCAAAGATCCAGGTATTATTTTTCTTTATGAAATTAATTATAAACATGATGTGCAAGATCCTCTCTAAAGGTTTCAGGCCTCTTTCTTCTTTATATAAATCTTTGATTATATTCCGTGGAGATCGGAGTTCATTGTCATATTGATCCCGGAATAATCATTGATCATGGTAAAAATCAAATTGGGTCATGTCCCAACCATGCTTCCACTGCACTCGGAACCTTCAAGTGGTATCAAAGGGGTTACATCATAGTTTATAATTATTTAAATATTTCGTTGATGAATTACGCATTTAATAATTTAGTTGTTTCAATTCAAGTTAATCGTTCTGCAAATCTGAATCTCGAGATATATTCCTCCTCTTTTGTTTCTCATTCACCTTACAGAAACGATCTTTTCTTTTAATTTGGATTAAAATAAAATAGAGGATCTCATTTGGAGGTGCCAAAGCATCCTAGCTATACAACACTAGAACACACGGTGTGTATTTGGCAGTACATGTTGTGTAGTCAATATTCAATGCATCGGACCGGTTCACCAAACAAAGTTGTGTGTTGGAGTCTTTCTAAGTCTTAAATGACTCCATGTGTTGATCAGGAATAGGTGTCACACAGTTTCTGGATTACATGCCATGTGACCCAATGGACACAGCGTGTAGTCCCTTCAGGTTAGGGTTAGACCGTGTACCCCATACACATCTTGCCCGACTAGAGACCGTGTAACGAGGAACTACACGGCGTGTGGACCACTGGACACACCATATACTCCAAAGATTTCTGAAGTATACTCACACGTCGTTTCCCTAGGCATGTACTTCGGATAGACGGTGATAAATAATACACACCATGTAGTTTGAACTACACATCGTGTACTCATCCAAATTGCATAGATTTATTAAAATTTCTTATTATATTATACAAACCCTTGAGACGTGTACCATCGTGTGGGAATAAAGCTATGGCACAACACGTGATAGGTGTTTTATATATATGTGTTTAATTTAACATCTACGTAATGTTATTTTCTACTCATTGGGTAGTTATGAATAGAAATTCATTGGGTTGACTCCAAGGTACAAGTTACATACAAAGATAATTTTAAATGAATTTATTTTTTTAAAATTATGATTGATGAGAATCTCAAGTAAATTCAGAAAAGGGTTTAAGATAAAAGGATTGATTAATTAAAGATGATAATTAATTGATTTGAGCACGATTTATCTTAAATGAGAATGATTAAATAATTGATTTCTAGTTTTATTTATGTGTAAATAACGTTGCATGTATGGATGATCATGAGCTAGACCATGACCTTTGTATGTGGATGGTTTCTTTTAATTTATTTATTTGAATTAAATTTGTTGGCCTGCGATCCTTCTCCTCGTTAATATGTAGGGCCTGCATGCCCAAGGTTTCTTTTATATAAAACCCCTTTTTACCCATAACCTACATGTGAGTTAAAAAAAGGTATATTTAATGGATGGAACTCCCAAGCTAGTGGAGGTAGTTCAAGCTGGAGTCGAGACGAAACCAATCCTAGGAGATACAGAGGTGGACAGGTGGAAGCTATAAACATGAACCCAAAAGGTTCAAGGTGTTTCTCCCCTGGGTAGGGGTTAGTTTATAAACTAATAGATAAACAAACCATTAGAAAATCTCATGATCATGCCATTTATTTTATTTTATTTTTTTCAGTTGCATGGTTTATCATTATGGATGTGTTCTCACGATTACATAATTAATGAATTAAACAAGCATGCAAGATGGAACTAAAATAAACTAGACTTATGCATAAATATTATCAATACATGGTTAATCACTTAAGTAAGTTCCACTTAATATTAACAAGTGTGTGATAATGATAATAAGAAATTCAAACATAAGAGATAAAAAATCCCTCAAATAAAATATTAAGTCAGAACAAGCCTTTCATTACTTGATTAAGGGAAAAACTAAATAAAACTATGTGTTTGACCAACCCTTATTGGGACACTTAATTTTATACAGGAATACCTTATGAAAGGTTTCAGGTTGACTTAACCATATTACATCAAGAGGAGTAGCCCTTTCTAGACTTGGTGTAATATTGGAGGCAAGATTTGAGGAAAACCAAAGTCATGATTTCAGGATTGGGGAGTCCACTCGACATATCAAGGAGCTTCAATCCTGAAGTTGGCAAAGACCTACCTACTTAAATACCTTCTAATAGCTTGACCAACCCTTGTTGGGGTTATGCGAAGGGGAATATGGATCCTTTCCACTATAATATCATGGAAACTGGACAATTCGAGTTCAATGGTGAGGGCTATTGGGACTTGATAAAATAGTGGTAGACTTAATAAAATTTATTATTTCTTATTAAATTTAATCAAGAAAGTACTAATGATCTGATCTTTTAATTGTAGAATAAAAATGAAAAACTCATAAACCACACTATCTCAGTGATCAATTCTGGATAAAGACAACATCCTCACTCTCAGAAACTTCTAGGAATAATTTATACGCCTTTATGTTATCCTACACCATGAACGGAAGTCTTACGTGATGGAGTCAGCATCACCTGATCCTCCTTCCATATAGGCGAGTGATGAGGATTTCCTAGTCTATGAGAAACACTTAAATGACGTAGTCGAAGTTCAATGTTTGATGGTATTATCAAGGTCTAGTGAGCTCATGAAGTCTCATGAAAACATGGATTCTTATAGCATGCTCGAGCACCTTCGTGTTCTTTACCAGGAGAGAGCAAGACAAGAAAGGTTTGAGATCTCTAAGGCACTATTTTAGAGTAAGATTAGAGAAGGTTCCCCAGTTGGGCCTCATGTAGTCAAGCTCATTGGCTACATTGAGCGCTTGGAGGTTCTATGGTTTAAACTCCCCGAAGAACTGGGCACTGATCTCATTCTCACATCACTCCCTCAGATCTTTTATAACTTTGTTGTAAATTTCAATATGAACAACATTGAGAAGTCTCTATCTGATCTTCTTATCCTAATTCTCCAAGTGGACAAAGATATGAAGCACGAAAAGCCTTCTATCCTTATGGTGAATAAGAGGAAAGGGAAGGTGAGGAGCTTTAAGCCCAAAGCTTCTTCACAACCTTCCAAGAAAAGGAATATCAAAGGGGAGGCAATGGAACAGGTGGCTATTTGTTTCTCATGTGTCAAGAAGGGCCACTATAAGAAGAACTGCACCCAGCCAAAGAAGCAAGGGGAAGCTTCAGGTGTGTTTGTTATCAAATGAAATCTATCTATTTCTACAAATTGGGTATTAGATACAGCTTGTGGTTCTCACATATGTATCCAAATATAGGAACCAATTAGATTTAGGAATATTGATCGAGGGGAGGTAGATCTACGAGCATCCAATAGATCCAAACTTGCTGTTGTAGCTATCGGGGAATACCACCTCACGTTGCCAACTAGGATGATCTTGGTATTAAAGGGTTTTTATTATGTGACTTATGTTACTAAAAACTTTATTTTTGTATCCAGATTAGATACAGATGGATTTGTTTTCAAGTTTAGAAATGAATGTTGCTTCTTTTACAAATATGTCATTTTTTATGGTAGGTCACATTTATAGAATGCACTTTACGTGTTGGATTACACAAAACAAGTAATGGAAATCGATAACAAAGATACTTTACATGATTCATACCACACCCAACTTTGGCATCACTGGCTAGGTCATGTAAACAAGAAACGCTTGACAAAGTTACATCAAGATGGATATTTAGATTATTTCAAACTAAAACCACTTGGTGTATGTCATGCATGTTTATAAGGAAAAAGAACCAAATCCCCATTTAGTGGGAAAGGTGAAAGGGCTAAAGAAATTATTGAATTAGTTCATACAGATGTATGTGGACCATTTCCAGTTGAAGTAAGGGGAGGGTACTCATACTTCATAACTTTTACTGATTATTTTAGTAGATATCGATATATCTACTTAATGAGGTATAAGTTGGATTCTTTTGATATTTCAAAGAATGAAAGAATGAAGTTGAGAACCAGCTTGGTAAGAAGATTAAGAAACTCCGCTTAGACTGAGGTGGAGAATATCTTAATCAAGACTTCATTGATTTCTTACGGGAGTTTGGGATCCTATCTCAACTCACTCCTCCAAACACACCCTAGTGGAATGGTGTGAGTGAAAGGAGAAACTGCACCATGTTGGACATGGTGAGATCAATGATGAGTCATGTGAGTCTTCCATTATCATTTTGGAGATATGCGTTACAAACAGCATCACGCATACTAAACCAAGTACCAACTAAATCGATAAATGGTATTCTATACAAGTTTTGGAGTGGAAGAAAATCCATGTTATCGAATTTACATGTGTGGGGTAGCGAAGAGTTTGTTAAGGCCTCTTCAGGTAAAAAACTCACACCCTGAGGCACAAAGTGTGCCTTTATAGGATACCCCATGGAAACAAGGGGATATTACTTATAAAATCCCTTGGACAAAAAGTTTATAGTGGAAAGACATTCCATATTCCTTGAGAGGGAGTTCATCTTCAAAAGAGATAGTGGGAGCGAGATAGGCTTTGATGAAGTCGGGGCTCAAGGTACACAAGAGTTGGTACAGGAACAGATTCCACATAGCCCTATGGAAGAAGAATCTATTCCAGAGACACAAGTACTGCGTAGGAGTACAAGATAGGTTAGAGAACTGGAATGGTATGGTTTTCTAGTTACTGTGGATGGTGACTCCTTATTAGTTGATAATAATGTTCCTCTAACCTAGAAGGAAGCAATAAGGGGAATAGACGTTGCCAAGTGGAAAGAAGCCATGAATTCCGAAATGGATTCCATGTACCAAAACCAAGTCTGGATTTTGGTAGATTCTCTAGTTGATGTAAAGGTTGTTGGTTGAAAATGGGTATTCAAGAAGAAAATGGACATGGAAGGACAATTCAGTACCTATAAGGCATGACTGGTTGCAAAAGGTTTTAAATAGCATCAAGGAATTGACTATGATGAAACCTTATCACTAGTTACAGTGCTGAAATCCATAAGAATTCTACTTGCCTTTACGTCTTACCATGACTATGATATTTGTAAAATTGATGTCAAAATAGAATTCTTAATGGGAACCTTCAGGAAGATGTCTACATGAAACAACCTGAAGGTTTTGTGGCTCCAAAGAATGCCAATAAGGTATGCAAGTTGCAGAAATCCATTTATGGATTAAAGAAAGCATCCAGGTCATGGAACATTCATTTTGATGAATCCATAAAAGAATTTGAATTTATCAAGAATGAATGTGACCCTTGTGTCTACAAACGGTTTAGTGGGAGTGAAATAGTTTTTCTAACAGTATATGTTGATGACATATTACTTATTGGAAATGAGATACCAGTCTTACAGTCTGTTAAGGCATGGTTGAATCAATGCTTCTCCATGAAAGACTTTGGTGAGGCAGTGTATATTATTGGGATCAAGATACATCGTGATAGATCCAAGAGATTTTTGGGCCTAAGTCAAAGTACATACATTGATAAGATACTGAAGAGATTCAGTATGGAACAATCCAAGAGGGGATTGTTGCCAGCATCACATGGAATTCATCTTTCTAATAAAATGTGCCCTCAGACACAAGAGGAAATAAAGATAATGTCAAGGAATCCATACGCATCAGTGATTGGGTCAGTCATGTATGTCATGTTATGTACTAGGCTAGATGTCGCCTACGCATTGAGTGCAGTAGGCAGATATCAATCTGACCCAGGTGACCGCCATTGGATGGCAGTCAAGAGTATCCTAAATTATTTGAGATGTACTAAGGATATGTTCCTGTTTTATGGAGGAGATGAGGAACTAGTCATCAGATCATATGCAGTTGCAAGTTTCCAGACTGATCAAGATGACATGAAGTCACAAACGGGATACATCTTCACTTTGAATGGAGGTGCAGTGAGCTAGAAGAGATCAAAGCAGAGTGTGGTCGCAAATTACATAGTAGAGTTTGAGTATATCATAGATTCTAAGGTAGCTAAAGAAGCAGTTTGGATGTGAAGCTTTGTCCAGGAGCTAGATGTGATACCTAGCAGTAAAGATCCCATCACACTGTACTGTGATAATACTGTAGCGGTGTCTCTCGCAAAAGAGACATGGTCACATAAATGAAAGAAGCACATACTTCAGAAGTATCATCTCTCAAGTAATTTTTCTCAGAGAGGTGAATTTATAGTGAGCAGTATTTCCACAGAAGACAATGTGGCGGACCCCTTGACTAAAGCCTTGAATCAACAGAAACATGATCATCATGTGAGGTCTAGTGGACTGAAAGTCGCAGGCAATTGGTTCTAGTCCAAGTGGGGGTTTATAAGAGTTGGAGTCCTAGAACAAACTAGTTTTACTTGGATTACATGGATATTTAATGTATTATTACATATTTTTCATTGTTCTGCTTGATTAAGATGTAATAATGTCCTAGAGTATTTTTTGCATTGATAAGGTCATGGTAGTCCCCGCTATGATGAGAACCTTGAAATGCTATAAAAATATTTTTAAATATAGTTATGCAGTTGGATGACATGCTATGATGGGACACATAGCATGCAGACCGTTAGGTGCGAGTACTCATAAGCATATGAGACTTCCTCTCATGAATTTCACACTTGGTAATCTCTTAGACAAGAGATTATGAGAACATACCCACTAGTTGGAATTCCGCATGTTTTGGTGTCATCATATATTTCTATCTGCAAGTGTGTGTAATGATCCTTATACTTTAAGATTATCATTAATACGTGTCATGACTTACACACTTTGATTTGTTGATGAAAACGGTCACGCAGACAGTTGGCAGGAAGTAGGGTACGTTGGGTGCATCATGAGTGGCATGTTATTAATGGATAAGTCGAGGAAGGATTTGTCCCTTCCATTTATGGAAGTTGATATCTCGGCACTTTGATTGAAATATAACTATCACGTGAAATTCCATGTCCATGGTGTAACGACGAGTTTATTTTAAGTAGTCAAAGAACGGCGTATCAAGCATAAAAGTTGATGACACAGTCATGAAACCTGCTTGATGAGATATTGCGACAAAGGTATTATATTACACAATGAGCGTTTGTATGTGGATGTCGTTGTTGCAACTTTACATTCTTTATCTAGAGTTCCTTGACATGTTTCTAGAGAGTACTCTTGGACTTTAGGCAAGTCCGCCTAATTCCAATGAGAAAGAATCCTAGAGGTTCACACACTAAGTGTTTTTGGTGGTCTCGGTTAAATTCTAATTGAATTTATTAATGAAATAAATATTATTCTAAAGACCATAGAAAAATTTTATTCAAGTTAAAATGATATCATAAATTAAATAAAATATATTTATTTATTTTATTGAATATTTAATAAATATTTATTTACTAGTTTGTAAATAAAATATTTATTTAAGAGAATAAATTATTTATTTATTTATTCATGTGTTCAATAAATGGAAGTGAAGTTCGAGTGGACCAAGGTCGGTCCGGTAGTAAAATAATTATTTTCAAGATGGTAAATAATTATTTAACTAGTTGGCACAAATTAAAATATCGCTGCTATTATTTTGTGACACGTAATTTTATTTATAATTCCGTTTTGTGCAAGTTGGTGCACCATAAATAATGACGTGGTATTATTATTAATTGCATGGGTTTTCTCTAAGTTCATTAATGTATTTAATTGTTTCTATGCAATTAAATATTGTAACTAAAATTCCATGTATATAAATAGGAAAGTACGCCTATTGTGCCATACACCACACCACATGCCTGGTGAATTGAGAATTGTTGAGTCAAACAATTTCTCTCTCGAATCCTCTTCTCTCCCCTCTCAAGAACGAGAGACGTTCTTCAAGGCCGAAGAACAGGCGGTCAAGAACGACTGACACAAGACACTCGATTTTCCATGCTAGCACCTAGAGAACAAGCAGTGTTGATCAGAGACCATCGGAGCACGTGTGGATCTCTGCTAGAGGGATTCTAGTTTGGATCCTTACAAGTGAAATGAGATATTCCGAAAGGGTCATTCCGGACGATCAACATCATCAATGAAAAAAAATACAAAATATCCATGTATTATTTTTCTTTATGAAATTAATTAAATTAATTATAAACATGATGTGAAAGATCCTCTCTAAAGGTTTTGGGCCTCTTTCTTATTTATCTAAATCTTTAATTATATTCCATGGAGACTGGAGTTCATCGTCGTATTGATCCCGGAATAATCATTGATCCTGGTAAAAATCAAATTGGGTCCCATCCCAACCACTCTTCCACTACGCCCAAAACCTTCAGTGGGAGAGGGAATTAGGGAGATATTTTATCATAATTTTGACTATGCCCAAGGCTTGATAGGAGTTAAGAGAAGAGGGGGTGAGGGTGATTTTTATAGTGGAGGAAAAGAGGGTTTTCTTAATATTTTATTCATTATTTTATTATTTTGCTCAAGATAAGAAATAGTATTGATTCTTGTGACAAAAAATAGTAATATGAACATGTGAGTTAGAACCCAAGGTGCTTACATCATTCATGACTCAATAAATAGTGTATTTAACATATAATGTATATATACAGCAAATTACCGTATTTTACTATTCACAAAAACTCAAGTATTTCATAAAAATACCAAATATTTACCCCAAGCATTTTTAGACATCTAGAATTCAAAAATAAACTCCATTTTATTAAAATAATTTTCTAAATATGTGAAATTAAATTTTTAATTAAAATCCTAATTTACTTAAAAAATAAAAATTTTAAAATTAAAATTGCTTTTCTAACACATTGAAAAATTAATCAAGGTATCTTAAAATTATCATATAATAATAAGTCGTCAATATAATTATTTATGAATATATTTTACAAAAATAAATTTTCTTTTAAATTATTAATTTAATCATAAAATTCTAATTAAATATACATGAATCACAAAAATACCAACACTGTGATATAATTATATCATAGTGTCACTTATAAGATGGATAAATTTTATTTATACTTTCATTAGTAAGGTTACTTATTCACTTATATGATTTACTATTAATAAGGGTCATATTACTATTCATAACGGTAACATTACTATTCTTAAGGGTCATTTACTATTCACCAAAAATTAAGTTTGTCTTATCAAGCTCCAACCATATTACTGATCTCAATCGTGTATGTTAGATTTTTGAAATCAAAATCAGAGAAGTGACAATATTATGTTTAAAGGTCCCATGGTACTTATTAGTTCATTGTGTTGTGATTTCATGTGATTATACTATATGAAATAATTATAAGAAGTGAATTTCGATGGATTAAAATTTGGGTCTTTTCATTACCCTGCTTTTAAATACATCTATACCCTAACATGGATAAGACTCATAAGAAAACTCAGTTTATGACCTTGAAATCTAAAGGTTGTCATCATCTGTTGGAATATGACTCCTATCTGGACTAAGTTATCAACATGTGCTTTCTAATCAATTGGACTTGCTCTGTAGTCTCCTGCATGATATGTGGTCTAATAATAGATGATTCTCCTGCCTCTAGCCAGTATAGAGGTGGGTGGGAAGGCCTACCATATAAGGCTTCATAAGGAGCCATAACTATAGTGGCCTGAAAGATATTATTATAAGTGAACTCCATAAGAGGAATAAGAATCTTCTAAAAAACTCCAAAGTCAAGGACACATGCACAGAGCATATACCCTAGCACATGAATCATACCCTCCATTTGTCCATTGTTCTATAGGTGATAGATCGTACTTAGAAGTACTTGTGTACCCAATGCCTTCTACAACCCCTTCCAGAACCATGATGTGAAACGAGTGTCTCTCTCAAAAACAATAGAACAAAGAGCTCCATGAAGACGTACAACCTCCCTGATGTAAAGACTTCCTAGATCATCTATTTATAAGGTGTCTCACATAGGTAATATGTGTGTGACATTTTTCAAAAATTCAATGACATCCCACACTATATTTTTTCCATGAGGTGATCTGGGTAGACCAGCCACGAAGTCTATTGAAAAATTGTCTCATTTCCTCTCGGGAATAAACAACGGCTATAAAATACCTATTGAAATTGATGTTCCACCTTCACTTACTGACAAGTGGAACACCAAGTGATGAAGTTGTAAATATCACATTTTATACTAGACCCCAATACTAGCATCGTAGATCTCAGTACATTTTGGTGACACTGGGGTAAACCAGCCATGCTGAGGTAGGAAATTCCCAAATCAACTTTTTTATGATGTCTGTTGGGACCCATACATGCTCATGGAATAGTAAACTATCATCTCCATCCATGGTTTAATTGGAAAATTTATCATCATCTGAAATTATTTCCCTTCTACAAGCTCTTCAAAATCAGATAGCATCCTCATTATTACTCGTTCCATAAGAGTAGAGGTAACTACTGAGGTTGAGAGGATGGTCTGACCATGTTCTTCCTAAACCTCAGTGTGCATCTCTAAGAATAAGGCCACGAGCTTCCATTTTCTACTGGATTCCTAAACTACTTGTGTCTGAGTCTTTCAACTCAGAGCATCGACCATTGAATTCCCCTTTACAAACATGTACGCAAGCTCAAAATCAAACAACTATATGTACTCAACCCACCTGTACTACCTGATATTGAGATCCCATTGTGTGAAGATGTATTTTAGGATTTTTTGATCAGTGAATACCAAAAAATTCTCTCCAAATATATATTGTATCCAACCGCATAAAGCATGCACGATAGCAGTGATCTGTAGATCATGTGTTGGGTAATTCTATTTGTGAGTCTTCAATTAACAAGACTTGTACGTGATGACTCACTCGTCATACATCAAAACAACTCCAAGACCAGTACTTGACATGTCATTCTATAAAGTATAGCTCTTTCCCCACTCTGGAAGAATCATTATTAGCGCTGAAGTCAAACAACCATTCAACTCCTGAAAGTATGATTCATAAGATTCTGAATGAATGGATGTCACACGCGTCTTTATCAAGCCCATGAGAAGAAGAGAAAGATGTGAGAAATCCTAGATAAAGTGTCTATAATACCTGTTTATCCCTAATAAACTCTTAATTTCAAAGACTTTCTTGGGATTCTCCTAGGAAACTACAGTTCTCACTTTCTTTGGGTCTACTAAAACTCATGACTCTGAGATGATATAACCTAGGAAGTGGAATTTATCAATCCAAAAGTGGAATTTACTAAGATTAGCATAGATCTAGTGATCTCTTAGTGTATTCATCATGATATCAAGATGGGTTTCATGGTCATTTCTGAAGCATGAATACACCAAGATATCATAAACAAATACAACCACAAATGAATCCAAATATGGGTGGAAAACCCAATTCATAAGTTCCATAAAGACTATAGGTGTGTTTGTGAGTCTGAACAGCTTAACCAGGTACTCGTATAGACCATAAATGCTCTTGAAAGTTGTGAAAGGTATGTATGAAGTCCTGATATTCACCTGATGATATACCGACCTCAAATATTTCTTTTAAAACACTTTTTATCCTTAGAGGTAATCAAATAGGTCATCTGTTCTAGGAATTGTATATTGATTATTTACCGTAAGATGGTTCCAACAATGTTAATCCACACAAAGCCTAAGGGTATTTTCTTCTTTATTGGAAAAAAGAACTAGTGAAAAGGATAAGTGTTGGGGCGTATAAAGCCTTTAGCTTCTAGATCCCCCAAATATTTCTTGAACTCCAGAAGCTCCTTATGTTCCATTCTATAAGGAGGAATGGTCACTGGTACTGCTCTTTGAACTACAACAATAGTAAACTCTAACTAACACACTGATGGTAGACCAGTGAAGTTTTCAGGAAAGAAGTCTCTAAAACACTCCACTACATGAGAAAAAATAGCAGGTCGTAACCCCTGTTCTTTGAGGAAAATACTGGTGATCTGAGCTATCACACTACCCAACCTATATTACTCATCTCCATCTCAAGTTTCACTGACATATCATTCTCCCTTATGCATGTTTCTAATGTCCTTTGATGATGTAAACATCACCCTCTGACAATAGCAGTCAATGTGGGATGGATAAGGAACTAATCAGTTCATCCTGATGATTACATCAAATCTCATCATGTCGAGGACGTAAAGATTCCATAAGAAAAGGTAACCACCTATCTCAAGGGGTAAATCCCTACAATGGTGAAGTCCCTAATAATGGATACCTAATGGGGTGTCTAGAGTCATAAAGACATAATATAGTTCGATCTCAAGGCCCAGAATCTCAGTGATTACCTTATATATAAATGAGTGAGATTATCCTATGTCAAACAAATTAGACACTAAAGTGGAGGCTACTAGAATTGTACATTGTAAAATAAAAGGTTTAGTGCTCTGCTCCTCTAGCATAGGCTGGACTGCATGCAACTGGAATGTATCGTGGTCCTGAGTCACTGTCCGGCTACCCTAAGAAAGATCACTCTGCTGACACTGAGAGTTTTAAATTTGACTGCCTCTACCTTGACCGCCACCTCAACCTGATAAATCAGTAGTATTACAGCATCCTACCTGATTTGATCCTACAGGACCCACTCATAATCGTGGAGTAGGCATAGATACATGCTCGCTAGGAACTGTCAGAAGAGTCCTACGGAAATGCTGGATATGGCCCATCCTATTACAACCTATACACTTGACTGAATCACGTAAGAACTGAGGCTTCGTGTGTCCTAGCTTCCCACATTGGGGACAAATCAAGAAACTGTATTCACATAGAACCTAATTTTTTCTACCTCCACGAGTAGCTTCAAAGTGCCTATTTCACCTAGAAGAAGAAGTACTGGTAAATTTTGATGTTGAACTGCCTTGACTCTCACTTCCATCATACCTCAAATTTCTCTCTGTAATAAGTGCCTAGCTGAAAATTTCAAAAATAGTCATCAACCTGAACAGATTGACCTACACCCAGATGGATTAAAGCATCCCATCCTCTAATTTCCTAGCATTCATAAGATTTTCACCTTCTGGAGTGAGAGAAAACCACTGCATATTAGTGAAATGAGCATACTATTCCATAACTAACATGCTTCCCTATTGTAGGTTCATGAATTCTTTGGCTCTATCAGTACTTAGAGTCTAATGAAAAAAGTATTCATAGAAGATCGTCTGTAAATCCACCCATAATATATCTTTATACCGATCTTCCTGGGTTTTTACGTCCCACCACTACTTGGATGAGTCATGAAGCATATATGGCTCAAGATTGACCCTCCAATCTAGAGGTGTCTCTAAATGCTCGAATATATCCATCCCCTAAAAAGGTGGGAGGATGTTGCTACAGAAACTCTTGATTCAACACTACCATACTCAGGGCAGGTCAAACGACAAATTTAATGCTTTGAAATATACACTGAAAAACCTATCAAAACTGGGCGTCATTTCCCATATCCGGAATAGGAAGAGGTTCCACTATTGGCACTATAGGAGAAATCGCTAGCGGATCAGGGCCCGCAGCCTCAAGAGCATATTCATCATTTCCTTTAGGGTGTACGATAGGAGGATGTCGTTGAAGCATGATACTAAAATGACAAACACACACCTCATAAGATATTTAATTAATTGTAAAAATTTAATTTAAGAAACTAAGATAGGAGTAAAGCCTTCTTATAGAAACAACCACACCTTTCTACCTACTTTAAAATCCAGGTCTCAATGGTTGAATAGACCATAACAGGCCAAAATAACATAAGAGATACCCACAACCCACTACTAAGGTCGGGTTTGGGTCTAAGTCTCTGTGCCATATATATATATATATACACATATATATAAGATGTATTTTTTAATTTAAAATTCATATTCATTTGAATTAATTCTTGCTAGAATATTTAAATGACTTTAAAAATTGTGGAATTAGATTGATTACCATTTTCCAGTCCATAAGGACCCATACTCCTTATGAACCAAAATATGATATCCATTAAACTCTTACCATAACACGTACCAACCCATGCAACCAATGGTTTATGGCTCAACATATCATAATTGACTTCTTAAGGTGTCTTCTTTAACCTATTCAAGAAAACACTATTAGGATAAGGAAATCACTTCAAGTACTAATTATTTTTTCCAATACCTATAAGAAATGTCATCACAAATCAATATAATCAAGGCACTATTAATATGCAATAGGAAAATGCACACTAAAATTGATGTGTCATGGAAAACTTCCTGAAATATTTTTCATAGTGTGCCTAATAATGATGCATGTAACAATGCTCCTTTCCCTCATATCATCGGGCTAAGGATGAAATAAATCCTTAATTAGAACAATAATAATAACCACAACACAACATGTGTGTCATCCAATGGTGAAATTATATCAATAGTAATAAGAAAAATAGAACAACAATTATAATTCAAGAAACTCAACCTTTACCCCGAACATGTTTCCATGATGCCCAAGCATAACTTATGACCATGTTCCAAGCATTCCCAATCTCCAATATATTGTCTCCAAATATTAAGGTAAGAAACAAAACTCCTCTGATACCACTTTGTAATGTCCCGACCTGGGATCCACTTAACCCATGCCCTGATCTAGTGGGTTATGTAAGATCTCGGGTCATTCTTGAGGTATGGATATTTTCTTTTTGGGTTAAATGGGATTAATTTTCTTTTTTTATTAGACTCTAAGTTGGGCCATGGTCCATTTGGGTTGTTTTGGGGAAGGAAGGAGAGAAAAAGGCTGAAGTCTGGCTGCATGCTAGGTACTCGTTGTGTACTGGCCCGTCACGATGTGTAGACTTTCTGGTTCAGAAAAATAAAATCGGGAAGTACACATCATGTACTTAAGGTACACATCGTGTACTTTCCCACTGAGGTTTTTAAAAAATAGAGGCAGTGGCCTCTTATTATTTTGACACATAGAATGTTTCTCTCATTTTTTATAACCTAAACCATCTAAAATGGATTTTCAGGTTTAGAAGTCATATAGGCTCTGATTCAAGAGCAGTTTTTCTCGTTGGAACTACATTAGTAAGTACTCGATTACTTTTTAGACATTATTGATTCTTCGGAACAATGGCTATTCTATTTTGATTTAGGCTCATATGCCCTAATATCCCATTCTTCATCCATTCTTCAGATTTCTTCTAAACCAGGACGAATCATGGCTTGATACTAGATGATTTGTCTACTACCGAGACAAGGCTGGTGGTCTATACTTTCTTTCATATTTTCTTATGATTTTTTAGAATTTAGTCGATATTTCCTCCATTTTACTTTCCAGAGCGGCCCCATTTTTGAGTGAGCTACTTGTCGTAGGCTTAGTCGGACCTGGTGAGGATGCCTGTAGACTTTGTTTAGGTGTGTTGGAACCTGTTACTCATTTCAAGGTCACTCATGGGGTGTGAATTTTGGATTTAACCTATTTATTCCTATTAAAATCACCCAAGGGGTGTGTTATTATGCTTTCCTAGTTAGAGGAATCCCTTTAGATGCCTGAATGGTTTGAATTATTGTCTTAGAAGATGTACTACCTCCTTGCTTAGTGATATCTGGATATTCCATGCTTTCTTAATTTAACTGGGATCATTAAATGGATAATATGGGTGGGTATAACTATATAAATGATAAATTTCATGTTAAATGGATTATATGGTAGGGTAGGCCTATATGCTTTGTAATTGAAAAGTGGATTTCATGAGTGGGAATACTCATGGCTTGTGCATGTTGATGTGAGTGGGTATACTCACATGAAATGAATGATTTAAATTTAATGCTTTAAATTGAATGCTCTGATAGAATGGTTTGATAAATTCCATGGACTTCTCTCCATGGATCTGGAACACGGTAGTGGATGACTTGGGTTGACTCTGCCCCTTGGGTCTTGATTTTTTGAGATGTCTCGGGCCTTTCTACCTTGTGGATCTGTCTTGCTTGGGCTCACATAGGACTTTCTATTTCCATGCTCCTAGGACCCCAACCAGTGCCTAACTGAGTTTCCACTAGGATTACCATGGGACTCGATGGGATTCCTTGGACAAGCTCCTTGGATCTGGACCCTCGTGGTTTATATTTATTACATAGATGCACTGGTACATGACACCTTTGATCCATCCCTTAGGGTATACTTTTAACTATATGGTGTGGATGTGGGATTATACTCTTCATTATATGTCAAGGATGTGGGACTCTTGACTTATTTATACAGTGTGTTTGTGGCTTGTTTGGTATTAATGGATGTACAACATGGTCGTGAGACTTGTTTACTTTTGTTATAGCTTCCTTGTTATGATCTGACTCTTTTGCAGGGAGCCTTGAGGGGCTATTTGGTACTTCTAGTTGTAGTATACTTATGACATGGAAATACACACTTACTTTACTACTTTCTTTACACTTTCTAGAACTTTTTATATTTCTGTTAGAACTATATAGACCTGGGTGGTTGCCTGCTAGGATGTTTATCTCACACCCTGTTTGGGCGTCCTCGGGGACCCAAACATATTACATGGTTGCATGTGATGATAAGAGAAAGTTCCCTAGTATAGGTTGTTGGTTGTGGCTTTTGAGTAGGAGAGAATAGGACTAACCTGTGGTTTGTGATGCTACAGACACTTTTTATTCTTTTGTTATTTTGGGATACTTGTATTGTATGGTATTTCCATGTACTATTCTGGCTACTTTCTAGATACTTGTATCATCTGCATCATTTTGTATATGAGACACTTTTGGTAATTGATATGTATTCATGTCTTGTCTTACTTTTAGTTAACTACTGTTTATTTTGCTTCTGATATTTATTGTATGTTTGAGTTTTTCTATGATACTCTGGTAATAAGGGTATAGTCTCTCCACTGACTCACCTAGGCCATCGCTGTTAGTCGGAAACCTTTGGTGTTTGGGGAGATGTGCTTGAGGCCATATGGCCAACCGGGATCAGGGCACCATTGAGTGGCATCCAAGTCTGGGACGTTAAAAAGTGGTATCATAGGATTATTTTTTCTATTTTTCCTTACTATTTAGTGAAAATAGTTAGGGATAGAAAGAAAATTGAATTTGTTAATAAACTATGATTGGGAGTAGCGACCCTGTTTATAGGGAAAATCCAAATTGTCTCGAATGGAATTTGAATTTTAAGTATTTTGACTATTACAGTTGATTTGATTTCACCATTGGGTGACGCACTTGATTTCTATTATTACTGTTGATGCAATTGTGGGTTCTATTTCATTTGCAACTGATGAGATGAGGGTATTCCATCTCATTCATCATATAGACACTTGTTAGAGTCACATGCCATGTGTTATGCCATGACATCTAGTATACATTAGATATTTCATGTTGTCGTGATAGTTTATGTGATAGTTGCACTTGTTTTTGTGTTAGTTTTGGTTCATTAGATAAAGGAGTGACGACATATTTCAATTTTTAAGGAGTATGGGCCCTTATGAATTTTGAAATGATGCACCAATGGAATGAAAATTCTAAATGAACTTGATATATGTATGGATTATATGGGCATCAAACTTTGGTTCATGAGGTGTTATGGGCCCTTAGGGATCGTAATTTGGTGGAGCATTAGTTAAATAATTTGAACATGTGAATGTTAAATGAAAATGTAATGGAAACTTGAAATGATGGATAGAGACTTGACCTAGACATGGATTTTGAGTGGGAAAGAGGCATAGTTTCTAGTAGTTCGATGGTTGTTCTTTATACAGTCCTGGCTATAGGAGTAGGCTATGGGTTTGACTTGGTTTCTAGGAGGGTTTTTACCTATCCTATATTTTTGAGCTATGATCTTTGATGTTGTTTTTTTCTGAGGCATGTGTTTGGAATTGTATATATATTCCACCATGTCGACCTCCAGTGGTACACCACGAGGGAGGCAATGACCATACTTCAGAGATGGTGGCCCACAAGCTACCAGTTGATCCTCTTATAGTGCCAGCTATGGAACCAGAGTATATTCTAGACATAGGTCCTGAGGCACAATTTTTTGAGGGGTTCTTTCATTATATGCAAACATTCTAGGTAGCACCGCAGCTAGCCTTGACTATGGCTGAGTTTACATGGGTATTTCAACAGCAGCATCCTCCTATGTTTTCGGGGTATGGAAGTCCATAGGCTGCAAAGCTATGGCTAGAGACCATGTTAGCGATCTTTGAGCATCTGGAGATGTCTTCAGAGCAGAGGTTTAAGCTTGTGACTTATATGCTACGTGGAGTGGCAAAGTGCTAGTGTGAGATTTTGAACCAGGCTGATGGGATGTACAATATAGGTTGGGATGAATTCCAAACCTGCTTCATTGACTACTTTTACCCTAAAACTTTAAGAGCAGAGAGGGATAGTGAGTTCATGCATCTCAAGAAGGGCATGATGACGGTTATGGAATACTCATAATGCTTAACAGAGCTGCATCATTTTGTGCCGATCGATCTTACTAATGAGTTGTCGAGGGCGAGACTCTTTGAGGAAAGTCTCAAACATGCTATCAAATCTCAGTTCAACGTATTCAGGTTGAATTTTATCACTAAGATTGTGAATCAAGCACTAATTACAGAGTGTAACCTAAGAGAAGTTGGGGGTGCAGAATAGGGGAGTGTTGTTTCTCTCCCCAGTAGATCTACATCTTCTAGTAGGAAGCACCGTTCTGAGGCTTCCCGTGATGTGAGTGCTAGTTAGGTATGGGTGTAAGAATATTGGTGTTTTTACATCAGTGTGGTAGGTGATTCCATGTGAATAATTAGTGCGACCATGACCCAGTCAAGTGTAGAGTTTGCTGCAAGATGGGGAACATGTAGTAGTTTTGCAAGACCTTTCCTCCAGCTGTGAGTGGTAGGGGGTCAGCTCCAACATCGGGTTCAGGAGCAGGTTTTTCAGCTCCAAATCAGGCTTGGAGTTGGATTAGTGCAGGCCAATAAGGCCAAGGTAGTGGTGGTTGTGGCTATGGTAGCTAGACACCAGGTTCTCAAAGACAGTAGGGTGGATCAGCTCAGGGTAGCCAGGTAGTGTCACAGGGTTGTGGTACAGGTCAGACTTATGCAGTGCAACAGACCCAACAGGAGTAGGATTTTAGACTGTCTATAGTGAGAGGTATGATCATAGTAGCTTCTATTATTGCATCTTCTCTTTTAGAAATAGGAGCCTCTCATGGTATTATCTCTACACAGGTGGTTAAAATCCTTAGGCTTTCGGTTTTCCTTTCAGAGGGAGTTTTGACACTAGACACACCTTTAGGAATCATAACGGGTGATGTGCATCAGGGCATGGAGTATCTCCTTGAGGCTGGTGGGTGCTACTTCCTATGGAGTTTATATGTCCTCGAGATGATAGGGTTTGATGTAATTATCGGTATGGATTGGTTAGTAGCTTATCGAGTGTACGTTGATTACTATCGTCAGAGGGTGACTTTCACATCACCAGATGGTGCAGTGTTTATTCACAAGGGTGAATGGGATGTCTAGGAAATCAGAGGTAGACCCGAGCATCATGGGATGGGTGGGATGACAGCACAGATCACTAGTTTGTTTCTGGATGATCAAGGAGTGAGTAAGGTAGACTTTCCTCCAGTGGTTGAGTGCTTTAGGAACGTCTTTCCCAGTGACTTTTTTTGGTTTACCTCCTGAGAGAGAGGTGGAGTTCTCCATTGAGCTAGTTCTAGGAACTACACTAGTATCCATTACCCCTTATAGGATGGCTATGTTGAATTTGTAGGATATCAAAAGGTCGCTAGAGGATTTAGAGGTGAAGGGGTTTATCAAACCTAGTACTTCTTCGTGGGGTTCCCTGATCCTTTTTGCAAAAAAGGAATATGAAACTCTTAGGTTATGCTTGTATTATTGTAAATTAAACCATCTAATGTTTAAAAACTGATATCCCTTGCCATGGATGGATGAGTTGTTTGATTATCTTTGAGTATCCCGAGTGTTCTCAAAATCGACTTGAGGTTGGGATATCACTGGGTGCATGTTCGACCCGCATACATACCTCATACAGCCTTTCATAGTAGGTTTGGGTTATACGAGTATCTAGTTATGTCGTTCGGTCTCATGAATGCACCAGAAGTTTTCATAACATTGATGAACAGGGTGTTATATCCTTGATTGGACTCTTTTGTGGTAGTTTTCATGGACGATATCTTTGTGTATTCTCACAATCAACATGACCATGCCAATCATCTTGAGATCATTTTAAATACACTGAGAGAGCATCAGTTATATTCTAAGCTCACAAAGTGCCACTTTTGGATGGATTAGATTCACTTCCTAGGTCACATCATCTCAGATATAGGAGTGTCAGTGTACCTAGAGAAGTTAAGAGTTGTAGTTTCCTGGGAACAACCCAATAATGTTTTTGACATATGGAGTATTTTGGGGTCAGCTGGTTACTACATGTGTTTTATACAGGACTTATCGCACTTAAAAGAACCATTGGCATTCTTGAATAAGAAGGGAGTGAATATTTTGTGGTCAGATTCTTGTGAGACACCCTTTTATGAGATAAAAGGGAGGTTGACATCATCACTCGTCCTGATACTATAAGAGTAGGGAAAGAGTTACATGGTTTACTGTGACTCTTCAGGTATTGGGTTGGGGGAAGTGCTGATGTAGGGAGATTGAGTCATGGCATACGGGTCTCAGTATTTGATGTCTCATGAGAAGAACTACCCTACACACAATGTCAAGTTAGCTATATTTTTTCATGTGTTGCGCTATTGGAGACACTATTTACAGAGAGAGCATTTTGTGGTGTACATGGACCGCAAAAGCCGCTAGTATATATTTATGTAGTGTGATCTGAATCTGAGGCATCGAAGTTGGGTGGAGTGTCTATAGTCCTTTGACTTCGAGTTTGAATATATTCCTAGTAAGAAAAATGAAGTGGTCAATGCACTGATCAGGAGGACTCGAATAAAGGCAGTGTAGTAGGCCAGTATCGAGTGGAAGTTTATGGCATTGTTTTCTGAGATGCATCTGGAGGTGCACGATAATCAGGGGTAAACTTTTATATCATCCTTATCTATGACCTATACCCTACTAGACAGAGTTATGATGAGGAATCTATCAGATTCATAAGGCCTAGTCCTATGGGAGTGTGTGGCAGGTGAGTACCCTCCTCCTGGTTGGATGGCAGGCGATGATGAGATCCTACGTATCCATGGACGCGTTTGGGTTCCTGTGGATATAAGCAAGGATTTGATGTGTAAGTTTCATGATTCATCTTGGGCAGTGCATCCCGGAGTCACCAAGATGTACCGTGACTTGTGACGTCAGTACTGATGGCCGTTAATGAAG
The DNA here is from genome assembly GCA_963277665.1 of Viscum album. Taxonomy (NCBI): domain Eukaryota; kingdom Viridiplantae; phylum Streptophyta; class Magnoliopsida; order Santalales; family Viscaceae; genus Viscum; species Viscum album. The sequence goes on along the minus strand of OY728126.1, from coordinate 1,389,296,831 downwards.
TGTGATGTAGCTAGTTTTGTTATGAGGTGTTCCTCATGTCAGTAGGTGAAGGCAAAATATTAGTGACCATCTGGTCTTTTACAGTAGTTACCTATTCCAAAATGGAAATGGGATGATGTCACGATGGATTTCATGACTGGTTTACCAAGGTCACCTTGAGGTAGTGATGTTATGTGGGTTATCATAGATAGGCTTATGAAGTTCGTACATTTCTTATCGATCAATGATACTTTCAGTGTTGATGATCTTGGAAAGTTGTACATTTGAGAGGTGGTATGATTACATGAGGTCTTGTGCACTATCATTTCGAATAAGGATGCTCGTTTGACGTCTCATTTCTAGCAGAGTTTTCAGAGGGTGTTGGGTACACATGTGCTTATAAGCATAGCATACCACCCTCAAACTAATGTCTAGTTAGAGCGTATGATACAGGTGCTTGAGGATATATTGTGAGCATACATTCTATATTTTGGGGTTTCTTGGGGGAGGAACATTCCCTTGGTTTAATTTTCCTATAATAGCAGTTATCAAGTGATGATACAAATGGAACCTTATGAGGATTTATACAGTAGGTCATGCCGTTTTCCCCTATTCTGGTTAGAGGTAGGTGAGGCAGATCTACTAGGACCGCATCTTGTGCAGGAGACTTCTGAGTAGGTCTGGTTGATTTAGAAGCAGATGGATACTACACAGTCTCTTTAGAAATCATACACCAATCACTGCAGACTACCTTTAGAGTTCGAGGTCAGGGATCGGGTTTTCCTACATGTTTCACCAAGGTTGGGCATAGGTAGATCAAGAGACATGATAATATTTCACTGAGATATGACAGTTCGTTTGAGATTATGGAGAGAGTCGGGTCGGTTTCCTATCGATTATAGTTACCTCAGAGGTATCGATCCATGCATGATTTCTTCCATGTATCTCAGCTGCGCCGCTATAACTCATACCCATCTCATGTTATTAAGCCCGAGAAGGTTGAGCTTTAGGTTTATGCGTCCTCTAAGGAGCATCTGATTCATATCATTGATAGGTGTACGAAGGTTCTCCGAGGCCGGTCAGTTATTCTAGTATGGTTTTTATGGAAGCACGGCTGTTTACAGGATGAGACATGGGATAGGGAGGCCGAAATACATTCTCAGTGGTCAGAGTTATTTTCAGAGAAATCTTGACCACCCTTCAGAGAGAAATTCAAGGATGAATTATTATATATGAGAAATATTATAAGATCCCAAGTCAATATTGAGGTACGTATCTTTTCCTTTCAAGTTAAAAATATTTACTTTCCTTTTTGGCTTAGACCCTAAGCCGGGCAGTGGACCGGTTGGGTTTTTTTTGGGAAAGAAGGGGAGAGAAAGGATGAAGGATGGCTGCAGGCTAGGTACACGTCGTATACTTGGCCTACATGTCATGTACTTGGCCTACATGTCATGTATTGGCACGTCATGATGTGTAGCCTTTTTGGTTTAGAAAAATAAAATTGGTAAGTACACATCGTATACTTTCCCACTTGGGTTTTAAAAAAATAGAGGTAGTAGCCTCTTATTATTTTGACACACATAAGGTTTCTCTTGTTTTTGAGAACCTAAACCATCTAAAATGGTTTTTCAGGATTAGAAGTCATCAAGACTCCAATTCGAGAGCATGGTTTGTTGCATTAGAACCACAGCGATAAGTACTCGATTCCTTTTTAGTCATTCTTGATTCTTAGAAAAAAATGATTGTGCTACTTGGATTTAGGATCATATGCCCTAATATCCCATTCTTCATCCATTCTTCATATTTCTTCCAAACTAGGACGAATTAAGACTTAATACAGGATGAGTGGCGAGGTAGTTGGTCCATACTTTCTTTTGTGTTTTCTTGTTCTTTTCAGGCATTCGTCTGATATGTCGTACGTCAGACTTTCTGACATGGCCCCATTTTTTAGAAAGCTTCTTATCGTAGGCTTAGTCGGACCTAGTAAGGATGCATGTAGGTTTTTTTTAGGCGTGTTAGCACTCGTTACTCATTTCAAGGTCACCCATGGGGTGTTCCTTTTGGATTTAACATGTTTATGCCTATTAAAACCACCACATGGGGTGTGTTCATGTGCTTTCCTAGTTAGAGGAAGTACATTAGATACCTGAATGGTTTGAATTATCTACTTAGGAGTTGTATTGCCTCCTTGCTTAGTGATATCTAGATATTCCATGCTTAATTTAACTAGGATTGTTAAATAGATAATATGGGTGGGTATACATATATAAATGATAAATGCCATGTTAAATGGATTATATAGGAGGGTAGGCCCGTATGCTATGTAGTTGAAAAGTGGATTTCATGAGTGGGTATACTCATGGATTGTGCATGTTGATGTGAGTGGGTATACTCACATGGAATGAATTCTTTAAATTGAATGATTTAAATTGAATGGTTTGATAGATGTCATGGACTACTCTCCAAGGATTTGGAATGCGGTAGTAGACACCTTAGGTTGACTCTTCCTCTTGGGTCTTGATTCTGTGGGATGTCTCGGGCCTTGTTTGTAACGCCCCGACCCTAGTTATCTAGAGTCGGTGCATTATTACATATCATTGTCATGATCACAAGAGATAAATTCCTGAAATACCGATTAGTTTAGTATCTTTGGAAGTACTAAATACATACACAAGTTTTACATTACATCGTGAAATAAAGAAAAACAACATTATGTCTCCTTTGAACACACTCATATCCCTTAGCCTATTCCTATAGGTTAATCATGATATACTTCTTCACATCCTGGGAAAAATAAAACATAGAAAGGGGTGATCTCAAATGCTCAATAAGGATAAAATATAGTAGAAACTTTCATAAATATGCATAAACATTTAAGGCAGTGTATAAGACTAAAACACAAGCCTTTTAAACTTAAACTTCAGCATAATATGGAAAATATATATTAAATAATTCCATTTAATTATTCACATGGATATTCTACTAGTCGAATAATTTCATGTAATATCAATAGCTAATTTCATAATTATGGAATGCATAATGCCCGACATCATAACCACATAGTCAAGGCCTTGTTCCAAGACTACAAATAAGATTTTGTCAAGGCCTTGTTCCAAGACACTAGTTTGTCTCATGAGACCTACCGATGCATCAAGGAGATATAGAGAGCTCCACCCATCAGTTACAAAGTCCAATGAATTCCTCATATGAAAAGGTTGAAACATAACATAAACATTCTTATTTAAACTAGCATATGAAATGTAATTACTTTAACCATAAAACATGGATGGTATAAAAATATCACATCCACAGTCAAAAATAACTCATTCAATACAATATGGATGATTGTATTATAATAAATCAACCTCAATCAAGAATAAAATACAATTAAGGGTGTTTACATAGATGAAAATAATCAGTAAAACTATTTGAGAGAAATATCCCTTTTTCTTGAAAACATTTAAAAGTTTCATTATTTATCAAAAAATTCATTTAACAGATATTTTTGAATCAAAGTGTCTCATAACACTTTGAAACTTTTGAAATGAATTTTAATTTCAAAACATTCATGTCCATATAAAAGAATCCTTAAAATCATTTTTAAAACATGTACATTAATGAGAAATATTTAGAAGAATAAATCCTTAAAACATGTAAAGCGATATTTTAGTTAAAGAGTTCCTAAAAAAATGAAAGATGCTTAAATACAAACAATTGAGGTAATAAAAACTTTATAATATCATGATAATAGATAGATTCGTGATATACCATGTCAAAGTAATGTATATAGACCATATAAAAGTTAATTGGCGCATAACAACAAAGAAGTCTCAATGGAATGTAAATTGAGATGAAATCCCTTATAAAGACCATATCCTTAGGTTAAGGATAAATCAATGGAATAATTATGCGTGACAAATATAAATACAGTCAATATGATTGTATATTCAGTGTAAATAAATCAGAGGACATTCACACATATTCTTGTAAAAACGACACCAATGACTTGGATGTTTAACTCAATGAATGGAAATTGAGTTAAGATTACTCTTATCAAGTTCGTATTGATGACTTGAGAATTTATCAATGTAGTTATTATGTGTATAAAAAGTATATCCACACAAAGGGGAGTATAAATTACTACATAAGTAAATAAATAGTGATTTCACACATAATCTTGGAGTAAAATAATCAATGAAGTTTGCGTAAAACCCAATGAGTTGAAATTGAAATTAGAAATTCCCTTACCGAATTGGTAACTTAAAAAACATACATCCCATGAAAGAATGATCATACAATTAATATGTAAATACCAATAAATTAAATTATATTACACAAAGAATACAACCATGGGCAGTACATACACCACACAAAAGGAAATAGTGGCAACCATAGCATGAATCTCACGGGAATAAAAGTGATATGAAAACCCCTTACCCGGTAATTTTCCTTAGTTGAGGGTATGTTAACCTCCTGTATAATGGTGAAATAATTGTCATTAAATTATACAAGAACCATATTCAAAAAAAATGATATCATATATGATCTTTTAATATTGTTTTTTTAATAATATTTCAGTAGTATCATTGTTTCGGGTGTTAACTGATTCGTTTTTCTTCATATGTTTTGTTACGTAAGTCATGTTTTTTATGGATAGTATGTATTTTATTAATATCCAAAATTATATTATGTTATTAATTCTTATTTTTTTAATCATAAAATGATATTTATTCTTGAATGGTTACGATGGGGGATGAATCTCATCGCGCTCGTGGAGACGGTAATTCGTACGTACACACGAGCGATAATACCATTCTATTGATGGTGAAATAGTATGTAATTGGATGGTATTTTATATATAAAAAATCATTAACATGTTATATTTATTATTTATATTAATTACACTCATTGTTATACCCATCCAAATAATTAAGTGTTGAATAACAAACTACCCCACGATGTGGAGATGGTAAGCCGTACGTACGCACATATGGTGACATTGTCATTAATAGGATGGATAGATTAATTAATATTATTTTACCATATTTATAATAACATCACAATATGTATAAGTTACTTGATTTATTATTTTGGTATGGAAATAACAAATAAAGTGGAAGTGGAAGAAGAAGATAACTTTAGAAGAGGTGATGAAATTATTACCTCTTCTTTGAGTTCTTCCTTTTGATTTGATCAAAAGGGATCCTTAGGTTGGCTTTCTAATAAAAGGAAGGCCTCTAGGATGAATTGAAAATAGTTGGGAGGATATTTGGGTATGGGTTGGCCGAGACAAATGGCTTTGGAGGTGTGAAATTAAGGTAAGGGGAAGTGACCTTTTATAAGAGAGGTGAGGGTCACTTTAGGAAAAGATTGAAATATTATTTTATTATAAATTCATTTTCAGTTTCTAATGGCTCCAAATAGATTTATTTCGAGGATAAGGTGGGGATGGATCAAAAACCTATCAACCAATAGGTTTTAGACAGGTTTATGTCACCATATTAACCTTATCTTTTAGATTTAACTCTTAGTTAAATAGTTTGACATTTATCATGTCTCCTTGTATCTTTATATTATATGGTTAATAAACATAACATAAACTGTAAAGAGAACCCCAAGTGGTTCATTAATAACATATATATCATTATATAAGTCTTTTGGACGAAACTTATATTTTTAGAACAATTATATAATTTAATAAAATAGTATTTGTTTTAAAAACTCAATTGTGTCAATTTTGACACTATTTAGTATTTGGTTTTTTTTTAAGTCATATCAACTTGATTACTTCGAAATAAATTCATTAAATAAACCATAAAATGTCATATTAACCTATAATATTCTTTAAATGCATAAAAAGTATCAGTTTACATTTATTTTGATATTTATAATATCAATTATTTTAATCTTTTATTAATAAAGTAATTATTGCATCATCATTGTGTCATAAATAAATTTAATTATTTAATGTCTAAAATTTATAAATAAAATAACATGATGTAGGAAATCTTTTTAGATTTATAATGAATATTTATAGTCGAATTTATCTTATGTATAACCCTATATTAAAAATGTTTTAGTTATGATAATTTGAATTTAACACTTTTAACTCTTCTTTAAATAAAATAATAATAAATTTCTTAATCTAATACAAGTGAACCAAAGAGGATCATATTTTATTACTAAGGTTGGTTTTGGTCGAAAAATACTTATCCAATAGAATTAGGACATGTGTTGGGGTAATTATAATATCATTTTTACCTTTAATTACCCTATTTACTTTTAACCGTGGTAAATAAAAGTCAAAAGTTACTATTCACCAAAAAATATTTTCATCTTATTGAACCAAATTTTACTTAGTGATGTCAATCGTGTCTCTTGGATTTTTTAAATTCAATCCACAGAAGCAGTAAAATTACATTTTATGCAAATTTGCAAATGTGCCTAGAAGGTGGGTAAAAGACGGTAAAAAGTTCAATAAAAATTTATACATCTAATCTTATTATAAAATGAATCCAATTAATTACATTGAATTTATATAGTTATTATGTATCTATTTTTACATAAAATAAATTTAAAAAAAATAAATAATTATTTAAATAAAAAGTTGGTTTTAAACAAAAATGCAGTGTTTTTCACTATTCATCAAAAATAGAAAGTTTTTAGAAAAATACCAAAAATTCACCCTAAGATAATTTTGATATTCTGAATCCAAAAATGATGTCTATTTTACCAAATTCAAAAAATAGGATTTTCATTAATTAATTTAAAATTAATTCTCGTTGTCAAAACCAGAAAGCAGGTTTTTGAGAAGTAAAAACTATCAAAAGATTGATTTGTGTTTATGTCCAATTTAAAAGTGAAATTACTTCCAATGACCAACATTGGATTAAATGATAAAACTATAATATAATTATACTTAAAAACCATTCAAATGTATAATTTATCACTATAAATTATTTTTATTAAAAAAATTGTTTTCAATTAAAATTTAGTATCTTTCATTATTCATCAAAATATGAAAGTGATCAAAAAAACACAAAAAAATTATCCAAACTAAATTTTTATGTCCCTCTTCTAAATAAGAATTTAATTTCATAAAATTTAATATATAAAAGTATAAAATATTTTATTATAAATGGTTCTCCATTAAAAGGCGGAAAAACAACATGTTTTGAAAAATACTTCTTTTATCTGAAAAATTGAATTTGTCCTTATATTATGTCTAATAAACACAAAAGATGAATGTTAAAATTATATGAGATATATATAAAATTAAAAATGTGGTTATTACTATTCATAACCACTTTTTAAATGGCTATTTTGATTGGTCGTGGTGCGCTTGAACTCGGTGTTGCGTACATCACACGCTATTGTATTATTCAAAGTCAAGCATACCGTGTAAAATTGGGGTGTTACATTCTTCCCTCCTTCAATAAATTGCATCCTCAAAATTTTAAATTGTTCTTCAGAAATAAAAGGTAAAAAAATACCTTTGTAGAAAACCCACATCCGAAATAGGGTTAATAAATTTTAGTCTTAATAAGAGGGAAAGGGAAATGAAAAAAGTCACCACCAAATTAGGATTTCAAATATGAGAACATTGGTGGAAATTATAATTGGAGGGAAAACATAAATATTTATAAGGGGTGATTTAAGTCATCAATCACAAACAAGTGAATGGAAAATTGAGGGCCTCAAAGCCATAAATCTATGATGAATAGCGTAAGGTATTAGGATAACACATTTTTGGGTTTAAGATTCTTTCACTAATGTTTAAGAATTAATTTCTTCATAGAATAATAAAAAAATACTTGATAAGTAGAGTTCCATCCTTTAACTAATTTCTATCACAAACTCATACTTCACTCCAAACGATCAGTATTCAAGATGACTTGGTCACACCTGAAGCGCTAGAATCAACTTACAGAGAATCACATAATCCATAAAGGATGAACTATATATTTCCCCTGTCTTTAGATATTAACCAAAACCAAAATGGTTAGTACAAGATTAGATGATCCTGAAAAAGGATAATCCTTTAGAGAAATAAATACTAATCTTAATTTCTAAAATTAAACCAATAATACCCAAAGTTCAATAAAAACCATTCAATAAACAATTGTCCTTAAAATCCTTCAATATAATCCAAACTAAGATTGAAACCCAAAACTCAGAAGAATTTGATTATGTAGTCTTCCACGTGAAATTGTATCTCCAAATAACATCCAATACTCTTAAATTCACATACTTAAAAGTAATTAACCTAATCACATATTCTCTATGATAGGTTAATAATTTCCATAAATAACCTAAATCGCTATAAGTCAACAATAAAAACATAGATAAAAATCCACCATTACTCCTCAAATGAAATCTCATAGTATTCTATTTTCCTTAGGCATATAGTGTTCCCAACAGAGCGAACATCTTCCAAAATAACATCTATCACTTAATCACCGAATCATTTTCTTATACTAAGGATATCTATTTGATAAACATAAGATCCCAAATAAACTTATTATTGATCAATAAATTCTTTTAACTGAAAAGAATTAGTCACGCTAACCAGGTACTTCACATAGTCCAGTGGTAGGTGATAAATCCAAGTCACACTTTGGTTGTGGGTTCGATTCCCGCAGCTTTGTCCGATGCGACAGGTTGTCACACGGTTTGCGTGTTTTCCTTTTTCAAAAAATATATTTTATAACAGTCCCAAAATGAGATAAATACCTCAAAATAACCATAACATAATTTAACTACAAATATTATCTCATACCTCGCATTTTCATCCCAAAATTTAATAACTTGTAATTTCCTCAAATTCAAGGGTCATATAAACCCAAATGGTTATTTATAACTATATCCACAATAGAAAAGATAATTCTTCTTCAAATAGAATTTTCACATAACAAACTGCAGGGTTACACATACAAGAGAAAAGTCATCCAAAGTAATCCCATCAACAAAGAGCACTAATACTTTTAAACATTTCACCATCCATTTATTTCCACATATATTCTTCCTTGAACAAGAGGTTATCCTATAGAATAGGTCATTCACTCGGGTAATGCCCAGGTCCCTTACATTTACGGCAAATTACTGTAAATTGATTCTTGGGATCATTTTTATTTTCTTCCATAGTACTCTTCATTTTTCCTCGGCAATTATTTACTTTATGTCCTTCTTTCCCAAACATAAAGCATTTCTTTGTTCTATTGAGTCACTTTCCTAGGTGTATCCTTCTACATTTCCTGCATGATGGAAATTGAGCTTTCTTTTCTCCATGGTCTCCACTACTGGAGCTGTTATCATTCACTGCCTTTCTCTTCTATTTTGAGTCTGGGAGTTGGTTAATATATATGTTGTTGATCATAGTTTTTGAAAACTGATTCGGCATGAACATGATATCTTTTACACCTATCAACATTCCATTTCGTTTCTCATTTCTACCACCGTTCCCACCTTGTACATCATGTTCAATGTTACTATGGCTTCCTTGGAATCCAGTCATTGACTAACACAAGAAAGCATAGTGTGATTCATAAAATCATTTAGAGAATATCATAACACCTTATTTTCAATCTAAAACACCTTAGGATTAACCAATGTTATTTATTCTCATCTTATATTAAAATATTTCAAATTGGTTTGTAAAGAAAATGTGAATTATCCTAAGCATATCCTCCAGGAGTGTCGTAACCAAGAGTGCAGCAATGCCCATTGTCGTGTACTAGGATACCTCGGGTCAAGCCCGAAACTCCTTGTTAGAGTTTTTACTCCTAGGTACATCTGTGTCAGAGCTGCCTCTACCTGCTCCTATCCAGATAGGGATGTATTGCCTGGAAAACCTACATAATATTTACATTACCAAAATTTTTGGATTTTCTTCTATACTAATCCTCAATGTCTATCATATGATAGTGTTTCCTAATCAAAGTTTTTTTTCTAAATCTAGCTTCTAAGGTGTGTATTAAACTTCCTCTGATACCAACTGTAACGCCTCGACCCAAGTTACCCAGAATCGGTGCATTATTACATAACATTGGCATGATACAAGAAATCCTGTCCCAAAAGACCGACCAGTTTAGTAGTCTTGGAAGTACTAGATACATACATAAGTTTTACATTACATCATGAAATAAAAAAAACATTGTGTCCTCTTTGAACACTCTTATATCCCTTAGCCTATTCCTGCAGGTTAATCGTAATATACTTCTTTTCATTCTAGGAAAGATAAAACATAAGGGGTGATCTCAGATGCTCAGTAAGGATAACAATATAACAAAAATTGTCATAAATAAGAATAAACATTTAAGGCAATGTATAAGACTAGAACACAAGCCTTTTAAACTTAAACTTCAGCATAATATGGAAAAGATAAATAAAATAATGTCATTTACTTATTCACATGGATATTCTACTAGTCGAATAATCACATGTAATATTAATATCCAATTTCATGATGATGGAATGCATAATGTCATACTTCATAACCACATTGTCAAGGCCTTGTGCCAAGACTACAAATAATATTTTGTCAAGGCCTTGTGCCAAGACACTAGTTTGTCTCATGAGACCTACCGATACATCGAGGAGCTATAGCGGGCTCCACCCGTCACTTACTAAGTCCAATTCATTCCTCATATGAAAGGGTGAAACATAATATAAACATTCATATTAAAACTAGCATACGAAATGTCAATATTTTAACCACAAACCATGAATGGCATAAAAATAGCACATCCACAATCAAACATAACTCATTCAATACAATATGGATGATTGTATTATGATAAATCAACCTCAATCAAGAATAAAATACACCGAAGGATATTGGCATAGATGAAAATAGTCATTAAAACTATTTGAGAGAAATATCCCCTTTTTCTTGAAAACATTTAAATATCGCACTATTTATCAAAGAAGTCGTTTAAAAGATATTTTTGAATCAAAGTTTCCCATAGCACTTTGAAACTTTTAAAATTAATTTTAATTTCAAAACATTTATGTCCATATAAATAAATACTTAAAACCATTTTTAAAACATGGACACTAATGAGAAAGATTTAGAAGAATAAATATTTAAAACATTTAAAACTATATTTTAGTTAAAGAGTTCCTAACCAAATAAGAGACTCTTGAATACAAGTAATTGAGGAATAACATTAGTCAAAACATTATAATATCATTAGAATAAATGGATTCATGATATAATATTTCAAAGGACAGTATATACACCATATAAAAGTGAATTAGTGCATAACGACAAAGAGGTCCCAAAGGAATGTAAATTGATACGAACTTCCGTATAAAGATCGTATCCTTAGATTAAGGATGAATCAATGAAATAATTATGTGTGAAAAATATATATACACTCAATATAATTAGATATTCAGGGTAAATCAATTATATTACATTCACACATATTCTTGTAAAAACAAAACCAATGACTTGGATGTTTAACTCAATGAATGGAAATTGAGTTAAGATTTCCCTTAAAAAGTTCATATCAATGGAATGTGAATTTATAAATGGATTGATTATGTGTATCAAAGGTATATCCACAGAAAGGGGAGTGGAAATTACTACATAAATAAAAAATAGTGATTCCACACATAATCTTGGAGTAAAATAATCAATGAAGTATGTGTAAAGCCCAATGAGTGGAAATTGAAGTTTGAAATTCCCTTACCAATTTGGTACCTTACGAAAAAAAACCCCATGAAAGAAGTATAATACAATGAATATGTAAATACAAATAAATTAAAGTATATTAAACAAATAATACAATCATGGGAAGTACATACATCACACAAAAGGAAATAGTGGCAATATAGCATGAATCTCGTAGGAATAAGAAGTGAGATGAAAACCCCTTACCTTGTACTTTTACTTAGTATAGGGTAGGTTAAACTCCTGTATATTAGTTAAATAATTGTTATTAAATTATACAATAAACAAATACATAAATATGATATCATATATGATCTTCTAATATTGCTTTGTTAATGATATTTCAGTAGTATCATTGTTTTGGTTGTTAACTGTTTCGTTTTCCTTTATATGTTTTGCTACGTAAGTCATGTTTGTTATGTATAGGATGTATTTGATTCATATCCATGATTATATTAAGTTCTTAAACATTATTTTTAATCATAAAATGAAAATTATTCTTGAATGATTGCGATGGGGAATGAATCTCATCGTGTTCGTGGAGACGGTAAGTCGTACATACGCATGAGTGACAATATCATTATATTGATAGTGAAATCGTATGTAATTAGATGGTATATCATATATACAGAATCATTAACATGTTATATTTATTATTTACATAAATTATACTCATTATTATACTCATCCAAATAATGAAGTGTTTGAATAACAAACTACACCACGACGTGGAGACGGTAAACCGTACGTGCGCACGTATGGTGACTTTGTCATTTATAAGATGGATAGAATAAAGAATATGGTTGTACCATATTTTTAATAACATCACAGTATGTATAAGGCACTAGATTTATTATTTTGTATGGAAACAAAAAATAAATAGGAAGTGGAAGAAGAAGAAAACTTGAAAGAGGGTGGTGAAATTATTACCTCTTCTTCGGGTGTTTCCTTTTGAGTTGATCAAAATGGATCCTTAGGTTGGCTTTATGATCAAAGTAAGACCTCTAGGTTGAAGTAAGGGAAGTTGGGAAGATATTTGGGTAGGTCTTGGTCAATCCAAATGGCTTTGGAGGTGTGAAATTAAGAGAAGGGGAAGTCTTCTTTTATAAGAGAGGTGAGGGTCACTTTAGGAAAAGCTTGAAATATTATTTTATAATAAAATCATTTTTGGTTCATAATGGCTTAAAATGATTTATTTCAAAGATAAGGTAGGTATGGGTCGAAAAAATCTCAACCAATAGGTTTTAGACAAGTTTAGGTTATCATTTTAACCTTAACTTTTAGATTTAACTCTTAGTTAAACAGTTTAACTTTTACTATGTCTTCTTGTATTCTTACACTATATGGTTAATAAACTTACTCTTAACTTACAAGAGAACCTCAATTGGTTAATTAATTACATATATAATATTATTTCATCCCTTTGGCCGAACCTTATATTTTTAGGAATATTATATCAACCAATAATATAGTATTTGTTTTAAAAACTAATTTATGTCAATTTTGACACTATTTGGTATTTTGTTTTTGTGAAAATCATAACAACCTTATCACTTCGAAAAAAAATTATCTAATCAACCCTAACATGTCATATTAACCTAGAAAATTTGTGGATGTCATCAAAACTTTTAAATTATATTTATTTTAATATTTATAATATAAACTATTTTAATATTTCCTTAAGAAGATAATTATTGCAGCATCATTGTGTCATAAATAAATTTAATTATTTAATCTCTAAAATTATAAATAAAATACCATTATGTATGAAATATTTTTATATTTCTAATTAATATTTATAGTCAATTTTATATTATGTATAACCCTATATTAAAAATGGTTTAGTTAATAAACTTTGAATTTAACACTTTTAACTCTTCTTTAAATAAAATAATAATAAATGTCCTAATATAATCCAAGTGGACCTAAAGGATCATATTTTATTCCTAAGGTTATTTTTGGTCGAATTACACTTATCCAATAGAATTAGGACATGTGTTAGGGTAATTATAATTTCATTTTTACCTTTAATTACCCTATTTACTTTTAATCATGGTAAATAAAATTCAAAAATTACTATTCACCAAAAATTATTTTCATCTTATTGAACCACATTTTACTTACTGATGTCAACTGTGTCTCTCATATTTTTGAAATTAAATTCACAGAAATGGTAAAATTATGTTTTATGCAAATTTGTTAACGTGCCTAGAAGGTGGGTAAAAGACGGTAAAAAGTTCAATAAAATTTTATACATCTAATTTTATTATAAAATGACTCTAATGAATTACATTGAACTTATATAGGTATTATATATATATTTTGACTTAAAATAAATTTAAATAAAATAAATAATTATTTAAATAAAAAGTTGGTTTTAAACTATAACGCATTGTTTTCACTATTCATCAAAAATTGAATGTTTTCAGAAAAATACCAAAAAATTGACCTAAGATAATTTTGATATTATTAATTCAAAAATGAATTTTATTTTACCAAATTAAAAACATAGAAGTTTCATTAATTAATTTAAAATTAATTCTCGTTGTCAAAACCGAAAAGTGAGTTTTAAAAAAGTAAAAACTATCAAAAGATTGATTGTATTTATGTCAAATTTAAATGTGAAATTACTTATAATGACCTACATTGTATTAAATGATAAAAATATAATATAATTATACTTTCAAACCATTCAAATGCATAATTTAACCCTATAAATTATTTCGATTAAAAAAGTTGTTTTCAATTAAAATTTAGTATTTTTCAGTATTCATCAAAATATGGAAGTTATCAAAAAAGTACCAAAAATTTATCCAAAATAAATTTGTATGTCCCGATTCTAAAGAAGAATTTAATTTCATTAAATTGAATATATAAAAGTGTCAAATATTGGTTTTAAAAAAAGTTTGCCATTAAAAGGTGGTAAAATTGCATTTTTGAAAAATACTTCTTTTATCTGAAAAAATGAATTTGTTCTTATATTATGTCTAAGAAACACATAATATGGATACTAAAATTATATGGAGTATATAAAATTCAAAATTCAGTTAATACTATTCATAACCACTTTTTGAACGGCTAGTTTGGTAAGTCGTGGTGCGTTCAAACTTGGTGTTGTGTGTAGCGCAAGTTATTGAATTACTTTAAAGAAAATAACTTACTATGAAATCTTGGGGTGTTACAAACAATCTCGAGAAAACTAGAAGATTGTCTCAATAAACTCTTATAACTTGGTGACTTGTGATCATACTCTCCACGTAAGAAAAGAAAATTACATGAAACTTAATATATCATGAAAAGAAGTAGATTCATGATATAAAATCTAAAATGTAATTATATACACCTCGAAGAAGAGTTTAGGTTAATAACAAAATAGGTGTCTCAAAAAAGGCAAATTGAGACAAAACTGTTTTACCGATTTGGTAACTTTTGAAAGTTAAACCCCATAAAAGAAGGATTATAGAATGTAAATGTAAATACCCATAAATTTAAGTACAAGATACCAAGAATACAATTATGGGCAATATATACACCACAAAAAAAAGAGTGGCAAACATAGCTTGTATCTCATGGGAATTAATAGTGAGATGAAAATCCTCTTACCATGTGTCTTGACTCTCTCCGTACTCGTACAAGATTCATGTATAATAAATATAAGTTTATTATACATCTTTTACATAAGCATATTCTTATACATAATATCATATATGGTTTTATTATGACCTTATATTACCCGCTTGTTAACGATCCTATGTTAAAGTTTCACTTCGTGTAATATTCACTTTGTTCTTCGCATGTGTCTTAATTTGTTATATCGTTGATCCTTATAATTATACCCGGATTCCAAAATGTAAATCGTGATATAAATATCATGTATATCCATTATATACATATTATAATAATTTATAGCATAAAGAAATATGAAATGGAACACACCATTCATTGAAATGGTAAGTCGTACGTATGCATGAACGTTGTTTTTCGTTTTTATTGTCGTATTGAAAGAAATTATGTAAATGAAATATGTATATATATATATATATCATTATTCTAGTAGAATGACTATTTAATATATATCATATAAGTTCATTAAACTCATCCTTAATACATTTCATGTGGTGTGTGAACGAATCACATCGCTTTGAGGGGGCGGTA
Source organism: Viscum album (assembly GCA_963277665.1). Lineage (NCBI taxonomy): Eukaryota > Viridiplantae > Streptophyta > Magnoliopsida > Santalales > Viscaceae > Viscum > Viscum album. The sequence continues at coordinate 1,389,281,020 of OY728126.1, read as the reverse complement.
ATCCACACTTCCTCAAATGAGATTATCGTCTTAACACCAAATGGAAAGTAAAGAGATGAGTGTTATAAAAGGAATACAAGAGCTTAAATACATAGTAAATATAATATATGAAATATATAACCAGAGTTTTCATCATAATGGCAACCATGATTGGTGGTAAAGGAGAAATGAACAATTATCATTTTGTGAAGCAGTAGTTTGTCGTACATAGAAACAGTATGTTCAACATCTCTTAGATGGGGGTGTGTGTAAGTGTAGGCCAGACCCTTTGCATAACAACATCATAGTATATGGAGGATACTGGTGTTGTGACACAAGAATAGAATAAAGAAAGTTGAGGGGTGGAGAAAGAAAATAAAAGAAATGAGCTTACGAGAATATGTTACCTCTTAATCAGGTAACTCCTTTTGGTTTCTGTCAAAAGGATTCCTTGAGAGGGTTTATACCCAAAGGGGGGCTTCAAGGTCAAAGGTAGGATTGTTGGGAAGCTACTTGGGTAGAGCTTGGATGAACTTAAAAGGTTTGAGAGGTGTGAGTAATGGGTAGTGGTGGTGGCCTTTTATAGGGGAGAAAAATGACTTACTTGGAATTTCTAGAAACAAGTTAGGTGTACACATGTTCTTACCTAACAAAAGTCATACCAAACCAACCAAACTCAAGAATGGAAGGTGTATGGATGAATTATGGTCATTAAATGGGTGTTGGACAAGTGTCTAGGTCATTTGGGCCCTTAATTTTAAGGTTTAGTCCCTAATTAAACTTAATTTGGCATTAATCGTTGTAATTAATATTCACTTTTACTAATTATTTTGATCAAAAATTAACATGGTCTTAGACTCTAAATATTAGACTGAATATAATGGTGTATGTCAAATTTTGGAAATTCCAATCACAGAAGCAGCAAAATTAAAATTAGTGCTAATCCCGCAGACGAGACTAAATAACGGGGTTTTAAAGTAGGAAATGTTCAAAAGTTTGTTAAGATTTTATATTTAGTTTCAAATTGAAATTGATTCTAATGAATTATATTGTATTAATAGATGTATTTTTTATCTAATGTGACCTTAAAACATAATTATAATATAATTTATCTTTAATAATTAATTAGATAAAAAGGCAGTTTTTAACTAAAAAACAGTATTTTTCACTATTCATCACAAAATGGAGTTTCTCAAAAAAAATCCCAAAAATTTACCCTAAACTAATTTTGACGCTCTGAATTCAAAAATGTAGTTTATTTTATCAAATTCAATTTTTAAATGTGTCTAAAATTACTATCATTATTAGAAGCAGTTCATTCGAGAAAACGATGTTTTTAAACATGAAAAGGACTTTACCAAAAATCATATCTTTTTTTATAAATATGTTTTATTTATATAAAACAATTATAAACAATATTTGAAAAATAGTTATTACAATTCATATTACTAAGTTTAACGGCTAGGTATAATTATCTTATTTCAAAAATTAAAACAATAAAAAAGGTTGTTTCATAGAAACTCGGTGTTGCGTGTATCATACGCCAACTCGGTGTTGCGTGCATCATATGTCAAGTCGGTGTTGCGTGTAACGTACGCCAAGTCGGTTCCATGTGAAAGGAATCTTTGACTTAATGCATTGCAATATATAAATGAAAATTTAAATTTATTCGGAAAAAAACATGTCCGTAGAGTGTTGCATTGTCTATGATACTATGATGGGATGCTAGGCCCATTTATGATTTCATGGGACGCGATGCCTAGTTGGGTGTTATGTGATATATTCAGAGACACTCCGATATTGACTGAAGTAGGTGTGGTCACACCTAGAGCAGTATATGGTACGCATGGCTGTGACTTATTTATTATTATTGTCATTACATGTTTAATATTTTATTTATGAGCATATCACACTATACATTCACTTGCTTATATTAGACTTATTTAGGGACATCGTTAGTAGTAGCTTACTGAGTTGTAATCACGCACACCTCAGGCATCTTGGTACCCGAGTAAACTTTATGGTTCGAAATCCAGGTAGGGGCAGGGGTCGTACTGTCATTGGATGAGTTGTGGAGCTTGACAAGTGTTGGGAGATGGGACCTAGCACGAACTCGGGACAAGTTTTGATATCATCTCCAATCTTTTGCTTATTTTTGGGTTGTGTGGTATACAATCTACCCACGAGCGATCCTGTTTTTATATGTATTATTGTTTGACATTACCATCACTCGTTCTATTATACCATGAGTTGTTATTTATTTATTGATGGCATGTAGGTGTGATGTCTGCATTTATTTGATTTATTTTTGTGATGATTGTTGATTGTGCTGCTTTTGTTGTGTTTTATGACTTTTTGTACCAAAGAGGGTATAGTGTCCCCACTTCTATCGCAAGTCAATGGACTCTAGCATACAGAGAGGCACACTTGAGATATGTGGCACATAGTTCGGTCACAGTAGAGGTGAATTAGATCAAAGATGGTACGTAGTTATAACCAAAACCGATATTTGGTGATCACATGGTTTTTTCGATTAACGTTTTAATAATAAAATCCAAAAACCGTATTTTATGTTTCCGTAATCAATTTATCCTAAACATTTAGGTATTTTTTATTTTGATTTTTTGTTAACCATTCAATTAACCATTATGTAAAAAAATTCTAACCCCAACCACGTTGGACTAAAACCCGATATTGTAGAAGATTCAACAAATATTTATAAAATAAACAAATTATTTTAACGCAAACATAAACTTGTAAAAAATATATTTTTTAGACGATTATAATCAATCACATGAGTTACTTAGAATATTAAATTGCTAAAAAATTTAAAAATTGTAAATTCTGTTTTTCTTTTCAGTTTTCGGTTATTAAAATTAATAAACACAAACTTTTTTTTCGATTATTAATTAAATAAAAATTTTACTATCGAAAACTCATTTTAGTATACCTGTTCCGTTATTTTTTATTTGGTTTTAGCTCAACACCTCATTTTCCCACCCAGGTTATTCGAAACCTGAATATATTTATATAAATTATTATTATTATTATTATTATTATTATTATTATTATTATTATTATTATTATTATTATTATTATTATTATTACTATTATTATTACTATTATTATTATTATATTTATATAAAGTTTTTTTATTGTTGTTGGTGCTGCTGCTGTTAAAATTTCTATAATGATATAAAAAAACTTTATATTTGGGTTTCATATGGGTTTCACTCTAAAATAACAATAAAAAAATTTAAACATGAAATAAACAAGTTCAGTATTAAATTTCTTATTTGGGTTTGGATTTGGGTATTCATTTTCAATATTAAACACGTAATAATCGGGTTTGGGAATCACTATTTGTAAACGGGTTCAAGTTCGGGTTCGGGTGCCTATATTTTTACGGGTGCCCACCTCCTGTCATCCTAAGTGTTAGAACGACGATGTCTCCAATAAGCATTTATACTAAAAATTATTACAAATGACGATTATTATTATTGTCAAACACAAAACCTTAGTACCCCCTGAAAGAAAATGAATTCTCTGTGACATGAGCAAACGTGGGCCCGATTGGGATGGCCCATTTGAATAACACGTATCGGCCCAATAATCAAGGATTAATTAAAATACAGATATCTGTTTGGAAATATTAGCAATGATTGATACCAGATAATCATGGATTAATAGAAAACTCCATTGGGCCCACAGATTATTAAAATAATTTGGAATGACGCCAGCCCGTTAATTAATCACGTCCAAATCATGACGGCGAAGCCCACTTTTAATAATAAAAGGCCCATCCGTGGGTCGCAAACTATTAACTACAAACAAAAAAAGGTGACAGGCAGCCCACGCCTGGCTGTCCTTTTTATCCAATTAAATATTGCAAAAAAAAAAAAAAAAATCCACGAAACCTGAAAAGATCTTTCCGATCCTTTTTAATTTCTGACACCGACAAATAAATAAAAATATTATTATACGATGAAGAAATCAAAGTTGACATTAGAAATTGGAGGGGGCGCGAGTGGAGGATAAGGGGGCCACGTCACCACTAAATGCATGCTTTAAAGTCAGGCAGGGGTTGGGTTAATAAATAAAGTAGGTTTTGTGATATATGGCGCCGCGACAAAGCCATGCAACCCATTTTGACTTCGAGACCCCATAGTGTCATCTACCTTTGTCTTCCATGTGTGCCCACCACCATTCATTAATGGGGTTTTCTCCCTTTCTCCATTAATTAATCTCCATTTTTGTTTGTCATTGTGGGTGTCCCAAGTGTAAGAACCTTCCATGTATCCACCACCTTGTGTTTGACCATCCTTTAATTGATCCATCATTGTTTGATCATAAGTGATATACCTCAAAAAGAAAGGAAAAAAAAAACACTAACAAAATATTCTCTCTTCCTTTTGTTAAACCCATCAATGGTTTAAATTTAAACTTTAAATCAACCCTTATATGGTTTTGTTGATGAATTAACCTTGATTTCAGTTGACATAAAATTCGATGAATCTATTCAATTTATGTGAATGTATTTTTTTTATTTAGTTATAATTTATTTAACATGTGTGTTGATTTAACAATTGCCTCTGACATTTTTTTCTGCAATTTTCTTGTGTTCACTTTTATCACCTCTTGAGATTGGTACATGATAATGGTGGTGTATCTGATCTTATTGCTTAACTTATTTTATTTTACCTGGTGTGTTTGGGCATCACCCATGTACTCTCGCTACTACAGATAAGGGATTTATCAGCATACAAAATCATTTTTATCAACGCTTCAAGGACACTGATGATGTGAGTGTAATTGTTAGCGTCATGATTTTATCAATGCTAAACACAAGTTGATGAAAGCTTTCTTCGTCAACGTTAAAACTAGTGTTGATCAAGGTCTTTATCATCATGTTTTTAGCAATCATACCGAACATTATTAGTTCTAACATTAACACTAATAAAAGTCATGACATCTAATGGTCTTAATTTTCTCAAACCCACCCTTTGTTGTTTTTAGGTGTTGAGGGAGTCCGGGAATGTTATCTAGTAATTTTGGGATTTAGGAAGGTTTATATTGAATTAAGTCTATGAATTTTAAATAATTCTATACTAATTGAGTTTAAACTTGATTTTTGGCTTAGTATGAGATGTGTGTATGAATTTTAAAAATGTTAGGTACCGGTTTTTGGAAAGTAAAAAACCTTTTGTTTTGAAGAGTTACTTGAAATTACGTTGTGAGAAAATATTGTGTGTGGTGATCTGTCTAACATATGTTGTGGGACAATGTAGTGTGGCGATTTGCCTAATATTACATTGTGGGAGAACGTGGTGTGCAACGCTTGTCCTTGACAATACATTATTTGATAACATAGTTTGTGTCGAGTCACTTACATTACGTTGTGGGATAAATGTAACCTCGACTTAAAACTTGATATTACTAGGAAAGTTTGGGCAGAGCCCTATTTTTGAAAAAAGAAAAAGATAATATAGAGTGGGAAAAGGATGGGGTCATACAAGCATCATGCCCTCATGCCAAGAAATACCAAAGTAGATCAAACATCATAATCAAACTCGTATGAATCATCACAATCACCATACCAGTCGGAGTCAAACCTTGATATTACATTATGCGTTAAATGTAACATCAGGGAGGAGCTTGACACTATTTTAGGCAATAAATGTAGTCTCGAGTCAAAGATCAACGCTACATTATGCAATAAACAAAGTCTCAAGTCAAACCTTCACACTTGGTTATGCGATAAATGTAGTCTCGAGTCGCAGGTTGACACTACATTATGCGATAAACGCAGTCTCAAGTCAAAGCTTGGCACTACGTTATGTGATAATCATAGCCTGGGTCAAGTATTAACATTGTGTTATCCAATTAACATAACCTTGAGGAGAGACTTGAGATTACGTTATGCGATAAACCTAATCTCAACTCAAAGCTTGATATTACGTTGTGCGATAATGTAATATCAACTTATACCTCGATATTACAATTATGTGTGACGTAATAGGTAGATGTTTTAAAATGAAAATTAATGGAGTAGACTCCATTTCTTTGAATGAGAAATGTGTATTGGTGAGCCGCAACATGACACTATAACGAAAAGATCATTTAGTGACGATTTTTGACCGGTGGTTTTCAAAACCACCGTTCAATGTTTGGTTATTAAAGTCGCAATATATCAATTATACATATATTAATCCAATGTAGGTTATTGGAATTATTTTTATATTGAAATTAGATATAAAAACTTATTGAACTTTTGAACGTTTTTACTTTAAAAACCCACTTTCTCGCCACCTTGTATTTGACCATCCTTTAATTGATCCATCATTGTTTGATCATAAGTGAGAGACCTCAAAAAGAAAAAAAAACAAATAAACAAACACTAACAAAATATTCTCATTTTTTTTGTCAAACCCATCAATGGTTTAAATTCAAACTTTAAATCCAACCCTTATTTGGTTTAGTTGATGAATTAACCCTGATTTCAATTGACATAAAATTCGATAAATCTATTTAATTTATGTGAATGTATTTTTTTATTTTGTTATAATTTATTTAGCATGTGTGTTGACTTAACAATTGCCTCACATTTTTTGTGTGCAATTTTCTTGTGTTCACTTTTATCACCTCTTGAGATTGGTACATGATAATGACGGTGCATCTAGTCTTATTGCTTAACTTATTTCATTTTACCCATTGTGTTTGGGCATCATTCATGTACTCTCACTACTATAGATAAGAGATTTATCAGCATACAAAATAATTTTTATCAATGCTTTAAGGACACTAATGATGTGAGTGTAATTGATAGCGTCATGATTTTATCAATGCTAAACACAAGTTGATGAAAGATTTCTTTGTCAATGTTAAAACTAGTGTTGATCAAGGTCTTTATCATCATGTTTTTAGCAATCATACCGGTCATTATGAGCACTAACTTTACCACTAATAAATTCCATGACATGTAATGGTCTGAATTTTCTCGAACCCACCCTTTGTTGTTTTTAGGCGTTGAGGGAGTCTAAGGATGTATCTAGTAATTTTTGGGATTTGGGAAAGTTTATATTGAATTAAGTCTATATGAATTTTAAATAATTATATACTTTTGAGTTTAAACTTGATTTTTTTCTTAGTATGAGATGTTGCATATGAATTTAAAAAATGTTAGGTACTGATTGTTGGAAAAGTCAAAAACCTTTCATTTTGAAGATTTACCTGAAATTATGTTGTGAGAAAATATTGTGTATGGTGATCTGTCTAACACTACGTTGTGAGACAATGCAGTGTGGCAATTTTCCTAACATTATATTGTGGGAGAGCATAGTGTGCAATGCTCGTCCTTGACAATACGTTATTCGAAAGCGTAGTTTGTGCCGAGTCATTTACATTATGTTGTGGGATAAATGTAACCTCGATTCAAACCTTGATGTTACATTATGCATTAAATGTAACATCAGGGAAGATCTTGGCATTATTTTAGGCAATAAATGTAGTCTCGAGTCAAATCTCAATGCTACATTATGCAATAAACAAAATCTAAAGTCAAACCTTTACACTTGGTTATGCGGAAAATGTTGTCTCGAGTCGCATGTTGACACTACATTATGCGATAAACGTAGTCTCAAGTCAAAGCTTTGCACTGTACTATGTGATAATCACAACCCGAGTCAAGGATTAACATTGTGTTATTTGATAAACATAACCTCGAGGAGAGGCTTGAGATTACATTATGCGATAAACCTAATCTCAACTCAAAGCTTGATCTTACGTTGTGCAATAATGTAATATCAACTTATACCATGATATTACAATTATGTGTGATGTAAGAGGTGAATGTTTTAAAATGAAAATTAATGGAGTTGACTTCATTTCTTAAATGAGGAACACGTACTGGTGAGCCACAACATGGCACCATAACAAAAAGACCATTTAGTGATGCTTTTGGACTGGTGGTTTTCAAAACCACCGTTAAATGTTTCATTTAATTTTTTTAGAGATGGTTTTAGAAAACCTTCTATAAATACAAAAAATTATTATTATTATTTTATTTAATTTTCATGTTGGTTTTTAAAAATTGATGCCAAATTTAATATAATTATTATTAATAAATAATAAATAATAAATAATTTATATATATTATAAGTAATTAACAATTAGTAATAAATAATTAGTATTTAATATTTGACAATTTATATTTCTTTATAAAATACAATATTATTATTATTTTTTATTAATAATTATCCATTTTTAACTATTAAATATATTTTACTAATTAATAATAGTCCACAAGGTTTTAGTCGAGTGGTACCTGATGGTTGTACTTCTCGCACTCTGTGGGAACTAACATAGGGTCGAGTCCCGCCTGACTTAGACATTGTGTGTATTATGCACTAGTCAATTCAAAGTCATTGCCTAGTTAGGGAATGTGGGGCACGCTCTAGGAGTGTAACACATACGACACCGACACCGTATCAATGGGAGCGAGGATCAAATCCTGCCCCCAACATTTGGCCCTAGTTTTTGGGGTGATTGATTTCTTCTCCCCGCATGGTGCACGGGACTGGTGACAACAGTTGAGGTGTGGTGACGACTCCACACATGACTGTGCGGGGCAGTGACGACGAACCACAATTACGGCCGTGGGAAAGCATGAGGAGGACGTCGACACTGCTGGGAAAAGGTGTAGAGGACACAACAAGGGCAATCATCGGTGTTAGTGGGAAATGGTAGTGGCTACGACAAAGAGCATATGCGATAGGGGGGGGGGGGTCGTCAGCGTTGATGGGCGATGGCGTCAGGGCACGTGCGAGCTGGACCAGATGTGGGCAGGGCATTAGGTGGGATTGGGGTGGTTGCAAGCCGGGCATGCCTTGGGCCTACGGACCAAGTTTCCCCAAGGTAATTGCCTCAGGGCCTACATGTCATGTAATATGTTTCCCTCTACCCACTTAGAAAAAAAAAGCATTTGTTTAGTTTAATAATAAAGAGCTTCAACTCCATTTTTTTAAAACAACTAACAATTAATAATAATAATATGTAATATATAATAAATATATAAATATATACATATAAATATATTATATGAACTTATAAATAGATGTAAATATTGTTCACATTGAAAAATTCATTCCATGCACATTTTCGCATGATCCATGGTATACATATAAATATATTATATGAACTTATAAATAGATGTAAATATTGTTCACATTGAAAAATTCATTCCATGCACATTTTCGCATGATCCATGATACTATCCTCACAAACACAATACATGCCAAGTTTGAGTAGAAATGTGTCCCCATGCTGAGAGAAGAAACAGGTTGGATTTACATATATTGAAATACTTATCATACTCCGGGGGATGGAAAATCATCAGAATGTTACCCAATTCGGGGGCGTGGTGAAAACATCTAACTAGGGTGCACACAACATACCACAGAGGTGTAGTTCGCTTTATACGCATCGAATTGATTACTCGTGGGGCCCAAACGGTCTTACAGATCAAAAGTTATGACCATTTGAAGTCAGTTTCATTTTATCCAGAATAAAAATTGACATTCTAAAATCCCACATAACACTTTTCTCTGACCTCATAACACTTTGTTCCGAACACATAATACTTTTCCACGACTGGATAATGCTTCACATAGTTTGTGAAACACTCAGCCCGTAAACTGATGTCGTTTGCGGTCCAAGGCGGGGGATTTTAGCACCCCGAAAACTAAAGTTGTTTTCAGTCCAAGGCGTCATTTTATGATCCCTATATAGTAAAGAAACGACTTTGTGAAGTCCTATGTAGACAACCCTTTGCGAGACTTCTATGCATAACTCTTGCAAACCGCCCTCCTTCACAAAGTGCTATACGGCCGCCTATTGCTACATTGATGGATATTTCAGGAAAGTAGTTATTCACCACTTCCAATAAATACCAATTCCCACTTCGAGACATAGTAGGGGAAATGATAAGAAATGAGGATAGATAGAGGACGCGCTGAGGCTCAGACTGGATTCACTCCGAGAACCACTCAGGTAAAATTCTTGAGTTTCACAATAGGGAGGGCTTTTTCAATGTAATCCCATGAAGGCCCACTGTAAGAAAACCCCTTCGTAAAATAATTGCTTCACATATCATTCCATGCCAAATGCCATGCGACTCCCTTGTCGTTTATGGTATGAAACATCATTTTATGACCTCCCGCATAAAGAAGAAATCACTTTGCGAAGTTCCTATGCAGACCTTCCTCTGTGAAGCTCATATGAGGAAAACCCTTTGCGAGGATCCTATGTGGAAAACCATATGCAGACCTTCCTTTGTGATTCTAATATGCGGCAAACCCTTCGTGAGGCTCCTATACATAAAAACCTATGCGGACCTTTCTTCACGAAGCTCCTATGCGGTAAGCCCTATACGAAAAAACATATGTGCCAAACCCTATGCAACTGACCCTATATGAAAAATGATATGCGGCTAGCCATATGCAGAAAATTATAGATACCCTATCCTTTTACACATATTATTACATGATTTAAAGTATAATTATCCATCAAATACAAACCAAGGATTGACAAGTCTAGTGTCTTTGAAAGACTAGGTACATAATTAGAAAACATGAAACCAGAATAAAACATTTTTTTATAATCTTCATAATGAGCTCCTAACTTTCTTTGAGCCCCTACATCTGCATAGGATAACCTGATGAATACATAGACAAAAGGGATGAGCTAAAAAGCCCATTCAGGGAGTAAACATGGGAATGAAGCATAACACATGAGTTAGAAGGTATAACATGATAACATAGAAGGAATGGCTCATGAATAAACATGAATAAACATATGGATTCATAACATATAGAACCTGGAATAATATGATCATGGAAATATAAGAATGTTGCAGCAACACATAACATGACATAAACATGTGTCAAGACTAACTGCCAAGACTATATCACATGGTGGACAAAGTCCCATATTGAAATAGTTTTACTCCATAATCCCATGCATAACGTCTCATGAGACTAAAAATTACCCAATAAATTGGAGTGCTATCCTGGTGCACCCATCATAACTTTTTCATGCATATGTGTTTCACATAAAGAAATCAAACATAAGGAATAATCATAAAGGTTACCCATGAAAAGAAATGAGTTTCATAATCATGTCATAAGGCATAACCAAAGGGTGTATCAAAATGGTATCCATGAAAGAAGGGATTAAGTCATTTATGGACAATCATAAAGTAAAAATAATAATATACCATGAATAATGACGTCCAACTAGAGTGAATACATGAAAAAGAGTGTTTAGGAAACTTTAGAAATGATCCACTTTAGTGCGGTTTAAGGGAAAAGATTAAAAAGTATTTAAAGTGGACAAAAACATATTTGTTTGTATAAAATCATAAATAAAATAAGATTGTTTTTCATGATAAAATGAGAGATTTTAGAAAAATATTTTCGGCTTAATATAGTTTATGGAGAGTACTTGAAAATGGGTAAGAAATAGAGAAATTCCCTATAATCGGGCATGCTTATCAAGAGAAATTGAGAAGAGAACCTTTTTGAAACATGTATTTCCAAATAAAGATGAATTGATCTATATAAACATGTGTGGAACATTTACATAGAATTCAAGAGAAGTATATAAGAGGAATGAAGGGGTAAAGAGAGAGAAAGTGTAAGCCAAATGAAAAAAATGAAGGCACATAGAGATCCCTTACCTTATGTTCGAATGTGTTCTACACTTGAAATTATCGTCTTTGATAATCAAATTAGATTAATTAATTAATTAATTCATAACCTTATTCTACATGTATTTTATTTATTATAATTTTATTAAGTTCATTTATGGTAATTTTGATGAGTTATAAAGTTCAATTTCATTGTTCTGGGAGCATTTGTTTCCATGGTTTTATGATCGGTTCACTTGTATATAATTATGAAAGTTCTTTTAAAACGGGATTAATTATTCAGAAGTGAAATGAAGTGGTATTAATGAACTTATAGAAGTCTAAATGGTCCCATATATCATTTTTTTCTGGTATGGGGATGATTCATTTGATAAAACATTAATGATAAATATTTAGTTTATTTTGGCGGTTTTTCCGACCATCATGAATTAGTTTTGTTTTATTTAATATAATGTCTATTTATTAGTTCTAGAACATGAAATAAGTTATATAATATATATATATATATATATCAATCTGATTTAACTATAATAATAGTTTTATGACCATCCTTGAAGGCAGTAATGGAAAACGAAAAATCATTATCCATGGAGACAATAAACCGCCATAATTTGGACAATGTTTTCATTTATTTGATTGAGAGGAGATGAGAAAATAGGTGGAAATAAAATATTCCATCAGTAATATAAAATTACAGTATATAAATGATATTGGGGTTATTATGCTTTTATGGATGGAGGAGGTGATGAGAAGGTAGAATAAGAAATGAAATTAAAAGAGATGGTTTGAGAAAGATACCTCTTGAATATCACCTCCTTGAAGGGCCTCTTAAAGAAGATGAAATTGGTCTTTTTTTAGACTATCAATACTTAGACATGGGGAAGAGGCTAGGGAAGATAATTGGGTAACATATTGACAAGTTACAAGGCTTAAAAGGTGGGAGGAGAAGGGGTAATATTTATTGGGGGAGGAGAGGGGTGTTTTTTATTATAATATTCATTAGTTTATTATTTTAGATCAAGAATATCAATAGTGTTGATTCTTATGACTAAATATAGTAAATGGTTCAGGAGATTTTGAACCAATGAGTTCTTACATCACCCATGACTCAAAAATTCATGTATTTAGCTTATAATGTTAAATACTGCAAATTACCGTATTTCACTATTCACTAAAAACTCAACTATTTTATAAAAATCCACCACAACCATTTTTAGAAGCTTAGATTTTTAAAATGGAATCCATTTTTTTTAAATATTTTTTTAAATATGAGAAATTTATTTTTTAAATAAAATCACCATTTATTAAAAAAATTCAGATTTTAATATCATAATCAATTTTATGACCCTTTGAAAAATTAATTAAGCTCACATAAAATTATCGTATAATTATAATAAAATATAATATTAATTTATAAATTTATTTTATGAAAAAAATTCTTTTAAATAATTATATTAATTATAAAATTGTAAATAAACATTTATGTTTTACAATAATACCAACACCTAATTTATCATTTTTAAAAAATTTATTTACTTATATCATGAAATAAATATATCATATTTTCATTTATAAGATACCTAAATTTTATTTTATACATTCATAAGTAAGGTTACTATTATAACAACCTGATTACTATTCCTAATGATCAGATTACTATTCCAATAGTCTGATTTATAACGATCATATAGGTTTCTTAATTTCTATAAATACCACTTATTTCATTCATTATTCATTCACTTATACTTTCTCTCAAGGTTATTTATTTTCATCTTCAAAATGAATATTATATTATTAAAATTATGTTTTACTTCTACAGATTTTTTCATGAGTGTGGTCATTCTAATGGACCGAGCATATCTAAATTTTCCCATTCTTATTATTTTATTTTCTATTTTTTATTTTGCTATAATATTTGGAATTCTCATCAGTTTATTTGACGACTAATGTATCATTATTCATTTATGAGTATAATGTTTCTATTGGGTTCTCTATGTGATGTATGTGTTTTATGACATAATTATAAGAAGAGAAATTCCATTGATAAAATTCCAAGTCGTTACATTGTTCCCCCTTGTAAAATTTCACCCTTGAAATTTCGTTTTACATACTAAGGTGAAAAGAGGTGATGATATTTATCCTTCATCACTTCCTCCGGTTCCCAAGTCACCTCTTCATACTTATGATTTCTATATAGTACCTTGAACATGTGAGTGGTCTTGTTAAGTAGAACCTTGTCTCTACGGTCCAAAATCTTCACTGACTGCTCCTCATAAGAGAGATCATTTTCCAGCTGCACCACCTCTGAGTTCAGTACATGTGATGGATCTGATATGCACTTCCCCAAGAGGGATACATGGAATACATCATATACTTGATACATGGTTGGTGGAAGTTCTAGTTGATAGGCCACAACTCTGACACGATCAAGAATCATGAAGGGCCCGATGTACCTGAGACTTATCTTTCCCTTATTCCCAAATCTCATGACACTATTCCATGGAGATATGTGGAGGAATACTTTTTCACCAACCTCAAACTCTAAGTCCTGTCGACAATTATCTACACAACTCTTCTGTTGACTTTGTGTAGCCCGAATATGCTGATGGATGGTGTAACACTCCAAGACTTTATACAATATTTTCATTTTATAATAAATATCATTTTTTTCTATCTTTATATGCAACACTATTTTAAGATTATGCTACACACTACACTGAGTTAGCTTGTGTTACATGCAAAACTAGGTTTTACCGCCTTTTAATGGCGCACCTATTTTAAAATTAAATTTTGACAATTTTATAAATTTTATTTATCAAAATAAACATCATTTTTGGACTCGTAATATGGAAATTATCTTAGGGTGAATTTTTGGTATTTTTATGAGAAATTTCATTTTTTGATGAAGAATAAAAATACCACGTTTTAATTAAAAACAGGCCTTTCATTTAAATAATTATTACTGTTAAATTATATTTTAAATTGGTTATTAAAGTAAAAATAGATAAATTATACATATATTAATCCAATTTAGGTTATTGGAATCATTTTTATATTGAAATTATATATAAAAACTTATTGAACATTTGAATGTTTTTACTTTAAAAATATACTTTCTCATCACGTCTGCAGGATTAGTGTCAATCTTAATTTTTCCACTTATGTGATTTTATTTTTGAAAAATGGACATACAAAGTTGTAATCAGTAAAATATTTGTGGTCTAATAAGATCAACTTAATTTTTGACCACAAAGAATAGTGAAAGTAAATAAAATTAATTACAATGATTAAGATAAAATTAAGCTTAATAAGAGACTAAACCTTAATCTTAAGGACCAAAATGAAATATACACTTGTCCAAAATCCATTGGCATCCAATAGTTCTAACATATATCCTATTGGTCATAATTTTATGGGTTATTGATATATTATTAAATGGAAGTGCCATATATAAAAGGTCAAGGAAAAAAGACAAAAAGGGAACTTTCCTTACCTTTAACATTTATAAAACATTGAGATATGTAAGAAACATCACATTTTAGGTTATACACATCCTTTTTAAATATAAATGGGTTATTTTAATCATATCAATTTATCAATAAATTTTAAAGATGATTTAGTTACTTAAAATGCTTAGGAAATGCCAACATAGTGATTATTTAGTTAATAATTAACTAAAATAAATGATACTATAAATATTAAAAGTGAAATATATTGATTGAATTATTATCATTAATTATTTTTTATATGAATATATCATGTTACACAGATTTAAACTTAATATATTTTAATTCCAATATTATTTTTATATTTTAAAATTTAAATTAAATAAATAATGTCAAAATTGACATTATTGTTATTTTACAATAAATGATATCTTATTAAATGATTTAAAATTAATAAAAAAATCCTATATTATTCCAAGTGATTTGTAAGTATTAATAAATATTAAATATGATATATTAATGGACTAATTTATATTTTATAATTAACATACTGACCCATATATTGTAAAAATGTTGTTAACACGATTTGGGATTAAAAAGTATTTTAACACATCATATGTTCTTGTTTTAAAATTAATTTCCAAAAAACCATGGGATTTTTACTTTATAAATTAGATATAATATTAATAATTAAGTATCTATATATTTTCTAATAAATATTACTTTGGTTTTTTATTAATGGTTAAATTAATAATGTTATAAAACTAGATGCTTTAATAAAAACCAAAATGATAAAATTGGGGAATCTTAGAAGTTAAGAAACCAAATTATTAAAATTCATATATTTTTGTGTGGTGGAGGTTTCCATATACCATTATTACCATTTAATCCATTAGTTTTATATTTTTGAGTCACTTTAGGTAGGTTTTTCCTCCCATTAATGAATACCTTTTGGTATTTACAAGAGCGCCACTCCCCCTCAATTATTAAAAGGCAAGCACTCTACGCCTTACTAACACCCATAAATCCTATTTGAATAATAAATTTTTTTCCCAAATAGTCTCCCAACATCCCTAAAATTGAACTAGAAGCCTCCATTTGGACATAAATCCATACAAGGAATCCTCTTAGTACAAACCAAAAGGAGTTACCTGATTAAGAGGTAACAAACTTCCTTAATCATTTTAGTTTTATTTCCATTATCCACCCCTAAAATATATTTATTATATGATTATATAAAAATACCTATATTATAAATATAATAGGATTTTGTTATATTAATATTTCTATCTACACTTATACACACCTCCATCTAATGGGTAACGAACATACTGTTTCTGTGTACGACAATCTACTGCTTCACAAAACGATGATTGTTCATTTATCCATTACCACCTCATGGTGACCATTATGATGAAAAATCTGTTTATATATGATATACATGATATTTATTATATCTTTATACTTATTTAATCCTTTTATAATGCATACCTTTAATACTTTTAATTTTGCGTTAATATGATAACATCATTTGAGGAAGTGTGGACTAACGCCCCCTCAAAGCGATGTGATTCATTCACACCATACACAGAATGTATAAAGGATGATTTTAATAAAACTATGTAACATATATAACATAGATATGATACGAGAATTAAAATATACATATTTATTATTTATTTTTCATTCTTTTAATAAAACAATGAAATAAAATTAGCGTTTATGCGTACGTACGACCTATCATCTCCATTAACAGTGAACTTCATTTCTAATCTCCAAATATAATGGAATACTATAAATACATGCATACTGATTATATATGATAATAAGTCATGATTTAAATTCTATATATGATGAAACCATTATATAATTAATGATAAAAACAAATAAAAAGTTAAAACTTACTCGAACAAACAAGACAATTAACAACTGAAATAGTGAAATTAATGAAAGTTGTTAACAAATGGGTAATGACATATTATAAGAAGTTAATATATGGTATTATAAACATGGGTATGGTTCTATTATAATTTATAAAAATATTTTAAACCACTATATAAGAGGATAAATACCACACAAAAAGGAAGGTTAAGGTAAGGGAAATTCGTCTCAATTTACATTTCATTGAGACTTATTTGTTATTATGTGCCAATTCACTTTTATTTGGTGTATATACTATTTTTTTTCATATTATATCAGGAATCACATTATTCTCATGATATTATAAATTTCATTTTATATTATTCCTTAATAGTAAATTATGATTTAAATATTTCAAAGTGGTATGAGACGCTTTGAAATGTTTAATGATTATTCTCCTCAAGAATGTTCTTAATGATTATCTTTGAAATATCACTTATTTTTTATGACTGTTAACTTTATTTTAAAACAATAACTTTATTGTAATAATTTTTCATTGGAAATTTACTTGAATATATATATTTTCATACAATGGATATTATTATTTCCTAAACCATATATCATCTTACATAGGATGTTTACTTTGATAGTTATTTGTTTAACTGGAGAATTATTGATAAATCCGTATTTCTCATTCAATACAGTTATTTGATAAGGAATATTATTTATTTTGATTATTAATTATGAGGAATTATTTGTATTGTAAATGGAATGTGGAGCTCAAAATTTATATATATCCTTGATGCATCGACATGTTCTCATGAGACAAATAAGTTGGCCAAATTAAACGAGTTTTTATCCATAGTTTTAAACTGTCTTGTGAAAGGTCTTGATGATATAGGTTTTCCTATGCCTCAGACATTTCATCCATTAAGAAATAATTCCCATCGCTTAGTTTTAGTTATTATTCATCCATGATATTTTTTATAGAAATATCTATGGATACATTTCATTTCAGTTCATTGATTAAAAGGCATGTGTTTTGGTTTCTTACCTTGCCATATTGATTTTTCCTTATCTAGTTATTTGAATAGCATGTGTTATTAGTTATTTAAATTTACATGTTAATTTATTCCTCTTGATTCATTATTTCTTTCACTTTAATTACCCTTACTAATTATTTGAGCTCACCCTTATTATGTTTCATTCCCTAGGTTACGAAGAAGAGCACTTTGAATAAGCATTCATGGACACAGTTTATTTCAGTTTATTGTGTAGCTTGTTTTATTTTATTTTACAATTTTATTATGGGTATTATGTATGTAATATGTCTTTATAATATTTCTAAACTAATCGGTCCACTATGATTTGTTTCCTTATAACAATTCCAATGTAATAAAATAATGCATCGCCTCCAAGATTATGGGTTCAGGGTGTTATAGTTGGTATCAGAGGAAGTTTAATAACAAACTTGAAAACTAGATTTATAAAACATAGGTTAGGGAACATAAAAATCAAGATAGAGTTTTAGGATAATTATATAAGAACATCCTATAATTTTGGTAAGGTATATATTATTTGGATATTCCTAGAAATACATCCTTGTCTAGATATTACAAGTGGATGTGGTTTTGGAACAGATGTACCTAGGAGTAATAACTCCAAAAATGTGTTCCGGGCCTGACTCAGGGTAAGTCGGTACATGAAAATGGGCCTTACTTATCACTTGGTTTGAAACTCCCATGGGGATACACTTAGGATAATTTACATTTTATTTACCTACCATTATGAAGGATTTAGAAGTAAAGATTTACCCAAAGTAGCCAAAGTAGCCAAAGTTTATGATTCTAGGATTCACGATGCATAAATTTATGTGTTATAAATATTTGGAATTATAAATTATGTTATGATTTAATCTAGTATATTCCATTGTTTATAAATGGAACCTAGTAAAAGGAATGTCAAAGTAAGAAGGATCAAATCTTTCATGGTCTTAAGCCAACATTTCAAAGGGAAATAGTCTCCCAAAAATTATCATCATATGGGGAAATAGTATCATGTGAAAATGATATGGGTAAATAATTCAAAAATTCCTATGTCTTTGAAGGAAACCAAGACAATAATAGGTCATCTGAGCACCATGAAAAAGGTATTGAGTCGAATAAGATGAAGGGGAAGAAGTATTTTCCCACATGTGATAATTGTGGCAAGAAACACTATGGTACTTGATTGAAGGGAATGAGAGTTTTTAATAAGTGTAGAGAAAAAGAACACCAAGTTTGTGATTTCAAGAGAGAGAAAAAATATTCCAATGTACAATGCTTCAACTACAAGGAGATGAGACACTATATGAATCAATGTCCCAAGCGTCAAAGGAATATACCCCAAATGATGCTATTGGATAATTATCAAGTTGTGCTACTACCGAAAATGAAGAGGAATGATTAATATTCCTATTAAAGAATTATTTAATTTGATTTTTTTCAGTAATGTACTGGTTATAAGAATTATGGAATATATAAGGATTGTACTGTAGTACTTTTTCATTAAGGATTTGAGATCATAAGTTGAATGGTACCAGGAAAAGTTATTTAGCAGAAAGTTAATTTTTTTAGAAAACACATGATTGAGGGAAATAAAACCATTAATATGTTCCTGATATTAAGATAATGATGAAGAAATGATTGATTGTATAAGTGATAACTACCTTAAAATTAATTAATGACTTTTCAAAAAGCGTTCTATGCTATTATTGATGGAGTTTATAACACTTTTGAATTTAAGGAATATATCCAATAACATATGTCTTACATAAGAAATAAGGAATAATTCATGTTTACAATAAGTTTTTTATAGTGATTCTATTTATTACTATATTTCAAGAAGATAAATGATGAAGCTATTCACATGTTTGGAATGTGAAAATTTAGACCTGCTTCATGTTGATTAAAGGCTAATGATAAAATTTAGTTTTGTAAATTCAGTGACCTTCCTTCCAAAGTGTTGGATAATAATATTTTGTAAAAGTTAATAATTTATAAAATGGTTGATCATTGGATGAAATTTTAGAGGTAAATGTATTACTTCACCATATGATGCATCTTTTTCTAAGAGATGAAGTAGAAATAGTTCATGGTGTAATCAAGAAAAAATATTATATTTATAGAAACATATATTTACTTATATTCATAGTGTGTGAAAGAATTTATAAACTCTAGGGAAATTGGTATTGAAAATGATTTCCTATTATCATCATCTTTGATGATATCAATTACCATTATTCACAACTATGGTTTATGGTTTTGTGTTCAATAACTTTCATCTGAACATGTTCTCTTGCACTCTCCATCAAAACTTGATTGTTAGATTTTTCTTCTGTATCCATGTTTATATTCTCCACCTATGTTACCTATTTATGTGACCATTGTACTTTCATTTATCTATTATTAATAATATGTGATGTTAACCCTATTTAAGATGTGGGTTTTTCAAAAATAGTTTATCTTCAAATATCAATCCCTTGATTGCTAAGATCAAGTTTAAATTGCAAGGGCGCAATTTAATTAAGGTGGGGAGAATGTAACACCCCAATAATTTACAATATTTTCATTTTAGAATAAATATTATTTTGTCTCTATTTATATGCAACACAATTTTAATCTTATGCTACACACCACACCGAGTTAGCTTGCATTACACGCAAGACTGGGTTTTACCACCTTTTAGTGGTTCACCTATTTTAAAACTAAATTTTGACAATTTATAAATTTTATTTCTCAAAATAAACATTATTTTTGGATTTGGAATTTTTAAACCATCCTAGTTGAAATTTTGGTATTTTTCTGAGAAGTTTAATTTTTTTATGAATAGTAAAAATACCACGTTTTAATTAAAAACAGGCTTTTCATTTGAATAATTATTAGTGTTAAATTATATTTTAAATTGGTTATTAAAGTTGAAATAGATAAATTATACATATATTAATCCAATTTAGTTTAGGAGAATCATTTTTATATTTAAATTATATATAAACACTTATTGAACTTTTGAATGTTTTTACTTTAAAAACCTGCTTTCTCGCAGCGTTTACAGGATTAGTGTTAATCTTAATTTTCCCACTTATATGATTTGAATTTTAAAAAATGGAAATACTGTAATGACCCAATGTTTTTAAATGGAAATTATATTCTTATAAATATGTCATAAAATCACATGAAAACACAACATAATGAACTACAAAGTGCTAAGTGACCTTTAAACATAAGTTTTTTACTTCTATGTTTGGAATTTCAAAAATACGACATACACGATTGTGTTCAAGATGATTTTTAGGGTCCAATAAGAAAAACTTAATTTTTGGCGAATAGTAACCTACCCTTATGAATATTAACCTACCCTTATTAATAGTAGTATGACCCTTTTTAATATTAAATTGTCCAAAATAAGAGAAACCTTACCCATGAATAATTAAATAAAATTTAGGCATCTTAGAAAGTGACCATTTAACCATAGTAAACGTTTTGGTATTTTTGTAAGTCATAAATAATTAATTATAATTAGTTAATTAATTTAAAAGAAAATATATTTTCTTAAAATGTTTTCATAAATAAAAAAATATATGTCTTCTAGTTTTTATATAATTTTATAAGACCCTATGTAATTTTTGAAAGCATTATAAAATCAGTTTTAATTTTAAAAACTGTATTTTTCAAGTAAATTATGATTTTAATTAAATATTAAATTAATCATATTTAGAAAATTATTTTTGAAAACTGTACTTCATTTTTGGATTCTACACGTCGAAAAATGGTTGGGGTGAAATTTTGGTATTTTTCTGAAATACTTGAATTTTTGATGAATAGTGAAATACCATAATTTACAAAATAAGCTAAATAAGTTAATTATAGAGTGATGTATGTTGTTCTACTGATGTAAACCCACTTGGTTCGGGAATAAATGATAAAATTACTATTCTTGGTCATGGAAGACTCACTATTCCTCATCTTATGGAGAAATAATAAATTAATGAATTTTATATTAAGAAAACCCCTCTCCCTTCCACTATAAAAACCACCCTTCACACCCTCATTTCCTCACACATATAAAGCTTGAAGACTTTTATAAAATCTGCCCAAGAATCTTCTATAGCCCCTCCCCCACGTCCAAAAGATTATGGTCTCATCAAAAGACCAAGCTTAGGCCCCTTAAGGAGGATCTCAAGAGGAGGATTCAAGAGGTAATTTATCTCATTCTTTTCCTTTAAATTCCTTTCAATTTCAAGTTCATTTCTTATTCTCTATCCACCTATGTTTATCCAAATGGTATTGTAACTCCATTATCATACATATACTAGAATGTTATGATACTAATGGGATTTTATACCATCCAAACCCCTTCTCCTCTTCCTTCTATTTTATAAAAGAAAATGTTGTTCGTGAGGTGTTAATCTAACGACATATTTTCTTTTTTTCATTTCTACCTTCAGATCTGGTCATGAAACCATTTTTATGGTTTAAACAGAATATTTTATGTGTATTAGGTCTTATTTAAAGTTCTGGAACTAACTTATGTACATATTACTAAATTATTAATCAAAACAAGTTCATTGTGGTCGAAAAACCGTCCAAATTAACTCAAACAATCATCATTTAATTCTTATCTAATGATTCATACACATGGTATAAAATTTAATTAATTATAATATCATTTTAAATTCTTAAATATCATTAATAAAATGTAATATCAGTTCTGGATGTTTACCCATATTCTACCCGAACTTCAATTTATGAATACAAGTGAACCGCTCAAGAAAACCATAAAAACAAACATTCGCGAACAATGTTTTTAAACCCTATAACACATCAAAAGGCCCATAAAATAACATAATGAAACTAAAATTAACCATATTCATGTATAAAAGGTTCTTGAATTTCTAATTAATGAATATAATGTCATTATACAGGACATTAAAGCGAAGGAAGCGTCCAAATATAAGGTTTGGGGAAATTCTCGAACCCAAATTCCATCCTTCGGGTTCTCCCTCTTTCACTCATTTTTGATATGGTTACTCCTTAAAAATCTTTTGATCACCATTTTCTTTCCTTTTATGAGATATACACATTTTTTACTGGTATTTATGTCAAACCAAATGTTTTCCAAAAGAACTCTTGTTTTAAAAATACACCTTTTACTTCTCATTCACGATTGAAAGTTCTTGTAATATATATGTTATTCCCTCTTTCTTTTGGGAACCCAATGTTTATGAATGTGTTATTATGAGATTAAACCCATTCCTTTTCATGGGTTAGTCATGTTCATTTTTGTTATATGTAATGCATGATAAATGATAATGTTATGATGTGACGGGTGTGCCAAGAATTATATAGCGCAATATGAATGTTTAAATGTGACGGGTGTACCCGGAATTATACAACGCTCTAATGCATTGGGTAAAATGATGAATTTCATGAGTAAATATAAAATTATGTGTGAAAAATATTCTATCTTTGTTCAAAAGTATGTGTGGTAGTTAATCACTAAGACATGATGTTTCATTTTTATGCATTGCCACATTTCAAGTCTTATATTTATGCTTCCTCTTATGTTCATGATCTTTTTCCTATGTTATAATTATGCTCACCCCATGATATATTATTCTTATATGTCCCCTTACTGGGATTCTAGCTCACCCATTTTTATGTATATCCTCAGGTGACTACATGTACTAAGGAGAGGTCAAGTTCCAGTAAGAAGCTAGAGAAGAAGAAATTGAATAAATGTTTATGCTCGATGTTGTAATTGTTATGTATGGTCCTAGTTTTCCCAAGACACTAAACCGTTTGATCCTATATGTGTAATAATATTATGTTATTTATCTTTAAAATGATGTAATAGTAATGTAAAAAAGGTTGGGTCGCTATATATACATGGTTTTAATAAGTATAATATTTGTGGTCTAATAATATCAACTTAATTTTTGACCAAAAATATTAGTGAAAGTGATTAAAATTAATTACGATGATTATGGTAAAATTAAGCTTAATAAGGGAATAAAACTTAATCTTAAGGATCAAAATGACATGGAAACTTGTCCAAAATCCATTGTCTACTAATAATTAGATCATATAACCTATTTTTTATAATTTTATGGGTTATTGGGATATTATTAAATGGACATTCCCTATATAAAATGTTAATTATGGAAGAAGATAAAAAGGGAAATTTCCTTACCTTTAACATTTATAAAACATTGAGATATGTAAAAGAGATCAAATTTTAGGTTATATATATACTTTTAAAATATAAATGGGTTATTTTTGTCATATTAATTTATCAATAATTTTTTGAGATGATTTAGTTACTTAAAATGCTTAGGAAATTCCAACGTAGTGATTATTTAGTTAATAATTAACTAAAATAAATGATACTATAAATATTAAAAGTGAAATATATTGATTGAATTATTGTCATTAATTATTTTTGTAGATGAATATATCATTCTAAATAGATATAAAATTAATATATTTGAATTCCAATATTTTTTTGATATCTTAAAATTTAAATTAAATAATTAATGTCAAAATTGACATTATTGTTATTTAACAATAAATTATATTTTATTAAATGGCTTAAAATTAATAAAAAATCATATATTCTACCAAGTGATTTTTAAGTATTAATAATTAATAAATATTAAATATGGTCTATTAACGGACCAATTGATATTTTATAATTAACATATTGACCCATATATTGTAAAAACCTTGTTAACAAGTCTGAGATTAAGCAGTGTTTTAGTGCGTCACATGCGGTTGTTTTAAAATTAATTTGAAAAAAATATGGGATTTTTATTTTATAAATTATATATAATATTAATAATTTAGTATCTATATATTTTCTAATAAATCTTACATTGGGTTAGTCTTAATGGTTATATTAATTAGGTTATACAACTGGATGCTTTAATAAAACCCAAAATGATTACATTGGGGAATCTTAGAAGTTAAGGAACCAAATTATTAAAATGCACATATTTTTTATGGTTGAGGTTTTAATAAACCATTATTCCACTTTAATCTATTATTTTTCCATTTTGAGTCACTTTATATAGGTTATACCTCCCATTAATGAATACCTTTTGGTATTTATAAGAGTGCCACTTCCCCTCCACTATAAAAAGGTAAGCACTCTACCCCTTACTCACACCCCTAAAGACACTTGGGATCATCCAAAATCTGCCCAAATAGTATCCAAACATCCCTACCATATACCTATAATCCTCAATTTTATCACAAATCCATCCAAGTAAGCCTTTTGGTACAAACCAAAAAGAGTTACTCGATTAAGAAGTAACAAAATTTCTTTATCTTTTTAGTTTTATTTCCATCCTCCACCCCATAAAATCTTATTATTTTATGATTATATAACAAAAATAGTATTATAAATATACTAGGATGTTGTTATGTTAATATTTATATCTATAGTTACACACACATTCATCTAATGGGTAACAAACATACTGTTTCTGTGTACGGTGATCTACTGCCTCACGAAACGATGATGATTCATTTTTCCATTACCACCTATCATGGTGGAAATTATGATGAACACTATATTTATATATGATATAAATCATATTTATTATGTATTTATACTTCTTTAATAATTTTATAACACATACCTTTAATACTTTCCATTTTGTGTTAATATGATAACATCGTTTGAGGAAGTGTGGACTACTGCCCCTCGAAGCGATGTGATTCATTCACACCATACATGGAACATATAAAAGTTGATTTTAATAAAAATATGTAAAATATATAAAATATATATGATTATGAAATTGTAATATACATATGTATTATTTATTTTTCATTATTTTAATAGAAAAATGAAATGAAAGTAGCGTTCATGTGTACGTACGTCCTACTATCTTCATAAACGGTGCACTTAATTTCTAATCTCCAAATATAATGGACTACTATAAATACATGTAAAATGATTATATATGATAATAAATCATGGTTTAAATTATAGAGATTATTAAACCATGATATTATTAATAATAACAACAAATAACAAGTTAAAAATCACACGAACAAGCTAGGAAATTAACACCCAAAATAGTGAAATTAATGAAAGTTATTAACAAATAGGTAATGAGATATTATAATAAGTTAATATATGGTATTATAAACATGATTATGGTTTTGGTATAAGTTAGTAACATATTTTAAACCACTATACATGAGGATAAATAATACACAACAAAAGGAAGGTTAAAGTAAGGGAAATTCATCATAATTTACATTTCATTGAGACTTACTTGTTATTATGTGACAATTCACTTTTATCTGTTGTATATATTAACCTTTTCATGTTATATCACGAATCCCCTTATTATAATTATATTATAAGTTTTATTTAATGTTATTTATTTATAATAAATTACTATTTAAATGTTTCAAAGAGGTATGGGACGCTTTGGAATGTTTAATGATCATTCTCCTTAATAACGTTCTTAATGATTATCTTTGAAATCTCATTTTTTTTGTGATTGTTAAAATTATTTTGAAACAATAAATTTAATGTAATAATTTTTCATTGGAAATTTAATTGAATACCCATATTCTCATACAATGTATATTAGTATTTCCTAAATCATATAGCATCTTACACATGGTGTTTACTTTGACTGTTATTTATTTAACTAGGGAATTATTGATAATCCATATTTTTCATTTAATACAGGTATTTGATAAGGAATATTATTTATTTTAATCATTAATTATGAGTAATGATTTAGACTAGAAATGACGGGTGGATCCCAGACTTTATATAGCTCCTTGAAACATCAACAGGGTCTTATGAGATAAATAAGTTGGCCAAATTAAACGGGTTTCTATCCGTAGTTTTAAACCATCTTGTGAAAGGTCTTGACGATATAGGTTTTCATGTGCCTCAAACATGAAGTAAATTAAGAAATAATTTCCCTCATTTAGTTTCAGTTATTATTTATACATGATATTTTTCATTAACATATCTATTGATAAATTTCATTTCAGTTCATTGATTAAATGACATGTGTTTCAGTTTATTACCTTTCCATATTGATTTTTCCTTATCTAGTTATTTGAGTGGAATGTGTTGTTAGTTATTTATCTTTCCATGTTAATTTATTAATATTGATTCATTATTTCTTCTGCTTTACTTACCCTTACTGATAATTTAAGCTCACCCTTATTATGTTTCATTCCCAAGGTTATGAAGAAGAGAACCTTGAATAAGCATTCAAGGATGTAGTTTATTTCAGTTTATTTTGTAGCATGTTTTATTTTATTTTCCAATTTTATTATGGGTATTATTTATGTAATATAGCTTTCTAATACTGCTAAACTTATTGGTCCTTCTGTATTTTTTTCCTTATAATAATGCCAATATAATAAAATAATACACCGACTCCGAGCTTCTGTGGCTGGTGCGTTACAGATATTATTCACCTTTTCTATTATTTCCTTGACCATTTTAGGTCCCAGAAACTTATGTCCACCCACTTCATCCCAAAATTCAAGTGTACTACATATTTTACCAGAAATGGATTCATATAGAGCCATTTGGATGCTTGAGTGGAAACTATTGTTGTAATAGAACTTGACCAGTAGAAGATGTTGATCTCATCCTCCTTTGAAGTCTATTGAAAATGCTCTCAAAATTTCTTCCAATGTATGAATTATTCACTTATAATGACCATTTGTTTTGGGGTGATAAGCCATACTAAGGTTCAAATCAGTGTTTAGAGCTTGTTGGGGACTTTTCCAGAACTTGGAGGTAAATATCAGATCACGATTAGATATAATCGATAATGGTACTCCATATTGCCTCACCACTTCCACTGATTCATATCAATGTAATTTGGTTGAGTGAAAATTCATCTCAAATCATAATAAAGTGAGAAGTATTTGTAATATGATACACAATGACCTATATAGCATTATTTCCTATGGATGTATTTGAAAGAACAATGAAAAATTCCATGGTGATGTTTTCCCATTTCCATATAGGCATGGGTAATTGTTGCATCATTCTATTAGAATTTTTTCCTTTCAACCTTCACTTTCTAGAATTCTAGACACTTTTATATATATTCAACAATATTATTTTTTGTTTTTTTCCACCAATAGTGCTCTTAGAGATCTCGAAACATTTTGTGCTACCTAGGTGAATAGAGAAGGTTGAGCTATGTGAATCATTCAAAATCTCTTTATTTATCTCTAGATTGGATGATACACATAGTTGTGACCCAAATATTACAAATACTTCCTCATTAATTTTGAACTCTAAGGCCTTCTCCTTTCTTATAGCTCCCACCTTTTTCTATATTTCTACATCATCTCTTTGAGTACCTTTTTTATTCTCCATAAGGAATGGGTGAGCAATAATTTTAGAAAGGAATAATGATGTTCCTTCATTTATGATTCCCATGTATATCATTTGTAAGTCTAAGAATATTGGATCCCTCCCAATTCTCATCATTGATAAAGTTAAAAGATCATTTCTACTTAGAGAATCTACTACTTTATTTTCCTTACCAGGATGGTAATGGATTGAGAATCATAATACTTGATGATACCTAACCATCTTCGCTAGAGCATATTAAGGTCCTTCTATGTGAATTTATATTTGAGGCTATTGTGACCAGTATATATCTCACACTTATCCCCATAGAGATAATGTCGCCAGATATTCAACGTGAAGATCATAGCTACTAAATCTAGATCATGTGTGGGATAGTTTTTCTCATGAACATTCAGATACCTTGAGGAATAGGCTATTAATTTATCATTTTTCATTAGTACACAAGTGAAGACCTTCTTTGAATCATCACTGTATACCACAAAGAGTTCCCCACTTCTCGGTAGTGTAATTACTAGTACAATATTAACCTCTTTTTAACTATTTTAAGTAGTCTTAGCATTCAATGGTCCAGGAAAACCTTACTCCATTTTGATTTAGCTTGGTTAGTGGTTTTGAAAATTTTGTGAAGTTATTCACAAATCATAAGTAATACCTAGTTAGACCATGGAAACTACAGATCTCCATTATAGATGCTTTTTTTGGGCCTCTCTTAAATTGCCTTTGTTTTAGAAGGGTACATAGATATTCCTTTGCTGGTGATAAAGTGGCCCAAGAATGATACTTCCTCTATCTATAACTCACATTTACTATACTTTTCATGTAGTTTCTCCCTTAAAAATCCTTTAGCATAGTATTAAAATGTTCTTCGTGTTCCTCCTTTCTCTAGGAGTATATGAGAATATCATCTATAAATACTACCGCATATTTTTTGAGAAAATATCTAAATACTCCATTAAATAAGTCCATGAAAATTGCTGTATCATTAGTGAGTTAAAAGGGTATAACTATGAACTCATAGTGCCCATATCTTGTTAGAAATGTAGTCTTGTGAATATCTTCCTTCTTCACCTTTAATTGGTGATATCCCAATCAAAGATCCACCTTAGATAAATAGTAATACCCACATAGTTTATCAAACAAGTCATCTATCTGTGGAAGGGGATACTTGTTATTTATCATGATTTTTAAGTTCATGATAATCAATGAAGAGATACATCGATTCATCATTCTTCTTGATGAAGAGGACCAATGCACCCTATGGTGAAGCACTCAGGTATATAAAACCCTTGTCTAGATTCTCTTGTAACTGATTCTTTAGTTCCTCTAATTCAAAGACGACCATCCTGTAAGGAATCTTTGATATAGATATATATCTAGGTATAAGATCAATTGATAAATCAACCTCTCGGTTAGAAGGAAAACTAGAAAATTCTTCAGATAACACATCAATGTAGTCCCTTATAATGGGAATGTCTTCAAGCATGATCCACTCCTTTGTATTAATCATTTTAACTATATATGATTTCTCATAAAAAAAATAATATCCACAATTGAGATGATGATTCTAAAGAAGATTCAACTTCCTCCTTACACTTTTATAGTATTGGGGGATGCCTCGGGATGTGAAGAGTGATCACCCTATCCAAAAAACTGATGTTGTATTTTTATAAAGATAACAAACCCATGAACAATATAGTATTAAAATACACTAAAGTAAGTAAGACGAGATTTTCTAGGAGGTTTAGTCCAAAAAAATTAACCAGGGAGGAGTTATATACTTTAGATGAAATAATTTTCCCATTCACTATTCTCATAGATAAATCAACCTTCATATTTTGAGGTGGTGTTTGAATAGTTATACTAAACTTTCAAGATATGAAATAATGCATAAAAACCAAATCAAATAGTAAGTTCTCTATTCTTGAATGAATAACCAGTGTACCTGTCACCACAAAATTTTCAGGCTCCACCTCAATAGTAGTGATAGCATATGCCCTTCCTTGCTGCCTTAGAGGTTGTTTTTGTTGATTGTCTCTAAAAAACCTTGGCTTAGGGAATTGGATCTCATAATTCACATGTCCCTTATAGTTTAAACACAACACTACATGTTGATTGTTGATATAAACCTTCCTTTATTATTCCACATTAGCGGGCTTCTTCAAATCCCTTTGACAATAATTAGCTTGATGCCCCTCTCTTCCACATTTGAAGCACCTATTAGTTACCTTTATATAGTTTTTGGGATGCTTCTTCTCACACTTTTGAGATGTAGGATTTTGTGTTTTCTTCCATTCATGGGATTTATCTATTGATCCTCCCATATTAAACTCTATTTTTCTCTTTTTATCTATAATCCCACAATACCAATGAGAGTTTCCAATATCCATCTCAACCTTAAGGGTAAAATGAAAAATATTATAATAGATTTAAAAGTCTTGAATCACCAAGGATTTTTATATACTGGGCTTTAATCCAATAAAGAAGAGATGCACCTTACATTAGGTGTTCATGACAAAGCTGGAGGCGTATCATGCAAGACTTATAAAGTTTACCTCATATGTTCAGATAGATTCATCTCTATTTATCTTAAATCTAAGGAACTCCCTCTCCATCGTAAGATGGAGAGTTTGGGGAAAATATTTATTGAAAAATATTTTCTTTAATCCTTCCCAATCCATGGAATCAATTTCCTCCTTACACTTTATTTTTTTGATCAGCGTCCACCACTGATCAGATTTTCCATCAAAATGATAAACTACCAGTATGCCTTTCTCTTATTTTGATAATTTTAGAACAAATAATATATTCTCAATGGATTTAATCCATTATTCTGTTATGAGGGCCTCAGAAGATCTGTAGAATATTAGAGGTATTTTTTTATAAAGGATTCAACTACAACTTTCTATTTTTAGGAGAAGGAGGGAGTTCCACATGATTCAAGTTATTATTCATAACTTGATCCAATTGAGATAGTATTATCATAAATTTATGAGCTCTCATTCCCATCACATTTGTAATTTCATTATGAAAATCATCACATTGCCTATAATATTGGTTGTTATCATGGGTTATCCTATTTCCCACCACTAATTAAACAAATATAAAAAATACAATTAGGGTTATTTAATACTTATCTAATGATCATATAAAAAAGAAACCATAAACATAGAGGGAATAAATTATAAATGAAAACTATATCCTAACTTATGATTCCTTAGGTTTCAACATAGTTTATCTATGTTGATATAATTATCCCTAGGGTTCTTACTAAATTTTTATATTCCCGATCCTTGAAAATAACTAGACCATGCTTTGATACAAACTATAGATACCCTAGAATTTTACACATATCATTACATGATTTAAAGCATAGTTATCCATCAAATAAAAACAAAGGATTGAAAATTTTAGTGTCTTTGGAAGACTAGGTACATAATTAGAAAACATGAAAATAGAATAAAGAATATTTTTATTAATGTTCATAATGAACTCCTAACTTCCTTTTAGCTCCTACATCTGCATAGGATAACCTGGGGAATATATAGAAAAAAAGGATGAATTAAAAATCCTAGCAAGAGAGTAAACATGGGAATGAAGCAAAATACATGAGTTAGAAAGCATAACATGATTATATAAAAGACATGGATCGAGAATAAATATATGAAAGAATAACATATAGAACATTGAATCATATGATCATGAAAAAATAGGAATGTGGAAAAAACACATAACATGGCATAAACTTGAGTCAAGTTTAACAGTCAAGACTATATCACATGGTGGACAGAGGTCCATAATAGAATAGGTTTACTTTATAATCCCATACAAAACATCTCATGTGACTAAACATTACCCAAAGAATTGGAGAGATATATGGGAACACCAATCATAACATGTACATGCATATGTGTGACACATAAAGAAATCAACTATAAGGAATAATCATAAGGGTTACCC
Source organism: Viscum album (assembly GCA_963277665.1). Lineage (NCBI taxonomy): Eukaryota > Viridiplantae > Streptophyta > Magnoliopsida > Santalales > Viscaceae > Viscum > Viscum album. The sequence goes on along the minus strand of OY728126.1, from coordinate 1,389,248,659 downwards.
ATGGAAAAAATGAGTTTCATAATCATTTCATAAGGAAAAACCAAATGGTGTACAAAAATGGTGTCCATGAAAGAAGGGATTAAGTAATTTATGGACAATAATAAATTAAAAATAATAATAGATCATGAATAATGATGTCCAACTGAAGTGAATACATGAAAAAGAGTGTTTAAAAACTTTAGAAATAAAAAAATTTAGTGTAGTTTAAGGTAAAAAATTAAAGAGTATTTAAAGGTAAAAATTCATATTTGTTTGTATAAAATGAAAAATGAAAAAAATAGTTTTTCATGATAAAATAAATGATTTTAGAAAAATGTTGGTTAATTAAAATAGTTTATGGAGTGTACATGAAAATGGGTAAGAAAAAAATAAGTTTCCTTTAATCGGGATTGATTATCTAGAATAATTGAGAATGGAACATTTTTGAAGCATGTATTTCCCCATAAAAAAGGATGAATTGAGGTATATACACATGTGTGGAAGATTTACATAGAATTTAACATAATTATATAAGAATAATGAAGAAATACATTGGAGGTAAATAGAGATAAAGTGTAAACCAAATGAAAAATAAAGAATGGTTGTGCTATCACTTGGGGGGGATATGGCTTGCCTTTCTAGCCTATGTGTGTGTTGTGTGTGTGTTTAATGTAAAAAAAGGTTTGGAGAGATCCCTTACCTTATGTATGAATGCATTTTCACTCACACTTAATGTCTGGGATAATCAAATTAGATACATTAATTAATTAATTAATAACCTCTTATACATGTATTTGATTTATTATAATTTTATTAAGTTCATTTATGGCCATTTCAATGAGTTATAAAGTTCAATTTTATCATTTTGGGAGCATTCATTTTCACGGTTTCATGATCGATTCACTTGTATATAATTATGAAAGTTCTTATCAAATGAGAATAATTATAAAAAAGTGAAATAAATTGGTATTAATACACTTTTAGAAGTCTAAATGTCCCATATGTCATTTTTTATGAGGACGATTCATTTGATAAAACATTAATGATAGATGTTTAGTTTATTTTGGCGTTTTTTCTGACCATCACAAACTAGTTTCATTTTATTTAAAATTATGTATAAATATTTGTTCCAGAATATGAAACAAGTTATAATATACATATTATAATTTTATTTGACCACAATAATTGTTTTATGACCAGCCTTGGAGGTGGTAATGGAAAACGAAAAATCATTATCCATGGAGACGGTAAACCGTCATAATTTGGACAATAGTTTCATTTCTTTGAATAAGAGGAGATGAGAAAGTGGTGGATAAAATATATTACATTAACAATATGAAATTACAATATATACATGATATTGGAGTTATTAATATTTTATGGATGAAGGAGGTGAGGTGAAGGTAGAATAAGAAATTAAATTAAAAGAGATGGTTTGAGAAAGTTACCTCATGAATGTCACCTTCTTAAAGGACCCCTTAAGGAACTTAGAATTAGTCTTTTGTTCAGACTGGAATCACTTAAACATGTATAAGAGGATTGGTAAGGTAAATTTTAAGAATATCGACAAGCTACAATGCTTAGAAGGTGTGAGGAGAACGGGTGGTGAGAGATGGTATTTATAGGGGGAGGATAGGGGTGTTTTTTATTATAGTATTCATTAGTTTATTATTTTGGCTCAAGAATATCAATAGGATTGATTCATATGAATACATACAGTAAATTTTTTAGGAGAGTTCAAACCAATGGGTTCTAAAATCATTTATTAATAAAAAATTCATGTATTTATATTATAATGTTAAATATCGTAAATTATCATATTCTACTATTCACAAAAAATCAACTATTTTAGAAAAATATAAAAAATTCACCTTAACCATTTTTATATGTGTTGATTTCAAAAATAAAATCCATTTTATGAAAATAAATTTCTAAATAAGAGAAATTTAATTTTTAAATAAAATCATCATTTATTAAAAAAATAAAGATTTTAATATTATAATCGATTTTATGACCATTTGAAAAATTAAGTAAGGTCACATATTATAATTATAATAAAATATAATATTAATTTATAAATCTATTTTATGATTTTTTTTCTTTTAAATCATTATATTAATTATAAAATTGTAAATAAGCATTTACGTTTTATAAAAATACCAACACCTAATTTATCAATTTTAAAATATTTATTTACTTATACCATGAAATAAATATATCATATTTTCTTTTATATGACACCTAAATTTTATTTTATAATTTCATAGGTGAGGTTACTATTCTAATGACCATATTACTATTCTTAACAGCCAGATTCCTATTCCAACGGTCTGATTTATAATGGTCATGTAGGTTTCTTAATTTCTGTAAACACCGCTTATTTCATTCATTCTTCATTCACTTATAATTTATCTCAAGATTATATATTTTCATCTTTAAAATGAATATTATATTATTAACATTATATTTTATTTCTATAGCTTTTTTCATGAGTTTGGTCATTATAGTGGATTGAGCAGATCCAAAATTTCCCATTCTTATTATCTTATTTTATATTCATTATCCCACTATAATATTTGGTATTCTCATCAGTTTATTGGTTAACTAATATATCATTCTTCATTTATAAGAATAACTTTTTATTGGGTTCTCTATGTGATGTATGTGTTTTATGACATAATTATAAGAAGGGGAATTCCATTGATAAAATTATTGGTCATTACAAAAATGCTATGTAGCCAGCCCTTCATGCCTATTGGTCCATTCCACAGGGGGATGCACCCCCACACCCCCACTCAAGATCAGTGCCAGGTTGTGGTACCAGTACTTTCTCTACCATTACTAAACCCATAAAAAATGGAGAGTCACACTGAAAACTTTTCGGATTGGGACTATAATGTTTTGGGTTATTCCCCATACAGCCAAAAAATACACCTAAAAAATTTCCATGAGTTGAGATACTTCTCAAAAAAATCCTGAAGCCGTGTTACCTGACTCCTATTCTAGGTCCAACTAGAAATATATTCTCTTGCATAAGTCCCACACCAACCATTTCTAGGGATCTTCCACCTATTAGTTCTCACCACATGACAATAAACTATATTATACCCTATATGACAAGAATAGGATGCCTCTCATGAAAAACACGAGATGCCTTATATGCCAATCATAATATGCCCCATGAAATCATCATTATAAGAACTCCAAGTAGACAACCTAGGCCTCCTCCTCAAGTATAATCCTCAATAACATTCCTCAACCCATCAGCTGGTCAAGTCTCACTCTTGACTCAACACGAGGTAGAATGATTAGGAAACTCTCAAGTGTAAGCCCCAATCACATCATTAGCGATTCAAGTAGCACATGAGAATCCTCATAGCTGTAAGGCCCAACCGAACCTCTAAATTACCTTGAGTTGAAATTATAATCATGGTTTATAAAAAATGGGAATCATCCTAGGTGTAATCCCAAATCAAACCTCTAAATTACTATGAGTTGAGATTCTCTTCATGGTTCTAGAAACATGGGTATCCTCCTAGGTGTATCCCAAAAAACCCCTCTAAATTACTATGAGTTAAGATATTTCTCATGATTTGAGAGATATGGTAATCCTACTAGGTTTAATCCCTAACCGAACCTCTAAATTAACACGAGTTAAGATTCTACTTATGGTTCCAAAAATATGGGAATACTCCTAGGTGTAAGCCCCAACTAAACCTCTAAATTATCATGAGTTGAGATTCTCCTCATGGTTCCAGAAACATGGGAATCCTCTTAGGTGTAAGCCCCAACTAAACCTATAAATTATCATGAGTTGAGATTCTCCTCATGGTTACAGAAACATGGGAATCCTCCTAGGTGTAAACCCCAACCATACCTCTAAATTTCCATGAGTTGAGATTCTTCACATGGTTCTAGAAACATTGGAATCCTCCTAGGTGTAAGCCCCATCCAAACCTCTAAATTACCATGCGTTGAGATCCTCCTCATGGTTCTAGAGACATGGGCATACTCTAAGGTGTAAGCCACAAAAAACCTCTAAATTACCACGATTTGAGATTATCCTCATGGTTTTAGATAAATAGTCATCCTCATAGGTGTAAGAACCAACCATACCACTAAATTTCTATGAGTTGAGATTCTATTCATGGTTACAAAATCATGGGAATCCTACTAGGTGTAATCCCCAACCAAACCTTCAAATCACATGATAATCTCTCATATGATGTGAATGATCTTCTACTATAACTTGTTTATGATCACACCGAGCATGAATCACATAGGATTAGAGATCTGTGATGATCATCCAATCATCATGTTGAAAGTGCCTTAATCGTGGGACTCTCTTATTGAGGTGTAAGCCCTAACCATTCCATCAAACTACATGGACTCTGATTCTGATCTTTAGCTGGATACGCAGGACACCTCTTGGAGGTACGAACCAAATGAAATTTCCCCTTTACCCATTTCATTGAACTACATGGGTTCTAATTCCTATTTTTACAGGATATATAGGATACCTTTACAAGGTTTAATCCCAACTCTGAAACACCAATCGCCACCCCAGATAATGATAAACTCTAGAGAGACCAACTAGTTGGATTTAAACCAAAGTATCACAAATTAATAATAGAATATGGGAAAAATCTAACATATATAGATGTTTACATAAAATAAATGGTCTCGATTAGATCATTAGTGTAGGGGTAACCATCCCCACATTGGGATTTAGGAAGGATTCATGAATACGTCTTAAATCTATAAGAGAGTCCTGGAGTAGGAAATAATCCTCCCCAAAGGGTGTGATCAGACCAACCTCCCATCCTCTCAACCAACACATTTTCTAATATGTCATTGGAAAAATTGAAGCGCCTGCCTGCCTTTGGAAAGCAGGTCCGCATTAACTTGAAACAAGTACGAGTGCGAAATCTATCAGAAATATATATATATATATAAATACAAGTAAATATATAATTAGATATAAATATATATGATTATATAAATTTATAAATAAATACATATATATGTATTTATATATATATTGAATTAGAACAATGGTAAGTGATCCATGTGGTTAATTATGTAAAGAAATATAGCTAGGACAAATTGTGGATTAAAAGCGACTCAATAAGGTTTATTAAAATCCTTATAAATAAATTAACTATGGTATCTTAACATCTTTATAGGAAATGGGTGAATAAATTTGACTACCTAGAAATCATTCAATTTATGGTCTCACACATATATAGGGAGGAAAACATGGTGTTTGATTTTACATCCAAGAAGGATGAGGTTTTTGGAGCATTAGCTTGGTCTTTTGATCATTATGATGTTTTTTACCCTTACATTGCTCTAATGTAAGGAGTGATGTTTACACACACCTCTAACTCACTTTGTTTCATCTCACCTTTTTATTTATTAATTTGATGGGTGTGTCCTTTTGGCCCATGACCTGAGATTTCCTGAATATATATATAAATATATGTAAATGGAATTATATATAATTATATATAAGTATATTTAAATATATTTATATATTATTAAATAAATTTGTATATATTTATATATTATTAAATAAATTTGTATATATTTATGTATATTTATATATAAATAGATATAAATAGATATAAATAGATATAAATATATTTATTTATATATATTTATACATATTTATATGTATTTATAATTAAATTCATTTTATATATATTTATATATTGAAGGATATTTATATATTAATATATATATTTACATATATGTATATACATTTATATATATTAATGTATGAATATAAATATATAAACAAATAAACTGATGTATACATGAATTCATGAATACACACATATATATTGTAACATCCTGATATTTTAAAAGAACATTATATTTTATAGCGTATACGACACGCAATAATAAACTTAAACGAACCACAAAATATTATTATTTTATGACTATTGTAACCTAGATGTTAAATTTATGGGTATGAATATGATTAATAACATTATATGAAATATATATAAAGTTAAAAATCAATAAAAATTCATTGATTAATTCTTATGAAATAAACACTAAAATTTCCAGTAAAGATATTTTATGCTTCAAAAATAGTTTTTATTGTTTTTTATAAGCGAATACTATAATTAATTACTATAAATTTTAAAAATTGTATTTTAAAAAACTATATAATTTTTTAAATTAGTATATCTAAATTATATTAGGGAATGTTTTGGGATTTTTCTGAAAAATTGATTTTCTGTTGAATAGTGAAAAATACAGATTTTTATAAAATTGTCATTTATTTCCATTAAAAGGCCTTTTATTATTTAACATGATATTAATTTAATATAAGAATAATTTAGTTATAAATAATTGAATTAATTACATAGGAATCAACTTTATACTTGTTTTTTTGTATAAGTTCATTTTTTGGCTCAAAAACACATTTTTCAAAAAAAAAACTATTTTCATCGCATTTTACATATTTATATTAAAAGTAATTTATACCACTTAAATAAATTTAATTATATGAAATGTAATTAATTTTTTTATTAATAGATTCAAATTTATCCTTGTATTATTTTTTGAGATTTTTCTGAAGAAGTTAAATTTTTGGTAAATAGTAAAAAATACAGTTTTTATGAAATACAATAACTTTTATGATATGACCAAGACATAAATATGATATAAAATTTATTAAAATTATGGAATGAATAATTTTTGAAAATATAATATAAATATAATATAAAAATAATTCAAAACATATAAATTAGAATTTATTTTATGATAAATATGAAAACCATTTCCAGTGCCAAGGTAGTGCTTTCGTAACACTCGAAAAGTCAAATTTGGTATCCTAAAGATAATATTTTATAAGATAAAAGTATTTTATATAATTATTTAATAAATATAAAGTATTATTTGTGATTTATATGGATATATTTTAATTTTAAAGTTATATAAAAAGTGAATTATCCAAATGCTTATATAATGCTTGCACAAGGCTAGAAAAGTCAAAATAACATATTAAATAAGATTTCATGAAAAAGATGTCAGTAAATATACTTATTTAATTAATATAAAGGTTTATATTGAATTTAAACAATTTATTTTTAATTTATTTTTGATAAAATAATTAACTTAAATTTTTACGCAACGTCGACTTAATGCTTGTGTAAGTAAAAAGTAAACTCATATAAATGATTTTAAAAACTTTAAAAGTAATTTGGTTTGGGTAAGATATAGTGTCCCAAAAATTTTATAGATAAATATTACATATTAGGTATGTGTTAAAGGTTTAGATTTGAATTCCTGTTCATTCATATTATTTTAAAAGTCAAATTAAAGAATAGTGTCAAAAATGACATTAATGATATTTTTTCTTAAATAACATTTTATTAAATTATTTAAAAATAATGAAAATATTAAAATAGTAAAATTAGGATGTGAAATGGTTGGAAATTTTATCCCTTTTCCATTTATGATCCAATTTCTACCTTATAAGTACAATTACTACCCTTTAATATTAAAAAAGTCATTACCATGGTTATAATTAAAATTGGTTAACCAAGGGGTCAAACCAATAGATAAGGTTTAAAATGATATATAAACCTATCTAAATTTGATTGGGTGATTATATTTAGACCATATACTCATTATTTTTTAATAAATATTATTTTTTAACCATTTTACATGAGTTAAACACATATTATATCATAATATTTCATGCATTTTTAAAAATCACATTAATGATATTTTATAATATATAATATATAATTAATTTATTTTAAATTCCTAAAAATCATATCTTCAGAAAATTTAATTGTAAATGGTTCAAAATACAAAACCAAATTCCATTTATTGGTTAGTTTTACTTTTATAGTAACTTTCTTGACCCCTAAAGAGTAAAATGCTTTGATATCACGGTAATTGTCAACAGAGTTAACAGAGATTAAAACAAAGAGATAAGAGTTAAAAAATCACCTAAACTTGTCCAATTTTTATTTAAGGATATAATTTAGAATAATAATCAGATTATATTCAAATTATATCAATTTTGATCTATTTTAAAATGAAATTTAATTTATATTAATTTTATACTTTAAGAAATTCCAAGAATGCCCCTTACCCCACTTATAAAAGTGAACCCCCTCTAATATTCTATCCACACTTAAAGAGACATTTTTTATACATAAAAAAAATAATTTCCTAATATCCTCTCCATGTTCTAGAGGTATTATTTTGGTCATAATTTTAACCTTAGAGGGCTTAAGGTTTAAAGTAAAGGTGGTTCTCTAAAAAAGAGATACAACTTTTAACCAAATGTTTTAGTTTTATTTCTTCTTCCACCTCCTTAATATATTGTTAAAACATGATGAAATAATAATACTAGTATATTTCATATAATGATATTTTTTTATGTTACTATCATAACTTATATCTATCTTCTTATTTTATCAGGTGGTAAATGATTCCACCATTCGCATGTATGACGGACTACCGCCCTGCAAATTATTGGAATACATTTACCATAAATTACTCTAATGGTTGGTTATAAGAATGGATTTAATGTAACGACCCAAAATTTCATTAATGAAAATCCCTCTTGATCTAATTAAATGTCTCTTTATGTAAAATGTTTATATAAAATGTCAACTTATTTGGTTTTATGTATTTGGATTTTAAAATACTGTTAAGAATTGTGACCGTTACTAATATAGCCATTGAACAGTGATCACATGATTAGTTTAACTTTAAGGCTTTAACAAATCTAATTTACTCAGACACAGGAAGCGATGACCTCATCCAGTAGACGTTCCCCATACGAATCCCATTTTTTAAAGCTTGGAAAGGAGGTTGCATCTTTGGGCTTCGCTCTTGACCAAGCCCAAGCCGAGTTTGAATATGTTAAGCTCGAGCGGGACCACCTATGAGAGAAGTGGAAGTTGATAGAGATTACCACCCGAGCAATCTTATCAGAGCAGTAACATCCCAGGTAAATAGTGAATATGAAATGTTCATATATATTAATATTTTTGAATAAAATATTAATATTACTTAAAAGGGGATGCTATGTTCGATGGCGTACCCAATACGCAACAACGAGTTTCTTTGAAATCTTATGTTGCACGCTAATAATAAAATAATATTATTGTAAATGGTAGTAAACTCATAGCCGATGTAATGGCGGGAATGAACAGAACTAAATAAAAAGTGATTATATATTCTTGTAAAATATTTTTACATTTATTCAAAAAATTTTAGAGGCTTAAAATGAAAATGAATCCAATTTTAAGCGTAAATATTCTAATATTCTTTAAAAGGTCGATTAACCGCCTTTTGATGGCGAACCCTTTTTAAATCCACTTTTTAAAAATTTTATATGATATATTTGACAAAATAAAATCCTTATTTAGAATCAAGACATAAAAATTTACTTTGTGTAAATTTTTGTTATTTTTCCGATAAAGTTAATTTTTTAATGAATAGTGAAAATGCTGTATTTTAATTCAAAACCTCCTTTTAGTCTAATTTATTTATATGGTCAGATTATATTTTTAATTGGTTTTAAAGTGTAATTAAAATAGATTTTTACCATTTAATCCAATTTTGTTCATTTGAATTAATTTCACTTTGAAATTGGACATAAATAAGTGTCAATCTTTTAATAGATACTGTTTCTTAAAAACACGCTATTTGTTTTGACAACGAGAATTGATTATAAAATTAATTAATGCAACTTCTATGTTTTTAATTTGGTAAAATTTATATCATTTTTGAATTTTTAATATCAAATATAGATTAGGGTGAATTTTTGGTATTTTTCTGGAAAATGTTCATTTTCAATCAATAGTGAAAAATACTGCATTTTAATTCAAAACTTCCTTTTCATCCAATTTATTTATATAGTTTTATTGTCATTTTAATTGGTTTTAAGGTATAATTTAATTATGTTTTTATCATTTAATAAAATTTTGGTCATTGGATGTAATTTCACTTTTAAATTGAATGTAAAAACAAATCAACCGTTTGATAGATTTTACTTCTTAAAAACCCGTCTTTGGTTTTGACAACGGGAATTATTTTAAATTAATTACTGCAATTTATGTGTTTGGAATTTGAAAAAATGGATTCCATATTTGGAATCAGAAGTTCAAAATTATGTAATTAAGACTCTTTTGTTTTTGGACATTATGAATAGTAACGACGGTAATTATCTTTAATTATCGTGTTTAATTAGTAATCAGAAAGTTAAGGGTAATAAAATAATATCATAAAAATATAAAATGACCCCAACATGTGTCCTAATGCTATTTTTGGTGTCATGGATGACCATGGTAAGCCTTGTGCCAACATTGGGACCCCATGGAATCACTTTAGTGTGATAGTGACCTTTTATCATATTTTTTTAAAGAAAGGAAAATGCAACCAAAGTATGTATCACCTAAGTAAAACAATTTCAGTTTTGTTTACATAAATGATATCTTTGACTATAAAAATTCATTGGAAATATAAAAATATTTTCTACATGATGATAATTTTTTTATAATTTTTAGACATTAAATAAATAAATTTATTTATGACACTGTGATGATGCAGTGATTACCTCATTAATGAACGATTTAAAAAACATGAAAAGATAAGGTAAAATCTAAGACTTATACTTGTCTAAAACCTATTGGATGGGTGGATTTCTAACCCTTATCACCTTATACTAGAAATATAACTTTTTGGGACCTTTAAAATCCGAAAATCATTTTATAATAAAGTAACATTTTATAACATTCCAAGAGTGCCCCTCCTCCCTCTTATAAAAGGCCCCCACCTCTACCCCCTTACCCACACCTATCAAGCCTTTGGCTCGACCAAACTCTTATCATTTTATCTATCCAAATCCCTGTATTCATCCTAGTAGCCTTACCTTAGGCAGAAATCTCTTCAAGAAACCCTTTTGGTTCAAACCAAAGGGAGTTACCCGATTTAAAGGTGACGTCTTCTCTTATGTTCTTTTATTTTATTTTTCTTCTCCAACACCTTACACTCTTTTTATTACTTTATTTAGTAACAAAAACAGTATCTTAAAAATAATATTATGTTTTTATGAGAAGTATTTGAGATACACTTACACACACCTCCGTCTAATGGTTAAAGAACATACTGTTTCCGTGGATGAAGAATAACTGCCTCACGAAACGATGATTGTTCTATCTTCTCCTACCACCTCTCATGGTGGCCATTATGATGGAAATATATTTATTTATGATATATATTATATTTATTTCCTCTCTATTCTTCTTTATTTTACATTTAAAACATACCTTTATGCTTTGCAAGTTGTGCAAATGCGATAATTTCATTTGAGGAAGTGTGGACTACCGCCCCCTCAAGTGATGTGACTCGTTCATGCAATACATGAAATGTATAAAGAATAAAATTAATTAACTTATATGACCTATATAACATATATATTATACTATATTATAATATATATATATATATATCTCATTTAGTTTTAATTCCATTAACGTGACAAAGAAATGAAAGTAGCGTTCATGCGTACGTACGGCCTACCGTCTCCATGAACGATGCATTTCATTTTCTTATCTCCAAATGTTATGGAATAGTATAAAATGAATATATAATTTATATATATGATATTTAAATCATTAATACTATTCTGGAGATGGTTTAATTATAACTACATGGACAATTATTTTCAAACAAATTCATTTTTGACTCATGTACCGAACATCGACAAAAATGTCTGATATGAAATCACATAATTAACTAATTATTATAACATTATAATATGTGATATGAATTGAATAATAGACTTTAAATGAGGACCTTAAGCAATTATTAATTGACCAAAGTTTATTATTCAGGAATATAAAGAAACGAACAAGACAAGTCGGACTTGAGGTAAGGGATCCAACCTCTCTCTTTCCTGTTAAGTACTCTCTTTTATGTCACTTATTTTAAGATCCTCTTTCTTATGTTGGGGGATGTTATTCTATATTCCTCTTACTGTAATTTTTATGTTCATATTATGAGATACCCTAATTTATATCTTCAATCCATTTTTTTGAAGTTTTAAGTGTCGCCGTTAGGGTACCGAATTTTCGTAAGGGGATATCTTATCTCACTTTTTATTCCGTGAGATTTCCATTATTCTCCACTTATTGCATGTGGTGTATTGTGTTCTTCAATTTGATATATATTATCATGATTATATTTATATTCATGGTATTCTGTGATTCATATTGTTTTTATTATCTTTTGGTCATACGACTCGATTGATTACAATGAGGTATGGGGTTTTTAGCTCACTTTTTATTCCCGTGAGATTCATGCTATATTTGTCACTATCTCCGTTGAGTGGTGTATGTACTGACCATGATTCTAATCTTTGTGTAATATGATCTCATTTATGGGTATTTACATCATCATTGTTTGGTCCTTCTTTCGTGGGGTGTACGTTTCGAAAGTTACCCAAATCGGCAAGGGATTCTTTCACCCTCCTCTTTTTTAAAAGACTTATTTTTTGTTATGTCTTTTAATTTACATCTTTTTATGTTGGGATATGTTCTTATATATACTTATTGATATAAATATTATGTACAAGTTATGAGATACCCTTTTCTCTCTCATCAACTCATTTTCTGAATTTTAAAGTGACGCCGTTAGGCTGTCGAATTTCTATAAGGGAACTTCCTAACCCAAATTCAATTTTTTGGGTCAAACCTCTACTTCTTGATTATGTCGTACTATGAATATGTGTGGATGACCTCCGATTGTTTTACACTTAATATCCTCTTATGTTAGGTGTATTTATATTTTCCACACATAATCATGTAATTGATTTATCCTTAATCTAAGGATACCAACTTTGTAAGGGACTTCGTCTCAATATCCTTTCATTGAGGTATATTTTGTTTTATACACAACTTTCTTTTATACAGTGTATAAACCACTTTGACTTTTAATTTTATTTAAAAGGAATATTTTTATACGAAGCGTTTTACTAAACGACAAAAGGGAATGTTTTTGTCTTACATATGCGGTGACAATGACTTCTCCGCCACCGTGACCATTATTTGAGTTTTGGATTCCTCTACAAGCCATAACTTTTTTAAATGAAAAATAAATACCATGTTTTACTTTTCTTTTATTTTTGTATTAAAAATGGTTTTGATAATTTTTTTATTATTTCAATGTGTTGTATTGATATCTTGTTATTGAAATGTGGAAATGTTATGTTTCCTTTATGCATGTTTTATGTGATACGATTATGTTATGGTTCTTGGGTATTGTTTATAAAGAAGGGTGGTTCCATGGAAAACTAACGGTGGGTGAGCTTGATATAGATCTCCAATGCATTGGGTAATGCGAATGAGTTAAACACTAAGGTTTCTCTGAAGAGATTTAGGGAATATACTGTGATGGGTCTTCCAAACGTAACCATGAGGGTTGCTCCCTATGTAAGAATGTTATGAATGCCGCAAGTTACCTTTATGTATTATGATTTCTATGAGTTATTCATAAATATTATGATTTCATGAGGTATGTTGAAGTGCTTATGTTTTATGAGTAAAGTATGATTTCATTTATTCTTATGTATACATGGACTAATGTTTTCATTCCGTATTTTTATATCCCTTACTGAGCTTTTTATGCTCATCCCAAGTTTTTTGAAATGTTTTCCACATGACTTAAAGTGGAATAAGGTCAAGGATGAGATCAAGGAAATGTAATGATGTCTAAAACATGGAACTAGACATGAATCTTTTGTTCAAGAGTTTATATTTTGTGAAAAAAATGGAATCTGAGTAGATGTGTCTACTGTGTATTCTTTGAGATGAAATAGTTATGTCATAATTCTCTAAAACTCTAAACCTGAAAAGATCCTCAATGTGAATTATTCATTTAATTCAAGATTATGTAATGTTTTAAGGTCGGGTCCTTATAGTTGGTATCAGAGGTCAGTTTAGATAACTTTAGAGGTTAGAGTGTTGTTTAAGCACAAGTGACAAGTTGTATATAACCACAATGGTCAATATATTAGATGAAGTCATTGTTATTTTTGAAAGTTATAATGAGATTGAGATAACTTGGATAAGTATATCTTGGTTTTTATCTTCCTCATTAGTACATGATTATTTTTTTGATATACTCACACTAACCTTTTTGGTTTTAGTAAATGGCTGGATCTAGCAGGCACCAAAGTAATAGTGGATGTGAAGAAAATTGTGACGGTTTTCTGAAAGAACAACTGAATGATATGGGAGCTGCAATGAGAACTCTTGTGGTTTTTCTCAACCAAATATCAGGAGTCACGATTGACCACTTTAACCTTGGTGAGTTCTCTAATGCATAATGTATAAGATAACCAACTTGATGTGGAAGTTCAGGTAATAATTATAAAGGTAACCATTAGGGTTTATATGATCCTAACTTTTGAGGTAATTATGAGTTACTATATGATGGAAAATGAAAGGCATGAGATAAAATTGAGGTTAAATTATGTTATGGTTATTTTTGAAGATTTTATCTCTTTTTGGGGAATGTTTTAAGAATTATATAGTTTTAGAAAAAGGACAATACGCAGACCGTGTGACAACCCGTCGCGTCGGACAAATCTGCGGGAATCGAACCCACAACCAAAGTGCGATTGGTATTTATCGCCTACCACTGGACTACGTGAAGTCCCTGGTTAGTATAACTAATTATTTTTAGTTAGATGATCTTATGAATCAGGAATAAGTTGATTTTGGGTTATCTATGGAAATGATTAGCCAATCATGGAGGATATGTGATTAGGTTAATTACTTTTCAGTATGATACTTTAAGAGTAACTGATGTTATTTGGAGATAAATGTTAAGATTTATCCTCGAAGACTATGTGATTAAATCCTTAGGATATTTGGGTTTAATTCTTAGTTTGGGTTACTTTGAAGAATTTTATGGACAACTGTTTATTGAATGGTCTTTGTTGAACTTTGGATAATGTTTGACAAATTTTGGAGATTAAGAGTAATATTTCTTTTTATAAAGGATTATCCTTTTTGGGTATTATCTGATCTCTTACTAACAATTTTGGTTTTGGTTTTGGTCTAAAGACATGGGAAATATATATTTCACTTTTGTGGATTAGGTGATTCTCTAGAAGTTGATTATAGCGCTCTTAATGTGAACAAGTCATCCTAAATACTCATCTTTTGGAGAAAATATGAGTTTGTGTAAGAAATCCAGTAAGAGATGAAAGTCTAAATGACAAGTAAGTATGTTTCCTTTGGATTTAGTTAAGATCATAAATAAATTCCTCAATGAAAAGTAACTTAAAACAAAAATTTTTTCTGTTAACTTTTCCTACTGGGGAATCAAATACCATTTAACCCATCACTAGTGTGTGATTTTCATGTGGTTAACTTTCTCCTAATCATGTTTTCTATCACTCTCCATCAGAACATGAACCTTTGTTTTCTCTTCCATATCCATGTTTTCTTACATGGAATCCTAGTATGGGTTAACTCGGGTGACCTTTGTACTTCCCTTTCTTTCTTTTAAAGTGAAAGTTTAATTGACTCCTTTTCCGATGTGGGGCTTTCAATAAAGTTTCCAAGCCAAATTTTAAAATTGCGAGGACGCAATTACCAAAAGGGGGGAAGGATGTAACATCCCGGGTAAATAATGAATATGAAATGTTCATATATATTAATATTTGTGAATAAAATATTAATATTACTTAAAAGGGGATTCTATGTTCAATGGCGTACCCAATACGCAACAACGAGTTTCTTTGAAATCTTATGTTGCACGCTAAAAATAAAATAATATTATTGTAAATGGTAGTAAACTCATAGCCGATGTAATGGCGGGAATGAACAGAACTAACTAAAATGTGATTATAGATGCTTGTCAAATATTTTTACATTTATTCAATAAATGTTTTAGGCTTAAAATGCGAATGAATCCAATTTTAAGCATAAATATTCAAATATTTTTTAAATGGTCGATTAACCGCCTTTTAATGGAGAACCCTTTTTAAATCCACTTTTTGACAATTTTATATGTTATATTTGACAAAAATAAAATCCTTATTTAGAATCAATACATGAAAATTTACTTTGTGTGAATTTTTCTTATTTTTCCGATAAAGTTCATTTTTTTAATGAATAGTGAAAATGCTGTATTTTAATTCAAAACCTCCTTTTAGTTTAATTTATTTATCTGGTCAGATTATCTTTTTAATTAGTTTTAAAGTGTAATTAAAATATATTTTTACCATTTAATCCAATTGTGGTCATTTGAATTAATTTCACTTTGAAATTGGACATAAAAAAGTGTCAATCTTTAAATAGATATTGTTTCTTAAAAACACGCTATTTGTTTTGATAGCGGGAATTGATTATAAAATTAATTAATGCAACTTCTATGTTTTTAATTTGATAAAATTGATATCATTTTTGAATTTGGAATATCAAATATAGCTTAGGGTGAATTTTTGGTATTTTTCTGACAAATTTTCATTTTTAATGAATAATGAAAAATACTGCATTTTAATTCAAAACTGCCTTTTCATCCAATTTTTTTTATATAGTTATATTGTCATTTTAATTGGTTTTAAGGTTTAATTTAATTATTTTTTTATAATTTAATACAATGTTGTTCATTGGATGTATTTTCACTTTTAAATTGGATGTAAAAACAAATCAATCTTTTGATTGATTTTACTTCTTAAAAACCCGTCTTTGGTTTTGCCAACGGGAATTATTTTAAATTAATTACTGCAATTTATATGTTTGGAATTTTATAAAATGGATTTTATATTTTTAATCAGAAGGTCCAAATTATTTAATTAAGACTCTTGTTTTTGGACATTATGAATAGTAACAACGGTAATTATCTTTAATTATCGTGTTTAATTAGTAATCGGGTTGTTAAGGGTAATAAAATAATATCATAAAAATATAAAATGACCCCAACATGTGTCCTAATGATATTTGTGGTGTCATGGCCAACCATGGGATGCCTTGTTCCAACCTTGGGACCCCATGGAATCACTTTAGTGTGATAGCGACCTTTTATCATATTTTTTTAAAGAAAGGAAAATGTAACCAAAGTATGTATCACCTAAGTAAAAAAATTTTAGTTTTTTTACATAAATTATCTCTTTGACTATAAATATTCATTGTAAATATAAAAAGATTTCCTACATGATGATAATTTTTTTATAATTTTTAGACATTAAATAAATAAATTTATTTATGACACCGTGATGATGCAGTGATTACCTCATTAATGAATGATTTTAAAAAATGAAAAGATAAGGTAAAATATAAGACTTACACTTGTCTAAAACCTATTGGATGGGTGGATTTCGAACCCTTATCACCTTATCCTCGAAATATATCTTTTTGGGACCTTTAAAATCCGAAAATCATTTTATAATAAAGTAAAATTTTATAACATTCCAAGAGTGCCCCTCCTCCCTCTTATAAAAGGCCCCCACCTCTAACCCCTTACCCACACCTCTCAAGCCTTTGGCTCGACCAAACTATTCTCATTTTATCTCTACAAATCCCTCTATTCATCCTAGAAGCCTTACCTTAGGCATAAATCTCTTCAAGAAACCCTTTTGGTTCAAACCAAAGGGAGTTACCTGATTTAATGGTAATGTCTTCTCTTATGTTCTTTTGTTTTATTTTGCTTCTACAACACCTTAAACTCTTTTTATTACTTTATTTTGTAAAAAAACCAGTATCTTAAATATACTAGGATTTTTTTATGAGAAGGATTTGAGCTACACTTAAACACACCTCCGTCTAATGGTTAAAGAACATACTGTTTCCGTGGATGACGAATTACTGCCTCACGAAACGATGATTGTTCTATCTTCTCCTACCACCTCTCTTGGTGGACATTATGATGGAAATATATTAATTTATGATATATATTATATTTATTTCCTCTCTATGCTTCTGTATTTTAAATTTAAAATATACCTTTATGCTTTGCATGTTCTGAAAATGCGATAATTTCATTTGAGGAAGTGTGGACTACCGCCAGCTCAAGTGATGTGACTCGTTCATGCAATACATGGAATGTATAAAGAATAAAATTAATGAACTTATGTTACCTATATAACATATATAATATAATTTAATTATAATATATATATATCTCATTTAGTTTTAATTCCCTTAATGTGACAAAGAAATAAAATTAGCGTTCATGCGTACGTACGGCCTACCATCTCCATGAACGGTGCATTTCATTTTCTTATCTCCAAATGTTATGGAATAGTATAAAATGAATATATACTGTATATATATGATATTTAAATCATTAATACTATTCTAGAGATGGTGTAATTATAACTACATGGACAATTCTTTTCAAACAAGTTCATTTTTGACTCATGTACCGAACATCGACAAAAACGTCTGATATGAACTCACATAATTAACTAATTATTATAACATTATAATATGTGATATGAATTGAATAATAAAATTTAAATGAGGAACTTAAGAAATTATTAATTGACCAAAGTTTATTATTCAGTAATATAAAGAAACAAACAAGATAAGTCAGACTTGAGGTAAGGGATCCAACCTCTCTCTTTCCTTTTAAGTACTATCTTTTATGTCAATTCTTTTAAGATCCTCTTTATTATGTTGGGGGATGTTCTTATATATTCCTCTTACTATAATTTTTATGTTCATATGATTATAGAACCTAATTTATATCTTCAATCCATTTTTTGAAAGTTTAAGTGGCGCCGTTAGGCTGCCGAATTTTCGTAAGGGGATATCTTATCTCACTTTTAATTCCGTGAGATTTCCATTTTTCGCCACTTATTGAATGTGGTGTATTGTGTTCTTCCATTTGATATATATTATCATGATTATATTTATATTCATGGTATTATGTGATTCATACTGTGTTTATTATCTTTTGGTCATACGACTCGATTGGTTACTATAAGGCCCCGACCTTAAACCTCACTTAATATTGAATTAACTGAATAATTCACATTGAGGATATTTTCATGGTTTAGAGTTTTATAGAATTAGGACATAAATATTACATCTCAAAAGATTACAAAGTAGACACTTCTACTATGTTTCCATAAAATAAAAACTCTTAAAAATTAACATGTCTAGTTCCATGTTTTAGATAGCATGACTTTCCCTTGATCCCAACCTTGACCCTATTCCGCATTAAGTCCTGTGAAAAAAATTTCAAAAAAACTTGGGGTGAGCATAAAAAAGCTCAGTAAGGGATACACAAAGAATGAAAACTGTTAGTTTTTCAAAACAACAAGTAATCCATGTATACTTTATCAAAGTAATACTTTTCACCTTTAAGAAGTTGTAAAAACTCTTCACTGAATAAAAGATCATTACTTACCCTTTTGTAACCAAAATATTACCATGAAACCTATATAAAGAACACATAACATATAAAGGTAACTTGGGACATAAACATACTTAAATGGAATAACCATACGATCGACTTCCACACATATCACTTAATGGAATAGCCATACAGCTGACTTCCATACCCAATGCATTGGAGGTTATAACGTAACCACCCATCCTGGTATTCACAGCACCACCCGTCATATGGTTTATCACGTAACCACCCGTCAAATGTCCAAGTACCATTATAAAATCATAAGACATAAAACAAATATAATGGAAGGAAAAAATTTCCACATTTCGATCACAATATACTTAAATATATTGACATAAAAAATCCATTATAAAAATCCATTTTCAATACCAAAATAAATGAAAAGTAAAACTTGGTATTTATTTTTCATTTAAAAAAAACGTTATGGCTTGTAGAGGAATCCAGAACTCAAATAATGGTCACGGCGGCAGAGAAGTCGTTGTCGCCGCATACATACAACAAAAAGACATTCCCTTTTGTCATTTAGTAAAAATGATTCATATAAAAAGATTCCTTTTGAATAAAAGTAAAAGTCAAAGGGGTTTATACACCGTATAAAACAAAATATGCCTCAATGAAAGGAGATTGAGACAAAGTCCCTTACCTCGTGTCCGACGTGACTCGATTGCTCTTTAATCTTCTGAATAATAAGCTGAAGTTAATTTCTACTTTCTTAAGAACCTTTTTCAAGATTATTATTCCTTTTATATAACTTATTGTCATGTTATAAACATTATGTAATCATTTAAGTTAATAATGTTTGTTTTTTCGATATTTGGTTCTTAAGTCGAAAGTGGACTTCTTACAATTACATGTTGTTCATGTGGTCAAAGGTTCATTATATCCAGAATTATATTCATGATTTGGATATCATATATATCCTATATATCCAGCATATACATGTATTTATAATAGTATATAACATTTATAGGTAAGAAATGAAATGCACCGTTCATGGAGACGGTAAGCCGTACGTACGCATGAATGATACTTTCATTTCTATTTCATATTTAATGGAGTGAAATCATAATGGTATAAAGGTATATTATAATTCCAGTACAATATCAGATATAATATCATTAACTCCATCCTTTAAATGTCCCACTTATGGTATTAACGAATCAAATCACTTTGAGGGGGCGGTAGTCCGCACTTCCTAAAATGAAGATATCACGTTTAACCATAATGGAAATCTTAAAGGTATCCCATAAATGAGAAATATAGAAGCTTGAGGAAAAAATAAACATAATATATATCATATATAAATAGAGTTACATCTTAATGGCCACCATTAAAGGTGTTAAAAGAAGATTGAACAATCATCGTTTCGTGTGGCAGAAATTCGCCAACCACAGAAACAATATGTTATTTAACCATTAGACAGAGGTGTGTGTAAGTGTAGCTAGAATCCTTCTCATAAAAACATCCTAGTATATTTAATATACTGGTGTTGTTACAAAAGAAAGTAATAAAAAGAGTTTAGAGGGTTGGAGAAGCAAAATAAAACAAAAGAACACAAGTGAAGACATTACCTTAAAATCGGATAACTCTTCTTGGTTTGAACCAAAAGGGTTCATTGAAGAGCTTTCTGCCCAAGGTAAGGCTTCAAGGATGAGGAGAGGGATGTGTAGAGATACAATGAGCAGAGCTTGGCCAAACCAAAGGCTTGAGAGGTGTGGGTAAGGAGGTAGATGTGGGGGCCTTTTATAAGAGGAGAGGAGGGGCACTCTTGGAAAGTTAAGAAGAGATACTTTATTATAAAATGATTTTCGGATAAAAAAGGTACCAAAATTATAAATTTAGAGGATAAGGTGATAAGGGTTAGAAATCCACCCATCCAATAGGTTTTTGTCAAGTGTAGGTCTTAGATTTTACATTATTGTTTCATTTTATTTAAATCATTAAATAATGAGGTAATCACTGCATCATCATGGTGTCATAAATAATTTAATTTATTTAATGTCTAAAAATTATAAAAAAAATATCATGATGTAGTAAAGCTTTTTATCTTTCTAATTAATATTTATAGTCAAAAATATGACTTGTATAACCCCATTTAAAAATTGTTTTAGTAAAACAACACATGTTTGTGACATTTTTATTTTAACTTTAAATAAAAAGTTATTAATGTCATTTTCCTACCAAAGTGGCTCCATGGGGTCCCCAAGTTGACCTATGGATTTTCTTGGTCGGCCATGACACATAAAATAAGTGTAGGACATGTGTCAAGGTCATTTCTTATTATTAAAACATTATTTTTACCTTAAATTACACTAATAATCTCTAATCGCGATTAAAAAATTAAAAGTTACTATTCACCAAAAATTATTTTAATCCCATTGAACCACATTTTACTTTTTAATGACAACCATGTATGTCAGATTTTTGAAATTCAAAACACAGAGGTGGTAAAATTTCATTTAAACGAAAAATCAGTTTTTTTAAGTACCACTTAGTGGTTTCACTATTCATCAAAAATCGAAGTTTTTAAGAAAAATACCAAAATTTCACCCTAAGCTATATTTGATATTCCAAATTCAAAAATGATGTCTATTTTACAAAATTCATAACATATAAGTTGCATTAATTAATTTAATAATTAACTCCCGCTGTCAATACAAACAACGTGTTTTTAAGAAACAATATATATCAAAAGATTGACACCAGTTTAAGTCCAAATTCAAAGTGAAATTAATTACAATGACCACCATTGGATTAAATGGTAAAAATATATTCTAATTGAACTTTAAAACCAATTAAAAAGATAATATAATCATATAAAAAAATTAGATTAACAAGAGGTTTTGAACTAAAATACAACATTTTTCACTATTCATTAAAAAAATGAACTTTATCGGAAAAATATGAAAATTTTACACAAAGTAAATTTTGATGTCCCGATTCTAAATAAGAATTTTAATTGGTCCAATAGAATGTATAAGAGTGACCAAAACTATATTTAAAGAGGGTTCTCCATCAAAAGGCGATAAGTGGACCTTCAGTGAAAATTAGAGTATATATGCCTAAAATTGATTTTTTTTCATATTTTAAGTCTTTATCTTTTATTGGATAAATGTAAAAACATTTAAAAAACATATATAATCACAATTTAGTTATTTCTATTCATTCCCGCCAATACAACGACTACGTGTTAACTACCATTTAAAATAATATTATTTTATTACTAGTGTGCAACGTAAGATTTCAAAGAAACTATTTGTTGCGTATCGGGTACGCTATCGAACATAGCAATCACTTTAAAGTAAAATTAATATTTAATTCTCAAATATTAATAAATATGAAAATGTTTTATTCTTTATTTACCTAGGATGTTACAATTACAGTGAGGTATGGGGTTTTTATCTCACTTTTTATTCCCGTGAGATTCATACTATATTTGTCACTATCAATGTTGAGTGGTGTATGTACTAACCATGATTCTACTCTTTGTGTAATATGATCTCATTTATGGGTATTTATATCAACATTTTTTGGTCCTTAATTTCATGGGCTGTACGTTTTGAAAGTTACCCAAATCGGTAAGGGATTCTTTCACCCTCCTCTTTTTTAAAAGACTTCTTTTTGTTATGTCTTTTAATTTACATCTTGTTATGTTGGGATATGTTCTTATATATCTTTATTGATATAAATATTATGTCCAAGTGATGAGATAACCTTTTTTCTCTCATCAACTCATTTTCTGAATTTTAAAGTGATGCTGTTAGGCTGTCAAATTTCTGTAAGGGAACTTCTTAACCCAATTTCAATTCTTTGGTTCAAACCTATAATTCTTGATTATGTCATACTATGAATATGTGTGGATGACCTCTGATTTTTTTACACTTAATATCCTCTTATGTTAGGTGTATTTATATTTTCCACACATAATCATGTAATTGATTTATCCTTAATCTAAGGATACCAACTTTTTAAGGGACTTTGTCTCAATCTCTTTTCATTGAGGCATATTTTGTTTCATACACAACTTTCTTTTATATGGTGTATAAAACCCTTTGAATTGTAATTTTATTCAAAAGAAATCTTTTTATACGAAGCATTTTACTAAATGAAAAAGGGAATGTTTTTGTCTTACGTATGCGGTGACAACGACTTCTCCGCCACCGTGACCATTATTTGAGTTTCAGCTTCCTCTACAATACAAAACTTTTTAAAATGAAAAACAAATACCATGTTTTAATTTTATATTATTTTGGTATTGAAAATGGTATTGATAATGTTTTTATTATATCAATGTGTTATATTGATATCTTGTTATTGAAATGTGAAAATGTTATGTTTCCTTTATGCATGTTTTATGTGATATGATTATATTATGGTTCTTGGGCATTATTTATGAAGACGGGTGGTTCCGTGATAAACTAAGGGTGGGTGAACCTGATATAGATCTCCAATTTATTGGGTAACACAAAGGAGTTAAATGATAAGGTTTCTCCGAAGATATTTAGGGAATATACTGTGATGGGTGTTCCAAATGTAACCATGAGGGTTGCTCCCTATGTAATAATGTTATGAATGCCGAAAGTTACTTTTATGTCTTATGATTTCTATGATTTATTCATAAATATTATGATTTCATGAGTTATGTTGAAGTGCTTATGTTTTATGAGTAAAGTATGATTTAATTTATTCTTATGTATACATGGACTAATGTTTTTATTCGGTATTTTTATATCCCTCACTGAGCTTTTTATGCTCATCCCGAGTTTTTTGAAATGTTTTCGACATGACTTAAAGTGGAATACGGTCAAGGATAGGATCAAGGAAATGTCATGATGTCTAAAACATGGAACTAGACATGAATCTTTTTTTCAAGTGTTTATTTTTTGTGACAAAAAATGGAATCTGAGTAGATGTGTCTACTGTGTATTCTTTGAGATGTAATAGTTATGTACTAATTCTATAAAACTAAAACTTTAAAAGATCCTCAATGTGAATTATTCATTTAATTCAAGATTATGTAATGTTTTAAGGCCGGGTCCTTATACGAGCCACCCCAAAAGTCTGTCACCATCGCACACCTTACTCTTCGGTTTTATGCGGGTGTTATAAGGGGTTATGTAACAAGACATTAGCACTATGGTTATGTACATTATTTTTTTATATAATAATGAATATACTTTAATTTTATTATTGTTACCTTGTAAATAGTTTTTAAAGCACAAATAATATTTTTAGCTAATGTTCAACCAAGAAATCTATTTTGATGAATTAATGGATTTTTGAATTAAATAATATTTTAATAAAATAATAATAATATTATTAATTTTTTTTACTAAATATAAATGATCATATAATTTTATAAATGCAATTGTAATTTTTATTAAAGTTTGAAAGCCATTTTTGTCAAAACCCATGAATTTTCGATAAATGTCGGTTTTTATTTTAAAAGTTAAAATTAACATATTTATAAAATTATTTAGATAAAATGAATATTATTTCTGGAATTAGGGACGTCAAAATTATCCAATGATGAATTTTTCATAATTTTCTGAGAGAGTCAAATTTTTGGGTAAAAATTAAATACCCTTTTAAATATATAATGTGTTTTATGACTTCATAATGACCTAATAGTGATGTAATAAAATATTATAAACTTTATGTTTGGCCAATATATGTTTTACCATTAAAATAATGTGATTTTGTGTTTGTTTGATTTATTTTACAAAGCTTTAGTGGACCCTTCAAGACTTATTAAACATTTTGTCTTTTAAAATTGTTTTCCTTGGGAGTGTGACTCACCTCCACATAAGCAACCCCATTATTTTAAGAAGTTTGGACTTTGGAATTATAAAATATTGTTTTAAAATTACCTTTTTCAAAAACCATGGAAAAAAACCATGGGCTGGTTTGTGGTTTGGATTAGTTTAATGTGAGGTGTCCCAAACCTAAATAATAACGAATTCCCTCACCTTTCTTATATAAACCCACCCAAGCTCCCACTTCATCATCACTCAAAGCCTTTGGAGTTCATCCAAACTCTTCCATCCTCTATATATTGTCCTCCCAAGGTTCCCCAAGCTCCCAAGAAGCCTCTCTTAAGCCTCTCTTAAGCCTTTGGAAGCACACTTCCAAGTAAGGGTTTTCTTCTTTTCTCATTTTTGTCCAATATTCTTTAAGTTGTTATGACATTTTTATTTAAATTATAAATTCTGGGATATAATTTAACACCTCCCCCATACTTCACTCTTTATGTTTTAATGATGGGAGACCCCTTTCTCTCTCATTAAATGACTCCCATGTACACCCATTACTATGCCAAAATTCCGAAAGGAATTTCTCTCTCCTCATTTACATTCAAGCAATTATTTTGTATCATGAATCTAAATTCCATTAAATTTGTTGTGACATGTATCTATATGAAACCCTTACAATCCATGTCTTGTAAATATGATGAGACACCCCTTTCTCTCTCATCAACCATTTTTATGAGTTCTTATGTCACGTTGTTATGCTGCCGAAATTGCACTGCGTTTTTCCAAGACAAAGTCATTGTGTAGTGAATACCATGCTGATGTTATTAATATTTTCATGACTTATTATATTTCCTATTTACTGATTTTATATGAAATGTGCATAATTTGTGTGAAATATTAATGTTTTAATATTAAGTATAATTTTGGAGCATTTTTAGAAGTAGTCCAATTGAGTCAGTTTAATGTTTTAATAATAACTATCACTATACTGATTAAAATTGTGTGGTTCTTGTTTTTTAGGATTCTAATTTCAATATAAAACATTCCATTAGAAGGTACCGTGAGCCAATTCTGCCATTTGAAGGGTCATATGGTCCTCACAAACAAGACCAAAGAATCTGTGAACAAACTGGACCAGCCTTGAATATTGATTTACTGGGATCAATCCAGAAGTCAAAAAACATTAAATCTCCACCATCATTTTTGGGACACTACATGTCATCTTGGATAAAAATTTCAAGGCCCAAATCCAAGTACAAGGGGCCTAAATGAAGCTTTGAAGTCCAGCCCACCATTCTGGCCGAGAAATAAAATCTGTATAGTATTCATGACATATCTCATGATGTAAGCGTAAAATCAAGCTGATATGTTTCATTGTGAAATAGGATATATAGGCGGCAGACTTTGTTGAAGAAGTCATTCGGATTTGAAGGCATATTCTTGTTCTAAAATCCATTCACATTTTGGCCATCGAAAAAGCATGGATAGAAATGGACAGTTTACCTTTGTTTAATAAAAACGCTATAACGTTGGTTCCTCTTATCAAAATTCCTCCAAATTTTTTCAGTAGTCAGAAAACTTTATTATATACAACTTTTAAGAAGGATATTTTTAGAGATTCGGATTTCTGTATAGCAAAATTGTCTATGTAATTGGAGGGACATATTGGGAATGCAAACAGTCCACTCCTTGGGCTATAAATACTCTCCCCTTCTCTCCTTGAGAGGGGTTGGCATTTCAGAGCAAAGGAGGATTTATTGGCAGTACCAAGGCCCTTACAAAGTCTTGGGAGGATCTTCAAAACTCAATTTTTCACTTTATAATCCCTTCCTCATCTCTTTGTTTTCAGTTACTTTTTCATTTTTCTTCGTTGTAATTTTTCAAGTGTTTGTCTTTGTAATTCTGTTTTAATGCAATTTTCTTTTTCTTAATTTATTATTATCATCCACATTATATAGTTAAATATTAATGTTATTATTGTATTTTAAATCAATCTTAAATCCATAATCTTCTTTTACTTTATTATTCAATAAAAAGTCCGGTTTTTTTTACTCTCATCATCGTTCGTGTGTGTGTTCGGCGCACGACTCTTTTCTTATCCCTTTATTTTTCTTCTCTTTGTAATTCATCACCTTAAAAATAATAGAACAGATTACTAATAATTTAAATGTCTGAGTAAATATCTTATTGGGGTGAGTTATAATTTAGGGATGTTAAGTTATTGAGAGGTTTTGCTCGATGAGTATTCTTTAATTTAACATTGTGTATGTTGGAATTAACATGTCATGGATTATTGACATATTATGTTCAATGTGTGGTTTCCATGGATTATTGGAACCATAAATACACTTCCAAAATCATGAACTGATTGAGATTAGAACCCTAAGTAAAGTTAAGGCTTGGATTAAAGGCTTAACACTTGGGAATTCCAATCAACATCAACTTTTGATGTGGGTGTTAATTTAATGCAATATAAAGCAAAGCTCAAGGATATCACATGCTTAACTCCCTAATGATGAACTCACCCCAATCTTTATCAACTTCTTAAATTAAACATCATCCATTAAACATTTCAATTAAGCTCTGCAAAAAACCCCCCAATCAAAATACAATCAACTAAAAACAATCGACTATTACGAAGTACCATCGCCGAGGATTTGACCCGAGTACTGCTATACACATTAGCAGAGCACCAGAACCTTGACCAGTCAATAGGCGACAATCGGTCGCGCGTTTCACATGCCCATTTATCTATCAAGGGTATTCAAATTTATTCACATTTAACTATTGTTTAAATATTTTCAAGTATGTATTACACATTCATTTATCGTGGAATAAATGATTATGTTGAATGATTCAATGTTTTATGATCCATGTGGCACACTTATGCATGAAATGAAATGTTTAAGAAGGATGTGCCCTAATAGCGCTCCAATGCATTGGGTAAAGTATAGTATCATGATACTTCATGTGAAATGGGTGTTACTCATGCTAATTCAAGTGCAATGAGGGTTTACTCGTGCTTCATGTGCAAGAAGGATTTACTCATGTTCCATGTGTAATGAGCCTTGGCTCATGCTAATTACATGTTAAGTGTTGTTGCCACATTTCCATGTTATGATTATCATGCTTTATGATTCCTTTATATTTATACTTCTCTTGTGCTTTATTGATATGCCTATTGTCTAACATGTATTGTATTCCTTATGTTATTCCATGATTATTCCCTTACTAGGCTTTATACCTCACCTTTTTCTAATGCATGTCCTCAGGTTATCCCATGCAATGCTAAGTACGAGGGAATATAGTGGTCATGTAAAGGAAGTTTTCAATAAATATGTTGTTTTTCATGTTTTAAGTTTTTATGTAATGATCATAAGCCTCAAAGACACTGGACCTCTCGAGCTTCTATGTTGTATCAAATGAAGTTTATGTAATAAATTATGTTTAATTGTGTAACAATAGATCAGGGTTGTTATATTTAATTTATATATATATATATTATATTCATGAAATATTTATCATTATTTAAATATAATAGATCATCAACTTTTTTACCTTTATATCCATTGAAAAATGATAACTTCGTCTGTGTGCATGTGTGGATTACCACCTCCATGAAGTGATGTGATTCGTTTTTCATAACCAAATCACATGGATACTATATATAAGTATATTTAAAAAAATATGATTTTTATTATTTAATCATCATTCTATAAATATAAAATTATACTTATTTTCTTTTCATCATGTTATTTTAAAAATGAAAACGTTACTCATACGTACGTTCGACCTATCGTCTCCATGATTGCAATATCGTTCATTTTTCATGTCCATATTTCATAGTTAGATTTAAAATTATAATTAATATATCAAAATGATAATAATTTCATGATTATTATTCTTTATATGATGGAATAATGACCTCTTTGACCATATCCAAACTACCAAATTCATTTTGGTCATATGAGTCGAATATCATCAAAACGCGTGACATGAACTTAATTCATTAGGAAATTGAATATGAAATGGTAATAAATAAAATAAAAGGAAAAATAAACATGAAAATTTTATTACTCAAGTAAATAATTAACATAATTTTATTATTTTGGAATATAAATAATGTACGTGATGAATCTAACTCAGGGTAAGAGACTTTACTTTAAAAACATCATTTTAAATATTTTAAAGGTTTATTTTCTAAATATATTTATCGCATATCCATATTCTTAAAAATATTTTGTTAATGTATTTACATGGGAATGAATGAATTATAAAAAATATTTTATGTCACTTTTTACTTTATTTCATTG
Source organism: Viscum album (assembly GCA_963277665.1). Lineage (NCBI taxonomy): Eukaryota > Viridiplantae > Streptophyta > Magnoliopsida > Santalales > Viscaceae > Viscum > Viscum album. The sequence continues at coordinate 1,389,219,201 of OY728126.1, read as the reverse complement.
GATTTCAAAAGGAATCTTTTTTTCGTATTTTAGATGGGATGTTTTAACAAAGAGTAAAAAAGAGTGTTCTATTTTAACATATAAAACATTAGTAGTTTTACCACAACCATAAACGTTATTTTATTTTTGGACTCCTTTAAAAGACTTAATACTTTCTTAATGAAAAACCCTCTTTCCATTTTTTATTATTATTTTCAAAAAGGGTTTTAAATGGAATGAATATTTCAATATCCAGAAATGTTTTTCTTATGGACGAAAATAATATTTTTATACAAGACTTCATGTGTTGTGATTATATTGTGGTTATTGGGAATTTTTTATAATGAAAGGAGGTTCCATTATAATCCAATGATAGGTGGTTCAATTATAAAGAAAGTATGAGTGATTTCATTATAAATCAAGGACTGGTGGTTTTGTTATAAACCAAGAACGGATAAACCCAATATAACTCTACAATGCATTGGGTATTTGTAAGAGTAATTGTAATAGTGATATGAAAATGATGTCCCAAGTTACTGACATGATTTATATATTATTTATATTTGTTTTAATGGAAATAATATTATTTCACAAGGTAATATATTAATCTTATGTTTAAAGGAAAGTATATGCTACTTCTTTAACGGTGAAATGTATAACTTTTTTTTGAAAAGTTTTATTAAGTTTTTAATGATTGCAAATAAACCATTATGAGTTTTATTTTGACTTTAAGATTTCTTATAAAATGTTTTATGAAAATATTTGGGAATAAAATTTTATTTCTTATGTAAGAATTTTTTTTAGCTCAAAGTTTATTTTGAAAAAAGAAAATTTTTATGAGTATTCATGGACTAAAAAGTTTATTTATTTATTTATTTATTTTATATATACCTTAATAATATTTTTGTGCTCATCCCATATTTTTTAATGTTTTCATAGGGTTTAAGGATGAGTAGGAACTTTGATAAATACTTAATATGGAAAAAGGAAAGTTGGGTATAGTGGAAATAATGCTCACTTAAAGACATGAATATTGTTATGTAAGAGTTTGTCATAATTCTCTAAAACTCAAAACCTAAAAGGTATTTGGGTATATAAGTGATACCATATTTAATTTTAATGTTGTTAGTTTTGGATGGTTGAAATTTTGTCTCATTTATTGGTATCAAATATGTAATCATAAAGTTTATGTTTTTAGCACCAGATCTGGGAGTGGAGTTTCATAGTTGTTATATATATATATATCTTTATATTTATAAACACACACACACACACATAGTTAAATGCATATAAATGAATTTATATTTATATATATTTAATTATATAATTATATAATTAAATTTATTTATAAATATTTATGTATCTTTAAATATATTTATATATAGTCATATATACTACTATAGATATGGGCTTTAAGAGTGCTATAAATAGCCTTTATTAACGCTAAAAAACACTAATGTTGTAAGCACATTTAAAAGTTGATTGATTTTATTGTTGCTAAAAATATCATTGATACATGGAATCATTTATCGGTAGTAGTTTAACGTTGATAAAGGGGTACTTTTATTAGAAATTTTTATATCATTGATAAAGGGGATACTTTTCTTTATGTTTTTAGCACTGATAAAGTGAAATTTTATCAGCGCTATTTCTAGCGCTCATAAAATCCAAGATGTAGTAATATGAAACTAACATCACAACACCCTATAGCAAAAAATAGAAAATTTAATTTCAATTAAATATATATCACAATAAAAAACAATATATAATTATTACAAACATTTTAAACATTGGTATGCACAATTACATCGATATGCATAATTTATAACAAACATCAATAAATTCAAAAATATTAATGTTCCATTATATTTAAACCTAAAACCCCTCTCAAAAGAGCATAATCATGATACTAGTCATTGAAAAAAGAACCTCATCTTGAGAAAAAGGGTTCACATATATAGAAAAAAATTCTTATGTTAGTAATACTGTAAAGAAATAAATTAAACATAAATATGAAATAATGAATTAATAAATGTCAGTTTTGAATTCCAAACTTACACTGTGAGTCATATCAAGCACATTGAGTGTCAAATTAATGTGTGGTTGATTCTTAAACATCAAAAATGATTTATGAATCATTTCCCTAAAGTATCAAGACAATACGATTGCATTTTATCACTTTTAAGCATGTAACATTTTTTGAACTAAAATGTAAATTTTAAATTAAAACATTCACTTTGTGTCATATCAAACACACCGTGTGTCAAATTCAAATGATGCTAATTTTTACACATCAAGAAAAATTTACGGATAATTTTCCTAAAATATGAAGATATTCCAAATGTTTTTTCTATGTTTTCAACAAGTGAAGCATGTTTTTAACTAAAATTTCATTTTTAACCTGAAAACATGTACTTTGAGTTATACCAGTAATGTTGTCTGTCAGATTAATGAAAAAATAATTCCTACACATAAAAAATGAATTTAGGATAATTTTACTAAGGTATTAATACAATTTGAGTGTGTTTTATTAGTTTTCAATGAGTGACACATGTTTTTAATAAAAATGCCATTTTTAAACTGAAAACACACATTTTGAGTCATAACAGTCTCACCATATATTAGATTGAGGTGTGACTAATTAATATAAGTCAAAAAATGAATTACGGATCATTTCCTTAAAGAATCAAAATAATATGAATTTTTTTCTTGGTTTTGAGTATGTCACAAGTCTTTTGAACTAAAATGTCAATTTTAAATAAAAACATACAATTTGATTCATACCAGCCACAATGTGTGTCATATTAATGTGTGGTTAATTCCTACACATCAAAAATGACTTATGGATCATTTTTCTAAAGTATCAAGAAAATCAGATCATATTTATTGATTTTGAGTATGTGACGTGTGTTTTGAACTAAAATGTTAATTTTAAATAAAAACATGCACTTTGAGTCATACCAGACACACCGTGTTTCAGATTTATATGTGGTTAACTATTACATGTTAAAAATGAATAATGGATAATTTTAATATAGTATAAAATTTTTTTAGTTCATTTGATTAGTTTTCAATGAGTTAGACACATTTTTAACTAAAATTTCATTTTTAAACTGAAAACATGCACTTTGAGCAATACCGATCACATAGTGTGTCATATTGACATGTGGTTGATTAATTCACATTGAAAATGAATCCTGGATTGTTTTAAAAAATTATCAAGACAATATGAGTAATTTTTCTTGATTTTCAATGAGTGAAACATGCACTAATGGAAAAATTTCTAATATAAATAGTTTGGAACCGTTGGTATAGGTCCCCAAACCGTTGGTATAGACAATACCAATAGTTTGGGAATTTTTTGGGTGATTTAGAAATAAGAAAGACCTATCCCAAATGTTTAGAGAAAACCTTTGGGAAAGACCTATACCAACAGTTTCAAAACCATTGGGAAAGTCCTATCCCCATGGTTTGGCCAAACCGTTGGGAAAAGTGGTCTCAAAGTACCGTTTCCCAATGATTTTCCAAAAGTGTTGGGAAAGACCTATCCCATCGATTTGATAACCATTGGGAAAGACTAATCCTAATGGTTTGGAAAAAATATTGGGACAGACCTATCCCAACAGTTTGAAAACCACTGGGATAGGAAATCTAAAAAAAATGTTACAGAGGAGGTTTGAACCCACAACCTAGACGTTATATATCAAAGACTTTAACACTATCCTATAGTCACATTTTTGAATATTTTTGGATAAATATATGTATATATATTTATATTTAATATATATATATATATATTTATTTATTTGATGATATCCAAATAAATAATTCATAAAAAATAAGGTTACCTATACCAATGATTCTCAAAATCGTTGGGATATGCCTTTCCCAATGGTTTTGAAAACTGTTGGGATAAGTACCCACCTTTTCCAACCCTTTCCCAGTGGTTTTTCAAAACTGTTGAGAAAAGTGTTGCGAAAACCATTGGGAAAAGTAGACCCTTTCCCCGTGGTTTCCCTAAACCATTGGGAAAAGTGGTCTCAAAGTACCCTTTCCCAATGGTTTTCCAAAACAGTTGGGAAAAGTGGGCCCTTTCCCAATGGTTTCCCCATACCATTGGGAATAGTGGTCTCAAAGTACCCTTTTCTAATGGTTTTCCAATACCATTTGGAAAAGTGGACCCTTTCCCAATGGTTTCCCAAAACTATTGGGAAAATTGGTCTCACAGTACCCTTTCCCAACAGTTTTCCAAAACCATTGGGAAAATTTAGACCCTTTCCCAATGGTTTGGCCAAATCATTGGGAAAAGTGGTCAAAAAGTGTAATATCCCAATGGTTTTGAAAAAATGTTGGGAAAGGGGACTTATAAAAATGGTTTTTACAAACTGTTGGTATAGATGTGTTGGTATAGATAGGATTTCTAGTAGTGATGCATTTAACTAAAATGTCATTTTTAAATTGAAAACTTGCACTTTGAGTCACACTATTCACACCATGTATCATATTAAGGTGTGAAAGATTTTTACATGTCAAAATTAACTTATGGATCATTTTATGAAATTATTAATAAAAATTAATCAAATTTTATTGATTTCTAGTGAGTGACACATGTTTTTAACTAAATTGTCATTTTTAAACTAAGAATACACATTTTGAGTCATATAAGTCACACTGAGAATTGGACTAAGGTGAGGCTGATTCTTACATGTCAAAAATTAATTATGTATTATTTTCCTAAATTACCAAGATAATATAAATTCATTTTATCTATTTTGAGCATGTCACATGTATTTTGAACTAAAATGTCAATTTTAAATAAAAACATACTCTTTGAGTCATACCAGTCACACCATGTGTCATATGATCTATGGTTGATTCCTACATGTCAAAAATGACTTATGGATCATTTTTATAAAGTAGCAAGACAATGAAATCACATTTTCTCCATTTTGAGTATGTGATGTTGGTTTTGAACTAAAATGTAAATTTTAAATAAAAACATGCACTTTGAGTAACACTGGCCACACCATGTTTCATATTGATGTGTAGTTTATTATTACTTGTAAAAAATAGATTATGGATGGTTTTCCTAATCTATCAAGAAAATACAAGTGTGTTTGATTAGTTTTTAGTGAGTGACCCATGTTTTTAAATAAAATGTAATTTTAAAACTAAAAACACACACTTTGAGTCATACCAGTCACACTGTGTGTCATATTGATGTGTGGATAATTATTACACATCATAAATGACTTATGGACCATTTTAAAAAATTATAAATATAATACATTTTTTTTCAGTGAGTGACACATGCTTTTAACTAAAATGTTTCTTTAAACTTAAAACAAACACTTTGAGTTATACTAGTCACACCGTGTATCTAATTGAAGTTCACCTAATTAATACTCATAAAAATGACATATGGAAATTTTTCTTATAGTATCAAGACAATGCTATTGTGTTTGAACAGTTTTTGGTGAGCAATATGTTTTAACTAAAATGTCATTTTTAAACTGAAAAGACACACTTTGAATCATATCTCTCACAATGCATGTCATATTGATGTTAGAATGATTCTCATATGTCAAAAAATTACTCATGGATAATTTTCCAAAATTATCAAGAAATTATGAGTGTTTTTTTGTTTTTAGTGATTGATACATGTTTTTAACTGAAATGTCAATTTTAAACTAAAAAACACACTTTGAGTCATTCTAATCACATAGTCTGTCTGATTAATATGAAGCTAATTCCTATACGTCAAAAAATATTTATGTATCAAGACCATACAAGTCCGTTTTTTTAGTTTTCAGTGAGTGACACAAGTTTTTATCTAAAATGCCATTTTTAAACTAAAAACATACACTTTGAGTCATATCGGTCACACCGTGTGTTGAATTGATGTGTGTATGATTCGTACATGTCTAAAATGAAATATAAATCATTGTATTAAATCATCAGTAGCAAAAAAGTGTGTTTTCTTGATTTTTAGTGAGTGATGCCTGTTTTTAACAAAAATTTCATTTTTAAACTAAAAACACATATTTTGAGTCATACTATTCATACCATTTATTATATTTAGGTGAAATTGACTCTTAAATGTCATAAATAAATTATGGATCATTTTTCTAAAGTATAAAAACAATCCAAACAAATTTTACTAATTTTGAGTATGTTATGCGTCTTTTGAACTAAAATGTAAATTTGAAATAAAAATGCATACTTTGAGTCATACCATCCATGCTATGTGCCGTATTAACATGAGGTTGATTCCTACATTTCATTAATGACTTATGGATCATTTAATAAAGTATTAAGATAATATGAGTAAATTTTCTTTATTTTTTGTATGCAACACATATTTTGAACTAAAATTTCAATTTTAAATAAAAAAATTTACTGAGTCATACCGGCCACACCGTGAGTCAGATTGACATAAGTCTAATTCATACAGATAAAAAATGACTTATGGATCATTTACATAAAGTATCAAGATAATATGAGTGTGTTTTATTATTTTTTAGTGAGTGAAACATGTTCTTAACTAAAATTTCATTTTAAACTGAAAACACTTAATTTGAGTCATTTGTAAATGAAAAACACACACTAGTAAACATAACAAGAAAACATAAAGAACAAATAAATCTATGAAGATAAAAAATAGTACCCAAGTGCATCATCCTTATCAAATACTTAATGGATGATTTATTTTTATCCAAGAAATTTTTTCTCTTTATAGATCACAAAATGGTTGTAGAAAAATGAATTCTCGACAAATTCATTTCTTTACGATCTATATGAAAATTAACTAAATAATAATTACATAAAAATAACAAGTAAATTACCTAAAAAAGTATATAAAATGATGATAAAATTAACTAAATAAGTAATAGGAAGTCACCTCCTCATGATGGCTACATACATTATGACACTATGTATTCTGCCCATTTATTTCTAAAAAAATCTATTTCCTTTTTTGAATACATAGACTACCAATAGTCATAGTAGTACTAAAAACATATAAATAAAAAAATGGATAATAAATATTTTATATAAAATTATAATTATCATAAAAAAAAACCTCTTTAGGGATTCTAGTTTGTTGATGTAATATGTCATCTTTAATAAATTTTCAAACACAATAACCATAATCTTTTTCATTAGTTTGTTTTGTAAACTACATAAGCTTTGAAAAAAATACGTAATTTTTTTTGATATATGTTTTGATAGGGAAATTTTATTATATATTCCATAATAATCATCCAATTATATAATTTTATAGGCTTATTGTGCTCATAGACCATCCTCATACCATAGTATGTATAAAATATTCATGTATTGTAAGAAAAATAAATAAATAAATAAATAAATATTCAAAAAATAGATTCAAATCGATTTAAAATAGGTTTAAAGTATCACTAAATGATTCACCCGGTTTTTAAAAAATGTTGTTAAGTCATTTCACAGTGGTTTAAACTACCTCTAAATGCTTATTTTAGAGTAGTGGTTATGTTTTTTGACAATATTGGTTGATAGATGTTTAATATTTATGTTAACCAAGTAGAAGTTTGAATGGTGACATTGTTTCCTTGTGTTTTTCAAAATTTTGGGAATTATTTTTAGAAGGAATAAAAATGGAAAAGGATGGTTTTTCACATGGTAATCTGGAAGACCACATGGTAGGTTCACAAAGTAGCACATGATGTTGGAAGTAGCTCACAAGACCTCCTAGTAGGTGTGTTTTCACATAAGATATTCATAGTTAGGGGTTGATCATGAAGGAAGCATGATATAGAAGTTCATTATTTGGGAAGTTTTTAGAACCTTATGGTTAGTGTGTTGTTATATGGTGGAGGAAGTAGGTGTACTGGAAGGAATGAGTATACATAAGGAATGAATAGTAATTTCTTTATTAGCGGGTGTTCCAGGTTTTCTATGCCTATATAAGGACCCCATAATCAATTAATTTTTTAAAATAGATAACTATCACAATATATCATTGGTGGAGAATTCCACAAAGTAGGAAGAAGATTTGTGTGACACATAAGCGGCGAAGGGTTCCCATAGTTAAAAAAGTTTATACATTCAGTGCTTAGAAGTGGAAGGTTTCTAGGGGGAGTTTGTAAAAGATATAGTTCACATGGGAAGTCTATGAAAAATTAGGGTTATTTTCACAATCAATGCATATAGGTGGTAGGTCTCTTGGTTAGTGAGTGGTGTCTATGTGATTAGTGCGAAGAGTAGAAGCTCACGTAGGAGGTTTCAACTAGATCATGTGCAGTGTAAGGTGTACCACTCAATTGGTATGCAGTGTCTGTGTGGTCAGTGCATGGAGGATATTTTCAGGGAGGGAATATGTTTATGAAGGGTTTTTCCTTGAAGTAGAAGCTACGTGATAAAGTGAGTTTCATTTATCAAGTGAAAAAGTATATTCATGGGACACTCACATATGTGTGAACTAAATTTGAATTGATTCATAAAAATGAAAAAACCTTATGGAAGAGTAGTGGTTTCACATTATTTGCGAGAGTAGTGAATTATCAATGTGTGAATGACTTTAAACTGTGGGGGACAACTATTCTGTTCCAAAACTTCTAGTAATATCACATTATAGTGGATTCTAGTATATTGGAACATCACCTTTGTTTGTTTCTTCAACCAGATCATTTAGAGTAAACAAGGTAAAATTACAATGTCTCCCACATAATTTTGTTTCTACATAAATATATTGCTATGGGAATAAGAGAGAAGTGAGTTTTATTTAACAATGTAACAAGATTGAAGGGGCAATTTTTTTAATCCTTCATACCCCAATTCAACCCCCTCTCAGGGTATTTAACCAAGTGGGGGTCAACTGATAATAATATGATTTTTTTAAAAAGTGATAATGGGTGGTTGGAATGTGAAAATGATATGCATAATTTTATTCTATATTATTTTCTAGATAGTGTTTGTTTTATTATGTTGTATTTCATTCAGTATTTCTTATCTTTTTAATGCATTTAAAGATGGATAGTCAACTTAAAATTAGTAAAATAAGTAAAATTATAAATTAATTGAATCTATTATCCTTATATAAATTTCTCCTAATATTAAGCATTGTTTTAACATATTATGAGATGTTTACCACTATTATAGTACTATTAAATTATAATAACGTCTATGGTAATATGCCCAGAAATAAATTGATAAACTCAAGCTAGTGAAACAAGATGATCATTAGAATTATATATCTAAAGGATGAATTCATTTAGAACTTATTTCAATTATTTTTAATTCTTTAAATGTAGTATATTAATTTCACTTGATATTTATTATTGCTAGAATATTGTTACTATGATGCCCCAGACCCACACTCTCTGATCTAGTGCTAAAAACATATTCTTTTCATACTTGGTTGATACTGACAGAAGTGACCCAAACTTAACCATTCATAATTACAATACCAATAAAAAATATTGAGCCACTTAAATACCCAACACCTATTAAATCTTTTGTTTTATAGAGTTAGGAAAAACATTAACTAATAAAACCCATATCTTTCCCATCAGGTAGTTATTTTATTACTAAATCAAGGCCTATGTATTTAATAATAATTATTCAATAAATCCCTCCAAATTTTCCACACACAATGTTTATCTAGACATTTCATATGTAATACTCTTCTTCATAACCTATGAAAATAAAAATATAAGAAAGTTGAGATCAAACAATCATTAAGGGGAAACATATAATAGAATCTATTATGGAATAAAAAAGTCAAGAATAATATGAATAGAATAAATAATAAAAAATGCTATATAACTAATAACATGAGCATGTAATATATCCATAGATAACATAATAATGTAATTAATCACATTGAAAACAATAACTTATTTCATAGTGATGGAATGCAAAATGATGGAAATCATAAACCTATTGTCTCATGGAAATACATCATATATAAATGACTAAGGTTTACACCCAATACCCAAGCTAGTTTGTCTCATGAGGCCCAAACATGCATTAAGGGGATATATAATCCAAGTCCTCAATCATCACTACTTAATTACAATAAATTCATCATATGGAGGAATTAATAAAAAATATAACACATAACTAACATGCCTAAATAAACAATAAACATCCTTATTGAAATATGAAGTATGCAAAATGTCAATATTTCCCCAGTAAATAAATGGAATAAATTTCTTGGTAATAACCCTTTAAACTGACACCATATTTAGTATTGGTTATAAAATTAAGTCAATACTATAAAACACAATATATAAATATTGTAAGTGATATAGAATATATGAATGAAATTAAATAATATGGACATGATGGAAAAAAATAAGGTCAAGAGAGAGATGAAGAGTGAAAAAGAACCTAACCCTTATAAACTGTGTGAGGTATAAACTATAAATTCATAAGATAATTTAGAAGATAATAATGAAACTTAACTCTAAAAGAGATATATTTTTTAGATTTTGAGAATAATAAAAAAGAAAAATTTTTAAAAGGAATTTTCAGAATGATTTTATAATATGATTATAAAAATAAACTCCTAAGTCACTTTCAGAATCCCATTTTAAGGGGTGAAAGGAGAACACTAAAAATATTAATTTTTAAATTATTATAAATATTTAAACCATGAAAATAAATTAATTTAAAAACATGAAATGTTGGGTGGAAGATAAAAATACACATAAGTGGAATGAAATCCTTTTATTTATTATTAAAAAAATATTAAGATTTTTTTTTTAAAAAACTTAATAGAAAAAATGAGAATAAGGATTTTTTTGAAAATCCATATAAACTCAAGTACAAATACTTACTAATAAAAATGGTTAAAAAAGTGGGAAAATGTTTCATGTGATAAATTCTAAAAATGAGATTCTTTTCACTTTTTAATGGAAGTCAAAAATGACAGGTGTAGAAAATGTTAAAAATATTCTTTTTAAAACATGGAAAATAAATTAAATGGAAATAAAAATTACCATAATAAATCATTGATGAAAAGGGAAGATAATTCATGTAACAATATAACAAATATATATATGGAGAAGAAATATTCCCAAGCGTAAAGAAAAGATACAGTGATGACTAGGAAACCATTTGGTTGAATTGTGAACCAAATGGAGGTGAAATGTCAATAAGAATCATAAACCCTAGAAAATAAACATGGAATAAAATATAATATAATCATAGTGTAGAATAATTTTTTTTATAATGATGAATATAAAGAGTAAAGGTTATAACTAAATGGAAGTAAATTAATTTAACAAAAATCCTTACGACTTAGAAAATGTATGAATTGATGGAAAAGGAAAATAAATAACTTAAATTAAAGTGAAAATCCAAATGGTAACAAATTATTTAAGATATAATAATTAAATAAGGAAGTATTTTCACCGTATAATAGTAAATTGGTGCATAATGAGAAGCATGTCTCATGGAACTAAAATTGAGACCAAGAACCCTTACCTCAAGTCTTAACTTGCTTGGTTCATGCGTCTAACCTCATGAATGACCAAATTAAGTTTATTAGATACTTATATCAAAAACCTTTTCATTTATATTTCATTTTAAGGTATATTTATTATCATATGTTATTAATTTATTGTATAGGTTTTATTCTCCTCAACTATTTGGAGTTGTTTGGTTAATTCCAACAAAACTCCTTCAGTATGTTGACTGTGGTCAAAAGAGTTATTATAACACCCTGATAATTTACAATATATTTATTTGTATATAAATTTAATCTCCTTGATAGGTTATGATGCACACAAACCTGAGTTTAAATGAACCACGATATGGATAATATTATTTAAATGTGGCCGTTATAACCTAGCTATTAAATTAGAGGGTATGAATATGATTAAATAAATTATAAAAATTATATGTTTTATAATTTTATAAAATAAATTCAATGGTTATTTACTAATTATAAATAAAATAATAATCATTTGAAAGAAAAAGACTTCTTTTTTTTGGAAAAAACTATATTTTTCTAAAAGGCAGTTTCATCCTGATTTGTGCACATACATTAAAATCAATTTTGACCAATTTTAGAAAATATATTCTAAAAAATTATTAATTTCTTAAATAATTAGGTGAAAATTAAATTAGAGTGAATTTTTTAGAATTTTCTAAAAAATATTATTTTTTAATTGAATAGTGGAAAATGCTGATTTTTATTGAAAATGACATTTAAAGCATTTAAAAGTTCCATTTTGATTTAAAATTATTTTAAAAGTAAAATTAGATTAATTATATTATTATATATACAATTTATTCCATTTTAATGAAATTCATTTTGATTTTTGATATTAAAACTTTTTATACTTATAAAAATTTTCCCTTTGGAAAACCGCTTTTTCATCACTTATGCGGGTTTTATTTTAAAATAAATTATATCAATTATGTGATTGTAATTTTAAAAAATATATTACATATTTGGAATAAATATAATTAATATTATATAATAATTTCAACTTAATTTTTGGTCATAATGAATAGTAAAAATTGTAAAAATTAATTACCGTGGTTAAGGTTAAAATAGGTTTACCAGGGAGTTAAACTAAGAAGATAAGGGTTAAAATAACCTATTTTATTTCCAATTTATATTGGATGAAAATATTTAGAACTTATCTCTTCTGTGGTTAGGTAATGACCCATTTTACAACCTTGTGTCATTTTAAAAACATGGGTATCACTTTTTCTTTTCAAAACTTCAATGTGTGTCCACTCCCCCTCTTATAAAAGGCCACCCCTTATCCTTTTCTATTCACTATCCCAAATCCATTACATTCAATCATTACCCAAAAAAATATATTCCATACATCTCTTATCAAATTCTAGAGGCCTTTTTTGATCAAAAATCTAATCATGGTATTCTTTAATTATAAACCTAAAGTGGTTATCTGAAGAAGAGGTAAAGTTCTTAACCACGTGTTTTTGGATTACTTATTATTATAACTCAATAATATATTCTCCAACTATACTAAAATAATAAAAAAATTATTTAATATATACTGATATTTTTTTTTGTTAAATTCACAACTTATATCCATATCCACTTCCATCAATTGGTAAACAAAATTTTCGATCATGTGTACAATGGACTATCGCCTCATGAACCGATGTAATTCATTTTTCATCACCAACTCTCATGGATTATTATAATGAAGTATTTAACATATGTATATGAAATTTATGACATTAATATAATTTTTTAATTATAATATAAAATTTAAATTCTTACTTTATAACTCATTGAAAAACAATAACATCGCTCATGCGTACGTGTGAAATACCGCCTCCATGCAGCGTTGTGAAATGGTTATCATTTTATTTTGAAATGGATAGTAGTAAGGATATATGTAATGAATATGTATGATATAATAATTATTCTATAAAGATGAAATATTATTTACCTTTCCTTCATTTCATCTGTTTAAAAATTGAAACAACTTTCATGTATACATTTGGCCCACCATCTCTATAAATAGTGCAATCCATTTTTCTATCTCTAAATTTTATAAATTAATATAAATAATTATATAATGATTATATATGATATTTATATAATTATTAAAAAATTTGATATTATGTAACCATAATCAATGAAAAATGAGAAAAATTACTAAACAAAAACATACATGAAAAATGAAGTAATTATCACTTGAAATAGTGATTTAAAAAATGAGTTGTTAATAAATGGATGATAAAAGACTATAAGTAAATCATATATGGTATAAAATATATGAGTATTATTCTGTAATATATTTATAATAAATCTATATTTATAATGCAATATTTACGAACACTTATGGAAATAATTTAACCTAAGATAAGGGTTTCTCATCTCATTTTTACTTCCATGAGATGTATTAAATATTTACAACTTAGTTCTTTTGTGTGGTGTATATAATAGACCATTGATATGTTATATAATCAATTAATTTATCTTTATAGAATATATAGTTTCATTTTAAGTTATTTCTTTCATGGGTATTATTATTTAGAAGTTACCAAATTGGTAATGGTTTATGTTACAATATCATTGTTTATTTGGATTATTTATGATTAATTTTATAATTATGAAATATTATGATCTATATTTCAATAAATTCATGATTTTTTTCTCCTATAGTTATTTTTTAGAATACTTGTTTTCCACTCATTTTCTCCTCTTTAATAACAAATAGAACAAAATAATTCTTTTAAAGAAAATCGACTTCATTTCTCTCTATGGTCGAACACACTTTTTATTCTTTATCCATTTTTTATAAAAATGTTTCAAAAATATTTTTTATATTCTCTAAATTACTTGTTAAAGAAATTTTTACCCATGATTTACATTTTACAAAATGGTTTGAAAGGAATATTCTTGTCATTTTATGAATGAGGCACTTTTTAACATTTTTACAATAGTGTGAATGAAATGTTTTGTTAATTTATACTATGTGTACAAAATTACCCACCATCATGACCATTAATTACTTTGAATATTTCTTAAAAAATTTACAAGGATATTTTTAATGATTCTTTTCTTAATATTCTATAAATTTTCTTTTTTTGAAAGTGATTTTTATAGTGAAAATGACATTTTCCTCAGAAATGTTCTAATTAAATTTTTACATTGTTTCCATTAATAAATGAAAACAAGCTTTATTTTTGTTTTGACCTATTGTGAACATGTTGTAATGGTACAATCCTTTTTATTTATTTGGATGGTTTAAGATTAGTCTGACTTGGGATGCATTATTTTGATACCATTATCCATATTACTCTGAATGATTTATTATTATGTCTATTGATTGGAGAAATATTAAAATTTCATATTCTACTTTTTCAATATTAATTTTTATATTGATTATATTTTACCTACTTAATATGAGTAATGAATTAGGCTTAGTATGTAATGGGCGGGGTATAAGGCCCCGACCTTAAACATTACTTAATCATGAATTAAATGAATAATTCACATAGAGGATCTTTTCAGGTTTAGAGTTTTAGAGAATTAGGACATAACTATTACATCTCAAAATATTACATAGTAGACACTTCTATTAAGTTTCAAAAAAAAAAACACTTAAAAAGAAAAATGTCTAGTTCCATGTTTTAGATAGAATGTCTTTCCTTGATCCCATCCTCGACCCTATTCATCTTTAAGTCCTGTGGAAAACATTTCAAAAACTTGGGATGAGTATAAAAATCCTAGTAAAGGATACACAAAGAAGGAAAACTATTAGTTTTTCAAAACAACAAGTAAACCATGAGTACTTTACCAAAGTAATACTTTTCACCTTTATGAAGAAGTAAAAAATCTTCACTGAATAAAAGACCATTACTTACCCTTTTGTAACCAAAAGATTACCATAAAACCCATATAAATAACACATAACATATAAAGGTAAATTGGTACATAAACATACTTAAATGGAATAACCATACGGTCGACTTCCACACATACTTAATGGAATAGCCATACGGACGACTTCCATACCCAATGCATTAGAGGTTATAACATAACCACCCATCCTGGTATTCACGGCACCACTCGTCATATGGTTTATCACGTAACCACCCTTCAAATGTCCAAGTACCATTATAAAATCATGACACATAAAACAACTATAAAGGAAAGAAAACATTTCCACATTTCAAGAAAAATAGATCACTTAAATATATTGACATAACAAATCCATTATCAAAACCATTTTCAATATAAAAATACATAAAAGAGTATATGGTATTTATTTACTTTTAAAAAATATAACGGCTTGTTGAGGAATCCAAAGATGAAATAATACTCGCGGCGGCGGAAAGGTCATTATCACTGCGTATGTTAAAAAGAAACATACTTTTTGTCATTTAGTAAAATGCTTTGTATAGAAAATATTACTTTCGAATAAAATTATAAGTCAATGAGGTTTATACACCATATAAAATAAAGTTGTGTATAAAACAAAATATGCCTCAATGAAAGGAGATTGAGACGAAGTCCCTTACAAAGTCGGTATTCTTAGATTAAGGATAAATCAATTACATTATTATGTGTGAAAAATTTGAATACACCAAATATAAGTGGATATTAAGTCTAAAACAATCAGAGGTCATTCACACATAATTTTGGAAAAACAAAACCACTGACATAGATATATAATTCAATGAAATGAGATTGAGTTATGATTTCTGATACAAGTTTTTCTAAATGACGTAAGAATTTATCAATGATATGATTATGTGTAGAAATAGTATATCCACACAAAGGTTTGTGGAAATTACAACATATATATTCCACACATAACCTTGGAATAATAAAATCAAGAAGTAGAGGTTTAACCCAAAGAATTGAAAGTGGGTTAAGAAGTTCCCTTATAGAAATCCGACAGCCTAACGACGTCACTTTAAAATTCAGAAAATGAGTTGATGAGAGAGAAAACGGTATCTCATAACTTGGAAATAAAATTTACATCAATAAGTATATAGAAGGACATATCCAAACATAATA
The DNA here is from genome assembly GCA_963277665.1 of Viscum album. Classification (NCBI taxonomy): domain Eukaryota; kingdom Viridiplantae; phylum Streptophyta; class Magnoliopsida; order Santalales; family Viscaceae; genus Viscum; species Viscum album. Next base: position 1,389,202,718 of record OY728126.1, on the reverse strand, counting down.
GTATGTGAATTAAAAGACATAACAAAAGAAGTCTTTTAAAAAGAGAAGGGTAAAAGGTTCCCTTACCGACTTGGGTAAATTTCGAAACATACACCCCATGGAAGAAGGGTCATACAATGAGGATGTAAATACCCATAATTGAAGTTATAATACACAAATAGTATAATAATTGGTAGTACATACACCACTCAATAGAAATGGTGGCAAACATAGCATAAATGTCACAGGAATAAAAGTGAGATGAAAAATTCCTTACGAAAACTCGGCAGCCTAACTACGCCACTTAAAACTTCCAAAAATGGATTTATGAGATCGAATAGGGTCTCTCATAATATGAACAAAAAAATTACAGTATGATGAATATAAAATAACATCCCCAAACATAAGAATGACGAGCTTATAAGAAATGACATAAAAGAGAGTACTTAAAAAGAACGAGAGAGGTTGGATCCCTTACCTCAAGTCTGACTTGTCTTGTTTGTTTCTTTATATTCCTGAATAATAAAATTTGGTCAATTTATAATTTCTTAAGGAACTCTTTTAAATATTATTATTCAGTTCATATCACATATTATAATTTTATAATAATTGGTTAATAATGTGAGTTTATATCAGACGTTTTTGTCGATGTTTGGTACATGAGTCAAAAATGAACTTGTTTGAAAATGATTGTCCATGTAGTTATAAGTAAATCATCTCCAGAATAGTATTAATGATTTAAATATCATATATATCTAGTACATATTCATTTTATAATACTCCATAACATTTGGAGATAGAAATAAATGAAATGCACCGTTCATGGAGACGGTAAACCGTACGTACACATGAATGCTACTTTCATTTCTTTGTCATATTAATGGAATTAAAAATAATTGAGAGATATATATATATTATAATTCCAGTATAATATATATGTTATATAGGTCACATATGTTCATTAATTTCATTCTTTATACATTCTATGTATTGCATGAACGAGTCACATCACTTGAGGGGGCGATAGTCCACACTTCCTCGTATGAAATTATCGCATTTGCACAACATGAAAAGCATAAAGGCATGTTTTAAATATAAAATTAAGAAGCATATAGAAAACATAAATACCATATATATCATATATAAAATATACTGACATCATAATGACCACCATTAAAGGTGTTAAGAGAAGATTGAACAATCATCGTTTCGTGAGGCAGAAATTCGCCATCCACAGAAACAGTATGTTCTTTAACCATTAGACGAAGGTGTGTGTAAGTGTAGCTCAAATACTTCACATAAAAAAAATCCTAGTATATTGAAGATACTTATTTTGTTATAAAATAAAGTAATAAAAAGAGTTTATAGGGTTGGAGAATCAAAATAAAACAAAAGAACACAAGGGAAGACATTACCTTTAAATCAGGTAACTCTTTTTGATTTGATCTCAAAGGATTCCTTGGAAAGGATTCTGCCCAAAGGTGAGGCTTCAATGATGAATATTGGGATGTGGAGAGATGAAATGGGTAGGGGTTGGCCGAGCCAAAGGCTTGAGAGGTGTGGGTAAGGTGGTAGAGGTGGGGGCCTTTTATAAGAGGAGAGGAGGGGCACTCTTGGAAAGTTATAAACTTTTACTTTATTATAAAATGATTTTCAGATTTTAAAGGTCCAAAAATTATATATTTCGAGGATAAGGTAATAATAGTTCGAAATACACCCATACAATAGGTTTTTTACAGGTTTAGTTCTTAGATTTTACATTATCTTTTCATTTTATTTAAATTGTTAAATAATGAGGTAATCGCATCATCATCATGGTGTCATAAATAATTTAATTTATTTAATGTATAAAAATTATAAAAAAAATATCATGATGTATGAAATCTTTTTATATTTATAATGAATATTTATAGTCAAAAATATGACTTGTATAACCCCATGTAAAAATTGTTTTAGTAAAACAGTACATGTTTGTGACATTTTAATTTTAACTTTAAATAAAAAGTTATTAATGCCATTTTCCAACCAAAGTGGCTCCATGGGGTCCCCAAGTTGACCCATGGATTGTCTTGGTCGTCCATGACTCATAAAATAAGTATAGGACATGTGTCAAGGTCATTTCATATTATTAAAACATTATTTTTACCTTAAATTACACTAATTACCTTTAATCGCGATTAATAAAACTTAAAAGTTACTATTCACCAAAAATTATTTTAATCTCATTGAACGAAATTTTACTTCATAATGACAACCATGTATGTCGGATTTTTTAAAATCAAATCACAGAAGTGGTAAATTTTCATTTAAATGAAAAATCAGTTTCTTTAACTACCACTTAGTGGTTTCACTATTCATCATAAATTGAAGTTTTTCAGAAAAATGCCAAAAATTCACCCTAAGCTATATTTGATATTCCGAATTCAAAAATGATTTCTATTTTACAAAATTCAAAATATATAAGTTGCATTAATTAATTTAACAATTAATTCCCGCTGTCAAAACAAATAACGTGTTTTTAAGAAACAATATCTATTAAAAGATTAACACTAGTTTAAGTCCAATTTCAAAGTGAAATTAATTCCAATGACCACCATTGGATTAAATGGTAAAAATATATTCTAAATAAACTTTAATATCAATTTAAAATATAATCTATCCCTATAAATAAATCAGATTAAAAGGAGGTTTTGAATTAAAATGCAACATTTTCACTAAAAATGATCCTTATCGAAAAAATAACAAAAATTTACACTTAGTAAATTTTGATGTCCAGATTCTAAAGAAGGATTTTATTTTGTCAAATACAAAATATAAAATTTTCAAAAGTATATTTAAAAAGGGTTCTCCATCAAAAGGTGGTTAATCGACCTTTTAAATAATATTAGAAGATTTATGCTTAAAATTGGATTCATTTGCATTTTACGCCTCAAACATTTATTGGATAAAAATATTTGACAAACATATATAATAATTTTGTAGTTAGTTCCATTGTTTCCCGCCATTACAATGGCTATGCATTAACTACCATTTAAAATAATATTATTATATTATTAGAGTGCAACGTAAGATTTTAAAGGAACTCGTTGTCGTGTATTGGGTACGCTATTGAGCATAGAGTTCCCTTTAAAGTAATATTAATATTTTATTCACAAATATGGATAAATATAAAAATTTCATATTCTTTATTTGCCTGGGGTGTTACATCCTTCCCCCCTTTTGGGAATTGCGTCATCGCAATTTTAAAATTGGGCTCAGAAACTTCATTGAAAGACCCACATCGGAAAAGGAGTAAATTAAACTATCACTTTAAAAGGAAGAAAGGTAAGTACAAAGGTCACCCGAGTTAACCCATACTAGGATTCCATGTGTGAAAACATGGATATGGAAGAAAAAACAAAGGGTCATGTTCTGAGGGAGTGTGATATAAAACATGTTTAGGAGAAAGTTAACCACCAGAAAATCACAAATTTGTGATGGGTTAAACGGTATTGGATTCCCCAGTAGGAAAAGTTAACAGACAACATTTTTTTAAGTTACTTTTCATTGAGGAATTTATTTTTGAGCTTAAATAAAACATAAGGAAACATACTTACTTTTCATGTTGACTTTCAACTTTTACTAGATTTCTCACACGAACTCATATTTTCTCCAAAAGATGAGTACTTAGGATGACTTGTTTACATTTTGAGAGCTATAATAAACTTCTAGAGAATCACCTAATCCAAAAAAGAGAACTGTATACTTCCCATGTCTTTAGACCTTAACCAAAACTAAAACAAAAAAGGTTAGTATGAGATCAGATAATACCCAAAAAGGATAATACTTTATAAAAAGGAAATATATTCTTAAACTCCAAAATTTGTCCAACAAGACCCAAAGTTCAACGAAGACCAAAAGTAAACCAAACTAAGATTAAAACCCAAATATTTGAAGGATTTAATCACATAGTCTTCCAAGTTAAATCATAACATTTATCTCCAAACAACATCAGTTGCTCTTAAAGTCTCATATTGAAAAGTAATTAACCTAATCACATATCCTCCATGATCGGTTAATAATTTCCATAGATAACCCAAAATAAACTTACTCTTAATTAATAAAATCATATAACTAAAAAGAATTAGTCAAACTAACCAGGGAATTCACGTAGTCCAGTGGTAGGCGATAAATACCAGTCACACTTTGGTTGTGGGTTCGATTCCCGCAGTTTTGTCCGACGCGATGGGTTGTCACACGGTCTGCATGTTGTCCTTTTTACAAACTATATAATTCTCAAATAATTTCCCAAAAAGAGATAAAATCATAAAAAATAACCATAACATAATTTAACCTCAATTTTATCTCATGCCTTTCAATTTTCATCATAATATATAGTAACCCATAATTACCTCAAAAGTAAGGATCATATAAACCCAAATGGTTCTTTATAACTATGTCCACAAAAGAACAGATAACTATTCCTTGAATAAAATTTTCATATATCAAACATCAGGGTTACACATACTATAAAAAGTCTTCTAATGTAACCCCATCATCAAAAGAGACTTAATACTCTTAAGAATTTCACCATAACTCTTGAAGCCCTTATATGTTGACTTCTTACTCATTCACCATTCTTCATGATCCATTAACCATTCCTTTCCAACTTATTCTGAAATACTTCTTTCCTACAAACAAAATCATGAATCATATCCTAAGATTCCAAAATAGGAAAACAAATGTTAAGAAATAATCCATACTTTTGATTGGTCATTGTCAGTTTCTTCATCCTCAATCAGAATGGAATTAGGTATTGGTAAATGAATATTTGTACGATCTTGGTGATCCCATTCCCAAAAGTTCTTCATAGGACATGTGTTTGCATAATGACTATGCACACCACATTTAAAACATTCAATTGATCCCTCAGAAATAACTTCTTTCCCTTTCCTCGAGTCAACTGGATGCTTCCTTTTTCCATGGCAGGTTCTTGCTTTATGACCTTCATTTTCACATCTATAGCATATTTCTGTCCCTTTGAAACATTTTCCTAGGTGTTTCTTTCCACATCTTTGACACATAGGTTTTTGAACACACTTACCTTTATGATTATTACCTGTAGTTCCGTAGGGATTTGTTTCTCGCATATATGATGCCTTATAGAAATCACCAAGGTTTATGTGGTCAATCATGACTCCAGATAGTTGGTTGTGGATAAACACAAGAGTTCTCATTGAAACTGCCATATCGTTCAGTTTCTCACTCAGAAAACTGTCACAGTTTCCTTCACATCCACTGTTACTTTGGTGCCTGCTAGATCCAGCCATCTACTAAAAACAAAAAGGTCAGTGTGAGTATATCAACAAAACCATCATGTACTAATGAGGAAGATAAACACTAAGATATACTTACTCATTCACTTTATCTAAAACTAGGACTCTTACTGAAATCCTAACCATTATGGTAATGTCACTTATGCTTAGAGAATACCCTAACCTCTAAAGTTATCTAAACCGACCTCTGATACCAACTATAAGGCCCCAAACTTAAACATTACTTAATCATGAATTAAATGAATAATTCACATAGAGGATCTTTTCAGGTTTAGAGTTTTAGAGAATTAGGTCATAACTATTACATCTCAAAAGATTACATAGTATACACTTCTACTAAGTTTCCATAAAATAAAAAAAACACTTAAAAAGAAACATGTCTAGTTACATGTTTTAGATAGAATGTCTTTCCTTGATCCCATCCTTGAACCTATTCATCTTTAAGTCCTGTGGAAAACATTTCAAAAACTTGGGATGAGCATAAAAATCCCAGTAAAGGATACACAAAGAAGGAAAACTGTTAGTTTTTCAAAACAACAAGTAAACCATGAGTACTTTACCAAAGTAATACTTTTCACCTTTATGATGTAGTAAAAACTCTTCACTGAATAAAAGACCATTACTTAACCTTTTGTAACCAAAAGTTTACCATAAAACCCATATAAATAACACATAACATATAAAGGTAACTTGGGACATAACCATACTTAAATGGAATAACCATACGGTCTACTTCCACACATAATTAATGGAATAGCCATACGACTGACTTACATACCCAATGCATTGGAGTTTATAACGTAACCACTCATCTTAGTATTCACGACACCACCCGTCATATGGTTTATCACGTAACCACCCTTCGAATGTCCAAGTACCATTATAAAATCATAACACATAAAACAACTATAAAGGAAAGAAAACATTTCCACATTTCAAGCATAATATATCACTTAAATATATTGACATAACAAATCCATTATCAAAACCATTTTCAATACCAAAATACATAAATGAATATATGGTATTTATTTACTTTTAAAAAATATAACGGCTTGTTGCGGAATCCAAAGATCAAATAATAATCGCGATGGTGGAAAGGTCATTGTCACCGCGTACGTTAAAAAGAAACATACTTTTTCTCGTTTAGTAAAACGCTTCGTATAGAAAAGATTCCTTTCGAATAAAAGTATAAGTCAAAGGGGTTTATACACCGTATAAAATAAAGTTGTGTATAAAACAAAATATACCTCAATGAAAGGAGATTGAGATGAAGTCCCTTACAAAGTCGGTATCCTTAGATTAAGGATAAATCAATTACATGATTATGTGTGAAAAATACGAATACACCAAATATAAGTGGATATTAAGTGTAAAACAATCAGAGGTCATTCACACATAATCTTGGAAAAACAAAACCACTGACATAGATATATAACTCAATGAAATGAGATTGAGTTATGATTTTCGATACAAGTTCGTCTAAATGACGTAAGAATTTATCAATGAGATGATTATGTGTAGAAATAGTATATCCACACAAAGGTTTGTGGAAATTACAACATAGATATTCCACACATAACCTTGGCATAATAAAATAAAGAAGTAGAGGTTTAACCCAAAGAATTGAAAGTGGGTTAAGAAGTTCCCTTATAGAAATCCGACAGCCCAACGACGTCACTTTAAAATTCAGAAAATGATTTGATGAGAGAGAAAATGGTATCTCATCACTTGGACATAAAATTTACATCAATAAGGATATAGAAGAACATATCCCAAAATAATAGTATGTGAATTAAAATACATAACAAATAAGTCTTTTAAAAAGAGGAGGGTGAAAGGTTCCCTTACCGACTTGGGTAACTTTCGAAACGTACACCCCATGGAAGAAGGGTCATAAAATGAAGATGTAAATACCCATAATTGAATTTATACTAAAAAAAGAGTATAATAATGGGAAGTACATACAACACTCAAAGGAAATGGTGGCAAACATAGCATAAATGTCACAGGAATAAAAGTGAGATGAAAAATCCCTTACGAAAACTCGGCAGCCTAACAACGCCACTTAAAACTTCCAAAAATGGATTTATGAGATCGAATAGGGTCTCTCATAATATGAAAAAAAAAATTACAGTATGATTAATATAAAAGAACATCCCGAAACATAATAATGACGAGCTTATAAGAAATGACATAAAAGAGAGTACTTAAAAAGAATGAGAGAGGTTGGATCCCTTACCTCAAGTCTGACTTGTCTTGTTCATTTCTTTATATTCATGAATAATAAACTTTTGTCAATTTATAATTTATTAAAGACCTCTTTTAAATATTATTATTCAGTTCATATCACATATTATAATGTTATAATAATTGGTTAATAATGTGAGTTCATATCAGACGTTTTTGTCGATGTTTGGTACATGAGTCAAAAATGAACTTGTTTGAAAATGATTGTCCATGTAGTTATAAGTAAATCATCTCCAGAATAGTATTAATGATTTAAATATCATATATATCCAGTACATATTCATTTTATACTACTACATAACATTTGGAGATAAAAAGAAATGAAATGCACCGTTCATGGAGACGGTAAGTCGTACGTACGCATGAACGCTACTTTCATTTCTTTGTCATATTAATGGAATTAAAAATAATTGAGAGATATATATATTATAATTATAGTATAATATATATGTTATATAGGTCACACATGTTAATTAATTTCATTCTTTATACATTCCATGTATTTCATGAACGAGTCATGTCACTTGAGGGGGCGGTAGTCCACACTTCCTCGTATGAAATTATCTCATTTTCACAACATGAAAAGCATAAAGGAATGTTTTAAATATAAAATTAAGAAGCATATAGAAAACATAAATACCATATATATCATATATAAAATATAGTGACATCATAATGTCCACCATGAAAGGTGTTAAGAGAATATTGAACAATCATCGTTTCGTGAGGCAGAAATTCACCATCCACAGAAACAACATGTTCTTTAACCATTAGACAAAGGTGTGTGTAAGTGTAGCTAGAATAATTCACATAACAACATCCTAGTATATTTAATATACTGGTTTTGTTACAAAATAATAGAATAAAAAGATTTTAGAGGGTTGGAGAAGCAAAATAAAACAAAAGAACACAAGGGAAGACATTACCTTTAAATCGGGACACTCTTTTTGATTTGAGCTCAAAGGCTTCCTTGGAAAGGATTCTGCCCAAAGGTGAGGATTAAATGATGAAGAGATGAAATGGGTAGGGGTTTTCCGAGCCAAAGTCTTGAGAGGTGTGGGTAAGGTGGTAGAGGTGGGGGCCTTTTATAAGAGGAGAGGAGGGGCACTCTTGGAAAGTTATAAACTTTTACTTTATTATAAAATGATTTTAGGATTTTAAAGGTCCCAAAATTATATATTTCGAGGATAAGGTGATAAGAGTTATAAATCCACCCATCCAATAGGTTTTTGAAAAGTGTAGGTCTTAGAGTTTACATTATCTTTTCATTTTATTTAAATTGTTAAATAATGAGGTAATCGCTGCATCATTATGGTGTCATAAATAATTTAATTTATTTAATGTCTAAAAATTATAAAAAAATATCATAATGTAGGAAATCTTTTTATATTTCTAATGAATATTTATAGTAAAAAATAATACTTGTATAACCCCATGTAAAAATTGTTTTAGTAAAATAATACATGTTTGTGACATTTTAGTTTTACCTTTAAATAAAAAGTTATTAATGTCATTTTCCAACCAAAGTGGCTCCATGGGGTCCCAAAGTTGACCCATGTATTTTCTTGGTCGGAAATGACTCATCCAATAAGGGTAGGACATTTTTGAAGGTTATTTCATATTATTAAAACATTATTTTTACCTTAAATTACACTAATTACCCTTAATCGTGATTAATAAAACTTAAAAGTTACTATTCAACAAAAATTATTTTAATCTCATTGAACCAAATTTTACTTCCTAATGACAACCATTTATGTTAGATTTATGAAAATCAAATCACAGAAGTGGTAAAGTTTCATTTAAACGAAAAATTAGTTTCTTTAACTACCACTTAGTTGTTTCACTATTCATCATAAATTGAAGTTTTTCAAAAAAATTCCAAAAATTCACCCTAAGATATATTTGATATTTTGAATTCAAAAATGATGTATATTTTACAAAATTCAAAACATATAATTTTCATTAATTAATTTAATAATTAATTCTCGCTATCAAAACAAATAGCGTGTTTTTAAGAAACAATATCTATTAAAATATTAACACTAGTTTATATCCAATTTCAGAGTGAAATTAATTTCAATGACCACCATTGGATTAAATGGTAAAAATATATTCTAAATAAACTTTAATATCAATTAAAAATATAATATATCCATATAAATAAATCATATTAAAAGGAGGTTTTGAATTAAAATGCAACATTTTCACTAAAAATGATCCTTATCGAAAAAATAACAAAAATTTACACAAAGTAAATTTTGATGTCCATATTCTAAAGAAGGATTTTATTTTTTCAAATACAATATATAAAATTGTCAAAAGTATTTTTAAAAAGGGTTCTCCATCAAAAGGCGGTTAATCGACCTTTTAAAGAATATTAGATGATTTATGCTTAAAATTGGATTCATTTGCATTTTACGCCTCTAACATTTATTAAATAAAATTATTTGACAAACATATATAATAATTTTGTTGTTAGTTCTATTCTTTCCTGCCATTACAATGGCTAGGAGTTAACTACCATTTAAAATAATATTATTATATTATTAGTGTGCAACATAAGATTTCAAAGGAACTCATTGTCGCGTATTGGGTACGCCATTGAGCATAGCATTCCACTTAAAGTAATATTAATATTTTATTCACAAATATGGATAAATATAAAAATTTCATATTATTTATTTACCTGGGGTGTTACACGGGGTCTGCTAAATCCCCATGATGCATTGGTAGGTCTAATGAGAAAAACTAGATTGAGTTTTGATAAGGACTTACCCATTTATATAGATGTTTTGGAAGAAGTCCTTGATGAAATTTCATATGTCTTGGAACTATTACTCGATGGTATGTTTTAGATGTTTGATATTATGAATTATATCATTATAAATATAGTTATTGATGACCATGTGTTTATTTTATTTGTTATAATATACATGGATGATTTTCTTTCTCATGAGATTATTTATGTGGAATTATTTTATTATCATTTATTCTTTAAATATTATTAATAACTTATTAGATTTAACTTTATGCTTACCCTTACTGATCATATGATCTAAAACATTTATTATATTTTATTTCTCTATGATTCTAGGAATTTTTTTTGATTAAAATTCAAGGAAATTATAGATGGAATAAAGATAATCTCAAATAAAATGTTTTTTTGTTTATGTTTTCAAATGTATGTGAAATTAAATTATGTATCTAGTTTAACAATACTACTAAACTATTCATCTATTAGGGATGCGATCACTTATATATAGTTCCAATGTAATAAAGTAGCTCTTGACTCTGGGCTATTGGGGTCAAAGTATTTATAGTTGGGAACTAGATTTATGAAAACATATATTAGAAAATAAAACCCTATGATAGATTTTGAGAATAAGTATATAAGAACATCCTAAAGTTTTGGTAAGAATAAATTATGTGTTTTTACTAGTAATAAATACTTGTATATATACTATAAGTGGATGTGGTTATGGAATATATGTACTTATGGGTAATAACTCAAAAAAGGCACATTGAACTTGACTAAATCCTTACCTGGAATAAGAAATCAATATTTACAGTGCACCTGGTATGATAGTCCCATGGTATATTATTGAGTTAATTCACATTTTATTTACAAACCATTATAAGGGATTTGGAAATATTTTTATGATTTAAAATCATTCCCAAAGAAACAATGTTTATGATTACGAGATTAGCTATGAATAATTTTTTAATTTATATTAAGTATTTCACTAGTTTTGGGATCATAAATTATGCTTCATAATTCCAGGATATAATCTACTATATTCTATTGTTTAGAAATGAAATCCTGTGGAAGGAATGTGAATCATATCAATTCATGTACTCCATGTAGAGATTTTCCTCCCATGAAAGATAAAGAAGCCGGAGTTAGAACTGCAGTTGGAACTAATAAAATTATAACCATATTGGGGAAGAATACTCAGGTAATGAGAAATAACAATTCACATATGGAGAAAATTGTTGATCCACCATGCAATGTAATAATTTTAGACCACTTCATGCATCATAAACCTCAATCATTCAATGAGACTATAAATCAATTTATAGTTGAAAAATGGATAAGTTCCAAATAAAATATATTCCTTACTTTAGGGAGTAATGAAATAGAGAAGGTTTTCATGAAAATTTATCATCTCTCAAGTGATGTAGATCAATGGTGGTAATTGATTCAAAATAATAAGGATAAGGGGGAAATAGAAAGCATGAAATGGAAGGATTTAAAGGAAATTTTCATAGAGAAATATTTTCCTTATGAGGAATAAGTGGATATGGGGAGATAATTATTGATTATAAGAGAAAAGGAAGTTAAAAATGTTGCTAAGTTTGAAGATAAATTTATAAGGTTAACAAGGCATGTTGTGGACTATGTACATAATCCAAAGAGTATGATTGATTGTTTCCTTGATGAGATAAATCCAATCCTTAGAAAGGTGATAGTATCTCAAACATTATTATCATATGAGGATATATTATCATGTTTTATAAAAATAGAGAAATAATTATCAAAGTTTTATAAATTTGAAAGAAAGAAAGAGAATAAGAGGAAAGAAGAGAAAAAATGGATAAGGGGAAAGAGAGAAAGGGGAATTTTCTAACATATAATACTTGTGGAAGGAAAAAACTTGGAAAATTCTTAAAAGGAAAATGATTTTTCTTTAATTATGGATAATAATTCCATCATGCTCATGATTTTAAGGTAAATAAAGAAACTACCAATGGTCAATGATTTAATAGTAAGGATATCGGGAACTATGCAAAGTATTATCCCAAGAATCATGGATTTTTCCCCAAAAAAGGCCAATGGAACAAGACCAAGCTTTTGTGATCACAATAGACAAGGTTGAGGTTTCTCAAGACAATATGACATATGATCTAATAATATCTTCAAATTTATACAATGTTTTATTTTATTCTTCATCTTCAAACTCTTTTATATCTTCTACGTTTTCCATGAAAATTAGATATTTCACTATCACCTTAAAAAGGGTTTTATCAATAAAGAATCCTACTAAATATCTCACCGCAACAAGTGTGTGTTAGTTAGTTCTCATTATGACACATAAATATTACCTATTTGATGACTTAATTATTATACCTATGGTGGATTTTGAAATAATCTATGGTACGAATTGGATTTTAAAACATGGTGAAAAAATTTATTATGAAGATAATTAAATTACGATTCTTGATAAAGATGTAGAGTTCCTTATATTTAGGGGGGAACTTTATCACATGAGTCATGTATAGATCCACCCCAATAGCTCTTTTGAATGACATTTTTGGTGAATAAGAGAAGACACAATCTATATATGGGAATGTTAATCTTAAGATTGAGGATGTACCTGTTATATTAGAATACATTGATATATTTTCCAAGGAATTACTTAGGAATCCACTAGAGCATGAGGTTGAGTTATACATTGCTTTAATATTTTATAAAAGACTAATATCAAAGAATCCCTATATAATGGACACTATGTAATTAGTGGTGTTGAATAAACAACATGATGAGTTGTGTGATAAGGGATTTATATATGCTATTGTTTCACCATGTGGATCCCCAATTGTTTTTTAATAAGAAAGATGGATAAATTAGGTTGTATATTTATTATAGAGAAATAAATTCCATTATGATAAAGAACAAGCATCCTTTACCTATCATTGATTTCTTATTCTATTAACTTCATATGTCTCAATATTTTTAAAATATTAAACTTCATTATATGTGTCATCAATTATGATTAAATAAGGATTATATTACAAAGACAATATTTTGTTTGAGGTATATAAAATACGAGTTCACTGTAATTCTATTTGGTTTAACTAATGAACCCTATGTATTCCTAGATCTAATTAACTGAGTATTCAAGTAATATCTTGATAAATTTTGAATGGTGTTTATTGATGACATCTCAGTGTACTATAAGTGCTAAATGAACTATGAGAATTACTTGAGGATAATTCTTGAAACTCTTAGAAGAAAAGAGTTATATGGAAAATTTATAAAGTGTGAATTTTGGCTTCAGAATGTTTCTTTTCTTGGATATATTATCTCTAAGGATGGAATATCATTTCATCCTATGAAAAACATGCAGTCCAAGAATGTCCTACACCAATGAACACAACTGAGGTATGTAGTTTCATTGGTTTGGTAGGTTACTATCAGATATTTTTTTCAAATTTTTTCATGATTATCAAACCTGTTAATCAAGATTACTCATAAAGGGGTTAAGTTAATATGTAAAATGGAATGCGAAGATTTGTTTTAGAGAATTTAAGAAAATATTGGTGAATTAACCAATTTTGACTCTACCATTGGGAAATAATGGGTTTATAATATATAATGATACGTCAAAGAAGGGACTTGGTTGTGTCCTAAGGAAAAATGATAAATTCATTTACTATGCATCAAGGTGGTTAAATATTCATTAATAAAACAATCTAACCCATGATCTTAAGTTGGTAGCTGTAATCCTTTCTTTTGAAGGTATGGAGACATTATCTCTATAGTGAAAAGTGTGAGATATATACAGATCATAAGATCTTAAAATAAATCTTTTCACAAAAAGAGATCAATATTAGGAAAAAGAGATGGATAGAGCTACTCAAGGACTGTTATTTCTCAATACACTACCACATAGGGAAGTCAAATTAGGTAACAGATGAATTGAACTGAAAAGATCATGGAAATCTAGAAAAAATGAGGATCAATAGGGATCATATATTCATCAATTTAGTAAAGATGGATCTCAGAATCATTAAGGAAGGAGAAACATCATTCCTTTTTCAAATAATTTCCAAACTATATTTTTTTTGGAAAAGATAAAAAGTTCTCAGCCCAATGTTGGGAATTTTCAAAAGAATATTAACACTGTGAGTGAAGGAAATTTGGTAGACTTCATTTGTGAAGATGGAATTCTGAAATTTGTAAAGAGACCATATGTCCCATCTATACCTAAGATGAATAGATAATTTCCCGATGATGCTCAAAGATATAATTTCTCTATACACACTGGTAGAACTAATATGTATAAAGATTTAAAGGAACATTTTTGATAGGATAATATGAAGTGGGAAACTAATGACTATGTGTAAGGACCCAACCTTAAACATTACATATTCTAGTTATTTTAAAACTATAAATCTGTTTCTTTTGATAAATATATTTTAGGTTTAATGTTTTGTAGAATTATGACAAACTCTTACATATTAAACCCATAAATTACAGGTGGACACTTCTATATAGTATGCATTTTTTCCATAACAGAAAACTCTTTAAAATAAAACATGATTTCTTTTCATTAAAAATATTCACAATTTTATTCATGACCTCATCCTTATTCTTACTCTCCCTTAAACCATATGAAAAACATTTTAAAACTTAGGATGATCAAAAAATCTCAGGAAGGGACATAAGAAAAAGTAAAAAATTGTTAGTCCATAAATAAATAAATAAATATTTTATTTTAAAAATAAAAATTTTCTTACCCAAAAAATCATATTTTATTCCAAATTAATTCAATAAAACATTCCATAAGATAACATAAAGGAATTTGTTTTTTATAAATTTTCATTAAAACTTTTCAAAAAGTTATAACTTTCACCCATAAAACATAAGATCTTATATTACCTTATGAAATAATATGTTTACTATAAAATCTATATAAAGAATAAATAAATTATAAAGGTCTTTTAGATCATAATTTTCATATCATTTTTACATATTTGTCACCTCTTGTGACTATACAGGGAGTAAACATCACAAATATATTTGGAATAACCATCACAGAATGTTCCATAATCTCTGAAGAGAAACCTAATTAGTTAAATATTCCTATTTACCCAATTTATTAGAGAGCTATAATGATATCACACACCGTAAATTTATAATGGAACCACCCATCCTCATAAACAATTCCCAAGAACCTTAACATAATCATAACACATAACGCTTGCATAAAAATAAATTCTTGAGGAAAGTAATCATTCCATTTTGAAACCACTTTTCATTTTTAAAAAGATACATAGTTAAAAATGAAAAACATTTATTTGAAAATAAACTTGTAAACTTATATATGAATATTAAAGACATTAAGGCATCATTAAAGTGAAAAAATATATTTATGCATTATAAAAAACATTCCTTTTGAAAAAAATCATTAAAAGGGTATATATATATATTTTAAAAGAAATTCCCTTACAAATATCATATCATTGAAGTAAACATTAATCAAATGAATAAATTATTTGAATTAGATATAAATCCACATAAAATAAGTTTAAATAAACATAATATAATTAAAAGTCATTTCACATGTAATCTTATCATGACATAATCATAGAAGTATAAATTTAATTCAATGAATGGAAATTGAGTTAAGAAAATCCATTACCTTGTGTTTTACTTTAATTGAACATTATATAACCTCATGTATAATGGTTTAAAACATATTATTAATTAATACCATAACCATATCTATATTTATAATATCATATATGATCCTCTTATATCATTTTATTGTCCATCTGTTAGTAATATTTCGCTACTACCCTTGTTTTGGGTGTTAACTTCTTCATTTTCCTATGTATGTTTTGTCATGTAAGTTCTAGTTCTTGTGAATATGACATAGTTTCACAATATCCATAACAATATTTATGTCATAGATATTTTTTTTATTATATAAATTTTTATAATCATTCATGAATGTTAGATATGGAAAATGAGTCGCATCACTTCGTGGAGACGGTATGTCATACGTACGCATGAGAGACATTACCATTCCCTTAATGGTTGAAATAGTAAGGAAGTTGGTGGTATATTAATTTTACAGAATTAATATCATTTAAAAAGTACCACATATATCCACTATTTACATTATTATAACCATCCTTGTAAAGTGGAGATGAAAAACAAATTACACCACTGTGTGGAGACGGTAAACCGTACGCACGCATGCACAAAACATTTTTTATAGGATGGTTAAAATGTAGAATATGGTTATACCATAATAATAATAATATCTCATAATGTATATGATACTTTATTTATTACTTTACCATGTAAACAACACATGAAGAGAATGTATAAGAATAAATAAACTTGAAAGAGTCGGTAAAGACGATTACCTCTTCTTTGGTGGACATCCTTTAGATATATTTATAAGGGATCCAGGGTTGGTCTTTTGGAAGGAATAGAACCTATGTAACTTGGATAATGAAATTGGGAGTTGAAATAAGTAGGTATTGGTTGAGATAAATGGGTCAATGTGGTGTGAAAAAGTGAGGGATGAGGTGACCTTTTATAATTGTGGTGAGAGACACTTTTAGAATTTCTCAAAATATTAAATTATAATAAATTAATTTATTATAGAAAATGACTCCAAAATAAAATGGATTTAAAGATAAGGTATTATAGGGTTATTATATCATCAAAAACTAGAATTTAGACTAGTCTAGGTGTCATTTTAAACCTTATATTTTTTATTAATCCCTTGGTTAATTATTTTTGACCTTAACCGTGGTAACCATTATTTTAAGTATAAAGGGTTAAAAATGTTACTATAAATTAAAAAATGACTCAAAAATTAACAATTTATGATGTTTTGAACAAAATTAGAATCAAATGTCTGAAGATAATATTTTTATAATTTTTAAATAATTTAATAAAATATTATTTTGATAAATTATCATTAATGTCAAATTTTTACACTATTCATTTAACTTAACTTCATATACATCAAGAAAAAGTTAGAATTAAAATATAATTCTCTAAAATATCTCTAATATATTATATAGATCTATAAAATTCATTATATAAATTAAATAATCCAACATATATCAAAATTAATATTTTAAAAACCAATTATTTTATTTTTCAGTTAATTAAATATTTTTTTAGCATTATAAAAGCATTTAAGGTAATTATATAATTTATAAAAATTAAATACAAATTTATATAATTAAAATAATTTTATTAAGATCAATATATACATTTATTTTAGTTCATATGTTGTTTTTTGCTAATGTGGACACATAAAATATATTAAATGAAAAGAGTGTGACATTTTGTAACTATCTTTGATTTAAATAATATATAAGTCATTTTCAAGGACACATGTCCATTAAACAACTAAAATTAGAACCTAAGATGATAAGGGTATAATTATATTTATCCCATAATTTTTTTACAAGTTTAGGTCATGGTTATACCCTTATCTTTTTGTTTTAACCCTTATTTAACCCCTTTAACTCTTATAGTGACAACATAGATTTTTTCTCTTTGAGTGACAATATCGTTACTATAAAATTAAAAAAAACCAATAAAAGTATCATTAATGATATTTTAAACCTCATCCCAATAATTGGGTCGAATTTTATATTTTTTGGAATTTTATATCATTTAAAAAAATATTATTTACTATAAATTATTCACAATGTCAATTTTAAGGACTATTCATTAATTTAACTCTAATAATATCAAGATAAAACTTATAATTCACTAAAAAATATTTTATTACATCCATGATATAAAAATATAATACGTAACTTTTTTATTACATTAATTATCTTAAATTATATTCATTTTAATATTTTTAATAACATTTATTTGATATTTCCATTAATAAAATAATCACCCCATCAATATTGTGTAAGAATTTAAGGTACTTAATTCCTCACTAAAAATGAAAAATAAATAATCATGATGAATATATATCTTTTATATTTTTAATTAATATTTATAGTGAAATATAACATGTGGATAAACCTAAATTAAAAATGTTATAGGTAAAAAAATATGAGTGTGATATCTTTGACTTTTCTTTAAATAAATATTATAAATGTCATAATCACTTACAACTGAAAAATGCCATATATTCAAAACAGAAAATATAATGAAGTAATATTAATCATCCAATAAAATTGGATCAAGTTTAAGGGTAATTCTATAATCCTTACCATATTATTTTTATAAATCATATTGACAAAAAATAAAAGGGGTATATTTACTAAATTTGTACCTCCTAATTAAAAATATAGAATATTTTTTTAAAAATTTAAAATACAGAATTTTTATTATTTAATTTACAATTAAACTGATAAAATGCAACGATTTTTTTTCCAGAAAAATTGCCTTTTTAAAATATAAAATGTTTTTGAACTAAATTAAAATATAAAATCCATTTCAAAAACTATAATTGGAATATTTTAAATAAAATTGAACTAATTAAAAATTAAAACTAATAAAAACCATAATTTTATTTTGTAAATACTTGAAAAATATATTTTTAATAAAAATCAATATTTTTCACTATTCATTGAAAAAGAATACTTTTTAGAAATTTATCAAAATTTTAAAATAAGATAATTTTGATATGATGATTTCAAAAATTAAATTTTTTTCATTAAATAAAATTTCTAAAATTTTCAAAAATTTATTATATTTTTTCCCATAAAATAAATAAAAATCATTCTTGAAGAAAGTGTTTTTGAAGAATAAAATGACCACTTAAATTAAGAAATTAATTTTATAAGCATTAATTAATAGATTGTTAATCCGTAGTATCATTTTATATTTTATAGTTTAGTTAATACTATTAATTCCCATCAAAGTAATGTTTAGTTAATGAAAGTCACATAATAAAAAATATTTAGTTGTTCGTTTAAACTCGGTGTTGCGTATCTTATATACTATCAAAGATAGTGTTTACTTTTAAAAACTTGAGATGTTACATTATCCCCCCTTTTAGAAATTTCATCCTTGAAATTTTGAATTTTTCATTGGAAACCAAGGTTTTACTTTTCAAAATACTTATTTGAAATCCCATATTGGAAAAAGGATTAATAAAATTTTCACTTTAAAAGAAAGGAAGGGAGGTATGAAGTTCATCTGAAATAACACATAACTAGGTTTACTTATAGAAAAACATAGACATGGAAGAGAAAATGTAACACCCAAGTATGAATAGAGGGTGATAGAGAACATGTCCATGTAAAAGTGAGCAAGCAAAAAACCGTAAATCTGTGATGGGTTAGAAGTTCATTGATTTCCCAGTAATAAAAGTAAACATGTAATGTTTTTATTTAAAGATCATTTTCATAGAGTTGAGGAATTATTTAACTACCTGGACTAATAAAAAAAGGTTACATGCTTATGTTACAAGTATAATTTCATCCTTTAATAAATTTACACCATAATCTCATCTTTTTATCCAAGAGATGATTATTTAAGAATAATTTTCATAACTAAATAATTAGAATCAACTTATATGGATCACTAAATCTAAAAAAGGATTATAATATATTCCACATGTAACTATAAATTAACCAAAACAAAAATGGTTTGTGGATGATAATAAAATTCCACAAAAATAATTAACCATTTTATGATGAAAAACTACTTTAATCTCAAAAATTCAATAGTAATACCCAATGTTACACATATATCATTTGATAAATAAATATACTTAAAATCAATCAAAATAATCCAAAATAAGTTTGAAACCCAAAAACAAGAAGTATTTGATCACATAATTATCCTAGATAAATTCTCTAAATAATATCAATCATTCTTAGAGTCTCATAACACAATGTTATATCCCTAATCACATAATCTCCAAGATATGCTAATCATTTCCATAAATCAAATGAATCACCATAAATACAAAATAAAATCACATATTCCTCTAAAATATAGTTCAAAATTTATTGATAAAATAAAATTCCACACTATTCAATTTAACTTAATCATATAAAGTTCCCAAAATAGCACACGTCTTCTGAAATAACATTAATCACTTAACACTAAATCATTTTCCAATCCCATGGTTAACTATTTGATAAAACATATTCTACCAAAATGAACTTAAACCTTATCCATTATATATTTTACATAATAATAATAAAAAATTTTATACTAACCAGGACATTATGGAGTTCAGCGATAGGAAATGCACCCTTGTCACCCTTCAGTTGTGGGTTCAATTCTCGCGCCCTTGTCGAACACGACCGGTTGTCTCCCGACCTGCATGTTGCCCTCTCTTTTTTTATAAAACAAAATTTCTTATAAAATTACTAAAAATTTGATAAAAACCTCAAAAAATAACCATTATATATTCAACATTAAATAAATGTTTTAACCATAAAGGTTATATCACACATTTCATTACGAATAAAAAAATATAATAACCCATAATTCCCTCAAAAATAATTGTCTCCAAAAATATCATTAGTCACATTAAAATTTCATAACTTAAATCCTGAAAGGGTGTTATTAAGACATTTTTCTTATGATGAACCTTAAAATTATAAACTCATTATGGTTTCCTTAACTCTTAAGATAACCTCACTTGAAAATATCACAATCTCCAATGTTTCTAAACACTATTCTGATACCAAATGTAAGGACCCAAACTTAAACAATATATATTCTAGTTATTCTAAAACTATAAATCACTTTCTTTTACCAATGATATTTAAGGTTTAGAGTTTTAGAGAATTAGTAAAACAATTTACACAGTAAACCTATACATTATAAGGGGAAACTTCTATAAAATATCTATTTTCCCATAAAATGAAAGTATTTAAAATAAAACATGACTTATTTTCATTATAAATCTTTAAAATTTTATTTATTAAATCATCCTTGATTTTAATATCCCTTAAACCATGTGAAAAATATTTTAAAACATGGTATGATAATTTTTTTAATAAGGGACATAAAAATGAAGAAAGAAATTGTTAGTCCATAAATACTTACAAAAATTTTCCTTTTTTAAAATAAAATTTTTATCACCTAACAAATAATTTTATTCTTCTAAAATAAAACTATAAAACATTTAATAAGAGAACAAAAAGGAAAAAAAACGCAAAAATTTTCATTAAAACTTTTCAAAAAGTTATAACTTTCACCCATAAAACATATGCTCACATCTTATGCACATGAGCCTCATCGCAGTAGGTTAGGTATCCTTAAGTGCATCCACAAGACCCAGGTTAAAAACCAGGTAGAGGCGTATTTCCAATACTGTAGCAGCATTTTAGAAATACTATAGCAGTACTGTAGCAGGACTGTAAACTGTACAGGTACTGTAGTAGAACTGTACACTGTACAGGTACTGTACCAGAACTATACACTATGCGGGTACTGTACCAGGCACTGAAGTAGTTACTGTAGCATGTACTATTAGGTACTGTAGCAGCTGGAACTATTCAACTTGGAACACTGGTTTGGGCTTGGAGTCCTTAAGGATTTCGGGCCACCCAGGAATTTGGGTCAGTAGGGATTTCGGGCCACCTTTAAGGCCTTAGGGCCACCTCAAGGCCTTCGGGCCACATGCAGTTGCCCTAGATAGACTACAAAAAAGGAGCAGCCCCAAAAGAGGATTCTGAGCTGGTGTACTCACCAGAGTAGAGCCAAATGGAATTGTCAGAATGAGAGGGTATGGCTATGCCATCTGGACAAGCCTGTGCTTACACGGGAAGCCTATCCAGACAGCCATGCGAAGGTGGAGAGCTACTATCATAATGCAGATGCCGGGGAGGGCAGTTCCTTGTAGATAGTCTGGTTGAATTCCCTAAGACCTTCAGGTCATGTAATCTTCTAAGTCTACGGGCCATGTAATCTATGATTCTACGGGCCTTGTAAGGGTTCTCCCTCATCCCTTGAAAGGGGGGTTATCAAAAATTAATAAAAATGAAGGCCTTCAGGCTATTCAGGGTGATATGCTCACATATTACCATATGATATCATAGGTTTCCTATAAAATCCATAAAAAAGATACATAAATCATAAAGGTAACTTATGGGAAAATTTTAATATCAATATTATATATTTGATAGCTCTCATGGCTACAAAAGGAGTAACTATCATAACTACATTTGGAATTACCATCAGAGAATATTCCATTATCTCTTAGGAGAAACCTAATCGGTTAACTCTGACTCTTTACCCAATAAATTAAAGAGATATAATAGGATAAATCACCCTAAATTTATAACATAACCACCCATCCTCATTAATAATTCCCAAGAACCATAACATAATCATAATAAATAAATCTTTCAAAAAAAAAACATTCTTGTGGAAAGTAACCTTTCCATTTTTAAATCACTTTTGTTTTTTAAAAATCCACGCACTTAAAAATGGAAATATTTTATTTGAAAATAAACTTGTAAACATTTAGATTAAGATTAAAAAAATTAAGGCATCATGAAATTAGTAAAATTTTCTCATGTTGTATAAAAACATTCATTTTTAAATAAAACATTCATTTTTAAATAAAACCTTAAAATATTATATATATATTTTAATAGAAAGTCCCTTACAAATATCATATCGTTGAAGTGAGCATTAATAAAATGAATAGATTACGCATATCATATATAAATCTGCATAAAATTATTTTAAATACACATAAGATAATTAAAATTATTTTCACATGTAATCTTATCATGACATAATCAAAGAAGTATAATTTTTACCCAATGAATACAAATTGTGTTTAGGAAATTCCTTACCTTGCACTTTTATTTAGTTAAACATTTTTTAGCCACATGTATAATGTTTCAAAGAGTGTTATTAATTTATACCAGAACCATATTCCTATTTATGATATCATATATAATCATCCGACATCATTTTGTCACCCATTTTCTAATAATATTTTGTTACTACCCTTATTTCGGGTGTTAACTGCTTCATTTTCCTATGCAAGTTTTGTAATGTAATTATCAGTTCTTTTGTAGTGGATATAGTTCCATAATATCCAGAATAATATTAGTTTCATATATATCATATTTTTTTCATTATATACATTTTTATAATCATTCTTTAATGCTAGATATGGAAAATGGGTCGCATCACTTCATGGAGATGGTATGCCCTACGCACGCACGAGCGACAATATCATTCCATTAATGGTTGTAACAGTAAGGAAGTGGGTAGTATATTAATTTTATAGAATTAATATCATGTCATAATTAACATATATATCTACTATTTCTATTATTATAACCATCCTTGTAAAGTGGCGATAAAAAATGAATTACACCAATGCGTAGAGATGATAAGCCGTACGTACACATGCACGATTCTTTTATTTTTCATAGGATGGATAAAATGTGGAATATGGATTTTCCATAATTATAATAAAATATAAGTATATTTATGATACTTTATTTAGTACTTTACTGTGGAAATAACACATGAAGAGGAATTAGAAGAAGAAATAAACTTGAAAGAGTCGGTAAAAATGATAACCTCTTCTTAAGAGGACTTCCTTTAGATCTCTTATTAAGGGATACAGGGTTGGTCTTTTGGAAGGACGAGAACCTCAATAACTTGTATAAGGAAGTTATTAAGAGAAATGGTTATGGATTTGTTGATCTAAATGGATCAATGTGGAGTGAAGAAGTGGGACAGGAGGTTCCCTTTTATAATTGAGGTGAGGGAAGCATTTGGAAATTTTCAAAATATTAAATGATAATAAATTCATTTATCATGACAAAATACTGTAAATGGTATGTTATTTGAAGATAATATAGTATAGGGTTATAATATTATTTTCCAATATAATTTTTACAAGTTTAGGTGCCATTTTAAACCATATATTTTTGATCAACCCCTTGGTTAATTATTTTTGACCTCAACCATGATAACCATTATTTTAATTATAAAGGGTTAATAATTTTACTATAAATAAAAAATTGACACTTAAATGGTACATATATGATTTTTCAACTACATTACATTTATACTGATTAATATAACATTTTTATGAATTTTGAATAATTTAATAAAATTTTATTTTTATAAATTATCATTAATGTCAATTTTTGAAACTATTCATTTAACTTTACTTAAAATAAACCAAGAAATTTTTTTAATTCGAATATAATTCTTTAAAAAATCTCTAATATATTAGATAGATCTAAAAAATTTGTTAGAGACCTTAACTCATCCAAAATATATTATAATTAATATTTTTAAAATAAATTATTTTATGTTTTTGTTAATTAAATAAATAATGATTTAGAATTACATAAGCATTTAAGGTAGTTATATAATTTATAAAAACTACATATAAATTTATATAATTAAAATAATTTCATTAAGATAAAAATATACAATTTTTTATAATATCTTGTATTTTTCCTATTTGGGAACAAAAAAAAACATTAAATATAAAGAGAGCAACATTTTGTAATTATCAATGATTTAAATAATATATAATTTATTTTTAGAGAAAAGTGTCCATTAAATAAATGAAATTAGAAAATAAGGTGATAAGGGTCTAATAATATTTATCCCATAATTTTTGTGTACAAGTTTAGGTCATGGTTATAACCTTATCTTTTGGTTTTAACCCTTATGTAACCCTTTTAAGTCTTACCCTGACAACTTGATTTTTCTTCTCTTTGAGGGTTAATATAGTTAGTATAAAATTCCAAACGAACCATAAATGGATCATGAATGAAATTTTCAACCTCATACCAATAATTGGACCAAATTTAATATTTTTATAAATTTTATATCATTTAATAAAATATTATTTATTATAAAATAGCCATAATGTCAATTTTAAGGACTATTCATTACTTCAACTTTAATAATATCAAGATAATACTTATAATTAAAAAAGAATATTTTATTACATACCCAATATGTCAATTTCATATATAAATTTCATTTATTACATTAATTATCATAAATTATATCCATTTTAATATTTTTAATAACATTTATTTGATATTTCCGTTAATAAAATAATTACTACATCAGCGTTGTGTAAGAATTTAAGGTACTTATTTCCTTACTAAAAATTTAAAATAAATTACCATAATAAATATAACTATTTTATCTTTTAAATTAGTATTTATAGTATAATATAAAATCTCTATAAACCTATATTAAAATTATTATAGTTAAAAAAATATGAGAAGGCATATTTGACTTTTTTTAAATAAATATTATAAATTTCATAATCACATACAAATGGAAGCTAAAGGCCTTATATTATAAACTTTAATTCTTATGAATTAATATTACTCATAATATAAAATTGATAAAATTTAAGGATAATTCTATAGTCCTTATCATATTATTTTTACCCCTAATTACCTGATTTACCCTTTACCTTGGTAACAAAAATCACCAAGGTTACTATTCATATTGAAAAAATAAAAGTGGTCTATTTTCTAAATTTAGACCTACTGATTGAAAATATGGAGTCCATTTTTCAAAATTTAAAATATAGAAGTTACAACATTTAATTTAAAAATAAACTGATAAAACACAACGAAAACTAATTTTTTTTTTCGGAAAAATTACTATTTTTAAATATAAAATATTTTGACATAACTTCAAGTATAAAATCAATTTAAAAAAACATAATTGGAATATTTAAAATAACATTTAACTAATTTTTTTTAAAACTAATCAAAAACAAAATTTTTCTTTTATAAATAGTTGAAAAATATAATTTTTTTTAATTTTCACAATTCATTGAAAAATCATACTTTTTTTTTTAAAAATTATCAATATTTCAACATTGAATAATTTTGATATGATAATTTAAAAAATTATATTTATTTTATTATATAAAATTTCATATATTTCCAAAAATTAATTATGATTTTTGGTTACAAAACAATAAAAATCATTCTTAAAGAAAGTCTATTTGAAGAATAAAATGACTTTACTAAAATTAAGTGCTTAATTTTATTAGCATCGATTAAAAAATTGTTAATGATTTGGATAATTTTATATTTTATAATTCATTTAATACTATTCATTCCCCACAAAATAACTGCTAGGTTATGATGGTAACATAATAAAAATATTTCGTTGTTCGTTTAAGCTCGGTGTTGCGCATCTTATATGTTATCGAACATAGTGTTTCATTTTAAAAAATCAGGATGTTACAATATTTTTCAATTTGATTGTTTTTTCATCAAGTGAAGGATGAGATACAACATCCTAGAGGAGTCTTACAACATCTAAAAAATCCTATGTGGGAATGGGATGGCATTACTGTGGAATTTGTAACTAGATTACCAGAATCATAGAAAGAACGATGCAATATGGGTTATTGTTGATCACTTCACCAAATATGTTCATTTTCTCACTATAAGAGAAGATTTACCTATTGAGTATATTGCATGAATCTATATTAATGAATTTTTTAAACTTAATTATGTAACTCTTTCAATTGTGTTTGATCGTAACCCACGACTTACATCAATTTATTTGATTTTTTTTGAAGGATCTTGATACTGAGCTTCGTTTGAGCTCCACTTATCACCCTCAAACTGATAGATAGTTTTAAAAGACTATTCCAAAATTAGAGAACATGTTGAGGTCCTGATATCTTGAATTTCAAGGTATATAGGATTAATATTTACCTTGGCAGAGTTCACTTATAATAGTAGCTTCCATTCAAGTATTCAAATCGCACCGTATGAAGCATTATATAGAAAGAGATGTCATACTCCAAATGTTGGGATGAAGTTTGTGAAAGGTAACTTATGGATCCAAAACATTTGGAGGATAAAATGGATAAGGTAAATACTATTCAAACCCATATCAAATCATGAAAAATAGATTATCTAAAAACCGAATGAAATATTTGTAATTCTAAGAGGGAGATTTGGTTTTATTGAAAGTATCTCCATTGAAGGGTGTTATAAGGTTTGGAAAGAATGAAAAAATGAGACCCAACTACATCAAAAAATTTGAAATTTTAGAAAGATTTGGAACTGTGGCTTACTAATTAGCGATGCCACCAATCCTCTCTAAAGTACATGATGTGTTCTATATCTTTTTGGTATGAAAGAACAAGTCGAATCCAATGCATGTGCTCACTTATGAAGAAATATAATTGGAACCAGACCCTTCTTACTTTGAATTTCCTATTCATATTATGTATACTATGGAATAAGTTTTGGGGAATCAGATGGCTCATCTGGTAAACTTACTTTAGAGAAACCATAAGATAGAAGAGACGACTTGGGAACCTGAAGAAATTATATTGAAGAACTACGCAAATATCTTCATAAGGTAACATTCTAGAAATTTCAAGGATTATTTTTTTGTAGTAGGGAATAATCTAACTCTTCAAGACTTTATTATATATTTAGTTTAAGATAATTTCAATCTCCTTGATAGCTTGTGATACACACAAAACCAAGTTTAAAATAACTATGATATTTTAAATACAGACTTTATAACCTAGACATTAAATTAGTGGGAATGAATGGGAATAACTAAATTATGAAAATTATATGTTTTAGAAATTTATAAAATAAATTCAATGGTTATATATTAATTATAAATAAAATAATAATCATTTTAAATAAAAATAAATACTTTCATAAAAACTGTATTTTTCTAAAAGGTGGTTTCGTTGTGCTTCACACACATAATTTTAATTTTTTTTTCACCACTTTTAAAAAATTTATTTTAAAAAATTAAATTTATTTTTTAAATAATAATGTCAAAATTAACTTATATTGAATTTTGTATAATTTTCTGACAAGATTAATTTTTCGATGAATAGTGAAACCACTGATTTTTATTGAAAATTTTCTTTTTCGTTTAAATAATTTAAAAGTTCCATTTTGATTTAAAATTATTTTAAAAATAAACTTAATTCAATTATATTATAATAAATACAATTTTGGTAATTTTAATTAAATTAATTTTTATTTTTTATATTAAAACTTTCTATACTTTTGAGAATTTTCTCTTTGGGAAATCGCTTTTTCATCACATATATGGGTTTAATTTTAAATTAAATTATGCCAATTTTGTTAATGGAATTTGGATAAATGGATTCCATAATTTTAATAATCATAATTAATATTATATAATAAGTTCAAATTAATTTTCATTATAATGAATAGTAAAAAAGTAAAAATTAATTACAGTAGTTAAGTTTAAAACAGGTTTACCGGGGGATAAACTAAGAAGATAAGGATTAAGATGACCTAAAAACTCTCAGAATTTATATTGTATGAAAATATTTTGAACTTATATCTAAATGTTTTCAATAATTAACCATTTTAGAGCCTTTTTATGTGATAAATGTGGGTCTGAATTTTTGTTTTAAAAAATTCCAAGTGTGTCCTCTCCACCACTTTAAAAGGCCACCCACTATCCTCTCTTATTCACAATCCTAAATACATTTATTTAGGAAAATACCTACCCAAATATATTCCTTAAATCTCTCCCCAAATCCTGTATTATTTTCTTTTATCATAAATCTAATATAGGAAGGCTTTAAGTATAAACCTAAATAGGTTGTCTAAAGAAGAGGTAAAGTTCTTAACCATGCATTCTTATTTTACTTCGTCTTCTAACTAATTTTAATATTATAAAAATATGATAAAAAATAAAACCAATATATCCTATAAAATGATTTTTTTATGTTAGTGACATAAACTATATCTATCTCCACTTTCATGAAATGGGAAACGAAACCATCGATAATGCTTACAGTGGACTACCGCCTCGTGAACTGATGTAATTCATTTTTCATCATCACATATCAATGATTGATATAATGATATATTTAACATATTATATGATATTTATAACATTTAAATAATTATTTAATTATAATATAACATATATATTCTTACCTTTCAATCCTTTGAAACGTTTCTCATGCCTACGTGTGGACTACCACCTCCACGTAGTGATGTGAAATGTTTTTCATTTTATATTAACATGGAAAATTATAAGGATATATTTAATAAATATTACTGATATATATGATATAATAATTATTCTTTAAAAGTGAAATAATATTTACCTTTCCTTCATTTCATCAGTTAAAAAATGAAATCAACATTCTTGCATACACACGAATCACCATCTCCATGAATGGTGTAATTCATTTTTCTATTTCTAAATTCTATATATTACTTTTCATAATTATGTAGTGATTATAAATTATATTTATACCATGATTAAAATTATATATATTATGGAAATATGGTCAATGAAAAAGGACCAAAATTATCGAACCAAATCATACATGAAAAATGAGGTAATTATCACATGAAACAGCGATTTTAACAAATAATTGTAGATAAACGGGTGATAAAATACTATAAGTAAATAATATATGGTATGATGTATATTATTATAGTTATTTAATATATTTATAATGAATCTATATTTATTATATAGGAGGTATGTACACATATGAATGAAATCAATCCCGAGGTAAGGGTTTCTCATCTCACTTTTACTTCCATGAGACGTATGCCATATTCACAATTTTTTTTAATTTATGTGGTGTATATACTTTACATTTGATACTTTACATAATTAATTAATTTATATTCATGGTATATAAAGTCTCAATGGAATTTATTTCTTTCATGGGTCTTATGATCCCAAGGTTACCAAAGTGGTAAAGGTTTATGTTAGAATCTCATTGTTTATTGAAATTATTTATAATTATTTTTATGATGATGAAATATTATGATCTATATTTTGAGAAAATAATTAATTTTATTCTTTTATGGTTATTTATAGATAATACATGTTTTCCTATTATTTTTCCATCTTTAAGAATAAAAGATACCAAAATAATATTTTTAAAGAAAACCGAGTTCATTTCTTTCTTCGGTCGAAAACCCTTTTTCTTCCTTATCCTTGTTTTCTAAAAATGTTTCAAAAAAAGTTTTTAAAATAATCCAAATAAAATTTTAAAGATATTTTACCCATGTTTGACTTATAAAAAAATATTTTGAAAGAATATTTTTTTGTTTTCCAAATGAGGCACATTTTAACCTTTTAAGAATAGTGAGAAAGGAGTGTTTTTAACTTATATGACATGTATAGAATTAACCTTAATCCTAAAAACTCATTACATTAAAGATTTATTTATAATTTTACAAGGATATTTTAAAGAAAATTTTATCCCTAATATTTTTTAAATTTTCTATGCTTGAAAGTGTTTTTCAAAGTGAAAAGGATATTTTCCTCAAGGATGTTTTAATGGAATTTTGACGGTATTTATTTTCATCACCTATAAAAACCCTTATTTTACTTATTTCCCATTTGGTATATGATGTAATTATACCACCTTATTATTTGTTCATATGGTTTATGATCAGTTTGACCAGGGATGGACTATTTTGATACCATTCTCCATATTACTCAAGATAGTTTATGATTATATCAATTGATTAGAGAAAGTATTAGCATTTTGTTTGACAGTATTTCAATATGAATATTTATATTGATAATGTTTTACCCATTTCATATTATAAATTCATTGGACTTAGTAAGTGATGTGCGAGGCTCACTATAGCCCCTCTATGCATTTGTAGGTCTCTAGAGATAAAATAGATTGAGTTTTGGCCGAGGCCTTACCCATTTATATAGATTTCTTAGAAAAATTCCTTGATAGTATTTATGATGTCTTGGAACATGGACTTGATGATATGTTTTTGATGTTTGGGATTATGAATTCCATTATTATGAATTTATTTAGTGATATACATGTTATTATTATTTTTGTTATAATTTCCATGGCTGAGTTTCTATCTCATTAAATTATTTATATGGAATTATTATATTATTATTTATTTACATCACATTATACATTCCATATAAGATTCAATTGTATGTTTACCCTTACTGATTATCTAAGCTCAACCCTTCATTATGTTTCCTTTATTTGGGATGTGGTGAAATTTTTGATGATTGATATACAGTGAAATACTTGTAGGAATAAATATAATATCAAATAAAATACTTTATTGTATTTTATTTTTTCAAATATATGTGAAATTTAAGTATGTATCTAGTTTACCAAGATTACTAAACTATTCAGTCCTTTTATATGCGATCACTTGTATCTAGTGCCAATGTAATAAAGTAAAAACCAAATTTGGGCTTATAGGGTTAGAGTATTTATACTTATAAAATAGTTTCATCATATCTACGATTTTAGATATATATTTTATTTATAATATTTGAATCACAAAATCTTTACAGTTTAATTAGTTGTCAAAAATAGATTCAAATTAAGAAAATTTTCTCAATGTGATTGTTTTAGGTGGATACAATTATAAAGACAATTTATTATAAATATTATTCCTAAAATGAATAACGTATATTAACATAATATTAATCATGTAATAAATATCATATTTATTAATTAAATTTACTTTTAAATCCATCCATGTAAGTTGGTGATGAAAAATGAAACACATTGCTCATAGAGATGGTAATCGAGATATAACATGAGCAACATTTTCATTTTATAATGTACGGGAAGAAGGTAGGTAATGGTTATTTCATAAAATATTTATATTTAATTATAATCATTATACTAATGTTATTATATTATGTTATGTATAATATATTTATAGGAGGAAGAAGAGCAAAGAAATATGAAAGAACTTGGTAAAACAATTTTGTCTTCCTTTGATATCCCCCTTTACAGCACTCCTTAACCCTTCTTATATTCGTATTTTTGAGAGAATAAAACCTATAGGACATGAAAAATTGGTTTGGGAGTGGTTTTGGAAGATATTTTTTGATCTAGGAGGCTTTAGGTGTTTGGAGAAGTGGGGAAGTAAAGGGGTCTATTTATGGTGAAAGGGGTGACATTTTTATAAATATCAATTTTTTAATATTAAAAGAGATGTGAAATTCATGTAAAGATAATATAAAATTGAAAATTAGAGGGGAAAAGATAATTTAATATTACTAAATCCCTCACCCACTTATTTATGTATGAGTTTTTGTTATATTTTGAGACTTTTATCCCTTTATTTGATATTCTTTCATCATTTTTAACAATTACCATGGTGACTAATTTTTACCTTGGTGACCTAATTTTAGTGAAAAAACGAAATTAAAATTATTACCTAACTTAGAAATTATGGTTTCAAATATTAAATTAATTTTACTTGATTTAATTTATAAAATTTATAAAAAGTAAATTTAATATAATAATTCATAACATGGGTTTTTTATAGAAAAATGTATTTTTAGGAATAAAGTGAATTTATTATTATTCTTTACCAAGTAAAAATCATTTAATGAGTGTTTATTTTTTTATTATATATATTATAAATAAATTTCATTAATTTTTTAAAGGTTAGAAATTTAGTTTATTAAGTTCAAAATATGAAGTACCCTTGGGCATGTGATTGTGTTTTTTATCGATAGAGCTTGCCAATATGTATGTTGATAATGAGAATAGACAATTGGGTGATGGATTGCAGCATCCAACCAATCCATAATGTAAGGATTCACATACTTTGTTGGAGAAAGGAAGATGGTTAATTCTAGACAAACATGTCTTGGCAACTTCAATGTAGTAGGGCCAAACATCTAAATATTGATAGAGTTGATCCTCATGGAATATAAAAGTGCAACTAAAGTTGGAATGAAGATACTGTCTATAATATTTGAGTGTAGTATAGAAAGTAGAGAAGTTTATGGATACAATGAATAACTTGAATAAGATTATATTACCAGTTTCAAAGCTTGTTTGAATGGGGGGATTGAAGACCCTAGACATTGAAGGAACCATCCATGGATTTATATACAAGTATTTGAAAAGGTTGAGGTTTAAAAGGAGATGGATGCTAAATTATTATGTTGTATATATTGTTAAGATACAATTACAAAGAGTAATATATATTCAATGAATGGAAAGAGATAGTAGAAGTTAAGAGGAAACTTTCTGAAGGGTTTTTATGGTTAAAGGCCACTTAAATTAGTGTGGAAATGCATTGGATGAATTTTTAAAAGGTTTAAAGAAGCCTTAGATAAATTGGAAGATATTCTAGTTCATAATTAGGGATGTAAATAAGTCATATTAATATGATCAAATCATATGACTCTAAATTTATAAAAATTAGAGAATATATTGAGACTTTAAGAATCATAAGACTTGATAAGAATCATAAAAAATTGATGCAGATCATAATACATCAATGAAAAATCATATAAAGTTGTTATATCAATTCATCATGTGAATTTGGTGGAGTGCATTACTTCATTTCATAACTTCATGCAGATCATATTTATTCATAGAATGGATCCTACACTATAATTGTAAGACTTCATCGTTAGACTTTATTGAGCCAAGTGTATGAATTTAGATATTTCATATGACTTCACATATATTTCATAAGGCATCAAAGTCATAAGATATATTTTCTTAAAACCATATGTCTTTGAATTAGTGGGTATATATTTGTGTCTTAGTATGACTTCAAATTTATATTAAATGGACTTTTTCTACAACACTTGAATTTAATAGTTAGAGAAATTTTGAAAATACTATAGCTTGAAAATTTGAGTTTTCTATATTTAAAAATCGAAAAAGGAAATCAATTGGGATGATTAATGAAATTATATTAATATATTTAAACATTAAAAATACATGAAATAGTGTGTGATTAAATCATGAATTATGACAGATGATCTTCTAGATGTGGAAAATGAAGATCAATGCAAGAATAATTCTCAAAGATTTAAATTCAGTTTAACTAGAGAAATTAAAAAAATAAATTGTAAATGATCTCAATATTTATTGAATAAAATACCAATGATCTAAATATCACATGAATTTTTTGATTCCCGCAACATCATTGAGAATAAATAAGATCTAGGAAGGGTGAGTTTTCGAGAAAAAGATGAATCCTAAAATAATATGAAGATGAAAGATATGATATTATTTGTCCTAAATATCAAGTGAATTTTTATTCAAGATGGGAATAAATAATATGAGATGCAATAGTGTTTTTGACTAACTGAAATTCAAATTATTGAGTTAAGTGTAAAGTTCGTCCATGTGATTTAAATAGAAGAAGAAGAGTTTAGGTTTCTTCAGTGAGAGGAAGAATGTGTAACCAAACCGTAAATATATTCACAGTGTGATTTATTAAATGGCTATAATAAATGATTATTATATGGATTTTAATGGTTGTATTTTGATAAGAAATTGGGAAACTCAAGTGTTCCACAAGAATAATCTAGAAGAACTATTCAGAAAAGAAAAAGTGAACGAGGAATAAAAAATGTGATAGTCATTTTTGTAAACTTATTAGAGACAAAAATTGTAAGAAAAATTTAATATTGAGATTGTGAAATCTTAACCACATACAAAAAATGTGAGGAAAATTGATCAAGGATTATGTGAAATGATTTTAATGGGATATTAAGAAATATTCAAGATAAATAAAAATAAAATGCTGGTGATCGATGCACAAAAATAAAATGAAGGTGAGGGAATATTTGGTTTAAAACTGGTAATCCGAGATCCTACACATAAAAATCTAGTGATAACTCTCAAATAATAAGAAAAAAGGATTTGATAATAAAATGAAGGGAATATATACTTGGTATTGAAGATGAAGTAAGAATAATAAGTTGAAAATCATTTTAAGATTAGATCATTATCCAAAGCTACTAGAAGAAAAATAAGATGAAATGAAGAAAGACTGAAATTATGTTCATGGTTTTACTTTTAGTGTAGATCCATTAAGAATATGAGGATTTTATAAATCTAATAACATCACAAGAGGTTATATTTATCTGATAAATCTAGGTGATAAAATCTATTAGGTTTTTTAAGATGGAAACCTATTATGTATTTTGAAATCCTTTTATAAAATCCAACCAATTTAACAAAAGATTGGTGAAAAAGAAAGTTGATAAACAATTAAAAACTATGGGTTTTAATTAAAAAACTTTTCACATTTATCTTAAATTGACTAAAAACCATGATTATATTCTAGATATTCCATCAATATAATTAATAATATTATTATAAGTCTAAAAAAATAATTCCAAACATAATAAATTAGGGTTACTAAAATTAAAGACAAATGTGAGGGGAAACCTACCTCAAATCAACCATGGATGGTCCAAAACATCAAATATACATTAAAATAGACCTAAAAAAATCTCACACCCTAAGAAACCAAATCCATAAGAAATAAAAAAACCATATATAGTTCAACCTTGGGTGATACATAGTGATAGGGATGGAAGAATATAATAAAAATGTGGGAGAAAGAAGAAATAGATGAAAAAGAAAGAATAACCTTGAAGAACCACATTTTAATCTTGAGGAAACCATGATAAATCACTATAGAAGAAGAGGATTGAAGGTTGGATAGGCACACTTTGATCCCCTAGGTTGGTGTATGACATTTGATGGAGGAGGGGTGATTTTGGGTGAGTTTAAGTGGTGGAGGGTAAACTAGGTATTTTATATTTTTTTTAAAAAGCTAGGAACTATGCATGGTTAGCCAAACTGTGTGCCCCCTATTGGAGTGTTTGAGAAACCCACACAGATAGTGTGCATAGTCAAACTAACCATGACATAACTATTTAATTTGGAACTATCAAAGCTACATTCCCATCACATGGTTTCCACATGGTTAATACTAACCATGTGAAGACTATATAGAATTCACCACATGCCCAATATTTCAAAATTTAAGGGAAATCTAGTCTAAAAGTAGATAAAAACCAATAAAAATAAATAAATAAATAAAATAAAATGAGAAAAAAATGAGTTCAGGGTGTGGTAATTCTCCCAACCATAATTCCTTTTACCCCTATAAATCCTTTGATGAAATAGTTAATTCAAATGGAAATGGATCTAACCCATATACTGAGGACATAATATGAGAAGCTCAAAGACTGATTAAAATTACCACCAATGACTAAAGACACCATATTTAATGTGAAAATGGGATATAACATAATTTTCTAGTTCCCTCATCATATAAAATCATAATTGACTCCATGAGAAACCACCAAGAGTTGGAAAAAAAGAAAGGCATCTCAAAAAAGGAAAGAGACCAACTCCACAAATCATAACCTCAAAATACAAGGAATACCACAAATAAAAAGTGGAATGATAAGAAGAAATAGGTGAAGCATGATTTCCTATCATATGGAACATCCTAGCGTAAAAGTAGGGTATTATTATTTACACTCTTACTTTAGAGGGGAGTGGTTGGGGAAGAATCAAAATGGGTTCCCAACCCAACACTAAGACCTCCTCATAAGATAAAAGGCACACACCCAACCAAAGAATACCAAAATCTATAAAAGGATCCTTACTATAAAAGGATCACTTAAAGTTGTCTTCCCATATTATAATTCCACTAATACACCCATTATCCAAGACAACCACTTACTTTAAGAAGCATAAAGGATCAACATCACCAAAATAGAAGGAGATTTCTCAAGGGTTAAAATGAAATTCAAAAGATCCATAATAAGAAACCTACTCTAGCAAACCATGAATGTTCACCCAATACCAAGATCAAGAGACCAAAACTACTTCAAATAAAGACAACCAAAGAAATCAAAATTAGAAAATATAGGACATGATTAAAATTACCTCAAATGTGACAATGTAGAGAAATAACAAGCAATTATAGACTTAGAACAAACATAGAAAAGGAATAAATATGGGTAATTACAATTGGAACTCTATAAACTTTGATAAAACCATATAAATTTATAAGGTACTGATAAGGATATAACCTTCAATAGAGGAAACACTCATCCAAGTCACACAAAAATACCCCCAAGGCCTCTAATTACCATCCCCTCAAATCATGATCACATGGAAAAGATGACATCCTATACAACTCTCAAAACACAACAGATCACTGAGACATGAACATATCAAAGAAAATAAACATTCCACTAAGATAAATTTAGGGAAAACACAAAAATATTTAACAACTGAGTACCACTTTAGAAACTCTTCTAACCCTTAGATTAACAAGAACAAGTCTCAAAAAATAGATGACCCAAATCATTCTAATAAAAAACTACACCTAAATTATTGAAGGAAGGAATCCTATAAGGAAGAAACTCACCCATTTCATCCAACCCTTTTATAGAGGAATACTTTAAAAGGATAAAGGAGAATTATATCCTTTTATAACCTCTGAAATGTAAATGAAAATCAGCCAAATATACATCATTTATAAATTTAATGACTCAAAAAACAAATCACAAGCACCAAGTAATATTGAAAATATTTTTCAAATCATATTCTATAATTTCAAGCCACTAACCTTTATTTTAAAAACATTTTTAGTTTCTATACCACATTGCTAAAACTCATTAATGTTCTCAAAAAATTATATCCCATCCACTATTACAACAAAGACACCATCATCAATTCAAAAATACCACTTTGAAATTTCAAAAATCCATTATTGAAATCCAAAACATCACCTGTATTTAAAAATATTTTACAAATCCTTTTTTCAATTTTAAAACTTTTCACTTACTCTTAAGACCATATTTACAGTTAGAAAAACCCGTAAATATCATTCAACATACGCCAAAACATTACTGTCACGAACCAACTCGGGTCGACCACGAAACGGTTACCCGAGTCGGTCCGCGGCATGGCCCGAGAGGCGTTCCCGATCCTCCCGGGCTGGCGACAAGTGCCAGGGCATCAATAGAGGACAAGTGGGAACGATTTTTCCCAACAAAAATAAATAAATAAACAAAGAAGCGGGAGGAAAATAAATGACACGAAAAAGGAAGAACGACCAACAAAAACAAACTAACCTGGTCTCATCCAAAAACTCCTCGCGACTCCAAGAGTCGCTCACCAGACCACAACTAACTCTCGCCCACGGCGAGCAAGATCGAGCAAACCTGCAACAAAACTAAAAACAGGAAAACACTATAGGCGTGAGTATTAAAACTCAGTAGGCGTGCCCAACAAACTACTCCCAATGCACTACCTTTAAATGAAGAATTTACCAATTACAGGTTTGAACTAAATATACAAAAATATTGGTTTTCACACACACACACACACATTAATTTCTAAAACAAGTATCATTCCATTGCCCTTTTTAATTTGAAAACAAGTTAATGTCTGAAAGGATTATGTATATTTCTTTTTAAAACATTTTCAGTGAACCATTTAGAAGACCAAAGTTCAGTTGTTAGCCGAAATGGGGAAACCACACATAATACACAACACACACCAAGGGCAATGGAAAAAGTGGCACACATGGGTCAGCAACCAAACTAGACCTCTCAATCATCTGCCACATATAAATAAACACTAAAGGAAACATGGGTCGAACCTAGGAGATCGTGAACAATCCAGAACGTACTATACATCTGACTCATCCTGAAGGCATGCCCTAACTCGATGACGTCATAACGCCCTAACGCCCGGCATAGCCCTGCATGGCCTAACCGAGGGGCCCAATCCCCATAGCAGCAATAACTCAGTATTCCCCTGCTATGGGGCCACTAGCCAGTGCGTAATCTAAACTAGTGCAACAATCGTTCCCAGAAGATTCACTCACTATGCCAGGTTCCCATGTCAACACATGCAATAAACAGGGGTGCGTCCACAATGTAAAACAATCAGTCACGATGCACCAACATCACATACAGCTCACGAAAACAACTCACACCAAAGATCACCCCCGAGTGGGTTTTCCAAAATAATTTATTTTATTA
The DNA here is from genome assembly GCA_963277665.1 of Viscum album. Taxonomy (NCBI): domain Eukaryota; kingdom Viridiplantae; phylum Streptophyta; class Magnoliopsida; order Santalales; family Viscaceae; genus Viscum; species Viscum album. Next base: position 1,389,163,628 of record OY728126.1, on the reverse strand, counting down.
AAGTGCCAAACGGGCCTTCACCAATTTTAAAGAAAAACATCGTTTCTCAAGAAAACCCGAAACACTTGTTCAGAAGAAATAATTTATCTTTAAAACCAGAACCATATTTGAAATTCCGTAAATTATGTTTAAAGGCCAAACAGGCATTCTTTCAATAATGGGTGTCCGCTCGTCAAGAAAATATTTCAAGAGACATGTATAAAATAAACAGCTCTTTTTTTACATTGAACAATCATTTAAAAATTAATTATCTTATATTATTTATCATTCAATAAAATTAATAAAACGACAAGCAATTAATAAATTCTAAATTTAAAAGTAAGTGCAATGGGGGACCTACCTCGACTCGCAGTTCGATTACGACAATGACGCGGTGCGTCTCACACTCGCGCACAAGTACGTGCAATCCGACGACTACAGTACCACGGAAAAATGTCGCCAAAGAGCTGCAACACCCGCAAAAATAAATAAAAACACAAACTCACAATAAACCAATTAAGAAGCATAAAAAACGTCACCTCATCGCGGAGCCGTGCGTGACCAACAAGGTCGCACGAAAGGGTGAATGGTCGAGCGCGGTGTGCAATAAAGGTCACCGACGTCGTCAACGGTGACGCGAAGACTAGTGTGGCTGATGGAGGACCTGTGGGGGCTGGCCAGACAGTGGGGGCGAACAGGGGCACACTTGAGGGTGCTGATGCTAGGGGCATCGGCTGGACAGTGGGTGCGAGGTGGGGGTGCGCTGGACGGTGCACCGCTCGTCAGCCCGCACTGGTGATGATGTTTGTGCAGGCTGACGGCCACGACCTACTCGGTTGCTGGCCAGAACAAAGAGGTGGAGAGCGGACAGGAGGCGGACAGCGGAGCAAACAAGGGGCTTGCAGTGGTTCTGCTCACGCTGCAAAGGAGGGAGATTTCGAAGCTAGTGCGCAGGAGGGGAAAGGATGGCCGAAGGGGCTTCACTACTGGAAGCAGGAGGCCAGTGCTCGCCGGCCAGGGCGTGCGCAGGAGGACACCAGTAGGAGGGAAACAAGCATCCGGTATGGAGACTGAAGGCGGCTGTTAGGCACTGAAACAGGGGGGCGATGTTGGTAGTGGAGTGCGGTGAGGGGTCCGGGGTCGCGACTGAGCCGCGTGGTTACGCGTTGGCTGCGCACTGAGGAGCTGCTTACTACGCCTGACGTATGCGGCCGACAAGAGGGCAAGGTGAAGTGCACAACAGACCGCTAGATCCAAAGGGGAGGCACACCAGGATAGGGGCGCCGGTTGCTGGCTTTCGCGCTGAGGAGGCGGATCCGGAGCGGGGAGCAGGGTTGCGGCGCGAGGTCTACGGGCAGTTGCAAAAGTGGGGGAGCTCTGGAGAACGAGCAGGGATCCGGGGCGGCCACGGCAGGCTGTTGCGCTGAAGGAGAGTGAGCAGGAGGGGGGAAGCTGGGAGACCAGCGGGCTGCTGGGTGCAGCAGCGGACAAAAAAAAAAGAAGGTACCCGGGGCCTGCGCGTGGGATGGATGGGTGCACCGAAGGGGCGGAGGGGCTTCGCAGGTTGCATCGGCGGAGCGCTGCTAAGGGAAGGAGAGCCGGGTCTGTAGGGGCATGCGCATGCAGGGGAGGAGCCGGCTGCTGGAGGAGAGGAGAACCGGGTCTGCGGGTTGCTACGGGAAGAATAAGGGGAGGAAAGGAGGCCGAACAACCTGCTATGCAGGGGCGCACCAGCGGAAGAGGTGCTGCTGCTGTGTAGCTGAAGCCGGAGGAGGGCAGCGGCGCATCCAGGGGAGAGAGAGAGAGAGAACTGGGGCGGGTTTCGTGCGGACTGGCCGAGCAGGGTGAGGACGGTGCTGTGCGGGGCGGAGGCTGTGCGGGTGGCGGGCTACCAGTGGCGCGGGTCAGGAGAGCCGCGGGTGGCATGCGGCGGTGCACTGCGGCGGACGGAGGGATTGGGGGCGCTGGGTGTGTGTCGACCGAAGGCAGCAGGACGGGGCACCGTGCAGCGGTGTAGCGCATCAGACAAGAGGAAGGAGAAGTCTGCGGGAGGAAGGAGAGAAGAAAAAAAAGAAAAGAAAAAAAAGAACAAGGAGACAGCCGTGTGGAAGAAGGGGGAAACAAAGAAAAAGAAAGAAGAAAAAAAGAAGAAGAAAACACACAAAAATAAAATAAAATAAAGTAATAAAAAAAAAATAATATTATCATTATTATTAATAATAAATTTAATCTATATTAACAATATTAATATTAATATCAACAATAATAATAATATTTATATTAATAATAATAATAATAATAACCTTAATTATAACAAATGTAATAATTAAAATTAATAATCGTAACCATAATAAAATACAAAACATATTAATTTTAAATTCTTCCGAAGACCGACGGACAGTGCCGTTGCATGGGCGAAGCCGCGTGGCGTCGTGCTCCGCCCGTGCGTTCAATGGCGTCGAACCCAAAACATGCATTTTTTTGACAAAGCACAAAAATCTGGTTCTGGAATAAAAGCAACAGATGGGTCGGGGTGTGACAATTCTCCCCACCATAACGCTTCCCGTCCCCAGGAAGCCACAACAAGACCTAGACCATAGAAGAAACTCCTTAAGTGTCAATCACCCCCAAAAGTTTAAGCACCTCCAGTTGATTGATCCAAGTAGACACCGAAAACCCATGACACACAACTTATCCTCAAAACACGAACACTTTAAACACCACCCTAAACGATACCCGAGAGGAAACTCTGTTACTGACACGGGGAGGCCCGAACGGACTCCCCACCATAGGAAACAAGCCAACTGAATTCAATGAGACCCGTGATCATTCTCCCAACCATAAGTAATGACTAGGGTAACCGAGCTTGAAGATTTTCCACACAGTCCAAAAACCCCCCACCACAAGGGGGAGAAGGGAAGGGCCCTACGGGTAGGGCATCGAAACTACCGTCACCGTCACTCCAACGATGTCACACCCTCGGAAGAACACAAACCATCCCACACTAATGATGAAAATTAAACCAAGGCCCTTCTTCACCGCTGGGGTTCACCTGACTACGCGCCAGCTTCACTCCGGGACCTATGGCTGGAGCTCTGATGTTTAAAGCATCTTCTGGCTCGCAGTCAGGCTTCAAAATTCCCAATCATAACACACGAACAAGAATTTTACCAAACACACATCCATTAAAACAAAGGTTTCAAAAAGGTTCAGCCACAACCATTCTTACAACTGAATGAAAAAGAAACACCACAAAACGGTACAGCTGACGACTACTACATCCAAGAAACACTATAAAGAGAAAACCCCAAAATGATCTCCAAACAGCATCCTACTCCTGCGGACGGGCTGAGGTGACCTTCAACGAGCCAGGTATGGATTTAGTGCGCTTCTTGAAAACATCTCGACAGAATCGCTGTAAGTGGCCCAGACGTCCACAGGTGTGGCAGGGTTTCGGAGCATTCGGGCACATTGGCCTCTTGTGCCCCCGCTTACCGCACTGGTGACAGATCAAGGCATTGTCCTGTGAGGAAGACGACTGAAGGTCCGAAGGCCTCTTGATTCCTCTAGTAGTTCCACCACCATCATGTTGCTTATCTTTCTTCTTATCGCTATCTTCTGCACTGTTTCCCAAAGCCGGAGGAGGATTCGTCACCTCATGTCCTCCTGCTAACTCACCTTTGACGAGGAAAGCTTGTCTCACCACATCAGGGAAAGTGATCACGTTGAATTCTCCCACCTTCGACTGCAGCTCAGGACGCAATCCAAGCTCAAAATGCCGAGCTTTCACAGGATCATTTCCAACATACCCCGGTTCATACGGAGCCAGGTCCAGGAAACGACGAAAGAATTCAAACACCGATCCGACACCTTGCTCGAGACCACACAACTCCATCCTCTTCCTCACCTTTGTCACTTCAGAGAAGTACTGTTGAATGAATGATGACTTGAAGAACTCCCAAGTGAGATCATTCCGAGGTTTATTTTGAGACACGGACTTCCACCATTTCCAGGTTGGACCTTCAAGCATAAAGGTAGCCAACTTCACCTTTAACGACTCAGGCAACCCAATGAAACTGAACTTCCTCTCAATCTTCCCTAACCACTCCTCTGCCTCAAGAGGATCTGTCTGCCCATAAAAGAGGGGAGGGTTCAACTTCCGAAACTCGAGGACGTAGTCTTTAGGATGATCAACTTGAGGATTTTCTAAGGATGCACCACTTGAAGCTGCACCTTGGGCATCCATCGAACCTTCGTGGGGCAAACACTAAGGAACAAGAAAACAAAAAGATGGATCAAACATGGTCATTGTCATTTCAAATACCAAAATAACACTTTTCACAACGATTTTTTTTTTCAGAAATAAGGAAAATCCAGAAGAATCACTAGAGGGAAACTAGTGATGATGGGTGACTCGACCATATGGTTGGCGGCCATACGCCAATCACACCACCGTCACTGAGAGCATTCTATGGTAAAGTCTTCGGCTCCACATGGCTTGCCAGACCATGTGAGCTCACGGAGGTCACTTTCCCAACACTCATTTCATTTCCCAATACCAAACAAACCATAAGAATCAAAAGACATCGACAACCCAAACATCTGATGGTAACCCGAGGTTCGGAACAAGCAAGGGTTCATGACGTCCTTCTCGTCCATGTGCCTCAAGTCCCGATAATCATACACCTTCTACCATGAAAACCCCAGCTAACAATGGACGCTCTGGAAAACAAGGTCCTCTCAAGAGCTGACCTCCTCTGATACCATTTTGTCACGAACCAACCCGGGTCGACCCCGAAACGGTCACCCGAGTCGGTCCGCGGCATGGCCCGAGAGGCGTTCCCGATCCTCCCGGGCTGGCGACAAGCGCCAGGGCATCAATAGAGGACAAGTGGGAACGATTTTGCCCAACAAAAATAAATAAATAAACAAAGCAGCGGGAGGAAAATAAATGACACGAAAAAGGAAGAACGACCAACAAAAACAAACTAACCTGGTCTCGTCCAAAAACTCCTCGCGACTCCAAGATTCGCTCACCAGACCACAACTAACTCTCGCCCACGGCAAGCAAGCTCGAGCAAACCTGCAACAAAACTAAAAACAGGAAAACACTATAGGCGTGAGTATTAAAACTCAGTAGGCGTGCCCAACAAACTAATCCCAATGCACTACCTTTAAATGAAGAATTTACCAATTACAGTTTTGAACTAAATATAAAAAAATATTGGTTTTCACACACACACACACACACATTAATTTCTAAAACAAGTATCATTCCATTGCCCTTTTTAATTTGAAAAAAAGTTAATGTCTGAAAGGATTATGTATATTTATTTTTAAAACATTTTCAGTGAACCATTTAGAAGACCAAAGTTCAGTTGTTAGCCAAAATGGGGAAACCACACATAATACACAACACACACCAAGGGCAATGGAAAAAGTGGCACACATGGGTCAGCAACCAAACTAGACCTCTCAATCATCTGCCACATATAAATAAACACTAAAGGAAACATGGGTCGAACCTAGGAGATCGTGAACAATCCAGAACATACTATACATCTGACTCATCCTGAAGGCATGCCCTAACTCGATGACGTCATAACGCCCTAACGCCCGGCATAGCCCTGCATGGCCTAACCGAGGGACCCAATCCCCATAGCAGCAATAACTCAGTATTTCCCTGCTATGGGGCCACTAGCCAGTGCGTAATCTAAACTAGTGCAGCAATCGTTCCCAGAAGATTCACTCACTATGCCAGGTTCCCATGTCAACACATGCAATAAACAGGGGTGCGTCCACAATGTAAAACAATCAGTCACGATGCACCAACATCACATACAGCTCACGAAAACAACTCACACCAAAGATCACCCCCGAGTGGGTTTTCCAAAATAATTTATTTTATTAAAGTGCCAAACGGGCCTTCACCAATTTTAAAGAAAAACATCATTTCTAAAGAAAACCCGAAACACTTGTTCAGAAGAAATAATTTATCTTTAAAAACAGAACCATATTTGAAATTCCGTAAATTATGTTTAAAGGCCGAATGGGCATTCTTTCAATAATGGGTGTCCGCTCGTCAAGAAAATATTTCAAGAGACATGTATAAAATAAACAGCTCTTTTTTTACATTGAACAATCATTTAAAAATTAATTATCTTATATTATTTATCATTCATTAAAATTAATAAAACGACAAGCAATTAATAAATTCTAAATTTAAAAGTAAGTGCAATGGGGGACCTACCTCGACTCGCAGTTCGATTACGACGATGACGCGGTGCGTCTCACACTCGCGCACAAGTACGTGCAAGCCGACGACTATAGTACCGTGGAAAAATGTCGCCAAAGAGCTGCAACACCCGCAAAAATAAATAAAAACACAAACTCACAATAAACCAATTAAGAAGCATAAAAAAACGTCACCTCGTCGCGGAGCCGTGCGTGACCAACAGGGTTGCACGAAAGGGTGAATGGTCGAGCACGGTGCGCAAGAAAGGTCACCGACGTCGTCAACGGTGACGCGAAGACTAGCGTGGCTGACGGAGGACCTGTGGGGGCTGGCCAGACAGTGGGGGAGAACAGGGGCACACTTGAGGGTGCTGATGCTAGGGGAATCGGCTGGACAGTGGGTGCGAGGTGGGGGTGTGCTGGACGGTGCACCGCTCTTCAGCCCGCACTGGTGATGATGTTTGCGCAGGCTGACGGCCACGACCTACTCGGTTGCTGGCCAGAACAAAGAGGTGGAGAGAGGACAGGAGGCGGACAACGGAGCAAACAAGGGGCTTGCAGTGGTTCTGCTCACGCTGCAAAGGAGGGAGAGTCCGAAGCTAGTGTGCAGGAGGGGAAAGGATGGCCGAAGGGGCTTCACTACTGGAAGCAGGAGGCCAGTGCTCGCCGGCCAGGGCGTGCGCAGGAGGACACCAGTAGGAGGGAAACAAGCATCCGGTATGGAGACTGAAGGTGGCTGTTAGGCACTGAAGCAGGGGGGCGATGTTGGTAGTGGAGTGCGGTGAGGGGTCCGGGGTCGCGACTGAGCCGCGTGGTTACGCGTTGGCTGCGCACTGAGGAGCTGCTTACTACGCCTGACGTATGCGGCCGACAGGAGGGCAAGGTGAAGTGCACAACAGACCGCTAGATCCGAAGGGGAGGCGCACCAGGATAGGGGCGCCGGTGGCTGGCTTTCGCGCTGAGGAGGCAGATCCGGAGCGGGGAGCAGGGTTGCGGCGCGAGGTCGACGGGCAGCTGCAAAAGTGGGGGAGCTCTAGAGAACGAGCAGGGATCCGGGGCGGCCACGGTAGGTTGTTGCGCTGAAGGAGAGTGAGCAGGAGGGGGGAAGCTGGGAGACCAGCGGGCTGCTGGGTGCAGCAGCGGACAAAAAAAAAGAAGGTACCCGGGGCCTGCGCGTGGGCTGGATGGGTGCACCGAAGGGGCGGAGGGGCTTCACAGGTTGCAGCGGCGGAGCGCTACTAAGGGAAGGAGAGCCGGGTCTGTAGGGGCATGCGCATGCAGGGGAGGAGCCGACTGCTAGAGGAGAGGAGAACCGGGTCTGCGGGTTGCTATGGGAAGAATAAGGGGAGGAGAGGAGGCCGAACAACCTGCTATGCAGGGGCGCACCGGCAGAAGAGGTGCTGCTGCTGTGTAGCTGAAGCCGGAGGAGGGCAGCGGCGCATCCAGGGGAGAGAGAGAGAGAAATGGGGCGGGTTTCGTGCGGACTGGCCGATCAGGGTGAGGGCGGTGTTGTGCGGGGCGGAGGCTGTGCGGGTGGCGGGCTACCAGTGGCGCGGGTCAGGAGAGCCGCGGGTGGCATGCGGCGGTGCACTGCGGCAGACGAAGGGATTGGGGGCACTGGGTGTGTGTCGACCGAAGGCAGCAGGACGGGGCACCGTGCAGCGGTGTAGTGCAGCGGACAAGAGGAAGGAGAAGTCTGCGGGAGGAAGGAGAAAAGAAAAAAAAGAAAAGAAAAAAAAGAACAAGGAGACAGCCGTGTGGAAGAAGGGGGAAACAAATAAAACGAAAGAAGAAAAAAAGAAGAAGAAAACACACAAAAATAAAATAAAATAAAGTAATAAAATAAAAAGAATAATAATATTATCATTATTATTAATAATAAATTTAATCTATATTAACAATATTAATATTAATATCAACAATAATAATAATATTTATATTAATAATAATAATAATAATAACCTTAATTATAAAAAATGTAATAATTAAAATTAATAATCGTAACCATAATAAAATACAAAACATATTAATTTTAAATTCTTCCGAAGACCGACGGACAGTGCCGTTGCATGGGCGAAGCCGCGTGGCGTCGTGCTCCGCCCGTGCGTTCAATGGCGTCGAACCCAAAACATGCATTTTTTTGACAAAGCACAAAAATCTGGTTCTGGAATAAAATCAACAGATGGGTCGGGGTGTGACAATTACTAAATCCCCACTTTATCAATTTCAAAACTAGATTTTACCCATTTAAAATAGAATAATTGTTTATTAAGGAAATAAATTTTATAAAAATACCTTTCATATTTTAAAATATAACGAACATCAATTTCCATGAAAAACCCATTATAGATTCTAAAACACAAGCCTTTTCCTTTAAAAATAATTTTATTATAAAGAAAAATACTATTCTTGTTTGTAAATAAATATAGGAATACTAATTTATTAATTTACAAAATAAAAACCATTATATTTTAAACCCATGAATTTTAAAATTAAATATCAAGTTTCACTAATTTTTAATTACAATGAAATGGTAAAAATAAAATCAAAATAAAATATGTCAAATACAAGGTTTAAATAGGAACTAGTGTCTGCATGAAGATTGGCTCCATGGCTTGGCATAACATGTTCCAACTATAAAACTTCCGCTAGGAGTTACAATGAACAATGTACTCAGTAACCGAATAAATTTCTAGGCCTCATGTGTATCACCCTGAAAATTTAGTTTAAAATAATTCTGTGCTTGATAGATTTCTAAACATGCAACACTGATATTTTAAAGAACCATGATATACTATAAAAATATTATTATTTAAATATGATCGTTATAACCTCTCCATTAAATTAGAGGGTATGAATAGAAGTAATATAATTATGAAATATTTATAAAAATTTTATACTAAATAAAAATTCATTGATTTATGCTTAGGAAATAATCACTAAACTTTTAGTAAATTCATTTTATGGTTCAATAATTTTTTTCTTGAATAATGTTTTTATTGTTTTTTGTGAGAGAATATTATAATTAATTTATTATAGTTATAGAAATTTTATTTTATAAAAATTATATAATTTTTTATCATCATATAAAAATTACATTAAGATCATTTTTTTAGTTTTTTCTAAAATGATTAATTTTTTGTGAATAGTGAAAAATACAGATTTTATAGAAAACTATATTTTATTTTCAAGTATTTAAAATGTACCATTTTTTGAATTGGTTTTAAAATTTAATTAGTTAATTTTGGTTTAATATAATCTAATTAATTTCATTTTAATAAATATTATGTTTAATTTTAGTTTAATAAATTTTTTATACTTAAAAATGCATTTTTATAGAAAACTGTTTTTTATCAAATTTTATGGGTTTATTTTAAATTAATTTCTTCCACTTATAAGAATTTAGTTTGATAAAATGGATTCCATATTTGTAATTTTAATATACAAATTTGGTGAATATTTGAACTTTGTTTTTTGACACAATGAACAATAACATTAGTAAAATTGATGTCACCACAAGACGAGTAAAGCATGTAAAAGAGGGTTAAAACTATGAAATAAGGATTCAAATTCTTCCACACACTTGACTATATTGTATTGGATGAGTGTAAATCAACTGAAAACTTCATATATTATATAATAATTATTTTTTTACAATTGTTTTAATAAAAACCTTTATATTATTTTTAATAAAGGAAAATTCCAAAATGTATATTTCTTGCTTTTAATATCTATAATATTTTGTGATAGGGATAAAAAAATTTATGAATGGTTATAAAATTTTAATTTAAATATTATTTTTTATAATGGTAATTTATTTTTAATTTTTAGTGATGAAATAATTATCTTAAATGTTTACGAAACCCCAACATAGTGCCTGTGTAAGGTGTAATGAAATCAAGTAAATGTTTATTAAAAACACTAAAAGTAATATTTTTTGGTTGATTTATGGTTGTAATATAATTTTATAGATAGATATAATGTATTAGTGATGTCTTAAAGATTTATATTTAAAATAAATTTCTATCTTGATATTTTTGTAAAGTCAAATTATGGGATTATTCCCCAAAAATGATTTTAATGATGTTTTATGTTAAATGATATTTTATTAAATGATTTAAAATTCATAAAAATATTATTTTTGGTCTAGTGAATTTTATATGATCTATAATATTAACCATCATATATTTATGGTTTATTTTTCCTCTTATAGTATCTTTCCTGTCCCCTAAAGATTAAAAAATATTATTATCACGGTAATCGTTAAAATGGTTAATAGAGGGTTGAAACTAAGAGATAAAGGTTAAAATATCAACTAAATTTATCTAAATTTTATTATTTTATAGGTTTTATAATTATCTAAATCATTGATTTGGAATATATAAATTTGATTCCATTTTATAATTAAAATTAATTTGTATTAATTTATTACTTTAAATAAATCCAAAGGTGCCTATCCCCACCCTTATAAATAGACACCAATTCTTCTATATTATTCACAAATATTGAGCAAATTATCTCAAAATAATCATAAATAAATACCTTCCCAAAATTTATTCCCTTTACCTAGATTATTTTTTCTCATAAAAGGAATAATATATAAGGATTATAGTGTAACCCAAAGGTGGTTTATCGAAGAATATGTATAAATTTTGACCGAGTATTAATTTTATTTCTGATTAAAAAACATTAAAATATTCTTTAACCTTGAACATATAGAAACATAAGTATCTTATACATCCTAAAATTATATTTTTATTATTTAACAACACATATTCATCTCCTTTCCATCATAAGGAAAATGAAAACATCGCTCGTGCATACGTACGATCTACCATCTCCACGTAATGGTGTAATTCATTTTTCATCACAAATTTACTTTAATGGTGATACATATAGAAATAAAAAAAATTTATGATATTTATGATACAGTTATTATTCTTTAAAAATAATATATCAATTCTATTTTTACCATTACACCCATTAAAAAATTATAACGCCACTCGTACGTACCTGTGGACTACCACCTCTATGGAGCGATGTGATTCATTTTTCATTTCCAAATTTCAAGGATGATTATAAATATTTATATAATGAATATATATGATATTTATATCATTATTAAAATTATATGGATGATATATCCATGAGAAATATGCAAAGATCAAAATCACTGAACCAAAACTTACTTGAAAAATGAAAAGTTAACACTTAGAAACTAAGATTTTTATAAATAATTATTAATAAATGGTTATTGAAATGTTATATAAGGATAATATATGATATTATAAGATTTTGTATGTTTCTTTTATATAATTATATTAAATTTAAATTTATTATAAATTTGGTTAAAATCACTTATGAATAATGATGGACCTGAGTTAAGGGTTTATTTCGTAATCTCATCCTCAATCAATATTGTTTATGTTTAGGCTTTAATTGGAGGAATTATATTATCTTACAATATAATACCAAATATATTTTCTTCTCCTTTATTTATTTAAGGGGTTTTAAAATTTTAGTTCCTTTTTACCTTATTTGGCACTCAAAACACCAAAATAACATTGTAAAGTAAAATACACTTTGTTTTTTAATTTGGTCGAGAATATTTTTCTTCCATGCCCATATTTTATTTAAAATATTTTCAAGAATGTTTTTAATATTATTAAATGATTTATTAAATTTATTTTCACTCATTTTTAAATTTTTATAAAAATTATTAAAATGAATCTTATTATCATTTTATGAATGAGGTAATTTTTACCAATGGTGTGAATGAAATCGTTATTTTAATGTTTAGTGAATAAATAAATTTTCCTAACGTTATGTATATTATTTTCACTGAAGATTCCTCTACAAGTTTACAAGTTTATTTTAAAATATTTTTTTATAATATTCCAGTTTTTATTTTATTTTAATATAAGCTATTTCAAAATTAAAAAGGTATTTTCCTCAATAAATATTTCAATGTCCTTTTAAAATTATTTTATTCTATGTAATCATCATTTGATTAATATTATTCTTTACTGAAGATATAACCTATTGATACCATACACAATATTACTCTGGATGTCTTATGATCATGTTACACTTATTTATTAGGGGATTATGTTTTTATCTCAGAAGTGAAATATGAAAAGTATATGTTGAATAATTTTAACATTAAGAAATATAGAGGTGTGTTGAATCCTACTCAGTTGGTTATAAATCTAAGAAAGGATGATTAATTCATTGTTGTTAATAAAACAAATCTCGATGTTTTATCAGTAGTTTGTTTTACTTAGTAGAAAAATTCATAATATTGTTTATTCTTTGGCTCTCTATGACATATATCAATCAAATATGAAATAATCACATCTATTAGTAGAAAAGAGAATCTTGAGATACATCTCAAATACATACAATCATAGATTTATGTATTAGAATAATGAGTAGTTATTTAAAATGGATTACATTTTCTAATTGGGTAGGCACTGCTGATCTTAAGAAATCAACATATGGTGGAGTTTTTTTATTGGAATAAGTATTGTTTCATGGAACTCAATGAAAAAAACATCAGTTAATTTAAGTTCAAAGAAGTATGAATATGTGGATACATCACATGTAACTAATTATATGAAGCAAATAGATGAAAAGATTAATGATTTCAATGTTAATGCTAATTGTCCTCTGATCATTGAATATGACAATCAGAGTGTCATAAATCCATCAAAGTGTAGCATCCTACCCCAGAATCCACTAAGCGGTGTCTTGATATGGTTGGCCACATAACCTTAAGCATGACTTCCTGTACGTTAGAGTCTTATAACTTGTAGCGAGGGCCTAGGGTGTGTCTATGGGGAGATTATGCCATCATGATCAAAGTATAACCCAATGATAATAAATAGTAAACAGAAAAACAATAATAAATCATATGGATGTATAAATAGGTGGAAGCTAAATCATAAAAGATACAAAACTAATGATGATCATGTCATATAGCTACACCAAAATGAGGTACATGGGGTATAAGGGAAACATGCATATATCACATGCTAAAAATAAATAAAAATAAACCAAAATCTATCTTCATTAGCATCACAAGCATATGCTCAGTCCTCTGCTCCATAAATCTATCCTCATGCTGAAAATCAAACATCAGAATCATGAAACTTCCCTTTATCTACACTTGAAATAATGAAGTCTGTTCAGCTACCATAGGTGGAATAAATAGGGTGTGAGATATAGTCCGTAGGACACCACCAACGATGTCTAGAACAATCCAGTTTGTGCATATAAAATGATCAGTATTTAAGGAAGAAATAAATGAAGGAAACAAGTAAGTAAATAAATCATACTGGGTTCCTCATGAGATAACCAATATACACTTCCTTCTTTAGAGTAAAGACGATTCATCTAAACCACGGTGTACCTGTACAGATTTAATACTAGTGTATCAAGTATTTATAACATATATACAAGGAAGAATGATTGGTCCAACCAACAAGGTTAGTATCAAGTATGGAAAAAAATCCAAGAATGTAATTTGGCATGGAAGACATGTCCTTTGATTTAATAATTTTAAATTATTGTAATTATATAGAAGTAATATCTAGGGTTTAAATAAGAGGAATCCTGGGCCCATCCAAGTTAAACCATATAGAGGATCTCAACTATCAGACCAAGAGAACTAAAAATACCCAACATTATAAGAGTTTGTCCAAGGAGATCTATAAAGGAATCCCAATTATCACTGTTGTCATGTGTAAAGCATGCCTCTATTTTCTTGTCTAATGAATATCACATGTGGCACCAAGTATTTCTTGTGGCATGGTTTAACCATCTTGTGACCGAGCTTGTCTAATGTGACTCCCCTAGGGAATCAATATCGTTCATGGGAAGGTAAGTAATATGCACGGTAAGCCTGTCCAAGTAATTCTATAAAGAACCCAAGTATCTCTCCTGACATATTTATAATCTATAATAAGTATTAATTATAAATCATGATGAGAAAATCCTAGGAATCCTTAAATTGGTACCCTTATATAAATATTGACTTGGTATAAAGTTATGGTTTATCTATCAAGACTCATAACATTTTACAATGCATTGAATTCATAATACATTAATCAAGTTGGACATTTTTTTAATTTAAATATAGAAATCTATGGAATAAATCATAGTGGACTAACACATGGGAAAATATTCCCTTAGTTCATTACATATTTCAAAAGTATTTATTATAAGGTAAAACACACACCTCAAAGGTGGTTTAAAAATATAAGGAAAAGGGGAATTTGGGCCTTTAAGGAAGGGAACACCCCTAGGGGTGGTCCAGGTCGAGGAGATCAACCCATGATATTGATTAACCATTAGATATGACTATAATAAGCATGGAAGGGCATTTAATTTTATTTAAAAAGACTTTATGGAGGAAACACTGGAGTTTTCCACTGTGTGGTACAAATAAACATAATAAAATGAAATGAGACTTAGGGAAAATAAAAATACAACCTACCATAAGCCAATGGAACTCTCATAATCCAGTGTTGGCCCTTGAATCAAGCTATATTGGGATAAATTAGAAGAATAACCAGAAATGATAAAATAGGGAATATGATCTCACACCAAAATATTGTAAGAGATGGTGAGATAAAAAATGATAAGATAGAAGAGGAGTGGACATATTACTGAGTGGAATATGATGAGATGAACAATAGTTTTTGAGATCAGATGGAGGAGGTATCAAGAAACCTATCATGGATTGAGGGAGATATCTGACATGGTAGAGGGGATATCTGCTAGAGGAGAAAAAAGTGGGAGGTGAGAGTTTATAAAATTTTATAGAAAAAGGTAATTTAACATTCACTAAAGGGTTTCATAGTTTTTCCAAATGGTTGGTCATACCATGCACCAAACATGAATCAACTATTAACTAAGGAATTCCCTCGTATGGGATAGGCACACAATTTGACTAACCATGTGTAGAACATATGAAAATGATCTATCACCTATTTGATACAAATCACGCATCTATGAAGCCAGGGTTTCATTGTTCCATCAAACCATGCTTCCCTACTATTCACTAAGCACCCCACACCATTGAGTCACATGGTGAGCACTGACTATGTGCTAATCATGGGGCTTAATATCTCTCTCCAAATTCTAGAGCTTCGGGATCCCAAAGATCCCCAGACTCTCCTGAAACACTCCTTATCCACTTAATAAAATTACTAATATAAAATGAGAAGTTTTGAATTGTAGAATAAGGGTATATTCCACTTTGAAAATCCAATACATTATAACCCCACCATAAAACAAATCATCCCCGAGTTTTACATACAAGGGTGGTAATGAATTTTCTGATAAAAGTTCTATCCACTAAGAATGTATGTTGGACTCTAGCTCCCAGGTATCATTCTATACAAAGTCATGCTGCTATAACACCTAGACTATTGGAACCTACCTTCCTTGGAGTGCCTTCATTATCCAATCAATGATACATATATGATTTTTTATAAAGGGAGCATCTGTTTATAGCTCAACTTCCTCAGGATTGAACAAATGAGATGGGTATGAATGATACTAAAAAGTTGAAATATCTGGAATAATTCATGCATGGCATGATACCTCTAAGGTAACTACAACCGATATGCTACCAACCCAACTTTCTCAATGATCTCAAAAGCCCTGACATAGTGATGCAATAAATTACCCTATCTTTGAATATTTCTGTGACCCAATCTTGGAAAAACTTGAAGAAATGCCTGATGTCCCACATTGAAATCTAGATGTTGATAATGAAAATTGGTATATGAATTATTCTTGGATTGAGATGTATCCATACATTTTAGAATCAGATATACCTCCTATGAAGTCTCCTGAATGATAAGAGAACCCAATAGTGCTGCCTCACCTATATCTAATCATCACAGGGGTGAAAAACATGACATGCCATAATGGGACTCATATAGAGCCATCTGAATCTTTTATTGAAATATGTTATTATAGGTGAACTCAACAAGATGTAGTCACTTTTCCCAAGAACCTCTAAAATAAAGAACGCATGCTCATGGAATGTCCTCTATCAATTGTATCATTTACTCAGACTGTCCATTAGTATGAGGGTGATACATTATACTCAAGAGTACCTATGTACCAGATTCCTTCTATAACCCCTACCCAAACTGTGATGTATACTAGGTATCTTGACCCGACATGATTGAGTTAGGAACACCATGAAGGCATACTATCTTTCAAATATTAATACTCTAAAGATAATCAACATAGAAGTTCTCTCAGATAGGTAGGAAGTGTACGACCTTGTTCAACATGTCAATGATCACCCATACTACCTCACTTCGAAAAGGAGACCTTAGAAACCCCTTCATTAAATCCATGATGAGGTTGTCCTATTTCTACTTAGGAATGGATAGAGGCTATAAGAGTCTATCTGGTAGTTGGTGTTTAGCCTTCACCTGCTGATAGGTGGAGCACTGAGTGATAAAACCTATAATGTCTCTCTTCATAACTAGCCACCAATACTAATGACATATGTCTCAGTAGATCTTGGTAATACCAGGGTGAACTTCCCAAACAAAGGCATAAGATTCCTACATCAACTCTTTCCATATGTCTGTAGATACCCAAACGCATCTGTGAAAGTGAAGAATAATATCCTCATTGATAACCCAACTTGGAGTTGGATCCTCACCTAATAAACTCTCCCTTAGAATTAATCCCTTGGGATTTGAAATCTATCTCATCCACACACAATAAATAAGGGAAGATGTCACTACCAACACCACTAAAAAAGGATTCCCATGACACTTATGAACCTCTAGGTGCATCTCAAAAAATAGACCCATTAACTTCCACTCAATACTAGCCTCTAAGAAGGTCTGTTTCTAAGACTTATTGCTCAATGAATTAGCCACAAAATTTCCCTTTTGGGTGTATAAATGATCTCAAAATCAAATGACTATAGGTATTCTATCCACATACACTACCTAAGATTCAATTAGTGTTGTGAAAAGATATATTTGAGACTTTTTTGATCCATTTAAACAATAAACCTCTTATCCAATAGATAATTCCTTAAACTATGTAAAGCATGAACCAAAACTACTATATCAAGGTCATGCATAGGGTAATTAAGATCATGGGGTCTCAGTTAGAAGGAACCATTCACTAAAAACTGATCAAACTACATCAGAACTTATCCTATCCCAATTCTTGAAGTGTTAAAATAATTTATTTTGCTTCCTCCCAGATCTGGAATAATCAGGATCAGTACTGAAGTTAGTCTCCCCTTAAACTCTTGAAAGGCTGTATTACATGTTTTTGAACCTAATAACTTCAAATCCATATTATTCAATCCTATAAGGTGAGATTCTAATAGAAATAAGTACAAAATGAAATTACTATAATATCCATCTATCCCCACGATACTACGTATGTAAAAGATTTTTTGGAATGATTCTAAGAAACTACAACACTCACCTTTTCTGGCTCAAAAAACACTCCAACCTTTGAGATATCATGGAACAAGAAGAGAACTTTATTGATCTAAATGTTTTATTTGGTGATGTTAACATGTAGATGATTCTATCTCATTTTATTCTGCATGATCTCAATATGTTTGGTATGCTCGTGTCGAGTAAGAAAATACACCAAGATGTCATCCAAAATGACTGCCATAAATAAATCTTGGTATGAGTACAAAACTTGATTCATTAGAACCATGAAAACACCTGGTGCATTCGTAAGGATGAACGACATTACCATATACTTGTAAAAACTATATCTACTATGGAATTTTGTACATGGTATGTATGATTATTTAAAATGAACCTAATGGTAGACCAACCTCAAATCAATATTAGAGAAAATTGTCACTCCTATGAGCTAGTCAAAGAGGTTGTCTATACAAGGAAGTGGATGCTAGTTCTTAACCATAAGTTGGTTCAACCATCAATAATACATTAACAAACTGAGGGTACCACCTTCCTTTATATCGAAATGGATTGGTGAAACCCATTGAGTTGTACTGGGTCATATAAAACCCTTTACTATGAATCCTTCCAACTACATCGTGAGTTCCTTGAGATTTGTAGGTTCTATCCTATTTGGAGGAATAGACACTAGTGCTATACCTTGAACTAGATAAATGGAGAAATCAACCTCTCTCACTAGAGGTAAAATAAAGAAATCATTTGGGAAGATTTACATTTAATGATCCACAATAGGAGAAAACTCCATGTGATGTATTCACTAATCACTTATAAAGTGCCTAGTCATATGGGATGTCACCCTGCCTATTCGATGACAATTGATCACAACTCAACATTACTAGTTATAACATTCTCCCTTATTAATGTAAGAGGTTCCCTTAAGTGATGTAAAACACACACTACAATGATTGCAATCAAGATGGACATAGTAAGGAACTAGACAGTCCATTTTGAGTATGATGCCAATGCCGACCATCTCAAGGAAAAAGAGATTCCACAATAAATAGTACCCACCTATCCCAAGGGGAACTCCTTTAAATGGAATATACTCTCTAATAAATCCCTTAACTATGTGTCAAGAGTCATTAGGCCACAAAAGTACTCCATTTTTAGGCCCTGACATTACATAATTTCTATTGATATAAAAGAGTGAGATGAACCTTTGTGAAATAAGGAATAAAATAAAATAGAGGATAATAGAATATTACTTCATACTATAGAAGACCCTGGGTTATAATCCTTAAGCATAGGCTACAAAACATAGATTTGAAAAAACCTGTAACCCATAAATAAAATCAGACTAACCTAGGTAGGTCTACTATACTGGTGTTGAACCTTTGAATTATTACTACCTTGGCACATCTACCTCCTCAGACTAATTAGATAGTAGTAGAACAACTCATATCTTGACGTGGATCTATAGATCATTTACCTAAATGTGGTGTCGTTATAGATTTCTTCTTGCTAGGTATTAGATGGAAAGTTCTACAGAAATGCTGTATGTAACCCATATTTCCATAATCTCAACACTCGATAGGATTTCTTATACACTAGGTATTTTATGTCATACCCTAACACACTAGTGAAAAACCATAGAACTATTGGTTCATGTCATATACCTAGAACTACCCCCACAAGTAGATTTTAAATGAAACAATCTACCTCTAGTCAAACTTTCTCCCTATCTCGAAGCTAAACCACCCTGGCTCACATTACCAACTTCTATTAGGTTCGTCTCTATGATGAGGGCTTGGTTCACTATCTCATAAATGGTGGTCATCCATAAAAAATTAACCTATGATCGTATGGTGTATGCAATCCCATCCTCATACCGTCTCATATTCATCACCTTATCACAGGTTAGTGTCAAAGAAAAATACTAAAGCTAGGTGAAATGAGTGGAGTACTCCATCACATGTAGAGTTCCCTGATGTAGGTTCATAAAATCTTTGGTGTAGTCTTCTCTCTACATCTGTAGAAATAAGTAGTCATAGAATACCATAACTTGATGAAAATCATCCTAAGAAATGAATTCCCACCAATGATTTGTGGTATTTTGGAGCATATAGGTGGCAAGATTGAACCTCCACTCTAGAGGTGTCTCCATATGCTCAATGATCAATAACATTGCCTCTAGCCATGACTCAGCAAACTGAGGACCTCCATCCCCTTAGAATGTAGGAGGATGCTACTACTAAAACTCCCAATTCAACTCTTCCATAGTAGGGGTAGGTTTTGGAGATCCATGTATAAACTTTATGAATCTTGAAAATATATCTCAAAATTTAGAATTTGTTCTTAGTAGAAGATCAATAAGAGGTTCCTCATGTATAAATACAAGGTTAATACTGGTGTATCATAGCCCACCACCTTTGAAGTATGGTCATCACCACCATCCGGGAGTATAACTTTTGGGCTTCATGGAAGAATAACTCTAAAATTTACAAGAACACTCCAAGGATAAGATTTTATAGTAGATAAGAAATAATTAAAGAAGGATAGGATAGTTATGAATCTTTCCTATAAATGAGTCACACCTATCATCCTACTTCTAATCTAGATCTAGGTGATAAGAAAGGACACAAAAGTTCAGAATGAACACTTCATCCTACCCACTATAAACATCAGTTCAGGGTCAAGGTATCATATCACATAGCAGAGGTTTTAGTATATGGAGAGTTAATTGCAAGGTATAGAGGAAAACACCCTTTACTTTGAAATTTCCATCCCCATTTAGGGGTACACATTTCCTGTAAAATTTAAATTTTTTTATGTTTGTTTTCATTTATATTTATATGGATATCACATTCCATATACATGCGTAACCATTTCCAATTTTTAAAGGTCCATACTATTTATAAATTGAAAATGGTACGTTAAGTAACTATGAATTGACCTTTATGTTCGATATCAAGATTTAATAGGTCATGTGTATTGATTTGATTGAATTAACTACCACTACCAATTTATATATATACATGATTCAAAAATTAAAATTGGTATTCAACAATCAAATCAACTAATGTTTTAGTGCATAGAACTAGTGGTACAAGGATCAAAAAAAGGCATAATTAGTTAATTAAGGCATCATCATCAATCTATGTGTTAAAACACCATTTATATTGATTCTTTCAATTCAATTAGTCCAATTATGTTATATCTTCAAAAATAACTAGCACATTTCTAGATATAATAATCAAGGAACTAACTGTATGCAATAATAAATGCATGTGGAGAGTAAACATGGCATGAAAAAAATGCATAGAATAAAATTCTTAAAGTGAAAATAATGATACACGAGATGATACCTCCTTTAATTTCTAGGTTAAGGAAAAATAAAATCCATAATAATAATAATAAAAATAATAATAAAGACACAAAACATGTACATCACCCAATGGTTAAATCAGTACAACTATAACATGCAAAAACCAATAACAAAAATAACCCATCTCTGGTAATTTTGGTTTCCCTTGTACATCAGTTAGCTACTCCTAGGAACATGATAATTACCAAATTCTGATACATCATAGTCTCCCTTATAATTCTCAAATATAAATAAAAAATTCAAAAATGTATGATACCACATTGTAGCATCCCTCCCCAGAAGCCACAAAATGTTCCCCAATACGGTTATCCACATAACCATAAAAGTGCCTCCCCATATGATAGAGGTTTAAAAATAGGTGTGAGGGTATAGGGTGTGTCTATGGGGAGACTATTACCTCATTATTATAGTGTATCAAAATGATATAATTATAAATGGTAATCATCAAGATAATAATAAGTCATACAGATGAATAAAAAAGAGGAATCTAAGTCATAAAAGATACAAAAATCATGATGATCATGTCATGTAGCTATAAAAAATTAGGTACATGGGATACATGGGAAACATGCATATGCCACATGCTAAACACAAATATTAAGAGACAAGAAAATGTCCCCACTAGAATCACGATGTAGTATTGGCTTTGTACTCCCGAACTACATACTAGTATTGAAAATCAAACATTAGAAGCTAGAAAATTCCCTTTGTCTATCCATATAGTGATGAAGTATATTTGGGTAACATAGGAGGCCTGAATAGGGGGTGATATATACTCAGTAGGCCACCACCAATTATGTCTAGAATAATCTAGTCTGTGCATATAAAATGAGCAATGGGCGAGGATATGATAAATGAAAGGAAATAATTAAATAAACACAGCAAGACAAGTTCCTCATGGGATACCCAACCAACATTACATACTTCAGCATAATCAAGATGTCTCTGAACCAATGTGAACATGTATTGATATAATATGGGTGTAGTAAGGATCTCTATCATACATACAAGGAAGAACGACTGGGCCTACTAACAAGGAAATCATCAAGTATGGATTGAACCCAAGATTGTTATTTTTTTGGAGGATAGATCATTTGATTTAATAATTTGAAATTATTGGAATTATATAGTAGTAATCTCTAGAGTTTAAATAATTTGTATCCTATTCCCATACAATTAAAACTATATAGGAACCCAATTATTACACTATGAGCACTACAAATACCCAATATCATAAGAGATTGTCCAAGGTGATTTGTAAAGGCATCACAAGTATAACTCTTAGTGTGTGCAATGTATGTACCTCTAAGACCATCTCTAGTAACTCATATAGGGGACCAAGTATCACTCATGGAATGGTATATCCATCTTTTCACTGAGCTTATCTAAGGTGAATCACCTAGGTGTAATGATCCTGGTGGGCCCCACACTATACCTTAATCAACCATGTCATCATGAAATACACTTGTATATTTTATGTGCTGATGTTAAGGGTTGTTGTTAGTGACTTATTGAGTCTTGTAATCACACCCATATCAAGCATTTAAGTGTGATTTTAGATAGTATGCATAGAGATCTGATGAAGGGAAAAGATCCAATGGTGGGAGATTGAGTAGGTGGAGCAGGAGGACATAAAAATTATTTAATGGACTTCAAGTGGGACATAAATTGTTGATTGTTTTACTAGATCTAACTATACACAATATACTTGTTTAGTTCCAATTATTATACAATGTATTCCATTTTTATCTTTCTATATGCACTCTAATTATTTATTTTATTTATATATTTATGTTATTGTTTATTGGTCCCATGACATGATATGGAGGGTATATGTAACACCCCGCCCCTACCTCATTGGCTTGAGGAGGCGGTGAGGGTCACTTGGCCTTAAGCGACGTTCCCAAGGTGCCAAAGGCTAGCAATAAATGCTGAGGGCTTAAAGGAATAGTGGGGAACGATTTTCCCTTAAGGAGATCACCAAAATAAACCAACCAACAATGAAAGATGAATTCACTTTAAAACCCAATCATGTGATACTAACAATTCCATTAAAAACCCCAAAACCATTCAACTAATCATGTTCACTAAACATCAGAGTACAAAGTGGAAATGAAACAACAAACACCACAAGCCATGACACCACCACAACTCCCCACCAAGCTCCAAGCTCCAAGCTCCACCAACACATCACAAGCATCCCCACGAACCACTAGCAATGAGATGCTTTACCTTTACCTGTATCCCAATACATGACATCTGCAAAGATACCAAAGTGCCAAAGTAGGGGGTGAGTACAACTACTCAGTAGGTTTTCCCCAAATGACTTACCTACACACGCCACTAGGATAAAACCATTAGAACATTTATATAAAGGAGTTTATATAAAATAATCACAAGTGCATTCATTACCATCAGCCAAACACACCCTTACTAAGCCATCTTGCCCAAACCAAGTAAACCCAGGGAATTACAAACAATCATGCCGTAAGCCAAACATGCCACACAAGGAAGCCAAATCAACCATGTCACAAGCCGATTAACTTGTTCATATTTCATCCACAATCCCCATATAAAAATATCACCAACCAAGCACACAACATATCATGGTGGAACTTCCCATCCAACCCATTCATTATCAATCCACTCAAGTGGTACTTCCCACCCACTATCTTTTGATGGTGGCCATTCCGTCCACTATCCATCCCCTTTTTATAGTGGTACTTCCCACCCACTTCCACACAACATTCAAACAAGCCAACACAACCGAGCATATAACCCATCAAGGCCACAACAACATGCAATCAACCATTTCCATTACATGACAATCCACTTCAATAAATCAAAAATTTATTGAAAACACCCTTTAACCATTTTCCATGCCAAACCCCATTTCAATAAAACAACCCTTTTTATTGAAAACCATTTTCTCAGTTCATCTTAATCAACCAACTAAAAAACTCATTTTAAAATCCCATTTTAAAATCACATCAAGAGCATTTCACCACAATCCCCTTTTCCCAAAGATCCCCCAAACCATTACCAAAGGGATTTCCATCCGATTTCATACATCAACAACACAAATTAATTTTTAAGAAAAAAAAATTAATTGTAACCAAACCACTAGTTCTAACCAAGTAGAGTCGAGAGAGAATCCACCTACCTTTAGGATTCTGGTGAAATCGACCCACAAGTAA
The DNA here is from genome assembly GCA_963277665.1 of Viscum album. Classification (NCBI taxonomy): domain Eukaryota; kingdom Viridiplantae; phylum Streptophyta; class Magnoliopsida; order Santalales; family Viscaceae; genus Viscum; species Viscum album. The sequence continues at coordinate 1,389,139,398 of OY728126.1, read as the reverse complement.
CCACTCTTCAAATCCGAAGAAGGCACCATCGAAACCTCTCAAGATACCCTTCTCTAACATCCATAAGCCTTAAAATAAACATCCAAGGCAACCACAACCCTAGATCTACACAAAACAAGTGTAGATCTAGAAAACTGAGAGAGAGAGAGAGAGATGTAGATCGAGAGGAAAACACAAGGATCCTCAAGAGGAGTGACTTAACCGGGAGAAACCACCTTCAAAACACCAAAAAACCACTTTGAATCGCTTCCAAAATGAGTGGGAGAGAAACCTCAACCCCTGAGAACCCGAAATACTGAGTGAGGCTCTAGTGGGAGGAAGTTTGGAGTGTTTGAGGTCAAGCCCAAGGGAGATAGGATTTAAAACACCTTAATTTAAGTGGTCACACGGTTAGCCCGTACGGTTTGACAAACCGTGCGCTAACCGTGTGCACGCTACTACCTTGAGAGGAGGGGTCCGCACGGTTGCCTCGCAAGTTTTGAAAAACTGTGCACAGGCTGTGCAAAGTCTACTGTCTCTCCCTACACGGTTTCTTGGAGAACCCGCACGGTTTCCCCTAACCGTGCTCAAATCGTGCTTCCTAAGAAAAGCCTCCACACTTATCCAAAACCATTCCAAACTCTCCCAACCTCTTCTCAACTCATACCATTCACATTAAACACATAAAGAAGCATAAACAAAAGCTATATACCTCGATACGAGGGTGTACATTCTCCCCACCATTGTACTTTCCGTCCTCAGAAAGTTGTGAACCCACCTTCTGCTGAAAGAGCTCGGGCCATTGCTCGACCATCTCTTTCTCCCACTCCCAAGTCTCCTCTTGGATCTGGCCATGCTTCCACAAAACCCGAACCAGACTGATGATTTTACCCTGTAAGAATTTCTCTTGCCTATCCACAACCCACACTGGAAAGTGCACCAACGAAGCATCCGACTCTAGATCAACATGATCCCGTCGAATAACATGGCCCGAATCTGGATGATACTTTTTCAACTGTGACACATGAAACACATTGTGCACTGCACTGAACCTAGGTGTCAAATCCAAATGATAAGCCACCTCACCAACCCGCTCAAGAATGTCAAAAGTTCCAATATACCTCAGAGATAACTTTCCCTGCTTCCCAAAATGACAATATACCAACCTAGGAGAGATCCTCAAGAAAACATGATCACTCACCTCGAACAAAAATGGTTGTTGACGATGATCTGCATACGATTTCTGATGACTCTGAGCCGTATCCATTCTCTTACTCATTAACCTGATCTTCTCCATAGTCTCTTGGACAAGGGTCGGTCCAACCATCGAGGACTCACCCGTTTCCACCCAGCATAGTGGAGAACGACACGTCCGCCCATACAACGCTTCAAATGGATCCATATGTATGGATGACTGATAACTGTTATTGTATGAGAACTCAACCAATGACAAGTTCTCCTCCCACGAGCCACCAAAATCCATGACACAATCCTGAAACATATCCTCCAAAGTTTTTATTTTCCTCTTGGATTGACCATCCATCTGAGGGTGATACACTGTGCTCATAGTCAACTACGTCCCAAGGGATTGCTGAAAGGATTTCCAAAAACAAGATGTAAACCTCAAATCACTATCTGATACAATCGAAACTGGAACACCATGCCTATTTACGACCTCCCAGATATAGATTTTGGACAGATCCTCCATCGTATGAGATTCACAAATCAGGATGAAATGGGCCAACTTCGTTAGCCGATCCACTATCACCCTAATGGAATCGTGCTTCTTAACTGTTCTTGGGAGACCTGTGACAAAATCCATTAATATTTGCTCCCACTTCCAAACAGGGATTGGTAAAGACTACAACATTCCTGCTGGCCTCTGATACTCTGCTTTGACCTACTGGAAAGTCAAGAATCTCAAAAAAAACTCATCCACACTTCTTTTCACACCAGCCCACCAGAACTGTGCTTTCAACTATTTATACATTTTTTGAATTCTAGGATGAACAACCCACCTGGAATGATGATACGTCCTGATAAGATCCTCCTGACAAGAAACTGGTACTACCATCTGATTTTGAAAACACAAAACTGAATCTTTATTCAATTGTGAATCCTCAATGGTCTCCCCACCATTGAGTTTCGACCTCATGGTCACACAATCAGAATCAGATATCTAAATCTCTTCAACCTGTTCAACCAAGTTAGGAATCAACTAGCTCGCCCTGGTCCTCACATTCCAACTGCATGTTGGCTATAACCGACACCAACTTCCACTGTTCCAATGCCTGTTTCACCACCTGAGCATATGATTTTCTACTTAATGAATCTACCACCAAATTTCCCTTAATCGGTGTGTACATCAAGTCAAAATAAAACATCTATAGATATTCCATCCATCTCTTTTTCCTCAAGTTCATTTCCCTTTGTTAGAAAATGTGCTTCAAGCTCTTATGATCTGTATGTACCGTGAATTTCTCACTGAAGAGATAATGATGACACACTTTCAAAGCATGGACCACTGCTACCAATTCAAAGTCATGATTTGGGTAGTTGTTTGCATGCACCTTCAACTACCATGAGCCATATGCAACCACAAGATTACCTTGCATGAGAACACACCCCAACCTTGATCCCGATGCATCGAAATACACCACATACCCTCTTCCTGGTTCTGGAAAAACCAAGATTGGTGCTGATGTAAGGTGACCCTTTATCTGTTCGAAACACTGCTGACACTGTTCATTCCACTGGAATGGAACATTCTTTCTTGTCAAAGCTATCATCAGTGAATCCAAACATGAAAAATCACAAACAAAACGCCAATAATACCCAACTAGGACAAGGAAAATCCATACCTCAAACACATTCTTTGGCAGTTTCCATGAGATAACAACCCATATCTTTTCCGGATCCACTAAAACACCCCTTTCAGAAATCACATGGTCCAGAAAAAAGAATTTCTGTATCCAAAAGTCACACTTACAATTTGGAATTCAACCAATGATCCCTCAAGGTCCCCAACACTGTCGCCAAGTGCTGCTCATGCTCCACCATTTTCTTAGAATACAACAGAATATTGCCTACAAACACCACCATAAATGAATCCATATATCTATGAAATATCCGATTCATTAATGCCATGAATACCACTAGAACATTCGTTAGACCAAAAGGCATAACCACATATTCATAATGACCATATCTACTTATGGAAGATGTTTTAGGAATATCGTCCTTCATCACTCGCAATTGATGATATCCTAACCTCATGTCGATCTTGGAGAACCACTGGGATCCCCTCAACTGGTTAAAAAAATCATCAGTTCATGGAAGTGGATATCTGTTCTTTATCATAAACTGGTTAAGATGACGATAATCAACACAGAGTCTTAAAGTTCCATCTGCCTTTTTCAAAAACAATACCGGCGCTTCCCACAGAGATGTGCTAGGCCAGATAAACCCTTTGTTTTCTAACTCCTCCAACTGGACTTTCAATTCCTGCAATTCAGTTGGTTCCATCCAGTAAGATGGAAGTGATATAGGATTGGTCCTCGGAAGGAGATCACTCGTAAAATCCACTTCTCTTACGAGTGGTAACCCATATAATTCTTCAGGATAAACATCCATGAACTGATCCACCACTACCGGAAAAACACTCTGATCAACACCCTCTTCTGATTCTAATGACATCACCGCCAACTTGTATGGTAACGTGACCACTTCTGGTGCCAACAAACCTTTTGCACCCTACCTTTCATGACTCTCTCCTCTAAAGAGATGTCTAACACCATCGTGTGTCATAAAAGCCACTATTCGTGCATTATAGTCGATGTGGGCCTTAAAAACACCAACCAATCCATTCTCAGGATCACATCATACCCATACATCTCAAGTATTGAGAAGTTCCACATTATCTCAACCTCACCCACAACAATACAATATTCTCTACACAAGAAGGCTAGACACTCTCTTCGACCCAGAGGAGTTTGAAGTTTCAAAACTGAAGGCATCATTTCTACCCTTAAAGCCAACAACTCAACCACACGTGCAACAATAAAAGAGTGTGAGGCACCCATATCAAACAACACTTTTATTATGGTAGAATTTAAAAGAATAGCACCTCGCCCTGTGGATGGTCCTGACTGATCATCCGCCACAACCTGCTCGGCTCCGAACAATGCCTTGGTTGCCACACTCTGCTCTTTATTACCCTGCTGAGGATTTGTGGTGTTCCGAGAATCACCATAACTGACTTTTCTCTGTTTATGTGGGGTATACTTCTCCTGTCCCATCGAAGCATACAACGTCTGTGATCCCTGAGGAGTGTCACGTACACCCGACCTTGGAGAATTCCAACAATAATGTTGCAGATTCCCCATATGCTTACAATTGTGACATGCTCGAGGTTGTACCGTATATTCCTGCTTGATGTGTGCCGTAGAGCCACACTGAAAACATCCTGGCTTGCTCTGGGGATTTGTAGAAAGATTTATCGATCCTTCCATTCGATTATGTGCCATAACCCCGCCCTAGGAATAAGTGTACCTCCTCCACTTGAACCCAGCGTTAGAGTTCCCACTATTCCCCATGGGTACCACCATGCTTCCTCCGCCCGGATCTCCCAATAGATCCCGCTCAACCACTGATTCTCGATTCACCATATCTGTGTAATCACTAATACACAACACTGCTATCTTGGGATGGATATCTTGCCTTGAACCCACTTCGAAGATACTTTCCTTCAACAATGTGCTACCCGACACCTCAGGTGCAAACCGCACTAAGCTCGTAAACTTAGCTGCATATTTCATCACAGACATATGCTCTTTCTTCAGACTGAAGAAATCAGTTGTGCGCTAAATTATGAGCATATGTGGGTAGAATTATTTATGAAAAAATTCCTCAAAGCCTTCCTACATCATACCCTGGTCCATCCCCGTGTGAAATAGCTACTCCCACCACTGGAGAGAAAGATCCTCTAGCTTATACGTCGCTATCTTTACTTTCATCTCTACCGACATCCCCAAGAATTAGAAAATTCTATTCATTCTGGACAGCCATGCCTCTTCCCTTTCCAGGTCTGAATCACCCTTAAAGATGGGTGAATCCTACCTTTGAAACTGAGCCACTTAATCAACATTCTTTGGCTCTTCCTCTCTATTCACACTTCCCATAGCTTGGAAATCTTGCACTATGCTCTGGACTAACTGCTAGTTCACCTGGGGCTCAGGTGCAACCAAGTTCTCATCAGCCACTTCCGGTTGGTCTCTACAACACCTACCCGGTGCCATTTCTATAAATAGAAAACCACAACCATGAGTCTCACTTCTGTAGACATCAATAATTCCCATTTCAAATCCCATTACACAACACTATCACAACGAGGCTTTCCACATTTTTCACATTTTCCATGTTTCACCATTTTTGAAAATCAAACCATTTTCAAAATACCGCCAGTTTCCATGTTTCAAATCCTTCCGTTTTGAAACCCAATTCAGATTTTTCAAAACCCACACATTCATATCACAACATAAATCATTATACCCCAATGAAATATGCATCCTAGAGGGAAGTCATTTCTACCATGCATGACATGCTCATCTCATTGGCTACACCCACGACAATGAGATATCCAATGCCTATAAGTGTCTCCAACCACTTATGTACCCAACTCCCTGGTAACTTGAAGTTCAGCATAAAAGGGTTAGCAACGTCCTTTTATGATATACATTCCAATTTCTGACATTCCTATGCCTTTCTACAATACCAACTCAAGGAACATACTGCAACGAATGTCAACTCCAAATCCGAGAATCAACTCCAAAGGACTGAACAAGATGATACCACTTGTAACACCCTGCCCCTAACTCATTGGCAGGAGGTGGTGAGGGTCACTTGGACTTAAGCGGCGTTCCCAAGGTGCCAAAGGCTGGAAATAAATGCCGAGGGCTTCAAGGAATAGTGGGGAACGATTTTACCTTAAGGAGATCACCCAACTCAACCAACCAACAATGAAATATGCATGCACTTTCAAACCCAATCACATGATACCAACAATTCCATCACAAACCCCAAAACCATTCAACTAGTAATGTCCACCAAACATCAGAATACAAAGCAGAAACTAAACAACAAACACCACGAGCCATGACACCACCACAACTCCACACCAAGATCCAAGATCCAAGCTCCACCAACACATCACAAGCATCCCCATGAACCACTAGCAATGAGATGCTTTACCTTTACCTGTATCTCAGTACACAAAATTTTCAAAGGCACCAAAGTTCCAAAGTAGGGGGTGAGTACAACTACTCAATAGGTTTTCCCCAAATGACTTCCCTACATAGGCCACTAGGATAAAACCATTATCACATTTATATAAAGTAGTTTATATAAAATAATCACAAGTGAATTCATTACCATCAGCCAAACACACCCTTACCAAGCCATTTTCCCAAACCAAGTAAACCTAGGGAAAGCCAAAAAATCATGCTGTAAGGGAAACATTCCACACAAGGAAGACAAATCAACCATGTCACAAGACTATTACCCTTTTCATATTTCACTCACAAGCCCCATCTACAAACGTCACCAACCAAGCACACAAGATATCATAGTGGCACTTCCCATCCAACCCATTCATTACCAATCCACTCAAGTGGTACTTCCTGACCACTTGCTTTTGATGGTGGCCCTTCAATCCACTATCCATCCCATTTTTATAGTGGTACTTACCGCCCACTTCCACACAACATTCAAACAATCCAACACAACCAAGCATATAACCCATCAAGGCCACAAAAACATGCAATAAACCATTTCCATTACATGCCAATCCACTTCAATAAATCAAACATTTATTGAAAACATACTTTAAACATTTTCTATACCAAACCCCATTTCAATAAAACAAACCTTTTTATTGAAAACCATTTTCTCAGTTCATATTAATCAACCAACAAAACAACTCATTTTAAAATCCCATTTTAAAATCACATCAAGAGAATTTCACCACAAGCCCTTTTTCCAAAAAATCCCCCAAACCATTACAAAAGGGATTTCTATATGATTTCACACATCAACAAAACAATAAATTTTTAAGCAACACAAATTAATTGTAACCAAACCACTAGTTCTAACCAAGTGGAGTTGAGAGAGAATCCACCTACCTTTAGGGTTCTGGAGAAATCGACCCACAACTAACCACTCTTCAAATATAATGAACACACCAACAAAACCTCTCTAGATACCCTTCCCTAACATCCATAAGCCATAAAATTAATATCCAAGGCAACCACAACCATAGATCTACACACAACGGGTGTAGATCTAGAAAACTGAGAGAGAGGGAGATGTGGATCTATAGGAATACACAAGTAAACGTAAGAGGAGAGACTTACCCAGGAGAAACCACCTTCAAAACACCAAGAAACCCCTTTGAATCGCTTCCAAAATGAGTGAGAGAGCACTCTCAACCCCTGAGAACCTGAAATCCCAAGTGAGGCTCGAGTGGGAGGAAGTTCAGAGTGTTTTAGGTCAAGCCTGAGGGAGCCCGGATTTAAAACCCATTACTTTAAGTGGTCGCACAGTTAGCCCACACGATTTGACAAACCGTGCGCTAACCGTGTGCATGATACTCCCTCGAGAGTAGGGGTATGCATGGTTGCCTTGCACGGTTTGACAAACCATGTGTAGGCCGTGCGAAGCCTGATGTCTCCCCCTGTACGGTTTCCTGGAGAACCCACACACTTTCCCCTAGCCGTGCTCAAATCGTGGTTCCTAAGAAAAGTATCCACACTTAACCAAAACCATTCTAAACTCACCCAACCTCTTCTCAACTCATCCCATGCACTTTAAACACATAAAGAATCATAAACAAAGGCTACATACCTCAAACCAGGGGTGCTATAGTATAATATCACCACTAATAGAATCAAGACCCTGGCTACAATTTGGAACCCTGTTACATATGGGTAGACCGTATGTGGTCACATTTCACTCTGCATTTGACCCGGTGGTTGATCGTACCACCATTCACTGTTTCATTTTCACCCTGACACCACTGTGCTAAACTTGTTTTATATTGAAAATCATAAAAATAATAACAAATTTAATTCCATGTTTGAATCATTTATTTTGTGTTTATAACTATTAAAAAGGGCAATGTTACTTGTTTTTATGATTCCATTGCAAGAAGAGGTGATTTGGAGGGCCAATGATGATTTCCAAGAAAAATGGGCCAAACTTCGCAGGATCAATGCACACCAGTGGAATCAACCACATATTGAAACTAAAAATTGAATTAAAATTGGAATAAATTTAGTGTAATGGTCCAAAAATTAATGGGATACATTTCACATGAAGGAATCAAAGCCTCATTCATCCTCTGCAATGTCCAACCGACCTGATCTATCCAGTACTCTGAATCTGCATGAAGTCAAAAGTGATGTGTTGTGATCTATCCATATCTCTAGCTCTATTTGTCAAAATTCTGCCAAACTTTCAGCTTAGATTTCCAAGAGGTGGGGATACAACTTTGTTATTTTTAAAAAGTAAGATAAGGCTTTATGGAGGTATAAACCTATGTGACAAGTAGTTTTAAGAAGTTTGTATGTTCCAAACCACATTACCATTTTCCTATAAAATAGAACCTTGGGCTCCCCATTTTTCTGTTCAAACCAGAAGTGAAACTCTACCATTTGGAAGTCCTATAAGAGTCTCCTCCTCATCCTTGAAGTTCTGGAGGCCCCTATCCTCATAGGGGGATCAATAAGAAAGAAGGAGTTCCACCTGAGCTTCCTCCTTCTCTCGATGTCAAACTAAACAGTGGGCGTTCGTTGTGAGGGAGGTACGCACATGACAAGGGAGTTCCAATTCTTATTTTAGCTACTAGTTTGGAGTAATTTGGGTGTGAAAACATTTCTTTCCTTATATCTTACATAATTCCATATTTGAATTCTTTTTTTTATTCATGTGATTTAGATACTCGTAAATTTTAACTGATCGGTGTGAGATTTTGAGTGCGTGACTTGTGTTGTTCCGATTAGAAAACACAAGAATCTGTTTCTTACCCACTTAATTGTGATTTCAATATACTTTGGAAGCTCTTATTCCATTCATAAGTTCTGGACCTTGATAATATTCTTGTTATATTAAGGTTTGGTTCATCAAGAAATGAAATAAAGGCTTAGGAATTAATCAGTATTCCAATTAATTTCAACCAAATAATTACTCCAAACCTAAATTAATCTCCAAGAATGATGAACTTGAAAGTGTGTAGTGAACTCAAAATGAACCCTTTTATCTCATATTTTTCAAAATATATTTGGTTTCTCAACTTTTAAACTTTCAATTAAGTAATTTCATCCTAAAAATATTTTCAAAACCGCCCACTATTTTAGTAATCCTTAGTAAAAACACACACTCTAAACCCACCAATGCTCCTTGAGAGATGACCTAGGGTCTTACCTAGACTATAAATCAATCTTAAATTGATAATCAGTTTGATGTGTCATGACAATGCAGTCAGTGGTTCTGGATGAGATGTTACAAAATGATATTAGAGCATCAGGATTCACTAAATTGTCTTTTTTTATTTTCCTTTTTCAGTAATGATCCTCAGTAGGCCCCACACCACATCATAATTGTCCACATTATTGAGATTACATGCTATGACCAAACTCCTCTCAACTGTAAAGACACGTGGTATGAGAAATCCCCTACCATCCAAGGGTTTATTCCGCTTGCCCTGTAAATCAAACTTAGGACCTCTGATATAATATCCCACCAAGAGGAATTATGAGTAGCACTAGGTATTTCTCCTCGTTCGGATATTATTCTAGAGGTTCCATGTTCAATTTATAGGTGAGGTGGAATAACAACTAATAAGGCAGGGGATAGTTCCTTCCACATGGTTGCACAGTAGTGAGAAGTTTGGATGCCACATGTAAACCTGATGATGTGGCTGATTGTAGTTTGGCGTGGGGCTGAGCTTGGATCATTACATAAAATGGTTCCGTTTTATGTAACAATCCTAGGTGGGCCACACACCACACCAAAATTGGAAACATCATCATGCTTACATGTGGATACCAAACATCTCTCCACTATATATCCATTGGTAGGAACTTTCCCCTATTGTCTGGGATTTTATTCATGCCCCCAATACTTGAAGTCAGGAACTTTGGTATAATTGTCCACCGAGAAGCATTACGAGTACCACTGAGCTGTTGGCCCAGTGGTACTCATAATTCTCCTTGGTGGAATCTTATGCGAGAGGTCCCGAGTTTGAGTTACAGGGGATGGGTAATAATACCCTAGATGGAAGGGGACAATTCCTGCCACATGGCTATAAAGTGGAGAGGCAGTTAGCCTCCACGTGTAAGATTGATGACATGGTTGATTAAAGTGTGTCATGGGGACCACATAGGATCGTTACACTAGGGAACCCATATCTCTCATTTTAAGGTAATTAATAACATTGTTGATCCATTATAAGGCATTATATAAAGAACCCAAGTATCTCCATCAATGTATTTGAAGTCCATAACAAGTATTAATTATAAAGAATGATGTGCCTGTCCAAGGATCCATAAATCAAGACCCTTGTATCTCCATCGACTTGGTATAAAGGTATGGTTTTTATATCAAGAATCATACCATTTTATTGTTCATTACATTCATAATAATTTAATCAAGTTGTACATTTCATTTAATTTAAATAAGGAAAGTTATGGAATAAAGCACAAGGGCTTAACACATGGTAAAACATTCCCTTAGTTCATTCCACATTTCAAAAGTATTTATTACAATAAAAATCACTAACCTCAATGGTGGTTTAACAATTTAAGAAAAAGGGGAATTTAGATCTTTAATGAAGGGCACACTCATAGGGGTGGCACACATTGAGGCAATAAACCCACGATGTTGATTCCCCATTAGCTAGGAAAATACTAAGAATAGAAAGAAATTTAATTTTTATTAAAAAACATTTATAGAGGAAACACCAGAGGAGTCCATCACATAGAAAAAATACACATAATAAAATGAAACAAGACTTAAGGAATGAAACTAGACCACCTACCTTAAGACTGTAACACTCTCCTCATCCAATATCAGCCTATGAATCGAGCTTGAATAAGAAAAATCAGAATAATAGATAGAAATGAAAAAATAGGGAATATGAGATCACTCAAAAAATAAAACATGATATGGAGAGATAAACAATGATAAAACGAATATTAGTGGAGATATCACTGAGAGGAATCAAATGAGATGAACAATGGTTGATTTTGATCTCAGACAGAGGAGTTATCAATATGACTATCTTATTTTGGGGTAGAGAGATCACATTGAAGAGGGGCTATCCGCTAGAGGAAAAAAGAGAAAGAGGTGATATTTTTTGAAATTTTAGGGGAAAATTGCAATTTACCATTCATTAAAGGGTCTCACAGTTTGGCCACATGGTTGTCCAAACTCTGCACCAACCGTGTGGAAGCTAATACCCAAGTAACCCCACACATGGTTTTAATATCCATTAAAACCATGTGTAAAAAGGATCTATCACCTATTTGTGGCAAATCACACATCCATGTGGCCCAATTTTCATGGTTCAGTCAAACCGTGTAGTGCCCTGTTGTGCACTAAGAACCCCACAAGGTTTAGTTTCATAGTTATCAATAACTGTGCTCTAACTGTGTGGCTCAATAAATCTTTATAAATTCTAGAGATTCGGGATTCAAATGTTCCGTATAATCTCCCAAAACACTCCTTATCCTCTTAATCACATTACTAACATAAAATGAAAGGTTTTTAATTATATCATATGTATTCGTACCTATTTGAAATGACATGATGTTACATAAATAATCTAGTTCAACATTTCTGATCTAAAAAAATTGACATCATGTTACTTTTATTAAGAGATAAGTTGGACAAAGGCTTATTAAAATTGTAATTTTTTCATTATAAGGAACATATTTCTAAAATCCTCACCAAACCACTGACAAAAAACTCCCTTGAGAAGTTAAGGATGAAAATGAGAGTGTTTCCTATTTCCCATCACTAAGGTATATTTTTCTTGAATTTTATCCTCTATTCTTTAATGTTTAAATTCTTGAGTAGATTCCATTTTTATGGGGAGAAAAATATTCCCCTTGATCTATGAAATTTTATTATGAGTGTTTTAAGCGATGAAGTAAAGGAAATATTTTACTCATTATTCTTTTGGTGGAGTCTCAAAAAGAGTTGTGTTGAGTATTTTTGGATTGCATCGATGTCAGTATTGTTCATTATTGTTTTATAAACTGAGTTAGATCACGTAGACATTGAGTTGATCAATTCATAACCCATGTATCTTGATTATTCATTTATTATATTCATTAAATTTGGTTTTCTTTTCAATACGGGAGGAGAAGTGATGGATGGTGTAATTTTAAAAAATACCAATGGGGAGATTGTTTAATCAATGTGAGGATAATGTTGTATTTTCTATTAATACAGTAATTATTATGAAAATTATTGAACCGATATTCAAAAGATCAAAGAATTGTGTTGGTGGATAAAGGAGAATGGTCTACAACATCATTGACAATTCTTGGTGTTTCTCTCTATTTCTTTCAAGAAGCTCATAGTTTATTTAAAGAAACTATGGAAGTGCTATTCCAAAGATAGAGAAATGAAAAATTAATTTATCTTATGGACACACATATAATTGATATTAATCTATCTTATGGTGAACTATGTAAGTAAATTAATTTACACCGTAAGATACTTATTTTACACATACCCAGAGTAGAAGTTTTTAAATTTTTTGAGGCATTTATATTGTGAAGGTAAGATATTTTGGACCGTTTAAGATATCTTAAATCCCATAAGATAGTTTCATCTATGAAGATAATTCTCGAATGAAAATATATTATAGGTAGATGAGTAAGAGAGTATTTCTATGAAAGATAAATTGTGAGTTGGATTGTTTTAGTAGAAATGATTCATCTTATTAACTTATTCTATTGAGCCATGTAATATAATTTAGTGATGTAGAAAAATTATTACATAGATTTTATCTATAAATATATTCATATGATGAAGTAATTTTGATAAGATTCCACTTATTTGTTTCATAAATGTATCCAAAGTTCAATGTGAAACATGTAGTAAATTAATACATAAAAAATTATGATGTAACCAATTACTGTAATGTTGATGACTATATAAAGATGAGGAAATATCAAGTTTTTTTTGAATAATTGAGATTAAACAATGAAAATTTTTATATACCATGTAGAATTATGAGGACCATGACTCTAGGATATTTATACGAATATCTAATATTTGTTTGTAGGATTAAAAATGAGTCTTAATACAGCATGAAAAGCAGACCAGATGTGGTAAATTCAAGGGGTGAGTTGGTAAATACACATCTATAATCACTAAAGAAATGAGAAGGGTTGAGGATACTATTTCCACCTACGTTTGAGAGTTGATTCTCATATACACTGAAAAATAGAGCATCATGTTATTTTTTTCATGAATAATAAGTTGTGTACCACTTAAGCTACACAAGGAAGAGGTATTTAGTGATGATGATCTTGTTGAGGCAGAAAAAAAGAAGATACATTTAGAGGTATTTTAGAGGATCATTCATTCTATTGATATTAAGAAAACTAATTGATTATACTAGACATTATATTGGGTCTATGGTTATTAAATTTCTTGATTTTTCTTGATAATAAAAGGGGAGTAGTGTGTGTATGATAAAAACCATGACACACTAGGGATGTAGTCATCCTTAAAGGAGGGTAACTTCATTTATAAATTTTCTATGTTCATTTATTTAACTACATCGGTCAATATCTTGAGAGAATAGGCATTGAATAAGCATGAGAGTTTAAGGGTTTTTTTGAAAAACTATTAAACAATGATTAACCACCTGCTGAATATTTATCCCCTTCATGTGAACCTTTTAGGCCCCTCATAGATAGTGAGAGAACCTTGACTATAATAAATAGTTCTATATTTATAGAAGAAATCTTGGAGTAGTTTTTCATGATTTAACATTCACCACATGCGGAGCACATATTCCTTTAACTATTTTGGGTGAATCTAGGATTGTTCTAATTTTTAGTGTTGAGTAGCATCTTATTCATCGTTGTATGATCAACATGTTCCAATAATAGAAAGAATATATGGATTCATATAATGGATTCTTGATAATTCTCCCTACTCAAAGATTCATACCATAACCAGTCTTGGTACCTTTGAGAATAATTCACAAGGATATTCCTTGGTTCATTATGATAGTTGTGAATGTCATAATATATTTTGTTTTCCCATATAAAGAGGATGATAAATTCTCATGCTCTTAACTTAAAATAAAATATGGTCTTGAAAATTCCATGGGCCCAAGTGAAATAGGTTTGGGAATATATTTCATTGATTTTGTGCTGTCGTGGAGCATGGAGTCGTGACTTCGTTGGAAGGCTAGGAAGATGTGCATTATAGGAGGTGATACAAAATTAGGGAATGTTCTTGGATTAGGTTTTCAATAGTTACAATATTGATAAATGAAGGGTGATTGAACTCGTCCAAATTTATTTTTGAGACTTTATGGGGAAGATTTAATTGGATTAACTACTTTATTTTTCAGCGCTTAACTTCAAAGTGGAGCTTGAAATTTGTTTTTGGGTTCAATTATTCTTTTAGTAATGTAGTCAGTTGGTGATTCATAGTGTATAAATATTTGAGAAATTACATTGATCATATTGTGTGCATCTATCTTCAATTTCACAGTGGGTGCATTGGGGAAGATTGTGTACTCTCCATTTTAGAACACCTTCATTGGAAACACAAATCCAAAGATTAAGCAATTTGGCCTCATCATTATGCTCAAAATCTTCATTGGAAAGTGGAGGATATCAGATTATTCATTTCTATCTTCTACACTTGACTGACTTAGGTATCATTCAACCTAGTAACATCAAAACAATTGGATATTTAGTTGACTGACTTCAAGATTCAATGAATCTCAATTTCTTCTATAGTGCAGCATAACATGAGTTCTAAATCCCCAATGAGAACCATAATAGTGTTCATCTGGTCTCACCTCAATCAAAATTAATTGTAGAGATTTGATTACTTTTGACATTTGAATGGATGTGTGTCAGTTCTTTATGCAGTTGATATTCATCATAGCTCTGGTGAGATAGATGAAACTTAGGTATTGTTTGGGTAATGATAATCTTGGACCCATATTCCATAGTATTTGTGGTTCCTATTATTTATTGAATCTCACAACTTCAATAGGTGGATACATCAATGAATCTCAATCTGTTTTTCATAATTTAATAATATTTTAGCATTGTTTCTAATTTTTAACAGGAAGATGAGCATAACTCGAATTCCATAGGGATCATGATCGACTCACTATAGGTTGGTTGGATTGAATTTATTTGGATACAATCTCAAATAATACAGTTAAGGATTTCTTCAATAGGTGGATGAAAATCTCGAAAGCATCTTCAAGTTGAGGTATCTTGTGGGAAACAAACCTAGTAACATTGAAGGAGATTCTTGCAATAGGTCATTGAAGGACAACCATAGTCACTTTCATTGAAATTTCACTTATGGTATCTTAAGTAACCGTGTTGGGTGGGGGATAGTTGGTTGGTGAAGATTATCCTGTGGTATATGAAGCCACCATGAATAAAGTTTCATGTTCAATCGAAAATAGAACATGCATCCGGTTATAGAAAATAGTCAAAATCACTTGTGCCTTTATCACGTGGTCAATAAACTATACATGAGGAATAACATGGTAAGTTAAAGATTGGTAGTGTGTTAAATTCTCACACGACCACTTGATGAGATTTCCGACCTACATTTCCATAAAAAACATTTTATACTGAAAATTTTATTTTAAATTAATTTCAAAAATGATAATACATTTCAAATAAAAATTTATCCTTTGAATAAAAAATTGTACAGATCAAAAAAGATCAATTTAAAATAAATTATTTTCCTTTTACCCTTAAAATAGTTAATTAAAATTTAAACACCCAAATGCATTGAATAATTTTAGTATGAAAAATTTAACCAAAATTTAAATTCATCAATTTGTTAATAAATATTTATTTCATAATCACAATTAATTATACATTGAAATATATAAACTTGAAATTCACAATTCATTTTAAAAAAAATTCAATTTATTGATCTTTGTAAAATTATTAAATCAATAAAATATTTAAAACTTTGAATTAAATTCATTTTTTTAATTAATTCTAGATTGAATTAGAACTTCAAATTAACAATAAAAATTTTCCTTGAACATTTAATTATAAGAATAAATAAATCAATAAACATCACTTTTCAATCAAATTTTTAATTATTTTCATATTCTAAAAAATTAAAAAGACGAATGATTACCCTATATTTTAATTAAATTTGTGGTTAATTATCCTTGAAAATATTTTTTTTTAAAATTTGTGCACAAATTACACCCCCAAAGTCGAACTATTTTACTCCCATGCAATTTTATCATTGAATTACATTATTATAAAAGATAAAAAATTATTATCCAACCAATATCTTAATAAAAAATCCAGAGAAGAAGTAAAAAAAGATTCATCATTATGAAAATTATCTTGCCTCATTTTTGAATCAAGCCACTACCTCGTTTCCATTTAAGTAAGAGTTCCTTTTTTAAGAGTGGATAAAATTAAATTGAAGTGGATCAAAAGTTTTAACCTGAATCACTTCCATTTATCCCTATTTTATTAATTTATTATACTAAATTTATAATTTACACTCTATTAATTCAGATCAAATGAATTTTTTATTAGTCCACTTCCACCATCTTTATTTGGGTTCAGTGTTCCCCTTATCAGAGTGAATTCATTTTTTACAGTTATGCACTTTATTTATTTATTTTTTGTAATTTTCCTTGAGCCATATAGGTGAGAGGAACTATTCAAAAAAACTTATTGAATATTTAAAAATTTATTTAACTAACATACCTCATGGTTAATGTCACATATTTTTACCCTCGGATACCAATTTCCCATTTTACTCCATATTCAAAGGAAATATATAAAATTATTTTGACTTGGAATCATATGGTGTTATTTTTCACTAAGGACATGTGAACTTATATTATATTTTAATTTTTAGTGATATATTATTAAAATTATAATTATATAGAAATATTTTTAGTCACACTCTCTTCCCTAGTTTTAAGACCAACTTCCCATAAAAACAGCGATATATTCACTCAACATTAATTTGAATTTTACAAATTCAAAGTAGAATTAATCCTAAAAAAATGTATTGAAAATAGCCAGGAAACATTTAAGTTCAATTGTTTTTATCTTAAAAACAATACATAGTTATCCAAAATAAATACAAAGTAATAATGTATGTAGAGGCTCCAGAACCAAATTGGTTTTTTGCTGTTTTTTAAAACAGAGTAGAATTTAAAATAGAAAAATTATATTTACATCCTAAAATATATTTTACCTCTCCCCAAAACTTATCTTATCCAACATTCCATTTAAGTGAAAAATGGATTTTTTTTAGAAAAATCAAATTTAAGAACAATTATCTAGAGAAATTTAGAGGAAAGAGACAACATGATATTTCTTCCTTCAATGTAAGCATGTATTAGTTTATAAATTTTCATGGTTTATTTCTAGAAATAATAAAAATACTTCTATAATTGTTTTCTATTCATCTTGAATGGATACTTTAAACCTTATCCTTTGATCTTAACTACACCAAATGGAAACTTATTAGTTACTGTGTATGGTCTAATCCACTTGGAACAAATATTATAAGGGAAGATATTTATTATTTAATAAAATAACAAAACTTTGTAACCGAATTTTAATTCCATTTTTTGGATAAATTTATCATGAAAAAATTTTGATTTCTCCTTGTATAATAGTGAGTTGTCATATGCTTCCCTTCTTAGCTCCTAAGGCTCTACTATCTACAACTTCCTCTACTGTCCAGCCTTTCCAATATCCAAGTTCACTCTTTTGAAAACCCAATATGTTTTTTTCTATACTTTATAAATATTTTATGTTCAATTTTTCTACTGGGAATGCATCTGGTCAGTGTTGCATAGTACTCTTTTAGGATTTACATTGAGTATATTATGTGTATCTCTCTTAAATCTTGCAGTGAGTGCATTGTGGAAGATCAAGTTTCCCCATTTTAGAAAACCTCCATGGAAATCATAAATAAGCGACTTAAACAATTAAGCCTCAAATATATTCTAGATATCTTCTCCAACACGAAGTGGGATCATATTATTTAGTTTTATGTCCCACATTTGATAAACTCAGGTATTCTTCAACCTTGTAACTTCCACATGGGATAATCTTACATTGATCAACTTCAATATTTAGTGAATTTCATTTTTTTCCATAGTGTATCATGACATGAGTTCTTCATCCCTAGTGATCACTAGTGTGTGATTCATCCCACCTTATATCGATCATCATTTATATTAGTGCTCATCGTACTTTGGACTTCATCATAGATGCATGTCATTTATTTTAATTAGTTTAGATTCAGCATGGATCTGATGATATGGATGTAAATCTGGCCTAATTATGCTAGAAACATTCTTAGATTCATCTTCCATAATCTATAGGGTTCATATTTTTCATAATAAATCATGGCTTCAATTGGAAGTGGAAATAGTGAATCTTATTCGGTGTTCATAATTTATTTTAATAGAATATTGGTCTTATATTTTCAATAGTTGGTTTGGAATTTATCAGGTTCAGTGAATCTCAGGCTCAGCTAGCTATAGTTTGGTTATCTTAGAAGGATTTGTCTATAAGATTCGATCATTTTGTTAAGTCTTGCTTCAAAAGATGACCAAAATTCCTAGGAGCTTCTTTAAGATGAGGTAGCTTGAGGGTGACAACCACAATCATTTTGAAGGATATTCTCACGATAG
The DNA here is from genome assembly GCA_963277665.1 of Viscum album. Taxonomy (NCBI): domain Eukaryota; kingdom Viridiplantae; phylum Streptophyta; class Magnoliopsida; order Santalales; family Viscaceae; genus Viscum; species Viscum album. Next base: position 1,389,120,443 of record OY728126.1, on the reverse strand, counting down.
GTCATTGAAGGAAATATATGGTCAATTTAATATAAATTTATTTTATGGTATGATAATATACCTTGATTTGAGGGATGTGGTTTGTTGGAGGATATATTCTTGTGATAACTTCATCTACTATGAGTGAAATCTGACTTTGGCACTGTTAAAACTGCTAGCCTATCACAATATTGTTGCATGGTTACTATAAACCATTCACTGACCATGTGACATGAACTGGAGGTGAAAAATTTCAAATTTTAAGGGAAACCAAACCCAAAATGAGAGATAAACTAATAAGAATAAAAATAAATAAAAGAAAAGTGAAAATATGTGTGAAGGTTTTGGGAACAATGGAAGAATCGTATAGGGGATTCCCAACACTAATTCTTGTCATGAACAATAATTTATTCAAGATTTACATGATGATAAATTCCATGATCAATAGAATAAAATCAAATAATATAGGAAATAGATAGATTTTTTAACCAAAGAACAAGATCATCACATATTATTTATAATTAATTTAATCAATTAAATAATTACCTTATAAGAAATTATTTCTTCATTTATGGATCTAATAATGTCTGTATGTCATACCAACATTTCATTATAGGAATCTAGAGTAAATTCCCTCCAATAGTGATTTATATGTGTTCCATAAACCTCTAAACATTTCTATAGGAATCTCTGGGTGCTATCATGGTAGATCCTATCATTTGAATCGTTCTCCTTTGATCTCTCTGAGAACCACTTCAAGGAATTGTTCTCTCCAACCTCTCTAGACTTTAAATTTGTGGTGGAGGAGGATTGATCTCTTATCTTGAGAGTGTTCTTGGAGTGGGAGATCTCTTGGGATTTGAGTGGATTCTGTCCAAATCTCATTGTGCACAACACAAATGAATTGGATCTCTTAAGAAAATAATATAATTAAGTTTATATACTACTAGGGTCAGAAAATAATATTTTCATATGTGTTATTTATTATTTCCATATTCCATATGGAACCCCATATCCATAATAATAATAATAATAATAATATTATTATTATTTCTTGACATGCATTAAACTCATTAATTAAATTAAATATTATATCATCAAATAATATTCAATATATATTATTTCTCACCGAATTATTAACCTTGGTCTTCCATTACTCCAAAATATTTACCGGGCCTTGAATAATGACTATTTATTTAATAAATAAATATAAATCCATTATTCTATAATAAATAAATAAATATTATATTCATTAAATAGAAAATAAATAAATATTAATTATTTTACTCAAATAATATTCTCTCGAATAACTGGTGACAAAATACATGCTATCAAGAAAACATGAATAATTATTAAACCACCTGTGAGAATAATATTTATTCAACTTTTTAATTAATAAATAATAATGTATTATTTAAATTATATTCTATATACACTTAGTGTGTGTCCCTCTATACCTTTTTCCTAATTACATTTGGCAAAGGAGCCTAATGTCCAAGGTTAGTTTTTAGAAACATGCTAAGTCATACATAGATAAATAATTTATGGCCAGAATGATATAATACCTCATATAGATGCTTACTGTGTAATATAATATATAGAAACCTAGGTACTAATAAAATAATATGTTTTCATTCTATAATTAAATAGTGAAATTCATTATAAATGTATATTGAAATAAGTGTCATTTATAGAAATTATGGAATTTAAACTGATGGAATAGTAACTTTTCCTTAGGAACAGTAACATGACCATTGGGAATATTAATATGACTAATATAATAGTAACCTCAAATAATAAAGTATAAATAAAATTTCATCATCTTATAAGTGAAAATATGATATATTTATATCATTGAACAAGTAAATATTTTTATTTAAAATTTCTAAATTAAGTGTTTGTATTTTTGTGAGTCATAAATGTTTAATTATAATTTAATAATTAATATAATGATTTAAAAAATAAAATAAATTTTCATAAACTATATTAATAAATTATTATTTTATTTTATTATGATTATTAGATTATTTTATGGGACCTTAATTGATTTATCAAAGTGTTATAAAATCAGTTATAGTATTAAAATTGATATTTTTTGAATAAATTATGATTTTGTTTAAAAATAAAATTTCTTATATTTAGATAACAGTTTTCAAAAAATAGCACTAATTTTTGAGTTCTACATGTCAAAAAATGGATAGCGAGAATTTTTGTAATTTTTCGGAAATACATAAATTTTTAGGGAATAGTGAAATAGGGTAATTTATAATATAAGCCAAATACATGATTTATCAAGTCATAGATGATGTAAGGATGATGTATTACAAAAATCTCAAAATCTACTTAATTAGTTTTATATAATTGATTATAATTCTCAAACTATTCATAATCTTGATCTAATATAATAAATTAATGAATATAATAATGAGAAAACACAAATCTCCTCCACTATAAATACCACCCCTCACCACCTATTGTCCTTACTCCTAAAAAACTTTTATCTTGTTTAATTTATGAATAATTACCTTCTCGTGGCTCTTCCCCATTTCAAAGACCTTTTTTTCTCACCAAAATTCCAAAACCAAGGGCCATAAGGTGGTTCTCAAGGAAGAGAATTCAAGAGGTAAGATCCTCTTTTATTTTCTTTTATCTTCTTTTAAATTATTTTTATTTTATTATAATATCTTTAATTCCCCTTATAAAAGTGGCATAAAAACTAAATTAACTTATATATACTATAAATTTATCATGTTGATGGAAAAATTCATCATCAATATTCTTCTCCTCTCCCTTTTATTCTAAAAATGAGAACATTAATGTGATGTGTCGATTTACCGCCATCATGGATGATACACTTTAATTTTTATTATAACCTTAAAGGCTGGTTATAAAACCATCAATATAGTAAAAATGTATTTTATTATACATATTATAAGTTATTTAATGTTCTGTAATAGTTATATAAATATGACATTAAATAAAAAAATTTATGTTCATAATGGTCGTAAAAACCAAAAAAATAAAGTAAATCATTCCCATTAATGTTTTATCTAATGATTAATATTCATGTCATAAAAAAAATTATATTTGGAATCATTTAAAATTGTGAAAACATATTTATAAAATTTAATTACACTTTTGTGTTTTTTCTTCCATTCGACAAGAAAGTCCATAATAAACCAACCATGGAAACCAAGAAATAAATACTCCCGAAACTATGAAAACAACAAAATATTATTAATAAATGGGTGGAAGATGTTATAATAATATAATATAAGTAATTATGAATATAAATATTATACCTTAATGTATTAATATCACCTTTTAAACTATTATATAGGAGGTTTGAACATGTTTTAAGTAAGACGAACACAAGTTAAGGGAATTCTTAACCCAATTTCCATTCTTTGAGTTGATATTCTATTTCATTGATTATGTGCTACTAATATTATTTTTGAAACTAATTTTTATTATATTATGTTTTATTATGTGTATTTATAGTGTATAAACATATTGATTTATTTTTTTTATCAATTCTTGCTTCAAATATATGATATTTTTAAGGGACATTTCTTTAAATTTTTTTTTAATTTCTTTTCTTTTTAATAGAAATGATTTATATGATGTAATTATTCTTATTTTACGATTATGTTATGGTTCTTTGGATTTTTGTATGATGAATGGTGGGACCTATATCTCCATCCAATGCATTGAGTATATTTATGTTGATGGTTGGCCGCATGGTTACTCCACATGTAACTGTAATGGTTACATAATATTGTAGTCGTGAGAGTTACATTATAAGGTAGCCCCGAAGGTTACAAATCATATGGTATCAATGAGGGTTACATATTTGGGTAAATAATTCCCCAAGTTACCTACATGTTTTTATTTATGTTTTATATTATTTATGGAAATCACTTGATTTCACAATGTATGTATATGATACTTTATGAGTGATAAGTATATCTTATGGAAATGATTTAATATGTGTATAAGTATTTATGTACTAACATTTTATTTACTTATTTTAATACCCCTTACTAAGATTTTTGTGCTGATCCCAAGTCTTAAATTTTTTTTCATAGGGTTTATTGATTGGTAAAGGAAAGAAATGATTCAAGTTTAAATTCATGAAATTTTGTCAGAGAAAGACATAATGTTTTGTTTTAAAAATACACATTTTGTGAAAAAAGTGTATATTGTTTTAGTAATATACACTTTTTATGATTATGGGTTAATATGTATGAATTATGTCATAATTTTATAAAACTCTAAATCTAAAATATCATTGGTAATGTAAAAAGGTGAATTCTGAAGGAACTTACTAGATTATATAATGTTTAAGGATGTGTTATTATAGTTGATATCAGAGCACAATTTAGATAAATTTAGGGGTTAGGATGATATTAATAGAATAACATAAATTATTTTTACCTTATGTATAAGTTTAAATGGAATATAATTTAAATATCACCATTTTGTTTCATCTAATATTTGTATGTTTAGAATTGTTTTCCATAGAAGAAACAAGGAAGCTAAAGTAGGATGTCACCGAGTAGATGATATCTTTTGTAATCCACAACCTAGAATGGTAGAAATTAGAACAGAACCATTTGTGACCATAATGGATCAGTTGACATAGGATATAAATGGAAGTGTAATCCATGTAACTGAACAACTGGAGCAACCATAAATGATTATTTCGATGGTGGAACAGTTTATGAGACAACACCCTGCTTCTTTAAGTGGATCTTCTAACCTAGTGGAAGCTAAAGGATGGATTAATTCCCTTGAAAAGATATTGGATATTATGGGGTGTTAAGATAATAAAAAGGTTAGTCTTTTTATTTTTCATTTTGAATGTGAAGCTGAACAATAATAGTCAATGGTAAATAATATCGAGGATAACAAGGAGATTGATGCCTTGTAATGGGATATATTTAAGTATGAATTCCTTGAAAAAATATGTTTCTAAGGTTGTTTGACTTAGCATAAAAAATAAATCCCTTGAATTGAAGAAAAAGGAAGAATATTTAGTGGTCGTGCATAAAGAAAACATCACCTGACTGGCAAGGTTTTCCCCAAATATTATTTAGTATTTTGATAGTAAAATCAACAGTTTTTACCGAGGATTGAAGCCAATATACTGATGTGATCTAGAATCCTATGAATTAAAAAGTTATGAGAAACTTTTCTAATGTGATGAGAGGGTAGAAATTGAGTTTTCCAATTAACACATCTACTTTGAAAATTAGCAGAATAAGAGGTCCATATAGAAATAAATGGGTAACAATAAATACAAGAAATATGAAGGTAAGAAAGTCCAGTTTCCAGTTTGTGAAATGTGTTTTAAAAAGAATCCTAGATAATGCCTTAACAAAACTAGGAAGTGTTTTTGATGTGGTATGTTTGGAAATTTGGTCTGATATTTTAATGAAAATGTAGTTAAGATTAATTATGATAAGAAAAATATAAAGTGTTTTACATGTGGTGATATGGGTCATTATGAAAATACATTCCCAAATAAAGATATGAATGATGGAAAATAACCAGATTATAAGAAGAATGTTGAGAAATTTTCTTATAAATTGGAAATTTATTCTTAATAAATGGTACCAGAACTTATGGTTAAAAAATATGGGGAAAATATTATAGAAAAAATGAATTATAATAATCTTCCTGTTGTTTTCTATAGAAAGACATCACATGAATTTTTTTCCCTTAATAGAGTTTGATATTATTCTAGGTATGGATTATCTTTCTATTTATCATTATAAGATTGATTATAGAGATAAAGTAGTTTTTTTTCAAAAAATGTTTTAGTCTTTATACAAGAATGAACACATACTTTTGATAACATATCAAGAAGCTAAGAAAATGTTAAAAGATAGAAATAAAAGTTATCTTGCTCATATTGTAGAAAACAAGAGAACTATTAATATTAATGATATGAAAATGTTAAATAAATACTTATATGTTTTTCTTGATGAGTTTCCCAGTGTTATACCTAATTGGTAAGTTGAATATACTATTTATTTGGTTCATAATGCTAAGAAAATTTCAAACCCCCTTATCAAATGGATCAAGTGGAACTTCTTGAATTGAAAAATCAATTTTAGGAGTTTCTAGATAAAATATTCATTCAATCAAGCACTTCACCATGGGTTTCTTCTGTTTTTTATTTAAAAATAAATATTGTTCCATGATCCTTTTAATTGATTATATAGATTTGAATAAAATTACTGTTAATAATAAGCATCCTTTTCCTCATATATATGAATTTTTTGATCAGCTCCATGGAGATCATTATTTTCCCAAGATTGAATTGAGATATGGGTACCATTAATTGAAGGTGAAGGAGGATGGAATCCCCAAAATTTATTTTTTGTACTAGATATGATCATTAGGATTTTTTTGTTATTACCTTTGGTTTGAGAAATTCCCCTCTTGTATTCATGGATCTTATGAATAGAATATTCCATGAATATTTGGATAATATTATTATTGATTTTATTGATGATATTTTAGTCTTTTCAAAATGTTATTTGGATCATGAAAAAAATTTAAGGATTGTCCTGGAGTCTCTCAAAGAAAATAAGTTATACGAAAAATTTTGAAAATGTGATTTTTGATTTTAACAGATTTCTTTTGTTGGGAACATTGTAAATAGGGATGGAATAACAGTTGATCCTGCAAAAAAAAAGTGGTTGATGAATGGAAAATACCTAAAAATGTTATAGATATTTATAGTTTTGTTGGATTAGCAGGTTATTATTGATGGTTTGTTAAAAAATATGCATGGTTATCTAGACTACTAACTAAGTTAATATAAAAATAGGTTAAATTTATTTGGATAGAAGAATGTGATGTTTTTTTGGAATTGAAGAAGAGATAGGTGAATGCTACAATTTTGACCTTACCTTCTAGAAATGATAATTTTTTCATCTACTAGGATTATTTATTTAAGACACTTGTTTTTGCTCTAATGTATAATGATTAGGTAATTTATTATGCTTCAAGAAAACTAAAACCTCTTGAGTTAAATTATCCCACACATTATTTGGAATTAGCAGCTGTGGTTTTCACTTTAAAAGTTTGGAGGTATAATTTTTATAGATCCAAATGTGAAATATATAATGACCATAAAATTTTAAATTATATATCTACTCAGAAGAAATCTCACATGAGGTAAATAAGATGGCTTGAACTGATAAAGGATTATGATTTTACAATCAATTACCATCATGGAAAAGCAAATAAATTAGTGGATTTATTGAGTTGAGAACATAATGATACATTAACAATGTTATGTTTGGAACATGAAACCTTGATTAATGATTTGATGAAAATTTTCTTAGAAGTGTTTGGTGCAGGAAATTACTCTGTTTTGTTTCAGGTGTTTGTGCAGTCATCTCTATTAAATATAATTAATCAATCATATAATGAAGATTATGATTTATAGAAAAAGGTAGAATTTGTGAAAAGGGAAATTTTACATAATTTTATGTTGATAAATATTGTGTTTTTAGATTTAGGAATATATCATATGTGCCTTGTGATTCACAGTTTAGGAAAGAGTTATTAAGTGAAGCTCATAGTTCTCCATTTTAAGTTCATTCTGGCAGTACAAAGATGTACAGAGACCTTCAGTTGTATTACTAGTGGGATGGAATGAAAAGAGATGTTATATATTTTTCCACGAAATGTTTGACTTTTCAGTAGGATAAATTGGAGAAAAAATTACCAAAGGGGATACTTCATCCTTTTCCAGTGCTAGAGTAGAAATGGGAAAATATATCCATGGACTTCATGCTGGGGCTACTAAAGACTTCTCAAGGTAAAAATCCGATTTTGATTATCTTTGATCAGATGAATAAATATTCCCATTTCTTTACTATTTAAGATTTTATGTCTTTGGATCATCTTTCTCGGCTGTACCTCAAAGAGATTTTTAGGTTACATGGAGTTCCCTTATCCATTTTATCTGACCGAGATCCCAGATTCACTTCTAACTTTTAGAAAGTCCTTTAGAAGTTGTTGGGAACAAAATTAAATTTTAGCACTACATTTATCCTCAATATGATAGAAATACCAAGTGAATAGTTCAGAAATTATAGGATTTTCTTCGATCTTTTTTAATGGACTACCAGGGAAGTTGGTATCAACATCTTTCATTAATTTAGTTTTCTTATTATAACAAATTTCTTTCCAGTATACAAATGACACCATTTGAAGAATTAAATGGAAAGTAGAGTCGAAATCCATCTCTTTGGTATGAATTTGGAGAAATGAAGTTTATGGGACAAGAATTATTAGAGTAAGTGTCTAATAAAGTGAATATGATCTTAAAAAACATGTGGAAATCTCAGAGGAGGTATAAAATTTATACAGATAATAGGAGGAAATACTTTTATTTTGAGGTAGGAGATCGTGTTTTTCTTAGAATCTCACCATGGAAAAGTTTTATGCATTTTGGTAAGAAAGGAAATCTAAGCCCAAGGTTCATTGGAACTTTTGAAATCCTGGAGAAAGTTGGACCAGTCACCTACTGAGTAGCTTTTCCTCTGAGTTTATCTCAAGTAAACAATGTTTTTCATGGTTTGATGTTGAGAAAGTATGTTCTTGATTCATCTCTTATTTTGATCCTAGATATTGTTCATCTGGAAGAGAACCTTTCTTATGAGGTAAATCTAATTCATATTATTGTTCTTAATGAGAAAGTATTACAAAATAATGTAATTCATTGGTTAATGTTTTATAGAGAAACCACATGGTTGAAGAAGCAACTTGGGAATATGAAAATTCTATGAGTGATAAGTATCCTAACTTGTTTAATAATAAATAAAAATTGTGAGGATGCAATTTCCAGAAGGTGGAGAGAATGTTTTTTTTAAAATTTTGTTGCCGAATCCTCATTTATTATTTAAAGAAAAGACCTCTTTCTAATTGGGTAGAGGGAGACCCATTATAGAGCATGAAGGACAAGACTAAGTGTTCTGAATACAGGGCCCGAAAGCCCATTTTTGGCCCAAAGGGCCCTTTGAGGAATAGTACTGCTACAGTACCCATTCTGCTACAATACCTAATACAATTCCACCACCGCTATAGACTCTACTATAGTACCTCCACCACTACAGTGTCACCGCTACTACAGTCCAACTGCTGCTACAATACCAGCTACAATATGCTACAGTACCCCTTGAAATTCGTCCCTGCTCGGATTCGATCCTGGGTGTTTTGGATGCCAAGTAGGGGCGTTTACCACCTGGGTATAGGCTCGTCTGAAAAGGGGGGGAGAATTTAATAACATAGGTACATATAAAATATTTTTTTTTATTTTGGAATTAAATAGTTAAATTCATTATAAATTTATAATGAAATAAGTGGTTTTTATAGAAATTAGGAAATCTAAACTGATGGACTAGTAACTTGACCTTAGGAATAGTAACATGACCATTGAGAATAAAAATATGACCAACAGAATAGTAACCTTACCTAATAAATTATAAATAAAATTTATCCATCTTATAATTGAAAATATGGAATATTTATATCATTGAACAATTAAATTTTTTTTTGAAAATTATAAATTAAGTGTTGGTATTTTTATGAGTCATAAATATTTAATTAAAATTTTATAATTAATATAATGATTTAAAAGAAAATATATTTTCATAAAATATATTCATAAATTATTATTTTATTTTATTATTTTTATAACATAATTTTATGAGACTTTAATTAATTTTTCAAAGTGCTATAAAATCAGTTATAATTTCAAAACTGTTATTTTTTGAATAAATTATGATTTTGATTAAAAAATAAATTTCTCATATTTATAAAATTATTTTATAAAAATAGAGTTCTTTTTTTAATTCTACACATTAAAAAATGGATATAGATAGTTTTTGTTATTTTCCAAAAATACATGATATTTTTGTGAATAGTAAAATACGGTAATTTACGTTATAAGATAAATACATGATTTTTTGAGTCATAGATGATGTAAGGTTGATGTATGCCAAAAATTTTAAACTATTATTAATTATTTTAATATATTTGATGATAAATCTCAAACTATTCATAGTCTTGAGACAAATTAATAAACTAATGAATATAATAATGAGAAAACACCCTTCTCCTCCACTATAAATATCATCCCTCCCCACCTCTTCTTCTCACACCTAAATTCCTTGTCGATTATTTAATTTCCACCCAATTACCTTGCCAAGACTATCCCCAAATCCAATACCTACTGGTCTTACCAAAATTCCAAAACCAAGGGCCTTAAGGAGGTTCGCAGGGAGGAGAAATCATGAGGTAAAATTCTATTTTAATTTTTTTTTATTTTCTTGTACACTATTCACCTCCCCTTATCCAAGTAGCATGAAAATCCATTATCTTATATATATATATATATAAATAAAATTTATCATTTTTATGGAAAAATTCAACATCAATATTTTTCTCCTCTTCCTTTTATTCTAAAAATGAGAACATCGCCCATGATGTGTCAATTTACCGCTATCATGGAGGATACACTTTCATTTTTCATTAGCGCCTTCAAGGATGGTCATAAATCCATTAATATGGTTAGGTAATTTTTTATTATACATATTATAAGTTATTTGTTTTTCTATAACCATTATATAAACATGATATTAAATGAAATGATTTAAGTCTGTGATGGTCATAAAAACCACCAAAATAAACTAATGCATTCTCGTTAATGTTTTATATAATGATTGAAATTCATGTCATAAAAAATGATATATGGAATCATTTAAAATTATAGAAACATATTAACACCATTTAATTCCAATTTTAAAGTTTTTCTTTGTAAGAAACCAGATCTTCATTTCAGATATGTCTTTTCTTTTCTGGTCATTTTTGAGAAAAAAGGGAAAATTTGGAAATTTTCAAAATACACGCCGTGTACTTTATGAGTACACGCCGTGTGATTTATGAGTACACGCCATGTATTTTGAAGCCGCGCAGGCCGTGTGCTGGCCATGTTTGGGCTACACACACGGTGTGTAGGTGCGATGTGGAGGCTACTTAAAGCGGAGTACAGAAATGCCTAGTACACGCCGTGTACCCTAGAAGTACACACCATGTACTTTATTTTTTTTTCATTAAATGCACCGGGGTCATGTCTAATTTCCAGAACAAACTTCTTCTAGGTATCGTTCAGCTGAGAGCTCCCGTACGACCGCGATCCTTCTCCGAGCCCCCAAGATTCCGTCCGATCTCCATTTTAGCCACCGTCGATTGCATTGGGATCGCCTCGATAAGCTCTCTCTTCTACCTTAGCCTTGTTCCATGATTTTCCCTCTTTCTCAAGATATCATGGGTTGATAGTTTTGGACGTTTTCTCAGATCTTCGACGTTCTAAGGAGAATCAATCATCGTGGTTCTAGTATATCGATCTCCTAGCATCGAGGTAAGTGGTTTATGCCTTTCTGTAGGAAGTATTTGAATATTTTTGTGCAATTCCACCAATTCCCTTGAATGGGGTATCATGTGTTTCCTATTTTTGACCCTATTTTTTGTCTGCTTTGCTTGATTGCTTGAGTATAGGTCGATGCTTGTGAATGGGGTAATTTTTACTGTGCTCTGGATGTTTTTCCATGCATGTTTCACCTGTTAGGCGTTTTTCCAGTTGCCATGCCTATTTGTAGGATAGTGTAACTATTGTACTGTTATGATTTTGTGCGTTAGAATGATATCCAAGTAGTTCATGAGGTTTACTTAGGGTGATATGCGTGCTATGCATGTTTGTTTTACAGAGGGCTGTGAGAACCTAGTGTAGTGGACCATAGGGAGAATGGACATAAGGGATTCTCCAGAGTGTATTATTAATTTGATGTGAGACCAAAGGGGGAATTGATGATGAGTGCTTCCTCAGAGAGTTTTTAGTTCCTTGACACGGGCCACAGGGGGAATGAGACATTGAGTTCTTCCCCAAAGATCCTTTAGTATGATACGAGACTATAGGGGGAATTGACGGTGAGTGCTTCCTCAAAGAGTCTATTATTCAACTAAACCAGAGAGTTGAGACTCTGTGTGCCTCTTAGAGGGTTGATAGTACTTGTAGGTTGAACCATAAGGGTTATACTGTGAGAAATACCCAGGGAGTTACCTGTTTTTCTACTTGTTTGTTGGCTGTTACTTGTGTACTTTATATGCTAGACACTGTGGATTGTAGCTGCTATGTGCTTTCCTATTTACTGCTTCCTGTACTTTTACTTTCCATGTATTCACTAACTGTTAGGCACGGATCTTTTGGTGGTTTCCTACTGGGACCTTGTCTCACACCCTATTTGGGCCATTCTTTTGGGCCCAAACAGACTATATTGTTGCATGTATAGATAATGGCAAGTACCCTTCTACTTCAGGTACCTGACTTTCTATGGAGCTAGAGAGCATGGGACCAAGCTATGGCTTGTGATGATGAGGAGTTTACTTGTTTTCTTTTTCACTTTGTTTTAGTATTTTATTCAACATTGTGACTTTTTTGGCTGCTTTCATAGACATATGTATCATGCATCATTTTATATATGTGTGTGTGTGCTCCAGTTGTTTACTATTAGTCTTCTGCTGTTTATTGTTTACTCTTGTATGGATGGTTATAATTTTTTCTATTGTCTATTTTTTTCTTCTGCTGTGTACTCTGCCAATGAGGGAATAGTTTCCCCACGATCACACCCAAGGCCCTTGCTGCTAGTCGGCAGCCTCTGGTGTTTGGGGAAATGCACTTGAGGCCATGTGACCAACGGGGTACGGGGTGCCTCTAGGTGGCTTCCAGAATCGGGACATTACAAAGTGGTATCAAAGGGGTTTGTTTTCTCTTGTTTTACTATTTGGAGACTTTAGCCAGGGATATGACAGATTCGGTACTTGGTATTAAGTTGTGCTCGAGAGCAGCTAACCCATGTACAGGGAAAAGCCAATCTACCTCTCTTATTATAATTTTCTGGTTTTCTATGTTACATTTTATTTGATTTCACCTAGAGTGATTCACATGCTTTGTTTTGTTCTTTTTGTTGATATTGTGGTTCAATTTCTATCGCAACCCGATGAGATGAGGGTATGTCATCTCATGCATCATATAGGAACTTGTTAGAAATCACAAGCCATGCCTTCTTTCCATGCCATCTAGGGTGTATTATCAATTTCATGTTGTTGTGATAGACTTTGTGTATATTATGCATGCTGTTGTGATATATGCTTTGATAAAATCTCTTCTGTTTGATAGAGAGATTGCTTGTATTGTAACTTGATTAAATGAATGACAAATTTTGGTTCTTGAGGTGTTATAGGACCTCAGGAATCGGAACTTAGTGGATCATTGAATCTTTTCCCTTATATATGATATTTAGTAGATGCCAAGCTTTGATTCACGGGGAGTATGGTCCCTCACAGATCGGAATTTGGCACCTTCATGCTTGTTTTTCAGTGTTTTCTGGGCTTCGGTGCACTTTCAGAGCTACGACCCTATAATAAGCCATACTTTACATACATTGTTATTAATTCATAATTGAATCATACTTATTACAACATATAACAAAACCATGATAGGACTGTATAGGTATAGTGTCTTTAGAAACTGGGAAACATAAACAACTAGTTCATAAAGCATCTACATTGTCTTCCATTTATTTCATCATATCTAGAGTCCCTTTTGGCATATCCTACTTAGTAACCTTATTCCTAACTTGGGGAAAAGAAAACATAGAAAAGGGTGAGCTCAAATGCTTAGTAATGGCAAACAAAAGAAATATCAATCACATCATATTCATAAGAACATAACATTTTGAAAATCGTAACCTACAAAAGAGATCATAATATCATAACATGGGATAAATCATAGTAGTGAAATGTAATCCCAAAAATCATAACTTAAAACATGAAACTTTGTGGAATACACACATAATCATAGAAAATCATTTCTTATTAGTCAAGACTCATTTCCAAGACTATCATAGCAGACAAAGTCCATTTCTGAACCGAGTTCACTCCTCATTCCAGTCCTATATCACTAAACCGGTTTAACTTGCTGTTACAGCCGTATCTATCTCATGATAAATAAATCTTTACCCAATTCAATGGAGGGAGATATAGGTCCCACCCATCTTATAATAAAACCATTCTTATGTGTGCCACAAAATCATAAATCATACATCATAACATAACCCATATAATAAAAATGGGATTCTTAAACATCGTGACATCATAAAACAATTCATAGAAGATAAAATACTTAATAAAAATAATTCCATAACAACATAATCAAATCAATGTAATAATAGGGATAAAAATATAACCCTATATTATCTTATATGGAAAATAATTTTGATAAAACACTTGAACTCCATTCTTGAAGAAAATATCCTTTCTACTTCAAAAACATTTCTCCTTTCTTAAAATGTCATACAATTTTAAACTAAAAGAAGTTAATTAAAAATAAACTTGAAAACTTTTAAAGGAAGCTTCATGGAAATAATGTTCTATGGAATCATAAAAATCCATTCATGCCGTATAAGTTAAAAAAAATTCTTCTTGTACTTTGGCTGAAAAAGTCAAAAAGTATCTCGTACTGAAAACGAAAAAAGATTCCTTTCATATCTTTTAATAAAAATTCAACAATAGGTAAAATTGGATTTAAACAATTTTAGGAGCATAGAAATAATATTACATATTTATGAAACATGGATGTGGATGATAAATATTCCCCAGTAAATTCTGAAGTATAAACAATCTCTGATAAAAATGATATTGTGAGATTTTCCATTACCTTAGGTCCGATATGCTTCGTACATATCCGAACCTCCTGTATAATGATTTAAATAATGTCATTGACTTATTACAGAATTATATTCATTGTTATGATATCATACATGGTCATATTCTTATCTTTGTATTAGTAATATTTCATTGCTACTTGTTATTCAGGTGTTCATTGCTTTATGATCTTATGCATGTCTTGTCGAATAAATTCTTATTCCTCTTTTTAGGTTATAGATACCTTATTTAAATAATGGTATTAGTGTAATATATATCATATTTATTCATTCAATTCATTTATATAATCATTATTCAATAAAGATCATGTAGAACGAGTCGCATGACATCGTGGAGACGGTAGGCCGTACGTACGCACGAGCGATGATATCGTTCCCATAACTATTGAATGGTATTGGAGTAGAATATGGAATGTATCAGAATTATTATAATCTAATAATAATCATATATAGTTATTCTTTACACCATTATACCCATCCAAGTAAGGAGGTGGTGGAAAACAGATTACACCACGACATGGAGACGGTATTCCGTATGTACGCACGCACTGTGATTTCATTTTCCGTAGGATGGATAGAATATGAAATAGGGTTGTTTCATATTTATAATAACATATCAGTATAAAAGTGATACTGATGTTATTAATTTATGATGAAACAAATAAAGCAGAAGAGGTAGAAGAAGAAATAAATTGGAATGAATCGGTAAAGGATATTACCTCTTTTTTGACGCACCTCTTCTTAACCTCCTATTAGGGCACCAAAGTTGGTATTTGAAGAATACCAGAACATATAATATGTTTTTAGGGAAGTGTAGAAGAGAAATGGGCAGGGTTTGTCTGAGATTGAAGGCTCAATGTGGTGTGAGGAGGAGAGGGAGGAGGTGCCCTTTTATAAGGGAGGAGAGGGGCACCTTTGGAATTATAAGAAATATTAATTTATAATAAATTCCAACTCCACTTAAAAACCTCCAAAAATGACTCAAATACAAATATTATATGATATAGGGTTGTAATATCATCAACCAATAAAATTTATACATGTTGGGAATTTATTTTAAACATTATCAACTTGATTTATCCTTATTTAATATATTTAATTTTATTTGTGGTAATAAGATTATAAATTTTAAATCATTATAAATAATTACTTATGTGTTGTTAATTGTCCATAATTGTATATTTTATGACATTTTCGACCATATAAATTTTAATTTATAATTTATAATTTTTTTTTGTGATTTTTAAACAATTTTATAATATGTTATTTTTATAAAATAACAATAGTGTCAATTTTGACACTATTCATTTATTTGAATTTAAATAAAATCCTAAAAGAATATATGTTCAAAATAAAATATTTAATATATTCATAACATGTCATATTTATCTAGAAAATTAGTGGATCACTTTAAATAGTTCATATAATATTTATTTTAATATTTTTAAAACCATTTATTTGATATTTCAATCAATAAAATAATTTCAACATTGCTATTGTGTAACCTTTAATGATAATTATTTAATCCCTAAAAATTATAAATAAATTAACATAATGTAGATAATTTTATTATATTTCTGTAGACTATTCATGTTTGAAGTTTCAAGAAGTTTATCACTAAATTAAAATTATTATACTTATAAGATTTAAGAGAGTGACATGTCGTCACTTTCCTTGGTTTTAATAACAATTAAATTATTTTAACGGTAACAAGTCCATAAAATTAATTTATTCCGACCCTTAGGTGATAAGGATCTACTTTTAGTCATTGAATAGAATTTTGGCAGGTGTTAGGGTAATTTTATAATCTTATTTTGACCCTTAATTACCCGATTTACATTTAACTGTAGTAAATAAAAATTACCGTAGTTACTAATTATAATATCAAAAATAATAAAATTAACCTATTAACATAATTTGGACCCACTGAATTAAAATATGGAATCAATTTTTTAAAATTTAAAACACATAAGTTTTAGTAATTAATTTAAAATTAATCCCGTTGTTAAGAAAACAGGTTTTAAAAGTTAAAACATTACCAAAGATTGAAATCTTTTTACCTATGAATTCAATGTCAAATTAATGGTAATGACATAAATTATATTAAATGGTAAAAATATATTCTATTTATAATTTAAAACCATTAAATATTATAATTTAACCATATAAATTATTGCGATGAAAAAAGTTGTTTTTAATTAAAATATAGCATGTTTTTACTATTCATTAAAATATGAAAGTTATCAGAATAATATGAAAAATTTATCCAAAGTAAATTTTTATATCCTGATTCCAAAGAATAATTTTATTTTTCCAAATTGAACTTATAAACTTGTCAAAAACTAGATTTAAAGTGGGTGCGCCATCAAAAGGCGGCAAAACTGCATTTTTTGAAAAATTCTTATTTTACCCGAAAGATTAATTTTTTTCTCATACCATGTTCTAGAAAATATGTAAGATGAATAATAATGTTATAAAATTAAAAATTCAGTTAATAATATTCATAATTGATAGTTTATAATATTATAATAATATATCATTGTCTAGTGAATCTCGGTATTGCGTACAACGCATGCTATCGAAGAAGGTTTCCCTTGCGTGTAACGCAAGCCAAACTAGTGTTGTGTGAAGTGAAAGATTCCTTTGAGTATAACATAAGAAATTAAAATAATAATAATAATAATAATAATATTTCTCATAAAATCTCAGGGTGTTACATTCTACCCCCCTTAAAATGAATTTCTCCCTCGAAATTCATCACTTCGTAACAAACAGATGAGTATACCTCTCCCTCATCATATCCTCATGTTCCCATGTAGCTTATTCTAATTGGTTGTTCCTCCATAAAACTTTAACCAAGCGAGTGGTCTTGTTTCTTAGAACTTTTTCACTACGATCCAGAATCTCTATAAGTTGTTCTTTATAAGAAATATCTTACTCCAGCGGTACAACTTCTGAGATTAGTACATGTGAAGGATCGGGTATGTACTTTCTCAGGAGAGATACATGGAACACATCATGAACTTGAGAGAGATTTGGTGGAAGCGCCAATCGGTAAACTACCTTCCCAACATGATCCAGTATTTCAAAAGGTCCAATATACCTAGGGCTTAGCTTGCCCTTTTATCCAAATCTCATAGCTCTCTTCCATGGAGATATTCGTAAGAACACTTTATCACCCACTTAAAAATCTAGGTCTTTTCTTCGGTTGTCAGCATAACTTTTTTGTCGACTCTGAGCTGCTCTTATGTGTTGTTGAATAGATCTTACCTTTTCTGCCATCTCATCAACAAGATCAGGTCCTAATAGCTTTATTTCCCCAACTTCATCCCAGCAAGTTGGAGTTCTGCATTTCTTTCCATAGAGAGACTCATAAGGAGTCATATGAATACTGGAGTGAAAGCTATTATTATAAGAAAATTACACCAATGGTAGGTGTTGATCCCAACCACATTTAAAATCCATAGAGAAAGCTCTCAACATGTCTTCTAGAGTTTGAATTATCCTCTCAGACTAACCGTCTATCTGAGGATGATAAGCAGTGCTGAAACTCAACTATGTATCTAGATTATGCTGAGGAATTCACCAAAACATCGAGGTAAACCTCAGATCCCGATCAGATATAATGGAAAGTGTTACTACATGAAATCTTACCACTTCCTCCACATATATCCTGGAAATTTGATCAAGAGAGAAATCTTCTCTAATAGCAATGAAGTGTGCCGACTTCGTAAGACGATCAACTATAACCCAGATAGCGTTATTACCTTTGGATGTTTTAGAAAGTCCTGTGACAAAGTCCATAGTGATGTTTTACCATTTCCATTCTGGTATGGGTAATGGTTGTAACATCCCCTTATACTTCTGTCTCTCATCTTTAACTTGCTGACAAACCAAGAATCGAGAGACATATTCAACAACATCTCTATTCATGTCATCCCACCAGAAGTACTCTTTCAGGTCCCTATACATCTTCGTGCTTCCAGGATGAATAGAGAATGAATAACTATGAGCCTCATCCAGCAGCTCCTTCTTTAATTTTGGGATGGGAGGAACACAAACTCGATTCCTGAACCTTATTATCCCATCACAATCAAGGTTGAATTTAGGAACATTTCTCACCTTCTTTTGTAACTATACGTCTTCTTTTTGTGCCTCTTTAATCTTCACATGTATATATGGTTGAACATTCATTTGAGAAAGATAAGATTTTTCCCTTTCCATTATAATTCCAAGATCCATCCTTTGTAAATCCATAAATATTGGTTCTTTTGTGATCCTCATCATGGATAATCTAGCATGGTCGTGTCGACTTAATGCATCTTCCACCTTGTTTGGTTTCCCAGGGTGGTAATGAATTGAGCAGTCGTAATCCTTAATCAGCTCCAACCATCTTCTTTGGCACATATTCAGCTCCTTTTGTGTAAAAATATACTTTAAAATTTTATAATTAGTATAAATATCACACATTTAACCATAAAGATAATGCCTCCAAATCTTTAATGCAAAGATTACCGTATCTAATTAAAAATCACAAGTTAGGTAATTTTGCTCAGGGAATTTCAACTGTCGTGAGGCATAAGCTATCACCATATCGTTTTTCATGAGAACACACCCCAATACCTTCTTGAATGCATCACTGTATATCACAAACCTTTCTCCACTACAAGGCAGTGTGAGAACAGGTGCACTGGATAACCTTCTTTTCAACTCCTTGAAATTCTCTTCACACTCCTCCGTCCACATGAACTTAACTCCTTTTCGTGTTAACCTGGTGAGTGTATTAGATAATATTGAAAAATCTTTCACAAAACGTCAATAATATCCATCCAAACCAAGAAAAATTCGGATCTCGGTTACTATTTTTGGTCTCGACCATCTTTCAATAACCTCTGTTTTTGCTGGATCCACATATATCCCCTCTTTTGAGATTATGTGACCCAAAAATGAAACTTTTTGAAGCCAAAATCCACACTTGGTAAATTTGGCATAAAGCTTATCCTTTGTCAGGGTCTTCAATATAATTCTCAAGTGATCTTCATGTTCTTCCTTTCTCTTTGAATAAATAAGAATATAGTCTATAAATACTACCACAAACTGATGAAGATAGTCTCTAAAGACTCTATTCATCAGATCCATGAAGATAGTAGAGGAATTAGTAAGACCAAATGGCATCACTATAAATTCAGTGTCTATTCCTTGTATGTAAATCCATCTTTGGTATATCCTCTTTTTTGACCCTTAATTGATGATACCCTGAATGAAGATCAATCTTGGAAAAGTATTGAGCTCCATGTAGTTGGTCAAATAAGTCATCAATGCGCGGGAGAGGATATTTGTTCTTAATATCGATCTTTTTAAGTTCTCGATAATCAATGTAGAGTCTCATTGATCCATCTTTCTTCTTAACAAACAGAATAGGTGCTCCCCAAGGTGATGCACTAGGGCATATAAATCCATTATCAAGATTCTCTTAGAGTTGCTTCTTCAGTTCCTGCAACTCAATTGGGGCCATTCTATAAGGTGTCTTTGAAATGGGCATAGCACCCAGTATGAGTTCTATTGAAAACTCAACTTCACGATTTGGTGGAAGACCTGGAAATTCTTTTGGAAAGACATCATCAAGATCCCATACAATGGGAATATTCTTAATCATGAGTTTCTCTCCAACCATTTGAGATAAATAAACTTAATTTATTATAATCAAGACCCATAATATGGAAGAAATTTCCACTGGATGGTTATATTCATCCTTGCATCGATAGATGATAATAGATTGATCGGAAATATTAAATGTGATTTCCCTTCTTTGGAAATTGATATGAGCTCCATATAAAGAAAGACAATCCATGCTAATAATTACATCAAATTCCACTATATGAAGGATCACAATATTTGCAGGAATTACTTTCCCACAAACATTAATCAGAGAATAATTGTAAACTTTTGATGCAACCGTTGTGCCATTAGGAGTTGTCACAGCTAACTCAACAGCTAATTGTTGGGATAGTATGGAGATACCCTTAGAGAATTCTTCATAAATAAAAGAGTGGGTGGATCCAAAATCAAATAAAACATTTTCTACATTAGAGTGAATAGTACGTGTACCTTTCACCACTTCGTTATCATACTCCACATCACCGATATAAATTGCATGTGACTTTCCTTTGTCTTTGGCCTTAAGAGTTTGTTGACATCGATCATCATCAACAACCCTTGGATTAGGGCATTGATTAACATAATTACCCATTTCCTTGCACTTGTAACATTGAAGTGTAGAAGGTTCATTCTGTGTAGCCTTTTCTTTGTTCGCATCACCAGACATCTTTTTCCCATCATTGCGGCATTCAAATGCTCGATGATATTCTTTTCCACATTTGAAACATTTACTTGTCCCTTTAAGACAATTCCCTCCATGTTTCTTTCAAAACTTTGAGCATAAGGGAAAACTGATCTTCTTTTCTGTGTGGTCTTTAAATTTCCCTTTGAATTCCATTTTCCTATTCTTATCAAACCCATAAGACTGATGGATTACTCCAATATCCATCTCAACCTTGAGAGTAGATCGAACAATTTCCTCGTAGATATTGAAGTCCCTTTTGGCTAACACCCTTCAAAGACTTGGTTTTAAGCCACTAAATAATCGATCGATCTTACTCTTAGGTTGGATAATAATTCCGGAAGCGTACCTTGTAAGTCTTGTAAAATTTGCTTCATAGGTACCAACCGATTCATCGTCCTTTTGCTTTAGTTCAAGAAATTCCTCCATATTTGTTCAAATAATATGAGGGAAGTACTTATTGAAAAATAAGTTCTTGAACTCATCCCATTCCATGGACTCAATATCGTCTCTTTGCCTCGTATTCTTGATAAGATTACACCATTGATCAACTTCACCTTCCAAATGATATACTGCTTAGATGAATTTATCATATTCAGAACATTACAGGACTAAAAATATCTTTTCAATGGTACTAATCCATTGTTCAACCACTAATGGATCAGAAGACCCGCTGAATGAAGGTGGACGCTGACTCATGAAGGATTCAAGAGAATGTTGCTCCATCCTTTGCTCATTTGGAAGTCCTGCATGATTTATAGCTTGAGAAAGTTGTGTGAGAATGGCTACAAGATTTTTCATTCTAGACCCCATAACGTTTGGTTGCTCAGGGGGACAATCATTGCATTTCTCGTCACATTCATCATTAACACGCTTCCTTCGGGTTCCAGCTGTTGACTAAAACCAAGAATCATAGTGTGAGAAACACTTATCATAAAAGGAAAACCACATAATAAAGTATAAAATTTCACACTTAAGGTCTTATCATAGGTTATTCATGGCTATTTCTAAAACAATAATGTTGTGTTTTATGATTAGACATATAATTAGGGTTCTTACTAAGTCTTTCACATCCTAGTTTACAAAGGTTGACTATACCTTTCCTCTGATACCAACTATAACGACCCATACTTTACATACATTTTTATTACTTCATAATTGAAGCATACTTATTACAACATATAACAAAACCATGATAGGATTGTATAGGTATAGTGTCTTTAGAATCTGGGAAACATAAACAACTGGTTCATAAAGCATCTACATTGTCTCCCATTTATTTCATCATATCTAGAGTCCCTTTTGGCATATCCTAGTTAATACACTTCTTCATGACCTGGGGAAAAGAAAACATATAAAAGGGTGAGCTCAAATTCTCAGTAAGAGTAAACAAAAGAAATATCAATCACATCATATTCATAAGAACATAACATTTTGAAAATCATAATATGCAAAAGATATCATAATATCATAACATGGGATAGATCATAGTAGTGAAATGTAATCCCAATAATCGTAACTTAAAACATGAAACTTTGTGGCATACACACATAATCATAGAAAATCATTTCTTATTAGTCAATACTCATTGCCAATACTATCATAGTGGACAAAGTCCATTTCTGAACTGAGTTCACTCCTCATTCCAGTCCTGTATCACTGAACTGGTTTAACTTGCCGTTCCATCCATGTGTATCTCATGAGATATAAATCTTTACCCAATGCATTGGAGGGAGATATAGGTCCCACCCATCTCATAATGAAACCATTATTATGTGTTCCACAAAATCATAAATCATACATCATAGCATAACCCATGTAATAAAAATGGGATTCTTAAACATAGTGATATCATAAAATAATTCATATAAGATAAAGGACTTCATAAAAATAATTCGATCACAACATAATCAAATAAATGTAATAATAGGGATAGAAAAAGAACCCTATATTATCTTAGATGGAAAATAATTTTGATAAAACACTTGAACTCCATTCTTGAGTTAAATATCCTTTCTACTTTAAAAACATTTCTCCTTTCTTAACATGTCATACAATTTTAAACTAAAAGAAGTTAATTAAAAATAAACCTGAAAACTTGTAAAGGAAGATTCATGGAAATAATGTTTTATGGAACTATAAAAATCCATTCATGATGTATAAGTTAAAAAAACATTCTTCTCGTACTTTGGCCGAAAAAGTCAAAAAAGTATCTTGTACTGAAAATGAAAAAAGATTCCTTTCATATATTTTAATAAAAATTCACTAATAGGTAAAATTGGATTTCAAAAATTTTATAAGGATAGAGATAATATTACATATTGATGAAACATGGATGTGGATGATAAATATGCCCCAGTAAATTCTGAAGTATAAACAATCTTTGATAAAAATGAGATTGTGAGATTTTCCCTTACCTTAGGTCTGATATGCTTCATACATATCCGAAACTCCTGTATAAGGATTTAAATAATTTCATTGACTTATTAAAGAATCATGTTCATTGTTGTGATATCATACATGGTCATATTCTTATCTTCTTATTAGTAATATTTCTTTGCTACTTGTTATTCAGGTGTTTATTGCTTTATGATCTTATGCATATCTTGTCGAATAAATTCCTATTCATCTTTTTAGGTTATAGATACCTTATTTACATAATGGTATTAGTTTAATTTATATCATATTTATTCATTCAATTCATTTATATAATCATTATTCAATTAATATCAGGTAGAACGAGTCGCATCACATCGTGGAGACGGTAGGCCGTACGTACGCATGAGCGATGATATCATTCCCATAACTATTTAAAGGTATTAGAGTGGAAGATGGAATGTCTCAGAATTATTATCATCTTATAATAATCATATATAGTTATTATTTACACCATTATACCCATCCAAGTAAGGTGGTGGTGGAAAATAGATTACACCACGTTGTGGAGACGGTATTCCGTACGTACGCACCCACAATTATTTCATTTTCCGTAGGATGGATAGAAGGTGAAATAGGGTTGTTTAATATTTATAATAATATATCAGTATATGAGCGATACTGATGTTATTAATTTATGATGAAAAAAATAAATAAGAATAGATAGAAGAAGAAATAAATTGGAAAGAATCGGTAAAGGATATCACCTCTTCTTTGACGCGCCTCTTCTTAACCTCCTCTTAGGGCACTAAAGATTGTCTTTGAAGAAGACTAGAACCTCTAATATGTTTCTAGGGAAGTGAAGAAGAGAAATGGGCAGGGTTTGGCTGAGCTTGAAGGTTCAATGTGGTGTGAGGAAGAGAGAGAGGAGGTTCCCTTTTATAAGGGAGGAGAGGGGCACCTTTGGAATTATAAGAAATATTAATTTATAATAAATTCCAACCCCACTTAAAAACCTCCAAAAATGACTAAAATCTAAATTTTAGATGATATATGGTTGTAATATCATCAACCAATAAAATTTAGACATGTTGGTAATTTATTTTAAACATTATCAACTTGATTTATCCTTAATTAATATATTTAATTTTATTTTTGGTAATAAGATTATAAATTTTAAATCATTATAAATAATTACTTATATGTTGTTAATTGTCTATAATGTTATACTTTATGAAATTTTAGACCATATAAATTTTAATTTATAATTTTTATATAATTTTTTGATTTTTAAACAATTTTATAATATGTTATTTTTATAAAATAACAATAGTGTCAATTTTGACACTATTCATTTATTTGAATTTAAATAAAATCCTCACAGAATATATATTCAAAATAAAAGATTTAATAGATTAATAACATGTTATATTTTTCTATAAAATTAGTGGAGCACAATAAATATTTTATATAATATTTATTTTAATATTTTTAAAACCATTTATTTGATCTTTCAATGAATAAAAATAATTTCAACAACACTATTGTGTCACCTTTAATGATAATTATTTAATCCCTAAAAATTTTATATAAATTCACATGATGTAGATAATTATATTAAATTTCTGGATACTATTCATGTTCGAAGTTTCAGGAATTGTGTCACTAAATTAAAATTATTATACTTATAATATTTAAGAGAGTGACATGTTGTCACTTTATTTGGTTTTAATAAAAATTAAATTATTTTAACGGTCAAAAGTCCATAAAATGAATTTATTCTGACCCTTAGGTGATAAGGGTCTACTTTTAGTCATACAATAGAATTTTTTCCGGTGTTAGGGTAATTTTATAATCTTATTTTTACCCTTAATTACCCGATTTACCTTTCACTGCAGTAAATAAAAATTTCCGTAGTTACTAATCATAATATCAAAAAAATAAAAAAAAATAAAAGCAATATATTAACATAATTTGCACCCAAAGAATTCAAATATGGAATCCATTTTTCAAAATTCAAAACACAGAAGTTTTAGTAATTAATTTAAAATTAATCCGTTTGTTAAGAAAACAAGTTTTAAAAGTTAAAACATTTCCAAAGATTGAAATATTTTTACCTATGAATTCAATGTAAAATTAATGGTAATGACAAAAATTATATTAAATGGTAAAAATATATTATATTTATAATTTAAAACCATTAAATATTATAATTTAACCATATGAATTATTGCGATGAAAAAAGTTGTTTTTAATTAAAATATAGAGGGTTTTTACTATTCATTAAAATATGAAAGTTATCAGAATAATATGAAAAATTTATCCAAAGTAAATTTTTATATCCTAATTAAAAAAAAGAATTTTATTTTTTCAAATTTAACTTATAAACTTGTCAAAAACTACATTTAAAGTGGGTGCGCCATCAAAAGGTGGCAAAACTGCATTTTTTGAAAAATAGTTATTTTACCCGAAAAATTTATTTTGTTCTCATACCATGTTCTTGAAAATATGTAAGATGAATAATAATGTTATAAAATTAAAAATTCAGTTAATACTATTCATAACGGCTAGTTTATAATATTATAATAATATATCATTGTTTAGTGAAGCTCGGTATTGCGTACAACAGAAGCTATCGAAGAAGGTTTCCCTTGCGTGTAACGCTAACCAAGCTAGTGTTGTGTGCAGTGAAAGATTCCTTTGTGTATAACATAAGAAATTAAAATAATAATAATAATAATAATATTTATCATAAAATCTCAGGGTGTTACATGCCCGAAAAAACCCAGAATACACGATGTGTACTTTATATATACACGCTGTGTAGTTTTTAAACCGTGTCACTGACTGTGTGAGCAGAAACAAGAGTTTTGGAAAATCTCCTGGAACACACTGTGTACGGTAGGTACACGTCGTGTACCCAGCCGTGTCACTAACAACACGGGTCGGGGAAGCTCGTGTAATACATGCCATGTTTTGTATAAACACGCCGTGTAGCCTTGTTCTAGGTACCCAGCCATGTCACGAACAACACGGGACGGTGTTATCTCCTCCTATACATGCCGTGTTTGTTCGAAATACGCCGTGTAAGGGTCAGTCGTGTACCCGACCATGTCACCAACAACACGGGTCAGGAAAAATCTTCAAGTACATGCCGTGTTTGTTTGGAACACGCCATGTAGTCTCAGCCGTGTAACCAGCCGTGTAACTAACAACACAGGTCGTTAAAACCTTGTCTACTACACACTGTGTCTATAGGGAACATGCCGTGTAGTATCAGTTTAAGAAGACCGTGTGGGTTAGCCATGCAAGGAGTCTCAAGAAGGGTAATATAGTTAAGTACATGCCGTGTAGAGTTTATACACGCCCTGTAGTCATGTTTTGTAAAACTTGACTGTTTCCTTATCCTTTTTTTGTTTTGTACTCCTTTGTTCTCTATCCTTGATATTCCTGATCTAAGGTATGATTTTGATCTTTTAGAGCTATGCCTCTGAGACATCCTCCGGTTGTACGTCAGTTTCAGGATAGTGATCAGACAACAGATATGACTGAACATGGACTTCCTGCCGATCCTCCAGTCGTTCCAGCCTTGGCATCATCTGTCATACCAGTTGCGGGCGCTGATGCACAGTTTAGGGAAGGCTTATGAGGATGATGTAGACCTTTCAGGGAGAATCGCCTCCTGCCACGACTCTGGAATACTTGATGCGGGTTTTCCAGCAGCAGCATCCTCTTACCTTCTCATGGGAAGGAGGACCACAGGCTGTAGAGTCATGGATGGAAGCCATGCTGACTATCTTTGAGAATCTAGAAACGCCTCCAGAGAGGTGGGTCATGCTTGCTACCTATATGCTATGAGACTCCGCCAATAGGTGGTGGGACATGTTCTCACAGGTGGGTCATCCATAGGTTATGTCTTGGGAGGAGTTCTAGCGCGTGTTTTATGACTACTTCTACCCGGAGACCCTGAGGGCCGATCGAGCCTGAGAGTTCATGAGTCTAGAGCATGATACTCTTTCTGTTATGGAGTATTACTTTTGTTTCACCGAGCTGCAGTGTTTCACACCCCTCCAGGGTGTAGATGGGATGTTCTTAGCAAGGAAGTTTGAGGATGGTCTTAGGTGGGAGATCTTCTTGCAGGTGAATATCTTCCAGTTGACTTCCATCATTTCCATCATCAACTAGGCACTTATTACGGAGCACAATATGAGAGACTCCGGAGCTGCGAGCCAGGGCGGTTCTGCTTCCAGAGCTATTATTCCTCCAGTTGACAGTAGGAAGCACCGTATGGAGTCTACGCGCGGTGATCCGAGGAGGCGACATACATCTTCATGTAGCCAGGTAGTATGCTACCAGTGTGGAAGGGCAGGGCACATGAGGCTGCAGTTCCAAAGAGACCCAGTGGAGTTCCGATCTTGCAGTAAGGTGGGTCACCGTCAGCATTTCTTCCAGGTTTTCTCACCAATAGATGGTGACAGGGGTTCTTCTATGACTCCTCATTCAGGAGAAACACCACCAGTTTCTCACCAGTCAGGGAACTGGAGTTCTTCTGGCCGTTCGGGCCAAGGTGGAGGTCAAGGCCGTGGTGGTCAGTCGCCAGTCTTTCAGCATCAGTAGGGAGGATCAGCTCAGAGTGGTTAGCCAGGGTCACAGGGTCGCGGGGAAGGCCGTACTTTTGCGGTGGAGCATACCTATCAGGAGAAGGATCCCAGACCTTCTACAGTTCAAGGTAAGATCTTAGTAGCGTCAGTTTTATCTTCAGCTCTTTTCGATATTGGTACTATGCATAGCTTTATCTCTGTTGCTGTTGTGGAGATCCTTGGGCTTTATATCTATTCTTATGCTGACTTGTTGACACTAGACACACCTTTGTGGATGAGGACATATAGTGTACGTCAGTGCAGAGGGTTCCCTCTTGAGGTTGCAGGGTATCATTTCTTATGAGATCTCTATGTCCTAGAGATGACAGGCTATGATTTCATTCTCGGGATGGACTGGTTGGTTCCCTTCCAGGAAGTCGTTGACTGTTATCACCGCAGGGTGAGTTTCATTTCACTAGAGGATGAATATTTTCTTCATAGAGGCGAATGTGATGTTCAGGCTAGTCAAGAAAGACTTGAGCATCATGGGATAGGAAGGGTTACGACCCAGATTGCTAGTCTTTATCTGGATGATCAGGGGACTTCACAGCTAGAATTTACTCCAGTGGTGGATGATTTCATAGATTTATTTCCAGAGGATTTTTTAGGTTTTCCTCTGGAGCACGAGGTAGAATTCTCTATTGAGATCGTTCCAGGAGCAGCACCAGTGTCCATTCTTCTCTATAGGATGGCTACACCTGAGTTGCTGGAGCTCAAGAAGCAGTTGGAGGAGTTGCAGGAAAAGGGTTTCATCTGACCCAGTACTTCTCTTTGGGGTTCACCGGTCCTATTTGCGAAGACGGAAGACGGTACCCTAAGGCTCTATGTGGATTATCGGAAGCTGAACCAGTTGACGGTCAAGAACCGATATCCCTTGTCGAGGATTGATGATCTTTTCGATCAGCTCCGAGGAGCCCGGGTGTTCTTGAATATCAATTTGAGGTCCGGTTATCATCAGTTGCGTGTTAGACCATCAGATATACCTCTGACAGCCTTCAGGAGCAGGTATGGTCTCTACGAGTATATAGTTACGCCGTTCGGTCTCACGAATGCGCCATAAGTTTTCATGGCACTGATGAACTGAGTGTTCCATCCTTACTTAGATTCCTTCGTCGTGGTCTTCGTGGACTATATCTTGGTGTACTCTCACACTCGACACGACCATGCTACCCAACTTGAGATCGTTCTGAGTACACTAAGAGAGCATCAAATTTATTCTAAACTCTCAAAGTGACACTTTTGGATGGATCATATTCGCTTCTTGGGTCACGTCATCTTAGAGGCAGGAGTATCTGTGGACCCCAAGAAAGTGAGACCTATAGTTTCCTGGGAGCAGCCAAAAAATGTTTTTGAGGTACGAAGCTTCTTAGGGCTGGATGGATACTACAGACGCTTCATTTAGGACTTTTCACACCAAGCAACACCATTGACAGGTCTGAACAAGAAGGGGGAGAAGTTTTTATGGTCAGATTCTTGTGAGTCAGCCTTTCAGGAGCTAAAGGGAAGGTTGACGTAATCACCGATACTAGTCTTTACAGAGCCAGGAAAGAGCTATACTATTTTTTGTGATGCTTCATGTATTGGACTGGGCGTTGTGCTTATGCAGGGAGATGGTATCGTTGCGTATGGGTCTCGACAGTTAAGGCCACATGAGAGGAACTACCCGACGCACAATCTGGAGTTGGCAGCTGTTGTTCATGCCTTGTGCTGTTGGAGACATTACCTTCTGGGAGAGAACTTTGTGGTTTTCACCAACCACAAGAGTCTCAAGTACATATTCACTCAGCGTGATATGAATCTGAGACAGCGCAGGTGGGTCGAGTATCTTCAGTCTTTTGATTTCGAGGTTGCCTATACGCCGGGAAAGGGCAACGTAGTGGAAGATGCGTTGAGCTGGAGAACTCAGATTCAAGAAGTTCAGGAGGCCAATAGTGAGTGGCATCTTATGGATCTATTATCTGAGATGCATCTGGAGGTGCAAGAAAGATAGGGACAAACTTACCTATATTATGTAGCTGTTACCTCTACACTTCTTGATCGGGTATGGATGATGAAGCTATCAGACTCATAAGGCTTAGTCCTTCGGGAGAGTGTGTCAGGAGGGGACCCTCTTCCTAGATGGATAGTGGGCGAGGATAAGATCTTTCATTTCCAGGGACGTGTATGGGTGCCGGTAGACATACGCGAGGAGCTGATGTGGAATTTTCATTCCTTAGTTTGGACAGTTCATCCTGGTGTCACCAAGACGTATCGGGATCTTCATCTCCAGTACTGGTGGCCAGGTATGAAGAGAGATGTTGCTGGTTTCATCTTGAGGTGTTCTACATGTTAGCAGGTGAAGGCGGAACATCAGTGACCATTAGGCCTTTTACAGCAGTTATCCATTCCGGAGTGGAAGTGGAATGATGTCGCGATGGACTTTGTGACCAGATTGCTGAGGTCACCTCGAGGGAACGATGTTGTTTGGGTTGTTGTAGAAAGGCTTACGAAGGTTGATGAATTATTACCGATCAAGGAGACCTTCAGTGTTGATGATCTGGGATGACTATACATCCGAGAGATTGTACGTCTGTATGGAGTTCCACACTCTATTGTTTCAGATAGGGATGCGTGCTTTACTTCTTGGTTCTGGTAGGGGCTTCAGAGGGCTTTGGGTACACAAGTACTTTTGAGTACATCATACCATCCCTAGACAGATGGCCAGTCTAAGCATACGATCCAGGTGCTTGAGGATATGCTCCGAGCTTGCATTCTATACTTTGGCAGTTCTTGGGAGAAGCATATCCCTCTTCTGGAGTTCATCTACAACAACAGTTTTCATGCAACTATTCAGATGGAACATTATGAGGCTTTGTACGGTAGGCCATGATGATCACCTTTATGCTGGCTGGAGGCAGGAGAGGCAGCTTTACTGGGACCTCGTCTTGTTCAGGATACCTCAGAGCATATAAAGTTGATTTGGAAGAGGATGGATACATCACAGTCTCGACAGAAGTCTTTTGCTAATCAGCGGAGAAGACCTTTGGAGTTTGACGTCCGGGATTTGGTTTTCTTGCGTTTCGCACCGAGGTTGAGACATAAGAGGATTCAGAGATAGGGTAAGCTTTCACCGTGGTACGTCGGGCCATTTGAGGTATTGGAGAGAGTTGGGTCGGTTGCCTATCGTTTGCAGTTACCTTAGAGGTACCGGGCCATGCATGACGTCTTCCACATATCTCAGCTCCGACGTTACTTTTTAGACTCGTCTCATGTCTTTTAGCCCAAGGAGGTTGATCTCAAAGCGGATGCATCATTTGAGGAGCATCCTATCCGGATTGTCGATCACAGTATGAAGGTTCTACGTGGGCGGTCTGTTCCTCTAGTACGGGTGCTATGGAAGCACGGGCGAGTACAGGACAAGACCTGGGAGAGGGAGGCCGATGTACAATCGCAGTGGCCAGAGCTATTTGGGGTTTCTTCTTCTATGCCTCATTAGGGAAATTCGGGGATGAATTTCTTTAAGGGGGGATGTTTTTAAGAACCTGGATCTTCGTTTCAGGTATGTCTTCTCTTTTCTGGTCATTTTTGAGAAAAAAGAGAAAATTTGGAAATTTTCAAAATACACGCCGTGTACTTTATGAGTACACGCCGTGTATTTTGAAGCCGCGCAGGCCGTGTGCTGGCCGTGTCTAGGCTACACACACAGTGTGTAGGGGCGATGTGGAGGCCGCTTAAAGCGGAGTACGAAAATGCCTAGTACACGCCGTGTACCCTATAAGTACACGCCGTGTACCCTATAAGTATGCACCGTGTACTTACCTTTTTTTATTAAACGCACCAGGGTCGCGTCTAATCGCCATAACGAACTTCTTCTAGGTCTCGTTCAACCGAGAGCTCCCGTAAGGCCACAATCCTTCTCCGAGCCCCCGAGATTTCCTCCGATATCCGTTTCATCCACCGTCGATTGTGTTGGGATCGCCTCGGTAAGCTCTCTCTTCTACCTTAACCTTGTTCCATGATTTTCCCTCTTTATCAAGATATTGTGGGTTGAGCGTTTTGGATGTTTTCTCAGATCTTCAACGTTCTAAGGAGAATCAATGTTCGTGGTTATAGTATATCGATATCCTAGCATCGAGGTAAGTGGTTTGTGCCTTTCTGTAGGAAGTCTTTGAATATTTTTGTGGAATTTTACAAATTCCCTTGAATGGGGTATTGTGTGTTTCCTATTTCCCCCCCTGTTGTTTGACTCCTTTTCTTGATTCCTTAAGTAGAGGTCGATACTTGTGAATAGGGTAATTTTTACTGTGCTCTGGATGTTTTTCCATGCATGTTTTGCCTGTTAGGCGTTTTTCCAGTTTCCATTCCTAGTTGTAGGACAGTGGAACTATTGTACTGTTATGATTTTGTGCCTTAGAATGACATCCAAGTAGTTCTTGAGGTTTACTTGGGACGATATACGCGCTATGCATGTTTGTTTTACACAGGGCTGTGAGAACCTAGTGTAGTGGACCATAGAGAGAATGAACATAAGGGATTCCCCAGAGTGTCTTATTAATTCGATGCGAGACCAAAGGGGGAATTGACGATGCATGCTTACTCAGAGAGTCTGTAGTTCCTCGACGCGGGCCACAGGGGGAATGAGACGTTGAGTGCTTCCCCAAAGAGCCTTTAGTACGATACAAGACTATAGGGGGAGTTGAAAGTGAGTGCTTCCTCAGAGAGTCTATTATTCAGCTGAACTAAAGGGGTGAGACTGTGTGTACCTCCCATAGGGTTGCTAGTAATTGTATGTTGAACCATAAGAGTTAGGCTGTGAGAACTACCCAGGGAGTTACCTGTTGTTCTACTTGTTGATTGGATGTTACTTGTGTACTTTATATGCTGGACACTGTGGATTATAGCTACTGTGTGCTTTCCTATTTAATACTTCCTGTACTTTTACATGCCATGTATTCACTGACTGTTAGGAATAGATCTTTGGGTGGTTTCCTACTGTGACCTTGTCTCACACCCTGTTTGGTCCATGATTTTGGGCCCAAACAGATTATATTGTTGCAGGTATAGATAAGGGAAAGCACCCTTCTACTTCAGGTACGTGACTTGCTGTGGAGCTGGAGAGCATGGGACCAAGCTATGGCTTGCGATGCTGAGGAGTTTACCTATTTTCGTTTGCAATTTGGTTTAGTGTTTTATTCAGCATTGTGACTTCTTTGGATGCTTTCCTAGACATATGTATCATGCATCATTTTATATATATGTGTGTGTGCTCCATTTGTTTACTGTTAGTCTTCCGCAATTTATTGTTTACTCTTGTATGGATGGTTATGGTTTCTACTATTGTCTATTTGTTTTTCTTCCACTGTGTACTCTGCCAATGAGGGCATAGTTTCCCCACTATCACACCCAAGGCCCTCGCTGCTAGTCAGAAGCCTGTGGCATCTAGGGAAATGCGCTTGTGGCCATGTGACCAACTGGGTACGGGGCGCCTCTGGGTGGCTTCCG
This sequence comes from Viscum album, assembly GCA_963277665.1. Taxonomy (NCBI): domain Eukaryota; kingdom Viridiplantae; phylum Streptophyta; class Magnoliopsida; order Santalales; family Viscaceae; genus Viscum; species Viscum album. Next base: position 1,389,086,820 of record OY728126.1, on the reverse strand, counting down.
GAACCGGGACGTTACATTCTTCCACTCTAAAAGAAATTCCATAATGAACCAACCATGGAAACCAAGAAATAAATATACCTGAGATAATGAAAATAGAAAAATATTATACATAAATGGGTATAAATATGTTTTAATAATATCATATAAGTAATTATAAATTTTAATATGGTTATTTAACATATTAAAAACTCTCTTTAAACCATTAAATAGGGGGCTTGAACACATTTTAATTAAGAAGAACCTGAGGTAAGATAATTCTTAACCCAATTCCCATTCTTTTGTTTAACCTTCCACTTCATTTATTATGTGGTACTAAGATTATTTTTGAAATGAATTTTGATTATATAATGTTTTATTATGTGTATTTATAGTGTATTCACATATTTCTTTATTTTTATCAATTCTCACTTCAAATATATGATATTTTTAAGAGAATTTAATTTAAAAATCATCTTTTAATGTATATTATTTTTTTGAAGGGAATGATTTATATGATATAAGTATTCTCATTTTAAGATTATGTTCTAGTTCTTGGGAATTAGTTATGATGAAGTGTGGGACATATATCTCCATCCAATTCATTGGGTATATTTATGTTGGATTTTGTTCGTATAGTTACTCCAAGTGTAACTGTGATGACTACATCAGAAGGTAGCCTCTAGGGTTGTATTGTAAGGTGGAAGTGAGGGTTACAAATCATATGGTAGTTGTGAGGGTTAGAATTTTAAGTAATCAATGCACCAAGTTACCTATAAGTTTTTATTTATGTTTTCTATGTTTTATGTAAATAACTTGTTTTCTCAATGTATGTATATGGTACTTTATGTGTGAGAAGTATATCTTGTGGAAATTATTTCAAATGTGTATACATATTCGTGGACTAACATTTTATTTACTTCTTTTTTTATCCCTTACATTGATTTTATGCTCATCCAAAGTTTTAATTTTTCTTCACTAGTTTTATGGATGGGTAAAGGAAAGGAAAAATTCATGTTTAAAGTCATGAAGTTTTTTCATATAAAGAAATAATATTTTGTTTTAAAAAGATTCATTTTTTAGAAAATGGATATTGTTTTAATAGTATCCACTTTGTATGATTATGGGTTTATATGTATGAATTATGTACTAATTTTCTAAAACTCTAAATTGAAAATATATTTGGGAATTTAAAAAAGTTATTTATAAATCAATTTACTAGATTATGTAATTTTTATGGTTAAGTCATTTTATAATATCTTTATCACAACATTTATAATCAAGCGGGTTGCATACTAGTGTCATCAACCTATATGCTTGTTGTCTCTTTCTTTGAGTTTATAAAAATAAAAATTTCCTATAGAAAACCATGGATTTGGATTATTTTAGGCTATAAAATTTCCATAAAAGGGACCAATATATCGATTTCTATTAAAGAACAAAATGGAAAAATCCTGTCTCACATTTTTCATTAATGTAATTTTATTCATAGCACAACCAGTGTATCCTACCTCAACGCAAACATATGTTATCATAGTTTTCATCAATACATTGTATTACATGTCTTATAATACTCATTAATAATAATATTAAATTATATGGATAAATACACATGTAAACAGATAGAAACATCCAATGACACATATAAATTCCGATTTCTTATTGGCGGGTCTCATTCTTATAATATTCTACACTGGATATTACTAAGGGAATACAACATGAGAGGGTTCCTCAAATTCCTATGAGTCTCCACTCTTAATAGATTATATCATTTGTGTCTCTAAAATGATTTCATATGGATATATAACATATATTTTGGAATAATGTTGTGACACTTCTAGGTTTTCATCATGGTAGGGAACTTCTATGAACTTTCAATGTGACAACTACTCTTTGGACATTATCACATAATATGTCATCCATAAGAACAATATTTATGTGATAAGTAGTTTATTAATATCCAATAAAATAATACAAGTTATCATACAATAAATATAATTTGGTTCTTGGACACTAACTCCAATATACCCCACTTGAACCAGATCCAACTACTAACAACCTTTATCCCTCCTGCTCTCACATGATACTCATGGTTCACGGGGATAAGATTTTAATCAAGGGGTCCCCTATGTTTTCTTCTATGTGAACTATTATTACTACAACTTCACCCCTCTGAGAAAAATACCCCAAGAGTTGATACTTTTGGAGTATGTGATTTGTCTGTTGGCATGACATTGGATATTTTACAAGATTCACAACTATAGTGTTATCAAAATACAATGTTATATTGTCTTTACTTCCAGGTACAACATCAAACTCCTAAAAATGTTTTCATATATAAATTAATTCCTTAGTGGCATTATAACCTTCTATATAATCGGACTCTACTATAGAATTAGTGAAAACTGGCTGCTTTGAACTATTCTAGCTCACAAATCCTATTTTGAGATATAAAACATATCCTTTCTATAAATTTATATCACTCTAATCTAATTGAAAACTAGAATTTGTATAATCAATGATTACTATATCCTCATCACCTCCATACACCAAGAAAATATCACTAGTTCTTCTCAGGTACTTAAGGATATCCTTAACAGTAGACCAAAAATATACTCCTAGATCAGTTGGATATCTTCCTACCATGATCAATGAATAGATACATTAAGTCTAGTACATAACATGACATACATTATTGATACTATTATTGAAGTGTATGTGATATCACTCATTCTCTCTTTATGTTGTTACGTATGAGGACACATTTTCTTAGAATGATGTATACCATGTGACACTAGAACTAATCTACTATTGGATTGTTCCATACTAAATATCTTTAGTATTTTTCCAATGTATATAATTTGACTCACTACAAGGAGCCTCTTGGATCTATCATGAATGACATTGATCTCTAAAATATAGTCTACTTCACCTAAGTACTTCATGGAGAAATAATTGTTTAACCAGTACTTAATAGAATTTAAGATTGGTATTTCATATCCTATATATAATATGTTATCAACATACTATACTAGTATAACTACCAAATTCCCACTAAACATCTCATAAACACATGGCTACAATTTTTTCTTAATGAAATAAAATTATTTTATAGCTTCATCAAATCGGATGTTCCATGAACTGGATGATTTCTTCATTACATAAATGGATCTTTGCAACTTGTAAATATTATTGGAATCAAATTGATTTAATAAACCTTCTATTTATGTCATATATAAATCTTACTGAAGGTTATGATTAAATAAAGCAGTTTTTACATCCATCTACCAAATTTCTTTGTCATGGTAAGTTGTTATAGAAAGTGAAATTCTAATGGATTTGAAAATGGAAATTGGTGAAAAGGTTTCATAATATTCAATTCCTTGATGCTTTTAAACCCTTTAGACACTATCCTTTATTTATATGTATTTAATTTACCTTCCATTTCCATTTTTCTCTTGAATACCCATTTTCACCCTATGGGCTTTACATCAATTGTCACATCAACCAAAACCCATTCTTGGTATTGATACATGGAATCCATTTTAGAATTCATGGATACTTGTCATATTTTATCTTTTGAGAACTCTAATGCCTCTTTATAATATATAGTTTCATCATTTTCAACCAATAATGAATCACCATATTTGGTGACTTGAAAACCATATCACTCTGGTCTGTTTACCTCTCTAGTGCACCAATACAGTACTTGTGTTTCATGAACTTCCTCTTCAATAGGGAATTATGGAATCTTTTTTTATACCAAATATTATGCACCTTTAGCATAAAATTCATCAAATTTAATCCTTACAAAACTATCCTTTTTGAGTATGACCTCCCTCTCAATAAATAAGTCTTGTCTGGTGACAATCACTTTCTATTCTGAGGTATTGTATAGGCTGTATTCCATTGTATCCTTAGGAAACCCTACAAAGAGAAAATTCCCCCCGATGTGATAGTATGTTTCCTGATAAGGTCTTTACAAATTCCTCACAACCCCATACATGGGTTTATGACAAAATAAGTTTCTTTACACTCTCTAAATAAAAGGGAATTACGTTTTACACTTTATTTTATACTCGGTTTAGTGTTTACTCTGCAGTTTGTAATGCATATTCCTAAAAGAACAATGGAATATATACATGACTCATCATCAACCTTACCATTTATAATGAGGTATGGATCCACCTTTTTCTAAAACTATTCCACTTTGGTGTGTAATGTGGAGTGAGTTGAGATTGAATACCAAACTACAATATAAATTTGATGAACTACTATTTAAGATATTTTCCACCTCATTTCAACAGAGGATTCTTTATTTTCTTTCCAATTTTATTAACTAATTCATTCTTGAACTATTTTAATTTTTCCAAGGATTCAAACTTATACCTCATCAGGTAGACATATCCACATCTACTCAAGTCATACTCAAATGTTATGAAGTAAGAATACCCACCTATAACATCTTCTGGAAATGTCCACACACATCAGTGTGTAACAATACTAAAATATCCATGGTCCTTTCACCCTGTCCACTGAATAGTGGTATTTTATTTTTAATTTTAAACAAGCGTGACATATTATAAGTGTTTTTAGCTCAAATGATTCTAAATAACCATCTCTATAGAGATTCATTAAACACATCCCATTTACATGAACAAGACATAGATTCCATATCTAGTTGTTATATGGGTTGTGTAAGAATGATTTTTTATCTATTTCCAATACATGGTTTTCATTATTTAATACATAAACACTCGTATTTAAATACACCATACCATAAATTCTGTTTTTTATAAAAGAAACAACTTTTCTTTCCAAACATAAAAATAAAACCATTTGCCTCAAGGCATGATACATAAATTATGTTCTTGGTAATAGTTGGTACATAATAACAATCAATTAAAACCAATATCATTCCTATTGGAAATGAAAGGTGGTAGTCACCAATGGATAGATCATCCAACCATACACCATTAGCAGCTCACAAATTCACCTCTCCTCTAGAAATTTTTAAAAATATACCTATTTATAATATTGGAATATATATGTGAGCACCACAATCTATATTTAATATCCAATATGTAGATATTGAAATATTAAACTTGATAATGAACACACCTTTAGATTACCCTTGATTATGGGTGTAGTTCCTCTTATAGTGACCTTGCTTTCCACCTTAAAAACATACTACCTATTATTACTTTCCTTTCCATTGTATCTTCCTTTTATTGGTAGGACATTTCTAAAGATATTTAGAATTTTTATGAGTCTTGGGCCCCTTATCTTTGTTATTCCTTTTCTTATTCACTATAAGAACAATGAGTTTGTCACAGCACATGTCTTTATCCACTTGGAGAATCCGGGTACGAAATTTTGAAAGAATCTTATCATTATTTCTCATGTTATAATCAAAAATAAAACTGGACATGGACTTGGGTAGTGAGGAATGTATAAGATATGTGAAAAACTCATCTAGAAATTTAATCCCAAAGATATCTAAGCATTAATTTTATCCAATAAGATTGAATACATGAGGCCTAGATAGTGTTGAATCTCTATGATTAGTTGTAAACAGAGCATTGGATATCTCATATCTCTCATGTATTTCATTCTCTTAATATAGATCTTAAAGGTTAGACATCATGCTATACTCATCCATGTCCTCAGGTTACTTCATATGATCATAATGCATTGATGATTACAGGAAACACTGAACATTTGTAGAATCATTAAAATGTTTTTCATAGAGATATTAATATTCCTCACTAGCCTCATTACTAGGCACACCCTGAATATGTTCTTATAACACATATAATTTCCTTTTCATAGAGTAGTGTTACACATTATCACTTTTTTCCATTCTTGGAAATTTGTGCAAGTGAGAAGGTTATCCTTATCAAGTATGGATCATAGTGATATGGTTGAAGAAATTATTATTATTGTTTCTTCAAATAATATGAGAATAGTTTTAGTACTTTATTAGATAAAATATAGACAAATAAATAAATATTATATTTATTAATCTCCCCTGATTTTATCAAAAAACCAATAGCCATCATCATTGGATTAATAATATCATATTTCTTAGACATTCTATTTTCAAGGATCAATATTTCCCCCCTCATCACCTTGGATTTGGATGATCAAGAAATTTGAAGGGTTTTAGGTTGGTATTCCAAATACCAACTACATTAACTCACAATTCATTGATATGTTGAATGGACTCCCCATTCATGAATTCCTTAAACTGGATTTCATTAACTTTTGCCTCTCATTTTCACAAAGTCCTACTTTATCATTGAACCCTTGATTGGAAATAAGTTAAGTCACCCTAATACTTGAAGTTAGAATTCCCCAATAATTGAACACACTTTAAATTTGGCTGGTCAAGAACTTTGAACTATGATGTGATTTTAACTAAAGAAGTGGAAGACTATACTAACTTAGTATATATAATTGGGGGATTTTATATTTTATGCATAGATTTCCAATTATTATCATTATTACATGCTTGTATATATTAAGTGGATTTACTTAAGTTATTTAACATGTATAAGATAATTTTTACACATAGTAATATATATCATGATTGTTAATTCATTAATACATCTGACCGTGGAAAAACATACATAATTAAGTAACCATAAAACGTGATAGAAATAAAATAATAAAGTTGTATGATCATCGTTTTTTCTAATGGTTAGTTTATCTTGGGGATGATAAACTAACCTTCAACCTAGGGGAAAACACCTTGAACCATTTATGGTTTGTGTTGAATCATTCATCCAATCCACCTAGGTATATCACATAGATTGGTTTCACCTCAACTCCAAACTTGAACTGACTCCACTAGCTCGAGAGCTCTATCCATTAAAAATGATTTTACTCATATGTAGGTGAGGGGAAGAAAAGGATTGGTTAAGGGGTTTACATAAAAGAAATCATGGGCACACATTACCTTACATAATGAGAGGAGTGATGAAATATATACCAACAATTTAATTTAATAATAAATTAGAAGAAACCAATCACATACAAATGTTTGGTCTAGGCTCATGATAATTCACATGCATGCAACGAATTAGAGATTTAATAAAATTTTCATTCAATTATAATCATTCTGATTTCAGATAAATTGCATGTGAATCGATTAATTATATTTTTAAATTAATCAATTCATTTAATTTAATTATCACATTAATTTTCTTGATATTCTCATGCATAATAATTTTTATTAAATTAAATAAATTTATTTAAAATTAGCTATGTAAAAAAATGTACCTTGAAAGAAACATAATGAGTACCCTTCCAAACTACCCAACATGTATTATACACATATAATATTTACTTTTGTGACATGTGGAATACATGACTTATCACGTAATTTCACAGAGTGTACTGTTAACTTAAAGAACGCACATAACACATGGTATTTACATAGCAAGTTATGCTTCAATGTGTGTAGAGTAATATATGTAAAACAACTTATACAAGATATTAATATATGAACATTATGTATAAATTAATTAGAAATTTTTATTTCTAAAACCCATGACATGGGATTCTCAATCAATTTAATGACCACACAGAACACATGTTGATCATGTTTGAATAGTATAATAAATTATTTTTTTAATAATGTGAAATTTTATAAATGTAAATGACATTTACACTATAGTTTACATAGTATGTATTTTTCTAACTATATATCTGCAACACATGCCTACAGACTCGATGTGTAACTATACCAACGAAAATATTAGAGTACACAACATGTACATGGGATACACAACTTTTGGTATCTGAGTTACATGTTAAACAATCATGTATGCTAAATAAAAGGATACATGGCTCATATGTGACTAAAGGACTAAACATCGTGTACAAAAGTTACATGGTGTGTACTTTGGAAGATCATGTTTTAGGACAGACCAGTTGACACACAATGTATAATTAAATTCACTGTGTAATAAATGAAGATGGATTGAATTAATTCTGAATTAATTCTGGGTGCATTAAACACTAATACATGATGTGTACCTCCAGGTTATAGGGTGTTTACTCTTTTGTTATTATGCTAGAATCCTCATCACTACTAGATGATATATTTGAATTTATTTATTTTATAAAATTAATGAATTTGATTATATTTATGATAAATAAAAATGAATAAAGTTTATCTGATAATTCTATTTAATGAATAATTAAACAATAATTTAAAACTAATAAAAATGCACAAATAAATCAATGATCCTTAAATAATTATAAATAATTATGAGACCAATTTGATACCAGTTGAATGTTCCAAGCAAAGTGGAAGCTTTGGATGCGGCATGCCCATCATTTTTTTTCATGATCAATGATTAATCCAAGATTTATATGGTGATAAATGCAATGATCAATGGAATTGAGTCAAATAATACGACCAATAGATAAATGTTGGAACCAAAGTGAAAGATTTTCACATATTATTTATATTTAATTTAATTATTTAAATAATTACCCTGTAATAAATTATTTCATTTTTGATGGATCCGACAAAGTTTATATTTCATACCAGCATTGAGTTATAAGAATATAGTGCATATTCCCTCTATCGGTGGTCCACACAAGTTCTATGAACCTCTGAATGACACCATAGGAATCTATGGGTGATAGAATGATAGATCCTATCACCTAAATCATTCACCTTTTATCACCCCAAGAACTACTTCCAGGAAGGGTTCTCTTTGATCTCTCTAGATATGAGAGTGGTGGTGGAGGAGGATCACTCTTCATTCTTGTAAGCATTATTAGAGAGGGGGATCTCTAGGGATTTGATATGATTCTCTCTAGATCTCTTTGTTCACTAAAAAAATGAATTATATCTCCTAATAAAATAATATAATTGGGTTTATATACAGCTAGGGTTAGAAAATAACATTTTTACACGTGTCTTTTATTATTTCTATAATCCTTATAGAACCCCATGCCTATAATAATAATAATAATATTATTTATTGACATTCGCTAAACTCATGAATTAAATTTAATATATTTTTAATAAAATAATATAAAATATATATTATTTTTCATCAGACCATTAAACTCGATCCTCTATTCCTCCATAATATTTATCAGGCATTGATTAATGACTATATTTTTAATAAATTAATATCACTGCATAGTCATAAATAAATAAATAAATAAATAAATATTAACATCACTAAATGGAAAATAAATATTTATTAAATATTGTCCTTACATAATATTATATTGAATAACTACTGATAGAATTTATGTGACCAATAAAACATGACTAATTATTAAACCATGTGTGAGAATAATATTTATTCAACATGTTAACTTATAAAGAATAATATATTATTTAACTAAGATTTTGGATACACTTAGTTTGTGACCCTCTAGGCCTCTTTTTTAGTGGAATTAAGGTAATTAGCCTAAAGTATAAGGTTTGTATCTTGAAATATTCTAAGGAACCCATAGAGAATGAAATTAATGCTGAACTGACATAATACATCATACAAATCATTACTATGTAATATAATTCCTTTACCATGATATCTATAATCAAGAAGGTTGGATGTTTGTTCCATCAAGCTATGTGCTTGATGTATCATTCTTTGAGTTTTTGGAAATCAATATTTTTTATAGAACATCATGGATATGGATTAATTTTGGAGATATCATTTTCATCAATGGTCAGGAGATATCTACTTTGATTAAAGAACAGAAGGGATAAATTCTTTCTATCATTATTCATTAATGAAATATAAATCATGACACACCCAACATATCCTACCTTACCGTGAACATATATCAGAATAATTTTCATCAATACATAAAAGTACATGAATTATAAAACTGAATAATAATAATATAAAAGTAAAAGGATAAATACACATGTTTGTAGATAGGAACATCCAATGACACATATAAATGTGAATTTCCTACTAGCGGTTCTCATTTTCATAATATCCTACACTGGATATTATGAAGGGAATACACTATGAGAAGGTTCCTCAATATCATATGTGTATCTACCCTTGATATCTTTTATCATTTTTGTCCCTCAAATGATTTCATCTGAAAATAGTACATATCTTTAGGAATATTATTGTGGAACTTCTGGGCTCTCATCATAACAAGAAATAACTATAACCTTTCAATGTAACCGTCACTCTTAGGATATTATAAAATACTATGTTATGTATGAGAACAATCATGATGTGATATAAAGTTTATAAATATTAATAAAAATGAATAAATTTTATCTTAAAGTTCATAAATGTTGGTTCTAGGGCACTAACTCCAACACTATGGTCATAGTTTGACAAGATTGACATAGTGGAAGACAACACAAATGATGAGACTGAGTGACTTCCCAAAATGGGTAACCTGAGAGATAAATAAAATGTATATAGAATGTGAAATATAGTTTTACACATTAAAAAAAGTGAATGACTTGGTTTCCTAATCAAAAGGAGTTAAAAGAAGAGATGAAAAAAACTATAGTTTCAAGTTCGAAAACTATTACTACATAGAAGAATACCACAAAGAAGAGATAGAAAGTGAATATACCTAATGTTATATTGACCATAAGGTTAAATAAGTTGTAATAATCTAGAAATTTGGAACAAGAAAATAATAACAGAATTTACTTACTTTATAAGTCCAATAAGATCTTTTCAGCCAAGTAATAAGTACAAAAAAGATAGAAAAATATGTTGCATCAATGTCAATAGATTTAGAAACTAAAGGAAGATCTAACAATGAATAATATAATAAATATTAAATATAAAATTATAGAGTTTCAATGTTAATAAAAAAGTCCCTTCACCAGTGATATGATTGAGAAGAGGTGGAAGACTCACTTTATTCCCACATTTTGGTGGTTCTTGTTTGAAGGGACAATTGAAGGAGAAGTTGGAAAAAAGGAACCCATCACTGTGAAATGAAATTTCAAATAGTTTTCATTTTTGATTAGAATCATAGATTATCTAGTATCATAATCTAAGAATATATTTTTTAAATAAACATAGAATGGTGAAGGATTATAGAGATAATCCCTTTATAAGGTTCTATAAAAAGGTAAAATCTACAAAAAATTAAACATTTCTTATTAAATTCAAAATACTGGAAACCCAAATAAATACTAGAGGTTTAGGTATGATTTTTAATCTCTAAATAACTTTTTTATTTTAATTAATTAGTTTATCAATTGGGAGTTATTGTCAAATTTTTTTGGGTAAAAAAAATTTCACTTGAATGTTTCGATATGTATTGTATAGTTGAGTGTAGGTTCGTAAAAATTCTTATAAATATATCCAAAATATAGAAAAAATTAATCAAATATCTACAATAGTTGAGTGTAGTAAATAAATTGGGTAAATTAATTGTTTTAGTTGAGAACATGAAGAATATTTTATTATCAATCTTAATAGATATTTTGATTAGTGAGATTGAAGACATGAAATTTTTAAGGAACCATAAATATATTTTTGGATGATGACTTTAAAAGGATGAGGTTTATAAGGAAGTATCTACTAGTCTATTATGATGGAAATATTATAAAGATATAGTTACAAAGAGTAATATAGATTCAAATTGTGATATGAGATAGATAAAATCAAGATGAAACCATACAATTATTATTATGGTCGAAGGCTACTAAAATCAGTATAATACACATCGGACGAAGATTCGAAATTTATAAAAAATACATAGAGAAAGTGGAAGAGATTTTGGTTCAAAATTAGTGAATTATAGAGAGCAAAATACTCTGATAAAATCATCTTACCCCTAATTCACATAAAAAATATAATATCATATGAATTCTAGAATCATAAGACTTAAAAAAAAAAATAATACCTTGATAAAGATCATAATAGTTTAGTGAAAATCATAATACATTCCTATACAACTTTTGTGGATCATATGACTTCATTTTATGACATCAGGTAGTGTGTATGACTTCATTTTTTGCCTATTACACTATATTTCTTCAGTGTTAGACTTTTCTGAGTCAACTATATGACTTCAATACATTTATATGACTTCAAATACATTTCATAGGACTTAAATGACATATGATATGTGTTCTAAAATCCATATAACTTTTAATAAGAGGGTGTGTCTTTGTAACTTCATATGGATTCAAGTTCATATGAAATAGAATTTTTATATAGTGCATAAATTTCAAAGTAAGTTAAATTTTAAAAATAATTAACCCTAAAATTTTGAGTTTTACAACTTTAATATTTGAAGAACAAAATCAATTAGGGTGATGTTGAAACCTATCATCATGAATTAAAATATAAAAAAATCTTGAAATAGTGTATTAATCAAGCCTGAATTATGAGAAATTATCTTCAAGTAGTGGAAAAGGAATATCGATGCAAGAAAAATTCATGAATATTTAAATGTAGTTTATTTTTGAGAAATTATAGAATAAAGTGAAAATGATTTATTGGTCACTTTAATGAAATTTCAATTATATTAATATCACATGAATGTTGAGATTCATATTTATTCAATGAAAATAGATAATATCTTGGAATATGAATTTCTGAGAAAAAATGAACCCTAAAATAATCTATAGATGTAAGACCTGAACTTCTTTATTCTAAATATCACAAATTAAATTATGATTCAATATGGAATTGAGTAATATGAGATATAGTTTTGTTATTGACCTATTAAAATTAAATTCATCTAGTTGAGTATGTAGTGAAGTTGTGTGACTCAAATATAAGAAGAAGACGATTTGAAGCTACCTTAGTGAGAAGAAGAATTTGTAGCCCAGCCGAAATTGTATTCATTGTGTGATTTATTATATATCTATAATTAATTATTATTATATAAATTTCTGTGGTTGTAATTTGATAAGAAGATTAGAATTTAGATCCTCTTGAAATAAGAGTCTAGAAGAATTATTCAACTGAGAAAAATAGAACGAGGAAGAGAAAAATTGGAGGGTATCATGATAAACATACTGGATAAAATATTTTAGAGGAAAATGGAATATTGATATCATGGGTGATCAATGATGTATGAAAAAGGTGGGAAAATGTTATTGTTGATTTTTGGAATATATTTTTTTTGAGTTATTTTCAAATAAAAAAATATTGGAAAATAAAATGTTGGCAACCTATGTATAAAAATAAAATAAAGTAAAGAGAAGTTATAGTTCAAAACTGGTAATCTAAGAGTTTATGTGAAGTGAATAACAAGTGAGAACTATCAAAGAAGAAGAATATGGATATAAAAATTAACTAATTAAAGAATAATAAGAAGTTGACAATAATTCAAATATCATATCAGTAATCGAAAGTAGTAAGCAAAAAAAAAATAAAAAATGGAATTTTGTTCATTATTTTACTTTTAGTGTCAGGCCTTTTAGAAGATGAGAACCTGTTAGATTTGATAATATCATTGGAGATCATATTGAGTTTATAAATCCAAGTGAGAATATACGTTGAGATTCTGTAAAGCTGAGCTAAGAGCATTGACTAAGTTATTGGTCTTCTCTCTAAATAATTTTTTGGCATTCAAAGAATCATCAGTGAGAAGAAGAATAACTATTTTATAAACATTGTTTCATCCCTATAATGAATAGTGATTAACTTAAATCGGGATATAGAAATAAGAAACTTATGTATACATGGTGATAAGCTATGGAAACAACCCGACTCAGGGTATATAAAAAAAACACAATGCGAAGTTGTGTGTGGATCTTGGTCTGCGGAAGTGCTTTGAGAAGGAAGAAGTTTTATATTGGGTGAGATACTGTATAGGTGTATGAATCACCAACCATTGTAGTTGGCGACTGATTGTTTTGGATAATACTTTATTAGGGTGAATAAACAATCAAGCTAATTTATATGAATTTCTTTCCAAACTTTTTAAAAATACTATGTACTCTTTTTATTTTCTTTACATGCATTGCATATGGTATGATTTATTGGTTAAACATAAAATATATCAAACTTTAATAATCAGAATCTAAGGTTCATAATCAAAGGTGGTTATATATTAAAATAGGATTTTGGTTTTGGTAAAAATTGGTCAACACTTAATTCACCCCCCTCTTAGAGGTTTGCATAGATCCAAAGGGGTATTTCAAAATATAAATATATTGAAAAAATTAAATTCTTTGAAAAAATTGTATTTTTAACCCTAAATGATTTTAATCATATACCATTAATTATTTATCTTTTATCCATTATAATTATTAAGTTCATTGGTATTATATCACACAATATTATTATATAAACCAATAAAAATTTATGTAAGATAAATTATTTGTAATATCATTTTTTCATGAGGTTTTTCTTTTATTGTAATTTTATTAATGATTTTTGAAATTTTATTCTCATAATATATTAAGGATTGACTTTCATTGTAAAATATATCATGATTAATTTTAGTTTGGTGTTTCATATGATATAATATTTTCACTATAGTATTTATTTAAAGGAAAAAACAAAGTAGAATCTCAAGGTTTTAAATTCATTAACCTTAAATAAATTGCATCCTCACAATTTTAATTTTTATCATTGATAAAAATTGATAAAGGTATTATTAATAAGGTCATGAATCATGGTGTGAAAATGTATTTAAATCCTTTATAATGTTTCTTAAAGATATTTGGAATCATTCAAAGCATATCCCCCAAGTGTTTCAAACTAGGTGTGTAGTTAGGTTCTCTTGTCATGAACCGAGCGAAGATCTAGTTAATAATAAAATAACTTTTTTAGGGTTATCACCTCTAGGTGTATTCCTATAAGGCCCTAGCCTTAAAAATTACATAATATTTAGTTAAATAAAGAATTTACATTGAGGATCTTTTTAGGTTTAGTGTTTTAGAGAATTAGGCCATAACAATTACATAACAACTCAAATATTACATTTTAGCTTTTACAACTACAAAGAGAGTAACCTTCATGGTTACGTTTGTAATACCCATCACAGTATATTACCTAAATCTCTTAGGAGAAACCTTATTGTTTAACTCTGTCTCGTTACCCAATGCATTGGAGATCTATCATGGGCTCACCTGCCCTCGGTTTATCACAAAACCACCTACATACATAATCAATTCCTAAGAACCATAACATAATCATAACACATAAGACAAGTATAAAGAAAAAAAAACATTTCCACATTGAAATAAAAAGATGTCATTTCAAGATATTGAAATAACAAATCCATTATAAAAACAATTTTCAATACCAAAATACCTAAAAATGGAATATGGTATTAATTTTCCTTTTAAAAACATTAAGGCTTATAGATGAATCCAAAGATAAAATAATGGTCATGGCGGCAGGAAATTCCTTGTTGCCGCGTACATTAAAAAAAAATTCTTTTCGATGTTTAGTAAAATGATTCATATAAAAATATTCCTTTTTCTAAAATTTTAATGAAATTAAAATTAAAAGGGTTTGATTATGCACCATATAAAATTAAGTGATTTTATTATCTAAATATGCCTCAATGAAAGGGGATTGAGACAATGTCCTTTAACGTTAGTCTGAATCATCACACATAATCTTTATATTCTCGAATAATAAAATTAGGTTAATTTCTAATTTCTTGTGAAACGTTTTCAAGTTTATTATTTATTTTACATCACTTATTACCATGTTATAAAAATTACATAATTATTTAAGTTCATATCGGACGTTCTGTCAGTATTTGGTACTTGAGTCGAAAATGAACTTGGAATTATGTTAATAGTACATATGGTCATAATTCCATCATATATAGAATAAAATTAATGATATAATAATCACTTTTTTACATTAATTATACTTTTAAATAAAACCATTTGTTTATGTTATGAAAAATTAGCAACGTTATAATCTTGGAGACGGTAGGTCGTATGTACGCATGAGCAACATTTCAATTTTTCATTGATCATTATAGAAATAAAGTAATTATTATTTTATATTTAAATAATTATAATAATATAATTTAAATCATAATAATCATTTAAATAAACTTATATATATCATTCAAGTGATGTGGTGAATAAAAAAGATTCACATCGCTTCGTGGAGGTGATAGTCCGCACGTATGCATGAACGACGTTATCATTTTTATGTGCAAGAAAAGTAAGAAAATAATTGATATATTATTATATTATAATGATAAATATTTCATGAAAATTATAAAAAAACATTAATTACATCATTATTACAATTCTTGAGAGACAGTAATTAAAAACAAACTATATCGGTTTGCGAGGCGGTAGTACACCGTACAGACAAACGAAATATTAATTTACCCTTTGATGAAATTATAGATTGATTCGGGTGATGATATTAAAATAATAATATCTCAGTATATTGAGGATAATGTAGTTATTTTTTAATCATGGATTAAGATTAATTAAAGGAATTTTAAGAAAAAATAAAATTGAAACACTTAAAGAAAACGATACCTCTTATTTGGTTGACCACCCTTGAAGAACACCTTAACACCTCTATGGAGGGTGTTATGACAACAAGGCCTTAATAGTATATATAGGTATTCTTGGAAGGGTTTTGGATAGATCATGGCTAAACCAAATGTTTTTGTAAGTATTAGTAATAGAGAGGTATGAGTTCCTTTTTATAGGATAGGGGGGATACCCTTAGAATAATTAAAAGTATTAATTTAATATAAATTCAATTTTGAATCCAAATGGGTAAAAACTCATTTAGTTAAAATATATGATGAGTATGGGTGTAAATATAATCATCCAATAAAAATTAGACAAGTTTTTTTTATTCCTTATATTTTTTCTTTAACCCTTTTAACTCTTACAATTTTATCAAGTAATTACACTTAGAGGGTTAAAATAATTACCAAATCTTTTCAAATGTCCAATTAATGATTAATTAAGGAAATTTTTAGATTTATCTAAACTTTTTGGATAACTCTTATATTTTTAGAAATATTATATCATTTAATTAAATATTTTATATTTTAAAATATGACTTATGACAATTTTGACACTCTTTATTACAAGTATTTTTTTAAAATATCATAACAACTTAATTAATTTAAATAAAATACATTAAATTAATCCTATCGTAAAATAGTCATATATAAAATCTGTGTATGACATAAAATATTTCAAATTATTTTTATTTTAATATTATTAATATCATTTATTTGATTTCGTCTTTAATAAATCTATTACTTCATCATCACTGTGTCACTATTTAAATTAAATATTTATTTTATAATAATTATAAATAAATTACTAAGATTTAGGTAATATTTTTATTTTTCTAATGAATATTCACAGTCAAATATTTCACTTATATAACTATATATTACATTTTTTTAATAAGGAGAGACATATTTATGATATATTTGCCTTTACTTAAAATTAAAGGTTATAAATGTCATAATCAAACTCAAGTAGCTTCCAAAGATCAAAATTTTGGCATAGGGATGGTCATGGTCAATAATAACTCATTCAATAATATTAGAACAAGTTTTAGGGTGTGTTTATAATATTATAATATTAATTTTTTCCTTTAATTTCCCTATTTACCTTTAACCATGGTAAATAAAATACTAAAGTTACTATTCATCAAAAATTATTTTGATCCGATCAGACCAAATTTTTCATACTAAGTAGACCCATATATGTATGTTTTTGAAAATTCAATTCATAAAAGTGGTTAAATTAGGTTTAACAGTAATCCTGTTGATGGATCAAGAAAACAAGTTTTTTTAAGTAAAACGTTCAAAAGTTCGTATAGTTTTTCTATTTAATTTTAATTTAAAAAAACATCCAATTAACTAAATTGGATTAACTAATAAAAAAAATCATATAATTATACCTTAAAACCATGTAAAATTATAATATAATAATATAAATAAATTATATGAAAAGGCAATTTTGAATTAAAATGGAGTATTTTTCACTATTCATTTAAATGTGAATTTTATCAAAAAAATACCAAAAATTAAATTGAAGTAAATTTTTATATCCCAATTCCATATAAGAAGTTGATTTTTTAAAATAAAATTGATTAAAGTGACAAAAAATAGGTTTCAAATTGGTTCTCTATCAAAAGGTGGTAAAAATGCCTTTTTTGAAAAATACTCATTTTATTCATAAAATTGAATTTATTATAATATAATGTATAGAAAATATATAAGATTAATTTTAAGCTTCATATTTAATTTATATTTCATTAATATAATAAAAATAGAGTGATTTTATTATTTTATAAACTTGATTATTCACACTTATATAGTTTTTTCATAAAAAAACATACGTTATATTCAATTGGTTTTTATTTTCATTTCTAATTAATTTTATAACCAATGAATCATTACATAAACATGTGTAAACCCTATTTTTATAATTTAGTTAAATCTCTCATTCCCACCATTCTAACTTCTATGTGATAACTACAACTTAAAATAGTAGTATTAGTAATATATTATTTTTTGATACAACTCAATCTTATGTTTAATGTAAGATTTTAGAGAAACCCATTATTGCGTGTTGGGTACTCTATCAGACATAGCGTAACTTTTAAATAAAAATCAATATCGAATTCAGAAATATTATATAATATGACAAAATCACATTCTATAATTACCTGGGACGTTACAATTAGTTCCAAAGCCTACAGACAATTTTAGTATCCAAACAGAGATTTCATTTCTTGGAAAACACACACTCTTTACTTCCCAAAAATGTTAGGATGTTTTGCTATATTCAAATTTATCCTTCTGGGTTTTACTAATGTATTATAGTCATTGTTTCCAAAAATAACTAAATCAATTTCTTTCTTTTTATATCCTGAACCCAAAATTCTTGGAATCTAATACTCTTAAAAATCAATCTTAAAATTTATCCCCAAATAACCTTACTCGCATACCAATTAATATATTCCTTAATCATAAATACTCCCAAAAAGATATTAATATTTTCCCAAAAATAACTTAATTTACTGGACATAAAATTATATACCAACCCTAATAGATGCTTATACCTAAAATTATTTTTCCTAAAACACAATAAAAATTTATAAAATATCATTAATCACATAAAAATCAAAAAAAAAATGACAAAAAGGGTTACTTATACCTTTAAACTTATGATCAACCTTAAAATTATTAACTCATGATGGTATCCATAACTCTTAAAATATCATCATCAAATAACATCATAATCCCTAAAGTTTTCTAAACCTATATTTGATACCTTCTATGATGACCTAGACCCACACTCCATGATTTGGTGCTAATAACATATTCTTTTCATACTGGTTTGGTACCTAATAAAGTTTTCCAAACATAACCACATATAATGAAAATATTAATAATAAATATCAAGTCACTTACATACCCAATTTTTTTTTTATAGTTTTATAGAGGTAATAACAATCTTAACTAATTAAACCCATATATTTCCCATCAAAGGATAATTTTTCCCACTAATATGAGGGATCATTATTTAAAAATAGGTATGAAACATCTTCCACAAAATTCTACACACATGGAACCCATCTAGTTATTTCATATATAATAATCTTATTTATAACCTAGGGAAATGGAAATATAATATGGTTGAGCTTAAATTCTCAGTGTTTGTTGGAGTAGGACAATCTAGAGGGGGTGAATTGAGTTCCTATAAAAATTTCTATCTAAAATTCTTATTTAAAACTTACAAAATTTGAAATATAATACAACCCAGTTAACCAAAGTAGCAAATTTATAAAAGTTTTAATATTTTGAATGATTTATCAAAGATTAATTAGTTCTCAGTTAAAAAAATATGGATTATTATTTTAACTTTTGAAATTAGTCTACTAAACCAAATTATAATAAAATTACTATATAAGATTAACTATCAAAGTGAAAGAAATATTTTCAATTAATTAGTAAATAGTGAAAAATAAACTATAAAAGCCACAAGAGATTTAAAACAATAGGTTTAGTCACAAGTGACACTTAGTCCTCTTCACTTGGTGATCACCCACCACTAAACACTTTATATAAATAAATTTGATCCAAAGCCTGGATTGGGGTAAACAACAGCCTAAAAAATATATAGGTCAATTAGAACTCTTCCATAGTTTTTGTGGGTGTGTAAATTACAATATTCTATGCAAGGACCTCTTCCACTATTATCTGTGGGAGTGTAAGGTGTAAAAATATAATTTTGTGAAGATATCAATTTATCTTCCAGTTCTGCATAGGAGATAATGTAGGTTTATAAAACAGAGTCATGCAGAATGCTCTAAATTTAAAGTTTTTCACATGTAGAAAATAAAATATTGAGAAGGGTGTTATAGAGCTATGTGTGTTTGGATCTACTACTTTGAGACTCCTTGAAGATATTTTAAAGTGAAGATGGTGTCGACTTTCAGGAACAAATAGAAAAATAGAGGGCCATGAAGCCTTCTGTATTCTATTATTATTTAGGTAGATATTTTCTCTAAGTGTTATTTTCCAATCTTCAAATTTTTCTACAGAAGTTATTCGATTAGAATTCACAGTAACATCTTCATGTTTCTTCAGTTTGAAGTTATTGGGTTTTTCACAGGCACACGAGCTCTCTACTAGACTGCATGGATATTTATTTCTTTTTTCCCATATATGAAGTTTATACAATGTAAAAGACAATCATCATGTTCTATAGTACCTCATACCTCATACTGGTTTCTAACATCCATTAAATGTTGTCTACAAAATACATACAATATCATTAATATAATAAGAAATACCAAGTTTGATAAATATGACTTTTAGAAGTATTTATGAACTTAAATAGAAAAGTAAGGAATGTCGGTGTCTCATGATTAGTAGGTCAGTCTATCGGTGTCTTAGACTATTGGTGTCTCAGTGTTTCGGTGTCCCAGACTGTCGATAATTCATTTTTTCGGTAGATCGATCTGTCATTAGGTTCTATATCACTTGGTTCTCTTTTTGTAGGTGGTCTTTCGGTAAGTCATGCCATCAGTGACTCATCCTTCGCAAGAATTATGAGTATTAGCCATTTGATCTGTCAGTAGGTGATGCTTCAGTAACTCATTTATCAATATATTATTTTTTGCAATGATTTTGAGTATCAGTAGGTGATGATCTATTGGTAGGTCAAGTTGTCAGTGACAAATTCCATCGATAACTCAGACATATATCAATGAATTTCCCTTAGTGAAGTTTCTAATAATATATCAGTTGGTCCGGTATTAGTGATTTATAATTATCCAAATTCTAGTAACGTGTCTTATGATATTGACACTAACAAAAAAGGTTAAGATTAAATGTGAACCTGGGTAAAGAAGATGTAACATAATTAAGTATGATTTGTGAGCATTAAAACTAGAGGAGGCCAACAATATCCCCCTTTATGATGATCACAAATCATGGAATTATATAGTATAACGGTTGAACTTTTATGATCAAAGTAAGGTTTACTTAATATTTTATACAAACCATAAAGTATGGAATTTTAATATAAAATAAATTATACATACTTCTTAGTATTTTTTTTGAATCTAATATTCTTTGTTAATATTTTAATATTATACTCCCCCTAAGATATATTCCATACACATTCTTCCCCTTTTGGTATTTTCAAAAAGGAAACAAATAATTAAAAAAAAGGAACAAATGATGAGATAAAAACATATAATATATTCAATTAGTAAAACTGTACAAGTGGTAACAAAAATATCTCAATAGATCCCTATTAAAGAGTCATCCTATCAATTCTTCTCCAAACCAGAGTCCATCACTTCTTTTCTTTTTTCAGAAGAAGTAGTGGTAGGAGAAGGAGGTGAAAAAGCAGTGGTTAGAGTATCAGTGCAGATACTGAGGGAAGGAAGATGTATTCCAGTAATGACAAAAGAAGCGAGGCTCAGGCTAGATGAGGTAGGTGGTCCTATAATCTCATGATGAATGACCTGTGTAATTTGGATTAGATCTTGAGTAGGTGTCATGGAAAGAGGTGACAAGGGTGTAGAAGAAGAAGCAAAAGGGTGCATGATAGGTCAGATATGATATGATGATGGAGCAATAATTATAGTGATGCCATGATACAGGTAAGGTTTTAGAAGATTAATGAAGTCCTTGATGATATGACTACCATAATCCATATCCTTGTCAAAATCTTCTTTATTCTCTATAAACTTCATAATATTAGGAGTGAAATCTTTAAGCTTCTTAACTTGATATTTGAAGGCTTGAGTAACAGAAGGTATCTTCAAGTTTTCCACCAAATAATTGAAATGAATATCGAGCTAATGCTTTGTATAAATCCTCTTAAAGTAGAATCCCCCCTTTTTGGTAATCTCTTCATAAGAATTAGTAGCAAATTTTGTAAATTATCTAACCATGTCATAGATATGGTCACAATTCTGCTTGATCATGGAGAGGATTTCGTGATTAATGCCACCCATCACAGTTTTAATATCTTCTCTTATCACATTTCTAATCATCTCAACATCAGGAGGATGATAACATGAGAAACTAAATTGGGGGCACATTTTAAGATTTTTTGGATATCTGATCTCAACTGATTCAAATAAAGAGATGGAGGCTGAGAAAAATCAATCCTAAAAGATGCATCCTCAAAGAGTTTCACCACCTTATCTAGAGATGTCCTATAATCAATAGTTAGACTGTTAATGGCCAAAACCATAGAAGTCAGTTCATTTCACATTTTTTTGACCATCTAAGACAATTTCTTTGAGAACTGAGATCAAATGAGGCTCAAAATAAGAAACAACCCTCTATTTGATCATAGCTTCATCACATTCACTAAGACTTTCCACTGGAGCTAGTTGATGTGGGAAAAATATAACCATAGCTAACAACTCTTCCTTAAAATCATTAATGCCAGACTTATTCACATACTCTATAGGATCAAGTATAACTATAGGAGTAGAAGTAGGAGAAGCTATCGTATCATCTGAATCAGAGTACACTAAAACCAAAGTCACATAACCTGGATCCTTTATGCACATAGAAAAAACTATATCATCAAGAGGAAAAAGTATACCAACTTTCACCCTTTTAGGATATCTCTCCCCCTCAATAGATACCCTCCTTCTAGAATAAACCAACTCTTTCATTGTAGCCACTGAAACTTCTCTTTCTGTATGAACTTTATCATGCACATGGACATTTGAGGCTATTTCCTCAACTACAAGTGCTTCAGGTGCTTTATAGGATTGCACAACTAGTTCTTGTTTTAATAAAGTAGTATCAGGAATATCTGCATGCTCAAAAGGAGCTAGAGTATGATTTATATGTTCTTCAATAGTACCTTGATCATCATTAAGATGTTCTGATCCAATATAATATTCCTCATAATCTTCTTCATTTTCTTCCTCATCTCAATCAACACCATCCTCTTCTTCTTCACTTCCACCTTTTCATTCTTCACCATTTGACTTCTCATCACAATTAGATCTGGTAAAATAATCAACATTCTCTGACTTTTTTTCTCCTCGTCTCATCCTCATCTATAAGTGGTTCCTTTCTAGGAAGAGTCCCAGACTGGGATCAACCATGTTCCTTAGCCTCGAGGGATTCTCAACATGATTAAAATCCTCATATAGTTTGTCATTTTTCCTCAACCCACATCTTCTTCTAAGGATTCCAATTTATTTTCATTCTCTTATAGGTAGTTTTGTTAAGACAAAAACAATCATAGACTAAAAAAATTTCTTCAACATCATTCACTAAACCCTTATCTCATAGCATAGTAGAGATAAGCATGTGATAAAACAAATAATTTGTTTTACAGTAGGGTTTTATCATTTCACTTATATGCCCCATCAAGTATCTGCACAAGTTAACCTTATATCACTTTTTCAATAAATAAATAAAATATACATCTTGGTAATTTAGGGAGGAAAATTCCCCTTTTATAGGACATAACTAGTGCTGAATAAACTTGAACAAAAATTTTCACTAACCATTTAGCTCTGCTGCTATAAGCCTTCTAAGATCTCCATTTCTAGTAAGCTCAACCAATTCTTCCTCAAAAATTGAAAATATCACTGGGTGAAGGTGAAATTCCCTAACGATCATCACATACACCCTCATGGGGTACCTTTAAGCATTCTTCCCAATGCTTAGAAGAAAAACAAGATTCTTTTTTCCATCTACTATAGATTTGATCCAAAACACTTCTGATCCTTCGACAAGAAATTCCACATAAAGATAAAACTCATGAAATAGACTCAGATAAAATGGTATTTCATTGTTGGATAACCACTCCAAACATCATTGAGATTACAACAAATTTAATAAGTGATAATTGTAAACAACCATTCTGAGTGCACTTATTTCTCAAGAGTGACAATATAGTTCCAAGTTTCAGATGAATAGGTTGTAATTTTGGTTGACTAGATTCACCTCTCTACTTCATTGATAGATAAAACTAGTCTAAAAATATCTTATAAACACGTTTAAATCGATCCATTGGTGAGATTCAAAAGTTTTTTGGGACTAGGGAGAAGGGTAGAAGGAGTTTGGTAAAGAAAGGTTTGAATGTAAGAGTGCGAGAGAAAGATTTTGATAATGATAAAAAGTGTTGGATCGACCCTTAATTTTATCATTTAGGGATTTAAAATAATAAAATACTAAAATTATATTAATATAAAGTGAAATAATTAAAACAATTATGTTTTATATTCCATACAAAAAAATGACTAAGTGTTGATCAGTGAGACACATTGGTGATACCTATCGGTAAGTCCTGTTGCTGTTTCCCATCGGAGAGTCCTATTGGTGAGTATTATTGGTGAGTCCTATAAGTGATTCCTATTGGTGAATTCTATTAGTGAGTCCTATTGGTGAGACATATGAAAATTAGTCACTCAAAGTTGATCATTCCTAACTCATGTCTGATATAACTGATTCTCTTAGAATTTAATGGCTTAGAAAAAATGCAGCAAGATGATTTTCAGTTCCAATGAATTCAAGAGTTATATCACCTTTTTGATAATGATCTCTCAAAAACCAATGTCTTACATAAATATGTTTTGTTCTAGAATGAGGAGTTAGATTCTTATAAGTGTTAATAGCACTTGTGTTGTCATAGTTTATAGGGACATGTCTAAATTGATATCCAAAATCTTGTAATATGTGTTTCATCCACAAAATCTGAGCACAAAAACTATCAGCAACTATATATTCAGCTTCAACAGTAGATAATGCAATAGAGTTTTGCTTTTTTACTACACCTTGAAACTAGATACTTTCCCAAAAAAGTGACATTTTCCAGAGATGCTTTTTCTATATAACTTGAATTCACCAAAGTCAGAATTGGAATATATAACTAAGTAAAATGGTTGTCCTCTTAGGTAGAATGGTCCTAGGTTGATAGTATATTTGAGGTATTTAAAAATTAGTTTAATAGAAAGTATATGCGAATATTTAGGATTTTCTTGAAAACAAGCACACATACAAACACTAAACATAATATCAAGTCAGCTAGCAGTTAAGTAAAGAAGAATTCCAATAATATATCTGTAATTTGTTTGATCCACTTATTTTCCATATTTATCAAGATCCAATTCATAGGTGGTAATCTTAGTAGTATCAATAATTTTTTTCCATACAATCCAAATCATTTAAGAATATATTTATTTTTTAATTTGATTTCAAATAATACCTTCCTTCTTTTGTATATTTTAAATACAAGAAGGAATTTGAGTTCACCCATTAAGATCATTTCAAATTCATTTTTCATTATTTTTGAAAAATCAATACATAAATAATTTTTTGAAGATAAAAAAATAATATGATCATAATATATTTTAATAACTAAAACATCTTTAGAAATTCTTTTATGAAAAGATTAGGATCAATAATCCCTTTTTTAAAACCCTTGGAAATAAGAAAAGTGCTAAGAATATCATACCAAGCTCTTGGAGCCTCTTTTAAACCATATGAATCTTTTCTTAATTTAAAAACATGACTCAGAAAATGAAGATTTTTAAAACCAGGGGGTTGTTCAACAAAAAAATCCTGAACTATAAAACCATTTATTAATGAATTTTAAACATCCATTTGATAAAGTTTGAAATTAAGATGTTTTGTATAAGCTAGTAGTATTATAATGGATTCAAGTCTGGAAATAGGTGAAAAGGTTTGTTCATAGTCAATTTATTCTTCTTGACTATACCCGTGTGAAAAAATCTCACTTTATTCCTTACTATAGTTTCAGATTCATCCGCTTTATTTCAAAACACCCACTTAGTGCCTATTTTCAAGGTGTCTTTGGGTTTATCAACAAGTCTCTAAACTTTGTTCTATTCAAAATAATTTAATTCTTCTTGCATAGACATCAAACAAAATCATCATTGATTGCATCATTTATGTTATTACATTCAAGTTGTGAAAATAGTATTGATGTTCAACCTATTTCCTTAGAGAAGCTATAGTCTGTGGTCCTCTATCTAAATATCTAACAACAACATCTAAGGGATGTTTCTTAAGGGTTCTAATAGATCTAGAAAAAGAAGGGCTAGTTATTTCATGTTCTTACATAGGTTTGGGTTCATTATGATCAGAATCTGGAGAGTTTCTAGAACAATATTTTTTTTACTTCTTTAACAAAAGAATCAGAAACTTTTGGATTTAGTTCTAGATTTGAAAGATTTTACTCAAGATTTTATTGGGAGGTTTTTGGTTTATGTGGGTCTGTTTCATAAAATTTTATATGTACATATTCCTCCACACACTTAGTTCTTTTATTGAAGACTCTATAAGCTTTTCTATAGGTTTAATAACCAATAAAAAATTCTTCATCACTTTTGGATGAATTTTTTTCAAGATTATATTTTGTATTAAGTATATAGAATTTGAAACTAAAAACTTTAAAGTGATTAACCTTGAGTTTCCTATTATTCCACAACTCGCAGGGAGTTTTCTTAAGCATAGGTCTAATTAAAAATCTATTAATTATGTAACAAGATTCATTCAAAGATTCTACCAAAAAATACATAAGTAAATCATAGTCATTAATAACAATTCATGTTATCTCTTATAAGGTTCTATTTCTCTTTTCTACAACTCCATTCTGCTGGGGTGTCCTAAGAGGAGAGAAGTTATGACTATAGCTATTTTGTTAGAAAAAAGATTCAAATTATTATTTTTTAAACTCATGGAAATGGTCACTTATTAAGGTATTGATACTAAGTCCACTTAATTTTTCTAGTTACATAGCATACTTGGTGAAATAAGAGTAAGCTTCACTCTTGTGATCTAAAAATAAAGTTCAAGTATACCGAGAAAATCCATCTACCAAAACATAGACATAGTGCTTACCATTTAAACTCGAAACTCTACATAGTCCAAAGATATCCATGTGAACCAAATCAAGAGGTTGAGAAGTTGAAAGATATTTCTTTGGGTTGAATGATATTTTGTGCTATTTTCTTTTTTGACAAGAATTATAGACTTTATCATTTAGAAACGAAAGTTTAGGTAGATCAATGACTAGTCCTTTTCTAGTAATATTTCTACGGGAGTGAATAATACAATGGCATAGTCTCTTATTATAGAGCCAAGACTCTTTATAAAAGGAATTCAAGCAAGAAAAATTTTTAGAAACTAAATAATCTAAATTAACAACACAAAAATTTTCATTTCTAAAGGCAGTAAATACTAAATCATTTTTAAAATTGAAAACATTTCAATCATCATTCTCAAACTTAACATGAAATCCATCATCACATAACTATGATATGATAATAAGATTATACTTAAGACCATCAAAAAAATAACTTTAGAATATAAAATTGAATTATTGTTACCAATTTGGCCAAGGCAAATTATTTTTCCTTTTTCATTTTCACCAAATGTGACATGCCCACCATTAACTTTTATGAGGTTCTTGAAGATCGAATAGTCCTCTATCATGCGTCTTGAATATCCACTATCAAAATACCATAATCTCTTATAGGAACTCTTCAATCATAATTCCTATAAAGTAGATCAAACATGAAAAGACTTTGGTAACCATACTTTCTTGGGTCTAGTAATATTAGTAATTAAATCTTTGAGATCCCACAGTTACTTTATGGATTTCCTATAAATAGTTTGTAAAGTCTTAGAAAAATAAACTTTATTTGGTTCAGAAAAAATTGAAGTAGTAAATGATGTTCCAACGCTGGAACTTGTAATAGATTTTCTAGAACTAGGCATGGAACCATATTTTCCATATTTAGATACAAAATTAATCTTAACAAAATTTATTTTTCCAGGATGATAACCAATACTAGTAGTATATTTAGGAGTAATCTATTTCACAAGAATTTGAACTAAGTTATATTTACCATTTGTGAAATTATCTAAAATTTTATTTAATTTATTAGTATACTGTTTAAGTTCTTTATTCTCATTGAGAAGTGTGGCATACTTTTCTTTTTCAATAGTAATTTTAGACTTCATAGTAATAGAAATCACATGATATTTCTTTAGATATTTATATTTATCTTTCAGTTCATTACATGTATCCTCAAATATTTTATAGTCTTTAAACATATCTTCATTTTTCAAATTTTTAAAATTATATTCATCTCTAGAAAAATTAGAATTAGGTATATGAGATTCCAGAGTTACCTCAGATGTGTTTGTTATGAAACATATATTGGATTTGTATCCTTCTCATCATGTGAAGATTCAGATTCACTGAATATATTCTTATAAGCACTCCAGGTGGCCTTCATTTCCTTCTTATATTTTCTATCTTTTTCCAAATATTTTCTTTTGAACTTTAACTTTGGATAGTCAGCTTTCACATGTCCTCCTCTCTTGCACTCATAGAAGACTATTTCATTAGTGTTTTCATTTCTCTTCCAATCCTTTTTATAGTTGTCCTTGTTCTCTTAATTTACTTTATAATTGGGATTTACAAATAATTTATTATTTCTAAAAAAAAATTTCAACCTTTTGGATAGATGAGTTATTTCCTCATCACTATCACTCAATGACTCTTCATTGCTGGAACTTTCATTATGAACTTTCATTTTCTATTTTTGTTTGTGTTTAGAAGTAGTGGTTTTTAAATCCACTAACTTTCTATTTGGTTCATAATCTTCTTATTTTTTAACCTTCAATTATTCTTATTACATCATTAGCTTACCTATCAGCTCCTTTACAGAAAGAGTGTTAATGTCACATGATATCCTTATTGATACTGAAGTCCCTCTCCATTTATCTAGAAGATATCTCAAGATCAACATGATCTATTCCTTTTTAGTGATTTTATTTCCGAGTGAGATCATTGTATTCACAATATTTTTGAACCCAAGATACGAGTTAGAAATAGGCTCACTAGGATTAATTTTAATGTTATCATATTTAATAGTACATGACTTAAATTTAAATTCCTTACCACTAGTGGTTCCTTCATGTGAAACAACTAAAGTATCCCAAATTTCATGTGATGTTTAACATAAAGAAATCCCATTGAATTCTTCATCACCTAAAGAACAATATAAAGCATTCATATCTTTGAAATTATTGTTGTAGGATGCCTTAGTGTCATCATACCAAGTGTTTCTAGTACCATTAGGGATCTTATATTACTGAACTATAGTAGACCATATTTCCAAACCCATGCTTTCTAAATAAATTGTAATTTTAGTTTTACATTGATCATATTTCGTGCAATTAAATTAGGGAGGTTTGTTGGTAGCATCAAATCATTGTCTATTTTCTATTTAAAACAAATTTTAAATATATTAAAAATAATAAATTTTGAACTGAAAAAAATTTAGTGATCTTTAAAACATAACAAAAATCACAGTTGAAAAGATTTGAATATTTGAAAATCTTTAAAGACATAAAAGTAACACCTATGAAACCAAATATTGGTCAAATTATAACACTCAAGAGGGGGGTGAATTGAGTTCCTTTAATCTTTTTGTTTAAAATAATTATTCAAAACTTCCCAAATATGAAATATAAATCATCCCAATTAACCAAAGTAGTAGATTTATAAATGTTTTGATGTTTTGAAAGATTTCACAAAGATTTACTAGTTTTTATTTAAAACATTTTGGATTATTACTTTATATTTTGAAATAAATCAACTAAACCAACTTCTAATATAAAAACTATCCAAGATTAACTATCAAAGTGAAGTAAATGTTTTTAATGAATCAATAAAAATAGTGAAAACAGAACTTTAAAAGACACAATGGATTTAAAAGAAGATATTTAGTCTCAAGATGAGACTTAGAACTCTCCACTTGGTGATAAACTATCAAAAATAACTTTATATAAATAAATTTGGTCCACACACTGAATCAGGGTAAACAATAGCATTCAAAACTATCTAGATCGACTAGACCTCTTCCATATTTTTTGTGGGAGTGTAAATTACAACATGCCAGACATGGAACTCTTCCACTATTATTCATGGGAGTGTAACTTGTAAAAAGATAATTTTTTGAATATATCAATGTATCTTTTAGTTATTCATATGAGATGGTGTGTTTATAAAATTGAGGAATACAAAAACTCGAAATGTAAAGCAGTTCACAAGCAGGGAATAAAATATTGAGAAGGGTGTTAGAAATATCTGTGTGTTTGGATCTATATCTTTGAGACTCCTTGAAGAAATATTTAAGTGAATATGGTGTCTATTATTAAGACTAGACAGCAAAAAAGAGGGTCGTGAAGCCTTCTATCTTCTATTATTAGTTAGGTAGAGATTTTCTCGAAGTGTTATTTTCGAATCTTCAAATGTTGTTGCAAAATTTATTCAATTAGAATTAATATAAGTATCTTCATGTTTCTTTGGTTTTAAGTTCTTAGGTTTTTAGGGGAGCATGAGATCTCTACTGGACTGCATGGATCTCTATTTCTTTTTGATCAGGTATACAGTTTATACAATTCAGCATACAAGCAACATGTTCTCTAGTACTTCATACCTTGTACTGGTCTCTAACATCCATTAAATTTTATCTAAAAAAGTCAGACAAGCTCATTAATAGAACAATCATTACTATGTTCCATAAATATGACCATTAGAAGTAATTTTGGATTTAAATGGAAAATGAAGGAATGTCTGTGTCTCAGGATCGGTAGGTCTATCTGTCGGTGTCTCAGACTATTCGTGTCTTAGTGTGTCAATGCCTTAGACTATCGGTAGGTTGGTCTATTGGTATATTACTCTCTTATTAGGTGCTCTATCAGTAGGTTCTCTATTGGTAGGTGCTCTGTCAGTAACGAATTCCAATAGTGACACATCCTTAGTGATAATTCTAATTATCTGTCATTTTCTCTATTGATAAGTGATGAATTGGTAACTCATCTATCGGTAGCTTATTCTTTGTAAAGATTTTGAGTATTAGTAGGTGATACTCTATTAGTAGGTCAAGCTATTAGGGACACATGCCTTCAGTTACCCATACTTCTGTCGGTGACTTGTCCTGAGTGATGTTTCTGAGAATCTATCCATAGTTCTGGTATCAATGGCTTATAATTATCCAAATTCTGTTAACATGTCTTATGATATAGAAACTAAGAAAAGAGGTTAATATTAAATGTGAACATGGGTAAACAACATGTAACATAATTAAGAATGATTTGTGAGCATTAAAACTAGAGGATTCCAACACTTAGTAAGGTTAATCATACAACATAAGTTATCATGAAATAAACAAGGCATGGATAATAGGAAATGAATAAAAAATATAAATAAATAATAACAATAGAATGTAATATATCCACAGATTACATAATAATATAAATAATAACAAGTAAAACAATAAATAACTTCATATTTATGGAATTCATAATCACATACATTATAAACAATCTATAACAATCTCATTCTATGAAATCCTACATAAACATGCAAGGTTTAAACAAAATTCCCAAGCTAGTTTTTCTTATTATAGATTCTAATGCATTAAGGGGATTTATAATTCAGGTCCACAATTTTGACTAATTAATTAAAATACATTCATAATATTAATTAATTAATAAAAAATATAATACTTACCCAACATTACTTAGTAATAATTAAAAAACCACATTTAAATAACAAGTATACAAAATGACAATATTTTCATATTCAATAAATGGATTAAACTTCTTATTATATACACTTAAAAATGAAACTGTATGTAGTATTTAGTATATGGTTAATTCAATTATAGAAAAAAATATATATAAATTGATAAAGTTATATAGAATATATCCATGAAATTAAAGAATATAGACATGAAGGATAAAAACAAATTCAAGAGATATACGAAGAGTGAAAGAGGACATAGCCTTTATGAACATGGTGAAGTATGAAGTATAAATTCATAATAGAATTTATAGGGAAATACATTAAAAATAACTCCAAAATAGATTAATCATTTTTTTTTGAGATGAAAATGGAATTGAAGTTATAAAATAAATTCTAGAAATATTTTGTAATATGTCTATAAAAACACACTCATATGTCCATTAATAAAATTCATTTAAAGTGGTGAAAATAAAACATTATAAAAAATAATTATAAAATAATTCAAAAATATTGAACCCTTGATAATAAATTAATTTAAGTATAGGAAATTTCGAGTGAAATATAAAAATATACATAAGTGGGATGAAATCAATTTATTTATTATTCTATAATATTAACCATTGTTTTTGAAATAAAAAATTAATAGAACAATGGGAGAAATATTTTCTTTAAAAAAACATGGAATCTTGAATAATAATATTTGTAAATAAAAATAATTATAAAATTAGGAAAAGGAACTCATGCAATAAATGTTAAAAAATATTTTATTTTCACACATTGATTAAGGAATTAAAAAAAGAATTATAAAAAAATTAAAAATATTACTTTCAGAATTTTGTATAGAATGTCAAAGAAAACATACAATGACATTAAGAAATCACTGTAGTTGGTAAAATATAATTATTTTAAAAAAATGATTATGGTCACGTTGGAAAAATATTCCCAAACATAAAGAAAAGATAAGGTTGATTCCACACACAAGTAGCCATTCAGTTGAAATATGAACCAAAGGGATGTGAAATAATAATAATACTTGTAAAACTAATAAAATAAAGAGGGAATACAATATAATAAAATTTAAGTGAAGAATAAACCAAACTTAGAAGGATGGAGTTCTAGAATAAATAATATAACTCAATGATAGAACAATAAGTTAACAACAAACCATAGAACTTAGATAATATATGAATCATTAGGAAACAAAAAGAGAGAGATTAAATGACTGTGGAACTTCTAAGAGTAATTAATTATTTAAGATATAATAAGTTAATATGGTAGTATTTATAATATAAAATTAAATTGGTGCATAATAAGAAGCATGTCTCAGTGGATTAAAATTGAGACCAAGAACCCTTACCTCAAGTCTTCACTCACTTGATACAAGTGTCCAACTTCAAGAATAATCAAATTAATTCTATTAGATAATTTTTTTTAAAAATTATTCATTTATATTTCATTTCAAGGTCTATTTATTATTATATGTCATTCATTTATTGTATACTGTTTAATCTCCTCATCCATTTTGGGTTTTTCAGTTAATTCCTAAAATACTACTCTGGCACATTGAACATGGTCAAAGGGATTCCAAAATAGTTTCATCATCTCCATAATTTTATAAATATATGTTATTTATAATTTCAGTGGAACAAAATCTTTACATTTTTTTATGTTGTCAAAAAATATATTCGAATTAAAAAAGTGTCTCAGTATAGTTGTTTTATGTGGTAAAATTTATAAATACCATTTATTATTAATATTATTAATATAATTACTAACATATATTTAAATAATCATAATAATTTCCTAAATATCATATTTAATCATTAAATATACTTTTAAAACTATGCATGTATGGTGGTGATGAAAAATGAAATACATCGTTCTTTATCGCGGCAATCCAACCCTGAAACTAACAAACTCTTTATTATCTAACGAATGGGATGAATATAGATAATGGTCATTCTATAAAAATAATAAATTTTAAGTATAATAATGATACTGATGTCATTATATTAGGATGATTAGAATAGAATTGGATGAGGTGAAAGAATAAATAAACTTGAAAGAACAGAATTAAAACATCTACCTCTTCCATTTATACCCCTTTATGGAAATCTTTAAACCGAATTCAATTAATATTTGGTGTTGTTAAAACCACTAGGTTATTATAAAATGGTTTTGAAGGTGTTTTAGTAGAGTTTGGTTGACTTATGATTCTTTATGTGTAAGGAGAAGTGGGGTCATGAAGGGTTACTTTTATAGGTGAGATGGGTGGTAGTTTTGTAAATTTTAATTTCTTAATATGAGAAGAGATACCATATTCAAGAAAATTTGATCCAAAATTGATAATCAAAGTGGAAAATATAATTTTAGTTCTTTAAATCCTTAATACACCCATTTTTGATGATATTTTGTAATATTTTTACACGTTTACCTCTTGATTTAGTATTGTTACTACATTTTAACCTTTACAATGGTGACTAATTTTTACCTTGGTAAATTATTTTTATGAAAAAAATAAAATTGACATTATAAACTAATTTGAACAGGTTGAGTAAAAACAAAAAATTAATTTTACTTAATTCAATTTTTATAAGTAATTGAAATTCATTTTAATATAATAACACATTAGATGGAGAAATATTTCATAGAAAAATGTATTTTTTATACATAAATTGGATTTATTCTTGTTCCTTTCCAAATAAAAATAATTAAATTAGTGTAAAATTGTTTCTTTATTTATATTATAGATAAATTTAATTAATTTTATTATTCGAAATTGATAAATTTAGCATATTAATATAAAAATACATAATATATAAAAAATACAATTCATTGGAAAATAATTATTTTTAGCACAATATGATTTTAATCGCATCCCCTTAATTAATATATTAAATAAAAAAAATATGTTTTAGAACACATCAAATTATTCTTTAAAATAAAAAAAAATTAATATATAAAATATATCATTTTGAGTGTATTTTTATTTACTTGAGGGTTTAATTTTATTTTAATTTTATTAATAACATTTCACATTTTATTATAATAATTCATTAATGTTTATCTTACGATGTAAAATATACTAGGGTTAATTTTAGTTTAGTATTACATATGACACAAGCTATTGAAAGTAGTATTGATATAAAGTAAAAAATACTAGAATGTTAGGTTCGTACACTTAATTGCTTCCATTGATATATTTTGAATCTAAAAACACTTGTTGCGATTTATTTAAAACCAGGTGTGGTTGGAAAAATGTGAAATTGTTCTATTTATTCTTATGATGGTAGCTTGATGTAGTTTGTGATGGAAATATTGGGATAACATGGATGGTTGTGGTAATTATGTTTGATAGTATCCTCGAGAATATAGAGTTAAATAATTTCTTAATATTTAATCTTATTTTATTGATTGATTATTGGTAAATGCTTATTATTCATTCCTATTTTGGAATATTTATATATTTATAGATATAATTATAAATGTGTCTTACTGCCCGATATTATGAAATAATAATTTTACAAAGAATTTATTGATGAGGGATAAATATTAATGACTAAATGAAGATGAATTTATATTAATAAATACAAATTGAGTAAAAGATTAAAGAATCGTAGATGTTGATATATTATGGAATTTAAACTCCATATATTTATGATTAATATTAATTTTAATCTAGAATGATTGTGAAAGATTATCAAATGATTAAGTGATTAATTATAATCTTCAGAAATAATTAAAATTTGATGCTTGTATGTTTGTTGGATCTCTAATCCTTAACGATGGAAGCTCAATCATCTTATAGTATGTTAGATATATAATAATTTAGGTTAATTAAATTTCTAAAAGTATGATTTCAAGTTAGTTATATCATCTTGTTTTGTAATAGCTTATGCTCTATGAACCGAGTCAATTGGGGTGGCCAACACCCTTATTTAGCCTTGGGTTCTAGGTGTTTTCTAATATCTTGGTTATTGAGGATGTAGATGGAAGACTACACCCTACTTGTAAGATCCTTACATTTTTTGGATATTCCATGAACTAATTTTTAGGTACTATATTTTTCTTTGTTTGAGAATATTTTTTTGGGTTTTATCTTAGGTGTGTTTTGGTGAAAAATTGAGAAAACAAGGAAAGATGAAGGGCAGTACATGGTTGGTTCATAGTTTTCCCCAACCGTGCACACTAGCTCAAAAAATAGTGAAACTACTTACATAGAGGTATTTCATGGCTGATTCATGGTTTTTCAAAATATGTATCCTCTTAGAAGAAACCATGGACCCCCTAAAAGAGGTGTATGGTTAGGGCACACAATTTGGAAAACCGTGCATGGGTTTTTAATTATTTTTGATTCTTTTAAAAATTCCCAAACCCCAATATTAAACCATAATCGAACCTAGCTCGATCCTAACCATTTTATATCATTTTTGAGGCCCCCATATGAATTCATATAACTCTAAACTTCCATTATTCATGATTCGAATCCTATATTTAAGGTTTGAACCCCTCACGGGTAAGTGAATCTCATCCAAATATGTTTTTCATCTCTCTCCCATTCTTCTTCCTACCTTTGGTGGTATTATTTCCCCTTTTGGGATTAGATATATATCTAGGTTTTAAAGATATATTTTTTTGATCTTGGATCTATTATTTGAATGAATATATCATTCTTCATTGTGATTGGGGTTATTTCACTCAAATTGGGGATTTCGGTTGGCAAGTGTTTGTCATTGATTTCGAGGTAGGTGGTCTACTTTTCAAATTACAAAGTGATTATTTTAGTTACATGTATGTAACTATTTAATTTATATTGTATGATTAGAAATTGTGTTTCTAAAATTTATTTTTTTAAATATATTAATTAAAGGTAATGTGGAATTGGGGGTTTTGATATCGTTGAATAAGATTAAGTAAATGATGAATTAATTAATGGGAATTGTAGTGATTATGAAATTTATTGAATTGGAATAATTAATTTTTGAATTAATTATGATGATATTGGGATTATTGCATTTGGTTAATTAATTGTTTAATTAATTAATGAAGACTATTGTGTTTATGAAATTAAATGATATGATTAATTAATTTTTGAATTAATTAATGGAATTGATGTGTTTGATTAATTTTGGAATTAATTAATAGAATGATGTGAATTTGAAATTATTAAATTAGATTAATTAATTATTGAATTAATTAATGGGTTCTTGTGGTACATTTGATACTATGATGCATGTGATGCACTTGATATATGTGATATATGTGTGTGATACATGGACAACTACATCAAAATCCCATAGTGATAAATTTATATATGTGTGTGGGACATGGTCTACTGCATAAAATGCCCGTAGTGATGAATCAATATTTTTATGTGGGACACGGTCTGAAACATCAAAATTCCATAGTGATAAGATGATATTTATGTGTGGGACATGGGATGCTGCATCCAAATCCCATAGTTATAAATTGATATTCGTGTGTGGGGCATGGTCTGCTGCATTCAAATACTATAGTGATAAATTGATATTACTATATGGGGCATGGTCAACTGCATCAAAATCCTAGAGTGATTATTGATAAGTGAGATAGGGACCGAGGCTTTAAATACCCATGGGGTGTTAGACACAACTTTCTTCACCGATGAGTTGGCATTGGAACATAGTTCTAATTGGCTGTAATATGAATTAAAATTAAATAGATAATGAAATACCATATGTGTGAATTGATTATGTGATATGGTTTAGACTTTGGTATGGAAAATAATAGGTATTGTGGTTCAGGAATTCTCAAAAAATCGAGAGTTTATATGGTTAATTTAAAGAATAATAAATATGATAACTATTTACTTGTGGATTTACTTTATTTTTTAGACAACTATATACACAGTTATTGAATGGATACTATTTTAGAATCCATTTGTGGTGGCCAACTAAGTTGTACTCACTCCCTTCTTTGGTTTCCTCATTAGTACCCAAATAGATTTCCTTGTTGAAGGAAAGGTTTAGGTTAAGGGCCCTATGTTAGATGGCTATGTTGGGATGGATCATGGATAAGGGAACCATACATGTTTCATAACCCACTTGGGAGTTGTCAGTGTATTTTTTATTTTGAGTTTTTTGTATTGACACTTGACATGTACTTTGGCATTGCATATCTAATATTTATTTTTGGTATTATATTTTCAGCCTTAGTCATCATATGATATTGGTATCATTTTTGTTAGGTTTATATTATTTGGTAATTGTTGATTTATTTCCACTATGGTATTACACTAATAAAGAGGGTATAGTCTCCTCATGATCGATATTAGACCCTCACTACTAGTTGGCATCCTCTAGAATATTGGGAGGCAAGCCTGAGGTCACATAACATTCCTGCTTGCAGAACTAGAGAGT
Source organism: Viscum album (assembly GCA_963277665.1). NCBI lineage: Eukaryota > Viridiplantae > Streptophyta > Magnoliopsida > Santalales > Viscaceae > Viscum > Viscum album. The sequence continues at coordinate 1,389,048,429 of OY728126.1, read as the reverse complement.
GAAACCTGAGGAAGGATGTTAAAAAGTGGTATCAATGGAGTTTTCTTTTCTTTTATTTTATCTTAAAATTTGTTAAAGGTATACGAGATACTATAAAGAGACAATATTTGGACAATATCTCATACATGAGAGTAACAAATTGATGTATGAGGAAAATCACAAGTACCCAGGGTGGGACTATTATTATTGATGTGTGCTGTTACCGTTGGATGTTATTTCACCTTGGAGGATGAACTTGTCAAATGATGTGATTATTTTTTCTAAAATTTTCTATGATTTTACATGTGTCCTAGTACAGAATGGGAGTTGAGTATAAATGAGTTTTTCTAGATACTCATGATTATTGTGTGACCTGAATAATTTTAGGCATGCATGAGAGAACACGTTTTGGGTAAGTTGTTGAAATTGAAATCTCTTACCTTGATTATGAATTTAAAATGAAAAAGGTTCCTAATATGAAATTAAATATTAAAAAAGGATAAAATGTGAATAAATGGGTTTCTAATGAGAATTTGAATATGATAATGAGTTTACATTGTAACCATGACCTAGATGTAGGATGGTTAAGGGTTGTGATAACACCTCTATTTTGACCACATAGCAGGGCTTAAGGGAAATGAACTATTATGGATTTTTTGAAACCCTCTTTTTAAATTTGTTAAATTTGTGTGTTATGTGTCCTAAGATGTGTGTTCATAATTATAGAGATATGCCTCCATGATGATTCTTATTGAGGGGATGATAAGAGGATATGACTGGAAATAATCCTCTAGTAGTGGAACCTGAGGCACCAATATTTTCAGGTGAAGGATCCATAGAGAAGTTTTGTGGGGACATTTATAACTTCACACAGTTTATAGAGAGATACCTAAAGAGGGTTGTGTAGATTATGTCTAACCTAACATGGAATTTTAAGCTATGAAAACCTCTAACTTTCACTAGAGAGGGTTGAAATGAGGCTGCTGAGTTCTGGAATGAGTCTATCCAGACTATACTTGAATATTTGTAGAATTCTGTAGAGATGAGGGTCATGTTGGCTGCTTATATGATATAAGGATCAATGAAGTGATGGTGGGATATTCAGGATCATACTAATCAGGATAAGGGTATGGTATAGAAATACTTTTTAGAGAAGTTTATGGAGGAATTTTATCAAGATATGATGAGACATGGGAGAGTTGTTGAGTTCATACAATTGGATCAGGGGAATATGTTGTGATAGACTATGGTGGTTGCTTTGCTAACCTATAATGATTTTATATATCACCAGAAGGAGGTGAGACAACTATGGAAAAAAGTTTCCAAGACCACCTAAAATGTGATATTAATTATCAAGTTAATATATTTTTATTGAATAAGTTATATTTAATGGTGGATTAGAATCTCATATCTGAGGGGAACCTGAAAGAAGCTTCTAGGGGAGAGAGTAGGAAGCTTAATTATGATAATTTCACCTAGGGTGACGGTAATAAGAGTGACTTGGGGGAAGGGTCAGTTACTTAGGAAATTTCTCAGGTGATATCTTATTAGAGTGTTAGGTTGGGATACATCCATAGGCATTTTCCCTACCCATCGGTAGAGTACCGAGATTGTGGAAGGGTTGGTTATATATATAGGTTCAATTGGAATCCATAACCGATGAGTGTTGATGGAGTATCAAGGAAAAACCAAAGTGTAGGAAGGGGATCTTCCACACCGTACCAGTTTAGTAGTTATAGTTCTACTGGTCATGGTGGTAGAGGCAGTGGACGGGATTCTTCTTGGAAAGAGCACCCGTATTGGCTGAGTGGTGCAGTTTAGGGGACTTATACTAAATTTCATAGAAGAGGGGTGGTACATTTTAATGCCATTCAACCTAATTTGGTGGATAATAAGTCTAAAACATTGATATTTTTTGGTACTATTCTTGTAGATTCTATGTTATCTAATGCCTTATTTGATATTGGTGCCCTCTCATTCTTTTGTTTTTTTCACAAATTGTGAATGGTTTGATCATGGTAGTGGAGTTAGTGAGTGTGGTGATGATGATAGATACACTATTGGGAGTATATTCTAAAGACATCTGTTTGTGAAAAGAGTGTTCTCTCGAGGTTGGGGAGTATCATTTCTATTGGGTTCTGTACATTTTGGATGTGTCATGTTTTGACCTATTTAGGTGTATGGGCTGGTTAGTCACATAATGATCCCATATATACACTCACTATAGGAGATAAAATTTTATGTATCCTAAGGGTGAAAATTATATTCTTTGCGAAGAATGGGATATCAAGGCGTTCCATGCCGAGCCAGTTCAGTATTAATTGGGAGGGCTTACTGCCCAGGTTTCTAGTTTGTTTCTAGATGACAGAGGTGGAAGGAAAGATGTATTTCCACCTGTAGTGGACCAATTTTAAGATGTATTTCCTGAGGAATTATTAGGTCTACCACCTAATATATATGTGGAATTTACTATTGAACTAATTCCTAGGGCAGATACAGTTTCTATTCCACCACACAGAATGGAACCAATAGATCTTTAAGAGATATAGTCTCAACTAGAAGAGTCAGTGGAGAAGGGGCTTATAAATCTGATTATGCCAGCTTAGGGTTCTCCGGTCATGTTTACTAAGAAGGCTTATGGAACCCTACAATTGTGTGTCGATTACTGAAAGTTGAACTAGATGACAGTAAAGAACCTCTATCCTCTTCCACATATTGATGATATTTTTGAAAAGTTGAGGGGAGCTTGTGTTTTCTCCCAGACCGACTTGAGATCAGGATATCATCAGTTGAGAGTTCAACCATGTGATATATAAAGAAGTACTTTCAAAATTAGTTATGAACTTTATGAGTTTTTTATAATTCCATTTGGGTTGATGAATGTAGCAACAATCCTTATAGCCTTTATGAACATAATTTTTCATCCATACCAGGACTAATTTATGGTTGTGTTTGTGGATGACATCTTGGTGTACTCTAAGAACCACAATGATCATGAACAACATACTGACATCATCCTGAGTACACTGAGAGAGAATCATCTATACATAATGATATCTATGTGTCAATTTTGGATTGATCAGGTACACTTATTTGGTCACATAATCTTGGAGGAAGGTGTATCAATGGACCCAAGGAAAGTTCAGGAAGTGGTTTCTTGGGAGCAACCCAATAATGTTTTTGATATTCACAGCTTTATGGTGTTAGTTGAATATTATCATAGGTTCATTTAGGACTTTTCCTATTTTGAATCACCTCTTTCAGAGTTAACCAAGAAGGGAGTAAAGTTTTAATGGTCTGGAGCATGTGATAATTCTATCTAGGAGCTGAGGAAGTGGTTGAAAATGATGCTAATCTTTATCTGACTAGAGCTAGGTGAGGAGTATATGGTTTTTTTATTCTTCTAGAATAGATATTTGATAAGTGTTCATAAAAGGAGATAGAGTTATGGCATATGGGTATCGATAGTTAAGGCCACCTGAATGGAACTTCCCTATGCACGACCTCAAGTTAGAATCACTTGTTTATGATTTGAAGTTTTCATGGCATTATCTGTTGGGAGAAAATTTTATGGTGTATACTTATCACAAGATCTGTAAGTATATCTTTTTTAAAAGATACATGAATCTCTGGTAGTAAAGATTGGTTGAGTATATGTAGTCATTTGACTTTGATATAGCATATACACCTGGGGAAGAAAAAAATGTTGTTGATGATTTAATCAAGAAAAATTAGACTCAGACTATTCAAAAATCTAGTGGTGAGTGGAAGTTGATGAATTTATTGGCTGAGATGAATGTCATGGTTCATGAGGGCCAGGAGAAGATGACTTTGGTATCAGTTTTAGTGGAGTCTACAATTTTTAGATGGATCATGGACATATAGTATAAGGATCTATAATGTTTGACCTTGAGATAAATCCTTTATGGTGGGTGTAACGTCCTGGTTCCGGAAGCCACCCAGAGGCGCCCCGTACCCAGTTGGTCACATGGACTCAAGCGCATTTCCCGAATTCCAGAGGCTGCCGACTAGAAGCGAGGGCCTTGGGTGTGTTAGTGGGGAAACTATTCCTATCCAAGAAGTACCAATAAACCTATGGGCAGTACACTCAGCCTAACCCCTCTCGTTTGGTCATACAAAATTATAAGACTCTCTGAGGAAGCACACTCAGTCAATTCCCCTTATAGTCTAAGGTAGTCAGGGAATCTCTGAGGAAGATCATGCGGTCAATTAACCTTATATCCCCAATTTCTAGAGACTCTATGAGGAAGCTCACTCGGTCAATTCCTCTTATAGCCTCAGGTCAATCACAGACTCTCTGAGGAAACTCACTCGGTCAATTCCTCCTATATCCTGGAATGGTTTAAGAAAATTCAAACAAAATAAAGATTCTCTGAGGAAGCTCACTCAGTCTATCCCCTTATAGTCTAGAAATCTCAAGACTCTCTGAAGAATCTCACTCAGTCTATCCTCATGTAGTCTATAATATCCAAGACTCTCTGGGAAGCTCACTCAGTCTATCCCCTATAGTCTATAATGTCCAAGAATCTTTGAGGAAGCTCACTCGGTCTATCCCCTTATAGTCTATAGCACCAGGTTCTCACGGTCCCGTGCCTTTTAGTGCATAATAATGATATAAGGCCAAAGTAAACCTATAGAGATACTTGGCTAACCAGTCTACATCATCTTAAGCATGTCAGAAAACAACACTCCATCCTACGATCACAGGGCATGGAAACAGGTATAACGGCCAAAAGGATGAACAAGACCAATAGGTCTTAAACAAAATAAGGCATGGGAAAAACATCCAATCATAAAAATTATCCTTATTCAGAGCCAAATTACCTATACACAAGAACACAAGCAAGGAAGGAAAAAAACAGGGGCAAAACAATAACACGTAATACCCCGTTCAAGGGTATTGGAGGAAATTGCACATAATGATCAAAGACTTTGAACAGAAAGGAACAAACCACCTACCTTGATGCTAGGAGATCAATTTACTTGAACCACAAGGATTGAATCTCCTTATAACGTCGTAGATCTATGAAAACTCACAAAACCTTCAACTCATGCTAACTTGAAAAGGATGAGCAATTGGAAAATGATGATCTAGAATAAGGAAGAGATTAATGATACTATTCCAACGCAATTGAAGGTGGTCAATTTGTAGAACGGAAGGAGGATCGGGGTCTCGAAGAAGATCTGCGGCCGTACCCTCGCTCTAGGATGAACCAAAGCTAAAAGAAGATGGTTCTGTCTGTCAGACGCGACCTCAGTGTGTTTAATAAAAAAACAAAGTACACGACGTGTACATTTGGAGTACACTACGTGTACAAGACTTTTCTGTACTCCGATTTAAGCGGCCTCCACATCACCCCTACATGGCCATGTGTGTGGCTCAGACAAAACCATCACACAACCTCACGTGACAAGGGAGTACATGGAGTGTACTCTTAAAGCACACGACATGCACTTCAAAAATTTCTAGAAACTCATCATTTCTCAAAAACTCTAGAAAAAGGAAAAAAATACCTAAAAGGAAGGTCCGAGTTTTTAAAAACTTCCCCCCTTAAAGAAATTCATCCCCGAATTTCCCTAGCGAGGTGCAGAAGAAGAAACCTCGAACAGCTCTGGCCAATGTGCTGCGATCGTACATCAGCCTCCCTCTCCCATTTTTCATCTTATACTTGCCCGTTATGCCATAGAACCCATACCAAAGGAACATACTGGCCACAAAGAACCTTTGTACTATGATCGACAATTAGGATAGGATGCTCGTTAAATGATGCATCCGCTTCGAGCTCAACCTCCTCAGGTTGAAGGAAATGAGACGAGTCTAAAAAGTAACTTCAGAGCTGGGAAACATGAAAGACGTCATTTATATCCTGGTACCTCTGAGGTAACTACAACTGATAGGAAACCGGCCCAACTCTCTCCAACACCTCAAACGGCCCGACATACCATGGTGAAAGATTACCCTGTCTCCGAATCCTCTTGTGTCCCAAACTTGGTGTGACTTGCAGGAAGACTTGATCCCTTACCTCAAACTCCAGAGGTCGTCTCCAATGATCAACATAAGACTTCTGTCGAGACTGTGCTGTAGCCATCCTCTTCCAAATCAACTCTATATGCTCTGAGGTCTCCCGAATAAGATGAGGTCCCAGCAAAACTGCCTCTCCTACCTCCAGCCAGCATAAAGGTGATCGGTATGGCCTGTCGTACAAATCCTTGTAAGGTTCCATATGAATAGTAGTTTGAAAACTATTGTTATAGGAAAACTACACAAGAGGTACATGCTTCTCCCAAGAACCTCCAAAGTCCAGAATTCAAGCTCGGAGCATATCCTCAAGCACCTAAATCGTACACTCGGACTGGCCATCTGTCTGGGGATGGTAAGCTGTAATCAAAAGTACCTATGTACCCAAACACTTCTAAAGCCCCTTCCAGAACTGAGAAGTAAAATGTGCATCCCTATCTGAAACAATGGAGTGCGTAACTCCATGCAGATGTACAATCTCTCAGATGTACAACCGCCCCAGCTCATCAACACTGAAGGTATCCTTGATTTGAAAGAAGTGAGAAACCTTCGTGAGTCAGTTAATGACAACCCATACTACGTCATTCCCTCGAGGAGACCTCGGAAAACCGATCACGAAGTCTATCGCGACGTCATCCCTCTTCCTCTCGGGAATGGGTAACTGCTGCAAAAGCCCTGCTGGTTACTGATGCTTCGCCTTAATGTGCTGACAAGTGGTACACCTCATGACGAAACCAGAAACATCCCTCTTCATAATTGGACACCAATACTAGTGGTGAAGATCACGATACATCTTGGTGATGCCAGGATGAAATGCCCAAATTGAGGAATGAAAGTCTCACATCAACTCCTCGCGTATGTCTGCTGGCACCCATACGCGTCCCTGGAAACGCAAGATCTCATCCTAATATGCTATCCATCCAGGAAGAGGGTCCTCTCCTGACATGCTTTCTCGTAGGACTAGGCCTTCAGAATCTGATAGCTGCCTCATTCTTACCCGATCAAGAAGAGTATAGGTAACATCCACAGAAGAAAGAAATGTATTCCCCTGATTGTCATGCACCTCTAAATGAATCTCAGAGAATAGAGTCATAATATTCCGCTCACTGCTGGCCTTCTGAACTGCCTATAACTGATTTCTCTTTCTCAGTGAATCAGCCACAACATTGCCCTTTCTGGGCATGTAGGAAACATCAATTTCAAAAGACTGAAGGTACTCAACCCGCCTTTGCTGTCTCAAATTCAGATCATGCTAAGTGAAGATGTACAAGAGACTCTTATGGTCAGTAAACACCACAAAGTTCTCTCCCAGAAGATAATGTCTCCAATAGAATAGGGCATGAACAACAACTGCCAAATCTAGATCGTGCATTGGGTAATTCCTCTCATGTGGTCTCAACTGCCGAGACCCGTACACAACGAATCCATATCCCTGCACAAGCACAACTCCCAACCCGATACATGAAGCATCGTGGTAAACAATATAGTTCTCACCAGGATTTGTCAAGACTAGTATCGATGCTGGAGTCAACTTCCCTTTCACCTCTTGAAAGGCTGGATCACAAGAATCTGACCACAAGAACTTCACCCCTTTCTTGGTCAGACCTGTCAGTGGTGATGCTAGGCATGAAAAGTCCTGTATGAAACGTCTGTAGTATCCAGCCAGCCCTAGAAAACTCCTCACCTCAAAGATGTTCTTTGGATTCTCCCAAGAAACCAAATCTATCACTTTTTATGGGTCTACTGATACTCCTTCCTCTAAGATAACATGACCCAAGAAGTGAATCTGGTCCATCCAAAAGTGGAATTTTGAGAGATTACCATATAACTGATGCTCCCTCGGTGTACTCAAAACAACTTCAAGATGGGTAGCATGGTCATGTCGAGTTTGAGCGTGCACCAAGATATCATCCACGAAAACAACCACGAAGGAATCCAAGTATGGATGGAACACTTGGTTCATCAGTTCTATGAAAACTACAGGCGCGTTCGTGAGACAGAATGACATAACCATATACTCGTCTAGACCATACTTGCTCCTGAAGGCTGTAAGAGGTATATCAGATGGTCTAACGTGCAACTGATGATAACTAGACCTCATATCAATCTTCAAGAACACACGGGCTCATCGAAGCTAATCAAAGAGGTCATCGATCCTCGGCAAGGGATATCCGTTCTTGACTGTCAAATGGTCAAACTTCCGATAGTCCACAAAAAGCCTGGGGGTACCGTCTGCCTTCTTTGCAAACATGACAGGAGAAACCCAAGGAGAAGTACTAGGTCAGATGAAACCCTTCGCCTGCAACTCCTCCAACTACTTCTTGAGCTCCTGCAACTCAGGTGTAGCCATCCTACAAGGAGTAATGGACACTGGTGCCACTCCTGGAATGAGCTCAATCGATAAGTCTACCTCATGCTCTGGAGGAAAACCTAAAATTCTTCTATAAAGACATATCTGAAATCATCCACCACTGGAGGATAGTATAACTGTGAAGTCCCCTAGTCATCTAGATATAGACTAGAAATATGGGCTGTAACTCCTCCCAACCCATGACGCTCTAGGCCCACTCTGCTCGCCTGGACATCCCATTCGCTTCTATAAAGAACAGATCCACCCTTAGGTGATACGAAACCCACCCTATGATGATAACAGTCGACGAATGCCTGGAAGGCAACTAGCCAATACATTCCTAGAATAAAATCATAGCTCGTCATCTCTAGGACATAGAGGTCCCATAAGAAGTGACACCCTGTAACCTCAAGGGGGCACTCTTTGCACTAACGTACACTAACCGCTCTAGTCCCCAACAGTGTGTCTAGAGTCAAAGTATCGGCAAAAGAAAATATACAGAGACCAAGACTCTCCGCAATAGCGATATATATAAATCTATGCGTAGAACCAGTATCAAAAAGAGTTGAAGATAAAACTGAGGCTACTATGATCGTACCTCAAACTATAGAAGGGCCGGGTTCCTTCTCCTGATGGGTCTGCTCCACTGCAAAAGTATGGCCTACTCCACAACCCTGTGACCCTACCTGACCACTCTGAGATGATCCACTCTACTGTCGCTGATAGCCTGGTGATTGACCACTACGACCACGAACACCACCTTGGCCTGAACGGCTGGTAGAACTCCAGTTCCCAGACTGGTGAGAAACTGGCGATGCATCTCTTGAATGTAGGGTCATAGAAGAACCCCTACCACCAGCTGTAGGTGAGAAGAACTAACAGAAATGCTAAATATGGACCATCTTGTAGTAAGATCAGCACTCCATCGGGTCTCTCAAGCACTGAGGCCTAGTATGCCAACTCCTCCCGCATTAGTAGCATACAACTTGGCGCCCGAAGATACATTCCTTCTACTCTGATCTCCTCGAGCAGACTCCCTGCGGCGCTTCCTGCTATCAGTAGGAGCAACACTAACTCTGGATGTCGAGCTGCCCTGGCTCATTACTCCAGAATCCCTCAGATTGTGCTCAGTGATTAGCGCCTGATTGATGATAGAGGATATGGAAGTCAACCTGAAGATGTTCAACTGTGAGAAGATGTCGTGCCTTAGACCATCCTCAAACTTCTATGTAAGGAATAGCTCATCGCCTCCTGGAATAGGCGTGAAACATTGCGGCTCTGTAAAGTGAGACGAGTAATCCATACCAGAAAGAGTACCCTACTCCAGATTCATAAACTCTCAGGATCAGTCGGCCCTCAAGGTCTCCGGGTACACTTAATCGTAGAAGATGCACCAAAACCCATCCCAAGTCATACTCTTCTGCTGTCCTGACTGCGAGATCACCTCCCACCACCTCTTGGAGGAGTCTTGGAGCATATAGGTCGCGAGATTCACCCTCTTCTCTGGAGGTATCTACATATGCTCAAAAATTTTCAGCGTGGCCTCTAGCCATGACTCTATATCCTGAGGTCCTCCTTCCCCTGAGAAAGTAGGAGGATGCTGCTGCTGGAAAACCCGTGTCAACTCTTCCATCAACGGGGCAGGAGGTAGCACTCCCTGGAAGGTCTGCATCATCCTCAAAAAATCTTCCCTACACTACGCATCGGCTCCTACAACTGGTATAACTGCTGGTGCCAAGGCTGTCATAGTAGGAGGATCTGCAGGAGGTCCCTGATCAGCCATATCCGGTGTCTGATCACCATCCGGCAGCTGACGTACAACTGGAGGACGTCTTGGTGGCATAACTTTGAATGTTCAAAAGCACACCTTAGATCAGGATTATCAAAGACTGAGAACACAAGAGTACAAGAGGGGAACAGGAGAAGGAAACATTCAAGTTTTACAAAACATGACTACATGGTGTGTATGAGAAATACACGACATGTTCCTTTAATCCATTCACATGGGTGTGTACTTCTGCCACAACTGGTCATGTAACGCACCAACCACACGACGTGTTGTCCCAACACACGGCGTGTACCTAAACTCTATTACCCTACCTGAGTCTCCTTACACAGATAACCCACACGGTCCTCTTAATCCTAGACTACACGACATGTTCACGAAGGATACAACATGTACTATACATGGTTTCAATGACCCGTGTTGTTAGTTACACGACCAGCTACACAGTTCAATCTACATGGCATGCTCCCTGAGAACACGACGTGTACTTGAAGGTTTTCCCTGGCCCGTATTTTTCATGACATGGCAGGGTACTTAGGTTACATGGCACAACATGTGATACCAGGACACGACGCGTATAATTTAAGTTTCATCCATTTTTGTCGTTAGTCACACATGTAGACACATGGTCTCTACAACACGGCGTGTACTCACCGTACATGGCATGTTTCTGAAGATTTTTCACAACCCCGTGTTTCTACCCACAAAGTCAGTGACACGGTTTAAAAACTACACAACATGTCTTCATAAAGTACACGCTGTGTAATCTAGGTTTTTCTAGGTAGTAGCTTAGAAACTGCTCTAAAGCCCAGAAAACACAAAAAACAAGCGATAAGGTGCCAAATTCCGATCCTTGAGGGCACATACTGCCCGTGAATCAAATCTTGGAATCCCATACATGTCATAAATAAGGGAAACAGGTCAATGATGCACCATGTTCCAATTCATGTGGCCCCATAGCACCTCATGAATCAAAATTTGGTATTAATTTAAGCAAAACACTTATACAGACACATTCCCTATCAAACAACAGAGATTCTATCAAAGAATATATCGCAACGGCATGCATAATCTACACAACGTCTATGAAAACAACATGCAATCGCTATTGAATCCTAGATGGCATGGCAAGAATGCATGGCATGTGATTTCTAGCAAGTGCCTATATGATACATGAGATGGAATACCCTAATATCATCGGGTTGTAATAGAAATAGAACCTCAACAATATCAATAATAACAACACAAATCAAGTGATTCACTCAAGGTGAAATCATATCAACTGTAAAAATTGAAAAAACTGAAGAAATTGCAATAAATGAGGTAGATTGGATTTTCCCTGTAAACGGGTTAGCTACTCCTGGGTACAACTTATTACCAAGTACCTATTCCGTCCTATCCCGAGATATAGGCTCCAAATAGTAAGTCAAGAGAAAATAATTCCTCTGATACCACTTTATAACGTCCCGGTTCTAGAAGCCACCCAGAGGCTCCCCATACCTGTTTTGTCACATGGCCTCAAGCAAATTTCCCCTAATGCCAGAGGCTGCTGACTAGAAGCGAGGTCCTTGGGTGTGTTAGTGGGGAAACTATGCCCTCATCGGCAGAGTACACAATAGAAGTAAACAACACATACAATAGCATAAGTAGTAAATATCCAACATCAGTAAACATCGGAAGACTAAAACAATAAACTGGAGAACAAACATATATATAAAATGATTCATGATACATATATCTAGGAAAGAATCCAAAAAAGTCACAATGATGAATACAATACTAAACCAAAGTACAAAATAAAAAAAGATAAGCAACTCCTCAACATCGCAAGCCTCGGCTTGGTCCCATGCTCTCCTACTCCAATGCAAGTCAAGTACCTAAAGTAGAAGGGTGCTTGACCTTGTCTATACTTGTAACAATATAATCTGTTTGGGCCAAAAAGCATGACCCAAATAGGGTGTGAGACTAAATCCCAGTAGGAAACCACCCAAAGATCTGTTCCTAACAATATGCGAGTATATGGCAGTTAATAATACAGTAAGTAGTAACAGTAAGAATTAAAAAGGATGATATAAAACAGTAAAAAATCAACAGATCTACAAGCAGTAATGAAGAAAAATGCTAACCACAACTAGGAATCCCTCTGGGAAGTACTCACAGCCATCCCCTCTAGTCCTATCCAAGAAATACCAACAACCCTCTAGGCAGTAAAATTAGCCTAACCCCTCTGGTTTTGTCATACAAAATTATAAGACTCTCTGAGTAAGCACGCTCAGTCAATTCCCCTTATAGTCTAAGGTAGTCAGAGACTCTCTAAGGAAGATCACACAGTCAATTACCCTTATATCCCCAAGGTCTAGATACTTTCCGAGGAAGCTCACTCGGTCAATTACTCTTATAGCCTCAGGTCGATCACAGACTCTCTGAAAAATCTCACTCGGTCAATTCCTCCTATAGCTTGGAATTGTTTAAGGAAATTGAAACAAAACAAAGACTCTCTATGGAAGCTCACTCGGTCTATCCCCTTATAGTCTATAAAGCTAAAGAATCTCTGAGGAAGCTTAATCAATCTATCCTCTTGTAGTATATAATATCCAAGACTCTCTCGGAAGCTCACCCGGTCTATCCCCTATAGTCTATAATGTCCAAGACTCTGTGAGGAAGCTCACTCAGTTTATCCCCTTATAATCTATAGCACCAGGTTCTCATGGTCCCGTGCCAGTCAGTGCATAATAATTCTATAAATCCAAAGTAAACCTACATAGCAACTTAGATAACTAGTCTACAACATCTTAAGCATGTTAGAAAACAACACTCCATCATACGATCACAAGGCATGGAAACAGGTATAACAACCAAAAGGCTGAATAAGACCAAAAGGTTGTAAACAGAAAAATGCATGGGAAAAACATCCAATCATAAAAATTATCCTTATTCACAGCCGAATTACCTCTACACAAGCACACAAGCAAGGTAGGAAAACAACATGGGAAAAACAGTAACACACAATACCCCATTCAAAGGTATTGGCGGAAGATGCAAATAATGCTCAAAGACTTTGAACGGAAATCCATAAACCACCTACCTTGATGCTAGGAGATTAATTTACTTGAACAATGAGGCTTGAATCTCTTTATAAAGTCATAGATCTATGAAAATGTACAAAACATTAAACCCACACTAACTTGAAAAGAGGGGGAATTGGAAAATGATTCTCTAGAATAAGGAAGAGCTTACCGCTGCGGTTCCAACGCAATCGACAGTGGTCAATTTAGAAAATGGACAGAGGCTCGGGGGCTCGGAGAAGATCCGTGGTCATACCCTTGCTCTCAGACGAACCAAAGCTAAAAGAAGATGATTCTGTCCGTTAGATGCAACCCCAGCGTGTTTAATGAAAAAAACAAAGTACATGGCATGTTTTTCTAGAGTACACGACATGTACTAGCCTTTTCCATACTCCACTTTAAGCGGCCGCCACATCACCCCTACATGGCCATGTGTGTGGCTCGGAAATGGCTAGCACACACCCTCGTGCAGCAAGGGAGTACATGACGTGTACTCTTAAAGTACATGGCGTGTACTTAAAAAATTTCCTAAAACTCCTCATTTCTCAAAAAATCCAGAAAAAGGAAAAACATACCTAAAATTAAGGTCGAGGTTCTTACAGTGGGGATTCAAATTTAGATTGGACTATTGATTAGGATGAGACCATCTATTTCTGGAATCGGGTTATTGTAACTATGAGCATACAAGAGGATACAATGCATGAGTTTCATGCCTCTAAGTTGGCGGTGCATCCAAGTGTGACCAAAATATATCATCACCTACAATGACTGTTTTTGTGGCTAGGTATATAGAAGGTGATTGTAGGGATTGTGACACAATTCTATACCTCTCAATTGGTGAAGGCTTAGCATCAACAACCAGGTGATTTTTTTTATACATTTCCCATCATAGAATGGAAGTGAGACAATGTTAGTATGGACGTTTTGATGGGTCTCTCGATGACACCTTGGAAGAATGATTCTATCTAGGTGATTGTGAAACATTTGAAAAATGTAGAATATTTATTTCCAATAGGAGAGACTTTATTAATGGATCAATTGGTAGAATTATATGTTCATAAGATATTCCATCTACATGGCATGCCATGAATTGTTGTTGTAGAAAATAAGTTACACTTTACTTCATGATTATAAGAGGGAATACATAAGGTTCTTGACACACAAGTTTTATTGAGTATGGATTTCCACCCTTAGAGAGATTGGTAGTTGGAAATTACTTTACATGTTCTTGAGGATGTGTTGAAAGCATCTGTTATGGACTTTGATGGGTCTTGAGAGAGATACCTAGGACTTGTGGAGTTTTCCAATAACAACATTCATTAGGAAACTATAAAGATGGATCCATACATGGCTCTTTATGGTAGACCATGTAGATCATATCTATGATGGATGGATTTCATGACCCGACCTAATGAGGTCTGACCCATGAATACCCCAAGCCCACCTCTAATAGGCTAGATGCTGGAGATCAACATCGAGTAGGCATATCCCATAAATGGATGGTACTCTCATAAAATACCTGTACATAGGCACACATATCCAATCCCACAAAAATGATGAATTGTAAATAACTAAATGAATGCATGAATACATCTAAGATCCCTTAATAGAGTATGATAGTAAAGTTTTGAAAGGGAAAAAGGGAACAAATAAAAGACAAACCAAAAAACTGTAAAGATCCCACCTTCTTCAATGGTGAGGACTAAGTCAAATGCAAGAATCTGGAAACCCCTCATCCCAACAAGATCCATCTACACTCCACCCATTCCCATTCCTCTAAGGAAACTGTTTAAAGGGTTTTCATTTTTACAATAAACTACACGTGAAGGAAAATCCCATGCTAGGGTGAGTATAACAATACTAAATTAGACACCCCCAAAACACTAAACACAAAGCACCAAGTATATTCAACTAAATAAAAGATATAAAAATCAATGTTTAATCGAAGAAAGGAAGAATAACCCAAATATACTTAGGAAATAAACCACACCATAAGGTGGTTATCACCGACATCCAGCCACATGATTCTGTTCAAAGTAAAGGTAATTCGGGGATAACCCACTCCACGAAACATGCTACCACCTGAGACACTCAATGAAGAGGTTTAGGTCATTGTAAACTATCCAAGGAAGCTCACTGTTCTAAGGGGACCGTGATATACAGACATGGGGTTATGCCCAAAATCATTTGGGTATACAACAAACCCATTATAGATCAACTTTCTATATAGGGGATCATATTTATACGATTTTAAAATCCCTATCGATACGATCTACTAGATGGAGGATCAACACCCTTCTCAGGGAGGTCACACTTATTCCACAAACTCCAACTAAGGATGATAGAGGATCACACTCTAGTCTCATAGAGGGACACCACAAGTCTATCTAAGACTTAACCTCTAGAGGGGATCACAATCTAGTGATGTGGATGTAATGCTACACTGTACACTCTAGGAATAAGACCAAGAGAACACACTCAACCTATACTGGTCCAAACTAAGATGATGAATATCCTCAATCACTCTTTAAGGGACTAAATGGAATGTCAGCGTGTCCCAAGGGGTATATGGCATGTCCCAAGGGGTATATGGTGTGTTCCAAGGGGTACACAATGTGTACATCTATCCTAAGTCTTTCCAGTTTGGAAGAACCTGACAAAAAATGTAGTCTCTATGTACATGGCATATAGAATGAGAACACAGTGTGTAGAGACACATGGTATATTGACCATTTCGGATGGCCACACTTGTGTACCAAATCCATGTTTGTGTATTGGTCCATGTATTCCAAGGCATGTCTGTGTGGGAGTACATGATTTTTCAGTTCCCACGTACTCAAACCCATGTCCGTGTAATTCCGAAGTACATGCCAAATCAACTAAGGAGGGTCACACATTTTTTGAAATGGGTCACAAGTCGTATGATAGTTATCTTCATCCCAAAACCCTAGCCGTTACTAAACAGGGCTCACATGATGTGTAATACCGTATTACATGCTGTGTTCTATGGGATTTTCCAAAATCCCAGATTCTGCTCCACACACCTCAGCCGATGCTTTGGCCCTCAATTTAGTGGTATCATTATCATGAAACTAATGATCCATGGTCTTTTTTACATTCCATCACTGAATATATTCCTTTTATTATCATATATTCTCACAAAAAAATTAAATCTTCATTATTTTTCATAAGCATAAGAATATCGAAGAATGAAAAATCACGAATCATCCATTGTATGAGTATCTATATCTCTATCATCACTCCTCCATTTCATTATTCTGATAATAGATCTATGATATTGGATCATTGCGCCAAGAAACATGTGAGAATTGATCGATTAATTGAAAATAGTCAAGTTGCGGTCCAAATGAAGAACGCCCATGAAAAACGATGAATCAGGGGAGAAAAGTACAAAAACAAACAAGAGGAATGAACCTAGATCAATGTTCATATTTGTATCGATTCATTTCCATAATATAAGCAATGAATAGATTCACATTAATTTTCCCAAATCACCCTATAAAAGAACCATCCTATAAGGAGAACAATTTGAAAATCAATCCGTTAGTAAGTTGATTTGTGTTCATCATAGAAATTAAGAATGGGAAATTAAGAAAATTGAAACACATTCCATACATTGATTTGGTTTGATCACTGATGAAGAATTATTTCTTTGTCACGTTCATTGGAAAGATCTGTCAAATCAGTTGTGCATCGATCCATGATTGTGTCATTGTTTTCTTGAGAGAATTATCTAGAGCTCTCTCCAATGGTCCTATGGAATCTGCAGGGTTATGCGGATAACCCCAGATTTCAAATATAACAATCTGTTTAGATATTTAAAAATCACCACATCATCAAAATAGAATTAAATAATTTTCTTTAATAATTTTATTCATTTTCTCATATGAGATTAATTTTCCAAAAACAACCCATGCTGACTAATGTTAAGTCATGCCTAGGGTAAAACTAAAATTTTGAACTCAATGATTCCATAACACTTATTATAAGGGCACCCATTTATGAGTTATTCCACTTTTTTAGGAAAACCGCTCGTGTGTGATATTTTGTATATTTAATATATTTAAGACATTTATTTCGGGAACACTGGGCCTTGTAATCACACGCCGTCTCATCAAATCATATTAAAAATAATCCATATAATATTTAAAAATAAAACACAAAAAATTAGAGATATTATATTCTCCTCTTCTTAGAGATTTATGTCCATAAAAATCCAAAATTAGGGCTACACAAATAGATGTGATTATTGAGCAAGAATATGATCCTTCCACTCCCATATGCTCTCCCAGAGATTCCCCTATTTCCATTGGAAACAAAACAAAGAAATTTATCTCTAATAAAGGATTATTTCATTCTAATCATGGATCTCTACTAGGTACTCATCAAATGTTTCTCCATCCTCGATGTCCATCTCTCCCCAATTGATAATGTGTGATGGGTCATGAATGTACCTCGTCGGCTACAACACATGGAAGATATCATGTACCCAGTCTAACTAAAGTGGTATAGATAAGAAATACACCACCTCACCAAATCTATGAAGTATATAAAAAGGACTAATGAATCTTGAAGAAAACCTTATACCATGATCAAATATACTGCATGTAGAGGCATCCCAAGCTCTGTACTAAAATATTCTCTCGAATTGCTAATAAGTGGCCCGACTTGGTGGGTTGGTCTATGATCATCCATATAGAATCATGTACCCAAGACATACATGATTATCCCATTACAGATTCCATGGATATCTCATCCCACTTCCACTCTGGCTCCTTAAGGGGTTGAGTTAAACCCACCAAGACTTGGTGCTCAACACTCACTTACTGAAAAGTTAGGCATCGAGAGACAAACTATGCAACTCTTTTATTATACCTGACCACCAAAACTAACAACAGAGGTATTGGTATATCTTTACCACACCTAGATATAATACCAAAGGATATGTCTGAAACTCTCTTAGAACCTCCTCCCATATAACCACTAATACCATCGTCCATCCCCTGAAAAGAAATACATGCTTCCCACCTTTTGAAAATCCATCAAGAGCATGTCTAGGGGATATCAGAGTACATGGGGTCGCATAGTTGGTATCACCAAGATTTACCACCCAGAATCATTTTAAGAGTCAATGGGTGAAAACCATTGATTGGAGGTAAGCTTCCCCATCTCCATACACAAAGGATAATCGCAATGAGGCCAACTGCTCTAATGCCTCATTCAACAACTGAAAAATAGATCTCCTGCTGAGAGAATCTACTACCACATTCCCCTTCCCAGGAGTATAGAAAATATCAAAGTCATAGTCTTGGAGGAACTCTATCCATTGCCTCTATGCCAAATTAAGATCCTTCTGAGATAAGATGTACTTGAGAATCTTGTGGTTAGAGTACATGATAAATCTCTCTCCCATCAAATAGTGTTGCCACATCTTCAATGAAAAAACTACCACTGCTAACTGAAGGTCATGGGTCACATAGTTCTACTCATGTGGTCTCAACTGGAGTGAATGATAGACAATGACTTCCTTCCTCTGCCTTATAACACAACTGAGTCTGATCCCTTATGTATCATATAACACTACGTACTTGACAACCTCATCCGGTAAACTCAATATGGGAGCACTCATCAACCACTTCCTTATCTCCTGAAAGCACTACTAGAACTTTTCCATCAATATAATTGGATTCCATTTCCTGGTCAAGGATGTAAAGAGAGCTTCCACTCTAGAAAGGTCAGGTACAAAACTTCGATAGTACGCAACCAATATAATGCAACTCTACACCTTAGTAACACTATTGGGTGGGTTCAATGAAAGCACTACCTCAACCTTCATTGGATCAATTGCAACTATAGCTTCTGAGATGATGTGTCCTAGAAAATTGACCTATCAAATCCAAAATTGAAAATTTGAGAGCTTCTTGAAAATTTGGTGCGATCATAGTGTGCCAAGGACCATCCTAAAGTGTCTTGCATGCTCCTCCTTGGACACTATATACACTTGGATGTGAATGATGAAGACTACCGTGAACCAGTCTATGAAATTTTCAAATATTTGGTTCATGAGTCCCACGAACACTACTGGGGTGTTTTTCATGCCAAATGACATCACCAAGTACTCATACTGACTTTAGAAACATCTGAATGCTATCTATGATATATCGTCATCCTGTACTTGTAGATGGTGATAGCTTGATATGAGGTCAATCTATGAGAACCATCATGCTAATTTCAACTGATCAAAGAGTTTATCAATCCTCAGTAGTGGATACTTGTTATTCATGGTCACCTGATTCAATCCCCAATAATCCACACACAATATCAAGCTTTTGTCTGCCTTCTTAGAAAAAAAAAAACTGGGGCTGCCCAGGGGGAAACATTGGATCTCACAAATATGTTCTATTATAAGTCCTCCAACTACACCATCATCTCTAAAATCTCTACGGTATCCATCTGATATGATGGTGAAGATATCAGTGCCATCCAAGTATTCAAGTAAATGAATAAATATACCTCTCATTAGGGAAGAAAACTAAGCACACCCTCAGAAAATATATCCTCATACTCTACCACCTCTGTAAGAAACTGAAAACTCACAACATCCACAACACCAAGGGTCAGGCTAGCCAACTGATGAGTAATCGGCATCACCCTCATACGTATGAGTCCATTCTATGCTGCCGAGTTTTCATTTTCACCAACAAAAGAAAAAACTCATTCCATCACTGTAGACACACCACACTCATCACCTAAAATAGTCGATCTATAATGAAATGTAGATAGCCAATCCATACCTAAGATGACTTCATAAGGCCTCATTGATGCAAGAAAGATATCACATACAATACTCTGACCTCCAAGAATTATGTTGAACTACTGTTATAAGTGTGAAATCACTGAGTCACTTCCCATTAGAGTCTCCAACCACAGGGTTCGAGACAAAATATCAACCAGAATATCTAATTCTTAAACCATAGAAGTGGAAAGGAATAAATGGACAACACATGTTTCTATTAATACTTCAGATAAAGTAGAGGATACATAGTTTATACCTCATATCATACCTGGAGTCTGGGGGTCATAGGCGTCCATAGACTATAACTAGCCTTGTCCCTATCCACGAGCTCCCTGAGCAAGGCATGGGCCACCTGAGGTTGGTGGTGGTAATAGGTTGAACCTCCAACCACCTCCTACTACCTTGGAAGACCTTATACTACATCCAATTCCCAATGGAACACCCTGTTCTTGCCTTTTCCTCTACTTTAGTAGTCCCTAAAATTTCTCCCGATCAATTGTATGATAGGTCGGGCAATATCGTTCCAGATGAGCTCGGTCGTCGCTAGAGAAACACCACCTGCCCCTTGATTGATTTGAGCCACCATGAGATCCCTTCACTATTGACCCTGAGTCTTGGGATCATCTCTTGAAACGTCTGACCCACTTGGATCCCTGTGAATGCTATCGACTACCTGCTGCTGAGGTCTCAGCTACCGGGTTCCCACTATTAGATCCCACTATTGGTGGCCACTCTTCTATAAAACTTTCTACCAATAAGGCTCTTTCAAGTACTCTAGAATAGGTGGAAATTCTAAGAGATATCATTGACTACCTGGTGTATCGGTGCAAGACCTGCTCAAAAGTTCGATCCCTAAAGAACCGATCACTCTCCATATCGAAAGAGTAACATGAGTGATCAGTGAATCTTACTAAGTAATCTGCCATGGTCATATTATCCTACTGTAGATTCAGAATCCCTTGTATGTATACCGATCAAAAAGTGTCCATATTGAACTCCTCTATGAAGAGACGCTTGAAGTTTTCCCAAGAGAGAGCTGTCTTATCATGTGATTGAGTCCCCAAGCTCCACCATCTTCAAGTAGATACCTAAATAAGAATATATAATAGGACTTTCATTGGGTCTGTAGGCGTCCTCACATGGAAGAAAATGCGAGTGAATTCCTCTAGAAAATCCCCATTCACTTGGGGGTCTAGCTCACCATGAAACCTAGGAGGTCACAACCTCTAAAAGTCATGCAATGTAATCATCCTGTGTGCATACTCAACTGGCAGGGATGGTGCTATATTATACTCAACGGGTGATGGTATAAATGGTAAACTAACCATAAGTGATATCTCTAGTACAAAACCCTATACTGATTCCATATCACTAGGTGAATCATCCTAGTGATCATGCAATGGAATCCTGGTTAGCTGTCTATGTAGAGCCATTCTAAAATTTGAACAAGATGTACCATGGTCAAAGAGTATATATGGGGATACTACTCATGAAGGACATGGAAAACAAAATTATTCCTATATGATTTATGTTCCAAAAAGTTTCAACATATGAAAATGTTTAAATGTATCGAGATTAAAGTTAGGTGATCAATGTCCTGATATATAGATATGTTGGCCGCTGCACTAACACTGGAATCCCTGGTCTGAAAGAAAAACTCTAAACACTAAAAACTATTTCCCTGAAACAATATCACTGTCTCTGGTCCTAAGGTAGAACCAATATTCTTTGATACCACTCTATCACGACCTGAACCTTCGTGTTCCAACCCATGACTACCCCAAGCCTACTGCTAATATACTAGGAGCTGGCGACCAATGCTAATTAGGAATATCCCACAAATGGGAGGAATGTTCCTTATGTATCTGAACACACACACACATCTGAAAACCGACACAATGATAATATATAGATAACTAAAAGAATGGATGCATACATATTAGATCCCACAATAGAGTATAATAGTAAAGTACTGAAAGAGAATAATGGGCCAAATATAAACCCAACCAAAAACTATAAAGAGTCCAACCTACTCCATGGGTAAGGACTAAGTCAAATGAAAGCACCTAGAAAATGCCTTGGTCTAAAAATCAGCAGTTATGTTCAAACCTCTCCCGGTCTTCCAAAGATACCATCGAAAGGGACACCATCTACTCAAGACATGACATGTGTGGGAAAATCCCATGAAGGGGTGAGTATAAAAATACTCATTAGGACACCCCAAAAACACTAAACATGATGCACAAGTACATCTAGATCAATACAAGATATTTCAAGAAATGTATAACCGAATCAAGGAACAAGAACCCAAATATACCCAAGAAAGACACCACACCATAAGGAGGTCATAACCATTTACCATACATAGGATTTTGTTTGATGCAACGCTCGTTACGGGAGAACCCACTCTATGAGCCATGCAACCATAAGATAGAATCGACGAAGAGGTATGGGTCATGGTGCCCTACCCAAGGGAGATCATTGGTCTTAGGGGACCATAATACATAGACTTGTGGTCACACCTAGATTTTTTGGAGGACACCACAAACCCAGTCTCAATTAACCCTCTATGTTGGGGATCATATGTTAATGATTCCAAAAACCCTACTAATATGGATTGCTAGATAGAGGTTCAAATCCCTTTTTAGGGAGGTCACACCGATTCCACAAACTCAAACTAGGGATGATAGAGGATCACACTCTAGTATCATTGAGGGGCCCCACAACTTAATCTAAGACTCAACATCTAGAGGGGATCACAATCCAATGATGTGGATGTAATGACACACCCTACCCTCAAGGAAAAGGACCAAGGTAATGAAATAAACCTATAATGGTCCAAAATAAGAAAACAAAGAGCTTCATGAACTCTTGAAGGGACTATATGGCATGTCCCAAGGGGTACAGAACATGTATAACTATCCCAATTTATACCTGTGTGGAACCTCATACGACATGTAGTCTCCATGTACAAAGTGTGTAGAATGAGTACATGAAATGTATAGACACAAAATTTATATCCCATGTATCTTGTATGTGTACTGAATTCGTGTCTGTGTATCATTCCGTTTATGCCATGACATGTCCTGTTGGAGTACACAGTGTGTCCCTATCTGTGTACTCTAACCCATGTCCATGAACTTCTTAAGTACACGATGAATCAACTAGGGAGGGTTACATTATGTGTGATAGGGGTCACACACCATGTGATCATTATATTCATCCCGAAATGTTATCCATTTTTTTCAGGGGCCCACACACCATGTAATCCTGAATTAAATGCCATATTCTATGAGATTTTACCAAGTCCCAGATTTTTCTTGGTGCACCTCGTCCAATGAACTATCCCAAGATCTGGTGGTCTCCTAACCATGAAACTAAAGATCCGAGGATATTTTTCTATGACATCACTGAATCAATGTATTTCATCATTAGATCTACTCACAAAATGGATCAAATAGTTATTCTTCTTTGTACACTGAAGAACACCGAAGAATTCAAAATCAGGAATTATCCATCTTCCGATTCAATCTATCTCCATCATTTCACCTCTTTCGTGCCATGATGATCCCATATATATGATATCAGATTATTGAACTAAGAAACATGTGCACAAATATTGATTAATCTAGAATAGTGGAGTCACTGGCCAAAAGAAGAATGCCCATGATGACTAATGAATCAGGGGAGAAAATCCAAAAAAAAAACATGATGAATGAACCTCGTTCAATGTTCGTGTTGATCTCATTTCATTTCTATAAGATAAAAAATTAAGAGATTCAAATTAATTTTCCCAAATCATCCCATAAAAAACCTATCCTACATGGTGACCAATTCACAAATCAATCTGTTCGTCGATTGATTTTCATTCATCAAATAAATTAAGAATGGGGAATTCAAGAAATTGAAACACATTCCCTACCTAGATTAATTTTGATCACTAACAAATAATTATTTCTTCATCATGTTTGTTGGAAATATCCATTGAATCAATTGTGCATTGATGAAAAATCCATGATCATGTCACCCTTTTCTTGAGAAAATTCTTCAAATATCTCTCTAACGATCCTATGGTGTCTTTAGGGTTATGAAGCTAACCTTAGACTTCCAACATAACAATCTATTTAAAGAATAAAAAATCAATGCGTCAGTTAAATGAAATGAAATTATTTAATTTAATTATTTTATTAATTTCTGCATCTTTGATGGCTTTCCCACAAATTATCCAGAAAGATTAATGTTAAGTCACACATAGGAAAAAAAATCCATTCTTAACTCAACGATGCCCTCATATTTCTGATATAAGAACCCATTTTGAAGTTATTCTACTTTGTAAAGAAAACTGCGCTTGCATTCTATTTAATATATTTTAAACATTTATTTAGGGAACACATAGACATGGAATTGCACGCCGTGGGAATAACACGTCTAAAAAATAATCCATATAATATTTAACAATAATACAAATAAAATAAGAGACACTAAGATGGAGTTAGGTGAGTCAGAGTTGTTGGGATCAAGTCTCATGTTGGAGATGTTGGGGTAGGTTAAAATAATTTGGAAGCATATAGATATGGTTCAGAGCAGAAAAAAGTCATATTATAATAGACAATGAAGATCTAGTGAGTTTATAGAGGGTTATCATTTATTCCATTAGGTGTCTCATAGGTTGGGTCACTATAGGATAAAGAGATAGTGCAAGTTGGATCCCCGGTTTGTTGGACTATTTGAGGTTATGGGGAGAATCAGGATGGTGGAGTATTAATTGGATCTTCCACAGAGATACAATGTTATGCATGAAATTTTCCATGTGTTACTTCTATAGTATCCCCCCGACCCTTATCATGTGATCAATGTGGATGATGTATATCTTGAGAGTGATACATCATTTGAGGAGCGTCCGATACATGTGTTGGATTGTAGTGAGAGATTTTTTGGTGAAAGACTATGCTGATAGTTCATGTACTGTGATAAAATGGATGGGTTTAGGTGGAAACATTGTAATGAGAAGTAGATATAAGGGATTAGTGGAATGATCTTCTTGAATAAAGACCTTAGAGATTAATGGGAGTAATTCTTGAGGAGGAGCTACTATATGGTGGGGATATTATAAGATCTTCACTTTTTTTGGAGATTTCTCAAGATTTCTTTCATGTATTCTTTTTTTATTTTTTTGAGAATATTTTTTTTGGGTTTCATCTTGGGTATGTTGGGGTAAAAAACTAAGAAAAATCAGAAGGGTGAAATAAAGTTCATGGTTTGTGCTTTGTTTTCCCAAATCATGCACCCTATCCTGGTAAACCATGTACCCCTCACAGAGAGGGATTTTAGGGCCGACATATGGATTTTCAAACTTTGAACCCTCTTAAAAGAAACCATGTACCCCCGAGAAGAGGAACATGGTTATGGCACATTGTTTGGAAAATAGTGCGCCTCTACCTAGGAAACTGTTCATGCATTTATAATTAACCCAAAAGTTTGTTTCAATTGTTTTGAAATCAACCCCTAATATTCTCTAGCTCGACCCTAAACATTCTATCACATTTTTGTAGGATCTCTGATGAATTCCTAGGGCTCCTAACCTCTGTTCTTTGTAATTAAAATCTTGTGTTGAAGATCTATACCCCTCCCGGTAAGTTATTCTCATCCAGATTGGTTTCTCGTCTCTCTCCCATTCTGCTTACATCCTTTAGAGGGTATTTTACCCTTTTTGGATTATATCTAGATCTTTGTTTGATATATATTGTTTAGTTTGATCTTGGATCTAGGATTTGAATAAATATTTCATTATTCATTATAATTAGGGCTATTCAACTCAAATTGGGGATTTTGATTTGCGAGCGTTCACCACTGATTTTTAGGTAGGAGGTATATTATTCAAATACTAATATCACGATTTCAATTATTTTCATGTAATTGTAAAATAGATATTTGGTGTTTAAAAATTTAGTTTCTTAATTTGAATTAATGAATTTGGGAAACTAGTTAATTAAATGGTTTGTGAAATTGGGGGTTTTGAGATCATTAAATAATATTAATTAATTAATGAATTAATTAATGGTAATTGATATGATTATGAAATTGATAGAATTGGAATAATTAGTTATTGAATTAATTTAGTTGATATTGGGAATTTTGAATTTTATTTATTAATTGTTGAATTAATTATTGGAGATTGTTGTGTTTATGAAATTTATTGATGCGATTAATTAATTTTTTAATTAATTAATGGAATTTGTGTGATGAATTAATTATTTAATTTATTAATGGAGTGATGTAAATATGAAATGTTTAATTTTTATTAAATAATTGGTGAATTAATTAATGGGTTGTCATGGTACATGTAATATTGTGATGCATGTAAAATTATGATATATGTGATATACTTGTGTGGGACATGGTATGCTGCATCAAAATATCATAGTGATAAATTCATATATGTGTGTGGGACATGATCTAATGCATTAGAATATCATATTGATAAATTAATATTCATTTGTGGGACATGGTTTGATATATCAAAATCCGATAATGATAAGTTGATATTCATGTGTGGGGCATGGTTTGCTGCATCAAAATACTAAAGTGATAAATTGATATTTTCATTTGGGACATGGTATGATATATAAAATCCTATTGTGATAAATTGATATTCATTCTTGGGATATGGTATACTGCATCAAAATCCCATAATGATTATTAAGTTGTGGGGAGGGGACCGAGGCTTCAAATACCCACAGGGTGTTAGACATGACGTTCTACGCTTATGAGTTGGTATTTTTTCCTAATTCCAATTGGATATAATATGAATTAAAATGAAATAGATAATTAAATCCCATGCGTTTGAATTGATTATGTGATATGGTTAAGTCTCTAACACGGGCCGAAGAAGGTATTTTGTTTTGGTGTTCTTGGAAACCTAAGAGTTTATGTGGTTAATTTAAAGAATAATAAATTTGATAACTGTTTTCTTGTAAATTTAATTTATTAATTATACACCTATATACACTTTTATTGGCTGCATATTTTTTTAGATACCATTGGTGGTGGTCTACTAAGTTGTACTCACACCCTACTTAGGATTCCTGATCGGTACCTGATCATACTTCATTGTTGAAGGAAAAGTTAAGGGAAAGAGACTTATATTAGATGGATGAATTAGGATGGAACATAAATGAGGGAACCTAACATGGTTTGGGACCCACTTGGGAGTTTTTAGTGTGTTTATTTATTTTGGATTTCGCATATTGACACTTAACAAATACATTATCATGGAATATCTACTATTTAGTTTTGGTATTGTTTTTTATTCCTTGGTCATAATGTGATATTGGTATCATTCTCGTTATAGTTATATTATTTGGTTATTTTTTATTTATTTTTGCTATTGTATTACTCTGATAAAGAGGGTATCATCTTCCCATGATCGATATTATACCCTACCTACTAGACGAAATCCTATAGCGTGTGAGGAGGCGCATTTTAGGTTATGTAGTGGTTTGGAATGGGGCACCAGAGTGTGGAACCCATGACAAGACATTACACTACTCCACTATATCCTCTTTATTTTGAATTAATATATGGATATTTCCAGTATATGGTAGATTATAATATTTTTATTTGTGTACATATAGGTTGTAATGTCTCTTAGTTATTGGATACATGTATATATCGACTATCAAAGCTTAATTTTTTTGCATATACTTGTGTTACATGTGTTTATACAGACAAGATATAATTGATTGATGTATAATTCTTATTTATACAATTTTGTGATGCTTCTTGGTTTTGTACACATGGGGTTGCTATAGTGATGTGGTTGATAATATATTTTATTGCGGTTGTGATGTATATGAATAGATGTGTAGAGTGAATTATTTAGTGGATGAGATAACTGTAAGTTCCAAGCACAACAGAAGCGTGGGAGGTATGGTGCCCAACAATGATTTTTTCCATATTCAATGAACAATTTGAGATCAATGCGATGATGAACACCAGTATCCACATAATTGAGTCAAGGTTTTAGAAAAAGGAATAGAAACATGAACTAATTGAGTAGATCAAAATATTTTTTTAATTAATTTAATTAAATTAAATAATTACATTCAAGGTGATTCTTTCTTCATTGATGGGTCCAACCATAGATCTGTAGTGCACCTTTGTTTCATTGTAGAGATCAAGGGTAGATCTCCTCTAGTATAGATCCACATGTGTTCCATGTATCTCCAGATGTTGTTGAAGGAGCGTCTAGGTAATTGCACAAAAGATCCTTGTTCTTGCGATGTAGACCTATGATCGTATTGAGAAATGATTCCAAAGAGTTCTCCTTGATCTGGTAGAGGAGGATCTCTCTCATTATTGAGAGCATTCTTGGAGAGGGAAGAACTCTCTAGTCTTGAGATCCTTTTTTCCAATTTTTTGTGCACAACCAATTAGCTAGCTATTGCTTGTCGTATGATAACATGAAAGTAATAATATAACCAGGAATTTAATTCACTAGGTACAATAAATAATTAGAAAAAGTGCCTTTACTTATTTTATTATTCCATGTGAAACCCCCTTGTTAAATAATAACAAAAATACTATTATTTCCATGACATGTTCTTAACTTTCAAGTTATATTTAAATATTATTTAATCAAATAATATTTAATATTATTTCTCACCAAACCCTTAACTCGGTCCTCCAATCCTCCACCATATTTATTGAACCTTGAATAATGACTATTTATTTATTAAATAAATATCACTACATTATTCACAAATAAATAAATAAATATTATATTCATGAAATAGTAAATAAATATTTTTAATTATTCCACCAACACTATATTCTCTCGAATAACTAGTGCCAAAACAAATGCGATCACAAATCCATAAATAATTATTAAACCACAACTAGGAATAATATTTATTTAACTTGTTAAATAATAAATAATATAGTATTCAACTAAGATACTAGATACACTTAGTGTGTGACCCTCTAGGCCTTTTTCTATGTGAAAATAAGAGGAAAATCCTAAAGTACAAGGTTAGCATCTAGAAACACACTAAGGAACCCATAAGGAAATAAGTTAATGCTGCAAAAACATTTCACATCATATGAATGATTAACATGTAATATAACTCCTTTTCATCGATATCTCCAATCAAGCGGGTTGCATGCATGTGCCATCAACCCATGTGCTCTATTTCTCATTCTTTGACTTCTCGAAATTTGAACTTTCCTATAGAAAACCATGAACAAGGATTTATTTAGGCTATATCATTTACATCAAAGGTCCCAAAATAAAAACTTCCATTATGGAATAGAAGGGAAAAATCCTTTCTCGCATTATTTGTTAATGTATTATTACTCATGACGCAGCCAACATATCCTACCTTTCCATGAACATATGTCATCATGATTTTCACCAATATATCTATGTGAATGAGTCATAATACCCATTAATAATAATATTAATTTCTAATAACCAATACAAACATCTACAAATAGGAACATCCAATGACACTTATAAATGTTGATTTCTTACTGGCATGTCTCGTTCTCATAATATCCTCCTAGACATTACCAAGGGTGTACACCATGATAAGGTACCTCAAATTCTTATGAGTCTCTACCCCTAATAGAATTTATCATTTATGTCCCTCAAATAATATCATCTGGATATAGAACATATATCGAATTATAGTGTCATGGCACTTCTAGTTTCTTATCATAGCACAAAACTGCTATGAAATTTTAGTGAGATAGCTACTCTTGGGACATTATCACATGCAATGTTAAGCATAAGAAAAATAATTATGTGAAAAATAGTTTATTGATATCCATAAAATTTATATATGTTTATCATAAAGTATAAAGAAGTTGGTTATAGGGAACTAACTCTAACAGAATCCCATTTTCACTAGAGATAACTGCTAATGACCTTCATTCCAATAGCTCTCACATGATACTCATGCTTCTGCTAAGATAGGCCTTTAGTCATGGGGTCTACCATGTTATCTTTCACAGAAACTCTTCTCACTAAAACATGACCCCTTTAATAGAAATCCCTCAAGAGGTGATACTTACAGAGTACGATCTTTGTCCATTGATGTACCCTTGTATCTTTTCAAGAGACACATCTGTAGTATTATCACAATAAAATATGATATATTCTTTACTTATAGGTACCACATCATGATACTGGACAAAGTTTAGAATCCAGAAATATTCCTTGGCTACATCAGAAGATTCTATATACTCAGACTCTACTATAGAATCCGCGAAAACTAGATAATTTGTAGTCTTCCATCTCACATATCCTCTATTGAGATAAAAAAATATCCTAATTGTGACTTCACATCATTCTGATCTATATAAAAACAAACATCATCATACCCTCTGATGACAAGCTCTTCATCTCTTGTATACACCAAAAACATATCCTTAGTTCTTCTCAAATACTTAAGGATAGTCTTAACAATAGTCTAATGTTTTTATCCATGACCTTCTTGACATATTTTTACCATTCTTAGTGTATATTAAACATAAATTCTATTACATAACATGGAATACATGATAGATCCTATCGCTGAATCATATGGGTTCTTACTCATTCTATCTTTCTCATGTTGTGTTTGGGGATAAATTTTCTTAGAAATATGTAAACCATGTGACAATAGAACCAATACCCTCTGGGAATGTTACATGCTAAATCTATTTAGTATTTTTTCAATATATGTACTTTGAATTAGTCCAAGTAGCCTCTTGGATCTATCACAAATGATATTGATCCCTAGAATGTTGGCTACTTCGCCTAATTCCTTCGTGGAGAAGCACTTGTTCAACTAGTCTTTAACTGACTGTAAGACTAGTATGTCATTTCCAATAAGTAATATGTCATTAACATATACTACCAGGATAAAAAATGCATTCCCATTAAACCATTTCTAAAATCACAACTCACATTTCGTTTTTAATGAAACCAAATTCTTATATGGATTCATCAAATCGAATGTTCCATGACCTAGATGCTTTATTAAATCCATAAATAGATATCTACAACTTGTAAAACCTTTTAGAATCACTTGGTGTCACAAACCCCTCTGTTTGGGTCATATAGACATCTTCCTAAAGGTTCTCATGAAGGAATGCAGTTTTGACATCCATCTACCAAATCTCATAGTCATGGTAAGATACTATGTCAAATATGATTCTAATGGATTTAAACATGGAAACTAGTGAAAATGTTTCATCATAGTCAATTCCTTGATGATATTTAATCCCTTTAGCCACTAACCTTTCTTTATAGGTACTTACTATACCTTCCACGTCTATTTTTCTCTTGAATACCCATTTACATCCAACTGGCTTTACATCAACTGACACATCAACCAGAACTCAAACTTGATTTTGATACATGGAATATGTCTCAGAATTCATAGCTTCTAGCCATCTTGATGATTTTGAGCTCTCTAATATCTCCTTATAGGAGAGAGGTTCATCACTTTCCAACAATAATGAGTCACCATCCTCATGGAAAAGAGAGCTATATCTCTATGGTTCCTTTACCTCTATTTCAATCCTATGTAGTACTTGTGTTTCATGAACAACTTCTTCTACGGGGACCTATAGAACTTGTTCCCATACCAACTCATGTATTTCTTGAGCATCAACTTTATCTAATTCAATCTTTCTCCCACTACCCTTTTTGAGGATGTAATCCCTCTCAAGAAAGACGGCTTGTCATAATACAATTACTTTCTTGTCCAAGGGGTTGTATAGGTAGTATCCCTTGGTTTCCTTGGGATACCCTATAAAGATACTCCTCATGCCCCGAGGTGCAAGTTTGTTTCCTGAGAAATCCTTAACAAATGACTTGCATCCTCTTACACATGTATGCAAAAAAATGGGTTTCTTTCCACTCCATAACTTGAAGGGAATTCCATTTTCCACCTTAGCTTCTACTCGGTTTAATGTGTATGCTGCATTTTGTAATGCATATCCCCAAAAGGATAATGAAAGATCTTTATGACTCATCATCGACCTCACCATTTCCCACATGGTATGGTTCCTCCTTTAACCAACACCATTCCATTGTGGTGTATAAGGTGGATTGAGTTGAGATAAAATCCTAAAATCCCACAGAAAGTCGATGAACTCATGGTTAAGATATTATATACCTCGATCTGATTAAATATTCTTTATCTTCTTACCAATATGATTCTCTACTTCATTATTCAATTCATTGAATTTCTCAAAAGACTCAAACTTATACCATATCAAGTGAATATATCCATATCTACTAAAGTCATCAGTAAAAGCTATGAAGTAAGAATATACCCCTCCAGATTCTACTAGAAATGGTCTACACACATTAGTGTGTACTAATACTAGAAGAATTTTAGACCTTTCACCTTATTCACCAAATGAAGATTTGTCGATTTTCCCTTATAAACAAGTATGACATCTATCGAATGGTTTTAGCTCAGAAGAGTCTAAATAACCATCTTGACTGAGCTTTTTCAAACGCTTCTCATTTACATGGCTGAGATAGTGATGCATTAACTGGGTGTCATTTGAGTCATCTAAACTTAATTAGTTATCAATTTCCAAATCTTTGGTTTTCATAATTTAATATATAAACACTATTATTTAAAGGTTCCATACCATAACATATGTCATCCTTATAAAAGAAATAACTTTATATTTCAAATTTAAAAAAAACCATATGTATCTAAACTTGATACAAAAATTATTTTCTTGGTAAAACTTGGTACATTATAATAGTCTTGTAAAACCAAAATCTTCCTGGCCGGCAATGAAAGGTGGTAGTCACCCATGGAAAGAGAAGCCATCCTCGAACTGTTGGCAGCTCATAGATCCACCTGTCCTCTTGTAATTTTTGTAAATATACTTGGTTCTTTCGTTTGAATACATATGTGAGCACCACAAGCTATATCTAATACCCAATGTGTATAAATTGAAAGATTTCACTCAACAATGAACTCACCTTTGTATTCTACATGAATTTGGGTGTAGTTACTCTTCCAGTTTTATAACTTACCACATGAAAAACACACTTCCTCCTTTTCCATACCCCACCTTTGGATCTTTTTATTCTTGGTCAGACAATGCTCGGGGGGATTTAGAATATTTATAGGTCTTAGGCCCCTTTTTCTTGTCCTAAATCTTCCTATTCACCATAAAGATTGTGGGTTTTTTCATACCCCATATCCTTATCCACTTGGAGAATCAGGTTCAGAAGTTCCGATAGACTATTCTCATTATTTCTCATATTATAATTCACAATAAAACTAGAGAAGGTTTTTAGTAGTGATGATAGTATGATCTCTGTACGCAACTCATATAAGAATTTAATCCCTAATATTTCCAAATGCTCAATGTATCCAATAAAATTTACTACATGTGGCCTAGCTGGTACAGACTCTCCAAGATTAGTGCTGAACAAAGAATTGGAGATCTCATAACTTTCTTATCTCATATTCTCTTGATAGAGATCCCGAAGGTGGAACATCATGCTTGAAGAATCAATTTCCTCATATTCCTTCAAGATATCATTGGTAATGGATGATATCATGAGGCACTAAACATTCATAGAATCATTTAGATGTTTCTTATACACAAAGAGATCCTTATCACTCACCTCGTTTACATGTGAAACTATTAAAGGTTCTTACAGCACATATAGTTTCCCTTCACGATGAAGGATGACCCGAAGGTGCATTTTCCACTCCTAGAAATTAGTTCCAGTGAGAAGTTTTTCCTTATTGAGTATGTATCACAACAAT
Source organism: Viscum album (assembly GCA_963277665.1). Classification (NCBI taxonomy): domain Eukaryota; kingdom Viridiplantae; phylum Streptophyta; class Magnoliopsida; order Santalales; family Viscaceae; genus Viscum; species Viscum album. The sequence continues at coordinate 1,389,014,596 of OY728126.1, read as the reverse complement.
ATATTTGATTTCATTTTTAATTATGTTTCTACAAATAATATGAGAATAGTTTTAGTACTTTATCTGATAAAATTAATACAAATAAATTAATAAATATTCATTAGTCTCCCACTATTTTATCAAAACCTAATATCCCTCACTATTGGCTTTAGAATATCCTATTTCTTGGACATTATAGTGGAAATAATCCATATTTTCCTTCACATTACCCTGACATTGGCTGTTCAAACAATTTGAAAGGTTTTAGGTAGGCATTCCAAATGCCAACTGCATTAACATGTAGCTCCTTGATATGTCGAGTGGACTCCCCAATCCCAAAATCCTTAATTTTTTATTTCCTCAAATTTATTCTCAGTTACACCAAGTACTAATTTATAAGTCAACCCTTGATGTAAACTAAGGCAAGTCAACCCAAAACCTCAAATTATAAGTCCCTAATAATTGAAAACACCCCAACTTTGACCGGTCAAGCACTTTGAAGTATGGTTCAATTCTAACTGAAGTAATGGAAGGCTATACCAACATAATATTTTATAGAGTGATTTTATCCTTTAAGGTTAAATTTATATTTATTATCTTTTCACATGATTTTTAATATTAAGTGGGATAAGATTAATTTATTAACCATGTATTAGAAAATATTTACGCATAATCTAGTTTATTTTAGTTCCATCTTTCATTCTTGTTTAATTCATTAATTACGTGACCACAACAATACATCCATAATGAATAAACCATGAAACTGATAGAAATAAAATAAAGTGTATGATCATGATATTTTTTAATGGTTATTCTATCTATCAGTTGATAAACTAACTGCTGACCTAGGGGAGAAACACCTTGAACCAGTTAGGTTTGTGTTGACTGCTTTCCACCTGTCCACCATTGTATCTCCTTGGATTGGTTTCACCTCAGTTCCTAACTTGAACCAACTCCACTAGCTTGGGAGCTCTATCCATTAAATATTATTTTACTTACCCGTAGGCGAGGGGTAAAAGGGGTTTACATGAAATAAACCATGAGAATGCATGCCCTAAATATTAATGAGGAGAGAGGGAATGCATGCCAACAATTTAATTTAATAATAAACTAAAAGGGAAACCCATCACATACAAAGGGCTAGTCTAGCTCATGATCATCAACATACATGAAATAGATTATGAATTTAATAAAACTACCATTCAATTCTTTAATCATTATTATTTAAGATAAATCTCACTCAAATCGATAAATTATTATCTTTAATTAATCAATCCTTTTTTCTTAAACCTTTTCTAAATTTCGTTGAGATTATAATTGATTTTAATTTTAGACAAAATAATAAATTCATTTAAAATTAACTATATACATAACTTTTACATTGTAGGTATCTCAATGAATACCCATCCAAAACTACCCAAAATGTATTATAATTATATATAATTTATTTTTGTGACATGTGGAATTCATGCATAATTATATTTTCAATATAAATAATACATGATGTAAAGATCGTTGAACATTACACAGATGTTAATTAAACACACACACACACACACACACATATATATATCAAACACCTATGACATGTTGTATCTTAGATTTACACCTAGATGAAGGTACATGTCTCAATGGTAACATAATATAATAATAAATTTTAAAGATGTGTAATCTCAAAAGCGTACATGACTTATAGATACAACTAAATGGCGTGTACCCTCCTCACTATCTATTCAAAGTATATTCATGGGGAAACGACATATGAGGTGTACTTCAGAAATCCTCAGAATACACGGCATGTACAGTGGACAACACACCATGTTGAATCCGCGTTACATGGTCACCTATCGGTTAAGCTGTGTATTGGATACACAAACTGACCCTTACTTGAAAGAGACTACATGCCATGTCCAGTGGGCCACATGGTGTGTAGTTCGGCTGACTGTGCACCAATCAGACCTGGTCAACATGCGGTGTAAGAATTAACTACATCATGTGTTATTAATACACACAGGTTGAGTAATTTTTGAACTACTCCTGATTCATTGAACACAACTACAGGGTGTGTAGATCTAAATATACGGTGTGTAATTCTATGTTATCTAGACAAAACAATTGGCACCTCCGGATGGGATCCTTGATTTAATTTTAATCAAAAAATTAATTATTTCTATTAGATCTGTGAGAAACTATAAATGAAGAAATTGATCTCATAATTCAGATATAAAATAATGATTAAACTTGAATTGAAAAACTAAATTATTAAAGTGTAAATCATAAAAAAATTATTTAAATAATTATAAACAATAATATTCCCACTATGATACCTCCTTTAGGTTCCGGGCATAGCGGAAGTGTAGGAGGGATGGTTCCCAACTTTAATTTTTTCTATATTCAATGAACAATTCAGGATCAATATGACAATGAATGCCAGTATCCACAAAATTAAATCAAGGATTTATAAAAAAGAATCGAAACCCATAACCAAGAGATAGGATCAACATATTTTATTTATAATTATTTTAATTAAATTAAAGAATTACCTTCAAGTTGATTCTTTCGTTGTTGATACGTGTGACCATAGATCTGAAATGGACCTTCGTTGTCTTGTAGAGATCAAGGGTAGATATCCTCTAACAGTGATACACCCATGTTTCACATACCTTCAGACATCGGTGAAGGAGTCTCCAGGTTCCAACATAGAAGTTCCTTACTCTTGTGATGTCCACATTTGATTTCCTCGAGAACTACTTCCAAAGCATTCTCCCTGATCTGGTGGAGGAGTATATCTCTCATTCTTGAGGGCGTTCTTGCAGAGGGAAGAACTTTGTAATCTTGAGAGATTTTTCTCCAATTCCTTGTGCACAACCAATTGTATAGCTATCACTTGCCACACGCTAATAAGAAAATAATAATAATATACCTGAGAATTTATTTCACTATGTAATAATAAATAATTTTCACAAGTGTCGTTACCTATTTTATTATTCCATGTGAAAACTCCATGTCAAATAATAACAACAATACTATTATTTCTATGACATGTGTTTAACTTGAAAGTTATATTTAAATATTATTTAATAAAATAATATTTAATATTATTTATCACCAGAACCTTAACTCGGTCCTCCAATCCTCCACCTTATTTATTGAAACTTAAATAATGAATATTTATTTTTTTTATATAAATATCACTGCATTTCTTTCCAATCAATATATAAATATTATATTTACTAAATAGAAAATAAATATTTATTAATTATTTCACCGACACTATATTCTCTAGAATAACTAGTGTCGAAATAAATTCGACCAGACATCCATGAATAATTATTAAACCCCAATTGGGAATAATATTTATTCAACTTGTTAAATAATAAATAATATATTATTTAACTGAGATACTGGATACACTCAATTTGTGACCCTCTAGGCCTATTTCTCAGTGGCATTAGGCGGAGCACCATAAATTCCTAGGTTAGAATCTAGAAACATGAAAATTCACCCATATAAGAAGAAGTTAATGCCATAATTACATGTCACCTCATACGAATGCTTACCATGTAATATAAAACCCTTCGTCTCTATATCTCCAATCAAACGGGTTGCATGTAGGTTCCATCAACCCATGTGCTCGATTTATTATTCTTTGACTTCCTGAAATTTGAAATTTCCTATAAAACACTATGAATATGGATTTATTGAGGCTATATAATTTCTATCAAAGGGATTGAGATATCAACTTCAATTATGGAACATAATGGACAAATCCTTTCTTTCATTATTCATTAATGAAACATTACTCATGATGGGCCCAACATATCCTACCACATCGTGTGCATATGTCGTAATGATTTTCACCAATACATCTAAGTGCGTGATTCATAATACCCATCGATAATAATCTTAAATTCTATTGACGAATACACACATCTATAGATAGGAACATCCAATAACACTTCTAAATTTGGATTTCCTACTGGTGGGTCTCGTTCACATAATATCCTATTGAACATTACCAAGGGCGTACACCATGATTAAGTGCCTCAAGGTCCTATGAGTCTCCACCTTTGATAGCCTATATAATTTTTGTCCATAAAATTATATCATTAAAATTTAGAACATATATCTAAGAATAGTGTCATGGAAGTTTCAGGTTCTCATCATAGCTAGGAACTACTATGACCTTTTTGTGCAACAACTACTCTTGGGGATTAGGTAAACTGTTTTAGTGGTAATGTGGTATCGAAGAACCCTTATTATATACATTATTTATTATTATGATACTTAATTCAATATGATACTTGTTGAGTGAATTTTTATTATGTTTTAAATATAGTTTACCTAATTTCTAAAATGAGTTGGTTTCTTAATTTATTCACTGGATATTTAGTATTCTTCTTCCACATTTTAATGAGAGGTTTCGTGGAGGATCATACTAAGTAAAAATATATACTAATTCATATATATATATATATATATATATATATTATTGATGACCCCAGGTGTGAGTTGGTGAGTGAGATGTATGTTACTAGATTGTGGAGGTTTTTTATGAGTTACTAGAGTTCATTTTCATTACCATAGTGGTGGTTTGTGGGTTATTTTCAGTTTTTATTTTGAAATGTATGGAACATAATGTATTGGGATTTAGATGATTTATTAATATTAAAAATTTAATTGGGGGTTCCTTAATCTTCTTGTAATTATTGAGGGAAATTCATCCCATTTGTGTATGTTCTATACCCTTAGTTCTAGTTACCAATCTGTGGACTATTGTAGGTGGTATTGGGGGTCACCACTTTATTCACTACTAGATCCCGAGGGTAAATAGTGGGGGAAGGTCATGAAAATAGCGGTGTTATATAATTTTTTTATATTATAGGATGGATCTTGGGTAAATTCACTGCTGAGGATTTCATTGGTTGGTAAGGAAATAATATCATCTTGACTTATTAAATAATGAAATAAAGGTAAACCATTGTGAAAACAAGATTTTAGGTCCCCCTATGATTTGATGTAAGTAACATAAGTTTACTATATTTTCTAAGAAAAGTGATGTTGCTTGGAGTAAAAATAACTAGGAGAGTTTCATGCAGTATGATTATTTTCACTTGTGTTAGAATTGGGTAGACAATGGGAATTAGGATAAATAATAGTTAATTAATCTTAAAAATTCTAAATTCCAAGTTAGGAAGTCCCTAATGTTTTTTTTATTTTGAAATTATTGATCTATGTTAACATCCTAATTAGTATTATACTACTAATAATAAAAAAGGCACACTAGTAGATCTCCAAAGATTTGAAGTTGATAGTGTTGATGAATAGAGGAAAATAATTTGTGAGTTTTATCATCAAGGACAAATAGTCCATGAATCATGACATGGTTAGATGTATTCCTTCTATTTTTAAGCTCTAGACGAGCTATATAATGCATTTTATATCATCTATTAATATTAATCTTAGTTTTATGATTTGTTTTATTTTGGATCCACATACTCCTTTATTTTTCCCAACCTAGTATAGGTTTTAGGACTTGTTTTGTATAATCTTCCAATTACCTTAGTATTGAAAATTATAGTTTGTGGATGAGTTATCATGTATGATGTATATAGGTATTGTGAGAATATTTTAGGGAAGAATCATTATTTTATAGATCTACTATGTTTACAATTATATACATATGTTGTTATGCTTGGTATGGATAAGAAATATTTTGTGTGGGATATCATTGATTTCTTTAGGAGGTAAGTTATATTATTTGTTGTTGACCAAGATCATTTGGAAATCATTAGTGTGTAATACCATCAGATGGTTCATAATAATGTAGATTCATTATCATCTATGATGTCTGAATCAATGATGATCTCATCAGGAGTCTAGGAATTAGTGTTTCCCAGATTTATAGAAGAATACCATGATGTTTTCCTTAAAATATTTGTGACACTATTCCCCAAATGATAGATCAGTTTTGGGATAGAGTTATAACCCAGAACATATTTGATATCAATGTCCATGTATAAGAAGAAACCTTCTGATATAAAGGATCTATAGATCTATAATGGTGATCTATTGAATAGAAGTTATATTCATCGTAGTGTTTCGAATTAGGTTTATCTAGTTCCATTCAAGAAGTAGGAAGATGGTAGTATGTGACAGTGTGTTGATTATTATAATTTAAACCTAGTGATAATAACAAACCATTATCACCATACACGTATTAATGATCTATTTGATAATATAAAGGGATATTATTGGTTTTCAAAGATCTATTAATGGAAGGGTATCATCAAATGAAAGTAATTGCTGAGGATATTTCAAAGACTTCCTTTAAATGTCATTATAAACATTATGAGTTCTTGGTAATGCAATTAAATTTCAAAAACCCACCAACTATGTTCATGGGTCCAATGAAATCCATATTTCATGAGTTACTAGACTTATTTTTGGTGTTTTTTATTAATGAAATTCTTGTGTATTTTGATTTCATGTGAGAGAATGCATAACATTTGTGATTCATTTTAGATGTTATTCAGTATTATTAGCTATTTTTAAAGCTATAAAAGTGTATTTTCTTAGAATATGGGGTTTATTTATTCATAAATTCCATGCATAAACAAGGAGTATCTATATATACATTGAAGATTTATACACTTTTTTCTTATGTATCCCTCCAGAATGTTTTGTATGTTTAGATTTTTCTTGATATTATAGGATATTATAAGATATTCATGAACGAATTATTTTGGATTTTGAATCCTTTAATATCATTGAATATGAAGTAAAATTCCCTTGTGTAGACTAACTAGATTTAGGATTATTTTGTGTATTTGAAAAAGAATTTAGTGAGTGATCGCATTCTCTGTCTTCCATAGGTGGGTGTTATGTTTGAAGTTTTTAAAAAAAATCTGTACCTCATATTAGGTTGAATTATAATGCATTAGATAGAATTTATCTCTTAAAGGTTTCAAGAGCTATTACTCACTGAATTTATTATGCTTCCAATGATCTTGATATTTCTCTAGTTGTGTTTCCCATGAAGTTTTGGAAATACTAACTAATTAGAGAGAACTTTGTGGTCTTCATTGATAAAAATAGTATGAGATATATCTTCTTCTAGCACAATTTTTTACTTTAAAAAGGATTAACGAATTGATTTCCTACAAGATATGAAATAATGATTTTATATACAACATGGAATGGTAATATTGTAGCCAATACACTAAGTATAAAGTCACATGTAGATTTTTCTAAGGATTATATAGATATTTGGAGAGTGATTGAGGTGATTGAAATATTATACTCTAATATAGAAGAATTTTATGGTATAGAGTATCTATAAAAGATGATAATGAACTTATAAATATGGTAGCTAGAGTAAGAATATTATTTGGTGGATTCTTAGGTGGTGGTTTTGTGGGATCAAGTTTTTTGTGGGGGTACCCTTGAGAAATGGTCTAAGGACGAACAATATCAGGTATTGTTTGAGGGGAGGCTTTTGATTCCCTTGGTGAAGCATGGGGTGGTTCCCTATGAGTTTCATATAAGATCCTTGGTAGTATATCCTAGTGTGGATAATATGTACCATGATTTAAAGAGTAAGTTCCAATGGTCTAGTATGAAGTATTCTGTTATAATTTTTTTTATCTTTATGTGTTTTGTGCTATAAGTAAAATAATAAGAATCATGTTCCTAGTGGGTTTCTTCCTCCATTGGACATTCCATAATGAAATGGTTAGACACTTTTATGGATTTATTCATTGATTTATCTCAAAATTTTAGTGGATATAATTCTATTTGGCTGGTTTTAGACCACATGATTAATTCCTCTCACTTTTTAGTAATTATTAAAGAGTAGTGGATGGTTTAGTGATGAATTATTTGGGGGATAAAGGATGAATGAGTTTTTTATGGTTATAATCATTGATCATGATCACCATTTTATCTCCTAGGTATGAAAAGTTCTCCAGTGTTATTTGGGATCTCAACCATTCCTTAGAACCACTTTTCAAATGTTGGGGTTGGTTTATAGAAAAAACATACTTTTTTTTTACTTTTGATTACCTATATATTCAAGGACCTTAACATTAATTAATATCACATCACATGAAGATTTTTATTCTATGTAACATTGTTGTGATAATTTACTTAAAGTATTTGTTTCATTAAAAGTTCATAGCTATTCCCCACCATAATTAGAACCTAGAAATTCCATGAAATTATTTTAGAACATATTAATTATTATCTATATTTCATCTTATAATAGGGAATATATAATATTTTCACTATTAGGTGTTAAATACTTGTAAGTAGATGAGGCCCCTTCTCCAGAAGTTTCATAGTTTTTGTTATCCAAGATAGGAGGTTATGAGGAAAAACCTACCAATAAAAATTCTACTTGTTACATGTTTCATTGGAAATTACTCTCTATTAAAGTGTGTATTATACCTTATACTTTATATTGTTATTAATTTATTACTTTAATCACATAATTTTACATATTAGTAAAACTTTTGATGATATATGCTCATGGTGAGGGAGGATACATTGTGTGAATCACAAAAAATATTAAATTAATTAATAATTCAAGAAAGGATTTTCCTTTCTTTATCAATTAAAGTTGATATCTCTATCTATTCGAATGAAATAAAACTGTTTGATAAAATTCATGAAAAATTTGGTTTTTTGAAGGGTTTATTTTATGTATTCAAAGAATTATATATCAAAAATATATGTTGATTACATAATTATAAAAATTTTATGATGAGATATTAATAAAAATAAGATATATCACACTTTAGGCATTTATATGTGGTTTTTTCATTAAGATTTCTACTTCTCTCTCTATGGGTTCCTTGATGTGTTTCTTGACACTCATCTTGAATTTTAGGCCAAATCACTTAATTCCTTTAAGATAGAGGCCTAGAGGTCTACACGGTAAGTGTATCTAGGATCTGATTACAATTCTATTTGAATTTAATATTTTGAATAAATATTATTTTTTTGAGGACTAATAATTATTCAGGTTATAATGATCACATAAATTCAATCACCCATTATTCCATTTTTGGAATATATATTAGTTAAATATTAAATAAATATTGATTCACTAGTTATTATATATAATATTTATTTATTTATATAATAATTAATATAATGATATTTATTTATTTATTTAAATATTTATTTATCAACCTGAGATAAATGTTGTTGGGGATTGATGGGCCAAGTTAAGGACCCTGAAGGAAATGTTATATTTTATTTAAGATTGTTTAAATTAATATGGATTTATTTATTTAATTAATTATATTTAAATATCCTCTTATTTTCACAAGTCATGAAATATTATAATAATAAAATTATTATCAAATGTGGGGTTTTGATTATAATAAATAAATAAGATAAGGTTTATTGGGAAAACAATAATCATACAAACAGAATTATAAAACCCAACTTATATAATTTATAGTTTTAAATATTTTTTGTGCACGACATATTTTCTCGAGAGAATTCTCAAAATACCCTAGGATGCGCTCTCAAGATCATTCTCAAGAATAAGTGACGATCATCCTCATATGTTCTCTCAAGATGGAATGAACCTGAAAGAACCTTTCAAGATAAAAGGATTCCTTCTGAAATCAATAGTGAACAATGCAAGATGATTGGTTCCTTCATGTTAGCAAAAAGAGTTCAAATGATTATGTTCCATGATTCATGGATCATATATGGATAACACAAGATTAATTACACTTTTTACCCTTTAAATTATGGATAATAATATAAGAAGGTCAATAGAATTCATCTATTATGAAAGTGTTAATAAGTATATGTAATCCATATTATATAAATTAATTATAAATTATATGTGAAATGATCCACTCTAAGAATATTTTGATATTTCATTTGTAGAATACTGAATATCTAATTCAATAAAAACACATATTTTTTTTATTCATGGGCCTGACTACTTATGTTATTCCATGAAACCTTGAAGTGGCATCCGAGCAGTCACATATTAATTTATAATAATTTATTATTTTTGGATTGAATTTCTTTATTGTTAGGATGATTTCGTTTCTATTTTTTTCTTTAATTTAAAAGTTTACAAAAAATAATATTCCAGTTTTATCAGACTAATAATAGGCCATGAACATATTAAAAAAACTTAAAAATCCCTTCTTAAAGTAGTAAGGATTTTGGGTGAGTGACAAGTATACATGAATTGTAATGGAAAATTACACATTGGGTAACCCTGGTCCACCACACTATGATTATCCATGAAAAATACAATATGTGATTTGAGGGTTTGGTATGAGTGTCATTACATGCCGTGTATTGACCACCAGTTGGTACACAGTATGACATGGGTATAGGGCACGTAGCTAGTATACACACCATGTAACTCCATATAGTTTTGACATTATGATTGTCACAAAAATCAATATAGCCAAATTATAAGTTATATAATTAATTTAATATGTTTATTTATTTACATTAGGAAGAAATGATATTAAATATAGTGCATGAAATTTATTAGGTTTTTCACACAATGTAACATTTAATAACCTACATGAGATACACACCGAGTCCCTAGGCATGTTACACGAGCGACCAGTAATAAATCATATGTCATGTAGTTGGATATACACACCGTGTAATTTAGGCTAAATAATGTAAGTCACACCAAGATAGGTGTTTTTTTGTGTGTTAACACATGGAGAAAATTAATTAATTAGACCAAAAACTAAACAAAAAAACATCCAGTTAGTTATATACGCTGTGAAACATAGTTTTTTGAGTGATTGAAAAGATGAGTGATTTCAAAGGGTCATATGTTATGTAAAATGATTTATTAATAACTTTTAAAATTGTGAAAAAGATAAATTATGTGCATGGATTTCATACATTTCATGTACTTTATGATCATTGCTAGTGGTACACGCCCTGCATATACATGCATGTCGTGTGAGAAGAAAAACCATACAGGCTAAAAAACATGACACAAATATCAGCACACCGTGTATATCATGACACATGATGAAGGAATACATTCCATGAAAGTACAAAATAAATTAAAATAACCATACATAACATTAGTCACTTTCCATTTTGCGCAATGGTAATTCCATGTTATAGTTAAACTCTAGAAATGTGTTTAATAAGAAGCATAAGGGTACAAAACACTTCAGATTTAGTACACACTAAATAAAAAACTAGATTTAAATTAAGTTAAACTATTTAATTTATTTGTAATTAGAGTTGATAGAAATCTCAATGACTATTTAGATACTTAATTAATGTAAATGAATGAATGAATTAATAATATAATTAATTAATTTAAGAAACCTAACTAAGTAAATAATGAATTTAAATGAATGATAATAGTAGTTGGGGCAGGAAATGATGATCGTGATCTTGATTGAAATATTTATTATTTCATTTTATATTTAATTTAATTATTAATTTAATGAGTTTTTTGGTAAATTTATTATTAAATTAAATATGATGATTTGGTTATCATCCATTCCTCATTATTATTTAAGAGATTTCATGTCTATAGTTTCTTTTATATTACCCTAAACCTAGGCTATACTCACCTATGAGTGAGTAATCATATGTAAAAAATATATATCCCATTAACTATAGACGATTCAAGACTGATCCATGGTGAAACAAACAATATAAGTACACATGTTAAAGGTGAAATTATATAACTTGAGATAATCCCAAATCAAGCAGTTATACCCATAGGGTTAATGGTTGGTTTATTTCATGCTTGACAAACCAACCACTAGTAAAAAAATTGCGATAAATAATTTAATTGATGTTAAAAAAATTCTAAGACAAACTCAGATAAATAGATTAGTCATAAATTATTTCATAATACATATTTAATTAATTATGTAAAATAAAAAATATATTAAATATTAAATAAAAGGATAAAACAAATAATATTTAAAAATTAAATAAAAAATCCCTCAATTAAATATTAATTCAAAACAACCTTCTATCTTCTATGTTAAGGTGCTCCTATAGATAAAGTGTCAACCGATCCATATTCGGGGACACTTTTCAATTATTAAGAAGTTTTAACAAAGATAATGGGTTAAATTAACCAAATTGGTATTAAATGAAATGAATATAGATTATTCAATAAAATTTAGAGTTATGTTTTGGGGAAATATGAGTCTATGATTTAATGATTGTAGAGTCCAGTCAACATATCATGTAATTTTGAGTTGATTCTGTTAGAAGGAGTGAATAACCAAATTCCATTGAATAATTTTTATGTCTATTGTTTGGTTTATGGTAAGGGAAATATTAATCCTTTCTAATAGAATATCTACAAGATTATATATTCCAAATCCAATGGTGTGGCCTATTAGTATTCAATAAAAATAATTGGAGTCTAATGAAATAAAATTTATTACATAACACTTGGTAATCAAAATAAATTACTAAAATTTTCTTTTATTTTTTATATAAAATGGAAATAGAGTTTTTCTTGACCTTATCCCAATAATAGATTTTAGAGAATGAAAATATCTTGAGAAACACTGATTACCATAAGTGGTACAAGATCTTGTACCCCATACTACACCAAGATCAGTAGTTTTAAAATCTTGAGTCCCTGGTTTATGATGATCCTTCTTTTTAGGAAAGTGAGTATGAGCATTATGTATTCTTGGAACATGTGTATCATTTATTGGATATCCAATTACTCATGATATCATCCATGGAAATTAATCTCAATAATATTCATATTGACATGGAATCATACACCATGTTTTCCTATCTCTATCATCATCAACATTATCATTTTTATTCTAGGGGAATATACAAAAGTATAAAGACAACAGGGAAAAAACTATAGGGGCCTAAAGTAATGGAGACCAAGGAAATCCCCTTATATGAAATTAACCACCTTAGGCTTAAGGATAGAAATGTTGGATAAATAAGTTACATTATATCCTTGGTTAGATAAACCTCAAGTATTCAGGATGATTGGATATATTGAGCATTTATAAATTAGGGGTTTAGAGCTACCTAAGGAATTGTGTATAGATCTCATAATTTTCTCACTTATGTAGAGATTATCTATTTTTTTGAATTTTAATATGAAAAAATATTGATAATTATCTCTTATATCTCATGACTATGGTTTTCCATGTGGATTAGTTCATGAGACATTAAAAACCTTTAGTCCTTATGGTGAAAAAGATAAAAGTAAAGGAAAAGTCCACAATAATAATTCAAATTCTAAGTCACCTTCACATTTAATTAACAATATAAGGAGTATCAAGGGGTAGGCTAAGGAACAAGATGCAATATATTTTTCATGAGGAAAGAAGGGCCACTAGAAGAAGAACTAAACCTTAGTAAAAAAGTAAAGGTAAGATTTAGGTGTATTTTTTTATCAAATGTAATCTCTCTATTTCTACTAATTGGGTATTAGACACAGATTTTAGTGATCATATTATAATATAAATACATGAACTAAGTAGATTCAGGAAGGTTTATAGAGGTGTGGTAGATCCTCAAGCTGTCAAGGAAGAAAGACCATCTACTACAGATATTAGAGACTACAATATCACTTTGTCATTAGGACCAATTCTAGTTTTAATGAATTGTAATTATGCTCTCATTGTAACAAAAAATATAACATCTATGTCAAAATTAAATTTATATGGATTTATTTTCATTTTTATAAATAATATCTTCTACTTTTATAAATACACCATATATTACGAGATATCACTTTTTAATAATGATCTTTATATACTAGAATAAGAAATCCAAATATTGAAAATCAATAACGAATAATGTTCACATCACTCATATCACACCAAGATTTGGATTCTCTATCTTGGTCATGTAAATTAGAAGAATTTTATAAATCTATATTAGAAAGAGAATTTATATTATTTTAAACTAAAACCACTTGATATATGTCATTCATGTTTCTAAAGAAATATGACCAAATATTAATTAAATGGATAGGGTGAAATGACTATATAGATTATTGAATTAGTTCATATCAACATGTAAAGACCATTTATAGTTGAATCTAGGTGTTGAAACTCTTAATTCATAATTTTAATTGATTAATTTAATAAATATGTATATGTCTACTTAATGAGGTATATGTTAGATTCCTTTACTAAATTTATGGAATATAAGAATGAAGTGGAGAATCATATTGGTAAAAGGATAAATAAACTATGATCAAACCATGGTGGGGAATATCTTGACTAATAGTTCATATATTATCTATTGAATTTTGGAATACAATCTCAACTTTCTCCTATTTATACACCATAATGGAATGGTGTCAATGAAAGGTGGAACCACACCTTGATAGACATGATGTGATTGATTATGAGTGATATGAATCTTACATTATCCTTTTAGGGATTCAAAATATAAGATAAAATAGACATTCTAAATTGATTTTTAATTAAAGAATCAAATGTAATTCTATATGATCTTTGGTATGGGAAAAATCATATTATTTCACATATATAAGTAGGGGTGTACAAAAAGTTTATTAAGGATATTTTTGGAAAATTATTTACATCATAATTCACTAAGTATATCATTATAGGATATCCTAAGGAAACTGAAGGATATTACCAATACGAACCATCATATAAAAAGATCATGGTTGATAGAAATCACACATTTACTATGAGGGAGCACATTCCCAAATGAAATAATGGGAGAAAGATCAATTTAGATGAAGTATAGGACCAAGATACAAAATAGTTAGTATAAGAAAAAATTGGAAATACCTGTAGAATAAGTTGTTTTAGAGACACAAGTACTAGACAGGAATTCCAAAGAGGTTAGAGAACAAGAGAGATATGGTTTTCTAATCAAGTACGATGACTCATTATTAGTTTATTATGATGAACCAAATTACTAAAAAGACCCAATAAAAAGATTATAAGTTATGTAGTGGAAAGAATCCATGAATTCTAAAATCGATTCCAAATACAAGAATAAAGTTTGGGTTTTAGAGTAACCTCGAGTGGATGTATATCTAATTCGATACAAATGGTTATTCAAGAAGAAATTATAAATGGATAGTAATTTCAATACTTATAAAGCACAACTAATTACTATAGGGTTTAAGAAATATAAAGGTATAAGTTATTATGAGACATTTTAATCATTGAAAATGATGTAATCCATCATAATTACTATTTTCATTAAAGATTAACATGATTATTATATATATAAAATGCATTTTAAAATAGCATTTCTTAATGAGAACCTTATGGAATATTTCTATATGAAACAAATGAAAGTTTTGGTGACTCTAAAATACTGAAATAAGTCCAGAAAGTTGCTAAGATCCATTTATGGGTTGACAAAAGAATACATATCATAGATAATTAATTTTATTAATTTATAAGATAATTTGGATTAAAAAAGAATGAATGTGAGATATGTGTCTATAGGTGGTTTAGTGGGAGTGTGGTCATTTTATTGGTCGTATATGTTGATGTAAAATTACGGATGATAAGTAAGATATAAATATTATAGTTAGTTAAGACATAGTTAAATAAATAATTCTAACTAAAAGACTTATGTTTATAAGAGAACATTCTTGGGATTAATATCGATCATAAAATATCTATGAGGCTATTTAAACTAATATAGGGTACATAAATTAAAAAGGTACTAAAAAGATTGAAAATGGAACTGTATAAGAGGATATTTTTTTCACTGTCATATTGTATAAATCTATATATGAAAATGTTTCCACAAACACAATAGAAGAGAGAGAGAGAGATTGAGTAAAATATCTTATTATTTTAAAATAGGTTCTATCATATATGTTATACTATATTCTAGGATTGGTTTTTCCTGTACCTTGATCATGGTAGATATATATCAAGAAAATCTAATTGAGATGTACTGGATAACGGTAATGAATATCAGAAAGTATCTAAGTTGTCTAAGAATATGTTCTAGGTTTATATAGGAGATACGGAAATAGTCATCTGGGGATATAAAAATTCTAGTTTTGAGATAGACAAGAATGATTAGAAATCACAATTGTGATATGTTTACTTCAATAATTACCGATATGTGTGTTAGAATATCTTAGAAAAGCCAATGGTCTTTGATCTTACACTAGAGTATGTGTATATTTTAACTTCTGATGTAGCTAAAGAAGGATTTTTTATTCAAAAATTCATCTAGGAGCATTATGTGGTTCCAAATAA
Source organism: Viscum album (assembly GCA_963277665.1). Taxonomy (NCBI): domain Eukaryota; kingdom Viridiplantae; phylum Streptophyta; class Magnoliopsida; order Santalales; family Viscaceae; genus Viscum; species Viscum album. The sequence continues at coordinate 1,388,998,382 of OY728126.1, read as the reverse complement.
TAAATATTCTATCACTCTATATTATGATAATACAGTAGTGGTGTTTTCAGCTAATGATAAAATCTCATATAAAAGGAAAACAATATAGTTCACAAGTATCACCATTTGATTATTTCATTTAAAAAATTGTGTGGTCATAGTAAGAAAACTTTCCATGGAAGAGAACATAGAAATCCCACTGACTAAATGGTTTTCTATCTAAAGCATGTATATTTTGTGAGATCTAGAAGGCTGTAAGATTTTATATTTTTTCTCTAGTATAAGTGAGAGTCTACTGGAGATGGTTCCCTATAGACAAATTACTTTATTCCTTTCATTACCTATATCTTCAAAGATATACATATAAATAAATATCCTATCACAAGATGAGTATTATTATATATACCATTAATGTGATAATTTCCTAAGAGTATTTATCTCATCAAAAGTTCATAGTAGTTCACTATTATGAAAAAATCCTTAAAATTACATGAAATTAATCTAAAAAAATGTTATATGTTCTAAACGATGTTTTCTAAAAGGAAACAAATGATGTTTTGAAATCAAGTGTACGATTATATTAAGTAGAATAGTATTATTCTCATGAAGTTTTACACCTTGTAATCTTCAATATAAGAGGTTATATGGGAAGAACTATAACAACCCAAACCACTAGGACCCCTCTAAGGCTGAAACTAAGTAGATAGTGACACCCCAAGCCTGCCTCAAATAGGAAATATGATAGAGAAATAAAACATGTAGTATTAAAACTAAAATGTGGGGCATAAAACTAAAGTACTTGTACACACACACACACACACACTCAACTCCATAAAATAGTGAAAATCTTTAATAAAATTGAAACATATGGGGATTAAAAAATTCCTAAAAAAATCAATCGGAAATAAATTAGAGTGAAATAGATAAATATCAAAGAAATTGGAAAAGGGAAAATACATAACCCACCAAAAGGGAAGTTAGGTCCAAACCAATCAACAAATGATGAAGGGGATAAGCAGATAAGTGATTTCCTCTCAACATCGGAGTCTGACCACCAAACATCATCAGTATATTCAAGTACTGTTATACTCCTCCAAAAATTATTTTTCCAAATTCACCACAAAATGTTCTATCATATATTTAAGATATTTCACATGTGGAAAGATGAAAGGTCGAGGTGAGAATAAACATACTCTATAAGATGCCTCTAAAACCAAGAGGGAATCAGTAGAATGAAATAGTTAGCTTAACCCATATGGAATGTGGGTAAAGAAACCAAAAATTAGATATTCTTATTGGAAAATCCTAGTCTAAAGGGGATAAAACACAATTTTCACAGATATCTAAGAACGAGGAGTCTTCATATATCTCCAAAGGTCCCATATATGATTCCAATCACCACGTGACACCTCATAATAATCAGAGTGTACATACCATTTAATGAATCAGATTTTATTTGGTTTTATTTTCTATAAATTAATTGGGAAAATTTAGATACAAGGAAATGAGACAACATATGATTCCGAGGCCTGGTGTGACCAGGGCAGTTCATTGAAAATTTTTAATTTTTTAATAGCGACCATGAGTGGGTTTTCTAAAATAGTGGAATTACTCCTAAACAGGTTCCTGAGGAACCGTTGAGTTTAGAGTAGTGACTTTACCTTATGGGATACCAAACCTCAATCAGAATGGGTTGAGGGTGAAATTTAGTTTTTGGATGTAACCATCAATAAATATTTAATAATAATATTTTATTCAACACTGAATTGGTTTATTTTAATTCAGGTGTATTGTCAGGAATCCAGGGTTATCGCCATAACCCTGGAAATTCCCCATAGGAAAGGAGATAGAAAGCTCTCCAACGAACGAAACCAAATGTCAGCTGATCCAAGAGATGAAAACACAGACCTCTGTTCTTTTCCAATTAATGATCTAATCACGAGGTATGATGTTGTTTCTCTTTATGATTCCATTTCCCCTTCTTAGATCCAATGATGGACACTGACTAACCAACAAACAGGTTGATTCGCGGGTTGATCACTTGTGGGATGGGTGTTATGCTTGAGGGGTTTAAATAGGGATTATATCTTTGTGTTGATTTGTTCTTTGTGATTATGTTAACATGAATAGATAATGGATGACATGAATAAGTCCAAGATCCATTCTTTGGGTTTTCATGTGCTTTCAAACTCCCCCATAAATCTCCCACATTCTTCACATGTTCATTGCCTTATCCATTCCATTTTAAAACCCTATGTGAAATTAAAATCGAGAACCGATCCTGTGAAAACACCACGAAGGTGCGACGACAATGCAAGGTAGTGTCAGAACAAGGTGAAAACAGCCAGATGTGGTGGATCTGGCCGGTTCAGTTGGGGATGTGCTGGTCTAGCCAGATGACATTCCTGTAGGGCGTGGCCTCCAGTGGGGTGGTTGGTGGCAGAGGTTTCAGTGGACTGGCAGGGGAGGCCGGGCTAGGTGGAGTGCATATGGAAGGGCTGCCAACAACTGAACATTTTTCAAATAGGAATACATTAGAGGGATCCCGTGGTACTTGGTGCCTCGAGCAGTGGCCAGGGGGCCACAACCGGAGGCCATAATGGCGAACCGAGATGTGGCTCAGAGCCGCGTCAGAGGGAGTCTACAGCAACACTGAGGATATAGGACCGAGAGGAGGAGGTGGGTTGGACATTTGAAATTTGGCATGACTCCACATTGAGCTGAGGGATGTGGCCAGGGGGCCATGTCTGGCATCCACAAACCGGTCCAAATGTGATAGGTCGGACCAAATGAGTCGGGATGGGCTAAACCGGGTCGATCAGGGTCGGGTTAGCCAAACTGGGTCTGACCAGATTTTCTAGAACAGGTTGGGTTAATTGAAGGGTCATGTCCGATAGGTCAGATCAGACCTATGATGAACCTTTTAAGAAAAATATCCATAACTTTCAAACCGTATATCCATTTTATGAGTCGTTTGTAGCATTTGAACCCTTGAGAAGAGGTGGTAATTTTTAGAAAATTTAAGTGAGATTTTGTAGAAGTTTCTTTATGAACTAATGGATTGAGGAGTAGGTTCTCCCTGTACAAGCATGCTATGAGAGGAATCTTGTAGCTGGTTGTGACTTGGTTACTACCTGACTTAGTGACTACATGTATTGGGTTTTGCATGAACCATCGATGATCCATGGGCCATCGATTCTCAGTGCGTTATCGATGCTCCATGCACCATCAATGATTTGGGTTCCATTGATGCTCTAGGTGCCATTGATTCTCTAGCACCATATATGCTCCACGCTCCATTGATTCTATATGCACCATCAACACTACGTGTTCTATAAAAACTATGTGTGTCATTGACACTTTTTGTGTCATGTAAACAAGGAGATATATGGGATACTACTGACAATCATTCTCTCGATGCTTTAGACTTACACCCATGTGAGTTGACTATACTTCATGTGTTTTCCTTTATGACATACTTGGGGTATTTCTTAGTGGTTTCCTTTATGGTCTTGGGGTGGCGTACTGAGTTTTTTTTACTCACCCCTACAAATGATTGGACCACATGTGTTGTGGATTGTGTTGACGATTGGTGATTTGACGGAGTTATAGGTAGACCAGGACCAAGTGGTTCTTAGATGGATCAAACAGAAGTGTTGTGCTCCTACCACTTGAGGCAACTGTCCTACACCTATCCTTTTGGTAGGGTTTTCAACAGACAAGTTTCATGAACTTATGCACTCCCTTGACCAACTCTTTATTTTGGTGGGATTGTATTCTGACCCTATTTACATTCTGGTTTTCATACTGTCATAATCTATGGATGGTATCATTTTATACACTTGAATTGTTTAGTGTTTTTATATTTTAGAATTTCAGGCTTAGAGATGTGTGTGTGTGTGTACAGGTACGTAGGAAAATGGCTCCCCTTTGTGGGATATGCCTGCATGGTTCTAGTCACCATACCCAAGCCTATCGAAGGTGGGTTTGGGTTGTCATGGCACGAGGCCCTCTGGGACGGGTCATGAGAGACTGGTATTAGAGGAGGTAGGTTCTACCTAAAGAACCAAGAGTATGTGAGATTGGTTTGGGGAAATAGTGTTAAGTATTTCAAGTTTGTATTTTAGACCTGGGACTCCAGTGTTGGTGTGGTAACCAATGTATCCATACATCGAGACTCTAAATTCTTCTTTTCAACTTGGTATATAAAAACACTAGTTGTGGGGAAAATAAATGGTAAATGCATCATATAGAATTTTGAGTGTGTTATCATGTCCTTCTGAAGTCAAATCACCTGTTATACTATATTGACTGTGGTACATCTTGATCTATTTCAGGATTCCTCTACCCATAAATCCATTTAGGATTCCAATTCATGATCACAAGGATGGTTTTCCAAGTGTTGAGGTGTTATTATAGGTACAGGTACTAGAGATAACACCTCCAGGTGGTGCGCCAGTGATACCACCACTGGGAGTGTAGCAGTTTCTACCCACGCTACCAGTAGAGGATGCACGCCAGTTGAGTGTATTTCATGAGTTATATAGGTAGTAAACTCCCAAGTTTAGGGGTGATCTATAACCCTAGGTAGATGATGATTTAATGGAAGCAGTTACACATGTCTTCCACTTTATGAGGAAGCCCTCCGACTAGATGAAAGTTCTAGTCATGAGCCTTCTTCAGGGATTAGTGGTGCGATGGTGGAGATTAGTGATCCAGGTGCATGATGAGACGTCTATATTTTGGGAATATATTGAGTGAATCTTCTAGGATTTATTTCTGTTGACTTTATGCTCCGTGCACATACAAGAGCTCCTAAATCTGCAATAGGGCAGTGAGATAGTAGCAGGGTACTCATTGAGATTTACATATTTTTCTTGATAATACATGGATTTGGTGCATGAAATATTCTTCAAGGATTGAACCTTAGATTAGGGATACACCGGGATATTAGGGTATCCATGATGCCCCTTATCATCCCTACAAATTATGGGGTACTAGAGCGATCCCTAATAGTAGAAATCTATCTGGCGGAGTAGGCACCAGTAGTGGGAGCTAACAGTAGGCACCAAACAGCTGAGTCTTCGGTAGTAGGTAGATAATAGAAGATGAAGGGACAAGATAGGTTCAAGTACTCTATGAGAAGACCCCAGTATACGAGATCAGTGGTGCTAGGATCCCAGGGTAGTGTAGGTTCGATGAAGGACAAACCGTGTTACTCATACGGCATTCAGGGACATCTGGATTGAGATTTCCCAAATCACCATGTGTACAATCAATAGACATTATAGGGAATGATGAGGCATAGGAGGAGGTAGGATCAAAGTGGTTCATAGAGTGATGGATGTAGAAGAGGAGATGGTATAACAGTAGGTGGTGGGAGGAGGTTCGATGTACCATCACCACCAACCCTAGGTGGTACACTACTGGCTCGTCAAGTTGGTGGATCGGGAAGAGGAAAAATTCAAGAAATGGATGATTATGACCTCAAGGCTCTTGGTATTATTAGAGGTACAATCTGTGTATTTTCCACCTTAGCTGTAGTTTTTATAGACATCAGTTCTTGTCACTCTTTTCTTTCCATGACCCTTGTTCGAGACTCAGAGATTCCAGTGGAACTATTGACCCAATCCCTATGTTTATAGACTCATAAGGGGGGGGGGGGTATTAAATGATAAAAATCTGGTTCTATTAGTTTTCCCTTACTATAAAAGTATAGAGTTTCAGTTGGGATCTCTTGGTGGAAGTGTCAAGGCCTTACGACTTCATTCTTGGTATGGACTAGTTATCTACAGTTCATGCCTAGATTGACTGTTTTAGGTACAAAGTGCGGTGTGTCCATAGTGATGGGGCCTGGTTTTATTTTTTCAACATAAAGGAAACACATTCATTGCTGGACCAACTTACCCATAATAGGGTGTAGTCGATTACTCACCATTTGTCTAGCCTCACCCTCGGTATAATGGAAGATAGGAGTCTACAGTTTCTTGTAGTGGTGGCCGAGTATGAGGACATACTTCCTAATAATGTTCATGGATTACCTCCCTATAGAAAGGTAGAATTGTGAACTGACCTCTACTATGGGATGACACCATTATCTATACATTCATATCAGATGGATTCCATGGAGCTTCGTGAGTTTGGGGTACAACTATAGGACTTACAGAGGAAGGGATTCGTGAGACCCAGTGTTTCAACTTGAGAGGCCCCAATTTCGTTCTCCAAGAAGGTAGAAGAGATTTTGAGATTATGTGTGGACTTTTGGAACACGAAACAGGCAACCGTAAAGAACAAGTATCCACTACTGAGGATTGAATACCACTTCAATCAGCTGAATGAATCCAGATGGTTCTTGAAGATAGACCTCATATATGGCTATCACCAACTTCATTTAAGGGACGCGGATGTAATGAAGATAGACTTTAGCTGTCTTTATGAACACTATGAGTTCTAAGTGATGCCATTTGATGTGACTAACTCCTTTGATTGTGTTCATGGGACTCATGGAAAGAATATTTCACCCTTACTTAGACTGGTTCATCATGGTCTTCATTTATGACATCCTAGTGTACTCAGTGTCTGAGGAGGAGGACACACTACACTTGAGGATTGTCCTGGACACACTCCAAGAGAACCATATTTGTGGGAATATCTCTAAGTGTCCATTATGGATCCGAGAGGTCCAGTTTCGGGGAAACATCATTTCCTTGGATAGAGTTTCATTGGGTCCAATGAATATTGAACCAGTGCTTTCTTGGGTGACACCCAAGAAGTGTTACCAAGGTGTTGAGTTTCTTGTGTTTGGATGGGTACTATAGGAATTTCTTTTGATGAATTTTATAGAGTAGAAGAATCCTTTTCAGATTTTAAGTGAAAAGGAAAACCTTTTGTGTGGATAGATAAGTTCAAGGATAGTGTTCCACAATTGAGGTAGAGATTCACGAGAGATTATATATTGAGATTAATAGAGGAGGGTGTTGAGTACATGGTGTTCTGTGATGCATTGGGAACTGGGCTTTGTTGTGTCATGATTTATGGGAAAGCAGTTATTGCCTATATTTCATGACAGTTGAGACCACATGAGAAGAACTATGCAACCCATGATCTAGAGTTGGCAGCGGTAGTATTCGCCTTGAAGATGTGGAAACACTACCTGATGAGAGAGAAATTTACTATCTACTATGACCATAAGAGTCCCAAGTATATATTCTCTCATAAGTATCTGAACTTGAGATAGAGATGATGGATAGAGTTCCTCCAAGACTATACCTTTAAGATTGTCTATACTCCTAGGAAGGGGAACTTAGTGGCAGATGCTCTCAGCAAGATATCTAGCTTGCAGTTGTGGAGTGAGGTGTCAGAGGATTTGGTCATGTTACACATATCCTTTGCTGTTGGAAATGGAGCATCTTACCTCCAAATGATGGTAGTCACCCCTCCACTCTTAAATTAGGTCTGAGAGGCACAACTTGGAGACACCAACCATAAAATTTTAAGTGCTCATATGTCCACAAGGAATACCCCTAATGGATATTCGAAAGGCGAGAATCACATCATTTTCTTTAGAGGAAATATAGTAGTACCAGTGACATTGTGGGATGAGGTCTTGATGTAGTTCTATACACCCCCTTAGATAGTGAATATTGGTATGTAGAAGATGTACCAGGACCCCCAATGTCAGTTATGATGGATGGGGATGAAGAATGTAGTGGCAGAGTTCATTTCTCGATGCCTCACTTGTTTGTAAATAAAGGCTGAGCACTAGGATAAAGTGGGATTGACCCAACCACTTGAGGTGCGAGAGTGGTAGAGGGATGAGATATCGATGGACTTCATGATGGGTTTAACACACATGTCCAAGAGACAAAATAAGATCTAGGTGATCATTGATCGACTCACCATGTCAGACCCCTTCCAACCAACCCGTAAGCAGAGTTCGGTTGAGAGCTTGGGAAACCTCTACGTGTAGGGGATAGTTTGGATTCACGGATCTCCATCGATGATTGTTTCAAACCATGATTCTTATTTCACATCCCAATTTTGGAAGGGATTTCAGGAGGAGTTTGGGACTTAGTTTCCCTTGAGCAAGAAGTTTCATCCCCATATGGATGGCCAAACAGAGAGGACCATCCATGTTGTTGAGTTCATGATACATTCTTACTTCCTAGAATTTATCCATAGTTTGTAGGAACACCTAAAAATAGTGGTGCTTATGAAAAATAACATCTATCACTGCACCATAGGTATGACACCATTCGCGGCCATGTACGGGTGACCATGCAAGTTACCACTATGCTGGATGGACCTTGGGGAGTCGACACTCATGGGTCCAGAGTTGGTGTGGGATACCACCGAGAAGGTGCAGATCATCCAGGAGCATATGAGGATAACACAGAGCTGGAAGAAGTCATATATTGATAGTATTCTATGGCCCTTTTAGTTCTAGGAGGGTGTCCATGGGTTCCTTTGGGTCTCACGTCAATAGGGATTACAAAGATTTGGTAGGGGTGACAAGTTATCTATGAGATACATTGGCCTTGTTTAGATTCTGAGTTGAGTTGTTAAGGTTGAGTACCACCTTGCTCTACCCCCGAAGTTGCACCAGGTGCATAATGCCTTCCACATTTTGCAACTAAGGAGGTATGTGCATGATCCCTCACACACCATCGACTGGGGCGAGCTAGACATTGAAGATGGGGGGAATTTTGCAGAGTACCCAATAGAGATTGAGGATCAATAAGTGAAGATCCTTATTGGGTAGTCAATTTATTTGGTGTGCATTCAGTGGAATCATGAGAATCTCTAGGAGAGAACTTTGGAGTGGGTGGCTTATGTTCCTGATTAGTACCCTCATAATTTTGTTGATTATCCCTTGTTTTGGATTTTGGGGACGTAAAACCCTAATGTGGGGAGAATGTAATGACTCATATTTTCTATGGTTTTATTTCTATAAATCAATTGGGAAAATTATGAGACCAACCACTGAGATGGAATATGATTCCTTGGCCTTGTGTGCCAGGATAAGTTCATTGAAAATTGTTAAGTTTTTAATAGCGAGCATGAGTGGGTTTCTTGAAAAAGTGGAATAACTCCTGAACAAGTGTCTGGATCAGAAATCCAAGGGCACCACTGATTTCAGAGCAACAACTTTACCATAAAAAATGCCTAACTACGAACAAAGCGGGTCGAGGGTGAAAGTTAGTTTTTGGACATAACAATCATTAAAATATTTAATAAAAATATTTTATTTGATGCTGTGTTGGTTTATTTTAATTAAGTCTTATTATCAGGAATCCAGGGTTATCACCATAACCCTATAAATTCCTTTTAGGTAAGGAGACAAAAAACTCTATGATAAATGATGATAAATGCTGGCAGATTAAGGATCAGTGATGACATAGACCTCCGTTCTTTGTCAAAAACTGATCCAACCGCGAGGAAGGATGTTGTTTCTCTTTTTCATCCCGTTTACCCTTCTCAGATCCAATGATGAATGTGGACTAACCAAAAAACCATTTGATCCGTGGCCTGATCAATTGTAGGATAGGTGTTATGCTTTCAGGGTTTGAATGGGGATTAAATCTATGTATTGATTTTTTATTCTTGACTCCTATAATATGAATGGATCATGGGCGACATGAAAAGTCAAAGATTCATTCTTTGGGTATTCATGTGCTTTCAAACTCCCCCATAAATCTCCCATATTCTTCACATGTTCTTTTCCTTATCCCTTTCCTTTTGAAACTCCGTGAAATATGAATCGAGAACCGATCCTACAACTGCACTGTAGAGGTGCTATGACATCTTATGGCTGCGAAGACACATGGAGAAAATGACCATAGGTGGCGCCTATGGAAAATTTAGGTGGGGTGGAACCGGTCTAGGAAGATGGTGTGCTGGAAGGGAGAGGCCGTTCGTGGAGGAGGCAGTAGTGGCCCGACAGGGGAGGCCAAGCCAAGCAGGGCACGATAGGACGGGCTGCCGGTAGGTCGGCTGGCAGTGGCAGTAGGATGTGGTCCACATGGGACTGTATTGAAGGGAGACCGTGGTGGGATTGGGGAAGTCACGACACATTCCCCTCTTGGATGGGTTGTGACATCCCACTTCTCACCACTATATACCATAGCCAGAGGAGTACTGTCTTCGGGGGAGGACCCACTCTCCACTAGAGCTCAGCGATGAGGGAGTACCAATACATAGATAGAGGATCTACACCCTCTTAAATGTGGGGGAGTACCCAATCTACATATAAAACAAGTATGGGGGAACTATCCCTAGTGAGTTAGGGGAGTACTAATCCTGATATCACTTCAATGATGAATCCTAATCACAACCATATACTGAGCATCACTGAAATAAATTTCTCACTCATATATCCTCACACACTATATTTATTTTCAAAATGAATTCCACCATTATATCTTATTGGAAATAATACTTAGGTTGTGATAAGCACATGATTGAATCTAAGTCATGAATGAGGAGATACACAATAAAGAAGACTCTAGTAATAGTGCATGATGTATACATCGAGGCACATGACATGTGGTACTGCCTGATCAACCATGCATGTTCCTCCTTGTACATGGATTGGAAGGATTGGTCCCTTCATATTCCACATTCATACAATAACATATTGTGTCTGCACACCTTGGGCTCTAGTCATGTGCTCCCAGTAAATAGCTTGACCACTTGGGTAGTATCACATGGTGTGCAGTCCCAACCACATGACCTGTGATATTTAACTTGGAATGAAACCCTATATATAGAATGAAATGGTCTAAAAAATGTTGGTTCTTTTGAAAAATATCATGTGTATCCATGATTTACATAGAGAGTGAAGTTTAGTCTCTTATAAATTATATGCATCCCAGATCCACTAAATTCAACACTATGCTAGCTAAAGAATTTCCCAATCAACAACAATTGAAGGGAAACATCTCTAATAATCAATTCCTAACCTTTTATGGTTAGAAAAAGATATTCCCAACACCTGAGAATAACCTCTCACACCACCCATCACCAAAATGGGGTCTCGATACAAAAAAAAATCATTTATTATTTTTAGTTCTAGCTTGATCCATCTATAAACTATTGATCCCTAGGTAATTCCCATAACTATTGAAAATCCATAGGTTCAATCAACCTCAAATCAGTCATTCAATGTCAAGCAGCTAACCCTACATTCCAAAGACATAGAAAAAGAAAAAGAAATATAGAATATAAATAATAACAAAGTGAGATTATCATTTCCCAGTGGGAACTTTTCCAACAATCACAATCTCATAAATAAAAATTAGAAAAATATAAATTTTTTAAAAATAAAATAAAAAGAAAATGGCCTATTTTTCTTGGAGATAAGACATAAAAATCATAGTAGATAAAACAAACCTATTCTTAAAAAAAATAATAGTGAAATAATCCACAATACAACAAGACTTACCCCAATAATGGATCATTTATTGGTAAATAAAATATTTTATAGTGATGTAATTAAATATTCTGTAGTTTTTATCATTCATCCCATTAATATTCTTGATTCTGTTATTATCAATCTATGATCCCATGTTTTTCCATGACTATGGGGTATACCTTCATCCTCCTCTATAGTCTCATAGGGTTATACTACTATACATAGGGACTTTCTGAAATGAAATACTTATAGAGGAGTAACTATATTTTGTGAATTTTATAAATTAAATAAATTAAATCACTTAATTTTTTATATTCACACACTAAGGACCACATTTCAACAAAATATCTGACTCTGGATAAAATTAGGTTTAACATAGGGTAAACCACATATTTTAAAAACAATCATGGTATGAAATATTATATCTATGGATTTAAGTAATAGAAATTCAATTAATATCAAAATAATGAACACATGTGCTTTAATATTAATAATTTTTTTAAAAAAAATTAATCTTGGGGCCCCATGACACCTAAAACACTATACCAAATGTAAGGAAAGAAATTTAGAAATATACATAGATATATTCAAAGGAAAAAATTATAAAAATGAAAGATTTTGATTATTCCCAAATTTATGGATTTTTAACCCAGAAACCACAAGATACACAAAATGTTTTGGGTACTAAGACCACACATGTCCCTCACACTATCAAGAGTCTCATGGTCATTAAAATGATACAAAATCACTAAAACTAATGGAATGGTATTCCCTTTCATGAACCTCTTCCTCCGATCCTTCAATTCCACCAAGTACACTGAGAAGAAGGATCCATCCTCAATTTCCAGCTCTCTCTAGTCAAATATGTGTGAAAAGTCATATCTCTCCACTTGTGAAAAAAGAAATATGTCATGAAATTTTAATATTTTAGTGGGTAAGGATAACCGATATGCAACCTATCTAACCCAATACCAAATTTGGAATGACCTGATGGACCTTGTGGGTAAATTACTATCGTAATGGAATCAGTGCAATCCTTGTTATGGGTAGAACTTCAAGTAGATATGAAATCCCTTATTGAACTCCAGTAGCCTATTATATGGATATACCAAATATTTTCACCAAAGCTAATCTTTAAAAAAAAATTTGTAGATCACCTAAACCAGCTATTTCCCAATAGAGATGTATCACCAATCACTGATTAACATATGGTTAACCTACAAGGTCTCCAATACAATTCATCAAATGGTGTATTGTAAATTATGGTGTGATAGATATTATTATAATAAAACTCTTATAATGGTAACTTATCCACCTAGCTACAATCAAAAATAAAAATGTTGTTTCTTAGTGTATCTTCCAAAATACTGATGGTTCACTGAGTCTATCCATCCATATGGTGGTCAAACACTATGATCATATGTAAATGGGTCCTAAACTCATAATAAAAACCTATACATTATCATGAAATTAATTTATAATCATATTTCAATGATGATTATCATGGGTAACCCATGAATATTGAAAATATATTGCACATACAAATTCCCCAAAATATCAACATTATTATAAACCGAGAGGAAATAAAGATTGCTAATTTGGTAAGTCAATAAAAAATAATCATGATAGAACCATGGAACCATAATAAACCTAGATCCCCCTTCACAAATACCATAAATATTCCATCCCACTTCCATTTTGGGATCTCAATAGGTTGTGTCAAACATACTAAAACTTGATGATCAACCTTTACCTACTGACATGTGAGGAATCAAGAAACAAAATCAACAATACTCAACCTCATTAAATCCCTCTAAAACAATTTTCAAAGATATTGGTATATCTTTTCCACTTATGGAAGCACCTCCAAGGGGGAGGTATGATGCTCCATCAACAATTACTAACACAATATGACCAAAACCACTACCCATCCCTAGAAAAGGATGATGTGCTCCCCAACTTCAGAAAACCCATCAGATACATATTCTAAGGATATCTTGTTGTGCATAATTTCATAGTTAATATCTCCCAACTAATCCTCTATCATCCACTATAGAAGTAGTAGAGTCACTATAATCAACTATAGATAAGCTTCCCTTCTCTCCTTTACCTATGACAACCACAATGAGTCCAATTGGTAAAACACCTCCTCCTCTAATGTGTGAGTGATATTTCTTTTCAAGAGAATATGATACCAAATTTCCACTCCCTAGAGCTTAGACTTTAAATAATTCATCCTCTTGAAGGAACTCCAACCAATGCCTCTATCTCAAGTTGAGGCCACTCTAGGTAAATATTTACTTGAGAGTTTGGTGGGAAGATAAAAAAAACACTCACCCAGAAGACAATGACTCCACTTATTCAAGGTCAGGATTACTAATACCAATTCAAAGTCAAGGGTCACATATTTCTTATCATGGGGTCTCAATTTTCTTGACCAATATGTGATCACTACCTACCTCTACATAAAAATTCGTCTGATTCCATATCTAGAGGCATCAAAATACACCTTGTAACACCATGGGATTTTAAAACAAGAAACGTTTATTCAATAGAACATAGTAAATGAAACACTAAGATTAAATTACCCATGAAATATATTTATTTAAATTTTATCTCTTATATATATAGCATTGCATGAAATACTAAGTTTAAATGAACCATAATATATAATATAAAAATTATCATTTACTGTCACCGTTATAACCTAGATGTTAGATTAGAGGATATAAATATGAATAACTATATTATGAAAATTATGTGGTTTACACATGTATAAATTAAATTTTATATTTATCTTTTTATTTTTTAAAAAATAATAATCATTTGAAAGAAAACAAAATGCTTTCTAAAAATGATATTTCTCTAAAAGGCAGTTTTGTCACACTTGTTACACATAATTTGAAATTAATTTTTACCACTTTTAGAAAATATATTTTACAAAATTAACTTTATTTTTTAAATTATAGTGTCAAAATTATCTTATAGTGTATTTTTGATAATTTTTTGAAAATATTAAATTTTCGATAAATAATGAAAAATACAGGTTTCTATTGAAAAATTCCTTTTCATTTAAAGAATATAAAGGTTAAATTTCTATTTAAAATCATTTTAATAATTAATATTAGTTAAAAAAATATTATAATAAATACAATTTATGAAATTGTAATCAATTTCATATTGAATTTTGAAATTAAATTTTTTTATACTTATGAGAATTTTCTCTTTTGAAAACCACATTTTCATCGTGCCTTCAGGTTTAATTTTAAATTAAAATTTTTTAATTATATGAATGGAATTTTGAAAAATTAATTCCATATTGGGAATAATAATAATTAATATTATGTAATAATTTCAACTTAATTTTTGATCATAATTAATAGTAAAAACAGTAAAAATTAATTAACACAATTATGGTTAATATGGGTTCACCAGGGGTTAAAATAGAAATAAAAGGGTTAAAATGACCTAGAAAATTTTACATTTACTATTTTGTGTAATTATTTAGTAATTATATCTTCTAGGTTTTTATAATTTTTCATTTTGGTGTACTTTTTAATTTGGAAAACATAGGTGTCACTTTTTCATCTAAAAAATTCTTGTGTGTCCTCTTCCCCACTTTTAATAGTACACACCCTATCATATTATTTTAACACTTACAAAACCTTTTTTATTGGATAATATATGAAAACATATCGTTCACATACATAGACACATCTTATAGGACTTGGTTAGATCATAAATCTAATCTAGGAAGGTTTTTATTGTAAATGTAAAGAGGCTGTCTCAAGAAGAGGTAATGTTCTTTACCATATATTATTGTTGTATTTGTTCATATAATTCCCTAAAATATTCTCCAAATATGATAAAATAATAAACAAATTATCTCATATATACTAAAATTTTATTAGTTTTTTGAAATAACCTATATCCATCACCACTTCCATCAAATGAGAAATGAAACCATCGATCATGTGTATGAAAAACCACCACTGCACGTATTGAGGTAGTTCGTTTCCTTTACCGCATCTCATTAATGGATATAATGATGTATTTGACACATATATATTATATTAAATTATTATAATTATTAAATTATAATATCACATATAACTTCTAACCTTCCAACACATTGAAAACAATAACATCGCTCGTGCATACGTGTAGACTACCACATCTACATAGCGATGTAAATTGTTTTTCATTTTATATTGACATGGATAGTAATAAGGATATGTTAAAATAATATAAATGGAATATTTTATGTTATAATGGTTTTGGAAATGTTAAATATTATTTACCTTTCTTATGTTCCATCTGTTGAAAAAATAGATACAAAGTTCAGGCATATGTACGGTTTGCCGTCTCCATCAACTGTGTAACTCATTTTCTCATATCTGAATTGTTTGAACCATTATAAATACTAATATAATGATTATATATGATATATTTATTATTATTAACGTTATTGAGGTTATGGAACCTTTATCAAAGGAAAATGAACAAAAATAAAAAATAAAAATATACATAAAAAATGAAGCAATACCACCTGAAACGGTGATTTTAACAAAGAATTGTTAATAAAAGGGTGATAAAAGACCATAATTTATTAATATATGGTATGATATTTCTGGGTATGGTTCTATAATACATTTATAATAAAAATATATTTATTATACAAGAGGAAAAAACACATATGAAGGAAGTCAAAACCAAGGTAAGTGTTTCTCGTCTCACATTTACATCTGTGAGACATATACCACATTCACCACTTATTACTTTTGTGTGGTGAATATAATTACACTTTGATATTTTATATCATTAATAAAATTGTCTTCATGTCATTTAATGTTTCATTTGAATTCATTTCTTTCATGGGGCTTATGATTCAAAAGTTACTCAAGTGGTAAGAGTTTATCTTATAATCTCATTGTTTTTGAGATTGTTTGTGATTAAGTTCACAGTGATGAAATATTATGACCTAAATTTTAATAAACTCATTAATTTTATTCTATTTTATTTATTTCTTTATAATACTTATTTTTTTCTCATTTTACTCACTTTAATTAAAAAATGAGAAGAACATTTAAAAAAACCAACTTCATTTCTCTCTTAAGTCAAAAATCCCTTCTCTTCCATATATATGTTTTAAAAAATATTATCAATTTTTTTATAATTACCAATTTTTTAAAGATATTTTTTTTTCATATTTTAATTTTTAGAATTTTTTTTAATGAAATCTTTTTTTAATGATGTATTTTTATCCTTTTCACTATAGTGCGAAAAGAATTATTATTTTTACTTATACGACATATGCGAAATTACCCACTTCCATGACCAATCATTATTTTGAAGCTTAATTTGTGGTTATTTTCAAAGAAAACATTTTTCCTAATATTATTGAATTTTACAATTTATAGAAGTTATTTTAAAAGTGAAAAAAACATTTTCCTCAATAATTATTTTTGTAGATTTTTTTATATTTCTATTCATAAATTTCCACAAACCTCATTTTTATTATACTCAACTAAGGATATGTTGTATTGATATATTCTATATTATTTATTTTGATGGGTTATGATTAGTTTTACTGGGGATGTACTATTTTTATACCATTAAAAAATTAATCTGAATGGTTTATTATTATATTCATTGATTGGGGAAAGTATTAACATTTAGTATGGTAGATTTTCAATATGAATGCCTATGTTGATTATGTTTATTGACTGAGTAAATTATTAAAATTTTATATACTAGTTTTCCTCTGAGTTTTTATAATTATGTTGTTTCACCACATTTATATGAGGAATATATTGGACTTAGTAAGTAATGGGAGATGATCTCTATAACCTTTAGATGCATCAGCAGTTCTCATGAGACAAACTATATTAGGGTTTTTAAGGTATTAGTAATTTAAATAGATGTATTGGCATAAAGCCTTGATGGTATTTCATATTTCCTAGCACAAGACATAAATGGTATGTTTCAGATGTCCAACATTACACATTCCAACATCATGAATTTAGTTATTGATGTCCATGTGATTATTTTATTTTTTATTATATCTATGGATGAGTTTCTTGATCATGAGATCATTTATATGGATTTTTTATTATAATTTAATTCTTTATATGTTATTCATGCCTTATTATCTTACATTGTATACCTAACCTTACCGAGCATTAGATATCACCCTTTTATTATGTTTTCTTTCCCTAAGATGCTTGGAAATGTTTTATGATTTACATGGAGAGACATTTTAATGGTAATAAAAAAGATCTGAAGGAAAAAAGTTTTTTTTTTTATATTTTATGTTTTAAAATCTATATGAAATTAAAGTATGTATCTGGTTTACCAAGACTACTAAAATATTCTGTCCTTTCGGATTTGATAACATTTATGTTGTTCCAATGTAAAAAGTAACCACTAAATCTGGGCTAATGGGGTTGGGGTATTTACTTATGGTATGAGAGAAGATTTAGTAGAAACTTTGGGAACTATTTTTTAGTTTACATAGATTTGGGAAAATAATCCTTTGATATATTCTTGGGATAATTATACAAGAACATCCTAAGGTTTTTGTGAGAAAGAGATTTTGTGTTTTCCCTAGAAATATATCCATATCTGGATACTATAAGTGGATGTGGTTTTGGAACATATTTAGCTAGAGGAAATAACTTTAGAAATTCATATAGTACCTGACTCGATCATCACATGGTACATGATAAATAGCCTTACTACACAGCTAGTTTGATACTCTTGGGTTATATACTTGGGTTAGTTCACATTTTATTTTCTAACGATATTTATGTAATTTATTTATTTTTATTTGAAAAATTATGCAAATAAATCATGTTTATGATTATGAGATTAGATATGTTTAATTTTTTCTGATTATTTTAAGTATTTCACTATTTTTGGGATTATACACTATGTTTCCAAATGCTATGATCTAATCTTGTGTATACCTTTATTTGGAAATGACGCATAGTGGAAGGAATGAGAACTATATCAATGTAGACACTCCATGCCGGGATTTACCTCCAAGGAATGATAATGAATGTGGTGCTAGAGATGAAGCTAGAATAGATCAAATTATAAACATATTTGGGAAGATGACACAATTTATGAGTAACAACCTTGACTATATTGTAACACCCCAAACATTCTATGTTATGTTGCTCTTAAATACTTTCTATTCATTAGATAGCTTATATTTCATGAAGCCCTAAGTATTTTGTGAAACAAGCATTATAGGAGAAAGTTATATGCTATCTATTAAACATAAATTTCAACTTCTATGTTTTGAATTTCAAAAAACAGTCATCTAGAGTTGTGACCGGTAAGTCATTTGGAGTCTGATAGAACCAACTTGATTTTTGGATGAATAGTAACATACCCTTATGAATAGTAATATGAATAGTAATATGAATAGTAATATGAACCTTATAAATTGTAAATAATGATGATATTTTATTTTCTTAAGGTAATACGATAATGGGAAGTTAATTAATTTTTCAATGTAATACAAAACTAATTATACCTTTAAATTGTTATTTTTTGAATTAACTTTGATTTTATTTAAAAATTAAATTAAAAATACTTAGAAAATTATTTTCAAAAAATGGAGTTTATTTTTTAATTCTACACGTCAAAAAATGGTTTGGGTGAATTTTTGGGATTTTTCTAAAATACTTGAATTTTTCATGAATAGTAAAAATACAGATTTGAGTTTTTGGTAGTTCAATGACATCATAATGATGTAATTATTAATATAAAGGGCTCGTAGACTTGTGTAAAGTAAATTATGACATGAGGTGTCCCAAGTGGTTTAAAACATGGTAAAATACCATGCACAAGCCCATGGTTTTGCGAAAACCACCAATGAGGTGTCCCTTTTAATTAATAAAAAACTCTCTCTTAATTACTATAAATACCCACTCACCCCCCTTCATTTTCATTCATTAAAAAATCAATATCCTTAAATATATGGAGGTATTAACTACATCTGAGTCCTCCAAAGGTGTTATTAAGCCCCCAAGGTCCCATCCTTCAAGATATAGGAGTTACTCTACAAGGTAAGGGAATCCTTCATTCTCTTCTTTTAGTCGACACTTCCTTTATGTTATCTATTTACTTTTCTATTATCAAATGTTGGGGTTTGATTTTATGTGTTCTTATTAATATAAATTTGATTTCGATATGATGAGATACCATTTTTCTCTCATCATTTCATTTTATGAAATTTTAAGCAACCCCGTTAGGCTGCCAAATTTTCACAAGGGATCTCTCACCTTTTATTTTATTTTCAAGTTCATCTCTTTTATTTTCCTCTCCTCATATCCTCTGTAAAAATGATCATGATAAAATTCAGTATCATCTATATAATTTAATTATCTCTTATGAATGGAAGAACTATCATCAATATCCTTACTCCCTCCCTTTTATTTTTGTAAAATAAATCAACGTCCATGAGGTTCCAATTTATAACCTTTGTGGACGACGAAGTTTTGTTCTTCACTTTATCCGTCATTAATAGTCATGAAACCATTTTAATGGTTGAACCAGATAATAATATATTTATTTCATCTCTCTAATGTTCTAGAATCTTTACACACTCATAATATTACATAATAATACAAAACAAGTTCATTATTAACAAAACGACCAAGTTAATCCAAATATTTGTAATAAACTTTTAACTAAAGAATAATCATCATGATATATAACCCAAAATAATTATAAGATAATTTATATCTCATTAATTTCATTTATACTATATATTAACAATTATGGATGTTAAACCATAATTTAAATGAACTTTGATTCATGAAAACAAGTAAACTAATCATGAAAACCAAGGAAGAAAATACTTCCAAAACAAGAAAATTGGACCTCTTAAACCCATTTAAAGATCCATTAATGAACCTAATAAGATTATAATAAATAAATTAAATTTATAGGAGGTTATATAGTTATTAATTAATGGATCTTAATTTTTTTATTCAGTTCATTAAAACAAATGAAGAACACACTCGAGCAAAAGGTAAGGGATTGCTTAACTCAATTTTCATTCTTTGGGTTAAACACCTATTTCATTGGTTAAATTGTTCCAGGAATATGTGTTAATGAAATATTATTGTTTTATACTATATATCCACTTATATTTTGTGTATTTTTATTTGTCACACATAAATATTTCATTTATTTATCATCACTCTAATGACACAATCTTTATAAGGGATTCTCTCTCTCACTTTTGTTCAAGAATCTCCCCTATGTTGTTCCCCTTTATTTTTAATTTCTAACAATGGGGTATGTTTTCTCAGATCCCTCATACTGACCTTGTGACATATAAATAATTTAATACCCCTTTACCTCTCATTAATCCCTCACAATAACACTTGTTACCACGCCGAAATGTTTGTAAGGGGTTTCTCATCTCACTTTCATTTCTGTGAGATTTTCATTGTTCGCCACTTATTTATTGTATGTGGTATATGTGTACTTAAATTTTATATATAATAACATTATTCTATTTATATTAATTTTATCCAATGATTAATTTGAGGGTTATTAAGTTCTGGTCATATGATTCAACCGATTACATTGTGGTAAGAGACCTTGTCTCTACTGCTATTTTGTTTTGACTAACTTTTTGTGGTGCACATAATAATCCTTATGTGGTGTACCTACTTCCCATTTGAGATAAACTTTCATTAAAAATTATATTTATATTAAATATCCATGATCTCATATCATGGATATGTTTTTTTTCTGAACTGTATACCATTTTACATATGATGTTTATTTGGAAAGTTATTTTAATTATGGAAATATTGATGAATCTGTATACTCTAGTCCATACAAATATTTAAAATGAATATTTCTCTTGTATTGAATCAATTTATAAATAATTATTGGACATGCATTGGTGGGTGGGTCCCGCTATAGCATCTCGATGCATCGGTAGGTATCATGATACAAATTAGTTGGCAAAAAACCCTTCGAGTTTGTTTCCAAAAATCAGACGGGTTTCTTCCCATAGAACTAAACCATTTTAAAGATATTATGGTTTCATGTTCCAGATACATTACTTCCAATTAATAATAATTTTTTAATTCATTATAAGTTATTACTATCCATGAGGTTTTCACTATGAAAAAATCTATGGATGCAGTTTCATTCTCAGTTTATGGCGTGAATTTTTCATTTATTCACGATGCCATATTGATTATGTCAGATTGATTATGATTCAATTATTATTGTATTAAAGCTTTAGATATTTGTAACCCTTACTTAGCATTTGAGCTCACCTATTTCATTGTTTACTTTCAACAGGTGACAAAGAGGAAATCATTTATTGAGTTCTTGTGGATGCAGTTTTTAGTTTTGTTATGTATTGTATTTTGTAACCTTTTCCAATGTAATTTGAGTTAAATCTATGTATCTAGTTTCTTCAAGACTACTAAATTGATCATTAGTTTGAGATTTTAATTCCTTCTAACCATGCCAATATCACAAGTAATGCACCGGCTCCAGCCTTGTGGGGTTGGGGTGTTACAGTTGGTATCAGAGGATGTTTAATAGAAAACTTGGAAACTAGAGTGGGAAATTTATAGTAGGGAACAATGCACTAATATAATATTTGAGGATAAATGTACAATAATATCCTGGTATTTTGGTAAGAAATAGATTATGTGATTTTTTTAAAAAAATACATTTCTGTCTGGATACGAACAGGTAGAGGTGGCTCTGGCACAGAGGTACCTAGGAGTGAACAATGAAAAACTTACTTAAGAAATACTAAATGGAAAATGAAGGTACTAATCTTATTTCTCTTCCCAATGAGGCCCTAGAAACCATAATTTCAATATACATCCATGAAAATTATATAAACTATGCCTATATCCGTATGTCATGAAAACATGTCTATGACATATCTAATTCTCCCCGAGTACTTCAACTCTACCTAAGAGTGGGTCTGGATTACATATTTATGAATCAATCTCAGTTTCCATCCTATACACGATGGGGAAAATACTAATAGGGACTTTTTAGATGCTTTAATATAGCAGAAGGCATCCAATCCCTCATGACATTCCAAGAAGCTGCAGTAGTGGGAGACCTCAGTGTGACATATATGTGTCAAGACCTGTCCTATGACCATTTTGGTCAGGTAATGGAATTCAACCTCCTTGAGTACGAATCCTCCTGTTCTTTATACAAACAACAAGTACATACAAACGTCTCACAGTTGTACATCCCACATGTCAGACTCTAGAGACAACACAAGTGCACCTACGATATCAAACCATATTTCTCAGGTTTCATATCGTTCTGGGAGATTGGAAGCTTTGAACTAGTTTTGGGGATTCATGTATTAGGGGACTGGGGAAACCATTAGCTCTGTTTTAATTTTTTAACCAGTGGTTATATAAGAATATAACTTGTTGTCTCTTCGTTTTGTTATCCTTTCATCAGTTATACTTTTGAATGAGTATCACTAAGTGAAATTTTATAATAAATTTTCATATGGAAGGACAAACCCATATGTTATCTCTTCCTGTGGAGGTACTAGAGATTATTTCAATCAAAACCTGTGATGAGGATTACCCACCTCTTGCAAACTTGAAAAAAATGTGTAAACAACTATATGAAGTGACAAGCAGTCCAAACATTCTCTGTAACTATCAAGGGAATACTTCCATTTATCACCGCATAGCCACGACACAATTGGCCGAGTATAGGCAAAGAGAAAAATACAACAAAGGGATTTTCCTATGTTTCACCCTAGGTGAGAACTACATGGCCAGGTTATGTTTTCAATTGGATGATTTGGAGGGAAATATTGGTGTAGACTACATGTACCAACTCCTCATTTTTAGCCTGTACAACAATGTCTATGACTTAGATGTCCTCAGTTGAGTCATAGTTCAGTGAGTTCTTCATGTGTTGGTCCATTCGGACATTTTCAAACTTTCTACCGCTCGAAACACCCTCTGGAAGCCTGAGTGTTCGATGCAAGAGTTCAACCCCTTCTCTACGAGGTCTGTCTGGGTCAGAGAACTAGAAGAGTTGAGCATCAATTTGGGTTTTTCGCTGAATTAATATGAGGATCCTCTATGATGGGGTATTTGTTAAGAACATCCGAGAGCTTTATTTTGCGGTTATGAAATGAATTGTAAGGACACAATTCTTAGAAGGAGGGGATAATGTAACACCTCAAAAATTTTATGGTATGTTGCTCTTAAATATTTTATATTCATTAGATAGCCTATATTGCATGAAGCCCTAAGTCTTTTGTGAAACAAGAATTATAGGAGAAAGTTATATACTATCCATTAAACATAAATTTTCCACTTCTATGTTTTGAATTTTGAAAAAGCAGTCATTTAGAGTTGTGACCAGTAAGTCGTTTGGAGTCTGATAGAACCAACTTGATTTTTTGATTAATACTAACATACCCTTATGAATAGTAATATAAATAGTAATACGACCATTATAAATAGTAAATAATTATAATATTTTATTTTCTTAAGGTAATAAGATAATGAGAAGTTAATTAATTTTTTTAACGTAATACAAAACTAATTATACCTTTAAATTGTCATTTTTCGAATTAACTTTGATTTTATTTAAAAATTAAATTAAAAATAATTTGAAAATTATATTTAAAAAATGGCGTTCATTTTTGAATTCTACACATAAAAAAATGATTAGGGTTAAATTTTGGGATTTTTCTAAAATACTTGAATTTTTCATGAATAGTAAAAATATAGATTTAAGTTTTCGGTAGTTTAATGACATAATAATGATTTATTTATTAATATAAAGGGATTCTAGAATTTTTTACAGTATATTATGACATGATGTGTCCCAAGGGGCTTAAACCATGGGAAAATACCATGGGAAAGCCCATGGTTTTGCGAAAACTACCAACGAGGTGTCCCTTTTAATTAATAAGAAACTCTCTCTTAATTACAATAAATAACCACTCACCACCTTCGTTTTCATTCATTCCAAACTCAATATACTCAAATATATGGTGGTATTTCCTCCCTAAGAGTCCTCCCAAGGTGTCCTTAAGCCCCCAAAGTACCATCCTTCAAGATCTAGGAGTTACTTTACAAGGTAAGGGAATCCTTCATTCTATTCTTTTAGTCGACACTTCCATTGTGTTACCTATTTAATTTTCTATTCTCATATGTTGGGGTTTTATTTTTTGTGTTCTTTTTTACTGTAATTTTGATTTTTATATTATTATATACCATTTTTCTCTCATCATTTAATTTTATGAAATTTTAAGCGACGCCGTTAGGTTGCCGAATTTTCACAAGGGATCTCTCACCTTTTCTTTTATTTTCAAGTTCATCTATTTTATTTTACTCTCCTCACCTCTTATGTACAAATGAACATGATAAACTACAGTATCATCTATATAATGGAATTATATCATGTGAATGGAAGAACTATCATCAATATCCTTACTCTCTCCCTTTTATTTTTATAAACGAAATCAACGTCCACGAGGTTCCAATTTATAACCTTTGTGGATGAAGGAGTTTCGTTCTTCACTTTCTCTTTAATTACTGGTCATGAAAATTTTTTAATGGTTGAACCAGATGATAATATATGTATTTCATCTCATTAATGTTTTGGAATCTTTACACAATCATAATATGAAATAATAATTCAAAACATGTTCATTATGAACAAAACGTCCAAGTTAATCCAAATATTTGTAATAAACTTTTTTCTAAAGAATCATCATCATGGTATATAACCCAAAATAATTATAAGATCATTTATATCTCCTTAATTTTATTTATAATATATATTAACAATTCTGGATGTTAAAACACATTTGAAATGAACTTTTATTCATGAAAACAAGTAAACGAATCATGAAAACCAAGGACCAAAATACTTCCAAAACAAAAAAATTGAACCTCTTAAACCCATTAATAGGGGCGTGAATGAACCTAATAAGATTATACAAAATCAATTAAATTTATATGAGGTTCTTGAGTTATTAATTAATGGAGATAAATTTTGTTATTCAGGTCATTAAAACAAATGAAGAACACACTCGAGAAAAAGGTAAGGGATTGCTTAACTCAATTTTCATTCTTTGAGTTAAATATCTATTTCATTTGTTACATTGTTACAAAAATAAGTGTGAATGAACTATGATTGTTTTATACTATATATACACTTATATTTTATGGATTTTTATTTGTCACACATTAATATTTCATTTATTTATCATCACTTTAATGACACAATCTTTGTAAGGGATCCTCTCTATTACTTTTGTTCAAGAATCTACACTATGTTGTGCCCTTTTATTTTAAATTTGTAATTATGGGTTATGTTTTTTCAGCTCCCCCATACTGACCTTTAAACATATAAATAATTTAATACCCATTTACCTCTCATTAATCCATCACAATAACACTCGTTACCATGCCGAAATATTTATAAGGGGTTTCTCATCTCACTTTCATTTCTGTTAGTTTTTCATTATTCGCAACATATTTATTGTATGTGGTATATGTGTACTTCCATTTGATATATAATAACATTATTCTATTTATATTCATGTTATTAAATGATTAATTTGATGAATATTATGTTCTGGTCATATGATTCGACTGATTACAATGTGGCAAGAGACTTTGTCTCTACTGATATTTTGTTTTGACTAACTTTGTGTAGTGCACCAAATAATCCTTATGTGGTTTACCTACTTCCCATTTGAGATTAGTTTTAATTTGAAATTATATTTATATAAATATCCATAATCTCATATCATGGATATGTTTTTTGTCTAAACTGTATACCATATTACATACGATGTTTATTTGGAGAGTTATTTTAATTATAGAAATATTGATGAATCCTTATACTCTACTCTATACAGATATTGAAAAGGCATATTTCTCTTGTATTGAATCAATGTATAAATATTTATTTGGTCATGAAGTGGTTGGTGTGGCCCACTATAGGCCCTCAATGCATCGGTAGGTCTCATGGGACAAATCATTTGGTGACAAACCCTTCGAGTTTGTTTCCAAAAATCAGATGGGTTTCTACCCACAGAACTAAACCGTTTTAATGGTATTATGGTTTCATGTTCTAGATACATAATTTCCAATTAATAATCATTTTGTTTATTCATTATTAGTTATTACTATCCATGAGGTTTTCACTATGATCAAATCTATGGATACAGTTTCATTCTTAGTTTATGGTGTGAGTTTTTCATTTATTCACCATGCCATATTGATTATGTCAGATTGATTATGATTCAATAATTATTGTATTCAAGCTTCTGCTATTTGTAACCCTTGCTGAGCGTTTGAGCTCACCCCTTTCATTGTTTACTTTCAACAGGTGACAAAGAGGAAATCATTTATTGAGTTCTTGTGGATGCAATTTTTAGTTTTGTTATGTATTTTTTTTGTAACCTTTTCCCATGTAATTTGAGTTACATATATGTATCTAGTTTCTTCAAGACTACTAAACTGATCGTTACTTCGGGATTTTAATTCTATATAATGATGCCAATATCACAAGTATTGCACCTGATCTAGCCTAGAGGGGTCAGGGTGTTACATATATTGAGTACCCTGCTAATAAACCATGTATTGTAATAATGTTATACCTCTTCATGAATCTGAAACCTTCATCAATAAATGGTACTACAAATCGATTTTAAGTTAATCAAGGGATAATTTCCTTAGATAAATATTTATTTCTTTGGAAAGTAATTAAAAGGATAAATGTTTATAGCAATTTATCACATCTCATGGGATACAAATAGATAGTGGTCATTGATTGAAAACACTAAGGATTAATATGATATAGAAAAAATAGAGTGGAATGATTTTATGGTACGCTTCATGGAAAATTATTTTACTTTAAAAAAATGAGCAGCTATTGAGTTAAAATTATTGATTATGAGACAAAAGGAAGAGGAAAATGTTGTAAAGTTTGAATCCAAAATTACTAGTATCCAAAAATTTCTCATTATATAAGGATATAGAATCATTTAATATCAATACAGTGAAATAATTCTTCAATTTTTATAGCTATAAGGAAATAAATATAAGAATATGATGGTAGAGAAAAAATGGATATGGTGGATAAGGGAAAGAAGTATTTTCCCACATGTGATAATTTTGCAAAGAAACACCTTGGTACTTTATTGAAGGGAATTGGAGTTTATTTAATATTTAGAGAGAAAGGATATTAGGAATGTGAATGTAAGGGTAATAAAGAAGAATTTAATATCTATTTTCTCAAATGTAAGGATATTGGGAACTATGAAAATAAATTCCCCAAGCGTTAAGGGAATATACCATAGAAGAAGCTAAGGGATCAAGGTAAAGATTATATTATTACTACGTCTAAAGTTGAATTATTCAATTGAATTTATATTTATGTTCAATAATATTATTGTAGAGGTATTTTTACAAATGGTATTTTGGTTATAAGAATCATTCAAAGTAAAAGGATTATACACCAGTAGATTTTATTTAAGGATTTGAAAGAATATGTTGAATGGCATCGATGGAAAAGAAAATTTATTTGATAACTAAAGTTATTTTTGAGAATATTCAACATATTTGTTGAAAAATTATAGAAATTATATTAATATTGTTTTTGGAAAAGGATAACGCATGTGCTATGTGACTACCCATCACGTCTGGGAAGGCCAGTGGGCTTGAATCTACAACTGAAGGGAGGTAATGGTGAAATGACAACCACTAGACTACATGATGTTAAAATTAATATGAAATTGTTTTTACTTAAATTATTTTATATATAAATACTTATGGAATGGATTATGTTGAAATTTGTATGTTACTGTTGAGTTTTAGAGATTCATGTATTATATTGGATGACTCTTGGTGACCATATTGGGTTTGGTAAATATTTATAGACATATGGAAGGAATTTTAACTCTTCCATGGATATTATGATATGTTAAAAGATAATTTTAGTGATTCAGGCATAAAAAATTCATCTTGAATATTCTTTTCCTAGATTGAGAAATGAAGTTGAAATTGATCGAAGCATAACCAAAATGTAACACCTTGAGTTTTTATGGACCATTTTTTATAGATTAAATTAAATTTTCTTGATTATATTTCCTTTCACTAAGTCAAAAATTCCTTTTACATGAAACATCTAATTTATGTATGTTACTCACAACACCAACTTGACATATGTTACATGCAACACTGATTTGGCATACATTACATGCAACATAGAGTTTGTACGAAATGTCATTTTATTGTTATTACCTAGCCGTTAAACTTATTAATATTAATATTAATAAATAATTTTAAAATAATTTTTTATATAAAAAATACATATTCATAACTAAAAATATAATTTTTGGTAAAGTCTTTATATGTTTAAAAATACTATTTTCTCAAATGAACTACTTTTAAGGTCCTTTTACGAAAAATAATAAAATTAATCTTATAAAAATTTAAAAAAATTAATTTTATAAAATAAAATATATATTTGAATTTAGAATATGAAAATTATATTAGGGTAAATTTTTGGGATTTTCTGAGAAATTTCATTTTTGGATGAATACTGAAAGATACAAGATTTTAATTCAAAACTACCTTTAAATATAATTTATTAATAAGGTTAAATTATATTTTAATTTTGTCTAAAAGTTTAGTTATATCATATTGTTATAGATTAATCCAATTTAGGTCATTTTAATCAATTTCACTTTGAAATTGGGTATAAAAACATAGAAAATTTTTTGGACGTTTTTACTTTAAAAACCCACAGTGCCATCTCGTCAATAGGGTTGATTTTTAAATTATTTTCTTCCACTTATATGACTATAATTTGGAAAAATGGATTCAATATTTTTAATTAGAATAATTTAAAATAGATAATAATAATGTTAACTTAGTTTTTTATCAAAAATATTATTGAAAGTGATTAAAATTAATTATAACCATTTAGAGAAAAATTTGCTTAACAAAGTACTAAACCTTAAATTTAAGACCCAAAAAGACCTGTAAACTTGTTAGAAGCCCATTGTATTGCCATTATTATGAAATTAAACTGAAATTATTTAGTTTTTTATGACTTTTGTTGTGTAAAAACGTGGGTACACATAGATTTTTTTATCCCGAAATTCCAAGTGTGTCCTTTCCCTTCCATATATAAGGCCACCACCCTTCACTCTTCTTCACACCTATCAAAACACTTTATTTCAAAAATTATCTTCCCAATACAATTCTAAACATACCTTTATTACTAATATAATATTTTCCTTGGTAATAAAGTAATCTAAGGAAGCCTATTGGCACAAACCAAAAGGATTTACCCGACTAAGATGTAACGTCTTCTTTCAAGCCCCTTTCTTTTACTTCCTTTTCCCACTCCCTACACTTTATTTATTCTATGATTGTATAAAAACAAAAGTATCTTAAATATACTAGTATTTTTTTATTCTAATGGTTCAACCTACACTTACACACACCACAATCTAATGGGTAACAAACATTCTTTTTATGTGTAAGACAAACTACCACCTCACAAAATGATGATTGCCCATTTATTTTCCTTTACTGCCTCTCGTGGTGGAAATTATGATGGAATATAGGTTTATATATGTTATTTATTATATTTATTATGTATTTAAGCTTCTATAATCTATTCACCACACATATTTTTGTACATTCCATTTGTTGTAAATATGATAATTTCTTTTGAGGAAGTGTGGACCGACGTCCACTCAAAGTGATGCGATTCATTTGCACACTACATGTAATTTATTAAGGATGAGTTTAGTGAAATTATATGATATATATGATATAATAATTCCACTATAATGATTACACACACACACACACACATATCTCATTTACCTTCATTCTTTCAATACGACAATAAAAACCGAAACATCATTTGTGCGTATGTACGACTTACCATCTCTCGGAACGATGTATTCCATTTCATACTTCTATATTCAATAAATTAGTATAATAAACATCTAATGAATATAAATTATATTTATTCTCTATTTTACATTTTTTAAATCATGACATATGTATAAGGACAAAATATATAACAAATTAAGACACATGCGAAGAACTAAGAGAATATTACCTGAAGTGAAACTATAACATAAGATTGTTAACAAGTGGGAAACATAAGGTAATAATAAAAAATAAATTGAATTAGATATATTAATTTTATTCTGAAAAATATGGTTAATAAACATAAATTTATTATATAGGAATCTTGTACGAGTACAAAGTGAGTCATGACACAAGGTATGGGGATTTCATCTCACTTTTTATTTCCGTGAGATTCATGATTTATTCACCACCCATTCCTTTTGTGTTGTGTTTATAATTATAATAGATTTATAAAATGATTATTATACTTAAATTTATTGGAATATATATATATATATATATATATTATGATATTTATTTAGTGGGGTTTAAGTTTCTAAAGTTTCAAAATTGGTAAAATATTTTTTGTCTCAATTTTCTTTCTTTGAGACTCATGTTTTGTTATGAACATAAATTATTTTTGAGGTATATATACTTCCATTTTACATATTATATCATTAATATAAATATTTGAATTATATTTTATGTTTCATGTAATTTAATTTTCTTACAGGTAGAGTATGATCTTATATAACCAAGTGGTAATAGTTTGTTGAAACAATCTCATCACTTTTCAGGATTGTTAATGATTATGCTTATTTGGTGAAATATTATGATCCATATCTCTATAAAACTAATTATTTTATTTTTCCTACATTTATTCAAGATATATACTTGAATTATTACCACTTCCCCACTCTTTGGGTACTTAATATAATTAATAAAATGTTTTTAAGAAAATTTGATCATTTTTCTCTCTTTGTTTGAAAATATATTTTATTTAAAAATCTACATTTTCAAAAAAAAATTAAAGTGATACTTGTTGATAATTTTCAAAGAATTTTATTAATTTTTTTATTGTTTTCAAATCATTATTTATATTTTTTCAAATCTATTTTCAAATAAAAAGTATTTCAAAAGTTTTTATGTTTTAAAAATAAATTTTCAAAGAAGAAAGGATATTTTCCTCAAGAAATGTTTTAAAAGATCTTCAAAAATTATTTTACATCTAATATAAAAAAATTTGGTGTTACTCATGACTTTTTGAGGATATGATACAATTCTTCCATTTATATTCTTTCTCTGAAAGGTTTACCTTTTCTGACATGATGTTTATGAAATCCATTTCTCTTTCATGGGTTATATTCTTATGAAACCTGATTCTTTCAGGGGTTATGTTTTTGATTAAATGATTTTGAAACTTGTATCTTTTAGATGGGTTAAGATATGATTACTTGTTTATGACACCAATTTCATTTTATGGGTTAATATATGAGTGTTTATGATTTTTTTGCACATGTTTGTATGATTTCACTATGAGATGGGCGGTTCCTATATCTCCCTCCAATTAATTGGGGAATTATTTATATCTCATGAGATAGACATGGATGGAATAAGAAATGAACTTAGTTCAGTATTACAGGGTTGTAATGAGAAATGAACTCAGTTCAGTATTTTTGGGCTAGAATGATGAGTGAACTCAGTTTAGTAATAAAGAGCTGGAATGGGGTGTAAACCTGGTTCAATAAAGGAATTTTCCACTAAGATAGTCTTGATATCACTTCCTTGACTACTATAGAAATTATTTCATACTCTTATGTGTTTGAAACAATTCCATGTTTTATTTCTATGTTATTATTTCATGGATTATGTTATTTATTTTCTTTTGATTCGTATCTTATGAAATTCCATGATTTATTACATGATTAATGTTTATGATATTTGATATGAAGGGTATAATATTCTATTTTCATAATCATGTTCTTATACCCTAATGGTCATGATTATGCTTATGTATCTCCCTGTTTTACCCTTACTAAGAATCGGAGCTCACCCTATTTTATGTTTCCTTCCCCAAGGTTATGAAGTTATGTATCACATTTGATTTGTCTAAGAAGTTTTATTTTCAAGAAGAACCTATTGGGAGATTATTTATCTCATTTATGTACCAGTGTTTATGTTTCCATGTTTCCAAAGGCACTAGTCTAGTCCAGTCTTTGGGAATCTGTTTTTCTAATATTTTAAGTATTTCAAAAAAGGATTTAAATGTTAATATATAAAAATTAAGGCTCTATGTACAATATATGAAATTTTTCCTATGAAATTAATATATATCATGTAATTATATTTCCTTATGTTGTTAGTTTAGATGGTATAAAAATTACTTAAATTTAGGAAAAGGATATTGAAAAGACAATTTTACCCTATTACCTTTATTTCCATCAAAGGTTTATGGATTTGAGGTTGATAACATTATCTTTATCATTGAGTTTATTTTGATCAATGATCTCTATCCCCCAATATATGTTTTTATGATTTTCCTAAGTGTCTATATTTTCACTTCCCATTAATGTTTTCTAGATGGAAACCTAGTTATGTGTAATTATAGAAGACCGTCCAACTTCCCTTTACCTCTTGTCAAGAGAAATTTTTATTTTCCCTTTTTACCATGTGGGTTTTTAGCAAAGGTTAGACCTATGATAACTAATATAGAATTGTGATGGAATAATTTATCTAAGAGGGGTACAATGTAACACCTTGAGATTTTTAAAGAAAAACACTATGTTCAGTAGGATATCATACATGCAACAACAATCTTAAACAAATCGAAGAATATATTTCCTTAAATTTAATCTCTTAAATAGATTTATTTACATGCAACACTTAGATTAAATGACATATAATATACTATTAATATATTATTATTTATTATGACCATTATAAGCTAGCTGTTAAATTGGCATGTATGAAAAGGAATACATAAATTATGAAAATTATATTGTTTATAGATGTATAAAATAAATTCAATGGTTATCTATTGATTATAAATAAAATAAGAATCATTTGAAAGAAAAAAAATATTTTTTGAAAAATAGTATTTTTCTAAAAGGTGGTTTCTCTAAAATTTACAAACATACTTTAAAATTAATTTCTACAAATTTTAGAAAATTTTTGTTAAAAAAATTTACATAATTTTTGATATTTTTATGAAAAACTATCTTAGAGATAATTTTTTAGAATTTTCTACAATAATTAATTTTTCAATGAATAGTGGAAAATATGTGTTTTTAATGAAAATTGATTTACTATTACATGAATTTAATGGTTACATTTTTATTTAAAATTGTTTTTAAAAAATAAAATTTGATAAATTATATAATATCCCATATTTTTCTAGGTATACACCACATTGAGTTACTTTAAGCCTTTTTTGGTTGAGTTTTTTCTTATTTTGAAACATAGTTGTTGAGTTTCTTTGGGAGATGGAGTGCCTTTTTTGGGAAATAACCCAATGTTTAAGGATGTATGTTTATTTCAATTAATTTATTTTGGGTATAAATGTGTTATAGTCTTATTAGAATTCTTTGTGGGTTTGGAAAGATTTAGTGGTGATTCACTTTTTTTCTACAAAATCCGGGCTATTATCTATTTTCTAAACACATTCACATATTGAATGGGTTATAAGACTTGAAATTGTTGCTAGTTATATGCCATGAACTGGTTTAGATCATGGAAATTTTAAACTCCATGAAATTTGTTCACATATTGGAAATGTTTATTGGGGTTATGTTAACCGAAAGTGATGTTTTTTCAATGTATACACCATGTAGGAAATTCATGATGTGAATCAAGGATTCAAATTGTAAATTCCTCGAGTATAGTGGGTTTTTTTATAGTGAATCCTGTTTTTTTTCATTTTCTATGAAGCCTCTTCTCTTACACCCAAGGGTGATTCTATGTTATTTTTTGGGTGATTCCCGCCCTTTCATACATCTTGAACTAGAGTTTGATATTTAGTGAGTTCCTTTTCTTTGGTTTTCTTTTTTACTTCCACTATCCTTCTTTATAATAGTGTGATCTCATTTTAGTCATTGAATCGGGATTTTGATCGTGATGTTTTTGTGATCTAGGTTTTATTTTCTAAACTTCTTCACCATTGTTTCTCTGTCTATGTTCCCTATTGTGGGTTTTTATTTGATCATAGGATTAAGGTGGGTGGTTTAGAACTGCACCATAAAGTCTTCTTTCAATTATCAGGGTATGATCAATAATTACAATCACTTCATCATGCCTTGAATGCAACCCAAATAATTTATAAAACCAATGTTTGACAAAAATTAAGTTCTTAGACCTTCCATTATACCCCTTTGGGTCCTTTGGAATTGATACTGGACTTGTGTCCATCCGTATAATATGTCTTCCCTTGAAGTTACAATTAGTCAAGAAATATGAAAATTGGGTTTTTGATTAACAATGTAAAAGGAAAATTCAACATGTTGTATCTTGGAAAAAAAATTGAGATAGATTGAAACTTGTAATATTTTTATTATGATGATTCATCCAATCATAGGAGAATCTACCAATTTAGAATATATTCCTTTTTATTAGAATGAGATAAAGTAACCAACTATGCATTTGATATGAATGGATATGAAATGTAAACATTCTTTTCTTTTATATATGTCAGCTGATAGGTTGTTCAAGGTCTTTCTCCACACTCTCATAAGTCATAGAATTAGTGATTCGTACTATCATAGGATAACCAACTTCTTGATCTAAGATTCACCCCCTTTTGAAGTTTACATGGAAATATGTAAGTGTATCTAGAAATATAATTCACATGGAGTATAGTATGAGGTGGATAATTTCCCTTTATCATTGTGTTGTCATCCTGGGAAGAAATAAGTGACTCTAGCATGAGAATTATCTTAGACACTAGTTGTACTTCTTCAGACATGGTATAGGAAAACCGTAATGATTTTGTGGGATCGTCCATGTGGAGGGGACATCATGCATTAATCAAAAGTAGGTTTGAATGACTTTGAGTGTCCACCTTGAACTCAAGGGTTGGTAGGTTTATTTTTTGTGTTGTATTAATTGATCAAATAAAACCTTGTTATTGACTTGTTGCATGAAAATTCTCTCAGAATAGTTTTTTATACATGGTGGTATAAACATAATGAGTTTTAATCGTAACGTATTCAGGCTGAAATTTGGTACTAGAGCAGATTTTGTGGATGTAGGTTTGGAAATGTGAAAAGGGCATTGTTGTTGATTTTGCAATCTAGATGGGTTGGAGCTTGAAAATGGGACCAATGTATGGTTTTAGACTAGGGTATTTTGAGTTTATTTTTTTCATCTTTGCCTTTTATCTATATTAATTTTAACATTTCATTAATTTATATTTTATCATATCATTACATGGTTCATTATTGTTTCATATGTTTAGTTCAACCTTTATCTTCCTTTTGTATATTATACTATTTCTACTATTTATGGTACTCATATAATTGTTTATTTCCACTATATTACAACTCTATGATATGGTGTATGGTGTCCCCACTATGTTCCCTATACCCCCAATTCTATTCAGCACCCTTTGGAATATAGTTAGGTGATCTTGAGGTCCATTAACAAACCTGGTTTTTCCATAGGAGAGTGTGTGGGGTCAAGGGACATTACAAAGTGGTATCAGAGGGAAGATTCTTTTTTTTACTATTTGGTAGAGTTTTAAATGTTATTAGGAACATGTTAGGACATGATAATGATCTTGGTAAATTGTTGATTATGTAGTTCATTTGTTATAATTGATGTTGTTTCATCTTTGGTGACTCATATGTGGTGTGGTATTATTGTTTCTCAAGATTTATACCCATGGCATAGTTTGAAATGATATGTGAACACATGCATCATGCTAATCTTGTAGGGATATATAAATTGACATTCATTATTCATGATAGGGACATATTTATTACATGTGATATACTTTCCTATATTAACTATGAAATGATATTTGGGTTATATATGATAAATAAATTGAAATAAAGAGACATGTTATCCCAATTAACTTTTCAAAATAAGTATAATTGAACATTATTTCAGTGGTTCTATATTGTTTTCACATATTGAGGTTGACCTTGATGTTTATCTAGTGTTCTACGGAGTTATTTTTTCTTGTAGATAAAATGAGTCCTTATCATCATTAAATTGAGTGCCAGGAGAGTTGAAATAAGAATGCTCCTAATGCGGCTAAACAAGAGATTCCTAAGACTCCTAAGAATTATATTGATACTTATATCCACAATAGATTCCTGAGGGTCATGATATCCATGGATAGAGAAATTGTTCGCAAGTTACCTTCAATGTATTATTTGATGATAGAGTTTCCACATCAATATCTACCTATATTAATTAGGGAGATAAAACACAAGATATTTTATTTATAGATAAATTTAATACAGATGATCATTAAGCACCTCGAAACACCCATTGGAAGGAGGGTGAAGCTTGTTTCATACATGCTTTATACACCATCCAATATTGTTTTGGGACACTGTAGACCTTGTTGATCATCAATAAGAGATAAACTAGAAGTACTTTGATGCGAAGTTCTAAAGAAAAATTTATTTAGGGAATTTGGGGGATGATAAGGATCATGAGTTTCTACACTTAAAATATGATAGCTTGTTAGTGATAGACTACAGTGAAGTTTCGATGAATTAAAGAATTTTCTTGTATACTTAGTAGCCAATGAGGTTTCTAGTGTGAGACATTATTAGGTTGGTATTTGATACATGTTGTGATCATAGGTGAACTTATTTTACCTAAGTAACTTCAAGTATGTGATGAATCAATATCTCATCATGAAGGAGAATCTAAAAGATGCCTCAAGTAGAAATCATGTAGTTTCAGCAGGGCAATCCGCGAGCTCTTCTTCTAGAAGTAAGAAACACTGTTATAATAGTTTCTTCCAGGTCAATACTAGGTAGAGAAATTTTGGGAGTGGATAGCCATACCATAATCTTGGATTGTTGAAGTGATTTTAGTGTGACATGAGCAACCATAAGAACCATCAGTTTCCTTACCCTACTATGTTGTTTCATGTTTTTGGAAAGATGACCCATCTTTATAGGTTCTATAGGATATCACAAAAACAAATAAGTGGAAGGGGATTAGGAAAGACATCTGAGTCTGGTAAGTAATCAAATTCCCCTCACCACACTGGTAGCTAGATTTCCATTGGGTATTCAAGTCAAGGCAGGGGGTGTGGTACAATAGTGGAGGAGTGACAGTACAATCCAGAGGGAGAAGCACATGGGTGTCAGACTGGATCATAGTGTAGTGTGACAAGTCAGTTTAATTCTATGTAGTCTACTCCAGTTATTTTAGATTGAGGAACTTATACCAATAGAGGTACAATTCTTGTTCATATACCCTTTTCTATGTTTTTTTGATATGAGAGAATCAAATTCCTTTATATATGATTTTTTTCAAATGGTTAGGTCTTGGTTGAGGAGATATTAGATGTTGTCTTGACCATAGATACATAGATGGGAGTACGGACAGAGAATATAAGACATTCAAAGGAAATTTCTCTAGAAATTGGTGGTTACTATTTATTTTGGGGAATTTTTGTGATATAAATGATATGTTTATGTTTTATTCTTGGTATATATTTCTTAGTTATATACCACTATCATATCGACTATTATAGAAGGAGAGTTACCATTATATATCCAAAAGGGTGTCGCAATTTTCACAAGGCAGGGTGGGATCTTTAGGATTGTCATGTATGACCAATTTAGTGAAGGATGAATTGTAACGTGGATCAAATATATTTTCTCTCTATAGATGATGGAAGAATACATCATGATACTTTCCCTTTAATGGTAGACCATTTTAGGATGTTTTTCATTAAGAGTTCTACAGATTACCACCCATGTAGTAGATCAAGTTCATGATTGAGTTAGTACCTGGATTAGAGTTTTTTTATATCCCACTTTATAGGATGGAACTAGCAGAGTAATAATATTTGGAGTTTTAGTTATTAAGATTTTAGAGATAATGGATTTATACAGCATAGTACATCATAGACTAGAATATCCTTAGGTACTTAATTTATCAGTGGGAACTGAACCTTTGGGAGAGGTGGTGGGCCGAGTATATAAAATATTTTGATTTTAGGATGTATTATACATTTTGAAAGGGAAAAATAATTTATAATTCCTTGATCTAGAAGGCTAGACGACGATAGTGAAGGGGTTTTGTGATGAGTGGATGATGATGATAGTTTTGAAGACATGCATCTTGATGTTAGGAGTCTCAAGTTTGAGTAGCTCCAACTTCAATATATGTTTGAACTACTCTTTTGGATTGAATCAATGTTGAGCAGTTATATAACTCAAAGGGATTAACTCCAAGGGAAAACATATATGATGGGGAGTCACTACTTGGACAATCACTTGTTACTAGTGACGTTATTCTTATCCATGTCTGAGTATGGGCTCCTGAGGGATGATTCAAGGAGCTGATGAGATATTTTCATTCTTATTTTTGGGAAGTACATCTAGGTTTGATAAAGATGTATCATTATATCATTAGATAGTACCAATTTCCATGAATAAAAAAGGTTGTTGTGGGCTTCATAGAATTATGTTTCAATTATCAATAGTTGAAATCCAATCACCAAAGGCCAGTTGGGTTATTATAGAATCTTCCCATTCTGTAATGGAAGTGGAATAATGTCATTATATAATTTGTATTTGGATTACCCCACAAAAATTGTATGAACGTTTCATTTTGGGTGATCATATATCGATTGATGAAGGCAACCCACTTTTCCCATCAAGGATACCTTCACCATTAATGATATGGGTGGTATTTATGTGTGAGGGATAGTTATAATACAAGGTTTTATGAGGAATATATTTTCTAATATAAATATTTTTTTCACATATCTATTCTATAAGGGTCTTCAGAAGTCTCTAGGATCGAAGGTTATTTTGAGTATAGTCTTTCATCGTCAAACTTATAGGCAACGTAAATAAACAATTTAGATTTTGGAGGATATATTACAAGTTGATGTGCTAGATTTTAGTTTCTCATTGGAGTATCATCTAAAACTTATTGAGTTTTCCTACGATAAAATATTCCACGAATCAATCAATATGGAACCTTTTAAGGCCTTATATAGAAGGATCTAGGAACACCTCTTTTCTAGATAGAGGTAGGTGAGTCAGTGCATACTAGGCCTAGTCTTGTTTATGAGACTTATGAGGTGGTTCAAATGATCATGAAGTAATTACTGACAATATAGAGAAGGAATAAATCATACAGTAACCATCATATATGACCTCTGGTGTTTTTGGAGGTCTTCATGATTTCTTCCGTGTGTCGCCTAGGTGAGAAAATGCCATATCAAGATACGGGGAAAGCTGTATCCTAGGATTTTTTTGGCCATTTGAGATAGTGGGGAGGGTCCATCTAATGTAGTGCCAATTTTCTCTCCATATAACTACAGTTCCATGCATGAAATGCTTAACATATCAAAACTTTACAGATATCATCCTAACACTTATCATGTAATATATGCTGATGACGTTGATATTGGTATAGAATCATCATTTAAGGAGAATCCCCATTAGGAGTAAGCCCTAAATTAATCCTCTCAAAGGGTTATCCTCCCATTCGATACAAACCTTTATTGGGCCTCAATAGGTAAGGATCCACATAATCAAACTATTTTGGCATTAATTCCCGTCCAAATGAGATGGGTATGAAGCCTCCCTTAGGTCCAAACCCAACATCCAAAATTAACCCAATTCTCACTGGTCCACACCATAAATTGAGTCTTATCTGACATGGGAATCAATATCCCTTCTATGTTTCTTGGACCACTTTGGCATATGTACCACACCAAACATTGACTAGGAACATTCTTCCTAGATATACTTTCCATGTAATGTCAAACTATATAGTTCAGTCCTTATCAAATGTCCTTAAAAGGTATAATTTGTCCCATTAAGAAGTACCAAACTATGTGGGGCCTGATTCCTTTCTTAAGGATACATAGTAAGCCCACTCAAGGGTTCAATTCTAACATCCAAACAACTCCCATCTCCCTAGATGACGATATACTCCAAATAGCCCCACTTCTTGGATGACAACCAACATCATTGTAAGAATGACTAAAGAATATTTAATCAATACGTAAAAGGTTACCATTGATGGAGATACTCGAATAAATAAAGGTATATCCCTTAAAAAAGAACCTTAGATGCATAAATATGATTCTAAATTCCATTCATGGTAGAAATTGATTGTTAATTTGATGTTGAACCACACCATACATGAGAATTAATGAAGGATTCATGAACATATCTAAAATTTATAAGAGATTCCAGGAGTCGTAAAAAATTCCCCACAAAATGGTGGGATGAGTCTGACCACCAATCCTATCAATAAATATCAGTTCTTAAGCATCGTTGGACAAACTCTTCAATGAGAATTTACCTTTGGAAAGAAGGATCCTCAAGGATAGAAAACTGCTAGGTGTTTCTGGTTCGCCAAACAAACCCATTGGAAACCATTTGGAAATGGTGAACCCAACATGAATGATTGCATGAAATTCACCCCCCTATAATCAACTTATAGGAGACACGTAACTCTTAGAAATAAAAAATGGTGAACCTGGTGTGAATATTTTACCAAGATGATAGTGTCACCCACCTGTTAGGCCCCTTTTTTCTCAATATGAAATAGTTAGAAACATGATAACAAATTATGAGCGAGCTTGTTAAAACGAGATGATGCTTTTATACTGTTTTCTTGTAGGTGTTTTTAATATTCTCAAGAATTATATCTTAGTAATCCTTTCAATTAAATGGAATACTTCTAGTATTCCCCAACATATGCCTGGGAAACCGTTCATGCCTGGTATTTTTCCAAGAAAAGGGCACCGTCAACAACCCTTCTTCTTCAATGCCAGGTCTCAAACACATTGGACTAAGTGTACCATCAAAATAGTATAATCCAAACCCTAAAGGCTTGCCAACAGGCCCTCTAACTCATGAAGCTCCACCGATTTCCCAACCAACAACATCTAGTGGTCCAAAAGTAGAGGGAACCTATCGTCATCTTCAACTATTTAGGGAGTTTATCCCCAGAAATCTATAACTAGTCCCTCAATTATATTAGTGAGGCAGATAGAGAGGAAACATATGGCCTTGTCTAGAAGACACAAGGGTCCTTCCAAAGGGTTCCTGCAATAAATTTACACTGTGAATGCAGTGCGGTAGTGAGCCCTAAATATGATGAGGGTGTAGTCATTAGCCAATCGACCCAGGTCATGAAGACCTGGGCATGTAATACAACCAATCAACATCATAAACTGGCAAAAAATAAGTAGGTCTATACCCATATCCCCTCTGGAGAAGCCCACAAATCAAAGATGGTGTCCAAATACGAGTGGGAACATACAACCTCCTACCCTAATTCAGCTAGCCAACATAATTTTTTAGCGACATCCAAGGAATCCTTCCATTTAAATCCGGTAGCCCACCACAAGAAAGAACAAATACTTTCCTTCACCCATCAAGCCTTCAATTAGAAGGTGGACACACCTTCATGAATTCATCAATCCTACTTACAGTTTCATCTGGAAGCAACCAGAGAAGTCAGTTGGAAAGTGCTGATGACGAATAGGGGGTAAACCTAACTCTCTTTCCCTACACATGAGTACTTTCAATATCCACTAATACGAAAGGGAGTACTTGAGTAGGAACATAACCCTCCTCCAAATATGGAATGGGAATATATCCAAATACTATTAATTAATGTCACCAAGCATATCCTGGAAATGGTGAAAGGGAGGATTCAAATCCATTCCCACATTCTGAAGACCTTCTAGGAAAACATAACAGAAACAATAACAATTCGAAAGGTATGGAAACAAAATTACATCCCCAAAAATGGGGTGGATCATCAGCATATCACCCATGAGAAGACACACACCTCTTCTCTCATGCATGAGGGTCGTGGTGAAAACTACCTCGGGATATATGGATAACTAGATTGGGAACATACACCCATTTGAACATGAGTTAATCAACCTATCCTAGAAACCACTATAATGTAAGAAAAAACCCTTATCAATGAAATCCAATTCCCCTATCAAGTGTGTAAGAACCCAAGTTTTTGGAACGGGTCAAAAACCTGACCCTGTTTAAATTTTTGACAGGTTTCTGAAGAAACTAAAGATAATGGGAAGTTTCTGGAAATTTCCAGACTACACGCCGTGTATTTTAAGTACATGCTGTGTATGTGCAGGCGAGTGACTGGCCGTATGTTCACTGAGTACATGCCATGTGGTGACCATGTAGAATTTCTTACTACACAGCGTGTAGTTTTGAAAACGCCGTGTATACCCCCGACCGTGTGAGGCCATACATGGCGTGTAGGCCTGTTGGCCGGGTAGAACTAGGGACACACAGTGTTCCCTTTGTACACATCATGTAGCATATTCTTGTATAAGGGAAACACATGGTGTGTGGGTAAGTCGGCGAGGAAAGTAAGAGGAACCAAGTACACGCCGTGTACCCCTAGGTACACGCTGTGTACCCCTAGGTACACGCCGTGTACCCCTAGGTACACGCCGTGTACTCATGTTGGAAGTTTCAAAAAGTAAGTATGTGGAATCCTACCGTCTTATGAACAATTATATGAAATATACACGAGATTGGGACCTCTGGGATGCCTTTGGGCATGCCCGGTTACCAGTTTGTGTGAGCGGGCCGGGTGAGGGGTCGTGGCCCATCGGGGAAATTTGGCCGGGGGATACCAAAATGGTTTTAATTGAAATATTAATGAGTTAAATTGTTAGTTTAATTTATGAAATCCTGTTATAAATTACTGGAGGCATTTAAGACCTCAGTGCTGGTATGGGACAACACCTGGTAGAGTGCAATTCAACTATTTAGGTTGTTTTTCCGGCTTATGTTTTTTGTTTGAATATGTTATATATGCAATTGCTGGATTGCATCAGCTGGACCCCTTCGTGTTGTGTCGAGCTTGGCCCGATTACACTTGAGTGATACTGATCACTGGTTGGGGCTTTTCCTGGGTTACTTTGGGTGGTTTTGACCACGAGATTGGGCGTCATGGACGTCATCTTGAGGCAGTATGACTGTCAGGTTGGACATGGCCCGGGTTACTAGGATGCCGATGCCATCAGACTTGAGCGACATGGTCGCAGGGACACGAGGTATCAGACGTGTTGGTGGCTTAGGTACTATTTTGGTGATTACCACTCACTCAAGAATTTGAGTAGTGGGCACACAGAGATACTCCGTGATGAGGTGTTTTTGACCACTCGTGTGGGTAGAGGCCCTCGTAGTTGCGGTTAGGTATACTAGTTGGGGGTGCTTGCCGTAGAAAGCCACATGGGAGCTGAGGATCCTTTAGGGGATAACTTGAGACACGAGGTGTCAGGAGACACAGGGTACCAGATTACTATTTTTGGGCGTGCCTTCGGGATGTCGGTACTTGAGACACGAGGTGTCAGGAGTCACATGGTTCTGGGTTACTATTCTTGGGCGTTCCTTCGGGACGTCAGTACTTGAGACACGAGGTGTCAGGTGGCACGTGGTGCCGGGTTACACGACAGAGATTTCGGCTTTGGCCGAAGCAGGTGACGCTCCATGGTGGCTGTTGAGCACCAGTGAAGTTTGTATTTAATTGTGCATTGTACTATTTACTGATTCCCTTGTAATGCATGACTACTTAAACACATATATTTAGTACGAACCGTTAGGTGGTATCCTACTGATATTTGTCTCACACCCTACACGGGCCCTTCG
Source organism: Viscum album (assembly GCA_963277665.1). NCBI lineage: Eukaryota > Viridiplantae > Streptophyta > Magnoliopsida > Santalales > Viscaceae > Viscum > Viscum album. The sequence continues at coordinate 1,388,954,187 of OY728126.1, read as the reverse complement.
GGACGTGTGCAGACTTTATGGATTTACGTGCAGGAAAGAAGCTAGTTTCAGGAGTTGGGTTGTGTTAGTTTTTGTATGGAGATGGTATGGACCTTGAGGTCATTCCTAAATAGGGTTTACTTTGTTTTGATTAATTTTCTATATGGGTATTCTTACTTATTGTAGCTACTGTTGGTTAGCCATTAACACCCTTTTTTTATTCAGTTGTGTATGATCTTCTTTGGATGCATGTTTAAATTGTTCAGTAGTAGTTACATGTTATCAGCATTCCGTTGTGTTTATTTCCACTGTTTTTGTATATTTAATGCTTCTAATATTTAACTATATTGATTATGCTTCTGCTCCGCGGGTCTAGTTCGAGTCTGCTGAGTCTTTCTTTCCACTACATCTTTACTGTTGTACTTGGACCAGTACCCTTATTACGATCCTCCGAGAGGGTATAACCTCCCCACTATAACTAATAGACCCTCGATGCTAGTCGGAAGCCTTTGTCGTTCGGAGAGGTGCGCCTAAGGTAGTCACACCCGACCCATTCGGCACTGTTCGGGTGGCTGACCGGGCCCAGGTCCTTACAAAGTGGTATCAAAGGAGTTCTTGACAAGGATTTAGTAGCAGTGCTCTTCTGGATACTAATGAGATTAAGACTTCTGTTTTTATTTCTTCTGGTTTTACTATTTGGGATATGGTAGACTGGAGATAAGTTTTTGTTACTGGAACTGGGTTGCCAGCTTGTGCTTGGGTGCCTACAGCCCAAGGTATGAGGGATGGACCTAGTTTCCATGGGTGAGAATTGCTATTGCTTTTTCTCAGATTACAGTTTATATGATTTCCACCTTGGTGGCTCACTTGATGTGTGATGATCTTGATTGTGATATGTGACCCTTGACCTGGTATAATAAGGGAGAATTGGACCTTGGACGGTATGGCGAGGCTTGGTTGCTTAGCTTTTGATAGGCACATTTTTAGGGTATTTCAATTTCATAATTGCACGTATGCTTTGTGAAGTGATAATTCCATGTGAATGAAAAAAAATCAATTTCCATGATTTATATGCTCTGAAATGTGAATTGGTGAAATTCTTGATAGAATTGATTGTTGTGAAAATGAGTGTGCCATGATTTATATCTTTGTATAATTGCATGTTGCAGGATTTTGGGTCTGACTCTTATGAGAGAAGGCAAGTACCATGGCTAAGGCAGTGTAACGGTCAGGATTGGGCGACTCTGTCATCGGTTTGAGGCAACGTGAGTTGTCAGGATGGGCATGGACCAAGGTACATTTGATACTTGGCTCTGTTGAGGGTGGGTAAGGAGGCCATGAGGCCAGGATGCCGTGGGGCATGGGTTGGGGTGAGGGGGAGTAAGGGTAGTTGTTATGCACTGCCTTTTACTGCTTTCCTTTTCTGTGTAGAATATATTGTTATATATATATATATGGGCTATCTGACCATTTTTGGTATTCATCGGGTTACTTGAGGTGCCGTGGGCATCGGGGAATCATGGATGCGGGTTACTTGAGGTGCTAGGCACCAGGACCTCATGGAGGCGGACACCGATGCGATGCGGGGTACGTTGGGTGTCAGAAGCGATGCAAGAGCGCCAATGAGGTGCAGGGGTGACGATACGTCACGAGAGGATAGTGTGTCCGGAAAATAGGTTAGTAAACCCTATTTTCTTTACGTTTTGTTGGGTTGAGACCAGGTAAGGAAATTCCTAAGGTGGGGAGCCCCCCCCCTTGAGGAATTTAGCCAGAACCTTTGAGACCGAGGAAGTCCAGGTTGCTTTGAACGGAGTGGTATGTTTGGTGCCATCTCTGGGTTTCATTTGATAGCTCGGGGATGAGCTATGTTAAAGTGGGGAGTTTGTAAGAACCTTGGTTTTTGGAACGGGTCAAAATCCCGACCCTGTTTAAATTTTTGACCGGTTTCTGAGGAAACTGGAGAAAATGGGAAGTTTCTGGAAATTTCCAGACTACACGCCATGTACTTTAAGTACACACTGTGTATGTGTAGGTGAGTGACCGGCCGTGTGGTCGCCAAGTACATTTCATGTGGTGACCATGTAGAATTTTCTTACTACACAGCGTGTAGTTTTGAACACGCCGTGTATACCCCCGACCGTGTGAGGCCATATATGGCGTGTGGGCCTATTGGCCGGGTAGAACCAGGGACACGCCGTGTTCCCTTTGGAAACGCCATGTAGCCTTTCCGTGTATAAGGGAAACACATGGAATTTGGGTAAGTCGGTGAGGAAAGGAAGAGGAACCAAGTACACGCCATGTACCCCTAGGTACACGTCGTGTACCCCTAGGTACATGCCGTGTAATCATGTCGGCAGGTTCGGAAATTAAGTCGGCAGAATCCTGCCATCTTATGAACAGTTAAATCAAATATACATGGCGTGTAGTCCTAAAGTACATGTCGTGTACTTTTTTTTGTGCTAAAATGGGCAGTAGCCTCGTTTTGAGGCAGAACACACCTCCTTCGCCCGGTTTCGCGAACCAAGCTGCCTAGACCTCTCTCCTTCCCCCGATCGTCCATCCGAGACCTGATTCAATCTCTTATTTGTGCGTTGGAACCCACTCGGTAAGGCCTCAATTCCTCTTTGGCCGTTTTTTTTGATTTTCATTCTAGAATATGTTATAGGTGTTTGAACAATATTGAATATTTTGTAGATTTACCACGTTTTAGACCGAATTGGAGGCTGTTACCAGAGGAGTAGCGTCGTACGAGTCTCAGGTAGGTGGTACATACCTTATTTTGTGTTTTTGTGGTTGTTTGGTTAACATGACCTTCAGTGCGTTTTCTGGTATTTTGAGCGGGACACGTTTTATCTTCTTTTTCATACTGAATTGCTTATGGGAACTTTGGGATGCCTTTGGGAATTCCCGGTTACCAGTTTGCGTGAGCGGGCCGGGTGAGGAGCCATGGCTCATCGGGGAATTTTGGCCGGGGGATGACAAAATGGGTTTAATTGAAATATTAATTAGTTAAATTATTAGATTAATTTATGAAAGCATGTTATAAATTGATGGAGGCATTTAAGACCTCAATTCTGGTATGGGACAACACCTGGTAGAGTGCAATTCAATTATTTAGTTTGTTTTTCCAGCTTATGTTTTCTGTTTGAATATGTTATATATGAAATTTATGGATTGCATCTGCTGGACCCCTTTGGGTTGTGTTGGGATTGGTCCAGTTACACTTGAGTGATACTGATCACTGGTTGGGGCTTTGACTGGGTTATTTTGGGTGGTTTTGACCACGGGATTGGGCATCATGGATGTCGGCTTGAGGCAATACGACTGTCAGGTAGGGCATGGCCCGGGTAACTAGGATGGTGATGCCATCGGACATGAGCGACATGGTCGCAGGGACACGAGGTGTCAGAAATGTTGGTGGCTTAGGTACTATTTTGGTGATTACTGCTCATCCGTGACTTTGAGTAGTGTGCACACAGAGATACTCCGTGATGAGGTGGTTTTGAACACTCATGTGGGTAGAGGCCCCGGTAGTTTCAGTTAGGTATTCTGGTTGGGGGTGATTTCCATAGAAATCCACGTGGGAGGGGAGGAGCCTTCAGAGGATAGCTTGAGACATGAGGTGTCAGGAAGCACAGGGTGCCAGGTTACTATTTTTGGGCATGCCTTTGGGACGTCAGTACTTGAGACACGAGGTGTCTGGAGGCACATGGTGCCGGGTTACTATTCTTAGGCATTCCTTCAGGACGTCGGTACTTGAGACACAAGGTTTCAGGTGGCACGTGGTGCCGGGTTACACGACAGAGATTCTAGCGTTGGCCGAAGCAGGTGACGCTCCATGGTGGATGTTGAGCACCAGTGGAGTTTGTGTTTAATTGTGAATTATACTGTTTACTGCTTCCCTTGTAATGCATGAATTCTTAAAAACATATATTTGGTATGCACCATTGGGTGGTATCCTATTGAAATTTGGCTCACACCCAGCACGGGCCCTTAGGGACGCGTGTAGAGTTTATGGATTTATGTGCAGGAAAGAGGCCAGCTTCAGGAGTTGGGTTGTGTTAGTTGTTGCATGGAGATGGTATGGACCTTGAGGTCATTCCAAGATGGGGTTTAATTTGTTTTTTTTACTTTTATGTATCGGCATGCTTACTTGTTTTAGCTACTGTTGGTTATATATTGGTGCCCTTTTTATATTCAGTTGAATACGACCTTCTTTGGATGCTTGTTTAAATTGATCAGTAGTAGTTACATGTTATTCGTATGCTGTTGTGTTTATTTCCGATGTTGTTGTATATTTACTGCTTACACTGTTTATCTATATTGATTATGCTTCCGCTCCGTGGGTCTGGTTCGAAGCTGCCGAGTCTTTCTTTCTGCTGTATCTTTACTGTTGTACTTGGACTAATACCCTTATTACGATCCTCCGAGAGGGTATAACCTCTCCACTATACCTAACAGAACCTCGCTGCTAGTCGGCAGCCTTTGGCGTTCGGGGAGATGTGCCTAAGGTAGTGACACTGGACCCATTCAGCACTGTTCGGGTGGCTGGCCGGGTCTGGTTCCTTACAAAGTGGACCCAGTCACTCGCAAGAATGAATCCAAGAAGAAGCCTCACCAAAGGCATTTGGAAAATGGAGAGCCAATCAATGATCCTACTCTGCTTAATGTTAGAGTTCTTCAATCCCTCATATTTTTATCTATGGAAACTCTAGATCCTAGTCTCCATTAACAAATTATGAGTGTAGTATAATTAACTCTAAATGTCCTCCTTGTACACTTCACCATGAAGGATTAATTCATGTTCATAATCTGATTGATCTCAAGAGCCCATATTATGATGAGTGTCACAACAAGCACCCACATGGTTAGAAGATCAAGGAGAATATGGGTCTTCCCCATACTGTAATCCACAATGTTAGCCCTCCCAATGATGACACTCACTGTAAAAGTTATCTCCATAGTATTATTTCACATCATCAAAAGGGTCTTTCCCATGGAGATGTAGTGACGAGAAATCCCCCTTACCATGAGGCACTTGGGTAAATAAGGATAGTCATGTCTAATGCCTTATCATTATAAAGTGAGATCCTTTCTCAACCCAAAGACAAACCTAGGTAATTGTTATTCCATGAACCTCCATTGGATCTCCTTCCATCCAACATAATTGAGGAAGTTCCCAACAATATCATAGCATATGATAAAGCATCTAGAAAATGTCCACTCTGGTCGGACCAGGTAGAGGAATCTCTGGTGAAAGATGATTAATATGTGATAAACAAGAGGGAAAGCTAGCTAAATATGAAGTAACAGTCATGTTTTGGACTTTTGACACCCCTCATTACAGCATTCCAGAGGCACTGTCAGAATATTGTGTGCATGAGATCCACTAAAACATACACTACTGTAAATGGGGCCTTTAACAGTGCTAGTAGAATGGATTTATCAGTGCTATAGAATTGATGATATTTTAGGTGATGTTAAAGTGTTAGATTTAATAACGGTCATAAAAAGCGTAGATAAAGTCCCCCTTTAACAGTGATGAAAAAAATAATTGATAAAGGGTATATATTTTTTTCATTCCCTTCACATTTATAAGTGCTTCCCACCCTTACTTTATCAGCACTTCTCCCACCCCTTTATCAACGCTTTAGATAATACCACCCTAAGCATGCACCCATACATCAAATGAGTTTCAAACCTGAGACCTCCATCTTATACACTTGTGCGTTTTCCACTCCCCTATATTGTATTTTTTACATTTTATGATATATATATATATATTTCATCATATTTTTTAATCTATATATGTAAATATATGTTTATATATATATTTTTATATATATATTTACATATATATATATATATAATTGTATGCATATTTTTAAATACATATTTATTTTAATATATTGTTTAAAATTGATACTAGTTTTTATTTAGATAAGGTTTATATATTGAGAAATAATTTTTATATGTAAATATTTTTAATTATTTATTTATAAAATTAAATTTTTTATGTGTGAATATAAAAAAATGTATATATTGTTATATATTTGATGATTTATCACAGTTAATTACAAAAACAATACATTTTCAACATCATATTATAAATATGAATGTAATCTATGGGAATAAATTCATTCCCCATAGAAAAATGAAAACAATACCCCCCTAAACAAGGTTAGAAATCCCCAAATGTTAACAAAATTAGGTACCCTGACTAAAAACTAGGTTTGGAGGCCTTTTGGGACTTTTTGGGGGTAAAAAAAATGGTACATACCTCATAGATCTTAGAACATATCTATGAGGCGTAGAGTTCATCGCAGGCTTCGATTTGATATCTGGTAGAAACCAAATGGACACTAGAGTCAAAAGTTAAGGCTGTATGTAGTTCAAGTTATATTTTTGACATAATTTAGTTTTTTTATTAATTTTTTGATTTTTTTTTCTTCCAATTACTTTTAAATTTCTATTACAAAATAATAATTATCAAATTATAAATTAAAAATATTTTTTAATTAGTTTATAAGAATTTTTCACTAAATATCTTTTATATTATGTGTAAAGGCCTATTTATCCTTATCTAAAACACATTTTAAAAATATATATTATATTTATATCAATATAAATATATTATTTTTAATGTATTTTATTTCAAATATACACTTTATTAGTACCTTTTTAGAAGTTCTGATAAATGCGCTATTTATCAACGCTTTTTTACTAGTGCTGATAGGGGGGGATTTATTAGTGTTTTTACTAGATATGATAAAGGGACCACTTTATCAGTTATTTTTTAGCACTATTAAATATCCCCTTTAACTGCACAAAAAACCACTATTAAAGACCCCCCTTAATAATGCTTTTTCTAGCACTGAGAAAGGGTGTTTTTGATAATGATTTTAGACAAAACTGTTAAGAACCTAATACTGGATAGACCCAGTTTTGTAGAAATGATATGGAAAAATCTTCATCACTTGAAAATGAATGTATTAACCTACAAAGAGTATCAAAGCCACATTATGGTAACAGAAGGGATTCAAGGCCAAATTGACCCGGTAGCTCTCCTCAATGTACGAACTCCAAAGATCAAGAAATATAAAAGATCTATTTTTGCGCACATGCCTCAGGGAATTAGAAATATTATGATAGTTGATCAAAAATACCTAATATGGTGTTCATATTAGAGGATGGGGTTCACATGGAGCATTATATTTTACTGTGCTCCCAAACTGGAAAAGCCCACCGAACATGGTATCAGGTAATGTTACAGATTTAGGTCATATCCAAAAATCAAAATCTATTCAAAACTAAAGATATGATCAATAAAAATAGTCCTTGATAGTCTCTCACTTAAGAAAGGCTAGAAGATAGTGGGCTGTTAAAATACTTTTGCATCAGGAATATGAGAATATCAAGAAAGCCTCCTATTTGGGAGAAGTCATCCGTGAGAATGAAAAATTTCTAAAATAGTGTAATGATCATAAAAAGTGGGTGATTCAGGTTCATACCAAATGATGCACCCAACCAATGTTCAGAAAATATAATCAGAAGTGCATCCAAAATAGTAGTATGCAGGACATTTTAGAAGTAACCCCAGCCCACAGAGATGTAGGATTTTTTTCACCCAACCATCGAGCTCAGAAAAACAGGTCTAAAGTGTTATTAAATTTGAATAGGAACATCCCAACCCCCATTGAAGGGGTTTTTTCACCTCAACAACCTCCTCCTCAACAAGAATCAGTCTTCTCCTAAATAGGAAAAATTATACTGAATGGACCCTCTAAGTTCATCTTATTCCATAATTCAATACCCTGTTTAAGGACACACATGACTGAACTATTTTAAGACTCCCTTTGGATTAATTTCCCCAAAATAGTTCCCAGAGAACCATAAAACAAGAGGATAAGGCCTTGTGGGTAGAAAAGGAAGCATCCATTTTGCCGAGACACTGATATAATGTCTGCAATAAATTACACATCGATGAATGTCATCAATGATGCAGTCATAGATTCTATAGAACATGAGGCCAATTTGGAAGTGGAGGAACAGGAGGAGGAAGTCTTGGTTCATAATTTATTCCACACAAAAAAAATTAAAGGAGGTGTGAATACTCGGAAGTAGTGACTTTCCATGAATTTGTGAATTCCCTAAAATAAACCATTGTTACCTCCTTGAATGGAATGAAACAAAGAAAAGGGAGAGGTTCATATTATGAATCACCAACCTCCCAGTGAGGTTAATCCCCTTTCAATTGAAGAAATATTTTCTCAATAGGTGGAGGAGATGAATGTTTTGAGGAGGCACAATGTTGAACTACTTCTAGGTATCGTTTTGGATGGATGCACTCTGTAAGAAGATCACCAACTCACATCACTAGTTGACACACCTCAGCGAAGAGGGTTCAATGCAACAACTGAAAAGGATTTGGAACATTTTTTCAATGCGATATACAATACAACAATATATTTGGATCTCATGATTGTAGATTAGGAGTTCCCCCCATTGGGTGCACAAAAAGAATATATCCAGGTATATCCTTACTAACGTACACCTATAACCTACTAATGATAGATACCAATGGTATTACCAGAGATGGTCCTATTGAATGCTAAACCCATTAAGGCTCCGAATCAGCTAGATATTACCAGGGAGATCATTAATTCTCTTGAGTCACTAACAAATTTATTGTAATCCTTGATGGAATTATGCACACGTATATAAACGAAAAATACTTACCCCAAATGGGTAGATCAAACTCTTCCCCCATTGAACTTTGGGAGTGCTATATTTCAATTTTTTTGTGGTCCGAGAGACCCAAAATAGTATTTATTTTCATTTTATCTCTCTCTGTGATCCCAATATGGGGAAACTTGTATAATATAAGGTAGTGTAACTCAGGTGTTTTTCTCAATCACTATATGTACTAGCCATTGTGAGGTACACTAGATTGCATGCTAAGTCAATTATGGGGTTGGAAGACATCTATCAAAATTTCTCTTCCAATTTAGCTCAATGATATAGAATACAATGGTCATTGACCTTTCAAACTATGTGAAATAAAAGAATAAAAAGGTCTCATACTTCATTGATTAGTTAAATGTATTGACATACTCCTTAAACCTACCACAATCTCAAGAAGACCTTTTCCCATCTATATAGAAAACCATTGTGATGAGTTTCACACATAGATTATCCTTGTTAATTATACATGAGGGTTTTATGACCTTTCCATAATTTCTCAAATAGTGGAAGACTCCATCATAGAGACTAAGGAAAAGTCTTGAGTAATTCTATTAACTTAGGGAAGGAGAACATGAAAAGTAGATACCACTAATATTACACTTAAGATGGCCCTTGTACCCGCTCCTACTCCAAAGCCTACACTATATCATGAACCTGAACCTCCTGAACATTAGAAAAAACTCCCACCTCATCAGGATGATAAAAAAAAAGAATAAGAGAAAACAGTTTGTGGAGATGAAAAACAAGGTTTATTCCTTTCAAAAAGACCAAGTCCCTGTCTACTTCATATCAACATTGGAAAACAATAAGATCCAGTTTCCAATGCACAAGAATACCTAAAAATATTGCGATGAAGACCTTCCAAACTGTTTAGCCTTCTATAAAGTATGAGGGAACAACATCTAGGTGTGTTTTGTTTTTAAATGCATCATAAAAAATATGGTGGAATCTAGGAAAACAAATATGAAAAATTATCCTACTCAAGCATTTTGTGTCTCTATTACCGATCTCAAGGTGGAGAATTAATGGAAAGAAGTTAAAAATACGGTCACGTCAAAGTTCAATGACTATATGGTCAGAAACATGATCAAATGAACACATGATATCCTCCAATGATAGTTGTAGTAGAAAACTATCCCTATGGCCACTTTTTCTACAACACAACTGGCTCAACTGAAATCCTAGTCCTCTGAAATCCAATCTTCCAAAAAGTGACATGGCTAGAAGATAAATAAGAAAACAGAAGAAGATGATTCTATGACAAAGACAAAGTTTTCCTTGAATTTATAGAATTCATTTTGATAGTCTCGAAATCACAAACACTGCCTTGACAAATGGTACAACAAGAGTCAACCTACAAGATTAAATCTCCATCAGACAAGGAGTTGATCTTTGGTTATATTAATGTTATTCACCTAATGAATAAAGTATTAGATGAATAGAATGGGTATTAATCCAAATTTTCTTAACTTAATTGGGGAATTGGGGGAAGAGGTTGTCAGATTTTAGGATACATGGGAAGACATGGTCGTGCCAAGAGCCACTAATTTAAGAAAATCCCTACTTGAACTGTCTATATGGTTAAAACTCATGGGAAATATATCTATAAATCTAAATAAAGTCAAGGAATTTACCCCACTCATGATAGGGAATATCTTGACACAATCTTCCTAGAATATTAGATGGAGGATAAACCATCTCCTAACCAACCTCGGTATGTAAATAGATATAGACGACCTAATCCACCAAGAGAAAAAGAACCTTCTACTCCTATTCCGAATTAAGATCTGTCACTATTAGAAAATTCAGCTCCTAAAGTAAGTAAAAAAGAACATACCCATAATGGGAAGCATAAACCATTGGACCATAAGTATGATGTTTTGAAGAACTTAGCCCCGGTGATGGCTAATTTGTTAATACCGAATTCTCTAAGTCTATCAAAAGACCTCCTGGAAGCATGCATAGAGGCCTTGTCAGGCCATTAGGAATTTTGTGTTAAGGTTTCCACTTCAAAATTGTATCATACAGAGAATGATCCCACAAAATTTCAGAAGGTCATTTATTTCACAAATGAGGATGAGGATTCTATCATATTGGGGCACATAAGACCCTCATATATATATATATTTGGAAAGAAAAATGACATTGATATCCATTGATCCTCTATTAAAAATTGTTCCAGTGTCCTCCTAATTCCAATCCAAATGCTTTTGTATATGGGTTTCAAAGAATCTCACATCCCCCCTTCTATTAAATGTTACAGGGTTATAAAAAGAATGAGAAAAAGACTCTTGGAAAATTCAAACCTAGAACTCTGTTTAGGGATCTTCTTTCTATCATAGAATTCATGATTTTTAGGTAGGATACAACCTTTAACATTATTATAGGAATACATTGTCTACATTAGCATGCATACATCCCCTCATCATACTACCAATTCCTAAAATATTGTATAAATAGATAAATTGGGAAATTTCATGGTGATACATCCCCATTAAAATCCAATTAATTGTATTACATTGATGTATTATTGTACCACAAGGGAGGGAAACAATCCATGGCTGGCAATGCCACTCAAATCAATTCCTTGAATGGTCTAGAAATGATCATGAATAATATTTTTAAGTAGATTAGTGGAGAGTATGTGCTATCCATAAATAAAATTAAAGGGGTTGTCCCAGATTTAATCTCACATTCAGGGATTTCTATGATGTCCATTGTTATAACTAAACCTGAAAACTTAAGAGGTTTCATAAACACTCCGAACAGTGGTGGAAACCTAGATGAATGGTTCTTCATTCCATCCTCCGATATCTAAAAAATATCTTCTGCATCACTCATGCTAGAATAAGTTGTCATATCAATAGGGGAAAAATAAATATTATATTTCTCAATCCCTCATATTACCTTTAGAGCTCTACAGAGGCTTTATACTATAAAGCGAGCATTAAATGGCTGCTTTGTCTTCTAGATGTCGAAATGTTGAATCCTCACCTAAATCTGAGAAATTTAATCCATAACCTACTTTCCAGAAATATTTGTAATGTGTAAATCATGAGGAAGAGTAAGAGGAACATGACCTTAGAGATTCCCCTCCAACATTTGAGGAAGTTGTCTCCACCATTTTTGTCTAACTCAGAGAGACAAATCTAAGTATGGATGAAGATCCATGACCCACTTGGAATAATACATACATGAATTTCAAACAATTGGATTTATACATTTCCTTCTTAAATAAACACTGAGATGTATTTTCCTGTAATTACACATGGATTCCATGCATCTTCCTCGAGGTATCCACCCACCACTTTGGTTTTCCATAAGATCATCATAGATAAAAACATGCAGCCAAAAAGACACATTTGACACATGCCTCCAACATTAAGGCTAGATTGGACAATACAATCAGGGGTGAATTTATCTAGGAGGTACAATATCAAAAATGGTTAGCCAATATCATCTCGGTATAGAATAAAAATAGGAAAATATGAGTTTTCATTGACTTCAGAGATCTCAAACAATACTGTCTAAAAGACTACTTCTAGATTCCAATCTCAGAACTCCTGATTGATGTGAAAGTTGGTTATTAATACCACTCCTTCATTAATGGATATTAAAGGTACAAAAAAACTCAAATGGACCTAAAATATTAAGAATTCACATATTTCAGGGCCCCTGGTAGTATTTTTCTATCTGGTAATTCCCTTTGGTTTGAATAACTCTAGTGCCACATAACTACATTCCATGCATCACATCTTCAAACCCTTCCTATGGAAGGTTTTCAAATGAAACATTAAAAATATAGTGGTTTATTACATAAAACATTGTAATCCCATAGATTACATAAAAACCATATTTAGTAAGCTAAGACAACATATCCCAAAGACAATCCCATTAAAATGTTCTTTTCGGTAATGTCAGGAATGTTTGAGGCTTTATCGTAGTCCATCACAATATCAAATTTGACCCTGATAAAATAATTTATATCCTTAGAATCTCACATCCTCTAGAACTTAAATATTTTAGAGGAATTCAAGGAAACTTGGCTTAGTTATGGTGATTTAATAATAAACTTACAGGAAAGCATTTTCCCCTAACCAAACTAAAGAAAAAGAGGGTCACATATCAATGGACTAATGACTACTAAGAAGAATTTGAAAACCTCAAGAAATATATCTTGTGTACACCGGTATTAATGCAACCCATTGAAGAAAATCCACTCATTCAATTTTTGATATCACTAGAGAGATCACTAGGAACCATCATCATGAAAAATAAAGATGTTGGGAATGAAAATAGACTTTATTATCTTATTCAAACCATGCTCAATGCTATGACTAATTATCCAGATATCAAGAAGAGCTAGTTTACATTAATATTTGTAGTTAAAAAACTAAGGTAATACCTGCAAAATCATGAAGTCCAATTGGTCTCTCTTAATAACCCACTTAAATACATCCCCAGTCATCCTATGTTGATAGCACATACAACATGTTGAGGGGTTTTACTATAGTAGTTTTATATATAGTTAATACCTCAAAAAATTGTGAAAGTCCCGGACATGGTAGATTCCCTTGTGAAACACCTATCTACATAAACAATATTGTCAAATACCAAACTTCCTGAAGGAGATATATTATCTATTCAAGGGGGCCGCAAACATGGGAAATGTATTTTGATAGCACATACAGGATCCCAACAGGGAAGATAATGGAAGACCCTAGCTCAAAACATTTGGGTTAGAGATCATACTCATTTCCTCCGAAAAGATAGTATTACCTTACTCTATCCTTCTATCAGAAGGTTGCACCAATAATGAGTGAGAATATTAGGCCCTCATTTCAGGCCTGTAACTAGAACTATAATTAATGGTGCAACATCCAAATGTGAATGGCATTCAGATTTGGTAATCAATAATATAAATGGGTATTACGCCACTAGAAAAGAAGAGTTAATACACCTACTTGACTCTTTTTGAGGGTTAGTGGAAGAATTCCTCTCTCAGCCAAAATTAATTCATGTATTGCAATTAGAAAACTCCCAGGAAGATGCACTAGAGAATGAAACTACAACACCGGTGGATCCAAACTGGGAACATATGGTCATCATCATTACCCAATGTTGAATGGAATCACATTTTGATCAATTCAAAATGGAAGAGATCAATGAATTCATTCACATCCCTGATTCATATGGTCCTTCCATTGGGTGGATGATGCTAATCATAGACTACCTTCATAATGGAGTACTCCCACTAGATAGAGCTCGGAAAGAAAAAATATGATAGCAAGCAACCAACTTTACTCTTTATGGTAACCTGAACCACCCAAAGGTCCTCTATGAACGAGGAATTGATGAATTACTTATCATGTGTATCGATGGAGAAGCAACTGTGTAGCAACCCAAACACATCATGGTATGTTTTTATTAAATAAATTCTAGTTATAGCCTATATTTCATGAATCACTGATCCTATATATATAAAAAAACATGGTTACTTATAAGAGATATCCATAACCTAGCCATTAAACACAAATTTTTCAACTCTGTGATTTGAAATTTAAAAATATCACATACACGATTGTGTTTAGGATTATATTTAGAGGCTGATAGAATTAACATAATTTTCAGTGAATAGTATCATACCCTTATGAATAGTAACCTACCCTTATGAATAGTAACTTACCCTTATGAGTAGTAATATGAATTTTATGAATGGTATCCATACCCATGAGTGTATAAGTGAATTCAGGCACCTTAAAAATGAAGATGAATATTTTAAGTGTTCATATTTTTCGATTAAATAATGATTTTAATTAAATAATTAATTAACCATATTTAGAAAATTATTTTTGAAAAGTGGAATTCATTTTTGGATTCTACACGTCAAAAAATGGTTGGGGTGAATTTTTGGGACTTTTCTGAAATACTTAAATTTTTGATGAATAGTAAAATCCGATAATTCACAATAAATGCTAAATAATGGATTAATTGAGTCATTGATGATTATCTACTGATATAAGACCAATTTATTCGCATTCACATGATTAAATTACTATTCTTGGTCATGGAAGACTCACTATTCCTTGTCTTATGAAGAAATAATAAATTAATAAATGTTATATTATGAAAACTCGTCTCTCCTCCACTATAAAAACCCCCTTCACTCCAACTTCTCTTCACTGCTTTAAAGCCTTGTTCCTTGCCAATATTCTTCCTAAATCTCTCCCCAAGATCCTCCCACACATCCAAAAGCTCTTAGATTCTTCAAAATACAAAAACCTCTCCCCTTAATAGGTTCTCAAAAGAGGAAGTCTCAAGAGGTAAATTCCTCTTTCCAATTCCTTCATTTAATTTAAGTTTTTTTCTTTTTTTTTCTTTCCTCACCTCCCTTCAACCAAATAGTATGATAACTCCAATAACATAAATGTATTTGAATGTTTTTATTCTAATGGGATATTTCATTATCTTCTCTCCTTTTCCCCACCCTTTATTTGGAAGAAATGAAACACCATTTGAGATGTGCTAATTTAGCACATTCAAGGGAAACCGTTTATCAGTTTCTATTATAATATTTAATTCTGGTCATGAAACCATTTGTGTTATGGTTGAACCAGATTATTATATATATAATATATCATATTTCTATTTCTTTAATAATTTTGTACAAATGGTATTAAGTTATAAAGAAAAACATGTTTATTGTAATCAAACCCACTGTTTAACCAAAACGGTTGTCACTAAGGTTATATATATGTAATAATTCGACCTCACTATAAGTAACCAAATTAAATTTAAAACTATTTAATCTCATGTAAGTTCACTAAGGGAATATATCTTCATTTCTGGACTACCACTTCCATATTTCATATTTATCTGAACTTGAATATAAGTGAACCGATCTTTTGAAAACAAGTAATCAAACGAGCCCTAATAATGAAATTGAACATTATAACTAATCAAAAAGGACTTTAATGAACTATAAAGGGTTATAATAAATTATTTACATAAATTATAGGTTTTGGAATTATGAATTAATAATCCTAATTTTTTTATTCAGGTCTTTAATAACAAGTCAAGAACACCTTAAAGCATAAGGTAAGTGGTCTTCTTATTCACTTTTATTCAAGAATTCTCCCAATGTTGTGTCCTTTTATTTTTAATTCATAATGATGGGGTATGTTTTTTAACCTCCCTCATACTGCCCTTATTTTATATAAATAATGGAATACCCCTTTACCACTCATTAATCCCTCGCAATAACACTCGTTACCATGCCAAAATGTTTGTAAGGGGTTTCTCATCTCACTTTCTTTTCTGTGAGATTTTCATTGTTCACCACTTATTTCTTGTATGTGGTATATGTGTACTGACATTTGATATATATTAACATTATTCTATTTATATTAATGTTGTTAAATTATTCATTCGAGGGTTATTAAGTTCTGGTCATATGATTCGACAAATTACATTGTGGAAAGAGACTTTGTCTCAACTACTATTTCGTTGTGACTAACTTTGTATTGTGTAACTAATAATCCTTATGTGGTGTACCTACTGACCATTTGAGATCAATTTTCAATTGAAATTATATTTATATTAAATATCCATAATCTAATATCATGGATATGTTTGTTGTCTAAACCGTATGTCGTTGTTTCATACAGTGTTTATTTGGAAAGTTATTTTAATTATGGAAATATTGGTGAATCCGTATTCTTTAATCTATACAGATATTAAAATTTCATATTACTCTTGTAATTAATCAATGAATAAATAATGATTTGTACATACACTAGTGGGTGGATCCCGCTACATCCCCTCGATTCATCAGTAGGTCTCATGAGATGAATCAGTTGGCGACAAACCCTTCGAGTTTTTTTCCAAAAACCAGACAGGTTTCTACTGACAGAACTAAACCGTTTTATAGTATTATGGTTACATATTCCAGATACATGACGTACAATTAATAATTATTATCCTTATTATTTATCGGTTTTTACTATACATGAGGTTTTCACTATGAAAAAATATATGGATGCAGTTTCATTTTCAGTTTGTTAATGGTGTGAGTTTTTCATTTATTCACCATGCCATTTTCATTAGGTAAAATAGTTTACAATTCAGCTGTTATTGATTCATGCTTCCACTATTTGTAACCCTTACTAATCATTTTATCTCACCCCTTTCATTGTTTTCCTTCAATAGGTGATGAATAGGAGATCATTTATTGAGTTCATGTGGTTTCAGTTTTCAGTTTTTGTTATGTATTCTATTTTGTAACAATTTCCAATGTAATTATTGTTACAACTTTGTATCTGGTTTCTTAAAGACTACTAAACTAGTCGTTCCTTCATTATTTTCAGTCCTTCTAACCATGCCAATGTCACAAGTAATGCACCTTCTCCAACCTAGAGGGGTCGGGGTGTTACAGTTGGTATCATAGGATGTTTAGTTGAAAACTTAGAAACTAGAGTAGAAAATATATAGTAGGGAACAAAGACCTAAGGTTTTATTTGAGGATAAACATACAAGAATGTCCTGGTATTTTGGTAAGGAGTAGATTATGTGTATCTTTTAAGCAATACGTCCCTGCCTTGATATGAGCAGGTAGTGGCGGCTCTAGCATAGATGTATCTAGGGGTAAAACCCGAAAACACCGCTTTGAGCTAGAATCGAATGTGAACTGGTGCATGACAACGAGCCTTGCTGCACTCTTGGTTACAACACTCCCAGGAGATATGCTTAAGATTGTTAAAATTTTTATTACAATCCATTATGATGGAGTTTAATGTAAATATTTTCTTAGAGGAACCATGTTTATAAGGTTATCTATGCATAGAATTTCAATCTATGTTGAGTACTTTTCTATTTGAGATTCATAAACTAATCTAGTGTATAAAATTATTTAGAAATGGTGTCTAATGGAATAAGGGGAATAAATAATCGTGGGAATGGTAGGGATCTCTCTACTGAGCAAGTTAACATAGTCAATGATGGAGCAGATCAGAACATGACCATATTGGGACAACTTACTCAGGTTATAACGAATAACCATTCCACACCTGTGTTGGATCGTTTCAAGAAGAAGAAGAACCCATCTTTTAGTGGGAGTACTAACCAAGTGTTTACTGAGCAATGGATCAAGTACCTTGAAAATATATTCATAGCATTAAGATGCGATGAAAATGAAATGGTAGTACTGACAGTATATTGTCTCAAGGGAAAAGCTGATCAATGGTGCTCCTTGATTTAGAATACAACTGAGGAAGAATAAATAGAAGATGTGGAATGGAGGACTTTTAAGGAAATATTCTTCAAAAAATATTTCCCTCGTGAGCAACAAACTGAAATGAAGAGGAAATTACATAGCTTAAAACAAAGGGAAGAAGACGGTGTTGCAGAGTATGAGGGTAATTTAACAAGGCTGGCCAGGTATGCCATAGATTACGTACATGACTCCGCAGATAAGATTGATCATTTCTTTGGTGGTCTTAATCCAAGTCTTCAAAGGGCACTGGCTTCTCAATCATTTTCATATTATGATGAAATTGTATCAAGTTCCATCAAAACAAAGAGGGAATTTTCTAGATCAAATATTTTCAAAGGAAACTAAGATAATAAGTGGTACTCTAATAACAAAGGAAAAAAAGAAGCACCAAATAAGAGAAACGGAACAAATCTATTCCAATTATGTGATAATTGTGGAAAGAATCATCTCGGGAAATGCTTGAAATGCGTGAGAGTCTGCTATGACTGCGGAGAAAAGGGTCATCGATCTGATGAATGCAATGGGAAGAAACAATTCAATGATATTCAGTGCTACAATTACAAAGAGATGGGACACTATGAAAATGAGTGTCTTAAGCACCAAGAAAACTTGACTTAGAAAAGGCCAAGAGAGCAAGGGAGAGCCTATGTGATTAAAACCGCGGAGGTTGAAGTTCCTAATGACATGGTGGAAAGTACTTTAATCATTTCCTCAAACTTAGGAAACACTATATTTGATTCTAGATCATTGCATTCATTTATATCTTCCCAAATTTCTAAGAAAATTAGATATTTCCAATTTGATTTAATGAAGGAGTTGTCAGTCAAAACTCCGAGGGGATGTATCATTGCAATAAAGGCATGTCAACTAGTCCCCCTCTAGATACCAAAACGTGATTTAGTTACTAACCTTATCATTATACAAATGACTGAATTTGATATAACTCTTAATAGGGAATGGGTATAAAGTTATTATGTGAAGATTTATTGTAAGAATAAGGAAGTTACAATTTTTGAAAATGGTGTAGAATCCCTTGTCTTTAGGGAAAAAACTTCTCCACCAGATTCTTATCTAGAACTACCCCGGTAGCTCTACTGAATGGAATACTTGGAGAGGAAGATAAACCAATATCCATGGGAGAGGAAAGAAATATTCAAATTGAATATGTGCACATAGTACAAGAGTACATTGATGTATTTCGAGAGGATTTACCAGGACATCCTCCAGAGCGGGAAGTTGGGTTCTCTATTGATTTAATTCCTGATGTAAGACCTATTTCAAAGACTCCCTATAGAATGGGCACTGTGGAATTAGTAGATCTAAATAAAAAATTAGAGGATTTGAATGAAAAAGGATTTATTCAACCTAGTGTTTCTCCATGTGGAGCCCCTGTCTTCTTTGTCAAGAAGAATGATGGATCCATGAGGGTTTTAATTGATTAAAGGGAAATCAATGCTATTACAATAAAGAATAAGTATCCTCTGCCCCAGATTGAATATTTATTTGACCAACTTCATGAAGCTCAATACTTTTTGAATATTTACCTCCGATCCGGATATCATCAGTTGCGTGTGAGGAAGGAAGATATATATCAGACAACATTTCAGACCAGGTATGGGCATTACGAGTTTATAGTAATGCCTTTTGAACTGAAAAATGAACCATCTATTTTCATGGATTTAATGAATATATTTTTCAAGGAATATCTTGATAATTTTTTGTGGTATTCATCGATGATATCCTTGTATACTCAAAAATCTATGAATACCATGGGAATCACTTTTGGGTTATTATGAGAACTCTTAGAAGAAATAAATTATATGGGAAGTTTAGAAAGTGCGAATTCTGGCATCAATTAGTTTCTTTTCTTGGCCATATTGTATCTAAGGATGGCGTCCTAGTGGATCCTACAAAGACAAAGGCAATCCAAGATTGTCCCATGCCAACAAACATAACTGAGGTACACAATTTTATTGGCTTAGCAGATTACCATCGGCATTTCGTTTATAATTTTTCCCAACTGGTTAACCCACTAACCAAGCTCACATGTAAGGGAGTTAAGTTTGTGTGGACAAAAGAATGTACAGAATGCTTTGAAGAATTGAAAATAAGACTGGTCAATATCTAATTTTTACTCTTCTAACTGGAAGTGATGGATTTATAATATATAACATTGCATCAAAGAATGGATTGGGTTGAATCCTTATGAAAAATGATAAATTTATTTCTTATGCATCAAGACAGTTGAATAATCATGAGAAAAATTATCCAACTCATGATCTTTAGTTAGCAGCTGTAATCTTTGCTCTGAAAATATGGAGGCATTATCATAATGGAGATAGATGTGAGATTTATACAGACCACAAGAGTTTGAAATACATTTTCACACAAAAAGAACTCAACATGAGGCAAAGAATATGGATCGAGTTACTCAAAGATTACGATTGGTCAATAGACTACCACCCAGGAAAGGTGAATAAGTTGGAAGATGCATTAAGCATGAAATATCACTACCTTCTAACTCAAATTAGGATTGAAAGAGATCCTAAATTCATGGATCTACTAAAGATGGATATAGGAATTTTTAAGGAAGGGGAAACATCTCTCATCTTTAAAATGATTGCTAAAACATATTTACTAGAGAAGATAAAAAGATCTCAATCTGATGATGAGAATCTGCACAGGAAAATTAATGCAGTTAAGGATGGGAGACTGGCTGACTTCGTGTATGACGAAGGAGTTCTAAAATTTTGGAAGAGGTTATGCGTTCTATCAGTACCTGAGCTAAAAAGGTAACTATTAGACGATGGTCATAGCTCAAATTTCTCTATACACCTAGGTAGCACCAAGGTGTACAAGGATCTAAAGGAATATTTTTGGTGGGATAATATGAAGCAAGAAATTGCTGACTACATGTCAAGGTGTCTAGTTTGTTAACAAGTGAAGGCGGAGAGACAACATCCCAAAGGAGTGATGAAACCTATACATATTCGTATGTAGAAGTGGGATAAAATTATGATGGATTTTCTCACCTGACTACTGAGGACAGCTAGAAGGAATGATGCAATATGGGTAATTGTCGATCATCTCACAAAATCAGCACATTCCCTTACAATAAGAGAGGATTTACCACTTGAGTGCCAGTAAATACTTTATATTAATGAAGTTGTAAGACTTCATGGTGCACCTCTATCGATTGTCACCGATCCAGATCCAGGGTTTACATCAAAATTATGGAAGTATCTAAAAGGCCTTGAATACTAAGCTTCGTATGAGTACTTCTTATCACCCTCAAACTGACGGACAGTCTGAATGGACTATTGAAACCCTAGAAGACATGCTGAGATCATGCTCTCTTGACTTCAAAGGTATATGGGATCAATACTAGCCTTTGGTGTAATTTTCCTACAATAATAGTTTCCATTATAGTACTCAAATGGCTCCATATAAATCATTATATGGAAAGAGATATCAAACTCCAACTTGTTGGGACGAAGTTGGTGAGAGGAAACTTATAGGCCGAAAACTTATTGAAGAGACCATGACAAAGGTGAAGAAAGTACAAGCCCATATTAAAGTATCCCAAAGTAGGCAGAAGAGTTATGATGAAAACTGGAGAGAGGACTTAAAATTATAAGTTGGAGGTCATGTATTTCTGAATGTATCTCCATGGAAGGGTGTCTTATGGTTTTCTAAGAAAAGGAAACTGAGCCCTAGGTACATCAGACCATTTGAAATTTTGGAAATAATCGGACCTCTAGCATACCGTTTAGCGATGCTACCAAATCTATCCAGAGTTCATGATGTGTTACATGTATCATTGTTAAAGAAATACATGCCAGACCCAATGCATGTACTCACATATGAAGAAATAGAACTGGAACCTGATTTTTCATACTGTGAATAGCCTATCGGGATTCTTGACACAAGAGAGTAGGTATTGAGAAATCAGACAACACATCTAGTAAAGGTACTTTGGAGAAACTATAATTTGGAGGATTCAACATGGGAACTTGGGGATGTTATGAAAAAGAATCACCCATATCTTTTTGGTGGGCTTTATAGAAAAAATTTCGAGGAAAAAATTTCCGAAGGAGGGAATAATGTTATAGCCCAAACACTTTATGGTATGTTTATCTTAAATACATTCTAGTTATAGCCTATATTTGATGAATCACTGAGCCTATATGGAACAAAACATGGTTACTTATAAGAGATATCCATAACCTATCCATTAAACATAAATTTTCCAACTTTGTGATTTGAATTTTAAAAATCTGACATACACGATTGTGTTCATGATGATATTTAAAGTCTGATAGAATTAACTTAATTTTTGGTGAATAGTGACCCATCCTTTTGAATAGTAACATACCCTTATGAATAGTAACTTACCATTATGAGTATTAATATGAATTTTATGAATGGTATCCATACCCATGAGTGTTTAAGTGAATTTAGGCACCTTAAAAATGAAGATGAATATTTTAAGTGTTCATATTTTTCAATTAAATAATGATTTTAATTAAATAATTAATTAATCATATTTAGAAAATTATTTATGAAAAGTGGAGCTCATTTTTGGATTCTACACATTGAAAAATGGTTGGGGTGGATTTTTGGGATTTTTCTGAAATACTTAAATTTTTGATGAATAGTAAAATATGATAATTCACAATAAATGATAAATAATGGATGAATTGAGTCATTGATGATGGTATGCTGATGTAAGCACCATTTATTCAAATTCACATGATAATATTACTATTATTGGTCATGGAATACTCACTATTCCCTATCTTATGGAGAAATAATAAATTAATGAATTTTATATTAAGAATACTCCTCTCTCCACCACTATAAAAACCCCCTTCACTCCCTCTTCACTTAACTCCTCCCAAGCCTTGTTACATGCCAATATTCTACCCAAATATCTCCCCAAGATCCTCCCCCATTTCCCAAAGCTCTTATATTCTTCAAAATACCAAAACTGCTCCCCTTAAGAGGTTCTCAAAGGAGGAAGTCTCAAGAGGTAAATTCATCTTTCTAATTCCTTCATTTCTTATAAGTTCTTTTCTTTTTGTTTCTTCCCTTACCTACCTTCACCAAAATAGTATGAAAACTCTAGTAACATAAATGGACTGGAATGTTTTTATTCTAACAGGATATTTCATTATCTTCTCTCCTTCTCCCCACCCTTTATTTGGAAGAAATGAAAGCACCATTTGAGATGTGCTAATTTAGCACATTCAAGGACAACAATTTATCAATCTCTATTATAATATTTTATTCTGGTCATGAAACCATTTGTGTTATAGTTGAACCAGATTATTATATATGTAATATATCCTATTTTTATTTCTTTAATCCTTTTGTACAAATGGTATTAAGTTATAAAGAAAAACATGTTCATTTTAATCAAACCCACCGTTTAACGAAAAACGGTTGTCACTAAGGTTATACATATGTAATAATTCGACCTCACTCTAAGTAACCAAATTAAATTTAAAACCATGCAATCTCCTGGAAGTACACTAATGTCTTATAACTTCATTTCCAGACAACCACTTCCATCTTTCATATTTATCTGAATGTGAATATAAGTGTACCGATCTTTTAAAAACAAGTTATCAAATGAGCCCGAACAATGAAATTGAAAATTATAGCTAATAAAAAAGGCCTTTAATGAAATAAAAAGGGTTATAATAAATCATTTACATATATTATAGGATCGTTACTTATGAATTAATAAGTTTAATTTGTTTATTCGGGTCTCTAATAACAAGTCAAGAACACCTTCAAGCATAAGGTAAGGGATCGTCTCACTCACTTTTATTCCAGAATTCTCCCTATGTTGTGTCATTTTATTTTAAATTAATAATGATGGGGTATGTTTTATCACATCCCCCATACATCCCTTATGATATATAAATAATGGAATACCCCTTTACCTCTCACTAGGCCCTCACTATAACACTCGTTACCATGCCTGAATGTTTGTAAGGGGTTTCTCATCTCACTTTCATTTCAGTGAGATTTTCATTATTCACCACTTATTTCTTGTATGTGGTATATGTGTACTGAAATTTGATATATGGTAACATGATTATATTTATATTCATGTTATTAAATGATTCATTTGAGGTTTATTAAGTTCTGGTCATATGATTCGACCGATTACATTGTGGTAAGAGACTTTGTCTCAACTACTATTTTCTTGTGACTAACTTTGTATTGTGCACCTAATAATCCTTATGTGTTGTACCTACTGTATAACGACCCATACTTTACATACATTGTTAGTAATTCAAAATTGAAGTACACTTATTACAACATATAACAAAACCATGAAAGGACCGTATAGGTATAGTGTCTTTAGAAACTGAGAAACATAAACAACTGGTTCATAAAGCGTCTACATTGTCTCCCATTTATTTCATCATATCTATAGTCCCTTTTGGAATATCTTACTTAATAACCTTATTCCTGACCTGGGGAAAGAAAACATACAAAAGGGTGAGCTCAAATTTTCAGTAAGGGTAAAAAAAATAAATATCAATCACATCATATTCATAAGAACATAACATTCTGGAAATCTTACCCTGCAAAAGAGATCATAATTTCATAACATGGGTTAAATCATGGTAGTAAAATTTAATCACAATAATCATCACTTAAAACATGAAGCTTTGTGGCAGACACACATAATCATAGATAATAATTTCTTATTAGTCAAGACTCATTGCCAAGACTATCTTAGTGGACAAAGTCCATTTTTGAACTGAGTTCATTCCTCGTTTCAGTCCTGCTTCACTGAACCGGTTTAACCTGCCGTTCCAGCCATGTCTATCTCATGAGATATAAAATATTTACCCAATGAATTGGAGGAATATATAGGTCCCACCCATCTCATAATGATACCATTCTTATGTGTGCCACAAAATCATAAACCATACATCAGAGCATAACCCATGTAATAAAAATGGGAATATTAAACATCGTGACATAATAAAACAATTCATATAAGATAAAGGAATTCATAAAAATAATTCCATCACAAAATAATAAAATCAATGTAATAATAGGGATAGAAACAGAACCCTTTATTATCTTAGATGGAAAATAATTTTGAGAAAACACTTGAACTCCATTCTTGAGGAAAATATCCTTTCTACTTCAAAAACACTTTTCCTTTCTTAACATGTCATACAATTCTAAACTAAAATAAGTTGATTAAAAATAAACTTGAAAACTTGTAAAGGAATATTCTTGGAAATAATGTTTTAAAAATCCATTCATGCCGTATAAGTTAAAAAAACATTCTTCTCGTACTTTTTTCGAAAAAGTCAAAAAGTACCTCATATGAAAAATGGCAAAATATTCCTTTCATATCTTTTACTAAAACTCACCGAAGGGTAAAATTGGATTTAAAAAATTGTAGGTTAATGGAAATAATATTAAATATTGAGGAAACATGGATGTGGATGATAAAATACATCGCAGTAAATACCAAAGTATAAATAATCTCGGATAAAAATGAGATTGTGATATTTTCCCTTACCTTAGGTCTGATTTGCTTCGTAAGTGTTTGAACCTACTGTATAATGATTTAAATAATGTTATTTACTTATTAAATAATCATACTTATTTTTATGATATCATATATGGTCATATATTTAGCTTATTATTAGTAATATTTCATTGCTACTTGTTATTCGGGTGTTTATTACTTTTTGTTCTTATGCATGTTTTGTCGAATTAATTCTTATTCTTCTTTTTAGGTTATAGATAACTCATTTCGAGAATGGTATTAGTGTAATATATATCATATGTATTCACACAATTAATTTATGTAATCATTATGCAATGAAAATCATGTAGAACGAGTCACATCACATCGTGGAGATGGTATTTCGTACGTACACACGATCGATTATATCATTCCCATGATCGTGGAATTGTATTGGAGTGTATGTATACTATTTCAGAATCAATATCACTTTACAATAATAATATATATTCATTATTTACACAATTATACTCATCCAAGTAAGGTGGCGGTGGAAAATAGATTACACCACGACGTGTCGATGGTATTCCGTACGTACGCACGCGCGGTGATTTCGTTTTCCGTAGGATGGATAGATGGTGAAATAGGGTTGTTTCATACTTATAATAACATAAAAGTATATTAGAGATACTGATGTTATTACTTCATATTGAAACAACTAAAGAAGAAGAATTGGAAGAAGAAATAAAGTTGAAAGAATCGGTAACAGACATTACCTCTTCTTTGAAGCGCCTCTTTGAGACCTCCTTTTAGGGCACTAAAATTGGTCTTTGAAGAAGAACAGGACCTCTTGGATGTTTCTAGGTAAGTGGAGAGGAGAAATTTGCAGGGTTTGGTCGAGCATGAAGGCTCAAAGTGGTGTGAGGAAGAGATGGAGGAGGTTCCCTTTTATAAGGGAGGAGAGGGGCATCTTTGGAAAAACGAAAAAAAATATTTTATTATAAAGCCATATTTGGTTTTAAATAGCTAAAAATTGATTTATTTCGAGGATAATGTGGGTATGGGTCGAAATAATCTCATCCAATAGAATTTAGACAAGTTTAGGTTTCTATTTTAACCTTATCATTTAGATTTAACTTTAAGTTAGATAATTTTACTTTTACTGTGTCTTTTTGTTTTCTTACACTATAAGGTTAATTAACTTACTATAACAAGCCAAACGAATCCCAAGTTGTTTATTATTAATATATATAACCTTATCTAAGTCATTTTTCCGAACCTTAGATTTTTAGGAATAAAATAACAATTAATAATATAATATTTGTTTTAAAAACTATTTTATGTCAATTGTGACACAATTTGGTAATTTATTTTTATGAAGATAATAACAGAAATATTAGTTCAAAAAAAGTAAATTAAATCAATACTAACATGTCATATTAACATATAAAATTATTTTAATTCATAAAAAGTCTCAAATTACATTTATTTGGGTATTGATAACATCAATTATGTCAATATTTCATTAATTAGATAATTACTGCATCATCATTGTGTCATAAATAAATTAAATAATTTAATGTCTAAAAATTATAAATAAAATACCATTATGTATTAAATCTTTTTATCTTTCTAATGAATATTTGTAGTCTAATTTATCTTATGTATAACCCTATATTAAAAATGTTTTTGTTATAAAACATTGATTTTAACTATTTTAACCCTTCTTTATATAAATTAATAATAAATGTCCTAATCTAATCCAAGTGGGTCTAAATGGTCATATGTTATTACTAAGGTTGGTTTTGGTCGAATTACACTTATCCAGTAGAATTATGACATGTTTTAGGGTAATAATAATAGCATTTTTACCCTTAATTACCCTATTTGCTTTAAACCGTGGAAAATAAAAGTAAAAAGTTACTATTCAGAAAAAATTATTTTCATCTCATTGAACCACATTTTACTTACTGACATCAACCTTTTCTCTCAAATTTTTGAAATTCCACTCATAGAAGCGGTAAAATTAAGTTTTATGTAAATTTGTAAATTCTCCTAGGAGGTGGGTAAAAGACGGTGAAAAGTTCAATAAAATTTTATATATCTAAAATTATTAAAAAATGACTCCAATGAATTGAATTGAACGTATATAGGTATTATGTATCCATTTTAACCGAAAATAAATTTAAATAAAATAAATAATTATTTAAATAAAAAGTCGGTTTTTAAATAGTAACCCAGTGTTTTCACTATTCATCAAAAATTGAATGTTTTCAGAAAAATTCCAAAATTTCACCCTAGGATAATTTCGATATTCCAAATCAAAAAACAAAGTCCATTTTGAAAAATAAAATTTAAAAAATTTCAAAAAGTGGTTATTACTATTCATAACGGCTAGTTTTAATAATATTTTAATAGGATACCGTTGTTTAATGAAACTCGGTATTGCGTACGACGCAAGCTATCAAGGAAGGTTGCGATTGCGTGTAAAGAAAGCCAAGCTAGTGTTGTGTGTAATTAAAGATTCCTTTGATGATTTATATAAAATAAAAAAGAATATTTCTTATAAATGTCTCAGGTGTTAAATTCTACCCCCCTTAAAATGAATTTCACCCTCAAAATTCGTCACTTGTAACAAACAGATGAGGGTACCTCTCCCTCATCATATCCTCAAGCTCCCATGTAGCTTCTTCTAATTGGTGGTTCCTCTATAAAACTTTCACCAAGCGAGTGGTCTTGTTCCGTAGGAATTTTTCACTACGATCGAGAATCTCTATCGGCTGTTCTTCATAAGAAAGATCTTGTTCCATCGGTATAACTTCTGAACTGAGTACATGTGAAGGATCAGGTATATACTTTCTTAGGAGAGATACATGGAACACATCATGAACTTGAGAGAGATTCGGTGGAAGCTCCAATCGGTAAGGTACCTTCCCAACACGATCCAGTATTTTGAAATAACCGATATACCCAGGGCTCAACTTTCCGTTCTTTCCAAATCTCATTACTCTCTTCCAAGGAGATATTCGTAAGAACACTTTATCACCCAATTCAAACTCTAAGTATTTTATTCAGTTGTCGGCATAATTTTTTTGTCAACTCTGAGCTTCTCTTATGTGTTGTTGAATAGATCAGACCTTTTCTGCCATCTCATCAACAAGATTAGATCCTAATAGCTTTCTTTCCCCAACTTCATCCCAGCAAGTTGGAGTCCTTCATTTCTTTCCATAGAGAGCTTCATAAGGAGCCATCTGAATACTGGAGTGAAAGATATTATTATATGAAAATTCCACTAAAGGTAGGTGTTGATCCCAACCACCTTTGAAATCCATAGAGAAAGATCTCAACATATCTTCTAGAGTTTGAATTGTCCTCTCAGACTGACCATCTGTCTGAGGATGATAAGCAGTGCTAAAACTCAAATCTGTATCCAGAGTATGCTGAAGACTTCGCCAGAACTTTGAGGTAAAACTTGGATCCTGATTAGATAAAATATAAAGTGGTACTCCATTCAATCTTACCGCTTCCTTTACATATATCCTGTCAAGATGATCCAGAGAGAAATCCTCTCTAATTACAATGAAGTTTGCAGAATTTGTAAGACGATCAACTATGACCCAGATAGCATTATTGCATTTGGATATTTTAGGAAGTCCTGTGACAAAGTCCATAGTGATGTTTTCCCATTTCCATTCGGGTATGGGTAATGGTTGTAACATCCCCTTAGACTTCTATCTCTCAGCTTTAACTTGCTAACAAACCAAGCATCGAGAGACATATTCAACAACATCTCTTTTCATGCCATCCCACCAGAAGTACTCTTTCAGGTCCCTATACATCTTTGTGCTTCCAGGATGAATAGAGAATGAAGAACTATGAGCCTCATCCAACAGCTCCTTCATTAATTCGGGGATGGGAGGAACACAAACCCAGTTCCTGAACTTTATTATCCCATCACAATCAAGGTTGAATTCAGGAACATTTCTGACCTTCCTTTGTAACTCTGCATCTTCTTTCTGTGCCTCTTAAATCTTAACATGTATAGATGGTTGAACATACATTTGAGAAAGATAAGATATTTCCCCTTCCGTTATAATTCCAAGATTCATCCTTTGTAAATCCATAAATATTGGATCTTTTGTGATCCTCATCATGGATAAGCTAGCATGGTCTTGTTGACTTAATGCATCTTCCACCATGTTTTCTTTCCTAGGGTGGTAATCAATTGAGTAGTCGTAATCCTTAATCAGCTCCAACCATCTTCTTTGGTGCATATTCAGCTCCTTTTGTGTGAAAATATACTTTAAACTTTTATGATCAGTATAAATGTCACACCTTTCTCCATAAAGATAATGTCTCCACATCTTTAATGCAAAGATTACCGCAGCTAACTCCAAATCATGAGTTGGGTAATTTTGCCCATGGATTTTCAACTGTCGTGAGACATAAGCTATCTCCATATCCTTTTGCATAAGAACACACCCCAATCCCTTCTTGGATGCATCACTGTAGATCACAAACCATTCTCCACTACAAGGCAGTGTGAGCATAGGTGCACTGGATAACCTTCTTTTCAACTCCTTGAAATTATATTCACATTCCTCCATCCAAACAAACTTAACTCCTTTCCGAAAACTTGGTGAGTGGATTAGATAATCGTGAAAAATCTTTCACAAAACATCGATAATATCCAGCCAAACCAAGAAAAATTTCAGATCTCAGTTACTGTTGTTGGTCTTGAACATCTTTCGATAACCTCTATTTTTGCTGGATCTAGAGATATCCCCTCTTTTGAGATTATGTGACCCAAAAATGAAACATTTTGAAGCCAAAATTCACACTTAGTAAATTTGGCATGAAGCTTCTCCTTTCTCAGGGTCTTCAATATAATTCTCAAGTGATCTTCATGTCCTTCCTTGATCTTTGAATATACAAGAATATCATCTATAAAGACTACCACAAACTAATCAAGATAGTCTCTAAAGACTCTATTCATCATATCCATGAAGATAGGAGGGGCATTAGTAAGACCAAATGGCATCACTATAAATTCATAGTGTCCATACCTTATACAGAAAGCCATCTTTGGTATATACTCCCTTTTGACCGTTAATTGATTATATCCCGAACGAAGATCAATCTTGGAAAAGTATTGAGCTCTGCATAGTTGGTCAAATAAGTCATCAAAGCGCAGGAGAGGATATTTGTTCTTGATAGTGATGTTGTTAAGTTCTCGATAATCAATGCAGAGTATCATTGATCCATCTTTCTTCTTAACAAAGAGAACAGGTGCTCCCCAAGGTGACGCACTAGGGTGTATGAACCCCTTATCAAGATTATCTTGGAGTTGCTTCTTCAATTCCTACAACTCAATTGGGGCCATTCTATAAGGTGTATTTGAAATAGGTAAAGCACCCGGTACGAGTTCTATTGAAAACTCAACTTCACAATTTGGTGGAAGACCCAGTAATTCCTCCGGAAAGACATCATCAAACTCCCGTACAATGGGAATATTCTTAATCATTAGTTTCTCACCAACCATTTGAGATAAATAACCTTCATTTAGTGGAATCAAGACCCATAAGATGGAAGAAATTTCCACTGGAAGGCTATGTTTATCCTTGCATCGATAGACGATCAAAGATTGATCTGGAATATGAAATGTGACTTCCCTTATTTGGAAATTGATATGAGCTCTATATAGAGAAAGCCAATCCATGACAAGAATCACATCAAATTCCACTATATGAAGGATCAAAAGATTTGTAGGAAGCCCATTCCCACAAACTTCAATCAGAGAAGAATTATAAACTTTTGATGCGATTGTTGTTCCATTAGGGGTTGTCACAGCTAACTCAACATCTAATTTTTGAGGTAATATGGTGATACCCTTAGAAAATTCTTCAGAAATAAATGAGTTGGTGGATCCAGAATCACATAAAACATTTTCTACTTTAGAGTGGATGGTAAGTGTACCTTTCACCACTTCATTATCGGACTCCACATCACTGATAGAAACTGCATGTGACTTTCCTTTGTCTTTAGCCTTAAGAGTTTGTTGACGTCAGTCATCATCAACAACCCTTGGATTAGGGAATTTATTGGCATAATGCCCCATCTCCTTGCACTTGAAACATTGAAGTGTATGAGGTGTACTCGGTGTATCCTTTTCATTATTCGCATCACTAGACATCTTCTTCCCATCATTGCGGCATTCAAATGCCCTATGACCTTCCTTTCCACATTTGAAACATTTACTTGTCCCTTTAAGACAACTCCCTCCATGTTTCTTTCCACGCTTTGAGAATAAGGGAAAACACATCTTCTTTTAAGTGTTCTCTTTATTTTTTCCTTTGAATTCCATTTTCCTCTTCTTATCAAACCCATATGACTGATGGGTTACTCCAATCTCCAACTCAACTTTGAGGGCACATCGAACGATTTCCTCATCGCTATTGAAGTCCCTTATGGATAACACCCTTAGAAGACTAGGTTTTAATCCACTAAAGAATCGATCGATCTTACTCTCAGGTTGGATAATAATACCAGAAGCGTACCTTGAAAGTCTTGTAAAATTTTCTTCATCGGCACCAACAAATTCATCTTCCTTTTGCTTCATTTCAAGAAACTCCTTCTCCATCTTTGTTAGGAGAATACGGGGGAAATACTTATTGAAAAATAAGTTCTTGAATGCATCCAATTCCATGGACTCAATTTCATCTCTTGGCCTCATATTCTTGATATGATTCCACCATTGATCAGCATCAACTTCCAAACGATACACTGCTAAGATGAATTTATCATGTTCAGAACATTGAATAAATGAAAATATCTTTTCAGTAGTACTGATCCATTGTTCAGAAACTAATGGACCAGTAGACCCGCTGAATGAAGGTGGAGGCTGCCTCATGAAGGATTCAACAGAATGTTGCTCCTTCATTTGCTCATTTGGAAGTCCCGCATGATTCATAGCTTGAGAAAGTTGTGTGATCATGGCTACAAGATTTTTTATTCCAGCTCCCATAACGTTTGGTTTCTCAGGGGGACAATCATTGCATTGCCCATCACATTATGCATTAACACGGTTCCTTCGAGTTCCAGCCATTGACTAAAACCAAGAAGAATAGTGTGAGAAACACTAATTATAATAGGAAAAAAACATAATGAAGAATAAAATTTCACACTTAAGGTCTTATCCTAGGTTATTCGTGGCCATTTCTAAAACACTAAGATTGTGTTCTATGCTTAGAATTATCCTTATGATTCTTACTAAGATTTTCACATCCTAGTTTACAAAGGTTGACTATACCTTTCCTATGATACCAACTATAATGACCCATACTTTACATACATTGTTAGTACCTCAAAATTGAAGTACACTTATTACATCATATAACAAAACCATGAAAGGACCGTATATGTATAGTGTCTTTAGAAACTGGGAAACATAAACAACTGGTTCATAAAGCGTCTACACTGTCTCCCATTTATTTCATCATATCTATAGTTCCTTTTGACATATCATACTTAATAACCTTATTCCTGACCTGGGGAAAGAAAACATACAAAAGGGTGAGCTCAAATGCTTAGTAAGGGTAAACAAAAGAAATATCAATCACATCATATTCATAAGAACATAACATTTTGGAAATCTTACCCTGCAAAAGAGATCATAATTTCATAACATGGGATAAATCATGGTGGTGAAATGTAATCACAATAATCATCACTTAAAACACGAATCTTTTTGGAAGACACAAATAATCATAGAGAATCATTTCTTATTAGTCAAGACTCATTTCTAAGACTATCTTAGTGGACAAAGTCCATTTATGAACCGAGTTCATTCCTCGTTTCAGTCCGGTTTCATTGATCCGGTTTAACCTGCCGTTCCATCCATGTCTATCTCATGAGATATAAAATCTTTACCCAATGAATTGGAGGGATATATAGGTCTCACCCATCTCATAATGATACCATTCTTATGTGTGCCACAAAATCATAAACCATAGATTACAACATAACCCATTTAATAAAAATGGGAATCTTAAACACCGCGACATCATAAAACAATTCATATAAGATAAAGTAATTCATAAAATTAATTCCATCACAACATAATCAAATCAATGTAATAATAGGGATAGAAACAGAACCCTTTATTATCTTAGATGGAAAATAATTTTGATAAAACACCTGAACTCCATTCTTGAAGAAAATATCCTTTCTACTTCAAAAACTCTTTTCATTTCTTAACATGTCATAAAATTCTAAACTAAAAGAAGTTGATTAAAAATAAACTTGAAAACTTGTAAAGGAAGATTCTTGGAAATAATTTTTTAAAAATCCATTCATGCCGTATAAGTATAAAAAAACAATCTTCTCGTACTTTTTTTGGAAAAGTCAAAAAGTACCTCGTACGAAAAATGACAAAAGATTACTTTGATATCTTTTACTAAAACTCACTGAAGGGTAAAATTTGATTTAAAAATTTTTAGGTGGATGGAAATAATATTACATATTTAGGAAACATGGATGTAGATGATAAAATACACCCTAGTAAATACCAATGTATAAACAATCTCAGATAAAAATGAGATTGTGATATTTTTCCTTACCTTATGTCTGATTTTCTTCATATGC
This sequence comes from Viscum album, assembly GCA_963277665.1. Taxonomy (NCBI): domain Eukaryota; kingdom Viridiplantae; phylum Streptophyta; class Magnoliopsida; order Santalales; family Viscaceae; genus Viscum; species Viscum album. The sequence goes on along the minus strand of OY728126.1, from coordinate 1,388,920,039 downwards.
GTACAAAACTCCTGTATAATGATTTAAATAATGTTATTTACTTATTCTAGAATCATACTTATTTATATGATATCATATATGGTCATATTATTGGCTTATTATTAGTAATATTTCATTGCTACTTGTTATTCGGGTGTTTATTACATTTTGTTCTTATGCGTGTTTTGTCGAATAAATTCTTATTCTTATTTTTAGGTTATAGATACCTCATTTACAGAATGGTATTAGTGTAATATATATCATATTTATTCACTCAATTCATTTATGTAATCATTATGCAATGAAAATCATGTAGAATGAGTCGCATCACATCGTGGAGACGATATTCTGTACGTACGCACGAGCGATGATATCGTTCCCATGATCGTGAAATTATATTGGAGTGTATGTATACTATTTAAGAATAAATATAAATTTAAAATAATAATATATATTTATTCTTTAAAACATTATGCCTATACAAGTAAGGTGTTGGTGGAAAATAGATTACACCACGGCGTGGAGACGGTATTCCGTACGTACGTACGCACGGTGATTTTGTTTTCCGTAGGATGGATAGATAGTGTAATAGGGTTGTTTCATACTTATAATAAAATATCAGTATATGAGTGATACTGATGTTATTACTTCATAATTAAACAACTAAAGAATAAGAAGTGGAAGAAGAAATAAAGTTGAAAGAATCGGTAACGAACATTACCTCTTCTTTGAAGCGCCTCTTTGAGACCTCATTTTAGGGCACTAAAATTGGTCTTTGAAGAAGACCAGGACCTCTAAAATATTTCTAGGGAAGTGGAGAGGATAAATTGGCAGGGGTTGGCTGAGATTGAAGGCTCAAAGTGGTGTGAGTAAGAGAGGGAGGAGGTTCCCTTTTATAAGGGAGGAGAGGGGCATCTTTGGAAAAACTAAAAACATTATTTTATTATAAAGCCATATTCGGTTTTAAATAGCTCCAAATTGATTTATTTCAAAGCTAATGTGGGAATGGATCGAAATACTCTCATAAAATAGAATTTATACAAGTTTATGTTTCTATTTTAACCTTATCATTTAGATTTAACTTTAAGTTAGATAATTTTACTTTTACCATGTCTTTTTGTTTTCTTACACTATAAGGTTAATAAACTTACTATAACAAGCCAAACGAACCCCAAGTTGTTTATTATTAATATATGTAACCTTATCTAAGTCATTTTTCCTAAAATTATATTTTTAGGAATAAAATTACAATTAATAATATAATATGTTTTTTAAAAACTATTTTATGTCAATTTTGACACTATTTGGTAATTGATTATTGTGAAAATAATAAAAGAAAGATTAGTTAGAAAAAAGTGAATTTAATCAATACTAACATGTCATATTAACATATATAATTATTTGAATTCATAAAAAGTCTCAAATTACATTTATTTGGGTATTTATAACATAAATTATGTCAATATTTCCTTAATAAGATAATTACTGCATCATCATTGTGTCATAAATAAATTAAATTATTTAATGTCTAAAAATTATAAATCAAATACCATTATGTAGTAAATATTTTTATCTTTCTAATGAATATTTTTAGTCTAATTTATCTTATGTATAACACTATATTAAAAATGTTTTAGTTATAAAAATTTGATTTTAACTATTTTAACCCTTCTTTAAATAAATTAATAATAAATGTCCTAATCTAATCCAAGTGGGCCTAAATGGTCATATTTTATTCATAAGGTTTTTTTGGTCGAATTAAACTTATCCAATAGAATTAGGACATGTTTTAGGGTAATAATAATATCATTTTTACCCTTAATTACCCTATTTACTTTTAACCGTGGTAAATAAAAGTAAAAAGTTACTATTCACCAAAAATTATTTTCATCTCATTGAACCACATTTAACTTACTGAAATCAAACGTGTCTCTCTTATTTTTAAAATTCCACTCACAAAAGTGGTAAAATTACGTTTTATGTAAATTTGCAAATTCTCCTTGGAGGTGGGTAAAAGACGGCGAAAAGTTCAATAAAATTTTATATATCTAAAATTATTATAAAATGACTCCAATGAATTGCATTGAACTTATATAGGTATTATGTATCAATTTTGACCTAAAATAAATTTAAATAAAATAAATATTATTTAAATAAAAAGTCAGTTTTTAAATAGTAACCCAGTGTTTTCACTATTCATCAAAAATTGAAAGTTTTCAGAAAAATACTAAAATTTCACACTAGGCTAATTTCGATATTCTGAATCCAAAAACGAATTCCATTTTAAAAAAATAAAATTTACAAAATTTCAAAAAGTGGTTATTACTATTCATAATGTCTAGTTTTAATAATATTATAATAGCATATCGTTGTTTAGTGAAACTCGGTATTGCGTACGACGCAAGCTATCAAGGAAGGTCACAATTGCGTGTAAAGAAAGCCAAGATAGTGTTGTGTGTAGTGAAAGATTCCTTTGATGATTTATATAAAAAAAATATTTCTTATAAAAGTCTCGGGTGTTACATACTGCCCATTTTAGATCACTTTTCATTTTAAATTATATTTATATTAAATATCCATCATCTCATATCATGGATATTTTTTTTGTCTAAACTGTATACCATTGTTTCATATGGTATTTATTTGGAAGGTTATTTTAATTATGGAAATATTGATGAATCCATATAATCTACTCTATACGAATATTGAAATGGCATATTGATCTTATATTGAATAAATTTATAAAGAATTATTTGGACATATAGTGGCGGGTGGGGCCCACTACAGCCCCTCGATGCATCGGTAGGTTTCATGAGACAAATCAGTTGGTGACAAACCTTTCGAGTTTGTTTCCAAAAATCATATGGGTTTCTACCCACAAAACTAAACCGTTATTACAGTATTATGGTTTCATGTGCCAGAAACATGACGTCCAATTAATAAGAATTTTCTTTATTAATTATCGGTTATTACTATCCATGAGGTTTTCACTATGAAAAAATCTAGGGATGCAGTTTCATTTTCAGTTTCTTAAGGGCATGAGTTTTTCATTTATTCACTATCCCATTTTGATTACGTCAAATTGTTTACAATTAACCTATTATTGATTCATGAATATGCTCTTTGTAGCCCTTACTGAGAGTTTGAGGTCACTCCTTTCATTGATTTCCTTCTACAGGTGATGAAGAGGAGATCATTTATTGAGTTCATGTGGTTACAGTTTTTATTTTTTGTTATGTATTATATTTTGTAACAATTTAAAATGTAATTTGTGGTAAAAATATGTATCTGGTTTCTTCAAGACTAATAAACTAATCGCTCCTTAGGATTTTAATTCCTTCTAACCATGAAGATATCACAAGTAATGCACCAAATCCAGCCTAGTGGGGTCGGGGTTTTACAAACTGCCTATATCATTAATGAAGTAAACACTAGAGTTGGTGGTTACCACTAGTCAGGTAAGAAGATTTACAACCAAATATAATGGCTTAGATACTTCTGGCCCATATTGATGCAAGATCCCATAGAATTCACCAAGAAATTTCATTCATGTTAAGTACATGATAACTTCGTCCATAAAACCTCTATGTTTCTATAGACAAACAAATATTCCTATCCATTTTCCATATGGGGAATGTGTGTTATGGAGAAATACCATCCAAATATGTCCAAGTAATTTAAATATATCTTAACTACTACTGATTTCTTATCTATGTGGGATGAGGCAATACCCCTCAAATAAGTTAGTGAAAAAACAATTTTCATCTTTTTGAAATCCAATATCTTTACCAAATTTGGTGTCAATAATATGGTACTAATGTATAATTCCACCAATTTATGTTCTGTTGAGATGGAAAAGATATATAAAAAATACAATATCAAATCCAACCATTCATCCCACTACCATGTATTTTCTAATGGATGGATATAGGCTATCAAAATGTCCGTATTAAACATACTACATAAGATGGTGTATAAAGATAAAAATTATTGGCTAGACAACCCCTTTCATGAATTATGGTCTTATCAGACTACAACCCATATTGCTACATGGGAGACCATATACTAATTTTTATATGGAAAAAAAGTATTCTAGCCCACTGAGGTCCAATTTCCATCACTTATTTTTTTTTCATCTGTGATCAAATATCTACAGATGAGAAATCCCAGAAATGACTGGATGAATTAGAGTGATTGGAAGAAAAGATATTTTATACCTTACGTCACTTTGAGGTCTATAAAAATTGGATAGTGTGAGCCTTTAAAAATTAGTTTCACCTCTATTTTTTCCTATGTGGAGAACTTTCATTGGTCCTCTTTATTCTAATTATATTAGGAAAGAATACTCCAAATATTGAACCAAAGTGGGAAGGAAAAAACTCCATACATAGATTATACTCTAATGAAGATTATTCCTTAATCTAAATAGCTGGATAAATAATTATGACCGAACCAATGAAATTTTCTTAAAAAAATACTTTATGTATCCACATGAAATTTTTTCCCAGTTACAAGACAGTAAACTGTGCAGTGGGTCCATGTCACATGACCTTAAAAGGCCTGACATAAAGTCTATACCAAAAGATGTTAAAATATGTGGAATCATTTTTCTTGCCGCATGATGATATACTACATGACATAAGGTCATATTCATATAGCCTAAAACTACATGAAACCATTCAACCTCACCACATGTCATCAAACAACATGGTTAATGAACCTCTTATTAGATGTTTAGAAACCACCAATGTAACACGAGTTGATACATTCCTCATAGGTACCGTAAATAAGGGCCTATATATTAGGTGTAAGTCCCAATAAAATCCCTCAAACCCCTCAATGATTTAAGATGACCTCTTTTCCATATATTAGGGAAAAGGATGGCCAAATCCTATATATAAGCCCTACTCACATCACAACCTCCCCATAGTGGCACTTGGTCCCCATTATAGGTTTAATCCCTAACATTAACACATCCTTATCATAATACACTAAATTGCATAGACAACATCCTTATTTCACGATGATAAAATGCATGATCTTTCTTAGAGCTACACGCGGCTTGATTCTCATTCTGATGGGATATGCAGTGATGCCTGAATCTTTGATCTCAGGACTAGACACAACAAAGAATTATCCCCCATTACCTATATATGAGTTAGACCAACATAGGGAACCTTTCAAGAACTACGTGTGGATTTTATCTCATTCAAATGAGATATGTAGTGATGCTCAAACCTTATGTATTAAGCCCAACCATTATTCTAGAGGATATTTATGCCCCCTTTTCCCTGCATTATAACTTGATTGATTTGGGGAGGTATTTTCAAGAACAATACGTGGATAGATTCTTATTCCATCAAGATATGCAGTAATATTGAATTCCTCTTCCATAGTACAGGTGCAATACCCCTTTTCATGTCGGAAAGCCTACACCCTTAACGCATGATGTTATACTGCATGATTCATTAAGAAATATGTGTAGCTTTATTCTCATCCCAAGGACTTACTTAACAATTCTCAGATTTACAAACCTAGGCTCAAATGCAATGCATTATGAAAAAATTACATCTCCCCATGAATGATTTAGATCTTCATATAGAATTTATTAAGAACTATGTATGGATTGATTCTCACCCTGATGATGTACTTAGGAATACATGTATCATACCTCCTGGCCTATCCACCTTAAGAATCTTAATTCCCCTACCCTTCCTTTGTGTTTCCCTTATTTCATGGAAGAAACATTTTCCAATCCTTATTTCTAAAACCAAGAAAATCTTACATGGGATTATAAATTTTGGTATATGAAATCCCTATGTAAGTAAGGTATAATAATTCAAATTGGTGTTATCATAGTGGTGGATACTAGACCTTAAAAGGAACAACAAATTTCATGATAATAAATTGCACAATTTCTATTAGAACTACACATGTCCTGATTCTCATATCAATGAGATAAATAATGATTCTCATATCTGTATTCCTAATCCCATATGTAACATAACACAAGGAATTCCCCCACTCTCTTATGTACGTGTCAGATACACATAAGGGGATTCAATGTGAGTTCTCACCCTATGCATGAACCCACATTCAATCCATTTATACATGAATTCAATCAATATGGGGAATCCTTTTTAGAACTACATGTGGCTTTATTCTGGATCTAATAAGATATGTGGTGATTCCTAGGTTTTTTACTCTAGTCCAACCACAATCAAATCAAGGTACCTTCATGTTAGACGTCCTTACCACATGATGTTATGTTCAATGGATAATCTATTGGCTGCATGAATTTAAAATGCATGGTATCTTAAAAACAACACGTGGCTTGATTCTCATACTAGTGAGATAAATAGTGACACATAGGCCTCATGTCCTAGTCCAAGCCTCATATTAAATAAAAATCCCCCCTCTACTATGTATGAATAAGGATCTATGTATGAACTTTTAATGTGGGTCCCCTCACTAGGGGGTCCACCAAGGAATTAGATATGTACCCCATTCTACATATGAGTCAGATCTATGAAACAGACTCTAAAATTTGTGGCCAATGTCATTCCAAATGATTCATTTTTTATCAAGAATATCTCTTCCACATGTTATTCTCCAAATCTTGGTCACTCTCAGATCATGGTAATTTTTTTCCATCTCTTGGGAAAAAATGTATAATACCTAATTAATTTTTTTCATGACTATTTTGTAATACGCCTCATATGTATTTGCATAAATTATCTCACAAAAACTATTTTTTATATACACAGGATGCCACTATTGACTATGCTGTAACACGCCCAAGATGGATTTGCATATAACATCCCACAAATAAAGTTTTCCAACCAATGGTAGCTTCTTCCTCAAGAGAAGCCTCTTATGTCCTTGTAACCTTTGGTGACATTATGTTGGAACCTGTGATTATGGTTACGTCTACAATAATCCATCATATATTTCTCCCATATGCTTTCTCCTAACATGAAACCCCCCCAAGACTATGGTTTAAAATTTTCTCCCTCATACCCAAAGTATGAAGAAATGATATTGGTCTGGTAGGACATATATCACCTTTCATTTCTTTAATGATACTATCCTAGTAATATGACCTAAAACTACCAACACCACACTTACCTCTCTTGGGTCAGACTTGCGTAGGAATCCTATTCCCCCAATGCTTTGGTAATTTGGACTTGAAATGATACTCCCTTATTCAGGTACCTTCCTTCTAGAAAACCAGGCCCTGTGACCCTGGAAACCCCAATCTCTATAAACCTCCTTCATCCATGATTGATAAAATGTGGAAGCTACCAAGAACTTCTTTTCCTGACTATGTTGTAACACACCTTGGTTGGCTTTACATAAGGTATCCCATGGAATGGGTTTTTCATCCAAGGGATTCCACTATTGACTATGCTATATCATGCCCCCATTTGATTTGCATAATGTATCCCAAAAAATGGTTTTATCAACCATCAATAACTTATTCCTTAGGAGAGGCCTCCTCTTTCTTCATAAGCCTTTTCCCCATACCACTATTTGGATTTGATAATCCCTAAATTACTACTTACAACATTCCCTTCCTTCTACCTGAATATGACAGTACCTTCCCAAATAGATTATCAAGAATGGGTGAATCATTCTACCTTTAGGCCAAGGATAAAGAACTGAAATTATATCCCTTGTAATTTACTAATTTTATGAAATTAAACTACATATCATAATGTCCCCACTGTTTTACTTTAAACTATATGGTATAACATTCTAGTCACAAGATGTTAAACTGTAGAACACTGTCCTTACTATAAGATGCTAAACTGCATGTCCAATGTCTTGGTCACACAAAATTAAATTTCACGGTGGTTCAAACTATTTTATAAAAGATCCTTACCCCATATAATTGACCATTTATAAAAATATACCCTTCTTTACACAAGTTAAATTCTTATAGGAGCTATTTCCCAATCATGGAAAATTCCCATACAACTACACTCATCATTCTCAAACACCTTCCCTTGAAAAAACCACCCATTATGGTCTTGAGAAATCTAAATATCCAAAAACACCCTTTATCGATCAACGATAGGATGTTAGAATTCCTGATAAATCCTTTACTTGACTATGCTAAAACACAGCCTAGTTGAATTTTCATAAGTTTCCCAAAAAAAGTCATGTCAGCCTAAGGATGTTATTATTTGGATATGCAATAACATGCCCCTGTTGGATTTTCATAAAGTAGCTCCTAAAATGGGGTTTTAAATCATTGGAAACTTCATCCATAGTAGAGAGCTACTTTATTCCCTAATTTCTTGTTTTATATTTAAAAACTGACAAATCATCACTCAAAATTCCCCATCAGATATTTAAAGTACATTGGAACATTCTTAGCTCACAATCCTTGTTTGGGTCGTCATTTCAAAACTTTCAGTCAAATATGTTTGACTTAAAAAACCAATCTCATGAGTCTTAATTGCATGAATTTAATCTTCCTGCAAAATAGCCCATACTCACTAGGTTGAAAACCCAGAAATGAAACTCTAGACAAAAGTAGTGTATCAACTCATTAGACATGAACTCTATATGGTTTAGGTAAAAAATCGAGCAATGAAAATAAATATACACAAAACCTATTAGGATAAAAATCATAATGGGAGGTCTAATAAAAATCCCTTTCTTTCCTGATGAGTCTTACTTATGTTGGACAATAGAAAAATATTAGGATGATGACTTAAAAAGAAACAAAGATTGTAAGATTTTTTCATATAACCTTAGCAACAATTGAACTTTTATCTCTAGGCCCCACTAATTAACAAAAAATTAAATCATCCTTCTATCCTGGACATTATAATTAAAACATGATGACATTCAGTAAAATGATTGATTTTCAGTGTTTTATTAAGATTACACATGGATAGATAGGCAAAAAAAAGTGATTGGGAAGAAAAATACTTTTCATTTATGTTTCAAAGTGTAGGGGAAATTCCAAATGCTAGAGCCTCTATGATGAATTATGGATTTTATCATTAATATAAGATTTGATAAGTTTAACTGTACCCCATTAAATTTCTGTAGCTTGCTGAAGATTATCATTGTGCAGTAGCTGGCTTCTTATCTTTATGGAGCTTCTCTTTCTTAGTGCCATCAAAATATCTTCTTTGAGACAAAGCTCCTTCCATGGATTGATGGAGTTAGAATACCTCTTAATTTTTAGAATTTAGTTATACTTAAAGGTACATTATTTGGAGTTACTTCTAATCAATGTGATTTTGGTACTCCTCCACCTTCTTGGAGTGGCATACCTCAACTTAGGTTATGGAAGCTCTGAGTTGCTCAAATTGACCCATCAGCTGTGCCTCAAATTGATGTGATCTTTACTCCTCTTCCCTTTTTTGGATGACCAGTTCCATCGCATAATAGATATCTTTGTAATTAAATATGTCATATCCCAATATGGAAATCTTGAATGGAAGTTGGTGAAGTTATAAAGGTAGTTATTTAAGAGGAGTCTCCATGATTATCTTACTGATATCCCACAATACAAAAAATCAAGTAGAGAAAAAAGAATCCTACATTTCTAGATCAGACTTCAAGCCACTCTTAGAGAGAGGGACATAATCTAGGATCTATTCAGTGAATGATCCTCCTTGTTACCCTCCCCCTAAAACAAACTCAACTTTACCCACTGATGTCAGTGGAACTGGTATAGAATACCCCATCTCAGGACCAATCACCTTAGTCAATGACACTAAATAGCAGTTGAAAATTCTTTTTAACACAATATGGTCAATAGAAAAGAAAGGCAGGTTAGTAACCAAAATAGTTAGTAACACTATCCCATTTTTATATCAACCATTGGGAATAGTACCTCTCTAGTGCTCCCAAACGTAATTCTCGTAGAAAAAACCTCCTAACGAGGAACATCCTTTTCAGTTTGTTCAATAGATGGTATCAAAAGACCTTGGGAATTTAACACTTCAGGATTAACAAACATCATTCCCTTGAAAACAAGAGTGGGGTGGAATTTGATGCCTCTTTCACAAAGTGACCTGACAACGTTCTCTGTAGGAAAATCTGCACAAGTTGAGATTTTGTGTGAGGCATCAGATAAAATAAAGTCAACCCTATTTAAAAAAAAACGCATGAACAATAAAACTAACTCCTTTCCAATTCCTTATGGAAATCCTAAAAATCCTTGAGAGAACCTTGAATATCAATGTCTGGATAAATTAGATCCATAATTTCATGATATATTGCATGAAGTATCATAACATCCTCATCAGCGAGGGTATCCAAGACACATTGATTAAGACCTAAATTGGATCGTCCAATGATCCCCTCTTATGAATCCTCGACAGGAACAATATCATCTATCTCTAAAGTGTCAGGGTCAGCATCAACACCTTCATTATACCATCCAAGATCCCTATCAACGCCCTTCAAAGAAATAGTGGGACCAAAGTTGATTGTGGTAGGGTCCTATTGTGTAGGAAAAATATTTGAAATATCATGATATGAAAAAATTCATAAACAAAACATGAAACCTAAATGGGTATATCTAACATTACCATGGACCTATCCCCTCTCTTTTGTGCTTGGGGAATATATAGATGCATCTATTGATGATTTATTCATCAAAATGACGAATCCATTATCTTGGGATCATGCCTCCCCTAGGATATCCTCCTCGATCTTTGATGGACCAGTTTCAGATCCCTTAATGGAGGAAAGCTACACAGATTCTGCAAAAGATAAGTATAGTAAAAAATATTATGATGATAATGTAATGATATCATATGATTGAACAAAGACTTACAATAGTTCATGCACTAGGACAACATTAATTACTTATTTTGCTTCCTCTCTCAAGATGGAGAAGAGGCAATCTCATTACACTTGTCTATAGAGCCTAGACATGACAGTTGAGGAATTCATACCACTATCTCCTTTATCACAGTCCTTTGGCATGACTGGTAGACCCATGGTCCTTGTCTAATACCTCAAAGTGAGTTACTGTGGGCCCATACTTCACTGAATCAAGTGCTTATGTTGCTGATACTTCTTTAATCATGACTTTTTTTTATTATTATCTTATAAACTAAAATAATAAAATTCTCTCAAGATTAATGATGGAGGATGAAAGATCAGAAATGGTAAGGGAGAAAAGAGAAATACATCACTAGGGTTAAGGTAGATATCCAATTACTCACCATTTTGAAAAGCTACCCCATCAATAAATCCAAGATCCAGTATGTCACATACTCACTTTTTTAAAGGGATATGATCATCAATTGTGTATATCAAAGCCTCCAGCTCCTAAAGATATAATTTTGCCTCTGATAAATCACTATTAGGGTGGAGATCCGAGGGTGCTCTAATATCACCCATCTCTAGGATTCACATTATATCATGATAAAAAATAAATGCTTCTTTAACACTATGATTTATTATCTCCCAAACTACAATCACCAAGGGCTACACATAATTTTTCCCTAATGTAGCTGGATGTGAGGAATATCTAACACCTTTGGACATGGAGGAATATTTAGGCCTCTTTTCTTTCATGGTAGAACATACTGATGGAGTATGAGTATCCGCTTAATGCTGATCACCAGACCATCTTGGTATAGTAGGTGTGGTTTTATCTACCATAACTTCCTCAACGGTCCTTGATCGATATCACTTTGAAGGCTTTGGTGCTTCAACATCATCACCCTCAATTTTAGCCTTTATACCACGCATACAACAACCATTATTTTTCATGGACATGAACTATTAAATTAATTTTTCCAACACCTATTGAGGGTATGAAGATATCTAAACATTGGAATACCTGGCCTCCAACCCGATTGATTCACCCGACAGATGTAAAATGATTAAAATTTTGGACACCTTCAAGGCCATCTGGATCTAAATCTTTATGTCTGAAATCAAATGCTTCTCAATACTCACTTGTTTAGGGGGAAAGATGATTGAATGTTGAATTCATTTGAACTAGTGACCAAATCAATATGAAGCAAAAGCCTCACCGATGATCTCACTATCAATGTGAGATTCCAGTACAATTTATATGAACGCTATCATATATGAACTCAGTTTGTAATTATTTTCATTTATATCATCTAAAAATTCACCTTTTGGTTGGTTACCATACAGAATGAAGTTTAATTCCCCGGAAACATTCAGCATCCTTGACATGTCATCATACGTCAGGTTTAGAGTTTGGATTATAGAGACAGCTTGAAACAATGGGTCAAATTTTCTTTCTAGGATTTTGAATGGGTTCAGTAGTGCGTATGAACTTAAGTGTGCTGCAATCCTCCCCAAAAAACCTAAAATGGACCTTAAATTCAAAACAGAGCCTTCCCATTTTATGCCTGCAGTAAGAACCGATAAATTATTTCCAAGAAAGGGGTAACCAACCCTATATACCTTCCCAATGTGAGTTTGGTAGTGATAATAAAAGTCCCAGTCCTCACACCTATGTTGGACTTGTGAACCAGAATCAGATAAATGCTTAGACACATAAAAAGGAATACATATAAAAGGGTCTTCACATCATCCTTGGGATTGAGTTTATAACCCCAATAAGTATACTAAATCCTCTTCAGTGTAGGCCAGAATGCACTAGGAGGACCCCGATTCTCTATGGTGGGGAATCTTGTAGGGTTCCTTCAAGTGGGACCTTCCCCATATAGATTGATAAAATCCTTTATCCACATTCCATAACATGTGTCACCCTTGGGGTGAAGGTCTTTTCCATATAATTGCTTCACCACCTTAAAAATATCACTGGCCAAAGGAAGTGTCCTTTAAGAATCATACCATGTTGTATTCAGTGGGATGAACTCATCATATATTTATTATAGAATGGGAACTCTATTAATTATATAAACATACCATAGTATAATTCCAAATTATCCGTGCATCAAAAGGAACATTTTTTTTGCAGACTCCATCAACTCAGTTGCCCTGGAATGATCTCTGAGTTCTTATAAACGCAAGTATGCCCCACCCACAAATACTCATAAATATTGATGTATATCAGCTAAATTTTGAATTCTACACAAGTATAGAACACCCAGTATGACCACATCCACTCAGGGCTGAGTCACCCTCCAAAGTGAAATCAGAGTCTTCCTTCCAACCATGTGACTTATCTGTTTGTGAAGTACAAAAGGTTGAGTCATAACAATGACTCTTTGATTCTTGGAAATGAAGATTCATATCTGGATTTCATCTTATGTGATTCATGATACATCAAATAAGAACCGTTCCTTTCTTAATAAAAACACACTTGGAGGAAATATTGGTGGAAGGGCAGTTGGTGTGCTTCATAAACTAAGACTTTGGAAAGTAACTCCCCACCGTATGAATATAGGAGTTCCTCAAAATTATATGTTCATAAAATGAGTAGTAATCACTTCTTGGGTACTCACGTTGATTATGTGACAAAAAATTCATGAAATTTGAGAGATTAGGCTCAACCAAGTCACAGTAATCTAGCCTAATAGCTTTGATCATCTAATAAGTACGTGCATCAGTTTTTTCAATAGAAGTCATCAAAGTAGCCATTGAAAAACTACAATAAGGCACCAAAAACTCCCATTAATTGTTTTTTCAAAGGAAACAACTCAGGAATTACCATCATCAAGCCTCCCATGTATCCCTCTAGACCAACCCTCTCATGTAAGCCCCTCAACTAGAGGCCCCACCTAGGCTCCTCAACTAGGTGATTATATGCCCCACCATCACTCAAGTGGTTGTACCTTGAAAAATTATCTAGGAGAACATCCTAAAAAGATAATCATGACACGACTGGGAGTATGACCTGTGTGACAAGTACAAAAATAACAAACTCAGAATGTGAGGAAAATGACAAAGGCTGTAATGATATTTATAGACACTACAGATCTACACGTGAGACCCGCATTAAGAGTCTGTTAACTAGACTTGTGCACTAGGCCTCTTTCACGGACCTATATGAATTTTCTACACAATTGAATAATACCGAATTCATAATCATTTCCTAGTTCTACCTTAGGATTAGACCCTCTCATTTCTATTGGATCCAAACTTGACGGGGTGATTTTGTTGATACTCTCTTTTTTCAAGTAGAGGGAAAATGTTATGAAGAGTACATCAAGAGTGTTTAAGTGGTGAAGAGTCCAACTAATAATCAAAGTGACCTTCCCAAATCATCCGGTGCACATATACGTGCACATTAGAAATGTTGTGCAGCCCACCCGACATGACATTAAAAGGTAGGTCACCCCTGCGTGGGGTACCTTCACTAAGAAACTACACCTAGTACCTACGCGAGATTTCTAGTTTGACGAGGGTCCCAATTTTTTTTATAAATAGGACCCTAGGTATCCTCTTTTGAACCATTGTTAAATCAAAACAATCCATCAAAATTTGGTAATATAGACCCTTTTCCGAAGAATCCAAAAATTTCTCTGGTAGCTCTATAAAACCTAATAGAAGAGAAAATTAAGGAGGATAGGTGAGATCAAAGTCCATTCAGGGTCTGAAACACAAGACATCTATATAAGGACTATTTTCCCCCTAAGGGGAAAACCACTTGAGTGTGTCCTATTTCTTAATAAGGACATGACTGAGTCCCATCCAGGGACTCCTGAGGATTCTCAGGGTGCCTAGCCTAAAGCCTTTACCAATTTTTGTTTCCTAGGTGGTCCACTACCTGAGGCATATATAGATCTCAGAATCATACACGTCCCTACATGAAGCACTTCTGGTTCTCCCAATTCCTATGTTATCCACACATTTCTTCTAATGTAGGACCTACATGATCCCCCGTTTGACTCGTTTTCAAGACCCAATAGCAGGACTCTTCTTCCTTTGGATTACTTGCTTGAGAGAGACCAAATTGTAACCTACAACGAATCCATCAAACATAAAAAACCATGAGAAGTGGTACACTAGCTTGTCTCCCATTTGGATATGCATTCCTAAAGTATACGGTTTCTCCCACTTTTCCAACATGATGGTCAAGGTCCTCAGGGTGAACGTGAATGTGCACTCCTATGGTCAGGAGGACCCCAATCATGAGGGTTGTGTCAGGGGAATCACATTCTCGAATATAAGGGTTAGGACCATGTTCCGCTCTTGTTGTTTATAAGACCTGGAGCCTCCAATTCCAAGAGGGAAGGGTGATAATCACACTTCTTTCCATTAAATGTGGAATGAGATCCTCCATTCTTGATGTAGAACCAATTTTAAGGAATCCCTCCAGGAGTAAGCCCCTATCCTTTATTACGGGAGGTTCCACTCTTTTTCATACTCTCTCCCCGAGGGATGTGTCTATATGAGTATTAAGATATAATTATCTAGGATATGAAATGGAAGAGAGAACTGACATATCTATGCCTCTTTTTATTCTCCCATCACCCCGTAATCTTCCACCAGTAGAGGAGGAGAAGTCAGTGGTTTGAATAATCTTCCGCTTCCTCTAATTTTTCACATTTAAGCATAACTCATCATGAAATTCAGGATTAGAGGATATCCATGATCCCCACATCCACAAAACTAGTTTTAGGTTCTAACAGAGAATCTTCTTTTGGATTTCTCTCTTGTATTCCTTCACAGAGCCTCCATAGGTGTGGGTCCTCAAGGCCATGTATCCAACCTCTAGGAAAAAATGATCATGTGGTTTCTCAGATCATCATTTCCCTATTTTTTCTCACACTGATCTTGAATCACATATTCTTAGAGGTTGGTGGTGGTTATGACATCCACATGAAACCCAATATTAATGGGCATCATTCCAAGTGTTACTAACAACCAAATCTAGGCCTCCTACTTGGTATAAGAGACAAAATATCGCACCTGGGAATCATTCAAAGTATAAGCCCCAATTATTTATCTGGTCATACTCCTCCGTAGCATGCCTCGAAATGAAACCTTTGGGAATCCTTTTCTAGAGGAAGCCCCAATCTCATCACTATAATCATCCACAGGCATCCTCCTCAGGAGTAATCCCCAAACTAAACCCCTAAATCTCCATGAGTCAAGTCACTTCTCATGGACCCATAATCATTCATGGAATCATCCTTAAGATTAATTCCCAACATAATAATCTAAAAGGGTTACACTCCCCTATGTGATAAACCTTCAAAGGGTCCTTATAGGTATGGGTGTTCACAACCAAACTATGTGGGTATTGATTCCCATCAATATGGGGAATGCAAGAAGCCTCCCTAAAGTCCAAACTAAACATACAAAATTAATCATATTGTCACTGGGACACTCCTCCTGTTGAGTCTTATCTGACATTGGAATCTATATGATTTATTGGTTCCTTGGGTTTCTTTAGCATAAGTCCCACACAAAACATTGACTATACACCTTCCTCCTAGAAGTCCTTGTTGTATGATTCTAAACTGAATGGTTCAGTTGTTATCAAATAAACTTAAAAGGTGTGATGTTCCCCATTAAGTGGAACCAAACTACATGGGTTCTGATTCCTTTTGAAGGGATACATAGGAAACCCATCCATGGGTGCGATCCCAACATCAAAACAACTCTCATCTCCCAAGATGACGACACACTCCATAGCACCCCACTATGTGACAGAAAACCAACATCCTCTTAATAACAAACAAATAATCTATAATCAATAATATTGAGGATACCATTAAAGGATAACCATGGATACATATAAAAATATCCATTAATGAATAATCATAGACTCATATAGATGATTTGAAATCTTATACATGATAATAATTTATTGTTAATTCCAAGGTGACCAACATCATACTTTGGAATTAATGAAGGATTCATAAAGATATCTTAAATATATAATGGAGTCCCGGAGTAGGTAATAATTCTCCCTAAAAGGGTGTGATGAGCCCGAGCACCCATAATATGAAAAAATATATGTTCTTTAGCGTCATTGGACAAACAGGCCAATGATTTCCTATGGAAAATATGTCCCTCGATGATATAGAACCGTTTGGTGTTTTAGTTCCTTGAACAAACCGATTTGAAACCATTCAGAAATAGTGAAATTGACAAGAATGATTTTACAAAATTCTACCTACTAAAATCGATCATCAGGAAAACATGTATTCATTAGAAACAATACTAAAAATGAATAATGGGGCATGCTATAACATTATTTCATAAATGTAACTTAGGAATGTGGAAACCACATTAAACATGACATCATAAGAATAATTAAATGTTAATAATTAGGGAATAAAAAATAGTGTTCTTCAGATAAACTCCCATGCACCATGAATGAAATATCACAGGATTAAAACATTAACCAATGAATTAGAGAACTATCTTGGCACACCCATAATAATCCTATCATGTTCTTTCATAAGCATACCACAAAGATCATATAACATAAGGAAATATTTCACCACATTTAATCTAATGATTAAGGAATGTGAATTATATACATGGAAGTCCTAAATTAATGAAGTATATGTAAAACTAGGTGATTACCCTTGAGAGAGGATGGGTATAGGTATACAATTCACAACTGTTGGGCATGAAAATTTTTAAGACAATTCCTGCAGCATGATGTGGGAACATAATGGTTCATGGGAGGGATTAATGAGAGTGAATGTGGTATATAATTAGTTGTAAATCATGAGGGTAGTAATAGGAATATTTAATAACATAACCCAACATGTACAATTGGTAATGAAAATTAATAATACAAAAATGTTTCTCGAATAAAATATTGGCTTGAAAAATCACATGATAATTTTGGGAGCATAATGGGGGAATATAATAGTTTTTGGGGGTGATTAATGAGAGATAAAGGGGTCCATAATCTCTGATAAATCATAAGGGAAGTAAAAAGGATATTTATAAAGACATGAAAACATATAAAATTGAGATTTAATAGGCTAAATAAAAATAAGAAGCCAGAAAAGAAAAGAAAAGATAGAGATACTTTACTTGAATATTTGCTTCCGAAAACTCGAGGGTAGAACCTTGAGACCATGAGGAATACTTGGAGGGACTGTTTGGGAGTTATAATGATAAGAAATTATTATATTATTAATTTTTAGTGGAGATTAATGACTAATGGGTGGAAGAAACATTGATTATTTTATTATATAATCCAACCACTTGTGGGTAAATTGTATTAAAACCAAATTTATGGACAATTAATTATTTTTAGAGTGTGGTTGGATGTTAAAGAACTTAAAAAAATAAATCAAACCTTCTATCCAACCAAATAAATTCACAAAATCCCAAAAAAAAAATTATTTCAAAAATCCAATTTTTGGTATGAAAAAATAACGTATACATTTTTCAATTAAAATCGATATTTTAATTTTTTTAATACTTTTTAAATTAAAATTTTATTGATAAAAATTTCTCAATAATTTTTTTGTCATTATGACACAATTGTAATTTCATAAAATCACACTTTTCTTAAAGAGGTAATTTTCATTTTTTCTCCAAAAAATAAACATTTTAAAAAAATTATCAAAAAATCACCCAACGATTACTTTTATCTAATGAGTCAAAAAATAAAGTTTATTAAATCGAAAATACATTTCTATGTATTAGAATTTTAACTTTTAATCATATACTTGTTTTATTGAAAACTAAAAATCTAATAGTAGCATCAATATTATGACCATTATAAAAGTTACTTTGGGATTCATTAAATAATATTATCAATTAAAAAACATTTTATAATATTATGTCATGAATGTTTTTTATTTATAACTTAAAAAAATCATGTTTTAATAGAACATGTTTATAGTGTTTGAAAAACAATACCTTTTTTCTTATAAAATAATCCCGATGATGATTTAAATGTGTCGACATAACCAAAAACAATTAATGATATTAACTTATATGGATAAAGGATATGATAAAATTTAATGGCATTGATTTTAATGATTTTTGGTATAGTTCATTATAATTTTGGGAGAGTAATTTAATGAGTTAGTTTAGTAGTATGATAAAACCAAACCTAAATAGAGATAGATTGACAGAAGAGTGATATAGGTTGACATGAAATTTGAAAAGTAAAATATTTTGGAAACTTATACATTCATAAGATGGATTATTTAAAATTTATATAGTTTATTCTCTTCTAATATTTTTGATAACTCACAATTATCTGTCTTTGTTTTATTTGATGATTGTATATATATGTAGTATAAGATTTCATTATAATTTGGTGGTGAGCATTTCATTTAATGTAATAATTATATTATTTCAAAAAAAAAAATAAATTTATTTTCCAAGATGGAGGAGGAACATCACAAAAAATTCTTCTATCTCTTCAAGAAAATAAACATGCAATTATTATCATGAACTCATTCTTAGACGATTTCAAAACTATTTCTAAAATCCAAGATACCTAATTTTTTTACAAGGAATCTAATACCTCCACTATATTGGATCAGCATATTTATAATACTGATTAGGATTCTAAGAATATGCTCATATGAATATACTTACAGGGGGGTTTGAATTTTAGATTTAAAAAATTATTTTAAAAGAATTAAACGAAATAAACCAAAAGATTATTTAAGTAAGATTATTAGACTAAAACTCAGTCCAATTAACAAATTCAAAGAATTAGAACCTGGATACCATCCAATTAAATTAGATTAAATATCTGGATCACTATTGATCCGATTATCAGAGTATGTATCATAATCAAAGTTAATAAAATAAAAAAACCAAATAGAAATATGAATTCGATGTTTCAATTTCTATTAAAATGTATAGTGGAATATAAAAATGTAATAAAAATGTAATAAAAAAAATTAATTTTAATATATTGAAAATATAATTATTTTAACCTTAAGGGAAAGGTATTATATCAACTGGACTAAAGGTATCCACTGTTTTATACTAATAGAAAAGTATGTATTTCCATTCTAAGGAAATCCCTCGATATTATGTTTAAAATATATATATCTTACTATCCCTATAATGCTTCTATATAATGATTGGATTCTCTATCTTACTATCCTTGTAATCTCTCGATCTAGTGGATTATATTCTATATCTTCTTATCCCAATAATCCCTTGATCATTATGATGATTGAATTCATATTTAAAAAAGAAATAGTTCTAATGTAAACATCCCTGATAAGAATTCCTTAGAACCAAAAAAATATCAAAATAATTTCAAAGAGTAATAACAATGTGTTTATACTATGAAATATTTATATATATCATAAAATGAGAATTCAAAATTGAAATAAATCAGCCCACCCAAAATCATCAAATGACCTGGTATTTATAGGAATCCTTAAAATGGTATTATTTTCCATGTTTGTTTCAATGGAATTGGAAACCTGGAACTTGATAGATCACAATTCAATGACATATCTAAATGTATGAATTCATATTGATATTTACATCAAAGTTGTTAATATGATATGTAAATTATAAATATGTTTTCATATTCTGATTATAAACTTAGCTAGTCAAATGTAATTCCTTAACAATGTCAATATGATAATAGTTATGAGTATCAGTAAGATGTTATAGGTACTAATGTCATTCTGATGTTTAATACATTTTTAGTATTATAGAAAAGATTGAAATTCTAACACATGATCTGATAAAGGAGAGTCCAATTTTTCAAACACATACTCATTACTATAATAATAATGAAGAATGTAAAGATTACTTTCTTAATACATTATAACATATTCTAACTATAGTAAAAGGTTATGTTTTATAGAAAAACATTCTAAAAAACTATAGATGATTTTTTTAGTAAATCACATTTTTAAGAATGTTATTGTGATTTAAGAAAAAAAAGGAATTTACGATTAAGAATTATAAGTTATATCTAAAAAATCTTCCCATTTTTTAAAACAAAAAACCCCAAAACATAAACTAAGAATAAATTTTAAAAAATTACCATCCATGTTATTTTAATAAATTCATATTTAGAGTTAAACCTTAATCCTTAACTCCCCTTGAGTTTATAACTCTACTGAGCATTATTATGAATATGATAGAGTTTTCAAAAATATATTATTTAAGAAAGTTTATCCCCCTAAGAAATATTCTCCCCTAAGTATCATATTCTCCCACTTAATGTAAAAACTTACATTATATTAAAATCTCTCACCCTTTGTGTATTTTTTAAATCTTCACATCATTTAAAGATTTCTCCCCCTTTTTATAAAATTATCCCCCATTATGATTTTCGAAAAGAATGGAGAAAATTATGAAATTACCTAAAATGTTAAAGAAAGAAATATATGTGAAACTATATAATGAATTAACTAATCATCCATAGAAAATTTGTAAGAATATTAAAATAATTAGAATTGGGTAAAATTAATAAAATTCATATTTAGACAAATATTAATTCATTGCAAAAGAAACTCCCAAATGTTTTTCAAAAATAAATTACAATGAGTTTCAAAAGTTAAAAGTCAATATTTCTTCATCAAGGTTTTAAAAAATCATTGATCTTATTAAACTCATATCGGTCCTTATCTGGATTCTATAGTATTTATTCTTGAGACTAAACTTTATCAGAAAAATATTTTTTTCTAATTCTAGAAACAAGATATATTCATCCTTTCATGATCGGAGTCTGGAAATATCAAGCTCAATATATAAAATATTCTTTTTCAAAACTTTAACTTTGTTAGTTCATTCGTCGGTTTCATCTTTGAACTCTTCCAAAAAATTCAATCTTTCTGCCATGTGGGAGGATGGATCATTGAAATAATTTGATGATTCTAACAGACATTCCTTTATATCATCAAACTTTTCATCGTGCATCTAGATATCAATATAAACATTACAAAACCTTTTTACCATATAGTTACAAGACATTCTGTGAGTCTAAGAACTATATTGAAATAAATTCAGATTAGATTCCATCCAAATAACTTTCTCATTTAAAACCTTGATCAGTTCCTATATTTCATTTATAATTTATTTAATGAGGTGACACCAAGATTCAAGGTTCATAAATCAATGAATTATTCCTTTAAGCCTTTTTAAATAATGAAAAATAAAATCAAATCCTTCCAATGAAATGGTTGCGGCTAAATCCAGTTGTAATTGTTTAACTCAAGGTGGTTTAATTTTACTCGGTCCAACTTCTTCTTGATTGACTTTATAATTTTTAACATTTGAAAAAACTATTTCATCTTTTTAGAAACTATCTTATCATCATATATTTCCAAGATATCCACATCATCGGTGTATGTTTTTTAATCAACCTTTGTCTTTTAATTTTGAGCTTTCTTATCTTTCTTTGATGATGACTATGATTTTTCTTTTGATGATGATTCTTCTTCAGAAATAACTAAATTATATTCTTTATCGGCCTCATAGGGAAATTATGATGAGGATACTGTTGATGATTCCAATAAAGACACATCACATTTTTTATCTTCTATATCATTTACATATTCATTTTCATTTTGTTCATACTCTTTATCATCTTCCACAAATAATTTTATTAACTCTTTAATATCTTTTTATTCAATTACTTGTCCTTATCCATATCCTTTTTTTCTTTCCCATCAACCTATTCGTTAAATTCCATATCAAGCTCATCCATGAGATGTGTAGTTATTCCCAAAAAACCTTTTTGGAAGGTTATAGTGTTGATTATTTTCCTTGAACAATAGATACCTATTCCTTATAAACTAATTTTATCTCCTTTGTATGCAACATAAGGAATATTATCATGAAAAATAGTGGTTTATTTAAATATTGACCCTACTTTAGATGTAACTTGATCTGTTTGGGAAAAGGTAAAATATCCTTCCTATAGGATCTTTTTATTCCTTTCACTAAATTCTAAAAAAGTTATGCTTATGTCAAACTTTTCTTTTTTTTTTTATTTTTGGATTCTTATTTTTTAGTATAAAAAACATAAACTTTTAAGGATTTCTCCTATGTAGGGATGATTCTGAACTGTGTATCCCTTAGTTTATTTTATGATTTCTTTTTCATATATTCCAAAAAAACTTCTTCATGACATTTATTCTATTTATTTTATCCTTAATAGGGAGGTATCAACATTCTTTTCTTCTTATTCTTATTATCATTAACTTTATTTCTTGATGGTTCTTATTACAAAGAGTCTCCATAAAACTCTTTTATTTTTTTATCGAACAAAAACCTCTTTTAGTTCATCATATGATCACTAATAAATGAAATATTTTCACTCATCAGATTTGTTTTTTTTCTATTTCAAAAAAACTGATGACTTTATTATAAAAAAATATTAATAAGGATGAAAACATAATGATTCTTGAATTGGTTGATATTGATTTGATATTCTCTATAGCTATTAAAATCAAATTTACTAAATGTAACTTTCCCATATTCACTAGAAAATCTAATATGAAAACATTAGAAGATTTTAACATATCATGATTTCCCTTCCTTGGTATGAGAAAACCTTGCACTATAAAATAATAACACAGTTATCTGGTGTTGGATGAGAAAACATCCTAACTTTTTCATAGTGATCAAACCAAATATATTCATCCTTCATTATATTAAACGATCCAACATCATCTCGATGATTATATAAGGTAAATTATGCATCTCCTTTTGAGGTTACCCCAATGAATCTCATAACTTTATTATATGATAACTTCCACTGATTCATATACATAATATAAGAAAGTTTTTATATTCCATCTTCCTTGAAAAACATAATAGAGGGCTAAAAACCTTGAATAAGATATGGGTAGTAATTATCCAAAACTTTTTTTTATGTTTTCAACACATATTCATTCACAACATTGAAAATCAATGATATTCCTTGAAGTAGAAATATATTTCTCAAAAAAATCTATTCTGATTAACCTATCTCTAAATATTAACCATTTCTTATAGTCACCAGAAAATACCATCGAAAATAAAACTGAATCTAATGGTTGGATAGAAACTAAATATTTTATATTGAGAAAATTGAAGGGTTAAACAGGTCAAGAGAAAAAAACTGGATAAGTTATGTGGGACATGGGGGGTGGCCCTCCTTATATAGGATTTGGGAAAATGATTCATCTTCTTTAATATATATAATGCTTGATATTTAACTCATTTTGATCTGATGATTGTCATTAATATGAAGAAATAATTAAATTAGTTTTTTTTAAAATCATGAGTTTTTAAAAATAAACACCATCTTGATAATGAATCTAATTAAGAAAAACATTTAAAATTATTAATAAAATAACAAGGTTTTTATAAAAAATGAAATTATAACAAGAATAATAAAATAACTAATGTTATTAAATAGTGTAAAAAAATAAAAGAATAGGGATGTTCCTTTTAGTGTGAAGAGTTCCATCAGTATGAATAATTTCTTCTTTTTGGTTTTTGTATACTAAATAAACAATAAGTATGATAACATCTTTATAACATGTAATTACAATTATTTCATCAGGAAAAAATAATTATGATAATTTTTGAATCTGAAAATTTTAATGGAATTTTGTTTTTAAAATTTTTTATCAGAATTTCAAAGTCTGAGGATCTTTTTTAGGATTCTTAATCTATTTTTCTTGAATAAATATGACTATGGAGAACTCATTACAATAAAATTTTTAATAAAATTTTAAATTTTAGAAAAATAAGCTTCTTAATAAAAAATAAATGTTTTTAAAAACATAAAACATATTTACTCCACCTATGAAAATGAGTATCTCAATGTAAAGAGATAGGTAAAAATGAAGTAGATATTAATGATCACTTAAAATTACTAAATCCTACCACTTTTTGATATATTGAAATCTATTGTAACTAAGAGGTTTAGTGAAAATGTCATAGAGTTGATCTTGTGTTCCAATGAATTGTAAAATTATACCCCATTTAAGTGTATAATCCCAAAGAAAATAGTGTCTTATATATTTATATATATGTTTAGTAGGTGAATTATGTGATATATTTTTTACTTCAGGAAATGACACTGTTGTTATCACAGTGTATTTGAGTTTCATTAAAACTCATTCCATAGTCAATGGGTGTGCGTTTCATCCACAACACTTAAGAACAAAAAAATATAACTGCCATATTTTTTGATTTAGCAGTTGAAAGTTATACTAATTATTATTTCTTACATGAACATGAAACTAAAGAATATAATAAGAAAATACATGTTCTATATGTGATATTTTAATCTATTCTTCATCCACCAAAGTTAGTATCTAAAAAAAATTGTTCGAATAACATTCCATAAGAATATAAAATTTCTAAATCCACAGTTCCCTTAATATAAAAAAAATTTATTTTAAAGCTTTTAGATGGGATTACTTTGGATTTTCTTGATGTCTTGAATATAAGAATATAGAGAACATGAAATCTGGATGAATATCAGTTATGTAAAGTAAATTTCCTATCATACCTATAAAAATATTTTAATCAAATGGTTTCCCAACTTTATTTAAATCTAAATTATTTGAGGCACCGATGAGAGTATAAATACTTTTTGTATTGTTGTATCCAAATTTATTAATAATATATTTTATGTACATATTTATATATATATATATACACGTTCTTTCTCTTTTATTTTTGAAATTTGGAAACCCAAAAAATATGTTAACTCACCCATCATACTGCTTTCAAACCTATTTTTCATAAGTTCCACAAAAGAATATATTATGTATTGTTGTGTTGATCCTAATATAATGTCATAAAAATATTTTTGTATAATAATAACTTTTAAGTTATTTTATAAAAAGGGTGGGATCCTCATATCCCAAAACTAATTGTTTTTTTTAACAAAAATTCCATTAATCTATCATACCAAGCTCTAAGAGATTGTTTAAATACATATAAAGGTTTATAGATTTTATAAATGTATTTAGGATGTTTTTTATTTTCTTATCCAAGAGTTTTTTCAAAATAATCTTCATCCTGAACATTTCTATTAAGAAAAACACACTTCACACCCATTTAAAAATGTCTGAAATTAAATAATGTTGCAAACGATAGAATTATTCGAATAGCTTCATGTCTTGAAACCAGTGAAAGGGTTTTTCATAATCTAAAAATCCTTGTTTATTATAACCCTTATAAAAATTTCTAGATTTATTTATAACAATTATTCCTTTCTTGTCACATTTATTTAGTAAAACCCATTTTAATCCAATTATAGATGTTTTTATTAGTCATTGAACTAACGTCTATAATATGTTCCTCCCAAATTCATTGAACTTATATTGTATATCCTTAATCCAATGCTCATCATCTAAAGCCTCATCAGATTTTTTAGGTTCAAATTGGGATAATAATTCTTGATGTCCAATTTTAATCATTAAGGATCTTATAGTCCTAATTAGTGTGCCTACATCACCAATGATACTTTTACTTGGAATATTATTAAGAAAAAGTTGACTTCATGGGTTTTGAAAAGTCTGTTATTCAATAATTGTTAGAAAATATTCCTTAGGAATAACATTAGAAAAGATTTATTGAGTTGTATCCTTATGAAAAGAAATTTCTAACAATGTTTGATAATAGGTTTTAGAAATAACTTCCTTGGATGTTGGTTGGGTTAGTTTAAAAAGAGAAGGTTATGTTTCATAAAACATAACATATATTGTTTCCTCAGTAATAGTATAATTTCTTGTAAAAAAGTTATATTCCTTAGAAGTAGTGGAAAAACCTAAAGTTATTCATTTACTGTATTTGGGTGCAAATTTAGGTAAGTTATATTTTGTATTTTGGATGAATACATTATAAAGAAAAACTCTGCAGTAAGAATATTTTGGTTTTCTTACTGTCAACTACCCAAAATGAGTTTTATTAAGAAATGGTCTATTCAAAACATGATTTATAGTATAACAGGAAGTACAAACTACTTCATCCCAAAAATAGTTAGTAATTAATTATTCACTCAACATGGTTTCGATGATTTCTTAGAGAATTATATTTCTTCTTTCAAATACTCTATTTTCCCTAGGAGTTCATGGAGCTAAAACATTGTGTTCTATACCATTATTACTAGAAAATGTTTTAAAATAAGAATTTAAAAATTATCCACCATGATCACTATGAATAGTTATAAAGGGAATCTTTTTCAAATTTTTAACATTATCTAACAATGTTTTAAGATTTAAAAAGGTTTAATATTTCCTTTTGATAAAATAAACCAATGTGTATTGACGCACACCTCTCATAGGGTGTGGAAATAGAAATTTAATTTTCCTAAAGCAGCACAGTGGCTGGCCTGGGTCGTCTCTCTTGAGAAGCTTTTCAGTCATTCACCCACTAAATATAATTCACCTAAACTACTTATTTTTAATTGTGTTTATTTAATATAGTAATGAAATGAAATATAATTTAAATAAAACATAAAATTGACATGAAATGACAAAATGTATTTAATGAAGAAAGAACTCGTCCTTTATGGGTTGGTTTGTTATTCCATCACTCTCCTTGTTGGTGTTTAAATTAAGTTTGATAATTCAATTATGTGATATAATTCGTGAATTACTATTCTTTTATTAATTTGTGTAAAATCTTGAATTCATTTATCAATCTTAACTTCACCTCCTCCTATAATCAAGGATCATGGCACACCTCGATTGAGAGTGTAACATCTTCCCAGACCTAGCTCTATCGTATGCCATTTGAACCACTAAATGGATCAAATCTATCATATAAAGAGATTAAATCTATTAGAAGGGAGGGAAAAGGTATATTAAAATAATATAAATTAGTTTGAGTTTAGTGTCATGGTGGAAGATCACCACACCCGTTCCCATCACTCTTTCTCATCATAGACTTAAAAAATATTATAAATGTAATTGAATAATCAATAAAATTTCCACAAGCCTCCCTCGGGACAATAATGAAGTTTTCCCCGAATTTTTTTGGGTATGAGGTCATTATGGACAGGAGGAGAAGAATAAAATTAGAAAATAAAAATAAAATATGGAGAAGAAAGGAGGGAGGTTAGGTGGAAGAAAACAAAAAAATAAAAACCATGCATGAATTTATATGATATCTAAATTACAATTGAAAACTAAAACAGAAAAAAATAAATAAATTTAGAAGATGAAAAGGGGAAGATTTATGTCCATCCTCCTTCAATGGATATCTCCTCCTTGATTCCTTGAAGTAATGGGAAGGAAAATGTGATCATTTGAGTGATAAGAGCTCCTATCCTTTTATAGGCAGAATCTGTACTCTAAAAATTTGTCACATTTTCGACCCATTAAATGGACAATTCACACATGGTACCCTCCATAAAAGTTGTTCTCCTTTTCTTTCATGTATAATATCAATATTTTAGTTTAATTTTCCACTGGATGTAGGTGTTATGATTTTTTTATTCAGTGTTACTTTTTTTGGACCAAGGTTCTAGGAAGCTTCTTTAAAACTATAACATCCAATGGCAACCTTAATTAATTAAAACTTCCCTAAATTTAATAATTTAAATCATACTATTCTCCCTAGTTCTTTTTGAGGTATAATCATATCCATTCTAGGTTTTTAGGCTGAGATGTGCTTTTGTTATGGTGTTGGGGTCCTCGCTATCCACCCAGATAATTCTTTAGCCTAATTGATTTTAAGGCATCTAGACGCTCGAATCAGACCCTAGTACAGAATAAAAAGTTCAAGGAAATAAAATAAGGAATTCAAAAAATAAGTAATCACTCAATTTGGATTTATATTTTTAAGGAAATTACCAAAACAACCTTGACGTAAAATCTGTAAAAAATCAAGAATTTAGAAATTTTCACAATTTTTTTTAAAACACATAATAAATCAACAAATGATTTTTATAAGATCAAATTGATAAATTTGGAGTTTTTAAAAAATTAAAATTTATTCAAAAATGTGGAAAATATTATCTCTATAAATTACCCCACACTTAAATCGTGCTTTTACTCAAGCATAAAATCTCAATATGGAATTCAGAGAACACCTATATAACAAATATTCAAATTCGAGAGTAATAAAATTAAACAATTTTCAATTTCAAATCAAACTTAAAAAAATACATATAAAATCTGAATTTAATTTCAAATTTTTCAAAGAAACAATGAAATCATGAATTTTACTTTTCCTCATTGAATAATGATGAAACTTCTCATTTCATTTATTCAATCTCCTTAATTTATTATTATTAAACATGTCAAATAGTTATTTACAACACCTTTGAATATTTCCTCTCAACTCTTAAGATAACAATAAAGTAGATTTATGCTTATATGATGAGAACATGCTCACTATCCATAATCTTTTAAAAAACTACTTTATCCACTTTGTAAAGACAAAAGGCACATGAAATCACGAGGACTTGAAATAAAGGTTAAAATGGCTCCTAGGATTAAGGTCGGTAGCATTTGATTCATTAAAAATTATGGCTCAAGGAGGATAATATTTTCTTAAGTACAATGCATGATATCAAAAATAAAAGTGTAATGAAGTTATTATCTTCAATGTAGCAACATATACTTCCCCCAAAACACAAAACACGGTCATGATCAAGTAACTATAATGAATGATTTGTGCACCCTCTTCATTTTTTTATTTTGTATTTCTTTTGAAATTTATGATTATATCAAACCTCACATACATCAATTAACCACATAAAATCAAAATATCATCGGTCTATAAAATGGTGATTTTTTGTTTTCCCAAATCACAACCCATTTTTCTAATTTTTTGTTCTTTTTGTCATTTTTGTCATTTTTTAATTCAAGAGGGGAAAAAAATAATTTAAAATGAATGATTCCACAAATTTTTATGATTACCACAATTTCACCCCCACACTTTTTCCTTACAATTTCAATCATCCCTTACATCATTACTCTCTTCACCCCCACACTTTCAACTTTAAAATACCATGAAAATACCTAGAGAAGGGTATGATTGGATAAAATTGGCTTGAGACATGGATCATTCCTATATAGATCAGTCATGGCCTCTATGATCTGAAATAAGAGTTTATGTTATGGTGGTATTTAAGGATAAGACTCTTAAAAAGATAGATCAATCATTTTAAATGTGTTTTTTACAATCATATCTTTGAAAAGTTCAAATAAAAGTTCTAGAAGGTGACATGTCCCAAGATCACTCATGAAATATGATAAAGAGTAAACTGGTAGTAATTTGTCTATAAATCCTCTCGAGAATGAGAAATATGATATTTGTGACAATCACTCATGGTTTGATCAATAACAACAAATCCTTTCACTTGAACATCATAAATTTAAATCATTAAAAATGGGTGGGAAATTTTATTTACATAAGTCAAATAATTCCATTAAATCACAAGTCCCCATTTCAATATCTATGATTCATTTCAATCATTTGATTCTCCATTTTACTTATTCAATCTCATTAAAATTGAAATGTAAAACATGACATCCCTAGATTTCTAAGAAACTCTTGTCTCCTAGATAATTCAAGTAAATCATTAATTCAAGTTTGGGCATGTAATTCTTATCATTAAAGCTCAAAACATGTTTTGGACCAAAAAAATGTAATAAGTTTAAAATTTTAAATAATAAAAATGAAATCCCTTTCCCATCAAGCTTAGTCCTTATCTTCCACTATATGAGGGTTCCTTCTTCCATCTTGAACCTATAAAATAAAATAACTCAATTAAACATAAGGATCATTTAATTTAATATCAAAATGAAAATATGGAGTGGGGTGAATGTTGGAATAATTACTAATACATAAT
Source organism: Viscum album (assembly GCA_963277665.1). Taxonomy (NCBI): domain Eukaryota; kingdom Viridiplantae; phylum Streptophyta; class Magnoliopsida; order Santalales; family Viscaceae; genus Viscum; species Viscum album. The sequence continues at coordinate 1,388,889,408 of OY728126.1, read as the reverse complement.
TTGAAATATAAATTCCTAATATTGAAAATAAAAGTACAAAAAATCACGTAAAGTATAAATCTTGGTACGATCCCCCAAGTGGGACTGAAATTTTTACTACCTCAAGAGTGCATTACCAGTTATTATGAAAAGTATGATGGTGGTTGGGGTTCTTTGACATGAACCCCCACATGTGGATTTTCCTTGCATCCTCTTATTCTTCTCTATTGTGGAGGACTCCATGTATAGAGTACACTTGATCCACCACATAAAAATTTAGTACAAATTTCATAGAGGGGGTAGGATGATGTATTGAACCTCATCCTCATTTTTTTCTACATATGGAATGTCTCCTCTAAAATATAATGGTCGCTCCAGATGTGCTGCATGAAAATAATAATCATTGGGAGACTAAAAATTTAAACATGAAGTATTAATTTCAAAACTATCCCTTTTAATGTTTGTAGCCTTTAGATTTGGTTCTTCAGGAAGATCCACTAGGATCTTCCCCTGTACTCCCTCTGGTAAATGTTAAACTTATCTAGGGAGATCCAAGTGTTCCTCCACTGGTGCATCATTGTTTTCATCATCTTACTCTAGCGTGTAGTATGAGTTGTCTGAATCTAAAAATTCAAAAACATTAGAAGAGACACTCAAATGAGTTTCAAAAAAATTAAAATAATTTGAGTTTAAGAATGTATCATCTCCCTGAGTTGCTTCAGCTTTTATCTCTTATTCAATTGAAAGTGACTCCTAGAGTTGATCTTCACTATATAGAGGTAGGTAGTCAAGATCCACCATCTGTTCTTCAAATTCAAACTCTTGGGTGGGTTCTTATTCATTAAGTCTAGAGAGTTATGCAACAACGGTGTCTCTTCATCTTTTCAGGGTTTGGATAGATCAATTAGTTCCACACATTCATTATAAAAGTTATCCAGTTCATGTTGTTCTCCTACATGAAACTCATCAATAAAGTACTTTTCATATATATCCTCTCGAAATGGTTGAGTGAGGAGAATTAATATTCAGTTATATCAATATTTACCTCCTATGGTTCTCTAATTTTAATGACGAGTGGTGAAATTACTTCCACCACTACCTTAGGTTCTTGCTCTGGCTCAGGGTCACGTTGCTCTTGGGCAGTATTGAAATATTCTATTAGCCTTTCTATTTTTCTCTTTTGAACTTTTATGAACTATTTAAGTTCATTCACTTGAGCTCTATTGTAATATAAGATATCTTCCTCTTGTTGTTGATGCATCTGTGAGTATTCATTCCATGCATAGTAATTTTAGTTCAGATACATCATGGGTTTTTTTTTGATTTTTGGTTTTTTTAAATTATGTTTTATAATTCAATTATGTGATATCATTAATGAATTATTATTCTTTTATTTATTAGTGTGAAATATTCAATTCATTTATCAATATTAAATTCACCTCCTCCTATAATCAAGGTTGATGGCACACATCGATCATTCCTTCATATGCCATTACAACCAGTAAATGGTTCAACTCCATCTAATGAAGATCTTGCATCAAATTGAAGGGAGGGAAAATGTTTAATAAAATAATATAAATGAGTTTGAGTTCAGTTTCATAGAGGAAGATCTACAAACCCTAGCACGTAACTCCTGATCATCAAAAATTAATAAAACTTATGAATTTAAGTGCATAATAAATGAAATTTTTATATACCTTCTTAGGGCCAAGCCTCGAGTTAACCCCTCATTTTTGAGGGTAAGATGTTATAGTGTTTATTATGGGAAGATTAAAATAATAAAATGATAATAAAATATGGAGAATAAGGGAGTGTGGTTGGTTGGAAGAAGACACAAAAATAAAAACCATTCATGAATTTATCAGAAATCTAAATTAAAATTGAAAGATAAAACAAAAATAAAGAATCAATATATATTAAAAATATGAAAAGGGGAGGATTTTTGGCTGAACTCCATCAGTGTACATGTCCTCCTTTATTCCTTGAGGGAAGGGGATCTAAAATAGGATCCTTTGAGAGGTTGGAGCTCCTCTCCTTTTAGAGGAAGAATCTGTACTACCAAAATTTGTCATGTGTTTGGCCTAATACATTGAAGATTTAGGTGTGGCCCCCTTTATAACATTTTTTTATCCATTCTCTTACATGTCTCCTCTCAAAATAATAGCTTATGTTTCTAATATATGTAAGAGTTATGAATTTTCTATTGAGTGTTACTTTTTCTCGACGAAGGTTCGGGGAAGCTTCCTTCAAAGTTATAAAATCCAATGGAAACCTTAATGACATCAAAACTCCCTAAAATTAATTTCAGAAATGAGAATATGTGTCCTAATTATTTTAAAGGGGACATCACCTCAATTGGAGGTCTGTAAGCTGAGATGTACTTCCGTTACAGTGGAGGGGTCCATGCTATCTACCCAGAAAATTCTTCAACTTTGTTGATTTTAAGGCCTCTAGATGCTCGAATCAGACCGTAGTCCGAAAGAGAAAGTTAAAGGCAATAAAATAAGCATTTTTAAAAATAAATAATCACTCAATTTTGATTAATATTATTAAATAAAAGACCAAAAATACCATTAAAGTAAAAAATCTATAAAAAATCCCGAATTAAGCGCCTTTCACAATTTTTCTCAAAACACACAAAAAACCCCCAATTGATCTATATAAGTTCAAATTGATAAATTAGGAGGGTTAAAACAAATAAAAGTCATACAAAAAATGTGGAAAATATTAGCTCTATCATGTATCAATTGTAATCGTCCACTAAGACATAGAAATAATATTTTCCAATAATAATTCTAGTTTGTGTGGAACAAAATAAGTCCATGTAAAATTAATATAAAACATCAGATGTTGAGACTTCACTAATCTATTGAAAATCTATCTTATATTTCCTACCATATAGACAAGGTTCATAGATTCTCAAATGATCAATCATATGTTCTAATAGATCCTTAAAAATTCATTTCTTAGTCAACTTAGATAATTTTCTAACATTATAGTGTCCTAGCCTTCTATTCTATAACCAATAATTATCTTCCATTTAAGCAAGGAAAGGTTATTTTTGGATCTAAAGTTCTTATAAGTTAAGTGGATAAATATTATCATACCGATGGGAGGATAGAATAAATTTATCCATGGAACAATGTACTAGGAATTTTTCATTTCTAAAGTTCACAAGGTAACCTTCATCACATAATTTACATATACTTATATGGTTGTGGTTAATAGTGTTAACAAACAAAAAATTTAAATAAGTGCTTTTCCCAGAAGAATAATGTTACCTATTCCGATAAACTCTCCTTGGGAATTATCTCTAAAAGTGAAATTGTCATTGTTAATTTTGATTATCTTTTATAAGATTTTTTTGTTTCCAGTCATGTTTATGGAACATCCACTATCCATGTACAAATTATTTTGGTACTTTCTTTATAATACCAAAACTAAAATATTATCTTTTTGGAACCCAAAAATTCTTAGTTTTATTAATTATAGTGAAAAAATATTAGAAATCCAATTTTTTTTATAAAAATTGGCATTGTAAAATCCTAGAGATTGAACTTTGTTTAATGAACAATTATTTTTCCAATGAACACCACTTTAACACTTTTTGAAAAGGGTAATTTTTAGGAACAAAGAAATTGTTACTAAAAATGTTTATATATATATATAACCCATTCTACAACCCTTAATATGAGGAAAAAGTTGTTTATATATATTATCAAAACATTCCCTATACGTGGTAGAGTTTGATAAAAGTTTTCTCAAACTAGATATTCAAATATTAGTTATACAAATAATTCTTTATCCACATTAGTATTAGTTTTAGAATTATGTTTAGTTTTTAATTTTTTTTATAAAAAAATAATTTTAAAAAATAATTAAAAATAGTTTATTTATTAGAAATATTCTCATAAAGATCTTTTTAAATAAATAATATTTCGTTTTAAAATACATTTATCCTTAAATCAGCCTTTACAAGATTAGTCTTAGCATTTTCAAGTTTTTTTTTAAATTTTTAAATTTTCATTATAAAGAAATTTTGAAAAACATGACAATTCATCATAAGAAAGAAGAGAATTATCTTTTTCTAAGGAAGATTCTTCACCAAAATATGTGGAATCCTTCTCATCTACATAATTATAATTAATAGACGTGTTGGTAAGGTTTTCATCTATTCAAACCTTAGATATGAGACAATGATTTATCGATGGTACTTTAGAAAAAATAGCTATTTTCCTTTTCTAGACCTTCAATTATCAGTTGAAATATTAGACGAATAACCTCAAATGGAACTCTATGGTACAATAGCCTTAAGAAATTTCTTTTGTTTATATTTGTAATATATTTTTGGATTCCTTTACAAATTATTATCTTTTATGTCTTTCCTTTTTATCTTTGGAGAATATAGTCTAATGTGAGAAAATTTGTTAAAGTCAAAACATATAACTTCATATTTCTTATCACTTTTATATTTATGACTTTTCTTATATCGGTATTGAAAATATTTCATATTAACTATCCTATTTATTATTCTGGACAAGCTTTCTAAATCATTGTTAGAATTTTTAAAATCACATAAATTTGATGTAATAACCACTTTATTTTTTCTTGAAGACTTAAAAAATTTCTCTGTGGGTTTTACTTTAGAAGGTATGGTAGATGTTGATGCAAAGGCACCAGCACAATTTTTAATTTTATTTTTTTCAGTATATCTTTTGAATCTACCATCGTACTGCATAAGGATACCAATAAGACCATACAAGGTAATAATATTTAACCTTCTTGTCTTATCAACTTCTATTCTATTTGATCCCCATATGTTGGACATGATATCTATAATTTTATCAATACGTATCTTAGCATCAAGACCTTTCTCACCAATAGATTGTAAATTGTTTATAATTGCCATGAATTTATGATGCATCTTTATAACATATTATGCAGGTAATACGTCAAAGGCTTGGTAATATTCTCTTAACATAGCTATCCTAGTCTAAAACACATTAGATATACCAAAATGTGTGACCTCAAGATTTTTCCATATACTATTGGAGTCTTCACAAAAAGAAATATGACTATAAATTCTTATTGTAAAAACAAAGTGTTCCTTACACTACAGTTTAACTAAAATTACAATTTCTCATGATGAGTAAAAATAGTTAAATCATTATCTGGAATCTTGTAATCTCCTGTCAACATAATAAAATTTTCAACCCCCATATTGTCAACAAAATTATTCATCCTATTCCTGCAATAATCATAATATGCAACATCAAATATAGAAGGTATGTTTGGATTGATATTTTCAATATAAACAATATTCATTTCTTCCATTATTAAAACTAATAAAAATATTATTTTCTACAAAACACGTTACCATTAAAAATGTTTCATTACAAAATATTTATAACAAAACATAAATATCCTACAATAGTAATGAAAGTAAAAACTTTAATAAGTATATGAATAGTGGAAACCTGCTCTGATAACATTTTTTGGATCAGTATATCCTGTAATATTGATTATGATCATAAGAATATGCTAATATAGATATACTTTCAAGATTGGGGGGAGGGTGAATTACAGTTTTAAAAACTTAGTTTAAAATAATTAAACTAAAAAAACCCAATGACTCTTTAAATAAGATAATTAGACTCATAGTCAGTCCAATTAATAATGTCACAAAATCAGAACATAGATATGGTCTGATTAAATCAGTGTAAATATCATAATCACTATGGATCCAATTATCTGAGTATGTATCATAATCAAAGTTAATATAATAAAAATAATAAAAATATGAATAATATGTTTCAATTTCTATTAAAATGTGCATAGAAATATAAACATGTAATAAAAAGTAATACAAAATCAAACAAATGAAATAATGACTTTCAATTTAATAAATATACAACTATTTTAACCTTTAGATAAAGGTATTCTATAAACTAGACTAAAGATATCCATTTCTTTTTACTTAAAAAAATTCTATCTTTCCTTTCCAAGGAAAACCCTCAATATGATGATTATAATTGATCTATATTTCTATCCCTGTAAGCACTCAATACAATGATCATATTATATATCTTATTATACCCATAATACCTCGATCCAATGGATCAGATTCTCTATCCTCCTATCACTATATTTCATTAATTGTTATGATGATTTAATGTCAATTTTAAAAAGCTTTTTTTTAATTAAACATCCCGGAAAATCATTCCTTATAACTAAAAAACTCTAAAAATTTATAAATATTGATAAAGGTATTCACACTACACAATATTCAAAGATCTATCAAAATGAGAATTCATAAATGAAATCAATCATCCATTAAAAAACTCTTCAAATTACTTAGTATTTATAGGAATCATTCCAATGGTCATATTTTCCAAGTATTTTACAATGAATTCATTCACCTGATAGTTGACATCTCATAATGCTATGCCATAACAGGATGCATGCCATCATATTTATAAACATGATCATAATGATTAATAATTTCCTTACATTAGAAATAATTTATCATATTCTAATTATAAATTTTTGTTTCTGATGTAACTTGTAAAGACCCGTAAAATTCAAGGGAATTTTTTTTCTTAATTTTTTTTGGGTTTTTACAAGAACGCAGTTTCTGACGGAACCTGATTCAGAGGCCTGGTGTGCCCAGAATCATTTTCTGAAGTTTAGCTCAGGTACGTTCAGTGAACGAACGAGCGAGTTTTCCTAACTTTTGAACCGGTGCACGGAATCGAAATCCGAGGACACCGATGGAATCGCAGTGCCGATAATTGCTTAGAAACACCATTTCCTAAGTTGTGTTTGCTCGGGTGTGGTTACTAAATTTTGGGTTAAGTAAATGAATAAAATAAAATGGGGCAACCAATTTATTTTATTTAAAGAAGTGTTAACCTAAGATAAAGTGGTTGAGTGGGACCCACATTCTAACTAATCCACTAGGTAGGATATTTGTGGGGTGGGGTCCACACGAGCCCCACCTTTTCAACTTCCACAGAACCCCCACCTTTGTTTAGGTAACGCACCTGCACCCCCCAATTAATGAAAGTCAACTCCTGCGTTTATTTAAATATTAAACGCCTCTATTAATTGGGTGGTTTAAACGTTTCTATTAAATTCAATTAATTGGGTGATTAAATTTTTGAATTTCAAAGACTTTGGATTGTGTGTTAATAAAATAAGACAAGTCTTATTTTATTTTTGGTTGGAGCTTGTTGTGTTGAGAATTTGGGAGAAAAAGGGGAGTCTTGGAGTTCTTCGTTCTTCGTCGAAGAACGCACCGCCGCCGACGAAGAACGCCGACCTCCAACAACGGACGATGGTGAGAGACGCCTTCCTCGGAGATCGAAGACCCGACGCGCATATCCTCGTTCCTTCTTTCCCCGTCAAAGGAAGGGAGACACCGTTCCTCCGCGACGCGACGATCCTCTTCTTCCGCGATGATCAAATCTGCGACGTCCCTTTCCGCGACAAACCTCGTTCGACGACTACGCTCGAGGTGGGGAATTAATTAGTGAAATGATAATGTACCCCATGTAACTTCCTTCTAAATCAAAGAACGCGGATAAACTAAACATTAAGTTGATCCACGAAGAATATGTTGTGGGTTGGGAATTCTTGATTGCGGGGAAAAAAACTATTGGGGTTGATTACTTTTGTTCGTGAAAAATCATTGTCGTTCTTCATCTTTTGGGCCGCTTTTAATAAAATTAACGGGAGGAGGTTGGACCGCACGAACACGGCCGAATCTCCTCCCCCTTTGTTGGTTAGATTGTTTGCGGCACGAGCAAGGCGGCGCGGTGCCGTTGCACCGCGCGGAAACGAGAAAGAACGCGACAAAGAAGCGCGGCGCCGGCGTGCGGCGCTGTTGAGGCCGAACGAAACCGCAGCCGGAGTTGGGGCCGCGGGGGCATTTCGAAGACTCCACAGTTTTTCGTCGAAGTGCGGATCGACCGACGATGATGAGGCGGGCCACAAAGGCATTTTGAAGCCTCCGCAGCAAAGGTCGGGTCTCGGGAGGACCGTTGGCGAAGGCGGCAAGCAAAATGGACTACCAGAGCACGTCGGGTGGCCCGCGGAAGTCGGCGGTGGCGCGCCCCGCCGGTGCGGTGGTGCCGGCGACCGGCGGGCCGAACCGGAACGACATAGCCATTCCGGTGGTTGAGCGGCACGGCTTAAAGCCGCGCCGGTTATGTCGACCGCGAGGGGTTGTAGGCCCCCCCCCCCCCCCCCCCCCCCCCGCACCCGCTGGCCACGCGGGCACTGCGTCGTGCCAGCGCCAGCGCCAGGCCGGGCCAGGCCGCGCAGGCCGGGCCAGGCCCCGCCATCCGGACCGGACCTAGAACTGGTTCGGGTCGACCTGGTTCGGGCCGACCCAGGGGGTCTCGAGCCGGGTTGGACCGGGCCTGAACCCTCTATTTTCGGGCATTTTCCGTTCAAACGCCCATATCTTGGGCCACAGACCTCCGATCGACACACCGTCAGTTGCGAAGCGATCCTTGGATCGAGTAGGTCGTTTTGGTATATTACACTCAGGGTTTCAGAGAACTTTGTGTATGGCCGGGTTGGTTCGAACATGAAACCAACTGGTCCCTCGGAGCGGAAACACTTATATCTTGAGCTCCAGACGTCCGACTGACGTGCCGTCGACTTTGTTGGATTCCTATTGTTGAGACGGAACTTTTGAGATACTTCGCCTAAGGTTTGGACGCTGTTGGAATATGGCCGGGTTGGATTGTATCTGAAATCCAACCGGGCCCCTGGAACGGAAAAGCTGATAACTTTCAGACCGGATGTCCGTTTGACAAACCGTCAGCGGCATTGGTGATCTTGTTGAGAAATAGTCCCTATGAGAATACCTTATGAGAGTTAGGAGTACAATTGAGATGTGGCCGGGTTGGTTCGCACAGGAAGCCAACCGGGCCCCCCGGGACGGAAATGCTAATAACTCACAGACCGGGCGTCCGATTGACGCGCCGTCTGTTGTGTTGAAACCCCTATGACGAGGCGGTCCCTTGAGATACTTCTTCGTGAGACTTTGAGATACTTGGAGTATCAACCTGTAGCTCGTGGAGGGGACCCTCCCAGAGACGAGCGTACAGAGTACGGAGACCGTGTAGCCGGCTGAGACCTAACGATTTCTTGACCGACTAGACTTGGAGTGAGTCGACTAGACCAGTGGACGGAGCACTACTTTGTTTGGGTGCAGACCCATGGCAGACAGAGCACTACTGTGTGACAGTGGAGACCCGCGGTACTCGTCCGGAGAGTACCTCTAGAGGCTATTAGGGGGTGTGCACTACTGTGTTTGGGTGGCTGACCCGCAATACTTGACAGGAGGAGTACCTTAGCAGTCTTAGGTTAGTGAGCAGTACCTCAGAGTCGTGACATGACCACTGTACACTCTAGAGACGGGGCTCTTCAGCAGTTACGGTTTCGATAATGAAAATCCTGGTTTGAGCTGAGTCTATGACCTATGTGTTTACCTCATGATTGAGATGGGTCACATTATAACTTAGGTATATGTATGGGCATATACCTGGGTGGTGGTTATCAGTTGATTTCATAACCTTTGTGTTTCCTCTTGATTGAGATGAGTTATTTGATAACTTAGGTATAAGTATGGGCTTATACCTAAGTAAAGGTTATCTGTTGACATCCTTCTCTGTGGTTATCCTTATTGGATTTAGTGAGACCTTGGGGTCTCGAGGTCCCTACTGAGTATCATATACTCACCCCTGCACGGGCTATGCCCGCACCTCATTGTGTTGGTTGCAGACGACAGACAGCGTTGACAGAGGCCGAGTGTTCGAGGACTAGATGGTACCTGGAGGTGGACCACACGACGAGTCAGTGTCTGGAGGTGGACTTCACGACGAGACGACACTCGGAGGAGGTTGATGGGCGAGAGCGTTGGGGAGGCTATCTGTACCTACCCTTCAGGTAGGACCGTGGTGGACGATCCAGGAGCTGCGCTATCTGTACCTACCTTTCAGGTAGGATCCGAGGAGGACGACCCAGGAGCTACTTCCTTTCAACCAGCTGTTTGTCTATTATATTGTACTTTAGTTTAGTTGTTGCTGTACTTTCAGTTGGGTTTGTATTCTGGCCCATTTACTTTTCAACACTTTCTTTTGTACTTAGTGTTTTACTTCCGCTTGTACTATGTGGTGTTTTGTTTACTTTTATAAAGGCAATGCCTTACCAGTTATCGGGATTTACGCCTTTGGTTCTAGTCACCAGCCCCTGGAATATGGAAGGCGGGCTTGGGGTAGTCATGGCACGGGCCCCGAGGATGGGTCGTGACAAATTGGTATCAGAGGAGTCGGTTCTACCGTAGAACTTATAACTCTGATATTTTTTTATTTCTGTGAAGCAATAGTGTTAAGAGTACCGAGTGTGGTTTTCTGTTCAGCGAGTCCAGTGTTGGTGCGGCCGGCTGACATATCAATACACCAGGACCCAGAAAACTGATTTCTGACTTTGTGCACGAAAACACTGATTGCGTGTGAGTTTTCAAAAGTTTTTCCACTTAAAACAGCTCAAACCAGGTCATCTCACCAGGTATAAATCGTTTGACTGTGTCACGTATGTTTCTTTCAGGATGAATTTCCATGAACGATTAGCTAGATCCCTGAGAGATGTATGTACTGACATCCTGTCGAGCGACGAGGTTTCGGTACAAGGACCACTTTCCATTGAGGCACCAGCAGAGGCACCAGTGGTACAACCACCCGTTGGGCCACTGATGCCACCAGCCCCAGCAGCATAGAGTGCACGTCGCTTGAGCGCACTGCACGAGTTCCAGTGCTAGAGGCCACCCAGGTTCAGGGGAGAGACGGACCCGCAGGCGGCTGAGGATTGGCTGGAGGCTGTGGTGGGAGTTTTCAGGATAGTGGGTACACCAGCGGACTTCATGGTGATCTTTTCTTCCAGCCTCCTTCAGGCAGTAGCTGAGAGATGGTGGAGCCACTTGTTTCAGTTTTGCGATGGGATGACCTTTACTTGGGAAGACTTTGAGACCTTCTTCAGGGTAGAGTTTATACCAGTGGCTCTACACCCTGAGTGTGTTCCAGAGCTACTACCTTTACCACGTGTTTTCCCATCAGTAGCCAAGTCATCTGTAGGAAGTAGACATATGATGTAGAGGGCCAGGAGGACCAGACCAGTAGTTGGGAGATCTCGGGTTTTAGGATCGGTGGTGCAGGGCACCCGGGGTGGGGTCAGAGCCAGGCGTGCCAGAAACAGATAGTGTTACTCCTACGGCAGGAAGGGTCACATGGCACGTGACTGTCTGACTCCCCGCACAGTTGATCCACAGGAATTGGAGGAGCCATCGAGATAGAAGCAGCGGCTGGTGCTTGAGAAACAACCGAGCAGTGGACAAGGCAATAGAGCTCCGGAAGCAGGTGGACATGAGCGGAACTAGTAGATAACTTTTTGTTCTTGGTACTTCTAGTTCCATGTTGTTGTTTTTGTTTTTGTGTCTTTGTACAATGATATGAAATAATAAAAGACACTTATCTTTGTGATGATTGCTTTCCTATCCTTTTGTTTGGATGATACTGAGAGGTCCTAGTTTAAACTGTTGACTTGACCCTCACTATCTAGATTTCTACTAGAGGAGACCCAGTGACCTCACACTGATGCCGACAGTGTGACTCGACCCTTGGAGGCGAGAGTGACAGTTGGATCTCTTGGTAGTAACGTCGAGGCCTTTCGACGTCATCCATGGAATGAATACACCATTCATGTCAGGATTGACTGTATTAGGAAAAGAGAGTTGTTCATCCAGGGTATGAGACGGAGTTTCTCTTTTCGGCGAAGGAGAAATATTCGCAGCTCTTACAGATCGTAGGAAAAGAAGGTGCTGATCATCCAGGAGCGGATGAAGACTGCCCAGTGATGTAGAAACCGGAAACTGGCGCCCGTCTTAGAGACTCAGGCATGTTAAATGTTTCAATAAGAGTAAGTTTTAAGGAGATATGAGTCTGTGAAGTAGCAGACGTGGAGGCAGAGCTAGGAGAGCAGCATGAGGTGGTCTACTTTTTTAACATGCTACAACCACCCACCTTAGTTGTCCCCCCCCCCAGGATCAGGGAGCTGGAGGGAAGGGGAAGAGTGCGGCTACATGCGATCAAGGAGTGTGACCCAATGGCTCTAAAAAATGATTCAAGGGATAGTCTGTGTCCACTACTAGCTGCCGTAGTGACAGACGTCGATATGAATCATTCCTTCCTTTCACAAATCTTGTCCCAGACCTAGAGTTTCCGGTAAGCCGTAGACTTGACCCTCAAGTCTGGAGATACCTTGGGAGAAGAATCGATAATCACACTTACGCCGACAGTGTGGTCAGACCCTCAAGGCGAGAGTTTCGGTTGGAATCTATTGGTGGCAGTGTCGAGGCCTCATGATGTTGGTTTGAGTATGGACTGTGCAGTCACAGTTCATACACAAATTGACGGTATTAGGAAAACAGGTTGTGGTTTAACTACAATGTCGGAATGGGTTTTCCTTGGTCGGTGAAACGGAAACCCCAGGCAGCACCGGATAAACTCATGCATAGGAGGGTGCGGCCGATCACTCTTGAGTCGATCAACCTTACCCTCGTAGCAGCAGGAGTTTTGAGTTTCAGTTATAAGCAGGAATTGGAGGCCTCTTGAGTTCGAGGATGACGATCACGTCCTTATACGAGTCTCATCTGGACGAGGTTTACGGAGATGTGGCCAAGGTGGAAAGTTATCTCCGAGGTTCAGTGGACCTTTTCAGGTCTTTAGCAGGGTAGGTGAGGTGGATTACCGTTTGACCCATCCACCTCAGTTGCACTGGGTGCACGACAGCATCCACGCATCTCGACTGAGGAGATACGAGCACGAACCTTCGCATATCATCGACCATGAGGAGCTGGACATTGGTGATGGGGTGAATTTTTTGGGGTTCCAGTAGGAGTTGAGGATCGACATGAGTGGTCCTACGAGGATTGTCGATTCCTCTTTTGTAATTTCATTGGTAGCACGAGAACCTCCAGGTGAGCACATGGGAGTGGAAGGCTCAGATGCATGCTCAATACCACTTTTGTATCCCTAGTTTGGGTTAAATCTTTACGAGGACGTAAAGCCCTGAGGTGGGAGTAATGTAAATAACCATAAAATTCAAGGGAAAGTTTTTTCTTAATTTTCTTTGGGTTTTTACAAGAACAGAGTTTCTGACGGAACCTAATTCCGAGGCCCGATGTGCCCGGAATCATTTTATGAAGTTTAGCTCAGGTACCTTTAGTGAATGAACAAGAGGGTTTTCCTATCTTTTGAACTGGTGCTCAGAATCGAAATTCGAGGACACCAATGGAATCACAACGCGGGTAATTGCTTAGAAACACCATTTCCGGAGTTGCGTTTGCTCGGGTGTGGTTACTAAATTTTGGGTTACGTAAATGAATAAAATAAAATGGGGCAACCAATTTATTTTATTTTAAGATGTGTTAACCTAAGATAAAGTGGTTGAGTGGGACCCACATACTAACTAATCCACTATGTAGGATATTTGTGGGGTGGGGCCCACACGATCCCCACCTTTTCAACTTCCATGAAACCCCCCCCCTTTGTTTAGGTAACGCACCCGCACCCCCCAATTAATGAAAGTCAACTCGTGCATTTATTTAAATATTAAACGCCTCTATTAATTGGGTGGTTAAAATGTTGATATTAAATTCAATTAATTGGTTGATTCAATTTTTGAATTTCAGAGACGTTGGATTGTGTGTTAATAAAATAAGACAAGTCTTATTTTATTTTTGGTTGGAGCTTGTTGTGTTGAGTTTTTGGGAGAAAAAGGGGAGTCTTGGAGTTCTTCGTTCTTCATCGAAGAACGCGAAGAACACACCTCTTCCAACCTCCAACAACGGACGACGGTGAGAGACGCCTTCCTCAGAGATCGACGACCCGTCGCGCATCTCCTCGTTCCTTCTTTCCGCATCAAAGGAAGGGAGACACCGTTCTTCCGCGACGCGACGATCCTCTTCTTCCGCGATGATCAAATCCGCGACGTCCCTTTCCGCGACAAACCTCGTTCGACGACTACGCTCGAGGTAGGGAATTAATTTGTGAAATGTTAATGAACCCCATGTTACTTCCTTCTAAATCAAAGAATGTGGATCAACTAAACATTAAGTTGATCCATGATGAATATGTTGCTGGTTGGGAATTCTTGATTGCGGGAAAAAAAACTGTTGGGGTTGATTACTTTTGTTCGTGAAAAATCATTATCTTTCTTCGTCTTTTGAGCCGCTTGTTATCAACTTAATGGGAGGAGGTTGGACCGCACGAACATGGCTGAATCTCCTCCCCCTTTGTTGTTTGGATTGTTTGCGGCACGAGAAAGGCAACGCGGTGCCGTTTCACCGCACAGAAACGAGAAAGAATGTGAAGAAGAAGCGCGGCGCCGTCGCACCGCGCCGTTGAGGCCGAACGAAACCGCGACCGGAGTCGGGGCCGCGGGGGTATTTCGAAGACTCCGCAGTTTTTTGTCGAAGTGCGGATCGACGGACGATGATGAGGTGGTTCGCAAAAGAGTTTTGAAGCCACCGCAGAAAATGTCGGGTCCTGGGAGGACCGTTGGCAAAGGCGGCGAGCAAAACGGACCACCGGAGCAAGTCCGGTGGTCCGCGGAAGGTGGAGGCGGCGCGCCGCCGGAATGGAACCGCGGAGGCTCAGCCACGACAGTGGGCCGAACCCGAATGGATTATCCATTCCCGTGGTTGAGCGCTGCGGCTTAAAGCCGTCCCAGTTATGTCGACCGCGGGGGGTTGTAACCCCCCCCCCCCCACACCCGCTGGCCATGTGGGCGCCGCGCCCTGCCAGTTCCAGCGCCAGGCTGGGCCGCGCCGCGTCCAGGCCGCACCATCTGGGCCGGACACGGACCCGATTCGGGCCGACCCAGGGGGTCTTGGGCCGGGTTGGACCAGGCCCGAACCCCCTATTTTCGGGCAGTTTCCGTTCAAACTCCCATATCTTGGGTCACAGACCTCCGATAGACCCACCGTCAGGTGTGTAGAGATCCTCGGATCGAGGCGGTCTTTTCGGTATATTACACTCAGGGTTTCAGAGAACTTTGGATACGACCAGGTTGGTTTGAACACGAAACCAACCGGGCCCTCGGAGCAGAAACACTTATATCTTGAGCTCTAGACATCCTATTGACGTGCCGTCAACTTTGTTTGATTCCTCATGTAGAGATGGTACTTTTGACATACTTCACCTAAGTTTTGGACGTTGTTGGAATATGTCTGGGTTGGATTGTACCCGAAATCCAACCGGGCCCCTGGAACAGAAAAGATGATAACTTTCAGACCAGACATCCGTTTGACAAACCGTCAGCGGCATTGGTGATCACGTTAAGAAACGGTCCCTATGAGTATAAAATATGAGATTTTGGGGTACAGTTGAGATACGGCTGGGTTGGTTCGCACACGAAACCAACCGGGCCCCTGGGACGGAAAGGCTAATAACGCACAGACCGAGCATCCGATTGACGCGCCGTCTATTGTGTTGAGACCCCCATGACGAGGCGGTCCTTTGAGATACTTATTCGTGAGAATTTGAGATACTTTGAGTATCGACCTGTAGCTCGTGGAGCGGACCCTACCAGAGACGAGCGTATAGAGTACGAAGACCGTGTAGCCGGCTGAGACCTAACGGTTGCTTGACCGACTAGACTTTGAGTGAGTCGACTAGACCAGTGGACGAAGCACTACTTTGTTTGGGTGCAGACCCATGGCGGACGAAGCACTATTGTGTGATAGTGCAGACCCGTGGTACTCGTCCGGAGAGTACCTCTACAGGCTATTAGGGGGTGTGCACTACTGTGTTTGGGTTGCATACCCCGGTGGGAATCACTACTGTGTTTGGGTGGCTGACCCGCGGTACTCGACAGGAGGAGTACCTCGGTAGTCTTAGGTTAGTGAGCAGTACCTCGGAGTCGTGACAGGACCACTGTACACTCCAGAGACGGGGCTCTTCAGCTGTTATGGTTTCGATAATGAAAATCTTGGTTTGAACTGAGTCTTTGACCTATGTGTTTACCTCATGATTGAGATGGGTCACTTGATAACTTAGGTATATGTATGGGCATATACCTTGGTGGTGGTTATCTGTTTATTTCGTAACCTTTGTGTTTCCTCTTGATTGAGATGGGTTACTTGATAACTTAGGTATAAGTATGGGCTTATACCTAAGTAAAGGTTATCTGTTGAGATACTTCTTTGTGGTTATCCTTGTTGGATTTAGTGAGACCTTGGGGTCTCGGGGTCGCTACTGAGTATCGTATTCTCACCCCTGCATGGGCTATGCCCGCACCTCGTTGTGTTGGTTGAAGACAATGAAAAAAGTTGACAGAGGCCGAGTGTTCGAGGACTGGACGGTACCCGGAGGTGGACCACATGACGAGTTAGTATCCGGAGGTGGACTTCACGGCGAGACGACACTCGGAGAAGGTTGACGGGAGAGTGCGTTGGGGAGGCTATCTGTACATACACTTCAGGTAGGACTCTGGTGGACGATCCAGGAGATGCGCTATCTGTACCTACCCTTCAGGTAGGATCCGAGGAGGACGACCCAGGAGCTGCTTCCTTTCTACCTGCTGTTTGTCGTTTCTGTTGTACTTTCGTTCAGTTGTAGCTGTATTTTCAGTTGGGTTTGTATTCTGGCCCATTTACTTTTCAGCACTTTCTTTTGTACTTAGTGTCTTACTTATGCTTGTACTCTATGATGTTTTGTTTAATTTTATAAAGGTAATGCCTTCCCAGTTATCGGGATTTACGCCTTTGGTGCTATTCGCCAGCCCCTGGCCTATGGAAGGCGGGCTTGGGGTAGTCACGACACGGTCCCCGAGGACGGGTCGTGACATAACTCTTTAACAAAATCAATATGATAATTATTATGAGTATCTTTCCGATGTTATCAGTACTAGTATTTGTCCAATGTTTATGATAATTTTAGTATGACAGACAAGACATAAAGTCTAACACCTGATCTGATAAATGTGATTGTGATTTATCAAATGCATAATCATTACGATAATCATAATGAAAAATAAAAAGTTTATTTTCATAATTATTTAGAAAGTATTTTATGTTTGGTAAAAGTTTTTTTCTACAAAAAAAGATAATAAAACACTTTGGACAAAAAAAATTTATTCAACTATTTTTTTAAGAAAGTGATTGGGATTTCCAAAACAGAAGGAATGAAATAGTAAGAAGTATAACTTCTGACTCAACACACTATTCCACATTTTATAAGATCATGGGTTGTATATTAAAAAATCTTATATTCTTAACTTTCCAACCATACTAGGCATGAAAGGTAATATCAAGGAATTTTTTAACTCTTTACCCCAACTAAGGTATATTAAGAACTAATTAATTTTAAAGGATCTATGAAAGTGTGTGACCTCCATGAATCCTTTTTGTATCAAATTTTTAATTTCATTATTTGGGATGTATTAAAGAAAAATTTGAAACAATTGAAGGAAAATCTATACGGTTATTTTATAAAAATTATATTCAAACTGATGTCATGAAATTATGTATTAATATTAAGATTTTTTCAAGTAATCACTAATTTTTTCATCAATTTGATACAAAATGAACAAGTAGAATTTGGAAAAAGGAAATAATAAATTATAAAAATCACATGAGGTACCATTTACATTCATGGTGCCTTGATCTTTGGGAGCATTTCCATGAATGAAGACCTTATTGATGTATTAATTTTTTTGAAGAAAATTTTAAAAAGATAATTTTAATGCTAGGTGAATGTAATAAATTTATTTTTGTAGGGATTAATAACCTCAACATTGAAGCTCAATAAGTGATATTTTGGAATTGGTGATTTATAAAAAATTATAATAATTTATAGGGTAAAATTTATTTAATAGAGGAATAATGTAACACCACGAAAATTTATTTATATTATAAAAAATAATATTTTATATTGAACAACTTATTATGAGAAGATAGAAATAATTTTATATTTTCATAAGAAAATCACACCACATTCATTGATATGGAATAATAAAATGAGGATAAATAAAAGATTATATAAATGAAAATAATTAAATCATTAAAAAAACATAGTTTACAAATATCATAAGAAGATATCCCCTTCCACAAATATTGTAAAAACAAAGCAAAGTGTTAAGAAAACAAATAAAATTATCAAGGTATCTGTATTAACCTTTATGAGAAATGTAGTACATTATAAAGTAATAAATATGATGTATTTATATGGAAATTTTAAGGTTAGGCATTAGGAACATTTTCCAATATGGATGATGGGAATTATAACCATTAAAAAATAAGTTGATTGGTCATTATTATTGTTGATGGCGTAATAAAGGGATTGTTGGGATTATTTAATAAATGTATTTTTGGAAACTATATAAATATGTAATTAAAAGTGTGTCTTTTGATAAATGTTTGAGTTTTAAATAAATATTATTTTCTTGAAATAAGTGTACAAACAAATTTAGAAAAGATATTATATTTTTCAAAGGCTTAAGTAATTTTTATACTGTTTAGAAATTTTTTTATAAGAAATTACTAAATATCAACAATATAGATATTTATTTAAAAGTAAAAATTATCATATTTAGTGAATTATTTTTATAAAATTAAATCCATTTTTGACTTATCAAATTAAAATTATATTAGGGTTATTTTAGATAAATATTTTTAACAGAAAAGTAAAAATTGCTACTTTTATGAGCACTGCGGTTTTATGACAACATTATTATGGAAAAATGAGAAAAATTTTATAAAAACATTTTATCAATAAAAAATTATTTTAATAAATATATATATGAATTTTTAAATATAAATATAAATTTATAAATTTATAATATATTTTATAAACTAAAAATTCGATGTTTAAAATAAAATTCAATTTTTTAGATTTTACATATTTATTGGGTTAACTTAAGGGTGTCATTCAGTTTTTGATGTTTTAAAAAATCTAACCACTCTTTCCAACAAATTAATTAATTAGAAAATTGGTTTGAATTAAATTAATTGACAATTAGTTGAGATTGAAATGGCTAAATACAAATAATAAGTTTGAATGGAAATGTAAAGAGAGTGATCCCTTACTTAATGATTTTCTTCTTTAAACATGATGGTGGCACCCTGGGTAACATCCTGAGATTATATGAAATATAATCTTTCAAATTTATTTAATTTTTTTAATATATTGACTTACATTCAAGTCACATTTAAGATTTTATTATATGCTTCCCCAAGTTTATCTTTTGTTTCACATAAAATCTAGTTTCTTTGATAACATGTGTCACACGTAAGGCCAAGTCTTACCGAATAATAATATATTATTTATCTTATTATTTAATGTTAAAGTTATCTCATGAAAATTATATTGAAGGGTATGAATAATAATAACTATATTATGTTAATAGAATGTTATTAAATGTTTTTTCGTTCATCCAATAAATTTTATAGGTATAATATAAGAATAAATCCTGTTTTATGCTTAAAAACTGTATTTTTATAAAAAGCCATTTTATCGGATTTTAATGGAAGACATATTTTAAAACTAAAATTAGAATATTTAATAAATTTTACTTTACAAAATAATTTTTTGAATGTGTAATATAAAAATTTACGTCGGGCGATTTTTTGGTATTATTATGGGAAGTTTTATTGTTTATGAATAGTGAAAAATACTACATTTTAATTTAAAAATGTTTTTTTTAATTTATTTATATAGATAAATTATATTTTAAATATGTTTTAAATTATGATTAGTTTAATTATAAATCCATAAATATTTATTGTCTTGTTTTTTCTATGTTTTATTTTAGGATATTTTGTGGATTGTTTTCGAGACCAAACTCTGAGACAACGTATGATTCCAAGGTCCAATGGGCCCCTAATAAATGTTTCAAATATATTAAATTTATTAAATATCTTGCACATGATGTTTTTTGAAAAATTGAAATAACATCTAAACAGGTGACCAACTCATAAATTTGAGGGCACTATTGGGTTAGGAATATGAGGTTTACCCTAGACAGGACTTAACATTAATCGGTGGAGGTTGTCTGTAGAAAAGTCATTACGAGTGTAGAAATGAATAAAATAATAAAATATAGTATTTTATTTCAGTTTGTGATGATGAAATGATTGACACATATTTAAATATATGGTTATGTTAGAATTCCAAGGCTCTCCTCATAACCCTAGAGACATTGGAGAGACCGTTAGAGAATTATCTCAGGTAAATGATGATGAGATCATGGATTGGTAATTTACGCACCTCAAATTTGAATAATCTCACCAATGAATTAGAAGAAGCTTCATTATTCATTAGAGATCGATCAAAATCAAGGTTTTTCATGTGTTTCTATTTGATGATTTCCTCGTTCATGATTTCTATGATAAACACAAATCAATCAATGAACATATTTATCCACATTTCGATTTTTATGTGGGATGGTTTTATTCTATAGGGATAGAGTGGGAGAAATATATTTTTGATTATTTATATTTTCTTTCTAATAGAAATGAACTGAGATCGACACAAACATCGATCGAGGTCTGTTCCTATTGACTAATTTGTGCTTTTCTCCCTCGTTTCATTGTTCATCACATGCGTTCTTTGTTTGTGCTGCAACTTGACACAACCCAATCAATTGCTCATTATGCACCCATAATGGATGCAATGATATAATATCATAGATAAGGGATTGGTATGACATGATGGTGGTGAGAAAGTGTAAGTGGTGACAAATGAGAGGATAGAAGATGCCCATTTTCTTATTCTTAAACATTCTTTAGTTCGTAATGAAGAACAATGATTATATTAATATTTTGAGAGGATTTGATAGACGAAAATTGATGTTTTTCAATAACGAGACTCATATGAAGCATTCCATTGAGTTTTCTAGTGAGGCATTGTGGAATTGGAGGTCAGATTAGATGAGAATTTCTGTGGAGAAAGAACTAGTGATTTTCAAAAATCCCGAACCACATGGTGTGTAATCCAGGATTACATTGCGTGTGGGACCCCTGAGAGGAAAATTGGGTTTCCTTAATATGTTAAGTATCACATGGAGTGTGATACCTATAATAGGACATGTGGTCTCTCCCAGGTGAACTTGGAGTTTACCTTGGGATATACATAGGAAGACTCACACAACAGAGATTCGTGTACTAAAATATGAGTAGAGTAAACATGATGCCTTCACGGTGTATATTACAACACAGACATGAATTTATGACACATGCCATTTACACAAGAAGTACCCAGGGTTAAGCGACATGTCGTGTGACCCCTACTACATACCATGTAATAATTTATATGTGGTTTTGATCTATTTTACTACATATATTGGATAAGTAACCTTAGGGTTTGTTTTCCTTTTCCTTTCCCTGAAGGTTGTTATAGAATTGTTTCCCACTCTTAGGACTATGATCCCTTCAGCAGGACTTCTTGGACAGTGTCATTATAATCCATCCGAGAGGCCAGGAGTGAGATCCTATATTCAACTTCATGCCCTATGTAGAGTTATTGGTATAATATTGAGAAAACTATATATCTTTCAATCATGTACATGGATGATTAATCCATATTGAGTTGTTGGTATCAACCCATGGCATTTGTAGTGATCCTCTTCCATGTATCGTATTTTATTCAGACTATGAGTTCATTATTTCTCATGAATACACCCAACGAACAATACTTCTCGGATGGACTTCTTAAGTGCTATCAGACGTAAGTGTGTGTTCTACCAAATGAGTGATTTCTGGATTCTTTAAGCTGAAATCCTAGGCTGGTATACTGTGGTTGTGACTTACCACTAGACTTTTTGTTTTGGTTAAGTGTATCTGGATGTTATTATTATATGTGATGTAGACATATGCCTATATAGAGATGACTATATTTCATTTTTTACATGCTTTGTGGGTTTGAGGTGTCTTAATGAGTATTGTTATACTCACCCCTACATGTTATGTTCCTACACATATCGTGTCTTTTGAAGATGATCAACCTTTTGAAATAGTCCTAGGTGGACCAGGACGAGATGGTGCTTAGTAAGACTAGACATATCGAGGTCTGTTCCTCAGGCTTTCTAATAGGAGTGTCAGTACATTACCTACATGTTAGACTTGTGTTTTAAACTCTTTTTGGTGGTATTTTAATTTTCCATGTTTAATTTCTATTACTTCATTTCATACTATGGTTACAAGATTAAATGTATGTAAGCATGGGTGTTCATTTTTTTTACATTCCAACATTATATAGGATTGAAGATGTGTGCATGTGTTCAGGTAATTAGGCTAAAGCCTCCCATGTTAGTGATATACGTTCTTAGTGCTAGTCACAAAACCATGGCCTATTTGAGGCGATCTTAGGGAGTAATGGAATGAGACACTTTGGTAAAAGTCATGAAAGAGTGGTATTAGAGCTAGGTTAACCCTTTTGATAAATAGTTTATGACATTGGTTTGCATTAATAGTGTTAATTGTTTCAAGTTTTTATTTCAATTTAGTGACATAAGTGTTAGTGCAATGACCATTGTATCTATACAGCATGAACCTATTCACATGCCTTTCAATTTGGTACATGAGAACACTGGTTGTAAGGAAAACAATGGTAAATTCACCATATAAGATTGGGTTTTTATTTCAATGTCCTTCTCTATTCCTCTCTCATGAAATACTCCTTGAGCATGGTATTTCATGTTTGTTTTAGGATTCCACTGACATGTATTCTAGTTAGGATTAAACATTATGATCAGGGGGATAATCCCCTTAGTGAGGAAACATCGATACATGGACTGGTTCCTGATATGTGACCTTCAAGTGGTGCACCAGCAACACCACCAACTATATAGAAGCACGTGGTACCCCTAGTACCAAAAAATGAGGTGTACAGGTCGAGTGCGCTTCATGAGTTTCAGCGAAAGAGACCCATTAAGTTCCAAGGAGAGCTAAACCTAAAGGTGGATGAGGACTAGCTTGTGTAAGTGACATGGGTTTTCCATATATTCATAACACTAGAAGATCATATGGTTGTCCTTGGGGAGACCCTTCTTCAGAATCAGTAGGGAGAAGATGGGGTTTGGTTACCCATTCTTTTGAAAAGGAGACTCTTTCATGAAAAGTGTTAGATAGCCTCTTCAGATATGATTTCTCACCAACTACACTGAGGGAAATACTTATCTAGGAGATTTTAAAGCTCCAGCAAGGAAACCTGACAATAAATTAGTATTCATCAATCTTTACCAAACTCTTATGATACTCGATGGATATGGTTAGTGATCATTTATTCTAGGATCAAACCTTTGAGCGAGGTCTGCAAAGTTTCGTCTGAGCCATTTTTATTCCTCTTTAAATTCACACCTATGACAGGGTGTTAAAGAAGGATTTGGTGGTTGGGAGTTTCACGGATGAGAAAATATGACCAATGGTTGTGAGCAGTGGGAATGTAGAAGTAGAGACCTCAGAAGTAGGGAGACAAAGTTAGTCTTAGGGCCCTCGGTGTGTGAGACTTTTTAGGATGAAGTCCCAGGGAAAAGAATTTTTATTTTAGGGTTCATAGGGTAGGTCCTATCAACATAGAGAGAGGCGATTCTACTCATGTTATGGCATGGGAAATATTACCATAGATTGTTCAACCCGCCATACAGCTGACAAAGATTCCATTTATGGGCCACCAAGGCTAATACAGTGGTAGGATTAGGATGGTTTGTATGGTGGGGGATGTGGAAGAGCATTGGGTACAGTAGTAGGAGGGTGTTTACATTTTGAATTGTTACTACCACCATCCCATGTGATCCACACTAGGATTTGTGAGCTGGAGGACACGGGATGGGATAGTTTCAGGAGATCTATGACTACGAACCAAAGGCACCGGCAATGATTTGATGTACAATCTATTTCTTTTTTATCTTAGATGCAGTAACGATAGACACATGTGCAAGTCATTCCTTTATTTCCACATACCTTGTACGAGACTTATATATTTCATTTGAACCATTTTCTTGGCCCTTATGCTTGGATACTCCTACTGGAGAATACGCAGTGATCATGCACTTGGGCCAACAATGTTAAATGAATCTTGTAAGTGAGAGTTTCTATTATAATATCTTGGTAGTATCATGTTGTAATTATTACATCATTCTTGGTATGGA
Organism: Viscum album; assembly: GCA_963277665.1. Classification (NCBI taxonomy): domain Eukaryota; kingdom Viridiplantae; phylum Streptophyta; class Magnoliopsida; order Santalales; family Viscaceae; genus Viscum; species Viscum album. The sequence continues at coordinate 1,388,865,213 of OY728126.1, read as the reverse complement.
CTGGTTATCTACAGTACATGCCTAGATAGACTATTTTAGGAAAATGGTGCACTGTGTATATAGTGATGGAACATGGTTATCCTTTTTCGATGAAATGGAAACCTAGGCAGTGCAGGAAGGACTCAAGCATAGGAGGGTTTATCTGATTACTGGTCAGTTGAATAGCCTAACCCCTAGTGTTGTGGATTTCTTGAGTTCCCAGTTTCCTATAATGGTGGCGAAGTATGAGGAAGTATTCCCTAAATATGTTTTGGATTTTCATCCCCATTGATAGATGGAATTATTCTTTGATCTACACCTTGGGATGGAATCAATATCTATCCCTACATATCTTATGGATCTTGTATATCTTTAAGAGATGAGGGTGTAGTTAGAGGACTTGTATAAGAAGGGATTTGTTAGATCCATCCTTTCACACTAGGCTACCCCAATTTTGTTTTCCAAGAAGGATGAAAGGTGCTTGAGGTTGTGTGTGTACTACTGACACATGAATTAAGAGACTGTGAAGAATAAGTATCCAATAATGAGGATTGATGACCTATTTGATCAGTTGATAGGCTTATAATGGTTCTTAAAGGTTGATCTCAGTTCAGGAAATCACCTGTTGCAAGTATAGGATGAGGATATACCAAAGGCAACATTCATATGTCACTATGATCCCTATGAGTAATTGGTTATTCTCTTTGGTGTGATGAAATCCCTATAAGACTTCATGTGAATCATGAACTAGATATTTTAACCTTACTTAAACTAGTTCATTCTTATTTTCATTGATGATATCCTTGTGTACTCATAGTCTGAGGAGGATCATGAGAGACACTTGAGGATCATTCCAGACATACACTAGGACCACCATATTTATAGAAAGTTCTCAAATTTCAATTTTGGGATTCAGACAGTCCACTTTTTAGGACACATTATCTTAGGATATCGAGTAGTAGAGGACCCGTCCTAGGTCGATGCTGTGGTATCTTGGGAGCCACCCAAAAGCATGATAGAGGTGAGAATCTTCTTTGGCGTGGTAGGCTATTACTACAGATTAATACATTAATTATCGAGAATTATTATCACCCATGACAACTTTGACTCAAAGGGGTAACATTTAGTGTCTATAGAGAGGTTCCACCAGGCTTTTCAACAGTTGAGTTAGAGTTTGAAAAGTTCTCTTATATTAAGATTTCCAGAGGAGGGTGTCAAGTATGTAGTGTTTTTTGATTCATTAGGAACTATGATTGGTTTTGTTTTTATGTAGAGGAAAGCAGTGATTTAATATGGGTCACGCGAGTTGATACCATATCATAAGAACTATGTGACCCATGATCTTGAGATTACAATAGTTTTCTTCTCTTTGACGATGTGGTGACACTACCTTAGGGGTGAGTGGTTTATCGTCTACTTCCATAACAAGAGTCTCAAGTATATATTATCCCAGAAGGATCTCAACTTGAGATAGAGAATATGGCTGTAGTTCCTCTAGGATTATGAATTTGAAATTTTCTATACTCTTGGGAAGGGGAGCATGGAAGAAGATGCTCTCAGCAGGCGATCTTGTTCACAATTTCTAAATGAGGCATCAGAGAAGTTGGCCTCATTGTTGTTATCCTTTTTGGATGGATATGGAGTAACTTACCTTAAATTCATGTTTTCACCCCTCCTCTATTTCAGCGAGTTCGAGGGGCATTACTAGGCGATACCGACTTAATAACCTACACACTCATATATCAACTATTCATAATATTGATGGATATTTGAAAGGTGGGGAGCACGTTAATCTTTTCAGAGGATGCATGATGGTACCAGTGACATTATATGAGGAGGTTCTGAGAGAGTTTAATATTTCTCATTTAGTGGTATATCTAGGTATGGGAAATTTGTATTAGGATAGCCAACATCTTTATTTTGTGGATTAGGATGAAGAAAGGAGTTGTAGAGTTTGTCTCTCGTTGCCTCATCAGAAAGTGGAGGAAGATCACCAAGTTCCATCTGATTAGCTCAACCCCTGGAGGTGTTGAGTTGATGTGAGATGGAATATCTAAGGAATTTGTGATTGTATTACCATATACCTCCAGGGGACATGATGCCATCAGGGTGATCATAGACAGACTCACCAAGTCATCCCACTTCCTAGATATATGATAAAAATTTTCAGTAGAGATATTGTGACGTATCTATGTTCAAGAGATAGTAAGACACCGTGGATTATCATCAAATATTATTTTGATCATGATTATTTCTTCGAATCATGTCTGTGGAATGGATTACAGGAGGAATTTGTGACTCAGTTGCGCTGGAGCACAATGTTTCACCCACAAAATGATAGGCTTACTAAGAAGACCATTAATGTTCTATAGGAAAAGATATGAGATTTCAAGTTATACAATAGAAATATTTGGGAGGATCACCTACCAGGGGTAGAGTTTGTGTACAAAAACATATACCATTACACCATTAGTATGGCACCATTAATGGATTTGTACATGAAACCCTGTAGGTCCCCACTTTTCTGAACTGACCTTGTAGATCCAACACTCATGGGTCTAGAATTGGTGTGAGCTATAATAGAGAAGGTACATATCAAATATGAGTAAGTGAAGGCTGCATAGACCCATCATAAGTCTAACGCTAACAGGTGAATGAGGCCCTTGGAGTTCGAGGAAGGAGACAATGCGTTCCTATGAATTTCACCTCGATGTGGACTATAAATATTTGTCTTGTTTAGAAAGAAATATATAAGATTTATTGAACCTTTACAGATACATTATAGAGTTGGAGAGTTGGCATACCACTTAGCTCTATCACCATAGTCAGACTAGGTATAATAATTATTTCACATGTCACATCTAATTTGGTGCGTTAATGACCCATCAAACGTTATCAACTAGGTTGAGAAAGATTTTGAGGATGGATTGACCTTTACTGAGTACCTGGTAGAGATAGAGGATCCCCATGAGAGGATCCTTTATGGGTGATTGATTCCTTTAGTGTGTGTCTGGTGACAACACAATAATCTCCAAGAGAACACATGGGAGTGCAAGGCTCAGATTCATACTCAGTACATACATCTTTTTGAGTAGCCATTATTTTGGCCTTTTAGGATGTAAATCCCTATAGTTGGGGGAATTTAATGTCACAAATTTTCTGTGTATTATTTTTCAATACAATATAGACTATATTTGAGTCTAGTCACTAATATAATGTGTGATTATGAGGCCCAACATACCTAGAATAAATGTTTGAAATATATTAAATATATTTAATAGAACATGCACATAGTTTTTTTGGAAAAAATGCAAAAAAATTTAAATGGTTGCGTGAATCAGAAATATGAAGATACTGATGAGTTCATAACATAAAGTTTTCCCTCAGTGCAAGTTAACATTATTCTGCACAGGTCATTTGTAGAAAAGTCATCGCGAGCGTAGAAATTAATGAAATAATTAAATAAATTATTTTATTTCAGTTTGTGTTGTTGCAAAAACTGAAACATCTTTAAATAAATGTTTATATTATAATTCCATTTTTATCCTCATAAATTGGGATAAATTGTAGATACTATTGGAGAATTACCTTTGGTGAAGGATGATGATATCATTTATTGATTATCAACAAAACTCAGATTCAAAATATCTCTCCAATGAATGTGACAAAACTTTATTATTTATTAGTGATGGATCCGAATCAAGGTTGGGTGTATATTTTGATTTTTATTATTTCCTATTTCATGATTTCTATGATGAAGGTGAATCAATCAACGAATAAAGTGATCCACAGTTCAATCATTATGTAAGATGTGTTTATCCTGGGGGGTTTTAGCAGGAGAAATATCTTTGTGATTGCTGATTATTTTGATTTTCATTCTACTGAAAATAAATATAGGTCGACATGAACATTGATTGGGGTTCATTAAACTAGATTAATTTGTGATTTTCTCTCCTATTTCATCATTTTTTGAGGTTGTTCTTTGTTTTACTTGCTTTTGGACTTACCCCAATCAATCGATTATTGTGCACCTGTTTTATTGCGCAATGATACGATATCAAAGGTCGATGATTCCAAATACATGAATGTGTTGTAAAAGTGGAAGCAATGATGAATTAGAAAACAATGGATACATGATTTATCATTGTTATATGTTCTTCTACACGTAAGAAATAATGGCATATAGATCTATTTTTCGAGAATATTTGATGGCTGGAACACAGTGTTTGTCATCTGTGATACTTGAAAAAAGAATTACCTTGAATTTTTGGGTGTGTAATGGGTATATCGAAGGCCCAAGCAATGAATAAGGCATGTAGAAGAAGAACCAGTGATTTTGGAAAATCTTCAACCACACGGTGTGTAATCCTAGATTACATGGAGTGTGGGGCCCCTAAGTGGAGGATATGTTTACCAAAGGAAGTTAAGTATCATAAAACATGTGACCTCTATAACATGGTGTGTTGTCCCTTAGAGGTGAACTATTTCTGTTCCTTGGAAAATACATAGACATGGGGAGGACTATATGGGAATCCACCACACCGTGTACTCCCCCACACCGACATGACTTGGACCTTGTCCAATGGCTAATCCATGTACCGGTACATTGAAATACATACATGGGATGGAGCCATGTACCGACACATGGGTAGAGTACATGGGATGCCTACATGGCATGTACTACTACACGAATATCGCTTGATGACATGAGCGGTTTACAAGGGTATGGAGCAGTGTGATGGGATATAGTGTGTGACCCCTACTTCATGCCATTTACTCTTTTATACATGTCTTGGATATATTTTACTCCATATCTTAGATATATTTTACTCCATATCTTGGACAAGTTTCGTTAGGGTTCATTCCATTTTTTCATTCCCTGAAGGTTGGTATGGAATCATTTCCGACTCCTAGGACTATGATCCCTTCAATTGGACTTCTAGGATAGAGAAATTGGAATCCATATGATAGGATGAGAGTGAGTTCCTATATTCATCTTCATCCCTTAGGTGCAGTTCTTAGTATCGTTTGGATCAACACTACATGGGTATCGATCCTCTACATAGTGGGTTAAACCATATTGAGTTTTTAGTACCACCCCATGGGCTTATAAGTGATCCTCATATGTGTATCATATTCTCTTCAGAATATCTTCCTGTTCTTTCTCATGATGAGACATGACGAGCAGTACCTCTTGGACAAATGTCATAATTACTATTAGACTCAGGTGTGTGTTCTCTTGGACAAGTTCTATGTGGAATCTTTGACATTGAATCATAGTATGGTATACCGTGGTTGTGAAATACCTCTAGACTATGTTACATTGTAGAGTATATATCTATATTCTTATTATATGTATTGTAGACATATACCTATGTTGATCTGACTATATTTTCTTTATTATATTCTTTGTTTCTTCATAGAGTCCTACTAAGTGTTGTTATACTCACGCCTATATGTGATTTTCCCACACATGTCATGTCTTGTTCTAATGATCGACCTTTTGAATTCTTTATAGGTGGACCAAGACCTGACGATGCTTAGTGAGATTGGTTAGACCGTGGTGTGTTCATTCGGGTTTCTGAAAGGAGGTTCAATACTTACCTTCAGGTTGGACTTATGTTTCATATTATTTTTGGTGGGATTGTATTTAGCTATGTTTACTTTATTTTACTTCCTTTGATACTATGGTTACAATATTAGATTTATGCATGCATGGTTGTTCAGTTTTTTAACCTTTTGTCATTGTATTGGCCTAGAGATGCATGTGTATGTACCTTTATATAGGCTAAGGCCTCCCATGTGAGTGATATGCCTTCTCAGTGCTAGTCGCTAGAAATTATCCTATTAGTGGTGGGTGTAGGGAGTCATGTCATGGGACCCTCTGGGATGGGTTGTAAACAAATATAATATAGTTGAGTGGATTTAATTTTACATTGAAATTGTATATAAAAATATTTAAAACTTTTGAACCTTTCTCCTTAAAAACCCGCTTTCTCATAACGTGTGTGAGATTAATTTTAAATTAATTTTAACCAATTATATGAATTGAATTTAGAAAAAAGTATATAATTATTATCAATAAGGATGAAAATTTTAGTCTAATTAGGTCAACATATTTTTTGACCATAATGATTAGTGAAGATAGTTAAAATTAATTATAGTGATTAAGGTAAGAACAAGCTTACTTAATGATAAAACTTAGAATATAAGGATTATAAATGACCTAAAAATTTTAAAAAATAAATTAGATGGACGTATTTATACCCAAACCACGTTAATATATATTTTTATGACTTTTTTTGGATAATATTCAATGAATGTTTCCTATATTATAAGTTATGTTAGTAAAAAGACAAAAAATGAACCTTCCTTGCCTTTAACACTTATAAAGCTATAGAGCAGGGAAGAATATAAATAGTTTTGATTATGACTATTATTTTGAAATATAAATGATTTATTTATATCAAAATAATTTATATTTAATTTTTAGCTATCATATAATTAAATTAAATTCTATGAAATGCAAATGCATGGATTATTTAGTTAATAATTAAATAAAATAAATGATATTTTAATTAATGATTTAAAAAAACTAAAAATATTATATTATCATTTGTTATTTTTATTTGTTAATAAATATAAAATATGGTTAATTAATGGTCCAATTTATCTCTTATAATTAACATATTTACCCACAAATAGTAAAATATTTGTTAGAGAAGTTAGGGTTAAAGCAATGTTTTTTACGTGTAAAATTCATTTCTGTAAAATTAATTTTCAAAAAATTTTAGATTTTTATTTTATAAATTAGGTTTTAGATTTAATAACTAGTGTGTATAAATTTTATAATAATTATAATTTTCCTTTATTCTTAATGGATGAATTACATAGGTTAGAAAACTAGAGACCTATATGAGAAACCAAAATGAAAAAATATAGAAACATAAAGATAAAGTAAAAGGAATGATAAAAATGATTTTATTTTTTTTATGTTTTGAGTGTGTAAAAACCCTAATACCTATTTAATCAATTATTTTTCATTTTTTATGATCATGAGGTTAGGGATACCTCCCAATATTATTTACCTTTTCATATTTACAAGAAGGTCACTTTCTCCTCACTATAAAAAGGTACTCACCCTACCAAATTATTCACAACTCTCCAGAAATTTTTCTCATCCAAAACCTACCCAAGTAATGTCCTAGAACTACTTATATCATACTTTAACCCTTAATTTTTCTATAAATAATTATTATGTTTTCATTTGGTATAAACCAAAATGGGTTACTCGAAGAATAGGTAATATTATTCAATGATCACTTCTGTTTTATTTATTTCTACACTAGTTAAATTAATATTTTTATATTATTATATAAAAAACTTAATATCCTCAATGTACTGATATGTTTTTATTTTAAAGTTTAAACCTACACCTATGGACACTTCCATCAAATGGGTAATGAATTCACTGTTCATATGTACCACATAGTACCGCCTCACGAAACGATGTCGTTTTTTTTCATTTACCACCTCTGAGGGTTAGAAATTGTGATGTACATACTATTTTTATTGGTTATATAAGATATTTATAATTTATTCATACTTATATATTTATTATATAACACAAACCATCATTCTTTTCATTTTTTTTGGATTACAATATCATAGTTTGTGGACTCATGGACTACCACTTTTTCAAAGAGATGTGATACATTAAAACTTTACATGGAATATATTAAGGATGAATTTAATTAACAATATATAAAATAAATGAAATATATATGATATTAATGAAATAATTAACTTTTCATAAATATAATATATGATTTTCTTTAACACATTTTCATACACCCAAAAAGTGATAAGGCCGTTCTGGGACGTGTGGACTACGACCGCCTCGAAGCAATGTAATTCCTTTTACATCACAAGAATTATACTTATATGTATTTATTACTAAATAATATTTTATTTATGATATAAATATAATTATGGATATTTAAATGTTATTTACCTTCTTTCCATAATGATAATTGAAAAATGGGAATTCTACTGATGCGTACGTACGACCTACTGTCTCCATTATTATCACATTGATTCATTTTTCATAACCATATTTTATGATTTTTTATAAAAATTATAATTTTTGTATAAATATGATAATGATTTCCTAATTATTATTCTAGATATGTTTCAAAAAATGGCCTCTTTTACATTAGTTTACACACCACATTCATTTTTGACCCATAAACCGAATACAGTCAAAACACCCAATATAATCTTAATCATTTAAGTAGTTTTACAAATAAACTAAATAAGTGAAATAAAATTAAGGAGAAAATTGAAAAAGGTTCTGAATAAATTAAATAATTTGCCTAATTTAATTATTCAGGAATATAAATACACACATGGAATGTCAAACCCAAGGTAAGGGCTATGTCTCAACCTTCTTTCATTGAGGCATACCTTGATGTTATTAACCTGCGTTATTTTATAAGGTGCATGTATAGACTCTTTGAAATTTTATATCATGAAATTACCTATTCTAATTATTTTTAATTATTTTTAATGTTATTATTTAATGAGTATTATGATTCTTGTGTTTCTAATGTGGTAAGGGAAATCCTCTTAATCTTCTTTCATTGATGCATTTTTTATGTTGTACACCCACCTTGTTTTATGAGAGGTATACACAGACACTTTGGAATATCATATATTTAATTTATTTATTATCACGTAATTTAATGTTTGGTTAAATGTTCTTCCTTTATGGGGATTATGATTCAAATGTTATAAACTAGTATGGGACACATTTTATTGTTTAATGACTATCTTCCTCCAGAATGTTCTTAATGATATTTTAATGGAACTTTCATTCATCAACATCAACAACCCTTGTTCTCACATATCCTCCATAGATACAGAAACCATCCTCATTCTTTCTTTCCAAGGATTATGACTGTTTCAAAGATATTGTTAGGGAACCCTTTTCTTTTCCATGTGTAAATCGTATTTCAAATAGATTGTTATTAAAACCATTTTTTTCAAGGGTTTACTCACGTTTCGACGTGTTTTGTTATGGAGTTATTTTTTTTACATGGCTTAATCATGTTTCAATGATATTTCAATAAAACCCATTTTTTCCAAAGGCTAATCATTTTTCAATGGTATTGACATTAAACCCATTTCTTTTCCATGTGTTTTTCTGGTTATAAATGAACAATGATTGTTTATATGCTTTTTACGATGAAAGTGTTTTATTAATGATATAATACTTTAATTATATGAAATGGGTGATACCATTACAAATTATACCTTAGGTGGGACAAATAGTGTCATGTGATCTTGTTACAACTATACATGGGGTGAAGTAGATAGTATTGGGTGAGACTGTTATTGCTTAAAGTATGGGTGGGTCTGTGATAAACCACTAGTTAATTGGGTATGGAAGTCCACCATTTAGTTACTAAATTTTTAAGAGTGAAATGTTTTTAAGTCAGCCGTATGAATATAACAATTAAAAGAGTTTTAAATGGTTTAATTAATATGATGCTATAAGTCTCTTAAAGGTGTTTTAATTACTTTCTATGGGTTTTAGTGATTTTATTTGAGATAAATGTGTGTATATTTTTGCATGAAAATTATTTATTCCATATTCTCATAGAACATGGAAGATAAACGTAAATGTTATATGGATTCACTTTTAAAAAAATGGCCTTTTCAGATAGGTTATTTGTGACGAATCTATTCCCATAACAAATAGGTTTGTCGAAGAGATTATTTTAAACATGCCCCTAATCTCGTCGCAAATAATTAGTTTTTTTGCGATGGGATTGGGGGTCCCATCACAAAAGGTTCGATTTGGATTGTGTGCTAAACCAGTGGAAGGGTATTTGTGACATGAGGGGGGGGGTCCCCTTTGCAAATACCTGATGGTGGTAAATACTATTGGAGATGGGGAGGTGCCCCCTATCACAAATACCCAATGGCATAAATATAATTTACGATGAGATCTACCTCTATCGCAAATAGTATGTCGATAGGTAATTATTTGTGATGGTTCCCATCGCAAATACCGTTTTTACCACTGAAAGTAATTAATGTGGCCAAAGGTATTTGTGACGGGACCCGTCACAAATAGTACCATTGCAAATAATCTAACCTATATATACCTCATCTTTTTCTTTCATTCTTCCTCTCAATTCCTACTTTCTCTCTGTCTCTAAACACTAATTTTTTAGTTAAACTTTCTCTGAGTTGAATTTTTTTATGAACAAGTTTTGAAGTCATCTATACCTATAAAAGATCAAGTTTAAAGGTATATATGTTTTATTTAATTTAATATTTATTTCATTTTTTAATATTAATTTTAATCATTGTTAATTAGTTGTAATTAAATTAGATTTAGATTTTTTTTTCGTCAATATTTATTTGTAATAATAAATTGAAATTTTTAGTACTAATTATTAACAATTAGTAGTAATTAGGAATTATTTATGATAATTAGTAATAAATATAAATAATTAGCAGTAATTAGTAATTAACAGCGGTACTTTGTGGAAATTTTCATTAATTAATAGTAATTAATGCTAATTAGTAATAATTAGCATTAATTAGTAGTAATTTGGATTAAATATTTATAATTAGTAAAAAATAGTAAAAAATACGTATAATTTGAAATAAATATTAATAAATACTAATAATTAGTAATAAATACTAAAAAATACTAACAATTAGTAAAAAATACTAATAAATACTAACAATTAGTAATAAATACTAATAACTAGTAATAAATACTAATAACTAGTAATAAATACTAATAATTAGTAATAATTACTAATAATTACTAATAATTACTAATAAATACTAATAATTACTAATAATTACTAATAAATAATAATAAATAGTAATAAATAGTAATAAATAGTAATAAACAGTAACAAATAGTAATACATAGTAATAAATAGTAATAAAGTGTAATAAATAGTAATAAATAGTAATAAATAGTAATAAATAGTAATAAATAGTAATAATTAGTAATAATTAGAATTAATTAGCATTAATTAGTATTAATTAGTAAATAATTATCAATAATTTGAAATAATTTGCAATAATTAGAAAGAATTAGCAATAATTAGCAATAATTAGCAATAATTAGCAATAATAACTAATTATTACTAATAATTAGCAATAATTACAAATAATTTGAAATAATTAGTAATAATTAGAAATAACTAGAAATAATTAGAAATAATAAGTAATAATTAGAAATAATTACTAATAATTAGCAATAATTTCTTATAATTAGAAATAATTACCAATAATTAGAAAAAATTGGCAAAAATTAGCAAAAATTAGTAATAATTAGAAATAATTATTAATAAATAGGAGTACTTATAATAAATTTCATGAACTTGGCACAATTTCTAGTGAATTGGCGACACACCTTTTGCTCGACGACTCTTCTCCTTTCAAATCTCACTAACTCAAAACATTTTGAAAAATGTTCTTCTATGTATGAATATCCAATATATTATGCACAAGATTGGATATGCATTCGTATGACCACATTTGTCATAATGTTTTTATGCTGTGAGAGTTGCAAGAAGATGATTCATCGACGAAAAGGGGGATCTTTTGTCTGATATCTCATTTACTTGTATCTTTATCACACTGAAATCAAATTGAAGAATCTGGTCGGAGATACAATTTTGCATTATCTTATGAATGAGAATGGATATTCATATCTCTGAGCATATTATTCATTGTGATTTTAGTGTGAGAATGTCTCATGTAACTGAGCCTTCAGAAAAAAGATCATCCACCAATTCACTATAAATTGTGTCACCTGTAATTAGTGGTAATTAATAAGAAGTTTCTTTAATTATTTATCTTCTCTTTTTTGGATAGTTTTTTTTTTCTTATTTAAAATTATTCAAAAAACAGTAATGATTTTATATTTTGTAGAAAAATATAGAACAAGGTAGTAGACAATAATCATTATTAGATAATTGAGCTTGGATAAATCAACATAGAAATCCAAACTGTTCTGTCTTAAATCCTACATATATTCCGGGTGTTAAATATTTCTTATCATTTTCATCATCAAGACCAGAATCTTTCTCATAAGGCACAGTTAAGTTTCCTTATAAAAAATATTCTCTAAGAACATTTGACACATTTGAAAACGTTGGGGGGGGGGCATCTCTTGCATTTTCTTTTTCAACCATATTATGTTTTCTGGTATCAATATGGTGAATGCAATTATAGAGAAGATACAATTAATTTGATTACAGATCCATAAAGGTTTCAAAATTTAGTACATAATGTTGCAGGTACATATATTCAACAAAATTAAACTTAGGATAATATTGATTTAACTCATAAGTTTGCACCATCTAAATTTTATGAGTTGTTGATATTTGTTGAGGATTCATTATATCCTGGTTTCAAGATAAGAAAATTAGAATCCGTTTTAAAATTTATGGCTGTTAAATCAGATAATGGAATGTCAAACAACTATTTTGATCAGATATTTTCTTTTGTTAAAAAAATATTTGCTGAAGGAAATGTGTTTCCTACAAATTATTGTTAGAGAAAGAGACTAGTTCATAATTTAGGCCTTAGTTATCATAAGATTCAGGCATGTGAAAATGATTGCATCTTATATTCTGGTGAAAATGAGTCGTTATAATGTTGTCCCACATGTGGAAAATTTAGCTATAAAGTATCTCAACTGGGGAATTCTGGATTGATTCTTGTAAAAAAATTGATATATTTCCAGCTTACACCCAGGTTGCTGCATTTATTTATGTCTCATAACACAAAGATGGTGATTCATGGAAACATTTTGATAGAGTGCATCCGTCTTTTGATTTAGAATCCCAAAATGTGTGATTTGGTCTTTATACTGATGGTTTCTATCTGTTTGGTTCTTATGGTAGTCAATATTCATGTTGGCCAGTCTTTATAACTCTGTACAATTTACCTCTTTGGATGTTGATGAACGATCCTTATATCTCTTTGACCTTATTAATCCAAGGACATTCGAAAAAGAATATTGATGTTTATTCGAAACCATTAATTGAGGAATAAAATTCATTGTGAATTAATGGTGTTAGTACATATAATGTTGGGGTGAAACAAAATTTCCAACTAAAAGTTGCATTAATGTGGACAATTAGTGACTTCCCGACATATGTCATGTTATCTGGATGGAGTACACATGGTCCAAAATCATATCCTTAGCATATGAGAGATACAAAAGAATTTATGCTTGTCAATGGGAAAAAACCATGCTATTTTGACAATCATCACATATTTATTCTAACCAATCATATTTTTCAGAGGAACAAATCTCATTTTAGAGGTGATCACAAATGTCAAATTCTGGTCAGTATTTTCTTTTTTCAATTTAAAAATTAATTGCATATAATATTTTTTCTGTTTTAATATCAAATTGGAACTGAAAGAGTCTTATGAGGCCATGACCTCTCAGACACAGGTTGAGAGTCAGGCCAAGATGGATGATCATACTAGTGCCCACCATTTTGATGAGGCAACATAGATGCAGGTGACCTAGTATGGCTTTGAGAAGGGCTGAGTAGTTAGTATCATCTCTCATTTGACTCAAGAGACTTGTTATGGTACAAATAGAAGGTCAGCATCCAGATCGAGAGGAGCTCGTAGAGAGGTATCATCTTATGGATCACAGTTTTAGGAGCACCTTTAAACTCAGAGTGAGCTTATATAGAGTTTACGTAGGCATAAGGAACAAATGCATCAGTAGTAGCAGTGTGAGGAGGAGATGCATCAATGACACCAACGACATCACGAGCAGATGGAGTACAAGCACCATATGACCCATAATTTATTGATGGAGTTGTATCCACCATCTCCTCCATCTCCTCTACCTCCTCTAGAAGACTACCCCAGTGCCTTTTTCTAATGTTAGAAACATTTGAATTAAATTTTTGTTGTAATATTAACTATTTACATTTTCTGTCTTTTATATTTGTGTACATATTGCATAATTTTTTTTAATATTTTAATATTTTAATATTTATTATTAGTATTATATTTTTAATGTTTCTTTATTTTTCTACTACTAATAATATTCTATTATTTTTTATATTTTTTTCGAATATTGAGAATTTTATTATTTTATAATTTTTTATTATTTTAATCATTTTAATATTATTTTTTCATAAATATTAATAATTATAATAACATTATTATATTATTAGTATTGTTTTATTATTAATATTATAATAATATATTAATAATAATATTATTAGTATATTTATTATATAATATAATACTATTTATATTAATATTATTAATATTAATATTATTTTATAATATTAATTTATCATAATTTTATTTAATATATTTTATTTTATTTTATTATGTATTTGCAATGGGTTCCCATCAAAAATGGTTTATATATTTATTAAATAACTATTTATGATGGGAAAACAGGGCCCGTCACAAATATGTTTTTGCGATGGGACCATCACAACATGTTTATATATATATATATATATATATAATATATAATTGGAAAACTATTTGTGACGAGAAAATGAGACTGTTGCAAATACCTTTTCGCGATGGTTCCATTGTAACAGGTTTTCATATATATAATATAAATAATCGAAGAACTATTTGCAACAGTCCCATTGGAAAAAAAAATATTTGTGACGCCATTTTCTGCATTGAGCTATTTACGATGGGACCCTCTCACAAAAGAGCATTTGCGATGGGATCCCATCTTAAATAGCATATCACAAATACCTCAAATCCCAGTAGTGGGTTTTGGGTTTTTGATGAAACTAATGGGTTCCTTTTATTTTATACCCCTCATAGATATTTTGTTATAATAAAATGTTTTAGGAATGATTTTATAGTGTTGAAGGATGGGTAAGGGAATGAAATAATTCAAGTTGAAATTCTTGGAGATTTCCCATGAAAGGAATTCATGATTTATTTTAAAATTTCTATATTATGGAAAAAATGGATATAGATAAGAAGTACCCTCCTTGTATTTTATGGTTTTTATGTATGAGTTATGGCCTAATTCTAAGAATCTATAAACCTAAAACAACCCACAATGTGAGATAAAAAATAATTCTTGACTTAACACAATATTATGTGATGTTTAAAGTTGGGCACTCAAATATGGTATCATAGGTCGGTTTAGATAACATTAAAGGATAGAATAGTGATAATAGCATTCCATTAAAATAATTTAATTTATGTTTAATTTGAAATGATAAACCATTTAAAGTTTTAGATATTGATTCCTCTAAATTATGTCTCTTTATAATGGTTTTCTATAGGGGAAACATGAAAACTTTTGTGGGAAGGAACTGAGGGGAAAATATCATTCCAAAAAAATATCCTATGATGGTTGGAATCAAAAAATAATAGTTTTTTGCAGTGATGGCATAGTTGACAAAATATATTAATGGTGGTGGTATCCATGAAATAGATTAACCTCATATAATTTGGAGGAACATGTCTACAATGGATCATTTTATGAGAAAACATCCCCTATAAATAAATGGATCATCTTACTCAATTTGAGCTGATGGATGTATCAATTCCCTATAGAAGATATTTTAATTCATTGGATTTTTGAAATGTCAAAAGGTAACCCTTTCTAATTATTATTTTCAAGGTGATGTTGATTAGATTTTGTTGTTCGATAAGAATACTAGAGAGAAATATGATATTAATGTCATGTAATGGGAAACATTTGAGAATATATTTCTTAATAAATATTTCTCTAATGTTGTTTGTATTAGGATAGAGAGGAAAATTTTGTAGTTAAATCATATGGATTCCAATTCAATTGATAGGCATGTTTGGATTTTATTTTATGCATTGATAATAAAATTAATATATTTTACTCACGATTGAAACTAAGTCTACAATGTTATTTGGCCTCTAAAGAATTTAAATGTTATGAGTAAGTGGTTCATTGTGCTGATAAAGTTGAGATGGGGTTTTATAAACTTTTGCTCTATGACATGATAAGAGTGAGAAATGGTCAATGTGGCAGGAAACAATGAAGCAACCCACTTAAAATACAGTAAGTAAGACAAAATCATGTTCTAATTATGGTAAATTACATTTTGAAGAATATTTGAATGGATCTAGAAAGTGTTAGAAGGGGGTATGTTTGGTTACAAGGTTTTTTACTTCATATAAATGAGTCCTAAACTATCAAATAATGAGATACCAAATATACATTCAATAGTAAGATTTTTTAACATTATTGAGTTGGGACATTTTGATAACGTGTGTCTGAAGTTACTTACTCTGGGTGGAATTCATTATGATCGAAAAAAGGTGTGGGAAAATATTTTTCTACTATGTAAATTTATCTCAAGACATCGGGTTATGTTATGAAATCTCCATGGAAATTGGTATTTTTTGAAGCATAACCATAAGTTCAAGGTTTTAGACAGTCCATGTGATGTTGTATGTGATGTGATCATACAGTGATTAAGGATTTTTTTTGGAGATGTTTAGTAGGTTTTATGTTTATGTGAGGCTCCTTTTTAATGAAAAGAATGCCTTTACTTTTTGGAATTAGGTTTAAGGTATTGATAACATTTAGGGTTTATATGATCTTTGAATATTAATGATATTTTTAGGGGTGTTCATCATATTTCTGGAAATGTTATGAGGATAAAATTATGCTTATTGAAATAATACAAGTATGTATATTTCCCAATGTTTATAGAAAATAATGTAATTCCTTAACATTAGTATTATGATTTTTTTAACAAATATATTTTCAAATGTCAAAAAATAATTTTCCAAGATAATGTTTAAATTTTAAGGATGCAATTTTTAAGGGGGGTAAGATATAATATCCCACGATTTTACAAAAAATATTATTTCAATTTTTTATTAAATTATTTGATAGCTTGAGTTACAAAAAATTTAAATTTTATATTTCATTGTGCACAACACCATGTTCATCTTGTGTTGCATGTCAAGTTGTGTTTCTTTGTTAACTTCTGTTACATGCAAGACTGAGTCTTACTGGACAATAATATTATGTTTATATTATTATATAATTTGGAAGTTATTACCAGGACATTATTTTTATGGGTGTGAATAATACTAACTATATTAATTTTACACAAGTTTATAATTTTTATAAATTAATCCAATATATTTTCTAGGAATAAGATAAGAATAAATCCAATTTTATACTTAGAAACCATATTTTGTTAATAAAAGAAGTTTTACGACCTTTTAATGGTAGACTTGTTTTAAAAATAAATTTTAATTTTTTTTTAAATTTTATTTGAAAAATGAAATTACTTTTTGAAAGTGGAATATCAAAATTTACATTGCATTAATTATTGGTATTTTTATGAGATTTTACATTTTTAGAAGAATATTTAAAAACATTGCATTTTTTTTGAAAAATTTGTTTGTATAATTTTTTTTATATATTTAAGTAATATTATATTTTATTAAAATATTATTAGTTGAAGTATAAATAAATAAATACAATTTAGCTAATTGGATTCAATTTCTCAAAGAAATGGGATATTTTTTTAAAGGTTGGGAATAAAGCCTCATTTATTAGTAAAGCAAAGCAAAGACCTCTTTAACCAGGTAGAGAGAGACCAATTACATAGCCCGAAGGCCTAGTGAGAATTTTTCGCATTACATGGCCCATAGGCCCAATTTTTTGGGCCAAGACCCATTCTGGGAATAATACTGCTATAGTACGCACGCTGCTACAGTACTGAACAATACCCACCGCAACTATAGTGTCCTGCCGCTGCTAAAGTGACTTGCCGCCGCTATAATACCCGCCGTTGCTACTATGCTGCCACTACTACAATGCTACATTGCATGCGACCAATGGGTTTTGAACCCCCATTTTTCATGTAAAAATAAGGGGTGCCTACCACTAAGCCAAATCCCAACTATACATTGAAATGAGATATAAATATATTTCAAACTTTTGAACTTTTCACCTTAAAAACCTGCTGTATTACAATTTTTGTGGGATTAATTATAAATTAATTTTATCCACTTACATGAAATTAATTTGAAAAAATAAATATAATTATTTTTAATCAGAATTAAATTTGGTGTATAATATGTTCAAATTAATTTTTTGACTAAAATGATTAGTTAAAATGGTTAAAATTAAATATAATGATTAAGGTGAGGACAAGCTTACTTAATGGTTAAACATTAAATATAAAGTGTATAAATGACCCAAAAACTGTCCAAAACCTATTTTATGGACATATTTAGACCCTAGAAATTTTAGGATCTATTTTTATGATTCATTAGGATAATATTTTATGAAAGTGACCAATATAATAAGTTAAGTAAATAAAAAGACAAAAAAGGAACCTTCCTAACCTTTACAACTTTTTAAGATTTGGAGTAGGGAAAAAGCTATATATTTTAGTTTATAGATATTATTTTGGAATATAAATGAGTTATTATTATATAAATAATTTATATTTATATTTTATAGATGATATATTTAAATTAAAGTCTTAATAAACACCATCATATGGATTTTTAGTTAATAATTGAATAAAATAATTGACATTTATTAAATTATTTAAAATTACTAAAATATTATATTATTCCAAGTGATTTTTAATAGTTAATAAATAAATAATGGTACATTAATGGTCCAATTTATCTCTTATAATGAACATATTGACCCATAAAAAGTAAAAATGTTGTGTGCACAATTTGGGTTAAAGTAGTGTTTTTGCGCATTACATACGTTTTTTGTTAAAATTAATTTCATCCAAATATAGGATTTTTATTTTATAAATTATATTTAATATTTTATAATGAGTGGGAATAACGTTTCTAATAATTTTCAATTTAATTTAGTTTCAATTTATTATTTACATAGGTTTTAAAACTAGCTACCTAAACGAAAAACCAAAATGAAAACAAATAAGAAAACTTAATGAATATTGGAAAAATGTTGAAAATAATTTTTTTTGTGGTGTAATTTTGGTTTGACCATAATTATACTTTAATAATTTATTTTTAATTTTTAATCACATGAGGTAAGGGAGATCTCCCAATAGTGTTTACCATTTTATATTTACAAGAATGCCACTCCCTCTCCACTATAAAAAGGTACTCACCTTCCCCACTTTTTCACACATATCAAGACCATTTTATCCAAAAAAACCAAACCAAATAATATCCAAACATCTCTAATATTATCCTAGAATCCTCACTTTTTACATAAATCAATCCATGTAAGAACTTTGGTGTAAACCAAAATGAGCTACCCGAAGAAGAGGTATTGTTCTTATTTTATTTTATTTATTTCTTCAACACTTACATTATTCTTATTAAATTATTATATAATAACCATAGTATCATAAATATACTGATATATTTTAATTTTTAGGGTTAAACCTACACCTACATACACTTATATCAAATGGGTAAAAAAATCACCATTCGTCTGTATGGTGGACTACCGCCTTTTGAAACTATGTCATTTGTTTTTTACCTTTGCACCTCTCATGGTTAGTAATCTTGATGGAAATAGTATTTTTATATGATATATATTATATTTATAATGTATAAATACTTCAGGAATTATCTTATAACACGTAGCTTCATGATTTCCATTTTGTTCGAATATGATAACATCATTTGTGGACGTGTGGACTACCACCACCTCAAAGTAATGCGATACAATGAAAATTTACTTGGAATGTATTAAGGATGGGTTTAATTAAACATATGTTAAATTAATTAAATCTATATGATATTAATTACATAATTACCTCTCTAAAAATATGATATATAATTTTCTTTAACACCTTTTCACACACTGGAAAAGTGATAATGTCGTTCGTGGATGTGTGGAATACCACATCATCAAAGTGATGCGATTCCTTTTACATCACTAGAATTATATGTATAACTAGATATGATTAAATAATATGGTATTTATTATATAATTATTTTTCTGGAAATATAAATATTTTGTACATCATTTCCAAAATGATCATTGAAAAGTGAAAAAGTTACTTATGCATAGTTAAGGCCTACCGTCTCCATGATTGTAATGTTGATTCATTTACACAACCATATTTTATGATTAGCTTATAAAAGTATAATTGATGTATAAATAAGATAATTTTTTCATGATTGTTATTCTAGATTTTTTTAAATAATGACCCTTTGACCATAGTTAATCCTTCATAGTTGTATTTGACACATAAACTGAATGTGGTAAAAACTCTCGACGTAAACTTAAGTGTTTAAGTAGTTGTATAAAACAATGTAATATGTGAAATAAAAGTAAATATAGACTTCAAAATATTTCTGAATCGAGTAAATTATTAACATAATTACATTATTGAAGATGATAAAAATACATGTGATAGGTCAGACTCATGTTTAGGGACTTCATCTCAATATCCTTTCATTGATGCATATATAGATGTTATGCATATTTTTTATTTTATAAGGTACATGTACAACACCTTAGACATGTTATATCCGGAATTTATCTATTATAATCACATTTAATGTTTTTTTAATTTTATTATTTAATTATTTTTATGATCAAAGTGTTTCTCATGTTGTAAGGGACTTCATCTCGATATCCTTTCATTGATTCTTTGTTTTTATGTTATACAGCCAACTTATTTTATGAGGATAATACACAACCCCTTATACATATAAAATATTTAATATAGTTATTATCATGTTATTTAATGTTTTATTAAATATTATTCTTTCTTGGGTATTATGTTTCAAAGTGGTATGTGTAACATTGCAATGTTTAATGATTATCTTCCTCAATAATGTTATTAATGTTATTTTAATGGTATTAATAATCATGAATATAAAAAATCTTTGTTGTTACTTATACTCCACTAATATTGATACCATCCTCATTCTTTATTTGGTTGGATTATTATTTATTTAAAGAGGTTGTTAGCAGGCCCATTTCTTTTCCACTGGTTAATATTATTTCAAAAAGATTGTTATTAAACCCATTTCATTTCCGTTAGATACTATTTTTTCAAAGAGATTTGTTACAAAAATCATTGATTTTAAATTTTTTAACCATATTTCAATGATATTGTTATGGAATACATTTCTTTTATAGGGGTTAATCATGGTTCAAATGAATAGACATTAAACCCATTTATTTTCCATGGGTTTATCAGGTTAAAAATAAATTATGATTATTTCTATGTTTTTATGATGAAAGTGTTTTATTAATGATGTGGTATAAGAAACTTATATGATATAGGTGATTTTAATATAACTTATATATTGGGTGGTCTAGATAGCACTGGGTGAGCCCATTACAGCTTATACATGGGGTGGCCCAGATAGCGCCTGCTGGGCCTATTATACCTTAAAGGATGGGTGGATCCATGATATCCCTCCAATGCATTGGGTATGGAATCCAATCGTATGGGTATTAAATTTTTAAGAGTGAAATATTTATAATTCATTCATATAATTATTCATACCAAAGGGGTTTTGAAATGGTTTAATGAATATGATTCTTTAAGTCACTTAAAGGTGTTTTAATATCTTTATATGTGTTTTATTGATTTTATTTGATAAATATGTGGGTTTATTTTACATATTATTTGTTTATTTAATATTATAAAATAAAATTGAACATAAAGATAAATGTTTCAATAGCTTTAATGTTTTTTCTTAACTAAAATGTTCCTTTATTTTTATATTCCTTTCCAATCATTTTAACTGATACCAAGTTTTTAAAATGTTTTCATAGGGTTTAAGGATAATTATGTGAAATGAAAAATTATTGTTGAAATTCATGGAGATTTTCCATGAAAGGGATTCATTATTTATTTTAAAAGTATAATATTATGAAAAAATGGATACTGATCAGAGGTGTCCAGTTTTTATTTTATAGATTTTTTATGTATGGTTTGTGGCCCAATTCTCTAAATCTGTAAACCAAAAAGGATTCTCAATGTGAGAGAAAGTAAAATAATTTACTTATCAAATTTTTAAGGTTGGGTCCTTATACCTTGATACATTGAGGGCACCGTGGAGAAACTCTTAGTGTGTAAAAAATGATTAGAACATCATGTATTATGAATATTTATTGGATAGGAAAGCCTAATGGGTGGTATTATTCTACGATTTTCAATGAAATTTTTTTATTCAAGAACCCCTATTATGTTATGCCTTATAATTAAAAATTATTCATGTTGGATTATTCTCTTACATATCGTTATTACTAAACATATAATTTACCAGTGATGATGGGACCCTTTAACCATACATGGAATCTCATGAGATTAAAACCTTACCCAATGCATTGGAGGACTATTTGGGGGCATCCATCATAATCTTATCACGTACATGCATAAGTATGTTAGATAGATCACATAAAATAAGGAAAATTTTCATTATATTTAATACCATTACTGAGTAATATGGGTTACATATATGGAAGTTTGTAATCAAGGAAGTGTAGGTACAACTGGGTGAATACCCTTGTGTGGGAGTGGGTATGGATATACACTTCACAAATGTTTGGAATATAAAATCACAGGACAATTCTGAGAGCATAATGTGAAAAATTGTGGTTCATTGGAGGGATTAAGAAGAGTTAAAGGGGAATCTAATCATTTGGAAATCCTATGTATATAATAGGGATAATACATAGTTATATTTATCACACTGGACCCTTCCGCATAGTCTATCATAGAACCCACATGCACTAGCACTATAAGTGTACTAAACCCAAAATACGATTTAAAACACAACCATAGTCCAAACTTTGTAAACAATCTATATTCTTGAACTACGTTCCTCTGAGATATTTTAGTAAAGTGGTTCGAACTTGGAGAATTTCACCATACATCACTAATCCCAGAACCTACCATCTAAGAGCATCTCCAACATTACTATTAAACCGACAAGAATTTGACCACTTGGGAATCAAAATGATCCTATAATACCCAAAAAACAACATTAAATCGAAGGGATCTAGAACCCTTAGATTTATTTCTAAACAAACCCAAGGAATACAAAGAACCAAAACCAAATACTCGATAATACCTCACATGATCTGATACCATAAGTCGAAGCCTCTTCCCAAGATTCATGTGTGTGACCAATCACATGTATAAGTTGACCCCCATTGTAGGGCTACCTCATGGAACTCTAGGCATAAACTCAATAAGAACTAGGGTCTCCTCTAAGGGTAAATATTCCCCATTAGCTATTCCAATCACCATATAACATCAATCTATAAAATCATGCCCAACCTAAGATTTGATAACCTAAGCTCTATCTATAGCCAAACCTACCCATAAACAATGTCAATGTCCATCACACAATGTCATAAAATGGGTTCTCTCTAATTCGTGATAAATACCCAATGCCAAAAAACACTACTCAAAAGTATTAAAATTTACCCATCCACATAGATATCTATTTATTTTATGGGTATTACATTTAAATTTCCCATGACTAGCCTCGTATTCTAGGCTTGGTTAAATAAGATTCCATTTATAGGTTATGAGGTAATACACCTAATACTTTGATTAATGGAATTTTATTTAACCACAACAACCAATTTACATGATCCAAGTTTCATATATCATATACATTTAGGTATTTATCATTTATTTGTTTCCTTAAATGTTTAAATTCTACCAAAATTATTTCTTTACAAGATGTTTCAATCATAATTTGTAGTTGAATTTTAATTTGTGACTAACACCACAATTAACTGAAACCAATATAAATTTAAAGTTATAAATTTTAAACTTGAGTGAAACTATAAAAATATCAAACCCATGTCTTTACAACTTAACAAAACTGTCAAGCCCTGTTCACTATTCAATCTATGCACCATTATTCCCAATATTTTATATTTTAATACATTTCCTTTCTTAAAAAAGAATTCAAATAAGAACAATTTATCATTTATTTAGATATTAAAACTCATGGTTTGGTTATATAGGATTCTGTTGATAATTTATAGAGGAAAACACTTTATAAGATTATAATAGGAACTTTATTTAACTAAAACCATTATATTTGAAACACATTTATATTAACCTATTTAGTAAGAAGTTACATGAGGATTTGGTCTAGTAGAATGACAACATACACTTTTATATGTGAAAACCATATAAATGGATATGGTAACATTGAATAGACAAATCCAATTAGTTATTTAAATCCATGGGAAGATATAAATCACTGGAAGATATATATAACAAAAAGTAAAAAAACACAAGCATATGTGAATACCATGAAGCTATCAATAAAATGTAACATACATATGACATATAAATACCAATACCTAGAATGATTTAAGAACACACATAAATTCTTTCTGTACCATACAATATTAAAAATCTCATGAATAAATTACATCACACCCAAGTGCACCATAGAGGTTAAAAATCAATAAACTATAAAAACTGTAGTGAGGACCACAATTATAACCCATGGAAACTAAGATTTTCCCTTATATATGGGGTTATAACACCCATAAATGATCTCATTACCAAAATTCGACAATATCCTATGCTCATTTATACCATTCCAAAATAGTGGGACTAAATAAAAGACTCAGTCTAATAATATTTGGTAATTCCCAGAGATGAAAACCATTGAATTTTTTTCCTGAGGATGATATTCTACATGGCCAGAAGAACACCTCCCCATATGCTAGAGGTTGCTGACTAGAAATGCGGGTTGGTGTGACTAACATAGGTAGATGAAATGAAGTCTGTGAAATAAACTAAAACATGTAAAACATTTTTAATTCAAATTTTAGTAATAAAACAACTGTAAAAACAGTTTTTATGTCGATTTTTACAAAAAATTAACGTTAAAAGTATTTTAATTTTCAACTTTTTTATGTCCATAAATTTTGATCTACAAGCTCTTTTTAGTTCTAAAATAAGAAAAATTGAAGATTGGGAAATTAATTAAATATTATTAAACATTTTTCACATCAGTTTTTTAAATCCCATTGTCAAAATAGACATTTAATGTCGATTTTTGAAAAAAAACCAATAATAATAGTCTTTTAGTTTTCACCTTTTGATATCCAATTTTTTTGATCAGTAAGTCTATTTATTACCTAAACCAAAAAAAAATAAGATTATAAAATTATCTAAATGTTTGTAAAAAACCTTTTTGTCTATTTTTTGAAAATCCAAAACCAAAATTTATAATTAACATCAATTACTTAAAAAAATTTGACATTAAAAGTCTTTCATTATGACTTTCAAAATCAATTTCTGAATAAACGACGTTAATTTTTTTTATGGAAGACTTTTAACATTATTCTATTTAAAATAATGTGAAAATTATGATGTTAAAGGATTTTTTTCGACTTGTGTATAAGGATAAAGAACCCTACTATTGGTAAGGAGCCATTTTTTACCCAATATTTGGTGTAAACATAACTATACACTTAGTAAAAACCATAATTTTTAAGAACTAACATATGTTTCAACAACCCTAATTTTGGAATTAAACATACCTTGTCAACAACACTTTTGAAATTTATCAATACACAGAGTAACCATATGTTTGAATTGGTCAAAATATGAGTTTTAAATTATAGATTATTTCCATTATTTATGCATCAATTTTTATCAGATGAAATATCTCTTTAAATATATTTAAAGTAATAATCAATGGAAATTATTCAAGAGATTAAATAATTTTAATTTCTTAGGGATGTTATGATTTACTCTTGGAATTTAAATTGAAATGATCTTGATTTATGAGGCTTATTTTATGGATCTTTTTAACCTGAAGAAAATAAAGCTTCTTGTTAAATACTGAGAGTTTATTCTTATAAAAAAGAGGGAGAATCGCGTTAAAAATAATATTGTGATTTTATCTCAAGTTCTATGAAGCAATACACCTTGGAGATATGCATGTTTTTTATTTTTTTTATTTGCATGAAATGTTTCTACTACTAGTATTGTATCTATTTTTTAATATTTTATTATAGCTTAAAAAATATTCTATCCAAGAAACACATTGGAGACATAAATATCTGTCATACGATAAATATTTTCTATATTGATATTTAATTAAAAATAAATTTCGGTTGACATTGAAGATTATTTTTTCTATTTCTTTTTTATTGATGATCATCCACAACAGTTAGTTTCTAGTTGAATAGTGAGCTGAACCAGTAATAAGAAATCTATATAAATATATTATTTTAAGGGTAGAATTCAATTTCTGAGTAGTGTTGGAGTTTCATCTTCTCATACTAAGCTATGGATTTCTTGGTTCTCAGTAAAAGAACCAAAATTCCATGTAAAAATTTTATTGTAAGGTTTTTACTGCCTGTACTCAGTTTTTGAGGTCCTCAAAAAAAGAACCTACCAATGAAAATCAACAAGGTCACAGAGAGAGTGTTGGTTGAGTGTATGAGGGAATTTATGTTCCTTAAACAGTATAAATCATTGTGTTTTATTATTTATATTATTTATTTCCCACTTCTTAATCATATTTAATAGAGAAGTAATGGATCAATTTAATTTAAGAGGGATATTTTTTTTTCATGATTTTTAAGTTGACATAATTGACCCCTATTGTGTCTTCATCATTGTCATTTTGAAACAAAATTTTTTTTCAAAGGAAGGGATCCTTTGGATATATTTATTTATTTAAATAATTTAAGATTTTTCTATTTCTATGATATAATAACAATGGATATTAAATCCTACAATCCATTGGAATTATTTATAATTCTTCCTGAAAACAAAAAGTGGTATTAAATGTCAGACTCTAGGGAATATATTTCTTTTTGATCCAACAATTCAGATTTAAAGAGCTTGAATAAGACAAAATCTTAAAAACTGATCTTATAGAAGGTATGAAAATTATTCGTTCTTCTTATTTTAATGTTGATAATTATGTATCTTAAAAATAATACATCATTATTTATTTAAATAATCTAATAATGAGAGTATATTTGATAATTTTCAAGCCTTATGAAACTATGAACAAACATCCAGATAATTATAATGATGTTTAAGGGAGATATTATGATCTACATTTGAATTTCATGGATGCTATTGATTATAGATTTTTAATGGATGAATTCAATAAAATTTATTAGCATGATATAGAAAATGAGATATGTAAGAAATCAAATTTTATTTTGAATGCACTGATATAGATTGAAAGTTAAGGTATAACAGTACTAAAATGAAGTTTACACCTTAAGGATGAATAAAGATTAGAGAATTACCTAGATGAACGAGAGATTGAATTTTTTTTCAATAATGTTACTACCTTATTGGAACTATTCCAAAACAAGATTAGGAATTAAAGGTACTTCTAGTTTCATGTTTTAAGTGTAATTAAATATGTGGTTCTATTCAACAATACATACTAGTTAAATAATTAAAGATAAAATAACTATTTGAATCCGTGATGATATATGTTACTGATATGAAATAATATGTTGAAATTCATATTTATATAAAAAGGAATTATCCACACTCAAATTTTTGGTGGTTTTTTTATGATTGATATTATAGAATTTTGGGTTTAAAAATTAATCTATCATACCTTGATAATTTCTTTTTATCAAACTATATATAAGTAGGATGAAGAAGTTAATAAAGAATGAAGAAAATGAAGTCATATACTATAAATACAGGAATAAAATTCATATGCGAGTAGACTGAGCTATGTTTATATATCAAAGGAAATATAATAATAAATTAAAATTAAATAATGTCATAAAATCTATATTTAGTTCTTTTAATGAATCAAGCAATGAATCTAATATAGAATATAAAACTGAGCATCGAAATATTATAGAAAATCTATATATTATGAGTTATTCTAATGAGGTAAAATCTTCTTATTCTCAATTTTATAATTTTGGAAAGCTTTATTATGATGAATTATATAATTTTTTATATTTTAAGATAAATTTTAATTTTTAAAGAAATATCCTATAAACCATTGAAAATCTTATGATGTTTATTCTATCAATAAAGAGACTTGTTCAAAAAAGATTATTATTTTAAATCTAATACTTCCAAGAAATCTTATAGTTACATGAAAATAAAATTAAGGAACTATTCAATGAATTTAATACACTATATAACACCTCTATAATGATTTTAAAGAAAGTTTACTATTTGAATAAAAATATTTTTAAAATATAACTAATTATAAAGGCATGTTTGGCATTCCTCGTAATAGATATAATACACAATTATATTTGAATTATTTTTTCATGGTTCCAAAATCAAGAGTATATCTAATATTAAATGTTTTCATTATGGTATAAATGAACATAATTATAATGAATTTTATTTTAGAAATCCTCGATTTCATTTTGTTAATAATATTCATTATATAAAAAAAATTTCTATATATTTTTATGAAAAAATAGTTTAGAAAATAAAAATTCTTTTACCTAAATGTTTAGTTGTCAAAATTACTAGAAGAAAAATAATATGGGTATCTAAAGTAACCAATGTTTTTATTTTTAATTTATGTTCCACTAAGGACCATTGTGGTATATATAACCATCTGGTTGAAGAATATATAAATATTTCTGGTTAATTAAAATCCTAAATATTTTACAAATATTGATGATCTATGAAGTAATTTTTTATCTCAAATAATGGTTTCCTAAATCTAATATTTCTAAATTGAGGAATAATTTCATTTTATTTATAAATTCACTAACCGTTTTATATAGGGGAATAAAAACTGTTAAAACTTTTATATTTTTTCCATATGATTAGATATTTAAATATTTTATCACTTTGTTGTTTTATGTGTTGATATTATTCCTTTAATTACTTTAACAATATTTTGAAAACTCATTAATATTTTATAATTTATTTTGAAAGAACTAGTATATTTTAACTACAAGTGCTAAAATGATGTATTACTATTTGTATTAAAATTGCTAAAATATATGAATATGGGTATCAGTTTTAAAAACATTTTATTCATTGCAAATAATTTTTCATTCTATTGATTTATATTTTATATAACTTCTTAGGAATAGATTTCATGATAAATATATAATTAAGGGGTAGTTTATAAAATTTCATGTATTGAAAACAAAATGAGAAAAGTTATTTTTTTTTAATTTCCATGTATTTTTTTCTTTCCTCAATTGATTTATTTAAACTCATTCTATTTGAAAAATTAATTTTTTTCGAAAACTTTTATTTGATTATTTAACAGTATTCTTATGTTATATTTTTTATGCAAAACATTCATTTCAATTATAAAATATGAAATTATTTCATTACAATTTATACATGAGAAACCAAAATATTTCACAAAAACCATTATAATAAAATACACACTTATTATTCCTTCAAAACATAATCCTTGACCTTTCATAAATCCAATAAAACCTTGCATTTCTCTTCCTTGAAATTACAAATTCAAATACCTCTAATGTAGCAAACCCAAGATTCATAAAGAGACCAAGGACCTCTAGTTCAGAATAGCATCTACCTAAAATTCTATGTATTTAAGGTTGGTAAGGGTTATTTTATAGTATTTATTCATAACACGATGATAAGTAAGAGTTAAAAGAAATTTGTAATAAATATATTTCTTTTTATACATTGTTTACTAATCTATTTTGAGAAGTTATAGTTTCTTTAGTTGAAGATTCCTTAGAAAAATCTTCTAGGAAAGTTACATAAATTCTTTGGATTGAAGAATTACCTATTCAATATGTTCAAATAGAGAAGGATCAAATTCCATCTATAAAGTTATTGGCAGGTCTATCTGAAGATGATGAGATCTTATGTAAAAATCATTATCTTTTCGGAGATGAATATTTAGTATCGAAGTTTAAAATTTTCAAAGGAGAAGTAGTGAGGCTGTATGAATATCTAAAATGACCGTGGAAATATTTCGAAGGGTAGGAGAAATCTTTGGTTTCAAGAAAATATTTTGAATATATTTAAGTAAAATATCAAATTATATAGGAATAATAAATATTAAGATATTATTTTGATTCATTTAAAGTGGAGATAAAAATTAAAACGAAGAAGTTGAGATGTGGATCTATTTCTAAATCACATGTTAATAAGATGAAAGAGTTTTTTTGTTAAAAAATTTCCTTCTTATTCTTCAAGAGATGAAAGATATGAAAATATTCAAATAATATTAGAATAACTATTAGAAGTTATAGATACTCTTTGTGAAAAAGTTAATATGTTGGAATGTGAATATGCAACACCTAGCCTTCCCAAAAACACAATTCATTTTCTCATCCTCCAATATAGGATGTAAAAAAATATAATCAAAATAATTATATAAATCTTAGATATTAAAAAAAATTGTTATATTGTTTTTATTTTATACCTTACTATTTATTTCAATTTAATATATTTATTTTTATGTTAATTATGTAATATTCTAGCTGTATACATTATTTTTGATATCATTAGTTGAGGGGAGAAGTTGGATGAACAAAAAAATTTATATGATGAAGAAACATTATTTCTAGGATGGTTTTATTCTATTTTTATTGTTCAATATTAATTTTTTATTTCATATATGGTATTTTTAAGAAATTTGGATAAAATTTTAAAATTATTCTCTTTGTTTTAAATTATTTATATCTCTATGTCACTATTTATTTAATTTATTCCAATATTGTTGTGTTTATGTTTTTTGGGATTTGTGATCATAAAAAATGGGAAGATTATTGGGAATTTTTTGATACATTAGTTCCATTAATTTATTATTACTTTTTATTATCACAAACAACCACATTTATGTTACTAATGATGTCACTTTAAGTGGATCTCAAGATAATGGTTATTGGAATATTTTTTTATTCTGGAATAATTTTTTATTTTGATCTTGTGGATGTTTATTATATTTATTTAGTACATATTTATTTCAGAAAAGGATGTAATCATTGTTCATAACCCTACATTTCAAGTAAACATTTGGATCCATAACCCTACTATTGGTAAGAAACCATTTTTTATACCCTAAAATTGGTGTACAAATACGGTTCATCAACTGTAATTTTGGAAAAAAAACCTATGTTTGAGGAACTGACTTAAGGGTCATAAAACCTAATTTTGGAATCAAATATACATTTTCAAACATAATTTTTATTTTTATCGCTGTACAAAGAAACCCTATATTTAATTTTGTAAACATTGAATTTTAAATTAGAGATTATTTCCAAAATTTATAAAATAGTTTTTCAAATTATATATCTACTAAAATATATTTAAATACTGATATAAAGTCCATTATTCAATGGATTAAATCATTCCAAATTCTAAGGGAAGTTACAATTTACTCTTTGTATTTACATTCAAATTATCATGATTTATCAGGATAATTTTATGGATCTGTTTGACCTGAATAAAGTTTAGATTATTTTTAAATACCGATTGTTTCTTATTTATAAAAATTGTTAGCTGTGAAAATGAAAATAACATTAGTATATCATCTCTAGTTCACTAAAGAGATAAAATTTGGAGATATACATGTTTTTGATACTTTTCTTTTCAATAGAAATACTACTACTACTTCTGTTGTATATATTTGTTATTATTTAGTTTCTTCTAAAAAATCTATTTTAAAGGATACAATTTTAAAAAATACATGCTTTGAACATTTTCTATTTTGTTGACATGCTTCTTCTACTATTTCTATATCTTTATTATAATATTTTGTTTCATCATTTTGAAACATCAATTAGAGAAATAATTTTGAGAGATACATGTTTACCATCTAATAATTTTATTATATAATTCTATTTTTAAAAAAGAATTCTTTTCATCATTGATTATTATTTTTGTCTCTTACTATACTTTATTTTAGATCATTAATAACTATTAATTACTATTGCAACTTTGAGATGAACTGGTACACAAAAATCTACACAAACCTTTTATGCTGATGTTTCGACTTCTTGTAATAATTTGAAGCTGAGTGTTAGATTCTCATACTAAGATGTAGATATTTTAGTTCATTTTTATGAAATATAATTCATTCTAAAATGTTTTTTGTAAGGTTTCAACCACCTTCACTCTATTTTAGAGATCCCCAGAAAAGGACCTATTATCAAAATTCCCCAAGCTTGCGGAGAGAGTATTGTAGGGGTATACTTTTGAATTTCTATGCCCCAAACCGAGATACATCAATGTTTTCTATTATTTCATTTATTTATTTTTCACTATTACTCATATTTAATGGAGAAGGAAATGATCTCTTTAATTTAGGAGGAAAGTCTTGTTTTTATGATGATTTTTAAATGGACATAATTCACCCCTATTGTGTCTTCATCATTGTCATTCTGAAAAAACAACTAAAATGTACAGAAAATGGGTAAGAATGTTTATAAGGGATCTGTGAAGTTATTTTTTGAAAAAAATGGATCAATAATTTCAAGGAAAAGAAGACAAAAGGTTCCCCAATATAATTGAGGAGAGTGGTATTCTTGTAAATTCATTAAATAATTATATTTAATATTTTCTAACTCATGTAAAATATATCAAAAGTGATATATATTCCAATTTAATTAGTTTATTCTCTATATATATTCAACCAATCTCATTTTTACTATTTTAAGTGTCATTTTAAACCTTATATTTTGGTTTAACCACCTTATTTACCATGTTTAACCTTAAGTTAAGTTAAAAAATTTTAGTCTTCAAGGCTTAAGAAAGAAATCTTAAAAATTAAATGTGTCACATAGATTAAACATGAAAGATACAATAGAAAAATTCCCATCCTCTTGAGTCCAGATAGAAATTTTAAAATTTAATTAATATTTAAGAACAATTTGAAAACGTAAAATACCATTGAATGTCATTTTCAAGACTATTTATATATGTATACTTTAAAGGAATCTAAATTAAAAAGGATTTAAAATATAAACTATTTAAAAATTAATTATGATTTTAATTATTAAATAAATTATTGTGAAACCATATATTTTTAAAAAGTTATTACTTTTAATGTTTTTAAAAACATTTATTCGGTTTTTCTACTCCCAGTACAAGCTTTGCGTCAATGTTTCTCAAGCATTTAGTGTTAGAATAAAAGTCAATTAAATTAAAATAAGACACTCCAATTTTTCAATTTATATTACGAGGGACTAAATATATCATCCAATATTATTTAAGATGATTTTTCCCTTATCACCAAGTATTTAATTTAAATAACTCGATTTACCATTTACTAGGATGACACATTTCTACCATGGTTACTATTCATAATAACCAAATATGAATTATAGATAATTAATAAATTTAAAAATAATAATTAAAAATATGGAATAATTTTTTCACAATTAAATATGAATAAATGTAAGAAATTTATGTTAATATATGTGCACAAAACACAATGGGAATCCGTTTGTATAAAATTACACTTTTTAGCATAAAACGTACTTATAACAAAATAAAATATAACTAGGATTTATATATAATTATTTATAGTTTTTATTCAAGTGGATATTATGTTACTATATAAAAATTAAAATACAATTTTATGTTTATATAACTTTATTTAAATAAAAGAAATGTCAGTTTTTCCAAAATCAATATTTTTCACTATTCTCTAGAAATAAATATGTTCATAAAAATCCAAATAATTCATCCTAATATTATTATTACATGATTATTAAAAAAATATTTACTTTTTTTTAAATAAAATTTATAAAAGTGATATAAATTAATTATAATATCCTTGCATAAAATAAAATAAAAACCATTTTTTATGAAAATGTACTTTTGAGATATAAAAGGACTTTTTATCACCCATTTTATAATAACCATATATAAATGAGTTTTAATTAATTATATTAGATATATATTATATTTATTTCATTATAATTATTCATCTATAGTTATTAATTAAATCTATTAAGATAAAAATGTATTCGACAAATAAAAACAATTTTAAGAAAAAAAGTGGTTTTACTTTCAAAATATTTTATCTTCACATAAAACACTTTTATAATAAATTTATTATTGAAAATTTGTTTTACTAAGGAAATAATATCTTCATATATTCAATAATATAATTACTCATATTTTTACCCACCAATCAAACGACTA
This sequence comes from Viscum album, assembly GCA_963277665.1. Classification (NCBI taxonomy): domain Eukaryota; kingdom Viridiplantae; phylum Streptophyta; class Magnoliopsida; order Santalales; family Viscaceae; genus Viscum; species Viscum album. The sequence continues at coordinate 1,388,831,110 of OY728126.1, read as the reverse complement.
GGTTATAACTTTCTTGTTTTAATAATAATATTTTAATTATATACCATTGTTTGTTTTAAGTTCTATGTTGTATGTGACACATGATATCATAAATAATATTATTTAAATAAAATAAATTCTAAGATATTTTGGTTTTATATTATAATCCCTTAAATAATTTCATCCTAGTAATTTTATTTCATGTTAAGTTTTTAAGACATTTAGAAATAAATATTCTAAAGAGTGTAAGATTAAACATACCGTCATGAAAGGAAAATATTATTTAATATTTAATAAAACCTTCCTTGAAAATTAAAATCACAAAAATGAAGAATAAAAAATTATTTTGAAATAAGAAAATGGAAAATAGGATGATCACCTAGAATAACACATTATCAGGTTTATAAATAAGGACAATATTGGTGATAAGTGAAAACAGGGAATTGGAAAGAAGAGTTGTTAAAATATAACATGATACTTTTATGAGTAGTGGAGATAACATAAATTCAATATCAATTATTTTAATATGATAATATTTTTATTTCAAATGATCTTTTCTTGCGCCAAAGGATTATTTATCAATGAGGATAAAGAACATGAGAAAATATACTTAATTGATTTATTTCTATTCTAAAAGAATAATTTGAAACTTCAGTTGTTATTAGAGAAGTTTTACCACATATATCTCATATCTTACTCAATTAAATCAATATTAAAAATAATTTTTCATGCATGAAGAAAAATATTCAAATTTTAATGAATCACATGATCTACAAAAGGATAAAATGTTATTCCTCATCTCTTTAAAAAATAACCAAATAAAAATTTTTTAGTATAAGGTAATATGATATCCAATATAAGAAAGAATACAATAATATCTAAAGTCACATAAATAACATTAAAATATAATAACTAGTTATTCAAGAAATAACTTACCTTAATTCTCTTTAAAATATGCCTAACCAAATTTTAAACCAAAAAATCAGATATATTTGATCACATATTCTTCCCATATCAACATAATATTAATCTTTGACCAACATTAATCACTCATAATGTCATATATTTTTTTTATCCTAAGCATACTAATCATTTAAAAAAAACAAGATTCATTATAAATATAGAATGAGATCATATATTCTTATAAAAGTTAACTCAACCTTTTTTAATCATATAAAATCCCAAATTATCCATAAATATTCTATTTACCTTAATTATAAGGTTTTAAAAAGTTAGTGAACATATTCAAAAAATAAATTTAGTCACTTAGTCAACAAATCATTTTTCAATCCCATGGTTATATATAAAACAAACCACATGTTCCCAAAATAGAGGAACACTTTTATCCTAATTAACCAATATTATATAAATATTAATGATTATCTTAAACCAGAAGAAAATAAACACATTACCACTTAAATCTACAAAAAGAATCATTATTCCTTAAGTTAAATTTTCACTGTAAAATTTTAATATTTAAGGTTATATATACCTCCAAAATCTATGAAAACTCAATAAATGTCTCCAAAAATAATCTTAATCATAATAAAATCATATAATGTAAATACTTTAAAGGAGTATTTATGGATAAAAGTAGATTTATTAACACATGATTGTTTCTAGAAGTCTTACAACACCCTTTTATGAATCATCATAACTTCTAAAGTTATCTAAACCTTTTCTATAATAATAACTAGAATAACCAATAACACAATCAAAACTTAAATATATAATTTATAGCAAGGGTTTCAATTTATTATATTCTTAAGATTTTTTAGTATCAGAGTTTTAGATAATTAGGAAAATATATTACATTGCATCAGGAAGACAACACCCAATGTCATTTTCCCCACAAAACACGATTCTTATGTTTAAACTCCCATTTCATTCACGACACACTTTCTTTGTTAAACTTTTTTTATTTATTTGGAGATAGACATCATAATAGTTCACAATCATCTTTAATCCCTGTGAAATACACTTGAAAACACTGGTTTTATAGAAAAATATTCATAAGGAATATAAAAATTGAAATTTATTAATTCATTTGAATATTCCTGAAAACACTAAGGAAGTGTTTTAGTTTTGGATAATAAGATTTTGAGATAAAATTAATTATTTAATGACTCATGAAATAAAATTAAAATCCCCAAGTTTTAATAATATTTTTTTTTCAAGAAATCATAATAGAAAAAATATAATTCAAGAATCCTTTACGATGAAAACACAACCTTAACCTTTAGAATATCATCACGTTTTCTTTAAATCAAAAACTAATTGTTTACCTTTGTAGTGAAAATATTTCCATGAAATCCCATTCACATGAATATGTAAAACATATTTGAAACTTATGGAATCATACATTCATAATGAAATCAAATAACATGATAATTCATGCATTCTCTTATGAGTATCTAAAATTAGTGAACACTATAACTTAATGTGAGTAACTAAATCCATCCACATTATCCTTGGAGTAGCTCACATTAGTTAACACCATCAGTTTACCCAATGAAATAAAGAGATTTAGGGACCAACAAGTTACATAATGTACATAGCCTTATAAGCATCAATGTTTACTTTCCATTCCGACTTTCATCAATAACACCCAAGTGTAATGTTTTAAAATAAAATCATTAAATAAATTTCAAATTTCATCATATCTTTCAATAAAAACATTTGATAAATTATAATTTTCATCATAAAAAATATAAAATTAGAATTACATTCCATAAAAAAACAACATTATGTTATCAAATAAAATGGGATGAAATATCTTTTTCCTTAGAAAAAATTCAATAACTAAATATTACTAGAAAAATGGGAAAAATACCTTCCTCTAAAACCATTGATACTTATAGAGTAGGATTAACAATGCATAAATGAAATAATGGTAGAAAAATGAATTTATAACATACATGTCAAATAAAAATTATTTTAAAATATAGTAAAATGATTCAAAAGAACCTTATAAGGAAACAACATAAAATATTCCTTTTTTAAGACCATTTATAAGAGTCAAATATAGTTTAAAATTACTTTAGAAAATATTTAAAGAATTTTTTTGAAACATTATTATAACACCCAAAACCATTAGGGCCTTCCAAGCTGGTTAAAATTCGATCCATTGTAACCCTATTGCGATATAAAATAGCCCAGGGGATAGATATAGGCATTGAAAAGGATTAAATTAAATGAGAAGAATTTTATTAGTGTACTTTTTTGCACACACCCAATCGTCTCCATAAAAAATAGAAAATAAATAATATAAAGACTATAACATCTTGATTAAAACCATATATGTAATAAAATCAGAAATAAATCAGAGTATAAGAAGTAATTAAAAGCATAAAGGAGAAAATTAAATGCCAATCTAAAAATTAAGTCCCATCATGAAAATATCTAAAAAGAAGAAAAATACAGATAGATAATCTCATAATCTCCAAATATGACTACCGAATACAGTCTATGAACCCAAGAAAATTCTATGATTAAATGATGTCACTACTATAATTTTTTTTTGTTTTCATAACACGTGATACATTTGGGAGAATCCCATATTGTGGTGATTATATACATAACTTGAACACACCCCTAAAGAAAATAGAGAGAAATAGAGAGGCACTGTAAAATTCAACTGAACCGATAACAAGAGGGATTTAAAAACCCAACATAACGGTGATCATAAAGAACCCAAATAATAAAGAAAATGTATTTCTATCTCATAGCCTAGCCCGAGATTATGAGTCTTCCTAAAACTCCAAAGGTCTATCAGGAATTTCTATCATCTCACATGTCTATCCAATAAATACATGTTGAAGATCAAAATAATACCACTATGACACAGTCTGTGGAAGTACTATAAAAAATAGAAGACCTTTAAATTAGTTTGATAAGTGGGTTGTACTTGATAGATAGTGGACCCTCACCCTGGTGTGTTAAGTGGTACCAATTTGTGAATAGAGAATCAACACCTTAGCATAATAGAGGGTAACCACTTATTAGATAGACAGATAGGGTATTATAACCCTGGAATTTCAGTAAGATTCCACTCAGTGAATGAAGTACCCCACCCTTTTACGACAAGGGCTTCCACTAGGCCAGTAGAGGAACCCTGCCCTAGTGCATTTGGAGGTACCCGTTAGTATATATAGAGAAATATGGGGGACCTATGTCTTCGCGTGACTGGGGGGTAGTGTGAGAGAGTGTGTGTGTGTGTGGGGGGGGGGGGGGTTCTTTGAAGATAATATCTTTAATGATCCTACCTGATCACCTCTATCAGTCAAGCATCACCTAAAGAAACATCATTCTCATGAGACCTCACACCATAACTTAAAATCCACTAAAATGACTACCATAATGTTATATGTGGAAAACGTTTCAGGATATTCTACTCCATGGAAAAAACACAAGTCTAGACGGAGAAGATATACAATTTGGAAACTCTAAAGAAACTTAAAAAACATATACTATGTGTCACATGATGGGTGACCACACCAGGTCACCGGGCCATTCCCTTGCTCATACATGGTATGACTATCATTGTGTGTATACACAACATATAAAAGTGGGAACGTTAAATATCCTAACCAATCAAGGCTTGGCATTGTCTATCCAGACCATGCTTATGTACATTGTCTCGTGTTCATGTACACTGGTCATGATCATAATCATTTACTCCTAGAGTATATGCTGAGATTCCAATAAATTGTAAAATGGTTTTTATGGTTTATATTTGAAATATAATCTTTCTAATCCTTGAAACCATGTCCACTATAGATGGGGGATGACACAACATGTGGTTTGAGACTACATGATATGTAGTTAGGTTTGTTCCTAGAAACATTGGAAAGATTCATGAGTCACTCTTATACTTAATCTGTTATAGTTTTCACCATGATTCATAAAGGGGGTCTTAGATCTAGGGGCATCAGTTCCTGATCCATCACTGGTAATTAAATCTAGCCACCAGAACCCCGCACAGCTTCGCCCATTGTTCCATACAACTTTAGTAGCTGATTCAGATCCTAGATACAAGAATTATCACCAAAAAATAATCATTATCTATCTTAAAATCAAAATCTTGGTCAATGTTCTCTAATCCACTTTGATTATGGGGATTTTATCGTGATCAGACCCACTCGACAATGTCGAACCGTGACCCCATAATCTAATTATGAAGAACATGAATAAAAATGGTGTTAAATGAAAATAAAAAATGGAAAAAAATTTAACAAGTGTTATTATCCATTTATCAATTAATCAGGAAAAATTTTGGTGTTATCAAGGCAATGAAAAAAAAATAAATTTATTTAAATAGATCACTTTACCCAGACAGGCTCATGTGAAGGGTGTGAATTCATAGATCAAGAAAAAAATAATTAAATTATTTTTCAATATTTTAATTAAATTTATCAAAACCATAAATTATCAGTCCTACCTATATTTATGATCAATAATTAGTGAACAACATGTTCACTAATGATGAAAAAGACATTACATGTTCCCTGCCTCCTGATCCAACTTGATTTGATCATCCATCATTCTTTGATCCGATCCAACAATGAAGAAATACTAATTTCCCTCTCAAATATCCCAAGGTTTATATGTCCAATTTGGATGATATTTAATGACATTATATTTTTAAAAAATTATATTTAACTAGTTTAAAATAAATAAATAATTTTAATTAAACCCCCTCTCTAACCATCCCCTCCCTCTAAAAGTACTACAATGACCAACTGTAGGTGTCACCAAGGGTAAAAACCACATAAAAAATTCAACCATGGTCTCAGATTTCGTATCCAAGGCCCCCCAAAATGGTAAGGGCATTTGAAAAAAACATTGTGGACACAAAAATTAAAATATAATAATATTTTAAATATATGATTTACGGGGTCCCTAGACTCCCAAACACAGTGAAAACTTTAATGACAAATCCAGAGTTATATATACAAACATTTAAAATAAAAATCCAATTGAACCAAAGTCACTATAATTTTAATGAACAAGGATATGGAAGAAAAATTATTGATATGATAATTTTTAAATAATGTTTTAATATAAATACTTTATCAATTCAGTAACTTTTAAATAAATTAAAATTGAAGAATACTATATTAAATGGGTTTAAATAATACTTTAACTTAAATTAGTTATTGATATAAAGAAATTTGAATATTATTATAAACACCACATATAACAAAAATTTTGTGAAAATTTAATAAGTATCAAAAAAATGAAATTGAGATGCGAAAATCTGTTACCTAGAGGACAACTCACCATGTAAATTATATAAATACCATATAATAAAAATATATTAATTTTTTTTTACTTTATTAATAATATTTTTTATTCTAATTGCTTCATAATAATTCAGTTTATTTCCTTGGTGTTCATATTTAATTTAGTTAGTAATTTTGTTAAGTTCATGTTGTAAAGTTAGTGGATATTTAGTTTATAAGTCAAAAATGACTTCGGTAGGTTGTCTAAGATCAATGGGTTCATTATTACAACTTCTAAATAATATCAATCATGAATTAATTATCATATTTATACATTAAATAACATTTTATTTCCATTAATAAAGGTAATAAGTGAAAAAATAATCACAATTCTTTATAGAGTCTGTAGTCCGCACGTACGCACAATCGATGTTATCATTTTCAAATGAATAGAAGGTTATGTAAAATGTGTCTGTCATGGGGTGTGACAAAAATGATTATTTAATAATTTAAACATTCAGTAACGTTTTTAACCTAGGTTATATAATCTCCCAAAAATAAAGTTGTCTTGTTTAATTAGACAGAAAATGGTGTATTTTTGAAATTGTTTGATTTTTAAAAGAAAAGAAAACAACTAAAAAATAAAAGCAACTAAGAAAAATATTAAGATAAAATTGAAAAAATTGTGATAAAAACTATTATATGAAATGTTTTATCAGTTCATGGTCCATTTTCCAATTGTAATTCTATCATAGATCTAATTTATTGAATTCTATTCTACTATGTTGATAAAAGTGAGATTTTATAATAACTTCATCTCAATCCCTTAGTCAAGTGGTAATGGAGAGAATAAAGATTAACAAAATATCATCTTGGTATAAAATACTTCCAATTTGTGATAAATCTTTATATAATACCCCTATTGACTTATGAAATTCCTAATTGGTTCTTGTTTATCCCAAATAATTAAGAATTTCCACTACCGCTACCACACGTACTAGCGACCTATTTGTACTTCACCACCAAGACCTGGTCTATTCCATAGTATACAAACTAGAACATAGTGAATATAGAAAATTTTCATTGAATAAAGAAATAACGAAAACATAATCTAAAATAAAATACAACCGTACATGATAATTAAAATAATTATTAAAAATTGAAACTAGCTTTGTAGATGATAGAAAGGGATCTTAAATCATTATGTGTAAGAAATAATGAATAAAAAATGTGAGAACTAATAATTCCCTAATCACTTATTTGTTTAACCCTACATGTGAAGTGTATCTGTAGATAAGGGAGAAAAATAAGACTTTACAAAATTATAATAATAAGATAGATAAACGAAAGACTATATAATGTTATCTTCTAGAACCTATCTGCCATAAGCTTTCTCCAATTTAGTCCACCAAATGGATAAAAATAAAAGTGTAACTTATTAAAATATGTTTTTAATTGGGTTTTATTTAGACCCTAATTTTTTTTAAATCTTTAAGACATGTTTAAAAGAATTTATGTTCATATTAATGAAGCTTTATTTTTTTGGATGAAAAATACTATTCCACCTACACCACTTTGACTCATTCAAAGCCTACCATAATGGGCACATTAATTAATAAAATTTAATACAAACTTGAGTCTTCGATTCCTATGTGAAACCTAGTTGGAATAACCTCATTTCAATGTCAGTAGCTCGATATGTGCATTATTCAAGGAGGTATAGTACATTCTGCTGGTTAGAATAATTTTTCAATATCATTGAGTTTTTGGGCTTGTGGTAGTCTAATTGGGATCTCAGCTCCCCCCACATGAAAAGGAATCCTAAAAATGAAAATCACTCCACTTTTATAAAATTTTTAATAGTTATTACTAAAATATAGAAGTGATAGAAAACTATTAAATATCCAGAATTAATCATTTTCATATTTTAGCCAAAAACTCATCAAAAATAAAAAAATGATGAAAATAATTTCAAATAGATTAATTACAAGATATTAAATAATTCAAAAACATATAAATAATTATGAAAATATTATATCTATCAATTTACCCACGTTGATCTCTTGGACTCATGGACATATAAACATCAAAATCAAATCAAAGGAAAACCAAAATACATATCCCTGAGATCCACCAAATTAACACGAATAAAAAATGATATCAGGGCACCTAAAAAACTATTATTTCATGTTCTATATTCATATCATTTAATATATTTCCACTTTATTTCTCCTCCAATTCAAGAAAAAATCACCTCACTTGAATTTTCTCTCTTCCTAGAAATTTAAATTTTTCATAAAGCTTTTCACATCCAATCTCATGAACGAGTCACCATAAGATTGATAATTTTTTACATCTCCACCAGATGTGAGTCGAGGAAATGTGTTTATTATGAGGAATTTTCATGGTTTTTCTATGTCTCTAATTTGGTAGGACATTTATGTGAAATATTCTGAGGTAGAAAATAGAGGTCTTGGCTCTTTTTGAAGAAAAATTGAATGATTCTAATTTTCACTCAAGAATTGTATCATAATCATTCCCATTATCATCTAGTCATATCTAATTATCATTTAAAATATCATGTACAACCCAAAATATTCATCATTTTAGCATAAAAATTTTCAATCTTTTCAAACACAACTTTTCTTGAAAGGTCCAAATAGGCACAACCTTCCGTCTCCTTTAGAAGCTCTGGGAACACATTATTTTTTTTATCATGAAATATCAAGAAAGGATAAACATTCAAAATAATGGATTTTTAAGGTATAAAAAACATCTCTGATAAATTTTATTTTCCACCCAAAGTAACTCCAAATGAGGTATCACAACACATGAGAGCCCCCCCCCCACACTTAAGTTCAACTAGATCATGCAAATTCACTTCAAGTGAAGGTTTGATGAGGAAAATTGTCCTGTAATGTGGCTATAATAATAATATATTAATGTATTATAATAGATAGAATGATTAAATGTAAAAGTTAGTATATAATAAAAATTATTATCATGAAAATGGGGATTTAAAACCAAATAACTGGATTACAATAAAAAAACAAGTGTAAAAGAAAGTTACGACTAGACTTATTGGCAGTGAAACTTTGAGTTAATATTATTAGTGTTGGTACCTAGACACCAAAAATAAAAAGTATAGAATAAGACAAAATAAATTTATTGAAATAAAATAAAAAATGAATAAAATTATAAAATTAGTATATATCTTGGTTTGATCCCCCAAAGAGGCCATGGGTTTTGAATACCTTGAGATGGTTAGTTCTAGTTGGTTACCCCTAATATGATGGTGGATGGATTTTCTTTGAGATAAACCATGAAAACTTCCTCTTATCAGTTTCAATTATTCCTTTCTATTGAGAAATAAATGGAAATAGTATGAAAAATCCACCCCCAAGATGGTGAGAATCATCTTGTATGGTGAATTTTGGACAAAGAATGATTCCTTCTATTTATTGGTTGGAACTTATGAAACATATTATTAATCCTCTATTACTTTATCAAGGTATGTTGTATATGGAATAATAAAAAGGAATGTAAAAGAGTAATTCTCCATGAAAAAAATTTAATCATGAAGAATCAAAAACAAATTATTCCCCTAAATAATAATCTCGTGTCTTATTTTCCTCCACAAAAGCCACTTTGGTCTCCTCTTGAAATCCCTTTAATAAGTATCCAACAATTTTAGAGAGATATAGATATTCCACATTAGGTGGATATATTTTTTATTCTTCTTCCACCATGTAAATAAAAGCGTTCTTCAAATATGAAAATTTAAAATAAGCGGAGTTAATAATCAATTAATCATTAATAAAACCATAATAAAAAAACTTTAAGAAAATATCAACTTCCTAAGATTGTTCTACTTCATTTTATACTTCAGGGGAATGTGTCTCTTGGTGTTTAATTTCATTAGATATAGTTAAGTAGTTTGGTTGTTCCCTATATTCTTAAAATTACACCACTTTTTTGGTTTCTTTCTTCAAGGGTTCTAGCTCTTATAATTTATAAGGAATATAGGGATCAATTAGATCCTCTTACTCTTTCTGGAAATCATCAAAATATTTCTGATCTCCTGTATATACTTCAATAAGATAATATTTTTCACCAATATCCACCAGCAGTAATTGAGTTGGGCAGAATGAATATTCTTGTAATATCACTATGGTCCCCATGTGTTCTTTAAATTAAAAAAAATTGGGTTTACTTCTTCCACCACATTTTTGGGTTGGGTTCTATTCCAGCTCCAGATATTACTCCCATGATTCACCTTCATATTCAGCTATCCATTATATTTTTCTATCCTTGTTTTTCGTTGTTTGACGAATCCATTATAGTCGGAATTCAAGATGATTTTGAAGTTTTTCTTCGGAGTATTTCACTTATAAATAATCAACAAATGCATAATAATCACAATTTGAATACAACATGAATAAATATTTTTTATTCATTTTGTTAATAAGAGTAAATATAATATTTACCAATGTTATAATTATATTTTTGGAATTGTATACCCAACAGAAAAGTAATGTTTTTGACGCGTTGATGTTATTGGGTGTAACAAAAAAAATTATTTATCAAGTTAATAATTCAATAAAATTGTTATCCTAGGCTATCTCCAATGAGTGTTACACAATAATCAAGATTCCACCATTAATTAGTGGGAAAATTTAGTGTTTTTTAAATTGGTTGATTTTGAAAGGAAAAAAAACTAAACAAAAGAATGTAATTATGGAACATATTGAGAAAAAAATTTGATTTAAGACTATTATATGATAATTTTGATCTAGTCAGGGTCAATATTCCAATTTTAATTATATCCATGTTTTAATTTATTCAATTGTATTTTACTAAGTTGATAAAAGAAGGATTCTAGAATTTAATCATCTAAATACCTTGGTCATATGGTATTAGCGATAATAAACCTTACCAAAACACCTTCTTGGTCTATATTACTTCCAATGTGTGAGATAGTTATAGTGAACACCCCCAATTGATATAGGCATTTCCAAATTAGGTGTTGTTTATCCCAAACGATCAAGAATGTCCACTACCCCACCCACACGTACTGGTGATCACCATATACCAAACCACCAAGACCTGATCTATTACATCATATATAATATGAAACATAGTGGAGGGATATATTGATAATTTATCAAATAAAAAAATTAATGAAAAATAAAATAACATCGTATATGATAAAAAACTTATATTAAAAATTGAAACCTTCTTCGTAGAATAGAGAAAGGGATCTTAATCCATTAAGTGAGAGAACCAAGGAATTGAAAAAGGAAAAAACTATCATTTCCTAGTCACAAATAATATTTTACATTCATGCGAAAGTTTTCCATAAATAAGGGAGAATAATAATTCATTACCAAATTTAGAGCAAAAGAGAGAAATGAAAGAATAGAATAATTTCTCTTCCAAAAGTTGTCATCTAGAAGTTTTCTTATGTTATGCCCACTAGAGGGATGAAAATTGCAATGTTCCTTCTTAAATTAAATTAAAAATTGCGTTGGATGTAAAACATAAAAATTTAAAATATTGATGATATGTTTAAAACAATTTATTTCTTTATCAATTTTTTTTCTAGCTGAAAAAAATATTGTTCCACCTACTCCACTTTAACTCATGAAAATCCTGCCTTAATGTGCATATTGATTCTTGAAATTTAATGCAACATGAAACTTCAAGTCCTCTATTGAAAAATATAGAATAATCACATTTGGATGTTGGTAGCACGATATATGCCCCATTTAATGAGGAATGGTTCATTATTCTAGCTAGAATAACTTATCAAAATCCTTGATTTTTTAGGTTCATGGGATTTTGAGTGGGATATTGGTCCAGAAGATGAATTTGAATCCCATTACCAAAGGAAGACTAAAAAAATAATCAATCTAATTTGATAAAAATCGTAAATGTTATCCCCAAAATACAAATGTGATAGAAAACTTTAAAATTTAAAAAATTACCAATTTTTCATAATTTTGCAAAAAACTCACCAAAAATCATAAAATGATGCAAATCAATTTATGTTCATTAATAGGTATATATTAAATGATTGGAAAACATATAAATATTTATTTAAATATTAGTTTTATCCTTAATATGGTATGTATAATTTTAAATCTAAATGATTATAATTATTTCATTAATATCAAATATATTCATTAAATCCATCTTAATAACCATCCATTTGAGTTGGGGAGCAAAAATGAAAGACATAACTTTGTGGAGGTGGTAGTCCACACATACACATGAGATATGTTTTCATTTAACAAAGGATATAAAATAAGATTTAAAAGAATTATACATTAACAAAATAAATTTTAATATATATATATATATTATTTTTGTTATCATATCGATATGGTTATAGAATAGTTGAAGGTGGTGGAAGAAGAATAAACAAGAAAAAACTTAGTTAAGTGTTATACGTATATATTGGGAAACCAGATATGTATTACACCTTATACATTTTAGGTCAGTATTTTAGTAGAAATGAGGAATAAGGATAGGAATTGTTTTGGTCATGGCTTTGTTGATATAAATGCCTCAATAATTTTGAGGAAGAGAGGAAAGGAGGCCCCCTTTTAGAAATGATGTGGGAGTGGTAATCTTTTAAATAACTAAAATATTAATATATAATATGTTTTTAACTAATGTAAAATGGGTTAAAAGTTTCATATATACTTATATAATTTGTATAAGGTTAAAATATAATGAAAAATATCAAATTTAGATATAGATTTGTCACATTTTGATCTTTATCTTTTGGTTAACACCCTCATTAACCACGTTAAACCATAGTAGAAGTAATTTTTTTTCACAATTTATGGGTCTTGAAATATTTTTTTAAAATCCAAGTGGAATATAATGAACCATTCATTGGAAACCATAATTCATCCAAAATATTTTTTTTTATATTTTTAAAATCATTTATTTTATTTTTATACACTTCGTGTTAGCACTTCTTCGGCGTTGCGTAAACATTAAAAAAACTATACTATATGTCAAAATTTAAAACAAATCACTATAATAAAAAATTTATTTATATTCAAAATAACTATTTTTTATTTTTTATTCCTTCTTTTTATCTATATGAAAACATATTAGAGATATTTAATGAAACGTATTGACAATTTGTAATATTTCTTAACTAAAAATAAAATAAATTCCATAATGAGGGTGAAATGGCACAAAACTATAATTTTTTTAGATAAGGTGATATGGGTAAAAATAACTCACCCAAGAGGATTTAATATCAAATTTTTTATCATTATCAAGAAGTATATAACATAGTTAACCCAATTTACCCTATATTGAGGCCAAACATTTTTACCATAGTTACTCTTTATGATGAAAAAAATTAAATTAAAATCATTAATAAATTTTAAACATCCTATTAAAAACACATAATCTATTTTTCAGGATTATATTTGATTAAGTAGATGAAATTAATTTTCATATATGTGAAAAAATACAATGATAAACTATTTTTAGAAAATTGTGTTTATAAGAATAAAAATAAACTTATACCAAAATAACATAATGTTTATTCCGTTGAAATTATTTAGATTTTTTAATTAAATGGATATTATATTACTTTAATAACAAATCCAAAACATAATGGGACTTTTGAGTAATTTTTTTAAAGAAAAATATGATAGTTTTTTAGAAATCCATATGTTTCACAATTCCCAAAAAAATCACAATTTTAAAAAATATCAAATAATCATACTAATATAATGATGACATTATTATTTTAATAAGGTTTTATGTTTTTTCAAAAAAAATTATTTAATTGGTATAAATTAATTATAATATTTTTGATAATATGATATAAAAATCATTTTTGAAGAAAATGTATTTTTGAGGAATAAAATGAAATTATTCCCATTCTTTGTTTGATAACCATAATTAAATGAATGTTAATTCGGTAAATAATACATATAATATAATTATTTCATTATAATAATTTATCTACATTGATTTATTTATCATAATAATATAAATAACTTTTGCACACATAAAAATAGTTTTATGGGAATGTCACTTTTTTAATTGAAAATATTTTATCTTTATTTACAACCAATTGATAATAAATTTATGATTTATTATTAATTTTATTTGGTAAAAATTTCTAAATATATTTTATAATTTGGTTATAGCTATTCCTTCCTTCCAATCCAACAACAAGGCTATAAATTTTGTATATTAATAATAATATTTGAACAGTATAACACAATTTGTTTGAAGCTCCATGTTTTATAGAGCACATGATATAAAAAATAATTTTATTATAAATAATTTTATTAAAAAATAAGTAAATTCTAAAATATAGAGGTGTTATATTATATATGACCACATCTTCTAGGATGGACATTAAAAATTAAATTCTATCAATTACTATAAACAATTTAAGTGATGGATCCTCCGTAAATGAGAAGTTAGTCAAAAGAAATCATTTTATCTACAGTGTAATGTCTATGAGAAGATTAACATCCATTGGGAATTATTCCTTCATTGTGATAATTTAGATTAAACTTAGGTAAAAAATATACATCAAGTTGAATAGAGTTGAGGGACCTCATGATAGATTTCAAAAATTATTTTCTTCTCACTAGGAAACTTTTTTCATCCTCTACCATAAATCCATTTACGAGGAGGGTTACTTGAGATACTTCATTTGTGTAGGGATATTCATGGAGGGTTATTTTTTAAGCCACCATTTCAAACCACCTACCTTAAAACCCAATTATTTAGTATATAATATCTTTCTCAAAGACATTATAATTTTATTTTAAAAAAGGGATTCCTAAAGTATGATTTTCTATTATTCGAATGATCTAGATTCATGTACGATTTTACCAATTAAGACACATTTTGTGAAATATTATACTAATAGGTTTATAGACCGTATTCTATGAAAAAAAATACTTTCACTTGAACCAAATATTTCAAGGGTATCTATAAATATATATCACATGTTTAACCCTGTTAAAAAGTCCAACAGCATATATGATTGTGTGTAAGGTAACATAGTTTGTGAAATGTTTATTATTTGGATAACACATATGTCAAACCCCCATGCATATTTCTTGATTCAAGACACTCCTATTAGTTTTTTAAAACATTGTGAGTTAGTATCATCCTCTTAGTTTCCTTAAATATATTGAGTTGAGATCCTCCACCCGGTTTCTTTAAATACCTTGATTCAATACATTATACTCAGTTTACATTATACAGAAACATATTTCACTAGATGCAGTAAACTAGAAATAAAATACCAGAGTATAATCATCATATAATATATTATTGCATCCTCTTTTATGAATCACGAATCCTTACCAATTATTTTTAAACTAAATGTAATGGTGTTGTTAAACAACCTTAAAATATACATGTCTAACTATATGGGTTTTAATTCCACTTCATGTAATATATGTTGGAAGTCTCCCTGAAGTTTAATCCCAATACTAATATCTTCCCATCTCTCCTTCAAGAGGTGGTATATCCCAAACATTGAAATCCTTATTATACAATTATTATAAAAAAAATCCCCTTATATGAGGTGTATAATATTTATTATGTGATGGGAATAATATAACTTATCATTAATTTTCTAGTGAGTATAAGATAACATATATCTCATTTCCTTATGTAATGACTATATAATTACATTATGTCCTGAAATGAGGAAGACAAAACTGTTAGGATAAATACCACTTTTTTATATTTTATTTCTAAAATCACTACATGCTTTAATGTGAGTTAGATTTTACTATTAGTTAATAATTTGTGTTTTTGTTGTGGATATTTATTCTCATTACTTTAATGTTTATAAAATTTTTAGGCTTTACCCTATTCTTGTATAATAATAATGCACATATAAGTTCATTTAATGGAAAATAGAGTGTTGTAGTGGTGTGATCATTAAATAATAGAGAGTCGTATATATACATTGGAAAATGGAAGCATGCATCTGATAAAATAGTAACTTCACCTAAATAAATTGAAATCTAACAGTTGGATTTTTTTTCAATAGACGTACAAAAATTAAAATCGATGCTTCAAGGAATATGAGTAGACTATTTGGATATTAAATTTTATATAAAGTTGATTATGAGTCATGATGTGAAATCAAATTGTATTCTTTGAGTGATCTGATATAAATCCTTTTATTAGTGTGTTGTGATATACCAAATTTATCTAAAAAATCACTATTTTAATGAAGGAATACATTATAACATCTCCCATATTCCATGAAAATCATGGTTACCTTAACCATAATGATGTATGGCCCTCATTAATGTCTTGGGTTATTTTGAATAATTTTCTTAATAGTAACATTCCCCACTCATGGATGCTTTATCAATTTTGGAATTCACAACCACCATATTATAAGACACATATGTCATCACTTCATCATTATAATGAAATACAAAATATTTACCAGGATTAATAAAATAATCTCATGATTCAACATAATAGGGAAAAATGTCCCTATTGAGTAATCATCCACCACACCATATTAAGATTAATTTAGAGGGTCTCCTATGTTAAGAGGAACATACAATGATTCAAAAATGATAACAATTAGATGCACATGCCCAAATATTTTACATACTTCTCACTGTGTAAATCTTATTAGGGAATTACATAGAATAATCTGACTCATTCATCCAAATAGGTAGGCAACCTAATTCACTTAATACTAAATGATCATTGGTTGTAATAGGCCGATTCAAGGTGTTAACCTTAATCCATTACTAGATAAGGCCCTCTAAATTATATGAGTAACCAGAGGTATTTCTGGACAGTGGAATAATCCTCCACAAACTGAACCTACCGATTAATAATTTATCTATTAATAAGAGAGGTAATTACTTCTTCCTACCTACCTATGTTCCAATTCTCTTCCTGCTTTAAATCTGTTTTATATTAAGAAAAACTTGAATCCAAGGACCTGATGCTATACCCCATGGTAAAAGAAGTTTTATAATTCAAGACGAACTAAAAACCAAAAAAAATACTCTTTATTAGTTAATAATATTAAATAAACACACAGTGAGTGTCTCTATAGATTCCCAAATATTACTTAAATGCATTATTATTATGAGAGACAACTAATGAGGCAACATGAACTTGATCCTGATTAGAATCCTACAAATTCCATTGCCCATGATTAGCCACCTTCTTTGGAGCATGATGAAGGCCCAAAACATTCTAACCATCCTTGAATAAACAAATACATATAGAATTATTTTGTCACTACTCTAGAAAAGGAAAAGATAAATATCTTCATATTTTAACTCAATGGATAAGTAATAATTATATTTTCTTCACTTTTTTGAGGCATGGATTTATTCTCCTAGAAAATTTTAAGGACAAAAACCAATTTTACATCAAATTATGACTAATCAAATATATAATAAATTGGTTAATACTAAAAAAAATTATTATAAATATATCAAGGGGTGTCTCTTGAACTAAAAAACTTAATAAAATTCTTACCGAAATACAATTTATTATTCACTACGAATCCATGTGCTGAGCTACATAAAAGAACAAAATAGAATTGGTTATATGTATTATATAATTACTATTAAGAGTCATACTTAAATAATTATGTATTAGAAAAAGGATCATGCATATTTTCAATATCATAGACATCATCTTGTTTACTATTGACAGAAACACTCTCTCATGTTATGTACATCTTGTGAATTATGGAACCATAATTCCAAATAATATCAGGCACAATATCAAAATCATTTTGAGACAACCCATTATTGGTTGGATTTTTAACTATTAATTGATCCCAATAATTTACTTTTTGTTTTATTTATCAGTATTACATCTTAAATTCCTACAACATACCATTAACGAATTTTCAATGCACTTATTATACTTATATAAATTTGAGGGTTTTAAAAATTCAAAACATAACTCAAGACAATGCTCTAATGAAATTAGAATCACTATATACATTGAATAATCCTAGAGATAAATTTATAATACATTTTTCAAAATTATTATAACTATAATTATCTTTTTATTTTTCAATTTTAATTAGTACCCCAACAACTGAAGAAATTTCCCAAAGGATTTATGCATTCTAGACAAAAAAACCAATCTCATGAATGTGAATATATATTTGTGTTGAAAAATATCAAACAATATCAATTTTAAATAGGGTCATCAATTCTAAATTTATAAGAACTATATTTTATGTGAAATAAAACCAAATAATTATGCTTTTAGTTTTAGTTCATCTAAATAATAAACAATATGTAAAAATCCCTTAGTAATCAAAGAGACCATCTAGCCATCAAGTTTCCTTCTTCTCACACCTCTTAAAAATATATTATACCTATCCTAATATAACTTATTTACTATCATTATTATAAAAAAATATTATTATTTTGATATAATAACCATTATATACCTTTATTCCATTCATTATAAAATGAAAACATTTTACATGTTATGGTTGGATCATCACCCCCATGAACGATGTGTTTTATTTTTCTTCACCATATTAATTGGATGGTTACAAAAGTAGATTAAATAAGAAATACTATTTATGAAATTATTTATATTCTTTAAATTCAAATAAGTGTCTATATTTATAATATTAACAATAACTAGTCTTTATAAATTTAATCACAAAAAACATGCATATATGGCCACTTTTCTTACTTTGAATCTATTTTGAAACCCCATTGAACTATATTAATTTTATAAAACATAGATCGTTAATGAAATATACATATACAATTATGGATATGATGAAACTATGCTATATCACCTTTGACCATTATCAATGTACTTAATCATTTATGTAAGAATTGACTGAACAATCCAAAATGACCAATGTGATAAAAAATAATATAATAAATAAATAAAATTTCATAATAAATATAACCTTTGAATTGAAATATATTTGAAAATGTTCATAAATCATGTATCAAATAAACATAATATGGTTTTCCAAGAGGTTATATGAACAAAATAATAAATTCATGACTTGAGGTAAGGTTTTTTTATCTAAATTTGAATTCCTTGAGGCTCGCTTCTTATTATGCACCAACTTACATTTATATGTTATAAATATGACCATATTGATTTCTTATAACTTTAATAAATAATTAAAAATATTAGATTCAATTTTATTTAATTTTTCCATTTCACTAATCCTTTAACCCATACATTAAACATGTTGTAAGTGTAAATAACCTACCCCCAATAACCCATATTTAATTGATAAACTATATCATTGGTATTAGATAAAAGTAATCACACCCAAAGGAATGAATAGTTTTGTACTATTGGAAAACTACATACCTGAATATCAAATTACATTTAAAAATATAAAATAAAAAACAATATTTTATTTTAAAAAACCATTATTTCCTTTAGAATACCCCTTTTATGAAAATCAAAATGCACTTCCATGAATCCTAATAAAAGGAAACAAAAGAAATGGGTGAGCTCAAATGCTTATTAAACGAAATAATACAATACACTATAATAATTAAATTTATTTATATTATATTTAATAAATTTTAAGTGTATTTAAATTATTATCACCACAAAAAATTCTCACTCTATTTTAAATTGGTTCATATTTGAAATTTTGAAGTGTTTTGAGCTAAGTTGTGGAAATGAACTAATTCTAGAATTTTAACAATTTTTTATCACTATGGTATTTTTGGAATAAAATTTATAATAATTATCCAATTGGTGAATTTTTTTTCAGGGAATAATTAGGTTGTGCTCATCAACGTTTTCAACAAGGTCATGAGTTTAGTCGATCATTTAATGGACCAAAAAAACCATTCAATTTGGAAAATAATTTTTATTACAGAATTGATGCATCTTTAATAAATGATGCATAAAGATTTCCAATGGTTAAATAATGAAGTAAATACAAGTTAAAAAGAAATAGTATTTGATTAACCAATTTCAATTTATTTACCAAGATTAAATTAGTTCATTAATATATTAAAGTGGCATGTATAATTAAAAGAATCTGAACGATCACTTTATTGAGAAAATGTTTTTTTAATTATTTGTAAAATAGATTTTCCACCACGTTTTAACATTAGATAAAATTTTGTTTAGGGAAATATAACACTATTTTGAACAACATTTTTGTAGAAATTCATGCATTATTTGGACTGTATATGACCATAAACTGAGCCATCATTAAGGATACCGAAACTTGAAATCACCATATCCACCCCATTTTTCTTTATATTTCTTTCACGAAATTAATTTTCAAGGATGGATAGATTGATAGAGTGAGATATTTTGTAAAATATCTGATTGTAGATATTATAATTACATTAATTAATCAATAAATGAAGGAAAAAACTCCGAGTGATGGGGGGTAGTTAAGATCGATGTGATTTTCCCTTTTGAGTTTGTCATTTTCATTGTGAAATATTTCTTTCTGAATTATCTGGGAAATTTATTTTTTGAATGAATAAGGTATATTTATTTATACTTTTTATTTTATTCTATTTTTTAGTATTTTTTATTAAATTATTATTGTAAAATAGTTGTCTTATTTTTTTTATCTTTTTTGGGCGCAGTGCCCCGATTTAGAATCACATGTTAATCTTGTTTCGATAACTCAGAGGTCTTTAGAAAATGATATCACATTAATAAGAGGATAAAAAACCCTATTTTAGGCATCAATTTGGTTTCTAGGTAATATAAGTGTATAGTTTATGGTATTGAGGTAAAAATTGGATAATTTAATTAGAAGACATTGGTAGACAATGATAATGGGACGGTCCGAGGATTGCTCGTCCACTACTACTACCTTTAGGTTTATTTTTTAGTCTGGTATGATTATGGTTTATAATAACTAACATATATTTCTTACCATTATTTTTTTATATAATTTAATTTTTTTTAATAATTTATAATCCCAATTTCTAATTCTAATATTTAACATGAAAAAATTAATAACCTGAGATTTTGATAACTTAGTTTTATAACCTGCTCATGTGACAACCCCATAACCACCACTATACTTCATTTTTAGGGGGAAATTATTGACTGGGGTAACATAACTAAAATCCCTAGTATCAATTTATTACTGTTACTATGGGGGTTTTTATGATTTTTTGATTTGTTTTTTGAATTTGTGGTACTTTAAACATTAAAGTAGAGTCTTAAAAAAGGGTTTTCACATTAATTACTTCTATGATTATCCTGATTATCAAAAATATGAGGATCCAAGTCATGATGAATTTTAAAAATTTAAGATCCAAAAAAATACTTTCAGAATTTTAAAAAATAATTTTGTGATTAAATAGAATATTAAAGAAGTAAGAAAAAAAAAGAAATTTTGGTTAATGATTTAAAATAATTGAAATTATATAATGCTCAAAAAAATTATTAGGAAATGATTAATCTTGTCCCTACTAACTTTAATTTTGAAAATCCTTTTTTGGTTGAGGTGAGAAATTATTTTGAATCACTTTTTTCAAATTTAAAGCAAAAAATTATCACAAATTCACCAATTGATGTGCCTTTTGAAAATAATAAATGTTTGGAAAATTATTGGGATGACTTTATTGAAAATTAAATTCCATTTGAAATCCGTTCTTATGAAATTAAAGATTAAGAACCTTTATATGAATACTTGGCTAAAGAGGAAGAAAAACTTGATCTATTCACCTTTTTCGATCATAAGGTGGAACCTGAGCTATTTCCAACTTTAATAAAACTATTATAAACTCCTAAACAAACAAGTATCCTGAGAAAATATAATTAGATGCCTGAAATTTTGATCCAGTTTTTCCAGATTATTTTGATAATGAATTGCTAAAAAATATTCCCTATGTAGATTTAGTTCACATTGATTTGAGTGGAATGTATTTTCATATAAATGTGATGTGAAACAAAAAATTTAACAAAAATGGTGTGAACAATAAAAGAGTACATTAGTACACATGAGGATAGTGGTACTAAGAGAATTTTCCAATTAGAAATCATTTTTGATGATGAAATTGAAGATAAAAGACATATTGAGATAAAAATTTAGAAACCAAGGGATATTGTTTGTGAGAAAACATTCAGGGTATGTTTACCTAAAATTTTGGTATATCTTTCACTATATCATACAAACATCAAATTATAGGGGGGGTAGCTAACAGAATATGATTTTCAGAGCTTTTAAAAGATGGGTGATCAGAATAAGATTATAAAAAGTTTATTTCATAAGGTTTGTGACGAAGAAACTAGACCCACCCTTACATTAGGGATGATCAACTAAATTCTGAATATGGGTAGTGAAATCCTAGAACCCACTTGGGGGTTAACACTAAGTATATTTCCCATATATTTATATTTATTTATTAATTAATTATTTTAAATTTTTTAGATGCTTTGTTTTTTTGTTTGTTTTCATATTGCATCTTTTTGGATGATAGATTATGGCTTCCATTGATCAGTAAAAACCTAGTTGTGTGTTTAATATCTAATATTTTTTCCAATGTAAAATATTCTTGATTTTATCTTAACAATTTTATATACTATGAAAAAATAGTACATTGTAAAAAATAATTATAGTGGAGGAATATCCTTGGTTAGATTTATAATTTTGTCTCTTTTCTTTAATATTTAATATTTTAGTTTCAATTTCAATATTTATGTTTAATAAAACTTGTGACATTCAATGTAATATCATTTTTACATTGAAAAACACTGTCTATGAACTGGAAAAACTTGATTCATGGAACTAAATATAAATTATTGCTAAAATATTGTGTATTCCAATTTTGAATTTTAGAAATTTAGGGAAGAACCATTGAATTCCGAATCCCATTCCATGAATATTTTCCAATATTGTTAATAAATTGATCATGGGTATTATAACACATTTTATCATCTTATTCACATTGACCCCACTTCTTGAGTGAACAAAAGAAATCTTATTTAACTTTAATTTTTTTCTTTGAAAACCTTTGTACATTAAGGATATTTTGTTTAAAATGATTGATGAAATTTATTTGTGATTGAAATCCACTATTTCAAAAATTAAATATTCTTTATTTATCCTACCTTATTCATCTGAACATTAGGAGGCCTTATTAGTTGTGTAATACCTATTAGATAGCCACATTATAAGGAAATTTCCATATTCAACACCCTCTTTATGTGCATTTCATGATTTGGTAACACTTATGTATGAGAGAGATTTTTTTTATTTGTTACATCATGTTGAAATACTTTTTAGTGAAAAAAATAAAATCCTGGAGATACAATTGTTTAAAAAGTAAGAATTTTCGTTTGTAGTGAATCCAAATAAAAAAGTAAGTTGTGCTTTTTTAGAGCTCCTAAAGAAAAAGAAACTGTGGATTGTTGGAGCATTAAAACAAAAATAAATCGAAATTTTTGAGATGAAACTTAAGTAAAATTACAGATGAATTTGATATTTTATGGAACTTCCATGAAAGAAATTTTAAATTTAGATTGGAGATTATTTTTTACCAATAATAAAGATAAGAAGAACATACTTAAGTGAAAACTAAAATCATGAAAATTTTCTTCAACAATGAGAAAAACCATATATTTCTACTTCAAAATTTTATACATTTTAAAATCCACCAAACTTAAAACTTCATAAAAACCATTTCTATGTCTTTTTTATAGACAAAATTATTTAAATTAAATGGGTGGATATTTATAAATTTCTTAGGCCTATGGGAACCCATTCATTTATTTGCATGACAAAAACGTTGTTCAAAATGAAAATCATTTGTTAAAAGAGAAAACGTGAGGTATGAATCCTTGTGCATAGAAAAATAAAATTAATTGGATTAAAATTAATGAACATAATGAATATTTTTTTAATTTAGTATATTTAATTGGCATGGTAAGTTGGGTGTATTTATTTTGAGCTTTGTGAATTTCATCGACATGTGTTTTGAATTTTCATTGGAAAATAATTTTTATTGCTCACTTGAGTGGGAGTCCATGTGATATGTGGTTAGGGATTTATGAGATTATATTTTAGATATTTTTATGGAAATTTAAATGATTATTACACTAATATTTTTATTCTATTGGAAATTGAATCATTTTTTTAATTTTGAAGTGTTTTGAGCTATGATATAGAAATGGCCTAATTTTTTAATTTTAATATCTTTTCATCGCCTTTTTATTTTGGGAATAACATTTATAATAATGATACAATTTTTGTAATTATTTTTTATATAAATAATTTTTTTTCTAAGTCAATGTTTTCACCTGATTCATGTATTTATTCGATCATTTGGAGGCCCAAAAAAATAAATCAATTAAGAAAATTATTTTTCTGATAGAATTGAAAATCCATCAATAAATGATACATAAATTGTTCTATTGGTGTCAAAATGGAGTGATTCCACCTAGAAAAATCAGGACATAATTTTGAATACTCAATGTAAATTCCGTTATTGAATGAGGTCATTAATATAGTAATGTATCATGTGATATTATAGAAATCTAAATAGTTTGTTCTTCCAAAAAATCTTTTTTATATATTTCATATATAACATTTTCACCACATATCAATGAGAGATAATTTTTTAAGGGGAAATAGAAATCATGTGGAAAATGTTTATGAAGGATTATATTTATGATTTGTACGATATGTGACCTAAAATAAAGAAAACCTTCAGGATTTAGAAACTTGACAGCACCTTGGCCACCCTCAATTTCTTTATATTTATATCTTCATATATATTTGAGAGGATGGTTTGATTGGGGGAGTGGTATTTAATGGAAAATATATGATGGATGAGAGTAATAATCCATGAATTAATCTAGAAATGATAGTATAAACTCCAAGTGGTGGTAGGTATACAAGATATGATAGAATTGACCCTTTTGAGTTTGTGTGTTTTAGTGTAAACTCTTTTCTTTTGAATTATCCTTGATGTTGTTTTCTTGAAGAAAGTAGGTATATTTATTTGTGTTTTTAATTTATGATTTTTTTTGAATTTATATTAATTTATTATTGTAAAATAGTTTGGTTTTTTATTTAACATCATTAGGAGAAGTCTTCCTATTCAGAAGAACAAGTTCAACTAATTTCAATTTACTGGAGGTCTTTAAGAAATTAGAACACATTCATAAGTTAATTAAAACAAATATATGAGGTATAAATGTGGTTTCTAGTGAATATAGGTGTGTACGTTGAGTTACGAAGGTAGAAATTGGATAATTTAATTAGAATATATTTGAAAATTGTAATGGTAGTGTCAGAGGATCAATGTTTGTCTATTTCATCAACCATTAGATTGTTTTTTAGTTTGGTTTGATTTTTATTTCAAATAAATAAAAAATATTTATTGTCAAAATTTTATTTTCTATAATATAACTTTTTAAATCTTATTTAAAATACATATTTATAATTCTATATTTGATAAATGAAAAGGAACAATCTGAAAGTTTTATTACTTATTTTTGTAACCTCCTCACGAGATAACCCCATGGTCACCACTATACTACATTTTAAAGGGGAAATTATTGAATTATACATAGGATTGAAATCCCTAGTGCTAGAAAGAATAATATGAGAACAATAAATTTTAATCAAATATTTCTATATAAATAATGACATGATCAAGAAATATATACATGTATTTCATACTAAATCAAATAATCAGATGGACATAAAAATATGATTCTATAATGATGGAATGGATAATGTTGAACTTATAAAACATACTATTGAGGCCCTGTTTTATGACATCTAATAATATTGTTTAGATCTTCTACCAAGGTATCCACATATATAAGAATGTCCTCATCAAAAAACCAATATAATTTTCCTTATTAGACTTACTGATATATCAAGGGGATAAAATAGGGCCCACCAGATTCTTAATAGGTCTAATTCATTAATCATATGAAAGGTGTGGATAGAAATTCAATACAAAATCAATAAAAATATCCATGTTGAAAGATATCATACAAAATTTCATTATTTTCCCCAATAAAACGTATCATAAACCATCTAGATAAAAAATAAATATAGAATCGTTACAAAATATCCCCCATTTAATCATTAAAAAAATAAAGGGGTTTTTCTTGATTATTTGAAATACCATAATAATATTATTTGAAATATTCTTTGAGAGAATTAACTTTTGACATAAAAATTAGTTTTTGATACTAAAAATTTATATAATTATAAGGAAAAAAATTTCTTTTAAAAGAAGAATAGATAATATTAAAGGAAAATTCAAGGAAATGAGTAGTCATGATGGTGGAAAATTCCATTCATTTTTTACTAGTTAAAAAAACATTTCCTTCACACTTTTGTAAGAAAAGTCAAAATGAAACTCTTTTGAAAAAAATAAAGGAAGGGTTGTTTTAAACAATTTCATTAAAATAAAAACATGTGTAAAATTTTCATTAATATAGAGTTTTAAAATATTAAAATTATTATTTAAATTTTTTAAGGAAAATATAGATATAGTAGAAAAATATTCTCAACCGGGTAGAAAAACAAGGACATTTTTTCGTAAAACAAGGTTTTCTAGTATCTTGAGTACTTAAAGAGATAAAAACTATTTTTATATATGTAATTTTAATAAATTACCAAATTATAGGAAAATAAAATTTTTTCAGTATAAAGATTAAATAATTTCTACAATATAGGTTTAAACATAAAAAATACCTAATATTGATGAGATTATGAAATACAACCTTACCACTTTGGTAAATTACAAAATGTAATCCACATGAAGTAATAAAAAAAACTTAAGAATTAAAATTTTTTTGATAAAATATTCATTATATAACATATCACAAGAATTGTGTACAATACAAAATAAATATGTGGTGACATTTGTCTCACAGATGTAAAAGTGTGACGAAAAACTCTTATTGCAGTTCCGACTTCCATCATATACATTTTAACCTACAAAATAATAAATATATATTTATTAAAAATAAATTTAATAACCATAATGATATATATTAAACCATATATAATTTACTATTAATCCATTATCATCCATTTTTAACAATTCTATGTAAAAAATACAGTTCCAGGTAATAACTATGTTTTTTTGTATATTTTGGTTTGGTAGTTTCAAAAATTATACATTGATCATGGTTATATAATAACCATAAGGTTAATAATTATTTGAAGATAATATATTATCATTATATAATTATTTATAGTCATCTGTAAAAGTTATAGACTTAAAAATGATTTACACTGTCCATGGAGATGGTAGGAAGCACATATGCATGAACATACTTTTCACTTTTTAACAGATTGTATGAACAAAAAGTAAATAATAATTAACCTTTAAAGAATAATTTTTATATCATATATGTTATATAAATACATATATTAAATATATCCTTATTACCATCCATGTAAAGTAAAAAATGAAAATGAATCCCGTCATTGCGTGGAGGTGCTAGACCGCATGTATACACGAGCGACATTATCATATTCAAAAAGTTTAGAAGGTTAAAACGAAGTTATGGTATTAGAAATATATAAGAATTACTATCTTATAATGGTTATATATATTCATTAGTTGCATATTGTTAATAATACTTTTAAAGTGATTATGATAAATCTATTACACTATTACGTGGAGACCTTAAACCGTACTTACACATGCGTAATGTATTTGATTCTTGTTGGATAGAAAAGTGATGGAAAATGATTATACGAAAATAATAATAAAATATAAGTATAATTATTATAATTTAGTTATTATTTTAG
The DNA here is from genome assembly GCA_963277665.1 of Viscum album. Lineage (NCBI taxonomy): Eukaryota > Viridiplantae > Streptophyta > Magnoliopsida > Santalales > Viscaceae > Viscum > Viscum album. Next base: position 1,388,803,132 of record OY728126.1, on the reverse strand, counting down.
TATTATTACATTATATTTAGTGGAATTACAAGTAGAAATTAATTTGAAAGAGTAGTAAAAACAATTACCTTCTCTTTGAGAAACCTCATTTGGATTACTTCATAAGGACCCCGTGGTTTGTATTTTTGCTAGAAAAGAACCTAAATAGAATATATAAGTATGTTTATTAGATAATTATGATGGTTGTGGTCGATCTTTATTTCTCAATGTGATTTGAGGAAGTAAGGAAGGAGGTTCCCATTTATAATTAAGGTGAGGGAATCTTTTAAAAGTTTATAAACAATTAAAATATAATAAATTCATTTTATATATAAATGCTTCCCAATGGACAGGTATTAGAATATACGGTAAGATGGGGTATAAAAAGAATCAAAAAATAAAATTTATATTGGTTTATGTGATGTTTTAAATATTATTTGTTTGTTTAACTCCTTAATTAATATATTTTAACATTAAACTTGGAAAAATATTTTTCCTTCTTAAAGTGTTATGATTTTAATTATAATGTGAAAAATGGATAAAAAATGTATAATAGATGAATATTTAGACCATATATTATCCTCATTTTCCAATTTAAGTATTTTTATTATTTTAAAATAATTTAATAAAATATTAATTTGATAAAATATCATTAATGTCAATTTCGACACTATTCAAGTAATTTTACTTAAAAGACATAAAGGAAAAGGTGGAGTTAAGATATAATATTCTAAAATAAAAACAATTTTTCATAATAATCAATAAATATTTTGGAAATCTATAACTGATTCAAATTATATCACTTTAAATTATTTTCAAGTCCTTTATTGTATTTTTTTAATTGAATAAATAATACGCCGCGTTGCATAATAATTTATGGTAATCATAATTAATAAAAGTTTTAATTAAATTAACATCTTAAAAATAATTTAACTATTTTAAAAATATAAATTTATATTTTTTTATAACTTTCCATTTTTCATATATGAAAAATTAAGATATAATTAAAACTAAGCGACTGTAATTTATAAACATTCTTTGATTTAAATATTATATTATCCATTTTCATGAGAAATATTTCATTAAAAAAGTAAATTTTGATCCTATGATGATAATTATTAAATTAAATTCATTCAATAATAATTGATATGAAATACTATGACCTTATTACTTAGTTTTAACCTAGATTAAACCAATTTACCCCTTATTGAGGTTAATAAAATGCAACAAAAATATGTTTCTCAGAAAAATTATTTTTTTTATGTATAAAAATATTTTCCACCAAATTCAATCATAAAATTGATTCCATTAAATACAATTTTATTACTTATGTTATAAAATAACTTATTTTTATATTAAATTTTTCAAAATTAATATAAAACTTTTAAATTTCTTGAAAAAATACATTTTTCAATAATAATTTAAATTTTTGATATTCATCAAAAAAATCAATATTTTCATTAAATGATCAAAATTAAAAGTAAGATAATTTTTATTTTATATCCTTAAAAATATATTTTTTAGAAAATAAAATTTATATATGTTCAAAAAATATATTTCAACAATTACTATTAAAAATCATTAAAAATCCTTTTGAATGAAATGTATTTCTGAAAGATAAAATAACCTTTTTTTAAAATTGAACACTTATTTTCAAAGAATTAATTAGATCAATTTTATTAAATATTCCATTTATATTTATTTATTAATTTGGTTAATACTATTTGTAGCCCTAAATTCAATTCCTAGGCTATAATTGTTTCAATAAATATTGTTAATTTAGTAGTATATTGTGGTTCGTTTAGACTCGATGTTGCATGTTGCTAACATTATCTAATATAGAAGTTTTTTAAAATATGAAGGTGTCGTAGTAAGATTTTTTATTTAAAAATTTAATTTCATTGAGTTATAAAATTTTTTCTTGAACATTTCCATTCAAATATTTTATTCTTAAACCCTATTATTTCATTATATTTTATTACCTCTTTATTTTTGGGGGTTATATGTCATATTAACATTTATCCTCCCTTTGGTTAACAATTCAACAAAATATTTTTTGTATTTGGATTCAACATTATCTCTTTTTTATGATTGATAATATATTATTTCTATATACATATACTTTATATTATTATAAGAACACTCATAAATATATTTAAATGATTTTTAAAGTTCATTTTGAATTATATTTTACTTTATTTAAAATGGTATGAAAAGATTTTTTTTGAAATTTCCTTCATGGTTAATTTTTTATTTCATTAAAAAATATTGGAAAGAAAATAATTTTCAACATTTACCACATGAGTAACATTTCTTGATTTTATAACCATTTTCTTGAAAAATACATTATATAAATTTTCAATAGTTTTTAAAATAAAATATATTTCCCATTTTTATGTGATATTTTTTATTTTAAGGTTAATGTTTTAGAAGAATAAATAAATACATTGGACTCCAATTATATATATTTTTTATCTTCACTCCAAATTTCATATTTTTAATTAAATTTCTTTTGAAGGATTCAATATATGGAATTATTTTAATATTATGATTTTCAATATTCAATTTTCACGCCAAGAAATGGATTTTGGAAAGTGACATAGATAATTGTTTTCAATAGTATGACAAAATAGTTATGTTATTTAAATTTTTCTATAGTTTTCTTATAAAACTTTAATGTACCTATCTCTTTTGGAGTTATGTTTAATGTGTTATGCTATAAAGTATTCTATTACTTTATTTTTCAAACCTCACATTGTTTGTAATGGTTATTTTCTATATCACTATTATTCCATATTTTTACTTAATTTTTGTCATTCATGTACATATACTTTTTCATAGATATATTCTATATTACTTCCATAATTTCAATATTTTTTTCTTTTATCTAATTTATCATATAAATATTACTCTATATTGTGTCATTTTGAGTGGTTAGTACCAAGAAATTTATTGCACTTATTTTCTAGGGAAATATTGACATTTAATAAACTTGTTATTTTTATATAAATGAGTATTGATTACTAAGAAATTTTGGTTATATATTATACTATTTATTCATTCTTACATATAATAAATTCCTTGGAATTAATTACTAATGGTTGGGTCATTGAATTATATATCTTCTTGATGCATCGGTAGGTCCAATGAGAAAATATTTTGGGTATTTGATTTAAAACACTATAATAGAAATTGTGTTTAGAGGTGGTTTTTTAGCAGCAGTTCTGGGAACCACCTCTAAACCTTTTTTTAAATGGTTTCGCGGTGGTTTATAATAAATAGTTGAGATTTTTTTTAACATTGCCAACCCTTCCCCCCATCCCGACCATCTTCTAACCCTACTTTCCCCGCTTCCCCCGCTTCCCCTGGCCCCTGACTTCCTCCACGACCCCGACCCCCTGTGACACCGGTGACCACACGACCCCAGCTACCCCGCGACCCTGGAGACCCCGCGACCTCGGCAACCTCGGACCCCCGCGACCCTAATGACCCCACGACCCCACGACCCCGCTTCACCCAGCCCCCCGACCCCGATGGCATAGATATATTGATCCTTTAACTCTTTTTTATCCTTTTTTTCTTCTCATTATTCATTTAGAGAATTCTTCAGCAGTCTTAGTGGTCTGTATTTTTATGATTTTGTGATTATGTGTTTCCTTGTTTCATTTGGAGTCCTTGGTTAAGTAATGTGATTTGGGGACTTAAATTGAGGTTTTAAAACCTTTACAAATCTTTTTTTGTTTTTTGATGATGTAAGACCAAACTTAGTGATACCCATGGAATATGCTAAAACCTTGAGAATGGTGAAATAAATTAGTGAATATTAAAATGAGGTAAATGTTAGAGCGAATGTGTTCTAAATTATAATTGGGAATGTGGGTGTGGTTAAAGAGTAAAATGAAAGTATTATATGTAATTTGTTTGAAATTACCAAGGGTCTCTTGAAATGGTTTGAAATATGTGTTTGGGATTTTAATCTGGTTATGAATTTTATATGATGAAAATGATTCTTTGAAGGTGGGTTTTATTATGATATTTCAAATGACTATTTGAATTTGGGGTTTAAAAATATCTTAGGAATACTATAAATTGTTGGTTTGAATATTTTATTTAGAAATGAAATCCTTAAGGATTTTTTTAGTTTTAAAAGTGGAATCCCCATGTTTTAAGTGGTGGATTCGAAATTATATCAAATGAGTACTTGAATTGTGTTTATAAAATTATTTGGTTTTAAAGGTTTTTTGGGACCATAATAATTAATTGGATATATTGTTTAGTGAGATATAACCCATGGGGATTTTGTTGTCATGTTAAAATTGTTATGAAATGAACTAAATGATGAATGTTACTAGTTAACAAACCATGATAAGGGGGTGGATAGAATAATGGTATATGTGTAATGGGTTTTGTATGTGAAAGATAAATGTGTTAAATGTTTATGGTTATAAATGGTAAATATGTTCAATGGTTGTGTTTTTTAGTTGATAGATTAGTTAGTGATAAAGGATCATGTTCACATGGATTAATAGTGGGTGGGGTATTGGATTGAGGCTCCTCCAATGGGTTGATCAGAATGATACTCTAGGACTACCAAAGTATTGCATGGGTTAGGGAGTAATACTGAGGCTCTATGTCCCTAATTAAAGTAAGTGTAAATTCACCTAGATTGAGGCTATTGGGTGAGGTAATTCACATAGACATAGGTTCTTAGAGGAGGTAATGTTACTGTAATAATGCTCCATGGTGGGTTAATGCACCTAGACTGAGGCTCCAAGGTGGGGTGATTGATATGATGCAGTTTCCCAGGTGTCTTTGGGAAATAGGAGATGGCTAGTTACACACAGGGTTCTTGGTATGATGTAGTTGACTAGGTATCTTTAGGTGAGATTATATATAAGGTATTAGAGCACTTGGACATATGAAATTGGAGTTTAGTTCAAATAGGTTTGGCTGATAAAAATTCCGGCGTCCATATGTGTGTTCCAATATCCTTCATGTTATATCCCAGTGAGTTACAAATAATTCTTGGTTCCCATTGATGATTAGTTAGTGTATCCCATTTCCTACCTAGATTGAACCCATAGACCTTGCTTTTTTTAATTAGGAACCATTTCTTGGTGGATATTTATATAGTTATTTAGTAATATCTTGGCTCTTAGTTATGTTCATTTCTTATTTTAGTAATTTTTTTGTTTTAATGTTTACTATATAATGTGTTAAATCTACCAATGTGTTATCTAGGAATTGTAGATTTTTTACTGAAACGGATAAATCTTGTGATTTATGTATTTTAAAACTTCTATATGTGAATAATAAACTCTAGAACTATATTTAAAATAAGTATTTTTGAATCTTTTTTATAAAATTAATTACAAGATATTTCTAGGACTATTTATATCACACTTTTCATACACATTCATGTGTGTGTGTATATTCTATCATTTCATTCTAATTCCAAGATTTTGATTTCTAGTTATTTTTTTCCTCTTGTTCCATTAATGGACATTGTAATGTTGTGAATTTTTGGGGATCACATGGAGATGTTTTGAGTTGTGAATATGGTTGTGAATTTTTTTGGGAACTTTTATTGTGAGATAGTTCAACTAGGTTTATTTTGTATTTTATTTCTATATATGTTATCCAAACTAGATTATTTGTCATTAATATTTATAGTCTTGGATGAAAGTAATCACTTTCATTGAATATTATGTTTCTGTAATCTTACACTATCATATATATGAATTTATTTCTCTATTTAGTAGTAACTATGTGTTTTATTTTTTTTTATTGTGTAGGAACATTGTGATATACATGGTTAAAAGATGGATCACATTACCGAGGAACACACCTCTGTATGTTAAGGGTTTGAATGAGTTTTTAGATTTTTCAATTTCTAATCGATCCGTTGAAGGGAGAATACGATGCCCAAGTCCTAAATGTAAATTTAGAACATGGTTGAAGAGAGATGTAGTTTATGAACATTTAATACTGAAGCAATTCCCTGGTCAATATTTGTGTTGGAGTTGGCATGGAGAATCGAACATTACAGAAATATTGAGCACTGATTTTAATCCATAGAATGAGGTCCCAAGTTCATCTACAATGTAAAATGAAATGCAGAACCTCATAAATGAGGCATTCAGCACTGCAAGACACCACAATCACCATCAAAACAAATCAGAACAACCAGAAGAGGGTGCTTCAAATTGTAACGTGACAAGTGATGATTTTGAGACCGTAACATAGACAAATCAACATTGTAACATATAATTGGATCCTCCTCTTGATTCTGTAGACCCAAATGTAATAGAAAACTTCACTGAGGAAAATGAATTTCACGATTTAGTTGACGATGGAAATCAAGAGTTGTATAGTGGGTGTTTAAAATATTCAAAGCATTCATTTCTGCTAAAGTTGTACCATATCAAATGTCTATTTGGAATTACAAATAAGGCAATGTCCATGATACTGTAATTAATTCATGTTGCATTTCTTGAAGCAAAAATCCCAGAATATTTTTATGATATGATAAAAGTTGTTTACAAGCTTGGTCTGAATTATAAAAAAATACATACATGTCCCAATGATTGTATGCTTTATTGGGGAGAGGATTAAAGTAGGAAGAATTGCAAGAAATGTTCTTCTTCTAGATGGAAGTCAAAGGGTTACGTTGGAAGTCTAAATGAACATAATTTCAAGGAGAGGAAGAAAAGGAAAAGACCTGCAAAAGTTTTACATTACTTTCTTTTGAAACCTCGATTGAAAAGAGTATTCATGTCATCAAAAACAGCTGAACACATGAAGTGGAATTCTATAGATAATAACAATGATGGTTTAATGAGACATCCATGAGATTCTTAATCATGGAATATATTTGATTCATTACATCTAGATTTCTCAGCTGATCATAGGAATGTTCGATTGGGATTGGCTACCATTGGGGAAATATTTATATAAATTTTGGGAGAATATATGACTAAGGTATATATTGATTGGTATTTAATTAATATTGGTTTTGGAGAAACTATAATTTTTAATTATAGGATCATGTGGTTCCCTAAATTATGGTATGAAGACATATTATATTAACCTGGATTTTAATATTTTAGGGAAATTTGGATTGTAATTAATTAGTGGAAACCCATAGGGTAAATTTAAATATGAGAATACAACAATTTTTTTTGTAAATTAAATATCATATGGATTCCTAGTATTGAAATAATTTTCTTGAAACTAAAAGTGTTTATATGATATATATTTGATTAACTTAGGGGTTAAAATCATGAAAAATGTTGTTTGAGTATTAAATTAATCTTCACTTAATGCATTAGAAGAGGGACTAACAATACAGATGGTTTTACACTCCTAGGGGATATTCTTTGACTGATTTAAAATCAATCTAGAATCCACTATAATGGATTCACATAATTTTTTTATCTTGATTCATGACTATGTTAATAATACTATAATATATTTTCAATGGTGAGAGAAATTAAAATAGCGAGGACATAATTTATTTTATGGGTATAATGTAATGCCCTGAGATAGTAATTTGTGTTTTCTTTGAAATAAACATTATTTTGAATCACATGTATTATATAAAAAATGAAACTAAAATGAACCAATATATATTTTACAATTAATTATAAATATTAGTACATTATGATAATAGAATGAGAACTAAAAATTAGAAAATTTCAAGAAAATTAAAAACATAAGTAAATAAAAAATAACCAAATTGTATTATTGTAAAAATAAATTTTATTATTTTAAATAATAATTTATTTTGTTCTTATACAAAATAAATGAATAAATTTAATGGTAAAATGATAAATAATTAGTCGGAAGTGATTAAAACCATTCAGTGTAAAAAAGACTTATTATTTAAAGAAGTATGTTTTTCTATATATTATGTATTTTTACCATAATAAAGTAAATTGATCACATTTTAATAATGATTTTAATAAATTTTATATATGATATATATAAAATTAATAGTAATTTAATTATATTACTTTGAAAATTAATTAGAATAAATTCAATTTATTCCTAATAATACATTTTCTAAAAACCGTTCTTCCACGTTTTTCATTATTATGTTAAAATTAATTTATATCATTTCTAGAAATTTAATCAAGTAAAATAAATTTAATATTTTCAGAAATTCATATAAAAATTATAAAATAATTTTATTTTATTTTTGGATATATAAATAAGTTTTCATTATGAAAATTAGTCCCCATGGTAAAGGATAAAATGAGGTAAAAATGTTAAATAAGGAGGTAAAAGTCTCAAAATATCACATAAAATCATCTTTGAATTGGATAAAGAGGAATTTACTAAACTTATATTATATCATTACCTCCAATTATCAATTTCTTATTCACATTTATTGAATATTTAATTTTTTTTAATATTAATAAATTAATATTTTCAAAAAATATGACATCTGGCACCTATAAAAGGACCAATTCACCACCCCACTTTTCATAACACCTAAAACATATTAGATTGAAAAAAATATACCAAAAATAGTATTAAAACCTATTTACCATGTAAAGACCTGTAAATTTCAAGGTAAATTTTTTCATAATTTTCCTTGGGATTTTACAAGAACGCAGTTTCTGACGGCACCTGATTCCGAGGCCCGGTGTGCCCGGAATCAATTTCCGAAGTTTAGCTCGGGTACATTCAGTAAATGAATGAGCGGGTTTCCTTACTTTTGAACTGGTGCTCAGAATCGAAATCTGAGGGCACCGATGAAACCACAGCGCTGGTAATTGCTTCAGCACACCATTTACAGAGTTGCAATTGCTTGGGTGAGGTTATTAATTAAATGGGTTAACTAAAGAATTAAATAAAATATTGTGCTACAAATTTTATTTCTATTCTAGGTAGTTTAAACCTATGCTTGGTAATTGGAGTGGGACCCACTAGTATCCTAACTCTACTAGGTAGGATATTAGTGAAGTGGGGACCACATGAGCCCCACCCATTCAAATCCATTTTTAACCTCCCTCTCGTGCATTTAATATGTAACTCACCCGCACCACTTTTAAATACCAAGCCAACTCTCTTAATTAATGAATTGAATTAAGTTATGTAATCAATTCTTGGATTCATTTTAAATTTCAAATTGAATGTTGGATTGTGTGTGTTAATTAAATAAGACAAAGTCTTATTTCATTAAGGTTTATTTCGTTGTGTGAGAAGGTTGGAGAGGATTTTCTCAAGTCACCCCACTTCTTAACCATCAGAGAGCAAGGCTTAATAGAGAGCTTGGGACGTCTCTACATTCAGGAGATTGTACGGCTTCATAGTCTTCCATCATCTATCGTCTACGATCGAGATGCTCTCTTTACTTCCCAGCTTTGGAAGGGGTTGCAGGAGGCCTTTGGGATGCAGCTACATCTGAGCACCACCTTTCACCCTCAGGCGGATGGTCAGACGGAGAGAACCATTCAGACTCTCGAGGACATGCTCCGTGCATGTGTCCTCGACTTTGGTCGCAGCTGGGAGGACCATCTACCCTTGGTGGAGTACGCGTACAACAACAACTACCACTCCACCATCCGGATGACACCATACGAGGCATTGTACGACCGACGTTGCAGATCATCTCTGTGCTAGACAGACCCGGGGGTGTCATCACTTGTGGGACTGGAGATGGTCCAGGCCACGACAGAGAAGGTCTAGGTCATCCAGGAGCGGATGAGGACAGATCAAAGTCGACAGAAGTCTTTTAATGACAGAAGGAAGAGACCACTAGAGTTTGAGGATGGCGACCACGTCTTCTTGTGGGTCTCACCTCGATGTGGATTACAGAGATTTGGCCGGGGCGGCAAGTTATCTCCGCACTTCATCGGACCATTTCAGGTCCTCAGTAGGATAGGCGAGGTGGCTTATTGCCTGGCTCTACCACCTCAGTTACACTGGGTGCACGACGTCTTCCACGTATCTCAGCTGAGGAGATATGTGCATGACCAGACGCATATCATCGACCATGGAGAGTTGGACATTGACGATGGGGAGACTTTTGTGGAGGTCCCGGTGGAGATTGAGGATCGACAGGAGTGGGTCCTTCGTGGACGGTCGATATCTCTAGTGCGCATCAGATGGCAGCAAGAGAACCTCTAGGAGAGCTCTTGGGAGCGGGAGGCTCAGATGCGTGCTCAATACCCACATTTGTTCCCCTAGTTTTGTGTCATATCTTTATGGGGACCTAAATCCCTGAGGTGGGAGTAATGTAATGACCCATAAATTTCAAGGGAATTTTTTTTAATTTTCCTTGGAATTTTACAAGAACACAGTTTCAGACAGCACCTGATTCCGAGGCCCGGTGTGCCCGGAATCAATTTCCGAAGTTTAGCTTGGGTACGTTCAGTAAACAAATGAGCGGGTTTTCCTAACTTTTTAACCAGTGCTCAGAATCGAAATCTGAGGGCACCGATGAAACCAAAGCGCTGGTAATTGCTTAAGAAAACCTTTTTCGGAGTTGCGATTGCTCAGGTGAGGTTATTAATAAAATGGTTTAACTAAATAATAAAATAAAATATTGTGCTACAAATTTTATTTCTATTATATGTAGTTTAAACCTATGCTTGGTAGTTGGAGTGGGACCCACTAATATCTTAACTCCACAAGGTAGGATATTAGTGAAGTGGGGCCCACACGAGCCCCACCCCTTCAAATCTTGTTTTAACCTCTCTCTCGTGCATTTAATATGTAACTCACCCGCACCCCTTTTAAATACCAAGCCAACTCTCTTAATTAATGAATTGAATTAAGTTATGTAATCAATTCTTGGATTCATTTTGAATTTCGAATTGAATGTTGGCTTGTGTGTGTTAATTATATAAGACAGAGTCTTATTTCAATAAGGTTTATTTCGTTGTGCGAGAAGGTTGGAGTGGATTTTCTCATGCTTGGGAATCTTCATCATCCTCCTTGAAGAACATGAAGAACACACCGTCACAGACGAAGAACGCCGACCTCCAACGAAGGACGATGAGTAACGCTGATTCCTCAGAGATCAACGACGCGACACCGTGTACCGTGACACCGACAGTCCTCTTCTCCGTGACACCGTGTACCGCGACGCCGTGTACTGTGATGTCGTGTACCACAACACCGACGATCCTCCTTCCGCGACGCCGTCTTCCGCGATGTCCCTTTCCCGCGACAAACCCCGTTCGGCGACTTCATCAAGGTAGGAGTTTGATTTTGGTTCATGAATATTCTTGACCATCCAAATGTCAATTTATTATCCGCTTGATATCAGATTAATGGGAGGGGGCCGGAACGCACAAACACGGCCGACCCTCCTCCCCCATTGATGATGTGTTTGTCGCGACACGAACAAAGGTAGCACGTTTCAACGACACCACGCGGAAACAAAGAAGAAGCATGATGCCGTCACGCAACGCCATTGAGTCCGAACAAAGCGACGGCGCCGTCACACCGCGCCGGAGAACCACGAAGATGCTGCGATTGGAGCAGGGCCGTGGTGGAGGGGCGCGGTGCCATCGCGCCATTTTGGTCGGACAAGGCCGCGACTCAAATCCGCAGCGGTGCAAGGCGGGGCGGCCGAAACCGCCAGCCGCTGGAACCTCGGAGGGGCAGGACCGCAGGGTCCCACGGAGGCAGCACCGGCTCGCCGGACCGGGCCTTCCATTTCGGAAGGAATCGGGGGTTGTAACCCCCGGCTGGAAAAGGCAGCGGCCCCCACGTGTGGTCGCAGTTCAATCATGGGGGGCAGCCCCCCCCCCTTCCTGCAACGGCTCGGCCAGCACTGAGCTGGCCGTGCGGGGTGCGCTCGCGCCGGGCCAACCGGCCACCCAGGCGGGGCCGCACCGGCGGGGCCGGGCCGCGCCCTAATGGTCCGGACCCGGACCCAGCACGGGTTGACCCGTTTCGGGCTGACCCAGGGGGTCTTGGGCCGGGTCGGCCCGGGCCCCAAACCCCCTAAAACCGGACAGGTTTGTTCTTTCACCCGTATCTTGGGCTACAGACCTCTGATCGATGCACCATCAATTGCGATGCGATTCTTGGATCTAGACGGTTGTTTTGGTATATTACACTCAAGGATTTTGAGAACTTTGGGTACGGAAGGGTTAATTCGAACACAAAACCAACCGGGCCCTCTTAGAGGAAACACTTATAACTTGAGCTCTGGACGTCCGATTGACGTGCCGTCGACTTTGTTGGATTCCTCTTAGTGAGACAGACCTTTTGGATTACTCCGCTCGAGGTTTGGATGAAGTTGGAGTGAAGTTAGGTTGGTTTTGACTTAAAAACCAACCGGGCCCCTGGAACAAAAAAGCCAATAACTCTCAGACCAGGCGTCCGATTGACGCGCCGTCTGTCACGTTGAGTTTCTCTTGTCGAGAAGGAACTTTGAGATACATCAACTATGGACTACGTGTTAGTTGATGTATCAACCCCTGGGCTCATGGAGCGGACCCTCCTGGAATCGATCATGCTGTGTGCGGGAACCCTAGAGCTGGCTGCATTTGCGATGATGACTGCACTGTAATCCTCCGTGGGTTCGGCAGTGATGAAGACTGAACTGAAATCCTCCATGGGTTCGGCAGTGATGAAGACCGTACTGAAATCTTCCGTGGTTTTGACGACGATGAAGACTGCACTGAAATCCTCCGTGGGTTTGGAAATGAAGAAGACCGTACTAAAATCCTCCGTGGGTACGACGATGATGACTACTGTTCTTGTATCCTACGTGGCACTGGCAGTGTTTGACTCTGTTCTTGCTATCCTACGTGGGTCTGGCAGAGTAGCTGGTCTGTATCCTTTGTGGGTCCGAAAACTTAGCTGGTTTAGTATCCTACGTGGGTCTCAACTTAGATGAATCAGTGGCTACATCTGATCATCTCTATCTCCTTACGAAGAAGTATACCTGTGTGAGCTGAGTCTTGACTTTCAATCAATATCTTCGATATGATTGACTTTCTTTCCTATGTGGATTGGGTTGTGTTATCCTGTGTGGATTGGGTTGTACTCCTATGTGGACGTGATCGAACTTGGGCTCGGATGTTGGATCCTAATGGGAATTGATGACTTAGGTATATGTATGGGCATATACATAAGTAGTGTTGGTTGTTACTTTGTGATTGTATCTTATCTTTTGTGGATTCTAGGAGACCTTCGGGGGTCTCGGGGTCCCTACTGAGTAGCATATACTCACCCCTGCACAGGCTATGCCCGCACTACGTTGTGTTGGATGCAGACGACGAACAACGCTGATCGTGGTTGAGGCTTGTGAATAAAGTCAGTACCTCGAGGTGGACCACTGGGCGGGGCGTACACGGAGAAGATGGCTGGACTCGAGGAGCTGAGGAGGCTATCTGTACCCACCCTTTAGGTGGGACTTCCAGTGGATGGCTCGACGTTGCTGCTTTACTTCAATTGCTATACTTATTTCCAGTTGTACCTTATTTTCATTTTGGGTTTTTATTCTGGCCCATTTACTTTCTGCACTTACTATTGTACCCAGTTTTACTTAGTGTTTACTTCTGCTTGCTTACTCTGTGGTGTTTGTTTACTTTATAAAGGCAATGCCTTCCCCTTTTTGTCGATATTTACGCCTTGGTGCTAGTCGCCAGCTCCTGGCCTATGGGAGGCGGGCTTGGGGTAGTCATGACACGGGTCCCGAGGACGGGTCGTGACATACCACTCCTTATATGTCTTATTATTACCAAAATACCAATTTAAGAATTCTTAAGGAGTGATCTGCAAAGGGATATGAAAGGAAGAGATAATTTTTTTAACCTAGTTCATTCATGTTTCTTTCATCTTCCACCTCCTCCAAATACATTATACCAATAACAATTGAAGTAAATCTATATAAATTTTATAGTTAAATTTTTTATGTTTACGTATTAACCATTATCTTCCTTTCTCCAAATCATTAAAAAATTAAAATGTCAACTATGTTACGCCCGAATTACCTCCACAAGGAACGATATATCTCATTTTTCATTAGCAACATATATGGATGGTTATAAAAGCAGTTTTAATGAATAAAGATTATATTTATGACATTTTATGAAATATTTAATGTAAATTAGGAATTATATGAATAATATTAATGATAAATTGTCTATAAATTTAACCTCTTAATTTGAACACATGGATATGCTTATATGAATTTTAATCTATTTTTGAAAACATATGAAAATATATAATTTTTTCTATACTATAATGTTAAATAATATATTTAAGTATAATTATTTAGATTATGAAACTATTTTGCAACACCTACGACGTTGACCAAAGTTCGCAAGTAGTTTCATTGGAATTGACCGCACAACCCTGAATGGTCAATGATAGAAAAAACTATAAAATAAATGAATGACATATGATAATTAATAGACCATAAAAATTAAATATACAAGAAAAATTATATGAATCAAGTATATAAAAAACATATTTTGGTTAATGATAATGTTATATGCACATAAAAAGTGAGTCAAGACTAGAGATAATGGTTCTTGGTCATAATTTCATGTCCTGGTGAAATGATTCTTATTATGTGCCAATTTATTATTATATACAGTAAGTATTTACTTATTTACTTATTATTTGTTAAATAAATTTCTAATCTCAGGAGTTTGACTTTCATTTAATCTCTCCATTTTATTTTTCTTTCGAATCAAACATTATCAATGTCTAAAGGGTTATTGTTAACTTAACTTACTTTTATTGAGTTATAACCATTATTGTTTGACATAATCCTTTTAATTTTTTTTATTCCACCAAATTATTTTTTTTATATTTCATTTAGTATTTTTATTATGTGTTTTAAGATACTTCTTGAAATTTTACATCCATCTGGTTCACTATTCAAGCAAACAATAGCTTTTATGTGGTCTCGACCTTATATCTTCTTTATAGTCGGAAATAATTTTACTTTAAATCTAAATTATTTATTTATTAAAAAGTATACTTCTAAATATACATAAATTCTTTCTTAGGTGCATTTTACATTACCATTGTTGTTTCTTACCTTGGTTTAAAAAAATCTTTTTATCTTATTTTTCATGGGTCATTTTTGAATTCCCTTAAAAAAGCGTGTAAATAATATTTTTTACATTTAACACATGAGTTTATTTTATTTATTTTATAATTATTTATATTAATAAATCAACCAATTATACTTCTATGTGGTTTTTTAGAATATCCTAGTACTATTATTCTATAAATGTTGGGTTAATTTTTTAGAATAATTAATATAGGTACATATGTATATTTTATTGTTTGAGGAAACATTTCCCATTTTTATTATAATTAATTTTTAAGGTTTATATATTCGGAATTATTTAACAATTAGATATTTCTATTTCCACTTTTCTCCCTTAAAATTGATTTTTGAAAGTGACATAGAAATTATTTTTACAACTATATTACATAACTTTAATGAAAACTATTTTTATATTTTTTCTTCTATTTTCTTCTCAAACTATAAACGATAAATAAATTTTTGAGTTATATTTAATGTATTACTCTATAAATGATCATATTGATAAAAAGATCATGCCTCACCTTATTCATAAGGATTATTTTCTATATCACTCTTTATCTCCCTCTTCAAATTATATTTCTATTTCATGTCCATATTATTTTTTATGAATTTATTCTAGATCACATACACTATTTGAATATTGTGTTTTGTAGTTTTGAATTATCCATAAATATATTACTTTGTACCATGTAAATTCTTAGGGTTCTTACTAATAATGCTATTCTATTTACTGATTGGACATATATTGACATTCCATATACTTGTTATATCAATGAAAATGTTTTTTCATTACTATAAAATACATGTAATGTATTTTGTTTTTTATTAATTACTTAATACATTGAAATCATTGAAGTTAATTATATATAGGTAGGGGAATTGGAATATATTTCCCCTCAAAGAGTCATTAGGTACCATGAGAAGAAGTAGCGTGGGTATTTTGTGTAATCCTTTCATAGTTATATATGATTCTTGTAACGAGTCCCTAAAAATATTTTTATAATGTATGGGATTATATATTCCATCTCTATGAAATCATTTATTATTTTCCATTTAATTATATAAATTGTAATGTAATGAATTTATATATTACATGATTATTTTATAATTTATATGGCATTTTTTTTATAATAATTATTTTTATTTCTTAAATTCAAAGACATGAACAAGGACAATGAGGAGACGAAACCCACTGGCCCTATAAGAAACAAGGCCAATAGAGCCAACTGAGTCAAAAAACAAAAAAGGTCAAGGGGGCCTGAATAAGTGAAGCCCAAGAGCATCCTTAATAGCGACGTCCACACCGGTCGGAGGAAGAGACCCAAGGGAGTTGAACACAAAAAGAGGGTGGTCGTGGGATGCCATAGCGGCAAAAGTGTCAGCCAACCGGTTACCCTCCCGCCACGTGTGAAGGACATCAATGTCACTAGAAAGTAACGCTCTGCATTTTCGAATGATGTAGGTGATCTACCACGAGGGGGGGGGGGGGGTGGAATCAGCCTTGAGGGAATCCCAAATTATTTAAGAGTCTGTTTCCACTGAAGACAAGGGAAGAGCTTTTGAAAGACAAATTTCAAGGCCACTGTGCATCGCCTTGGCTTCTGCCACCAGGGAGTCTCTTTCTCCGTAGAAAGCATTGAATGCCAGAATGACTAATCCCGAGGGGTCCCAAACAGCCCCTCCTCACTTCATTTACCGCTGCCCATAGGCCCCATCAGTGTTAAGTTTGAGCCCATAAGAGGGGGGGTGCCATCTCACCCAGGCACCACGCTCCGGAGGAGTAGAAAAGGCTAGAAGGCCAACTCTGTTAATGTAGCGACGGAGGTAGGGAAAGGCTTCATGGTGCTTATGAAGGGGGATAGTTCAGCGTTGAGAAATCTAGTCCAGAGAAGCAATCCATGGTGGGAGCGGTGAGACCCAAGGTGATGCGCCTGGTTGCGCGCCTGCCAGAGACTCCAGACACCCGTGGAAAGGAGGATTGCCCTACCATCTTCCTCATACATGGTGGAGGCCCCATGGAACCACCGCTGAAAGACCTCCTCCTGCAAATCGACCATCCCCGAAGTATCCATAAATTCCCCAAGCCCATTCCACAGATAGACCGCCTAGTCACTTTGGAAGAAGAGGTGGAAGGAGGACTCCTCTTTAGGGGCAGCGCATCAGAAACATTTCGAGGCCAGGGGAATACCTTTGGATTTAATGGCCATCTCCATTGGAATGGAACTGGAGCAGGATCTCCATATAAGGAAACTAAATTTGGTAGGGATGTACTTTCACTAGAGGATTCTGGCCTAGGGGTCACTGGCCGGCTGCCCAGGACTGGTTTTCCTGTATTCCTTTGTCGAGAAACTGCCTAAAGGGGAGGCACGGAACACACACCTGTCCATGGATCCAACAAATCTGATCTCCTAGAAAAAAACCTCCTGGGATGGGTTGAGGATGGCCTTGAGGAAAGAGGGGAGAAGGGAAGATTCTCTTACTGAGAGGTCCAGTGTCGGGCAGCCTGGGAATCCCAAAATCCCACTCCCCCAGTCGCATTCCCAAAACCAAGCCTCCCCCTACCCGATGATCCAAAGAGAGTGCTGTCGAAGGGGGGAAACCTTGCTGCGAAGAGAGATCTATAGAAGATAGGGTTTCCTGCTATTCTACATTAAACCACACCTGTATTTACCTCTAATAAAATGGCTCCACAAAGTCTGACCCTCAATAACTTCCCAAGCCAAATTACCTTGAAAGACAATCATAGACTCCCTCAGGCTTCTCACGTTAATACCACCAAGCTCGAAAGGCCTCGCCAGTTTTCCCCAAGAGGCCCATCGACAGCTCCCCTCACCATGGGAATCCCATAAGAAACTGTTCAAAACAGATTCCAGTTGGATGATGACAGAATTGAGAACCTTCAGGACAGAGAGAATATGCATAAGAATAGAAGACAACATACTATTAATGAGGGTGATCCTCCCTCCGAAAGATAGAAATCGGTTTTCCAGTTATTAATACGGTTCATGACCCTATTGGACAGATCCTCAAAATATTTCACCCGAATCCTCCCAGGAGAGATAGGATCCCCAACATAGGTCATAAGAAACTTCTTCTCATGAATACCGAGAATTTTTTCAATGGAAACTCTGGGGCGTCTTGGACATCTTGAAGGAAAAAAGACGCCGCTCTTCTCCCAGTTAATCACTTGACCACTCCATTTAGTATACTCATCCATTATAGAAACAAAACTTCTGATGGAGGGGCTTCATCCATTGAGGAAAAACAATAAGTCATCCGCAAACAGGAGGTGGGAGATAAGGGGGACCTGGGAGCCGTAATGGAAGGGACGAAATATACCACATTGCATGGCCAAAGAAAAGTATCTACTAAGGGTGTCCTGGGCCATGATAAAAAGGTTCAAGGATAGGGGGTCCTCTTGCTGTAAGCCTCAGATAGACTTGATGAAGCCACACTGCTTTCCCGCCAACATGATATTGATCCAAGGAGAGCAGTAGCAGTGAATGAAAATGTCAGTGGCGGCCTCAGAGAAACCCATGAATCTCATGGTGCGAATGATGAAGTTCCACTCAAGGCGATCATAAGCCTTATCCATCTCCAGTTTGACCACCACATTCGAGCCCACTACTTTCCTGTTAATATCCAAGACCATCTCTTGAGCCACCCCAATGGCCCCTTGGATAGAGTGACTACTGATAAAAGCGTGCTACTCATCTGAAATCCACTAGTGGGTGAATCCAGCGAGCCTACTATTGATGATGGTAGCCAACACTTTTTATGTGAAATTACATAGGCTAATGGGACGATAGTGAGAGATCGCAGAGGGGGAACTGACCTTTGGAATCAAGACCATGGTAGTTGCACTAGCCATGCGAGGGGGAGAGCTTCCTTGGAAGAAATCATGGATAGATTAACAAAGATCCGACTTGATAATATTCCAAGCGGCAATGAAGAAAGAGCCAGGGAACCCGTCCGGACCAGGCGTGCTGTCCGGGTTGAGATTATGCACTGCCTCCCATATTTCCTTCTCATTAGGAACACAACAGAGGAGTTCATTAACATGGGCGGGAACGCTGCATGGGATCGAGTTAAAACGATCCTCCTGGCCAGAGGGGTACCCATCTTTGAAGCAAGGATTAGGGTCACACAACAAAGATTTAAAGTGGGTGCTAAACATACTGAAAATCAGTTCCAAATCATTAGAGAAATACCCATCCGCAAGCCTAATGTTGGGGACCCGCACCCGCTGTTTCTCCTTCA
Source organism: Viscum album (assembly GCA_963277665.1). Taxonomy (NCBI): domain Eukaryota; kingdom Viridiplantae; phylum Streptophyta; class Magnoliopsida; order Santalales; family Viscaceae; genus Viscum; species Viscum album. The sequence goes on along the minus strand of OY728126.1, from coordinate 1,388,783,856 downwards.
GGAATGCATGGAAAAAGGCGGTGTTACGATCCCCCTCTCTCAGTCACGAAGAATGGGAGCGTTCCCAGAGGCGCCACTCTTGTTGAAGAAGGACCTCATTCAGTCGTTGCTTCTTCATACACAGGGTTGTGAAAAGATCGTCATCCCACCACTCTTCCAAACTAACTTCAGTATGCTCAACCTCCTTCATAAGTTCGTCCATGTACTGGTTATCGACTGGTTTAGAATAGGACCAGACTTGAAGAGCCTATTTTAAGAGCCTAAGCTTAGCGTGGAGCCCAACCCAACTCCTCTGTTGACAAGGTAGGATCCAGGAGCTTTCCGAAATCTACAAAAACCTAGGATCGTGCGTCCATAACTTTGAGAAGAAGAAACGGATTGAACCCAAGGATCCCGGACTCAGATGAATTAAGAGTGGGGAGTGATTAGACAAATCCCAGACCAAATGGAAAACCTCAATATTCTGAAAGGACATGATTGCATGGAGATTCTCTAGGCAGCGATCGAGCCTACACCAGGTTCTCCTATTGCCCTGCTGGTTATTGCACCACGTGAAACTGTTGCCGGTGAAGCAAAGATCAAGAAGCCCTTCCTGTGCTGCGAAGGAGGAAAAATCAAGTCTATCGTTCCAAGGAAGAGAAGAACCACATTTTTTTTCAGAAGAGTGCATGATAGTGTTGAAATCACCACCCACAATCTAGGTTTCCTCTCCTGGGTTGAAAGAACTCAGATCCGTCCAGAGATTATCCTGTAGGCTAGCATCACACTTAGCGTAAACAATAGAATAAAAGAAGAACTGGGTCTCAACTGTCACCTTGATGGAAATATGTTGGTCAGATGAAGCCAACAAGTTGATCTTCACACTAGAATGCCAAAATTACCAGAATGGTGGTAGAAAGGCTCTCCATGCATGAAGTAACTTAAGCTGATTCTTTTAGAAAATACACCGATTTTGGAGGCACACTGTTTGGGTTCCAAGACCACAACGACTGAAAATTTATGTTTAGCCACCTCTGAGGAGAGAATATCTGTCTTGACCCTGGAACCTATCCCACGAGCGTTCCAAATAATAATCTAGATCATTAAAACAGAGGACGCCTGGCACTGGCCAGAGGTGACGAAGGATTCTGGTTGAGCTCCAATGAAGAGGCAAGAAGGGTTCTCACTTTCAATCTGGTAATCATCTTTGAGCTCTAATAGATTTTGTTGTATATTACCCCCTTTTGATCATTTGAGATCACCCTTCTTATGTTTCCATTTACATATGTTTTGATTAAAGATAATATGTCTGAAATGTATCAATGGATGTCATATATTAATACTTTTTTGGGAGATGTGGAAGAATTTTTTTCAAATAAGGAGTCTCTCGTTTGGTGGAAAAATTACACATTTTATTAGAAATATATGAGTTTGGATAGTGAAGGGTTTTACTAAAACACAAAAAAATTAAACCTATAAGGTATTTCTTAAGTAATTTAATTAACTTTTTTATTTATAATGAAAGTATTGATAATTTAGTTTGGGTCACTTCAGTCAGTATCAAACAAGTATGAAAAGAATAGGTTTTTTTGAAACTGATCAAGGAGTATAGGCCTAGGTAATCACATTGTAATGGTAATTATAATTAAATATATTTTATAAATTATTGTATAGAAAAGGAACCTTCTTTGAATAGATTTTGTGAGAGCAATGGTATCCACCTTAGATAGGTATTTCATATATAATTCAATTTCTTCCTCAACAATATATCACTTTATAATTAACCTTTTAACTGACTTTGATTTTTGATTTACCCTTATAAAATATTCACATTTATTTTAAGGAGGTATATCTATCTATAATGCACTAGGACACAAAGTTATATCTCTTTACGAAAGTAAACTTCAATCAAACCATTATATAAATGAATTTGGGTTTAATGAATATATCCCAATCATATAATATGATATAAATTTCTATTTCCTTTGTCAGAAGCTTCCCTAGGTCTATAACTATAGTGAATATACTTTAAAAAATAACAAAATATTGACTAATGTGTGTTATAAAATTTTATATAGAATTAAATTTTAAACCATTTTCATTAAATATGGCCTAAAAATATGTTGTTTGTTTATTTGTAATCCGTTTAACTTAAAATATTTCATTAATGGGATATTATTGATATTTGATAAACACCCCTATAATCATTTACACCATTACAAAAGTATAAAAAAGAATTGTCAATTTCTTGGAAATATACTGGTGGAGTAAAAGTTTGTATTTTACCCTTCATTGGTTCAAAATCTTACCTAAAACACAAACCAATGTTGTCTAAACTAGCCCTAATTATATATTTTAATTTATTGGGTATATTTAGTAATGTTCTAGTTACAAAATTACATTAATTTTTATATGAATAATATCACGAAACAATATAACATATAAGTAATTATAAAATGAGAATTCAAAAAATTATCTCGTTTTCAAACTATTTTCATAAGGTTTCATAAGAATGGTTTTCTAAATCAAAGTTGCAATATCATTTAACTTCTCAAATTGTTCAACACCTGTTAATGCAGAAGGTGTTGTACCTTATTCTAAATTAAGACCAAATGATGGTTTCTATGATTGAAATTTATTTAAAATTTGTAAAACATTATGATGTACTTGAAATAAAACCATTGAGGAATATTTCATCCTAATTGAGTGTGTAATTACTTCATAAATTGGTCTTTAAAACATTTCTATAACACAATATCCTGAATAATTTACTTAAATATAAATGTCAGTTATCATCCCAAAAAACATATTTCTCAACCTAAACTCTTCATTTTAATGAGTATCATACAAAATAAAACCAAAATATAAAATAAATTTTATAACATTGATCAATATATCCAAATAAACATCATTATTATTACTATGATATGTTTCCTAAATATATTAAGTTCCAACATAATTATAAAATTGAGACCTGAATTACATGGTCTAAAAAGGAATTTCATAGGACATAATACTTGTGTCCACATATGATATAGGTCTCTAATTAGGAACATGGGTCTCTAGTTGAACCTTATGATGGTTATACCCTCCTTTAAAGTTCATAATATAAATAAATGGCCAAATTATTAATATATATAACCAATGTAAGTGAAAAAAGTACAATCATAACCCATGATGAAGTAGTATTGAATCATAGATATACATATAAATTCAAAACTAAATAAGGATATAAATATGGGGTAAATACAATAAATAAAACAAGCAACATATGTCCCTATAAAAATATATCCAATAACATTTTCATCCTACCGCTCCACATGATCAACCATCCATCACATGGAATTTACACAGAATTGAATCCCTAGTCCTGAAATCTATTATAAATCCAACAACGACTTAAGATTTTCATATATAAACAATAAAAATTTTAATTGAATATTGAATACATTTTAAAAACATACTCCGGAGGATCATTATAGTTTAGTGTACTTGGAGACTAAGTAACAAATATTTTTATTTGGTGAACAATCATCAATATATTCCAAAGGGATCTTATACATTATTGATATTCAAAAAAATAACCTACTTAAAACCAATCTTCATAACAATTGGAAAGGAAACATTAGAATGTGTGAGCTCAAATGATTAATAATATAAAATAAGGGATATACATAATAATAACATGAACAAAAGTGTGTGGGAACTTGATAATAATATATTAAAACCATACATGACATATCTTTGATCCGAATATTGAGTCATGGAATAAATATTAGATGTTTAGAAAACATTATTCATAATTTAATCAAGGAACACGATCGATGAGAGCATACCATTGGCACACAACAATAATTTCTAGTATGAAAATCTTATTATAACATTCTAAACATGTTTAAATAGTGAAAGGTTACCTCATTATGTTATGAAAATGAAATGAATCCTCACATAAACTTAAGTACATGGAAGTAGGTCCACGCATAACATTATGAGAATTAAATATAGGTCCACATATAACACTACAATCATGTAATTAGGTTTACAAACAACATTTAAAACATGTAATCAGTTTCATGCATAAAATTGTGAACATGAAATCAGGTTCATTAATAACATTGTGGACGTGTACTATGGTTTATGCAAGACATACTGACTCCTAAGTTATAAATCTTTACCCATTACATTGGAGGGATATATAGGAGCCACTAGTCACATAATGAAAATAATTTGTATGTGTTCTATAATATCATAAATCATTAATCATATCATAACCCATGTAGTGAAAGTTATTTCATTAAAAATTCAATATATCACAACTTTTGTAAAAGAGACAGGTTTTATAATGATTTCATCATTTCATGAAATCATAACCCATGGAGAAAATTGGTGTCCATAAGAATTTTATCATGGTATATCCCATGGAAGAGAAATAGGTTTTATAAAAAAAATTTCATTATAAATACAAAAATTTCAAAGAAACAATAAGAACGATGTCCTTTGTTAAAATCCATAGTAAATTATATGGGTCATGAAAATATTTCTTGAGTAAAATACATTTTCATTGATTTTTTTTTAAACTAAAATGGAATTAAATATTTTTTAAATAATTTTTTCTAGAAACAAACCTTGAATTTTTTTAACATAATTATTAAATAAAATAATTATCACAACGTAATAAAATCAATTCATGTAGAACACATTAAAATACTAATTCATTTTAAATTTTTGGTAATGGAAAAATAGACATTATTTGGAAAATGAAGTGAAAATTAATTTTAATTTTTAAAAAAACCTCAATCATGGGTAAAAAATAATTTAAAAAATAATTTTAAAAATGTTAAAAACATTATTGATTTTTTAGGAATCATGGTTTCATATGATAACAGATTTTTGATCGAAGATTAAAATAATGATTATTTTTGTTAATAACATTTTGTCAATTATTTTCATTAGAAAATGAAGAAAAAATGGTTCTATTAAATGAAAATATCATAACTTTTAATATGATAATAAAATAAATGACTATGTTTTATATTTATATCAATATATATCAACATTTTATAATTGACCATAAACAATCTCGATCAAGGATAGGATTGTAACATAAATCCACTACCACTTTGATAATAATTTGAATCATAATCACCCTGAAAGAGAGATCTTAAAATGGATATGTAAACCCAATAATTTTCTAAAGATAAATCATAAAATACATTAAAGGGTAGTATATACACCAAATAAAATAAATAGATTGTGAATACAAAACTTGTCTCATAGATGTAAAAAGTGACATCGAAATCTATTACAGCTTTACTAATATTTTGAATCATAAAACCCATTGAAGAATAAAATAAAATAAAATTTTAAATAACATGAGGGGGAAAATATCAGTAATATAAAATGTCAAAGGGAAAATTTATACAGAACAAAAAATAAATAAGTGGTGAATTTTCATATGTCTCTCAGAAATAAAAGAGAGACTAGAAATCCCTTACCTCATGTACTGGCTTCCTTCACACACATTCAGACCTACTTTATAATAAATACATATTTTTATAAATCTATTAGAGAATAATAATTATATATATATATTATTCCATATATTATTTAATTATGACCATTCATTATACTTTTATTATCATTTTCTTATTAAAATCACTTTATGGGTAATAAACGTATTGTCTTTCGTATATGTATTGATTTGTAATTTTTGGTCTTATTACTTTGATCATGGTTCTGTAATATAAATAATAATAATTATGATATAATTATAATAATTATAGATCAATTATACTTTTAATGACAATAATTAATGATGGTTTTTGTAAATGAAGTATGTTACAATCATCGTGATGATAGACTGTATGTATGCATGAGTAACGCTTCCATTTTTCAATGATCTTTAGGGAAATGAGGTAAGAATTATTTTATATTTAAATAATGATAATAATATATTAGATAAAATATTAATTATTTAAATATTCTTATATGTACCATCCATGTTATTTGGTGATGAAATGAGAGAGTCACATCGCTTCATAAAGGCAACAGTCCACACATACATGGATGAAGTTATCATCATTCAGTGAGTGAAAAAGTAAAAAAGTAAAAATATATATTATATTTAAAAATTATAAATATGTCATGAATATAATAATAATTTCATTTTTATCATATATATTCATCAACTGTATTCTTATTATCATCTATGTAAAGTGTTATTGAAATATGAATCTCATTACTTTAGGAGGAAGAAGTCCGTCATACACATGCACGACGTTATCTTATCTTATAAAAAATTTAAAGTATAATTTTTTATATGATATAATGATTAAAAGAGATTAATTATGTTATAAATATAATATATTTACTTGATATCCATAAACATAACCAACTATGAGAGGTGGTATTGGAATTAAATGATCTTCGTTCGTGAGGCGACCGTCCACCGTTAAAACGAATTATTATTTCACAATCCAATTGATAGAAGAGGGAATAGTTTTTGGTAATTACCTATACATAAAAAATATAAGTATATGAAATATACTGATTTTATTATATCATAATAGTTTTATAACTATTTAAAGAGACAAAGGAATAAATAAAATAAGAATGCTCACTGAAGAATGTTACCTCTTCTTTGAGTAAAATGTGTAGGTTTGCACCAAAATCTTCACTAAGATGAATATATAACAAAATAATTATTTTATAATGGGAGGAGGGATGTTTATAAGTAATTATTTTGGTATTTCATGACCCAAAATGGATTTAAGGTGTGAATAGTAGAGGAGAGTGTGTGGCCTTTTATAAGTGAGGTGAGTGACACAGTTGTAATTTTTTAGAAGAAAAAGGTGTAGGAAAATTTTTCACGAGAATTTTTTTTAATAATAGAGTATTATAAGGATTTAGGAATGATATAGTCTAATTATTTTCATATAATATAATTTATACAAGTTTTAGGTCATTTTAAAACTTATATTCTTAGTTTAATCCCTCAACAAACTCATCTTTACCTTAATCGCTGTAATTAATTTTTACTGTCTACAGGATTAATTTTTGTGAAAAATTAATTTTACCTATATAGATAATATAATTTATTCTTATTTGAAATATAAAATCTATTTTACACAATTGGAGATTTTTTATTTAAAATTAATTCCAAATACGGGATGAGAAAGCAGGTTTTTGAAGAGAGAATGTTCAAAATTTTACAAGGTCTTTATATCAAAATTCAATATGAAAAAGAATAAAGTGAAATAACTTGTATTAATAGATATATAACTCATATAAATTTAATTTGAAACCAACTAAAAATATAATTATTATTCATAATTAATTTAAATAAAATGGGACTTTTTAATTAAAAGTAAGTATTTTTCACTATTCATAAAAAGCTTTATGTTTTCATAAAAGTATCAAAAATTTACCATAAGATAATTTTAAAATGATGATTAAAAAAAGTAACTTTTTTAAAAAATAAATTTTCTGAAAGTTTCAAAAATTATTTCTAACTTAACTACCCAAAAATGTGAAAAACACCTTTTTAAAAAAATATACTTTTGATGTGTAAAATTTATTTTGTTCTTATATTTTTTCTACAAAACACATAAGATGAATTTTAGACATTCGATTTAATATATTATAGATATATAATAAAAATAATTTACCCAAATTTATTTGTTTAATTTATTTTTGTAAAACATGTTTTTTTACATTAAAATAGTTTTTCAGAAAAAGGTTTCATTTATTTACAAATTGTTTTATATTTTAATTTATTATTAATTGGTCACCAAAAAATTATTTTTATATACATTTATAGAATATATATTTTTTTGATTTAGTTATTCTTTTTCATACCCTCAATTCAAATGACTAGGTTATAACTATCATAATAATAATATTTCAATAGTGTGTTACATTTCCTTTAAAATCATTGTAGTGTGTACTACAAGTTACACCCATTGATTCATGTAAAGAAAGCTACAATTATTTCTACATGAAATGAAAGATAAACTTAGTGTTTTGTGTAACACAATATATTGAAATGATTAAATTTATTTGAAAAAATATTTCACAATATCTTGGGGTGTTATAAATACAACATCTTTGAGTAGGATATGAGTACAAGACTCAGTAGGACACCACCAACAACCCTGAACATGAATGCATAAAATATACATGTTAATTAAATAATCATAAACATGATATATATATATATAGACATAAATATATCACATAAATACAAAACTTAGTAATGTACTCAGATTCTATCTCTACCTCACTCGACACCATGTTGAAATAAATTTCACTATCTATGATAAACAAATCCTCCTCTTTAAAAGGATTGTTCACAAAATATGTTTGAATCATCCCATTAAAAGGGATAAACCCATTACATACTGATCCATATCAAAACCATCATTCTCAAAATGTTATTGTCTATATGGGTTCAACTATATCAACCATAGATACAATAATAGTACATGATTACCTGTATACAATATGAAAAATCAAAAATAACATCAAATAAAAAAAATCATAACTATAAAAATAAATATACAAGAAAACAATTAATTGGTCAAGGATTCACACACACCTCATGTGATAAAATTCAAAGATAGAAATTATGGGCAACACATGCATGGAAATAATCATGCCAATAACCCATATAAAACATATGATAAATTCAAAAAATCATTACACATAGTTTTCTTATGGGGATGGACACACATAAAAAAATCATCCCAATAGGCCATATAAATCTGGAACAAATGTCAATAAATTCCTATCTCGATATCATCGATGAAGAACTCTAAGGTATATTAAGGAAAGGTCTCCTAAACATGTTCACATGTACATTGGATTAAACCACTCACCAAGGATTCCTATAATTGATTCCCGATATCTTATTTCCAATGGAAATAAAAAAAATGTGATAATAGATCACCACACCTGGATAATATAGAAAAAACATGATAATTCCACATTATCCTTCTTGATAATTCTAGATTGTTTTAGAGAATAATTATAATTATAAAATTTATAATACTTCCTATCTCCTAAATAATTTGAAAATTTCCCATTAGTTTATAGTATGTGCTTAATATATTGTTTCTCAAATAAAAATTATAATTTCACATTCAATTTTATTCTCACCTTCTATAATAATATATGTAAAGTCATGATAATTATTATTTATCATTATTTGATAATTTTAGGTAAACAAATTAATACTTATTCATCAATTATCCCAAATGGATAAATTATTTCACTTTTTATGAATTGAAGAAAAATAATATTTAATGGAGTTTTAACTTTTAAACAATGCACTTGAGAATAAATTGAGAGAGTGTGAGGGTTCTACCATACCTGGAATCCATAAAAAGTGCCTAATTTGTTCATAAATGAATTTTAAGATCTTTAGAAAAGAATTTCTGGGCTAACTAGACTCAAGAGGATCACTAATATGGAAGGAAAAAAGGTTCTATTATTTTTTAAAAATGAAACCATGTATAGAGGTGTAGAAATAAATCTAAAAATTAAATTAATATTTTATTTTCTATTTCAACTATTTATTAATATTATTATGTTTATTTATTCATAACCAATTTACATAAGGGAAAAATCCAAAGAATTTAATTCTTTTTTTTATTTTAATACTAATGAAAAGCATTGTAGGTGCGATCTAGGGATGAAGGATCATAAAATAAGGGCTTAAAAAGTATTTATCCAAAAACAGGAGTTGAGTAAGGGTAACTTGATTTTACCCTTACATACCATTTGAAAACCAGTTTTTACCATTATACACCTCAGTTTACCCTCACTCATACAGTAGAAAAATATAACTACCTTTAAATGACAAAGGGAAATCTCAAATTCCCCTTACATGAAGGCCTATTTTACACTTACATGGATGAAAAAAATGGGTTACACTTAAAAAACATTGGATGTTTCTTTAAAAAATCGATTATGTGTCCTTATAAATTTTTTATTACCCTTATGAAAACCTAAAGAATAAGTATTTACCTTTTTACAGCACAAGACATACGCTTACATAACCCATATCAACAAGGGGTTGATGTTATGTGAGTCTTGGTTAACTCTTACATAGTGTGCGATCTAAGGAGTTACTTTTAAATAGCCTTTGTAAATTTGGGATTACCCATAGAAAACCCTTAAAAATAGGACTTTTACCTTATGTAACAAATAAAATATTCTTGTTATCCTCATATAAACCTTTAAAATATGATTTTACCTTTAAATATCCCATGAAAACTCCTCTTTTCCCTTACAAAAGGTCTAAAAACTAATATTACCCTTAGACTGAATCTATTTCCTATATACGAGTAGAAATTTAGTTATTTGTTTTTCTATTTTTCAAATCATTGACTAATGAATTTAAAATAAAAATTGTTTATAAGAACAAGGAAATTACAATTCTCCACCTCTAACAACAAATCATACTCAATATGTATAACAATTAGTCTTATACAAACCAATCAGTCCCCTGAGATAGATTATTAGATTGATAAAATATAAGGGGATTCAATTAGTAAAATAAAAAACTCGTTCCACTTGGGAAGATATGAATAAAAATGTTTCTCCTTTAACTACCAAGAAATAGGCAAGGAATAAGGAATACAAATTATATCTCATATTATATAATGTACCTCCCAAATCATCCACCAATTCACATAATCCTAATAATTCATCCATTAATGAGCCCTCAAAGGCTGACGAGTCACCTAGATTTTCTAACCCACATGGGTTATGCACATAATTTTGATGCCCTATGCCTACAAAAGGATATGATTTAGTTATATGAAAATATAAGGCCTTATAAAAGAACTAAATAATATGACCATTCTTACTACACTAGTGAGAATTCTTGAGAAATTGAAGAAATTCCTTGATAAATTGTCCCTTTCTCTTATATTTATAGTATATAGTAGAGTCCCTACCCAAAGAATGATTTCAAAAACTAGATTTTCTATGATTGATGACAATTTCCCCAGAATCTATACTATGAATTCTTCTTCTTATTCTTATAATAAGATACTTGAATTGTGTTGAAGAAAACTCCTATCATCCCACTGAAAGTAGGAAGAAGTCCATCATCTATGTATTACTCAATTCAATTCTTTATCTTTAGTTTATTTTTATGCCCTAAATCATAGGTTGTCATATCAAACTTCCAAAAATGTTACATTAGATCCAGGAAAAGGATAATCTCAATATTTTTTCTTTCTATGAATCATTCCCTAGTAGTAAAGTTGTAAATAGAATTATCCCAATAAAGAAGGATGAACAGTTAGATAATGTTATTGTGTCCTGCTAGAGCTCCAAGAACTCATGACTAAAATATATCTTCAATGCATTGGGAAATAAGTCCTTGAAAAAGATATCCTTAAATGTATCCCACCATCTCCCATTCCATATACCAGCCTACTATATGACATCCCACTATTTTCCAACTATTCCTTGAATCATGAATCTTGAAAGCTTCTCTTGTCAAACTTCTAGGGTCTGTACCAGTTTGAAGATCCTCTCAATGACCTGTATCTAGTCCTATTAATCCTAAGGGACTCCAGTGCCCTAGAAGGATAGGGGGTGTATGAGTTAAAAGTTGCAATCATAGTTGACCATAGTCATTCCACCTCGGTGGGATCCTACACAATGAATAGTCAATAGTTTAAATATTCCTAGCTAGATTAGTTTTATAACTTAATATAATGGAGAAAATGGTAGGATTCTGAGCTCTATAATTATGTATGATTAGTGGTAAAACTTGATAAATAATATTTTTAACAGGTGAGATTTTTATAAAATTCCCAAATATTTAGTGAAACCCAACAATGAGAAAATCCAATAGTTTTAATAAGGAAACTGAAAACCAAATAGGCAGACACTAGGTTTAACGATGAGGTATAACCTAAGGGGACACCCACATAAAGATTGAATAACCCCATAAGTACTACTTAAAACCCAAGTCAAGTATCAAATTAATTTATTTGATTCACAATCACATATATATAATCAATCATATAATATGACAATATCAATTAAATAATTTTTGAAATAATGGAAGGAAGAACATATAACAATTACAATAGGAATTTAATTATTTGAGATCTATCTTATTAAAGAAATAGGCATATATATAATGTGAACCTACATTATTAATAAGATTCATGGATTAAAACAAAGTACTATAAATCAATATATCATCATCTTATATATCATGAAATATGATTTTAATAAATGGATACATCATATAGAAAAAAAATAAATTCCACACATTTTGGAAACTTGGAGGTCCACTAAATAACGATCTTAAGTAACATAAATAGTTCCCCTGGATGATTCATAAACTTCATAAACCATGTCTTACTAGTCTAAAATGAATCAAAATATTAGATAAATGTTGGTGTGTCCTGGTCCTTTTATACCATTTTTTGATACCCTGAACTGAACCGCTGGGACCAAGACAGAATTTTATATGACATTAAGAATGTATCCCCATATGCTAGAGGCTATTGACATGTATAAAGGGTTTCAAGTGGAACCATGGTGAGACTATACCCTCTATAAGAGTTGATATTAAAAATAAATTACCAAATTAAAATAATATTAAATCAGAGTAAGAGAAATAATACAATCATAACCAATGAAGTAGTAGTTTGGAATCCTAGATATATTTAACCAATATTAAACAAGGATCCAAGTAAGGGATAAATTTAGTAAATAAGATCAGTAGAATACTTTCCTATCATACTTTATCCGGTAATATCTATATCATATTACTCAACCTGTTTAACCATCCAACATAGAGTGCTTTCCCTTCACTTGTTCCCTTGTCATGAACTATACAAGAACACCAAAAATTACCAAGTATGTAGCAAGTTCAGGACGTAGTATTACACTACTAATAACCCATAACACGAGTATAAAAAAAAGTGCATTATATAATTGTAAACATGATATATATATATATATATAAATAGACATATCACATAAATAAAAAACATATTTCTTGTCCTTAGGGACCGAATATACCTAATTTAACACCATGTAAAAATAAACTTCACTAGAAATATCTGACACATTCACCTCCTCGACATGATAGTTCTCAAAACATGTTTTAATCATCCATCTTGAAGGGATAACCATCACACATTCCAATCAATATCTCACAAATCCCTCTATAAAGTGTATAATCTTTATGGAAGAATATTTATAAATAATATTGAAAAAAAAATTCGTGAAAAAATGTATATATGGTGAAAGATGAAACATCACATCAAATCTAATATTATCATAGTCAAAGAAATCCATTTCTAAGATACATAAGAATAAGTTAAGGCTATAGACTCTCATAAAGAGATCATTTGATTAATGTAAAACCTAGGTCTCAAGGGATAAAAACACCCAAAAAATTATTCCAAAATATCATAAAAATCATGTTCTAAATTCATGGAATTACTACACATAGGTTTCTGACTAGGTTACATGTGCACAACCAAAATTATGGAAATAACACATATAAAATAAGCATTGATGTTAATGAATTCCTACTTTAAGATTATAGATAAATAACTCAAAGGTTTATTAATGAAAAACCAGCTAAATCATTCCCACATGTTTTTCATCTCAAAACACTCTCCAAGGATTCTTAGAATCAGTTCATGGTATTTTACTTCTAAAATAAATAAAACATAAATCTTGACAAAGTTTATCTCTCTTGGATAATATAGAATAAACACGATAAGTCCATATTATTCTTATAGATAATCCAATATTATTTTAATGAATAATCACAATTCCACAAGTTATAATACTTTATATATATTACAAAATTTATAAATTATTCATTTAAGCCAATATATTTTTTTAATAGTTTATTTACTAAAGAATAATTATAAATTCACATGTGATACTATTCTCTCTCTCTCTCTCTCGAATAATGTGATTTTAGGTTTTATAATTATTTTTTATAATTCATTGAAATTTCCTATTAAATAATTTAAAAATAAATCATAAATTTTCTTAAAGTACTAGAGAATATCATTATTTTTATTAATTTAAAAACAATAATATTACTTGGATATTATCCATTTAAACACTACAATAAATTATATATGAGATAGGGTAAGGGTTCTTCTAGAAATAGAATCTAGAAAATGAGACTTATTCATGTGAATAATAATTTTTAAATCCAGGAAAAAGATGTTCTAGGCTTCATGGACTCTAAATGATGAACATCAATGAAGGAAGAAATGTTCAGTTATTTTTATGAAAGAAAATAGTGTATAAATCCATAGTATTAAATCCAAAAAATTAAATTAACAATTTAAATTTTATTCCAACATTTTCTTAATATAATATTATTTAAGTCATAATAAAATTTTATTTAATAAAAATTCAATCAAAATAATTTAATTCTATGATTTTTGATATTTAAAACCATTGAAATGCATTGTCGGTGAGTTAGGGGTAGAAAGAGTGTCAAAGAAGGGTTTTAATGTATTTTTACCAAAATAAGTGTTTCATAAGGGTATCATGATTTTACCCTTACTTACCCTTTAACACCTGGGGCTTAAACATACACACCATGAGTTACCATTTCAAGACGCACATAAAACTCTATATACTTTTACCTGATAAAGGGAATAATCTATTGACCCATATGTGTAACCCAGTAAACACTTACATGATTATAAGAAAAATCAAGTTACCCTTACACAATTCTATAAGTAACCTTATGTAATTTCTGTTATGATTTCATACTGGATTATGTATCCTTACATAGTGAATAGTATACTTAAATAACCTTTAGGAATTAGTTGTTACCTTTACATAGCCTAAGCCTTACCCTTACAAAACATATGGCGTTGTCCATAAGACACGAGGGTTCTTCCAATGGGCTCTTGCAAGCAATTTCCACTGTGAATGCAGCACGAAAGTGAGCCCTCAATTTGATGAGGGTGTAGTCATCTGCCAATCGACCTAGGTCATGAAGACTCAGGATTGTAAGATATCCAATCAGGATCACATAAACTATCCAAAAATAAGTTTCTCTATATCCCACTTCCCTTTGGAGAAGCCCACCAATCATACATGGTGTCCAACTATGAGTGGGAACATACAAATTCCCGCCCTTATTTAGTGAGCCAATAGAATTTTTTAGCAATATCTAAGGAATACTTCAATTTAAATCTGGTTGCACACAGCAAGTAGGAACAAATACTTTATTTCACCCCATTCCTTCAATTAGATGGTGCACACACCTTCTTGCATTCATCATGCCTCCAAATAGTTTTGTCTGGAAGTAACTAGAGAAGTCATTTAGAAATTCCTGATGTCGAAATGGGGGTAGACATAACTATATTCCCCCACACATTAGTACAACAAATATCCACTAATAGGAAAGGGAGAACATGATCAAGAACATACCCCTTCTACAAATATGGAATGTGCATATATCCCAATTCTATTAATTGTTGTCACCAAGCATATCCTAGAAGTGGTGAAAGGGAGGATTCAAAACCTTCCCAAATTCTAGAGACCTTCTATGATAACATAACAAAAACAATAACAGTTCCAGATGGATGAAAATGAAATTAAATCTCTATAAATGGGGTGGATCATCAGCATATCACCTAGGAGCAGACACACACCTCTTCTCTATTCCATAAGGGTCGTGGGGAAAACTCCCTTGGGATATATGGATATCCCGATTAGGAACATACACCCATTTGAATTAGGGTTAATATACTTATCCCAATAACCAATATAAGGTAAAAACAAACCCCTATAAATGAAATTCACTTCCCCTATCACGTGGACTCAATCACTCTCAAATATTCATCCAAGAAGAATCCTCACCAAAGGAATTTGGAAAATTATGATCTGATCAGTGATCCCACTATGCTTAATGTTGTATTTCTTAAAGCCCTCTTTTTTTATATATGGGAACTCAAGATCATACTCTCAGTTAATAAATTAAGGGGTTATTATCATTAACTCTGAAGGTCCTCCCCATGCACTTCACCATAAAGGATTACATCATGATCATAATCTGGTCAATATTGAGAGCCCTTATTATGACGAGTGTCATGATAACCACCCACATGGTCAGAAGATCAATGAGGTAGAGGGTCTTCCCCTAACTTTAATCCACAATGTTATTCCTCCCCATGATGGCACTCACTGAGAAAGTTATCTCCATAGTAGTATTTCACATCATCAAAAGGGTCTTCCCCATGTAGATGTAGGGATGAGAAAACCGTCCTACCATGAGGCACTTGGGAAAATAAGGACAATCATGTCTCATGCCTTATCATTGGAAAGTGAGATCCTCTCTCAACCTAAAGATAACCCCTGTTAATGGTTATTCTACGAACCTATTTTGGATCGCCTGTCATCCAACATAATTTAGGAAGTCCCTAACAATATCCCCACATATGATAAAGCATCCATAAAATGTCCACTATGGTCGGACCAAGTAGATTATGCTCTAGAGAAACATGAATAAGATGTGATAAACATGAGGGAAAATCTCTCTAAATATGAAATAATAATCTTGTTCTCGAATTTGGACACCCCTCATTATAGTATTCCAGAGGCACTGTCAGAACATTGTGTGCATGAAATCCAGCTAAACATAAAATAATGTAAATGGGGCCTATAATAGCACTAGTAGGAGAGATTTATCAGTGATATATAATTGATGAAATTTTAATCTACATTAAAGTGTTATCTTTAACATTGGCCATAAAAAGAGTTGATAAAGTACCCATTTAAAAGTGGGGAAAAAACCCTGATAAAGGGTATTTTTTTCATTCCCAAAACGGTTATAAGTGCTTACCACCCCTCCTTTATCAGAGCATTCCCCACCTCTTTATCATTACTTTAGATAATAACACCCCAAGCGTGCAACCCTACCTCCAGTGAGTTTCAAACCTGAGACCTCCTGCTTATACACCAGTGCCTTTTCCACTCCCCTATTTTGTTTTTTTAAAATTTTATGATATATATATATTTCATTATATTTTTTTATACATATATTTAAATATATGTTTATATATATTATATATATATATATATTTACGCACACACACATATATAAATATATATATATAAATTTGTATATATATTTTTAAATACATATTAATTTATATATAATATTTAAAATGGGTATTATTTTTTATTTAGATAAGGTTTATATATTGTGAAATAAATTTTATATGTAAACATGTTTAATTATTTATTTTATAAAAATAAATTTTATGTGTTAATATATAAAAAATATGTATATATTATTATATATTTGATTATTAATAACAGTTCATTATGAAAAAAATAAAATTTCAAAACCATATTATAAATATGAATGCAATCCATGGGAATAAATTCATTCCCTATAGAAAAATTGAAAACATTCCCCCTTAAATGTTGTTAAAAATCTATCATATGTTCAAAAATTTAGATACCATGACTAAAAGCTCAGTTTTGGAGGCCTTCTAGGACCATTTTGGGGTAAAAAAATGGTACATAGCTTATAAGTATTAATATATATCTCTGAGGCATAGAGCTTATCACATGATTCAATTTGATATGTTGTAGAAACCAAACAGACACGAGTCAAAATTTATGGCTATATGAACATCGAGTTATGTTTTCGACATAATTTAGATATTTTATTAATTTTTTGATCTTTTTATCTTCAAATTGCTATTAAATTACTATTTCCTAGTAATACTTATTAAATTATAAATGAAAAATATTTTTCTAAAAACTTTATAAGCCAATTTCATTAAGTATATTATATATTCTATATAAATACCTATTTAGCCTTATCTAAAAAATATTTAAAAAATATATATTATATTTATATCAATATAAAAATATTAACAAATTAATATATTATTTTTAATGGATTTTATTTCAAATATACACTTTATCAGTGCTTTTTTAGTGGCACTGATAAATTCCCTATTTATCAGCATTTTTTTACTATCACTGATAAAAGGGGGATTTATCAGTGTTTTTTTTACAAGATATGATAGAGGGACCACTTTAATAGTTATTTTTTAGCACTTATATATACCTCGTTAACAACACCAAAAATGAACTTTTAAAGACCCCCCTGAACAATGCTTTTTCTGGCATTGAGAAAGGGGATTTTTAACAATGATTTTAGATAGAACTGTTAAGAACCTACCACTGGATAAAACCAATTTTGCAGTAGTGATATGGAAAAATATTTATCACTTGACAATGAAAGTATTACCCTATAATGAGTAAAAAACCCATGTTAGGGTAATAGAAGGGATGAAATTCCAAATTTACATGGCATGCCTTCTGGATATAAGACCTCCATTACTCAAGAAATTGTAGGGATCTATTTTTGAACACATGTCTCAATGAATTAGAAATATTATGATAGTTGATCACAAATACCAGATCTGGTGTTTATGTTAGAGGATGAGGTTCACATAGAGGGTTACATTTCATCGTGCTCCTAAACCAGTAAAGTCTGCCGAACATGGTATCATGCAATATTATAGAATTAGGATGTATTAACGTATCAAAAAATATTCCCAACTGAAGATATGATCAATAAAAATAGTCCTTAATAGTCTGTCACTGATGTAAGGCAAGAAGATAGCAGGATTTTAAAATATGTTTTCATCCAGAATATGAGAATATCAAGAAAGCCTCCTTTTTGGGAGAATTCATATTTCAAATAGAAAAAAAATTCTAAAATAGTGTAATGATCCTCAAAAGTTTCTGATTTAGGTGCATTCCAAATGATTAACCCAAAATATAATCATAAGTGCATCCACAATAGTAGTGTCCATGACAGTTCAGAAGTAACCCTAGCCCACATGAATTTGGTATTTTTTTAACCCAACCCTCACGATTAGAAAACCAGGTGTAAAGTGTTATGAAATTTGAATGGGAACATCCCTAACCCCCATTGATGGGGGATATTTTCAACTCAAAAACTTACTCCTTAGTAGGAATCAATCTTCTCCTGAATAGAGAAAATTCCATAGAATAGACCCTCCAAGTTTATCATATTCAATGATTGAATACATTATTTAGGGACACACATGACTAAACTATCTGAATATTACCTTTAGATTAATTTCCCCAATATAGTTCGTAGAGAACCATAAAGCATGTGGATATGAACTCATGGAGGGAAAATGAAACATCTGTCTCACAAATACACTGATAAAATGTCGGTAATAAATCACACATCGTTGAATTTCATCAACGCTTCCCTCCTAGATTCTACAGAACATGGGGCCAATTTGGAAGAAGAGGAATAAGGGGAGAAATTCCTAGTTCATAATGTAGTTGACACCAAAACAACTGAAGGAGGTGTGCATTCCTAGAAACAGTGATTTTCCCTGAATTTGTGAATTCCCCAAAATAATCCATCGTTATCTCCTCAAATGGCATGAAACAAGGAAAAGGGTGAGGTTTATATTTTTCTTCACCAACCTCCTAGTAAGGTTAATCCCCTTTCACATGAGAAATATTTTCTCAATAGGGATAGGATATGCAATATTTTAGGAGGAACAATGTAAAACTAATTACTAGTAGGCTTCCAGATAGATGCACCCTATAAGAATATCCCCAACTTGCATCCCCAATTGACGCACCTCATCAAAGAGGGTTCAATACAACAACTAAAATGGATACGAAACATTTTCTCAATGTGAGATACCAAACCCCAATATATTTGGATCTCATGATAGTATATTAAGAGTTTCCCCCCATTGGGTTCACAATTAGAATGGATCTAGGTGTATCTTTACAACTGTATGCTTATAACCTACCCATGATAGATACCGACAGTACCACCATAGATGGCTTTTCTAGATGCTGCACCCATTAAGGCTCTAGTTTAGCTAGATATTACCTAGAGGATCATGAATTCTCTTGAGTCACTAACAACTTTATTGGAATCCATGGTGAAATTATGTACACCTATATAACCAAAAAAATCCTTACCCTAAATGGGTAGATCAAACTCTTCCCCCACTGAACTTTGGGAATGTTATATTTTAAAATTATTGAGGATCAGGAGACCCAAAGCAGTATTTATTTTCATTTAGTCTCTTATTGTGATCCTAATATGGGAAAACCTGAAAAATACTAGGCAGTGTAACTCATATGTTTTTCTAAATCACTATATAGACTATCCATTTTGAGTTACACCATTATGAATGCTCGATCAATTACATGGTGGGAAGACCTCTGTAAAAATGTTCTATACCTGTTTATCTTGATGCTATAGAAGACAATGGTCCTTGACCATTAAAACTATAAGAAATATGAGAATGGAAGTGTATCATACATCATTGATTAGTGTAAATGATTGACATACTTCTTAAACCTACCACAACATGAAGAAGACTTTTTGACCATCTCTATAACAAACCATTTTGACGAGTTTCACACACTAATTACCCTTGTTAAATATACATAAGGGTTTTAGGACCTTGCCATAATTTCTCAAAGTGTAGAAGGATCCATCACATTGACTAAGGAAAAGTCATGAGTAATTCCATTGACTCAGAGAAAGAGGACATGAAAATTAGAGACCACCACTATTACACTTAAGCTATCCCTTATACCCACTCTTACTGAAAAGCCCACTCTATATCATGATCCTGATCCTCCCGAGCATTATAAAAACACCCACCTCATTAGGATGATAAAAAAAGAGAAAATAGTTTGAGGAGATGAAAAACAAGGTATATTCTTTTCAAAACAGCTAAGTCCCAAGATACTTCATGTCGACATTGGAAAACAATACAATCACGTTTCCAAAGAATAAGAATCCCTGAAAATATTTTCATGAAGACCTCCCAAACTCTTTAACATTCCATATCTTTCTGAAGAACAATATCTAGGAGTGTTTTGTTTTTAAATACATCCTAAAAAATATGGTGGAATCCAAGAAACTGAATCTGAAAAATTATACTACTCAGGCATCATGTGTCACTATTACCGATCTCGAGGAGGAGAATTAATGAAAGGAAGTTAAAATTAAGGGCACGTGGAAGTTCAATGCCTATATGGTCTGAAAAATGATCAACTTAACCCATGATATCCTCCAATAATAGTTATAGAAACCGAATATACCTTTTACCACTCTTGGTACAACATAATTGGCACAACCAAAATACCAGCTCTCTGAAATCTACTCTTCCAAAAAGTGACATGGATGGAAGACAAAGAAGCAAGAAAAAAAGGATGATTATTTTTAAAAGCCATTTTTATCCTTGAATTTAGTATAATTCATTCTGATAGTCTCGAAATCACAGACACCACCTTTCTAAACGGTACCTAAAGAGTCAACCTACAAGATGAAATCTCCATCAAACAAATATTTGATCTTCAGTTCTATTAATATTATTCACCTAATGGATACATTATTAAATGATTATAATGATTATGAATCCAAATTCCCCTCACTCGATTACGGAACTAGGGGAAGAGTCTATTAGAGTTTAGGTTACATGGGAAGACATAGTCATGCTAGGAGCCACTACTTTAACCAAATCCCTACTTGAACTATGTACGTGGCTGAAATTCATGGGAGATATTTTTAGAAAGTTGAAAAAAGCATGGAAGTTCCCCCAATCATGATAGGGACTATCTTAAAATGATCATCTTGGAAAAATAGTTAGAGGATACTCTATCTCCTAATAAACCTCAGCGTGTAGGTAGACCAAGGCGACCAAATCGACCAAGAGAAACAGTACCTTCAACTCTTATTCCAAAGTATGGTCTATCTCTATTAGGGAATTATTCTCTTAAAGAACATAAAAAAGAACATACCCATAATGGTAAGCACAAACCATTTGACCATAAGTATGATGTTTGGAAGAAATTAGCCCTGGTGTCAGTGAAGTTGTCAATACCGAATGCTCTGAGTGTATCAAAAGACCTCTTAGAAGCACGCAAGGAGGCCATATTAATCCTTTAGGAATTTTGTGTTGAGGTTTCCACTGTTGAAGTGTATTATGCCAAGAATGATCCCACAGAATTCTTGACAGTCATTTATTTCATAGACCAGGATCAGGATTCTATCATACAGGGGCACATCAGATCCTTATATATATATATAGAAATATAAATGTCATTTATATCTATCTATAATCCATAAAAAATGGCTTAGGAGTCATCCTCATTCCAATATGAATGCTTTGGTATTTGGGTTTCAGTGAATCTCACATCCCCCCTTCCGTTTAATGTTACAATGTTATAAAAAGAATGAGAAAAAACACTTAGTGAATTCAAACCTAGAACTCAGTTTAGGGATCTTATGTCTAAATTAGAATTCATGGTTGTTAAGTAAGATACAACCATTACTGTTATTATAGGAATAAATTATCTATATTAGCATGCATACACCCCTCATCATACCACCAATTCCTTAAACATTGTATACATTAAAAAATTGGGACAATTCATGTTGATAATGCCCCATTAAAATCTTATGAATCACAGTACATTGATGTAATATTCTACCACAAGAGAAGGAAAAAAATACATGGCTGACAATGTCACTCATATCAATTCCTTGAATGGTATGGAAATGATAACGAATAATATTTTTAATCATATCCATGTAGAGTATGTGCTATACATTATTCAAATTGAAGGGGTTGCCCTGGATTCAATCTCACATTCAGGGACTTTTTGTGATGTTCGTTGTGAATGCAGAACCTAATAGCATAGAAGTTTTCATTAACACTCCAAATAGTGGTGGAAACCTAGATGAAAGGATCTTCATTCCATCCCATAAGCTCCAAAAAATCCCTTCTTTATCTCTCAGGCTAGAATTAGTTTTCATATCAATGGGTTAAAATAAATATGATAATTCTCAATCCCTAATATTCCATTCAAATATCTACAGAGGTTACATACTAGAAAGTGAGCATGAATTGGTTGCTTCATCTTCTACATGTCTAAATGTATACTCCTCCCCAAACTTTAAGAAATTTAGTCCATAAACTAATTCCCAGGAAGAGTTGTAATGTGTTAATCATGAGGAAGAGTAAGAGAATGAAGACCTTAGAGATTCCCATCCAACATTTGAGGATGTTTTCTCCACAATTTTTTATGATCTTAGAGAGATAAATCTGAGTTTGGATGATGATCTATGCCCCACTTTGAATAGTGAATCCATTAATTTCGAACAACTAGATGTATACACATCCTTCCTAAAGAAAACTGGAGATTTCTTTTCCTATAATTATACATATATTCCAAGCGTCGGCTCTGAGGTGGCCACCCACCACTTGAGTTTTCCAGAATATCATCAGAGATACAAAAAGGTATCCAGAAGGACACATTCGACACATGCCTCCAAAATTGAGGGTAAATTGGACAATATCAATGGGGATGAATTTATCTAAGAGTTACATTATCCAAAATGGTTATCCAATATCATCCTAGTAAAGAATAAAAATAGGAAAATCTATGTTTTCATTGACTTCAGAGATCCTAAACAACAATTTCCAAAAAACTACTTCCCGATTCCTGTATAAGAACTCCTGACTGATGAGGTAGCTAGTTATGAATACCTATAATTTATTGATGGATATTCATGATTCAAAAAAATTCAAATGTCCCTAGAATATAAATAATTGACAGATTTTCGGGACCTAGATAGTATTTTTTTATCCAGTAATTCCCTTCGGTTTGAAGAACTCTAGTGGAAAATACCAACATACCATGTATCACATCTTCAAACCCTTCCCATGTATGTTTTTCAAATGAAACATTAAGAATATATTTGTTCATTATTGGAAACTTTCTAATCACCTATATTACCTAGAAACTATATTCAATAATCTAAGACAAGATATCCTGAAGAAAAAACCATTAAAATCTTCTTTCAGGTTAATGTTTTGAAATTTCGAGGCTTTTTCGTATGCCATCACAACATCACAGTTGACCCTGATAAAATAAAATCTATCCTTAGAATATCACATACAATAAGCATTATATATTTTAGAGGACTTTAAGGACACTTGGCTTACATCTGGTGCTTCATTTCCAATCTTACAAGAAAGTGTTTCCCTTCACCAAACTAATTAATAAGAGGGTCACATATCAATGGACCAATGACTACCAAGAAACATTTGAAAACCTCACGAAATATCTCTTGTGTACACCCGTATTAATGCAACCCATTGAATAAAATCCACTCATTCTATTTTCGATATCTCGAGAGAGATCTGTAGGAACCTTCATCCGAAAAAAGAAAGATACAGAGAATTAAGATAAACTTTATTATTTCTGTCAAACCATGCTCTATACTAAGATTCATTATTCAGATATCAGGAAGAGATGCTTGACATTAACATTTTCAGTTTTGAAACTGAGGCAATACCTACAACACCATGAAGTCCAATTGTTCTCTCTCAATAACCCACTCAAATATACCTCAGTCATCCTATGTTGATAGGACATATGGAATGGTGAGAGGATTTACTACATTAGTTATATATATAATTAATACCTCAAAAATGGTGAAAGTCCAGAACTTGGTAGATTTTCTTATAAAACATCTATCTACATAAACAATACTGTTAAATTACAAAAATCTTGAGAAGGATATATTATATATTCAAGGTGTCCCCCAAACATGAGAAAAATAATTTGACAACACATATAATATCCCAATATGGAATAGAATGGTAGACACAAGCCAAAAATATTAGGTTAGATATCATGCTCATTTCCTCAAAAAAGATAGTATTACCTTACTCCATCCTTATATCAGAAGGATGTAGCAATAACGAGGTAGAATATCAGGCCCTCATTGCATGTCTGTAACTAGAACTCTAATTAATGGTGGGGCATCCAAATGTGAAACGTTTTTTAGAGTTGGTAATCAAGCATATCAATGGGGATCATGACACTAGGAAACAAGATCTAATCCCCCAACTAGACTATTTTTGAGGGTTAGTGGAATAATTCCTCTCTGATTCAACATTAATTATTGTCTTGTGATTATAAAATGCCCTAGAATATGCACTATAGAATGAAAATACTACACTCGTGGATCCAAAATGAAAGAAAATGGTCATCAACATTACCCAACACCAAAAGATATCACATTTTGATAAATTCAAAATCGAAGAGAACAATGAATTTAGTAAAATACCTAATCCATATGGTCTTTCCATAGGGTGGATGTTTCTAATCATGGAATACCTTCATATTGAAGTAATCACACTAGATAGAGACGGGAATGAACAAATCTAATGGAAAGCCACAAACTTCACTCTTTATGATGGACTGAACCACCCAAAGGTCCAATATGAACAAGGCATTGATGAAGTCCTTCTCATATGTATCGATGGCGAAGAGACTACCTCTATCATTATTTAATTACACATTATATCTTGAAGTTACCACTTGCTAAGTTACGATATTTACAACCAAATCTAAAGGCTCGGATACTTTTGGACCACATTGATGCAAGATTGCATAGAATTCACCATGAAATTTCATTCTTGTTAAGTACATCCTAACTTCGTCCATCAACCCTCAAAGTTTCTAAATACAAAAAAAATACCTGGCCATTTTCCATATGGGTAATGGATGTTGTAGAGAAATACCCTCTATCTATTTCTAGGTAGTTCAAATATATCTTAACTACTACTGATTTCTTCTTTAAGTGGGGTGAGGAAATATCCCTAGAATAAGTCAGGTAAAAAATAATTTTCATCTTTTTGAAAGCCAACATCGTTATCAAATTTGGCATCAATTATATGGTACTAATGTATAACATCACCAATTTCTATTCTCTTGCAGTGGAAAATCTATATCATGAATACAATATCAAATCTGAGCATTCATCCCACTACCATGTAGTGTCTAATGGATAGATAAAGGATGTTAAAAAATTCCAATCGAACATACTTAATAAGATAGTTTATAAAGATAAATATTCTTGACTAAAAAATCCCTTTCATGAATTTTGGGCATATCAGACAACAACCCATACTGCTATATGGGATTCCCTATACTAATTGGTATATGGAACAAAATTATTCTAGCCCCTTGAGGTACAATTTTCATCACTTCTTAATTACCTATGTGATAAAATATCTATATATGAACAATCCAAAAAATGACTAGATGAATCAGAGGGACTGGGTGAAAAGATATTGTATACCTTACATCACTTTCAGGTATATCAAAATTGGATAGTGTGAGACTTTAACAAGAAGTTTCTCCACTGTTTGTTCCTCTGTAGAGAACTTGCATTGTTCCTCTAAACACCAATGATATTAGGAAAGAATACTAAAAAGCTTGAACCAAAGTGGGAAGGAATAAACATCACACATAGAATATTCACTAATGAAAATTATTGCTTAATCTCAATAGATGGAGATATCATTATAACCCAACCAATGCATGTTTTTTAAACAAATACTTTCTTTATCCACATGAAAAAATTTCCCAGTTACAAGACATTAAAATTGTTGTGGGTCCATGTCACATGAAATTAAAAGGCCTGACATAACATCTATAACACAAGATGTTAAAATATGTGGAATCATCTTCCATTTCACACAATGATAAACTGCACAACATTAGGTACTAATCGTATGGCCTGAAACTTCCAGAAACCATTCAACCTCACCATATGACATTAAAAAACATGGTTAGCGTACCTATTATTTGATGTTTAGAAACCACCAATGTAACATGAGTTGAGACACTTCTCACAAGCACCTCAAATATGGACCTCTATATTAGGTGTAAGTTCCAATCAAATCCCTCTAACCCCTAAATCATTCGAGATTCCCTCTTATCCAGATATGAGGAAAAAAGGTTGGCTAAATCCCGTGCATAAGCCCTACTCACATCACTACCTCCCCATAGTGTCACTTGGTCCCATCTATAGGTATAATCCTAGAAATTATCACATCCTTATCATAATACACTAAATTTTATGGACAAAATTCTTGTTGTTTGATGATAAACATCATGATCTTTCTGAGAGTTACATGTGGCTTGATTCTTATTCTGATGGGATACACAGTAACACCCAAATCTATGATCTTAGGACTAGGAACAACAATGATTTATTCCCCACTACCTATGTACAAGTCAGACCTACATAGGAAACCTTTCCATAACTACACGTGGCTTGTATCTCATTTAAATGAGATATGTAGTGACGCCCTGTCCTTATATATTAAGCCCAACCATTATTCTAGAGGATATTTATGCCCCATTTTTCTTGCATTGAAACTTGATTTATTTGGGAGGAATTTTCAAGAAAAATATGTGGATTGATTCTTATTTCATCAAGATATGCAGTGACACCCAATTATTATTCTATAGTACAAGTGCAACACCACTTTTCATGTCAGGAAGCCTACACCCTTGATGCATGATGCTAAACTACACGATTCTTTAAGAACTATGTGTAGCTTTATTCTAATGCCAAGGACTTACATAATGATGCTAAATTTACAATCATCGGCCCAACCACAATGAATTACGTAAATATTTGATATCTCTATGAATGAGTTAGATCTACATAGAGAATTCATTAAGAACTATTTATGGATTGATTATAATCCTAGTGAGGTACTTAGTAATGCCCAAATCATACATCCTACCCAGTCACCACAAGAATCCGAATGCTGGAGCCTCTATGATGAATTTTGTAGTTTATCATCAATATAAGATTTAAGAAGTTTAACCGTACCCCATGAAATTTCTATATCTTACTGAATCTTAGTAGTTTGTGCAGCTGCGGGCTTCATATCTTTATGGATATTCTCCATCTCATTTCTTACAACATATCTTCTTCGTCACAAAGCCCCTTCAAGTGATTGATGGAGTTAGAATACCTCTTACTTTTTGGAATTTAATTCTTCTTCGAGGTATATTATTTGAAGATACTTATAATCAATGTAATTTTGGTACTCCTCCACCTTCTTGGAGTGGATAACCTCATCTTAGTTTATGAAAGCTCTAATTCCCTCATATTTACCCACCATCTATGTCTCTACTTGTTGTGATCTTCACTCCTCTTCCCTTTTCTCGATGATATCTTTCATTGCATAATAGATATCATGGTAATTAAATATTTCATAACACAATATGGAAATATTTAATGGATGTTGGTGAAGTTACGAAGGTAGTTATTTAAGAGTAGTCTCCCCTATATTTTTTTGGATATCCCACTGGATCAAAAGGAATGTAGAGAAAAAACCATACTACATATCTAGATCATACTTAGAGATACTCTAATAGGGAGAGACAAAAATTTGAGATCTTTTACTCAACGATCCCCCTTGTTACCCTCCCCCTAATACAAACTCAGCTTCACCCACCGATGTCGAAGGAACTGGTATGAAAGACCCCATCTAAGGCCCAATCATCATAGTCGATGATAATAAATAGAAAGTGAAACACCTTGTTAACACAATAAAGTCAATTGAAAACAAAGGTATGTAAGTAACCAAAATATTTAGAAACACTACCCCATTTTTAGATCACCCATTGGGATTGGTACCTCTCCAGTGCTTCCTTCCTTAATTCCTAAATAAAAGATCTCCTAACGAGGAATATCCTTTTAAGTTTGTTTGGTAGATGGGATTAGAAGATCTTGGGAATTTTCCACTTCTAGATTATCAAATATCATTCCATTGAAAACAAGAGTGGGGTGGAATTGGATACCTTATTCATGAAGTGACTTGGAAACATTCTTTGTAGAAAAACCTGCACCAGTTGTGATTTTGTGTGAAGTATTAGATAAAATAAAGTCAACCATGTTTAAGAGAAAAATGCAAGAATAATAAAACTCACATATTTTCAATATTTTATGGAAATCATAAAAATCCATGAGAAAAACATGAATATCAATGTCTAGATAAATTAGATCCATGATTCATGATACGTTACATCATGTATCAAAACATCCTCATCCCTGAGGGTATCCGAGACACATTGATTTAAGACCTGAATTGGATCCTCTAATGATCCCATCTTCTGAATCCTCAAAAGGAACAACATCATCAGGCCATGTAGTTTCAGGGTCAGTATAAACACCTTCATTGGACCTTCCGAGATCCTTATCATCCCCTACAAAGAAATAATGGGACCATAGTTGACTGTTGTAGGGTCCTACAGTGTAGCTGGCATATTTTAAATATAATGATAAGAGGAAAATCATAAACAACACATGACACCTAAAGGGGTGTATATGACATTACCATGGGACTATCCCCTCTCTTTTGGACTAAGGGAATAAATAGATGCATATATTGATGCTTCCTCCATCAAAATAACAAATTCATTATCTGTGGATCGTGCCACCTCTAGGATATCCTCGTCGATCCTTGATAGACTAGTTTTGGATCCCTTAATGGAGTAAAGCAATGCAGATTCTGAAAAATATTGGTATAGTAAAAAAGAGTATGATGAGAATGTAATGATATCATATTATTGAGAAAAGGATTACCACAGTTCATTCACTGTTCCAACAATAATTCTCTCTTTTTATTCCTCTATCAAGATAGAGAATAGGCCATCTTAGTCCTCTTGTCTGTAGAGACTTGACACGATGGTTGAGGAAGTGCTGCTGCCATCTCCTCCATCACAGTCCTTTGGCATGATTGGGAGACCCAAGGGCCTCGTATAATACCTAAATGTGAGTTACCAAGGGCCCATACTTAATGAATCAAGTTATTATGTTGATAATATAGGTTTAGTTAAGTTTTATTCTTCTTATTATATTATGAACTAAAAAATAAAATTCCCTCAATATTAATGAGAGAGGATGAAATAGAAGTAATTGTCATGAACTGAATCTGGTTGCCACTAATACTGGAACAAAACCCGGCCCATGAAAATTCCTGGAGGGAATTTCCTATCCCCATGGGATAGAACATGTTCCCAGGTATCATTATTTTAGGTTTGGTAATGATTTACCTGAGTATGAAATCATAAAAAATTAAAAACAATCCATAATATAAATCTAAAATTTTCGAGCCAAACAAGTCTAAAGAGAAAACCAGAACTGATTACATTGGTTTAAAGATAATAAAAGTGGTCCAAATACAGATAAAGACAGTATAAAGACATCCCCAAGGACTTCACATGACAAGGGGTCATCACCCACAAGCCTTCTCCACAACTCCACACCAAGGATGAACTAACACCCCGAACAACCACCACCCAAAGCCTTTCCTTTACCTAGGGAAAACGTAACCAAGTATACTTACACCCAAGAGGTGTATGTTGGGTCTGATTATAATCCCAATAGGATACCACCCAATGATTCCAAATATCATGAAATACAATGTGAAATAGCAATTAGTTTTAATATGCAAAGAAAAGTAGTGATAATTTCCATGAAATACAACTTTCAATTGAAAAACCTTTTCAAGATAAAATTTTCATAACATTAATAAATTTAAATAGACATGTTATATACATAAAAGTACTTCAAAAAGACCACAATTAAAGGTAAAATACCATAAATACAATGTGCAACAAAATCAGGAACTCCTCTAGGCACTAGATAGTCTCGGGCCCCATGCATCTCATACCTCGGTGTAAAGTAACTATAGTAAAATCCATTCTCGTCAATGGTAAAGTAGTAGAAAATATATATATAATCTAGTGGTCCCAATTAATCATCCATAGAGTTTGGTTAGAGTTGTCATTACCCAAATTCTAAGTGAAACATGGACAAAACCCATCTGGTCCACTAGCCGTACTAGTATACATCCGCCCCACCTATGTACCTGGGCTTCCCCCTTTGAGCTCAAACAATTTCAGAATGCTACATAAATACATATTCATATCAAACACCACTAATATTCACATACAATCAGTACAGTAGATACACACATTTTATACCACTTAAAACACACAATAAACACTTTGATTTTTAATGAAACAATTTCCCAAAATCCCGCATTGTTTTTTCACACACAAACCACTTAAGAACCCCACATTTACTCTATGTGAGCACTTGTAAGTTAAAAAAATTGTAAATGCTTCCTAATACATTTAAATGAAAACAAAAAATCAATTTTAGGGCAACCCCACGTTAAACAAGAAGTGATAACTCTGTAAAACATCCATTTTCACACAAAAGTGGCACCGAAACTTCACTTTCTTTACAAACACCATCAAAACCCATTTTTGCAGAAAAAAACAAAAGGGATAAACATTATAAAAAAGATTTTAATCCCAATTACAGTTCAATTAAAACAACTAAGTATTTATAGGTAATCCCTTAATGAACCAACAAAATATTTATAGGAAAACCCCCAAATTTCACAAAAAAATTGGCACTAAAAATTCATTTGCTTTATAATTTTCACTAAAACCAATTTTTCAGAAACATTAAAATTAAATAGACATGAAAATACCATAAATATAGTAGATAGGTCACAAATATTTCATACTAAAAGTAATCACCTACCAATTTAATGAAAACCACTGAATCTCCATGCGAAAATCAAATCGCACCACCGCCGCACAGAGAGAGACCTAGATCTAACCTAAAACCACCATAATTGACCAAGAAAACCTAAGTTTAAAACCTTGGTTCGAAACCCTAGTTTTTGGACATTATTAACCTCATGTATGTGGGAATAAAACCTAAGAACCATGAATGAAACCCATGGAAAATTGAGAGAAGGGTGAAAGAGACTCACTTACTTAAGGGATCTTGAAGAATCGCCCCAAATACACCAGTAGATGAATTTTAAAATTTTCAAAACTTAAAGGTAGGTTTGAAGAAGGAAGAGGAGGTTATGTATGAACTGGAATAGAGGAAAAAGAGTAATAATTTAGAGATTTAAGAAGGAATAACGTTACCTATTCAATTCCTGCTAATTTGAGAAACCCTATACTTTTCTACACTAATTCACGATGAACAAGAGATCCAAAGAGGGGGTATAGAGGCTGGTCGCATGGACAAGTTCAATGGGCTTGTGTTAGACTTAGAATCACCGAAAAATATTTACAATTGAATAACTTATCAATTAAACATATTTTGTTTTTAAAACTGGAAATGGGCCTTCGGGCTGGCCCAATTCCTTAAATAAAAACACCACATGAACCATTATTATGGATTACTAATCGTTCCAAAATGTAAATGTGGTGTTAATAGGTTAGGGGAGGCCATTTAGGAATTTTAATCGGTCAAAAATATTAAAAAAAATAAAAATTTATAAAAGAAAAAAAATTTATTTTTAAATTGGGAATTGGGCTCACAGATTGGCCCAATTCATTAAAACTTACCCATTCCTCCATAAAAGCTTGGGAAACCCCTAAAACAAAGCATGAATGGAAAATAAATGAACAATACCTCTAAAATATGTCATTTATGTGACAATTATCCCCACCATGAAAACTTTCCATCCCGGAAAGTCAACCAGAATCATGATCAGAAAAACAAGAATATATACTCTTCCTCAACCCATGACTTCCACTCTCATGTCACATGTGTATCATTACCATGCTGCCAAAGAACCCGGACTAGGGGAATAGACTTCCCTCGAAGAACCTTCTCTTGGGAGTCCACTATTTTCACTAGTTGCTCAAAAACTAACAAGTCTGGATCTATCTCGACTTCTTTCCATCTTAGTAAAAGGGACAGATCTGGGTTGTATTTATTTAACTAGAAGACTTGGAAGATGTCATGGATGGACATCAACGGAGATGGTAAGGCCAAAATATATTCCCCCTTTCCAATAAACTCGGTGATCTCAAAAGGGCCAACATATCATGAAGCCAGCTTCCCTTTCTTCCCCAATCGATGATGGCAAAGACAAGATGCCGCTTTCAAGAATACCATGTCACCCACAGAAAACTCTATGTCTCGACGTCTCTAGTCAGCATAAAATTTATGATGAATTTGAGCTGTTAACAAGTGCTGCTTGATCAATTCGACCTTCTTAGATGTCTCATACACCAGACTCATCCCCAATAGTGACGTCTCACCTACCAAAACCCAACACAGGGAGTCTGACATGGCCCACCATAGAGCACCTCAAAAGGAGCCATTCTAATCGAGGATTGGTAACTATTATTATAAGAAAACTCAACCATCCCCAAATGGCTATCCCAGGAACCTACAAACTCCAAGACACATGCGTAGAGAATTTCCTCTAAAATCGGATTCTCCCACTCTGTATGACCATCATTCTGAGGATAGTATGCCATGCTCATCTTTATCAGAGACCCCAAGGCCTTTTAAAGGCCTTCCCAAAACTGATAAATGAAACGGGGGTCTCTATCTGAGACAAAAACTGAAGGAACTCCATGGAGCCTCTCCACCTCCCGAAGATACAAATGGCCCAACTCATCCAATTAAGATTTATCTCTAATCAAAATGAAGTGGGTTGATCTGGTCAGATGATCAATCACCACCCAAATGGCATTCTTACCCCGAGGTATACAAGGTAATCCAATAATGAAGTCCATGGTCACCTCGTCCAACTTCCAGGTAGGAATGGGTATTGGATGGAGCAAACCTGAGGGCTTTTGATGATCTTCTTTCACATTCTTGCATGTATAGAATCTCGACACAAAGTCTGAAATGTCATGTTTCATATCTAGCCACCAGAACTATCATCACACATCATAATACATATTGGTGGCACTCATATGGATAGCCCATTAGGACTGGTGGCTGTCCTCCATCACAATCTTCCATAGATACAATGACACTACTAAACAAACCTTGAAGCACAAGAGGCCCTCGAGAGACGACGACCAATTAGAGGATGTCTCCCCACCATGAAGAAACTACTTCAACCACTGAAAAATATCATCACTGGGTTGTTCTCACTAAATCCACTCCAACAGAGAAGGAGTCAACTAGAAACTTTCCAAGAACACACCTCCATTGTGTTCCCTGGTTTCCACATGCATTTGAGAAAAGATACCCAACAAAGTACACTCATCACTGGAATTACTCAATTCCTACACTGGAAGTCTTCTTCTCAAAGCGTTGGCTCCCACATTACGCTTTTATGGGGTATCGAGAATGTGAAAATCGAACCCCTGCATGTACTCGATCCAACGAAACTGCATCAAGCTAAGGTCCTTCTGCGAGAAGATATAGACCAAGATTTTGTGATCATAGTAGACCAAAAACTTCTCCCAAAAGTGGTAGTGACGCCACGTCTTCAAATCATGCATCACTGCTACCAACTCCAAGTAATGGGTTGGGTAGTTCTTTTTTTTTTGTTCGGAGTTTGTGGGAACCGTACACCACCACGTGATCATCCATCATAATCATGCACCCAAGACCCATAACTGAAGCATTACAATAGACTGCATATCCCTTTCCATCCTCTGGAAAAATCAGAATGGGGGTGGTAATAAACTGCCTCTTCAGCTCCTCGAACAATGCCTGACATTTTGGGCCCCATACGAACTTCACCCCTTTCCAGGTGATCATGGTCATTAGTGAAGCAATCCAAGAGGAATCTCGAATGAATCACCTATAATAACCATCTAGGACAAGGAAACTCTTGATCTCAAACACATTATTCATATGCTTCCATGAAATAACCACACTAATATTCTCCAAGACCACTAAAACCCCCTGTTAAGAGATCACATGCCCTGGAAATCTAACATCCTTAATTCAGAAAGTGCACTTTGACAACTTTGCATAGAGGAGGTGATCCCACAAAGTTCCCAAGATGATCCTTAATTGATATTCTTGTTCTTCCTCATAGACCGTGTATACTAGAATGTCATCCACGAACACCACAATGAAGGAATAAAGATACTTATAGAACACCCTGTTAATGAGTTCCATAAAGACCGCTGGAGCATTGGTCAATCCGAAGGCTTTAAATAAGACTAGAAGTGGTCGTACCTACTTTAGAAGGCTGTATTAGGGATATCTGACTCCTTCACCTTGAGCTGATTAAATCCTAAACGCAAGTCTATTTTTGAGAACCAATTTTACCCCTTCAACAGATCAAACAAAGCATCTATTTTGGGAAAAGGGTATTTGTTCTTAATTTTTACCTTATTCAGCTTTTTTTAGTCAATGCACAGTTGAAGGGAACCGTCAGCCTTTTTCATGAACAACACAAGAGAAGCCCAAGGAGAGACACACAATTGAATGAATCCTTTGGATTAAAAGTCATATAGATGTATCTTTAATTCGCTCATCTCCATGGGGGCTATGCGATAAGAGGTAATAGATATCAGCTGTGTTCCCGCGCGCCAGATCAATCTAAAACTCCACATCCCGCTCTCGGGGAAAACCTGAGAAATCTTCTGGGAATACCTCCAGAAACTCATTCACTACATGAGGTAGTGCACCTATACAAGAAATACCATCATCTTCTTTCTTGAGCAATGATAACTGGAAGGAAGACTACCCAAATCTTGGAGTGGAGGTCTTGCGTGACCCGACCAAGGATCCCATTCTCCCTGAAAAACCTGACGACTCCCATTAGGTGCCGTGAAACTCACTCGCTGCCTGTAGCAATCAATGTGTGTCTAGAATTGTACTAGAAAATCCATGCCAAGTATTATGTCAAAAATTTCCATATCTAGAAGTAGGAGGTCCAACACTATCTCAATCTCTGACATGGAAAGCAAACACGATGGGCACCTAAGGCCCCACTCCTTCTTCTTTCCCAGAGATGTCACCAAATACATCGCAAAAGGCATCAAGATGGTTGGAAAATTTATAATGTCCACAAAATGGGCATAAATAAATGAAACAGAGGCTCCAATATCAAAAAGACCAGCAGCTATAGAAAATGCGATCAAAACAGTACCTCGAACTGTCGATGGTCCCGCCTGTGATCCTGCTGGTGCCTGATCCACTCAATGGAGATGTCTGGTCTCTACTAGAGGAAAACCGATAGTATATGGTTTTGCCCTAAATTTTATCTACCCAGAAGATGACCCATACCTACCACCATGTCTGCCAAATCGAGATCCCCCAGTCCCTAATGGCTCAGACTGTGCTGGAACTCCTCTTAAAGCCACTGACCCACCCCCACTCAGTAGTGGACGTTCCACACCGCAGAAGAGATGAAAATGGACCATACCTCCACACTTGTAAAAAGGATTCAAAGGAAGTGGAAATTCTGGTCAGAGGTTCCTGAGCTTCCAACACTGGTGGCACACAACCGATCTCGCATTAGAAGCCGCATACAAAAACTACCTGGAAGAGTGGCCTGAACTGCCACCTTCTTTCTACACATGATCCTCCCGCTTCATTTTCTTCTCTGAGGAAATACCACTGCCCACTATTGATACTGAACCAGAGAAACCCGACTTTCATTTACTATCAATCTGCACCATTAATTCCCGATAAACAACCTCATCATAGGTCATCAGCTTAAACAAGAACACCTGGGAGTATATCTCGGGTCGTAAACCTTTCTGAAACCTCTGGGCCTTCTCCTGCTCGTTGGAGATGATTTCTAGAGAATACTTAACCAACTCAGCAAAAACATTTGGCATACTACATCACAAATAGATTCCACTGAACAAGGTCTATTAACTCTCTGGACTTAGCATAATCCATAACCTCAGGAACGTACAGTTCATTGAAGGCGACCTTGAATTCTCCCCAGTGCATCTGCTCATTCTCTCCAGTCTAAAGCATTTACTCCCACCACTTACGGCTAGGACCCTCCAATATAAAAGAGGCACACTACACCCTGATCTCCTCAGGTGCTTCCCGGAACTCAAACATACGATTGATCTTCTCGATCCATTCTTCTGCTTCCTGTGGTTCTGAGCTTCCTCAAAAGGTAGTAGGCTTGTTTTTAGAAACCCATGAGCTTTATCTTTTCTAGAAACCATCTCTTCTACCCTAGAAGGAATAGAAGTCGTAGTCAGTCCCTACCCAAGAGATTGGATAGCCTATACCATAGCCTCAACTAGCCTCTGATCAATCGGTGTGGGAGAACTCTCTCTGGCTTCCTCCCATGGGTGCGTGGGAGATTTCCGGGGAGGTATGTTGATACAAAATGCAACAGCCACAAAACAATAATCAATACCACAATTATGAAAATTTTAATCAAATACATCTATTATAAATAATTTAAACAAACTCCAGTAACAAAAGAAACAACTACCCCACCTCTTCCCAATGTCCACGTGTGGTCTGCAGCCCGCAGGTCTCACTTGGAAGTGAAGTCAATCCGTCAATTCCAACTTCCCCTGGTGACTCAAGGTATACCACGAGAGGTCTAGGAACACTAATTTCAACCAAAAACCCAAGCCCCAAAATTCCTATCTTCTATTTATCCCGACTCAGCCCAAAAATCCCAAAAATAATAACCTAATTCAAAAACATTAACCTCCTCTGATACCATCTTATCACAAACTAAATATGGTCGCCACCAATACCGACTCCAAACCCAGCCTATGGTAAGGCTCTAAGGGAATAATCTATCCTCATAGACCAGAACAAGTGAATAAGAATCATTTGTTTAGGTTTGGGAATGATTTACCTGAGTATGACAGCATAAAACATTAAAAACAATCCATAATATAAATCTGAAATTTTCGAGCCAAACATGTCTTAAAGCAAAAAATAGAACTAAATAAATTGGATTAAAGACAATAGAAGTGGTCCAAATAAAAATAAAGACAGTAGTGAGAAATCCCCAAGCACTTCACATGATAAGGGGTCATCTCCCACAATCCGTCCTCACAACTCCGCTCCAAGGATGAGAACTAACACCCTGAACCGCCACCACCCAAAGCCTTTCCTTTACCCGAGTCAAACATAACAAAGTATACTTACACCCAAAGGGGTGTATGTTGGGTGTGATACCAATACAAATATGATACCACCAAATTATTTTAAATATAATGCAATAAAATTTGAAATGGAAAGCCATTTTTATACGCAAAGACAAGCAGTGATAATTTCCATGAAATGCAACTTTCAATTGAAGATAGTTTTCGGTCTAAAATTTTCAGAACATTCACATATTTAAATAGAAACATTAGATTCATTAATGTACATCCCAAAACACCCAATGTCAAGGTAAAATACCACAAATACAATGATCAACAAAATCGGTAACACCCCTAGGCACTAGATAGTCTTGGGCCCCATGCACCTCGTACGATGAAAAGTAACCATAGTAAAATCTATTCTCGTGCATGAGCTACTAGTAGGGAGCATACCAACTACATTGTGGTCCCCATTCATCATTTGTATAGTTTAGTTAGAGTTGTTTTTATCCAAATTCTAAGTGAAATAGGGATAAAACCCATCCTGTCCTCTAGCCGTACTAGTACACAACCACCCCACCTAGGTACCCATGCTTCCCCATTTGTGCTCAAATAATTTCATAATGCCACATAAATCTATTTTCATATCGAACACCACTATTGGTCACATATAATGATTACAAAATCTAGACACATTTTATACGACTTAAAACACACAACAAACACTTTTATTTTTAATGAAACAATCTCTCAAAATCCTGTATTGTTTTGCAGACAAAAACCCATTAAGAACCCCACTTGTACACTATGTGCACACTTTTAAGTTTCCAAAATTGTGAAGGAATCACAATAAATTTCAATGAAAAAAAAATAAATTTTAGGGAATCCCCATGTTAAACTATAAGTGATAACTCTGTAAAACATCCTTTTTCACACCAATGTGGCACCAAAACTTCACTTTCTTTAAAAACACCATCAAAACCCATTTTTGCATAAAAACCGAAGGGGATAAACATTATAAACAGTATTTGTATCCCCATTATAGTTAAATAGAAGCATGTAAGTATTTATAGGGAACATCTTAATGAATCAATAAAAGATTTATATGAAAAAACCCCAATTTCACCAAAAATTGGAACTTAAAATTCATTTGCCTTATAATTTACACTAAAACCAATTTTTTCAGCAACATTCAAATGAAATAGAGATGAAAATACCATAAAACGAATCTAGGTCACAAATATTTCATACCAAAAGGAATCACCTACCAATTTAACAAAAACCCTTGAATCTCCGTGAAAAAATCAAATCGCATCACCACCACACTAAGAGGGACATAGATCAAACCTTAAACCACCATAATTGGCCAAGAAAACCTAAGGTTAAACCCTTGGTTCAAAACCCTAGTTTCTAGACATTAGGAAACTCAAGGAACAAGGAATAAAACCAAAGAAAAATTAATGAAACCCAAAGAAAATTGAAAGAAGAGTGAAAGAGACCCACTTAAGGGATCTTGGAAAATCACCCCAAATACACTAGTAGATGAATTTTAAAATAGTCAAAAATTAAAGGTAATTTTTTATAAGGATTAGGAGGTTATGTAGGAACTAGAATAGAGGATAAAGAGTAATAATTGAGAGAGTAAAGACAGAATTACATTAATGCTTCAATTCTGGCTGATTTGAGAAACCCTATAATATTCTGCACTAATTATCGATGAAAAAGAACTCCAAAGAAGGGGGAAAGAGGCTGGGAGAATGGATGGGTTCAATGGGATTGTGTGAGACTTGGAATCAACAAAAGTTTTTTAAAATTTTGTAACTTATTAATTAAATAAATGTTGTTTTTAAAACCATTAATGGGCCTTCGGGTTGGCCCAATTTCTTAAATAAAAACACCACATACACCATTATTATGGATTACTAAAGGTTATAAATTGAAAAGGTGGTGTTAATAGGTAAGGGTAGGCCATTTAGGAATTGTAATGGGAGAGAAATATTAAAAAATGAAAAATTTATAAAAGAAAAAAAAATATATTTTTAAATGTGGAATTGAGCTCATTGTTTGGCCCAATTCATGAAAACTCACCCATTCCTCCATTAATGCCTGGGAAACCCCTAAAACAAAGCATGAATGTAAAATAAATGAAAAATACCTCTAAAATATGTCATGTATGTGACCATATTGGCAACATATAAAAGATAAATACATTATTTGTGTTAAGGTATACATCCAATTACACACCATTATGAAAAGATACCCATCACGAAATCCTAGATTCAGTATGTTAGATACTCACTTTGTGAAAGGGTTATGATCATCAATTGTGTATATAAAATCCTCCAGCTCTTGAAGATATATTTTTACCTTAGATAATGCACTATTAGGGTGGATATCAGAGGGTGATCTCATATCACCAATCTCAAGGATTTACATGTTGTATTGAAAAAACATCTATGCATCTTTAACATTGTAAGTTATTATCTCTCAAACTCCAATCGCCAAGAGTTGAAAATAATTTGGATATGATGGATCTGGATGTGAGGAATATCTCACACCTTTTGACTTGGAGGAATCTTTAGGACTTTTTTCATTCAAGGGAGAAAATGATGATGGAGTATGAGTATTATCCTGATAATGATGACCAGATCATCTTGGTGTAGGCGGTGTGTCTTTTTCTACCATATCTTGCTCGATGGTCTTTGATCGAGATCACTTTGGAGGCTCTATAGCTTTATCATTGTAACCCTCAGTTCGACCCTTTCAACCACAAATACCACAACTAGTATTTTTTCATGGACAAGACATATTAAATTCCATTTTCCAAAACCTCTTGAGGGTATGATGAGATCCATGCCTTAGAATACCAAGCCTCCAACCCGATTTATTCATCTGAAGGAGGGGAAATGATTGAAATTTTGGACACCACCATGGAAATTAGGATCTAAAACTATCATTATGACATCAAATCCTTTTCAATACTCACATGTGTAGGTGGAATGATGCTTAAATATTGAAGTTATTTGAACTGGTGACCAAATAAATATAAAGCATAATCCTCACCAATGATCTCACTGTCAATGCAAGATACCTGCACACATTCTCTGAATGATATAATGTATGGCCTCAGTTTGTAATTATTTTCTTTTCTATCATTAAAAAATTACTCCCTTGGTGGGTTACCATACAAAATTAATTTTAATTCCCCAAAACATTCAGCTTCTTTGACATGTCATCACACATCAGGTTCAGAGTTTACATTACAGAAACAGCCTGAGAAAATGGGTGGAATCCACTTTCTAGGACATTGAATGGGATCAGTAGTGCATATGAACTGATGTTTTCTAAAATCCACCCCCAAAAAACCTAAAGTGGTCCTTCAATTCAAAACCAAGCCTTCCCATTTTATGGATGTAGTAAGAACTAGTAAATTGTTTCTTAGAAAGTGGTAACTAACCCTGTATACCTCCCCAATGAAAGTTTGGAAGTGATAAAAAAAGTCCCTATCCTCACTCCTCCATTAGACTCAAGAAGAAAAAGCAAGTAAATTCTTAAACACATTTTAAGGAAGCCATCAAAAACAGTCTTCACATCATCCATGGGGTTGAACTTATAACCCGAACTGCTATAATAACACCTCTTCAGTGTAGGACATAATGCACTAGGAGCACCCCGATTCTCTAGGGTGGGGCATCTTGTATGGTGCCTTAAAGTGGGACGTTCCCCATCTAGATTGATAAAATCCGTTATCCAAATTAAATCACATGTATCACCCTTTGGGAGAGGTTCTTTCACCTACACTTTCTTCACCACCTTAAAAATATCACGGGCCAAAGGCAGTTTTCTTTAAACATCATACCATGTTGGATTCAGTGGGATGAACTTATCATAAATTTCATTTATAATTGGAATGCTATGAATTATATAACCATCCCATAGGATAATTCAAACTACACCATGCATCAAATGGAATGAATATTTCTGAAAACTCCATCGGCTCCGTAGCACAAGAAAGATCTATGAGTTCTTATAAATGTAAGTATGCCCTACCCAAAAATCCTCATAAATATTGATGTCTATTAGCTCCTTTTTTAATTCTAAAAAAGTATAGAACACCCAGTATTACCACATCCACTCTGTCCTATGTCCCCCTCCAGAGTCAAAATCTCAGTCTTCCTTCCAACCTTGTGATTGATCTGTCTGTGAAGTAAAAAAGTTGAGACATAACAACGAGGCTTTGATTCTTGGAAATAAAGCTTCATATATGGAGTTCATCTTTTTTTTATTCATGATACATAAAATAAGAACCATTATTTTCTTAATAAAAACACCCTTGTATGAAATTTTGGTGGAAGGAAAATCGGTGGG
This sequence comes from Viscum album, assembly GCA_963277665.1. Taxonomy (NCBI): domain Eukaryota; kingdom Viridiplantae; phylum Streptophyta; class Magnoliopsida; order Santalales; family Viscaceae; genus Viscum; species Viscum album. The sequence continues at coordinate 1,388,741,745 of OY728126.1, read as the reverse complement.
TTTCATAAACTATGAATTTGGAAGTAACTCCCAACCCTAGGAATGCAGGTGTTCCTCAAAATTATATGAACATACAATGACTGGTAATCACTTCCAAGGTACTAATGTAGATAAAGTGACAAATAATACATGAAATTTGGGAGATTAGGATCAACCACATCATAGAAATCTGGCCCGATAGCATTGATCATCTCAAAAGAACGTGCAACACCATGTTTAGTATAAGTAATAAAAGTAGCAATCAAAAACCTACAATAAGGAACCAAACACTCCCATTATTTTAAAACATTGACTTTGAAAATAAAGAATATTGAAATTGGTAGAATTAAGTTTTTTTCAAAGGAAATAACTCACATAGTACCTTTTCCAAACCCCCCAAGTATCCCTCCTGACCAAGCCTCTCGCGCAAGCCACTCAACCAGATGCATCAACTAGTGTCATCAACCAAGTGATTATATGACCCACTATCACTCAAGTGGTTATAAATTGATAAATTCATCAGGAGAACTTCATGAAAGGATAATAACAACATGACTAGGAGGATGACCAACATGATGATTATAAAAATCACTAACTCATACAATGAGGAAAATGACAAAGGTTCTAGTGATATATATAAACACCACTGATCAACACGTGAGACCCGTATCAGGAATCTATCCACAAGACTTATACACTGGACCTCTTCCACTAACCTACATGATTTTTCTATTAAATTGAATAACACCAAATTCATAATAATTTCCCTATTATACCTTAGGGTTAGACACTCTCCTTTCAATTAGATCCAATATTGAGGCAGTGATTTTGTTGACTCTATGTTTTTTCAAGAAGATTGAAAATATTATGTATATTTATACAAGAGTGTTTATGTCGTGAAGATTACATATAATAATCAATGTGACTCGGCTAAATAATCCTGTGCACACATACATTCACATTAGTGGTCCTACATAGCCTTCCCTGCATGACATTAAAACGTAGGTCTCCTCTGCCTGGGGCACCTTCACCATGTAACTACACCCTTGAACTATGCTATAAAACTCATTTTACCAGGGTCCCATATTTTCTAATAATGAGGACCCTAGGTATCCTCTTTTGAAAAACTATAAAATCAAAAGAATCCGTCAAACTATGGTCACATAGACTCTTTTCCAAGGCATCCAAAAATTATTCAGGTAGCTCTCCAAAACCTGAAAGAAGAGAGAATTAAGGAGGATAGTTGAGGTCAAAGTACATTCAGGGTATGAAACATAAGACACCTGTATGAGGACTCCTTTCACCCTAAGTAGAAATACAATCGACTGAGTCCCCTTTATTAATAAGGGACCTACCTGAGACCTATCTAGGTACTCCTGAGGATTCTTAGGTGCCTAGTCTAATGCCATTCCCATGTTTTGTTTCCAAGGTGGTCCATTAACTAAGGAATATCCAGATCACATAAGCCTATAATCCCCTACACACTCATAGTTATACCATGTCCTATATGATCCACCTATTCCTTTTAAGATAGGACCTAATAGATCCCCCCCTTTGAGTTTTTTTCAAGCCCCAATGTCTGGAATCCTCTTCCTTTGGCTCCCTTGTTTGAGAGGGACAATAGTCAAACCTACAATGAAGTCTTACAACATGAAAAACCATGGGAAGTGGTACATCGATATGTATCCCATTTGGACATGCATTCTTACAGTATGAGGTTTCTCCCACTTTTCGAACTTGATGGTCAAGGTCCTCAGGGTGAATGAAAATGTGCACTCTTATGGTCATGAGGACTCCAACCATGGTGGTGGTGTTAGGGGAATCCCATTCATGAATATAATGGTTAGAACCATGTTCCACGCTTGTCGTTTATAAGACTAAGATCCTCTAGTTTCCAAAGGGGAGGGTGAGGATCACACTTTTTTCCATTCATGCGGAATGAGATACTGCTCTCTTTCTATAGAACCAATTTTAGGGAATCCCTCTAAGAGTATGCACGTATCCTTTATTACGGGAGGCTCAAATATTTTTCATCCTATCTCCCCGAGGGGTGTATCCATGTGAGTATTCAAATATCATTATTCACGATAAGGAATGGAAGATAGAACCGACATATTTAATCCCCGTTTTCTTCTCTCGTTGCCATGTACTCTTCCACAAGTGTAGGAGGAGAAGTCAGTAGTTTGATGAATCTTCTCATTTCTTTTATTATTCACATTTAATCCTAAATAATCATGAAGTTTGGTCTTATAGGATAGCCATGATCACTAAATACACAGAACCACTTTCAGGTTCTAAAAGAGAATCTTCTTTCGGATCATTTGCTAGTATTCCTTCACTGTGCCTCCAAAGGTGTGGGTCCTCAAGATCATGTATCCATCCTCTAGAAAAAATGATCTTTTGGTTTCCTGGATCATCATATCCCTCTTTTTTCTCACATTGATCTTAAATCACATATTCTTAGAGGTTGGCGGTGGTCATGACATCCACATGATCCCCAATATCTTTACGAATCATTTCAAGTGTAAGTAACAACCAAATCTAGGCCACCTACTTGGTATAAGCCACAAAATCTCACACCTTGAAATCATTAAATGTGTAATCCCCAATTATTCATCTAGTTATAATATTTAGGAGAAAGTCTAAAAATGAAACCTTTGGGAATAGTTTTATATAGGAAGATCCTATCGCATCCACATACCCATCCATAGGTATCCTCATTGGGAGTAAGCCCCAAACCAAAACCCTAAATATCCATGAGTTAGGTCAATTCCCATGAACCCAAAATAATTCATGGAGTCCTCCATTGGATTAAACCCCATCATAATCCTCTCAAAGGGTTACAAACCCCTATGTGATAAACCTCCAAAGGGCCTTCATTGGATTGGGTCTTCACAACAGAACTATTTGGATATTAATTCCCATTAGTATGGGGAATGTAGGAAGCCGCCCTAAGGACCAAACCCGACATACCAAATTAACCATATTGTCACATGGACACACCTTTAGTTGACTATTATCTGAAATGAGAATTCGTATACTTTATCGGTTCTATGGGCCACCTCAGCATAAGTCCCACACCAAACTTTGACTATACACATTCCTCCTAGACGTCCTTTCTATATGATGGTATGTTGAATGGTTCGGTCCTTATCACCTGACCTTAAAAGGTATGATGCTCCCCATTAATCGGCACCAAAATACATGGGTTTAGATTATTTTTTAAAGGATACATAGGAAGCCCATCCATGGGTGTACTCCCAACATCAAAACATTTATCATCTCCCTAGATGACAATACACTCCATAACACCCACTACATTTCTGAAAAACAGCATGATCGTATGAATGACCAAAGAATATCTAATCAATACATAAGAAGATACCATTTATGGATAACCTTAGATACATACAAACACCTCAATTAATGAATAATATCATATTCATACATATGAATTTATGTACTAGATATGATAATAATTGATTGTTACTTCGAGGGTGAACCACATCAGACATGGGAATTAATTAAGGGTTCATTAAGATATCTTAAATCTATAAGAGAGTCCCATAGTAGGTAATAATTCTCCCCAAAATGGTGTGATGGGCCAGAACACCCATCATCTCAACCAATTTATATTTTTTGATCATCAGTGTCCAAACTCCCCAATGTGTTCCTACCTTTGGAAAATAGGTACCTCTATGATATAAAACCATTGGGTGTTTTGGTTACATGAAAAAAAATATTTGAAACCATTCAGAAATAGTGAACATGACAAGAATGATTGTATTGAATTCAAACCACAACAATAAATCATCAGGAATATGCATATCTGTCAGAAAAAATAATAATCATGAATAATGAGGAATGGTATAACATGATTTTATAAATGTAACTTAGGAATGTGGAAATAACAATAAACATGATATCATAAGAATAATTCAATGTTAACAATCACGGAATAATAAAATAGTGTGCTTCAAATAACCTCCCGTGAACCATACATTGAATATCATAAGATTAAAACATTAACCAATGTATTAGAGCACTATCTAGGCACACCCATTATAATCCTATCATGTTCATTCATAAGCATGCCACATAGATCATATAACATAAGGAAATATTTCGCCACATTTAATATAATGATTTAGGAATGTGGATTATATACTTGGAAGTCATAAATCAATGAATTATATGAAAACTAGGTGAATACCCTTGAGAGGTGATTGGTACAGGTATACACTTCACAAATGCTGGGTAAGGAAAATTACAGGACAATTCCTGCAACATGATGGAGGTACATAAAGGTTCATGAGAGGGATTAATGAGAGTAAAAGCGGTATATCACTTGATGTAAATAATGAAGTTAGTAATAATAAAATTTAATAACAAACCCAAACATGTACAATTGGGAATTAAAATGAATAATACAATAAGGTTTTTCGAATAAAATATTTTCATGGAAAAATCACATGATAATTTTGCGAGCATAATTGGGGAACATAAAGTTTTATTGGAGTGATTAATGAGAAACAAAGGGGTCATTAATCTGTTATTAATCATAAGGGAAGTAAAAAAGGATATTTATAGAGACATGAAAACAAATAAAATTGAGATTTAATAGGCAAAATACAAACAACAATCCAGAAAAGAAATGAAAAGTGAGATATACTATACTTGAAGATTTTCTTCTGAAAACATGATGGTGGAACCTAGAGACCTTGAGGACTCCTTGGAGGGATTATTTGAGAGGTATAATGACAATAAATTATTATATTATTAATTTTTAGTAGATAATAAAGACTAATGGGTGGAATTTTTACATGAAGAGGGGTTAGTATTAAAGGATTAAATATTGATTATTTTATCATGTAATCCAACCACTTATGGGTAAATTGAATTACAACCAAATTTATGGACAATTAATGATATTTAGAGTGTTGTTGGATGATAAAGTACTTCAAAAAATAAATTACACCTTCTATCGAACCCAATAAATACACAGAATCCAAAAAATAATTTTATTTCAAAAATCCAATTTTTGGTATTTAAAAATAATGTATACATTTTCAAAATTAAAATCGATATAATAAAATTAGTCTTTATACCTGCTAAATGAAAATTTTATTGATTAAAATTTCTCAATTTTTATTATCATTCTGACATAATAATGATGTCATAAAATCAATGTTCTCTTGAAGAGAAAAATTTTATTTTTTATCTAAAAAATAAACATTTTAAAAAAATTCTCAAAAAATCACCCAATGATTACTTTTATATGATGAGTTCAAAAATAAAATTTATTTTTTTTAAAATAATTCCCTATGTATTATAATTTTTACTTTTAAATATATCCTTATTTTATTGAAAATAAAAAATTTAGTAGATGCATCAACATTATGATAATTATAAAAATTACCATCGTCTTGTAAGAAAGGTCATGTGCAATCCAATAAAGTGGATTTAGCAGTGGAACAATTTAAGATCAAAGATAAGTACATCAGTTTCTTGAAGCTATTTGAAATGAACTCATAGTGGGAATCAACTACTATGGAGAAAAAACCATACTATGGAGGGGGTGAAAATATGACTACTATGATACGTAATTGTCTCACATCTTCTGGAACTGGTGTCTGGATGCGGGAAAGATACTCGTCTGCATTCTCTTCCTTTCTTTATTGTACATTTCATTTCATTTAATAAAACGTCCAGGTTTTTTCCTCTGACTCACTTATCAGGGTTGAAATTACCATGGTATTCATTAAAGTATTTTATCAAATAAATAACATTTTATAATATTATTTCATGAAATAAATTTTTATTTAGCACTTCCACATAAATAGTGTTTTAATAGAATATGTTTATAATGTTTAAAAAATAATACATTTTTTATTAAATAATCTCAATGATGATTTAACTGCATTAATATAACCAAAAGCAATAAATGATATCAACATATTTGGATAAAGGATATCATCAAATTTAAGAGAATTGATTTTAATTATTTTTGTTATAGTTCATAATAATTTTGGTTGATTCATTTAATGAATTAGTTTAAGAGTATGATAAAACCCAACCTAAAGAATGAAAGATTGATGGAAGAATGATATATGTTGATATGAAATTTGAATAGTCAAATTTTTTAGAATCATATAAATTCATAAGATAGAGTATCTAAAATTTATATACTATATTCTCTTAAAATATTTTTTTATCCCTTGCGATTAGATACATTTCTTATATTAGATGACTGCAAATATTTAGTATAAGATTACCGTATAATTAGGTGGTGAGTAGTTAATTTCATGTATTAATTATATTAATTAAAAAAAATTAATTTTATTTTCCAAGGTGGAAGAGGAATATAAAAAACAACTCTTCTATCACTTCTTGAAAATCAACCTGCAAGTTTTATCCTAAACTCATTCTTAGATGAGTTTAAAACTATTTATAATATCCAAGTTACTAGAAAAAAAATTTACGAGGCATCTAATTCCGACACTACATTGGATCAGTATATTTATAATACTAATTAGGATTGTAAGAATATGATCAGATGAATATACTTATAAGGGGTGATTTTTTTAAAAGAATTAAACTAAAGAAACCCAAAGCCTATTTTAGTAACATTATCAGACTCAAAGTCAATATGATTAACAAAGTCATAGAATCAGAACCTAGCTACAGTCCAATTACATTATAGTAAATATAAGAATCACTATTGATGTGATTTTGAGAGTATGTATCATAATCATAGTTAATAAAACAAAAAAACAAAATAGAAATATGAATAAGAAATTTCAATTTCTATTAAAATGTATTGTGTAATATAAACATATAAAAAAAAATAATACAATATCAAAAAAACGAAAGAATGATTTTAAGCTATTAAAAAGATTATTATTTTAACCTTATGGGAATGTTAGTTTATCAACCTGACTACAGGTATCGACTATTTTATACTTTTAGAAAACTTTTTCTTTCTATTATAAGGAAATCCCACAATATGAAGTTTTAAATGGATCAGTCTTCATATCTCTAGAATCACTCGATATAATGATTTGATTATCTATCTTACTATCCCTATAATCTCTCGATCCAGTGAATCATATTCTAGGTCTTCATATCCCAAGACTCTCTTGATAATTGTGATGATTGGAGGAAAATTTAAAAAAGAATATTTTCTTATAGAAACATCCCTGATAAGGATTCATTAGAACAAAAAAATATCTAAATAATTTCAAAGGCTAAAAACAAGGTTCTCATGCTAATAAATCTTTATATATAACTTAAAATTATAATTCAAAAATGGAATAAATCAGGCCATCCAAAAATCATCAAATGACCGGGTATTTATAGGCATCCTTCAATTGGTCTTATTTTCCAGGTTTCTTTTTATGGACATATAAACTTGGAACTTGAAAACTCAAAATTCTATGTCATATCTAAATGTACGAAGTCATATTGGTATTTCCATCAAATATTTTAAGATAATCCATAAATTATAAATATTTTTTTCATATTATGATTATAAACTTATCTAGACAGATATAATTCCTTAACAATGTCAATATGATAATCCTTGTGAGTATCAGTATGATTTTATCAGTACTAGTGTCATTCTGATGTTTAATACTTTGTCAGTATGATTGAAAAGATTGAAATTATAACACATGATTTGAGAAAGGCAAGTCCAATTTATCAAACACATATTCGTTATGATAATCATAATGAAGATTGTAAAGTCTATTTTCATAATACATTAGAACATATTCTAAGTATAGTAAATGGTTATATTTTATAGAAAATATTTCAAAATCACTTTGGATTTTTTTATTAATTCATGTTTTTAAGAATGTTATTTTGATTTACAAAACAGAATTAATGGAAAAGTAAGGAGTATAACTTTTGTCTCTACAATTTCCCTATTTTGTAAAACCAAAAACCCCAAAACATAAACTAAGAATATGTTTTAAAAAATTATAGACCATGTTCTTTTCTGAAATTAGTATTCAGAGTTAAACCTTAACTATTAACTCCCCTTTAGTTTATAAATCTGATGAGTATGATTATAAATATGATAGATTATTAGAAAATATCTTTATGAAAAAAGTTTCTCCCCCTAAGGATTTTATTCGCCCACTTAATATAACAACATACATTTTACAAAATTTTCTCCCCCTTTGTGTAATTTTTTTAAAAAATATCCACTTCATTTAAGGATTTCTCCCCCTTCCTATAAAACTCTCCCCCATTATTAATTTCAAAAATAATGGATAAAATTTTGATGTTTCCTGAAATGTTAGAGAAAGAAAAGTACATAAAACTATATAATGAACTAAACAATCATCCATAGAAAATATGTAATAATATTAAACTAATTTGAACTAGGTAACATTTATAAAATTCAAATTTGGAAAAAGATTAGTTCATTACAAAACAAACTCTCAAATTTCTTACAAAAACTAAATACAACGAGAGTTCAGAAGTTAAAAGTCAATATTTCATTAACAGGGTTTCTGAAAAATCGTTTATCTTGTTGAAATCATGTCGGTACATATCCTGATTTTATTGTATTTATTCTCGAGAATTAACTTTCTCAGACAACTCTTTGTTATCATTCAAAAAACATGATAATTTCATCCTTTCATGATCAGAGTCAGGAAATATCATGCTCCATATATCAAATATTCTTTTTCAAAACCTTAAATTCGTCAGTTCTTTCATTGGTTTCATCTTTGAACTCGTCCTCAAACTTCACTCTTTATCCCATGTGGATGATAACTTTGTTGAATGAATTTGATGATTCTATAGAAAATTCATTTATAACATCAGACTTTTCATCATTTTTCTAGATATCAAAATTAACTTTACGATACCTTTTTACCATATGATTACCAGACATTCTGTGAGTTTGAGAACTATAATAAAATAAACTCTGATTTGATTCCATCCAATTCACTTTATTAGTTAAAACTTTTATCAATTCATATTTTTAATTAAAAATTTATTGAATCAGGTGACATCGAGATTCAAGGTTCACAAAATAAATAATTTTCCCATCAATCCTTTTTAATACATGAAAAATAAAATAAAATCCTTCCAAAAAAATGGTTGTGGAAAAATCCAATTGTACTTGTTAAACCGTAGGAGGTATAATTTTACTCAGTACAACATCTTCTTGTCTGCCTTTATAATTTTTAAACATTGAAACAACTTTTTCATCTTTCTTAAAAAGTATCTTATAAACATAGATTTCTAATATATCCACCTCATTAGTGTTCATTTTTTAATCAACCTTTGTCTTTTAATTTTGACCTTCCTCATCTTTCTTGGATGATGACTATGCCTTTTATTTCGATGATGATTCTTCTTCAGAAATACCAAAATTATATTCTTTATTGGCCTTAAAGAGAAACTCTAATGAGGATGTGGATGATGATTCCAATAAAAACTCATCAGATTGTTTTTCTTCTTTATCATCTGTATATTAATTCACATTTTGTTCTTCCTCTTCGTCATCTTCAACATATTATTCAATTATCTCTGCAATATCATTGTATTCACTTCATTGTCCTTATAAATATACTTATTTTTCTTTCCCATCAACCTATTCTTCAACTTCGATATCATGTTTATCCTTGAGATGTATAATAATTCCCTAAGAACCCTTCATGGAAGGTTCTAGTACTGATTATTTTTCTTGAACAATTGATACCTATTCTTTATATACTAATATTATTTCCTTTATATGAAACATAATAAAAATTATCCTAAAAAATTGTTCTTTCCTCAAATACTAACCCTACTTATGGGGTAACTTGATCTGCTTGGGAAGAAGGTAAAATGACCTTCCTAGAGAATCTTTTTAATCCTTTCAATAAATTCTCACAATGTGGAGCCTCTATAATCTTTTTATTTCTTCTTCTTCTTTTTGGATTATTATTTTCGAGTAACAGAAGCATACATATTTAAGGATATTACCTCTACAGGGTTGATTCTGAATTGTGTATCCTCTATTTTATTTTATGATTAATTTTACATCCATTCATCAAGAAATTCATCATAAAATTTATTCTATTTATTTTTTTCATTGACAGGGAGGTCTTAACCTCCTTCTTTTTCTTATTATCATCATTTAACGTATTCCTTGATCGTTCTTCTTCCAAAGAGTCTCTATAAACCTTATCAATACACCTATTTTATTTTCTATCAAACACCATCCTCATCTAGTTTATAATATCATCACTAATATATGAAATACTTCTATCATCAGATATGTTTTTTTCAATTTAAAAAACAGAATGTTTTTTCATAAAAAAATCTTAATAAGGATGAAAATAAAATGAATCTTTAATTGTTTGATCCTAATTTTATAGTCTCTATAGCTAATAAAATTAAATTAACTAGATATATCTTTTCCATATTCACTAGAAATTCCCATTTGAAAACATTATAAGATTTTAATGTATCATGATATCCCTTCCTTGGAATGAGAAACACTTTAATCCATAATGGAATAACACAGTTATCTGATGTCATATGGGAAACCATCTTGAGTTTTTTCATAGTGATCAAACCACAAATATTCTTCCTTCTTTTTATGAAACAATCCAAGATCATCTCGAGTATTACATGAGGGAAAATTTTCTTCTCCTTTTGAGGGTACCCCTACCAGGCTCACAACTATCTTATATAATAACTTTCACTACTTCCCAAACATAATATAAGAAATATTTTATATTCCATATTCCTTAAAAAACATAATGTAAGCATACAAACAATGAATGAGATATGGGTAGTAATGATCAACATCCTTCTTTGTATATTCAACATATATTCATTAACAACCTTGAAAATAAATGATATTCCTAAAAGTAGAAATATATTTCTGAAAAAAATATTTTTTAACTAACTTTTTCATGAGTGTGAACTATTTCTTGCAGTCTCTAGAAAAATCCATCAGAACTAAAACTAAATCAAATGATCAGATAGAAATGAAATATGTTATACCGAGGAAATTGAAGGGTAAAATAAGACAAGAGAAAAAGACTAGATAAATTATGTGGGGCATGTGTGTGTGGGGGGGGGGGGGTGGCCCTAATTATATAGGCATTGGGAAGTTGATTCATCTTTTTAATAAATACAATGGTTGATTTTTAATGCATATTGATATGAAAGTTGTCATTAATATGAAGAAATAATTAAAGAAGTTTTTTTAAAAACCCGAGGGGTTTTAAATAAAAATCAAATTTACAATGAATATAATTTAGAAAAACATTTAAATTTATTAATAAAAAAAAAGGTTTTTTTATAAAAATTTTAATTATAAAAATAATCAAAAAAACTAAGTAATGAAATGGTGTAAAAACATAAAAAAATAGGTATGTTCCTTTTAGTGAAAATAATTCCATCATTATGAATAACTTTTTATTTTGGGGGTTTTAAAACTAAATAAATAATATGTATAATAGCTTCATTACAACAAATAATTATAATTGTTTCAATAAAAAAAATAACGATAATTTTTTAATCTTAAAATATTGAAGAAATTTTGGGTCTAAAATTTTTATCACATTTTATGAGTCTGAGGTTCTTTTTTTGGATTCTGAATCTAATGTTTTTAAATAAATATGACTCTGAAGAACTCATTTTGATGAAAGTTTCAATAAATGGTAAATTTTTAGAAAATTAATTTTAAAAAAACTAAATTTTTTTAAAAACATAAAGCATATTTACTCCCCTTATGAAAATGAGTATCTTAATGTAAGGAGATAGGTAAATAATAAGTATATATGAATGATCATTTAAAATTAATAATTTCTATATCTTTTTGATATATTCCAATCTATGATAACTAATAGGTTTTGAAAAAATTTCAGTGAGTTGATCTTGTTGTTCAATGAATTGTAAAATTATACCCCCTTTAAGTGTATAATACCAATAGAAATAGTGTCTTATATATATATATATATCTATATATGTGTGTGTTTATCATGTGAGTTATGTGATTGATTTTTATTAAGGAAATTCCACTTGTTTAATGAAAGAGTATTTGAGTTTCAGTAAAACTCATTCCATAGTCATTGAGTGTGTGTTTCATCCACAACAATTATGCAAAAAAAATTCTAACTGCCATATATTATTCATTAGTAGTTGAATGTGATTCTAATTATTGTTTCTTATAGGAACAAGAAACTAAATAATATCTTAATAAATGATATGTTTCAGACGATCTTTTTGAATATATTCTTCATCCACAAAACTTAGTATCTAAAAAGAAATTAATTCGAAAAACATTATAGAAGAATATAATAGTTATAAATCCATAGTTCCATTAAGATAACCGAAAATTCATTTTATATATTTTAGATGGTATTCCTTTGTATTTTCTTGATGTCTTGAACATAATCATACTGACAACATTAAACCTATAGGACTAGATATTAAGTAAAGTAAATTTCCCATCATACCTCTAAAAATATTTTTATAAACCGGTTTCCCAGATCCATCTAGATCTAAAGTATTTATGGTACCGATGAGAGTATAAATAATTTTATAAGTTTTGTTTCAAATTTATTAAGAATATATTTTATATACATATGTTTAGATATAAAATTTCTTTCTTATATCTTTTTGAAATTTGAAAACTAATAAAATTTGTTAACTCAACCATCATACTAATTTCAAACTCATTTTCATAAGATCCAAAAAAGAAACTATTAAGTATTGTTTAGTTGATCCAAATATAATGTCATCAACATATATTTTTACAATCATAATGTTTAAATTCTTTTATAAAAAGGGTTAGATCCTCATATCCCATAAGTAATTTTGTTTTATAACAAAATTTTTGTTAATCTATCATACCAAGCTCTAAGAGATTGTTTAAATCCATATAATGGTTTAATGATTTTATAAATGTATATTGAATGTTTTTTATTTTAAAATTCAGTAGTTTTTTTTAAAATAAACTTCATCATAAACATATCTTTTAATAAAACCACAGATCATATCCATTTAAAAATGTTTGAAATTAAATAATGTTGTAAATGATATAAGTATTCCAATATCTTCAAGTCTTGAAACTAGTGCACAAGTTTTTTCATAATCCATAAATCATTGTTTCTTCATAACCCTTAGAAATTAGTCTAGAATTATTTATTACAGTTATCCCATCCTCAGAAAATTTATTCTGGAAGATCCATTTTACTCCAATTATAGAATTTTCTATTTATCGTTGAACTAAAGTCATCAATTTTTTCCTCTCAAATTCATTGAGCACATATTTTATAACTATAAGACAATGCTCGTCACCTAATGCCTAATCTGGATTTTTTAGGTTCAAATTAGGATAATAAATCAAGATATCTAATTTCAGTCATTAAAGATATTATAGTCCTAATTAGTTGACCTATATCACCAATGACACTTTCAATAGGAATATTATTTAGAAAAAATTGGCTTCATGGGTTCTGAGAAGTCTATTATTCAATAATAGGTAGAAAATATTACTAAGGAATAACATTTGAAAAGGTTTATTGAGTTTAATCCTTATAAAAAGAACTTTCTAATGATATTTTAAAATAAATTATAGAAATAACATCCCAAGATGTTGGTTGGTGTTGTTTAAATACCAAAGGTTATGTTTCGTAAAATAGAACATATATTGTTTCCTCAACAATACCAGAATTTTTATTAAAATCTCTTTATGCCTTACAAGTAGTGGAATAAATAAAATTATTCCGTTATTGGATTTGGGTGCCAATTTAGGTTTAATATCTTTTGTATTCTGGATGAATACTTTGTAAACAGAAACTCTAAAGTATGAAACTTTTGGGTTTCTTACTTTCAACATCCCATAAAGAGTTTTTTTTAAGAAAAGTTCTAATCAAAACTTGATTTATAGTATAACAGGAATTACTAAATACTTCACCACAAAAGTAGTTATCAATTAATTATTCACTCAATTTGATTCCAGTTATTTATTAGAGAATTATATTTATTCTTTCAATTAGACAATTTTCCCGAGGTATTCATGGAGCCGAAAAGTTACATTAGATACCATTATTACTACAAAATGTTTCAAAATAAGTATTTAAATATTATCCACCATGATCTATATGAATAGTTATTAGTGGAAGGTTTTTTAAATTTTTAACTTTATCTAAAGAAGTTTTAAACATAAAAAGGTTTCATATTTCTTGGTGATAAAATAAATCAATATTTATTGACTCACACCTATCACAGGGTGTGAAAAAGAAATTTAATTTTCTTAGTGTAACACAGTGGCTGACCAAGGATATCTCTCTTGAGGATATTTTTTAGTCATTCACCCAATAAATATAATTCACCTAAGGTAATTCTTTTTGGTTTTTTATATTTAATATTGGAATAGAATGTAGTTTAATATAAATAAAATAATAAATTAACAAGCAATTAAAAAAATTATTTAATGAAGAAAGAACTTGGACTTTATGGGTTAGTTTTTGGTTCTATCATTCTGCTTGTCGGTGTTTAAATTAGGTTTGATAATTCAATTCTGAGATATCATTCACAAATAACTATTCCTTTATTTATTGGTGTGAAATATTTAATTCATTTAGAAATCTTAACTTCGCCTCCTCATATAATCAACGTTAATGGAACACCTTGACCGAGAGTGTGACATCTTCCAGGACCTGGCTCCATCCTATGCCATTTAAACCACTAAATGGCTCAACTCTATCGTATGAATATCATGAATCTAGTATAAGGGAGGGAAAATGTATAATAAAATAATATAAATGAGATTTATTTAAGTGTCACGATGGACGATCCCCACACTCGTGCACACCAATCTTGCAAATCACAAACTTAATAAAACTTATGAATTTAAGCACAAAATAAATAGAATTTCCACATACCTCCCTCGGGCCAAGCCTTGAGTTATCCCTTAATTTTTAGTTCAAGAGGTCTTGGTGGATATGATGAAAAAGAGAAAATAAAAAAATAATTATAAAACATGGAGAAGAACGGATGGTGGTTGGGTGAAAGAAAAAAAAAATAAAAACCAATCATGAATTTATAAGATATCTAAATTATAATTGAAAACTAAGAAAAAAACAAAGAAAAACAATTAGTTAAGAAGATTAAAAGGGGAAGATTTGTGTCCATCCTACCTCAGTGGAGATCTCCTCTTGGGTGCCTTAAAGGAATCAGATGGAAAATGGGATCATTTGAGTGGTAGGAGCTCGTCTCCTATTATAGGTAGAATCAATACTCTCAAATATTGTCACATTTTAGACCCATTAAGTTGAAAATTCATGCATGGTAACCTTCATAATATCTTTTCTCCTTTTCTTTTGTGTATCACCTCAAAACTTCAGATTAATTTTCCCCTGGATTTAGGAGTTTTGAATTTTTTTTGAGTGTTACTATTTCTAGATGAAGCTTCAAAGAAGCTTCTTCCAAAAGTATAACATCTAATTCCAACCTGAATGAATTCAAAAGTCCCTAAAATTAATTATAGGAATGGTTATATGTTTACTAGTTATTTTTGAGGTGGAATAAATTTTATTGGAGGTGTTTAGGATGAGATGTGCTTCTGTTATAGTGGTGGGGTCCACGCTATCCTCCGAGATAATTCTTTAACCTCATTGACTTTTAAGGCATCTAGATGCTCGAATCAGACCCAGGATGAGAAGATAATGTTTAATTAAATAAAATAATGATTTTAAAAAATAAATAATCAATCAATTTGTAATTATATTTTTATGTAAATGACCAAAATAACTTGGACATAAAAATCTGTAAAAAATCTAGAATTAAGCAATTATCACAATTTTTCCCAAAATGCATAATAAATCCACAATTGATCTTTATAAGCTCAAATTGAAAAACTTTTACTGTTGAATCAATTAAAATTTATAAAAATAATGTTAAAAATATTCTCTCTATCAATACCCCTAAAATTAAATCATTCTCGTCCTCAAGTCTAATATTTCAACATGGAATTCAGAGAACAAAAATATTACCAACATTTAAATTTGAAAGTAATAAAATTAAAAAAAATTTAATTCCAAATAAAAATTTAAAAAATACACATAAAATATGAATTTAATTTGCCATTTTTCAAAGAAATAATCAAATCATGCATTTTTCTTTTCCCCTTTAAAAATGATGAAGCTTATCCTTTCATTCCTTCAAGCTCCTTAATTTATGATTATTAAACATGCTGAATCATTATTTACCACAAATTTGAATCTTTCCTCTCATATGTCATGATAAAAATCAAGTAGAGTTATGCTTATATCATGAGAACTTTCTACTTATCAAAAATCTTTTTAAAAAAACTACTTTCTTCACTTTGTAAAGAAAAAAGGTAGATGAAATCATGAGGACTTGCAATAAAGGTTCGAATATATCTAAGGCATAAGGTTGTTAGGATTTGATGCATTAAAAATTAAGTCTCAATTTAGAGGATATTGTATTAAGTAAAATTCATTATACAAAAAGTAAAAGTGTAATAAAGTTCCACTCTTTAATGTAGCAACACCAACCCCTCCCAAAACATAAAGTAATGTCATGATCATGTAAGCATAATGAATGATTTGTGCACCCTCTATATTTTTTATTTTTTATTTTATTTCTTTTTTTTGAATGTTATTATTAGTTAAAACCTCACATCCATCACCTAACTACATATGATCAAAAGATCGTTGGTCTAGAAAATACTGATTTTTTGTTTTCTCAAATCACAACCCATTTTCCTTACTTTTTCGTTCTTTTTTCATTTCTGTCATTTTTTTAATTCAAGAGGGGAAATAAATGATTTAAAATGAATGATTCCCCACCATTTTATAATTATCAAAATATCACCCCACACATTTTCTTTACAATTTAAATCACCCCTTCCACCATGACTCTCATCACCCCCACACTTCAACTTTAAAATACCATGCAAATACCAAGAGTTGGGTTGGAATGGACAAAAATGGATTGAAACATGGATCATTAATATAATGGTTATTCAAAATCTCTATCAGATAAAATATTGATTGATGTAAAGGTGTTAGTTAAGGATAATGGATTTTCCAAAGATGCCTCAATCATTTTAAATGTGTTTTTTACTGTCTTATCTTTGACAAGTGAAAATGAAAGTTATGGAAGGCGACATGTCCCAAGATCACTCAAGATATATGCTTAATAATAAATAAAAAGTAATTGGTCTAGAAATACTATCGGGAATGAGAAATATAATATTTGGGACAATCACTCAAGGCATGATAAATAATAACAAATCATTTCCCATGAAATTCAGAAATTCTAAGCATAAAAAATGTGTGGGAAATTTCATTTACATAAATCCACTAACTCCATTAAATCTAGAGTCCTCATTTCATTATCTAGGCTTCATTTAAATAATTTGATTCTTTATTTTACCCATTCAATATCATCGTCATTGAAATCTAAAACATGAAATCAATGGTTTTTTATGAAATTCATGTATCCTAGATAAGTTAAGTAAAGCATTAATTTAAGTGTGGGCATGTAATTCATATCATTAAAGATCAAAACATGTTTTGGACCAAAAAAATATAAGGAGTATACAAGTTTAAATTATAAAAATGAACTCCCATTCCCATGAATCTTAGTGATTATCATCTACTATTTGAGGCTTCCTTCTTCCATCATGAACCTATAAAATAAAATAATTAAATTAAGTATAAGGATCATTTCATTTAAGCTACAAATGAAAAGAGGCAGTGGGTCGCATGCTAGAATAACTCCTAATAAAAAATCCGAAATCTAAATTCTGAATATTGAAAATGAAAGTACTAAAAATCATGTAAAGGATAAATCTTTTCATGATCCCCATGTGGGCCCTTAATTTTTTCTTTCTCCAGAGGGAAGTACCTGTTGTTATCCAATGTCTAATGGTGGTTGGGGCTTCTTTGACATGAACCAACACATGTATATTTCCCGAAATCATTTTATTTCTCTCAACTGAGAAGGACTCTAGGTATAGAGTACACTAGATCCACCCCTTAACAATTTGGTACAACTTCCATGGTGGGGGAGGATGAAGTATAGAACCTCATCCTCCTTTGTTTCTACTTGTGCAATGTCTTTTTTAAAATAAAGTGGTAGCTCGAGATACGGTGCATGAAAATAATAATCAAAGAAAGACTCAGAATTTAAATTTAATGTATTAATTTCAAAACTATATCTTTTATTGTGTGCAGCTTGTAGATTTGGTTCTTCAAGAAGATCCACTAGGATCCCCCTCTTACACACCCTCGGGTAAATGTTCAAATTCTATAGGGAGCTCCAACTATTCCTCAACAAGTTCATCTTATTTTTAATCATCTTGTTCTAGGGTGTAGTATGAGATGAACAAATCTAAAAATTCAAAAAATTAGGAAATAGAATCAAATTAGATTTAACAAAATTAATATAATTTGAGTTTAGGGATGTATCATATCCTAGGGTTGATTTATCTTTTATCTCTTATTCTATTGAAAGTGACACTTGGAGTGATATTAAATGGATGGAGGTAAGTAGTCAAGATACTCCATATCTTGTTAAAATTCAACCTCTTGGTTGGTTTATTCTTATTTGAAGTCTATAGAGTTTTGAAATTGTGTGAATCTTCATCTTTTCATGGTTTGTATGGATCAATTAGTTCCTCACATTTTTTCTAGAAGTTATCTAGTTCATAATGATCTCCCATATTCATCTCATCAGGAATGTAACTTTCATCTATGTATCATTGAATTGGTAGATTTAGGATGAATTAATCTTCAAGTACCTCAATATTTACCTCTTATGCTTCTTCAATTTCATTGATGAGTGGTTAAATTTCTTCCCCCACTACCTTTGGTTCTTTCTCTAGATCTAGTCCGTGTTGCTTTTGGGTATTATGGAAATATTATGTTAGCCATTCTAATTGAATCTTTTTCCTTCTATATCCTATTTAAGTTCATTCACTTGATCTCTGTTGAACTCTATGATAACTTCCTCTTGTTGTTACTGAACCTATGAGTAGTCATTCCATGCATTGTAATTGTAGTTCAGAAGATTCATGTAAAATTTTCTTTTCTTTTTATTTTTTTAAAGAAAAATGAAAGTCTATAAACAATGTGAAAATTTAAAAATATACGTAGATTACCAATTGTATCCATGACAACAACACCATTTTTGACGCATGCCTGTTGTAGGGTACGACAAAAGAAATTTAATTTTCCTAGTGTAATATTGTGGCTGGCTAGGGTCGTCTCTCTTGAAGAGCTTTTTTAGTCATTCACTCACATAATCTAATTCACTTAAACCACTTATTTTTGTTTTTTTATATAATATAGGAATGGAATGGAATGTAATTTAATTTAAATAAAAAATAAAAATAACATGTTATGACTGAATGTAATTAATAATGATAGAACATGGAATTAATGGATTGGTTAGTGGTTCCAAAATTCTACTTGATGGTGTTTAAATTAAGTTTGATTATTAAATTCTGAGATATCATTCATGAATAACTATTATTTTATTTATTGGTGTGAAATCTTGAATTCATTTATCAATCTTAACTTCACCTCATTCTATAATAGAAGTTGATGTCACACCTCTATTGTTCCGTTGTATGGAATTTCAACAACTGAATGGCTCAACTCCATCCAATACAAATCTTGTATCCAACAAAAAGGAGGGAAAATGTCACAAACCGTACCCCGAGGCCCGTGCCGTGACTACCCCAAGCCCGACTTCCATAGGCCATGGGCTAGCGACTAGCAACGAAAGGCATATCCCCTAAAATAGGGAAGGAATTTCCTTTATATCCAATAAACACACTCAACCAAGAACACAACAAGATACAAACACAACCAAAATGTATAGTAGAAAGAGTGCTGAAAGTAAGAGGGGCTGGAATACAAGCCCAATAGTAAAGGTACAAGTACACCTGAAATACAATATGACTGATGAAAGAGTAGGAAAGCTATTGGGTTGTCCTCAAAGGTTCCTACCGGAAGGGTAGGTATAGTTCACCTCCTCAGCACTCCACGTCCTCTCATCTCCTCTACATACTGACACGCCATATAGTCCACGTCTGGCATCATCCAATCCTTGTACCCTCAACCTTGACCAATTCTATCCATCGTCTGTATCAAACACAACAAGGTGCAGGCATATCCCATTAAAGGGTGAGTATAATGATACTTAGTAGGGACCACGAGACAATCAAGGTCTCACAAAATCCACAAAGGATAAACCATAAAGCATGTAAACTAGTGAAAATCCTACCTTGGTATATTCCCATACATATACCTAAGTTATCAAATATACCCATCTCAATCATTAGGAAACACGAATTCCAACTCAAAATACCAAAGCTCAACTGTTCCACAAAAGAAGAAATACCATGACGGTAAGTACCACACAAGTGCGCCACATAGAAGAACACCACAAAGGGACTGACTCATCTCACCTGAGGTATATCTTCGGTACAGTAGTAAAGATGAATAAATGTAACTACCGAATCATCTTACTCTATTAAGAGGTAGACCCACGAAGGATCCCTAATCATCATCAGACCCACGAGGGATATTAGTATGTCGTAAGACCCACACAAGATCCTAGTACCTCATCAGTACGTCGTCAGACCCATACAGGATCCTAGTAAATCACCAATACGTCATCAGAACCACATAGGATCTCTAGGTACTAACCCTCCCAAGATCGCTCGGTGATGACCCACACATGATCGCTTGGTGCTGACACACAGAGGATCACTCGGTACTGACACACAAATGATCTCTAGGTGCTGACCCAAACAGGATCACTCGGTGCTGATCAACACATGATCTCTAGGTGCTGACCCAGATAGGATCGCTCGGTGTTGACCCACACAGGATCACTATTCATTCTTCACATCACTGCCAGCTACTAAGTTCCTGCACTAAGCTTTCTTGTGTCAGGGAGGGTTCGCTCCTCAAGCCATTGGTCAATAGTATAACTTCCACAAATTCCCACGAATAAGTAACCCAAAGAACTGCCACGTCTTAGGGGTCTCAACACAAGAGACGATGCGTCAATCGGACACCCGTTCTGTAAGTTGTTACCCTTTTAGTCCCATGGAAACTGTTGGATTTGTGCTCAATCCAACTTGACCATATAGAAAAAATATCAAAAACACAATTGGGGTATACCAAAAGGACTGTATCGATCCAAGGATTCCAGTGCAATAGATGGTTCATCATTTCAAGACAGTATGAGGGAGATATGTCCAATACAAGATCTCACGATAATAATAATAATAATAATATTGGGTGTTTCATGAACCCGAGCCACAGACCAGAATTTTGTATCCAACATTAGTATTGAATCAACCATATGAATGACATAATCACATCGCCACTGACGACATGTCAATTGGACGTCGCACACATGAGTTATAGCAGGTCGAAGATTTAATAATAATATTAAATCTATTATTTTCCGAGAACTTCTGGTACCCGATCCAAAAACCAGAAAAACACATCCAATAATGGACTCATAGTTTTCATCTCGAAGTTAGGGTAGCACTTCCACAGACGGTTCGTGAAATCGAGGTCGCACGTATATGTTCCGGATGAAATAGGGTTTTGAAAACCATAAATAATAATAATATTATTATATTATTATTTATTTTCATTGAAAGTTTCTCTCTCCAATCTAATTTTAGATTCACACACAATAGGGGTATCCTATTTTGGTGCACGTAGGTCTAAATAGTGCCTCTATCTATTTTTTTATATTCATTTCTCTTTTAATTTTATTTCCTATCTATTCCTTCCTCTCTCCAATCTAATTTTCTTCTTCCACGATTTTTCACCCCTGTACAAGAACCAGAAATCCCCTGCTTCTCTGCCTCTCATATGGCATGACTCCACCACGCCACCTACTCGCACCACTGCCTAATCTGCCTCATCATCGGCCGAAGCCACCTGGCCCCGCTTGCTACGCACGCACCGCCTGCACCATCCATGAAAGACCGCCCTGCTCCGCCACGTCGCTACTTCCGTGGGATTTCGCATCATTGTTCTAACCCTGAAAAATAAAATGATCACATATTCTCGATCCTCGGGTCGTGGGCTCCACGTCCATATGGTGTGCTCAACAGAAAATTGCATTTCTAGCGACAATAAATATTTGGCCGCCTCCTTCTGCAAGCCATTGCAGCTTCATTCCAGGATTAAAAAATTAAACAATCGTATATTTGTGATCCTTTCATCGAGGGATTCATGTACATATATCGCACTAAGCAAAAATTTGTGTTTCCAGTTGAAATAAATATTAGGCATTGAAGAATGCATGAAGAACGGGTGAAGAACAGAATAAAAATATCATGGTATATGTGCGAATCGATGGCCGTTTTTGTCTGTCCATCATCATTGAGAATCAAGAATATGGAGAATCAACAAATTGATATTTATCATACTTAAAAATAAACCCCCTACCTTGATGTTCATTGGAGATGTCGCAAGGAAGGAGATAAAGATGTCGAAATTCGTTTCTCCCACACCACACTCTCTATCTGAGCTCATGCGTCATCCTCGTACTTGATCTGGAGGACATTCTTCATTAGAGGATGTTATACCCACCAAAAGCTCCCAAAATATATCCTAAAGGCTCTCCCAAGGGATCCTCTTTGCCAACGATCGCCCAAACTAAGAGGTTTTAGTCGATCAATTAATTGTTGGATCATTAACTTGGGATAATTAAAAGTATTTCCTCACATTAAAGGTGAGTTCGGGTGGTCCCCACCACCATGAATTAAATGCAGAGGTTGGAGGATATTGAAAATAAAAAATATTTATTTTATTTAATCCTCCACAAAAAACGAAAAAACCAACTTCTTCTCTCAACCTACTACTATTGAGGTCACACCTCTCTTAAGCGAATCACGACGCTGCAAGTTCAACAGTGTCTTTAAATTTTTAATCCGAGAGGCGTTTTAAAAGGTGAAAACGCCACTCATGCGTTTACTGAACGCACCCGAAAAAAAGTTTGGAAAATTATTATCAGTAACCCTCATCCTGCGCTGGTCGAGGTTAGGATTTTCCTAGGTGAAAACACCCAAAAAACCCAATGGTACTCTATGATTTCCAATCCGAGTTATAGTTTAAAAGTTATGGATTTTACAATAAAATAATTGTCACATAATGATTTTATTTACAGCCAAAAACCAACTTTCCATGGTTGCCCGTGATGGCCAAAGTTAGTAGTTGCTTAAATAAAACATTCCCTCATGAGTTCAACAGTGGTCTCATATTTTCAATCTGAGCTACCATTTGTCAGTTTTAAGCATTTGAAAAATAAAATAATTTATTTACTTATTTTATTTACGGTTATTCCATTTTTTTGTTTTCTCAAAGGAGGCCCGCACCGACTAAACTTAAGTCACGCCTAGGGTAAACCTGCCATCCTGAACGAAATGGTGCCCTCAGATTTCTGATCCAAGTTACCTTTTAATATTTTTTTTCACTTTTTCAGGAAAACTGCTTACGCATGCTAATTAAAACTCAACCAAACTTTGATAGATCATTCTGGGCACTTCAAGTCTCATAATCGTGCACCATCAGATTTTGTGGTCTCTAAATAATTCCATATAATTTAAAAAAAATTATACAAAATTTACAGGACATTACATTCTCCACACCTTAGGGCTTTATGTCCCCGAAATCCATAACAAATGAAAAACAACCAAAAGAGGGTACTAAGCATGAAACTGAGCCTCCCACTCCCATATTCTCTCCTGGAGGTTTCTGTGCTGCCAACATACATGCACCAATGGTGTCGATCGCCCAAAAAGGACTCCCTCCTGTCGATCCTCAATCTCCACTGGAAACTCCGTAAACGATGCCCAATTGTCTATTTCCAGCTGAACGTTGTTGATGCTGTGAGATGGGTTGTGCACGTATCCCCTCAGCTGGGATACATGGAAGACATCGTGAACCCTCTCTAACTATCGTGGAAGATCCAAGTGGTATTCCACCTCGCCTACCCTTCAAATGATCAGAAAAGGACCGATATACCTCAGTGTTAAATTTCCCCCTCGGCCAAATATCCGAAAACCTCATTGAGGTGAGACTTGTAAGAAGACATAATCTCCCTCCTCCTGTCGGCATAATACTTCTTCCAGCTCGGGGTAGTTTTCACTTACTAACAAGTGAGTCATCGTGATACAAAATCTTCCACTGCTTTCTTGATCCCTGGCCACCAATACTGTCACTGAAGGTCATAGTACATTTTCATCACACTAGGATGTACCTCTAGAGGGGACGTATTGAACTCCCTTAACTCCTCCTTCTATAGTGCTACTGGTACCATGGTACATCCTCTGAAGTGGAAGACATGCTCTCCACCTTCAGAAAATCTATAAGGTGCCTGCCCTGAGGATATCTGATCACGTCGAGCCTAGTAGTCAGCGTCCCCATGCTGCGCCACCCTGACTCGCTGAAGAAGTGGGGGAGTAACTATAAGAGACTGAAGAAAAGGTTCTCCATCTCTATCCAAAAAAGGATATCTTCAATAAGGCTAGACGCTCTGTCGCCTCACTTAGCAGCTGTAGGCCAGACCTCCAACTGAGTGAATCTACTACCATGTTCCCCTTACCAAGAGTATAGAATATCTCAAGGTCATTGTCCTGGAGGAACTCTAGCCACTCCTATTGGGAACTAAAAACTCCAAACTTCTACTGCCACAAGGGTGAGGCTGGCCGACTCAGGAGTGATCAGCCACACCCTCTTATGTATGAGTTCATCCTGTGCTACCTGGGCTTCCTTTTTCACCGAATAAGGAAACCCTCATCCCAATGTTGTAGATAAACCACAACCTTTTTTACTAATACGGTCAATTTGAGTAAGAATTGTGGATGAGCAGTCATACCCAAACTAATGTCGTAAGGCCTCGACGCTACCACCTAGAGGTTCCAACCGAAACACTCTCATCAAGGGTCCGATCACACCATCAACATAAGTGTGATTATCAAGTCTCCTCTCATAGGTATCTCCAGACGTGAGGGTCAAGTCATGGGTTTAACTGGAAACTCTAGGTCTTGGACAAGATTCATGGAAGGAAGGAATGATTGGTAAATATGTCTATTGATACGACAACTAGTAGCAGACACAGACCGTACCTCGAATAATTCATAGAGCCCTTGGGTCGCACTCCATGACCATATAGAACTACTCTCTTCCACAGTTCTCCAACTCCCTGATCCTGGTGGGGACCACAATGGGGGGTAGTTGTAACATGTTGAAATATACACCACCTCATGTTGTTCCCCTAGCTCTGCTTCCATGTCTGGAGCACTGCAGATTCATCTTTCCCTAACAATTTTTATTCTCGAAAATTTTTTAGACACCCAGGTCTCTAATACCGGTTCTAGTTTCCTGTTTTCCCACTACTAACATTCACTGGCTACATCCGCTAAGCCAAATAATATTCAACCACAAAGGTTTACTCTAGCACCCTAACATAAGTAGGAATGCATAGAGGAATAGTGCTAGCTCGGATATCCCAAATGACACCTCACTCAGAGGTTCGAGCTCTGAAGCACTAATCGTATCGTATTCAGCGAGTACTAGGAATGATCGGTATGCCTTGATGAATACCCAGATACCAACATGTCATCCTGCCGAAGCTATAAAAGCTCTAGATAAATCTTAGCCATCTCCTCAAGACAGTCCTTAGCCGCCTGTGAGTCGGGCTCACCTCAGAACCTTAGGGGTATCTGATGCATAATCACGCGTAAGACACTAATCCTATGTATGTCCTTTACCGGTACCACCGGTTGTAACTGCTAACCAATGGGTAGTGATATAGCTGACACACTACCCAAAGGTACTATCACGGGTAATGGGTCACATACCGAAGCCTCATCACTATGTGAACCATCCTCATGGTCAATCACTGAAAAACACTAGTATCTATGATCACCATCTACTTCAATAGTCTCTCAACTAGGAGAAAAACTCTAGAAACTGCCTCCAGCCAGCCCTCTGTTGCATGAGAATCTGTCTTGTCTCGAAACCTTATAATACTCTACTACAAGAACTCGTGAATCAAACTTAGTCAGCGTGCACCATCATCCAGTGCGACTGGTGGTATCTACTTCCCAAAGGGTGGTGGTGCGGCTAGTACACCACCCGAAGGTGACAACATTGTAAGAGGGCCCTACACCGGAGCCTCGTCGCTCGGTGGGCTGTTATTGTGTACTCTCTCGAGAATCCTAGATGGGTGTCTACGTTGCATCATACTAATTAGGAACATGTGCTCCATTATCATTTACTTATACCTTGTGAGATGACTCAAGAAAACAAAAGAAAAATTTCCAAAACACACACGTAATCAGTGTTTTCGTGCCCTGAGTCAGAAATCAGAATTCAGGGTCCTGGTGTATGGATACGTCGGCTGCCGCACCAACACTGGATTCCCTAAACTAATATCCACACTAACTACACTTAACAATATTGCTTCTAAAAATATCGGAGTCCAATGTTCTATGGTAGAACCAACTCTTCTAATACCAATTTTTCACAACCCGTCCCCTGGGACCCGTGTCGTGACTACCCCAAGCCCACCATTCATAGGCCATGGGTTGACGACTAGCACCGAAAGGAATATATACTAAAACTGGGAAGGCATTTCCTTTATATCCTATAAAGACACTCATCCAAGAACATAACAAGATACAAACACAAAAAAACTGTATAGAAAAAAGAGTGTTGAAAGTAAGAGGGGCCGAAATAAAAGCCCAACAGTAAAGGTACAAGTACAACTAAAATTTAATACAACTGAAGAAATTGTAGAATAACTACTGGGTCATCCTTTGAGGTTCCAACCTAAAGGGTAGTTACATTTCGAATCTTTAGCAGTCCACGTTTTCCCATCTCCTCTGCATATCGACACGCCATATAGTCCACCACTGGCACCCTCCAGTCCTGGTACCCTTAGCCTCGATCAGCGTTGTCCATCATCTGCATCAAACACAACAAGGTGTGGGCATAGCCCGTGCAGGGGTGAGTATACCAATACTTAGTAGGGACTCCAAGACACTCATGTTCTCACAAAATCCACCATGGATAAACCAAAAAGCTTTTAAAATAGTGACAACCCTACTTAAGTATGTGCCCATACATATACCTCAGTTATCAAATATACCAATGTCAATCATGAGGAAACAAAGATTCCAACTCAAAATCCCAATCCTCATCTGGTCCGCCAAGGAAGAAATACCACGAAGGTAAGTACCACACCAGTACTCCACATAGAAGAATACCACAAAGGTGCTGACTCAGCTCAAACCAGGTATATCTTAGGTACATTAGTAGAGATGATTATACGTAACTACTAAATCATCTTAGTCTATTAAGAGGCAGTCCCACGAAGGATCCCTAATCATCAGCAGACCCATAGAGGATCGTGGTACATCATCAGACCCACTCATGATCCTAGTACCACATCAGTACATCATCAGAACCACACAGGATCCTAGTACATCTCCAGTACATTGTTAGAATAACATCGGAAATCTAGGTGCTGACCCACATAGGATCGCTCGGTGCTGACCCACACATGATCACTCGGTGCTGACCAACACAATATCGCTAGGTGTTGAACCATATAGAATCTCTCGGTGTTGAACCACACAAGATCTCTAGGTGCTGACCCACACAGGATTTCTTGGTGTTGACCCACACATGATCACAATTAATTCTTTAGGTCACTGCCAGCTACTGGGTTCCCGTAGTAAGATTGCTCATCTTCGGGAGGGTCTTCTTCTCAATCCACTATTAGATACTCCAACTTCCACAAAGTCCCATTAATATGTAACCCAATGGACTGACATGTCTTTGGGGTCTCAATGCAACAGACGATGAGTCAATCAGACGCCCGGTCTGTAAGTTAGTAGCCTTTTAGTCCTAAGGGCCTTGTTGGATTCATGATTGATCCAACCCAACCATATCCCAACTTTATCGAAAACCCAAGTGGGGTATACCAAATGAACCATCTTGATCCAAGGTTTCCAGTGCCATATAAGGTTCGTCATTTCGACACCGTATGAGGGAGATATGTCGAATACAAGATCTCACAATAATAATAATAATAATAATGGGTGTTTCATGAACCCAAGCCATGAACCAAAATTAATATCCAACATTAGACTTGAATCGGTTGTATTAATGACAGGATCACATCACAACTGTTGATAAGTCAATTGGAAGTCACACGCAGAAGTTATGGCGTGTCGAAGATTTAATAATTATATTAAATCTATTATTTTCCGAGAACTTCGGGTACCTGATCCCAAAATGGGAAAAAGACATCCAATATTGGACTCATAATTTTCATTTCTCAGTTATGGTCTCACTACCGCTGACGGTTCGTGAAACCGAGGACGCCCGGTTAAGTTATAGATGAAAAAGGGTTTTGACGTCCATAAATAATAATAATAATATTATAGTATTATTAATTCACTTCATTGAATGTTTCTCTCTCCAATCTCATTCGAGATTCATGCATAATAGGGGTATCCCATTTTGGTGCATGCGGGTCCAAATAACACCTCTATCTCT
This sequence comes from Viscum album, assembly GCA_963277665.1. Taxonomy (NCBI): domain Eukaryota; kingdom Viridiplantae; phylum Streptophyta; class Magnoliopsida; order Santalales; family Viscaceae; genus Viscum; species Viscum album. Next base: position 1,388,713,165 of record OY728126.1, on the reverse strand, counting down.
TGTTTTTATATTCATTTTTCTTCTAATTTTATTTCCTTTCTATTCCTTCCTCTATCTAATCTAATTTTCTTCTTCCATGATTTCCACCCCTGTACACGAAATAGGAATGCGCAGTGCTTTCGCCTCGTAGATGAAATTCCTCCGCCACACTGTATACTCACGGCACCGACTAATTTCCCTCATCATTGGCCGAAGCCACCTGGCCCCGCTTGCTACACATGCACTGCCGGCACCAGCCGTGCCAGATGGCCCTACTCCGCCACATCGCTCCTTCCATGGGTTGTCTCATCTTTTTTCTAACCCCAAAAAATAAAATTATCACATATGAGTGATCCTCGATTCGAGGGATCCGCATTCATATGTCACACCCAATAGAATATTTCATTTCTAGTGCCTATAAATATTTGGCCGACACCTTCCGCGATTCACTAATTCTTCATTCCAAGCCTGAAAAATTAAATGATAACATATTTTCAATCCTTGAATCGAGGGATTCATGTCCATATATCACGCTCAACAAAACTCTGTGTTTCCATCACCAATAAATATTAGGCGTTGAAGAATGCACAAAGAACGTGTGAAGAAAAAAATAAAAATATCATTGTATATGTTGGGATCGAAGCCGTGTTTGTTTGGACATCATCGTAGAGAATCAAGAATATGGGGAATCAACAAATAGATTTTTATCATACATCAAAATACACCCCCTACCTTTATGTTCATTGGTGATGTCGCAAGGAAGGAGATGTAGACGTCGACGTTCGTTTCTCCCACACAACACTTACGATCCGAGCTGGTGCGTCGTCCTCGTTCTTAATCCGGAGGACGTTCTTCATTGAAGGATGTTCTTCCACCAACTAAAAGCTCCCAAAATCTCTCCCAAAGGATCTCCCAAGGGCTCTCATTTTCCCGCAATCTCCCAACTAAGAGGTGAGGAGCCACTTAATTAATTATTAGAAGAATTAATTGTTGGCTCATTAACTTGGGAGAATTCCAAGGGTTTCCTCACTTTAAATGTGAGCTTGTGTGGTCCCCACCACCAAGAATTAAAAGGAGAGGTGGGTAGATATGAAAAATAAAATATATTTATTTTATTTAATCCTCCATGAAAAATACAAACACCAACTTCTTCTCTCTTCCCACTACTCTCGAGGTTAGACCTCCCTTAAGAGTATCCTAATGACGCGAGTTCAATAGTGTCTTTGGATTTTTAATCTGTGTACCATTTCAAAAGTTAGAAAACATTGCTCGCACATTTACTAAATGTACCAGAATAAACGTTTGGAAAATTATTATCTGCCAACCTCGACCTGCTTCGGATGAGGTTAAGCTCTTGCTAGGTAAAAAACTCCCCAACGAACCCAACAATACTCTCATATTTCCAATCCGAGTGACTGTTTAAATGTTATAGATTTTACAATAAAATAATTATCACTTAATTATTTAATTTACAACCAAAAACTAAATTTCACTGGTGGCCCGTTCCGACCAATGTTAGTATCTTTTAATATAAAATATACCCTCACGAGTTCAGCAGTGGTCTTATATTTTCAATTTGAGCGACCGTTTGTGAGTAATATGCATTTAAAAAATAAAATAATTTATTTAATTATTTTATTTACGATTATGCTATTTTTGGGTTTTCTCACAGGAGGCTGGTGTAGACTAAACTAATGTCACGCCCGATGAAAGTGGGTGCCCTAGACCCAACTTGTTTTGTACTTTTATTGCATCCACATTCTTTATGGAAATGTCTTTAGCTTACCTGTCTCATCAAATTGTTATAGTAGCTCCCAGGCTATAATGAGAACCCTGAGATGCCATGACAGTAATCTTGATGTAACGTCCTATGGTCCAGTTATATCATTCTAAAAGGACCCAGATGATGTGTGAACATCAGGTGCTGGGGGATCATAAGCATTGAGACTTCTTCTCATGAAGTTCAAATTTGATTATCTCTAGTACTTGAGATCATGAGGAAAAACCCACATAATAGGAACACCACATGTTTTAGGTTTCATTGGTCGTTCCTATCTACAAACATGTGTATTGGTCTTTTGACTTGAGATCATTGTCAATGGATGTCATTTAAAGACATACATTTGATGCTAGGTGAAAACCATGGAGACTAAGTCACGACGAGGTAGTTTGTATTGGGTACATAATTAATGTTGTGGAATTGATTAAATGATCGAGAAATGATTTACCGCTTTTGAGTTCAGGAAGCGATATCTTAGGTCTGGTTGATTAGGATGGTTCCACCTCCATTAAATCCATGGCCATGGTAGTTGAAGGTAAGACCCTCCAAACAAATCAATAAACAAATCACTGCAAATAATGAATGATGACACTAGTATGCATTCTGCTTTATTGAGATATCGATGATGAAGATATTATATTACACGGACCGTGTTCGTAGGAAGGCAGTTGTTGCTATGAATTTTATTTATATCTATAGGGGTCTCGATGGGTTGCTAGACCCCGCTATAGGTCGGTGGATATTATTCACTGCTATTGAGGTAAGGGCCTAGAGGGTCACACATGATAAGTCCTTGATAATCTACCCTATTCTAAGAATATGAATATAGAACTTGGTGGGCCCCACCAAAGGGTCAGAGTACTATCCATATTCTATGGATCACCAAAGAATAAATAAATTCATTGATTATTCAATTTTAGAATGATTCATTGAATTTATTTATAACATGTATTTACAAGTTACATAGCAGATACAAGTATTAATATTATTCGAATAGTTTTTTATATCCTATGTTCATTTAATATTAGCAGGTGGTATGAGTTGAGTTAAAGACTCAAATTTATCACGTAATATATTTATATATTACAAGTAAGTGATAAATTATAAATATTATTTATGGAATAATTTTATTTGACATAAATAATTATTTATAGCACTTATATAGCGAACGTCTATTACATGGGGGCCGAGATTCCATACCGCGTGTTTTAAACACTCCTTCCCCTCCTGGAATCTAGAGAGAGAGTCTCTCAAGTGAAGGAAGATCTTCAAGTTCATCCATCTAGGATTGAAGCTTCTTCCTTTGTGGTGATCGTCACTGCGCTGAAGTGATCGTTGAATATCTGCGCTAGCACCCAGATCTTGACAAACGACACATGAGAAGATTCATAAGGAGTGTATGGATGATCTAGAGGGCTTCGACTTCGGAGTCTTCGAGAAACGATCACCGGTGTCTAGCAGCAGACTTTCACATGTCAATTCTGAACAAGGTACATATTCAGTTTAATTTTTTCGTGTTATGTTTAAACATTGCAGGATCCTCGGACCAAACCAGGAAAAAGATCATCGGATTTGACAGGGTTATGTCACTCCGGTGAAGCAGAAAATTTTAAATTCCTGGCCCACCTACTTCCACTGCGTCATCCTGGTACCCAACAGTGGTATTGGAGGGATGTTATGGTTTTTCTTAGTCAACAAAATTAAGATGCATTAAATTTAATTGCGGGGTGTTAAAATGGTATATTTAGATTCAATCGCGCATTGTTTCAATTTCAAATGATCATGTTACGATCATTTAAAATTTTTAATCGGATTGACGTCGTCTTTTTCGTTCATTTCATGTTTATCTCAAATTAAGAATTAACATCAAATTTAATATATTATTATTATAAAATATAATAAAATTTTTTATTATAAAATTTTTTATTAAAAAATATTTTCCAAAAAGATGTGTGGAAAATATTTTTGATAATAAAAAAATTAAAAAAGGGAGAGTGGAGGCTGTATTTTTGTCTAAGGAAAAAATAAAAAAAAAGATTTGGGAGACCCCAAAGGGGTATCCTACTTCACGCGGTGCACATGGGGGTGTGACACCCCTTGTGAAACCCTAGCTGCTGGAACCCCCTGCTAGGCTAGCCTCTTGCCGGACCGCCTCCCAGTCCCCTTCGCGCCATCGGGCTTCCTCCTCACTCTGCCTGGAGCCGCTCCAGACTACTGTGCTAATCCAAAACCCTGGCCTCCACGAGCTCGCCGGACCCCCTCCTGCAAGACCTAGTCGTGCCTCACTAGGATGCCACCCCGAGCCCAGCCAGAGCAGTCGCGCCGCCTCAGACAGTACGCCGCCAGCCGCGCCGCTCATACCCGGACATCCTGGTCGCATCCTTCCGCCCTTGGCCGGACCTCCTTCTTGTGCAGGCTGAGAACCGCAGCAGCTGCACCATTCTAAGTTGTGCCGAACTGGGCTGCCACCGCACTGGCTCCCCTGAGCAGCGGGCTTCCGGACGTGCGGCTGTCCGGTTCGCTTCCCGGCCACCTCCCACTCCATTCGGACCTCGCTGGAAGTTGCCGCCGCAGTGGGAGTCATTTGACCATGTGGTCACACCGTGGTCACGCCGCGTCCACACCGCGGTCACGCCGCGGTAATTCCATAATTGTCCATGTTCTATGATGACAACATGCGGTGGTTCGTAGTCCCGCCGGACTCCCCGGCTAGAGGTAACCCCGCTTTAAATTAATTTTAATTATTTTAGTTTTTTAAATTAAATTAATTAGAATTAATTTTCAGTTTAAATTATTTAAATCCAAAATATTAATTTAATTTATGTTTAGAAATAAATTAATGGATTAATTTAATTTTGGAACTAAAATTAAATTAAACAAATAAAACCGATAAAATAAATTATTTTAATTAAGTCAAATTAATTTAATTTATTATAACACCCTCTAATTATTTAAATTTATTGAAATTTAATTTTCTTGTGCATATTTTACCCTGACTGGTCTTGAGAAAGTGACCAAACTATGTATGTCTGGTATTTATTAATTTATTTAATTATTTATTCAATTCGTGCGATGATTGAAATAATTAAATAGATAAATGATGGTCTATGAATCGTCTCTTTCAATTCAAATATGATTGAGGGCCTGCGTGTTTATTGCACGAGATATATTTATACCCTAGTCCACCTCGCCTGTGTGTGAGTACATTTGTAATTAAATGATGATCCGAGACGTAGACCCCGCCAAGATGAGGCGGTAAACCAGACGGGAGCCAAGCGCTTTGCACTGGGAAATCCGCGATGTGAGTCTAGTCAGGACTCAGGTATGGATGCCCCTAGGTCAAGATTGATCCGTTATGGATCGATCTTTAGAGAATTCTCAAAACCAGTCAGATTGTATGATTTAATTTATGCATAGTTTATTATTTTATGCGTCTACATGATTATTGCATAATCACATAGAATAGTAAACAACAAAAATTGCATAAAGATGTGGCGAATTATATTCTATTGCATGTTCAGTTGTGAGCGTGACAACCTAGTTTGAACATAATAAATAGTAAAGGATTATATTCGTCAATAAATATTAAAAATCCCTCAAAGATATATTAAGTCTAAAAGCCTTCCATTTCTCACATCTAAACAAAACCGACTGTTTGCGTGCTCATCAGCCTTAGTTGAGAGTGCCTTTTTCTACTGGGGAATTTTCACGAGAGAAATGGGTCGACTTAACTTAAGTGAGTATTCAAGGATAATCCTTTGCTAACTTGCTATCACTTTAGAGGAAATATGTTGAGGGAATCGAGTTTAGATTCTAAAACTGAGACTTTACTCAACAACACAAGGAACCACAACAACAAGTGGTTGGCTAGTCCAGTGCCTATATTGAAACCCTCTATGTAGTGGCCTAGACCTGGCTTGTAGACTACGAGGGAGGTTTTAAGGATCATTGACAGTAGAATTCTCAAGAAATAGATTATTACAAATCTAATAGCGAGGGCTACTGAGGTTCACTGAAATAGTGGGAGACATTAAATTGACAGAATAATTTATTAATCATAAATGTCAAAAGGTAATCAAGAAAAAGTACTAACTGCTAAATGTTTATCTGATGTAGATTTAAAATGGAAATCACCAACACCACAGGTAATTTATCACTACGATCGATCTTGGATAAAAAAAATATCCGGACCGGCAATAACTTCCAGGGGTGGTACAGGCGCTTACGCATATTACTACTCAATGAAAAGAAGTTATAAGTGATGGAATCCCCAATTCCTACTGAGCCTCCTCAGGAAGCATGTAAGGTAGAAAAATATAAATGGAGAAATCAAGTAGACAATACACTTGATGTAAAATGCATCATGTTGTCATCCATGTCCAGCCAATTGCAAAAAAATGAACAGGGATGAGGACGCCTACAAGATGCTTTCACATCTCTAAGAACTTTACGAGGAGAGGGCCATGCAGGAAAGGTATGAGATCTCAAGTGCACTTTATAAGTGTAGACTAGAAGAAGGGAACTGCGCCAGTCCTCACGTACTCAAGATGATTGGGTATATTAAGAGGCTTGAAGCCCTTGGGTTCAAACAAAACCAAGAAGTAGCAGTTGATCTAATCCTTTCCTCTTTACCATCAAGCTTGTTGACTTTTATTTTCAATTATAATATGAATGATATGAAAAAGTTTCTCCTGGAAATTTTGGATTTAGTTCACCAAGATGATAAGGATATGAAAAATACCAATTCATCTATCCTTATGGTGAACAAGAAAAACAAGGGCAAGGCAAAGGGGTCTAAAGCAAAATCAAGGAAAAATACAGTAATGAATCATCCTGCAATGAAGCCAAAGATGTGGAGGAAAAGTAATGAACACAAATAAGTCTTCTTTGGATGTGGTAAGAAAGAGCACTGGAAGAATAATTGCAGAGCTGGGAAGAAAAAGCAAGCTCATGCTTTTACTTTAGGTATTGTTGTCATTGAATGTAATCAATCTTTATCTACAAGTTGGGTATTGGATATGACATGTGGCTCACACATTTGTATTCATATACAAGAACCAAGTAGGTTCAATAAGATAGAAAAAGGTCAAGTGGATCTCAGTGTTGTGAATGGTGCAAGTCTGGAATCCTTGGCAGTGAGAGACTGTCACTTAACCTTGCCAACTGGTTTGGTTCTAGTGTTAAAAAATTGCAATTATGTACCTTATGTTACTAGAAACATTATGTCTATGTCGAGTCTAGACACTATCGGTTTTTATTTCTTGTTTGGAAATAAATGGTGTCTCTATTATAGGGATAAAATATGTTATGGTACGACACATCTTAACAATGGTTTATATATGCTGGAACTAGAAAACTCAGTAATGGAAATCAATGACAAAAACAGCCAACATGACTCAAATAACACCTGCCTATGGCACTTCAGTCTTGGTCATCAAAATGAGAAGTTATTATGAAAACTTCATCAAGAAGGGTATCTAGACTCGGTACAGTTAGAACCCTTAGAAGTATGTCAATATTGTTTACAAGGAAAGGTGACCAAAACACCTTTCTCAGGAAAGGGAGAAAGAGCCAATGCAGTGCTAGAATTAATACATACTAATGTATGTGGTCCATTTCCAGTAGAGAAAAAGGGTGGTTTTCTATATTTCATTACTTTTACAATGAGTATAGCATGTATGGATATATCTACTTAATGTGTTATAAGTAATATTATTTTCAGATATTTAAGGAATACCAAAATGAAGTAGAAAACCAACCTAGTAAGAAGATAAAAGCACTTCGCTCAGACCGAGTGGGAGAATATATTAATCAAGAATTCATTGATCACATGAAGGAGTGTGGGATAGTATCCCAACTCACTATTCCTTATACACCAAAATAAACCGGTGTTAGTGAAAGGTGGAATATGACCTTGCTTGACATGGTCAGATCAATGATGAGTCATGAAACCCTTCGATTATCCTTTTGGGGATACGCCTTGTAGACAATGACATATACCCTTAACCGAGTACCAAATAAATATGTAGAAGGGATTCCATATCAGTTATGGTATAGAAAGAAACCCAACCTAACACACATGCATGTATGGGTGTGTAAGGCATTTTTCAAGACTTTACCAAGTGACAAATTAGCATCCAAAAGCAATAAGTGCATCTTTATAGGTTATCCTAAGGAAACCATAGTATATTATCTATATAAAAATATAGATAGAAAAGTAATTGTGGAATGATATGCCACATTTCTATAAAGGGAACACATTTCTATTGGAAATAGTGGGAGTAATATTAACTTCGATGAAGTTAATTCTCTAGATGCACAAGAGTTGGTAGAGGAACAATCTCTATAAGATCTAGTGGAAGAAGAAGTTGTTCCTGAGACACATATATTGTGTAGGTCTATGTGAGAGGTTAGAGAACCAAAGCATTATGGGTTTCTTGTCACCAAGTCAGGTGACACATTAGTCCTTCAGGATGATGAACCTTTATCCTACAAGGAAGAAGTATAAGGAAAAGAAGCTGCTAAATGGCAAGAAGACATGAATTTTGAGATATATTCCATGTACCAAAATGAATTTTGGATTTTGGTATACCCTCCAGCTAATGTAAAACCCATTGGATGCAAATGGGTATTCAAGATAAATTTGGACATGGATAGTGAGGTTAATACTTCTAAAGCAAGACTGTTTTCAAAGGGTTTTAGGTAATGTCAAGGCATTGATAGTGATGAACCCTTCTCACTAGTAGAAACGCTTAAATCCATTAGAATATTGCTTGAAATAACAGCCCTTCATGATTTTGAAATTTTGAAAATGGATGAAAAAACAGCTTTTCTAAATGGTATGTTGGTTGAAGAAGTTTATATAACTCAACCTGAAGGGTTTTTCAAGTCAAAGAATTCAAATAAAGTATGCAAGGTGCAGAGTTCCATTTATGCATTGAAGAAGACATCAAGATCATAAAATGTTCATTTTGTGAGGCCATAAGAGATTTTGGTATAATCAAAAAATGAAAGCGAGCCTTGTGTCTATAAAAAGGTTGAAGGGAATGCAATTTTTTTAATATTATTATATGTTGATGACATATTAATTATGGGAAATGAGGTTCAAGTCTTACATTCAGTTAATACTTGGTTAAATGAATGCTTCTCCATGAAAGACTTAGGCAAAGAAGCCTAAATTCTAGAGATCAAGATCTATTGAGATAGATCTTAAAGGCTGCTTGGGCTAAGTCAAAGTACATATATTGACAAGGTACTCAAATGGTATAGTATGGAACAATTCAAGAGAGGATTGTTACCTGTGTCACATGGTGTAAATCTCTCAAAGAAAATGTGTCCACAAACACAGGAGGAGATTGACAGAATGAGTAGAGACCCTTATTCTTAGGCAGTGGGTTATATCATGTATGCCATGCTATGTACTAGGTTTGATGTCACCTTTGCGTTAAGAATGGTGGGTAGATATCAAGCCAATCCAAGAGAGATGCATTGGATAGCTGTTAAAACTATCCTAAAGTACTTGAGGCGTACTAAGGATATATTCTTGGTGTTTGGAGGAGATGAGGGACTAGTTGTGCAGGGATAAACTAATGCTAGTTTCCAGACAAATCATGATGATATGAAATAATAGCCAGGCTACATAGTTTGCCTAAATGATAGTGTAGTGAGATGGAGAAGCTTGAAGCAAGCTATGGTTGCTGATTCTATAGCATAGTTCGAATATATTGCAGCTTCCGATGCAGAAATGGAAGAAGTCTGGATATGCAGATTTATCTCAGACATTGGTGTTGTACCTATCTGTGAAGACCATGTATCAGTATATTGTGATAATACTGCGGTAGTGCTGCTTGCCAAGGATCCCAGGTCTCACCAAATAACAAATCATATTCTTCATAAGTTTCATCTCTTAAGTAATTTTACTCAATGAGGTGATGTTAAAGTTAGTAGAGTATCCACAGAGGACAACGTGGCAGACCCCTTGATAAATACATTTCTCAATAGAAAAATGATTCACATGTGAGAGCTAGAAAATTGAAACCTGTTAGTAGTTTTCTCTAGTGCAAGTGGGAGTATTGAAAGTGGGTTCCCTAGACCCAACTTGGTTTGTACTTTGATTTCCACTACATCTATTCAGTTTGTTATAATACATGTGTTTATCTTTCCATAATAGTGTAGATACTTCTTCACCCACTTTTTTTTATGGAAATCTCCTTAGATTACCTGTCACATCAAAGGGTTATAGTAGAACCAGGGCTATAATGAGAACCCAAAGATGCCATGACAGTAATCTTAAAGTTACGACCTATGGTTCAGTTACATCATTCGGAAAGGACATAGATGATGTGTGACCATCAGGTGATGGGGGATTATAAGCATTGAGACTTCTTCTCATGAAGTTCACACTTGATGATCTCTAGTAGTTAAGATCATTATAAAAGACCCGCATAAAAGTAACACCACATGTTTTAGGTATCATTGTTCGTTCCTATCTACGGACATGTGTAATGGTATTTTGAATTGAGGTCATTGTCAATGGATGTCATTTAATTTCTTACATTTGATGCAAGGCGAAAACCTAGGTGACTAAGTCGTGGAGAGGTAGTTTGTATTGGGTATGTCATTAATGGCGTGGCATTGATTGAATTATCATGAAAGGATTTTTCACTTCAGAGTTCAGGAAGAGATATCTCAGGCATAGTTGATTAGGATGGTTGCACCAAAATTAAATCCATGACCATGGTAGTGGAAGAGAAGACCATCCAAAAAAATCAACAAAAAAATGAAGCAAATAAATAATGATGACACTAGTATGCATTCTGCTTTATTGAGATATAGATGATGAAAAGATTATATTACACGAACCGTGTTCATAGGAAGGCAGTTGTTTCTATGACTTTTTCTTATCTCTATAGGGGCCTCGATGGGTTGCTAGACCCTGCTCTAGGTTAGTGGATATTATTCAATGCTATTGAGGTAAGGGCCTAGAGTGTCACACATGATAGTGCCTTGAGAATCTACCATATTCAGGGAATCCGAATATAGAACTTTGTGGGCCCCACAAAAGGGTCTGAGTACTATCCAAGTTATATGAATCACCAAAGAATAAATAAATTCAAAAATTATTAAATTTTAGAATAATTAATTGAATTTATTTATGACATGTATTTACAAGTTATATAATAAATACAAGTATTAATATTATTTGAATGGTTTTTTATATCCTACGTTCGTTTAATATTAGCCAGAGGTATGAGTCGATTTAAAGACTCACATTTATCATGTAATATATTTATATTTTACAAGTGATAAATTATAGATATTATTTATGGCATAATTTTATTTGTCATAAATAATTATTTATATCAATTATATAGTGGACGTCTATTACATGGGGCCTGGGATTCCATACCGTGTGTTTTAAACACTCCTTATCTATGTGAGAGAGATGATCTCCCATGATACTATTCATGTGTCAAGATTGAGAGCTTCTCTCCCCTCCTGGAATCTAGAGAGAGAGTCTCTCAAGGGAAGGAAGATCTTCAAGTTCATCCATCTCATATTGAAGCTTCTTAATTTGTGGTGATCATCGCTGCACTGAAGTGATCATCGAAGATCTGCGCTGGCACCCAGATCTTGAAAAATGGCGTATGAGTTGATTCATAAGGTTTGTGTGGAAGATCTATAGGTCTTCGACATCGGAGTCTTCGAGAAACGATCACTGGAGTCCTGCGGCAGACTTGCACACGTCAATTCTGAACAAGGTACATGTTCAGTTAAATTTTTTCATACTCTGTTTAATCTTTGTGAGATCCTTGGACCAAACTGAGACAAATATCACCAGAGTTGATGGGGTTATGTCACTCTGGTGAAGCATAAAATTATAAATTCCCATCCCACCGGCTTCCACTGCCCCTTCCGAGTACCCAACAATGCTTATGGTAAACCCCATATCCTGAACACAATGATTCCCTTAGATTTCTGACCCAAGATACCTTTTAAGAGTTATTACACTTTTTTTGGAAACTGGTAACAATCATTTATAAAAACTCAACCAAACTTCGATGGATAATTCCGGGCACTCCAGGCCTCAGAATCACACAGAACCAAATTTGGCGGTCTCAAAATAATTCCATACAATTTTAAAAAATATTATACAGAATGTCCAGAACATTATAGAGAGGGTTTAATAAAATAATATAAATGAGTTTTAGTTCAGTGTCATAGAGAAATATCTCCACATCCACGCATGTCACTCTTTCTCATCAGTAACTTAATAAAACATATGAATTTAAGTGCAGAATAATGAAATTTCCACAAACTTTACTCAGGGAAATCCTTGAGTTAGACCTCCCTTTTTAGGGTAAGAGATCATAGTGGATAGTATGATAAGTTGAAAATAAGAAAATAAGAATAAAATATGGAGAAGGGAGGGTGGTTCGGTGGAAGAAAACACAAAAATAAAAACCACGCATGAATTTATACGAAATTTAATTACAATTATAAACTAAAAAAAAGAAAACAAATAAATTAAGAAGATAAAAAGTGGATGATTTGTGTACAAACCCTCTTAGTGGAGATCTTATTCTTGGTTATTATAGGGAATGGGATGTAAAAAAGGGATCCTTTTAGAGGTAGGAGATTCTCTCCTTTTATAGGAATAATCTGTACAACCAATAGTTTTTGTGTTTTTGACCTGTTAAATTGACAATTCACATGTTGTCCCCTTCATAAAAGATGTTATACAGTTTCTTACACGTCTCCTATAAAAATTTGATCTTTAGTTTACTCAATATTTAGTAGTTATGAAATTTTAATTGAGTGTAAATTTTTGGATGATTGTTCCATGATGATTTATTCAAACGTATAACATCCAATAGAAACCTTAATGACATCAAAACTACATAAAATACAATTTTGAAATTATAATTTGTGTCCTCATTATTTTAGAGGGAAAATAACCTACATTATAGGTGTTTAGACTGAGATGTGCTTCTATTACACTAGTGGGGTCCACGTTGTCTGCTCAGAAATTTCTTCAAATTCATTGATTATTATGGCCTTTATATGCTCGAATCAGAACCTGGTCGAGAATAGAAAGTTGAAGGAAATAATATATGGATTTTAAAAAATAATTAATCACACAATTTTTAGTTATATTTTTAGAAAATGACAAAAATAACCATGAATAAAAAGTATGTAAAAAATACAGAATTTATCACTTTTCACAATGTTTCTCAAAACACATCATAAATCCACAATTGATCTATATAAGTTCAAATTGATAAATTGGGAGGGTTAATACAATTCAAATTCATACAAAAATATGGAGAATATTACCCCTATCATGTATCTAGTGTAATCATCAACAAAGACATAAAAGTGGTATTTTCCCCAAATACTTCATGTTTATGTAGAACCAAATTAGTCCATGTGAACTAACTATAAAACATTAGATGTTGAGACTTCACTAATATATTTAAAATTTGACTTATATTTCTTACCTTACAGACTAGGGTCATAGAATCGTGAATAATAAATCCTTTGTTCTGATAGATCCTTAATAAGTCCTTTATTAGTTAACTTAGATAATTTTCTGAGATTATAGTGTCTTTTCCTTATATTAAATAACCAAGAATTATCTTCCATTTCACTAAGTAAAGGTTTGCATTAGATCTTAAGGTAATATAAGTTAGGTGGATAAACATTCTCATGTTTATGGGAATATAAAATAAATTCATCCTTGGAACTATGTACTAGGAATTTTTCATTTCTAAATTTCCCAAGGTATCCTTCATCACATAACTTACTTTTGTTTATAAAGTTTATCTTAACACCTTTAACAAAAAATTTAAATAATTTCTTTTCCGAGAAGTATAATGTTACCTATTTTGATAATATCTCCTTGGGAATTATCTATGAAAGTGATATTATCATTGTTCATTTTTATTATCTTCTAGAATAATTTTTTTGTTTCTATTCATGTTTATGAAATATCCATTATCTATGTACCAAATGTTTTATGTTACATTCTTTATTATCCCAAAAACAAAAAGTTTATATATTTAGAACCCACACCCCCTTGGTTCTATTAATTATAGAGAAAAAACATTAGGAATCCACATTTTTTTATAAAAAACATGCTTTATGAAATCCTGGGGATGGAACTTTTTTTTGTGGAAAATTATTTTTCGAATAAAAACCACTTTTAATACATTGTGAAAACGGGTAATTTTTAGGAACAAAGAAATTCTTAATATTTTTTATAAATATATATAACCCATCCTATAATCACTAAAATGAAGAAAATTTTGTTTATACATTTTATGAAAACATTTTTTATAAGTGGTAATGTTTGATAATTGTTTTCTCAAAATAGATACTCAAATATTAGTTTTACAAATAATTCTTTATCCACATTAGTATTAGTATTAGAATTATGTTTAGTTGCTAATTTTATTTCTAAAAAAATAATTTTTAATAATCATTAAAAATAGTTTATTCATTATAAATAGTCTGATAAGGATCATTTTAAATATATGATATTTCATTTTTAAATAAATTTATCCTTAAATTAGCCTTAACAAGATTAGCCTTAGAATTTTCATTTTTTTAATTTTGCAATTATAATTATAAAGAAATTTAGAAAAACAAGAAACTTCACCATAAGAAGGAAGAGAATTATCTTTTGCTGAGGAAGATTTTACACCAGAAGATGTAGAATCCCTCTCATCAGGATAATTATATTTAATATTCAAGTTGGTAAGATATTAATCTATTCATAACTTTTCCATGAAACATTTATTTACCGATGGTACTTTAGAAAAAATCCCTATGTTCCTTTAATAGAACATTCATTATCAGATGAAATCACAGACGAATCACCTCTAATGGAACTATGTAGTTCTGTAGCCTTTATAAATTTATTGAATTTATATTTGTAATATTTTTAAAGATTACTTTCCGAATTTTTATCTTCTATATCTTTATTTTTTTATCTTTGGAAAATCTTGTTTGATGTGTCCGACATTCTTACATTCATTACATCTAACTTTATCTTTCTTATCACTATTATATTTTTGACTTTTCTTATATTGGTATTGAAAATATTTCTTATTGACTATCTTATTTATTATTATGGACGAGCTTTCTAAATCATTATCAGAATTTTCAAAATCACTTTAATTGTATTTAATAACTACTTTTTTTAAGACATAATAAATTTCTCTGTGGATTTTACTTTACCATGTAAGGTAGGTGTTGATGCAAAGGCACCACCACAATTTTTCTTTTTCGGTTTATCAGCATCTCTTTTGATTCTACCCTTATTATGTATAAGGATTCAACTAAGAACATCCAAGGTAATAATATTTAACATTCTTGTCTCATCAAATGCTATTCTCTTTGATCCAAACTTGTTAGACATGATATCTATAATTTTATAAATAAGTATCTCATCATCAAGACCATTCTCACCAATAGATTGCAAATTGTTTGTTACAACCACGAAAATCTGAGGCATATTTACAACATATTATCCATGTATGAAGTCGAATGATTAGTAATTTTATCTTAACATTCTATCCGAGTCTAAAACATGTTATATGTACCATAATTTGTGGCCTTTAGATTTTTTCATATACTATTGAAGCTTCATAAGAAGAAATATGACTATAAATGCTTATTGTCATAGATAATTCCTTATCTAGAATACTAGAATCTCCTGTAAACATAATTAAATTTTCAACACCTAGGGTTGATAAAAAAATTAATCCTCATATCCCTCCAGTACTCATAATTAGCACCATTAAAGATATATGGTATATTTGGACTGATATTTTCAATATAACCTATATTCATTCCTTCCATAATTAAAACTAATAGAAACATTATTTTCCAAAACACACGTTAGCGTTAAAAATGTTTCATTAAAAAATAGTTATAACAAAACATAAATAACCTTCAATGGAAATTAAAGTAAAAATATCAGAATGTAAATGAGTAGTGGAAACTTAATCTAAAAACAATTTTTAGATCAATATATCTATAATACTAATTATGACAAAAAGAATAGGCTCAAATGGATATACTTACAAGAAGGGGGGATTATAGTTTTAAAAACATAGTTTGAAATAATTAAAATAAAAAATACCAAAGAATCTTTAAATAAGATTATTGGACTAAGACTCAGTCCAATTAATTATGTCACAAAACCAAAACCTGGATATGGCCTGACTAAATCAGTGTAAATATCATAATCACTATAGATCCAATTTTATGAGTATATGTCCTAATAAAATTTAATAATATAAACAAGCAAAATTGAAATATCAATATGATTTTCACTTTCTATAAAAATGTGAAATGAAATATAAAATTGTAAAAAAAGTAATACAAAATCAATCAAATGAAATTTTGAATTTCAAGCTATTAAATATATAACTCTTTTAACCTTTAGATAATGGTAGTCTATAACATAGACTAAAGATATCCATTATTTTATACTTACAACAAATTATATCTTTCTTTAACAATGAAAACCCTCAATATAATGGTTACCATTGATCTCTTTTTCTATCCATGGAAGCACTCGATACGATGATCATATTATCTATCTTACTATACCCATAACACCTCAATCCAATGGATTATATTCTATATCCTCTTATCACTATATTCCCAATATTGTTATGATTGTTGAACACCAATTTCAAAAATTATTTTTTTAATGAAACAACCCTGAAAATCATTCCTTATAACTAAACAAATATAAAAAATTACAAAGAATAATAAAGGTGTTCACACTACACAATCTTCAAAGCTCTATCAAAATGATAATTTATAAATGAAATAAATCAGCCATAAAAAATATCTTTAAATAAACTAGTATTTATAGGCATCAATCCAATGGTTATGTTTTCCATGTTTTTTACAATGAACTCTGACACCTGATAGTTGATAACTCACAATTACCTGACATAACTAGATGTATGACATATTTAGAAAGTATTATATGTTTGGTAAAAGGTTTCTTTTCTGAAAAATAAATACTAAAACACTTTGGACATAAACAAGTTAGTCAACCATTTTTTTAAGAGTGTTTTTGTGATTTTAAAAACAAATGGAAAGGAAAAGTAAGAAGTATAACTTATGACCTGACACAAATTTTTTAATTTTTTAGGTTCATGGGTTGTTTATGAAAAAATATTTTTTTTTGTTAAATCTCCTACTATACTAGGCATGGAAGGTAATATCAATGTATTTTTTAACTATTTACCCTAACTAAGATCTATTAATATGTTATTTATTTTGAAGGATCTATGAAAGGGGATGACCTCCATGCAACCTATATGTTTCAAATTTTTACTTTCATTATTTTGGGATGTATTAAATAAAATTTTGACACTATTGAAGGAAAATATATGAGGTTATTTTAAAAAAATTAGGTTCAAAATGATTTCATTAAATTATGTATAAATATTAAGAAATTTTTAAGTAATCACTAAAGGTTTCTACAATTTGATACATAATGAACTAGTAGAATTTAGAAAAATGAAATAGTAGATATTAGAAATCACATAAGGCAACATTTGCAATCATGGATTCTTGATATTTGGGAGAATTTCTTTGAATGAATACCTTATTGATGGCATTAAATTTTTTAATGAAAATTTAAATAATATAATTTTAATTCTAGGTTAATTTATAAATTAATTTTTGTTGGGATGAATAACCAGAAGATTGAAGTTGAGGATGTGATATTTTGGGATTGATCGTGTATAAAAAATAATAATAATTTAGAGGGTGAAAATTATTTAATGGGGGAAAAATGTAACACACCAAAAATTTATTTATATTATCAATAAAAATATTATTTTATATTGAATGGATTATTATAAGAAGATAGAAATAATTTTATACATTCATAAAAAAATTACTCCTCATTAACTTATATAGAATAATAAAATGAGGAGAAATATCGAGATATATGCATGAAAAAAAAATTATTACAACAAAATACATAGGTTACAAATTTCATAATAAAATCTCCCCTTACAAAAAGATTGTAAAAATAAATCAAAGTGTTAAGAATATAAATAAAATTATCAAGGGATCTGTATTAACCTTTATAAAAAATATAGTATGTGATAAAGAAATAACTATGATGTATTTATCGGGATATTTTATGGTTAGTCATGAGGAACATTTTCCAATATGGATGATGGTAATTAAGACCATTAAACAATAAGATGATTGGTCATTATTATTGTTGATGGCATAATAAAGTGATTGTTGGGATTATTTAATAAATGTATTTTTTGGAAACTATATGAATATGTAATTAATAGTTTGTTTTTTTGATAAATTTATGAGTTTTAAGTAAATATTTTTCTCATGAAATAATTTTACTACCAATTTTTGAAGAGAAATTATATTTTTCCAAGGCTTATGTATATTTTATAATAGTCAGAATGTTTTTTTATAAGTAATTACTAAATATCAATAATATTGTTATTTATTTTAAAGTTAAATTTATCATATGTAGTGAATTATTATTATAAAATAAAATAAAATTTTGGAATTATAACATTTAAATTATATTTGTGTTATTTATGACAATTATTTAAGTAGAAAAGTGAAAATTTCAACTTTTACGAGCACTGTGGTTTTATGACAACATTATTATGCCAAAATGAGATTAAAAAAAATAATATCAATAAAAATTTAATTTAGAAATTATATATCTTAATTCATAAATATAAATTTTAATTCATAAATTTATAATTTAATTTTTAAACCATACATTGGATGTTTGAAATAAAATTCACTTTTTTGGATTCTTTACATTTACAGGTTTGACTAGAGGGTGTCATTGAGTTTTGGAAGTCCTAGAACATCTATAAACTGTCCCCTACTCATTAATTTACTATAAAATTTGTTGGATTTAAATTAATTTACTTGTAGTTGAGATTAAAATGTCTAAATACAAATAATAAGTTTGAAGAGAAATGTATATAGAGAGATCCCTTACTTAATGATTTTATTCCTTAAACCTGAGCGTGGCACCCTGCGTAACATCCTGAGATTTTATGAAATATTATTTTTCAAATTTATTTAAATTATTTAATAGATTTAGTTACATTCAAGTCACACTTTATATTGTATTATGTACTACACCATGTTTATCTTTCATATCACGTAACATTTAGTTTCTTCGAAAACATGTGTAACACGCAAGGTCGAGACTTACTGAATAAAAATATATTATTGATATTATTATTTGATATTAAAGTTATCACATGGAAATTATATTGAAGGGTGTGAATAATAATAACTATATTATGTTTACAGAAGTTTGTTAAATGTTTTGACATTAATCTAATAATTTTGATAGGCATAGAATAAAAATAAATCTCGTTTTATGCTTAAAAACTATATTTTTATAAAAACTAGCTTTATATGAATTTAATTGAAGACCTATTTTTAAAGTAAAATTTGAAAATTTAACAAATTTTATTTGAAAAAATAATTTTTCTGAATGTGTAATATAAAATTTTACTTTGGGTTATTTTTGGTATTATTCTGGGAAGTTACAATTTTTGATGAATAGTGAAAAATACTGCCTTTTAATTGAAAAATATTTTTTGACTAATTTATTTATACAGATAGATTATATTTTAAAATAGTTTT
Source organism: Viscum album (assembly GCA_963277665.1). NCBI lineage: Eukaryota > Viridiplantae > Streptophyta > Magnoliopsida > Santalales > Viscaceae > Viscum > Viscum album. Next base: position 1,388,693,718 of record OY728126.1, on the reverse strand, counting down.
AAATTATGATTAGTTTAATTATAAATCAATAAATATGTAATGTATTGGATTTTCCATTTATTATTTTGGGATATTTTATAGATTATTTTCGAGATAAAATGCTAAGACAACATGCGATTCCTAGGCCCGGTGGGCCCAGAGTAAATGTTTGAAATATATCAAATATATTGAATAGAATGGACGTGGAATTTTCTGAATAAATTGGAATAACATCTAAATAGGTGACCAGATCATAAATCTGAGGGCACTATTGGGTTAAGAATGCGGGGTTTACCCTGGGACGACTCGACATCAATCAGCACTGGTTGATTATAGAAAAGTCAATACGGGAGAGAAAATGAATAAAATAATAAAATATACTATTATATTTCAGTTTGTGATGATGCAATAATTGACACATACTTAAATAGTTGGTTATTTTAGAATTCTAGGGCCCACCTCAAAACCCTGGTGACATTAGAGAGACCATTAGAGAATCCTCTCAGATGAACAATGATGACATCGTGGTTATATAATTGACGAACCATAGATTTGAAGGATCTCACCAATGAGTACTAAGATGCTTCATTCTTCATTAACAATAGATCCTAATGAAGGTAGTTCATGTGTTATGATTTTATGATTTCCCCATTCATGATTTCTACGATGAACATGAATCTATGAACGAACAGATTTATCCATGGTTTGATTGTTATATGGTATGGTTTTATTTTGCGGGAATAGATTTGGAGAAAAATATTTGTGATTGTTGATTATTTAGATTGTATTTCTAATGGAAATGAATCGAGATCGACATGAACATCGATTAAGGTCTGTTCCTCTTGATTGATTTGTGATTTTCTCCCCCGATTCATTATTCATCACATGCATTCTTCCTTTGGGCCATGGCTTGACATAACCCAATAAATTGATTGTTATTCCCCCATTTATTGATTTAATGATCTGATTTAATAGATAAGGGGTTGGTATGACAAAATGGTGTTGCTAAAGTAGAAGTGGAGATGAATGAGATGATGTGAGATACCTGTTTTCTTGTTCTCCGACATTCTTTTGCGCCTAATGAATAATGGTGCTTAGATTCATTTTATTAGAGGATATGATAGATGGAAATTGATGTTTTTAAATAATGATACTCAAATGAGTAATTCCCTTGAGTTTTTTGTTGAGGAATGGCTGAATTTATGGTTTGATTAGAGGAGAAGGTGTGTGGAGGAAGAACCAGTGATTTTGGAAAAACCTGAAGCACATGGCATGTAATACAGGATTAAAGGGCATGTAGGGCCCATGAGTGTAAAATAAGGTTTCTGTAGGAAGTTAAGTATCACATGGTGTGTGATCCCTATAATTGGACATGTGGTCTCTCCCAGGTTAACTGGGATTTCAACTTGGGATATACGCAGAAACTGGGTAGACTACCTGGGCAGCCTACATGCCATGTACTCCCCCACACAGACAAAACATGGACCTGTTACAAGTGCTAATCCATGTAATGGTACACAGGAAGACTCACACGAGAGAGAGTCAGGTACTAACAGATGGGTCAAGTACATATTATGCCTTCACTGTGTGTACTACTACACAGAAATAAATTTATGGTACATTTCGTTTACATGGGCAGGACCTGGGGTTAAGAGACATGCCGTGTGACCCATACTACAGGCCATGTAATCATTTATACATGGTTTTAATCTATTTTTGTCCTTATGTTGGACAAGTAACTTTAGGGTTTTTTCCCTTTTCGTTTCCTTGAAGGTTGGCATGGAATCATTTTCTACTCTTAGGACTATGATCCCTTCAACATGACTTCATGGATAGTTTCATTAGAATCCATTATAGTGGCCTAGAGTGAGATCCTCTATTCATCTTCATGACCTAGGTGGAGTTCTTGGTATCTTCATGAGAAAAACTATAGCGCTATCGATCCTGTACTTAGAGGGTTAATCCATATTGAGTTTTTTGTATGAACCCAAGGCCTTAACAGTGATCCTCATATTTGTATCATATTTTATTCAGACTATGAACTTATTATTTTTAATGAGGACACCCAACAAACAATACCTCTCAGATGGAAATCAAAAGTGATATCAGACCTAAGATCGTGTTCTCCCAAATGAGTAATTTGTGTAGTCTTTGAGCTGAAATCCTAAGCTGGTATAATGTCTTTGGGACTTACCTCTAGACTACTTGTTTTTTTGAGTTAATTGGGATGTTCTTATTATATTTGAAATAGACATATACCTATGTAGAGATGACTATAATTCCTTTTCCGCATGTTTTGTGGTTTTGGGGTGTCTTAATGAGTATAGTTATACTCACCCATATGCGGTATATTCCTGTAGGTATCATGTCTTGTGCAGACAATCAACCTTTTAAAATAATCCTCAGTAGACCGGGATGAGACGGTGATTAGAGAGACCAGACAGATCGAGGTGTGTTCCTGTAGATTTCAAATAGCTATCCCAGTACATTACCTACATGTTAGACTTGATTTTATAAATCATCGTGGTGGTATTTTATTTGGCCATGTTTACTTTCAATTACTTCCTTTCATACTCTTTTAATTGGATTATATGTATGCAAGCATGTGTGTTTTTTTACATTTTAACATTATATAGGCTTAAATATGTTTTCATGTGTATTGGTAATTAGGATAAGGACTCCCATGTCAATGATATGCGTTCTTTGTGCTAGTTTCCTACCCGTGGCCTATTGGAGGGGATCTTGGGGAGTCATTGTAATGCCCAGACCCTTGTTACCTAGAGTTGGTGTATTATTACATAACATTGGCCTGATAAAAAAAGATTATGTCTTGAAAGGCCGATTAGTTTAGTAGCCTTAGAAAGACTAGATTCCTTAATAAGTTTGACATTACATTATAAAATGAAAAACTAAAACAACATAGTCTCCATAAGACACACTCATATCCCTTAGACTATCCCTGCAGGTCAGTCATAATATATTTTTCACATCCTGGGAATAACAAAACATAGAAAGCGGTGAGTTCAGATGCTCAGTATGGATAAAAATATATCAAAAACCTTAATAAATAAGCATAAACATTTAAGGCTATGTAAGACTAGAACAAAAGCATTTTAAACTTGAACTATAGAATAATATGGAAAATATAAAATCAAATAATTCCATTTACTTATTCACATGGATATTTTACTAGTCGAATAATCATATGCAATATCAATAGCCACTTTCATAATGATGTAATGCATAATGCCACACTTCATAACCAAAAAGTCAAGGCCTTGTGCCCAGACTAAGATTAAGATTTTGTGAAGGCCTTGTGCCAAGACACTAGTTTGTCTCATGAGACCTACCGATGCATCTAGGTGATATAGCAGGCTCCACCTCTCACTTATTAAGTCAATTGCATTCCTCATATGAAAAGGTTCAAACATAACATAAACATTCCTGTTAAAACTATTATACAAAATGTCAATATTTCTCCACAAACCTTTAATGGTGTGAAAATAACACATCCACAGTCAAACATATCAAAAAACCTTTAATAAAATATGGATGTTTTGTATCATAATAAAACAACTTCAATTAAGTTTGAAAATCCATCAAAGGATGTTGACATAGATGAAATCAAAACATTTTTGTAGAGAAATATCTCTTTCTATTTTGAAATCATTTAAAAGTCACATAATTATAAAAGAAAAAATTTATTTTGAAAATATTTTTATAAGCTTTTCAGGGAAGCTTCGATGATTTTATAATGGCATAAAATAGCTGCACCCACAGTATAAGTTAAAAAAAGCATTTTTACCTTAATTTTGTCGAAAATGTCATAAGGTACCTTATTTGGAAAATGACGGAATGATTACTTCCAAATCATTTAATAAAAATTAAAACAAGGGTATAAATTACTTTAACCAATAGTATAGTAAATAGTAAAAATGTTTTGGAATACATTTTTAAGAAACATGGATGTGGATGATAAAGAGGTCCCAGTAGATACTTACGTAAAAACAACCTTAGATAATAAAGAGATTGTGGAATTAACCCTTAACTTGTACTTTTCCTTGTTTGAGGGTATGTTAACCTCTTGAATAATAGTTAAATAATTGTTATTAAATTATACAGGAACAATAGACATAAATATGATATCATATATTATCTTCTAATATTTCTTTGTTAATGATATTTCAATAGTATCATCGTTTCGGGTGTTAACTGATTCGTTTTCCTTTATATGATTTCTTATGTAAGTAATGTTTGTAATGGATAGGATGTATCATATTCATATTAATAATTAAATTAGTTTATTAATCACAATTTTAAATCATCAAATGAAAATTAGTCTAGGATCGATACGATGAGGAATGAATCTCATCCTGTTCGTGGGGACGGTAATCCGTACGTACACACGAGTAACAATACCATTCTTTTGATATTAAAATCATATATAATTGGATGGTATATCATATATACAGAATCTTTATCTTATTAAATTGATTATTTATATCATTTATACTCATTATTATACCCATCCAAACGATGAAGTGTTTGACCAAAAAACTACACCATGACGTGGGGATTGTAATCAGTATGTACACACATATGGTGACTTTGTCTTTTATAGGATGAATAGAATAATTAATATGGTTGTACCTTTTTTATAATAACATCACATTATATAGAAGATACTGGAGTTATTATTTTAGAATGGAAACAACAAAGAAAGATAAAGTGATAGAAGAAAAGATCTTGAAAGAGGTGATGAAATATTTACCTCTTCTTCGGGTTCTTCGGTTTCTAATGGATAAAAAATGAATTATTTAAAGGATAATTTGGGTATGGGTCTAAAAAATATAAAAAATTAGGTTTTAGAGTGGTTTTGGTCAATATATTAACCTTGTCTTTTAGATTTAACTCTTTGTTAAATAGTTTGACATTTACCACGTCTCTTTGTATTTTTATATTATAGGGTAAATAAACATACTATAAACGTCCAAGAGCACCCCAAGTGGTTAATTAATGATAAAAATATCATTATATAAGTCTTTTGGATGAATTTTAGATTTTTAGGATTATTTTGTAAAACAATAATATTGTATTTCTTTTAGAAAATCATTTGTGTCAATGTTGACATTATTTAAAAATTGATTTTTGTTAAAGTCCTAACAAATTTATTACTTTGAACTAAATACATTTAATCAACCCTAACATGTCATATAACTCTTTAAAATTGGTAAAATTAATTAAAAGTCTCAAATTAGATTTATTTGGATATATATAATATCAATTATTTTAATCATTCATTAATATGGTAATTACTGCATCATCATTGGGTCATAAATAAATTTAATTATTTAATGTCTAAAAATTATAAATAAAATACCATTATGTAGGAAATCGTTTTAGATTTATAATGAATATTTATAGTTGAATTTATTTTAAGTTTATCCCTATATTAAAGATAGTTTAGTTATTAAACTTTGAATATAACACTCTTAACTCTTCTTTAAATAAAATAATAATAAATCTCCTAATCTAATCCAAGTGGACCAAAGAGGTTCATATTTTCTTCAAAACATTATTTTTGGTCGAATTATACTTATCCAATTGTATTAGGACATAAGTTAAGGTAATAATAATACCATTTTCACCCTTAATTATCCTATTTACTTTTAACCGTGTTAAATAAAAGTAAAAATTTACTATTCACATTTTTTTTCATCTTATTGAATGAAGTTTTAATTACTGATATCAACTGTTTCCCTCATATTTTTGAAATTCAACTCATAGAATCAATAAAATTAAGTTTTATACAAATTTGTAAATGCTCCCAGGAGGTGGGTAAAAGCCGGTAAAAAGTTCGATAAAATTTTATATATCTAAACTAATTATAAAATGACACCAAAAAATTACATTGAAAATATATAGGTATTATATATCTATTTTGACCTAAAATATATTTAAATAAAATATATAATTATTTAAATAAAATGTTAGTTTTAAACAATAACTGAGTGTTTTTCACTATTAATCAAAAATTGAATGTTTTCAGAAAAATACAAAAAATTCACCCTAAGATAATTTTGATATTCTCAATCCAAAAATGATGTCCATTTTGAAAGATAAAATTTCTAAAATTTCTAAAAGTGGGTATTACTATTCCTAATGGCTAGTTTGATTGGTTTCGGGTGTTAGAATCTCGAAGTTGCGTACAATGCAAGCTATTGCATTATTCAAAGGGAAACGTACCGTGGAAGCTTGAGGTGTTACATTCTCCCCTCCTTCAAATAATTTCATTCTCGATATTTCTAGAATATTACTACAAAAAAAGATTCAGGTGGTTCTTCATCATAAGTTCCTCGGGTTCCCACGTTGCCTCTTCCATCTTATGGTTTCTCCATAGAACTATTACCAGATGAGTCGTCTGGTTTCTTAGCACTTGTCCTATGGTATCATGAATTTTGACTGGATCTTCACAATAAGACAGATCAGGTTCCAATTCATTTTCCTCATAGGTGAGTATACGTGTTGGGTCGGGCATGTATTTTCTCAATAGTGACTTATGGAACACATCGTGATCTTTGGAGAGACTTGGCGGAATTTCCAATTGGTAAATTATATCCCCAATTTGTTCTAGAATTTCGATAGGTCTGATACTTATGAATTATTTTACCCTTCTTAACAAATCTTATAACTCACTTCCATGGAGATACCTTCATGAAAACTAAATCTCCTACCTGAAATTCCAAATCCTTCCTTTGGTTATCGACATAGCTCTTCTACCTACGTTGTACTGTTTTGATGTGGGTTTGGATAAAATTCACCTTTTCCATCATTTCCTCAACAAGTTCTGGGCCTATGAGTTTTCTTTCACCAACATAATCCCAACAAGTTGGTGTGCGACATCTTTTTCTATATAACGCTTTATATGGTGCCATCTGAATACTTGAATGGAAGCTATTGTTATAGGAAAATTCTACCAGAGGTAAATATTGATCCCACATACCTTGAAAGTCAAGTGATAAGGATCACAACATTTCTTCTAAGGTTTGAATACTCCATTCAAATTGTCCATCAGTTTGAGGGTGGTAGGCAGTGGTCAAATGAAGTTCAATATCCAGGGCTTTCTGAAGACTTTTCTAAAATCTTGATGTAAAACGGGGATCATGATCAGAAAAAATCGATAGGGGTATACCATGGAGTCTTACAAATTCATTAATATATAGTATGGCTAGACTTTCAAGTGGTAAATCTTCTCTTATAGTAAGAAAATGTGCTGACTTGGTAAGACGATCAACAATGAACCGTATTGCATCATTGCTTATAGGAGTCTTTGGTAGCCCCATGAAAAAGTCTATCGTAATATAATCCCATTTACACTCAGGTATGGGAAGAGGTTGCATGACTCCTCCAAGCTGTTTCCTTCCAACTTTCACTTGTTGACAAACAATACATCGTGACATAAAATAAGAAATCTTTCTCTTCATGTTGTCCCACCAAAAATATTCCTTCAAATCTCTATACATATTAGTGATACCAGGGTGTATAGAGAAATTGGAGCTATGAGAATCATCCAAAAATTCCATTTTTAGATCTGGTATGTTAGGAACACAAAGTCTCTTCCCAAATTTATTAATTCCATCTTCATATAAGAAGTCACTCAATCTCCCATCATTTACAGCATTAATTTTCTTTTGAAACTCCTCATAATTAGCCTAAGAACTTTTTATATTTTATTTTAAATATGGTTTGGAAACAATTTGAAAAATTATTGATGTTTCACCTTCAATGATTATTACCATATCAATTTTCACTATATTCATGAAAATAGGTTCTATTTCAATTCTTATTTTGTTCAGAACTCCATGATCCTTTCTGCTCAAAGAATCTGCCACCTTATTTAACTTCCCCAGGTGGTAGTATTTTGTGCAATCATAAATATTGAGTCATTCAAGCCTTCTCCTATACCTCATGTTGAGTCCTTTGTGTGAGGAAATGTACTTCAAAATCTTGTGATCAGTATATATCTCCCATTTTCACCATAAAGATAATGTCTCCATATATTCAAAGAAACAATTACAGCTGATAACTCAAGATCATGAGTTTGATAGTTTTTCTAATGAATTTATAGCTTCCATGATACATAGGCAATAACACTATCATTCTGCATAAGGACACAACCAATTCCTTTCTCTGAAGCATTACTATAATTAACAAACCCATCATTACTCGAAGGTTGAGTCAAGATAGAAGCATTGAATAATCTTCTATTCAGTTCTTCAAAACATTCTTCACACTCTTTTTTCCAAAAAAATTTAACCCCTTTACCTGTGAGCTTTGTTAAAGGGTTAGCCAATCGGGAAAAATTCTGGACGAAACACCGATAATAACCTGCTAAACCAATAAAACTACATACCTCAGTTATACTCATCAGTGATGGCCATTCTTTGATTTCTCATGTCTTTGAAATATCAATAGTGATTCAATCCTTGGAGACAATATGGCCACGAAAAGAAATCTCTTGAAGCCATAATTCACACTTGTTAAATTTCCCATAAAATTCATTTCTTATAATAGTATTTAGAAAAATGCACAAGTGATTTTCATGATCATCATAGATTTTGGTGTATACCAAGATATCATCAATAACTACCACTACAAAGTCATCAAGATATTCCTTGAAAACTCTATTCATTATATCCATGAAGATATAGGGTGCATTAGTAAATCCAAAAGGCATTACTATAAACTCGAAATGCCCATACATGGTTAGAAATGTTTTTTTCAGAATGTATTCCTTTTTCACATACAACCAATGATATCCATATTGAAGGTCAATCTTTGAAAAATATTGAGCTCCATGAAGTTGGTTGAATAAATCATCAATGCGAGGTAGGGGATACTTGTTCTTTATTGTTATAGCATTGATCTCCCTGTAGTCAACGCACAACCTCATAGATCCATCTTTCTTCTTAGCAAAATAATCTGGGGCTCCCCATGGAGAAACAATAGGCTGAATAAATCCCTCATTACTCAATTCCTCTAGTTATTTCTATAGTTCAACTAATTCTATAGTGGCCATTCTATTAGGGGTCTTCGATATGGGCATTGAACCGGGAATTAAATTAAGGAAAAAATCAATTTCTCATTCTGGAAGATGTCCAGGTAAATCCTCTGGAAACACATCTACATATTTTTTCATAAAAGGTACATCCTCTATTCAAACATTCTTTTCCTCTCCCGTAATTATTTAATTCTATTCTTCCCCAATAATTGAATTTAGTAGAGCTACTGGGGGTGGATAAAGATAAGAATCAGGTGGTGACGTTTCTTCTCTAAAGATAGGGTACTCTTTATCATCATTGAGAATTGTAACCTCCTTCTTATTATAATAAATTTTCACATCATGGTCCGAAATCCAATCCAAACAAAGGATTATATCAAATTCAATCACGGGTATGATGATGAGTTCAGCAGATAAAGAACATTTATATGCCCTTATGGGAACTGATTCATAAAACATCGTTGCGATGACACTTCCGGTAGGTGTTTTGATAGAAAATACCCATGTTAAGTCAAATTGAAAATATATATTTTTCTTGTAAAACAAAGAAGATATGAAACAATTTGATGATTCAGAATCAAATATAGAATTGTCTAAACATGATAAAACCATTAAATTACCAACCACCACGTCTTTTGGAGCTTGAACCTCAGTAGTAGTGATTGCATAAGCTTGGCCTTGATCCGTTGGACCTTTCTGAGGTAATCTTCCTTGGTGCTTAGGACATTCATTTTCATAATTCCCAGTTTCTCTAAAATTGTAGCATTCCACATTAAAAACCTATTTCTTCCCCTTACAATCATGAGTTTGGTGGATTTTTTCACCACCCTTGTAATAGACTCTCATTCCCTTTAGGCAAGTACCAAGGTGTTTCTTCCCAAAATTAATGCAGGATGGATATTCAACTTTTCCCTTCTTCCCCTTATTTCTATTTCTAGAGTGTTCAACAGATCTCTTCTTCTCTTGCTTTTCTTTAAAGTCGTAAGACTTAGAGAATTCCTTTTTTATCTTGATATCATATGAGAAAATACATTCATATGACATGAAGGATTGTAAGACTATTGCTTGCCAGAGAAATGGTTTTAACCCATAAAATAATTGATCAATCTTATTCTTTGGGTTACTTATATAATCTACTGCATGCCTTGCTAACCTTGTGATGTTAGCCTCATACTTCATGACATTCTCATCCTCATTTTTCCTCAGACTCAAAAATTACCTTTCCATATCCGCTCGATTGTCATGAGGAAATTATTTTTCTAAGAAAAGTTATTAAAACTCCCTCCATTCCATATTTGATACATCATCATCTTCCTTTGTGTTTTGGATCAATGACCACCATTGATCTACATCTCCCATGAATCGATAAACTGCCATGACAAATTTTTCCATTTTGCTACTCCCCAAGGCATGAAATATTTTCTCTAAGGAATTTATCCATTGCTCAACTAATTATGGATTTGTACTCCCATTGAACTTTTGTGGTTGTTTTCTCATTAAGTGGTATGAAATTGGTCCTCCATGTTGTGGATTGGGGTGCTTCAAATGGGTAAGGTTATTATTCATAACCTAATTGAGTTATCCCAGTATGGTGATAAGCTGATCAATAGTAGTTTCCTCATTAGCTACACTAATTATCATGAGTAGGAAGTAAATCCCTACCTGGATTACATGCATTGATACAACTTTCATTCCTTCCACTAGGCACTATTTCTAAACAATGGCATACACTAGATTAGTTTATGAATCACAATACATAATTCTAAACTTGTAAAATAGTTATCATAAATTGAACAGTTTAAGGATATAATCCATAATTATAATAATGTTTTCCTTGAGGAAGTATTTACTCATAAATCCTTCATAATGGTTTGTAATGAAAATGAAAATTATCCTATGCATATCCCCTGGGAGTGTCGTAACCAAGAATGCAACAAGGCCCGTTTTTGTGCACCAGTTCCCGTTCGAGTCTCGTTCTAAGTGGTGTTTTCAGGTTTTACACTTAGGTACATCTATGTCAGAGCTACCTCTACCTGCTCGTATCCAGAAAGGGATGTATTTCTTGGAAAACTCAAAAAGTATCTACAATACCAAGATTCTAGGAGGTTCTTCTATACTAATTCTCAAAGTCTATCTTAGGATAATGTAATCTGATCAGAGTTTTTCTAAATCTAGATTCAAAGATTTGCACTAAACTTCATATAATACCAACTGTAACACCACAAATGTAGTTACCTAGAGTCGGTGCATTATAACATAACATTTTCATGATCAATAAAGATCAAGTCTCGAAAGACTGGTTAGTTTAGAAGCCTTGGAAATACTAGATACATTCATAAGTTTCACATTACATTATAAAATGAAAAACTAGAACAACATAGTGTCCATAGGCCACACTCATATCCATTATAATATCCCTAAAGGACAGTCATAATATGCTTTGTCGTAACCTGGGAAAAATAAAACATAGAAAGGGGTGAGCTTAGATGCTCAGTAAGGATAACAATATAGTTAAAACTTTCATAAATAAGCATAAACATTTAAGGAAATGTAAGACTAGAACAAAAGAATTTTAAATTTTAACTTCAAAGTAATATGGAAAACATAAAATCAAATAATTCTATTTAAGTATTCACATGTATATTCTACTAGTCGAATAATCACATAAAATATAAATAGCCACATTCATAATGATTTAACGCATAATTCCAGACTTCATAGCCATATAATTAAGGCCTTTTTCCAAGACTACAAATAAGATTTTTTCAAGGCCTTTTTCCAAGACACTCGTTTGTCTCATGATACATACTAATGCATCGAGGAGCTAATGTGGGATGCCCCTGTAACTTACTATGTCCAATGCATTCCTCATATTAAATGGTTCATACATAACATAAACATCCACATTAAAAGTAGCATATTAAATGTCAATACATTCTCCATAAACCATGAATGGTGTGGAAATAACACATCCAGAGTAAAAAATATCAGAAAAACTTCAATACAATATGGATGTTTTTTATCAAAATAAATCAACATCAATTAATCTTAAAAATATATCAAAGGTTGTTGACATAGATGAAATCAATACATTTTTAAGAGAAATATCTCTTTCTATTCTGAAATCATGTAAAAGTAATATAATTATAAAATAAAACATTTATTTTTAAAATATTCTTATAATATCGTTAGGTATGCTTCGACGATTTTATAATTCCATAAAATAGCCTTACCCAAAGTATAATTAAAACAAACATTTTTAGCTTAATTTTGTCAAAAAGGTCATAAGGTACCTTGTTTGGAAAATGAAAAAAAGATTTCTTTCAAACTATTTTATAAAAAGTCAAAAAAGGGTATAAATGACTTTAACCCATAGTCTAGTTAATAGTAAAAATGTTATGGAATACATTTTCAAGAATCATTGATGTGGATGATAAAGAGGTCCCATTAGATACTTACGTAAAAAAAAATTGGATAATAAAGAGATTGTGAAATTAACCCTTACCTTATACTTTTCCTTGGTAGAGGGTACGTTAACTGAATGTATAATAGTTAAATAATTGTTATTAAATTATACAAGAACTATATACATAAATATTATATCATATATGAACTTCTAATATTGCTATGTTAATGATATTTTAGTAGTATTATCGTTTTGGGTGTTAACTAATTCGTTTTCTTTTATATGATTTGATATGTAGGTAATTTTTGTTATGGATAGGATTTATCTTATTCATATTTAGAATGATATTAAGTCTTTAATAATTTTTTTAATAATCAAATAAAAATTAGTCTATAGTGGATATGATGGGGAATGAATCTTCTCACATTCGTGGAGACGGTAATCCGTAAGTACGCACGAGCAATAATATCATTTTTTTGATATTAAAATCATATATAATTGGATGGTATATCCTATATACAGAATCATTATAACATTATATTTATTATTTTCATCATTTATACTCATTATTATACCCATCCAAATGATGAAGTGTTTGAAGAACAAACTACACCACGACGTGGAGACAGTAATCCGTACGTACGCACGTTTGGTGACTTTGTCATTTATAAGATGGATAATATAAGGAATATGGTTGTACCATTTTTATAATAACATAAAAATATATATAATATGCTAGAGTTATTATTTTATAATGTAAACAACAAATAAAGAGGAAGTGGAAGAAGAAAAGAACTTGAAAGAGGTGATGAAATATTGACCTCTTCTTTGGGTTCTTCCTTTTGATTTGATTAAAATGGATTTTTAGGATGGATTTTTGAATAAAGGAATGAATCTAGGATGACGTTAGGGAAGTTGTGAGGATATTTGGGAAGGGTTTGGCCAATCCAAATGGATTTTATGGTGTGAATTTGAGAGAAGGTGAAGTTCCCTTTTATAAGAGGGGTGAGGGGAACCTTAGGAAAAGAATGAAATGTTATTTCATAATAAAATTATTTTCTTTTTATGATGTCCTAAAAATAAATTATTTAAAATATAAGGTGGGGATGGGTCTAAAACTTTTCAACCAATATGTTTTAGACTTGTTTGGGTAACTATAATAACCTTATCTTTTAGATTTAACTCTTAGTTAAATAGTTTGACATTTACCATGTCACTTTGTATTTTTATATTATATGGTTAATAAACTTTCTATAAACTTCCAAGAGAACCCCAAGTGGTTCATTATTGAGACAAATATAATTATATAAGTCTTTAGGACAAACCTTAGATTTTTAAGATTATTATATCAACTAATAATATTGTATTTGGTTTAAAAAACTCATTTTTGTCAATTTTGACATTATTTAATAATTGATTTTTGTTTATATCCTAAAACCTTTATTACTTCCAAATAAATAATTTTAATCAACCCAAACATTTCATATTAAATAATAAAATTGGTTCAATTTAATAAAAGTCTCAAGTTAAATTTATTTGGATATTTATATTTTCAATTATTTTAATCTTTCATTATTATGGTAATTATTACATCATCATTGTGTCATTAATAAATTTAATTATTTAATGTCTAAAAATTATAAATAAAATACCATTATGTAGTAAATATTTTTATATTTCTAATTAATATTTATAGTCTAATTTATCTTATGTGTAACCCTATATTCAAAATGGTTTAGTTATTAAACTTTAAATTTTAAACTTTTAACTCCTCTTTAAATAAAATAATAATAAATTTCCTAATCTAATCCAAGTGGACCAAATAGGTTCATATTTTATTCCAAAGGTTGTTTTTGGTCGAATTCGGTTTATACAATATAATTATGACACGTGTTAGGGTAATAATAATAACATTTTTAACGTTAATTACCCTATTTACTTTTAACTGTGGTAAATAAAAGTAAAAAGTTACAATTCACCAAAAATTATTTTCATCTTATTGAACCAAATTTTACTTACTGATATCAACCTTATCTCCCATATTTTTAAAATTAAACTCAAAACAGCTGTTAAATTAATTTTTATACAAATTTGGAAATGCTCTTAGGAGGTGAGTCAAAGACGATAAAACGTTCGATAAAAATTTATATATCTAAACTTATTTTAAAATTAATCCAATGAATTAAATTTAACATATATAGGTATTACTTATCTTCTTTGACCTAAAGTAAATTTAAATAAAATAAAGAATTATTTAATGAAAAGGTATGTTTTAAACAATAACTCAGTGTTTTTCACTATTCATCAAAAATTGAATGTTTTTAGAAAAATACCAAAAATTTACTCTAAGCTAATTTCAATATTCTGAATCTATAAATGAAGTCTATTTTGAAAGATAAAATTTATAAATTTTCAAAAAGTGGGTATTAATATTCCTAACAGCTAGTTTGATTGGTCGGGGCGTGTTGGTATCTCAAAGTTGCGTATAATGCTAGCTATTGCATTATTCAAAGGGAAACGTACCGTGGAAGCTTGGTGTGTTACAGTCATGGAATGGGACCCTTTGGGATGGGTCATGAAAGAGTGGTATTAGATCTAGGTTCTACCTTTGGATAAAAAGTTTGTGACATTGGTTTGCCTCAATAATGTTATGTGTTTTGAGTTTTTATTTCAATTTTGGGACTTTAGTGTTGGTACGATGGCCATCATATCTGTACACCAAGACCATGTTCACATGATTTTTGACTTGATGCATGAGAATTATGGTTGTAAGGAAAACAATGGTACATGCACCACATATAAATGGGTTGTTATTTCTATGTCCTTCTCAAGTCATCTCCCTAGATATACTCATTGAGCATCGTACATATTGTTTGTTTTAGGATTTCTCTGAGATGTATTCTAGTTAGGATTAAAAAATATGATCATGAGGATGATCACCTTAATGATGACGCATCAATACATGAACTAGTTCATCATATGTTACCTCCATGCGGTACACCAGCCACACCACCACCTGTATAGAAGCACGTGGTACCCCCAGAACCAACGAGTGTGGTGTGAAGGTTAAGTGCGCTTCATGAGTTTAAGTGAAAGAGGCCCTAAAGATCTAACGAAAGTTCAAACTACAGGTGGCTGAGGACTATCTTCAGGCAGTGACATCAATTTTCAATATATTTAAAACACCATAAGATCATATGGAGGTCCTTGAGGTGATACTTCTTCACTAATCAGTTGAGAGATGGTGGAGTTTGGTTACCCATTCTTATGAAAAGGAAACTCATTCATGGAAAGAGTTAGAGAGGCTCTTCAAAGAGGAGTTCTCACCAAATACACTGAGGGGGATACATATCCATAATATTTTGAAGCTCCAGCAGCGCAACATGACGATAGATGTGTATTCATCATGGTTTACCAACCTATCATGATACTCGATGGATATGGTTAGTGATAAGTTATTCAGGGATCAAACCTTTGAGTGAGGTATGTATAGAGATATCCAATATAGTTTTAATCCTATTTTTCATTCACACCTATGATAGGGTGTTAGATCAGGCTTTGGTTTTGGGATTTTCTTGGATGAGAAGATAAAACCAGTGGTTGTTAGTAGTGGGAATTTAGGAGTAGAAACCACAGTAGCTGGGAGCCAAAGTCAATGTCAGGGTCCTGGATGTGTGAGAATATTTATAAGGATGTCTTAGGGAAAAGGATTTGCAGTTCAGGGCTCATAGGGTGGGTCTAGTCGGCCTAGAGAGAGGCGATTCTACTCATGTAATGGAATGAGACATCGTTCCAAAGATTGTTCAACCCACCATACAATTGATAGAGATACCATTTATGGTTCAACAAAGCTGATACAATGGTAGCTGTAGGGAGTTTTGTGTAGTGGTGGATGTGGCAGAGCATATGGTATTGTAGTAGGATGTGGTTTACATTTTGGCTTGTTACTACCTCCACCCCCATGTGATCCACACTATGCTCAGTGAGATGGAGAACAATGTAGGGGACAGTTTCAGGCAATCAAAGAATACGAACCAAAGGCACCATGAATGATTCTATGTACAATCAAATTCTTTAGTACCTTAGCTATAGTACTGATTGAAACATGTGGAAGTCATTCCTTTCTTTCCACATACCTTGTATGAGACTTAGAGATTCCGTTTGAACCATTATCTATACCCTTATAGTTCGATACTTCTATTGGAGAAGAATCAGTGATCAGACACTTGTACTGAAAGTGTGGCATGACTCATGGAGGTAATAGTTCTGTTATAATATCTTGGTAGTATCATCTAGGACTTATGACATCATTCTTGGTATGGACTGGTTATCTTCAATACATTCCTAGATAAAATATTTTAAGAAAACGGTGTAGTGTTTCTATAGTGATGGAACAAGGTTCTCCTTTGTCAATGAGAAGGAAACCTGGGAATCAAAGAATGGGTGCATGCATATGAGGGTGTAACTGATTACTGATCAGTTGGATAGGCTAACCCCTAGTGTATTGGATGTTTTGATTTCCCAGTTTCCTATAGTGGTGGTGATGTATGAGGATGTCTTCCATAGATGTTCTGGATTTTCCTCCCCCCATGAGAGACGAAAATTTACTTTGATCTAATCCCTAGCATGGCATCAATATCTATCCCTACATATTGGCTAGATCCTGTATGTATTAATTATATGAGGGTGTATTTGGAAAATATTTTGAATAAGAGATTTTCTAGACCCATCCCTTCACCCTAGGTGGCCCCAATTTTGTTTTCCAAGAAAGAATACAATTGCATGAGGTGGTGTGTGTACTACTGACACTTGAATCAAGTGAATTTGAAGAACAAGTATCCACTACTATGGATTGATGACCTAGTTGATCAGTAGAGTGGGGCATAATGGTTCTTAAAGGTTGATCTCAGATCAAGAAATCTCCTATTGCAAGTACAAGATGGGGATTTACCCAAGACGACATTCCGATGTCACTATGATCACTATGTGTACTTGGTGATTCCCTTTGGTGTGATGAACACCCCAGAAGTGTTCATGGGACTCATGAACTAGATATTTTAGCCTTACAAAAACTAGTTCATGTTAATATTCATCAGTGATATCCCTGTATACTCGGTGTCCGAGGAGGAGTATTCGAGACACTTCAGGGTAGTTTTAGACATACTTTGGGACCACCATATTTATGTAAGGTTCTCAAAGTTCTAGTTTTAGATTCAAGAAACCCACTTTTTTGGAGACATTATCTTAGTAGATGGAGTAGTAGTGGACCCATTCTTGGTTGAGGAAGTGTTAGCTTTGGAGCCACCCAAAAGCATGATAGAGGTGATACTCATATTTTGGTTTGTAGGCCATTACTACAGATTCATACTTTTTTTATCTAGAATTATCATCACCCAATATAGATTTGACTCATAAGGGTTAACATTTAGTGTGTATAGAGAGGTGCCAATAGGATTTTAATTAGTTGAGTTAGAGTTTTACGAGCACTCCTATCTTGAGATTTCCAGGGGAGGGTGTTGAGTACATAGTGGTTTTTGATGCATTAGGAACCAATATTGATTGTGTGATGATATAGAGGAATGCAGTGATTGCATATGGGTCATGCCTATTGAGACAACATGAGAAGAACTACATGACCAATGATCATGAGATAGGAGTGGCTGTTTTCTCTTTAAAGAATTGATGACACTACCTGATGGGTGAGAGGTTTATCGTCTACTTTAATAACAAGAGTCTCATGTATATATTCTCCCAGACGGGTCTCAACTTGAGATAGAGAAGATGTATATAGTTTCTCATGGATTATTACATTGAAATTTTATAAACTCCTGAGAAGTGGAACGTAGCAGCAGATGCTCTCAGCAGGGGATCCTGTCTACAATTTATGAATGAGACATAAGAAAATTTGGCATCGTTGTAGTTATCCATTGTGTATGAAGATGGAGTATCTAACATTCAATCGATGGTTGTCACCCCTCCTCTATTTCAGCGAGTTAGGAAGGCACAATTATGGGATATTGACTTGATATGCTACACACTCATATATCAACTGGACACTATATTGATGGATTTTTCAAAGGTGGGGAGTACATCAATCATTTCAGAGGATGAATGATGGTACTATTGACATAATATGAGGATGTTTAGAGAGATTTTAATATGTCTCATTTAGCGGTACATCTAGGTTTGGGAAATTTGTATCAGGACCATCAAAAATAGTTTTTTTGTGGATTAGGATGTATAATGGAGTTGTATAGTTCATCTATTAATGCCTTGTCAGAGAGTGAAGGATGATCTCCAAGTTCTATATAGTTTATCTCAAACCCTCAATGTTCCAAGGATGATGTGGGATGAGATTTATATATAATTTTTGATGATCTTACCATATACCTCAAGGGGACACCATTCCATTTGGGTGATCATAGACTGACTGAAAAAGTTGTCCCACTTCCTAGTTATATGATAAAAAATTTCAGTAGAGATCTTGGGATGTATCTATATTTATGAGATATTAATACACCCTATATTATCATAAAATATGATTTCTGATCATGATGATTTCTTCACATCATGGTTGTGGAAGGGATTATTGGAGGTAATTGGGACTCAGTTGTGCTTGAGAACAACGTTTCATCCACAAAATTGTAGCCAGACTGAGCAGAACATTATTGTTCTATAATAAATTCTATGAGCTTTGATGTTATTCATTGGAAATATCTGGGAGGATCACCTACCATTGGTGGAATTTTAGTACAAAAACAGATACCATTACACCATTTGTATGGTACCACTAGTGGATTTGTATCAGAAACCCTATAGGTCACCACTTTTCTGAACTGACAATGTAGATCCAACAATCAAGGGTCTGTAATTAGTGCGAGCTATAGAAAAGATGGTATAAATCAAATAGGAGTAGATGAAGGATGCATAAAACCATTAGAAGACTTAGGCTGACAAGTGAATGGGGACCATAGAGTTCCAGGAAAGAGACAATGTGATCCTACAAATTTTACCATAATGTGGACTACAAAGATTTGGATGGAGAAGAAATAAATATCTACGATTCATCGACCATTTCCATATACTATGTAGAGTTGGAGAGGTCGCATACCACTTAGCGTTATCACTATATCTAGACCTAGTAGAAGACTTATTTCACATGTCGCATCTAAGATGGTACGTTCGTGACCCATCACACGTTATCAACTAGGGAGTACTGGATATTGAGGATGGGTTGACCATTACTGAGTAACTTGTAGAGATCGAGGATCCACATGAGAGGATCCTTCAAGGGTGATCGATTCATTTAGTGCATGTCTAGTTGTAGCATGATAATCTCCAGGAGAGAAAATGGGAGTGAGAAGTTTAGATTTGTACTCAGTACAAACTTCTTTTTGAGTACCCACTTTTTGGCCATTTAGGATGTAAATCCATATGGATTGGAGAATTTAACATCTTGAATTTTCTATGTATTATTTTTTGATATTATATATAATCTGTTTGAGACTAGGCACTAATAAAATGTGTGATTCTTTGGCCCATCATACCTAGAATAAATGTTTGAAATATATTTAACATAACGTGCACATAGTTTTTTGGAAAAAAAATAATAACTTCTAAATGGTTTCCCAAATCCGAAATATGAGGGCACCGCTATGTTCAAAACATAAGGTTTTCCCTAAGAACAAATTATCATTAGTCTGCGTGGGTCATTTGTTGAAAATTCATCATTGGCGTAGAAATTAATAATATAATTAAATAAATTATTTTATTTCTGTTTGTGTTGATGAAAATATTAACACATCTTTAAATAAATGGTTATGTTATAATTCTAGGGTTGTCCTCCTAAACTGGGATACATTGGAGATACTGTTGGAGAACGATCTCTGGCGTAGGATGATGGTATTGTCGATTGATGACCAACACACCTAACATTCAAAGGATATTTCTAACAAATGTGACACATATTTATTTTTTATTAGTCATTGATACGAATTGAGGTAGGGGGTCTATTTTGATTTTATTATTTTCTGATTAATGAATTTTATGATGAAGGAAAAGAAATCAATAAATAATGTGATCTTCAGTTCCATCATTATATGGGATGAGTTTATTCTCCGGGGTTTTATCCGGAGAAATATATTTGTGATTTCTAATTATTTGGATTTTCATTCTAATGGAAATAAACCTAAAATGACATGAACATTGAATGAGGTTTATTAACCATGACTGATTTGTGATTTTCTCCCTTGGTTCATTATTTGTAGTGGGTGTTATTTTTTTTACTCACTTCTGGACTTAGCCTAATCAATTGATTATTGCGCACCATTTTAATTGCTCGATGATGTGATATTGTTGATCCAGGATAAAAAATAAATGAATGTGGTGTGAAAGTGGAAGCATTTATGAATTATACAATGATGGAAACCAAATTTATCATTATTATGTGTTCTTCTGCGTGTAAAAAATAATGGCACATAGATCAGTTTTTTCGAGCGGAATTGATGGCTGGAACACATTGTTTGTCACTAGTGATACTTGAACAAAAAATTACATTGTGTTTTTTGGTGAGGAATGGCTATATCAGAGGCCAGAGTAGTGAATAAGGCATAAAGAGGAAGAACTAGTGATTCTGTAAAATCATGAACCACACTACGTGTAATACGAGATTACATGGTGTGTGGGCCCCCCTGAGCAGAAGATAGGGTTACCAAACAGAGCTAAGTATCACACAACATGTGACCCAAATCACATGGTATGTAGTCTGTCACGGGTGAAATATGTGTGTACCTTGGGAAGTACGTGGACACAGGGTGGACTACTTGGGAAGCCCATAAACCCTGTACTCCCCCACGCAGACATGACCTGGATTCCAGGTATGAGATAATCTTTGTACTGGTTTATGGGAAGATTTACATGAGATGAATCCATATACTGACACTAGGGTAGAGTAAATGGGATTCTTATATCGAATGTATTTCTATACAGATAGTTATTGATGACACATGCTCTTTATACGGGCCTAGCTTAAGGTGAAGGGATATGGTGTGTGACCCCTACTACATGCCATTCAAACTTTTAAACACGTACTAGATATATTTTACTCCATATCTTGGATATCTTTTACTCCATATCATATACAAGTTTCATTAGGGTTCATTAATTTTTTCTATTCCCTAAAGGTTGGTGTGGAATCATTTGTGAATCCTATGACTATGATCCCTTCAATAGAACTTATGGGATGGATATATTGGAATCCCTCTGAGAGGCTAAGAGTGAGATTCCATATTCATCTTCATCCCTTATGTGTAGTTCCTATAAATTTCATGACCAACACTACACTGGTGACGATCTTATACATTGGGGGTTAATCCCTATTTAGATTTTAGTATCACCTCATGGCCTTGAAAGTGATCCTCATATGTGTATCATATTCTCTTCAGACTATCTTCTTGTTCTTTCTCATGATGAGACCTGACGAGCGGTACCTCTTAGATGGATGCCATCATTGCTATTATACTCCGGTGTGTGTTCTCTTGGATGAGTTCTTTGGGGAATCTTTGATATTGATTCCTAGGATGGTATAACATGGTTGGGAACTACCTCTAGACTATGTTACTTTGTTGAGTATATATGTATATTCTTATTATATGTGTTATAGACATATACCTATGTAGAGTTGACTGTATTTTCTTTATTATATGCTTTGTGGTTTCACAGTGTCCTACTATGTATTTTAATACTCACCCCTATATGTGATTTTCCCACACGTGTTGTGTCTTGTGCTAATGATCAAACTTTTGACAGCTTCATAGGTGTACTAGGACCAGATTATGCTTAGTAGGATCAGATAGACAGTGGTGTCTTCCTGCAGGTTTTTGAAAGAAGGTCCAACACATACCTTTTGGTTGGACTTGTATCTCAGATTATTTATGGTGGGATTTTATTTAGCAATGTTTACTTTATTTTAATTCTTTAGATACTATGGTTACAATATTAGATTTATGTGTGCATGGTTTTTCAATTTGTTTTACCTTATTTCATTGTATTTTCTGGGAGATGTGTGCATGTGTACCTGTACTTAGGCTAAGGCCACCCATGTCAGTGATATGCCTTCTCAATGCTAGTAACTAGACATTGGCCTAGTGGAGGTGGTCATGGGGAGTTATGGAATGGGACCCTCTATGATAAGTTCTGAAAAAATCCATTGTAGTTGAACAGATTCAATTTTACACTGAAATTGAATATACAAATATTTCAAACTTTTCCACTTTTCTCCTCAAAATCCCATTGTCTCACAGCGTGTGCAAGATTAAATTTAAATTAATTGTAGCCACTTATATGAATTGAATTTAGAAAAACATATATAATTATTTTGAATAAGGATGAAATTTTTAGTCTAATTAGGTCAGTATAATTTTTGACCACAATGATTAGTGAAAATAGTTAAAATTAATTGTAGTGATTAAGGTAAGAAGAAGATTACTTAATGATTAAACTTAGAATATATGGTTTATAAATGACCAAAAACTTGTAAAACACCAATTGGATGGACATATTTCTACCCCCACAACCATAGAATCTATATTTATGAGTTTTTTGTATACTATTCCATGTACGTTTCTTATATAATTAGTTAAGTATGTAAAAAGACAAAAAGGAACCTTCCTTGCCTTTAACTCTAAAAGATTTTGAGTAGGGAAGAATATAAATAGGTTTGACTCTGAATATTATTTTTTACTATAAATGATTTATTTATATCATAATAATTTATATTTAATTTTTATATATCATATTATTACACTAAATTCGAAGAAACACCAATGCATGGATAATTAATTTAATAATTAAATATAATAAATTATATTTTATTTAATGATATAAAAATACTAAAAATATTATATTATTATTTGTTATTTTTATCTGTTAATAAATATAAAATATAGTTAATTAATGGTCCAATGTATCTCATATAATGAATATATTTACCCATAAATAGTAAAATCTTTGTTAGCGCAGTAAGGGTTAAAGCAATGTTTTTTAAGTGATAGATGCATTTATGTTAAAATTAATTTCCAAAAAAAATTTGATTATTATTTTATAAATTAGGTGTAAAATTTAACAACTAGTGGGTATAAATTTTATAATAATTAAAAATTTTATTTACCTTTAATGGATGAATTACATAAGTTAGAAAACAAGCTACCTATCTGAGAAACCAAAATGGAAAAATATGGAAACAAAAAGACAAAGGAAAAAATGAAAAAATTTCTTTTATTTTTTTATGTTGTGAGTGTGTAAAAAATAAAAATAACTATTTAACCAATTATTTTTAATTTTTTAAGAATATTAGGTAAGGGAGACCTCCCAATATTATTTACCTTTTTATATTTTCAAGAATGTTGCTCGCTCTCCAATATAAAAAGGCACCCACCCTCCCCACTTATTCACACCTCCAAGCCCTTTTTCTCATCCAAAATAATCCCTAATAATCCCTTATAATTACTTATCTCATACCAGTAGCCCTAATTTTACTATAAATAATTCGAATGTTGTCATTTTGTCTAAACTAAAAGGAGTTTTTCAAATAAGATGTTACATTCTTTAACAAACACTTTTGTTTTAGTTATTTTTCCACGACATAAATTATTCTTATTAAATTCAAATATAAAAAATAACATATCCTCAATATATGGATATTTTTTTTATTTTAATGGTTAAATCCACACATACACACACTTCCATCAAATGGGTAATGAAATCACCATTCATGTGTTCGATGTACTATCGCCTCACAAAACAACGTTATTTGTTTTTTTTTCTTTGCCTACTCTCATGGTTAGGAATTGTGGTGTAAATTCTATTTTTATTGGATATATATGGTATTTATAATTTATCCTATGTTCTCTATTTATTATATAATACACACCATCATTATTTCCATTTTTTTGGAATACAATAACATAGTTTGTGGACCTATGGACTACCACCCTTTTCAAAGAGATGTGATACATTCAAACATTACATGGAATATATTAAGGATGAATTTAATTAAAACATGTAAAATAAAGTATGTATATATTATATTCATGAAATAAGGACCATTTCAGAAAGAGAGTATATCATTTTCCTTAACACATTTTTACACACCAGAAAAGTGATAACGTCGTTCTTGGACGTGTGGACTACAGACTCCTCGAAGAAATTGGATTAATTTTACATTAACAGAATTATACTTATATGTATTTATAAATATATAATATTTTATTTATGATATAAATTTAAATATGGATATTCAATTTTTATTTACCATATTTCCATAATGATCATTGATAAATTAGAACGCTACTGATGCGTACGTACGACCTACCGTATCTATTATTATAATGTTGATTCATTATTTAATAACCATAAATTATGATTGGTTTTAAAATTTATAATAAATGTATTTATATGATAATTATTTACTGATTATTATTCTGTATATGTTTCAAAAAATGTCATCCTTTTCATTAGTTTACTCACCACATTCATTTTCGACACATAAACTGAATATGGTCAAACACCCAATATAATATTAATCATTTAAGTAGTTTTATAAATAAATTTAATAATTTAAATATAAGTAAAGATAAAATTGTAAAATTTTCTGAATAAATTAAATAATTAAAATAATTTTATTATTTAGGAATATAAATACGCACATGGAAAGTCAAACCCATTGTAAGGGATGTGTCTCAATCTCCTTTCATTAAGGCACATTTAAATGGTATAAAACTTTATTATTTTATAAGGTGCATGCGGAGACGCTTTTACATTTTATATGATGAATTTATATATTCTAATTATATTTAATGAGTTTTTAATGTTATTATTAAATGAGTATTATGATTCAAGTGTTTCTTATATAGTAAAGGAAATCCTCTCAATCTCCTTTCACCAAGGAATTTTTTTGTGTTATACACCCACCTTGTTTTATGAGGTGCATACACAGAAACTTTGACATATCATGTATTTAATTTATTTATTAGCATGTAATTCAATGTTTGGTTAAATGTTGTTCCTTTATAGGGATTATGGTCCAAATGTTTAAAAGTAGTATGTGGAAAATTTTAATGTTTATATATTATCTTCCTCAAGAGTGTTCTTAATGATATTTTATTGGTACTTCCATTAATCAACATAAAAAACAATTTTTCTCACTTATCCTATACATATATAGATACCATCTTCATTGTTTCATTATTGGATTATGTGTTTTTTCAAAATAGATTGTTAGTGAACCCTTTTTATTTCTGTGGGTAAATCTTATTTCAAAGAGATTGTTATTGAACCCATTTATTTTCTAGGGTTTACTAATGTTTTTAAGTGTTTTGTTTTGGAAATAATTTGTTTTACATGGGTTTGTCATGTTTTAATTAGATCTCTATGCAACCCATTTTTTCCAGGGTCTAATAATGTTTCAAATGTATTGACATTAAACCCATTTCTTCTTTAGGGTGATATCATGTTATAAATGAATAATGATTGTATATATGCTTTTTAGGATGAAAGTGTTTCATTAATGATATAGTACTTTATAATTATATGAAATAGGTGATAGCAATACAACTTATACGTTAGGTTCTCCAAATAGTGTTGGGTGATTCTGTTATAGTTCTACATGGGGTGGACCAAATAACATTGGGTGAGATCGTTATAGCTTAAAGTATGGGTGGGTCAATAATAGAACACTAATTAATTGGGTATAGAAGTAGACCATATGGTTATTAAATTTTAAAGAGTGAAATGTTTTTAAGTCACATGTACAAAGATTCCAATTAAAAGTGTTTTAAATGGTTTAATTAATATGATTCTAAAAGTCTTTTGAAGATATTTTAATTTCTTTATAGGGGCTTTAGTGATTTTATTTGAAATAAATGTGTGTCTATTTTCAGATGAAAATTATTTATTCTATATTCTCTAAGAACATGAAAGATAAAGGTAAATGTTGTATGGGTTTTTAGGTTTTTTATGGAACCAATGGGTTTTTTTATTTTTATACCCCTTACAGATCTTTTGGATTCATACCTTTTTTTATGATTTTCTTATAGTGTTTAAGGATGGGTAAGGGAAAGGATGAATTCAAGTTGAAATTCATGGAGATTTCCCCTGAAAGGAATTCATGCATTATTTTAAAATTTCTATTTTATGGACAAAATGGATACTAATAGGAAGTGCCAAATTTGTATTTTATGGATTTTATTCATGAGTTATGGACTAATTCTATAAAAATCTAAACCTAAACGGATCCATAATGTCTGAGAAAGTATAATTATTTACTTAACACTATATTATGTGAAATTTCTTGACTAATAAATCCCTAACGTTTTTTGTCTTAGGATAGAGAATAAAATATTGTCGTTAAATAAAATTGATGATGATTCACTGGATATGTATGTTCTGGATTTTATTTGAGACACGGATAGTAAAATTAATATATTTCACTCAATATTGAAATCAATTATACAAAGTTCTTTGGCCTCCCAAAAATTTAAAATTTAAGAGTAAGTAGTTTGTTATGTTGAGAATGCTAAGATGGGAATTTATAAACTTATCCTCCATGAGATGATAAGAGTGATAAATGGTTAATGTGGAAGGAAACAAAGAAACAACACACATAGAAGCCTGTAGATATGATGTAACCATGTTCTATGTTTGGTAAAATACATTTTGAAGAATATTTAAAACGATATTGAATTTTTTAAATAAGGGGAATGTTTGGTTACAAGGCTTTTTACTCCATGGAAAGAAGTTATAAATAATCCAATAATGGGATTCCAGATGGCCATTCAATGAAAACATGCTTTAGCTCTATGGAGTTGCGACATTTTGATAACTTGTGTCTGGAGTTACATACTATGGTTGGAAATCATTATTATTGAAAAAAGGTGTGGGAATATATTTTTCTACTATGAAATTTGATATTGAGACATATAGTTATCTAATGAAAGCTCCATGGAACACAGTATTTTTAAGATTAACCATATGTTCAAGGTTTTAGACACTCCTTTTGAGGTTGTATGTAATGTGAGCATATAATGATTAAGGAATTTTTGGAAAATGGTTAGTAGGTTTTATGTTTATGTAAAGTTCATGTTTAATGAAAAGTATGAGTTTACTTTTGGGCATTATGTTTAAGGTATTTATAACCTTTAGGGTTTATATGTTCTTTGGAGATTAAGTTTATTTTATGGGATGTTCATCATATTTATAGAAATTATATGAAGATGAAATTACACTTATAGTAATAATACAAGTAAGTATATTTCCAAATATTGACAGAAAATAAACTAATTCGTAAAAATTATTAATATAATATCTTCGACAAAACTATTTTCAAATTTCCATCAATTTTTTACCGAGATAAAGTTTAAATTTGGAAGATCCAAATTTTGAGCGGGGTAAGATTTAACATCCCGAGAGTTTATGGAAAATATTATTTCCAATTTATTTTAATTATTTGATAGCTTTAGTTACACAAAATGAAAAATTTAGATTTCATTATACACAACACCATGTTTATCTTATGAATCATGGAAATTTTAGTTTCTTGGATAAATTGGGTTACATTCAAGATCATGTTTTACTGAACAATAATATTATGATTATTTTATTATTTAATAAGGTAGTTATTTTCTAGACATTATATTTATCGGTTTGAATAATAAAAACTATATTATGTTTACAGAAGTTTATAATTTTATTAAATTCATACACTAGATTTTATGGGAATAAGATGAGATGAAACCCAATTTTACACTTTGAAACCATATTTTTTTAAAAAAAATAAGTTTGACCCCTTTTAATGGTAGACTTGTTTTAAAAGTAATTTTTTAAAATTTTATAAATTTTATTTTATAAATAAAATTATTTTTTGAAAGTGGAATATGAAAATTTACAGTGAATTAATTTTTGGTATTTTTATGTTAATTTGTATTTTTATTTGAATATTCCAAAATAATGCATTTTTATTGAAAAGTCATTTTTTAACTTATTTTTTTTAGATTAGTTATATATTAATTTTTTTAAAGTATTATTAACTGAATTATAAAAAAAATACAACTTAGGTAAGTGGATTCAAATTTTCATTGAAATCAGATATAATAATATTTCAATCTTTTGAAATTTTCTCCTCAAAAACCAGCTGTCTTGCAATGTATGTGGGAATAATTATGAATTAATTTTCTCCAATTTCATGAATTAAATATGAAAAAATTGATATAATTATTTTTTATAGTAATTAAATATTATGTATAATAAGGTCAACTTATTTTTTTGACCGTAATGATTATTTAAAATAGTTAAAATTAACTAGAATGATTAATGTGAGGGCAATCTTACTTAATGGTTAAACATAAAATATATGGTGTATATATGACCCAAAAATTGTCCAAAACCTATTTTATGGACATATTTGGACCCTAAAAACCTTAAGACCTATTTTTATGAGTCATTAGGATAATATTTCATGAAAGTGACCTATATAATAAGTTATATAAAAAAAGAAAAAAAGGAACCTTCCTTGCCTTTAACAGTTATATTGATTTGGAGTAGAGAATAAGATACATATTTTTAATTATAAATATTATTTTGGAACATAAAAGAGTTATTATTATATAATTATTTTTTATTGATGATATAATTACATGAAAGTCTTAGGAAACACAAACATATAGATTATTTAGTTAATAATTTTAAAAATAAATAACATTTAATAAATTATTTTAAATTACTAATAATATTATATTTTTACATGTGATTTTTATTTGAAAATAAATATAAAAAATGGTACATTAATGGTAAAATTGATCTCTTATAATGAACATATTTATCCATAAATATTAAAAATATTGTTAGCACATTTTCGGTTATAGTAGTGTTTTTGTGCGTTATATTCGTTTTTTGTTAAAATTAATTTCAAAAAAATATAGGATTTTTATTTTATAAATTACATTTAATATTTTATAATTAAGGTTTATAATGTTTCTAATAATTTTCACTTTAATTTAGTTTTAATGTATACTTTACATAGGTTTAAAAACTAGGTACATAAATGATAAACCAAAATGAAAACAAACTAGAAAACATAATGAATATTGAAAAAATGATGAAAATAATTTAATTTTTTTGTGGTGTAAGTTTAGTTTTACCATAATTATAATTTAATAATTTATTTTTAATTTTTAAGCACATGAGGCCAGTGAGACCTCCCAATAGTGTTTACCATTTTATATTTACGAGTATGCCGCTCCCTCTTCACTATAAAAAGGCACTCACCCACCTCACTTATTCACACATATCAAGACCATTTTATCAAAAAAACCAGAACAAAAAATATATAAACATCCCTAATATCATCTTGGAAGCCTCATGTTTAACATAAATCAATCCATGGAAGACATTGGTGTAAACCAAAAGGAGCTACACGAAGAAGAGGTTCCATTTTTATTTTGTTTTATTTATTTATCCACAACATGAATTATTCTTATTAAATTATTATATTATAACCATATTATCCTCAATATAAAGATATGTTTTTATTTTAGGGGTTAAACCTACACCTACACACACTTATATCAAGTAGGTAACAAAATCACCATTTGTGTGAATGGTAGACTACCCCCTTTCAAAATGATTTCGTTTGTTTTTTTACTTTACCACCACTCATGGTTTGGAATTATAGTGTAAATAGTATTTTTATATGATATATATTATATTTATAATGTATAAATAATTCTTGAATTATCGTATAACACATAGCTTCATTATTTCAATTTTGTGGGAATACGATAACATCTTTGGTGGACATGCGAACTACTGCCACTTCAAAGTGATGTAATACAATGACAATTTACAAGGAATGTATTAAGGATGAGTTTAATTGAACATATATAAAATTCATGACATCTATATTATATTAATTACATAATTAAATTTCCAAAAATATAATATATCATTTTAATTAACTACTTTTCACCCATGGGAAAAGTGATAACGTTGTTCACAGATGTGCGGACTACCACATCCTCAAAGTGATGCGATTACTTTAAATCACCAGAATTATATGTATAATTAGATATGATTAAATAATATTGTATTTATGATAAAATTATAATTTTTGAAAATTATTTTTTTTGTAACTTGTTTCCAAAATGATCATTGAAAAGTTGGAATGTCACTCATGCATACTTAAGGCATATCGTCTCCATGATTGTAATGTCGATTCAATTTACATAAACCTATTTTATGATTGGTTTTAAAAAGTGTAATTGATGTATAAAGAAGACACATTTTTCATGATAATTTTCCAATATTATTTTATATAATGACCCTTTGACCTTAGTTGATCCTTTATAGTCATTTTTGACACATAAACTGATTGTTGTCAAAACTCCCAGCGTTTACTTATATGATTAAGTAGTTGTAAAAAAATTGTAATTGGGGATATAAAAGTAAATTTAAAATTGAAAATATTTCTGAATCAAGTAAATAATTGACATAATTTTATTATTTAGGATGAAAAAATACACGTGATTGGCCAGACTCAAGTTTAGGGAGTTCATTTTAATATCCTTTCATTTATGCATATATTGATGTTATGCATATTTTTTATTTTATAAGGTAAGTGTACAACACCTTTGACATTTTATGTCACATATTAATCTATTATAATTATATTTTATTGTTTTTTTTAATTTTATTATTTTATTATTTTTATGATTCAAGTATTACTCATGTGGAAGGAGACTTCATGTCAATCTATTTTCATTGATTCATTGTTTTTTATCTTATACACCCAAATTATATTATTTGGTGAATACACAACCAATTATACTTATCAAATGTTGAATATAGTTATTATCATGTTATTTAATGTTCTGTTAAATATTACTCCTTCATGGTTATTAGGCTTCAAAGTGGAATGCAGAACTTTGGAATGTTTAATGGTTATCTTGCTTAAGAATGTTATGAATTTTATTTTAACATTATTTATATTCATCAATTTAATAAAAAAATCTTTGTCCCTTGACCTCTACTAATATAGATATCGTCGTCATTATTTATTTGGTTTGATTATGAATTATTCAAAGAGGTTGTTTGCAAACCCATTTCTTTTCCACATGTTAATATTATTTCAAAACGATTGTTATTAAACCCATTTATTTTGCCTTGGTTTCTATTATTTCAAAGAAATTTTTTACGAAACTCATTGATTTTCCAATTTTTAATCATGTTTCAATGATATTTTTATGGAACACATTTTTTTTCCATGGGTTAATAATGCTTCAAAGGGATAGACATTAAATCCATTTATTTTTAATGGGTTTACTAGGTTATAAAAAAATTCTGATTATTTATATTTTTTATTATGATGAAAGTGTTTTATTAATGATTTGGTATATGATAATTATATGAAACATGAAATTTTAGTAGAACTTATATCTGGGGTGGTCCAGATAGCATGGGTGAGCCCATTACAGCTTATACTTGTGGTATCCCAGATAGAACCTCTTGAGACAGTAATACCTTAAAGGATGTGTGGATCAATGATATCCCTCCAATGAATTAGGTATGGAATCCAGTTGTATGTATATTTAATATGTAAGACTAAAATTTATGGAATTAATTCGTATAATTATTCCTACCAAAATTGTTTTGAAAATGGTTAATGATTATGGTGCTCTAAGTCGCCTAAAAGGGTTTTAATATCTTTATTCGAGTTTTAGTGATTTATTTGATCAATATGCGTGTTTGTTTTACATATTATTTTTTTATTTCATATTATAAAATAACAATGAATATTATGGTAAAATTTCCAATAGATTTAATTTCTTTTACTAATCTAATGTTTTCCATTTTTATATCCTTTTCTAATCATTTTAACTGATACCATGTTTTCAAAATGATTCCACACGGTTTAAGGATAAGTACGTGAAATGAAAAAGTCTAGAATGAAATCTTGGAGATTTTATATGAAATGAATTAATTATTTATTTTAAAATTTTAATATTATGAAAAAATGGATACAGATCAAATGTGTCAAATTTAAATTTCATAGATTTTTTATGTATGGGTTGTGGCCAAATTATCTAAAACTATAAATCTAAAAAGATTCCCAATGTGAGAGAAAGTAAAATTGTTAACTTATGTAATTTTTAAGGTCGGGTCCTTATACCATGCTAAATTTATGGAACTATGGATAGAATCTTAGTGAGGAAAAAATGATCATGACATCATGTATTATGAATATTTAGTGGAGAGGAAAGACTAATTCATTGTATTATCTTATGATTTTCTATGAAAAACTTTTATTCAAGAACCCTTTTACTCTTATGCCTTATAATTTACAATTATTAATGTTGTATTGGGTTCCTAAATATCTTTATTACTACACCTATAATGTAAATGTGATGAGGGAACCATTTAACCATACATGGAATCTCATGAGATTAAAACATTACCCAATGTATATGAGCACTATCTAGGTGCATCCATCATAATCATATCATGTACATCCATAAGTATGTCAGATATATCACATAAAATAAACACACATTTCATCATATTTAATCCCATTATTGAGTAATATGGGTTATAAGGAAGTGAGTAATCAAGGAAGTATGGGTACAAATATCTGAATACCATTGAGTGGGAATGGATATGGATATACACTTCCCAAATGTTTGGCATTGAAAATCATAGGAAAATTCAGATAGCATAAAGGGGGAACATAATGGTTCATGAGAGGGTTTAAGGAGAGTGAAAGGGTTATATAATCATTTGTAAATCATAAGGATGTAAAATGGATAATCCATAGGGATATTTATAATTCTATCCCTTCCTAATAGTCTATTATAGAAGCCACATGCACTAGAACTATAAGGGTTCTAAACCCAAAAGATAATAAAAATTAGAACCATGGTCAAGACATTGTTAATTAATTTCCATTCCTGAACTAAATTCCTCTGGGATATTTAAGTTCCTTGGTTTCAACATAGATAATTTCACCATGATTCACTAATCCTAGAACCTTCCATCTAGGATAATCTCCAACAATATTGACAAACCAACCAGAAGTTAACTACCATGGAATCAGAATGATCTTATCTTCCCCAAGAAAACAACCTTTAATATTTTGGAGGTATAAAACTAAGATTTATTTCTCACCAATCACATAGAATAAAAAAAACCAAAACCACATACTCGATAACACCTCACATGCTTCGATACCATAATTCAAAGCCTCTTCCCATGCTTCATGTGTGCAACCAATCACACGAACGAGTTGATCCCCATCATAGGGAAACCACTTGTAACTCTAGGTATCAATTCACTAAATACTAGGGTCTCATATAAGGGTCTCTACTCCACTATACCTATTCCAATAACCATTGAACATCAATCCATAAAATGATACCCAACCTAAAGTGATGACATCCTAGGATCTATCTATAGCCCTACCTTCCATTAAACATGGCCAATGTTCATCACACAAGGTCATAACATGGGTTATACTAAATCCAAGATAAACACTGAAGGAAAAACCACTATTCAAAAGTATTAACACTTCCCCATCCACTTAGCTATCTATCTATATTATGGGTATTACATTTTATGTTCCCATAACTAGCCTCATATTTTAGGCTTGGTTAAACAAGATTCATTTATAAGTTAAGAGGTAATACATATTATAATTTAATGAGTGACATTTTATTTAACCACAAAAACCATTTCAACTGATCCAAGTTTCATATATCATATACATTTAGGTATTTATCATTTATTAGTTTGCTTTAAAATTTTAATTCTATAACAACTATGTCTGTAAATAATATTTCTATCATTATTCATAGTTGATTTTTAATTTGTGACTAAATATGCAATTAATATAATCTAATATATATTCAATGTAATAAATGTTAAACTTGAGTGAAAATTCACGAAATATCAAACCCATGTCTTTACTACCTAAGCACTCCATCGAGCCCTGTTCACTCTTCAATATATGCAATATTATTCCTAATAATTTACATTTTAATACGTTTCCTTTCATCAATAAGATTCCAAATTATAATCATTTATCATTAATTTAGATATTAAAACTCATAGTTTGGTTGTACAATATTATTTTGAAAATTTATAGAGGAAAACACTTTATAAGATTATTAATGGAACTTTATTTAACCAAAACTAGTATATTTGGAAGACATTTATATATACCCATTTAAAAAGAAGTTACAGGAGGATTTAGTCAATTAGAATGAAACCATAAACTTATATATGTGATCACCATATAAATTGAT
Organism: Viscum album; assembly: GCA_963277665.1. Taxonomy (NCBI): domain Eukaryota; kingdom Viridiplantae; phylum Streptophyta; class Magnoliopsida; order Santalales; family Viscaceae; genus Viscum; species Viscum album. The sequence goes on along the minus strand of OY728126.1, from coordinate 1,388,658,926 downwards.
ATGAGAAATTTGTATAACCAAACCATATAAGTTATTTAAATCCATGGGAAGATATAAATCACTAGAAGATATAAGTCACAAATAGTAAACAAAACACAAGCATATGTGAATCCCATGAAGCTATCAATCAAATGTAACATTCATATGACATATAAATTCCAATACCTAGAATGATTCAAGAACACACCTAAAATCATTCTATACTATCCAAGAGTAAAAATATCATGAATAAATTACATAACACCCAAGTGAACCACTGAGGTTGAAAATCAATAAACCATAAAAAAACATAGTGAGAACCATAAATCTTACCCCTAGAAACTAGGAATTTTTTTATAAATAGGGTTGTAGAACCCAAGAATGATTTTATTAACAAGATTCTACAATATCCTAGCCTCTTATATACCATTCCAAAATAGAAGTACTAAATAAAAGACTTTGTATAACAATATTTTGCAATACCCAGAGATAGAATCCATTGAATTTTTCCCTTGCCCGATGGGCCACATGGCCTAAAGTACACCTCTCCATATGATAGAGGCTGCAAACTAGAAATTAGGACTTGTGGGAATAACACAAGTAGATGAAATGAATCCTATAAAATGAACTAAAACATGTTAAACATTTTCACATCAATATTTAGTAATAAAACGACATTAAAATGAGTTTTACTTTCAGTTTTTACAAAAAACTAACATTGATAGTATTTTAATTTTCATCTTATTATGTCTGTAACTTTTGATCTGTAAGATCTTTTTTGCTCTAAAACAAGTAAAATCAATGATTAGGAACTTTTTTAAATATTTGTAAACATTTTTCACATCAGTTTTTTAAAATCCCATTGTTAAAAGATACATTTAACATCTATTGTAGGAAAAAACCAATCATAAAAGTCTTTTAGTGTTAAACTTTATATGTCTATAAGTTTTGATCTGTAAGTCTATTTTTTCTTCATGACCATTAATATAGAATATTTTCAAATTATCTTTATGTTGGAAAACAATTTATGTCGATTTTTAAAAAAACCAAAACCAAATTTTACATTTAATTTCGGTTCCGGCAAAAAAATTGACATTAAAATTCCTCCATTATGAATTTTTACCTAAATCTATAAAAAATATATTAAGTATTATTATGGAAGAATTTTCACATCAATATCTCAGAATCAATTTTAAAATGATGATTTTAAAGACCATTTTTTCTACTTGTGTGTATGGATCAAGAACCCTAAAATTGGTAAAGTCCCATTATTGTTTAACTAATATTTGGTGTAAACATAACCATACACTTGGCAGAAACCATAATTTTTAGGAACTAACATATGTTTCAACAAACATAATTTTTATAATCAAACATACCTTTTCAACAATACTTTTTATGTTAATCATTACCGAGAATAAACCAATGTTTGAATCGGTCAAACTATGAGTTTTAAATTGTGGATTATTTTTATGATTTATGAATCAATTTTCATCAGATTAAATATCTCTTTAAATATATTTAAGTTAATATTCAATGAAACATATTCAATATATTAAATCATTTCACTTTCTTATAGAAGTTATGGTTTACTCTAGGAATTTAAATTGAAATGATCAGGATTTATGAGGTTTATTTTGTGGATATGTTTTACCTAAGGAAAATCAAGCTTCTTGTTAATTACCGGGAGTTTCTTCTTCTAAAAAAGTGTGTGATTAACATTAAAATTTTTTATTGTGATGTCTTCTCAAGTTCACTGAAGTGATACACATTTTAGATATGCATGTTTTTATTTTCTACTATTTTCTTGACATGTTGATTCTACTAATTTTATATCTACGTGTTAATATTTTATTATAGCTCAAAAAATCATCTATCCGAGAAACACATTGGAGACATAAATAACTGTAATATAATAAGTATTTTCTATAATGATATTTAATTTAAAAATAATCTTGGTTGAAATTGAATATTATTTTATATATTTCTTTATTTATTGAAGATCATCCATGGCTATTTGTTTCTTGTTAAAATGTGATCTGAACCAGTACTCAAAAATCTACATAAACATATTATTTTTAAGTTTAGAATTATATTGATGAATTGTGTTGGAGTTTCATCTTCTCATTCTAAGCTATGGTATTTTGGTTCTCTATAAAAGAACCAAAATTGCATATAGAAAACTTATTGTAAGGTGTCAACTGCCTGCACTCAGGTGTAGAGGTCCTTGGAAAAACAACATACTTGTGAAAATCAGCAAGGTCATAGAGATAATGTTGGTGAAGTGTACTAGGGGATTTATTTTCCGCGAAATAGTAAAAATCATTGTGGGTTATTCTTTCTTTTAATTATTTTCCACTTCTTACTCATATTTAATAAATAAATAAATTATCAATTTAACTCTGGAGTGATATTTTTTGTCAAATTTATTAAATAGATACAATTGAACCCCTATTGTGTCTTTATCATAGTCATTTTGAAACTAAAATTGGTATCAATGGAAGGGATCCTTTGGATATATTTATCTCTTTTAAATCCTTTAACATTATTCTATTTATATCATATACTAAAAATCGAAATTAGATACTACACTCCATTGGAAGTATTTCTAATTCCTCTCGACAACATAAATTGGTACTAAAAGTTAGACTCTAGGGAATATATTTCTTTTTGATATGACAAGTCAGAGTTGAAGAGCTTGAATAAGATAAAATCTCAAAGCATGATCTTATATAATGCATGTAAATGGTTCATGCTTCTTATTTTAATATTGATAATTATGTATGTTAAAAATAAAACACGATTATTTATTTAACAAATATAATAATAAGAGTATATTTAAAATATTTCAAGCCATATGAAATTATGAATGAACATCCAGATAAGTGGTATGATGCTCAAGATAAATATTAAGATCTTAATTTTAATGATATAGATGATATTAAATATAGATTTGGAATGGAATAATTAAATAAAATTTACTAGTGTGATATAAAATTTGAGATATATAAAAAAAGCACATTTTATTATGAATTTACTGAAATAGTTAGACAATTAAGGTATAACACAACTAAGATAAAGATTGACACCTTTAGGATGAATGTAGATGAGAACATCACTCAGATAAATGGGTGATTAAAAAATATTTCAATGATGTTACAACCTTATGGGAACCTATTCCAGAACAATATTAGGAATTAACAATACTTTGAGTTTTATGTTCTAAGTGTAATTAAATATGTATTGCAATTAAATAGTACATATAAATTAAATAATTATATATGAAAGAACTATTTGAATACTTGATGATGTCTATTGCTGAAATGAAAGAATACGTTGAAAATATTATTTATATAATAATGAAAAATACACACTCAATGTTTTGGTGGATGATTTTTCTGATTGATATTACAGTCTTTTGGGTTCAAAAATTGATCTATTATAACTTGCAATTTTTTTTCAAACATTATAAAAGTTGTATGGAGATGTTCTAAAAGAATGAAGAAAATGAAGTCATATACTATGCATAAAGTAAGAAAATTCATATGTGACTAGACTGGCCTATGTTTATATATCAAAAAAATTTATATTAATAAATGAAAATAAAATAAATTCATAAAATCCACATTGAGTGGTTTTGATTAATCAAGCAATTAATCTACTTAGAATGAAAAACTAATCATGGAAATCATATAGTAAATCTATGTATTATGGGCCATTTTGATGAGGAAGAATATTCTTATTCTGGATGTTATTATTTTGAAAAATTTCTTATGATGAAGAATATAATTTTTTTTTTTAATTTTTTAAGATAAATTTGATTCTTTAAAGAAATATCCTAAAAAAATTTGAAGATATTATTATGTTATTTATATCAATAAAGAGACTTGTTCAAAGATGATTGTAGATTTAAATCTAATCCTTCCAAAAAATCTTATACTTTACGAGAAAATAAAATTAAGGAACTATTCGATGAATTTAATACACTAAATAACACCTCTATAATTTATCTAAAAGAATATAACTATTTGAATTAAAATAATGTTTAAAATAAAACTAATTATAAAGGCATGTTTGGGATTACTGGTAATAGAGATAATAGACGATTATATTTGAATTATATTTTAATGGTTCAAAAATCAAGAGCATATCTACTATTAATTTTTTTTATTATGGTATAATAGAAAATAATTCTAGTGAATTTTATTTAAAAAATACTCAATTTCATGTTGTTAATAATATTAATTATTTAAAGACATTTCCAAAATCCATTTTTGAAAAAACAGTTTAAAAAATAAAAATTTGGGTACCTAAATGTTTAGTTGCTAGCACTACTAGAACCAAAATAATATGGGTATCTAAAGGAAACCATATAGTGACCAAACCTTTTCTTACATTACTATTACATAATTTCATGGATAAGGTACATTATATTATTACACATAGATGATCCAATGGTTTAGTGTCTTGGAAAAACTAGGACCATACATAACAATAACAACATAGAGCATAAACATTTATTCAATTTCTTGTTTTCCAGCTTCTTAATAGAACTTGACCTCTCCTCAGTAAATGTAGTCACATGTGTATATATATGAAAAGAGGTGATCTAGAATCCCATTAAGGGGAAATATATAAACAATAATTCATGGTGTGTCCATAAATCATAACATAAGAAAATTATCTTGAACAAAAGAGGAAGCATAAATATAAGACATGAAATGTGGCAATGCATAAAAATGAAACATGATGTCTTTGTGGTTAACTAACACACATAGTTTTGAACAAATAAATCATCTTGTTCACACATAATTTTACATTTACTCATGAGATTCATCACTTTACCCAATGCATTGGGGCGCTGTATAATTCCGGACGCACTGGTCACATTTAAACATTCATATTGCCCTATATAATTCTGGGCGTACCCATCACATCAAAACATTTTCATTTATCATGCATGCCATATAATAGAAATAAATATAAATAAACCATGAAAATTAACGGGTTTAATCTCTTATTGACACCTTCATAAGTAGTGGGTTCATAAAATAAAGAGGGAATAACATACATATTACAAGAACCGTCAATCTTGAACGGGAAGTAAAAAGCGTGTTCTTAAAAGAAGTGTTCTTTTGGAAAACATTTGGTTTGACATAAATACCTCTAAAAATTGTGTATAACCCAGAAAAGGAAATAAAATGATGATCATCCTATTTTTAAGGTGTAACCATATCCAAAAGGAGTGAAAGAGGGGGAGCCCAAAGGATGAAAGTTGGGTTTGAGAATTCCCCCTTACCTTATATCCGAATACTTCCTTCACTTTAATATCTTCAATGATTCCATTTTATTAATAAATTAGAAATTTCAGAAACTTTTATACATTAATAGGGTTAATTTTTTTCGATATGTTATTTTATGGGCCTTTTGATGAGTTATAGGGTTTAAAAACTTAGTTCGGGAATGTTTGTTTTTACGGTTTTCTTGAGCGGTTCACTAGTTTTCATAAATTGAAGTTCAGGTAGAACATGGGTAAACACCCAGAACTAATTTTACTTGTTATTAACTATATTTCATAAGTTAAAATTATATTATAATGAATTAAATATTATACCATGTGGATGAATCACTAGATAAGAATTAAATGATTATTGTTTGAGTTAATTTGGACGGTTTTTTGACCACAACGAACTTGTTTTGAATAATCATTTAGTAAAATATATAACGACCCATAATTTACATACATTGTTAATAGTTCAAAATTAAAGTACACTTATTACAACATATAACAAAACCATGAAAGGACCCTATAGGTATAGTGTCTTTAGAAACTAGGAAACATAAACAACTAGTTCATAAATCATCTACGTTGTCTCCCATTTATTTCATCATATCTAGAGTCCATTTTTGGAATATCGTACTTAATAAACTTCTTCCGGACCTGGGGAAAGAAAACATACAAAAGAGTGAGCTCAAATGCTCAGTAAGGGTAAACAAAAGAAATATCAATCACATCATATTCATAAGAACATATCATTTTGGAAATCTTAACCTGCAAAAGAGATCATAATTTCATAACATGGGACAAATCATAGAAGTGAAATGTAATCCCAATAATCATAACTTCAAACATGAAACTTTGTGTCATACACACATAATCATAGAGAATCATTTCTTAGTAGTCAAGACTCATAGCCAAGAATATCTTAGCGGACAAAGTCCATTTCTGAACCGAGTTCACACCTCGTTTCAATCCTGTTTCACTGAACCGGTTTAACCTTCCGTTCCGACCATGTCTATATCATGAGATATAAATCTTTACCCAATTCATTGGAGGGAGATATAGGTCCCACCATTCTCATAATGAAACCATTATTATGTGTGCCACAAAATCATAAATCATATAGCATAGCATAACCCATGTAATAAAAATGGGATTCTTAAACATCATGCCATCATAACATAAAACATATAAGATAAAAGGACTTCATAAAAATAATTACATCATAATATAATCAAATCAATGTAAAAATAGGGATATAAATAGAACCCTATGTTATCTTAGATGGAAAATAATTTTGATAAAACACTTGAACTCAATTCTTGAGGAAAATATCCTTTCTACTTCAAATTCATTTTCCTTTATTAAAATGTCATAAAATTTTAAACTAAAAGAAGTTGATTAAAATTAAACATGAAAACATGTAAACGAAGATTCATGGAAATAATGTTCTAAAATTCCATTCAGGCTGTATAAGTTAAAAAAACATTCTTCTCGTACTTTTGCCGGAAAAGTCAAAAAGTACCTCGTACGAAAAATGACAAAAGATTCCATTCATATATTTTACTAAAAACTCACCGAAGGGTAAAATTGGATTTAAACAATTGTATTAGGATTTAAATAATATTAAATATTTAGGAAAAATGGATGTGGATGATAAATATTCCCCAGTAAATTCTGAAGTATAAACAATCTCGGATAAAAATTGAGATTGCGATATTTTCCATTACCTTAGGTCTGATTTGCTTCGTATGTGCCCGAACCTCCTATATAATGATTTCAGTAATGCAATTTGACTTATTACAGAATCATACTTATTTTTATGATCTCATAAATGGTAATATTCGTAGCTTCTTATTAGTAATATAACATTGTTACTTGTTATTCAGGTGTTTATTGCTTTTTGTTCTTATCCGTGTTTTGTCGAATAAATTATTATTATTCTTTTTAGGTTATAGATACCTCATTTACATAATGGTATTAGTGTAATAAATATCATATTTATTCACTCAATTCATTTATGTAATCATTATGTAATGAAAATCATGTAGAACGAGTCGCATCACATCATGGAGATTTTATTCCGTACGTACGCAGGAGCGATGATATCGTTCCCATGATCATGGAATTTTATTGGAGTGTATGTATACTATTTCAGAATCAATATTACTTTAAAATAATAATATAAAGTTTTTATTTACACCATTATACCCATCCAAGTAAGGTGGTGGTGGAAAATAGATTACACCACGGCGTGGAGACGATATTCCGTACATACGCACGCGCGGTGATTTCGTTTTCCATAGGATGGAGAGATGGTGAAATAGGGTTGTTTCATACTTATAATAAAATATCAGTATATGAGTGATACTTATTTTATTACTTCATAATGAAACAACTAAATAATAAGACGTGGAAGAAGAAATAAAGTTGAAAGAATTGGTAACGAACATTACCTCTTCTTTGAAGCGCCTCTTTGAGACCTCCTCTTAGGGAATTAAAATTGGTCTTTGAAGAAGACCAAGACCTCTAGGATGTTTCTAGGGAAGTGGAGAAAAGAATTAGGTAGGGGTTGGCCGATCTGGAAGGCACAAAGTGGTGTGAGGAGGAGAGGAAGGAGGTTCCCTTTTATAAGGGAGGAGAGGGGCACCTTTGGAAACACAAAAAATATTATTTTATTATAAAGTCATATTCAGTTTTTAATAGCACCAAATTGATTTATTTAAAATATAAGGTTGGGATGTGTCGAAATCCTCTAATCCAATAGAATTTAGACAAGTTTAGGTTTCTATTTTAGCCTTATCATTTAGATTTAACTTTATGTTAGATAATTTAACTTTTACCGTGTCTTCTTGTTTTCTTACACTATAAGGTTAATAAACATACTATAACAAGACAAATGAACCCCAAGTTGTTTATTATTAATAAATATAACATTATATAAGTCATTTTTCCGAACCTTAGATTTTTAGAAATAAAATAACAATTAATAATATAATATTTTTTTTAAAAAACTATTTTATGTCAATTTTGACACTATTTGGTAATTGATTTTTTGTGAAAATCATAATAGAAATATTCGTTGGAACAAAGTTAATTAAATCAAAACTAATATGTCATATTAACATATAAAATTATTTTTATTCATATAAAGTCTCAAATTACATTTATTTGGGTATTTGTAACATCAATTATGTCAATATTTCATTAATAATATAATTACTGTATCATTATTGTGTTATAAATAAATTAAATTATTTAAAGTCTAAAAATTACAAATAAAATACCATTATGTAGGAAATATTTTTATTTTTCTAATGAATATTTATAGTCGAATTTATCTTATATATAACCCTATATTAAAAATGATTTACTTATTAAACATTGATTTTAACTATTTTAACCCTTCTTTAAATAAATTAATATTAAATGTCCTAATCTAATCCAAGTGGGCCTGAATGGTCATAATTTATTCCTAATATTGTTTTCGGTCGAATTACACTTATCCAATAGAATTAGGACATGTGTTAGGATAATAATAATATCATTTTTACCCTTAATTACCCTATTTACTTTTAACCGTGGTAAAAAAAGTAAAAAGTTACTATTCACCAAAAAAATTATTTTTATGTCATTGAACCACATTTTATTCCTTGATATTAATCGTGTCTCTCGGATTTTCAAAATTCCACTCACAGAAGCCGAAAAATTAAATTTTATGTGAATTTGGAAATTCTCCTAGGAGGTGGGTAAAAGACGGTGAAAAGTTCGATAAAATTTTTATATATCTAAAATTATTATAAAATGACTTCAATGAATTGGATTGAACTTATATAGGTATTATGTATCAATTTTTACCTAAAATAAATTTAAATAAAATAAATAATTATTTAAATAAAAAGTCGGTTTTTAAATAGTAACCCAGTGTTTTCACTATTCATAAAAAATTGAATGTTTTCATAAAAATACCAAAATTTCACCCAAACCTAATTTCAATATTCCAAATCCAAAAATTAAGTCCACTTTGAAAAATAAAATTTACAAAATTTCAAAAAATGGGTATTATTATTCATAACAGCTAGTTTTAATAATATTTTAATAGCATATCGTTGTTTAGTGAAACTCGGTATTGTGTACGATGCAAACTATCGAGGAAGGTCACGATTGCCTATAAAGCAAGCCAAGTTATTGTTGTGTGTAGTGAAATATTCCTTTTATGATTTATATAACATAAAAAAATATTTCTCATACAAATCTCGGGTGTTACATTCTACCCCACTTAAAATGAATTTCGCCCTCGAAATTCGTCACTTTGTAACAAACAGATGAGGATACCTCTCCCTAATCATATCCTCAAGCTCCCATGTAGCTCATTTTAATTGGTGGTTCATCTATACAATTTTCACCAAGCTAGTGGTCTTGTTCCGTAGGAATGATTCACTACGACCGAGAATCTCTATCGGCTGTTCTTCATAAGAAGGATCTTATTCCAGCGGTACAACTTCTGAGTTGAGTTCATGTGAAGGATCAGGTATGTACTTTCTTAGGAGAGATAAATGTAACACATTGTGAACTTGAGAGAGATTTTGTGGAAGTTCCAATTGGTAAGCTACCTTCCTATCACGATCTAGTATTTCGAAAGGACCAATATACCGAGGGCTCAACTTTCCCTTCTTTCCAAATCTCATTACTCTCTTCCATGGAGATATTTGTAAGAAAACATTATCACCCACTTCAAACTCTAGGTCTTTTATTCGATTATCGACATAACCTTTTTGTCAAATCTAAGATTATCTTATGTGTTGTTGAATATATCTGACATTTTCTTCCATCACATCAACAAGATCAGGTCCTAATAGCTTTCTTTCCCCAACTTCATCCCATCAAGTTGGAGTCCTGCATTTCTTTCCATAGAGAGCTTCATAAGGATCCATCTGAATACTGGAGTGAAAGCTATTATTATAAGAAAATTCCACCAAAGGTAGGTGTTGATCCCAACCTCCTTTGAAATCCATAGAGAAAGCTCTTAACATATCTTCTAGATTTTGAATTGTCCTCTCAGACTAACCGTCTGTCTGAGGATGATAAGCAGTGCTGAAACTCAACTCTGTATCTAGAGTATGCTGAAGAATTCGCCAGAACTTTAAGGTAAACCTCAGATCCTGATCAGATATAATAGAAAGTGGTACTCCATGCTATCTTACCACTTCCTTTACATATATCCTGGCAAGCTGATCCGGAGAGAAATCCTCTCTAATAGCAATGAAGTGTGCAGACTTTGTAAGACGATCAACTATGACCCAAATAGCATTATTGCCTTTGGATGTTTTAAGAAGTCCAGTGACAAAGTCCATAGTGATGTTTTACCATTTCCATTCAGGTATGGGTAATGGTTGTAACATCCCCTTATACTTCTGTCTCTCAGCTTTAACATACTGACAAACCAAGCATCGAGAGACATATTCAGCAACATCTTTTTTCATGCCATCCCACCATAAGTACTCTTTCAGGTCCCTATACATCTTCGTGCTTCCAGGATGAATAGAGAATGAAGAACTATGAGCCTCATCTAGCAGCTCCTTCTTTAATTCGGGGATGGGAGGAACACAAACCCGATTCCCGAACTTTATTATCCCATCACAATCAAGGTTGAATTCAGGAACATTTCTCACCTTCTTTTGTAACTCCACATCTTCTTTCTGTGCCTCTTTAATCTTCACATGTATAGATGGTTGAATATTCATTTGAGAAAGATACAATTTTTCCCCTTCCATTATAATTCCAAGATACATCCCTCGTAAATCCATAAATATTGGATCTTTTGTGATCCTTATCATGGATAAGCTAGCATGGTCTTGTTGACTTAATGCTTCTGCCACCTTGTTTTCTTTCCCAGGTTGGTAATGAATTGAGCAGTCGTAATCCTTAATCATCTCCAACCATTTTCTTTGGCACATATTCATCTCCTTTTGTGTGAAAATATACTTAAAACTTTTATGATTAGTATAAATATCACACCTTTCACCATAAATATAATGCCTCCAAATCTTTAATGTAAATATTACCGTATCTTACTCCAAATCATGAGTTGGGTAATTTTTCTCATGGATTTTCAACTGTCGTGAGGCATAAGCTATCACCATATCATTTTTCATAAGAACACACCCCAGCCCCTTCTTGGATGTATCACTGTAGGGAGGTCCAAAATATTTTATCCCAATTTTAAAAACCACTAATTCCCTTAAAAAATAAATAATCAAGTCGAATTCTTAAATTCCATTCTATAAACCGTTTTCTAAAAAATTCACCCACAATTATTTTCTTGTTTGAAATATTAACCACATCATCATTATCCAATGAAAACAAAAAGTATTTTTTGGAACATAACCCAAGGGATCTAAAATTATCATACAATTGTATAGCCAATTATTTTTATAACCAAAACATTTTCCAGATTCCATAACCAAGTCAACCAATAAAAAAAAAATAAAAACTGGGAAAAGAAATTCCATTTTATAAACAACAAAAATGGAGTAACCCCCAAACCATAAATCCATAAAAAACTAAAAAACATTTTGTAGAAAAGCATAAATTCTTCATTTCAAAACGAAATATTTTCAATAAAAAACTCACATTTTACTGAAAATGGTTTGAACAATCACATGAAAATGGGGGAACAAAAAAAATCCATGTAAAAACCAATTTACATCATCTACATAAAATAAGATCCACCTTAACTAAACTACTTCCGCATTAAATTTCTAAAGGGTAGTCTAAACATCTAGTGAAATGGGATACAAAACCATGCATTACTAAGCCATGTAGTTAGATAGGTTATGGGCTATTTGTCTAACATTCCATATAAAGTCATTAATGATGAGTTTTTGTTCACTGACCTGTTTATCTAACCTCGTTAACTTACATAATGCCATCGAACAAATTTTTTCCCATCAAAAAATTTAATCTGAGACCTATGGTAACTCACACAATACAAATGAGGATTTTCACATCATCACAAAAAATCAAGTGAAATTCCAAATTTATAACTCAAACCCCATTAACTGTGGAAACTCATGTGTCATTATGAAGGGTGGTGGTGACTAAGAAACCACTCATGACCAACCACCAAAGTCCTAATGACAATCCCAACTAAATCATACCCAGTTTCCCTAAATAACAAGAGATGGATTGGAGAACCATGGTCCCTATACTGAATCATAGGATCTAATACCATTTAAAATGAACTGTCAGGGAGATACCATATTAATAAACACATAACTTAACCCACCACTAGCCCAAAGGGGTTTCCTAATACCCCAAGCTAGATACTAGTATATGGGTATTGAGAAAACCCTTTTGGGAATGATTTCTCCCATGAATATTAATGTGAAAATAATCAAACAATGGAAAAAAGAATTAAAAATCATTACAAACATAGTATAAGAAAATATCCGTAAAAGGATATAGATTCATCTAAAATAAAACAATGTGGAAGAAGATACATAATAAAAATAGGATAAAAAAGTCCAATACAACAGTCCAAAATGAAAATATACAGAGAAACAGAACCGAAAGAGCTCCGATAACACAACCTGTGAAATCTGACCACTCATCACTTCCCACTCTCTTATTCATAAATAAACCCAAACCAATGAACTTAAATAGACTGCTAATTTCACCCATAATTTTTAGAAACTCTAAAAAAATACATAAGGAAACGCACCTCAAGGGAAACGATGAATGCTAGAAGAGAGGAGCTCAATCAAGAAGAGGGGCAGTTTGATCTTGCAGAGGATGGGGAGCATGATCGTGAAGAGGGGAAGAACATTCCAATACACTGAAAGTAGGAGGAACTCCCTAAGAATGTGCGAGGGATGGAGGAACCGGAAATGGAGAATCCGATGAAGGATGGAGGAACTGCAAAGGAGAAGCCGGTGAGGATCTGTTGAGGGAAAATCGATCGGGTGAATATCTGTTGAGGATAAGGGTGTTGGGATAGAAAATATCGAGTGAGGGGGTGGGAGAGGAAACCCGAGCGTGAGGGTGGGAGAGGAAATCGCGAGCGCGAGGGTGAGAGAGGAGAGCGGAAACCCGAGCGTGAGGGTGGGAGATCAAAATTAGAGGGTGTTGTTGCCATGGCAGAGAATCTTTCAATGGTTTTATCTTACCTGTAGCCACAGATAAATTAAATCATGGCTATTGATGGGTGGATATATATCATTTTTCTAGTAGTGAAGTCTGAAAGGCATCACCAGAATCCCATAATGCCCATACCTTGTATGGAAGGTAGTCTTCTGAATATCTTCCTTATTTTCCATTAGCTGATGATATCCCAAAATAATATCCTCATTTAAGAAGTATTAAGATCCTATTAACTGATCGAACAATCCGTCAATCCTTAGAAGAGGATACTTTTTCTTTATGGCGATCTTGTTGAGTTCCCAATAATTGATACACAACCGCATTGTTCCATCCTTTTTCTTCACAAAGAGCACTGGCACATCCCAAGGCGATGCAATAGGGTGTATGAACCCTTTGTCTAGATTCTCTTACAACTGCTTCTTGAACTCCTCCAGTTCGATAGGAGCCATCCGATATGGACACTTTAAAATAGGAGTATCTCTTAGTATGAGTTCTTTTGAGAACTCTACCTCACGATCTAGGGGAATTCTGGGTAACTCTTTGGAAAATACATCACTATATTCCCTCAGGATGGGTATTTCCATAAAGACGACACTTTCCTTTGACTCAACCATTTGGGAGAGGTATGTTTTTTCATAGGGAATCAACACCAATACCATTATAGGATATTTTTAATGTAGGTTCATGATCTTTCTTGCATTTGTAGAGGAGCAATGGATGGTTCAGAATTTGAAAAGATATTTTTTTCCCGATAGATGAAATGTGCTCTATATATTGAGAGCCAATCCATTCGCATTACAGTGTTGAATTCTACAAAAGGAAAGTATTACCATATTAAATAGAAGAATATTCACACATATGACAACCGAAGAAGAGTTAAACACTTATGTTGCAATGATTTCACCACTTGGTGTTTTTTCAGATATATCGACTTCATGGTTTCGGGACATCAATTTTATAGTTCTAGAAAACTTGTACAATATAAAGGAATGCTTAGAACTAGAATCAAATAAGACTTTTTCCATTCTTGAGTGAATAAGAAGTGTTCCTTGTACGTCTTCATTATCATGATCCACTTCCGCAGTAGTGATGGCATACGTATTCCCTTGTTCCTTTGGCTTTGGTTGCTGCTGATACTGATTTCCCTCGAGAACTTGAGGTTTAGTACACTGGCTTGCATAGTTCCCTACCTCCCTATAGTTGTTGTATTGAACCCTGTGTGGTTTTCTTCTTTCCTCAGCTACATACACCTTCATTTTCATGTCTTTTTGACACTCTTGAGCATTGTTTCCTTCTTTCCGACACTTGAATCATTTCCAATCCCCTTTAAGGTAGTTCCCATGGTGTAACTTCCCACATTTTTGGCATGTGGGTCGATGAGTTTTCCTCCCACCTTTGTCATTAGATCCACCAGCTTGAAACTCCATATTTCGTTTATTAACACCATATCCATGGAACTATTATCTAAACTCCATCTCCAATTTGAGAGAAAAGTGAATAACTTCTTCATAACTCTTAAAGTCTTGAATTGGAAGATCCTTTAGAAGGTGTGGTTTTAATCTACTAAAGAATCGTTCAATTTTTCTATCATTATTGATAACAAAACCAGAAGCATACCTTGAAATCCATGTAAAATTCCCTTTTTAGGTTGTGATAGATTATAATTATTTTTTCTTAAGCTCTATGAATTCTCTCTCCATTTTCATGGGAAGTGTTCTTGGGAAATAATTGTTAAGAAACATTATATTAATGTCTTCCTATTCATCTCATCAATTTCCTCCATTGGCTTGTTGTTCTTAATCAAATCCCACCATTGATCAACCTCTCCATATAGAAGGTAAATAGCTAGTGTCACCTTCTCCATCTCAGAACTGTGATGAATATAAAAGATCTTCTCCATATATTTGAACCCCTGTTCTACAACTAGGGGATTGGAAGATCCACTAAACGTCGGTGGTCGTTGCGGCATAAAAAATTGGATAGCTAGTTAATCTCACTTTGGTGAAGGAGGACGTTCCCCATTATTATGGTTATTGTTCATAACCTATGATAATTGGGTAAGCATCGCTATGATGTTTTGAACTCCACCTCCCAAATCATTGGGGATGTCGTTCAGGCAATCGTTGCATTGGTCCTCGCACAAGTTGTTGAGCTGGTTTTTCATGGTTCCTACCATTTTCTAAAATAAAAAAGGATAGAACAAAAAGGAAGTCATCATGTCATGAATAACATATTAATTTAAAAAATTTATACTAAAATCACAACATATGGGGTCCCAATGTTAAAATTCATGTCTGCATATTTTTACTTTGTCGCATTCTAGAGGTTTTCTCTAGGGTTCAAAAATCATAATTCCCAAATTAACTAATCCTTTCCGCTGATACCAACTATAGTGACCCATACTTTTTTTACATTATGATTACATAATTTTAAATATAAATAACATAATAGTATTACATATAGAGGATCAAACATTTTAGTGTCTTGGGTAAACTAGGACTATACATAACAATTACAACATCATGCATAAACATTTATTCAATTTATTCATCTCTAGATTCTTACTGGAACTTGACCTCTCCTTAGTATATGTAGTCACCTTAGGATATACACCAAAATGGGTGATCTAGAATCCCAGTAAGGGGACATATAATAACAATATATCATGGGGTGAGCATAATCATAACATAGGCAAAGGATCATGAACATTAGAGGAAGTATAAATATAAGACATGAATTGTGGAAATGCATAAAAATGAAACATCATGTCTTAGTGGTTTACTACCACACATACTTGTGAAAAAATATAGCCTCTTGTTCACTCATAATTTCACATTTACTCATGAGATTCATCAGTTTACCCAATGCATTGGAGTGTTGTATAATTCTGGGCGCACCCAATACATTTAAACATTCATATTGCGCTATATAATTCCGGGCGCAACCATCACATCATAACATTATCATTTATCATGCATGACAAATACCAAAAATGAATATAACTAAACCATGAAAAGGAATGGGTTTAATCTCATAAAAACACATTCATAAACATTGGGTTCCCCAAAGAAATAGGGACTACCATACATATTACAAGAACCATCAATCTTGAATGAGAAGTAAAATGTGTGTTCTTAAAAGAAGAGTTATTTTAGAAAACATATGGTTTTACATAAATAACAGTGAAAATGTGTATATCCCAAAAAGGAAAGAAAATGGTGATCAAAATAATTTTATGGATTGACCGTATCAAAAATGTGTGAAAGAGGGAGAACACGAAGGATGAAAGTTGGGTTTGAGAATTTCCCCTTACCTTTTATACAAACACTTCCTTTACTTTAATGTACTCTATAATGACATTATTTTCATTAATTAGAAATTATAGAACATTTTATACATGAATAGGGTTAATTTTGGTTACATTATGTTATTTTATGGGCCTTTTGATGAGTTATAGGTTTTAAAAACATTGTTTGGGGATGTTTGTTTTTACGGTTTTCTTTAGCGGTTCACTCGTATTCATAAATTGAAGTTCGGGTAGAACATGGGTAAACATCTAGAACTGATATTACATGTTATTAATGATGTTACATAATTTAAAATTATATTATAATGAATTACATTGTATTCCATGTAGATGAATCATTAGATATGAATTAAATGATGATTGTTTGAGTTAATTTGGACGGTTTTTCGACCACACCGAACTTGTTTTGATTAATTATTTAGTAATATGTACAAAAGTTAGTTCCACAATATAAAATATGAACTAATAAACATAAAATAATCTTGTTCAACCATAAAAATAGTTTCATTACCAGATATGAAGGTAGAAATGAAAGAAAGAAAACATGTCATTCTCGAAGGTGATATATTAACACCTCACGAGCAACGTTTTCTTTTATAAAATAAAATAAAAAGGAGAAGGGGGTTGGATGGTATAATATCCCATTAGTATCATAAAATTCCATTTTATTTATTATAATGGAGTTAAAATTCCATTTGGACAAATATAGGTGGGGATATAATAAGAATTGAACTTGAAATTGAAAGGAATTTAAAAGAAAAGGAGAGAAATTACCTCTTGAATACTCTTCTTGAGATCCTCCTTAAAGGGACTCAGCATGGTCTTTTGATGAGACTAAAGGATTTTTTACGTGGGGGAGGGGCTAGAGAAGATTCTTGTTCAGAGTTTAGAGAAGTTTTTAAGCTTGAGAGGTGTAAGGAAATGGGGTCATGAAGGGTGATTTTTATTGTGGTGGGGAGAGGGGTTTTCTTAATATAAAATTCATTAATTTATTATTTCTCCACAAGACAAAGAATAGTGAGTCTTCTATGACCAATAATAGTAATTTTATAATGTAATCCCAAACCAAGTGGTCTTAAATCACCAGAATATCATACATGACTCTATAATTAACTTATTTAGCTTATTTTGTAAATTATGGTATTTCACTATTCATAAAAAACTACTATTTCATAAAGATCCCAAAATTTCACCCCAACGATTTTTCGACTTGTAGAATAAAAAAAATAAGTCCATTTTTTAAAAATAATTTCCTAAATATTATTAATTTAATATTTAATTAAAATCATAATTTACTTAGAAAATACTGTTTTTAAAATTAAAACGGATTTTATAATGTTTTCAAAAATTAAGTTGGGTCTTATAAAATTATCTAAAAACTGGAAGATATAAATTTTTTAATTTATAAATACATTTTAAAAAGACAAATTTTCTTTTAAATTAATTAATTAATTATAATTAATTATTTATGACTTACAAAAACACCAAAACCTTTACTTCGGTCAAATTGCCATCTTCTAAGAAGCCTACATTTTATTTTATTATTCATGGGTAAAGTTTCTCTTATTTTGGATGATTTAATATTCATAAGGGTCATAATACTATTCATATGTGTAGGTAACTATTCATAAGGGTAGGTTAGTATTCACCAAAAATTGTGTTTTTCTTATTGGACCCCAACATTCATCTTGAACACAACTGTGTATGCCGGGTTTTTAAAATTTCAAACACAAAAGTTACAAACTTATGTTTAAAGGTCACTTAAAACATAATAGTTCATTATGTTGTGTTTTAATGTGATTTTATGACATATTTATTAGAATGGAATTTCCATTTAAAATATTTGGGTCGTTAAAAACCATGTTATATATTTTTAATATACGTTCCACTAAACACCATTGTTGTATATACGCCCATCTAGTTAAAGAACATATAAAAATTTCTAGTTAATAAAAATCGTCATTATTTAACAAATATTGATGAAATATGAAGTAGTTTGTTATCTAAAATTAATGGCTCTTAAAGATAATATTTTTAAATCTAGGAAGCCTTTCATTTTATTTAAAAATTCACTGCCCATTTTATATATAGAAACAAAACCTTTTAAACCTTTTATATTTTTTCCATATGTCTAAATAGTTAAATCTTTTCTCATTCTATTTTTCATGTGTTGAGTTTATTAACTGAATCATTTAGAAAATATCATGAATACTCATTAATATTTTGTAATCTATTTTGAGAGAACTAGTATATTTTAACAATAATTTATAAAATGATTTATTATGATTTGTGTTAAAATTTCTCAAATATATTAATATGGGTAACTATTTCAAAAATATTCTATTCATTGAAAATAATTTTTCATTAAATTATTTTATATTTTATATAAATTCTTAAGACTAGTTTTCAAGAAGAATATATAGTTAATGAAAATTTTATAATATTCCATGTATTGAAAATAAGAAAATAGAAGTTATGTTTTTTAAATTTCAAGGTATTTTTTTGCTCTCCTAAATAGATATATTTAAACTCATCTATTTGAAAAAAATATTTTTCTCAAAAACTTCTTATGGCTATTTAACAGTATTCTTATGTAATATGTTTTATGCGAAACATTCATTTCAATTATAAAATATGAAATTATTTCATTGAAATTTTGACTTGAAAAACCAGAATATTTTAGAAAAAACATTATTATAAAATACTTACTTATTATTCCTTCAAAACCTAATCCACAATCATTCATAAATCCACTCAAACATTTAATTATCTTGCCATGAAATTAAAAATTCAAATACCTATGTTGAAGACAATCCAACCATCATAAATATACTAACGACCTCTAGTTGAGAACAATGTATTTCTAAAATTATAATCCTTCATAGTTTTGAAGGGATGTTTTATAGTATTTCATCATAACTATTTTGATAAGTAAGAGTTAAAATAAATTTATAATAAATATATTTCTTTTTATAAATCATTTAATAATCCATTTGGAGATGTTTTAGTTCTTTAGTTGAAGATTCCTTAGAAAAATATTCTAGGAAGTTTACATAATTTCTAAGGTTTGTAGAAAACAAAGTACAATATTTTCACATAGAGGAAGATAAAATTCCACCTGTAATGTCATAGGAGGCTTCATCTGAAAATGAATAGATCTTTTATAGAAATCATTCTCTTTTAGAGGATTAATATTCAGTGTCCATGTTTAAAACATTCAAAGGTGAAGTAGTGAGGCTCTATTGAGATCTTAAAAGATATAGGAAATCTTCCAAAGAGTTGGAAAAGTCTTCTGTTTCAAGAAAATATTTGTAAAATATTTAAAGAAAATATCAAATTCTATAGGAATGATCAATATCAAGAGATTATTTTGATTTATTTGAATTTTAGATGAAAATTAAAATGGAGAAGTTGATATATGAATCTATTTCTTAATAAGATGTTAATAATTTGAAAGATTTTTTTTTGTTAAACAACTTCCCTCTTCTTCTTCTTCAAGTGATGAATGATATGAAAATATTCAAATAAGATTAGAACAGATGTTAATTTTTCTAACTACTTTGTGTGAAAGTTTTAATAGTTTTGAATGTGAATATAGAACATTGAGCCTTCAAAAAAGAACAATCCCTTCTCTCATCCTCCAACATAGGCTGACCAAAATTGTATTCAAAATATCTATGTAAATCATAGATATTGAAAAATTTAATTATTATATTGTTATATTTTATACCATACTATTTTTCTTAATTTAATATATATTTTTTTCTTTAATTATGTATTATTCTATTTATATACATTATTTTTGATATCATAAGTTGTGGGGAGAATTTGGAGGAAGAAAAACCTTTATATGATAAATAATCACTATTTATATGATCGTTTTATTCTATTTGATTTTATTAAATTTTAACTTTTTATTTCACATATGGTGTTTGTGAGAAATTTGGATAATTTTTTTAAATTATCCTATTTGTTTTAAATCATTTATATCTCAATGTTGTTGATTATTTAATTCAGTCCAATATTTTTATGTTTATGTTTTATGGTATTTGGGATAATAAAAAATGGGAAGATTATGAGGAATGTGTGGATCCATTAATTCCAATAATTTCTTATCAATTTTCACTCTCACAAATACCCACATTTATGTTACTAATGAAGTCACTTTAAGTGGATCACAATATAATGGTTATTGAAACATTTTTTTTAATCTAGAATAGTTTTAGTTTTTAATCCAGTGTATGTTTATTTGATTTCTTTAGTACACATTTATTTCAAATGTGGATGTAATAATTGTTCATAACCCTACATTTTGAGTATAAATTTGGATCAGGAACCCTATGATTGGAAAGGAACCATTTTATACCCTAAATTTGGCTTAGAAACATGGTTCATCAACATTTATTTTGGAAAATACCTTATGTTTGAAAAAATAACTTATGGTTCATCAAATCCACATTTGGAATAAAATAGACATTTTTAGACATACTTTTGATGTTTATCTCTATAAAAATAAACGCTATATTTAATTTTGTCAAACTATGACTTCCAAATTATGGATAATTTCCACAATTTATGAAACATTTTTTAGATTAAATATCTATTTAAATTTATTTAAATACATATATAATGTCCCTTATTCAATGGATTAAATCATTCCAAATTAAATGGGTACATAAAATTTACTCTATGAATTTAAATTCAAATGATCATGATTTACTAGGACCATTTTATGGATCTGTTTGATTGGAATCAAGTCTAGATTACTGTTAAATAATGAGAGTCTCTTCTTTTTAAACATTTTTATATGTGAAATTGAAAATAACATTGGGACATCATATCTAGTTCACTAAAGAGATACATATTGGAGATATACATGTTTTTTATATTTTTCATTTCAATAGAAATACTACTGATACTGCTGTTGTATATATTTTTAATTATTTTATTTATTCTCAAAAATATATTTCAAAGGACACAATTTTAAAAAAATACATGTTACGATCATTTTCTCTTTGACTGACAAGTTGTTGCTACTATTGCTATATCTCTTTTATAATATTTTGTTTCATCATTTCAAAGCATCTATTAGAGCTGTAATTTGGAAAAATATATGTTTTTAAAATACTAATTATTTTATATAATGCTATTTTTAAAGAAGGAATACCTCTCAATATTGATGATTATTTTTTTCTTTAACTATACTTTATTAAATATCATCTATAACTGTTAGTTACTATTACAACTTTGAGCTTATCTAGTACACAACAATATACAAAAATATTTTCTACTAATGCTTGGACTTCTCGTACTAATCTAAAGTTGAGTGTAAGATTCTCATACCAAGTTGTAGATATTTTAAATAAATATTCATTTAATATAATTCACTCTAAAATAGTTTTTTAAGGATTAAAATACCTTTAATCAAGTTTATAGATCCCTAGAAAAAGGATATGTAAGTTAAAATCTCAGAGTCCACGGAGAGAGTGTTGGTGGAGCAGACTTGGGAATTTCTATGCACCAAACCGATATACATCAATGTTTTATATTATTTCCTTTATTTATTTTACGCTGGTTACTAATATTTAATAGATAATGAAATGATATCTTTAATTTAGTAGGAAAGTCTTGTATCTATGAAGTATTTTATATGGAGAAAATTCACCCAAGATTGTGTCTTCATCATTGCCATTCCGAAAAAACATGAAAAACCTAAAAAACATGGGTAGGAATGTTTATAATGGATCTGTGTATTTATTTATTGAGAAAAATGGATCATGTATTGCATGTAAGAGAAGATAGAAGGTTCCTTTTTATAAGTGATGAGAGTGGTATTCTAGTAAATTCATTAAATATTAATATGTAATATTTTATTACTTATGTAAAATATATCTAAAGTTATATATATTCAAATTTAATTAGTTTATGGTCCAAATATATTCAACCAATTTAAATTATACTATTTTAAGTGTCATTTTGAAACTTATATTTTGGTATAACCACCATATTTACCGTATTTAACCTTAACTAAAGTTAAAATTTTATAATCTTCGAGGATAAGAAAGAAAATTTAAAAATTCAACGTGTCACATAGATTAAACATGAATGATACAATATAAAATTTCCCATCCCCTTGCATCAATATTTGAATTTTAAAATTTTATAAGGATTTAAAAATAATTTTATAATGTAAAATACCATTAAAGGTTATTTTCACGTCTATTCACATATCTTAACATTAAATGAATCTAGATTAAAATGGATTTAAAATATAAACTATTTAAACATTAATTATGAATTTTATTATTAAATAAGTTATTGTGAAACCATAAATTTTTAATTTTTTTTACTTTTGATGTTTTTAATACCATTTATTTGGTTTTTCTACTCCCTACACATGCTTTGCGTCCATGTTACTCTGGCGTTCAGTGTCACAATCAAAGTAAATTCATGTAAAAAACACTATAAAATTTACATTTAACATTATGAAGGACTAAATATACCATTCAATAATATTTAGGATGGTTTTTTTGTCTTTATCACAAAGTATTTAATTTAAATAACTTGATTTACCATTTACTACGGTGACACATTTTTACCATGGTTATAATTCACAATAACCAAATAAGAAATTTAAATAAATAAAAAATTTAAAAATAATAATTCAAAATATGGAATAATTTATTCATTATTAAACATATATATGTTCAAGAAATTAATTTTAATACATGTGCACAACACACATTGGGAATCTG
This sequence comes from Viscum album, assembly GCA_963277665.1. Taxonomy (NCBI): domain Eukaryota; kingdom Viridiplantae; phylum Streptophyta; class Magnoliopsida; order Santalales; family Viscaceae; genus Viscum; species Viscum album. Next base: position 1,388,635,462 of record OY728126.1, on the reverse strand, counting down.
TTTTTATAAAATTACATTTTTAGCATAAAATGAACATATAACAAATTAAATTATAATTAGGGTTTTTATATAAATATTTATAATTTTTTAATCAATTGGATATTAAGTTACTATATAAAAATAAAAAATAGAATGGAATGTTTAAATAATTTTATTTAAATAAAATAAATGTCATTTTTTGAAAAATCATTATTTTTAACTATTCACTAAAAAGTAAATATTTTGATAAACATCCAAAAAATTCATCCTAAGACTATCGTGAAAAGATTATAATTTTTTTGCTTCAGCTTTTCGAAATACAATTTAGAAAATTGGTATAAATCAATTATTATATCCATTCATAAAATGAAATGAAAACCATTTTTTAAGAAAACTTAGTTTTGAAATATTAAATGAATTTTTTATCATTCCATTTCTAATATACATAAATTACTAAGTTTCAATTAATTAAATTTGATATATCTTATAATTTTTTTGTTTTATTTATTTATCTATAGTAATTAATTGAATCTATTATGATAAAAATATATTCCACACATTAAAACAATTTTAAGAAAAAACGTGGTTTATTTTTAAAAGATTTTATATTCACATAAAACCATTTTCTAATAAATGTATGATTGAATATTTATTTTTCGAAGGAAATTATATCTTTCTATATGCCATAATACTATTAATTTTATTTGTACCCACCAATATAATTACTAGGTTATAACAGTCATGTTTTAATATTAATATTTTATAGTATATCATAGTTTGTTTTATGTTCTGTGTTGCATATAATAGGTGATATCATAAATAATTTTATTTAAATAAAATAAATTATAAGATATTTGTGTTTTATATTATGCTACCTTAAATAAATTTCATCCTAGTAATTTTATATCATGTTAAATAATTGATTAAAAGATTTAGAAAAAAATATTCCAAAGAGTTGACGATTAAATATACCATCATGAACGGAAAATAAAATTTAATATTTTATAATAACCTCATTTAAAATTTTTATCATAAAAATGGAAAATAAAAAATAATTTTGAAAATAGAAAAAGAAAAATAGGAATGCATCCAAGAATAACACATTATCAGGTCTATAAATAAGGAAAACATTAGTGGTAAGTGAAAAATGGATTTGGAAAGAAGAGTTGTTAACATATAACTTGATACTTTTATGCGTATAGGAGATACCATAAATTCATCATAAGTTATTTTACTATGATAATATTTTAATTTTAAATGATCATTTCCAGCATCGAGGGATTATTTTTCAATGAGGATAAAGAGCATGAGAAAATATACTTACTTGATTTATTTCAATTCTAAAAGCATAATTTAAAATTTCGGTTGGTATTAGGGAAGTTTTATGATATATATATTTATATATCTTATCTTACTCCATGAAATTCATATTAAAGGTAAATTTTCATAACTAAATAAAAATATTCAAACTTAAATGAAACACGTGATCTACCAAAGGATAAAAAGTTATTCCTACTCCCTTTAAAAATTAACCAAATAAAAAAATGTTAGAAAAATGTAAGATATTATCCAATATGAAGAAATAATACCCTAATATATAATGTCACATAAATAACATCAAAATTTAAAATCTAGTCATTCCACTTATGAAATATCTTAATTCCCTTTAAAATATTCTTAATCATATTTAGAACAAAATAATCAGATATATTTGATCACATATTGTTTGAAGATCAACATAATATTAATCACCAGATAACATTAATCACTGATAATGTCATATCATTTTTTATCATAAGTATACTAATCTTATAAAAATAACAAGATTCAATATAAATATAGAATAAAATAAAATATTCTTCTAAAATTTAATTCAACCTTTATTACTCATATAAAATCCCATATTGTCGAAAAATATTCCATTTACCTTAATTATATTTTGGTAAATATTTAGTGAACGAAAACAAAAAAAATTTAATCACTTACTTGTGAAATCACCTTTCAATCCCAAGGTTTTCTATAAAACAAATCACATGTTCCCAAATATATAATCCCTTTTATCCCAATTGATCAAGATTATCTAAAAATTAATTATTATCTTAAAATATATGGAAATAAACACATTTAAAATGACATCTACCAAATAAAAAATCACTATTCATTTTGTCAATTTTTCACTATAAAAATTTTAATATTTAAGGTTAAATATACCTAAAAAATCTATGAAAACTGAATAAATGTCTCCAAAAATAATATTAATCATCATAAAATCATATAATGTAAATCCTATGAAGGTGTATTAATGGATGAAATTATATTTATTAACACATGGGGGAATCTAAAAGTCTTAAAACACCCTCATATGGATCATCATAACATCTAAAGAAATCTATCCTTTTCAATAATACAAAATATAACAACTAATGACACAATAAACCCTTAATTACATGATTTATAACAAGGGTTTCAATTTATTATATTTTGAAGATTTCTTAGTTTTAGAGTTTTATATAGTTAGTAAAATCTATTACATTGCATTAGGAAGACTACACACAATGTCATTTTTTTTTTCCAAAAAACATGATTCTTTTGTTTAAACTGCCATTTCATTCATGACACACCTTCTATGTTCAAATAAAATCCTCTTTATTTGGAGATAGACTTCATAATAGTTCATAATAATCTTTAACCCATGTGAAATACACTTGAAAACACAGGTTTTGTAGAAAAATATTCATAAGGAATATAAAAAATTGAAACTAATTAATTCATTTGAAAATTCATGAAAACACTAACAAGGTTTTTCATATTAGATAATAAATTTTTAATAAAAATTAATTATTTACATACTCAAGAAATAAACTCCAAATCCCCAAGATTTTATAATATTTTTTTCAAGAAATATTAAAGTAAAAAAATATAATTCATTAATCCATTACCATAAAATCTAAACTTTCACCTTTTGAATATGGAAATGTTTTCTTTAAATCAAAAACTAATTTTTTACCTTTATAGTGAAAATATTTCCATTAAAACCCATTTAAAAAAATAAATAAAACATATATTAAACTTATGGAATCATACATTCATCATGAAATCAATAAACATGATAATTTATGCATTCTATTATAGGTATATAAAATTAGTTCACACTATTACTTCAAGTGAGTAACTAACTCCTTCGACATTCTCTTTGGAGTAGATCACATCAGTTAACACCATTAGTTTACCCAGTGCAATGACGTGATTTAAGGGATCCACTAGTCACATATTATAAAGATCCTCATATGGGTCAATGTTTAATTTACTTCCCCAGTTTCATATATAATACCCAAGTTTAATGTTTTAAAATAAAATCCTTAAATAAATTTCAATTTTCATCATATCATGTAATAAACACATTTGATAAATTATAATTTTCATTTTAAAATATATAAAATTATTTTTCAATTCCATAAGAAAAAAACATTCAGTTATTATATAAAATGAAATGAAATATCTTTTTCCTTGGAAAACATTTAATAACCAAAAATTACAAGAAAAATGGAAAATGTACCTTCTTAAAAAAACCATAGATTCTTGAAGAGGAGGCTTGACAATAGAGAAATAAAATAATGGAAGAAAAATTTATTTAAATCAAATATGTCACAGAAAAATTATTTTACAATGTAGTAAAAAGAGCCAAAAAACCCCATAAGGAAACAAAATAAATTTTTTTTTTTTAAAAATCCATTGATAAGAGTCAAAAATAGTTAAAAATTAACTTTGGAAATATTTAAATAAAATTGTGGAAACATTTTCATAATGTCCCAAACAAATAGGGCTTGCCTAGTTAGCTAAAAGTTGAACCATCACAACCCTGTTCCCACCTACAATAGTCTTGGGGATGGAGATAGGCACCCAAAAGGCATAAATGAAATCAGCGTCCTTTTCTTAGTTTACATGTATGCACACACCCAATTAACTCCATGAAAAATAGAAAATGAATAATATAAATACCATAAAATGTAGATTAAAACCATACATGTAATAAACTCAGAAATAAATCATAGTATAACAAATTAATTCAAGGAATGAAGGGAAAATTAAATTCAAAACCAAAATGTAACTCGCAACAAAAAAATTACACGAATAAAGGAAAATAAAGATAGATACGATCCTAATTTCCATGTATAACTACTGAATATAGTCTATGAACCCAAGGTAATTCTATGATTAATTTATGTCACTACTATAATTGTTTTTGTTTTCATAAGACCTGATACATTTGTGAAAATCCCATGACGCGGTGAGTATATACATACCTTGTGCACACTACTAATGAAAAAAGGATGAAATAGAAAGACACTATAAAATTCAACTAAACTTATAACAAGAGGGATTTGAATACCCAACATAAATTTGATCATAAATAAACCCCTACTATAGAGAAAAGGTATCTCTATATCAGTGGCAAGCCATAGGTGATGAGTCTTCCTACAACTCCAAAGGTCCATCATGAATGCTTATCATCTCACATGTCTATCCAAGAAATCAATGTTGAGGATCAAAATAATACAAATATTTCAGAGTATAATGAATTAGAATCTATAAATGGAGACCTTTACATTAGTATGACAAGGGGGTTCTACTCAATAGACAGTGGACCCTCACACTGGTGTGTTAATTGGTACCAATAAGTGAACAGAGAACCAACACCTTGGCATAATAGGTGTAACAACTCAGTAGATAGATATATTGGGTACCTGAACCCTAGTATTTTAGTTGGGTTCCACTTAGTGAATGAAATACCCCACCCTTTCACGATATGGGGTTCTACTCGGTCAGTAAAGGACCCCTTCCTTAGTGTGTTAGGAGGTACCACTTAGTCTATATAGAGAAATATGGGGGACCCACATCCTGACGCTACTAGGGGGGGGGGGTTATTTCACGACCATCTCTTAGATTATCTCACATGATATCATATATTCATCAATAATCTCTTGATGAAACATCATGCCCATGAGACCTCATGTTGTCTATAAAAATAAACAAAAATGACTACCATAATGTTATATGTGGAAAACTTTTCAGGATATTCTACTCGATGTAAAATATATGAGTCCAAAATGAGAAGATATACAATGTGGAAACTCTAGAGAAATGTAAATAAACATGTACCAGGTGTCACATGATGGGTGACCACACCATGTCAGCTAGGCATGTCCTTCCCTACACATGGTCTGACTAGATTTGTGTGCATACACAACATATATGTGTGGGAACATGGAACATCCTAACCAACTAGGGCCTGCCCATGTTTATCCACCCATTTCTATGTACATAGTCTCATGTCCATGTATACTGGTCATTCTCATACTCATTTACTCCTAGGTTATATTTTGAGCTTCCAGTAAATGGTAAAATGGTGTTTATAGTTTATATATGACACATGATCAATCTAATCCTTCAAACCATTGCCACTGTAGCAGGGTGATGACACAACGAGCGTTTTGGGACTATAAGACATGTAGTTGGGTTTTTTCATAGATTATTTGTAAATATTTTGAAGTCACTATTGCACTTCCACTATTATAGTTTCCACCATGATTCCTGAAGGGCATATTAGATCTAGGGTCATCAGTGCCTGATCCATCACCAGTAATTGAATCTGGCCACTCGAACCCTCTTGAGCTTCACCAATTGTGCCACACCGCTATTGTAGATGATTTAGATTCTAGATCCATAAAGTATCACCAAAAAAATATAATTTCCATATTTAAATAACAATCTTGGTCATTGTTCTTTAATCCACTATGATTCTGGGGATTCGATCATGCCCAAACCCACTTGATAATGTCGAACCGTGACCCCATCGGTCAATGATGAAGAACATGATTGAAAATGGGGGTAAATGAATATAAAAAAGGAATTACTAAAATTAAACAAGTATTACTATCCAATTATCTATTAATCATAGAAACTATGGGTGTAATCAAGGAAATGACAAAAAATAAATTGATTTAAATAGATCACTTTACCTAGACATGCTCATGTGAAGGGTGTGAATTCACAGAATAAGAAACAAATAATTAAATTATTTTTCAATATTTTAATTAAATTAAATAAAACCATAAATTTTGATTCCTACCTTGATTTGTGACCAGTCATTAGTGAATAACATGTTCTACAATAATGACGAAGACCCTCTGCGTTCCCTTCCTCCCGATCCACCTCGATTCGATCTTCAATCGTTCTCCGATCAGATCCACCAACGATGAAATACTAATTTCCCTCTCAAATATCCCAAGGTTTATATGGTTAATTTGGATAATATTTAATAACATGGTATTTATAAAGGATTATATTTATTTAATTTTAAATAAATAAATAAATAAATAAATAAATAAATAATTTTAATTTAACCCACTCACCAACGGTCACCTTCTTCTAAACATTCTATAATGGCCAACCATAGGAGTCATCCTGGGTAAAACCCACATTAAAAAGGAAACCATGGTCTTAGATTTCCAATCCAAGGTCCCCAAAAATAGTAAGATCATTTGAAACAAAATATTATGCAAACATGAATTATAATATAATAATATTTTTAATATATGATTTATGAGGTCCTTAGACACCCTAACACAGAGCTGGATCCAATGATACATCCAATGGTATATAAAGAAACATTAACTAGAAAAATAAAATTAAACCAAAGTCACTAAAATTTTAATGACCAAGGATGTGGAAGAAAAATTATTTTCATGAGAATTTATAAATAAGGTTTTAATGGAAATCCATTACCACTTTGGTAACATTTAAATCAAAAGAAAATTAAAGAATATTATATTAATGGGGTTTATGAAAAACATTAATTTCAATTAGTTTTTGATATAAAGACACTCATATGTTAGTATAAAAGCCACATAAAACAAAAAATTTCTTGAAAATATAATATGTCCCAATGAAATAAAATTGAGATGAGAAATTATATTTCCAAGAGTCCGACTCACTATGCAAATTTTTTAACTACCATATAATAAAAATAAATAAATAAATTAAGTTATTTATATTATTTTCATGTTAGCCGCATCATAATAATCCCATTTATTCCCTTTGGATTTATGTTTAATTTAGTTAGTAAAATGGCTATGTTCATGTTAGAAATTTTGAGGATGTTTAGTTTATAAGAAAAAAATGACTTCGGAAGGTTGATTGAGATCATTGGTTTCATTATTAGACATTATACATAATATAAATCATTAAATAATTATCAAATTTATACATTAAATAATATTTTTATCCATTCATAAAAAAAATAACATGAAAAACTAACCACAATTCTTTATGGAGGCTGTTGTATCTACGTATTCCCAAGTGATGTTATCATTTTCAAGCGAATAGAAGGTTAAGTGAAATGTACCAATAAAGGGGTGTGGAAAATTAAATTATTTAATAATTTAAAAATTCCATAATTTTTCAACCTAGGTTATATATGTACGCATTAATCAAGATTTCTTGTTAAATTAGAGAGATAATGGGGTATTTTTGAAATTATTTCATTTTCAAAATAAAAATAAAAATAAAAAAAAGGATCGTAACTAAGAAAAATATTGAATGAAATTTGAAAAAAAGTGACTAAAACTATTATAGGAATTGTATGATCAGGTCGGGGATTGTTTTCCTTTTATAATTCCATCCCAGATCAAATTTATCCAATTTCATTCTACTATGTCGATAAAGGTGAGATTCTATAATCGCTTCATCACACTCCCTTAGTCAAATGGTAATGGAGAGAATAATCCATAACAAAATACCAGATTGGTATAAAATCCTAACAATGTGTGATATAGTTTTATATAATACCCCAATTGAATTAGGAAAATCTCAATACGGGCCTGTTTATCCCAAACAATCAATAATGTCCACTACCCGTCCCCCATGTATTGGATACCACTATGCACTTCACCACCAAGAACTGGTCTATTACGTAGTATATAAAGTATAAAAAAGTGTGTGTGTAAATTGATAATTGAATAAATAAATAATTTAAACATAATCTAAAATCAGATACAATTGTACTTGATAATGAAAATGTTAATTAAAAATTGAAACTAGCTTCGTAGAAGAGAGAAATGTATCCTAAATCATTAAGTACAAGAAATGAAGATTTAAAAATGTGAGAACTAATACTTCCCCAATAACATATATTTTTAACACTACTTGTTAAGGGTTCAAATAAATAAAGGGGAAGAATAGTACATTACAATATTAGAATATTAAGAGAGATAAAATAATGAACATAAAATTTTATATTCCAGAATATGTCTGTGAGAAGTTTTCTCCTATTTAGTCCACCAGATGGTTGAAAATAAAAGTGTACCTTATTAAAATATGTTTTTTATTGGGTTGTATTTATAACCTAAATTTTTAAAGGTTTATGATATGTATAAAAAAATTTATTTCTATATTAATGATGCTTTGTTTTTCTGGTTGAAAAATACTATTCCACCTACACCACTTTGACCTGTGCAGTGCTTGCCTTAAAGAGGGAATTAATTTATCAAATTTAATGTGAAACTGAATATTCAAGACCTATGTAAAACCCTATTGGAATAACCACATTTAAATTTTTTTAGCTTGATATGTTCTTAATTTGAGGAGTTAAGGTCCATTCTACTGGTTAGAATAATTTTTCAATATCATAAATATTTTTGGCTAATGGGAGTTTGAATGGGTTATGAGTCGAGGAGGATACATTTATTTCCCAAAAAAAAGGAATACTGAAAATAAAAATTACTCTAATTTGAGAAAAATTATAATATTCATGACTTAAATACGCAAGTGATATAAAACTATTAAATTTCTAGAAATAACCATTTTCAAATTTTAGATCAAAACTCACTAAAAATAAAAAAATGATGAAAATCATTAGTTTTTTAATTAGATGAGAATAAATAATTCAAAAATAAGTAAATTATTATGAAAATATTAGATCTATCAATTTCCATAGATTTATCTCTTGGAATCCTATACATATAAACACCAAAATCAAATCAAGGTGAATTCCAAACACATATCCATGAGATACACCAATTTTACACGAATAAAAAAGCGATATTAGTCTACCTAAAAACCCATTATTTTTTTTCCTATATTCTTATCATTTGAAATATTTAAACTTTATTTATCCTCTAATTTACACAAAACACTCACCTCACATGAATTTTCTCTCAACATAGGAATTTAAATTATTTATAAAGCTTTTCTCATTCAAACTCATGAATGGGTCACTATAGGATTGATAAATTCTTACATCTCTACCTAATGCGAGTCAATGAATTATGTATATCATGATGACTTTTCAAGGTTGTTTTGTGTCTTTATTTTGGTTGGATTTTGATGTTAAAAATTTTTAGGTAGAAAAAGGAGTTCTTGGCTATTTTTGAAGCAAAAAATGCATGATTTTAATTTTCACTCTGGTATAATCTCCTCCTCATTACCATAATTATCTAATAATGTCTAATTATATTTTAAAATATCATATATATCCCAAAATATTCATCATTTGAGAATAAAAATTTTCAATTTTCTCAATCATAACTTTTATTGAAATCTCCAGAGAGGCACAACTTTCCATCTCCTTTAGTAACTTTATAATCACACAACTTATTTTATCATGAAATCTCAATTAAAGAAAAAATTTCAAAATAATGGGTTTTTAATTATAAAACACATCTATTATAAATTTTATTTTCCACCCAAATTATCTCCAAATGAGTTATCATGACACATGGTAGCTTCCCCCACACATAAGTTCAACTATATTGTGCAATTTCACTTCATGTGAAGGTTGGATGAGGAACATTTTACTATAGTGTGGCTAACCTAAAATAATATTCATGTATTATAAGTGATGTAAGGATTAAATTAGATATTTAGTATATAAAAAAAAGTATTATCTTCAAAATGGGGCTTTAAAACCAATGAACATGATCGAAATAAGAAAACAAGTTTAAAGGAGAGGTATGACGTAACTTATTGGCAGTACAACATTGAGTTAAAATCCCAAGTGTTGATATCTGAATACCTATAATAAAAAGTGTATTATAATTTTTTTTATTAAAATAAAATAAAAAATAAATAAAATTATAAAATAAGTATATATCTCGGTTTGATCCCCCATGTAGGCCTTGGGTTTTGACTACATTGAGATGGGAAGTTCTAGTTGTTTATCCCTAATGTGATGGTGGCTGGATTTTCTTTGAGATAAATGACAAACACATCATATTCAAACTTTTAATTCTTCCTTTTTTGAGAAATCCATGGAAATAGTATACCAAATCCACCCCATGATAATGAGATTCATCTTGTATGGTGGATTTAGGACGAAGAATGATTACTTCCCTTTATTGGTTAAACCTTACACAACATATTCGTAATCCTCTTTTTCTTTCTTAAGGTATGTTGTATAAATGGAATAATTAAAGGGAATATCAAAGTGTAATTTTACTTGAAAAAAAAATATTACTAAAGAATAAATATCAAATTCTTCCCCTTAAAATTTAGAATATTGCGTCTTAGTTTCCTCCAAAAAATCCACTTTGGTCTCCTCTTGAACTACATTTAATAAGTGTTGTATATTTGTAGAGAGATCCATATATTCCTCATCAGCTGCATCTTTTTTTTATCCTTCTTCCACCATGGTGATAAATGTTTTTTTCAAATAATAATATTTAAAACAATAGGTGGTAATAATCAATTAATATTTAATAAAATAAAATAAAGAGTTTACGAAAATATCAACTTCTTGAGTTTGTTCTGCTTTATTTTCCTATTCAGTGGAAAGTGTCTATTCGAGTTGAATTTCACTAGATTGAGGTAGGTAGTCAAGTTGCACAATATTCTATTCAAATTGCACCACTTTTTTGGTTTCTTTCTTCAATAATTATTTATCTTATACTTTAGAAGGAATAGTGGATCAATTAGTTCCTCACACTCTTTCCAAAAGACATAAAAATATTTTTGATCTCCCGTACATACTTAAACATGATTATATTCTTCACCAATTCCACAAGAAGAAATTGAGTTAGGCTGAATGGATCTTCTTTTAATATCATCAAGGACCCCATATGTTCTTTAAACTAAACGAAAAGTGGGTATACTTCTCCCACTATCATATTTGGTTTTGGTTCTTGTTCTGGCTCCAGTTGTTTCTCCGACTATTCATCTACATAATGAACAATCCATTAAATTTTTCTCTTGATGTTTTTCTTTGTTTCAGTAATCCTTTTCAGTCGGGCTTCAAGATCCTTTTAAAATTTTTCTTCTAAATATTAAACCAATAAATAATAAATAATAATCAAAATTCAAATACAATATGAATAAAGATTTTTTTATATATTTTTAATGAAAGTAAATATAATATTTAAAAATTATAAGAAATAGATTGTTGGCCTTGAAAACTTGGAAAAAAATATAATTTTTAACATGTTTTTTTATTGGGTGTAATAGAAAAATTATTTACTTAGTTAAAAATTCATTAAAATTGTAATCCTAGGATGTCTCTAGAGAGGATCACACAATAGTCAATTTTCCACCTTTAATTAGTGGTAAAATACGGTGTATTTGAAATTGATTAGTTTTTAATATAAAAAATGACTAAAAATAATAAAGTAATTATGAATCATATTGATAAAAAAATGAAACAAATTTATTAAAGACTATTATATGTTAATTTTGATCAGGTCTGGGTCAATTTCACAATTGAAATTCTATCATTTTTCTAATTTATCCAATTGCATTATACTAATTTAATTAAATAAAGATTCCACCATTGTTTCATCTCAATCCCTTGGTAAAATGGTATTAGAGAGAATAAACATTACCAAAATATTATCATGGTCTATAGTCCTTCTAGTGTATAATATAGTTATAGTGAAAACCCCCAATCGACATAAAAAGTTTCGAATCAGGTGTGGTTTATCATAAATAATCATGAATGACCACTACCCCACCCACACGTACGGGCGATCACTTGGTACATCACCACCAAGACCCAGTCTATTTGGTCGTATATAAACTGGAACATAGTGGAGGGAGACATTGATAATTTATCAAATAAAAAACAAAAATAGAAATTAAAATAAAATAAACTCATACATGATAATGAAAACCACTATTAATAATAGAAAACTTCTTCGTAGAGGAGAGAAAGGGATCTTAAACCATTAAGTGAATGAACCCAAGAATTAAAAAAGGAAAAAACTATCATTACCCAATAACAAAAAATATTTTACCATAATTTGAAAGGTATCCATAAATAAGGGAGAATAATAACTCATTAAAAAATTAAGAACAAAAGAGAGAAAATAAATAATAGAACAATTTCTATTCCATAAGCTATGAGCCAGAAGTTTTCTTATGTTATGCCCGCTAGATGGCTGAAAATTACCAATGTTTCTCTTTAATATACATTAAAAATTGTGTTGGATGTCAAACCTAATACATTAAAAGCGTTATGATATGTTTTAAATAATTTATTTCCACATTAATTAATTTTTATTTTTCTAGATATAAAATAATGTTCCACCTACTCCACTTTTACTCATGAAAATATTTCCTTAAGAAGTATATTAACTCATGAAATTTAATGTCAACCTGAACCATCAATTACTATATTGAAAAGAGTCATAATAACCGTATTTGGAAGTTGGTAGCCTAAGATATGCCTCATTTAATGAGTAAGGGTCCATTCTTCCACCCAGAATAATTTTTCAAAATCCTTGTATTTTTTTGGGCTTGTGGGATTTCGAGTGGGATATTGGTCCAGAGGAAGAATTTGAATCCCATGACAAAAGAAAGACAAAAAAAAATAATCACTCCAATTGGATAAAAATCATATATTTTATGCCTAAAATACTCAAGTGATAGAAAACTATTAAATTTATAGAATTACCTGTTTTTCACAATTTTTCTCAAAACTCACCAAAAATCATAAAATGATGCAAATAAATTCAAGTTGATTTATTTGTAGATATTAAATAATTGAAAAATATTTAATGAATTATAAAAATATTAGTTTTATCATTAATAAGGTAAGTAAAATTTTAAATCTGAATGATTATAATTATTTGAATAATATCAAATATATTCACTAAATCCATCATAATAACCAGCCATTTGAGTTTTTGATAAAAAATGACAGACATCACAATGTGGAGGTGGTAGTACACACATACACATGAGTTATGTTTTTATTTCACATAGGATATAAAAGAATATATAAATGGTTTTTCCATTAAAAACATAAAATTTTAGTATATATATATTATTTATGTTATCATATGAATATGGTTATAGAATATATGAATATGGTGGAAGAAGATTAAACATAAAAACACTCAGTTAAGAGTTATACATCTTCATTGGGAAACCAGATTTGGATTAAAACTTATACATTTTAGTTCAGTATTTTAGTAGAAAAAGGGAATAAGTTTTGGAATTGATTTTTTCATGGATTGGTTGAGATAAATGTCTGAAGAATTGTGAGGAAGTTAAGAGAGGAGGATCCCTTTTAAAAATGAGGTGGGAGTGTAAATATTTTAAATACTCTAAATATTAATATATAATAAGTTTCTAACTCTTGTAAAATGCGTAAAATGTTCTATATATTCTAATATAATGAGTACAATGTAAAAATATAATAATAAATGACCAATTAAGATCATGTTATGTTTTATTTTTAACCTTATCTTTTTGTTAACCCTTTATTAACCACAATAAACCTTAGTCGATGTAATTATTTTTTCACGATTTAAGGGTCTTGAAATATTTTATTAAAATCTATGTGGAAGATAATGAACCATTAATTATAGTGTGAAACATTTTCCATTAAATCAATTAAACATATGTCTTTTATAATTGTATAATTATCTAAATATAATTTTAAAACATTGAATACCATTTAAGGTCATTTTTAAGAATATAGACATATCATGACATCAAAGGCTTGAAAAAAATAGGGGAGTTTGAAAATAAACACTTTAACCTTTATGTATACATTATAACTATCAAATAAATTCTTTGGAAACAATAATTCATCAAAAATATATTTTTTGAATATTTTTAAAATTATTGAATTTATTTTTATACAGTTTTCCCTTATGTAGCGTCGGCGTGGCATAAACATTTAAAAAAAATTATACTATATGAAAAAATTTAAACTAAATTAATATAATAAAAATAATGTAGTTATATATTTTTAAAAAATTTAATTATTCTTAACATGTTTTTATCCACATGAAAATATATTTGAGATATTAAAAGAAAAAGAGTTACAATTTGTAATATTTCTTAACAAAAAATAAAAAAATTCTACAATGAAGGGGAAATGGCCCAATGATATATATTTTTTAAGATAAGGTGATAAGGGTAAAAACAACTCACCCAATAAGATTTAATATAAAATTTTTATTTATTATCAAGAAGTATTTTCCTTAATTAACCGAATTTACTGATTATTGTGGCCACATATTTTTACCATTGTTACTATTTATGATGAACAAAAATAAAATTAAAATCATTAATGAATTTGGAAATCCCAATTAAAAATATGTAATATATTTTTTAGGATTATATTTGATTAAGTGGAAGAAATTACCGTTTATATATGTGAAGAAAACACAATGATAATTCGTTTTTAGAAAATTGTTTTTATAGGAAAAAAATGAACTTATAAAAAAATAACATTAAAATTGACCTTATAAAATTTTTTAGATTTTTTTATTTAATGGATATTGTGTTAATTTAAAAAAATCCAAAACCTAATGGGTCATTTAAATAAATTTATTTAATGAAATGAAATCATAGTTTTTTAGTATTCGATATTTTTCACTATTTCGTAGAAAATCATTTTTTTAAAAATATATCAAATAATCAACATAGGATAATGATGAAATTCTATTTTCAATAACATTATATGTTTTTTTGAAATAAAATTCATTTGACTGGTATAAATTAATTATAATATTTTTGAGAAAATGATATAAAAATAATTTTTGAAGAAAATATATTTTTGAGGCATAAAATGACTTTATTTTCATTCCTTACCGAATCACCATAATTAAAAGAATTTACTTCCTTAAATAATACATATGATATAATTATTTCATTATAATAATTTATCTTTTGTGATTTTTTTAATCTATTAATGCTAATATCAATTGCACACATAAAAATAGTTTTATGGAAAAAATCACTTTTTTCTTCAAAAGATTTTATATTCATTTACAACGAATTTATAATAAATTTATGACTGATTAATAAATTTATTAGGTTAAAAATTTCTAAATATATTTTATAATATGGTTATACCTATTCATACCCTCCAATACAATAACTAGGTTATAAATATCATATATTAACTACAATATTTTAACAGTATAACATAGTTCATTTGAATGTTAATGTTTCATGGAGCACATGATATAAAAAATAATTTTACTTAAATAAAATAAATTCTAAAATATAGAGGTGTTATATTATATATGACCACATCTTATGGGATGGAATTTACAAATTAAATTATATACATTCCTATAAAAACATTAAGAGAAGGATCCTCTTTGAATCAGGATTTAGTCAAAGAAATAATTTTATCTATAGTGTAATCTCTATGAGAAGAATAACATCCATAATGAATTATTCATTCTGCTTAATAATTTATTGAAAACATAGGTAAAACATAGACTAAATGTTGAGTAGAGTTGAAGGAACTCATGAAATATTTACAAAATTATTATATTCTCACATGGAACCATTGTTCCTCTTCTCACATAAATACATTTATGAGGCATGTTACTTGAGAAAATTCCTTTGTACAGGGATATTCAGGGAGGGTGATTTTTTAAGCCTCAATTTCTAACCACCCTCCTTAAAAACCAATGATTTAGTGGATAATATCCCTATCAAATACAGTTCAATTTTATTTTAAAACATGGATTCTTATAGTATGATTTCTAATCATTTAAATGGACTACATTCATGTAATATTTTTCCAATTTGGACACAATTTCTGAAATATTCTACTTATGGGTGTTTAAGACTAGTTCTGTGAAAAAAAATACTTTCATATGAACCAAATATTTCAAGGGTATCTATAAATATATATCACATGTTTCCCCCTTTTAAAATTCCCACACAATATATGATACCTGTGAAAGGTAAGACGGTTTGTAAAATATTTCTTATCTGGGTAACACACATGTATAATCCTCATACATATGTCTTGATTCAGGACACTCCACTTAGTTTATTAAAATATTGTGAGTTTGGATCCTCCACTTAGTTTCCTTAAATATATTGTGTTGAGATCCTCCACCATGTTTCCTTAAATACCTTGAGCTGGTAAATTACACCTATTTTAAATTATACATAAACATATATAATTGGATGCAGTAAACTAGAAATATAATTCCAATGCACAATCGTCATATAATTTCTTATTGTGTGAACATTCATGAATCATGAATCCTTACAAAATATTTTCAAACTAAATGGACTGGTACTATTTCCCAACCTTAAAATATAAATCTCTAATTATGTGGGTTTTAATTCCACATCAAGTAATAAATGTTGGATATCTTCCTGTGGTTTACTCCCAACACTAATATCTTTCTTATATCACATTCAAGAGGTGGTATCTCCCAATCTTGGACAACCTTATTAGGTAGTGAGCATACAAAACCAACACCTTATTTAAGGTGTATACTATTACCTATATGATGGGCATATGATAACCTATCATTCATTAACTAACGAGTACATGATAACATATATCTCATTTCCATTTGTGATGACTATAAGATTATCTTTTGTCCTGAAATGAGGAAGAAAAAACATTGGGTTAAATAAGACTTTTGTATTTTTTATTTTTAAAATCACAACACACTTTATTATGACTATGATTTTACTATTAGTTAATAAATTATGTTTTTATTGTGGATATTTATCCTCATTACTTTAATGTTTATGAAACATTTAGGTTTTACCTCTATTATTGTATAATAATTGTGCACATGTAATTTAATTTAATGGACAATAGAGTTTTGTTGTGGTGTGATCATTGAATAATAGAGACTGGAGGTATATCCACTGGATGATGTATGCAAGCATCTGATGAAATTATAAATACACATAAATAACTCAAAACATAACAATTGGATTTTGTTATGAAATATGTAAAAAATTAATACTGCTACTTCAAGTAATAAGAGTAGATTACCAGGATATTTAATTTTATAGAATGTTTATTATGAGTAATGATGTGAAACTAAATTGTTTCTTTTTAGTGATTAGATTTTAAACCTTTTATAAGTGTGATGTGATATAGAATATTTATCCAAATAATCACTATTTGAATGAAGGAACACATTATAACACCCCCATCTACCCTGATAATGCTAGTTATCTTTACCATAATTACATATGTCCCTTATTCATGTCATGGGATGTTTTTGAATAAATTTTATAATCATTAAATTCCCCATCCATGGATAAGTTTTTAATTTTTGAATTGACAAACACTATATTATAGGACACATATGTCTGCTCTTCATCAATAAAATGAAATCTAAAAAATGTACCGATATTAATAAAATCATCTCACGGTTCAACAATAATATGAAAAAATGTCCCCATTGAGGAATCATCAACCACATTATTTTCATATTCCTTTAGATGGTATCCTATCTTAATAGGAACATATAATGATTCAATCATGATAAGGATTAGATGCACACACCGAAATATTTGACATATTACTCACTAGGGAACTCTAATTAAGGGATTATATAAAAGAATCATACTCACTCATCCCAATATGTAGGTTACCTAATTCACTTAACACTTAATGAAAATTGGTAATAATAGGTTGATTCTATGTGTTAACCTTAATCACATTACTGGTTAAGGACCTCTATAGTATAGGAGAAAAAATAGGTACTCTTATCTAGTGGTATAATCTTCCACAAATTGATCCTACCCATTAATATTTTATTGATTTATAATAGAGATATTTCCATCCTCTTACCTTCCTGTGTTCCTATTCTCTTTCTGCTTTAAATCTATTATATATCAAGAAGAACGTCGACACAAGGACATGATGTTATACACCGTGGTAAAAGAAGTTTTAGAATTAAATCCAATCTACTTTCCATTAAAAATCCTCTTTATTTATTACTAATGTTAAATAACCACACTATGAGTTTCTCTAGATATTCCCAAATATTCCTTAAATGAATTATTGTTATGAGAGCCAACTAATGGGGTAACATAAACATGATCCTGATGAGAATCCTATAAATTCCCTTTCCCATGCATAGATACCTTCTCTTGAGCATGAAGACGACCCTAAACTTTTGGACCATCCTAGAATAAACCAATACATATATTATTCCCTTGGAACTACTCTAAAAATGGAAAGGAAAAATCTATTCATATTTTAATTCAAGGGAGAAGAAATTATCATATTTTCTCCATCTTTATGAGGCATGACTTTATTCTCATAGAAAATTTTATGTCCCATGACCAATAGTACATTGATTTATGTTTAATCAAAAACATAATAAATTGGTTAATACTAAAAAAACATACTATAAATATATCAAGGGGTAACTCTTGATGTATGAAACTTAATAAAATTCATACCCAAAGATAATTTATTATTCTCTATTAATCCATGTGTTGAGTTACATAAGAGATCAAACTCGAATTGGTTAGATATATTATATACTTACTATTAAGAGTCATCAATCAATAATTATGCATTATTAAAAGGATCATAAATATTTTCAATATCATAAACATCTGTTAGTTTATTATTGAGATAAAAACCCTCTCAAGTTACAGGCATGTTTTGCATGATGGAACCATAATTCCAAATAATGTCCCGCACAATATCCAATTCATTTTGAGAAAGACCTTTATTTGGAAAGATATTTAACTATTAATTGATCAATTTAATTTAATTTTTTTTCTTATTGCTAGTACATTTTATGTTCTTGCAACATACCATTTATGAATTACCAGTGCACTCACTATTCCTATAGAAATATGAGAGTTTCCATAATTCAATACATAACTCAAGACAATGCTATGATGAAATTATAATCACTATATCCATTGAATTATCCCAAATATCAATTTATAATATTTTTTTTCAAAATTCCAATAACTATCGGGCTCTTTATTTTACAATTATATTTAGAACCCTAAAAACTGAAGAAACTTCACAAAGGATTTATGTGTTCTAGAAAAATTAACTAATTCCATGAATGTGAATCTAGGTCTGTGTTATAGAATATTAAACAATATTAGTATTAAATAGTTCCCCCAATTCTAAATCCACATGAACTATAGTTTATGTGAGATAAAACATCATAATTATGCCTTGAGTTTTAGTTCATAAAAAAACAATATGTAAAAATACCATTGTAATCAAAGTGATCATCTAGCCATCAGGTTTCTTTCTTCTTAATCGTCTTACAAATATATTATCCCCATCCTAATATAATTAAATTACTATCATTAATATAAATTTTTTTATTATTTTGATATATTAACCATTTTATACCTTTCTTCCATTCATTAGAAAATGAAATCATTTCCCATGTTATGGTCGGATCACCTCCCCCATAGACAACATATATCATTTTTCATCACCTTATTATGTGGATGTTTCTAAAGTTTGATTAAATAAATAAATATATTATTTATGACATTATTAATATTCTTTAAATTCAAATAAGTATCTATATTTAAAATATTAACAATAAATGGTCTTTATAAATTTAATAACCTAAAAGGCGCATAAATGGACACATTTATTACTTTGAATCTATTTTGAAAACCCATTGAACTATTCAAATTTTATGAAAAATATATGGTAAATAAAATATACCTATATAATTATGGATATAATGAAATTATGATATGTCTTTTTTTGAAAATTATCAATGAACTAAATCATTTTTATAGGAATTGACTGAAGAACCAAAAATGACCAATGAGATAAAAATTAATACAATAAATAAATAATATTTGATAATTAATATACCATAAGAATTGAAATATACATGAAAATGTTCCTAAATCAAGTATCAAAAAAAGTTAATATGGTTATCCCTGAGTTTATATGAACATAAAAAGTAATTCATGACTTGAGGTAAGGGATTTTTATATAAGGCCCCAGCCATAAACATTACTTAGCATAGAGTTATTCAATAATTCATATTGAGGATCTTTTCAGGTTTATATTTTTAGAGAATTAGGTCATAAAATCATGCATTACATTCCACATTTAAACAAGGTGGTGACAACAAATACAATATTCATTTTTTTCAATCAAAAGAATCATATTTTAAATAAATCATGGATTCTTTCTTAACACTTCCATGACAGTATCATCACATCATGTACCTTTCCCTTGACCTGTGAAAAACATTTCAAAAACATGGGATGAGAACAAAAACCTCAGTAAGGGTTATAAAATAAGGAAGGGAAGCCTTAACCCATCAATAAATACAAATCAATGAAACCCAAACTTTTTATTCATAACATACCTTACTAAATCATAAGATTTATGAGTAACACAAAGAAATCATAAATCATAGAGGTAACTTATGGAATCCATATAAAACTTGAATTGTAGATATCATATCTACATAGGGAGTCACATTTCGAATACCCATCACAATATATTCCTTAAATCACTTAGGAGAAAGATTAACATTTACCTCCATCTCGTTATCTAATGAATTGGAGAGCTATCTCGGGCTCACCCGCCCTAGGTTTATCACGGAACCACCAGTATACGTTACAATGGCCAAGAAACATAAAAAAATAATAACACATAACTTAAGTATAAAGGAAAGATAAAATTCCAACATTTCCATAACAATATATCATTTTAATATATTGAAATATTGAATCCATTTTAAAAACCATTTTCAAAACCATTTAAAACGTTTAATAAAGAGATTTTGGAATCAAAGTGTCCCATACCACTTTGAAGCTTTTTACATTTTAAACAATTACTATCCATATAAATAAATCCTTAAAACCATTTTGAAAACATGGATATTAATGAGAAATATTTATCAGAATAAATCATTAAAACGTTTAAAACAATATTTTAGTAAATGGGTTTTTAACAAAATGAGAGACACTTAAATACAAATAATTGAGGAATAAAATTTCATAAGAACTTTATAATATCATGGGAATTAATGGATTCATGATATAATATTCCAAAGGATAGTATATGAACCATATAAGAGTGAATTGGTGCATAACAACAATTAATTCTCCATAGAAATGTAAAAAGAGATGAAATACCTTATAAAGAAGGTATCCTTAAATTAGGGATAAATCAATCTCATAATTATGTGTGACAAATAAAAATACACCCAATAAATATGGATGTTAAGTGTAAAACAATAATAGGTCATTCACACATATTCATAGAATGACATATTCAATAACTATAAGTTGAAACCAATGAAATCTAAATGGGGTTAAGAAGTTCCCTTGTAAAAATTCGACAGCATAACTACGTCACATTAAAATTCAGAAAATGAGTTAATCAGAAAAAAATCGTATCTCATCACTTGGAAATTTTTTTACATCAATTAGGATATATAATAAAATATCCCAAAATAATAAGATCTAAATTAAAAGACATAACAAAAGAAGTCTTTTAAAAAGAGGAGGGTGAAAGGTTCCCTTACCGATTTGGGTAACATCCGAAACGTACACCCCATGAAAGAAGGGTCATAAAATTAAGATTTGAATATGCATAATTTAAAGTATATTATACAAATAATACAATAATGGGAAGTAAAACACCCCACAAAAGTAAATAGTGGAAAATATAGCATGAATCTCACGGGAATGAAAGTGAGATGAAAAATCCCTTATGAAAACTCGGCAGTCTATCGGTGCCACATAGAACTTCCAAAAACGATTTCCGAGATCAAATAGGGTATCTCATCATATTAACATAAAATTTAATGTAATATGAATATAAATGAACATCCCTCAAAAAAATTAATAGGATCTTAGAAGAAATGACATAAAAGAGAGTACTTAAAAAGAAAGAGAGAGGTGGGATGCCTTACCTCGTGTCTGACTGGACTCGATCGTTCTTTAATCTACTGAATAATAAACTGGAGATAAATTTTACTTGCTTAAGAACCATTTTGATGTTCATTATAAATTTTATATCACTTATTACAATGTTATGAACATTATGTAATTATTTAAGTTAATAATGGTCATTTTTTCGATCATTGGTACTTGAGACAAAAATAAACTTGTTATAATTACAAGTTGTTCGTGTGGTAAAATATCCATTATATATAGAATTATATTCATGATTTACATATCATATATATCATATATATCCAGTATATACATGAATTTATAATATTACATAACATTTATAGGTAAGAAATGAAATGCACCGTTCATGGAGACAGTAAGCCGTACGTACGTATGAACGCTACTTTCATGTCTATTTTTTATTTATGGGACTGAAATCATAATGATATAGAGTTATATTATAATTCCAGTATAATTTCACATATAATATCATTAACTCCATCCTTTATACGTCCCACATATGGCATTAACGAATCAAATCACTTTGAGGGGGCGGTAGTCCGCACTTCCTAAAATGAAGATATCACGTTTACCCATAATGGGAACCATAAAGGTATTCCATAAATGAAAAATACAGAAGCATATAGAAAAAATAAACGTACTATATATCATATATAAATATAGTGACATCTTAATGACCACCATGAAATGTGTTAGAAAAATATTGAACAATCATCGTTTCGTGAGGCAGAAATTAACCATCCACAGAAATAGTATGTTCTTTAACCATTAGACAGAGGTGTGTGTAAGTGTATCTCAAATAAATCTCATAACAACATCCTATTATATTTAAGATACAGGAGTTGTTACCAAAGAAAGGAATAAAAAGAGTTTAGCGGGTTGGAGAATCAAAATAAAACAAAATAACATAAGAGAAAGCATTACCTTTAAATCGGGTAACTTCTCTTGGTTTGAACCAAAAGGGTTTGTTAAAGAGCTTTATGCCTAAGTTAAGGCTTCTATGATTAAGATAAGTATGTGGAGATATGATATTATCAGATTTTGGATGATCCAATGGATTTAGAGGTGTGGGTAAGGTGATAGAGGTGGGGGCCTTTTATAAGAGGGAGGAGGGGCACTCTTGCAATGTTATAAAATGTTACTTTATTATAAAATGAGTTTCTGTTTTTAAAGATCCCAAAACGAGATATTTCAAGTATAAGGTGATAAGGGTTCTAAATCCACCCATCCAATAGGTTTTTACAATTGAAAGTCTTAGATTTTTCATTATCATCTCATTTTATTTTAATCGTTCATTAATGAGATAATCGGTGCATCATCAAGGTGTCATAAATAAATAAATTTATTTAATGTCTAAAAATTATAAAAAAATAATATGATTTAGGAAATATTTTTATATTTCTAATGAATATTTATAGTAAAAAATATGACTTTTATAACCTCATGTAAATTTTTTTAGTAAAATAATGCATGTTTGTGACATTTTTATTTTAACTTCAAAAAAAGTTATTAATGTCATTTTCTTACCCAAGTGGCTCCATGGGGTCCCCAAGTTGACCCATGGGTTTTCTTTGGCCGGCCATGACACATAAAATAAGGGTAGGACATGTGTCAAGGTAATTTCATATTATTATAATATTATTTGTACCTTAAATTACACTAATTACCTTTAATCGTGATTAATAAAACATAAAAGTTACTATTCACAAAAAAAATATTTTCATCATAGTGAACCAAATTTTACTTACTAATGACAACCATATATGTCATATTTTTGAAATTTAATTGACAGAAGTGCCAAAGTTTCATTTAAATGGAAAATCAGTTTTTCAACTACCACTTTGTGGTTTCACTATTCATAAAAATTGAAGTTTTTCAGAAAAATACCAAAAATTCACCCTAAGCTATATCTGATATTCCAAAATCAAAGATGATGACTATTTTAAAAAATTCAAATCTTATAAGTTGCATTAATTAATTTAATAATTAATTCCCAAGGACAAAACAAATAGCGTGTTTTTAATAAAAAAATATATCAAAAAATTGACACTAGTTTAAGTCCAATTCCAAAGTGAAATTAATTTCAATGACCACCATTGAATTAAATGGTAAAATTATATTCTAATTGAAATTTAAAACTAATTCAAAATATAATATAATAATATATATAAATTATATTAAAAAAGTGGTTTTGAATTAAAACACAACATTTTTCACTTATTCATTAAAAATGAACTTTATCGGAAAAATAACAAAAACATACACAAAGTAAATTTTGACATCCTGATTCTAAAGATGGATATAATTTGGTCCAATAGAATTTATAAGAGTGACCAAAACTATTTTTAGAGAGGGTTCTCCATCAAAAGGTGATAAATCAACCTTTTAGTGAAGATTAGAGTATTTATGCTCAAAATTGAATTCTTTTTATATTTTAAGCCTTTATCTTTTATTGGATAAATGTAAAAACATTTAACAAACATATATAATCAAATTTTAGTATTTTCTATTCATTTCTGACAATACAATGGCTACGTGTTGACTACCATTTAAAATAAAATTATTATATTATTAGTGTGCAACATAAGATTTCAAAGAAACTCGTTGTTGTGTATCGGGTACGCTTTCGAACATAGAAACCCCTTTAAAGTAAAATTAATATTTAATTACAAAACTTTAATAAATATTAAAATGTCTTATTCTTTATTTACCTAGGATGTTATATCCTTCCCCCCTTTTGGGAATTGCGTCCTCGCAATTTTAAAATTGGTCTCGAAAATATCATTGAAAGCCTCACATAAGAAAAGTAGTCAATAAAACTATCACTTTAAAATAAAGAAAAAGAGATACAAAGGTCACCCGAGACAACAGATACTAGGATTCCATGAAAAAATGGATATTTAGGATAAACCAAACCATCATGTTGTGATGGAGAGTGATAGAAAACATGTCTAGGAGAATGTTAACCACCAGAAAATCTCAAACTTGTGATGGGTTAAATGGTATTTGATTCCCCCATAAGAAAAGTTAACTGACAACGTTTTTGTTTTATGTTTCTTTTCATTAAAGAATTTATTTATGGGCTTAACTAAAACATAAGGAAACATACTTACTTTTCATGTATACATTCATCTTTTATTGGATTTTTAACACAAACTCATATTTCCACCAAAAGATGAGTATTTAGGAATACTTGTTCACATTAAGAGTGCTAAAATCAACTTCGAGAGAATCACATATTCCAAAAAAGATGAACAATATATTTCCCATGTCTTTAGAACATAAGTAAAACCAAAATGGTTTGTAAAAGATCAGATAATCCCCAAAAGGATAACATTTTACAAAAAATAAAAAACTACTCTTAATCTCCAAAATTTGTCCAAGAAAACCAAAAGTTCATCAAATACCATTCAATAAACAGCTATCGATACAATTTTTCAATGTAATAAAAACTATGATTGAAAACCAAATCTATGAAGGATTTGATCACATAGTCTTCAAAGATAAATCTTAACATTTATCTCCAAATAATATCAGTTTCTCTTAAAGTCTCGTATTGAAAAGTAATTAACCTAATCCCATATTCTCCATTATAGGCTAATCATTTTCATAAATAAACCAAATCTTAATATGTCCACAATAAAAACATAGATTCTTCCAAAATAAAATTCCACCATTTCCCCTCAATTGAAAACCCAAAGTATTCAATTTTCTATAGGCATATATTGTTTCCACGAAAGAGAGAACATCTTCCAAAATAACCTTTATTACTCAGTCACCAAATCATTTTCCTACGCTAAAGATATCCATTTAATAAAACATAAGTTCCCAAAATCAACTTATTCTTGATCCATAAAATCATTTAAATAAAAAGAATAAGTCATACTTACCAAGGACTTCACATAGGCTAGTGGTAGGCCATGCGCCCTTACCGCCCTTCGGCTCTGGGTTTGATTCATGTGGCCTTGCCGGATGCGATGGGTTGTCCCCCATGTTATGGGTTGTCCTTTTTATAAATCTCAAAAATAACCCTAACATGTTTTAACCTCAATGGTTTTTTTATACCTATAATTTTCATCCAAATTCACTATGATATCGACATATTAATTCTTGAAGTCTTATTTCACCATCATAAGATAAAAGAAAACGATCCCCAAAAAACGAAGAACATCATACCTTGATCATGGTGTCCATTTGGTTTCATCGTCATCTTGTTGACATAGGTAGAAGGTCCATGCATCACAAAAATGAATTAGAGATCCTTCAAAATCATTTGCTTCCTCCATCAAATTACACCTTTTACAAAATGGGTCATATGGGTGTTCATAGAAAAAAAGGTTTGGAAAATAATCATGTATGAAATAGAATTTCAAAACATCTGATAAGACACGATTTCTATAAAATAGTCTTACCGAATTTGAGTTGAAACTTTCAATTAACGGTCCTTTTAAAATACCACAGGTATGTTCTGAGAGACTATATTTTAAAATCAAATATAAATAGGTTGCACAAGGTTCCCCTTCTTCAGCACCTTCTTTAAAATCATAATATGCTTCAAAATCTTTTGATAAGGTAATTTTTTTGAAAATGCCTTAATAATATTTACCTTTATTTAAAATATGCGAATATTCTGAAATTAGGATTTATCTTAATACAACCCATGATCCACGATGATAACGAGGTATAGTGGAGGTTTTTGATATCTCAAACAGCTTCTTGCAAGTGAGTTGTATTCTAGAATAAGATTCACAATCATTCGAACACGACTTTGCAATAATTAATGCAAGAAAATCATCAGGAAGAGATAAGAATGTCTTTTGAGATCCTCCTCCTTCCATTTCCTTGATCTAAAAAAGTTATAAAACAAGGATTTGACTAAGATAATCAACATAGGTACTAATCATGTGTTTAACGAAAACTCCTAATCCCTATAGTTTTCTAAACCGACCTTTGATACCAACTATAAGGCCCCAGCCTTAAACATTACTTAGTATTGAGTTATTCAAGAATTCACAATGAGGATATTTTTATGTTTAGAGTTTTAGAGAATTAGGTCATAAAATCATGCATTACATTCCAAATTTAAACAAGGTGGTTACAAAAAAGATAGTATTCATTTTGTTCCATCAAAGGAAAAATATTTTTAATAAATCATGGATTCTTTCTTGACACTTCCTCGATACTATCATCACATCATGTACCTTTCCCTTGACATGTGAAAAACAGTTCCAAAACTTGGTATGAGCACAAAAATCTTATTAAGGGTTATAAAATATGGAAAGGAAACATTAACCCATCAATAAATACAAATCAATGAAACCAAAACTTTTCATTCACAACATACCTTACGAAATCATAAGATTTATGAGTAACACACAGAAATAATAAATCATAGAGGTAACATAGGGAATTCATATCAAAAATGCATTTTAGCTATCACATCTACATAGGGAGACACATTTGGAATACCCATCATAGTATATTCCCTAAATCTCTTAGGAGAAACATTAATGTTTACCTCCATCTGATTACCCAATGCATTGGAGAGCTATCTCAGGCTCACCCACCCTAGGTTCATCACATAACCACCCAAAAACATAACAATGGCCAAGAACCATAACATAACCATAACACATAACTTAAGCATAAAGTAAATATAACATTCCCACATTGTAATCACAATATAACATTTTAAGATATTGAAATAATGAATCCATTCTAAAAACGATTTTCAAAACCATTTAAAACATTTAACAAAGAGATTTTGTAATCAAAGTGTCCCATACCACTTTGAATCTTTTAACATTTTAAACCATTAATATCCATAAAAATAAATCCTTAAAATCATTCTGAAAACATTGATATTAATGAGAAATATTTATAATAATAAATCATTAAAACCTTTAAAACGATATTTTAGTTAAATAGTTTATAACAAAATGAGAGACACTTTAATACAAATAATTGAGGAATAAATTATAATCAGATCTTTATAATATCATGAGAATAAAGGTATTAATGATATAATATTCCGAAGGACAGTATATACACCATATAAGAGTGAATTGGTGCATAAAAACAATGAATTCTCAATAGAAATGTAAAATGAGATGAAATCACTTATAAAAAAGGTATCCTTAAATTAAGTATAAATCAAACTCATAATTATGTGTGAAAAAAAATAAACCCAATATATATGGATTTTAAGTGTAAAAAAATAATATGTCATTCACACATATTTATAGGATGACATATTCAATAACTACAAGTTGAACCCAAATAAATCGAAATTGGGTTATAAAGTTCCCTTATAAAAATTCGACAGCCTAACGACGTCACTTTAAAATTCAGAAAATGCGTTGATGAGACTAAGATGGTATCTCATAACTTGGAAATAAAATTTACATAAATAAGGATAAATAATAACATATCCCAAAATAATAAGATGTAAATTAAAAGACATAACCAAATAAGTCTTTTAAAAAGGGGAGGGGGAAAGGTTCCCTTACCGATTTGGGTAACATCCGAAACGTACACCCCATGAAAGAAGGGTCATAAAATTAAGATGTGAATAACAATAATTTATAGTATATTACACAAGTAATACAATCACGTGCAGTACAACATCACACAAAATTAAATAGTAGCAAATATAGCATGAATCTTAGGGGAATGAAAGTGAGATGAAAAATCCTTTATGAAAACTCGGCAGCCTAACAACGGCACTTAAAACTTCCAAAAATAGATTGAAGAAATAAAATAGGGTCTCTCATCATATGAACATAAAATTTAAAGTAAGAGTAATATAAAATAACATCCCCCAACATAAGAAATAGGAGCTTTAAAGAAATGACATAAAAGAGAGTACTTAAAAAGAAAGAGAGAGGTAGGATCCCTTACCTCGTGTTCGACTTGACTCGATCGTCCTTTAATCTCCTGAATAATAAACTAGAGTTAATTTATACTTGATTAAGAACCTTTTTTAAGTTCATTATTCCTTTTATATCACTTATTACCATGTTATGAACATTATGTAATTATTTAATTTAATAATGGTCGTTTTGTCAATCATTGGTACTTGAGTCAAAAATAAACTTATTATAATTACAAGTTGTTCAGGTGGTAAAATATCCATTATATCCAGAATTATATTCATGATTTAGATATCATATATATCATATATATCCAGTATATACAATAATTTATAATATTACATAACATTTAGAGGTAAGAAATGAAATGCACCGTTCATGGAGACGGTAAGCCGTACGTACACATGAACACTAATTTCATTTCTATTTTTTATTTATTGGAATTAAATCATAATGAGATAAATATATATTATAATTAAATTATAATTTCATATATAATATCATTAACTCCATCCTTTCTACGTCCCACATATGGCATTAACGAATCAAATCACTTTGAGGGGGCGGTAGTCCACACTTCCTAAAATGAAGATATAGCGTTTACCCATAATGGAAACCAAAAAGGTATAACATAAATGAAAATACAGAAGCATATGGAAAAAATAAACATAATATATATCATATATAAATACTGTGACATCTTAATGGACACTATGAAAGGTGTTAAAATAATATTGAACAATCATCGTTTCGTGATGCATAAATTCGCCATTCACAGAAACAGTATGTTCAATTACCATTAGACGGAGGTGTGCGTAAGTGTAGCTCGAAACATTCTCCAAAAAACATCTCAGTATATTTAATATACTTGTGTTGTTACCAAATAAAGGAATAAAAAGAGTTTATGGGGTTGGAGAAGCAAAATAAAACAAAGGAACATAAGAGAAAGCATTACCCTTAAATCTGGTAACTCCTCTTGGTTTGAACCAAACGGGTTTCTTGAAGAGATTTCTGCCTAAGTTAAGGATTTTATGATGAATAAAGGGATGTGGAGATGTGAAATGATCAGATTTTGGCCGAGCCAATGGTTTGATAGTTGTGCGTAAGGTGGTAGAGGTGGGGGGTCTTTTATAAGAGGGAGGAGGGGCACTCTTGGAATGTTATAAAATGTTACTTTATTACAAAATGAGTTTCTAATTTTAAAGGTCCCAAAAAGATATACTTTGAGTATAAGGTGATAATTTTTCTAAATCCACCCATCCAATAGGTTTTTGACAAGTGAAATCTTAGATTTTACATTATCTTCTCATTTTATTTAAATCGTTCATTAATGAGATAATCGTAGCATCATGAAGGTGTCATAAATAAATTAATTTATTTAATGTCTAAAAATTATAAAAAATACTATGATGTAGGAAATATTTTTATCTTTATAATGAATATTTGTAGTCAAAAATATTACTTGTATAACCCCATGTAAAAATTGTTATCGTAAAACAATACATGTTTGTGACATTTTTATTTTAACTTGAAATAAAATGTTATTAATGTAATTTTCTTACCCAAGTGGCTCCATGGGATACCCAAGTTGACCCATGGATTTTCTTGGCCGTAAATGACTCATAAAATAAAGTTACGACATGTTTCAAGGTAATTTCATATTATTATAACATTATTTTTACCTTAAATTACACTAATTACCTTTAATCGCGATTAATAAAACATAAAAGTTACTAATCACCAAAACATTATTTTCATCCCATTGAACCAAATTTTACTTACTAATGAAAACCATGTATTTTTGATTTTTTAAATTCAATTCAAATAAGTGTTAAAGTTTCATTTAAATGAAAAATCAGTTTTTTAACTAACAGTTAGTGGTTTCACTATTCATCAAAAATTGAAGTTTTTCAGAAAAATACCAAAAATTCACCCAAATATATATTTGATATTACAAATTAAAAGATGATGTCTATTTTGAAAAATTAAATTTATATAATTTGAATTAATTAATTTAATAATTAATTCCCGTTGTCAAAACAAATAGACTGTTTTTAAGAAAAAAATATATCAAATGATTTACAGTAGTTTAAGTCCAATTTCAAAGTGAAATTAATTCCAATGACCACCATTGGATTAAATGGTAAAAATAAATTATAATTTAAATTTAAAACCGATTATAAAGATAATCTAATTATATAAATAAATTAGATTAAAAATAGGTTTTGAATTAAAATACAACATTTTTCACATATTCATTAAAAATGCACTTTATCGGAAAAATAACAAAAACATACACAATGTAAATTTCGACATCCCGATTATAAAGAATTATTTCATTTGGTCTAATAAAATGTATAAGACTGGCCAAATCTATTTTTAAAGAGGATTCACCATCAAAAGGCGATAAATCAACCTTTTAGTGAATATTAGAGTATTTATGCTCAAAATTGAATTCTTTTCTTATTTTAAGCCTTTATATTTTATTGGATAAATGTAAAAACATTTGACAAACATATATAATCATATTTTAGTTATTTTCATTCATTCCCGCCAATACAATGGCTATGTGTTAACTACCATTTAAAATAATAATATTATATTATTAGTGTGCAACGTAAGATTTTGAAGAATCTTGTTGTTGCGTATCAGGTACGCTATCGAACATAGAAACCCCTTTAAAGTAAAATTAATATTTGATTCAAAAATATTAATAAATATGAAAATGTCTTATTCTTTATTTACCTAGGTTGTTACATCTTATGTCAATTTGAATTTCTTGAGGGTTTCTTCTTATTATGAACCAATTAAATTTATATGTTATTAGTATGATCATATTAAATTCTTAAAAATTTAATAAATTATAAAAAATAGAAGATTAATTTTTATTTAATCTATACCTTTCATCTATAATTTAACTCACACATTAACCATGTTGTATGTTTAAATAACCTACCCTTAGTAACCCATATTCAATGGATATACTATATCATTGGTACTAGATAAAATCAATCACATCCCAAATGACTAAATAATTTAGTAATATTGGAAAACTAGTCACTTAATTGAAACTAAAATTACAATTAAAAAAATATAATCAAACATAATATTTTCTTTGAAAACACTATTATTTTATTTTGAATATCCCTCTATGAAAATCATAATGCACTTCCTAGAATCCTAAGAAAAGGAAACATAGTAAATGGGTGAACTCAAATGCCTATTAAGGGCATTCCTATACTATAAGATAATAATTAAATTGAATTATTATATTTTATATATTTTTATAGGTATTTCAATTATTATTACCTAAAATATTTTTCATTCTATTTTAAATTACATTGTTTTGGAAATTTTGAAGTGTTTTGAGCTTAGTTGTGGAAAGGACATAATTATAGAATTTTAATAAAATTTAACCACTCTGGTATTTTGGGTATAAATTTTATAATAATTATTGAAATGGTGAAATTATTTTTTCTATGGAATAATATGGTTGTGTTCGTCAACATTATCAATAGGGTGATTTGTTGAGTAGATAATTTAGGGGCCAAAAAAGCCACTCAATTTGAAAAATAATTTTTATTTCAAAATCGATGCATCTTTAATAAATGATGCATAAAGATTCCCAATAGTCAAATAATGAAGTAATTACACATAAAAAATAAATATTATTTTATTAAACCATCTATTTAATTATCATCATTAAATTAGTTCATTAGTATGTTCAAGTGGCGTGTACAATTAAATGAATCTGAATGGACACATCATCCAGAAAATGTTTGTTTTTGTATTTCTAAAACAGTTTTGTCACCTAGTTTTAACATTATATAATATTATTTAGTTTTATATATAACACTATTTTGAACAAAAGTTATGTAGAAATACATTCATTATTTGGCCTGTATTTGACCCAAAACTAAGACATCCTTCACGATATAGAAACTGGCGATCACCATGGCAACCCCATTTTCCTTTCTATTTCAGTCATAAAATTAATTTAAGAGGATGGATAGATTTAAAGAGTGATATTTTCTATAAAATAAATTATTAATGATATTATATTTACATGAATTAATCAATAAATAAAGGAAAAAATTCCAAGTGGTGGTGGGTAGTGAATATATGATGGAATTTCACCTTTTGAGTTTGTTATTTTCATTGTGAACTATTTCATTTTGAATTATCCAAGATTTTTTTAATGAATAAGGTATATTTATTTATAATTTTTATTTTATTAATTTTTTTTCCGTATATTCTAACAAATTATTATTGTAAAATAGTTTTCTTGTTATTTTAACTTATTTGGACGAGGTCTCCCAATTTAGAAAAACAAGTAAATCTTATTTCAACTACTCAATTGTTTTTGGGAAATTATATCACTTTCATAAGAGGATAGAAAAACCCTATTTTAGTTATCAATTCAATTTCTTGGTAATATAGCTGTACAATTTTTGATATTGAGGTAAAAATTGGATAATTTAATTAGAAGACATTTGTTGACAATGATAAAGGGATGGTATGAGGACTGAAGCTTGTCCACTACTGCTACCTTTATCTTTTTTAAGTCCATTTAAATTCAGATTTAAAATAACTAACATACATTTATTGTGATCATTGTTTCTATAATTAGATTTTTTAACTCATTTATAATATAAATTTCATTGTCTAATATTTAATGAGAAAAAAGTAATTACCTAAGAGTTTGATTACTTAGTTTTAGAACCTACTCATGTGACAACCCCATGGTCAACACTATACTGCATTTTTAAGGGGAAATTATTGATTGGGGTAACCCGAATAAAATAACCAGTGTCAATTTATTGCTGTTTCTATGTGGGTTTCTTAAGATTTTTTGGATTTATTTTGATTATTTTGTTCTTTAAACATAAATGTAGAGTCTTAAAAAAGTGTTTTCACATTAAAAACTTCTTTTCCTAACCTGATTATCAATAATATGAGGATCCAAGTCCTGGTGAATTTTTAAAATTTATGATCTAACCGAATACTTTCAAAATTCAATAAAATAATTTGTTGATTATATAAAATATTAAATAAGTACAAAAAATAGAAATTCTGGCAAATGATTTAAAATAATTGTAATTATTTAAATCTTAAAAATATGATTAAGAAATTAAAAATCTTTTTCGTAACACTTTTTATTTTGATGATCCTTTTGTGGGTGAGTTGAGAAATTATTTGGAATCACTTTTTTTAAATTTATAGAAAGAAATTATCACTAATTCACCAATGGAAATGCCTTTTAAAAATAATAATTATTTGTGAAATTATTACGATGAATTTATTGAAAATAAAATAAAATTTGAAATCCCAATTTAAGAAATTGATTAGTAAAAATATTTATATTAATCCTTGCCCAAAGAGAAAGATAAATGTGATCCATTCAATTTTTACGTTCTTATGGAGGAACCTGAGTTATTTCCCACCTTAATAAAACATTCATCCACTCTAAAAAAATGTATACTTATAAAACATAAGGAGATGTCTTATATTATTATCCACCATTTCCAAATTATTTTGATAACAAATTGTTAATAATTTCTCACTATTTAGGTTTAGTTCTCATTGATTTTCATTGGAATTATTTTTCATATAAATACGATGTGAAATATACAATTGAATAAAAATGGTATTCCCAATAGACGATTTCACTGGTACACCAGAGGATGGTGGTTTTTGGAAAATGTTCAAATTAAAAAACATTTTTGATGATGAAATAGAAGATAAATGACACACTAAGATTAAAATTTAGAAACAAAGGGATAATGTTTGTGAGAAAAAAATTCTTGTGTTGTTTCCCAAATATTTCGGTCTATATTTCACTACATCATATGAACATAAAAATATTTGGGGGGGGGGGAGGGTAATTGAAAAAATATGATTTTGGGAGCTTTTAAAAGCTGGATGATCTGAATAATATTGGAAAACTTTCATCTCCTCTGGTTCATGAGGAAGAAACAGCATTGGCCTTTACAGTATGAATGTTCAACTAAAACTTCCTACATATGGGCACTAGAATCCTAGAAACCACTTGGAGGTTAACACCAAAGATATTTTCCATATATTTATTATTATTATTTTTTTATTTTAATAAAATTTTGAGGCTTGGTTTTTTTCATATTGGTTCACATGTTGCATCTTTTTAGATGATAGATTAAGGATTCCATTTAGAATCCTAGTAGTGTGATTCCTCTTATCTATTTTTTTGTAATGTATTATCTTCTTGATTTTATCTTCACAATTTGAACTACTATGAAAAATGATGAAACTTTAAAAAATAAGTATATGGGAGGAATATCATTGTTTAGATTTATACCATAGTTAGTTTTATTTTAAAGTTACTATTTTTAGTTTCACATTCAATATTTAGGTTTAATAAAACATGAGGGATTGAGAGTAATATAGTTTTTACATTGAAAAACACAATTTATGAACTAAAAGAACTTTATTCATTGAAATAAATTTAAATTATTTCTGAAATATGGTTTTTTCCAAATTCAAATTTTGGAAATTCATGAAAGGACCATTAAATTCTAAATCCCATTCCATTACTGTTTCCCAATATTGAAAATCACTTGATCATGAGGATTCTATCCCATTTTTTGAACTTCTTCACATTCACCCCAAATCAATCGTCATAAAAACCATTTCTATGTCCTCATTATAGACACAATACTATAAATCAATTGGGTAGATATTTAGAAATTTCTCAAGACTATGGCGACCCTTTCATTTATTTGGATGAAAAAAATGCTCCAAACATAAATAATTTATTGAAATTGAAATTTTGTTGTTAGAATCCTTGTGCATAGAAATATAAAATTAATGGGTTTACAATGAAAGAACATAAGGAATATTTTTTAATTTAATCTATATAATAGGAATTGTACGTTGGGTTCATTGAAATATAAAAATCATTATTTTAGAAAAATATCAAATAATCATCCTAATATGATGATTATATTTTTCATTTAATAACGTTTTAGGTTTTTCCATAAAAAAATTCTTTAATTGGTATAAATTTATTATAATATCTCGGAGAAAATGATATAAAAATCAATTTAGAAGAAAATGCATTTTTGAGGAATAAAATGACTTTATTATCATTCTTTGCATTATAATCATATTTAAATGAATGTTAATTCATTAAATAATATTTATAATCTAATTATTTCATTATAATCATTTATATATAGTGATTTATTTAATCTATTAATAAAAATACCAATTTCACACAAAAAAATAGTTTTTTGGAAAAAATATTATTTTTCATTGAAAAGATTTTATCTGCATTTTCAAAAATAGATAATATATTTATGATTTTTTATTAATTTTATTAGGTTAAAATTTATAAATATATTTTATAACATAGTTATACCTATTCATACCATCCAATATAACATCTTGGTTATAAATATAATAAAATAATAATAATATTTTAATAGTATAATATAGTTCGTTGGAAGCTCAATATTTCATAGAAAACATGATATAAAAAAATTTATTTATATATAATATATTTTAAAATATATAGGTGTTATATTATATATGACCACATCTTCTAATATTGATGTTAAAAATTAAATTCTATAAATTCCTATTAACACTTTAAGAGAAGTATTCTCCTTGAATCAGAAGTTTGTCAAAGAAATCATTTTATCTATAGTGTAATCTCTTTGAGAAGATTAACATCCGTCCATAAATACTCTTTTTGTGTAATAATTTAGAAGAAAATTAGGTAAAACATAGACTTTAAGTTGATTAGAGTCAGGGGACCTCGTGATATATTTAAAAAATTATTTTCTTCTCACATGGAACCTTTTTTTCATACACTCCCCTAAATCCATTTATGAAGAGGGTTACTTGAGATACTTTCTTTGTGAAAGGATATTCATAGGGTGATTTTTAAGCCAATATTTCAAACCACCTACCTTAAAACCCGAGGATTTAGTGGATTATATCCCTATGAAAGACAATATAATTTTATTTTAAAATTTGGTTTCATAAATTAGGAATTTATATCATTCTAATGATCTATATTCATGTAATATTTTATAATTATGACATAGTTTTTGAAAAAAATAATTTTACACGAACAAAATATTTCAAGGGTATCTAAAATTCTATTGCACAGGTTTAACCCTTTTAAAAATTCCTACACCATATATGATTTTGTGTAAGGTGACACAGTTTGTGAAATATTTATTATTTGTATAACACACATATATAATCCCCATTCATATGTCTTGATTCAAGACACTCCTCTTAGTTTTTAAAAACATTGTGAGTTAGGATCTTCCTCTTAGTTTCCTTAAATATATCGAGTTGAGATCCTCCTCCTAGTTTCCTTAAATACCATGAGTCAATAAATTACACTTAGTTTCCATTATATATAAACTTATCTCATTGGATTAAGTAAACTAGAAATAGAATCTCATGGCATAATCATCATATAAACTCTTATTTTCTCCTATTTTATGAATCATGAATTCTTACCAACTATTTTCAAACTAAATGTATTGGTACTACCACACAACCTTAAAATATATATCTTTAATTATATGTGTTTTACTTCCATTTCATGTAAAATAAGTTTGATGCCTCCATGAGGTCTAATTCCAACAATGATATCTTCCCATTTCTCCTTCGAGAGGTGGTATATCCCAAATGTGGTCAACCTTACTTTGAAATAAGCCTAAAAAACAAACCCCTTATTTTATGTTTATAAGATTCCCTTTGAGATAGGAATAGTATAACTTATCATTTATTATCTAATAAGTATAGGATAACATATATCTAATTTCCACATGCAGTGACCATAATATGCCCTTATGTCCTGAAATGGGGAAGACAAAACTACTGGGCTCAATAACACTTTTGTATTTTTTATTTTAAAATCAAAACACACATTATTATGAATTTTCTTTTTCTATTTGTTAATAAATTATGTTTTTCTTGTGGAGATTTATTCTCATTACTTTAATGTTCTTAAAAATTTTAGGTTTTAACCTATTTTTTATAATAAGAACCCATATGTAAGTTCATTTAATAGACAATAGAGTGTTGTGGTGGGGTGATCATTTAATAATAGAGACTGGTGATATATCCATCAGATGATGGAAGAATGAATATGCTGAAATTTTAACAAAACCGAAATAAATTGAAATATAACTGTTAGATTTTTTATGGTGTATGTACAAAAATTAAAACTGATGCTTCAAGTAATATGAGTAAATTATTAGGATGTTGATTTTTATAGAAATTGGATTATGAGTCATGATGTGAAATCAAAATATATACTTAGACCGATCATATTTAAATCCTCTTATTAGTGTGATGTGATATACCAAATTTATCCAAAAAAATCATTCTTTGAATGAAGGAACACTTTATAACATCCTCCATATACCATTACAATGATGGTTAGATTCACCTAATGACTTATGGCCCTCATTCATGTTTTGGTTTGTTTTGAATAATTTTCTTAATCATAAAATTCCTCACCCATAGATTATTTTATCAATTTTGGAATTCACAACCACCATATAAGAAGACACATATATCCTCACTTCATCATCAGAATGAAATCTAAATGATTTTTAATTATTAATAAAATCATCTCATGTTTCAAAATAATAAGAATAAATATCCCCATCGAGGAATCATCTGCCACACTATTGTAAGATTCCATTATAGGGCATCATATGTTAAGAAAAACATATAATGATTCAAGAATGATACAAATTATATGCACACACCCAAATATTTGAGATACTACTAACATGGGAACTCTAATTTGGAGATAACATAGTAGAACTTGACTCATTCACCCCAATAGGTAGGTAACCTAATTAACATAACACTAAATAAACATTGGTAGTAATAGGTTGATTCAAGGTGTTAACTTTAATCCATTTACTAGATAATTCACAATAAATTATACGAGAAAAAAGAGGTATTCTTGGACAGTGGTATAATCCTCTACAAACTGAACCTTCCAATTAATAATTTATTTGTTTATAAGAGAGATAATTCCCACCTCATACCAACCAGTGTTCCCATTCTCTTACTTCTGTAAATCCATTATATGTTAAGAAGAACCTGATCCCAAGTACATGATTCTATACCCTGGTGTGAAAGATTTTTTAGAATTCAAGACAAACTAATAACCAAAAAAATCATATTTATTCATTAATAATGTTAAATAAACACAATGTGAGTGTCTCCAAGGATTCCTAGAGGTTCATTAAATGAATTATTTTTATGAGAGCCTAATAATGAGGCAAAATGAATTTAATCCTGATCAGAAACCTAATTTTTTTTCTTTACCATGCTTATCCACCTTCTCTTTAGATAGAAGAAGGCCCTATGCTTTCTGACCATCCTTGAATAAACCAATACAAATAGAATTACCTTGGTACTAATCTAGAAAAGTAAAGGATAAATCCCTTCATATTTTAATTGAAGGGAGAAGCAATAATCATATTTTCTTCACCTTCTGGAGGCATGAATTTGTTCTCCTGGAAAATTTTAATGGAAATAACCAATGGGTCATCGAATTATGACTAATCAAATACTTCATAAATTGGTTAATACTAAAAAAATAACTATAAATATAAAAAAGGGTTACTCATGAAGTAAGAAAGTCAATAACATTCTTACCCAAATACCATTTATTATTCCTATGAATCCTTGTGCTCAGTTACATAAAAGATCAAACTCTAATTGGTTCGATATATTATATACTTACTATTATTAGTCTTAAAAAAATAAATGTTTATTAGAAAAAGGATAATGCATATTTTCAATATCATAAACAAGAGTTTGTTTATTATTGAGAGAAACACTCTCTCAAGTTACAAGCATCTTGTGCATCATGGAACCATAACTCCAAATAATGTTAGGGAAAATATCCAAATCATTTTGAGACAAAACATTATTGGTTGGATATTTAACTGTTAATTGATCAATGGAGTTTAATTTTTTTCTTATCCGTCGTACATCATAAATTATTACAACATACCATTAATGAATTACCCATGAACTCAATATTCTTATAGAAATATGGGAGTTACCGAAATTCAAAACATAACTGAAGAAAATTATCTGATGAAATTAGAATCACTATATCCAATGAATTATCCAAGAGATCAATTTTTAATATGTTTTTATAAATTCTTATAAATATTTTTCTTTTTTTAATTTTCAATTTTAATTAGTACCCCAACAAATGAAGAAACTTTCCAAAGTATTTATGTGTTCTAGAAAAATAAACCAATCCCATGAATGTGAATCTAGGATTTTTTTGCAATATATTAAACGATATCAATATTAAATAGGGTCCCCAATTCGAAATCTATAAGAACTATATTTTATGTGAAATATAACCTAGTAATCTATCCTTGAGTTTTAGTTCATTTAAGTAAAAAACCATATGTAAATATCCATTTGTAATATATATGATCATCAGGCCATCAAGTTTCCTTCTTCTTACACCTATTAAAAATATATTATACCTATAATAATATAATTAAATTAGTATCATTATTATAAAAAACATTATTATTTTGATATAATTTCTATCATATAAATTTCTTCCATTCATTATAAAATGATAACATTTTCCATGTTATGGTCGGATCACCGCCCCCATGAACGACGTCTTTCATTTTTTATCACCATCTTATGTGCATGGTTATAAAAGTAGATTAAATAAAAAAATATTATTTATGACATTATTAATATTATTTAAATTCAATTAAGTATCTATATTTATAATATTAACAATAACTGATCTTTATAAATTTAATCACCTAAAAAATGAAAATAGGGCCACTTTTCTAACATTGAATCTATTTTGAAAACCCATTGAACTATATTTTTTTTTTGAAACATAGATGGTAAATAAAAAATATATATATATAATTATGGATATGATGAAACTATGATGTATCACCTTTGACCATTATCAATGTAATAAATCATTTATGTAGGAATTTACTGAAAATCTCAAAATAACCAATGGGATATAAATAATATAATAAATAAATAAAATTTGAGAATTATATACCATAAGAATTGAAATACACAAGAAAATGTTAACAAATGAAGTATCAAATAAACATAATATGGTTTTCCGATAGGTTATATGAATATAAAAAAAATCATTACTTGAGGTAAGGGGTTTTTTATATAAATTTGAATTCCTTGAAGCTTGATTCTTATTCTGCCCAAATTTACATTTATATGTTATAAATATGACTATATTGACTTCTAATAACTTTAATAAATTATTAAAAATAGAAGATTCAGTTTTATTTAATTTGCCTCTTTCACCTATCCTTTAACCCATACATTAACCTTG
The DNA here is from genome assembly GCA_963277665.1 of Viscum album. Lineage (NCBI taxonomy): Eukaryota > Viridiplantae > Streptophyta > Magnoliopsida > Santalales > Viscaceae > Viscum > Viscum album. Next base: position 1,388,594,065 of record OY728126.1, on the reverse strand, counting down.
TTGTATGTGTAAATAACCTACCCCTAGTAACCCAAATGTAAGGAATATACTACATCATTGGTACTAGAAAAAAGCAATCACATCCCAAAGGACAGAATAGTTTAGTAATATTGGTAAACTATAGACTTAATTGAATCTCAAATTACATTTAAAAATAAAAAATAAAATAAAATAAAACATTTTATTTTAAAAACACATTATTTCCTTTATAATATCATTTTATGAAAATCATAATTCACTTCCTTTAATCCTAATAAAAAGAAACACATGAAATCGGTGAGCTCAAATGCCTATTAAGGCTATGAACAAATTGAATATAATAATTACGTTGATTTATATTATATTTTACACATTTTTAGGTGTATTTCAATTATTATTACCACAAAATGTTTTTTATTCTATTTTAAATTGATTCATTTTTGAAATTTTCATGTGTTTTGAGATAAGTTGTGGAAATCACCTAATTCTAGAATTTTAAATTTTTTTAATAACTATGGTATTTTGGTAATAAAATTTATAATACTGATATAATTGGTGAAATAATTTTATCTTGGAATAAATGGGTTGTGTTCGTCCATATTTTCAACAGGGTTATTTTTTAGTAGATCATTTAGGGGACCAAAAAAACCACTCAATTTGGAAAATAATTTTTATTACAGAATTGATGCATCTTTAATAAATGATGCATAAAGATTAAAAAATGTTAAATAATGAGGTAATAACAAGTAAAAAAAGAAATATAATTTGATTAAAAAATTTCAATTTAATTACCAAGATTAAATTAGTTCATTAATATGGTCAAGTGGCGTGTACAATTAAAAGAATCTGAATGGTCGCTTCAACTAGAAACTATTTTTTAGTATTTGGAAAACAGATTTCTCACCACGTTTTAACATTAGATAAAATTTCATAGGAGGATATATCCAAAAATTCTGTAAAACATTTATGTAGAAAAAATGCATTATTTGGCCTATATATTACCCAAAAATGATCCATCTTTTAGGGAAAAAAAAATCTGGACATCACCCTAGCCACCCCATTTTTCATTATATTTATTTCATCAAATTCATTTGAGAGGATGGATACATTGATAAAGTGATATATTTTTTAAAATATATTATTGATGATATGATTATTACATTAATTAATCAATAAATTAAGGAAAAAGCACAAGGTGATGGTGGAAAGTGAAGATACGATGTGATTTCCCCTTTTGGGTTTGTAATTTTTATTGTGAACTATTTCCTTTTGAATTATCCTTGAAATTTTTATTTTGGATGAATAAGGTAAATTTATTTATACTATTTATTTTATTATATTTTTTAGTATGTTTTATAAAATTATTATTGTAAAATAGTTGTCTTATTGTTTTAACTTTTTTGGGTGAGGTCTCCCGATTTAGAAAAACTAGTTAATCTTATTTCTATTACTTGGAGGTATTTAGGAAATCATATCCCATTAGTAAGAGAAAAAAAACCCTATTTTATGTTTAAATTTTATTTCTAGGTAATATTGGTGTAAAATTTGAGGTATTGAGGTATAAATTGGATAATTTAAGTAGAAGGAATTTTATAGACAATGATAAAGGGATGGTCTGAGGATTGAAGCTTGTCCACTACTACTACATTTAGCTCGATTTTTTATCCTAGGATGATTCTGATTTATAATAACTAACATATATTTCATGTCATCCTTTTTTTCTATAATTTAACTTTTTTAACTCATTTATAATCCCAATTTTATATTCTAATATTAAATGAGAAAAAATTAATAACCCAAGAGTTTGATAAAGCAGTTTTATAACATTCTCATGTGACAACCCCATGGTCACTATTATACTTCATTTTTAAGGGGAAAATATTGAATGTGGTAACATGTCTAAATTAACTAGAATAAATTTTTATCTATTTCTTGGGGGGTTTTAGATGATTTTTTGATTTTTTTGTTGAATTTAATGTACTTTATACATTAATGTAGAGTCTTAAAAAACGGGTTTTTACATTAAATACTTCTATGATTAGACAGATTATAAAAAATATTAGGATCCAATTTATGATGAATTTTTAAAATTTAAGATACAAAAATATAGTTTCAAAATTCTAAAAAAAATGGTGATTCAATAGAATAATAAAAAAGTAAGAAAAAATGGAAATTCTGGGGAATGATTTAAAATAATTGAAATTATTTAAAGCTCAAAAAAATGATGAAGAAATGATAATTTTTTCCCTACAAACATTAATTTTGAAGATCCTTTTATGGGTGATTTAGTAAATTATTTTGAATTACTTTTTTCATATTTAACGGATGAAATTATAACAGATTCACCAATGGACGTGTCTTTTGAAAATAATAAATATTTGGAAAATTATTGGGATGAAATTATTCAAAATTAAATTCCATGTGAAATCCCGTATTAAGAAATTGACGATTAAGAACCTTTATATGAAACCTTATCCAATGAGGAAGAAAAACTGCAGCCATTCACCTTTTAAGATCATATGGAAAAACATTAGCTATTTACCACTTTATTACAACTATTAGCCACTCTAAAAAAACGTGTATGTTAAAAAAATATATGGACATGTCTTAAATTTTAATCTACATTTTTATATTATTTTGATAATAACTTTTTAACAATTTCCCTTTATGTAGATTCAGTTCACACTGATTTTTGAGTGGACTTATTTTCATATAAAGATGATGTGAAATATAAAATTTAATGAAAATGGTGTGACCAATATAAGAATACATTGGAACACATGAGGATTGTGGTACTGATAAAATGTTTCAATAAGAAATCATTTTTGATGAAGAAATTGAAGATAAACGACATACAATGACATAAATATAGAAACCAAGGGATATTGTTTGTGAGAAAAAATTCTTGGGACATTTCTCTTATATTTTGGTCTATCATTCACTATATCATAAGAGCATCAAATTCTTGGGGGGGGGGGGGGGGGGTAACTGAAAAAATCTGATTTTGGGAGCTTTAAAAAGATGGCTGATTGGAATAATATAAGAAAAGTTTCATATCCTATGGTTTATGAGGAAGAAACTGCACCCACCCTTAAATTAGGGATGATCAACCAAAACTTCTTGAATTTGGGTAGTGTAATCCTATCACCCACATAGGGGTTAACACTAAGGATATTTCCCATATATTTATATTTATTTACTAATTTGTTAATTTTAATTTTTTTATGCATGGTTTTTTATGTTGGCTTCCATGTTGCAGCTTTTTGGATCTTATATTAAAGCCTCCATTGCTCAATAAAAACCTAGTTTTATATTCCCTATCCTCTATTTTTTTAATGTCTTATCTTCTCTATTTGTTCTTAAAAATTATAAATACTATGAACAATGATTAAATTTTAAAAAATTGTTATGGGATAGGAATATCCTTGGTTATATTTATAATTTTATGTGTTTTATTTTAATGATACTATTTTTAGTTTCACTTTCAATATTAATGTTTAATAAAACTTGTGAAATTCAATGTAATATAATTAATACATTTAAAACTAGTATTTATGAATTGAAACAACTTCATTCATGGAACTAAATAAAAATTATTACTGAAATACGGTGTATTCCACATTAAAATTTTGGGAATTCATGAAAGGACCATTGAATTCTGAATCCAATTCCATGAATGTTGTCAAATATTGTAGATCAATTGATCATGAGGAATCTAACCCATTTTTTCATATTCTTTAAATTCACCTCACTTCTTGAGTGAAAAAAAGAAATATTGTTTTAACTTTAAATTTCCTTTTTTTCTTAGAAAACCGGTGTACTTTAATAATATTTTGATTAAAATGATCAAGGAAATTTATTTGTGATTGAAATACAGTATTTAAAAAATTTAATATTCTTTACTCATCCTAACTTATACATTTGAACATTATGAGGCCTTAGTAACAGTTTAATACCTGTTAGAGAGTGACATTACAAGGAAATTTCCATATCCAACCCCCACTTAATGTGTATTGCCAAAAATGAAGATATCTCATTTACCCATAATGGAAACCATAAAGGTATTCCATAATTGAAAAATAAAGAAGCATATGGAAAAAATAAACATAATATATATCATATATAAATATATTTACATCTTAATGGCCACCATGAAATGTGTTAGAAAAATATTGAACAATCATTGTTTCTTGAGGTAGAAATTTACCATCCACAGAAATAGTATGTTCTTTAACCGTTAGATGGAGGTGTGTGTAAGTGTAGCTCGAATACTTATCATAACTACATCCTAGTATATTTATGATACTGGTGTTGTCACAAAATAAAGGAATAAAAAGAGTTTAGGGGGTTGGAGAAGCAAAATAAAACAAAAGAACATAAGAGAAAGCATTACCTTTAAATCGGGAAACTTCTCTTGGTTTGAACCAAAAGGGTTTCTTGAAGAGATTTCCACCTAATTTAAGGATTCTTTGATGAAGATATGGATGTGGAGATATGAGATGTGTAGAGTTTGGGCGAGCCAATGGCTTGAGAGGTGTGGGTATGGTGGTAGAGGTGGGGGCCTTTTATAAAAGCGATGAGGGGCACTCTTGGAATTTTATAAAATGTTACTTTATTATAAAATGAGTTTCTATTTTTAAAGGTCCCACAAAGATATATTTTGACTATAAGGTGATAAGGGTTCTAAATCCACCCATCCAATAGGTTTTTGACAAGTGAAAGTCTTATATTTTACATTATCTTCTCATTTTATTTAAATCGTTCATTAATGAGATAATCGTTGCATCATCAAGGTGTCGTAAATTAATTAATTAATTTAATGTCTAAAAATTATAAAAAAATACTATGATGTAGGAAATATTTATATATTTATAATTAATATTTATAGTTAAAAATATGACTTGTATAACCCCATGTAAAAATTGTTTTAGTAAAACAATACATGTTTGTGACATTTTTATTTTAACTTTAAATAAAATGTTATTAATGTCATTTTCTTACCCAAGTGGATCCATGGGGTCCCAAAGTTGACCCATGGATTTTCGTGGCCGGCCATGACTTATAAAATAAGGGTAGGACATGTGTCAAGGTAATTTCATATTATTATAACATTATTTTTACGTTAAATTACACTAATTACCTTTAATCACGATTAATAAAACATTAAAGTTACTATTCACCAAAAAATTATTTTCATCCCATTGAACCAAATTTTTCTTACTAATGACAACCATGTATGTCAGATTTTTGAAATTCAATTCACAAAAGTGGTAATGTTTCATTTAAAGGAAAAATCAGTTTTTTAACTACCACATAGTGGTTTTCCTATTCATCAAAAATTAAAGTTTTTCAGAAAAATACCAAAAATTCACTCTAAGATATATTTGATATTCCAAATTCAATGATGATGTATATTATAAAAAATTTAAATAATATAAGGTCATTAATTAATTTAATAATTAATTCTCATTTTGAAAACAAATATCGTGTTTTTAAGAAAAAAATATATCAAAAGATTTACACTAGTTAAAGTCCAATTTCAAAGTGAAATTAATTTCAATTACCACCATTGGATTAAATGGTGAAAATATATTCTAATTGTTTATTAAAACCAATTAAAAATATAATCTAATCATATAAATAAATTAGATTAAAAAGAGGTTTTGAAATAAAACACAACATTTTTCCGTTATTCATTAAAAATGAACTTTATCGGAAAAATAACAAAAACCTATACAAAGTAAATTTTGAAATCCTGATTCTAAAGAAGGATATAATTTGGTCCAATAGAATGTATAAGAGTGACCAAAATATTTTTAAATAGGGTTCTCCATCAAAAGGCGATAAAATGACCTTTTAGTGAATATTAAAGTATTTATGCTTAAAATTGAATTCTTTTCTTATTTTAAGCCTTTATCTTTTATTTGATAAATGTAAAAACATTTAACAAACATATATAATCATATTTTAGTTATTTCTATTCATTATATCCAATACAATGGCTACGCGTTAACTACCATTTAAAATAATATTATTATATTATTAGTGTGCAACGCAAGATTTCAAAAAAACTCGTTGTTGCGTATCAGGTACGTTATCGAACATAGAAACCCCTTTAAAGTAAAATTAATATTTAATTCAAAAAAATTAATAAATATGAAAATGTATTATTCTTTATTTACCTAGTATGTTACATCCTTCCCCCCTTTATGGAATTTCCTCCACACAATTTTAAAATTGGGCTCGAAAACTTCATTGAAAGCCCCACATCAGAAAAGTAGTCAATAAAAATATCACTTTAAAATAAAGAAAAAGAGATAAAATGGTCACCCGAGACAAAATATACTAGGATTCCATGAAAACATGGATATGCAGTAGAAAACAAACCATCATGTTGTGATGGAGAGTGATAGAAAACATGTCTAGGAGAAAGTTAACCACCGGAAAATCACGAACTTGTGATTGGTTAAACGGTATTTGATTCCCCTATAGGAAAAGTTAACAGACAATGTTTTTGTTTTAAGTTTATTTTCATTGAAGAATTTATTTATGGGCTTAACTAAAAAATAAGTAAACATACTTACTTGTCATGTATACTTTCATCTTTTACTGGAATTTTAACACAGACTCATATTTCTTCCAAAAGATGAGTATTTAGGAAGACTTGTTTGCATTAAGGGTGCTAAAATCAACTTCGAGAGAATGACATAATCCACAAAAGATGAACTATATATTTCCCATGTCTTTAGAACTTATGAAAAACCAAAATGGTTAGTACAAGATCAGATAATACCTAAAAGGATAATATTTTACAAAAATAAAGAACTACTCTTAATCTCCAAAATTTGTCCAAGAAAACCAAAAGTTCACCAAAGACCATTCAATAAACAGCTATCCATAAAATTCTTCAATGTAATCAAAACTAAGATTGAAACCAAAATCTCTGAAGGATTTGATCACATAGTCTTCAAATATAAATCTTAGCATTTATCTCCAAATAACATATATTTCTCTTAAAGTCTCGTATTGAAAAGTAATTAACATAATCCCATATTCTCCATGATAGGTTAATAATTTTCATAAATAAACCAAATCGTCATATGTCCATAATCAAAACATAGATTCTTCCAAAATAAAATTCCACCATTTCTCCTCAATTGAAAACCCAAAGAATTCTATTTTCTATAGGCATATATTGTTTCCACGAAAGAGAGAACATCTTCCAAAATAACCTTTATTACTCAGTCACCAAATCATTTTCCTACGCTATAGATATCCATTTAATAAAACATAAGTTACCAAAATCAACTTATTCTTGATCCATAAAATCATTTAACTAAAATAATAAGTCATACTTTCCAGGGACTTCACGTAGGCTTGTGGTAGGCCATACTCCCTTATCTCCCTTCGGTTGTGGGTTCGATTCATGTGGCATTGCCAGCTGCGACGGGTAGTCCCCCATCTTACGGATTGTCCTTTTATTAAATCTCAAAAATAACCCTAACATGTTTTAACCTAAATGGTTTCCTTATACCTCTAATTTTCATCCAAATTCATTATGATCTCAACATCTTAATTCTTGAAGTCTTATTCCACCATCATAAGATAAAATAAAACGATCCCCAAAAATGAAGAACATCATACCTTGATCATGGTGTCCATTTGGTTTCATCGTCATCTTGTTCACGTAGGTAGAAGGTCCATGCGTCACAACAATGAATTAGAGATCCTTCAAAATTATTTGCCTCCTTCATCAAATTACACCTTGTACAAAATGGGTCATATGGGTGTTCACAGAAAAATAGTTTTGGAAAATAATTATGTATGAAATACAATTTCAAAACATCTGATAAGACATAATTTCTATAAAATAGTCTGACCGAATTTGAGTTGAAACATTTAATTAGCGGTCCTTTTAAAATACCAAAGGTTTGTGCTGAGAGACTATATTTTAAAATCAAATATAAATAGGTTGCAGAAGGTTCTCCTTCTTCAAAACCATCTTTAAAATCATAATATTCTTCAAACTCTTATGATAAGGTAAAATATTTGAAATTACCTTGATAATATTTAACTTTCTTTAAAATATGAGAATATTGTGAAAATAGGATTTATCTAAATACAACCCATGATCCACGATGATAACGAGGTATAGTAGAGGTGTTTGATATCTCAAACACCTACATTCAAGTGAGTTTTATGCTAGAAAACGTTTCACAATTATTCGAACATGACTTTGTAATAATTATTGCAAGAAAGTTATCAGGAAGAGATAAGAATGTCATTGGAGATCCTCCCCTTCCATTTCCTTGATGTGAAAAAGTTATAAAACAAGGATTTAACTAAGATAATAAACATAGGGACTAATCATGAGTTTAACTAAAACTCCTAATCCCTAAAGTTGTCTAAATCGACCTTTGATACCAACTATAAGTCTCCAGCCTTAAACATTACTTAGTATTGAGTTATTCAAGAATTCACATTGGGGATCTTTTCAGGTTTAGAGTTTTATAGAAATAGGTCCTAAAATCCTGCATTATATTCCACATTTAAACAAGGTGGTTACAACAAAGACAACATTCATTTTTTCCATCAATGAAAACATATTTTAATAAATCATGTATTCTTTCTTGACACTTCCTCGATACTATCATCACATCATGTACCTTTCCCTTGACCTGTGAAAAACAATTCAAAAACCTGGGATGAGCACAAAAATCTCAGTAAGGTTTATAAAATAAGGAAAGGAAACATTAACCCATCAATAAATACAAAGCAATGAAACCAAAACTTTTCATTCATAACATACCTTACGAAATTATAAGATTTATGAGTAACACACAAAAATCATAAATCATAGAGGTAACTTATGGAATCCATATATAACTTGCATTGTAGATATCACAGCTACATAGGGAGTCACATTTGGAATACCCATCACAGTATATTCCTTAAATCTCTAAGGAGAAAAATTAACGTTTACCTCTGTCTCGTTACCCAATGCATTGAAGAGCTATCTCGGGCTCACCCACCCTAGGTTTATCACAGAACCAACCATATACGTAACAATGGCCATGAACCATAACATAATCATAACATATAACTTACGTATAAAGGAAAGATAACATTCCCACATTGTAATAACAACATAACATTATAAGATATTGAAATAATGAATCCATTCTAAAAACCATTTTCAAAACCATTTAAAACATTTAATAAAGAGATTTTGGAATCAAAGTGTCCCATACCACTTTGAAGATTTTAAAATTTTAAACCATTAATATCCATACAAATAAATCCTTGAAACCATTTTGAAAACGTGGATATTAATGAGAAATATTTATAAGAATAAATCATTAAAATATTTAAAACGATATTTTAGTTAAAGAGTTTTTAACAATATGAGAGACACTTGAATACAAATAATTGAGGAAACAAATTAATCATAACTTCATAATATCTTGAGAATAAAGGTATTCATGATATAATATTCCAAAGGACAGTATATACACCATATAAGAGTGAATTTTTTCATAAAAACAATGAATTCTCAATAGAAATGTACAGTGAGATGAAATCCCTTATAAAGAAGGTTTCCTTAAATTAAGTATAAATCAATCTTCTAATTATGTGTGAAAAATATAAATACATCCAATATATATGGATGTTAAGTTTAAAACAATCAGAGGTCAATAGAACATATTCATAGGATGACATATTCAATAACTACAAGTTGAACCCAAAGAAATCTAAATTGGGATAAGAAGTTCCCCTCTAAAAATTCGACAGCCTAACGACGTCACATTAAAATTCAGAAAATGAGTTTATGAGAAAAAAAATGGTATCTCATCACTTTGAAATATATTTTACATCAATAAGTATATATAAGAACATATCCCAAAATAATAAGATGTAAATTAAAAGACATAACAAAAGAAGTCTTTTAAAAAGGGGAGGGGGAAAGGTTCCCTTACCGATTTGGGTAACTTCCGAAACGTACACCCCATGAAATAAGGGTCATAAACGTAAGATGTGAATACCAATAATTTAAATTATATTACAGAAAGAATACAATCATGGTCATTACAACACCACACAAGAGTAAATATTGTCAAATATAGCATGAATCTCAGGGGAATGAAAGTGAGATGAAAAATCCCTTACGAAAACTCAACAGCCTAACGGCGCCACATAAAACTTCCAAAAATGGATTGACGAAATCAAAAAGGGTCTCTCATAATATTAAAATAAAATGTACAGTATTAGGAATATAAAATAACATCCCCCAACATAGTAAAGAGGAACTTAAAAGAAATGACATAAAAGAGAGTACTTAAAAACAAAGAGAGAGGTAGGACCCCTTACCTCATGTCTGACTTGACTCGATCGTTCTTTAATCTCCTGAATAATAAACTAGAGTTAATTTATACTTTATTAAGAACCTTTTTTACGTTCATTATTCCTTTTATATCACTTATTAACATGTTATTAACATTATGTAATTATTTATGTTAATAACGGTCATTTTGTCGACCATTGGTACTTGAGTCAAAAATAAACTTCTTATAATATCAAGTTGTCCATGTGGTAAAATATCCATTATATCCATAATTATATTAATGATGTAGATATCATATATATCCAGTATATAAACGAATTTATAATATTACATAACATTTAGAGGTAAGAAATGAAATACATCGTTCATGGAGACGGTAAGCCGTACATACACATGAACACTAATTTCATTTATATTTTGTATTTATTGAAATGAAATCATAATGATATTAAGGTCTATTATGATTAAAGTATAATTTCATATATATAATCATTAACGCCATCCTTTCTACATCCCACATATGACATTAACGAATCAAATCACTATGAGGGGGCAGTAGTCCGCACTTCCTAAAATAAAGATATCGCGTTTACCCATATTGGGGACCATAAAGGTATGAAATAAATAATAAATACAGAAGAATATGGAAAAAATAAACACAATATATATCATATATAAATATAGTTACATCTTAATGGCCACCATGAATGTTTTTAGAAATTTTTTGAACAATCATCGTTTCGTGAGGTAGAAATTCGCCATCAACAGAAACAGTATGTTATTTAACCATCAGACGGAGGTGTGTGTAAGTTTAGCTCGAATAATTATCATAAATAAATCCTAGTATATTTATGATACTGGTGTTGTTACAAAATAAAGGAATAAAAATAGTTTAGGGGGTTGGAGAATCAAAATAAAACAAAAGAACATAAGCGAAAACTTTACCTTTAAATCTAGTAACTCCTCTTAGTTTGAACCAAAAGGGTTTCTTGAAGAGCTCTCTACCTAGGTTAAGGCTTATATGATTAAGAGAGTGATGTGGAGATATGAAATGATCAGAGTTTGGCCGAGCCAATGGCTTGAGAGATGTGGGTATGGTGGTAGAGGTGGGGGGCTTTTATAAGAGGGTGGAGGGGCACTCTTGAAATGTTATAAAATGTAACATTATTATAAAATGAGTTTCTTATTTTAAAGGTCCCAAAAAGCTATATTTAGAGTATAAGGTGATAATATTTATAAATATACCCATCGAATAGGTTTTTTACTAGTGAATGTCTTAGATTTTACATTATCTTCTCATTTTATTTAAATCGTTCATTAATGAGATAATCATTGCATAATCAAGGTGTCATAAATTAATTAATTTATTTAATGTATAAAAATTAAAAAAAAACAATGATGTAGGAAATATTTTTATATTTTTAATGAATATTTATAGTCAAAAATATGACTTGTATAACCCCATGTAATTTTTTTTAGTAAAATAATAATGTTTGTTACATTTTTATTTTAACTTTAAATAAAAAGTTATTAATATCATTTTCGTACCAAAGTCGCTCCATGGGGTCCCCAAGTTGACCCATGGATTGTATTGGTCGTACATAACTTATAAAATAAGGTTAGGACATGTTTCAAGGTAATTTAATATTATTATAACATTATTTTTACCTTAAATTAGACTAATTACCTTTAATCGTGATTAATAAAACTTTAAAGTTACAATTCACTAAAGAATTATTTTCATCCCATTGAACCAAATTTTACTTACTAATGACAACCATTTATGTCGGTTTTTTGAAATTCAATTCATAGAAGTGTTAATGTTTCATTTAAATGAAAAATCATTTTTTTAACTATCACTTACTGGTTTCACTATTCATAAAAAAATGATGTTTTTTCAGAAAAATACCAAAAATTCACCCTAAGAGATATTTGATATTCCAAATTAAAATATGATGTCTATTTTACAAAATTCAAATCATATAAGTTTCAATAATTAATTTAATAATTAATTCCCGTTGTCAAAACAAATAGCATGTTTTTAAGAAAACAAATATATCAAAAGATTGACACTAGTTTAAGTCCAATTTCAAAATGAAATTAATTCCAATGACCACCATTGGATTAAATGGTAAAAATATATTCTAATTTAAATTTAAAACCAATTCCAAAGATAATCTAATCATATAAATAAATTATATTAGAAATAGGTTTTGAATTAAAATACAACATTTTTCACTTATTCATTAAAAAAGAACTTTATCGGAAAAATAACAAAAACATACACAAAGTAAATTTTGACATCCTGATTATAAATAAGTATTTAATTTGGTCCAATAAAATGTATAATATTGGCCAAAACTATTTAAAAGAGGGTTCTCTATCAAAAGGGGATAAATAGACCTTTTAGTGAATATTGGAGTATTTATGGTTAAAATTGAATTCTTTTCTTATTTTAAGCATTTATCTTTTATTGGATAAATGTAAAAACATTTAACAAACATATATAATCATATTTTAGTTATTTCTATACATTATTTCCAATACAATGGCTACATGTTAACTACCATTTAAAATAATATTATTATATTATTAGTGTGCAACGTAAGATTTCAAAGAAACTCGTTGTTGCGTATCAGGTACGCTATTGAACATAGAAACCCCTTTAAAGTAAAATTAATATTTGAGTCAAAATTATTAATAAATATGAAAATGTCTTATTATTTATTTACCTTGGATGTTACATCTTATGTCAATTTGAATTCCATGAGGCTTTCTTCTTATTATGAACCGATTAACTTTATATGTTATAAATATGATCATATTAAATTTTTATAACATTAAAAAATTATAAAAAATAGAAGATTCATTTTTATTTAATCTGTCCATTTCATCTATTCTTTAAATCACACGTTAAAAATGTTTTAAATTTAAATAACCTACCCTTATTAAACCATATTCAATGGATATACTATATCATTAGTACTGGATAAAATCAATCACATCCCAAATGACTAAATAGTTTAGTACTATTGGAAAACTAGACAGTTAATTGAAACTAAAATTAGAATTTAAAAAATTAAATAAATCATAATATTTTCTTTGAAAACAATATTATTTTCTTATGAATATCCCTTTATGAAAATCATAATGCACTTCCTAAAATCCAAATAAAAGGAAACATATGAAATGGGTGAACTCAAATGCCTATTAAGGGTATGCCTATACAAGAAGATAATAATTAAAGGGATTTATGTTATATTTTATATATTTTCATAGGTATTTCAATTATTATTACCTATAATTTTTTTAATTCTATTTTAAATTACATTGTTTTGGAAATTTTGAAGTGTTTTGAGCTTAGTTGTGGAAAGGACCTAATTATAGAATTTTAATAAAATTAACCACTCTGGAATTTTGGGTATAAATTTTATAATAATGATTGAATTGGTGAAATTATTTTTTCCATGGAATAATATGGTTGTGTTCATCAACACTTTAAATAGGGTGATGTGTTGAGTAGATCTTTTAGGGGCCCAAAAAGCCACTCAATTTGAAAAATAAGTTTTATTGCAAAATCGATGCATCTTTAATTAATGATGCATAAAGATTCCCAATAGTTAAATAATGAAGTAATTACACCTAAAAAATAAATATTATTTTATTAAACCATATATTTAATTATCATCAATATATTAGTTCATTAGTATGTTCAAGTGGCATGTACAATTAAATTAATCCGAATGGACACATCAGCCAGAAAATTTTTGTTTTTGTATTTCTAAAATAGTTTTTTCACTTAGTTATAACATTATATAATATTATTTAGCATTATATATAACACTATTTTGAACAAAACTTATGTAGAAATACATTCATTATTTGTCCTGTATTTAACCCAAAACTAAGACATCCTTCAGGATATAGAAACTGGCGATCACCATGGAAACCCCATTTTCCTTTCTATTTCTTTCATAAAATTAATTTAAGAGGATGGATAAATTTAAAGAGTGATATTTTCTATAAAATAAATTATTGATGATATTATATTTACATGAATTAATCAATAAATAAAAGAAAAAACTCCATGTGATGGTGGGTAGTGAAGATCTGATGGGATTTCACCTTTTGAGTTTGTTATTTTCATTGTGAACTATTTCATTTTGAATTATCCAAGATTTTTTTAATGAATAAAGAATATTTATTTATAATTTTAATTTTATTCAATTTTTTTCAGTATATTCTAACAAATTATTATTGTAAAAAAGTTTTCTTGTTGTTTACACTTCTTTGGATGAGGTCTCCCTATTTAGAAAAACAAGTCAATCTTATTTCGACTACTCAAAAATGTTTGGAAATTAGATCACATTCATAAGAGGATAGAAAATACAATTTTAGTTATCAATTCAATTTATTGGTAATATAGATGTATAATTTGAGATATTTAGGTAAAAATTGGATAATTTAATTAGAAGACATTGGCTGACAATGATAAAGAGATGGTATGAGGACTGAAGCTTGTCCACTACTGCTACCTTTATCTTTATTTTTTAGTCCATTTAAATTTAGATTTAAAATAACTAACATACATTTATTGTGATCATTTTTCTATAATTAGATTTTTTAACTCATTTATAATCCCAATTTCTTTTTATAATATTTAATGGGAAAAAAGTAATTACCTAAGAGTTTGATTACTTAGTTTTAGAACCTACTCATGTGACAACCCCATGGTCACCACTATACTACATTTTCAAGCGGAAATTATTGATTAGGGTATCCCGACTAAAATAACCAGCATCAATTTATTACTATTTTTATGTGGGTTTCTTAAGATTTCATTGATTTATTTTGAATATCTTGTACCTTAAACATAAATGTAGAGTCTTCAAAAGGGTTTTCACATTAAAAACATTTTTTTATCCTGATTATCAACAATATGAGGATCCAAGTCCTAGTGAATTTTTAAAATTTAAGACCTAACAGAATACTTTGAAAATTCAATAAAATAATTTTTTGGTTCAATAAAATATTAAATAAGTACGAAAAATAAAAATTCTAGAAAATGATTTAAAATAATTGTAATTATTTAAAGATTAATAATATTATTAATAAATTAAAAATCTTTTCCCTAACACTTTTTATTTTGAAGATCCTTTTGTGGGTGAGTTGAGAAAATATTAAGAATCACTTTTTTCAAATTTATAGAATGAAATTATCATTAATTCACCAATAGACATGTTTTTTGAAAATAATAATTATTTATAAAATTATTGGGATGAATTTATTGAAAATAAAATTAAATGTGAAATCCCTTTTTAAGAAATTGATTAGTAAAAATATTTATATTAATCCTTGGTCAAAGAGAAAGAAAAAGATTATCCATTCACTTTTTAAGATCATATGGAGGAACCTGAGCTATTTCCCACCTTAATAAAACCTTCATCCACTCTCAAAGAAACATGTATACTGAGAAAACATAAGGATATGTCTTATATTTTGATCCACCATTTCCATATTATTTTGATAATAATTTGTTAATAATTTCTCCCTATTTAGCTTTAGTTCACATTGATTTTAAGTGGAATTATTTTTCATATAAAGACAATGTGAAATATAAAATTGAATAAAAATGGTGTTCCCAATAGAAGATTACACTGGTATAGTAGAGGATGGTGGTTTTTAGACAATTTTCAAATTAAAAATCATTTTTGATGATGAAATATAAGATAACTGACACACTAAGATTAAAATTTAGAAATAAAGGGATAATTTTTGTGAGAAAAAAACTCTTGTGTTGTTTCCCAAATATTTCGGTCTATATTTCACTACATCATATGAACATAAAAATCTTGGGGGGGGGGTTAATTGAAAAATTATGATTTTGGGAGCTTTTGAAAGCTGGATGATCTGAATAATATTGGAAAGCATTCATCTCCTCTGGTACATGAGGAAGAAACTGCATTGACCTTTACATTATGAATGTTCAACTAAAACTTCCTACATATGGGCACTAAAATTCTAGAAACCACATGGAGGTTAACACCAAGGATATTTCACATTTATTTATATTTATTATTTATTTATTTTAATAAAATTTTGAGGCTTTGTTTTTTTTTCAGGTTGGTTCCCATGTTGCATCTTTCTAGATGATAGATTTAGGATTCCATTTCTCAATAAAAACCTAGTTGTGTGTTTCCTCTACTCATTTTTTTGTAATGTATTATCTTCTTGATTTTATGTTCACAATTTGAACTACTATTAAAAATGATGAAACTGTAAAAAAGATGTATATGGGAGGAATATCCTTGTTTAGATTTATACCTTAGTTAGTTTTCTTTTAAAGTTACTATTTTTAGTTTCACTTCCAATATTTAGGTTTAATAAAACATGAGTGATTTAGAGTAATATAATTTGTACATTGAAAACCACTATTTATGAACTAAAACAACTTGATTCATTGAAATAAATTTAAATTATTAAAGAAATATGGTTTATTCCAAATTCAAATTTTGGAAATTCATGAAAGGACTATTAAATTCTAAATCCAATTCCATTAATGTTTCCCAATATTGATAATCACTTGATCGTGAGGCTTCTATCCCATTTTTTCAAATTCATCACATTCACCCCACATCAATGGTCAAAAAAACCATTTCTAAGTCCTCATTATAGACACAATACTATAAATCATTTGGGTGGATATTTAGAAATTTCTCAACACTATGGCGACCCTTTTATTTATTTGGATGAAAAAAATCAATGTTCCAAACCCAAATCATTTATTAAAATTGAAAAGTTGAGGTTGGAATCCTTGTGCATAGAAATATAAAATTAATGGGTTTACAATCAAAGAATATACATAATATGTTTTTAATTTAATCTATATAATAGAAATTGTACGTTGGGTGCATTGAAATATAAAAATAATTATTTTAGTAAAATATTAAATAATCATCCTAATATGATTATTAAATTATTAATTTAATAACATTTTATGTTTTTCAAAAAAAAATTCTTTAATTGGTATAAATTTATTATAATATCCTTGAAAAAATGATATAAAAATCAATTTAGAAGAAAATATATTTTTGAGGAATAAAATGACTTTATTCTCATTTATTTATTGATAACCATAATTAAATGAATGTTAATTCAGTAAATAATATTTATAATCTAATTATTTCATTATAATCATTTATATATAGTGATTTATTTAATATATTAATAAAAATACCAATTTCACACAAAAAAATAGTTTTATGGAAAAATATCATTTTTCATTGAAAATATTTTATCTGCATTTACAGCCAATAGATAATAAATATCTGATTTTGTATTAATTTTATTTGGTTAAATTTATAAATATATTTTATAACATAGTTATACCTATTCATACCTTCCAATATAACATCTAGGTTATAAATATAATATATTAATAATTATTTTTTAATAGTATAATATAGTTCGTTTGAAGTTAAATATTTCATAGAAAACATGATATAAAAAATATTTTTATTTATATATAATATATTTTAAAATATAGTGGTGTTATATTATAAATGACCACATCTTCTGGGATAGATGTTACAAATTAAATTCTATAAATTTCTATTAACACTTTAAGAGAAGGATTCTCCTTGAATCAAAAGATTTTCAAAGAAATCATTTTATCTATAGTGTAATCTCTTTGATATGATTACCATCCATCCAGAATTATTCTTTCAGTGTAATAATTTAGAAGAAAATTAAGTAAAACATAGATTTTATGTTGATTAGAGTCGAGGAACCTCGTGATGGATTTAAAAAATTATTTTCTTCTCACATGGAACATTTTTTCATAAAATCCCATAAATACATTTATGAGGAGGGTTACTTGAGATACCCTCTTTGTGAAAGGATATTCATAGAGGGTGATTTTTAAGCCAACATTTAAAACCACCTACCTTAAAACCCAAGGATTTAGTGGATAATATCCCTATCAAAGACAATCTAATTTTATTTTAAAATTTGGCTTCCTAAATTATGGTTTTATATCATTCTAATGATCTATATTCAAGTACGATTTTCTAATTATGACACAATTTTTGAAACATTATATATGTCGGTTTCTAGGTATTGTTTTGTGAAAAAAATACTTTTACATGTACAAAATATTTCAAGGGTATCTACAAATCTATAGCACAGGTTTCCCCCTTCTAAAAATTCCTACACCATATATGATTGCATGTAAGGTAACACAGTTTGTGAAATATTTCTTATTTGGATAACACACATGTATAATCCCCATTCGTATGTCTTGATTCAAGACAATCCTCTTAGTTTTTTAAAACATTGTGATTTAGGTTTATCCTATTAGTTTCCATAAATATATTGATTTGAGATCCTCCTCCTGGTTTTCTTAAATACCTTGAGTCAATAAATTACACTTAGTTTCCATTATACATAAACTTATCCCATTGGATGCAATAAACTAGAAATAGAATCCCATAGCATAATCATCATACAATCTCTTTTTTTCTCCTATTTCATGAATCATGAATTCTTACCAACTATTTTCAAACTAAATGTATTGTTACTACCACAGAACCTTAAAATATACATCTCTAATTATGTGTGTTTTAATTCCATTTCAAGTAAAATAAATTTGATGCCTCCATGAGGTCTAATCCCTACACTGATATCTTCACATCTCTCCTTCGAGAGGTAGTATATCCCAAATATGGAAAACCTTTCTATGCAATAAGCCTAAGAAACAAACCCCTTATTTGAGGTTTTAAGATTCCCTATGAGATAGGAATAATATAAATTATCATTCATTTTATAATATGTATAAGGTAACATATATCTAATTTCCTCATGTAGTGACTATAAGATGCCCTTATGTCCTGAAATGAGGAAGACCAAACTGCTGGGTTAAATACCACTTTTGTATTTTTTATTTTAAAATCAAAACACACATTATTATAAATTTTATTTTTCTATTAGTAAATAAATTATGATATTCATGTGGAGATTTATTCTCATTACTTTAATGTTCATACAAATTTTAGGTTTTAACCTATTTTTATAAAAAATATCCACATGTAAGTTTATTTAATGGGTAATAGAGTGTTGTGGTGGGGTGATCATTTAATAATAGAGACTGGTGATATATCCATTAGATGATGGAAGAATGAATCTGATGAAATTGAAACTGAACCTAAATAAATTGAAATATAACAGTTAGATTTTTTTTATGGTGTAGGTACAAAAATTAAAACTGATGCTTCAAGTAATATGAGTAAATTATTAGGATATTGATTTTTATAGAAATTTTAGTATGAGTCATGATGTGAAATCAAATTATATACTTAGACCGATCGGATTTAAATCCTCTTATTAGTGTGATGTGATATACCAAATTTATCCAAAAAAAATCATTTTTTGAATGAAGGAACACTTTATAACATCCTCCATATACCATTACAATGATGGTTACCTTCACTAAAATGACTTATGGCCCTCATTCATGTTTTGGGTTGTTTTGAATAATTTTCTTAATCATAAAATTCCTCACCCATGGATTCTTTTATCAATTTTGGAATTCACAACCACCATATTAGAAGACACATATGTCATTACTTCATCATCAAAATGAAATCTAACTGATTTTTAAGTATAAATAAAATCATCTCATGATTCAATATAATAAGGAAAAATATCCCCATCGAGGAATCATCCACCACACTATTGTAAGATTCCTTTAGAGGGACTCCTATATTAAGAGGAACTTATAATGATTCAAGAATAATATGAATTATATGAACACACAAAAATATTTGAGATACTACTCACGGGGGAACTCTAAATTGGGGATTACATTGAAGAATCTGACTCATTCACCCTAATAGGTTGGTAACCTAATTCAAATAACACTAAATAAACATTGGTAGTAACAGGTTTATTCAAGGTGTTAACTTCAATCCCTTTATTAGATAATTCCCACTAAAGTATACGAGAAAAAAGAGGTGTTCTTGGATAGTGGTATAATCCTCTACAAACTAAACCTTCCAATTAATATTTTATGTGTTTATAAGAGAGATAATTCCTACCTCCAACCAACCTATTTTCCCATTCTCTTACTTCTGTAAATCCATTAGATGTTAAGAAAAACTTGATCCCAAGTTCATGATGCTATACCCTATCGAAAAAAGATTTTTTTTAGAATTCAAGACTAACTAATAACCAAAAAAATCCTATTTATTAGTTAATAATGTTAAATAAACCCACTGTGAGTTTCTATAGAGATTCCTAGAGGTTAATTAAATTAATTATTATTATGAGAGCCTACTAATGAGGCAACATGAACTAAATCTTGACGAGAAACCTAATTTTTTTCTTTCCCATGCTTATCCACCTTATCTTTTGCACGAAGAAGGCCCTAAACTTTCTGAACATACTTGAATAAACCAATCAAAATAGAATTACCTTGTCACTAAACTAGAAAAGTAAAGGATAAATCCCTTCATATTTTAATTGAAGGGAGAAGCAATATTCATATTTTCTTCACCTTCGAGAGGCATGAATTTGTTCTCATAGAAAAGTTTAAGGGAAAAAACCAATGGTTCATCGAATTATGACAAATCAAATACTTCATAAATTGGTTAATACAAAAAAATTAACTATAAATATATCAAAGGGTAACTCATGAAGTAAGAAACTCGATAACATTCTTACCCAAATACAATTTATTATTCTCTAAGAATCCTTGTGCTAAGTTACATAAAAGATCATACTCGAATTGGTCAGATATATTATATACTTACTATTATTAGGCTTAAAAAATAAATATTTATTATAAAAAGGATATTGCATATTTTCAATATCATAAACAAGAGTTTTTTTATTATTGAGAGAAACACTCTCTCAAGTTACAGGAATCTTGTGCATCATGGAACCATAATTCCAAATAATGTTAGATAAAATATCCAAATCATTTTGAGACAAAACATTATTGGTTGGATATTTAACTATTAATTAATCAATGGAGTTTAATTTTTTTCTTATCTGTAGTACATATTAAATTCTTACAACATACCATTACTGAATTACCCGTGAACTCACTATTCCTATAGAAATATGGGAGTTCTCGAAATTCGAAACATAACTGAAGACAATTATATGATGAAATTAGAATCACTATATCCATTGAATTATCCAAGAGATCAATTTTTAATAAGTTTTTTTTAAATTCTTATAAATCTTAGGTTTTTTTGTTTTCCAATTTTAATTAGTACCCCAACAACTGAAGAAACATTCCAAAGTATTTATGTGTTCTTGAAAAATAAACCAATCCCATGAATGTGAGTCTAGGATTGTGTTTCCATATATTATAAAATATCAATATTAAATAGGGACGCCAATTCTAAATCTATAAGAACTATATTTTATGTGAAATATAACCTAATAATATATCCTTGAGTTTTAGTTCATCTATGTAAAATACCATATGTAAATATCCATTTGTAATTTATGTGATCATCAGACCATCATGTTTCCTTCTTTTTACACCTCTTAAAAATATATTTTACCTATACTAATATTATTAAATTAGTATAATTATTATAAAATAATTATTATTTGGATATAATTTCTATCATATACCTTTCTTTCATTCATTATAAAATTATAACATTTTCTATGTTATGGTTGGATCACCGCCCCCATGAACAACGTCTTTCATTTTTCATCACCATCTTATGTGGATCGTTATAAAAGTTGATTAATTAAAAAAATATTATTTATGACATTATTTATATTATTTAAATTCAATTAAGTATCTCTATTTATAATATTAACAATAACTGGTCTGTATAAATTTAATCACCTAAAAAATGAATATAGGTACACTTTTCATACATTGAATCTTTTTTGAAAACCCACTGAACTATATAATTTTTTTGAAACATAGATGGTAAATAAATAAATATATATATATATATAATTATGGATATGATGAAACTATGCTATATCACCTTTGACCATTATCAATGTAATGAATCATTTATGTTTGAACTTACTGAAAAACCCAAAATGACTAATGGGATATAAATAATATAATAAGTAAATAAAATTTGAGAATAAATATACCATTAGAATTGAAATACACAAGAAAATGTTCACAAATGAAGTATAAAATAAACATAATATGGTTTTCAAAGAGTTTATATGAAAATAAAATAAAATTCATTACTTGAGGTAAGGGTTTCTATATAAATTTGAATTCCTTGAAGCTTTCTTCTTATTATGCCTAAATTTACATTTATATGTTATAAATATGACCATATTGACTTCTAATAACATTAATAAATTATTAAAAATAGAATATTTAGTTTTATTTAATTTGCCTATTTCACTTATCCTTTAACCCATACATTAACCTTGTTGTATGTGTAAATAACCTACCCCTAGTAACCCATATTTTATGAATATACTATATCATTGGTACTTGAAAAAAGCAATAACATACCAAAGGACAGAATAGTTTAGTACTATTGGAAAACTATAGACTTAATTGAATCTCAAATTACATTTAAAAATAAAAAATAAAATAAAACAAAATATTTTATATTAAAACCACACTATTTCCTTTTGAATATCCTTTTATGAAAATCATAATGTACTTCCTTTAATCCTAATAAAAAGAAACAAAAGAAATGGGTGAGCTCAAATGCCTATTAAGGGTAGTAATACAATACAATATAATAATTATGTTGATTTATATTATATTTTATATATTTTTAAGTGTATTTCAATTATTATTACCACAAAATGTTTTTATTCTATTTTAAATTGATTAATTTTTGAAATTTTCATGTGTTTTGAGCTATGTTGTGGAAATGAACTAATTCTATAATTTTAACAATTTTTAATCAATATGGTATTTTGGTAATAAAACTTATAATATTGATCGAATTGGTGAAATAATTTTATCTTTGAATAATTGGGTTGTGTTCGTCCACATTTTCAACAGGGTTATTTTTTGAGTAGATCATTTAGGGGCGTAAAAAAACCACTCAATTTGGAAAATAATTTTTATTATAGAATTGATGAATCTTTAATAAATGATGCATGAAGATTATAAATGGTTAAATAATGAGGTAATTACAAGTAAAAAGGAAATATAATTTGATTAAAAAAATTCAATTTAATTACCAAGATTAAATTAGTTCATTAATATGGTCAAGTGGCGTGTACAATTAAAAGAATCTGAACAGTCAGTTCAGCTAGAAAATGTTTTTTAGTATTTCTAAAATTGATTTCTCACCACGTTTTAACATTAGATAAAATTTCATAGGAGGATATATCTAACAATTTTGAACAACATTTATGTAGAAAAACATGCATTATTTGGCCTATATATTACCAGAAAATGATCCATCTTTTTGGATACAAAATCTGGACATCACCCTAGCCACCCCATTTTTCTTTATATTTATTTCATCAAATTCATTTGAGAGGATGGATACATTGATAGTGTGAGATATTATTGAAAATATATTGTTGATGATATGATTATTACATTAATTAATGAATAAATGAAGGAAAAAACACAAGGTGATGGTGGATAGTGAAGATACGATGTGATTTCCCCTTTTGAGTTTGTAATTTTTATTGTGAACTATTTCCTTTTTAATTATCCTTGAAATTGTCATTTTGGATGAATAAGGTAAATTTATTTCTACTATTTATTTTATTGTATTTTGTTTAGTTTGTTTTTTAAAATTACTATTGTAAAATAGTTGTCTTGTTGTTTTATTTTCATTGGGTGAGGTCTCCCGATTTAGAACAACAGTTTAATCTTGTTTCTATTACTTAGAGGTATTTAGGAAAACAGATCCCATTAGTAAGAGAAAAAACCTTATTTTAAGTTTAAATTTTATTTCTAGGTAATATAGGTATAAAATTTGAGGTATTGAGGTATAAATTGGATAATTTAAGTAGAAGGCATTTTATAGAAAATTATAAAGGGATTGTCTGAGGATTGAAGCTTGTCCACTACTACTAAAATTAGCTCGATTTTTTTTAGACTTGGATGATTCTGATTTATAATAACTAACATATATTTCATGTCATCATTTTGTTTCTATAATTTAACTTTTTTAACTCATTTATAATCCCAATTTCAAATTCTAATATTTAATGAGAAAAAAATTAATAACCCGAGATTTTGATAACATAGTTTTATGACATACTCATGTGACAACCCCATGGTCACCACTATACTTCATTTTTAAGGGGAAATTATTTAATGTGGTAACATGTCTAAATTCACTAGAATCAATTTATATCTATTTTTAGGGGGGTTTGATATCATTTTTTGATTTGATTTTTGAATTTAATGTACTTTAAATAGTAATATAGAGTCTTAAAAGAGGGGTTTTCACATTAAACACTTATATGATTAGACTGATTATAAAAAATATGAGGATCCAAGTCATGATGAATTTTTAAAATTTATTATCCAAAAAAATGGTTTCAAAATTCAAAAAAAAAAACAATTTGGTGATTCAATTGAATAATAAAAAATTAAGAAAAAATGGAAATTCTGGGGAATGATTTAAAATAATTGAAATTATTTAAAGCTCAAAAAATGATGATAAAATGATAATTTTATCCATACCAAAGTTAATTTTGAAGATCCTTTTGTGGGTTATTTGAGAAATTATTTTGAATCAAAATTTTCAAATTTAATAGGTGAAATTATCACAGATTCAACGATGGATATGTCTTTTGAAAATAACAAATACTTGGAGAATTATTGTGATGAAATTATTCAAAATTAAGTTCCATGTGAAATCCCTTATTAATAAATTCAATATTAAGAACCTTTATATGAATACTTATCCAATGAGGAAGAAAAACAGCAGGCATTCACCTTCTAAGATCATAGGGAGAAACCTGAGATATTTCCAACTTTAATACAACAATTATCCACTATAAGAAAACATGTATGTTGAAAAAATATATGGATATGTCTGAAATTTTAATCGAATTTTTTAGATTATATTTATAATAACTTTTTAACAATTTCTCTCTATGAAGATTTAGTTCACATTGATTTTTGAGTGGACTGAGTTTCATATAAAGAAGATGGGAAATATAAAATTTAACAAAAATGGTGTGACAAATATAAGAGTATATTGGAACCCACAAGGATTGTGGTAATGATAAAAGTTTTCAATTAGAAATCATTTTTGATGACGAAATTGAAGATAAATGATATACAAAGATATACATATAGAAACCAAGGGATATTGTTTTTGAGGAAAAAGTCTTGGGACATTTCTCTAATATTTTGGTTTATCATTCACTATATCATAAGAACATCAACGTCTTGGGGGGGAGGTGGGTAACTGAAAAAATCTTATTTTGGGAGCTTTTAAAAGATGGGTGACTGGAATAATATAAGAAAATTTTCATATCCTATGGTTTATGAGGAAGAAATTGAACCCACCCTTAAATTAGGGATGATCAACTGAAACTTCCGGAATATGGGTAGTGTAATCCTATCACCCACATAGGGGGTAACACTAAGGATATTTCCCATATCTTTATATTTATTTACTAATTTTTTTATTATATTTTTTTTGATGCATGGTTTTTTATGTTGTCTTCCATGTTGCATCTTTTTGGATCTTAGATTAATGCCTCCATTTCTCAATAAAAACCTAGTTGTATATTCCCTATCCACTATTTTTTAATGTATTATCTTCTCTATTTTTTCTTTAAAATTATAAATACTATGAAAAATGAGTAAATTGTAAAAAAATGTTATGGGATAGGAATATCCTTTGTTATATTTATAATTTTATGTGTTTTATTTTAATGTTACTATTTTTAGTTACACTTTCAATATTTATGTTTAAAGAAACTTGTGACATTCAATGTAAAATAATTTTTATATTGAAAACCGCTATTTATGAATTGAAACAACTTCATTCATGGAACTAAATAAAAATTATTGCTAAAATATGGTGTATTCCAAATTAAAATTTTGGAAATTCATAGAAGGAACATTGAATTCTGAATCCAATTCCATGAATGTTGTCAATATTGTAAATCACTTGATCATGAGGATTATAACCCATTTTTTCATCTTCTTTAAATTCACCTCGCTTCTTGAGTAAACAAAAGAAATATTTTTTTAACATTAAATTTTCTTTTTTCTTTGAAAACCGGTGTAATTTATTGATATTTTGATTAAAATGAACAAGGCAATTTATTTGTGATTGAAATACACTATTTAAAAAATTAAATATTCTTTATTCATCCTAACTTATACATTTGAACATTAAGAGGCCTTGGTAGCATTTTAGTACCTGTTAGATAGTGACATTATAAAGAAATTTCCATATCCAACCCCCACTTAATGTGCATTTCCTAATTTTGATAATGCTTATATATGGGGGAGATTCTTTTTTATTTGCTATATCATGTTGAAATAATTTTGAGTGGTAAAAAATAAAATTCTATATAAATAATTGTTAAAAAAGTAACTTGTTCATTTGTAGTTATTACAAATAAAAAAGAGAGTTGTGCCTTTCAAGAGCTCCCAAAAAAAGATGTGCCTTTTTGGAGAATTAAAACAAAAAAATCCAAAATTTTGAGATAAAATTGATATGACATTACATATGAATTAGATATGTTGTGGAATTTCCACAAAAACATTTGATGTTAGTTTGGAGATTATTTTTTACTGATAAGAATGATTAGAAGAACATAATTAAGTTAAAACTAGAATCATGAAAATTTTTCTCAACAATGAAAAAAACATATATTTCTACATCAGTATTTTTCACATTTTCAAATAAACCAACCATAAAGCATCATAAAAACAATTTCTAAGTCCGTATTATAGACACAAAAATTTAAATAAAATGGGTGCATATTTATAATTATTTTAGGCCTATAGACACGCTTTCATTTATTTAGATGACCAAAAAATTTTTCAAAATGAAAATAATTTGTTGAAAGGGAAAATGTGAGGTAAGAATACTTGTGCATAGAAATATAAAATTAACAGGATTGTGATTAATGAACATTATAAATATTTTTTAATTTAATCTATTTAAATGGCTTGGTATGTTGGGTACATTGGTTATGAGCTTTGTGAATTTCAGTGAAATGTGTTTTGACTTTTCAGTGGAAATTTATTTTGATTGCTCATTTGAGTGGGAGTCCAAGTGATATGTGTTTGGGGATTGATATAGATTACATTTTATATAATTTTATTGGAATTTAAATTATTATCACACCAATTTGTTGTATTCTATTTGAAATTGAATCATTTTTTTAATTTTGAAGTGTTTTGAGCTATGCTATAGAAACTGTTTAATTTTTAAATTTTAATAGTTTTTCATCACTTTTTTATTTTTTAAATAACATTTATAATACTAATCCAATTTCTATAATTATTTTTTTCTATAAATATTTATTTGTCTATGTCAAAATTTTCACCATATTCATGTGTTATTCGATCACTTGGAGCCCAAAGAAATAAATCATTTTAGAATTTTTCTAGAATAGAATTAGAAATCCTTCAATAAATGATACATAACTCATAAAACTAGTGTAAAATTGAAGTGATACCAACTGAAAAAATTAGGACATTATTTTTAATCTTCAACGGAAATTCCATGATTAAATGAGTTCATTAACATGGTAATGTTGGATGTGATATTATAGTAATCCAAACAGTCTCTTATTCGAGAATTGTTTTACGTATTTCAGATATAACTTTTTCTATACATGTCAATAAAATATTTACACTTTAAGAGGAAATATAAATCATATGAAAAATGTTTATGATGTAATACATTCATTATTTGGCCTATATGTGACCCAAAACTGAGCAAACCTTCAAGATATAGAAACATGACAATACCCCAACTACCCTCGTTTTCATTACATTTTTATCATCACATTTATTTGAGAGGATGGTTTGATTGAGGGGGTGGGATTTTCTAGAAAAAGATATGATGGAAGAGTTTAGTATTCTATGAATTAATCTAGACATGAATGGATAAACTCCATGTGGTGGTTAATAGAAAATATTATATGGAATTGACCCATTAGAGTTTGTGTGTTTTGTTGTAAATTATATTCTTTTGAATTATCCCTGAAATTTTTTTGTTGAATGAAGAAGGTATATTTATATATAGTTTTAATTTATTCAATTTTTTTTGGAATTTATATCAATTTATTATTTTAAAATGATTATTTATTATTTTAACTTCTTTGGGTAATGTCTTCCCATTTAGAACAACACAATCAACTAATTTTATTTTCTCATAGGTCTTTGGGAAATAATATCAAATTCATATATGAATTAAAACACATATATGGGGTATCAATTAGATTTTAGTAAATATAGGTGTATACATTGAGTTATAGAGGTATACATTGGATAATTTAATTGGAATATGTTGGTAGAAAATGATAACGGTAGTGTCAGAGGATCAATGTTTTTCCATTTCATCAAAATTTTTCTTTTTCTAGTTGGGATTGATTGTGATTTCATATAAATAACATATATTTAAAATCATAATTTAATTTACTATAATATGTTTTTTTAAACACATTTAAATTTACTATTTATATTTCTAAATTTGATAAGACAAAATTAACAAACTGATAGTTTGATAACTTATTTTTGCAACCTCCTCATGAGACAACCCCATGGTCACCACTATACTACATTTTAATGGGGAAATTATTAAATGGGGAAATAGTATTGAAATCCCTAGTTCCAAAAACAATAACACGGAAAAAATAAATGATAATCAAATAGTTCTATATAAATAACCACATGATCTAGAAACTTATACATGGATATTATAATAAATCCAATAATCACATGAACACAAATAAATGAATCAATAATGATGGAATGGGTAATCTAAAAAGTCTGAAACATTCTATTGAGGTCCTATTAAAAAAAATCTAAAAGTACTATTTAGGCATTCTACAAAGACATCCACATAAATAGGAATGACCTCATAAAAACCCAATATAATTTTCATTATGAGACCTATAGATGTATCAAGAGGATGCAATAAGCACCTCCCATTTCTTAATATGTCTAATGTATTTATCATATGAAATGGGTGAATAGGAATTCAATACAAAATCAACAAAAATATTCATGTTCAATTCTATCATACAAATTTTTATTGTTTTCCCAAATCACACTTATCAAAAACAATCTAGATAAATAATAAAGAGGGTATCATTACAATATATCCACCATTAAATAATTAGAAAAATAAAGTTTTTTTTCATTAATGACTTGAAATACCATAATAATACTATTTGAAATATTCTTTTTGAGAATTACCTTTTATAATAAATAATTATTTTTTGATACTAAAAATTTATAGAATTAGAGTAAAAATATCCATTTAAAATAAGAAAAAAATCATAAAATATGATTCAAGGAATTTAGTAGTCATGATTGCAGAATATTCTATTCATTCCGTACAAGTTAAAAAATCATTTCCTTCAGACTTTTATAAGAAAATTCAAAATGTACCGCATTTGAAAAAACAAATGAAGGATTATTTTAAACCATTTTTTAAAAAATAAAAAATGGGTAAAATTTTTATCTATAAAACATTGTAAAATATTTAAAATATTATTTAATTTTTTTTCAAGGAAAATACAGATATAATAGAGAAATATTCTCGACCGTGTAGAAAAACAAAGACAGTTTTTCGTAAAACATGGTTTTAGTATCTTGAGTACTTAAAGAGTGTAAAATTAAATGAATACATGTAATTTCAAAAAACTACCAATGTATAAGAAAATAAATTCTTTTTTAGGTATAAAGATCAATGAATTTCTACAATAGATGATTAAACGAAATAAATCCCTAATATTGATGAGATTATGAAATACAACCTTACCACATTGGTAACTTATAAAATTTAATCCACATGAAATAATAAATCCAAATGAAACATTAAATTACATTAAGATAAATATTAATTACATAACATATCACAAGAAGTGCTTATAATAGAATATAAATAAGTGATGACAAATGTCTCACATATGTAAAAGTGCGATGAAAGACCCAAACTGCAGTTCCGACTTCCATATTATATGTTTGAACCTCCTATATAATAAATATAGATATATATTATAGATCAATTTAATAACCATTCAGATATTTATTAAACAATATATGATTTAATATTAATCTTTTATCATCATTTTTTAACAATTCGTTGTTCAAATTACTGTTCCAGGTAATAACTGCTTCGTTTTTATGTATATTTTGGTTTGGTAGTTTCAATACTTGTACATAGATCATGGTTAAATAATCCCCATATGGTTAATCATTAAATTAAAATAATATATTTTCATTATATAATTATTTATAGTCATCTGTAAAAGTAATAGACTTAAAAACTATTTACGCTTTTCATGGAGATGGTAGGCGGCACGTACGCATTAACATACTTTTCACTTTTTCATGGATTGTATGAATGAAAGGTAAATGATAATTCAACCTTAAAAAATTATTTTTATACCATGTACATAATGTATATATATATATATATTCATATTTTAAATTCATTCTTATTACCATCCATGTAAATTAAAAAAGGAAAGTGAATCCAATCATTTCATGGACGTGGTAGTCCGCACATACACCCGAGCGACATTATCAAATTTGAAATGATTAAAAGGTTAAAAAGTAGGTATGATAATATAAATATAGAAGAATAACAATTTTATAATGGTCATATATATTAATTATTTACATATTGTTAAAAATCTTTTTAATGTGATGATGAAAAATCAATTACACTCTTACGCGGAGACCGTAAGTCCTACTTACGAACGAGTAATGTATTTTATTGTTGTAGGATGGAAAATTGATGGAAATTGATCATACCAAAATAATAATAAAATATCAGTATAATTAATATATTTTAGTTATTATTTTAGAATGATTAAATTATATTAATAGGAAGTATAAGAAGAAATGATATTGAAAGAGTTCTAGAAACAATTACCTTCCCTTTCATAATCATCCACTATATCTCTTCACAAGGACATCAAGGATTTTATTTTGGGGGGAGAGAACCTAAATAAAATGGATCAGTATGTTTATAATATAATTATGTTGTTTTTGGTTGATCTCTCATTTCTCAATGTGATTTAAATAAATAATAAAGGAGGGTTCATTTTATAATTGAGGTGAGGGGAAATTTTAAAATTTCTTAAACAATTAAAATCTAATAAATTCATTCTCTATTGAAATGCTTCCAAATGGACAAGTATTCGAAGATAAGGTAGGATGGGGTAAAACTAGAATCAAAAAATAAAATTTATATTGGTTTATGTGGTGTTTTAAATCTATTTGTCTATATAACCCCTTAATTACAAAATTTTAAAATTAACTATGGTAACAACTTTTTCATTCAAAAAGTGTTAAATTTTACATGTTATATGAAAAATGTATTATAAATATATAATAGATGAATATTTAGACCATATATAATTATTATTTTCCTATTTAAATATTTAAATGATTTTAAAAAAAATTAATAAAATATTAATTTGATAAAATATCATTAATGTCAATTTTGACACTATTCATGTAATTTTATTTAAAATACATAAAGAAAAAGGTGGAGTTAGGATATAATATTCTAAAATAATAATAATTTGTCATATTAATCTGTAAAATTAGTTTAAAACTATAAATCATTCAAATTATGTCACTTTAAATAAATTTCAAGTCATTTATTATATTTTTTATTAATTGAAGAAATAATACATGACATTGCGTCGTCATTTAAGGTAATCAAACAGTTACTAAAAGTTTGAATTAAATTACCCTCATAAAAATAATTTAAACAATCTCAAAATATAAATTTATATTTTTTCATAACATTCTTTTTCCTATATATGAAAAATTAAGATATATTTAAAAATGAGAGAGTTGTATTTTTATAATATTCTTTGATATAAATATTATATTATCCATTTTAATGAGAAATATTACATTAAAAATTAAATTTCGATCATAATATTATAATTAATAAATTTAATTCACTCAATAATAATTAATATTAAATAGTACGACCTCATCACTTAGTTTTAACCTAGATTAAACCAATTTACCCTTTATTGATTAGGTGATAATTTTTATCATGGTTATTATTCACATTAGAAAAAATTAAGAGTCTTTTATTTACAAAATTTGGACTTAATTATTCAAAATAGGGAATTATTTTTTGAATATTTGATTTTTTATGTTTATGTAATTAATTTTAAATTGAAACACAATATGCAACAAAAATATGTTTTCATTAAAATTATTTTTATGTATAAAATAATTTTTTCACCAAATTCAATCATAAAATTGATTCCAATGAAAAAAATTTAATTAATAATATTATAATATAACTTATTTTTATTATAAATGTATCTAAATTAAAATAAAACTATTAATTTTTTTGAAAAATTTTATTTTTCAATAATATCCTAAATTTTCCCAATTTATCTAAAAATCAATCTTTTCTTTAAATGATCGAAATTAAAAGTAAGTTAATTTTTATTCTATAATTAAAAAATGATATTTTTTTATAAAATAAAATTAATATATGTTCTAGATATTTATTTTAACATTTTCCTTAAAGAATCTATAAAAATCATTATTGAAGAGAATTTATTTCAGAAGAACAAAATTACCTATTCAAAAATTGAACACTTATTTCCTAAAAATTAATCCATTAAATATTATTAACTATTCCCATTATTTACATTTATTAATTTGTTTAATACTATTTATATCCCAAATTTCAAGGGTTTGGTGATAATTATTTCATTAAATATGATTATTCTAATAGTGTATTGTGGTTTGTTTAGACTTGATGTTGTGTGTTGCGTACATTATCTAACATAGAATCATTTTAAAATATGAAGGTGTCACAATATGAATTTTTATTAGAAAAATTAATTTCATTGAGTGATGAAAATTATTCGTGAATATTTTATTTCATATATATGTTTCTTATACCCTATGATTTTATTATATTTTTTTACCTCTTTATTTTTGGGGGTTTATATGTCATATTAACATTTGTCTTCCCTTTGGATAAAAATTCAAAAAAATAGAATATTGTATTTGGATTTGACATTATCTCTTCTCTATGATTGATAGTATTTTCCATCCACATCCAGATACAATATATTATTATAATAATGATCATATACATACTTAAATTATTTTTAATGTTCATTTTTAATTTCCTTTGACTTTATTTAAAATTATAAGAAAAGAAAATTATTGACATTTACTTCATGTTTTATTTTTTACTTCACATTAAAAATTGTGAAAGGAATATAATTTTTTACATTTACCACATCAACAACGTTTCTTGATTTTATATGAATTTTTTTTGAAAAATAGAGTAAATAAATTTCCAATAGTTTTTATAATAAAATATATTTCCCATATTTCTGTGATATATTTGATTTAATAGTTAATGTTTTAGAAGAATAAAAAATGGATTATACTCCACTTATATATATGTATTTATATTTTACTACACATTTTTTATTTTGAATTAAATTTCTTTTGAAGGCTTCTATATATGGAATTATTTTAAAATTTTTATCTTCAATGTTCAATTTTAAGCCTAATAAAGAGATTTTTGAATGTGACTTAGATGTTTTTTTACAATAGTATCATGAAATCATTATGATTTTTTTAATTTTTTATTGTTTTTTCTCAAAATCTAAAGTACCTTTCTCTATTGAAGTTTTGTTTTATGTTTTACCCTCTAAATTCACTTATTGATTTATTGTTCACAACTCACATTATTTGTAACAGTTATTTTCTCTATCACTATTATTCCATATTTTTACTTAATTTTTGTCTTTCAGGTATATATATATATTTTGAGATATATTCTATGTTACTAACAGAATTTCAATATTTTTTTTTCTATTATTAGCTTTATAATATGCACATTACTCTATATAGTGTTATTTTGAGGGTATATTACAAAAGAAATATATTCCATTAATTGTCCAGGAAAATATTGACATTTCATATACTTGTTATTTCTATATAAATATTTATTGATTACTAAGGAATTTTTGTTATATATTGATTTGTTTATTCATTTCTATGTATTATAAATTTATTTGAGTTATTTAATAATGGTTGGGTAATTGAATTATATATCCCCTTGATCATTAGGTCCAATGAGACAAGATATTTTGGGTATTGGGTGTGAAACCTACCCATTAATATGTGGTGTCTTGGAATGAGGACATGGAAATAAGTTTTTTGATGTTCGAAAATATTAATTACATCATAATTAAATCATATATGTTTTTATTTGATTATTTATATTATCATCTTTCCTTGGATATATTATGTTCTCTTGTTATTAGTCATTTGAAATTTTTTGATTACTATTTATTCCTTCCATATTATTCCTGCCTTATTTTTTCCATAATAACTTCTATTTTACTCTAAATCATTATATCAATTTGATCTCACCTTTATTATTTAGCCCCATCCTTAAACCATTAATATTGTTGAATTAAATATACAATTCACATTGGGGATATTTTTAGGTTTATATCTTTATATAATTAGTTTATGACTTACAAATAACTACTTGAATATTATATGTAGACACCTCTACTCGGTATCCATTTTTTTATAAAATAAAAACTGTTAAAATAAAATAAATATGATTAGTTCCATGTTTTAAATAGCATGAATTTTCCTCGATCCCTTCATTGACCCTATTCTACTTTATTTCATTTGAAAAAAATTTCAAAAACTTGGGATGAGCATAAAAATCTTAGTAAGGGATACACAAAGAAAGAAAAACTATCAGTTTTTCAAAAGAACATGTAAACCATGAATACTTCATCGTAAGTAATAATTTTAACCTTCATGAAGTTGTAAATACTCTTCACTGAATAAAATATCATTTACTACCCTTTTGTAACAAAATTATTACCATAAAAACCATAAAAACACACATAATGTATAAAAGATAAACTTGGGAAAAAATCAAAATTAAATGGAATAATGATATGGATGACTTCCACAAATCATTCATACAAATGGAATATCCATATAACTGAATTTCATAAAGATAGCATTGGAGTTTATAGTGTAACCACCCATCCTGGGTTTATAATTGAACCACGCATCATTTGGTTTATCACATAACCACCCTTCGAATGACCAACTTCCATTATATAATCATACCACATAAAAGATTGAAAATATCAACATTTCAATAATAAAAATTTTATTTGAAATACCAAGAAATAATTTCAAGATATTGAAATTGTAAATCCACATTCAACACATTTATTAATACCAAAATATGTAAACAGGTATATGATATTTATTTTACATTTAAAAACATCATAGCTTGTTAAGGAATCAAAATATCAGATAATGCTCGCGGTAGTAGAAAGGTCATTCTCACCGCATACGTTTAAGAGAAACATTCCCATTTTCATTTATTATAATAACAAGTAGAAAAATATTTCCTTTGAAAGAAATTAAAAATCAAAGGGTTTTATACACCATATAAAACAAAGTAATTTATAAATTAAAATATGCCTCAAAGAAAGGATATTGAGAGAAAGTCCCATACCTAGTATCCGAATTGAATCGTTCTTTATTAAATTTCCTGAATAATAAAATTATGATAATTTATAATTTATTTAAAACCTTTTGAAAGTTTATTATTCCTTTTATATCACTTATTCCCTTGATATAGCAATTAGTTAATTATTGGAGTTCATATATGACATTTTGTCGATGTTCGGAACATGAGTTAAAAATGAACTTGATATAATTATAAATTAACCAAGTGGTTAAAATTTATTTATATCCAGTATGATATTAATGATTTATATTTCATATATATCATATATATCCCATATATATGTATTTGTGATAGTCTATATCATTTGAATATAAGAAATGAAATGAACCATTCATGGAGACTGTAAACCATACATACGCATGAACACTACTTTAATTTCCTTTTCATATTTAAAAGAATGAAAACTAAATGATAAATTGGTATATTTTAATCCTATTAAAATATATCTGTTATCTATGTTACACATGTTTATTAATTCAATCCTTTATAGGTTCCATGTATAACCTGAACGAGTCATATCACTTTGAGGGGGTGGAAGTCTACACTTCTGCAAATTAAATTATCACATTTATACAACATGAAAAGCCTAAAGGTATGTCATAAATACAAATTAATGTACCATAGAGATTAAATAAATATCATAAATATCATAAATAATTATAGTTCCATTGTAATGTCCACCATAAGAGGTGGTAGGAGAAGATTGAACAATCATCGTTTCATGAGCCAGTAGTTCACCTTCCACATAAATAGTATGTTCTATACCAATTAAACATTTTTGTTTGTAATATTAGTTAGAATAATTATCATAACAACATCATAGTATACATGATATACTTTTTTTATAAAATAATGTAATAAAGAGAGTTTAGGGGGTTGGAGAAGGAAAATAAATGGAAGATGCTTGAGATTAGACATTACCACAAATAAGGTAACTCCTTTTGATTTAAGATAAAAGGCCTTATTAATTTCATTATGAACAATTTAAGGCATCTAGGTGGATGATAGGGATTTTGGGAGCTTATTGGGGTAGAGGCCAGATGATTCAAGGGGGACTAAGTGGTGTGAATAATGGTTATAGGAGGTGTCCTTTTATAAGAGGGAGGATGGTCACTTTAAGATAGTTTGAATGTATTATTTTATTATTAAAATATTTTCAAAATTATAATAACAGAGAAGTAATATATTTTGGATAAAATACGGATGGGTCAAAATATTCTAAGTGAATGGGTTTTGGACAAGTTTAGGTTAAAAAATAAACCTTATCTTTTAGCTTTAACCCTTAGTAAACTTATTTACCTTTTACCTTGTCTTCTTTGTATATTCATAATATATGGTTACCATAGTTACTATAAAATGAAAAGGGACCCCAAAATGGATCATTAATGGCATTTTTGACATCATATATGTCAGTTGGATTAATCATAGATTTTTAGGACTATTATATCAATTAATAAAATATTAATTGATTTGAAAAATAATTTTTTTCAATTTTTATACTATTCATATCATAACTTTTTAAAAATCCACAAATACAAGATTAATTCAAAAAAAAATTCATTAATTAAAAAATAACAAGTAATAATCCACCATAAAATTCATGGATGACATAAAAAATATCAAAATAAATTTATTTTAATATTTATAACCTCATTGATTTAAAACACTCATTAATAAGCTAATCACTATGTCACTATTGTATCATAAATAAATTTATTTATTTGATGTCTATAAATTATAAATAAAATTCCATGATTTAAGAACTATTTTTATATTTCTAATTACTATTTATAGTTGAATATATCACTTATATAACTCCATAAAACAATTGTTTTAGTAAAATATACATGTTTAGGTTATAGTTTCCTTAACATTAAATTAAATGTTATTAAATGCCATTTTCAAACAAAACATTCACTACGGGGTCCTAAAATTGACCCAAGGATGGCCATGGTAGAAAATATCTCATTAAATATGGTTAGTACATGTGTTAGTGTAATTTAATATTATTATAATATTGTTTTTTATCATTATTTACCATATTTTCCTTTTAACCATGATAAATAAAATATTTATTAAAATTAATATTCATAATATAAAAAATAAAAGGTAACTATTTTCAAAATTTAGACCTCTGAATTCCAATTACGAAATAAAATTTTCCAAATTTAAAACACAAAAGTTATGGAAAATAATTTAAAATTAATTCATGTTTTCCAAACCAAAAACTGTGTTTTAAGAAGTAAAACCTACCAAAATATTGACTTGTGTTTATATAAAATTTCAAGTAGAAATTATTTCCAATAATTGAAATTGCATTAAATGATAAAAATTAAATATAATCACACTTTAAAACCAATTTAAAGTACAATATAATCATATACAAAAATTAGATAAAAAGACAATTTTGACTAAAAATGTAGTATTTTCACTAGCCATTAAAAAAATAACATTATCTGAAAAATACCAAAAAAATACCCTAAATAAATCTTGATGTCCCACTTTTCCTCTAATACCATATGGTTTTTCCATTAAATGTTTATCTATTAAATTATCTTATTTCCCAAAACTTTCTCTCTACGGTCAAGAATCTGGACAGTCTATTCCTCATAAGAAAGATTCCCTTCCAACTGAACTACTTCTGGACTGAAAACATTAGATAGATCTGGTATATACATTCTCAACATTAAAAACTCTAAAACAATGTGTATGTAGGATAAACATGGAGGTAATTCCACTATGTAAGCAACTGATCCAACTTTCTCCCAGATTTCATAGGGTCTAATGAACCTCAAACTCAACATCCCCTTCTTAACATAACACATCAAAATTTTCCATTGAGAAACCTATAGAAAGATATTACCACATTCCTTGAATGAAATATAATTCAATTGGTTATCCACATAACTTTTCTGCCGGTTATGACCTGTCCTAATGTATTTTTATCAACTGATCTTTCTATTCTATATCTTATACCAATTCTGGTCCCATCAATTTCCTTTCACCTACCTCATCACAAAAAGCTAGAGTTCGACATCGCTTCCCAAATAATGTCTCAAATGGGGATATCTGTATACTATAATGAAAACTGTTATTATAAGAAAACTCAACCAAAGAATGATGTTGGCCCCAAATTCCCTGATAATCCATTGAGCCGGTACATTTCTTATCTTCCAGTGGCTGAATTGTTCGTTCTCATTTCCAATTATATTGAGGATGAAAAGCTGTACTACAATATAATTTAATACCCAATTATTTATGAAGGCCTATCCAAAAGTTAGAAGTAATCCTGGGATCACTATCAGATACAATAGAGAGGGTTAATCCATGAAACTTGACTATCGTTTTAACTTACAATTGTTAAAGTTGATCTACAGACATAGTATCTCGAATAGGAATGAAATGAGTAGATTTAGTCAATCGATCAACAATAACCAAGATTGAATTATTATCTCAAGATGACTTTGGTAATCTCACAAAGATGTCCATTGATATATTTTACCATTTTCACTATGGAACTGATAATTTCAATTTCATCCCTTTCGGTAACTAACACTCTCATTTAACCTGTTGAAAGCTAAAACACTTCACAGTAAAGTTAGGAATATATCTTTTCATTCTATCTGAACAGTAATACTCTCAATGATATCTGTACATCTCATTACTGCTACGATGAACTGAAAACAGAGAACTATGAGGTTCACATAACAAATATTTCTTCAACTGTGAATCACAATTCACACATAATATCTTCCCAAATCTCAAAATACAATAATTATAAATGTTAAATTCTTCCAAATTACCCTTCTGAACCAACTCTACCTTTTTTTTACAACTCATTGTCTTGATTATGGGCTTGATTAATTCTGTCTATGAGAGGTGAATTTACTAACACTTGAAACAAAATAGATGATTTTTCTACACCAACAACTTCTATTCCAATGTTTATCAAATCATTAATCAAAGGATCTTGTTCTAAACAAAACATGGTTAATGTATCATTAATTTTTCGACTCAAAGCATCAACCACTTTATTTTATTTTCCTAGATGGTAATGAATCGTGCAATAATAATCTTTGATTAATCTTATCCATTTCCTCTATATCATGTTCAATTCTTTCTATATGAATATATAATTTAAACGTATTTGGTCATTATATATTTCACAATTTACGCCATACAGATGATGCCTCCAAATTTTTAAAGAAAAAAATAGCAGTTTATCCCAAATCATGTGTAGGGTAATTTATCCCATAAGGTTTCCACTAAATTAAAGCATAATAAATTGCATGATCATTATGCATTAAGATAGAACCATGTCCTTTCCATAAAGCACCATTGTATATAAAAAATTTCCCATATCTAGAAGGTTATTATAATACTAGAGAATTCACCAATCTTTATTTCAATTCATGAATGCAATCATCACATTCTTTTGTCCAGATGATCTTAACACATTTTCGAGTTAACTTAGTCATTGGGATAGATACCTGTATAAAATTTTCAACAAACCTTCAGCAATAAATTTCCAAACCAAGAAAAATATGAATCACAGTTATAATTTTTGGTCTTGGCCATTCTTCAACAACTTTGGTTTTAGTAGGATCAACAGTTATTCCATTTTCAGAAGCACTTTAAATAAGTAATGCAATTTTTTGTAATCAAAATTCAAACATAATAAAATTTCCCAAAAAATTTATTTTCATTTAAGGTTTTAAAGAAAACCCTTAAATGACTTTCATGTACCTATTTAATTTTGGAATATACCGAAATCTCAACAATAAACACAATGACAAACATATCCAAGAAATCATCAAAAATTATATATATATAATCTATGAATACAGAAGGTGGATTCGTTAACCAAAAAGGCGTTACTTCAAATTCATAATTTCCATATCTAAAACCATAAGAGGTGTTCATAATGCCTGGATCCATTACTTTCAAATGAATGTACACTAACCTCTAGTCAATCTACGAAAAATATTGAGCTCCTTGAAGCCGATCAAACAAATCCTTGATATGATTCAAA
Organism: Viscum album; assembly: GCA_963277665.1. Lineage (NCBI taxonomy): Eukaryota > Viridiplantae > Streptophyta > Magnoliopsida > Santalales > Viscaceae > Viscum > Viscum album. The sequence goes on along the minus strand of OY728126.1, from coordinate 1,388,553,000 downwards.
TGATACTTGTTCTTAATAGTGATATTATTCAAGGCTCTGTAATAAATGAAAAGTCTCATTGAACCATATTTCGTCTTAAAAAACAATACTGGAGCCCCTAGGTGATGTTCTAGGTCTAAGGAAACATTTATCTAATAACTCCTTCCATTATTTCATTATCTCTAAAAGTTAAATTTGAGCCATTAGATAAGGGGGTTTTGAAACTAGTTTAGCATTAAAAACTAAGTCAACAGTAAATTCAACAATATAATTAGGTATAATACAATGAAACTCACTAGAAAAACATCAAGATACTCATTTACTACTAGAACATCGTTAATAGGAATAGTTCCTTTGTTTTCATCAATATGTGTATGGTAACATCCATTTCTATATTTTCATTAGTTTCTCAGTATCCTGATATGTTATCAGAGATATGAGTTCATTCTTGTACATAAATAGAATGACTTTATAAAAATAATACTCTTTAGCTCTATAGTGAATCTAAGAATTGTAAAATGAATGCCAATCCTTTCCAAAAATAACATCGAACTCTAGCAGAGGGAAAAACATGATTTTCATGTAAATTATTTCCACTAATTAGGATAATAAGATTTCTATAATTGTTTTCCCCATTATTTCCCCCAGGTGTTTTTACAATATGTTCTAGATTCATTTCATGAGATGGAATTCCAAATTTATCGAAATATTTCTTAGAAATAAATGAATGTGGAGACCCTAGATCGAACAATACATTAGAATAATTTGAAAAACAGACCAAGTACATGATACCACTTTATATGATGGTACTACATTAACCGTAGTAGTAGAAAAAGATTTTCCCCACCCATATGCTTTTGATATGTATTGTTTCCACCCTGTGTAATCAAAATTTGACACACATTGGTATAATACCCAAACTCATTAGAAATAAAACATCTCACATCATGATTTTCATTTCTTTCTTGATCATCTTCATTATAGCTATGAGAAATATGAACAGTCCTACCACAATGGAAGCACTTTCTAGATTTTGAGATACATTCTGTAGGATTATTTTTACCACACTTCTCATAAGATAGAAATTTAATTTTCTTACCTCTAGGATTTTTTTGATGAATACATTTCCTTTTCCTGCCAACTAGATCTCTTCTTTTGCTTTCTCTCATGGAACACCTGATCATCAGAAAACTCCATTTCTAACTTCTCGGCACATCTGACAAGTTTTTCATAGATTTTGAATTCACGAGTGGTTAACTATCTTCTATATCATGAATTTAGTCCTAAGTAAAATATAGTTATCTTTCTATCAAGATCTCAGATGAAATTTAGAGCATAACTTTCTAGTCGAGTGATTTTTTTTTGTAAAAAACCACTATGTCCTCATCCTACCTCGATTAAAATAATTTTTTTCTATCCTCTATCAAACTGAATTTGGAAAATATTTCTCAATAAACATACATTTGAATTCGTCTCCACCATGAGAATAAATATTCTCACCATCCCTGATATATTTAACCATCAACCACCACTGATCTGCTTCTTCTTCAAAAAAATAAATAGGAAAAATAACCATTTGATTTTCTGTACAACCCATGACATTGATAATATTTTCCAGTTCATTGCTGCACCCTTCATCTTGAATTAGGTCAGATGATCCTCTGAATGATGGGCCATGTTGCCTCATGAAATTCTCTACTATAGTCTTGTTCGTCTGGTGTTGATATGGCTAATCTCTTGCATGTACAAAACCAACATTTATAGAATCAGTAAGTTTTTCCATTATTGCAACAAACTATTCAGTTCTGATTCAAACCATATCAGATTGCTGATTTTGAAGGCTATTCTCTTGTGTATGCCTTCCGAGAACTGCTGACATGTTTCCTCTACGGAAAACCATTCCAAACAAACACATCTTAAACAAATCAACAAGTTAATCTACAATTTTTATATCATTTCAATTTGAACCTAATGTAAAAATCATTTATTGATATTCTATTAACAAAAGTTTAAGACATAAATTTATCTAAACCAACGTTTGATACCAACTATAAGGCCCAGAACATAAAAAATTCATAATCCTGAATAATGTTAATAATTCACATTTAGGATCATTTATGGATTATATCTTTAGGGAATTATGTCCTTAATTATACATAACAACTTGAATATTACATGTAGACACTATTACTTTGTATCCATTTTTTCATAAAATAAAAACTCAAAATAAAAGAAACATGTTTAGTTCAATGTTTTAAACAACATGAATTTTCAATTATCCATATTTGACCATATTCCACGTTATTTCCTTTGAATGACATTCCAAATAATTGGGATCATCATAAAAAGATCTGTAAGTTATACATGGAGAAGTAAAATATTTTGTTTTTCAAAAAAACCTTTAGAACATGAATACTTTATCATATGTAATTAATTTATCCACTATAAAGTATTAAATAAACTTCACTGAATGAAATCTCATTTCCTTCCATTTTGTAACCTAAGTATTATAATAAAACCCCTAGAATGCACACATAACATATAAATGGTAAAATTAGGACCTAATAAAACTTGAATGAAATAACCATACGATCAACTTCATTAAATTATTCTTACAAATGGAATAGTCATATGGTCGACTTCCATACCCAATGCATTGGAGGTTATAATGTAACCACCAATCCTTGGTTTATCATGGAACCACCCATCATTTGGTTTATCATGTGACCACCCATAAAATGTCATAGTACCATTATATAGTCTTCACATATAAAATATTGCAAATATCAAAATTTCAATCAGAAAAATTTTATTTATAATCCCATGAAATAATTTTAAGATATTTAAATACTAAATCCACTTTAAAAACAATTTTCAATAAAAAAATAAGTAAAAAGGGTATATGGAATTTTTTTTCCATTTAAAAACATCACAACTTGATAAAGAAACCAAATATAAAATAATTCTCACGGTGACAGAAAGGTTGTTATCACCGCATATATTAAATATAAACATTCAATTTATCATTTAGTAAAATTTTATGCAGAGAAATATTCCTTTATAATGAAATTAAATGTAAAAGGGGATTATACACCACATAAAATCAAGTTGCGTATAAATAAAAATATTCCTTAATGAAAGGAGATTAAGTCAATGTCCCTTTCCTCATAGTCAACTTGACTTGTTCGTTATTTAATTTCATGAATAATAAACATAAGATAATTTATAATTTCCCAAAAATATTTTTCATGTTTATTATTACTTTTATATCACTTATTATATTGCTATAACAATTAGTTAATTAATTGAGTTCATATCGGACATTTTGTCGATGTTCGGAACTAGGGTAAAAAATGAACTTGTTATGATTATAAATTATCCATGTGATCAAAATTCCATTATATGAAGAATGATATTCATGATTTAGACATCATATATATAAAAAATATCCTATATAAATGTATTTATAATATTATTTATAATTTTGATATATGAAATGAAATACATTGTTCATGGAGACGGTATGTCGTACATATTCATGAACGCTACTTTCAATTCTTTTTCAAATTTAAAATAATAGAAACTAAATAATAAAAAGGGTATTATAATTCTAGTAAAATACCTATGTCATATATGTTATAGAATTTCATTAATTCTATCCATTATACATTTCATGTATTACATGAATGAGTCATATCACTTTGTGGGGGAGGTAGTCCGCACATTCTCAAATGAAATTATCATATTAATAAAAAATGAAAAGCATAATGGTATGTTGTAAATGAGAATTAAATTAAAATAAAGATCAAATAAGTATCATAAATATCCTATATAAATATATTTCCATCATAATGGCCATTATTAGAGGTGGTAGGAGAATATTAAACAATCATGATTTCACGAGGCAATAGTTCCCCATCCAAAGAAACTATATATTCTATACCAATTAGAAGAAGGTGTGTGTAAGTTTAGCTTGAACAATTCTCATAAAGATGTCATTTTATACTTAATATACTATTGGTTTTATAAAATAATGGATTACATATATTTTAAGGGGTTGGAGAATGAAAATAAATTGACGAATCTTGAGAGAAGACATTAACTGAAATCAGGTAACCACATCTAATTTAATATAAAAGGACTACTTTAATTTTCTTAGGACAAATTTAAGGATTATAGGGGAAATATATGAATGTCAGCAGCTTATTTTGGGAGATCATGGATGAGATAATGAGGATTGATATGTGTGAGTAAGGGTTAGAGGTGATGTCCTTTTATAAGAGGGATGTGGGGCACTTTAGGAAAGTTTGAAAGTATTAGTTTATTATTAAGGTAATTTTAAAATTATAATAACAATAGTGCGACATATTCAAAATATAAGATGAGTATGGGAATAAATACATTCAACCAATGGGTTTTAGTATAGTTTAGGTCACAAAATTAATCTTATCTTTTTTCATTAATGCTTAGTAAAGTTATTTAACTTTTACCATGTCTTCTTATATATTAATAATATATGGTTACAATAATTACTATAAAATGCCAAATGACCCAAAAATGGGTCATTAATGAATCTTTAAACATCATATACTTCAGTTGGCCTAATCTTTGATTTTTAGGATATTTAATCTTTTAATAAAATATTAATTTATTTAAATTCTCATTTATTTCAATTGTTAAACTATTCATATCATGGATTTTTAAAAAACCATAACAACTTGATTAATTTGAAAAAAACCTTATTAATTCAAATATAACAATTAATAATCGTCCATTAAATTCATTGATGACATAAAAAGTTTCCAAATAAATTTATCTTAATATTTATAATCTCATTTATTGAAAACATCCATTAATAAGGAAATCACAATATCTACATTGTGTCATAAGTAAATATATTTATTTGATGTATATAAATTATAAATAAAATACAATGACATTGGAAATTTTTTTATATTTATATGGATTATTTGTAGTCAAATATATGAATAATATAACTCCATGAATTTGTTTTGGTAAAAGATACATGTTTAGGTTATAGTTTCTTTAACGTTAAATTAAAAGTGATTAAATGTCATTTTCACACACCAAAGGCTCTATGGGGTCCTAAAATCAACCCAAGGATGCCAATGGTTGGAAATATCAAACGAAATAGGGTTAGAACTTGTTTTAGGGTAATTTAATATTATTATTATATTATTTTTTATCCTTATTACCAGATTTTCCATTTAACCATAGTAAATAAAATATTTACTGTAGATACTATTCATAATATATAAAAATTAAAAGGTACTTATTTACACAATTTATATCTCATGATTCAAAATATGGAATCCATTTCTTAAAATTCAAAACACAGAAGTTGCAGAAATAAATTTAAAATTTAGTCTCATTTTTAAAACCAAAAAAGTGTTTTTAAGAAGTAATAACTACCATATGATTTACATGTGTTTATGTCCAATTTCAATGTGAAATTACTTCTAATGATCAAAATGGGATTAAATAATAAAAATATTAACTAATTTCACTTTAAAACTAATTAAAAGGAAAATCTAATCATATAAAAAAATCAGATGAAGAGACTATTTTGACTTAAAATGTAGCATTTTTCACCATTCATTAAAAATAAACTTTATCAGAGAAATATCAACAAATTACCCAAAGTAAATTTTAATATCCAGTTTCTAGAGAATATGTTTATTTTGTATAATAGAACATATAGAAGTAAAAAAACAGTATTTAAAAAGGATTTTCCATTAAAATGTAGTAAAACTACCTTTAAAAAAATATTTGAGTATTTATGCTTAAAATTGGATTCATTCTAATTTAAAGCCAGAACATTTTATTGGATAAACGTAAAAATTTTTAAAAAACATGGTTAACCATAATATGGTTAGTTCTATTCATCCTGCCAAATACAACGTCTAGGCAAAAACTATAATATAAAATAATAAAATAATAATAATAATATTTTTCTCAGTATGACTTAGCATTGTTTGTGACATAAGATTTCGGTGAAACTCATTGTTGCGTGTCAGGTACTACATCAAAAATATCATCCCATTTAAATTAATATTAATATTAAATTCTTAAATATTAATAAATATGAAAAATTAATATTCTTTATTTACTTGAGATGTTACAGGTTTTATATTTCCATTTCCCTTAGTTATAAAGAAGTGTATTACATATGAAATGTCTCTAAGGATTCCATTTTTGATTAATATTATATAAAATATTGAAATATATGTAAAGATTTAGAAATTTCAAAGAATTCATTTTCTTAAATACTTTTGAATTTTACGAGTCTGCAGTTTCAGACGACGCCTGATTCCGAGGCCCGGTGTGCCCGAAATCATTTTCTGATGTTTTGTTCGGGTACATTTAGTAAACGTACGTGCTGATTTTTCTATATTTTGAATAGATGCTTGGAATTGAAATCCGAGGGCACCGAAGAAATTTCATCACCGATATTCATTTAAGGGGACCTTTATCGCAGTTTCATTTTCTTGGGAGGAGAAGTTAATTTTTGGGGATTTATAATAAATTAAATAAAATTTTTGTACACAATTTTATTTATGTTTGTTTGTTATTTCCACCAATGGGAAGTTGAGGTGGGGACCACACCTCACATAACCACCCATGAGAGGATATTTGTGAGGTGGGTCCCACATGATCCTTAACCCTTCAACTCCTTTAAACTCCCCATTAATACCCCCTTATTTAATTTTACAACTCCTCTCTTTTGAATTTTAAACTCTTCACCTCCCATCATTAAGGTGGAGCCTTTCCACCTCCCTTCCTTAAATTATGCCAACTTAATTTATTAATTAATTGGCATATCCTTGTAAATGAATTTGAAATTTCTTTTCCAATATTAAAAGAAGGAATATCCTTTTTTTCTTTTGGTTAGAATAAACTCGTTTTGTTGGGACATGAGAGGATTTAGAAGGAAGTCTTCCTCTCTGCAAAGAACACTCCACGACTTGAAGAACTAGAAGAAATTTCTCTCCACTTCCCTTTTCAATGGGAACAAGATTCTGAGGAACTCCTTCATCCTTTCTTTTTTCCTCCGTGTCAAGAGAGATGTCGCCGCTCCTGAGGAATGATGTCTACGACAACGACTTCCAAAGTTGACGGGACGACACCGTTCTCTGCGATGCCGTCTTCCGCGACGCCGTCTTCCGCGATGCTCGACTACCGCAATGCTCGTCTTCCGCGGCTCATCGACGAACGAACCTCAAATACAAGGTAGGGGGTTTGATATAATTTTAAGTGATTATTTTGTATCCCGTTCTTCATTTAATTTTATGGATTTTCATTGGCCTTATGATATCACCTAACGTGGAGGGCGTGGGCCAAACGAACATGGCCCGACAACCCTTCGATGGTTCTTGAATATTTTGACTGCGGCGAACGGAGGCGGTGGAACCGGAGGAAGTGGAGGCTGCACGCCTGCCGCGTGCAGAAGAACCACGGACCATAATAGCATGTCGCTCGGCCGAAGAAGAACCGAACGGCCGTAGCCGGCCCGGCTGGAGGAACCACAACGCCCCATGGCGCCGCACTGCGGAGAACCATGACCCGTGCTCAGCGGGCCGGTTCGGCAGACAAACCGGTCAGCTCGTCATTCGACCAGGTTGGAGGAGACCGTGTCACCCAAAGGGGCCACGTGGGAGGATAACAGACCGCTCTGCGGGCAGGTCACAATGGTAAAACCGACCGGTTTGGAAAACTGGGGTGCCGCTCCCCCCCCCCCCCCGCACTACTCGGCCAGCCGGGCTGAGTTGCGGCCAGCTGCGGGTGGGCCCCCACCACAGTAGGCCGTGCCGAGCCCCGTCAGGCCGGGCCCTGCCACGGTGGGGCGGGCCATGCCCCACCGGGCCTAGCCTTGCCCCCCCCTTGCTGGGCCACCCCCTACCGTGTCGGAGCTTCCGAACCAGGTCGGGCCGACCCGCCAGCCCACTAGGCTTGACGGGCCGGACCCATTTCACTTAAACGTGAATAACTTAAAGACCGTGCATCCGATCGATGTGCCATATGCGGAAATGGGATCCTTGTGACAAGATGGTACTTTTTCAATACTCTAACTGAGTTTTGGAAAACTTTGTAAAATGAATGGGTGTGGAACGAGCGTATTTCCAACGAGGCCCCTGGAACGGAAAAGCTAATAACTCTCAGACCGAGCGCCCGATTGACGCGTCGTATGTCGCATTGGGTTCCTTATGATGAGACGGAACTTTGGGATACATCAACTCAGAAATTTGTGATAGTTGATGTATCAAACACTTTGCTTGAGGAGCAGACCCTCCCGCAATCGAGCGTGCTGCGTGCAGGAACCCTAGAGCTGACTACGACTGCAACGTCTACTATACTGGAATCCTCTATGAGTTCAACAACAACGAGACTGGAATGAATATTTCGTTGGTTTGAAAACATTGAGACTAGATTGAATCCTTCGTGGGTTCAACAGTGATGAAAACTGTACTAGAATTCTCCGTTGGTTCGGCAGTGACGACAACTGTACTAGAATCCTCCGTGGGTTTGGCAGCGACGACAACTGTACTGGAATCCTCCATGGGTTCGGTAGTGACAACAACTGTACTGGAATCCTCCATGGGTTCGACACCGATGACTACTATACTTGTATCCTAAGTGGGTCTGACAGTTTGACTTTTGTACTTGTATCCTGAGTGGGACCGACATAGTAGCAGTTCATGTATCCTACGTGGGTCCGATAGCTTAGCTGCTCCAGTATCCTACATGGGTTCGATAGCATAGCTGGTCTAGTATCCTAAGTGGGTCTGACAGTTTAGATGAATTAGTGACTACATATGATAATTTCTATCGCTATACAAAAGATGTATACCTTTGTGAGCTGAGTCTTTACTTTCAATCATTATCATCGATGTGATTGAATTCTTTCCTGTGTGGACTGGGTTGTGCTTGGGCTCAATAGTTGGAGCCGAACTGGGATTGATGACTTAGGTATATGCATGGGCATATACCTATGAATATTTAGTTGATAATTCGTGGTTTTATTTTTTTCAGTGGTTTATCCTTCATGGATTCTAGGAGACCTTCGGGGGTCTCGGGGTCCCTACTAAGTATCATATACTCACCAATTCATGGGAAATTCCCGCACTACATTATATTGGATTCAGATGATGGAAAACACTGATGGAGGAGGATACTTGTGGAGATGGAAGATTCCTAGAGGTGGACCACTTGACGAGACGTACATGGAGCAGACAGAGGGACCTGGGGTGCTGAGGAGGCCATCTGTACCCACTGTTTGGGTGGGATTCCCGGAGGATGACATAGTGGTTTCTGTTCTACTTTACTGCAATTGTAATAGATTTTCTATTGTACTGTACTTAATGTTGGGATTCTATTTTTGGCCCCTTTTACTTTTATCATTTACTTTTGTATACATTATTTCTTAGTGCTTACTTCAGTTGCGTACTCTGTTGTGTTTATTACTTTTCTAAATGCAATGCCTTCCCAGTATAGGGATCTACGCCTTTTGTGCTAGTTGCCAGCCCCTGGCCTATGGAAGGCAGGCTTGGGAATGTTACAGCATGGGCCCTAAGGAGGGGTCATGAATAATTGGTGTCAGAGGTGTCGGTTCTACCACAGAACTCAGGACTCTGATCATAATTTTTTGTGAAACAATAGTGTTAAGAGTATTGAGTGTGGTTTTCAGTCCAGGGAGTCCATTGTTGGTTCGGCGTCCGACGTATCCATACACCAGGACCCTGACCTCTGATTTCCGAATCAGCGCAAGAAAACACTGATTCCATGTGTGTTTCAAAATTTTTCTTTGTGATTACTTTGTGTTAGCTCACCAGGCATACTGTTTGACCGTGGAGAACCTATTTCTTTTTAGAATGGCCCTACGAAGGCATGTAGCTTGGGATCCAAGTTATGTACAAGATTGTATCCCACTGAGCGACGAGGCCTCAGTGTAGGGCCCCATCACAGCAGATGCACCAGTGGTACCACTACCCGCTGGGCCATCGATACCACCAGTTCCAGCAGCAGAGAGTGCACGTCGCTAGAGTGCGTTTCACGAGTTCCAGTGATAGAGGCTGCCCAACTTCTGGAGAGAGACAGATCCCTAGGCCGCTGAGGATTGGCTAGAGGCTATCTTCAAAGTTTTTATAATGGTAGGTACACCACCCTTCGTGCAGTGTGGATTCAGGAGTTACTTCATCTACAATAGGGTATTATGATAGTAGCTCAGTACTTAGCAAGGTTCACTGACCTCTCATGCTACTGCACAGATATGGTTTGAGACCCGTTCATTCAGGCCCAAACCTTCGAGTAGGGACTCAGGCATGAGATTAGTTCTTCGATGATCTCATTCAACATCCCGACGTAGGTGAAGGTGCTAGAGAGAGAACTTCTAGTGGAGGGTTTTCTCGCTAAGCAGTCACCAGCGGCGAGACCCTCCACCAGACAACACGTAGTGGAGTCTTCTGCAGCCGACATTAGACAGTTGACATAGAGGACCCAGTGGACCAGGCCATCAGGTGGGAGATCTCAGGATACAGGTTCAGTTGTGCAGGTCACACAAAACAGATCCAGCTACACGAGGATCAGGCATTGCTATGCATGCGGCGGGCAGGGTTACATGGCTCGAGACTGCCCGACCCGCCATGTAGATGAGTAGCAGGCAGTAGAGGGACCTCCAAGGTAGAGGCAGAGGTTCGACCTTAGTTCTCCGAGAGTAGGTGTATAGAAGCGGGACTAGCTCCAGGCATGTAGACTTTTTTTCATGATGCATCTAGCGTTGTTGACGACGTTGTTTGTGGTTACCTTATGTCTTTGTACTTTGAGCTTCTATAATAAAAGACACATGTCCATGTGATGTTTTCTTTTCTACCTTTTCGTATGGTTGATACTGAGAGGTTCCGGTTTAAATTGTTTAATTGACCCTCTTATTCACGATTCCTACTGGAGGAGACCCAGTGACCACACACTGCTGCCGATAGTGTGACTCGACCCTTAGAGGCAAGAGTAATGGTTGGGCCTCTTGGTAGTAGAGTCAAGACCTTACGACGTCGTCCATGGCATGAAATAGTATCGTTCATGTCAGGATTGACTGTATTAGTTAAAGAACATGGTTCATCTAGGGGATGAGAACAGATTTCTCTTTTCATCAAAGGAGAAATCTTAGCAGCTCTTGTAGGACGTAAGAGAAAATGGTGTAGTCGAGTTCTTTACAAATGGCTAGTCACACCCATAGTTCGTTGAGCGAACAGTTTACGGTTTACTCTAATATCAAAAGTCTCAGGTGTGTCTTCTCGTAGAAAGACCAGGACTTCAGATAGTGGAGTTGGCTTGAGATCCTCCGGGACTATGACTTTGAGATAGTCTATACTTTTGGAATGGGGAACGTTGTAGCAGATGCTCTCAGAAGGAGATCAGGCATTCAACTGCTAGGAGATGCGATAGAGCAGCTGGCCGCGTTGCATATATCCTTTATGGACAGGGATGGATCGGCCTTTTTTCAAACTCTCATAATCACTCCTCCACTACTAAAGCGAGTTAGGGAGGCACTGTACGACCGATCTTGCAGATCACCTCTGTGCTGGACTGAGCCAGGGGAGTCAGTACTTGTAGGACCAGAGATGGTGCAGGCTACGACAGAGAAGGTTTAGATCATCTAAGAGTGGATGGAGACTTCACAGAGTAGACAATAGCCCTATGCTGATAGGATACGGAGACCACTGGAGTTCGTGGATGGCGACCATGTCTTCCTACGGGTCTCACCTCGACGAGGTCTACTGAGATTTGGCCAGGGTGGCAAGCTATCTCCACGCTTCATCAGACCTTCCCATGTCCTTTGCAGAGTAGGCGAGGTGTCTTACCGCCTAGACCTTCCACCTCAGTTGCATCGGGTGCACGACGTCTTCCACGTATCTCGGCTGAGGAGATACGTGCACGACCCGTCCCACATCTTCAACTATAGGGAGCTGGACATCGATGACGAAGAGAAATTTACGGAGGTCCCGGTGGAGATCAAGGATCGAAAAGAGCGGGTCCTATGTGGATGGTCGATTCCTCTGGTGTGCATTCGCTGGCAACACGGGAACCTCGAGGAGAGCACTTGGGAGTGGCAAGCTAGGATGCGTGCTCAGTACCCCCATTTGTTCCCCTAGTGTGTGTTGTAGCTTTATAGGGACATAAAGACATAAGGTGGGGTAATGTAAAGACCTAGAAATTTAAACGAATTTTTTTTATTAAATACATTAGAATTTTATGAGTCTGCAGTTTTTGACGGTGCCTAATTCTGATTACCGGTGTGCCCTGAATAAATTTCTGAAGTTTTGTTTAGGTACGTTCAGGAAACGTACGTGCGAGTTTTTCTATCTTTTGAACCGGTGCTCGGAATTGAAATCTGAGGGAACCTATGAACTCATAGCATGAATATTCACTTAAGGGGACCTTTACCATAGTTGCGTTTTCTCGGGAGGAGAAGATAATTTTTGTGGATTTATAACAAATTAAATGAAACTGCCATACACAATTTTATTTATGTTTGGTGGTTATTTCCACCAAAGGGAAGTTGAGGTGGGGCCCACACCTCACATAACTACCCATGAGGCGATATTTTTGAGGTGGGTATCACATGAGCCCTAACCCTTTAACTCCATTATGCTCCCCATCAACACACCGTTATTTAATTTGACAACTCCTCTCTTTTGAATTTTAAACTCTTTACCTCCCCTCATTAAGGTGGAGCCTTTCCACATCCCTTACTTAAATAATGAAAACATAATTTATTAATTAATTGGCTTAACTTTTTAAATGTATTTAAAATTGTTTTTCCAACATTAGATGAATGAATATCGTTCATTTCATTTGGTTGGCATGAACTCATTTTTTTTGGACTTCACAGGATTTAAGAAGGAAGTGTTCCTATTCGTAAAGAACGCTCCACGGCTCGAAGAATGGGAACCAATTTCTCTCCACTTCCCTTTTCAACCAGAACAATATTGTGAGTAATGCCTTCATCCATTCTTTTTACCCTGCGTCAAGAGAGAAGACACCTCTCATAAAGAATTCCGTCTACGACAATGACTTCCAAAGTTGACGGGACGCCACTGTTCTCCGCGACACCATCTTCCGCGACGCTATCTTCCGCAACACCCAACTACCGCGACGCTCGTGTTCCACGACTTGTCGATGAACGAAACTCAAATAGAAGGAAGGGGGTTTGATATAATTTTAAGTGAATATTTTAAACCCTATTCTTCATTGATTTTTCTAGATTGTCATCGGCCTTATGATATCGCCTAATGCGGAGGGTGCGGGCCGAACGAACACTACCCAATGACCCTAAGACGGTTCTCGAACATTTTGACAGTGGCGAATAGAAGCGGCGAAAACTGGAGGAAACGACGGCTGCATGACGGCCGCGTGCGGAAGAACCGCAGCCCGCAACCGCAGGCCGCTCGGCCAAAGAAGAACCTGTCGGCCGTGCTGGAGGAATCGCAACACCCCATGGTGCTGTGCTGTGGAGGACCGCGGCCCGCGCTCCTCTGGCCACTTCGGCGGATGAACCGGCCGGCTTGTCAGCCGGCCGGGATGGAGGGGGCCGTGAAACCCACAGGTTCCACACGATTGAACAGCGGCCCACTGTGTGGGCTTCTTAGGCTGGGAAGACCGACCGACTTCGGCCAACCGGATAGGAGGGGCAGCGCCCCTCGGCACCGCCGGTTCGGGAAACCGGGCCACCCCCCCCCCCCCACACCGCTCGGCCAGCCGAGCTGGGCTGTGCCCCACCAGTCCGGGATACAACCCACCAGGCTTGGCCGACCCCCTTCCAGGTCGGACTTGCCGAACCAGGTCGGGACGACCCGCCAGCCCACTGGGCTTGATGGGTCGGGCCCGTTTCACTTAAAAGTGTATAACATTAAGACCGCCCTTCCGATCGACACGTCGTCTACGACACTGGGATCCTTGTGACAAGATGGTCCTTTTGCGATACTCTAAGTGAGTTTTGGATGACTTCGGAAAATGTCCGGGTTTGGAATGGGCGTATTTCAAACTGGGCCCCTATAACGGAAAAACTAATAACTCTCAGACTGGGCATCCGATTGACACACCGTTTGTCGCGTTGGCTTCCTTATGATGAAACAAAACATCAGGATACATCAACTCAGGAATATGCGATAGTTGATGTATCTAAATCTTTGATCGAGGAGTAGACCCACCCGAAATCGAGCGTGCTGTGTGCGGGAACCCTAGAGCTGACTACGACTGCGACGTCTACTATACTGGAATCCTCCGTGGGTTCGACAACAATGAGGCTGGACTGAATCCTCCGTGGGTTCGATAACAATGAGACTAGACTGAAACCTTCAGGGGTTCAACAATGACGACAACTTTAATGGAATCCTCCATGGGTTTGGTAGGGACAACAACTGTACTGGAATCCTCCGTGAGTACTACAGCAAGGAAAATTGTGCTGGAATCCTCCATTGGTTCGGCAGCGACGACAACTGTACTGGAATCCTCCATGGGTTTTATAGTGATGACTACTGTACTTGTATCCTAAGTGGGTCCGAAATTTTGACTTATGTACTTGTATCCTTAGTGGGTCTGACTGAGTAGCTGGTCAAGTATCCTACGTGGGTCCGACAACAAAACTGCTTTAGTATCCTATGTGGGTCCGATAGCTTACTTGGTCTAGTATCCTAAGTGGTTCCGATAGCTTAGATGAATTAGTGACTATATCTGATCATTTCTATCGCTCTACTAAAAATGTATACCTGTGTGAGCTGAGTCTTGACTTTCAATCATTATCATTGATGTGATTGACTTCTTTCTTATGTGGACTGGGTTGTGCTTTGGCTCGAGAGTTGGAGTCGAACTGGGATTGATGACTTAGGTATATGTATGGGCATATACCTAAGTAGATTTGGTTGATACTTCATAGTTGTATTTCTTTCTGTTGTTTATCCATCTTGGATTCTGGGAGACCTTTGGGGGTGTCGGGGTCCCTACTGAGTATCGTATACTCACCCCAGCACGGGATATGCCCATAATACATTGTGTTGGATATAGACGACGAACATCACTGATCGCAGAGGAGACTTGTGGAGCTGAATGGTACAGGGAGGTGGACCACTTGGAGAGATGTACACCGAGCGGACGGATGGTCCGGGGGTGCGGAGGAGGCCATTTGTACCCACCCTTCAGGTTGGATTCCCAATGGGCGACTCAATGGTTTCTATTTTACATTAATACAGTTCTACTTTACTTACTATTGAGATTTTATTTATGCCCCATTTTCCTTTCAGCATTTACTTTTGTATATAGTATTTATTAGTGCTTAATTCAGTTGTGTACTCTCTTGTGTTTATTAATTTTCTAAAGGAAATTCCTTCCTAGTATAGGGATTTACGCATTTGGTGCTAGTCGCCAGCCCCTAGCTTATGGAAGGCGGGCTTGGGGAAGTTACGGCACGGGCCCCGAGGACGGGCCATGATAGAATAATTGTTAAATATCGAGTCCCCAGTTTAGTGAAAAAAAATCATTTGATGGTAAATATATAGATTTTTATTGAAGGATTTTCTAACTCAATAACTCTTTAAACCAAAAATTTATGGTGTATGTAAGTGACTAAGTATTTATTATTAATATTTTAATTATCCATGGATAAGTTTGGGTCACTTATATTGGTATCAACCATGTATTAGAAGAATATTACTTATAACTAGACTAGGGAGTGTGGGTCTGGGGTATCAGATATATTATCAAACTAGGGTTTAGATAAATTTTTATGTTAAGATGATATCATATGAGGGTATTTTAGGGGTTATGGATACTGTAACGGGTTAATAATTTTATTGTGGTCAAAAATTTAATGGAATAAGTACAAATTTTGAGGTATTATAAGATAACAATTTAAGGCAATTAATGATATTTTTCATATTTTTAATATTTTCTATGAATAATACATGATCAAGGGATACATAGACCATAGGTTTGGTATGAAATTTGAAGTCATGTAAATTTATGTTATATTTGGAAAATATTTATATAAATTTTGTGAGTATATATGAATAAGTTATATATGAATTGGTATTTGATTAATATTTTTTAGGAGAAAGGTTACTATTTAATGACAATATCATGTGGTTATATAAATTTTGGTATTAATATATAATAATATAGTCCTTGATTTCAATATTTTTGGGAAATTTGGACTATAATTTATTAGGTGAAACCCTAGGGGTAAATTTTAATATCGGAAAACATCCTAATTTTTTGTGAAGTCATGATAAAATAGATTCTAAGTATTGAAATAAATTTTTGTAAACTAAAAGTGTTTATACCATATAGATTTTATTCACCTAGGGGGAACTATGATGAAAAATGTTGTCTGAGTATTCAATTAATTTTCAGTGAATGCATTAGAAGAGGGAAAAACAATACACCTGGTTTTACTTTCATTGGGGATATTATTTGAGTGATTTAAAATACATTTACAAACCAATATAATTGAATAACATAAATTATTTTATATTTTTTCATGAATAAATTAAGAAAAACATTATATTCTTTAATTGGTGAGATAAATTAAAATAGTAAGTCCACAATTTATTAAATGGGTAGAATGTAATGCCCTGAGAAAATAATTTGGATTTTCTTTGAAATAATAGTTATTTTAAATCACATGTATTGTAACAAAAATAAAACTAAAATGAACTGATATATTTTTAACAATTAGTGATAAATATTAATACACAATGATAATGAAATGATAATTATAAATAATAAAATTTCTTGTAAAGTAATGCCTTATGTAAATAAAAATATAACCAAATTGTTTTGTTTTAAAAATAAATTCTTGTTTTTTAAATAATACATTTTTTTATAACACAAAAAATGAATGAATTTAATTTTAAAATGATAAATAATTAATTGGAAGTAATTAAATTCATTTAGTGTTAAAAAGACTTATTATTGAAAGAAGTATGTTTATATATATTAGCTATTTTTATCTTAATAAAGAAAATTGATCACATTTATAAATGAGTTTCTAGAAATTTATATATGATATATATGATATTAATAGTAATTAAATTATCTTAATTTTAAAATTAATAATACTAAATTGAATTTAGTCTCAAAAATTCATTTTTTAAAAACCATTCTTCCACGTTTTTCATTGTTATGTTAAAATTAATTTATATCACTTCTCGAAATTTAATCAAGTATACTAAATTTAGTGTTTTAAATAATTCATATAAAATTATATAATATTTCTATTTTATTTTTGGATTTAAAAATAAGTTTTCATGGTGAAAATTAGTCCCCATGGTAAAGGATAAAATGAGGTAAAAATGTTAAATCAGGAGGCGAAAATGTAAAAATATCACATAAAAGAATCTATAAAATGGATGGTGAAGAATTTATTGAAATTATATTATCTCCTTCCCTCCATTTATCATTTTTATTAACATTTCTTAAATATTTAATATTTTTAATATTAATAAATTAATATTTTCAAAAATCTGACCTCTCACACCTATAAAAGGACTAATTCACCACCCCACTGCTTATAACACATAAAACCTATTAGATTGAAAAAAATATCCCAATAAACCTATGAAAACCTATTTACCACTCCATAAAGGTTTTATTATTTCTAAAATACAAATTTAAGAATTCTTAAGGAGTTCTCTACAAAAGGATTTCAAAGGAAGAGATAAAAATTTTTCCCAGTTCATTCATGTTTCTTTCATCTTCCACCTCCTCCAAATAAATTATACAAATAATAATAAAACAAAATCTATATCATTTTTATAGTTAAATTTTATTATTATGATTTATTAACCATTATCTTACTTTCTCCCATTCATTACAAAATTAAATTGTCAATTGTGTTGTGGCCAAATTAGCTTCTCAATGACAAATATATCTCATTTTTCATCAGAAACATATATGGATGGTTATAAAATTAGTTTTAATGATTAAATATTATATTTTTTACTTTTTATGTAATTTTTATAGATAAATTTGTTATTATATAATTAATATTTCTGATAAATTGTGTTTATAAATTTAAGCTTCTATTTTGAGCATTTAGAGATACTTTTACAAATTTTTATCTATTTTTAAAAACCTATTAAAATATAAAAATTTTATCTACTATAATGATAAGTAATATATATATATATATATGTAAATATATTAGGATTATGAAACCATTTTACAATCCCTATGATCATGATCAATGTTCTGAAGTTGTTTCAGAGGAATAGACAGAATAACCCCGAATGGTCGAGGATATAAAAAGCTATACAATAATTGAATGACATATGAAAATTAATAGAACGTAAAAATTTAATTTACAAGAAAAATTATATGAATCATGTATATAAAAAACATATTTAGGTTAATTTTGAGGTGGTATGCACACAAAAAGTGAGTCAAGACTAGAGATAATTGTTCTTGGTCATAATTTCATGTCTTGGAGTCATGATTCCTATTATGTACCAATTTTTTTATATAGAGTAAATACAGACATATTGATTTATTAGTTGTTAAATATATTTTTACACTAAGGAATTTCACTTTTGATTAATCTCTCAATTTTCTTTGTCCTTCAATGCAAACATTACCAAATTCATGGGGGTTATTGTCAACTTAATTTACATTAATTGAGTTGTAACCATTATTCTTGAACATAATTCATTTAATTTTACTTTCAACCACCCTATTATGTTATTAGATTGAATTCCATATTTTTATTATTTGTTTTAATGTCTTGACCGGTCCTCGGGGCCCGCGCCATGACTACCCCAAGGCTGCCTTCCATAGGCAAGGGGCTGGCGACTAGAACCAAAGGCGTAAATCGAGATAACTGGGAAGGCATTGCCATTATAAAAGTAAAAAAACACTACAGAGTACAAGCAAAAGTAAAACACTAAGTACAAAAGGAAGTGATGAAAAGTAAATGGGCCAGAATACAAACCTAATCGAAAGTACAGCTACAACTGAAGAAAAGTACAACAGAAAAGACAAACAGTTGGAAGAAAGGAAGCAGCTCCTGGGTCGTCCTCCTCGGATCCTACCTGAAGGGTAGGTACAGATAGCGCAGCTCCTGGATCATCCACCACAGATCCTACCTGAAGGGTAGGTACAGATAGCCTCTACAATGCTCTTTCCCGTCAAACTCCTCTGAGTGTCGCCTCGTCGTGAAGTCCACCACCGGATACTGTCTCATCGTGAGGTCCAGCTCCGGGTACCGTCCAGTCCTCGAACACTCGACCTCTGTCTGCGCTTCCCGTCGTCTACAACCAACACAATGAGGTGCCGTCATAGCCCGTACAGTGGTGAGTATAACTATACTCAGTAGGGACCCCGAGACCCTCAAGGTCTCACTAAATCCAACAAGGTTAACCACAAAGTAGATCTCAAAAGATAACCTCTACTTAGGTGTATGCCCATACATATACCCAAGTTATCAAGTAACCCATCTCAATCATGAGGAAACACAAATATTATGAAATCAACTGATAACCATTACCCAGGTATATGACTATACATATACCTAAGTATTCAAGTCACCCATATCGATCATGAGGTAAACACAAAGATCATAGAATCAGCTCAAACAAGGATTTTCAATATCGAAACCGTAACTGCTAAAGAGCCCCATCTCTGGAATGTACAGTGGTCCTGTCACGACTCCAAGATACTGCTCACTAACCTAAGACAGCTGAGGTACTCCTCCAGTCGAGTACCGAGGGTCCACCACCCAAACACAGTAGTGCTTCACTCCATGGTATGCCACCCAAACATTGTAGTGCACACCCCATAATAGCCTGCAGAGGTACTCTCCGGACGAGTACCGCGGGTCTGCACTATCACAAAGTAGTGCTCCATCCGCTATGGGTCTGCACCCGAACAAAGTAGTTCTCCATCCACTGGGCTAGTCGACTCACTCCAAGTTGAGTCGGTCAAGCAGTCGTCAGGTCTCAGCCGACTACATGGTCTCCGTACTCCGTACGCTCGTCTCCGGGAGGGTCCGCTCCCTGATCTACAGGTCGATACTCCAATTATCTAAAAGTCCCACGAAGAAATATCTCAAAGTACCGCCTCATCATAGGGGTCTCAACGCAACAGACAATGCATCAATCGGACGCACGGTCTGTGAGTTATTAGCCTTTTCATCCTCGGGGCCCGGTAGGTTTCGTGTGCGAACCAACCCGGCCGTATCACTACTGTACCCCGAACTCTCATTGGGTATTCTCATAGGGACCGTTTCTTAATGTGATCAGCAACACAGATGACGGTTCGTCAAACGGACGTTCAGTCTGAATGTTATCAGCTTTTCCGTTCTAGGGGCCCGGTTGGATTTTGGGTACAATCCAACCTGGCCACAATCCAACATCAACCAAAACTCAAGAGAAGTATTCAAAAAGTTCCTTCTCATCAAGAGGAATCCATCAAAGTCGATGGCACATCAATCGGACGTCCGGAGCTCAAGATATAAGCGTTTCGACTCTCAGGGCCTGGTTGGTCTGTAGCCTAAGATATGAGCGTTTGAACATAAAATGCCCGAAAATAGGGGGTTTGGGCCCAGTCCGACCCGGCCCGAGACTCCCTCGGTCGGCCCGAACTGGGTCGACCCGACCGGGTCCGGGTCTGGCCCAACAGGGTGTGGCCCGGCCCGGTGGGCGAGGCCCGGCCCCACCCGGCCTGGGCGGCCCGACCCGGCCTGGCGCTGGCGTTGCTCCCGCACGACCAGCAAAGAGCAGAGGGGTGCTGCCCCCCGGATGATGGTGGACCGGCGCGGCTTAAATTCTTCTCTCCCCATTTTTCAAGAATGGGAAACCGTTCCAGTTCAAGCCCTGCCACCGCAGCGGCCTTCTCCGGCGGCACGCCGCCGCCACTTTCTGCGGACCACCGGACGCGTTCCGATGGTCTGTTTTGCTCGCCGCCTTTGCCAACGGTCCTCCCCGGACACGACCTTCACTGCGGAGGCTTCAAAATGACTTTTCGGCCCCGTTTGTCATCGCCTATCAGTCCGCGCACACCGATCAACTAGAGGAGTTTTCGAATTTCCTCCGCGGCCCCGACTCCGGCCACGGTTTCATTCGGCTTCAACGGCACGGCACGACGGCGCCGCGCATCCTTGCCGTATTTCTCTATGTTTTCGCGCGGTGTCGTTGCACCGCGCCACCTTTGTTCGAGCCGCAACATAATCAACAACAAGGGGGAGGAGGGTCGACCTTGTTTGTGTGGTCCGACCTCCTCCCGTTATAATGATAGCAAGTGGACAACAAATAGAAGTCCACATACGGCAACGAAAACAATTAACCCCAACATCAACCCACATGAACGAACGATCCATAGATCAACCTGGAAATGGTCGGTCTGCGCTCGTCGTTCTTTTCTCAATGATAAAGAGAATACCAAAGAGATTCCCCTACAACCTATTAAATAAAAATAATCATACCAATATTTCCATCCCGCAAAAAAAAAATGAAACATTCACAGATCAACATAATGATGAGTTGATCCGAGTTCTTTGTTTTAGAAGGAACAACCAAGGGAATAATACCATTCTCAAAATAATCGCCCTACCTCGATAACGAGTTGACAATCAAAGAGCATCGCAGAAAGCGACATCATGGGGTGGTTTCAATGGTGGCGTTGGCGTGCGTCAAAGAAAGGGAATGCTTCGTCAATCATCGGAAGAGAGGAAGCTCGGGTAGACGTTAGCGTTCTTCACGTTCTCCAACGAAGAAGATGAACTCTATCTCCTCCAAAGTTTTTCCCAACACTCAAAAAGCTCCAAAAAATAAAATAATAGCCCTTGATATTATTTTTATTCACACAACAAAGACTCAAAAATTCAAAACTGAAACCACTTAAATTAATAATGTGAATTGGCATGAATAATGAGGAGAGAGGGGGAGGTGAGTGGTCTCACATTAAAGGGGAGTTTCAAGGGGTTATGGGGAATGTGAAAAGACGGGGGATCGTGTGGGCCCCACCTCTCATTTATTCTCTCAAGGGTAGTTACCAACCCAACTTACACACAAAGGACAAAACTACATAGAAGAAACCTAAAATTGGATTACAAATTTTATTTATTCTTCACTTACACTTCAAATTTTAAACAACTCCCCCGAGCAAGCGCACCCTCGGAAAAGGTCTTCTTAAGCAATTACTGGCGCTGCGAGTTCATCAGTGCCCTCAGATTTCAATTCCGAGCACCGGTTTAAAAGTTAGAAAAACCCACTCCTTCGTTCACTAAACGTACCCAAGCTAAACTTCAGAAATTGAATCCGGGCACATCGGGCCTCAGAATTAGGCGCCGTCAAAAACTACGTTCTTGTAAAATCTCAAATAAATTATGAAAAAATTTTCCTTTAAATTTCTGGGTCTTTACATTTAAGATACTTATTAACATTTTACATGTATTTGGTTCACTATTCAACCAAAAAATAACTTTAATTCGGTCTCGACCTTATATCTTCTTTATAGTTGGGAATATTTTTCCTCTAAATAATTTTTTTAAAAAAAATTAAACTACTAAATATTCATAAATTATTTCTTCTGTTCATTTTAAATTAACATTTATGTTTCCTACCTTGGTTAAAAAATAATTTTTTTTTAATTTTATTGGGTAATTTTTGAATTCCCCAAAAAATTTTTATAAATAATATTTTTTAACATTTACCACATCTGTTTATTTTAGTTATTTTGGAATTAATTTTATTAATAAATCAACCTATTCAACTTCCATGGGGTTTCATAGAATATCCTTGTATTATTTATCTATAAATGTTTTATTTTAATGGTTAATTTTTAAAAACAGTTAATATAGGGATTCGATCCTAATATATATATTATTATGTTTCATTGAATATTTCTTATTTTTATCATAATTAATTTTGAAGGTTAAAATATTTGAAATTATTTAACAATTATATAATTCAATGTCCACTTTTCACCCATAATAATTTTTTAAAGTGACTTTGAATTATTTTTTACAACTATATTACATAACTATTATGAAACATATTTATATATTTTTGCTTCCATTTTATACTTAAACTATAAAAGATACACTATTTTAGAGTTATATTTAATATGTTGATCTATAAATGATCATATTAAAATACTGTTCATACCACACCTTATTCATAAGGACTACATTCTATATCACTCTTTGTCTCTCCCTTCATTTTTTTACATTTCTTGTCTATATTATATTTTATGAATTTATTCTAGATCACATCCACTACTTGAATATTGTGTTCATAGTATTGAATTATCCAAAAATATATTACTCTATACCACGTTAATTTTAAGGGTTCCTACTAATAAATCCATTCCATTTACTTATTTGAAATATATTGACATTCCATATACTTTTTATATCAATAATAATTTTTTTTAATTGCTATAAAATTTTTTTAATGTATTTTATTTTTTAATCATTACTTCATATGATGAAAGAATTGGAATTAATTAGATATAGGTAGGGAATTAGAATATATATCCCCTCAACGAATCAATAGGTCCAAGGAGAATAAATATATTGGGTATTTTGTTCAATCCTTGCCCATTTTTATATAATGTATTGTAATGAGTCCTAGAAAATATTTTGATAATGTATGGGATTATATATTCCATCTCTATGAAATCATTTCGAATTTTCTATTTAATTAATTAAAATATTATTTAATGAATTTATATATTACCTGATAATTTTATAAAATATATGACATATTATATTGATTTATTTCTTCCATATTATTCATTTCATGTTTGTTCAAAAATACATTTCGTTTTAAATTACCAAATTCTGAAAATTTCAGAAAACCCTTCTTATGTTTCCATTTAACTATGCTGTGAATAAATATATTATGTATAAAATGATTCAATGGATGTCATATATGTATATATTTTTGGGGATGTGGAGGAATTTTTTTCAAATAAGGATTCCCTCATTTAGTGGAAAAGTTACCCATTTTATAAGAAAGATACGTGTTTGGTTAGTTAGGGGTTTTTCAAACACTATAGGAAATTACACCTATAATTTATTGGGTAGGAATTTTACTTAATATTTGTTATTTATAATGAAATTATTGATAATTAAATTTGGGTTACTTTAGTCAGTAGAAAAGTAGTATGAAAATAATATGTTTTTCTAAAACTGATCAAGTAGTACGAGGATATGTAATTACATACTAATGGTAATTATGAAAAAATCTATTTTATAAATTCTTGTACACACATGGAACCTTCAATAAACACATTTTTGGAGACCAATTTTATCCACATTAGATTGGTATTTCATATATTATTAAATTTATTTCTCAACAATATATCACATTAAAATTAACCTTCTAACTAACTTTGATTTTTGATTTACCCTTATAAAATATTCACATATAGTTTAATTTGGCATACCTATCAAAAATGCACTAGACCACATAGTTACATCTCTCTATGAAATTAAAGCATCAATCAATCCATTATATAAACAAATTATACTTTGATGAATATATCCAATTGAAATAATATTATATAAATTTCCATTTATTTGTTCAGATGCTTCCCTTGGTCTATAACTATAGTGCCTATAACTTTGAAAAAGAATAAAAGACTGATTGACATGTGTTATAAATTTTTATATATAATTAAATGTAAAACCATTTACATTAAATTTGGCATAAAAAGATGATGGTCCTTTATTTTTAATACCTTTAACTTCAAAAAATTCATTGATGGGATTCTATTGATATTTGATAAAAAAACCTATAATCATTTGAACTATTAAATTAGTATAAAAATGAAATATCACTTTCTTGGAAAGATAATGGTGGAATAAAAGTATGTATTTTACCATTAAATCATACAAAACCATACCCTAATCACAAACTAATGATGTCTAACCTATGCTAAATTCCATATTTTGTTTCACTGGGTGTATTTAGTAATGTTCTAGTGACACAGTTTCATTCCTTTTTTAACTAAATAATATCAAGAAACTACATGACATATAAGTAATTATGATATGAGAATTAAAAAAATGATCTCCTTTTTCCAACCCATTATCATATGTTTTTATTAAAAAGGTTTTTTGAAACACAATTGCAATATCATTTACCTTCTCAAACTATTAAACACCTGTTAATGTAGAAGGTATTGTATCTTATTGCAAATTCTCACTAAATTATGGTTTCAATGATTGATATTTTTGTAAAATGGGAAACATATATGACATCCTTGAAATAATATCATTAAGGAATATTTCAACCTGATTTATTGTGTAATTAATTCATAAATAGGTTACCCTAACATTCCAATAACATTATATCTTAAAGGATTTCCATTAGTAGAAATTTCATTTATCCTCCCAAAAAACATGTTACTCAACCATAACTCTTCATTTTAAAGAGTGTCAAAGAAAATAACACCAAAATAAAAAATCTATTTTATAGCATTGATCAATGAATCCAAATAATAATCATTATCATTACTATGATATTTTTCCAAAAGATATTAATTTCCATCATAATTGTAAAACCGTGACCTGATGTACCTGGTCTATGATGAAATTACATGGGTCATAAGACATGCCTGCACATATGATATAGGTTTCTAATTATAAAAAAGGGTCTTAGGTGGATCCTTGTTGTTATTATACCCCCCATCAGAGTGCATAATAGAAATATGTGTCCAAAGTATTAATACATACAATCAATTTTATTGAAATAAGTATAATCATAACCCATGAAGATGTAGTATTGAGTCACACACACACACACACACATATATATATATCCAAAACTAAATAAGGATCTATCTATGGGGTAAATCAAAGAAATAAAAGAAGAAACATATGTCCTTCAAAAACTCTATCTAATAACGTTTTTATCCTACCCCTCCACTTGATCAACCATCCACCATATGGCCTTTACCCGTAATTGATTCCCATGTCATGAAATCTATAATCAATATAATAGTGACTTAGGATTTTCATTCAAAAACATTAAAATTTTTATTTTAATATTCAATACATTATACAAACATACTCATGAGGATCATATTAGTTTAGTGTATTTAAATACTAGGTAAAAAATATTCTTATTTGGTGAAAAATCATCAACATAACCCATATGGATCTTCCCCTTTAGTAATCTCAACATGAATAACCTAATTAAAACTGTTATTTATAACACTTGAAAAAAACATAAGAAATTGTGACATCAAATGCTTAGTAAGATCGAATAAGGGATATACATACGAATAATGTATAATTTTTTTTAAAACACAATCATAATATTTTAAAAACATACATGCAATATCAATGATCATAATATTGAGTCATAGAATAAATATTTGAATTTTAGATGACATTATTCATAAGTTAATCAAGGAACATGATCCAATAGAGCATACCATTGGCATAAAACAAAGATTTCTAGAATGAACGTCATGTTATAACATTACACACATGCATAAATAGAGACATGTTAGCACATTAAGTAAAGGAGATGAAATTAATACTAACATAAACATAAAGAAAAGAAACTAGGTCTAGACATAAAAATATGGGAAGGAAATATTAGTCCTCATATGACACAATGAACATGTAATTAGGTTTACTCATAACATTGTGAACAAGTAATATGTTTCATGTATAAAATTTTGAACATTAAATAGGGTTCATTAATAACATTATGAACATGTAGTATGGATCATACTAAACATATTGAATCATGAGTTATAAATCTTTACCCATTACATTCTAGGGAGATATAGGACCCACTAGTTACATAATGTAAATAATTTTTATGAGTTACATAAGATTATAAAACATTAATCATATCACTACCCATGTAGTGAAATGGATTTCATAAAAAATTCATTATATCAGAACTTGTGTAAAAGCGATAGGTTTTATAACAATATCCTCATTTCATAAAATCATAACCCATGGAAAAATTGGTTTTACTATGATTTTTATCATGGTATACCCCGTGGTATAGAAAGAGGTTTCATAAAAACCATTTCTTTATAAACATAAACAATTTAGAAAAAAAATAAGAATAATTTCCTTTAATAATATCTATAGTAAAGAATATGTTACATCAAATGATTTTATCTTAGATGGAAAATTATTTTTTGAGATTAATTGGAACATTTCTTGAGGAAAATAGTTTTTCTTTGAAAATAATTTCTTATAACATAAAATGAATTAAATATTTTAGAAATAATTTTATTAGAAAATAACCTTGAATTATTTAAACATCGTCTTTAAAAGAAAATAATTTTCACAAATTAATAAATTCAATTCATTTAGTAATCATTAAAATAACAATTTATTATAAATTTTAATTAAATTCCAAATGGTTATTGCTTGAAAAATAAAGTGAAAATTAATTTTAATTTTTTTTAAAAAAATCACACATGGTTAAAAATGAATATAATAAATAATTTTAATAATGTTAAAAACATTATTTATTTTTATTGAAGTCATGGTTTTGGGTGAAAACATATTTTCGATCGAAGAGAAAAAATAGTATTTTTATTAGCAACATTCTCTCAGTTATATTCATTACAAAATTCTGAAAAAATGGTACTATTACATGAAAATATCTTAAATATCCATATTATAATATAATATATGATAATATTTTTTATTAATATCAATATATAGAAACATTAGATAATTAATAATAAACACCCTCGATCAAGGATGATATTGTAACATAAATCCAGTTCAACATTGATAATCATTTGATACATAATAACCCTGAAAGAGAGATCCTAAAATGGATATGTAAAAACCATAATTTTCTAAATATAAATGATAATTTACATTCAAGGGTAAAATATAAACCAAATAAAAGAAATGGATGGCGAAAATGACATGTGTATTATAGATGTAAAAAGTGAGATAGAAATATCTTAACACTTTACTATTATTTTGAATCCTATAACCTTATTAAAAATAAAATAAAATAAAATCAAAATTACAATTAATTGGAAAATATCAATTATATAAAATCTAAAAGTGGAAATATATAAATCACAAAAAATAAATGAGTGGGGAATTTCACATGTCTCTCATAAATAAAAGAGAGACTAGAAATCCCATACAATGTGTACTGACTTCCTTCACACACATTCAGAACTCCTATATAATAAATACATGTTTGTTTTAAATATATTATAGAATAATACTTGTATATATTATAACATATATTATTTAATTATTACCAGTCATTATGATTTTATTAACATTTTCTTATTAAAATCACATTATGGACAATAACCGTATTATCTTTCGAATATGTATTGATTTTCTTTTTTTGTCATATTGCGTTAATAATGGTTCTTCAATATAAATAATAATAATTATGAAATGATTAGAACATTTATACATCAATTATACTTTTAATGACAATTATGAATGGTGGTTTTGGTAAATGATGTATGTTACAATCATAGTGATGATAAAAAGTACGTATGCATGTGTAACATTTACATTTTTCAATGATCTTTATGGATACGAGGTAAGAAATATTTTGTATTTAAATAATTTTAAAAATATAATAAATAAAATAATAATTATTTAAATATACATATAAAAATCATCCATGTTATTTGGTGGAGAAAATATGGAGTCATGTCCCTTCATGAAGGTGGTTGTCCAAACGTACACGAATGACGGTATCATCTTTCAGTGAGTTAATAGGTAAAAAAGAAAAAATATATATTATATTTTAAAAATTATAAATATTTCATAAATATCATAATTATTTCATCTATATCACATATATTCATTATCTATATCTTTATTATCATCTAACTAAGGTGTTATTGAAAAATTAATCTCATCACATCAAGAGGTTGTAGTCCGTCATACAAATGATTGATGTTATCGTATCCCATAAAAAATTTAAATTATAATTTATTATAATATAAAATGATTGAAAATTTATAATTATGTTATGCATATATATAATATTTTTTACATTATATCAATCAACATGACCAACCATGAGAGGTGAAAATGGAAAAAATTACCTTAGTTCGTGAGGTGACAATCCACCATTAAAACGAATTATTATTTCATAATCCAATTTATATAAGGGGGAGGTAGTTATTGGTAATTACCAATACATAAATAATATGAGTATAATAAATATAATTAGGTTATTATATCATAATTTGATTAATAATAATCTAATGAGATAGAAGAATAAATAAAATAAAAATATTCATTGAAGAACGTTACCTCTTCTTTGAGTAACCTCTGCAGGTTTGCACAAAAATCATTACTAGGATGGATATATAACCAAAATAATTATTTTATAATTATATGAGGTATGTTTATAAGTAACATAGTTCGGTATTTTCTTACCCAAAAGTGATTGAAGGTGTGAATAGTATATGAGAGTTTTTGGTCTTTTATAAATGAGGTGGGTGACACACTTGATACTTTTGAGAAGAAAAAGGTGTAGGAACGTTTTTCACATGAACTATTGTTAATAGTTGAGAATTATATAGATTTATACATTATATTGTTTTATTATTTCTATAAAATATAATTAATAATGGGTTTTAGGTCATTTTGAAACTTATATTCTTAGTTTAACCCCTCCCAATCCCATCTTTACATTAATCACGATAATTAATTTTTATTCTTAACACTATTATTTTTTGTAAAAAATAAATTTTACCTTCATAGATAAAATAATTTATTCTGATTCCAAATATCTAATCAATTTTATAAATTTAATTAACACAATGGGAATTTTTTTATTTAAAATTAATCATGCTGATGCGATGATAAAGAAGGTTTTCGAAGTAAAAATGTTCAAAATTTTAAAATATTTTTATATAAAAATTCAATATGAATTAGAATAAAGTGACATAAATTGGATTTATAGATATATAAATGATATTATTTTCATTTAAGATTTACTTAAAATATAACTTTAATTTAAAAATAATTTAAATAAAATGGAACTTTTCAAATAGAAGTCTGTACTTGTCACTATTCATAAAAAAATTATGTTTTTTAAAAATTTTAAAAAATTCCCCATAAGATAATTTTAAAATCTTTATTGAAAAAATAATTTTTAAAAAAAATATATTTTCTAAATGTGTCACTAATTATTTCTAATTAAACAACACTTAAAATGTGACAAAAAACTCGTTTTTTGAGAAATAATTTTTTTAAGAGTAATTTTTTTTCTTATATATTTTATAGACAACACATAAGATGAATTTTAAAAATTTTATTGATATTATTATGTATATATTGTATGAAAATAATTCCCACAAATTTATTTGTTTAATTTATTTTTTTAAAACAAGTTTTTTCTGCATAAAAATAGTTTTTTTAAAAAAGATTTTATTTATTTACAAATTGTTCTAAATTTTAATATCTAATTAATTGGTAACCAAAGAATTATTTTTATATAAATTTATAGACCATATATTTTAATAATTTTTTTATTCATATTCATACCATCAATTCCAATGATGGGGTTATAACAATATTAATAATAATATTTTAATAGTGTTATACATTTTGTTTAAACTCATTGTTGTGTGTTCTACAAGTTACACTCAGTGTTTCATTTAAATAAAGAAACAATTATTTCTACTAGAAATGAAAGATAAAATTAGTGTTGTGTGTAACACAACATATGAAAAAGATTAAATTTATTTGAAAAAAATATTTCACAATATCTTGGGGTGTTACAAATTCAACATGTCTAAGTTGGTTGGGTGTACAAGATTCTATAGGACACCACCAACAACCTTGAACATGAATGCATAAAATATACAAGTTATTTCAATAATCATAAACCTGATATATATATATATATAGAAATAAATATATCAAATAAATAAAAAATATAGTCACATACTTAGATGCCATCTCTACCTCACCCGATCCCACATCGAAATAAATTTCAATGGCCATGCTTGAAACACCCCCCATATTTGAAAAGATAGTTAAAAGAATATGTTTGATTCATCCCATTAGAAGGTATATCCCTTTTACATGATGATTAATATAAAAGACATCCCTCTCAAAAGGGGATTGTCTATATTGATTACAAAATATCAGCTTCTGATACAATAATAGTGCTTGAATACTTGTATACAAGAAGACAAATCAAACATAACATCAAATTAAAAAATAACATAATTATAATAATAAATATACAAGAAAAACAATAATAGTATAAGGATACACACACGCCTCATGCGATAAAAAATAAACATAGGACTTATGGGCTATATATGAAACAAAATAATCATGCCAATAACACATATAAAACACGTTCTAAATTCAAAAAATCATGAAACATAGTTTTTTCACTTGGATATACACAAAAAAAATCAAACCAACATGCTGTATAAATTAGGCACTAAAGTCAATAAATTCTTACCTCATTATCATCGATGAAGAACTCTATGGTTCATTAAGAAAAGTTCTCTTGAACATGTTCACATGTTCATTGGACTAAACCACTCAGCAATTATTCCTATAATTCATTTGAGATTTTTTTTCAAAAGGAAATAAAAATAGAACATAAAATAATATATCATCCCTCTTATATGATCCATAAAAACATGGTAATTACATATTATCCTTCTTGATATTTCCAGATTATTTTTGATAATAATTATAATTCCAAAATTTTTTGTACGTCCTATATCCTAGATAATTTAAATAATACCTATTAGTCCATGATATGTGCTTAATAGGGTTTTTCTCAAAGAACAATTATAATTTGACATTCAATTTTGTTATATAAAATTTAAAATAATATATGTCAAACCATGATAATTATTCTTTATCATTCATTGAAAATTTTAGTTAAATAACATAGTACTTATTCATCATTTCTCCCCAAGGCATAAAAATGTTAATTTTATTATAAATTAAACTTGAATAAGATTAAATAGGGATTCTACCTTTAAAAATTACACTTGGGAATCAATGGAGAGTGTTTGAGGCTTCAACCACAACTATAATCCCTAAAAAGTGCTCGATTTATTCTTAGATGAATTTTTAGATCCTACAAAAAGATGTTCTAGGATACCCAGACTCAATAGAATCACAATCAATAAAGGAAAAATGATCTATTATTTTTTAAAAATGAAAAAATTTATAGATTCATATTAATAAATCCCAAAAATAAACTATTATTTTATTTTTTATTTCAAATATTTATTAATATTATAGTTTTTAAGTATTCGTAACCAATTTTCATAAGGGAAACAAAATCAAATGAATTTA
This sequence comes from Viscum album, assembly GCA_963277665.1. NCBI lineage: Eukaryota > Viridiplantae > Streptophyta > Magnoliopsida > Santalales > Viscaceae > Viscum > Viscum album. Next base: position 1,388,520,698 of record OY728126.1, on the reverse strand, counting down.
TTTATTTTTTTGGTTTTTAACTATTTAAATGCATTGAAGGTGTGATATGGGGATAGAGGATCATAAAATAATGGTTTTAAAGTATTTATCCCAAAATATGTGTTGAGAAAGGGTAACATTATTTTACCCTTACACACCATTTGAAACCAAGTGTTTACTCTTATAAACCTTGGTTTACCCTCACACCATAAAAACTCCAACTAAATTCTTCATGAAAAAGGGAAAGCACAAATTTCCTTTACATAAATCCCTTTTTACAATTACATGGGATTAAAAAAACTCAAGTTACACATAAAAAACTCTGGAAGATTCCATAAAAAATCATTTATGTGACCTTAAAAAATTTACATTACACTTATACAAACCTTGTAAATCCTTAGTTACATTTTTAAATTCCATGACTTACCCTTACATAAACCATACCAATAAGGGGTTAACGTTATGTGAGTCCAGGTTAACACTTACACAGTGTGTGATCCATGAAGTTATATTTAAATAGCCTTTGTAAATTTTGGATTACCCTTAGAAAACCCTTTAAAATAAGACTTTACTCTTATATATCCAATAAAAGATAATTGTTACCCTCATATAACCCATTAAAATAAGAGGTTACCTTTAAATATCCCTTGAAAACTCTTCTTTTCCATTACAAAAGGTCTTAAAACTCATATTACCCTTTGAATGAATCTACTTCCTATGTACGAGTAGAAAATTAGTTAATTTTATTTCAGAATTTCAAAAAAATGACTGATGAATTTAAAATAAAAAGTGTTTATACCAACCAGTACATTTCAATTATTCACCTCTAACAACCTATCATCCTCATGATATATAACTGGTGGTCTTGTAAAAACCACTCAGACCACAAAGATTGATTATTAAAAAGAGAAAATATAGGGGATTTAACTATTAAAATAAAATAATAATACCACTTGGGATGATTGTAATGAAAATACTTATCCTATAACTACCGAGAAATAGATATTGAATAAGGAATCCAAATAGTATCTCAGATTCTAGAATTTATGTCCTCAATCATCCACCAATTCCCATAATCCCAATCATCCATCAATTCACCAAGCCTCATAGGCTAACGATTCACATGATTTTCCAACCCTTATGGGTAATGCACGTACTATTGAGGCCCAATGCCTAGACGATGACCTGATTTAGTTATATGAAAAATATGAGTCCATAGAAAAGAACCAAATAAAAACACCATTCCTACCACACTAGTGAAACATCTTGATAAATTGAATAAATTCCTTAAAAGATTGTCCCTTTCTCTTACAATTATTATATTTAGTAGAGTATCAACCCAAATAAGGATTAAAAAACCGGATTTTCTATGAATGATGACCATTTCCCTAGAATCCACACTATGAATTCTTCTTCTTCTTCTTCTTCTTAGAATAGGCTATCAGAATTGTGTTGGGGAAAACACCTATCAGCCCACTGAAAGTAAGAATAAGTCCACAAACTATGTTTTACTCAATTATATTCTCTATCTTTTGTGTCTTTTTCATCCATAAATCACAGGTTGTCATATCAAACATCCCAAAATATTTCCTCATATTAAGGAAATAGAGAATATCAAACTTATTTTCTTTTTAAGAATCATTCCCCGCCAGTAATGTCCTAAATAGAGTTATCCCAGTAATGAATATTGAATAGTTAGATAATGTCATTGTGTCAGGCTAGAGCTCCATTAACTGATGAAAAAAATATTTCTTCATTGCATCATGAAGTAAATCCTTGAAAAAGATATCCTTAAAGGTCTCCCACCATCTCCCTTCCCATATAATCTCCTAATGTATGACATCCCATTATTTTCTAACCATTACTTGAATCATGAATCTTGAAAGATTCTCCTATCAATCATCTAGGGTCTCTATAAGTGTGAAGATCCCCCCATTGACCTGTATCCAGTCCTATAAATCTTATGAGACTCAAGTTCCCTAGGATGATAGGGGTGTTGGAGTTAAAATATGCGAGCATAGTTGACCACAGTCATTCCACCTCGATGGGATTCTACACACTGAATTGTCACCAGTAGAAAGATTCATAGATAGATCAGTTTTATAACTTAATTTAATGGAGAAAATGGTGGAATATGAGCTCTATCTCATGTATGATTGTTGGTAAAAATAGATAAACAATATTTTTAGGAGGTGAAATTTTTACGAAATTCCCGAAAAACCTTAGTAAAACCCGCATTGAGAAAATCTAATAGTATTAATCAGGAAACTAAAAACCAAATTAGCACAGACTAGGTTTAATGATGATGTATAATATAATGGGGAACCCATACCAAGATGGAATAACCCCCTAATTACTACTCAAAACCCCAGTCAAGACTCCAATTCCTTCATTTGATTCGTAATCACATATATATAATAAAGCATAGAATACAACAAGATCAAATAAATAATGGATGAAATAATGAAACAAAGCACATATCATAATTACAATAGGAATTTAACTATTTGGGATCTATCATATTCAATAAATATGGATATATGGAATGTGAACCTCTATGCTTAAGATAATGCATGAATTATAACGAAATACTATAAATCGACATATCATAATCATATGTATCACCCAATTTGATTTTAAACATCGGATACATCAAATAGAGAAAACATAAATTCTCTACTATATGGAGACTAGGAGGTCCCCTATACAGTGCTCTTAAAAAACATAAATAGTTCCCCTGGATGAGTGAAAAACAACATAAATGTTTTTTCCTTGTCTAAAATGATGTAAAATATTACAGACTATTCTGTGATTCATGGTCATTTTATACCTTTTTTGATACCCCGAACTGAACCCCTATGTCCCAACCAGAACTTTATATGACTTTAGGAATGTCTCCCCATATGCTAGAGGCTGTCGAATAATAGAGATGGTCTCAAGTGGAACAATGGGGATACGATACCCTTTGTTAGAGTGAATAATAAAAATAAATAAGCAAATTAAAAAAATATAAATTTAATGTAAGATAAAATATACAATCACAACCCATGAATTACTTGTGTTACATCCTAGATATATATAAGAAAATTTAATCACGGATCAAAGTAAGGTATAAATTTAGTAAATAATATAAGTAGAAAACATCCATCTCAAACACTATCCAGTAACATATACATCATATTACTCAACCTGATTAACCATCCAACACATGGTGCTTTCCCTTCACTGGTTCCCTAGTCATGAAATATACAGACACACCAAAATTCCCAGGTAGAGAGCAAGTTCAGGACTTAGTAGTACACTATTAATAACCTAAAACATGAGTGTAAAAATTATAAAAGCTAATTCTATAATTTTAAACATGGTATATATATGAAATAGATACATCATATAAAAAACATATTTCCAGTCCTCAAGGACCAAATATACTTACTTTAACACCATTTATAAATAAACGTCACATCTATATATGACACATTCACCTCCTCGACATGATAGCTCTCAAAATATGTTTGACTCGTCCCTCTAGAAAGGATAACCATCACACATGAAATTAAATATCTTACACATCTCTCTAGGAATGGGATAATCAATGTGGCATAATGTTTATAAAACATAGTGAAAAAATGTTTGAAAAAAAAATATATGTAATGAAATATCAAACATCACATGAAATATAATATTTTCATAATTAAATAAATCCATATGTAAAATACATCAGCACTGTATATGGATAATGACCCTCACAAACTGATCATGTTATTAATATCTAACCTAGATCTCATGGGATACACACCTCAAAAATATTATTCGAAAACCTCCTACAAATAATTTTCTGATTTTATTGAATTACTACGCATAGGTTTCTCACTAGGTTACATGTGGACACCAAAAACTATGGAAATAAATCATATAAAACTAGTATTAATGTCAAGAATTTTATACCTTAGGATGATAGATAAATAACCCAAAGGTTTAATAAAGAAACATCACACGAATCATTCACACTTGTTTTTTATCTAAAAAACCCTCAAAGGATTCCTAGAATTAGTTCATGGTATTTTATTTCTAAAATAAATAAAACATCACACATGATAAAGTTTATGTCTCCCAAAAAGTGTAGAATAAACATGATAAATCCATATTATTCTTATATACAATTAAAAATTATTTTAGTTAATAATTTTTATTCCACCTGTGATCATACATTATCTATATTATAATATTTTTAAATTATAAATTTAAGCGAATAAATTTTCTTAATAGTTTATTTTTAATTAATAATTATAAATTCATATGTGATATTATTCTCCCTCTCTAAAATAATGTGAGTTTATCTTTTATAATTAGTCTTTATAATTATTTTCTATTTCCTAGGAAATAATTTAATAATTAATCATAAATTTTCTCGAAGGCTTAGAGAATATCATTATTTTTATTAATTAAAATAAAATAAGATTACTTGGATATTATCCATTTAAACAGTACAATCAAGAATATATAAAAAATGATAAGGGTTCTTCTTGGAATAGAATCAAGAATAAGAGTATTATTCATGTGAATAATACTTCTTAAATCATTGAAAAAGATTTTCTAGGCTTTGTGGACTCTAGAGGATCAATATCAATGAAGGAGGAAAGTTTCATATATATTTATGAAAGAAAACAGTGTATATAGCCACAATATTAAAGCAAAAAATTAAATTTACAATTAAAATTTTATTACAACTATTTATTAATAGTTTATCATTTAAGTCATAATTATATTAGATTTAAGGTAAATTCAATAAAATTAATTTAATTCCATGACTTTTGATATCTAAAACCATTGACATGTTTTGTCGGTGCGTACTAGGGAGAAGGAGTGTAAAAGAAGGGTTTTAACCTACCGTTCCCAAAACAGGTGTTTCCTAAGGGTAACATGATTTTACCATTACTTACCCTTTATCACCAGGTGTTTAAACTTATTCACCTCAAGTTACCAGTAAAAGACCAATATAATAATGTAGACAATTTTACATGATTAAGGAAAAAGATCAAATGACCCATATTTGAAGCCAAGTTTACACTAACATGATTAGAAGAAAAATTAGGTTACGCTTAAAAAATTATATAAGTACCCTTATGTAATTGATATTATGATTTTATAGTGGATTATGTATCCTTACATAGTGAATAGTGATCTTATAAAACCATAAAGTATTAGTAATTACCTTTACAAATCCCAAGACTTACCCTTACTCAACCCTTATAGATAGGGGTAACCCTTACATAAGGCTGGGTTGACCCTTAGGTAGCATAATAAAAAGGGTTTTACCTTTATATAGCCATATTAAATTGAGGCTAACCCATATGAAACTTTTAAAAATAGGCTTCTATCCTCACATATCTCATGGAAGATCTATGTTACCCTTACACAACCCTTCAAAAAAAGATGTTATCATTACATTCCCTATAAAACATCTCTTTACACTTATTTATATTCTAAAAAATCATACAACCCTTACACAAACATTATATCCTATATAATGGTAGTAATTTGGTTTATTTTTGAAAATACTCACAAAATTTACTTATGCATTTAAACCAAAAAAAGTTTAAAAAAATGATGATGTAATAAAAATGTACTTTATTTTCATGCATAACCATGAAAAAAAGATATAATATAGTAATAAAAATATCTGTGTACTATTAGTATTACATTCTACCCCAAAATTATTTGTTACATTTGTAGATAGCATATGTTATAAATTTCGTTATTATTTCCAAATTCTGGAAACTCATGGTCATATTTATTTAATTGAGTTGAGTCCTGGGTAAATATCATTATCCATATGCCTCATATATTTTCTAGTTGAATACTCACATAGATATATATATTTAATCTTTGTAATTATTTGGAAGTATTATACAAATTTTTAAGGACTAGATTCCACTATCGTATATTAAGTCATACCAGACTTTATGAATTTTACTATGTGATTAATAATACTTGTGTAAAAATATACAATCATTTGGATTTTAATTTATTATTTTTTTGGTCATAATCCCTGAACATAACTTTCATTTATCATTATATATTCAACACTTAAGATTATTTAATTTTTGTAAAATATCATTCAACTAAAATGTATTGTTATGAAAATATGCTTCCACTCTATCACTTTATGGATTTAAAATTATATTCTTCTAGCATAGATGATAATGTTTTATATATTTTAAAACCATTATATAATGGATTCTTCACATAACACTTTAACTTATGAAATAACAATGGCCAATTTGGAAGAACATATTCAACTGTTGTTTTAATTTTCTCAAAATGATCTTTATCATCACTTACAACTGTAATTATATAATATGATCCATTATCCATATTTTCATCCTTATCACCTTATACATTCATTTTACCCATGATTATTACAGTATTTATAACCTTTATATATTATTTGAAAGAATAAATTTTCCCTTATCTCATTTGGACAAATTCATATTTAATAATTGAAATAAAAATATTGAAAAATAGTTGGATAAGGTTTATTTCCATTCATTGTTGAAAACATGATGAAAATTTTACCCCCATATTCATAATCAATTGTCACAATATTGTTATCTATCCATTATCTGTTCAAATTAATTTTATTATGTTAAAAAATAGTCATATAAAAAAAATATAAATACACAATACATAATCACTCTATTAATAATTTTTTGTTCATATTCATCCTATTTTATTCAAAGGTATTCAATTTCTATCCATCTAAAAAAAGATTTTAAATTTAGTTAATCAATCAATTTATCGAATTCAGGTTTTCATTAAAAGTTATTATATTTTGAGTTTACATTTATTTTTACAGTATGGATTTATAGGAATAATAAGGATTTGTTTGTGATTTTTTTATTAACTTACCTTTAACATTCATCATTTCATGAATATTAAATTGATTATTGTTTAATCCAATTATATAATTTATATAAATAACATTTAATTAGTTTTTAAATTTTATTATTAACTATTCAATTTCCAATTAATAATATATCATTCTGGAATATTTTTAAATGATTTTTTGACCATTTTATTCAATTTTATAAATAATGTATGTAGTTGTTTTTTTTTCAAAATTTCTACAATAATCTATGTATCCAGTTCATATATTTTTTACGTTCATTTTATTAGATGTTTACTATTAATTTATATTTCTTTATTATGATATATTTAATAGAAAATTAGTGAAACCTTTAAATTTTATTTGTAGATAGATCATGATTATAAAGAGTATGTTATCCAAAACTGAATACAAAATAATATATTTCAAATAAGAATAATTGATTAAAATATTTTATATCTCCTAACTAAAGTTAAATATAAATTTCATATAAACATTTTTTAAGAAAAAATTGCCATATTTTTGTTTTGGATTAAATATTTATTTATCTATTTTTCTGATTTAAAAAAAAATTAAAACCATTTAAAATTAATAGATAATCCCCCAAATATTCCCAATCAATTAAGGTGTATAGAAATAGGTGGAAGGGTAGAAGTGTTGTTAAGATGAAACTTATGTTGGAGGAGGGTAGATTCAACTTGATATTGTTGGTTTTGCATGATTAGATCTTGTAAATGATTCTTAAAGCATAGACTTGGTCCTTAAGGTGTTGAGTCTCAAGAAACGTGGTATTGTTATATCTATAGATGATGGGGTAACTACGACATGTGAAAAAGTAGCGATATGGAGCTCTAGTGATCATAGTTCTTTATATCCACCAAATGGAGGACCACTATGGCATGGTGAGTTGGTCAAACCACAACCATACCAAGAGTTTATAGTATTTTAGAGAGATATGAGAGAAAGTTAACATTGATTCTTGAGGATTAAAATTATAATGAGTGGCCTTCATTTATATGATATGGTTTTGATGATAAACACATGTGGCGTGGCATTGTAAAGGTGGATATTCCATGGTATATAATAATGGTATCCAATATATGTTTAGGACCATTGTTGAATTCATACATTTCTTCCATTATCCTTTGAACCATAGGTATCCTATGGGCCTCTTATTGAGACTCTATCCCCTCCCCTACTATGATTTATCCCTCATATTGAATAGATTATCCATTATTGATATGAGGTGATTCTCTTCTTATTTTATTTTTTATACACTCTCATGTTATCTATTTATACACTACAGAATTTTTTTCCAATTTCATTAAATGGGGTTTTTATTATTGTTTGATAATGGATCCCATGTTGAATGTCCCTATGGATTGTGAACTCCTTGTGGAATAGGTTATTAGAGATCCTTAGTTTTTCTTCCCCATTATCCTATAGAATATTGAATGTCACGAGGTTCAGAATTTAGGTCTTTTGTATTTTTATGTATCGGTGTGAAATTTTTATGGTTTCTTTTCATTAGATTTTGATATAATAGACCTTAATTAAGTTAGTAAAGAAAATGATGAATAAACCAGAAGGGTTATGTGTTTTATTTTCATTATGATTTTTTTACGACTCTTGATATTTAGTAGATAGTTTGATATCTATTGTTATGTGAAAGTTATCTTTTATTAGAATGAATGATATCGTTGAAATTGGTTAAAGAGTGTAAAGATGGTAAATATGAAATAATTAAAGAATAGGTATAAAAATTTGATTAGCATTCTACCTTGAAGATTATTAAATGTGATGGTATTTCTTGAAGCATGCTTACTAATTGTTCTTATTTATTTCTATTTAATTATTTTAGGTTTATTTTGGTTAAAAAATATAAATAATTAATAAATTAATGATGTTATTTAAAATTTTAATTATTGGATATAGTTTTTTGGGGATAACGTATACCATTTTTATGCTAAAGGTTTTCATGGATTAGAGTTATTGGATCAGTTTCCACTTTCGTTTGTGTTCATGAATAATTTTTTATTATATATATGTGATGTGGGTTAGTAGAGTCTTTAGTTATTTGTGGTAATTTTTTGTTATACTAGGGGATATGGACACAATTTGGGAGTGAGGATTTCCTATTTTTGATTCCCTATGATGAGGTTGATGTTCGATTGGATGGTGCAGGTTAAGAGATGATATTTCCTTTAATTGAGTTTTGTGTTTGGTGGGAATTTAGTTTAGGGGAATGATATTATAAGTGTGATATCCCTTATTTATTGTTTCTACTTTTGATGGCTAGTGTAATAGATATATTTATATTGGGATTACAAATTTCCTACAATAATTATCTAATGTAAATTGAGTGAATTTCTCATTTTGGGTTATTAGGTTGATTCCTTAAATCGAAGATTAATTGTATTATAAATTATTTACTGAACTACCCCAAGATATGGGGCATTAGTTGTAGAAATGGAAATAAAATGAGATCCATTATATGGTTGAAAGCAATTATTTGAGGGTCCTTGGATAGAAATTTGATAATTTTTATGTGAATATTGAAAGCATGTTGTCTTGAAATGAAATTAAATTGTTAAACCATACTATTTAATTGGATTTAATAAATAATTAACATTAATGGATATTTTTAAAATTGATATGATTATTTATGATAAAATGTAAATTATTTTATGATTCTATAGGGCCACGTTTCCATTAGCTTTATGGTGGTAGTTGAGTGTCATGTGGGAAAATAAGTTCCATTGACCCTAAGGCAAACTAGTTTCCCCAAGTTTTGTAATGTTATTAACTTTATCAGTATGTTTTATGATTTCTTAAACACCATATCCTATGTTTGGCAAGTATCTGGCATCTAAATGTATTGGGTATGGTTGTTTTCCCCAAAATCAATGTAGGTGAGGGAACAAGTGGATAACTTCCTCCACTACACTTCCCCCTTCATCGTATCATGACGTGTGGGTGTGTCTTTTTTGAAATACATTTAGGTGTAGGGTACATTTATACATGGTATATAATAGATCCTAGTTTCATTATACATGTGTGCGAGGGTTGTATTGGACTGAGTTTATTACACATACCTATATTCCCGCTATAGTTATTGTGGTTTCCTATAGGTGTTCTAACAAGGGATATAATTTCATGAGGTACGATGCATGTTTCATGGGTTTTTGTGGATTCTAGAGTTTTAAATGGTTATGATCAATAGATATTTAAAACATCAAATGATTTAGTATGTAATGTGGTATGTATGCATGAAGATTTGGATGACTTGTGGATACTGTTAGAGTATAAAAAATTTATCATTAGGGTATGAGGGTGATAAATGATTGGTGAATTGGAAGAGGGGATATTTTATTATCTATAGGATTTTGGTATAAAATGACTTACTTCTATGAACTGCTTCGTGAAAGGGCCTTGGTAAGGATTGGATGTAATTTTTTATACTTAGGTAATGATATAGGTTAATTTATTTATTCACTATGATTTAGTGTAATTATCTAACATTTTAATGAGAGGTTTCGGGGAAGATCATATTGAGTATACATATTTACTCATCTAGGGTATATATAAACCATTTTCAGGTATGAAGGACATATTTAGTGATTTATTATGGAATTACTTGTTCAGAGTGGTTTTTACAAGCTTTCGTAGTTCATGCATACTATATAGGATATGTTTTGTAACCTTGTATTCATTTAAAGTTTTGAATAAAATTAAATTGAAAAAATAGCATGGGGTTTTATCTCTGTGATGATATTTTTTAAATGATCGTAGTTTATCTCTTCTCCCAAAATTTATATAAGAGGGTAATGCCGCCAATTTTTATGCATTATATACCCTTGGTTCTAGTATCCAATCCATTGGATATTAGATGTGGGATTATAGCTTCAGACCTTTCTTAAATACTATCCGTAGAGGGATACTGATGGGGGAGGGGGGGGGGGGGGTTAAAAAGTGGAATCAAAGCTTATGGACGAGAGATAAGATTGAGTTTGTAGATATAAAATATTGTTTATTACTTGGTTTATTAGGGAAAAAGAATTATCTGAGGCTAGAATAAGAATTAAGCATGTAATACCAAATAGTACACTGCTATTTATAGTCTTCTATGATCCAATATAATAAAATCAAGTTCAGTAAACATACTTTGAAAAGTGATGATACTTGTTGGGTAGAGATCTAGGTATGGAATACACAACATAACTATCTTCACCCACGTCATAATTTTGATGATAATGAAATTTTTGATGAAATTAAGTCAATTAGTTAATATTAATTATTTCATATAATGGGTTTTGGAGTCCTTTATATATTTTGGAATGGATCTAGGTAACAATACTCATCATGTTAATAGTGATGATGTTCAATAGGATTTTCGTGAAGATATCCACAAATTTGATTTCTATGATGGAAACTCATGTAGGAGGATCCTTTGAGGGTTTTTGTACTGGGGTATGCAAATTTATGAGTCATCCATTTTGGAATCGGAGATAAAGGCTTGGTTGGATGTGGTGGAGATTTGCATTAGTTTGATAGGTGTTCAGAATGAGCACTAGATTTCATTGTTGACGACGATACGATGTGTGAAAGCTTATTAGTGGTGGTTATTATTCATTAGGGTTTGATATGAGTCATCATTTATGTGGGATATGATTTTTTAATATTTGAAGGATAAAAATATTTCTTCAAATGTGAAAGCGTCTTTATGGTAGGGGATTATAACTCTACACTTGTTAAATTCCATTGTTTTGAAGTTCAATATGTAGTATCAGATCATGTTGCGGTATAAATCAAACCATTTTAAAGATGTGAAGTTGGAGGTGAGCAATTACTTGGTGGAAATTCATCTAGATATTCAGTTCTAGGTTACCCCATTCAAGATTCTAATATATATTGAGGTTCTTTTTAGGTAATAGATTATTTAGAGGGTACCAGTTAAGACGGAACCATCAAATGAGGGCATTATCTATGACTCTCTATTGTATAAATATGGGTTCAGAAGTACTAAATTACATGATCAATAGAATATTATGAAATTTGAGAGTTTAGTCAAGACTTATTCATCTTGTTTCACTAGTGTTGTTAAGTATCATACCCCTCAGAAAAGACTGATAATGGTTATATTTTCATGTCGGGGTCATGGTTATTAGATGCATGAGTTTTAGAACATCTGAAATAGTTATTATAGAGTTGGAGACCCTCTCCTGGATTATCCATTGTAGTAGTATCTGCCTAGCGTGTAAAAATAGTAAAGATATCTACATTTTGATCAGTAGAGATGAGACCATGTGAGAAAATAAAATCTTATGATATCCATTTTCTTGAGGTAAAGTTAGAAATGTTTCCCCATTGAGGTTTTCACCATTAGTTCAAGAGGTCATGGAGTAGGACATGGTAAAGTAATTGGCTTATAGTTTCCATCATCGAGTGAAATATATGTAGTGTGAGATACAGTTTTCAATTAATATACTTGGTTTTATAAATTCATTGATATAAGAACCATAATTGAACATTCCCTATTTTATTATTTAAAACATATGGAAGAGTGGTTTATAGTGAAAATATCATTTAGTAATATAATTAATGCTTCATATAACTTGTATGATGTATAGTGTTTTTTCATGTTTTCATAATCAAATAATTTCTCTTGTGGTGACATTAAATGTGTTTTTATTTATCTATAAGACATCATTATCAACTTTTATTAGATTCATTCAATGTAGGATACTATGGATTTCACCCTGAGGTGTGTAACATTTAATGACAATGATAGAGATTTTGATGCGTTTGTTAGTGAGGAACACTCTCAAATAATTTAGATGTGTGATCTATCCTTATATTCATAGATGGCCTACCTTTTGTTGAGTCTAGTGTTAGACAAACCAATTCTATTCTTGGGGGTTGTAGAAGAGTTCCATGATGTATTTCTATAAGAGGTTGTGACACCACCTTTTAACTGTGATATTAAGAATGAGATATATTTACAACTTTGAATCTCTATAATATTGATATACCCATATATAATGGTTCCTCTTTAGTTGTAAGAGTTACATAATAAGATTTATGAACATCTACAACGAGACCCTATTAATTATAGTCTGTCACCCTAGGGTGCTTCGGTTCTATTATAATTGATGGAATATGAAGGTAGACATTTATATATATATTATCTTCATATAAATATGGTGATATTGAATAACCACTATCCTATGCTCAGATTTGATATTTATTCGATCAAATAATAGGAGATAACTCATTCTGAAATATCAGTTTGTGGATATGATATCATGAAATATGAGTAAACAATGAGGGTAGTGTAAATATTTTCTCCATATTTTTTTTGGGAATTAGGATTATATTGTAATTCTGTTTGATGTCAAGAATGATATATCTGATCTCATGGGACTGTTGAATTATTTGAGTTTTTTTATTCTTGGTGATTCTTACGGATGAAATAATTATTCTTTTAGTGCCTAGAGAGGGGTATGTAGAGTATCTTTAAGTTGTTATTAGAGTTCTTCATCACTATAATATCTTTGGGAAGAAGTATAAAATTTATTTCTTTCCCATGAGATCTATTTTTATATCATTTTGTGTCTCAACATAGAGATTATTTGGATCCTTCGAAGATTAAGGTGGTTGTCTCATAGATAGTTCATAAAAAAAATTGCGGATGTTAAGACTTTCCTTGGTGTTATTGGTTATTATAGGGGTTTTTTTTCGAAATTATATTTTATTGTGAATCCTATAATGTATTTTACTATAAATAATCTTGAATTTGTGTGAACATTCTATTTTTTACCTTTATTTGAGTATTTTAAGGAGAAGCTAGTAAGTTCTTGTGTTTTGTTTTTCCAGAGGATGGTGTTTCCATCAAGGTTTATAACAGCAATTTGTGTGTTGGATTGAGTAATTCTCAGATATATTATCGGGACATTATCTCTTTTTGGAATTGGGAGTTATGACCTAGTTAATTTAAAATTTTTATCTATTAATTTTAGTATGTTGTAGTTATGTTTTCTTTGAAGGTATGGGGAAATTACCTCATTGGATAATGATTTTTGGTATTTATAGATCACAAGACCATAACGTATAAATTCTTCTAACATGAAATGAAACTATATCAATAAATATTCATATAATTATAGAATGATTATTACAATATAATTTCTTATACATCCAGGTGAGGTAATTTTTCAACAATTTCCTTAACTAGGTAGTCATGATGTAATTCCATGTGTGAGTATTGTGATGTTTTGGCGGAGTGTGATGGAGGGGATCTCTATAATGCATCTTGATATGGAATAATTTTGTAACATCGTGACAGAAAAATTCACGATCCAAGGAAAAAGGTGTGATCATAACATGATAGATCCTACACTAATAGAAGCAATCAAAATATAGACATCCAAAATTACAATATCATTAATTATCTTAGAGTCACTTATATAACCCAGACCATTCTAGGTTTAGATGTTTAGATAATTAGGAAAAAATTACTTAACAAACCCATATCATTCTCACCAAAAGAAAATATTCCATATATATCCATATTTTCTCATACAATAATAAGTCTTCAGTATACCTGAAAAAAATACTCCACACAAACTAACATTCTTTAAATATCATTTTTATTATACTTCATCATAATCTGAATAAATGGAAACATATGAAGTGTGGCCTAAAATACTAAACAAATGGTAAATTATAATAGAAAATATTTTAGAATATTCATGAAATGACATATATGGAATGAATAAAAAATAATTAAATATTTCATATTTAAGTTATCATAAAATATATTCATTGTTAAGATAAAAATTTTAATATTAACATGGAAAATATTTAATAATTAAATAATTATAAAACACATAATTTAAATCCTCATTCATATACTAATAATTCCGTGTTCTATGATATCATATATTCTATCAATACCTCAACCAAGACATCATATATAATTCATGAGGTATACATAGAACAAGCATGATAGTTTATCTCCTCAGACCTACTAGTGAATTTGGGATATTTTTGATATTAGGAACCACCATTCCTTTACAATGACCAATGAATTCATCTTATGAATAAAAATACAATACATAATCAGTATTCCCTATCAATCATTATTTATCTATATTGTATCAAGTATTAAAAATGTTAATATTATTTATGTTTTATTTCCTTGAAAAATGTTCCATAATATATATTAATTATGTTCAAGTCTTTATACTATAGAATGTTCCAATATTTATGGTGAGGTGCTTCAAAATTTTTTCCACATATGGAAGGGGGAGTGGAAAATCTTAAATTTTTAATGAGATTATACCTGATTGGGTGTTACATAAGTTGATGGAAGGTGATTTTTTAAATATATTAAACTCATTGGAAATATGATAAACCAAGTTAAGGTCAATGTGAGAAATATTCTAAACCAAACCATTCAACTAAATGTTAGTGACAAAATAATTATGTATCCTATAACTAAGAAGTTTTCGAAAGGATTATTTG
This sequence comes from Viscum album, assembly GCA_963277665.1. Classification (NCBI taxonomy): domain Eukaryota; kingdom Viridiplantae; phylum Streptophyta; class Magnoliopsida; order Santalales; family Viscaceae; genus Viscum; species Viscum album. The sequence continues at coordinate 1,388,505,307 of OY728126.1, read as the reverse complement.
AATAATTAAAAGGGATATGATGAAAGTTAAATTTGGAAAACTGAACCTAATCAATTCACCCTTCTATTAATATTATTTTTAATATCTTGTTTCCAAATTGTTTTTTAAAAATAAATCAAAAGAACCCGTTATCTAACACGAAAGAAATGTAAAAACTAATATTCTATAGTCTTAAATAGAGAAAATTATAAGGTTACAACTAGATCTTCATTTAACTAAGTAGAATTAATTTTTTTTAGAAACCCCAATAATTTTCACTGTTTATGTTGAGTTAAAAAGTATATTACTTATTGTTCCTTTCAATATAAGTAAATTATTTTTTTGTTGTCTTAACAAAAACTTATTTTTTAGACCTCCCACACCCATAGAATAGGATTTTTATTAATTTTATAAGTAGGTTAGGGGATTAAAAAAATAAAAATATGGAGAGATTGAATTCTATGAGAACATAGAATAATTGAATGAGGACTTCAAACAACTAGTTTTTGAATCCTTATCCATGAACCTCATGGAATTATCACAAAACATTCCCGAGTTACATCAAAAAATGGTCTAGGTGTAGGATGGGATTATTTATCAAACATTACAAGAATATTTTGAATATTTTGAGGTTTTATTAGATGATTTCTCAGTTCCCTCTCCTACAAAAACCCTTATAAAGGAATGCAATGAACAACAATGGTTAGAGGATGAATCAATCAAGGGTGTTAACCTTCCATTAAAATCTCATAATTTGGATATATATTTATTTCAATTACACTTTAAGTCCTTATGCATGAAAATTATATATCTAGAAGAGATATACACTACTCTATGAAATGATCATGAATTTATGGAAGTTACCTTTGAATAAAATGTGATATTATAATTTAAAGATGAAGTGTTTTCTAGGGATATGCTTGAAGGAACAACTTAAAAAGATGTTTTTAATGATGTTGAAAGAGATAATATTTCATAACATATTAATTTCATTGAAATAAAAATAGTACCCTAATTACCCTTTGGTTAAAATTTTAAAGAAATACATTATGAATAATCCCTAGATGTTGAAGAAGTGGATAAAGAATCCATGGATGAAGGCAGGAGGTGGACCCATATTTTCTACCCCCAACTATATAAGTTGTTCATTATTATAATAAGGATGAATATTATATAATATTTCCCTACTATCTTCTATAAGTAGTTTACATTATTGATAAATGGATGAAACAACATGTGGGTTTTCATATAAAATAAACCACACCCACAATCTCACTGTAAATGTTCTCTGTAACACTCTATATTTGGGTAGTAAAACCCTAACACCCACTTGGAAATCATTACAATATTTAACCATTTTATTAACATTTTCATTTATTGTTATTTATTTTTATTTCACTACATTCATAATGTATTTTACTTTTGTTTATAGGTTTTCAACGAGTAGCTTCTTAAATATTAAATCATGGATCCCACTACAAATTATCTAGGTTATATTCTGCCTTTTATAAATTGATTTGTTTCCCTCTCTTTTAAATTTTGTTTATAAAGATTCTATGATAAGTTTTGAATAAATAACTTTTCAGTAATAGTCTATGTTTTTTGTTGTAGTTCCAATTTGTTTGGAACTTAATATTTTGTTTTTTAGTTTTGGACAGTTTTTTGCTAAATAAATTTATTATCAAATTATATCCTACATAGTCAAACATTCCATTAATGTATTCAATATTTTATAGTTTTGAAGGTGTTGAGATTTCATTAATACTGATCATATCTTTTCACTTTAATTTGTGATTTTTTAGATATGGGAAAATATTTTGAAATGAAATAAAATTAAATGGAAAAAAAATTATAACATGGGAAACTGGAATAATGAAATCTATCTTAGGTAACATATCTATTGTGAAAAGAAATTCTTCATGGATCTAATAAAAAATTAATAAATATATGTAATTTGAAACAGAAGTAAAATGGTCATTAACGATCTTATATAAAGTTATAAGATATTAAGGAACACAAAAATATTTAAAAAGATAATAAATGTAATTTTTTTTAAATGCATAGCTCTTATTTATCAAATGAATCAATTTATTTTATGGGAATATTGAACACCAGGTGAATTAAAAGGTAATGAAATTATAATACTTTTTTTTTGGTTTGTTACAAGGATATGTGTAATGAATATTTGGTACAATAAAATTGGGAAAATAGAATTTATGATAGCAGCAGTTCTGAAAAATTATTTTTGTTTAATTTTATTTTATCAAAAAACCTATAACATGAAAATTAGATTAAATTAAAGTGGGAACCCAAATATAACTTATTAATCAGGAATTATATTTTAAATGAGGGATGAATAATTGTTTCTCTCTATTTTTTTCTATTTTTTGTGTTATCTTCTATAAGGGTAATTTTTAATAATAAATTTAATTTGATTTCCAAAAAAATTAATGTTTAATTAAGAGGGATTTGATAGAATAAATATTTTAATATTTTTATCATTGAATTTTTATATTTTAATTCCCCAAAATATATTAATACAATGGTGATTGGTAAATTTTATGATTATAAACATAATATGTGTTGAATTTTGAAAATGGATTAATTATTTATTTTATGTGTTTTTATCATTGGTATTAATAGAAAAATATATAAATTTTATATAAGGAGATAATTTAATAAAAATTTAAAACTATAAGATGAATTCCTAAAATTAATAGTAATTCTAATTTTACAATTTCAACTACACTCTATAATATTTTTCAAAGAATATATTTTTCTAATGAATATTAATTATAAACATTTCATATAAAAAAAAATTCTAAAAAAAATTTTATTTGAATAATGAGAGTTTGATCGGAATTATCCCTAGAGATTACATGCCTTAATGTCAATTCTAGACTGGATTGGCCAATCTTGACATCACTTCAATGATTGAACTATAAATGTTTCATCCTTACACATAAATGTTAAAAAAATTAATATTGGCTAGATGAATAATTTTTTAATTAGATGTTTTAACCTGTAGTTCAGCTAAAATGGTTAAAGATGTGTACAAAATGTATGATTTATTATGACTCTATTTATACATTAATTTGTTATGAAATTTGTAACCCTATCCTACTACACTATTTAACAATATGTCATATTCACCTTTATTATGGGAGGTTTTTATATTATCAAGTTATTGGAAATGTGGATATAATTGTTTTCAATTTTCTTTTATCATTCCTCTCACACTACAATTTTCACAGTTTCCATAATTTTAATAAAAATGATCTTTATTTCTCCCCTATATATCTATAAATATGTCTATATATCTCTCCAACTAATCCTTTTATCTATTAAACAAATAAATTAATGTGGATGGAATGATTCTTTTTATTTGGAGTGGTTTTATAAAGGTTCTTAAAGTCTTACATTACAATTATTTGTGGTTAATTTCTATTTTCAGTGATATAGAGAGAGAAGATCTAATTTTTATTGAAATAATCATACCCCACTTCGTGGAAATAATATCAAACTCATTATATTCTATACTAAAAAAACATCCCATACCATATCCCAGGAACACTCTTTATATCATGGATTTGAGTGTGTTTGATATATGAGACATATGATGTAGTTAGGTGTTGGAAGGTGTCACACTCTCGACTGAGGGGATTTCATTATTATTGACCATTGGAGGAGGTGGGGATTGGTGAGACAATGTGATAAATGAGGAATCTTAAAATCCACACTAAATGGAGGAAGTATTTTTCTATATATAGTGGAGTGAATTATGATCTTGAATTTAGAAAATAATAAGGAATAATAAAGGAACTTGAGGGGTCAACCCCTATGACCATGTCATTTTATTCTAACTACATTCAATATATTGAAGTTTCATTACATGTTTTATTTATATATATCATTATAAATTTTATCCCACAAATATTTTTCTTTATTTTCATAAATATTCATATTTTATGGGGTCAATCCCCCTTATTAAGGAATATAAATCTATTTTTTTTAATTGGAAAAAATGTGATCCCTTTATAGAACCTACAATACTAACATGAATTTTCCAGAATTCCCAAATGAACAAGGCCTTTTATTCTTTATTTTCCACAATAATTATGATATGGATGAAAAAAACAAATAGTATACTAGGATATGATACATAAAACTGAACCTTCAGTTCCATAATTTAACATGGTTGGTTATCCTACATGGTGGGATCCCTCTCCAAAATGTACCATTCCATATCATTCATCTTACTGTCTCTATACTTAACTCTACAAAATGGAATTCCTCCTCACTAACAATTTTCAGTATTGCTATATGACATGTATCTATGTTCTATTCCATATTCTCTACTCAACACCATGAATGATTCCCTTAATACATAGAGTCCTCCTAAACTTATCCCAAATTGGGGGTTGGTTTGATTTTAATCTTGTTTGATGTAGTATTATAGAGTAGATTTTAGGAATTGGATAAGCATAATTTGTTATTAACATTAATATTTTTTCATGTGAGATGACCCTCGTCAAAAAATGTTTTGGTCTATGAAAATAATTTATAATTTTTACACCCCCTAATAATTCTCTAATAAAAAATTATTGGTGAATTTTATACAATATATGAGGGACATGTGCGTTTATTTTTATTTATCTTTTAAGGGATTAATATGTATAAATATTTTTTGAATGAAAAATTTCTCAGTGAGATTAAATACCCACAATTTCAATAATATTACGGGGAAACATAGCTGCTGAGATAATTTCAAAACCATTGGAAACCATTCATGAAACTCTTCAAATTTACGAATAACTAATAAAAATGTCATAGAATGAGTTTTAGATGAAATGTGACATTAAATAAAATAAGTATTACGGGAATACTAGATGACCTCAAATGAAACTAGAACTAATGTAACACAACCTAAATATAGGTGACATAGATATAAAATAATGTTAATTACCCATATTGTATGATCTTGTCAGTTTGGAGTTATCTTACTTGGTTTATGCATCCAAGTGACTTACACGATCAAATATTCCAATTAATAGAGCATCGCCCCATTTTAGGGATAAACCTCTAGAAGATTTTGGGGATTTATCTCATCTCATGAAACCATTTATTTTAGTAATTTGTTTCATTGTAGGATCAAATATATTTCCACAGGTGATAAAAGCTGCACGAAACAATTAACATAGTTCCTAAATCATCCTGACATATGTTAGAGATAGGAAATGAAAACTTCCAAAACGGAATACTTATGTTTGGACAATATGTGAATCCATAATGAACTAAATATTTCCCAATTAATCCAAATGTTTTATGAAAATATTCATTTCTAATACCCGATCCATTATTGTTCAAGATCCCATAGTTCACACAACTACATTGATTTAAAAAACTCTAAGGTTTCATGACACAAACACTTGGTTCCCCATGTGATTTCTCATTTAGAAAAATAATGTGGTGTGAATGTTGAGTTCTCAATAGACACATAACCATACATGAAAAGTTACTTCAAGGAAATTTTATATGTATGAAAACTATTGTGTACCATTACACCAAATACCTTATAAGTAAGAATGGTTTGGGAATACTTCTGGAATTCTGCTCCAAAGCATAAAAACTCTCATTTCATCCCCTATATGTTCCCTAAAAAGGAAATTTCCATTCATTTTTTATAAAATAATTTATGTAGTATATATATATGTGTAGACCACAACACCATTAATGGAAACCACCTTCCACTCCCATCATTTTTCACATTTTTTATCACTAAATACTTCTCTATTCCCACCCTAACAAAGAATGGGTTGTAAAATGAAAAATCTAATACCACATCCATGTTAAAATCCTTAAAAAAATAGTGAAACATACAATATGAAAGAATTTAAATTAAATAGAACAATATATTGGTTACATGAAATTAAACCGTACAACAACATCCTAGTCACATGATGTTAAATTTCATGGAATCTTCCCTATCATAAGATGTTAAACTATAGCCTTATAATATGTAGTGAATGTAGAATACCTTGAGTGGTGAAATAATGATACCCTGTGTGATGGGGGTGTGTTTCCACATGCGATTAATATGGTATTTCATTCAGCATACTAAGAAACATACCTGTGTAATCATTGTACACATCCTTTGTTTCTCATTAGTAGTATCCAGGTGACTTGAAATGTATTCCCCACAACATCACTTTTATTCTATATATAAAATGTGGCCATATTTACCACAAGATGATAAACTGCATCTAAATATCCCATTAACCAATTATAAATTTTGTAATAAAAATATGGTGATTTTGATCCCTTCCACTAAAAAGGGAACATAGGATTCCACTCCAAGGTCTAATATCAATGTCCGAACAACTTTGTCTCCCATTTGAGGTGGCAATTTGGAGGTGGATTCACCATTTTCAAAAAAAAATTCCAATACCATATAAAAATCCTATAAAGTGTTCAAAATCAGAATTATATTAATATTTTTGGAGTACACTAAACCTCCCACCATATAAATCCAAATTCCACCAAGATTTTGGTATCACCATAGGATGGTATATTATTCATTAGTTGTACATAATGAGAGTATACAGGAAGAATACCTCCATTATTCTTTAGATATGTGAGAATACTCACATTAATTAAACATTAAGTTCACTCAATCAACTTTTAACTTTTTCTTACACCATTATGTGATGATATTATATGGGATTATACCCCATTATAAAAATTGGGTACAACCAAGAAAGCGGCACACGACGCAAGGAAGAAAATTGCATTAAATTGCATGCCCAGGGACTTGACCCCGTGACCTACCCCTCACCCCCAAGCCATTACCACCCCACCCCTAACGATGGGGCAGTGATTATACCCCATTATAATTTAAACATGTGACCACCCTCACTCATTTTAGACCTATTCCCTCTCATAATGCATCAAAATACCAGCCTTTGGTGACCATCCAATGACAGTATAATATATGAGCTTATGAATAATATGAGAAAAGTATATAATATCTTCTCCATCTCATCATGTGATGAATTTGAGATGTTGTCTCATGATATCATCAAGAGATTCGAAATATGATAATTATTAAAATCATATGTAATTAGAATCTGATATTTTATCCCTATACTTGGCAGACAATCCCGGGATGCTACCTAATGTCATGAGAAATATACTCCTTATGTGATGTGAATTGGGTTCTTTTGTGGTAATCATAGGATATATCCTTACTCTACTAGGTGAAGATCTTATGTTTACCACCAATGTGATGAAGAAAATATAGGATATGTGATGATCGTAGGAAGACTTGAGTGAGGAGAACATAGTGGCTCATAAAAAGAATACGAGCCAACTATTTTGTAAAGTGTTGTATACTTTAAGAGGTGATCCATGGATTCCATATTCACTGAACATATGTTCCCTCATGGCAATCAAGGGATGAAATGAGATTTTATTCGATATATGCCCTATTTTGTGACCATAACATTCCATGAGAACCAAAAATGAAGATCAATATTATATATTCCTAATATTCCCAATGACATTATTATCTCTTACCAAAGATATCCTTCTAGTTATGGAACTAGGAAACAAAATTAATTGGTGTTCACTAGAAGATGATGAATATGATAAAGAAATTTAGGAACAAGTCTTAGATCTTTGAGGGAGACCTGAACTAGTTGATGAAATCTAATGAGGAATCCATGGAATGAATAACCAACAATAAATCATCATATTTTGACCAAGATGATTACACTATAAACTATGGTGGTGATGTATGGATTGATTTCGAAGGAATGATTTTATTATAAAAATATCACGACCAATCCAAGGATTTAGGTCTCGAAATGAAAGCAGTTCCCTTGAATAAGCATGAAAAGATATAATGTAGAACCCAATGTGAATCCCTTATACAAAATTAGGGAGTGGTTGCATAATATTTGGTGTCTCATGTTCTATAAATCATCAACATGAAAATATTATTGCTCACTCAAGGATAGGATGAATAACATTTAGCATGATGGGAATTTTCCTCAATAGACATGTGCTGAGGGGTAGTTCCATTTTTCTAACATGACCCCAGTTAACATACATTCCAAGTCATTTGAATGTACCCTAAACATACACTTTTTCATTGAAAACCAACTCTCCCAGGGCTCCAGAGCATCCTAAATGCATCAATCCTTTGAAAATCGTCTAGAAGATGGTTATCACTACCCTCATCTACTAGTATGATGAGGAAGGAGTCATCCCTACTCGAGAGATGGATTTTAAGTAGTTGGCGGTTACAATTCCCTAAAACCACAACCATACATAAGGATTACATGTGGGGAAATTCTATTTTTACCATGGAAAAACATTTTGGAAGAATTTCCTATGAATTGTTTTTCAATTATGTCCCCTACGTTATTGTTGTAGTGGATGTTCTGGATAGACCATTTACAGTCACCGCCTAGGAGTTTCATAGGAGGGAACCCACCACTCGATTTCACTGATAAAATTTGGATTCTTCTACCACCATTGTATAGTTATATCCTATCCATGTTTCAACTACCCTAGTTTAGACAATGTGAGACCCATGCTGTGTTAGACCTCCATCCTGACTTAATGAAATACTATTTCCATAGCTCTTATAGCTCCTTCCACCACTGATGTACATATAATTTTTCCCAAAACATCCAAAGGGGATCTATTTTCTAGGATTATATTAAGAAACCAACCCACCATTGGGGAATCTAGGTTAACACTCCTAGAGGTGGGTGCCACCATAAATCATCAAATAGTTCATCCTCATGAAAATAAGGATTCCCATTAGTGTACCTCCTAGGGAAGATGGGACACTAGCTATGATGGAGGTCCTATCAATGGATCTGGCCATAATATAAATGGATGAAAACCCTTGAACCTCATAATATCATTTTCTTAGATATATCACATCATCTGTAGACACATGACTAGTGGAATAAATGCTAGGTCACCATTGACGTCTTAGAACCTGAGGCAACTGATGACTCAAGGTAACTTCTTTCATCTATACCATTAGAGATGAGGGAGTATTATGAAAATTATTGGTGTTTATCTCCAAATACAACAATCATAATTTAGAAAAATCCCTCCATAAGTATTTGGGTGTAGGATTTATTGAATTCACTTTCGAGATTCTCCATTCAGCCATTATTTCCATCAAAAGTCTCCCTCATTTCCACCCATTCTTGAAAAATAGGAGAATATTAGGGTATATATTGGATCCTTCCAATAAATGAGAAGACACTATCATGCCATAGGATCTAAATGTACTTCCCTAACAGAAACATGTCATGGAATCTCCATTCTATACTGATGTGTCCATGAATCTACCATTACCTATGAAATATACTCCCTCCCAGGGAATATTGGATCATGTGATGCCTCTTATTCTCAAGGGTTAATAGTATAATAGGTTTACATAACTTCCTTTGTATAAAACTGGATTTTGTTAGATAATATCTTAGGGTGACAATGAGAAGAACTATCGTCCTAACAAAGAATTGGTGGAAGAGTGTTTGTGGGATATCTTATCCATCGACTAGTTAGTGGTTGTGTTCTATCCACCAATAGCCTTTAACTTCACTATCACATATTATCTTGCTAATGATCTTGAAAATGTAATATATCTGAACACATGGGAAACATTAAATCACCTATTAGAGTATAGGATGACCAATTTAGGAATCCATGATCATCTAGAGGACCTTCATCAGCAATACTGATGGGTTGACATCAAAAAATATTAGTAGATTAGTACCCTAATTCATATGTGTAAAGATAAAGTCTTTAGAATACCTATATTAAGAAAATCATTGTGATTCATCATGTCATGGAAGAAGAATATCACCATCTGAAGATAATGGTTTTGAGGTCATATGCTTCCCACCAATCCTGACCTCTCTCATGAAAATAATAATAATCTTAGGTGAATCCTCTCATCCATGGTAGAATTTGTCAACTGATACCTCATAATGATTTTTATAATCACAAATCCCCCATGATTCCAGAAATGAAAGAGTAGTGATAGGAAATATGTGTAAGAGTATGCACTTCAATGAGATATTTAATATTAAAATGACTTTTCTATAGGCACTTACACTCCTTATAATAGTCAAAAATTGGATCATGGGATCACAATAGAGGTGATGTTGAATATTTTTTGAATCCTTGAGAAGGAAAAAAGAGTTTATGAATCCATCGGTCCATAAAAGACCACAATATGAAGATAATTAAATTATAGACTAGTCACATTACTCAATGATCTTCAAAATTAGAGGAGGTTCACTGATGTACTTGTCAGTGAACAAAACATAGAGCTAGATGATGTTTGAGAAGATCATATTCATCCCCAAGTAGTACCATCATAATAAATATTTCTTATTCAATCAACATGGGACTAAGTGGGTAGTTATTTCCATCATATTAAGAAAGTGACTAGTAGCTCTATCCACTCGTGAAATTGATTAGTTTTCCCATGACACCTTCTCCATTTAATCAGTATGATTTCTCACCTATGGACCATGGTGGGTCCTCTTCATGAGCTAGAAGACCAATCAGGGAGAATGAAAAAAAACTCCCCTGAAGATGGGATAAGTTATTTTAATATTTCTTTTGTTACCTTAGAGGCACACTGATCAATAGTTTATCATAACAGAAAAATATATCGGACTTTATTAAACTATACTCCTCCATTCCTATATTTTAGTTACCCCAATTTCAACCCATTAAATAGAAAATGGGTTCTTGAGAATCTTCTGGACCATTTTTCTTCTCACCATGTCAGGATTCTAGGAATTCTTGGATTGAAATAATCAAAAAACCAATGATTTTTTTCTAGACCATATAAGGACCTTCATCTTTTCTAGTACAATAGTGTAGCCTATGGATCCATCAATAGGTATGAAGTTCTCAACTAACAATTACTCTAGAAAGTTAGCTCCTCCATTAATAAAATTAGTTTCACTAACCTCACCAAGTGTAGGAAATGAGATATTAATAGTTTCACCAACTTCATTACCCAATGGAAGGGACAACAATATTCCCTTAGCATTCCACTTTATTGGGAACAACTATCAGGGATACACGTTGAGAATGTTTGAGATGAGATAGTACATACATGCATCACCCTAAACTTATTCATAGTATTATAGGTATTAATTAGGATATAAAAAAAACTATTGGAATATATTCAACACACATAGTAGTGGAAATGAACATTACCTACTTCATCTATAGTAAAATTTATCATGAGAGAGGATATGGATGCTATTTTAAAAATTCATGCCCTTATCAAATATAAATTTAGGAACCCCTAAATAATTAGTCTCACAAAGAATAGCCTCATGATGAGAATTATTCCCAAGGTCCATACAAGGGAAAGGAACATAGGTTCCCTTTTTAAAATGAAATAACATGGTCTACTCTAGGAAGTGTGATAAATTACTAGGTTTCCTTCACTTTTACATTGTGAAGAACTGATAGAGGTTTCTAGAACATAAAAGTTCCTTATATTCGTTGATAATGAACTTCATAGACGATTGTACCAACCATATGATAATTAGAAACTAAAAAACATTTACGGGTCTATAATAAATAAATTCATTTGAACGTGGTAAAACATGGTAAGAATGAGATAAAGAATTCATTGGGGTTGGTGACATATGTATATGCCACCTCCACTGGCAATGGAAAATATTTCAATGAATGTTTATATGTATCTGTTCAGGGTTTACATATGTTTGATGATGATATGGAATAAAAATAAGTCACCCATTCCCCTATATTCAACTCTTCTTAGACAACCCACCAAAAAAATCATGTTGTGGACACATCCTCTTCGGTTACCTTATCAATGTCATAACCTTCCATGTTGCCGAAGAATATTTACCAACATCAAAAAACAAATCCAGAACCATCATGTGTTCCAAAAATATTTTTCACCATCAATGATTTTTCATTCCCCATGTTTTGGAGGAGGGACTAGATCACATCTGATCATGGAACACTATATTTATAAGGAAAATGATTCTTTATTTTCCAATTCTATTATATTGGAGGATTATTGGAAGGATCACAATGGTGAAACACAAAAACTTTCTCCCTCAAGTACCCCATGTCGATTCAATAAAGGAAAGACCATATTCCTTGTAACCAAGTATATATATAAATATTATACCCTAGAAAATATGATTAATAATTTTGATGTTAGATAATTGGTTTTACATAATTATTTACAAGAGTAGTCACTAGTGGCCATGCCCATGAGTATACACTCATGACCTATTAGTTTGGTCGATTATAGGGATGAACCCCAAAAACCCATGGGTCATTTTATACATTTAATGATTCTACCCTAATCACTCAATGATCATAATTATCCATCTAACCACCAAAAAAATATGAAAATAAACGGTCAAGATCTTGTTCATTAACCAACTGTTCCCACCCTGCTTCATTTTTGGGAGAAACTATGTGGCCACACTCCTGTATCATTTCAGATGGCCCACACCCATGTCACCAACTAATTCCATCATTATATCCCTCAAAAGGGGTATTTAAATAATTAATGGTGAACCATAATTTTTTTAAATGAAGAGTGGGACCCACTTCCAATAACCACACTTGATCGGGCCGACATATTCTGTTTCCATACCCAATACAAATATAAAATTGTAGGAATACAATACTGAAGAGTCCACCCATGTAGAAGAGTGTGAGAACACTACCTCATGTACTTAAATTCATAGATGTATTTCTATTTCCTATAGTCATCATATTTCAAGTTATAAATATGATTTGTTTGAATCTGTAATTACTTTGAGGAATCGTTTTCCACAAGAATTGACGACCAAATACATGTAAACTAATGTTTTTACAATGAGATAAAAGGTAACATCTAAGTCTAAAATTTATTATCCATGTCGTGTGTTCTGAAGTGAAACAAAACAATGTGGAATCCTTGAAGTATAAAACTAATGTTTTTACCATGAGATAAAAGGTAATATTGTGATTAATTTTCTGGTTGTTTCACTCCACTTTTTATGGCCTATTGGGCACTATGGGTTCAAATAGGCACCCATAAAGATGCATACCTCCCATAGTTCCAAGGAAATGGATGAAAATGATATGATTATTAATGGAAACCCCATTTTTATGTCCAATACCAAAAATTTATTTCTAAAGTATTCCTAGTTAAATTGAAAATAGATAGATCATAGTCTATATCAAATTACAAGACATCAACCACTACTAACTAAAGGATTATTTTACTATCTCGAGAACATAGCTACTAATTAGAAAATCTTCTAGATTCTTGGACCTCTTATTCATTGTTGGGTACTCTGGATAAAATCATATAAGAATGGATCCCATTTATTATAAAGCCTCCACCATTATATAGTCTTTAGGAACTTTCAATAACAATGTGCTACCCTTGGTTTCAAATAATACATGAGAATATTATTAATGTACCATGAATTATATCCTTAATCCACTACTTACAACACTATTTGTGTTTTATGTAAATGATTTGGTCGTCAAATCTCATGAATTCTAGAACCGTCGCAAATAAATTGATAGGGATTCCAATATTCTCCATTCCCATCACATAATGTTGAAGCTATATAAGTGTTAATTTAGGGTTACCTATATAAATTTTTTATAATTTGTAACATAGTAAATATTCATCAATATTTACCTAAAGAAGACTAATTATATTATCCAAATACCTCTTTAAACATCCCCTATTTATAGAATTTATAGACTGGTGGGTAGTGTTCTTATAATTTTTTTACATCATGTTCAAGACACATGATGAATGGAAATGGAAATATATTTTTATATTTTCATGTTTCACAAACAACCTCTAAATACATCTCTTTATTTGATGAATTTGAATTTGAAACAATAATCTCTATCAATAAACCCCACCATGTAGGAATATTCAATTTATATGTGCCTTCTATATCCCGATTGAGAGAAGACTCAATAAACAAAAACTGAATAGGAAATCCGTATGATTTGGTTAATATCCTCTTGTATTTTTGGATATTTTTTTAAGAAATTTGATGATTCCATGGTTTTTTGGTGGTTTTAGAATGTTGTATTTGTTAGAAAATATCATATGACGTGCTCACTAGTTCAAAAAATGATTTATTTTATTAGTATAACTGTATTTCATGGATGTTATTTTCGTAATGATATAAAGTGTTTTTGAGATTTGATGGTAGTCTGTTTAATCATCTCTGAGTAACATTGAGTAAAATATGAAATTTCTTTAATCCAAAAATCCCAATCACATAGCTGAATTCTGCATTATAAGAAAATATTGCCTTTCACATATACGATTGAATCATGAATCCATATGACCCATGTAGACATATAATAATTAATCTATCTAAATGCCTCAAATATAAAAATAAACTATGTTGGTGTTTTTTCTAGAACCACATCTTCAATTCAGCAACTTAATCAATTTAAATAGTCGAATTCTTTAAATATGGAATTTCTTCTACAACAAGTATCAGATTGAGTGGTTCTTCTAAATCAATTCATGTAAAATATTAATGATGTATTAGAATTGAGAAATCATGTATATTGTTATTATATTTTCTTAGACTTATATAAAAAAGGTGAAGTGAACCATTGAGCTGATTTATTATTTTTGGCTATATATGGATTGAACTTAAGAAAGTAAAAATAATTTGGATATTATGAAGAAATTTTATTATGAAAATGCTTGGATAGTTTAGAGTTTATACATATTCATAGTATTTAGTTTTAGTAAATTATTCCTTCTTATTTTGATGTATTTTACATCAATTATTTTAGTGAATTAAATAGTTATTTAATTTACGCTGTAAGGAAAAAAATGATCCATGATACAGTTACATCATAGAAGGCACTTATGGAGATGTTTTGGTTTTTATGAATATATGGTTATCCAATAAAAATGGATTCATGTGTGTATTAGAGAGTGTAATTTTCATTGATAATATTTACTACATGGAACAAAATAGATAAGAATAATATTATTAATGCAAAGTTGGATATTCATCATTTATCATCTATAGAGTATCATGGTTTCATGATATTTAATTTGAGTTTGAGATTAATTTTGTAATGTAATTCTTGTCTACACTATGGGGGATTCTATATTTAATATTTTTAAGGTTTGTAAAATAATATCTATAATTTTTTTTGTAAAAAAAATCTGGTTTAATTGTTTATCGTATTCATTTGATATTTATATTTCATCAATGTAGTGCAATGCAGCGATTTTGAGCATGAATCCTGACATATGCGGTGAGATTCTGTACAAAAAAATAGCAAGTGGAACTAACTTGTTCTTCTAGACAGGGAATCCATGGTTGGAGAGGATGGCCATCAATGACATGAAGTAGGACTCTACATTATATATTAACATTGTAAAAATAAGGCATTTCTTATTATTTTATTTATTATAAGAATATGTGAGGATTATTTATTTCTATTATGAGAGGATCATACTCTAAAAATCCATAAAGGATTAATTCTATTGTATATAAATTTTTAAAACCTATATCAAATGATTCAATCCACCCCCATCTCTATTGAATAAACCAATCCATCCCAACACTTCAATTGGAATAAAAGGGGTGTTACCACTGTAGGATCCATGATGTTTTTACCTTTGATAATGATTAATATGAATGAATTCAATAATACGAGTGTACTATTATTCAATGAAAAAATTATCATAGTTAAGGAATAATATGCTTCTATATCTTTTATCTCTTGTATTGGGAACAAGTGATGTGGCTATATGGGATTTTCCACCCTTTATAGTTTACATTCATATATATTTTATAGAAAAAAGGAATATCAAAGTGGATATAATGTAACAAAATTCTATTCTCCTTTATTTATCATAGAAAGAATATAATAATGTTATTGGACTAAAACTCATCAATTAAATCTGGTATAATATTAAGATGACTTATAATAGAAATGTGATAGTTATAGAAGAAAATATATAGGCATAGGGAAGAAAATTTTATGATATTGAAATTTTAGAGTATCAAAATGTTGAGTATTTATTTATTTAGTTAAAAGCAATTTCTAATAATATTCAAGGATTTTGTGAGAAAGATAACTATCCCACAATTTTGAAGAATTTTATTCGAAATTTTCTACATATATTTGATCTTAATAGTCCAGATATAAAATATATATATGATCTTTCACTTGATATCTCACATAATATTTTCATTTCTTGTGAAATGAAAATGATTAAAATTTAGAAAGATAGAGAAATATCAACAGGATTTTAAATCCATAAGAAATATGAAAATTTTCAACAATGATGATTTTATAGAATTAACTAATTATTAGAATGTAGAATAATATCAAAGAGTTTTGTCACTGATTTCCAAAATATTGATAAGGGGAAATATAAATTATAGAGGTACACTCATTTGTAGAAGTTATATGTATAATGGTATTGGAAGCTATGAAATTAATTTTACAATGAATTATGTACCAGATAATTATTTTGAAAAATATGATAATACTTATATTAATATGTGAAGAAAAACAATCAAAATAAGATTCAAATGAAGGTTGATGCCTGAAGACATATTAATTTACTAAAATAATAAATTTTATGAGAAAATAAATAGAAATTAAACTTGTCTCATGCAGTCATTTTTATGAAGAAAGACACGAGAAATTAATAAATTTTATGGATCATTTTTAGAAAACCATAAATTCATCATCCAATGAAGAAGATAATTTAAAATGAATGGATTTCGAATACATAATCAAATATTAAATTGAAGAATATCATTGAAAAACTACCATGATCAAAATAGAGAAGAATAATTTATTAAAAGAGGGATATAAATTTGTTTATAAAAAAGGAAAGCATGTTAAAATGGATAACACTATTATTAAAGAAAGTAAAAAACCATAGTAAAAAGCTTCGAGTATAAGAAGATGATAAAATATCCAAAAAAAATCTATTGGAAAGATGAAAAAATATCAATGACATAATAAAAATTGCTATATAATTAAAAATAACTACAAATCACTAAGATCAGCTTTAAATTATTTATTGAAGTCAAGGATGGAATCCTCAAAATATTTTATAAAAATATATTTAAAACCTACATGAAAAATATATTTTAAAAAATATTGACTCAAATAATTGTGTTTAAAATCATTATTTTTTTTCAAACATAGACTAATAAAATTAGATATAATTTACTAGAAAAATAATACATTGACAAGAAAATAGAGAATGAAACCTATATTGTAGACCAACGATAAATTCAGGCCTAAAAATTTCATTTAATTTTAAATTCAACGCCAAAATTTTCTACACACTACTCTGGTTGTCTAATGAAATATTGATTTAATGGTTATTTTTAGTGTATTGTAATGATTGTACATGAAGAATATATATTTTGGAATAACATGTGTTTACCTATAAGAAGTAAAGAATCATCAAGACGGATATCCAATCATAGTGAGGTTGATTTTGGGAGAAATCATATTGAGAAGGAAACTGGTTAAATATTGACATCCTAAAATTGATTTGATGGTCTTGAAAAACAATGTGGAAGGAGTGATCAAAAGGTACATAATGAAAAGACCTTCATGGGAATAGTAACTTGTTAGTTCCCTCTATAATAAAGTAGGATATAAGTTCTAATATCAAATGAAGAAAATTCATTATTTGAAAAAGTTTCTTTTATATAATGTAAGATGGTAAAGGAATGGATACATGATAGTGGGTGTTCTTCATACATGAATGATGATGTTAAATTTATGATGAACATTCAGAAAAATGAATGAGTTTATTAACCTTTTCAAATAAGTCATTATTTAAAGTCAAATTCATTTTCATAATCCAAATTGAGAAATATAATTTGATATATAATGTTGTTATTTATGTTGACGGGTTAAAACATGACTTGTTGTGTTTTAGCCAGTTTTGTGATAATGGGTATACAGTAAAATTCAAAATAAATATTTAATAAAAAATATTCAATTATTTTGATATAACAATATATTTTAATAAAACTATAATTCAATGAACATTTTATAATTTTATGGGATAAAAAATTTAATTTTATTGGATGAATATTGATTTTAGACTTGGTCAAAATAAGATTAAATGAATTTATGAAATTTGACAATCAAATTAAGATTTATGTGTAATTAAAAATTTATTATTTAATTATTACCCATTTTATTTATAATAATATATTTTAATATGTAAAATTAAAATTGTATTTATGATCAATTTCTTATAAATAAAGACAATATCATTTAGAGGTAAAAGGGGTATTTTTTTGAAAACTTTTTAAAAGAATATTAATGTGTTTCCATTTTAATTAATTAAAATAATATTTAATTATAAATTATTTAAATTAAATTTACAGATTATATATATTTATATTAATTCAAATCCATATAATTATTATTATCATTCATATTTTTATTTTAAGACCATATTTTGTTTTTGTAAAATCCATTTCTTGAACAAAAAATTTACATTTTTTCTGAGATTACATTATATATAATTCTTACACTTCTATGAATTTAATTTCATAAAATAGATTCAATATTTTTAATCAAAATAATTTATCTTGGTTAATTAATTAAATTTTATTTTTGTCCACATTAAATATTAAAAATAGTAATAATTAATTACCATAGTTATGGTTAAAATGGCTCTATCGAGGGTTAACCCAAAAAAATGTTTAAAATTAAATATGAACTTGTTGAAACCCAATTGTTTTGTTTTATTTCCACCTTAACCTTATCACATTCACATATGTCCATTTTTAGTAATCTTTCTATGATTATGTCTGGAAATTATTTTAAAACCTTTTAAAATTATAAGTGTAACAGTCACAATAATTACAAAAATGAATATACTCTCCTCACTTATTCACACATCATAAAAAAAATTCATAAGAAACTCATCCAAAAAGACTAACAATATTCTTATCCATGTTCAGTAGCTATTATTATTCCCAAAAAAAGCTATTGGATTCTTTTTAAGTGTTCAAAGGGGGTTTTCTTAGTGGAGGTATTCATCTTCACATACAACTTTTTTTACGTATATTTTACAAAATAAAATTATTTCATAAAAAATTTAAAATTATTTCCCATATAATTACATGTCTTTATCAGGATTTAATAATTCTCATCCATCTCATTCTCCATAAAATGGATAAAAAACATGAATTTTGTATATGGGGATTTATCACCTCCCAAACCGATGAATTATTATTTTTAATTAATGACTCACATAGAATGTCATAAGGATGGAATAAATGAATGTATATGATACTAAGAAATTAGTATTGATTCAATAAAAATAATATATCATCTTCTTAATTACCCTTTAATCCATTATATAAATGATACCATCGTTCATTTGTATGTACAACTTACCTTCTCCATGAAGTAATGCGACTCATTTTCCCGGTAAAAATTTCAAGAATAATTATAAAAATGAATCTAATAAATAAATATTATATTTATAACATCAATATAGTTATATAGATTATGTAACAATATCTTACTCATAATAACTGAATGTACAATGATAAAACATGCTTGAGAAAACAATGTAGTTTATTGTTGAAAGAGAGGTAATAATAAAATATTAGTACTGAAAATGTGATAAGATGTTATAAGATGATCTTATATGAGATTATAAATATAAATAAGGTTATGTTA
The DNA here is from genome assembly GCA_963277665.1 of Viscum album. Taxonomy (NCBI): domain Eukaryota; kingdom Viridiplantae; phylum Streptophyta; class Magnoliopsida; order Santalales; family Viscaceae; genus Viscum; species Viscum album. Next base: position 1,388,485,549 of record OY728126.1, on the reverse strand, counting down.
TTAATATATAAAATGTTTAAAATAATTATAAATTACGATAAATAATTTTTAACTAAATAGAAGCTTATGTTAAGGAATATTTTTTCAATTTCGACTCCATTAAGGCATATTTGATATTATGGAACTTTTTTCCTTTATATGGGGCATATAAATCAACTTTAATATATTTAACATGAATAAATATTTATCCATTTTTATTATTGTTTCAATGAAAATTTTTTCATCCAAAGGATTATAATTTAAAATTATCTTGGAGGCATAGATTTATTTTTCAATCTCATTTTTGGGAATTCCTTAATTTTCGGAATCTCACACTCTATCCTTCATAAAATACATCTAATATTTTATACTATATATATTTAATGAGTTAGCATATTTTATTAAAATAATTTCTCTATTTTTCATTCAAATCAATTAAATAATAGTTTATAGTAAAATATGTTTCTGTTTCCTTTTTTGATCAGTTATAGTTTTCTTCTATGTCGGTATAATTGTTTTTTTTACAAAAGTCCTTTTATTTATTCAATTGATTTGTGATGGAAATTATATGTTATCATTTAATTTTTTAAAAAAATTTATTTATTATTAATAACTTTTTCTTAAAGATTAATTTTTTTTATTTCATTATAAAAAAATTAAAATGGAAATTTTTTAATTTATAAATTTTTTAAAAATTCCACACCCCCGTAACCTTTTAAAGATTTTTAGATTATTCAACACGATAAAATTGTTTTTAAAAAGAATAATATTTAATAATATATTAATTAAATATTTATATTCCATTTTCATTATTTCTACCAAGGACCTGATTTTATTACCATGTATATATTTTAGATGAATTGATGTTCATATCATATCTCTTTTTAAATTTTTGATAATTAATTGTCTCCTGAAAGTATTATATTTTTTTTCATCATTGGACAATAAACTACTCTTAAATATCTATATTATTGGAAACATGAATATGATTATTTCCTTAAATGTATACCATATTTATATATATTTTTTAATTATGAAATTTATTTGATTTTTTGGGGAAAATATTGATAAATACATATTGTTTACTCAATAGTTATTTCTATCGAAAAATATTATTTTTTATAAATAGAATTGGTTATTCAGTATACATGGAAAAAATTGAAAAAATAGTTACGAGTGGGATCCAATTACAGATAGATTCTCGATGCACCAATAGGTCTCTCGAGACAAATCATTGGAAAAATTAAATTGGTTTTTGTGTATACAAACAACCAGTAAAATTGTCTTGGTGTATGGTCTTGAAGATATAGATATCATGGTTCATGAGATCATAACATCTAATTTTATTAATTTCCTTCATTTATAATTAATATACCTTTTCCCATGAGATAAATAAATTGATATTTTACATGGTTTTATTTTGATCTCATGCTATTGATTAAATGGAATGTATTTTCAGTTAATTAACATGACATATAAATTATTCCTTATTTACTCATATATTATATAGTTCAACTCACCCTTACTGAGAATTTTAGATCCCTCTTATTTTTTTCCTTTTTGTAGGATTTAAATATCTATTATTTTATTGAGTTTGAAGGATGTCGAGGAGATTTTTATGTTTTTTATTATATTACTAATGTATAGTTTATATGATATATATATATATGTATATATATTTATCTAAGAGTACAAAATTTCTCATTAATTCGTGATTAGATCCATATTCTCTATGAAGATGTAAAAATTGAGACACGGGATTTGGGCTATTGGAGTTGGCGTTGTTATAATTGTTGATATATGATGTTTAGTCGATACCTTGGGAACTTGATTTAAAAAAATTAGACTAGTGAACATAACGATGTGAATGATGTTGAGGATAATTTTATGAAATTTATAACATCTTAATGTTTTGTTATGTTAGATATTAATTTGTTTTCCTAGAAATACATACCAATCTAGATACTATATGTCGACATGGTTTTGGTATTGATTCTTCTAGAGGTAAAAACCCAAAAAATAGTTGGATGAGTTTATATTGACCAACATTACGGTGCATGGTTAGTGTTTTCTTAGTGCACACCTATTATGACACTCCCATACTATATTCTTGGGTTAATTCACAATTTCTTTACAAAACATTATGAAATATTTTAAAATATATTGATGACATTCTCAATGAAACCGTGCTTATGATTCCAATACTAGAAATAAATAAATCTTTAGATTATGATAAGTGTAAACACATATTTAGAATTATATATTGTTATATTAAATTCATGATTTTATGAACATAGTCATTAAATTCTATTATTTAGAAATTCCCCACAGTATAATGATTGATATCAATACTTAGGGTTTAAAAAAAAAACTTAACTAGTTATCCATCCAAAACAACTATTGTTGAAGATGTGTTAATCATGAATATATTACTGAAATTACCCAAGGTTATAACTTATAATCTTACAAATATGGAGAAAAATTATGTCCCATGACATGATACACTTATATTTTATTTTTTCATGTGATAAAAGCCCCTAAATTTCAGTGGTACTAATAATCTAAGGTTTCTTGAGAAATTGATTAAGTGAATAAAAAAGATAGTCATGACCATGGGATGTGGTGAATGCTTAAGTTTTATACTTTTGGTATATTTTTTCAAAGTAGATTCTGATCAATGGAGATAATTGATCTAAAATTTTATTGATGAATAAGAAATAGAATTCATGGAATAGAGACTTTCGAAAGAAAAATTCATTGAAAAATATTTCACTCATGAGAACTGAATTTAAATTAATAGAATTTCCCAAAGGCTTTAAGAAATAGTAAGAAGAATGTGTAGTGGAATATAAGTCTACCATTACAATTCAAAACATGTATTAAATGTATTGTATATATATAATACAAAATAGAATATTGAAAATGTATTTAGAGGGATTAATTAATGTATTTTATGGGAACTAGTTTTCTAAAACATTTCATCATATTGTTTAATAGTTTTATGTAATATTAAAATAGAGGAGTAATTTTTTATATCTAATATATTCGATGGAAACCAATAAAATAAAAGGTTATCAAAACACTATGAAAATGGGAACATCTCAAATAAGAAGATGAATTGTATAAATTTCCTTATTGTAAAAATTGTGGAATGATATTGGAATTTCTTGGAGGGTGTGGGAGTCTTTTACATATGTTGAGATAAGGGTATTTTGGACAATTAATGTAAGGTAAAAAAAGATAACATTACTATCCAATGAATTTTTAGGACCTCAGAATACCCTTAGAGGAGAAGGGTGAATTATGGTGTCAAATATTTCTTCTAAAGTTACAGATTTTATTTTCATATTGGTAGGAACCTGTTAAAACTATTTAATGGTAATGTGTAGTAATTTGGATATTCACATGTAGAGAGACAAAACATCAATTTTACAAAATTCACCACTAAGGCCTAGTCTATTAACCAAAATTTGATAGGGTTTCGGTCAAACCTAAATCCACTAATGTTCACTAGTTGTGGAATATTAAAGTTATGATATAGTCACTCTATTCTAGGCACACTATATTTATAAGATTTTATGGATATCACACTGAATCCCTTAGAAACATTCCATAAACTCTACTGAACTCACTGGTTTGGGTGAAGTCTTACTCAATTTATGAACATAAAGGTTGCTTATATATATTTTCATTTAAGTATTTGTCCCTAACTAACATGAGAATCATTATGAAATTTAGACCTATGTTAATTAACATTTAAAGCAACTTTCACTTAAATTTTTTGCTTAGAACTGTTATTCATGGATCTCCTTCATGAATCTCATAGCCAGTGCAAAGAAACATTTCCTTAGCCTAATAAAATTCCTTTGCGAAGATCGTTGAGTCATCATGTAATGCCTCCTCATCATGAAACTCTTTTTTCTCAAACACATAAGCATTGGTCAATACTATAGAAGTATTTTCCCCATTCTGAAGTTCAAGTTGAGTACTTTCTTCATAACTGTCTTAGTCTTTATGAAATTAGATAGATTTAACTGATTCTCCAATTCTTCACCTATATTATGATGTTGTTGTAGCCTCATACATCTCGGAATAGCCTATATCAAAGCTCCCATGCCTCTATAACAATTTTTGTTAACATTAGATAAAATATATGTAAATATAATCCATTTTAAAATCTCTAATAGAATTTTTCAAAGTTATGAATTTTATCATCAACTCATAATGCATGTGAAATTATCCAATTATTATAGTCCCGGAGAACACTGTCAACTCATCACACACTCACAAAGCTCCATACATTCCTGATTCCCAACCATTTCAAAACCAAGTCTTCATTAAACCCATGGATTTACTAAATTTTTGAAGATTATTTTACAGAAGGAAACCCTTCAATATTTTAGCATATTCCTCCATATTTTGAGCCGAAAATGTTTACAAACACTAGTAAATGATGCCACCATCAATACTACAATAGGCTTGTACTATAAAATAGAATTCTTTATAAACTCCCTAATAATACTAGTGTGGATTGATAATAAACACAAACTATATTTCCACTATTAAAAATAACAACAAGGTTCCAGTAGAATAAACATTAATAAAAAGAGGAATTATTAAAATCAATTTCCTAAGCGTTAAGGGAATCGACCACAAAATATTAGAAGGGGTGAAATCTATTCATATGTGATAAATACTGCTGAGGTTAATGTTCTTAAATATATAGAGGATGGTACCTTAATAATACATTTAAATTTAAATAATTCTATATTTTAAACTGGGTTTTTTGTAATCTTTTATATATATCATGTTTTATAATAAAATTAGATATATCCCTAGCACCATAAGAAGGTATTTTTCATTCAAAAAACATAGTGTAAGTTTCACTACAAGAAGGTTGTGTCAATAAGATTCTATTTTGACACTTTAATAGTCCATATTTTAAAAATTAAATATTACACCCACGATTGAATTTTATATAATCATTAGTATGGAGTGGATTTCAAAATATGATGTAAAATTTGATTCTAAAGAGAAGGAATTTAGGATTCTTGTTGATGATGTAGAATCCCTTATATTAATTGTGAAAGAATCATAATCTAGGTCATGTATAGATCTTCCCATAGAAACTCTTCAAGATGATAACATTGGGTAGTAAAACGAGACATAATATTTTGACATAAAAGGAAATATTCAAATTAATGATGTACCAATTTTATTAAAATACATGAATGTTTTTTCAAAGTAATTATATGTAAATAAACTAAATAATTTAGTCATCTTTTCCATTTATTTAATCCCTAATCAATTTCCAAAATAAAATACTCGATATAGAATGTATACTATAGAATTTGTACTATTTTGATAAAGAACAAGTTTATTTTGACTCATATTATTGATTAATTTGATGAACTTCATGTATTTAACTATTTTCTAAAGATTGAACCTCATTTTGGGTATCATCAATTATGGGTAAAGAAGAAAGATATTTCCAAGAAATCTTTTTGAATGCGGTATGGATAATATGATTTTATAAAAACACTATTTGGATTGAATAATTTTTTGAGCATGTGTTGATTCAAAAATATCATTAATTTATTTTTTAAGCTCACAAATTCCCACATTTATGTTACTAAAGAAATTTATTATAGGTGAATTTCAAGAAATTATAATATTAATTGTAAAATAATATCTGAGAATTATATTTAATTCATTGACTATATGGGAATGTTTTTTTGATGTATTTGTGATATGTTTAAAAATATTATGGAAACACTTTTCGTATTATACATTTTTAAGCATAACTTAAGAAATGAAAACCGTACAACCCAATGTTTATGAAAAAGATAATATTTAGGGAATCAAACTTATCCTAAATCCAATAGAATTTTATAATCAACCATATGTTGTCAACCCTATGTTTTTATTTTTGACATTAATTGTGGGAATAATATGTTTGACTATTCAATGATTGAGTTTTAAGTTTGTGATATGATATTTGATTTCTCTAAAGGTCTTGGAGGAAGTAAAAAACAATTCAAAGATCTTTTATAACATATTTAAATGCTCTTTAGCATTGTATTAATGGTTTATATTCAACAAGGAAAATCATTTATATTCTTATTGAAAATTTTTACATCTCTTGAATGATTTTGAATTCAAATATTCATGATTTGTTATGTGATATAAATGGTGCTAGTTGTTCATAGATCCATTTGACCCAAAATATAAATATCGAGACTCTCTATGAAAAAATAAATAAATTATTCAAAACAAAATAAAAAAAATATATATATTTTTATATAAAAACTGACATGTCATTTGAAATAATGATATAATTTGGAAAAATACATGTTGTAACATATTATCACACTACTACAACACATTATTATTACATATTCTTCTATAAAAAAGTCAAACAATTTATCGGAGATACACTTTGAGGACATACATGTTTAAACACATGTCTCTTGTTTTATCTCTTAATGTTTGAAGAAATAATATGTAATATTGATTATCAATTTGATGCTATTTAATATTAAAGATCTAAATACGTCTATCTTTTTTTACTATAACTATGATTTTTAATTGATATTCTTAAAAAAATTAATCTTTGTTTAATTTTGGGGAGTTTTGACTCCATGGACTCAGTCATGGTTAATTGTCCTCATATTTCACTAAGATATGGATTTATGGTTCCCTTTAAAATATTTGGAAGTATAGTTAAAGCTTTATTGTAAAGTATTTAACTTCTTGCAATTATTTTTTGATTAAAGGCCTTTGGATAAGAGGACCAAGTGAAAATCACAAAGCTCATGGATTTGAGAATTGGTGGGGTGCACTAGTTGAATTTTTTCCCCGAACCACTATGCATCACTATGTTCATATTCATTATTTTTTGTCAATTTGATTTTAAAAATTAAGAGAATTGAAAAGTATCACTGCAAAAAAATAGAGGTTTTCTGAATCTGTCAATGTTTTGAAATCCATAATTCACTCCCTCTTTTGTCTTTATCTTTATCATTATCATCATGACCTATCTATTGGTATCCAAGGTAGTGTTGTATTGGTATGCTTTTCTGAAATTTATTTTCATTTTATATATATAAAATTTATATTATAAGGATCTTTTAAATATTTACTAGAATTAACAATCATAATTTAATGATTCATAAGAATAAATCTTAAAATTTCTTATTGATGAGATTTCATGTTGATGATCCATATCTTTATTTTAATTTTGACAGTTATAGATTTTGGAAGGCCCGTATGATTTTTTATTTAAAAAATCATGGAATAAGGGTTTATTTAAATGCTGTTAAACCTTATTATATGCAAAATTAATTTTTGGAAGATTGGAATAAAGATCAAAAAAGGGAATATGATCTCAAATAAAAAGCATTGAATGTTATTGTCTATGGTTTAGGAAATGACGAATTCCATTGAGAATAAAAATGTTCTATTGTATATGAAATGTTAAAAACTATTTCTATTACCTATGAAAGAATAGATAATATCAAAATATTATTTATAATACTTCGAAAATAATGTTTGGTACATTCAGAATGTATTAAAATAGAACAATCACTCAAATTAATAGAATATTGAAAATGTTGGTCAACAATATTACAATAATGGGAAATCCAATTTCATAATCAGAACATGCAATAAAAGTAATCAAGTTACAACCCACTAAGTGGAATTGAATATCTACAACTCCATATCAATTTATAAGAGTGAAAGATTTTATTATAAAGGCGTTAATTGTAACTCTAATGTTATATCAATAATGATAAGTAAATGGAAGATAAAAATCATATAAAACAAGAAGAAGATACTATCAATAATACCATATATGAATCATATGATCCAAATCATCTAAATTTTAATAAGAATTATTAGATCATTATTTCAAATTTAAAAATAACGATAGAAATAAAAACAAGGGGACTAAAGAAAATAGTTGTTTTGAAATCAAGAAACGAGGTCATATAATGGATAATCATCTTTTATTAAAAGCTCAATGGAAAACCAATTTCAAGAGAAACAGAAAGAGATTTGTGAAGGATACCTGGAGTAATAAAACTAGTTCACATGATAAATATTCTAAATATTCTATGATAGAACAAAAAAAATGGTATGTCATTTGGATCCCACAAACAAGGTAAAATATTATTACTCTTAAAACTCTTATTATGAGAAAATATTTCATGTTGAAATAAATATATATTTTTTATGATTCCAAAAAAATATGAATCCTTAAATGATGATCATAGAAAAATTAGAAAATCTCATGATACTATTCTATTATATAACGATTTTTTTCCAAATGGATCATAGATTTAAATTAAGATTCTACTAATGTATCTCAGGATCTTCACGATAATAAAATTAAAGAATTATTAGTTGTTGTTTATAATGTAAAACAAACATCTATTATGATAATAAAAAGACAAAAATATTTAAATCAAATCCTCAGCAAAATAATAATACCAAAATAGATTTTTTGAACATGAAGCAATGGTGAAATACCAAAAATATATAAGAATTATTTTTTTCCTTGTATAAATAAAATGAAATTGTATAAAATTATATTATTTTATTTTGGTTTTAATGCAAATTATGAAAATGATTAGTCTTTTATTAAACCTAAAATTTCTTTTGTTATAAATGTTTTCTTTAAAAAATAATACTTTAAATTTAATAGTAGTATTCCTAGTCAAAATAATAAATTTTGGATACCAAGAAATTTAATTTCTTACATTACTAAACCCAAGAGAAAATGTGTACCTAAAAACAATTGAATTAGATATTTGGTAATAATACACATCCAAGATAAAAAATTAAATCTTGTCAATTGTTGATTGGTTGGTATATCAAAGTATTTATAGAAGGAGTTAACAAATCTTTAGTATTTTGTTATTAAAAAACGTTAACACTAAGACATCGATCGAGGATGTATTTAAATTTTATAGGATTCTAGTCTTCTATCTATTTTATACAATGGGAGAAAGAAAGACCTATTACAATTTTATAAATATTTTTTAAATTTTTAAATAAAATATTATTATTTTTTAAATGTTTATATTTTTTCCTTTAAGAGATTACATGAATTATTTATATTTAATGTTTTAAAAACCTCACTTGTTTGCAGAAATTGGAATACCTTTCTAATATAATATTTAATTATTATTCTATTTTTTTGGATAATGAAATGAAATATATTCTACTGTATATCAGAACATAATGTGTCATCTTCTTATTAGAACCTCTAAATTATAAAACTATATTATTAAAAATATTTTTTTAACATCCTATAATAAACAATTAAACTAAAGGTGAAGTGTTAAAGCACTTCAAGTTCATTTGAAAGTAATTCTTACAAAACTATAAAGACTAATTCTTCTGATTTGTTAGAATAATAGTCTGTATTATGTGATGAAGATTTATTTGAAAAGTCTTCTGAGAGAAATAAATAAGCAGTAGTTAGGAAGAACTTGAAGCCTCTTGTTCTCAAATGACTTATGAAAAACTCTTGTTCCAAGTGGATATATAAAATGAAGAAAACATGAATCTCAAAGCTACTTTATATTAATCTAAAAATTATTAAAAAGATCTAAATAATGTATATAAATAAAAAATGGTTTCTGATTCATTATATATAGAATATTATAATATGAAAACTAGTTGAATATGGGAAGACAACATTGAAGCATTCAAGGTAGAAATGCAATGTCAAATCAAGTTTCCCAAAATAGAATCTGTAACCAAGAAGGATGTTGACAAGTTGAATCTATTTCTAGTCGAACAATGTTTCTATCGTTCGTATCAATGATTTTTATGTGTTGAAAATAGATTATTAAAATTTCTTAAGAGTTTTGGATACTTTAAGTGACAAAGCTTGAATTTTGGAAGGTAAAAATGGATAATCCACTCCTTTCAATACATTGGTTTCTATTTCCCTATTTATTTATAATAAATACTACATGTATTATATTCAATATATATTTTTGGAAAATAAATTCTATTAGTTGGTATGCAATTTATTTATGTTAGTCATATTATATGATCATGTACTTAAAAATTAATTATCTCATTTCTATAAATAATAATAGTTTATTTAAAATATTATTTGTGAGGTTTTTTTTAATTCATTTAGAATTATTTAATTATGATTCAGGGGGAGTTTTAAGAAACTAATAATTTCATTAATTATAATTTTATTCTTGTTTAATTGTCTCTATCTTTTTTCGAGAATGAATATAGGTATTTTAGATAATCTTTACTCATATTTTCTTTATGTCACAAAAAGACAAAGAAGTTTTATATTTTTAATTTTATGTGAAATAATTTAATGGGAAAAAATTATAGTTTTAATGTAATCATCATGATTGAAAATTTAGAGAAAATTGTCCTTACTACCAATTACATTAGGGATAATTTTTATGTAAAAGAAAAATTATATTTAAAAGGGGAAATGGGAAATAATGTTATTTATTTTCATTATTTAAAAAAATTTTCTCGTGATCATTATATTATCATAGTTTTTGTGGCGCATAATAATAGGGAGATTGTTGAGTATGTGTTGAATGATCAATTTGGTTAATTTATTTTTTGGTTTTGATGCAAAAAAACTCCCACATTTCTGTTACGAATGAAATTTCATTAAAATGAATATAAAGAAATTGTTATATTCATTATGTAATTTTATTATAGAATTATATTTATGTAATTGTAAAGATAGAAATATCTGTTGTTTTATTAGGGATGTGTTTAAATATATTTTGGAAGCACTATTCATACTCTATGATTGTAAGTGTAATGTAAGGAATGGAAACCCCTTATTTGAAACTGCATGTTATGATTACATACAACACGTTTTTAGTAAGGTTTATTTCCAAAAACCCTAATTTTTTGAATAACCCTGGGTTTGAGGAAGAAAAAATAAGTTACATCAACCTTACTTTTATTATAAACAATATGTTGTCAACCCTATGTTTGGATTTTGGTCATCACCTAAAGGAACCCTTGGATTGGCCATTCAATGATGGAGTATTATGTCCCTAATGTTATATATTATTTTTTTAATGGTCTTGGAGGATGTAAAGATATTTTCAATGCTATTTTCTAATAGATTCAAAGTATAATTATGATTGGTTTAGAGGCTCACATTCAATGGAGTAAATAATTTGTATTGTTATGGGATGTTACAACCTCTTCAATGATTTTGAATACAAATATTCTTGATTTTTTGTGCCATATTTCTAGAGCTGGTTTGACTAGGAGCTATTCAACCAACAGTATAAATATTGAGACACTATTCATATGAATAAAAATATACCTACATCATAATATAATATCCATATAAAAGGTGATATACAAAGCCATGTTTTATTATCTATAGTGCTACAATTTGGATAGATACATGTTTTGATCTATCATATCACTAATTCAACTATAGATACTACTATACTTTATTATTACATCTTCATATACAAAAACAATGAAGCATTTATCATTGATGTACTTTTGTGACATACACATTTAATCATTTGTCTGGTGTTTTCTCTATTATTTAGTTAAGAAATACTATGTGATGTTTGATGATCTGTTTACTTCCATGAATTATTAATGATCTAAATACATCTATTAGATATTACTACAACTATAAGGGTTAACTCATATTCTAAAAGAATGAATCTCTATTGATTTAATGGAGTTTTGAATGGTCAGACTCAGTCGTGGTTATATGTCAGTTTCTTATAGTAATATGTGGATTTAAAATTCATTACAAATAACTAGAAGGAAATTTATAGACTTATTGAAAAGGTTCAAAATACCTTCACTCAGTTGTTTTTTAAAGGTATCTAGATAATATGTCCTAATGAAAATAAAAAATCTATCAGAGTTGAGTGTTGGTTTAGTGGATTTGGGGATCTTTGTGACCGGAACAACTACACATTGTTTTTTTATTTTCATTTTTTTCTTACTCTACTTTAATAGATAAGAAAATGATCACTTTAAAACAAGAGAGGTATTCTGCACCTATAAATTTTTTGAAAACCACAATTCATACACTTCTTGATTTTTATTCTTCATCATCATCATCTTGACCTAACATAATTGAAAAAATATTTTTATAGATATAATGAACAGAGTATTCAATAAATATATTTATGATTTTATTTTGGTGTTCTTTGATAACATCAAGGACCATTTTAAAATCTATATGGAAAATAAGAATCAATTTAAGACCATTCTTGACACTCTTAGAAGAAAATATTTATATGGGAAATTTCGAAAGTACAAATGTTGATTTTAAAAAATTTCTTATCCTGAAAATATTTTCTTTTAAGATGGATTATTTGTTGATCCTATCAGGAAAAAGGAAGTCATATAATGGAATATGGTAAAAGAACGTTCCCTATACCCAACTGGAAAACAATTTTAAATTAAAATTTCATGTATATAGGTTGATATTCATGATTTACAGTTACTATTATAGACTATAAATTTATTTATAATCTATTTCAATTATAATATCGATATATTAATTTTCATATCAAATGTTTATAACAGATATAAAGGTACATTGAGAATCCCGAGATACTATAGAAATAATTTTAAACAAATTTCCTATAGTTTAGATATTTCATAATTACTATAAAAAGTTGATTTTTGATTATATGTTGTTGGGGGATTAAATACATTGATATCTATTCTCATGATATTCACACTTGGGGATCTCTAGTGGGTGAGATCACGAGAAAATACCTACCGATAGTAATAACACATGTTATGGGTGTCATTAAATGTATCTATCCCCAGAACTGTGTATTGGTTTCTTGACATGAGATCATTATCTATGTGCTCCATTTGATCGTGTACTTTGATGGAAGGAAATAACCATGACATTGAAGGAATGGTGAGGTAGCTTGTGATGGGTGTTTCATTGGTGCTATGGAATTGGATGAATGACCTAAATAGAATATTTGACTTTTGTGTGGAAGAAGTAATATCTCATGCTTGGATGATCAGGATTGTAGTACCTTCTTAATTCATTTTCCAAGGTAGTCCAAGGTAAGCCCATCCAATTAGATCCTAAAATAATATATATAGAAATGATGTCGACACATTTGTGCATCTTTATTGAGGATATATCTAAATAAAATGAGATTATTTTACATTTTTCATGTTCATAGGATAATTTTCATTTCTATAAATATTCCTTATCTTTTTTTGTCCTTGATGCATTTCTAGACTCTACTCATGGTATGTGGATACTGTCCATTTTTATCAAGATAAGAGACTAATGGTTTAGAAATAATAGTGTATTGAAGAATTTTAATGAGGAATTTAGTGAAAAAAATAGAATATTGAATTGTTGGGTTGAATTTATTTATTAAATGTATTAAAAATGAGTTTAGTGTATACATGAAAAATATTATACAAATAAATATTATTTTAATATTCATAGTTCATTTTGTATTAGCATAAATTATGAGTCATGTTTATGTCTTAAGTTTATCAAATATTATATTTAATATATATTACATGTTTGTGATAAAATATTATTAATATTTGTGATGTAGTTTATTTTTTCATAATAATTTATTTATTACTAATTTAGTTGGAATTTAATTTATGGGGTTTGAGGAACCCTTCCAATTATTTTTAGACTTTCACTAGATAAGTAATTGGATAGGCCCATTTCATGTACTATTCATCCATTTAGAATGAGATCCTCTATATCATCCCACTTTATATAGAGATAAATTATCTATCTAAGTGACCAATCCCAGAATTCCATCGACATATCAAATACAAAAAATCATGTTTATCATCAAAATTCGAAGGAATTCATCACAGATATGTCGTTTCACCTAATATTTTAAAAAATGGAGAGAATTTGGTTTCGTGTATAATGTGTGGATGATATAGAGGGGCTCAAATTTATATCATTTGAGAAATAGTTGACGATGAAGATGTGATTTCGAGTGAGCTTCAATTAGAACAAGGTAATTTTTCAGTTTTATTTCTTTGATTAATTTGCGTGAAATTCTTAGACCTCTATAGGGGCATAGATTGATGGAGAAAACAAGTTTTATCACTCTGGTATGTTTTTTTATTACCTAGCCCATCAGCTTCCACTATGTGATCTGGCATGAAAAATTAGTATTAGGGTGATCACATAAATTTTCTAATATAATTCAATTAAATTTGCTTGAAATTTAATTAGAGGGTATTATTTTGGTCACAAAATAAAATCCACCCCTAAAACCGATTTTTTTATGAATAATTTATCTCTATCTAAAATTTTTAATATGTATCATTTACAATGATAAGGTATTAAAATTTTAGGATAATATACATATACATATATATGTTTTCATTTTTTGTTTTTTTAGTGGAAGTTAACAATGAATTCTGATGAATACTTGTTTGTGGTCTGAATAGTTTATTTCACTAAACCCAGATTTCCTATTCTTATTTATTTATTTAAATCAAAATTTGTTCAATATATAGTTCTGATGTTGGTAGGATATTTGATTTTGGTAAAGAAAATAGAAAATGGTAGTATTTTATGGTGTTTTACACACTGAAAAAAAAATAAAAAAACGTTTTTATGTAAAAATATGACTCTTACTATTTTATCAGTGGGGAGACTTTGACCAAAAAGTAGATGGATTTTTTAAAAATACTCTATTGAAACTTCATCGATTTAAACCATGCAGCAATCTCCCCTCATCCATATGGCCGACCATGTCATCAAGCGATACCTAGTCACACCTCAGATGGTCAATTACATCCTCCTCCGCCTTACCTCATCTGTCTGTCTCCCACGACATATCCATCCAACACCGTCATCCATAGTGGTCCCCACTACCACTTCTATCCATATCCAAACAACCATGTGGTCATCGTCACCAGTTGGTGGTCCCAGTATTGTGATATCCTCTTCGACTAAGCCTTCCAGACACTATATATCCAATCTTCACCCATAGGTGACCCTACCCCACCATGGCAGACCAATGGTACCCCCTCCCTTGTCTGATCAATTCCACACATAGATCAGACACTAATTGGGTTCTTCCCACCTGGTATGGGTCTTCATGGTCCTAGACGGGTCAGATCAACTAGGAATAGGCTAGGGCAGGCTAGCCTGGCCTAAAACACCGCTGTATGAGGTTTGTATAGGTTGGAACATGCCTGAGATGGATCATCCAAATCAGCATTGGCCCTATGTGGGGTTTCGTTGGTCATGATATTTTTTTATAATAAAAATTTTATTTAAATAATTAATTAAATTTTATAATTAAATTAAATTTATTAAAATTTAAATATTACTAGTTTAAAAATATTATATTTTAATTTTACGATGATGAAAATAATTTAATTTTTTATTAAATTATAGTAATTAATTAATTTAATATTTTGAATAGAACTTTAATTAATGAAGGGACCGAATAAGAATAAAATATTTGAATATATTTAATTCATTTAATCTATTTAAATTTCACTCATTTGATAAATTTAAAGCATTAAATTTGAAATCGTTGTTTGGTCTTAAGAATGTGACCTAACCTACAAATGTCCGGACTATTTTATTAAAATATTTTTTACCCTGTGCGATGTCTATAATAATTTGTTAATTTCAGAGGTCTTCTCATCATAATTTATTTGGTCATTTTTTATGTATATGGATCCGCACACTGAGATGAAAAATAATTATCTATATTTTCACTCTTGAGACCTTCTCCCCTATGTACGAGTATTTTTGTACAATGATGAGGATGCTATAAGTCACAGACCATGCCATGTCAATGTGAAATATAGAAAATAAGCGGACACACTAGTCAATGAAGAGACACATTATGAGTCAATATATAACTCAATTATAATACGTCTAGGTCAGAGTTGATCCATTCAGTTCAAATGGATCAACCAATATTTGAAGATCAAGTCCATTTATTTAATTCACTTCCTTTACGCATTTTTTATTATTTTATGCATTTTTATAATAGTGGAAAACATATAAAATAATAAAACAAAAAAATTCATGAAGAAGGGATGAATGTTTTTCTATTAATGAAAATTTTTTAGCGTGAAAAAATAGAATGAATAGATTAATATAAGTTAATTACATTCTGAAAAAAAATATTAAAACCCCTCAAATAAATATTAATTCATAAATGGATTCCATCATTTGAATATAAAAAAACCTGGGTGTTCAGGGTGTTCGCCATCCAAAGTTGAAGGTCCATCTTACTATCAGGGAGTTATTATGAGAGTGATGGGTTGACTAAACTTATGTTGGATGAAAATAACTATCGCAAAATAGATTTTTGCAAAAATGTGGAATTCATTGAGTAAATCAAATTTTTTATTTTTAAGCTGATAATTCACTCAACAGATCAAATGAGATGTGAGTTAATGTGGTGGGTAATTCAAACATCAACCTTGAGCTCCATGACTAGTGTCATAGCTAATGGTTTTTGAAAATGTGGCGAGGTCCAAGGATTCTTTTTAGTAGAATACTCATGTGACAAAGTCTTCTGATTCTAGTCCTATGTGTTTCAAGAGTTTGATAAAATAGCTGGATAAATTTAGTGATTTAATTAATTAATAATGTCTATTCAGTAATCAAGATAAATTTATTAATCTGCTTGATTTAGATTTTGTTGAAAAGGAAAGTAATACAAAATATAAACTATGATTTATTTTACACAATACAAAAGTCCAAAATGGTATGAATTTTCAAGTAGTACATGAGCATACACACAATACTATGATATCATAAAATCTAGGTTCTTGTGTCCCCAATACATGTTAAGACACCTCAGTAAGTGAGGGTGTTAAAAATGACTACATGAGACTCATTTATGGAAAATATAATGGTTATTTCATAATTCTATCATCGATGCCCGATTTGAGATATGGATATAACAACATTATGTTGATGATTTAACATGTTTTATTATCTCAAGATGTTTTTGAGGAGAATGCGAAGAAAGATTTGAATGGGTTCGGAATACACTAGTTTTGTGTAAAATAATAGACATATAATGATATTTTACTATATACGAATATCATACCATGTTCACCAATTTACTGTAGTGTTTTTCATATTATAAAAATCAAATATGGAGAAAATTCTTCATTACATTTTATGTATTTTTTTAAAATTAATTAAGAGATTGAAGAGATTATATTCCTCAGTTATTATGGTGAAAATTTTAAAAGAGAACAAGATAAGACTAATGGTAATTGTGATGAAATATATATATATATTTACCATATTTGAAGGAATTTGGGTTGATACCTAAATAGGTTATTATTCACTTAACATGTCATAAAATATATATTCAAGTGATTAGATGCAATGAAGTAAATTTAATAAGAATGTGGTCACCTCGTCTTTAGCTATATTCCTCAAATTTTTGTAATGTTTCTGTAAGAAATTATAGTTATTAAATAAAATTTCATTCTCACATATTTTTATTTTAATATAATAACCAAGAATATGAACATTATTAGAAGTTAGTTGTGTTCGTCAAGAACCTGAGGAAGGGTGGTTCCTAAGTTAGTGGTGAGAAGTACATGAAATATATATTTCCATGTTAAGGATTTTAGTAGAACTTTTATTGAGTATAATAAAACCATTTATCTCATGTATATATTACAATGAAGGAGAAATTATTCTTGTTCAGGAATGAATGTTGTTTTTGTTGATCAATACTTAACAAATAGTTCAACAATACATGAATTATTGGCAATTCATGATAAATATTAAATATATGACTTATATAGAGAATTTCATAAAGTAAATACATTATCTATAAAAAATAAATAGTTTTCAAGGGTATACCACATATGGTTTTAATATCTTAAAATTTAAAGACCTTTGGTATTATCAACACTCTTCTATACTTTGATTTTGACAAAGAAACATTTAGAAATGACAGCACACTAGAAATATTTCAGAATTAGTTCAGTTAGAGAGCGTGAATTATTAAAAGGGTAGGAAAGTGGTAAATATAGTTCATAAGATACCTTTAAGTGTTTAAGGAATGAGAAATTTAAGTATGGAATTTGTATGGCCAACATATATGAGTTTCTTTGGGTCGGTCTGTAGAAGAATATATTGGCCAATAATTCATAAATCATCATAATATAGTGTTGATTAATTCATAAATTCACATTAACATATCAACATAAACAATATTATTCTAATAAATGGGATCAATGATGATTATTACATGTTAAAATTATTCAAAAAAATTTATCATGGAGCCATGATGTAATAAAAAGGGGAGTTATTGTTATTATTTATTTCTTTTGCGGAAACACCCATTATTTTCCAACAAATGCATCAAAAATAATAGAATTAGCCTTTAATCATATAAAAACAATAATGAAAAATTAATATCACATGATTTATAATATTATGGAAAAACGTCATTTCATATGAACATGTCTTTATATGAAAATTGTTAGTTAAGGACATAAACAAAATTTCATAAAAATCATAATGTGCGTCTAAACAAATTATCCCAAAATTTTATAAGGATATTAAATAAGACCATATGATAGAAAATAAATACTCCAGATTTATACTAAATTTCTATAAATGGATTAAAAAATCTATTATACATAGTGGTAGAATGATCTACTTGTTTTAACCAATGATATAAATTAAAAAATAGATGTCATAGGAACAAGATCCATAAGATCATTTGAAAATGGAATGTTCTAGAGACACACACCATGTAAGATGGAAGAAAGAAAAGGTATGGTTTTATATTTAAAATTATCAATGATATATTTTTCATTGAAAACAATAATTTCTATTATCTAATAGTATATGGTAAATTTCAAAAATTGGCACGATCAATTAAAATTAAATAATAGATTCCATGTATCAAAAGTACAAGGTGATTATTATTTGAATTCTATGGTGGGTATTCATGTGTGAATATTTATGGATTGTAAAATAATGGTATCAATAAGGATCAATTGGTAATACAATGTTTCTAGGAATAAATCAATTAGAATTTTACTTGTCGTAGCTAATTCCCATAATCATATTATAGAGTACTAGAGGTTAAGACCACCAATATTGGATGGTGTATATATGATTCAACCATAAAGAGATGGTGACATCATACAATTCCAATTAGAGGTACAGGTTTCTCAAATCCAATTTTAGATTAAATTTAAAAACATCATATAATATTAAATTGGAATGAACCTCTGACATTTTTCTACTTGAGTTTAGTGGGAGATCCTTGGTTTTCCTTATAAAATATATTTGGAATAATATATAAAACAACCATTGATTTTACCAATATTTAAGATATGATTAAATGTATCTCACCAAAGATTAAATTAATGTAGAAATTTTGGTTTTAGGTAATATGATTTATTGAGGTAGATCTAATAGTTACTCATACCTAGAAAATAGTGAATATACTAACATTTTATTGAAAACTACTAGTTAGAGCAATTCAAGAGGTAATTATTATTAGTTCCACATGACATATACCCCTACAAGAAGACATGTATTGTAATGTTAGGAGATTAAACGGGTGATTTGAAAGCCCATACTCTTCTATGATGGATCAGTCACATGTTCCATGTGATGAAATACAAGTTTTATTTCCAACATATGATTTATTGTATGAAATTAACACCTATACGCAGAAGAACTAAAAGGGATGCAGTCAGAAACACCCAATTTCACTTGAATAAGTACAAATGATATGTACCTTATATCTGTATAAGAAAAGAATAAATTTTTTGAGTTAAAACAAACTAGCCTCACTTGGATAAATGTTATATAATTTCACAATTATACTAAGGTAATGAGCAAGAAAAGCTCACTGAATCAAGAAATAACAATATATAGAAGTGTTGAGTATATTGAAGTTTACCAACAAACTATCAAGATGTTTATTAAAATTAATTATTCGTTCTAGTTAATGGAATCTCACCAAGTAAGTAATATTTTATCATCAAGATATTTATTTTACTTGTACTATCCATGATGTCAACTTTAGAGAGTGGAAAAAATAGATATACTTGGGAGTATCATCTAATGGTAAGTTTTGATCAAGTAGGTGAGGCCTTACATCGAATAATATCCATGCATTAGAGATGTTGACACTAAGCTAATAAATTATTTAATAATAAAAAAGATGATCTCAATTATGTGAGAGATAATAAGCATGGTTATCATTTTGGATATAGTACAAGTTGAAGGGTTGTAATTGTGGGTTCACTATATTCATACAAATATTAATTTTCATTTACCATTTCATGAATATATTAAGATGTGCATGATGTTCACATAACATTATAGTTTTTCAAATTTTTGTGTCTTCTATTTAAATAGTAATTTCTGTATATTATTTATTATATAAAAAGGTTATAAAACTCCCCATTCAATAATGAAAACCTCATGATACAATGATACGAATCCAAAAAAAATCATATGTCCTAGAGACATCATACTAACTAGAAATAGTTTATTTATGACTATTAGGTATTAGGGGATCATAATAATTAATGCTTAGTCTGATTATGTTTTCAATTAATGATCTATAGTAGCTGAGATCATGTGAAAAAACCCACAAATAGAAAAACTACATGTTTTTTTATGTCATTGGATGTTTCTATCTATGGAAATGTGTGTTGTTCTGCTGACATGAGATCATTAACAATGTGTTACACTTGACCACATAAATTTATGTAAGTTAAATACAATGACATTGAAGTCATGGAGAGATATCTTGTGTTGCGTGTGTCAGTTACGGTTGATTAAGATAGTAGTACCTTCATAAATCCATGTACATTTTAGTAGGAAATATGCCTGTCTAGTAAGATCATCAAACATTTAATCTCTAGAGGATAATGGCACAAATGTGCATCTTTATTTCTCAGATATTTAAATAAAAAGATATTATATTACACAGTTAATGTTTATAGGTTTGTTGTCATTTTTAGGATTATTCATTAACTATTAAAGGGCCTTTATGGGTTTATAGACACTTCTATTGGTGTGGGAATACTATTCATTGTTATCAATATAAGGTCCTAGGGGGTCCCACACAATATCATATCAAGAATAAACCATATTTAGATGAATGGGTGTATAAGACTTGGTGGAAGAAACCACTTGGGTCCAAGAGTTTTCCATGTAATCAATCACCGATGAAAAAATAAATTCATTATTATTTTAGTGTATAATTATTGGTTTAAATTTATTTATTAAAATTATACTGGGGATATTTAGTGAATGATAGAAAAATATTATACGAACAAATATTTTGTTAATACTGAATGATCATTTAAAATTGGTGGGAATTATGTGTCGAGTTAATGGATTAGGGTTATCACATAATATATTTAATATATATTAAATGTATGTGATAAAATATAAGTAATATTTATGATATAATTATGTCATCATAAATAATTATTAATTACTTATTTAGGGGGAACTAAATTTTAGTGGGTCAGGGAAACCTTCTAGTCATTTCTTACCTTCCATTATATAAATAAGAGGAGAGGATAATTATACATTATGTTCTTTTATTTCTATTGAGATCCTCTCTCTCGTATCACTTTCAAGTGAATTTAATTCATTCACCATGATATTGATCAAGAACGCCTTTACTAAATCAAAGGTGTGAGATTTACAAGAACAATATGTCATTGAACAATTCATCAGAACTCTTCTCTGGCACCCAGAATATGATGAACAATGCGGGCATTAAATTTTGGATCATTTGTTGAAACTTTAGGGGGTTTTGTTCATGTATCCTTCTAGAAATGGTCCCTTGAGATGAGATATAGTCGAGAATTCTTCGATTCTTATTATATAATCATTTTTTAGGATTCAATTAATTCACACGAGATACTCATTCATCTTCTGAGGCTCAGATCGTTGGAGATGACATGTTTCATAGCTATTTTTTTAATGTTTTTTTAAATCCCCAACCCATGGGATTTTGATGTGTTCCCTGGTTCCAATAGATAATACACAAAATAACATAACTGAGGTATATTATTTCATTGGTTTTGAAGGTAACTATTAGTGTATTGTTGAATTTTTTTCCAAAATAGATAAAAAGTTAACCAAGGTTACAAGTGAAGAGGTAAAGATAAAATGGAATATTGAATGCAATGAATTTTTTAAAAAAGTTAAGAGGATTTTTGCTATTGTTTTTATTTCAAATCTACAATTTGTAAATAATGGATTTTTTAAATGTAGTGATTCATGAAATAAGGGACTGCGTTTTACCCTTATACAGAATGATAATTAAATTTCAGAGGAATTAATGGTTTTAAAGAATCATTACTAGAACTATCCAACTAATGATCTTGAGTTGGAAGTTGTATTTTTTTACTTTGGAGATACGTATAAAATATCAATTTTGTAAATGATGTGAGATATAAAAAGACTATAGGTGAATAAAACACATCATTTCATAAAAAAATATTTACTTGAGGCAACTGTGATGGCTCATGCTAATTAAGGATTATGATTTTAAATACACTATCACACATTAAATGAAAATAATGTTATAGATGCATTGAGTAGTAGATTTCATTGAGTTCTGACTATAATTGGGTTAAAAAATATCATACATTCATAGAAAAATAAAATATGGATATAGTAATGATTAAAGAATGTGATACATCACTCATTTTTAAATTATTTACAAACAATATTTATTAGAAAATAAAAACAATTCCCAACCAGATGGTGATAATTTTAAATATAAAATTAATGATGTGAATGATTGAAAATTTTTAGACATCATTTACGATGATAGAGTTCTAAAATTTGTAAGGTGACTATTTTTTATCTCTATACCTGATATAAGATTGGAATTATTGGATTATTATCATCGATATAATTTCACTATACACCATGGAAGCAGCATGTTGTGTTTGTATTTGAGGGAACATTTTTGGTAGGATAATATGAAGTGGGAAATTGATTATTATGTATCTAGATGATATGTTTGTTAATAGGTGAAGGTAGATAGAAAAAATCCTAAAGTAGCCATGAAACCTATAATGATTCATATGTGAAATTGGGATGCAAATACTATGGAAATCTCAATAGATTTATAAGTACCCCTATAATTAATGATGAAACATTGGTTATTAATGATGGCCAAACAAAATCGTCACATTTTTTTCAATAAGATAATATTTACCACTTGAGGGATTTGAAAGACTCTATACAAATGAAGTTAAAAGACTTCATATACGACTTGTTTAAATTGTTTCTAATCATTAGTCATGATTTAAATTGAATTTTTAGAAAATACTATAGAAGTATCTTGATTCAGATCTTCATACAACTTATCAAACTCAAACTGATAGAGAGTACAAATAGACGGTTCATAAATTAGAAGGCATGTTGAGGCCATGATATTTTTAATTTCATGTTATATGGAATTAAAAATTACATTTGGGCATTTTTTACTATAATAATAGATTACATTGAAGTATTTAAATGGATCTTTATGAATCATTATATGTAAAGTGATTTCATTCTCGAAATATTTGGGATGAAGTTAGTGAAAGGAAGTCTTTAGTATGAATAATTGTTAAGAAGTCAATGATAAAGGAAAAGACTATTTAGATTCATATTGAAGATGCCCAAAGTTGGAAAAAGTCTTAGGATGATAACTAGAGGAATTTTTTTTAATTTTTTATTGTACATAGTTAATTATTTAAATTATATTCATGGAAGGGTGTTATAATGTTTGGTGAGAAAGGAAAAGTACACCCTTGGTAAATTAGACCTTTTGAAATTTTAGAGAGAATAGAGATATGGATTACCAATTTTTAATTTGAATGAGAATCTCTAAAGTACATTTTGTTTTATATACATATTGTTATATATGTACATCTAAACCAAACATATGTTCCCACCTCTAATGTAAAAATATTAAAACCAGATCTATCATACTGTGATGAACCTATCAAGATTATTGACACTAGAGAGAAGAAATAAATGAATTAGAGGCTCAAATAGAAATTCTTCTTTATAATAATAATAATATGGGGGAATGAAATTAATAACTATAGGATGTTATGAAGAAGAACCACTCTCACATTCCTAGAAATCAATATCAGTGAAATTTTTAGGATAAAATTTTTTAAGGAGGGAAGAATATGACACTCTAGATTCAATTATATTAATTGAAAATTAAAATTAAATAATATTATAATAAAAAAAATATTTTAAAAATTCATGGCTTCAAAATTCTATTTCTATAGGATGAATATATATTTTTAACATTTTTAAAATAAGTGTCAAAGGATTTCATTTTTTGGAATTTTACATATCAATTTTTTTTGAAGAATTGAAAATGCAGTATTTAAATATTCCAAATTTTATGTAAATAATATTTTATAATATTTATAAATTACCATGTATTTACTATCAAATTAATATAAATAATGATAAGATCATTTTGAGAAAAAATGATATTTTTCAAAAAAGTGTTTTTCTGAAAGAAAAATGAACTTGAATTTTAATTAATTAATATAAAATTGGAAGATGGATTTTTTATTATAATTTATATTTTATATATCTAATAGTATGAATTTAAATCCGTATAATTTTGAGTTTTTTTAAGATAGTTAGACATATATAATCTTATCCTTGAAAATTATATGTATGGAAAATAATTTTTTCAACAAGTTTTAAGAAATGTATTCAATGCATGGAATCATAAAAATTAATCTAATCTAATAAGTTCAACAGAATTTTTGGCTATAATTAAAAGTTAAAAAAGATAAAATTAATTACCATGGTAAAGGTTAAAATGGGGTTAACAGTGGGTGGGTGGGGCATGGTTGGAAGACCTTAAATAAAAAGGGTTAAAATGAACTAAAAATATTAATAAACCTATTTTTTTAGTTTTATTTTGAACATAAAATTAAAAAATTATAATATGTTTCATTTTCTGAGCATTTATTTTTTATTAATGTGACTTGACATCATTTTAAATCATTGAAAAATTACAAGTGTACCACTCCACTCAATTATACAAGTGCACCTACTCCCATCACTTTTTGAAAAAAAAGTTAATTAATTTATCTCGACCAAAACATACAAAAATTCTTCCAAAAAATACATAGTTTTTTTCTATAGATAAGTTTATTCATAAAATAACCACTCTATAGTTCTTAATAAGATATCCAACAGAGGTTTTGAAGGTGAATGTAATAATATTCACCAAGAAAATTATTTTTCACTTATTATATTAAAAAAATTAAACTGTGTATTAATAATTAAAATATAAAAAAAGTATCTAAAATTTTCCCAGATTATATTATGTTTATGGAATAATATTTATTAGTCTATTTCTCTATCAAATGGGAATTAATATAAACTCTCATGTGTATGATAGACTACCACATTGCAAACTGTTGTAATTTTTTTATCCCTGACTATAATAGATAGTAATATGGATGTAAGTAATGAATATTTATGATAATTATGAAATAATATTTATTTCCAAAAACTAATATATCATCCAATTCCATAACCTAATATCCATTAATGGAATTATAAAATCCTTCTTGCATACGTACAACTTATCATTTACACGATGTGATGTGATTCATTTCGAATGTAAAAATTATAAAAATGATTATAAAAATATGAATAATAAAAAAACTGTTATTTTCAAGATTATTAGAATTCTTGAGATAATGTAACAATGACATAATAACTAGAACCCTAAATTTTGTGACAAAGCATGAATGAAAAAATGAAGTATATAACAATCAACACATTGGTAATAATGAAATATTATTAACAAATGAGTGATGAATATTACTAGAGGATAATAGATGCCATTATAAATATGGATATGGTTATAGTATTAATTAATTACAAGTTTAAACCATTTTAAACATGTTTAAAAATTTTCATCTAATGGAAATAATGAGGTAAATTATTTCATCTCAACTTTCACCCCATTGACATATATTTGATATTATATACCTATTTACTTAGACATTATTTATATACATACTCTTTGATATATTTAAAATTAATTCTTATTTATTTATCATGTTTAAGGTTTCAATTTTTTATTACTCTAATGGCTCAAAATTTAATAGTTACTAACAAGGAAATAATTAAATCTACAATCTCATTTTTTGTTATTGCTTTAGTTTATGGAATCTCAAATTCCATCCTTCATAAAATGAAGCAATTTTTTTATCTTTTGGTAGTCAGGGAGTTTCCAGATTATATATAAAAGTTTCATCTATTTGGTACTTTAATCTAGAAAATAAAGGGTCAAAATAAAATATGATCTTACTTCACTTTTTGATCAAGAATATTTTTCTTCAATGTTCATATTTTTCAATTTTTTTCACAAAAGTCATTTTATTTCCTCAAATTATTTATTAATGAAATTTTATTTTATCCTTTAATTTTTCAAATGGTTGGATGTAATATTTAAAATAATTATTAAAATGTTCAATTTTTATTATTTCATTATAAAAAATTCAAAATGAATGATTTTTAACATATATGGGGTAAACAACCCTCCCCACCACCAAAACCATTTAATGATATTTATCTTATTGAAAACATTTTTAGTTATTTTAAAAATAAAATCATATAATTCAATATTATTTTCAAATTTCACTTCTATTTTATATATTTTTTAAAGAAAATTATTTTAGTAGAAAACATATATTTCTAATGAATCGTTGGAAATCCATTATCTCTTCTAAATTATATGGTCATTAAATTTATATTGAAACATTCAATTTGTTATGATAATTGGGCATTAATTTACTATTAAATATCTATATTCATTGTATCATAGATATTAGTATTTCCTAAATCATATACCATTTTTTACATACAATGTTTTTCTATTAATGTTATTTGATTGATTCAGAAAAATATTGAGAAATCTATATTCTTTACTCATTAATTGATATTAATTGATAAGAAATATTTTCTATAAATTGAATTGATTATTAGATATATGAGTATTGAATTGGATATGTAGTGATGTGTGGACCCATTTATAGATAACCTGTTGATGAATTTACATGTCTCATGAGAAAAATTAGTTAATTTAATTAAATATGTTTCTAGTGTATACGAACCCGTTGATTAAAATGACTTAGAAAAAGTTTTTTATGGTATATATATTATGATGTTTGTGATTATGAAGCCAAGTCAAATTCAATTTTTAATTTAAAAGTTATTTATTTTTGTCCATGAGAAAAATAATTTTATATTATACATTGATGCATTTTGTTCTGAAGTTATTGGTTAAATGGAATGTATTTGAATTTAGTTACCTTTACATATAGAGTATAAAATATTTAATCATAAAATATTCTATTGTTCTCACCCTTAACATGTAAATGTGATCACATTAATTTCTCTTCCTCTCCCTAGTATTTGAAGATGAAATATTCCAATGAGTTTCAAGGATGTTGAGAATATTTTTTTTGGATTTTATGATATATTCTTAATGAAAAATGTGTATCATGTGTTTATATAGTTATCTAAGAATACTAAACAAATTTATCCTTCATGATTAGACCCCTTATTTCAATTCCAATTTAATTAATTATGCACCAGTTCAGGGTTAGAAGATTTGTAGTTATAAAAAGACACACATGAATCACTAGAAGAATTAGTAATGTTAGAACAATTTTTCTAGGTAGTTCAAGAAATGTATGTTTTTTCATTATTGTTGACACATATAATATATGTTACATTAGTATGAAAGATTAGAACATTATATAGAATATAATATGTTGTCATAATATCCTATGAATCCTTATCAATATTGTGAATCATGAAGTGGTAATATATTTACACGAGGTTAAAATAGATAAATATGGAATATGTGGATAATTTTAGAAGGGAATGATAACTCAAAATACTCCTAAAAAGGTATATATTACCTCTACAAGACTGTTGGAAGTATTCAATATAGAAATGTGTGGTCTCATGATATCAAAATCAACACTAGATGATATTTATTTCATTGTATTCATAGATTTAATTAACTTGGATTAGAAATGTTATCATCATTAATGATATGTGTAAGGCTGTAAGGATGTATAAAATGTATGGAAGGCTGATTGAAAAAAAGTTTGGTATATGTATCAAGAAATTGATATCCAATAATTAGAAATAATACACAAGTGATGAGTTTGAAATTTATTATTAGATACATGGAAATAATAATCAATATAAAAAACCATACATAAAAAAAATAGAATTATGACAAAGAGAGGATTCAAAATAGTATAGTAGAAATTGGATGAATAAATGGGGAGCAGAATTATATTTAAAAATTATTATAGAATGAAGCATTGTGTAAAGTGGTTCATCTTAAAAATATATGTATTTTTATACCCAAAAAGCAAGCTACAACCAATGATACATGATACCAAAATAATAATACAATACAATATTTAAAGTTACTTTCAAGTCTTTATTATGTTAAAATCAAATGAATAATGCTGGAAAATTTTAAATAAAAGAATGATAACTGAGTCTTTATAGGATATTAATCACGTGGTAATGGGTATATGATTTGGTAAAAAATAAAAAATAATTATTTTGAGTGTTTGGATGTCAAAATTGATGACAATATATGAAAAAACATCTGAATATTCAAGAAATTTGTTTATTTTCATATATAAAACAATATGTAGATTTCAAAAACAATTGTTGAAAAAGTTTCTAAAATCATACTAGAAATAATCGAAGATAATTAATATTTTTTGTTGATGAAGAAACTACTATTGGTGAAATAAATAAATTTTAAATGTTAAATAAAAAATTTTAAATTGAGAACATGATAAATAACTAGTGTGAAGTATTTTCAACCAGAAGATGGTTAATATTTGAGAACAAAATAACTCGTATGCCATAGGTTAAACCTAGAATAGGTGAAAAATATATTGAATATGATGAATGGGTAGAATATTTAAATTAATCACTCAAGAAAATTTAAAATAAAATTATATGTGAACTTGTGTGAAGAAGAAAAATTAATATGTTTTTAGATACAAAATGTTTTTCCAAGAAAAAAAATGAGGAAGGAGAAGTAATATAGGAAAAGTATTGATTTATTTTAAAAGGGTATTATCAAATTCATGGAATATAAAACAAATATTATTTTTTATCCATGTTTTATACATCATTCATTAAGAATATTATATTAGGGGAAACACATAAGAATTATAATATATATCAAATGCATGATAAGTATTCTTTGTTGAATGGTGACCATTGAAAATAATTAATTATGTAATAAAAATATTGTCTTATTCTTTTAAATGAGGTAAAAATTATATTTATATTGAATAAATTATTTTATGGCTTGAAATAGGCTCCAAGGGAAATGTATTTTAAATTATATGGATATTTGAAACAAATAAAATTTCTAAGGGCACTGTTGATAGAAAATATTACTTATAAATATATTTCTCAAATATTATGATGGTTTTTGGATATATTTATGAAATTTTTCTTTATAATAACAATAATATATTGTGTGGTGATTTGTATAAGATCATTTAGAAGATGTTTCAGAAGTCTATTAAGGGGAAACTAAAATATTTTTTAGTATTAAATATTGATTAAAATGTATTATATCTATTTATTTCAAAAGAAAAATTTACCTAAAAAATCTATATAAAGTTTGTCTTTGAAGATATAAAGGTGGTTTCTACACCTATATAAGTTGGAAAAAACTAGTTTAATGATGAAAAATTAAACAAGGCTAATCATAATAATTTCACAAGTATTACTGGTGTCCTTCTATATCTCATAATGTCTAAACCAAATATTGCATATGTGGTGACTCTGTGTTTAGGTATCAATTTTAATAGAAGGATTCATGCATTAATGAAATTTAAAAAATAATTGATGTTTGTAAAAGGTATAATGATGTATGTAATTTTAAATATATACATGGAAGATCTAGATTTTGTTGGTTACACTAATGCATGTTAGTCAGGTGACTGTACCATTTATAGATCAACATTAGGTAGTGTGTTTCTTGATGGTTATGGTTGTATTCACTAATATAGTAATAAAAATACTTATTGACCTTGAGTAGTAATGAACCAGAGAACATGGTTTATATTCTTGTATATACACCAGGCTTAGGTTTTTAGGTACAACTTGAAGATTTTTGGATTCATGTTCAGAGACCAATGGAGATTCATTGTGACAATCAAAGTACTATTTATAATTTAAAATATATATTTCTAGAGTCTTAATATATGAAAAATGACATTTGATGTAACTTTAATAAAGAAAAAGTGGATTTAGGTGAAAGAAAAATTTTATTTATTGATTTAATATAACTAATGAATACATATGTTTCCATAAATAATATTAAAAATATAATGGGAATTTAAAACAACTTAATTTATTTAAAGTAAAATATTTTTATAGAAACCATTATTTTAAACTATTCAATGAAAAGGAAATATTTTATAAAAAATAAAAATTTCTCCTTATGTTATTTTTCATATAATAATTTAAAAATGTACTGAATTTTTTCAAATTAATTATATTTAATTTATTAATAATATTTTTAATGAAAACATCCTAATGAAATAGTTAAATTCAAACAATTTCATTTAGATTTGATAATTTCTCACTATATTTATGATGAATGTAACTATATAATACACATTAGTAAACATGAAAATGATTTATTATATAATAACATGTGTTGTTATTGTTCAATACTAGGCATAAGTTTATATATGTGTGCTTTTTTCATATAGAACACACCATGTCCCATTATATCTGGATATGTATTGATGATTTTCTAGAGTCTATGAATTATATACCCATATGGATATGTATATTGGTAATTGTTATCAATTATATAATGTATTGTATAGGAAAACTATGTGGTTATATCAATGGGAAATTATTTTGATTCAAATAGAATATCTAAAAGAGTTTTAGTGCTCATCCAAATTTTTTTAGATTGATATTCAAATGGTATTACATATGATGCGATACAATTTAAAATTATTGGTGGATTTAAAAAAGTGCAATAAAATATATCCAAATAGAGTTTTCAATATGGATTCCAAAGCTGTTGTTTATTATACAATATAAGGTGAAATGTCACAAAGTCATTTTTATCTTTAATGCTAGTGGGTGAATGATGTAAAAATTACATAAAGCCATATATATTATATATATATATTTATATATATATATATATATATGATACACACACACACACACATCATTTCATATTTCAGGAAAATTATGATGTGAAAGAATATAGTGGTATATTAATATATTATACAATATGTGATTGCAGAAAAATGTTAAATTTTTATTATTATTTTATTTATCCTATATAAGTTATGATAAAATGAAAATGTTTCATATTTATATGTAATGATGAGGTAGTATATTCCAATGATGAATCCATTTACAATCCAAGGTATTAATTCATTTGTTTCAATACATGAATAAATAAAAGGATAATCAATCACTATCATATATTTCTTATTTAACTACTAATATGTGATGGATTTGGGTGTGGATTCTATATCATCATGATTAACCAATAATCCCTTTATAATTTTTCTTTTCCATCTTCCTCCCATAAATATAAGGGTGATAGCACACTATAAAGGTAATTTGAATCAAATTCCATCAATTGACGATTCAATTTAGCCCATGTATACCAACAGAGGTGGTTTTCATTCTAATGAAATTTTTTGATTTCTATAAAACCCATGTACCGATGTTAGAATATGTTATAGTGTATTCTTCCGCGTAATGTATATAATTTTATAATAGGTTCTTAATCTTGTTATTTTTTACACAAATTCATATACTATTCATGATAAATCCTCTTATAGGGGTTTTGATTGCTTTTTTTATATGATAATTATAATATACCCTTAAAAAATGACTCTACAAGGTTACCTCATCACACATCCTTCTAACTATGATGTGTGTCCGGATGCATTCCAATCTACCCCACCATCACATGTTCAAACATCTAGGGCAAGCATTAGTCATCCCTACAATATATCATTATCTACGTAACTAGGCTATAATGTATCTAGAATTTGAAGGAAATGAAACTCATACCCTCTTTCTAATATTCATGAAAACAAGAAATATTACAACCTCATAATAAATAGATCAACTTCAACAAAAAATCCTCATAACTAGGGTAATCTCCATTACCGACCCATGTTATCCTTGATATTCTTGAATGAAGAGAAGGGAAGAGGTGATATCTATCCATACGATTCACCACTGACATATATGCTCAATAAAATACCTAGAATAAAAAATTTGGTTATTAGAATGTTATACAATTGATGTGAAAAGATAAAAAAATAAAAATAAAATACAAGGTATGTAGATTTAATAATATACCCATGTTATTGGTTATTCATCAAATGAACTATAGTATTCCATAACACCACCACTACATGACATGAACTATGTTATAACAACAACCACAAATAAATTAATCACATGACCCAACCACCACCCCGAGACACAAAACTTCAACATTCAATTACATTCTCATATGTTACATGAAATTATAATATTATACTAAAACATTTCTATATAAATATTAAATTTAATAATCTGATACATGTATTTTTAAATTCCTCCAACACATTTTTAATTTACCAAACCATATCAATTATAATTAAATTCATTTATTATAATTAACATGTATAAATTTTATCCTACAATAATTTTTTTATTCATGATATTTTAGTATCAACATTTCAAATTCACTCTAAAATAATTAAAAAAATCACAAAAAATCCATATAATAGTTCAAACATCTCAAAACCACTATTATAAAAAAAATATTCCAAGCCATTACATAAACCAAAATATCGAACCAAATAAAATTAAATCCCACATATCTACGACATTCCTCATCACCCCCTATTAACTAACTAGTGTTTCACTTCCCAAGACATTCTGAATTGAAATCAATCAATCAATTCATTATATGTACATATGTGATTAGTAATTTTCATGAATAATGAGCTTGGAAAAAAATTACAACTTGGGTCTCACAAATCAATGTAATCAAAATGCCTAAAGGTTTTCTAAAACTCATATATTCATAAATATCATGATAAAAGTATTATAATATTAAACTTCATGAAATAGGTTACCATATTTTATTACTCCCTATACACATGAAATTAAGTCATATCTAGTTTCTAATCATATTCGTTAAATACATACTATAAACCCAATTTAGGAAAACTTAATTCAATTCCAAATCATATAAATAATTAGGAGAAGAAATAAATCCCCCTACCCATCCAAATTCAAATCATTCTAAGTCTCGACTAAAAAGACTGGAGAGAAGTCACATGTAAGATCAAATCCATATAATGTAAATATAGATGAATATATATTAAAAAAATGTACCATAAAAATTTCATTTAAAAATATCTTCATCAAAACATCCCAAGTGCTAATGGTTCCCAAAATTACCATGATAATTAAAAAAGGGGATAATGTGGATACCTCACCATGTATGAAAAAAAATATCACTTTATAACACAAGGATCAAAGATATGTAGAAGGGTTAGAGGGTAGTGCCTAATATCACAATGTTTTTCCCAAATAAGAGGATTAATTAATGAAAGTAAGTGTTCCCCAAAATTCATTAATATAATGAAATTTTATATACTCATAGTGTGACAAAATGATTATCTCCATAAAGATTCATGGTGGAAAACAATTTGGATGTGTAATAAACTCATGAAATGAATGCCTTAATTAAGATACTAAACTAATATCTACTGAATTTTATGGTTCAATAATATAAAGTCATTCATTCTTTGAATACTACCTTCAAATCATGAATCCCCTTGACCTAAACATCCCAAAATCTACCTTGAAACTTCCCTCAAAACTACAAGATCTGAGTGACCTTAAGGCAATGAATATAAGCTTCATTAAAAATGGAACTATTTTTCATTCCACGAACCACCCACCTATCTATGATTTTTGATTCAAACTATATGGGTTCTTATTCGAGCCTCCTATGATATCACCCATATATTATAATGACAAAGCAATGTTCTATGCAGGCATGGATAAAAAAAATTCCTTTACAAATCAATCTGTACTAACTATATTTGATTTTATAAATAAAAAACCTAAATAATGCTCGAAAAATAAACAATGAATGTGAATATAAAACATTATTATTTAATAAATATTTTTAATGTTATTTAGCAATATATTTTTGGATAAATATTTCTTGATCGTGTGATTTATATTTTTGTCCAATAAAATCTTAACCACAGCTAATATTAAAAAAAATTACACCTATTGAAAATTGAGCATAATATGATCGTAATTGTGATGTATATATATATTATTTATAATTAATTCAAACTATCTTACTAAATTATATTTCAAAATTTTACTTCATTTAGAATATATTTAGCTTTATGGCATAAAATACCACTATTAGTATTGAAAAAATAAGTCTGATAATTTTTCATGTTTTTTTATATAACTCGTAATAATGAGATAAAAAACATTGATTTATAAAACAATTTCATCATATTTTATTATTTAATCAGTATCCCCATGAAAGTATATCATAAAACATTTTATTTTCTATTCAATGGATTTTTTGGAGACTCATATACATTTTAATAATCGTAATGGGTTATGATATATAAAATTATCAACACACTATGACATACTGATACATTAGTATTTTTATCTTATTCTATCTCAAACATTCACTTTTAAATTTTTTTAATTTAAATTTATATTATTTGAATATTAATTCCCATTTATCAATGTGTTTTAAAAATATGTTAAATTGATCATTTTTTCACACAATTGGATAATTTTTTTTCACTTTCAATTACATTAGGGGAAGAAGAAATATTTAGGATAAATAACCATTGTTATCTTACTACAATAAAAACTGACAAGAAAAGAATTAACCCAATGAACACTATACTCCAATAATTTTTAAAACTTATAATGACTATGGCATCATTTTGAATGACTATGATAATTCTTTTTCTTAAACTCACATAAAAAATCAAAGGTCAAGAATTTTCTTTTAATGTATCTTCATCTTGTCATTTTCTAATTAAATGACTTTTATTGTATCCATAAATAAGATAAAAGATAAAAATTCTATATTTTTGAATCTATTAATGTAATTATAGGTAAGTAATGTAATAAGTTTATATGATCAACTTATTCAATATATATTTAAAAGTAAACATTGATGGAAATACATGGTAATGTGTACATCCATGTAATCAAGAAATATAAACTCAATACACTATTCATCTGAAAACATAATTTAAAATTTAAATCTAATTATAATTATTGGTTATTTATGATATTAATGTTAAAATATAATAAATTTTTCTTAAGTATAGGTTGTTTGAATTAATTTTAGTGGACTACATTTGATTGCTCATCATAGACCAAATGGCCCTATAAATTTACTAATTTTAGGTATTATCCATATTAATGTAATTTTATAGTTTTACATTATATAATTTTTAAATATTATAACCTTGTACAAATTTGAAATCATTGAACGACATGATATTTTTGAAAAATCATTTGATTGACTAAAAATATATTATTTTTTAATTATTTATATAAAAAAAATAAATGGATCAATTATTGTTATGCGTATAAGATGGAGTTCAATTAAATAAATATTGGAGGGAAATTATTATCTTTATCACTAAATGTCCATAACATCCTCATATTCATTTATTTTAACTTTTAACCACCAATATGAGTGGATATGTGTATATGTGTTGTATATTTCTATGGTTTATGTAATTTTTTTTGAAAAAATCATTTTTCCCTCATGAGTTATAATATAACTTTACTAATTTTTATGAATTATAATGTATTATTTATTTATTTAATCAATTATATGATATGAAAATTAGAGGTTCAAAATTGATGAAAGAAAAAATAAATTTCTAAATAAATTTTATAATGAAGACCTTTTACTATTATATAATTTGAGTTTCACACATAAAAATTAGTATATATTTATGTAGTTATACATTCACAATTATGGGTCTTTTTATTATTTTCTAATTATAGTATAATCATTTTCTATGTATATAAACATGTATATAATTTTTATTCCGATATATTCAATCTGAAATTTAATTCTTATAATATAAATTATAATTATTATTTCTATGAAAATAAACATAAATTTTTTCAAATATATAAAATAATATATGAAAAATAAATATATTTTTTTTGTTGTTTTTATATTTTTTATGTTCGATTGTTATAAATTGTATCCCTTTTGAGAAAAAAACATGAAAACATTATTTCACCATTCAGAATGTATATATATAAAACACCTAGAGAATATTCTAAGACCATATACCTTTTTATATATGATTAAATTTTGATATAAAATCATTATTTATACATGGATATTGTGATTTGAATTATTATTTTTTGTATATGTTGTCACACTATAAATGTACAAATTTCTTATATTTTCTAAATATACTTTTGAAAAACGTATAATTATATTCTATTATATATTTATTTCCTATGTATTATTTTTTATTTATATTTATTTAGTTATTAAATGATTAATTTTATAGTGATTCTAATATTCATGGGTGTATAAGTGTTTTTTAAATTCAAAAGATGTGTAAAAGCGAAGGATCCTCTAGTTTTCGTTCATAATATTTATCAAAAACTTTATTGGAGATGAAGTTAATACATGTTTGTAGATATTACTCAACTAGAGTGTCTTCCATATATATATCCTATAATGGCATGGACCCTCCTGACCCATTACGTTCCCAAAACGCGGCTCCACCAAGATGGTGGCACCAGTCACGGTGGCACCATGACGGTGGCACTGATCACCGGGACACCATGACGGTGGCACCTTAAGGGTGGCACCGTGATGTTGGTACCGTAGCCTTACCCTTCCTTCGTTCTTTTTCCAGTTCTCCTTCTGCAACGCAATTTTGGACGATAAATTTTTTTAAAACCATTTTTAATGCCATTTAAAGCCCATATTTAATACCTAAACATCCCGTGAAACCACCCCGATGGGGGATCTTAAATAACAGCTTAATATCATCGTGTGTAACTTCCCATGAAACCACTATCTAAATTTTAAGTTTTTCAAAATTTTATATCCCGTAACAATAGGATCTCATAACTA
Organism: Viscum album; assembly: GCA_963277665.1. Taxonomy (NCBI): domain Eukaryota; kingdom Viridiplantae; phylum Streptophyta; class Magnoliopsida; order Santalales; family Viscaceae; genus Viscum; species Viscum album. The sequence continues at coordinate 1,388,448,293 of OY728126.1, read as the reverse complement.
TATATTCTGGTAGTGTTTCCTCTTCTTCACCTTGGATAGATTTCTTTATTCCCCCTTGTGCGCCTGGAGTCCCTACTTCACGTGGCTTTTGCTGTACCTGTGCTGGAGCTTTTCTGCTCATCCTTGGAGTCCCCAACGTTCCTCCCCTGCAAGTCTTGCATCCCTTGTTCTTGGCGCGTGGATAAGAACTTCGAACTTTGATCAACCAAGTAGGGATTTTCCTTTGTCTATCCTTTCTATGTATAATGTGGGGTGGGTACGCTACTATTTATGTGGGGTGGACGAAACCAAACCCTAATAATGATAATAAACGGACTGTTAAAGGATAATTGGGTGCATTTGATGTTTCTCCTATATTCTTTTATGTTGCTATGTGATTGTGAACTGTTTGGGATTATGCTTGCTGAAAATCATGCCCGTTGGAGGTCTTTCCTTGCTCACTAATGGACGTTTGGCTTTAGTGATGATTTAATGTTTGTAATCTAGAAATTGTTTAATCACTTAAACTCGGCTGGTTAAATGGTTTCCCAGTGAACATAAATCCTTGTGTGGTCTCCCCGGTTAACGAAAAGAAAGAAGAAACTTATGAATGATGTGCTCGAACATGGAAGTTTCTCTACTCTATTTTGGTAGTGGGTGTGTTTTCTTACTAGATGCTTATGAGGGAATGTGGGTGAGGAAGGGATCCTCTATTGTGGTACCATTTTTGGATGTGAATATGAAGTTGTGGGATTGCTATTCTCATGACACGAATTGGGGTGGAATCCCCTACTGTTGGAAAATCATTGGTTATGGTTTTGGGGATGTGGGACTACATCTTGAACCCTGTTTTGGTTCCAATACTTAGAGGGATCTCACTGTTTCTTCTCTTTTGATGAGAATTTACAAGAGAACCGGGTGTGAATGTTTAAAATTCTATTTGGCTGTAATTCCCCTTGGCTTGTGTTTTCCTTCTAGTTTCCTAGTAGTGCAGAACTTTACTCAAACAGGATCACTTGAACAAAAAAACAATAATGGGTTAAATGGAAAATTAGTTCTGGGAATGAGTTGTGACTCGTCCGTGAATAGTTTCCTTTCTATGGATAGTGACTAGGCCGTTCGTGCTTGGGTTGGGTGTGGAACCCTAGGTAGGAATGTGTTATTGTTACTTATATATATATATATAATTGTAGTTTTCATGTTTCTTATTCACACCCCATCCAAGTTGATCACTTAGGGTTGAAAACCCCAATTTCATGTGGGAGGGTGTTTTTTCAAACACTCCTATGAGTGGCTGGTTATTAACTCCTTTTCTTCTCCCTTTCATGAATAGCCAAAGACCCTTCGGGCAGGCTGTGATGTCATAAAGTCCATTATTAGCCCTAGATTCTTCAGGTAGAGTAGCGTGGTGGTTGGCCCAGGTGTTTGTGGGCATGTTGTTTCCCAAGTAACTTCGGGATGAGGCCCAGGTGTCTTTGTGCGTGACAGATGCTTTCTAGCCCAGGTGTCTTTCGGCGTGGCAGTAGTTGTTCTGGACCAGGCGTTTGCTGTCATGGTTACGTATGGTTGTTGTGGACCAGGTGTCTGTGTTTGGGATGGTGGTTGTTGCCCATGTGTTTGTGGGCGAGATGTGTGGTTGTGGCCCAGGTGTGTGCGGGTGGGGTGTGGCAGTGGGACTGCAGTGAGAATGGCGGGATTGGTTCGTCTCGTAGAATGTCTTCAATAACTAGTGGGAAAGTGGCTCGGGGTACCCAAACATCGATGTGCTATTACTATACATTACTTGACTTGCGTTATTTTGGGATTGTGCCTTGGTGAGGCTTGGGAGAATAGTTTTCTTTGCAAGGTGTTTTGGTTGTCTCCTTTATCATAGGGCATTAGAATGCCTCCCCACATGTCCACGGGAGTCTTTGGTTTTCCGTACTGATTATACTTGTATGCTCACACTACGTATATAAACTGCTTTCATATTTCCAAAGAGGACTTCATGGATCATGCAAGGTCGTACTAACTCAGGCATTGGGGAATTTGCAGTTGTTGTTTCTCTTTTCTTTTGGTACATTACCCCTGTAGTAACCTCATATCTTGTGGCTTTTACTTTTGTAAAATGCATATGGGAATGGTTTCTTTGGATTTACTTTTACAACAGTTTTTGGTGTTGTTGGGTTTTATCATCTTATCTCCTGATCCTGTTTAAGAAAAAGGGTAATTACTTCTCTCTTGTGTGTGATTCTATACCCTTGGTGTTAGTCACCACTCCGGGACCTATTGAAGGCGGGTCTCGGGGGTCATCATCTCTACTTCAACATAATGAAGGAAGGGTCTGGAAATCTACTCTCCCTCCCCTCATCTTGGTGAAGGCAGGTCATGACAGAATGGTATCAGAGGAGAGGCTGAGAGATAGGATGGAGTATGGAGCTAGTCACAGTGAGGATTTCATGGGATGGTAGGGAAACAGTGTTGGGTGATCTCTCTGCATGAAATAGGCCAGGGAAGACTGGCTAGGACATGGGATTTTAGGTCCCCCGTGATCCGATGCAACGACTCTAGACCTACTAAACGACCAAGTAATGCTACACTGATTAAAGGGTAGAGACCCTAGGAAAGGTACATGTATCATTATGACTTGTGTTCTTGTGTTTCATGGGTATTTGGGGATTTAAAATGAATAATAAGTCTAAGAAAATTTAAGAAAAATATTCTACACTACTCGGGCTTAGGCATTCCATGTTTACCTTGCAGCTATGGCACCGGGAGATGACCACGAGTAGTGAGGGAGATCGAGGCCCAGAAGGTTGACTTGGCCGATCGGAAGAGGATGGATCGAGAGGATGAGGATTATCAGTGGTAGAGGACGCTTCGTGATTTTCAGCGATAGACCCTTGGAAAATATGAGGGCAACATCTCAGATGAGGAGACAGAGAGCTGGCTAGAGGAGCTGGTGATAACTTTCATCTTGATCTGGGCTCTGAATGAGTACTGGGTTCCTCTGGCTATAAGCCAGATGCGTGGAGTAGCACATCACTGGTGGACACTTTATCTTGGGGAGAGGAGGGACGCTGAGGTGACGTGGACTGACTTTGAGAAGGAATTCTGGGCGGAATTCCTCTCCTCCACCATGAAGGCTGAGAAAAGGCAGGAGCTACTCTCTCTCCAGTAGGGGAGCATTTTAGTGAGAGTGTTGGGGATCCTGTTCGAGGATCGCCTTCACTTCACTCCGGATCATTTTCCGGATGAGGAGTCTCGGGCGAGACGTTTGGAAGAGGAACTTTGATCTTCTCTCCAGTATGATGTTACTCCCTTCACCCTACCGATATACATGGAGGTCTAGAAGAAGGATTATGTATTGGAGATGATGCACATTCTTGGAGGTGTATTGCAAGAGGGAATCCAATTGGGTTCGTCGAAGGGGAATGCTGTCAGCAGCAGGCTTCCAACATCATGACCCTCTAAGTTTTGACCAGCAGGAAGCATGCCTCAGCAGTTCCAGTTTCGATCTCATAGACCTCTCCCTTTCGTTTTGGGCCTAGTATGGAGATGATTCATCTATAGAATCCATAGGCACCTTCAGAATCATTACCTGGATAGAGTACAGTACGGCATGGGTGGGCAGGTTCAGCATCCACCTCAGTAGCAGCAGTTTCCAGCAAGGCCCTTTCAGCATAAGCAACAGGGGAAGAAAACTCCCGCTCCTCTGATGGAAGTCATCGTAGGAGGTGGTTGACTTCAGGGTGCTCCTCAAGGACCTCAACCAGGGTGTGGTCATGGAGGTGGCCGATAGACGAGAGTTAGGGGATATGGGTGTGGGAAGTTGCACGTTGCGGAGGCAGTAGTGCTAGTAGGGCCAGAGGTAGTTACAGGTAAGTTTAGCTTGTTTAGTAATCTTGCATACGCCTTATTCGATATAGGAGCTTTAAACTCCTTTTTTGCACCAATTCTGGCCCGTGTTATGGGTCTAGATGCTGAGAGAATTCCTATGCCCCTAGTGTTGAGTACACCAGTCGAAGGTCAGACCGACTTGTTTTCTGTTTGTCGAGGGTGAAGACTGATGATATAGCAACATCAGTCAGTCATCGATCTTCTATTGTTGAAGATACATCCATACAATGTCATCCTATGCATTGAGTGGCTGTTCTTTGTATGTTTTGTCATTGACTGCTTTTGAGGAAGGGTCGTGTTTTCAGACTTGGGTGGCCGACATGTAACTTTCATCGGCGAGCGGGGTGGCCAGAAAGGAAGCAAGCGAGAAGAGCCCCTCCTTCCCTTGTTAGCTGAGCTATCAGTGGAGTTGGTGGATGCAGAGATGGTGGATGTTCAAGGCATTGTCAGTGAGTTTATGGAAATATTCCCTAAGGAGGTGATGACTCTACCTCCCCGACGTGATAGCGAGTTTGGGTTATACTTGAAACCTGGTGCTCGTACAATTTCAATGGCCCCATATCGGATGACACCTTTTGAGTTACGGGAGTTGCAGATTCAGATTGATGATCTAATGAAGAAGGGTTTTGTTTGACCATGTGCGTCACCATGGGGTGCTCCAGTCTTCTTCGCAAAGAAGGCGGATAGTGGTCTTAGTCTATGCATAGATTATACGAGACTGAATCAGGTGACGGTCAAGAATCTCTACCCTCTTCCAAGGATAGATGACCTCTTTCATTAGCTAAGGGGAGCGGATTGGTTCTCTAAGATTGATCTGCAGTGTGGATATCAGCAGTTGAGGGTGAAGGTGGGTGACATCTCAAAGACTGCCTTCGGGTACAGATATGGGCACTTTGAGTTTTTGGTCATGTCGTTCGGTGTTACGAATTCTCCAGGTGTGTTCATGGGGCTCATGAACTCTGTCTTCTGGGAATACCTGGATCGGTTCGTGGTCGTGTTTATTAACGACATCCTAATCTAATCTAGATTATAGGAGGATCATGATGAGCACCTCAGAATGGTTTTAGAGGTCCTCCGACATCACGAAATCCATGGGAATTTGTCCAAGTGAATGTTTTAGATGCGAGAAGTGCACTTCCATGGGCACATGGTGTCTGAAAAGGGAATAGAGGTGGACCCATTGAAGGTTGAGGCAGTTGTTTCTTGGGAAGCACCAAAGAACATGGAATAGGTTTTTAGTTTCCTTGGGCTGGAAGGTTACTTCTGGAGGTTCTTACCCAACTTCTCCTGAGTTGCAGCACCTTTGACAACATTGACAAAGAAGGACCATACATTCGTGTGGAATGGACTGTGCGAGGCAGCCTTTAGCTATCTGAAGGAGAAGTTGTTTAGTGCCCTAGGGCTGAGATTACCAGAGAAAAGAGTAACGTTTGAGGTGTTCTGTGATGCTTCACGACAAGGCCTCAGGTTTGTGATGATGTAACAACAAGGGGTGATCTATTATGGGTCTAGACAATTACGTCCTAATGAGCATAATTATTCCACCTACAATCTGGAGATTGCTGCGGTCATGTTCACACTAAGGTTGTGGAGGAATTACCTCATAGTGGAGAGCTTTGTGATCTTCACAACGTCAATATTTCCTACACCTCGGGAAAAGGGAATGTGGTGGCCCATGCCTTGAGTAGGAAGTCACAAAAGGGTGCGGTTTGAGAGTTGGTAGATTCCTGGAATGCGATGGAGGAGTTGGCTTCCCTGCACCTGGATGCAATGATGGATAGTGGTTGAGGTTTCCTATATCAGATGACAGTACAATCATCTCATTTACGGAAGTTAGAGGAGTCTCAATGGGGAGACTCAGAGAGTGAAGTGATGCATGATAGGGTTAACCAATGAGATGCCCCAGAAGGGTGGACGGAGGATGGTCAGAATCAGATGATTTTCTAGGGGAAGTTTTTTATTCTAGATAAGATGCGCGAGAGGGTTATTGGTGAGTTCCACAAATCACCCCTAGTTGTGCACCCATGAGTTTCCAAGATATACCCGGGCCTGAGAAATTAGATTTGGTGGCCCAGGGTAAAGCAGGTGGTGGCAGAGTTCGTAGAAAAGTTCCTAGTGTGTCAGCAGGTGAAGGGTGAACACCGCATTTCAGGTGCTTTGTTGCAACCTTTAGATGTTCCCGGGTATAAGTGGGACGACATATCGATGGATTTCTTCACAGGTCTACCCAAGGAACAAGAAGGCTGCGACGCTCTCTAGGTAGTGGTGGACCGGTTGACAAAATCGGCTCACTTTCTGGCGATCAAGGAGTTGGGTACAGTGGATGCCATATCATGGAGGTATGTGTATGAGGTGGTGTAGTTGAATGGAATTTCTAGGTCCATAGTCTAGGATTGGGATACACGGTTTACCTCACGAATCTGGAGAGGATTACAACATGCTTTTGGCACCCAACTATGTCTTAGCACTGGTTTCCACCCCTAGACAGATACATAGATGGAGTTCCCCATCCAGACAGTGGAAGATATGCAATGATCATTTATCCTGAATATTGGGTGATCGTGGGTGCGACACTTACCTATGGTAGAGTTTTCCTATAACAGTAGCTACCACTTTACCATTGGCATGACTCTTTTTGATGCTTTGTACGGAAGGCCATGTCGCTCACCCATGTGATGGACAAGAGTCGGGGAGGTAAGTGTTCTTGGTCCAGTGCTGGTGTAGAGAACGACAGAGAAGGTTTGGCTTATATGGGAGATAATGAAGGCATCTTGGGACAGGAAGAAGTCATATGCCGATAATAGTAGGAGACCCATGGAGTTTGAGGTTGGGGACCACGTGTTCTTGAAGGTCTCCCCTCGGCATGGGCAGCAGAGGTTCAGTAGGGGGAGTAAGCTTTCTCCCAGGTTAGTCGGACCGTTTGAAGTGCTGCATCGGGTCAGTGAAGTGGCTTATCAACTGGAATTTCCACCATAGCTACAAAGACTGCATGATTTCTTCCACGTATCCCAGATCCTTCGTTATCTGCACGACTATTCACACGTCCTCGACTTGGGAGGGCTAGATATTGGGGACGATGCAACATTTGTGGAGCGAACAAGGATGATCGAGGGTCGTGAAGAGAAGGTGACTTGTGCGAGAAACATTACATTAGTTCATGTGTTGTGGAGACATGGTGGGCTTGAGGAATGTACCTGGGAATAGGAGACACAGAGGCACCCATAGTACCCAGAGCTGTTTTGAGTTTTTCGGTTTTGTTGTATTTTTCTGTGATGGAACACTTTACCTTCTTAACTATGGAATGTGATGTTTTCCTTTTTCTGCAGATGTGTGTGATGTGTCCCGAAATATGGGAGGGGAGGACCTGATCCCTAGTAAAGATTCATTAATGTGGATGTTCCTAAAACCATGCGGGCGAGTCAGTGCCACCCAAAGTGGATAGTATCTTAACATGGAGGAAGTGAAACCCATCACCCACATGACCAGACTTTCTAAACGTTTTTTTCATGGTTTCATGGGGGAGAGGAGAGGTATGATTGTGACTATTCAGGAGATATATTCAGAAGGATACGTACCTTGGTAACATATTGGTTCACTCCAGAGAGGTATCTTTTGAGGTGGTTGTTCAAACCCATCTCTTTTCTTCGGGTCTAGTTTTGATTCTCGAGGGCGAGAATAGTTTGAGAGGTATCTGATGTAATAGCCTAGAACCTCCCGGACCATTACTTTGCCAAATCACATCTCCAACAGGATGGTGGCAACTTGACGGTGGCACCGTGACAGTGGCACCATAAGGGTGGCAGCGTGACGATGGTACCATATCCTTACCGTTACTTAGTTATTTTTTTAGTTCCGCTACCACAACGTAATGTTTTGAAGCTAGAAGATTTTAATACACTTTTTAAATCCATTTAAAGACCACAATTAATATCTAAAAATCCTGAGAAACCTCCCCGATGGGGTATATTAAATAACAGCTTAATATCATCATGTGTAACTTCCCATAAAACCACTATCTGACTTTCAATTCGTTCAAAATTCCATATCATGTAACAATAATATCTAATCGCTATATATTCCACTAGAGTTTCCCCTTCTTCTCCTTGGATGGATTTCAATCCTCTCCCCGGTGCACTTGGAGTCCCTCCTTCCCATGGCTTGTGATGTGCCTGGGCTGGAGCTTTTGTGCTCATCCTTGGAGTCCCTGACATTCCTCCCCTGCAAGTCGCGCATCCCCTATTCTTGGCACGTGGAGAAGAACTTAGATCCTTGATCAACCAAGTAGGGATTTTCCTTCATCTATCCTTTCTGTGTATCATGTGGGGTGGGTAATCTACTTTTTATGTGGGGTGGATGAAATCAATCCTTAAAAATGATAATAAATGGACTATTAAAGGATGATGGGGTGCGTTTGATGTTTCTGCTGTATTCTTTTATGTTGCTATGTGATTGTGCACTGTTTGGGCTTATGCTTGCTGAAAATCATGGCCTTTGGTGGTCTTTCCTTGAGCACTAATGAACCTTTTCCTTCAATGACGATTTAATGACTGTAATCTGGAAATTGTTTAATCAATTAAACTCGGCTGGTAAAATGGATTCCTAGTGAACATAATTCCTTGTGTGGTCACCCCGGTTAACCAACAGAAAGAAGAAACTAATAAATGATGTACTCAAACATGTATGTTTCCATACTCTGTTTTGGTAGTGGGTGTGTTTTCCTACTAGATGCTTATGAGGGTATGGGGGTGAGGATGGGATCCTTTGTTATTGTACGCTTGTTGGACATGAATCTAAAGTTGTGGGATTTCTCTACTTATGAGACGAATTGGGGTGGAATCCCCTACTATTGGAAAATCATTGGTTATGGTTTTGGGGATGTCAGACTATATCTTGAAGCCTGTTTTTGTTCCAATACGTGGAGGTATATCACTGTTTCTTCCGTTTTGATGAGAATTTACAAGAGAACCTAGTGTGAATGTTTAAAATTCTGTTTGGTTGTAATTCCCCTTGGCTTGTGTTTTCGTGCTAGTTTCCAAGTAGTGCATAACATTACTCAAACATTATTAGATGAACATGAAAAAAAGAATGGGTTAAACAGGAAATCGGTTCTGGGAATGAGTTGTGACTCGAATTTGAGTAGTGTGCTTACTATGGATAGTGACTAGGATGTTCTTGCTTGGGTTGGGTGTTGGAAAATAGGTTGGGATGAGTGATTTTTTACTTATATATATATATAATTGTAGTTTTCAGGTTTCTTATTCGCGCCCCAACCAAGTTGAGCACTTCGTGCCGAACACCCCCATTTCACGGGGGAGGGTGTTTTTCCCAACACTCCTATTAGTTGCTGATTATTAACTCCTTTTCTGCTCCCTATACCGAATAGCCCAAGAATCTTTGGTCATGATGTGATGTCCTGATGTCCATTATTAGCCCATGATTATTCAGGTAGAGTAGTGTTGTGGATGGCCTAGGTGTCTGCGGACAGGTTGTTTCTCAAGTATCTTTGGGATGAGGCCCAGGTGTCTTCAGGCATGACAGTTTCTTTCTGGCCCAGGTGTCTTCAGGGATGGTAGTACTTGTTCTCGCCTAAGTGTTTGCGGGCATGGTTACATATGGTTTTTGTGGCCCAGGTGTCTACGTGAGGGATGGCGGTGGTGGCCCAGGTGATTGAGGGCGGGATTTGTGGTTGTGGCCAAGGTGTGTGCAGGCGGGGTGTGGCAGTGGGACTGCGGTGAGAATGGTGGGATTGGTTAGATGCATAGGATGTCTTCAATAACCAGTGGGAAAGTGGGGCAGGTTACCCAAACATTGTTGTTCTATTACCATACATTACTTGACTTGTGTTATTTGGGGAGTGTGCCTCAGTGAGGCTTGGGCGGATAGTTTTCCTTTATAGGTTTTTTGGTTGTCTCCTTTCTGATAGGGTATTATAATGCCCCCCAACTTGTGCACAAGAGTATTTGGTTTTCCCTATTGAGTATACTTGTACGCTCACCCTATGTATATAAAATTCTTTCAGGTTTCCAAGAGGACTTTAGGGATCGTGTAGGGCTGTACTAGCTCGGGCATTGGGGAAGTTGCAGTTTCTATTTTTCTTTTCTTTTGGAACCTTACCCTTGTATTTTCTATATATCTTTTGGATTTTACTTTTGTAACATGCATATGGGAATGGTTTCTTTGGCTTTACTTTTACCCCAGTTTTTTGTGTTGTTGGGTTTTATCATCTTATCTCCAAATCATATTAAAAAAAGGGTAATGCCTTCCATCTTGTTTGTGATTCTATACCCTTGGTGCTAGTAGCCACTCCGGGACCTATTGAAGGCGGGTCTCAGGGGTCATTATCTCTCCTTCAACTTGAAGAAGTAAGGGTATGGAAATCTACTATCCCTTCCCTCATCTTGGTGAAGGCGGGTCGTGATATATCCACATTAAAATCTATATTATTTTATATGGAACTGAAAACTTTTAAAAATTGTAATGTTAATATGATTATTTGGACCCTTATTTATCAAATATACAAGATAACTTCAACAAGTTCTTATTTAATAGATTTTGGCTGACATTATATAATAAAATAAATTCTAAAATTTATATAGTGACCAAGTGAAGTATTATTTAAACATTCTCTATTTTAGTTTTTTAATAATTATTATAAATTTATGATTTAGTAATGTAAATAATATTCCCCTTTAAAAGTGGTAATTATTTTATAAATTAATATTTTAACACTAAGATTCATATATAAGGAATAAGACTGCTATTGAGATCAACATATACCTTTCCATGATAATAGATTAAAATTGCAGTATTAACTATACACCATATAAAATATGATTATTCCAGGTAATAGATAAATCATTAGATTTTTAATCAATGAGGATATCCAGAAAATAATTATATTATTCCTAGATAACATAATGGTTTGATTGTGTATGTAAAATCATAGTTTCTATGTAATAACATTAGATGGGAAGAAAAAAAAGCTATGTTAGTTATGGTGTGAAATGTTGTAAATATTCATGCAACTATAATGTTCTCATTGTTATTATCTATCTTAGAATCTATTAACCTTAAGAAAAAATAGGTGAAAAATAATTTTACTTTTTACCAAATTATGTTAATGTTGAATATGAATATACTTGAAAATGTTTCAGTATATAAAAATAAAAAATCTTTTGTAAATTAATAATTTAGGTTGATTCATTATCCATCATGATTTATGACCCCCAAAATTAAATTAAAAAATATCTGCCACATGAATCAAGGAAATAAAATTGAAAATTAATTAGTATAATTAATATATTAATAAATTTTCTCTCATTAATACACTTCCAAAATAATAATCATTAAATTTTCATCATGGGAAAAATTTCACCATGATAGTCATTGTTCTATTCCTTAATTTTTATAGAAAATATTATATAAATATTATAACCTATGTTAAACCACTATTATCTTCGATTTTATGTGTCTCAATTTATGCAACTTGTTTGTTTTTTTATTTTTTATATTTCATTTATTTATTACTTGTTTTATATATATCTTTTTTATCATCACTATATATTTGGTGGTGGTAAAATCCCCCAAAATATTCTAATAAAATCCGAACTGAAATAATATAATCATTTCACCCATATTTTCTTCCTCGGGAAATGAAAATATCATCAAATTTGGATTTAAATAATTCAAATCATGACATGGTTATTTATATCCCTATAATATTTTTTTATCACTAATTCTTAAATTCTATGAAAAACATGTATATGATCCCCCTGGGTTTTAATCATTAAAAAATAACAATTATTAAATTTTTTCATAGCATGGAATGAATATTCTACTGTAAGAAATACATTTCATGTAACTTATATTATTTTTTAAGAAACAACATGAATATGATTACAACCACATTACAGTTCACAAGATCATCATATTTTACAATAGATTTTTTTTAAAACTTCCCTCTCTAAAAATAGATCCCACTATAGAATTATAATATGACATGACAATTTTGGACAAAGATCTTCCAATAATATTTTCTTAATCATAAACTTTTCAATGACATGGTTTCCTATCAAAATCTTTTGAGATAATTGTTTCACTAAATTCCTCTATCAAAATTGAAAAACCAAAATCTAAATCTTCCTACCGTAATTTTGGATAAAATAATTCCAAAATATCTACCCTAAAATTACATTGACTACAATAGTAATCCTTAATCATGGTTCCCAATGCCTTTACAAACATTCCATATCATTCCAATTTTTATATAATTGTATTGAAACAAGTGTATACATCCTTATAGATAATTTCATTATTTTTCATGATAAAACAATGTTTTATATTTATTCTTAAACCCAATACACATATTTAGTCTTCCAAACCCAATAAATTTTTTAAATTATTTTATTTTTATATAACATTTTTCATAATAATTAATTTTTTTATAAAAAGTAATCCAAAATTTGAAAACCACATGGGCTATATAATATACTCCATTGGATTTCTGGTAACATATTTCCAATCCTTACCAATTTTTAAATTCCTCTAAAATCAATAATGTAACCTTACATTATAATTTTTTTATATCAATATAAATTATTTATACACTTAATTTTTTCTTCATTTGATATTATCCCATATTTATATCTATGTCATTTAATTTTTGAGAATATTTATTTGTTTTATCCTTTTAGGGATAACTAAAATATCATCCTCTATCACATAAATTTATGAACTCCTCACCGTTCAACAGTTAAGTAATTGTTTTATAAATCAAAAGTTCTAACATTTTTTATATTTAATTCTATAAAACCTATATGTAAAAATATTTTTTTAATATAATTAATTTTTGAAAAGTGGTTTTGTTATTCACAATAATTATAAGTATATATAAAATCTAAAAGGGTTTTCCTATGTTTATAAAAAACTCCCCATTAGATGGGCAATTTTTATTACCTATTCCACTTTAGATTTTGTAAAATAACTAATTTAAATTCACAACCTCTTTTTTTAACATTAATATTTTATAATTGTTACTTATTCTAAATGTTATTACTGTTTAAAAAATATGTTGATTTTTTTCATTTTTATTATGGTTCAGTTGTTACACATGATATAAATGGGAGAAAATACCACTTCTCCAAGGTGTTCAAGTGGTTTCTTGAAAACTATGATTTTTTGTAACATCTAACAGTTGATATAAATTTATAATTTATAGAATTCAATGAAATCAAATCATTATTCAAAACAATATAATAAATTTTATTAGCTCTAATATAAAAATCATATATTGGATTTATTTTAATTCATTCATTAAAAAACCATTTTATCATATGTATAATAGTCAAAAAATTCTTATACACTAATCGAAATAGATAAAAACATGTGTTCCATATATATACTAACATTTTCATTTTATTTTAAAAAAGTGAAATTCCTTAGGTAATCATTGAATCATATTTCCTTGAAATATGTCAATCCATACATAAGATAATTTCACTCACTAATGATGTTTCTATAGAGAAATATATCTATATACAATGATATTGAATTACATTCCTACCATTTTATTCAAAAAATTCATTCACATTTGAATATAAATAATCATGGGTTTTTTATCATCTAGGATGAAAATATTTAACACTTATTTGGTATATTAAAATTGTGATAATATTTAAGAATGAGTTTCACGGTTATCTAATAAATCGAGGTAAAATTTCAATTCTCTAACCATCAAAATTTCAAACTCACTACCTATATATATCGTGTTTGTCTCAAACTTTTTAGTTTATTTGAGACAAAAAATTATTTTAAAGACATATATAATTAACATAATTTTTTTAAAAAAATAATTAATGTAATAATTATTCCAAACTATACCACAATTTAATTTTAGTTTATATAATAATTCATTCAACCAACATTACCGTGTTCTAGTTAATATTTCAATATATAAACTTTTTTCTATCTATTATAAAATATTCATTATATTAATTAATGAAAAAACCTTTGAGAAGTATTACATAATATTATTTTTTATATAATTAGTTAAGAAATTATGATCCTACAACACTTATGAAAACAATGAATTTTATTTTGACTTATCATTAAAAATACTATTTTACAGTCTCTAACCACACCAAAATATTGATTGAATCAACATATCTAAACCATTAATTTAACAGTATATTTTATACATGATACATTCATTATTTTGAATCATTATTTCATAATCATTCCCCTAGTTATGAAAACCCATTTTCTTCCTGAAATATTTTTATGTATATTCCTTAAATAAACCACTAATAATTTATTTATTATTAATATTGACATAGAAATTTTAAATACCATTAAAAAAATTACTCTTTTGTTTTTTATGAAAATTATTCCCTTCATTAATGAATAATTATACTTTATAATGTAATTAATTATTCATGTGAGGTTTTATAAAATAATAATTCAGTCTCATGATATATTGTTCACAAAAATCATCCCCTATATAAAATTTTATTAGATTTGATAAACATAATTCACCAATTTATCTATTAATATTATACTCTGGATAGTTAATTAATGTAGTTACTCCTCTTGATTATATTTTTTTCACTACATTCCATAAATATTTTAATATTTCATTTTTGTGTTCCTTATTAATTTTCCTAAATATTGATATGTTATATTTCTAAAATATTCACATCCAATTTGATGAATTTTTTTTATTTAATTTAGATAATTAATTTTGAATCCCAAATCACTTCAAATAGCCTCAGTCATCCTATAGATTTTCTATTTTTAGAAATAATTTAGTTACTCTCAAATACTTAATAGTATGTTAATGTTAACAAGTATTCATAAAAAAAATCATATTGTGTAATTTATATAAGGGAAACAGAATTTAAATTTTCAATATATAAAATTTCATCATCAAAACAACCCTATTATATAATTTACAGAAAAAACTATAATGTTAAAAAACATAACAAGAATTTTTATAATATTTTGACATGGAAAAAATATTTTCTATATGGGTTTTAATTCTAGTAAAGAAATTAAATTATGATCAGGATATCATGTAAATTCATTAGTAAATTGTATTTATTTATTCTTTAAAAATAATTTCCCTAAAAATTTTCACTAGCGATGAAGACACATAGGTTATAATATATTTCTTTCTTTATATAAATGCAATGTGAATCATATTCACCTATTAATTAGAAGTGATTTAAATGTATTCTTTGTTAAATCATAATAAAAATTCTATATGACTCATTAGAATTAAATTTAAAATTTTCAAAATATATTACTTTTATTAAGGAAAAAATTAATTTAACAGAGATAATTTGTTGACTTAGTACATCTAAAGAAAACACACACAGACACACACAGACACAAACACACAAACACATATATATATCATATCTGTTCTAAAAAAATTATGTCAATGGGAAAATGTTTTTTATGTATCATTCATTTTTAAAACATATAAAATTTTCCTTTTCATATTTTTTATTTTATTAATATATATTTTATCTATATCATGATGGAAATACATTCACTGCCCAGAATAAGTTTGTTGGATCAAATCACTATATTTCAATGGTTATTTTGAAACTACTTCCGTCAAAATATTATTCTTATATATCCACATTTATTTTCTCATATTATAGTATCCTTGATTATACAATTATTAATATATATATGGAGTTATATTTCATCATGTTAATTAAATATATTTTTTATTATAACATCTTTATTTTTCATTTTGATTAAGGATATAAATTTTATTCATCATTTTTTTACTCTTCTACCTCACAAATAAGAACTATATTTCTATATCGAAATATCATACATAATAATCATGGAACAATAGAATAGGAATGGGTTTAATATAAATTATTCATAATTTACCACCTTAATCTTAGGATTTTAGTAATTTCTATACGATGGAAAAGACATTATAATATTATCCCGCTATTTGATAATGAAAATCATTAAATAAGTTGAATCAAAGTTAGTATTACTTTGGGAAACAATACACATATTGATCTTATTTATACCCTTTTGAAGTATAATATATCATTTTTTAATTTTAATCTTATTTAGTTATTTTTTCAACAAATTTAAATGTATACTTACCTTGAACCTAAGAACATTACATTTATAACCCCTAATTATGTTTCTATTATTAATTTTAAAAGTATAATTTTTCATTATTATATATAATTATTGAGAAATTTATAAGGATTTTATATTTCCTGGAGGGTGTTATGTTTCATTTATGACCATTATGTCTAATGATTATGTTAATGAATCTTTATTTTATTAGAACAATCCATATATTCTATTCATTTGTCACGATATTCAACCTAGTAGTGATTTTAGTCATCCCTTCCACCTTAAGAAAAACATATATATAAATAAATGGATTTTTTATCAATTCATATATTTGTTTTTAAAATTAAACCATATATATTTTTGTTTTATATATATATATATAACTTATTTGTAAATTATTCTCATTTATGTTCATGTCTTTGATATAAAAAATTCTATTAAGACAAATAATAATTTCTTCTAATTTTTAACAAAACATTTTACATCAGCTTTGTCTAAAAAACTATAATCATTCCACTGGTATTTATTCATATTTTTTGTATCAATGATTAATTAAATTCTTTATAGTATTTAGAATTAAAAATAATCAAATTCAACAAATTCATTATCTTTTTATTATACAATTTGTTCATTTTTAAGGGATTATTCTTTATCTATACTTTACCATTCACATTTGTTTCAGATTTTCTTATATGTTATTCACCCCAACCCCTATTGTACAATACTTTTAAAATAATTATGTAAGATCAATATATATTACCTTTAGAATGAACACTAAAGACACTTTCTCGATCATGAAATTATGCATTGGCACAAAAAAGGACTTCCTCAGCATACCAAATCTATGACAGATTTTCATGTTGGTCTATCAACAGAATACTAAAATTATGATCCTATAGATTTATATATATATTTATTACAAGACACATATATTTTTATCAAATATATCCAACTAATTTTTAGAGATACATCTATGAAATATAAAACACACAGTGAAAGATATTTTGGACACAAATAAAAACACTAGAACTAATTCAAATTCAAATGGAATATTGGTAAAATAGATTATATTTCTATGGTCCTTGTATTAACATAAAATTCCATCCTTCGGGAGTATTATATTTCAAGATAATTGTTAAAGTTATAATTTTGGAGTTAATGGTGAAATATTTTCTAGAGGGAATTATTGTGGTATGGACTGATTTTCAATTCCATGATATGGTGGATATGGGAGAGGGTATCACAATAATAATTTTTTCCCTCTATTGAAGCGTCGATCTATGGTTTTGTTTTTATATTATGAGATAAGTAAAAAAATTGCATTTTAGTGTCACTCAATCTCAATATTAATATATGATTATATTATGATGGGAGTTAATATTTGTGTGAAGGTTTGTGGTTCATTTAAACATAAAGTGTAAATGGAAAATTCATATATTAAGTCCCTTGATTAAATATTACAAACGGTTTTTATCATCATCAAACATTTGATTATGTCACTTTGTTGTTTCGGGTCCATCAGGTTTAGGGAGATATAATAGAATATCTTCAAGGGATCCCCAATATTTTTATTATACTAGCATGGAAATCCATGTTAAACTGTTGTTTTTATGATAATATCAATTTTAAAGTGATTTGAAACATAAAATAAGATACCTATCATGATTGATTTATATTAAAATAATTAATTATATTATGATTAACCATTCCACATTATAATCCATTTATTTTAAATTATATAATAAATATAGACACTATCTCAAATTCTATCAAATTACAAATAATTTATTTAAACCATAGGTGTTCTTTGGTGAAACCTCATAGTTAATAGAGAATCATTTAATGAATTTTTATATCATCTTAATGAGAAAAATCAACTTGAATTAAATGTGATTATTCACATTCTATTTCATTATATTTTGATATTCTTTATTTGGGATTCTTTATTAGTTTTGTTGTTTGGTTTTGAGTGAAATTGTATTGAGTGATTAATGAAGGCTACTGTATTATAGGTTGTTGATATTTTCCTTTCATGGTGTTAGCCTTCCGATCACCTTCTACTTCTGTATCTGGCATTGTGACTTATTTTTTTATAATATAGTGGATTTGTGAATTTTTCTTTATTATTCATGGGAAATTAATGAACTATTACTCCATTTAATTCATTGTTTGAGTTTTTAGAATTTACCTTAATATGAAAATCAAATAGATTAATTTAATTTAACTAATTTTTTTATTTTATTATGTTTTTTTATAGGTCTATATTTTTTCATATTTATTGAGACAACATAATTATTGTTTGATACGATGGATACATTTTAGAATGTTGTTGATATGATAGAATCATATTTTAAAATTGGATAATCACATAATGTAGGTAACGAACAAGTGGGACAGAAATCAACATACTTATGTGATGTGGATTGTTCGTGTGATTTTGAATTAATATGATTGTATGATAAAAAGTGTAATTAATTAATTTTGTTGTTTTGGTAATATTATTACTAGATAATTTTATCCAATTTTTATCAATGTTTTGGATTAGTTTATAAATTTTGTTAGCTGATAATAAGAGTGATATTTTGGTTTACTTATGTTGGTGCATGTTTAATTATTTTGAAGGTCTTGAATTGATGTCAAGTTTGATTTGTTTAATAAAATGTATGAGATTACAGTTTTTTATTAATTATTTTCTTATGGTAGTGTGGTAGGTTATTTTTGAATTGGGTGGTTTCTATGCGGTCATATTATAGTTTCTATATTGTAAAGAATATAGTCAAATGTTAATAATTGATGACTTGCTTAATGAATGAAACATTTAACATTAAAGAACAAAGGAAGGGATAATGTTATTAATGCTTAAAAAATGGATTCTCTATAGATATGGAAATTTTTTATCTTTTATAAAATATGAATCTTCATAATAAATTTTCTTAATGAAAAATATTGGGAGAATTAGTATAATTAAAATAGAATGGTTTGGTTGGTAACAATGAATATATAATTACTTGACTAATGAACTTTAAAATTGGAAATCCTATTACAACTATATTGTTTGAAGATATGTGCATTGTTAGTGGAACATTGATGGAAAAATTCGTTAGTGACTAGCAATATTGATATGATGGTCATTGTGGGATATAGTTTTTTAAGGTCGGAATGAACCCCAAAGTTATTATTTTGCGTGACTATTATAATGTCACAGACAAGGATACCACTATAACTAGTTCCTCGATGTGGTGTGTCGCATTACCTCAGGCATATATCCCTCAACATGAGAGGCTGCCATACAGTAGTGCATGTCTAAAGAGGAACTTGGGGAGAATATAACTTCTTATTATAGTGAATCCACAATAGAGGCAATACAAGAAAAAATCACAACCACATGAATAATAAATTGACAACATGAAACCAAAAACCAATAAGTAACCAAGTACTGGTGCTATAGAAAAATATAGTGAAACTGAAAATTCCATATAATTATATAATATTAACCAAAATAAAAACACTTAAAGGATTCCAAACCCTGTCTTGAGACTCAAACCAAGAATGACCTCCCAAGCTCTAACCTTTCATCCCATGCACAAAAAAACACAAAATCCCTCTCTTGAACATTTACCTAAAAGAATATAGATTTTTCTCAGGAAATAAATTCCATTTCAGCTGCTAAGGGTGTGAGTGAAACTCAATAAACAACAAAAAATGCTGTTTATTAAATGGCCAATTTTTAAAAATAGTTTTATAGGTAACAAGATCAATAAATAAATAAGTATTAATCAAAAAAATACGCAACTATCTAGTACCCCTTTCCAAGTAGGTTCTCTATAATTGACCAAAAAAACTAACTCAGGTCACACTTGGATTGTAATATAAGAAATAGAGGGTGATACACACATTTAACCATAATGTATTTAACTAATAAAAACTCATCACACACCCATTATCTATAATATTATTTTAATCCATTTTAATCATTATTACCATTTTATCACTTATCTCATTTTCATTAATAAATTCATCTTAATCTCATGTTCTATGGGTCAGGAATTTATATTATTTACAGTATGACCTAAGCTGGTTAATTACAATGCATAAGGTGTAAGTCAAGTTCCCTATCTCACTAGTGGTAAACACATCGAAAAAATACATCACACTCCCCTTGGAGACATAGTCTCGGTGGTCCAATAGAATCAAACCATTAGTGGAATATATCCCCCACCCCTACCCTATCCCGTTCATTGGGGGAGGGGGTATAATACCTTAGTGTAACTCAACCTGTGGGTGTAAAAAATCAATTCAATACCCCACACAGAGAAGAAATGTTCTCATATTAATTTATTCATTCACCACACACATACCATATCACAACCAAACATAACAAATAAAAATATTATTCATAATACATGATAATCTTTATGGGGATCAATATAATTACATAATCCATTAACTCATTTTCCATTTACATTACAAATATATTTATCCAAATTTTGATTTCATAATCCTGAAACTATTAATCATATTCACAAATCCCTATACATTAACCCATTTAACAAATTCGTCAGTTTACATATCTTAACTCACTTTACCCATTCATGATTTCCTATGTATTACCCATTTATGAATATTAATTACATATCAAAATACATTGGGAACACTCACCATAATCCCATTTAATACATTTTCACATCATTCTGAACACCCTCTTATATCATCAACAAAGCCCACACCTCAATAAGTTCATTTCATAATATTATTATCATGAAAACATAATATTTATGGGTTCTATACCTCTAACCCTAACATATATTCAATTACTATGGTCCCATCAGAACATTATAACTATATCATCAAAATAAAAAATTGAAAATACCCACAGAATTCATCTTGAAACCACCCTTTAAATCGCATTGCTTCCTCTTTGAAAAACTAAAATAAGCGCCAAGGACATTGTTTCCATATTCAATCAATAATGACACCCATTAGACCATTTTCACAAAATGAAAGCTTGTTCCCATATTGAAAACCATTTAACATTTTTTAGATACCCACTAATGAATCACTATGAGGTCAACACCACCTTCCAAAACATTTATCACTTTCAAACATCATTTTCCAACAATAAATATAAAATTATTTCAATTCCCCATACATATCAAAAAGATAATTTCAATATAATTAAAACATTTACAAAATTCACTTCAGAAATTATTTTATTCAATCCATTTACGTTACAAACCATCAATTTAAATTCCACTTCCCATTCTCTCTTCTAATACCCTTATCTCAACATTTTCTAATTTTGTTCACCATTTCCAATGGTCAAGCTTACCCTACGGGTAGTCCTAGGTGGTTCTCACATCATCGATAAAGCCAATATGATCCATGAAGGTTCTCACAACTTGATATAAGGAAAACATACCTTTCTATAACCCAAGATATCAATCCACAAAAAAGAAGTGAAATGGAAAACTACACACACATATAATACATCAATACTATGGGACAACGATTTAAGAATACCTAACTCCTTACAATTGATGAATGCTTTCCTAATCTCTACCCTTGATTCCAACTAAAAAACTCACTAAATCCATAACAAAAATATTACATAGCAATGTTTTTTGGGATTTGAATGAATATAAGATATTCTTCAAGCCATAATCTATAAAATAGAGTGAAGAGGAGTGTCAGAATCTCTCTTGGATATTTAATTCACAGAAAAATGCACTCCAAACGCCCATGATTCGATGGAAATATAATATATGAAGGGATATGGGGTTGTTGGTTCATCACATAGGGTAGAGGGGTTCAAATGAGAGGAAGTATTGGGGGATAATGAAATAGGTTCATAATCAGAATTTGGGAATTCCCCACTTTTTAAGGGCTGCATAGTTTAGCTACTGATATTCAAAAAGTGTTCCAATAATGCATCTCTCTCTATCTATGAGGTAATATGCCACATATTTTTCTAGGGAATGTAAATATTTTTGAAAACCATACAATAACTATGCACTATCCCCTTCCCAAAATGGTTCCCCTGATCCACAGTTTTGTGGGCCATTATTTTGGTTTACACTAACCATGCGATTATTGTGCCCCATGAAATGTGTGCCACTATTCTTGTCCTACACCCCTAGAAAACTCCAAAAACGCCTCAAACTCTCTAGAATAACATATTTGGCCATAAAATATAATTTAACCAAAACTTATAACATAAATGTACCGTAAAAAATGTTCAGGATCTAACA
The DNA here is from genome assembly GCA_963277665.1 of Viscum album. Classification (NCBI taxonomy): domain Eukaryota; kingdom Viridiplantae; phylum Streptophyta; class Magnoliopsida; order Santalales; family Viscaceae; genus Viscum; species Viscum album. The sequence continues at coordinate 1,388,426,073 of OY728126.1, read as the reverse complement.
ACCTCCCTACCATATAACAACTTGTCCTCCAGCTTCACTTCAATGAATTTCCATTATCCGAAGACCAAAAAGGGTAGAACAAAAATCCACTAATCAAACTTCACCTTTTGAGTTTCTCCATGAACTCTTCCATTCCACAAAAATACATGGACCAAGGAAATAGTCCAATCCTAATAACAATCACCCCACTATGTTCAATAATCACAATCTCATTCTCTTCAAGGAAACATCCACATAAAATAATAATTACCAACCTTAATAAGATGATAGAGGTATAGTTAATTAAACAAAAACACCACATGATAGGATTCTAAATAGTCCTTATATAACACAGGAAGAACCAATGAGTGCACTCTCAGTCCAATCCACTATAAAATTTAAGGCCCTCATCTCTTGGTGCCATCACACCGAGATTCTTTTGAATTGATAACAGTGATCCAAACCAAGCATCACTTAAATAAAAATACTAATTTTCACCACATTTTAGGTCCAACCCTGGTCCGAAACTCGTGGTCCAATAGTCTTGGATCATTCAAACATTAGAAGAACATAACCCAAACAAACTTTTCATCTAGAGGTACTCAACTATTCAATATTCCAGCCACCGTCCATCCTAAAAACTAATGAACAATTATGGATCCCACCCATGTTTGTCTATCTAAAAAAGTTAATTACACCACTAACTAAGAATTTTCCCATTTTTGTGCTTCACACTATATTCTTAATCCTATAACCAAAAACTTCTTAGGTACTAAAAACATCCATAAACAAATAAGAGACCAATAGTGTCACGACCCGTCCCATGGGGAATGTGTCATGACTACACTAAGCCTGCCTTCCAATGGATAGGGGTTGGAGACCAGTGCCGAAGTTAATATCCTGCAAGTGGGAGGCATTTTCCTGAGTACCTACATGCACACACACATGAACATCACATGACTATAATGATGAACCGTAAAAAATAAAGACACTAAGATAACAACTAATAGTAACAGTTAAAAACATGAAGTAAAGGGGTCATAATACAAGCCCAATAAATACTAGTACAAAAATCTGAAGTCCATTTGTAGTAAAAACTACTGGAAGCATAGGTGAAGTGGGCTACTCCTAGAAGCTATAGATGTACATCTCATTTGTCAGATCTCATTGAGAGCCACCTTGTCCTAAACAACCAAATCCTCAATTCAAGCATTTGTCGTCTACAGAAGGAATGGAATGTGGGGGTTAAGCCTGTGTACGGATGACTAAAACAACACTCAGTAAGGACCCCAAAAAACAAAGGAAACACGACAATGGAAAGTAAACACTATTATTGTATGCTCACACAAGAATAATATAAATAAATAAATAGAAGATTAACAATCATAACACTTAAAACATTGTACTTCTAAAGCACACATCCCAGATGAGTGCTTACTTATACTCGGTCGCCTAGAGCTACCCATCATTTTGGCGACATGGATAACCTAGACCTGCTTTTCTCTTTGGCCTGCCGGGTCACCTAGACCTACTAGTTTCCTTGGAATGTTGGTTTGCGTAGTCCCGCTCAACTCCTTGACCTTCTAGGTCACCTAGTCCCACTCGTCTACGTGGACTACTAGGTAACCTACACCCTCTCTACTAATTATTCTCATTGCAGCCAGTTAAAGGATCGCCGCTCATAGAACAATTGATTCTAGGAGAGTATAATCCTAAATCCATTTGACATATGTCAAATTCCATGAAATTCCTATTAGTGTATACCAAAAGGACCGCCTTGTCATGAGGGCCCCAAATAAAAAAATAGATCTTCAATCTGACGTACAATTTAATGTTATGAACCTTATAGTGAAAAGGGGCTGGTTTGGCCTAGTTAAGGCTTGAACCTATCCGACTGAACATACCTGAACTGGCCCAACCTTGTTTGGAAAAAACTGACCTAACCCAATACAACCTGATCTAGGGGTCATTCCCATTTGGGCATGCTGTACTTAGCCCGTTCGGCCGAGGGTCTGGCCCTCCAGGCTGCCTAGCATCCTGTTCCCCTTCCTCCAGCCCAATCCACACTACCAGACCAGTTTCTATCCATCCAGCCCACCTAGTGTCCCAGTTTCCCCTATGGACCATCCTATACTGGAAGTCAGTTTTGGTCCATCCTGGATGTGGTAGGATGCACATCTGCACCGCGTCACGTTTCCGACAGCTGGCCAACCACCTCCCCCACATGTTGTACCACAAACCGCGTGGAATCACACACCTATGGCCCTATAGGATGTGGAACCCCGCAGGCGCTGTTGTTCCGCACCCCCACACAGTGTTTTGCACCCCCGGTGTGCACCACCAGATTCTTCTGTGGGCCACCAAACATGGTTAAGTGGCCCGTTTTCTATTGTGGAAGCTCTACTACGATCCTCAAGTCACTGCCTCCACTTCTATGTTCTCCAAACTATATAACCATCAATTAGTGGGTCTGACCACATTCGGAACCTCCTGAAAATTGTCTGACGTGTCCATGGGGTTCCATCGGTAAAGAACACAAGAGCTAGAGGAGATCATAATGAATTCCCAAGGTAGAAAACATTGGCCTTGTCCATTTTCCATTCGTTCAATGCATTATAATAAAAATGGGAGACATTTAAAATATGACTACAATAAAAATCCCCTCTTTAATCCCTACATGCCGATTCCCATTCCAGCATAGTCAACTGATCCATGGGCCAATCTGTTAGTTGATTGATCTATGTTTGTCATTTATAAATAAGAATGAGGGAAGGGAGAAATCTCATAAATCATAACCCATTACATATAAAAAAAGATTTATCAGAGGAAAGAATTCATCAATGATAGTGGTCCATTAGTTGGCACCACCTATCCATCATCGTGAGTGAGATATTTAAATGTGAAGCGGGATTGATCATGGTCACTGATGATTCATTCTTCATTGTGGCTCATCGCTCGACAACACAATCCCTCCAAAAATTCATAGAAAATTTAGAACCACCCAATGAACCCATATTTTTTCTATGTTATTAATTGAAGAAGTGAGTTTTAGCGCTTCTTTTATGCTGATTTGTTGCATAATTACATTATTTCATTTATGAAATGAAATAATGTCTCTTTTACTATTCATTTTCAGTGCCGCTACACTTTTTCATTTATTAAATGAAATTGGAGGACTGATGTTGCATCATTAAGAAAAAAAATAAAATAAAATAAACATTCTTATGTTCATTTTATTATTCATTAAAAAGCACCAGGTTAACTTTTACCCTCGACCTGCACTGGTCGAGCTTATGTCCTTTATTATGTAAGGTCATTGTTCCGGACGTAACGATGCCCTTGGATTTTTAATCTAGTCACCCATTTAGAATCTCCCAAAGCCACTCATGTGTGCTATTTTAAAAAACTTTAAAAAATATCAAACATTTAATCCAGGATCAATGGACCTCAGAATCACGTGTCGTCTCAGCACCTGGTCTTGAAATAATCCAATGTAATTTTAAAAAATTTACATGTAATTTCTGTGATATTACATTCTACTGACTTTAAGGATTTACGTCCTCAAAATCATAAACAATGGATAAACAAACAAAAGGGGATACTAAGAATGAATATGTGCCTCCCACTCCAAGGTTATCTCTTGTATATTCCCATGCCTCCATCGAATGCACACCATAGGAATCAACCGCCCATGAAGGACCCACTCCTATCAATCCACAATCATCATCGGTATCTCTGTAAACATTTCCCCATAGTCAATGTCCTCCTCACCGTAGTAAATGATGTGTGGTGGATCATGAATGTACCACCTCAGCTACGAAGCATAGAAGACAACATGTATTATGAGAATTTATGGGTGAAGAGCTAGGTTGTACACTACCTCACCAACCTTTCTCAGAATCTAGAAAGGGACAATGAATCTCAGAGACAACATACCTCCCCAGCTGAATCTCAACAATCCCTGTCAAGGAGAGACCCGAAGGGACAATTGGTATCCACCCATGGAATCCAAGGGACTTCATATTTTCCAAGCTAAAGATATATACCTCCTTTGTGAAGTCCTCATCCACCCTAGGATGAGCTGATCCTTCTCAGTGGTAGTCTGTACTAACTCAGGACCCATGAGTACTGACTCCATTAATGGTGATCTGCATGGTCTCCCATATCGTGCCTCAAATGGTTCCATACCAATGGAACGTATTGTTTTACAAGAGCTCCACCTTCAGTAGGTGATCCTACCAACTGTGACTAATGTCCAAGATACAAGAATGAATCATGTCCTCTAATACCTATAAAATCCTCTCTATCGGACCATCCACCAAGGGATGAAATGCTTTTCTCAAACATAGGTGAGTCCAAAAAACCTCATGCAATGCCTTCAAAAATCGGGTTTTGAAGTGAGAATCACAGAATGATACGATCATCAAAGGCCCCCATGAAGCCACACTATCTCCTAAATGTAGAGGCATCCCAATCGCTCTACTGAACCATACTCTTAGATGGGTAGGAAGTGGGCTGACATGGCGAGTTAATCCCTGATCACCAAGATGGTATCATCAAACTTGATGTGCATGGTAAACCTTCCAAAAATTCCATCAATATTCCATCTCACATTCACTCCAGAACCTCAAGTGATTAAGTCATGACTACTGAAACCTAATGTCCTCCCTTCACTTTCTAAGAAGTGAGGCACCGAGAAACGAACTCTGCTACCAACTTCTTCAACCCTAGGAACTAGTAATGATGTTGGAGATCATGGTACATATTTTTCACTCTGGGATGAACTGCCAAGTGGGAGGTGTGGAACTCCCTCAAAATTTCTTCTCCTAATGTCACCGGTACAATTGTGTTCCCTCTGAAAAGGATGACATGCTCCCCACATATCAAATATCAATAAGGGGATTTCCCTATGGATAAATAAGCATGTCAGGTCACATTGTTGACATTCTCATGATGTGTCTCCCTAGATCACTATATGATTAGGGGAGTGACAAATATCTACTAAATATATGTGCCCCCATATCAATTCATAATAGATATATTCATTGCGACTAACTGCTCTGACACCTCACTCTATAACTGCAACCTAGTTCTCCAGCTGAACACATCCACCACCATGTTCCCCTTCGTAGGAGAATTGAATATTTTAAATTCATAGTAATGTAGGATTGCAAGTGACTACCACTTCTTCATGTTTAGGTATTTCTGGTATAATATATACTTGATACTTTTGTAGTCGGATTAAACATTAAAAATCCTACCCCTAATGTAGTACCGCCACATCTTCAGAGTAATGACCACTACTGCTAGTTCAAGATCAGGGGTGGTGTAGTTCTTCTCATTCTTCTTCAACTGTTAAAAACCATAGGCAATCCCTACTTTCCCCTTATTCAAGACACAACATAGTCCAGTGTCAGATGCATCATAGAATACTACATATCACAAGCCCTCCTCTGGTAGATGCAATATAGGTGAACTTGTCAGCCTCCACCTCATCTCTTGGAAGCTTTGCTGACACTTTTACATCCACAAAGAGGACATTAACTTCTTTGTCAAAGATGAAATTTGTGCTTCTAAGTATAATATTCAGACTTGAACCTTCGATAGTACCGTTCCAAGACAAAGAAACTTCTCACCTCATCCACACTCATTGGTGGCTCCCAAGAAAGAACCACCTCTATCTTTTCCAGATCTACAGAATCTCTAGCCTCCAAAAGGACATGTCTGAGAAAGTGGACTTATGAATCCATAACTAACACTCCTAGAGATTCTAATACTGTTGATTCCCTCTAAGAGTATCTATGACTATCTGCAGGTGTGTTGTGTGATCCTCTTCAGACACCCAGTACACCAGTATATCTATAATGAATACTACGATGAACGAGTAATGCTAAGGCTGGAAGATCATGTTCATGAGTCCCATGAAGACTACTAGGGCATTGGTTATGACAAATCTCATCACAAGAAACTCATATTGTCCATACCGATATCTGAAGGATGTATTTGATACATCATCATCCTATACAATTTGTTGATGATAGCTGGACCCGAGGTCTATCTTCAAGAACCACTTCACTCCCATCAACTATGTCGAAGAGGTGATTGATTCATATAAGTGGATATTTTTTCTTTAATGTCACCTGATTCAGGAACCGATAGTCCACACACAACTTCAAACTCCTATATACCTTCTTGAAAATCAAAAATGGGGCCACCCAAGGTGAAACACTGGGCCAAATGAAGCCCTTCTTCTGTAGGTCCTCAAACTATACCCTCATTCTCATGAAGTTGAGTGGGTTCCATTTGATATGTCAGTGTTGATATCTGTGACTTCATAGAGTTCGAATCAATACGTAATTTGACATCTCATTGATGAGGTAATCTCAAAACATCATCAAGGATGATGTCATCATACTCGTCCACCACTACAGGTCACTAGAGTTTATTCTTGTCCACTGAACTAATGGTAAGGCTAGCCATCTAGTGTGTGATCGGCTGCACCCACATCGAAGAAAGTCCTTGCTATACTGCAAACTTACCCATTTTCTGGTAAAAAGCTAGTCCCATCTCCATGGCCACAGTGAGCTCTACGCCTAAAACAATGAATCTGAGGATAGATTGTGGATAACTAGTCCATACCAAGAATTATTTTGTAAGGCCTCGACATTATAAAAAGAGATCCTTCTAAATATCTAACCTCCATGAGTAAGATCACAGTAATGTAACCAGTGTGTAATTGTTGAATCCCCTCCCGTATGAATCTCTAATTGTAAGTATCGATCCAACAACCGAATGAAAATCTCCGAGTTCTGAACAAGGTCTGTGGCAAGGAGGTTATAATCTAATTTCAATAAAAACTTATCCATTTTCCCAACACAATGATTTATGATTGTAAAATTCTTTATAATTCACTCTTAAACACCCATTGTTCCATTTTATTTTGCTCTTTATAAAAATTGTGTTTCTCATCAAGTCATTGAAAAGTAAATCATAAGAAACATATAGATTCCCTATCTATCCTATGGGCCAAATATGATTGATGAACACATATACACTCTATTGAAACATAGGTCGAAGAGATGAATAATCATAAATCAATAACATAACATCAATTTAAACCACCCAAGGTTGAAATAAGAACCAACTAAAAAGCACAAAATGTAACATCCTTTCACACTATTGATGACATGGGATTTCCATCGTATGTGGGATTGGAGGCTCCCATGCACAAGTTTATTACAATGTCCCATAAAAATCCAAGTCTCATATCCAACATGACCAAATAGTTAGACAAAGGAAGACCTATTCTAATACCACTTCATAATGTCCTTGGCCAAGAGTCCACTTTAACCAGTTCCTTGAGCATGGTCATCACATCACCTAAAGCATGCATCCACATACTATAGAGGATGCTAACTAGTAGCATAGGTATACATGAGAACATGGGGATACTATACATACATATCAAAGTGAATCCATAACAGAAGTAACACAAACAGGTGAAATAATGACGAGAATTATTAATGGATGTCATGAAAGAAAAAACCAATAAGTAACAAATTACTAAATATATAAAAAAATCTATTGAAAAAATGCATGCCAAAAATTATTCAATATAGGCCAATATCAAAATTCCCAAAGTAATCAAAACCTAGATCCATGCACCAACTATATCCTTACCTTCCAAGATCTGACCCATTATCTAGCGCATAACCAAACACCTGGTCCTTGTACTAAAACTGTACCTACAAGCATGTAGCATCATCATGGGTAACCAATTTCCATGGTGTCCAAAGAAGGGAATGAGTACAACTCAGTATCCCACCATTAACAGTGTCTATGAAATAAACAGTCTATACAAAGGTGTACACATTTAACAGGTATAATAAATAAACAAGTGTCAAGGAAAACATTTTTGTTATTATATAATATCAATTTACCCATTAAGTTCTTTAGAATTGAAAAATGATAAAACTAACTTATGTAAAACTTGATGTCTAGTCCAATGAACATAGAGTGACACACACATTTTACCAAATGTGATTTAACTAATAACAACTCATCACATAACCACTAACTACAATATTCTTTTAATCCATTTTCATCATAATTACAATTTCATCAATAATAATATCTTAATTTCTAACTTCATCTTCATATCATGTTCCATGGGTTTGGCATTTAAATCGTATGAAATATAGCCTAATCTGGTCAATTATAATGCATAAAGCCTATGTCATGTTCCCTTTCTCACTAGGGATAAACACACCACAACAATACATCACACTCACCTTAGAGCCATTGTACAGGTGGTCTCATCAAATTGAACTGTTAGGGGAATAGATCATTCAACCCCTTCCCTAACCCATGAATTCTAGGGTGGAGTTTAGAGTTGTAGTTTAACAGAACCCATGCGAGTAGAGCCTCATGTCCATACCCTACACCACCAAAGCTTTTTCACATTATTATTTTCCTTTCATCACACACATACCATGTTAGAACAAATCATAAACAATAAAAATTTCAATCACAATCAATAATAATAATCTTGGGGATCAATTCTACTCCATAACCCATTAACATATTTTCCATTTATATTATATATCCATTCTTCCCAATTTCCATTTCTTATGGATGAAATAATTAAGAATACTCACTAATCCCCATAACGTAACCTATTTAAGATAGTCAACAATTTCATTATATTAAATATCATAACCCATTCATCATATCCTATATATAAACCATTTATTAATTTAATGTAAAAATAAAAAACCCTTTAGAAAATTCATCTTAAACCCCCTTTACACATTTTCACATCATACCAAACACACCCTTATGTTTTATAATCCACTAAGTAGTATTTTCATTTATTTCATTTCATAATCATGTTAACATGGAAACATAATTGTTATGTGTTCTATCTCACCGATCCTTACTCCCATTCAATTACTATGCTCCAATCAAACATTTATAACTAAATCATTGTAATAAAAACAATTCCATGTACTCATTTAAAACCTACTAAGAGCACCATTTAATACATGGGTATTCCCCTTTGAAAATCTAAGACATTCTGCACAGATTTTGTTTCAATTTTCATCCAATCATGCCAACCATTAAACCATTTTCACAAAAGGTAACATTGTTACCATTTCCAAATCCATTGGAAATATCATAGAAAATCACTTTTTAATCACTTTCAGGTCAACACCCCCTTTCAAAGCTTTTCTTTATTTCAAATATCATTTTCCTTGAATAAACCTTTAATTGGTTCAAATCCTTAAACATACCATCAAAATCATTTCAATACCTTTTCATCATTTACCAATTAAAACTAATAAATTATGTCAATAAATTCGTTAACATTACCCACAAATCAATTACATTTCACTACCCATTCTATCTCATAATTCATATATCTTGAGTTTTTCTAAATTTTTTCACCAATTAAAAGTGCCCGACTTACCCCATGGGTAGACCTACGTTCGGTCTCACATATTCTATGAACTCAAAGAGGTTTTTTAATATTATCACACCATAATATATGTTCCAAATCCCTTTTTGTAACCCAAGATATCCAGACACAACATAGTAGTGAAATGGAACCACTACATACACCTATAAAACATAAATACTATGGGAAAAATATTGGTGACAACAAACATCATGACCATTGATGAGTTATTGATTAATACATACCCTTGAATCAATCTCAAACACCAACTAAAGTTCAGTAAAATAATCTCTAAGAATATTGATAGTTTTAGGGATTCAGAAGAAGAGGAGATATTCCACAATCCCTAATCCATAAAATAAAGCAAAGATGCTTGTTAGACTCACATGAATGATCAATTCACACCCAAACACATTCCTAAAGCCTAATAATAGATAGAGAATAATCCATGTAGGTAGAAGGGTATACTGGTTCATCATCTGTGGAGAGGAGTTCGAATGTGAGAAAAAATAAAGGGAGAGAGAAATTGGTTCCTAAGGGAATATGGGAATTTTACAATTCATAAGGATCTCATGGGTTGGTTGGATTGTTTCCGAACTAGGTGTCAAACGTGCGTCTCCCTCTATCCAAGAGGATTCATGCTACATGGGTTCCTAGGGTCATCAAAAATATTGGGATAACATTTGGATAAATATTAATTATCTCTCTATTTAATGTGGTTCCCCTACCACACATTTTTTTGGTCTAGGTGCATGATTTACACTAACAGTGCTCCAATTGTTCACTATGCACCATGAGACAATTTTCAAATAGTTTAATGCACCACATCCCTAGAACACTCCCAAAACTCATCAAAAAATAAATAATTACATCTTTATCCATTAAATTGAGTTTAAATGAAAATATTTATAGGTACAAACCTTCAAAAAATATCGGGATCATACAAATATTTTATACATTTGATTGATATTTATTTGGAACCACAACTATCGTATGTTAGCCTAATCGATTCTCTCATGAGAACACTGGTTTCAGGTGATTTCCCAAAAATCCCAATCATAGAGGGAATAAATAGTTAAAACTCTCCCTTCCCCATACCCTCTTATAGGAATAATATGTGATTTTAAAACCCGAGGTTATGTTTCATGTGGTATAATGACTTGTAGTTTGGGTGAATTTATTGTTATGATGAATCTATATAGTTTTTGATACACGGGGGGAATGTGCATGTTAGGATAAACAAATCAGGTTGTAATATTTCATGTTCATGTTACAGTATAATGACTAGTTTTATATTATGATCCATTTATATACTATATAGTGACCATGGTAATGTAACATGGTCGTGGAATAGTTATTATTTGGGGTTTAATGGTTTTATAGATATTTTGTAATATCCTAATGGAAGGGATGTGAGCACCATGATGTATGTCATTAGTGAATGGGAGTGAAAATGTCTTTGGTGGAGTGGTTTTTGGGTACCATATTCATAAATTTGTATAAAATATAATCCCATACCTGATTTTTTATTTTGGTGAGTGGGTGTTATTGAGGATTGGTGTGAGTAAATCTAGTGTAGGAGACATTTTTTTTGGTATATTCATTGATTTATTAGTATACTTATTAATTATATATATGTGTTGTTTTGGTGAAATTTATATTATTTATATACTTATCTATAGATAAATTATATATAATATTGTTTTTATATAATTAAAGAATACATTTGGGGATTGAGTTGGACCATACTATCTTCTAGAATTTCAAGATAATGTTCATGAGTTAAAATAAAATGTGATTGACTTGTTTTTTTATTTTATGGTTAAATAATAAAATTCATTACATTTAATTATGTTATTTTTGTGGTAATATACATGTTAAGTAGTTTATTTGTGGGTTTTTCCAATATTAAAAACATTTATAGAGAAAATGTTTCCATTCTTTATTTTTCATGACATTTGTGTTATTAATTAAGTTGAGACATATTGGATATGTGATTAAATAGTCACTATCATCATCACGTCATATATACATGTGGTACTAATGAGAAATAGATGTCCTAGATGTTAATCATATCCCTAAAATAAATTTATGAGAGAGATATTGGTCAAACACTATTTATATTTCATGTCTTTGTAAAGGCACCAGTATTAATCATTTTATTCAAATTATGAATCATGGGATTCAAGATAAACAATTTTTTAAAGGACCCATATGATCTAATGTAGTGAGTCTAAGCCTAATGGAATTTATTGTTATTTTTATTTGAATATAAGGTTAAATACCAAGATATGACACATAAATAATAATTGATTTTTTCCTTGTATTGAAAAAGGTGATTCTAGGGAAATTGAATTTATTTAATAATAGTATTTAAAATGAAAAATCCATGCTTCCAAATGGGAATATTCAATATTATTTTATAGTGAAGGATGGTAGTGACCATCGGTGTCTGGATCAGGTTATCATGGTGCGGTATGATGAGGCAATTGGAAATGAGAGGCCTCTACCAATGTCTATGGATAATTTTGATTGGTGAAATTTTTGGTGTGCGAGTTTTATTATTTTATTACTTGTGTGTTAAAAATTAAGGGTCAAAATAAATACCATTGGTAAAAGAAATTTTAGAACTCTTTCACATCGAAATATAATTTAGTGTAACATTGAACCCATAAAAAATTAGGATGTTTATTGGATATGCACATTGAATACAATTTTATTATTTAGAGGGTGTGATGATTTGGTAATATCCTATTAATATTATCAATATTAGTTCCTAGTAGAGTTTCTTTATTAAAATATAATGGCTTAGATGGGGTATGACATTCTATCCATAAGGAATGGGTGACTGAGAAAACATGTTCATATACTCTTTCACACCAACAAACATTTTCATTATCTCTGCCTTCTTTTGGATATGGATATTGAGGGTGGACATTTTGAGGAACAATTTCACCCTTTAATTATTCATCAAATCACGTTGTTCAACATTACAACATATATTTATGATTATTGAAATTTTGATATGAAAAACAAGAAAAATGAAACCTCGAGATCAATATGGGAGGGGATTCCTAAAAATATTCAAAGGAATAGAAATGAAAATTGAGCTTACATGATGTTTTATAAGTGTATTTTCAAACCAAAAAGGATTTAGACATAGAAGTTTCCCTTAAGATTTTTTTTATCTGGTAATTTTTCTAAGTCCTCTACGATATTTTTCCACTTGTGGTATGATTTTATGGGATATAAATATCATTAATTTCAGTGACTGAATAATCTTAATAGAAATAACATGGTAGGTTATCTACATCTAGTGTATCCCCAGTAATAATTTTTATCAATAACTTATAAAAATAATGTTTAATAAAACCTTGGGTAGCCATGAAGAGATTAATTATATATAGGATAAACTCATGATATACCCTAAAAATAGGAAATGTGTTTGATAATAGTTATGGAGGGTTCCCCAGAAAGGATAGTGTTGTAGAGGTGTAGCCCATGGTAAGTAGTATGTCAAGGAGTTTCAATAACTATGTGGGACAAATAACATCTATCATATCATTTTTTGGATATTAGTATGGCTTATATTGATATGTGGATTGAAATAATATGTTCCTGGTAGCTCAATTACAAGAGGGAGGTGAATTTAAGTTTTAAAACGATTCGTTTGAAACAACTTAAACTAGAAAAACTCACCCTCTTCTCTAAAAAAAGATTAGATTTGGACATGGACATCCATACAATTACCTATGTTTCATAGTCAGTATGATTATGACAATTTCAGAGTATACAAATTTTAATAAGAACAGATATTATTACATCTATGTAAAATAATCATTATCACATATGATTCAATTATATCAAAGTAAATAGACCAGATTCACAAAATATATGATTTAAATATTAATTTTTATCATATTCAGATAGGTTAAAACAAAAAAAGTAAAAATAAGAACAAATGAATATAAAACTTGTAAGAGAAAAGTAATTCAACACCTATTACAAAGTACGAATGACTTACAACCAATAAAATTAATAGATCACTTTTAACCATAATAGTAAGGTACCCCAAACCATGGCTAAATGTATACCTTATTTTATACATATATGAAGTTATATCATTCCTCATCAAGGAAATATCTTGATATGAATATCAGATTATCAATCTTCATAGTATTAGTATCCCTTGGTTCAATATATTAGCTCTATCTTATAATCCCCACAAGATGTCGGCACAATAGACCAGATTCTCTATCTTGTCATTCCCACAATCCCTCAATCGTAATCCAATATTGGATAAAGGATTAAAAAAAATAAAAATCCATTAGGGTACAATATGATAAGTTTCCATTAAGAATACATAACTATAAAAAATTTAAAAGGCTAAAAATAACACATTAAATATTTTTATTATTTTTATCTATCAAATAATGAGAATCTTTAAAATGAAATTGATCAGATCCATACTCTTTGAATGAATGTGTATTTTTTTAACACCATTAATATAGTAAAATATTCTCATTGTGGTGATACTTTTCTATGTTTTTTACAATGAATTGCACACCTATAACTTTAAACAGCCTTTTGTTACTGATTGTCTAACATCATATTTATTTACACCATTATACTGTTAGATGTTTCCTCACATTAATTATCAGTTTTCTATATATAAAATTTAAAATTATTCAATATGATCCAATTCCATATATTTTCCATTACAATAATTTTTATGTGAGTTATTATAGTTTTGATCAGTTTTTTTATTAGTCCAATTAAAAAAATATTTTCATTGAAAAATAAAAAACACATTATCTTAAATCTAATCTGATAAACTTTAATCTGATGTTTATCAAATATATACTCATTACAATAATCATATTGAAGGATGACAGTTTATATTAAAAAAACTTCAAAATTAATTAAAAGTATGAAAAATACAACATTTTCAATAAAATCATTATAAAACACTTACATGAGAAGTTAGTAATCATGTTTTTAAGGAAGAGTTTATTATTTACAAAAGAAAAATAATGGAAATAATATAAGTATAAATTTTTACTCCACAATATTCCCCATTTTAGAAATCACAAACCCATTGCATAAATAGTAAAATAGCATTGAATAAATTTAGTCCCTTTTCACTTCGGTTCTTCATATTCATAATCGAAAATACTCTTATCTCCCACTCAGTTTATGACTATTCAGAATATAATGATGAATATGATTCATTCCTATTAGGATAAAAACTTTACCTAGGGATATTATTCTCACCCATAGTGCTATATTATCTATTTTTAAGAAAACATATACCATTTTTATAAATTTACCCCCCCCCCCTTTGTGATTTTCAAACAGGAATGGGGAAAATTCAATAGTATCCCAAAAAGGGATATAAAAAAGCAAATAACAAAAATTAACTAAAAATTATCCAAAAAATGAAATTTTTTAAAACAAATTGGAGTTGGAAAATTATTCAAAAAATCATATTTGGATAAAAAGATTAATATATTTATAGATTAAAAAAATTAAAATAAGAGTTCAGAAAAAAAATCATTATTTCTTCATAACACTTTTGGGAGTGGATTTGATCTTCTTAAACTCATTTCTAACCTTATCTAGCCTCTCAACCATTTAATCCTATAATAAAATCGTCCCTTATTGATGTAGGGACTTATCTTCATGATTCCTTATCTTATACGATAATTATTTATTTTGATTTTTCAAGATGGTGATTTTTTATTTATATTACATGAGTTTTGAAAACTACACCTAAAAATATTTCATCTTCATATTTAATGCATTCACTTACTAAGCATGTTTGTTAGTTGTATCACTAAATTTTTAATTGAATTTTACTCTTGATTCAATATTTTTGGTTAATTTATTGAAGGCTTCTCCAATTCATTCCAGAGCTTCTACATATCTTCATGTCTCTCTTCATGAAATATTACACTAGCATCAATATTATAAAACTAATTCACAAACACATTGCATTCATTTTATGACATTTGGAACATTCTTGTAAAATCATTAGTTTATCCTCTAACTCAATGATATATCCCTTTATTACCTTTTCCCATCTTTTTTATCCACTAATCTTGAATTTTATCTAGACAATTCTTTTCTTTTATTACTTACTTAGGTGAGTAAGTCTATGCTTTCCTTTTATTCGACATTGACTTATTTAGAATGTTGAAACATTTCATTCTCCCCGTAATTAACTTGAATAAAAAATCAATAAACATGATGATTCAAGTCGTAATAGATCTAATTATGATCTTATTAATTGTATGATAAATGAACCCTAAAAGATCATTTTTTCTCATATTCACAATATATTCCAAAATGTAATAATCTATAACATTTATAATATCACAAAAAAATTTCCTAGGAATTAAGAATACTTGCATCCATAAGAAAATAAACCTAGTTTTTGGGGTGAGATGAGTCACTTTCTTTAATTTTTTGTAATTATATAATAAGGCATCCTATGAATTCTTCATATACAATGAACCAAGATCATCATGTAATATTTGAGAAGTGAAATATGCTTCTTCATTAGATGATATTTTAATAATATCTACAAGTTAATCATGTGAAATATTTTAACCTTTATCATATATCATGAAGGAAATTATTTTTCTTCCATGTTATATGAAAAAAATAACATTTATATATAATGCGAGAATAAGATCAATGTAAACATGATCAATAAATTTATCAAACTGACCAACACATTATGAATCACATCTATGGAATTTTATAATCATTATCAATTATGATTCATACATAATATTAAATTCTATTCATAAAGAACTTTCATGAAAAGAACATTTGTTTTAATCTTCAGTAGAATACACTATATTCGGAGAAGATACAAGATATTCTGACATAAGGATATTTTTGAACTGGAGACTTTTAAATGTAACATAAATTCTGCACATGATGTCTGAGATATCCTATGTGAGACAAATGGTCCCACCATTATATGGGAGACTATTGTGATGGATTATCTTAAAAAAATCAAATGTATTAGATTTATATCAATATTATTTGACTATTGAAAAGAACTTAGAGAAATATTTTAGGATTTTTGAACTATTGAGGTTAATGATTTTTATCATATTGAGAGAGAACACATATGATTTAAAAAAAAATTTGGAAAAAAATATATTATAAAAAAATGGACAAAGAATCATAATTAAGATTCGAATAACTTTAAAAGTTGGGAAGAATTCCTTTCAGAGTATGGAAAAATTATTAGTATGATAACAATGTTCTTCTTGATTTCATAAAATTATATAGATTATGAAAAAATGAACATAATATATTTAGTATGACAATTAATATTACAGTTTTTTTAAAATAATGTTTTTACAATAATGAATTTTGGTATAAACTAAATACCAAAACCTTTTTGTTGCTATTTCAATATCTAGAAAATAGTTTAAAAGAAATTAAGTCAGAAATATTTTAACAGGTTACAGAGTCTTTGAAAGATAAATATGATGTTGTTTTAGTAAAAACTAGAAATTTTAGAATACTAAAAAATTTAATATATAACATTATTATTTACTCCCCCTAAAAAGAATAAAATTTTAATACAAAATATTGGTAATAAATATGTTGATATGAAATATAATTTTATATTGGTCATTACAAGATACAATGTAATGTATAGAAATTTATTAAAGGGAAATGATTTTGTAAAAATATCATCACGTTGATCATGTGTTCTTATGAATTCTAAAATGATATCTTATGTTAGTGTATAATCTATAAGAAATCGATGTCTAATATCTATGAGAATTTCATGAGATTGTTGTGCAGAGTTATTTATTAAAAAATATAACTATTATTACTATATAGTATTTGAGTGTTTGTAAAAATCATTATATAGAGAGTGAGTGTGTGTTGCATCCATGATACTTAAGAAGAAGACCTTCCAGCTGCCACATATGTGTCTTCAGAAGTGTAAAGTTCTAAAAAGTATTATTTCATTAATAACAAGATTGTAATGAATCACCTAATAAATGAAATATTGAATATTTTCTATTCCTATCCACTCTAAAGCCCCAAAATTCACCATTATAAAAAATATTCAATTCAGAAAAATTTCTATAATAATAAATATTTTCTTAATACATAGTTCCCTTTAGATAATGAACATTATTTTTATTGATTTTAGATGGGTTCCCTTTGAATTTTCTTGATATCATTCACATAATAATACAAAAAACATTATGTAAGGATGACTAGATATTAATTAAAGTATAATTCATTTAATATCTCTAAAAATATTTCGATCAACTGGTTTTCCAACCTCATCAATATCAAATGTATTTGTGGTACCGATGGGAGTACAAATACCATCGGTATTGTCATATCCAAATGTATGAATAAAATATTCTATATTCATATCTTGAGATATATATATTCCTTTTTGTTTTTGTGATATTGTAAAACTATAATGAAATGCTAAATCACTCATCTTACTCATCCTCGTCATATATTTGATTATATATTCAATGGAATATATAATTTTTTTAATTGATTCTAATATAATTACATAAACATATATCTGAGAAATCATAAAACTTTTGTTGACATTTTTATAAAAAGTATTAGACCCATAACTCCACTAATAAAATTGTTTTCAAATAAAAATATTTTTATCCTATCATACTAGGCATTAGAGTATTGTTTATGTCTATATAAATCTATTTTTTTTTTAAAATGCATTCTATAAGTTTTTTATTTTCAAAAATATGGGGTTGTTAAACATAATCTTCCTCATTAAAATATCCATTAAGGAAATAACAATTAACATCAATTTGAAAATATTATAAATTAAATAGTGCTATAAAGGCTTGTATAGTATGAATAGATTACAATATTTTTATAGGAACATAGTTTTATTTATAGTATATTATATGTTTTATGTTATTAACCATTGAAGTAAAAGTTGTTTTATTTATAATTATTATTCCATTTTCATCACATTTGTTTCTAAAAACCTATTTACCCCAATTACATAATTTTAATTAGGTCACTCAATCATGGTCTAGACACTATTACACTCAAATTAGTTTAGTTCACATTGCATTCCCTTAATCCAATCCCCCTCACACAAATCTACATCATGATTCTTATGTTCAAATTTTTAAAGGAAATCTAGATGATCATTTTCATTTCATTAGGAACTTCTAGTCCTAACTGGTTGATCAACATCATCATTGATACTATCACATGGATGATTCATCAGAGAAAACTAACATCATGAATTTTATATACTATGTTCACTAATGAAATATAGAAAATCTTCCCGCTTAAATACATTAGAAACTATTTCTTTCTTATTTTCCTAATTAGAATAATATTCCTAAAAATGGTCAAAAATCAATCTATAAAATAACACCAAAATAATATATAGGTTAGGTTTGTTTAAAAATAAAAGGGTTTTTTTGATCGAACATATCATGTACTATTTCCTCAGTAGTATGATTATTTTTATTATGAAATTAATAACCCTATTGATTATTTGAATAACATAAAAATATTCCTTCATCTTATTATTGTGAGAATTTTTATAATTTAACTTTCGTATTATAGATGAATACATTACATCCAAAAACTTTTATTTAAGAAACGTTTGGTTTTGAGCCAGTTAATAACTAATAAGGGGTTTTATTATGAAATGGTCTAATTAAAACTAAATTTATTATATATTTTGTAGTATTAACTTCTTACTAACAATTTTCTTAGAAATTATGTATTCACTAAATAGGAATCAAGTATTAAATAAGTAATTTCATTTAAATAACAAAGTAATAATGAATATAACATATTAAAATTAATATATCTCTTTTAAAATTAAGAGTAAGGTAGATTGAAATCATAGATAAAGGTATCTATTATTTTATACATACACAAAAGTATTTCTTTCCTTAGCAATAAAATACCTATATACAAATTTCATATTCTCTTCCTACCTAGACTTGGTATCCATCGATTTGATGGATCATCTCTATCTTGCTTTCCCCAATAGTCCTCGATCAAATGATATGATTTTTTGTCTTGATATCCGTATAATCCCTAAATCCTATTCAAAGATCGAACACATGATTACAAGGCTATAAAATTCCTAAGGGAAAAAATTACAAGGTTAACTTAAAAAACACTTACACAATTTCAAAATAACGACAACAAAGAATTCCGACTTTTTAATCTCTATATCTCCCACACAATGAGAAAATTGAAAATGAAATTGATCACCTCTAAACTATATGAATGAAATGGTATTTATATGGTTCCATTTTATTGATAATATTTTCACCCAATGGTCATATTTCACAATGTTTGTTCCAACCAATTGAACACCTAGAATTTCAACAACTCTTTTGTAACTGATTTTATGACATCATTTTGATTTAAACCCTTACAATGTAATTTTTTTCCCTACATTTGAAATAAATTTTCTATATTCTGAATTTTAACATTACCAATCTGGTGTAATTTATTAAAAATATCACTACAATAATATTTATGAGTATGATTCTAACATTGATTTATTTTTTTATCAGTCCGATTATGAAGATATTTCCCATACAAAAGACTAGACATAGATTGTTACATCAGATCTAATAAATGTGAATCTAATTTTTAACGGTTCCAAACTCATTATGTAAATTTTAATGAATGATGCTAGTTTATAATTATGAATACTTTAGATCTAATTACATGTATTTCAAAATAAAACTTTTTATACAAATATACTCAAAAAACACTTCAGAGACGAGAGGTTTGTAATTATGTGATTAATAAAGGGTTTATGATTACCAAAACTGGTGGAATTGAAAATTTATATGTATAAATCAACCAAAAATATTCTTTATATTAGATTTTATGGAATTGACCTTGCATGACTCATGTGATTCACATTTCTTTAGTACACCTTCTGTGATCCACACAATAAGACTCAACGAGGGATGTTTCTAGTAAACTTAGTAGTAAATATGATATTAAGAGTATTTCTAGTTTACAAGATTTGTATTTTAATTTTGAGTTGATGTTAAGGATGAAAGAGTTATTTTATGATTTTTTTTGATGTAACAATATAGTGTCAGTCTAGGCATAGATGCGTTATACATTGTGAGGGGGGTCATTTATTTCTTCTAGGGGACTATTACATTATTTTATATAGTTGTACATCATATGGTATTCATTTATGAGGAGGAAAATACAATGTAATATTTTCATTTGGATCCCTTATATTTTTATCTGGAAGAGTTGATGATATGATTAGTGCATTTTTAAGAAGTGTGGTTTCACTGTTCTATTGAGTATTTTTTCAATTTATTCCTTGAGGTGGTTGTGTTTCAACCCCCCTTAATGTGATATCGAGTTTTAGATAACATTATAGTATTTTGAATCCCATATTTTAATGGATTAATATAATATTATTCCTTTTGAATAAAATGGAGGTGAGGATTTAGATTATTTATTTCTTATATAATGGGTTCCTCTAACCTACATTATCACATTGGTGTCCTTTGATGTTATCATTCACTAAGGTTGATGTGGTCTATATTTGTTCATATACTACTAGAGGTTGAACATTGTGATGGTGAAACAAACATTCCCTCTTTGATTGATAAAATATATTTTTGAGCAATTTATCAGATATACTAATTTTATAAAGATCATTCTACAGTTTTAATATCATTGAATGAGTGTGAAAGAGAAAAATATAATTATGACTAATTTCAGAGGTCATAAATAAATATATGTGTTTACATTTTTTTATTTTAGTGTTATAAATTTTACAACATTATTACTTAGACTCGTGATTTATAGGTTTTATTAGTTTTCATATTATTTATGGTAATTATCCATCAATGTCATTATTATGTACTCAATGTTATTAGGGGATTATGTATTGAGTCTATGGACTATTCACAAAGTTCTCTTCCAAAATTTAGTTATATGAGTGAAGCCTCATGACTTATGAGGCACATTTTATTAGAATTGAATTTCCCTAGAAAAATTTGGTATTGGATTTGTTGATGATCAATGTGGTTTGTTCATATTCATCAAATAATAATTTCACATAACTTCTCAATATCCTTTATATTATTATGTAATATATTGGGATTTTAATCTAAATTGTCTATAATTGTAACCCTTATGAAAATCTTGAACATATGGAATAAGACTGTTACAGAAACTATTAATTATTATGAATATTTCAACTAACTAATGTATTAACTAATAAGTAATCCTACTCTTTGGTCTTTAATGTAAGGATAAATGTTTCAAGTTTTTTTGTTACATATTTCACTGAGATTTTTTTTCATACTAATCTATTTTAGAGAAGTAATCACATATGATTATGGGTAGTTAATTTTCATGGGAATAATTATTCTACCCCTGGTCTCAAGTCAGTAGTGATTGTGTTTTCTTTGATGTCATTATTTCATTATGAATTAGTGAACACTTTATGGACTTCAAAAATTTATAAATCATTATATATATGATTTTTAGTTTGGATCTGAATCTATGTTTTTGGAGGTTGATAGAGTCTCTAAATTATTATGAATGTAATTTACCTTATACGTAGATGAATTAAAATTTTGTTGGGTATGCACTATGTATAAATTCATGGGGAGATGTGATTAAAGAGTCTAGAGATTCAAGAATACTGGTTGAAGATCTTATTAATTTTTTTTATTTGGCTGAGTACAGTTTTGGAGGTTTTATAAATAGTATTATAGTGATATGTTATTTATAGTAGTGGATATAGGATTCTTAGTGGGAATTTAGGAGGAAATAATATAATATAAATTGTTATTACATATTATATGAATAATCAACACATGTCATAGTTATACATCCTCACAGACCATAATGCTTTATTGTTCTCAGATATAAAATTTAATATAAACTTATTTTTTAAAATATGATAAAAAAATCCAATAAACATATTCATATTAGAACCCCTCTAGATAAAACATACATATAATCATTCATCAAAACCTAGGGAAATAAGAAATAAGAAATGGTGAGATTTGATTCTCATTTTTGGTAAATATTTGAGATATCAATCATAAAATTTTAAGATGTTTATAAGAGTATGATATAATAAAAAAGTTCATGTTCTCAACATAAAATATTTATACAAATAAAATAACGGCTTATAATGTTATAAATAATTTTATATCATTAAACATTGTTAATACGGGGTTCAATGTAGAAATAACCATTCAAGATTAATAACATATGCATATGGAATCATATGTATATGAAATAATAATATTTTGAACATGGTTGTTCTAAATAATTTTAGCTGATAAATGTTTTATCATATCACCAAGAAATATTTCTCACATATATAAGTTTCAACATATCCTTCCACAAACATGTCCATGTATTATCAAGTTATCATATCCAGAAACAATTACACTAAGGCATTCAAATTTATAGATAACTATATGAAATCATATCTTTTTTCTATAATAATTATTGCCTCATTATACATCAATATCATTTTACCAAGTGGATTGGAGGTATATATAATACCCACCCATCACCTAATAATAATTAATTCTTAACTAAGCCACAAGGTCACTTAAACATATATCGTTTCTTCATGGATTAACAAATAATAAGGAAAATGTGTTTCATTGAGATTCAATATAAATAATAACTAAGGATTTATATAATGAATAAGTATTGTGTCATTGGATCATGTACATAGTGAAGCATTTGTAACATAAATTTTTGTTTTCAATGATTAAACAAACTTTACAAGATCACTTGAACAATTTTTCAGGAAAATATAATTTTTATTTTGTAACTACTTAATTCAAATCCTAAAATTTCAAAAGTATTCTGAAAATAATTTACATTGAGGATAGACAAGGAAGGTTATTTTGGATGCATTAAATAAAAGTGTATTCCTGATAAAAGGAAAAATCATTCTTGAGGTATACGTCAAAAATGATTCTATTCATTTTTTTAATAAAAAATTATTATTTGGAAAGGATAAGAAAATTCATTCAAATACATTTATAGAATGTAAAATTTTCACATGAATAAACTTAATAAATCATTTTATAATAATAAAAACATTCTAGAAATTTTTTTAATGGAATTATAGAAATAAAAGTAAAAGATACCTAACCAAGGAGAAATAAAGGATATTTTTCATTAAACCCAATTCCCAATAATTTTATGTTTAAAAAAGAGGAAAACTATACACTAACATGAAAATTACATGACTAAATATATGAAAAGGAAAATACATAGGTTGTGTGGATAATATCAATATAATTTCAATAAATGAAAATTTGGCAAAGAATATCTAAAAAATGATTGTAACATAAATTTCATACCTCATGTTTAGTATTCATTAATACACTTTCTAGATTCTGGTAAATTATATATAATTATATAAAATTTTATTACATAATATATTATTTAATAAATTATTATGTAAAATTCAATAAGAAATTCTTATTATCCATTTAATAAAAATTATTCCTAAAATTTGAAATTTAGGTGAAAATGAACGATTTTATAGGTATATTTTTGATCAATGGATCCAGTAGATGAATCAGTTTAATTGTTTAATGATAAAAAAAATATTATTAATTAATTAAGTATCATATTGATATATTTTATAAAATTTAATATCCATTCAAAAAATGTTATTTTGACAAGATAATTACATCACTTCATGGAGATGTTAGATTGTACTTATGCATGAGTTATGTTCTAATTTATCGATGGATGGAACAAACAAAAGTAAAATTTTATTTTTGAATTATTGAATCTTTAATATATCATAAATATCATATATATTAATTAAAAATTTTTTAATAACCATCCATGTAAATTAAAAAAGTAAATTCAACTCTCATT
Organism: Viscum album; assembly: GCA_963277665.1. Lineage (NCBI taxonomy): Eukaryota > Viridiplantae > Streptophyta > Magnoliopsida > Santalales > Viscaceae > Viscum > Viscum album. The sequence goes on along the minus strand of OY728126.1, from coordinate 1,388,401,712 downwards.
GATATGTGTTGATGGTAGTCCACACGTACATAGGAATGCCATTATCATTTTCAAAAATAGGAAAAAATATTGGTACAATTGATTCCATCCACATAATACCACATTAGTAATGTAATGTATTTAATTTATTTTATTTTAATGTTTATGATATAATTTATGATATAAAATGGGGGAATTAGATATAATATATTTCTATTCTAATGATTATATCCATTTTCTGATATCTCCATTTTATTTCTCCTCAATGATCACATGGATGATATTTTGAGTGAAAGAGAACATGTATAAACATGTAAAATGATTTTTAAATGTGTTTTGGTCATGTTATTCACTAGATAAGTACCTCAAGTTGGTTTAATGAATAGAGAAGAGGTGGTTTCCTTTTATAACAAAGGAATGGATACACATGGGAATATATATAGAATTAAATAAATTAATTGTTCATTCATGTAAATGTAAAACCTGTTGGAAAAAATATAGAATAAAATATAATTTTTAGATGTTTTTTGAACATAATATTTTCATAGGTTAATGTGCGATTTTAAGAAATGTTTTTTAAGACAGTTGTCATCTAATTTTAACCTAATCATTGTAAATATTTCTCCACACTAAATGGTGAAAAAATTACTTTTTAAATTCCAATTAGCTCATATATAGTCACATGATGAAATGAAAGAAAATCTACCATCCCACCAGTCATATATATAATGTTTTATGGTATTTTATTTATTTAATTGTATATTATTTAACTTAAAGTACCACTAAATGAATTTTATGATCTATTCACATATTTTAACAATAATAGAAACATGAGTTGTATGGGAATAAAATATAAAATAATTCCTTATCAATAATAAATTATTATTAACCATTAAAAAAGTGTGACAACATAATTCATCAAAAAAATATTACATTCAGTGCATTTAAAATCATTTTTTTGATTCTTCAACTACTTTCACATGCACTATGTGAGTGTTGTGTTTGAATTTAAAGTAATTACACCATCACATAAAATTAAATATAAATTAACCATTAAAAATAAATAAATTATTTTTAAAAATCGACATTTATTTAATTTAAGAAAAACTTATAGTCAATATGTGTATATAGAAGACATGTTTAATGCAAGAGAGTGAAAATATAGATTTTTCTTTTACAAAAAATAATATAAATGTATTTATAAATGAATAATGGAACAAAAATACATATTTTAGATTAAAAAAATTTGGGGTTTGAATTATATACATGAAAATAAATATTTCATGTGTATAGATGATTTTCAAGCCTTATTCTATAGTATTAACATTTTTTATTCCAATTTACCATTTTTCATGGTGATAAATTTTCCCAGGGTTACTATTGGAAATGACTAAAAATAAATGGGTAAATTATAAATAATTTAAAACAAATTATTAAAATATAATATAGTTTTTGAGAATAAATTTATATCAGTTTACGAAATTCATTCTAAAATAATCTTGTAGAACATAAAGAAACCTGCTTTTAGAAAATAAATGTGTTTTTAAGCATAAAACATGAATGATTATCATCTCTTTCTTGGTAAACATCAACATATGATTTTTAAAATATAATCATGAATATATAATTTAAATAATTTATTAAAATAATTTAAAAAAAGTGATTGATTTAATATATTAGGATATAAACACATTGTGATAATAAATATATTTTCCATGTAAACATTTAGTTTTTACTAACATATTTTTTTATCAATGTATAAATAATTGATTCATAATATACATTTGAAAAATAAAATTTTTCATAATTTAAATAGTCTCATTTATACATTCCAATTAAACATCTAGAAGTTGATTTTCACATCACAAAATAATAACTCAATAGTATATCATGATTAGTTTAAACCCATTATTAAATATAAATAATTATATTAGAGCCATTAAATTTAGTCAAGGATAAATATATTACGCAATTTTATGCTGTAGCATTACCAACCCTTAAAATATTTTCTGAAAAAATTTCATCTCTATGATACAATTTTTTTGGATATATCTTCATTATCATATACTTGGGTTCCCTGGAGGCTTCCTAAAATATATTTTTTCTACATTAAAACATTTACATTGTGTGATTTATTGAACCCCGAAATATTCTCTCTTATATATTTCTTGTCAATTGACTATTAGTCATAAGTTTGATCTTTTTATAGTAGTATAAACTCTATGTTCATTATTTTGAAGGATAAGCTATATAATTATATAGTATAAATACATTGAAAAAATGGTTGACTTGATAGATATTTGGTGGAAACATTAAGTCACTAGAAAATATCTTTATACGATTAAGAATTTATAAGGGAACTATATATCAAGGGATAATCTTTTCATTATTTATGAATATAATAACATTATTCCACAGATCTATTCCAATAAATTACATTTCTCCAACACTGAAATATGGATCTCTCCCTTGAATTTAAGCATACCATTTCTATCTCAACTGATCTTCCAATATGCAATGCTAAACATTTACAACCATATCTGATTGTAGTTAAATGTTTAGACGCCATAGGGAAATCAACTACAACACAAATAACATTGTTCCCTTTATATTTTTTGGGGAGTATAATGATGAAATCCAAATTTATGTTTTCCTATTTCAATTATATTATGGGTTATGGATGAAGAATTTTATGAGTGTTCTATCAGTTATACATAGATTACTAATATTCCTGACATCATGATACATAATTTGAAACTTCATTTATTTAGTAATACCAAAATAAATAATCTTTTCGATACCTATATATATATAAAAATCATGAATTAATAGTGAATGATGAACTATAAGATTCATCTAAAACCCCTTTTTCATGGAATGTATTGAAGGTAATAATACTAGGTTTTTAAACCTTATCATTCCATATCAATCGTGGTTAAACTTGAGATTATTTCCCACATTCATCTACAATTTCATATCCTCATCATATAACTATTTAGACCTCATATTGATGTATAGTTGAACATTCATATTAGAATGATATTATATGACCAATTTCATCCTGATTCCAATATTTATCATCTAAAAATTCTTTCACATTAGATATTTTTCAATCCTTATAATTGATAAAATATAATGGTCTTTCCAACTAAGATCATCAACAATATTTTTCACCTTCATAGGTCCGTTCTATATTGAATTTTAATAATCATTAATCAATTCCAACCATATAATTTAGCACATATACAATTTTATTTAATTAAAATATAAATGTATAAATTATGATTTGTATATATGTATCACATATTTCACCATAAAGATAATTCTTTAATATTTTCAATGACAAAAATTAGTACTCGAAACTATCAATCTAGACTCAGTTAAATGTTTTTATGAATTTTCAAATGGAATGGGGGAAAAAGATAGGACCATGTCATTATGTTAGTGGATTCATCCCAATCCATTATTTGATGCAACACTATAGATTAAAATCTATTCTCTAATATAGGGTATTGTAATCACATGTTCATTAACCAACCATATTTTTATATAATTTAAATTTCCCTCAAATTCTTCTTTCTATAGGAAAGTGGTTCCCTTCCAAATAATTATCTATAGTGGTTTTGAAAGCGATGTAAAATTAATAAAAAATTGATGATATAATCATGTTAACCAAGAAAACTATATATTTTGGTTATAATAGTTTTCAAGGACATTAATTAATAACATGAATCGTTAAAGGACAAATCAATATACCCTTACCTGAGATTTTATGACCCAATAATGAAACCATATATCACCAAAATTCACATAAAAGTAATTTGAAACAAAAATAATATTTATTTAAAGTCATCAACACAACCGTCAAATGATATCCATTTTCATCCATTCTCAATTAATATATAATAATATCATTTATAAAGACTGCAAAAAACTAATCAACATAATATATAGTGACTCTATCCATTAGATCCATGATGATAGTGATTGAATTGATATTTCTAAATTGAATTTTTATAAATTTATATTTAAAATACGTTTATGGATGGGTTAATTTAGTATGAACTCTATTATAAAATTCAATTGATCATATGTAGAATAAATGAAAATCATTAAAAATTGTTAATATTTCCATAGTTGATTAAATAATTAATCAATATAGTATAAAGGATTCATGTTATTTATAGTGATATGGTTAATATATTGATAGTTAATAAAAAATATTATAAAACAATATTTATTTTTACCAAAATGAAAATATTTAACCCATTGTGATACCCTCAGACCTAAAACCCTTTACTAAGATTATCCTTATGTTTATTCATCAATTAGTTTTAATCATTTGGAGATATTATTGTAAGTTTCCTTAAAATAGGTGTTGTACCATGTATGAGTTGTATTTAAATATATAATTTACAATTTAGAGGAATATTTTGATAATATTTCTGAAATACATCAGAATAATCTCCAATAACAGGGGCATATTTGATGTGGAGTTTATCCTTAAATTTTGATATAAATATCCCCTAAGAATAAGTATTTAGACCCATATAATGGATTTATCTTCAATTTTAAGTATGTATTGAACCTATCACTAATATAAAACCATTTTTTAATTAGAAATATCAATCATGAATCACCAACTTGAATATTGATACGGGATCTTTAGTGATATAAAATCAATTCCAAATATCACATGAAATTTAACTTAGGTGAGAGCCATAATATTTCTTAGAGTCAAATTCCTATAAAGATTTATTAGAATGTATCAATATACCTGATATGTGATCATCACATAATAATGGATTTTAACAGATGGCCCAACATCCAATAATTTAGTTGGTGATGTTATAACATTATAAATTTCTTCTAAAATATAAGAGTTGATAGATAAAAAAGAAATTTTTTAATCTAATGTCGAACGTTTGTGTTTCATTCATCATGAAATTATTATAGACCCCTTTGATTATATTCACCAAGGCCTCACATTAATTCATTTTATAAAGGGGTAGTTTAGGAATAACATATTCATTAGCTCATGGATAATGTCATTGATTTATATCCTAAACAATGTATTTATATAAAAAACAATAAAATTAATGGGATTAATAATTTTTATCCTCTATTAAATTGCTGACCATTTCATAACCCATTGATATTAACTATCTCAATGGAAAATCCTTAAATAATTAATGAATCTCTCAAAACCTTTTATATAAGTCTTCATTACTCCCCCTCCTTTTTTGTCATGTAGTTGGTTGGAATTTTACTCCTCCATGGAAAATACCATTCAATTTCCCAGTATTCATTATTTTATGATTATGTTAACTAAATTGATAATAATAATTGCAGTACTCAATCTATATTACCTCATTCAGAGCATATTTAATGATTTCTAACTAGACTCTAATTCCCCTCTTGGATAACAGATTTCAAGTATTTGTTTTTAGGAAAGAAAATAATCGTGAAACCTTTCTCATAGTGTCAACACTAATCCATGAAGTGTACCTTGAATGTATTTTAATGTATAATTTGAATGTACCAATTGATTGAAAATAATTTTTTATCTATAAAAAGAAATTTTCATATTAATATAGAGACACAGAGGAATGTGTTTTATGGAAAATACCTATTAACACCCCTCCAATACCATGGAGTTCTTTTTCATTACATTGCCTCATGTTCTTTATAACAATTTGACAATCAAATAGTTTCATCTTATAAATAATAGTTTTATAAGATAAGATTCTCATGGTCTAAGCACTGAAAAATAAAAACCATCATTTCCATGGAATTGATACATTTCTGAAATCTAGTGCATCAAAAGTACCATAGAAGGGGGGGAAGGTTATCATAAAAAATAAAAAGTGGAATATTTCTCTCTCATTTTTTCTTGGTTATGATCATTTATGGATCATGTTAAAATATTTTTTACATGTCTTAATTTGGAAAAAATATTTTCATCAAATGAAATATTATGTTCATCCTATATAACTTTGTGTTCACCATTGGGTTTTTTAGTTCTATCTTCATTTTCTCATTCCTTAATATCCAAAAATAACTAAACCATAATTTCAGGAAAATTGAGATAACGGTCACATGACATGTATAATTATAACATAATTATTGAAGAATATTCAATACATATAGCCTTTACATCAGATCATAGATCATAATGGTTTAGTATCATTTGATGCTAGATACATCATAAACTAATTTTTTAAAATATCATCAACATGTACTATAAAAATATTAATATGTGTAACCATATAGAATAATCATACATAGATTCATCCATCAAATCTTAAGGAAGAAAATCCCAAGAAATAACGAGATCAGATTATCAATAATGATAAACAAGGTATATATTAATCATAAGTGTGAAAGATGACTAAGTTTATGATAACATTTTTAATTTCACATTATCAGAAAAATTAATAATAATAATAAAATAATTGACCATGACCATAGAAAATGAAGTCACATTTTTATGAATGATTACAAATGGTGTCAAATTAGTATTTATTATTCTATATACTTAATATAGGCATGTGTAATCATAAGTATATGAAATTTAATTTTTTTAAATAGTTACTAAAAACCGTATCCTATAGTAATATAGTGATCATAGATATAAAATATCATACTCAATAATCCAATGGTTTATATATCCATACATAATAAACTCAACACATATCCTTATGATAATTGAGATAAGAAATCATACTCACAAATCCAAATGTGAACATAGCTATACAAAATAATATCAACTATTATCATCATCATCATTTTATGAGAAACATATATATCATACTACCCAATTCATTGGAGGTTTATAGTAGACCCATCCATCAAATAATCAAAATTATTTCATAAGTATTCCATGAGGTCATGAAGACACTTATATTCATCATATCTTATTTCATGGAAAATAAAATGGGTTTATATTATCATTGTATCATCATAATAAATATACACATAATGGAATAAAATGTATAATATTTATGGATCATTTACCCAGTGAAGATAAAGGAACATCAATTTATGTTCTCATCAATTAATATACCAATAATCTATCATAAGAACATTTCATTATGTAAATACCTTTTTCATTTAAAAATCACCAGTTTAAATTAATAAGAAATAGAAATATTAGGGAAAAATATTGATTTCAAAAGAAACATGTAATATTGTAAATGAATCGTCAAATTTAATATCATTATTGATGGTTGGAAAATTAGTTCTTTCGTTATACATTAAAATAATTACTTTATTCAAACCTTTGTATAAATACCTCTCTCAAATAATAAAAGAAAAATAATTTTAATCCATTTTATAGATATTATATTGCTAAAAATTAGTTCAATAAATAAATAAATAAAATATTTTTTTCGAAATATTTTTAATGAAAATATGTATATGGTAGAAAAAGAATCCGAATGTAAGAAGAAATAATGATTATTTGTCATAAAAACATTTTACTGAATATTTTAAATAAAAAAGAACGAGAAAATGTTCCATGAAATGGAAATTAAAATAATATAAATTGAATAAAAAATTATTATGTTAAAAGGATAAGATCTATATATTATCCTTTAAATGAAATTTATCATATACAGTCATAAAACGATATAAGATCGTGACATAAATCCATTACATAAAATCTCATCTTTCTCTGTGAACATTAAAAACTATTTTAGAATAAAAATTTATTTATAATAAATTTAATATAAATTAATTATATTACAAAATTTATATATAAGAAAATATTATTCATTATTTTAATATTCCCCCTTGTAATTTTACTAATAATTCTTCTTTAAATGGAAATTCTTTTTGAAAACATAACCATTTTTCTTACATTGGTCAGTTCAAATGATTTTTGTTATATGCTCTATATTCATTGATTGATAATTTTAAAAATAAAAGCTTATAAATTAGTTTTATACTTATTCATTATATAAACATTTATATCCATTCATGTAATTAGGTTTTTAATAATTTATGACATTATATCATTAAACATGTAGTATGTAACTCCGCACGAGTAACATTTCCGTTTTTTTGATGGATGGAGAAAATAATTATAAATTATAATTCACCAATAAAAAATAATAATAATATCCCATATCACTTAAACATTAAATAAATATATTCTTAAAAAGATTCAAGTAATATTGATATGAAAAACAAAACACACCATTTCCGGGAGATGGTAGTCCAGATGTATACCAGAGTAAAGTTGTTATATACAAAAGTATGGAAAATAATATGGGTAATGGTTATTAAATAAAAATATTAAAATCCTAATATTTGGGAGTGAAGTATTATATTATATTTAAATAGTTAGGAAATAATTCAAATTGGTAAATGATGAAGAAAAAAGTAAAGCAATTAGTTAAAACGATAACCTCCTATTTGAGGGATCTTCATTGTATATATTCTGAATGGTCATAGAGATGGTTCATTGGGAATACAAAACCCTCCATAACATGGAAAAAGATTATTAGAACTGTTTTAGTTGTGTTTTTTTGATATTGGCTTTTCATGGTGGTGTGAAATTGAGGATATGTGGTATAATTTTATAATTAAAGAGTGGGAACACTTAGAATTACCTAAATAATTTTAATATACTAAATTATTATTCATGTGAGTGTCGATCCACATTTCCAAAATATAAAATAAAGGATAGGTAAATATTTATATCCCATAAAAAATTTAATAGGTTTTTGTGAAATTTTAAACAATATCATTCTTTTTAACCCCTTCGTCATCCAATTTTAACCATAATAGTGGAAACCATGTTTTCAATACATAATGATTATAAATTTTCTATATGTTAAAAAGTGTCTCAGACATGGAAAAGGGGTGAAATTTTAGATCTCATACCATCGCCATTTTCTTATATTAATATTTTAATTATTTTATTGTTATCTAAACAAATATTATTTAACATAAGATACAATTAATGTAATTTTAAAACAATTCAAATATTCGAAAACTATAGACAACCTAAAATCACAAAAATTAAAATCTAAACTCATTCCCCATAACGTATTAAATAAAATTAATAAAATTATTATTTTTAATATACAATTTATCAAAAATTATTACTTTTAATTGCATAAAAATTATTTAATATGAACATTATACTACAAGTAGTGGTAATATTTTAGTGTTGTGTATGAATTTAATATAAATATAACATCACTACAATATAAAAATTGATTATCATAAGAAAATAAAATAAAATTCCTTCAGAATAAAATTTTATATTATTTCATTCAATTTTCATATGCTTTTTTATCATATGATTGGAATTAAAATCAAGATAGGGACATTATTGAAGTTTCAATTAGAAAAATGGTACTTTTTGAAACAAATATCTCCAAAAAGCATAATTTCTAAGATTTAATGGTTTGATCAAATTATACACATTATATATTATAATTGTTAGTGTATAAATGATTTTAAAGTCATATTCTATATTTTTATTCTTATTTATCAATTTTTTCCTTCACCGAGGTGATAAATTTATCATTAGAAAATATTAATTATTCCTAAAAAGGTATCATATTAACCAAATTTTGAATTCATAATTCCTAATATTAAACCCATTTTTCAAGATTAAAATTAAACAAATGGACAAAATTCATTTTAAAATCAGCGCACAATACAAAAGAAATCATTTTTATAAAAATATGTTTTATGTATAAAACTATATTTATTCTTATCCCATGACTAGTAAAAAGGATTATAAAAATTCTAAAACATTTTATTTATTATATAATACATTAATTTCATTAAAATAATTCATTAATAATCATTATTTTAATTTATTCGTGAAAATTTCACTTCTTTTATAAATATATTTTTGGATTAAATTTTTTAAAAAAAATACATTTATCATTTGGAAGCCAATGAAGTAGTCCTATATATGTTTTAAAAACTTAATTTTATATTTTATATAGTCTTGTTAAAAACCCACTAATAACGAGGATAGGTAATCACTATCACATTAAATAATAATATTTCAATATTATATCACAGTTTTTAAACTAAGTGTTTCATGTAAGGACAATTATTATGGAAATTATATTTATCCAAATGGAAAAATATCATAAAATCAATGAGTGTTACTCAAATACATTGAAATAATTATTTTATGATATCATTTTTCTATGGTAGTACCTTTAAGGGATGGTTAGAGAGTGGTTAATATCAATTTTGGTTTCAAGGGATATTTTTTATTCAATTGGTTATGTGAGAGTTTGTTAATTAAGAGTTTATTGTTTCACTTTTAGCAATAAAAAATGGTGTTCTTATGTTGTATAATTCCATGAAGATTCACATTGAGTGGCTAGGTATTAAAGGATTATTGGGGATATTTTTTCGGTAATGCATAGTGTTGTATAAAATGAATGAATTGTGTCATTTTACCTATGTTTTAATACATTAATTAGATATTCATGAGTGTATTTAGTAGGATATATAAAGGCATTCCATAACCAGTTATCCGTAATCAATTAAATTATGTAATTATATGTAGGTTATTAGTGTATATTTTCAAAATAATGACTCATTTTATAAAGATTAAGGATTCAAGTATTACAATCATTTTCTAGGAGAAGTGTGGAAGAGATAATGATGCTTCATTAGGGTTTTAAGATTATTATCTCTAATTAAGAAATTAATTTTACCATGAACCTGAAGACAATATTCAAGAATCATTTTCTATCCTAGTAATGATAATGAACTATGTGACATACTCTAATGGATAGATAGAAATTATAATAATTAAAATCCATAGGGAAATGTGACGTTCATACCATTTTTTTCATTCCTAGATTATATTTTCATCTTTGATTGAGTTTGAGTGCATAGATATTAGTCTGTATTCCCTTGAATTATATTTATGTATTAGTATGAGAATAGTATAAATATTTTATTCTATTGGACAGATATTTTTGAGTCACAGTTCCATGGACCTGATGTGGTGTAGGGAACAACCAAGAATGTTTATATGGTTAATGAGTTGATTGGGGAACCTCAAGACAATGAAATGTGTTTTCTTTATTGTTTATTGAGTTAGGGGTGTTGATTATTGAGTAAAGGCCTATGGTTTATTATTACAAAGTATATTCCTATGAAAATGTTACATTAATAATCTTTTATTAATATTAGAAATTTTCGGTTTCACAGTGATATACATCATGCCTCAAAAAACGTTTTATAGGCTGAATGAGGTTTTAGATGAGAATTATGAGTATAGAATTAGGATCCTAATATGTTTGAGCTTGATGGGAAACCACTTTGAGAGTGTAATTATATTCTGAAATAATGTGAGTATGAATTTTACATTACTCTGGAGATATGGGAAACCATGTTCCTATACATTTTTAGTTTTACAATAATTATATGTAAATATAAATTGTTTAGATTCAAATATTACCATTAATTCTCTATGCAATTAGCGGTGACTCATTGGATATCATTGATCATCTTTTTGTATTTGTTATTCCATAAATTAAACATATCTATCTTTTTAATATCTATGGTGATTAATCCTCTTATAATTTATTTTAAAATAATATTATTTCATGGGTATCCTATAATTGTTTTTGTTTTTTGGTTTACTATATAGTGGAATAAATTATCTGTGAAAGCGTTTCTTCAATAGTTTACTATGTTTTTATTGAGTCTTATTGGACTTGGAATGATCGTTTTCTCCTCATCCATTTATTGTGATCATGAAATATTTATTTATGATTTTAGTTACCAGACATATCCATTAAAATTCAAATACATTGTGGATATTATTGTTATTTTCTTCATTTTATTAATATTGATAATTTAGATAAATAAGATAATGAACTAGAAAAAATAAATAATAGGGAAAAGGGTGATTCACAAGTGACTTGTATATTTACATATAATTTTTCTACGGTTATATGTATCTATTATAGTTTAATATGATAGATACATTTTTTATTAAGAAATAGTTGAATCACCAAAAAATATGTTAAATCAAATAAAAAAAGTTAATAAACCAATGGTAGGGAAATTTGGATATTATAGTGATGTTACTTGTGTTGGATATTTTGATAGAAAATGATAATATGATAAGAAATTTTAATTTATTGATACTTTTTGATGAAATAATTGAGGTTTTTATGTAATAACATAACATGTTAATATATGAATTCCAATAAATGATTCATTTTGTCTCATATATTTCTCCCCACAGAACACCAAACAATAACTAAAACATGATAAGTTCAGATAAAAATATAAATATTCACTCTAAATATTAAATATTATCTTTTTAACTAGTAAAAATTAGTGGGAGTAAAAATGTATGATTTATATGATTAATTAAAACAAATATTAACTAAAATTAGAACAAAAATCCATTAGATTAAAAAAAATGAAAAATAAGATCCTTTAAATTTGAAAATGTTTTTTGATAAAAAAACATCACTTTTAAGAAAAATAAATTTCCATTTCACAAAAATGTGATTAAGGTTGATAAAATATAATTTATGAAAACAATTTTTCAGTACTAATATATTTATTAAATAATAATAAATATTAATGAGAATGGTTAGTAATCTCATAAGGCTATTATTCATATAAAAATACTTTATCATTACACATCACATTTATATTTAAATAATAAATTTTTAATTTTTTAAAATTTAAATTGAAATAAATTAACATAATTTTTGAATTTGGAATAGTAATATTATATTTTTATTATTTTTTAGTATTCTTTAAAAATAATGTTTATCTTGTAAAAATATTGTTTTTACAATTATCTTGATTTTTATGAAATATTTATATATAAGTATCGATTAGAAATTCATGAAATTTGATTACATTATAAAATAAATATTTATATATGAAACTAAAATTTTAAAAATAAAAGTTTCAATTTTAAAAAAAATATTTATTTGTTTTATGAGAGAAAAAATATTTTCTCAAAACAATTATACGTAATAAATTTTATATGAATATTAATTTTTTTCACATTTATAAATTTAATAAAAAGATTTTTATTTCTAATTTATAATAATTTAGTCCAAATTATATAATATCCAGTACTTTATTTTAGACATATTTTTTATGTTTCTTTAGGAATATTCTAATTTCTATAGTAAATGATAAAAAGGTAAAATAGTTATTGCAATATGAAGAAAGGATTGAAACATGATAAAAAAATATAAATAAATGTATTTAGGATGTTATTCACTAATGAATCTCTTACCATATAAAATATTTCTCAATTTTCTGGATGCATTAGTTGTTTAATATGTGATCCTTTATTATTATGTTGAATTATTTAAAAAATATAATTCCCACAAATTGTAAATGAGGCCTTTCACCACCATATCAAGGAACATATAAAAAATAAATATTTTCTTGAATAAACATAGTTTTTTTACTTCAAATAAAATAATATGTCCCACTATTTATATTATGTTCATTAGAGATTATCCTTTTTATTCTATTTCTATGGGATCATCTGTTGAAATGCCAATGTTCTCAACATAAGTAATCCCTTTAACATAGCATATTTCATTCATATTTTTATTTTTCAATCTATAATTAAGAAATACATATGATAACACACCAGTAATGGTTATATAATGAATTTTATTATTCTATATTTACAATATTTATTCACCATTTTCATTTTATTTTTCGATAAATAAAACCATTATTCATGCATTTTTTGGAATAACACCTTCACGAAACAACATGTTTCGTTTTCCATAAACACATTACAAGGAATTAATAAAAATTGAACTTAATAAATAATAATTATATATATATATATATATAATTTTTATTATTATGAAACATTAAATCTTATTACTCATTTCTCTCATTATATGAATAATAATATCATAAACTATATATATGTGCGGACTAAGACCTCCATTAAAATATTGATTTATATTTTCATTTCATCGTCACTTTATAGGGATGGTAAATGGGAAGATATTAAAGGTTCAATAGATTTTTAATGATATCAATATGTCTCTGATATATAAATCATTAGAACATATTGATTATATGGTATATGAATTATTATCGTTCATCCAATCATTTCAAATGAGCGAATGAAGTGGAAAAAACATATTCTTTCTATATAATAAAATTTTATATATTATCCTATCTATATAATTATTTATAATTCATATTTATCTTGTATTTAATAAACAAATAATATCATATGACTTTTTTGATGATTTTATAACTAAACAATCTCAAAATCATCAATTAATCATGCTATGATCACATTTGGGTCATTTTAACCACTAAAATGAAAAATAAAATTCATTTATAATATATATTTCTATTTTAACATATTAATTTCTATGAAATGAGTTACTTATGTGAAAATAATTTTCTAGTAATGCCATGAAAATATAAACATTTATATTTTTAGTAAAGAAAATACTTCTCTTTTGAAAAGGAAAACTAAAACCAATTTTTTGTCTATATGATCTTCATTGTATATGACCCAAATAATCATGAAATAAAATAATAACCTTATAATTATATTGTAACATCCATTAAAATACCATATAATATATAATAATGAATTATTTGGGATTAAAATAGATTTGAAAAAATATTTTAGGAAACTAGTTTAAACTGACAAAGACAGTTGACACCAAGTGATGGAAATTTATAAAAGCTACGTAAAATATATACACACTGAATGTTTATAAATGAATAGTATAAATAGTTATAGTTTTGAAAATTGTTCTTGGGTATGTATTTAATGAACTTAATTTAACTATTCTATATGTTTGGTGCAGGTGAAAAATGATTCCAGATCAAGGTATCATATTTCCTCCGAAATTACACTTTTTTAAATCAATTTATTATTATGCACATAATTTTATGTATGTGGTGTATATACTATCAATATTAAATAATATAAAATTAATTATACTTTAATAATTAAATTTTAATTTTTAATTTTATGGAGAAATTTAAAATGGGATTTGATTAATGCTTAAAAAAATGCAACAAGGGTTTTTTTGGGTCTGAATTATAAATTAATGACACATGATACATATTACCCACCATGATTAATTTAAATAGTTTTTAATTAATTTACTATACCATTTATATTATATAAATTATTTCCTCGTTTCTCATGGAATAAACTAAAGAAAATCTTATTGTTTTCATAAAATTGATTATTATTTAATTGATTCCCCAGTCATATCCGTTTTAATAACTCAAATATTGTTCCTTGGGTAATGATCATTCACATTGAATTTTTTTTTATATTTTGTGTAAATCATACCAATTTATTGTGTTGTGTTCAATTATATTATTTTGTACATTTTCACCATCTGAACTACCTTTTCAAATTTCTCATGATTCCGGGAGTATATTTCGAGTAAGTGATATTTAATACTCAAATCTTTTTTCTTTGATTTATAATGTTTCATCACGAAATTTTATATTACATGTACAAATTATCCCACACAAAAAATTATTATATGGTATTTTATAATCCCTTCATAGTAAATTATATTTTAATAAAAATTAATTACATCATATAATATTTTAATTTGTGTTTTAGAAAAATGGACTCTGAAAATAAAAATATGGATTTCTTTTCAAATTCACATATTTGGTAATCCTCTCCTCATTTATTCATGAAAATATTTATATCATATAAATGATTAATTATTATAGATATTTTAAAATTTATTGGGTTTTAATATATTTCATTAAAAATTTTAAAAAATTAAATTTGAATGTCACTTGTAAATTTATATTTTACATCAATGAATAATATTTTTTTCTAAAGTAGCATAATGTTTTTACATTCATTTGACATTCCAATTTTAAAACTATTTATAATAATTGATTTTATGTTTCATGATAAAAATATCTTACCACTTAGGGGATTCAACTCATGTTATCAAACAATTATATTCTTATGGAACCATTAGAAGAATTGTTTTATTATGGTGTTTTTCATTTATATCGACAATCCTAAATGTTTCCTTATTGCACTCGGGTTATATTCCATTGAAACCATACAAATTATATATCTACATATATTATTATCATTATTATTTTGGTATTTACATATCTATATACGTATTGATTTATATGGAGTGAGAATAAAATTTTTCATATATTATAATAGATGATGTTCACCTATAAATATTTTCATTTATTGACATGGTGAAAACTATTAGCATTCTCTATGTTGTTTATAAAATGTAGTAGACTATTGTAAAATTGATAAATTATTGTTTAAAAATAACTTTTCTTTTATTGATTTATTTTAACCCCATTATCCTCCTAATTGACAAATGGATAATTATTGATATTCTATATATTATTATTAAAATGGAGAATATAATTTACATATTGACTATATATTGCATGAGAATCGACATTCTTTGTAAGGGTGGGTTGTGATCAGGATATCTATTTATTATCACGGTAAAATTTATTTATATTATTCACTATTATAGACAAATAATGGAGTTTTATAATTTATGGTCATTCCATATAATTCGTTATACACATATATATTTGTTGTATTTATTAAAATACCCCTTATGGAATTATAGGAATAATCTTATTGACTCATATAGTGAATTAAATGGTCCTAACCAAATTATAATTCTAAATAATGTTTATATATCCCATTGATGAAACCATAGGTCTCATTCAAAAAACAAGATGTGTGTTTTTTATACCATGACAAATAAAAATTTATTAT
Source organism: Viscum album (assembly GCA_963277665.1). Lineage (NCBI taxonomy): Eukaryota > Viridiplantae > Streptophyta > Magnoliopsida > Santalales > Viscaceae > Viscum > Viscum album. The sequence continues at coordinate 1,388,384,962 of OY728126.1, read as the reverse complement.
TTTCCCCAATGGCCTTAAATAAAATTTCTTTATGTCTATAATGATGAATCCCATCAGTATAAGACCTGTAATACTCAAATTAATGGTTTCATTAATTTCCATTGATATATCCAGCACCCATATTCATGATTATTATAGATTCCTGTTTTATACTTATTCCATTAATAATATTTATGAAATGTTAATTCTATGTTTTCCATAGTTGTGGGTTTCCCCTTGTTGATAATTATAGGTCACCCATTCCTCCATTTGCATTACATAAATATATTAAAAAATGTATCACACATGAAATCTTTTTAAGGACAGATCATGAGAAAACATTTATATGATTATCTTAGGAATAGATATTTATTTTTTAATTTCATGTATAATGGTTATATTTCTTCTTGATACATTTAACATGGTCAATGCCGGTACTTTTTTCACTATTTATATAATGTTATAATCCTAATAAAATCATTGGGAAGAGAGAGGTTAAATGATCATTAATTATTTAATAATTAAGTAACATTATATCATGGATTTCATATATAGTATCAATGTGATAATGTAAAGTATGCATGTATTACACCAGAAGTATGATTGTATGTCCTGAGTATACAGTTGGAATCAAATGAAAGTATGAGAAAACATTTGAGATTTGGATATCAATTAAGGATAATTTAATTTTATATATGTCATGGGTGATCCAAATTTCAATGTTATATACAAACCTATTCACTAGTATAGGATTTAATACTACACACATCACTAGAAACTCTATGGGGATAGTATTTAGAAATCGCATTCTATTTATAATCAAATTTGAAGGATTTGTGAATGATTTGTCCAAATTACATTAAATATTCAAATAGGATGTTGACCCTGTATAACCAAATATTGAACAAAGAGATTCATATGTTTCCCTATATGTATTATATATTAATTATAAATCATTAAAAATTGAATCCATTTTCAAAATGATGTTTTAATATTTGTATTTTATATATTATCATAACCATTATTTTCTTTTAGAATTTGGTTGAAATTGTATCCTAGAATTGATTCTGAAAACCCTATATACCTAGATATCACTATACCTTTTAAATGAAAAAGGAATCCTACATAAAATATTTATAATCTTATTATCTTCACGATATTATGGAACATGTGAGTTTCTTAGTTTTACTGAAGTTAGTGAGGTTGAAATAATAATAGAAATTAATTGTTGATATTATTATCTACATAAATTCGGGATTAATATTTATTGATGGAATTATTTTATATGATATATTTATTTAGGTTTGTCTAAAAATATGAGGAATTATATTTAGTAGTTATTATTTAATGTATTTAAATTATCTATTAAATGGAATCAATTAGCCGTACCTTTTTAATGAAATATTTTTCAGATAACTATTATAAAAAAATTGATTATGGTATGAGCATATCTTTGTATTAATATATTCTGGATGTTGAGGTAATGGAGGAATTAAATTTTTTGATAACTTCAATTTAGATAATTTTTAAATGATTGTAATTGATTCTAAAATTAATGAAATTGTGATCCATGATATTTTTGGTAATGTGCATCAAAATTTTTGGGATTACAACATATATTTTCTTGTATGAGAAAAAATGAATGTATGAATGGATAAACATGTTATATGTATTCTAAGGAGATTACAATAGATTAAATATTAGAGGATAAAATTCAAAAAGTGAAAATTTCAACAATAAAATCCCCAAAATTCTTTTGTAAGGGATAACTAAAACATTGGGGATGTTGTTTTTTCAATAGGGGGAGAATATAACATCTCGATATATTAACATATGAATTCCATTAGATGAGTCAATGTGTTGATATATTACTCCACATGAAACACCAAACATAAACACAACTTTGATATATTAAAAAATAAATATGAATAATATATATTAATATTAAAACCTATCAATTAAATTATATTGAATTAATATTTGTATTTTCGTTATAAAATATAAATTTAAATAAAACAATTAATACATTTAATATGAATGAATGTTTATTAAATTACATAAAAGTACTAATAAGATCAATTTTTTAAGTATGTATTTTTCTAAAAATTTTCTTATATATTTGAAATTTATATTTATTTCATTAAGAAATTTATTAAAGAAGATATAATATATTTTATATGAATAATTGGATAATTACTAATCAATTATTAAGTTATAGATTGTAGGAATGATAAATAATATTATTATATATTTATAAAAATTATTTTTAATTGTATCCCACCTTTTTCTTTAAAATTTAAATTTCTAAAATTAAAAATTTTAATTTGGAAAAATGATAATCATTATTGGATTATGAACAATAATAGAGGATAAATATAAATTTAGAGTATTTTCATAAAAATAATTTTTAATTAAAAATATTGTTTTTACAAATAACAACACTTTTTTAATGTTCTTTATGTGTATTTACGAAATTGAAAATTAATTAAACACTTTCTAATAATAAATATATTTTTTTATGTGACATTATAAATGTAAAAATGGTGATTTCAGTTTTAAAAAACAAATTTGATATTATAGAGGAAAAGTTTTTTACATAAAAGTGTTTTCTGAACAGTAGATATATAAATATTAATTTTTTTAACATTTTTCAAAATGGAATAAAATTAAATGGATTTAAAATTTAGGGTAAGTGGTTCCAAATACAATAATAAAGACCACATTGTTTTAAGTATGAATATTATGATACCTTTTGTAAGAGATTGTTACCACAATAAAAGAAAATATGTTAAAAATAATAATTTGATGGTTGAAGGCTTGGAAAATGAAAACAAATTCAATATTTGAGGGAATGAAGTGGGTCTAAACCCCATCTCTTCAATACATAATGGTTCCTCAATTTTTTAGGAAAAATAATATTTTATAAGGTAAATTCATTATACTATGTTGAAATATTTTATAAAATATATATTTTCCGCAATTATAATATATTCTCATAACCAACCATTCATGAAACTTATAATAAATTAGTTTTCACATTAAACCTTACCCATTTTCCTTACTACAGAGTAACAAGTTTTTTTTAACATGAATTTTAAAACTAAAATAATTTCCTTGATTTTTTCCTAACCCAAAACACCTAATATGCTCTCTATATTTGATTTTGGAACTCAAAAAATTGATTCTTCACAATTTTATGTTCTATTTGATTTATTAAATCTCTTATGTAAAGTATAAGAAAATTTTTTACATGATATATTCTCCCATTCTCTCTATATCTATTTGAGAGTGGAGGATCCTAATTTGAATGATGGATTCAAATTTGGACTTGACGAGTTGTGTTTCTATGATTCTACAATGGTCTTTGTAGCCCTTTTCTCTCAATTGGTCAATCTTTTCAGGTTGTATATTGTTATTGATTGAGATACATGGTTTAGTAAATAAATTAACAGAAATTAGGACCTTTATTTTTTTAATATCTTGAAATGGTTTTCAAAATTTATTATAATGCTCGTTTTTTCATCCTTTATGAAATATTTCTGAATGAGTTTTTGTGTGTTTGTTTCTGATGAAACCTATTTTAAATTGGTGAATAAAAATAAGGTGTTTATTTTTGGAAAATTGAAATCCATTTAAATGAATTCCATGAAGAAAGGTTTTCATGGTGAAAAATATTATAAAAAGGGGATTAAATGTTTTTTAATTTAAATTAAATTATTTGGTTTAAAAGGAATGAATTTTTTAATATACCATTTGATGATAATTTTCCAATGAAATATCATGTTTATGAAAATAAACATGGTTCTGGTCGAAATGACATTTGATATAATATCAGATTGACTGAATTGAATTATATCCACAATTTTAATTGATTATTATGATATAAACATAAATCAATATTTCACGTAATTTTTTGGAACCTTTTTACTTGAACAAACTAACAATGGGTGTAATTATCATATTATTATGACAGAATATAATGATATATGACAATTTATCATATAATATTTTTCAGTTTATTTTTTATAGAAATTATTGCTCAACCATAATTTAGAAAAGAAAAATATATATACCTAATTTAAAAGAATTTTACTATTTTACATATTTTATAATTTTAATTGAAGAAATTTTTCAATGCTTTGTTAACAGAGAATTTTGAAAATTTTACCATGACACATTTTTTTTAAATTCAATATTTTTGGATAATGTGATATGAAACAAATTATGGATTTATTAATGGAATCCTAATGTGAAATTTCAAAAAAATACATTTTCATTCAATTTTTTGTATATTTTCTTATTCCAAGTCATAGAAAAATGAAACTGCCACTAATAGATGGTGTATGTGCATGATTAGTAAGACCATTGGTGTGGATTTAACCTAGGAGGTATATTTATTATACTTTTAATATGTTGAATCTAGGATGAAATAATGATGGTTTTTGTGATGGAATTTGTTGAACGACTATTTTTGTTATGTTACATGACTGCTTGATAGTTTATCATTTTATTTACAAATTTTTATTTATCATTATGTCTTGTATATATGTATAGAAAAAATTACCATATTTATTAGTTTATGTACTATTTCAAATGTCAATATCATTTAGATTTTTAACACCCTTTAAGAAGTTTCATAATTGATTCGGGTATCATTTAAAAAGGTAATAATGGTTGGTTGAAGAAAAATTGGTATGAGATGCCAGTGTACCTTTTATTTGATGTCATTTTTTAGTTTATGTTGCATAAGAAAATATGAAACTTGATTTTAAAGACCTAATTGATAAGTTATGAGATTTTTCATGGAAAAAATATTCATTACAATAGTTATATTGTCATGGGTTGTCGGGAAAAGTGTTTTTGATGAAACGATTTATCTATTTTTAATCTATTTCAAATATTGGACCTAAGAATTATCATTTCGAGTTTGATTCTGATTCATATAGTTAATGATCTTTTGTATCTTATATTATTAACAACTTTTTATCTATTCATATCTTATACTACCATTTCCATAAGAATAAATTTATTCACACCTAGGGAGATAGATTCCGATGAACTATTGAAAGTGAGTGATTCAATTAAACAAAACCTATTTAGACATTGTGGTGTCTATGGTCTATTTTCTGTTAGGTTACTACACCTATTCTCATTGTGTTTTTAGAGGTTTCACCTATGATGGATAACATGGGAGATCATTACAAAGGGTTTATTCATCTCAAACCCCCATATTTACATGGTAACAATGATCCATAGAATGAAACATAGTTAGTGAATATGGTTGAAAAAGTATTTGATTTTTTAGAGATTATTGATTCTATTCAAGAGTGGTGTTTCAACATCAAACATCATGGGAATGGAAAAAGGTAGGATAATTTTACTTTTTCTACTAGGAATATTGTGGGAATCAACTTGGAAGTCTTTAGGGAAATTTTCCTAGTGATTTTTTTTCATTAATAAATTATATTTTTTAAGTATATAGATCACCAAAAACATGATAAAGGTGAACATATAGTAACCTAGTACCCTATCCATTTATCCAGATATTTCATTTATCACTTGAGGTAGTGTTGATTGGGAAGCTATTAGACCAATGGTTTGAGAAGGGTCTTCATGAAGATATCTGATTTCACGTATTCTTTTTGAAGTACACCTGACATGAGGAGAACGTAGATTTAGATTTTATAGAGCATCATGACTTGGCTAGTATGTCTGGTCTAAAAGGGGTTCTAAAGAATCCATGGAATATATTTAGTATTCCCAATAAGGTGATGATTAAGAGGAATTATTCTCATTGTTGAGTCTATTCGGCTGGCTCTAAAAAGTAGGTATATTCTAATTATACAACATTATATATTAAAGGAAAATGGACATGTTTCCACTATGGAAATTATTTTCACTCAATGAAAACCTGAATGAAGCCAATGAAGATCTATATCTCGTATGGATTCTTATTCCACATAAATAGTATTTTCCATTTTTCTACCACTCTTAATAGTCATATGGTTCTTGAGAGTATAATGATTATCATTGTGATGTCATGTGCTTAATGAAAAAGGGTTCTAGAAATAGAAATAAAATAAATAATCATTATGTCAGGGATGAGTATTATGTGGAAGATAATAGTGTCCCTATGATAGAGAGTGATACTATTAGAATAATTTGATCTTTAGTGAATTCTTTATTTTATATTGGTTCCATTATATCTTTTGTGTTTATATCTAGTGTTCAATTCTGGAATATTTTTATAGAGATTATTCCATATGTAATATATATTTTTATTCCTATCATGATTAAGATAGAGTTGGGTCATTTATTTCATTCATTTAAATTCTTATTATCAAAAACTAATCTTTCCTACGACTTTTTGGTTACCTATATGAATCCTCTAGATTTTATTCTATGGATGGATTGATAGATTTATCATAAATCGCATATCCATTACTATATTTTTTAGAACACCATTAATTCCTAAGATGAGGCATGCCATGATTTTCATGTTTAATGGGACCTGAAGCCTAGCCAAGACAAGACACCAATACTTGATCTATGATGGATGTTTTTAATGATTTACTTTCAACTAGATCGAGAATCATTGTATTTTAATCATCCTACAGTATGAAATGTGTTTCTTGATATTTTTGAATATTAACATTTAAATTTTCTCCTAGTGATGGAGTTAGAGAATTATATGATTTTTTGCCAGTACCAACAACATTTAAAAAATCTATAACAAATTGAACTAGATAAATGGAATGAGGTAAAGAATCAGATGGATTATTTTTTTATCCAAAGGCTTCATTTGATCTAGTGTATCACCATGGCTGGTTGTAGTTATGTTTTCACATAGGATAATGAAACCCTTCAACATTATGATGATTACTAGAGTCTCAACCTGACCACAGTTAATAATAAATATAAATTATCCCAATATGATAATTTTATGGAGCAACTAAAAGGGTTAAAGTTGGTATTAATGTTTAATCATCAATCTGGTTATCAGCAAATTACTATCAATGATTATGATATCCTGAATACTATTTAAGGAGAATTTATGTCTTTAATGAGAACCCAGTAATGGAATTTGATCCAACAAATTCTCATATTGGGTTTATCGCATTGATGAACATTATTTTTAACAATTACATCAACTCTATTGTGTTGTAGTTTTTCAATTTCATCTTGCATTACTCCAAGGATAAGAACGATCATGTGAATCATAGGATATAATTTCTAGAAATTTTTAGAAATCATAAACCTTTAAGAAATCATTCCTAGTAAAGTATTATGATTGATGAGGTAAAATTATTGGGACACATGGTTTCTCAACATGGAATTTCAGTTCATCTTTAGATGAAAATAATGTTCTATTTTGTAAGGAAATTAAAAACATCTTATGATTCTGGTCATCTTAGTATTATATTTCCATTACTAATATATTCATAGTACATTTATCCATGATATATTCTCTATTTACCACCCTTATGTTCATGGGATAAAAGTCCTTATGGTATATGACATATGAAAATTTCGTTGAAGAGTTTATGTTTCATTTGTCATCATAACCAATGTACACTATTCCTGAGATTGGTAAAGGACATTAGAACTTCTATAATAAAATAGGTCCAGGTTGGGGATAAATTCTTATGAAATTAGATTTGGTAGCGCCTTCTGGTTCTCAATAGTTCTAGAAACAAATGACAAACTGCACACCTAATATTCAAAAAAATCATAGCTTCTATGCATACTTTGAAGAGTTAGTATCATTAATTTTTTTGATGTTTTATATTCTACTGTTATTATAAAATAAAGACTTATAACTTATCTATTTTTTTATATTTTGACGATTTTATTAATGGAGTTCTAGTAATCTGTTTATTTCAAAATTTCAAATACTTATAGGAAGGGGAATGCAATTTTTAATAATTTTAGAAGGAAACATCAATCCTATATCCAAAACTAATATTTTGTGTAATGTAATCTAACGACACTTTTTTTTTGTTCCCAATTGTGGGATTAGGTGGATGAGACTGAGCATCATTTAAACATATAGAATCCATACTCTGTGAGATGGTTCTGTTTGAACAATATCTTAATAATGCAGTTTTAGGAATTAAAGACTATTTATATTAGGGAGATCATTAGTTAATAACATTTATTAACATGGGGGTATCCTTTGATTTCAATGATGGTTTGTCATACCCATTACCTTAAAAAATGTAGTGATAGGTGATATCTATAATTCTTAGTTAGTGGTACACCCATACACTATGGAGATGTTTGATGAAATGAGTCAAATATTCAAGTGGATAGTTATAAATTGAGACATAATTTATTTTATTCCAATTTTAATACTTATCATGAGATTCGTGTAATAAACCTCAGTACTATTGGTTTTCTTCATCCTCATGTAGATCAATAAATGGTATCAAATGAGATTTCAATGTACTATGTTATCGAGTATATTTATATACCTTGATGAAAAAATATTATATAGTTTGTAATAGAATACATAAAAAACATGTTTAATTCACTCCAATTCATGACACGAACAATTTTGAAGACTTGGGAAATTTTTATATTTATATAGATAAATATGGTAGTCATATTTCATCAATTTTCATCTAATATTTCTTCTGATTGGTATCCCCTATTCAATTCATGTTCTATGAAGGGATATTAGGATGTGATGAGATCCTAGGTAATGTTTTTCACAATGTACTGTGCTTATATAGATGGTCTGATAGAATGGGTTACAGATGTTATGATGGTAAATATCCATGTTTTTTTTGGTATATTTTAGAGGATTATTGGATTTCCACTTAGTTCTGATCCAGTTTTCTTTTGATAATGGTTACAAATAATATATTAGTATGTAACCCTTCTATGAATTTCATGTCCATGATTTTTGATATCCACATTATTGGTGGGATGTTGGTGTGGCTTCCCTAGTTAGTATTATTTGGGTTAAAGTAATGATGTAAAATATTCTGTCAATTCATCCCAAAACAGAAATTGGGAAAATGTAATTATAGACCCCATGTTGAAAATTTTCACTGCCCTTTGTATTTATCTAACGACGGACAAGTGTATTTAAAATTTAAAACTATTAATGGTCATTGAAGGAATGAAAAATTTGAATATTTATCATTGAGATACATGGGACTATTTGAGTTTATTGAGAATATTAGTAAGGCTTCTTACAATTTATATTTTCATCCTCAGATGTAATAGATCTATAATGTGTTCAATGTGTCACATATTATAATGTATCTCTTAGACTGGTGTTATTTAATGATATGAGAGGAACTTGGTGTCGAACCTAATATATGTATGATTTAGTAAACAATATGGAATTTTTATACATAGATTATAGTTATTCCGGGAAAATTTATACTTTTATTTTGAGTTTTTTTGACAACATTTTTGATTCACATGAGACCTAGGATATAGGGAACTAATGAAAGAGTATTAGAATCATATAATTGAAAATGAGTATTATTAACCAACATTCTAATAGTAGAAAGAGTTTTTAGTAATTAAATGAATTATATTTCCAATGCAATTGATAATGAAACCTGTTTTTTTGTTAATTATGTTATTTTCTGGGTGATCTATATTTGTGCCTCCTGACTCTTAGTTATAAATGAAATTTCCTAGTTTTTACCCTATTTTTATATTAAATGGGTTGTGGGAGGGTACAATTATCCTAGTTTAAGAGGTTTAGTGATGATCGTGGGACTTATGCCTGAGATTTGACAAGACTACATAGCCAAAATTACCAAAAGAGGTGCAATAGTTGGCTAGTGAGCCCCAATAACAAGCCGATGGAGGGTTGCATGAAAGATTTCAAATAGTAACCACACTAACCAGTTGGTTGGATGTCCAATGGAAAATGAATTATACCAATTTCACCATTTATCCAATTGAGGAAACTAAATAGTTGGTGACAGTAGAAATTCTAGATTTCATTAGGGAAGTACCAACTTTTTTGCCTCTGTTTTAAATCTAAAACTCATATCTTAAATTGTATTTTACCCTATACAACAATGGAATCTTTAAAGATGATTTTGACTCTTCCATAACTGATTATTTATATTGAAACGTGTTTATTGATGTTTTTTTATCTATTTTGGTAATTTTAAAACCATTTTGATCATAATGTCAACTCCCCATCTCCTTCTCTCCCTCTATTAGAGAGAGGGATCCTCATACTATTGATGGATCCAGATCATGACAGGAAGAAATATACTTCTAAAATTAATTATTGATATTTTTATCACTTTTCTCTCTATTAGTGGATCAAATGTTGGTGTTTTCCCCCATGATAGATGTGTTTTGTTTCATAAGGAAATCTACAGTAATTAAATATTTTAATGATTGTTGATTATGAAATAGTTTTCTAATTGAATTTTAATATTTATTTTATGATCCTTAATAAATGATTTGGAAACTAAATCAATTATAGTGTGTATGGGATTAAAAATCATTGAAAAGTAAATTTGAAAATAAGGTGTTGATTTTTAAATCAATTAAATTGATTCCAAAAAATGATTTGATGAAATATTTTGGAGATGGAATTTAGGGGGAACAGTTAAAAAATATTTTTCTTCTTTGAAATGAAATTATTTTTACGAAAAGCATGTTTTTATAAAGTATCCTTTTTTATATTGGTTTTGAAATGAAATATAATTTTTTGATCCTGAACATGAGACTGATTTAAATTTCACATGAAATATTTTCAGATTGATTAATTTAAATGATATGTCCGTGTATGACTAATAACCATGAAGAACACAAAAAGTCTCATTTCAATGAGATTACATAGTTCCTTTTAGCCATAGAAAATTATCCTTGGGCTCATTACCACAGTTTTGTGATTAAAAATTCTAAAACCTCCTATGATAAAATGATATGTTTATTAAACCTTGTTTTTTTAAAATCATTTACTCATGAATGATTTTATAAATATTCTTTTATATTTTTTAATTTTTGTGAAGTGATATTTATTACATGTTCAATAATTTTCATTGAAATCATAGTAAAGAATGATTAACTTTGAATTTTTAAATTCCACTTTACGTCATTTTATATAAAATTTAGTGTATTTTTTTCTGATATAGACATATTTATGGAATTATTTGAGTAATCTTATTTTTCAATTTTTCTCACACCCTGCCTTTACATTTTCAAGATGTTTAATATTTTCTTATACCATGTAAAACTAAATGAGAAACACCAATCAGAGGTGATGTAATATCTACATTAGTGATACCTTTGTGGTTAATGATGATTGGTAGAGCTTCTTATTCGACTAACTACACAGTGATTAAGCGTTTATGTATTAATGGTTGATATGATGATTCTTGTTGATGTACTATTTTTAGAGTTTTATCTATGTAGTCATGGTATTATTTACATGAGAATTATAAGGAATAATGACTATATTTTATTTATATCAAAAAATTCATCTTTATGAGTTATTCCTATGTAAAAATAATTTCAGAGATTCTTTCACTGACTACCAACAACTAGTTGTCAGCATTAGAAGGTCGGGAACACTCTTCCGGCAAAGTAAAAATTCATTCATGTAACATATATGTGGGTTAAAAGGTAGTTTTGGGACACTCACTCTATTTATCTTCTTAATTCATGATATTATCATATTTTATCCAATTAAAAGTGATCCTCCAAGGAAGTTTCAATGTTCTAAAGGCGAGTAATAATTTTTAATCAACTACTTTTTTATTTTACATTCTATTTTTAATATTAAAACACATATATAATTATATAAGTATTTCAAACACATATTTTAATATTATCCCATTTTAATATTAAGTAATAACATTTCACATTTTTCGTTATGAAATATATTCTACAATTCATGTTCGGGGCATACTACAACCTCTATGATGCAACATGATTTATTTTCATTCACTACCAAACAAGGATAGTCTAAAATTGATATTTAAAAATAATTATGATAATTATATTTTTTATTATTCTAAAACATTAAACTATAGTACTCATTTATCACATTTTTTATAAAACTAAATCCTTAACCAAGTGTATGAGTGGACTACTACCTCCATAAAAATATAGTTTTTTGTATTTAATTTCATCACCTCATTATATTGATAGTCATGAAGAAGTGATCAATGTATAACGATGATGTTTATTATATAATTATGTGTATATTATAGAATATCATATTACCTATTAGTGATAATATCAATAAATGATTATCATGAATTCAATCCTTTAAAACGAGAACACTAAGAGGATAACAATATATTCATTATATGTATTTATATCATGTATGACTATTAGAAATATATTTTATAATTTAATAAGATATATATATATATATACATATATATATGTTTGTGTGTGTTTGTAAATATTTTCTTCTTCTTTAATAGATATATCAAAATTTATCTCATAATTTAAAACAACAACATTCATAAATTAAGAATCACTAAAACATCACCATTGATGATATCATCTTCATTATTATTATTGAAACCTACTGTTGAATGTTATTAGGAAATTATAAATGTCATAGAACATTTATTCTTGTACCAAAGGTGAAAATTAATGTCACACATTGGATATATAAGATATACCGACTCATATTTTATGAAACTTATTAAAAGAGATAAAGATTACTCTAAAATAAATGGGGAAAATGTGTAAAAACAAACTAGCATATAATTTATATATTTATTTATATAATGTTTAAAAATAAATATTACAAAATATTACAGTATGAAAATAATTTTTTTATGTATTTAATCATCTTAATATAATTATACAGTAATTTGTTTTAAGTAAAGAATGAACCAAATCGAGGTATGGTTTTTCACCTTAAACTCTTATCTTTTAGAAGTATTTAGTATTATGAAACTAATTTCATTAATATGTTTTAGGTAATAGATATTTTATATATAATATATTTAATTATCTTTGATCATGGGATTATAATTCCTTATACATGAAAAATATTTCAATGAGTTTTTATTAATGTGTTACCCATGTTTAAATACATTTCTAGGTCATGATTTTGATTCTCAAAGACATGATACAGGTTTTATACCATGATTACTTTCTATAGTGTTCTATTTATTTATAGTCCCAAAATTATTCATTAGATTATTTACATTAAAATAATTTTATAAACTATCCAAACAAGAATATTTTAATCAAATTTTTTTTTACTCAAGTGTTACATTAGTTGTAAGGGTTTTTGGGAAGTCAATTTCTGGTCACATAGTTAGGACCAGTCACACCGAATTATTTAACCTATTTTTGGTTGATTATACCCTTTGACATAATTATATGGTATTATACCATTTCATACATTATTAACAAAAATATCATTTTTTTCATATTTCATGATTCATGGGGAGTGTTGCTGATAAGAAAAACTAATAACTCATATCTCATATCTTTTTGTTGTTGTATATCATTTTGAACATTGTTTTTCCATGATTGGGTTATCCATCTATAATATATTTTTATATGATATTCCAAATTTCAATTTTGGAAATTTATGTTTCAAAACAAATTATCATTTTATAACTATTATCAAACATGTAAATTTACATAATTTTAATATAAAAATATATAAGTAGATTTTCTATTTAATTGTAATAGGTTTTGTATTTTCCTTCTCATTTATACTAGAGAAACATTATCTCGTTAAAAATTTATATTATTGGATATTCATTTAAAATTTATCAGTTTTTGAATTGTATTACATAAATTTTTTATAATTGATCTTTGATGGAGACAAATAATGTTCAATTTTATGTTAATAGGAAAATAGTTTTCCAAATATCATTAATATTTTAGTTTTATTTCCCTTATAATATTCAAAAAGAATTTCTATATTTGAGATCCTTTCAGTATATATATGTTATCATATTTTACTAAACATCTATCCCCTATTTCATTGTTTCACTATAGTTTTGTTCTCTTTAAACCATCCAACACCATTCTCTAGAATTTTTATGATCAATATAATTCTATTAGTATCATATGAATATATTAAATAATTAAAATGGTTTAAAGATCAAATTTTACATAATTTATAATAGATGATGATCACTAAGAGCTCATGAACCACAACCTAGTTGGTGATGAATTCCTAAGTGCATCCAGGTAACACGGGATCAAATCCAGGCGGAGGCTAATATCTAGGGTATTATAAAAGGCACTATTTGGAATTGTAGCAGTCGACAATATTCCCCCATTTGTGCCTTCAGGAAACCGATTTTTTCCCTCGAAACCTTTAAGGCCTTTGGGCCACCCATGCCTTTTGGTCAATAAGGCCTTAGGGCCATATCAAGGCCTTCAAAACACCTTAAGTGCAAATGAAAAACAAAAAACCTACAAGGAAATAGCTCTAGAAGGAGGGTGAGCAAGGATCTTTCACCATAACAGAAGCTAATTACATTGCATGAATGATTGTCCATAGAACATGCCATTGGGATAAGCCCATGCATGCACGGAAATGACTAGCTAAGCAGCCATTTGAAGGAGGAGAGCTAATTTCACAATGAAGATGTTGGGGAGGAGAAGTTCCATGTAGTTAGTTAGGGTTGTATGTATTGTTTGAAGCTTATAGGAAATGAATTTCTCTATGGACTGCGGGCCATGTAATACATATGCATACGACACCTGTAAGGGTTCCACATCTCCCTTTTAAAGGTGGGTTATCAAAAATCAATAAAAAATGAAAGCCATCGAGCCATGGGAGGAGGATGTTCGCTAAGAAATAATGTTAGTCAATTGACAATGGGAGAAGTATTATAATTAAAAATGATGTTATTAAAATACTGATGATTATTAACATGTTTTATATGTATTTAATAACCATCATCCTTCATACTCTAGATTGTTTTTATCCTGTTAAACTATTTATTTACATGGGAAAAATTATTATCATTATATATATTTTTGTTTCAATATGAATGATTATTATTCTGTTAGCTATATATTGTTTAACCATCCATATCTTTTCTCATTATGGGTTATGATCATGTTATTCCAATATTAACCTGGGTGGATGTATTTACATTATTGATTATTTTTTCTGGCCTATAATAAGTTCGTAACAACATTTAGTATCTTTAATCATATGGATAATCATATTTTATTTAGAAAGTGGTTCTATAGGTAATTATAAATAAATTATTATTTAAATTAATTGTAAATTCATAATACATTATCAAGTTATTGGTAGGGGTTATAATTATATATACATTAGATTCATAAAATGTCTCATAAATGAAAAATGGATGCGCTTTGGTTTATACCTCTCCCCATAAAAAGATAGTTTCTTAACATAAGTCCTTGACCATATGTTATTTAAGTCTAACATTATCAATTCCATTAGTATGGGATCAGTACTGTTGATATCCTTGTTTTGGTGTGGATATAGAATGCTCTATGTTTAATATTTATTAACGATTCATTATTTTTTTATTCCCTCTATAATATTTATTCCATCTTTAAAAATAAATTTTCCCTCAGATGTATTTTTTTCACTTATTGAGCATTTGAGTTAATCCCTTATTATATTTCAATTTATACAGATTAATGAAAAATATAATACTTGTATCAATTTTATAATTATAAACCATTTGAAATAGTATATGGGAGATGTTTAGAATTCATTACATATTAATTAGTATTGTATATAATAAATAATACCACTTAAAAATAATATAGATTTTTTAAAAAATTATTTTCTCAAAACTATACAAAGAAAAAACCTAAAATATATTATTATGATTTAATATATAAAATATTAATTATTTATTTTTTTAATTAGTAATAGTTATTTTTTTCATATCTAGTATCAATGTGAGTATATAAATTATCTTTTTATGGCTTTAAATATGGGATTATGGGTTTTGGGAATCACTATTTGCTGTTATTATTCTCATTTTTATCCAATGATTTAGCCATTTTGTGGATTTTTATAGTTAAAAATGGTGATAATATTATGAATTTGATGTCCTTATTAAGGATTTTTAGGGTTTTGTGTTAATTGTGGTAGTATAGTGATTGATTTAGAATTATAAATGCAACACCCAAAATGATTAATATATAAAAATCATATTTGATAGCAAGTGTGACATGCAACACAAAGCTTAAAAAAGATTATAAAATTAAAATATAACTTTTGTTACACATGATATTGTGTTTCTTCAATAACTTGCATTACAATCATGACATGTTTTTACCAAAAAACAATATACTATTATATTATTATATTACATGATAGTAATAAAAAATCTTTTTAAATGGAGAGTATAAATATAATTAACTATTTTTTGAAAATATATTGTTTACACACATTTATGGCAATCAATTATAAAGAAGAAATATTTTGGTAAGAATTATGTTTTCCTAAAATATAGATTTTTTTTTCTTAGAAAAAAAAATTAAAATTATTCATTAATACATTCATACAATTTATATGAACAAAATATATTTTTGGAAATATGAAAAACAAAATTGGTTTAGTGTTAGTTTGTACAATATTTTTGAGAAGTATCTTTTTATTTGATAAATATTAAGAAACATTAAATTAAAATTAAAATATTCCTTTTCTTCTAAAAATATTAAAATCTTAAATTATATTTAGGATTGGTTTTAAAGTCACAATATATCAACAAAAAAAAATATTCTCTAATGTACATCATCAAAAAAAATTCTATATTGAAATTTGAAAGAAATAAATTGTAAGATTATGAGCATTTTAACTTTAAAATAATGATATCTCATAATTTCTATGAAATTAATTATAAATTAAATTATATCACTTATTTTATTTGAAATTGGAAAAATGGATTCCATATTTGGAATTTGTTGTAACTATATATTACCTAACTACGAAGTATGTTTAAAAAAATTATATTCCTTTATTGTTGAGAAAGTATTGTTGATCATTAGATTTAGAGGATACCTATAATGGGGGAATTATAATATTTTTTGGGATTTTCAGAAGAAACATATAGTTTCTTCTATTCTCTGTGTAGTTTCATGTGATGTAATTGAATTGAAGAATGTGTAATGGTCATCATACAGTTCCTTTGAACTAAATACCAAGGAAATACAATTTCACACGTCACATAACAGTACCACATCATGTAATGATAAATGAATAATTTTTTAAACCAAGAAGATGTGGTTTTTCTAACAAAATAAAATGAAATAATTTGACAATGTGTAAGAAATAACTATCCATGTGACTCCATATGTTTTTAGTGGTGTCATATGGCTGTTTGAGTTAGAGTTATCTTTT
The DNA here is from genome assembly GCA_963277665.1 of Viscum album. Lineage (NCBI taxonomy): Eukaryota > Viridiplantae > Streptophyta > Magnoliopsida > Santalales > Viscaceae > Viscum > Viscum album. Next base: position 1,388,367,666 of record OY728126.1, on the reverse strand, counting down.
TCATCCACCTTTATAGCCAAATATCTTAACGTAGTCTATTTTTGGAGACTCTTATCCTTCTATACCACTCCTTTAAGGGAAATATCATAAGGACTAGTTGTTTCATCTTTTCAGTTATGCATTCCCTTTGGTTTGTTCCTCTTTTCTGCTCGTCGTACTTATTGTTGTTGGTATTTGTAATTAGATCATCGTTTCTATTAATAATTTTCAATCTTATATTGTGACTTGTCTTATGATGGTAGATATTGTGGTTTCTTATCCCTATTTTTAATGGAGGACATGTTTTCTTGGTCTTTGATTTAGGTGAATCTATTCAGGAATTTTAATTTTCTTAATTTCTTATTGTTCAATGTGATTAAATGAAATATGAAATAGAATTTACATTTCTAAAATTGAATAGAGTGTGGGTTCATGTTATGGAGAGTTTTTTTGTCTGAAAATGTATTTTCTAAACATGGAAATAGATTTTAAAACCCTAATGTATATTGGAATGACATCAAATTAGTTTCATGAAAATTTGATCATGATTTTCATAATATAAAATTGACCAATATTTCAAAGAGGGAAACATGGGTTCTTCAAGAAATACAAATAGGAAGGCATAGTTTTTGTGAATCTAGTAAGAGGTATCGTCTTAGATATCGATATAATATAGAGGGAATGATTGTTAGTTGGGTACAACCTTATTCCTTTTTATGATCTTGTCAGTCTAATACCTATATTGGCATAGGATGATGCCCGATTGGAAGGTGCATTATTATTTCTTCTTGTTTATTGGATAATAGATTATTTTATTAATGGTGTCTTATATATATAATTATATTTCTGTATGTTTAAAATATTTTTTTAAGGCTATAATGTTTCTGGATTTGGAAAATCTGACATAACATTTTTTGAAAACCAAAGGATTTTTTGAGAAATGTCTTCAATTTTTTTAAATTTATTAAAAATATTGTAAAAATATTTTTTAAAATTAAGAACATGTTAATTCATGATATTATAAACTGTATATATTTCATAGTTTTTTCTAACTATTCTTGATTTATCACAACTTATTATTACCTTTAGGAGGTTATATACCTTATATTTCAGCATAAAAATAAAGGAAATGAAATTTTGTAGAATTGATGCATCTGTTTACATCATTGATATGGTTTGGGAGGGATTAGAGGTGAAAATTGGTTTTCTGGAGTTTTATTAGTATATAATTTTAATATAACAAAATGTAAGGAATTTCAATAAGTTGTATCTCCCATTGTTTTTTCATTGTGCACTAGTTTTAGATGTTTTCTTCTTATATTTGAAATATAGTTTTTATCATTGTTAAACCTCACCCCATAATATGCTGACTGGGTACCTATTTAGGTTGGCCTATGATGGAATTCTATAATTGGGTATCATAGGCATTACTCTCCCTAAATTGTGTCTACACTTTATGAGTTGGATCTATGACTTCTATAAACATGGGTAGAATTTTTGTAATTTCTATAGAACGTGCAGAAAAGGGGCCTGTCCAGCTCACTCCTATGACTCAATCTGAGTTTCCAGGGGTGGACAAAAATTATTTAATCAGTTAAAGAACTGGTATTTATGATCATTTGAATTCATGGTGTTGGAAATATATTTAAATTCAATAGTATAATATATCTAGGAATTTTATGGGTGTAAGATCATCTGAATAAACTGTGTAGGTATATTATTTAAATGAACTGATACCTTTCAAAATATTTTTCCATATTTATTGTCAAACAGATAGTTTCATTAAATTATTTTCCTTTTAAATCATTTTTTATTAGAATTAATTGGTCAATGGTTTTTTAGTTTTCTCCATAATGATTGGTTATAGTATTTTTTTCACCATCAAATGCCCCCCTAAAATAGATCTTCCAAATATACAAGGGCAAGCTTTAAGGTAGGTTCAATAGGTGCATGCTCTAGGGGACAGTTTTTTGGTTGAAGCAATTATTTTTACTATTTAGGCAATATGGTTAGTGGGAGCTGTTAACCAAAGATTTGTTGTCCAGCATGACTTTGAATTTATAATGAATTATCCACCTATCTTCCATTTGGATAAATAAACCCCAGAATCAAATAATTGTCCTAAATAGACAGATATGATTATTATCTTTTTAAGGACTCATCATTATTTTTGGTTGTCTTTTCCAATTATATTTTCTAAGGGCTAGGAAGAGGATGGATTGACCTTATAGTGGAAGACAACTTTCGTTGTTGAATTTGTTGGGTTTCTTTTAATAAAATATTTAATCATATGTTTTATCATGATACATAATATATGATAAAGTCTTGGGAGTTTTTGACCTTGGAGAATGGGGAGTGTATCATTCTAGAGTACCCCACCCATTTTTTGGGGATAATGCATCTGGTACATAGATTTTAAAAAATTATTACAAGACGAAATTGTGGTTTTATTTGTGACTAATGGTTAATATTAGGTCAATTATGGTTATTTTTTTACTTCAATCACTATGGATGTATTAGATAAAGAAACTATAGATGGGGTTGACCCATCTGCAAGGCCTGGTTTTTTCGGAGCTCTAATTATTGTAGTATTTAGAGATGATGATTCTTTTAGTTATATAATGAATCACAAGAGTGTTCAGTTTTGTTCATGTATAGTATTAGGGGACTCTTCATGGAAGGATATATTATTTTCTACAAGTGTGGAAGGCATGGTCATACTAGGACTCATTTTGTAGAGGCTCATAGGACATACTATTTTTGTGGGTGAAATGGATATCTGAAATGTTTTCATAAAAGGTTTCCCAAGGAATTAATGTGTGATCCACTTCACCAAAGAGTTCATAAGATTATTTTAATTATCTTAAGCGTCATGGATCTCATTTTTTATCCAAGGGGGAAGTAGCGATGGTGATTTATAGATGTATTTAAGCGTAAAAGTGTGCATCATAGGAATTTGATGTATGACCAATTACTGTTACAAGTAAAATGTATATTTTGACTTATATAGTTCTATATTTTTTTTATATAGATTCGAATAATTCATTTATTTCATTAATTGTTTTTACATATGGGGTATAAGTTCAACCATTATGTCATTAATTTAGGATCATTCCATAACATTGGGAATGTGGATCAAACAATTTTTCAAGTGCCCCACATATCGTGTGCTGATTGACACTTTTAGGTGGATTGGGACTTCACAGTTTCTGATCATGACATCTTATGACCAATTATCTACAAAGCATAGATGATAAGGGTGAAGGTCTTAATATATTTCTATCCTCACCGGGTATGATTCTTATATTCTAATAGGGTAACTCATGTTTTTCCATGGTGATTGGGGCTCCAGATAAGTAATTCTAGGTACTTTTGATCCTTATGCAATTATTATATCATTCTAGTTATTGTAAATTTATCATGATACATTTCCTCTTTATTGGAAGGTAAAATACCATTTTTTTGGTGCATACAATGTGGTATTTCTGGATTATTTATCTGGTTTACCACCAAAGAATAATGTCATGTTTACTATTTACATGCTATCAAGAATGATTCCCATTTCAATTTCATCCGTTTGAATTTCAGCTATTGAGTTGGTGGAATATATGGTCTATCATGAATACATTGAGGTGAAAGGATTTATTTGTCCTAGAACTTCATTAGGGTATTCATATATACTCCATGGTATAGAGGCATAAATATGTCTCATGATTTGTACTGATTGTGGAAAGTTGAATCGGGTGACTGCTATGAACAAATTTTATTTACAGAAAATTTATGTTCTCTTTGATAAACTAATTGTGGATCATTAGTTTTAAATTAATTTCTTATAGTTACTGTACCATTAGTTGTGTGTATAATAGTAATAAATACCCAAGACATCATTTCAGTGTTTTTATGGTCATCTCATTTTTTTAGTTATTCAATTCAGACATAATGAAAATGATACAATATGTATCAATTTGATGAACCAAATCGTTCATTGTCTCATTCATTCTCAGTTTTTGTTTTGGTCATTGATGATATATTGGTTTAATCAAAGTCAAATCAGGAACGTTTAGACTATTTATATGTCATTATTCAAACCATGAAATTACATTATCTCTATGGTAAAACTTTCATGTTTGATTATTTGATCAGAGATGTAATGTTTTTCGGGCATGTGATATCAAAGAGGGTCATATCACTGAATCCAGAAAATGTATGTTCATTTATGTTCATGGAATAACAAAAAATGTATTTTATATCTGACGATTATTGTGTTTGGTTGGTTATTTCATACTATTTTTTTAGTCTTCTATATTCTTGCATCTCTAATGACAAATTTGACATACATGGGTGTAAAGATTGAGTGAAATGAAAAATTAAGATATCTATTTTGGAGTTAATGTTTCTATTAAACTCACCACCAGTGTTGATTCTCCCAAAACCATGATTTTGTTATGATGTTTATTTGCGATTCCACTGATATAGTTTTGGGGAGTGTCTTGATGTATGAAAAACCATTGGTGGGTTTTGTATTTTCATATTTATACCATCATAAGAAGAAATAACCTACCCATGATCCTGATTTCATAGTGGTTAGGCACACAATCAAGACGTGGAATTAGTATATATTTGGGGAATGATTTTCATTGTTTTTTGATAAAAAAACATTGATGTATGTTTTCAATTTGAGGGATATGATCCTGTGATATAGATGTTGGTTTAAATTTTTCCAAATCATTTATTTTTTATTTTATATAACCCCAAGAAAGTAAATGTGATTTTCGAGGAACTATATGGAGGTGTAATGATCCATATTGTGAAGGAATCAATTGAATAGGGGACTCTGATGATATTTTCTTTTGAGATGAAACTTGGATTGAAGGAGGTTGTGGATTTGTGTTATTGGATTCTATAAATATTGATACATATTTTTATGAGTGAGTTTGACTTGGTAAGATGTAGGAAACAAAAAGAAAATTCATAATAGAAATTCTAAATGGTGAGGAGTCCATGATAAAGTGGTCTTAGTCTCCCAATGGATCCTTCTGCTTCAGTAGAAGGTTAATAGTTTCTTTTCCCCTGAGGCTGGAGTTGTTAGACTATGAAAACCATTCATGTTGGTCTTTTGACTCTATGGATATAATTAAATACAATGATTTGAGACATTTCAATTGGTTTACAAGGTTTCTCAATTTTTAATGGGTTAATGAGGAACACCATACACCTTCATGTTTGTTGCATCCATTACACTTTTCTAATATAGATGTTGGATTAAATTTACATTGATTGCATTTTTTGGTTACCATTGAATCCAATTTTGAAGGATGTGAGTTGTGTGATTATAAAAGGAGTCAATAAATTGGATCATTTATATCGAATAAAAGAAAATTATGATACTAGAACATCTTGGAGAATTATATATATGGACTATTTGGAGACTTCATTGGGATCCCACATCAATTTTTATTGGGAATCGAGGTTCACATCCAGATTGTGGAAATATTTTCACGAGTTAATGTTTCCCAAAATGTAATTGAGCATGAATTATCATCAAAATATAGATGTATATATATAGGTATATCTAGGTTCATTAGTATATTCTATAAGATTTTGTGATTAATTTTTCATAGATGTTGGGAAATGAATTTTATTTTGGTTTATTATTCCAATAACAAAATTTATCCGGATTCTATTATGGTGGTTTTTATTGATTCTTTGTATGGATGACCATTCCTATCTCTCTTGTGATGGATAATGGTTATAGATATTTCCATGGTTGTTATAGGCCTTGTTTAGGAGACAACAGATATGGTGTAATTGATATAGATGTATTTGATCATGGTAGAGAGTCGTCAACTATCTTATATGGACCGCCAATGGTGGATGATCGTGATTATTGTTGGTGATGGGTTTTTATCAAGTTATCAACTCAAATGGGACTTCATTAGTTGGGTATGATGGGTATGTTATCACATAGGTTTTCAAGCCCCTTTGAGATCTCTACTAAAAAACCATCTATACCAATGTTTTTGAAAAATACTGTGCTTATATGGGTCTACCTGAACCAATGCCCACATTTTTTCAGAAACCATGGGTATAGGTCTTAGTTTGAAAACTATATCGATGATTCTATATGGAAGTAATGGGTATTGGTATGGGAAAAACCATATACCCATGGTTTGAGAGATCCTTCGGTATTGGTTTCCCTTATGAATGAGGGATAGAAAAAATTCCAAGGGAACAAAAAAATTATGATAGGAAAACCCAATACCGACAGTTTTCCCTCCTATACTCATAGTTCAAATTAATATATTTTGGTAAATATACATATATAGAGATAAGTTATTTTTCTGGAGTGGTGATCCACTGGGTGTTAGAAGAGGAGGTCACGAGATCGAAGCACGAGACCTCATTTTTTAAAACCAATACCCATTGTTTTAAAACCACGGGTGTATGGATATGACATAGTGGAAAAATTATATACCCACAGATTGGAAAACTGTGGGTATAAGTCATAGAGCTATAGAGACCCCTCGGTTTCCTACGGTTCCCAAAACTGTGGGTATAGTCTATACCCATGATTTTGGTGGATATTCGCAGGGGTTTGAACAATGGGTATAGTTAATTTTTCCAATTGGGGGTCATTAAAAAACATGGTAGGGAGCCCCACTAGTTGGGCATTCAATCTAGTTTTACTTTTATAAATTATGTGTTTCATGTATCCTAGTTTAGGGTGTATATAACAGATCCTTCCAATGTGATTAGACTATGAGATTATGATAATGAACCAGATACCACTTTGGTTGAGCATCCAACTAATATTATGAATATCTAGGATAAGGTACGACATAATCAAACTACCCCCTTTGTCTGAGTGCTATAATAGTAAAAATAGGGTCGAAACAAGATGTGTGAGTGGTAGTCATTGATGAGGAAACACTGGCCTTCTCTTTTTTAAGATCTATGATCTTGAGCACATTTTGGGGATATAAAATTATATGGTTGGGATATTGTAACACCTTATTACCTTTCTATTATATATATTCTAATAATTTATTTTTGATTCCTTTTTTATGTGTGATTATTATAGACTTTGAAATTAGTATACTACGTATAATGGAGAATCTAATGATTATTTATGATTTTCACCATACTCCTATAGTTTATGGAATTTTCTAGATATTTACAATTTGTGTAATTGGAATACAAAACATGTACTAGTCTCCGGAAATATCTAATTAAGTGAATACATAGTGTGAGAATTTCACATGTCATGTAAGAGTGACATGTTATTAAATATAATGAATGTTGTGTTTTTAATCTAGGATGATTTTTTTGAGTAAAATAAAATGAATGAACATCATGATGTATATGGTACAACAAACTTTTCAATTCCCCGAGTTGCAACATTTATGGTGACGTACCTGTGTTTGGGTTTTAATTATATTTTTCATCCTCATCCTCTCATCTCAATATCTTACCATAGGGGATTTTGGATGAAGCCTTTCCTTTTAGATCACACAATTTGGTAGTTGATCAACAAAGGAATGCATTTCATCTCTTCAGGTAAGAATTAATTTCATTTTCTTCATCGTTTCAGGTTAGGACAACGATTGAGATATATATTTTTAATTGGACAATGTATCCAATCAATCATTATAAAAACACTATCATTTATTTTCTTCCAAACAACGTTCTTCTATATTCCCATCCCCATAGTCCAGGGAAGTTATATTTTCTTTTTCCTTAAGGTAGGTAGATAAATCCATGAATTTTATTTTCGAAAATATCATATTGGTCTTATTGATTCAATTTATTCAAAAAAGGAATTTCATCTGTTTAAATTGAAAATTTTATTTGTTCTTATTTTAAAGGGTGGATTTAACGGAAAAAAAGATTTCCAGGATTTGGAAATGTATTTTCAAACTCTTATGAAGCTTTGATTAGATTTGAAATTTTTTTATGGAAATATATGTATGGTTTTTAAAGTTGAAATTGATAAATATTGAACTAAAAATCATTGGGAATGTAACATCCCAGGTAAATAAAGATTAATAAATTTTCATAATTATTAATATTTGCAAATTAAATATTAATTTTACTTTAAATGGGTTTCTATGTTCGATAGCGTACCCGATACGCAACAAAGAGTTTCTTTGAAATCGTATGTTGCACACTAGTAATAAAATAATATTATTTTAAATGTTAGTTAACACGTAGCCGTTGTACTAGTGGTAATGGATAGAAATATCTAAAATATGATTATATATGTTTGTTAAAAGTTTTTACATGTATCTAATAAAGGATAAAGGCATAAAATACGAAAAGAATTAAATTTTAGGCTTATATACTCTACTTTTCACGAAGGTCCACTTATCAACATTTGAGGGAGAACCGTCATTAAATATAGTTTTGGTTACTCTTATACATTCTATTGGACCAAATAAAACTCTTCTTTAGAATCGGGACATCAAATATTACTTTGTGTAATTTTTTGGTATTTTCCCGATAAAGTTCATTTTTTAATGAATAGTGTAAACTGTTGTATTTTAATTCAAAACCTCTTTTTAATCTAATTTATTAAGATGATTAGATTATATTTTGAATTGGTTTTAAAGTGAAATTAGAATATATTTTTACCATTTAATCCAATGGTGGTCATTGGAATCAATTTCACATTGAAATTGGACTTAAACTGATTTCAATTTTTTGATACTTATTGTTTCATAAAAACACGCTATTTGTTTTGATAGCGGGAATTAATTATTAAATTAATTAATGAAACTTATATGTTTTGAATTTGGTAAAATAGAATTCATTTATGAATTTGGAATATCAAATATAGCTTAGAGTGATGTTTTGGTTTTTTTCTGAAAAACATCAATTTTTGATGAATAGTGAAACCGCAAAGTGGTGGTTACAAAATTTGATTTTTCGTTTAAATGGGACTTTACAACTTCTGTGTTTTGAATCTCAAAAATCCAATTTAAATGATTTTCATTATTAAGTAAAATGTGGTTCAATGGGATTAAAATAAATTTTGGTGAATAGTAACTTTTATGTTTTATTAATCACGATTAAAGGTAATTAGTGTAATTTAAGGTAAAAATGATATTATAATAAAATCAAAATATCTTGACAGTTGTCCTAACCCTATTGTATGAGTTATGGCCGACCAAGACAACCCATGGGTCGATTTTTGGTACCCCGTGGAGCAACTTGGGTATGATAATGACATTTATGCAATTTATTTAAAGTTAATGTAAAAATGACACAAACATGAGATGTTTTACTAAACAAATTTTCACATGGGGTTATACAAGTCATATTTCTTACTATATATATTCATTAGAAAGTTAAAAAGATTTCCAACATGATGATATTTTTTTATAATTTTTAGACATTAAATAAATTAAATTATTTATGACACCATGATAATGCAACGATTACCTCATTATTTAACGATTTAAATAAAATGGAAAGATAATGTAAAATCTAAGACCTACACATGTCCAAAACCTATTGGATGTGAAGATTTGGAACCCTTATCACCTTATCCTTGAAACACATCAATGTGTGACCATTAATAACCGAAACTCATTCTAAAATAAAATAACATTTCTTTACTTTCCAAGAGTGCCCCTCCTCTCCTCTTATAAAAGGCCCCCACCTCTACCTCATTACCCACACATCCAAAGCCTTTTGCTCAACAAACCCCTGCTCATTTTGTCTCTCCACATCCCTCTATTACTCCTTGAATCCTCACTTTGGGCAGAAGTCTTCCCATGGAAGCCTTTGAACTCAATCTAAAGGGAGTTACCCAATTATAAGGTAATGTCTTCACTTGAGTACTTTTGTTTTATTTTGCTTCTCCAACCCCCTAAAATCTTTTTATTCATTTCTTTTGTAACAACTACAGTATCTTCCATATACTAGGATGTTTTTATAATAAGGATTCTATCTACACTTGTACACCTACGTCTAATGGTTAAAGAACATACTGTTTCCGTGGATGGCGAATTTCTGCCTCACGAAAGGATGATTGTTCGATATTATTCTAACACCTTCAAAGGTGGCCATTAATATGTCACTATATTTATATATGATATATAATATGTTTATGTTTTCCTTAAGCTTCTGTATTTTTCATTTTGGGCATACCTTTAAGGTTTCCATTATGGGTAAATACGATATCTTCATTTAAGGAAGTGCAGACTACCGCCCCCTCAAAGTGATTTGATTCGTTAATGCCATATGTGGGATGTATAAAGGATGTATTTAAAGTTATTATATATGATGTTATACTGGAATTATAATATACCTCTATATAATTATTATTTCTTTCCATTAAAGTATGACAATGAAATGAAATTAGCGTTAATACATACGTACGGCTTACTGTCTCCATGAACGGTGCATTTCATTTCTTATCCCCAAATGTAATGTACTATTATAAGTACATATATATAATGGATATATATGATGTATGTTACATCTAAATGATTAACATAATTCTAAAATTAAAATATACATACCACTCATTTAGTTTTAATTCCATTAATATGACATATAAATGAAAGTAGCATTCATGCGTACGTACGGATTACCGTCCCCATGAACGGTGCATTTCATTTCTTACTTCTAAATGATTATGTGATATTATAAATACATTTATATGCTATATATATATGATATATATGATATCCAAATCAATAATGTCATTCTGGATATAATGAACCTTTGACCACACGAACAACATGTAATCGTAAGAAGTCCACTTTCGACTTAAGAACGAAATATCGACAAAACAAACATTATTAACTTAAATGGTTACATAATGTTTATAACATGGAAATAAGTGATATAAAAGGAATAATGAACTTGAAAGGGTTCTTAAGCAAGTAGAAATTAACTCAAGTTTATTATTCATGATGTTAAAGAATGATCGAGTCATGTCGGACCTGAGGTAAGGGACTTCGTCTCAATCTCCTTTCATTGAGGCATATTTCGTTTTATACACAACTTTATTTTATACGGTGTATAAAACACTTTGAATTTTACTTTTATACAAAAGGAATCTTTTTAAACGAAGAATTTTACTAAACAAAAAAAAGGAATGTTTCTTTTAACGTACGTAGTGACAACGACCTTTTCCCCCGCCGCGAGTATTATTTGGTCTTTGTCTTCCTCAGCAAGCCGTAATGTTTTTAAAATAAAATAAATACCATATACTCTTTTATGTATTTTGGTATTGAAAATGGTTTTGATAAAGCATTCTATTCTGTAAATATATTAAAATGATTTATTGTGATTGAAATGTGGAAATGTTATCATTCATTTATATTGGTTTTATGTTTTATGATTTTTTATTGGTACTTGGACATTTTACGGGTGGTTACGTGATAAACCATAAGATGGGTGGTGCCGTGAATACCAGGACGGTTGGTTACGTTATAACCTCCAATTCATTGGGTATGGAAGTCTGCCATATGGCTATTCCATTAAGTATGTATAGAAGTTGGCCGAATGGCTATTCCATTAAGTGATATGTGTGGAAGACGACCATATGGTTATTCCACTTAAGTAAGTTTATGTCCCAAGTTACCTTTATATGTTATGTGTTATTTATATGGGTTTTATGGTAATCCTTTGGTTACAAAAGGGTAAGTAATGATATTTTATTCAGTGAAGAGTTTTTACTACTTCATAAAGGTGAAAAGTATTACTTTGATAAAGTATACATGGTTTACTTTTTGTTTTGATAAACTAACCGTTTTTATTCATTGTGTGTCCCTTACTGATCTTTTTATGCTCATGCCAAGTTTCTTTGAAATTTTTTTTCATAGGACTTAATGTCGAATAGGGTCAAGGATGGGATCAAGGGAATGTCATGCTATGTAAAACATGCAACTAGACATGTTTCTTTTTAAGAGTTTTTTTATTCTATGGTAACTTAGTAGAAGTGTCTACTTTGTTATCTTTTGTGATGTAATAGTTATGTTCTAATTCTCTAAAACACTAAACCTGAAAAGATCCTCAATGTGAATTCTTCATTTAATTAAATATTAAGTAAGGTTTAAGGATGGGGCCTTATAGATGGTATAAGTGGTCGGTTTAGACAACTTTAGGAGTTAGAAAAATGTTAGATTATAAGTTAATTTATGGTATGACAGAAATGATATAGCATTTAAAGATTACCATGTTTCTTCGCCTTAGATATTTATGTGTTTAGAATGGTTTTCCGTAGAGGAAACAAAGAAGCTATGTTGGGACGGCATCAGGAGGAAGACAACCATCCAAATCAGCATCCTAAGATAGCCGGAATCGGAACTGAACAATTTGTTGTAGTGATGGCACATTTGACTTAGGCTATAAATGGTGGTGGCATCCTTGCACGAGATCATCCAGATCAACCGTAGAGGAACATGTCAGTGGTGGAACATTTCATGAGGCAACATACCCCATCATTCAGAAGAACATCTGACCCCGTACAAGCTGAAGGGTGGATTAAAGCACTGGAGAAGATTTTTGAGGTCAATGGGTGTTCAGAACATCAAATGGTTAGTCTTTCTGTTTACCGTTTTGAAAGTGAAGCTGATCAGTGGTGGTCGATGGTAAAAAATATCAGGGATAGTTGTGAGATTGAGGATCTTCACTGGGACGAATTCAAAGGTATGTTTCTTGAGAAGTATTTTCCTAAGGCTGTTCGACTTAGGATGGAAAAGCCATTATTGGAATTGAGGCAAGAGGAAGACTCAGTGGCTGCCTATGAAGCAAAGTTCACTCTACTAACAAGGTATGCTCCAAACTTCATAAGAGATCTTGATAGTAAAATAATCCGTTTTACTCAGGGTTAATGCCAAAGTATCGAAGGGATTTAGCTTCTCGTGAGTTCAAAATTTATGAAAAACTTGTTCGATGTTCGGAGATGGTGGAAAGGAAGTTGTCCAATAATCAGGTGTTCTATAACAAACAGCGGAATAAGAGGTCTAGTTGGCAGGCAAAGGGGAAGAATTAATCAAAGAAGAAAGGAGGTAAGAAAACAAAATATCCAACCTCTGAGAAGTGTGGTAAAATGCATCCTGGATAATGTTTATTCAAAGTGGTAAGTGATTTCCGTGTGGTAAGTCTGGACATATTGCTCGTAACTGTAAGTAACATGATCAAGAAGGCAATGAAAGGCCAGCGGTAAGATGTTTTATGTGTAATGAAATGGGTCATTATGCAAATGAGTGTCTAACGAAAAACTCGACTGGGGGAAAGCAGCCAGACTACAAGCAGAAAGGGGTGGTGAAATCCTTTGCAACAACTTCAGCAGATGTTGGGCAATCGAATGAAGTAGTATCAGGTACACTATTTGTTTGTTCAGATTATGCCAATGTGTCATTTGATTCAGGGTCTACTCACTCTTTCATTTCTGGGAAGTTTTCAAGTAAATTGGAAATTCCATCTCAAAATATGAATCCTGAACTTACGGTAAAAACACCCGGAGGGAACGTTGAGACAAAAAGGAATTTTAAGAACCTTCATATCCTTGTGTGTGGAATGAATCTAAAAGAAAACCTTATTTTCTTGCCTCTAGTAGAGTTTGATGTTATTTTGGGCATGGATTGGCCTTCTTTTTATCATGCTAAGATTGACTGCAGAGCTAAAATGGTTTCTTTTCTGAAATATTTTTAGTTTGTGTACAATAATGAACCATTGATTATGATAACATATCAGGAAGTTGAGAAACTAGTAAAAGATGGAAATGAATGTTACCTTGCACATATTGTTGAAAATAAAGGAACTGTTCAGATTAATGATGTCCCAGTGGTAAATGAGTATCCTGATGTTTTTCCTAATGTGTTGCCTGGTATTATTCATGATCGGGAAGTTGAATTTACTGTTGACTTAGTTCCTGATTCTAAGACAATTTCAAAACCCCCTTATCGAATGGCTCATGTTGATCTTTTAGAGTTAACGAAGTAATTGTAGGAGTTATTAGATAAAGGTTTCATTCGACCTAGCACATCACCATGGGGTGCTCCTGTCTTGTTTGTTAAAAAGAAATTTGGCACAGTGAGACTTTGCATTGATTATAGAGCCTTGAATAATATTACTATAAAGAAAAAGTATCCATTGCCTCATATCGATGGTTTGTTTGATCAGCTCCAGGGAGCTCAGTATTTTTTGAAGATTGACTTGAGGTCGGGGTACCATCAGTTGAAAGTAAAAGAAGTAGACGTTCCGAAGACTGCGTTCCGTACTAGATATGGCCATTATGAATTTTCAGTTATGCCTTTTGGGTTAACCAATGCGCCTGCTGTATTCATGGACCTTATGAATAGAATTTTCCATGAGTTCTTGGATAAGTTTGCGGTTGTTTTCATTGATGATATTTTTGTGTTTTCTAAAAGTAAAGAGGAGTATGAAAGTCATTTAAGGGTTATCTTTCAAACCTTAAAAGAAAAGAAACTATATGGAAAATTCACTAAGTGCGAGGTTTGGTTACAACAAATTTCTTTCCTGGGTGACATTGTTTCAAAAGATGGCATAACTGTTGATCCTGCTAAAAAAAAAGTTGTTGAAGAATGGCCAAGACCCACAAATGTAACCTAGATCCATAGTTTTCTTGGTTTGGCAGGTTACTACCGAAGGTTTGTTGAAAATATTTCACGGTTATCTAGTCCAATGACTAAGCTAACTCGTAAGGTTGTTAAGTTCATCTGGACAAAAGAATGTGATGATTCTTTTCAGGAGTTGAAAAGAAGATTGGTGAATTCTCCAGTTTTGGCACTTCCTTCCAGGAATGGTGAGTTTGTTATATACAGTGATGCTTCATTGAAGGGACTCGGTTGTGTCCTTATGCAGAATGATCAGGTAATTTCTTATGTTTCACGTCAGTTGAAAACTCATGAGGTAAATTACCCTACACATGATTTGGAATTAGCTGATGTTGTTTTTGCTTTAAAAATTTGGAGGCATCATTTGTATGGAGTAATGTGTGAAATATATACTGATCACAAAAGTTTATAGTATATATTCACTCAGAAGGAATTGAACATGAGACAAAGGAGACAGCTGGAATTAATCAAGGATTATGATTTTACAATTCACTACCATCCGGGAAAAGCAAATAAAGTGGCCGATGATTTCAGTCGAAAGAGTAATGCTTCATTAACCATGCTACGTTTGGAACGAGATCCTTTGGTTTTTAATTTGATGAACTTTGGCATAGAAGTTGTTGGTGCAGGAAGTTCTTCTGTTTTGTTTCATGTATCAGTGAGAACTTCTCTATCAGACAAAATCAAGCAAGCACAGAAGCATGACAGTGAGTTGCAGAAAAAGGTAGAGCTAGTTCAGAAAGGTTGGTTGCAAGAATTCAACATTGATAGTGATTGTGTTTTGAGATTTGGTAAGAGATTGTGTGTGCCTTGTGATTCACAGTTGAAGAGAGAGTTGTTGTGTGAAGCTCGTAGTTCTTTGTTTTCAGTTCAACCTGGCCGTACTAAGATGTACAATGATCTATATGAGTATTACTGGTGGGATTGAATGAATTGAGATATTGCTGATTTTACTGTGAAGTGTTTGACTTGTCAGCAGGTTAAAGCAGAGCGACAGTTACCGAAAGGGATGCTTCAGCCTTTACCAGTGCCAGAGTGGAAATGGGAAAACATATCCATGGACTTTGTTGTGGGATTACCGAGGACATCTCGAGGTAATAATGAAATCTGGGTTATTGTTGATCGCTTGACTAAATCTGATCATTTCCTTGCTATACGAGATACTTTTTCCCTAGATCAACTTTCCCGTTTGTATCTTAAAGAGATTATCAGGTTACATGGAGTTCCTCTCTCCATTGTGTCCGATCGTGATCCCAGGTTTACTTATAACTTTTGGAAAGGCCTTCAGAAGTCGTTGGGTACTGAATTAAATTTTAGTACAGCTTTTCATCCTCAATCAGATGGGCAGTCAGAACGAACAATTCAGACCTTGGAGGATATGCTACGAGCTTGTTCGATGGATTATCAGGGATATTGGGACAAACATCTTTCTTTGGGTGAATTTTCTTATAATAAAATTTTTCATTCCAGTATACAGATGTCACCATTTGAGGCATTATATGGGAAGCGGTGTCGAACTCCAGTATTTTAGGATGAAGTGGGTGAAAGGAAGCTAATGGGACCAGAATTGGTAGAAGAGATGGCAGAAAAAGTTCAGTTGATTCAGAAACACATGAGAACATATTAGAGAAGGTAGAAGAGTTATGCGGATAACTGGAGGAAGGATCTATCTTTTGAGGTAGGTGATCATGTTTTTCTCAAGGTTTCTCCATTGAAAAGTGTGATGAGATTTGGTAAGAAAGGAAAGCTGAGTCCAAGGTTCATTGGACCATATGAAATTCTGGAGAGAGTTGGATCAGTTGCATACAGAGTGGCATTACCTCCGAGTTTATCTCAGGTACACAATGTTTTTCATGTTTTGATGCTGAGAAAGTATATGCCTGATCCATCTAATGTTTTGAGTCCAGAGGTAGTTCAGCTGGAGGAGAACCTATCTTATGAGGAAAAACCGGTCCAGATTCTTGACCATAGGGAGCAGGTGTTGTGAAATAAGGTAATTCACCAGGTAAAGGTTTTGTGTACAAACCATACGGTTGAAGAGGCAACATGGGAATCTGAAAATGCTATGAGGGATAAATACCCCCACTTATTTTGATAAGTGAATAAAATTGCGAGGACACAATTCCCAAAAGGGGGGAAGGATGTAACATTCCAGGTAAATAGAGAATAATACATTTTCATATTTATTAATATTTGTGAATTAAATATTAATTTTACTTTAAATTGGTTTCTATGTTCGATAGCGTACCTGATACGCAAGAAAGAGTTTCTTTGAAATCATACGTTGCACACTAGTAGTAAAATAATATTATTTTAAATGTTAGTTAAGACGTTGTCGTTGTACTGGCAGGAATGGATAGAAATAACTAAAATATGATTATATATGTTTGTTAAAGGTTTTTACATTTATCTAATAAAGGATAAAGGCTTAAAATATGAAAAGAATTCAATTTTAGGCTTATATACTCTAATTTTCACAAAAGGTCCACTTATCAACATTTGATGGCGAACCGTAATTAAATATAGTTTTGGTCACTCTTATATATTCTATTGGACCAAATACAACTCTTCTTTAGAATCGGGACATCAAATATTACTTTGTGTAATTTTTTGGTATTTTTCTGATAAAGTTCATTTTTTAATGAATAGTGTAAAATGTTGTATTTTAATTCAAAACCTCATTTTAATCTAATTTATTAATATGATTATATTATCTTTTGAATTGGTTTGAAAGTTAAATTAGAATATATTTTTACCATTTAATCCAATGGTGGTCATTGGAATCAATTTCACATTGAAATTGGACTTAAACTGGTGTCAATCTTTTGATACTTATTGTTCCATAAAAACACGCTATTTGTTTTGACAGTGGGAATTAATTATTAAATTAATTAATGCAACTTATATTTTATGAATCTTTTAAAACGGACTTCATTTTTGAATTCAGAATATCAAATATTGCTTAGAGTGATGTTTTGGTTTTTTTCTGAAAAACTTCAATTTTTGATGAATAGTGAAACCGCAAAGTGGTGGTTAAAAAATTTGATTTTTAGTTTAAATGGGACTTTACCACTTATGTGTTTTGAATCTCAAAAATCCAATTTAAATGATTTTCATTATTAAGTAAAATGTGGTTCAATGGGATTAAAATAAATTTTGGTGAATAGTAACTTTTATGTTTTATTAATCACAATTGAAGGTAATTATTGTAATTTAAGGTAAAAATGATATTATAATAAAATGAAAATATCTTGACACTTGTCCTAACCCTATTGGATCAGTTATGGACGACCAATACAACCCATGGGTCGATTTTTGGTACCCCATGGAGCCACTTGGGTATGATAATGACATTTATGCCTTTTATTTAAAGTTAAAGTAAAAATGACACAAACATGAGCTATTTTACTAAACCAATTTTTACATGGGGTTATACAAGTCATATTTCTTACAATAAATATTCATTAGAAATATATAAAGATTTCCTACATCAGGATAGTTTTTTTATAATTTTTAGAAATTAAATAATTTAAATTATTTATGACACCATGATGATGCAGCGATTACCTCATTATTTAACGATTTAATTAAAATGGAAAGATAATGTTAAATCTAAGACCTAAACATGTCCAAAACCAATTGGATAGGTAGATTTAGAACCCTTATCACCTTATCCTCAAAAAACATCAATTTGGGTCCATTAATAACTGAAACGCATTCTAAAATAAAATAACAGTTCTTTACTTTCCAAGAGTGTCCCTCGTCTCCTCTTATAAAAGGCCCCCACCTCTACCTCATTACCCACACTTCCAAAGCCTTTGGCTCGACCAATCCCTGCAAATTTTGTCTCTCCACATCCCTCTATTACTCCTTGAAGCCTCACTTTGGGCAGAAGTCTTCCCAAGGAATCCTTTGAGCTCAAACCAAAGGGAGTTACCCAATTATAAGGTAATGTATTCACTTGAGTCCTTTTGTTTTATTTTTCTTCTCCAACACCCTAAACTATTTTTATTCATTTCTTTTGTAAAAACTCTAGTATATTCCATATACTAGGATGTTTTTATAAGAAGGATTCGAGCTACACTTACACACACCTACGTCTAACGGTTAAAGAACACACTGTTTCCGTCGATGGCTAATTTCTGCCTCACGAAACGATGATTGTTCGATATTCTTCTAACACCTTCATTGGTGGCCATTAAGATGCCAATATATTTATATATGATATATAATTTGTTTATATTTTCCTTAAGCTTCTGTATTTTTCATTTTGGGAATACTTTTATGGTTTCCATTATGGGTAAATGCGATATCTTCATTTAATGAACTGCGGACTACCGCCCCCTCAAAGTGATTTGATTCGTTAATGCCATTTGTGGGATGTATAAAGGATGTATTTAAAGTTATTATATATGATGTTATACTGTAATTATAATATACCTCTATATCATTATTATTTCTTTCCATTAAAGTATGATAATGAAATTAAAGTAGCGTTAATGCGTACGTACGACTTTCTGTCTCCATGAACGGTGCATTTCATTTCATATCCCCAAATGTAATGTACTATTATAAGTACATATATATAATGGATATATATGATGTATGTTACATCTAAATGATTAATATAATTCTGGAATTAATATATACATACCTATCATTTATTTTTAATTCAATTAATATGACATTGAAATGAAAGTGGCGTTCATGCGTACGTACGGCTTACCGTCTCCATGAATGGTGAATTTCATTTCTTACCTCTAAATGATTATGTGATATTATAAATACATGTATATGCTAGATATATATGATATATATGATATCCAAATCAGGAATGTCATTCTGGATATAATGAACCTTTGACCACACGAACAACATGTAATCTTAAGAAGTCCACTTTCGACTTAAGAACCAAATATCGAAAAAACTATCATTATTAACTTAAATGGTTATATAATGTTTATAACCTGGAAATAAGTGATATAAAAGGAATAATGAACATTAAAAGGTTCTTAATCAAATAGAAATTAACTCAAGTTTATTATTCAGGATGTTAAAGAACGATCGAGTCAAGTCGGACCCGAGGTAAGGGACTTCGTCTCAATCTCCTTTCATTGAGGTATATTTCGTTTTATACACAAATTTCTTTTATACAGTGTATAAACCCCTTTGAATTTTAATTTTATACAAAAGGAATCTTTTTCTATGAAGCATTTTACTAAACTACAAAAAGGAATGTTTCTTTTAACGTACGCGGTGACAACAACCTTTTCCGCCACTGCGAGTATTATTTGGTCTTCGTCTTCCTCAATAAGCCGTAATGTTTTTAAAATAAAATAAATACCATATACTCTTTTATGTATTTTGGTATTGAAAATGGTTTTGATAAAGGATCTATTATGTCAATATATTAAAATGATATATTGTGATTGAAATGTGGAAATGTTATCATTCCTTTATATTGGTTTTATGTTTTATGATTTTATGTTGGTACTTGGACATTTTACAAGTGGTTACGTGATATACCATATGAGGGGTGGTGTCGTGAATACCAGGATGGGTGGTTATGTTATAACCTCCAATGAATTGGGTATGGAATTCGTCCGTATTTCTATTCCATTAAGAATTATTGGAAGTTGGTTGAATGACTATTCCATTAAGTGATATCTGTGGAAGTCGACCGTATGGTTATTCCACTGAAGTATGTTTGTGTCCCAAGTTACATTTATATGTTATGTGTTCTTTATATGGGTTTTATGGTAATCCATTGGTTACAAAAGTGTAAGTAATGATATTTTATTCAGTGATGAGTTTTTACTACTTCAAAAAGGTGAAATGTATTACTTTGATAAAGTATACATGGTTTAATTTTTGTTTTGATAAAATAACAGTTTTTATTATTTGTGTGTCCCTTACTGAGCTTTTTATGATCACCCCAAGTTTTTTTGAAATATTTTTTCAGAGGACTTAATGTGGAATAGGTTCAAGTATGGGATCAAGGGAATGTCATGCTATGTAAAACATGGAACTAGACATGTTTCTTTTTAAGAGTTTTTTTTATTCTACGGAAACTTAGTAGAAGTGTCTACTTTGTATTCTTTTGAGATGTAATAGTTATGTTATAATTCTCTAAAACTCTAAACCTGAAAAGATCCTCAATGTGAATTATTCATTTAATTCAATATTAAGTAAGGTTTAAGGTCGGGGCCTGATAGGGAATGTCAACAATGATGCAAGGATATCCTTAGTGTGTATAAACCTACATGGACATAACAACTTGTATATTGATAGGATGCGTTAGGACTCAATGTTTGTTGTATTCATGTTTGTTACATTATTTTCACTTGAGTGTTTAGTATGTATTGTTTCAATGTCTAGAGATCTACGAGATAGTGAATTATTTTTTCTAGTTTATTATTCCATGATAGAATATTTCATTGATGATTCATCAGATTTATATTTATATTTTGGTTTGTTTACATTATTTTCTTATAATTACAATGGTTCTTGATTTGGAAAATTTGAAAAACAATTTGTGGAAAACCAAATAACTATTTGAGAAATGTTTTCAAATTAGTTTATTATTAAAAATAAATGTATTTTTTTTTGTTTTAAATATATAACTTTTTTTGTTTTGATATTATATATATATATATATATATATATATATATTCCATTGTGTATTATTTTAGGGAACTTTTTCTCAATCACAACATTTTCCTTTGGGTGGATGTACACCTTTTTTAAAGGATATACGTAAGATATAGGCAATTTTTAACATCATATCTTCTCATTACATTACTAATTTGGTTTGGTATAGTTTAGATGTGGCGTTTGGTAACACAGAGTCTTTTTTAGCATTGACCTAAAATACATCATTTTTTTCTATTTGGCATAGATATATCTCATTTTTTTACTTTGTTTTCTAGTATTATATCTGGTTTTTATTCTATCTATGGATTGTTTTGTTTTCATTTTTATACCACACCCCATAATGGGATGAGTTGGGTGACCGATTTAGTTTACTCTAGTTAGACTATTAAATCAACAATTTTTTTAATTATATAACAATTTCAACATAATTTTTGACTATAAATATTTTCGAAAATAGGTAAAATGATTTAAAATTATTAAGGTAAAAATGAGTTTAAATTGTTGGTAAACATAGAATATAAGGCTTTGAAAAATATATTGTAATGTAAAAAACCAATATTCAATAAATATTTTGTCCCTTATTTCCATTGGATTGATTTTTTTGCACTAGTTCTACAATATTAAAAGAAAGTTACTTATATTATAAGCAAACTAAATAAAATGATAATAGATAAAAATTCATTTATTTTAATATTAAAAATGATTTCTCATTGTACAAAATATCATATGCTAATTTATAAATATTATCTTACTTGGTAAATTATATTTTCGTCACTGTAATTTAATTTATTTTTTAATGAAATAAACTAATTACATTAAATGATTAAGAAACAAAAATGTGAGAATTATTTAGTATGTAAATTACAAAAATAAAAGATCCTAAAATATTAAAAATGAGTGAAATTTAATGAATTATCATGATAACTTAATTTATTATTTGAACAAACCATGTAATAATAGTGTTAACTTAGTTCATTAAAATTCAATCCTTTTGATGTTTTTTATAAATTAAAATTAACTAAATAATGTCTAAATTTACATTAATGAAACTTTTAATAAAAGATATATTATTAAATGATTTAAAGTTACTATGTAACATATATTCTACCATGTTATATTTTTATGTGAATAAATATCAAATATTTTCAATTAATGAACCACTTGATATTTTATAATGAAAATATTGAACCATAAATAGTGGGAAACATTTTTTGTCTGATTTGGGTTAAAGTAGGGTTTTTAGTGTGTTACTTGGCATTGTGTTAAAATTAATTTTTTTTTCTAAAATGGTTTTTTTATTATATAAATTTGATATTGTATTTAGAAGTAGTGGGTATAAAATTTCTAATAATAATCTTTTTAATTTATTATTAATGGATAAATTACCTAGGTTAGAAAATTAGTAACATTAATAAAAGATAAAATGATAAAAGTATGAAAACATAGAATTTAATGAACAACATTATAGAAATATAATTAATTTTTATGTAGAGGAGCCGTTTATAAAACATATATTCCAGCCCCAATATTATTATTTAATTTTGGTGTGAGATGATATATGGGAGACCTCTTTATAGTGAATGCAATTGACTATTTACAAGAATACCACTTCTCCTCAACTATAAAAGGGACTCCCTCTCCCCATTTTTCACCCATATCAGAACATTTTTCTTGAAGAAATCCAAAACAAATTAACTTCAAATATTCCATTCCAATAATTATATAATCCTTATTTTAATTGAAAGGAAACCTTTTAAGGCCTCAGTTCAAATCTAAATAGGATACTAGAAGAAGAGGTAATGTTTTTCAATATGAATCTTAATATTATTTCTTTCTCCACCTCCTTCATTTTTAATACTTCCATAATTATATAATAACCACAGTATCATACATAAAATGATATTTCCCTTATTTTTAGAGTTTTAACTACAAAATAACACACTTCCATCAGATTTGTTAAGAATTCATCGTCCATGTGTACGACAGACTGTGACCTCGTGAACCGATATTATTCATTTTTCGATTATCACATTACAAGATTGAAAAAAATGACATATTTATAGTTTATATATGAAATATATATAATATTCATAACAAATTTATACCACTATATTTTCTAGAATGGGTGGTGAGAGCTTCTCCCTCTTCCCGGTGATGAACCCTAGCTGATGCCCGATGAAGGATTCCCCCCCCCCTCCCGGTGGAGGGAGGGGGGATGATTATTTGGCACCACTGCCTTCGGTGCCACGAGCGTATTTTGTCCCATTATCAGACCCCAATTACCTTTCATATTTCTCATAGATTTCGCTAAGCCCGAAAGTCCCAGATCATTATCATGGGGTCCCTCAATTATTGATTTCTTCTTTGTAATTCTCTGCGGCATCAAGTTACCTAGATTTGACCCTGGTTTCTCGTTTTTCTCATCGAAGACCTTCGGTTGATGAGTTTGATCGATTCGTGTTCAGTGACTGGGATTTGAAGGAATGAGAAGTTGTAGGTCCTCTTGATAATCGTCATCTAATGATTAGATTTGGATCAGAGGATGATTTAATCAACTCCTGGTCCAGAGCTCCCCACCGTTACAACAGATGCATATTTTTTCTTCTCCGATGGACGTTTGATCTCTGTATGAACCGGGATCACACTTCGGTTGCAACCCAGGTAAGTCTGCCTCGACTTCCTCTACCATTTCAAAATCCTTCGATAATTTGTATCCTAGGTAATTTGTTCGGTTGGTTCCTATGCTCGAATACTCGCACTTCTTCTGTGAGTCATCCAGTAAACCACCTATTTTGTCTTGAGCTGGATTCATCGAAGCCACTGGTTGACTGGATTTGGATTACTGTTGGCGAGGAGTTTCGATGGAGGCGAGCTGTCGTGTATGAAAATTGGGGTGATTACTGTTCATCATGTTGTAGTTTTGTTCATTCGGATGACCATTGTCATCGTGGAACAAAAAGAAAGAGGCATGTTGTTCTAGCGAAGAGGGCTGGTGGGGTTCATGATCATGAACAACCACGTCCTAATTCAGCAAAGTTGAGTAAGGTTGTTCAACTGGGTGATTCATCATTGGGAAGGCAGGCACAGACTCCTCCCAATCCATCTGTTTCTATAGTATTTGAAAGACTGAAGCATGATATGTCATTGCATAATGGTATGGATCAAAGTGGTATGGATGAGGCTGGCCGTTGCTCTGGACAAGGAGACACGTTGGGCATGCCAGTCCCTTCAGGGAGATGTTTCATCATGGTAACAATCACGTTGTGAAATCTGTTGCAGGATGGGTAGATAGTGAAGTGGTCAAGGCTGGTGATGCTGCACAAAAGGAGGGGGAGTTGGATTTGATCTTAGTTCCATATGTGAAGGACTCTCAGGCGCAGTTGAACTCTGCTTGTGGTTTGCAGATTCCAATTGACAGTGACATGCTTAAAGCTGGTGATTCCAAACAGGAGGAGGGTGAGCTGGTCATAAGTGCAGTTGAGGGGCATGCACACGATACAACACGTTTTTTTCTATCTGCTATTGACTCTTAGGTGCAGCTGAATTCTGATTGTGGTTTAGAATTTACAGTGGATACTTGCAACCGTTTTCAAGATCTGGGTGATGAGGAGTTGAATGGGTTCCCTCAATTGAAAGAAGGTCAAAATATGAAATTCGTAAAAGAGGATGGCTTAAGGAAGGAGATGGATGTTGGTAATGAGTTTGTGGAGTCTCCACGGTGTTTGGCTCTGATTGACCTAAGTGGGAAATATGAGCAGAACCAGATCCTGAATGATGTTTTCCAAGAGATGGTTATTACGGGAAGATGGTGGGATGTATCAGATGGCGACAAAGAAAATATTTTTGATTTGGCCAGGCCTACTTTTTGGGATGTTTTCAAGTATGGGAAGAAAAATAATGTAAATGAGGAGCCTACCATAGTTAAAATAAGAATGAAGAATGTTTATGACTTTCCAAAGCCGTTGTCGACTAGGTCCTCTGTTAGGAAATACTCTAAAGAGTTGTTATCCTTAGAGAAACTGAATCTCAGAAGGAAATATGCGAAGGTCCTAAATCACTATGATAGCTCTGAATGGGAATCAGCAACTGCTGAGGAAGTGTTATATAATGGGTGTGGCGAGGGGTATGTCATTTATGACCTGTAACTAGTTTCATTTTCTTTTTGTGCTTGTTTGGTGTATGTTTTCCTTTTTTTAATAAATGGTCAGAGGATTTACCTCTGGATGAGCTTTTATGGTATTTTTTAAATGATTTTTTTATCTTTAATTACATAGAATATATGATAACATTAATTGTGCATACGACAAACTATAACCCTGCAAAGAGACGTGATTCGTACTCTACTAAGGCTTCATATGAAATGTGTTAAAGATAATGATAATAATTATTAGTGAAATACATGATATAATTATGATACTCATCTCATATTTTTATTTTTGGAATTATAATATATACATATATATATATAATATTCTTTCATTTCTTTTCACTCATGTAATGTTTATAACATCGTTCGTGTACGTGTGGACGACCACCTTCACAATGTTATGTGAATCAATATCGTCACCACAAAAATAAGATGATATATAATTATATCAAAAATTGAATACGTTAACAACTTCTGGTTTTTTATTATGGATATGAGTTAACTAAACAATACAGGAAAGCATCCGAATAAACACTCATGAAAAAACATAGAAATTAACACTCCAACCAATGAAAATAATGAATGATTATAAATGAATATGTTATAATATTTTATAAAAGGATCATATGATATATATTAAATACTAATAATTTTGTTTAATTATATAATAACATGTTTAAATCCAATATATAGATCCTTATATAAGGATCAAACAAATAGAAGCATAAGGTAAGAATTTTAATCTCAATTTCATTTCATTGTGGAATATAGTGTTGTTATGCACATAAATTCTTTTATATAGTGTGTAAACTACCCCATTTACATGTAATATCATGAATAATTAATTATTCTGGGTATCTAAAATTTTAATTTTAATTATTTCATCTAAGGGTATTTTAGCATTATTTTAACATGTGGTTAAGAAATTTCATATGTCAGTTTTTTTCCATGATATATATCAATTATTATTTTTCATTGATATTATATGATTATATGTGTAATGAATTTATAATATATATATTTTTATTAAAAATTTGTTTATGCTGAATTAAATTTCATACACATAATTGATTAATTAATTATTAAATCAATGTTATGATTATTTTTGATTTTATTTCACAAACTCATTCTAATCAAGATTGTTTATTCATGAATTTACAATGAATAAAATTATAAGAATGTTTTTATTAAAAATATTAATTTTATTCTCCATCAGTTATTCATGATATTTTCCATGTGAATGTAACACTTTTCTACACATTTGTTCCAAAATTTATTTAGAAAATGTTTTTATAAAATACGACTTCATTAATCTCTTCTGTCATAATTTTTTTCATATAAAACCATGTGTTATGTAAAAAAATTTACAAATTATTTAACTATTTAAGAACTATTTATTAAAAGAAATTTTAACAGACTTTACATTTTTAAATTTTTTTGGAAAGAATCTTAAGGTTAATTTTGGATGATGCCACTTTTATACCCTTTTTATCTGTTAAAATAAATGTTATTTACGAAATATATATAATTAACATACTATAGGACATTCATTTATATGAAGCATATTTTTTATTTTTAATATTTTATTTTTATCAAAATTGTATAAATGATATTTATAAAGAAAATGATTTAAAAAAAATAAAAATTAAAAGGGCATTTTCCACATTACCATTTTTCAAAAACTTTTTTTATATTTCTATTAATCAATAACAAAAACTCTTTTTCAAAATGTAGTAGCATGGGGATATGCTATGTTGATTCTATCCAAATTATTTCTTCATTTGTTTTGGGATCATTTTGAATAAATAATTTATTGGAAGTCACTTCCATTATTAAATTTTTTATTGATTGAATTTCCCTTGAAACATTCATTTTCTGATTATCATTTGAAATTTATTTTCATTAACATTTACATATTAATTAGAATAGATATATTTATTTATTAAATCATATATATTTTCTAAATGTGGTTTGGTACATTGAATGTTATTTAATATCTCAGGAAATATGGATAAATACTTATTCTTTAATCAATAGAAATATTTTAAAAGGATCATTCTATATTAATTAAATAGATTATTAAAAATTTGAAGAGTGAATTGGACAACCACGAAAAATGTTTGGCTCGTTTATATATTTCCCCTCAATTCATAGTTAGACTCATGGGAATAATTAGTTGGTTATCCTTAGTAATGTGGTTTTTACATAGTATATTCTAAATTTACTTATGAAATGTGTTGTTGGTAATAATATCGTGTTATTGGGAACGAAAGTGTATAATAATTTTGAATATCAATCATTCAATATTTAGTTATTTCAATCTAATATATTTTCAATACAAAATTTTCAATGGATAAATATCATTAAAATTTGTTTAAATGTAATGGGTTTTAATTATTTACCTTTCCATATAAATTATTCCTTGTACAGAGGACATTCTTGTTCTAGATTGAACAGAATTACTTTTTAGTTATTTATCGTTATATATTTTTTACACACTTCCTTCCCAATATATATATTTTCTTGAATTTTTGATCCGTTATATACATTTATAGGTTTATTATGATAATTGATATATTATTTCATTCCCGGTACAAAATCCTTATAGTGGATTTTCTATCTACCATATGATGTTTAATTTCCCCATGATTTAATGAATTTTACTATAGCAGATTTATAAGAATATGATTAATGGAATAAAGTTATTATCAAAAGAAATTGTTGTAATTTTTGATATAAAATATAATGTAATACTCTTGTTTTATCTAATTTAACAAGGCTAATAAACTGACCCGTCATTTGGGATGTGATTCCATATATCTTATTCCATTTTAATGGTAGTAAGAACCAACTTTTCCCCACCGATGTCAAGGATAATAATGTTTTCATCAGAACAAGTAGAATCTTTGGAAACTGAATTTATGAAAACAGAGATTGGGAAACATAACTCTATGATAGTACATGATGATAAGTATAGAAGAACATCATAATAATTTTGTAATATAAAGATTATGTTGTTTTTCCTTACAATGAATTGATATATTGACACGAAAAGTGGATGTGGTTCTTGCACAGATGATGCTAGGAAAATAACACCAAATAGTTGTGTCAGGATTAACCCAACCATTACCTAGTACTTGACAACGATCCTTACTATGCACCCGGTTTCACACACCTGAGGGATATTCCTATGAAAATTCACAATTTCATTTCACAACAATATGGAGTATTTTAAAAGATAATGACAATGATTGACGTTTTTTGAACCACCAACCAATGATGGACCTATTTTTTAGTAAAATAAATGATGTATTTATGTATTATGGATCAAGGATTAAATTGTAGATGTTTTTAATGAATTGAATTCTAGTTATAAGAATCATGAAATATCTAATTATTCTATTAAATTTTACAAAAGAATGTGTATTAATTAATATAATATTATTGAATACCATTGTGGGTTAATTAGTTAAAGATTGAAAATAACTTCAAATACAAAAAACACATCTTTTTGATTATATGTGATGAGATTATACCAATATTGACGACATTTTTTATAAATATATTACATGATATTATTTTAGTGGAAACTTGGTTTGAGGAATAATGCACATACCTTTTATATGAAAAATTTTAAAGTTATTGATAACCATTATAGTTAATATTATTAGTAAGGGAGTTATAATAGTAGTTAGAAACGATTATTTGATTTGGTAAAAAAAATTGTGCTGAAAACATTAATAGGAATTCTATATCATCATTATCTTTATTTCCAGGATTTCCATAATATTGTTGTAAAATTTATATGAATTAGGATAATATAGTTTATATAAAGGTAAACCTGTTTTTACAGTGAAGGCCCATCGGATTTGAAAAGGCAGTGAGGCCTGAACACAAGATCGAAGGATGATAAGGGTTTCACAGCTACCACTGGACTACAATATTTAATGGTGAATATGTTATTTAATTAGTTAAATATTATATTAATGCATATCAGTGATGAAAATTTTGTGTTACTTTTTAGGATTATAAACAAATGAATTAACCAAATTGGGTTTTTAAAATGGTTAGAGACACACAAAAAACACTTGTTTTTTGGATCTTATGATATGTTAAAAGTGATTTTTAGTTCTTATGAAATAAAAAATTCATTTTTAGATATTTGTTTCCAATGAAAGGTATGAAATTGAAATAAACCAAAGAGTATCTAAATGATGCAAAAGTGTTTATATAATTATATAATGTAATTATATTTCCTTATATTATTGGGTAGAAGAATAATTAATCAACATTAGTAAAATGATTTTGAAACAAACTTTTTTCCTACTTTCTTCCACTAGACTAACCAAAAACCTTTTAAATCATTATAGATTCATTTATTTTAGTCCCTAAATGTTCTATTGATCATTAACATTCTGATGATAAATTCCTATAACCAGTCTCTAAATGTATTTACTTCTTCCCCTATTTATATATCGTCACTTTCAAACAATGTTATCGTATATAAAATAATCCTTAATATGTGATACTTTATATATCTTGTGTACTTCACTTTATTCCTTATTAAGAGGCTATTTTATTAAATCTATTATGGTATGGGTTTTAAAAAAATTAACATTTCCAAATTTAAAACCCATGATTGCTGAGATCAAGTTTAAATTATGAGGACGAAATTTATTTAAGGTGGGGAGAATTGGACATCCAAATATTTTATAATATGAACAAAATATTCAATATAATGAATGAAACCAAAGAACTGTATAATGAAATATAAATTCCCAATACATAATGATATGTTAAATATTTTAAATAAATTAAATCTATTATATTGCTTTCAATGCACACACCACTTTGTTAGTTAGTGTTACAAGAAACAATGATTTTCTTTGATACCTTGTGTTACATACAATACTCAGAAATACGAAACAAAAATAGAAAATTTATATTATTACACAATATAATAGTTATCACTTAAACATATGATTTTTTATCATGAATAATAGTAACTAAATTATGAAAATATATACCTTACACACATTTATTGGAATCATTTAATATATAAAATTGATTTTGGAAAATCTTTAATTTTCTAATATATGTTTTAGTCTCTCTTAGGGAACACAATTTATAATTATTTTTTAACCATTTTCAAAAATTTATATGGAAAAATAAATATAATTTTTTAAATTTGAATACCAAAATTAACTTTCGGTTAATGTTTGGTATTTTTCTAAATTGTTTCATTTTCATCTTAATAATTTATAATGATAAATTTTATTTCTAATTTATCTAATTATAAATAGTAAAATTATATATCTATCTATTAAATTTAGTTCTTTGTAATCATTTTAATTTTTAATTTTGATATAATAATATTGTAAACTATTGAACATTTTCACTTTAATAAACTGCCCTTTCATCACGTTTACATGGTTGAGTTTAAATTGAAATTTTTAATAATATTAGTTGAATTTATCCAAATGGATTATATAATTTGAATCATAATAATTTATATTATCCAATATTGTTAAAATTAATATTATTCCATAATTATTTGTGAAAAAATTTAAAATTAATTATAATGATTTAGGTAAAGACATGAGTTTACTTATTGATAAAAAATATAATATAAGGAGTAAATTGGACAACTAATGAGTCTATAATAGATTTAATAGAAATAGTTTAACCCTTAGAACCTTATTCTAAAATATTTATTAATTTGTGGGATACTATTCAATTAATTTCCCCATTATAATAAGGTATGTAAAACAACATACGAATAGAACAAGGCATAATAGATTTTAATTTTTAAAATGATTTGGGATAGGTAAAAAATATTCATTAAGGTTATAAATATTATTTTTTAAAGGTAGATATTTGTTAAATAATCAAATTTTTATTAGTTTTTTAGCAAAAATATGACATTAAATATTTAATAAAGGCCAAAATATAAATTATTTAATTATGAATTTTCTAAAATAAATGATATTAAAATAATTAGAATTGAGGTAAATAAAATGAATTATTATATTCCATTACTTTTTTCTGTAAATATATCATTTTAAACTGGGTTTTTATTAATATATTATAATTAAAAAATTGTATTGAAAATTTTCAATCCAAATTAAATAAATAATTTCAAAATTTACATTAATGTTGTAATATTTTATTAAACAATTGAAAATTACCAGAACCTCAAAAATACCCCAAGTAATTTCTAAATGTTAATAAATAAAAAAATATCCCAATAATGGCCCAGTTTATCTTTTATAATTAACAAATTGATTCATAAAAACTAAAAAACTTTATTGGCACGGTTAGGGTTATCCTAGTGTTTTTTCACGTTACTTGCACTTTTGTTAAAATTAATTTTCAAAACACATGGGATTTTTATTTTATAGATTGTATATACTATTTCAATTCCGTGTGTCCCAATTTTCTTATAATTTTCATATTAGTTTAGTCTTATGTTATAAATTACCTGCATTATAAATTATGTTACCAAAATAAAAAATGGTAGAAGTTGGGAAACATAGAAGTTAAGGAACAACATTATAAAAATACACTTCATGATCCATGGTGGAGGTGTGTATAGAGAAAATTTTAAAAAACCTCTATTTTTGTTATAATTTGGTTCCACATTATGTACGTTTGACCTCCTAATAGTTATTACATTAATGTATTTATGGGAATGTCCCTCTACCTCAACTATAAAAGGTTACTCACTCTCCCCCCTTATTCAAACCAATGAAGACACTTATCTTGGATAAAAACAAAAAAATTAGTACCAATGTTCAATAACCATATCATAGTATCTTTAGTTTTAGTATAAATCCAACCATTTAATGCATTAGTGAAAACCTAACGAGGATGGCCGAAGAAGAGGTAATGATCTTTAATATGTGTATTTATCTAATTTCTTTTCCCACCTCCAAAAATTCATATTATGACATTTTTATATAAAAACCATTGTATATTACCGATACTATGATTTTCTATATTAAATCTATGACCATAAACCACAAACACTTCCATAAAATGTTTTATGAAAACATTGTTCATGTGTGCGGAATACTACCACCTCACGAGTATATGTCATTGGTTTTTCCATTACATTGTTTAAAGTTAGAAATACTGATTAATTTATAGTTAATATATTTTATATAATATATTCATGACATACATATACCTAAATATTTATTATATCATATATATCTTATCACCTTCCATACCTTAAGAGATACAATTACATCACACTTGTGTACGCCGAAGTATTTTGCTAAGAAGGGATGTAATTTGTCTTTAACTAACCCTTCACATGGAATATTATAAAGATAATATTAATAATTATATTTGATATACATATCATAAAGATTATATTCATGAAATATTTATCATTTTTAAAACATAATATGTAAATATAATTTTCTTTAATTATTTTTTCCCACGTAAAGTTTATAACATCGTCTTTGTACATGTAGACTACAGCCTTCACAAAGCGATGAGTCCCCCTTTTCATCACCACACAAAATTGATGATATATAGGTATTATTAAATAAGTAATATTATAAATATGTTTTGAATAATATCCTAAATATTATAAAAAAATATATAATTTGGGGAAGAATCAAATCCTTCATCATAAAGCATGCTTTAGAAAACTAGGAAATTAACACTCGAAACAATGAATATAATGGAATATTACTGACAAACAGGAAATAATATTTTACACTAAGAGAATATATTGTATCATAAATATATAAATGGTTTATTTTTATCTTTATAACATATTTTAATCAACTGTACATGAGGTGAAATCACATTTATCCAATAGTAATCATAAGTTAAGGGTTTTCATCTCAATTTAATTTCATTGAGGCATATAGAATTGTTATGCACAAAATTTATTTCATGCGATGTATATAATATACATTTTATATGAAATATCATGAATACTTTATTATTATTAGTATATTATGTTTTAATTTTAATTATTTCATATATGGTGATTTGAACATAAAGTTATCCAGTGGTAAAGAAATGTCATTTCTCAATTTATTTTCATTGGGTTAAATTAATTCTTCCTTGTAATTAATATTCAATAAATATGATTATAATTAATTTAAAACATATATATTTTTTATTTTACAATTGTTTCTTATGTATTTATAGTTGATATACATAATACATACATTGATTAATTCCCAATTCAACACTATGGTCATTTTAGGGGTTTATTTTAAAAGGTGAATCTATTCGACATTGTTTTTTCCTGCATTTATATGGAAGAAAAATTTATTAATTAAATTTAATAAACCATTTAATGTTTTTCCATTTTTTATTCACGATATTTTCTGTTAATATTTCCATTTTCCCACTCTTTTGTAATTGAAATTATTGAACAAATGTTTAAATAAAATATTACTTCATTTCAATCTTTGATCAGAATTATATTTTCATACAAAACAATGATTTATAAAAAATTATATTTTATTAATTAACCCTTCCATATTAATTATTTAAATATATTTTTACTCATTTTTTGTTTTTAATAAACGTTTTGATATTGATCATCTTGTGTTTTTTCAAAAAAAAATTTTATTTCATAATTACGTGTAAATGGAATTTTCATTTCAGCATGCATGGAATTACCTTTTGAGCCAAAATTAATTTAATTGAAGAATACATTAAATGTTTACATGGATTTTTTATTGAAAATTTTCATAAAAATGATTTTCAATGATTATAATTTTAAAAAATAATCCAATATAAGTAGTTTATTTTCTTACGAATGGTTTTAATATCTTTTTATTGTATTTATATTCATCAATGAAAAAACAATTATTTTACATATTCCATATTGGGGATAAGATTTATTGATAACATCAATATACTTCCTCTTTATAGTTTATGATCAATTTGAATAATGAAATAAATCAAATTCACTCCCGCAATTAAAATTTTAATCTATAACATTCACATTAAATGTTTAATTTTGTATGATCATTGAACAAAAAATTTCCCCTTAATTTACATGTTATTTTTCAAGGACATGTTTATTTGTAAAATTATATATCTTTATTATATATAATGTTCTAAAATGATTGATTGTTTATACCATGAGAAATATAGATAAATTAATATACATTATTTAATACGAATATTTTATTAGGAACTTTTTTATAAATTAAATCTATTTTTTGATATGTGATGAATTCATTAGGTTGGTACATCATGGGTGGGGCCTGCCTATAGATAAAAACTCGACACAATTCTAGTCTCATTGGATGATTCAATATGTTACCCTTAGTTACATGGGTGTCTAAGTAGTATGTCAGTAACTATCATGTGAATGTTCTTGATATTAAAGGTATCATGCACCCGTGAAACATAGAATCTAATTTTTAAAATTTTCATTAATTTAGTATTAAATTGTTTATATACATGATAATTTCACTATGAAATTATCTCAAGATTCATTAAATTATTAGATATTTAAATGTAATGTGTTTTAGTTATTTACTTATCCATATCGACAATTCCATATCTTATTATGATACTATGGTTATTAATTATATTGAATGTTTTTTAGTTATTTATCATTATTTATTGATTGTTAAATTCCTTCTTAGTTTATTGATTACAAGATACACTTGATTAGTTATTTACCATTATTAATTGATTATTATCACTAAATCACTATTTATTTCACTATACATAACTCTTTGTGAACATATGATTTTTAATGTCTCAGTTTTCAATTTATTTTTTTTATTTTATAAATTATTTTCGAGATCCAGAACTGAAATGATGTATGATTCTGAGGCATTATGTGACTGGAATAAATACTTGAAATATATTAAATACATTAAATTTCTTGTTCACACAATTTCTAGGAAATGGTATAATAACTTCTAAATGGTTACTCAGATTAGAAATTTGAGGGAACCATTGATTTTAGATTGAATGATTAACACTAGACGCGACATAACGATAATTAGTGTTGGTCGTTTGTTGAAAATCCATTACAAGTGTAAAATGAATAAAAGAATTAACTAATCTTTTTTATTAATTTTTATGATGCAGTGATGCGTCAACATTACTTCCCTCTATAAATTCACACTAATGGAAAATTTTTAGGGTTAATCTCATCTCCCTAAGAATAAATTTGATTCATTGGATTTGTTGAAGGAGATCATGATGGCGGACAATGACCTGATTAAATATCGATGAATGGTCCTGGACATGATCAAAGGATCATGAAAATAAACTCAAATAAGATTGGTTATTAATAAAAAATCAATATGAATCAAGGTATGGAATTTTTTAATTTTGATTTCTTCTTCATTGTTAATCCCCTTAGGGATAAGGGGTCAATAAACTAATAGATTGATCCATGGTTTAGTCATATTATTGGAAGAGATTATTTGTGGGGCGATTTTGGGATATTTTCATTCAATATTAAAATAGTTCACTTTTAATTTTTGTTTCTAAAGAAAAATAATTAAGATAAACATGATCATCGATCGAGATCTATTCCACTCATTGTTATTTTGGTTTTTATCACCTAAATTATTCATTCAACGTTGTAATACTTAATTTGTACTAGTAATCGACTTATGCTAATAAATCAGTCGTTTTTCACCTATATCATGGTTCAATGATCCAAAATTGAATATCTATGATCATCACGACAAGATAGTGGTGCGACGACGAAGATGAAAAAAAATCAAATAACCTATGTACCTATTTTTTGCATTCTTCAGTTCCAATAAAGAATGAAGAAGATTCCATTTTACATGTGGTTAAATAGCCTAAACATGTTTTTTGATGATGTAAAGTCTCAGACAAGTGGTTTCCCTGATTTTTCTAGCAAGGATTGGCCAAATTGTGGGTTAAAATAGTGAATAGTGAAATCAGATTGTAGTTTTAGAAAATTCTATAATACATGGAATGTAATCCTGATATACACATCATGTGGGCCCCTTGAGACTTCTAGCGTTATGGGAAGGAGTTAAGGATCACACAACATGTTGACCTATCACACAACCTGAAACCCATACCTAAATACTTGGCGTTTACCATAGATGGTACACTGACACATTGTGAACTACATGGGCAGGATGAATGTCATGTAAACCCCAAACTGACCTAGCTAGGTCCATGTAAAATGGATAATCCATGTACCTGTTTATGTATACATGTATATTGACTAAATCCATGTATTTAAATTGGTTAGACTAAAAAGGTATCCTATATGTTGTTCTCTTCTATATGAAAATGGGAAAGAGATATAGGTCAGTTTCACAAGGAGGAACTAGTGTCAAGGGACACAAAATGTAACCACTTCTACACGCCATGTACATTATTATACATGGATTAGACGCCATATCAGATTTTAATGGAAAAAATATGTCAGTGTGTGTTCCTCTTACCCGTTACCATTGGTTTAGTGTGGAATCATATTTTACTCCTAGAACTATGATCCCTTCAACAAGACATCAATAATATAGTGGTTTGAATCCCTTCGAGATATCTGAAGTGATATACTCTATTAATCGTTGTTTCCAAGCTAGAGATCTTGGTATCATTTCAAAAAACACAATGATGGATCCAATCCTATAATTAGTAGGTTAAACAATATTGAGTTGTTGTTATTACCCTATGGACTTTTCAGTTATCATTATTTATTTATCATTCCCTTAAAATCATCAGCCTATACTTTCTATTCATGAAACACGATTAGAAATACCTCTTTGATGGATGCCATCAGTTCTATCAAACATTGTAGTGTTTTCTTCTAAAGGAGTGATTTGTGAAATACTCAAGATATATTCTATGGATGGTATACTTGGGATGTGACATTCTTTTATAATGATTTTATTTATTGAGTATATTTTTATATTATTGTTATATTTGGGGTTAAAA
Organism: Viscum album; assembly: GCA_963277665.1. Taxonomy (NCBI): domain Eukaryota; kingdom Viridiplantae; phylum Streptophyta; class Magnoliopsida; order Santalales; family Viscaceae; genus Viscum; species Viscum album. The sequence goes on along the minus strand of OY728126.1, from coordinate 1,388,330,361 downwards.
TATACCTTTGTAGATATAACTATATTTATTCCAAGTTGTATGTTTTGTGGTTTTAGGGTGTCCTATTGAGTTTTTTTATACCCACTCAAGAATGGGATTTTCTGAGACATGTCATGTCTTGTGAAAATCATCAATCTTTTGACAGAGTCATAGGATGACCAGGAGCATATAGTGCTTAGTGAGACCAGACATACCAAGGTGTGTTCCAGCAGATTTATGATAGTAGTCCCAGTACCTAATTTCATGTTGGACGTGTGTTTCAGACTCTATGTGGAGAGATTTTATTTGGACTTGTTTATACTCTTTTACTTAATGTCTAACTACTGTCGTGGGATTTAGATGTTTTCTTGCATAGTGTTTTAGTTATTTTTTTTAAAATTTCATCATGGAATATTATTGGAGATGTATGCCTATGTAAAATAGATTAGAATAAGGACACCCATGTCATTGATATGCCTACTTAGTGGTACTCTCCATCCCATTGACTATTGAAGATGGTTCTAGGGAGTTGGGAAATGTTCCTTTCATGAATGAGTCATGACATGATGTCACACATACATTATTTCCTTTCCTCATCATTCTGTGAAGTTTACTATTCCTAATAAATAGGGATACTATATATGTAATAAATTCTCTATCCAAAAAATTATATTGAACTTTTTTTAATTAAATGTCTAGAAAAAATCATGTATGTATCGATTTTACATAAACTACTAAACTAATTGCACTTTTGAGATGAATTTCATTTTATCTTATGAAAATGTAATAGTATATTGCACTAACTCCATGCTACTTGGGTCTTGGTATCTATAATAATGAGGATATATGGATACGATATTCAGATATATTGTGGTATTTTAATGGTTGACTTATAATTATAAGGAGGAAATTGGCTTAAGATAATGCTTCATAATTTAATGGAATAAAATGATAATTAGAGGAATTTTTAATTTTAGTTATCAGAAATTAGTAAATAATAATATGGTTAAGGAATGATTTTTTTTATAAATTATAAAAATTATAATAAAATTTCCAGATAGTTAATTTGATGTTTTGGAATTAAATGGATAATGTTTGGTTGATGTTGTGAAATTTTAATTGTTATAATTTATTTTTTTAATGAAAATTAGATTGGAAGAATTTTAATTACTAGATCATAGTGTCAATAGTGAAAAAGAATCAAGAATTTAATGATTAATGAAATTGTGAAGACCATGAAGATATAATCCCAGAGTTAGTGGTTTCATTATTACATATTTTATGGAGACATAAGCTCAAATACTAAAGGGATGATTTATTTAGTGGTCGGGAAGAATATTATACATAAATAATTATAATATTACAATGTAAATATAAAATATCGAGGATAAACAAAATTCTTAGATCCTTCTCATTAATTAAAATTTATTACTTCATATCATTTGAGAATGATATAAAATAAAAGGTGAAAAAATATTTTTTATAATAGTTATATATAGTATAATTTTTTATGAATCTATAAGGAATAATCGATGTGATATGATAAGTAACGGAAATCACAATCCCTTTAATTAATAACTAGATAAAGAAAATGAATCTATAGATAATATAAAGGATATTATATTTAATGATAATAATAATTTAATTCTAAATGTTGGTATAGATTAATATAGTATTCATAATGATATCAAAACCATCCAGACCTTGTGCCAAGAAAAACTAATTAATGGGTGGGTATACATAAAAATATATTCATTTTGGAAAATTGATTCATCTCATGGGACTATCAATTCCTTGGGGGGATATCAATAAACAACCCCCTCCCTTCATGAAATTTAAAATTATTTCCTAATATATATGATGAAAAATTCAATTCATAAAATATATTACATAATAAAAAATTTGTGTATTGAGTAAATAATATAATTCTATTATCATTTTCCCCATTAAATCTAATTACATTCCTAGAAAAACACTATATGTTAAAATGGTATTTTGTTTAGAAAATAATCATATCCATGAAGCAATGAATATAGATATTTATTGGATATTTAGTTTTATATTATGACAAGAATGTTAATGTTTGAAGAGAAAGTTAAATACCAAAAATTAATTAGAGATAAAATATGACCATCAATTCGTCGAGATTTTTTGTATCATAATAAATAGAACTAAATTAAAGGTTAAATGAAAATAGAAGATAAAAATAAAAAATATTTTTTTTTAAAAAAATTTATATTTCAATAAAATTATAATCTCTCATATGAAAATTAATATCATATAATGGTTACATGTGTGAGGAATGATATTAACAGTGTATAAATTAGAAAAATTCTATAAGAATTTCTATAAATAAATTCAAAATGAACCCTTCCAAAAATATTATAATAATTATATTAAATCCTTTTAAAAACCCAACCATAAAAAATTCATTAAATAAAAATTTTAGAAAATGAATAGAATTTTCAAAAATAATTTTTTAAAAAATAAGGACATTTATGGAAAATATTCAAGATCAAAAATAGAAATAAGATCATATTTTCATTTTTAAATTGCATTCCAAAATCCAAATAATTGAGGAAAATATTGTAGAAAATATATAAACTGAAAATTTATTTATTATAGGAATAATCATGGATATTATAAAGGGTGTATAATTATATTAATTTAATGATATTTAATGAAATCCAAGAAGAAATGAGATTTAAAAATAAATTCTTACCTCTTTGGTAACTTTTGAATTGTATCCCATAGAGGAATACAAAAGAACCGAAACACTAAATATCTTTAGTAATTATTTATTCATGTTGAATATATAAAATAGTATTTAGAGACACCACATAAAACCTAATCGGTTCATAATATCTATTATATATCTATGGAGTGGAATATGATATTAAAAACCTTTAAAAAATATTACCGTTGGATTGATAATTAAATAATTAATATTGTGCATGAAATGAAAATTGAAATATTGAAGTATAAATAAGAACAAAAATAATTAGTACATGTAATCATATAATATCAAAGACATGAAATATGTAATATATCCCAACAAAAATAAATTTTTTTTATGAATCTCATACCTTAGGCCCCACTCATCACACTCAATTGTTATATTTCATGAGATATGTGTAGGTTATAAAATCTTCTATGATGAATAATGCATCATCCTAAGAGCAGTTCTGATACAAGAAGAATGAGTCGTTGTGTATGGATCTCTGCAGTTGAGGTCTCATGAGGGATATTACCCGACACACGACCCTAAGTTTGTCGTATTTGTCTATGCATTACATTTTTGAAAACATTATTTTTTATGTGAGTGATTCATGGTGTACATTAACTGCAATATCCTCATATATATCTTTACTCAACATGGCTTGAATCCTTGAAAACAAATATGGGTATAACATTAAAAATCCATTTATATTGAGCATTCTTATAGGCCTGGTAAGGGAAATTAGGTTGTATACGAACTGAGTAGGGAATATTAGGAGCATGCGATGTGGGAATCCAATGATGAAAGGATGATAACAGCCTTCTTCTTTAATATTCACCTGGAGTTTCATGATAGTCACGCGAAGTCTTACCTATCATCCTTGATAGTTACCTCTTCCCTCATTAAGACGGTAAAGGGTAGACAATTTCTAGATCCTGAATTTTTGGTTCTTCATGGAAGTATATGAGATGATAACCCTCATAAGGACTCGTTTTTGGACAGAGACAACATCCTATATATCCATAGAAGTGTGGGGGTTCTTACAGATATGAGAGAGGAGTTTATATAGGAGTCCCAAGCTTCTCAGTGGGAATTTCATCATGGAATATCCAAGATGTATTGAGATGTGTGATTATAGTATTGGTGGCCTAGGTTGAAATGACATATATATAGCTTTTCACCAAGTGTTACACTTGCCATCAGGTGAAGGCGGAGCACCAAAGACCTACAGGCTTGTTATGATAAACATTGATCCTGCAATGACAATGGGAAGATATTGTTATGGACAATGTAGTTGGTTTACCTCGGTCACCTAGATGTAGTGACACTTTAGGGGTCTTCATTGATTGAATAACAAAAGTAGCACACTTCATTCCTATTCATGATACTTTGTCGACTAATGAAATGGTAAGACAATATGTATAAGGACCCGACCTTAAACATTATATAATATTGAATTAAATGAATAATTCATATTGAGGATCTTTTCAGGTTTAGATTTTTAGAAAATTAGGACATAACTATTATATTTTAAAAGATTACAAGGTAGAAATATCTACATAGTTTCCATTTTTTTATAAAATAAAAACTCTTGAAAAAAAATGTGCCATGTCTAGTTCCATGTTTTAGAATGCATGAATTTTCCTTGATCCCATCCTTGACCTTATTCATCTTTAAGTCCTGTGAAAACATTTCAAAAATTGGGATGAGCATAAAAATCTCAGAAAGGGTTATAAAACGAAGAATGAAAACATTTGTTCATAAATAAATACAAAACATGAACACTTTAAATTACCTCATGAAATCATAAAATTTATGAAAAACACATATAAATCATTAATTTTAAAGGTAACATGTGGCATCTATATCGTAATTACATTGTAGGTATCATAGCCACATAGGGAGTTACTTTGGAATATCCATCACAGTATATTCCTTAAATATCTTAGGAGAAACATTCACATTAACCTCCGTCATGTTACCCAATGCATTGGAGAGATCTCCCAGGCTCACCCACCCTAGGTTTATCATGGAACCACTCGTATATGTAAATAATTCCCAAGAACCATAACATGATGATAACATAGAACATAAGAATAAAGGAAAGATAACATTTCCACATTGAAATAATAAAATATCAAATCAATATATTGAAATAATAAATCCATTTTCAAAATCATTTTCAATACAAAAATACATAAAAAGAATATATGGTATTTATTTTTCCGTTTAAAAACATTTCGGCTTGTTAAGGAAGCCAAAGACCAAATAATACTCGCGGCGGTGGAAAGGTCATTATCACCGCTTGTGTTAAATAAAATTCCTTTTTATTCATTTAGTAAAACTCTTTGTATAAAAATATTCCCATTGAATAAAATGAAAAATCAAAGGGGTTTATACACCATATAAAATAAAGTCGTTTATAAAACTAAAAATGCCTCAATGAAAAGAGATTCAGACGAAGTCCCTTACCTTGCATCCGACTTGACTTGATCATTCTTTAATCTCCTGAATAATAAACTAAACATAATATATTACTTTCTTAAGAACCATTTTCAAGTTTATTTTTCCCTTTATTTCACTTATTACCATGTTATAAACATTATGAAATCATTTAAGTTAATTACGTTAATTTTGTCAATATTTGGTACTTGAGTAAAAATGAATAGCTTATATTTAAAAGTTCTCCATGTGGTCAAAGGTTAATTATATTCAGAATGATATTCATTATTTGGATATCAAATATATCATATATATCCAGTATATACATGTTTTTTAATAGTACTTTACATTTAGAGGTAAGAAATGAAATGCACCATTCATGGAGACGGTAAGCCGTACGTACGAATGAGCGGTACTTTCATATCTATTTCGTATTTTAATGGAAATAAAACATAATTATACATAGTTATATTATAATTCCAGTATAATATCTTATATAATATCATTAACTCCATCATTTATAAATCCCACAGAATGCTTTAACAAATCAAATCACTTTGAGGGGGTGGTAGTCCGCACATCCTCAAATGAGATTATCGTATTTAACCTCTATGTAAACTAGAAAGGTGTGAAATAAATGGAAAGTAAATAAGCATAATGAAATCATAAACATAATATATATATCACATATTAATAGAGTTCCATCATAATGGCCACCATGAGAGGAGGTAAGATGTAATTGAACAATCATCGTTTCGTGAGGCCTTAGTTTGCCATCCACAGAAACATTATGTTCTTCATCCACTAGATGGATGTGTGTGTAAGTGTAGTTCTAATTAATCTCATAAAAACATCATAGTATATTTAGGATACTTCTGTTTTTACAAAAGAAAGGAATAAAAATAGTTTTGGGGTTGGATAAGTAAAATAAATAAAACGATTCAAGAGAAACTGTTACCTTTAATTTGGGTAACTTCCTTTGGTTTGAACCAAGGTACTTCTTGAAGTGCCTTCTCCCTAAGGTAAGGCCTCTAAGAGGAGGATAGGGATGTTGAAAGCTTAATTGGTCAGAGTTTTGACTAGACAAATGCCTTGAGAGGTGTGTGGAATTGGTTAAACGTGGTCTCCTTTTATAAGGGAGAGGAGGGGCTCTTTAGGAAAGTGAGAAAGTATTATTTTATAATACAATTATATTCGGTTTCTAATGGTCTAAAATTCATTATAGATGATGATCAGATTTCTTATGGTCGAACGAAAATCATCCAATCATAATTGGACATGTTTTGGATAATATTTTAATCAATATAATCTTATTTATTTAAATCATTTATTAATGAGATAAATACTTCATCATTATTGTGTCATAAATAATTTAATTTATTCGATGTCTAAAAATTATAAAAAAACTAATATAATGTAGGAAATAATTTTATCCTTCCAATGAATATTTATAGTCGAAAACATGACTTATATAACACTATATAAAAATTAATCTCCTAAAAGATTTTTGTTATTGTCAATTTTGTCTTTACAATAAATTAATTAATCTAAAGTGTCATTATCCTTCATAAGTGGCTCCATGGGGTTCCAAAATGAACCCAACGATTCCCATGGTCGTCCACTACTCATCCAATATGGTTAGGACACGTGTAAAGTTAATTTCGAATTATTATAATATTCTTTTTACCTTGAATTACATTATTTTCCTTTAATCGCGGTAAATAAAAGTCAAAAGTAACTATTCACCAAAAATTATTTTCATCTTAATGAACCACATTTTAATTTCTGATAACAACCATGTATGTCAGATTTTTTAAATTTAATTCATAGAAGTGGTAAAATTTCATTTAAATGAAAAAGTCAGTTTTTTTAACTACCACAAAGTGTTGTCACTATTCATAAAAAATTTATGTTTTTCAGAAAAAAACCAAAAATTCAGCCTAAGAATTATTTGATGTTCAGAATTCAAAATTGATGTCTATTTTTCCAAATTCAATCATAGGAGTGGCATGAATTCATTTAAAAATTAAATCCCGTTATTAAAACAAATATCTTGTTTTTAAGAAACAATAACAATCAAAAGATTGCTACTTGTTTATGTCGAGTTTCATAGTGAAATTAATTCAAATGACCAACATTGGATTAAATGGTAAAAATATATTTTAATTTCACTTTAAAACCATCTAAAAAGATAATCTAACCATATAAATAAATTATATTAAAAGGCACTTTTGAATTAAAATACAGTACTTTTCACTATTTATTAAAAAATGAACTTTATCAGAAAAATACCAAAAAACTTCCCAAAGTAAAATTTGATGTCCCCATTCTAAAGAAGGATTATATTTGGTCAATTAGAATATATTAAAGTGACCAAAACTATATTTAAAGAGGGTTCTCCATTAAAAGGTGTTAAATAGGCCTTTTAATGTAAATTATGCTTAAAATTAGATTCATTCATATTTTAAGTCTCTAACTTTTTATTGGATAAATGTAAATACATTAAAAAATCATGTATAATCATATTGTATTTAGTTTCATTCATTCTATCCAATACAAAGACTAGGAGTTAACAACAATTTAAAATAATAATATTATATTATTAGTTTGCAACGTAAGATTCCAAATAATCTCGTTGTTGCGTATCGGGTACGCTATCGAACATAGAAACCCCGTTAAAGCAAAATTAATATTTAATTCTAAAATATTAATAAATATAAAATATGTCTTATTCTTCGTTTACCTAGGATGTTACATCCTTCCCCCTATTTTGGGAATTGCGTCCTCGCAATTTTTATTCACTTATCAAAATAAGTGGGGGGTATTTATCCCTCATAGAATTTTTAGATTTCCACATTCCCTATTCAACCATATGGTTTTCCACCCAAACCTGTACCTGGTGAAGTACCTTATTCCACAACACTTTCTCTCTACGGTCAAGAATCTGGAAAGGTTGTTCTTCATAAGAGATATTCTCTTCCAACTGAACTACCTCTGGGCTCAAAACATGAGATGAATCTGGCATATACTTTATCAACACCGAAACATGAAAAACATTGTGTACCTAGGATAAACATGGAGGTAATTCCACTCTATACGCAACTGATCCATCTTTTTCCATAATTTCATAAGGTCTAATGAACCTCAGACTCAACTTTACCTTCTTACCAAAATGCATCACACTTTTACATGGAGAAACTTTGAGAAAGACATGATCACCTACCTCAAAGGAAAGATCCTTCCTCCGGTTATCTGCATAAATTTTATGTCTACTCTGAGTTGTTCTCATGTGCTTCTTGAATCAATTGAACATTCTCTGCCATCTCTTCTACCAATTCTGGTCCCATCGTCTTCCTTTAACCTACTTCATCCCATAATGCTGGAGTTCGACAATTCTTTCCATATAATGCCTCCAATGGATCAATCTGTATACTAGAATGAAAGCTGTTGTTATAAGAAAATTCAACCAAAGAAATATGTTGGTCCCAACATCCCTGTTAATCCATCGAGCAAGCACATAACATATCCTCCAAAGTCTGAATTTTTCCTTCTGACTTCCCATCTGATTGAGGATGAAAAGATGTACTAAAATTTAATTCAGAACCCAATGAATTCTAAAGGCCTTTCCAAAAGGTAGAAGTGAACTTGGGATCACGATTAGATACAATGGAGAGGGTAACTCCATGCAACCTGACTATCTCTTTAACATATAACCGAGAAAGTTGATCTAGAGACAAAGTATCCCAAATTGGAAGGAAATGAGATGATTTAGTCAATCGGTCACCTATAACCCAGATTACATTATTACCTCGAGATGTATTTGGTAATCCCACAACAAAGTCAATGGATATATTTTCTCATTTCTACTCTCGCACTGAGAAAGGCTGAAGCATTCCTTTCAGTAACTATCACTCTGCTTGAACCTGCTAACAAGCCAAACACATCACAGTAAAATCAGCAATATCTCTTTTCATTCCATCACACCAGTAATACTTCTGAAGATCTCTCTACATCTTAGTACTTCCACGATGAACTGAAAATGGAGAAGTATGAGCTTCACATAACAACAAATTCTTAAACTGGGAATCAAAAGGCACACATAATCTCTTTAAAAATCTCAAAACACAATAATTGTCAATGTTAAAATCAGGAAACATGCCCTTTGAACCAACACAACCTTTTTCTGTAACTCACTATCTTCCTTCTATGCTTGCTTAATTCTGTATGATAGAGATGATTTCACTGACACCTGAAACAAAATAGAAGAATTTCCTGCAACAAAAAATTCTATTCCAAAGTTCATCAAATCAAAAACCAAAGTATCTCATTCCAAACAAAATATAGTTAATGAAGTATTACTTTTTCGACTCAAAGAATCAGCCACTTTATTTGCTTTCCCTGGATGATAAAGGATCGTGAAATCATAATCCTTGATTAATTCCAACCATCTCTTCAATCTCATGTTCAATTTTTTATGGGTGAATATATACTTAAATCTTCTATTATCAGTATAAATTTCACACTTCACTCCATACAAATGATGCCTCAAAATTTTTAAATAAAAAACAACAGAAGATAATTACAAATCATGTTTAGGTAAATTTAACTCATGTGGTTTCAACTGACGTGAGGCATAAGCAATTACCTTATCATTTCCATTAGAAAACAATAAAGTCCTCTCAAAAAAGCATCACTTTAGATAACAAACTCACCATTTCTGGAAGGCAGTTCCAAAACTAGAGCATTCACCAATATTCTTTTCAATTCCTGAAAACAATCATCACATTCTTTTGTCCAGATAAACATAACACCATTTCGAGTTAACTTAGTCATTGGACTAGATAACCGTGCAGTATTTTTAACAATCCCTCGGTAATAACCATCTAAACCATGAAAACTACGAATCTCAGTTATATTTGTGGGTCTTGGATATTATTCAACAACTTTTGTTTTAGCATGATCAACTGTTATTCCATTTTTTGAAACAATGTGACCAAGGAATGAAATTTATTGTAAGCAAAACTCACACTTGCTAAATTTCCCAAAAAGTTTATTTTCTTTTAAGGTTTGAAAGGCAACCTTAAATGACTTTCATGTTCCTCTTTACTTTTGGAATAAACCAAAATATCATCAATGAACACAACCACAAACTTATCCATGAACTCACGGAAAATTCTATTCATAAGATCCATGAATACAGCAGGTGCATTGGTCAACCCAAAAGGCATAACTACAAATTCATAATGGCCATATCTAGTATGAAAGATGGTCTTTGAAATGTCTTCTTCCTTTACGTTCAACAGATGGTACCCCGACCTCAAGTCAATATTCGAAAAATACTGAGCTCCCTGGAGATGATCAAACAAATCATCAATATGAGGCAAATGATACATATTCTTAACAGTGATGTTATTCAATGCTCTATAATCAATGCAAAGCCTCATTGAACCATCTTACTTTTTAACAAACAAGACAAGAGCACCCCATGGTGGTGTGATAGGTCGAATGAAACCTTTATCTAATAACTCCTGCAATTTCTTCTTTAACTATAAAAGTTCAATTTGATCCATTCGATAAGGGGGTTTTGAAATTTTCTTAGCATCAGGAACTATGTCAATAGAAAATTCAACATCCCGATCAGGTATAATACGAGGTAACTCATTAGGAAAAACATCAAGGTACTCGTTTACCACTGGAACATCATTAATCAGAAGAGTTTCTTTGTTTGCCTCAATATTTGCAAGGTAACATTAATTTTCATCTTTTACCAGATTCTTAGGTTTTTGATATGTTATCAACAGCAAGGGTTCATTTTTGTATACAAACTGAAAATAATTATGAAAAGAAACATCTTTAGCTCTGCAATCAATCTTAGCATGATAAACAAAAATCCAATCCATGCCCAAAATAACATGAAACTCTACTAGGGGCAAAACAAGAAAGTTTGTAGGTAGGTTTTTCCCGCACAGAAGGAAAATAATGTTCTTATGTTTTCTTTTTGTCTCAAAATTTTTTCTAGGTGTTTTTACCGTAAGTTCTGTATTCATATCTTGAGATGGAATTCCCAATTTTCTAGAAAACTTATCAGAAATGAAATAGTTTGTAGACCCCGAATCAAACAACACATTGGAATAATCTGAACAAACAAATAGTATAACTGATACAACTTTATTTTATGTCCCAACATCTACCGAAGTAGTTGCAAAGGATTTCTCCCCCCCACCTTCTGCTTGTAGTCTGGCTACTTTCCTTCTGTTGAGTTATTTTTTGGACACTCATTTTCATAATGACCCATTTCATTGCGATAAAAACATTTTAATGGCTGTAAATCATATTTTGTCTTACTATTACCCTGATCTTTTTTAGTGCAATTATGAGGCTTATGTCCCATTTTACCACATCGGTAGTACTTACCAGAATACAAAATACATTCCCCAGCTTGCTTTTTACCACAATTTTCACAATCTGTAAACTTAAGTTTCATACCATCAGAAATTTTTGAAGTGTTCTTCCCTTTCGCCTGTCACCTCGTCCTCTTATTGTATTGTTTGTCAAAGAATACATGATCATAGACAAACTCCATTTCCCCCTTCTCTTCACAACGAACAGGTTTTTCATAACTTTTGAACTCACGAGAATCTAAAGCCCTCCGACACTTTGGCATTAATCCTGAGTAAAAACGGTTGATTTTATTATCAAGATCTCGTATGAAATTTGGAGCATACCTTGCCAGTAAAGTGAATTTTTCTTCATAAGCAGCCACTGAGCCATCCTCCTACCTCAATTCCAGGAATTGTTTTTCCATCCTAAGACGAACCACCCCAGGAAAATATTTCTCAAGAAACATACCTTTGAATTCATCCTAATCGAGAGCATCAATCTCCTCATTATCCCAGATATTTTTTACCATCAACCCCCACTGATCAGCTTCCCCTTCAAAATGGTAAACAAAAAGACTAACCATTTGATGTTCCGAACAACCCATGAAATCAAAATCTTATCCAATGATTTAATCCACCCTTCAACTATCACAGGGTCATATGATCCTCTGAATTATGGGGGATGTTGCCTCATGAAATTCTCCACTACTGACATGTTCCTATATGGTTGATCTCGCTGATCTCGTACATGGACACCACCACCATTTATAGCCTGATTCAACTATGCCATTGCTGCAACAAACTATTCAGTTCCTATTCCTACCATCCCGGGTTACTGATTTGGAAGATTGTCTTCCTCCTGATGTCGTCCCAACATAGTTGCCCTATTTCCCCTGTGCTAAACCTTTCTGTACATAGAAATATCATAGGTCAAGAAACATGGTAATCTATAAATGATATATTATATCAATATTAACATAAATTACTTTATGGATATTAATATAACAATACCCTAACTCCTAAAGTTATCTAAACTGACCTCTGATACCAACTATAAGGACTTGGCCTTAAACATTACATAATATTGAATTAAATGAATAATTCACATTGAGGATATTTATAGGTTTACAGTTTTAGATAATTAAGACATAACTATTAAATTTCAAAAGATTACAAAGTAGACACATCTACATAGTTTCCATTTTTTTCATAAAATAAAAACTCTTAAAAAAAAGGTGTCATGTCTAGTTTCATGTTTTAGACAACATGCCTTTTCCTTGATCTCACCCTTAACCTTATTCATCTTTAAGTCCTATGAAAACATTTCTAAACTTTGGATGAGCATAAAAATCTCTGTAAGGGATATAAAATGAAGAATGAAAACATTTGTTCATAAATATATACAAAACATGAACTCCTTTACATAACTCATGAAATCAAAAAATTTATAAAAGGCACATAGAAATCATTAATCATAAAGGTAACTTGTGGAATCCATATCATACTTACATTGTAGCTATCACAGCTACATGGGGAGTTACTTTGGAATACCCATCACAGTATATTCCATAGATCTATTAGTAGAAACATTCATGTTTACCTCCGTCACGTTACCCAATGCATTGGAGAGCTATCTCGGGATCACCCGCCCTAGGTTTATCAAGGAACCACCAGTATACGTTAATAATGCCCAAGAACCATAACATGATCATAACACATAACATAAGCATAAAGGAATGATAATATTTTCACATTGCAATAATAAAATATCATATCAAGATATTGAAATAATAAATCCATTTTAAAAAACATTTTCAATTCCAAAATACATAAAGTGAGTATATGGTATTTATTTATCCTTTTAAAAACATTCCGACTTGTTAAGGAAGCCAAAGATCAAATAATACTCGCGGAGGAGGAAAGGTCGTTGTCACCGATTACATAAAAAAACATTCCTTCTTGTCATTTAGTAGAACGCTTCGTTTAAAAAGATTCCCTTTGAATAAAATGAAATGTCAAAGGGGTTTATACACAGTATAATATAAAGTTGTGTATAAAACTAAAAATGACTCAATGAAAGGAGATTGAGATGAAGTCCCTTACCTCACATCCGACTTGACTCTATAGTTATTTAATCTCCTCAATAATCAACTAAAGTTAATTTATTACTTTATTAAGAACCTTTCCAGGTTTATTATTCCTTTTATATAACTTATTCTCTTGTTATAAACATTATGCAATAATTTAAGTTAATAACGTTCATTTTGTCGATATTTGGTACTTGAGTAAAAATAAACACCTTATATTTACAAGTTGTCCATGTGGTCAATGGTTAATTATATCCAGAATGATATTCATGATTTTGATATAATATATATCATATATATCCAGTATATACATGTTTTTATAATAGTACATAACATTTAGAGGTAAGAAATGAAATGCACTGTTCATGGAGATGGTAAGCCGTATGTATGCATGAACGCTACTTTTATTTCTATTTCTAATTTTAATGGAAGTAAAACATAATGATACATAGGTATATTATAATAATAGTATAATATCATATATAATATCATTAAATCCATACTTTATACATCCGACATATGACATTAATGAATCAAACCACATTGAGGGGGCGTTAGTCCACACTTCCTCAAATGAGATTATCGTATTTACCAACTATGGAAACCATAAAGGCATGCTATAAATGGAAAGTAAAAAAGAATAAGTAAATCATAAACATAATATATATCATATATAAATATAGTTCCATCATAATGGACACCATGAGAGGCGGTAAGATGTAATTGAACAATCATCGTTTCGTGAGGCCTTAGTTTTCCATCCACAGAAACATTATGTTCTTCATCCATTAGATGGAGGTGTGTGAAAGTGTAGTTCGAATAAATTTCATAAAAACATCCTAGTATATTGAGGATAATGTTGTTGTTACAAATTAACGGAATAAAAAGAGTTTAAGGGTTGGAGAAGTAAAATAAAATAAAACAATTTAAGAGAAACCTTTACCATTAATTTGGATAACTCCCTTTGGTTTGAACCAAAGGACTTCGTGAAGTGACTTATGCCTAAGGTAAGGCTTCTAAGAGGATGATAGGGATGTTTAGAGCTTAATTGGGCAGAGTTTGGACAAGCCAAATGGCTTGATAGTTGTGTGGAATTGGTTAGAAGTTGTCTCATTTTATAAGGGAGAGGAGGGGATTTTTAAGAAAGTGTGAAAATATTATTTTATAATATAATGATATTCGGTTTCTAATGGCCAAAGAATAATTGTAGTAAAATATAAAATGACTAATGGTCAAAATTAAGTCATCCAATCAGAATTGGACATGTTGGGAGTAATATATTAATCATTATAATCTTATTTATCTAAATCATTTATTAATGAGGTAAATACTTCATCATTATTGTGTCATTAATAATTTCATTTATTAGATGTCTAAAAATTATAAAAAAATAATAACATGTAGGAAATATTTTTATATTTCCAATGAATATTTATAGTCGACAATATGACTTATATAACACCATATAAAAATTAATTTACTAAAATATTTTTGTTATTGTCAATTTGGTCTTTCCATTAAATTAATTAATCTAAAGTGTCATTATCATTCATAAGTGGCTCCATGGGGTCCCAAAATCGACCCAAGGATGCCCATGGTCGGCCAATAGTCATCCAATAATGTTTGGACAAATGTTAAAGTAATATTGAATTATTATAATATTCTTTTTACCTTGAATTACCTTATTTACCTTTAACTACGGTAAATAAAAGTCAATAGTTACTATTCACCAAATGTTATTTTCATATTAATGAACCAAATTTTACTTCTTGATGACAACCATGTATACAGAATTTGAAATTAAATTCATAGAAGTGGTAAAATTTCATTTAAATGAAAAATTCAGTTTTATAACTACCACTAAGTGGTGTCACTATTCATCAAAAATTGAAGTTTTTCAGAAAAATACCAAAAATTCAGCCTAAGAATTATTTGATATTCCGAAATCAAAATTGATGTCTATTTTTCCAAATTTAAAACATATAAGTGGCATTAATTAATTTAAAAAATAATTCCCATTGTTAAAACAAATAGTGTTTTTTACGAAACAATAACTATCAAAAGATTGAAACTTGTTTATGTCCAAATTCAAAGTGAAATTAATTCCAATGACCAAAATTGGATTAAATGGTAAATATATATTTCAATTTCAATTTAAAACCAACAAAAAAAATAATCTAACCATATAAATAAATTATATTAAAAGGTACTTTTGAATTAATATACAGTATTTTTCACTAATCATAAAAAAAATGAACTTTATCAGAAAAATACCAAAAAATTACCCAAAGTAAAATTTTATGTCCCAATACTAAAGAAGGATTATATTTGGTCAATTATAATATATTAAAGTGACCAAAACCATATTTAATGGGGGTTCTCCATTAGAAGGCGGTAAAAAAGGCCTTTTAAGGTAAATTATGCTTTAAATTATATTTATTCATATTTTAAGCCTCTAAATTTTTATTGGATAAATGTAAATACATTTATCAATCATGCATAATCATACTGTAGTTAGTTTCATTCATTCTCGCCAATAAAACGTCTAGGAGTGAACTACAATTTAAAATAATAATATTATATTATCAGTTTTCAACGTAAGATTTCAAAGAAACCTATTGTTGCGTATCGGGTACGCTATTGAACATAGAAACCCCTTTAAAGTAAAATTAATATTTAATTAAAAAATATTAAAAAATATGAAATATTCCTTATTCTTCATTTACCTAGGATGTTACAATATGTATGTGAGATCATATAAATCCATGGGGTCTATTGTACTATTATTTGATAAAGGCATGCACAATTAACATAACAGTTTCATTAGGGATTTCGAAAGGCTATGGGAACATAGGTTCTTCTAAAAAGAGATTATTACCCTCAGATCAATGGACAATCAGAACATAAAATATAGGTTATTGATGATCGAGCATGTGTCCTTGATTTCAGTGGTTCATGGGATAATCAAAT
This sequence comes from Viscum album, assembly GCA_963277665.1. Taxonomy (NCBI): domain Eukaryota; kingdom Viridiplantae; phylum Streptophyta; class Magnoliopsida; order Santalales; family Viscaceae; genus Viscum; species Viscum album. The sequence continues at coordinate 1,388,313,784 of OY728126.1, read as the reverse complement.
CTCTCTCATTGAATTCTCATATAATAATAGATTTCTGGAGACAATTCTTGTGGATACATTTTAGGCCTTATATGGCAGGTCATTCGGTACACCCATGTGCTGGCTAGATAAAGGTGAGGTAGCCTTATATGGTCCTCATCTTGTCTAGGGGACTTCAAATCCGGTTTATCTGATCAGAAAGCATATGACTATAGCCCATTCTGGACAAAAACACATCATTATCACTTTTTATGACCTCTAGAGTTAGAGTTCAGGGATCATGTTTTCCTTTGGGTATTACCAAGTCCATGGAATAGATAGTAGAATAAGTAAGGAAAGCTTTCTCCTTCTATAGTATCCTCCCTACCCATTTCATACCTTTGATTCTGAGGATGTTGAGTTAGATGTTGATGATACCATTGACGATTATCTAGTACGCATCATCGACCAGAGCACGAGGTTTAGCCAAGGATGGTATGTACCTTTAGTATGGGTGATATGGGTTCATGTCCACATGGTGGATGAGACATGGGAGGAGGTGATCGACATAATTTCTTACTAGACATAAGTTTTCTCACACAATATTTCACCTCCTTTTGAAGGTGAACTTGGGGATGATTTCGTTTAAGGGGGGAAGAAAGTAAGAACCCAAATTTTCACTCATGCATGTATCCCTTAATTTTTGATCTAATTATTTATTGTTTCCTTATTATGGATTCAAAATGGTTTAAAAATGGGCTAAGGGGTGTCTAGGGCTATTTAGAGACCAGAACACTTCGTTTTTGGAAACATGCCATATCACATGATTGGCCAAACTATGTGGATTGTATATTTTCCTACAGAACCATATCGCATGATTGGCACATGGCTATGTGGCATCACCATAAAGGTTACCTTTAATCTCATGTACCGATGCATGGTTGGTTCATGGTTTGGAAAACCATATGGAAAAACCATGCATGAGCTATTATTAGATAAAATATACTTTCTTACCATAATGATTTAATTAATCCACCTCGTCTTCCCACATATTCTTTCTAGTGGGATTTAACTCCATGGATCTAATTGTGGAGTATTTGGTAGAAAAAAATATAGGGGTTTAATGTTCTTCTAGATCATAGATCTTATTGAATGTCTGTTATTCACGTTGGATGCACAATAGTATGTACTCGAGTCAGTTTATGCCTTTTTCCTCTTCTTTTACTATCGACCAAGTTCTCATGTTGTGAGAAATTTTCCAATTTATTTAGATTTACAATTTTTTGAGCTAAATAAAATACAGATAGTAGAAGAGTAGAGTCTTTCAATCCTAATGTGGGTGGTCTAGAATGCATCCATCAAGTTATTTAATTTTTTAATTGTCGTGTGGGGCCCACCGATTTCATCGGGTGCTGTTTATTGATTTTTATTCCATGCTTATAATCATTAGAACCATATAGTTATGCTCATTCCATATATGTGGTTAACTTTTAGACTTTATGCCCAATACTCAATCCATCCTTTTTAGGATGATATTCCACAATTGGGTTTTTAGTATTTGATACGATTGAGCCACCATTCGGCTGTGACATGGGTTGACCCTTCTAAGTGAAATAATTTCTATATTAAATAGAATTATTTATATTATGAATTTCCTATTGTAAATAACCATGTATGATCACCACTTTATCATCCTATGGTAAATTCTTCCAATTGGAAATTAAATGTTAAAGGGAAATTGGAATGTATATTATATATATGAATTGACTGGATAAAATATGTACGATTGATAGGTTTCACATCTGTAGAACCCCTAACCTATTTAATTGAACGATGTTTAATGAAAAAATGTTTAATATTCCATAGAAGGAATTAATAAAGGTCTCATGCTAATTGACCTTTACAAACAAAGGAATGACAAGGCTTGAACCAAATGAAATATTTCATTAATTCATAATTAAACTAGAATGAACTGACTCATGATTTATATGGATTCATATATAGGAATACCATGAGCTCTCAGTAAGACCATTCTTATTCAAGTATATATCTTTATTTGGTTAACACCCACCATGATCCCTATCCTTGTATATTATTGGTTAATCGGTATGACTTAGTAATATCCCCCACATCATATTAAAGTATTCCTTAGATACACTATAAGGATCAGACCTTGAGAATATGGTTCCAAGGTTATATACCATACTTCCCTATCCCAATTTAGAGCTGTTTTACCATGGATGATCACCTACGATTCATTAACCACCTTTTTTTGAAATTCCTTGAAATACGATCCTTGGATTACACTCTTCTGAGTAGCTAGTCTATAGTTATTACTATGTTGGTGACTATTGAGGTCTACGTTTCCTTGGTTATTCACATGGAACTTCATTATTAAGTGTTTTTATAGGTTTCCTTGTCATAACATGGAACCTTCACAATTGTTACAATCTGACTTATTTATAAAATGGTGATTATTTATTAGTGGACTGTTTTTTTAGACGCCCTCCAAGGGATGAAAGAGCTTCAAGGGTATTTAGTTACATTTCCCTTCTTCACATTATATATGCATGATTTCATAATTTTACATTTCCATTTCACGAACCAAATGTTATTGACACTTTTGGTAGTGGCCCACAAAGATTAATCATACAACCTCTACAGGTGCCATTTTTACCCAAAGTAAACTACATTAATGCAGGTGTTGATAAAAGGAAGCATACCAAATTAAAAAGATGATTTCTTACTGTTTAGAATAGAGATTAAAAGCATATGATCAAGTTGGAGCACTGATTTCTTGGGACTATATTTTTATTTCCTTTATACTTTTTTCAAACATGTTTTTCCTGCTTTATTGTATCCATGTTTTTCAGTTTCCAGATACATGACATATCAACATTAGTTTTTTGCATGTTTTTATTAGATTTATTTCAGTTATCATGACAATTGTCAATATTTTTTAATGTTCATTCTATTTAATTATATTACTTCTTATATTTACCTATGTTCATGTTAATCCACTGCACTACAAATTGGTAATGAGGGAATAGTATCCCCATGAACACACTTTAAGCCATCACTTCTAGTTTGCAGCCTCTGGCATTTGGGGAGATGGGCATGAGACCATATGGTTCACCGGGCTCAGGGCACCCATTAAGTGGAATCTAGGTCTGGGACATCACAACAATATATATAAAATTTTGGAAATAATTAATAATAAAAATAGATAATATTTGATAGTACCACATTGATATATACTGAACATAAAGAGGAGGGGTAAATCATTATTGGGTTATTTTTTAAAAATTATAACTTTTTTATCCAGATACCAGTAACACCTATTAGGATCATAATTATATTACTAATTTTTTATTATAATATGAATATTTACGTAATGAAAAAAATATGGAACCTTATATTTCTATGATTACAACTGCTCAATAAGAATATTTAGATACTAATAGGTATGTGGCTCATTAATAAATGGGTTCTCCATTATAATGATATTCCATATTTTTGTAGTTTGGAAATAATAAAATATATACTAATTTTAGTTACATAAACATTATGAGGTGGGACAATAATTTTTTTTTCATTCCATGTAATGGTTATTTCCAGGTTCATCTATCACTAAGAAAATAATACTCAATCTATGGAACATTATCCAACATCACTAAGTTACATTTCATTAAAATAAATTTTTTCCACCAATGTGACTTTGATTTGACGAAATACTTATGTATAGATGTTCAAATTTTCTTACAATGTCACATGCACTATAGAGATTAAGTAAATATATTTATTCTTAATTATAGAAAACTGAATTGATCACTTCCTTCCCTTCACATTTTTTACAAAACACATTCTTTAAATAATTTTGGTCAACCGTGATCATATTATGCATGACCATCCAATAATAGCTTTATTGAACCCTTATTATGCCTCATATTGAAATAAATATTCGTCTAGAACTATCCATCTGATGTAAGGTCATACCATGATAATTTGACTTATTATTTATTCTTATGGATCAATCAATACATATTCACTTTTTACTAATATTAGTATGATTATTGGTTACTCTATAGAGTACCGTATACTACATATGGCACATCTTCATATGAAACATTATCTGAAATGGTAATCAATGTTTCACATTATCAGTGGAAGATATTTTTGTCACTATACTTCCACATAGTAACTAGAACTTCATAATATACTCTCATCACATAATTTATGTGAACTCGCTCTAATTTTTATTGTCTCCACCTCTCTGTATATCTTGGTAGGGGAGAAAACATCAACTTTAATATTCTAGATTGATAGCTGAATATGTAATCCAGTAACCTCTTTACATATCCGCCTTCAATCTTCCTAAATGATAAGAGACAACCAATCCTTACATAAACCTTTCCTTTGTTATCGAAATCACTCTTCTTTTTAAAACCACCCAAAACATCATCTATAATCATGTTATAACATTCTTGAATATTAAAACATCTGAAATTAATCTCTACATTTCTATAATTAATGACTTTGTAAATAAATAAAAAATACCATTGAATCTTCCATCTAGTTCATCGTCATAAAATTCATTTGAACAATGATTCTTTATATAGAATTTCATCGAAACTTCCTAGGATCATCTTGATTGTTTTTTAATAAGTCTTCAATTGATGGGTTCATGTTTTTAGTTCATTTTATACCATCGAATAAATATAGAGAGATGTCCTATACACCCTTGTTCTGATACCGTTCTTTGAAAACACAAGTCTGATGTATGCCACCTTGGAATCTTTTTCTGATGACTCCATAATGAGAGATATATCAGATGAAACTCTATGAAAATCATGAAAATTGATATCTAACACCACAACTCTTAATATTATATTTAATTCCTTCATAAACTCTTATCTATATTATGAGTCAGAAACTCTATTATGATCATTTCGTAATCTATTAATTATATGATGAATAGATGTTTCCATTTCATGAGGACTTGTATAGAAAAACATACATCTAGTCATCATGAATATTATATCTTACATAATGGTATTGATATGTAAAAAAGTTCACATGACTGACATCATACATCCTTTTATGATATACAACTACATACACACATTAATCATTTTTTCACTCTGGAAACATCAAATTACTTCATGATCATTTTAAACATTCTCTTAATAATCATTGTACAATTCTTATTCCAACACTACATTAATTATATATTCACTTTTTTTGGAGTCATATTGTTCCTCATACTTCTTTATAATTTCTTTTATTACCAATGTTTGTAAATATTTGTTTGATGATACTTCTCATTACCCCACTATTTTCTAACAAAGTTAGTCTAATAAAAATCATCATTCTTAACAGAATCAATGTTTTATAAATGAACATAACTATTTTTATTTTTACATAAGAATGGATAATGATATAATTTATAAATAATATTTTTTGATACTTTAGGTACATTATAAGATCAACTGGTTCAAATCACTTTCACATGGAATATTCCCTTCTTTTATACAATAGATTGAATCAAAGCAACATGACATTAGGATGTTTAAAAAAATAATTACAAAGAATATAACAATTGTATTTCTCATGAAATTTTAAGATATAGAACTATGATTCTATTTGATGTAATATTTGGTTCCATCCACTATCACAAAACCCAAGTTTGGTCGATATAATTCGATAAAAACAGTCAACATAGACGGTTGGACAGGGATAAATGGACATTCCCGTTTATCATCATAATCTTCTCCATAAAATGTCATTCATTTAGAAAACTTATTTAGGACCCTCCTCATGTTAACTTCATAATATTGATAAAAATTATATTTTCTTAATATAATAGATAAATTATGTTATAGAATTTTTAACTCACTAATCATCTAAAGATAAACATAATGTCTAATATTAACTTTCCCCTTTCAATAAAATAATATTCACTAACTCTTCCAATAGAAATAACAACTTATAACTTCATCCCGTATAACAATTATTGAGTCATTATTCTCTTGTTCATCAAATCATCCATGCTATATAAACATTATTTCGATTCATGGATACTTCAATAAACCCATGAATCATATTCATTACAACTTGTTGGATATATTAACATTAATGATATCATTCTATTTAATTAAAAACCAGCATGGAAAATAAATAAATCATAAATGAAATTTGGATCTTCAATCTCCAATTTTGTATTTATTTACAATATAATCAATGTTCCTGTAATATGTATATGATATAGAAAATAACGTTTCACCTTGTTTACATGACTCATATGTTTAGCCTTTTTAAACCTTTATCATTATGTGGTGTTACATTCTCCCCTAACCCCTTATTATATAACATCCTCATTGTGGACAATAAATCTCAACCCACGAAAATAACACCACACATAATGTTGGGTTCCATCTATGATATGAATGAAACAATTGGGCACCACTTATAGAACTAACACTTAAACATAACATGGATGTATTTTCATAGACATCAAGGCAATATAAGTTTCCCCATAGGCAAGTGGTGCCCACATTGGGGCTCATTTACATGCCAGAATGAGTAATCAGACTATTGAATTTTCCCCCATTCCAAAACATGTTATTTTAAGTGTTCTTTTTCCACACTTGAACACAACCTATTAAACATCCCATAAGGTAACCCATTAGGATCGGTACTTTGGGAATGGAAAACATAACAATGGATTTTTAATCAGGTAGGATCCCAAAAAGAAAGGTAAAAATTATTGACATGAGTTATATAATTTTTATTAACACATTATCATTATTGGATGTTGCATTAACCCCCCCCCCCTTTAGAGCACAAAATTCTCATTGTGAACCGTATATATCAACAGATGCAGTGCCACAGAACATACTATTCTATTCTTTCTCGGATACTAATGTACCCAGTGGTCCAGGACCTGATGACCATGATAAGGTAGGATGTATATTTTATTAGTGGGTTCCTACTATGATACCAATGTCTCAAATATGGCCCATTGAATGCACATTCACCCAAACATAACACGATTGTCGAGTTCAAATGATCCAGATACCACCAGTTGCCACACTATAATTTGGTCCTCACAGAGGGGTCAACCTACATCCCTCAACAGGTCATTGGAATAATAAATATCCCCACAGGTCAACACATGTTCTTTCAAATTTTATTTTTCCTCACTGGCACACAACTTAGGAAACTTCCCAGAATGTCACCCATCTTGAACAATAACCTAGGCCAACCATGATTATATATGGATTTCTAATCAGGTATGCTCCTGAATATAATGGGGAACCATATTAAATTAATGCATATCATTTAACCGTTATTACATTTTATCATTCTAGGGTGTTATATTCATCTCAACCCCTTTAGAACACAATTTACTATTTGTTGAACTAATATCTCATCAATATTCGTGCCACCAAAAAATATTCTTGGTTTTTTATCTGATACTGGAATAAATATTTATCCCCAAGATCTGTATAGAATCACCTCCTTAATGTCATCATCCATTCCTTGCCCTCCATTTACCACTAGTTTTCCCGTAGATATGTTGTCCCCACCATAGGGGAAACTTCCCTGTTGGTCACCCATAATGATCACTAATCTAGGCCAAGCATTCTTATATTTGGATTTAAAATCTGGCCGGATCCTAAAAATAAAGGAAAATATTTCCTAAATGAGTCATATCATTTATCCTTTTTAACATTATATCATTATGTGGTGTTATATTCCCTCCCCCCACCCCTAGAGTAGAACATCCTCATATGGACCATATATCTAAACCATGGTAGTGCCAATGCACTTAAGACATGCTTCCTTCTCTTATACCAATGTAACTAATGGGGACCACTGATACCATAAATATTCATCATTACCATGGTCATTTATTCATAGCCCACCGGGTACCACAAGTACCCCTATAGACACCTGGTCCCACCTTGGGGCTCACCAACCTGTATATGTGGGTAATCATCCTAATGAATGTCCCAATAAAAAAACACAGGATCTTTTCAATATTCTATTTCCTCACCTGCACACACGCAAGTAAATTTACCAATATTCCATTCAATGCTATAGATCCAGAACTCTTAGATGTGGATATATTATTAGGTATGCTCACCAAAATAAAGTTCAAACCCATTGGCTTGAGACATATAATTTATACCTTTTAATGATTTATCATTATGAGGTGTTATATCCCCCCTAAGTCACAACATCATCATTCTACACCACATATCTCAACTGAGGTAGTGTTAGTGCACATGCATATGGGTTTCTTCCCTAATACTAATGTAACTATTATGCCACGAAGATTAAACATACACTCCTCTTAAACATGATCAACAAGTTTGGGACTACCCGATACCACCAGTTTTCAGTTAGAAATGTGGTCACTAGAAAGGGGGGCATATAAAAGAAAGATAAGGTCATAAGACTGATTTATGTCCCCACATTCAAACAAAATTCTTTCTAGAGTGATTTTTCTTCACACACACGAACCCTGGGAAACTTCCTAGAATTTAACTCATCCTAATCACTACTCTAGTCCAATAATGATTTACAGTTGATATATTATCTAGTATGGTCCAAAACATAATCTTACACCTTTTCGACCTGAATTTTATCATTTATCCTTTTAACCAATTTTCATTCTGGGGTGTTACATTTAACATCATCATGGATGATCCATTAATTTTTTTCCATTGAACTGGTATAAGAATCATTATATGAAGGAAAAATCTTTATATGAGATAAAAAATGTATATCAATCATACCACCTACTTATGTTCTCTCTTTAACCTATGGAATCACCATCAAATTAGTTGGAATGTATTTAAAAATAAAATTTACAAATGATAAGGAATACGGTGTCTCATCAATTATACATTAATCTGATAAAAAAGAATGAGATATTTTTCCCATCCATGATTTTGTATTTAATCCATTACTAACTATTATATATATATAAAGTAGTTCTATATTACATTGGATCAGAATATGTCGTTTCATATTTTACTCATCTTTTTGTGTATAAAGTTTTTCCCAACTTTCATGGATGATTCATTCATTATAATTTTAGAGACCACCTAATTAGCAATAAGAATAATTAAAAATTATATTCATTATATTCATCTTTATTTCACATATCCCATATTTCTTTTTTTAAAAAGAGTTTTAATTTATTGACAAGATATCAGGAACTTAACCATCTTCATATGGGGACATTTCTCTAACATTTTCGCAATCCATTACATCATATTAAAATACATTATTTAATTTCTAAAAATTATTCTTGAAAAATTAATAAAACCAAATTAGTTACATTAATGGAATTTTTGGGTTTCCCAACTCACATCTTCTAAGTGGATTTCTTCTCATAGATTCTTTTACATGTTTCACTCTGATTTAATTTTATTTATTTGAAATATAATAACTTCTCACATTTCCTTCTTGATATCTTTAATTGAGATTTTTTTTGTACATTATTCTCATTCTTATATACCAATGTTTCTAATTATGTTTTTACTTTTTATTGTGAAAAAAAGCTTTTATCTATTTTTGATACATGTAGATATAAAGAAACACTATCCCTTTGACCTCCAATATTGAATATATCACTGAAAGTTTTTGGATTTCTAAATCTGTTTGATGTATAAATATTATTAGAATAGTGTAGTGTTATTTTTACAAATATTATTTTACCCCTCTTGACATGGTGTTTATTTCTTATTTTAATTTAAATGTTTTTACCAAAAATGTCACGACCCATCCTCGGGACCTGTGTGGTGACCACCAATAGGCCAGGGTCTGGCGACCAGCACCAAAGGCGTAAATCCCTAAAACTGGGAAGGCATTGCTTTTATAAATTACAAACACACAGAACAGATTATGAGTTAGATGAAAAACACCAAGTAAAACTGTATACAAAAGGAGTGATGAAAGGTTAAGGGGATGGAAATACCAGACCAACTGTAAATGGAAAATACAACTAAAAGGGACCAAAAATAGTTGAAAAGTTTAAAGTAGACCTGTATCATCTACCACGGATCCTTCCTGAAATGTAAGTACAGATATCCTCCTCATAAATACATGTGGTTCAGTCTCCTCAGTGTACTGACTCTATGTGAGTTCCTCCTCTGGGTACCTACCAGTCCGGCTACTCTTGGCCTCAGTCAAAGCTATCCGTTGTCTGCATCCAACACAACGAGGTGCGGGCATAGCCCGTGCTGGGGTGAGTATAATGATTCTCAGTAGGGACCCCGAGACCCTAAAGGTCTCACAAAATCAAACAAGGATAAAACACTGAGTAAGAAATCAAATGATAGCCATTACTTTGGTTTATTCCCATACATATATCTAAGTTATCAATTAACCCATCTCAATCATGAGGTAAACCCAAAAGTCACCGACTCAGCTCACATAGATATAAAACTTATATAGAGAGATAGAGATGACTAGATATAGCCACTGAATTATCTAAGCTATCAGACCCACACAGGATCCAGGACCATCATTTAGAACTGTCGGACCCACACATGATCCAGGACCAGTAGTTGGAGCTTTCAGACAAACACATGATAGAGGACCGACTATTCTATTGTACCAACACACGATCTAGGAATAGTAGTCTGAACTGTTGGACCAACACATGATCCAGGAACAGTCGTCAGAGCTGTCAGACCAACATATGATCCAGGTCCAGCAATTCTGTCGGACCAACACACGATCCAGGAATAGAAGTTAGAACTATTGGACCAAAATATGATCCCGAAATAGTCCTCAGAGTACAGTTAACCACATGGCTTCCACATAGCACTCTTGATTTGGGGAGGGTCCGCTCCTCAATCCATGTGTCGATACATAAACTACCCTGAAGTCCCATGAAGAAGTATCCCAAAGGTCTCCCACATCATAAGAGGAAATTCCAAGCAATACATGTACAAGAAAAAGAGAAAAGATGACCATGTCATTTTCCAGAATTTACATTACGTGTTGGAATAAGGCACACATCGTGTCATCAGACCTCAGGTACTACCCGTGTAAAACGGAATGTGTCGTAAATCAGATCATGTATAAAAGTAAGTTCATGGAATTTGGTATTGTTACACGTTGTGTCTATGAAATTGATGTCCACTTTGTTTACGCTGGCCATGTGCCCTTACACGGCCTCAACCCGTGTTCTCCAACCCGTGTAACTGATACACGGGGTAGCCCGAGTCACTGTCCTTGCATGGCGATGTGGTGGAGTAGATTCTCATGTACTCCACCTCATGTCTGTTTAACCCCGATTTATACACCGAGCCTTGTGAAGTTGCTTCTGCAAATCTATGTAGAGAGTACACACCGTGTCTCTTGGCCGTGTAATTTTTCCCGTGTCCACGTATTTCCCAAACTACACTCCATTTCTCACGAGACCACTTTTTCCATTCTCCATAGAGAAGACATGTTGTGTGACTGTGGTCACACACCGTGTGTTACTTGCCTTGGGTCTGTATCTCAAGCCGCAGAATCCTTGTACCACGCGTCGTGTTTGTCAGATGTACACAACATGTATTATGGAATTTTGTGGAAACAGCGCCTCCAGCCAACACACCTCCCATGAAGTTCGTTATTTGTTCTGACGGTCCGTTCGTCACAAAACGTCAGAAAGAAGGTCTTCCCAATGTCCCGTACTCATCTCCGGTGTTTTCAAGCCTCCAATTGGCTCCAAAAACACAAATTGATTCTGTCTCTTAAAGAACGGTCAAGGAATAGTCCTTCCCGTTTTAGTCTGATCTTTCACCCACTATCTTGATCGCACGTCTGATAGTTCGTTGTGATGTTGGGTCTTCAGTTTGCGTTTGTTGCGTTGCACAATGGTCTCGCAATGATCTGTTGTTCGTCACCCATGAAGAATGCGAAGAACACCGCAAATATTCACAAGAACGGAGGAGGGATCAGGCCATGTTCATTTGGCCCGGTCCTTCCGTGATAGTTTCGTAGCATGCAGGTCAAGAGTAACAATTATTGAAGGAATAATCAACATTGCTTAAATAAAAACACACCCCTGCCTCGGATTCGTTGTTCGTTGACGAAGTCACAGAAAGGCGGACGTCGATTATTTGATGTCAGGAAAGAAGACGAAGAAGTCGTGGATGACGTTGTCAGCGTTCATCAAGGACGACGCTTCCTCCCTTGTTCTGGTTGAAGATCGTTCTTCATCGAAGAAAGAAGTTTTCTTCATTGGAGAATTATTTTTCTCCCAATATCCACCCAAAATTAAAATGCCAACCCAAAAATAATGGATTAATATAACCCATTATTTAATTGTTGTCCCAAATATTCAAAATGATTAGGAAAATTAATTAATTCCCATTAATTAATAAGAGTGAATTGGAACCATAAAGTAGGGAGCTCAATAGGATCTCCCCACTTAATGGGTAGTTTATGAGGCTTCCAAATCGGGTGGTCCCCCCCAAATTAATTCACCTCATGGGAGGTTTTGTTTGGGTGGGCCCCACCACCATAACCTCTCAGGGAAGATTTACGTGTGGCGGTCCCCACCTCAATCCTCTACATGGTCGTTATAACAAATAAAATAAAATAATATATGAACTTAATTTAATTTATTATTCAACGTAAAACCCAAAAACTATATTTTATTTATAACTATTTACCGTTGAGGTGAACGTCTTTTTACGTGAATATAGGCATTGTGTGATCAATGGTTCCCTTAGATTTCAATTTCGAGAATTGGTTCAAATTTTATAAAATCTAGCACGTACGTTTACTAAATGTACCCAAATAAACTTCAGAAATTGATTCCAGGCACACCGGGCCTCGGAATCATGCGTTGTAAGTTTTCACGAACTCGTAAAATTCCCATGTATTTAAGGAAATAAAATCCATGGAAATTATGGGTCTTTACATTCTCCCCAAATCAGGGATTTACATCCTCGTAAGCTACAACTCAAACTAAGGGAAAAAATGGGGGTATTGAGCACGCATATGAGCTTCCCGCTCCCATGTAAATTCCTGGAGGATTCTGTGCTGCCAGCGTATGTGCACCAATGGTATCTACCATCCGTGTAGGACCCGCTCCTGTCGATCCTCAATCATATTTGGAACACCCGTAAAAGTCGCCCCATTTTCGACAACTAGCTCTCCATGGACGATGATGTGTGAAGGGTCATGTACGTATCTCCTCAGTTGAGATACGTGGAAGACATCATGAACCCGTGCAACTGAGGTGGAAAATCCATGAGGTAAGCCACCTCGCCTACTCTGCTGAGGACCTAGAAAGGTCTGATGAATATCAATGATTACTTTCCAGCTCGGCCAAATCATTGTAGACCACGTCGATGTGAGACCCGTAGAAAGAAGTGGTTTCCATCCTCGAACTCCAGAGGTATCCGTATCCTATCAGCATACAACTTCTACCTACTTTGTATAGTCTTTATCTTCTCATAGATGATTTTCACGTTCTTCGTGGTAGCTCGTACCATCTCTGGTACCACTAGTGTTGAATCCCCTTGGATTTTCAAGCACATTGGCGATCTGTAAGGTCAACCAAAGAAGGCATCATAAGATTCTATCCCGATGGTGGAGTGATAACTATTGTTGTTTGAAAACTAAAGTAAAGGAAAGTGATCATCCCAGCTGTGACCGAATTCAATGACACAAGAATGAAACATGTCGTTGAGGGTCTGAATGGTCCGCTCAGTCTGACCATCTATCTGAGGATGGAAGGTAGTTCTTAGATGAAGCTGCATCTCGAAAGCCTCCTACAACCCCTTCTATAACTGGGATTTAAACTGGCTTTCACGATCGGAGACAATTGAAGAAGGTAATCCATGTAGCAGCACAATATCGTACACATAGAGGCATCCATGCTCTCTACTTAACCCTTCTCTCTGATCGGTAGTAAGTGGTCCAACATGGCGAGTCGGTAGACGATCACCCAAATCGATTCGTGAAGCCTGGATGTACGTGGAAGCCCCATCAAGAAATCCATGGATATCCCATCCCACTTGCACTCTAGAACCTATAATGGTTGTAACAAGCATGCTGATACCTGATTCTCTGCCTTCACTTGCTGAAAAGTGAGGTATCAAGAGACAAACTCTGCTACCACCTTCTTCAGACCTGGCCACCAGTGCTGTTGTCGAAGGCCCTGGTTCATCTTCGCTACTCCTGGATGTACCACTAGAGGGGATAGGTGAAACTCCTTCAACACTTCTTCCTGAAGTGACACTGGCACCATAGTAAATCCTCTAAAGAGGATGACGTGCTCCCCACCTTCAGAAAATCCATAAGGTGCCTGCCCTGTGGATATCTGAGCACGCCTTGTCTCGTAGTCAGCATCCCCATGATGTGCTTCCCTGACTCACTGAAGGAGTGGAGGAGTGACCGTATAAGACTATAGAAAGGCTACTCCATCTCTTCCCACAATGGATATCTGCAAAGCAGCTAGCTACTATGTCTCCTCTCCTAGTACCTGCATAGCAAACCTCATGCTGAGTGCATCTGCAACAAGATTCCCCTTCCTAGGATTATAGACTATTTTGATGTCAAAGTTCTGGAGGAACTCAAGCCATCGTCTCTGTTTTCGTTTAATGTCCTTCTGAGAGAAGATATACCAGAGACTCTTGTGATCGTAGTACATGATAAAATGGTCCCCCATCAGATAGTGTCACCACATCTTCAAGGCGAAGACCACAACTCCTAACATTTGGTCATGGGTAGCGTAGTTTTGCTCGTGCTGTCTCAGATGCCGAGAACCATACTCGATCGCTGCTCGCTCCTACATTAGGAAACACTTGAGTCTGGTCCCTGATGTGTCACAGTAAACTACGTACCCTACACCTTCTTCTGGAAGTCTCAACATGGGGGCACTAGTTAGCTTCAGCCTCAGCTGCTGAAATCTCTACTGGAATCTCTCCGACTGAACGAAGGGTTTCCCCTTCTTCGTCCAGGATGATAGTGGTGTTGAAACTCTGGAGAAGTCTGCTATGAACCTCCGATAGGAACCAACCAAACCCAGGAAACTCCTTACCTCAGTCACACTCTTGGGTAGATCCCAAGATATTACCGCCTCAATCTTCACTGCATCCACTGCAACTCCATCCTATGAGATTACATGTCCCAAAATGTGAACCTTTCTGATCTAGAACTGGAACTATGAGAGCTTACCATAAAGATGGTGCCCTCGGAGTGTGTCCAGTACTACCCGTAAATGGTAGGCATGCTCCTCCTTAGTAGTCGAGTAGATCAAAATGTCGTCGATGAAAACTATAACAAAGAGATCAAGGAATAGATTTTAGATCTTGTTCGTGAATCCTGAACACTTCTAGATAATTGGTTACACCGATGGACATATCCAAGAACTCGTAGTGGCTATACCGACATATGAAGGTCGTCTTCTACACATCCTCATCTCAAACTCTGAGATGGTGATATCCTGATTCGAGGTCTATCATCGAGAACCACCGTTCTCCCTTATGCTAATAAAATAGGTCGTTGATCCTCAAGAGTGGGTACATGTTCTTCACAGTCACCTGATTCAGGCAACGATAGTCAATACAGAGCCTCAAGCTCCCATCTTCCTTCTTGGTGAACAGAATCGGGGCTATCTAGGGAGAAACACTAGGCCGGATGAATCTCTTCCCCTGCAAGTCCTCTAGTTGTACCCTCATCTCGCGAAGCTCTGTGGGAGCCATCCGATATGCGGATGTAGATATCGGTGTTGTCCCAAGGTATAAGTAAATGAAGAAGTGCACCTCTCTATGAGGAGGTATTCCTAGAACATCGTCAGGGAAAACATCTACGTACTGGTCCACCACTATAGGATAGCGAGAATTCTCCATATCAACTACTCCGAGGGTAAGGCAGTCAAACTGATGAGTGATTGGCTGCACCCTCCTTCGAGTAATTCTGCCATGTGCTACAAAGGATCCCTTCTCATCCGTGTTGGTGAACCTAGTCCCATGCATGCGGACACATCACACTTTTTGTCTAATATAGTTGAACTGAGCATTGACTATAGACAACCAGTCCATACCCAAGATGACGTCGTAAGGCCTCCACGCCGCTATGAGGAGATCCTAGACGAATCTCTTGCCTCCTAGAGTATTCTAACACTACCGAAAACAATGTGTAATCATTGAGTCGTCTCATATAATTGTCTCTAGCCGTAAGGATCGAGCCAATGACTCTGTCAGAATCTCCGAACTCTGAATGAGTGATGTAGAAATGAAAGAGTGACTATCACCTATTTCTATAACAACTGTAGGTAAGGTACAGTAGACACAAATCAAACCTTGAATCATCTCCAGAGCACCGTAATGATAAGCCTTAGCTGCCTGGAGCTGAGCTCTCGCCTGTCCACCTACTCTACGGTCTGGCTGGACCTCCTGGTGGTTGTGGTGGTAACACCTCAAATCGTCGTCCACCACCAGCTGCATAGCCAGCTCCTCCGCCACATCCGGCTCAATTGAACCTCTTCCTCTACCAGGGTGTTCCCTCCACTATCTACTGATCATCAGTACTACGGGTCCTAAAATAACGAGCCATGTGTTCTTTCCCACTACAGGAGTAACATTGCCCGCTCCTGTCATGACTGAATCTTTCTCGTGTGCCCCGCATAACTGAATTGATTCCTGAAGTCATCCACCGGAAGGTCTGGTCCACTTGGACCTCTGGGACACCTGTCTTCTACCACGTACATAAGACTCTGCTACATGATGCCCAATGGTGGGTCTTGGTGCTGGAATCTTCTTAGAAAGGAAACTCTCCACAATGACGGCTCGCTCCACCCCCCCCCCCCCCCCACCTGAGTCGGGATGTTGAGGGATATCATCGAAGCACTGATCTCTCACATGAGCCCTTGATCGAATGTCTAGGCCCTGAAGAATGCGTCCCGCACCATATATGTCGTGTAGCATTAGAGCTCGGTGAACCTCACTGAGTACTATGCCACCATCATGCTACCCTGTTGTAGATTCAGTAGCTCCTGTATCCCTACTGCATGAAGGTTGGATGAGGAGTGTTGCCTCATCATGCACCTAGAGCATCAGGCTCCACCATCTTCCTGTTTCTTCTTGAATAAGACTCACTATTAGGATCACCATAAGGTCAGATGGTGTCGTTAATAGTATGAAAACTTTCACCACAACCTCCTGCCAACCCTCAGCTGCCTATGGGTACGTCTCACTCCAGAACCTGGGCAGCCTCTAGCGCTGTAAATCGTGCAATTCCATCAAGAAGCGTTTAATCTCTACTATTGGGGATGGTGGTATCGGTGGTCCAATGGTTAGTGGTACCGCTGGTTCCTCCCCAATTAAAGGGCCCTGCAACGAGGCCCCGTTGCTTGGTGGGCCATCATCTAGTGCAACTCTCAGAACCCTAGCTGCCTGTCTGCATGGAGGCATCCTGCAAAAAAACAGGTGGGACACTGTCAATAAGTTATACCTAGGGATATGACTCAAAGAGATCACAAGAAAACTCTTGAAAGACACACACAATCATTGTTTTCGTGCACTGAGTTGGAAATTAGAAGTCAGTGTCCTGGTGTATGGATACGGTAGCTGCCGCACCAACACTAGACTCCCTAAAGTGAACAACACACTTAGTTCCCTTAACACAATTGATTCAATGAAATTATTAGAGTCATATATTCTGCAGTAGAACTGACTCCCCTCTGATAACAATTTGTCATGACCCGTCATCGGGACCCATGCCGTGACTACCCCAAGCCCGCCTTCCATAAGCTAGGTGCTAGGGACTATCAGCAAAGGCGTAAATCTATAGAATTTGGAATGATTTTACTTTTTATATTATAAACACATGTAGGATCAAAATAATGATGTAGATGCTCAATATACAAGAGGGGGGGTGAATTGTATACTTTAAAAATTCCTTTATAACCTTTAAAGTTAGTTATGAATAACTATGGTTTCCTTAAATAAAGGAAATGGATATGTTTAACAAAGTTAAACTTAAGAAAATTTACAACACCTCTAATACCAAATGAAAACTTTGAAAGAGATTCCGAAAGTAGGTTCAGGAAATATGGTTCCGAAAATTGAAACTTAACAAAAGATTAAAATATGAGATTCTACCTTAAAGCGTATAGAATCTAAATGAAACAGAGTATGTGTAAGGAAGTATAAGAAATTTATACTTTCCTTATAATACACAATGCAGCGGAAATAAACAAGTAGTAAAACTACAAGTAACATGATATAAGTCTTTTAACCCAATGAAAAGGGTATCCAAAAACCTTGTATAGAGGTCCCTTGATTTATACTTTCAAGCAAGTCTATCTTACCCACACCAGGGTAAGCCCTCGATATGAAGATCAGAGCCTTTGTCTTGCTATCCCCACAAGCCCTCAACTTCAAGGTAGTTTGCAACCTCTGTTTTCCTCAGCAAGGAAGCCCTCAAACTTCAAGGTAGTCGGCACCTCTGTCTTCCTATCCCCGAAAGTCCTCGAATGTTATCACCAACATTCGGAGTCGCACGATGCTTTGAGAGTTAATAAGAGCATCTCTCTCTAAAAATCACTTCAAATACATGTAATCACATGAGTCGAAGATTAGTCAGCCTTTCAGCTCTGAGCTCTTTCAAATGAGCTCCTATTTATAGGTAAGGTCGGCCTCCTTTCCAACGGTCATATTTTCCATAAAAATCGGAGGGACATGTTCACTTGTCACTTAACCAAGGGTTAGTTTTATAACAGAATAGACGACATCGTTTTATAAAAAAACAAGTGTAACAGAATGGACGGCATCGTTTAAAATCTAACTCAAATGTTCAGAGTGAAGTTTCGGAGTGTAAATAAATTCAGAGTGTATAAAACAAAGATGAACAAATTCTGTTTAATAGATGAATTCGGAATGAGAATTCGGAATGAGAAATCGTCGTCAGAATTCGTAATGAGAGTTTGTCATCAGAATTCGTAATGAGAATTCATCATCAGAATTCGTAATGAGAATTCATTATCAGGATTCGTAAGGAGAAATAATCATCAGAATTCATAATGAGAATTCATCATCAGAATTCATAATGAGAATTCGTTGTCGAACTTCATAAGGATTCTCATCCTGAATCTGATGTAGAACTTAATTAGAGTTCGTATCCGGAGTTCGGAATGTAACTTTATTACAGTTCTCATCTAGATTTCGGAGTGAAACTTTATTACAGTTCTTGTCTAGAATTGGGATCCTAAAAACAGAATACCTCATATCAAAGTTTCAAACAATTCTGTGAATATAGAAATGAATCCGAATCTTATACTTAAGAAAGATATGGATGAAAATATGATAAGGGTAATTTTTCATACAAAAGAAATTTTCTTTATAAAAGCGATTTTCCTTATAAAAGAAATTTTTCTTAAAGATAAGGTGTTTGTGATTTTCAAAACAAGACGGAATGGAAAAGTCATAAGGAAAACCTTATTGAATCAACAATCTCCCCCTTTTGGAATGCACAGAAATCCTTGAAAAAAGAAATTCTAATAAGAAAGAAAAACATTAAGGCTTATCTCCCTTTGCTTTAAGGATATTGATGAATACGACTAACTCCCCCTTAGGCTTTAAAACTCTAAGCATCGTATTCTAGATTTACAGAGTGACGTTTCATTACGAATAAGAAATCCTTCTTTAATGAAAAACTCTCCCTTAGATAAGCTCTTATTAGAGTTTTTTTCTTAAGGATCTATTCCTTCTCCCCCTTTGTGATTTTCAAAAAAAATCGAGGGAATGGAAAATATAACAAAGTACCTGAAAAATTATTAGTAACAAAAAAATGGACAAGCAGAATTTCTATTACGTTTGAAAATTTCAACAACAAAAGAGTTAAGGTACAACAAAAGATTGGATCTGTCTATTTGGGATCTTTCTCCTTCGCCATGAGACCTTTTAGAATAGTCTTTATCTTCTTTAAGTCTTTATGGTCTTCTTTAGCTTGCTTCTCTAAGACAAGTACTCTTGCACATTGAGCTTCAATCTTTTCTTCCTGGGAATGAAGCTTTTCTTCCTGAGCATTAATCGTTTCTTCCTGAGCCTTCAATTTCTCTTCAAATTCAATCTGATGATCCCTTTCAAATTTCCAGTTTTGAGAAACGGAATTCAGCTTCCCATTCAGATCTCTGACTTCACGAATCCGGAAGTTCTTTTCATCTTCCAGCTTCTCTTCAAAGGAAGAAGTCAGCTCATTTATCATCCTGTCCTCAGTCTCAAAAGAATCTTTATCATTGTCTTGAAATTCATCGAATAACCTCATCTCTTCTACAGTCTTCCTCGACTAGTTTTTCATCCTCTTGCAAGATTTTCTATAGGCTTCATCGGCAACAAAAAAGGTTTTTAACTGAGCCTCTATTTCAACACACTTGTCCATAACCATAGATATAGAGTCTGATATCTGATTTAAAGCATGTTGGAGCATTTGGAATCTAGAATCAATACTTGAGAAAGTTGGAATAGTTCCCACCAACTTTTTTAAAGACTTAACAACAAATTCATGCCCCAATAAAGATGACTCCGAATCCGAAACATTGCTTGGAGAGTTTTCTTCTTCAACAAGTTCAATATTTTTCTTTGAAGAACTACCAACTTCTTTTCTCTTCACCACTACTGAGCTCAGAGTATCAGCAAGAATCTGCTTTCCCTTGTCTTTTTCCGGAATAGAATCCTGTTCCGTAGTTTTCTTTTCACTTTCAGAGACTCGGACAACATTGTCTTCCTCATCAGCAACTTCTTGAGCACCAACCTCTATATTCTCCATTTGAGAAATATCTTGTAGAAGTTTTTCTTCCTCTCCATGATAAGATACTTCTTCTTGTCCTTTCTCTTCTTCCATTACTGGAGTAACTAGCTTCTAAGATCCTTCTTCTGATGTTCGGAGCGATAAGTGTTCCGAAGGTGTCACCTTATAATCATCTACATGCTTTAACACATCTCCGGTTTCACCACTTCTTTCAACAACATATTCTTCTTCTTCCACTTGCTCAACTCTCTCTACTTCCTCAGCAGTCTTAGCAACAGCTTCTTCTGAAGCAACAAAATTTCTTCCTTGAGTCTCAGGTATATATTCCCATGAAAAAGATCTCAGAACATGAATATTTGCTAAAACCATCTAATTGAAATTCAACAAAGCATGAGCTACCTCAGCCTCAGACATCTTCTTCTTGAGCTTATTTTCTTTCGCTTGTTTTTCTAGCTCATCGGCAGTTCTTTCCTTCAAGGCCTTAGCCTCCGTAGGGTCCAAGCCGAACTGAGGCTCCCCTTCCACTCTCTTTTCTTTCATCTCCCTCCATTTAGAAACTACCTCATCTGGGTAAGAATTCTTCTTCATTGGTTTTGGAGGTGCGGAATGAACTTCCTTAGACTTGGGATTCTCGGCTTCTACTTCCACTTCCTTCAGCTTTCTCTTCCTTACCGGCCTAGAGGATTCCAGATCAGCAACTTTCAGAAGTGTTTCTTCTTGAGCAGGTGAATCAACAAACTGACCAGTCTTCTTATCAAAGGCTACATCCATCCTTTTAAGTGTACCATCACTCACCAGCATAATCTTGCAAACTCTTGGCATAGACTTGAAAGCCTCCTTGAAAGACTCAAGGCACCGATCTATCAACTTTGAGAGGATTTTTGGATACATAATAATATGAGCTCTTAGATTTCCTTTCGTCAAATTCTCAAGAGTGATAAGAATGTGCTTTATCAAATTAAACTTCCTCATATTTATCAGAAAATCTAGGATGTAGATCTTACTCTTCTTCAAGCTATCTTTGTCACCTTTCCTCGGTACGATAAGACCATGTACCCATAACTCCAGAATCCGGAAATTTGTAGACAGAGAAGCAATCTTCGGAGCCTTGTCATCTGCCAGTCCGAGAGTTTCTAAAGCTTTTTCTTTGTCGAAGATACCTTTAGAATACGGTAACACATGAGATATAAATTCAGCTTCACCTTCATTATTCAGCCCTACCAAGCTGGCTGCCTTGTCATATGAAAGCTTATAAGTCTTACCATAAGACTTAAAAGACAACTTTTTTCTTCCTTCTTCCTTAATAAAGGAGAGTGTCTCATAGAACTCTATAAGAAAATCTGAATACACTTCATCTTGATTCCTGGGTTTTGACACTGCAACATCTTCCCAACCATTAAGATTAATATTCTTGGAAATAAGAGAGTCATATTTGTTGAAGAAATCCAAATGAACCAGCCTCTCTCTATATATTAACCACATTGAAATTTTCATAGAGGAAGACATGTCTTGAGAAGCTGCTTCCACAGACATTCGGATTTGAAGACCTCTAATAAGTTTGGAAAGGCGAAATGTGAAGTTCAGAACGGTCTTAAAACAAAGAGGCAGAACTTCGAGACGCTGGTGCTTGAAAACCGATGTGGGACAACGATTTGGGGTCCCCTTTATATAGGCAACGAGAAAACAGTTCAACTTCCACGGTTGATCGAACGATTGTGATAAACTGAGATCAGATCTGACGGTCGAAAACCAATTCTCTTGAATCCGATCTTTTGAGGTTTTTATTAAAACAAAGAATTAAGAAAACTGAAAACAAAATATAAGAAAATTCCAGCTTGTAAAGTATGACTATGAAAACATGATTAAGGAAATCATACCTTTCGGATTGGCTTAGAAGGATTATTCGTAATTGGTAACATTTTTACGAAAACTATGGGAAAAAAATATCTTTACTATGAAATAGTTCGTAAAACTCATTACGAAAAATAATCTCAGTACAGAAAACTCAGTACGATAATGTTATTATAAAATTTGAAAACTAAAAACACATTATGAAAGATTCGATACGAAAATACCGTTATGAAAATACCAGTACGAAATTTTCCATTCCGAATGTTTTCAATATAAACATTTCCATTCCAGATGTTTTCTATATGAAAATATCCATTCTGGAAAATTTTCATTCTGGAAATTCCATTCCGGAATTTTAGTTCAGAAGAGTTTGAAAAAAAGAATTTTTGAAAAACTTTGTTAATCTAACAACCAACTGTACTCCCCCTATGAAAAGGAGTTTATTGCTGCAAGGAGAATTTTTTTTCAACAGAAAGTTATTTAAGAAAGATTACCTTATGGTTATCATTCCTAACTTCTGTTTAATGTATTAAAATCTTTCAGAAGGAAAGGATTTTGTGAAAATATCAGCATGTTGATCTTGTGTTCCGATAAATTGAACAATAATATCTCCATTAAGTGTGTGATCCCTAAGAAAGTGATGCCTAATATCTATGTGTTTTGCACGAGAGTGATGTGCAGAGTTCTTACTAAGGGCAATGGCACTTGTGTTATCACACAAAATTTGAGTTTTAGTAAAAGTCAAGCCATAGTCTGTGAGTGTGTGCTGCATCCACAACACTTGAGCACAACAACTTCCAGCTGCTACATATTCAGCTTTAGTAGTGGAGAGTGCTACAGAATGTTGCTTCCTGCAAGACCAAGAAACTAATGAATCTCCTAAGAAATGACAAGTTCCAGATGTACTTTTTCTATCCATTCTAGATCCACCAAAGTCAGCATCAGAAAAGATTTTTAGGACAAAATAATTTCCAGAAGTATAAAATAATCCCAGATCCATAGTTCCCTTAAGGCAGCGAAAAATTCTTTTCACTGTCTTTAAGGGAGATTCCTTAGGATTGGATTGATATCTTGAACATAAGCATACTGAAAATATTAAGTCTAGTCGACTAGATGTTATGTATAGTAGGCTCCCTATCATACCTCTAAAATATGTTTGATCTACTGGTTTCCCAACTTCATCAAGATCTAAAGAGTTTGAGGTAGAAATAGGAGTACTTATACTCCTAGTGTTGTCATAACCATATTTTTTAAGAAGATCTTTAATATAATTATGTTGAGATATGTAGGTTCCTTCTGGTTTTTGAGAAATTTGAAAACCAAGGAAAAATGTTAACTCACCCATCATACTCATTTCAAACTCATATTTCATTAGACTTGCAAAAAAGTCGGTCAAAGATTGCTGAGTGGAACCAAATATGATTTCATCGACATAAATTTGAACAATCAAAACATTTTTCTTATCTTTATTTATAAAAAGGGTTGGATTTTCATTTCCCTTAACATAGTTATTTAGAAGCAAAAATCCAGTAAGTCTATCATACCATGCTCGTGGGGCTTGTTTAAGGCCATATAAAGCTTTGGTAAGTCTAAAAACATAATCAGGATGTTTTGTTTCTTCAAAGCTAGGAGGATGTTCAAAAAAACTTCCTCTTGAACATAACCATTAATAAAAGCACATTTCAAATCCATTTGTAAATGTTTGAAATTAAATAAAGCTGCAAAGGCAAGTAGAATACGGAGAGATTCAAGTCTAGCCACTGGAGCATAGGATTCTTCATAGTTTATTCCCTCTTGCTGATTATAGACTTTAGCAACAAGTCTAGATTTATTTCTTACTATGACTCCATTTTCATCACATTTATTTCTGAAAACCCATTTGACTTCAATTACATAAGTTTCCTTAGGTATTTCAACCAAAGTCCAGACATTATTCCTTTCGAATTCATTTAGTTTATCTTGAATGGCATTGATCCAATCATCATCACCTAAAGCTTCATCAGTGCTTTTAGGTTCTAATTGGGAAAGAAATTCTAGATGTTCTACTTCATTTCTTAAGGAACATCTAGTCCTTACAGGTTGATTTACATCACCAATGATACTATCACTGGGATGATTCTTTAGAAACGCCTGATTTGGGTTTTGAAAAGCATGTTCATCAACATAGGGTAGAAAGTCTTATGGGGTAAATGTTTCAGGAATATCTTCTTGAACATTATCCGTATCAGAAGGTTCTTCTATCAAAGGTTGATAATCAGTTTTTGAAAACACATCCGAGGATGTAGGCTGAGATTGTTTTAAAACAAAAGGATCTGACTCATCAAATTTTACATGTATTATTTTTTCTTCAACATTACAAGTGTTTTTATTAAAAACACTATAAGCCTTAGAGGTTGTGGAATAGCCTAAGAAAATCCCTTCATTAGATTTTGGTGTGAATTTATGTAAGTTATCTTTAGTATTCAAAATGAATACTTTGCAACCAAAAACCTTGAAGTAGGATAATCTTGGTTTTCTACCATTCCATAACTCCTAAGGGGTTTTATTAAGAAAAGGTCTAATCCAAACTCGATTTATAGTATAGCAAGCAGTACTTACACCTTCAGCCCAGAAATGTCTAGCTATAGAATATTCACTCAACATGGTTCTAGTTATTTCTTGAAGAATTCTATTTCTTCTTTCAACTACACCATTTTGTTGAGGAGTTCTTGGTGCTGAAAATTTTGATTAATACCTTTTCTACTACAAAAAGTTTCAAAATCAGAATTTTGAAATTCTCCTCCATGATCACTATGAATATTTTTCAATGGAAGGTTTTTCCCATTTAAAACTTGAGCTCTAAAACTTATGAAATTATAAAAATCTTCAGACTTCTTTGCTAGAAAATAGACCCAAGTAAATCTATTGTAATCATCAACTAGAACAAACACATATTATTTGCCTCCAATACTTCCATTTTGTGTTGGTCCAAAAAGATCTATGTGCACTAACTGTAATACATCAGCTGTTGAGACTTCACCTATTGATTTAAAACTAGATTTATGTTTCTTTCCATATTGACAAGGATCACAAACTTTAGAAGAATCAAATCTATGCTCCGGTAGATCCTTAACTAGTTTCTTCTTAGAGAGTTTACATAGGTTTCTAAGATTACAGTGACCTAGTCTTCTATGCCATAACCAGGAATGATATTCCATTACACTTAGGAAAGGTAAATCATGGATTCTAATGTCTTCTAAGTTCAAGGTGTAAACATTCTCTTGCCTATTGGCTGAGAGAATAAATTCTTCCTTGGAATTGTGAATTAGCACTTATCATTCCTAAAATTCACAAGGTAACCTTCATCACATAACCGACTTATGCTAATGAGGTTGTGCTTAAGACCCTTAACAAAAAGAACATTTGAAATCATGGTTTTACCAAGAAAAACAATATTACCAATACCAATAATCTCACCCTTAGCATTATCTCCGAAAGATACCTTTCCTACTTTCGTTTTGATAATCTTTTAAAAATAGCTTCTGTTACAAGTCATGTGCTGGGAACATCCACTGTCCATGTACCATGTATTGTTGCTGGTACTCTCTTAATTTTCCTGAAATCAAGAAGAAAATTAGACTTTCGATATCCAAACTTGTTTGGATCCGAGATTTCCAGATAATAAAATTTTAGGAACCCACATTTTCTTAGAAAAGTATGCTTTGTGAAATCCTAAGGATTGGGTTTTGTTTAAGGAACAACTCTTTGCCCAGTGACCACCACATTGACACTTAGTGAAAAATGGGGCACTTTGAGGAACAAAATAATTGTTACTGAAAAATGGTTTTGCATGGGTATAACCAAATCCAGATTTATTTCATAAAGGTCGTATTTGGGAATACATTTTATCAAAATTTTCATTACCATGGGAAATTTTGATAAACACTTCTTTAAGGAAAAAATTTCAGACATGAGTTTTACAACCAAGTTTCTATCCTCAAAATCATTAGTTTAGAACTAGAGTTAGGTTCGAAAACATTCATCTTAGAAATTACTTTTTCTAACTCTTTAGAAAGTTTGTTCTTCTCAGAAGTTGATTCCTCAAGATTTTTTGAAATATTTTCAAAATCAGCATTTTTCCTATCAAGATCTTTAGAAAGATCTGATATTTCTTTTGTAAGAAATAAATTCCTAGAGTTTTCCTTGTCAATATTTTTATTGAGTTTTGAATTATCAATCTCAATAAGTTCAGCAAACCTAGAGACT
This sequence comes from Viscum album, assembly GCA_963277665.1. NCBI lineage: Eukaryota > Viridiplantae > Streptophyta > Magnoliopsida > Santalales > Viscaceae > Viscum > Viscum album. The sequence goes on along the minus strand of OY728126.1, from coordinate 1,388,286,955 downwards.
TCATCATAAGTAGTGTAACGCCCCGACCGCAGCTACCCAGAGCTGGTGCATTACTTCGTAACATTGGCATGATCACAAAAGATCAAGTCTCGAAAGACCGATTAATTTAGTTGCCTTGGAAACACTAGATACATTCATAAATGTTACATTACATCACAAAGTGAAAAACTATAATAACATAGTCTCCATAGTCCACACTTCTATCCTCTTCGGACTATCCCTGCAGGTCATTCATAAAATACTTCTTCACATCCTGGAAAATATTAAAACATTGAAAGGGGTGAGCTCGGATGCTCAGTAAGGTTAAAAATATAGCAGAAGCTTTCATAAATAAACATTAACATTTAAGGCAATGTATTACTAAAACAAAAGCCTTTTAAACATGAACATCAACATAATATGGAAAATGTAAAATGAGATAATGCCATTCACTTCTTCACATGGATATTCTACTGGTCGAATAATCACATGCAATAACAATAACCACTTTCATAATGATGGAATGCATAATGCCAGACTATCATAACCACATAGCCAAGGCCTCGTGTCAAGACCACAAATAAGATTTTGTCAAGGCCTCGTGCCAAGACACTAGTTTGTCTCATGAGACATGCCGATGCATCGAGGAGCTATAGCGGTCTCCACCCGTCACTTATTAAGTCCAATGCATTCCTCATATGAATAGGTTTAAACATATCATAAACCATAACATAATCATATCACATAAAACATGCATAAAGGAAACATAACATTTCCACATTTCAATCACAAGATATCAATACAACACATTGATATAATAAAAACGCTTTCAAAACCATTTTCAAAACCAAAATAAAAGAAAGTTAAAACATTGTATTTATTTTTCATTAAAAAAATATGATGGATTGTAGAGGAAGCCGAAACTAAAATAATGGTCACGGAGGCAGAGAAGTCGTTGTCTCCGCATAAGTACGGAAATAAAAACATTCCCTTTTTGTCGTTTAGTAAAATGCTTCGTATAAAAAAGATTCCTTTTGAATAAACGTAATAGTCAAAGGGGTTTATACACTGTATAAAAGAAATTTGTGTATAAAACAAAATATGCCTCAATGAATGGAGATTGAGACGAAGTCCCTTAAAAAGATCATTTTTAAATAAAATATATCTATTATGTGTATTCACTATATGTACACATAAAGAAAGTATAAATACAATATACAACATAATAATATCATGACATAATTTGAATGTAGGAGATTAACCCAAAGAATGGAAGTTGGGTTATGAAATTCCCTTACCTTGCGTCTTGTCCTGACTCGACCGTTCTTTAACCTCCTAAATAATAAACTATTGTTAATTTCTATTTACTTAAGAACCTTTTTCATGTTCATTATTCCTTTTATATCCCTTATTACCATGTTATGAACATTATTTAATTATTTAAGTTAATAACGGTCATTTTGTCGATCTTTGATACTTGAGTCAAAAATAAACTTCTTATAATTACAAGTTCTTCATGTGGTGAAATATCCATTATATCCAGAATTATATTCATGATGTAGATATCATATATATCATATATATACAGTATATTTGTTCATTCATAATGTCACGTAACATTTAGAGGTAAGAAATGAAATGCACCGTTCATGGAGACGGAAAGCCGTACGTACGCATGAACGCTACTTTCATTTCTATTTCGTATTTAATGGTACGGAATCATAATGATATAAATTTATAACATAATTATAGTATAATATAGTGTATAATACCATTTAATCCATCCTTTATACATCCCACATATGGCATTAACGATTCAAATCACTTTGAGGGGGCGGTAGTCCGCACTTCCTAAAATGAAATTATCGCGTTTTACCCATAATGGAAATCATAAAGTATGCCATAAATGAAAAAAATACAGAAGCATAAGTAAACCATAAACACATTATATATCATATATATATATAGTGACATCTTAATGGCCACCTTTTAAGGTGTTATATGAGTGTTGAACAATCATCGTTTCGTGAGGCAGAAATTCGCCATCCACAGAAACCGTATGTTCTTTAACCATTAGATGTAGGTGTGTGTAAGTGTAGCTCTAATACTTCTTATAAAAACATCCTAGTTTATTGAGGATACTGGTTTTGTTACAAAAGTAATGAATAAAAATAGTTTAGAGGGTTGGAGAAGAAAAATAAAACAAAACAACATTAGAGAAGACATTACCTCAAAATCGGGTAACTCTTTTTGATTTGAGCCAAAGGCTTCCTTGAGAATCGTTCTTCCCAAAGTGAGGCTTCTAGGAGTACGAGGGGGAAGTTGGGAGAGTATTTGGGCAGAGGTTGGCCGAGCCAAATGGCTTGAAGGTGTGAATAAGGTGGGAGAGGTGGGGGCCTTTTATAAGTGGAGAGGAGGGGCTCTTTTGGAATGATTGAAATGTTACATTATTACACAATGCTTTTCAGATTCCAACAGTCCCACACATATATAATTCGTGGATAAGGTGATAAGGGTTCGAAATCTACCCATCCAATTGTCTTTGGACAAGTGTAAGCCTTTGAGTTTGCATTATCTTTTCATTTTATTAAAATCGTTAAATAATGAGGTCATCGCTGCATCATAATGATGTCATAAATAATTTAATTTATTTAATGTCTAAAAATTATAAAAAAAATACTATGATGTAGGAAATATTTTTAGATTTCTAATTAATATTTATAGTCAAAATTTGTACTTGTGTAACCCCACTTAAAAACTGTTTTAGTAAAATAACTCATGTTTGTGTCAATTTAATTTTAACATTAAATAAATATATATTAATGTCATTTTCCAACTAATGTGGCTCCATGGGGTCCCCAAGTTGACCCATGGGTTGTCTTGGTCGGTCATGACTCATACAATAGGAGTAGGACAAGTGTCATGCTCATCTCATATTATTAAAATATTATTTGTACCTTAAACTACACTAATTACCTCTAATCGCGATTAAGAACTTAAAAGTTACTATTCACCAAAAAAATTATTTTAATCTCATTGAACCAAATTTTACATCTTAATGACAACCATGTATGTCATATTTTTGAAAATCAAATCACAGAAGTGGTAATATTTCATTTAAACGAAAAATCAGTTATTTAACTACCACTTAGTGGTTTCACTATTCATCAAAAATTGAAGTTTTTCAGAACAAGGCCAAAATTTCACCCTAAGCTATAATTTATTTTCCGAATTCAAAAATGATGTCTATTTTACAAAATTCCAAAAATATAAGTTGCATTAATTAATTTTATAATTAATTCCCGCTGTTACGACAAATAGCGTGTTTTTAAGAAACAATTTATATCAAAAGATTGGCAATTGTTTATGTCCAATTTCAATGTTAAATTAATTCTAATGACCACCATTGGATAAAATGGTAAAAATATATTCTAATTATACCTTAAAACCACTAAATAGTATAATTTATCCCAATAAATTATTTTTATTAAAAATTTGTTTTAAGTATTTTTCACTATTCATAAAAAATTAGAAGTTCTCAGAAAAATACAAAAAATTCAACATAGGATAATTTCGATATTCCGAATCCAAAAATGAAGTCCATTTTGAAATATAAAATTTCTATAATTTTAAAAATTGGTTATTACTATTCATAACGACTACTTTGATTAGTCGCGGTGTTTTAGAACTCGACGTTGTGTACAATGCAAGCTATTGCATTATTGAATGAGAAGCGTATCGTGGAAACTCGAGGTGTTACAATTAGGTAAAGTATTTTCTTCATCAGAAGAATATTCTTCATTAGAAGAGTCATAATACTTACTATCATTACAATTTAAAGAAACATTGGTCAGTGATTCGGCATTTCGTACCATATCCATAAAAAATGATTATCAATAGGTAATCTGGCTATAAGACCAAATTTATTCTATCCTGAAGATTCATAATCAGAAGATTCATCTGATGAGTCACCACCACTGGCACTCCAGGTGTCATTAGCTTTCAAAACATTCTTATCTTTGGCTTTGTAATACTTCTTTCTGTTCCTGTCTGAATGCCTTTCTTTCCTTTCTTTCTTTTTGAGAAAAGGGCAATCTTGTCTAATATGTCTAGCTCTCTTGCATTCATAACAAGTAACTTCTCCATCTTTCTTATCTTTACTATCCTTTTTCTTATACTTGGATTGGAAATTTCTCTGACCAGCTATCTTGTTCATTCTTCGAGCAAGATTTTCTAATTCATTTTCTGATATTTAACTCTCACTAGAATCTGATTGGATTACCATCTTCTTAGACTTAGATGTGGTTACTCTCTCAGGAGTCTTAGCTTTCATAGGATTTGATGTTGTTGTAAAAGAAACAGTGCCATTTCAATTTTTCTTTATGATGTTGTCAGCATCTCTCTTCATTCTGGTTTCATGTTGGAGAAGAGTTCCAAATAGCTCATCAAGAAAATCTGAGTCACTTTCCTGTTCTCATCTATAGCAGTTCTTTTGGATTCCCACTCATTTGGCATGATATCAATTATCTTATCCACAAGAGCTTCATCATCTAAACCTTTCTCTCCCATAGACTGTAGGCTATTTATGATAGTCATAAATCTATGTTGAACTTTACAGATTGGTTCACCACAAGGAAAGTTGAAGCCATGATATTCAGCTCTAAGCATAGCTCTCCTAGTCTCAATCACCTTAGAAGTTCCAAAGTGTGTAACCTCTAACTTCTTCTAAATACAATTAGCTGCTTCACAAGAAGAAATTTGGCTATATATATTTCTAGTCATTGAACAAAGTAGAGTATTGTGTACCTTATAATTGAGTTGATATTCTTGCTTTTCCTGGTTAGTGAAAGTTCTATCTTCCTTGTTAGGAATTTTATAATCACCAGTAAGCATAACAAAATTGTCTACTCCAGTATTAATAACAAAAGACTTAATTCGATCTCTCCAATACTCATAATCATTACCATCAAAGATTGGTGGTCTTGTAGGATTTAGATTATCAGTAGAACCAACATTACTTCCTGCCATACTAATAAAAACCTTCGTCACACAAACTTGTTAGTAGAAATGATTCGTAATAACAATGTTCGGAGTGACAAAGTTCGGAATGAAAAAGGTCAGAATGGAAAGTGAGCAAGAAAAACTTATTCTTAAGTATAAGTATTTCAGAGACCTCCTTTGATACTAATTGTAGGATCGAAATAATGATGTAGATGCTCAATATACAAGAGGGGGGGGGGCGTGAATTGTATACTTTAAAAATTCCTTGGGAAACTTTATAGTTAGTTATGAATAACTATGGTTTCCTTAAATAAAGGAAAGGGCTAAGTTTAACAAAGTTAAACTTATGCAAATTCACAACACCTCTAATACCAAATGAAAAGTTTGAATGAGATTCCGAAAGTAGGTTCCAGAAATATGGTTCCAGAAATTGAAACATAACAAAAGATTACAATATGAGATTCTACATTAAAGCGTATAGTATCTAAATGAAACAGAGTATTTGTAAGGAAGTATAAGAAAGTTATACTTTCCTTATAATACAAAATGCAGGGGAAATAAACAAGTAGTAAAACTACAAGTAACAAAATATAAGTCTTTTAACCCAAAGAGAAGGGTATCCAACAACCTTGGATAAAGGTCCCTTGATTTATACTTTCAAGCAATTCTGTCATACCCACACTAGGGTAATCCCTCGATACGAAGATCGGAGTCTCTGTCTTGCTATCCCTACAAGCCCTCAACTTCAAGGTAGTTGGCAACCTCTGTCTTCCTCAGCAAGGAAGCCCACGTACTTCAAGGTAGTCGGAACCTGTGTCTTCCTATCCCCGGAAGTCCTCGAATGTTATCACTAACATTCAGAGTCGCACGAAGCTTTGCGAGTTAATAAGAGCCTCTCTCTCTAGAAATCACTTCAACAGCATGTAATCACATGAGTCGAAGATTATTCAGCCTTTTAGCTCCGAGCTCTGTCAAATTAGCTCCTATTTATAGGTAAGGTTGGCCTCCTTTCCAACGGTCATATTTTCCTTAAAAGTCGGAGGGACCTGTACACGTGTCACTTAACCAACGGTTAGTTTTATAACAGAATAGACGACTTCTTTTTATAACAAAAAAAGTGTAATAGAATGGAAAAAATCATTTAAAATATAACTCAAAAGTTCAGAGTGAAGATTCGGAGTGTAAATAAATTCAGAGTGTATAAAACAAAGATGATCAGATTCCATTTAATAGATGAATTTGGAATGAGAATTCAGAATGATAAATCGTCGTCAGAATTCTTAATGAGAGTTCGTCATATCGTAATGAGAATTCATCATCAGAATTTGTAATGAGAATTCATTATCAGAATTCGTAATGAGAATTCGTCATCAGAATTCGTAATGAGAATTCCTCATCAGAATTCGTAATGAGAATTCGTTGTCGAACTTCATAAGTATTCCCATCCTGAATCTGATGTAGAACTTAATTAGAGTTCGTATCCGGAGTTCGGAATTAAACTTTATTACAGTTCTCATCTGGATTTCGGAGTGAAACTTTATTACAGTTCTTGTCTAGAATTCAGATCCAAAAAACAGAATACCTCATATCAATGTTTCAAAAAATTCCATGAATATAGAAATGAAGCCGAATCTTATACTTAAGAATGATATGGATGAAAATATGATAAGGGTAATTTTTCTTAAAAAAGCAATTTTCCTTATAAAAGTGATTTTCCTTATAAAAGCAATTTTTCTTAAAGATAAGGTGTTTGTGATTTTCAAAACAAGAAGGAATGGAAATGTCATAAGGAAAACCTTATTGACTCAACAACACACACAAAATAGTATGAGCTAAAAGAAATACACTAAATAAAACTGTTTACAAAAGGAGTGCTGAAAAGTAAAAGGGCTGGGAATACAAGCCCAACTATAAATTACAAATACAACATAAAGGGACCAAAAATAGTTGAAAACTGTAAAGAATATCATGGAATGTCCGCCACGGATCCTACCTAAAGGGTATGCACAGATAGCCTCTTTAACACTCTGTGTCTGTCAGTCTCCTCCATGGTCTGACTCTCCGTGAGGTCCTCCTCCGGCTACCAACCAGTCCTGCTACTCTAGGCCTCAGTCAGCGCTGTCCGTTGTCTGCATCCAACACAACGAGGTGCGGGCATAGCTCATGCAGGGGTGAGTATAACGATACTCAGTATGGACCCCGAGACCCTCAAGGACTCAAAAAATATTACAAGGATAAACCACAGAGTATGAAATCAATGGATAGTGATTACTTAGGTATATTCCCATACATATACCTATGTTATCATGTAACCCATCTCAATCCCGAGGTAAACCCAAAAGTCAATGTCTCAACTCACACAGGTAAACATCGTATGTAGAGAGATAGAGATGATCAAATATAGCCATTGATTCCTCTAAGTTGTTAGACCCACACAGGAACCAGGACCACCGGTTAGAACTATCGGAACCACACAGGATCTAGGACCAGTAGTTGGAGCTGTCAGACCAACATATGATCCAGGACCAGCTATTCTATTGGACCAACACATGATCCATGAACAGAAGTCAGAACTATCAAACCAACACAAGATCCAGGAACAGTCGTCAGAGTTGTCAGACCCACACATGATCTAGGAACAACTATTCTGTTGGACCAACACATGATCCCAGAACAAAAGTCAGAACTGTCAGACAAACACATGATTCAGGAACATTCGTCAGAGTATAGCCAGCAGCAGTGTTTCCACAAAGCATGCTTGATTCCTGGAGGGTCCGCTCCTCAGGCCAAGTTTCGATACATCAACTGCCTCGAAGTCCCATGAAGAAGTATCCCAATGGTCTACCACGTCATAGAGTGGAAATCCAAGTAATATGTGTCCAAGAAACAAAGACGAGATGTCCAAGACATTTTCTAGAAAGTACACCATGTGTGGGAATAAAGCACACGCCGTGTCTTCAGACCTCAGGTGCTACCCATGTACAACGGCCCATGTTGTATGGCTGGTCATGTAGAAAAGTTAGAACACGGTGTGTGGCATTGTTACACGTCGTGTCTACAAAACTGTTGTCAGCTCCATGTACGTTGGCCATGTGCTCGTACACAGCCTCAACCTGTTTTCGCCAGCCCGTGTAACATATACATGGGGTTGCTCGTGTCACTGGCCTTGCCAGGATGTGTGGTGGAGTATATGCCCGTGTACTCCACCTCGTGTCCGTGTATCCCTGAGTTATAGGCTGAGTCTCGCAAAGCCGCTTCTTCCTATCTGCGTTGAGAGTACACATCGTGTCTCTTGGCCATGTGATTTTTCCCGTGTCAGTGTATTTTCTAGACTACATGCCATGTCTCATGAAACTGATTCTACCATTATGTGTAGAGAAGTCATGCCATGAGACCAGGGTCAGACACTATGTGTTACTTTTCTAATGTCCGTATCTCATGCCGCAGAATGCTCATACTATAGGGCGTGTTCATCAGAAGTGCACGCCGTGTATTCTGTAATTTTCCCAAAAACGACGCCTCCAGTAAGGGAACCTCACATGAAGTTTGTTCCTCATTATGACAGTCCGTTCATCATGAAACTTCAGACTCCAGATCACCCTGATGTCTCGTACTCATATCTGGTGTTTTCGGGCCTCTGATCGGCTCTGAAGTCACGACTTGAGTATCTGGCTCGAAGAATGGTCGAGGAACAGTCCTTCTCGTTCTGGTCTAATTCGTCACCCACTATCATCGTCGCACCTCCACTAGGTTGTTGTGATGTTGGGTATTCTATTTGGGATCATTACGTCGCACAACGGTCTCACAAGGATCTGTTGTCCGTCACCCACAATGAACACAAAGAACACCCAAAACATTCACAAGAACAATAGAGGGATCGGGCCATGTTCATTTTGCCCGGTCCTTCCACGTTAGTTTGGTAGCAAGCGGGTCAAGAGTAAAAATCATGGAAGGATGAATGAACGTTTCTCAAATCAAAACACACCCCTACCTCAGATTCGTTGTTCGTTGCTGATATCGCAGAAATGCAGATGTCGATTTGTTGACGTCAAGAAACAAGATGAAGAATTTGAGGACGACATTGTCCATGTTCTTTAAGGATGATACTTCCTTCCTTGTTCTTGTTGAAGATCATTCTTCATCGGTGGAATAAGAGTTCTTCGTTAGAGAAATCTTTTTCCCCCAATCTCCACCCAAAATAAATATTCCATCCCAAAAATAATGGATTAAGTTAATCCATTATTTAATTGATGGCCCAAATATTCAAATATATTCAAAGAAAAAATAATTAATTAATGCCCATTAATTAATTTGAGTGAATTGGAACCTAATGTGGGGAGCTCACAATGCTCTCCCCACTTAATGGGAAGCTCAAGAGGCTTCCAACTCTGGTGGTCCCCACCAAATCAATTCTCTTCATGGGGGATTAAGTTAGGGTGGGCCCCAACTCCATAACCACTCATTGGAGGTTAAGGTGTGGAAGTCCCAACCTCTAACCTCTACATGGTGGTTATAAGAAATAAAATAAAATAAGGCATGAACTTATTTCATTTTATTATTCCACGTAAAACCCAAAAACTCTCTTTTATTCCTGACAATCTGTCATCGCGGTGAAAGTCTTTTTAAACGAATACCGGAACTGAAAGATCAATGGTACCCTCAAATTTCAATTCCGATCAACGGTTCAAAAAATATAAAATCTCTCTCATACATTTACTGAATGTACCCAAACAAAACTTCAGAAACTGATTCTAGACACAACGGGCCACCGAATCACGCGCCGTCAATTTTGCAGATTCGTAAAATTCTCATGTATTTATGAAAAAAAAATTCCATGGAAATTATAAGTATTTATATTATAACCACCTTAGGGCTTTACATCCATGAAAGATAAAACTCGAACTAAGTGAAAAAATATGGGTACTGAGCACGCATCTGAGCCTCCCGCTCCCAGGTTATCTCCTTGAGGTTCCCGTGATGCCAGCGTACACGCACTAGAGGTATCAACCATCCGCGTAGGACCCACTACTATCAACACATAACCTCCATTGGAACCTCTATAAAATTCTCCCCATCGTCGATGCCCAGATCTCCATGGTCAATGACACAAGCACGCATCATGTCCTAAAGGGTCTGAATGGTCTGCTTCGTCTGACCATCTGTCTGGGGATGGAAGGAAGTGCTCAGATGAAGCTACATCATGAAAGCCTCCTGAAACCCCTTCCATATCCAGGAAGTAAACTTTGCGTCATGATCAAAGAGAATATAAGTAGTTACTCTATGTAGCCACACAATCTGCAGCTCATAGAGGCATCCCAAGCTCTCTACTGAACCATTCTCTCTGATCGGTAGGGAGTGGGATGACATGGTGAGTCGGTCGACAATAACCCAAATTGAGTCTTGACCCCTAGATGTATGTGGAATCCCCATCAAGAAATACATGGTTATCTTATACCAATTCTACTCGGGAACCTCTAATAGCTGTATCAAGCCCACTGGTAGCGGATGCTCCACCATCACTTTTTGACAAATGAGGCATCGAGAGAAAAACTCTGGTACCACCATCTTTAAACATGACCACCAGTTCTTTCATAAAAGGTCCATGTACATCTTCACCACTCCTGGATATCCCACTAGAGAATACATATGTGAATTCGTCAACAACTACTCTTGAAGTGACACTCGAACCATAGTACGCCATCTGAAGAGGATGACGTGCTCCCCACCTTCATAAAATCCATCATGTGCTTGTCCTGTGGATATGTGAGCATGTCGTATCTCACAGTCAGCATCCCCATTCTGTGCTTCTCTGACTCACTGACGTAGTGTGGGAGTGACTGTATGAGACTATAGAAAGGATGCTCCATCTCCATCCACAAAGTATACCCGAACAAAACTTCAGAAATTGATTCCGGGCACACCAGGCATCGGAATCAAGCGCCGTCAGATTTCATGGACTCGTAATATTCCCATGTATTTAAGTAAAAAAACTTCCACATAAATTCAGGGTCTTTACAAATAATTTAATTCAAAATTTTAGATTCTATTAACGAATTAACAATAACCCAAAAAATCTTGAATCTATTTAATCAATAGTTTGTTGTTCAAATTTTTATGAACTTTTCCTCGGGTGTTATATTTCATAAATATTTATTTATCAACCATATATATGGTTTAAGGCTCCTGAAAACATTTTTTATCCATACTTGTATAGATAATTTTTTAAAATTTTTATAGTTCATGAACTAAATTTAGATAAAGAATTTAACAAGTTATGGATGGTTCATATTTCTTCCCATCTACATGATATAGATAATTGATGGATGTCATGATCTTATTGTCAAATTATGTAGTAAAAGTAACAATAATCACATCCATAGAGTATTATGCAGTATTACTAATTGTTTACTTCTTCTTTGAATACTCATAACATATCTTCTCCTGATTCACAATTCTAACTTCTAATTATATAAATCCAATATTAGAGGTGTTATTTTGATTTTCAATCAAAATAAAATTCACTTAAAAACCCTCATTCATTCCTTCAAATTTCTTTTTATGCATCATAATATTCATTTCTAATAAAGTGTCATGTTACATTACCTACTTCTATTTTACTTACAATTGAAAATCATTAATATCAATTCCATTTTATAAATTTTATTTATGTGTATGGATATTTTCTTCTATGTATTATAAAAATTTTAATTTATATCAAATTATTTGAGCCATATGTGTATAAATATTAATGACATTATATTATGATACATTTTTATTGTCTCAAAACATCATACCTAACTAAAGACACTAATAAAATTTATATCTTTTTATTTCAAATCCTTCTCTATATTTTATTTTTCTTTTCCCATATGGGTGATCTCTTCCTATAATATTTTTAAGACTTTACCAAAATGGGAGACTATTCCTTGGAAATATAAAAAATAATATATACTAGTCAACCAATTGAAATATCATGATAATATACAGATCGATCATCACCACTTATTATCAATTCATGTTAATGCAAAATAATGGTTCACGAAACTACATATACATCATTATCACATGATCTGGACCCAATTATGGTAGTAATGATTTCCTTCTCATCAGTGGAAAAATTATCTACATGTGCTTCATTTTTATATAATTCTTTCTCTTATTTTTTATCATGAATTAGAGATATTAAATTTCATAATTATTCTTCATTTTAGAGGGAAAACATGTTCAAATTTCATATTTATATCTTATTCTTACTTATCATAACCTTGGTTGAAAAATTATCCTAATTTGAGATAATAGAATCTTCAAAAAAATTTATTAAATCATTATTAATATATGAAAAAACTCTTAACTTAAAAAATATAATATCATTAATTTAGATAATCTAGCAGAGGTAAACCATCCCTTTGATATGACTAGAGGGGCCCACTTTTAGATATACAAAACACTAATATGGTGGCTAATCATTGTTAGGAATTATATAAAAAACTGTAAAAATTTATTCCTTTAATACCTGGATATATTAGGATCATGATTCTCCTATTTTATTTACCATATCCTATAAATGAATAAAAACAATATGGTAGGTTATATTTGTTTTTAGGTTCAATAATCATAAATATAGCTAGTCTATGTCGTGTATGATGATTGATCCGATATGGACTTCCCACCATAATGAGATACTCCATTATAATTGTTTGGACATAAGATAATCATTTACCTAAGTGTAGTTCCAAAGACTTTAAAAGGGTGGATAAGTAAAATAACATTCAATCACTAGAAAAGAGAATTATGTGTCTATCATACATGTCAAAAATGGTTCATTATACAATATTTCTATATAGTATCCAACTTCTTCATGAAATTATGAAACTCTATAATTATATACCAGAAAATGTGACTTCTAATTTTTTTTTATAGTGTTATGTATTTATTAATTTCCTTCTTATAAAAATGATACTTTCAATATATTGTGGAAGAAACTATCCTTTTACATCATAGTTGAGAACTAAAATCCACCCTTCCTTATATTTTTCATTTAACCAAAAAATGTTCTTACATTATTTCTACCAATTTTGTCAATCTGATGCATGTTCTTCTGGTGAATGTTTTGATGACCACTTCATCTCTTTTTTATCCACTATATAATCAGTACTATCTATTTAATATTAATTCCTCTGATGGCAGTTTTCCCAATCATATATCCCTTTTGACTATTCATTAAAATTCCTTTGGTTCTTCTTGTCTATTTAATGTATTATTTTTAATTCTAGTAATTCTTGACTTTTTAGGTACCAATTAATATACTACATCATCCCAAAAGAGAACCACTCTCATGAACTATTTCTAGAACTTTTGTATTGAACATTAATTTCTCAAAATAATTATATTCATGTAACCCACTATCATAACATTATCTCTACACACTAATTACACTATATATAGGCATCACTTCAATAAAATTCAATGCAATATCATGAATTTAATATTCAGTATCCCCCCTAGATCATGGAAAATCCCACTCAATTATCTCTTCATTTTCCCCCATAAAAAATCCTGAAAAATTGGTGTCTCTAAATTATAATAAGAATCATTAAATAGACTTGTAATAAATGTTCATAGAGCCTCTAGAAATATTGTCTATATTCTTGATCTTCCTTTCATTATTATTAAAATATGGAACATCTGACTTAGTATCATAAAAATTAATCACATTAAAATATCATTGTAAAGAACATTCTTCCAATAGATCTTCATGTTATTCTTTGGACCAATGATACTCCATATATTGTTCCTTTATTACATCAAATGATCTCCTAAAAATCATATTGACGACCCTTTCTCTGATCGATGTGATAAATGGTTTTCGTTGTTTTCTATCATCTAATGAACCCATGAATATGTTTTATGCTCCTCATATCTATTGTCATTCCATATAGACATCAGTATTATAATCATGAATCAAAATCCAACATCTGATGTCATTTGAATGATACTTCTTTCAGATACAACTATTCAAAATAATTACAAACACCTCTCTGAAAACATTTCTATTTATTTTCTATATGATGGATTTTTACAATATTATATATTTTATGACTTGGAAACTCTTACATAATAATTCAAAAATTATTTCATTTGATAGTTAACAAAGGTTTACTCTCTCTACTGAATTTAAACAAAAATCATTAACTGTTCATTAAGAAATATTTATAGGATTGAATATATCTGTTGTCCCATTATGTTCACTTGATAGAAATAAAGCTCCCTTTTCTCATTTAGAATCATGTTAACAATTTATTAATTCATTCACCACATATACTTTACATTTAAACTTTTTTTGACAGTCCATTAGATATATTATATATAGTTATTCTCCCACTAAAAATTCTATATAATGTTCACATTTTTTAGAAATCATTTTTTTCCTCCAACGTTTTCAGTCATTGGGATATCAACATTCATCATAAAATTAAATCTGATGATACTTTATATTGTCATTCTATTGTCCAAAAACATCTATATGGTAAACAACAATATTCATCAAAAAATTAAATTTTGATAGAACACTCTCAATATTGTTATTTCTACACATTTGAGGATAATTATAACCGTCAATAGTCATGATGATTGATTCGTAATTAAAATAATAGCATCTCCCAGTTTTACTATATTTGACAAATACTATTAATTCTTCTAAAAATCAACTTGAATCAGAGTCACATGACATTTTGATGACAAAATAATAAAGAATACATCACTATGTATGTATTTATTTTAATTGTATGAAGATCATTATCTGATGGAACATTAAATGAATTGGAACTAAAATTTGGTTTTATCCTCAGTCGGATATCCTTGGACCAATAGACTTCATTTTATCAATTTTTTCATCTCTATTAAATAATCAATCTAATAGATAGTCTATTAGATCATCAAATCTTTCTCTATCTCATAAAATTATTTCTTTAACTTTTTAAGGAACCTCTATTAGGAATATTTATAAAATTAATAAAAGTTATACATGTCTAAAAAAGAAATAAAAATTTTCAACCATTATGATCCTAAAAAAATTTATATTAAACTTCTTATCATAGTTGAATATTTTACTATATTGTAATGACTATTATATAACTATTCCAATGTAAGTAGATCAAATATCTTTTTGCAAGAAAATAATACTTTAGTACTGATTATCTACCTCAATCGATTATCCAAGATACATAGTATTTATTACTAAGAATGAAATATTCAAGGAAACATAGAAACTTATTATATACATCTTATCCAACATATTAAATTCCAAAATATATTTATATCTTGTTGTAATTTATAAACATCCATTGGAAACATGTAAACTATAAAAATCCTGGTCTCGACGATGTATTAATTCTTTTATTATCCTTTCATCCATTATAAAATTATATAATCACTCGTGCATATGTGTTGACTACCACATCCATGAATTAACGTAATTTGTTTTTCATTAACTCCCCTCATAACAGGTCATAAAGATGAAACTAATGAAACAATATTAAAATTATAATTTATTTTTTATTCATAAAATCTAAAATATAGAATGATCAATTTATTTTCTACCCTTTAGACAAATTGAATCATCATTCAATCATACATATAGAGAAAAAACTATGTGAAGTGATATTAAACTTATTTAATGACCCAAAAACATTGTTCATTTTAAAATAATATATAATATTTTATTTTATTATTATCTCATGTTTATTATTAATAACATTATAGAAAAATTACCTCCTTGACCATGGTTTTTATGGTGATGTTATTTTGATGTTATAAACTAAACAACACTGAAACGAGAAATGTTATCCAAAAAAATTTAATAAACAAATAAAAAAATTTAATAAATAAAATAAAATTTGTAATGATAAGGGAATGAACTTGAAAATAATCATAATAAAATCAGAAATTGATAAAATTTTATTATTCAAAATCTATTTAATGTATAATTCTAAATGAGAATTATGGTATGTGATTTTTCATTCAGATCATATCACAATTTATTCCATTATCAAGTACCCCCATATAATGTTAACCATATGAGAAACCCCAAGACATATACTTAAAAAAATTTATATTTCATTGATAGCCTTACTTTCATGATACACCATTTTAGGCCTTTTTCTATAGGCAACATCATCTCTGACTATATTACATGAAACACTATGTTTCTATGAAACATGATTTTATTATTGTAAATATTTATTGAATAAAGTTATAACTAAGACATACGAATGAATTTTACAAATATGTCTAACTAAATTATGAAAATATGGTTTATACATGTATATTTAATTAATTCCTTTATTACCAACTAATAATAAATGGTAATAAAACCCTTTATATAAAATAAGAGGAAATGTTTTACTGAAAAACTACTTACATGTTCCCATGTATGTTTTATACTAATAATATAAAATAATAATTTTTTGGATTATTTTATAAATATAAATTCATTATAATGTTACAAATTGAACAATTTTGTTTCCTTGAAATAATATATAAATATATGATGTTTTATACTTAAAAAATCATTTTTAAAGAAGTTTTATTTCTTTTTTTGGACCACTTGTTGAAAATATATATTGAGAGTTTTATAAATTATATTCATAAAAATAAACTAGATATCTGATATACAGACTTAAAATTCACCTTGTCAATTTTTTCTGATATGTTTCTTATTTTGATGAATTATGAAAAATACTCTATTTTATTTAAAGAAGGATTTTACATTGAAATAATTGATAGTGTTAATTTACATTTTTTATTTGTAACATATAAATTTATCATTTTTATTTTAGTTAGTCCAATTTATGTCATTATGATCAATTTCACATTGAATTTGGATATAAAATCAATACAATATTTTAAAATTTTTCGGTTTTAAAAAAACATATCTTTAGAGATGGCTCTCACGGGGGATACATCAAAGAATTTCCAACATGATCTAACTTCCGAATCTATTGCATGATGATATGATGATTCACAAATAATATATTTTCTCTCTCCTATGGGATCATTCAATATATATTGGTAATGATCATTAAAAGAGGTGGCCTCTGATGATGTGGAATAAAATACCCTAAATGGGGTTCGGAGTAAGAAAAATTCTACTTATATATCTAGAGGTATCTCATTTTTGGATGCAGATCAATGTTAGGTTCCCTATTTTTATTTTTTATCTAAATGAAACACTCTTCAAAAGTTAAATTATGGGGGATTTTAGAGGTTTTGGATCCCTAAGCCCATCACTAGAGATTAAAAATATAAAAATTTTCTAGGTTTTTTAGAATCACATACTCAAAACATGAAAAGTTATGGTCATTTACTAATACTAAAAATCTAATTTCACATTAAATGGGATTTAAAAATAAAATGGTTTTTATTATTGAAAAAAGGCTACTTTGAAATTCTCATTGGGAAATGGGAAGATATGAATTCCTCTTGGAGCATTAGTACTCTACACATGAAGCTTCAGGTCTTGACTGTCTCAGATTGGAATGTAAATTTCAATCCATTTTTGTAATGAAATTCCTCATCCAAAATATGGATTATACTATATAGATTGAACTACATTTACTATCACCAGATGAAATTTAATGATATCACCTCCTGTATTAAAATTCCACTAATACTGGAATAGGATGCTCTAAATTGAGTGATGCATCTATATGCTAGAATATAGGTTGACAAAAACAAATACTAAAAACTCCTAGATGTTATTAAGTTCATTTACAATGAAAAAAAGTATATATTATGGTTGAATATGAATATAAACCTCCATTTTTTTGAGTTCAAAAAATTATTTTTCACCCCATTTCTAATTGAATTTTTTTCTAAAAGTAGGTGGAACCAACCGTAATGACAATTCATGGAAAGGGGAGACTAGAAAAAATATGATAAAGGATATGTCTATTGAGAAAGGGGCACCATCATAAAATTTTGATTTACCTAAATGGTTAAGGAAATAGGTTCCCCATTCAAATCTTACAAAAAGGAAGTCATGGAATATCCTATTTGAAGATGAATAAAAGGATATTAAAAGGAAGCTCTAACACTTGATCTTTCCTCTGATATTATTAATTTTATCTGATCTATTCAACCTAGGACTGGTTATGAAAACATAGAGTGAAGCATTAAGAATTCTTCTTATTCTACCCAATTAGATAGATGTTATTCCCCTTATTGTGATTATTATATTGATAATAAATATAAAATAACTATTTATGTTAACACAAAGATTACTTTCAAGGATGAATCCTATGATATTTTATGGGATCATCATAATTATATCACTTTGGAGGTGGTCTAAATGATGAAATATCTTTGAACAAACTAGTATAAAAGGGTCTTAATATTCATTGTGATAATGGAACACTAGATAAAAACTTCTTTTATAATCATACATCACTAGTTGAAAGAAATTGAAAGAATTATAATGCTACTTTTTCTATAAGAGAACCTGCAATCCTGGAAATTTTAGACACTATTGACAATTCAAAAAGAACATTCAATTATGTAGACACGTTATGAAATGAAAATAAATTTGGATAATTCATTATAGTGTAATACACACATGTTGATAACACAGACACTCTTGAGAATGGTTCAAAAAAGACTCTACCAACTAGAAAATATTCTAGGAATAATATGTATCAATGAAATAACCCCCCAAGAATATATTCAAATGAACATATTTTACTTTAAACATCAAGAAATGGATATATTTGATACAACCATATCCTTAAAAAATTCATACATGATATTAAGACCAAACATGTAGTTATTTATGATAATAATTATTGTGACTGTCTAGGGATTGCTAGTTTGGAAAATGAAGGATACATAATGATATTTAGTAACATTGGATATGGTAATGTCGATAAAATATGGTCCATTTACCACAATTCCATTAGTTATTATGTCTTCAATTTTGATTGACAATACTATTACATGTGAAATAAAAATGTCCAATGCTCACTTTTTATGTTTCATCATTTCTACCACAATTAGTTATCAAAACAAGAGAATACTTTGGAAGATAATGTATAACATAAACCAAATAATTCAAGACTCTTGAATTATTCTATGTGGTTTCAATGTTATCTTCTGTCTCAGTGAAAAAATGTGGGAAACTCATTTCATTCATTCTTTAAGGGAGTCTAATAATTTCATTAAAAGAAACAATTTGATTGATTTTATCCTTTATGTGGAAAAATACACTTGGTAAAGAAGGAACATATATAAAAGGGTGAGACGAATACTTCATAAAGACTTCTATAATGACCAATCCCAGGATAAGTTGGATACTATCTCATGTATTAACCACAAAATGATCAATTCTTAATATCACCCAATTCTGGTTAGCCTCATTAGTATAAATTTCAAACCTAGGCCTTATTTTAGATATAATAATACATGGGCTTCATATCCTAATTTTTGAAAAAATTTACTTGATTTTTGGAAATACAACCATTATGGTAACGATGCATTATCATGAATCACGTAGCTTATGATCTTAATGTATAATATTACACTATGGTGAAAAGTAAATTACAAATATATGGTGAATGATATTTCCTCTATCTATTAAAAAATTATCCAAATGCTATATGAGGCCATAGTTTTGGGTTATAAAGTAGTTATTCAGAAAGAGATTGATATTTACTCTAAGATGAATTCATCAGTATCCATCCAATATAAATTCCATAATGAAACCTTCAATGTAAAATGAAAAAAGGATGGGTATAGAAATAACAAATTTTACAATTCTTTTTATTGAGATGGGTTTTTGGTCGACCACCAAACCAGTTGATTGATGGTGATAGAGTAATTGATAATAAAGAGTCTCGTGATGATCATATTAACACCTATTTTTTAAATCTCTTCAATGGAACTCATCTCAATGAGGACATGTGTGAGGGAATCATTCCAAACAGGGTTAGGGATGAAGATAAAAATAGACACACTAGCACTATTTTGACTCTGAGACAATAAAATTAGTTTTTAGTCTTAAATATAATAGTGATTCGAGCCCTGATGGTTTTCCTTGTTTTTTATTCATAAGGTTTGGGCACTCATTCATTTGGATATCTATAGATTTTTAAAATCATTTTTTTACTATTTGTATTTTCCTTCATGGTCTTAGTTCCCAATTTTTTACTCTTTACCCATAGTTGAAAATGATTTCGATATACATTTCTTAAAAACCATTTCTATAAGCTACACAAGATATGAAATTGTTACAACATTGTATTCAGATAGTCATACCAAAATATCAAATGAAATCGTTACTTTGAATCAATTTGGTTTTTTGAAAGGTGTATATATCTATGATTGTATCATAATGACCTTGAAATGTTTTAATATCATCCACAAAACAAATATTTGTGAAATATTTATCTCAATTTTGGGATCAATAATTATTTTGAAATGATTTATTGGTTTTTAATATACAATGTTCCTCAATGATTAGGATTCAATGATATTTTTATTAAATGGGTGAGTAAATATTTTCTATCCTATTATATTTCAGTGCTCATAAATGGATAAAAAATGTGTATTTTATATGTTGAATCGAGTAAGATAGTGTAATCCTCTATCTAAAATTCTTTTATCTATTGTAGAGAACTTTCTAGGTAGGCTTATCACTCACATGGTGGTTCAAGGAAAACATAAACCCATTGAAGCATCAAAGAAAGTTGATGTTCCCACCCACTTTATCTATACTGATTACACTATAATTTTTTTCAAGGAGGTAAAAAATTTATTAAAAACCTGAAAATGGACTTCTATCACTATGATTATGTTTTAGGGTAGGCTACTAAATTGAATAAATATTTTATTTCCTTTGGGAGTGGAATTCCATCTTCTATAAAATACCACCACATATTGGATCTGGGAATCAAAGCAGGATCCTTCCACATCCAATACCTTTGAGTTCATTTATTTTGGGGGATATTTAGAACTAGTTACTTTCCAAAGATTATAGATCAAGTTAGTAATCAACTCACATCTTTGAAATAGATTTCTATATCATCGGAAGGTGTAATTTTTCTCATCAAATTCACAATGGTTTCTAAATTAGAATATTCATTTAGGATTTAAATATGCATTACTTTTCTATTAAAATATATAAATTCTTATATTTAGAACTTTTTCTAGATAGGTTGTATTCTCGAAAAGAAATTGGTCATTGTTACTCGGGAAAAATGTTGTAAACTTCTAGAAAAGAGTCATCTGGGAATTAAAAACATCAAGCTATTTATTGGAGATCTTCAAACCAATGTCACTTAGAATCTCCTCCATAGTGAATATATAGATTTTATATTTCTAATTAAGAGATTTGTTAAAAAATTGAAAAGGGGATACATGTATTACATAGATTCATATATTTTTATGGCCATCAAATCTTCTTCTATAACAACATGTGTCACTCTTAAATGATTTCATAGAGGGGGTCTTATCAGAATTTTTTTCTCGATAATTGGATGGGTAGTCCCCTTATTTCTATCATTAATTCTAATCCTTTTCTATTCTATATTAATGTATCCATATAATATTTCATGGATATCAAACATATGGAGATAACCAAAAACTATCTTACTGTGAAAAAATGAGTAGGTTTTTCTCCCTACATGGACACATTGATTATAAAATATACATGGAATAGAATTCACAATTCCATGATTTTTTATCTTGCTAAATTTGTATAAAATAATGAATTTTCATGGATTGCATATTTTTATAATCCTTGTATCATTCCTTCAAGTTTGAATTTTATTCAGGGGAATCCTCACCAAATATTTCCCAATGAGAATTGTTTTAAATCTTTTATAATTAAGTTATGTTCCAAGTGTAAATTTTGAAACCAACATAGAGAGGAAAATGCACATTTATTTCATTCATGTTCATCTTCTTCCTTGCATTGGTGGGCACTGCATGAAATCTTTGAAATCAAAGTACATGAAATTTACATCAATTATTCTCTATTTCAACACTATATATTTATACATATCACTCCCCAGCTCAATAATATGTTCATTATATATGGTGAATAATTTTTTCATCCCATCTAGAGTGGCCAAAATTCCACCCCACAAAAGAATGATACATTTTCTATGTAATATTCATATATGTGGATCATCAATTCAACATGAGAAGCTAACATTCTTAAATTTCATTGCAACTATAACATTGTAAATGACATCTTGATTATCTCTATGTCAGGTGTGGTTAGTAATTTTAAGCATCAAGAAGTATTCATTGAGGTACTCTAGAAATATTATATTCATAGGTGGATAAAAATCAATGTTGATGGGGATATAAGGGTAAGACGAGTCCTATGGGATTAATACCTTCTTTTTGGAAAATAATGGAAGATCACTGGGATGAATCTTTTGATAATTCTGAACTTCCTTTTCATTGGAGGATTAAATGTTTAGAATTATTAATGCAGTGCGCTTTACTAAACAAAAAGGAAGGTTTAACCTTTGTATTCAATGTGGGTCTACAAATATTGTTCAAGATAAATGGAATGGTGTGATTAAATTATCATGGAATCTCATATCAATATGGGTGGAATGTCTCTTATTCCACATGAATCTCAGCTTCATCCCCACTAATGTTTCTGAGGAATCTAACATAGTGGAGGACGATATCACCAAAAGGGTAATCAATAAAGATCTAACATATATTGACTAATTTCCATATGATATGGAAAACAATATTGAAAAATATTGTAATAAAATTCCCTTTATTACATTAATTTAATCTCTTTTATCATTTAATAATTTTTTCTTGGACGTTTTGCAAAATCACCCCCATTAAAAAGAATATAAAAAAACACATCATTTCAATTATATAAACTAGATTTATTTTAAATGAATTTTTTCCAATTATGTGTTTTATATTTTGAAAAATCGTTGTTTTGTTTGGAATCATAATATCTAAATTTACTGAATTTATCCCTTTTAATTATTTTAAAAATTAATCGTAACTTTAGTAATTTGTATTATCATGATTGTGGGTAAATCAGGACGTTAAGGATAAAAAAAATATTATAAATTATATAAAATTACCATATAAAAATACCAAATGTTTTTGGATGTGTTTAATTTGAACTAGAAGACATAAATATAGATATTGAATATTTTAAGTGAAATGTTTTCACCATAATGACTGTGATATTTTTAAAATCAAAGGGATTGAAAAAATGTCACACTCTTACTTTTAATAATTACAATATTTCTAATATGTGAATAAATAGAAGATATTCTCGGTGATAGATATTACTATGAAGGATACTAGGATTTTCTACATGATTGTATTTTACATATAAATTTTAATATCGAAATTGGTTTCAAAAATAACTACACAATAATGATGATGTAATTATTCAGTTAATGAAATAATCAATCAAATGATATTATAATTATAAATTTAATAATAATTTTATGTAATTAAAGTGATGCAATAATTTAATTGGGGAATATGGAATTTTAGTTGTTTATTAATTTTGTTTTTCTAATTTATCTTATTGTATTGATTTTCATGAAGTCAATTTTATAAAGAGTCTCAAAATTTACAATAATGATCTTTTATAAAAATGACATGTTATTAAATTATATAAAAATTTAAAAAATCCAAAATAAGGAATAAGGGAATAAAATATGTTCTATAATATTATATATTGACCAAATATGGTTCAATTTACACATTAAAATAAAAAATTTCATCCTTTTAACATCGAAAGAGTAGTTGTTACAGTTGAAATTAATATTGGCTAACTGGGTGTTAATAAAAATGATATGGTTTACAGTTACACCAGTACATGTATAATTTTTTAAGATGTTATCATCATGATATAAAACATTATATTAAAATACCATTACATTTAGTGTTATTTGATATCAGATATTATGTTTTTGGGAAATTAAAAATCGTTCCCTTCCCTCTTTTAAAAATGGGTACCTATTATTCAAATTTCAGAAAACTTCATAACCTAATTCTTTTAGCCAAAAAATCCATCATAATTACCTCCCAAATTTCCTCTATTCATCTTAATGGCCTTAATTTGGGCAGAAATTCAACCAATGGAGTCCTTTTTTATATCAAAAAAGATACCCAAAGTAGTGGTAACATCCTTCAATGATCATTTTTTGTTTTATTTTCTTCTTATACCCTTAAATTATATTTATTTCATGTTTAAATAATAAAACTATTATCATAAATATTCTTATATTTTTTATATTATGGGTTATAACAATACTCACATACACATCCATCAAATCAGATATACAATCATCATTCATCTATATGGAAGACAAGCAACTCATGAAATGATGCCCTCCGTTCTTCCATTACCACCAATCATGGTGGTTAATAATAGTATACATTATGTTTAGACATGATATTTATTATATTTTTATTATTCATTAATTATTATATAACACATACCTTCATAAATTATATATATTTTTTAAAATGATAACTTTTATTGTGGACGTGTGGACTACCACCTCCTCAATGCAATGTGATTCATTCACATACTACATGGAATTTAGTAAAGATGTCTTTTATGAACATATATAATATATATATATATGGAATAATTATTCAACTTGAATGATTTTATATATACTTATATTTCATTTACCATCTTTCTATACATATATTAAGATAATTGAAAAAACGTTCATGAGTACGTAGAACCCATTATCTCCATGAATGATGTATTTCATTTTCTAATTATAAATTTTATAGATTAATATAAATACCTATAAACTGAATATATATGGTTTATAAATCATTTTATTTTATTATGGAGTTAAGGAAATCATCATATATGTTAGTGGAACAAAAATATAACAAATAAAAACCCATGACAAAAACAATGTGGACATTACATGATTTGAATAATTAACATCGAATTATTAATTAATAGAAAATATATAGACATAAAAAATAATATATGGAATAAAAAAAATTTAATATGGTTATATAATTGATTAATAATAAATGTATATTTTTAGACTAAAAATTTTTACGAGTGAAATGTCATTCAAGACATAAGATAAAGGTTTTGTCATCTCACTTTTATTTCATAGAGATATTTGATATATTCACTACTTATACATGTTATGTGGTGTATATAATGTATTATGAAACATTTATAATTAATTTTTGTTATTTGATGAATTTAAATGTTTTAATTGATTTTACACTTTCACTGGGCTCACTGTATAGACATTACTCTAGTTGTGAAGGATTTTTGTCTCCCTTTTATTTCTATGGGATATATGACTTATACAGAACATTTTTCATCTATGTGGCATATGTACATCACATTAATGTATTTTTTTAATTATATATATAATATTGTGTGTATTTTTATATCAATATAATTTTATTTATTTCATGATGGATACAATTATAGTGATTATAATATGATGAGTGTTTATTTAACAATCTAGTCATTATTTCGAATTGTTTTGTTTTAAGTCACATTTAGGGAATATTTGTTTCCCATTTCCATGTTTTATAAAAATGTTTTGAAAAAATATTTTATAATTCTCGTATGAAAATTTATTATTATTTTAAATGTGATTACTTTTTATGAATTAGTTTGAAATAATTACTTTTGTCAATTTATAAACAATGATATTTTTGACTTTTGAAAAAAAAATATACATAAGGGATGTGTTTTGAAATTATATGGAATTAACCTAATTTTATACCATTAAAATTTCAAAATATTTTTAATTATACGATTATAATATATTTTTTATTATTAAATAAAATATTTTATTTTAAAATTGAACACCATTTTAAGAAAATAAAACGTATTCAAAGCCGAAATAATATTTTTATCAATATTTATATTCAAGTTGTGTTAAAAAAATATTTTCCATCAATGATAAATGTTTTATATATTAATAATTTTATATGGAAAAATTATTTTAGAGTACTATCTTTGTTATTCATTAATATGGTTTATGATTATGATGAAATTATATAATTAAAACTAATTATTTTCCATGTGGTATTTTATGATAGAATGATTTTGATGAAACCTATTTTATTAATTGAGTTCTAATATAAATTTGTTTTATGTTGATGTGGAAAAAATATGTATGGTTTTCATTATTGTATGTGTGGGACCAATATTTCCCTCTAATTCATTGAGTAATGATTCTTATCTCAATATATTGACATGGTTGGAATGAGTATTTAACTCAGCTAATTAAAGGACTGTATCCACTAAGGTGGTATTGGGAGAAAACCATTACTAAAAACATGGTTATGGGAGTGAACTATGACTACCAAGATAGTATGAGGATTGAAAACATACTACTAATATGTCCATGGTATTTATAACTTGACTTCTATGGAACTAATTTTAGATTATTATGTGCCTCACAAAATTTGATGTCTTATTCCTATAATATTATTTCATGGATTATGCTCATAATTACCTTAGGATTCATGTCTTATAAACAACAATTTTTTATTCTATGATTTATGTATCTTATATTAGATATGAATGGTATGATATCATAATGTTATTATCATATTATCTTATATTATTCTCATGTTTATTCTTATATATCTATCTTGTTTACCACTAATGAACATCTAAGCTCAACAATTTATATGATTCCTTTCCATAGGTTATAAAGAGTAGTTTTATGTGGGATTAGTAATGGGAAAATCGTTATGGGAAATGTTATGATCTGTCAACAAATTTGAAAAAATGTGTTCCATGATTCCCAAAGAAATAAACTATTATGGTGCTATGTCATGTGTTTTTGTAATATATTTAATATTTATATAAAAAGTAGTAATATCCATGTAAAAAAGGCATGGGTCCTTATATATGGTTTTGGAGGAAATTTATGGTCAAAATTTATAAACTAATATGATACAAACTTAATTATATCTCTTGATATATTTCTATGTAATTTACTAGGTATTCTTGTAAGAATAAATCTAATTGTATGTTACAATCCTTTAGTTTTAGTAATAATCATGAATTACCTTTGATTAAATCTAACAAGTCATTGAATAAAATATTATATGTAATTTAACTTGATTATGTGGCCTTGCCACTTCTCCCTTATATTCTATCCTCTAGGCCATACATATGGTACCACCCATCTTCCACCCACAAACATTCATCAATAGTTTCCCTTAGGAATGGTAGACACTTTTACAAAAAAAATCATGGTTCAAGCCCAACCATTGCTGACTAGTGTGATGAACTGATTTAATTATATATGTTTTATTTATATACATAACCGAAATAATCTATGTGCATAATAGTTTCAAAATACTTACTATATTAATTTCAAATACAAGTAAACCTTCTTCTATTTGTTACCTTTATTTCCATGTAATTCTTCTTCCTATACTCCGAAAATAAAAAATATTGCATGAAATTCTATAATTCATCTATAGATAATTACATTTTTCATGAACATCACATGATGTATCAAATGTGAATAATTTTTTTCAAAATTTTTTAAATAATAATGGTCTGTCTTACAACCATTAGATTTAACATTTATAATTTTTCATGTATTATATCCATGTTCATTTCATGAATCCATAATAATTATCAAGAATAATCACTTCATCCACAAAATCATATTATATTTTTTAAAATAACTACAATGTTGGATAAAAAATCTCCCCCTTTTATTTTATTATCAAGATAAAAACATATAATTTACGTTAGTATGAGGTGAAATCTTTCTAAAATTTATTGAAAATTAAATTCAAAGGATATGTGGGGTCTTATTATTCTCAAAGAAATGATCTTATCCTATATATAAATATTTCTTTACCACTTAATGTATAACATTTTGAAAATGAAATTGTGTTCATGCATCACAGAAATACAATTGATTCCTCTATCATTACCACATATATTAGAGTGAGATATAGGTCCCCCCCATTTCATAATAATATCATTCATATATGTGCGACAAAATAATACATTCATCATAACATGACCCAAACAAATACATAGGTTTTGTAAACATGAAATCATTACCCATGAAATGAAATCGGTATTATTCACATTCCATCAAATCAAAAAATATGAAAATAGATAGGATTCATAATAAATCATTCAAATACCCCACAAAAACAAGTGGGTTTCAAAAGCAAATAACTAGTGGAATTGAAATAGGTTTCATAGAAACTATAACATAAATGATTAAAAAATTCATATAAAAATATGAAGGAAACCTTTAGATAATTTCCTATAATGAAATGATTAACATCAATGGATGCCATTTTAGATGGTAAGTAAATTAAAATTGTTTTTTGAAACAATTTCTTGAAGAAAATATCCTTTCATCTTTCGAAATTATTCATTTTTAAGACATAAAAAATTTGAAAAAGATTCCCTTTAAAACAAACATGAAAACTTATAAATAAATATTTCAAATTAAAGTTGAATCAATTATCTTTGAAAACATATAAAAAATTCTTGAAAATGTTTTAAACATTT
The DNA here is from genome assembly GCA_963277665.1 of Viscum album. Taxonomy (NCBI): domain Eukaryota; kingdom Viridiplantae; phylum Streptophyta; class Magnoliopsida; order Santalales; family Viscaceae; genus Viscum; species Viscum album. The sequence continues at coordinate 1,388,258,421 of OY728126.1, read as the reverse complement.
CTTATTCATAAAACATTATTGAGAACAATTTTTTTTAAATAACATTGAAATACTTTAAAGAAATCATTGAAAAGAATAAAAAATAAATTTGTTTTTTGAAAATGGTATTCTTGTATAATTTGAAATCTTTTTTGAAAACAAGATTTTTGAATTAAAATATATTCCTTACCAAAGAGAGAGATAAAATAAAGTTTAATTAAAAACATTTTATTACTTATCATAAGTACCAAAGAGTTAAAAAATGGAACTAATACGTGAATATGTATGAAATAAATATAGATTATGATATATCATGAGTGTTCATGAGATATGGATCATAATATTTCATCAATGAAACATAATCATTAATAATGATGAAAAGTGAGGAGATTGTTTGAATAAAATCATATCACTAGGTATCTTGGGATCATAATATCCATGTATGAAACTAAATCCACATGATGATTAAAATATCATTAAAATAAGTATATTCATGATATATTATATAAAATGTAATTATATACACCTCGATAAATAATTTAGGATCATAACCAAACATGAGTCTCAAAGAAGGGAAATAGAGACAATACTATTTTACCAATTCAATAAATTTTGAAACATAAACCCCATGAAATAGATATAATTGAATGGATATTTATATACCCATAAATATTATTTTAAATTCCAAATAATACATCTATGGTAAGTATACAAACCATGAAAAATGAATGGGTGGGATAGAATCCATGTATCTCATAAAAATAAAACGTGAGATGAAGTCCCCATACCTGGTGTCTTGAATATCCTTGTATTCATAAAAGCATACTGTATAATAAATCCTTGTTTATCATACATATTTTATAGAATAATATCCTTATATCTAATACAATAAATGTTTTTATTAATACATTATATTACCATCTTGTTAATAATATTATTTTAAGGGTTCACTTCAGGTAATATACGCTTTGTTCTTCACACATGTCTTAATTTGTAATATATTTGGTCATTATAATTATATCATGACTTATAGAAGTTAAACCTTGATATAAATATAAATTATATAAAATATATGTGTATTATAATAATCTATATAATATATTTTTACGAAATGGAAAACACTATTCAATGAGATGGTAATCTATACAAAGGAATAAACATTGTTTCAGTTTTTATTTTCATATTGAAACAATAAAATGAAAATACATATATTTTCATATATATATATATATCAAAATTAAAGTATCATTAATATATCATTTATATCATATAATTTTATTGAAATAATCATTAATACTTCTCATGTAGTGTGTGAATGAATCACATTGCTTTGAGGGGAGGTAGTCCACACTTCCTCAAAAATGTTATCATATTTTAACTAGATGTAAAGTAAAATGATGTGTGTTCTAAAAGAAATAAAAAAAATTTAAAACATAAATTTAATATATGAAACTTATAAACATTGTTTCTATCATAATTTCCTCTGTTAGAGGCGGTAAAGGAAAAATGAACAATCATCCTTTAGTGGAACAATAGTTCATCATATATATAATCAAATGTCTGTTACCCATTAGATGGAAGTGTGTATAAATGATGGTCTAAGAATAATCATAAAAAAATACTAATATATTTAATATAATTGTGTTTTTATAAAATCATCATATAAAAAGAGTGGACAATTATAGAAATAACATAAAAAAATGGATCTTTAGAGAAGACGTTGCCTTTTAATCGGGTAACTCCTTTTGGTTTGTGCCAAAAGGCATTCATGGACCGATTTACGCTAAAAAAATACTTCTAAAATTAATGGAGGGATGTGGGGATGTTTATTTTAATGATCTTGTGGGATCATATGTGGTTTGAGAGGTTTGAAGAAGAGGGATAGTTGGTGGCCTTTTATATGGAAGGTAAAGAAAATATAATACATTTTTAAAAACAAGTTAGGTGTACCCATGCTTTTACCTAAAAAAATACATTAAAAAAACCAAATTAAATAATTCTAGGTTCTTGGATGAATAATGTCCGAACAATGGGGTTTTTACATGTCTCTCGGTCTTTTTGGGTATTAAATTTATGGTTTAGTACATTGTCAACATAATTTTTCTCTTGATTGTTGTAAATATTTTTAATCATTTTCGTTATTATTTTTTTTAAATTAAATTTGACCATATTAGAAATTAAAATTATTTCTGATGGAAAATATGGAATCCTTTTTTTGAAATTTTTAATCACAGTAGTGGTATGAATTAAATTTAAAAAAAATATGCTAACGGGACAACACCGTGGGTTTTTAAATTAGAAATTTATAAATGCATGATAATTTTTCATTCCCATTTCAATGTGAAGCTGACTAAAATGATATAAATTGAATTAATATATAAAATTATTATATAATTTTATATTACAATGAATTTGAAATATTATTTAACCAAATAAATGTAATTCCCTGATCCTAGAATCTCAGAGTTAGTGCATTATTTTATTAAACTAGCCTCGATACGAGGATAAGGAATCTAGAAAGACCGGCCAGTTTAGTAGTTTTGGAAACAATATACAAACAAGAGTCTAAAATAACATCTTGAAAATAAAAACAACATAATAACTCATTATAAAATACAATGATCATTTAGATTAACCATACAATTTATTTATAAAATAATCATCCTCATAATCTAGAAGGATAAAAAAGAAATGGGTGTGCTCAAATGTTCAATAAGGGTAGGAAATATAGAAGAAGATATTATAAAGATAAACATTTTTCATGGTGAATAAAAAAACTTGCCTTTAAAATCAACTTGACAACATTATAGAAGGAATAAAAGCTGAATAAATATTCCCTTATTAAAGGATAAGGATGAGTATTCCACTAGTTGAATAATCTCATTAACATTTAGTTACTAGTTTCAAAATGATGGAATTCATAATGTGGGACATTATAATCATAACATCATGGCCTATTGATAAGACCATAAAAATCCATTTGGTCAAGGCCTCATTCCAATACCATAGTTTGTCTCATTAGATCTACCAATGAATCAAGGGGTTATAGTGGGCCCCTCCCGACAGTAAATAAGCCCAATGAATTCTCCTTATGAGTGGGGATACACAAAAACATCATACACAGTCATATTGAATCTAATATATGAAATGTAAATAACTTTTCCCAATCATTAATCGTAAACACTAACCATTCAGAGCAATATGGTGAATGGTTTCAAGATAAAATATCTATAGTCAAACTAATCATAATCCATTCAATAAAACATGGTGGAAAATACCATATTAGATAAACCTCAAATAATTTAAAAAACTAATAAAAGACGTTGTCATATATGAAGATACTTACAAATGAGTCCTTTGAAAAATCCCTGGGGAAATAATTCTTTAACATTCCAAAGTGTCCCATACCACATTGAAATATTCAAATTATAATACAATAAAATTTCATGAGAATAAGGATACTTGTTCTATGATTTACCAAAGTGAATTACATACACCACAATCAATAAATAAGTGGGAAAATGGAAATTATCTCATTATAGTTATCTTGAGATGAGAAAAAACCCTTTTTTACTTTGGAATGAAGAGTTATTTTAGAAAATCATTGGTATATATCATGGAATCATACTGTAAACATGGATATCTCATAAAATATACTCTATGGTCGTTGCATATATTTGATCATTAAATAAATTCTTATTGAGGTGAAATCATTTAAAAAGTGTTTTTGAAGAAGCTTTAGAAATAAAACATTTTTGTGCGCTTTAAGGATGATATTAAAGGATTTTAAATTGGAAAGTATTTTTTATTTCATAAAAACATAAATGAACCAAAATATATTGTTCTTGTTTAAATATTTTTTTTATAATTATAAATATGGATTATAACAGTATATATAGTTTTCTTAAAAATATGTATGATTTCGATATGTTCTATGAATCAGACTGGCATTTTAGAACAATTTTTAAAGCATTCTTTTAAAAAATGTCACTAACCCTAAAATAAATAAGGAATCTGAATGGTACACATATATATAACATTAAAACATAATTTATGAGTATTAAATAGGAATAAATTAAAGTTACATTTAGTTTAACAGTGAATAAGAGGAACCTGATGGAAAACAGAGGTTTGGGAAGAAAATACTTAAAACATCGTAATCAATTGAATTATATGACCCAAAATTAATAATCATCATAAGATAGATTTAATATGATTTAAATAAAGATATTAAAGATATGAAAACATAAATGGTCATTATACATACTCCATACACATGTAGTTGTAGTGAATAAAGAATATCTCACAAAACCAGATGTGAGATGAAGAAGCCATTACAAGCATTTACGCATGGTAACTTGTGTTCTTGTGAAGAATTAATGAAAGGTATATGAGAATACCATCATTTATATATCTCAAGAGAAGTATTGGAGAGGTTCAAAAACTTACCCTGTCATTATGAAATAAAAATGAAAGGACACAACATAGGGGAATTCTTGAATAAAAGGGAGAGAGAAGATCCCTTACATTAAATCTGAGGGTGTTCTTCACTTGAACTTAATGACTATAATAACCAAATTGGGTTCATTAATTAACAAATTTTTTACCCTTTATACATTTATTTGTTTTATTATGACTTTATCAATATCATTGATGGCCTTTTAGATGGGTTAAGGGATTCCATTACATTGTTCGTGATTTCTCGTTTTCATAATATTTATGATAGACTCACTTATAAAAGTATATGGAAGTTCATGTATGATGGGAGTAGAAGAAAAAAATTTATTTTATATTGTATTAATGAAACATAATAATATTAAATGTTTATAAAATTTATTTATTTATTTGTATTGAAGGTGAATTATCATATAAAACATTAATGAAAAATTCTTGGATTAATTTGGCGATTTTATTCACAATTACCTTGTTTTGTATTATTATTGCACATCATATGTGTGTAAGGATTTTGAAATAATAAATAAAATAATATTAACATATAATATTCTATTTCAATGATAAAAATAGATTCATTGCTAGATTTGATGAAGGTAAACCAAATTGAAAACATCATCATCCTTGAATGTGATAAATCAACACATCTCAAACGATGTTTAATTTTTAGAATTAATAAAGGGTAAAGAAGAAATGATGCTGAATTATCCCATTATTATAACAAAATTCTAGTACATTTATGGTACTAGAGTTTTAATAACATTTTGGCGAGGAGTGTTTATGAATGATAAAAGAACAAAGGAACATGAAAATGAAAGAATATAAAAGAGGAATTTTACCTCTTGAATTAACCTTCATTGAGATCCTCTTAAGAGAAGAGGATTAGGATATTTTATTGTATGTAGAGATGTTGGTCATGGGGGAGGGCCTTGGGGGGATATTTTGGAATAATTACGAGAAGGAACAATTTTTGATAGGAGTGATGAGAAGAGGGTGTAATAGGAGGTATTTATAGTTGAGGGGAGGAGGGTTTTATTAAAATTTTAATCATTAGTTTATTATTTTTTCCCAAAGACAAGAAATAGAGATTACTCCCTGACAAAATGTAGTAATATGTTCATCTACGTTCAAAACATTGGTTTTTACATCATTATATTATCATTAATAACTCAATAAATCAATTATTTTTAATTTTTTATTAATTATCATATTATATTATTCACAAAATTTATGTATTTCCAAAAAATATGAAAAATTCTTTATAACCATTTCTGAATTATTAAAATCAGAAAAACATGTCAATATTTAAAAAATTATTTTATAAATATGATTAAATTAATTTTTAATTAAAATCATAATTTAATTGAGAAATACGGTTTTTGAAACATTTATTAACTTAATAAAAAACATAGGTACATCATACTTTCACATAAATCCAATATATATATATATATATACTATAATAGGTTATGTTACTATACATAAGGGTATATCACTATTTATATGGGTGGAATTACTATTCATAATGTTTTTTTACTATTAACTAAAAATTTATTAGGTCATATCAGACTCTAAATAACTAACTCATCACTACCGTTTATGTCCCGTTTTCCAAATTCAAATCATAGTGGTAAAAAAATATGTTTACTGGATATGTTATTACATATAGTTGTTTTTAGAATCTTATTATATCATTAATTCATTATTAAATTTATTTTCAAAATCCTAGGGTGTTACACTATGCTCTCTTTACATCAATTTCATCTCCAAAATTTTATATTTCACTTTGAAAGTTATTGGTTGATACTTATAAATATACCTGTGAAAAATATCATATTAGAAATTGGGTTAATATATTATTATAATTAATTTAGATAATGGAAAATAGGTTGTCCAAAAGAATAATAATAATATTAATAATAAATAAATAAATAAACAAACAAACAAACAAACAAATAAATAAATCATTTTTTTGAATGTAGTGACATTGATTGGAATTGAAAACATGAGCATTAAAGATAAAACCAAACTATGAATCTATTTTGATAGAAAACAGGTTTAGATTAAAGTAGATTACAAAAAAACCATATAATATAGTTAAGTAAAATTTCATCAACGTTATCAAATATTTTGATAATAGAACAACATTTCAGACACATTTTATAGAGTTGAGGTATTATTGCACTCTATAAGTGTATAAATATATGTTTATTTTTCACAAATAAGACCTTATCCTTTTATTGTTCCATGAAATACCTATAAATATCTCTTAGTGAAATCTGCATCATGTGGTGTTATTAACTTCTAAAACCATATACAATTATAAATTTAAATAATTTAATAAATGGTTTAACATTTCAAAAGATAAGGATCCAAAACTTTAGAAACATTCCAATGCTATTTTGTACTTTCCAATTTACTTTATCCATATATATATAATATATCTATTTAGAAATTGACATCTTAGTATTATGAAAATAATAATAGTTTTCTATCCATATACCATATATTTTCCAAAAGTTTGACATGCTTCGAAGTAAATTTTTCTTTGTACCTTTAATAATACAAACTAAAATCCTTAATGAAAAAGTATTTTAATACAACAGTCATATATTCCATAATTGTTATAAATAGTAGTTTTATGAAAAAATATTCTAATAAAATTATTCATGAAGATTCATATTAATCATTCCAATTAATCTACAACATTATCATGATTTGATCACTATACAATAAGATCATTTAGGGGATATTATTTTGACACTTGGGATATTGATTCACATAGTGTCCCATATCCTTCCAGTAGAATCATTGTACATTGGATACCTTTTTCATACCCTTGGAATCACTAACATGGTGTCCTTTTTCTCTAACATATAAGAAACTCCCATTACCTACATGAATTTTCCAGTGTGATTATTTCAATATTTATCACATGTTGGAAAACCCTTCTTTCCCTTCTTCAATTTATCCATGTTTTTCTCTACCATCTTCTTTATGATTTTCATTCCATAAAATCAATAAGACTCATAGAATTACTTACATACATTATTAATACAATATACTATGTCTTCATTTGAAGAGGATACAAGGGATAATATATTCCTTTTAAACGATGGCTAAAGACCATTAGATATATTGTCATTATTACTATTTACATCATGTGCATTGGTGAAGTTCTCATTCATTCTACTAGGAACCATTTCAAATCAATTCCATATTATATATTACATCATAATCTTATGAACTCTTTCTATATATAAACATTGTATAAAACAAAAAATAAATTTAGGAATCATAAATCCTAGAACCATATACTTTGGTTACTTTGGGGGAATAAATACGTCACAATGGTTTGAAATATGATTGTGAATTTACCATAGTATATATCATCATAGTGTTGAACTAAGAGTATAATAAGGCCTGTTGTCGTGCAAATTTTCTTATTCTAGTCTAGATCATAGTAGTGTTCTGGGTTTTACCTCTAGATATATATATATTCCTCAGCCACCTCGCCTTGTTCGTATCTCGGTGGGGATGTACTTTCTTGATTAACCACATAATATATTCGTTACCAAAATTATATAGTTTCGTTGTATTATTATCCCCAAATAATATCTTAGGGTTTTGTTCACTAATCTACTTTTTTTATGTCTAGATTCAATTTTTTATACTAAGCTTCATCTCATAAAAACTATAACATCCCGAACCCAAAAGCTCTAATTCAGTGCCTTATTTTATTATATTGGAATAGATACAATGAAGTTTCATCCCTATTGAACGATTATTTTAGTATTTTTGGAAGAAGGATACATAAAAGAGTTCAATATTACATCTCACTATTAAAAACACATAGTAACTCAACAAAAAACCCATGATTTCTTAAATTAACCTTTATATTAATTCATAGTATAATCATCCTCATAAACTGGAAAAATAAAACATAAGAAATTATTGAGCTCAAATTATCAACAGGGGTAATCAATATAGTAGAATACATCATAAGCATAAACATTAGGTAGGATAAATAACTAAAAACACATTCCATTAAAAATGAACGTGTACACATTATGGAAGGAATACGAGATGAATAAATAATACCATGTTAAATCATAAATTTTTTTATTCTACTATTAGAATAATCTCATGAAGAATAAATTACTATTTTCATATTGAGGGAATTCATAATGCTTACATCATAACCATACTGTCAAGGCCACCAGACAAGACCATTAATATCCATTTTGTTAATACCTCATGTGAAGACCCTAGTTTGTCTCATGAGACCTACTGATGCATCAAGGGTATACTATGGCCCCCAAATGACACTTAATAAATACAGTGAATTCCTCTTATGAGAGGGGATAAACATAAAAAACATACATATTCATATTTAAACTGACATATGAAATGTAAATAGATTTCCTCAATCATTACTTGTATACACTAACCATTCAGAGTAATATGGTGAATGGATTCAAGATAGAACATTCATGGTTAGAATAATCATAAAAATTTAAATAATACATGTTGGATGATATCATAATATATTATCCTCAATGAAGTACAATATTCAACAATGGGTGTTGACATAGATGAATAAACTTTTAACTAAGACCATTGAAAAATCATTGGGGAAATAATACATAAACATTAAAAGAGTCTAGTTCTGCCATGATACATTAAAATTATATTCCCTTAGAATATCATGATAATAAAAATACTCTTGATATGAAATAAAAAAGGTATTTACATACACCACTAGAATAAAATAAGTGATCAACAAGGCATATATCTCATAGAAGTTATAGAGAGATGAGAAATTTCTTTTTTTACTTTGGAAAGAAGAGTTATTTTGATAAATAATTTGTATTTTTCGTAAAATAATATTATAAACATGGATGTGATGACCCAAACCCCCCTTGGTCCCTTCCTTCGCCAAAATCTGGATCCTTAAGGGGTACGGATCGGTGAGACCGATCGGTGCGACTGATCGGCGGAACCGGCCGACGTCGCCCGGCCTTGCCAAGTTGTTCCAGTAACACGCACAAAAGCTTAATTAAACACTAAATCGGCTCATGAGTCGGTTTAAACCACTCAGCACCATTAATGATGAGTCAAGCCGCGTGGTCAACCCATGAATTCCACGTCTTACGTGGTTCGGCGTTTTTATCTCAACTGTTCCCGGCTCTTATAAATTAAGGGTTAGGCCGTGGTTTCCCCCTTCTTCGATCGTGGCTCTTCTGGTGCATCGGGACCGCCGCGTCGTTATCCGTAAAGTTCCGCTCCCCCGGCCTAAACGTCTATCAACTATCAACAAGTAGGGAATTTCTTTCGTCTTTCACTTTTGTGTATCATGCGGGGTGGGTGTTATTTTTGTTCATACGGAATTGGTTGAACCGAACCCTAATGAAGATAATAAATGAAATTCTAAAGAAAGAAGGGGAAGGGGTTGTGATCGTAGTTTATGCTTTATCTTGTAATCATCCCTTTTGTTGTACTGGTTTATGTTTTCTGAAAGTTGAGGCTGTTGGTGGTCGTGTGTGTGCACTTGAATCCCCTCGTGATATTTTAAATGGGTTGCTGAAATTGTGAACTCCTGCTGTGAAATTGGTTAATCATTTATATCCTGCTGAATAAGTTGAAAGCACCAGGATCAACCCTTCTGTGATAACTCCCGGTTAGAACACACGGAAATTTGAAATCATGGAGTGTGTTAAATCCTTTAAATCTGAAAATCCCTGACTTGTGTTGGTAGTGGTAGTTCCTTGTTTTCCCTTTGGGCCGTTTGCTAGAAATGTGGGAGGGGATGGGATTCCCTGTTCTTTTATACTCTCGGTGGTTGTGTGAATTTGGGGGATGGGATCTCCTGTTGGTACGATTTCAGTGGTTGTGAGTTTTTATCACAAATTGGGGAGAGATCCTCTGTTGGCAGAACCGGGTGTGAGTGTTTTGGTTGATCCTTGCTTTTGACGCTTTCCTTGGTTACGCTTATGGTAGTTGCCCAGTAGTGCTTAAAATTAATCGAACATTTTGACTGAACGTGAAACAAGAATGGGACAAATGGTTTTGTGGGCAAGGTTTGTGAATCGTGTCTCGGACTCAGTGGTGTTGTGTTCTGTAGGTTGGCTAGGAAAACCTACGTTTTGGGTGAGTTCTTGTTACCTATATCTATACTTGTAGCTTTGTGTTTCTTATTCGCGCCCCACCCAAGTTGAGCACTTAGTGCCGAACACCCCCATTTATGGGGGAAGGGTGTTTTTTCCAACACTATACTTAGTGGATGGTTATTAGCTCCTTTTCTGCTCCCATTCCCGGATAGCCCAAGAACCTTCGGGCAGGCTGTGATGGCCTGAAGTCCATTATTAGCCCAAGAACCATCGGGCAGGGTGTTGTGGTGGTTGGCCAGGTGTGTGCGGCAGGTGGTTTCCCAAGTGTCTTCGGGATGAGGCCTAGGTGTCTTCAGGCGTGGCAGTGGATCCTTTAGCCCAGGTGTCTTCGGGCGTAGCAGTGGTTGTTCTGGCCTAGGTGTTTGCAGGCATGGTTACATGTGACAGTTGTGGCCCAGGTGTGTGTGGGCGGGTGTGGCAGTGGGACTGCGGTGAGAATGGCGGGATTCGTCCAATGCGTAGGATGTCTCAATAACTAGTGGGAAAGTGGCGCGGGGTACCCAAACATCGATGTGCTCTTATATATATACTACTTGACTTGCGTTATTTGGGGAGCGAGCCTTGGTGAGGCCTGGGATGGATAGTTTGCCTTGTTAGGTGTTTGGTTTACTCTTTTCTCACGGGACTTTAGTATGTTCCCCCACTTGTGCACGAGAGTCTTGGTTTTCCCTACTGAGTGTACTTGTATGCTCACCCTACGTATATAAAACTGATTTCAGGTTTCCAGGAGGACTTCGAGGATCACGCAGGACCTTACTAGCTTGGACTTTTGGAGCAGTTGCAGTTGTTTCTCTTTTTCTTTTGGTACTTACCTTGTAGTCACCTTTTGCACTTTGTGGATTCCACTTTTGAAACATGCATGTGGGAATGGTTTACTTTTGGCTTTACTTTTCTTTCTACCTTGGTGTTGTTGGGTTTTCTCCTCCTTATCTTTCGATTCAATAAAATAAAAAGGGTAATTCCTTCCATTCGCGAGAATTTCCTATACCCTTGGTGCTAGTCGCCACTCCGGGACCTATTGAAGGCGGGTTTCGGGGGTCATTATCTCTCCTTCAACTTAAAGAAGGAAGGGCCTGACAACCTGCTGACCCTTCCCTCCTTTTGGTGAAGGCGGGTCGTGACAGAATGGTATCAGAGGGAGGTTGAGAGATAGGACGGAGTCTGGAGTTAGGCACAGTGAGGATTGCATGGGATGGTAAGGCAACGGTGTTGGGTGACCTTGGTACGTGAATTAGGCTAGGGAGGACCGACTAGGACATGGGATTTTAGGGCCCCCCGTGATCCGATGCAAGGACTCTGGACCTACCGAACGACCAAGTGAGGCCACACTGATTGCAGGGTAGAGACCCTAGGAAAGGTACATGCATCATAAATGACTTGTGTTCTTGTGTTTCTGGGATGTCTTGGGAAATTAAGAATAAATTAAATCTTATTAAGTTTTAAGAACGATTTTCTTTGCACTACTGGGCTTAGGCATTCCTTGATTATCTTGCAGCTATGGCACCTGGAAGGCGACCACGTGTGGTACAGGCGATCGAGACTCCTGAGACTACTTTGGCCAACCGGCAGAGAGCTGATCGAGAGGAAGAGGACGACCAGTGGCAGAAGACTCTTCGAGCCTTCCAGCGACAGGCCCTCGAGAAGTATGAGGGCAACACCTCCGATATGAAGACGGAAGGCTGGCTAGAGGAGCTAGTCATAGCCTTCGGCCTGATTCGGGCCCCGACCGAGTACTGGGTTCCTCTGGCTGTTAGCCAGATGCGAGGAGCGGCACGTCAGTGGTGGATGCTTCACCTGGGGAGTAGGAAAGTGTCTGAGGTTGCCTGGGCGGATTTCGAGAAGGAGTTTCGGGCGGAGTTTCTCTCCTCGAAAACGAAGGCAGAGAAGAGGCAGGAGCTACTCTCCCTCCAGCAGGGGAGCATGTCCGTGAGGGAACTTGGAATCAAGTTCAAGGACCTCCTGCGTTTTGCTCCGGACCTCTTTCCCGATGAGGTGTCTCGGGCAAGACGCTTGGAGGAGGCGCTCCGAACCTCCCTCCAGTATGCTGTTACCCCCTTCACCCTTCCGACGTACTTAGAGGTTCAGAAGAAGGTCGAAGTGGTTGAAAGGATGCATGCTCTGGGCGGAGTGTCACGAGAAGGGATCCAGCTGGGACCATCGAAAGGGAAGGCCGTCAGCGCCAGGCCTCTAGCATTGGGACCCTCCAGGTTCCGACCCACAAGGAGCAGGCCGCAGCAGTTTCAGTTTCGATCCCCTAGCCCACGTTCGTTTCCTTCAGGCTCGGGACCACGGTGCTTCATCTGCGGGAGCCCTGGACATTTACGGAGTTAGTGCCCCGATCGGGTGCAGTACAGCAGTGGCAGTCATCCCCAGCATCCGCCGCAGCAGCAGTTTCCAGCCAGACCCTTCCGGCAGCAACAGCAGGGATATCGAGCTCCCACTCCTCCGCAGGCAGACATAGGAGGGGGAGGCCGACCTCAGGGCGCTCCCCAGGGACCTCGACCAGGGCGTGGTCGGGTAGGTGGCCGACAGCCGAGGGGCAGGGGAGCTAGGCGTGGACAGTTACACGCCGCAGAAGCAACAGTTCCAACAGGGCCAGAGGTTGTTCGAGGTACGATCAGTGTGTTTAGCACTCTTGCTTATTCTTTGTTCGATACCGGAGCTTCGCACTCATTTTTTGCACCCAGTCTAGCCCGCGCCTTGGGTCTAGATGCCGAGAGACTTCCAGTGCCCCTGGTATTGAGCACACCAGTTGGAGGTCAGACCGACTTGCTGTTCGTTTGTCGGGGATGTAGACTGATGTTAGGGCCACATCAGTCGGTTAGGGATCTCCTTCTGCTACAGATTCATCCATACGATGTCATCCTAGGCATCGACTGGCTATATTCTGTGTGCGCCGTCATCGACTGTTTCCAAAGAAGGGTGGTGTTCTCCGGTTTGGACGGCCAGCGTGTTACTTTCACCGGCGAGTGGAGCTTTCCGAAGGGAAACAGGAGGGAGGAACCTCTCCTCTCCTTGTTGACCGAACTGATGATAGAATCAGTAGATGCGGAAATGGTGGAAGTACCAGAGATCGTTCGTGAATTTATGGACGTCTTTCCTGAGGAGGTGACGACTCTACCCCCTCGGCGTGATATCGAGTTCGGGATAGACCTGCAGCCCGGCTCTCGACCCATCTCGATAGCTCCTTACCGGATGGCACCTTCGGAGCTATGGGAGTTGCGGATACAGATTGACGATCTGATGAAGAGGGGTTATGTTCGTCCATGTGCGTCACCGTGGGGTGCCCCAGTCTTGTTCGCAAAGAAGGCAGATGGTGGCCTCAGGTTGTGCATCGATTACAGGAGGCTGAATCAGGTAACGATCAAGAATCGCTACCCTCTTCCGAGGATAGATGATCTTTTTGACCAGCTAAAGGGGGCAGGATGGTTCTCGATGATCGACCTGCGATCTGGATACCACCAGCTGAGGGTAAAGGATAGTGACGTCCCGAAGACGGCGTTCAGGTGCAGGTATGGGCACTTCGAGTTCGTGGTCATTCCCTTTGGTGTTACGAACGCCCCGGCCGTGTTCATGGGGCTTATGAACTCCATCTTTCAGGAGTATCTGGATCGGTTTGTGGTGGTATTCATCGACGATATCCTGATCTATTCAAGGTCAGAAAAGGACCATGCAGAGCACCTGAGGACCGTTTTGGAAGTCCTCCGACAGCACCAGCTCTACGGGAAGTTGTCAAAGTGCATGTTCTGGACACGAGAAGTGCACTTCCTCGGGAACGTAGTGTCTGAGCAGGGGGTAGCAGTCGACCCATCAAAGGTTGAGGCAGTTGTTTCTTGGGAAGCACCCAAGAATGTGGAGGAAGTCCGGAGTTTCCTCGGACTGGCAGGTTACTACCGGAGATTTGTACCCAACTTCTCCCGAGTAGCATCCCCTTTAACGGCTTTGACCAAGAAGGACCAGGTTTTCGTGTGGAGCGAGCAATGCGAGTCATCCTTCAGCTAGCTAAAATAAAAGCTAGTTAGTGCCCCAGTGTTGATATTACCAGAAGAAGGGATGGCCTATGAGGTATTTTTTGATGCTTCAGGACAGGGCCTGGGATGCGTGTTGATGCAGCAACAAGGGGTGATCTCTTACGGGTCCAGGCAGTTACGCCCCCATGAGCATAACTACGCCACCCATGACCTGGAGCTTGCAGCGGTCGTTTTTGCGCTAAAGTTATGGCGGCACTACCTCATCGGGGAATGCTTTGTGGTCTTCACAGATCACAAAATCTTAAAGTACATCTTCTCCCAGCGGGACTTGAACTTGCGACAACGGAGATGGGTGGAGTTCCTCCAGGACTACGACTTTGAAATCTCTTATACTGAGGGCAAGGGCAATGTGGTGGCCGATGCCTTGAGCAGGAGGACGCAGAAGGATGCGGTCCGAGAGTCGGAAAATACCTGGAAGGAAATGGAGGATTTGGATTCCTTACACCTGGATGCAAAGATGGATAGTGGAAGAGGCTGCCTATATCAGATGATAGTGCGGTCGTCTCTGTTTCGACAAGTGGAAGAGTCTCAGTGGGGAGACCCCGAGTGCGAAGTGATGCGTGATCGGGTTGACCAGGGCGATGCTCCGAGAGAATGGACAGAGGATGGTCAGCACTGGATGCTTTTCCAGAGAAGGTTGTTTGTTCCAATAGTGATGCGTGGCAAGGTTCTCAGTGAGTTCCACAACTCACCCCTGGCAGTGCACCCAGGAGTTACCAAGATGTACCAGGGGCTGAAAAGGCAGTTCTGGTGGCCCGGAGTTAAGCGAGCGGTGGAAGAATTCGTGGCCAAATGCTTAGTATGTCAGCAAGTGAAGGCTGAACACCGGGTTCCAGGTGGCCTACTGCAGCCTTTAGCTGTTCCCGAGTGGAAGTGGGATGACATCTCAATGGATTTCGTCACGGGACTACCCAAGGTCCAAGGAGGGTGCGACGCCATTTGGGTGGTGGTGGACAGGTTGACGAAATCAGCTCACTTTCTGGCAATCAGGGAGTCAAGTACTGTGGATGCTTTGGCACGGAAGTACGTGAATGAGATGGTGCGGTTACATGGAGTTCCGAGGTCTATAGTGTCGGATAGGGATGCACATTTTACCTCACGAATCTGGAGAGGATTTCAGCATGCGTTCGGCACCCAGTTACACCTTAGCACTTCTTTCCATCCCCAGACAGATGGACAAACGGAGCGAACCATCCAGACCTTGGAGGATATGCTACGTGCATGTGTTATGGACTCAGGAGAGTCGTGGGTGCGATATTTGCCTCTAGTAGAGTTTTCCTACAATAATAGCTACCACTCTACCATCGGTATGGCCCCGTTTGAGGCTCTGTACGGGAGGCCATGCCGTTCACCTGTGTGTTGGACCGAAGTAGGAGAGGCAGGCATCCTTGGCCAGGAGGTAGTTCAGAACACGATAGAGAAGATTCAGCTCATACGGGAAAGGATGAAGGCGGCCCAGGATCGACAGAAGTCGTATGCTGATACCAGGAGAAGGCCCTTGAAGTTTGAGGTTGGAGACCACGTGTTCTTGAAGGTCTCCCCGCGGCGTGGACAACGGAGGTTCGGCAAGGGGGGTAAGCTTTACCCCAGATTCGTCGGACCCTTCGAAGTGTTACGGCGGGTCGACGAAGTGGCTTATCAGCTAGTGTTACCTCCGCCGCTGCTAAGGATACATGATGTCTTTCATGTATCCCAGCTCCGTCGCTATCTGCACGATGATTCACACGTCCTTGATTGGGGTGAACTGGACATCGAGGACGACGCAACCTTTGTGAAAAAACCAGTGATGATCAAGGATCGCAAGGAGAAGGTGCTTCGTGGGCGAGCTATTCCCTTGGTTCGTGTGTTGTGGAGACATGGCGGGCTCGAGGAGAGTACATGGGAAAGGGAAGCACAGATGCATGCCCAATACCCCGAGTTGTTTTGAGCCTTGTTCCTTTTGTACCTGCTGTGGTAGAACGTTTGACCTTTTTGGCTATGAAATTTACTAGTTCCTTTCCTCTGTTGTGTGTGAAAAGCCCCGGCTAAAGGGAAGAGGGAACCCGACCCCTAATCAAGACGCATTAAGGTGGATGCGATTGAACCCGTGCGGGCGAGTCAGTGCCACCCAAAGCGGATAATATCTAGACATGGGGGGGGGGAACTCCCCAAACCCGCATGACCGGGCTGTTTGGAGTTGTATGTTTCTTAGTTCTTGTCAGGAGAGTGTTTTTAGTTAGCAGAGGTTCACTCCTAAGAGGTATCTTTCGAAGATGGTTGTTCGGACCCTCTCCTTCCTTCTGGTTTGTTGTGATTCTCGAGGACGAGAATCGTTTAAGAGGTATCTGATGTGATGACCTAGACCCCCCTTGGTCCCTTCCTTTGCCAAAATCCGGATCCTTAAGGGGTACAGATCGGTGAGACCGATCGGTGCGACTGATCGGTGAGACCGATCGGTGTGACTGATCGGCGGAACCGGCCGACGTCACCCGGCCTTGCCAAGTTGTTCCAGTAACGCGCACAAAAGCTTAATTAAATACTAAATCGGCTCATGAGTCAGTTTAAACCACTCAGCACCATTAATGATGAGTCAAGCCGCGTGGTCAACCCACGACTTCCACGTCTTACGTGGTTCGGCGTTTTTATCTCAACCGTTCCCGGCTCTTATAAATTAAGGGTTAGGTCGTGGTTTCCCCCTTCTTCGATCTTGGCTCTTCTGGTGCATCGGGACCGCCGCGTCATTATCCGTAAAGTTCCACGCCCCCGGCCTAAACGTCGATCTACTATCAACAAGTAGGGAATTTCTTTCGTCTCTCACTTTTGTGTATCATGCGGGGTGGGTGTTATTTTTGTTCTTACGGAATTGGTTGAACCGAACCCTAATGAAGATAATAAACGAAGTTCTAAAGAAAGAAGGGGAAGGGGTTGTGATCGTAGTTTATGCTTTATATTGTAATCATCCCTTTTGTTGTAATGGTTTATGTTTTCTGAAAGTTGAGGCCGTTGGTGGTCGTGTGTGTGCACTTGAATCCCCTCGTGATGTTTTAAATGGGTTGCTGAAATTGTGAACTCCTGCTGTGAAATTGGTTAATCACGTATATCCGGCTGAATAAGTTGAAAGCACCAGGATCAACCCTTCTGTGATAACTCCCGGTTAGAACACACGGAAATTTGAAATCATGGAGTGTGTTAAATCCTTTAAATCTGAAAATCCCTGACTTGTGTTGGTAGTGGTAGTTCCTTGTTTTCCCTTCGGGCCGTTTGCTGGAAATGTGGGAGGGGATGGGATTCCCTGTTCTTTTATACTCTCGGTGGTTGTGTGAATTTGGGAGATGGGATCTCCTGTTGATATGGTTTCGGTGGTTGTGAGTTTTTATCACAAATTGGGGAGAGATACTCTGTTGGCAGAACTGGGTGTGAGTGTTTTGGTTGGTCCTTGCTTTTGACGCTTTCCTTGGTTACGCTTATGGTAGTTGCCCAGTAGTGCTTAAAATTAATCGAACATTTTGACTGAACGTGAAACAATAATGGGACAAATGGTTTTGTGGGCAAGGGTTGTGAATCGTGACTCGGACTCAGTGGTGTTGTGTTCTGTAGGTTGGCTAGGAAAACCTAAGTTTTGGGTGAGTGCTTGTTACCTATATCTATACTTGTAGCTTTGTTTTTCTTATTCGCGCCCCACCCAAGTTGAGCACATAGTGCCGA
Source organism: Viscum album (assembly GCA_963277665.1). Taxonomy (NCBI): domain Eukaryota; kingdom Viridiplantae; phylum Streptophyta; class Magnoliopsida; order Santalales; family Viscaceae; genus Viscum; species Viscum album. The sequence goes on along the minus strand of OY728126.1, from coordinate 1,388,240,105 downwards.
ACACCCCCATTTATGGGGGAAGGGTGTTTTTCCCAACACTATACTTAGTGGCTGGTTATTAGCTCCTTTTCTGCTCCCTTTCCCAGATAGCCCAAGTACCTTCGGGCAGGCTGTGATGGCCTGAAGTCCATTATTAGCCCAAGAACCATCGGCCAGGGTGTTGTGGTGGTTGGCCAGGTGTGTGCGGCAGGTGGTTTCCCAAGTGTCTTCTGGATGAGGCCCAGGTGTCTTCGGGCGTGGCAGTGGATCCTTTATCCCAGGTGTCTTCGGGCGTAGCGGTGGCTGTTCTGGCCTAGGTGTTTGCAGGCATGGTTACATGTGACAGTTGTGGCCCAGGTGTGTGCGGGCGGGATTCGGCAGTGGGACTGCGTGTGGTTGTGGCCCAGGTGTGTGCGGGCGGGTGTGGCAGTGGGACTGCGGTGAGAATGGAGGGATTGGTCCGATGCGTAGGATGTCTCAATAACCAGTGGGAAAGTGGCGCGGGGTACCCAAACATCGATGTGATCTTATATATATACTACTTGACTTGCGTTATTTGGGGAGCGAGCCTTGGTGAGGCCTGGGATGGATAGTTTGCCTTGTTAGGTGTTTGGTTTACTCTTTTCTCACAGGACTTTAGTACGTTCCCCCACTTGTGCACGAGAGTCTTGGTTTTCCCTACTGAGTGTACTTGTATGCTCACCCTACGTATATAAAACTGATTTCAGGTTTCCAGGAGGACTTCGAGGATCACGCAGGACCTTACTAGCTTGGACTTTTGGAGCAGTTTCAGTTGTTTCTCTTTTTCTTTTTGTACTTAACTTGTAGTCACCTTCTGCACTTTGTGGCTTCCACTTTTGAAACATGCCTGTGGGAATGGTTTACTTTTGGCTTTACTTTTCTTTCTACCTTGGTGTTGTTGGGTTTCCTCCTCCTTATCATTCGATTATATAAAATAAAAAGGGTAATGCCTTCCATTCGCGAGAATTTCCTATACCCTTGGTGCTAGTCGCCACTCCGGGACCTATTGAAGGCGGGTTTCGGGGGTCATTATCTCTCCTTCAACTTAAAGAAGGAAGGGCCTGACAACCTGCTGACCCTTCCCTCCTTTTGGTGAAGGCGGGTCGTGACAGAATGGTATCAGAGGGAGGTTGAGAGATAGGACGGAGTCTGGAGTTAGGCACAGTGAGGATTGCATGGGATGGTAAGGCAACGGTGTTGGGTGACCTTGGTACGTGAATTAGGCTAGGGAGGACGGGCTAGGACACAAGATTTTAGGGCCCCCTGTGATCCGATGCAAGGACTCTGGACCTACCGAACGACCAAGTGAGGCCACACTGATTACAGGGTAGAGACCCTAGGAAAGGTACATGCATCATAACCCTTTCAAAAGATAATAATTTATTATGAATCATAAAATATTTTTAAATCATCATGTTGTAAGATAATAATTTATTCTCACAATCAAAATGCAAATTTTTACTTAAGGTTTCTATTAGTGGTTATCCTTATAACCCTTTCAAAAGATAAAAATCTAAAACATTATAAGGAAGTCACAAAATATTCTTAACATTGAGACCTCATATATAACATTGTAGCTCTTTGTTTTCACATTCCAATAATGTGAATACCCTCATCAAATATTCTCTTGAAATATGGTAATAACCCAAATTACCATAAATACTTTTGGAAAAGATGAATTCTTCATTATTCTAAGGTTTTAGGGATTTATTTCTCATATCCGAGGTATTTTAAACATCATCCATGATGACACATTGTAATTATTAAAACAATCAATAATCATATCTAGGGTAATCAGTGATATCCAATTTAGTTTATCCAAATAATTTTCCTCTTATTCCAAGAGAAACACAATTTATTCAACATCAGGATCACATTAAGGTTATAATTCCCATAATAAAAATATCATATTATTATTTCTTCATCACTATTAAACATATCATTTTAAATAAGTAAGAAAATATTTTACTGAAAATACTTATATATTTCATGATTCTGCTATCATAATCCCTGAATTGCAAAACAAATGTACTTTATTCATCCAACATTATTCATACACCATTAATTAGGCTTCTTTTATATATTCCGTTTTACATCATTTGTAGAATATAAAATATTAATCATGGATTATTCTTCTAAACTTCAATCAAATCATGAATCTTATGATCAATGGAAACAATACCATAAGAACATCACATACCTTTGATATATTGTTTGTAGTCACTTTATCGTAATATATATAACCAATACTCATACCAAAATCATGATGATCATTGTGATATTTAATCTTGGGAAATATATTCCAATAATATTCATATCTTAAAAGAAATTAACCATGTTCCATCAAGAATTATCCATTAAATAAAACCATAAGGTGTAGTGTGAGAAACTTTTATCATATTAGGATATATTATAATCATTTAACATTAATTATAGTATGTATAAATCAAGACACCTACCTTTTAATTGAAAACACCTTATATTTTTTCTATCATATTCATAGTCATATTCTATTCACATCCTTTATAGAGGTTCATAAATTGTTTTTGAATTTCAAAAGCATGTCTCTCAGAAGTGTCAAACCAGGTGGAAAGAAAGGCATAATGTCTTGTACCTGATCACCCAACACAGGCCTGAAGCATCTTGTCATATTTGATACTCCAATGTACATCTATTCTATAGCCACATCTGCTTTTAATAACTAGACAAGAATTTATTTCTAGGAAGCCAATCACTCTCTCATTTAACAAAATTCTAAAAAAATATTATACTCTTTCCCATATCATTAGAATTATCCTAAGTGACATCCTGATACATATTCATAGAAATACCCCATGGGATCTCATTATGGTTTTCTAAACCTAGGATCCAATGTTTGAATAAACCATTCCTTTGATACCAATTATAACAACCTACAATTAGCACACATCAATATTACATAATTTTAGATGAATATCCAATAAATTACAAAAATATATACATGGGGACAGTAATAGATTAGGGTCTTTGGAAGAATAGAAACAAAATCTTTTGTACGGTTCAAAGATCATCGACAAATCCTATAAAGATATCCACCTTTTTACCTTTTACATAAAACCATTTGTCATAACAAGGGGAAAGGAATCATAAGAAAAAGGTGATCTTAGATTCTCATTAATGGTAGATAAAGAAAATTTGTATGTATAATATGAACAAAAATCTATGGTATGTTAGCATGGAATTAGAAGATCATATCCTTAATATAAGAGATTAGATTAAATATTTTTAATTCATAATAAATATATAAGAAGATAATTAATAGAAAAAGTCCTGAAATCATCAAATTGGAATAGGACAAGAAATATGATGAATGGATATATATTTATAACATTATAAACATTTATGATTAGAATCATATTAAATCATTAAGTTAGGAATATGAAATTATCCCCCTTCTTAAACATACGGACATGAAACAAGGTTCGTGAATAATATTTTGAATGTGTAATCAGGGTCAAACATATGCTTATGGACATGAAACTATTTCCATTCATAACAATGTGAACATGTAATCGAGTTCACTAAAAACACTTTGAACATGTAATCAGGTTCATGAAAAAACATATGGACATGAAACCAGTTCCATTCATAATATTTTAAAGAAATAATACGGCTCAGTCATAACAATGTGAACATGTAATCAGTGTAAGAAAAAAACTTATGGACCTAGAACCATGTCCATGAATAATATTGTGAACAACTAATAAGTCTAAATCATGAAATTTTCTATATGTAATCAGGTTCACACATAATCTTATGGATGTGATACGAAGTCCATGAATACTATATTGAGACTATAATAATGTTCACACATAACATTGTGAACCTGAAATTAGGTTCACACAAAAATATATATACTCATGAGTACTCTATATTTACCCAATGCATTGTAGGGAGATATATCTCCCACCCATCTCATAAACACATCATTCTAAGATGTTCCACAAAAGAAATATTTTATCATATCATGACCCATAAAAATACATTGTTTTTATATACTTTAAAACATAACTGATTAAATTAAATCAGTATCATTAAGTTTTCATCATATCATAAACTATGTAAAGAGTGATGTTTATTTATCACTTCATAAAATAGTTACCCAAGAAAAGAAGAAGGTTTAAAAAAAAATATAACTTGTGGAATTGAAATGGGTTCCATTAAAATCATGAAATTAATGAATTATCTTTACATAGAAAAAATATTAATAGATCCTTTATATAAATTTTTTAAAAGGTATGAGTAACATCAACAAATGACATCTTAGATGAAAAATAATTTTGATACATCTTTTGAAAATATTTATGGTGGAAAATATATTTTATTTTTTAAAATGTATTTTTTTTTTGAAACAGAAATACTTTTGGAAACCATTTTGTAAAAAAACATGAAAATTTATAATTAAATATTTGAAATCGTTTTTGAAACCTTTTTCATTGAAAACTTATAAATAATTATTGAAAATGATTAAATAATTTATAAATAAAAAAATATTAATAATTAAAATTTTCCTAGAAAATAACAACAAAATATTATAACATAATATTTCAAAAAAAAATTAAAAAACGTTTTTCTAGAAAATTTTCTTCCAGGATCATTTGAAATTATTTTTGAAAACATGGATTTTGAAATAAATCATATTTTTCGACTGAAGAGAGAATTATTGTTAAATTTTCATGAAAACATTTTCTTAATTATCTTTCCTACCAAAGAGTGAAATAATAGTACTAATACATGGATATATATTGAATAAATAGATGATGATTAACCACATTATTGTTATTGAGAGATAGATCATAATATTTCATCAAAGAAGAATAATCCCTAATAGTCTCGAAAAAATAATGAGATTGTTTCAATAAAATAATATCCCTTAGATTCATGGGATAATACTCTACATATAATAAATGTAAACTAAATTATTCTTGAAATATCATAAAATTAATGAATTCATGATATAACATGTAAAATCGATGTACACACACCATTAGAAAATAATTTTGGTGCATAACCAAACACTAGTCTTAAAGAATAAAAATAGAGATAAGACAATTTCACTGATTTGGTATCTTTTGAAACATAAACCCCATAAAATAAAGATAATAGAATGGATATGTAAATACCCTTAAATTTTATTATAATAATCCTAGAATACATCAATGATATGTATACAAAACACACAAAAGCAATGGGTGGTGATTAAAGCATGTATATCCCAGAAATAAAAGGTGAGATGTAATCCACTTACCTTCTGACTTGAATATATTTATATTAATACTATCATCCTATATAATAAATTTATGTTTATTATATATTTTTTACAGATTAATATTATTGTATTTAAGACTATATATGGTTTTATAAAGACCATATGTTACTCTCTTGTTAACAATCCTATGTGAAGATGTCACCTTCGGTAATATTCTCTCTAGTCTTCACATGTGTATTTATTTGTTATATCCTCAGTCCTTATACTTATATCACAATTTGAAAAATTTAATACTTGGTATAAAAATTATTTATATCAATTATTTTTGTATTTTAATAATCTATGGACTATATAATTATGAAATTTAATACACAGTTTATGAATTTGGTAGGTTGAATGTATTCATGAACATTGTTGCCATTTTTAATATCATATTAAAATTGAGGAAAGAAAAGGACTTATAAGTATATATATATGTAAATATTATTTTTTTCATTATTATATAATATATATCATATAAATTCACTAAAACCATCCTTAATAATTCTATGTAGCATGTGAACGAATCACATTGCATTGAGGTGGAGGTAGTCCACACTTCATAAAATGAAATTATTGTATTTATACCATATAGAATGTAAAAGGTTTTCTATTTTAAAAGTGATACATAATCTTAAATGCATAATATATATAATATATTAAATATTGAAATAGTGTTGGCACCATAATGTCCACGATGAGATGTGGAAAATGAAGAAATTAACAAGGATCATTTAGTGAGGAGGTTGTTCACCATACACATAAACAATATGTTTGTAACCCATTAGATGAAATTGTGTGTAATTGTAGATCAAGCATTTATCATAGAAAAATCGTAGTATGTTTAAGATACTAGGTTGTTTTTATAATCCTAATATAAAAAGTGTATAGGTTTGGAGAAATAAAATAAAATAAAGGATATTGAGAGTATATGCTATCAGCAACTCCTTTTGGTTTTTTCCGAAAGGCTTCATTAGATTGATTTTATCTTGATCGTTGTATTTAATTTTAATAACGTTCACTAATATTTTTTGTCAGAAAATAATGTTGAATTTATTATTCATTTTCTATTAAACTGACTCTAAATATGGAATCCTTTTTCCCAATTATAACCACATAATTTGATGAAATTAAACTAAAAAATAGTCCCTCTAATGGGACAACACTATGGATTTGTGAAGTAAAAATGCCCATAATAAAACATGTTTATATAGATAATTTCAATGTGAAATTGATTTCGATGTCCTGCATTAGATTAATTTAATATTTTAATATCTAATTGAAATTTAAAATCAATAAAAAATATAATTTAACATTAAAAATGAGTTTGATGGAATTTTTTCGGAATTAAAATTCTGTATTTTTGACTATTCATTAAAAAATGAAACCATACAGAAAAATTAGAAATGAATCATAGTATAATTTTTATTTTTATCTATCAAATATAATGATTATTTTTACATATTAATCAAATAAATGTCCCAAAAATGATATTTAAAATGGGTACATCATTAAAATCATGAAAAATACCATTTTAGAATATAGATTTTTATGCATAAAATTGTGTTTGTTCTTATCTTATATCTATCAAATCTATTATATGGTTATCAAAAACAATTATTTGAATATATAAAATATTAATTTAATTAATATCTTACTCTAGTAATAATTAATTTGAATTATTAATATAAATTGGTTTTTTTTTCACTTGAAAATTCAGATATAAAATCTTTCCATTTATATTTGATTGAACCCAGATCTTCATTTCAGGTATGGATCTTTATTTTTTATTGTTTTGTTAAGAAAAACTATTATTTGGAAATTTTCTAAGTACATACTGTTTACTGTGGAGTACATGTTGTGTACCCGATTGCAGCGTATAGTAGGGTAATGGTAGTGTGATGGCTGAGTACGTGGTCTTGTCGGTTACCACACAGACTGCCTAAAGAGGGGGCTGGTTGAGGATAGTACACTATATGTACATTAAATTAAAATTCTATGTACATTTATTTTTATTTTTAAAACCGGTACAGGATCACGTCTCCCTCCTAGAAACACTTTCTTCTCCCTATGTTTCGTACAGGTGAGTGACATAAGACTGGAGATCTTTGCGCTCCTCCTATTCTACATCCGAGCTCTGATTAAGATGCTATTGGGTGCATCGGTTTCCCACCAGTGAGTTATCTCTTACCGTAGAGCCTCTCTTCCTGATTTTTCCTCTCTTGTGAGTTATTCAAGGTTGAGCAATTTTTCCCTTTTTGTAGATCTATGAAATTATAGGCCGCATAATGGGCCTACGTTTAAGAGTATTCATATTAAAATATCATTTCATGTTGTTTTTTTCCTTTCTTTAGTTTTATTAGGAATATGTATGATAAAATTGTCAAATTTCCATGTTTACAGTATTGCGTGTTATGGAATTTAACCATGTTTAAGACCTATTATGGTGTGTCTGATTGATGAGGGATTATTTATTATATGTATGAGTATATTCCTTGATTATGGGTACATTTCTCCGATGTTTGATAGAGTATGGTCTTTGGGTCTCAAAATCATGTATGTCTTATTTATTTCCCATACCTAGTGTAATTAGGATGGAGATACTACTTATTTGAGGTCCATGTGATTCACATTGTGAAAGTATCGCCAAGGGGAATTGACTATAAGAGCTTCCCAAGGTAGGGTCTTTCAATTATGAATTGTTATTATGATTGACCGGAGCTATTGACTGTGAGAGCTGTAATGGGGTCATTGACTAGAGGGGTTAGATGGTGAGAGCTAGTTTGAGGGTCATTGTTAATTTAATGTTGGACATTAGGGAATTGACTATAAGAGATTACAGAGGGTCAATATAATTTACTGTTTCTATGAAAACCAAGGGGTATTGACTGTCAAAGCAACCCAAGTGTTCATTGTAAATTATTAGTGTCAAGTGGGACCAACGAGGTAATATTATGTGATATTTACTAAAGGGTAGTAGTCATTATAAATTTTAATATTTGTTAAACAAGAAGGGTTATACCATGAGAACATTCCCAGAGGGTTTGTTGTTCTATGATTGAATGTTTGTGATGAGTCAGCCAAACCCAAGCACAAGCATGTACTTTGTCTTACTAGTTTTCGTAGACAGTCTTTTGAGAAATCTTTTTTCCCATAATATAGGGGGTACCGATCTTAGGATAGATTCTAAGGTTACATTATTAAATGGATTGAAAAATTAACAAATGAAAATGAATGTAATAGAAAAATGTAAGATTGATTACTTATGAGAACTTCCTATTTTGTTTCTACATTTGTGCATATTACCTACTATATATATTCACCGACAATTAGGAACATATATTTTGGTGGTTTCATACTATGTTTCATCTCACACCCTATATGGTTCATGCTTTTAGACCCGAGCAGATTATATTTTAGTAGTTATAGATAAGAGAAATATCCATTCTTCATTAGGTACTTGATTGCTATTGGAGATATAGAGCATGAGACCAAGTTAAGGCTTGAAATGCTGTTGGAGTTAACTGGTTTCTGTAAATTGATTTTTTTATTGTATTTCCAGAATTTTTACCTATTTGATTGATTTTCAAGATACATGTGACAGGCATCATTTATTTATATATGTTGTAACTTTAATAATATCAGTCCTATACTATTTAATTCTTCTATGTGGTATTACTGCTTCCTCTATTGTTTATTATTGTTATTACTATACTAATACTATACCAATGAGGTCATATATTACCCTTTACTATACCTTAGTCCTCGCTGCTAGTCAGCCGCCTTTGGAATTTGTGGAAATTCGCTTGAGTTAATTTGACCAACTGGGTTGAGACCACCTTTAGGAGGATCCTAGAAATGGGACATTACAAAGTGGTATCAAATGTGTTTATTTCCTTCCTTTTCAAACTATTGGGAGCCTATAAAGTGGTATTTTATGTAATGGGTAGCTGGTAAATGATATTTTTTATTGTTCCTAACCTGTGTATAAAAAATAATCCAGGTTATCTCAGATATTGAAATAATTCTGGTTTTTCAATTTTCACAGTTGATTTGATTTCACAATTTGGATATTCACTTGTTTTGTGATTTTATCGTTGATATTAGTAAGATTATATTTCTGTTTCAACCTTATGGGAATAAGGTATCCCATACCATGCATCATGTAAGAACATTCCATCGATCACATGTCTTGCATTCTTATCATTCCATTTAGGGTGCATTACTGATTGCATGCTGTTGTGATATATGTTGTGATAGATATACATGATATTTTGATAGATTATATGATAGAATACCGACTATATTGAGAGGGTATTGGAATATTAAAATTTTCAGTTGGAAGGATTCCAAACAAATTTCCTTGAGGTGTTATGGGCCCTCTAGGATCTGAAGTTGGTGGATAATGTTAAAACAATAATTGAAAAAATATTCAAGCTATGATATGAAGTCGGTTTTAAACTTTTATTCGCAGGATTATGGGTGCTTATGGGTCGGAATTTTTCATTACTCGATTTTTTTTTAAATTTCAAGTGGTTACAATAAATATTCAGAGGACTACTGTCCGGAAACTCTAACCACACAGGGTGTGGTGTTATAAACACATGCCATGTGTTTTTCTATTCTAGAAGAAAAAAAATTTATTATGTACATGCAATGTACCATATGTAGATGTTGTGTAGTGCTTGAACATGTGACTAACTATGTGAGGAGAGAAATGGGGATGTGAATCATCTTGTAGAACATGTCATGTCTAGATCATACACATTGTGTGTAGAGAACCATGTATCTAACTGTGTGACCAATGACATGGGTGGATAAACCAAATGTTGTTCATGTTGTGTCTCAATTTTACACACCACATAGAGTCGACTGTGTGTCTTACCATGTGGCTAATGACACGTGTGATTAGGACATATGAAGTCTATGTTTTGTCTAGGGTGAAAACGTCGTGTAGTGTTACCCATGATAGAACTGTTTAGTTCTACCCATGTAATAGAACATGGGATGGTTTAGAAAATCTTGTACTCGTTGGGTCTCTGAGGGGAACATGCTCTATGTATGAGTGTTAAAAGACCATGTTTGATATAGGTTCACACCATGTTAAAGGCATAAGGGAACATTCCATGTAGAGCTTATACATGCTGTGTATCCATGTTTTGTAGAACATGAATGTTCCTTCTCTCGTTAATTTATTTCACTTATATGTTGTTGTTTTTTATAATCATTTACTTAGGTGTTATCTAGACCATGTTGAGTCATGTCACTGATATTTCCTCTAATTATATGCTATATATAAGGAAACTATTAAACACCAGAAATAGTTGATCAGGTACTAACAGTTTATCCTCTAGTCGTGCATTTTTTTCCACTATATGTTATACTGGGCACTGGTAATGTTGCATAGTACCATAAAGGCTTTTGGTGAATGTTACATAATTTTTAGGGAGGACCACATCATACCTCAACTATGGAAGAGTTGACATGTGTGATCCAGCTACAATATCCTCCATCATTTTTAGTGGATGGAGGAACCCATGATGTTGATTCATATTTGGAGTCTATTTTTTCTATTTTTGAGAATCATGAGATTCCTCCAGAGTGGATCGTGATGCTCGCGATGATCATGATATAAGAAACCACTAATACATGGTGGGGTTTTATCTCATTGGTGGGATGTCATCGGGATATGTATTGGGAAGAGTTTCAGAGGACCTTATATGATTACCTCTATCTTGAGGTATTGAGGGCCAATTGAGCCTGAGTGTTCTTGCATCTGGAGTAGGGAACTCTTTTAGTGATGGATTACTCATCTCATTTTATAGATAAAGAGTACTACACAGATGTTCTAGGATGTGATGAGTTATCTTTGGATAGGAGAATTGATTATGGTCTCATGTATGACATCCAATCGTAGGTGAATGTTTTCATGCTGACTTTGTTGACTTCTATCACCGCAGGGTGAGTTTCATGTCACTAGAGGGTGTGTATTTTCTAAAAAATGGTGAGTTGTATGTCTTGTTGAGTAGAGCTAGACCCAAGTATCTTGGGTTGAGAGGAATTAAAAACCATATTTCTTTATTATACCAGGATGACTTGGGGACTTCATATATGGGATCTCCTTCAGTGTTGGATAATTTTAGATATGTCTTTCTAGATGACACTTCATGTTTACCTCCAGATAGAGGTTGATTCCATTATTGAGCATGTTCCAAGATGGTAATATGTGTCCATTACTCCTTATATTATGTCTACACAAGAGTCACATGAGCTCAAGAATAGTTAGAGGAGTTATATGAAACATGTTTCAGGAGACCCTTTACTTTATCATGGGGATCGCCTGTTCTTTTTGGGAAGAAGGTGTAAGGTAACCATAGAAATTTTGTGGAATATAGTATGATGAACCATTTTATGGTTGAGAACTGATATACCATTCAAATTATTTAGAAAATATGTGAACATATTCAAGGAGCCATATTTTTTTGTAATATTGGCATGAGATCCTGTTATCATCAGTTGTGCTTTAGATCATCATATATACCTCTAACAACCTTTTAGAGCAGGTTTGGACTGTATGAGTATTTGGTTATGTCGTTCGGTCTCATGAACGCGCTGAAAGTTTTCATGGAACTAATGAACCATGTGTTTCATAATTATTTGGATTCTTTTGTGGAGGTATTTGTGGATGATATCTTGGTGTACACTCAAACTCGACACAACCACACCCTCCATCATGATATCATTTTGATTACCCTCAGAGAGAATCAGTTATATGATATGATCTCAAAATTCCACTTATTGATGGACCATATTCACCTCTTAGGTCATGTTATGTTAGACACATTTGTATAATTTGACCCAAATAATGTAAGATAAGTAGTTTCCTTGGAGTAGCTGAAGAACATTTCTGAGGTACAGAGTTTTTTAGGGATGACCGGTTATTATAGGTGCATTATACAATAATTTTCATGCATAGATGTGCCACTAATGGGCCTAACTAAGAAAGGTGCAACGTAATAATTTAAAAATTCCTATGATAAAGCCATTCAGAATCTGAAAGGGACAATGAGATGAGTACCGATACTGATTTTGATAGAGATGGGCACGAGTTACACAGTTTACTATGATACAAAATGTATTGGTAAGGGATTAGTTCTTATTCAAGTGGAGTGATTCATTGTATATGGGCCTTGACAGATGAGGACATATGATAGGAATTACGAGATGCCTGATCTAGAGTAAGATGTAGTTGTGAATGATTTACGCTATTGGAGACATTATCTTATGGGAGAGATTTTTTTTTGTATTCACTGATAACAAAAGTCTCATGTATATGATTTGACAACATGATTTGAATTTGTGACAGTGAAGGTGGGTTGAGTACCTTTGGTATTTTTACATGATATAGCCTAGATTCCTAGAAAAGGAAACACAGTGGCAGATGCATTGGGAAGGAGGAATCAGATATAGGATATTCAGGAGGCTAGTAATGAGTGGTAGCTTATTGATCTGTTCTCTGAGATGCATTTGGAGGTTAAGGACAGGCCAAGGTAGATGATTATTTTTTCTATAGCTATTATCCGTACTATTCTGGATCAAGTGAGAAAGAGGAAGCTATTATATTTAGAAGGCCTAGTCATATAAAAGAGTTTGTTAGGTGAGAACTATTGTCCTAGGTGGACCGTAGATAGGGATGAGATATTGCGTTATCATGGAAGTGTTTGGGTGGCTGCATACATACATGAGCAGTTGTTGAAAGATTTTCATTCCTCAGTTTGGGAAGATCATCCTGGTGTCACTAAGATGTATCAAGATATACACTTTCAGTATTGGTGGTTAGGTATAAAGAAAGATGTTACTAGTTTTTTCAGTAGATGTTCCACCTGTTAGCAGGTGAAGGTGGAGCATCAGTGACCGCCACGACTATTACAATAGTTACCCATTCGCGAGTGGATGTTGAATGATGTTGCGATGGAATTCATGACGGGTTTACCAAGGTCACCTCTAGGTAATGAAGTAGTCTGAGATGTTTTTGACTAGATCATGAAGGATTCACACTTCCGGCCAATCAAGTAGTCCTTTAATTTTGATGATCATGGAAGGTTGTACATTCGGGAGATTATTTTTTTAGGCAGGGATGCTCTTTTTTACTTCTCATCTCTATAAATGACTAAATAAGGATTTTAGTACTTAGATACTTCTGAATACATCATACCATTCCTAGAAATATGGATTGTCTGATTGCACCATACATGTGTTGTAGGACATGCTTTGATAATGCGTCTTGAATTTTAGGGGTTCTTGGGATAAAAACCCAACCCTAGTGGAGTTTTTATACAATAACAGTATTCAGGTGATGATTCAGATGGAACGCTATAAGGTTTTGTATAGTAGACCATGCCGATCACCCTTATGTTTTCTAGATGCAGAAGATGAAGTTATGTTGGGACCTCGTCTAGTTTTAGAGACCACTGAGCAAGATGAGTTAATTCAGAAGAGGATGGCCACTGTATAGTCTTGGATGAAATATTATGGTGATAAACTGAGATGACATTTGGAGTTCAATGTTGGAGATCTCATTCTCTTATGTATCACACCATGGATGGGAACCAAGAGAATTTTGATATAATGAAAGCATTCACTGAGATACATTGATCTATTTCGGGTTTTGGAAAGAACCATGCCAATTTTTTATCAGTTTCAGTTACCTCAGTGGTACCCGAAAATGCCAGAATTCTTCAATGTTTCTCAGGTACATCATTAATTTTTAGACCCATCTTAGGTTTTTCAACTGTAGGAAGTTGAGATGAAGGGGGGTTGCATCCTTTGAAGAGAACCATATTCGGATTATGGATCACAACACGATGGTTCTTTATGTCTGATCTCTTCTTATAGTAAGGGTGCAATGGAATCTTGAGAGAGTATAGAACGAGACATGTGAGATGGAGGCTGTCGTATAATTTTAGTGGCCAGAGTTGTTTAAAGTCTCTTCTTCGCCACCCATGGAATAGAAATTCAAGGATGAATTGATTTAAAAGGTAATTTGGTAAGAACCAATATATTTTTTCGATATTGATCATTATTTCCGGTTTTCGTTGAGGAAAAGTGATGGTTAGGAAAATTTATACGTACACGTCGTATAATTTTGTGTACACGTCATGTACCCTGTTTTTCGCATGTAGCAGTGTACTGGATGTGTAATGGTCGAGTACAAGGTTGTGTGGGTGACATGGCAGATCACCTAAAGTGGGGGCAAAGAAGGATAGTACAATACGTGTGCATTAACTTAACACATTATGTGCATTTCATTTTATTTTTTAAATCAGTGTGGGATCGCCTATCATGCCCATAAAAAATTTAGTCTTCCCAAGATTTGTATAGGAGAGTGACATACGACTAAATATCTTCGTGTTCCCCTAGTTACTCTGTCCGAGCTCTGATTGATACGTCTAAAACTGTGTTGGATTCCCACCGATGAAATTTCTCTTCCTTGAGATACTCTCTCCTTGACTTATCTTCTCACGTGAGTTATTCAAGGATGAATAGTTTTGACCTTTTTATAGATCTACAATGTTTTAGGCCGATTCAAGGGATGATGTTCGAGGGTGTTCATCTTAAAACATTGAGGTATGTGGTTTGTGCATTTCTTTGGATGTGTTTGGATTGTAGATGCTAAAAGTGAAGAATAACCAAGTTTAGGGAATTGGGTGTTATGTAGTTTAAACATGTTTATGACCTGTTATGGTGTGTTTTATTGAGAAGGGGTTATTTTTTATGCATAAGGATTAATACAATGATTATGGGTATGTTTTCCCCATCTCTAACAGATTATGGTCGTTGGGTCTAGAAAGTAGGATAGGGTTCTTTATTTTCCATACCTAGTGTTGTTTTGATGGAGTATCACTTTTTTTGAGATGCATGTGATCCGCATGGTGAAATGATATCCATGGGGAATTCATTGTTAGAGCTTCCCGAGGTATGGTCATTTAATTTTGAATTATTATTATGATTGAAAATAGGTATTAACTATGAGAGCTTCCATGAGGTCATTCACCAGAGGGGGTATACTATGATAGATACCTAGAGGGTTGTTATTAAATGAATGTTGGACCATTGGTAATTGACTATGAGAGCTTCAAGAGGGTCATTATAATTTATTTTCATTATGCAGACCAATGTTTATTGACCATGATTGCTACCCAAGAGGTCAGTGTAAATGATTAGTGTCATGTGGGACCAAAAGGGTTAGAATATGTCAGTATTCCCATAGGTTCATATTCTTTATTGATTTGGGGATATGTTAAACTATAGGGGTTAGACTATGAGAAAATTCCCATAGGTTTGTTGGTAGAATGATTTAATATTTTTTACGAGTCTGCCAAGCCATAGAAAAAGCTTGGACTCGGTCTTACTAGTTTGTATAAATGGTTTTATAAGACATAAGTATTGATATTATACTAGGGGATACCGATCTTAGGATCAATTCTGAGGATAAATTATTAAGTGGATTAAATAATTAATAATTGTAAGTTTATGTTATTGAAAATGGTAGGATTTTTTTTACATTTGAGTACTTTATAGTTTATTGTTTCATTGATGCATATTACATGCTATATATATTCATTGACAGTAAGGCATGTATATTTTGGTGATTTACGACTGGTATTCATCACACACCCTATTTGGTTCATGATTTTTGACCCAAACAGATTATATTGTTGCCTTTATAGATATGTGAAAGTGCCCTTCTTCATTAGGTACTTGATTTCTACTGGAACTGGAGTGCATGTGACCAAGCTGAGGATTGTGATGTTGTTGGAGTTTACTATTTTCTATAATTTTGTTTTATTATTGTATTTCAACCATTTTTAAATTTTTTCTTTCTTTACTTGATACAATTCACATGAAACATGTAATTATATATGTTTTAGTTTTTTATATTATATATCCTCTGATGTTTAATTATATTATATGGTATTACTCCATCCGTTATTGTTTATTATTGTTATTCATCTATTTATACTCTGCTAATGAGGGCATAGATTCCCATCTACCACACCATGGCCCTCACTACTAGTCCAAATCATTTTTCATTTGGGGAAATGTGCTTGAGGGCATGTGACCAACCATGTTCGGGTCAACTTTGGGCGACACCTGGAACCTTGACGTTTCAATATTAAATTGGTTTCTATATTATTTGTTTATTAGTAGGTGACCAATGAATTAAAAAAAATCACATGTTATTTAATACTATACTATTAAATTTATTTTCAATTTTAATTCCTATAATAATATTTTAATAATGAATTTCTTTTCGGTAACACTCGGGCTTGCATGATGCTCAATCCATCAATGAAGCATGTCTTGCGTGTCACGAAATATGACCATGATGTTCTATGTAGAGAATGATAAAAAGAATATTTCGTATATTGAATGATTAAAATTCAATTGTGTATAATTAATGAAAAAAATAGTGATTATATATGAAAAAAATATATTATTAGTGTTGCATAAAATAAATAATATCAAAAATATTAAATTAATTTGTAAAAAATCACAAAAGCTCTGTGTGTTACAGCCTCAGATAGATGAATCATCTCAAATGGTTCTCTTAGAAATGATCCTTTAGTTAATCAACTCTAAGTCTTTTATGGATAACCTATTTAATGAAAAAAAAGTTAGATAAAAAAAATTCATATGGAATCAAGAATAAAACGCACATGTGATAACAATATTGAACTTATTTTTTTCTCAAAGAGGAGGTGGTATAATAAAGATTTTTTCAAGAAGATTATTTTCTTGCACACTACAATAAAAAATATTAAATTTCAAGGGAACGAATTTGTTACACCCCATTTATATGAGAATACTCATCAACGAACACTCCCCATTAATTTTCATATTTGATATAATCATGACATGTAAAAGAAGATTAATTGGGTTACATCTATTTTAAAATCATATAGAGATGACCAAAACATCTAGATATTCATGAAAGATGACTTAATATCATATCATTATCATTTCCCCCCATTAAAGGGAGATGTAAATTATTGTTATATGAATTGATGTTGCCTATGATAGGAAGCAGTTATAATTCAATACACATAATTTTATCTAGATCACACACAATTTATTGGAAAATAAAGAGGAAACTCAATGTTTCTAAACAAAGATAAATAGGTATGAGAGATTCTTCACATCCCAGTATTTTTCTTATATAATATATTCTTATTTTAATTTTATTAGAAAATTAGTTTTCATTCTCTTTTATTTCTCTATATTTATGTCCTTCCAAATTTTCTAGCCATATGATTAAGTGTTTCCTTGGTACATGATTAGTAATTAATTTTTGGTAGAGTATACAATATATGGTGTAAAAAGTGCATACCATAATTTATATTATTTAAAAATCCATTTCATGTATTTTTTTGAACACCCAAATATTTTTTACAATTGACACACATCATCATCCTTCACTGGGTTATACTTTATAGGGAACATTTCATATTCTTCAATAGTGATGAATTTCACCAAGCTAGTATTGACTATGTTTTCTTGAATGAATAAATATTTTATTCAATATTTACTCTATTATTATTGGTGTTCATTCACAGTTCATTATGGTTATTATTGTGACATTTCCATCCAAAATAGAATATTATTTTTTCCATGTCACTCTCTTCACATCATTATCCACAAACATATATGGATTTGTATATTTAATAATTTTCTTATTTTGTTTACATACCAAGGAGGAAATCTCATCTTATTTTCTTACATGATAGTATTTTGGTTGATATATTAGTTTTTCCATAAAAATAAGATTTATTTATGATCAGTGCATATTATTAAATAGAATAATAATTAAAAAGTATGATTTTATTCTTATAGAAACCTTTATATTCATATATATTTCTCATATATTGTTTAATATCCTATTAATTCTACATTTATTTTTCTGGATTAATATTATCTTCTTTATTTTTAGACATAAATGTAATAAATCTACAATTTCCATATAAGACATTTTTTAAAAATATTTTATTTCTTGATGAAAAAACATGAAAACCCAATATTATACAAAAAATCATAATTTATTCATTTATGAAACATGATGGATATTATTTATATCATGCATATTTTCGATGATATACTTCTTCTTATTTTATTTCATTAGGGATTTTATTTTACGAAAAATCTTCTAATCAATATTTAATGATATTGTGGATTCATAATGATCATTATGTCCTCAAGTTTGACCATATATTAAATTTGAATCTTCAGCAGTAGTCAATTATTATTAGCACTCAAAGATATATCAAGAAAAATGAATCCATTATTAATGATCCTATAGTACATTTATCCTTAGTTAATATCTGGATCATAATAACACAAGATTTTGTCTTTTTAGAAATTAGAATCCAATATGAAGAATTGTTGGTAGTCCTTATTTTCTCAACATCTTGAGAAATCAGCACTTGTGTCTTTTCAACATTTCATAGTTTTAATTATAATTTAACAAAATTTATCAAAGGAAACCTCCCATATTAAAAATATTTCATGCCTTATTACCGTTGAATATTCTTCTGAAAATTCTCATCATGGATTGAAAGGACTTTATCACATTTTATTCTTATCACATTTCTCTTGTTTGAACAATCAAATGATAATACATAGTCTTCCGACATTCTAGAAATTTAAAGAGAATAAAAATATAAAATTTGACCTTTTTTATTATGTTG
This sequence comes from Viscum album, assembly GCA_963277665.1. NCBI lineage: Eukaryota > Viridiplantae > Streptophyta > Magnoliopsida > Santalales > Viscaceae > Viscum > Viscum album. Next base: position 1,388,221,073 of record OY728126.1, on the reverse strand, counting down.
AAAAAATTAAAACATGCTTAAATTTATCTTCAATAATGATTAGATATTTTTATAGGGAACATTTATTTTGATTCCACTAGTTTTTTCTGGATTAGTTTGACGTCACTAATTTGGGGAGGGTGGGGATCAATGATCCCATTTCGTTTTAAAAAATTTCATTTTTAACTCAACATCTATGATGTTTTAATGAATAAATCCTGACTTATTGTGTACCTTATACTCTCCTCAAATAATTACTTAATAAAGGTAAATAATATAAGGATTTGCATATTTTTTTTACAAAGGTATACACCTTTCCAGGTTGGTAAAATTTTTAATATTAGAATACCACTATATATGAAATGTGATTACAAGAACTGAAAATCACTTGAAATTTATAACATGAAAAACTCAAATAACTCATTATCATAGAGGATTAATTTGGGATATAATATAATGTAATATTTCATAAAAAATACCACCAGTGTTATTTATACTAAATTATTGAATTTTAGTGATATACTAAGAAAAACTATTTGTTTTAAACTAGAATCCCACCAATTCATCAAGGGTATTCCTCCCAAAAAATTCTAGTATATCCTTTCTTGTAACCTCGTCAATAATATCTATTATTCTAGTCTTGGATATTCTCATAAAAATATCGGGATGTTGTGATCACCTTCTTCATGAATTACATCACATTGTATCCTTCTAGTCAGTAAAAAGTCGGTATTGGGATATTTGAAATATATTACAATTATTGCGTACATATATTTATAATCACCTTCATGCACAGGATTGTTCTAAAAAATATTTCATGGGAACTAAATTATTCTATAATTTAAAATCCCCATTAAAATCTTTATAGAAATGTGATTATAAATATATACATTTATTTTTTATTAGTAAATTTTAATATACAAAATTTATTAGGTATTATATTAATTATCTAAATACCAATGGAATGTGTGTATATATTTAATTTTTAAATATCATTTGAATAACCCATAGTTTTTTAGTATCGTATTCATTATATTTTGATTGAATATCCAAATTGAAATTTTGTTTTTATTCACAAGACCATCACTATAAATACATGAATAAAATTATTCAACATGGTTCATCACATAAAATTGAGTGATTTATGATTATAAATTTTTTTCATGTGGGCAAGTTGTCACCCATGGCTTACCAATGGATGTGTGCATCCCATTCACTTGAAGAGGAATACTATAATGTGTTAGATCATTATTATTCTTCAAATAGAATCATCCTTTTCGGAACACACCTATTTTTTAAGAAGATATTCATATTCACAAACACTCAACATTATTTCACATGAATTCATGACCCTTCATGTGTTCATATTAATGAACCTCAATAAAAATAGAAGAAATATAAAATCCTCTATTTTATTATTATTTATCATTCATTATTAATAAAATGTATACATTTTAGAATACAAAAATAATATCATATAATATAATCCATAATTATATGTATTCATGTGTAAGTGAATTAATTTCCTATTTTGATTATACTCGTACTATAAGCTCGACATTTACATTATCCATGTAGTTGGATTCAGAATGTGATGAAAAATATCAAGATCTCTAATTCAAGTGTGAGTGATTCGATAATACTATTTATCATTACATTATTAAAACTCTACTAGATTGTAGGAAATCAATATTCCATTCATAAACACAGAAAAAACAATGAAATGATCCTTTTAGATTAATAAATTGTTTGAAACCCGCACTGTGAAGATCCTTAAAACATGATAATTGTATGATAGAAAATATGGCTCGATTTTATGGTCCATATTAGTAAAATATTCTGACCCAAAAAATGTTCATATTTTCTAGTGGAAGATCATTTTCTAGGTTGCACATGTTTACCACATCAGAATATCATAATGTTGTGGTCACGGATTAACAACCTCGATGTTCTTTTACATCTCCATATGAGAGTATTTTGGATCCACTTCTTAACCCCAATTGGAATATCCCCATGCCAGCTCACTTCACCAATTTTCCTACCCACATGATTTCCCCGCACTTTCTCCTATGCGAGCTCCCCTATTGTACATACATGTGGGGCCACCCATATACTACCTGTGCACGTACCTTGGATAGTTCACTTGGGCATGGTAGAATGTTTTCACATAAATTCCCTTAGAAAATCCTAACCTATTTAGTCTTATGGTTTGTTGTCCGTTTTTATAAGTCTTATTCATATGAACAAAATAAATAATCTACATTTTAATTAAATAATAATCCTTTCCTCAATTAAAATTTTACCCTAACTCAAACTCCATTATGTAGTTACTTTTATTTTTATGGTAATATTCTTCACATCCTATTGAAATAAGTCTATATTAATGATCCATTTCAATTATAAATTATGAATTTATATTTTCCACAGACTTAAAATGATGTATCCAATGTGAATTATCTATTTCACATGTTTGTAAACATTTAATATTAGTTTATCAATAATCACAGTAAATATATATAGTTTTCCAAGAATGACATCCAAAGTCCATTCATGATCCCAAAATAATTATTCAAGAATCACCACTCAATATAAAAAAAATGGGGTGTAAGAACCCTATTTTCCCTTTTGAATGTATCCTTTTATATTAAGAATAAATATTTACTTTGGACCTAAATCAGATTCTTAATGAGTTAGTAATGGTACTGACGTAGTACGGGGATTTTTTGGATCTCAGAACCCATATTTTTTGAGAAAAAAGACTCTATGTGTGGTTTAGAGTAAACCATGTGGGTTTCCACACAGTTTTTCAAACCATGAGGAATGTGTTTTTTCATAAAATCACACCTCACAAGGTCAGTGGAGAGCCGGGAACCCAAACTATGAGAACACCATTTTTTCTTAGGTAACCATGAATGGTTGGTGCATTATTTGATCAAAATGTGTAGAGTAAGGCTTTTTTGGCAAAACCGTCTTGCACGGTATGTACACGGTTGGACAACCCGTGCTCTTGCTAAAAAAGAGTAAATATTTTTAAAACTACCTTAATGAATTTTAAATCTTCATCTTTCCTCCTATTCTGAGAACCAGTAGGTCATTCCTACATTTTCATCCATTTAATGTTTTTTGAAGGCTAAAGCTATGGATCAAGAGATCTCATTCATCCAACATCTGATCGAGCTTCCATTCGTCATATTGGATGTTCAATAGTAATGACTCAAGTCTTTTTTAGCCATACTTCTTCTCATTCACTCTCTACCTATGTATCACCATGTGAGTGGTTTTTACCTTTTCATTGATATAATATGATTCGAGGCAAATAAATGGTCGATATCAGAGGATAAGGCTCACAAAACCATAAGGTGGGTGTTCTATCACTAACCCATAAAGATTATTTCCTTTTTAATGTTGGTGTGGAGTCCACTGGTTTCATTAGTAACCATTTCTTAAACTAAAATACCATGATTATACTTTCTAGAATCGTATGGTTATGCTCATTCCAATGATGTGTTTAGCTATTAGTGGTTTCACCCACAACTCAATCCGCCTCATGTAAAGGGTTATTCCATAATTGGGTTTTTAGTTTTTTAGCATATTTGAGACACCATTTAGGTATTCCATTACTTGAATATTCTAAAGGTGAGTCTTCTTATCATAAATTGAATGTTATTACAAAAAATTTCATAATGGCATGTACCATTTATTCTCACGACTTGACCTACATAAGGTATGTTATTTGAAATAATTATTAAATTTGAATGTGAAATGGAATGTATACTATGTATATATCTAGCTCAATATAAAAGCGAGTGAATAAATGTTACATGTCCGTAGAACCCCTTTCCAGGGTGATGGAAGGTAGTGGAGGGTACCTCAATAATTGATTATGCCTTAACGGCTAACTAAGACTTGATTAAATGGTTGCAATGCTACATGGCCTATCCACACAAATATAAGACTGGTCTTAGTCCAATAAATAAATGTTTTCAACACTGCTTAACTTGTCCACACTAATGGAATGAAAGACATGAACCAAATGAATTATTACATGATTACAATATCAAATATGAATAGAATGACTTCATATCACCTTGGATTATGAGAGGAGAATACCTTGGGTGTCGGGAACCCCATTCCAATTCAAGGATACAGTTTGGTTATGTTGATACCCACCTAGACTTCAGTTCTTGTCTATTCCATAGATGCCTGGTATACTACCATTGGATCTTTTTCCTTATTACAGGATACCTCAGATACACACCTTGGATCTGGAATTGACTAGTAGGTTCCATGGTGAAATCCCATAGGGCCCTATTTTTATATATCCCTTTTTTACATTGGTCGATCTTCCTGGACTCGATGGGTTTCTTATTGTGTGATGATTTTTATTACGCTCCCTGGATTACACTATTACACATTATCTAGACTCAGGTACTATTGAGTTAGATTTCCATGAGTTTATGGTATGATGATTTTTACCCAGGAACTCCCTCAATGGATATCCTATTCTGAATTACTTATTATGTATTGGGATCATCACAACTAATACTATCACGAGGTGATATTAGTGTTTGGTAGGCCTTACATGATCTATTAATATTATGTGATAATTGATAAATTAATGAACTAGTTACATGTTTAGACACCAACTGAGAGCTGAAGCAGGTACTTGGTTATTTAGATATATTGTACTGCTTACTTTACTTTATATGTAAGCATGACTTCAAACTTATATATTCCATTACATGGGCTAAATGTTATAAACACTTTTTTTGGGGGTCCACTGAGATTTATCTCACACCATCTTCAAGCACCGTTTGGTACCCAGAGTAGATGTCATGGTTGTAGGTATTTACAATGGGAAGAATACAACATCCAATACTTGATTGCATGCTAATAGGATGGAGATGGAAAACAGATAACCGAGTAGGATCTCAGGATTATTGAAGTAGATGTGGTTTTATTTTAACATGTTGAACATGTTATGCCTATTTTCTTGTATCCATTGTTTCCAGTTTTATTGAGATATGAAATTACATCATAACTTCTCTAGTTAATATAGTTATTTTTATTCTTTCTCATATATTGCATCACTTTTCTTACGCTATTTATTTATATTGCTTCCATAGTTGACTATTCCAATATATTCCTTACACTGTGATATATTCTGCTAACGAGGGTATAGTCATCCCACAAACACACCCTAGGCCCTTAATGCTACTCTGTAGACTCTAGAATTTGGGAAGATGGACTTGAGGCCATGTGGCCAATCGGACTTAGGGAACTTATTAAGTGGCATCAAGGTCTGGGTTGTCATGAAGTGGAATTATATGTGGTTTCCTTTCCTGCATAACTAATTGTTGAAAATATATTGGAGAATAGGAACACTTGGGACTCGGTAATAAGCCATGATGGGCCGTCGTGAACCCATGTTTGCGGTAAAATCTTTGTTACACACAATGCAATTGTTTTTATATTTTTTCTATTATAGTTGATATTATTTCACTGTTGGGGTGACTCAAAAGTTCTGTGGTATTGTAGATTATTACTCTTTGGGAATTTATTTCATCTTCGACACAAGGATATGAGGGAAAGGAGCATTGCACATGCATTATCATAAGCAACTAAAATTAACTTTTTATGCAGATGGACATTCTATATAGGTGCATTTCACTACATTTCATTGCTTGATATGATAATAATTGATGACTGATGTCAAGAGAGTTTCATTTACTTCTATTTAGTTGGATTTGACTGAGTTATTTAATGTCTCAATTCATGAGGAATATGTTCCCTCATGGTTTAGAATAAGTTATTTACTAAGTCAATCCTCTATGCTATAAGTAAATGGGTGTCGTTTTTTGAGATAAATGTAAGGGTACTGATTCATCAGATATTACAATCCATTATAATTTGAATCCAAAAATAGAAATTGAATTGGTTGAAAATCCAAATTCTCCCTTGTCATGTTTAATAAAGGTAAAGGGGTGATCCAAATAAGTAATAGTGAAATGACATAACACTTATACTTAAGCACATACTAATTCCTGGCCGTCTAAATGGGTAGTTTGGGTAGTATACCTTGGGTAGTGAGTTTTCTTATGATCTTTTTCAACTTGTGATGCTATATCATTGATTCGATTTTTGTTCTATGGTGTGTGCATGGAATTTGTAAACCAATGACGCCAAGACTTCCTCGTGTCATTCACTAGGAGGGTGGTGATTAGCATACTCAAGACATGGTGGCCCCTATTCCACTAGTCTTAATTTCTAGAGTGTCACTTGAGAGACTGCCTACTATACCTGATCAGGGGGATGATACCTGAGACAGTGATAGTTCCCAACATCTAATTCATTCCATGAATGGTGCTACACAGGTTGCACATACGATGGATAATCTAACCCATGATTTCCCACAACAGCATCCTCTTTCTTTTTCAGGGGATGAAGGATCATAGGATACCGAGTCTTGGTAAGAGGCAATGTTTTCTATCATTGAGAATCTGGAAATTCTTCCACAGTAGAGAGTTAATCTTGCTACCTACATACTTTGGGATTTGTCCATGAATTGGTGAGATGTTGTTACCCAGACCGGATGTCATAGGGGAATGTTATTGGTTGATTTCCAAATGATGCACTATGATCAGTTATTTATTTAGTCATAGGGAGATCACAGAGTTATAGAGTTCCTGCATATTTAGAAAGATTCTACATTAGTTATCTAATATTCAGCATGTTTCACTAATTTACAGTGCTTTAAAATGATTCTAGTCGGTGATGATTTTTCATGTGCAAGATGATTTGATGATGTGATCCATTATGCTATTAGAACTCTGGTGATTCTATTTCCCCTTCTTACATTCTATTCAATAAGTTATGTGGCCCTTATCACTGCGCATAACCTGAGGGATGGAGCGAGTACTAGGTTTAAAGGATCGGTGTTGCGTCAGGCCAATAGTTCTTCCGGGGGTAGGAAAAGTACCATTGAGGTATATTCTCAGGGAAGTGGTACGAAAAGTATCCAATTTGATAGCTTTTTATTGTGTAATAAGCATGGAAAACAAGGGAATAAAATGTCCCTGTGTGATAGAGACCCTATGGAGTGTCGGTCTTGTGGTCCTATGGTTCGTCTTCATGGAGGACCTTTCCACCAACATTGAGTGTAAAAGGATGAGCTTCAGCTTCACATTTCGGAATGAGTTCTTTTATGACACGTTAGGCGGGGAGTTAGAGTCACACCAATAGGTCTAGACAAGAGGAGGTTGTGGTCATGGTAGTCTAATCTCTGATCAGAAGCAGCGCCCGAAGAGTAGTCGTGAACATGGAAGTCCATCTGTTTCACAGGGTTGTGGATCAGGTTAGTTTAATGCCTTACAGCTGATACCCAATGATCATGTTGCAAGGTCATCTACAGTGTGAGGTACTATCTTAGTTTCCTTTACTATTTTCTCTTATTTTTTTGATACAGGTTGTTCCTAATCTTTTATTTTCTTATCTATCGTGGAATTTCTCAGACTAGATATACTCTATCACTATAGTGTAGTGAATCTTAATACACCATTGGGAATATGGATGGAGGGAATACGCCAGTGTAAGAACTACCCCCTTGATGGAGGAATTTAACCTTTCTTGTGGAATCTCATTATTCTCAAGATGAAGAGATTCGATGTAATTATTGGGATGGACTGATTGGTCCAAGATCACTCCTTCGTAGAATATTATCTCCCAAGGGTGTATTTTACATCACCAAAAGGAAATAGTTATCTATTCAAAGGTGGGTGGGATGTCCAGGCTAGGAGAGAGGGACTGATGCATCATGGTCTAGGTGGAGTGATCACCTAGATTTCAAATCATTTCATTGAGGACCATGGTTTTCTTCAAACTTATTTCCCTCCAGTAGTTGATCATTTCAGGGAAATCACTCTTGGGGACTTTTTAAGATTACCTTTGGATAGAGAGGTAGAGTTTTCATTAGATCTTTATTCAAGAGTAGCTCTAGTGTCCATTCTTCTTTACAGGATGGAACCTTCGGAGTTTCAAGAGCACAAGCGGTAGATAAAGGACTTAGAGTCCAAAGGCATTATACGGCCTAGTATATCCTCTTGGGGTTCACCTGTAATTTTATCTAAGAATGCGGATGGAACTCTCTGTTTATGCATGGATTACAGAAGGATGAACCATCTTACAATTAGATGATATCTTTAACCAGATCTGAGGAGGAATGGCATTCTCTAAGATCGAACTGAGATAAGGTTATCATCAGGTGTGAGTCAGACCTTTAGAAATACCTCAAATAGCATTCCAAAGAATTTATGGTCTTTATGAGTATCATATTATGATGTTCGGTCTTACAAATGCCCAATCCATTTTTATGGAATGGGTGAATAGGTTTTTCCATTCCTATTTGGACACTTTTTTCATGGTCTTTGTGGACAACATCTTTTTGTATTCATGCACTCGTAATAACCATGAAAAACATATTGAGATCAATCTAAGTACACTGAGAGATAATTATTTTTATTCCAGTATTACTAAATGAAACCTCTGGATTAAGAAGGTCAACATATTGGGCCATATTATTTATGAATCAGGAGTATCTCTTGACTGTAAGAATGTTAGTGATATACTCTCTTGGGAGCAGCCTAAAAACATTTTTATTATCAAAATTTTTCTAGGGCTCATGGTATGTTACATGCATTTCATAAAGGACATTCCATGTCATGATTCACTATATACTGTACTTAATGATAAGGGTGTTACATTTTTTTGATTAGAAGCATGTGAGAAATCCTTTCATGAGTTGAAAGGGAGGCATGTCACGACACCTATTCTGATTCTTACAAAACTAGGTAATGTTTATATCATGTTCTATGATGCATTAGGAATTGGACTAGGAGTAGTGTTGAAGGAGGTAGACAAATTCGTTATGTACAGATCTCAACAATTTAGGCCTCATGAGAGAAATTACCTGATTCATGACCTCAATCTAGGAGCAGTTGTCCATGCCTTACATTGCTGAATAAATTATCTATTGGATGAGCACATAGTGGTATATGTAGACTACAGGATCCACAAGTATATATTTTCACATCATGACTTGAACCTCTAACAGCGAAGATGAGTCAAATATCTACAATGCATTGATTTTGATCTTGCATATACTCTTATAAAATGCAATATATATTTTGAAGAAATGAGTTAGAAAACATAAAATCATGTCATATAGGATGCCAGAGATGAATGGGTGTTAATGGACCTCTTTTCAAAAAATAATCTACAGTTTCATTATAGTTTCAAGAATTTTTACCTATCAACCTTAATATTTACCTCTTCCCTCCATGAGAAGGTAAAGAGTATGTAGTTTTTAGATCATGAGGCTCTTGTTCTCCATGAGAATATATCAAGAGATAACCCACCTCATGATTGGTCTGTGGATATAGATTATGTCATGCATCTACGTGGACATATCTAGGTTCCTACATATGTGAGAGAGGAGTTGATGAATGATTCCCATGCTTCCTAGTGGTTAGTTCATTCAGGAAACTCGAAGATGTATAGTGATATGTGATGCTAGTATTAGAGGCTAGGAATGAAACATCTGATTTCCTGCTTCATCACTAGGTGTTCAACATATCAGTAGGTGAATGGAGAGAACGAGAGACCTATTGGCCTGTTAGAACCTATTCTAGTCTTAGAATATAAATGGGATGATGTTTCTAGGGATTTCATAGTTGGTATACCATGGTCCCTAATGGGAACCGATGCTATTTGGGTAGTCATTTAATGACTAACGAAATTATCCCACTTCATTCATAATTAAGAGCATTTCATAGTAGATGATATGAAAAAACTGTATGTCCATGAGATCATTTGACTACATAGTGTTCCATGTACTATCGTTTTAGATAGGGATTATTGTTTCACTTCATAGTTCTGGCATGGATTGAAGAAATCAATGGGAACTATGGTGATTATAAGAAAATATTTTCACCCTCAAACTGATGTAAAATCGGAACAAACAATATAGGTTTTGGATGATATCCTCTAAGCATTCATCATTGATTTCATAGGTTCTTGGGAGAAACATTTCCCTCCCATTGTGTTCGCCTATAATTATGATTTCCAGGTGATGATTCAGATGAATCCTTTTGTGGACTTATATGGTAGGCTAGGTCGTTAACCCTTATGCAAGATAGAGTTAGGTGAGGAAGCCCAACTAGGCCCCCATCTTGTTCAGGAGACTTCAGAACATGTCCAACTGATTAGGATGAATATGAATACTACTCAGTCTAGACAAAAATCATATGTTGACCATTGTCGATGACCTCTTGAGACTGATGTTGATGACCATGTTTTTCTTAGGGTATTTCCTTGACTAGGGAATAGATGGTTATAGAAGTATGTAAACTAGTCATATCATTAAATTAGACCATTTGAAATTCTAGAGAGAGTCGGGCTGGTAGCTTATTTATTTCCACTACCTCATAGGTATTGTTCCATGCATGCCATATTTCTTGTCTCACAACATTCCAATTATCATGCTGACCCATCTCATACCATTGATCTTAAGGATGATGAGTTAGAAGCTGATGCTACAATTGAAGAGTATCTAGTATGCATCATTGATAGAAGCTTGAAGGATCTCCGAGGAATGTATGTCCGTCTTGTATGGGTGCAATTGTAGCATGGGAGAGTACAAGACGAGACATGGGAGAGGGAAGCCAATGAAAATACCCAATGGCCAGAGCTGTTCTCAGACAGTGTTTCCTTTTCTTTGGAAAGAGTACTTGGGGGGTGAGTTCTTTTAATGGGGGAAGACTATAAGAACCCGAGTTTTCACTTAGGTATAGATTATTTAATTTTTGGTCCACATATTTTCATTGGAACTAATATTGATTCCTACTGAGTTAGTTATGGTTCTGTGGGTGCTTGGGGATTTTTTAGATCTCAGAACCCATCTTTTTAGAGGAAACAAACTCTGTGAATTATTTAGAGTAAATCATGTCCAAGGTGTTTTTTCAGACAGTGGCACCTCGCATAGTTGGTTCATGACCGGGCTTCCAAACCATGTTAATACCCCTTTTTCCCAGGTAACCATGCATGGTGGGCGCATGGTTTGATCAAACCGTGTGGAGGAAGGCTTTTTGGGGAGAACCATCTTGCACGGTTTACGCACGGTTTGACAAACCATGCCTGAAAACCGTGCATAGGAAAAAACCTATGTAAAAAAGTCCAAAATGGCAATAATGTTATATTAATCCTCATCCATCCTCCTAATCCAAGAACCGGTAGGATTTTACTCCACGTCCACCCATTTGGATCTTTTTGAAGGCCAAAGATTGGGATTAAGAGATCTCATTCGTCTGACATCTGATCAAGCTTTCGTTCATCACATTAGATGTGAAACAGTAAGTATTCAAGTCCTCATTAGCTGCAGTTCTTCTTTTTCACTCTCAAACAAGATATCGACATGTGAGTGTTTTTCACATTTTTATATATCATCTCCAATCCGAGGAAAATAAAGGGCCGATGTTGGAGGAGAAGGCTTTTACAACACTAAGGTGGGTGTTCTATAGCCCTTCCCTAATGTTTTTTGTTTTTGGACTGTTCATATAGGGCCCACTGGTTTTTTGGAAACCATTTCATAAATTATCATTCCAGGATTATACATGCTTGAATATTGGGGTTATGCTCTTTCCAAAAATGTAATTAGTTTTTAGTGGTTTCACCCACAACTCAATCCACTTCATGTCAATGTTTATGCCATAATTAGGTTTTTGGTGTTTCCTCATATTTGAGCCACCGTTTAGGTGCTACTTTACTTGACATTTCTAAAGGTGATTCGTGTTATCAGAAATGGAATGTTGTTACTATAAATATTATAATGGAATGTACCATGTATGATCACCACTTTAACCGTGTAAGGTAAGTGCTTTCAAATAATAATTAAAAGGGAAATGTGAAATGGAATGTATAGTAAGTTTATAATTTGGCCTTAATAAAAGAGATTGAATAAAGGATACATGTTGGTAGCACACCTTTCCATGTTGATGGATGGTAGCGGAGTGAACCAAAATAATTTATTATTCCTTATTGGATAAATAAGACTTGATAAAATGGTTGGAACGCTACTTGGACAATCCACACTAAGGGAAGACAAGGCATGGACCAATAAATAAATGGTTTTATATCTACATGATCTATTCACACTAATGGAAGGTAAATCATGAACGAAAGGAATTATTAGATATTTATAATATCTAATATGAATGGAATGGCAGTATCTTGCCATGGATTCTCGGAGGATAATACCTTGGGTATCGGGAACCCCATTCCGATTCAAGGATACGATTTTATTAGGTTGATACCCACCTAGACTCCAGTTTTTCACTATTCCTTGGATGCATGGAATACTACAATTGGATCCCTTTCCTTATTACAAGATTCCCCAGATACACTCATTGGATCCAACATTTTCAAGTATATGCCATGGTGAAATCCCATAGGGCCTATCAATTATTAGCCTTGTTTTACCTTCGTTGATCATCTTGGACTCTGTAGGAAACTTATAATGGAATTCCTTGGATTATGATCCTTGGATTACACTCTAACCCCTTAGCTGGACTCATGTACTATTGAGTTAGCTTTCTAGGAGTTTAAGTTACCTTGGTTTTTACCTGGGTACTCCCTCGTAGGATATAATTTTCTTATTTTCTTGTTATGTATTGGGAGCTTCACAACTTATACTATGACGAGGTGATGTCAGTGTTGGCTTGGCCACACATGACCTATTAGTATTAAGTGTAAATTGATTAATTAATGAGCTAGTTACATGTCCAGACACAAGCTGAGGTCTGAAGAAGGTACATGGTTATCTATTTATATTGTATTGTCTGCTTTTATTTATATATATACATGAATAAACACTACAATATTCCATTACACATTCTGGATGTTATAGATTCTGTTGTTTGTGGCCCACTTAGATTTACCGCACACCCTTTATAAGGCATCGTTTGGTACCTAGAGTAAATTACATGGTTGCAGGTATTGACAGTGTGAATCGTACAACTTCCAATACACAATTGCATGCTGATAGGATGAAGGATGATAAGATATGATCGAGTAGAATCTAATGATTCTTGGAGTATAATTTTTTCCCTTTTTAACCTTGTGGAAATTACTATGCCAATTTTCTTGAATCTATGCTTTCCGATTTACTTGTGACATGACATTACATTAAAACTGTTCCAGATAATATAATTATTGTTAATATTTCTCATATATTGCATCAGTTTTCTTCCACTATTAATTTACATTACTTCCATTTTTTTACTATTCCATTATATTTCTTCCAATGTTCTGTAATCTTGTAATGAGGGACTTGTCTTCCCACTGACACACCCTTGGCCTTTGCAGCTAGTTGGCTGCCACTGGTGTTTGTGAATATGCACCTGAGGCCATGTGGCCCACTGGGCTCGGGGCACTGGTTAAGTGGCATCTAGGTCAGGTTCATCACATATTGAAATATTTATAACAAATAAAACTTAGTATCAACAATATTGACTCTCATGGATGGTTTTAAAATGACTCTAAATACAACAAGCTTTGGTAATGGAATGGGATTCGATATCTTCATATGATTGAATCCCTAGCAAATGCCACCATTATTGGATCGACCACAATAAACCCCAAAAAGATGATATTAACAACAATCCTAAATGGCTTGCTTTTATAATAATTCATGTGTGTCAAATATGATTATTTTCATCATTACATGATTTTATAAACAATTTTTCTAATTATCTAAATTAAATGATTGGTCTTATATAGGACATGGGTTATTCCATCAGCTAAACAAAAGTACAACACATAGTCCTAAAAGGGATGAATTTTTTCAGTAATAAGAGACATAATCTAAATGATCACATAGACTTCCTAGTTTATAAAATATAAAGGATCATGGATTTTGATATATTACGAAATGAATTATTCTTAAGAAACCATTAAAACATCATCTCATAAATCATAAATAGGATTTAATAATGGTATTACATTAGTTTAAGAAAAAAATAAAAAATTAATCCATAATAAACAATCAAAATTTCCATGTATTTTAAAAGAATACCTCATGCCTTCCATGAGGATATATCTATCTTGGAGACAACTTCACTGTTAAAATCCTCATTCTATAGTACTAAAAATGTTACATTATATACTAAGAATGAAAACATTATGAAAATTGTAATATGCTTCAAACAATATAGAAAAATGGAGATGTTTTATCTTATGTAAAATTAGTAATATTATTAAATATGAAATTATAGATTCATCTTTTTTCATAAAGAATAGTGTTATAACTTCATAAGAATATTTTTATATGCTTCTTTATTATGAAGAAATTTATTTTGATAACATGTATATACATTGCAATATGGGTGGAGTAGTTTTTCATCCATATTTAAATAAAACATGGTCCCAACATGACATGTTTTTATATAGTAATTACAAAAAAAAAATAAACATGTTTCTTTCTCAAGATTCCCATACTATAAATATAATTGTTTCCAAAAAGAAATTTTATCCATAAACTAGACTCTATTAACAATATACCATTGGATTAACATCAGATGAAAAAACAATCAAGTACTAAAATATATTATCAGTCTTCAAGTGATAATGTTCAATAATTTTAAAAGATTAAAGAATAAATAAGTTTCCAAAAATCATTAATTTCATTATAAAATGTTAAAAAAACAAATGTATAACATTATAATACATTCGTAACATGTGAAGGGTATATATAATGTTTAAAAATGTAACATATGGAATGAAGATTATATTTAATTGTTTAATATATATTTACAAACAATATGGAATGAAAATTATACTAACCATTCTATGAATAGTATTGATATATATATTTGTTTTAGAAAAAATTCAATATGTTAAAAGTTTTCATTTTACTTGTTTACCACTTTCCAGATTTCAAACTCATAAGAAAAATATTTCACAACACTAAAATAAATTTTCTAATACATGAACTCAATATATAAATAGATTATTAAAACATAGTCTCTTACTAAAGAAGGGGGAAATTTATTCATTACAATATTACAAAATTCAAATTAATTATCAGTAATTCCGGTAGTCATTTTTATGAATCATGGAGTTCTAATTACTAAAAACAAATTTAACATTACATTATTAACCCATTAATCAAGAATTAAAAATAATGCATGTTACATCCTATTATAGGGGAACTATGATACCCTTATTCATGGCTTCAGAACGTATCATTTTTGTATTCATGTATGAAATCTACATAAGGTAACATATTTAATAGTGGATTCAAAATTGTAAATATATTAAATGTAATATTCCATATGAATTACTAGATAGCTATTATGAAAATTAAAAAATCTTATAACATTATTTTAAATATTAAATTTAAAAACATCAATTTATAACAGAAAATATTATAAAAAATGGAATAATACACTTAAGTATCGAAATTGTTAAAAAAAATTAATTCGAGTTAATAATATTATTATTACATTATATAATGTGTTATAAAAATATATGACAATAGTTGTTCATATTCAGTAAAATCACCATCAAAGTTAGATTAATCCACATAAAATTCAATATTTATTTTAATTAAATTCATTTGATACTTTCCAAAACCATATTTTCAATGGAAACTGAAAAAATCGAGACACATGCACCAAGACTTTCTATATAACCTATAAGAAACACCACATCTCATGGAAATTCTGTAATATAAAATATCGCACTTTAAATGTAAAACTTCAGGAAGTTAAAATGTATTTTTTTTGGAATAAATTTAATTTCATTAATATCTTGTGAGGCACACTGTAACGGGAGTAAATGAAAATTATTTATTAAAATAGTTTTTAAAAATTAGAATTATTACATTTAAATTAAATTATAGGGTAATAATACTACTAAATAATCATTAAAATTATGGTAACCTATTGGTTATGAATTAAAACATAATTATTTAAATGAAAATAAAATTTTCCCGAAAATCAGTATTTTTCTAAAGGATTGTTTGGTCACTCTTTGCCAACATAATTTCATATTCATTTTTATAAATTTACAAAAATTTATTTGAGAAATAAACATTTATAAAATAATCATATTAAAATTAGCATATGGTGAATATTTTTATAATTTTTTTAAAATGTCATATTTTTTAATAATAAATAATAGTGGATTTCAGATGAGAACAACTATTTAATTTTAATAATTCATAACATTGAAAAATATTTTTATTTAGTTTTAAAGAAAAATTATTCCAATTTTATCTCAAATAATATATTTTCAGTAATTGTTAAAAATGTTATATAGACTTTTGATACAAAAATTTTATAATGTTTGAACATTTTATCTTTAAAACCCCACTTTTCCATCATATTTTTTGATTAAATTTAAATTAAAATTTCCACATATCAGAATTGAATTTAGAAAAATATATTAATTTTTTTTAATAATCATGATTGTTATTATATAAAAAATTCAAATTAATATTTATCGAAAATAAATATTGAAAACATAAAAATGTAATTTCCTCGGTGAAGGTAAAAATGAATTTTCCTAGGGAAAAAATAAGAATACAATGGTTAAAATAACCCAAAAAACTGTCAAATATTTTTATTGTCCATGTTCAGATGTTATAATGCTTAAGGATAGAAAATTCTCGATTTTTTAAAATTTTAATATATAAAAAATATGGGTATTCCTTTTTACGAAAATTGAAAAGGGTGAAACTCACCTCACTTATAAAAGGCCACCACTTATCCTCTATTCATTATACATTAATATAATTTTATTTCATCAAATAACAATCAAAATAACTTTCCAAATTCCTTAATATCATCCAATACTCCTTACACTTGTATAAAATTCTACCTGGGAAGGCTCTAACGAATACCTAAGGAAGAGACCTGAAGAAGTGTTATTATTCTTCAACAAATGTTTTTTATTTTATATCTTGATCCTCCACATTAAATTATTATTAATCAGTGATTATATAATAACATCAATATATATTACATATTATATTAATATTTTATATTAATTAAATGAACAAAAACCGCACCCACATCTAATTAATGGTTTATGAAATTACCATTTGGGTGTATGGTGGACTACCACCTCCCGAACTGATGTAAATTTTTTAAATTAACACCGCTCATAGATGGGTATGATGATGGATATAATGTATATATATATATATATGATATTTGCGACATATTTATACCTTTTGATTCATTATATCTTATTTAACATTTTAAATTTCCATTTCACAGGGGATATGATAACTTCACATCGATGTAATGCATGCTATACCACCTCGCAATGTGATGTAACATTTTTTGGATGACATATTAATGAATGTTTAAATAAGTAGTTGGGATTTTAACAGAGTGGTAAAGGATCCTTGTATAATTATACCATGTTTCATATTTGGGCAACATACAATTTCTATATGGAGCCGGTGATGTAGGAATGACGCAAAACGCAAGCAGGCGTTGACACATGCATCATAGAACTGGTGACACTGGAAGTATGATGGAGGCGTGATGTTGTACTAGGACATTAGGCAAGTATGAGTTCCATTAGGATATGTTATAAGATTAATGAACACTTCTCCTTGGATACATTTAATAACTAATGAAGGCTTGATGGGTGGGTTATCCATGGGGGCCTATGACCTCCATTTCCGGCCAGTGTGTGTGCGATGTGTGTTTAATGTAATTTACCCCTAAGAGCCAAATATATATTTAAAGTGTGTTTAAATAAATAATTTCTTATTTATAATATATTTATCATCATATAATGGAAAATAATAATTTTTTTCTTTTCCATATTATTTTTTGAAAAATTGAATTATTACTCATGCGCATGTAGGGCCGACAATCTGCAATATCATGAAATACTTCATTTATAAAAACCAAATTTCATGTTCAGTATTTAAAATATAATTTATTTAAAAATATGATCATTATTTGATAGTTATTATTTTGAAGATGATGGAACTCTATAATATTGACAAGAATTGGAACATTTATAATAATGAATGAGTGAGAAAACAAAGAAATTAACACCTGAAACAATAAAAATAATGGAATATTATTATTAAATGGATTATAGTATGTTAAAAAAGGATAACATATATTATTATAAATATATATATGATTATATTATAAGTAAATAACATGTTTATAAAAACTATAATGCATTTTATAGCAATTTCAACCAAAATAATGAATGATGTAATGAATTTCATCTCAATTTACATTAAATTGTGAGTTACATGTTATTATGAATGGATTAAATTATATGTGATGTAAATACATTCCATTTTACATTTAATCTCATGATTTATTAAAAAATATTTGTTTATTAAGTTCACTGGGAATCATTTCATCGAATGGTATTTGACTTGAAAATTAGCTTGTGTTAAAAGTTACTTTACAATATCACAATTTTGGTTACTGTTATCTTTCATAAGAACCAATAAATTTTTTGTAATAATTCTTAATTAGAAATTATAATTAAATTATGTATTTTTATTTTTTTCATGATCAATATGATTATTTTATTCATGGTTATCCATTATTAAGTATTGTGTTCACTTTTAAATAAATTTAATTAAGAGAAAAATATTGATAATATTGTATCCTTTACTCATTACATATATTTAAAAATAGGCCAATTGTATTTATGAATTAAATTTATAATTAGATATAATAGGAATGATTTTTACATAATTCAACGTTAGGGACCAGTTATAGATATCCCAATAATAAATTGAGTGGTCAAATAAGTAAAACTAGATAGCCAAATGAGATTGGTATTCACTGAATCATTTTACTCTTCCCCGAGTATGTATATATATTTACGATAGAGCTACCATGTTCATGAGACATGAAATCAAATAATTATAAATTTATTTCATTAATAATTCAGTTATTATTATCCATTATATTTTCACAGTTTTATTATCTCTAGATGCAATTCATTATAATTTTATTAATTAAATGGAATGTGATTTCAGTTATTTAACATTCCATATTGAATATTCCTTATCTTATTATGATAATAATATTATTTAAATTGAATGTGATTCTCGTTTTTTACCATTTTATGTTGATTGTGAATGTTTTTCATGATAACATCTACTGTACTTAACCCAAATGAGGCATTTGATCTCACTCGTATTTTTTTTACTTTCCCATGGTTATAAAGATGTATAATTTCAATGATTTTTAGGTATGTTGAACATTTTTTGTCTTTGTGTATTATTTTTACTTTTCAATTCGTAATGTAAAATTTTTAACATATATGGTTCAAGATCCCCAAAAATACTAAAATATTTGCTTCTTTTTGATTTGACCATTTATAACTATGCCAATGTAATAAAGAAGATATTATCACCAAGATACTGGGGTCAGGGACGTTGTAGTTATTATCTGAGGAGGTTTAGTAGAAATCATGGGAAATATATTAAGGAAAAAACGATTAGGGAAACACAACATTTTGATAAACATTCAATATAAGTATAGAAAAATATCTTAATTTCTTTTAAGTAAGTTATTGTGAGATATTCCAAAAACTACATCCTTATATGGATAGTAAATGTGTATTTGGTTTTGTAATTGAGGTACATAGGAGAAATAACACTAAAAAGGGGAATTAGGGTAGACTCGACCAATTCACATTGCACAAAAACAATACATATTGAGCATCAGGATTGATAAATCAAGGGAATTTTCTAAGGATAATTCACATTTTATTTTCAAACCATTATAAATGATTTCCAAATAAATATATTCATAAAGAACCATGTTTATTATTCTAGTATTAAAAGTGAAAAAATTTAGTTATACTAATTCATATAACTTATTTTCAATTATATGATGTGATTTAAAATTTAAAATATCATGATGTAATCCAATATATGATATTCTTTTGGAATGGTTCTTAGATGTAATAAGAGTATCAATAATCCTAAAAAATTTATAGATGGCCCTGCCAAGGAAGCCGGTATAACATATATTTAAAAAGTAAAAATTATGGCTTTATTAGGGAAGCTTAGTCAAGGTATGAAAGAAATCCATTCCCAAATAGAGAAACTTATTTCACAACAACATGCACATAATATGGATCAAATTATGAAATAGAACCCCCCATTATTTGGTGGGACTACAAATCCAATGGACATTGAGAAAAGGATTAGGTCTCTAATTGATATATTTATGGCATTCAGATGCGGTGAAATGAAAATGTTTACACCTAAAGTGTATTTTCTCAAACATGATGTGAAACCATTGTATAACTTGATCTACAATACTATGGAGGAAGATGAAACAAAACTCATATAAGGGAACAATTTTAAGGATAAATATATTCGAAAATATTTCCCTTATGGGAAAAAATTTAAATAAAAAGGAAACTCATTATATTAAAAAAGAAACAAGAATGCATTGATAAGTTTGATTGTTCTGGTGAAAAGTAATCTACGTATGATATGGATTATATAATGAACATGGATTTTGTGACTTATAATTTCATTAAATGTTTGAATCCATGTATCTGAGGGAACTGTTCAGTAAACATTATTCATTATACGATAAGAGTAATTTTTTATTCCATTAAAATAGAAAAAAAAAATTCTAGATCATAAATATTCCAGGGAACTTATTTAAAGAAGAGGGTATAAAAACTCCATGGAAATGAAAATGCGTCATTGAGGAACAAAATAACAAAATAGTTTTAATCTTGTGACTTTGGTAAGAATCACCAATGGAAATTAATGAACAGATTAGTGGATTGTTATTATTGAGAAGATAAGGGTAACTAGGAAAAAAAATCAAAGGAATTCATGAAATTTTTTTAATCATTATGTTCTCAATATAGGATGGAAAACTATTAAAATTAATATCCCAATCAAAAAGGTAATTCAACACAAATGAGGCCAAGAGGGGAGGCTAAGATTAGGAAATCCTTATAACTGATGTGGAAGTATCCAATACTATAGTGGAAGGTAATTTAATTCTATATTTTTAATTTATTTAATTATTTATTTAATATTTAATCCTATGAATCATTTATATCTTCACGTTTTTACATAAAATTTAATTAATTACATTTTAATTTAATAAGAGAGATGTTATTTAAAATCCTAATGTGAATTATCAATGTAATAAAGATGTGTCTAGAAGTACCCCTTATGAAACATAAATGTAATTTATTTTCTATCCATATTGTCATACCAAAAATTGATAGAGATATAATACATGGTATGAATCATATTTAAAAATATGATTAATAAAGTAATTTCATGAAGAAAGAAATTATTATTTGTGAGGAAAATGTGTAGTTACTTATATTTAGGGTAGCGACATCATCATATATGTCATATATAGATCCACTACTAGTAGCCCAATATAATGAGATTCGTGGGGAATAAGATAAAAAATAATCTATTGATTGAGAAAGTTGTATTCCGGTTGATTATTTTTATACTATATTAGAAAATATTCATATATGTTTTAAGGAATTACCCAGATATAATAAGGATTATGCAGTTGAGTTTTCTAATGATTTAATCTTAAATAGAAGAATAATGCAAAGAAAGCATATTGAATGGGAAGTATAGAATTAGTGTACATTAAAAAATGTTGAGAGGGGTTTGATGATTAGGGATTTATTCTCACTACTGCATCACCTTGGGGATCCCATGTTCAATTAGTTAAAAAGAAATTTGTATTCACGAGGCTCTATACTAATTATTGGGATATCAATTCTATTATAATAAATAAAAATTATCTTCTACCATGATAGGAAAAAATATTTTATGATATGCATGGAGACAAATCTATTTCAATGATTGACCTACACACTGGGTATCATCTATTTCATGTAAATAATTATCACAGTCTATACACATATTTTCAAATGATGTATGGAATTTATGATTTTATTGTAATTACATTTGAATTGACTAATTTTCCATTTTTTATTATGGATAGATTGAACATAATAATCAAAGAATATCTTGATGCTTTTGTTTTGGAATTTGATGATGATATTTTGGTATATTATAATATATATGAGGAACAAGAGAATATTTTTTTCATAACACTTGATGCTCATATTTAGAAACAATTATCTATGAAATTTAGTAACTGTGTTTTGTAGATTCAAGGAGATTTTTTTCTAGGAATTTTGTTTTTTTAATTATGTAATAATAGTTGATACAATAAAGAAAAATAAAGTTAAATAATCTTCAAAAACGACAAACATAACTGAGGTACATAGTATCATTGTTTTAAAATTTTACTAATGACTAACTGTTTATAATTTAACCTTTTTTAATATTATGTTAACTAAGATTATACATAAAGGGGTTATGTTTGTTTTGAAAGTGTAATGTGAATAATTTTTTGACAATCTAAATAGGTAGTTATTCAATGATCAATTTTTGAATCTACCATGTGGAAATGATGGGTTTGTGACATATAATGATTCATCAAATAATGGACTTAGTTATTTCAAAATGAAAAATTATAATTCCATTTCATATGTAATAATTAAACTAAAGAATATTGAATATAAATACCCTACCCATGATCATGAGATGGTAGTAGAAGTACTTTATTTGATGATATTGAGAAATTAAGAATACGGTTTAAAATGCCAGAAATACACATACCATATGTCCCTAAATTTCTTTACTTGAAAACATTTCCTAACATGTGGTAAATGAGATGACTTGATCTACTCATGGATTATGAATTATCAATACACCACCTAGTGGATGAAAATAATGAATTTAATGGATTTAATTCGAATGATCATGGTGTTTAGAACCAAATATAGATTGAAAGGTATCCTATGTCTATTGATATATACTGATGAATATGGGTATTATTTTGGTAGGGGATACCACACTCATAAATAAAATTATGTCTAATTCATATTTATTATATAAAATAAAATGTCTTTTGTCTGATTTTAGTGAATTTCTGGAGAAAATTTACTTTTTTAGTGATAAAATTAAAAGGCAAAATTTTTTAAGATAGTTTACTGAAATTTGGAAATATATTATTTTTTAAATCTATATCATATTAAAAAATTTAATTGATGGATGATTTTCATAGATCAAACTTCGTTATACACCCTAGTTTCCTAAATACATATAGGGATTTAAGGGAATATTCTTGATGGGATAAAATTAAGATGGAAATTTCTGAATATTTGTCTAGTTGTTTGATTTTTCAAAAACTGAAATCTATTAGAAAAAATACACGATGAGTCATGAAGACTCTTCCAATTCCACTTAAGAAATGGGACGAAATTATAGTGTACTTTTTCATTTGAAAACTGATGGATCCTAGAAGAAATGATTAAATATATGTTATCATTGATCACCTTATCAAATATAAAAATTTCTCACTATTAGAGAAGATTATACTTTATATAACCTCACATGGATATATATTATTGATGTATTAAAACATAATGGTTCCCCTCATTTAATGGTGTCTCATCACGGTCCTTATATTCCCTTAAAATTTTGGAAGTCTTCAGAAGTGTCTTGAAACTGAGCTTCTATTAAGCAATGTAAAATATCCTTATACATATTGATTTTCAGAATGGATTATTCAAAAAATTATATATATATTGAGGTCTTTGTCACATAAAATTCATGGTATTTTGGATTTGTATTCATCTTCTGTAGAGATTTCCCATAACAATTTCTTTTATATGAGTATTCAATTGGAGTCATATGAACCATTATTGGGAAAGAGATGTCATATTTCTACTTGTTGAGATGATGTTCGAGAAATCAAACTTATATAACTATAATTTTTTGAAGAGAAACATCATGGGTAACATCTATTCAAGCACACTTCAAAACATCTTATTATAGGAAGATGTCTTATGTTAATAATCAAAGGAATGATTTGGAATTCCACGTGGGAGATCATGTTTTCTTTAATATATATCCAAGGAATGGTGTTATATGTTTTAGTATGAGATTGATATGAAGCCCTATATACATCATACTCTTTGAAATTCAAGATTGAATTAGAGTTGGGATTGTCATATTTAAATTCTTCAAAATCTTTAAAAAGTGCATGATGTGTTCAATATATCATTGTTAGGGAAGTGCATGCCAAAATAAACACATGATCTCTCCAATAATTAAATAAAATTGGAATCCAATCTATCATAATACCATGAACCCATACCAATTATTGATGCTAGATAAAAGTTATTTAGGAATCATATGACAAGTCAGGTAATGTTACTTTCAATAAATCCCAAAATTTAGGAAGAACCGTGGGAACCACATGATATTATGAAGATGACATTTTCATTTATTTTCATAAAAAAATACCCATTAAGTTATTAGTATGAAAATTTTGAGTGAATATTATACAACCCCATGAATGTACAATATATTAATTTTAAAATAGATTTAATTTGGATAATATCTAGTGATGCACACATCACCAGGTCTAAACGAAAATAATATATTAAAATATTATTTATATGTGACATCTATAACAAATTTATTAATTTAGTAGGCCTTAATATAACTAAATAATTATTAAAGTAATTGTTACTGTAAGGACCCATAAAATTAAAGGGAAATTTTTTTCTTAATTGTCTATGGGATTTTACAAAACGCAGTTTCTGACGGCACCTGATTCTAAGGCCCGGTGTGCCTGGAATCTTTTTCTGAAGATTAGCTCGGGTACGTTCAGTGAACGAACGAGCGGGTTTCTATAACTTTTTAACCGGTGCTCAGAATCGAATTCCGAGGGCACCGATGGAATCACAGCGCCAGTATTTGCTTAGAAACACCTTTTTCGAAGTTTCGTTTTCTTGGGTGTGGTTTTTAAATTTTTCGGGTTTAGTAAATGAATAAAATAAAATGGTGCGACCAATCTACTTTATTTTAAGTCGCTTAACCTATGTTAAGTGGATGTTGTGGGACACACAATATCCTACCCACATGGTAGGATATTTGTGAGGTGGGGCCCACACGTGCCCAACCATTTCCTTTAACTTTTTCAACCCCCTCCTTTAATTAAGTAACGCACCCGCACCCCCATTAATGAAGTCAACCATTGCGTTTATTCTGGTTAAGAAACGCCTCATTAATGTGGCGGTTGAAGCATTGCAATTAATTCACTTAATTGTTTCTTTCATTTTTGATTTTTAAAATGCAAGACTTGCGACATAAAAATAAGACAACTCTTATTATTATTAGGCTGGGGTGTTGAGAGGCTAGGGAGATTTCACTCAGGCTCTTGAAGATCTTCTCTTCATCGCGAAGAACGCGAAGAACACAAAGAAACTGAAGAATGCGAAGAACGCAAAGAACACTGCATCCTCGGAAATCAAGGACGCTTCTTCCGCGATGCTTTTTCCGCGACCCTTCTTACGCGACTCGATGATCCCCCTTCCGCGATGGCTTCTTCTGCGACGTGTGTTTCTGCAACAAACCCTCACTCAACGAATTCGACGAGGTCGGGGTTTTGATTCAATTAAATCTTTGTGATTCATACCCACGACATATGTTTAAATATTTGCCGGAAGCCTTTTTAAACCTCTAACGCGATGGGTGCGGAATAGAAAACAAGTCCGAACCCACCGTCCCATCGTTCTTGGTGTTTGTATTGGCGGGCGACCATAAAACACTCCGCACGGGCATTGTGAGGTCTTCGCAGTGAAGAACCAGTCCCGGGAAGGCCGTTGGCGAAGACGACAAGAAAATATGACCACTGGAGCTCGTCCGGTGGTCCGAGAAATGCTCTTCCAGTGCGCCTCGCCGGCAGGGCGGAGTTGGCGTCCGGCACCGGCCGACCGCCCGGAGACGGCAGCGCCAGGCGCGCCGCGGCTTAAGCCGCGGCGGCAGGCCGCAAGTCACACGACCGCGCAGACCGGAGAAGGCAGGACGCGGCGATCGACCGCATCAGATGGCATGGACCGGCCCCCCGTGGGGTCGTGCCTAGTCCAGGCCAGGCCGCGCCATCTGGGCCAGGTCGAACCCGGACTCGGGTCGGGTTGACCCGGTTCGGGCCGACCCAGGGGGTACTGGGTCGGGTCGGACCGGGCCCGAACCCCCCTAATACCGGAATTTTCGGTCTGTTTCCCATAACATGAGCTACGAGCCTCCGATCGACGCACCGTCAATTGCGTACCAATCCTTGGATCGAGATGGTCGTTTTGGTATATTACACTTAAGGTTTTGGAGTACTTTGGGTTCGGCCGGGTTGGTTCGTACACGAAACCAACCAGGCCCTCGGAGCGGAAACACTTATAACCTGAGCTCCAGACGTCCGATTGACGTGCCGTCGACTTTTTTGGATTCCTCTTAGTGAAATGAACCTTTTGGCTTACTCCACTAGAGGTTTGGACATAGGTTGAGTACAGTCAGGTTGGTTTTGACTTAAAAAACAAACGGGCCCCTGGGACGAAAATGCCAATAACTCTCAGACCGGGTGTCCGATTGACGCGCCGTCTGTGGCGTTGCGTTCCTGTTGACGATACAGAAGTTTTGGATACATCAAATCCAAACTATGTTTCAGTTGATGCATCATTCCTTCGGCTCGTGGAGCGGATCATCCCGAACGAGCTTGGTGTGTGCGGGAACCCTAGAGTTGGCTGCGACTACGATGACGATGACGACTATGTATAAATCCTCCATGGATTCGATGACGATGACTACAGCACTCAACGATTTTACATGGATCAGTGCTACCGATCCTGTGTGGGTCAGATTTTGTGTGGGTCAGCACTCAGCGGTCCTGTGTGGGCCAGCGCCTACAGATTCTGTGTGGGTCCGATCCTGTGTGGGTCATTGTGGGGGTTAGTTATCTATCGATACTGTGTGGGTCATTGTGGGGGTTAGTACCTATCGATCCTTCATGGATCTAATGTATTAGAAGAATCAGTTGCTATATCTGATCATCTCTATTGTAATACAAAGAAGTATACCAGTGTGAGCTGTATCTTCACTTTCAATCCTTATCTTCAATATGATTGACTTGATATCCTGTGCGGATTACGTTATGCTTTCCTGTGTGGATTGGGTTGTGGTTTCCAATGGGTACTAGGTTGTACTTGAGCTCAGATGTTGGAGCCGAATGAGAATTGATGACTTAGGTATATGTATGGACATATTCCTAAGTAGTACCAGGTGTTACTTCGGGTTTGTATCTTTCCTTTGTGGATTATCCTTTGTGGATTCTGGGAGGCCTTCTTTAATGACCAGCAATTTTTACATACAAAATCTTGAATTTATTAAACTAGACAATTCCTTTTACTTTGAGGATCTTTTCAAGTTTAGAGCTTTAGATAATTAAGACAAAACATTCATAACATTACACATTGTTACATCGTGGATACCATAAAATCAGTTTCCATTTTTCTCAGAATATAAAACATTAAAACTTAAATCAAGACTCCTTGATAATTCTTCAACATTTAACATGTCTTACTTCCTTGTATTACTCATCCATTAACATATGAAACATAATTTAAAATCATGGGATGAGAACAAAAGCTCAGTAAGGTATGGAAATGAAGGAAAAATCACATTAGTCCATGAATAATTATAACGTATGAAAACATTTTCAAAAGACATGATTTCCACCCATAAATACTTACTTCGTGTAACATGATATTTACACAAGATCCACAAAAAAAACATAAATATAATCATAGAGGTATCTTAGGGCATTACTTACATAATCTTGTAACCATTTTGGTTACCTTAAAATTTGTAACCCTCATGGCTACCATACTTTGTGTAACCATCACAGTTACACGTGGAGTAACCATACGGCCGACCTCCAACTTACTCATACCCAATACATTGGAGGGAAATATAGGTCCCACCCTTTATCATAAACAATTCCCAATAACCCAAACATAATCATACAACATAAATCATAGCTTAAAAATTTTTCTTTTGAATATTGTAAAACAGAATTTTAAAAGGGGATTTTAGAAGAAAAGTCCCTTATAAACATCATATACTTGAAGTGAGACTTAATAGAGTGGATGGAATATGTATATACTCTGTAAATACACATAACGAAACATAATATAAACAGAACCCATCACACAAACAATTTAAATAGCACATTAATATTAAAGAAAAAGGTTAACCCAAAGAATGGAAATCAGGTTAAGAATTCCCTTACCTTAATTTTTAGTATTTCGTTCCTTGCATTATTTTGGGTGAGTTCTTTTGTGATTTCCTTGATCAGTTCATGATGAATCGTTCTTGTTGATTGGAAGTGAAACTCAAGAATTGGGATGGATTAGAATTTACATATTTCCAGTACCATAAATTATACCATTTATCACTTTGATTCATTATATGAGGATGATTCATTAGCTAAAACATTAATGATGTTCGTTTAGATCATTTAAGTGGTTCTTTGATAATAACAAACTATTTTTGTCTTTTAAATTTAAAACATGATTACAAAAGAATTTCAGAACCTTATATGAGTCATAAAACATATATTATAACCTGGTTCAACCATATAAATGGTTTCATGTCTAGAATTTAAAGAATTAATGGATATTGAAAATACATCGTCCACGATGTCAGTAATTCGAGACAAATGGACAATGTTTTTAGATTCTTTAAATAAGTGGAAGAGGAGAAGAATACTGATGTGGAATTTTCCATAATCATGAGAACATAATGAATATAAATTATTCTGGAGATTTCATGCCCCTTGGATAAGAGTGAGCAAGGAATGAAGAAAAACGAATCATGAAATAAAAGAAAACCTTGAGAAATTTCTCACGAAAATTCAGCAGCCTAACGACGACTCTTAAAATTTCTTAAAAACAAGATTGATGAGAGGAATGGAATATATAATCATTCATACAAGATATGGACAGTAAGGGGGGAATATTTAATGAAATATCCCAACACAAGACAAAGGGAATAGAATATAATAACAAAAAAATGAAAGAAAAGAAAGAAAATAAAAGAGGTTGTTTACCTCTTGATCTCTTCTCCTTGAGATCCTTCTTAAGGGCTTTGATTTTGGTCTTTTGGTTATTACAGTAGTTCTAGGACGTGGGGAAGATGATTGGGGAGGGAATTTGGCAGAAATTAGACAATTCTCGATGCTTGAGAGGTGTGAGAGGAAGAGGGGAGTGAGGGTGATATTTATAGTGGAAGAGGGGAGGTATTTTAGATTATTTTAATCATTATTATAATATTTTTATCAAGACTATGAATAATCTCAAATCAAGTGGCCCTAAATAGTGATAATATCATGTGAGATCAAAGAAAGTGGCCTTTCATCACTTATGATGTCATAAATATTTCATTTTTACTGATAAATTGATTATACGGTATTTTATCATATTTCACTATTCACCAAAAATTCAAGTGTTTCAGAAAAAGACCAAATATTAACCCCAACCATTTTTCGAAGTTTAGAATTCAAAAATGAACTCCATTTTTCAAAAAAAAATCTAAATATTATTAATTAAAATTTTAAATAAGGTCACAGTTAATTTGAAAAATAACAATATTGAAGTGCAATTAGTTTAATGTGACATTTGAAAATTAATTAAGATCCCATTATCCTATTGCCCTGGGAAAATAAAATAATAATATTATTTACTATTCATGAGGTCATATTACTATTCATATTACTATTCATATGGGCATGTTACTATTCACCGAAAAAACAAGTTTGTTTCATCAGACTCTAAATAACATACTGAACACAATTGCAGATGATAGTTTCTTGAAATTCAAAACATATAAGAAATAAAATTATGTTTAATGGATACTTATAAATATATACCTTAAACAAAAATTTCATGCATTTTCAATTTATTTTTAGAAAACCTTGGGATGTTACATTATCCCCACCTTCTTGAAATTGTGTCCTCGCAATTTTATTTACTTATTAAACAACTGAGGGTATTTTTCCCTCATAGCATTTTCAGAGTCCCATGTTGCTTATTCAACCATGTGGTTTCTCCACAAAACCTTTACCTGGTGGATTACCTTATACCGCAATACCTGTTCTCTTCGATCAAGAATCTGAACCGGTTTTTCATCAAAAGAAAGTATCTCTGCTAGCTGAACTGCTTCCGACCTCAAGAAATGTGATGAATCTGGAACATACTTCCTCAACATCGAAACATGAAAAACATTGTGTACCTGAAACAAGCTCAGAGGCAAAGCTACGCGGTATGAAACTGTTCCAACTTTATCCAAGATTTCAAAAGGACCGATGTAGCGTGGACTTAGTTTCCCATTCTTACCGAAACGCAACACACTTTTCCAAGGAGAGATTTTAAGGAAAACATGGTAACCTACCTTGAAACAGAAGTCTTTCTTTCTGTTATCTGCATAACTTTTCTGCCTGCTCTAAGCTGTCCTCATGTGTTGCTGGATCATCCTCACATTCTCAGCCACTTCTTCTACTAATTCTAGCCCCATCAACTTTCTTTCACCGACTTCATCCCAAAACGTAGGAGTCTGACACCGCTTTCCATGAAAGACCTCAAAATGTGCCATCTGAATACTGGAATGGAAACTATTATTATAAGAAAACTCCACTAAAGAAAGATGATGATCCCAACATCCCTGATAGTCCATTGAACAACCTCTAAGCATATCCTCCATGTTTTAATCGTTCGTTCTAACTACCCATCTGATTGAGGATGAAAAGCTATACTGAAATTCAACTCCGTGCCCAAAGTCTTCTAAAGTCCCTTCCAAAATTTAGAAGTGAACCTGGGATCTCGGTCAGACACAATGGAAAGAGGAACTCCATGTAACCTGACAATCTCTTGGAGGTACAATCGAGAAAGCTGATCTAATGTCATTGTATCTTGAATAGAATGAAAATGTGCAGACTTTGTTAGCCGATCAACAATAACCCAAATCACTTTGTTACCTCGAGAAGTCTTTGGTAGTCCCACCACAAAATCCATGGATATATTCTCCCATTTCCACTCTAGCACTGGAAAGGGCTGAAGCATCCCCTTCGGTAACTGCCGCTCTGCTTTAACCTGCTGACATGTCAAACATTTCATTTCAAAATCAGCAATATCTCCTTTCATCCCATTCCACCAATAATACTCTCGAAGGTCTCTGTACATCTTAGTACTTCGAGGATGAACAGAAAATAGAGAACTATGAGCTTCACACAATAATTCTTTCTTCAACTGGGAATCACAAGGCACACACATCCTTTTTCCAAATCTTAAAACACAATTTTTATCAAGATTAAATTATTTCAACTTATCCATTTTAACCAATTCTACCTTTTTCTGTAGCTCACAGTCTTTCCTCTGCGCTTTCATAATTCTGTCTGACAACGAAGACTGCATTGAAACCTGAAAAAGAGAGAGGTATTCCCTGCACC
Source organism: Viscum album (assembly GCA_963277665.1). Lineage (NCBI taxonomy): Eukaryota > Viridiplantae > Streptophyta > Magnoliopsida > Santalales > Viscaceae > Viscum > Viscum album. The sequence goes on along the minus strand of OY728126.1, from coordinate 1,388,189,625 downwards.
AACAACTTCTAATCCAAAATTCATCAAATCATTAATCAAGGGATCATGTTCCAAACGTAGCATGGTTAATGATGCATGATGTTTCTGACTTAAGGAATCCGCTACTTTGTTTTCTTTTCCAGGATAGTAATTGATCATGCATTAATAATCCTTTATCTATTCTAGCCATCTTCTCTCCCTCATGTTTAATTCCTTCTAAGTGAATATATACTTTAGACTTTTATGGTCAGTATATATTTGTAATTTGGTTCCGTATAGATGATGCATCCATAATTTCAAAGAAAAAACCACAGTTTCCAATTCCAAATCATGTGTGGGATAATTTAGCTCATGAGGTTTAAGTTGTCTCGATTCCTAGGAAGTTACTTGATCATTCTGCATCAAAACACAACCGAGTCCCTTCAAATAAGCATCACTGTAGATCACAAACTCACCATTTCGGGAAGGTAAGGCCAAAACTGGAGCATTCACCAATCTCTTCTTTAGTTCCTGAAAACAAACATCACATTCCCCTGTCCAAACAAATTTATCCCCTTTTCCGTGTTATCTTAGTTATCGGGCTAGATAACTATGAAATGTTCTTAAAAAACCGTTGGTAATAACTTGTTAAGCCTAGAAAACTACGAATCTCTATAACATTTGTGGGACTTGGCCATTCATCAAATACTTTTGTTTTGGCAGGATCAACTGTTATTCCATCCTTATTTACAATGTGCCTATGAAAAGAAACTGTTGCAACCAAAAATCACACTTTTTGAATTTTCCATATAGTTTCATTTCTTTTAAAGTTTGTAAAACAACCCTTAGATGTTTTTCATGCTCCTCATTATTTTTAGAAAAAACCAGAATGTCATCAATAAATACAACCACAAACATATCCAAGAACTAATGAAATACTCTATTCACAAAATTCATGAATACAGAAGGTGCATTAGTTATCCCAAATGGCATAACAAGAAATTCATAATGCCCTTATCTAGTACGAAAGGTTGTTTTTGGGATGTCATCCTGCTTCACCTTTAGCTGATGGTATCAGGATCTCAAGTCAATCTTGGAAAAGTACTGAGCTCCCTGGAGCTGATCAAACAAGTCATCAATATGAGGAAAAGGATACTTCTTTTTAACAGTGATGTTATTCAAAGCTCTATAATCAATGCAAAGTCTCATGGAACCATTTTCTTTTTAACAATCAAAAAAGGGGCTCCCCATGGTGAAGTGCTGGGATGAATGAAGCCTTTGACAAGAAAATCCTGCAACTGATTTTTCAATTCATGAATTTATATTGGAGCCACACGATATGGGGGTTTTGAAATTGGATTAACATCAGGAACTAAGTCAATTTTAAATTCGAATTCTCGTTCAGGTATGAAACTGGTTAACTCCTGAGGAAAAACATCAACATATTCATTTACCACTGGCACATCATTAATTTGAATAGATCCCTTGTTTTCAACAATTTGACCAAGATAACTTTCACTTCCATCTTATAGTAGTTTCTCAGCTTCCTGATATGTTATCAATTGTATGGGTTCATTCTTGTATACAAACTGAAACTCTTTTTGAAAAACAACTTCTCTAACTCTATAGTCAATCTTAGCATGATAATCAGAAATCTAGTCCATCCCCAGAATAACAACAAACTCGACTAAGGGTAAAACAACAAGTTTTGCAGGTAAGGTCTTTCCACATAACACAATACAAATATTCTTATAATTCCACTTTGCTATAACATTTCTCCATGGTGTTTTAATAACATGTTCGGGTCTTATTTGTTGAGTTGATATTTCCAATTTACAAGAAACTTTCTCAGAGATGAAGAAATGTGTAGACCCTGCATCAAACAAAACATTAGTAAAATCTAAGTGAACAAACAAAGTACCTGATACAACTTCATTGGATGGCCCAACACCTGCTGACGTAGTCGCAAAGGATTTCACTACACCATTCTGCTTGTAGTCTGGCTTCTTTGCATCATTTGGATCCCTCTTTGGACAGGAATTTTCATAGTGACCCATCTCACCACATTTAAAAGACCTTACAGTTTGCTTATCAGGATTAGTCTTTAGATCATTTTCATTGCAATCTCGGGCCATATTTCCAATCATACCACATTTAGAACACTTCCCAGTTTTGATAATACATTCCCCAGGGTGATTCTTGCCACACTTCTCTCAAACTGGAAACTGGATTTTTTTACCTTCAGATTTCTTTGGTTGATTCTTACCCATTGCTTGCCAACGAGACGTCTTCTTCTCTTTGTTTCTAAAATGCATGTGATCGTCAGCAAACTCCATCTCCATCCTCTCAGCACATCGGACGAGTTTCTCATAACTTTTGTATTCACGGGAATCCAACGCCCTTCGATACCTTGGCTTCAATCCAGAGTAAAAGCGGTTGATTTTACTATTGAGATCCAGATTAAGATTTGGAGCATACCTTGCTAGTCAGGTGATGTTCGCCTCATACATAGCCACTGAATCTTCCACCTTTTGTTTCAATTAAAGGAATTTCTTCTCCATTCTAAGTCGCACCACCTTAGGAAAATAATTTTCAAGAAAAACACTTTTAAATTCATCCCACACTAAGGCATCAAAATCATCTCTACCCTAATATTCCTTACCATTGACCACCACTGATCATCATCCCCTTCAAAATGATAAATGGAAAGACTTACCTTTTGATTGTCCGAAAATCCCATAACATCAAATATCTTTTCAAGGGCATTAATCCATCCTTCTGCTGCAACTGGGTCAGAAGATCCATTGAATGCATGAGGATGTTGTCTCATAAAATGTTCCACCACTGTCATTTTCTGTTGGGGTACCTCTATTTTTTCTCATGCATGGATGCCACAACCATTTATTACCTGCTTTAGCTGAGCCATTACTGTCACAAACTGCTCGGTTCCAATCCCTACCATTCCGGGCTGTAGATCAGAAAGGATGCCATTCTTTCGGTGCCTCTCCTCTCCAGCATCCATGTTCCTTCTGCGGACAACCATTCTAAAAAAACATTTCTTAGATGAAGCATCATGGTAATCTTAAAATTCTATAACAAATTATACTTCGAGTGAAAATTATTTTTGGTATTCTATTCGCATCACCTTAACCCCTAAAGTTATCTAAACCATCCTCTGATACCAACTTTAAAGACCCACAATTGTTACATACATAATCTTGAATTTATTCAAGAAAACCCTTCCTTTTACATTGAGTATCTTTTCATGTTTAGATCCTTAGATAATTAAGACAAAACATTCATAACATTACACAATGTTACATAGTGGATACCATAAAATCAGTTTCCATTTTTCTCAGAATATAAAACATTAAAACTTAAAACAAGACTCCTTGATAATTCTTCAACATTTAACATGTATTCCTTCCTTGTATTACTCATCCATTTACCTATGTAAAATCATTTAAAAACTTGGGATGAGAACAAAATCTCAGTAAGGTATGAAAAAGAAGGAAAAATCACATTAGTCCATGAATACTCATAACGTATGAAAACATTTTCAAAAGACATGCTTTCCACCCATAAATACTTACTTAGTGTAACATGATATTTACACAATATCCACAAAAAACATAAATATAATCATAGAGGTATCTTAGGGAATTACTTACATAATCTTGTAACCATCTTGGCTACCTTAAAATTGGTAACCCTCACGGCTACCATACTTTGTGTAACCATCGCAGTTACACGTGGAGTGACCATACGGCCGACCTCCAAAATACTCATAACCAATAAACTGGAGGAAAATATAGGTCCCACCCTTCAACATAAACAATGCCCAATAACCCAAACATAATCATACATCATAAATCATAGCTTAAAAACATTACTTTTGAATATAGTAAACCAGAATTTTAAATGGGGATTTTAGAAGAAATGTCCATTATAAACATCATATACTTGAAGTGAGAATTAATAGAGTGGATGGAATATGTATATACTCTATAAATACACATAATGAAACATAATATTAACAGAACCCATTACAAAAACAATTTAAATAGCACAGAAATAATAAAGAAGAAGGTTAACCCAAAGATTGGAAATCGGGTTAAGAATTCCCTTACCTTAATCTTGTCTTACTTAAAACTTGTTAAAACCTCCTGTATAATGTTAAAAAGAGTGTTATTAGTATTTTATAGAAACATTTTCATGTTTATAACATCTTATATGGTCTTTTAATAACCTCAAATCACCCCTTAATTGTTAGTATTTTGTTCCTTGCATTATTTTGGGTGAGTTCTTTTGTGATTTCCACGATCGGTTCATGATGAATCGTTCTTGTTGATTGGAAGTGAAACACCAGAATTGGAATGGATTAGTATTTACATATTTCTAGAACCATTAATTATACCATTTATCACATTGATTCTGTATATGATGATGATTCATTAGCTAAAACATTAATGATGTTCGTTTAGATCATTTTAGTGGTTCTTTGATAATAACAACCTCTTTTTGTCTTTTAAATTTGAAACATGAGTACAAAAGAATTACAGAACCTTATATGAGTCATAAAACATATATTATAACCTGGTTCAACCATATAAATGGTTTAATGACCTGAATTTAAAGAATTAATTGAAATTGAAAATACATCGTCCACGATGTCGGTAATTCCACACAAATGGACAATGTTTTTTGAATCTTTAAATAAGTGGAAGAGGAGAATAATACTGATGAGGAATTTTCCATAATCATGAGAACATAGTGAATATAAATTATTCTGAAGATTTCATACCCCTTGGATATGAGGTAGTGAGGAATGAATAAAAACTAATCATGAAAGAAAAGAAAATCTTGAGAAATTTCTCACGAAAATTAACCAGCCTAACGGCGTCTCTTAAAATTTCATAAAAACAAGATTGATGAGAGAAATGGAATATATCATCATTCATACAAGATATAGAAAGTAAGGGGGAATATTTAATGAAATATCCCAACACAAGACAAAGGGAATCGAAAAGAATAACAAAAAAATGAATGAAAAGAAAGAAAATAAAAGAGGTTGTTTACCTCTTGAACTCTTCTCCTTGAGATTCTTCTTAAGGGCTTTGATTTTGGTCTTTTGGTGAGACCAGAAGTTCTAGGACGTGGAGAAGAAGATTGGGGAGGTAATGTTTCAGAAATTAGAAAATGCTCAAGGCTTGAGAGGTGTGGGAGGAAGAGGGGAGTGAGGGTGATATTTATAGTGGAGGAGGGGAGGTATTTTAGATTATTTTAATCATTATTAAAATATTTTTATCAAGACTATGAATAACCTCAAATAAAGTGTTCCTAAATAGCGATAATATCATGTGAGTTCAAAGAAAGTGGCCTTTCATCACTTATGATGCCATAAATATTTCATTTTTACAGATAAATTGATTATACAGTATTTTATCATATTTCACTATTCACTGAAAATTCAAGAGTTTCAGAAAAATACCAAAAATTTACCCCAACCATTTTTTGACATGTAGAATTAAAAAATGAAGTCCATTTTTCAAAAATAATTTTCTAAATATTGTTAATTTAATTTTTAAATAAGGTCACAGTTAATTCGAAAAATAACAATATTGAAGTGCAGTTAGTTTTATGTGACATTGGAAAATTAATTAAGATCCCATTATCCTATTTCCTTGAGAAATTAAAATAATAATAATATTTACTATTCATGAGGTCATATTACTATTCATATTACTTTTCATATGGGCATGTTACTATTCACCAAAAAAACAAGTTTTTCTCATCAGACTCTAAATAACATATTGAACACAATTTTAGATGACAGTTTCTTAAAATTCAAAACATATAAGAAATAAAAATATGTTTAAAGGATACGTATACATATATACCTTAAACAAAGTTTCAAGAATTTTCAATTTATTTTTAGAAAACCATGGGATGTTACACCTTCGGGGGTCTCGGGGTCCCTACTGGGTAGCTTATACTCACCCCTGCACGGGCTATGACCGCACTAAGTTGTGTTGGTTGTAGATGACGGATAGCGTTGATCGTGGATGAGGCACGAGGAGCAGGTCAATACACGGAGGTGGATCACTGGGCGGGGCGTACTCGGAGCGGACGACTGGACCTGAGGAGATGTAGAGGTTATATGTTCCCATCCTTCAGGTGGGACTTCCAGTGGATGGATCGAGGCTGCGACTTTACTTTCAGTTGATGTTTTCCCTTTCTAGTTGTACTTTACTTTCAGTTTGGGTTTGTATTCTGGCCCACTTACTTTTTTCGCACTTACTGTTGTACCCAGTTTTTACTTAGTGTTTACTTCTACATTCTTGATCTGTGGTGTTTTTTTGCTTTACAAAGGCAATGCCTTCCCTTTTTATCGTGAATTACACCTTGGTGCTAGTCTCCAGCCCCTGGACAATTGAAGGAGGGATTGGGGTAGTCACAGAATGGGCCCCGAGGACGGGTCGTGACAAATTGGCATCAGAGGAGTTCTGTTCTACTGCAGAACATAGGACTCTAATCTTTTTCTATGTGAAGCAATCATGTTAAGATTATTTAGTGTGGTCATCAGTCCAGGGAGTTCAGTGTTGGTGCGGTGGCCGATGTATCCGTACACTAGGACCCTGACTTCTGATTTCAGACTTAATGCACGAAAACATTTTTTGCATGTGTGTTGCAAGTTTTCTTTGTGATTACATTGTGTCAGCTCACCAGGTATACTTTTTGAACGTGGCGCACCTGTTTCCTTTTTTGGATGGCCCCACGATGGTAGCCAGCTAGGGTTCCGAGCGTTGTACTTGACGACAACCCACCAAGCGACGAGGCTACGGTACATGGCCCTTTGACAACAGAGGCATTGGAGACACCTCTAACTGCCGAGCCACTGATGCTACCAGCCCCAGCCGCTGACGATGCACGTCGCCTTAGTGCACTGCATGAGTTTCATTGCCAGCGACCACCCAGGTTCCGTGGGGAGATAGACCCTCAGGCAGCCAAGGATTGGCTGGAACCAGTTTTACGGGTTTTCAGGTTAGTGAGGACATCATCAGACCTCATGGTGATCCTCGCAGCGAGCCTCTTGCACGCGGCAGCAGGCAGATGGTGGATCTTGATGCTCCAGGTGCACGATGAGTCATGTCTTCTATGGAACGACTTTGAGAGCCTCTTCCGCTCGGAGTTCATCCAAGCCACCCTTCGTGCGGTGCGCATCCAGGAGCTTCTACAGCTGCGGCAGGGCAGCTTGACGGTCTCCCAGTACTCGGTGAGATTTACCGATCTATCACGCTACTCGACAAACATGGTTTGTGACCCATTATTCCGGGCCCGGACCTTTGATAAGGGATTGAGGCATGAGATTAGGGCATCGCTGATCTCCATCAGTATTCCGACTCAGGCAGGGGTACTAGAGCGAGCCCTTCTCATCGAGAGCTTTCTGGATGAGTCTACATCAGCATCGAGACCTACCGCAGGGCGGCACGTAGCAGAGTCTTCTACAGTAGGCAATCGACGGATGACTCATGGGTCCAGGCAGACCAGACCCTCAAGTAGACGACCTCAGGACACTGGCTCAGTGGTGCGGGGAAAACAATGCGGAGCCAGTATTTAGAGAGGAAGACAGTGCTACGCATGCGGTGGGCAGGGCCACATGGCTCGTGACTGCCCGAACCGCCGTGCTGAGGAGCAACAGACTGTTGAGGGGCCACCCAGGAAGAGGCAGAGGGTCGACCATGGCGGTCCGCAGGGAGCAGGCGGACGAGGTAGAGGAGCTGTCCGAGCATCAGGTGGTGGGTGACGCTTTGAGGCTCTACCACCACCACCACCACGAGGAAGTCCACCCCGACCACAGGGAGCTGGCAGGCAGAGACATGCACATCTCCATGCAGCAGAGGCCTACGACCACGGCATGCCCGAGATGATTCGAGGTACTATCTGTGTCTATTCCACCCTTTCTACAGTTCTTATAGACATAGGAGAGAGTCATTCTTTCATAGACGCTGCCCTTATTCGGAGCTCGGAGATTCCGACAGATCTGTTGGCTCGATCCTTACAGCTAGATACTTCTACGGGAGTAGACTCGATGATTACACATTGGTACCGGCAGTGTGAGGTTACTCTAGGAGGTGAGATATTCAGCTAGGATATTCTTTTAGAGTTGTTGAGGCCTTACGATGTCATCTTGGGCATGGATTGGTTATCTATAGTCCAGGCTCAGATTTACTGTATTAAGCGCAAGGTGTGGTGTGTACGCACCGGCAGGAGCAGGTTCACCTTCACCGGCGAGAAGGGAGCCTTCGCAGCACAGGATGGACTCTCGCAGAGGAGAGGAAAGATCATCACTCATCAGACGGCTAGCCTCATCCTAGGAGTGGTTGACGTGTGGAGTCCTAGTTTTCCTACAGTGGTGGATCAGTATGCAGACGTTTTCCCCGACGACGTTCCAGGACTACCTCCTCACAGAGAGGTAGACTTTTATATTGACATGTACCCCGGGACAGCCCCGATATCCACTCCAGCGTATCAGATGGCCCCCGCTGAGCTTCGAGAGCTACAGGTAGAGTTGGAGGACTTGCAGGGCAAGGGATTCATCCAACCAAGTGTTTTACCCTAGACATTCTCGATATTGTTCACCAAGAAGGCGGACGGGAGCATGCGAATTTGTGTAGACTATCGTCGCCTGAACCAGGTGACAGTGAGGAACAAGTATCTGCTACCAAGGAATGACGACCTCTTCGATCAGCTCAAGGGAGCACAGTGGTTCTCGATGATAGACCTCAGGTCAGGCTATCCTCAGCTCAGATTTCGGGACAAGGACGTGCAGAAGATGACCTTCAGATGTCGGTACGGAAACTATGAGTTATTTGTTATTCCATTTGGCACAACCAATGCTCCAGTAGTGTTCATTTCCTTCATTAAAAGGATCATTCAGCCATACCTCGATCGATTTGTCATGGTCTTCATCGACGGCATTTTTATTTACTTGACGACTGAGGAGGAGCACGCCTACAAATTGCGGGATGTACGGGACACACTTTGAGAGCACCAGATTAATGTAAGCTCTCGAAGTGTTAGTTCTGGATACGCTAGTTCCACTTCTTGGGAAATTTCATCTCTGAGGTGGGAGTTTCAGTGGATCCTACGAAGATCGAGGCAGTGCTGGCTTGGGAGCCACCCAGGAGACTGACGGAGGTGCGGAGTTTCTTGGGACTAGCTAGATACTACCAGATATTTCTTCCAGATTTCTCCAAAGTTGCGGCACCACTCTCAGCATTGACGAAGAATGGGAAACACTTTGTGTGGTTAGACAGATTTCAGCAGAGCTTCCAGGAGCTGAGACAGAGATTGAACAACACACCTATCTTGAGGTAGCCGGAGGAGGGAGTAGGGTATGTAGTCTACTGCGATGCATCAGGGACCATACTCGGATGTGTCCTGATGCAGGAGCGGGCAGTGATCACCTATGGATAACGTTAGTTGAGGCCACATGAGAAGAAATGTGCTACCCATGACCTTGAGTTAACAGCAGTGGTCTTCGCTCTGAAGACATGGCGACACTATCTGATGGGAGAGCGCTTTACAGAATATTCAGACCACTAGAGTCTCATGTACATCTTCTTGCAGAAGTACCTGAACCTTAGACCGCGGAGATGGATCGACTTCCTCCAGGACTATGACTTTGAGATAGTCTATAATCCTATAAAGGGGAACGTGGTAGCCGATGCTCTCAGCAGGAGGATAGGCATTCAGCTACTTGGGGAGGTGACAGAGCAGCTAGCCGCTTTGGATATATCCTTCATGAATAGAGATGGAGCAGCCTTCCTTCAGTCACTTACAGTCACTCCTCCACTACTGCAGCGGGTCAGAGAGGCATAGCGTGGGGACCCTGACTGTGATACGCGGTGTGCGCAGATATCTTCATGACAGGCACTTGATGGTTTCTCTATAGGAGGAGAGCACGACATCCTTTTCAGAAGACGTACCTTGGTACCAGTTGTTTTACGGGAGGAGGTGTTGAGAGAGTTTTACACTTCCCCTTTGGCAGAACATCCTGGCGTGGCAAATATGTACCAGGATCTCAGACGACAGCACTGGTGGTCGGGCATGAAGAAGGATGTGGCAGAGTTTGTTTCTCGATGCCTCACCTGCCAGCAGGTGAAGGTAGAGCACCAGGTACCAGTAGAGAAAATGTTCAACAAAATAAGACAATGCCCCTCATCAAGGTGTTGTGGAGAAACCAAAAGTTTGAAGAAGCGATAGGGGAATCTAAGGAATTGATGAAGCAAAGTCACCCACATCAGTTTTAGTGTGGTAAAAGAAAATTTCAAAGGTGAAATTTTTTAAGGTGGGAAGATTGTAACGACCAAAACATTCGTTAATGGAAATTTCACTTGATCTAAATAAATTTATTATTATTTTTATATAAAATGTGAACATAATTGGTGTTATGTTTCTGTATTTTAACATTCCATTATGAATTGTGACGGTAGCTAATATAGTCGTTGAACAGAGATAACATGATTAGAATAAATATAGGGCTTTAAAAGATCCAATTTACTCAGTCAAAGTATGTGGTGACCTCATCCAGTATATTTCCTTGTACAAAAACCATTTTTATGAGCTCGAAAAAGAGGTGGTGTCATTGGGATTAGTTATTGACCAAGCCCAATATGAGCTTGAACACGTTATGATTGAGCAGAACCGACTATGGGAGAAGTGAATGTTAATAGAGATTACCACCCGAGCGATGTTATCTGAGCAACCCCACGAGTCAGTCAAAATCGCACAACATACTCATCAGTCTTATGCGGGTGTTATAAGGGGTTATGGAACATGACCCTATATCTATGAAAATAATCATTATTTTTGTATAAAGAATTTTCATTCATTTTATTATTGTTACTTTGTAAATAGTTTTTAAACCACGATTAGTATTTTAAGTTAATATTCTACTATGAAATAATTTTGTGGAATTAATGGGTTTTTGAATTAAATAATATTTTAAAAACTATTATTTTTTAATTAATTTTTATTAAATATTAATGATCGTATTATTTTTTTGAATGCAATTGTAATTTTTATTACGGTTTAAAATTGATTTTGTCAAAACAGATGAATTTTCAGCAAATGTCGGTTTTTAATTTTTAATTAAAAATTCACATATTTATAAAATTATTTAGATAGAATGAATATTATTTTTGGAATTAGGACATTGAAATCATCCAATGGTGATTTTTCATAATTTTTTGAGACAGTCGAATTTTTGGGTAAATATTAAATATCGTTTAAATATTTAATGTGTTTTATGACATCATAATGACCAAATAGTGTGGTAATAAAATACTATAAACATTATGTTTGGCCAATATGTGTTTTAGTTTTAAAATAATGATATTTTAGATTTGTTTTATTTATTTTACAATGCTTTGGGTGACCCTCCATGACTTATAAAACATGTTCTCCTTTAAAATTGTTTTTCTTTAGAGTGTGACTCACCACCACATAAGAAACCCTATTACTTTAATATGTTCAGAAATTGGATTTATAAAATATAGTTTTTCACACCCCTTTGGACAAATCCATGGGAAAAAACTATGGAATGGTTTGTGGTATTGATTAGTTTAATGTGAGGTTTCCCAAACCTAAAAAATAAAGAATTACCTCTCCTTACCTATATAAACCCAACCGAGCTCCCACATACTCTTCACTCAAAGAATTTGGAGTTCAACCAACCCATACCCTCGCCTCTCTATAATCCTACCAAGGTTCCCCAAGCTCCTAAGAAGCCTATCTCAAGCCACTCTCAAGCCTCTGGGATCACGCTTCCATGTATGGGATTTCTTCCTTTCTCATTTTGTCCAATTTTCGTTAAATTGTTATGACCTTTTGTTTTCAATTTAAAACGTGGGGGTATGATTTCACACCTTCCCCATACCTCCCTCTTTATGTTTGGATAATTGGAGACACCTTTTTCTCTCACTAATGCCGCTCATGTACCCTTGTTACCATGTTGAGATTCCATGAGGGATTTCTCTCTCCCTTTTTACATCCATGTAATTATTTTGTATTATGCATCTCAATTACATTATGTTTGTTGGGAAAAGTATCCATGTCACCCATTACTATTCATTTCTTGTGCATACGTTGAGACACCCTTTTCTATCTCATCAACTATTTTCATGAATCCTTATGTCACACCGTTATACTTCCAAAATTGTGCCGTGTTTTTCCAATCCAAGATCATTGTGTAGTAAATACCATACCCATGTCTCTATCAATGGTATTCCCATTTATATCTATTGAATGGTGAATTAAGGTATTTAATCCACATTAATTAATCATGGAATAACTTATGATGTTGATTTATTCGGTGTTATATGATCCATATGGCACACTTATACATAAAATGAAATGTTTAAGAAGGGTGTGCCCTGATAGTGGCCCAATGCATTGGGTAAAGTAGAGTATCATGACATGTCATGTGCAAGAGGTGTTGAATCATGATAATTTATGTGCAAATAGGTTTTAATCTCACTTCATGTGCAATGATGGATAACTCATGCTTCATGTGCAATGAGCACTGGCTCATGCTAATCCTATGTTATGTGTTGTTACCACATTTCCATTTTATGATTATCATGCATTATCATGCCTTTGTGTTCATGTTTCTATTGTTCTACATTGATATGACTATTTTCTAAATTTTATTGTATTCCTCATGTAATTCCATCTTTATTCCATTACTGGGATTTTTTGTCACGACCCGTCCTCGGGGCCCGTGTCGGGACTAACCCAAGCCCGCCTTCCATAGGCCAGGGGCTGGTGACTAGAACTAAAAGGCATAACCCTAAAAGGGAAGGAATAGCCTTTAAACCTGTAACACACATAGTCTGGAACAAAAAACAGTAAACACAAATACTGGTATAGGAAGAGTGCTGAAAGTAAATTGGCCAGTATACAAACCCAATTGAAGTACAAGTACATGTAAAAATGGAAAACCACTCTTGGATCGTTCTCCTGGGAAATCCTACATGAAGGGTAGGTACTGATCTCGAAAAAATTTCCCCTGAGGTACATCACGTCTTGTCCAGATCCGAGCAGCCTCCCATCTATCTCTATCATCCTCGATCACTTCTGACCATCGTCTGAAAAGAACTAAACAAGGTGCGGGAAAAGCCCATGCAGTGATGAGTATAACGATACTCAATAAGGGACCCCGAGTCCTCTGTAGGTCTCCCTGAATCCAGTAAGGATAAACAACAGTAGTAAGATAAAATCACGATGTATCAACCATTCCTAATTTGATATATTCCTACACATATACCTAAGATACTAATCACAGTCTTACTGCAACACTCAAGCCCAAGCACAAGCCATTCCATAATGGAAGTAAAGTCAATCATCTCGATGATAACAATTTAATGTTAGGACTTTGATCACACATATGCACAACTAATGTAGAAGGGTAGAGATGATTAGATGTAGCCACTAAATCATCTCCTCTATCAAACCCACATAGGATCCTGAAATAGTAATCACCGTTGTCGAACCCACATAGGATCCAGGAACAGTAGTCGTCGCTGTCGAACTCACATAGGATCCCTGAATAGTAATTGTCACTATCAAAACCACGTAGGATCCCAGAACAGTAGTCATCACTGTCAAACCCATGTAGGATCCCATCAACTCAAAGCAGCCATCCACAGTGTTCCCACACTAATCATACTTGATTCCGGGTGGGCCCAATCCTCAAGCCAAGTGTCGACACACCTACTACTACGAAGTCTTGAGTTGATGTATCTCATAGTTCCACCTCATCATAAGTAACCCAACTCGACAGACGACACATTAATCAGACACCCAGCTTGTGAGTTATTGGTGTTTGCACTCCGAGGGCATGGTTGGATTTATGTTCAATCAAACCCAGTCATATTTCAACTACATCCAAACCTTGAGTGGGGTATGAGAAATGAACCTTCTTGTTCCAAACTTCCGGTCAGCATAAACGGTTCATCAATCGGTTAGTTGTAGCCCAAGATATGGGCAAAAGGTGAAATTGGTCAGAATAGGGTCTGGATCTGGAACAGGGTCGGACCCGGTCCGCAGGTCTGACCCGGCCCACCGGAACTGGCCTGACCCACCGAAACTGGCCGGGCCCAATGGCAAGGGCCTGGACTGGTGGTGGCAGCCCGTGTTGGAGTGGTGGCCCGGCCCAGTGCGGCGACCCCACCCATCGCGGCGGCCCGTGTGGCCTACACCGATGGCTCGTCCGGAGGGGGCGGTGGCCTAGCCTAGGGCCCAGCTAGCGGGGGTGGGAGGGAGGAGGCCCTACCAAGGCGTCCTGCTTGGCCAGCGGGGGTACCAGCTAGGGGCGGCACACTGCAGGGCCTGCCAACGGCCAGCTTAGCTGGCCGCCCTCCTCCGTCTGTCGCGGCACATGGCTGTGGTTCTTCTCCGACGCGACGTGATGGCACAATGCCCAGCCCGTTTGACCGCCATGGCATGCGTGGCCGCGGATCCTTACTCCGGTACGGTGCAACGGCACCGTGCCCCTCCAGCACCACCGCAATCCTCCTTTCCAAGGTCCGGTTCTCCACACGGCGCGATGGTACTGTGCCCCTCTAGAAGCCCTAGCGCCGCCGACTTCTTCTGGGGCCGGGTTGTTGACGGTCGTCACGTGTACCGCTGCAGCCCATCGGTCGTGGCCCCTTCCTTCAGCTGCACCGTTGCACCGCAACCGCCTTCAATGAACAAGAAGCAATATATGGTTTTCGGGCCATGTTTGTTCGGACCGCACCCTCCAAATTAGGGTGATATAAAACTGCTATTATCAAATCTCAAGAACGACTACGAATTATGATCGAAATCAATCAAAATGACCCATACCCCTTGTTTGTCGTTTGTTGATGATGGAATATGGCATCGTCATTGGCGACGTTCTACTAGAGTGGATTCTCCTCCATTGATACAGAAGAAGATCATACGTTGTCGGTGGTGGAAGTTTTTCCCTCTAAAGGTGGTGCCTCTAACTTCTCCATAAATGTGGAAGAAGAAGGTGGAAGGTGGTGGAGAAAGGAGAAAGAAGGAGATCTTTCTCTAGCGGATCCTCCACTCCAACTAAGAAGGCTCCTCCCTTAATTAATTATTGGAGGAGTTACGTGAATTAATGTGGGGTTGCGGACCCCACATTAATTCAAATAAACATGAATAAAAATAAAATACATGTCATGTATTTTATTTTTATTTTATTCTCCTTTAAAAAAAACTATGTGGGTGAAAAATCAACCAACGCTCTAGCCCAAACCCAACTAAGGTGAAGGTCTAACTAAGTAATCATCGGTGCTGCAAGTTCAATGGTGCCCTCAAAATTTTATTCTGAGCACCAATTCATAAGTTTCCAATACCCTCTCAAAATCTCACTAAACACACTTAGAAACTTTGGAAAAACATTCTAGGCACTCTGGGCCTCAAAATCACTTGCCGTCGAAAACATTGGACACAGAACAATTCCATATAATTTATGAAAAATTAAATTTGATTTTTCCAGGTGTTTAGATTATCCCCAAATCATGGCTTTACATCCCCAAAAGCCAAAAATCAAAACTAGGGAAACAATTTGGGATACTGGGCACGGATTTGAGGCTCCCACTCCTATGTTCCGTCAAGGAGGTTCCGGTGCTGCCACCATATTCACATAAGGGGTATCTACTGCCCACGAAGGACTATTTTCTGCCAATCCTTGATCTCCACTAGAACCTCCAAAAAGTCGCACCACCGTCGATGTCGAGCTCGCCCCAGTCTATGACATGATTTGGGTAATGCACGTATTTCCTCAGCTGTGAGACATGGAAAATGTCATTCATCAGTGAAACTGAGGTGGAAGAGGCAGGTGATAGCCACCTCGCCTGCTCTTTTGAGGACCTGAAAGGGTCTGACAAACCTCGAAGATAACTTGTCGCCCTGGCCAAATCTCCGTAAACCTCATCGAGGTGAGACCCATAAGAGGATGTGGTCACCATCCTCGAACTATAGAGGTCTCCGTCTCCTATCAGAATAGGAATTATGTCTGCTCTGTGAAGTCTTCAACCACTCCTTGATGATCTTCACCTTCTTCATCATAGCCATCACCATCTCTAGTCTCATGAGTGCTGACTCCCCTGGGACAGTTCAACACAATGACGATCTGCAAGGTTGACCATACAGTTCCTCGAAAGGTGCCATCCCGATGGTTGAGTAGCAGCTATTGTTGTTTGAAAACTCTTCCAAGGGTAAGTGATCCTCCCAGCTGCGACCAAAGACGAGGACACATTTACGGAGAATTTCCTTGAGATTTTGAATGGTCCTCTCCATCTAGACATCCGTCTCAAGATGGAAGGTGGTGCTCAAGCGAAGCTGTGTCTCGAAAGCCTCCTACAACCCATTTCATATCCGGGAGGTGAAAGAAGAATCTCGATCTGAGGTGATCTTCGATGGCACACCATGAAGATGTATGATCTCCTCTACATAGAGGCATCCCAAACTCTCTAATGAACCATGCTCTCTGATCAGTAGGAAGTGGGCTGACTTGGTGAGTCGGTCAAAAATAACTCGGATAGAGTCATGACCCTTGGATCTATGTGGAATTACCTTCATGAAAACCATGGATATCCTGTCCCAATTCCACTCTGGGACCCTTAAGGGATGAACTATGCCTGGAGGAACCTGGTGCCCTACCTTCACTTTTTAACATGTGAGGCATCGTGAGACAAACTCTGCTACTACCTTCTTCATAATTGGCCACCAGTGTTGTCGTCGGAGGTCTTGGTACATCTTTGCCACACATAGACGTACTGATAGAGTCTATGTGTGATACTATCTCAACACTTCCTCCCAAAGAGACACTGGTACCATGGTACGTCCCCTGAAGAGAATTATGTGCTCCCCACCTACAAAAATATCATTTAGGATCCTTCCCTATGGATATCTGTGCATGTAGAGACTCATAGTAAACATCCCTACATTGTGCCTCCCTGACTCTCTAAAGAAGTGGTGGTGCGATTGTAAGAGGCTCTAGAAATGATACTCTATCTCGATCCACAATGAATATTTGTAATGCGACCAGCTGCTTCGTCGCCTATCCTAGAAGTTGAATTCCTGATCTCCTAATGAGAGCATCTGCTACAACATTCCTTTTCCCAGGAGTATAGACTATCTCGAAGTCATTGTCCTAGAGGAACTCAAGCCAACACTGTTGTCTCTGGTTGAGGTCCTTCTGCGAGAATATGTACCTGTGACTCTGGTGGTCGGAGTAGACTGTAAAATGCTCATCCATTAGATAGTGTCGCCACATCTTCAAGGAGATGACCACTACTTCTAACTCCAAGTCATGAGTGGCGTAGTTCTGCTCATGCTCTCTTAGGTGATGATAAACATAATCTATCACTGCTCACTTTTGCATTATGACACGTCCAAGCCCGGTCACTGAAGCCTTGCAATAGACTATGTACCCCATGCCCTCCTCCAGTAGCCTCATGATGGGCGCACTAGTCAGCCTCTTCCCCAGCTCCTAGAAACTCTTCTAACATCTCTCTGACCACATGAAGGGTTTCCCCTTCTTCGTCAATGTTGAAATTGGTGCTGTAACTCTGGATAATCTGGCACAAATCTCTGATAGTACCCATCTAGACCCAGAAAACCCCGTTCCTCTGTCACACTATAGGGTGGCTCCCAAAAAAATATTTCCTCAATCTTCACTAGATCCAATGAAAATCCAGCCTCAGATATGACATGTCCTAGAAAGTGTACCTCTTGGATCCAGAACTTTGCACTTCAAGAGATTACCATAATGTCGGTGCTCTAGGAGTGTATCTAGAACTGCCCAAAAATGGCAAGAGTGCTCTTCCTCAGTAGCTGAGTAGATTAGAATGTCATCGATGAAAACTACCAAAAAGTGATTAATGTATGGCTAGAAGATCCTGTTTATGAGTCCCATGAACATAGCTGGTGAATTGGATATGCCGAATATCATAACCAGGAACTCATAGTGGCCATATGTGCATCCTAATACCATCTTCTGCACATCCTCATCTCATACTCAAAGGTGGTGATAGCCCGAAAAAAGATCTATCTTCGATAAAAAACACGCTTCCTCTTGCTAATCAAAGAGGTCTCCAATACTCGGGAGTGGGTACTTGTTCTTCATGGTCACATGGTTCATGCACCGATAATACACACACAATCGCAAGCTCTCATCCACCTTCATGGCGAACTAAATCGGGGATGCCCAGGGTGAAACACTAGGTCAGATGAATCTCTTCCCATGCAAGTCCTCTAGCTGTACCCGCTGCTCACGAAGCTCCGCGGGAGCCATCCAATTTGCTAATGTGGATATCAGTGTCGTCCTGGGGTACAAGTCATTATAAAAGTCTACCTCTCCATGATGAGGTAGTCCTGAAACGTCATGAGGTATAATATCCACGTACTAATCCACAACAACAAGAAAACTCAGACTCCACACATCAACTACTTCGAGAATGAGGCTATCCAACTGATGTATGATCGACTACCCCCTCTGCTGGGTAAGTCCATCCTACGCTGTAAAGGCTCCCTTATTGCCGGTGAAGGTAAACCTCATCCCATCCTAGTTGAAACACCACACATTCCACCTAATTTAGTGAATCTAATCATGAACTATGGATAACCAGTCCATTCCCAAGATGAAGTTGTAAGGCCTCGACGCCGCTACTAGACGATCTCAGCCAAAGATTTTTCCTCCTAGAGTGAGCTCACATTGTCGGCACCAGTGTGTAATCATCAAATCCTCTCCCGTATGTGTCTCTAGAAATATTTATTAAGCCAACGATTACATTGGAATCTCCGAGCTCCGCATGAGGGCAGCAACAATAAAACAATGACTCACACTTGTGTCTATAAGTGATACAGCAAGGGTGGAGTATACATAGATAGTACCTAGAATCTTCTTAGGAGCACCGTGGTCATAGGACTCGACTTCCTAGAGTTGAGCCGGCCCCTGTCTGCCGACTCCCTGTGGTTAGGGTGGACCTCTTGGTGGTGGTGGTGTTAGGACCTTGAAATTTCATCCACAACCTACTACTCAGCCAGCTCCTCTTCCACATCTGCCTGCTCCCGGCGGACCACCACGGTTGAACATCTCACTCTACCTGGGAGGTCCCTCTACTGTCTTTTGCTCATCTACATGGTTGTTCGGGCAGTCATGAGCCATGGGACCCTACCCGTCGCGTGCATAGCACTGCCTACTCCTTGTATGGCTGGCTCTATCTCGTGTGCCCCGCTTAACTGAAACTGTATCCTGGGGTTTCCCTCCCAATGGCCTGGTCTGCTTGGACCTCTATGACATCTGTCTACTACCGGCTATAGAAGACTCAGCTACGTGTCTCCCAGTGTTGGGTCTTGATGCTGGTGATTGGTCTGCAAGAAAACACTCCACAGGAAGGGCTCTCTCTAGCACCCCCTCTAGCGTTGGGATGCTGAGGGAGATCATCGAAGTCCTGATCTCATGCCTTAGTCTATGCTAGAAGGTCTGAGCCATGCATAATGGGTCTCACACCATATCTGTGGAGTTGCGTGAGAGGTCGGTGAACCTCGCTGAGTACTGTTCCATCGTCAGGATAACTGGCTGCAGATGAAGCATCTCTTAAATCCACACTGCATGAACGGTGGATGGAACAATCTCTAATTGGAAGAGGCTCTCGAAGTCTTCCTAGAGAAGTGATGCCTCATCATTTACCTAGGGAATCAGTCTCTACAATCTGCATGTTGCAACCTGTAGGAGACTCATGATAAGGATCACCATTAGGTCTACTGGTGTCCCTACCAATCTGAAAACTCTGAAAACAACCTCTAGTCAATCCTCAGCTACCTATGGTTCTGTGTCGCCCCTGTACATGGGCAGCCTCTAGCACTGGAACTCGTGCAACTCGCTCGGGTGGAATGCACTCTATACTGATGGTGCTGGTGGAATCAATGGCTAAACGGGTAGTGGTACCGATGGAGCCTCCCCTGTAATAGGGCCCTGCACCGAGGCCTCGTCACTCAGTGGGATACAATGTCATACAAAACCCAGAACCCTGGCTGGCTGCATACGTGGGGCCATCCTAAAAAGAAACAGGTGTGCCATGGTCAAAAAAAATACCTGGTGATCTGACACAATGTAATCACAAAGAAAACATTTCAAAGGAAACACACACGCAATCAGTGATTTCATGCACTGAGTTGGAAATAAGAAGTCAGAGTCCTAGTGTATGGATATGTCGGACACCACACCAATATCGGTTTCCATAATTAGACAACTACAGAAAAACACTTAACACTATTTCCATTAAAATAATCAAAGTCCATTTTCTACAGTAGAACCGACTCCTCTGATACCAATTTGTCACGACTCATCTTTGGGGCTCGTGTCGTGACTACCTGAAGCCCACCTTCCATAGGCTAGGGGCTGGTGACTAGCACCAAAAGGCATAACCCTGAAAGGGAAGGAATTTCCTTTAAACTTGTAACACACATAGTCTGGATCATAAGAAGCAGTAAAACCAAATACTGGTATAGGAAGAGTGCTGAAAGTAAATGGGCCAGTATACAAAACCTACTGAAGTACAAGTATAAGTAAAAAATGGAAAATCGATCAAGGATCGTTCACTGGGGAAATCCTACCAAAAGGGTAGGTACAGATATCAAACAACTCATCCCTGAGGTATGTCCCATCTAGTTCATCTCCGAGCAGCCACCCATATGTCTCCCTCATCCTCGATCACTGCTGACTGTCGTCTCCACAGAACATAACAAGGTGCGAGCGATGCCCGTGTAGGGGTGAGTATAACGATACTTAGTAAGGGACCCAAGGACCGCCGAAGGTAACCCGAAATCCACTAAGGATAAACCATAGTATTAAGATTTGATCCTGAAGTATCAAACATCCCTACATAGGTCTATTCCCATACATATACCTAAGTTACCAATCAAAATATGGTTCCAACACTCGAGCCCAAGCACAAACCATTCCACAATGGAAGTAAAGTCAATCATCTCCATGATAACAAATTAAAGTCAAGACTCAACTCATACATGTATAAAACTCATGAATATGGGTAGATATGATTAGATGTAGCCATTGAATTATCTCCTCTGTCGAACCCACGTAAGTTACTGAAATAATAATCACCACTATAGAACACTCGTAGGATCCAGGAACAGTAGTTGTCACTGTCGAACCCACCTAGGATCCCAGAACAGTAATCATCAATGTCATACCCACGTAGGATCTCGAAACGGTAGTCATTGTGTTCGAACCCACGTAGGATCCCATCAACTCAAAGAAGCCATCCATAGGGTTCCCGCACAAAGCACACTTGATTCCGGAAGGGTCGACTCCTCAAGATAATTGTTGATACATCGAATACCAAAAAGTCTCGAGTTCCTGTATCCCGTAGTTCCGCCTCATAATAAGAAACCCAAAGCGACAGACGACATGTCAATCGGATTCCCGGTCTATGAGTTATTAGTGTTTCTACTCCAAGGGCCTGTTTGGATTTAGGTTAAATCCAACCCATCCATATGCCAAGTACGTCTAAACCTCTAGTGTGGTATTCCAAAATAACCATGTCATTTCGAGATTCATGTTGGCTTAGAATTTTCATCAATAGGACACCCATAGCCCAAGATATGGGCAAAAAGGTAAATTGGATCAGAATTGGGTGTGGGTCCGGTCCATCAAATATGGACCGACCAGACCTGGTATGTGCCAACCCGACCAGTTTTGGGTCAAACCGACACGGGTTCGGATCCATACATTGGTCTGTACCGGTCTGCAGGTTCGACACGGACCGCCAGAACCGGCTCGGCCCGCCTGAACCGGCCCGGCCCAGCTGCGGCGGCCTGGCCCAGCGGTGACGGCCCGACCCAACATGGCGGCCTAGACCAGGGCGGCGCCCTAGCCCGCTGGTGGCGTGGCCCGTGCCGGTGGCCCGGCCCGAGGGGCATGATGGAATTGCCCGAGGCCCCATGGGGGGGGAGTCCGTAGCCAGCCGGCCTACGTGGCCAGTGATGGTGCCAGCTAGGGGCGGCGCCCTGCGGGGCCCGCAATAGAAATCAAGGGGGGGGGGTTACACTCCCCATCTTCAGAAACGACGGGTGCATGGAGCCAGCACGATAACCGTGAGACCCTTCAAGTCTCGCCTGTAGCATTCCCACTGGTGGCCACCTCATCCATCCGCCCTCGTCAGTCCACCGTGGCCCATGGCCATCATTCTTTTCCGGAACGGCGTGCCAACGCAGCACCCAACTCGTCTGACTACTGCGACCTGTGTGGCCACGGCTCCTTCCTCTGACACGGTGCGACAAAACAGCACCCATCCATCACCACCGCGGCCCGCATGGCAGTGGCCCTGTTCTCCGCTTGGTGCGAAGGTGTCGCGCCCCTCCGGCGGCCCGGCAGTCCTAGCACCAACAGCTTCTTCCGAGGTCGGCTCGTTGTCGGTCACCGCGTGTACCACCGTGGCCCGTCGCCCACGGTGCATTCCATCGGCGACGCCGTTACGCTGCCACCACCATCAATGAATGAGAACCAACGAGGGTTGTGGGGCCGTGTTTGTTCGTCCCGCGCCCTCCGCGTTAGGGTGATAGAAAATGACTATTATTGAAGCACAAGAACGGCGAAGAAAAAAGATCGAAATCAATAGAAATGACCCCTACCTCGTTTGTCATTAGTTGACGATGGAAGATGGCATCGTCGTTTGCGGTGTTCTACCCGAGCGACTTCTCCTCCTTTGTTGCGAAGGAATATCATATGTCGTCGGCGGTGGAAGTTCATCCCACCAAAGGTGGTGACTCTCACTTCTCCGGGAAGGTGGAAGAAGAAGGTGGAAGGTAGTGGATATAGGAGAAGGAAGGATATCTTTCTCCAGCGGATCCTCCTCTCCAACTAGGAAGGATCCTACCTTAATTAATTAAGGGAAGAGTTACATGAATTAATGTGGGGTTTAGGACCTCACAATAATTAAAATAAATTTGAATAAAAATAAAAAACTTTTCATGTTTTTTATTTTTATTTTACTTGTAACACCCCATGATTTCATAGTACGCTATTTCTTCAATGTAATTCAATAACATTCACTACACGCAACACAGGGTTCGAGCGCACCACAAGATTACAAAACTAGTCGTTGAAAAGTGGTTATGAATTATATTCACTGAATATTGAACTATATATATATTCCTTATAATTTTAGAATCCATATAATGAGTTTCTTAGACATAATGTAAGAAAAAATTCATTTTTTCCAGATAAAATAAGCAATTATTTAAAAAAATCCACTTTTACCGCCTTTTAAGGATGAACCCCATTTAAATCCAATATTTGAAACTGTTATATATTCTATTTGACAAAATGAACTTCTTCTATAGAATTGGGACATAAGAATTTAGTATCAAAATTTTTTTGGTGTTTTTTTGATGACATTCATATATGGGTGAATAGTGAAAAATACTATATTTAAACTGAAAAAAACTTTTTTAATAAAAACAATTTATATTGATAAATTATAAATTATAATTTTTTTAAGAATAAATAGACTATATTTTTACCATTTAATCCAATTCTTGTCATTGTTTGTAATTTCACTTTGATATTGGACATAAACAAGTGTCAATCTTTTGATAGATATGGTTTCTTAGAAATATGTCTTTTGGTTTTGACAACAGAAAATAATTTTAAATTAATAAACCCATATTATATATTTGTATTTTGGTAAAATATACTTCATTTTTGAATTCGGAATATCAAAATTAGCTTATGGTGAATTTTGGATATTTTTCTAAAAAGTTTCAATTATTGAAGAATAGTGAAAAACATATAGTTATTATTTAAAACCGACTTTTTATTTAAATAATAATTTATTTTATTTATATTTATTTTAGGTCATAATAGATACATAATACTAATATATGTTCAATTTAATTCATTGGAGTCTGTTTTTAATAATTTTAGATATATAAAAATTTTATTGATCTTTTCATCGTCTTTTACCCATCTCTTAAAAGAATTCACAAACTCATATAAAACATAATTTCGCAGTTTTTTTGAGTGAATTTTAGAAAATATTAGAGACACATTTAAAATAAAGGACTAAAATTTGGTTCAATAAGATAAAAATAGTTTTTGGTAAATCATAACTTTTTACTTTTATTTAACACGGTTAAAATTAAATAGGGTAATTAAGGGTAAAAATGATTTTATTATTACCCTAACACATGTCATAATTCTATTGGAAAAGTATAATTCGACAAAAGAAAAATTTCGGAATAAAATATGAACCTATTGGGTCCACTTGGATTCGATTAGGACATTTATTATTATTTAATTCAATGAAGAGTTAAAAGAGTTAAAATCAATGTTTAATAACTAAAACATTTTTAATATATGGTTATACATAAGATAAATTCGATTATAAATATTAATTAGAATTATAAAGTTATTTCCTACATAATTTTAGCTTATTTATAATTTTTAGACATTAAATAATTTAATTTATTTATGAAACAATGGAGATGCAGAAATTACCTAATTAATGAAATACTAAAGTAATTGATATTATAAATATCCAAATAAATTTAATTTATACATTTTATTACTTCGACTGATTATCTAGGTTAATATGACATATTAGGGTTGGTTAGAAGATTTTTTTGATGTAACTAAGATGTTATGAATTTATAAAAAACAAAATACAAATTAGTATCAAGATTGACATAAAAGAGTTTTTAAAACAAATATTATATTATTAATTGATATTCTATTCCTAAAAATCTAGATTTTATTTAAAGGACATATATAATTATAGGTGTATCATTAATGAACCACATGGGGTTTTCTTGGAAGTTTATAGTATGTTTATTAACAATATAATATAAAAATACAAAGAGACATGGTAAATGTCAAACTATTTAACTAAGAGTTACATCTAAAAGGTAAGGTTAATACAGTGACCCAAAATAGTATAAAACCTATTGGCTGAGTTTTTTTGACCCATACCATCCTTAGAATTTAAATAATTCATTTTGGGCCATTAGAAACCGAAACTTATTTTATTATAAAATAAAATTTCTTGCTTTTCTTAAGGTACCCCACACCCCTCTTATAAAAGGGAACTCCCCCTTCTCTCTAATTCACACCATCAATGCCTTTTGGCTCAGCCAAACCCTAACCAAATATCCACTTAACTTCTCCCACTCTATCCTAGAGGCCTTACTTTATTCATAAATCCCTCTTAATTAGCCCTTTTGGTCAAATCAAAAGTAAGAACCTGAAGAAGAGGTAATAATTTCACCACCCTCTTTCAAGTTCTTTTCTTCTTCCACTTATTCTTTCTTTGTTATTTCTATTCTAAAATAATAACTTTAGTATCTTATATATACTATGATATTATTATAAATATGGTAATTCCATATTCATTATTCTATCCATCCTTTGAATGACATGTGACCATACAAGCATACATACGGATTATCGTCTCCACGTCATGGTGTAATTGTTATTCAATACATTATTATTTGGATGGGTATAATAATGATGTGAAATTCATGTAAATAATAAATATATCATGATAATGATTCTATATATATGATATATGATCCCATTATATATTATTTTATTATCAAAATAATGATATTGTCACTGGGAAGTACGTACGGATTATCGTCTCCACGAAGGCGATGAGATTCATTCCCCACCGTATCCATTGAAGACTAATTTTCATTAATTGATAAAAAAATGTTTAAATACTTGATATCATTCTGTATATGAATATGATACATCCCATCCATAACAAATATTCCTCACATAACAAATAATATAGGGTAAAATGAATCTGTTAACACCCGAAATGATGATAATACAAAGATTTTATTAACAAGACAATGTTAAAAGATCATATATGATATCATATTTATGTGTATGATTCCTTTATAATTTAATAACAATTATTTCACCATTATGATGTAGGTTAACCTACCCTCTACCAAGGAAATGTACAATTTAAGGGTTAATTTCACAATCACTTTGTTATTCGAGGTTTTTTTTATGGTAGTATCTACTGGGACCTCTTTATCATCCACATCCATGTTTCTTAAAAATGTATTTTAAAACATTCTTTCTATTTTATAGACTATGGGTTAAAGACATTTATACCCCTATTTTAATTTTATAAGATTCTTATAAAGGAATCTTTCCGTCATTTTACAAACAATGTTCTTTTTAACATTTTTGAAAAAATTTAGGTAATAATGTCATTTCTTTAACTTATATGGTAGGGCAGCTATTTTCCACCGTTATAAAATCATCAAAGCTTCCCTTTAAATAATATATGAATATTTTCAATGTAAATGTTTTTTTATAATTGTGTGACTATTAAATGATTTCAAAAAAAGAGATATTTTCTCAAATTATTTGATTTCATCTATGTCAACATCCTTTGATGTATTTTAAACTTATTTGAAGATGATTTATTATGATACAAAACTTTCATATTGTGTTGAAGGTTTTGGGATATGTTTGACTATGGAAGTGTTATTTTTATACCATTTATGGTTTATTGAGAAAGTATTGATATTTCGTATGCTAGTTTTAATACGAATGTTTATGTTATGTTTAAACCTATTAATATGAGTAATGAATTGGACTTAGTAAGTGATGGGTGGAGCCCACTATAGCTCCTCGTTGAATCAGTAGGTCTCATGAGACAAACTAGCATCTTGGCACAAGGCCTTGACAAAATCTTATTTGTAGTCTTGGCACAAGGCCTTGACTATGTGGTTATGATAGTTTGGCAATACGCATTACATCATTATAAAAGTTTTTATTGATATTGCATGTGATTATTCGACTAGTAGAATATCCATGTGAATACATAAATGGAATTATTTCATTATATTTTTTCCATATTATGCTGAAGTACAAGATTAAAAGGATTTTGATTTAGTTATACATTTCTTTAAATGTTTATGCTTATTTATAAATGTTTCTAATATATTGTTATCCTTACTGAGCATATTATCTCACCCCTTTCTAAGTTTTATTTTTCCCAGGATGCGAAGAAGTATTTTATGACTAACCTGAAGGGATAGTCTGAGGGGATATGAGTGTGGAAAATGGAGATTATGTTGTTCTACCTTTTCACTTTATGATGTAATGTATGACTTATGAATATATCGAGTGTTTCCAAGGCTACTAATCTAATTGGTCTTTCAGGACATGATATTTTGTGATCTTTCCAATGTTATATAATAATGCACCGAATCTGGGTAACTGGGGTTGGGGCATTACAGTTGGTATCAGAGGAAGTTTAGTAAAATACATGGAAGCTAGATTTAGATAAACTCTAATTAGAGCACATAGCCCTAAGATAGACATTTAGGTTTCGTATAGAACAACATTCTAGAATTTTGGTATTGTCGAAATTTTGTGTGTTTTCCGAGCAATACTTCCCTACCTAGATACGAGCATGTAGAGGCGGCTCTGGAACAGATGTACCAAGGGGTAAAACCCGAAAACATCTCTTTGAGCTATACTCGAACTTGAACTGGTGCACGACAACGGGCCTTGTTTCACTCTTGGTTACGACACTCCCGAGGGATATGCTTAGGATAATTTTCATTTTCTTTAAAAACCATTAGAAATGGACTGTGAGTATATACTTTTTCAAAGAAATTTTTTATGATTATGGATTATATCTATAAAATTTTCAATCTACGTTAGGTATTTTAAAATATTGGAATTATTCATTGCAATTAATAAACTGACCTGGTGTATGCCATTTTATAAAAATGGTGCCTAGTAGAAGGAATGTGAACTCCAGCAATACCTTTGATCCAAAGAGTAAGAAGGATAATATTTTTCATGGTATTAAGCCAACATTTAGAAGGGAAATTGTCTCCCATTTATTCTCAACATATGAAGAAATAATATCATGTGGTAATAAGATAAGTAAAGAATTATCTGAGTCCTACTATTTTGAATGGAAGCAATAGAAGTAAAGGATGGAATAGAGAAAGATGGATAATGGGAAGAGGGAAAAGAAGAATTTTTCCATATGTGACAACTATGGGAAGAAACACCCTGGAACTTGCTTGAAAGGAATGGGAGTTTGTTATAAATGGGGAGAAAAAGGAGACCATGTATTTGACTGCAAGGGTAAGAAAAAGGTTTTAAATTTACAAAGATTCATCTGCAAGGACTTGGGATACAACGCGAACCACTGTCCAAATCATTAGACTATGCCCCAAAAGATGCTATTGGATAATAATCAAGTAATGATACTACCATAGTTGAGGAGGAATTATTAGAGTTACTATGTTTTTATTAAATAATTATGTCATTTGAGTGTTGTATGAATGATGTATTGGTTATAATAATTATGGAGTATATATGGATTGTACTGCAGTACTATTTCATTAAGGACTTGAGATTGTGTGGAACGACGAAAAGTGACTCAATAGTAGGTTAAATTCATGGAAAATATATGGTTGATAGAAAAATAAACCATATTATAGTCTTGATACGGAGTTAGTGATTTTGGAATAATACATGTTTGATTTGGATAAATTATATTGGTTATTTTTTACTACATTGAAACTGATTAATGATTTTTATATTACATAATTGTTTGAGTTTACAACATTTTTGGATAGAAGGAGTATATCAAGTAATCAATAATGAATAAGGGATAACGAATATAATCAATATATTTTATGGTAATTCAGGATGTTGTAGTATTTTAAGAGAATACATGATGAAGGTGTTCACATGTTATTAAGTTGAAAAAGGAACATCATTGTGTTTAACTTCCCTATAATTTTTGGACATTGAGTTTGGACAGAATTATTTTGGATAAGTATATTTTGAGATTATTTTTTGATTTGCAATAATAGGACAACCCGGAGGTCGGGCTGCAACCCGTCGCGTCCGACAAGGCCGCGAGACTTGAACCCACAACCGAAGGGTGACAGGGGTGTATCACCTACCACTGACCCACATGATGTCTTGGATTGAATAATGTAATTTTTTAAAGTATCTGATTAATGATTTATAAATTCATTTTTTTGGAACCCTATACGAATATGATAAATAGAATATATTTTTTTAGTTCTATTATCTTTTAGAGTGAAATATGAGTTTATGGTAGAAATTGGTTAAAGGATGGAACTCTACTTGTCAAGTATATATTTTTTTCTTCTCTTATTCTATGAAGAAATTAATTCTTAATATTTAGGTATGGTATCTTAAAACTAATTTTTTTACCCAAATACCTTATGTTTTGTAGATCCAATGACATATTAAATCATTATAGATTGATGGATTTGGGGCCCTCAATTCTATAATTGTTTGTGACTAATGACCTCACTCAATCCCTATAAATATTTACGTTTTCCCTCAACTTATTTGTCTTTAATTTCCTACAATGTTATCCAAATCGAGATCATAATTTGGTGGTTACTTTTTCATTCCACTTTTCCTCTTATTAAGACTAAATTTTATAAACCCAATTTCTGATGTGGGTTTTCCCAAAAGTTATTTTCTATTTTCAACCTTTTATTTTCAAAGAAAAATTTCAAATTGTGAAGACTCAATTTATTGAAGGAGGGGAGAATGTAACACCCAATGGTTTCATAGTACGTTATTTCTTCAATGTAATTCAATAACTTGCACTTCACGCAACACCAGGTTTGAGCACAACGGAAGATTATGAAACTAACTGTTCAAAAGTAGTTATTAATTTAATTAACTGAATATTGAACAATATATATAATCATTATAATTTTAGAATCCATATTATGAGTTTCTTAGACATAATTTAAGAAAAAATTCATTTTTTATTCAGATAAAAGAAGTATTTATTTCAAACAATGCACTTTTAACGCCTTTTAATGATGAACCATTTCTAAATCCGATATTTGAAAATTTTATATATTCTATTTGAAATAATAAACTTCTTCTATTGAATCAGGACATAATAATTTAGTTTCAATATATTTTTGGTGTTTTTCTGATAACTTTCATATTTGGGTGAATAGTGAAAAATACTATATTTTAACTGAAAAAAAATTATTAATCAAAATAATTTATAGTGTTAAATTATAAATTTTAATGGTTTGGAAGTATAAATAGATTATATTTTTACTATTTAATCCAATGATGGACATTGTATGTAATTTCACATTGAGATTGGACATAAACAACTGGCAATCTTTGGAAAGATATTGTTTCTTAAAAATACTCCTTTTGGTTTTGACAACGGAAAATAATTTTAAATTAATAAATACAACTTATAAGTTTTAAATATGTTAAAATATTCTTAATTTTTGAATTCATAATATCAAAATTATCTTAGGGTGAATTTTTTATATTTTTCTGAAAACATTCAATTATTGATAAATAGTGAAAAACACAGAGTTATTGTTTCAAACTGACTTTTTATTAATATAATTATTTATTTTATTAAAATTTATTTTAGGTCAGAATAGATACATAATACCTATATATGTTCAATTTAATTTATTGGAGTCAGTTTATAATAATTTTAGATATATAAAAATTTTATTGATTTTTTTTAAAGGGCAAAGCCCAGGATTATTATTAAGAAAAAAAAAGTTCAAGGTAGTACAAAAAGGGGAATGTAAACAGACAAACATATCTCTCTTTATCATGGACGCCAAGTTTTTTCCTCACCTTTTCCCCTATGATACGTTCTTTTTCTCTCATCTCGTTCTAATGTTGGATGTTAATACGACCTCTTGTCCTGCCTCTGCCTCTTCCTCCACTATAAGATTCTTGAATCTCATTGGATTGTTGAAGAAGCGATTCTACATCTTCATCAGAACTGACCTCTTGAGCCTCTTCCTTCTTCTTCATTTGGTCTTTCTTTTCTTTCTTCTTTTGACTTCGGGTTTTAGAATGTTGCCATTCATCTTCCATTCCTTTCTTCTTCTGATCTTCATTACCTGAAACTTCCTGCACACAAACAGTTTCCTGTAAAAAAGGAACTCTTGCCTCCTTACTCACATCAGGGTTTTTCCTCAAAGTTTCTGGAGTTCCAGCCATGAGAGGTGCCACTAGCTGAGTGTCTATAGAAGGAAGAACATTCTGTCCAGCCTCCCCATGGAGAGACTCAGAAGCAGCAGTGCAGTTCTTTGTGAAAACATTCAAAACAGGGGCAGCCACCAAAGAGGGTCTGTTCTGTACTGAGTCCAGAACAGCCACCTTGGGAGACTGATCTGACCTTTCCATAGGGGCATGGTTAACAGCAGATGGAACGTTCGAATAATCCAATTCACTTTTAGCAACAACATCAGTAAAAGATGAACCAGGTAAAGGAGAGTCCTAGACTTATTCAGCCAAAATGGGCTGTTCTGAGATTCTTAAAACAGGATCAACACTCCTTGTAGAAGCAGGATCAGAAACAGGAGTATACATTATATCAGGATTGATTTTTTGTGGCTGTTCTACATTGCCAGGACAGGGAGGTTGCAAATCTGTGAGCACAGATTGCCCTTCTTCTACCATGGAAGCCCAGGATTTTTTGGGAGGTAACATTGTGGAACATCCTTGAATGTTCAGATTAGAAGAATCCATCCTTTTCTGATTATGAAGCATGTAATTTTGTTTGGGGCATGATTTAAAATCATGCCCCCTCATAGAACAGTTTGAACAATAGAGATTCCTCCTACATCTAGAGGAATCATGCCCTAATACTTTGCAATCAAAACAGAATCTAGGTAAGCTTTCATACTCAATTTTCAAACTAATTTCTTCCTCATCAGTAGATAAACAAATTTTGTCAATTAAAGTAGATGAATGATCCACCTCAACTAGACATCTGGCAAAATTCCCATATCTGGCCAATTCAGTTTCTTTATCCATTCTAATGGGCACCCCTATAGCTAGCGAAATGTCATAATGAATCCTAGGGTGCCATAGGATATAGTTTAAACCAAATATTCTAATCCAGACTTGAACCACAGATCTACCCATCTCTAAAGGGTTAAATGATTTGTCCCACTCACGGATGTGCAAAGCCCCAGGCTTGAATGAAATGGAGCCAAACCCCCAGGCTCTCAGTTTATGATCCTCAAAAGGAAATAGCAAATAAAACATAATTTTTAGTTTATGTGAGTAAAATTTCGAAAATCCAAGAGACACTGTTAATATCAAGGACTAAAATGTGGTTTAATACGATAAAAATAATTTTTGGTGAATAGTAATTTTTTACTTTTATTTACCACAGTTAAATGTAAATAGGGTAATTAAGTGTATCAATGATATTATTTTTACCGTAAAACTTTCCCTAATTCTAATGGATAGTATAATTAGACCAAAAAAACTTTAGGAATTAAATATGAACCTCTTGGGTCCACTTGGATTAGATTAGGTCATTTGTTATTATTTAATTCAAAGAAGAGTTTAAATAGTTAAAATCAAAGTTTAATAACACAAACATTTTTAATATAGGGTTATACAAAAGATAAATTCCATTATAAATATTAATTAGAAATATAAAAAGATTTTCTAAATAATGGTTTTTTATATATAATTTTTAGACATTATATAATTTATTATATTTATGACACAATGGTGATGTAGTAATTACATAATTAATGAAATCCTAGAATAATTGATATTATAAATATCCAAATAAATGTAATTTTAGACTTTTTATAAATTCCACTGTTTTACTAGGTTAATATGACATATTAGGGTTGGTTAGATGATTTTTTTTCGAAGTAATAATGTTGTTACGAATTTAGTAAAAACAAAATACCAAATAGAGTCAAAATTTTCATAAAATTGTTTTTAAAACTAATATTATATTATTAATAGATATTATATTCCTAAATATATACGGATCGGCCAAAGGACATATATAATGATATTTGTATCATTAATTAACCACTTGGGGTTCTCTTGGAAGTATATAGCATGTTTATTATACATATAATATAAAAATACTGGGAGACATGGTAAATGTCAAACTATTTAACTAAGATTAAAATCTAAAAGATAAGGTTAATATAGTGAACCTACCCTGTATAAAACCTCTTTGTTGAGTGGGTTTCGACCCATGCCCACCATATCATTTAATTTATCCATTTTGGAGCCATTGGAAACCGAAAAGGATTTAATTATAAAATAATATTTCTTGCTTTTCCTAAGGTGCCCCTCACCCCTCTTATTAAAGGGCACTCACCCTTCTCTCTAATTCACATCTTCAATGCATTTTGGATAGGCCAAACTCTGCCCAAATATCCTCTAAAATTCCCTAACATAATCCTAGAGGCCTTTGTTTATACATAAATCAATCTTAAAAAGACCTTTTGATCAAATCAAAAGGAAGAACCAGAAAAAGAGTTAATAATTTCACCACCCACTTTCAAGTTCTTTTCTTCTTCCACTTCTTCTTTCTTTGTTATTTCCATTCTAAAATTATACCACTTGTATCTTATATATACTATGATGTAATTATTAATATTTTACATCCATATTTATTATTCTATCCATCCATTTAATGACATGTCACTATAGGTGCATACGTACGGATTACCGTCTCTACGTCGTGGTGTAATTGTTATTAAATACATTATTATTTGGATGGGTATAATAATGATGTATAATTCATGTAAATAATAAATATAACATGATAATTATTCTTTATATATGATATAAGATCCAATTATATATTAATTTATTATCAAAAGTATGATATTGTCGCTCGTGCGTTTTACGGATTACCGTCTCTACGAACGCGATGAGATTCATTCCCCATCGTATCCATTCAAGACTAATTTTCATTAGATGATTAAATTTTTTTTAAAGACATGATATCATTCTGGATATTAATAATATACATCCCATCCATAACAAATATGAATCACATAAAAAATAATTTAAAGGAAAACGAATCTTTTAACACCCGAAATGATGATAATACTATGATATTATTAACAAAACAATGTTAAAAGATCTTATATGATATCATATTAATGTATATAATTATTGTATAATTTAATAAAAATTATTTCACCATTATACAGGAGGTTAACCTAACCTCGACCAAGGAAAAGTACAAGTTAAGGGTTAATTTCAGAATCTCTTTATTATATGAGGTTTTTTTACATAAATATCTACTGAGACCTCTTTATCATCCACATCCATGTTTCTTAAAATGTATTTGAAAACATTATTATTATTTTATAGACTATGGTTTAATGTAATTTATACCCTTGTTTTAATTTTATAAGATTTTTATAAAGGAATCTTTCCGTCGTTTTCTAAACAATGTCCTTTTTAACCTTTTCGACAAAATAAATGAAAGAATGTCATTTTTTAACTTATATGGCGGATGCACCTATTTTCTACCATTATAAAATCATTGAAGCTTCCCTTTAAAGATTATATGATTATTTTCAAAGTAATTGTTTTTTATAATTATGTGACTTTTAAATGATTTCAAAAAAGAGATATTTCTCTCAAATAGTTTTGATTTCATCAATGTCAACATCCATTGATTGATTTTAAGCTTATTTGAAGTTGATTTATAATTAAAAAAAACTTCTATATTGTATTGAAGGTTTTTTGATATGTTTTATTGTGGATGTGTTATTTTTATACCATTATTGGTTTATGGAGAATGTATTGACATTTCATATGCTTGTTTTAATTCGAATTTTTATGTTATGTTTAAACCTGTTCATATGAGAAATACATTGGACTAAGTAAGTGACAGGTGGAGCCCGCTATAGTTCCTCGATGCATCGGTAGGTCTCATTAGAAAAAATATTGTCTTGGCACAAGGACTTGAAAAAATCTTATTTGTAGTCTTGGAAAAAGGCCTTGACTATGTGGATATGATAGTCTGGCATTATACATTCCATCATAATTAAAGTGGTTATTGATATTGCATGTGATTATTAAAATAGTAGAATATCCATGTGAATACATAAATAGAATTATTTCATTTTATTTTTTCCATATTAGGCTCAAGATAAAGTTTACAAGGCTTTTGTTTTATTTATACATTTCTATAAATGTTTATGATTATTTATTAAATTTTCCTCTATATTGTTATCCTTACTGAGCATCTGACCCCACACCTTTCTATGTTTTATTTTTCTTAGGATGTGAAGAAGAATTTTATAACTGATATACATGGATAATATGTGGGGATATGAGTGTGGACTGTGGAGACAATGTTGTTTTAGATTTTCACTTTATGATGTAATGTATGACTTATGAATGTATCTATTGTTTCCAAGTCTACTAAACTAATCGGTCATTCAAGCCATGATCTTTTGTGATAATGCCAATGTTATCTAATAATGCATCGACTGTGGGTAACTAAGGTCAGGGCGTTACAGTTGGTATGAGAGGAAGTTTAGTACAATCTTTGGAAGCTATATTTAGATAAAATCTGATTAGAGCACATATACCTAAGATAGACTTTGAGGATTATTATAGAAAAACATCCTAGAATTTTGGTAATGTAGAGATTTTGAGGGTTTTTCAAGCAATAAATCTCAATCTAGATAGGAGCAAGTAGAGGTGGCACTGGCATAGATGTACATAGGGGTAAAACCTGAAAACACCGCTTTGAGCTAGACTCGAATAGGAACTGGTGCACGACAACGTGCCTTGCTGCACTCTTGGTTACGACACTTCTAGGGGATGTTCTTAGGATAATTCTCATTATCTTTACAAACAATTACCAAGGGTTTATCAGTATATACTTCCTCAATGAAATCAATTTTATGATTATGGATTATATCCATAAATAGTTCAATATACGTTAGGTATTTTACATTTTTTAATTATTCATTTCAATTCATAAACTGACCTAGTGTATGCCATTGTATAGAAATGGTGCCCAGTAGAAGGAATGTGAATTCTAGCAATACATATGATCCAAAGAGTAAGAAGGGTCATATCTTTCATGAAAATAAGCCAAAATTTAGAAGGGAAATTGTCTCCCAAGTATTCTCAACATATGAAGAAATAGTATCATTTCTTAATAAGATTAGTAAATAATTATATGAGTCCTATGGATTTGAAAGGAAGCAATTGAAGAAAAGGATGGAAGAGAGAAAGTTTGATAAAGGAAAAAGGGAAAAGATGAGTTTTCCCATATGTGATAACTGTGGGAAGAACCACCCTGGAACTTTCCTGAAGGGAATGTGAGTTTTTTATAAGTGTGGAGAAAAAGGAAACCATGTACGTGACTACAAGGGTAAGAAATAGGTTTCAAATGTACAATGATTCATCTGCAAGGACTTGGGACGCTATGTGAACCACTATCCAAATCATCAGAGTATTCCCCAAATGATGTTATTGGATAATAATCAAGTTATGATACTACCACATATGAGGTGGAATGATTAGAGTTCTTATGTTGTTATTAAATAATTATGTCATTTGAGTAATCTATCAATGATATAGTGATTATAATAATTATGGAGTATATAAGGATTATGTTGTAGTAATATTTCATTAAGGACTTGAGATTGTGTGGAACTAAGAAAAGTGACTCAATAGTAGGTTAATAGTTTTGAAAATATATGGTTGAGAGAATGATAAACCATAATATGGTTCTGATACTGAGGTAATGATTTTGGAATAATACATGTTTGATTTGGATAACATATATTGAATATTCTTGACTACATTAAAACTGATTAATTATTTGTATATTCCATCATTGTTTGAGTTTTCAACATTTTTGGACAGAAGGAGTGTATTCAGTATTCAAAAATGAAAAAGGGAGCATGAATATAATCAATAAGGTTTTATAGTAATTCAGGATGTTGCAGTATTTTAAAAGAATACATTATGTAGGTGTTGACAAGTTATTACATGGAAAAAGGATCTTCATTGTGTTTAACTTCCCTATAAATTTCAGACTGTGGGTTTTGACAGAATTATTTTGGATATATCTATTTTGAAATTATTTTTGGATTTCCATGAAAAGGACAACACGGAGGTCGGGCGGCAACCCGTCGCGTCAGGAAAAGCCGTGAGACTTGAACCAGCAACCGAAGTGGGACAAGAATGTATCACCTACCCCAGACCCATGTGATGTCCTGGATTAAATAATGTATTTTTTAAAGGCTCTGGTAGATGAATTATAAATTCATTTTTTAGAACCCTATACGTACAAGATAAATAGAATATATTTTTTAGTTCAATTATCTTTTACTGTGAAAGATGAGTTTGTGGTTGAAATTAGTTAACGAATGGAACGCTACTTGTCAATTATATATCCTTTTTTCTATTATTCTATGAGGAAATTAATTCTTAAACCTTATGTAAGGGATCATAAAACTAAAAATGTGTTATCCTAATGCCTTATGTTTTGTAGAACCAATGATATTTTAAATCATCATAGATTGATGGATTTAAGGCCCTCAATTATAAAATTGTTTGTGACTGATGACCTCAATCACTCCATATAAATAATTACTTTTTTCCTCCAATTATTTGTCTCTAATTCCCACCAATGTTCTCTTAATCAAGATCATAATTTGTTGGTTACTTTTTAATTCCTCTTTTCCTCTTATTAAGACTATATTTTGTTAACCCAATTTCCGATGTGGGCTTTCCCACAAAGGTATTTTCAATTTTCAACCTTTTATTTTCGAAGAACAATTTCAAATTGCGAGGAACCAATTTACTGAAGGATGGAAGAATGTAACACCCCAATATTTCATAGTGCGTTATGTCTTCAATGTAATTCAGTAACTTGTAATACACGCAACACCGAGTTCGAGCACACCATAAGATTACCAATCTAGCTATTCAAAAGTGATAATGAATTTTATTAACTGAATATTGAACTATATAAATAATCCCTATAATTTTATAATCCATATTATGAGTATCTTAGACATAATGTAAGAACAAATTCATTTTTTTCTGATAAAAGAAGTATTTATTTCAAATAAATCACTTTTACTACCTTTTAATGATGAATCCTTTTTAAATACAATATTTGAAACTTTTATATATTCTGTTTGACAAAATAAACCTCTTCTTCAGAATTAGGACATAATAATTTAGTTTCAATAAATTTATGGTGATTTTCTGAAAACAATCATATTTTGGTGAATAGTGAAAAATACTATTTTTTTAAAAGGTTGGATGTATAAATAGATTATATTTTTACTATTTAATTCAATGCTGGTCATTGTAAGTAATTTCACTTTGATATTAGACATAAACAAGTGTCAATATTTTGATAGTTATTATTTCTTAAAAATACTCAGTTTGGTTTTAACAGCGAGAATTAATTTTAAATTAATAAATGACAATTATATGATTTTTATTTGGTAAAACATAATTAATTTTTGAATTGGTAATATCAAAATTATCTTAGGGTGAATTTTTTGTTATTTTTTCTGAAAACATTCAATTATTGATGAATAGTGAAAAACACTCAGTTATTGTTTAAAACTGACTTTATATTTAAATAATTATTTATTTTATTTAAATTTATTTTAGGTCAGAATAGATACAAAATACCTATATATGTTCTATGTAATTCATTTGAGCCAGTTTGTAATAATTTTAGATATATAAAAAATTTATTGATCTTTTCACCGTCTTTTACCCATCTCATTGGAAAATTTACAAATTCACATAAAACATAATTTTAACGTTTTTGTGAGTGGAATTTCAAAAATCTGAGAGACATGGTTAATATCAAGGACTAAAATGTGTTTCAATAAGATAAAAATAATTTTGGATGAATAGTAACTTTTTACTATTATTTACCACAGTTAAAAGTAAATAGGGTAATTTAGGGTAAAAATGATATTATTATTACCCAAACACGTGTCTTAATTCTATTGGATAAGTATAATTCGACCAAAAACAACCATAGGATGAAAATATTAACCTCTTGGGTCCACTGGGATTAGATAAAGACATTTATTATTATTTAATTCAAACAAGAGTTAAAAAAGATAAAATCAAATTTTAATAACTAAGTTTTTTTAATATAGGGTAATTAATAAAATAAATTCTATTATAAATACTCAATAGAAATATAAATAGATTTTATACATAATGGTATTTTATTTATAATTTTTAGACATTACATAATGTAATTTATTTATGACAGAATGGTGATTGAGTAATTACCGAATTAATGAAATAGCAAAATAATTGATATTATAAATATACAAATAAATTTACTTTGAGACTTTTTATGAATTAAACAATTTTTATAGGTTAATATGAAACATTAGGGTTGGATATATGGATTTCTTTCAATAAAATAATTCTGTTATGAATTTATCAAAAACAAATAACAAATAGTGTCAAAATTGACATAAAAGAGTTTTTTAAAAAATATTATATTATTTATTGATATTCTATTCCCAACAATATAAGGTTCGGCCAAATGACATATATAATGATAGTTGTATCATTAATGAACCACTTGGGGTTCTCTTGGAATTATATATTATGTTTATTAACTATATAATATAAAAATACAAAGAGACACGGTAAATGTCAAACTATTTAACTAAGAGTTAAATCTAAAAGTTATGGTTAATATAGTGACCCAAACCAGACTAAAACCTATTGGTTGAGTGGTTTTGTACCCATACCCACCTTTTCCTTTAAATAATACATTTTTTATCCATTATAAACCGAAAATGGTTTTATTATAAAATAATATTTCTAGCTTTTCCTAAGGTGCCCCTCACCCCTCTTATAAAAGGGACTCCCCCTTCTCTATAATTCACACCATCAAAGCATTTTGCCTCAGACAATACCTACCCAAATATCCTCTAAAATTCCCTCATTTCATCCTAGAGGCCTTCCTTTTTTCATAAATCCAACTTAAGGAGCCACTTTGATCAAATCAAGAAGAAGAACCCGAAGAAGAGGTAATAATTTCACCACCCTCTTTCAAGTTCTTTTCTTCTTCCACTTCTTCTTTCTTTGTTAATTCTATTCTAAAATAATAACTCCAGTATCTTTTATGTACTATGATGTTATTAAAAATATGGTTCATCCATATTCATTACTCTATCCATCCCTTGAATGACATGTCACCATACGTGCGTACGTACGGATTACCGTCTCCACGTCGTGGTGTAATTGTTATTCAATAGGTTGTTATTTGGATGGGTATAATAATGATGTGTAATTCATGTAAATATTAAACATAAAATAATAATTATTATATATATATATGATATACCATCTAGTTATATATTATTTTAATATCAAAATAATTATATTGTTGCTCGTCCGTACGTATAGATTACAGTCTCCACAAACGTGATGAGATTCATTCCCCATCATATCCTTTC
Organism: Viscum album; assembly: GCA_963277665.1. Classification (NCBI taxonomy): domain Eukaryota; kingdom Viridiplantae; phylum Streptophyta; class Magnoliopsida; order Santalales; family Viscaceae; genus Viscum; species Viscum album. The sequence goes on along the minus strand of OY728126.1, from coordinate 1,388,149,278 downwards.
AACACTAATTTAATTAGATGATTAAAAAAATTGTTTGACGACTTGTTATCATTCTGGATATGAATATGATACATCCCATCCATAAAAAATATGACTCACATAACAAATTATATAATGGAAAACGAATGTGTTAACCATTGAAACAACGATAATACTAAGATATTATTAACAAAAAATGATAAAAGATCATATATGATATCATATAAATGTATATGATTAGTGTATAATTTAATAAAAATTATTTCACCATTATACAGGAGGTTAAACTACCATCGACCAAGAAAAATTACATGGTAAGTGAAAATTTCACAATCTATTTATTATCCGAGGTTGTTTTACGTAAGTATCTACTGGGACCTCTTTATCATCCACATCCATGTTTCTTAAAAATATATTTCAAAATATTCTTACTATTTTATTGAATATGGGTTAATGTAATTTATACCCTTGTTTGAATTTTATAAGATGTTTATAAAGGAATCTTTCTATCATTTTCCAAATAAGGTCCTTTTTAACCTTTTTGAATGAATTAAGGTAAGAATGTCATTTTTAACTTATAAAGCGGGAGCAGTTATTTTCCGCCATTATAAAATCGTCGTAGCTTCCCTCACATGCTTATAAGACTATCTTCAAAGTAAATGTTTTTTTATACTTATGTGTATTTTAAATGATTTAAAAAAAGAAATATTTCTCTCAAATAGTTAGGATTTCATCTATGTCAACATCCTTTGATGGATTTTAAGCTTATTTGAAGTAGATTTATTGTAATACAAAACATCCATATCGTATTGAAGGTTTTGTGATATGTTTGACTGTGGATGTGTTATTTTTATACAATTCATGGTTTTTGGAGAATGTATTGACATTTTGTATGCTATTTTTAATATGAATGTTTATGTTATGTTCAAACGTGTTTATATGAGGAATGCATTGGACTTAGTAAGTGACAGGTGGAGCCCGCTATAGCTCGTCGATACATCGGTAGGTCTCATGAGAGAAACTTGTTTCTTGGAACAAGGCTTTAACAACGTCTTATTTATATTATTGGAACAGGGCCTTGACTATGTGGATATTATAGTCTGGCATTATGCATTCCATCATTATGAAAGTGGTTATTGATATTGCATGTGATTATTCAACTAGTAGAATATATATGTGAATACTTAAATGGAATTATTTCATTTTATTTTTCCCATATTATGTTGAAGTTCAAGTTTAAAAGGATTTTGTTTTAGTTATAAACTTCCATAAATGATTGTGCTTATTTATAAATGATTCTGCTATATTGTTATCCTTACAGAGCATCTAAGCTCACCCTTTACATGTTTTATTTTTCCCAGGATGTGAAGAAGTATTTTATGACTGACTTGCAGGGATAGTCTGAGGATATATGAGTGTAGACTATGGAGACTATCTTGTTGTAGTTTTTCACTTTAGCATGTAATGTATGACTTGTGAATGTATCTAGGGTTTTCAACGATACTAAACTAATCAGTCTTTCAAGACATGATATTTTTGTTTAACATGCCAATGTTATGTAATAATGCACCGACTCTGGGTAACTGGGGTCGGGGCATTACATTATATCTTCTTAAAAAAACAAACTGCGTGGGTGAAAACTCAACCAACACTCTAGCCCGAACACAACTAAGGTGAAGGTATCACTAAGAAATCATTGGCACTGTGAGTTCAAAGGTTCCCTCAAGAATTCGATTCCAAGAAGAGATTTAGAAGTTACCAAAAGCCACTCAAAATATCACTGAACGCACTTAGAAACAATAAAAAAAAATCCACACACTCCGGGCCTCGGAATCAAGTGTCGTCAGAAACTGTGGACTCAAAAAGATTCTATATTATTTAAAAAAAATTACATGATATTTTTCCGGGCCATTTCATTTATATCTCACCTTTTTCTTATGCATGTCCTCTGGTTATCCTATGAAATATTATGTACTAGGGAATGTAGTGTTCATGTAAAATATTTTTTCAACAAATATGTTTTCAGTTTTATGTTCTAAGCTATTATTCAATGTTCCTAAGACGCAATGACAGTATACCTCTCAATATTCTATTTTGTATCAAGTGATGATTTTATGTGATAAATCAAGTTTAGGTAATAAAAAGAAGGTTTGTTATAAGGACTCACAAACAAAAATCAGCCCAAAGAATCTTAGGCTATCACTCCCTCGAAGTGGGGGAATGGTAGTGTGGGAGGCCATCCATCCATCCTTCCACCAGAATTCCTGGGAAAGACACCCTCCCTAGTGAATATGGGGGTGTTCAACACATTGTTCTCAACATGGGTGTGGTGTGTACATAAATCAAAAGAGTAAATGATTATATAAACATATATATAATACCAACGATAAAACCCAACCTATGGGTTCAAAAATAGGCAACAATTTCATGACACTACCAACACTGTGGCTACCTCTAAATTCACCATGACAAACCACACACCACAAAACCCAATTAACATTAACAACCAACTTATTTAACCAAACCCGTTCTTTATAAAAAAATTCTTCATATCATTCCATCACCAGATAAGAAACTACCAATCACAATGAATAAAAAGCCACGTCAAAAGTCATAAAGATAATGAATAGCCTTGGTAAATTAACCAAATTAATATTTTCTCTCAGTTTAACACCGACTCATGACAAAAAATATCTCGATCATGAGACAAGGGGTGAAGCATTATGAATTTCATTAATGGAGAAGCACCCAGACCCACATCTTCCATCATTCATCAATGTCATTCATAGCAAAACTCTCTGACAACCAATATAACCCCCATCTCGCAACCACATCCAATATAACATTAAACTACTGCCATTTCTATAGACCTACTGTTCAAGAATATGACGCCAAGACTACAATATCAAAAAAAACCACCCCCTGTGCACATTATATTCCACAACTGCATTACCCCATAGACTAAACGAAGAAATATTCATGTTTGACAAGGCATTTTTTATTTAATTTCACATATTAACCAAGGGGTTATCACAGAAATATTATTTTACTTGGGCATTCATTTATTAGAAAATATAACTGTATAAAAATATTCATAGGATATCATCTAACCATTGAAGAAACTACATTCCATAAACCCTTCTACGTGAAAACAAGGACCCCCAACAACTAATATTTTCAGTGAGTGGTTTTACCATAAAAATAAAAATATCAATAAGAAAACATGGAAACATTGTTTGAACATAATTTACATTTCCAATACATGGAAACATAATTCAGATAGTTTGATTATAATTTTTAATTTTAATTCAACTGTCCTGTCAAAATAAACATTCAAACACACACCTACAATATGCAAACACAAGATAGTGTTGAAGGGAAAGATAATTTAAATAAATGATGATAAACACATTCTTATTGCACCAAAAAGGGGTGCATATGCTCTAGAAAATGTATATAAGGAAAACATGAGCAAAATCTATGAAAAAAATTCATGAATCCTCGAGGAAGAATGGTTCAGGAGTCTCAAACCAGGGGAAATCCAAATGGAAGAACAATGGTAAGGATATTTTGGGTTTGTAAATGATCTAAATAGAGAATCAGTTTACATAAGTTTTCTATATTCCATTAATGGAGGATATGGTAGTGAAATTTGATTTCACTAAGTAAAATCCCCCATAAAAATAAAAATTTATAAGAAAATTATGGAATTTTAATCAGCCTCAAAGCCAATAAATTATGCATGAGACAGGACTAGATGAGGCACCGACAGATGAAATTTATGCTTCAGTATGTTGGAGACCATTCGGCGAGACACCACCAGGAATCTTACCATCCAGCATGAGGCACTGATGGAAGAACGAACAGCAGCGATCGACTACCAAGATGACACCACCAAGGTGACACCGCAAGTGTTAACCCGCTTGGGTGACAACACCAGGGTGACACACCGTAGGCTTGAGAAACTATTGTAAAACATGGAAAACATGGAATTTGTTAAAGTGTTAGAATGAGTTAACTTAATTACCTAGAAAAACTCAAACAAAATATTCTCACAAAGTAAGGGATAAGTGACGTTCAAGGAATTACATATTAATTTGGATTATATATTCATTTTAAATTTATTTTAAATCAATTAATTGATTCATATATTTTCATAATATAGTTATGAGTTTTCATAACCACCTACATAATAGCTAGTTTATAATTTATTATAAATAAAAATATTTTAATAATATATTGTTTTTTCGTAAGACACAACCTTTCATGTACCACAAGACAACTCATGTTTGTGTATAATATAATTATAATATGGTGTTGAGTATAATTATAGCTAGAAAAATATTAAATATTTCCATATATCAAAAGATATGTAAATTATTAGGGTGTAATATTCTCCCCACTATAATTAAACTGAATATTCATAATTTAAACATGATCTTAGTAATATGGGGACTGATATTTGAAAATAATAAATTATAAAAAAAACCCAAATTGTAAATAAGGGTAATAGCACATATTATTAACAAGAGGGAATAAATAATGTGAAGCTCATCATAGAACTGGGTTTTGTAATTGGATAAAATTAGTGAAAACATGGACATGAAGAAAAATATACTCATCAAATTCTGATAGAGAGTGATAGAGGAAATGTTCAACTTAAAGTTTATGAACACAAAAAATTAAACCAATATAATGAAAATAGACATTTTTATCATAAAACATTATGATACTATGATATATTTTTACGATATTTTTTCATATAGTTTATAAATTATTTTATTAAGGATATATGTAAATATACAGAACAGATACAATTATACTACCACTATATTATCCTTGTTCCTTGAACTATTTGACTTATAATCTTAGAATAGTTTTCCTCACATGGGTATGTGACACAGTAATATGTAAAAAATCATCCAATTTTCAATTTAATCAATTTCATAAATGGTTTACCATATGACCCTTCCAGGTATTATGTTCTAAATAATTAGAATTAGATCCAAGAAAATTAGTAGTATCCAAATTACTTCATCTATATCTACCATCACCTTATCCTACATCATTACCATAACATTAGGAGAATATTAAGGATTAAATTTCCCTCAACCATGTTTCTTCACAAAATTTCATCTTTTTACTAAATAACATTTATTGTTTATCCATAAAAGTCAATAGATTATTCTAAATAAATGATGAAGAATTAATGTAGTTATAGAATCCCTATTATTATTCAATAAACATTTTATTTACATGGAACAAACAAATGACCTTTTTGTGTTCAGTTCTGATGATATAAGGTACATAATACAAGAAAACACAAAAAAACAATTCTAATCCAATTTAAATGATTTTTGAATGGTTATTCGGATGTAAAATTAATGCATCTCATTAACTAGGGACATACATCAAATGAATGGATGGGAATAAGTCCTAGTAAGTGAAACCACGAGAAATAGTTTACAAGTGAAATTGAGTAATATCAATAAGAACAAGTGTATAACAATAAAATATCATAAAATGAAATATCATAATAGTAGTAACATGAATAATTACGTAAATATGTCACCAAAATCATTCAAATGATACATTTATTATCATATCCCCACAGATTTTCACCGACATGTCATTAAAACTACCAGAATTAGACACCAGGTTATTATAAAAAATATCATTTCAAGAGATTAAATTCGTTACCCAATGAATTGTATTAATATCAGAGTTCACACTCTATATTTCATAATTAATGTGATCCACATAGATCACAATTAATTATTTCCTAAATAAACCATAAGATACAACAGAAAATGGTTTCATATAAAAATCTGGGAATTTTAAAAAGTGATTAAAGACAAGATTGTTATGTCATTTCTAACCAATGGAGTGGAAATATGATTTTATATATGTCTATATCAAAATAAAATTAATCACATAAATATGTTTCTTTATTCAAAAAAAGAAAATATAAGTGAATTTATTGCAGTAAAGTGAGAAATTTTGAGGAGTAAATTTGGTAGCTTAATTGCTAGAAAAGGATTTCATGATATAGGGTAAAAATAGAGGGTTCAAGTGTCTCCCATTGATAAAAAATTATTGGGAATTAATGGAATCAGTAAAAAGAAATTAAAAGAGTGTGACCATAACATTAATAATATAAATACAAAAACTGTATCCTGAAATGATGTGAAAAACAAATATTTCCTTTACATTAAAGACTTAGTCCCTAAAATTAAGGATTAGAACATTAGTGGATTTATGTCCCCTTAGGAGGACTCCATAATAATTTATGCTACCATAGCTTCTTATAGGATTTATTGGGGGTTATGGAAAATTTATAAACTGCTGGGTATTTATAGAAACCGTGTCAGATTTGTTAATTAATTTCCAAATACAAGCCATGGAATCCTAGGGCATGTAAAATTGAAAAAATAGTGGGTTTCTCCTGGTATTTGGCCATATTTTTTGACACATGGGTTATATTTTATTTTATTTCAATCCAAATGATTCATCCATAATTTAATATTACATATTTTGGAAGGGAAATTTAAAATTTCTACAGAAATAATTTTTTTAATGTTAAAGATTCAACTTTAGGATTTGGAGAGTAAAATATAGGTTAGGAAATTTAATAATATATACTAAAACAATTTATATTAATAAAATTCAATAATTTAAGCCAATATACATTGGGTAATTATGTATTACATTATTATGTAATGATTTTGAAGACATTAAACGTATCAAAAAACTCATACTCAATTTTTAATAATCACAAAAATATAATGTATTTTACAAAATATTCATAAATTAACCACATCATAATATTGTGTGCTGATTTCAAACATGAAATAAGTTTTATCTTAATAATTTGGTAATATTATAAATCAAAATATTACATATGTAAATCCTTTTTTATTAAAAATAATAACCAATTAATAGTTCTTATTATAATATTTCACACTTGAAAAAATAACATTATTTTATCATTTTTATATAAAAAAGGATTTTTATAATAATATTTTAATAAAATAGTATTATTCAAAATATCTTAGTTTAACATTAAAATTTATAATTTTTTTAATGTACAATTTCATTTTGAAAATTCGATTTTTCAAATTCTACAATAATTTTATCCATAAAAACTATTCTTAAAATAGATATGATGGGAAAATAAATTTATATAAAAAATAAAATTACACTCTATGTAACTGAGGCCTTGAAAAATTACCTATTATAACACATACCTACAATATATGGGTGAGGACTGTAATGGTAAAAATATTAGGGGGCAACTCAGCTAACATCACATGAATTGTAATTTTGTCCAACATAGACTTCTCCCATAGGTGATTTCATTCATTTATCACTTTTTGAAGATCTCCCTGGGTTTGGTCAAGTGAGACCCCCAATAATGCAACATCAATCACGGGCTCTGAAAAAATGGGCTTCATACATCATGAACCTACAAGTTGTAGCCTTTATTTTTCCTTTCAATAATAATAATAATTTTTCTTTTCTATTCAAAAAATATATTTATAACAATAAAATTATTATTAATACTATAGTTTTAAATAGTCATATTTAATAATAGTTATAACTATCAAACAGTCATTAATTACTAATGATCGTATAATGGTTGAAACATAATGGTCACATTTCAATTTACAATCACATAGTTATTAAATAGATATATTTTTGTTGAGTAATAAATAATATAAGGCACATTTATTAGAAAATAAATTTCATTCAAAAAGTCTGCATTATTATATTCTTCCACCATTAGAAAATTTCATCCATGAAATTTCAACTCATTATTACAGTTTAGAAATAGTGTGGGTACTTCTGTATCATTGTCTGCTCAAGTTCCCACACCACTTATTCATATATAAGGTTCCTCAACAACACATTGATGATCAATATTTTATTGTTGTGTAGAGACTTATCACTATGGTGAAGTATCTTAACGTACTACTCCCCATAAGAGAGGTCATGTTCCAGTTGTACTACCTTAGATATCAGTACATGTGAAGTGTGAGGTATGTACTTCTTAAATAGGGAAATGTAGAATACTAGACAAACAAGAGATAGATTTAGATAATGTAAAAGTCGATATAAAAGTGCTCCTATGAGATTAAGGATTTAATAATCTCAAATTTACCTAGGGACATGCTTCCATTTTTTCTAAATCCACATGATTCTATTCCAAGGTGATATTTAATGAAATATTTTATTAACAACATCAATTTCCAATTCCGTTCAAATAGTTGTTATCATAGATCTAAACACGACTCTGAGTATCCGTATTATGTTCTTGGATGAGATGAACCTTCTTTTTTATATCTTGCACAAGATCAAGCACAAAATAATTCTCTCAACAAATTCATCCCAAAAATAGGAGTTATACATCACTTCCCATATTGGGCATCTCTGGATACAATTGTAATAGTCAAATGAAAGATGTTTTTTTTATGATAACTCAAATAATGGGATATTTTTATCCCATCCACCATTAAATTATAAATCTCATGTTTCCAACATATCCTCAACTTGTTTATTTTTTCCTTCATATTGGAAATTAGGTTGGGGGTGATATGCCATATGGAAATTCAATTAAGTATTTTGAATGTGTTCAATCCTACTCCATAATTTTTATATGAACCTTGGATCATGATCTGAAGTGATAGGTATCAAAAATCCAAACAATCTCAACATTTAATTTATCTAAATTTTGTATTTCTTGTAAAGAGATAAATTTACATGAATAATAGTGAAATGGGAATCCTTAGTAAGATAATCCATTATAACTCATATCACTTTGTATCATTTGGATGATTTCATGACTCTTGGATCAATGATCATTGTAATATTTTCCCACTTCAATTTCATTGTGGGTATTATTTCCAATACTAATTTTGGAATTTGTCTCTCTGATTTCAATTTTAGACCCACCATGCACATTATAGTATAGTCATCAATCTCCTATTTAATTTTATCCCATCAATAATGATCATGAATGTCCCCAAAAATCTCAATGACTAAATGATGTATAGTGAAATAAAATCTATGAGATTCATCGCTCAACTCCTTCTTTATTACAATAATATATGGAACACATTTCCATTTATGAAATTTATGTACACCATTTAAAACAATATTGAACTCAAGAAACTTCCCATTTTACACATCCTTAATCAACAAATGTTACAAAGGATATTCTATTTAATAATTCATGATCATCTATAGTAATGATGGTTGAGAAATCATTTGGGATAGGGTTGAAAATTTCACTTTCCTCGTGATTCCCTTGTCCAGAATTAGTAGGTTGTTGATCAGTGCATCTACTTGAATCATCATTATTTATAAAATAATAATGTATTTTCATCTTAATGCATCAAATGTATTTCTCTTTCTAGGTGTTAATGAAAAAAACCTTCTTGGTCTTTATGAAGTTTAGTCCATCTCCAATGTCCCATGTTCAATTCCAATGGTGTTAAAATAAATGTCAAAATTTTGTGGTCATTGTATATTTCATATTTATCCCCATAAAGTTAGATTCATTATATATGGTGTTTGTAACTAGAACAATTTTCTTATCCACATAGAGGATAGCATTAAAGTCACATGTCAGGACCCAATAACCAACTATATAATTCAAAATATGCTCTATCTTTCCCAATAATATTCTCTTATTAATATAGCTATTTAGGGCGTACACAATAGAACCAAACATTTTGCTATCTACCTCTAAAAAATAGCTTTTGATGATTTGATTTTCATCATCCAAAATTACTTGAGAATCAACATACATATGAACCATGAAAAAAATCTAATCAAGACTCGAAACAACATGGTTGAGGCCCAAAAAAGTATCTATGACTTCTAAATAAGTTTCCCAGAAATTTATAGTTATTATTTGGTTCAGAAATTCCAAGAATATATGGTTTATATCTCCAAATAAAGAGCCTAAAGGAACATTAAGTGCTAGGGTTGGAAATACTTAGACAATTCTAAAAGAGGATCCACAATATTTCTTTGTCAAGGGGGGATAAACTCCTTTTTTACTCTGGTGCCTCTATGATTTCCTAGGTTTTATTACCAGAAGAGAAGTTATATAAGAATTTTGTTTTTATCATTACCGAATTGAATCTTGTCACAAGCGAGGGTCCCTCATTCCTAATATCTTGCATAAAAGTATCCCCAATTAATAAACCCTCCCTAGACTGAGTATGTTTGTCATCCGTTTCTCTAAAAATATCAATTTCTTATTCATTAAAATGGAAAATGAAACTGTCTATCCTACGTACTGTGGACAATGGCCTATCAAATAGTTGTAATTAATTTTCCACAACCGGCATTCAATTATTGAATAAATGAAATATTTAAATCAAACACTCACCAATATATATATATATGATATTTATTAAATTATAATATTTTTTTAATTATCATATCTCATATAACTTCTTTCCTTCTACTCTATTTGGCATATTATAACTTCACATGTGTGCATAGTGGACTACTGCCGCACAAAGTGGTGTGGTTCATTTTTCACACTTAATTTACAAGGAAGGTTCACTAAATATATTTAATGAATTTATGTGATATATATTTACTAAAAATAGTTTTTTAAATATTATATCACATTTATCTTCTTAAATTCCAATTTATTGGAAAATAATAATGTCCCCCATGCGTATTTACGGACTACCACCTCTATGTAGTGGTGTAAATTGTTTTTTGTGTCATTTATTCTTGGATTATATTATTGAGGAATTTTTTTAATATAAATTATATATATATAAAAATTAATATTTTTTAAAGGTGAATTAATATTTATTTTCCTATAATTCTTTATAATGTGGAAAATGGAAAAAAGGGTTTATGGGTATGTACAACCTACCATCTTTATGAAAGGTATATACAATTTTAAATCTTAAAATATCATATATTTCAATAATTACATATATATAAGTAATATATATGATATTTATACATTTTTTAGTATTTTGTATATTTTTTAACCATGGTCAAATTAAAAGGTCCAATATTACTGAATTATAACCCACATGAAAACTAAGGCAATTATCCCCCGAAGTAGTGATTTTTACAAAGAATTGTTGATAAAATGGTGATAAAATATAGTAATAAATAAAATATTGTTTTAGGTGTATGAATATTTATATTCAATATATTTAAAATTCATCTTTTTTAATTTTATATTATGTTTAGAAACATTTCACTAAAGTTGAATAATATGTAAGGTTTTCTAGCTGACTTTTAATATTGTGGTATATATATCGTATTCACTACTAATTTATTTTTGTGGTCTATATAATGACAATTTTGATATTTAATATCAATATTAAATTTATATTCAAGGTATTAAATTATCCATTTGAAGTTATATATTTTCTGAATATTTTGATTTAGATATTAGCAAAGTGTTAAGGGTTTATTTCACAATATCAACATTATTCTGGATGATTTTTTTATTATGACTATTTTTTCTTGGATTATTATTTATTTTCACCATAAATGGAAAAAATTTACTTATTGATTGATTATTCATGAAATTTTTATATAATAGTATAATTTTTCATCACTTTGGTACTTACAATGACTAACAAAATAATTTTTTTAAAACATGACTATTTCCATATTTTTACAAAAAAAATTCCCTCAAATTAAATGTTTCATAAAAAGATTTTCAAAAATATCTTTTCAGTTTTAAAAATATTTATTATGGACTTTTTTTACCATTATTTACATTATAGAATTTTTGAAGCAGAATATTCATGTTGTTTTCAAAACCTAGCCCATTTGGATTTCACCAATGATATGAAACAATTTTTTTAACATGTATGACATGAATAAATTTCCTATAATCATGAAAAATTTATGCTTTATAAAATTATTTATATATATCAAAGGTTATATTCACTAACAATTACTTTGGATATATTTTTTGAATGATTATTTTTTAAAAACATAAAATAGAAAATTTAAATTTTTTTAAAAATATTTTAAATGATGTAATATTTTATTTTAATTCAGCAATGAAATAAACAATTTATTGATCATATGATCCACTATGGTTATTTTATATTGATATAATCATCATTTATTATTTGGATGTTTTATGATCTGTTTTACTGAGGATGTGCAATTTTTATAGTATTCACCATATTAATCTAGATGGTTTGTCATTATTTTAAATTTATTGGAGTAGGTATTAAAATATCATACGTTAGTTTTTATATGTGAATTGCAATATTGATTATGTTTCAGCCCTTCCATATTACTACTAAATTAGACATAGTATGTAAGGATTGGAGATTTTTTATAGATATATCATCCATACATCATTAAGTCTCAATAGATATAATATTTGTTAAAATTTGATTAGTTTCACTAAACATTATTAAAATGTAATTTGAATTTTTATGATAATATTTTTAGAAGGTCCAAAATTATTCATCACATAATTTTGTGATAAAATATTAATTTTCTTTTTGATTATACAATAAGTATGAATATCTTTGGATATGTATCATGTTTATGTGGTGATTTATTATAGACGTTGAAAAGTGCTCAAGTCCCAAAGAAAGATCCGCCCTGAAAAAGAAAAGTCATATTTGGAACCGGAGGGTTGGTCCGGAGGGCCTGGAGGTGTTGCGCTCAAAAAAGGGTGAAGGGAACGAATAAATATCTCCCAGGTGGAAGGTACCTAGATTCACGAAAAGTCTTGGAACCGATGCAAAATAATTTCGCACTCACGCCCCGCGTGGATGATAATTTGCGCCCCCGCCTCTGTCGCACAATTATTACGTGCCACCCAATTTTTTTCATCTTGGGTTTCCTATTAATAGAAGGAGACCCCCTTCCTATTCATGGATGAAAATTTTTAACCTCCTCTCATACACGTAATCTTCATTCCGCACACGGGAAATATGTATTTCAGGTAAGGTTCTTTTTCATGCCAATTCACCTCAGGATACGTGTTCACACGAGATACCCATGGATTAGACTAAACTCCAAAACCTTCAAGGTCCACCGCTTGCGTGCAATCACTTCCAGGGCGCGCAAGCCAGTTAAGCCCCATACAATCCTTCCTTTGCGAGCCCACCCCTTCCTTTGAACACAATCCTTTCTCTTGCGTGAAATCCCCTTCGAGTCTCACAGAATACTTCACCACCCCCTATTTCATGCATGAAACACTAATTTTGAGCAAACCCGTGGATTTCCACGTCGTGCCAATTTATTTCGTGCAAACCCCATGAGTTTCACACAATTCCCCGGGGCCCTTCACCTTAGTGCTCCCCGAGCACCCCCTTGTGTGGGTTCCTGATGCCTGTCTTCTAGGTGCCATTCGCAAGTGTCTTGTTCACCTCGGGCATCCGCATCATACATGGTTTTCCGGTACAACCTTCTAGGCTTGTACTATGTCACTTAAAAGTCCCTTGGACAATCCTTCCTGTTGTGGTGCTTCGCCTTTTGCTTCTTGGCATAGGGACGCTAACTGATATTACTTCTTTGTATAGCCACGTTAACGTGGACCCTTAGATTGTTCTCTTCACGACACCCCCTCAGTACGGCCTTTCCAATTTCTTCCCTTCAACAAGGGGTAGTGGGAACCATTTATGTAAGTCCTAGGGGTGCGTATCCAACCCACCTCATCAGAGCAGCTGGACGTTAAACTTCCATGCACCTCATCCTCAACACATCATTTTAAACTATGACCTGGCCCCGTCCCATGCATGCAGGGTCCCCCGCCTCAGATATTCTCCATGCCCACTCATCTCCAGGGGGATGGGATCATCCCTCACAGGGAATGATTTATTGGAGTGGCGTTTATCCCCAAGGAAGGGCATCCACCTTGGTGTAATCCCCTATCCTTCATTCCAAGAGCCAACACCCCTGTTCCTCCTCACTTCCCCGGTGCCATGGCTTGTGGAAGGCGTGATAGGGAATGGGCCCCCTACCCTATTCCTGGGTGCCAAATCCCTCTCCCAATGCGCTTTGTCACCCTCGGGCCTCCATCCTAGAGTAAGTTCTGGCACCATCGACCGCTCAACGCATAAGCCCTTGTTCACTTCCCACGACACACCCTTCGCGACATGATCATCAGGTCCCTGCAACCTCTTCCTTCTCACACCGAGCATGACTCATGTGAGCTTAGAGTGAGAACCGACCATGAAAAACCATGGTCTACCTCCGAGAAAAATACCCAAATGCCCACGTCCCACATGATGTTAAACTGTACATCCGAACTACGGGGACATTGATCCGTGAAAAGGCATGGTACGTAGGAATCCTTCATGAGGTTCAAGACCCACCACCATGGGTCGTCTCAGAGCGTAAGCCCCATCCATACCGAACTACGGGGACATTAATCCATGCTAAGGCATGGTATGTAGGATGCCTCAACGAGGTTCAAAACCCACCACCTTGGGTCATCTCAGAGCGAAAGCCCCATCCAACCTGAACTACGTGGACTTTGATCCATGCTAAGGAATGGTACGTAGGAAGCCTCTACGAGTTTCAAGACCCACCACCTTGGGATTTCTTAGAGTGTAAGCCCCATCCATCTCGAACTACGGGGACTTTGATCCGTGCTAAGGTAGGGTACATAGGAGGCTTCCACGAGGTTGAAGCCCCACCACCATGAGTCATCTAAGAGCGTAAGCCCCATCCAACCTGAACTACAGGGACTCTGATCCTTGCCAAGGCATGGTACATAGGAATCCTACACGAGGTTCAAGCCTAACCAACATGGGCCGCCTTAGAGCGTAATCCCCATCCAACACGAACTATGGGGACTTTGATCCATTATAAGGAATGGTATGTATGAAGCCTCCACGAGGTTCAAGCCCCACCACCTTGGTCCGACTCCGAGTGTAAGCCCCAAATTCCCCTATCCCACATGATGTTAAACTGTACACCCAAACTATGGGGAAATTGATCCGTTCTATGGCATGGTATGTAGTAAGCCTCAACAAGGTTTAAGCCCCACCACCATGGGTCGTCTTAGAGCGTAAGCCCCACCCATCCCGAACTACAGGGACATTGATCTGTACTAAGGCATGGTATGTAGGAAGCCTCCATTAGGTTCATGCCCCACCACCTTGGGTCGTCTCAGAGTGTATTCCCCAACCATGCCAAACTATGGGGAGTTTGACCCATTCTAGGGAAGGGTACATAGGAAGCCTCCATGAGGTTCAAGCCCCACCACCATGGGCCGTCTCAGAGTGTAAGACCCATCCAACGCAAACAACGTGGACTTTGATCCGTGTGAAGTCATGGTAAGTGGGAAGACTCGACGATGATCAATCGCCACCACCTTGGGCCGTCTCTGAGCGTAAGCCCCTTCCATCCCAAACTACGGGGACATTGATCTGTGTTAAGTCATGGTTGATAGGAATCCTCCATGAGATTCAACCCCAACCACCATGGGCCGCCTCATAGTGTAAGCCCCAATCCATCTGGACCCCAGGTCCCCATTCACATTGGTTCGTCATCCCCATGGGCCACCTTAGAGTGTAATCCCTGTTCTAGTCCCACATGACGTTAAAATATATCAGCCACCTAAAATACAAAGTCATTTATTCTCTACCATTGGGATACGTAGGAGGCCTCCACGCGGCTCAATTCCATCACTAATCTTAATCTCTCCCTTGAGCCCATGTGTCTCGGGAAGCTCATGCCCTAACCCGGAGGTTATAATTACTGTAGGTCCCATCCACGCATTCATTCTCACGGGTCACCTATTTAGGTGTCCCACCGTATCATTGAACTACGTAGATTTTGATTCTCTACAATAGGGATACGTAGGAATTCTCTTAGAGACCCAATCCCAAATCCATCATTCATCCTGATTATTACCTGGGCCGCCACATCCCGGTGAGATCATACCACTCCTAATTCCCCTTCACTACATTTGGGAAGTTTCCGACGTGATGACCCCAATATCGATGTTACCTCCAAGGGGTTCATCAATCTGATCCACTCTTATCAGTGATCCGATCAGTCTGATCTGTCACCGCTGGATGTTATAATTGCGGCATACCCTGTGTAAAACACTGGAAGTTGAGGAAAACATCAGATACATGCATATGGCATAAGATTTCCTGCATTCTATGTGGGATACCTCATGATTACGCACCCTCGACAATCCCTATAATAAGGGACAAAAGGCAGACATGCCATTCCCCAACGTCAATACATAGCCGGGATGCCAAAACGCGACTGGTCTTTTAACCAAAGGTTGCTGCCCTGATCGGACCCTTTGGAATGTCCTGATAGAAGCAGCATAATTAGCTAGTGTCGATGAAGATATGGAACTGGGAAGAGCTTCATGAACTATGTTTTAAATTGATGACGGAGACCCGGACTAGGTGACAAGCTTTGAGGAGGAATCCACAGAAGGATGAAACGACATCCCATCATCCGGTTTCAAACAAGTAGCTGACGTCCCTGAATAAGGAGCGGATGCCGCCTGCCTTTGGAAAGAGGGAATGCGGGGTAAAAGTAGTGTGTCCTTTACGTGACGGATGCGCGTGCCCTTGAGAATGCCTTGGAAATAGAAAATGGTGAACCCGACGTGAAGTTCCTCTACTCAGTTTGGAGACTTGTAGCATTCTGGACATTAGTGGATAAGGATGTCTTCTAACCTCGTTATCTGGTACCAGGTCCCAGTAAGCAGGCTTGACTTGAAACTCATCTGAAGTTGGGACAATCAAGACATTGATCATTTCGTTCTGCGACCCGGTTAGTGTGGATCCCTCTTACGAACCACAGAATATGGAACGACACTGGGGAACTGTGTGTCGATTCCTTTTCATAGCCGTATTAATGAGTTAATCTCCCTACTTCAGGAATCAAGTTGTTGCATATAGAGATGATTCATCTTCCCACCAGTGCAGGGGCAGGGCAAATTCCGACGCGGCTACCCCGCGTGGGTTTACCTATTGCACAACGGCTTTGACCGCCACGAATAATGGGCACCCACACCCCCTCTCCACATCAGAGATCATCCAAGGAAGGGTAATCAATGACCTTGTATGCAGGTACGAGGAGGATGGGGTCATGCCCACCAGGGATATGGCTCACTTAGACCTCGAGGAAGCCGCTCCTCACTGTCTACGCTTCCCCTGAGGGCCGTGTAGGGAGCTACTTTTCCCCACCCCAATGTTCAATTGCATTGGTAGCTTGTCCTCGGAGCGCCTCGACTACTCCCTCCCCTATGTCGATGAAGTAAAAGGTATCTGGGCCGACCTGATCAGAGTCCTACTTCAAGTACCCCAGGTGAGGGCCCCCACCAGGCCGCATCAACGCTACCGCCCAGTTCCGCGAGCCGAGGAACATGTAGTCTACTCTCCTGCACCACTGGCTCTAGCCCATCTGACCTAGTGCCAGCGTCGAGCATGAGCAGAAGAGGACGCCCGTTGTAGGGCGTCAGTGTCAGTAAGTAATGTGGCCCAAGCCACCTCTGGTTTGTATTCCCAAATCCATACATACTTTGAGAATGGGAATCTATACGCCTGACTCAGATCGAGGCCCCAATCACCCCATGGGCAGGTTTGGTCGACTCTCCTAGTCGCCTTTATAGGTGATGGCTGCCGTGGATCAATCCTCAGCAGTGCCGCCATGCGCAGAGGCTCACTGCATACCACCACTATGGAAGGTGTGATCCCTCCTTACTTCCAATCTCGGCTTGGATATCTGCTCCATGCCACCTTCAACCGAAGAGAGGGTCATCCCCGTGACAGCAATAATCCATATGGGCGTCTCTCCTGCGCTCACTACACTGGGTACGGGGTCACTCCCCCTACAGCGGACCGCGTTCATGGAGACATTTCATTTCCGGTCACTCACCAACATGGAGGTCCTACCCATGTCCCCGTGACGATCGGTGAAGGTCCTCCTCAGCCCAGCAATCAGA
Organism: Viscum album; assembly: GCA_963277665.1. Classification (NCBI taxonomy): domain Eukaryota; kingdom Viridiplantae; phylum Streptophyta; class Magnoliopsida; order Santalales; family Viscaceae; genus Viscum; species Viscum album. The sequence continues at coordinate 1,388,131,355 of OY728126.1, read as the reverse complement.
GAGGTGGAAGCCAACCCCACTTCACCAACACCATACATGGAGGTCCTCCCCGCGTCCCTTTATACATTTGTCCCGGTGATCCACGCACCCCATATTCTTTGGGTGGAAAAATTATCCACCCTGACACTAGTACAGTCGGAGGACCCCAAGTCGAAAATCATCCCTACGCTAATGAACCATCCAGAGGTAGGAGAGCAGGTCACCGCTGCGGCAAGAGGAATCCTGCGGAAGCCCAAGCAAGAATCAGGCCAGTCCGCTTCTCAGACTCCGAGGCGGAGTACGACTCAGCGCAGGAGCCCTCCCCTCAGTGCATCGAGTCGAGGGATGGGGAAGGAAAGAGGTGAATCAGCCTCATTGTCCCGGAATGCGAGATCCAAAAAAACCATGCTTCCCTCCGAAGATATATCTAGGAGGACGATACCCTAGCATGTCTCTAGGGGCCGACCATGCAGTCTCCACCATCGTCTTCGAAAGCACCCTCTACCTCAGTTCTATTTTGGGGGTCAATGATGGGAGAGATAGGGCATAACCCACCCCCAGCATACACTACTACTGGATCAGGAGATTTTATCGTCGGTCCATCTTATCGTGAAATGGCGGCCAGGTCACTGCAATCTTCAAGGGATATCCCAAGATTCGGCGTCCAATCAACCTGCTCTCCGTATTCTCCACCGGCCAGCCTTCCATCCCAGTGGACCGCCTCAACGCCACTACAAGTTCCTCAGCCACCCCTAGTTGATGAGTGAGGCAGTCAAAGGTCAGAACCTGGATCTGAGCTGAGAAACTTCTGGACTATCCTCACAGTGGGACTCTTCACTGATATGTTTTGGCCAGTCACAGGATGTAATTTTGGTACGCCAGAATCACTCACCCCGAAGGAGTATGAATTTTTCCGCCAGACCCTCTGGGCGACTTGCCTCTGTCTTCACCAGTGACCGGTGATTTATCCTGGGATCTAAGAGCTCCTAGAAGACATCAGCGAACAATGCCACCTGGTTGACCTGGCCGCAATCCCTATGGTCTGACACCCTGAGTCACCTAGCCAACACAGGGCCCTCCAGCAAAAATGTGTTCATAGTTTCCAAGTACTCTGCAAAGTTATTTAGGAGGCTACCCCCACATGCATGTTCATGGTTGGGGGTAGTATGTTTCCCTCCTATTCAACGTGTTTCACCGACAGCCTTACTCACTCGGTGGTAGTGAGGGAATGCCCCCGAGAATAGTGGCAGTCAACATGACCGATCTAACAGGAGAGTCGAATGAGGTGGGACTTCTCAATGGTGGCATCTACCCTGAGGACGTGCTACCACTAGACCCATCAGGAATGATTACTCTCTAGGAGAGGAACTTCCTAGGTATCCCTCCACCCACCGAAGCAATGGTGTTGTGCCGAAATTTCAGTAAAGGAAAAGATCATGTTGGGGCTTTCAAGCACTCCAACCCATCGGCCTTAGTGCAGAAGACGAACGAGGACCCCAAGAAGGTCATGCTGCACCAGCAGCTTGCTGAGCAGAAATAGATGGTCAATGAACTTTTGGTTGAACGCATTGCAATGCGGCGACCCGACTACGGTGATCCTAGGTCGGGGCATCAGGGGCAGGAACAACTACCCCCAGTGAGATTCTTCCAGGAAACCCTGATCATGCCATAATCGCTGACATGGAGGAAGCTGGGGCCCATGGAAATAGGGTGCGGTATGTCTCGCCGAACCCTCCTGTGCGGTTCGACAACCCAATGGATCCGGCCCTTGTTACTCCAAGGGCCGCACCACCAGTCGCTCCACGAGCCTCTAAGCTGGGTTACCGCATTAAAGAGCTTGAAAATGAACGTGTGGTTAGGGATCCTCTCTAGGACAGGGACCTGAGTCCAGACGATCCGATGGCGGTGCTCATCGCCTACATCGAAGCATTGGAAACATGACAAGTGGCTATCCCACATGACGGAAAACCATACCCGACATGAGTAGATGACATGTTGGCACCCCCGGGATTCGGAAATCCAACTTTCTCCCCCTTTAATGGGACGGGAGACCCGCCACAACACCTGTCCCACTTCATCTCGAGGTGTGGGCCTATTCTAGGGACCCCAGCGCAGCAGGAGGCCACCAAAAACAGTTTCATTGTTCAGACGCTGGATGGGACTGCATTCGTTTGGTACAGCCAGCTCCCCTTTGGATCTCTGATAAGCTGGGAGGTCCTTCATAGGCAGTTCCTTTACCAGTCTAGCTCTACCACCCAGAAAAAGAACATTACATACCTCTTCAGGTTCATGAAATGGACCTACGAGTGAGTCACAGAATTTATCGCCCGGTGGAAGGGGGTCACATACTCCCTTGACATGCCTCTTGCTCAGGACCAATTTCTGAAGATGTGTGTGGGTAATGTCAAGACAGAACTGGTTCCCTTCCTGATCACTCATAATTATCTCTGAGGGTTTTGAGACTTCTCGGATAAGGCCCAGTGCTACGAAGAAGCCCTGCAATAGCCTATCCAGGCACGCCTGATGCCCCCTACAATTCTGGCAAGGAGAGATGTCAGAGCTGAGCCCACCGCTGTGGCCTAGATAGAGGCCCCCAGGTAGCTAAAATTTCTACCAGTGGTGCCAGCTCTGCAGCTCTAGAGACCCAAATCATGATGTAAATGGACATTACATTAATTTTGTGGAATACTTAATACATAACAAAAATAGACACACAAGGACCGTAATAGTTTATTTTCTTTGGAAACTCAGAATATAATATTCTAATCGTGGTGAAAGAACTCCAACATCTCCCATAAAGATCTTCCCCTTTTTTTCTTACCAAAAATCGTTCTTTAAATCCTGGGGAAAATAAAAAATAAAAAGGGTGATCTCAAATGCTCAGTAAGGGTAAACATAGATAACATAAAACAATCCATAAACATTTGAATGCAAAAACATGAACATAAAATCTAAACATCAATATTTTGAGCAAATACATAAATCATGGAAGTACGTTAGGAAAATACCATAAAGGAACATCAATCATGACAAAATAGCATGGGAATAAAACAAGTGATTGTGGCAACCATTAATCACATGATATGATTTTCATATTAGCCAAGGCATTGTTGCCAAAATCATCTTAGTGGACAAAGTCCCTTTGTGAGTTGAGCTAACTCCTTGTTCCAGTCCTGTATCACTGAACTGGATTAAATTACCATTACAGCCATGTCTATATCATGAGATATATATATATTTACCCAATGCATTGGAGGGAGATATATATCCCACCCATATCATAATGTAATAACTATTACTTGTGTCGCAACATAAACATAAATCACTCATCATAACCCAAATAATAAAAATGGGTTTCATAAACATCATCCCATCATAACATAATCCATATTTAAAAAAATGGATATCATTTCATCATAAGAAATTCGAAACTGTATAAATCATAGAGACATTATACATGAGACATACAAATATGAAATAATGTCATCTTAGATAGAAAATGGATTTGATAAAACACTTGAAATTAATTCTTGAGGAAAATATCGTTTCTTCTTTGAAATCATTTTCGTTTCACAAAATTCATGGAATTTAAAAAGAAAATGATTTTTTTGAAAATAATCATAAAATCTTGTAGAGTAATATTTATGTAAATAGGGTGTTATGAAATCTTAAAAATCCATCTACAGCGTACAAGATAAAAAAACATTATCCTCTTACTTCTGTCAGAAAAGTCAAAAAGTACCTTGTATGAAAAACGACAAAAGATTACTTTCATATCTTTTACTAAAAACTCACAAAAGGGTAAAATTGGATTACAACAATTATAGGAGGATAGAAATAATATTACATGTTTAGGAAACATGGATGTGGATGATAAATATTCCCCAGTAAATTCTGAAGTATTAACAATCTCAGATAAAAATGATATTGGAATAATTATCCCTCACCTTAGGTCTGATATGCTTCGTACGTATCCGAACCTCCACTTCTTCGACCAACCTCATTTAAGATTCATCTTAAGGAAGTAAAGTGGGTCTTTTAAGAAGACAAAAACGTCCAGAATGTTTCTAGGGAAGTGGAGAATAAAAATGGGTAGGGGTTGGCTGAGCATCAAGGCTCAAAATGGTGTGAAGAGAAGAGGGAAGGGGTTCTGTTTTATAAGGGAGGAGAGGGGAACCATTGGAAATCTTAAAAATATTAATTTATAATAAATCTAACCCCACTTAAAAATAAAAAAAAATGACTCATATTCGATGATTAGATGAGATAGGGTTGTAATATCATCAACCAATAAAATTTAAACATATAGGGAATTTATTTTAAACATTATCAACTTGATTTATCCTTATTTAATCTATTAAATTTTATTTGTGGTAATAAGATTTTAAATTATAAATTGTTATAAATAATTACTTATGTCCTATGAATTATAAATAATTAAATACTTTTTGAAATTTTCAACTATATAAATTTCAATTTATATTTTTTAAATATTTTTGTGATTTTTAAAAAATTTAATAATATGTTATTTTTATAAAATAACAATAGTGTCAATTTTGACACTATTCATTTATTTGAATTTAAATTAAATCCACACAGTGGATATATTCAAACTAAAATATTTAATATGTTCCTAAAATGTCATAGTAATCTATAAAATTAGTGGAGAACATTATATAGTTCATATAATATTTATTTTACTATTTGTAATACTATTTATTTGATATTTATCTTAATAAAATAATTACTCTATCATTTTTGTATAATTATTAAATATACTTATTTGTTGAATAAAAAAAACTAAAATACTATGATAAAGATAAATCTTTTATATTTCATAAGAATACATTTAGTCAGATTTAGCTTCTAAAACACCAAAATTTTAAAACGGTATATTTATTAAAATAATGAAGGTGACAACTTTTACATCATATAAAATAAAATAATATAAGTGTCATAATCACTTTTATAAGACTCCAAATGGTCATATATTCGGTCATTTAATGATTATGGTGTATATATACACTACCAATATGTTGTGGTCAGGTTTTGAGCCCTTTAATATGTATTTCTATTTCAATAAAAACAATATTATTTATTTTTTTAGTAAATAAATAATTTCTGGATCATTAATGTATAAACTAATAAGGTAATTAAATAACTCTTAAAAATTATAAATAAATTACCAGGATAAAGATAAACATTTTAGATTTAAAATGATTATTTAAAACCGAATTTATATTCTTTATAACGTTATATAAAAAACACTTTAATTATTAAAGTTTGAGTGAGACATATTTCACTTTCCTTTAAATAAAATAAATTAAAGGTCTTAATCACATCCTAGTGGGTTATAATGGATTCCATTTTGACCAAAATACGACTTAAGATGAAATATAACCATCCAATTGTATTCAGACATGTGTTAGGGTATTTTTATAATATTATATTTACCCTTATTTACCAGATTTACCTTTTACTATGGTAAATAAAATTTACCGTAGTTACTATTCATAATGCCCAAAAATAAAAAGTAGTCTATTAATAAAATTTCAACCCACTGATTCCAAATATGGAATCAATTTTTCCAAATTCAATTAATAGATGTTTCAGAAATTAAATTAAAATTAATCACGTTGTCGAAAGAAAACATGTTTTTGTTTAAAACATTGCAAAAGATTGAATTGATTTAACCTATGAATTCAATGTAAAATCAATGATAATGAAATGCATTATCTTAAATGGTAAAAATATATTCTATTTATAATTTGAAACTTCTAAATATTAGAATTTAACGACAATAATTATTACGATGAAAAAAAGTTGTTTTTAATTAAAATATAGCGTGTTTTTAATATTCATTAAAATATGAAAGTTATCAGAATAATATGAAAATTTTATCCAAGGTAAAATTTTATATCCTGACTCCAAAGAATAATTTTATTTTGTAAAATTGAAATTATAAACATGTAAAAAACTAGTTTTAATGTTGGTGTGCCATCAAAAAGAGGCAAAACTGCATTTTCTTAAAAATAATTATTTTACCCGAAGAATTTATTTTATTCTCATACAATGTTCTAGAAAATGAGTGAGATGAATAATAATGTTATAAAATTCAAAACGTAGTTAATAATATTCATAATGGATAGTTCGTGATTATATTATAATCATATATCATTGTTTAGTGAAACCCAGTATTGCGTACAATACACGCTATCGAGGAAGGTAGCGATTACGTGTAATGCAAGCCATGTAAGGATTGCGTGTAGTGAAATATCCATTTGGTGTTTCCTATATCATAATTCAAAACTTATTTCATTTGTAAATTAAAAAAAATCTATACTTAATGTTGAGTAGAATAATTTCTAGAAAACGAACTTGAAATTGTGTGTAACATGATCCAAGAATATTATTGTGTATACTGCAAGCTAATACGGTGTCGCGTATAGCGCAAGACAATCATGGTGTAGCATATAGTAGAAGATATGAAAGAGATTAAATATGATATATCTTATAAAATCTCGGGGTGTTACTTTCTAGACCCCTTAAAATGAATCTCTCCCTCGAAATTTGTCAGAGTTATAAATAGTTTATTACTCGAAAGTTTTAATAGAAACCCACATCATAAAAAGGAATACTAAAACTTCATTTTAGAAAGGGATGTTAGAATCATAACGGTCACCCAAAGTAACTCAGCACTGGGTTTCCACATAGGACAACATAGGTGAAAATATGTATATGGAAGAAAAATATAACCATCATGTTTTGATGGAGAGTGGTAGAGAACATGACTATGAAAAAACCATCAATCACAAAGCCATAAATTTATGATGATTTAAGGTACCATCTAATTCATCGGATATGAAAACATTAGGACAACATTTTTGGATTACAAGATCTTTCCCTTTATGTTGAAGAATAATTAAATGAAATACATACTTGATTTTGGTATAATCTCACTGTTGTTTGTGCCTTGAACAATTTCCACATCATCTCTTAATGAAATGAAGTTCAATTTGACTTCCGTGAAGTGTTAGCATGTCATGCGATAGAATGATGGGTCATTCCATCTGTCTCAAACAAAAGGTTAGGAAAAGTTATCAATTATACATAAGTCCGTATATGGTGAGGATAATCATATATGATTCCAAAAATGGACTTATAATTCGTTTATCATACCACTTAATATAAAAAAACTACCTTCTAATAACCAGGGACTTCTTGTTGGCCAGTGCTAGGAGATAAAGGTCTGTCGCACTTTGATTGTGGGTTCGATTCACACAGCCTTGTCTGACGCGACGAGTTTTCACTCATGTTGTAGGTTGTCCCTTTTTCTAAAACACCATTATAATAACATTCCTGCAATAATATCGAGAAAAAATGTTCTAGCCTTAAATAATTCTATCTGATGTCCGACATAACCCTTTCCAATCTTTAGACTAATCCAAAATACATCTGTCCAATCTCAAAGTATATAGAGAATGATTACTGGAAAGGTCATATAACAAGAACGTGATTAACATCATTTATCATAGGATATATCTTGTCGTTCACATTCCAAACATGTGAATTACATAATCATGTGTTCTCTTGAAAAAGAAATTACCATAGAACCTTAGTGAAAACATGAATACTGTCAAAAGGTAACTCATTCAATATACCAAAATCCCAAAACATCTATATAATAAAACCATGATATAACTTATTCCTTATATGAGCTCATTTCATTTTCTCTTTATCACATCATTATGTGCATATCATCTGCTTTCCAAAAATATTTCAATCACTTTCCATGGTTTCCGGTACCATAAAATTATTGAAAATCACAATAGACCAATACATAAATATTTTAATATTCCACGATACTATATACAACATTATTTTTCAATCCCATTATATAAACACTTAATCATTCCAACACATCATTTTCATATTCAACATCGCCAGTAGTGATTGCATGTGACTTCCCTTTGCCCTTTGCCTTAAGTGGTTGCTCAGGTCGATCATCATTAACCCTTGGATTAGGGCATTTATTAGCATAATGCCCCCATTTCCTTGCACCTGAAGCATTGAAGTTTTGCTGGAGAGTTCTCTATAATCTTTTCTCCATTCACATCATTAACAAAATTTTTCCCATTACTTCTTCAATCAGCTGCTCGATGACCTTCTTTTCCACACTTAAAACATTTTCTAGTCCCTTTAAGACAATCTCCAACATGCTTCTTTCCACACTTTGAGCATAAGTAAACATTCATCTTCTTTTCACCATTATTCTGAGATTTCTCCTTGAACTCCATCTTTCGTTTCTTGTCTAAACCATGAGATGGATATGTAACACCAACTTCCATTTCTACCTTGATAGCACAACGCACAATTTCTTCATAGCTACTGAAGTCTCTTATAGCTAATGCCCTTCGAAGACTTGGTTTTAAGCCATTGAAAAATCGATCAACTTTACTTTCAGGTTGGATGATAAAGCCAGATACATACCTTGAAAGTCTTGTAAAATTTGATTCATATCTACCAACATATTCATCATTAATCTTCTTAATCTCAAGAAAGTCCTTTTCCATCTTTGTTCGAAGAATACGATGAAAGTACTTACAAAAAAACAAGTTCTTGAACTTGTCCAATTCCGTGGATTCAATTTCATCTTGGGGCCTTGAATTCTTAATTAGAGTCCACCACTGGTCTTCTTCACCTTCTAAACGTTAAAAATCTAAAATGACTTTTTCATGCTCTGAACAACGAAGTATGGAAAATATCATTTCAATGGTACAGAACCATTGTTCAGAAACAAGTGGATTAGAAGACCCACTGAAAGAAGGTGGACGTTGCCTCATGAAGGACTCAATAGAATATTGTTCCCTTCTCTACTCATTTGGAAGTCCAGAATGATTTATAGCTTGTGTATGTATGGAAATATGATTTTTTACTCCATCTCCCATCACATTTGGTTGTTCAGGAGGACAATCATTGCATTTCCATTACATTTATCAACACGATACCTTCAGGTTCCAGCTATCATCTAAAACCCAAAAAGAATAGCGTGAGAGGAAAAACTCATGCTAGGAAAACAACAGAATAAAGAGGGTGTACCTTCAATATCTAACTTCATAGGTTTAATTATAATATCGTTACCATAATTCTAGGATTATAACCTATACTTATACTTATCCTTAGGGACATCCCTAGACATACCTTAGAAATATCTCTAGGGATCTCACTAAAGTTTTCGCATCCTAGTTTCCAAAGGTTAACTAAACCATTCCTCTGATACCAACTGTAGATACCCAAAGCTTAACGTACATGGACATTACATTACTTCTGTGGAATACCTAATACATAATAAAAATAGACACACAAGGACCGTAATAGTTTAGTGTCTTTGGAAACTAGGAATATGATATTCTAATTGTGGTGAATGATCTTCAACATCTCCCATAATAATCTTCTCATTTTTTTCTTACCTAAAACCTTTCTTTAAATCCTGGGGAAAATAAAACATAAAAAGGGTGAGATAAAAGGCTCAGTAAGGGTAAACATAGAGAACATAAAACAATTCATTAACATTTGAATGAAAAAACAAGAACATAAAATCTAAACATCAAAATCTTGAGCAAAGACATAAATCTTAGAAGTACATAAGGCATATATCAGAAAGGAACATCAATCATGATAAAATAGCATGGTAATAAAACATGTGGTTGTGGAAACCATTAAGAACATGATATGATTTCCATAGTAGCCAAGGCATTGCTTCCAAGACCATATAAGTGGACAAAGTCCCTTTCTGAATCGATTTTACTCCACATTCCAGTCCTGTATCACTGGAAATGATTAACTTATCGTTCTATCCATGTATATATTGTGAGATATAAATCTTTACCCAATTCATTGGAGGGAGATATAGGTCCCATCCATCTCATAATGTAATCATTCTTACTTGTTCGACAACATAAACATAAATAATTCATCATAACCCAAAGAATAAAAATGGGTTTCATAAACATCATCCCATCATAACATAGTCCCTATATAAAAACAAGTCGATATCATTTCATCATAAGAAAAGTGAAACCATTTAAATCATAGATACATTATACTTGAGACATACACATATGAAATAATGTCATCTTAAAAAAATGATTTTGATAAAATACTTGTAATAAATTCTTGAGTAAAATATCCTTTCTTCTTTGAAATCATTTTCTTTTCACAAAATTCATTCAATTTTAAAAGAAAAAGATTTTTTTGAAAATAATCATAAAATATTGTAGAGTAATATTTATGTAAATAGGGTGTTATGAATTCATAAAAATCCATTCACACCGTATAAGTTAAAAAAACATTCTCCTCATACTTTGGTCGGAAAAGTCAAAAAGTACCTCGTACGAAAAGAGACAAAAGATTCATTTCAAATCGTTTACTAAAAACTCACCAAAGGGTAAAATTGGATTACAACAATTGTAGGAGGATATAAATAATATTAAATATTGAGGAAACATGGATGTGGACGATAAAAATTTCCCTGTAAATTATTAAGTATAAATAATCTCAGATAAAAATGAGATTGGAATAATTATCCCTTACATTAGGTCTAATATGCTTCGAACATATCTGAACCTCCTCCTCTTCGACGTACCTCTTTTATGCTTCCTCTTAAGTAAGTAGAGTTGGTCTTTTGAGAATACCAGAACCTCCAAAATGTTTCTAGGGAAGGGGAGAATAGAAATGGGTAGGGGTTGGCCGGGCATCAAGGCTCAAAATGGTGTGAATAGAAGAGGGAATGGGTACCCTTTTATAAGGGAGGAGAGGGGCACCTTTGGAAATCTTAAAAATATTAATTTATAATAAATATAAACCCATATAAAAACCTCTAAAAATGACTCATATTAGAATATTAGTTGATATAGGGTTGTAATATCATCAACCAATAAAATTTAGACATGTATGGAATTTATTTTAAACATTATCAATTTGTTTTATCCTTATTTAATCTATTATATTTTATTTGTGGTAATAAGAATCTAAATTTTAAATTGTTATAAATAATTAATTATGTGCAATGAATTATCCATAATTAGATAATTTATGAAAGTAATTGTAGACTATATAAATTTCAATTTATAATTTTTAAATATTTTTGTGATTTTTAAACATTTTAATAATATGTTATTTTTATAAAATAACAATAGTGTCAATTTTGACAATATTCATTTATTTGAATTTAAATTAAATCAAGAATGAAGATATATTCAATATAAAATACTCAATAGGTTCCTAACATGTCATAGTAATCTATAAAATTAGTGGAGAACATTAAGTAGTTAATATAATATATGTTTTACTATTTTTAAAACAATTTATTTGATATTTCTCTTAATAAAATAATTACTCCATCATTTTTGTATAATTATTAAATATACTTATTTGTTTCATAAAAATTAAAAATAAAATACTAGGATGATGATAAATTTTATATCTTTCATACCTATACATTTAGTCAATTTATCTTCTAAAACACCTAAATTTTAAAATGTTATATTTATTAAATTATGAAGGTGACAACTTTGACTACATATAAAATAAAATAATATAAGTGTCATAATCACTTTTATAAGACTCCAACCGGTCATATATTCGGTAATTTAATGCTTTGGGTGTATATATACACTACTAACAAGTTTTAGTCAGGTCTGTGAGCCCTTTAATATGTATTACTATTTTAATAAAGACAATATTATTAATTTTTTTACTAAATAAATAATTTCTGCATCATTAATGTATAAACTAATAAGATAATTAAATAACTCTTAAAAATAATAAATAAATTACCATGATAATGAAAAACATTTTAGATTTAAAATGAGTATTTATAACCAAATTTATATTCTGTATATCCTTATATTAAAAATACTTTAATTATTAAATTTTGAGTGAGACATATTTCACTTTCTTTAAATAAAATAAACTAAAGCTCTTAATCACCTCCAAGTGGGTTCTAATGGATTCTATTTCGACCAAAATATGACTTAGGACGAAATATAGACATCCAATTGTATTAAGACAAGTGTTAGGGTAATTTAATAATATTATATTTACTGTTAATTACCTGATTTACCTTTTACTATGGTAAATAAATTTTACCGTAGTTACTATTCATAATGCCAAAAAATAAATAGTAGTCTATTAATATAATTTGGACCCAATAATTCCAAATATGGAATCCATTTTTCGAAATTCAATACACAGAAGTTGCAAAAATTAAATTAAAATTAATCCTATTGTCGAAAGAAAATGGGTTTTTGTTTAAAACATTGCAAAAGATTGAATTGATTTAACCAAAAAATTCAATGTAAAATCAATGCTAATGACATAAATTATATTAAATGGTAAAAATATATTCTATTTATACCTTAAAAACATTAAATATTTTAATTTAACCACATAAATTATTATGATGAAAAAATTAGTTTTTAATTAAAATATAGCGTGTTTTTACTATTCATTAAAATATGAAAGTTATCAGAATATTATGAAAAAATTATCCAAGGTAAAATTTTATATCCTAATTCCAAATAATAATTTTATTTTATATAATTGAACCTATAAACTTGTCAAAAACTAGATTTAACGTGGGTGCCCATCAAAAGGCGGCAAAACTGTATTTTTTGAAAAATACATATTTTACCCTAAAAATTTATTTTATTCTCATACCATGTTCTATAAAATGAGTAAGATGAATAATAATGTTATAAAATTCAAAATATAGTTAATACTATTCATAATGGATAGTTCGAGATAATATTATAACCATATATCGTTGTTTAGTGAAACCCGGTATTGCGTACAACACACGCTATCGAGGAAGGTCGTGATTGCGTGCAATGCAAGCCAGGTCAGGGCTGCGTGTAGTGAAATCTCAAATTGGTGTGGCATATATCAAAATTCAAAACATATTTCATTTATAGATTAAAAAAAATCTATACTTAATGTTGTGTAGAATAATTTCTACAAAACGAACTTGAAATTATGGGTAACACGAGCCAAGAATAGTGTTGCGTATACTGCAAGCTAATACGGTGTCGTGTATAGCACAAGATAATCTTGGTGTGGTGTGGATTAGAATATATGAAAGAGATTAAAAATAAAATTTCTTATTAAATCTTGGGGTGTTACAACAGCCTCGCAGAGGCCCTCCACAGTGGGCACAGTTTCATCCTAGCAGTGCCCACCCTAGAATAAACAGGCGCCTCCGCATAACGTGCCTCCACCTTGGCTAAATAATCAAGTTCCACCCCCTCAGCAGGCTCTTCTAGCCCCCCATGAGGGTCAGGCTCCTAGATCCCCCTTTTTGGACAGAAGGAATCATACCTACTTGTTTGACGAGGCTCAGGTCCCCAGCAATTTCCAAAGCGCCATAGAGCAGAAAACAGTACGGCTGCATGAGTGCCGAAAGCTGGAAGAGGCGCATCTCACTAATCACCCAAAATACTACCCTTATCACCGGATCCTGGGGAACACCATCAAGAAATCATTTGTGATCAAAGACCAACTCCAGGACTATATTAACAAAAACATAGTCAGGTTGGGCCCGACCTCAGTGTAAGTGGAAGGTGTCTTTGTGGAATCAGATAGTGGTAGCGATGATAGAGGCGAGTGGAAGCAGGTTCCTGACCACGGGTCCCAGAAGTATAATTATTGGATGGCTCATAGAATGGTCACCCACGCCCATGGCATTATCTATGCATGCCGGAATCAGCCGGAGCCTTCAGAATCTGCGACCACCACTTCTGCATCCTCATCTCAGCCGACCTTTTCCCAGAAAAGCAAGCATTAGCGGCGCAAGAAGAAGAAACACACCCATCCAATTTAATCATTGCCCCACACTCTCGGCGACTTCATGCCCTCAGAGATGAGAATACCTCCCAGAATACGTTCATTGGTGGATGATTCCTCAAGTGACAGTCAAAGGTATGCTTCCATTAACACCATCGAGTTAGTAAATCCCTATTTATCTCCCGATGAGGGGGAGTTCAAGACAAACCTCCCTAATGTCCCATCCAAAATCAACGTCGGAAGAAATGCCACCATATGGGTCATCGGGGAACATCAGCTGGCACCTCCAGCCAGGCCGTGCATGCCGCTGAGACAACACAGCAGGCCCAGCGCAGAACTAAGCATGTGCAGCCTCTTCATTCAGTATCGACAGGTCAGCCACCTCCACCGTTTGGTCTATTGAATCAGGCAGAGCCACTTCGGCCATACTGTGACATAATTTTCCCTCCTACAGGCTGATCTCAATCCCCCAGTCCTCATCTAGCAGCTACCCTCCGAGCTCCGACTAGTGAGCAGCGAGATATCCCCAGTAACAGTCATCCACCGGTCCAGCCGGCAGGGCCCACCATTCCTCCAATTATAGAGTGGCTTCCTGTAAGCATAAGTCCACGCCTGGTGTAGAATTATGATGTTCTGAAGCCCCTCACTGGAATTCCAGCAAGGTTCTCCATCCTTGAAGCCCTTTTCCTGTTACCAGATATGCTCTAAGCACTCGCTGAGGCCTTAAAGATCCCCCTCCAGTTTGAGACAGAGATAGTAGTGGCAGAAGCCTTCCATACAGAAGTTATTGAGAATGCCGAAAGTCAGGCCGTCATCTCATTATCAAGAGAGGATGAATTCTCTACCATACAAGGAAACATCTGCCTACTATACATCATTGGCCAATTCGTTGGTGTGGAGGTTCTCCACTGTCACGTTGACACTGGCTCCATGATCTACCTTATCCCGACACAGACACTATAGAAGCTAGGGCTATCCGAGGATGACCTGACTCCCTCTGATTTAAGGATCCAAGGATATGAAAGGATAGAGTAGAAACTGGTTGGAAAAATTCATCTGAAAACATAGTTCAGTGGCCAGATTTCCAACACCGAGTTCATGGTTGTCTCCCAGGACAGCGCATACAACGCGTTGATGGATAGGCCATGGATCCACCTGTACAAGGTCGTCCCCTTATCATATCACCAATGCCTCAAGTACTCCCTTAATGGTCGAGTAGGTGTATTCCAAGGTGATTCATCTCCTTTCTCCTCTTGAGAATCCATCTACATAGACACTGATTATTACAAGAGCAAGGATAATGTAGTCCAGGGGAGCGAGGTTAAGCTCTTTGCCGCTACGACCGACCCTTGGATTGGTCTGAATGACGCCTATGTATTCCCAATCCATTAGATGGAGGCCACAACCCCCAACACGGGGAATTTTTTTTTCATTTCTAGGACAAGAGGGAACCATACACCCGAATCTAGGCTACTTCAGAAGATCACTTCGTATTCTTAATCAAACCAGGCTCCAGTGATCCCGGAGCCTCCCACTCCTGTCAGGTATTTGGACATCCGACTCATGGAAATGGAAGTATGTCATACATGTCTATTTCACTGAGATGGAATAAGTTGTCTCTGGCCAGCGTGCCACTATTGCTTTGATATAATCACGTGTGGCCCCTTAGGCCGAAGACTAGATGGGATCGGCCCGACATCATTCATAGCCATTGTCTCATAGGCGCCATAGTACCCCGTTGCAATGACCGCGACCACACAAGCTAGCAGGAGCCTCCCATCAGGGTTCGATAGCTCTGAAGCAGCTTCACCTACAGAATATCCCTCTCTATGTGGAGAAGAAGATATGGATGATGCCCCCCCTGCATTTGAGGAAGGCGTCTCAGTCACGGTCGATGAGTTGGTACATGTGAACCTCCGAAGCGAGGACAATCCGAGACCCACCTTGATTAGTGCCGCTATGCCCCTCGAGGAGAAGCATTTGTATGTGGAATTCCTCAAGAAGAATCATGATGTATTTTCCTGGAGTTACAACGAGATGCCTGGACTAGATCCTCAGGTATCCTTCCACCTCCTCTGTCTCCTGGCAAACCATCGTGGGTTCAAGCAGCCTCCCAGAATGACGCATCCGTCTCACGATGCCATGGTTCAGGCCGAAGTTGACAAGCTCATCAGATCCAACTTCATTAAAGATTTCCAGTACCCCAAGTGGTTATCCAACATCATGCCAGTCAGAAAGAAGAACGGGCAGATCAGATTCTGCATCGACTTCTTTGATCTCAATCGTCACTGTCTGATGGATGATTTTACCCTTCCAATGACAAAATTTTTTGATCGACACTACAGCGGGGTACCAATCCCTCTCTTTCATGGATGGTTACTTTGGATATAATCAGATCCAGATGGCCCATGAGGATTAGGAATCTACCGCTTTCATGGCGCCCCAAGGTACTTTCTATTTCCAGGTTATTTCCTTCGGCCTGAAGAATGCAGGTGCCACTTATTAGCGGGCCATGAATCGCATATTCAATCCAATCCTGGGAACATTAGTGGAATGTTATGTGGATGATCTAGTGGTCAAATATCACCTGCTCCAGGACCATCTGATGGATCTTGAGAAAGTTTTCAGCTTCCTCCGTTCCCACCACCTAAAGTTGAACCCGTTGAAGTGTGCCTTCGGGGTCACTTCCGGGAAGTTTCTTGGATTTGTTGTCCAGTACTGAGGCATCAAGATCTACCAAGAGAAGACCAAGGAAATCGTCCAGATGCCTCCCCCGAGCAACAATGGGGAGCTTCGAGGTCTCCAAGGCCACTTAGCCTACACACACCAATTCATTGCGAATCTGACGGGAAAGTGTAATCCATTTTCCCGTCTTAGGAAGAAGCGCATGGATTACAAGTGGAATGAAGAGTGTCATATCTCCTTTTAGAAAATCAAGTAATATTTTCTCCAGCCTATCGTCTTGATGCCACCCGTCTCTGGTAAGCCGCGGATTATTTATGTCACCGGCCTAGAATGATCCCTTAGCGCCCTTCTCGCCCAGAAGAACAATGAGTGGATAGAGAACAACCTCAACTACCGCAGCCGCCTGCTCCTTGATACGGAAACCAGATACTCTACCATCGAGAAAATATGCCTTATGCTCGTATTCGCTGTGAAAAAACTACGGAATTACATGCAGCACCATGAGTTACAGTTGGTCTCTCGAGTAGACCCGCTAAAGTACATTATGAATCGCCCTATGTTGACCGACCGTTTAGCGCGGTGGGAAGTAATTCTCCTGTAGTTCGACATTAGGTTTATGCCCTCAAATGCTATCAAGGGGCAGGCATTGGCAGACTTTCTAGATACCCATCCATCCTCTATGAACCAGTCTCCCGATCTGGATTTTCTTGATGAGGAAATCCTTTCAGTAGACCATGCCATCCCATTTTGGCAGATGCACATCGACGAAGCCACCCTGAGCTCTACCAGTAGGAGGCTCAATGATCATAGGCCCAATATAATAGGCATGGGTATCATCTTTATGACCCAGGTGCAATCTTTTCATCCATACTCATTGATCTTATCAGAAGGGTGCACCAACAACAAGGTAGAGTATCAGGCCCTCATAAATGGTCTCGAGCTAGCCCTTGAGATCGACGTGCCTCATTTTCATGTGAAAGGGGATTCCGAGCTGGTCATCAAGCTGGTCGATGGTCACTATGTTGTCACAAAGCCAAAGATCGTACCGTTGTTAGAACGCACTCTCCGGCTAATGGCCCAGTTTCCTTCTCAGCCAGAGGTTATCCATGTCCCTCTGTCACAGAATGGTCAAGTAGATGCTTTGACCAGCCTGGTTGCGTCGCTTGTAGAGACCAAACAATATGATCTAATTATGCACGTGGCACACCATAGAGTCATTCATCTCGATACCCCATAGGATGATGATGGCCCACAGGTAAACCATCTTACCGCAGGTGCCTCAAGAACCCCAGGTTCTCCAGATGTGGTGATCAATGTAGTTCCCGATTGGAGGACACCCATGGTTGAATACCTATAACATGGTAATCTCCCATTAGATCGGGCCAAGTGTGAGTGAATCCGACATCTCGCGCTACAGTTTACTCTCCAGAGTGGTCTCAGCCTTAAGAAGATTCTCTTTAAGAACGGGTTTGATGGTGTTCTCCTATGTTGAATTTAAGGAGTCGTGATTCCACAGGTCATGCAAGAGGTTCATTCTGGTACCTGTAGTTCCCACCAAGCCAGGCCAATGGTTTCCCAACAGATTCGAAGACTAGGGTATTTTTGGTCCTCCATGATCCACGACTACATAGAGTTCTCCAAGAGGTGCCATGCGTGCGAAGTTCATCCTATCTTTGTGAATCAGCCACCAAAGCCTATCCATAGTACAAAATACTCTTGGCCTATTATAGTATGGGGGGTAAGATGTCATGGGACAATAACCACAAGCAACGACTCGCCAATGCTGATTCATTATGACTGCTAGGAATTTCTTTTCCATGTGGGTGGAGTAAATTCCTCTCAAGGAAGTCAAGGCCAGTTCTATAGTCGACTTCGTGAGTTTCAATATCATCTATCGATTTGGTGTACCTCATTATATCCTCACCGATAATGGCACCAACATTCAAGATGCCGAGATGAGGAAATTGTACTCCAAGTACAACATTTTCTCCAACGATACCTCCCACTATCACACGTAAGAAAATGGCCAGATTGAGGCGTTCAATAAAACGCTCTCTAACATTCTGTACAAAATGGTTGGTCAGAACAAGAGGAGTTGGCCATATAAGCTCCCCAACGCCCTCTGGGCTTATCAGATGACGACCCGTAGTTCCACCCAGGTGACCCCATATTCCATGGTGTACGGAACGGAGGTCGTCCTGCCCATAGAGATTCAATTTCCCTCATTGCACACAGCGGTCTATGACCAGCAAGCGCTGGATAGAGTGGCTGATATTCGTCTGGCAGAATTGGAAGCACTAGATGAGAATAGGCTTCGCGCCTTGCACTACCTATAAAGGCATAAGATCAGGATGGCTCGTGCTTTCAACAAGAAGTTTCGCCTCTTCTCTTTCCTTCAAGGTGACTCGGTATTCGCCCTCAGAGCGCTAATGATCCCCGACAGGAAACCACCTTTGTTGGATCCCAAATGGGAAGGGCCTTTCATTGTTAATATGGTTTATCCCAATAGAGAATACTATTTGATGACCATTGATGGTGAGCGTATAAGTCCTCCCACCAATTCCATGTTCTTCAAGCAGTACTTTGCCTGATCAATGTGGTCCCGCATGACCCTAAACTGCATCAGGTCCTGCATGACCATAAACTGCATTTCGGTCCTCCATGACCATAAACTGGATTGTGGTCCTGCATGACCTTAAACCGCATTTGGTCGTACATTCGGGCCCCTAAGGACTTTCATGACTTAAAATGGACACTCTTCATGCATTGCATTAAACTGCAATCTAGTCAGGTCTTCTTGAACAAGGCCTAACTCAGTCCCCCTGGCCTTCATGGGCTCCAGCCCGAGTTCTTCCTGGAGAATACGGTGTGGTGTGGGATTATGTACTCATTCATGCCGGGTTGTTCACCGTGCCGTACACCCCCCTTCTATAGGGTATCATACCCCTAGGAGCCAATTTCTAGAACTACATGTGGCTTGATTCCCATTCATATGGGATATATAGGACCTCCTGAACATCTAGATTTTTGTTCCAGCCCCATCTCTTAAGATATCTCCCTGATCTCTTGGTCACCTAGGCCCCATGTCATGTCCCTTTCCATGAGGTTGATATATAGGTGTGGTACATGGTTTTTGGCACCATGCACCCCCTTATCCTGGGAATCTTCCATCTCTTGGCTGCTCTCAAAATGAGACCCTCAACCCATTGCAGTGGTCTTCCAATGTGTTATGAGAACTCTAGTCTAGGACCCAGAGTGTTAGATTCTACATAGGCTACTTCCTTCCACTTGTCAAACTTCATGTTCCCCTTCATTTGGGCCTCGTTATCTTTCACACCTGATGGGACCCTAAAAAACGTCCTGGATACCACACCTAAGGTCTCTCCTACAGTTACAGGCCAACTCCCACAAGGGATTTGGACAACAAATTGATACAAATACCACATTGCAAACATGGTCAGCAGTCGATGCTCATTTGTTTGTCCAAATTTCAGGATAACTCGACGGGATGCTGTGTTGCAATCATGGTCAACAGTAATCCTCTGTCTTCACGCCAGCCCTTTTGGGACTTGAATGATTGTTGCATGATTCACATTATTTTCCACCCCATCATGTCTAGGTGGAATCTCGACACTCTTGGCACTATCTCTCAGTGCACCTTCACATGTCATGGGGACAAAGCTGCAATACAACGTCTCTCGATGCTACCGCGATCAGAGCACTAAGACCATAGGCAAGGATCTTCATTAAGTGATATGTGCAGCTCAATGCTCATCCCCATGGGATACGTGGGATCACCCAAACATCTTTCTTCATGATCCAGCTCATATGGGAGTTAGTTTCTCTTTCCCCTTGTCCTTTGGCCCTCGCTATCCTTTTGGCCCGAGGCTCTTTTCCCAGAGGTGCGTGTGGTGATAATCTGAATCTCATCCACATTTATGACAGGTATGTTTTATCGTATTGCACATATTCCCCCATGTCCAAGCCAAATGACCTTAAACTATGCTTTTTGGTCCTACTACATGACCGTAAACTGTGATGATATCGTCCCAACCACACGATGAAAAATGGGACTACATTGTGATAACCTAATCATAGAGGACATCACGTTGGGTATCAGTCATTTACCATACCATTTGTCAATGCCCGTATATGGAATGATCATTGTGGTGATTCTTGGAACTTATACACATGGATGGTCACTCCACAAAAAAAAACTATTCACCTTAATGGACAAACAACATACATCAAATGCCGCTTCTTTTAGTGCGAGGACAAGACCCGCACACCCCTTTCATCCTTTGGTAGGTACCTTACCGTGTCATGCCAACCTCCAAGAACTACATGTGGATTGAATCATGTAGGAGTGCCTGGGAACTTCCCCACAGGCCCAACCTAATTTTCGTGTTTGGTCCCTTGACTGGAACACTTCCCCAGGGGACACAAGGTATGTTGGGCTTATGTCCTCATTCACATCGTGTTTCGTAACCACTTTACTATCTGTATCCAGCTCTCCTTACCAATCCTTTTTAATATTTCGATGACCTTAAACTAAGATCCTTTCCAGAACTACATGCCACTAGATTCCCATATTTATGGGATATGTAGGAACAGCCAGACATTTCGTCTCGGGTCCAGCCTCGGGTATTACCAACCCCAGTCCCCCTCACTGTCGGCCCCTTGTCTTGACATCTCAGGGAGTTGTGTAACTGCAGCATTTACCTGGAATAAGTTTGGGATGCCCCATAATGACATTGGGAAGTGACAGTTCTCCCACCAGAGAGGTCCTGTCTAAAAGAAGTGATGACCCATGACCAGATTGATGCATCCACCTGATGTTCTTCCACCATGGTGGTGTAATCTCGGGAGTATTGGATTATGTTCAAAAAAACCACAACTTCAATTCCCACACTTCGTGTTCCCCTTTATTCGGATCCTCCTCCCCTTTCAAGTTTGAAGGTACCCCCTGACAGTACGAATGCTCGACCTATGGTCTGCCTAGTATCATGGTCCAACGTTCTGGAAAACTAGTCATGTTTGGAGGGACCCCTAACAGTATGGATGTTAGACATATGGTCCGCCTGCGGTCCTGGGCCAACATTCCGGAAGACAGATCAGTGATATTTGAGTTAGGCCCCATGTTGGGAACATGGTCTGTGGTCGGCCCTCATTTGTTGTCCCCATTTCAAGCTACTACGATATGGATGCTGTGTTTCTACCATGGTCAACGGTTATCCTCCATAGTCACGCCCATCCCATAATATACCGAATTTGGGTAACATGATTCACCTTTTTCATCTCCGTATTTTCATATTGGTTCTAATGCCCCTCTCTTTTCACCACTCGTGCACTAGAGTACATTGAGAAGACGATACATCAATTGGTCTGAGGTCCTCTTCCTTTGGATCAGACTCCCTCTTATCCTTGGAAATCCGGGTTCGTCATTCGAATTCCCGAAGCTTGGTTAACGCTCCCATGATAAAATGAAGTGATAGTACGAGCCTCCTTTTCTTCTCACGGCCCACGTGATCTTAGTGACGGATTTCTATTTATTTCCGAATTATGGTTGATCATGTTAAGCCAAAGGGAAAATTATGTTATACAAAGGGGAAAGTAAGTAAATTTGTTCATACATATGGTTCAAAACAGAACGAAATAGTAAAAGAGGGACAAGTGTATGGGTTTGGAAAAAACATGAACCCTAAGGGTCGGCTTCTTGGATAGATCTATCAAATTCCGCCACCTTTTCGATGGTGGCCCCCAAGACTACCTCCTGTCCCCTGAGGACCCTCTCTTAATCAGTGGCTACAGAGCGCAGCTTGCTAACTCTAGCCTGTGCCCGTGCCTGTTCAGATTGGAGCTCAGTTATTTGACGACTCTCTTCTATGATTTGTTCTTGGGAATCTACTAGCCAGAATTTCAACTACTCCACGAGCTCAGATCATTTTTTCCATGAATAACTTCTACTCCTTTGCCTGTTCCTTGAGGTGTCAGACCTCCTGCTCTGCCCTCAGAAATTCCTGGGTACTCCCCGAATCCTCCTGGTATCGGATGACATCGGCGAGCCGGCTTCTCTCATGCATCTTCTCAGCCATGTATTCACAGACCATCAGGTGAATACATTTAGAGTCCGCCCCTCCAGCACAAAAAAAGCATAGATAGGTGTGGAGGGACCCCATCCGCTTCATCCATTTCCCCTAGGGCTGACTGATAAAACTCCGGATGCACTTCCACCCCTTGCGTCACGTCTTCCAACTCTTCTCGACCTCTTTTGAATCTGAATCGTCAATTTCTTCCGGATCAGTAGGCTGATGGATAGGGAAGATAGCCAACAGGGAAGCTGCATGGTCTTCCTCATAGATTCCCCCCAGGGGAATAGGCTCCTCAGCATCTGGGTGACCTTCCTCTCTCCCCTCGGTCCTGGTTGTGCCCGCGTCGATATCCGGCCCTGCACTGATGGCAGCACCACCGATGTCCACCGCTCCCTGCTCACCAATTGCTAGATCCAACTCATTTTTGGAGGCATGTTCTGGATGGGGACACACGTATTCCGTCGACGCGGTAATGGATGGTCTGGGCTTAGCAGCCCGATGAGCCTCCCGCGTAATGATCATTGTAAAGAAAAGGAGCACCCTGTTCAGTTGATACCACCAACAGTGAGTAACAGAATCAAAGCAAGGAACTTATAGGAACCCAAGGCATCAACCTGTAGTGCTTCGGCCACTACAGGAGCTCCCATGGAGGGGGACCCCTAAGTACTTATCAGCTCGGTATTGAGCGACGGGGCCCCACCTTTCCCCATTGACGCTTCCTCCCCTCCTTCGTCCGAAATGCTTGATCAGTGCCGACATGCTCCTGCGAAAGAGAGAGAAGGTGGTTTAAGGGATTGTAAAGGAAAGAGAACAAAAGAGAAGATAAGTGTTGAAGCATAGCTCAAGCAGTTCAGTCACATCCATATCGGATTCGAAAATCTCGCCGTTCTCCCGGAGACTCCCTTGGTGGGATGACCCTTTAGACCATTCACCTTTGGGATCCCCTTCTCTATCTGCATCACCTTCCCCTTATCCTTCTACCCACCCTCCTGTTTTGTCACCCTTTGATTCATCGATGTCATCTTCCCCTAGCGGAATCCTTTCCGGATTATGCTCCTAGCCGAGCAGCAGCTTCACCAAGAGAGGTGGCTTTGCATGCCGACCTCGTCGACATTCATATATGTCCATGGCCTTCAGGTGTGCATGCGGTCGGGGGAAGTCCACTCTATCGATGACCCAGATGAGCCTGAATTCCAGTAGCTAGATCCCATCTTACACGGTCTTCATCTAGAGGGATTCAGTGATTATTGACTGCCGCATGGTTATCCAGGCCGACCACAGCGTAGGGAAGACGACATCCTAGCCTATGGAGGCCTCGTTTCTTGAGGTGCTGCTGGTCCTCCTCCTCTAGAGGCACGCTGCCTACTGTCACGATGCTGAGGTTCCGCACTAGGGACCTTGAGCTGCCAGACTCGCATCTTCAAAATCCCCTCGGGGTATTATATGGTCCAATCATTGGCATACATAGTTGAGAGGCCGAAGTTGACTCCATTAGGAATAAAAGCGATGATGTCGCTGGAGCCGTAGGTTGGGAACATCATCCACAGCTGACGAAGAACACATGGATGCATATCCTCTCGGACATCTGTGTATAATTTCTTTGGAATTCTATGGAGGCATCCGAACTTCCTAGTGAACCTGGATGGCACATAAGGCTCGCAAAGAATTTTCCCATAAATCTGGGCCATGAGTACCCCGACTCTGATGCTCTGGAAGTACTCCTGCTCTAGCGAGCCTTTCCCATCGTCTATCAACTGACCAGTTGGGGTGGGGTATGGGTTGAAGGCGAAGTTGTTGTGGTTCCCTATCCAGATCTATACCCACTCCTCATTAAGCGTCATTGGAATGACCACAACAATATTCAGCAGAGAGGGTCGCAGGCCATTGCCCGGGGGATATATGGCATTTGGGAAGGTGTAGCTGCCGTAGTGAGCTGCAACCCAGCCATGATAGATCTGGGAGGGGCTGCATGCTATCATAGGTGATCCCCCTTTCGAGATGCATCCCAAGATGGAGTACAACTGAGCCAGCATGGGGACCCCAGGTTGAACCTATTGTTGGAATCCATGATGCCCGCTATCACCAGAGTTGCTGGACAGACGCCCATCCTTGCATCCCGTATAAGCAAGAGACACCCGCTCAGGATTGTGGCGAGGAAGCCGGCGTATCGGACATTCGGGTCTCGCGCTTCATTGATGATATAGACCCATGATTTTTATTTCCCCAACTCCAGGATCCTCCAGTTGAATCCACTCTTGCCCCTCTGAACCGCGGTTGGACACCGTATTCCCTACCCTGGCATATTGGCCTCCAGGTCCTTTTCCTATAACAGTCTGAATTAATCCTTGTAGGAGATGTCCTTCTGGAAGACCTTGACCTCCATATTCTCCTTGGATAACATCAGCAGGTTCCACGTTAGTATGGGGGTTCAAGACCTATCCCCCCAGATATTCATCGGCGGGATGAACTCATCGTACTGATGGCCCACCAAAGGGATGCCTTCGATGCCGTGGATGTCCTAGAGACTGATGCCGACTTTCCCATGGTTAAGATGGACTGTGTTGGTATTAGGGCACCATCGGGTGAACAACTCCGGTTCAAGAACAGGCTTCCGGTAGAAGTGGATCTGCAGTGTCCACACCACCTCGAACAGACCAATGATTCGCAGATCGGCCACAAATTGGTCGCATGTGTGGCGAACCCAGTACGCCCAGGTCCACTCACTGGTAAAGTTGCCTCCAGACCGCAGATCCATGTCTTGCAGCAAGCCTTTGGTCTCGTCAGTGATGCTCTGACAGAAAGTGATCACATAGAGGGTTGGTGAGATCTCCGCAATAGGATCACCCCCAACAATGGTATGGTCCTAGGATTCAGGAAATTTACATCCATGTGCCTAGTTTCTCTTGCAGGATGACAGTTGCTGGTGATGTTCTATCGAGGATGGTCATCTTCGCGAGTCACCCATGACCGCGGTGTATCAACCTCGAAGCATGATAGGGGAACCTCCTCCAAAATTCCAAAGTCCCATAGTGGAAGATTGTCAGACAAGGCATATTCTTTCTGTGAGGGAGTTAGCATGTTAAAGAGGTTGTGGTTCTCAGTGACAACCCTCTTTGCACCATAAACTTCTAGGTTCGCAGCCATTTCGTCCCTACGAGCGGCACCTTCCCCCTTATCAATAAGGATCACAACCATCTTCATCCAGGTGTTTCAAGAGTTGGCAAGAAAACTGGAATGTTGGGGAGAAATTGGGGAGTTTGGCGTGTAAAATCAGTGAATGGCGTGAAATTTCATGTCGTTGCATGAAAAATCCCAAATTTTCATGTAAATGGCCGCTAAATCTCGGCGTAATTATGGGCAGCCAAGCGGTTTTCGCGCCAGAGCAGGAGTAATTTCATGCACAAGAGCTCAAGGAAATTCGTGTGAGAAATGTCATACGGAGCCTGGGACCTGTGGTGGATTTTATAGGAATATATAGGGTTCCACGTTGTGCAAAAAGCAGCTTCGGCGCATGCCGGGTTTTGTGCGCCGTTCAAAAAATTTGCATGCACGGGGCCCATGAAGTCTTTGATTTCTTTGTTTCTCTCAGAATCGGATCATTATGATCTCTCACCGATCCAATACCGAGTGGGGGGGGGGGGATTTGTAGACGCTGAAAAGTTCTTTAAGTGCCGGATAAAGTTTTTCCTCGAAAAAGAGAAGTCATATTCATACCTGGAGGCTCGGTTCGGAGGGCCCGGAGGTGTTGTGCACAAAAATAAGGTGAAGTTCATGAAAAAATATGTCCCGCGCAGAAGGTACCATGATTCATGAAAATTCCCAGTGCCGAAGCGAAATGATTTTGTGCCCGTGCCCCGTGAGGATGATATTTCGTGCTGCCACCTCCATCGTGGAATTATTTCGCACAACCATGTATTTCGCGCCCTGGGTTTCTAATAAATAGAAGGTGACCCCCTTCCTAATTTTGGCTGAAAATTTTGAACCCCCTATTGTGTGTATAATCAGAATTCCGCGCACGCACAATATGGATTTAAGGTAAGGTTATTTTTCATGCCAATTCACCCCAATATCCGCCTTCGTGCGGGATCCCCATGGATTAGACTAAACTCCAAACCCTTTAGGGACCACCCCTTGCGAGCAGTCCCTTCCGGGGCGCGCAAGCTGGTTAAGCTGTCCGCAATGCTACCTTTGTTGGACCACCCCTTAATTTCCACGCAATCCCTTCTCTTGCGCACAATTCCCTTCAAGTCTCACTCAATACTTCAGCGCCCCCTATTTCGTGCATGAAACCTTGATTTCGCACCAGCCTGGGGCTTTCCACATAGGTCCCCTTTATTTCGCACAAACCCCAAGAGTTGCGCGCAATTCCCTGGGGCCCTTCACCTCCATGCTCCCCGAGCCCCCCCAACCCTCTTGTGCGATTTCATGATGCCCTTCTATTGTGTGCCATTCATAGGTGTCTTGTACACCCCGGGCATCCGCATCATACATGGTATTCTTGTATGACCTTCTAGGCTTGTACAAAAAACATCAAAGTCCCTTGGACAATCCTTCCAGTTGCGTTGATTTTCCTTTTGCTTCTTCGCATAGGCATGCTAACAGCTATTGCTTCTATGCATAGCCACGCTAACATGGACCCCTTGATGGTTCGATCTGCAACACCACCTCAGTATGGCCTTGAAGATTCCTTCCCTTCCACAAGGGTCAGAGGGAACCAGTTATGTAAGTCCTTGGGGTGCGGATCCAACCCACCACGCCTGGGATGCATGACATTAAACTACCCACCACCTCGTCCTCAACACATGACGTTAAACTGTGACCTGGCCCCATACCGCACACACAGGGTCCCCCCGCCTCGGATATTTTCCATGCCCACTTTTCTCCACGGGGATGGGATCATATTTCAAAAGGGGTGATTTATTGGAGTGGCGTTTATCCGTGGGGAAGGGCATCCACCTTGGTGTAATCTTGTAGCCATCCTTCCAGGAGGTAGTTCACCTGCATCTCCTCAATTCCACAGTGCCAAGGCCAGTAGAGGGCATAATACAGAATGATCCCCCTCCACTCTTCTTGGGTACCAAATCCCTCTCCCACTGTGCTTTGTCACCCTCGGGCCTCCATCCTGGAGTATTTCCCAACACCATGGTCCACTCAACACATAAGCCCCTCTTCGCTTCCCACGGACACACCCTTCGTGACGTGATTGTCAGGTCCCTACAACCTTTCATTTCTCACATTGAGCATGACTACCGTGAGTTTAGAGTGAGCACCAACCATAACACACCAAGGGCTGACTCAGAGCATAAGCCCCAAGTGCCCCCGTCCCACATGATGTTAAACTGTATACCCAAACTATGGAGACATTGATCCATGCTAAGGCATGGTACGTAGAAAGCCTCCAAGAGGTTCAAGCCCCACCACCTTGGGTTGTCTCAGAGAATAAGACCCATCCATCTCGAACTATAGGGACTTTGACTATTTCTAAGGCATGGTATGTAGGAAGCTTCCATGAGGTTCAAGCCCCACCACCTTGGACTGTCTTAGAGCGGAAGCCCCATCCAGCCCGAACTACAGGGACTTTGATCTGTGCTAAGGCATGGTTCGAAGAACGCCTCCATGAGGTTCAAGCCCAACCACCTTGGGCCGTTTCAGAGCATAAGACCCATCCATCCTGAACTATAGGTACTTTCATCTATGATAAGGCAAAGTCTGTAGGGATCCTCCCTGAGGTTCAAGCCCCACCACCATGGGTTGTCTTAGAGCGTATGTGACATCAAACCTGAACTACATAGACATTGATCTATGCTAAGGCATGGTGTGTAGGAAGACACCATGAGGTTAAATCCCCACCACCATGGGCCATCTCAGAGCATAAGCTCTATCCAACCCGAACTACGGGGATGTTGATCCGTGCTGAGGCATGGTACGTTGGAAGCCTCCACGAGTTTCATACCCCGCCACCTTAGGCTGCCTCAGAGCGTAAGGCCCAAATGCCCATGTCCCACATGACGTTAAACTGTACACCCGAACTATGGGGAATTTGATCCATGCTAAGGCATGGTACGTAGGAAGCCTCCATTAGGATCAAGCCCCAGCACCTTGGGACATCTCAGAGCGTAAGCCCCATCCAACACGAACTACAAGGACTTTGATCTGTGCTACGACATGGTTCATAGGAAGCCTCCAAGAGGTTCAAGACCCAACACCTTGGGCTGTCTCAAAGAATAAGCCCCATCCATCCAAAAATATGGGGACATTGACCAATTCTAAGGCATGGTACATAAGAAGCCTCCATGAGGTTCAATCCCAACCACCATGGGTCGCCTCAGAGTGTAAACCTCAATCCATCCGGACCCCAGGTCCCCATTCACGTCAGTTCGTCATCACCATGGGCCGCCTCAAAGTGTAATCCTCGTTCTCGTCCCACATGACATTAAACTGTTTTAGCCACCTGAACTACGAAGACTTTGATTCCCTACCATGGGGATACGTAGGAGGTCTCCATGAGGATCAAGCCCATCAATCATCCTTATCTCTCCCACGATCTCACATGTCTCGGAAAGCTCATGCCATAACCCAGAGGATCTACATCCTCTGGGTCCCATACACACGTTCATTCTCATGGGTCACCTCTTCAATTGTCCCACCATTTCATTGAACAACGTGGACTTTGATTCCCTGTGACATGGATACGTATGAAGTCTCCTCGATAACCAATCCCAAAGCCATCATTCATCCTAATTATTACCTGGTCCACCACATCCCGGTGAGATCATGACACTCCTCATTACCTGTCACAGTATTCGGGAAGCCACCCACATGCTGGCCCAAATATCGGTGTTCCCTCTAGGGGGTTCTTCAATATGATCCACACTTATCAGTGTACCGATCTGTCCGATCTGTCTCCGCTAGATGTTAAAATTGCGGC
The DNA here is from genome assembly GCA_963277665.1 of Viscum album. Taxonomy (NCBI): domain Eukaryota; kingdom Viridiplantae; phylum Streptophyta; class Magnoliopsida; order Santalales; family Viscaceae; genus Viscum; species Viscum album. The sequence continues at coordinate 1,388,101,829 of OY728126.1, read as the reverse complement.
ATACCCTATGTTAAACATGAGAAGATGAGGAAACCCTCAAATACATGACTATGGAATAAAATTCCCCATGTTTTTTTGTGGGATTCCTCGGGATTCCATGCCCTCGAGAACCCCTATAATAAGGGGCAGGAGACAAAAATGTCAATCCCCAGTGTCAAGACATGCTAATGATGCCCCAACATGACTGCTCTCCTAACCGAAGGTTGCTACCCTGACCAGACCCCATGGAATGTCCTGACAAGAAGCATCATAATTAACTTGTGTCCACGAAGATATGGAACAGGGAAGAGCTTCACAAACTACTTTTTAAATCTATGAGGGCGACCCGTACTAGGTGACGAGCTCTGAGGATGAATCCACAGAGGGGAGAACCGACATCTCATCATCATGTTTCGATCATGGAGTATATGCCCCTGAATAAGAAGTGGATGCCACCCGCCTTTGGAAAGTGGGAATGTGGGGTAACAAAAACACGTCCTCTGCATGACAGATGTGCGCTCCCCATCGAATGTGTCAGAATCATTTATGTAGAATTATTGGATCATAATTTATTTCTTCCATATTGTGATTACTTTATTAAAAAAATAGATTTTGTTTAAATTACATATCGCTATATCTTTATTGTTATCATTTATTAATTATATGTTACAATATATTATTACCCTTAATAAATGGCATATCTTAAAATTTTTATCTGTTTTATTTTCTGTAGGATACCAGGAAGTGTGTTGCGATTGATATGTAGCGATAAACTTACGAGTAATAACAAAATTATCAAATAAAAAAGTTATTTTATTTTATTGATTATAGTTTAAATTTTAGTTACATATCTATTTTGATAAAAATACTAAATTATTTATTCCATGAGTATGTGATTCCTTGTATTATATGCCAATTTAATGAAATTACCATCGAATTTGGGAAACTGTGGTCAAGGTCATTACAAAGAGAATCAAATACAGACACGGTACCCCTGACTCATTGTATAGATTTTGATTATGAATGATAAAATCCTTAAAGGAGGTAAGAATGTAGTGACTCTAATTATTATAGATTTATTCTATTTATATTTTCCTGTATATATATGGAATTATCTACATTTTCGGCAAGATTATTATGTGTCTCGAGAAACTGAAATTAATATTTTAAAAATATGAATGTAATTTAATTTACATTAATGAATAGTTTCAATATTTATATTTTTTTCCATTTTTGAGACCTCATATAGAAATTATAATACAATGGTGGAATATGTAATACATATTTTACACTAGAAAATACCAATGGTTGGTTATTGTTTGATGTATCGAGGGAGTTGACTTTTGGAAGGATTATTAAATTAAAATTAATAATCTACTTATTTATTTTGTGAAAATAGCCTAAATATAATAATCTATAAATACATATAATAATATTCATTAGGGTTATCCACATAACCCTAGGTGGATTTGAGAGAAGTGATAGGTTATCTTCATTAGAATATCAGATCAAAGAACGATGGATTATCAGATTAGGGTGGATGGAGAGGCACCAAACATAGATGGTGTTATTCATAAATTTTTAGCACATTCATCACTAATGATATATTTTAAATAATATTTGGACTTGTACTTTTTGATTTTTGAAATTATATTGATTTATTCATCATTTATTTAATTAAATTCTTCATGATATGTGAATTTAAACCCTTAACGTGAGCACGTTTGAAAAAATTAAATTGTTTATATCAGTTTGTAGTGGTTCTTTATTATGGGAAACAATGGTTTTCTTAATTACGTGGTTTCTGGAGGATAATTCTTCACCTATGATGGATCTTAAAAAATTTATGGTCATTTCTCCCCACCATTCTTTTTTTTTCTAATTGTTATCCCATGGTGTCATAGTTCCAAAATTTCTCGAAGTCCATGAGGAAGATCAAACCCAGGGTTTAATGGTGGTTAGGAGAAAGATGATTAGGATAGTGAATGTTTTATGAATCAAGATTATATAAGGGTAATGATTTATGTATATTATACTCAAAGTGGCTATGCGAGAGGTTTCATGTAAAGGGAAAATCCATGGGGGTTAGTGAGGTAGAAACCCAACCAGTGGAAAATGATCAGGCATATATGAACATAGATATGATAAATTGGAATGAATTGTTCTTAAAATAGAAATATAGGAAACACTATAGTGATTCATGAATATATCTATGATTTCTATGAAAAAACACAAAAACACATCACATACATTAATGAACATCATCCATATAGTTCAATTTATTTAGGAATAAGGGTTTTATGAGAAAAAAAGGCCGCACATTGTGTGGAACTTTCACACACCTAGTGATCCTATACAAGAAGATTTGTGTGAAGTCTAAGAGTACACGGGCATGGAAAGACTAATCCCCTAGGCACAATAAAAGGTATAGTGATGTATCTATATAATGGGACTCATCCAGATATGTAGTCATAAGTCAGAGTACATTGGAAAATACATATATTCTTGGGCACATGATATTTTATAGGCAAATTACCATGGGAACATGGGTAGGGCTTAAGAAGTGAGGAAACCCAATGTTACACATAAAGCATATTTTATATACGCACATTTTCATTAAGTCCATGTGGGGGAGAATACATGGTCAAGGTGACCAGGCATTGTCACATTGCATGAGACCCTTAGCATATCTTGTATACATTTCACTAGAGTTTTCAACATATGTATTTCTTCTATTGAGGAATGAAATTTTTTTAACTTGGATCCCTATCTAGAGTATTTTAATTATATTAAAGATGATCTTATCCTTTGTAATATATTTTAAAAAATTACATGAGTTGTTGTGACTATGATGTTTCATTAGGAAACTATTAACTGAAAGTGGTGATGAGGTGGGATATTATTAGAGATTCCATGGTAGGCAGCCACCATGTCACAATTGGTTTACTGTATCCCATATTAGACTCTAAAAAACTGATAATTACCCTATAACACAATTGCTGTTGTGCCCTATATTTATTGATTCTTTCCCCCAAATGATCTCTGGTGTGATTCATTTCCCTACCAAGTGGCACCCCATATCATAATAGGTAACATCTCATCCATTAACTGAGTGGATCGCCCTAATATTTTAGGATTAGGTACCTCTATATATCAACCTACTGAGTGATACCCCGGTATTGTGTTAAGTAATGGGTATATTGTTCTCTATGTGGTAGCCACCTATCACACTAGGGAACATATACTCTATATATTTTGTCTAGCCACATTATCATACAAGAGAAAACATCTTCTATTTTTTGTTATATCCTATTAGGATATGGAGTAGTTGAAAGGTGTGGGTAAACCAAATGGATTTCTTAGACAAATTTTCATGATGTTGGGAAATGGAATTAGACCATTCGAGCAATATGAACACTCATCGTCTTCAGATGTACTATATAGATGGAGATCTAATTTCTCTCCCATATGAGTTTCTTTATAAGAATATATGTATTGGGTTTTCATTTCCCACTTGATAAGGTTTGAGAGGATTTTTTTCTTTCTATTTCTCTATTATTGATTTTCATGGCATAATACTAGGTAGGTATATAATCACTCCATCATAGGATTTTCCCACATGTTCCATGTCTTATGTAAGTGATGGATAGTTCATTACTGATGTTGATGATTCATAGTGGTACCATGGATGAATATAATTTTTTGGTATTCTAACATTGAATTTTGGAGCTAAGATCATTTGATTATTTACTTTATGTAGTTATATTCAGTTTGGGACTACATTGATTGGTTGGTCATGTATTTTTACACTTTAAATGTTGATCTATAATGCGTTTCTCTATTTTATACCTCATATATTTTTATATTCCATGTTTACAATAGGAGTTAATATATTTTTTGAATCTAAATTTTTTCCAAGGTCGAGGTGGGATTCTGGATAATATATCTATTTTGTATACAAATTTTTATATGATTCTATATTTGAATTCATTGAATATTAATATTATTTTATATAAGATACATTCCAAAAATTAATGATTGGTGAATTCTTATACAGGATAATAATTTGAGAAATACCAAGGAAAACACAACAATTGGGGAACAAAATTTCAATTCTCCCCACAAGAAAATAAAAGTGGAAGGACACTTGATTTTTGAGAATTTTCATGGAGTACATATAAGGTACAAAATTGGGGAAGTATGAAGAAATAAGAATTCAATCACTAGTTTTTAAAGTCACATGATGTGTAGAGGTTATGAAATATGTGTAAATATTTATGTCATGAATATATTATAGGTTGTGATATGAAAAAAAAATTCCTAAGGATTACATCACATCTAAATATAGTAAACATCTTGTAATTCCTTGATTCAGTGAAAACCACTACCCTCCAGTGGATCTTTGGACAATATTTTATGAAATATTCTGACTAGGATGACTATATAATTCCCTAATTGACTCAGGGAAACCATGGGGGATAATTATGAGGCTTATAAAATGTTTATTCTAGCCAATAGATAATCATTCCATCCAATGTTAGAGGAGTGACCATTGGGAGGCTGATATAGATAAGATTTTCATTCTTTTTTTTCATTAATTTTATTTCTTATTCTACAATGTAATATTTAATGATATTTATTTTAATTTCAATATTTTTTTCATTATTCTTTTATAGTTCTTTCTTTATCAACCTCTCTTCTATGAGAAGGGTTTAGTCATCGTTGGTGATCAATGGATGATGGCTACCTAAAACCCATAGGAGAGAGAGGAATAGATCAAAGGTGGGGGGGGGGGAATAAAAGAATAGTTTTATTTGTATCTTCTAAATATAATTATTTTATATGACAATATCATTTTGTGAATATGAATATATTTTTTTCTTCATTAATTCATTAACAATATTTTTTATTAAAGAAAGAACTCCAACACGATTGAGATAATTTTTTCTTGAATATTTAATTTAAATAATCTTAAGCATTTTGAAATATGAACTTAATGTAAATTAGATATTTTGATTCATCTAACCATGATGGATTGGGATTCTGGGGTAGTTTTATGGGAAATGACAATTTATTCTATCGATTAAATTGTTTTGTTGTGAAGATATTTAATATAATTATTTAGAAATTATGTTTGAATTAATTTATTTAACAAAATCACTACTGGAATCTAATCCCCCTATTTATTATTTCTCTATTTTAATTTATTTATTTCAATTAAACCATTAGGTTAATAAAATCATTTCTATTTTGGAGAAGTTGGAACATTATTCTAGAGTTTTTATCATTGTGTTCCCTGAACTATATGTGTTCGACCGCCATGTCTACTATACTACACCGATGTAGTTTTTATGGTTTGTGTTAATATAAATGTCTAAATTGACTCATGCCTAGAGTTAATGACACCTTTCAATACCACCACAATATTATAGGCATAATAGGATAAAGAGTCACATTTTATATTATTCTTCATCAGTGCTTGCCCCATCCCCTAGTATATTGGATGGGGTCACGATGTTGTGAATACTCAATTTTCAATTTTCCTAGTGGTCTCTAGTGGGCCAGGACATTAAACAAATAATAGAGGACATTATCATACATTGGCATTGATTTCATATAATATCATAAAAAATAAAACTATACTCATCAACCATAAATATAGAATTTTTAATACAAAAATTTTGATTTTTTTTCAATACCATTTTCATATGTCACGTCACTGTATCTTCTATCCATTATTGAAAATAAAATAAACCGATTAATTCAGGGTTCTTTCATTTATTTTAATCAATCTAACAACATTTGTTTTATGGAAAATGGGATTCACTTCTCTGTTTTCAAAATAAATGATTGTTCTTCATGGTTCTTTTTGTGAATAAAAATTAGTTCGTCTACTATAAATTTATGTGGGATAAAAAAAGTATAAAAAATTTCATATATAATCAATATTTATTATGTTTTCCATTTATAACTTTGTATTCGATATAATTTAGATAAATTATTTATTTTTAAAAAGGGGTGTGTATAAAATAATATATTGAGAAAAGTTTTCCATTACACACTTCAGAAAACATATCATAAATTCCAAGTGAAAGATTAATTTTTCCACCTTTATATGAGCTTAATAATCAACCGACTCCCCTTTCATATATATGGCCTAATTATTATATGGAAAATAAATATAATTATGTTACCTCCATTTTAAACATCAGTTGAGATGAACTAAAATTTTAGATATTAATGGAATAATCCTAAATAGAATATTGTTTATGTTCTCTTCCCATAAGTTCCCCACACACTTCATTTTAACTATCCAAAAATTCAATAAAATAGTCTTCAAGTTTACAATATTGATGATCATCCATTTTTGAACAATTAATGTTCTTATAATATTTGTAATAATCATTGTAACTTATTATCTTTCACTTTTTTCATGATGATTTCTTTGACAACATGATTAAGAATAAATCTCCCTCAATGTGTGCACAAAATTACCACAAATGATGTAGGATAACAAGGTGAACACCTATGAGATTCATATTATGTGAACTATATTTGTGAATATTCAGACAACCCATAGACTCATTTTCATTTTACATCGAACATTATCATGATTAAGAATAATTATTTTGAATTTCTTATTTACATATTCTTCATTTGATCTTCCATAAGGATTATTAATTTTTTATGTTAACTTTATTGTGTAACTTATTATTGTATTCCTCATTAAATTAATCAATCAATAACATATTTATATTTCCCTCTTTGATTGATTATGGTTCTTCCATTAAATATAAAATTACAATGCTTTTTTTTGTGGTCAATGTTATATATTTTCTTTCTCATATGTAAAAATATCTTCTTATAATTAGTGAAATATTTATAATTATCTTAAAATCATATTTGGATTAATTTTTTTAGTTCATTTTATCCATTTCCCATTAATTTACAACTATTCTTATCCCACAGAAAATAGTTATTTTGTATCCCTACCCTCCTTCAATCTTATTTATGGTTTTCTATTCACATGAGAATAATGTTTTTCCATGGTAGATCATACAATAATTTTATTTCTATGTTACCAAACTTGTTACATAACTAATATAAACAATTAATACATTTGAATCTATTACTAGTGTGAAGATTAATTCTCATCATTGGGATATGTTTATGTTTAGTGGGTATCATTATTTATTCTCCCACACTACCCCATTAATTTTGGACTTCTTTGTTATTTAGATAATGCTATATTCTTCCAAAAAATAGTTTCTTGATTTCACATAATCCTATTGTACCAAAAGCATAAAAGAAATCTTATTCTTTTTCTTGTTGTATTAATATGACATTATTTATTACCTTATAATATCTGATTTTGACTTTTTTTATTTGGTGGATCATTGTGGGAGTTATTTATCTTAATATTATTATTATCAATCAATATGTTTTTTGGATTTATTACCACTTTTATACACCCACAATTTCCCATATTTGTTTGAGTATTCACATGCAAATTATAATGTATTAGTAGATGTAGAAATACTTATGTTATGGGTTACCATATTCAATGATCTTGTAGATGTTTGATCAAGAGAATACTTTTAGTTCTTATTCCCATAAATATTTGATTATTTAGACACATGAGTCTCATAAATAGTTTTCAAATAATAATTAATATTTTGGGACTGTCCCTCTTTTTATTTGGGTTGGAAAATTCATATTCTCAGTATCATGGGATGTTGCAACATATATATCCATTGAATTTACCAAATAAACATCTACTTCAAGATATTTTTTACTAATGAAAGAAATTTTTATCCCAAAAAATGGTAGTTTCACTTACCAATCAATTTTAATTTTATTCATTTTAATGTCATAATGTCTTCTATATTCATTAATCAAGGTGTAATGTTTATTATTTTTACCAAGATTAACATTTAATTGGGATAAATTGAAACTAATAGTTGTTTATTATGATTCTTATAATTAGTTTAAATTTTTAATATATTCCTCAAGAATCATGGACTTTTATTCTAAAAAATATTTTAGACCTTTTACCTTACTATTTCTTTCATAAAAAGGAGGATTTATGACATTCATTGAAACATTGTACAATGTTTCAAGTGTATGGATTACATAACAAAAAACATGTTTTATAATTATTCTCCAATAATCATTCCATTTAAATTATTATACAATTATTAAAAAAAATTCATTTCAAAGTTTCAAATAATCTACCTTTCCTTCAATAAAGTGTGTGATAACATTTCACCTTTTAAATTTCACTGCATGTGTTGCCGCTTGTTTATTAGTTTCCTCCCTAAGATATAATTGTTTATCATTTTTCTCCTAAAAAAGTACATATGTTACAACTTAATAATTAATATTAATTATATATCCTTAAAAATGATGGTAAAATTCTTTTATAGTTTTCATATACTGAACTTCTTCCGGAAATTTATACCTCTGTCTTGTTTCTCCAACAAAATATCAATGAAAACTAATTATAAAAGTGGGTTTTGATCTTCTTCTTTCATCATTGATATTTTTACTAATAATATTGAATCATTATTATTCGTTTTTTATATGAATAGAAAATACATTCATGTATTAATCAATATAAGGGGAGAAAAAGTCATCCACCTCATCCAATAAAGAATCAACAACAAACATTCACATAATATAAATTATATAAATAAAACTAAAGAAAATTATTGATCCAAAAAGTGGTTTGTATACACTTTGATACCACTGGTAGATCCCATCTGGATCTTGTAGAGACACATGGATTTAGTATAGATTATTATTCCCATCATCTTATAGAGTATTAATATTTTACAACTACACCATTTTAGTGTCAATCCACAAGAATAGTTAGTAGGAATAGAAGTAATAGGGTTTTTTAATAATAACAAGTAATGTAGTTTATAAAAGATACCACAACACATAAACATTTTAACGATGTATGGTATATTGACATACTAACTATTTTTATCGAAAAATGGTTGTTTCATAGATTTTCATTTCAATATAACATTATAGTCATTAAAAATTTAAAAAAATTAACCAATCATCATTTTGGAAATTAAAAATATTATTTAATTAGTGATGTTATTTATATTGGTACACCCTGTTATTCATTGGAATTGTTTATGACTCCCCTTGCAATTCATTAATGATTTTAAAAACCCAATCTAAAAAATCTGTTAAAAATAATGGATGTCATTAAAAATACATAATAATATTTTTTCTTAAAATATGGTCTTCCAATGCTACTATATAAATAGTACTATTTGAATGGCATCCCTATACTCTTCAAAAAATAGATTATGAATCAACCACTCCAACTCATTGCATTTCCAGAATGATCGATTGAAGAACACAAAAAACACCTCTAGTTGACTTGTTCCACAATTACAAAATTATCAAGTAGATATTTATTATATCAATTATGTTACTGGTATCAATAAATTGTGTGGAAGGGATGCACACAACTTCATTAATATTATTTGATGCAATAAATCATTTTCAGAGACTCCAAAATTTCCCGTACTAACTCGTAATTTTCTTTTTGTGATTCTCAATTTCAATAAATAATTTGATTAAACTATTATAATATGAAAATTGTTTATAAATACTAATCATCTTCAAAGTTTTTCCATCATTATTTATGATGTGGGTCAATATATACATGAATATTTCACAATATATATTTACTTCATACAATGTATTTACAAAATCCTTGTATCAAATCATTTATGTAGTAATAGACATATGAATGATATATCATGTTTCAAACACACTATTTTTTATATTAGAGATGAGGGAAGGTCCTCATAAAATGAGTTTCTCATATCACATTGTTTTCATGGAAATAATAGTCTTCCCATGACTAAGTCAGGCATTGGATATCCTTCTTAACCATCAAAGGATTCTTGTGTATTTTTTCTTCTTCACATACATTTGTACGTGGAAAACCCATCAAAAATAATATTTTGTTCCCAAAATCAATACATATCATTTAGTTATTGTCAATAGGAATATATCCTCTACTTATTGATAATAACATAGGCTCATGTGATGTAAAATTCATGTTAGAAAAGGGATTCATCGATTAACTTCTACAAAAAACACATTTAAAGAATGATCTGCATTATTGGATAAATGAGATCTTGATCACATAATTGGAAGCTAAAAAACAAAATTCCATTAAATAATATTCATAAGATAAGAGAAGTACCATATTTGTTATCTTCCCCTAACATATAATCATTATTTTTATATTATCTCTATAAATACTTTTGAATTCTCAATGATCTTAGCTACTCTTAAATTTATCATTAAAGGTATTATTTTTTTATCAAATAGTGACAATGAAATTGAATGTATTTTATCCTTCATGATATGATTCTTATTTAGAAACATTTAACTCATTTTCATGTGATAAATTCATTTATACATGAACTAAAAAATCTACAGGATAATTAAAGGAATCACGATGACCCATTGATGTTGTAGGTTCATTTTAATTATTTCTGTCATTTGGTTTTCAGGAAAGAAATGAAAACATACATGCATGGTCATTTGGAATAAACAATGAAATTAAACCAAATGTTTTTCTTCATCAAATGTATAAGTTCCATTATGAATAATCACAGATCAGCATATTCTATTCATCCATGGAATATGCATAATGGATTAAAGTACAATGTTCTTCAATCTTGTCATGATATTTGAAGGTTAACTTGAAATATATTAATGCAGAAATGATATGTGGTCGATCCAAGTGTTAGGGATTTGAAATAAATTTATATAAGAAAACTTGAATAATTTCTAAAATTAAGAACATGTGTGGGATTTATTGGAAATTGGAGATTCATTTGGTCATATGTTTGATGAAATTTCTGTAAATATTACAAACGCCTAAAAATTTTCCATGATTTTAAATCCCACATATGACATCACATTATACTATATTTAGATTATAAATATTTCACTTTCTGAATCTAAATTGATTAGGACACAGAGTCAATACATAGATAAACAGTAGACAAAATTGTAGGGATGGGCTGACCTTATCTCATCCATGATCTCCACAACTACACACCTTGCGGGCAATATATATTCTTCATAGCTTCCATGTTACCATTTTGATTGAGATATCCATCCAATAAACCTTTATTAATGTCTGAAAGAGATTAAAATTATTTCCCACATTAGTAGTGGCACGCTAATCCCTTGGATTGATGGTAGTTGGATTCTTTTTTTGTAATCTACTGATGGGGTTTCCATATCATCAACACATAATACCCTAGAATTCAGAAACTCTGATCTAAAACTATAATTTCTTATTGAAAATTTTAGTCATTCATAACTAATATATATTTAGATTCCTTTATGTAATTCTAAAATTTCCTTATGAAATTTATTTATTTTTTCATGATAACCATCATGTACAGATAAAAATATATATGTTTATTATCTTCATCAAATTTTTTATGAATTTTTCACATATTCATCCTCCATTTTGAAAATTATTTATTCTTGAATATCATTTCAAAAAATTATTAAATTTAACATGGAATATTGAATTACCAACTAAAAAATAATTAATCTATAACAATTCACTACGAACATCAACAATTATCTACAATGTCTCTCAAATTATATATATATTTCTCCTTCCATGATTAATAAATAATCATAAGGGAATAAATCATACATTAAATTTTATTACTTATTATTTGTTGACAAAAAATGTTACCATAATCACCAACCATCCAAATGGGATTTTTAATTTCAGTGTAAAAAAATATTTGGATATGAATAAATTATTTAAACGAGTGTAATTAGTAATTATGAGGAAATAGAATGAAAAATAGATAATATACATGAAAACGTCTTATAAAAACAAATTTTCATTACATTTTTTTAGTAATTAAATATGAAAATTACTAATCATAAATGGAAAATTTGAAAAAAATAACTTCAACCCTTTATTTTTCATATTATTATCCATATAATCTTATTTTTAAATTTTTTTAAAAATAATAAATTTTAGGTGAATAGTGATAAATATCGTTCTTCCAAATGACATGACTTCTATGAATTTTCTAGAATATAAATTTGGAATGCAAATTCATGAGACCATTTTTGGAGGCTAAATAAATACTTCAAAAGTGAATTTAAAATTTTATTTTTTTTAATTTAAAATCCAATTTTTGATATTTTATAAATGATATCATTATTTTCAAAAATATATATTAAACTATATGTTTCTTATTTTAAAATTTTATTATCAATTTTATAAATATAATATTTTTTAAATTGATTAAAATATTAATTTATTATTTCAAAATTAGGATGAAAATACTATTTTATTTCAAGGAATAATGGAAAATTACATTGGTAAAAAATTGTCATCGTAATAAAATATAAAATGATATAAGTGTAAATAAAGGAGTAAATGACCTCAAACAATTTTTAAATAGTTTTCATCATGTGAGTTTGATGGAATGATCATAATTTTAATTTCAAATTTCCATAATATATCTATTTGGGCGCCAAATTTCAAAATATTTACTTCTTATTATTGAAAAGTTATCAGTGTATTAAAAAATGACATACATTTTAGAATATTAATGTGGAGCACTTCTACTTAGTTTCACTCAAACTAAAACCGAGTTATTTTATTTAAGATTCTATCTAAACCAACACTCAACAATCTTACCCACCTTATTGTGGTTCTTTTATTCTCATTGGATTGTCTGCTAAAACATTATGACCATTTTAAATAGAGAAAATCCAAGAAGTGAGGTGTAAAATTTTAACTACTCCATCATATGTTATATTTATTTATCTAAAATAATGAACAATAGAATTTAGTTAAACAATATTAAAATAGAAAAATATTTATTATTAGTTTTTTCTGTCATTATTATGATGATGTTAAAATCATTAACCACTGTTAGCATTTTTCAATAAGAAAAACTAAAACGTGAATCATGTGTGTTTGTGGACTATGTTTTTATTTTTTCTTAACATCCTAATAGGGATTTAAAAAATGGAAAATTTTATAATTTATTATAAAAATATGATATTTATATGAGTCATAAATAAATAACCATATTTCCTATTTCCTAGCTACCTTCTATAAATTAATCATCATTCATGTCATTGTGCGGACTTCCACTTCCCTAGAATTATGTAATCTATTTCTCAATACAACATTTATTAATTATTATATATTATATTTTAATATTTTAATTGATATATTTCAATATTATATATAAATATAATATTTTTTATGGATAACAGAAAATGTAAAAATTACCATAAGAAAAACATTTGATATCAATAAATAACCTACAACTAGTTCTCCATTAAACTATCATTCATAATATAGAAAAAAAAATTAATGTAATTATGATGTTATAAATAATAATTAAAAAAAATTAAGTAACCTTTTATTATTTTTAATGATGAAATTTGAATAAAAAATCAAACAGTAAAATTTTAAAATTTATACAAATGATCATGACACATTTATAAAAAAATATTTGAATGAAATTATTATTTTTTATGTATATAAAGATACATTAATAGGAAAAATGTTCATAAATAGTTATTTATGATTGTAAAATTTAGCATATATGGTGTTGAAGAGATTCCTTCAGTATCAATAGTAATGTTAAGGATAAAAATTAACTCAATATTAAATGACTTTGTTCATAATACTTGTTACCAACATATTATAACCATATTTTCAATTAATATACCTTTAATATATTTAATATGGTATTTTTTATATTTCTATAGGGAAATGACATATCATCATAAATAACACAATCATTAATAAAATATGTTCTCAATTAATAGTGTAGCATCAGTGAGGTAACTCCCTTTGTTACTAATGAATATTTTCATCATTTGTTATGTTATTTATTTCATAAGATATTCATTAACGGAATGAATATATATTTTATCCATTATATTTATCATTCATTAATTTATCCCATTCATTAATTAAATACTTTCAATCATTATTTTACGTGGTTTTCTAAACTACATGAAAATCATAGAATGTGTGTTTATTTTCATTATTTTATACTTTGGTTTAATTATCTATATTTTTTCATCATTCATTCATTTGGATATCGATATAATAATTTTATCAAAATTTATTATCTCTTCATTATGAAATATTTTAAATTAATCTTCACATTATCTTACATAATTGTGTATAAAAGGTTTTGTGAAAACTTTTTCCCCACTATTTATACTCTATGGATTATATATAATTAATTGATTTTTTTTGATATTATATATAATTTTTGTATGATTCATCATTTAAGATAATATTTTTTATATCCTAGTATATACTATTTTCATGTTATGTGAGGTTTTTGATATGTTTTAAAAATTATATTCTAGTAGTTTAATATTTAATGGGTATCCAAGAAAGGTTTTATTAACAATATATTTATGCCAAATATCATTGTTTATTATAAAACTATGGTAAATTTTAAATATTGTTTTATAATTCATCATATTAATTTATTTCATGATTACAGTTTATTTATAGTGTATTACACACTTTTATATCATTCTCAAATGTTTTATGATTATCGATATATTTGAGCCACACTCAAACTTTTAACTTTTCATAATGAAATTCTAATAGTGGTATATTCTGATATCATGGTTTATAATGTCAAATATGTTCACACAAACATTTATTAAGAATTTATGTATTCATCAAGGTATCCTTCATGTTTATGATATGACGTTTAATAATATTGTTTTTACTTACTGTGCATTTGAGGATAATTTTTTTTTCTATTTCTAATAACATTTTTATGTAAGATTTATATCATAATATATGTATAAGAATTATATAAAATTGAATTGTTATGGGCTTATTTTTTTGGTTTTTTAATTAGATGTTTATATAGCTAATATGTAGACATTAATAAATTTGGTCCTTTGTTGGAATGAATCTTGTAAACTTTATAATTTACATCTTGAAATTAATTTATTATATAATATATCATAATCTTGGGTTAGTTTAAATCATATAAGAGTTGGTTTTTGTTATTTATAGAGATTAGTTATTTTACCTTCTCTATTGGAGTTACATAACCTAATTAAAAACCCATGATATTTCTCAATGAATATGATACCATTATGATAAATAGATAATGTATAAATTGTGTGGTATCATATAATATATATCAATTACATGTTACAACTAGTGTATAAAGGATATATCATAGATATATCTAGTGATAATAGTCCTAAATGAGTATATTTGGTAATAACTCAATCATTGCATGGTGTAAGGAAAATATTTTTAACAACAGACCATGTTTTGAACCCTCAGAGGATATGTGTTGGTAAATTCACACATTTTTTACGATCTATTATAAGGGAATTAAATTATAATATGTTATATAACCTAATATAATGTTACCAAGGATAACCTAGATAGAAACAGAAAGAACTATTGATTACTTTTGGAATGTCTTTTATTGTATTGCCTTGTCTAGGGTTCCACATAATTGGTAATTTAGGTTGGTGGGTCACTGGGCCATAGGTATGCCTCCCCATATGCACTAGGCTATATAAATGAAGTGAGGGTAAAATTATTTTATAGTGGGGAGACTATTCTATTCGGTGGTGACTGTAAAGTTGTAAGAATATTGTAACTCATCAAAATAAATTTTCTAAAATCTGTGGAATCAATAATTATAAATTGAAATAAAAATCCTGAAGAATCAACCATACATATAAAAAAGTATCCATTATAGATAATGTATATAAAATATGAATACATTTCAAAATGGAAAAGAAATATCTATAATGGATGATCCTATACAGTTATACTCAAAATCCCCAAAACAAACTCTAACTCTCTTAAATAAACAAAAAGGTCAATCATCCTTCCATATACTAAACCTATGAATCCCTGATCTCTATGATCCATATCATGATCCCAATACCTAATATAGAATCAAAACGATAAATCCTATATAAATCCTATATAGGATATTCATGGTGTGAGTATAAAATTTGTAGGCCAACACTATTTTGTGCCTATCTTACTTCCATATTTTTAAATGATTTTGTATATGTATGACAAATATAAGAATCAACCAACCATTAAATAAATATCCCACATTACTTATCCACAATAGTCCCAAGGATGTGATTGCCTACCTCATCCACTTCAGTAGTCTATATATATATATATGGTCAATCGTATTTGAATAATATTATTATATAATCCACATATATTCCACTAATACCTTGATCAAAACAATAACACATGTAGCCTCACATTGAGTACCATTGGAATCTGATTGTAATTTCAAAAGAATATGTAACAAGTTCCATAGACCTCTATTCAGCGAATCATTGACCAATCAATAGCCTAGTGTTCCAAATAATGTGGAGATATTTCATTTTATGAATTATAACCCACCATCATGTAAAAATCGAATCATTGTGAGGCATAGTGAGTTGTTTCATGCAAAAATCGTATGGTATTTTGGAAAACATATATGAAAATACTCTTCCCTGAATGGACAGTCCCATGCACCATCCACTATATCTTTATACAGTGAGATCCTTGTCCATAACTAATGTTCTTTACTATCCACTAATTAAACAAAACTATGGAGGCCTCCAACAACAATGAGTCGTAAAGAAAACATCAAATAAAGGCCAATCTATGGGAACATGAATCCTATGACTCTATTTTAATGTCATGATGAGTAGAAGTCACTAAGAATTACAAATCCACACCAACTAGAAACAAATGATGATAATGAAGACCTTATCTCCCATCAGCAGCAAGGTCATCACCGTATGCATCACCCTAAAGATCAAGTCACCTAAATTGTGAATATCATGAAAATATCATATATCATGGTTCACTCCCTCAGCTTGACATACATTGTCATCAAAATACATACGACCAAATTCACCTAAATTAATCCAGATCATACAAAATACAATCCCACTGACCATTTTAATCATATTACAATATAATTAATTGAATTTAATCAATTGAAACCACCTAAAAAATTAACTATAACCCAGAAGACTAGATCGTATTATTTAAAAGGACATGTGTATTCCCATCTTAATATCAGAGCACCAATTAAATGATTTAATGGAAACATTAATATAATTAATGGATCCACCAGATAATCGACACATGTTTATTTAAATACGCATCTCAGAGAACTTGTATACTTAAGGACAAATATATGAGCCACATAAAAATGGCTGTTTTGGGAATGATCTTTGATTTTACAACTCTAATTAGAACCAGAATAAGAGAAATCAATATTTTAATAAATTTCCTTAGGAATAGTGAAAATGATATCTGAGAGAAATAGAATTCAAAATAATGGGATAGAAGAAGAAAAGAAATCATTAGAGGATAGAATATAACACTATGATTCCAACATAACACACGATGTTCAAATAGGGGCTCAAATAGTTGAGTTACAAGGGAAATTATCAGATGAAGAGGGAGGGAACCCAGGAAACTCGAGTCACACAGAATGGGAGGGAGATAAAGGGGAAGAAGGGAAATATAAGGGATTTGAAATAAATGAATTTCACAACCATTAAAGAAACACATAGTTAGGACGCATGGTGTGGCTAGAAATAGGGTTCCAATATCATAAGGTAACCCCATTTTAAAAAATATCTCATTGATTTTCTTCATTGTTTGGATAAATATACGCCGACTGTGCACACTCAGTACTTAAGTTACACCAAGCGTGCAAGCTAGGCCACACTGTTTGGAAAACCAAGTAAAACCCATTTTTTCCAAAAGTAATGAGTTTTATGTGAGGCACATGGTTTATAAGACACCTTATATGGTT
Organism: Viscum album; assembly: GCA_963277665.1. NCBI lineage: Eukaryota > Viridiplantae > Streptophyta > Magnoliopsida > Santalales > Viscaceae > Viscum > Viscum album. The sequence continues at coordinate 1,388,083,953 of OY728126.1, read as the reverse complement.
TATTCTAAATGTGATCATATTCTAATGGGTTGTACAGTTTTTGATGTATGGTATGAAATAACCATGCACTAACCATTCGTCCAGTTCTATATATCCCGAACACTGGATCATTAATCTCATGAATCATAAAACGAAAATGGACCGCCAATACAGAAAAAAATACTTAATTCCATTCTAAAATAGTATTATAATTGATTTCAACTCTGGAAATTTTCTCTTTGAAACACAGTTTAGAATTTCTCCAATCCAACAAACATAAAATTAAAATTTACCCAAAAATTATGAATTGTTAAATACTTGAGATATTAATGTCTACAAAAATTATAATAACTCATCCTGAATATATTCAGTCTCACACTAATACAATACCAATTGAAACTATCTCATAAGAACCATCATGATATTCCTCAATCATATTATTTGAGGTCAATTCATCATGTGGTTTTCCCTACCATAGGAATTAACAACCTGGATGCTACCTGAACTAAAACGTTTTTCTGATGGTTTCTCTAACTATCCCCTAGAAATAACTATCCCATTATAGAATATAATCATTCATACATCATCATACACTGATTCCATACCCATCAAATACAAAAAAAACCATAAAGTAATATATCCTACCGTATGTCGAAGAGTCCCAAAAACAAATATGATTCCCAAGAAACATGCACAATAAAATTATATTTAAATATAATACTTCACCTAAAATTATAAATTGCCAAATATATAATAAAATAGAAAATCATATCTAATTCTCACATAATAACTAGCATTGATGTATTTAATTTTAAAAAATTACACTTCTTGGACCCATATGACTCCTACAAAAAATAATATAACATGTGATGATCCTGGTGTGCTTATAACCACCAATGGTTCCCCAACCAGATCGAACCCTACTAGGTCAATATCATAATGCAATCATGAAACATGACTTCCTAAGGCATAAGCACTATGTGATGTTGCACCAAATTACACCCACTTACCCAAATATTTGGCCTCTCTCTATACGCAACAAGAATGTGTAGTAAAATCTGTATTACCATCTCTAGGTACCATTATTGGTTGGATTACTGAGTATAATTTGTTCCCTAATAACCCACATCTTGAGAAAACTTTTATAAAATTAACAATATGTAACCCATCCAATAGAATTCCAATTAATCTGTTATAGGAAGCTCACATTGGGTGCGAATATGGAATAGATTCCAACACTATAAGAACACATTCTAAAACCCATTCCTTTGGGTTCATTTTAAATATTTAGCCTGTCATACCATCATTAACTCTTCATATCCCCTCTATGAGCTAGATAAATATTATTATCTAGTGTCACCTAAAACTATCACCCTAATTGAATATGTTTGAACCAACATGTTTCCCTCAGCTATAAAATCCCAGTTCACCACCTCTTTGAATGAGTTCACCCTAAATATATTTACCTCCACCCTATTGTTCTATAGTAATCCATTCATGAACCTATTCACCCTATAGATGTCATTCCATTCATTAGAATGTAAAAAACAAGGAAAATCCTATTAAATTATTTTTATAATCCATGAAAGATATATCACCATATTAAATATTCTAGAACTAATGAGATCAATCCACCCACAATGTCTCTTAGATGAAATCATACAGGAACCTATCCTTGAAATCCACTTATTCCAATCAATCCTCTCTAACAGGAAATACTTGTACATCACACCCATTATATTTTGGTCCTCTATGAATACAATTAGATTACTTCCCCCTGAAACATGGGGTTGTAACTAGGAGATAAAATACCATTATCACCAAATCAATTTAGTTATCTATTGGCTATGATTTGGCCTCACCCAAAAACAATGGTGGAATATGATACTAGAAATAAAAAAGAATAAAATTCATGGATGGATCCACTCCCTAACCTCCCATGTAAATTATTTTCATTAATCATACTAATCTCACCTTGAGATGCTTTTCTCTCTATGGAATTTTATATACCATTAATTACATAGATCCACTTATATCAGATCCTCTACCAATTTCCCATGATCAACACATACCCAAGGGGTCTCATTCTAACCCTTATGGGCCATATCACATGCATGTTCTAGAATCAATATATATCAACCCTCCTGATGTTACATTGGAGTCTATATATGTGTCATCATGATGAATACCAAATACTATGGTCAACAATAGTAATAATAGTCACATATATCACATATTGTGCAATCTATAACAGATATTCCATCTCAAAACCCTTACAATTCTCTACCATTACCATAACACACATCATCTGTCATCATCACCTATGTATACTGTATCAGTGTAATCCATAAAACAACATGCATAATAGATATAATTTTTATATTTTGGACGGGTAGAATTCCACTAAACAACAAATACAAAAAACACTATTTGTCATTTTTTGAGATTATGAATAAGTAGCTATGTTTTCCTATTCATACCTATACATATTAGAGTCAGTAACACATGTATCAGATCCATATGGTCATATATCATATTATTTAGAACTACTTAGTTAGGATGAATGTGTATAATTCCGTGAAGAATAAATTCCAGAAAAAAAGATTATGTACATTTTTTACCCTTTTAAAAACAAAACACATTTTCTCATATTCTAATCTCTATACAATAGTAAAAAGAACATGAACATATTATATAAGCCACTGTGTGTACCATGATACATAATTTCACCTTCCTTTCCATATTGACCAAAGGATCAATACCTCGTAATCTTATAACATCACAACCATGTTCCCCATTCAATGTGGAAATCAACCAAGTTTAAAATCACAAAGATTAAAAACAATTTCCCACCATGGGAAACATACTTCGTCCCCCCGTGCATGGGACTGTAGGCACCGAAACATGATCTCTTAACATAGTTTTATCTACAAAATAGTCTTTAGCATACCATGGACCAAATAATAATATGATATTGAAATATTATAGCATTTGAAAAGAGATGACCATGGTTACAATTGTATTCCCATGAACTGTGATGATCCATGGAATCCCCAAAAAATAACCATCTGTAACAACATTTACAACCCCACAACCCAAAATAATCTTTACTAGTGCTTCGGGATGAGGGTCCATTGGGTATTAGGATCAACTTCTCCTAAACCAATGATATTTGACAGAAAATGATTATCTATTTAGGTGATGGTGGGGAGATTATACCATATTTTGATCAAAATAACAATGGTTGTAGTATCATTTATCTACATAATAAATTTACCAAAATTTGTAGAGGAAATAAAAATCATCTTCAATAACAATTAAAAATAAATAGTCAAATGTATCAAAATCAGTATACCTTTTATACAGTGTATAATTGTCAATAATTCGTAACAGAATACACAAGAATGATCTCATGTGGCCGATCATGTAAGCAAGTAATCAAAATCCAAAAATGAAATATATTTTCTATTAAATGAACCCCATTGACAATCAAAAATCTATCCCATAAGCCTGTGCACCCCTGGTCACTATAGTCCAAATAACTATCTCAGTCCCTGAGCTAATCTCAAAACCGTAGAATCTACTCATGTCCAGAAAGGCCGATGTAGATTTTTTTTTTGAATTCAATGGTCCATGACCAATGTGTATCTTTAATATATCAGTATTTATACATTTGTATGAATTCACAAGATAAATATAAAAAAAATTCATAAAACAAATTAAACTTTTTAAACATTCCCATCAACATCAAGGAACTAATTACATTCCTCAACCAATGCTGGAGTGGATAAATATATATCCATGACCAGTTGACATGTTAAGTAAAACTATTCTTTCTTACTCATGTTTTGGTTATAAAACGATGTCATGCATTCAGTTAATAACTAATCATTATTTGAGTGACAAGTGTACAACATAAAATTGAATAGAAATAATGAATTATAATTGTACCAACCTATTTTAATTCTTTTATAATTAAGTGATGTTGAGGAGATTATACGTTTTTTTGATGAAAATAATAATGGTCATAGTATTGTTTCGCCACATAAAAAAATTACCTTACCAAAATTTGTGGAGGAAATAAAAATCAACTTCAATAATAATTAAAAATAAATAGACAAAGGTATAAAAATCAGTATACCTTTTAGGCAGTGTATAATTGTCCATAATTTGTAATAAAATACACAAGAATGATCAAATGTGGCCAATCATGTAAGAAAGTACTCAAAATCCAAAAAATGAAATATATTTTCTAGTAAATGAACCCCATGGACAATCAAACATCCATCCCATAATCCTGTGCATCCCTGGTTACTATAGTCCGAATAACTATCTCAGTCCTTGAGCTAATCTCAAAACCGTCTAATCTACTCATGTCCATAAAGGTCCATGTAGATTTGTATTATAGACTCAATGGTCCATGACCAATGTGTGTCTTTACTATATCCATATTTATACATTTCTATTCATTCACAATCTAAATAGAAACTAAAATAATTCACAACACAAATAAAACTTGTTAAACATTCCCAACAACATCAAGGATGTGATTAAATTCCTCATCCAATACTAGAGTGGATAAATATATATCCACGACCAGTTGACATGTTAAGTTACCCTATTCATTCTTACTCATGTTTTGGTTATAAAACGATGTCATCCATTCAGTTACTATCTAACCGTTGTTTGAGGGACACGTGTACAGGTCCCTCCGAAATTCAAGGAAAAATACGATTATTGGAGGAGGGTGACGACTATTGAGAATGTGCCTAAAAATAGAAGCTCATTTGGAAGAGATCACAACAAGTTGATCAATCTAGATATATCATGCTGCTGAAGTGATTTATAGATAGAGATACTTTACTACTTAGTGCATACTGAACATCTTATTCACATTTTTTTCATGTGACTCCAATTGTTGCTGAGTACATTCTATGACTTCCAGGGATAGGATGATGGAGATGCTGACTACCTTAATTTTTGGGGACTTCCTTACTGAGGAAGGAAGAGGTGCCGACTACCTTGATGTTGAGGGCTTACGGGGATAACAATACAGACTCTGAGCTTCATATTGAGGGCTTATCCTAGTGTGGGTAAGATATAATTTCTTGAATGTATAAATCAAGGTACCTTTATCCAAGGTTGTTGGATACCCTTATCTTTGGGTTAAAATATTTATTACTTGTTACTTGTTTATTTCATGTTTTCCACTGCATATTTTGTTTTTTGAGAAAAGTATATCTATATAATACTTCCTTAATCTAGTAATATTTGATTTATTAAGATTCTATTTGATTTATGGTAGAATATTTATATTTGTAAACTTTTGATAAGTTTCATTTTCAAATCCACTTTTCTGGAATTGCATCATGAGAATCATATTTCTGTAATCAATAATGTGTGTAGAAGTAAAGGTTTTGTGAATTACCTTATTTAACCTTATTAAACATCATCATATTTAAAAGTTCCAATGAATTATTAAAGTATGAAATTTACCCCCATCTTGTATATTGAGCATCTAAATTATTATTACGATACTACAATTAGTATCATCTATCATTTCAATCCTAGAATTGGTATCAGAGGAGGTTTCTAAAATACTTAAATTCACATATATGTTTTTTTGCTCAAGTTTTTCATTTTTCAATATTTTTTTTGTTTAGGATATTCTTATCCTTGTTTACAAAATTTATTTATTACAATTTTGCGGGGAAAGTATTTCTCTTAAGATGACAGGAATCAATGTTGGGTCCATTGACACCCTAAATCCAACTAGACCACCTATTTTTGACGGGAATGATTACAAATATTAGAGATATCATATGAAGACATACATTTTCAATACTAGAGTAGATAATGTTTTATGCTTACTGGAGGATATAAAATCCCTGACAATGAAGTAAGTACTTTAACCAACCAATAAATCCATGAATATCAACTGAATTATACGGTATGAAATACAATGCATTGTTCAATGACTACAAATATATATAGAAAAATTTTATCTTGTGAATCAGCAAATTGTATATTGAAGAAACTTGAAGTTACTCACTTTGGAATGTCAAAAGTCATTGAATCTAGAAGATCCATGCTCAGAGTTGAATATCATTGTTTTTTCTATCCTTATAGGGAATCCATATTTTAGGTAAAATATATATTCGTGACTATTTTTTATAGTTTACAATATATGGGTGAGAAAGGGTTAGATGATGATGCCCTTGTGGATAAGATCAAATCCATCATGCCCAATGAGTGGGAATCCAAGAGACCAGTAATAGATGAGTATAGAAATGTTACACAGATCACTCTTGATGAACTTTTTGGAAAACTTCTTCATCATGAGACTATAATGAAGAGAGATACTAATAGTGTTAAGAAGAAAAATGGGAATGGAAGTGTTTGTTTTTACAACAACATCAAATCATATGAATCCAAGACTCCTGAGAGATTTACAAGATATAAATCTAAGAAGATTTTTATGTAATCCGAATCTAGTAGAAGTTAATCTTCAGAAAATGAGTTAGCCAATCTTGCTCGAAAGATGAACAAGATTTTTGGATAGAAGAAATTTCAATCCCGATACAAGAAGAAATAATAGATAGATAAGAGAGATTCAGAAGTTACATGTTATGAATGCAAAAGATCTAGAAATATAAGGTCTCATTGTCATATGAATAAGAGAAAAGAAAGAAAAGAGAATCATTATGAGAGAAATAGAAAGAAGTACTACAAATCTAATGATAAGAATGTCTTGAAAGGTAATACCACCTGGAGTGCCAGTGGTGGAGACTCTTCAGATGAATCATCAGATTACGAATCATTTGGACAGAAGAATCTTGGTTTAATAGTGAGAATACCTGTTGAAAATCATTGTCTAATGGCTAAGGTAAACAGTGTTGAATCCATGACAAACTAACCTTTTAATTATAATTATAGTACTGATTAATATTATAACTCTTCTGATGAAGAATATTCATCTCATGTAGATAATAATTTACCTACCAATGAAGAAGATTCTATGTTTTCTAAGCTTCTTGAGAATGATAATTCAAAACTCAATAGAATTTCAGAAACTCCTGAGGAAGTAAATTCTGAGAAGGATAAACATTCTAAGGATCTAGAAAATATAATTTCTATGAAAAATGTTTTATAGCCTTACTCTAGTTCTAATACAATTGTTTTGGAAGACAAGTACATAGTTATTAGAATAAAGTCATAAATATTTTCCATGAGGAAGTGTTTTTCAAACTTTACCTTAGGTAAGGAATATTTTGATAAGATGTATTCTCAAATCCAACCTCTTATGAATAATTATGGTTTTGGTTATACAAGTTCAATGCCAATTTTTAGTAACAATTATTTTGTTTCTCGAAGTACTCCATTTTTCACTAAGTGTCAGGGTGGTGGAAACTGGAAAAAAAGTTACTCCTGAAACAAAAACCTATCTTTAGCATTTCATAAAGCCTATTTTTCAAAGAAATGTTGGTACCTAAGATTTAGCATTCTGGAATTTCTGAATCCAAGAATGTTTGGATTCTAAAAGTCTAAAACTCTTATTTTCATGAAAATAAACAAAGTACCAACAAAAATAATAGGTACATGGATAGTGGATGTTCTGGAATATGAATGGTAATAAAAATTACTTTGAAAATATTATCAATATGAAAGAAGTTAAAGTAACTTTCATAGATAATGCTAAGGGATAAATTATTGTCATTGGTAACATCATTATTCTTGAAAAAAACATGGATTTCAAATGTTTTATTTGTCAATGTCATTAAGAAAAACCTCATTAGCATAAGTCAATTATATGATTTATGGTTACTTTGTGAATTTTAGGAATGACATGTTCTTAGTAAAAAATTACAAGGAAAAGTTTAGTCTTTCTACCAATAGGAAAGAGAATGTATATACACTATACATAGAAGACCTTATGATCCAAGTACTACCTTGACTTAGTTCAATGGAAGAGCATTCTTGGTTGTGGCGTAGAAGGTTAGGACAATGTAACATTAGGAACCTATTCCAACACTCTAAAAAATGACTAGTTATGGATCTACCAGAGTGTAGATTTCATTCATCAACAGTTTCTGATCCTTGTCAATATGGAAAACTACATAAATCATGTTTTAAATCAGTCGGTGAAGTTTTAACAACTGATGCAGTATAGTTAGTCAATATGGATATTTTTTATCCAACACAAACTGAAACCATTGGAAGAAAATATTATGTATTTTTATTAGTTGGTGATTATACTAGATTTATGTGGATCTATTTTAAATCAAATAAATATGAATATTTTTTTTTCAAATGTTTTAGTGCCAAATTTCAAAATGGGAAAACCATTTTATTGATAACTATTCATAGTGATCATGGTAGAGAATTTCAAATTTCTGATTTTGAATCTTTTTGTAATAGAAAAGGAATTTCTCATATCTTATCATCACCAAGAACACCTCAACAGAATGGTATTTTTGAAAGAAGAAATAGAATTCATCTAGAGATAAAAAGACCCATGTTAAGTGAATGTTCAGTAGCCAATAATTTTTGGGCTGAAGCTATAATTATAGCATATTATACTATAAATTGAGTTTAGATTAGAGCTTTTCTTAATAAAACTATTTATGAGTTATGGAATGATCGAAAACCTAGAGTTTACACATTCAAGTTTTTTGGTTGAAAGGTATTATTTCTGAATACTAAAGATAATTTACTCAATTTGGCACCGAAATCTGATGAAGGAATTTTCTTAGGATACTCCACAACCTCTAAGGCTTATTGAATTTTTAATAAAAACACTTATACTGTTGGAGAAACAGTACATGTCAAATTGATGAAACTGGTCCTTTTATTTTTGAACACCCTCCTAGTTTTGAATATACAAAGAATCCTTAACATGTTTTTAAACATAACAAATCTTTGTATGGACTCAAGCATGCCCCTCAAACTTGTTATGATAGACTTATTGGATTTTTTATTCAAAATAACTATTTTAAGGGAAATGTTGATCCAAACCTTTTTATAACGAATGATAAGAAATTTTTTTTGATTGTTCAAATTTATGTTGATAAGATTATATTTTTTTTCAAATCAGCAATATTTAACTGATTCATTTGTGGATTTAATGAAAACTGAGTTTGAAATGAGTATGATGTGTGAGTTAACATTTTACTTGGGTTTCAAATTTCTATAAAACAAGAAGGAATCTATATATCCCAAAATTATTCTATTAAAGATATTATTAAAAAGTATAGATTTGAAATCACTAAGTGTATACGTACTCCCATAGTTACATCAAATTTACTCGATCTTGATGATGCTGGGAAACCAGTAGATCAAACACCATTTAGTGGTATGATAGGAAGTCTACTTTAATTGACAGATAGTCATCCAGAATAAATTTTTTTAGTTTCCTTATGCATAAGATATCAATACAATCCTAAGTAATCTCATTTAAGTGAATTATAAATAATTTTCGTTAAATAAAGGGAACCATGGATCATGGATGCTTTCATACTTCTGGAAATGATTTTGTTTTGAAATGTTTTTCGGATACTGACATTGATTGATGTAGAATGGATAAGAAAAGTACATCTGGAATATGTCATTTCTTAAGAGATTCATTAGTTTCTTGGTCATGCAAAACGAAAACGCTCAGTATCACTTTCCACTGTTGAAGCTGAATATGTAGCAGCTGAAATTTGTTGTGCTCAAGTGTTGTGGATGCAACACACACTCATAGACTAGGGTATGATTTTTAACAAAAAACAAATTTTGTGTTATAATACTAGTGTCATTTCCTTAAGTAAATACCCTACACATCACTCTAATGAAAAGCATATTGATATATGGCATCACATTCATAGGGATTACACACAAAAGGGGATATGATTCTTATATTTATCGGAACAAAAGATCACTTGCTAATATTTTCAAAAAATCTTTACACTCCCATAGATTTGAAAACATCAAATAGAAATAAGTAATGATAGTCGTATAGTAATCTTCTATGTGAAATTTATGTTGAAACCAATTTCCATATAGTAAATAACTACTTTTCATATAGGGAGTACATTTGTTTGTTAGATTTTTAAATTTTTTTTTCTCTATATTTATTTTCGTATTCTAAATTATTTTTTAATATTCAAAATACTTTTTTTAGTCTATTCTTTTTTTGTAATGAAGATTTTTGTTTTTCAATGTTTTTCGAACAAATAATTTTCTAAATTTTTTTAATGATGATTTTCAAAATTTTAATAATGATGTTTTCAAAATTTTCGTAATGAAGATTTTATAATTTTTTCTAATAAAGATTTTTAAAATTTTCGTAATGAATATTTTTGAAATTTTCTTAATGAATATTTTCTATGTTTTTGGTAAAGAAAATTTTCGTAGTAAGATTTTTTAAATCATTCATAATGGAAATTTTAGTAGTCAGATTTTCCAAATCTTTTATAATAAAAATTTTCGCAGCCATAATTTCCAAATATTTCATAATTAAAACTTTCATAGTAGGACATTCCAAATCTTTTTAATTTTTTTTTCATAGTATGATTTTCCAAATGTTTCGTAATGAAAATTTTCATAGTCAAATTTTCCAAATCGTTCATAATGAAAATTTTTGTAGTTATACTTTCCAAATCTTTCATAATGAAAATTTTCATAGTCATATTTTTCATATTTTTCATAATGAAAAATTTTGTAGTAATATTTTCTAAAATTTTTTCTTAATCAAAAGTTAGTATCCGGAATATATTATTCTTCAAGAAGAATTTTCCTCACTACCAATTAACTTCATAGAAATTCAAAAGGTATGTTTTATTTCTTGAGTTTTCGTAATCATCCATTACATTCCAATATTTTCTTTTGTTTTTAAATTTTTTGGATTCTATTTTCCATAAATCCGAATATTTCTATTAAAACCTCAAAAGACCAGATTCTTTTAAAATTGCCTTGCCTCTATCATCTCAACTGTCAGATCTGATCACAAGGTTTCTTACCCGTTGGATTGAGTTAGGAAGTTGAACTGTAGGCCCAAACTCCTATATAATGGACTCCCAAATGGTTCCCCCACATCTATTTCAATGCTTTCACGTGCTAAAGCCATGTCTTTCTACTTATTCCCATTCCAAACTTCTCAGATCTCTATCAACTCCAAATGTCTGTCAAAGAATATTCTTAGAAATTCATGTCAACTGTCAAGACAATATCAGTGTGGAAGGTATATAGAGAAAGGGTGGTGTATCCAAACTTCTTCACCAAGTATGATTCTATAATATCAAAGTACATCAATCTCAATGGATGGGATAGTGTTTGCATGTCGAATCCAAGTTCTCATGATTTAGTATATCCGGATTTTCTAGTAAAAGTTTATGAGTCTGTATGTTTTTTTAAGGAAGATGGAAGAGATCATTTCTCTTTCAAAAGCTTTGGGAAGACTTATTATCTCTAGTACACAAAGGCTAAATATTTTATTGGAGTTCCTTATTTGGGTGAGACAAAGTTCTGCTCACATATGTTTCCATATGTTCAAGGAATCTTTGTTAAGGTGGAAGCTATGGAGTGCCTCAGTCTTACTAATGTTAACACTCTGAAGATTCTTCACCTCACTACAAACTTACGGATTCTCAAATTATGGGTTCAAGGATTCATTATTCTGAGGAAAGAGGACAAGGATACATTGATGAAGATTTACATGTATATTTTTTATTTTTTGGGGAACCTGATAATGATCAACTTGGTTAAACATAATCTGATTATGATTGAGAATATAAAGAATGGAAATATGATGGCTCAAATCATTATGTATCCAGCCATTCTTTCAAAGCTGATTGTTCAGTGCTTGGAGTCATTCAAAAATCCCTACAGTTCAAAGCCATGGAATTTCAAAGTCATACTGGTCAGTGATGATACTCTAAGAAGATTGAATGTGGGATTTTTTAAGGAATATGAGGAATTTTATGACTTTCCTGAGGAAGAAGTTGAAGTTATCTCAATGAAAGAGGAGTATTTTGACACCTATTTTAAGGGTGAAAAGAAGGGGAATGTGAAGGAAGTGGAATAGAAGGAAAAAAAATCCAGCAACTAAGGAAACCCAATCTGCACCTCCAAAACCTAATAAGAAAAAAGCATAACTGGATGAGGTAGTGGATAAATGGAGGGAAGACAAGAAGAACAAGATATCAGGGGATCCAAAATTTGGTTTGGATCCTACTAAAGAATAATATTTAAATGAGAATACTGCTAATGTTCTTGGAATGAAAATAGATGAAAAGACATAGAAGAAGATGATGTACAAATTTGAAATTGTTCAATCACTATTGAAGGATACTGGGAGAGATTCTGAGAAAATTACACTACCAGAATCATTACTGATAGAAATATTACTAGAGAATCCGAGGACAAAATTTGTCACTAAGGAAAAGTCTAAGAAAATGATGTAGAAAACATAGTGTAAGAAGAAAATGAAGAAGAAGTCAGTGGCGATATCAAAGATGTGATTATGAAAGTCGAGGAATTTCATGAGAAGGAAATCTCTTCTGAGAAGTCGTTATTCCAAACCTATTTAGCATAATCTTCAAAGCATGCTATGCCCGGGAATGATGAGAAAGGTGAAGATGACAAGGCTTAAGAAGAAGTGAATAATCAGTCACAGGAAGGAAGTTTTAACCATTATTTCATACACCTAGAGGATGCAGAGGCAATTGCTGAGAAAGAAGACATAGATAAGGATAAAATTGTTCAATTGTCAAATAGTGAGCATGAATATCCAGAAGAGGAATGCATTCCAAGAAAAAATAATGGAAAATAAGTGGTTATTAATACACCTAGTAAATCTATTGAGAAGAAGAAGGAAGGTGGTGGATCATAAAAGAGGAAGGCTGCTTAGTTAGAGAAAGTGCCCTCACTGTGTATAGTCTCAAATTCGGAATCATCCTCCCTTGGACATGATTTTGTAGTTCAGTCGTTGAAGATATTTTTTGGTACAATTCTAATTTTCCAGGCATTTACTCAAGATTCCAGTTTCTTCAACACACCTTAAATCAAAATGTAGATTCAATATCCATGGTGATGGATAAGCATGTTAAACTTGAAGCAGACATCATCAAGACTTTTTTTATCAACTACTAAGCCTAGAAAAGGTCTTGTAATAAAATGATTAGCTGGTCAAGGAAGAAAGTTTAAGAGATGGAGATTCTAGATGAGTTTCCATAGAGTGTCAATAATTCTTTTTACACTGAAGATAATAAAAATATCATATCTGAATAAGTCATTTAAGGAAAAGCTAACCCTGGAATAGAATACCCGGATACTAGATGTAAAAGATATGAATGGAAAGTTATATTCATTGGCTCATAGATGGATGAGAGAAAGAGATATCTGGATTGAGATAGAAGAAAATCGTTTCAACCAGGAAGAAGTATTAATGTCTCATCTAGAGGCTCTTAAGGATCAGGAAGATAGAACCAAAGCCTTATAGAAAGAAGTTGAGGATTAGGATCAAATTCTTAAGAGAGAAGGGGAAGATCATAAGGAGCTCAAAAATCTGAAAACAATAGTGAAGAAGTTTATTCCCAATGAAAATGAAGGATAACTTTGTTTAAATCCGATCTTTTTTTATATTTTCCATGTTGTATAAATTGTTCATATTTTAATGAAATTTTGGTATCTTGTTTTCGTTTCACCATTTTGTACAAATATTTCAGGTACTATATTTACATTTCCATTCCCTATATTTCTTTTTGTAAATCACAAAGGGGAAGAATGTAAAAATAATTATAATATTAGAAAACATTTCCCTACGGGGGGAGTGTTCATCTATGGGAGAGTTCTTATAGAAGATGATTTTAATATTGAATAAAATTCTATGTCTCATTTTGAAAATCTAGAATACGATCCATAGTGTTCCAAAACATAAGGGGGAGTTAGTTGTATTCATCATTTCCCATGTGATAAGAGAGATATGTTTTGTATTCATTTTTTAGGAAAATATTTTCTAATTCATTATATTATATTTTGAAAGGATGTTTGTTCATTATAAAATGGGGGAGATTGTTGAGTAAATAATGTTTCCCTATGAATTTTCCATATTTTTATATTTGGGGAGATTATTGAGTCAATAAGCTTTCCTTATGACATTATCATTTCATCATGTTTTGAAAATCACAAACACCTTATCTTAAGGAAAATTTCATTTTCCCAATGTTTTAATTTCATAAGGAAAGTTTTCCTTCCCCATGGAAATTTATCCTTAACAAGTTTTTCATTGTTCATTTTCTCTATGTATAAAATCAGGTTTTGTATCCAAAACCTCGAAATCATATATATACATAGATATAAATCATTTTGTTTTGTAGATCTGAATTTAGGTTCCGAACTCTCTGATATTAGACTCCGAACTCTTCTGAGTTCTGACTCCGAGTTCTCTGAATTTAGACTCCGAACTCCTTTGAGTTCTGACTCCCAGTTCTCTGAATTCAGACTCCAAACTCTTCTGAGTTCTGACTCCAAGTTCTCTAAATTCAGACTCTGAACTATTATGCGTTCATGTTTTCAAATTCATTTGAATTTAGACTCCAAATTTCTTTAAAATTCAGACTCCGAGTTCTATAGAATTCTATCTCAGAATTCTTATGATAATCAAAATCTAAATATCCAAGTATTATTGACTCTGAATAGTATTTGGGTAAACTTTGAACATTCATTTTTTCATACATTCGGAAAATTGAAATTGGTTATGTAACCCTATTCTTTCTTACTCATGATTTGGTTATAAAACTATGTCTTGTATTCAATTAATAACTAACCGTTGTTTGAGTGACATGTGTATAGGTCCCTCCAAAATTCAATGAAAAATATGACTATTAGAGGAGGGTGTCGACCATTGAGAATGTGACTATAAATAGGAGCACATTTGAAATAGCTCACAACAAGTTGATCAATCTAGAAAATACATACTACTGGAGTGATTTCTAGAGAGAGAGACTTTACTACTTAGTGCATACTGAACGTCTTGTTCAGATTTTCTTTGTGTGACTCTGAATGTTGCTGAGTACATTTGAGGGCTTTTAGGGATTAGATGATAGAGGTTATGACTACCAAAATGTTTGAGGACTTCTTTGCTGAGGAAGATAGAGGTGTCGACTACCTTGAAGTTGAGGGCTTGTGGGGATAGTAGGACAGACTCTGATATTCGTATTGAGGGCTTACCCTGGTGCAGGTAAGATATATTTTATTGAATGTATAAATCATGTGACCTTTATCCAAGATTGTTGGATACCCTTCTCTTTGTTTTAAAAGATTTATTACTTGTTACTTGTTTGTTTCTTGTTTTCCGCTGTATATTTTGTTTGATGTGGAATGTATAACTATATTCTACTTACTTATACTTGTACACTATGATTTTGTAAGATTCTATACACCTTAAGGTTGAATCATTATATTTGTAAACTTTTGGTAGGTTTCATTTTCGGATCACCTTTTCCGTAATTACATTATCAGATTCATATTTCCGGATTCAATCTATTGTGTAGAACGAGAGGTTTTGTGAATTACCTTGTTTTAACTTATTAAACATTTTCATATTTAAAATTTCCAAAAAACATTAAAGTATATAATTCACCCCTTCTTGTATATTGAGCATATACATTATTATTTCTATACTACAATCAGTACCATCTATCATTTCAATCCTACAAACACAACCTTTGAAAAAGGGTCACATTGGTTTTTCACATATATTGGATGAATATGATCCAACCATGTTCAGAAACTAACTCTGAGGCACATGGAGTGTCTTATATGCTACATGATTTTGAAAACCATGTGCTACTTGGGCGCGCACCATCAACAATTAGTTAAATTTTCCCCACACGGTTGACTAGACAACATTGATAATTTGTTTTTACTATTCCCTAGTTCAAATGGGCCACACTGTTTGGGATTCCTGGTTATCCCTATTCATCTACCAACTGTACACCGAATGTTTTGTCTCATTTATATTTCATCTAAAATCACATTGATCATGAAATGAGACCTGAGCTCTGAGACCCTTACTGACCATTTAAACCCCTAATGATAGTTTACTAAAACATTTCAATTAATTAAATTACTCTCTATATCCTATTTTTAGAATTTTTCCCATTACCTGAATTAAAAATATTATTTACCATTAAATTATAACCTTTTCAAAAACTCATCAAATTGTATTTTTGAGTAATTTAATCTATGATCATAATATTTACTCAGTTCATTTTCTGATATAATTCCATAAATATTCATTCATATCACTAATGTTTTCTAATAATATAGATTAATCCAATCATGTTATGGTTGTTTAACTATTTGTGAATATCCTGGGCAAAACAATTCTTTTATCTAAAAATTATGAATATACATTGAGTAATATTTTTTTGTGGATAATTTCTACTGATATAATTAACTTAAATTCGGTTTTATTTTTACATAATATTGGGAATGAATTTGATTTACATACATTGAACACATAAAAATTCTCAGTATAGTGAAATATCATTACATATACAAAATCATCCAATTATCAAGTATCAAGGCAAGTATGGTTATGAGATCTCAATTGAAAAAAAATATACAATATAGCTCAGGATAATTGATATAGATATAATATTAACTAAAATGATCTGGGAGGACGAAAACATAGATGACATGCCTATTGTATAAGAATATAAAAATGTATTTTCATATAAAATATATGGTATTCACAATGAGAGAAATGTTGGGTCAACAATAGATCTCATATTTGGATCCATTCCAATATCATTAAGTCCATATTGAATATAATCCATTGAACTAGAGTATTTAATTAAGAAAATGTGTGAAATTATAGAAAATAGTTTTTTTATGACCCAACACATCACCATGTGGTGAACCAATCCAAATTGTCAATAAAATTATTGATTGATGATTCTATTCATTGATAATAGCAAGCCTTATAAAATCATGATCAAGATCATGTATCTTACTCCCCATGTCGTTTTATTATTTGATCAACTCATAAGTGGTTTGTTACTTAATTGATATTAAGATACAATCTTGATATCTTATTTTATGTGCTAAATGGATGTATATTTCAAATAATAAATCCAAATAAGGGATGGACACTATGACATCATAGTGATTCCCTCTAAAAATAAAAATTATCATCTTATTTTAATGTTACTAATGAGTAGAGACATTATAGACAACATTGAAAAATTTTTAGTTATAGTTATTGAATCAATTAAAAAATATTCGAAGAGAATTTATGATCATGGAGATCATTTGAATATTATGTTGAAGGCCATGAGAAAGGAATGATATTTTTCAAAAACAATAAGTTATTATGTATGGCTTCATAAAGTGTCATTCTTGTGACATGTAATCATAAAAATTCGAATAACTACATATCCTTCAATGATGTATGTTTTTGATATATTGACCAAACCCACCATAATAACCAAAATCTGTAGTTTTCATGGGTTATGAAGTTATTAATAATTCTTTTGGATAAATTTCTCATTGTTAAAAAACAAATTTCCCTTGTTAAAATGGATGGAAGTGATGTTCCATTGGGATAAATAATACAAATAATGTATTAATGAACTACAAAATGGTTATTCACTTCTCTTTTGCACACATTACCTACAATATGTATGAGTTTGTAATATATAGTGATTCTTAAAAATGTGTTTGGGTTTTTTCTTAATGTTGAATGATAATTTAGTTGTGTATGTACCAATAAAATTAAATAAACATTAGAAAAAAATGGAGATATAATTTATAGGTGTACGTAATTGTCTATGCATTAAATATTTGGAGAAATTATCTTTATGGGGAAAAAGAGTGATATATATATTCATCAGAAGAGTATGAAATAGATAATCACACAAAAAGAATTTAATATGTACCAAATGTAATTATTGGACGTGATAATATAATATCAATTTCAAATAAATAACCACAAAGTTAAGGAAAATAATGTGCTTTACAGTTTGAGGAGGAACGACCATGAATCTATATCCATGATAAGGATGAATAAATACCCCATAATAATGGATTTTAAAAAGATGAATCATAATGAAATAATGGGAGGAGATAAATCCCACCATTCTAAACTAACATCACAAAATTTGTTTTTTTGTGAAGAAAAAATAATCCCATAAGATAATATAGAGATATAAAAAATGTAGAGAATATTAATGATTTCAGCATTGACGAATAAGGTGGTCTATTTTATAGAACATGAATATGGGTGCCATGAAATATGGAATTCATGAATTATATTTTACATGATTCTTATGGACTATTATTCCTTATGGATCATATAAGTATGAATATTTATAGACATGCAACACAAAAATTCTATTGGGATAACATAAGAAAACAAATATTGAATATTTATAGTGATGAATGGTTTAAATGAATATTAGGAATGGTTGACAGAATTCACTGAAAATGTTTCAACAATTATCAACACAGAAATTGAAAATGGTTCAACATCTCAATGGGATTCACCATAAGAATCTCTAAGTCGTCTAAAGTCTATAATTCTATTTGGATTGCAGTTGGCATCAATAATAATTCCATTAAATTTTTTTCCATTATGTATAATATCTCTCATTAATAAAAATCGTTTATATACATTACGGATATGGAATGGATCCATGGAGTATCCTTATACGTTGCATTTTAGTAGGGTATGAGCATTACCTTGATGATCTATATAATTCCTTGGAATAAATTGGAGACAAAGTTTAGTTTTCAAACTTATTATCATGTATTGACTTGTGGTAATTAAAATAAAAAAAGTAAAACACTATAGGATATATTGGGAAATTTGTTATTGGATTTATAAGGGTATTGGAATAAAAAACGTAGAATTAATTTGGAACCATTTTTGGTACATTATAGTAAGTGATATTTGACTCTAATATGTTGGGATGAAGTTATAGATAAGAAACCGATAGGTCAGGGCATTATCCATGATATCAAAAATAATTTTCAAATTATAATTATATATTTGATAGAGTAACAATGATGAAATATTAGTTTTTGAAAATTCATCAATGATATCATGGGTCTGATGTTAGTGAAAGGGGTTTTCATCAAATGTCTCAATATAAGGGGGTCAGATATTTTGTAAAAAGGGATGTTGAGGACTAGATTCAATGGTCCCATGGAGATACATTCTCATTTTAGAGTCATAGATAATCACTAAACACTACCTACACATAAATATTAATTTTATTATGTGTTCTATGTATCTCTTTTGAGGATGTACAAATAAGAAACATCACATATACCGATCTCAAAAGTTTTACAATTGGTACGTGACCTTTTATATGATTTATAGACTGTGAAAATATTTGATTAATGAAACAAGATTTCCAAAATCAAACCCACCCATATTTTAATT
This sequence comes from Viscum album, assembly GCA_963277665.1. Lineage (NCBI taxonomy): Eukaryota > Viridiplantae > Streptophyta > Magnoliopsida > Santalales > Viscaceae > Viscum > Viscum album. The sequence continues at coordinate 1,388,064,542 of OY728126.1, read as the reverse complement.
GTTTTAAAGAATAACCGTAATTGTATGGGCTATATATAAACCAAATGATCATATGAGAGAAAATTTTCCTCACTTGTCTTCAAAAATGTAATAGAATTGTCTGGAAAAGATCTTTTAAAGGGGGTAGAATGTAATGACCTATGTTTTACCAAAATATTCCTCCTTAAATAAATATTATATTTCATTGATTTCATCCCATAAAACATCAAAAAAATAAAAATATGGGGAAATTAATGTTATTTATTTCATTTGAAGTGTCAAATAGTGAAAATAAAATTATATTATATGTAAGTACTGAAAAAAATAAATAAACTTTAAATACTGACTCAATTATTACAGCAAGGAAACAAATAATATCATTTTTTTCGGAATTTTAATTATTTTTATTATAACATTATTTAATATAAATAAATCAATAACACTAGTTTAATTATTAATTAATATTTTATGGGAAGTAGAATATTTAATATATGAAAAAAATTCCTTATAGAAAGAAGTTTTTCAAAATATTTTATATTTTAAAATAAAATGTCAAAAAATAAATTTTAATATGAGAATATGATGAAAATGAAGTAATTTTTGGATTACTCATGGAAAATATTTCATTGAGATTTATTTTTTGGATTTTTCAAAGAAAAATGTCTTTTAGTTGAAAATTAAAAAAATGATTCTTTTACAAATTATATTAATTTTTTACATTTTTTTTAGAAATTTATTAATTATAATTCTCTAAAACGTTTTATAAGAACAAAAAATGTTTTTATACTTTAATTTATAATTAATAATATAATTTAAAATTCAAATTTTTTCATTGTAGAGCATAAATTTTATTTAAAAAAATGATCTAAAAATATTATACATATATTATATTGAAATAAATTTTCCTAAAATAATGAAAGTCGATTTTATCAAATATGTTATAAAATTTAAATTAGTTGTTACAAAGCATGTAAAAAATAAATCAAATTTAAAATTACTCATGCAAGATAATTTAGCGTTGTGAAAACCAGTTACAATGAATAATGATAAAATGGTAAAAGTAAAAAAAATCAAAGAGTAAATAAACTCCAACATGGTTAAAACAAGATTGAGAATGTGTTGTTTGAGTCATTTATCAACAGTACCACTTATCTATTAATTATTTATCATCATTATCTATGAATGAATTTTATTATTGAAACATAATGTGTATATAAAAATCTTTCACCGATAGTTGCTTATAATTGTGGACTACACTCCTTGGTTCCCATATCACAAAAACCCACATAGTTTAGACCAAAATCTAGTTAAACCCATAATAAAAACTGATATCAACATTCAAGAGGTTACTTCTGTGACAACCGGGCCCCGGTGACAGCACAGCCACCCCGCCTTAACATGGTTGTCCGGTCCTGGCCCACCAGGTACCACCAGTTGCCCTGCAGACACGTGGGGTTTGTCACGACCCATCCTCGGGGCCCGTGTCGTGACTACCCCAAGCCCGCCTTCCATTGGCCAGGGGCTGGCGACTAGCACCAAGGCGTAAATCCCAACAAAAAGGGAAGGCATTGCCTTTGAAAAGTAAACAAGCACCACAGAGTAAGCAAGTGGAAAAGTAAACACTAAGTAAAACTGTACAAGTTGTGCTGAAAGTAAAAAGGGGCCGGAAATACAAGCCCAACTGTAAAGTACAACTGGAAGGAAAAACAGCAACTGGAAAAGGGAAAACTCCAGCGTCGAGCCGTCCTATGGAAATCCCACCTGAAGGGTGGGTACAGATAGCCTCCACTGCTCCTCGGGTCCACCTAACCGCTCCGAGTACGTCCCGCCCAGTGGTCCACCTCCAGGTACTGTCCTGCTCCGCACGCCTCCTCCATGATCAGCGATGTCCGTCGTCTGCAACCAACACCACGAAGTGCGGGCATAGCCCGTGCAGGGGTGAGTATAAGCTACTCAGTAGGGACCACGAGACCCCCGAAGGTCTCCCGAAATCTACAAAGGATAAATCACGAAGAAGAGGTACAATCACGAAGTAACATCTGACACGGCTTAGATATATTCCCATACATATACCTAAGTCGTCAATTCCCCGATCGGCTCCAACGTCCGAGCCCAAGCACAACCCAGTCCACACAGGAAAGCAAAATTCATACCCACGCAGGATAGAACAACACAATCCACAAAGGAGAGTAAACAGTAAATCCACACAGGATAGCTCAACACAATCTACAAAGGAGAGTAAACAGTAAATCCACACAGGATAGCTCAACACAATCCACAAAGGAGAGTAACACAAGATTCAACACACACAGGTATACTTCTTCGGATGACGATAAAGATGATCATTGAACCATCTAAGTCGTCGGACCCACGTGGGATCGATAGGTACTAACCTTGCAGTGACCCACACAGGATCGGGCCCACGCATGACCTGTAGGAGTAGGCTCACACAGAACCGCTGAGAGATGACCCACGCAGGATTGGACTCACACAGGATCGGGCCCACACAGGACCGGGCCCACGCAGGACCTGTAGGCGCTGGCTCACACAGAACCGCTGAGCGCTGACCCACGCAGGATCGGACCCACACAGGATCGGGCCCACACAGGACCGGGCCCACGCAGGACCTGAAGCACTGATCCACGTAGGATCGCTGAGTGCAGTAGTCGTCGTAGTCCGCTGAGGATCTCTGCACAGTCGTCGCCGCGGTCCACTGAGGATCTCTGCACGGTCGTCGTCGGAGTCCACGGAGGATCTCTGCACCGTCGTCGCCGCAGTCCACTGAGGATCTCTGCACGGTCGTCGCTGTCGAAGTAGCAATCGCAGCCAGCCTAGGGTTCCCGCACACAACAAGCTCGTTCTGGAGGGTCCGCTCCACGAGCCGAGAGGCTGATACATCAACTGACACGATGTCTGAAGTTGATGTATCCCAAAGTTCCGTATCGTCAACAGGAACTCAACGTCGCAGACGGCGCGTCAATCGGACGCCCGGTCTGAGAGATATTGGCATTTTCGTCCCAGGGGCCCGGTCGGTTTTTTAAGGCAAAACCAACCCGACCGCACTCCACATGCGTCCAAACCTCATGCGGAGTATGCCAAAAGATCCGTCTCACTTAGAGGAACTCAACAAAGCTGACGGCACGTCAATCGGACGTCCGTAGCTCAAGATATGAGTGTTTCCGCTCCGAGGGCCCTGTTGGTCTCGTGTACGAACCAACCCGGCCGAACTCAAAGTATTCCGAAACCTTGAGTGCGATATACCGAAACGACCGTCTCGATCCAAGGATCTCGTTGCCGCTAACGGCGAGTCGTTTGGAGGCACGAAGCTCAAGATACGGGCGTTTGAACGAAAACGTCCGAAGATGGGGGGTACGGGCCCGGGCCGACCCGGCCCGACCCCCCCTGGGTCGGTCCGAACCGGGCGACCCGACTGGCCCGGCCCGGCCCGGCCAGGGCCGGTCCGGCTCGGCCGAGCGGCGCGGGTGGAAGCCGCAGGCGCTGACCCGCGGCTTGAGGAAGAACCGCGGCCCGCGTGCGGGCCGCGCTGGCGAACCGCGGACGCGCTGAGCCGCGTCCGCCTGGACGAACCGGACCCGCGCGTCGGGGGTCCGTTGGCCGCCGCCGCCGCGGCTTCAGTCGCGGTGGTCTCGTCCGGCGGCGTGCCGGGGCGCCGCCGCCTCCGGCCTCCGGCGCCGCCGCGCCGGTGACCCGCGCCGCCTGCAACTTCCGCGGGCCGCCGGCGTCGCTCCGGTGGCCCGTTTTCCTTCCCGTCTGCGCTGTTGCTCCTCACGGGATCCGTTCTTTACTGCGGGATCGTCAAACGTCCGCTGCGGCACGTTCCGTCGTCGACCGTCAAATCCGCACAAAACGAAGAACGACGGAGGGTCGTCGGGCCGTGTTCGTTTGGCCCGCACCCTCCGCGTTAGAAATAAACAACCCGGAGAAAAATTGTTCAACACATGAACCGACAATTTTAATTAAAATAAAATTGTTCAATTGAAACCAAATTTTTAATTTTCAAAGAACGATCACCGGGAAAAAATTAAAAAGGGGGTAATTTTCCAAAATAAATCCCCACCTCGTCGATCGTTGCGCGTAGGCGTTCTTCGCGGAAAGGATCGTCGCGGAAGAGAGGGATCGTCGCGTCGTCGCGGGGAGGCGTCGCGTCGTCGCGGAAACCGGCGTTGAGTCGGCGAACTCAAAGAACCAAGAACAACAGATTTAAATTATAATTAATTAAATCTGTGTTTAAAACCAAAAGAAAAGAACCTTGAGCGGAAATCCGAAATCACTCACCTCAAATGGTCGGTGATCGGAGATCGGAGATCGGAGATCGGAAGAACGTCTCGGGCGAAGGCGTCGTCGATTTCTGGGTTCGGCGTTCTTCGCGTTCTTCGCGTTCTTCGCGAGGGAGAAGAAGTTACGAGGGTTCTCTAAAATCTTCTCAAACGCAAATAACCAGAGGTTAAGCGTTGGCCTTATTTTATTATTACGCCAACGAATTTGAAAAACTGGTTAAGAAACGATCCATCAATTCGTTGAATTAATTCAACGAAAGAAACGACCCATTTAATTCATGAAAGAAACATCCCATTTAATTCACGAAATAAACCACCCAATTAAATGGTCTGTTAAGAATTTAGAAAACGCGTCGGTTGACTTTCATTAAGACGGGTTTTCACGGGTGCGTTTCTTAGCGGAAAGAAACGGCGGGGCTCGTGCGGGCCCCACCTCACAAATATCCTACCAAGGGGGTAGGATATTTCTGGATAGCATCCTATCCAGTTCAACTCAGTTCAAGCCGCCTTTAAGTGGCTTCAAGTGGCTTCCAAGTGGCTTAAGTGAAATAAAATAAAGTTGTCGCAAAATTATTTTATTTCTTAACTTTAAGCCCGAAAATTAAAAACCACACCCAAGCAGACGCAACTCCGGAAGAGGCGTTTCTAAGCGAATACCGGCGCTGCGATTTCATCGGTGCCCTCAGAATTCGATTCTGGGCACCGGTTCAAAAGTTAGAAAAACCCGCTCGTCCGTTCACTGAACGTACCCGAGCCAAACTTCGGAAAATGATTCCGGGCACACCGGGCCTCGGAATCAGGCGCCGTCAGAAACTGCGTTCTTGTAAAATTCCAAATAGAATTATGAAAAAAATTTCCTTGAAATTTACGGGTCTTTACATTACTCCCACCTCAGGACTTTACGTCCCCGTAAAGATACATCAAGAACTAGGGAAACAAATGTGGGTACTGAGCACGCATCTGAGCCTCCCGCTCCCAAGTGCTCTACTGGAGGTTCCCGTGCTGCCATCTGATGCGCACAAGAGGAATCGATCGCCCACGTAGGACCCACTCCTATCGATCCTCTATCTCCACTGGGACCTCCACAAAAGTCGCTCCATCATCCACGTCTAGCTCACCATATTCAATGATGTGCGTCGGGTCGTGCACGTATCTCCTCAGCTGGGATAGGTGGAAGATGTCGTGCACCCGGTGCAACTGAGGTGGCAGAGCCAGGCGATAAGCCACCTCGCCAACCCTGCTGAGGACCTGGAAGGGTCCGATGAAGCATGGAGACAACTTGCCGCCTCGGCCAAATCTCCTCAAACCACGTCGAGGTGAGACCCGCAAGAAGACGTGGTCGCCATCCTCGAACTCTAGTGGCCTCCGCCTCCTGTCAGCATATGACTTCTGCTGGCTCTGTGCTGTCCTCATCCGCTCCTGGATGACCTGGACCTTCTCTGTCGTGGCCCGGACCATCTTTGGTCCCACAAGTGCTGACTCTCCAGGGTCTGTCCAGCACAAAGGAGATTTGCAAGGCCTGCCGTTCAACGCCTCGTAGGGTGCCATCCCGATGGTGGAGTGGTAGCTGTTGTTGTACGCGAACTCCACCAAGGGTAGGTGGTCCTCCCAGCTGCGACCAAAGTCGAGGACACATGCGCGGAGCATGTCCTCGAGAGTCTGAATGGTCCTCTCCGTCTGACCATCCGTTTGAGGGTGAAAGGCGGTGCTCAGACGTAGTCACGTCCCGAACGCCTCCTGCAACCCCTTCCAAAGCCGGGAAGTAAAACGAGCGTCCCGATCGGAGACGATAGTCGATGGAACACCATGAAGTCGTACAATCTCCTAAACGTAGAGACGTCCCAAGCTCTCCACCGTGCCCTGCTCTCGGATGGGTAAGAAGTGTGCCGACTTGGTGAGTCGGTCAACAATCACCAAAATGGAATCGTGACCTCTGGAAGTGCGTGGAAGTCCAGTCACGAAGTCCATAGATATCCCGTCCCACTTCCACTCCGGGACCTCCAAGGGCTGTACCAAACCTGCTGGTACCTGATGCTCTACCTTCACCTTCTGGCAGGTGAGGCACCGTGAAACGAACTCTGCCACAACCTTCTTCATGCCCGGCCACCAGTGCTGTCGCCTGAGATCCTGGTATATCTTCGCCACTCCAGGATGTACCGCCAAAGGAGAAGTGTGATACTCTCTCAGCACCTCCTCTCGTAAAGCGACTGGTACCAAGGTACGTCCTCTGAAAAGGACACCGTGCTCTTCTCCAAGGGAGAAACCATCAGGTGCCTGTCCCGAGGATATCTGTGCACACCGTGTCTCACAGTCGACGTCCCCACGCTGTGCCTCTCTGACCCGCTGATGAAGTGGAGGAGAGACTGTGAGAGACTGAAGAAAGGCTGCTCTGTCTCTATCCATGAAGGATATCTGCAAAGCGGCTAGCTTCTCTGTCACCTCCTCAAGTAGCTGGATGCCCGTCCTCCTGCTGAGGGCATCATCCACCACGTTCCCCTTCCCAGGAGTATAGACTATCTCAGAGTCATAGTCCTAGAGGAACTCGAGCCATCGCCGCTGTCTCAGGTTCAGGTCCTTCTGAGAGAAGATGTACTTGAGACTCTGGTGGTCAGAAAAGACTGTGAAGCGCTCGCCCATCAGATAGTGCCGCCATGTCTTCAGGGCAAAGACCACTGCTGCCAACTCCAAGTCATGGGTAGCGTAGTTCTGCTCATGAGACCTCAACTGATGTGATCCGTAGGCAATCACGGCCCGCACCTGCATCAGGACACACCCGAGTCCGGTCCTTGATGCATCGCAGTAGACTTCGTATCCAACTCCCTCCTCAGGCAACCTCAAGATAGGTGCGCTAGTCAACCTCTGCCTCAGCTCCTGGAAGCTCTGCTGACATCTGTCTGACCACACGAAGGGTTTCCCCTTCTTTGTCAACGCTGAGAGTGGGGCCGCAACTCTGGAGAAGTCCGGCACAAATCTCCGATAGTATCCGGCTAAGCCCAAGAAACTCCGCACCTCTGTCACGCTCTTGGGTGGCTCCCAAGCTAGCACTGCCTCGATCTTCGCGGGATCCACTGCAACTCCTGCCTCAGAAATGACGTACCCCAAGAAGTGGACCTCACGTAACCAGAACTGACACTTCGAGAGCTTGCCATAAAGCTGGTGCTCTCGGAGTGTGTCTAGTACAACACGCAGGTGGTAGGCGTGCTCCTCCTCCGTCGTCGAGTACACCAAAATGTCGTCGATGAAGACCAAGAAAAATCGATCGAGGTATGGCTGGAAGATCCTGTTCATGAGGCTCATGAACACTGCTGGAGCGTTGGTCACGCCGAATGGCATAACCAAGAACTCTAAGTGGCCATACCGACACCTGAAGGCCGTCTTCTGCACATCCTCGTCTCGAACTCTAAGCTGATGATAGCCTGACCTGAGGTCTATCTTCGAGAACCACCGTGCTCCATTGAGCTGGTCGAAGAGATCATCAATCCTGGGTAGCGGATACTTGTTCCTCACTGTCACCTGGTTCAGGCGACGATAATCGACACACAGTCGCAAGCTCCCGTCCGCCTTCTTGGCGAACAAAATCGGGGAAGCCCAGGGCGAAACACTGGGTCGGATGAACCCCTTGCCCTGCAAGTCCTCCAACTGTACCCGCAGCTCTCGAAGCTCAGCGGGGGCCATCCAATATGCTGGGGTGGATATCAGGGTTGTCCTGGGGTACAGGTCGATATAAAAGTCTACCTCTTTGCGAGGAGGTAGTCCTGGAACGTCGTCGGGAATGACGTCCGCATACTGATCCACCACTGCAGGAAAACTGGGACTCCGCAAGTCAACTGCTCCCAGGATGAGGCTAGCCAACTGATGAGTGATGGGATGACCTCTCCTCTGCGTGAGTCCATCCTGTGCTGCTAAGGCTCCCTTCTCGCCGGTGAAGGTGAACCTGCTCCCGTCGGTGCGCACACATCGCACCTTGCGCCTAATGCAGTCAATCTGAGCATGGACCGTAGATAACCAATCCATGCCCAAAATGACGTCGTAAGGCCTCGACGCTGCTACAAGAAGATCCCAGCCGAAGCTCTCACCTCCTAGAGTAAGTTCACATTGCCGGCACCAGTGCGTAATCATCAAGTCTGCTCCCGTAGGAGTCTCTAGCCGTAAGGATCGAGCCAACGGCTCCGTCGGAATCTCCGAGCTCCGAACAAAGGCAGTGGCTATGAAAGAGTGACTCGCTCATGTGTCTATCAGAACTGCAGCAAGGGTGGAATAGACACAGATCGTAACTCGAATCATCTCTGGCGCGCCGTGGTCATAGGCCTCCGCTGCCTGGAGCTGAGCCTGTCTCTGCCCGCCAGCTCCCTGTGGTCGGGGCGGGCCTCCTGGTGGTGGTGGTGGCAGAGCCTCAAAGCGTCGCCCACCACCTGCTGCTCGGCCAGCTCCTCTGCCTCGTCCGCCTCCTCCCTGCGGACCGCCACGGTCGACCCTCCGCCTCTGCCTGGGTGGTCCTTCCACCGTCTGCTGCCCCTCGGTACGACGGGTCGGGCAGTCACGAGCCATGTGGCCCTGCCCGCCGCACTCGTAGCACTATCTGCCTCTCGGAAGGCTGGCTCCGGGCCGGGTGCCCTGCACTGCTGAGCCAGCGTCCCGAGGTCGCCTGCTGGAAGGTCTGGTCCGCCTGGAACCCTGAGTCATCCGTCGGCTACCAGCTGCCGAAGACTCCACTACCTGCCGCCCTGCGGTAGGTCTCGCTGTGGACTCAGCCAGGAAGCTCTCGATTAGGAGGGCTCGCTCCAGTACTCCTGCCTGGGTCGGGATGCTGAGGGAGATAAGCGATGCCCTGATCTCGTGTCTCAAACCCTGCTTGAAAGTCTGGGGCTGGAAGAAGGGGTCCCGTACCATGTCTGTCGAGTACCGAGAAAGGTCGGTGAACCTCGCCGCGTACTGAGCGACCGTCAAGCTGCCCTGCTGCAGCTGAAGAAGCTCCTGGATGCGCACCGCTCGGAGGGTGGCCGGGACGAACTCTGAGCGGAAGAGGCTCTCGAAGTCCGTCCATATGAGGGTGGCCTCATCGTGTACCTGGAGCATCAGGCTCCACCAGCGTCCGGCTGCTGCGTGCAGTAGGCTCGCCGCGAGAATCACCATGAGGTCTGCTGGTGTCCTCACTAGCCTGAAAACCCGGACGACCGCCTCCAACCAGTCCTCGGCTGCCTGGGGGTCCGACTCCCCACGGAACCTGGGTGGTCGCTGGTGCTGGAACTCGTGCAGAGCTCCAAGGCGTCGTGCGTCGTCAGCTTCCAGTGCTGGAACCATCGGGGGCTCGGCGGGTAAAGGTACCACCGGTGCCTCTGCTGTCAACGGGACCTGTACCGAGGCCTCGTCGCTCGGCGGGCTGTCGTCGTGCCCTACTCTGGGAACCCTAGCTGGCTACTGTCGTCATGCGATCCTGAAAAGGAAACAAGTATGCCACGGTCAGAACAATATACCTGGTGAGCTGACACAAGTAATCACAAATAAAACTTGAAACACACATGAAATCAATGTTTTTCGTGCATTAAGTCGGAAATCAGAAGTCCGGGTCCTGGTGTATGGATACGTCGGCCGCCGCACCAACACTGGACTCCCTAGACTGATAACCACACTCAATACGCTAAACACTATTTCTTCACATAGAAGAAAGATCAGAGTCTGCGGTAGAACCGACCACCTCTGATACCAATTTGTCACGACCCGTCCTCGGGGCCCGTGTCGTGACTACCCCAAGCCCGCCTTCCATAGGCCAGGGGCTGGCGACTAGCACCAAGGCGTAAATCCCAACAAAAAGGGAAGGCATTGCCTTTGAAAAGTAAACAAGCACCACAGAGTAAGCAAGCGGAAAAGTAAACATTAATTAAAACTGTACAAGCTGTGCTGAAAGTAAAAAGGGCCCGGAAATACCAGCCCAACTGTAAAGTACAACTGGAAGGAAAAACAGCAACTGAAAAAGGGAAAACTGCAACGTCGAGCCGTCCTCTGGAAACCCACCTGAAGGGTGGGTACAGATAGCCTCCACTGGTCCTCGGGTCCACCTAACCGCTCCGAGTACTTCCCGCCCAGTGGTCCACCTCCAGGTACTGTCCTGTTCCGCACGCCTCCTCCACGATCAGCGCTGTCCGTCGTCTGCAACCAACACCACGAAGTGCGGGCATAGCCCGTGCAGGGGTGAGTATAAGATACTCAGTAGGGACCCCGAGACCCCCGAAGGTCTCTCGAAATCCACAAAGGATAAATCACGAAGAAGAGGTACAATCACAAAGTAACATTTAACACGGCTTAGATATATGCCCATACATATACCTAAGTCGTCAGTTCCCTGATCGGCTCCAACATCCGATCCCAAGCACAAACCAGTCCACACAGGAAAGAAAAACGCATACCCACGCAGGATAGAACAACACAATCCACAAAGGAGAGTAAACAGTAAAACCACACAGGATAGCTCAACACAATCCACAAAGGAGAGTAAACAGTAAATCCACACAGGATAGCTCAACACAATCCACAATGGAGAGTAACACAAGATTCAGCTCACACAGGCATACTTCTTCGGATGACGATAAAGATGATCATTGAACCATCTAAGTTGTCGGACCCACGAAGGATCGATAGGTACTAACCTTGCAGTGACCCACAAGGGATCGGGCCCACGCAGGACCTGTTGGAGTAGGCTCACACAGAACCGCTGAGAGATGACCCACGCAGGATCGGACCCACACAGGATCGGACCCACACAGGACCGGGCCCACGCAGGACCTGTAGGTGCTGGCTCACACAGAACCGCTGAGCGCTGACCCACGCAGGATCAGACCCACACAGGATCGGGCCCACACAGGACCGGGCCCACGCAGGACCTGAAACACTGATCCACGTAGGATCGCTGAGTGCAGTAGTCGTCGCAGTCCGCTGAGGATCTCTGCACAGTCGTCGCCGCGGTCCACTGAGGATCTCTGCACCGTCGTCGTCGGAGTCCACGGAGGATCTCAGCACAGTCGTCGCCGCAGTCCACTGAGGATCTCTGCACGGTCGTCGCTGTCGAAGTAGCAATCGTAGCCAGCCTAGGGTTCCCGCACACAACAAGCTCGTTCGGGAGGGTCCGCTCCACGAGCCGAGAGGCTGATACATCAACTGACACGAAGTCTGAAGTTGATGTATCCAAAAGTTCCGTATCGTCAACAGGAACTAAACGTCGCAGACGGCGCGTCAATCGTACGCCCGACCTGAGAGATATTGGCATTTTCGTCCTAGGGGCCCGGTTGGTTTTTTAAGGAAAAACCAACCCGACCGCACTCCACCTGCGTCCAAACCTCGGGCGGAGTATGCCAAAAGATCCGTCTCACTTAGAGGAACTCAACAAAGCTGACGGCATGTCAATCGGACATCCGTAGCTCAAGATATGAGCGTTTTCGCTGCGAGGGCCCGGTTGGTCTCGTGTACGAACCAACCCGGACGAACACAAATATTTCGAAACCTTGAGTGTGATATACTGAAACGACCGTCTCGATCCAAGTATCATGTTACCGCTGATGGCGAGTCGTTTGGAGGCACAAAGCTCAAGATATGGGCGTTTGAACGAAAACGTCCGAAGATGGGGGGTACGGGCCCGGGCCGACCCGGCCCGACCCCCCCTGGGTCGGCCCGAACCGGGTCCGACCCGGCTGGCCCGGCCCGGCCCGGCCAGGGCCGGTCCGGCTCGGCCGAGCGGCGCGGGTGGAAGCCGCGGGCGCTGACCCGCGGCTAGAGGAAGAACCACGGCCCGCGTGCGGGCCGCGCTGGCGAACCGCGGACGCGCTGAGCCGCGTCCGCCTGGACGAACCGGACCCGCGCGCCGCGGGTCCGTTGGCCGCCGCCGCCGCGGCTTCAGCCGCGGCGGTCTCGTCCGGCGGTGCGCCGGGGCGCCGCCGGCAACTTCCGCGGGCCGCCGGCGTCGCTCCGGTGGCCCGTTTTCCTTCCCGTCTGCGCCGTTGCTCCTCCCGGGATCCGTTCTTTACTGTGGGATCGTCAAACGTCCGCTGCGGCACGTTCCTTCGTCGACCGTCAAATCCGCACAAAACGAAGAACGGCGGAGGGTCGTCGGGCCGTGTTCGTTTGGCCTGCACCCTCCGCGTTAGAAATAAACAACCCGGAGAAAAATTGTTCAACACATGAACCGGCAATTTTAATTAAAATAAAATTGTTCAATTGAAACCGACTTTTTAATTTTCAAAGAACGTTCACCGGGAAAAAATTAAAAAGGGGGTAATTTTCCAAAATAAATCCCCACCTCATCGATCGTTGCGCGCGGGCGTTCTTCGCGGAAAGGATCGTCGCGGAAGAGAGGGATCGTCACGTCGTCTCGGGGAGGCGTCGCGTCGTCGCGGAAACCGGCGTTGAGTCGGCGAACTCAAAGAACCAAGAACAACAGATTTAAATTATAATTAATTAAATCTGTGTTTAAAACCAAAAGAAAAGAACCTTGAGCGGAAATCTGAAGTCCCTCACCTCAAATGGTCGGTGATCGGAGATCGGAGATCAGAGATCGAAAAAACGTCTCGGGCGAAGGTGTCGTCGATTTCCGGGATCGGCGTTTTTCACGTTCTTCGCGAGGGAGAAGAAGTTACGAGGGTTCTCTCAAATCTTCTCAAGCGCAAATAACCAGAGGTTAAGCGTTGGCCTTATTTTATTATTACGCCAACGAATTTGAAAAACTGGTTAAGAAACGATCCATCAATTCGTTGAATTAATTCAACGAAAGAAACGACCCATTTAATTCACGAAAGAAACATCCCATTTAATTCACGAAATAAACCGCCCAATTAAATGGTCTGTTAAGAATTTAGAAAACGCGTCGGTTGACTTTCATTAAGACGGGTTTTCACGAGTGCGTTTCTTAGCAGAAAGAAATGGCGGGGCTTGTGCGGGCCCCATCTCACAAATATCCTACCAAGGGGGTAGGATATTTCTGGATAGCATCCTATCCAGTTCAACTCAGTTCAAGCCGCCTTTAAGTGGCTTCAAGTGGCTTCTAAGTGGCTTAAGTGAAATAATATAAAGTTGTCGCAAAATTATTTTATTTCTTATCTTTAAGCCCGAAAATTAAAAACCACACCCGAGCAAACGCAACTCCGGAAGAGGCGTTTCTAAGTGAATACCGGCGCTGCGATTTCATCGGTGCCCTCAGAATTTTATTCCAGGCAACGGTTCAAAAGTTAGAAAAACCCGCTCGTCCGTTCACTGAACGTACCTGAGCCAAACTTCAGAAAATGATTCCGGGCACACCGGGCCTCGGAATCAGGCGCCGTCAGAAACTGCGTTCTTGTAAAATTCCAAAGAAAATTAAGAAAAACATTTCCTTTAAATTTACGGGTCTTTACAACTTCTTTTTCAAAATACCATCACTCATTGTCTGAAATCCCTTTTAAAAGTAGAATATAAAATATTTTAGGAATAAATATCTAATGACCCCTTCATCTTTTTTATTTAATTTTGTTTAGTTATTCTTCAAATAATTCATTAAATGTTTTTAAAAATCTAATAAATAGTTCATTGAGAAAACGTTTTTGATATTATAAATATGTTATAATCCATTACAAACTTTTCTTTTTCCCATTATGAAAAAACAGAAATCATAAATCATTTGTGTGCATAGATTATCGAATCAATGAATATACATTTTTAATTTTCCTTCACTTCCTAAAAAGATGGTATAAAAGGATAGTCTGCCTAATAAGTATTAAATATATGAAATTTTTAAAATCATTAAAAAATTATCCATATTTTTTATTTATTAATTTCTTAAAAAATTAAATCATTATCTGTTCACACGTGCGGACCACCGTATCCATGATATGATGCATTTTTTTCACAAGAAACATTAGTGGATAGCTTTAATTTATATATTTTGTGTATATATGATACATGTATATATTAATATAAATATATATATATTGTTTATGGATTATATAAATGATGAATATTCTTTAATATAGATAATTAATATTGAAATACTCACTATAAGTTAATCATTCAATAATATTAAATAACCTGAAACCACATCATTATAAAATAAAATTTCATGAAATGAAAAAAAACTAATTTAAGGGAATCGTTAAATAATATATTATTATAGAAAACAAATAACAATAAATATAAAGGGTTTTTAATAATTAACATATTAAAAATAAAAAAAATCATAACACCTATTATATGTAATTAGTATGTACAATCATAACCCATTTTTGAAAATAATACACTATAATAATTATTAGAAATTAATAGTGTTAGTGGAAATATATATGGATGAGGATCATGAATAGTTAATAATTATTTTTTATATCAGATAAATTATTTTTTAAAAATTACATTGCAATCAATAATAATTATTGGTTTTCATCATCTCTAATTAATTTTCTTATGTTCAGAGTCTTTCATTCTGAAATATAATCTTTATATTTGCAGTGACATTAACATTTCCATATTTTTTATGGTATATACTATTTTTTTGACAAATTAAGTATCATTATAAATAATAACCTATTTCAGAAAACATATTCTAATTTAAAATTAAATTGATTGTATTGAAAACCCTCATTGTTACAAATGAATTTTTTTTTACAAGGCCTCGATTTTCCTATAAAACATGTTTTAATTATTTTAAAAAAAATATTTTCATTTATATTACTCATACATTCATTAAAATTTTTCTCAAATAAAGGTATTTATTTGTTTCGTAGAGTGAGTTTTTCTTTCAAACATCCTAAAAACATAATAAAATAATTCATTATCATTATTTACCACCTATGATTTATACCTATAATTTTTTGATTAGGATTATATATTTTGTAATATTTTTAATTAATTATTTAGAAGGTATTTTATTCTCTTTGTAAAGAGTTTTTTAATTTAACTTGAATTTATTTTTATAAAAAAGATTATCATTTGTTCTGAAAACATTTTCACCAATATATTTTATTTACAAATTATCTCTCACTGTGGGTTTTTTTCATAATCCTATATATTTTTTAATTATATATTTAATTATTTAATAATATATTTAACACAAAATTTTATTTATTATTCTTATATTATGATTTTTAATGATTAAAAACCCATTCTATGAAAAGTTTTATGTTTAAAATGATAATAGTCTATTTTTTTGTGATCACACTTGTATGGATGACGATGATGATCCTATAATTACCTCTAATGAAATGTTATATATTATACAACATGAGATATTAAGGAATATATATAAATATATACTGAGATTCTTCAAATAAGATGTGAAAAAACAACATTGCTATAATTTTCAGTCATGGGAATATTGAGTTTATTACTATATGTGTGGGAGTAATAGGTTTTCTCAAAATATTTTTCAAATTCGGGAAGTTTTTATTATCATTGACGTTTTCTATTTATTATTCCACTTATATATGATTATTTTAGTTTTCATGATCTATCATGATTTCACGATTACACATTATTTATAATATATTCCCAAATTTTTATTATTGATGACATTTTTTATGATTTTTTATTTGTATTTTTAGTCACAAAATTACTTATATGATTCATTAATGATATAGTTATTATGTAAATTTTATTTCTTATTTTATTATTGTCTCATATGTGATTATTATCTTTTATTAATTTTTTTCTAACTTCTTAATGTTTTTTTCCTCTTTCTGACTTGACACATTATTATATGTTTTCTATTACAGAAAATATAATGTCTAGCCAATTGTATGTTTATATTCCCATGGTTATGAATACGTTTATATCATGTGAGATATTTAGAAAAGGTTTTATAGGATCACGATTATGGAAAAAAAATTTACATGTGTTTTTAACTAATATGTCAGTATAGTTAATCTTAATGACACTAAACCATTCACACATCTTGTTGTGTTACTAATTATAATATTTATTAAAAAAATAAATAAATTAGTGTAAAATTTATGTTATCATTATTTTAATTCATATTTTTTATTAATATGTGATATTATCCAAGAATTTTTTAACCATTTATTATTTTTATTAATGTGCCAAAATATATATTATAAACATACTTTTATGCTATTATAGTTCATATGATTTATCTAAAGATTAATTTAGTGATTCCATAATTCAAAATTTATATTCAAAATTTATTTTATTGAATAAGATTTTCTTTAGAAATGTAAACTAATGGAATCATAAAAGAATGATGAAATTACACACATGTAGTGGAATGAATTTCATTATCTCTATATTGTTAATATCTCTCTATTTATGGGAAAATAATTTCTTGAATATGTCAAAAATTTGTATAAATAAACACTCATCTATAAAGGTATGAATTTTTAATCTATTATAAAATTGTGAGTAACATTTTAGTTTTTTAATATATGGAATTTTTTTTGGTATTGAATGAGAATTTTAAATTCATGGAGAAATCTACATCTGATTTCATTTGCATGTAATGATAAGTTCTTTTTCATTGTATCTAATAAAAAATTGTGAGGATGAAATTTCATATATGTTTGATAATTTAACAGCTAAATATTGTATCATTTATTTCCAAAAAATAATTTTATGTTCAATAGTGTGTATCACATGAAATACCAAGAAAAAAATTTATTATGATATACTAATTATTATTAATATTATACTACAATTATAACCAATCCATAGAATTGGATTGTGTAAGGAGGAGAAACCAATTATGAAATATATTTTAGAAATTTTCCACAAAACACATGTACTTATTGAACCCTATAAAATAATTATTCAATTTTTAATAAAACCTCATAATTTTAAAGACTGTATTTTTTTAGAAAACTAATTAAATTTGGTATTATATTTTGTTCAAATTTTTTTTAGTAATCAAAAAAAATTTATTAATTTTCGGAAATTTATCGATCATCTTATTAATTTGATAAATTTAAATGAATCAAATGGTTTTTTCTAGCATTATACTAAGTAAAAAATTTATTTTATACATTGAAAAATCATTTTCATCAGAAATAGTATTTTTTTTAAGTTGTCCATAGATACTTTTATTAATTTCATACACATTTATAAATTTTCTATATAAAAGAAAATTTATTTCATAATTTAAAATTAAAATATATTCTCAAGATATAGTTTAAGTTTTTTTCTGGAAATGATGATTTTTTTGGGTGTATTGAGAATATAATGTTTTTTACAAAAAAGCATTTGTTTTATTTTAATCAAAGTAATTTAAATGTTATATTTTCTATTATATTTTGGTGAAATTAAAATAATTTTATTAAAATTAATTTAATTAATTGTAACGCCCCGACCCCAGTTACCCAGAGTCGGTGCATTATTGGGTAACGTTGGCACAATTAAAAAAGATCAAGTCTCGAAAGACCGATTAGTTTATTAGCCTTGGAAACACTAGATACATTCATAAATGTTACATTACATCATAAAGTGAAAAATCACTATAACATAGTCTCCATAGTCCACACTTCTATCCCCTTTAGACTATCCCTGTAGGTCAGTCATAAAATATTTCCTCACATCCTGGGAAAAATAAAACATAGAAAGGGGTGAGCTCAAATGCTCAGTAAGGATAACAATATAGCGGAAGATTTCATAAATAAACATAAACATTTAAGGCAATGTATGACTAAAACAAAGCCTTTGAAACTTGATATTCAACATAATATGGCAAAAGTAAAATGAGATAATGACATTTACTTAATTACATGGATATTCTATTGGACCAATAATCACATGCAATATCAATAACCACTTTCATAATGATGGAATACATAATTCCAGACTATCATAACCACGTAGCCAATGCCTCATGCCAAGACTACAAATAAGATTTTTTCAAAACCTCGTGCCAAGACACTATTTTGTCTAATGAGACCTGCTGATGCATCGAAGAGATATAGCGTGCTCCACCCTTCACTTATTAAGTCCAATGCATTCCTCATATGAAGAGGTTTAAACATATCATAATCCATAACATAATCGTATCACATAAAACATGCATAAAGGAAAAATAAAATTTCCTCATTTCAATTACACGATATCAATACAACACATTATTATAAAAAAACACTTTCAAAACAATTTTCAATACCAAAATAAAAGAAAATTAAAATGTTGTATTTATTTTCATTTTAAAAAAAGTTATAACTTGTAGTGGAAGCCGAAACTCAAATAATGGTCACTGAGGCATAGAAGTCGTTGTCAACACATTCGTACGACAAGTAAAACATTATTTTTTTCCATTTAGTAAAACACTTCATATAAAAAGATTCCTTCTAAATAAATGTAAAAGTCAAAGGGGTTTATACACCGTATAAAATAAATTTGTGTATAAAATAAAATATGCCTCAATGAATGCAGGTTGAGACCATGTCCCTTACAAAGATCATTTTTTAAAATAAAATAGATCTATTATGTGTATTCAAAATAATTACACATAAATAATATACAAATACAAGATAGGACTTAATAATATCATGACCTAATTTGAAAGTAGGAGATTAACCCAAAGAACGGAAATTGAGTTAAGAAGTTCCCTTACCTCGTGTCCGACTTGATTCGACCGTTATTTAACCTCCTGAATAATAAAATAGAGTTAATTTATAATTTCATTAGAACATTTTTCAAGTTTATTATTCCTTTTATATCACTTATTACCATGTTATGAACATTATGTAATTATTTAAGTTAATAACGGTCGTTTTGTCGATCTTTGGTACTTGAGTCAAAAATAAAATTCTTATAATTACAAGTTGTTCGTGTGGTGGAATATCCATTATATCCAGAATTATATTCATGATGTAGATGTCATATATATCATATATATCCTGTATATACGTGCATTTATAATATTACATAACATATAGAGGTAAGAAATGAAATGCACCGTTCATGGAGATGGTAAGTCGTACGTATGCATGAACGCTACTTTCATTCCTATTTTGTATTTAATGGAATGAAGTTATAATTATATAAAGGTATAATATAATTCTAGTATAATATAATGTATAATACAATTTACTCCATCCTTTATACATCCCACATATGGAATTAACGATTCAAATCACTTTGAGGGGGCGGTAGTCCGCACTTCATAAAATGAAATTATAACATTTAAACATAATGAAAATCATAAAGGTATGCCATAAATGAAAAATACAGAATCATAAGGAAAACAAAAACATAATATATATCATATATAAAAATAGTGTCATCATAATGGCCACCATGAGAGGTGTTAAAAGAATATTGAACACTCATCGTTTCGTGAGGCAGTAATTCACCACCCACAGAAACAATATGTTCTTTAACCATTAGACGAAGGTGTGTGTAAGTGTAAATAAAATAATTCTCATAAAAAAATTCATGTATATTGAGGATACTGGTTTTGTGACAGAATAATGTAATAAAAATATTTTAGGGGGTTAGAGAAGAAAAATAAAACAAAAGAACACAAGAGAAGACATTATCTTGAAGTCGGGTAACTCTTTTTGATTTGAGCCAATGGCTTCCTTGGGAAGACTTATTCCCAAAGTGAGGCTTCTAGGAGTAATATATGGAAGTTTGAAGAGTATTTGGGCAGAGGTTGGCCAATCCAAATTTCTTGATGGTGTGAATAAGGTGGTAGAGGTGGGGGCCTTTTATAAAAGGAGAGGAGGGGCACTCTTGTAAAGTCATGTAATGTTACTTTATTATAAAATGAGTTTCGGATTTTAAAGGACCAAAACTTATATATTTCTAGGATAAGGTGATAAGTGTTCGAAATATACTCATAAAATAGGTTTTTGACAAGTATAAGCCTTATATTTTAAATTATCTTTTCATTTTATTTAAATCGTTAATTAATGAGGTAATCGCTGCATCATCATGGTGTCATAAAATATTAAATTTATTTAATGTCTAAAAATTATAAAAAGATATCATGATGTAGGAAATATTTTTTTATTTCCAATTAATATTTATAGTCTAAATTTTACTTTATATAACCACATGTAATAATTGTTTTAGTAAAACAACTCATGTTTGTGACAATTTTATTTTTACTTTAAATAAAAAGTTATTATTGACATTTACTTACCCATGTGGATCCATGGGGTCCCCAAGTTGACCCATGGATTTTGTTGGTGGGCTATGACTCATCAAATAGGGGTAGGTCAAGTGTAAGGGTATTTTCATATTTTTATAATACCATTTTTACCTTAAATTTCACTAATTACCTTTAATCGTGATTAATTAAACATAAAAGTTACTATTAACGAAAAATTATTTTAATCCCATTGAACCACATTTTACTTCATAATGACAAACATGTATGTCAGATTTTTGATGATCAAATCATATATGTGGTAATGTTTCATTTAAACGAAAAATCATTTTTTTAACTACCACTTAATGGTTTCACTATTCATCAAAAATTGATGTTTTTCAGAACAATGCCAAAATTTCACCCGAAGCTATAATTTATATTCAGAGTTCAAAAATGATGTCTATTTTACCAAATTTTAAACATATAAGTTTCATTAATTAATTTTATAATTAATTTCCACTGTCACAACAAATAGCGTGTTTTTAAAAAAACAATATATATCAAAAGATTGACAATTGTTTATGTCCCATTATAATGTTAAATTAATTCTAATGACCATCATTGGATAAAATGTTAAAAATATATTCTAATTATACTTTAAAACCACTCAATATTATAATTTATCACTATAAATTATTTTGATTAAAAAAGTTGTTTGAAGTATTTCTCACTATTCATAAAAAATTGGAAGTTCTCAGAAAATTACAAAATAATTCAACTTAGGGTTATTCCGATATTACGAATACAAAAATGAAGTCCATTTTGAAATATAAAATTTATATAATTTCAAAAAGTTAGTATTACTATTCATAACAGCTACTTTTATTGGTCGCGGTGTGTTAGAACTCAAGGTTGCGTACAACACACGATTCTCTATTATTCAAAGAGAAGCGTACCATGGACGCTTGGGGTGTTACATTCTCCCCTCCTTCAATAAATTGCGTCCTCGCAATTTGAAATTTTTCTTTAAAAATAAATGGTTGAAAATAGGGAATACCTTTGTGGAAAACCCACATCGGAAAAAAGTTTAATAAAAATATAACTTTAAAATAAATAAAGATAAGTACAAAGGTCACCCGAGATAGCCCATACTAGGATTCTATGAAAATATGGATATGAAAGAAAAACAAACCATCAAGGTCTTATGGAGAGTTGTAGAAAACAGGATTAGGAGAAAGTTAACCACAAGAAAATCACAAACTTGTGATTGGTTAAACAGTCATTGAATCCCCAGTTAGAAAAGTTGACCGGCAATGTTTTTGATTTAAGTTACCTTTTATAAATTTGAGGAATTTATTTATGAAATTTACTAAGAACATAAGGGAATATACATACTTTTCATGTAGACTTTCATTTTTTAATAAATTTTTACCACAAATCCATCTTTCACTCTAAACGAAAATAGAACTCAAAAATATTATATTTAACATAATTGTATTAGGTTACAAATATTAACACATACCATTTAGATTAGGAACACTTTTTTTAATAACCATGGACTTCATGTAGGCTAGTGGTAGGTAATAAAGGAATGTCGCACTATGGTTGTGGGTTCGATTCCTACAGCTTTGCCCGAGAAGACGGGTTGTCCCCCGACCTGCAGGTTGTCCTTTTTCCTAAAACTATTCTATTATAATATTCCAAAAATAATATTCAGAAATGTTTTAACCTTAAAAAATACTATCCATGGTTCAACATAATCCATTCCAACCATTATATTAATCCAAAATACTTTTGTCCAAATCACAGTCCAAATATTATAAGGAAGGTAATCATAATGAAGATCCTTTTTTCCGTGTAACAACTCGTGAACACCTTAATCATGTATTCTTTTAAAACACTGCAACATCCTGAATTACCATAAATCCTTATTGATTACATTCATGATCCCTTATACCTTATAGAATACTAGATATACTCTTTCTATCCAAAAAATGTATACAAATCACTAATTAGTTTCAAGGAAGTTAAGAATATCCAATATAATTTATCCAAATCAATAATTTATTATTCCAAAATCACTATCTCGGTATCATAACCATATTATGGTTTATCATTCAATCAACTATATATTTTCCAAAAATTTAACCTACTGTGGAGTCACTTTTCTTGGTTCCACACAATCTCAAGTCCTTGATGAAATAGTACTGCAATACAATCCTTATATACTCCATAATTATTTTAACCAGTAAATCATTGATACAACACTCATATGAAAAAATTCATTAATAACAACATAAGAACTCTAATCATTCATCCTCATCTGTGGTAGTATCATAACTTGATTATTATCCAATAACATCATTTGGGGCATACTCTGATGATTTGGACATTGGTTTGCGTTGTGTCCCCACTCCTTGCAGATGAAGCATTGTACATTTGAAACCTTTTTCTTACCCTTGTAGTCACGCACTTGGTGTCCTTTTTCTCCACACTTATATCAAACTCCCATTCCCTTAAGGCAAGTTCCAAGGTGTTTTTCCCACAGTTATCATATATTGGAAAATTGTTCTTTCCCCTCGTCCCTTTATCCATCATTCTCTCTTCCATCCTTTTCTTCTCTTTCTTTGCTTCAAAGCCATAGGACTTAGAGAATTATTTACTTATCTTATTAACACATGATACTGTCTCTTCATATGTTGAGAACACATGGGAGACTATTTCCCTTCTAAATGTTGGCTTAATACCGTGAAAGATACGAACTTTCTTACTCTTTGGATCATACGTATTGCTGGAGTTCACATTACTTCTAATGGGCGCCATTTCTATACAATGGCGTAAACTAGGTTAGTTTATGAATTGCAATGAATAATTCCAAACTTATAAAATACTTAATGTAAATTGGACAGTTTATGGATGTAATATATAATCATAAAAATGTTTACTTTGGGGAAGTATATACTCATAAACCTTCATAGTGGTTTGTAAAGAAAATGAGAATTATCCCAAGAATATCCCCATGGAGTGTCGTAACCAAGAGTGCAGAAAAGCACATTGTCGTGCACTAGTTCTCGTTCTAGTCTATCTCAAAGATGTGTTTTCGGGTTTTACCCCTAGGTACATCTATTCCAGAGCCGCCTCTACCTGCTCGTATCCAGACATGGATGTATTTCTCGAAAAACTCACAAAATCTCTACAACAACAAAATTCTAGGAAGTTCTTTTATACTAATCTACAAAGTCTATCTTATGGATATGTGCTATAATCAGATTTTTTCTAAATCTAGCTTCCAAGGTTAGTACTAAACTTCCTCCGATACCAAGTGTAACGCCCCGACCCCCGTTACCCAAAGTCGGTGCGTTATTGTGTAACATAGGCATGATCACAAAAGATCAAGTCTCGAAATACCGATTAGTTTAGTATCCTTAGAAACACTAGATACATTCATAAATGTTACATTACATCATAAAGTGAAAAATCACAGTAACATAGTCTCCATAGTCCACAATTCTATCCCCTTAAGACTATCCCTATAGGTCATTCATAAAATTTTTCTTCACATCCTGGAAAAAATGAAACATTGAAAGGGGTGAGCTCAGATGCTCAGAAAGTATGACAATATTGCGGAAGCTTTCATAAATAATCATCAACATTTAAGGAAATGTATGACTAAAAAAATCCTTTTAAACTTGAACTTCAACATAATATGGAAAAAGTAAAAGGGAGAATGCCATTTTCTTATTCTCATGGATATTATACTGGTCGAATAATCACATTCAATATCAATAACCACGTTCATAATGATGGAATGCATAATTCCAGACTATCATAACCATGTAGCCAAGGCCTCATGCCAAGACTAAAAATAATATTTTTTCAAGGCCTAATGCCAAGACACTAGTTTGTCTCATGAGACCTGCCGATGCATCGAGGAGCTATAGCGGGCTCCACCCATCACTTATTAAGTCCAATGCATTCCTCATATGAACAGGTTTAAACATATCATAAACCATAACATAATCGTATCACATAAAACATGCATAAAGGAAACATAACATTTCATCATTTCAATAACAAGATATCAATACAACACATTGTTATAAAAAAAAACTTTCAAAACCATTTTCAATACCAAAATAAAATAAAATTATAACCTTGTATTTATTTTCATTTTGAAAAAAGTTATAGCTTGTAGAGGAAGCCGAAACTCAAATAATGGTCACAGCGGCGGAGAAGTCGTTGTCGCCGCATACGTACGACAAGAGAAAAATTCCTTTTTGTCATTTAGTAAAACTCTTGGTATAAAAATATTCTTTTTGAATAAAAGTAAAAGTCAAAGGGGTTTATACACCATATAAAAGAAATTTGTGTATAAAACAAAATATGCCTCAATGAATGGAGATTGAAACGAAGTCCCTTAAAAAGATCATTTTCTAAAATAAAATAGATCTATTATGTGTATTAACTATAAGTATACATAAATAAAGTACAAACACAAGATAATACATAATAATATCATGACATAATTTGAAAGTAGGAGATTAACCCAAAGAATGGAAGTTGTGTTAAGAAGTTCCCTTACCTCTTGTCCGACTTGACTCGACCATTGTTTAACCTCTTGAATAATAAAATATAGTTAATTTATAATTTTTTAGAAAATTTTTCAATTTTATTTTTCCTTTTATATCCCTTATTACCATGTTATGAACATTATGTAATTATTTAAGTTAATAACGGTCGTTTTGTCGATCTTTGGTACTTGAGTCAAAAATAAACTTCTTATAATTACAAGTTGTTCATGTGGTGAAATATCCATTATATCCTGAATTATTTTCATGATGTAGATATCATATATATCATATATATCTGATATATATATGCATTTATAATATTACATAACATTTAGAGGTAAGAAATGAAATGCACCGTTCATGGAGACGGTAAGCCGTACGTACGCATGAACGATACTTTCATTCCAATTTCGTATTTAATGGAATGAAGATATAATTTTATATAGTTATAATATACTTCCAGTATAATATAATGTATAATACCATTTACTCCATCCTTTATACATCCCTCATATGGTATTAACGATTCAAATCACTTTGAGGGGGCGGTAGTCCGCACTTCCTAAAATGAAATTATCGGGTTTACACATAATGGAAATCATAAAGGTATGCCATAAATGAAAAATACAGAATCATAAGGAAAAAACACAATATATATCGTATTTAAAAATAGTGACATCATAATGGCCACCATGATAGGTGTTCAAATAAGATTGAACAATCATCATTTCGTGAGGCAGTAATTCGCCACCCACAGAAACAGTATGTTCTTTAACCATTAGACGAAGGTGTGTGTAAGTGTAAACAAATTATTTATCATAAAAAAATACAATTATATTGAGTATATTGGTTTTGTTACAAAATAAAGTAATAAAAATATTTTAGGGGGTTGGAGAAGCAAAATAAAACAAAAGAACACAACAGAAGACATTACCTTGAAATCGTGTAACTCTTTTTGATTTGAGCCAAAGGATTCCTTGGGAAGACTTATGCCAAATGTGAGGCTTCTAGGAGTAAGAGAGGGAAGTTGGGAGAGAATTTGGGCAGAGTTTGGCCGATCCAGATGGCTTGATGGTGTGAATAAGGTGGTAGAGGCGGGGGCCGTATAAAATAAGAGGAGGGGCACTCTTGGAAAGTCATGAAATGTTACACTATTATATAATGAGTTTCGGATTTTAAAGGCCCCATACTTATATATTTCGAGGATAAGGTGATAATAATTCGAAATATACTCATTCAATAGGTTTTTGATAAGTGCAAGTCTTAGATTATACATTATATTTTCTTTTTATTTAAATCGTTAATTAATGAGGTAATCGCTGCATCATCATGGTGTCATAAAATATTTATTTTATATAATGTCTAAAAATTATAAAAAAAATTAATGATTTATAAAATCTTTTTGTATTTCCAATGAATATTTATAGTCAAAACGTTACCTTATATAACCCCATGTAATAATTGTTTTAGTAAAACAACTCATGTTTTTGAAAATTTTATTTTTACTTTAAATAAAAAGTTACTATTGTCATTTTCTTACCCAAGTGGCTCCATGGGGTCCCCAAGTTGACCCATGGAATTTCTTGGTCGGTCATGACTCATCCAATATGAATAGGACATGTTTAAGGGTATTTTCTTATTTTTATAATACCATTTTTACCTTAACATTCAATAATTACCTTTAATCGCGCTGAATTAAACTTAAAAGTTACTATTCACCAAAAATTATTTTAATCCCATTGAACCATATTTTACTTTTTAATGAAAACTATGTATGTCAGATTTTTTAAAATCAAATCACAGATTTGGTAATGATTCATTTAAACAAAAAATCAATTTTTTAACTACCACTTAGTGGTTTCACTATTCATAAAAAATTGATGTTTTTCAGAACAATGCCAAAATTTCACCCAAATATATAATTGATATTCCGAATTCAAAAATTATGTCTATTTTAAAAATTTCCACACATATAAGTTGAATTAATTAATTTTATAATTAATTCCCATTGTCACAACAAATAGCGTGTTTTTAAGAAACAATATATATCAAAAGATTGACAATTGTTTATGTCCAATTTCAATGTTAAATTAATTATAATGACCACCATTGGATAAAATGGTAAAAATATATTCAAATTATACTTTAAAACCACTCAATAGTATAATTTGTCACTATAAATTATTTTGATTAAAAAGTTGTTTTATGTATTTCTCACTATTCATAAAAAATTGGAAGTTGTCAGAAAATTACAAATAATTCACCTTAGGGTCATTTCGATATCAAAAATACAAAAAATGAAGTCCATTTTGAAATATAGAATTTATATAATTTTAAAAAGTGGGTATTAATATTCATAACTGCTACTTTTATTGGTCGTGGTGTGTTAGAACTCAAGGTTGCGTACAACACACGCTGCTCTATTATTCAAAGAGAAGCGTTCCATGGAAGCTTGGGGTGTTACATTAATTCCATTAGGATGCACAATATATGTGATGTTGGAATGAAATCAAATATATTACTATAATGTGTATTTTCCTTAAAACGTTTTTTGTTATACTTTTTGAACATATATAATAAGTAATTTATACAAGTTTTATATATAAATTCATATAAAATATATTCCATATTTTCTTTAAAAATATGTAAGTTATATAATATTGTCCATTTAATTTTAATTCCAAATGAACAGTGACCATGATAATAAGTAAAATGAGATATACTAGGTTAAAAATATTCAATATGGTCTTAATTTCATTCTAAAACATTCATTTCATAAATTTTATAACTATATTTCAACCAAAATCATACTATGATTTAAAATTTAAAATTTTGGTGCCACCATACATTGATTATTAACTTTATATTATTTTTTTGAAAGGATAAAAATAAATTCCACTTTAATTCATTAAACGTCACTAATATTATAAAATATTGAAAAAGAATAAATGAATCGATATAATGGTTTATTAAAATATGATTATATTGTTTTTATGATTGTAATTTTTCCAAAAAAAAAATTAATGGTATATTTAACTGAAACTCCAGGGAAATACTGATACTGTTCTTGTACAAGAAATACAAATAATGTGTACATTATTCTAAAAATATTAAAAATACAACTCCTCTTTAAAAGTATGGTTTTATAATAATTTTATAGATAAGTAAAAATATTTAGTAAGGAAAAATATGGTTATAGTTGAATTAAATTTTTATATTTAAATCATTAATATCAATTTTTGTGAATACTGTATATAATGACATTAAATGATATTTCATGATTCAAATTTATATTCAGGTTAGATTAAAATCATAAAAGTTATGTAATGAGTTGGAAAGATTGGAAAATGTCAAAAAAATTAATCATGTTTCATTTAATTAACATTTATATTTTTTTATATTTCTTTCATTAACCTTATCGTTTTAATTTTCTCAAAATTTCACGTAATTATTCTATAAAAAATAATAACTTCCTCATTTTTAATCCAAAAATAATACTCACATTCTCCTGAACCATTAGTAAAATAAATCATATAAGAAAGTTTTCCACAATTAAAAGACCATATAATAATAATAAATATAACTTCAAAATTAATTATTCTTAAATAAAAATAATATAAAAATAAAGGAGGAGTTAGAGAACATATGAAATGAATAACGACAATTAATAAAGGATTTGACATCTCAATTTTCATTCTCTAAGATTTATTAATTGATAAACACATGTTTAACTTTTTGTAATGATTATAATTCCATATATATGTATTTTATGAATCATTTAAAAAATTTAATATGGTTTATAGATTGATTTAATGTTCCCTTCATCAATATCCTTTTTATTCAAATGATAACAATGTGGTGTGAGTTTCAAAAAACCATGTTTATTATTTCTCATTTAAATATCTTTCACATCCATTTCCATGTTTGTTAAATTGATTATATATTATTATTTATATATTATTAATGTACTATTTTACCATTACTTGACTTTATATTTTTTTTTAAAAATTGATTCTTTTAAATGTATTTAGAATTAGTGACATTTGGATATTTTTTACCCAAGAAAAATAGAATATATTTTTTTAAAAATATATGATATATTGATTATAGAACTGTTATGTACTATATTCATTATCAATATTCCTATATATGTTTCATTGATTTTAATAGAAGATAATTTTCCTATTCCATGGTAATATTTAAGCTGTAAATTTTTTTAAAACTAAATGAAAATCATACTAATTTTTAAAAGATAAAGATTTTCACTATTTCATAGGTGTAGGAATTCACATTTTTTTTGTTTTTCCGATGAAAAGTAACAATTGTTAAATTTTTTTGTTTTAAAACATGACAAGTGAGTGTTATTTTTAAAATTGTGAATGATGACGGAACCCAAACCCTTATGGGATTAACATTATTATATGATCTGTGGTTCCATTAAATCACTCCAAAGTATTGGGTAAAGTGATATATTTAATTATTTTATCTTACTCCTTTGATAATTTAGATGAATTTTATTTATCCTATAAGTTGATTAACTTATCTAATGAATTTTCCTCTCCAAATGATGTGTATGGAGTTAACTAGTGATGAGTAGTACCATAAATTGATGAAGCTAACTAATAACATTTCCTACAAATATAATATTTGAATTAACTGGATGGGTGATTCCTTGATTAAATTAAGATTCATATTATGTAACATGTTTCATAAATGGTTTGTATATTGTTTTAAATGGGGTTATAAGGAAATCTAATTTATTTCAAATGTTAAAAAATAATTATATGATTTAACATAATATTTATGCTCGAATAAAGTTAAAAGTTTTTTACTTGGTAATTATTTAATGAAATAGGATAATTCCATTATTTTTTCATATAAACCTTTTATGAATTGTTTTTCTATAATAACTATTCAATGGGTATGTAAATGAATATTTTTAGATCACATGTTTAGTAAAAAAAATTAAAAGTTCCTTATGAGTTTATAAAAATTTTAAATGGATTCATTTGGTGACATTATTTTCTTATACGATATTAAAAAACATCCATTGCATATTAATAATTTTTTTCACATTAACAAAGGATGTGTAATAAATATTATTAATTATTGCTACAAATAAATTAAAATTGACACGAAATAGGATAGTGTCTCATGAATTAAACGAGTCATTAAACATAATAATATTTTTGTGTGTAAATAAAATGGACACATTATGTTATTAATACAAATATATTTTGATTTTTATCATATTTCTCTAAACCTGTTAACCTATATGATCATGGGAATGTTAGAAGGAGTAATAATTTTAACTAAATTCGTAATTATTGGTTCATAATGGTTTGGATCCCTTTATATGGTATCTAAACAAGGTATTATATAAAATTATGGTAATAATGTGATGATAATTTATAATTAATATATAACAATATAGAATATTATTTTATATGAAATTATTGATATTTGAAAAGAATATGAGGAGTTGAATAAATGATAAAATTTTTATGGATATATTATTATTTATCTTCCTCATAATATATTTTACTATAATATTCTTGATATAATAAACTAACCATATTTTTATTTTTTAATTGGTTATAACAACAATAAATCAAGATAAAAATGGATGTGAAAGACAATAAGGTGATTGTATGAATGAGAACTAAAATGGGGTATTAGGTATAGTAAAAATTCTTATTATTTTAAATAATTAATAATCTCATGTTTTATATTATCAACCAAAACTATTTTATTTTTTAACACACAAAATTACAGATAAATATTTTTTCCCATATGTTCATGTGGTAAGAATCATAAATGTAATAATATTCAAATTATGACATAAATATTGGTAGAATATCCAAGAAAATTGTTTCAAATGAACAATAAGATGTTTTTAAATTTTGGAGAATAAGAATTAAAAAATCAATATGCAAGGAGAAAATATTTTGAAGGATATTTACAATAATGTATTAATAATGGACTAATATTTTTATTTATAGAATATGAATAAACATAAAATAAAATTTATGTGTTTTATAATATTATAACATTTTTTCAAATGTTTAAATTCATAAAGAATAGTATATTGGGATATATGAATCTTAGGAAATGATTTATATTATATTATATAATTTATAAAGAATAAGTGTTAAATTCTTAGTTAATTTTTTATGATGGATTTTGATTGATTTAATGGTAAATAGATGCATATCATGACCTCAGAACCCTATATAATAGTGTCATTAGTCATACTATTAAAATTGAAAAATATTCATGGGATTTCATCTTAATGGAATGGATTTTTTAGTAGACCTGGTAAAATAGATATTTACTTAAATCAAGTATTAAATTCAAAAAAACTAAAAATATAAAAGAGTGACTATAAGTAGTCTACATCCATGAAATAATTAAAATATCTATTCTCCTTATCATGGGAATTGAACCACAATATGGGTTGATTTCAAATAAATAGGAAGGTTTCATACTGTGGATGGGATCATTAATAAATATTGTTTAACCAGTATGGAAAGGTAAATAAATGAAATCAAATTCAATTTAATACATTACATAATCATGAAGAATAATATTGTTGGAATAAATAGTGATCAAGTAATTCCATTTTAATAATCACATGACCTTGAATTTATTCTATCGATATCATAACTATGAAAATAAATACATGAACATCAATAACATATCACTTAATTAGGGAATGCATAATTTTGGTCATTGTAATCACACTTTTGTGGCCCTGTGCGAAGACATAAAAAATAAATGGGTAAAGACCCCTCTAAATACAAAAAATTTCTTATCTCATAAGACCTACCAAATAACCATGGTGTTATATTTTTCCCACTCATAACATATGAAGTCTAATTCATTCATATTAAGAAATGGGAGATTAAAAATTAAGTACACAATCATAAAAAACATTCATATTGAAATGCTTGCACACGAAACATCATATTTACACAATGAAATTGATCTGAAAAAATATTGAGAGAGAACAAATATTAGAATCATTACTATATATAATCATTATATTATTAGAAAAATAAATTATTATTTTCATTGATTCTTAGAAATAAAATAAAAATATCATTAAAAACATTATTTGGTAAAATAAAATTTTCTATTTAAAAATCACATTTTCAATCTAAAATGTATAGAATATTTGTTGGAAAATCTCTTAAAATGGAACCTCATAAAAATTTAATGGAATATTAAATTAATTGAGATGTTATGAAAGTGGTAAATTCTATTCGTGTCATTTAAGGTAAAATAAAATAATTCATTTACATTTAAAAAAAAAGAAACAATTTACAACATTCAAAAAAAATAAAAATATTGTTTTCAGACATTTTTTGAAAATTATAACATAAGGAAAAAAATTAATTAAAAATAATTGTATAATTTTAAATATATTATTTGAAAATTTTTGAATAAAATCTCTATTTTAAAGAAAAATATTGTTGATTGGCTAAAAAAATGACGGTTATCCTAAAAAATTTGTTTATTTATTTTAGTATATAAAGATAGAAAAATGAATATAAAACCAGTAAATTGTAGATATGACTAGAATACATGATAATTTATTAGATAAAATATGATAATATAAAAACATTTCCATAAAAATAACATAATAATTACAAATCCTGAATAATAATGAGATTGTAAAATAATCCCTTTCTGTTTTGGTTATATTTTAATTATAATCCCCAAGAATGAATAATTACAAAAAAATCATTAAATTCCATCAATATAAAAATATTCATGATTTAAAATTTAAATTGGATGTATATAAAAAACAAAAAATAAATAACTGGGGATTGTGGAATATATGTAATAGAATTTAAAGTGAGTTGAGAAACTCATAACTGAGGTCAAACTTCCATCTTATATGTTTCAAACTCATATTTCAGAAAACATTTATTTGTTATAAATATATTCCAAAAACTGTACTCCTATATATAATTACACATATGATGTACATATAAACTTTTATAACCCATTTATTAATAATTAATTTTTAAAATACAAATTCTTGGTGATAACTGCATTATCTTCCATAAAGTTTTTTGTTCAATAGTTTTGGTCCATGAAATTTGACCCTAGTTTAATAAACAATATAATTTATTAATTATATCAATATCATATATACACCAAATATATTTATATCTAGATTTATTTATAAAATTTTCATATATAAAAATGAATTACATTGTTCATGGATATAGTAGGTAGTACGTATGCATGAATGTTGTTTTCACTTATCGAAAAATGGAATAAAAGGAATTTTAATAATTATAGAATTTTATGAAAAATATTTATAAAATATATATGCTATATAATTCAATAAACCCATTCTGATTACCATAAATTTAATGAGTAATTGTGAACTTAATCTCATTGTCTCATGAAGGTGAAATAGAACTTGTACACACAAGTGACATTACAATTTCAAAATGGACTATAGGGTAAAAATGTGACGTCCTGGCCCGAGATCCACTTGATCTATGCCTCGAGAAGGTGTGAAACATAGTGTCCATTCTGCCTCTATTTATTACAATGGGTACCTACTAGCAGAGAGGGTATAAATGTGGTATGGTTGGGAGACTATACAAACATATCAAAGTGGCCCAATACATTATGTGGGTACTATAGCAGGCACTGTAGTAGGTATTGTTCAATACTGTAATAACTAGAACTATCCACCTTGGGCCACCAGTTTGGGCTCGGAGTGCTTAAGCCATTCGTCCCACCTAGGACTTCGGGTCAGTAGGTCTTTCGGGCCACCTTTAAAGCCCTCAGGCCACCTCAAGGCTTTCGGGCCACATGCATTTTCCCCAGACACACTACAAAAAAGGAGCAACCCCAGAAGAGGATTCAGAGCAGGTGCACTTACCAGAGCAGTGCCAAATGGATTTTTCAGAATGAGAGGGTATGACTATGCCATCGGGACTAGCCTATGCTTGCACGGGAAGCCTAGCCAGACGGTCATGCAAAGGTGGAGAGATACTATCATGATGTAGAAGTGGGGCGGGGATGTTCTTTGTAGATAGTCTAGTTGAATTCCCTAAGACCTTTGGGTCATGTAATCTCTTAATCCTATGAGCCTTGTTATCTCTGAGACTATGTGCCTTTTAAGGGTTCCACATCGTCCCTTGGAATGGGGGGTTATCAAAAATCAATACAAATGAAGGCCTTTGGGCCATTCAAAGTTTGGAGAAAGGCCCAACGAATACAAAAATAAACATACACGAATAGAATATGATATATTGTATATATAACAATTAAAAAATTACGAAAGATTAAATAATAGAAAAATTAATACTATTACAAAATCCATTGAGGTAGTTTAAAATTCATGAATTCATGGAATGATGATATAAAAAAGGTGAATAGGTTAATGAATTACATCATGCTATACAAAAAGTTAAAAAAATACTAAAAATTCCCAATAGAATCTTGACCAAATGCTTAGTCCTCTACTTATATGATCCCAATATATGTAAGAATACCAAAGACAAATAGCATGGGGATTTGCATAATTTGTACCTGAAGAAAATAATCATATTAAGAAATAAAGGCAATCTATGTAATGTGTGAGATATAAATATCAGTATGCCACCACCATATGTGTCCACATGTAATATGATCAATAATCATAACTAAATAGTGTAAAAACATAAATAATTAAATAAAAATACTAGATAAATAAATAACCACACTCCAAATTTCCGAATGGACACCGAGAGGCTCTACCTTCTGCACATCATGTTCTGAATGGATGGCTGGTTACTCACTATATATGTATATATAGTAATTTTATATATTGTGTATTTATGTATCACATCCACCTGTATGATCCAATTATTGTATACGTATGTGGCCATATACTGAGAATACTATGTTCTGGATTGACTGAGGAATCACTCAGACATTCATTAATAGTATAATGAGCCAATAAGTCCAATTAATAGGGTATATTTTATCTACATAGTAATAAGTGTCTGATACACCATGAACGATACTCAACAGGGTGATTGAGCCATAATCTCATCACTCATAAAAAGGTTAGTGGAGAATAAAGTCCACCATCCGAACAGTATCAATGGTGTGATACTTCTTACTCAACACTAGATTTAAGGGAGTATTATATTATGATTCTGAACAGATCCCTTAGTATCGTATCATTAACCATATCAAAGAGTATTCATTGTTATAATTGTAATGTGTAATTGCATCTAATGATTCAAGTATTACATGCCTTTATATATATAAATAAATCATAAATTTTTTTGAACATGTATAGAATATTAGGTTTTGCCTTTCCTCCCTTTAATCATTTCATTAAAACCATTAACATCATTACAGGAAATGAAAACAAACATGTGTAATCCATTCCACTTAAAAAATCAATTTATTTAATAAAAAAAAACTATCATTCATAAAAATTTCTATAAAACCAACCCATTTAATCTATTATGTCATGGAAATATAATTCATAAAGATAAATAGCAATTTATAAGGCAATATGTTTATCAAGACATTTACCAACATGGTAAATTCCAAAATTATATAGAGAATGATCCTACATGTAACTTGGTAATCTTTATTAAAGATATTATAGGTGTCATTAAATTTATAATCTAATATAAATTCATAGAAGGTTATCTAGCCAAATTCAAAATTCGTAGGAGGGGACAATTCAAAGTGGTACTCCAAAGGGGACTCGTTAAGTGGTAACTGTTCTCTAATATACTAAACAATCAAAAAAGGGTTAATATCATGGTGGGATGACCAATTTTATATGATAATAATAATTAAAAGGATATTATTTTGATAATTCAATATGCAACACAGTATCATATATATGAGACCTCAAAAATCAGGGGAAAATGATGATACCACTAATCTAATGGTTGTAAATGTTTCCTCACTCTTTATCAGCCTCTAATTTAGTGTTGGTTGAGAGAGATACCATAAACAGTACAATGACCAATAAATAGTGAAAATTTTCTTTCACCTAAATTTTTAAATTGATATGAATGTGTATATAGATAGGAGGGGAAGGGATTCAAGAGATGACATTATGAAATCCAACACCTTTGATGGATATTAAATTGGACACAAAACTTTTGAGTTATATCAAAGACAAAGTTGAGGTAGAATAGAAGCCACATGATATAATGAAGATTCCCACTACTAAAATGAGTAATCGGAATAAAGAAAATTAAGATAATGATTTACTGAGGGTAGAAATTTTTATTTTACCTCAAAATACAAGGGAACATAGTTTGGTCATACTAATTTCTTATATGTACACTGACCAAGCACCATTCACTAATATAAGGGGAACCTCACATGGATAGGCACCTATATTGCCAAATTGTGTGAAATTTGGGAATAATTGGTAAACTAAAAAACAGTAGTAGGATTCACGAGTGTGCAATAAGGGTAGAATAATTTCTATCAAACAATGGGGCCCATACATCCCCACTATCTATAACTACATAGTTTGAGGAAATGGTGAGGGATGGGCTTCACGATTTCTCCTAACCATGTGTCTTAGTCTATTATTTTCATTTCGTGGGAATATGATCCAAATGAGCCTTGGATACACTAAAGACATCCTTTAAATGGTTACAAATAATTATATTGGGCACATAAATGAAATAAAAATAAAATAAAACGGTTTTTAAATTCTTTAAAATATGGGTTACTACAACCTCTCTAATTAAAATAATACATCCATGCATTTCCATTCTAATGGTTATGAGGTATCTTATATGAAGAATTACATTCACTAATATCGTGCATTATTTTCCAATTCTAGGGTCTCGTCTTATACAAAACCTTGCACCCATATCACCCATAATAAAAGAACTGACTGAACTCATGGTGTCTTTATAGTCTTTTAAACAATATAGAATAGACAACCCTCAATGGAATAATCAACATCTAGAAAAAACGTATCAAGCTAAAACACAAGTGATTTGTTGGTATGGTTCAATCAATGATGAGATACATCCAAAGAAATCATGCAGATATTGGTATCTGTATAGGAGTTCTAACATGTAATCTAATTGTTTTATCTATTTCACAACCTCCGAGGGTCCAAAAAATAATTGTGAGAACTTATCCTACATCCAAATACATCAACAAAAAATCCAAGGTGAGACTTAAAGACACTATTGTATTTAACATCAAACTAAATGGGTGGATAGATTGGTTTTTCCTAACCATGTTCCTAGGAACTTTCATCCCATTTCATTGCTCCATCTTTCAGACGAGCCATGAACGCACCCAATATGTCCATTTATTGGTTCTGAATCAATATTTGGACCACATAGAGGAACATAAAAATATAAAACTACATTTAACTTCATGAAATGTTTGGTAATTTAAACCTATCATAATAAATGAAACTCATCCCCACATTATACTTATGAGGGTAAAGTGGTATCATTAGTTTTGAGTTTCACCCACTACTACGGTACATCAGCTTCAAATTCCACGGTCTCACATATTCCCAGACCTGCATCCCTTGCACCCAATCTAAATGAACTAACCTACCTCAGAGTGTATTCATAGTATATTCAATAATTTGAGTGGTATAATCCTTGAATTTTTAATCTAAATCACGATCAACCTCATCTTGTTGATTTAATTATGACTATTACAGATGAGTCAAGCAAAGAAGAGATACATTAATGAAATCTTGCAAAGAATTTTATCTCTGTGGGAGTTTTAACCAGTAATTCACTAGCCTGATCTATTTCAGAACCTCAAAGGGTAAAATGATCTTTGGAGAGAGCTTTCCTAGCCTCCCAATATTTCTACATCCATTCCTAGGGGAGAGTCACGATAAAGCGTGGTCTCCAAACTCAAAATCGAGATGTCACTGACTTTAGTTTGTATATGTCTATTATACGGACATATCTATCATCATGTTAATTATAATTGGTTGTACCTTATCTATATTCTCCAACATGATATGCTTTCCTTGAATAGCTCCCTCCCTAGCCTCTATCCATCATAGTTATGGACCAAAATTCCTACCATATAAGGCATTATAAGGATCTATATATATGACATGCTAAACATTGATATTATAAGATTACATAGTGATGGGAATGTGTGTCTACCAAGAACCACCAAATTCATTTAAAAAATAATGGGTCATGTTCTATAGAAGATGGATCATATGCTCCATCATTATATAGGTCTTTGGGTGATTTTTCGTGATCATAACAACCTATGCGATGAAGGACTTCATTAACCCCTAACAGAAATAAGAAATAATGTTACCGTCTCTTCCAAAAATGATAGAATAAAAAGCTCCAAGAATACATACAACCTCCTTAATGTAAATCCTCAATATTTTATCTTCTAAGATGTTATCTCACACATGAAAATAGTGTTTTACCTTAATTAAACAATCCATGATAATCCATATTTTATCATTACCATGAGGTGATCTGGGTTGAACAATTAGAAAAACCTTAAAAGCATAATCCTATTTCCACACTATTAATGAAAATTTTTATAAAAAACCTATCAAATGCTGATGATCTACCTTTTACAGTTGACATGTAGAAACTCGAGTTATGAAGCCAAAAATGTTACATTTTATACTATCCCACATTATCTAACGTCGTATGTCATGATAAATTTTTTCTAACACCATAGTGTACCTATCATGATAAAGCATGAAAGACCGACATCATCTTCTATCTAATGTCTTCTGGGTCCCATACATGCATATGGAATAATAAGGTTCCATCCCCATCCATTGTAAAACATGAATATTTTTCATCATCAGAGATGCTTTCTCTTAGGAAAAGGCCTTCAGGATAAAATATTTTCTTCTTTAAAACATGTTTCTAAAGTTTATAGGCCATTAAAATGTTTAGAGTATAGTATTCTCTTTGTCCACCTGGAACACAATGTGAATCTCTGGGAATAAAGGCAAGAGCTACCATTTTACACTTTCCTCATGAACTGCTGTTGTATGAGTTTTCTGGTCAAAGCATCAGCTACTGAATTTTCAACAAAAGTCCTATAGAAAATCATGAAATCAAACGTCTACAAGTACTAAATCTGGATTCTCATCATAAAATTTAGAACCCACTACATAAAGATTTACATGATTATTTTTTGATCTATGAACACCATAAAATAATATTCAATAAGAATTTGAATCCAACAACATATTTTAATGAACACCTATTGTGAGCTCGTGGTCATATGTTGGGTATTTACACAAATGAGGCCAAATCTAACAGGACATGTATGCAAAGACTCACTCTTCATGAATTATAATTTCTCCAATCATGATACATGAAGAACCACTATATAAATAGAAGCACAATTCATGTTCTAAAAGAATCAAAATAATCACTAAAGTCAAATGACCGAATAATTTTTGAAAGCTTGATCCACAATCTTTTGGCCATTTTCACTTCACACCCATATTTATCAAGCTTGAAAGAGGTTATAAAAGAAAAGAAAAATCATAGATGATCCATCTATAATACTCAGTTATCCCTTTGAATATATGAATTTCAAAAAAAATTATGGGATGCTCATATAAATCTACATCTCTCTCTTTCCCAAGGTCTATTAAAACTGGAGACTCTAAGATAATGTCACAAAGGGAGTGTTATTTTTCGATCCAATTGTGGAATTTAATGATATTAGGATAGAGTTGATTCTATCTCATTATATTCATCATTATCTAAAGATGGGTTTCATTGAAATTTCTAGGGTGTAAATATAAAATTATATCATTAATAAATACTACCATTAATGAATATAGATACGATTGGAAAGATAAATTCATAAGATCCATGAAAACTAAAGGAACATTTTAGAGTCAAAATGGTATGACCATGTTCTTATAAAGACTGTACCTTTTCATGAATGTTGTGTTAGGTATGTATGAGGACCTGACATGCACGTGGTGATATCCTGACCTCAATCCTATCTTTCAAAAAACCTTTACTCTAGGTAGATGATTAAAGAGTCATCTATTCTAGCTAGTGTATTCTGATTATTTTTATTTAGTTGGATCAATTGATTGCAATCTACATATATGATATAGTTACAATCATCTTTCCTAGAAAATAAAACCAGTTAACCCGTAAGGGAGGTACCGAGGTGTATAATTTCATTAGACTCTAGATCCTCTCACATATTATTTAGTTCCAGAATCTATATAGGTTCCAACCAATTAGAATTAAGGGTCAATGGTAATTATCCTTATAATAACTCATAATAATATTACACCTCTCTCTATAGAGGTAGACTAGTGATTTAATCAATAAATGAATCCATGATACACTTAACTATAGGAGGAAAATCAACAGGTAAAAACAATTAATTATATTGGAAATGAATGATGATTTTTTCAGTCACACTACCGACCATGTGTTGATGGGTTCCATCTCTAGATGTATATGAATAATATTATCCATTATGCAGTTAACTAATACCCTCTAGTGATGTTAACGTCACCCTATGATGATATAATTCATCGTGGCACTGGTAGTAAACTAAACAGTTCATCCCATTGATTATGTAAAAGCCTTGTCATGTCAAGGATGAAAAGATTTCAAATGAAAAGGTAACATCCTAACATATGGGAAAATCCATATATATATGAATAAATTATAATCTGAAGCATAATAGTGTATCATGTGTCATAAAGTAGTGAATGTGTTTTAACTCGAGGCCCATACATTCCATTAATGTCTTAGATATAAAAGAGTTATACATTCATGTTGTAAATAAACAAATCACAAATGTGGAGTCAACTACAATACCAAATAATATAGTATATGGTATGGTGATACAATCCATTAGCGTGGGATGGGATGCATGTAGTTGGCATGTACCATTTCCTCGAGTCACTACCTCCCAACCCTGGGAAATCCCGCTCAAATGTCCAAAATAATCATAAACCCAAATTCCACATCTTGGCCACCACCTTGGCAAGATCGACTATTGGAATTCAAGATTCCTTCATGACATGATCTAGCAAGGATCACTCCTAATTGTATAGTAGGTGATGATCCCCACTTTCATGGCCCTGATAGGAAAGTCATGCAGAAGTGTGGGATGTGATCCACCATTCCATATCCTCTACACTTTATTGGATCATGCATTAGCTCAGTCTTCACGATTCCTCACATCCTATACATGCGACATATCAAAAGGGTTTCAAAATTAGGAGCCTGATTGTAGCTTCCTCCCTATGTAGCCTCAAGATGACTCTTTCACCCATAAGAAGAACCTATGGTAGATCAAGTTTCTGAATCACCATAACTCTCACCATCAACATCCTGTAAGTTTATCTCTGTTTTAAGGATATGGTTGATGATCTATGATATTATCATCCATTGAAAGTCATTTAACTATTCCTTGATGGTGTTGACTGGCCCATCCTTGGGTCCCCTAGTGGTCATTAAGTCATTATTCTAGTGATTTTTAGGGGACCATCCCATCTCTGTAAAACGAGAAGAGTATTCCATGACTGAAATAATCTCTTTTTGTATGTTCTGGAATTCTGTACCTCTACCATCCATCAGATTCATTG
Organism: Viscum album; assembly: GCA_963277665.1. NCBI lineage: Eukaryota > Viridiplantae > Streptophyta > Magnoliopsida > Santalales > Viscaceae > Viscum > Viscum album. Next base: position 1,388,023,049 of record OY728126.1, on the reverse strand, counting down.
GAAATAAGTAGTCATAGAAAATAGTTTGAAGATATACTAAGACCATATCATAGTGATGATATTCCAATGTGATATCATCCATCCACCAATTGGCATAATCATATAACATATATGCATATAGATTGACCATCCAATCTGGAGGCATCTCCCAATGCATTAATATAGATATGATATCTCGAGCCAAGACTAATCAACATGTGGTCCACAATTTGGGAAAATGTGGGAGGATGATGCGGCTATAATTTTGGGGTCAACACTTTTGTGCTCATGGTAGATATAATGATACCTTCCATATTCTACAGCATTCATATGAATTCTTCTCGAAACTGGGAATTAATTCCAATATTAGGATCAGTATGAGGTTCCACAGGTAGCACTACAAGGGGAATCATTGGTGGCCCAAATAACACCACCTCAAGAGCATGTATCCATTACCTTTATGAAATGTGGATGGAGGACATCATGGCAGTATAATGATGAAATTCCAAAATCACACCTTAGAAGATAATTATGAAACTCAAAATGATGAAAATGAAAAACAAGGACATATATAAATCTTTCATATAGTAATGATCAAAAATATCATACTTCTCCAAAAACCCATGAATAGAGTGTACATGAGACCAAAAAGGCTATAAGAATAGTAAATATATCCCACTTCCACTACTATGGTCGGGTTCTGGTCTAAGTCCTTGTTTCACATATATAAGATGGATAATATTACATTTAATTTCATAATATTTATAATATTTTTAATCCTAAAATATTTATTTCACTTTAATGTATCGTAGTTAATGGATTATCATTCATAATAAATAATAACACATACTCATTCTGAACCAAAAGTTTTCATCACATTAACCAACATAATAGAATGTTCCAACCCATGTGACTAACTATCCATAACATAACAATCAATAATTGAATACATAATTTTTCTTCATTAAACTATTTAGGAAAGTAGTTTTAGGTTAATGTATTCACATTATGTATCAATTTGGTTTTTCAATCCCTTCCAAAACATTTGGCATAATGCAATACATATAAACAAAACTAAGAATATTTAACATGAAAATGTATAGATAAAGTATACACGACATGGCATGGTGTATGAAATGTTAATTATATTGTACCTATGACGATTCATGTAATGAAAATCCCTTATGTCATAGGTCCTAGGAACATATATCATCATTTCAATAATATAAACTTCAATAAGAACATAAATAATGTTTCCCACTAAATGGTGATTTCATATCAACCACAATGGGAATAATCAATAACAACAATACCTATACTCATAAAATTTTTCTATTCCATATACATGAGATATCTACATCCCGGAATAGGGTCAATTCCAAATTCATGTACATCAAAGTCTACAGTCTAATTACAAAATAGTAAGACAAATGGAAAACAAAACCATTGGATAAAACTTTGTAATGCCCCGACCAGATATCCACTTGACCAGTGCCCCGAATTATTGTGTCACAAGGCCTCAAGAATGCATCCCTCTATGCCAGAGGATGATGGTTTTTATTTATGGTGTAATGATTATATGATGGGGAGACTATACCATCAAATTATAATGTCATAATGGGTACAACAATGAACATAATACAATAGAAAATGATATATTAAATAATGAATACAAAAACAAGTGAAAGGAATAAATAAATAACCAAATGATAATAACAAAAAAGCTAAAAAGTCAATATCAGATACATGGAATCATGTAATGATGATATAAAAAAGGATAATATGGTACATGCATACCATCATTCCATAAAAAGTAAAAAAATACTAAAATAGTTGCACCAGCATCTCACAAATATTCTCATCCATCCACTCATATGCTCTATCTATAAGTAAGCACATCCAAGAATAGTATTAGCGCGCTTTCACTTATAAGTACTTATAGAGAATTAATTTTCCTATGTAACAGAGGTATACTTTGAATGGTGTGAGATAAAAATATCAATAGGCCACCACCAACAATGTCTACAACGAATAAAATCAGTGCTCATAACTAAACTGTGTGCACGAATAAATAATTAATTAGAAATGTTGAATAAATAAATAACCATACTATCGGGTTCCTAAACGACACCTAACACCTATACCTTATTTGACTCGTGGTTGGAAGGAGTGTATGGAAAATCACTATAAATATTGTAACAGTATATATATATATATATACATTATAGTTATATATCATATCCACCAATATGAACCATATATAAGCAAGTGTACGTGGGAATAAACCTCAATAGTAGGTTCTGGCAAGACCAGGGCGTATCTAAAACATCCATGACTATTATAACAATCCTATTAACTATAAAAATTGGGTACATTTCCTACATCCCAATAAGATTGTGATACATCAGGTATGAAACATAAGATAGGGAGTGAACCATCATGTCATCCCTTGTAACAATGTATGTTGTGTGTCAAGCCCAACTTCTTAATAGTTTTAATGGTGTGATATATCATTACTAACACCCGGTGTAAGGGATCATGATACCTTAATTCTCAATAGAACTCTTACCGTCATATCATTGGGCATACAAATTCTTATTCAAATTTATAATTTGAATTCCACTTTGGCACCCATGGATCATGTTTACCAAACCTATATATATATATACAACATATCATTTTAATAATGAATTTGATAAGGTTTGAAATCTTAGTCGAGGCCTTCCCTCCATTTAAACCATTCTTTTAATTAATGGAAAATCAAAACAACATGCACAATCCATTCCATTTTAAATAGTTATTTCATTTAAGGAAATAAATCCATCATAATAAAATATTCCATAAAAGAAACCCATTTAATTTTTTAATATATGGAAATTCAATTCATAAGGCTAAATAAGCATTTAAATGGTTTCATTGTCCATAAGGAAATTAACTACATGGGAAATTCCAACTATCTAATGTTTGGGAACAAAAGAGGTATATTGGGTTCCTTTAACAAATCTATAACATTTTAAATTCATTTTATTATCTAATATTGATTATTATAATGAAATATGTGAATATTTTAAATTAAATATAAGTTAAAATTCAATGTATCGTGCCCCAGGGGTGTCCATAAGAGGTTCACATCCTCTTGTCTTCAAAAAAAGGATCAAATGATGTGTATCATGGTCGGATGATGAATTTGAAATGAAGAAATCAATAAAAAGGGGATTCTTATAAATATCTAGATTTCTGGCCAAATTTATTTCTACAAGAGTTGAAAACACTATGCTAAAATGATGATAAAATTTACCTTAAATTGTAAGACAAATCCTCACTTGATATTAGCCTCACATTCGCTTTAGGTTGACATAAATCTTTGAAATGGTCCAATAACCTAAAAATTGGGAAAACAAACCTGAACATTAACAGAAAAATAGATACAGAGACAAACATAGAAAGGAAGGGGTATGATTGATTTGAACAACTTGAGGAATCCAATTTATTTGGCATATCTTGAATTAGACAACAGACATGGAAATTGACCAGATGTCTTGGTTGAGGTAGAAGAGAAGGCATGAGAGAGACATGGGAGGCCCACCATTGAAGTGGGAATGAGGGAAGAATAAAATATGTTTAAATATTTAATGATTGGATAAAATGTAATTTCACTTAAAAATACATGGGTTCATGGTCTTGTCGCAAGATTGGCCAAAAATTGCACCTTCCATGTGAAATTAAATACTATAAGTGGGGAACTCACATAGTTAGACAATGAGTTTGCCTAACTGTGCGCATGCTGTGTGGAACCTCACTACACTAAACTGGAAGTAGGCCGCATGAGTGTGCACCTGGGGTGGCATGGCTGCTAAAAAGGCATTTTTCCCCTACCGCCCCATTACCTACAACCACAAGGTTTTGGGAATCCATATAGGGTAGGCTTCATGGTTTTCCCTAATAGTGTGGCCTTATCATTTATAACCAATTTCAAGATCAATGCATTAAATGTTCCCTAAACACACCACTGACCATCATTGATTGATTAATCATAATTATTTTGGCCACATAAATTAATTTAAACCAAAATAACATAATCTATAAATTTGTGAAAATATGGGTCATTACAATGAAGGTTTAAGTTACATTATAATATATATATTCAATTATTTCATAATTATAATATATAAACTTTAAAACATTCCTGATATCAATCCAATAAATATGGTGATAGAAAATTAATTTTTCCCTACTGGGAGATGGGAAGTAATATGTAACAATGAGTGGTACTTTCACATCCAAATTCTTGAAAAGAAGGTGAATATAGATAGTTTCCAAATCATAATAAAATTTCATTATATTTTTTATAATGAAGATATTATTTTATAAATATTATAGCATATTTCTATTTGGATAAATAATTAAATATGTAGTGTGATTATTTATGGCGACTAACACTTCTTAAAAAAACTCATAGATTTTCTCAAAGAGTGGTTAAGAGTTTGTCTTTTGGGACACCCAAAAAAAGCATGAATATGTATAAGGGATTTTATAAAATAATTTTTCTATTTTTTATATATAATGGTCAAGTATATGAAAATAAATGATGGAATGGTTTTTCATTTTATAAGGGTGAGAAATGACTTATTTAGAATTAAAAACAAATTAAAATATAATTTAGTAATTCAAGAAAAATGATTCCAAATGGCTATATATTTGATGATATGGTATGAAATGATTAAGATAATATAAATCTATAAAAATAGGCTATATTTATATTGTTTTGCAGAAATTATATTTTTAATTTGACTCTTAGTTAACTTATTTTAACAATCACTTTGGTAACAACTTTTTTTACTCTTAATGGTTTATAATTATACATATCAGTTAAAAATTGGTTCATAAAGGGATAAGGGATTAACCTCAAGAACATATAATTCCCACCATTTCCTATATAAATAATTTTTATTTTTTTAAATAAAATAATAATATATTACTTTAATTGAATATTATTAATGTTATTCTAATTAAATTCATTTAATTTGAATTTAAATAAGCCAAGAAATATATGGAATTAAAATCTAATATTTTTATAATAAAATAATAGGTCATATATTTCTAAAAAAACTAGGAATCTTTATTTCATCAAAAATATTATTATTTAACAAATTTTTAAAAAAATTACTTGATTTTTATACTTCTTTCACATGAACATAAAATGTATTGTTTATTAGTTTAAGGTAATTAATTTTTCACTAGAAATTTTATATAAAATTCTTAAAAAATACTTATGTTCAAAATAATATTTTATAATTTTTAATATTTATTTTAAATCACAATAATGTAATAAAAACTTATTTAATATATTATTTTGAATTTTTCGGCTTTGTGCAACCATTGTACAAAAATTGGATTAATAAATATTTTTTATAACTCTTAAAATTCATATCTAACTAACAAAAAAATAAATAATGAAACATATTAAATAACTGAGATAATAATTTTCATCTCTATATTTAAAGTATATTATTAGGACACAAAATTTTAATTTTTTAGTGATGTATATGCACTTCATCACTGCTGAAAATTATTTTCATATTTAGCATGAAAAATTTATTTTAAATCTATTGATTTATTTTTGTATACTATTTTTATATTTGTCAAATAAATTTTTGGTTCATTAAATTTAATAAATTCTATAACTTATTTATATATTAGAGATATATTTTAAGGTTCCATACTTCATAAAAATAGAATTTTTTATTACTCTCCAAAAAATTATCTTCATCAAAAAAATATCAGAAACTATTATGGGAATAATATGACTTAATTAATCAAAAACAAATACCATTTTATCCAAATATATTCCTAAAAGTGATATAAATTACATTTAAGATAAATTTTTAATATGAATTGAAAAAATATTTTAGAAATATGGATTTTATGTAAAAATTATTATATCAAATTCAGTCATAAAATTAAATACAATGAATATAATTTTATTATTAATCATATATTATAATTAATGTTTTAGAAAAATGAAATTTATAGATTAATGAAAAAAATATTTTTAATAAAACATTTTATTTGTCACTATTCACTGAAATTTTTTTTTGGAAAAACTAAATATTTCACCATTATATAATTATGATATTCTAGATAAAATATATTATTTTTTTAAATATAATTTATAACATTTTCATAAATTAATTAAAAAGTTTTCACATAAAAAATAAAAAACATTGTTGAAGAAAATGTATTTCTGAAGAATAAAAAAATATTGAAAATTGTCTATATATTTCATAAGAATTATTCAATGAATTATTATTGAGTCAACAATTTATATTTATTTTATAATTCATTTATTATTATTCATATAATCCAATTAAATGACATGGTCATAATTATAATATTAAATAATAATATTTCAGGGATTTTAGGATCTGTGTTTCTTGTTGTTTACATAATCAAACATAGTGCCCTTTTAAAACCAATTTGATGTTACATTATATCCCCCACCCATTAAAACATTTTATCCCCAAAATTTTATATAATGGTCTATAAATAAATTTTTTACATTCGAAAATCACTTTTTGGAAACCCCACATAAAAAAAGGGTTAATAAATTATCTTCATGAAATTACAGAAGGGGATATATGATTGTTATATAAAATAAAAAATAAATATGTTTATTAATATGATAAAATTATTGGTAAGTGAAAATACAAGTAATAATGAAAATAAAAAAATACAAATAATAATTGATAGTGATAGAGATCATTGGTCACAAGAAAGTGAATAGTTATGAGAATGCTAAGAAACACCAAACCAAGATGGTGATAAGATAACATTTATTGGTTACTGATATATTTCCTAGACTTGAGGAATTATTTTACAATCCATACTATTAAAATATGGAAATATACATATTAAAAAATTATAATTTCTTCATTATCACAAATTTACACTACATTCTAAATTATTAAAGAACAATTAGTATTAGGGATGAATTATGGATACCTGATACACAAAAATCAACATCTCACATTTAACATAATCCAAAAATTTTATCAATATATTACCAATGTATTTAGATAATAGAAAGAAATAACATGTTTAGCACAAGATAAAATAATATAATAAATGAATAATCCCTCCTAAAATGAGACAATACATTTTATATAATTCTTTAGACATTAATATAATGGGTTAAACATACATTATTTCTCAAATAAATAACCCTTAAGCAAAAATATCCTAGATTACCTCAAAATTAAAAATACAAACATAAAGATTATCTAATACACCTAACTTTACCACTCCAAAAAATTAATATAATTATTACAGAATAATACATAAAAATAATATTAATATATATATACGTCTCAATCCAATAAAATGTATCCTTCAATTTCATTAATCACTTAAAAATTAAAAAATTAAAATTTATTTGATAATTTCATATTATTAAAAAAATAATTGAATTATTTATCAATAAAATTATTTTTTATGAAAAATCTAATTGTAAAAAATACATCACATAAGATAATGGTCAACATCACGCTATTATCTTTCTTTGGTTGGGGGTCCAATCATGTTAGGCTTTCTGGATATGAAATGTTTTGACCTGCACTATGTGATAACATATTTCTAACAAAATAAATATCCCATGAATATGATAAATATCTTGAGAAAATGTTCACCATTAAATCACTTTTAAAGATTTAATAGTTTTTATAAAACATATTCCCCAAAATTTACTAACACTTCTACCTCAGATATGCTTAAAAATCAACCTCAAAAATAAAATTAACCATAAAAATACGAATAACATTATATTTTGGTCACATAATATAACTATTAGTTTTATGTGATACAATTTATATTTAATTAAAATTTATAAAACCTAAAGAAAAACAGATTTTATAACTAATGAATTTTTATTTATAAATTTTTTAATATCTAAGTCAATCATAAAAGTGATTCTTGTAAAACAATTATAATTATTCAAAATATTATTCAAAAAAATTTAATTTTGAATAATTTCGATAAAAACGTTAAAATTTTATGTGCTTTAAACATAAGAAAATTTTCTTATAAAAAATCGGTATTTATCTTAATTAACAGAAACCATCATTCATTTCAGAAAAATATGAAAATTTCACATTAAGAAAATTTTCAAATTCATATTAAAAAATGATATTATTTTTATAAAAAAATTATATAAGTTATATATTTTAAATATAAAAAATTATCACATAAATTATTAAAAATTATTTATGAAGAAAATATATTTCTAAAGAATAAAATAACAATACAAAAAGTTGATTAATGATTTAAAAATAATAATTAATTAATTGGAATTTATTAGGTTGTTCATTTATATTTCATTAATATTTATATAATATTCATAACATACAAATAAATTGATATGTTATTTAAGTGATATTGAAATTATAATAACATGTGATTTGATTAGGGTTAGTGTTTCATATTGAAAATGAAATCTATCACGTTTTAATTATAAAATAAATATTTTATATAATATATATCATAACGATTTATCATTTTTTGATGGGTTTTGAATTTAAACTTGTTTATAATATTAAATTCATTAATAAATTTTTGATGTTATGTGATATTAGAGTACCTTGGGGAAAAATTTAATTTTTAATTGAATATTTAGGAACATGTTTCTACTAGTTTAAATGAGTAATAGTGAATTTTATTTTTGATGAATACTGATTTTATATGTAATAGAAATAATTTTTATTTTACTTAGGATTTTTTGGTTATTATGATCGTTCATGTTGAGGTAATAAATGGTAATTGGATATTATGGTAATGAATTTTTTTGAACATGTTATTTGTATTATAGAAAATCATGGGATTGGAAATTGTTCTGGTTACAAATAGATTAAGGTTTTTAGAATCTTCACCATACTGGGAATAATAAATCAATAAGGTAAATGGTTGTATTATTGGAAAATATTGGTTCTTATTTTATGAATTAGTGTTTCTTTATCTTTTAGAAGCATATATGATTTTTTCGATTTATGGAGATTCATGCTATTTATATACAATATTAAAATATTTATGTAGATTATATTATTAGGAAATATAAATTTTGGAATTTGACATTACGAGTGAATAATTATGTAACTAGATAAATGTTAAAATGATCACTGGGAAATATGTGTTCTTATCATTTTGATTTAAAGTGCTTCATGAATGAAAAATTATTTTTTAATATAAATTTCTTTGAGTGAGAGACGATATAAATGTAGAAAATTTTTGTCGATAAAATTAATGATAAACCAACACTTACATTCTTGAAAAAATTGACGAATATATTTTAACATAAAATATATCTCCATATGGTAACCAATATTCTCAAATTTTTTGAGTCTTAAAGAAAAATTAACACTAATCATTAAATGTGCACGTTGAAAAACACAAATCATTCAATCTGAAAACACCCTCATTCTAATGGAACCCCTAATGTTCTGACAATGTGAGAAGGATGATAATACCCACTCAAATATTACATCCAATTTGCCATGGAATGGCAATAAGCATTGTAGGTATGATGAATATAAAAATGTAGGAATCACCCTATGACATAAAATTGGGAAATGTATGTTAAGAAAATACAACAATAATCTCCAACTCTGATATAAGTAATGAAAACACAATTTAATATGTGAAATCTCATAAAAAAATAAACAACTATAATTTAACTACAATTAGGATAATATAAAATCAATATTGAACAGGAATCCTATATGAATATTTACCATACATGATATGGAAATATCTTGAATGATCTAAAAACATATCCCTCTAAACTAAAAATAGTTTTTATTGGAGCATGGTTATCATAAAAGGTATATTTAGTAATATCCATACTATAAATTATCATAAAAATGATTAAGAAAAAATACTAAATCCCTCGAAAAAATGACAATCAAACCAATCAACTAAATTTGTATATTAAATTACCAACCTCAAAAACGTAATATCTCACCAAATAATGCATATTACAGATCATATATTATAATATCATAAAGGGTACCTCTCTATTTTTCTCCTGTTGGTTTTACGCTATCCCACTATATCATACATCATGAGCCTTATCACTCTAACAGAAGTTAGACCAAAGAAACACTGACTATGTATCATATAATTTATATCATGCACCATGCCATATCATCATCCCATCCACATCTACATATAGTAACCGAGTACTTTCCATGTTCCGCTACAACCCCGGAATCATTTACCATACATTGGGTATTATAACTCACATATCATAGCCTATACATAGTGCTATGTAAGTCAAGACATCAAATACCATTCACATAATACCTTTAATATTTCATTTTGAAACTATATCAATACATACATTTCTCTAAAATAATCACAGTCCACAATAACACTATATAAATGAAATGGGAAAGGTAACCATTGTACATACCAGAACATAATAGTACAAGGAGAACAGAGTAGGTCCAAATGGAGTAGTTAGCCATTCCTCCCTCAGTATCTTGAATGTTGTGTAAAAACCACTTCTATGAGTCCATTGGGTATTAATCTACTTAATTAAGTGGATTGGGTAGTGAGTGAAATTATAAAACAAACATGATAAATTATATCTCGCAACCACACATTGGGAAATGGCCTACTCTAAGAATAAATTAAATTGATCGTATCTTGAGCACTATGTTTCCACTACTTAGAACAAGATACTCTATTACACATAATATTTAAAAAAGATTTCAAATAACTATATCTTTAGTTTTTATAATTAACCGTCGGTTAATTAGTTGATTGGGAATTAATTAACTCTAATTTGATTTATATTTTATTAACAATAATTGTAACTTCAATACCCTCTATGAATAATCCATTATATTTTATGGTTTCATGATTGTAACATAATTTTAATTCAACTAAAACCAACCACAAGAGAAAAATAATTTATTAAACATAATTATTAAAATAAAATTGTAATAGGTACTATTAGAAAACCTCTATGATACATTAAATATGATTTTATAACTATGAATATCCAATTATGAGAACCAGTGTAGAATTAAAAGAATATAACCATGAAACATGGAAATCCACCAAATAAGAATAACATTAAAATAAAATTGTCCATGATTAAATCATAATAATAGGTAACCCATCATCAATATGTTCCATTGATCCTAGTTCCATGCCCTACAACATCATATATATCACCATGTATCTTCTCATCACAAGAGTAAACATATTCCACAAAACCATCCCTTCCCATCAATATCTCAGCTTCCATCAAAGTCTCGTATACCATCATAAAGTAAAGAACACACAAGAAGCTTCAGATAAGGCATCAACCCACCAATAATGTCAACATGGTCCCTAGTGTCTAAAAACTAGGCGTTTGACCATCAGAGGAAAATATGTTCACATGGACAAAACCTTTTATCTATATCAAAAAACAAAAAAATTAAATTCCTAAATAACGAAAGTAATTTATTATTTATTATTATAATGTTTTACCAAAGGCATTAGATATTACAACGTATAAAATATATAAATATTCTTCTGATCATCTATTTAAGTTTCATTGAAAATCAAGGATGAATAACTCATATATGTTTTTTCATCATTCACAATAAAAATTATATCTTTTGGTTCTTTATCAATTTTCAATATCACATGAATGATAAAATATTTAGACATTAATTATGAGTAAATTTCAATTCCATTAAATTAATAGAATCATTGTATTCATTAATCATGCCTTGTTACACTTATTTATCCATCAAAAAAATTACAGTCTCTATGTTCATTAAAAATTCCATCAAAATTACACGATATAAAATAAAAAACAAAATTGTATAACATAGATACTTGTAGAAACCTATGATTTCAAAAATATACACAATTTTTAATATAATACATGATGCACCATATCAATCATAAAAAAATTACTGAATGCTAATTATTTAATGTGATAATCATCACCTAAATATTTGAAAAGAGGGACTGATGAAATGAACTAAATTATGAAAATATAGTTTACACATGTTTATAAATTTAATTATTTGGTTACTAATTAAATTTTAATGAAAACAAATACTAACTAAATATTAAGGATGGGATTTTATAAAAATATCTATTTCTATAATCAGAATCAGTTTTTATATTAATAAATCAAATTAATATATCATAGTTCAAGATATTTGTGAAATTTGTATGATATATGTTTAATAATATGATTCTATAATTCTTATAATATGTATGATAGTTTTATGATTAGAATAAAATAAATTTTACATATGAAATAAAATATTTTTTTGAAGATACTTTTGACTTCATTAGAAGAATCATGTATATCAAAAATAAATTATGAAAATTATAAAAATATTATTTGAAAAAATAGAAATCATTTTTGAAAATAGAATATCATAATTATCATAAGTTGATTTTTTGGTATTTTTCTAGGGTGTTCCATTTTTGACCAATTATGAAAAATAATGTATTTTAATTGAAATATACATTTTATCTAACATATTTATATAGTTAAATTATATATTATTTTTATATTAAAGTACAATTAGTTTTACTATAAATAAATAAATACAATTATTTTTATTTGAATCAATTTCACAGTGATATTTGATATAAAAACCTTTCATGTTTTTTAAATTCATCACATAAAAAACCTATGTTCTTATTGCGTCTGCATGAATAATGTTAAATTTAATTTTTCCAAATATATGAATTAAATTTATTAAAATGTATTATAAATTTAGAATATTTTTTCCGAAATTAGGTCGTAAAGTAATTTAAATTTTTAGGCACAGACATGCTATTACGGAAAACATAAATATTTATGATGGTATAGGTAAAATAATGAAACATGTTAAAAATAAATGGAAATGGTATAAAATACTGAAACACTACACCAATTATTGATTGGTTGAGGTATTTATTAACCCTAATCATTCAATAAAAAATAAATTATCATCACAATTCGTGGAAATTATTTCCTCCTTAATGCAGTTATTTTTAAATATAAAATAATCCTTATTTGATCAATAAAACACACCCTCCCCAAGTATAAATACCACCCCTCACCACCACATTTCTCTTAAAAATAAATTAGACACCTAAAATATATTGAAACACCTCTACTACCGAATCTCCCCACATCCATGTGATTTATACCTATCTAAAAGACCATTTCCAATGTCATTAATGGATCCTTTAAGGATGTGACATTCAAGAGGTAATTTTCACCAATCACCTCTCATAATTTCATTTTTTATTCAAAATTCTCCAAAACTCCTTCATCCATAAAGGAATGATAATTATATAATAATTTATAAAATTTTTTTTTATATTTATAGTCAAATAATTAATATCCATTTCATTTTTACTCTTCTAATATTCAAACGAACAAAACTAATGTCAATATAATGGTGGTTTGTCATGTCTGTGAATAATAATATTTCCGTTCTAAAAATCATCTTCAAGGGTGTCCATAAATGTGTTATTATTGAAAAACTCATATTTTTATAAGTATATTATATCCTATTTTATATTATTCAAATAATATATAGACATAATAACAAAAAACCAGAGTAGTTCATGGATTTCGAAAAAACCTCAAATCTAATCTAGACATTTATCAAAAACATTTTATCAAATAAATAATACTCATAAAAAAATAATGATGATATAACGTAATATATATATAAATAATGAAATTAAAATATTTTTATACAAATTATGTTTTTAATACCATTATACATGAACATCCATAATTGTACACAAATAGGCATATGATGATTTCGTCAAACAAATATCCATGAAACTATGAAACTAATGAAATTTTATTAATTAACGGGACATTAGATGTTTTAAAATCTTCACATAAGGAGTTATAAATATGAAAATAGTTTTTAATGTGTTAATATAACTATTTAAACCATCATATATTATATTTACAACATGAAACTATTTTGAAGCGTTTTGAAAGTGTTACGGTCACATTTTTTTACTTTGGTTTGATATATAAATTATTTAGCAAAAATTTATTTTCGGTGGAGTTCATAATATAGTTTATTATACTATATATTTATTCAAATTATACTAAATTTATTCAATGTGTCATTTCATAATTATTAATATTATGTTTCTGATGATTTGACTGATTACTTATTATAAGTGAAATTTTAACCCAATATACATTACTTAAGATAAGACTATTCATCATGATTATTTCATGCAAATAATATGGGTGACATGAAATTTGAATATATTAATATTTATTTTAAATAGTTTTATATTGATTTACAATGAATAAACAAAATATAAAAATTTTAATAATGCACACATCAATGAGTTTTTTATTTTGAAAGGGGTTTTTAAAAATATCACGCCATAAAAGGTCCTTCAGAAAAAAAATGATTTAATCATATATATTATGAATATAATCACATAACATCATTTAACATTAATATTTCAAAGATTAACATATATTTTACATAGTTACTATTAAATAACATTTCAATTTTATGTTAGTAGTTTTTCAAAATGAGTGACTTCATAATGGATAGTTCATTTTCTTTATAGAGTGTTTTTGTGATGAAATGATTAATTATTTAGGTATATTTACTTTTTCTAGGAATTGTGTATAATTTTGGGTGTCTAAATGAAAAAAAATTATCAATTGTAATATTATAAACCAATTATGTGTGACTATTTTGTTAACCAATGATCGGTGGTTCTGTGATAAACCAACGATGGATGGTTACATTATAACAGCTAATAAATTCGGTACATTGGACATGGAGAAAGGCCATACTAGTAAATCCATTCATAAGATAGACATGTAAAAGGATGTATAATGTTAAAAACATATATATTATATTATTTATAATGTGTTTTAATGAAAATAAATTTATTTTCAAAATGGTACAGTGTAGATCTTATTAAAAAGATGACTGCAACTTAGGAATAAAATGTTATGTTATTAAGAAAATGTTGTCAAAGATTTTCACTAGACTAAATTATTCCTTTCCCAGATGTATTTTAGTATTATTTGGTATTCATCCCATGTTTTAAAATTCCTATTGTATAATTTATCTATGAATATAGAAATGGATTACATCAAGGTAAAATTGTGAAGACATTTCATAAAGAGAAAAGATTATTTATTTTAATGACGTTTGTTTTATATAAAAATTGGATACATTGTATATGTGTCGATATATAATGTATAGGATTATATTATATGATTTAGTACTTATTATCTAAAATTCTAAACCTAAATAGACTTCTAGACTGAAATAATGCGAATTCTATTTTAAAACCACTAGAATACTAGACAATTAAGGTTATTCCATTAAAATTTGTATCAGAGGAATGACTAGATAAAAATTGAAGATAGGTTTTTCTTCATTCATAAGTTAAAGGTCATACATAAACACAACCGTTATCATAGTTTTGGGATTCATTGTTTTTTGAAAAAATACATTAAGTTTTATATAACATAAATATAGATATATTTATGTTCACCCACCTCAAGATAATAGATGTTATGATTTCATCGATATCCTCACACTATCTTTTTTTGTTTTACTAAATGGAAATATCCATAAGAGAAAAGGTAACAATAGATGTGAATTTAAATGATGTGGATTTTAAAATGAGAAACTGAATGAAATGGGAGATATATCTAGACCACTTTTGTTACTCTATTCTAGGTATCTCGATTAATGACTAACCACTTGAACCATGAAATGATTCTGAATGCATCAAGTATTAGAGTAATTCAGCTATGTGGATGTAAATATTAAAATTATTGTAATGTTAAATTTATTAAATGACATATTTTTCAAGAATGTAAAAAATTAAAACCATAGTAAATTGTCTTAAAATGTTGGATATATGTTTAATATGTGTTAAATGAGTTCAAAAAGTAATAACATATAATGGAAAATGGAAGTGTCTAGTTAACACCTTGAAGGGGAAAATAGTACATCTTGAGTAACCAATAAAATGTTTTAAATGTGGAATGTTTGAACATTATGATCATCGATTTCATAGGAAGAATGCATGTTAATGGGATCAGATGGATGGTACATATAATAGTTTATTAATACCCTGTCTCATTATAATTGATGACACAAAAACTGAAAATTACATAAAAATATAAGAATTATTTCGTGGTTTGTTCTTTGATATTGTCAAATGAAATGTCATGATTAATATTTTTTTCCTTATGAAATATGTATAGGATAATAATATGGAAAATCGTGGTTAAGAGATTATAAATAAAATGGAAAATATAGATAATTAACTATAAGGGATTCATTAGTTTTGTTATATTTAAGGATGATGAAGTGTTTTGAATATGTTAATACTAGTTTTATGATGACAGTACATTTGGAGTGTTTTAATGATATCATGTTATATGTAACCTTTATTCTTATCATGTGAAAATGTTATTTTGGTAAGAATTATCTTTTAATTTTGTGAACATTAGTTAAAATTAATATTTAAACATTAGTATTTATATTGATGAATAATAATAATATAAGTTATATATTTGATTGTAGAAATAATATATAAATTTATTATATAAGAAATGATGTTTAATAGATTAATAAGGAAGCAAAATGAAATATGTTATTATGTAATGAGTTTTTATATTTATGATATAAAGGTGTTATAGAAATGATAAGTGAGTCATGGACTTCCTATAGAGTTTTTTGTAGTTGGTTGTGTTTTCCTAAATTTAGAAACATATGTTAGTTTGAATCAACAACCTTGAGAAGTGGTAAAAGGTGAGAATTTTATGTTATATATAACCCTTAGTTTTATGACATGAATTATTTAATTTGAGTATCTAGGTAAAGACCAGGAGATCCCTTGGAATGTTTTTTAATAAATGGTATTTTTACGAGTCTGTGAAAATTTACGGCGCAAGAATTTGAGGCCTGGTGTGCCTGGAATCAATTTTTGAAGTTTTGTTTTGATACGTTCAGTAAACGTACAAGTGGGTTTTTATAACTAGTGAACAGGACCTCGGAATAGAAATCTGAGGGCACTGTTGAACTCTCAGCACCGATATTCGCTTAATAAGACTTTCACTTCGATGTCAATGATTCGAAGATAGAAGTTAGTTTTTGGGTTTTCTTAAAAAAATAAAGTTCCCTACACTTTATTTTATTTAAGCCGTCGTTTGGTGTGTGGTGGTTAAAACCTCCTCATGGAGGTTTGTGGTGGGACCACCACAGCTTAACCTTCTAGGATAGGTTATGGTAGTTGGGCCCACCCGAACTCAACCCACCATGAGATGATTAATGTGGTGGGGACCACCCAGGATCTTAACCCCTTAAACTCCCCATTAATGTGGAGAATCCCACAAGCTCCAATTAAAAATATTGGAGCATCTTCAACTCCCATTTATTAAATTAGTGACAACACTCATCAATTTATTTGGTGGAGCCTATCTAATTAATTATTTCTCCATTTTAATTCATGCCAACAAATAAAATAATAGACGATCTATTATTTCTTTTGGGTTGGCATCTTTCATTTGGTGGAACATTGGAAAAGGAGAGCTAGGGAGAAAAGCTACCAACAAAGAACAAATAACGCTCCACCAACGAAGAATTTTGATCCTCTTCAAGTTTTTCCCAGGACACCTACCGACGTGGAGTGTCTTCCACGAGCCAACTCAACTCATGTTTGGAAGAGCTTGGCAGACAAGACGAATGACCATCCTCTTCGTCTTCTTACCGCAACTCCGTCAATGATTGATGAACGACCAACAAAGGTAGGGAGTTTACTTTAAGTTAATATTCCTTTTCTTTTTCTCATATTATTTTGAAAGGAATCGATGTGAAGTATTGAAAATAATTGATGTGAAGTATTGAAAATAATTGATGTTCATCGTACTCCTTTAATGAATAAATTGCTATCACCCATAAATGCGGAAGGTGCTTTCCAAATTAACATGGCCCGACACCCTCCGCTGATCTCTTTGTGATGTTTCTTCGGCATGATAATGTATCTACAATGAGGCGATGAAGGCGGCAATGACAAAGGCCATGCTACCAATGACCTCCTCGAATCGCACCGCCCCTGCGGCACTTCGCTGCTCCCAGCCGAATACTATTGGCCCACCTCGGCCCGGCTTTCCAGACCTCTTGGCCTCCCAGCTTCCCGTTCACCATGCGCGCCCTGCTGGCCTCCTCAAACTGGACGCCTGGATGCGCGCCCACCCGACCACTTTCCTGGACACTCGCCTAGTCACCCGAATTGCTGCCCGCCTGGCAGCGCTTTTCCTGGTTGCGCCCCATCTGGCCACGCCCCACCTTGGCACACCTCGCCTTGCCGCACACCTCGGGCCGAGCCACTACTCGGCCTCCCTTCTATCCTTCGTGCGCGCCACCCTGGACGGGAATCCCTACTGTCCTCTGGGCGTGCCGCCCCGAACCGGCCGCCTGTCGTCCTTCGCACGTGCCCTATGCGCCTCTTGTGAACTGAATCCCTTGTGGAATCCTGACCGAGCCGGCATCCCAACCCCCCTCATGGGCCCCGGCTGAACCGGCCTAGATGTGCCCTCTAGGACGAGCCGAGTTGGGCCACGCCCTTTGGTCCGAGCCACGTCGGGTCGCACCCTCACGACACTCCGAGCCGAACTACCCACGTGTCCTGCTAGGCTGGGCCCAAAAGGAAGAGCCGAAACTAACCGGCTGGCCCGCCCAATGAGCAGGGCTAGACCCAATAGGTCTGACCGGGTTGACCCAGACCGGGTGGGCCAGGACTAGGTTCGGCCGAGTCGGTCTGGTCGGGTCAGATAGGTCCCTGGCCCATTACGGACCCTTTAATTTTTTGGTAATATATTTGGAACTGGACGTTCGTTTGACGAACCGTCAATGACGCTGGTATTATAGGAAGACAATGGACCCTTTGAGTATACGCAATTGGAGTTCAGGGTAATATTGAGATACGGTCAGGTTGGATTGTACTCGGATCCTACTGGGCCCTCGAGAGTGAAAAGATTATAACTCACAGACCGGGCGTCTGATTGATGCGCCATCTATTGATTTGAGACCCCTATGATGGGGATAAAAATTGAGATACTTATACATGGGACTTCATGATAGTTGGATTATCGAACTGTAGCTCATGGAGAAAACCCTCCTAGTGACGTGCGAATAGAGTACAGAGACATACTAGCTTGCTGAGACCTGATGACTGCTTGACCGATTCGACTCATTGTGATTTGTCTAGCCCAGTGGGGAGCAACATGTAGTTGGAGGTAGACCCAAGGCGGAGGAGCTCCTAGTAGTTGGTGGCAGACCCACAGCGGGGAGTGCCTCTCTATGAGCGCGGAACAACTACGATACTCGAAAAGAGAAGTACCTCAGCAGTCAAAGGATAGAGGGAAGCACCTGATATTTGGTGGAAGGCCCACTGTACTCGATAGAGGAGGAGTTATCTAGTAGCCATGTTTTTGAAAATGTGAATAAAAATCATGCTTGAGCTGAGTCACTGACTTTTGTGTTTACCTCATGATTGAGATGGATAACTTGGTAACTTAGGTATATGTATGGGCATATAATAAGTGAGGTTATCTATTGATTTTATACTTTTTGGTTTATCGTTGTTGGATTTTTGATGAACATGATGTTCTCAAGGTCCCTACTGAGTATCATTATACTCACCCCTTTATGGGATATGCTCGCACCTCATTGTGTTGGTTGCAGACGACAGACAACACTGACTGAGGATCAGAGTAGTAGGACTGGACGGTACCCGGAGGTGGACCTTACATCGAGTCGGTACACAGAGGATATGGATAGACATGGAGTGTTGTGGGGGCTTTATGTACCTACCCTTCAGGTATGAATTCTAAATGGACGATCTAACAACTGTTTAACTTTCTTTAGTTGCCCTTGTTTTCAGTTTCTTTGTACTTAACAGTTGGAAATGTATTTCAGGACCCCTTTAATTTTCAGCACTCTTTTTCTATACAGTATTTATTTAGTGTTTCTTTCCAGTTTGTACTCTGTTTGTGTGTGTTTACAAATTATGAAGGAAATTCCTTCCCATCTTAGGGATTTATTCCTTTGGTGATAGTTGTAAAACCCATAGCCTATGGAAGGTGGGAATGGGATTGTCATAGCATGGGCCCCGAGGGACGGGTCGTGACAAATTGGTATCAGAGGAGTCGGTTCTACCGCAGAACATTAGACTCTGATCTTTATTTTCTGTGAAGCAATAGTCTTAAGGGTACTGAGTGATGTTTTCAGTTTAGGGAGTCCATTGTTGGTGCGGCGGCCGACATATCCATATATAAGGACCCGGACTTTGGACGTCTGACTCAGTTCATGAAAACACTGATTGCGTGCATGTTTTCAAAAGTTTTCTTTAAGTCAACTCAACCAGGTCAGCTCACTAGGTATAACTTTAGACCGTGTCACATTTGTTCAGGATGCCTCAACGCAGACAACCAGTTTGAGTTCTGAGAGAGTACATGATGATGGCCCACTGAGTGACGAGACTCCGGTGCATGTCCCTCTTACTATGTTGGCACCTTCGGATGCTGTATTAGCACCACCACCTCACGTTGGATAATAGATGACACCATCTTCACTAGAGGACGGTGCACACCAACTGATCGCGTTGCACGGATTCCAGCGGTAGAGGCCTCCGAGGCTACGGGGCGAGACAGATTCCCAGGAAGTAGAGGACTGGATGGAGGTGATTTCTAGAGTTCTACGCCTAGTTGTGACCCTTTAGGGAAGATAGTGATCATAGCTACTAGTGTTTTACAGTGAGTGAACATTAAGATGGTCCGCATAGTGATGATGCTTCGGTACATGGACCGTTTCGTGAGATTGTACCTTCAGGTAGTGTGTTAGCTATATCATTGCATGTTGGTCAACAATTGAAACTGGCAGTTCTAGTATATGACACATGTAGGCTTAGTGCCTTACATATGTTTTAACATCAGATACCCCTTAGGTTCTGAGGCGATCTCGACTCACAGGCAGCTGAGGACTAGCCTATGGAAGTGGCTAAGAGTTCTCTAGTGCTTATACAACTTCGTCAGGATGACATGTCGGTAGCTGAGAATTCATCGAGGTGTATATATCATTTTAGGTACTTGATGAATAAAATATGATCCATGCTTTGGCGCTTGGACTACAGATCGATGTGTGTTTTCATACATCTGAGACAACACATTTTCTCTAGAATCTAGGGAGATCCTTTGTGGTTGAATGTTCTTTTGCTGGGTGGATACAACTAGTAGATGTTAGCTATGGGAAGGCATGAAACTAGTGCTAGTCTCAAAGACTTGAGCTTGTAAAATGTTTCAAGAAGAGGTATTGTCAAGGACAGATGAATCTGCAGGGCAGCAGATGTGGAAGTAGAGATAGGAGAACAACATGAGGTGGTGTACATTTCGACATGTTACAACCACCCGCCTTTGTAGTCCACACCAGGATCAGGGAGCTAGAGGGAAGGGGAAGAAAGTAGTTACATGATGTCAAAGAGTGTGACCCAAGGGCTCTAGGAATGATTTGAGGTACGGTATGTGTCTACTACCAGCTGCTATATCAATAAATATATGTACCAATAAATTATTCCTTCAACGAATCTTGTCCCAGACCTAGAGTTTCCGGTTAAACTGTCGACTTGACCCTCACATCTAGATATAACTTTGGGAGGAGACTCGATAATCACACTTACATCGACTATGTGATCTTACCCTTGAGGTGAGAGTTTTGGTTGGAACCTCTTGGTGGCAGTGTCGAGGCCTTAAGACGTTAGTTTGGGTATGGACTGGGCAACCACAACTCATACACATATTGGATGTATTAGGAATAAAGGTAGTAGTTTATCTAAAATGTTTGGATGAGGCTTTTCATAGTCAGAAAAAAAGGAAACCCAGGTAGCACAAGTTAAAATAATGCATAGGAGGGTGTAGCTGATCACTCTTGCGTTGGCTGACCTTACCCTTGCTATAGCCGAAGTTTTGTGTTTTCAGTTCCAAACTGGAGTGATAGAACATGGGGTCATAATTTATAAATATGTTTCCAGAATAACCACCCCCTTCCCCAAGGGGGAGGGATGTGTTCTTTGGAAGGATATTATCGGAGGTTAGTCCCAGAATTCTCCAGAGTTGCATCACCACTATCAGCCTTGACGAAGAAGGTGCAACCCTTCGTGTGGTCAGAGAGATGTCAGCAGAGCTTTCGTGAGCTGAGGTAGAGGCTGACTAGTTCCCCCATCTTGAGTCTTCCAGAGGAAGGCGTAGGGTACATAGTCTACTGTGATGCATCAGGGACCAGACTCGGGTGTGTCCTGCTATAAGAGAAATCAGTTATTGCATATGGTTTTTGAAGATAAGATAGCATTAGAAGAACTATGATACCCATGAACTGGAGTTAGCAGTAGTGGACTTCACCTTGAAGATATGGTGACACTATTTTATGGTCGAATGTTTTACAGTCTACTCTAACCACTAGAGTCTCAGGTATATCTTCTCTGAGAAGGACCTGAACCTGAGACAACATCAATGGCTTGGGTTTCTCCAATACTATGACATCAAGATAGTCTAAACTCATAGGATGGGGAACATTGTAGCATATGCACTCAGTAGAAGAATTGGTATACAACTGCTAGGAGAAGTGACATAACAGTAGGCCGCTTTGCAGATATCATTTGTGTATAGAGATGGAAAAACATTTCTATAGTCTCTTATAGTCAGTCCCCCACTTCTTCAGCGAGTCAGGGATGCACAACATGGGGATGCTGACTACGAGACATGATGTCCTGAGATATCCATAGGGCAGGCACCTGATGGATTTTATGATGGTGGGGAGCACGTAATCCTTTACATAGGACGTATTTCGGTGACATATTCACTTTAGGAGGAAGTGTTGAAGGAGTTCTACACATCCCCTCTAGCGGTACATCGAGGAGTGGTGAAGATGTACTAGGTCCTTCGACGACAGCCCTGGTGTCTATGTATGAATAAGGAAGTAGAGGAGTTTGTCTCTTGATGCCTCACTTGTCAGCAAGTGAAGGCAGAGCATCAGGTACCAGTAGGCTTGGTTCGGCCTTTAGAGGTCCCCGAGTGGAAGTCAGATGAGATATCCATGGACTTCGTGACGCGTCTTCCACATGCATCTAGGGGACATGACTTGTTTTGGCTGATCATTAACTGACTCACCAAGTAAGCCCACTTCCTACTGGTCAGAGAGCATGGTTAAGTAGAGAGCGTGGGAATCCTCTACGTGCAAAGGATTATGAGGCTACATGGAGTACCTTCTTCTATTGTCTAAGATCGTAGTGCACAATTTACTTCTCGGCTGTGGAAGGAATTGCAGGAGGATTTCCAGACACAACATCATCTGTGCCCCACTTTCCATCCTCAGATGGATGGCCAGACTGAGAGAACCATTCAGACCCACGAGGACATGCTACGTGCTTGTATCCCTGACTTCGGTCGCATTTGGGAGGATCACTTAACTTTGGTGAAGTTTGTGAATAATAAATGCTATCACTCCACAATAGGGATGACACCATTCGAGGCATTGTATGGGTGACCGTACATATCACCCTTTTGCTGGACAAACCCAAGGGAGTCAGCACTAGTGGGACCAGAGATGGTACGAGCTACCACAGATAATGGTGTAGATCATCCACGAGCGGATGAAGACTGCATAGAGCTGCGAGTAGTCATATGCTGACAAGAGATGGACACCTATGGAGTTGGAGGATGGTGGCCACGTCATTTTACGTGTCTCACCTCGGCAAGGTCATCGTAGATTCGGCCGAGGTGGAACGTTATCTTAGAGATTCATTGGACTTCCCCGGGTCCTCTAGAGAGTTGGTGAGGATTCTTAACACTTAGCTCTTCCACCTCAGTTTCACCAGGTTCATGATGTCTTCCACGTATATCAGCTAAGGAGATACGTGCATGAACCTAATAACATTATCAGCCATGGGGAGCTGTACATCGATGATGAGGAGACTTTCAGAGAGGTTCTATTGGATATTGATGATTTATAGGAGCGGGTCCTACATGGAAAGACGATACCTCTATTGCATGTTTTCTCGCAGCACGGGAACCCCCAAGATAGCCCATGGGAACGGAAGGCTCATTTGCGTACTCAGTATCCCCATTTGTTCCCTTAGATCGAGTTGTAGCTTACGAGGACATAAATTACTTAGGCAGAGAGTATGTAAAGACCCGGAAATGTGGTCGTATTTTTAATACATTGGATTTTTACGAGTCCACAAAAATTTAAGGCGCTTCATTTCGAGGCCTGGTGTGCTCGGAATCAATTTCTTATGTTTTTTCGGGTACTTTCAGTAAATGTACGAGCGACTTTTTATAACTTTTGAACCAGTGCTCGGAATTGAAATCTGAGGGAACCGTTGAACTCCTAGCACCAGTATTCTCTTAGGAAGACATTCACTTCGACAAAATTGAGTCGAGGATAGAAGTTATTTTTTGGGTTTTCATAAAAAAATAAAATAAAGATCCCTACACTTTATTTTATTTCAGCTATCATTTGGTGTGTGGTGGTTAATACATTTTTCATGGAGTTTGGTGGTGGGACCACCGCACCTTAACCTCCCATGAAAGGTTATTTTTGTGGGGCCCACCAGAACTCAACCTCCCATGAGAGGATTAATTTCGTGGGGACCAGCCTAGCTTTGAACACCTTAAACTCCCGATTAAAGTGGAGAAACCCACAACCTCCAATTAACATGGAGGTTCCTCTTCCACTGCCCTTTATTAAATTTGTGAAAACTCTCATCATTTAATTAGGTGGATCCTATCTAACTAATTAATTCTCCATTCGAATTCGTGCCAACAACTAAAATAATAGAAAATCTTTTTTTTTAATTTGGGTATGCATATTTCATTTGGTGGAACTTTGGAAGAGAAGATCTAGGGAGAAAAGCTCCTAATGAAGAATGAAGAATGCTCTACCGATGAAGAACAATGATCCTCTTTGTCTTTTTCCCTAGACACCTACTGATGCAGAGCGTCTTCCATGAGCCGATGCAACTTAGGTTTGTAAGTTCTTGTCGGACGTGACGAATGACCATCTTCTTTGTTTTCTTCCCACAACTCCATCAACAATCGATGAATGGATAAAAGGTAGGGGGTATACTTTGATTTAATATTACTTTTAATTTTCTCATCTTTGTTTGAAAGGAATTGATGTGATGTATTGAAAATAATTGATGTTCATTGTACTCCTTGGATGAACCAATTTCTATCACCCCTAAACGCGGAAGGTGCGGGCCAAACTAACATAGACCGACACTCTCCGCCAATCTCTTTGTGATGTTTCTTCAGTATGGCGATATATCTATGACGAGGCAACGAAGGAGGCAACGAAAAAGGCGGTTCTACACGCGGGCTTTGAGAATCGCACCGCCCTCGCTGTGCTCTAGTGCACCTGACTGAATAATGTCGGCCCGCACCAGTCTGACTTTCCGGCCCCCATGGGCCTCCCGGTTATCCGGCCTCAACACCTACCCCAGTGGCCACCCCGAATTGGGTGCCTGGCCATTAGCTTGCTCAGCCGCCTGCTAGACCTCCCGTATGGCCACTCGCATGGCCGCACGCCTGGACGCCCGCATGGCCATGCTATGAATAGCCGCGCTCTTCCTGGCCGCACTCAGCCGGGCCAGGCTCTTCTCGGCTAGGCCTCACCTGGCCGTGCCCTGCCTCACCCCGCCCCTCTATGTCATGCCCCGCATGGCCACACCCCACTTGGCCGCACCCCACTTGGTCGGGCCCTGCCTGGCCGCGCCCCGCCTGGCCTCGCCCCGCCAGGCTGAGATGCTCCACGATCACCCTCCCAGCCTCCGTGCATGCAACCATAGACCGGCCGCACTGTCGGCCTCCGCGTGTGCCACCCCGAACTAGCCACCCTACCTACCTCCACGCGCGCCACCCCAAACCAGCCACCTACCAGCCATTGCATGCACCCCACGCACCTCCATCGAACTGGCTTCCTTGTGGCTTCCTGGCCGAGCAGGGGTCCAGGCCCCCCTCGCGGTGCCCCGGATGAACCGGCCCGACCGCACCCTCCAATCCAAACCGTGTTGGGTCACGCCCTCACGACACTTTGGGTCGAAGCCCAGCAGGCCGTGCCGAACCTAACATGTTGGCCCACCCAATGGGTCAGGATAGACCCCATAGGTCTGACCGGGTCGACCCAATCCGGGTTGGCCGAGATGGGGTAGGGCCGAGTCGGTCGGATCGGGTCGGACTGGGTCAAGGCCCATTACCGACCCTTTAAATTCTTTGGACATATCTTTGGCACCAAACATCTGTTTAAAGAACCATCAGTGGAACTATTATTCGTGGAACATGATGGTCTCTTTGATTATACCCAACTAGAGTTCAGGGTAATGTTGAGATATAGTTAGGTTGGATCGTACATGAATCCAACCAGGCCCCCGATACTGAAAAGCTTTTAACTCACAGACCGTGGGTTCGATTGACGCACCACATATTGCATTGATACCCTTATGTCGGTGTAGACCTTTGAGATTTTTATATGCCTGACTTCGTGACATTTTGGAGTATCAACTTGTTTCTTGTGGAGCGGACTCTCCCGGAGTCGAGCGAGCGGGGTATGAAGACCTAGCAACTGGCTGAGACCTGATGAATGCTTAATCGATTTGACTTGGAGTGATTCGACTAGCCTAGTGGGGAGATACTGGTAGTTGGCGGCATACCCATGGCCGAGGAGCACCTGGTATTTGGTGGAAGACCCTCATTACTTGATAGGAGGAGTATCTCTGCAGGCTATTAGGGGGAGCGCCTGGTAGTTGGTGGCATACCCACAGTGGGGAGTGCTTCTGTATGAGCACGCAGACCCACAGTACTCAACAGGAGGAGTACCTCACTAGTCCAAGGTTAGTAGGAAGCGCTTGGTAGTTGGTGACATGCCCATTGAACTCGAAAGAGGAAGAGTTCCCCAGTAGCCGTGGTTTCTATAATGTGAATAAAAATCATGTTGAGCCAAGTTAGTGACTTTAGTGTTTGTCTAAAGATTGAGATGGATTATTTGATAACTTAGGTATATTTTTGGGCATATAACTAAGTGTGGTTATTTGGTTATTTCATACTTTTTGGTTTATCTTTGTTGGATTTTGTGAGACATTGAGGGTCTTGGGGTCCCTAATGAGTATCTTTATACTCACCCCTGCACGGGCTATGCACGCACCTTGTTGTGTTGGATGTAGATGACGTACTATGCTGATTGAGGATCAGAGTAGCAAGATTGGATGGTACCTAGAGGTGGACAATACTGCGAGTTGGTACACGGAGGAGACATACATTCGTGGAGTGTTGTGGAGGCTTTATGTACATACCCTTTAGGTAGGACTTCCTGGTGGGCGATCCGACACCTTTTTACCTTTCTTCAGATGTACATGTTTTCTGTTTCCCTATACTTTACAATTGGTCTTTTATTTCCTTCCCCCTTTACTTTCTAGAAGTCCTTTTGTATACATGTTTTAGTTTGTATTTTCTTCCAGTTTGTATTCTATTTGTGTTTGTTTAAAAATTATAAAGGCAATTTCTTCCCAGCTTAGGGATTTAAGTCTTTGGTGCTAGTCACCATCCCCTGGCCTATGGAAGGCAGGCATGGGGTAGTCACGGCATGGGCCCCGGGGGAAGGGTCGTGACAAGCTATCCATTTTAAATTTGGTGAAAACATGTTTAAATTCATTGGTAGTATTTTTGGTTTATACAATCTCTAAATTTGAGGTAATTATGGTTTTATACATTTTTAGGAAGAAACATTAAAATTATGAGATAAATAATGATGTTAAAATATATAAAGGTTATTTATAGTATATTTCTAACATTTTTATAATTTTATAATTATTGTATTAATACAAAAGGGTAAAAACCCATTCCATTCTCCAAGGATTTAATGGTCAATCCCATAACTAAAGGTGACCAAGAGTGCATTGTCTACCAATATCATATATGATATCTTGAATACTATGATATCAGTTTACCTTATATGAACTACTAAATAGATTAATGTTACTTTTATTTTGGAAATTTTTTTTTATCACATTTATAACCATGGGATAGAGATTGTTTTTGTAAAATAAGTGAACAATTTTATGTTGAGGAATATTAAATATTTTGGATACCATATATTATTAAGGTAAAAATAATATTATGGAACTTAATTTGAGTAATGTAGGTTGAATTGTATTTTTGATAATTTTTTTTGATTTATATCAATTCAAGAATAATTCATATATCCTAAAGATTATGGTATTTTTGAAATTAAATTTTTTGTATGACAATTTAAGAGACACCTAAATTATTTTTACATAGCATGAAAATTAATCATGTAAGAGTATGTGATCAAATATTTATTATTTTCTGTTTCAAAATTTTACACTATTATAATTTGGGGAAATTTATCGATATTTTTTTTCTAAATGATCTATGATGATGTTTTTGTGTTACTTTTGAATTTTACCAATTAAAGAAGTTTTTTGTCATATAAAATTTTATACATTTTGAAAATTTAGATTATATCACAAAAAAAATTAATGTTTTTGTTATGTCATAATGAAATGAGGAATATATTTTTATAATTTATGAGTTTTTTCACAATCTGTAGAACATAATTTTTATGTTTCATGTGTGAAAAATATTGTTGAATACTCATCATTTGGTGAAAATATGAGAAAGTGTTGGATATTTATTAAATGATGAAATTATAATTAATTAAGTAGGTATATTTCCATATGTTCTTATTATAAAGGGAAAAAAATCCTCAATGTTGTGAAAATTATTTTCAACCTAAAATGATATCATATTATATTCTATAATTAGAAATTAACTTACTTTTCATGCATCCCATATTTTTGGTTTTGTGGTTGTTAAAATTGTAATGGACATGTTCTCTATCACTCTATATGATTCCTTGAGGATTATATTTTATCATCCATGTCTATGTTTTCTTACAAGAAATCTTATTATGTGTTATCTCGTGTAACCCTATAATTTCCATTCAACGTATTAAAAAGGAGGCTTTACAGATCCTCTTTATGCTGTTGTATTTCAATATGGGTTTTTTTGAAACTATAACCCTTAGTTTTCAATCTATATTTCAATATGAAACGAAAAATATTATTGTAGGGGGACAACATAACATCACAATATGTTTAAAAGGAAACACTGTGTTCAATATCATACTAGATACACCACATCAAGCTTAAGTAAACACATTATTATTATTATTTTATTACAATGATTTTCACCAAGAAATTAGAGTGTATGGAATGAATTAGGTGAATTAAATTATAAAAATATTGTGTACACATGTTTATATAATGAATTATTTTTTTAGAAAGTATATAGAATTGAAAAAAAACCAATTGAATATAAATGACGTGTTCTAATATAAATATACTATTTTTATAACCACAATGGATATTTATCTTATTAAATTATTGAAGCCACTATTTGTGAAGGATATTAATGAATTTTTTATGTTTAATATTAAAGAAAATATTTTTAAATTCATCTAAAATATTTTATGGTCTTATTAAATGAATAAATCTAATTTTATGCAAAGGAACCTATATTTTTTCTAAATGTATTTTTTTCACCATTTGATGGAGCATATATTTTATAATTAAATTATAAAACTTTTATAACTGAAATATGATACAATAAACATAAATTTTAAAAAATCAATATCAAAATGATCTTTGGGTGAATTTGTTTTTGAGAATATTCATTTTTTGAAGAATAGTTATAGTAAATTTGAAAAGAAAACTACATTTTTGTATAACATATTTATATAATTTTATTTTATTTAATTTTTTTTTTAAATAGTACTATGTAGAATTATAATTCAATAAATACAACATAGGTCATTATAAAAAATTTCAAAATGGAAATGGATAAGAAAATGTTTAATCCTTTAGAACTTTTTATCATTAAAACCCCTATTTGACGTTGGCTCTCTATGATTAAATTTAAATATATTTTTCCATATTCCATGAATTTAATATAAAAATTTTTATTCGATATTTGAGGTATTAAATTTCAGATTATGGTGTTTGGAAATTTTCCTTTTGTGGAAAAAAAGGTATCTTGGAAAACAGATTGATTTACCGCATTTTATATAAAATAATAAAATTCGTTAAAGATAAATGGTAAGGGAATAAAATACCTAAAAGACCAAATTTTTAATGAGTGTTTAGGGTATTTATCAACAATAAAAATATATTTAAACATGAATTATCAAACAAATTTGTGAAAAATAATTTACAATTTAAGTATTGATCATAAAATGTAAAATTATCACTATTTAAACACTTAAAACCACACCTCCCCCCCTATTAATTCCCCCCACCACCCCATTTATCCTAAAAAATTTCAAATCTCCTCAAATATCTACCGAAACTCCTCCTAACAACAGTAAACAATTATTAGTTCTTATTTTCACTCTGAAAGTGAATTTACAATATTTGTAAAGGATTCTTCAAGGATATGATATTCAATAGGTTGTATTCTCAAAGCCCCTCTCTTAAAATAATTTCGACTTCTAACTTTTCCCCACCTACTTTATCCATCAGGGTATGATAAATATATAATCACATATATAATAATGATTTATTTTGATAATTTAATTTCCCATATATGTTTAATTTCCCATCTTCCCTTTAAAGAGATAAAAATATTGTAAAATTAGGTCGTCTTACAATTTTAATGAATAACTGTTTTTGTTATCTAGTATAATAATTATAATTAGTCATAAAAATATTATTATATATATTATATTGTTATATGTATGTTATAACCTATTTCACATTCAATAACTAACATCTATACATAATAATGAATAAAAACCTAGTTCAAGGTGTTTAGAGAATCTACCAAAATAAATCAAACACTTGTCATTAAAATTTTATCAACTGAATCATCCTCATAAAATTATGAAAAATTATATATGATACCATTTATAATTAAATAATTAAACTAATACTATTTAAAACCACCTATTCATTTGTAATCATAGTTCAGAAGAATGTTCATAACGTTACAAAAATGAATCAATGATGAATCCATGAAATTATTGCTTCTGAAACCATGAAAATAATGATGTTTTAATAATTAATTGGTCATGAGATGTTATAATATCACCACATAAGGTATTATAAGTATTCTAATTGTTTTTAAATGATAATATATCAATATTTAAAATAATATTGGTGAGGTTAATTTATGAAAAACTAAAGGGAAGGCGTGAGGTAACGGTTTCTTATCTAACTTTTAACATCTCCAAGATATATGTCATATTCACCAATAATTTTTTTTGTTTTGGGTATATAATTCTCTTTGATATATAATATCAGGACTCTTTTTATACTATTGGTAATAAATTAATTATTTATTACTATTAATTTTATGGTACTTATGATTTTGTTGATTAAAAATTGTAATGGATTTCTAAAACCAATTCTTATTCACTGGTTTACACTTCTGCTTATTAATTTTTCCATGCTATGATTATTTTGTGAAATGAATTTTTAATATAATAATTTGTTTTTCTTATTTTTTATTAGTATTTACCATATATAACATAAAATATATTCATTTGGATATTTGTCACTTCAAAGAAATGCTATTTGAAAAGGGATTTTTTAAAAGACGTCCTATTTTAAAGGTCATATTCCATGAAATAATTGGTTTATTTTTCCTATGGCATGAAAAGAATATCCCACATTCATGTTAATTTAATATTTTGATTCTTATCATAAAATTATATATGGATACATTCAATAAAAATTCTTCCTATTTTAAATGCATAGATTTTGAAAATGACAAATTTTAAAATGAAAATTTATCTTATTTTGTGGTAAATAAATGATGGTTGGTTAGGTGATAAACCAATGAAAGGTGGTTCCATGACAAACCAGGGATTTATTGTTATGTAATACCCTCTATTAAATTAGGTACTCCAAAATTTAAGTTTGCCCATATTGGTTACCCCATTTGTAAGAGTGGGATGTAAAATTAGATCCCAAGTTACCCAATTATGTACTAAATTTATTCTATTAATTTTTCATGAAAATATACTGATTTTTAAAAGGTTATATATTGATATTTTTTAGTAGATGATTTCTTTTTTTGAATTAAATGGCATGATTTTATAAAAATATTCTTATTGATTTTCACTGAAATAATAATTTCCATTCCCTTATGTACTTTATTGTGATAATGTGCTCATTAAGCACTTAATAATTTATATGATCATATTTTAAAGATAATAGCGAAAATAATTATATCAAGTGGATCATTTTGATGATTTTTCATGAATAAAAGAAGATATATTTTATTGACTTTTGTTTTGTATAATAAATGGATACTGTGTATATGTATCCACTAAGAATTTATGGGTTTACGATGTATGATTTTTTTATAATTCACTAAAAATATAATCCTAAAATAACATTTGAATGGTAAGAATTTGAATTATAGATTAAAATCACTATAATATGTCGCATTTAAGGATGGGTGCTTACCATATCACATCATCATGAAAATCATGTAGAAAATTGATATCACTATCATAGAACACAACTAGATCACTAACCATAAATAATAATTTCATAATCTTATTTTACCATTATTAGTGTTAATTTCACCATTGTGCAACGATGCTAAAGAAAGTTCAATTTCTTATTTCTTATAAAATAATATGTGATGTAATGAATTATCATCCACAACACATTCAAATTGTTCAAATGAGAAGGAAAGCGTAATGAAGATCATTTATCACCATAATGATAATGTTAATCTATGCCCTATAAGTAAAAAAAAATAAACGTGAAAAGAAAATTAAAATAAACTCCATAAAATCAATCAAGACGAAATTAAATAAAATGAAATTAAGGACTTGGGTGAAATAAGATAAAATGGATAGAAACATCATGAAATGTGGTGGAACATAGCTTGGACCACTATTGGATGACACCTAGAAGGTGAGGGAGATTATGATTAAAATGGGAATCAAAGGTATTTTAAAATTTCCCTTGGTTACATAGTTTTATAGAGATAAATAATAGAGAATGGTATATTTAGGGGGTTTCAAATTTTTATATGACAACAAAAAACTAATGACCCAGACATATCCTCCTAGACCATTGTGAAACTGTTCTATAAGATAGATATAATATTGATTAATGTGAGGAGACTATGAAACATGTCCTTGGTGAATTAGAATTCATAAACCATAACATATATCCATTTATGAGATCCTAAATTACATGATTAAGACGTTGTTGTAGCCATGTCCAATGCACTACAGAACCCCATTTATAAAGTAGATGTTATGGTTCAACATAATCCAAATATCATTGAGGTGATGATTGTGTTATATAAAAAAATTTCATCCTCTCATACCCCTATGATACCACTGAGATACCACACCACTGTTACCCATAAATTTGGGAGATCTATTCCAAGGTTCTATAGTGCAGTCCAAATCTCCAAACCGTAATAACTCAAATTATGACAAAGCCACATGTCTGAATGTCATTGTCATCTTTATAGTTAATATTGCACCCCAACATTCCCTGGATCATCTTATGGACACATGAAACACCAAAAACTCACAGTTTGAAGGTAAATTAATCTTATTTCATAAACAATATACATCTCCATCAATTATTTTTTTAATAATTCAATACTACAATCGTAGAGAGAGAATGAAAAATGGGGGACTCTAAGAAACCACCACACAAGAGACATGTCTAGAGTTCTCCCAACATTGGATCCCAACAATGTCCGATAGAGAAACTAATCATATATATATATATATAAATTAGATCTTAAACACTCATATTGGTTAGATACCACTCCAACAAGAGAAAACCCTTAATGGAAACCTAAAGAAGAGGAAATATTATCATAAACCCGATAAAATTCAATAAAAACATATTATTATGATTAAAAGAGTCGGAAATAACAAAAAAATTCTTGAGGTATTAAGCATGATTCAGTGAGTGGTGTTACAACAT
Organism: Viscum album; assembly: GCA_963277665.1. Lineage (NCBI taxonomy): Eukaryota > Viridiplantae > Streptophyta > Magnoliopsida > Santalales > Viscaceae > Viscum > Viscum album. Next base: position 1,387,988,960 of record OY728126.1, on the reverse strand, counting down.
AACCTACTGGATTCCAACAAAGGTAATAACACACCCACACAACACCATCGTCGTATGATATTAGATCTCTCTATGATTGTCATCGAATGATGATTCATTTTAAATTTCAGATTCACCCAATAATATTATGTGAGATTCATCATGAATATAATGGTGGATCTATGAATCATGGAAGTCATCATGAATAAAACTATTGTATTTGGGAAATATACCAACCTTCCATGGTAAGATGCCAGAAATCACATAGAAAGTCGCAAAACTAGAAAAAAAATTAACTCTCATAACCAACCATTCAAAACATTTATGAAGAGTCACATTAAAGAGCACATTATCTCCAATTTCAAACTTCATGGGTCTGGAATTATGATATTCATATGAATTGTTAATACCATGGACTTCATTTATTTTTTCTTGAATCACCAAAACCATATCAGTAGTTTTTTACAGTAGTTGTGTCCAAATAAATTTTAACTCCTCAACTCCAGCCCTTCACTATATAGAATTTTATGGTTAGAAGTGCATGACTTCAAATGGTTCCATGCCAATGGTGGATTGGAAATTATTTTTATTATAAACTCCACCTAGTAAAGGTTCCTTAGCCTCAAACCTCTAAATTATATGACATAATAATGAGAATGAACATCAAAATTTTGGATAACCCACTACTTTCACCCACCTATATGAATATGGGAAATAGTGATATATAATATCTATGATCCAAAATGATACTAGAGAAATTTCCCCACCATATAGGTAAAAAGTGTATCAAGATCTCATAAGATTATTCTTGAGACTCTATGGAGTCTCGCAACATCCTCAAAATACTTCATCAAGAAAACCTCCATTGATCTCCACTTTTTAGCTACTATGATTTGATCTCATTTCCTCAAACATTCCATTGTAATCCATATTGTAGAAAATCATTCCAATTAAGTAGGTTACCCCAAAACCAATAATGTTTATATATCCTCCCACATCTATTGAGAAACATTTAAAAAATAAAGAAACCTAATGATAATACCATGACCAACATTATCTTTGTTTTAGACTAAACATAGAGACATAAGCACTTCAACTACATACTTCAACCTAGGACATAAAAAAACTACTCTCTTAGAGAATGATAAATATTTTCCATTTTAGGTTTTAGTATTATGAGTGGTAAATAAAAATGATATATGTATAAAATCTTCATGAATCACAAAATTGAAAAAATACTCCCCTAGAATTACACTATATTTTTTTCATCCTCATATATAAAATTAAGGGAATTCATAAAAACAACCTCATCACTCCATTCCCCTACTTCATAATTCCTTAGCTGGAACTCCTTTGCATTCTATAAAAAATAAGACAACATTTTCATCTAAAAGAGAAAAGCACTTCTAGAAACCACTCCAATAAAAATATTCCTCCTTTAGGGATCATATATCATTATCCAAGAAACTATATATTCCTAGAACAAGCCACTACAGTACTACATACTCATCTAAACAATGACACATTAGCCTTTAATAGTGTATATAAAATCTAGCATTCCATATCATATTAGAATTATATCTACCACTCTTCTTCTAGATCAATTTAAACTAGAATGTAGACATGACATGGGATTTTACAATAAGCATAAGCCAAAAAACTCTATCCAATGAGGTAATTCTTCCACAAGTACTGGGAATAAAATACTACTAACTAGAGATCATAGGTGGAAATTTAAAGCCCACAGAGACATAAGTATCGAGACATAAAAAATATATTTTATATATTGGGAATAAAAAAACCTAATACATGATATAAGGCATCATAAAAAACCTTGAAATATAATTTATGTCCAGAAAAATGTTGAATTTGATTGTTAAAATACTTCTCTTTTAGGTACTTGGAAGATTCCCAAAACAGATTAGTACATAACAATGATGAATCATTTCGATTCAAATATATAAAAAGAGTTTCCGCATAACATAAATACGATAAACAATCCAATAATATACTTAAATACCATCAAAAACACCCCACCACCTCTAAAAATTTTCCGGCCACTAAACAAATGAATGATTCAATCATCAAATAATCCGTAATATATCCATGATGGTACATTAAAAAACCCTAAAACAAACCTCACAATCCCATAAGTCCCACATCGACCACATACTTTGTTGCTTCCAATGATGGGGGACTCCCAAAATATAATGTAGAAGATTTGTGTTCTCCTTCTCAGTCATAGAGTACACATTGATTTATAAATGAAAAACCCCCGAAAAAAAATCATAAAACACCATGAGCACAAGGTTTATCAAACACACGAAGCTGTCTAGAGGTTTTTTCACACTGATGGACATCAAACTGAAATTATAATTCATATATCTATATAGACGATCATTTTTTATAATGTTTTTATCCTTATAGTGCATATAATGAAATCATGGAAATATATAAATATCTTAAAGTTCTAAATATATTCATTTAGTTAATAAAATAATCAATCAATAGATGAAAGATGATATTTATTCATAAATATCACCGAAATAATTATACAATAACAAAATTAAAGGCGAAATAAACCGACATCCTTCCTAAAAAATAAAACTAGTACACACCATGGTGACAAACCTAGACTAAACTCACTACCATAGTTTATCCAATTGTAATAATAGATCCAAAATCTCAAAATTCACAATCCTATATAGAGAAATCGACAATGGAGAAATGCATGATTGTAGATCATTCCCAAATTTGACCTCCAATTAAGGTGTAATGGCCAAACCACCATAGAGAAGACAATAGAGTACTCTTAAACAAACCCGAGATCACCATCGGTTGACCCTCTAACCAAATCATCATTACATTAGTCATTAAGGGTTATAAGGTTCAAATATAAATCAAAATAATCAAAGGGTCAAACTCAATAATGAACTGGAGGACTCTTCATTATCATCCAAGAATATAATTTATCTCATAAAGACAACATGATATCTTGGACTAGATACTTCCAATCAATATCAAAGAGGATTTCATATGGTTGTATATGTAAACATAATAATAATCCCATATGGTATTTATATCTAGAACTAGCTCACAGTATCTACATACATCATGATGAATATCTCAACGTTAGACTAGACTATTCAAATCTAAGGGAATATAATGTATCACCACATCAATACCCAAATAATGAACTCTGGATGGTGGAAAGAATGAATATGTAACTCTTAAATCAAAATAGGAATCCACCAAGGTTGAAAACAAAAAAATAACATCTAAAATAACATTTGGATCTCCTGATTATGGAAACGCACACTTATAAAGAAATTCATGACCAATTCCACAACCTCCCCAATCATGTGGATAACCACCTATAAGGTTGTTCTAAGATCTTAGATGATGAAGAATATTTCAAGGTTATATGATGTATTTCTTGACATCTCTATTCTAATTAAATGATGGAGCATATTCCTACTACTACCATAGATAAATATAACATTACGGTGGAACTTAAATTAGTACACCGGGTGCATGTTCCCCTAACGGTCATGCACTCCTGGTACTAATGACATGAATATCCAGATGAAAAACATGGGTATGATAAATTTTCATTAACCTAATAGCCTCCACCTTGATGAAATAAGGTGATTACGGATTGGACCTACCACCATCTGTCATTAATCTCTTTTATCAAGAATATTGGGAACCCATGACCAAAATTTTTCATCACATGTATTCATTAAGACATCCATATAAAGATAAATAGGGTCTGTCCAACATCAATTAAACTACCTCTACTATTTATAGCACCTCATAATACATCTTCAACATAAATTATATATCCTTCAACTATATATCTATAAAAAACACCCTCCATTGAATTCTACTCCCTGTCCTCCTTCTGTGGAAATGGGTCTCGGGAATATCTTATAAGTTTCCCAAAATTTTTCCCAAACAACCACATAGTAGAACTCCAATGTCATAGGGTAAGCATATCCTCGAGACCAATTAACTTTTTCATTGAAGAACGAATCATTCCTGAGAACTAGTCCCCGTACATCACACATGACACCTCAGACTCCACTCTATCCTTGAGGAACAAGATGAAAAACATCCAGGTTTCTCCGCATTGTTTCACCAAATACCATAGAACCATGTTATCATATCAAGAAAGGATCTAAATGAATTATATCTCATTATCATAAAAGAATACTTCTACCAATATCTCTAAAAATTATTCATTTTAATTATACTGTATCTGGAATAAAACTCTTGTCACTTCGTCCTCTAATATTAATCTTCAAAAACCTGTACATTATATAAATTTGTTTGACACTTAAACATAACATCTCTGACACAATATTGATGAGGACCTCATCCTGGATCCATATTAGTAAAAGAACAAATAGGTAGAAACCCCGAAATATGGAATATGAATTTTTTTTAATAATTTATTAATTTTTTAAATACACAAAATTTATACAAAGTTTAAACACGTGTGAAATGAGTTGTTATGAAATATTATATTACATTATCTACCTTACAAAAGGTATCTATTTTAATTGAAATCTACAAAAACATTATGGTTCATCAATTAGATCACCATGTACTTTAAATACTTTTTTCTCTACTGGTTTCCCTTATTCCATCTCATACTATATTTAGTTGAAATCATTTCCCAATAAATCAATTCTCACAAGCCTATTCCTAACTAAAAACATGATTTTATCCCTCAAATATTTTCATTTATATCACTCTACAATGATCCATCCCCCTAGTAAATAATCCCTACATGATAATGAGAGAAGGGGGATATCAACTTCTTGAATCCCACCAATAATAGGACACAGGTTGGTAATAATGATCCAAGGTATAATAAACAAACACAATGGGAGACATTATGTTATATTAGAACATGGGAAAAAAGATGGGAAAACATATCCCCAATAACCACCTTGTTTTATATAGTTAAAAAACCGAAATTACCGATATATAATTTCATATAAACCAAATAACAAGTAAAGGTACTCTTAGTACCACAAATTAAACTCAGTAGTGACCATAATGCCCAATTTGATCCTAAATAAGGATGAGCTAGTAATATAAAGCTTGATCACTGACTTTCTAACACAAACATGATAATCATTTCAAATAAAAATAGGGTGTGTGAGACCCCAAGCTTCCATGGTTCCTTTCCCTTTGATTAATGCAATAGCTTCTGTTGTATGCAACATGGTATTTTAACACCCCACAACAAATCAATCTATACATTATGAATATTAATATGTCATTTTTGATATTTTATAAATATTTATACTCAAAATGGACTTCTTTATTGGATCCGGAATATCAAAATCAGCTTAGTTTGAATTTTTGGTAGTTTTTTTAAAACAAAAAATTATTGATGAATATTGAAAACACTGGGTTATTGTCTAAAACAAACTTTTTATTTGAATAATTAGTTATTTTATTTATATTTATTTTAGGTAAAAATAGATATATAATACCTATATATTTTCAATGTAATTCGTTGTAATAAGTTTATAATAATATTAGATATACAAAATTTTATTGAACTTTTTACCATCTTTTATCCACCTTCTTGGAGCTTTTGCAAATTTGAATAGAAATTAATTTTACCACATGTGTGAGTTTAATTTCAAAAATCCGAGAGACACGGTTGACAACTGTGTGTAAAATGTGGTTCAATAAGATGAAAATATTTTTTTGGGGGATAGAATATTTTGACTTTTATTTACCATGGTTAAAAGTAAATTGGGTATTTAATGGTAAAAATGATATTATAATTACCATTAAACATGTCCTAATTCTACTAGATATGATTATTTCGACCAAAATAAACCTTAGGTATAAATATGTTCCTTTTTCTCCACTTAGATTAGATTAGGGAAGTTATTATTATTTTATTTCATGAAGTGTAAAATGTGTTAAATTCAATGTTTAATAACTAAAACATTTTTTATATATGGTTATACATAAGATAAATTAGAAAATAAATATTAATTATAAAACTAAATATATTTCCCACAAAATGGTATTTTATTTATATTTTTTAAACATTAAATAATTAAATTTATTTTTGACACAATGATGATGCAATAATTAGTTTTTTAATCAAATATAAATATAATTGATATTATAAGTATCAAAATTAATATAAATTGATACATTGGATGTATTCCACAAATTTCATAGATTAATATGACATGTAATGGATGATTCCATAATTTTTTTGTTGTAATCATTAATTTATGACTTTCACAAAAACAAAAAACCAAATGGTTTCTAAATTCACATAATTGAGTTTTTTAAAGAAAAACTATATTGATAATTGATATAATTTTCTTAAAAATATATGGTTTGGCCAAAGGAATTGGATAAAGTTATATATGTCAATAATGAACTACTTTGGGTTTTCTTGGATTTTTATAGTATGAATATTAACAATTTATTATGGTAATAGAAGAATACATGATAAAAGTTAAACTATTTTACAAAGAGTTAAATCTAAATGAAAACATTTAATATTGTGACCTAAACCTGTCTAAAACCTATTTTTTGAGAATTTTCGGACCCATCACTAACTTAGCCTTGAGAAAAATCATTTTTGAGACATTATAAACCGAATATTATTGTAGAAGAAAATAATATTTCAATCTTTTCCTAAAGTGAACCTCACCTCCCTTATAAAAGGATACTTTCCCTTCCCTTAAAACCACACCTACAAAGCCATTTGGGTCTGCCAAAACCTACTCAAATATCCTCCCAAATACCCTCTCGTATACCTAGAGTCCTTACATTGATAATAAATCCATCTTAATGAGCCATTTTGATCAACTTAAAAGGAAACACCCGAGGAAGAAGTAATAACTTCACCACAATTTCATCAAAGTTCATTTCTTCTTCCAATTCCTCTTTCATGGTTTATTCCATAACAGAATATTAACTCTAGTACCTTATACATATTTTGATGTTATTATCAATATGGTACTACCATATTCAATATTTTAATCATCCTATGAATGACATGTGACCATAGGTGTGTACGTACGGCTTACCGTCTCCGCGTCGTGGTGTAGTTTGTTATTCAAACACATTATTATTAGGATGGGTATAATAATGAGTATAACTGATGTAAATAACAAATATAACATGTTAATGACTCTTTATATTTGATATACCATCCAATTACATACAATTTCCCCATCAATTGAATTATATTGTCACTCATGCGTACGTGTGGATTACCGTCTCCACGAACACGATGAGATTGATTCCCTATATCAACCATTCAAGAATAATTTAAATTTTTAATAAAAAATAATGTTTAATAACATAATATCATTTGGGATATTAATCAAAGACATCATATCTATAAAAATAATAGATTACATAAATATGCATATAATGGAAACTGAATTAGTTAACACGTGAAACGATGATACAACTAAAATATTATTAACAATGCAATATTAAAAGGTAATCTATGATATCATATTTATGTGTGTGGTGCTTGTATAATTAAAAAAATTATTTTACATTTATACAGGAGGTTAACGTACCCTCTACCATGAAAAAGTACAAGGTAAGAGTTAATTCTACAATCTCTTCATTATCCGAGGTTGTTTTTATTTGAGTATATACAAGGTCCTCTTTAAAATCTACATCTGTGTTTCTTAAAAATATATTTCAAAATATTTTAAAATTTATTAGACTATGGGTTAATGTAATTTATACAATTTTTTACTTGTTATAAGATGTTTATAAATAAATCTTTCTATCGTTTTCCAAACAAGGTCCTTTATGAACATTTCGAAAAAATAAATGAAAAAAATGTTTTTTAGCCTATACTCTGGGTGAAACTATTTTCATCCATTATAATAAATTATAATATTCCCAAAAAAGTTTATAAAAATAATTTCAAAATAATTTTTTTCTTTCCTAATTATGTTACTTTTAAAGGACTTCACAATAGAAAGAATTATTTCTTTCAAATAGTTTTCATTTCATCTATGTCAACATCTTTTGATGAATTCTAAACATGTATAAAGTTGATTAATTTTGATACAAATCAACAATATTGTATTAAAGGTTTTGTGATATGTTGGACCGTGGATGTGTTATTTTTATACCATTCATATTTTATTGATAAAGAATTGTTATTTCGTATTCCAGTTTTATTATGAATGATTATGTTATGTTTAAAAACATTCAAATGAGGAATGCATTGGATTTAGTAAGTGATGGGCGGAGCTCGCTATAGCTCTTAGATGCATCTGTAGGTATAATGAGACAAACTAGTTTTTTTGCACAAGGTCTAGAAAAAATATTATTTGTAGTATTGGCACAGGGCCTTGACTTTGTGGTTATGAAGTCTGGCATTATGCATTCCATCATTTGTAAATTGGTTATTTGATATTACATGTGATGAATTGTGTAGTATAATATCCATGTGAATACGTATATCGAATTATTTGATTTATTTTTTATATATTATGATGATGTATATATTTAAAATGCTTATGTTTTAGTCTTATACATTTCTGTAAATGATTATGATTATTTATGAGAGTTTCTACTACTTTGTTATCCTTACTAAGCATCTATGGTCACCCCTGTCTATGTTTTATTTTTCCCAGGTTGTGATGAAGTATTTTATGGTTTACCTGTAGAGATAGGATAAGGAATATAAGTGTGTTAAAAGGGGAAAAAATGTTGTGTTTGTTTTTATTTCATGATGTCATGTAAAATTTTTGTTTGTAACTTGAAATTCAATGTCCACTAAACTGATCAGTAATTTAGGACATGATTCCTTGTATCATTCAAATATTATGTAATAATGCACCTACTCAGGGTAACTAGGGTCGGTGAATTATAGTTTTTATCTAGGGATGATTAGTACAACCCTTGGAAACAATATTTATAAATACTCTAATTAGAGAAAATTATCCTAAGATAGACTTTGAGAACTCATATATAAGAACTTCTTAGAATTTTGGTAATGTAATGCTTTTGTGAGTTTTCCAAGAAATACATCCATGTCTGGATATGAGCAGGTATAGGCGGCTTTGGTACAGATGTTCCTAAGAGTGAAAACTACAACATAGAGTTTTGGGTTTGGCCTGGGGTATCTTCGTAGACAACAATGGGCCATACTGAACTCTTGGTTACGACACTCTCTGGGGATATGCCTATTATAATTCACATTTACTTTAAAAACCATTATGATGGATTTTAGTGTATATACCATTTTAAAGAAAATATTATTTTGATGATGGATTATAACCATAAACTATTCAATTTATGTTAAGGGTTTTACAAGATTGAATTATATATTGTGATTCATAAACTAAACTAATATATGCCATTGTTTAGAAATATAGCCTAGTGGAAGGAATGGAAACTGTATCAATGCACATAATAAATGTATGGATTTCCCTCCTACTATATATAATTATAGTGGAGATGGTGATGCAATTGGTGTGGATCATCTTATCACCATACTGGGAAAACTCACTAAGGTTATGAATAACAACTTTACCTGTATGGAGCACCCTGATCCACAATGCGGAGGATCAATGTTAGAATAATTCATGTGGAAAAAACCACCAACATTCAATGGGTCTTTATATCCATTTGTTTCTGAGAAATGGTTAAATTATTTAGAGAAAATATTTAATTCTATGAAGAGATGTGAAAGGGAAAAGGTTGTCATGGCAGTGTATTGCCTCATGGGAGATGTAGATCAATTGTGGTATTTAATTAAGAAAATTTATATGAAGATGTATGAAATATGGAATATTTGTATTTTAATGAGAATTTCTTAGAAAAATACTTTCTTCGTGTCCATCGAGCGGATATGGAATGATAATTTCTGAGTCTGTGCTAAAAAAGAAGATTGAATATCGCATAGAATTGGGAAAACATTACAAGGTTAGAACAGAATGTATTAGATAGATATGTAACCGAAGGAGTAAGATTGATCAATTTTTTGTTGGGTTAAAATCATTTCTCCATCGAGCATTAGTCACACAATATTTATCATCATACAAAGATATTGTCTAATGTGCTATCGAGATAAGAAAATAATTCTCTAAGTATTACAACTTTAATATAAATTAAGCTAAGAAGAGATCTACAAAACACTTTGGAAATGGAAATAAGGTGACGAAGGTAAGAGTTGAATATCCATACTGCGGTAAATTTGGGAAGAAACACCTAGGTACTTGCCTGAAGGGAATGAGATCTGTTACAAATGTGGTGAAAATGGCCACCAATCTTTTGCTTGCAAGAGTATGAAACATGTTGGGAATGTTGAATGCTACTATTATAGAGAAATGGGGTGTTATGGAAATGAATTTCCTAATATCCATGGAAACATATCATAGAAAAGTCCAAGGGTCAAGGTCAAGCTTATATGATCACTACTGCTGAGGCCAATCCTCCGAAAGTCATGGTGGCATGTAAATTAATGGTTTCCTCATGTTTTGTCAATGTTTTATTTGATTTTGTATCATTTAATTGTTTCTTATCATTCCAGTTTTCTATGAAAATTATATATTTCGAATTTGATTTTAACAAGGTAGTAATCAGTCCAAACTCATAAGGGAAATTTTTTTGCGACAATTTTTTGTGAATCAGTTTCCATTAGGGGTTTTAAAAGTCATTATCTGCTGATCTAATCGTCATTACCATGATTGATTTAAATATAATTATAGGAATAGATTGGATTTTGGACCATGATGCGAAAATTTATTGTAAAAAGAAGGAGGTTAAAATTTTCAATTATGATAATGAGTACCTTATCTGTAGATCAGATACATCACCACCCGATTCTTATCTAGTTCCACCCTCAATAGCACTACTAAATTCAATATTTGGGATGGGGGAAAATGAAATAACTATGGGTGAGGAAAAGAATGTTCAAATATAGGATCTACCTATTGTTCAAGAATAGTTTTATGTGTTTCTATATGATTTACATGGACATCCTCCAGAATGAGAAATTGAGTTTTCCATTGATTGAATTCTTAGTTCAGGGCACATTTTGAGTTCACCTTATAGAATGCCCACAATGGAATTAGGGTTACTAAATAAACTACAATAAGAATTTAGTAATTAAGGATTTATTCACACTAGTATTTCTCCATGGGGATCCCCTGTTATTATTGTTAATAAGAAAGATAGATCTATGAGTTTGTGCATTGACTATAGGAAGATTAATTCTATAAAGATAATGAACAAATATCCCCGACCTCGTATTGATGATTTGTTCAACCAACTTCATGATGCACAATATTTTTCAAAGATTAAACATTGATTTTTATATCATTAATTGTGTGTGAATAAGGAAGATAATCCGAAAATATAATTTCAAACCAGGTATAGGCATTACGAGTTTATAGTAATTTATTTTGGACCGACTAATGCACCCTTTGTTTTCATGGATATAATGAATACTATTTTCAAGGAATATCATGATGACTTTGTAGTGGTATTTATTGATGATATCTTGATTTACTCAAAATTCTACGAAGATCAGAAAATCACATTCCCACTATTCTAAAAACCCTTCGATGAAGGTAATTATATGGGAAGTTTATCATGTGTGAATTCTAGACACATAAGATTTCATTAATTGGCCACATTGTCTCTATGGATGGAACCCCTTTTTATCATTAGAAGACCAAGGAAATCCATGAATTTATAGCACTGATGAGAAGAAATCAGGATCACTATTTTATTGTTTTAGTATTTTTTTATATGTGTTTCGTCCAAAAACATTCCCGATTAGCTATTCCGTTAACCAAGCACACACGTAAAGTGGATAAATTTGTTTAGAAAAAAGTGTGTGATGAATTTTTTTGAATATCTGAAGTGAGGATTAGTCAATGCTCAAATCTTGACTCTACTATAGGGGAATGATGGGTTTGTTATTTATAGTTAGGGATCAATGAAATTACTTGGTTGTGTCCTTATGAATAATGATGTGGTTAATGCATATGCATCACGATAGCTAAAAATTAATGAACAAAACAATCCCACTCATGATCTTGGGTTAGGGGCTATCATATTTTCATTGAAGATTTGGATAAACTATTTGAATTGTAAAAAATTTGAGATATATACCAATAAAAAGAGCATGAAGTATATTTTCTCACAAATAAAACACAGAATGAGGAAATGGCAATGGCTCAAGCTACTCAAGGATTATGATAGTGCTATACACTACCACCTAGGAAAGGAAAATATGAATCCATATGCATGAAGCAGAAAGGATCATGGAGTTTTAAAAAAATGAGAGTTGAAAGGGATCCTATGTTCATGGATCTAGTATAGATATATATGGGAATAATAATGGAAGGTGAAACATAAATAATTTTTAATATGGTTGCCAATCTAACTTTACTAGAAATGATATAAATTTCCCAAAATAATGATAAGTAGTTTTAAAAAAAATTAATGTAGTGAATGATGGGAGATTGGTTTAATTTCTATATAAAGTAGGAATTTTGAAATATGCGAAAAGACATTTTATTCCTCAAAATCCTCATAAAAATGTGAATTTTTTGATGATATTCATAGCTCTAATTTCTCTATACACCTTAGTGGCACTAAGATGTATTGAGAATTGAAGGATAATTTTTTGACGGACAACATGAATATGAAGATTGCTGATTCAGTGTCAAGATGTATGGTTTTTCAATAAGTGAATGCTGTAAGACAACATCCTAGAGGATTCCTGCATTCTCTTCCTATAACTGAGTGGAAATGAGATTATATTACGATGGTCTTTTTTATTTAACATCCAACGACTCCTAGAAGGAATGATGCAATATGGGTAATTCTTGATCATCTTACCAAGTTAGAACATTTTTTCTATATGAGAATATATTCCACATAGCTTTTTAGCAAGTCTATAGATCAAGGAAGTTGTTAGACTTCATGGAGTACCCCAATCAATTGATTTTGATAGTGATCCCCTTTTTAATGAAATATTCTGGAAATGTCTTTACAAGGACATGGATACTGAACATCATTTGAAAAAATCCTACCACTATCAAACTGAAGGAAAATATGAATAGACTATTCAAACCATAGAATACATGTTTAGATATTTCTCACTAGACTTTCTTGGTATGTGGGATAAATATTTACCTCTTTTATAATTTTACTATAAAAATAGCTTCTATTCCAGTATCCAGATTGCACCATATAAAGAATTATATGGAAAGGGATGTTGCTCACCAGCTTGTTGGGATGATGTTTGGGAAAGAAAACTCATAGGCCCCGAACATGTTGAGGAAATATTGGAAAAATACAATATTTTTAAAACCCACATCAATGTATCTCAAAGTTTGAAAAAGATCTATGCCTATAACTGAATGATGGATTTATAATTTCGAGTAGAAGATCATGTTTTCTTTAAAGTATCTCTATGGAATGGTGTTATACATTTCATTAAGAAGGTAAAATTATGTCCCATGTACATCAGACCTTTCTAAATTATAGAACAAATTTTATTTGTAGCTTATCATTTGGAAATGTCGCCCAATCTCAACAAAGTACACGATGTGTTCCACATATCACTATTAAGAAAATACATGTCTAACCCAATAAAAGTACTCACTTATGAATAAATATAATTGGAACCTAATCTATCTTATTGTGAAGGGCCTATCATGATTTTTGATACTAGAGAACAAGTATTGAGAGACCAGAAAACGCTTCTGGTGAATGTTCAATGGTCAAATCATAAGATGGAGGAGGCATTGTGGGAACCCGAGGTACTTATGATGAAGAACCACCCGAATCATTTTATGTAGTACTATTCTAAAAATTTCGAGATTGGAATTATTTTAAGGAGGGGAAAATGTAACACCCCATGATTCCATGGTTTGTTTCCCATTGATTAATGCAATAACTTGCACTGAAGGCAACATGGAGTTTCAACACACCACGACCAATCAAACGAGCCATTATGAAAAGTAATAACCAAATTATGAAATTTTATAAATTTTATTTTTCAAAATTGACTTCAATTTTTGAATCCGAATATCAAAAATAGCTTATGGTGATTTTTTTTTCTAAAAACATTCTATTATTGAGGAATAGTGAAAAACACTTCATTATTGTTTAAAACTGACATTTTATTTACCTAATTAGTTATTTTATATAAATTTATATTTGGTAAAAATAGATATATAATACATATATATGTTTAATGTAATTCAATGTTGTAATATTATAATCATAATTAGTATATAAAAATTTATTGAACTTTGTACAGTCTTTTACGCACCTTCTAGATGTGTTTGAAAATTTGTATAAAATATAATTCTACCGCTTCTGTTAAGATGAAAATAATTTTTAGTGAATAGAAAATTTGTACTTTTATTTACAATAGTTAAAAATAAATAGTGTAATTAAAGGTAGAAATGATATTATAATTTCCCTAACACATTTTTTTAACTCTATTTAGTAAGTGCATTTCAACCAAACCCAACCTTATGAATAAAATATGACTCTTTTGGTTCACTTGATTTATATTATGACATTTATTATTATTTTGTTTCAAAAAGAGATAAAAGTGTTAGATTCAATGTTTAATAACTAAACCATTTTTAATAAAAGGATATACATAAGATAAATTTGACTATAAATATTCTCATGAAGTCTAAAATTATTTCCTAAATTATGGTATTTTATTTATAATTTTTATACATTAAATAATTTAATTTATCTATGAAACAATGATGATGTAGTAATTACCTTTTTAATGACAGATTAAAATATTTAATATTATAAATATCAAAATAAATTTAAATTGATACTTTTGATGCGTTCCACAAATTTCCTATATTATTTTAACATGTTAGGCTTGATTCAATGATTTTTTTTCAATGTAATCAGCCTGTTATGACATTCACAAAAACAAAATACCAAATACTGTCAAAATTGACATAAATGAGTATTTAAAACAAATACTAAATTATTAATTCATATAATATTCTTAAAAATATGTGGTTCATCCAAAGGACATAGATAAAGTTAGATATATAAAAACTGGACCACTTTGGTTTCCCTTTCATTTTCATAAAAAGTTTATTAACAATTTATTATAATTATACCAGAATACATGGAAAAAGTTAACCTATTTTACTAAGAGTAAAATCTAAAATATAAGGTTGATATGGTCACCTAAACCTATATAAATCATATTTCATGAGAGTTTTTAAACCCATATCTACCTTATCCATGAATTTAAATCATTTTGGTGTGATTATAAACAATATATGACAATATAATAAAATAATATTTCAAGCTTTTCCTAAAGTGACCCTCAGCTCCCTTATAAAAGGTTACTTCCCCTTCTATTAAAATCACACATCCAAATAAATTTGGCTAGGACAAAACCTTCCCAAAAAACCTCCCAAATACCCTCCCTTCGAACTAGACGGATTAATTTGATCATAAATCCATCCTACCGAGCCCTTTTGGTCAACTCAAAAGGAAACACCTGAAGAAGAGATGATAAGTTCCCCACCTTTTTTCAATGTTAATTTCTTCTTCCACATCCTAATTATTTTTTGTTTCAAGACAAAAATAATTAATACTATACCTTATACATTCTATTATGTTATTATAAATCTAGTAAAACTTTATTAAATTTTATATACATCCTATGAATGACTTGTCACCATATGTGTGTACGTTCGACCTACCGTCTCCACATCGTGGAGTAGTTTGTTATTCAAACACTTCATTATTTGGATGGGTATAATAATTAGTATCAATAATTTAAATAATAAATATTAAATTATAGGGATTACCTATATATGATATACCATCCAATTACATATGATTCCACTATAAATAAAATGGTATTGTCGCTCGTGCATACGTACAGATTACTGTCTCCATGAACACGATGAGATTCATCCAACATCGTATCCCTTCAAGAATAATATTCATTTTATGATTAACAATAATTTTTAAGAACATTTTATAATTATGGATATGAATCATATACATACTATACATAATAAAAATGTCTTATTTAACCAATCATATAAATGAAATCACATTTTTTACACCCGAAATGATGATTCTACTGAAATATTATTAACGAAGAAATATAATAAGATCATATATGATATCATACTTAATTATGTGGTTATTTTATAATTTAATAAAAATTATTTTACAATTATAATGGATGATAATGTACCCTTGACCAAGGAAAAGTACAAAGTAAGGGTTAATTCTACAATCTCTTCATTATCCAAGGGTTTTTATACGTGAGTATCTATTAGGACATCTTTATCACCCACATCTATGCTTCTTAAAAATATATTTCCAAAATATATTTACTATTTCTGAGACTATGGTTTAAAGTCATTTATACCAATTTTAGAGTTTATATAAGATTTTTATAAATGAATATTTTCATCATTCTCCAAATAAGGTCCTTTACGAAAATTTTGTAAAAATTAAGGAACAAACATTTATTTAACTTATATGGCATGTGCCTCTATTTTCCGCCGTTATATCACCTTGGATGTTTCCCTTAAATTATTATTATAATATATTCCAAATATATGTTTTCTTCTATAATTATTTTACTTTTAAATGATTTCAAAATAAAAAGAGTTATTTCTTTCAAATAATTTTCATTTCATCTAAGTAAACAACCTTTGATTGATTTTAAAAATTGTTTGAAGTGGATTTATTAAGATTAAAATCCTTCCTATTATATTGAAATTTTTGAGATATGTTTGACTGAGGATGTGTTATTTTTATACCATTTATTGTTTATGGATAATTTGTGGACATTTCGTATGCTAGTTTTAATATTAATATTTATGTTATGTTTAAACCATTTCATATGTGGACTGCATTGGAGTTAGTATGTGACAGGTGGTGCCCTCTACAGCTCCTCGATTCATCAGAAAGTTTTAGGAGACAAACTAGTGTCTTGGCACAAGGCATTGAGAAAATCATACTTGTAGTCCTGGCATGTTTCCTTGACAATGTGGTTATGATGTCTGGAATTATGCATTCCATAATTGTGAAATTGGCAATTTGGTTTTACATGTGATGATTCAACTAGTTGAATATTGATGTGAATAAGTAAGTGGAATTATTTGATTTATACTTTCCATATTATGCTTATGTTTATTTTGAAAAGGATTGTGTTTTATTCTTATACATTGACCTAAATGTTTGTCCTTATTTATGAATGTTTCTACAATTTTGTTATCCTTACTAATAATATGAGCTCACCCCTTTCTATGTTTTATTTTTCCCAGGATGTGAAGAAGTATTTTATGTTTGACCAACAGGGATAGGATGCAAGAATATAAGTGTCTTCAAAGGGTACAAAATGGTGACGTTTTTTTATTTCATGACTTTATGTAAAACATATATATTTATCTATTACTTTGTAGGCTACTAAACTTATCGGTCTTTCAGGACTTGATTTCTTCTATCATCGCAATGTTATGTAATTTTGCACCGACTCTTGGTAACTAGTGTCGAGGCGTTACAGGATGGTAGCAATTGTTATTATTAGTAGGATCCACCATGTAACCTATAAGTTAAATGAAAAAGAAAAATATTAATTACCAATAAATAAAAAATAATGCTAAATCCGAACAAAAATATGTATACTGTATTCCTAGCCTCATTGTTGATATCCACCAATTTGATTAACTCTTTTATTTGAAAAGTACTTTTGATGAAAAAGTGGGAAACCCAAACATGTCCAACATATATATATTAAACACCAAATGACCCCAAGATGTTTATAAAGACAATTCTAAGAATGTTATAACCATCCACCCGATAATTATTCCAATAAAGAGTGGTTACCGTAGTATTAAAATCATTTCTTAGAAGATCTTCAATGTTATCCACCACCTGTCCCCATGCCAAGAAATATTCATCAGCATTTATCATTACATCAATAAATCCCCACATTAAGATGTTTTTCTGTTTGTTTATCCACTCCAATTTCTTAAAATTAGATCCATCTATACTCGAACTCTCATATATACAGTGGAAAACCTCCTATGAAGAATTAATCTGGATGTCTTCTTCTGACATTTCATCCTCATAGTATAGAACATGGTGAAATTGAGTCTCTTCTTCCATCTTATAAGGACCCAACCTTAAACCATACATAATATTGAATTAAATGAATAATTCACGTTGAGGATATTTTCAGGTTTAGAGTTTTAGAGAGTTAGGGCTTTACTATTACATTTCATAATATTACAAAGTAGATACTTCTACTCAGTTTCCATTTTTTACAAAACATCAACTCTTGAAAAAAGAGAGTCATGTCTAGTTCCATGTTTTAGACGGCATGACTTTTCCTTGATCCCATCCTTGACCATATTCCAGTTTATCTCCGGTGAAAAACATTTCAAAACATGTGATGAGCATAAAAATCTCAGTAAGGGATACACAAAGGAAAAACAGTTAGTTTTTCAAAAAAAAAACATGTAAACCATGAATACTTTACCATAAGTAATAATTTTCACCTTTATGAAGTAGTAAACACTCTTCACTAAATAAAAGATTATTACATACCCTTTTGTAACCAAAAGATTACCATAAAACCCATATAAAGAACACATAACATATAAAGGTAACTTGGGACATAAACATATATAAATAGAATAAACATATGGTCAACTTACACACATATAAATAAATGGAATAGTCATACGGCCGACTTCTATACCCAATGAATTGGAGGTTATAACATAACCACCTGTCCTGGTATTCATGGCACCACCCATCATTTGGTTTATCACGTAACCACCCATCAAATGTCCAAGTACCATGATAAAATCATAAGACATGAAACAAATATAAAGGAAAGAAAATATTTCCACATTTCAATATCAATATATCACTAAAATATATTGATATAGAAAATCCATTTTAAAAACCATTATCAATACCAAAAATACATAAAAGTGTATAAGGTATTTATTTTCTTTTAAAACACTACGGCTTGTTGAGGAAGCCATAGATCAAATAATACTCGCAGTGGCAGAAGAGGTTGTTGTCACTGCGTACGTTAAAAGAAACAGACTATTTTGTCATTTAGTAAAATGATTTGAAGAAAAATATTCCCTTTGAAAATTCAAGGGTGTTTATACAACGTATAAAAGAAAGTCGTGTATTAAAAAATATGCCTCAATCAAAGGAGATTGAGACGAAGTCCCTTACATCGTGTCCGACTTGACTCGATCATTCTTTAATCACCTGAATAATAAACTAAAGTTAATTTATACCTGATTAAGAACATTTTTTAAGTTTATTATTCCTTTTATATCAATTATTACCAGGTTATAATCATTATGTAATCATTTAAGTTAACAACGTTCATTTTGTCGATATTTGGTACTTGAGTCAAAAATGGACTTCTTATAATTACATGTTGTTAATGTGGTAAAAGTTTCATTACATCCAGAATGATATTCATGATTTGGGTATCATATATATCATATATATCTGGCATATACTTGTATTTATAATAGTACATAACATTTGGAGGTAAGAAATGAAATGCACCGTTCATGGAGACGGTAAGCCGTACGTACGCATGAACGCTGGTTTCATTTCTATTTATTATTTTAATGTAATTAAAACATAATGATACAAAGGTATATTATAATTACAGTATAATATCATATATAATATGATTAACTCCATCCTTTATACATCCCACATAAGGCATTAACGAATCACATCACTTTGAGAGGGCGGTAGTCCACACTTCCTCAAATGAGATTATCGTATTTTACCACTATGGAAACCATAGAGGAATGCTATAAAAAGTGAAGTTCAGAAGAATAAGGAAATCATAAACATAATATATATCATATATAAATACAGTTCCATCATAATGGCCACCATGAGAGGCGGTAAGATGTAATTGAACAATCATCGTTTCATGAGGCCTTAGTTTTCCATCCACAGAAACATTATGTTCTTCATCCATTAGATGGAGGTGTGTGTATGTGTAGTCAGAATATGTATTATAATAGAATCCTAGTATATTGAGTATACTGGTGTTGTCAAAAAAGAAAGTATATAAAAAGAATTTAGGGGTTGGAGTAGTAAAATAAAAGAAAACAATTTAAAATAAATTGCTACCTTTATTTTGCGTAACTCCCTTTGGTTTGAACCAAAGGACTACTTAATGTGTATTATGCCTAAGGTAAGGCTTCTAAGGGGAGGATAGGGATGTTGAGAGATTAATTGAGTAGATTTTGGACGATCCAAATGGCTTGAGAGGTGTGAGTAATTGGTTATAAGTGGTCTCCTTTTATAAGGTGGAGGAGGGGCTCTTTAGGAAAGTGTGAAACTATTATTTTATAATATAATGATATTCGGTTTCTAATGGTCCAAAAAAAATTATAGTCAAAGATAAGATGTTTCATGGTCGAAATAAAATCATCCAATCAGAATTTTACATTTATTGGATAATATTTTAATCATTATAATCTCATTTATTTAAATGATTTATTAATGAGGTAAATACTACATCATTATTATATCATGAATAATTTAATATATTTGTTGTCTAAAAATTATAAAACAAATACAATGATATAGGAAATATTTTTTTATTGCCATAAAATATTTATAGTCGAAAATAGGACTTATATAAGACCATATTAAAATTAATTAATAAAAGATGTTTGTTAATGTCATTTTGGCCTTTACTTTAAATTAATTAATCTAAATTGTCATTACCACTTCCAAGTGGATAAAAGGGGACCAAAAATAGACCCAAAGATTCCCATGGTCGTTAATTACTCAAACAATAATGTTTGGACAAGTGTTAAGGTAATTTTGAATTATTATTATATTCTTTTAACCTTGAATTACCTTATTTACCTTTAACTGCGGTAAATAAAAGTCAAAAGTTACTATTCACAAAAAATTATTTTCATCTTAATGAAAAACATTTTACTTCCTAATAAAAAACATGTATTTCAGATTTTTTAAATTCAATTCACAGAAGTGGTAAAATTTTATTTAAATGAAAAAGTCAGTTTTTTAACTACCACTATGTGGGTTCACAATTCATCAAAAATTGAAGTTTTTCAGAAAAATACCCAAAATCAAGCCAAAAATTATTTGATATTCTGAATTAAAAATTGATGTCTATTTTTCAAAATTCAAAACATATAAGTGGCATTAATTAATTTAAAAAATAATTCCCATTATCAAAACAAATACCGTGATTTAAAGAAATAATAACTACAAAAGATTAATACTTGTTTATGTCGAATTTCAAAGTGAAATTAATTCCAATGACCAACATTGGATCAAATGGTAAAAATATATTTTAATTTCAATTTAAAACCTATTAAAAAGATAATATAACCGTACAAATAAATTAGATTAAAAGGCACTTTTGAATTAAAATGTAATATTTTTCACTATTCATTAAAAATGAACTTTATCGGGAAAATCCCAAAATTTTACACAAAGTAAATTTTGATGTCCTCATTCTAAAAGAGGATTTTATTCGGACTTATAGAATGTATTAAATTGGCCAAAACAATATATAAAAATGGTTCTCCATTAAAAGGTGATAAATCGTCCTTTTAATGTAAATTATGCATAAAATTATATTAATTAACATTTTAAGCCTCTACGTTTTTATTGGATAATGTAAATACATTTAACAAACATGTATAATCATATTGTAGTTAGTTTCATTCATTCCCAACAATACAAAAGCTAGGAGTTAACTACCATTAAAAATAATATTATATTATTAGTGTGCAACGTAAGACTCCATAGAAAACTGTTGTTGCGTATCGGGAACACTTTTGAACATAGAAACCCATTTAAAGTAAAATTAATATTGAATTCACAAATATTAATAAATATAAAATATGTCATATTCTTCATTTACCTGGGATGTTACATATAACGACCCATACTTTACATACATGGTTATTACTTCAAAATTGAAGCATACGTATTACAACATATAACAAAACCATGAAACGACCATGTAAGTATAGTGTCTTTAGAAACTGGGAAACATAAACAAATGGTTCATAAAGCATCTACGTTGCCTCCCATTTATTTCATCATATATAGAGTCCCTTTTGGCATATCCTACTTAATAACCATCTTCCTGACCTGGGGAAAGAAAACATACAAAAATGTGAGCTCAAATGCATATTTAGGGTAAACAAAAGAAAAACCAATCACATCATATTCATAAGAACATATCATTTTGGAAATCTTAACCTGCAAAAGATATCAAAATTTCATAACATGGGATAAATCATAGTAGTGAAATGTAATCCCAATAATCATAACTTAAAACATGAAACTGTGTGTCATACACACATAATCATAGAGAATCATTTCTTAGTAGTCAAGACTCATTTCCAATACTATCTTAGCGGACAAAATCTATTTCTGATCCAAGTTCACTCCTCGTTCCAGTCTTGTTTCACTAAATCGGATTAACTTGTCGTTCTAGCCATGTCTATCTCATGAGATATAAATCATTACCCAATGCATTGGAAGGAGATATAGTTCTCACCCATCTCATAATGAAACCATTATTATGTGTGCCACAAAATCAGAAATCATACATGATAGCATAACCCATGTAATAAAAATGGGATTCTTAAAAATCATGCCATCATAACAGAAATAATATAAGATAAAATTAATTCATAAAAATAATTACATCATAACATAATAAAATCAATGTATAAATAGGGATGTAAACAAAACCCTATATTATCTTAGATGGAAAATAATTTTCATAAAACATTTGAACTCCATTCTTGAGGAAAATATCCTTTCTACTTCAAAAACATTTTCCTTTATTAAAATGTCAAAATAATTTATACTAAAATAAGTTGATAAAAAATAAACATGAAATCATGTAAAGGAATATTCTTGGAAATAATGTTCTAAAATTCCATTCAGGCCGTATATGTTAAAAAAAACATTCTTCTCGTACTTTGGCCGGAAAAGTCATTAAGCACCTCGTACGAAAAAAGACAAAAGATTCCTTTCATATCATTCATTAAAAACTCACCGAAGGGTAAAATTTGATTTAAACAATTTTAGTAGGATATAAATAATATTACATATTGAGGAAACATGGATGTGGATGATAAATATTCCCTAGTAAAATTTTAAGTATAAACAATCTCGGATAAAAATGAGATTGCATGATTTTCCCTTACCATAGGTCTGATTTGCTTCATAAGTGTATGAAACTCCTGTATAATGATTTAAATAATGTCATTGACTTATTCCAGAATCATACTTATTTTTATGATATCATATATGGTCATATTCTTAGCATCTTATTAGTAATATTTCATTGTTACTTGTTATTCAGGTGTTTATTGCATTTTTTTCTTATGCGTGTTTTGTAAAATAAATTCTTATTATTCTTTTTAGGTTATAGATAACTCATTTCCAGAATGGTATTAGTGTAATAAATATCATATTTATTCACTCAATTCATTTATTTAATCATTATGCAATGAAAATAATGTAGAACGAGTCGAATCACATCGTGGAGACGGTATTCCGTACGTACGCACGAGCGATGATATCGTTCCAATTATCGTTGAATTGTATTGGAGTGTATGTATAATATTTCAGAATCAATATCACTTTACAATAATCATATATAGTTATTCTTTACACCATTATAACCATCCAAGTACGGTGGTGGTGGAAAATAGATTACACCACGGCGTGGAGACGATTTTCCGTACGTACGCATGCACGGTGATTTCGTTTTCCATAGGATGGATAGATGGTGAAATAGGGTTGTTTCATACTTATAATAACATATAAGTATATGATTTATACTGATGATATTACTTCATAATGAAACAACTAAAGAAGAAGAAGTGGAAGAAGAAATAAAGTTGAAAGAATCGGTAACGGACATTACCTCTTCTTTGAAGCGCCTCTTTGAGACCTATCATAGGGAAATAAAATTGGTATTTGAATAGTACCATGACCTCTTTGATGTTTCTAGGAAAGTGTATAAGTGAATTTGGCAGGGTTTGGCCGATCTTGAAGGCTCAAAGTGGTGTGAGGAAGAGAGGGAGGAGGTGCCCTTTTATAAGGGAGGAGAGGGGCACCTTTGTAAAAAATAAAACTATTATTTTATTATAAAGTCATAATCGGTTTTTAATTGCTCAAAATTGATTTATTTGGAAGTTAAAGAGGGTATGGGTATAAATACTCTCATCAAATTGAATTTAGACAAGTTTAGGTTTTTATTTTAACCTTATCAGTTAGATTTAACTTTAAGCATGATAATTTAACTTTTACCGTGTCTTCTGGTTTTCTTACACTATAAGGCTAATAAACATACTATAACAAGGCAAACGAACCCAAAGTTGTTTATTATTAATATATATAACCTTATATAAGTTAATTGGACGATCCATAGATTTTTAGGAATAAAATAACAATTAATAATATAATATTTGTTTTAACCACTATTTTATGTCAATTTTGACACAATTTGGTAAATGATTTTTCTGAAAATCATAACAGAAAGATTAGTTCGAAAAAAGTTAATTAAATCAATAATAACATGTCATATTAACATAAAAAATTGTTGTAATTCATTAAAAGTCTCAAATTACATTTATTTTTGGTATTTATTACATCAATTATGTCAATATATCATTAATAAGATAGTTACTCCATCATCATTGTGTCATAAATAAATTAAATTATTTAATGTCTAAAAATTATAAATAAAATACCATTATGTAGGAAATATTTTTATCTTTCTAATGAATTTTTATAGTCGATTTTAAAATATGTATAACACTAAATTAAAAATTATTTACTTACTAAACTTTGATTTTAACTATTTTAACCCTTCTTTAAATAAATTAATAATAAATGTCCTAATCTAAACCAAGTGGGTCTAAATGGTCATATTTTATTCCTAAGATAGTTTTTGGTCGAATTACACTTATCCAATAGAATTAGGACATGTTTTAGGTAATAATAATAACATTTTTACCCGTAATTACCCTATTTACTTTTAACCATGGGAAAAAAGTAAAAAGTTACTATTAACCAAAAATTATTTTCAACTCATTGAACCACATTTTAGTCCTTGATATTAACCGTGTCTTTCATATTTTCGAAATTCCACTCACAGAAGCAGTAAAATTATGTTTTACGTAAATTTGCAAATTCACCTAGGAGGTGGGTAAAAGACGGTGAAAAGTTCGATTACATTTTTATATATCTAAAATTATTATAAAATGACTCCAATAAATTACTTTGAACTTATAAAGGTATTATGTATCAATTTTGACCAAAAATATATTTAAATAAATAGTTGGTTTTTAAATAGTAACCCAGTTTTGTCACTATTCATCAAAAATTGAAAGTTTTCAGAAAAATACCAAAATATCACCCTAGGCTAATTTCGATATTCCAAATCCAAAAATGAAGTCCATTTTGAAAAAATAAAATTTACAAAATTTCAAAAAGTGGGTATTACTATTCATGACGGCTAGTTTTAATAATATTTTAATAGCATATCGTTGTTTAGTGAAAGTCGGTATTTTGTATGACACAAGCTACCGAGGATGGTCGCGATTGCGTGTAAAGAAAGCCAAGCTAGGGTTGTGTGTAGTGAAAGATTACTTTGATGATTTATATAACATAAAAGCAAAATATTTCTCATAAAAGTCTCGTGTGTTACAATACATCCTTCCCCCCTTTTAGAAATTTCATCTCATAATTTTTATTCACTTATCAAAATAAGTGGGGGTATTTATCCCTTATAGCATTTTCAGATTCCCACATTGCCTCTTCAACCATATGGTTTTTCCACAAAACCTTTACCTGATGAATTAATTATTCCGCAACACTTGCTCTCTATGGTCAAGAATCTGAATTGGTTGTTCTTCATAAGAGAGATTCTCTTCCAACTGAACTACCTCTGGGAACAAAACATGAGATGGATCTAACATATACTTTCTCAACATCGAAACATGAAAAACATTGTGTACCTGGGATAAACATGGAGGTAAATCCACTCTATATGCAACTGATCCCACTTTCTCCAGAATTTCATAAGGTCTGAAGAACCTCAGACTCATCTTTCCCTTCATACAAAAATGCATCACACTTTTCCATGGAGAAACTTTGAAAAAGACATGATCACCTACCTCAAAAGAAAGATCCTTACTCCTATTATCAACATAACTTTTCTGTCAGTTCTGAGGTGTTCTCATGTACTTCTGAATCAACTAAACTTTCTATGCCATTTCTTCTACCAATTCTGGTCTTATTAGCTTCCTTTCACTTACTTCATCCCAAAAAGCTGTAGTTCGACAACTCTTTCCATATAATGCCTCAAATGGAGCCATTTGTATAATAGAATGAAAACTGTTACTATATGAAAATTAAACCAAAGAAAGATGTTGGCCCAAACTTCCTTGATAATCCATCAAGAAAGAACGTAACCAATCTTCCAATGTCTGAATTGTTTGTTGTGAATGACCATCTGATTAAGGATGAAAAGCTGGACTAAAATTTAATTCAGTACCCAGTTACTTCTGAAGGCCTTTTCAAAAGTTAGAAGTGACACTGGGATCATGATCAGATACAATGGAGAGGGGAACTCCATGCAACCTGACTATCTCCTTAACATACAACCAAGAAAGTTGATCTAGAGACAAAGTATCTCGAATAGGAAGGAAATGAGCAGATTTATTCAATCGATCAACTATAACACAGATTTCATTATTACCTCAAGATGTCTTTGGTAATCCCCCAACGAAGTCCATGGATATATTTTCCCATTTCCATTCTGGCAGAGTTAAAGGCTGAAGCATTCCTTTCGGTAACTGTCGCTCTGCTTTAGCTGCCTGACAAGTCAAACACTTCACAGTAAAATCAGAAATATCTCTTTTCATTCCATCCCACCATTAATACTCTCAAAGATCTCTATACGTCTTAGTACTAACAGGATGAACTGAAAACGGGGAACTATGAGCTTCACATAACAAATCATTCTTCAACTTTGAATCACAAGGAACACATAATCTCCTTCCAAACCTCAAAACACAATCATTATCAACATTAAAATCAGGTAACATAACCTTCTGAACCAACTCTATCTTTTTCTGCAACTCATTGTCTTTCTTCTGCGCTTTCTTTTTTATATTTGATATAGATGATCTCACTGACACCTGAAACAAAACAGAATAATCTCCTACACCAACAACTTCTATTCCAAAGTTTATCAAATCAAAAACCAAAGGATCTTATTACAAACGTAGCATGGTTAATGAAGCATTACTTTTTCGACTCAAAGTATCAGACACTTTATTGGCATTACCTGGATGATAAAGGATTGTGAACTCATAATCCATGATTAATTCCAACCATCTCCTCTGTCTCATTTTCATTTTTTCTGAGTGAATATATACTTCAAACATTTGTGATCAGTATATACTTCACACTTCACTGCATACAAATGATGCCTCTAAATATTTAAAGCAAAAACAACAGCAGCTAATTCCAAATCATTTGTAGGGTAATTTAACTTATGAGATTTCAACTGACGTGAAGTATAAGAAATTACTTGATCATTCTGCATTAGGACACAGCCAATTCCATTCAATTAAGCATCACTGTAGATAACAAACTCACCATTTCTAAAAGTTAGTGCTAGAACTGGAGCATTCACCAATATTTTTTTTCAATTCTTGAAAACAATCATCACATTCTATTGTCCAGATGAACTAAACACCTTCTCGAGTTAACTTAGTCATTGAACTAGATAACCATACAAAACATTCAACAAACCTCCGGTAATAACCATCCAATCCAAGAAAACTATGAATCTCAGTTATATTTGTGGGTGTTAGCCATTCTTCAACAACTTTTGTTTTAGCAGTATCAACAGTTATGCCATTTTTTGAAACAATGTGACTGAGGAATGAAATTTTTTGTAACCAAAACTCACACTTACTGAATTTTCCATACAGTTTCTTTTCTTTTAAGGTTTTCAAGACAACCCTTAAATGACTTTCATGTTCTTCTTTACTTTTGGAATAAACCAAAATATCATCAATGAACACAACCACAAACTTATCCAAGAACTCATAGAAAATTCTATTCATAAGATCAATGAATACAGCATGTGCATTGATTATCCCAAAATGCATAACTACAAATTCATAATGGCCATATATAATATAAAACGCGGTCTTTGGAACGTCTGCTTCCATTACATTCAATTGATGGAACCACGACCTCAAGTCAATCTTCGAAAAATACTCATCTCTGTGGATCTGATCAAACAAATCATCGATACGAGGAAAAGGATACTTATTCTAAAAGTGATGTTATTCAATGATCTATAATCAACGCAAAGTCTCATTGAACCATATTTCTTTTCAAAAAACATGACAAGAGTACCCCAAGGTGACATGCTAGGTCGAATGAATCCTTTACCTAATAACTCTTATAATTTCTTCTTTAACTCTAAAAGTTCAATTTGATCCATTCGGTAAGAGGGTTTTGAAATTGGCTTAGCATCAGGAACTAAGTCAACAGTAAATTCAACATCCTGATCAGGTATAATACCAGGAAACTCATCAGGAAAAACATCAAGGTACTCATTTACCATTGGCACATCATTAATATGAACAGTTCCTTTATTTTCAACAATATGTACAAGGTAACATTCATTTCCATCTTTTACTAGTTTCTCAGCTTCCTTATATTTTATCAAAAGAATGGGTTCATTCTTGTACACAAAAAATAAATCGTTCTTAAAAGAATCCTCTTTAGCTCTACAATCAATCTTAGCATGATAAATTAAAAGCCAATCCATGCCCAAAATAACGTCAAAGTATACTAGAGGAAAAACAATAAGGTTTTCAGGTAGATCCTTTCTGCACACAAGGACAAGAATGTTCTTATGTTTTCTTTTTGTCTCAACATTCCCTCCAGGTGTTTTTACCATATGATTTGTATTCATATCATGAGATGGAATTCACAATTGACTAGAAAACATCTCAAAAATGAAGTAGTTGTAGACCCTGAATCAAACAGCACATTGGCATAATCTGAACAAACCTAAAATGTACCTGATACTACTTCATTTGATGGCCCAACATCTGCTAAAGTATTTGCGAAGGATTTCACCACCCCTTTATGCTTGTAGTCTGGCTGCTTTCCCTCAGATGAGTTCTTATCTGGACACTCATTTGCATAATGATCCATCTCATTACACTTAAATCATCTTACCAATGGCTTTTCATTGCCTGCTTGTTCATCTTCCTTACAGTTACGAGCAATATAACCAGACTTACCCCACCAGAAGCACTTTCCAGTCTTTGATAAACATTCTCTAGGATGCTTTTTACCACACTTCACACAAGATGGATATTTAGTTTTCTTACCTCCAGGATTCATTGATGAATTATTCCCCTTTTCATGCCAACTGGACCTCTTATTCTGTTGTTTTTCAAAGAAGACTTGACCATCGGAAAACTCCATTTCCACCTTCTCTGCACATTGAACAATATTTTCATAACTTTTTAAATCACGAGAGGCTAACGCTTTTCGTTATCGTGGATTCATTCTTGAGTAAAATAGATTTATCTTACTATCAAGATCTTAGATGAAATTTGGAGCATACCTTGCCAGTCGAGTGAATTATTCTTCATTAGCTGCCACTAAGTCATCCTCCTGCCTCAATTCCATGAATTGTTTTCCCATCCTAAGACGAACCACATTAGGAAAATATTTCTCAAGAAACATACCTTTAAATTCATCCCAATCGAGAGCATCAAGCTCCTCAATATACCTGATATTTTTCACCATCGACCACCACTAATCAGCTTCACCATCCAAACGGTAAACAACAAGACAAACCTTTTGATGTTATGAATAACCCATGACATAGGAAAACTTTTCCAGTGCTTTAATCCACCCTAATGCTACCACAGGGTCAGATGATCCTCTATAATTATGGGGGATGTTGCCTCATGAAACGCTCCACTACTGTCATGTTCCTCTAAGGTTGATTTGGCTGATCTCGTGCATGAATTCCACCACCATTTATAGCCTGAGTCAACTGTGCCATCGCTGCAACAAATTGTTTAGTTCCGATTCTGACCATCTCAGGTTGCTGATTTGGAAGGTTTTGTTACTCTTGATGTCGTCCCAATATAGCTGCCCTATTTCCGTTGAAGAAAATCATTCTGAACACAAAAATATCTTAGGCGATGCAACATGGTAAACTGGAAATGCTATATTATTTCAATATTAACATAAATTACGTTATAGATATTACTTTAACAATAACCTAACTCCTAATGTTATCTACACCGACCTCTGATACCAACACTACTAGAAAATAGGTCTATACCCACGGTTTTGGAGAAAACTATGGGTATAGGGTATTTTCTGAAGACCTATCCCGACGGTTCTTGAAAACCATAAGTATTGCTATTTTTTTGGAAGACCTATACCCACGGTTCTCTAGAACTGTGGGTATAGGATTCCCGCATTATGGCAGGGAAATAAAATTTGGCGGGACACAAAAAAAATTGGCGAGAATACATTTTTTCAAGGTTTAGATTAATATATTTACATAAATAAAAATATATACCTTCAAAAATTATTTAGCTCGGTTGGTAAACCCCTTTATGCTGTTGCGATAGGTCGCGCGTTCAAATCCTTTAGCTCGCGTTTTGGAATTTAAATTTCCCACGTAAATAATACTAATATATATAAGTAGATATATGTTTATAATACAATTAAGAAACACAAGTCAGTTGGTCCTTTGGTAGCGTGCGCCGGTGAGGCTCTGCGTGTGGCATGGGTTCGAATCCCTCATCCCGCGTTTTTTATTTTAGATTTCCCATGTAAATAATATTAACATATATATACGTAGTTATATTTATATATAAAAAATAAAATTAACAGGTCAGTTGGTCCCTTGGTTCGACACTCTTGTGAAGCACTGTGTGCGGCGTGGGTTCGAGTCTTGCCCGCTGCTCTTTTTTTGAATTTAAAAAATACCCCACGGTTTTCACAACATGGGTCTATTGTGTGCCACACTGGAATAGGTGTTCCACCCATTAAATCTCCTATAATCACGGTTTCGGAGAACTGTGGCTATAGGTTGAGACCCCTATACTGACGCCATTCTAGCCCACGGTTCCCAAAACCATGGGTATAGCCTATACCCACAATTTTGGGGGCTATACCCACTGTTTTGAACCATGGATATAGGTCATTTTTCCAGTAGTGAAACTATAATGACCCAGCCTAAAACCTTACATAATATTGAATTAAATGAATATTTCACGTTGAGGATCTTTTCAGGATTAGAGTTTTAGAGAGTTAGGCCATTACTATTACATTTAAAATTATTACAAAGTAGACACTTCTACTTAGTTTCAATTTTTTTTACAAAAAATGAACTCTTGTTAAAAAAAGTTATGTCTAGTTCCATGTTTTAGTTGGCATGACTTTTCCTTGATCCCATCCTTGACCCTATTCCAGTTTATGTCCCGTGAAAAACATTTCAAAACTTGGGATGAGCATAAAAAACTCTATATGGGATACACAATAAAATAAAACAATTAGTTTTTCAAAACAACAAGTAAACCATGAATACATTAACATAAGTAATACTTTTCACCTTTATGAAGTAGTAAATACTGTTCATAGAATAAAATATCATTACATACCCTTTTTTAACCAATAGATTTCCATAAACCCATATAAAGAACACATAACATATAAAGGTAACTTGGGACATAAACATACACAAATGGAATAACCATATTATAAACTTCCACATATATCACTAAATGAAATAGCCATACGGATGACTTCCATACCCAATGCATTGGAAGTTATAACGTAACCACCCGTCCTGGTATTCATGACACCACCCATTATTTGGTTTATCATGTAACCACTCAACAAATGTCCAAGTACCATTATAAAATAATAAGACATGAAACAAATATAAAGGAATGAAAACATTTCCACATTTCAATCACAATATATCACTAAAATATATTGAAATAACAAATCCATTTTCAAAACCAATTTCAATACAAAAAATACAAAAAATATTATAAGGTATTTATTTTATTTAAAAACATTACGGCTTGTTGAGGAAGCCATATATCAAATAATACTTGCGGCGGAAGAAAAGGTCATTGTCACCACAAATTTTAAAAAAATATTCTATTTTTTCGTTTAGTAAAACACTCTATAGAAAAATATTCCCTTTTAAAATTCAAGGGTGTTTATATAGCATATAAAAGAAAGTCGTGTATTAAAAAATATATGCCATAATGAAAGGAGATTGAGATGAAGTCCCTTACCTCGTGTCCGACTTGACTCGATCGTTCTTTAACCTCGTGAATAATAAACTAAAGTTAATTTCTACATTCTCAAGAACCTTTTTTATGTTTATTATACCTTTTATATCACTTATTACCATGTTATAATCATTATGTAATAATTTATGTTAATAATGTTCATTTTGTCGATATTTGGTACTTGAGTCAAAAATGGACTTCTTATAAATACATGTTGTTCATGTGGTAAAAGGTTAATTATATCCAGAATGATATTCATGATATATATCATATATATCAAGCATATACATGTATTTATAATAGTACATAACATTTAGAGGTACGAAATGAAATGCACTGTTCATGGAGATAGTAAGCCGTATGTACCCATGAAGGATACTTTCATTTCTATTTATTATTTTAATGGAATTAAAACATAATGATACATTGGTATATAATAATTGTAGTATAATATCATATATAATACCATTAACTCCATCCTTTATACATCCCTCATAAGGCATTAACAAATCACCTTACTTTGAGAGGGCGGTAGTCTGCACTTCCACAAATGAGATTATCGTATTTACCCACTACGGAAACCATAAAGGCATGATATTAAAAGGGGAGTACAAATGCATAAGGAAATCATAAACCTGATATATATCATATATAAATATAGTGCCATCATAATTTCCACCATGAGAGGCAGTAAGATGTAATTGAACAATCATCGTTTCGTGAGGCCTTAGTTTTCCATCCACAGAAACATTATGTTCTTCATCCATTAGATGGAGGTGTGTGTAAGTGTAGTTCAAATACTTCTTATAAATACATCCTAGTATATTTAAAATTATGGTGTTGTTACAAAAGAAAGGAAATAAAAAGATTTTAGGGTTTGGAGAAGTAAACTTAATGAAAACAACATAAGGGAAACTGTTACCTTTAATTTGGTTAACTCCCTTTGGTTTGAACCAAAAGACTTCTTTAAGTGCCTTATGATTAAGGTAAGGATTCTAAAAGGAGTAGTGGGAAGTTTATAGATTAATTGGGTAGATATTAGTTGATCCAAATGGCTTGAGAGGTGTGAGAAATTGGTTAGAAGTGGTCTCTTTTATAAGGTGGAGGAGGGGGTCTTTAGGAAAGTGTGAAACTAATATTTTTTAATATAATGATATTTGGTTTCTAATGGACCAAAAATAATTATAGTCTAATATAATATGATTCATGGTCGAAATAAAATAAATCAATCCGAATTGGATATATTTTTTATAATATTTTAATCATTATAATCTTATTTATTTAAATTATTTATTAATGAGGTAAATAATGCATCATTATTATGTCATGAATAATTTAATATATTTGTAGTCTGAAAATTATAAAAAAAATACCATTATATAGGAAATATTTTTATATTTCCATATAATATTTATAGTCGAAAATAGGTCTTATATAAAACCATATAAAAATTAATTACTAAAAGATTTTTTTTAATGTCATTTTGGCCTTTACTTTAAATTAATTAATCTAAATTGTCATTATCACATCCAAGTGGATAAAAGGGGTCCAAAAATAGACCCAAATATGCCCATGGTCGTTAATGACTCAAAAATAAGGTTTGGAAAAGTGTGAAGGTAATTTTGAATTATTATAATATTCTTTTAACCTAGAATTACCATATTTACCTTTAACCGCGGTAAATAAAACTCAAAAGTTACTATTCACCAAAATTATTTGGATCTTAATGAACAAAATTTTACTTCTTGATAACAACCATTTATGTCAGATTTTTAAAAATAAATTCACAGAAGTGGTAATGATTCATTTAAATGAAAAATTCAGTTTTTTAACTACCACTAAGTGGTTTCACTATTCATTAAAAAATGAAGTTTTTCAGAAAAATACCAAAAATTCAGCCTAAGTTTTATTTGATATCCCGAATTAAAAATTGATTTTTATTTTTCCAAATTCAAAACATATAATTGGAATTAATTAATTTAAAAAATAATTCCTATTATCAAAATAAATAGCGTGTTTTTAAGAAACAATAACTATCAGAACATTAACACTTGTTTATGTCCAATTTCAAAGTGATATTACTTTAAATGACCAAAAGTAGATCAAATGGTAAAAATATATTTTAATTTCAATTTAAAACCAATTAAAAAGATAATCTAACCATATAAATAAATTAGATTAAAAGGCACTTTTGAATTAAAATGCAATATTTTTCACTATTCATTAAAAAAATGAACTTTATCGGAAAAATCCCAAAAATTTACAAAAAGTAAATTTTGATGTCCCAATTATAAAGAAGGATTTTATTTGGCCATATAGAATGTATTGAAGCAACCAAAAATATATTTTATAAAAGGTTCTCCATTAAAAGGCAATAAATTGGCATTTTAATGTAAATTATGCTTAAAATTAGATTGTTTTCACATTTTAAGCCTATAACTTTATATTGGATAATGTAAATACATTTAACAAACATGTATAATCATATTGTAGTTAGTTTCATTCATTCCCACCAATACAATGGCTAGGAGTTAACTACCATTTAAATTAATATTATATTATTACTGTGAAATGTAAGATTCCAAAGAAAAATATTGTTGCGTATATGGTACGCTATTGAACATAGAAACCCATTTAAAGTAAAATTAATATTTAATTCAAAAATATTAATAAATATGAAATATGTCTTATTCTTAATTTACCTGGGATGTTACACATCTTTTCTGCCACTCCACTTAAGTATCCATTCGATATAGGGATAATGTTTAACACCATGACATGTCTATCAGATTCCTTGAGTTCCTTACCAAGAGTTTGATCGGCCAACTCTCCAGTAAACTATTTATGAACATTAACACTTGTTGTGTTTCACAGATGTTTTTATGTTTCATTTTTATTTTTCCTCCATGAGGATCAATTAAAACTTTTCTTTAGGATTTTCATTTAATATTTGATTGGTTGAGCCATTACCCCCACCCCCTTTACTGGGAAATTACTATTTATAAGGTTCCCTTGATTTTACGTTCTCATGATATTCCCAAAAACCCTATCCCCTTGTGAATAATCCTTTTATTCCTTCATTGCTAGAGAGTATACTTCTTTATCACTTAGTTTAGTGTCTGTAAAGGACATCGACCAGGCCTGGTATAGTTTCAATTTATGTATGTGTGTTTTCGAAACATCTGAGTTGGCATTATCCACTACAGAGCGAGAAATGGCGTGAATCAATTTTGATAATTAATATACCATAAAGGCTTTCTAGTGATCAGATATAGATCTCTTGCATCAGTATGGGAATATTCAATAGATATAGTGGAAATCCTGACCTCATGTCCCTAAACGATCCCCCTAGACATAACCTTATCAAAATAAGGTCTATATAGAGGGTTCTACTCTTCCTTCTTATACCCAAACATGTCATTCTTCATCCTAGAAAAAATATCCCCCAACCATGGATCATGAATCTTATATGTGGTGGGATTTATACACACCTTCTAACTCACCTTTTGGTAGCATGGATCCTTCCATGACAAGGGCCTAACATCAGAGAGATGCACCCCTGCCTCCTATAAATTTTCTGTCTTTTGGGAGACTTCAGGATGCCCCAACCCCATATCAATAGAATCGGCGGGGCTGGATAAACTAGATACTGATATCCCCCGGGAGTTGTCCCTCCCGACTATAGACTCATAAACATTTAAGTGAGGCATGAGGGTCCAATATCCCCTAACCGACCACTATTCTCCGAATCAACCCAAATTTATTTTCCTAAAAACGAGTATAATACTTTATATTCCATTTGAATGTGTTGGCACTCTGAAGCTAAATTTCCCAA
This sequence comes from Viscum album, assembly GCA_963277665.1. Classification (NCBI taxonomy): domain Eukaryota; kingdom Viridiplantae; phylum Streptophyta; class Magnoliopsida; order Santalales; family Viscaceae; genus Viscum; species Viscum album. The sequence goes on along the minus strand of OY728126.1, from coordinate 1,387,952,690 downwards.
CCATTTGAAGTACGAGTAAAAAACAATACAAGACTCAATAACCACACCTTATTTCCATATCAACTCCTCCTTTAACACAATCCTGATCCATTTTGTTAGGGGCATTGAGATGTCCACTTCAACTCAAAATTGAGGTGCAATCTGGTGACAAACAATAATAGTTTGAATACGAGAGCATAAAAGCATACCTTCCATATTCTACAGCATATAATGTATAAATGGATTTTCGAAAGGAAAAGGGAATCCTGGGAAACTTTCACACCCTATAAGAAGTAGGAGCATTCTTTTTCATGTTTAACATGAAATGGGAACAAAATAGGTATAAATAGAACTCCATGCAGGAACATGGAGTGCTGGAATAAGAATTAAATATGTCATCCTCTTATGAAAAATAAACCATCCGGTATTGTAACTAGGTAGTTTTTGGGAGACACTATAACATTTATATCCTATATCATACATTAGGTATTGTACCTCAGTCCAACACAACCCATATACCATGTAATGTACCTCAAGATGTCAAATTTCATACACATCAAACTTATATTTACCATTACGAATCTGTAAACGGAGATAAATTTGTGTAAAATAACCAAATAGAACTACATACTTCAATACATACATATAAATAATTATAAAAGACATGCATACCATAACATAATACTACTAGTAAAAAAGATTGTGGATAAAGTGTTTACTCAGCCATCCATCCCATACAAAACTGGATTTTATGGGATTTGACCTCCCAGTGCTAACTATGTTTCAGTATAAATAACTACCTTGGTGTGATAGCATATAAAATCGTAGATGGTACATGACATAAAATATCTTTCAACCATAAAATATTTGTTAACAAAACATTAAAACCAATAACACATATCATCCCTCAGAAACCTGACATCTACTAATATGAACTAGATACCATGTTACACACAATAATTCAATAAGACGTCCATTAATTACTTATATCCATTTTATAATTATGGATATGATAATTTATTCATCATCCAATAATTAATGATAATCTGGTATAATTTTTATTAACTATCATAGAGATGTAAATTCTTATGAGGCATAATCTATACATTTCAATGATTTTTCAAGATTAATATCTATTATTTTATTGAAAAGACCATCCCTGTATATTAAAACATTAATTAAACATTTTTACTATCATTAATAATTTTAGGTTTTCTAGGATGAATCCAAAAGTATCCTCAATGAGATGCAGAACTAATAATATCCACCTTGATAATCTATTGGGGGAATGGAATGTATATTACCAAACAATTCAACCATCCAGACCTTAAAAATAAAATCAATGATAATGTCTCCCATCATTCTATATAATGGGTAATTGTAGCACCAACCCATTATAATAAACACAATCTCATATAGAACACCATAATGCATCTCACCATGCATCTTATTGTAACATGTATCAATGGTTTCCACAAACCTTGTCCCCCACAAATCTCTTCAAAAATACCAAGATCACATCAAATCACATCACATAGTAAGGCTCACATAGAGAGAATCGTGTTTCAATGAAAACAACCAATAATGTAAATAGAAAATCTAGTCCCTAAAAGAAGGAATAAAACATTAAAAATAAAAAAATTCTTAATATACCCAATGTTCTATCATTATAAAAATTGGGTTTATTATGTCATAAATAAATTGAATAATTTATTACATTTTATAGAAATTATTAACCAATAGAATCATTTAATGAAATCTATAAACTGTTTAATCAATACCTCTTGTATCCATTCCACATTCATAAATAATTTATAAAAAAAATATAATTAAAAGTAATTTTTATATTCATCTAGAAAATAAATTAATGCTTCAATCCCTTTTTTCCTTTTCAATTAACACTTAAAACAAAAAATAATTAAATATTCTGTATTCATTTATTTGATTTCAATAAAATTCATTAAAGATAATGTATCATTAAAAATGAAACATTAAATATTTTTATCCTACTTATAATTATAGTATTTAAATTAATTGGTAATATCATTAATTTATCAATCATTATCAATCATAATTAATATGAAAAATAAAAAACCATAGGTAGAATTTGTCAATTAAATCTAGTGGTAAACGGTTATCATAATGGAAGAACCCATGTGATCACAAACTATTTACCACTATTTTATAATCTTGTTTATCATTTTTTAGGGTTCATTCATCGTCAACATAAGAAATATAAAGCATGTCCAATTTGATATCAAATATAAATGAAAGTAAAATTAGTGAATTACTTACCACAATATGTGCACATTCATCATGGGAGAATGAATCCATAATGAGGTTCACCAGAAAATTCTAACTTATAGAAATCTAAATCACTCTATGAAACCCCTAGAAAAATTAATATTAAATTCCATTAGAAATATTTAACTGAATATTCATTAAAAAGAAAGAGATAATGTGATAAAATGGGAATAAGAAAAGGGAAACCTCATGATATGATGTATAAATCATTATAGATAACAACAAATAGATCCCTATAAGGATGAAGTAAATTTTGTTCAAAAAAAGGATAAAATAAATTAAAAAATCATTTATATGAGATTTGGGTTAGAAATATAAATATGTAATAATGTAGGGAAATAATTAGTTAAGGAATTTAAAGGATAATATAAAAAACATGCACCTTGTTGTGACCTCCAAAGACACTATGCAAATATGCTAAAAAAATTCATACTACAGTTCAATGGGAGGAGACCATGCAGAACCCCTATTCAAACTACATCAATGAAAAACATACAAATCCCTAGTAAAGACCATATATTTTAGGAATAGGGTCACATAGTCACCGAGTTCACCATGCCACAAAAACCAATTACAAAAATGGAGGGTAATGCACTGCCTAATAATTATAGCATAGGGGACCTGGAAAAGATAGAAACCCAAATTTCCTCATTCTGGATGCCTACACGAAAGCTATGGGACCCTAAAATAGTTTCCACTGATTTTTAATTATAACTTGAGGATATATTCAAATTTCCAAAGAAAAATTCTACAATGAATGAAATGAGGTTGTAACCCCTCTGATCCAGGGCAAAGTTTACCTAGTAGCTGAGATGTATCAATAAACCTCCCTAGAACACCCTTTGGTCACATAAACCACCAAAAACCTAAAAAGTAAATTTATAAAAATATAATGGGCAATTTTATACTATTATCTTCATAGATTTTTATTCATTTATGAAATAATTTGGGTTTTTAACATGATCTAGAAATTAATATTCATGTTTAAACCAACATATAATTTTACTACTAAATTATAAATGATTATTTTTTATGTAATTAAATTAAAATTAGATTGGTGAAATTTATTTTAGGGTGGTTGAATTTATTACCCATATATATTATAATTTATTTTCTTCTAAATAATAATATTTTTATAACATTAATAACATGTAAAACCGAGCAAAGAAGGAACACGGATATATTAGTAAAATATTAATTTTTGGGCATTATAAACTAACTATTAGAGTATAGAGTATATATACGAGTAACCATATAATTAAATATATACACATAATTTTTAGATAATACAGATTTTCTTGCTAATTTAAAAGAAATATGAATTTATTATGAATAATATCATATAAGATTAAAGGAAATATTTTTCTGAAGACAAATATATGATGAAAAAGTATTTTGATTAAAAAAATGTAATTTAATAAATATAGATGAAAAAATTTAATGATATAAATATATATATGTTATAAATATAATAATTAACATTCATCTTATTGGGATTATATGATATGGAATTTCTATGGACTAATTTTATTCATTGATTTTTTTTCTTCAAAATATTTTTATTATATTTTGTGCATGGATATTATGATTCATTAATAACTCATTTTGAAATTCCACTTTAAAAATTGACATTATTATTGAAATTATAATTTCAAAATAATTTGAATTTAATTATTTATTGTTATTCTAAGTGGATAATTTGTTTGGTGAATAGAAAAAAATACATGTCTTTGTAAAAATAATTATTTTTTAATAAAATGTATTTCAAGATACCATTTTTTTTAATTTCATTAAAATTCAATAAGATTTCTGTTATTAACCGTACAACATTTAATTCTAGGGTAGTCAACATTATACACGATTTTGTTTTAAAATAATTTTATACATAAAATGTGTATCTTTTCTTTTAAATAATTTTCACATCTTTTATGGACATGTATTAAAAATAGTTTTACAATTCATAAAAAACATTTAAAATCATTTCATTATTTTGAGTAAACATTTTCAAATTATTTAATATGGACCATTTTATTTTTTATTCATAACGAATATTCACCAAGGATGATGGTTATCACTATCATAATGAGTAAAATGGGTTAAATGTGGTTACATCTACATGATAAGGGAAAAAATATATCCAAACAATTCCTTTATTTAATTAGAGGACTTTAGTTCATCTTTCATCATGTAATATTCATATATATGCAATTTTTTCCTCCAAACATTTAAAAAAATTACAATATTATTTTAATGTTAAATAATGAATGTCAATCTCTTTATTTTTATATATCCAATATTTATTCATGGGGATAAAATGTAATTAACAATAAAAAAGAAATGTTATTTTAAATATGAATATTTAATTTTATAATGATACTTTTTTATTAAATTAGCGATTGGATACTAACTCTTATTTCATATGAAACACTAAGTAAATAATTTTGAATATATATATATATAAATTATTTTTAATTCATTAATATTACTATATGTTTTAATAAATTATGATTTTACAAAAATCTAATTGATAATTACAACTATTATGAGATGGTAATTGTTTTTAAATTTCAAAATAATTTTTATTTCATGACTCCATTAATTTTGAGAAATGTGATTAGTCATGAAAAATACATCAAATAATTTTTATTATTTATGAATTATTATAAATCATTATAAAATAACAAAATAAATATCGCAAGTCAACTCAGAGTGAAATATTAAATATTTTCATGAAAGGTTATTTTAATTTTTATTATTTATTTAAAAATAAATTCATGGATATTGAAACTAGAAATATTTTGAAAATATGATTTATTTATTTTTTCTATCCAACAGGACTCACTCAATATTTTTCAAAACATGACTCATGTCTCATTTTCTATATGAAATTAATCAATATACCTCTATGTAAGTCATTTTGCACACATGAAGATTACTATAACGAACCTAATTCTCTCCATCAATGTCCATCACGTACTAAAAAATAGGATATCAAAAGTGGAAGATTTAGAGAATGTATGAATTGGTTTAGGTTTTGAGGTAATGTATTTCTATCCTCAATATCCTCTCTTTGAGACGGAATAAATTTTCCTAATTTTTTTTATTTTTTAATACAAGACCACATGGATTTATTTTATGTTTTATTTAATAAAATTCAAGTGACTAATAAATTTATTTGATGTTATTTTCTTAAATTTTATTTTTATTCAATAGTTACCAATTTTGTAAGGGTTTTTTATTTAAACCATATATTATAGTTTTATTTTCAAATAAATCCCTTCCATGTTTATTTATATTAACCTATGAATTTAAATTTCATAAAATAATTGTAAATAGAAAATTTTAATATATTTGACTGTTAAATTTTTTTTCAAAAAGAAATATTCTAAATGTATTTTAAATGCACCACTTTAAAATATTTTTAACTAGGATCATAAGAATAATTTAAATGCATATCCAATTACTAGAACATTCCAATTTAATGTAAATTAATATTTATGAATATTATTTTAAAAGTTTGAGTTTTTTAAAAGGGGATAGTTTTAAATTTATTTGAGGAATTTTTGGTTTTTAAATTATTTCCAATAGAAATTATAATTCATTTCATTTTTATTAGATAATTTGAGTTGTTTTTAGTTATCGGTTTATCGTCAAATTTTATTTTTTTTATGATAAAACGTGAAATATATTAAATTCTAAATTTTTTTCACATGAAACATTGGTGATTTTTGTTAATAATTAAATGAGGATTGAACCAACTCTCTTATGAACTATGTTCATTGACTAACATGTGGGTCCAACACATCCCCCTAACAGATCAGGTATAATTTCAATGTTAACTTATCATGTTTTTCATAAGATAAAGTGGATAGAGTTAATTGATCCTATAATGTGACATGTTTAGATAATTAATGTCACTATAGTGATAATGTGTATTGTGTTAAGTTTTGGTGAGTAATCATTTGATGTGGCAATGTTAACTAATAAATGTTTCTCCTAATAGAGAAATTTAATTATCAAATAAGGTGAATATTTATTGAATTTATGATGAATATTATGTACCTTGTTTCATAAATGATTTTAATATGAAAAAATGGGATTGAATTGATCTATTTTTATTTTAAAAGGTAAATATAGTGATTATTATATAAATAAAAAATTATTATAAACTAATAGTGAAATGTTTTTTCTTGACAATTATTTCAATAATAATGATAATACAGATATGTTTTCCTAAAAACTATTTATATAAAAAATTGGGAATTAATTTTATTTCATGATTAGGTAAATTAGTATTTTCTTCTCAAAAATTTATTATATAAAAATAGAAAACTTCTTTGTGTGATTTTATGAATATAAAAGAGATTAACTGGTTTTTTTAATATTCATTATTTAGAATTATTTTTCTGAAAATTATTTATCATAATTATTTGATAGGGACTAAGGATGAATATTAATTTTTATGAATCTGAGATCTGAATAAGTTAAATTGTCCTTTTAAAAATTAAATTTGTCATTGATGAAATTGAACTGTGAACATAAGAATCTTCATTCTGAGAAAAAATAGAGCTTATGTATCTGTTCTCAATACAATATAATTTTCTTCCAAATTATCCAAAACACTACAACTATATGTTCATAATAATGTAATAAAGTAGAATTCATTCTATTCAACTCATACTAAGTGTAAAGTCCCATAAAATTCAAGGAAATGTTTTTTCTTAATTTTCTATGGAATTTTACAAGAACGCAGTTTCTGACGGCACCTAATTCCAAGGCCCGGTGTGCCTGGAATCTTTTTTCTGAGGTTTAGCTCGGGTACGTTCAGTGAACGAACGAGCGGGTTTTTCTAACTTTTGAACCAGTGCTCGGAATCGAATTCTGAGGGCACTGATGGAATCGCAGCCCCGATATTTTTCTAGAAACAACTTTTCCAGAGTTGCATTTGGTCAGGTGTGGTTTTTAAATTTTTCCGGTTAAGTAAATGAATAAAATAAAGTGGTGCGACCAATTTATTTTATTTTAAGTCGCTTAACCTATGTTAAGTGGATGATGTGGGACCCACAATAATCCTACCAACTTGGTAGGATATTTGTGAGGTGGGGCCCACACGAGCCCCACCATTTCTTTTCTTCTTAAGTAACACACCCTCACCCCCCTTTTTAATGAAGTCAACTCTTGCATTTAATCTAGATATCGAACGTCTCATTAATTGGGCTATTTTAAACTCCTCAATTAATTGATCGTTTCTTTTCTTTTTGAATTTCAAAGAGTTGGTTTGAGTGTTAATAAAATAAGACAACAATTATTTTATTTGGGTGGGAACTTGTTGCGTGGAGAGGATTTGGAGAAAATCCTTCTTCTTCGACGAAGAACGCGAAGAATGCGAAGAACACAAAGAACACGAAGAATGCACCGATCTCTGACGAAGAACGCCAAATCCTCGGAGATTTACTATGCGACTCTATGTACCGTGATGCCAACGACACTTCTTCCACGATGCTTCTTCCTTGACGTTCCTTCTCCGCGATGCGACCATCCCCCTTCCGTGATGCCTTCTTCCACGACGTTCTTTTCTGCGAAGAACCCTCGCTCAATGAATTCAACGAGGTAGGGGTTTTGATTCAATTAAATATTCGTGATTTATACCCTCGGCATATGTTTAAAATTTGTCGGAAGCCTATTTAAACCGCTAACACGGTGGGTGCGGGCCAACGAACAAGTCTGAACATACATTCTTTTCATTCTTGGTGTGCGGATCGGCAGGTGATGATGAATCATGCTGCATGGGCATTGTGAGGTCTTCGTAGTGATGAACCGGTACTGGGAGGGATGTTGACGAAGACGACAAGCAAATCCGACCACTGGAGCCCGTCTGGTGGTCCGCGGAACGTTCCGCCGGTGCGCCACCAGGAAGGGCCGCCACGGCTTCAGCCACAGCGCCATGTCGCTAGTCCCGTGACCATGCGGGACCGAGGGAGGTTGGAGGCGGCGCTCGGCCACATCCGTTGACAAGGAGCGGCCCCCCCATGAGGATGCAGTTACATGCTGGCGGGGGGGCAGTGTGCCACCCTGCACCGCTCGGCCGAAACGGCCGAGCCGCTAGACCAGACCGCCAGGCCGGGCCGCGCCAGCTGGGCCAGGCTGCGCCCAAGCAGGCCGGACCTGGACTCGGGAACCCTAGAGCTGGTTGCGACTGCGACGACAATGACGACTGTACAGAAATCCTCTGTGGAATCGAGGGCGACGACTACAGCACTCAGCGATCCTACGTGGATCAGTGCTGCCGATCTTGTGTGGGTCACCGCTCAGCACTCCTGTGTGGGCTAGCGCCTACAGATCCTCTATGGGTACGATCTTGTGCGGGTCATTGTGGGGATTAATTACCTATCAATCCTGTGTGGGTCAGATCCTATGTGGATCATTGCGGGGGTTAGTACCTATCGATCCTTTGTGGGTCATTGCGGGGGTTAGTTACCTGTCGATCAAGTGTGGGTCAGATCCTGTGTGGGTCATTGCGGGATTTTGTACCTATCCATCCTTTGTGGGTCATTGCGGGGGTTAGTAGCTATCGATACTTTGTGGGTCATTGCGGGGGTTAGTTAACTATCGATCCTGTGTGGGTCAGATCGTGTGTGGATCATTGTGGGGGTTAGTACCTATCGATCTTTGTGGGTCATTGTGGGGGTTAGTACCTATCGATCATGTGTGGGTCCGATAGCTTAGATGAATCAGTGGCTATATCTGATCATCTCTATCGTCATATGAAGAAGTATACATGGGTGAGCTGAATCTTGACTTTCAATACTTATCTTTGATATGTTTGACTTGATATCCTGTGTGGCTTACATTTTTCTCTCCTGTGTGGAATGGGTTGTGTTTTCCTGTGTGGACTAGGTTGTACATGGGCTCGGATGTTGGATCCGAATGAGAATTGATGACTTTGGTATATATATGGGCATATACCTAAGAAGTCCCGAATATTACTTCGTGTTTATATATTTCCTTTTTGGATTATCCTTTGTGGATTCTGGGAGTCCTTTGGGGGTATCGGGGTCCCTACTGATTAGCTTATACTCACCCCTTCTCGGGCTATGCCCACACTACATTGTGTTGGTTGCAGACGACAGACAGCGCTGATCGTGGTTGAGGCTTGCGGAGCAGTCAGTACCTGGAGGTGGACCCCAGGGCAGGGCGTACTCAGAGCAGACAACTAGACCCGAGGAGCTGTGGTGGCTATTTGTACCCACCCTTCAGGTGGGACTTTCAGTGGACGGCTCGAGGCTGCGGCTTTACTTTTTAGTTGTTGTACTCCCTTTTTCTGTTTTACTTTACTTTCAGTTTGGGATTATATTCTGGCCCACTTACTTTTCCGCACTTACTGTTGTACCCATTTTTTACATAGTGTTTACTTCTACCTGCTTTCTCTGTGGTGTTTGTTTACTTTACAAAGGAAATTCCTTCCCTTTTTACTGGTAATTATGCCTTGGTGCTAGTTGCCAGCCCCTGGCCTATGGAAGGCAGGTTTGGGGTAGTCACGGCACGGGCCCTGAGGACGGGTCGTGAAAAATTGGTATCAGAAGAGTTCGGTTATACCGCAGAACTGAGGACTCTGATCTGTTTCTATGTGAAACAATAGTGTTAAGAGTATTGAGTGTGGTTATCAGTACAGGGAGTCCAATGTTGGTGCAGCGGCCGACGTATCCGTACACCAAGACCCTGACTTCTTATTTCCATCTTAATGCACGAAAACATTGATTGCATGTTTGTTTCATGTTTTCTTTGTGATTACTTTGTGTCAGCTCACCAGGTATACTGTTCAGACCATGACGCACCTGTAACTTTCCAGGATGGCCCCACCATGGCAGCCAGCTAGGGTTCTGAGAGTTGTGCGCGACGATATCCCATTGAGCGATGAGGCCTTGGTACATGGCCCTTTGACAGCAGAGGCACCAGCGATACCTCTAACCGCCGAGCCACCGATGCTACCAGCCCCAGCGGCTGACGATGCACGTCGCCTTAGTGCACTGCACAAGTTTCAGTGCCAGTGACCGCCCATGTTCCACGGGGAGACGGACCCCCAGGAAGTCGAGGATTGGATGGAGGCAGTTGTACGGGTTTTCAGGTTAGTGAGGACACCAGCATACCTCATGGTGATCCTCACAGGGAGCCTCCTGCACGTAGCAGCAGACATATGGTAGAGCTTGATGCTCCAGGTGCAAGAAGAGGCATCTCTCCTCTGGGCAGACTTTGAGAGCCTATTCCGTTCGGAGTTCGTCCCAGCCACCCTCCATGCGATATGCATCTAGGAGCTTCTACAGCTATGGTAGGGCAGCTTGACGGTCGCCCAGTACTTGGCGAGATTTACCGATCTCTCGCGCTACTCGACATACATGGTACGAGACCCATTCTTCGGGTCCAGAACCTTTGAGCATGGATTGAGGCAGGAGATCAGGGCATCTCTGATCTCCCTGAGCATTCCGACCCAAGCAGGAGTACTGGAGTGAGCCCTTCTCATAGAGAGCTTCCTTGTTGAGCCTACTTCAGCAGTGAGACCTACCGTAGGGTATCACATAGTAGAGTCTTCTACAGCAGGCAGTCGACGGATGACTCATAGGTCCAGCCAGGCCAGACCCTCAGGCAGATGACCTCAGGACCCTGGCTCAGCAGTTTGGGGCACATAGTGTGGAGCCAGTCTTTCGAGAGGCAGACAGTGCTACACATGCGGTGGGCAGTGCCACATGGCTCGTGACTGCCCGACCCGCCGTGCCAAGAAGTAGCAGACGGTTGAGGGGCCACCCAGGAAGAGGCAGAGGGTCAACTGTGGAGGTCCAAAGGGAGTAGTCGGACGAGCCATAGGAGCTGGCTGAGCAGTAGGTGGTGGGAGATTCTTTGAGGCTCTACCACCACCACCACCAAGAGGTATAACCCGACCACAGGGAGCTGGTGGGCAGAGATAGGCACAGCTTTAGGAAGCGGAGGCCTATGACCACGGCGTGCCCGAGATGATTTGAGGTACTACCTATGTCTATTCCACCCTTACGGCAGTTCTTATTGACACTTGAGCGAGTCATTCTTTCATAGCTGCAGCCCTTGTTCGGAGCTCGGAGATTCCGACATAGCTGTTGTCTCGATCCTTATGGCTAGAGACTCCTACGGGAGCAGACTCGACGATTACGCACTGGTGCTAGCAGTGTGAGCTTACTCTAGGAGGCGAGAGCTTCGGATGGGATATTCTTGTACCGGCATCGAGGCCTTACGACGACATCTTGGGCATGGATTGGTTATCCACAGTCCATGATCAAATTGACTGTATTAGGCGCAAGGTGCGATGTGTATGCACCGACGGGAGTAGGTTCACCTTCACCGGCGATAAGGGAGCCTTCACAGAATAGGATGGACTCCCACAGAGGAGAGGACATCCCATCACTCATCAGTTGGCGAGCCTCATCCTAGGAGAAGTTGACATGCGGATTCGAAGTTTTCCTGCAGTGGTGGATCAGTATGCAGACGTTTTCCCCGACGACGTTCCAGAACTACCTTCTCACAGAGAGGTAGATTTATATTGACATATACCCTAGGAAAACCCCGATATCCACCCCAGCATATCGGATGGCTCCCTCCGATCGTCGAGAGCTACTCGTATAGTTGGAGGACTTGCAGGGCAAGAGATTCATCTGACCCAGTGTTTCACCCTGTGCATCCCCGATTTTGGTCGCCAAGAAGGCGGACGGGAGATTGAGACTTTGTGTCGACTATTGTCGCCTGAACCAAGTGACCGTGAGGAACAAGTATCTACTACCAAGGATTGACGACCTCTTTGATCAGCTCAAGGGTGCATGGTGGTTCTCGAAGATAGACCTTAGGTCAGGCTATCATCAGCTCAGAGTTCGGGACGAGGACGTGCAAAAGATGGCTTTCAGATGTCGGTATAGCCACTATGAGTTCGTGGTTATTCCATTCGGCATAACTAATGCTCTAGAAGTGTTCATGGCCCTCATGAACATGATATTTCAGCCATGCCTCGATCGATTTGTCGTGGTCTTCATCGAAGACATTTTGATTTACTCGACCACTAAGGAGGAGCATGCCTACCACTTGCGGGTTGTACTAGACACACTCCATGAGCACCATCTTTATGGAAAACTCTCGAAGTTTCAGTTCTAGAAACGTGAGGTCTACTACTTAGGACACGTCGTCTCTGAGGTGGGAGTTGCGGTGGATCCTGCGAAGATCAAGGCAGTTCTATCTTGGGAGCCACCCAAGAGCGTGACGGAGGTGCAATGTTTCTTGGGACTAGCTCGGTACTACCAGATATTTGTGCCATACTTCTATAGAGTTGCGGCACCACTCTGATCTTTGACGAAGAAGGGGAAAACTTTTGTGTGGTCAGACAGTTGTCAGCAGAGCTTCCAGGAGTTGAGACAGATATTGACCAGTGCGGCTATCTTGAGGTTGCCGGAGGAGGGAGTAGGGTACGTAGTTTACTGCAATGCATCGGGGACTGGACTCGGATGTGTCCTGATGCAGGAGCGGGCCGTGATCTCCTATGGATCACGCCAGTTGAGGCAGCATGTGTAGAACTACGCTACCCATGACCTAGAGTTAGCAGCAGTGGTCTTGTCTTTGAAGATGCGATGCCACTCTCTAATGGGAGAGCACTTTAAAGTATATTCTAACCACTAGAGTCTCATGTACATCTTCTCACAGAAGGACCTGAACCTGATACAATGGCTATGGCTCGAGTTCCTCCAGGACTATGACTTTGAGATAGTCTATACTACTGGAAAGGGGAACGTGGTAGCCGAAGCTCTCAGCAGGAGGACGGGAATTCAGCTAATGGGGGAGGCGACAGAGAAGCTAGCCGCTGTGAAGATATCCTTCGTGGATAGAGATGGAGTAGCCTTCCTTCAGTCACTCATAGTCACTCCTCCACTATTGTAGTGGGTCAGGAGGCACAGCGTGGGGACAATGACTGTGAGACGCGGCATGCGCAGATATACTCCGGACATGCACCTGATGGTTTCTCTGTAGAAGGAGAGCACAAATTTCTTTTTAGAGGACGTACCATGGTACCAGTTGCTTTCTTGGAGGAGGTGCTGAGAGAGTTTCACACTTACCCTTTGGCGGTACATCTTGACATGGAGAAGATGTACCAGGATCTCAGACGACAATACTGGTGGTCGGGCATGTAGAAGGCTATGGCAGAGTTCGTTTCTCAGTTCCTCACCTACCAGCAGGTGAAGGCAGAGCACCAGGTACCATAAGGCTTGGTACAACCCATGAAGGTCCCAGAGTGGAAGTGGGATGAAATATCTATGGACTTCGTGACTGGACTTCCACGCACTTCCAGAGGTCACGACTCCATTTGGGTGATTGTTGACCGACTCAACAAGTCCCCTCACTTCTTACCCATCAGTGATCAGGGCTCAGTGGAGAGCATGGGAGGTCTCTACGTTTAGGAGATTGTAAGGATTCATGGTGTGCCATCATCTATCATCTCCGATCAAGATGCTCTCCTTACTTCCCGTCTTTGGAAGGGGTTGTTGGAGGCGTTCAGGACACAGCTACGACTGAGCACCGCCTTTCACCCTCAGACAGATGGTCAGATGGAGAGGACCATTCAGACTCTCGAGGACATGCTCCTCGCATGTGTCCTCGACTTTGGTTGCAGCTGGGAGGACCACCTACCCTTGGTGTAGTTCGCGTAAAACAACAGCTACCACTCCACCATCGGGATGGAACCATACGAGGCATTGTACGGAAGACCTTGCAGATCACCGTTGTGCTAGACAGACCCTGGGGAGTCATCACTTGTGGGACCAGAGATGGTCTAGGCCATGATAGAGATGGTCTAGGTCATCTAGGAGCGGATGCGGATAGCTCAGAGCTGGCAGAAGTCCTATGCTGACAGGAGGCGGAGGAAACTTGAGTTCGAGGATGGAGTCCACATCTTCTTTCAGGTCTCACCTCGACGTGGATTACATAGATTTGGCCGAGGCAGCAAGTTATCTCCAAGATTAATCAAACCTTTCCAGGTCCTCAGCAGGGTTGGCATGGTGGATTATCGCCTGGGTCTACCACCTCAGTTGCACCGGGTGCATGGCGTCTTCCACGTATCCCAGCTGAGGAGGTACATGAACGACCCGACACATATCATTGACCATGGGGTGCAGGACGTTCATGATGAGGCGACTTTTATGGAGGTCCCAGTGGAGATTGACGATCGACAAGAGCGGGTCCAACGTGGATGGTCGATTTCTCTAGTGCGAATCAGATGACAGCACGAGAAACTCCAGGAGAGCACTTTGGAGCGGGAGGCTCAAATGCATGTTTATTACCCACATTTGTTTCCCTAGTTTTTGATGTATCTTTATGGGGACGTAACGTCCTGAGGTGGGAGTGATGTAAAGACCCATAAAATTCAAGTAATTGTTTTTGTTAATTTTGTATGGAATTTTACAAGAATGAAGTTTCTAAAGGCACCTAATTCTGAGGCCCCGTGTGCCTGGAATGTTTTTTACCGAAGTTTAGCTCGGGTACGTTCAGTGAACGAACAAGCGTGTTTTTCTAACGTTTGAACCGGTGCTCGGAATCGAATTCTGAGGGCACCGATGGAATCTTAGCACTGATATTTTCTTTGAAACACATTTTCCGGAGTTGCGTTTTCACGGGTGTGGTTTTTAAATTTTTCGGGTTAAGTAAATGAATAAAATAAAGTGGTCCGACCAATTTATTTTATTTTAATTCACATAACCTATGTTAAGTGGATGATGTGGGACCCACAATATCCTACCCACATGGTAGGATATTTTTGAGGTGGGGACCACACGAGCCCCACCGTTTCTTTTATTCTTAAATAATGCACCCGCATCCCCCTTTATAATGAAGTAAACTCTTGCGTTTAATCTAGATATTAAACGTATCATTAATTGGGCGGTTATAAACTCCTCAATTAATTGATCATTTCTTTTCTTTTTGAATTTCAAAGAGTTGGTTTGAGTGTTAATAAAATAATACAACACTTATTTTATTTGGGTTGGAACTTGTTGCGTGGAGAGGATTTGGAGAAAAGACTTCTTCTTCGATGAAGAACGCGAAGAACGCACCAATCTCCGATGAAGGATGCCAAATCCTTGGAGATAGACTACGCGACGCCATGTACCGCGACACCAAAGATGCTTCTTCCGCGACGCTTCTTCCGTGACGTTCCTTCTCCACGACGCGACGATCCCCCTTCCGCGACGCCTTCTTCCGCGACGTCCTTTTCCGCAATGAACCCTCGCTCAATGAATTATACGAGGTAGGGTTTTTTGATTCAATTAAATCTTTGTGATTTATACCCTCGACATATGTTTAAAATTTGTCGGATTCCTTTTTAAACTGCTAACGCGGTGGGTGCGGATCATCGAACAAGTCCGAACCTGCCGTCTCTTCGTTCTTGGTGTGTTGATCGGCGGGCGATGATGAAGCAGGCCACATGGCCATTGTGAGATCTTCGAAGTGAAGAACTGGTCCCAGGAGGGCCATTGGCGAAGACGGTAGGCGAATCCGACCACCGAAGCCCGTCTGGTGGTCCGCGGAAAGTTCTGCCAGCGCGCCTCACCGGCACGGCGGCACCGGCGACCGGCACAGGCCGGCTGCTGGTCCCGCGACCGCGCTGGACCGAGGGAGGTGGCACCTGACGCTCGGCCGCGTCTGTTGACAAGGAGCAGCCCCCCATGGGGCCGCAATTACATGCTGGCGGGGGGCAGCATGCCACCCCGCACCACTCGGCCGAAACGTCCAAGCCACCCGACCAGACCATATGGCCGGGCCACGCCCAAGAGGGCCGGACTCGGAGTCGGGTTGGGTCGACCCGGTTTGGGCCGACCCAGGGGGTACCGGGCCAGGTCGGACTGGGCCCGAACCCCCTAATACCAGACTTTTTCGATCTGTTACCCATAACATGGGCTACAGACCTCCGATCGATGCACCGTCAGTTACGTAGTGATCCTTTGATCAATATGATCATTTTAGTATATTAAAGTCAAGGTTTCAAAGTACTTTGGGTTCGGTCGGGTTGGTTCATACACAAAACCAACTGGGCCCTAGGAGTGGAAACAATTATAACTTGAGCTCCAGACGTCCGATTGATGTGCCGTCAACTTTGATGGATTCCTCTAAGTGAGACAGACCTTTTTTCTTACAACGTTCGAGGTTTGGATGTAGTTGGAGTATGGTCGGGTTGGTTTTGAATTAAAAACCAACTAGGCACCTCTGACAAAAAAAGCCAATAACTCTCAGACCGGGCTTCCGAATGACGCGCCGTCTGTGACGTTGAGTTCCTATTAACAATATGGTACTTTTGGATACATCAACTCCAATCTATATGTCAGTTGATGTATCAGCCCTTCGGCTCGTGGAGCAGACCCTCCCGAACGAGCTTACTGTCTGCGAGAACCCTAGAGCAGGCTGCGACTCTGACGACGATGAAGATTGTACAGAAATCCTCCTTGGATTTGACAGCAACGACTACATCACTCAGCAATCCTACGTGGATCAGTGCTAACGATCCTCTGTGGGTCAGCGCTCAGCAGTCCTATGTGGGCCAGCGCCTACAGATCCTGTGTGGGTCTGATCCTATGTGGGTCATTGCGGGGGTTAGTTATCTATCGATCATGTGTGGGTCAAATCCTGTGTGGGTCATTGCAGGGGTTAATACCTATCGATCCTTTGTGGGTCATTGCAGGGGTTAGTTACCTATCGATCCTCTATGGGCCAGATCCTGTGTGGGTCATTGCAGGGGTTAGTACCTATCGATCCTTTGTGGGTCATTGTGGGGGTTAGTAGCTATCGATCCTTTGTGGGTCATTGCGGGGGTTAGTTACCAATCGATCATGTGTGAGTCAGATCCTGTGTGGGTCATTGCGGGGGTTAGACCTATCGATCCTTTTTGGGTCATTGTGGGGCTTAGTACGTATCGATCTTGTGTGGGTTCGACTGCTTAGATGAATCAGTGGCCATATCTGATTATCTCTATCGTCATACGAAGAAGTATACCTGTGTGAGCTGAATCTTGACTTTCAATCCTTATCTTCGATAAGTTTGACTTGATATCCTATGTGGATTACATTTCTCATTCCTCTTTGAAATGGGTTGTGTTTTCCTGTGTGGACTGGGTTGTACTTGGGCTCGGATGTTGGAGCCGAACGAGATTTGATGACTTAGGTATTAGTATGGGCATATACCTAAGATGTTCTGGATATTACTTCGTGTTTGTATCTTTCCTTTGTGGATTATCCTTTGTGGATTCTAGGAGACCTTCGGGGGTCTCGGGGTCCCTACTGAGTAGCTTATACTCACCCCAGCACGAGCTATACCCGCACTACGTTGTGTTTGTTACAGACAACGGACAACGCTGATCGTGGTTGAGGATTGCGGAGAAGTCAGTACCTGGAGGTGGAACCCAGGGTGGGGCGTACTTAGAGCGGACGGCTGGACCCAAGGAGCTGTGGAGGCTATCTGTACGCACCGTTTAGGTGGGAATTCCATTGGACGACTCGAGGCTGCGACTTTACTTTTCAGTGGCTGTACTCCCTTTTCCAGTTGTACTTTACTTTTAGTTTGGGTTTGTATTCTGGCCCACATACTTTTCCGCACATATTGTTGTACCTAGTTTTTACTTAGTGTTTACTACTTCCTGCTTTCTCTGTGGTATTTTTTTACTTTACAAAGGCAATGCCTTCCCTTTTTACCAGGAATTATGCCTTGGTGCTAGTCACCAGCCCGTGGCCTATGGAAGACGGGCTTGGGGTAGTCATGGCACGGGCCCCGATGATGGGTCGTGACACTAAGGATAAGTAATGGTTTAATTCATTTTTGTCAGTATTTGAGTAGGGAATTCATAGTATTTATTATAAGGACATGACCTTAAAACATTACTTAATCTTGAATTTAATTGAATAATTCACATTGAGGATCTTTTCAGGTTTAATGTTTTAGAGAATTAGGACATAAATATGAAATCTTAAAGATTGCAAAGTACAGACATCTACTCAGTTTCCATTTTTTTCACAAAATAAAAAACTGTATAACAAAAGAGTCATGTCTAGTTCTTGATTTAGATATCATGACAATTCCTTGATCCCATCCATGATCCTATTCCACTATATGTACTATGAAAAACATTTCAAAAAAAAACATGGGATGTGCATAAAAAGATCAGTAAGGGTTATAAAAATACGGATAGAAAACATTAGTCCATTTATATATAGGAATCAATGAAATCATACTTTACTCTTAAAACATAATCAATTTAACATACCTCATGAAATTATAAGATTTATGCATAATTCAATAGAAATAATAAAAAATAAAGGTAACTTGAGGCATTCATAAAATTCTTACATAGGGAGTAACCCTCTTGGTTACGTTTGGAATACACATCATAGTATATTCCTTAAATCTCTTCGGAGAAACCTTTGCGTTTAACTCATTCTCATTACCCAATGCATTGGAGGGCTATATCGGGCTCACTCGCCCTTAGTTTTTCACAGAACCACCCGTCTTCATAAACAATTCCCAAGAACCATAACATAGTCATAGCACATAACTTAAGCATAAACGAAAGATAACATTACCACCTTGCAATAACAATATAAAATTTTATGATATTTTAATACTGAATCCATTCTAAAAACCATTTTCAAAACCATTTAAAACATTTAACAAAGAGATTCTTGAATCAAAGTGTCCCATACCACTTTGAAGATTTTAACATTTTAAACCATTAATATCCATATAAATAAATCATTAAAACCATTTTGAAAACATGGATATTAATGAGAAATATTTAAAAGAATAAATCATTAAAACATATAAAATGATATTTTAGTTAAATGGTATTTAAGAAAATGAGAGACACTTGAATACAATAATTCAGGAATAAAATTTAATAAAAACTTTATAATATAAAAAGAATAAAGGGATTCATGATATAATACTCCAAAGGATAGTATATACACCATATAAGAGTGAATTGGTGCATAATAATAATGAAGACTCAATAGAAATGTAAAATGAGATGAAATCCCTTATAAAGAAGGTATCCTTAAATTAAGGATAAATAAATCTCATAATTTTGTGTGACAAATATAAATACACCCAATATAAGTAGATAATAAGTGTAAAACAACCAGAGGACATTCAAAAATATTCACAGGATGACATATTCAATAACTACAAGTTGAACCCAAAGAAATCGAAATTGGGTTAAGATGTTCCCTTGCTAAAATTCGACAGCCTAACGACCTCACTTTTAAAATTCATAAAATTAGTTGATGAGAGATAAAATGGTATTCCATCACTTAGAAATAAAATTTACATCAATAAGGATATAGAAGAAAATATCCCAATATAGAAAGATGTAAATTAAAATACATAACAAAATAAGCCTTTTTAAAAGAGGATGGTGAAAGCTTCCGTTACCGATTTGAAAAACTTTCGAAACGTACACCCCATGAAAGAAAGGTCATACAATGAAGATGTAGATACCCATAAATGAGAGTATATTATAATAATATTAAAATAATATGTAGTAATTACACCAATCAAAAGGTAAGAGTGGCCAATGTAGCATGAATCTCATGAGAATAAAAAGTGAGATGAAAATCCCCTTATGAAAATTTGGCAGCCTAACGACGCCATATAAAACATCAAAAAATGGATTGATGAGATCAAATAGGGTCTCTCATAATATTAACATAATCTTTACAGAAAGTGGAATATAAAATAACATCCCCCAACATAAGAAAGAGGATATTAACGTAAGTTTCATAAAAAATAGTACTTAAAAAAGAAAGAGAGAGGTATGATCCCTTACCTAAAGACCGACTTATCTTGTTCATTTCTTTATATTCCTGAATAATAAACTTTGGTAAATTTATAATTGCTTAATTAACTACTTTAAATATTATTATTCAGTTCATATCACATATTACAATGTTATAATAATAGGTTAATAATGTGAGTTCATTTTAGACGTTTTTGTCGATGTTTGGTACATGAGTCCAAAATGAACATGTTTGAAAATGATTGTCCATGTAGATATAAGAAAATCATCTAAAGAATTGTATTAATGATTTAAATATAATATATATCCATTTCATATTCATTTTATACTATTCCATAACATTTGGAGATAAAACGAAATGAAATGCACTGTTCATGGAGATGACAGACCGTACGTTCGCATGAACGCTACTTTCATTTCTTTGTCATATAAATGGAATTAAAAATAAAAACTAGATATATACATAACAATTCCAGTATAATATATATGTTATATAGGTCACATATGTTTATTAATCTCATTCGTTATACATTCCATGTATTGAATGAACGAGTCACATCATTTGAGGGGGCGGTAGTCCAAACTTTCTCATATGAAATTATCTCACTTGCACAACACGCAAATAATAAAGGTATCTTATAAATATAAAATATAGAAGAATATAGAGGACATAAATATAATATATATCATATAAAAATAGTTCCACCATAATGGACACCATGAGAGGTAGTAGGAGAAGATACATCAATCATCGTTTTGTGAGGCAATAATTCGCCATCCACAGAAACAGTATGTTCTTTAACCATTAAACGGAGGTGTGTGTAAGTGTAGCTTGAATATTTCTCATAATAACATCATAGTATATTTAAGATACTGGTTTTGTTACAAAATAAAGGAATAAAAATAGTTTAGGGGGTTGGAGAAGAAAAATAAAACAAAAGAACATTAGGGAAGAGTTTACCTTTAAATCGGGTAACTCCCCTCGGTTTGAAACAAAAGGGTTTCTTGAAGAGATTTCTGCCTAAGGGAAGGCCTCTAGAATGAGGAGAGGGATGTGGAGAGAAACAATGGGTAGATCGTGGCCAATTCAAAGGCTTGATATGTGTGGGTGCGGTGGTAGAGGTGGGGGCCTTTTATAAGAGAAGAGGAGGGGCACTCTTGGAAAGTAATGAAATATTAATTTATTATAAAATAATTTTCATATTTTAACGGTCCCAAAAGGATATATTTTGAGTAAAAGGTGATAAGGTTTAGAAATACACCCATACAATAGGGTGTGAACTGTGTAAGACTTATATTTTACCCTATCTTCTCATTTTATTTGAATCGTTCATTTATGAGGTAATCACGACATCATCACAGTGTCATAAATAAATTAATTTATTTATTGTCTAAAAATTATAAAAAATTATCATGATGTAGGAAATCTTTTTAACTTTCTAATGAATATTTATAGTCAAAAATATCACTTGAATAACCCAATTTAAAAATTATTTTAGTAAAACAACACATGTTTGTGACATTTTAATTTTAACTTTAAATAAAAAGTTATTAATGTCATTTTCCTACCATAGTGGCTCCATGGGGTCCACAAGTTGACCCATGGATGGTATTGGTCGGACATGACTCATACAATATGTTTAGGAAATTTTTCAAGGTCATTTCATATTATTATAACATTATCGTTACCTTAAATTAAACTAATTAACTTTAATTGCGATTAATAATACATAAAAGTTATTATTCACCAAAAAATTATTTTAATCCGATTGAACCACATTTTACATCCTAATGACATCCATGTATGTTGGATTTTTGAAATTTAAATCACAGAAGTGGTAAAGTTTCATTTAAAAGAAAAATCAGTTTATTAACTACCACTTAATTGTTTCACTATTCATCAAAAATTGAAGTTTTTCAGAAAAATACCAAAAATTTACCCTAAGATGTATTTGATATTACGAAATAAAAAATTATGTATATTTTACAAAATTAAAAACATATATGTTTCATTAATTAATTTAATAATGAATTCCCATTGTCAAAACAAATAGCGTGTTTTTATGAAACAATATATATTAAAAGATTGGCACTAGTTTAAGTCCAATTTCAAAGTGAAATTAATTTCAATGACCACTAATAGATTAAATGGTAAAAATATATGATAACTGTACTTTAAAACCAATTAAAAAGATAATGAAATCATATAAATAAATTAGATTAAAAAGCGGTTTTGAATCAAAATACAACATTTTTCCCTGTTCATTAAAAAAATTTAATTTATCGGAAAAATTAAAGAAATTACACAATGTAAATTTTGATGTCCCGATTATAAAGAAGAATATTATTTGGTCCAATAGAATGTATAAGTGTGACCAAAACTATATTAAAGAGGGTTCACCATCAAAAGGTGATAAATGGACCTTTTAGTGAATTTTAGATTATTTGTGCTTAAAATTGAATTCTTTAATTATTTTAAGCCTTTATATTTTATTGGATATGTGTAAATGAATTTAACAAACATATAAAATCATATTTTTGTTAATTCTATTCATTCCCTCCAATACAATGGCTAGGGGTTAACTACCATTTAAAATAATATTATTTTATTATTAGAGTGCAACGTAAGATTTCTAAGAAACTCGTTGTTGCGTATTGGGTACGCCATCGAGCATAGCGTTACCTTTAAAGTAATATTAATATTTTATTCTTAAATATTAATAAATATGAAAAAGTATTATTCTTTATTTATCTGGGATGTTACATTCGTCCCCCCTTTTGGGAATTGCGTCCTCACAATTTTAAAATTGGGATAGGAAACTTCACTGAAAGCCCCACATCGGAAAATGAGTAAATTAAACTGTTACTTTAAAAGAAAGAAAGGTAAGTACAAAGGTCACCTGAGTTAACCCATAATAGGATTCCATGTAGGAAAACATGGACATGGAAGAGAAAACAAAGGGTCATGTTCTGATGGAGAGTGATACAAAGCATGATTAAGAGAAAGTTAACCACAAGAAATCACAAACCTGTGATGGGATAAACGGTATTTGATTCCCCAGTAAGAAAAGTTATCAGAAAACTTTTTTGTTTTAAGTTACTTTTCAATGAATAATTTATTAATGAGCTTAAATAAATGATAAGGGAACATACTTACTTACCATGTAGACTTTCATCTTTTACTAGATTTCTAACACAAACTCATACTTTCTCCAAATGATGAGTATTTAGGATGACTTCTTCACATTAAGAGCACTATAATAAATATCTAGAAAATCACTTAATCCCTAGAAGAGAACTATATATTTCCCATGTATTTAGAAAAAAACCAGAATCAAAATTGTTATTATGAGATCAGATAATACCCAAAAAGGATAATCCTTTATAAAAAGAAAATCTATTCTTAATCTCCAAAATTTGTCCAACAAAACCCAAAATTCAACAAAGACCATTCGATAAACAATTTGTCCATAAAATACATAAAATTAAGCCAAACTAATATTGAAGCCCAAATATTTGAAGGATTTAATTACATAGTATTCCTAGTTAAAATTCACATTTATCTCCAAATAACATTAGTTGCTCTTAAAGTCTCATATTGAAAAGTAATTAACCTAATCATATATGCTCCATGATAGGTCAATATGTTCCTAGATATACCAAAATCAACATATTCTTGATTTATAAAATTATATAACTAAAAAATAATAAATCATACTAACCAGGGACTTCACGTAGTCCTATGGTAGGAGATGCACCCTTGTCGCCCTTCAGTTGTGGGTTTGATTCCTGCGGCATTACCAGATGCGACAGGTTGTCACCCATCCTACGGCTTGTCCTTTTTATAAAACTCCTAAAATAAACCTAACATGTTTTAAAATCAATGGTTTCTTTATACCTCCCATTTTTATCCAAATTCATTAATATCTCAACATCTTAATCCTTGAAGTCTGATTTCACCACCATAAGATAAAATAAAATGATTCCCAAAAATGAAGAACATCATACATTGATCATGGTGTCCGTTTGGTTTCATTGTCATCCGATTCATGTAGGTATAAGGTCTATGCATTGCTACAATGATTTATAGATCCTTCATAATCATTTTCTTCCTCCATCCAAATACACCTTGTACAACATGGGTCATAAGGGTGTTCACAGAAAAACAGTTTTGGAAAATAATCATGTATGACATATAATTTCAAGACATCTGATAAGACATGATTTCTATAAAATAGTCTGACTGAACTTGAGTTGAAACTGTCATTTAATGGTCCTTTTTAAAATACCATAGGTATGTGCTGAGAGACTATATTTTAAAAGAAAATATAAATAGGTTGCAAAAGGTTGTCCATCTTTAGCACCTTTTTTAAAATCATAATATTCTTCAAAATCTTGTGATAAGGTAAAATATTTGAAAATGCCTTGATAATATCTACCTTTCTTGAAAATATGAGATTATTGTGAAAATAGGATTTGTCTAAATAAAACCCATGATCCACGATGATAACGAGGTATAGTGGAGGTGTTTGATATCTCAAACAGCTTCTTGCAAGTGAGGTGTATGCTAGAAAAAGATTCACAATCATCCGAACATGACATTGAAATAATTATTGAAAGCAAGTAATCAGGAAGAGATAAGAATGTCGTTTGAGATCCTCCTCCTTCCATTTCTATGATCTGAAAAAATTATAAAACAAGGATTTAACTATGATATTAAACATAGGGACTAATCATGTGTTAGTCAAAACTCATAATCCCTAAAGTTGTCTAAACCGACCTTTGATACCAACTATAAGGACCCGACATTAAAACATTACTTAATCTTGATTTAAGTTGAATAATTCACATTGAGGATCTTTTAAGGTTTAGAGTTTTAGAGAAATATGACATAAATATTACTTCTCAAAGATTACAATGTAGAGGCAACTACTCAGTTTCCATTTTTTCACAAAATAAAAACTCTTGAACAAAAGATTCATGTCAAGTTCGTGTTTTAGACAACATGACATTTCATTGATACCATCCTTGACCCTATTCCACTTTATGTCCTATGAAAAACATTTCAAATAAACATGGGATGAGCCTAAAAAGCTTAGTAAGGGTTATAACAATATGGAAATAAAACATTAGTTCATGTATACATAAGAATCAATGTAATCATACTTTACTCATAAAACATAAGAAATTTAACATACCTCATGAAGTCATATGATTTATTCATAACTCAATAGAAATAATAAAATATAAATGTAACATGAGGCATTCATAACATTCTTACATATGGAGTAACCCTCATGGTTACGTTTGGAATATCAATCACAGTATATTCCCAAAATCTCTTCGGACAAACCTTAGCGTTTAACTCCTTCGTGTTAGCTAATGCATTGGAGACCTATATCGGGCTCACCCGCCCTTAGTTTATCACAGAACCACCCGTATTCATAAATAATGGCCAAGAACCATAAAATAATAATAGCACATAACTTAAGAATAAAGGAGAGATAGCATTCCCACATTTCAATAATAATATAACATTTTAATATATTGAAATAATGAATCCATTCTAAAAACCATTTTCAAAACCATTTTAAACATTTAATAAAGTGATTTTTGAATCAAAGTGTCCCATACCACTTTGAAGCATTTAAAATTTTAAACAATTAATATCCATATAAATAAATCCTTAAAAACATTTTGAAATCATGGATATTAATGATAAATATTTATAAGAATAAATAATAAAAACATTTAAAACGATATTTTAGTTAAAGGTTTTTAACAAAATGAGAGACACTTGAATACAATAATTGAGGAATAACATTTAATCAGAACTTTATAATATAATGAGAATAAATGGATTCATGATATAATATTACAAAGGACAGTATATACACTATATAAGAGTGAATTGGTGCATAATAACAATGAAGAATCAATAAAAATGTAAAATAAGATGAAATCCCTTCTAAAGAAGGTATCCTTAAATTAAGGATAAATCAATCTCATAATTATGTGTGAGAGATATAAATACACCCAATATAAGTGGATAATAAGTGTAAAACAACTATAAGTCATTCACACATGTTCATAGGATGAAATATTCAATAACTACAAGTTGAACCCAAAGAAATCGAAATTGGGTTAAAGAAGTTTCCTTGGTAAAATTTGACAGCCTAACAGCGTCACTTTTAATATTCATAAAATTAGTTGATGAGAGAGAAAATGTTATCTCATCACTTGGACATAAAATTTACACCAATAAGGATATAGAACAAAATATCCTAACATAAAAAAATGTAAATTAAAATACATAACAAAATAAGTCTTTTTAAAAGTGGAGTGTGAAAGGTTCCCTTACCGATTTGGGCAACATTTGAAGCGTACACCGCATGAAAGAAGATTCATAAAATGAATATGTAGCTACCCATAAATGGGAGTATATTATACTAATAGTAAAATAATGTGCAGTAAATATACATCACAAAAGTAAATAGTGTCCAATGTAGAATGAATATCATGAGAATAAAAAGTGAGATGAAAATCCCCTTTTGAAAATTCTATAGCCTAACGACACCACATAAAACATCAAAATATGGATTGATGATATCAAATAGGGTCTCTCATCATATTAAAATAAAATTTAAAGCAAGTGTAATATAAAATAACAACCCCAAACATAAGAAAGAGGAGCTTAATGTAAGTTACATAAAAAAGAGTACTTAAAAAAGAAAGAGAGAGGTAGGATCCCTTACCTCAAGTCCGACTTGTCTTTTTCATTTCTTTATGTTCCTGAATAATAAACTTTGGTCAATTTATAATTTCTTAAGGAATTCATTTAAAGATTATTTTTCAGTTCATATCACATATTATAATGTTATAATAATTGGTTAATAATGTGAGTTCATATCAGACGTTTTTGTCGATGTTTGGTACATGAGTCAAAAATTAACTTGTTTGAAAATGATTGTCCATGTAGTTATAAGTAAATCATCTCCAGAATAGTATTAATGATTTAAATATCATATATATCCAGTAAATATTCATTTTATACTATTCCATCACAATTGGAGATAAAAAGAAATGAAATGCACCGTTCATGGAGATGGTAGGCCGTACGTACGCATGAACGCTACATTCATTTCTTTGTCATATTAATGGAATTAAAAATAAATAAGATATATATATATAATTAAATTATAATATATATTTTATATAGGTCACATATGATCATTAATCTCATTCATTATACATTCCATGTATTGCATGAACGAGTCACATCACTTGAGGGGGCGGTAGTCCACACTTCCTCGTATGAAATTAGCGCATTTTCACAACATGAAAAGCATAAAGGTATATTTTAAATATAAAATACAGAAGAATAGAGAGGTAATAAATATAATATATATCATATAAAAATATTTCCATCGCAATGGACACCATGAGAGGTGGTAGGAGAAGATAGAACAATCATCGTTTCGTGAGGCAGTAATTCGCCATCCACAGAAATAGTATGTTCTTTAACCATTAGACAAAGTTGTGTGTAATTTTAGCTTGAATATTTCTCATAAACACATCCTAGTATATTGAAGATACTGTTTTTGTCACAAAATAATGGAATAAAAATATTTTATGGGGTTGGAGAAGCAAAATAAAACAAAAGAACATTAGGGAAGACTTTACCTTTAAATCGGGTAACTCCCCTTGGTTTGAAACAAAAGGGTTTCTTGAAGATATTTCTTCCTAAGGGAAGGATTATAGAATCAGGAGAGGGATGTGGAGAGATAAAATGGGCAGATATTGGCCGAGCCAATGGCTTGAGATGTGTCAGTATGTTGGTAGAGGTGGGGGCCTTTTCTAAGAGAAGAGGATGGTCACTCTTTGAATGTTATAAAATATTACATTATTATAAAATGATTTTTAGATTTTAAAGGTCCCAAAAGGATATATTTCGAGGATAAGGTGAAAAGGCTTCGAAATACACCCATCTAATTGGTTTTTGACAGGTGTAAGACTTATATTTTACCCTATATTCTCATTTTATTTAAATCGTTCATTTATGAGGTAATCACTACACCATCACGGTGTCATAAATAAATTAATTTATTTAATGACTAAAAATTATAAAAAATATCATTATGTAGGAAATATTTTTATATTTATATTTAATATTTATAGTAAAAAATATGACTTGTATAATTCCATGTAAAAATTGTTTTAGTAAAACAACACATGTTTGTGAAATTTTAATTTTAACTTTACATAAAAAGTTATTAATGTCATTTTACTACCAAAGTGGCTCAATGGGGTCCCCATGTTGACCCATGGATTGTCTTGGTCTAGAATGACTCATCCAATAAGGGTAGGTCATGTCTCAAGGTCATTTGATATTATTATAACATTATATTTACCTTAAATTACACTAATTACCTTTAATCGCGATTAATAAAACATAAAAGTTATTATTCACAAAAAAAATTATTTTAATCCCATTCAACCAAATTTAACATAATAATGGAAAAAATGTATATCAGATTTTTTAAATTAAAATCATAGAATTGGTAATGTTTCATTTAAACAAAAAATTAGTTTTTTAACTACCACTTTGTGGTTTCACTATACATAAAAAATTGACGTTTTTCAGAAAAATACCAAAAATTCACCCTAAGGTATATTTGATATTCCGAATTCAAAAATGAGTTCTATTTTAAAAAATTAAAAAAATATAACTTTCATTAATTAATTTAATAATTAATTCCCGTTGTAAGAACAAATAGCATGTTTTTATGAAACAATATATATCAAATGATTGACACTAGTTTAAGTCAAATTTCAAAGTGAAATTAATTTCAATGACCACTATTGTATTAAATGGTAAAAATATATTATAATTGTACATTCAAACCAATTAAAAAGGTAATCTAATCATATAAATAAATTAGATTAAAAAGATGTTTTGAATCAAAATACAGCATTTTTTACTATTCATTAAAAAAATGAACTTTATTAGAAAAATTCCAAATATTAACACAAAGTAAATTTTGATGTCCCAATTCTAAAGAAGAATTTTATTTGCTCCAATATAATTTATAAGAGTGAAAAATTCTATTTTAAAGAGGGTTCACAATTAAAAGGCGATAAATCGACCTTTTAGTGAATTTTATAGTATTTATGCTTATAATTGAATTATTTTCTTATTTTAAGCCTTTATATTTTATTGGATAAATGTAAAAAAATTTAACAAACACATAAAACAATGTTTTAGTTATTTATATTCATTACCGTCAATACAACGACTAGGCGTTAACTACCATTTAAAATAATATTATTTTATTACTAGAGTGCAACGTAAGATTTCAAAGAAACTCGTTGTTGCGTAGGTACGCCATCGAGCATAGCGTTCCCTTTAAAGTAATATTAATATTTTATTCACAAATATTAATAAATATTAAAAATTAATATTCTTTATTTACCTGGGATGTTACATTTATCATGTTTAAATTTGGATGTTTTTTATGATTCATTAGAGTTGAATAGAATATGAAATGGTTTGGGAAGTCATAGTATTTATCATTTGAATAAGATAGTTTATTATGATATTATTTGATATAATCCTAATAATGTTTTTATTAAATTGTTTGAATAAGTAAGAACCATGTTAAAAATTTATGTGAAAGATTATATAGAGGTTATTTGAATGGAATACTGAATAGTGTATTAGCTAATGAAAAAAAACATTGGTTTATTCCAATTCAACTATCTTGAGTTTTAATTATTATCATGAACATAGATATTTTTTCAAAAAACAATTACGAGAGGAATATTGTTTTAAGGGAGTTCATGTGATAAAGATGACAAAGGTAATGATGATCATATTTCTATTTGAATATGTGGAGAGGATCCATTTAAAAATACTCAATGGAACAGGGTAATGATTCAAATATTTAGTGTTTAAGGATTATGAAAATCAATTCCCTAGGTGTAGATATATTAAAATCGATTAGTATGGTCCTGTAAATACATGACTAATAATGGTATATACTGAAATTGATGAAACAATGAATAACATATTTTTTTGTTTTTTAAAAGTTTTACTTTTATTTTAATTATTTAATATGATTTTATTTATATTAATAATTCCTAGGACATGATTTGAATTATAGGAATGACGCGATATGGAATATTTTGGTAAATATTGGTTATTTTTTTAATGTAGTTGACGAATTATTGATGTGTATACATATATAATTAAATTATTTATGATGTGTTAGTGTTTTATTTATGGGTTCAAAAAATATAGAATTATTATATCCTTAAAGGAATTAATATATTTATATTTTTTATGTGATGTGAATACTTTATTAGAAATTAATGCTTTTTTAGATTAATTTTCATGGTATATGCATCCATTATTTATACGAATTTATAATGAAAAGTGTTAATAGTAAATAATTATTTTATATTTTTTTGAATTACTTTAAAAGTTAATAATAATGTTTATAGGTAATATAATCTTGGATGTTGATGTAATTATTGATAATTTGGATAAAAGAGTTATTTTATGTTGGGAATATATATTGCAACTTAATGATAACCATTATTGTGAAAATAATTTAACTGTGTGATTAATGTATTTTATAACATTTTCCATTATGTTATGAAAATTATATGAATTAGGTAAATGTAAATTACTTTTTATCAGATGGGTTCTTATTTGAGGAAGAAGTAGAAAATTATATTTTAGAATCTTATATGTTATTATTGAGTCATTATAGTTTTTGTTAGAAGTTATTGGAATAAATACCATATTTTTTAGATTATATGATTTAGGATATATATTTGGAGTAAGTTATATTATTAGTAATTAATGTTGTTCTGAGGTACATGTCAAATTTACCTTAGAGAAATATGTGATCATATATTTCTGATAACATGGTCCAACATATTTTCAAGAGTTATATGGTTTTATTTTTATAGAATGATATAAGTTGATAATGGGGTTTTATTTTTGATGATTTAAATATATATTTTGTATTTAATCACAAAAAGGATTATTCATATTATATATCATCATTACTTATGAAAGAAACATTACATTTTCATTATTAAGTATAAATAAAAGAAATAATCTTTATCCCCTCATTGATTGTATAATTTGTTTGAAGTAAAAATTATAGCTTCAAAGATGAAAAAATGAAATTTAAAATTATCTTCTTGTTTTAAGGGATGTAATGTATTTGGAGGCTCATAATGATCATATGAAATTACTCAAATTTATTGGAAGAAAATCTTGTATGTATTTTTTTAATGATTATTTCATGATCCTAAAATAATTTCCAACATATATCATGGATTAGGTGGAATGTATAACTACACTAAAAAGTTAGAAAACTATAAATTTTAGTGAATTTATGTGTCACATAGTGATATTTAAAATTTTAAAATTATATTTTGTGTAACAAAATCGAGAAATTTAATTTTGTGACAAAATATTCATCTGATATTATTATCATGTTATGAACAAAATATTTTATAAAAACAATGAATTATTTAGAGGATGAAATTTCTTTCATTAAATGGAATGTAACCCAAAATATTTTAGATTTTTTTTATTTAAATAATAATTTTATTGTAATCATGTACCATCATGAAAAACATGGTTAAAAAGAACTATGATATAAAATTAAAATATTTTCACATGAGAGTTATTACCTAGTTATTATATGGGATGGTATGAACATGATTAATCTAATAATAAAATATATTTAAAGAAGTTTTCCATAAAAAAATATTATTAACTAATTCATAGGAATCAATTCTTTATTTAAAAATAAGTCCAGAAAATATTGAATTAAATATATTTCAAAAAACAAATTTATGTGGATTTTTTAAATATTTTAAAATAACCTTACCACTAGAAATGAATGATTTTAAGGAAATTTATTGACCATATATTATGTTAAATAAAATTTGAATCAATTTATTATGGTTACTAGATAATGAATTTGTTTATGATAATTTCATACTTTAAATATGCATTTAATTCAGAATGATTTTTATTTCATCATCGTTGCAGACAACATGATTAAATTTTTACACATTTTGAAATTTTATTTGAATAAGTAGAAATTTATTTTGAACTATTATTATTAAAAGTATTTAACTATGTTGTTTGTTTTCAATTTTGATGAAAAAGT
Organism: Viscum album; assembly: GCA_963277665.1. Classification (NCBI taxonomy): domain Eukaryota; kingdom Viridiplantae; phylum Streptophyta; class Magnoliopsida; order Santalales; family Viscaceae; genus Viscum; species Viscum album. Next base: position 1,387,920,377 of record OY728126.1, on the reverse strand, counting down.
TTATTTTTTAGTGAATAGTTAAAATATCAATTTTTTCAAAGATGGAAATTTTTTGTTGTGATATAATTAAATATAATGTTTCATTTCATTTGATTAATTTTTTTTAACATAGGATTAATATTTTAAGAAAAATTTGAATTATTTCCAGGGGAATCACCATTACTCAATATTTTTTTATAAGATTATTTTTTTAATTAAAATATTTATTTTTCACAAATATAGATTTCATTCAGTTTTGTCGGGAGTTATATTAGATTAATGTTTTTAGAACATGTAGAAATTAAATCATAGAAATTGAATAAATATTTTTAATCAAAATATTCAAATTATTAATTATATTCCATTTTATTTTTTTATAATTAATAATTAACATGGTAAAATTTTATCACCATGAAAAAGGGTAAAATTAGTAAAATGGCATTTAAATAAAGATATATTGATAAAAAATAAATCCAAAACATTATTTTAATTATTTGAGAGTGGATTTCGATCAACTTTATCCTAGATGTTAATGTACTAATTTGTTTCTCCACATTCCTCTGATTAAATATAAGGCCCTTGCCTTTAACGTTACCTAATCAAGATTTTTGTTCAATAATACACTTTATTTCAGATTGAGGATACATTTAGGTTTAGTTTTTTAGAGAATTAGTCCATAAATATTATATAAAAACTCAAAAATTATAATGTATTCACATATACTCACTATCCATTTTTCCCACAAAATGAACATCATTAAAATAAAAAAAACATTTTTTCCCTGAAATAAATCTTCATAACATTCATCATGATTTCTTCCATCCTCTTACCCATCCTTATATCCTATGGAAAAAATTTCAAAATACACAATATGAGCAGAAAAAGCTATGTAAGTGATAAAAAATAATGAAAGAAAATGTTTTCCATTAAATATTTTAAACTCAATGAGATCATAATTATAAAATAATAATTTTCACAAATAGAACATAAACAATTTATCATACCTCAAGAAATCATAATATCCAAAAAATACTTCTTAGTAATAATAAATCACAAATCATAAATTATAAAGGCAAATTATGGATTCCATATCATACATACATTTTAGATTTTCCAAATACATAGGGGGAAACTCTAATTGTTATGTTTAGAATTCCCGTAATAAAATATTCCCTATATCTCTTAGGAAAAACCTTATTGTTTACCTCTATCTCATTACTCCATTCCTTGGAGAGATATTATAGGCCCACCGACTATCGATTTATCATGAAAACACCCGTATACATAATCAATTACCATGAACTATAACACAATCATAATATATAAAACTAACTAAAATGAAAAATAACATTTCCACATTAGCATTCTCAAGATTTCATTTCCAGATATTGACATAATTAATCTCTTCTAAAAATAATTTTTAAAACAAAAAATACATGAAATGGGAAAATTGTATTTATTATTCTTTTAAAAATAATATGGATAGTAGAGGAATCCAAATATCAAATAATGGTTTAAATAGACGAAAATGTTGTTGTCACCGCGTATAAAAAATTATTTTTATTCATTTAATAAAAAAATTCATTGAAAAATATATATTTTAAAACTATTGATTACTTTTAAATTTCAATGGGGTTGATTATACACCATATAAATGAAGGTCGTGTATAAATCCAAATATGCCTTAGTGAATGTATATTGAGATGAAGTCGCTTAAAAAAACTATATCATTTGATCAAGGATAAATAAATGAAATAAAAATTTGTGAAAAATATAAATACAACCTATATAAGTGGTTATTAAATATAAAAAGGTTATAGTTTATTCACATATATTCATGGAAAAACAAAAACAATGACATAGATATTTAACTCATTGAATGGAGATTGAGTTTATGTTTCTCTTACCATGAATCTAACTTCTCTTATTCATTATTTGTTTTCATATATTATAAATATAGAATAATTTATATATAATTTAGATATTTTTTCAATTTTATAATTACATTTATATCCCTTATTACCATGTCATAATTATTACTTAATTATTGATGTTTATGTCGGATGATTTGTCAATATTAGGTAGCAGAGTCAAAAAATGAACTTCTTATGATGAAAATTGTATGTGTGCTCATAATTACACCATATAAAAATTTATATTGATGATTTAAATATCATATATATTCAGTATATATATATATATATTGAATAATATAAAATATTTTGAGAAAGGAAATTAAATTCACCATTCATGGAGATTGTAGGTCGAATGTACGCAAGAACAATACATTAAATTTTTGTCATATTAAAAGAATAAAAATTAAAATATATAAATTTAAATTATAAATAGAGTACTATATTTATTTATTATCGGTCCCTTATGTTTAATAAAACCATCCTACATATGTACCACAGATAGCGGGAAAAATTCATATCACTTGGAGGGGGTGGTAGTCCACGGTTCCACAAACAAAATTATCATATTTACACAATGTGGAATAAATAAAGGTAGGTTTTAAATATTAATTTTAAAAATCAAGACAAAATATAAATATAATATACATCATATATAAATATTGTGTCTATCATAATGTCTACCATGATTTAAGGTTGAAGAAAATGGAACAATCATTGTTTCGTGAGGTAGTAGTTCACCGTATATTGAAAAATTATGTTTGTTACACATAAAAGAATGGTGTGTCAAATTGTTGGTCAAATTATTAACAAAAATAAATTCCAGTATATATAGAATAATTTTGATGTTTTTAAATAATTTAATAAAAAGTGTTTAGGGAGTGGATAATATAAATGAAACATAAACACTTGAGAGCAGGCATTACCTATTAATCAGATAACTTACTTTTCTTAACCCCAAAAGATTCCATGAATGGATTTCTGCACTAAGAGAGGATTTTAAGATTAGATTAGGTATTATTGGAATATTTTTGGTCATGTATTTTTTGAACAAATCCCTTTTTTAAATGTGTATAAATGAGAAGGAGACGTTTCCCTTTATAAGAGTGGATATGGGCACTTTAATAATGTCTTGAAATATTAATTTATTTTTAATTTATTTGTGGTTTCTAAAAGATCCACTGTGATTTATTTCAAGGATAAGATGAGGATGGGTCAAAAAAATCTTAAGACATGAAATTCAGTAATTTTATGGCCCCAAAGATAACCTTATCCTTTTTTCATTAACAGTTAGTTAAATAATTTAATTCTTATCGTGTCTTCGTGTATTTTTACACTACATGGTTTATATAGTTACTATAAAATTCCAAAAAACATAAATTGGTTATTTTATGAACTTTATGAAAATATAAAAGATTTTTTAGAGATTCATATATTTTTATGGATTTTATATCATTTATTATAATAGTATTTACTTTAAAATTTAATTTATGAAATTTTTTTACATTATTCACTCAAATGAATTTAAATAAAATAAAAAGAGAGATATAAAATAGAACCAACCAATTAAATAGTTTAATAACATGTAATATTAACCTATAAATATTTTTTATTAGATATATTTTATGAAATTATATTTCTTTTCATATGTATAATTTCATTTATTTGATTTATTCATTAATAAAGAAAATCTCAACCTCATTATTATGACATAATTAAATATAATTATTTAATATCTTAAAATTATTAATAAAATTCAATTATATATGTAATAATTTAGAATTATAATTAATTTGTATATTCATGTATATCACTTATATAACTACATATTATTTTTTTGGTTATATGAATAATGTTTACAAAATTTTTTCCATTGCATTAAAATAAATGTTATAAATTTCATTGTCCCATCCAACTGGCTTCCAAATGCCAACTTTTCATCCCCAGGGTTTTATTGTTGTGAATTATCTCATCATATATTATTAGTATATGTGTAAAGATAGTTATATAATATTTTAATATCAATCTTACCTTTAATTACCCTTGTTAACTTTAAGCCATAAAAATAAATAATAAAGTTAATATTCATCAAAAATTATTTCGATCATATCAAACTACTTTTTTCATAAAGATTGAAACCATATATATTAGATTTTAAAAATTAAATTCATATATTTTTTAAAATTAGGTATAACACTAATCCCATTATCTGATAGAGAACTCAAGTTATTAAGAAGTAAAATTTATCAAAAGTATGAAATGTATTTATATCAAATTCTAATGTGAAATTATATTGAATAACCAACATTTAATTATATAATAATTATATGTATAAATATAATATAAAACTAATTCAAATTATAATATAACAATACAAATAATTTAGTCAAATGGGTACATTTGAATTAAAATTTAGTATTTTCACTATTCATTAAAATATGAAGTTTATCATAAATATACCATAATTTAAAAAGAAAGTAAAATTTAATGTTTCCCATACAAAGAAGAAGTTTATTTTCAGAAATATAAATTATACATGTTTGAAAAAATATTTTTAAAATGGTTTTTCAATTAAAATATGAAATGAATACCTTTTATAAATATTATAGTATTTTATAAATAAAAAATTTTATTTTCATTTTATGCCTCAAAAATTAATTTAATGATTCTCGAAAACATTTTAAAAATGTGTAAAAATAATATAGTTATTTCAATTCATTTCATAAAATAAAATTACTTGGTGTTAACTACCATTTAAAATAATAATATTAATAATGCTGTATTTTTTGTTATAATCCAGTCTACTATGCAACGTAATATTTCATAGAAACACATTATTGCGTGTCGAGTAAGCTATCAGAGTAAGTGTCCCAATTAACATAAAAATGATATATAATTATAACATATTAATATATATTAAAATTTAAAATTCTTTGATTATATAGAATGTTACATCCTCCCCCATTTGGGAAACTATTTCCTCACAATTTTAAATTTTGCGCACAAAAACATAGGTTTCAATTTTCAAAATTACGTCATTAAAATCCAACATAAGAAAAGAATTAATAAAAACACAGTGTTAACAAAATTAATGTGAACTAAATAATGTAGCATGAGCTAAAAATTACTAAGGTTCCATATAGTAAGTCATGGATCTTGTTGAAAAACAAACCATCATGTTATGATGGAGGTTGATAGGAAACATCACCTGATAAAAGTTGACGCTAAAAAAACAACAAACATATGATGGCTTAAATAGTCTTTGATTATATAGTTTGAAAATTAAGTAGAAAACGTTTTTTATGAAAATTTTCATATTTTTTTGGAATACATTTACTACCTAGACTAAGATCATAAGAAAATATAAATACTTGAAAAGTAGATTTTCATTGAATAAACAAATTTTACAACATACTCATCATTTTTAATAAATAATGATAATTCATGTTTAATTTATCTTTCATAAAATGATATAATCAGAATCTAAAGAATCACATAATCCTCAAAATAATTATAATCTTTCTCTAATATCATGAAATAGTAACCAAAACTAATATTATTAGTATATGATTAAACAATTATCCAAAAATAAAAACCATTAGTTGAAGAAAAAACATCTTTCACCTCCAAATTTCAACTTTATTAACAAAATTTCAAAAATAGACCATTCAACAAATAAATCTCTTTAAAATATATCAAAAATAATTTAACAAGTACTAAACCCCAAATATCAGAAGGATTTGATTACATAGTCTTTTGAGATAAATATTTTACATTTATCGTTAAATAACATCAACCACTATTAACGTCTAATAATACAAATTAATTTACCTAATCACATATCCTCCATGATACTTAAATAATTTTCCTAAATAACAAAATTCCTCATAATCCAAAAAATTAAAGATCATATATTATTCTGAAATATAATTCAGTACGTACTCCTCAAATAAAATCCCACAATATTTAATTTACCTTAGTCATATATGGTATCAAAAATAATGTCCGCCTTCCACAACAACATTTATCACGTAATCCAGAAATAATTTCCCAATTCCAAGGATATCCATTTTATAAAACCAACGTTCACAAAACAAACATATTCTTACTCCATTAACTCATTTAACTAAATGAATAATCTATTAAAACTAGGGACTCCACTAAGGATAGTGGAGGGAGATTAATCCTTGTCACACTTCGGTTTTGGCATTGATCCACAAGACCTTGTCTGCGGTAAAAGGTTTCCACCCTTTCTGCTGGTTTTCCTTGTTCAAAAACTATATTTTTTATATATAATTCCCAAAGTGAGATATAATTTAAAAAAATATCCATATCATATTTTAATCTCAACATTTGTTTCATGTCCTTTATTTTTCATCTTGAAATTTAATATCCTATAATTATATCAAAATAAAATATAATATAAATGTTACTTTATAATGTTTTCTACAAAATAAATATAATTCTTCCTCATATATATTTTTCAAAAAACAAAATTCATGGAGTCACACACTATAAAAATTCATCCAATGTAATCCCATTATCCAAAAATCATTAAAACTTTTAAATATTTCATCATAATAAAATCTACCAAAAATCTTGAATTACTTATATGTGGTATACTTAAAAAATTATTTTTTGTCATGAAACCATAACCGTTAATTTACCTCATATTCCTTAATAATTATTCCCTACAAATTAAAAAAAAACATGAAACATATCAAAATAATAAATAATGTCAAAAAACGAGACAAAAAAAATCCCAAAATTTTATATATCATTTTTAGTTTCCCCATCCACAGTTTAGATGACATTAGTTATTAATAAACATATATTTTTAGGGTCATACTTATCCCATTCGAAAACCATCATGTTCAAATATCAATTTTCATAATGATCATACTCCCCATATTCAAAATATTCTATTTATCACACAAAAATAACATCATTCCCTTTCTGAAAATCAATCCAATGCTTACTTTTTATTTGGCAGTTGATTACATCATGTTCTTATTTAGCATATTTATATCCTCCTCTTGTCCCATTAAAAAAATTTCATAGGTGTTTCTTTCAACTTCCATAACACATAAGGTGTTGAATATACGTAACTTATTGCACATTATTAGGTGGTCTTCCATATGGATTGGTTTCTCTCATATATGATGCATTAGAAAAATCATCACGTTTCAAGTGGTAAATCAAAACCCCAGATGGTTGGTTATGAATAACCATGAGAGTTCTCCTTTTAGATCGCATTTAGTTCTATTAATTATTCATAGAACCACCACATTTTCTTTCACATCAATTGTTTCATTGATACCTACTGGATCAACCAACTAACTAAAAACCGAAATGGTTATTGTGAGTAGTTCAATAACATCATCATATGAAACTGTACGAGGAAGATAAACACTACGTTATACTTATCCATGTTATCTCAAACTCATTGAAATTTTATAAAATTAACTATGAATCTTTCTAAAATACTGACCACTATGGTTATATACATCTTTTCACTTATACATAAATAACTACCTAACCTCTAATGTTATCTAAACCAACCTATAATACCAACTACAAATACGTATCCATAAATGTGACATAATATTTACATTTATTTAATAATATACATTATTTTAATCTGATGATATTTTTAGGTTTATAGTTTTTGAGTAATAATATGTTTTGAATTTCCCATCAATAATTTTTTTGGATATCACAATTCAGACATATCATAATCAAATATATTTTTTATCATATATGTGGGCTTAACAATTGTAACCTCTCACATTGTTTTACATGATAGATGTATCCTTATAAAATTCATGTTTTTTTGTTAATACACATTGGTTGATATGCTATTTTAGATTCGTAACCAGATAATTCATTACATCGTAATTTGGAATCGTAACCTGATAGTGTATTTCATTTTAGTTAGAAATCATAACTAGGTTAGGTTCCATATTGTAATCATGTATTATAATCAAGATATGTATAATATCGCAATCTCATGTATAATGTATTGTAACTAGTTTAAGTATCGCATCATATCTTTATTTCAAAACTAGGTAATGTACTGAATCATAATCTTGTATTGTAATCACAATATCATAACCATTTTATGCATCATCACTAGGTTATGCACCATACTCTTATTAGGTTTTGAATCTATGCATCGTAATCAGATTAAATATTGTGCTTCATAACCATGTTATGAATCATAAGTAGGTTATAAATTGTAGTTGATATTCATTGCTAACATGATAAGACTAGAAAGAATGTTATTTATTCCATTTATGAAAGGCATTACACTCTTATCATAAAATAAATACTGATTTCATATATCTCATAATCCTTGTTTTATACATTTGAACTTACTACTTTCTAAACAAAATGATGTAATTGAGTTGGTTATTTACCAACACAAATGATGTCTTGTATTCTGTTTTATTTTGACTGTTTTAATAATAGGTGCCCAAGTACCTCCCAGTTGTTTGAAGAAATATGACCGTTGGAAAAAATATGGTAGTTGGAACCGAAAACCTATAAATAATAGGTAATTCAAACCAGAATACACAAAATTTTCTTCTATCATGTTCTAGTAGGGGATGCTCTAACCTCTCTCTTTCTTCATGTAAAGAATAGAATATACCAAAAGTGAACAACTTTTTCAATGTTCTTGTAATTCTATAAATTTTTTATTTCTTATTTGTGTGACTGATCATTGTGATAATGATCGTGGGATTCCGGGGGTTGGAAGACATGATGTAAATCATCATATCGAGGGACTTCAATTTCTATAGGGATAGAGGTGATGATTTCCTTCTTAATCAAGGACTTCTTGCGATTAGAAGATAGTCATGATAATCATTGTATCAAGTGCTTAACATGGTGGTGGTAAGACATACCATATATCCTAGGTAAAAAGACACCCATCTCTTTGGGTTAAAATATTTATAATAATTTTATATTTTCTCTGTAATTTGTATTTGACTGGGAATTTTATTGATTTTATTTTCTTTTAATATTCATTTTAGTTGTAATTTTTTCAATTATGATTCTTTCATTACATATTTTATTAGACGATTATATATGCTATATTGTAGAATCATGTACAATTGTATTACCTTGATCGTGGTATTCATTTCAAATACTATTGCTTTTACATTAATTATAGTATTAAATCACAAATTAGTATTTCTATCGGATACAAGACCTATATTGACTATTTCATTGATTGTGAATTGTATTAGTATATGATCCTTTAAAATAAGTCCATTATTAAGTGTTTTAATACCTATTTTTTTAACTTACAATTCACCCCCTCTTGTATTATTCTATCTAATAAACATTTAAATATATATTTTGATCCAATAATTGGTATCAGAAGAGGTTTCCACTATATTGTATTACATTTTTTATTTCTTTTGGAAATACTGTTGTATTTATTTTACTAATTTTTTGTTTATAACTACTTACTACACTAACATGTGGATTTGAAATGTATTGTTTTTTAAGATGGTAGGAATGAGTATTGGATCAATTGGAAATCTAAATCAAACTAGATCACCAATATTTGATGGAAATGATAATGAGTAACAGAGATATCAAATGAAGACAATTTATTAATACTGGAGTGGACAACATTATCATGCTTACTAGTGTTTATAAAATCCTAGACAAGGAATTTAGTACCTTCACTAATCAAGAGAAACAATAATATCAACTTAATTACAAGGTATACAATACATTTTTGTGTTCTATGCTGAGAAATATATATAGTTAGATTAAAAAATGTGATGAATCCAACTGTATCTGAATGAAATTGGATGTCACACATATTTTACATCCAGTGTCATAGAAAGTAGAAGAGAAATTCATAGAGCATAATATTGGGTTTATTTTTTCTTATGAATACCCAGTATGTATGGTGAAACAATGGTTTATGACAATCGGCAATATTCTAAACTCTTTGTGTGAAAAGGTTATTTTTGATGAAGAACTATTAGAAAATATTATTGATATTATGAAAAATGAGTGGGAATCATAAATAACCGCTATTGATGAAAATATTAAAGTTAGACAAATCACTCTTGATGAGTTATTTGGAACATTACTTCTGTATGAGACTATAATGAAATAAGATGCTGATTTAAATAAAGAGAATAATGGTAATGTGAGTGAATATTTTACAACTTACAAAGCTAAGACATCAAAAAGGATGACATGACCCGAAGCTAAGAAAGAAATTGTTATATCATAATCAAGTAATACTGATTATTTGAATAATGAGTTATCCAATCTTTCTCAAAGGATGAAAATGATTTTTCAAAATAAAGACTTTCAATAATGATTAAATATGAAATATAGAAAATAAAAATTGGATTTTGAGGTCACTTCATATGGATGAAATATAGAAGGTAATATTAGACTATATTTTCGATTACAAAAAAAGAAAACATAGAAAGGATAAAAATTATAAACGAAACTAGAAAATTTTTTCAAGTTCATAAAAATTAAAGTTTTGATGGAAAAGGATACATGAAGTTAAATTGGTGGTGATTAATCAGAAAAATCTTCATATTAAAAATATTCTGGTTATAGAATCATTGGAATCATATCCAGACTACCAATTGAAATAATTACTACATGGCTAAGATTTAATATATTTAATCCCAAAAAAATGTATCATTAAATGAAAATTATCCTGACGAGAAACATTATTACTCCTCAAAATAAGAATATTCCTCATTAACGGAAAATTTTCCTTCCCTTAAAGAAGATTTCTGATTTTCCAAAGTAGTTGAGAATGAAAATACAAAACTCAATAAAATGAATGATTACAAAAATTCTAGAATATCTATTCTTACAGAAGAAGTATCAAATATTTCTAAAGATCCCGATCATAAAACTCTATATTTTTAAAATATTTCATTTCATTTTAGGGATTTAAATTCTGAGATGGATAAATATTATAAATACCTTAAAAAATATTTTTAAAAGAAAAGTGGTTTGGAATCCAAAAATAATTGAATAAACATTTCATTTGAGAATGGTAATTTAGTTATTAGACTAAAATCTGAAATCCTTTCTCTTAAAAAACCTTTATCAAAATATATTCATGGTATGGAAACCTTGATAATATATATTGTCAAATTCATCCTTTATGGAATTCTTCTAGACTTGGATACATTCAATCAAAACTGATTTTTTGTAATAACTATTTTGTTCAATAATGTGCCCCATTTTGTATGAAATGTCAATGTAGTGGACATTGGGAAATATGTTCTCCTGTTAATAAAACAAAATCATTTAGATTTCACAAATCCCATTTTTTCAAAAAAAAAAGTGGATTCCCATAATTCTTTGACCTAAAATTTTCGGATCCCAATAATATTGTGTTCCGAAAAACTAATTGTTTCTTTTTCAAGAAAATATGAATTGCACCAACAACAAGAACATTTAGTACATAGAGAGTGGGTTTTCATGAAAAATGAAATGTAACAATTATTTCTTTTAAATGGTTATTGAAATTAAATTTGGAAGAGAGACAATTAGAGATTATTATGATGGAAATATCATTGGTATATGTAATATTGTTCTTTTTGGAAATGTTTCAATTTAAATGTTTTTCTTTTTGAATGTCTTACGAAAAAAATTATAAGAATAATTTAATTATGTGATTAAGGTTACCTTCTGAATTTTAGTACTGATAAATTATTAGTTCAATATTTCAGTGACAAATTCATTATTTCTTCCCATATTCATGAGAATGTACGCACAATCAACATACATGACCATAGAATCCAAGACATATCCTGCTTGAGTGAAATAGATAGCCAATCGTGGTTAGGTCATAAACGGTTAGAATATTCTAACATAAGGAAACTTTGAAAAAATTCATAGAATAAACTCGTTGAGGATCTACTAGATCTTAGGTTTTATTCTTTATAGGTTTGTTTCCCTTGCAAATATGGAAAGAGACAAAAAACTAACATTAAATCAATCAATAATGTTTCAAAATCAAATGAATTACTGTTAATGAACATGGGCCTCTTCGGTACTACAGACACTAGATGCGTCAGTGGGAAGTACTATGTATTTTTTTAGATGATGACAATTCTAGATTTACGTGAGGCAATTTTCTAGAAAATAAATATAATGCCTTTTTCTATTTAAAATATTTTAGAGCCCAAGTTAAAAATGAAAAAAACCAACCATTAATAACTATACCTAGTGATCATGGTGGAGAATATCAAAATTGTGATTTCGAATCCTCTTATTGAAATAATAAATATTTACACAAATTTTCACCTCTGTGATCCCTCAACAAAACTGTGTTGTTGAGAGAAGGAATTGAATTCTTTAGGAAATGACCAGAACGTTGTTGAGTGAATACTCAATTGCTAAGAATTAATGAGTTGAATCTATTAATACATCATGTTATACTATAAACCATATTTTAACTAGAAATTTTCATAATAAAACACCTTATGAAATGAGGACTAGCTGAAAACCTAATGTTTCATACTTTAGAGTGTTTAGATGAAAATTATTCTTATTGAATATAAAAGAAATTTTCAATTAGTTTTCACCCAAATCTGAAAAAGGAATCATTTTAAGATAATCAAGAACTTCTAAGGATTATAGATTTTTCAAAATAAACTCTTGTACTATTAATGAAATAGTTCATATTAAATTCGATGAAACTGACTGCTTTTTTTAAAAAAATCTTTTCATACATCAATTGATGTATTTTTACAAATTGATTATCAAATATTTATTGAAAACTCTTCTAAAAAGGGAAATTCTCACTAAAAAATTCCCGAAACATTTACCCCATATGAATTTCTATCATATGTTGATAAAAAGGTTTTACCAAACCCAAACCAATTATTTCATAAGAATAAACCCAATAATAATTTCATTGGAGATGTAAATCAACATATAAAGACCAGAATCTATTTTAGAAATGAAATAGTACATCTTTCCATTCATTCCCAATTAGTACCTACAACATTGAATGAATCCTTAGGTGATGAAGATTGGATTAAGGTAATGAATGATTAAATAAATGAATTTGAGAGGAATCATATCTGGATCTCAGTTGAAAGACCTAAAGAAACAATTGTAATTGGTGTGGAATGTGTTTTCAGAAACAAATGTGATGAAAATGGAGTCCTAGTAAAAAAATCAAGAATTGTTGCAAAAGGATATAATCAAAATGAGGTAATAGACTATAAATAAACCTATGCTCTAGTATCTAGACATTAATCTATTGAAATTCTATTAGCCATTGTTACATACTTCAATTTCAAACATTATAAAATGGATGTAAAATGGTCCTTTCTCAATTGTTTTGTTCAAGAAGATGTTTTTGATGATCAACCCCTTGGTTTTATTGATCCAAAAAGTCATGATCATGATTTTAAACATACCAAAGCATTGTATATCCTTAAACCGGCCCCAAGATCATGGTATGATATAATCACATTATTTTTTCCCAAATAAATATGGAAAAGGTATTGCTGACACAACTATTTTTATAAAAATAGAAAATAAAAATGTTTTGATTGTCTAAATCTATATTGATGACATTATATTTGGTTGAACAAAACAATACTATAATGATTGTTTGATGAGACTAATGAAATCTATGATTGAAATCTTTATGATGTTTGAGTTTACATTCTTTTTAGGATTTCAAATATCTCAAAAACCAGAAGGAACTTATTTATCTGAAAATAAATATATCAAATACCTACTCCAAAGGCATGGATATGTCAAATTGTAAATGTATCAGTACTCCAATTGTTACCTCAAATAAACTTGATATTGATGAAGCTGGGAAACCAATGGATCAAACAATTTTTATAGGTATGAAAGGAAGTAAGTTATACTTAACGACTAGTCATCCAAATATAATGTTTTCAGCATTCTTATATTCAAGATACTTATATAATCAAAAATAAACTCATTCTAGATAAGTTATTTTTTTATTATTGAATGGGTACTATGGAATTGTGATTATTATATTATTCAAGAAATGAATTGGTTTTGAAACGTTATTCAGAAGTTGACTTGGTGGATGTAGAATATAAAGAAAGAGTACATATAGAAAATGTCATTTCTTAGAAGATTCTCTAGTTTCATGGTATTGTAGGAAAAATCCCTCAGTAGTAGTATCCTCTTCTAAAGTAGAATATGTAGCAGTTGGATGTTTTTGTGCTCAGGTGTTGATGATGCAACACACACTCACTGACTATGGAATGAGATCTTCAAAAATATAAATACATTGTGAAAATACTAGTGCCATTACTCTTATTAAATACTCTTCAAATCACGCACCTGCAAGAAACATAGATATTAGGCGTTACATTCATAGGGATAACACACAAAAAAGAGATATTGTTTTACAATTCATCGGAATTCTAGACCAAGTTACTGAAATTTTTACAAAACCACTATCATCTGATAGACTTGAATACATTAAACAGAAACTAATAATGATCCCTATAAATTAGTCATTACCATTTATTTTATTTTTATGAAACTCCTTCTATTGAATAATTATGTTTCATAAGAGGGATTATACTTTCAATTTCTCTTTTTATTTTACATTTTGTTGTTTTTGTTTTACTTTTTATCAGTTTTACTTTTTTTTCAGTCAATTGGATTTAATCCATAGTTTTTTATACTTTTCAAAAAAAATTCAGTTTTATGTTTATATGAGTTTAATCTTTCAGTTTAAGTAAAAATTCGGTACTATATTTATACTATTGATATTGAAATATCTAATCAGATATAAACTATCAATATCACATTACATGATCGTTATTGAACTATTGGTACTGGATTAACTTATTAGTACCGAAATATCAATATCAGTATTGGAATATCATTGTGGAATATTTAATTAGTTCTAAATAATGAGTATCGACAAATTTGATTTTATCAGTTTAAGATTCATTATCATTTTTTTGTTTTGTTTTTATAAAAACAATATACTATAACTATAATATCTATCATATTAATTGGATGGGTACATGTACTAAAACCTTAATTTGGTTGTTTTAATTGTTGTTTCTCATTTCATTATTTTACTTCTATATCATTTTGACTCTGAATAAAATTTTCTTTTAATGGAAACCTCAGGAGTTTGAAATAAATCTTGAACAATGGATCTCTTTTATCTAATCATGGCCATCAATTACCTATAAAAAATATATTTCATATATACTTTATTTTGGTTTTCTCCTGAGACAAGCTGCTCTATAAATAGTCTACAATGTTTTATCAATTTTCACATTAGTTTTTTTAATCATAGATCTTCTCAGCTTTTATAATCAGCTGATTCTTCAGGGTGGAAGTTAGTCATTCATGAGTTAGTGTACTACTTCATCTCCAAAAGAAATTCCACTTATGGATTTCTCATTCATGGCGTTTCATGGAGAAAAGTTGGTTTCCTATGAATTTTATGAGTCTTTTGATTCTTCTAGGAAAAGAATTATGTGTTTTCAAGGATAGTAATTAATTTGTGTGGAATTAATAGGTTCTGATCAAGATCATGTCTATCATGATGAGTTGTTAAAATTTTAAAAATTAGATTAGGTAGACAAGGATCGTAATATTTCTTTTAAGATGTATGAAAAGACTTATAAAACCTATTCAAAACATATTACAATGTTCCTAGATGTTCTATTTGAGGTATATTCATTATGTCCTTATCATGAGTTCCTGGAAGCGGATGTAACCTTTGATATGTCTAAATCACTAGATTCCATTTTTGAAACTCATGAGGAAAAAAGTAAAGTGAGTCATTTATGAAGTGACAATATACTCATAGCCCTTTCGATATGATGTTTTTTTTGCCGAGCATAGGTGATAAAGATACTTTTAATGTTTCCGATGTGTATGTTCTTGACTAATTGGTGAACATGAGGATTTTTAACCTTATGGAGTTTATTCTCCAAATAATTAAGAAGCTCAATTTCAATGATATAAAATCTATTTTGATCTTGTTTCACACCATTGTTAGTATGTTTCTGAATGAGTTCTTGGGTTTGTGTAATATTGAAATGATGGAAGATCTACCTTTCTTCAAGTAGCCCTTAATTTGAAAGAATACAATAAAATGGCTCAAATTATATATCAATTATGAATTTAAATAGTTTTAGAAACATTTGGATACTAAGACAGAAAAGTATGTTGCTGAAGGTAGGGGAAACCTTCTAAGCCATCCAAGTCATCTTCGTACAAAAAAATAGAAGCTAAGGAAACCACTCTGAAATCGAAAAAAAGGTTTTATCAGATGTGGTTGCTGCTGAATGGGGCATGAAAAATCATGAATAAAAATAAGGGTTTCCCTAGTTTTTATTGGATCCGGCTCAAGACTTGGGTTTAAATGTAATGTCAGAAGAGACATTGAATTAATAAGAGAGAAAGAAGATATTGAAGAAATGAAAGGCTAATTCTACTGATATTGATATTCTTCTATAGATCCTCCTTGGCACCTGACATATCATTTTTGAAATGGTTCCTTGGATCTTGGACATGGTTTCTGGGTTCTCCATGAGCATAGTAAGGTCAACTTTGCTGCATATGCCCTTTCTTGAGGGAATAGTCCACATGATCTGTTGCTCATGTTTTCTATTTTGGTCTCATTTCCCCATGAATGTAACAAGTTTTTGCTGGGAGATGATCTCTGGTTGCATCATTTTATACCTCCATGATGATTCGTTTGTCTGATGGGATGTTGTCCATATTTTATAATAAAAAATCAATTTTCTATCTAGTATGGAATGGAAAAAAGAAATGTGTTTTTGACCTATCGTCTACAGAGTCTCTTTCTAAAGAATATTATGAAGAGGGAGAAGATCAATATGAATAAGGCAATGTGGAACATGATCAAGAAAAACATGGACATGAGGAAATACATGCTGAATAAAAAGAAGATATAATTGAGAAAATTCGGACTGAAAAGTCATCAGAAGTACCATATTTTTTATTGACATTTGGATCCTCATACCTCCATGAGAGTATCTCAAATCATTTCCTCTAATAGTGTCATTCATATTTCTGATAAAGAAGAATAAAATGAAGAGGTAGAAGAAGAATCTGAAATGAATTGGAATTAGCCTGATCAAGTAATAGGTATTGAGACTAAATTTGGTGTTCTCCAAAAATTCACTTAGGACATTTATTCTGAATGTAAAATCATTGTAAAAGGGGTTCAGTACATTGAAAAGGAAAAAAATGATGGATGAAGTTTTATTGTAATAAAATTTTATTTCTTGTAACGTTTATTATTAGTACATTGTGCCTTTAACATCTTACAGGAAATAAAATCTTTCCCTTATTCTATTTTAAAATCCCAAAGGTGGATGATGGATTTAAAAAGAATTTTTTTTATGAATTAATCATTATGGGGGGTATGACACAATAAAAAGTAAGGATAATATTATCCATTATGATGTGTTCAAATGAATGGTGTAATTAGTTGTATTGGCTAGAGTTATTAAACATAGGAGGAGGTACGTGTTTATTATTTTTTATCCTATTTGTTTTTTGTTTTGTTTATTACTTTCTAAAAAGGAGGAGATTGTTTAGTCAAAACATGTTTTGACATTCCCATCAATGATTTTTTTTAAGTCACAAATCACACATATCATAATCACACATATTTTTTATCATCTATGTTGTTTTTAAAATCATAATCAATCACTTTTTTTCATTATTTATGTATCCTTATAAAAGTAGTGTTTGTTGTTCAAACACATTGGTTTAAATGCTGTTTTAGAATTATAACCAGATTATGCATTGCATCATAGAGAAGAATCATAACCTGACTATGTATTGAATTTTAGACAGAAATCTTTAACTGGTTATGTACCGCATTGAAATCATGTATCAAAATCATTATCAATATAGTATCACAATCCCATGTATCATGCATCATAAACATGTTAAGTATCACATCATATTTTTACATTATAACCTGGTTAAGTATGGAATCGTAATCATGTATCATAATAATGATATCATAACGAGGTTAAGAATCATCACCAGGTTATGCATCATACTCTTATTGTTTTTTATCCAAGAGTCATAACAAAATTAAATATCATACATTGTAACCATGTTAAGAATCATAACCCGGTTATAATTTGTAATGCAATCCAATTTTATCACGCTAATCCTAGGAAAGAAGTTACGTAATGAAATTATGAAATGCATTACACTCTTATCATAACATCAATACCGATTTTATTTATTTTATACTCATTTTTAAATACTTTTGTACTTACAAAATTCTAACTGAATTGATTTCATTTAGTAGGTAATTTACCAATTAAAACATTATTGTCTTTTTTTATTTTTTACTGTTGTAATGCAAGGTGTCCATGTCTCTCTACGGTTTTTGGAAAAATATGCCCATTGGGGAAAATATGTTTGTTAGAACCTGAATCCTATAAATAAGTGGTCATTCAAACCATAATACACAACTTTTTCTTCTGTAAAGATCTAGTGAGATATGTTCTAGCTTCTATCTTGATTATTGAAAAATCCTTGAAGATACATGAAGTGAATTACTTATTCCATGTTCTTGTATTTCTATATGTTCTTTTTTTATTCTTTGTGTGATGAATCATTGTGATAACGATCAAGGGCTACCAGGGATAGGATGACGTTATTCTAATCATCGAATCAGGCGTATTCAATTTCATGAAGGATAGAGGTGCTGACTACCTTCATAATTGTGGTCTTCTGAGGATAGGAATTCAGTTATGTTGATCAGCATTTTGCGGGCTTACCAAGGTTGTGGTAAGATAGACCTTCTATCCCTGGTGAATGGATACCCTTTTATTTATGTTAAAAGAATTGTAATAATTTTACATTTTCGATGCTATTTGTATTAGAAAGAGAATTGTATTTATTCCTATTTATTTTCATATTCATTTCAATTTTAATTGTTTCAATTTCAATTGTTTCATTAAATATTATATTATTCGATTCTGTATTCTTTATGGTATAATCATTTACATTTGTATAAGCTTGATCATTGAATTCACTTCAAATACAATTTTTTTCAAATTAATTATATTATTACATAAAATCTTAGTATTTCTATTAGATAGAAGAACTATATATTCTATTTTATTGATTCTGAATTTTAAATGTTTAATATCTCTTAAATTAAGTAATTCATTATGTGCTTAAATACATATTTTTTTAACTTACAATTCACTACCCTCTTATATTGTGCCATATAATATACATATACATCTATATTATGATCAAAGAATAGTTTTTGAAAATTAGGAAATAATGATTACATTACAACTAAAATATTGAAATATAGTCACTTCAACTCACTATAATTTTTTTTTCATAAAACGAATCTCTTTAAAATAAAAGTTGATTTCCAGTTCTGGGTGAACATATTCATAACATTCATCTTGATTTATTCCTTCATCTTAAAAACCCTTATTTCCTTTGTAAATTTTTTTTAAAAACAATGGATGAGTATAAAAAGATCAGTAATGGGTATAATATAAGGAATGAAATTGTTAACCCATGATGATTTTAAAATCATTGAAAACACTTTCAAAAAGCCATTCCTTTCACCCATAGAAACTAAAATATTTTACATAATTCATGAAATAATAAGATTCCTAAAAAAATTATCATCCCTCATAAATCATAAATCATTTATCATAATGATATTTTGTGCCATCCATATCATACATACATTATAGCATTCCCAACTTCATTGGGAGTAACCTTCATGGTTACATTTGGAATACCCTCATAGTATATTCAATATATCTATAAGGATAAGCCTTATATTTTACCTCCATCTCGTTACCTAATGCATTAAAGAGCTATCAAAATCTCTCCCCCTTCATTTATCTTGTAACCACTCATATATTTAAGAAATTGATAGAAAACATAACATAATCATAAAATATAAAACAACAATGAAGGAAAAAAAATAAAATTTCCACATTTTCCTTCATAATATATAATTTCAAAATATTGGTATAATCAATCCCTTAAAAAAAATTTAAATAAATAATACATTATAATAGAATATTGGATTTATTTTTCATCTAAAATCATTATGTATTTTAGAGTAATCTAATTATCATTTAGTGGTTGCGTTGGTGGAAAAAGTTGTTGTTACCGCGTACATTAGAAAAATCCATTTTTCATTTAGTAAAATTATTCATAGAAATAGATTCCATTTAAAAACGATTTAATATATTTAAAAGTCAATGGGCATGATTGTACACTATATTAAACGTGTCATGTACAAATCAAAATATGTCTCAATGAAAAGAGATTGAGACAATGTCACTAACAAAGATCATATCATTTTAGTAATGATAAATTAATAAAAAAATATGCATGAAAAATATGAAAACACCAAATATAAGTGGGTATTATAATTAAAAAAATCATTGAACATTCACATATATTCATGGAAAAAACCAATGACATGGATATTTTTCTCAATGAATGGAGACTGAGTAAATATTTCCCTAACATTGGGTCCGACATATCTTGTTCTTTTGTAATTTACCTAAATAATATAATTAGGAGATTTTATGTTTTATTCAGAATGTTTTTCATGTTTATTATTTATTTTTATGTCACTTGTTTCCATGTCATAACAATTACATAATAATTTATGTTTTTGTCTGATGCTTTGTCAATATTTGGTACACAAATAAAAAATGAGCATGTCATGATAAAGGTTGTCTATATGGTCAAAAGTCCACAATATCCAAAATGATATTATGGATTTGAATATCATATATAGACATAATATTTTTACTTAATATTATCCTAAATATTTGTATATAAGAAATGAAAGGCACCATTCATAGAGAAGGTATTCGTTTGTATGCACAAACATTACTTTCATTTATTTTTCTTATCAAAAGAAAAATTATTATATGATATAAATATATATTTTACTTAAAATGTTATGTTAATTTCATATATGTATCATTATTTTAAGAATACCATCCTTTATACATTCCATGTATAGCAGGAATCAGTCTTACCGCTCTGAGGGGGTGGTAGTCCACACTTTCTCAAAGGAAATTATCTTATTTATATAACCTTGAATACATAGTTGTATGTTCAGAATAAAAATTTTAGAAGAATATAGAAAATATAAATAATATATAAATATATTTTCCATCATAATGGACACCATGATAGGTGGTAGTGGAAAATTGAAAAATCATCATTTCGTGAAGCACTAGTTCGACAAACAGAGAAACAATATGTTTGTTACCCATTTAAAAGATGTCTGTGTAAGTTATGGTCGAATATATATTATAAAAACATCCTAGTATATTTAGGATACTGAAATTATTATGTAATCATAGTCTAAAAATAGTACAGGGGGTGGATAATGGAAATGAAACCAAAAAACAGGATAGGAGTCCTTAAATATTATTTAGGTAACTTCTTTTGGTTAATAACAAAACCTTGAAAATATTTTTGAAATAAGGGAGCTTTGTATGAAAATTAAAGGTAATATTGTAAAATGTTTGTGTAGTTATTTTAAAATCCAATAGATTCATGAAATGTGGATAACAGATATAGAGAAGTTCCCATTTATAGGATGGTGAGGGGCACATTAGCAATATATGGAAATATTAATTAATTTAAAATTGGTTTTTGATTTATCATTGCTCCAATATTATTTATTAATAATTTAAATGAGTATGGGTCTAAATAATCTCGAAAAAATTAATTTTATACATGTTTAGGTGACAATGTTATCCTTATCTTTTCTCTTTAACCCTTAGTTAAATAATTTATTTCTTACTTTTCCATCTTGTATTGTGACACTATATGGTTAATATATTTACCATAAAATGGTAAAAGAACCTCAATTAAATCATTCATGATGTTTATAAAACTATGGAATTTACTTATCCTGTCCATATATTTTTATGGAATTAATATCATTGAATAAAATAATACTTATTTTAAAATTTCATTTATTTGAACTATTACACAATTCAATTTATTGAATTGAAATAAAATAAAAACAGAGAGAAATATTTGAGGATACCCATTGAATAATATTATAAAATGGCATGATCACCTATGAAATCAATGGATTTCATATATTATGTCATATAATATTTATTTTAATATTTATAATATCATTTATTGTATTCATTATTTAATAAGGAAATCACCACATCATCACTGAGTCAGAATTAAATGTAATTATTTAATTAATAAAAATTATAAATATAATACAATGATGTAGGTAATCAGTTCATTTTTATAGTTTCTATTTATAGTTCATGATATCTCCTATATAACCCAATATTATTTTTATTGATAATAATATTCACGTTTATGATAACTTTTCCGTTACATTAAATTAAATGTTATAAATGTTATAATCACTCCAACAAGGATTATAAAGACCAAATTTTCATCCCATGGGTTTTATTGGTCTAAAATATCTCATTCAATATTATTAGGTTATTTTTTATAGTAGTATTACATTATTATAATATATATTATAACTTAAATTACAGTATTTACCTTTTACCATTGAAAATAAGAAACTAAATATAATATTCAACAAAAATTATGTTGATTATATTAAACCAAATTATTCATACTGATTACAACCATGTATGTTACTTTTTGAAAATTTAATTCATTATTCTAGTAAAATTATATTTAACACTGATCCCATTTTCCAATCAAGAGAACATGTTATGAAGAAGTAAAAATGATCAAATGAATGACATGAGTTTATATCAAATTTCAATGTGAAATTGCATACAATGATAAAAATTTGGTAAAATAATAAAAACACAATCGCTTCCCCTCCATCAATTTCTAGGAACCACCTTTTTGATGATGGTTCTCCCCCACTTCTCCTTATATTTCACCTTCCGTCATTTTTAATCTTCTTCTTCATTCTCAATTTCCCATTCTTTATAAAGGGTATTTATTTTTTGTGGTTTCTTATTCTCTACTTTGGTTATCACTATCATGGGATTTCATCTACTCCTCATATTCATTTTGGAGTACAGTTGTTTTTCATAGAATCCCTCAACCATTCATCCACTTCCCTGACCTCATGTTCCATTTTTTCTCTCCATTTTCATGATAATGTTATTTTAACGAAGAGGCTTTGAGCAATATGATTTTATGGATGATGGTTAACCAGATTAAATCTTCTACTAGATTTTTCTTACTTTGTTTCTGATGAATACCCATTTTATTCATTATCGTTGAAGACATAATTTTGAGTCTTTAACCACTAAAAACCTTACTGGGAACTTGAATTTCTATTTACCTATACCAATTTGATCGAGTAAGGTCGCAACCTTGGGGTGTTAGGATGTGTTGTTCAAATTCCGTCAGTGCTTGAGGTGCGCCATTAGTAATTCACTCTTATGATGTAGTTTACTTTTTTGATAGATATTCTAGCTATTTCTTCATCAAATCCTTCTGTAAAGATTTGTAAGGTTATCCTTTTAGAGATAAATATATTGGATACATGTTCAATGATGAAATTGATTTGTTTTTTTGGTTTTAGTGATGATCTTTTTGGTTTGGTGATGGGAATTAATGTCGACGATTGATGAATGTCATGAAATGAATATATGGGTTTTTCTATGATGGAATTTTTGGTGGGATGATCTCTATTAGGATTTTATCATTGATTTGGTGACATAAGTCAGTAGAGTACAAGGATTCTGATTAATAAATATTTCATGACCCTAAGTGATGTATTTCAAGGATCTTTTGAATTTTGAATTTCAAATTTTCAATTGGTGGTTTTCATGTATCATGATTTTGGAAATGTTGTTTCGGTAATCATTTTATGTGTCCTGATTTTCAATATTTAATTTTATGTTGTCGTTTGGAATGAATCTAATCAAACATGAGGTTCCCACTTAACCTTAACATGCTTTTGTAAAAATAAAATAAAATATTTTTGGATGAAATTAATAAATTCCACTTAATTTCATTTAAAATCTCAGATCGGTAATCATAAAGATAGAATGAATTTGAATGGTTAAAAATCGGTATTTTAATGGTGAATGCATTATTTTACAGATAGTAAAACACACTATATTATTAGACATGTTATAATTACTATTAACACTTAGAAAAAATTAACACGGGACCTACATAAGCAATAAAATATAAAATAGGAATATTATTTTAATAAAATTAAAAGATATAAATTTGGATAAATTATGCAGTAACATGAATTAAATGGTTAATTAAAAATTATATTTTATAAATAACTATTTTTGAATAATATTATATAAATACATTGATTCATATATTTTAAATATATGAGAATTGTCATGAATTTGATATTAAATTATATTTAATGTCTAAAATTATTTTTTTTAAAAAATAAATGTTAAGAAATTCCATCTAACATAAATAAGATTAGAATTTTCTAATCTCAATAATACTGTTTTAGTTATACATAAAATTTAATTTTTAAAAAGCAATATTCATGGAAATTATTTATTGGAAAATTGTGAAATTTGTAATGATTTATTCATTTAAAAGAGACTAACTTCATCATTTTTAAAACACAACTCATGTTTGGTTTTCCATAAAAAACAACAAAATCACTCTCTAGAGTTCTATTCCTAAATCCCCAATCCCATTGAATGTCCATAGACCACACCTTAATAAGAATTACACTCAATCAATACGTTTTTATCAAAATAAGGTTTGTTTTAAAATGTACAAAATTATCCAAGACTCTATGTAAGATATTTCTCATCTAAATTTCATTTCATCAAGAACTATTCATTTTTAAATACATTTTTATGTTAGATAGTGTTTATAATAACATTTTAATCTCCATTATAATTTATGTTATATAAATTAACTGGTTGAAAAATCATTTTAATGTTTTTATCTTTATTTTCTTATCGATTGAAATGATTCCAAATTATATAGTGGTTTAATAAAGTAATCGTTTAAATAATTACAGAATTTTGAACTTTTGAAGATTTATACAAAAGTGAAAATGAATTTATTTCTAAAATTTCTGGTATAAAAATAATCTCAAACTTTCATTAATAGTATTTACTATAAATCACCCCTTACACGTTTCCTTTTATTTTTCAAAGAATATTATTTTCCAGTTGTTCTGGTAATTTATATTTTATTATTGTTTTCCAAAGAAAAAGATATTTCCTTTCATTTTTTGAGAATACAAAAAGTTAGTTTATATGGGATTAAATTCTAATTTTATGGTTATTATAAGGAATTATGATAATTTTTATATGTATTGATTTTATCAATTGAAACTTGGGTAGTATATATGAATGTGGGAAAGTAGAGTAAACATAAACATTTTTCTAAATGTGACCATAATGTGACTAATATGTTTCTTAAATCCATTCAATATAATGGGTAAAGAGACAATGATAAATGATTTCATTTACTTATAAGATAATGTGGAAGGGGTTAATTACTCCAACAATGGGATATAGTAAACTGATGTAAGTTAATACAAATAGAATGCACGTTAATCTATCATTTGATGCGAGTAATGGATTTCTACCCAGTTTACATTGGCAACATGGTTCTGAAGTTCATCAGTAGGATTATATTTTCTATATTTGGTTAAATTTTTAGTGATAACAGTAGTCTGAATCAGTATGGTTTTGTTCGTAGGAGATGCATTCAGAACCGTCTCTTTACGGCCTTAGAGGGTGTTAATCTCTTGCAGGAGAATATGAAGGAGGGGAATTTCTCCCTTAATATTGACACTTCTATGTCCTTTGATACACTAATGGGTAACTTCCTGCCATTCATCCTTACTAATATTGGTTTTTAGCACATTTATTGGCTTAATCAGTGGTATTCCTTCATCCGAAAGGCTGTCTATTCTCATTAATGGTACCCCAAGAGGATGTTTTCCATGAACTATGGGTGTTAGAAAAGGTGATACTTTTTCCATTATTATCTTTTGCGATCACATAGGATTATTTGAGTGGATTTATTAATAAATTTGCTCAACCGGGGATCGTTATGCTTGTTAAAGTAGGGTAGAACCATTTCCCCCTCTCACTTGCTCTATGCAGATGATATCCATCTATTTGGAAGAGATATCAAGGGAATCATTTCCTCTATTAAATATCGTTTTTATCGTTATGAGGATGTGGAGGGTCATGCCATTAGATGGGGAAAATGTTTTATTGTTTTTTGAGATGGCCCCACTCCAAGGAGGAACAATAGAGTAGCAAGGAAACTTGGGGTTCAGAGAGGAACTCTTTATTTCACTTATCATGGAGTGCCACTATTTTGGGGAAAGGTTAAAAGCCACTTACTTAGAGGAATTAGTATAGAGATCATCAACCAATTATCCACCTGGAAGGGTATGACCTTGTCACGGGTTGGAAGAGTGTGCCTTGTGAACTCGGCAATTACATCTAAGATTGTGTATTCTTTACCTCTTTATAGATGGCCTCTGGGACTCTTAAAGGAACTGCGGGGCATGATTCAGAATTTTTTATAGACTGGTTCTGTGCATGAGAGGAAGTTGGTTAGCATTTCTTGGAAGGTGTGTATTAAGCCTATTGAGTAGGAGGGACTGAGCATCAAGGATTTGAGAGTTTTCAATGATAGCATGATAGGCAAACTTACATGGAGACTACATAATAATAATGATCCTTCGTGTAATTTTAGGACTAGAAGGTTCAAGGAGAAGCTCATAAATGGCTACCCGCATTATCATGGATCCTCGGTTTTCCCAAAATTTGGACCTCCTTTAACGATATCATGATTCATACTAAATGGTTGTTAAGAAGGCACTCAAACTTGAATTGATGGACTACGTGCTCAGTTGATCATCCCCTTCAGAACAGAATGGTGATTCCTCTCGAGCGAATAAAGATAGAAATCTCAGAGTTCCTAGAGTTTCTCAATGTGTTAAGCTTCATCCCCACATTGGTGGACATAGATGCTCAAAATGCTACCTTCATGGATGGAGACATCCTTGTTTCGAAGGCCGGTGTCCATGGAAATGTTTTTTATAAGGATTATTTTAGGTTCAGAACTGAATGCTCCCGCAAAATTATATCTTGGATTGCAGTGTTCAAGGTTAGTTTCATTCAACCCTCACGCTTTATTCTATTATGGAAATTTTGGAAGGGGAAGTTGCCCACTTGTGAACATATGAGAATAAATGGGATGTGTGTTACCTCTTTTTGTTGCCTGTGCATGAGTGCTGGTGAGTATATCGATCACCTATTTTTTGAATGAACTATATCAAGATCCCTTTGGTAGTATGCATGGGTCGTCTATGAAATCGATTTCAACATTGGGCACTCGCTGGCGGGGCTTCTGTCCATCATTGGTAGCATTGGGCAGAGTGAGCAGGCGCATCACCTACTGCTTGCAGCCATTTCAGTAATCATTTACGCTATCTGGAGGGATCATAATCTTAGGATGTTCGAGGAGAAGATTCCTTCTGATTGTAATTGCATCATGTCTATGCATCGGGAGGTCCATTCTTCCGCAAATGTTTCGGTTGGTGTGATACATAATAGCATTCATGATATAAACATCCTCTATAGAATAAGAGTGGAGGGTAGGTCCAAGGCACCCCTGGTTCTTAAATATCTTCGTTGAATTACCCCTATTGATACATGGATTAAAGTGAATGTTTATGGCACAATTTTGGTTGCACCCGGACCTTCGGGCTGTGGAGGAACGTTTCGAACACATCGCGGTTTTTTCAAGGGCTTCTTTCATCATTATATTGGAATAGGGACTGCATATGAAGCTTAGTTGTAGGCCATCATTTATGTGGTCAAGTATGATATTTTTTATAATTTGCGTGATGTCTAGAAAAAATTTGACTCCTAGAATGTGGAGGCGACCCTAAATTTGAAAACGTGGAATGTTCAATGGAAGCTCTTACCAAATTGGGTTGAATGTTTGAGGCTCTTCCATCATCTCAACCTGCATGCCACACATGCGTATAGGGAAGCCAATCAAGTGGAAGATGCCTTGTCAAAGAGGGAGGTTCTGGAGTCAACCTCATTGTGGTCTTTGAAAACCCCTGATCATTGTAATATTCTTTTCTTTGCTGATATGTGTGGGGTTTTTCACTATCGGATGTGCTAGTTTCCCTGTATCGCCTAACAATGTACTCTCTTTTTCTTCTATAAATTTCTAGGATCAGGCTTTCCCAAGTTCTGGAACCTTCATTGGAATGTTTTTATGCTATTATGTAAGAGAATTTATTACATAAAAGTTTATTCATGGAAAATTTATATTTATATAAATATGGTTTGTTACAAAATATTTTATGAACACTTTTAGATTATTTAATTTTTCATGAGTATGTAAATAATTATTTAAACAATAATGTTTTATTTTTTAATATAGTAAAATTTCTTGTTGGGATTCATGAATTTAACAAGGATTAAATATTTATGATTAGTTTTATACCTCATAAAGATATTTGTTTTCTCATCTCATATTTTAAATTAGTTTTCATGGGGCCTAGGGATGATTATAAACTATAATGACATCTAGCTCTGAAATAAATAAAATTCACCTACAAAAAATGTCAATCATGAATGAAATAAGACTATGGACATAAGATTCCTATTTTGTGAAAAAATGGAAAGAGTTTTCTAGTATTCCCTCCTTAATGTAATGGATTTAAAAATTATCTAAAATAAAAAACCTAAAAGGACAAAGAAAAATAAAAAAGTTAAATACATTCAAATAAAACCATAACACTCAGTAGTAAAATTTTTGGCTCTTATATTGACATTTTTCCACACTATGTAGGATTTTTTTAGGTCATAGGGTGGGGTTTATCATTTACATTTTACATTTGTATTATAAAAACATTATCTAGGTAATTTTCTTTTTTTCCCTATGTATATTATTTATATTTTTCATATTTTTATGATAAAAATGGAATACATGTAAGTTACTAACACAAAATTAAATCCCATGAGAAATATGGGAAGTAATCTCGATAATCTATTGAAATTAATATTCAAGAATAAAATTGAAAATATAAAAATATAAACACACTAAACTATATTGATATTATTAAATTATTTTAATTTTTACATGAACACATACATTAATTTTATGAATATAAACTACATATATGATTATTATTTTTATTAATGAATCATGTTTAATTATAAAAAAATTGTTGATATAAGATCCCTGAATAGGAAATGATAGATCCGGTATTGTAAACATCATCTTTACATGGTTGAATTTGATATATATGTGGTGAAAAAAAATTCCTATAAAAAATTAAAAAAATTGATTAGAAAATATTGGATCAAATAAATTCTCAAAGACATTTTAGTTTTAGAAATTTATAGAATCAAGATAAACTCATAACATTATGGATTTATAAAAATAATGATCCTAAATACGAACATGATCTCACTTTATACAATGATTTCCTTTTTCCACATTAGGTCATGATCATAATCTATATGAAACCCTTGAATAAATAATTCATTCAACAATAATATTTTTAACATAGGGAAAATGAGAAATATGAATGGTGATCTCTAATTATCAATAATGTTAAATTTATGAATTATCTATAGAAAGCCATCATGGATTATAAGACGAGTATAAGGGTATGATGATATAATTAAGGAGCATGAGTTTAATATAATAATATTCATACCCATCAAAACCAGGACCATCAAACATAAAAACATTCATAGGGGTCTAATAAAGTAATGAGTCATCGTAATTAATACTCATGAGACATGGTATATCGATCATGATTATATAAAACATTATAAACTCATAGCATGAATAGATAAAACCTATTGGAAATTGGGAAACCAATATTCAAATCACATCATACAAATGGAATAACCAATATGGTGTACATCCATATCGGTAGTTCCCAATGTATTGGAGGGATATAACAGACCCACCTATCCATAGCTTATCATGGATGTAACAACCCAGGTACTCATTAAATAAATTTTTTCAATTTGGAATTAAACAAATAAATTCTTTATAAATGTATATTGAATATTATGGTATTTATATAATATAATTTATATATTAAAATATAATTGTAACATCACCGATTGATTTATAGTTATTTTCTTATATTTCAAAATATGATAGATTTATATAATTGAATAGGTAAATATATGTTATCAACATTAAAAATTAAATGTTTTTATTTTCGTGACACATAAACATTTATTTATAAATTTATAATTAATATAAGGTTTTAATATAAATTTTATATTCCTAAAATAGATTAATAAATTAATATTATTTATTCTTATGATTATAACTTAGTTTTATGAGACATTAAATAATATTTCAATGTGTCGTGTAGCTGGTTATTTTATTAAAATCATTATTTTCTTAATAAATATATAATCAAATTAAATATTTAAATTTAAATATTTAGAAAAATATTTTCATAAAATTATATACATTTTTTCAACATTTATAATTGGTTAGGGATATTTTTTCTAAAATAGTTAAATGATTGGTGAATTGTTAAATTCCGTAATTTATGGTATTTTAGAAATACATGAATTATTGAGTCAATGATGTTTAGCTGATATAAGAACGAAATATCAAGATATCCATCATTACTTTAAAATATTGAGTGATATTGTTTAAACTGTTCATATTCATGATCAAAAATAATAAACTAATGAATAGAATAATAAAAAAACACCCCTCTCCTGTGTTATAAAATACACAGCTGACTACCTCTACTCCTCACAATAAAAAATCCATGTGTCCATTTTTACATTGTACCCAATTACATTACCAAGCTTATTCCCAATATCCAAAACATTATGGAATCACAAAAAATGATAATAGAGGTCTATAATAAAGTTATCAATGAGAATAATTCAAGAGGGAAAATCATATTTCATTTTATTTTAATTTCATTTCAATTTATTTTCTTCTAAAATTATCTTTTACATACCCATATAAAATATAAATGATAACTATAGTATATTACATATAAAAGTATTTTATTTTATTAATACAATATAAAACATAAAGACTCTCATCTTCTCCACTTATTCTAAAAAATGAACATGTTTCTTATGATGTGTCGATTTTACGTCATCATTGACAATGCATATTAATTTTCTCTTAATTCCTTCATAAATGGTCATAAATCGATTATTATGGTTAAATAATATTTTATAATACATACTACAGGTTATGCAATGTTCTAGAACCAATATATAAATATGATATAAAATATAAATGATATAAGTTCGTGATGGTTGTAGGAAGTACCAAAATATGTTAAATCATTTTCATTAATATTTCATTTAATGAATCATAATAACATTAAAAGAAATAATTATATATGGAATCATTTAAAGTTCTTGGAAATTATTAATACCATTTCTTCCCACACCTTTAGTTTTTTCCAATAGTTAAAAACCCACTAATGAACAAACCATGGAAATAAAAAATTAATGACACCTAAAATAATAATACAATAAAATATTATCAATAAATGAGAGTAAATATCTTATAAAATATTCATATAATATATTAGAAATATTAATATAATTCTATAATAATTTAATTACACTTTTTAACCATTATAATAGATTTTTTAAAAGAATTGAATGAATTCAATCCCATGGAAATGGAAATTGCATTATTTTTTTAAATTTAAATTCAAAATATATAAAAAATAAATGTTTAAAAAACATATACTGAATTAATTGATTTCCCACATTTATAAATGATTGATTTTTTATTATTTATTTTGAAGATTAATATTTTATTTTTTTAAAAAATTCCCTCTACATGTGCGTAGTATTCCTTTGAAATTAGCTTTTTTATGAGGGATTGATTTCTATGATTAATGTATTCATGATTTATGATTTTGTTTTTGTTCTTGTAAAATTTTAATGACGATGGGTGGGTCCATAATATACATCCAAAACATTGGGTATTTTTAGGTTGGGAGTTGATTATAATGGTTATTCCATGTGTAACTACTAGGGTTACACCATAAGGTGGTCGTGAGAGTTAAATTATAATATATTCATGAGGGTTAAAAAATCACATGTTATCCATAATGGTTAAAATAATAAGAAATTATTTCGACAATTTTCCGATAATGATTATTTAATTTTTTAGGCCTTATAGAATTTATTTTCATTGGGTACACTTATAATTCATTATAGGTGATAAGTCAATCATTGGGAAAATTATTTCATATGTTTATAAGTATTCAGAGACTAACCATTGTTTTTGTTTATATCATTTGAAAAAAAATTTTTGTTCATCTAGAGTTTTAAAATGTTTTTAACAGGGTTCTATCGATGGTTATTATAAATGAAGAATCCAAAATGAATGTTGTAATGAATTTTCAAAAAAATATTTCATGTTTTTTAAAAATAAACATTATGGAAGGAATAAATAATATTTTAGTAGTACCCACATTGTATTGTTATGGGCTGATATGTATGAATTATGTCATAATTCCCTAAATAATAAATAAAAACCATATTTGGTAATGTATGAAGGTGAATTCTAAAATTATTTACAATTTTATGTAATGTTTATGGTAAGGTCCTTATAGATTCTATCAGATCATTGTTTAGATAAAACTAAATATTTAAATGATGTAAATAGAATAAAATAAATTATTTTTGACTTATATTTATGTTTAAATGATATAGAATTATTATATTAAAATTTGGCATTATGTATGATCTGTCTGTTCAGAATGGGTTTCCATAGAAGAAAAATGGAAGATGATGTAGGGAGGCACCGAGAGGATGATATCATTCTAAATATGATACTAGGAATCGTGGTAATTGGAATCCAGTAGTTTGTGATAATATTTCATTAGGTTACACATGCCATAAATAATGGAATAATCCATGTAAGATAACATATTGAGCTACCAAAAAGGATCATGAAAATGTGTAATATTTTATGACAAACATTGTCCTACTTTTAGTTGATCCACTTACCTAGTTGTAGATAACAGGTGTATTAAATAACAATAGAATAAATTTGATATCATGGGTGTTTATTTAATACAATGGTTATTTTTTTTATTTATTTTTTTAAATATGAATTCGATGATTAGTTTTCAATTGTCCAAAATATTAGGGAGAGCAAGAAGATTAAGACATTAAATGGGTTGAATTGTTTAATTTATTCATGAAAAAATATTTTCTTAGGGCGGTTCAGCATTGGATGGAAAAGTGATTCTATGGATTGAAACAAATAGAGGATGATTAAGTGCTAATGTGTGAACAAAACTTCACTCGAATGGAATTGTTCACTCCAAATATTATTCATAATCTTGATAGTTAATCGATAATTTTCATACAGTATTGAACCCAAAATTTCAAAGGGAAATAGCCTCTCATGATTAAAAATATTAAGAGAAACATGCTTGTTGTGATTTGAGGTTTGAAAATAAGATTTATGGGGATAATGGGTACATTGAAAATACAATATAGAAGGTCTAGAAGGACAAAAATGGGTAAAAGGCATTCGTTGTTATATAGCGGTATGAATGTATAGATTCCAATTTGTGGGGAGTGTGGTAAAATGTACACAAGGGAATTACATAACAAAAACATGAAGTATTTTTGGTGTTATAATATTGGAAATATGACCTGAGAAATCAATGAAAAGGATGTTATATTTAATTCTAATAATCACATTATAATGTTTCTTAAATGTGCTGAGAGGGGGCATTTTGAAAATATATTCTCAAATAATGATATTAATGATAGAAAAATACCATATTATTAGAATAATGGTGAAATGAATCAATTTTCAAAAATACCTATTGATGTTGGGACTTCCAACGTAGTGTTATGAGGTAAATTGTTTTTTACTCTTATTTTTTAATTGTCTTTTTTGATAAAACGTATGTACATTCCTTTATTTCAATGACATTTTTTAAAATAAAATTTTTACCTAGTAAAATTAAACCATAAATTATGGTTAAAACACCATAGAAAACTTTTAATTAAATAAATGAATTATAAGAATACATTTTTTATTTTACATGGAATAAAATTACTTTATACCCTTGTTTTTTTATCTCTGACTACAATTTTTTTATTTTTGGTATGGATTGGATTTCTGTTTATCATTAAAAAATTTAATATAGATCTAAAGATTTTATTTAGTAAATATTTTAAATTTTTATAATGATTGAAATCATATCGTTGATAACATATTAGGAAGATGATAAACTATTAAAAGATGGAAATAAAATTTATCTTTCCCATATTGTTGAAAACAAGTGAATTGTTTAGGTTGATGACATATTAGTGGTTACATGTTTACTAAATGTTTTTTCAGATGATTTTCCTATTTTTATACTTTATCCAAAACTTGAATTTACCATTAAATTATTTATTGAGGCTAATCCAATATCAAAACCCCTTCCCCAAATTCTCAAGTGTAACTTCTGGAATTAAAAAATAGTTACATTAGCTTCGCAATAAAGTCTCCATTAATTCTAGAACATCACCACAATGTGATCTAGTTTAGTTCAATAAAAATAAATATATTTTAACGGGGATTTTCATTTATTGTAGTTATTTTAACAACATTATCATTAATAAAAATTAGAAACTTTCTCATATCGATGAATTGTTTGGTCAGCACTTGGGACCTCAATATTTTTATAAAATTTTCCTGAGATTTAGGTACCATAAACTGAAGGTTAAATAGGATGACATTATAGAAATAGAAATCCAATAAATATAGGATCATTATGAGTTTTTTATGACATTTAGTTTGAAAAATTACACAATAGTATTTATGGATCTCATGAATAGAATCGTCCGAAAATACATTGATAAGTTTGTCAATTTTTTTAATGATATTTTGGTTTATTCAAAAATTTATTAGGATCATGAAAAACATCTAATTTTGTCATAATAAAAAAAATAAAATATGTTATATGAAAAACATGGAAAAAATAGTTTTTTACTTGCATCATATTTATTTTATTGGAGACATTGTCAATATAGATGGAATAACAGTAGATCCCGTGAAAATAGAAGTGGTTGATTAAATCCAGAGAACTAAGAATGATAAATACATTACTTTTTCCATGGATGAGTAGGTTATTAATAACCGTTTTTAAAAAATTTCATAGTTATCTACACAATTAAATATGTTACCACAATATGGATTTAAATTTATTTGGATTGAATAGTGTGATGTTTGTTTTAAAAAACTAAAAATAAGATTGTTGAATTCTCTAGTTTTGGATCCACCATTCAGAAATTCTTATATTTTTATCTATAATAATACTTCTATGAAGGAACATTTTGGTATTCTTTTCCATAATGATCTGGTAATTTATTATGCTTCAAGACAAAGGAAACCCATGAGTCAAATTATCCCACCATGATCTAGAATTATAATATATGGCTTTGTATTTAATAATTTATATAAATAATTTATATAGTGAAAAGTGGAAAATATATAGTAACCATAAAGGTTTAAAGTAATATTTACTCAAATGTAATGAAACATGAGGAAAATAATATGACTATAACTAATCATGGATTATGATTTAACTGTAAGTTATCATCTGAGAAAATAGAACAATGTTGATGATTCCATGTGTTGAAAACATCATGCATAATAAAAAATAATATATCTATAACATGACCCCTAGGTTTATGATTTGATAAATTTTTGAATTCAAAGTTATTGGTGCAAGAAATTCCCTTTTATTCATGTGTCAGTGAATTCCCCTCTCTTAGAAAGAATAAAGAAAGCACAAAATGAAGAAAATGAGTTATAGAAGAAGCTATAATTGGATAAAAAAGGTAAGCTATCTGAATTTAAATTTGATAAATACAATTTATCAAGATATAGAAAGTTCTTTTCTATTCCATGTGATTCTTAGATGAAGAGTGAATTGTATACTTAAGTGCCCAGTTGTCTATTTTTAGTTCATTATGGAAGCCCTATGAGGTATAGAGTCCTTGGGGATTATTACGTGTGGGATGGGATGGAAAGAGAAACATATAAATTTACAATGAAACTGTTTAGTTTTTGATAGTTTAATGAAATGTGAAAACTACAAAATGGGGCGCTTGGGGATTTTCCATTAGAAAAAAAGAAATATGAAAATTTATACATGGACATTGAGGTGGGAATACCAATGTATTCATAACCTAAAAATGAAACTTGGGTTACTATTGATAAATTTACAAATCATCACATTTTCAAACTATTTGAGATTGTATTTCATTAGATAATGATTCTTATCTATACCTAAAAGTGTTTTTCCGAATACAAATTGTTTCTATTTTTATTGTATCTCACTGTGATCTCATGTTCTCTTCTATCATTTGGATTGTACTTAAAAATTCATTTGGAATTGAATTTAATTTTGTCACCTTTTTTTATCTCCAATCTGATAAACATCCCAAGAGAACAATTAAGTAATTTGAATACATTATATGAGCTTGTTCACTGGATTACTGGGTATGTTTGGATCAACATCTTTATTTAGCAACATTTTTTATAGTAACTATTTTCATTAAAACATACATATGGAACTATTTGAGGCATTTTATAGTAAGTGATTTAAATCTCCAATATTTTTGTATAATCTTTTCTAATGGAATTTAATAGGGCCATAATTAGTAGAGGACGTGGGTTAGAAAGTGATGATGATCAAGCAACATATGAGGGAAACTAAGAGTAGGAAAAAAATTTATCTAGATTAGAGGACGAAAGCCTTTTCTTTGAAGGCAGCTGATCATGATTTCCTTAAAATCAATTGTTAATAAATTTTTATGTGTTTTTGTATGAAATAAAGGATCATTCTTTGATTTGTGGGACCATGTTAAAACTAGGAGAATTTTGGATGAGTTTCATACTGAGCTTTTTTTTGAGTTTATTTTCGTTACACAATGTTTTTCATGTTTTGATGTTAATAAGTTAGGGTAGAAATTCATCTCATGTTTTGAGCCAAAAATTAGTTCACCTAAAAGAGAAACACTCTTATTAGGAAAATCATATTCAAATTCTTGATCATAGACAGAATGTGTTTTGATGAAAGGTAATTCTCCAGGTTCAAATTTTATGGATAAACAACATCGTTGAAGAAGAAACATGGGTATTGAAAAATTATATGAGGGAAATGAATGCTTACTAGTTTAATATGTGAATAAAAATACTGAGAATTCAATTTTTATAAGGGGGATAATGTTACAACCCAGATATATATATAATATTTTTCATTCTAGAATTAAATAGTTAAATAAAATATTGATATATAATGAAAAAATATATATTAATATGAATCAATTAATTTATACAAATAGAATTTCAACATCATCTATGAAAGAATAAATAATATTAATGGATCTTATATGCGATTGTATTATATATTTATATCATGGAATATGTAAATAAATATTTTAAATGTGACAAAAAATGTGTTGGAATATTTGTGACACAAATATTCTGAATTAAAAATTTTGTAATTAATATTATGATTTAAAATAGACTTTATCCTATTAAAATATACTATTAAATTAATTTTTCTTCATAAGATTATAAGATTATTATGTGAGACAATATTTAATGTTTCAAAGTGTCTTAAAATAAATTATACTACTGAAATTATAATTTTAATGTAAATGATGGATTTATTTAAAAACTAAATTTCTAATGTTTAGAAAATTATTTTAAAAAATTATAGTCTAATTTTAAATTCTAAAAATTGAAATTTATATCAGATTAATTTTTGAGATTTATTTAAATTTTTTTTAGTAAATAATGAAATGAGGTAATTTATGGTATTGAAGAAATACAAAAATTATTGAGTCAAAGATGATGAATGTATGATTTAAGACCAAAATCATGAACAAAAATTAATTTTTTTATATATTTAGTGATAAGGTTCAAAATATTCAATGTCTTGATCCAAAATAACAATCTAATTAAAAACTAATCAAAATAGAACCTCTATACTTCACTATAAATACCAGACCTCACAACCACTTCTCCTTAAACCTATAAAGCCGTGTTCTACATTTATATTCTACCCAATTTCTCTCCCAAGACTATTCCCAATGTCCAATACCATTTGGTCTCACAAAAATGAAAATAAAATACCTTAAGGGGGTCATCAAGAAGAAGAATTCAAGAGATGAAATCCACTATCATTTTATTTTATTTTGTTTTCAATTTCATATTTTTTCTTATTCCATCCCCACCTACCCTGATCTAAGTTACATTATAAATCCATTGCTGCACATACAATCGAATATTTTTATGTTAATGTATTATTAAGCATCAACCAACTCCTCTTCACATATTCATCTGTGGAAGTCAATACTACAAAAAAGGGCAACGGAAGTGCCACCTAATATCAGCGCTAAGAAAAAACCACTGATAAAGAAACCTTGTATCAGCGCTAAAATTGTACCGCTGATAAAGGTATTCTTTATCAATGCTTTTCTAGCACTGATAAAGGGATGCCTTATCAGTGCTAGAATTTTAGTACTAATACATGGTATCCATTATTAGCGCTAAAAAAGGAATGACAAAGAGATCATTTATCATTGCTAGGAAAGCGCTGATAAAGAAGGCATGTATCAGCGCTAAAGTGTTAGTGCTCATACTAGAAGGATTTATCCGCGCTTTTTTAGAGCTGATAAAACCGTGGTCCCATATTTTATAAAATCGGTTGCACAATGTTCTCGTTTTATCATGTCCTAATTCTCTCACTGTACTGAAACACTATGACTCCCCTCTGCTGCCCCTAAGCTTCGCGTTGCTGAACCTCCACCACCCACGATCTTCGCATTGTCAGAACATTGCCTCTACCCCTTCTCCAAATCCTCCCCCTCAAACCCCTTCGGCGGATCCTCCTCCCCGAAAACCCTACAACTCCCCTTCTTCTCTCAGCCCTACTCCCCGCGAACCATACTCCTCCATTTCCCTTTAGATGGCAGCTCCTCCCATGTACCTCCTCCCATGAACCTCCACCTATAGAAGTTTCAAAGTTTTTGGTAAATGATTCAATGATTTTAGATTATTATATGATTTTGATATGATTTCTTAGTTTCATTGGTTATTCCCATGCTATATCTTCTTAAATTTGAATTTGTTGTTTTTTTAATGGATCCCCATGATACCCCATATTCTACCTCTATTAAGATTATATCATCTGTTATGATTGTTTATGACAGTATCAAATGATAAAACTATATTTTTTTTCTTCCTCATTAGTTCATTGCGGATTTTATTTTTTGAGAGAGCGGGTTATCTTTGGTCTGAGTGATAGTGACTTATTATGTTACATATGGATTTTTGGATATGTGCTTTCATAATAATATTTCCCTATAAATGAAATTTTCTCCCATATTTTTTTTGAGTTGTGCTCTTGATTTTGATTATGTTAATCATGCACACATATTGGATTAAGATTTTTCATTAGTCTGTTACTATTTTTGTGGAATTATAATATACTGGGTAACCACTATTGTTTTTTTTTGTGTTAGTAATTTATTATTTTGTGTGTTTAATTATTTTTATTCAGAGGAGTATCATTTAGTTGGGAACCTATTTTATTATTTTCCCCTTACAAACACATAGTTTCAGAATGTAGTGATAGTTTTTTAGAATATATCTACATGTTATTAGCTTTTAGACCTTTTTTCAAGGTGTTCATTTATTTTTTAGGTCATTATATATAATAATAAATGTTTCCATGCCATTAAATTACCATTTATGTTTGGGGTCCCTCATGATTGATTGAAATATTAAAAATGGTAATACTTTTAATTTCACATTTCTAAATTCAAAATGAAAAATCTATTAGTGAGAAGAAATTTGGATAGTTATTCATCTTTTATAACTATTTTCTTGTTATTAGTGTTGTATTTTTGAATCTTTTTGGAGATGGACACCTCTCTTACCCTACCTTGCATGATCAAGCTATGGGTGTAGGACTCATTATACTGGACACAAGAGATCATCTAACATATTTTCCCTATGTTTTTCTCCCACTATATTGTTTAAGAGAATTCACTTCAGGTTCGTAGAAGGTGACACCTCGGGTACCGACACCCCCCCAAGATCTTGATCAATAGGGATAGGTTGTCTCCCCCACTCGGATGTCTCTCAGATGGATTCCGTGACATCAGTAGGTGTTCCAATGATGGTTTCCCCCTCAGAGCCCACCCAATCCTTTGAAATGTCTTCCCCCTCCTCTCTCGTTGACGCCATGTAAATCTACCAAGCCCTTGTCCTCTCCATTCCAAATTATTTTCCTCCATTTTGGTTTTGCGCAATTGTTCCCCCCTTCTTTCCTTCATGCTATCTAAGTGACTTTTTCTGGCAGTACACTTTTATTGCATGATGCCCAGACCACCAAGCTTTCTAGACATGCCACCCCTACCTCCATCTCTGTCCTTCTCCCTTGCTGAGGTTACTAACTGCTTCTCTGAAGTGGTGAGGCCCCTTCTTAGCAGTGTTTCTTCTATCTCCCTAGGCTCTATGCCTGTCATCCAGCTCCAAATACTTATGGATCTAGAGAAAACTCACTCACCATCCCCCAAGTTTCATTACCCATCCTTCCCATGACCCTTTGGATCCCAATCTCCCACTCATAGGAAGCTTACCAACCGGAAGGGATTATGATCATGTTCAAAATCAAGGGACCTCAATGAGAAATCATGCTCCGACATCGAAATTTCTAGTATCTCTAGATCCAATGCGAGAGCATTGTCCTACCAATAATCATTATCTTTATATGTAATGCTCAGAGACTTATTGAACATGTTAAATCAGACTTCCTAACTATAGAAATCAAAAAGCATAATTTCATTGTTGTTGTTGTCAAAAAACAAAAAAAACATATAATAATCATATAATTATCCAGGATGATTATGTTTCATGGATTTCAACACTCTGACCCCTCCAATAGACACAAATGGGTATTTTGGAATAATAAATATGTTGTTGAGGATGTTCAAGATTGCAATCAATTCATCACTACCCAGGTGTCCAATGGTGACACCTCCCTCCTTATGACTTTTGTTTTTGAAAGCTCTAACCCTATTCAATGTTAATCTCTATGGAGTGAACAAAATAAATTTGATCCCAACGACCATCCATAGTTTTTTTGGGGGTGACTTTAATTTCATTTCATGCCCAAAGAAAATGAATGGTAGAAGGCCATTCCAGAAGAAGGCCATCATGGAGTTTGTTTAGTTCATGTCTAGGAAGGGCCTCATTGATCTCAGCTTCTCAGGTGACAGTTTCACCTGGTGGAACAACTACAGGGGTCATCACCAGTTGTGGAGTCTATTGGATAGGTTTCTAGACAACATTACATACACTAACATATTCTCAAATACCATGTTTTCCATATTTCTTGAGGTATTATGAACCACTCCCCCCTCTTGGTTTCCATTTCTTGTTGGAATGATCATCAGGAATGGTTTCACTTCTACCAGCTGTGGGTTAACATCCTAGGGTACCAGGACATAGTTTGTAAAATATGGCATTAACCATTGTAGATGTATTGGGCCACCTTCAACCTCATTGAACTGACCTCGAACCCCGATAGATGCATGTTCACCCCATCCTCCTCAGAAACCTTCACCACTTGGGACTATTGTTCCATATGGGATTCTTTAGAGTATTCTGATAGATATAAGGATAACTTGGGTTTATTGGATTATTAACACCAGTGTGATATTTATGTGTGACTATATACATATTATATTTTCTAATTATTTATTACACACCACCACTTGAGTCATGTAACCTGATTGAAATCCATATGGGTACTTTGGTTCTGATGTGGATATGATTTTTTATGTGTTTGTGACATGTGTATGTGTGGATATATGGGTATTTAGGAATGATGACATTGAATGTAGGGCATAGACCTAAGAGTGGTAGATGTATCAATCTTGATCATTCTTTTGTTTGGACTGGGGTGATTTGAGGAAACAATAAGGAATCTAAAGTAATTATATTTAATGAATTCCATATTGTAGAGATTATGAGAATCTTTTCTTTACATATAGAGTTGGCTACTGGTTTTCATCCATATGCATTTTAGGTTGGTGAGGTATAAAAGGATGGACTAGTTGACCATTGAAGGGTTGACTCTATAGATGAGGATGAGCCATAGAGGATGATGACATGTGAGTTTTACCATCTATGACACAAGGGATTATCCCCAAGACCCCCTTTGTGTTTGGAAACTATGTTGATTTTGTTTGGGGGTCTATCCTGGTTTTATTGATTTCCAGATCATTATTGGAAATTCTTAAACTCTATTAATATCTATTTTTATATGGAATTGGTTCTATTATCCTTTATTTGGAAGTATTTTTTTGTGTACTTGAAGTATAAAAAATAATATTTGAGATTCAAATAGGATGAAGATAAAAAAATATTGGATGGATTCTCATCGTTTGATAGTAGAGAATGAGAATATAGTTATACAGTTCATCATGTTTTCAAAGGATCAAGCAAAGGATCCTTCTCAAATCCTTTTTCCATGATTACGTTGTATTTATTCTAGACTAATTACCCCACTAGAGTTGGAAGAACCTTTGATATGTCACAGAATATATCGGAGGTATAAATGTTGGAATAACCACAAAGAAAAAGAAAATGTAGCTACTGGCTGGGACAAAACTGCGTTTTATGGATCATCAAATATGAATACAAATATGGATAATGAGGAAGACCGTATGGAGGATGTGATTACAGATGTCAATGATGACGAAGATCGTATTGAGTAAATGACAAATACAATTGGAGATGAACTTTGTGATTGCCCAAAATTGTTTGAGAAGTTAAATAGTTGTTGAAAGACTCCATTGTATGCTGGTTGCACCATGTATACAACATTGTCAGTTGTACTGAAGTTGTATAAATTGAAAGAAGGCAATTGATGGAGTGATGTCAGCTTTACAAAACTAATTTCTCTCTTGAATGACATGCTCCATGAAGATAATGAGCTCCCAAGCTAGAAAAATGAACATAATGAAGATAGTACCAAGTGTGTATGTATTATCTTATAGTGGTTACGTAATTAATGGTTATACAATCTATACAAATGAACATGATGAAGATAGTACTACGAAAAATAGTAGAGTTACACTAGTGGCTGAAGCGATGCATGTCTTTGGATGTAAGGACATAAATCCAATAATTGAAAATATGTCATACTTTGGCATTATCAAACTAATATGGGATTTGGATTATACGACATTCCAATTGCCGATTTTTCTATTCAAATGAAATGATAACAATAGTGGTGTTAAAATATATGTATGGGAATCTGTGAAAGTTTATTTTAGTAAATAAGGGTAAAAAGATGAATAGTTTATAATGGAATAACAAGCGGTTCTTGTTTTTCATGTTCCAGATCTAGAAAACCGAAAGTGGTCGATTGTTCTGTTATCATCCAAAACTACTAAAGGTTCCAAAGAAAGTTTAGTTGATGACGATCCATTCAGTGGTACATCGCAATAATTTTGGAGAGGTCCCAACGTAGATGATGTTTTATATGATAGAGGAGTCCGCAATGAAGGGAATCAGATAATAGATAGAGGTTTCAAATCCCTTCAGCCATTGAAAAAAATAAAGGGAGTTCAATAAATAGGTTATATTTTGTTTGTAATATAGATATTGTTATCTCATGTTATTATCTTTTCATTAATAAATTTATGTAAACTAAATTAACTATTCAACCAGTTTAGCAGATAATGACTTCTTCACATTCTAGTGCTTCTAACCTTGAGGCCGAACAAGTCTCTCAAGCTGTTGCTACTACGAATGCTGCTGCTCCTGCTTCTCTTACTACTGCTCCTGCTCTTACTCCTGTTGTTGCTCCTGCTGGTCCTTCTACTACAGATCCTGTTTCTCCTAGTGTTGAGGTCCAACAACCATCAGTATATGTCATTGTTATAATTTCAGATGAAAATATAGATGATGTTGATATCGATGAAATGGTCGGGAATGAAGGATCGATGTCGCAAAAACCACAGGTGCATCGTAGTTTTAAT
Organism: Viscum album; assembly: GCA_963277665.1. Taxonomy (NCBI): domain Eukaryota; kingdom Viridiplantae; phylum Streptophyta; class Magnoliopsida; order Santalales; family Viscaceae; genus Viscum; species Viscum album. Next base: position 1,387,876,384 of record OY728126.1, on the reverse strand, counting down.
GTTTTAGCCAAAGTTCTAAAGGTGAAAAGTAAGGGCATTAAATTTGATATTGGATAGAATTCATGAGGCCAACATGTGAATCCAAACAAGTCTATGTTTAGTAGTTACATTGGAGTTTTCAATCGGCAACGCGTGCCAATTGAGATAGATTCATGGCACCATGTTGTGTCTGGGATGAAGGATGTGATCTGGGAAGACATTATGGTAACATTATGAATTTATTTCATTAATTTACTAGCTAATAAAATAATGAAACAATGTCTTACTCTTCTCAATCTCTTGTAGAGTACATTTATAGTAGATGATTCACCCAAGGATTTTGTACTAAGGCTTGTAGGAAGCATTCATCGAGGTTTCACACTATTTTAACAAGATGTCACCTGAATGATTCCAAAGTTAATATAAACCAGTACCCACCCATTCTCTACACTATCATGATATCCCAAGAAGAATTGGATGCATTTTTTAACCATTGTGGGGATGAGAAGATTCAGGTGCATTGTGGGTGATAATACGTTCCTTGAGGATACATGTATTCATCACCTTCATTGTCAATATTTCATTTATGAAACCGCAAATCTATAATGAAAATAAAAAACATGATTCAAAACCAACATACCCCTATCGTAAAGCAAGGATGGGGTATGCATCACATGAAAAGAAAATGGTACATATTTTATATTTACATTAATATTGGTAGTTTCCAACAAATAACATCATAATTATATTTTTATGTTTATATGTAGATTAATTAGTCTAAAACCAATGAAACTTCCATCCCACATCATGAGCTTTGGAAGGAGGCACGTGTGAATATGTAAGGGAAGATAATAGATGAGAACACACAAAATGTGTGGGAAATTTGGGTAAGTGTGACATAACGATAAAAAGATATGTTTTAAATTGTTATTACATAAAAATAATTAGTTATTTTCCTATATCTGGAAGTCACAGGAATCAGCTACTCCTGTAGTGGATGCTGAACTATTATCGACAACTTTGAAGCACCCAGAAATATACGGTCATGTTAGAGGTGCGGGATTTGGGGTGACACCTCGAGTATATTTTGAGAAGAAAAAAACGGATAATAGAGATAAAACATCGAAACAAATGGGCGAAAGACTAGAAACCCTTGAGGAATGATTGTAATGGCAGGGAGAGTTGATAGTAACTTTTATGTGTAGGAAGCAAGGAGAAAAAACAACTCTGGAACAACCTGCACATGAAGATCCCACCCCACACCCCACCAGCTTTGAGGAGATCCATTCACCATAAAGAATTATATTAGTCGTGGTAATCAATATTCTAATAATTGATCCCATGAAATGTTAATTAGAAAAATACTGATTCTTTTCATGTACTAATATTCTACAGGGTGATAATGATTGTGATTTATATCTGTCAACACCCACCTATCACCTTGTAGCGAGGGCTACAATGTTCAACATCCCAGATGACATGTTGCATGATAGACCACATCCGAAAGATCATCTGAAAGTGATGATTACTATAGCTCATGAGCCAAATGTTGAGCTACCTATTCCACCTGATAATGATTATATTCGTACGGTCAGAAAGGCTATTGGGACATTCATTGCATGGGCGTCACAACTTGTAAAAGTACATGCGGCCAACTATGTATTTATTTCCTTTTTTAAGCTAACCCTTTAACAATTAATGAAAAAAGGGACTGAACCAATGAATGTTTTTATAGATGGAGAAACGGAAGGGGGTGAAAAACAGCGGTTCAAACCCATTTAAAGAATCGACCAACCAATCCCATAGAGCTAATGAAATCACAATAACACCACATGTTCTCTATCCACATTTACTATAATTTAAAACTCATGTGGATATGAAGCTAAGAGCTGGTGGTAGTAATATAGTTGTTTTCGAAGAGAATATATACGGAGAGAAAATTCAATATTTCGTTGCAGCTAAAAATGTAAATGAGATCCTTGAAAATGGTTGGCTAGGCAGCACAGTTGTAAATATATGTATATGAGGCATGTTTTTCTGAATAGATTTTCGAAAGGATAATATAATGTGAAAATTATGACTAAATGCATTTTAAATTGTTCACAGACGTATATAGGAATAACATTTGAAGGAATTTTCCCATGAGACAAAATTTGGACTCGTTAGTCCTCATACCACATCATCACATCTAATGAAAATAGAGCCATCAAAATAGAATGAAATAGTGAACGGATTGCTTAAAAAATTTGATTACAAGATTACATATGATATACTCTTCTTAATACCAACCATGCAGGGGAAAACCGCTAAGATTAAAGCTTATTTATTATATTTTGACGTCTTTTATTACTTATTCCTATTTGTTTTTTTACGAAACATTGGATGCTAGTTGTGGTGAACTTGGATACTCAAAAGATTTATTTTCTGGATTCAAAGCAAGGATATCCATCAAATAGACTACCCATGATGGAGTTTTTGAATATGTAAGACACTACATCCTACGTTTTAGGTTTGAATATTAAGGATTCTGTTATGATAGGGTGGTGTCTCATTATTATCTAAAAAAGGAATGAGGACAGGGGCTACGCATAAGGATGCAAACAAGTACTACATCTGGACAAATATTAGGGAATATATAATAATGTTTCACTATCCAAACACTTCTCAACACTAGTTACATGTTCTCATAATGATCATTTTTTTGCAGCGTACAAAAAAACAAACGATAATGATTGGGGTTAATATGTTTGAAAATTTAAGAAAGATATTGTTTTTCATCAACAAACAAGAATCCCTAAAAAGGTTTTTCAAAAACAACTACTAGTTCGATTAATTCATTTATTAATTTGTTACTTTTATATTTTACAGTACTACTCTTACTACTAAAAATCCTCATAATCACAAGACAATATAGATATGTTCAGAAATGATTGTTCCGCATACCTTAGTGCAGATTGTACACAAATAACATGAAAATCTGACTTAAGGACGTGTACAATGGCGATCATTTTTGAGAGGGGTTAAGGGGATCAAAAGATGACACATTGTTGTATGTAAATGTTCATAGGAATATTGTAATTGTTATTAAATTAAATATCCTTTCTCCAATGAGTCCATTTACCATTTTAACAGATGATATGCACCAACAACATGCAAGAATGATGAACCACACAAAGGGTCTCTTTTTTTTTAAAATGGACACAATTTGAAGTGAAAACAACAAATAACCGACAAAAATATGGCCAGACACATTTGGATTGTGTTGATCCTTTAGGATAATGATTCACAGGTGCGTTGGGGATGTATACGAGTCAATCATGCCTCAATCTGAGGCACGGTGTCGCCGGTACCACTCAATGGGTCTCTCTTTTGTTTAAAATGGACACAATTTTAAGTGAAAACAACAACTAACTTACGAAAATACAACCAAACACATTCGGATTTTGTTGATCGATTAAGATAATGATTCATGAGTCCATTGGGAATGTGTACAAGTCATACCTGCCTCTATCCGAGGCACAATGTGCTCGGTACCACTCAAAGGGTATCTCTTTTGTTTAAAATGGTCACAATTTGAAGTGAAAACAACAACTGACGTAAGAAAATCTGAACAAATGAATTTTTATTGTATTGATACTTTAGTAGTATGATCCATGGGTTTTTTGTGACATGCACGAGTCATCCTCGCGTCAATCCGAGGCACGGATTGGCCGGTACCACTCAATGGGTCTCTCTTTTGTTTAAAATTGACAAATTTTTAAGTGAAAACAACAACTACCCTATGAAAATCCGACCAAAAAAATTCGAATTGTGTTGATACTTTAAGATAATGATCCATGGGCGTGTTAGGGATGTGTACGAGTCAACGCTGCTTCAATCATAGACATGGTGTGTCCGGTACCACTCAAACGGTCTCTCTTTTGTTTAAAATGTACGTAATTTTAAGTGAAATCAACAACTGACCCACATAAATCTTAACAAACGCATTCTAATTGTATTTATCTTTCAGTAGAACGATCCATGGGTCCTTTGTGAAGTGTATGAGTAATTCTTGCCTCAATCCGAGGCATGGTGGGGCCGATACCACTCAATGGGTCTCTCTTTTGTTTAAAATGGACATATATTTAAGTGAAAACAACAACTAACCTCGGGAAATCCAACCAAATACATTCATATTGTGTTGATAATTCAATAGAATGATCCAAAGGTGCATTGGGGATGTGTACGTGTCTACCCTGCATCAATCCGAGACACGGTGTGGCCGGTACCACTCAAAGGGTCTCTCTTTTGTTTAAAATGGACTAATTTTGAAGTTAAAAAAACAAATAACTTGCAGAATTCCAACCAAAAGCTTTAGTATTGTGTTGATTATTTTTGATAACAATCCAAGGTTGCGTTGGGGATGTGTATGAGTCAACCTCGCCTCAATCCGATGAACGATGTGGTCGATACCACTCAAAGGGTCTCTCTTTTGTTTAAAATGGACACAATTTTTAGTAAAAACAACAACTGACCTACGGAAATCCGACCAAATGCATTCATATTGTTGGACCATTTAGGAGAATGGTCGACTAGTCCTTTGTGACGTGTATGAGTCATCCCTACCTCAATCCGAAGCACGGTGTGGCTAGTACCACACAAAGGGTCTCTCTGTTGTTTAAAATGGACAAAATTTTAAGTGAAAACAACAACTGACCTACGTAAATCCTATAAAATTCTTTAATATGGTCTTTTTTCCTTTATTAGAACGATCCAAATGTACATTTTGACATGTACGAGTCATCTTAGCCTCAATTTGAGGAACGATGTGGCCGGTACCACTCAAAGGTTCTCTCTTTTGTTTAAAATGGACAAATTTTTAAGTGAAAACAACAACTGACCTACGAAAATCCTACCAATCACATTCAGATTGTGTTTATACATTAAGATAATGATCCAAAAGTTCATTGGAGATGTGTACGAGTCATCCCCACCTCAATCCGAGACACGGTGTTGCTGGTACCACTCGAAAGGTCTATCATTTTTTTAAAATGGACACAATTTTAACTGAAAACAACAACTGACCGACAGAAATCCAACGAAACAAATTATTATTGTATTGATCCTTTAGGATAATGATCCATGGGTAATTTTTGATGTTTACGAGTCATCCCCGCCTCAATACGGGGCATGGTGTGGCCGGTACCACTCAAAGGGTCTCTCTTTTGTTTAAAATGGACAAATTTTAAATGATAACAACAACTGACCTACGAAAATCCAAACAAACAAATTTAGATTATGTTGATCATTTAATAGAATGATCCATGGCTGCGTTGGGAATATGTATGAGTCAACCCTGCTTAAATTCAAGACACGGTGTGGCCGGTACCACTCAAAGGGTCTCTCTTTTGTTTAAAATGGACACAATTTTAAGTGAAAACCACAACTAACAGATAGAAATCTGACCAAACACATTCAGATTATATTGATCCTTTAGGAGAATGATCCTAGGGTTTATTTTTGACGTGTACAAGTCATCTCCACCTCAATATGAGACATGGTGTGTCCCGTACCACTCAAAAGGTCTCTCTTTTGTTTAAAATGGACACAATTTTAAGTTAAAACAACAACTGACCTACGGAAATCCAACCAAAAACATTCATATTATCTTGATACTTTTTGAAAACGATCCAAGGGTCCTTTTTGAAATGTAAGAGTCATACCTGCCTCAATCTGAGGCACGGTGTGGCAGGTACCACTCAAAGATTCTCTCTTTTGTTTAAAATGGACATATTTTTAAGTGAAAACAACAACTGACCTACGAAAATATGAACAAACGCATTAGGATTGTGTTTATCATTTAATATAATGATCCACGGGTGCATTGGGGAAGTTTAAGATTCAACCCCGCCTCAATATGAGGCACAGTGTGCCCAGTACAACTCAAAGGGTTTCTCTTTTGTTTAAATGGTGACAATTTTATGTGAAAACTACAACTGACCTACAGAAATCCGACCAAACACATTCAGTTTGTATTTATCCTTTTGGAGAATGATACAAGGGACCTTTGTGACATGTATGAGTCATCGCTGACTCAATCTGAGGCACAATGGAGACGGTATCACTCAAAGGGTCTCTCTTTGGTTTAAAATGGACACAATCTAAAGTGAAAACAACAACTAACCTACGGAAATCTGACCAAATGCATTCGGATTGAATTGATCCTATAAGAGAACGATCTTAGAGTCATTTTTGACGTGTATGAGTAATCCCCACCTAAATATGAGGCACAGGGTGGCCAGTATCACTCAAAGGGTCTCTCTTTTGTTTAAAATGATCACAATTTTAAGTGAAAACAACAACATACCTACAAAAATCTGAACAAACATATTTGGATTGTATTGATCCTTTAGTAGAATGATCCACGGGTCCTTTTTGATGTGTACGAGTCATCCCATCCACAATCTGAGGCATGGTGTGGCCGGTACCACTCAAAGGGTAACTATTTTGTTTAAAATGGACACAATTTTAAGTGAAAACCACAACTGACCTACGAGAATCTGACCAAACGAATTTTGATTGTCATCATCCATTAATAGAAATACCCAGGAGTCTTTTTTGATGTGTACTCATCATCAATGCCTCAATCTGAGGCATGGTGTGGCCCATACAACTCAAAGGTTCTCTCATTTGTTTAAAATGGGAAAATTTTTAAGTGAAAACAACAACCGACCTACATAAATCTGACCAAACACATTTGGATTGTGTTGATACATTAAGATAATGATCCACTGGTGCATTTGGGGAGAGTACGATTCAACCCCGCCTCAATCAGAGACACGGTGTGGCCTGTACAACTCAAAGGGTCTCTCTTTTGTTTAAAATGGACACAATTTTAACTGAAAACAACAACTGACCTCAAGAAAACCTACCAAACACATTTGGATTTTCTTTATCCTTTAGGATAATGATACAAGAGTCCTTTTTGATTTTTTAGAATCATCCCCACCTCAATCCAGGTCATGGTGTGGCCGGTACCACTCAATGGGTCTCTCTTTTATTCAAAATGGGCAAATTTTTAAGTGAAAACAAAAACTGACAAACAGAAATCTGACCAAACACATTCGGATTGTGTTTATACGTTAAAATAATGATCTATGGTTACATTGGTGATGTGTATCAGTCAACCCCGCCTCAATCTGCTATACGGTGTGGCCGGTACCACTCAAAGGGTCTTTTTTTTTTAAAATGGTCACAATTTTAAGTGAAAAGAACAACCAACCTATGCAAATCTGACCAAATGCATTCGTATTATCTTAATCATTTAGTATAATGATCCACGAGTCCTTTTTGATGTGTAAGAGTCATCCCCGCCTCAATCTGAGGCACGGTGTGGCTGGTACCACTCAAAGGGTCTCTCTTTTGTTTAAAATGGACACAATTTTATGTGAAAACAACAACTGACCTACGGAATTCTGACCAATGCATTTTCATTGTCTTGAACCTATAGGAGAATGGTCCACGGTTCATTTTTGACGTGTATGAGGCATCCCTGCCTCAATCTATGGAACAGTGTAGCCGGTACCACTCAAAGAGCCTCTCTTTTGTTTAAAATGGACAAAATTTTAAATGAAAACAAAAACTGACCTACAGAAATATGACCAAACGCAATCATATTGTGTTTATACATTAAGATAATGATCCACAGGTGCGTTGGGGATGTGTACACATCAAACCAGCCTCAATACGAGTCCCGGTGTGCTGGTACCACTCAAAAGGTCTCTATTTTGTTTAAAATGGACACAATTTTAATTGAAAACAACAATCGACCTACAGTAATCTGGCCGAACGCATTCAGATAGTCTTGATCCTTTAGGAGAACAATCCAAACGTCCTTTGTGACATGTAAGAGTCATCCCTGCCTCAATTTGAGGCATGGTATGGCCGGTATCACACAAAGGGTCTCTCTTTTGTTTAAAGTGGACACGATTTTATGTGAAAACAACAACTGACCTAATGAAATCTGACCAAACACATTCGGATTGTATTGATCTTTTAGGAGAACGATCCACGAGTCCTTTGTGATGTGTACGAGTCATCCCCGCCTAAATCCGAGGCATGAGGTGGTCGATATCACTAAAGGGTCTCTCTTTTGTTTAAAATGGACACAATTTTAAGCGAAAACAAAAAATGTCCTACAGAAATCCGACGAAACACATTAATATTGTATTAATCCTTTAGGAGAAAGATCCATGGGTCCTTTGTGACGTTTATGAGTCATCTCCACCTCAATCCGAGGCACTGTGTGGTCAGTATCCTTCAACGGGTCTCTCTTTTGTTTAAAATGGACACAATTATATGTTAAAACAGCAACTGATCTATGGAAATCCGACCAAACACATTCGGATTGTCTTGATACTTTTTGAGAATGATACATGGGTCCTTTGTGACATGTAAGAGTCAACCCCACCAACCCCATAGACCGCCTCCCCACCCCCTGGAGACCCACAACCCTCTGGACTCCCCCACCCACTAGAAATCCCTCTCAACCCCCTAAACACCCCACCCCCTGGAGTCACCCAAGGACTGCCCCCACCTTGGATAGCCCCCCCCCCCACCCCCCCCCCCCGGACACCCCCACCCCTGGATAAACACCACCCCTGTGGATGGAACCCCCATCCCTCCTTGACACCACCCCACCACCTCCATACCCCCATCCCCCCCCAGGACACCCCCCACCCAGGGACGGCCACCCCCACACTCCCAGACACCATCCCACCCACCATGGATAGCCCCACCAACCCTCAAGACCCCCTCCGGACACCCCATAGAATACCCCACCCCCAACACCCTGGACACTAGCCCACCCCCATGGACACCCAATAGACAGTCCCCCCCCCCACCTGGGCACCCCCACCTGGACACCCCCCTCATTGGACACCACTTCACCGCCCTTGGACAACCCAACCAACACCCTAGACCGCCCCACCCCCCTAAACACCCCCACCCCCTAGACACCCCTATCCCCCCAGACTCCCCCATCCGACCCTCTAGACACCACCCCACCCCCTTGGAAAACCCCACCAACCCCCCAAACCACCCCCACCCCACAAACACCCCACCCACCCCTGGAAACCCACCAAAACCCTGGACACTAGCCCACCCCCGGGACACCCCCAAGGATATCCCCCCCCCCCCTCACATGGACACCACACCACCTAGACACCCCACCCCCCTGGACACTACCACCCTCCTTGGATATCCCCCGACCTCCTGGACTGCCCCCAACCCACCTCGACACCCCATCCCCCCAAAAACTCCATTCCCCCCTTGGGTAGCCACCCAAAACCCCTTTAGAACCCCCAACCCTTGAATTTTGAATAGAATTCGTTATGTATTTAATTAACATATGAATTTTTTGTTAATGGTGTATGGGTATACTAAGTGTAGTTTTATTATGATTTATGTGTTAATTTTGTATGGGTATATTTATTGACATGCTGAATTATTTGCAGGTGCTGTTTGGGAGTGCTGCTCTAGAAATTTTTTTGCAGCATACATGGAATTTATCATCACTATTTTTTCACTAATATAGGGTTCCTTTTTCAGAGCTAAAAAACACTGATAAAGGGGAACCCCCTTATCAGCGCTGAGCATTAAAATGCTTTTTAGTGCGGATAAAGACCGTTTTGAGCACTGATAAATCCCGTTTTTGAAGTAGTGAGTGAAATCATTTTCTATGATATGTTGATTTACTTCCATCATAGACGATGTTTTTTCATTTTGTTTTACATCCTAGAAGGATGGTCATAAAAAACTATTATAGTTAAATAATAATTTATTATAAATTTTATGAGTTTTATATTGTTATATAACCAATATATAAACTTTCTATTTAATAAAATGAAATTTGTTCATTCGGGTCCTATGAACTTCCAAAATATATTAAATCATTTTCATTTAAGAGTTATGTAATGAATCATCCTCATATCAAATAAATTAAATATTATATCATTTAAATTTATTGAAATCCATTAATACCATTTCCATCCACTTATATAATTTTTTCTTGCCTTCGAAAAAACCCATAATGAATGAATCATGGAAACCTTGAAATAAACGCACCTAAAACAATTAATAACAAAATATTATTAGTAAAAAAGAGGAAATATGTTATTAAAATATCTTATATTATGTTAAAATTAGGAATATAGTTATGTATCAAATTAATTACACTATTTAAACCACTATATAATGGTTTTAACTAGTATTATGGAAGTAAATCCCAAGGTAATCAACATTTATTTAAAAATTGTCTTCTAAATTTCAATTCATATAAATTTAAAATGGAATGTTTTCATAAAAAATTAGAAACGAAATGAATGGCTTTCCCACATTTAGGAATCATTAATGTTTTTATGTTTTCCTTATAATATTACATGGTTATTATAAATTGAAAGGTTTTCTTTTCTATGTGTGCAATATTAATTTAATGTGTGTTTTTTCTCAATGAGTGATTTTTAAGAAGAATGTATTTAGGTTTTATGATTATATTCGTTTTTTGGATTTTTTTGTGATGATTGGTGGGTTACTGATATCCATATATTTTATTGGGTAGGTTTATGGTGTATTTTTATAGTAATGGTTATTCCAAGTGTATGTATATGATTTCATAGGAAGGTAATCGTGATAGTTAAATAATAAGGAATCCTTGATTGTTAAAAAATCATATAACAGCCACAATGGTTAAAATAATAGGTGATTAATTCCTTATGTTACCTAAATGGTTTATTTATTTATACAATGTTTTATTAAAATATTTTATTCCCATGTAATGTATGTGATACATTATGGGTGATATGTATTTCATTGTGAATATGATTTCATATGTTTATAAGTATTCATGGACTTGATGTTCTATAATTTTATGTCCCTTAATGATCGATTTTTTTCTCGTCCAAAGTATTAAATTGTTCTTCACAGATTTTTCATGAATGGTCAGATAAAATAATAATCCAAGCTAAATTTTGTGTAAACGTCTCATGAAAATATTTCATGTTTTATTACAAATAATTATATTGTAGATGAAATTGGATATTGTTTTAGTAGTACACAAATTGTATTCTTGTGGATTGATATGTATGAATTTTGTCAATATTAGCTAAAATAATAAATAAAAAATATCTTTTTGAATCTAACAAATAAAATTTTGAAAGAATTTACTAGATTATGTAATCAGTTAGTATGGGTCCTTATAAGTGGTATCAATGCACGATTTAAATAACATTAGAGTGTTGGATAATGATAAAATACTGCCATAAATTATTAATACATTATGTTTATGTTTAAATGATTTAAATTTCAATTATTACCATGTGTTTTAATCTTTGATAAGTTTTTATCAGAATGGTTTCACTCCTAAGAAATGGGGAAGCTTAACAAGGATGACAATCAAAGGAATAAATCTTTCCAAAATATGCATCTCAGAATGATGGGAATTGGAACTATGCATTTTTTGATAGGAATCGATCATTGGAAAAAGGATTTAATTTTATATAGAATTGATGTAGGATAATAACTAGATCTATAACACAAAAAATAGTGAAATGCTTTATAATGCAACACTATAATATATTTACTGGATATTCTAACCATGTGGTGGATGAAGGGTGGATTAAACCTTATTTAAATATATTTTATTTCATGGGTTGTTCATATAATCAAATGTATATTCTTTCAATTAATCATTTTAATGGTTAAGTTGGCTAGTAGTGGTATATGGTAAAGAATATCAAGATAATAATGATTTTTATGCCTTGGAATGGGTTGGAATTAATATTTCATTCACTAAATTTTTTTTCTTTTAGTGGTCAGACATTGGATGGAAAACCAATTTATTGAATTGAAACAAATTTAATAGGAATCCTGGGCTCTGTTTGAATAAAAATTCTCTACATTGGAAATGTAAAATACTAATATTATTTAGCATCTTGAAAGATAAAATCTATCGTTTTTACTCAGATTTGAGCTATGATATTAAAGTTAATTGGCATCTCATGAATTCAAAATTTATGAAAAACATGGACAATATACATAATTGGTTGGTATGTTGTTTGATAATGATCTTGTTTACATGGAAAAAATGTATATAAAATAGTCCAGATGATAGGATAAGGGTATGAATCTTCCAATGAAATCTAATGTTATGAAAATCAATTTTCTGGTTCTTTGGGATATGTGATAAAACCCAGCATGGAGAATGATCTAATATATCTGTGAAGTGTTTCATATTTGTTATATTTTGAAATATGGCTTGAGATTGAAATGTAAATTAGATTTTAATTAATTCTGATAAGAAACATTTAACATGTTCTAAATTTGTTGATATGGGGAATTATGAAAATACATTCCCAAAGAAAGATAAAAATTATGGAATGAATCCAGATTTTAATTTTAATGGTGGAGTAAAGACCCTTTTGACTAAATTAATTAGTGAGTAGTTATCCAACTGTGTGGTATGTTGTAAATTGTTAGTTTACTTATATTTTTATAAGCTAATATTTGAATAGGTGTTTACACAATCTATTATTTTTGGGAAATTTTCTGATAAATTAAAAATTTCACCTCATGAAATGAAACTAGAACATATGGTAAAAAGATAAGGGGTAATATTTAAGGAAAAAATAATTACTTGAATATTCATGTTATTTTATATAGAAATAAATTAACTACAAATCATGTTGTTTTCCTTTAATATAGTTTTATGTTAGTCGTTGTATAGATTAGAATTATATTTTTCATAATATACTTGATTGTAGAGACAAAGAAGTTGTCTTTTAGAAAAAAAACTCAGTTTATAAACAATAATGAACCCATACCTTTGACATCATATTAGGAAGCTAAGAAACTTTTAAATGAGGTAAATTATATTTATCTTAAAAATATGATTGAAATCATGGGAACAATTACCGAATGATGTTATGATGGTTAATAAATTCCCTAATGTTTTTCCTGATGAGCTTTTAAGTGTTATACAAGGTCAGAAAGTTGAATTTATCCTTCAATTATTTCATTATTCTAATCCAATATTGGAAACCCGTTATCTAATTTATCAAGTAGAACCTACTAAATTAAAAAATAAGTTTCAAGAGATTTTTTATAAAGGCATCATTCATCCAAGAACTACAACATAGGGTTCCCTAAATTTGTTTGATAAAAAGAATGATGGTTCTATGAGACCTTGAATTTATTATAGACACCTGAGAAACATTATTTTGAAGAATATATATACTACATCACAACAATGACTTATTTTATTATCTCGAGCGAGGTTGGTATTTTTCCAGGATTCACTTAAGATCTATGCACCATCATCTGAAGGTCAAGGTGTATATAAATATGAAAATAACATTCTGAACTAGATATGGGCATTATTAGTTTTTTATTTTTCTATTTGTTTTGAAAAATTCCCCTTTTGTATTTAGAAATCCCTTAAATGGAATTTTCCATGAATAATTTCATATGTTTTTATTGTATTTATTTGGGATAGTTATTTATTATAAATTATCAAGATCATTATAAAAATATAATTATTATTTCTAAATCACATAATGAAACTAATTTATATGGGAAATTTACAAAATATAATTTTTTGTTGCAAATTTAATTTTCATATGAACATTATAAATAAGGATTTATTAATAGATTCTCCCTCGATAATAAAAGTAGATGATGAATGGAAAATATATCTAAATTTCTTTTAGATTCATAGTTTTTTAGGATTTTTGGGTTATTATTGGCTATTTGTTAAAAATATTCGATTGTTATCTAGAACGCTAACTATGTTTACACAAAATGGGTTAAATTTATTTAGACAATAGATAGTGATGTCGTTTTCCATGAACTTAAAACAAGATTAGTGAATGATCTTGTTTTGGATATCCCTTGAATAAATTGAGAGTTTATCATCTATAGTGATGCTTCATTGAAGGGACATGGTTTTATTTAAATTCATCATGATTGGGAAATTTATTATGATTTAAGACACTTGAATCCTCGTGGGTTAAATTACCCCACAAATGATCTTGAATTAATAGTTGTGTTTTTCTATTAAAAATGTTATAGACATCATCTATAAGGTGAAATATTTGAAATATATACTGGCTATAATATTTGGATGCACATAATTACTCAATATAAATTTAACATTATAAAAATAGGATAGAGAGAACAGATAAAGAATTATGATTGAACGATAAATTACAATATTTGAAACTTAAATAATGTAATATATACCTTTACTGTAAAACAACATGAAACGCGAAACATGTTACATTTAGAATATTATGCTATGGTTTATGATTAGATTGATTTTGCCTTATTTTTTATTTGTGTAGGAAATTCATGTTTTTTTGTTACAAATGTCAATAGAGAGGTATCTCTTATAAAGAATTAAGTACATGACGAAGGAAGAGTATGACGAATAGAAAAAGGCAGAATTGGTAAAGGACGGTAGGTTTCATAAATTTAATGCTATTAAATATTATTTATTGAGATTTTAAAATAGATTCTAGATTCTATTTAATTCACATATGAAGAAATTTTTGTTACATAAAGCTCATACATCACCATTTTTATTTCAACCTAGAACAAAAAATATGTACAAAGACGTTAGGGTGAATTACTGGTGGGACTAAATCTACTCTTCTTCTTTCTATTTAAGATCCAATTTATTTGGATCATATTTCTAGATTTTATCTCAATTATATTTTTATGTAATATGGTGTTACCCTCTCTATTTTATATCACCATGATCTAAGGTTCACTTCTAACTTTTTAAAAGGCCTTCAAAATTCATTGGTGACTGAATTATATTTTGGAACTACTTTTCATCCCCAATTTCAAGGATTTTCCAAATAAAAAATTTAGACATTGGAGGACATGATTCGATTTCGTTTAATAGAATACTATGGACGTTCGGATCAAGATATTTATTTAGTTGAGTTTTCATGTAATTACAGTTTTTATTCCAGTATACAGATGGCACCTTTTGAGGAATTGAATGTAAACTAGTGTCAAATATCAGTATTTTTGTATGAATTCAGGGTAAGGAAGTTGATGGGATATAATTTTTAAAATAAGTGTCTTCTAAATATGATATCATCCCATAATAAAAAATTAATACACAAAGCATGCATAAAAAATAAATATATAGTAATAGGAAATACTTTCCATCCATGTTAGGTGATCATGTTTTCCTTAAAATCACTCAATATAATTTTTTACACATTTTCGTAAAAAATAAATCTATATCCATGGTTCATTAGTCCTCATGAAACCTAGGTGAATGTTAATCCTATTTCCCACTGAGTTACTTTTACTCTATTTTTATCTCAAGTGCACAATATTGTTCATGTTATGATATTTAGAATGTATCTATCAGATTTATCTCATGATTTCTACTCAAAAGTTGATCTGATATAAGAGAACATTTCTTATGATGAAAATCATGTTTATATTATTAATCAAATTCAACAATTATTGTGGAATAAGTTATATCATCTGCTTCATGTTTTTTGGAGATACCACGTTGATGATGAAACAACATATGAATCAAAAAATGAAATGAGAGTGAGGTATCATCACTTTTCAAATAAGCTAATATAAATTGTGGGGACATAATTTCCATAAGAGGGGAGAATGTAACAACCTCGGTACATATAATAATTTTTTATTCATTCAGGGAATAAATAGGAAATCACATTATTAAAGTTTAATGAAATAAATGTTATTTAGATAAATTTAGGAATCTATATGAATATAATAGTAAGACCTAGATATATAAAAAATACATGAATTCATTAGTCATAGATAATGTATGAATATTTTAAGACCTATATATATAACTATCTGTAATAAAATTTTTATATTTTGTGATAATTTTCAATCTATTTATAGGATTTAACCAAAACAATAAACAAATAAATAAAATGATAAAAAACACCTCTACATTAGAAATACCACCATCGCCACCACTTATCCTCAGACCTCTGAAGCCCTGTAGATTGATTAATTACAAGAAAGTTACATTCCTTTTCCTATTTCATAAAACATAGACCTGCTGGTCTCACCAAAAACACACAATTATGTTCATTAATGTGGTATTCAAGGAGAATAATTAAAAAAAGTAAAATCCTCATTCATTAAATTTTATTTTCATTTAAATTTATTTTATTTCCTTATTATCTCCTCTAATCCACTCATCAATGTAACATAATGAATCCAATAACATAAATATAATATGTTTTTAGTGTGTTAATGGATAATCCACCATAAAATCTATCCACCTATCATCTAATTAAGAAAAATGAAAACATTTGCTTTGATGTGTCTATTTGACATCATCGTGGACGATGTGTTTTAAAATTCTTTTACAACCTTAATCACATGTAATAAAATAATTATTATAGTTAAATATGATTTTATTATATATATGATATGTTATATAATTTTTGGGATCCAATATATAAGCATGAAATTAAACAAAGGATATATGTTTGTGATGTTTGTTAAACCTTCCCAAACGAATAAAATCATTATCATTAATGTTTTATCTAATAAATCATCATCATATCTTTTAAAAAATAATATAATTCATAATTTATAATTAATGAAACATATTAGAACCACTTTATTCAACTTATTTAGTTTTTCTTTTTTTCGATAGAATCCCAATAACGAACAAACAATGTAATCCATGAGATAAATGCACCAAAAATAATAAAATAACAAAGTATTATCAATGAATTGGTGGATGGATGATATAAAAACATCATATAAATTAATATAAATATTAATATAGTTAATTAATAAATTTATATCACTCATTAAACCACTTTTAATGATTATTGAACACGTTTTAAGGAATTCAAATTTACAGTATGTGACTTTTCAATAAAAACATCTTTTAAATTACTATACTTACAATATTCAGAATGAATGTTTTTAAAAATATACATCATGATCATATTTCACACATTCATGATTTCTTAATGTTTTTTCATTTTCTTGTCAACATTAAATGTTTATTTTCAGTGATATATTTTGATGAGCACAATATTCCTTTAATATATTTTTTCCCTCCATAAATTGTTTTTTATATTGCAAGTATTCATTTTTTATGGTTATGTTTTGATTATTGGGAATTTTTTATGAGGATGGGTGGGTCCTTGATATCTCTCCAACGAAATGTTTATGTTTATGAATTTTTTTTACAATAATAGTTCTTCCATGTGTATCATCTATTGTCACATCATATAGTAGTCATGAGGGTTACATAATAAGGTAAATGTGAGTGATTTAAAATTAATATTGTAGGTATGAGGTTTAAAATATTAATTTTTAAATTCCCGAAGTTTCCTAAATGGTTTATTTATGTCTTCTATGTTGTATAGGAATCTATTTTTCCCCAAGGTAATTATATTATACTTCATGTGTGAAATGTATTCCTTTGTGAAAATTATTTAGTACGTTTATAATTATTTGTGGACTAATGCTTATTTTTATATTTCCAATACTGAAATTTTTATGCTCGTCTAAATTAAAAAAATCATATGTTCTTAGGGATGGGTTAGCGAAAAAAATATAACCGACTGAATTTTCTGAATAATTGTCATGAAAAGACTTCATGTTTTATTAAATAATTTATATTATGGATGAAATGGATACTATTTTAGGGGTATCCACATTATATGATTTGGTGTAGATATGTATTAATTTTGTTATAATTTCATGAAACTGTATATCTAAAATATATTTGGGTATGAAGAAATGTGAATAATAATATAATTGACTATATTATTTAATTTTTAAGGACTTGTACATATAATGGAACCACATATCCATGTATAATATCATAACCATATTTCCTTGTTTTATATTGAATCCATATGCTACTATAAACATTTTAATTATACATTATCATTAATGAATAATATTGATCATTCATTTAATTATAAACTCATCAAAATAACCGTCATTATTTTTATTAAAGGATTAACCTATAATAAATAAAAACCTTCTACAAAAATCAGTTTGAAAATTTACTAATCATTGGAAAATAAATACGTTCCCTAAATATATATGTGAAACATACTTAACAAGATAATATTAAATGGTGTCCACAATAATCACTATGAGGAACAATTATCACATTGAAAAGAAATGGGTTATAAAACAATCTCATTTAAATATGAATAACCCTTAAAAATTGTTCCAATATTAATCTCTTTGAAACATGATTAACCAATAGAAAAGATATGGGTTTCACAAAAAATACCTCGGATGCATAATTTATCCTTCGAAAGAAACAGGTTCCATTAAAATATCATTGAATCATGAATAAACCATTTATGTGAAATGGTTTCAATTACAATCTGATATACAAAACATAAAACCAAAAAAAATTACGATGGAATCATTTCAAAATATTCCAATTGAGGAATTTCAAACAACAACTATTGTTAAAATTTATGAATTGAAATACAATTAAAATGAAAATAATTTTTTTTCATGATAACATACTTTTTATTTTAAACCTCACTATTTATGATAAAAAAAATATTGAATGAATATTATTAATTGAAGAAAACTACATTAAAATTTAGAGGAAAAATATATATAAATAATAGAGATTATATTGGGGAAATCCAATCCAATAATTGGTTTTAAAATTGATTATTGTTTTCAAAATATTTTGAAAAAGGGATTTAATGTGATCCATTTTTTAAATGGTAATTAATTATTTTTAAAACATTTTAAAATATATAAAACATACATATGAAATATATTAAGTAAATAATTATTTATTAAAAATAAATTATTAAACTAATTTATAAAACATATATATAGAATTAAAAAGAAAAACATTTTAATAAATAAATACAATATAGGTATTTGAGTAAAATGACTATAATGTTGTTTCTCCAAAAAATAATGGAGGAAATTGAAATAATTCATGTGAACAACATTAATAATTATCGGAGAATAATTATATATAGATCAAGAATATAAGATCATATTATTTCTTCCAAAAGGGAAATCCATATAAATAATAACTTAATAAAGGATATTTTATTATAAATCATTTTTCAAATTATTAATTTATTGAATAGTTAGATAATATAAAAAATAACTTCAAATAAAACCATAAATATCATGAACAGAATGTGTTTCATGATATAACATGTAAAATGGACATTATATACATCTCATTATGAATATTGGTTAATATAATAATAATATGTCCAAGAGAATGGAATTTTGGATGATTGACCCATAAGAATATCATTTCACTAGATTGATAGTTAATAACTGTATTTTTTATTTTTAATAAATGTTTATATACATAAAATATTTTGAAACAAATATTAAAAATATTTGATGCCAATTCATATAAAATCATCGAATAATATTTCAACACCCTTAATCTTATAAAAAACATTTTATTTCATAGACTATGATACATTGAATTCTGAGACTGCTTGAATTTAAATTATTTTATCATCCATTACATGTGAAATTTATTTACCTTTTGATATATGTTATAATGACATCCAATGATAGATTGTGTTACACACAAGACTGAGTTTTACCGAAAATCAATATACTATTAGTTTCAGTTTTTAAAATTAAAGTTATCATCTTCCCATTTTAATGGAATGATTGAATATGATTAACTATATTATTAAAATTTATTGTTTTCACATGATTAATTATATGAAATAAAATATGATATATTTTTATTGAAAATCATTTTTTTTCTACAAACCTATATTTTTTTTCGGAAACATTGATTAATGATGGTTAGTGGGCATAAATTAAAATTAAATATAACCACTTATAGAAAAGATATAAGATAAAGTAATTTATTTGGAAACATTATTATAATAATTATATTAGGTTGATTTTTTTTGATATATATAGGATGTTTAATTTAAGAATGAATAGTAAAAAATAAAAAATTTAAATTAAAAAACGTTTTATTTAAAATTTATGTAATTTTGAATTATATTTTTAATTATTATTAAATTAAAATTAGTTAAATTTTATTTAAATTAATATAATTTTGTTCATTTGGTGGAATTTAATTACGAATTTGGATTAAAAACATTTCAATATTTTTGAGTAATTTTACATTAAAAACACAATTTCTTGTCATATCTGTATGAATAATATAAGATTAAATTATTCTAAAATGTTCTGTTGAATTTTAGAAAAAGGATTGTACACTTGGAATCAGAATATTTTAAGTTATATAATTAGATAATGTTATTTTTTGACCATAATGATTATTAAAATTAGTTTAAACTAATTTCAGTGATTAAGTTAACAATGATTTTACATAGTGGCTGAATGTAGAATATAAGGTTAAACAATGAACCAACACTTGTAAAAAACACATTTTAGGGACTTATTTTGACCCGTATCACCATAAACTACCCCTTCTGAGTAATTGGGATAGTATTCCATTAATGTGATGTATATAAATAGTTTCTCCAAGAAAATCACAAAAAATAACATAATGTGCCATTAATATTTCTAAAAGATTAGTTATTGGTAAAAAAATAATATCATCAGTAATAAAAAATAATTTTAAATATAAATGATTTTTTAATCATAACAACTTATATTTAAATTTTGTATATGAATTAGTTACATAAAATACATATGAGATGGAAATATAGTAAATATTTAGTTAATCATGAAGTAGAATAAATGACACTAAAAACATTAAAAGTGATGTAAATTGAATTATGTTTTGTGTAACATATGATTATTATATTAATATTACATATTAAACTGGTTTAAAATTAAGATATTTTAATTAATTTATAGTATTTTTAATTTTAAATTCAAATTAAAATGGTAATGTCAAAATTAAAATAAATGTTATTTTATAATTAATGATAATTTTTTAAAGGATTTATAATTAATAAAAATAATAACTTCTTCCTGATGATATTAAATTTTTTTAAAATATAAAATCCATTCCATTAATGGATCAATTTCTCTTTTATAATTAATATAATGACTCCTAAATCTAAAACATTTTTATGCTATTATGGTCAATGTATTTATTTCTTCATTACATGGGATTCTTGCAAAATTAATTTACAACAAACAGTGGATTATTATTTTATAAAATAAAAATAATATGTATAATTATTGGGTTTATATTTTCTAATATTTCACACTTCAATGTATACTTTTTAAATATATTATTTAGGTAAGAAATCTAGTGACCATTTTGAAACCCCAAAATGGTTAAAATAATAAAACATAGAAGATATTGAAACCAATGATAAAATGGTTTTTTTACATGATGTTTTTTTTGACAGAATCATCTCTACATTTTATTATTATTTTATTTCAAGGCCACATGTGGCATGGTAGACCTCACATTATTGAATATTTTTATGTATTTAAGAGAATGACACCTCATCTCAACTAGAAAATGGAACTCACTATCCCCCATTATTCACACCTATCAAGTCCTTTGTCTTTAACAAATAATTAAAAAATCGATTCCAAACAACCATACCCACATATTGTAATCCATTTTTTCTGAAATTACAACATTAAAATATTAAGTGCAAACCTAAGATGATACCCAAACATTTTTTAATGTTCATCAATAGACGTCTTAATTTTATTTCCTTCTCCACATCCCCTTAATTTATATTATTTCTTTGTTTAATAATAAATTTATTATATTAAATATGAATGGTATTTTATTTAGGAGTATTACCGACCACCAAACACACTTCCATAAAATGGGTTTCTAAATCATCATTAATGTGCATGTAATACTACTACAACGCAAAGTCATGTCATTCCTGTTTCAATAATTACATAACAACGAAGGGTTTGGTGATTAATATAAATTATAAATATGATATTTATAAAAAATAAATCCATTTACAGTCATTATATCATATATATATCAAGTTAAATTACATTCCATAGGATATAGAATAATGTCACTCGTGTGTATGGTGGACAATCACCTCGTGTAGGGAGGTGATTCATCATTCACAAATGCTTCCTTTGGATGGTGATAATGATAACAGTAATGATTATATGTAATATAAATGAAATAATTATGACATTACTAAAATTTGTGTCATTATATAAATAAAGTATACCATTGTATTTTTTTACTTATCCACTGAAGGAAATATTAGGATTTTGTTCAGGTACATGTTTTCTACCACCTTCACAAAGCGATCTGTCTTGATTTACATCACCAAAACACATGAATAATATCTAGAAGTATATAATATGTTAATAATGATATTTTAAAAAATAAATAATGGTTAAATATAACATACATTATTTCAATAATTTTCATTGAAAATGGAAAACATTACTCATGCATATGTATAACCAACAGTCTCCATGATTGTAACATTCTTCATTTTTCCTAGAAATAATTAATAATTATCCTTAAAATTATAATTGATGTAAAAATATAATAATAATTTCATGATTATTGTTATGGAGGTAATATAAATATATAATATATATAAGAACAAGAGCATACATAATGAAACCCCTTCAATGAATTAGGAAATTATGACGAGAATTAAGAAAATTAAAAAAAGCGTATGAACGAATGGGTGAAAATATGTTTTAATATTATATTATATGAAATTATAAACAGTAATATGATTATTATATAAGATAATAACATCAATAAAACCATTATACAGTAGTTCAATTCCCCTTCAACTAAATGAATATTTGAGTTACAGGGTTTCGTCTCAATTTCATTTCATTGAGGTGTATTTTAATTTTATACAACAGATTTCTTTTATTTTTTGTATAAAATTTCCCTATGACATGTAATATAAATAATAATACCCTATTCGTGGTATTATAATTTTAAATATTAAATATTTTATCTAATGTGTTTGGAAGAAAATTTTTTCAAGTGGTAATGTATTTTTTTAACTCAATTTAATTTGTTGGGTTATATTACATCTTTATTGCTGTTACTATTCTAATAATATTTATATAATGATTTTTTCCACAACCCGTCCCCCGGGGCACTTGTCGTGACTACCCCAAGCCCCCCTTCCATAGGCTAGGGGCTGGTGACTAGCACCAAAGGTGTAATTCCCAAAAACTGGGAAGGCATTGCATTTTAACCTATAAACACACACAACATATACATACATGAGTAAACTCTATCAACTAAAAATGAGTACAAAAAGTAAAAAGGGGCCAGACTACAAACCCAACTATAAAGTACATGAAACTGAATGTACAAGTACAACTAAGGAAAAAAGGGAAAAAACTACTTGGTCATCCTCCGAGGTTCCAACCTGATGGGTAGGTACAGAGAGCTCCTTAGCACTTTTTGTCCGTCTGTATCCTCCGTGTACCAACATTCCATATGTTACACCTCCGGGTACCATCCAATACCTATACTCTTAGCCTCTGTCAACGCTTTCTGTCTTATATGTCCAACATAATGAGGAGCAGGCATGACCCATGTACGGGTGAGTATAATGATACTCAATAGAAACCTCAATACCCTCAAGGTCTCACAATATTTAACAAGGACAAACCCCAAAGTATCATATCATTAGATAACCATAATTAGGTATATTCCCACATATATAGCTAAGTTATCTAGTGGTACATCTCAATTATGAGAAAACAATAGAAAAACTGACTCAGCTCAACCGGGTTTTTATTATAGGGGTAGTAACATTTTGAACCCTCAGCTGCTGGAGAACTCATCCTGTATCAAGTACAGTGGGCATGCCACCACTACCAGGCACTACCCACTAACTTTGGACTGCTGGTGTACTCCTCCTTTCGAGTACCGTGGGTCTGCTGTATCCCATGGAGGCGCTCCCCACCGTGGGTCTGCCTCCACAACCAAGCGCTCCCCCTCATAGCATGTAGACGTACATCTCCAGTCGAGTACCGCGAGTCTGCCACCACAACCAGAAACTCCCCACTGGGCTAGGCGTGTCACTCTGATTCAATCAGTCAGCAGTCGTCAAGTGTCACCCACATACTAGGCTCCCACACAACAGCTCACTCGTCTCCAAATGATCCGCTCCACAAACTACTGGTCAATGATCTGACTACCAAGAAGTCCGACAAAGACATATATCAATGGTCTTCCATGTCATAGGGCTCTCAATGCAACTAACGATGCGTCAATCAGACGCCCGGTCTGTGAGTTTTTAGCCATTTAGTCTCGGGGGCCCGATTGGATTCGTGCGTGATCCAACCTGACCATATCTCAACTATACCCAAAACTCTTGTGGAATATACTCAAATGGACTGCCATGATCCAAGATTACCATCTCCACTTGTGGTTCATCAAATAGGCCTCCGATGCCAATGATAATGCCAAAAGAAAGTAAAGGGTCATAGTGGGCCTGGGTCCGGTCTGACCCAGTCGGACCGAACCGTCCCTACCCCGTCTAGGCAGAATTGTTTTGGGTCGGCGCATCCACACCCGTTTGGTCCGGCCTGGCCCGTTGGGCCGGACGACTCGTTATATTGGACCCGGCCCGCAGCACCCCACCCTGCAGGCTGGGTGGAACCGTAGAGAGCCACAAGGGCACGGGGCAGCTCGGCCCTGTGCAGGGTGGCCAGGGATGGAATGACACTGGGAGGGGCCGGTTTAGCCGGAGTACCGTGAGGGGACGACCGGTTCAACCACAGGCAGTGCGGCCAGGGTGCGGCCGGTGTGGGCAACGTGACAGGCGAGGCTGGTGCTGCTGATGAGGCGGCCTGGCAAGCCAAGGGATGTGATCGGCGCAAGCAGTGCGGCCGGTGAGGGTGTTGGGGCCAGAAAGGCAGTGCGCCTGGTGAGGCTGTCGGGGACGGCAAGGTGGTGTGCCCTGTGAGGCGGGACGACCAGCGAGGTGGCACGACCGAAGAGCCAGCCCGACCTATGAGTGCAGTGCAGCTGGGTCACAGTACGACTGACGCACCGGGGCCGGTTCGATCGGTGTTCGGAATGTAATGTGGGCGGAACATGTCGTTGGGGCCACGGGTGGCGTGGACATTGCCTTCGTCACCTTCTTAACTATTTGAAATAACACCACCATGAAGATCAGCGGGGTTCAGGCAATGTATGTTTCGCCCGAACCCACCGTGTTTGGGGTGGTAGAAATCATTTAATCAATAACAAAGCACAACAATCCTCCCGCATAAGGAAAATATCGTCAATCTTTGTTTTGAATTAAAGTAATAAAATGGGAATGAATCACACTTTAATAAAAATAAACCCTTACCTTGTTCGTTGTTTGATGATGGGGTCACGGGAAGAAGGCGAACCGTTGGGAAAAGATAGATGTCAATTCGTCGTGGAAGAGGACATCCCAACTCTAAAAGTGTTCTGAGGATGAAAGCCGATGTCAGGGTTGGCATTCTTTGTTTGTGGATCTTTCTTCGTGGATGAAGCTTTCTTCATTGGAGAGTTTCCTCTCAAGATATATAATTCTCCTTTTCCAACCATTTCCCAAAAATTGAATAAATAGACCCTCCAAATAATATATTATATATTATTTAGTATGATGGGTTAAAAATTCAAATTATAGAATTAAATTATATGAGATTTCATAATTCATTAAAGTGGAAGGTTTGAAACGGTTAAAAGAGGTGGGTGGTGGCACCAATATGTTATGGGAGGTGAAGAGACTGTCCCTCATTTTGAGGGAGTTGAGAGGTTTTCTTCAATTAATTGAGGGGTTTTGTCCCGGGTGGGCCCCACCACCATTACCACTCATGGGAGGTTAAGGTGTGGTGGTCCCCACCTCCAACTTCCACTTGGGTTGTTATAAAAGATATAATAAAATATAACATGCATTTATTTTATTTTATTACATCTATGAAAAACCCCAGAAACTAACGTTCACCCTCATCCAACTGTCGTTGAGGTGAACATTTTCTTAAGTGAATTTTGGCGTTGTGAGTTTAATGGTATACTCAAATTTCAATTCCGAGAACCTGTTTAAATTTTATAAAAACACGCTCAATCTTTCACTAAACATACCTGAACAAAACTTCATAAATTGATTCTAGGAACACCGGGCCTCAGAATCACACACCGTCAATTTTTACGGACTCATAAAATTCCCATTTAATTAAATAAAATAAATGGAAATTCGGGATCATTAAATTATCCCCACCTCAGGGCTCTACATCTCCATAAGCCACTACTCATACTAAGGGAACAAGTGGAGGTACTGGGCACACATATGAGCCTCCGACTCCCACGTGCTCACATGGAGGTTGTCGTGCTACCAACAAATGCGCAACAGAGGTATTGATAGTCTATAATATACCTTGTCCCATCAATCCTCAATCTCTATTAGAACCTCTTTAAAAGTCATCTCATCATTGAAGTCCAGCTCTCTATGGTCAATGTTGTGAGAAGGATCATGCATGTATCTCGCAGATAGGATACGTGGAAGACGTCGTGCACCTGGTGCATATGATGTGGAAGAGCTAAGCGGTTTGCCACCTCGCCAACTCTGCTGAGGACCTAGAAAGGTCCACTGAATCTCAGAGATAACATTCCATCACACCCAAATCTCTCTAGAACTCTTCGGGGTGAGACATGTAGAAAGACGTGGACTCCATACTCATACTACAGGGGTCTTTGTCTCCTTTCAGCATACAACTTCTTCCTGCATTGTGCAGTCTTCATTCACTCTTGAATGATCTGCATCATCTATGTGGTATCCCATACCATCTCTAGTCCCACGAGTGCTGAATCCCTGGGTCAGTCCAGCACAATGGGGATCTGCAAACTCTCCCATACAATGCCTCAAAAGGTGTCATCCCTACAATGGAGTGATAACTGTTGTTGTACAATTACTATACCAAAGACAAGTGATCCTCCAATCTGCCTCCAATGTCGAGGACACAATCATGAATCATGTCCTCAATGGTCTGAATGGTCTGCTCAGTCTGGCCATCCGTCTGAGGATGGAAGTCAGTGCTCAAATGAACCTAGTCCCGAAAGCCTCTAGCAACCCCTTCCATAGCTAGGAAGTGAAACATGCATCACGATCAGAGACAAAAATCGAATACAATCCATTTAGCCTCACAATATTCTATATATAGTGGTGTCTCATGCTCTCTTCTAAACCATGCTCTCTGATCGGTAGGAAGTGGGCAGACTTGGTGAGTCGGTCGATGATCACCCAAATCGAGTCGTGTACCCCAGATTTACGTACAAGTCCTATCACGAAGTCCATGGATATATCATCCCACATCCACTCTAGAACCTCTAAACGCTGAACCAAACCTGTTGGTACCTGATGCTCCGCCTTCACTTGCTGACACGTGAGGCATATAGAGACAATCTCTGCAACTACTTTCATTATTCCTAGCCACCAATGATATTGTCAGAGGTCCTGTTACATCTTCACCACTCCTAGAAATACCGCCAGAGGGGATGTGTGGAACTCCCTCATCACTTCTTCTTGAAGTGACATGGGTACCATGGTACGTCATCTGAAGATAATGATGTGCTACCCTCCTTCAGAAATGTCATCAGGTGCCTCCCCTATGGATATCTGAGCACGTCGTGTCTCGTAGTTAGCATCCTCACTCTATGCCTCCCTAAATCACTGAAGGAGCGGGGGAGTGACTATAAGAGACTTAAGGAAAGAATCTCTATCTCTATCCACAAAGGATATCTGAAAAGCAGCCAGCTGCTCCATTGCCTCACCTAGCAGCTCTATACCAGACCTCACGCTGAGTGAATCTATAACAACATTCCCCAAATAAAGAGTATAGACTATATCAAAGTCATAGCCATGGAGGAACTCAAGTAAATGTCTTTATCTCTAGTGTAGGTCCTTCTATGAGAAGATATACATGAGACTCTTGTGTTTCGATTCCAAGGTAAAATGATCACCCATTAGATAGTGTCTCCACATCTTCATGGAGAAGAACAATGATTCTAACTCTAAGTCATGGGTAGCATTGTTCTACTCATGTTGTCTTAGCTGCCGAGAACCATAAGATATCACTTCTAACTCATGTATCAGGACACATCCGAGTTCAGTTTCTGATGCGTCGTAGTTGACTATGTACCCAACTCCTTTCTCTGGAAGCCTCAAGATGGGGGCATTAGTTAGCCTTTGCCTCAGCTCCCGAAAGATCTACTGGCATCTCTACGACCATACAAAGGGTTTCCCCTTCTTTTTCATGGCTGAATGTGGTGCTGCAACTCTTGAGAAATCTAGCACAAATCTCTGGTATTATCTAGCCAAAACCCAGGAAATTTCATACCTCTGTCACACTCATGGTTCGATCCCAAGAAAGTACCGCCTCAATCATCATTGGACCCACTACAACTCTAGCCTCCAAGATGACATGATCCAGAAAGTGAATATCTCATATCAGAAAAAATAACTTCAAGAGATTACCATAAATCCGGTGCACTCAGAGTGTATCCAGTGCCACCCGCTAGTGATAGGCATGCTCCTCTTTAGTAGTCGAGTAGATCAGAATGTTAGTGATAAATACTGTGAAAAGGTTATCATGGTATAACGTAATGATCATGTTCATGAGTCCCATGAACACGTATGGAGCATTGGTTACACTGAATGAATTAACCAAGAACTCATAGTGGCCATACTGACATCTGAAGTCTATCTTCTGCCCATCCTCATCTCAAAAATTAATCTGGTGATAGCTTAATCTATAGTCTATCTTCGAGAACCATCATGCTCCATTCAGTAGATAAATGAGTTCGTCAATCCCTGTGAGTGGGTACTTGTTTTTCATAATCACCTTGTTCTGGCAGTGGTAGCTGACAGAAATCTTGAAGCTCACATCCACCTTCTTAACGAATAAAATCGCGGCTGCCTTGGGAGAGACATTAGGTTGGACGAATCCCTTCCCCTAAAAGTCCTCTAGATGTACCCGAAGCTCGCAAAGATCCACATGAGCCATCCGATACACTGGTGTATATATCGGTGTCATCTCTAGGTACATTTCAATGTAAAAGTCCACCTTTCTATGAGGAGGTAGAACTGAGACATCATCAGGGAAAACATCTGTGTACTAGTCCCTGACTGTAGGATAAGTTGGACTCTCCAAATCAATAGCTCTGAGGGTAAGAATACCCAACTAATAAGTGATCAGTTGTTCTCTCATTCAAGAAAGTCTATCCAGTGTTTTAAAGGCTCCCTTCTAGCCGGTGAAAGTAAAACTGGTGCCATCTCTAGAAACACTCCGCACTTAGCACCTAATACTATCAATATGAACATGGAATGTAGATAACCAGTCCATACCCAAGATGACGTCATAAGGCCTCAACACCGCTATGAGGAGATCCCAGCTGAAGCTCTCACCTCCTAGAGTAAGATAGCACTGCCGACGCTAGTGCGTAATTGTCGAATCTACTATCGTATAAGTCTCTAGCTGTAAGGATCAAACCAATAACTCTGTCAGAATCTCTGATCTCTGAACGACTGTAGTGGAAATGAATGAGTGACTGACACCTATGTCTATAAGTATAGCAGTTATGGTGGAGTAGACACAGATCGTACCTTGAATCATCTCTAGAGTGACATGATCGTATGCCTTAGTTTCCTAGAGTTGAGCTCTTCCATGCCCACCTGCTCCCTATAGTCATGGTGGACCTCTAAGTTGTGGTGTCAGTAACACCTATAATAGTCA
The DNA here is from genome assembly GCA_963277665.1 of Viscum album. NCBI lineage: Eukaryota > Viridiplantae > Streptophyta > Magnoliopsida > Santalales > Viscaceae > Viscum > Viscum album. Next base: position 1,387,846,693 of record OY728126.1, on the reverse strand, counting down.
TCCACCACCACCTGCATGACCAGCTCCTCTACCTCATCCGCCTACTGCCTGCAAACCGCCTTGATCAAATCTCTTTCTCTGCCTGGGAGGTCCTTCGACTATATTCTTATCATCTGTATGGTGCATAAGGTAGTCACGATACATGTGACCCTTCCCGCCGAATGAGTAACACTGACTTATCCAATCATTTTTGTCTCTCTTTGGGTGCCCCGCACAACCAATCCTGAGTCATGCGGTCGTCCACCTGTAGGTTTGGTCCTCTTGGACTTCTACGACATCTGTCTGCTGCCAACTACAGAAGAATCCACTACGCGTCGAATGGTGGTGGATCTCACTGCTGGAGACTGCTCAGTAAGAAAACTCTCCACTATATGGTCTCTCTCTAACACCCTCGCTTGCGTCAGGATGCTAAGTGAGATCACTGAAGCCCAGATCTACCACCTGATTCCATGCACGAAGGTCTGATCCCTGATGATTCGGTCCCAAATCATATCAGTAGAGTATAATGAGAGGATTCTTAACCTTGCTGAGTACTAATCTACAGTCATGATGCCCTGCAGTAGATGAAGTAGCTCATGTATGTGCATTGCGTGAAGAGTCATTGTGGAAAACTCTGCGAGAAACAGGCTCTCGAAGTCTGCCAAGAGAATCGTCATCTCGTCTTGGATGTAGAGCATCGAGATCCACCATCTTCCCACTACTTTCTGTAGAAGGATGGAATCAAGAATCAACATGATATCTGCTGGTGTCCCTACCAGTCAAAAAACTCTCACCATAGCCACCAACCAATCCTCATCCGCTTTTGGGCATGTCTCTCCCCTGAACCTAGGTGGCCTCTGGCGTGGGAGCTCATGCACTGCACTCAAGAGGTGTGCACTATTTTCAGCTGGGTTTGGTGGTAACAGTGGTCCAATGGGGAGTGGTACCACTAGTTCCTCCTTTGTAAAAGGTCCCTACACCGAGACCACAACACTCGGTGGGCTATCTGTATAAACGACTCTCAGAACTCTAGCGGGCTGTCTGCGTGGAGGAATCCTGAAAAGGAATAGGTGTGCAGCGGTTAAAAAGGTAAACCAAGTGATCTGAATCGGTTCATCTGAATTAATTAAAACTTTTAAAAACACACACAAAATCAGTTTTTTCGTGCACTGTGTTGGAAATTAGAAGTTATGTTCTTGGTGTATGGATACGCCGGTCGCCGCACCAACACTGGACTCCCAAAATTGAGAACCAGACTCATTACACTTAACACAATTTCTTTATTGAATAGAAAGATCATAGACCTATATTCGACGGTAAAAATGACTCCTCTGATTCCAATTTTTCATGATCCGTTCCCCAGGGCTCGTTCCAGGACTACCCAAGCCCACCTTCGATAGGTCAGGGTCTGGTGAGTAGAACCAATGGCGTAATTCCATAAAACTGTGAAAGAATTTCATTTATAACCAATAAAAACACACATAAGATACGAAAAGAGTAAAATGTATGACCAACAGGTGAGTACAGTATTGAAAAAGGAGCCAGAATACAAGCCTAACTGGAAAGTACATGAAACAGAAAGTACAAGTACAACTGAGGAAAAAGGAAATACAACTACTTGGTCATCCTTCGATGTTCCTACCGTCTGGGTACATATATATCAGCTCCTCAGCACTCTAGGTCCGTCCGTCTCCTCCACGTACCAACACACCATATGGTCCACCACTAGGTTCCGTCCAGTCTTCGTACTCTCAGCCTCTGTCAACGCTGTTTGTAATCTGCATCCAACACAATAGGGTGCGGGCATAGCCTATGTAGGGGTGAGTATAATGATACTCAGTAGGGACCTCGAGACCCTCAAGGTCTCAACAAATCCAGCAAGGATAAACCACAATGAATGAAATAAATAGATAACCTTACTTAGGAATATCTCCATACATATACCTAAGTTATCAAGTGATCCATCTCAATCATGAGGAAAACACAGATAAACTGACTCAGCTCAACCAATATTTTATTTTAGGGGAAATAACATTTAGATCCATCGGTTACTATGGAACACCTTCTCTATCGAGTACAATGGTCTGACCGCCACCTCCAGGCGCTTCCCACTAACATTGGACTGTTGAGGTACTCCTCCTACCGAGTATCATGGGTCTTCTATGTCACACAGAGGTGCTCCCCACTGTGGGATTGCAGCCACAACTTGGTGCTCCCCCTCAAATCCTGTGGAGGTACTCCTCCTTTCGAGTACCATGGGTCTTCCTCCACAACCAGGCACTCAACCACCATGGTTATTCCACTATAATCTGGCACTCCCCACTAGGCTAGTCGATTCACTCCGAGTCAATCAGAAAGTAGTTGTCATGTCACAGCCAGCTACTAAGTTCCCACACAAATGCTCGCTTGTCTCCAAAAGATCTGATCCAAAATATATTAGTCGATGCACCAATTTCCAAGAACACCCACAAAGAAGTATCTCAATGTTCCATAATGTCATAGGGGTCTCAATGCAACTAACGTCACGTCAATCAGACGCCGAGTATGTGAGTTATTAGCCTTTTAGTCCCGGGGCCCAGGTGTATTCATGCATGATCGAACCTCACTGTATCCCAACTATACCCCAAAATCCATTGGATTATACTCAATGAGACTATCACACTCCAATATTACCAGCGTCATTGACGGTTCATCAAACGAATGTCTAGTGCCAAAGATATGGCCCAAATAATGATAAGGGTCGTAGTGGGCATGGGTCCGGTCCGACCCAGTTCTGGTTAACCCAGCCTAACCTACTGTGTCTGGCCTAGCCCGTTGGACAATCCAGCCCATTGGGTTTGGCCTAGCTCACTGGGCCCAGTCCAGCAGGCCGTGAGGAACCGCGGAGAGCTACAAGGGCTCAGGGCAGCTCAGCCCGGAAGGGCACCGTGAGGGGCCTGTTCAGCCTAGAGTGCCACGAGGGCACGACTGGTTCAGCTGGGGGCACTGCAGACGAGGCACAGGGGCATGGCCATCACGGGCGGTGCGAAAGGCGAAGGTGGTAGGGCCAGTGTGGTAGGTGAGGCGGTGCGGCCGGCGAGGGCGGTGGAGCCGGTGAGGCGTCATGATCAGCGAGGGGGGAGCAACGGCATGGGAGGTGCGGCCGGCGAGGGCGGCGTGGTCGGAAAGGCAAAGCGGCCAGTGAGGGTGGCGTAGTGGGGGTGCAGCACAACATGCGAGGGCAGCTTGGCTGGGGTAAGGTGCGGGTCGGGGCACGACACAACCGAGGCGCATGGGCCTGTTTGGTCGACGGTCGGAATGCCATGGGGGAGGCGTAGATCGATGAGCTCATGGGTGGCGCGACCGTTGCCTTCATCACAGTCATTGCCATTGTCACCATTTCAAATAACACTACAAAGATGATCGGCAGGGGATCATGCCATGTTAGTTTGGCCCGCACCCTCCGCATTATGGGTGGTAGCAATTGGTTCATCATGAACAATTCACCTCAACCCTCCTACAAATGAAAAACATCCTCGTTATTCGTTTTGAATGAAAGGAAGAACATGGGAATGAATTTCACATAAATAAAATTAAACCCCAACCTTGTTTGTTGTTCGACGATGTGGTCGTGGGGAAGAAGACGAACTATTGGGAAAAGACAAACATCGATTCACCACGGTCGAGGACGTCTCATGTCAGAAGGATTTTGAGGATGTAGGCCGATTTGGGGGTCAACATTCTTCGTTGGTGGAGGATTCTTCATGGAGGAAGCAGACATCGTTGATGGGTTTCCTCTGAAGATATCTAATCATACTTATACAAACTTTTTCCATGAAATGAATAGATTTCCCCTCCAAATAAAAGAATATATATTTTTTAGTTTAATGGGTTTAAAATTCAAAATATAGTATTTAATAAAATGAGATGGCTCAAATAATTAAAGGGGAATGGTTGACACCATTAAAAGTGGGGGTGGTGGCACCATTTAGTTTCGGGAGGTCAATAGACTCTCCCTCCTTTATGAGGGAGCTGAGAGATTTTCCTCAACTAATTGGGGGGGGGGGGGGGGTTGTCCCGGGTGGTCCCCACACCATAACCTCTCATGGGAAGTTACGTTCCGGTGGGCCCCACCACCATAACCATTCATGGGAGGTTAATGTGTGGTGGCCCCCACCTCCAAATTCATCATGGGTGGTTATAAAAGATAATATAAAATAATACACGGGTTTATTTTAATTTATTATTTCAATGAAATCCCCTAAAAACTATCTTTTACCCTCGTCCAACTGCCATCGAGGTGAATGTATTTTTAAGTGAATATCGGTGCTGCGAGTTTAACGGTGTCCTCAGATTTCAATTCCGAGCACCAGTTCAAAAGTTATAAAAAACGGCTCAAACATTCACTAAAAGTACCGGAAAAGAACTTCAGAAATTGATTCTATGAACACATGGCCTCAGGATCATGCACAGTCATTTTTAGCAGGCTCGTAAAATTATCATTCAATTCAAAACAATTACATGGAAATTCTGTGTATTTACAAATTTTGGCTATATATTTTTGTATTTATAATATTTGTATGTGTATTTACATATGATACAATATATCTATTCAATTAAAAATTCTTACATCAATGCTATGATAATTTCAGAGGTTTATCTCACAATCTTTTTCTAATCATGATTATTCATTTATGAATATTGGTTGAGAGAAATTACATAAAATTTACATAATAAACCCTTTTAATTTTAATCCCCATATTTAATGCATGATATTTTCAATTAATATCTATTTTTCGGTTTTGGTTCTTAAAATTTATAATATGTTAACAGGAAAATCCAAAATCAATTATATCTTCCTCCAGAAATACATTTTCTTTCAAAACCACGTGTCTAACAAAAAATATCAAATAAACTAACCATTTAAAATTTATAAATTGAATTTATTTTCACCCATTTTTTCTCATTATAAATATTTATAAATTGAATATTTATATCATGTTAATAAAATTTCCCATTTGGATTTTACAAAAAATGTGAATATAAGACATTATTCTAGTATGTGTAATGTTAAAAAAAATCAACCTTCTTTCCCACTCAAAAGTTTTTATATTATATAATAAATTTCAAAGGATATTTTCCAGTGGAAGTACATTAAAACGTTTCAATGATTTTTTTTCATAAAATAGAATTATAAATAGTTATATTTTCAATAATATTTTCAAAATGAATGTTATACTTTCCTCTAGAATGTTCATAAATATCATTTTCTATTTTTTCTATTCATAAATGAAAAAAATAATTTTTTATTACTCCAATGTGTATATATTTTATTATTAATGTCCATAATATTCATTTGGATTTCTTATAATAACTTATTCCAAGGATTTTGTGGATATAAATTTTCTTGAATAATTTATTTATTTTCTTTTTCATTACCATAAATTATTCAATTTTTCGTGGAAATTAAATTTCTCCAAAATGTCAATATTTTTATGTCAGGGATACATTTATTTTGGGAATAATATATTTTTTCATATGGTGTTTACTCAATATTATATGATTGCCTGGAGAAACTTTAACTGATTCATATACATTATTTTCTATTTGGATACTTGATGATAATTAAATTTTGTTAGTTATTTAAATCAATTATTTAATATATATGGAATTCTTTGGGCATGTATGACAGGGGTTAGTGAGCATTTTTAAAAAATTTCTCAATGAATCAATTGTCACATAAGACAAACCCAGTTGGCTATAAATCCATCATGTTAGTATCCAAATATTTTTAAAATGTAACTAGGGTTGATCTTAGTAATAAGATCCATATGAAATGTCTAAAATAAATTATATGGGGTTTTAACCAGCATTTTATGAAAAATATTTATTATATTTCTTGATGGTAAAGGTATCATGTGCCTAGGAAACAATATATTCAATAATTGAGTATCACCATCATTCAGAATCCATTTATTATTATCCATGATATTTTTTGTATAATATAATCAATGGATTTTGTTTATTCTCATCATATTGATTAAATTGAAGGTGTTAAAAATTATTTACCCCTCCATATCGATTCAAAATGATCTTACAATAATAGTTATGTTATTAAAATAGAATTTCTCTTCAGTTAATTATTATTCCATATTGATTATTCTCATTAATTAATTATCTCTTCTATTGTACGTAACCCAAAATATGAATATGAATATGAATTTATCCTTATTTGGTTTCCATTAGCTAGGATTCCATGAGGTATACTATGATATATATGAATGGATATTAAAGATGGAATAAATTTATTTTCTAAATAAAAAATATGTTATAGTATTGGTATTCAAATATAATGTAAGACTCATGTATTTATCTTGTATACTAAGACTACTAAACAACTAAATCCTTCAGGATTCAATTCATTTTATGTTATTCTAATGTAATGGTATTAGGGACTGTCGATTGGATTTCTGAGTCAAGGGAACTATATTTGATATCCATGGATGTTTTGTCGAACCCTTGTGAATAAGAATTTGAAATCATATATTATAGAATATAATCCTATAATTTTATTTGACGATAAGTATATAAGAACATATTAGAGTTTTTTTGGTATATATTTCATGTTTTTTCTTATAAATACATCCTTGTATTCATAATCCATGTGAATATGGTCTTGTTATATGGGTAACTAGTATAATAACTCCAAAAAGGTTTTTTCAATTTTGACGCAAGCATTAACTTATACACAACAATTGGTTATACTACCCACCCTGTTTGAAACTCCTATGGATAACACTATAAAAAATCACATATTATTTTGCAACCATTATGACGGATTTTAATAGATAGTTACTATAATTGACCATGATTAAACCTTAATAAACTTAGGGAACTATGATAGAATAAAATAGATTACATATATGGATTGATGATTTAAATTTTATATTTATTTTACAAATGGTATACTGTTTATATGTATTAAGAATAATCTATGGGTTACATTAACTTTTAGATGAATTTGAGAATTGGTTAATTTAAATGTTATATATAACATCCTGAGATTACGATTTTATGTTTGAATATAACTTAAATGTCTTAAAACACTATTTTAGGTCTTATGTGATGATAATATACCATGATTAAGTAATTTTTTTAGAAACATTATTAAAATATATTTTTTTGTTAAAAACATTTATAGACTAATTCCATACTATTTTATAGAATTATGTTTTAATGTATTGATAAAATTTAGGGTTAATATGATCAATAATTACATTGTAATAACAATAAAATTAGATTAATAGTCTTTAAAAAACGTTTTTATTTAAAACCATTGTAAAAAAGTTATTTAATGATTGATTTTATTTACCTCATTTTTTGGGTGCAGTGTAGGAATAATATAAAATTATTATAGAAAAAGGACTTCCCACGTGATGTGTGAGAACACATCGCATCTTGAAAGGTACTGGGTATTTAACCCATGACTCATGGAAAATAAGAATTCCATGATCACCTATAGCATACATGGTGTGTTGAATAATATTTCAATATTTATTTGATAAATTTTATGAAAAATAAATATTAATGATGAACAAATGGTGTTGATTTTTAGGATGAATTTTTATATTAGTTAGCTTTTACTAACTGTAACAATTTTTTAAAATAGTTAGAGAACAATATAAAGACATGTTATATAGATCTTATACCTTGTTAAATGTACATTTCAGTTTAGTAGATATAAAAATATAATGTTATAGATATTAATTTATTTAAGTATGTGATGAACTTTAAATTTATCAAACCAAAACCTAGGAATGAAATGAAGTTTATAAAAATATGTCATGTAAGTATATTTCCATATATTTTTAATCAGTGACATAATTATCCAAAATTAGGAAAATGATCTTGAACAAAAAATTATATACTACTACTAAAATTTATCTTGAAAAAAGAGTCTATTACATCATCATTGATTTATGGATTTCAGTCCCCTATCATTCACTTGATTATTCACTTTTTTGTAATCAATGACCTAAATACTCTCTGTAATCATTTATAGTTTTCATCTATATCAATATCACTACTTGCAAAATATATTATCGTTTTTGGGAAACTAGTTATAAGTTATTTTTTGTAAACTAGGTACTTCCCACTTTCCCTTATTAAGCGGATGTTTTACCAACCCATCTCACATTGTATGATTTCAATGATGTATTTTTCAAATTTCACACCCTTAGTTTATTGGATCATTTTTAAATTTAATGAATGGGATTTAATTAATTTGGAGAGAATGTAACACAACGATAAGTCAAATTTTTTTTTTATTTAATAGTGTATATCAAACGCAATTCTAAGATAGATTTAGATAAATTCAATGATGATTTTATCTTTCCTTTCATGAATAATTTATTTTATCATATATAATATGGAACAACATGTTCCTCCATTATCTTTCATTATAGGCAAGTCTTAGTTTTTCCAAACAATGTTATATAATAATAATAATTATTTAATTTGACAGTTATATCATCGGAATTGGAATGATGGGAATGAATATGATTACCAAACATATGAAAATATATCTTATTCCCATGTTAATTTATTATAAATAAAATAACAAACAAATAAATTTAATGAAAATGTTCTTTTGAAAAGTATTATTTTTAAAATAAGTTTTAATCATTATTGGCATAAATAATATGAAATTTAATGTTACCAAATTTATATTATTAATATAAAAAATTTAAAATATGCTTGTTGAATTGAAAAAAAAAATTATCCTATGATATTTTTTTTAAAATTTTCTAAGAAGATTACTTTTTTATGAATAATGATAAATAATGAAATAAATTGAAAACATCATTTTCCATTAAATTATTTATAATGTTAAATTGTATCCTAATAAGGATTTAAAGAAATATTATTTCAATTTTATATCATGTAAAGTAAATTTTGGTCATTATGACCAAATTCATATAGAATTTGGCTATAAAAACACTTCAAACAATTTAGCATTTTCACTTTAAATGATTTTTGCATATCATATTAAAGGGATTAGTATTAAATTAATTTATGCAACTTCTTTTTATTTAATTCAAGAAAATCGATTCCCATTATGGAATCATAATATTTTATATTATCTTGTAAGTTCAAAACTATTTTTTACTATTATATTTTGTGAAAATAGTTACAACAAATTTCAATAAATTTGGTAAAAACATGTTTAATTAGTTGTTAAACATATAATATATAGTGTAAAAATGACACAAAAAAGGTCCATTACTTATTTTTTATCTATATTTAAAACCATGTTGCCTTCTGATTTCTTTTTAAGAGTTATTGGGATATTATTCCATGAATGATACCTATATAATAAATAATTTAATGAAAAAGAAAAAAAAAAGAAAACTTCCTTGACTTTAATATTTATAAATCTTTTGGGAGAGGGAAGAAAAATCTTATGTTTGTATTTAAATATACATTGGAAATATAAATGTTTTATTTTCAATATAATAATTTATATTTGATCATATTATATGAATTAGATATTAATAATTATGAATAAATTCCAATTCAATAATTATTTAATTAATAACTAAATAAAATAAATTATATTAAAAATATTAAAGGTGATGTAAATTGAATGAATTATTGAGTACCAGAAATTTTTCAGATGGGTAAATAATTTTCAACTAGTGTGAAAATAATATATTTGAATTTCAATATAATATTGATATTTTAAATATAAAATTTAATAAATTATTTCAAAATTGACAGTAATATCATTTTATAACAAAATATATTTTATTAAATGATCTAAAACATAAAAAACAATATGCTTCTACGTAATTTTAAATTTTTAATGAATATAAAATATATTTCATTAATTATGGTTTTATCTTTTATCAGGGACATATTATACCCTATAATGTAAAAACACTTTTATCATGATTATTGTCAAGGTGATTTTTTTGTGCGCTACACGCACTTGAGTAATAATTAATTTGAAAAAAATGAATATTTTAATTTATACATTATCTAAAATATTTAAATCCAATGTTTTAAAATTTTATAATATGTTTCAATTTAATTTTTTCATAATGAAAAATTACATAGTATAGAAAACCATTTTCCATAGAGAAATTCCAAAATGGTAAAAATAATGAAACGTTGATATTAAGGATGAAAATTATAAGAATTGATTTCTTTTGGTGATGTTGAGGTGTTTATCAACCATATGAATTCTCTAGTATATTGTTATAGGGTTATTCAGCCAAATAATATATGTGAGACCACCAAATACTGAATACTTTTGAGAATTTAGAGGAATTATTCTCTTCCTCAACTCTAAAAGGAAGCTCGCTATCACCACTTATTAAAACATCTACAAACACTTTTACCGACCAAAATCAAACATAAGAACCTCCCAAATACCTTAAATTCTTCTTATAATCCTTATTTTGGCCATAAATCTATCCATTAAATTAATTAGGGAAAACCTAAGCATGATACCTAAAGAAGAGGTAATGTTCATCAACAAGCATCTTATTTTTGGTTTTCTTCACCACCAATATCATTTTATATTATACCATGATTATATGATAACCAAAATATATTCAAGTTAATTATTTTTTATTTTAAAGGTATGATTAAAAAAACACACTTTCATAATTTTTTATGAGATCATCATTTATTTGTACGACTAACAACCACCTTGCGAACCGTTGTCATTCAGTTTTCAATTACCACATCTCAAAGTTGTGTATGTTGATTAATATAAATTATATATATTATTTTTACAACATGATAATACATATAGATTCATGAAATCACACACACACACATATTTTAAGATCTATTTTTAGGTGATACAATAATCTCTTTTATGTCTATGTTGGACTACTACCTCACGAAGTGATGTCATTCTTTTTTCACTATCACTTCATATAGACAATGATAAATAAAAATGTAATGATTATATGTGATATAAATAAAATAACTACTATATTTAAGACATGTTATTATTTATATAAATGAAATATTTAATTTTATTTTTTCACGTTAGAACTCAATGAAAGATGATATCGACGTTCATGTACATGTGTACTACCACCTTGAAGTAGATGTGTGACCATATTTTATTCTTCACACCCCATGAATGATATATATAAGTAAATAATATGGTATTAATTATATTTTAATAATTATATATGTAAAAATATTACTTATCTTTCCTACATAATGATTATTGAAAAATGGGAAATGTTTCTCATGCATACTTAAGACCTACCACCTCCATGATCGTTACATAGAAATTTTTTCATAACCATAATTCATGATTGGCATTAAAAGTATACTATATGTAAAATATTGAGAATTATTTCATTTTTATTATTCTAATTATGATGTAAATGTATCATATATACAATAAACTATAAATTATAAATGATAAATGTGTGAGATGACATGGAAATTAACACACAAAATAATGAAAATATTGAATGAGTCTGAATGAGAATTTGATAATATGTTATAATGTGGTGATATATGATTTTATAAAAAATAATATGGATAATTTATCAGTAAATAACACACTTAAAATCATTATACGATAGGTTAATTCCTGTTCAACAAATCTAATGTTTGAGGTATGAGATTTCAACTCAATTTCATTTCATTAAGGAATATTGTAACATTTTACACATAATATCATTTATACGGTGTCTTTACATAACCAGTTAAATGTAATATCTATAATATTTCATTATTAATTGTAAATTTTGTTTTAATATTATTTATTTAATCAATTTGGTTTTTAATTAATGGTTACCAATTTGTAATGAATTTCATAATTTAATTTCATTACATTGGGTTATATCACTTGTTAGTTACCATTTGTATTGTATGATTATGTGTATTATTAATTTTGGTTATATATAATTTTATATTAACTTGTTTTATTTTGATATATTGTTATTACACATAATTGAATAATTTATTATTTATCACATAATTTTATGATATACTCAAAGGTTTAATTCACATCTCATTCGAATCATGGCTTTTTATTCATGAATACTAGTTGAGGGAAATTAGGTGATCATTTCCTGAAAAAACTATTTAAATTTATTCTTCAAAGGTTATTAATAATATTTTAATGTTCTACCACTATTTTTTCATTATTGGGATATGAAAATGTTTTAAAATAAGTTTTCAATAAAATACGATGTCATTCATCTCATTGGTCAGAAATATGTTTTATACAATACTCATATTTAAAAAATAATAATTTTGTTTTACCATTTTCAAATGATTTATAATTTTTTTCACCAATTTTTAGTCAAAATTCAATGGAAATTTTTTTCCTTTTTAAAAATAATGATTATTTATATTTTACCAAAAAAGTCAAATGAAAAAATTGTTTTATCACGTGTGAAATTAGTGAAATTTACACCCATCATGACTAGTAAACATATTTAAAAAAATTATATGTTATAATTGTTATTTTCAATAAATATTTTGTTAAATTATTTTTGAATGTTCATTTTTTAATAGTGATTTTCAAAATAAATTGATTTTCAAAATTGATTTTCATAATGAAAATTACATTTCCGTCAATATTATTTTAAATACAATTTTATTTTTTTATATTCATTACTGAAAAATACCTGTTATTGTTTTTTAGTGGGTATATAACAAATTTATACCACAAAAAATAATCTTTTATGGTTTATTATTATGTTAACCATGAAATATAGTGACATTCAATTCTGTGAGTCATTTTATTATTTTCATTCATATTAACTTGAATTATTCACATTTACATGTACATGAAATTTACCCGAAATATCAATATTATTTATCAAGGACACATTTATTAACATAGCCAAATATAATGTTAATTATAGTGATTACTTTAATGTTATTTTATTAAAAAGGAAAATATTAATATAACACTATTATTTACACAATATGGATACTTTAAGAGAAGGAATGTTATAAATATATTAAATAAATAATTAAATATTTTCAGAATTATTTGGAGACATATGAAATGATTTTGGGTATTTTTATATAACTTTATTCTATGAATTGGTAGTCTTATGAGACAAAAGGAGTTTACCACAAACCCAACATGTTTATAACTAAGAAGTTTTAAACTATCAGATGGATAAATATTGACAGTTTTTGTATTGTGAAAAATGTTTTAACAAATTAGAGAAGTTTTTACCCAACATTTTTTAAACTATATTTAGGGTAGATATCAATTGTAATGGCATTATGTTCCTCTGAAACATGACATCCAAAAATTAAGCAATACCATAATTCAGAATTCAGTTATTTTTATAAATGACATTTTCATTCTGTTTTAATATATTTGTTCATTTAATTTTAATCGTATTGACTAAATAGAATATTTTCTCAGTTTTATAATTTTTAATTTTTATTATGATTTCTTTTATCAAGATGGTCAGGTTATTTAAATGGTATGTGTGTTCGGTTAATTACCATATCATATTGATTTTGTTTATTGATTCATTATTTCATCTATTATAATTAACCTTTAAACAAAATATGGTTACACCCTTATTTTGTTTCCTTTACCTAGAATTCCATGAATCATATTATGAATGATATTTTTTTATCTTGATGGAATATAGTTATTCTCAAAAGAAAAAAACTATATTTTATTATGGGTGTTTCAAGTGTAATGAAATACTCTTTTTCTTATCTATTTTCCCAAGAATAATAATCGATTTTATCCATAAATAAGTTATTCCTTTTATATTAACAATATTTAATGGTATCATATATTGGACTTGGGAATATGGGGTCAGGGAAGCTATAAATAATGTAAATTTAAATTATTGTTAACCCAATTAAAAAAATAAATATGATTTAAGAATTATGGTTCCAAATTTTAACATTCAATTCTTATTCCATTAGATGATATAAATTAAATTAATAACTAATATATAATGGAATATCAAGGAAACCTGATATTAAATTTACAATTTCAAGTGTATATTCCCACAAAATAAATATGTGTGGTTGATATGACATATATCTCATTTAAATAAAAATGATAAATAAGAAAAACACTTACTTCAGGTTTAAATATTTCAGGAATTTCCTTTATCTCCTATAATATTTGATAGGGTAAATTAACTTCATTATTAATATCACTTCCAGATTTATGAACATATGAATAATTTTTTTAAATTCATTATAATGAAATATTAGGAAAAATAATTAGATTAGTCGACATCAACTGTTTTTAGGAAGTTCAGTTTGTTGTTTCAAAATGTCTTCAGTATGCTGACCATGGTCAAAAAGGATAATATTTATTCATATAAAAATTATTAATCATGATATAATTATAATATTTATTCATCAACCATATATATTAGACCGATCAAAAAAATTGTTATGAAAAATGATCAATGCTATGAATTAGGAGATAGTATGGCGTACATATGTTGGATTAAAGTCACTAATTTATATGATTATCATTAAAAGAAAGTTTCTATCAGTTAGTCAAAAAATTATGTTTATATTATCATAAATACCATATAATTTATATAAAATATACTTACAAGTGTCATTATTTTGATTTGGTTTTGAAAAAAGAGTCACATCGCTTCGTGGAGGGGACAATCCACACAGACACCAATATCATTATAAGTTTTGATTGCACAAAATAAAATGATATATTATCATATAAGATTTATATATATTAAATTAATATCTTTACTGTTTCATTTATATTAAAAATATTTAGAAAAAATAACTTTTTTAACTCCCACATAAAGCATTAGTTAAAATGAATCAATTCACTTTTAGAGTAGACAGTCTGTAGTACAGATCAATGAGGTTATCAGATCACCCGCATAAAAATAATTAACAACGATAAATGTGATATAATAACTACATAATTATAAATATTTTCAAAATGTAATATATATAAATTAAATCCATAATTATAAAAAAATATGAGAGGAGATAATAGAAAACCAATGGCATTGATTCTCGAGTCGGTAGACCCCCATACAATGAAATAATGATGTTGAATCACATTTGAGGGAATTATAGATGAATTTTTTTTTATTAAAATAACATAATAAAATCTTTATATATATAATATATTTGTGTAATAATATTGGAATATTTTATAAAGATATTATATCGGTGGAAGAAGAAAAAAAATTCATTTTAGGTTATTATAACTCTTTATGGACCACCCTTTTATGATTATACCAAAAGTATTACTAGAATGATATTATGAAAAAAGTAAGTCCAATAGGATTATTGGAGGGAATCATTAATGTTTTTTATTTGGGATAGTAAAAACCAAAATTCTATTATGTTGTGAAATAGAGGGGATTTTGGTGGTCGTTTATGAGTGGGATGAGAGTCACAATTGAAAATTTTGAATAAAAAAGGATTAAAATGTATTTCACATGCTAAAAGGCATAAAAAATGAAAAATATCCTAAAGTGGTCATTATAATGATGCAATATCCAAATAAAAATTTAATTCATAAATGTTTTTAGTTTATTTTTATCATTACATTTATGTTTTAAGCAATGGTACACCAGTTTTAACATCAATAACAATAAATTATTCTAAATGTTTTCTGAATAAATTATGGTATAAAATAAATTTGATCATATTATATAATATATATTTTTATTACTCTAAATATAGAATCTATTTTAAGATTTTAAATTCACAAAAGGGGGCATTCAATTTAAAATTAATCCCACATAATTGATGAAAATTAAGGTCTTCCAAAAGAGTATTTTTCATAAACAAGGATTTTTTAGTATCTATATGACTAATTATAATTATATGAATATAAAGTAGTATTTATTGAAATATAATCTATTAATTTATTTTTAATTATTGTTTATTAGTGTTATTTATATAAATAGAAATTCGAAACATTATACAAATAAAATAACATTATAGAAACCCCTATTTAAGAAACCCAATACATTTAATCCACTAAAATCTAATATAAATATCTTACAAATGTAATTACGTAGATTAAAAATAAATAAAGGATAATAATTTTATGTCAAAGAACATTAAAATAATATTTAGACTTTTTAATTACATAATTCATTGAAAATAAAAGAAATTTAATATATACATAATAGATGGATTTTATTATGCACATGTGCCCTCTAATCGTGAATTATTTTTCAACCAATTCAATTACTTCTACCCATTTTATACAAATCCTACAGAAACTTTATATAGGTTCCATAATCTCTGCATAGGGTTCAACCTCCACCATTATCTCTCCCTCCATCACTGACTACCCTGTCTACCTCTGCCTCCATCTCCTCTACCTCTCACACCATATCTCTCACAGACTCTACTGTCCACCACGTCCTTAAAATTTTCTCATGGCTCCCTCACCTATGGCTAATACTCCTCTTTTGACACCCCATCTATCACCCTCAACATAGTCTTATCCTCCCTTCATTATTATCATAGCCTCTACCATTATATAATCCTCTACCCCTAGATACCTTTCCCTACTTGAATCCCCTCTTCTTGTTACAAGATCGTTCTAAAAAATGGTCTACGGTAATCCATACTCTATCCTAGTATGTTAAATTATTCTTAATAACATTTATAATTAATTTTAATTTGTTTTTAATTTTTTTAATTTTGTTAATAATTTCTCTTCTACTATTATAATGAAAATAAATTTGAAATTTATTTATTACACCATCCATTACATTCAATCATTTAGAAATTATTTTCATTATTTAATTTATAGATTTTCTTACATTTTAGGAGATTTCATATTGTTTTAATTTAATATATTTCCATGATTACATTATAATCTATTTTTTGTTTCATTGAATCTTCATTTATTTTTTTCTCTTTTTAATTAATATTTCAATAAGTACAATAATTTTTCTAACAACTATAATTTTTTTGTAATCAATGCTATTCAACTATAGTTATTTCGGTTGATAAAATTTTCCCCATATTCAATAAATTACATATTTATTAAGGATATATATTTTTATATTTTCTAGTATATAATGGAATAATTTTAGTAAAAACAAACCCATGTATACAATAATTTTTTTTTCAAGTACATTTTCATGTATTGATATTTTTTATGGTCTCATTTTCAATTACCCATTGTATTTATTTTTTCACAAAATAATTTTTTTTCTATTTCAGTACATATAATAGTAAAATTTTTAATTATAGAATCAATACCATTCGTTTAGTCAAAAAATTGTGAATCTTGATTTCATTTTAAGTTGGTATTTTATTTTTGGGGATATCTTCATGATTGATATCAATAAAGTTCTATGATACCAGAATTATTTTTTTTATAATTAATTGTAAATTTATTTAGTCACATTATTTTGATGTAAAATATTTTTATAAGTAATTTTTTACCATTATTTTAATGACATCAAATTCATTCGGCTATAGTTTTTATGAATTCACCAATTTTTCCAATAATTAGCTACAATCAATTTTAATGAATAATAAAAATTTCTACATTTTCAACATTATAGTGAATTCATTTTAATAAATGAATTTCCATGTACTAATTTAAGGCATTTTTAGGTACAAATTTCTCATATTAATATATTTATGACCATTTTTATATAAAAACGTAATGCATATTCTCGGAGTGGTAAATTTTTCCATTTTCATACTTATATGAAAAAATATTGAATATACAGATTGAGTTATACCACATATCATAAAAACATAACAATGATGTCGCAAATATAATTTCATCTCGAAAAAAATTCCATTTATTTTAGACTACATATTAAATAAACAAGGATTCAAAAGAAACATGAGGCACATACATGCTTGTCCAAAAATATTAATGTAATACTTCAAATATATATGGTTATTTCGTTATGGTTTTTGTTAAATTTAAATATTTATTTATTTATTCATACATATATAGTTAATATTATAAGAAAATAAAATCTTCTCATTGGGAATATCTGTTATGACTATCATTTCTTATATATTACCTTTAATTATACACCAATCTACCACAAATCTAAAATCAGATTGGTATAAAATATCATATATTAATATTCACATCATCCCTATTTGTGAAGGTATGGATTTTTAATATTTTCATTGAAATAACATAATATTTGAAATTTTCACAAACATATAATATATTTAATTTTAATATAAATATATCAATTAATTTTTTTATTTTAATATTTGATATTTTATCTAGAAAAGGGCTATTCAATTTTTCATTGATATACTCTGTTCATTTCTTTATAGAAACATCTCATGACACCAATATAGAATCCTTTTTATAATCTATAAATATATAGTTATTAAATCATTTTTTATATCTTTGAAATGCGTTTAATTTTTTCAATACATGTTTTTCCCCTTGTTTTCCATTTATATTATATCACTTATTTAAATATTATTTCACAAATATTTATTTTATTTAATATTGGAGCCATATTTCTAAATATTATTATATTCTATGAAATATATAATTAAATCCAAGTAAGATATTATTTTATTCAAAAAACCCCTATTCTGATCAATCATAAATTGGGCTTCAATTATGGGTGATACGGGTGAAAATTTGGAAATTTTGGACTGATTTGGTGTTGGGATCCCTTGGCACAAAGATTCCCAAATTAATCTTGATACTAATTGAAACCATGTGAACCCATGTTGTGGGGGATTTAATGGTTGGAATATGGTTTTAAAAATGGTTCACCACCTATTAAAAACTATGGAACACCATTAAAAGTGGTGCACAGAAAGGGTGAGTGGCTTGTATAACCATGCAACCCTTCCCGACAAACCATGCTCCTAGAAATTTTTATTCTGATATTAAATTTGTAAAATTTTATGACCCTTTTTAGGTTCTTAATGGGATAATAATTACTGATGACATTTTCACCTTTTTTGGAACCCCCATTGAAATGAATTTGTCCCCTAGACTCCCATATAGAAGTGGATTGAATTTAGGAGAACAACATTTGATCTCTTCTTAGAAATTTTACCCTACCATTCACTTTCTCCCACTCTCCCATCTCTCCTAATTAGGGTTTTAAAGACCTTTATGGTATCAGTGGGTCTAAATACCATTAATTTAGATCTTGATTATAGGATTGATTCTCAAAACCTCATTTTTAATGTTCTTCGTTTGTATTTATTGATTAAAGATTTTCATTTCAAGATCCCTTGATTTTGTGGTAGGTGAATCCATTTTTTTTGGAAAATTTGATAAAAAAATATTTCATCATTTAATTTAAAAAATTTGAATTTAATTCAATTTCATGAAATTCATTTCAATTGATTTATTAATAACCCAATTTTGTGTTATTTGGGGGGGGGTGTGAAATTTATGGGATTTTGTGAAATTAAAATTTTGGAATTTATTTTATAAAAATAATTTTATGATTTTATTTTGAAAAATTTGATTAAAATGAGTTTGAAAGAAACCCTATGGTTTTATCAAGAGAAGTGAATAATTTGATTAAAATCTAATGTATTTGATTTTAAATGCTATTTTTCATATTTTAAATTTAATTATGAGTTGAATTGTATTATATAGTTTTTTTAAAAAATCATTTTTGATTGTTATTAGAGAACATAAAATCCTAGGAAGTTATTGAGTTTTTGGGATATCACCCTTTCGTTGTTTTAGAACTAAAATATAATGTATTATAGAAGGTTATTTCCTTAATGGAATGGTGATGAGTTATATTTGGATATTATCATAGGAACTCATGTATAAACAAATTTTTAAGATTCAACTTTAAGTGCATGGATACCGTATCTAGGATATATCATAGGTAGATGACCATGTCTGTTGTTTATTTTTATTTGAAATATATTACTAATTTTTATAAACTTTATTACATTCCTTAGGAAATTATATAAATTTTTTCATATATAATTTATATTAATCCAATTGTTAAAAATATTTAAATATTATTAAATGTAATGAATGAGTTGTTTGAATATGG
This sequence comes from Viscum album, assembly GCA_963277665.1. NCBI lineage: Eukaryota > Viridiplantae > Streptophyta > Magnoliopsida > Santalales > Viscaceae > Viscum > Viscum album. The sequence goes on along the minus strand of OY728126.1, from coordinate 1,387,826,714 downwards.
GTTTGAAATTCCATGCATGTTTATTTAAAATTGAATGCTTTATTTGGTAAATTAAATGTGTAATATTTTTATAAAATCATTGGTGAGACTGTATTGGTATTTTAACAAACACCATACATTATCATTTGGTTGTTTTTAGATTATCTTCTCCTTGTATGATGCCATGTTCTAGTTTTCAACCTAAGGGGATCAAGAGAAGCCTTTGGGACATATCAGGACTGGATTGGTTACCAAGTAAAGATGTTATATAGGATTTTTCTTTATTATGTTGTATTGTATTTGAGGGTTTTGCATTTATTATTTATGTTAGTATGTAGTTGTTTCTTCATGTCGGTAATATGGGGGTAGTTACATATAAGTTAGTATCATGTTTTCACTGTAATGAGCTCTAAGTCACTAGTAGCGGATTGATAATGAGGCATTGTGGACTAGTTCTTTTGTTCCCTCCTTTTTATTTGGGTAGATAGATATCAAAATAATATTTGAAAATATGTTGGTATTACATTCCCTTCTTATCTATATAACTATAAATATAATATCTTCGATGATGTTTGTTGATATTTTGTATCATCTCATTTCGAAGAAGTCATGGAAATTGGATCCTAGAGGAAGCTGATGATGAACCACAGTGGGAAAATCCTCATGTGGACCTGATTCCAGTTGAGGTGATCATGTGAATAGTCTATGCTCTCGGAGAGGCCCCTACGCCCACATCCATTAGTGTTCTAGTTATGTATCCTCAATGAGTTTCATTACAAAATAATTATATGGATTTCATTCACCAGAAATAAATATTATAAAAATGATCCAATGATCGTCATTATGCCGAGGGATGGTTGACCATGGTTGAGTATTTTTTTTAAATCATAGATATATCTAATGAAATCAACATTAATTGGTCCACCTTTATTCCGGAAGGACTGAGAAATATATAGTGGTACATGATGGTAATTTTAATTAATTATGATGGATTTGAGTGGAAATACTTCAAGTATTTTGTCATTAACGAGTTCTATCGAGAGTCAATTTGTTTGAAAGATGATACTAATTTTTTCATTATCCTGTTGGCTAAAAAAACATTGATGGTTTATGAAAACCATTTTCCTATGTTAGTGTATTTTCACCTAATATCATATTCAATGATAAGATATATAATTGAAAGATTGAGTTAGAACTTTGATCTGATATTAATTCATAGTTTTTCATTATTAATATTTTTTCTTATTTAACTGTGAATGATATGTTTATAATGGTCAAAATAGACATTATTAAAAATTCAGATTAGATGAGACTTTTTTTTATCCTAGTGGTAGTCCTGAAAATTACAGAAATTGAAAAAAAATGCATGATTATATTTATAGTAGTTCTCTATAGTAGGGTTTTATAGAAATCCCCCTATTCCTTTTCGAATCACGTTAATTTATTACCAATTTGGAATGATGCGTCATTCTAATCTGGATTGCATATAGGATCCAATGATATATGGTTCCTACATTACCTGAGGAAATATTCAAAATATCATCCATGTCTTTTCCACTCTACTTAGTGATTTGAGATCATTGGTGCATAATAAAATAGTAGTGCAATCAAATGCTTCCTAGACAAAGGGGATCCTGCCATAAGATTCCGAAATGAAGCTTCATCAAATAGTGGAAGAGTTTTCTTAGGATGCTGATATGGTACCAATGTTTTTGAGAGGTACCATCAGTATAATATCATTGTTATCGACTACTTTATTGGATACTAGTTCATCAAATTAGTTTCTTTCAACCCTTATGGTAAATTTTTTGAATCTTTATACAGATCTTTTATCATATGTGAAAGAAGTTACCACACTGTATTGAATGAATAGAGAACTCGATCTTCATAGCTCATACTGTTATTTCTCTTTATCATATGTTGAGAATTCAGGAAATTTTCCATTTCATTACAATAAACCACTAAGTGTAATATTCATATTGGATTGAATCATTTACAATAAATCGTGGATAGATTTTTATCATTAAAATGTATCCTTTACGACAACAGGATTGAGTTTGCCATATTTTAAAAGGGGATTGGTAGAAAAGTTCGAGTAGATAAAGAATTTCATATCCGTAGATTAAAAAATTAATATATGTGTTTAATATTATCATTTAGATAACCATTGATTAGTGATATTCATGATGGGTTCATCGTGTTTCCACAGGTTTTTCCATCGGATTTCACTAGTTTTCCCTTGGTATGGGAGGTAGAGTTTTCATCGATTTAATATCCGGTACTGAACCATTCTATTATTTCATACCATATTAATGTATCTAAAATGATATATTTTAATACTTGTTTGGACTATCTTATAGAGAAAGAATTTATTTTCCTTAGTGTGTAATATTTGGCATCACCATTTTCTTAGGTAACGAGGTTTGTGGATCATTTCACCTCTTTGTTTAATACAAAAAAACTAAATCAAGTCATGTTAAATAAAAAGTATATGTATCAATAGATTGCTGATTTTTTTTTATTATTTTAATGGGTTGAAATGGTACTCGTAGATTGATATTTAGTATGGTGACCATCAATTTAGAATAAAATAATCACACATTCATAATCCCATATTGTAGAGATGGAATGGAAATTGTGTGTTTATTTTCATGACATTTGGCCTAACGAATGCTCAAGAGGTTTTTATGTCTTTAGTGAAGGGGAAATTCGTTGATTATCTTCATAAATTTTTGTTAGTATTTCTTATTGACAACCTTGACTAATCTATGTCAGAGGGAGATCAGGTTCTCCTTCCAAGAGTAGTAATAGATTTGATGATAAATCACTACCTTTATGAAAATATATGAAAATATAATTTTTGTGTCATAGAATTAATGTTCATAGGAAACATGGTATCAGATCCTGGAATTTTATTTCATCCTCAAAAGGTGATAGATTTTAGGGCATTGGAACGATAATATTTTTTATCATGATTTTGAGATGCTTGGGTCTAGTAAGTTATTATATGAAGTTTGAAAAGGGCTTCTGAAAGTTTCATTCTTTTATGGATTATATAACATGGAAAATAGCAATGTTTTCTTTGAATGAAAAATTTCTGAGTTTATTTTTTACGATGAATATTCATTCGACTATTGCATCGATGAGGACTCTTCCAGAGGCCTAGTAGGGGTATATGGTCTTCTGTGATGCATTGATTTCCATCATGGGTTGTGATACTATGTTGGGAGATCATGATAATTCATATGGATCTATTGATATTAGGCCACATGAGAATAGTTATCTATCCTATGAACTTGATCGTGCAACTATGATGCCCGTTTTTATGATTGGTAAGTAATAGAATTCTAAAGATAGGTTTACCATGTTTTCGTAAAGTAAAATATTGAGTTATATGTTCTCCAAAAAATATTTAAATCATTATCATAGGTATTGTGTGTAATTTAAGAAATTTTTTGAATTTTTCATCGCTTATACACAGGATAATGTGAATTTCATTGTAGATTCTTTAAGCATGAAAGTTTAACTGGGGATGTGAAACAATCCCCAAAAGAGTGGAACATGATGGATCTTTTCACAAGGAAGGAATTATGAGTTATTAGAATCATTTTTTATACCATAAAAAATAAATAATGTTGTGATAAACAATTCCAATATTTCCTAGTGGTAATTTCACATAGGAACCACTAATACATAATATTACTTGTAGAATAGATAATGGTGTACATGTATAATATGGGTAATTACTGAGTTTGTATCTCATTGAAACATGTCATACCAGGTTAATATCGCTAACCATAAACTTTTTGATTTTCATGAACCACATGTTCTTCTAATTTGAAGTGGGATGAGGTCTTTGTGGACATTTTTTTGGGTTCCCTTATGGCCCTAGAATGAATAATACAATATTGGTTTTGATGGATTGGATGAAAAAACCCACTCACTATATATCCATTCAATATATAGGCAAGGTTTAGGATTTTGTAAATCTCTATGTGAAATAGATAGTTTGTTATCATGGAGTTACATCTATAATAATACATGATAGGATTCCTCAGTTCACTTCTCATTTTCTTGAGAGGCCACTTGGAGGTTTTGGGATATTAGGTAAGTTTGAGAATGGAATAACATCTGTACTAAGATATCTAGAAAGGGTGTTCTATTCTTCTTTGTTAATATATTCTCTGTGCATGTATTCATGGAATTGGTGGGGCATATAATAACCATATAAGGTTATTTGAGATTTCTTATAGCAATGTGTACCAGTCTATTTTTAGAACAGATCCTTTTGAGGCCTCGTAAATATTCATTATTTTGATCAGGGATTTTTGAATATTAATTGGTTTGTTAAAACTTGGTTTATGAGAGTAAGAAAAGATTTATTTAATTCATTAGAGTATTTTGACAGTAAAAAATAGTTATAAGTATAAAATTGATCATCATTATAAAATTTTGGAGTTTATAAATTGTGATAATTTGTACGTGAATGTTTTACCTCTGTTGGGCCATTGATGGATTGGGAGGTAAGGAAATATTTCTGATTATTTTTCGTTACCTTTTGGATAATAATTTGGGTAATGTGTCTTAACATTTACACATACACCGCAGATGAAGTTGATCCAAATGTGTTACATGTATTTAATCAATGCAATTATACTTTTGATCGATCTCATGTTCTGAGTAGGAGTTGTGTTGAGGTTAAACCTAATTTTTTGGTGGCTGAACACGTAGATAGAAATCTTGATTCTGAAACCAAGTTACCTCATTGGATGAGGATATATTTTTTTTGAGTTCTGTGGAATCATGGTTCTGATTCACTAGAGAAAAAGAAGAGGGAGGCACTAATAAGTGGATAGTGGCCTCATATTTTTTACAATTACATTCCATAAAAAGATTATTGGGTAGAAATTGTTTTTATAGTGTGGAGGTGATAATATCATGTTTCTAATTTAGGTGTTTCTACACCAATATTTTTTCATGATTTGGTTGGTTTTTAGGGATATTTGGGTAAAACTTTTAAAATTATAGAGGGATTTTTTGTTTTTCATGATTGACACATATCATTCCCAAACTGAGTTCCCTACTAGTGAAAATCAGTCAAACCCATGTATTGGGTGTTTTCATGGTATGCGAATGTTTTCAAAAACCATGTACCTATCTAGGATAATCAATTAATCCCCATTGAAAGGGAACACATTTAGACCACATGACTTTTATAATTGTGTTGTCCGACCCTGCTAACCATGCGTATGAAATTTTTTAATCCATAACCCCAATTTTTAGTTCCCTAAAACAATAATACAACCCCAAGAATTTTATTCTCCCTTGGAATCTCTCAGGGGGTAATTTTGGACCCTTTATACTCTCCCAGTGCATATCAAAGATAAGAGAACAAGGTTTGATCACTTATGAAGAGTTTCCCATTCTATGTCTCTTTTTACACTCTCTCTTCTTTCTACCATGGAATTTTATACATGTCTGTGTTATGATAGGGTCTAAAACAAAATTTTCAATTCTTAAATCTACATTTCATTCTAAGATACTCTTTGTCAACGTTTTTTAGAGTTTCCAAATTAGGTCATTGTGTTTTTTGATTCAATTATCCCAAGGTAGGTGGTTAAATTTTACATATCCCATTCTATTTACACTATATTTTTTATTTAAATTCAATTTCTATATTTATATTAGATTTTATGAAATTTATTTCAAATTATTAGTAAAAAACCCAATTTACTTAATTTGTGGTGGGTTTTCAAAATTGATGGAATTGATTGAAATTTAAATTTTTGTTTTAAAATTATGGAATTGATATTATGAATGTGATTTTAATGCAATACTTAAGAAAAATGGATAAAAATTATTTTGATTAAAACCCAATGGGTTTATCTTTAAAAATTAATTATTTCATTAATATCCTTATTATTTCGTTTTAAACCAAATTGGTCATATTTAAAAGTGGTGAATGGGATGGATTGAATTAAAAATAGTTTTGACATAAATTTACCATCATTTACTATTATTAGTGAACAATAAATCATAGATAGTTGATTTATTGGCTTAACCGTATTATGTGTGGTAAAACTAAATTAAAACCTCGTGTCGTAGTTCAAATCCTGAATGGGATTGTAATTAGTTATCTTTAACCATTTTCAAATGGATGTGTGTATACACATATTGATTTTTTCACCATCGACTGTGTGAGGATATCATATCATGAAACCATCATTAAATTTCACATATAACGGAGCTTCACATTGGTTTGTTTTTGAATTATATGCCACTATTTTCAAAAAAATAATTTACATTAATAATGAATTTATATAAATTGTTTAACATAAATGATTATAACTAATTTTATTGAATGTATTATCATAATCATAAAATTAAATAATGATTTTGTAAATATTGTTTTGAAATTCTATAATGGTTTATTTAAAATTGAATGACTTATTTGGTTAATTAAATAGTGCATCTTATTATGGTATCCTTGTTGAGACCCTACTAGGAATCTTTCTCATACCCAATCTATGCCTTTGGGTCTATTATATTATTTTTTTCCTGGTTCAACTATGGGTACGGTTCCCCTTGGAGGTGGTAGTAACTATTTATCCTTGGGATTTTAGAGCCTTTTTTAGGGAAAATTCATTCCATTATTAATATTGTATGATGCCAAGGGCTCATCACAAATTCATGGAGATTTGGTATTCCCTTTGAATTTTTCTATATAGGATTAGTTATCAGGTTACTGGGGTATATGGATGGGTCCATGAGATAAATTTAATTTATTATCAAATGTGGATATATTATTTAATTTGTTTTGGAAAAGCGTATCGATTCACATTGTATATAAAATGTATGTATATTACATGTGTGTAATTTTCAATATGTTAATGAAAAAATAGACAACATATTATATACCATATACATCATATGGTCTTATGTAATTAAAAAAAATACTTGTACTCAATAGAAATATCCAATTACTTTAAAAAAATCACAAATATTTCTTTTAATACGTATAATATTGTCTAGCACATTCTAATTTTAGGTTTTTATTCCAAACATTGAAAATGCACATATTATGTATCAAATCGTAGTCAATATATTATATATATAATATATAAATTTTATATAGTTTGTAAATGACATAGTCAATGTATGAACAACTTGTTGTATTTAATACACTCTATAAATAGGCACCATGAAAAGTATATATAGACCATTACTGCTTACACTATAAAACAGTGATCACAAATGATTATCTGTAACATCTAATGAGTATATAATATATTCTTAATATATACACAACTAAATGAAATAATAATTCAATATGAAATATATTTTAAAATATGTAGTACACAATGTATGAAATTGTGTAATCTTCATTGATTCCATCATCATCCCATCACCAACCACATCTATTTATTTAATTTGATTAAAAAATGAATATAAACCACTATTTATGAATCATTGGGAAGCTTAAAAATTCCACAACATAATTAAAACTTCTAAGAAATTCATTTAATTCATATAAAACCACAATTAAAATATCAAAAAAACATGGGCAACTACATAAACATTTAATTGACACTACATAGTTTTTTAGCCATTAACATTATGAATTTTAATTACTAGAAATTTTGATATGGTATAAGGAAGATAATATTATAGTTTCAAACCCCTTTTTAAATTATTATTAGATTTTAAGAATCCATTAATGATAATTAAAATTTTCTTATAATTTTTAGATTTCTTCTATACAAGTTGTGTTAATGTCCAAAATTTTAGGAATTAATCATTCGAGTGAATAATATGATATATTTTTAATAGTTACTAATAATAACTACTGAAAATTGAAATAATATATTTTTTGTTCATATAAAATTCTATTTATTCTACCTATAACACCAAATTAATATATAAAAAGATGAAGGAAATATTAATGGTACCTTTAACAAGTGATTTACAGTATAATTTTGGTGTCTTTGTTCAATCATATTATTTTGGTATTCTTTAATTCAGTAGAATAATCCAAATAAAAGAAGTGATGTATTTTGTGGATTTATCAACCCAATTAATGATAATTTATTTATAAATATTCTTTTTTCTCATGTGTTGTGAAGATCAGTAGAAGAATAAAACCTTTCTATTAATTTTTTATTTTCATTATTTATATCTCCATTCATTTGATTATAATGAATTATCAATATTAATATTTATGATTCAAAGAATATTATTAATAAAAATTTAATTTCAAATCACTTCATTAGAATATATAAATTGATTAAATATATTTTAAATAACTTTTATATGAACATATTTTAAATTTATATATTGTAATTGTCTATATGAAAATACCATCATCATATTCAATTTAGTAAAAACAATATATATATGTTAATGATTAATTTGAATTTATTTACATTCATTAATTTATTATTGAATAGTATCATTATTTATCTTTTTAATACTTTAATATTTTCTACAATAATCAGGAAATTATTTAACCTCAATGTGTTGCTAATTTGGATTCACCGACAATAACAACTAATGATTGAATACTGTTTTGTTAATGAATTTTTTTTCTTTTTTTTCTTCAGTCAAATATGTTTTTTAAAAAATTTGATATTCAACGGTGATTTATAACTCAATTTTAATTTTTTTTAAAACATTGTAAATATCATTTTTCGAAACTATATAATGGTCTCATTCTATAAATAGTTATATATTACTATTCCCATGGTAATATATTTCTTATTTTCTGTATAAAAATTTAAATTTCAAAGTGTATATTTGTAGGATCCAAAAAATTATATTTCTAATATAATTATTCACCTTTTTCCCATGTTTTTGATGTTTATACATATCCATCCAACTGGTTAATTTATTTTCAGTTACATGATTCACATTCCAACATTAATTATTATAATGATAAAATTTTTAATTATCTAATTGAATAACTTTTTTATTCCTATTATTTATTTCTCAATCATAAATATCTGATATAAATTATTATTTAATACTGATTCTAATAAATGATTTCTTTCTATGATATCCTAACAATTTCTCAACCTACAGTTCGTTATTACTAATCAATTATTTGTGGATTAAATATATAAAATATAAATAAAGATTATTAGGTTTCAAAATATAATTATTTTATTAAAAACAACTATTTATTTATAGAACGTTGGTGAATGAATTGGTGAAGTTCACTTTTTTACCAATATTGTTATTTTTCATTAATCATTAAAAAATCAAAATTTTTGAACAATTCAAAAAATTCACCAAAACTACATTTTATTGAGATATTTTTATTAAATTAGTTTATTTCGTGAAATTTAAATAAACATATTACAAAAAAATAGTTATAATATTATTTCATTTAGATTAAAAAATTATCATTGAACAAAATATATTTTTAAAAAATAAAATTATTTCAACAAAATTTCATTTATTATTTGGAAAAAGTTTATCTATAATTTATATTGAGATGGATATATATATATATATATATTAGTTAGTTACAATTATACCATCCAATTTAATGGTGAATTTATAATGGGTATATATATCATGCAACATTAAACTCAATATTGTGTGTTGAATATGTTATCAAACATTTTTTTCATCTAGAATCACAGTTTCATACATCCTCCACCCACCCTTATTAATAAATAAATTCTATCAATTTATATATTCCACTAATTAATAACTTTTTCTCATTTGAAAATACCTTTCTTGGAAACCAACATCATGAAAAAGGGTAAATATATCATCATCTTGATAAGTGAAAAAATGGAGTACAATGGTCATGTAGAATAACACATAATAGGTTTCCAAATAAATAAAAATATATAGGAATAGAATATATAGACATGAAAGAATTGTTTAATGTCTAAATATATATTTATATTGATAGAGATAATTGATAACACTAAAGTGAATGATCAATAAAATTTGAACATAAAATAAATTGTAAACCATTGAATTGTGAAGAATATCATTGATATCATCATAAATTAGTGAAATGGAAGAATATTTTGTTTCCAGATTATTTTTTTAGTGTTTTTGAATTACTTTTCATTATATATGTTTTTAATAAAGAATTATAATTAATTTATTGGTATAATTTCATACTTTTATCAATTTCAACACCAATCCCATGTTTTCCCCAACTAATGTGTATTCATGCTGGATTTTTTCCATCCATAAAGCACTAAAATAATATTTTAATGCACTATATATTAATAAAAGTGAAAATCAAGATATTATTCCAATATTTTAAAATTATCCAAAACCAAAAGTATAATAACATGGTAGTATATTTACCAAAATAATTAAACCATCATATGATTATTTAATAAATTAATCTCAACAAATCAATAGTAATACCAAAAGGTAAAGCTAAAACATAACTAAATAACCACAAAATTAAATTCATTTTTAGCATAAAATTTAATCTCATACCTTTTATCATTGATTCCACAAATTATAGTGATATTTTTATAAAAAAAAATTAATCACTTATTTACTATATAACATTTCAATATCATGGTTATTTATATGATAAAACATATGTTTCAATAATTAAATCAATATCAAATCATCTAAATTGTGATTTTATATTAATAACTGAATTCAGTTTTATAGAAAATATTGTCATAATTAAAATTAAGATAAATATTAACATATAGTTAATCTAATTATAAAATATCCTAAAATGTAATTAAACAAATTATGAAAGAACAACATGAAAACACAGTTGTTTTTATAATCCATTGATCATATGAATATCGTTAATATTATAGAATTAAAATGATATCCATAACTGTTAGGATAACATCCAATTAGAATATCTTGATCTACAAATTTAGTCAAACTTTTCATATGATACCATTATAATAGCCTTGACCTATTACTCCCATATATGGTGTTGAAATCATAACCAATTAATTTTCATATTTGATATCATTAATGGTTAAAGAAAATTAATTCTGGAACATAAATCATAAAAAGTAATATTTTGGGTCACATAAATTCTTACCTGCATTTTGGGTTTTGTTTTCTAGAGAATTAGAGAAAACTATAAATATCATGGAATTAGAAACAATGTGTACATATATATTTACATCATCACCCACTATACCCTATTTTAATATTCCACATTAGTTCATCTTCATAATCCTAAGAAAACCCAACTAGACATAATTTTTTAATCATTAATCATCATAAATTGGGTAAAATGAATCATAAGAAGTGTGGGATAAAATTATATATAATATTAAATGTAGTAATTTTTAGTTAAATTCCATCTGGGATAATTAGAAGAGAATAATGGTATTAATACCTCATATTATTCATTAGTATATCATAATAGTATTCATATCCATTAATACCTAGATCATTAAACCTAAAAACAATTCATAAGGAATTAATAAATGAATGATTCATTAGAAAACAATCATTATCCATGTGATATCAATCATGATTATAAGAATAATTCCAAAACCATATAAATGAAATATAATTCTTTTTGGTTTTGTTTTATATTGTCTTCACATCACTTCTTAAAAAAAGAATAACTAATATGGTTAGATTCCATCTCATGAATACCTAATGAATTATAATATTAAACTGGAACCACTAATCCATGTTTTGTGAGGGAATCACTCAAACCTAGTTAGTAACAAAACCCCCATCAATGATTAATGATAGAACCCACCATAATTATAAATAGAGTCTTCGAACTTCATCATGAATAATTTACATAGAAAATTCATTATATCAAAAAAGTTTAGAAATCATTATTATTTTCATAACATGATTAAAACATATAGTAGTAATGGGTTCTATAAAAATATCATTTAATAATGACTATACTTTAGATAATTAATAGGTTCCATAAAAATCTTTTTGAAACATGATCCACCGATGGAAAAGAAATATTTTCCCAAAAACTAAATTTAAATCATGATTAACCCATGGAAATGAAATGTGTCCTATAAAATTATCTTTGAATGATGATTAATCGACTGAATTAAAATGGGTTCCATTTAAATCTATTTAAAACATTATTAACAAATTTAAATGAATTTTTATCGATAAAAATCGCTTTGACACATGATTAACCAAAGGAAGATAAATAAGTTTCATAAATATCTATTTGAAACATGATTAACTGATTGAATATATAGGGTTTCATTTCAATATATTTTTTGTAAATCTTAATCCATCCTATTATAAAATCAGGATGGTGTCATTTCAAATTATCCTCATTGGAAAAAAAATTCATCAATGGTTGTTTACATTGATGAATAAAAATACACTGTAATATTATTAAAAAATTGTGAAGAAAAAAACACTTTCATTTTTCATATAAATTTTAATTGTGAAAATTAAATAGAAAATATTATGAAAATCATTTTATTTGAAAAAAAAAAGAAAACATAAGAATTAATATTCAGTGAAAATAATGTATATGATGTCGGTAAAATCCATTCATATTATAAGATTAGAAAATAAACAATATTTTCATAATGTTTTGAAAAAGGGATTCAATGTGTCCCATTATGAAAATGTTGATATATTACATACAAAAAAAATCTTATATGAATTTAATAGGTCATTAAAAATATCTCTAGGTGGTTTTTTAAGGATATTTTTGCATTAATTTTAAAAACGTGTATATGAAAGAGAAAGATAACTGATAAAAAAAGAAAAATACAATATATATATCACTTGTTGTCACGACCCCCTCCCACCAATGATGCCCCTCCTGAGTTGGCAATGGTGAAAGGGAGATAATGACCCACGAGTCCCGCCTCTAGTAGGCCCCGGTGTGGCGACTACCACCAAGGGTATGATTATTCACAATTATGGGAGGCATTACCCTTTTTATTAAATAATATCATGAAATAAGATGTGTCAAACACCATAAGAAAAGGTAACAAGTTAATGAAAATAAACCGAAAAGCAAGCTCGTATGCATGTTTTATAGAATACTGAAACAAAAGTACAAGTATAAAAAAATCTCCAAATCACGATACCAAGAAAAGGAAAGCAAAAACTGAAACCAGCAAAACTCCAAAGCCCAACTAGCAAGGTCCCTCAGAGTCCCTGAAGTCCTCCTAAAAACATGAAAATAAACATAGGGTGACAATACACGTATACTCAATAGGGAAACCTAAATCTCTCATGCACATGTTGCGAGACATCCTAATGCCTCGTGAGAAAACAGAAGGAACCAAAGCCTATCAAGGAATCTATCCACCCAACCTTATAAGCCGCAGTCACCGAATATCGTAACTCAATAGAGTAGTATAGTAATATTATAAAAGAATGGGTACCTCACACCACGTTCCCAATGAATACTGCTAAATCCCTCACACCTAATGCTCTAATGCTTCCCCCTCTTCTTGAGGTAGTTCCATGACCTGGCCATATGATGCTCGAGCTAGTGCCGTAACCTGGCCATATGAAGCTCGAGCTAGTGCCGCAACCTGGCCATACGAAGCACATAATATCCCGCCGGAACACAATCCTGGGATATAACCACATCTCATCCCATATTCTGGTGGCACTTAATCCTCGGCCATAACCACACCTCATCCAGAAGACACCTAGGAACCACATCACATCTCATCCCAAAGTCTCTTGGGAAACATCTATCGAAACCTGCCCGAAGGAACTTGGGCTGTAGAACCTGGAAGAGGGAGCATGGAGAAGAATAGTAACCCACCATCCATTGGATGTTTGGTAACCTCCCATCCCACAGGTGTTCGGAAGGTGGTGTTTAACATGGGTGGGTGCGTAAAGAAACATAAAATGTATAGATTTATATAATAATATCAACCACTCAGCCCATCCTAAGGCTTTTACAAAAAATATCTGAGCACATGCCTCAACACTGCTACCACGAAAGTATGCACACAATGAATGGCCCCAATCCCCATTAATCATTTCATGTTTCAACACTTTTAATTTATTAGTTCCCTAACTTCCAAACAACTAACAACAACTAAATTAGATCAAACGTTCGTAAAACATATCCCTGCCAAGCACAAATAAGGTTAGGGAAAACAGAAGCAACACAAAACCATTTTCTTTTATCAGCCAATAAATTCCGTTGATTTTCTATATTTAATCTAGTACCATGCCCCACAATTTATTAGTTAACTCTTCCACTTTTATTCACATTCACAACCCATCCCTACAACCTTGTTGCTAACCACCACAACCAAAAACATCTTAGAAACAAAAGTCGTACTGCATCATTATCCCATCGATACCATTCACCACATCTCTGATGCCCATCACAACCATGTGATACACGCGAACCCACAACCATTCCAACCACATCCCCACTTCTCACCCTTTCCACAACAACCCATGAAACACCCCTTTACATAATTAAACCCCAACCAGCACCCAAAATATTCATTCTTCCATTTAATTTAATTGGGGTGATCAAACAAGGGTTCTAGGTAATCATTTAATCAACTAATTTTACATGATTAACAAATTTGCACATTTTGTGAATTACATACACAAAAAAATCCATAAAATCACGGATCATCTATTGGCACAAGAAGAGGCCCAAAATGACCATGATTTTCTATATGCATAAGCGCATTCAATTTATAGCATGATCAAAGGAGAAGCATTGATGAAAAAACAACAATACCAACAAAAAAAATCTCCACAAACCCATTCAATAACCAGTTATTATATTTATTTACCGGTTCAACCATATATCATTAAACAATAGGATACCCATCCCACATGATTTACAAATGTGAGTGATGGACAAAGGTGAGATCATTACCACAAATGTTTTTGACGAAACCATGACGGTCGAAGAATACTCCAGAAACCGGATTGATTCTCCACGAATCCTATTTAGATATTATCTCCTAACACAACCAAGGACAAAGCTCATCATATTAGACACCCACACGCTTTTATATACTCATAATGTTCGTAGATCTAAGAAACCGAGAGAAGAGGAGGATTATATCTAAGTAGATCTAGAAAAACACGCAAGAACGATCACATACATCAAGAAACCGACTTCAATTCGCCAATAAAGCCTCTTGATCGCCTCCAAAACGCTTGGGAGAGGTTCTTATACCTCCAAGGAAGTGTTATCCCGAGTTATGTTCCCCAAGGGGCGTAAAAGAACCATTTAGTGGAAAAAGAGTTCAAATCCACAATTTTTGGATTTAACTTTATGTGCCCGCACAGTTAGTCCGCACGGTTTAACAAACTGTATGCTAACTGTGCGTTAGCTTCTGCCTCACCAAACACTCCTCGCACAGTTAGTCTGTATGGATAGCCAAACCATGTTCTAACCATGCATTAGCCACTGCCTCCAACAAGAACCATCCATGGTTTTCCCGCAGGGTTTTTCCAAACCGTGCACCAATCGTGCAGAAGATATTAACATTTAGATTTCCTTAAAAGTCCACCCAAATGCACCCCAAAGTCACCTTGAATTCCCAACACACCTCTAGCACCACATTTCAAAAAGGAATGGACCGGAGAGGTCCGGGACATTACATCTGATACCTCTCAAACCATTCTCTTCCTCGAGAATCGAAAAACCCACCGAAAGAAAGGTTATGGGTCCTAACAACTCCCCCTCAAAATATACCTCTCAGGGGTAAAACCTCCTTGTTACAAAGGAGCGCCCCCTTCTCTATCTATTTTCTGAAAAATCACAATAATATCACTTCTCTCCCATGTGAAACCAAGAAAAACAATAGACCAAACCGTCTAGTCATGGGGGTGAGGGGTTTCCCTTCTTCCATGTTAAGATACAATCTGCTTTGGGCGGCATTGACTCGCCCACATGGGTTTAGGCGCATCCACTTTAATGCATCTTTACTAGGGATCAGGTCCTCCCCTCCCCACATCTCAGGACACTTCACACACAACCAGAGAAAAGGAAAACCGCGCATTCTATAATTACCAAATTAAAGCGTTCCATCAACCATGTACAAACAAAACATAAGAAAACATAAAACCACTCTGGGTTCTGGGGATGCATATGTGTATCTCGTTCCAAAGTACATTCCAAAAACCCACCATGTCCTCACAATACACAAACCAAAGTAATGGTTCGTCCATGAAACACCTTCTCTTCACGACCTTTGATCATCCCTAGTCGCTCCACAAACATTGCATCGTCCTCGATATCTAGATCTCCCTAGTCGAGGACGTGTGAATCGTCGTGCAGATTCCAACAAAGCTGGGAAACATGGAAGACATCGTGCAACCTTTGTAGCTATAGTGGAAACTCCAGCTGATAAGCCACCTAACTGACTCCCTGTAGCACTTCAAACAGTCCGACAAACATGGGGGAAAGCTTAATCCCTCTGTCGAACCTTCGCTGCCCACGCCGGGAGAGACATGCATTAATACAAGGTCCCCAATCTTGAACTCCAAGTATATCCTCTTATTATTAGCGTATAACTTCTGCTAGCCCTAAGCTAACTTCATCCTCTATCGTATAAGCATAACCTTCTCCGTCGTGCTCTGCACCACCTCCGGGCCAAGAACACCTACTTCTCCGACCTCTGTCCAGCATACGAGCGAGAAGTTTGGCCTCCCATAAAATTCTTCGAAAGGAGACATGCCAATGGTAGGGTGATAGATGTTTTTGTAAGAGAACTATATCAGAGGCAATTGTTGTACCCATGATCCTCCAAGGTCCAAAACAGATGATATTAGCATAAATTCCAACGTTTGGATGGTGCACTCTATCTACCAATCTGTCTGGGGGTGGAAAGCAGTGCTAAGGCATAGCTGGGTCCCAAACGAATACTGCAATCCTCTCCAGACACATGAGGTAAACCGTGCATCCCTATCTGAGACTATGGACCTTGGAACTCCATGAAACTACACCATCTCATCCACATACCTCCATGCTATGGCATCCACTGCACCCAACTACTTGATTCCCATGAAGTGATATGATTTCGTCAATTGGTCCACCACCACCCAGATGGCATCACATCCTTCTTGAACCTTGGGTAGCCCTATGATGAAATCCATCGAGATTTGATACAACTTCCACTTGGTGACATCAAATGGTTGCAACAAACCACTTGGAACATGGTGTTCAGCCTTCACCTGCTGACGCACTAGGCACTTGGCCACGAACTCTGCCACTGCCCGCTTTACCCCGGGCCACCAAAACTGTATCCTCAAACCCACGTAAATCTTAGAAACATTTGGGTGTAATTCTAGGGTTGAGTTGTAGAACTCACCAAGAACCCTCTCGCGCATCATCTCCGGAACAAACATATTCCCTCGGAAAAGCATCTGATTCTGACAATCCTCCATCCTCTCGTCTGGGGCATCGCCTTGGGCAACCCGATCACACATCACTTCACTTTATGAGTCTCCCCACTAGGACTCCTCCACCTGCCATAGTAGAGAAGGAAGCACTGTCATCTGATACATGAAACCTCTACCACCATCCATCCTTGTATCTAGGTGCAGGGCAACCGAATCCTCCATTGCCTTCCAAGCATCTGCAGACTCTAGAACCGCATCTATCTGTGACTTCCTGCTCAAGTAATTGGCCACCACATTCCTTTTTCCTGAGGTGTAGGAAATTTAGAAGTCGTAGTCCTGAAGGAACTCCATTCACCTTCACTACCGTAATTTCAGGTCCCGTAGGGAAAAGACGTGTTTCAAGATTTTGTGATCCTTGAAAACTACAAAGCACTCCCTGATGAGGTAATGCGGCCAAAACATAGCGCGAAAATGATCGCCGCAAACTCCAGATCATGCGTGGAATAATTACGCTCAAGAGGACGTAACTTCCTAGACCCATAAGAGATCACCCCTTGCCGCTGCATCAATACACATCCAAGGACTTTCCCTAAAGCTTCATAGAAAACCTCATACATTGCCCCTTCTTCTGGAAATATCATCACTGTGGAACTAACCAACTTCTTCTTTAGGTAACTAAAGGAGGCCTCACACTACTCATCCCACACGAAAGCTCGATCCTTCTTCATCAAGGATGTCAAAGGTGTTGCAACTCGGGAGAAGTTGGGTACGAACCACCAGTAGTGACCTGACAGTCCAATGAAACTAAAAAAATGTACCACATTCTTGGGTTCTACCCAAGAAACAACCGCCTTCACCTTTGCTGGGTCCACATCTATTCCTTGCTCAGACAACACGTTCCCACGGAAGTGCACTTCTCGCGTACAGAACAAGCACTTAGACAGTTTCCCAAAGATTTGGTTCTGTCGGAGGACCTCTAAAACTATTCTCAGGTTCTTAGTGTGATCCATCTCTGATCTTCAGTCGATCATAATGTCATAAAAAACGACAATGAACCGATCTAAGTATTCCCAGAATATGGATATCATGAGTCCCATGAACATAGCTAGTGCATTTGTAACACCAAAAGGCATGACTACTAACTCAAAGTGCCCATACCTACATCTGAAGGAAGTCTTCGAGAACTCGCCCTCCTTCACTATCAACTGATGATATCCAGACCACAGATCGCTCATAGAGAACCAACCTACTCTCTTCAGCTGGTCAAAGAGATATTCTATCCATAGGAGGGGGTAATGGTTCTTGACCGTTACCTGATTCAGTCTTCGGTAGTCTATGCACAGCCTGAGACAACCATCTACCTTCTTTTCCAACAAGATAGGATCACCCCAAGGTGACACAATTGGTTGAACAAAACCCTTCTTCATCAGATCGTCAATCTGAATCTGCAACTCCCGCAACTCAGAAGGTGCCATCCGGTAGGGAGCCATCGAAATCAGATGGGCACCAGGTTGCAATTCTTTCCCGAACTCAACATCATGTCGAGGGAGTATGGTCTCCACCTCTTCAGGATAGGCATACATAAACTCACCGACAATCCTCGGGACTTCTAACAATTCTGTATTCACCGACTCCACTGATAGTTCAGCTAACAAGGAAGGGTGGGGCTCTACTTTCTGGTTACCTTCCTGGTAACCTTGCTCGCCAATGAAATTCACATGTCGGCCGCCCGGGTCTGAAAACACAACCCTTCTTCAAAAACAAGCGGTGACGGAACACACTGAGTTCAGCTATTCGATGCCTATAATGACATCGTGTAGATGAATTTGTAGTAAAAGAAGATATCCACTGGATTGGTGTGGCCCCAACATCAACATGCATCACCGGAAAACACGAGACAAGCTGGTCTGACCTCCGACTGGCGTACTCAAAACTAGGGGTATGGAAAGCATCTCTATGTATAGACCCAAGAACGGGCTAGACTGGGTGAAAAAATGGAGTGTGACGCTCCTGAATTAAACAAGGCATAGTAAAGGGAACCAAACAAGCTGATCGTACCTCGAACGACTTTTGGCTCTGCTGAAACTACTGCCTCTGCAGCGTGTATCTGGTCACGCCCAGTTCCTCTTCCGCTCGGCTATCAGCCACCTCCCTGACCACACCCTGGTCGAGGTCCCTGAGGATCACCCTGAGATCGGCCTCCTCCTACAATGTCTACATCCAGAGGAGTGGGAGCTCGCTTCCCCTGCTGCTGGAAGGGCCTAGCTGGAAACTATTGTGGCAGAGGTGGGTGCTTTACTTCTCCACCTCCACTGTACTGTACACGGTCCGGGAACTGGTTCTGAAGGTGCCCACGGCTGCCACAGATGAAACACATTGGTCCCGGGCTCGATGGAAAAGTGTGAGGACTAAGAGATCGGAAAAGAAACTGCTGAGGGCTGCTCCCTACTGGTCGGAAACTAGTGGGCCGAGATGCTTTAGGCCTGCAGCTGATGGATTTTCCCATTGACGAGCCCAACTGGATTCCTTCTCGTGACACACCTCCCAGCATGTTCATCCTTTCCACCACTTCAGCATTCTTCTGGACCTCCTTGTATGTCGGTAGGGTGAAGGGAGTAACAACATACTATATAGAAGGCCAACGTGCATCCTCCAAAAATCTCGCATGAGCCTCCTCATCTGGAAATAGGTCGGGAGAAAAAAGAAGGAGATACTTGAAATTCATCCCCAACTCTCTCCCTAACATACTCCCTTGCTGGAGGGAGAATAGTTCCTACATCTTCTCATCCTTCATCGCAGAAGAGAGGAATTATTCCCGAAACTCGTTCTCGAAGTCAATCCACCGGACCTCAGCCTCCCTCTTCTCCCCAATATAAAGAGTCCACCACTAACGCACTACTCCATGCATATGGCTCACAGCCTGAGGAACCCAATATTCATTCGGACCCCAGATCAAGATGATATCTATCACTAGATCCTCTAGCCATCTCTCTGTCTCCATGTCTGAGGTGCTACCCTCATACTTCTCGAGATTCTTCCGCTGAATGGCTCGAAGAGTCTTATGCCACTGATTGTCCTCCTCTCAGTCAACCCTTTTTTTCTAGCCATGTCAACCTCCTAGGCCTCGATCGCTCGCACTACATTTGTTCATCTCTTAGGTGCCATTGCTGCAAGGTCATCAACGAATGCCTATGCCCGAGTACTGTAGAATATTGTTCTTAAATTTTATTAGACTCCTTATAAATTGTAAATCCTCAAATGCCCTAGAAACAGAAGATCACAAGTCATTATAATGAATTTACCATTCCTAGAGTATGTACCCTGCAATCAGTTTTGCCTCACTTGGTCGTTCTGTAGGTCCAGAGTCCATGCATTAGATCACGGGGGGGCACTAAAATCCTGTGTCCTAGCCTGTCTTCCCTAGCCTATTTCATGCTCCAAGGTATCCCGACACTATTTACCTACCATGCCATGCAATCCTCACTATGAATAACACTTGAATCCATCCAATCTCTCTACCCCCATCCTCTGATACCATTCTGTCACGACCCCCTCCCACCAAAGATGCCCCTCCAGAGTTAGAAATGGTGAAAGGGAGATAATGACCCCTGAGTCCTACCTATAGTTGGCCCCGGAGTGGTGACTAGCACCAAGGGTATGAGTTTTCACAATTATGGGAGGCATTACCCTTTTTATTAGTTAAGATAGGGAAATAAGACGAGTCAAACACCAAATGAGAAGGGAACAAGTAAATTAAAATAAACCCAAACCCAAGCACATATTCATGTTTTATACAATACTGAATCAAAAGTACAAGTATAAGAAACACCCCAAAGCACGATACCAAGAAAGGAATGAAAAAACTGCAACCATCAAAACTCCATCGCCCAACTAGCAAGGCCCCGCACTATCCCTGAAGTCCTCCTGGAAACCTAAAAGTAAACGTAGGGTTGACCATACAAGTATACTCAGGAAGGAAACATGATGATCTCATGCACAGGTGGGGAGATATCCTAATGCCTCGTGAGAAAATAGAACGAACCAAAGCCTATAAAGGAATAAATCCCCCCAAATATACAATCCACACTCACCAAATATCGCATGTCAATAGAGTAGTATAGTAATATTATCAAAGTATGGGTACCACGCACCACCTTCCGACTAAATACTGCTCAAGACCTCATGCCTAATGCTATGATGCTTCCCCCTATTCCTTAGCTAGTGCCACAACCTGGACATATGAAGCTTGAGCTAGTTCCTTAACCTGGACATACGAAGCTCATAATATCCCACTGGCACACAATCCTCGGATATAACCACAACTCATCTTGCATTCTGCTGACACTCAATCCTTGGACATAACCACACCTCATCCGGAAGACACCTAGGAACCACATCACATCTCATCCCAAAGACTCTTGGGAAACATCTGTCGTAACCTACCCGAAGGATCTTGGGCCATAGAACCTGGAGGAGGGAGCACGAGGAATAATATTAACTAGCCATCCTTTGGAAGTTTAGGAATATCACCCCCATCACATGGGTGTTCGGTACGTGGTTCTCAAAATGGGTGGGGTGCATAAAGGAACATAAAACCTATAGATTTATATAACTATATCAGACACATAGACCATCCTAAGGCTTATACCCAGATGATCTGAGCACATGCCTCCCCACTGCTACCATGAAATTATGCACACACAGTATGACCCCAAACCCCATTAAGATTTTCATGTTTCAACAGTTTTAGTTTATCAATTCCATAACTACCGAGAAACTAACAACAACAAAACCAGATCAAACGTCATAAAACATATCCCTGCCAACCACAAATAACGTTAGAGAAAACACAAGAAACACAAAACCATTTTTTATCAGCCGATCAATTCCATTGATTTTCTGTATTTAATCAACTACCATGCCCCACAGTTCATTAGTTAACTCTTCCAATTTTATTCATATTCACAACCCATCCCTGCATCCCTGCTGCAAACAACCACAACCAAAAGCACCTCGAAAACAAAACTCGTACTCTATCATTATCCCTTCATTACCATTCACCACAGCTTTGTTGCCTGTCACAACCATGTGTTACATGCCAACCCACAACCAAGCCAACCATATCCCCGCTGCTCACCTGTTCCAGAACAACCCATGAAACACCCCTTCACATAATTAAACCCCAACCAGCACCCACAAAATTCATTCTCCCATTTAATTTAATTGGGGTGATCATACAAGGGTTCCTGGTATTCATTTAATCATCTGATTTTACATGATTTACCAATTTCCACTTTCTATGAATTCTATCCATGAAACAATCCAGAAAAATAAGGAAACATCTATTGGCACAACAAAAGGACCCCAACGACCATGATTTTCCGTAGGCATATGACCATTCAATTCACAACATTATCAAAGTAGAAGCATTAATGAAAAAAAATACTAACAAAAAAAATCTCCCCAAACCCATTATTTAAGAAGTTATTATCTTTATTTACTTGTTCAATCATATCACATAAAACAAGAGGATACCCACCCCGCATGATGCACAAAAGTGAGAGAGAGATGAAGGTAACATCCCTACCTCAAAGGTTTTTGACGAAACCACGACTTTCAAAGAACGCTCAAGAAATCAGGTCGATTCTCCACGAATATTCTTTAGATATTCTCTCCTAACAAAACCAAGGAAAAAGGTCATCATATTCGTCATCCACATGCTTAGATCTACCCATAACAGGCGTAGATCTAAGTAACCGAGAGAGGAGGATTAGTAGATCTAAGTAGATCTAGGAAAACAAGCATGAACGATCACATACCTTAAGAAACCTACTTCGATTCACCAAGAAAAGCCATTTTATCGCCTCCAAAATGCTTGGGAGAGGTTATTCTACATTTAACGAAGGGTAATCCCATGTTATGGCCACTTAAGGGCTTAAACGAAACATTTAGAGGCAAAAGAGTTGAGATCCACAATTTTAGGATCTTACTTTAAGTGCCCGCACGGTTTAACAAACTATGCGCTAACCGTGCGTTAGTTTCTGCCTCGCCAAACACTCCTCACATGGTTGGACTGTTTGGTTAGCCAAACCATGCGCTAACCACGCGTTAACCACTGCCTCCAACACCAATCTTGAACAGTTTGGCCACATGGTTTATCCAAACCGTGCGCCAACCGTGAGAAATCTATTACACTTTATCATTCCTTAAAAGTACACCCTAACACACCCCAAGTCACCTTGACATCCCGACACACCTCCAGCACCACATTTCTCAAAGGAATGGACCAGAGAGGCCCATTCCATTAAACTTATAGATGACTATATGATGTTTATTCAATAATTAAGCGAGGAAAAAAAAAATAAACATGTGGAACACATACATAATTAAATTAGAATAAAATATATTTTGTTCACAAATATAATGTCAAATTATTACATAAAAATAATTCTAAATATTATCATTCTCAAAATAAATAATGTTTTTACATAAATCCATTTCCAATTTAGTAATTATTTCAGTAACAATCCCCATGAATGAATGGATTGAAAATAATATTTAAAGAGAATTAACATAAGTATTATAATAATATAACATGTCAAAAGTTATGTATATATACATCATAAAAATGATAATTTCATATCATAATCACATATCTAAATGAATGAAATTTTGAATAATTACCCATAAAAAAGATCATATCATTGAAATGGGAGTAAATAAATGAAGTGATTATTTTTAATAATCTAAATATAAGAAACATAAGTGTATTTAATATATAATTCAATTAATATATCAATTAAAACACAATTATATCACAATAATGTTTATGGAAAATGATTCATAACCCAACAAGAAGAAATTACGTTAAGAATCCATTTACCAATTGGTAACACAAATGTTCAATACATTAAGATAAAATTAATAAAATTAAAACATAAAATAACATGATTATTGAAGGATTAATGATATTAAATTTAAAATGGAATGAATATATACCATGAAATAAAAAAAGTGGTGAATATGAAACATTTCTCACTTAAATAAAACGTGATATGAGAAAAAGCCTTACATTGAGACTAGATAGTCCATAGATGTACTTTTACTCTGGTAGGATGAGATTATATAAATAATTTGATTTATTAAGAACCATATTACAATTTTTTCCTCATAATTAGTTCATTTATATTATTTCATTATAATGAAACATAATAATACTTATTCTGTTATGTCCACATCTCATGGTTTGAGGATGTTTCATTGATTGTTTCATGAATGATTCAATATGTTTACCATTTTCAATGATGTGAAAATTTAATTTTTTTTTGAAAAAAATAACATTGAAATAATCATCATATATATTCATCAATTATAATTTTCAATGATATCAAGAATACTTGTTTTAAAAAAAATTCAATTTGACGATATTAGAGATGGTATTTTGTACCTACACATCAGTTACATATTTATTTTTAAATATTCATCATGGAAAAAAGAAATTAGTAATTATGAAAATAAATAATGATAATAAAATAATAAATATGAAATTATTTCTATAAATTTACTTATATATATAAATAAATTCCTTGATGTCATGATTAAAAACAATCACGTTTTTATTGGGAGGTGGTAGTCCAGACATACACGAATGACGTTATCAGTTTTCAGTGTAGGAAATAAATGATATATTATATTTTAATAATGATAAATATGTAATTGACATAATTATAATATCATTTATATAATATATTTTTAATTAAATTTTTCTTATTACATTATCTGCAAAGTAGTATTAAAAAAATTCACATCACTTTGTGTGGCGGTAGTCCGCCGTATATAAGAGTAATGTTAGCATATCCACTACATAATGGAAAGTAAAAAAAAGTTATATGTGGAATAAAAACTCCATAAGTATAAATATGTAATAATTTTGATATTTATACTTTAAATTACTCATTATAACAATCCATAGGTGATGGTAAAGAAACACGAATGACATATGTTTGCGCGACAGTAGTCTGACTTACAGAAGAATGATGAATTTGTTTCCCTTTGTGATGTAAGATGATATTGGTTTAGATTATAAAATTATTATAATAATATATTAATATATAAAATATACTAGTTTTTATAATATGAGGATATTCAATGAACATTTTAAAGAGGTGGAATAATAAATAAAACAAAAATGCATAATATGTAATTTTACAACTTATTTGGAATCCTCATTAATATTATACCGAAACTATTCCCAGATTGACTTTCCGACCAACTAAATTTTATTATATAGTGATTCAATTTTGGAAGTGTGTTGGTCTTGTTTTTCCTGATCAAAATGGATTAAATTTATGAAGTGGAGAAGAGATGGGGTGGCCTTTTATAACTAATTTGAGTGGAACACTTCTAATTTTTTAAATGAAAAATGTGTAACCAAAATATTCACTCTAATAAAGGATCCAAATAAGACATTATTTATAATAGTACATTATATGTTTTATATAGTTCAATATAATTAAATTTATATATGTTTTTTTCCATTTTGACAATTACCATTTTTGTTTAGCACCCGGTAAACATGTTTTCACAATAAAAATTGTGATAAATTTTGACGATTCTTACTAATAAATAAGGTAAAAAATATTAGTTATTATTTAATATTAATTATTATTTCTTAATATATTTATTTCAGTTTAATAAATTAATTTACCAAAAGTGGAAAAATGTTATTTTAAATTAATCCCCTATACGCTATGCAAATACAAGTTTTCTATAGGTGTATTTTTCAATTAAGAAATTTATATATTTTGAGTGAATGAATAATAATAAATATTGTATCATTATAAATTATAATTTATTGAAATATAATCTAAATATATCATATAAGTAATTTTCAATTAGGTTTTTTTAATTAATAAAAAGGATAACCATCATCCACATTAACACAGTTTTCATAAAAACCTCTCTTTAAACCAAAAATTTCTTATATTGAAATCCAATATAAATTTTATTAAAATGTATTAAAGTGAATTAAATTTAGATAAATAATAATTTTCTTACCTAATATAATAAAAAAATCATAATGGGGATTTCAAATTTCTTATTTTTTTGGAAAAAATGACATTTTTATAAAAACAAGTATTTTTCACTTTTTATTGAAGAAAAAAATATTATCAAAAAAATAAAACAATTTAATAAAATCGTGATATAATGAATTAAAAAAATAACTTAATATTATAAAATAATTTATTTTTTAAATCTAAAAAACACAAATTATAATACATTTAAAAAAAGCAGAATTTATTTTCTTGGAAAAGAAATATTTGATGATTAAAATTAAATTACTAATTTTAATTTCATTATATATTATAAATTTATCAATAATTTATAAGGTTTAGGATATATATATATATATATCATAAATTATTTAATATTATTTATACCCTCTAATTAAATGGAAATGTTATATATATTTTTTATATCGTGCATCATCTAACCTCAATGATTATTATCGAATATGCTATCAAAAATAGATTTATTTTATAAAATCTCATGGTTATTCTATTTATTTACTAATCTAATAATATAATAATAAATTAAAAATGAACTTATATCAATTTTAATATAGTAAATAATTATCTTATATGTGCAAATTTAAATATGATGGGTGTGTGAATTTCTATATTAAATGAAAAATAATCAAAGGATGATAATAATAAAAATAATAATTCTTTAAGAATAACAAATAAAATAATACAATTAAATTTTGAGGTAATATTAAATTATGTTTTTAATATTTGAGTTAATTTATTTTTACTTTCTTGTAGTATTGGGAGTGTTTTTTATGTTGGGTGGTCTTATGTTAATTTGAATAATTAATGTATTATACTTTATAATAGGAATCTTTTGATGGGATTATTTTGAACCAATAAAATAGATCACGATTGAATGATGTAAATTCATGAAAAAAAATAAATCTAGAAAAAAACCACCTTGATACCCCTAAAAATATATAACCCTTGAGCCTTAGAACCCAAAGATGACACCTGTTCATTATACAATCATCATGCCTCATTAACTATATTGTTGTTTTCTCCCATGAATATGTTTTACTAGAACAATGATGAACTCAATGGGATTCTAATGTATAGAGACACTATATTTGGGATAACATTAATACAATCTAAAAAAATCTTGATGAATGGTGTTGGCGAGTCATTGAAAACATTGAACTAACAATGCTAAGGGAAGTCACTCCACCAAGATAACAACCATTGAAAATTGACCCTAAGACTGATATCCTAATCCAAAAGTGAAACTAGAATAACCATAACCAATATGAAAAACGACATTCATGACCAATATGGGGTCATGTGAGACGGATAAAGAGCTACAGAAATGGGAAGGCTGATGAAACTGAGAAGCACATCAGGATAAATATAAACTATTCCACAAATGAGAAAATTTTAGTCCATTGTAATTAAATATTAAATTAAATAATTGGAATATTATAATGAAATATTTTGGTAAAATTTAACATAATATTTATGTTGAATATATATTTGTAAATATTTTATATTATCATGATGATTATTATATCAATAATTTTTAGGGTTATTTTTTCATCAATGATACTGTAATTTGTGTGAGTAATGAATTTTTATATATAATTAATTATTATTTAATGATTTTTCATGAATTTGTGGGCCCAATTAAATATATTCTTATCTTATTTTTAGTTTGTTTTTATTTATCAGTGATTTGATACTAAAAATATATATTGTAATGGGATGAGGATATATTTTAACTTACAAAGAAAATACTTTTTTCTTGGTAGTTTAACTATAATAGAGTTATAACAGATATTTGTAATCCCATTTATCTCTCTTATAAAAGTATTTAATTATTACTAATTATACACATTTATATATTTTTATGGGTTGTATTATAAACAATTTAAGGGTATGTGCCTATATATATATGTCTCTCTGTGTATGGGTGTATGTGGATTGTTATCGAATTGTGTAAAAATATGCGCACTAAGTACTAGTATATAACAGCTTATGGTGATTCCTTGGAATCATTTACCATGTTTTTGATGTTTTAGGATAATGAATTGTAATTATATTGTGATAAATCAATTATATAACCCTAGTTATTTAGGTGATTATGTGGTTTCTAGATCATATAATGTGAACATGTATGGAATGATTGCTGGATAGATGGTATAAGTTATGAGCTTCCTATTTTTTGACTTATTATAATAAATATTATAGTGACTATTTTTTTGTTGTGACGATATTCCACAATTTATGATTATAATTTTACTAAAATGATATTTTTTATTTGATTGTGTTGATTACATGTTTTGAGATTATTTCTATCCGTTTTTATGTCAAAGTATTTTTTATTATTCCCAAAAATTAAAATTGTCCTAAAATTTCATGCTATAAATAATAAATGCACTTTTATGAGTCTTGAAGGTGACAATACCGAAGGTAATAGTTATATTATTCTATAAAATTTCATTTGATTTTATCATTACATACTATCAAAATACATGAATTAATTATACCAATCACATTATATAGTTATTTCACTCATTTCTATCACATTAAAATTTTTCATATGTACATAAATATTTTTATATGTAGGTTATCACTGATAACTCATAATATATTACCCCTCAAAAGTTTGACTAAGATGTTTTACAGTGATGTATGATGTAATTGGATTAGTTGTTATTAATTTATCTAGAGTGGAGTCTTTGAGTTCCTCATGCAATATATTTTTTATTATTTTTAATGTTCAATTTAATTTTATTTGAGTAATTGTAATTTTTAAGTCATGAAATTATTGAAGTGGATGTTATTCATGGATGATTTATTTTTCCATGGAAATTTATGGGGCTTAATTTCAACCATTAGAGTAATGGATACCCCGGTGCTAGTTTCCATCTCATAGCCTATTGATGGTAGAGTTCTAAGATCATGCGTATCATCCTTTCTAACCCATGTGGGATTCAAGTTGGGGCTTGTTGTGAAAAATTGTATTAGGTTTTATTTCAATAATAAAAAAATCCTAGGTATAATGGATATATTATTTTGGAGGGGTTCATGAACAACTGGATTAGGTTTTATTTCAATCATATTTAAATATTAATTTATTTTTTTGTGTTCATTTATATAGAATAAATTTTTATATAATAAATTCCATTTAATAAAAATTAATTAATCCTAAAAAATTATGAAATATTCATTAAAACAATATTTATTATGATGAGGTGATTAGATAGCATTAATAGAATGATATTTTAGTATTTATAAATTCATATAGATTTAATGTTAATTAAAAAATTTGTACAACATTGTAAGAATTAGAAGTTTTATATTAAATATATTATTATGCTAATCTGTTTTCATTGGTGATGAATAATATCATGTATGATATCTTTTACAGTGAAAAATTTATTTAGTAGAATTATACATAAAACAAGATAGATTAAATGTTAAATGTAATAAATTATTTTTAAATGAGTATATTCTAGTATAATGTTTTATGTTATATTGTTTCATAATATAAAAATCTATTTATATATTAATGAGATTTGATAATTTGAAAAAAAAATATAATAAATGATATAATTACGTATGAGTTTATTAATATAGAAGCATTATAGATTTATAAATTTTTTAATTATCCTATATGGTATAATGAAATATTCTGAAATACTGAAAATACATATTTGATATATAATTAATTAATGTAGAATAATTTAATAGATATTAAATATGATATAAATAAACTATATTTTGTAGAAATAATATCTAAAATTGATATATTTTAATGGTAAATTAAGATCCATGTTAAAAAATTGGTTATTATGCAGACCAATATTTACATTTTAAATATTACTTCTATTTTCATGATTTAACTAAATATACATTATGAAATAAACACATGTTTCCATTAAGTTATTCAATGAACTTATTTTTATACATTGGTATCTAAATTAATATGGTTCAATTATTATTAATTAAGGATCAGAAAAATATTCAAGAATAAATATGAGTATAACATGTGTACATTATGATTTTTTTGGATGTAATGATATTTGAATATATTATTGGGAGTTATTACCATGGATTTTTAATATTAGGTGGCCTTACTGATATTGTGATTTCATTAAGAAATGTTAATGTCGATGGTATAAAATTTCAAAATAAACATTTCTATATTAAGTAATTTTAAAATTATTATTTATATGCTAGAGGGATTAGATATGTTATTATAAATTTTTGGGGAAAGCAGATGGTTGGCATTAAAATTTTATGATCGTGAATAGATGGAAATAATCTTGTTGTTTTCAATCTAGATGCAATGTATATAATCTAACGATTATATTTATTTTTAAACTACCTAATAATATTTATTATTTATTATTTTAATATTCAAACTTGTTCATTGATATATCCTGGTTATGATTTATATTGTCGATATCAAGAGATTTGATTATTTGATTTTTTTTCCAATAAATTTATATATATGAATTATCATTGTACGATGAATATTTATTTAAAATTTAATACCATAATAGATTCTATTATAACTTGATTTGATTCTCATTATACATTTTATAAATTAATGTATTAAGGGATATATATGAGTGTATTAGTATATTTATCACTAATTTCATACTTCATTCATGTAATAATTTGTTCATTGTTGATTTGTCTTTAGAATTTGGTTAATATTTAGGATATTTATACTAATATATATTTTTTATTTACTATAATATAATGATAATACTCGAATCATGATTTAAAAAAATAGATCCTTGGATATGATTTTTATGTTATGTATATTTTTTAATGTTGTTTTTATATGTAATTTTTAATTAAGAGATTAATATTATCCTTTTTTTAATAGAAAATAAATTATGATGGGGGGATTTCACAACATGAACACCAAAATATATGTTTTTATCTTTTCCTAAATTAGGTTTGTATTTTGTAAAATTAATACAATAATGAATATTCATATATGATAATGTATTACCAAGTGACTCGATCAATCTTCAGTAACACCCCGTGAAATAACTTATTTACATTACAATACTAATTATAAATAACTATATATTTATTTTGACAATAATCCTAATTCATTTTTAAAATAATAAAACAATGGGTGTGACGATTTCTTTTAAAAAAATAAATTTTCCTATGAATGGAAATACAAATATTTTTTTAAATGTTTTTACAGTTTTTATTAAAAAAGGAATAACTGATTTTTTTATTAATTTCATCATTTATAATGGTCTATAATTTTTTTATTTGAAATCCACAATTCCAAATATGTTTCATTTACCATATTTTGTAAGATTCTTCTTGAGAGGTATCAACTAGTGGAATGTATTACATGGAAGTAATTTTTTAGAGTGGTAAAAATTCGTGATAGTGAGAATCATACAAGAAGTATTAAATATAAAACCCATGTTTCTCATTTATTTTCCTTGGTTGGTCTCCCTTTCAGCTCTATGTTTTAATTTAATTCTTATGGAAGAGAATAATTTGAGATGAATCAAATGTTAGGCCCCAAATATTCTAATTTAACACCTTATTCCCTTTTAATTATATTTTTTCTACAATTAATTTGTATTTTTAGCATGTTTTCATTAATTATATTTTTTATAGAAATATCGTAGTGTTTTCTAGATATAGTTAAAATAACCATACCATAATCCCCATGCCCATGGAATGGATATTGTTTTTTTCATATGAGTGTCTCATTGGGAAACCGCCATGGGACCAATCATAGAAAGAGAATGTGGAATATGGGATTAAATAAAAATGGACTTGGATTCCTCATATGTGAAATAATGAAAGGGGGAGTGGTTGACATCACGACCATTGATTTCTCATCCTTTTCAAGGGATTCGATTTGGACAAAATTGCATTAAAAAATCTGTGGAGAAGGTCGTTTTGGCATTCATAGTCTGTATAATTACATGTGATTTTATGATTTTTCTTCCATTAATGCTTATGGAATGTGGACAAAATTTTCCCATTTCCCATTAATAAATCATTGGAATGATATGAGTGTGTTTTTCCTCCCATAAACATCCTTCATTCTTCCAAATAAATTTGATTTAAATTTGAATCACGATCTTAATCCATAATCTTTATTGTTTTCTCTATTCTTATGTCCCCTTTATCCCTCAGTGTAATTTCATCATCTCTCATGAACCATAGGTTATATTTGGGTTACTTTGAGTGCACTAGGACCCTTATACATTAATTTTTTCTATTATAAGAAAATTAGCATTCCTTGTTTATTTTTTAAATCTTCACCTTTGAAGGTAAATAATTTATTACAAATTTTCAGTCATTAAGGTAAGAGTATTTTTTATTTTATCAAATTTTTACATTCAATGGTTTTTGAAGTCTAGGTGTGTGTAAGAACCTATGTAGTCCCTGTTTGTTATTATCTATTTATCGGTGGAGCATTATGAATGTGGTGACTAAGTGATGGACGAAGCAAAGGTATTACTTTCATGTGATTTGGAAGGTGGTGTGAGATAGATTCCATGTTATTTAATTCATTCATTTATTTTTTCTCAAATTATCTTTTTTTCTAGTTATTTGAAAAGTTATATCATTGTTATAAGACCATATTATAATTACACTATAAAGTTTCACACTAATAGTGTCTCCTATAGTGTTTTATAAGACTAGATGTAGAGTTATCCTTGTGTGGAAAGGGTCATGTTTTTTGGGTGGTCTTTTGTTGGGATACAATTTAGGTTACTAGTTGGTTATCATTTCATATAGTCTACATAATTCCTTTATTGGAGGTTCACTTTAAGGGATTACATTTCATTTCATTTTAAATCATAAAAATATATATATTTTTTGTCACTTATACACTTTGTGACATTGTTTTTAGATGACATTGTTTCATGAAATAAAACATTTTATATATGATGAATTATTTGGTTCCATGAGGTTTTTTTGAAATGTTTTTAAGAAGGGTTGTAAAATTTGATGGATATTTTTAATAATTTCATAGTACTAAAAATTTATAATCTATTATATGTAATTTAATTAAAATTATTTTTTTAATTTCATTAATAGAATTTAACTTAACTCCATATAGTTTTTCGTTAATGAAATATATAGTTTCATTAAATATGATTTTATTGATACAAGGATCATTAAATCTAATATAATAAAACTTATTTTAGTAATATATCTCAAACTAGTATAAATGAGATTATTTTATAATTTAATTGCATAAAACATATCATGAAATATGATAGAGGTTTGTTTTGTTGACACCCTTCATGAACCAATTAGTATATACAACCGTTACATTTTTTTCATGTTCATTTTTTATGGACTTATGCTACCACCATGTTATGGTCATTTTGGAGATTATATGTATGTCATTTTATTTATTTTAATTAATTTTTATATCATGAATTGTTTTCTCCTTATTTTTT
The DNA here is from genome assembly GCA_963277665.1 of Viscum album. Taxonomy (NCBI): domain Eukaryota; kingdom Viridiplantae; phylum Streptophyta; class Magnoliopsida; order Santalales; family Viscaceae; genus Viscum; species Viscum album. The sequence continues at coordinate 1,387,792,933 of OY728126.1, read as the reverse complement.
GGTTATTTATTGGTTTATTTTTCTATTATTGATCAACATACTAGTGTTTGAAAGTGTAAAAATATTCCCAAAAATTATTCTTTGTGACCATGGTAGTAGCATCTAGCTTGGGTGATTTGTAATTAATTTTAGGATTTTCCTTTGGTTGGCTTGGGGGACTAGTTTCAGGGTGACCCTAGTTGGACTGTCTAAATATTATATCATAGAACCTAAATATTATTTAGTGTGTTTTTATGTTGAAACTAGTGTATTCTTCATTTCGGGACATAGGTAAATTGTGTTTAAAGTATAATGGTTTTCTCATATTCATACTAACCATTTAATTTTTATGGTATTTCATGATTTGAGTCTGGTTTTGAGTTCAAATAAGAATTTATTTCATGAATATTTATTCATTTTTATTAAATTTTTATCATAGATGATTTTACTAGAGATTTGGGGGTCAGTTTTTGAATTTAAGGAAATAGTGGTCAATGAACATGGGTTGAATTGTTATGAAATATAGTCTATTAAACCAAGTTTATCATGAAAAAATGGTTCCCAACGCATTATAGGTTATATTTCAGGGTTTGAATTTGATTTTCATCCCATTTGTAAAAACCACATCAATGTGTTTTTTCCATTATGATTATTTTCTTCATTACATTCATTCTACAATTATCCCAATTGTGACTACTATGAGTGTGATTAGAAATTATAGAGTTCCGACTGTGAAATTTATGATCTTTAGATTTTTTAGGGATCCTTGTGGATATTTATTTTATCAATTCCTCTAGATAAATTTTTTACATCGTTAAAAAAATTCTATTGATAAATTCCATGCTTTAAAAATTGTATATCAGAAAATGTTAACCTCATTTGGTGTTTTAAATTTAATATTTTATTTTAAAAAATATATAAAGTTTCATATTTGAAATTATTTATTTATTTTTTCAATGAATAAAAATAATTTTTATGTAATGGTGTTCTTTTGAAAAATAAATTTTTATTATTTATAAAATGTATTTTTTACGGTCATGATATGTTAAGAACCACAGTAAATTTAAAATGAAGTAGAAATAATGTATTGATGAAAAATTTAACTTATTAAATAGTTTTAGTTTTAAAATTTATTTTTAATGTGTATGCATTTTCAGATTAAATCTTTAATAATTAAGTATTATATTTTTTGAAATTTGAAAAAATATAAAGGGAAAGTGATTTTGTAACAAAATATTGGATGATTTTCGAAAATTTCTCATTCATGTAAAATTATAAAAGGAAAATAAATACTATTTATGAATTTTTTTAACCAATTAGTATTTTTTTTTATAAAATATCAATTTTTTGTTTTAAAATAGATAAATGTTATTTGAAAAATATATATTATGTTACTTTCATGGGTGAATTATATTTCCAACATTTTTTTCTCATTATAAAATTTTAGGATTTAATTTATAAAAAATCATCTAAATTAGGTTTTTTCTTTTATATTTACAATGCGACTTTGAAATAATATTTTTAGAATGGAGGAGTTTTGAAGAAATGTTCATACCTTTCCTTGAACCCTATCCATGAATAATTAAATGATAGTGTTCATTTCCAATATCATGGAGTTGTTTTGGTTGAATTTAGTGGAGATGTGGAGTTATTTAAGAATATGTAAATGGTTTAATATAAGCTAGAATAGAATGTTAATCATGACCAGTCGCTTGAAAATAATATATGGTGACACATCATGTGATTTTAGCACAAATACCCAAGTAATTATAAGTTGACATTCAAGGATGCTCAGGTGATTCTACTTAATAGGACTATTCATGACATCTTCATAGGTTTGGTTAAATGACATTTCATGAAGGGATATTCAATATTAAATCATGTTTTGGGAGATAGTTGTTTATTTTTTATCAGTTATTTAGTTTTTATTAGATATTTTTTCCATTATTTAATTGATTTAAATGATAATGTTTTTTTGAGGTTCCTCGTCAATGAATTACAACCTTCTTAATTTTAGGTTATGGGGTATATATTTTTAGGTTGGATTAATTATTTTTTAATAATCGGAGAAAAATGATTACATTCATGGGAGAATTATGTTATTGTGTCCATTGGGAATTCCAACACCTGTTAGTGGTGATCGATGGTCAAAATCCCATGTTTTTTTAAATTAATTCTTATTGTTTTCAAATTATTTTGACTCTTTCTATGATAGATCTTGTCACATGGTTGCATCATTATTTGGGGTATTTTCTTTATGTGGGTTATGATTGAATAGTTGTATAATTTCATATGCATGATTTATTTAAATGATTAACAATTAATTATTTGTGATTATTTCATAAATTTGAGGATTATATTTAGTGGTGGTGCACACCATCCATTTAAATATTTTAGATAAAATCAATTTTTTTGGGAGACTTATACTCATTCATCATTTCTCTTAGGTTTTTTCCTACAAGGTAATAATGTTTTTGGTTTATATTTTTTTATTTGAGTTTACGTGTCCTCACAAAATTTCATGAATGGTTCTTATATTTTTAGAATTATCATCCCAATGATATTATCGCGTCATTTCCCCAACCCAACAGACCACTTTTTATTGGGGAATGTTTGAGGATTGTTTTTAACCTTTTATTTAATAAAGACATTATGGTTCAACTAGTTTATTTTTTGTGATATTATAAAACCCTATTGGTTTCTGAGTTTTTGAGTTGGTATATGGGTGTCTTAGGAATCCATTATGTATTTTTAGTGGTGATTCCAAGTACCACACTTTGAATACAAAATCTAGAGAGTTTTAGTGGACATTATGGTTATGGGGGTGTCCCAATAGGAAATATCCAAGGGACAACATCATAGGGGATGAAAGCGAACATGGCTCTTGGGTGTAGTACATCACAAGTCCTACAATGGTAAATAGTAGTTCTTTTGGGGACCAAAACAATAACTATAATGTGTCATAAAATTTTGGTAATAATAAGGGAACAAAATCAAAATAAAAAATCCATGGTTCATGTAAGAGTAGCCTTAATTGGAAAATACATTTTTTTGGTCTATGGGATACACATTTTAGATTCATGGTACTCTTATTCCATGTATTTATTTTCAACCCAACCTTGTTATGCACCTAGGTAGCTCCTTATCCCATTCTCTAATTTCATTGAGATTCCAAGAATAAATTCCATGGTGGGTGTGAATTAAAAAACCTCATTTATCATGGACTCTCTCCTCTTTCTTTCCCCTTCCCCTCCACCATTGAGTTCTCTATATTCCACAAATCTTTGGGGTTATTATGGTATGACTAATTATTAGGGGTTTCTTTATTTATGCCAATTTTGTTTTAGGGATTTCTTAGGATCCTATGTTTCTTTTTTGAGTCTATTTTATTAAATGATATGACTTCTAACTCTATCAACATAAAATGTGGTAATATTATTTATGATTTTTATTGGGTCTTTTTATTATGCTCACATGAGTTTTAGATGAATTATTTTTCCTATTATAACTATACATGATAGCTTTATTTTTTTTGAAAATTATTTAAACATACTTTCTCACTTGGGACAATGGTTTTAATTATGTTAAATTTCAATTGGAGATGGTTCGTGATGGTAATAAATTAATAAAGGGAATTATGAAATGTATTTTTGTAAACTAATAAAATTGATCAAAATTGTTTCAGGGGGTTAATTTTAGATTTATCTTTTAAGATCATAAAATTTATTTTAAGTAGTGTATTCAATTGTAAAATAAATTTTTAGGGTGGATTAATGTTTGTAGTTTTATGAAATGTTATTAATGATTTTCAATAAACATGTGAATATTCATCAATCATTGTTTCTTTCCAATGATCCTTGTTTGAATATTAAATGATTTATTGATTTTATAGGTGTGGATGGTTCTTAATGATACCTTCTATTTTTCCTTTCATTAGTGGAGCATTATTTATGTGATCAATAGTTCTTGGATAAAACATTGATCTTTATATTAATGTATTTTTAGTTTATGGTGTCTTATTTTTTTAATTGATTATTGTATGAATATTTTACTCACCGATGTTTTTATCGTGGTTAATTGGGTACCCCCTATGAATTACACATTTTCAAATTATTAGATAGTTTCATGCTACTACTATCACTTCTTGTGTGAGATTTGACTAGGTTGATTGTGATCATAATGAGGATAGGTATTGGCTAGTAAAATAAATTATGTTTGGATGTGACATAGTTTGGTATTTGGACTATGTTTGGGTATGTATAAGATTGTTTCACAATAGAACATTAGATAGATTTAATAACACCTATTCAATGATTGGGGTGTTGATGTACAAGATTTGATTTACATTTTTTAATATAATACTAAACCTTGTTGGAACATGTTAATGAATTGAGATGAAGGAATGATAAATTTATTTGTTTAAATGGATGTAACACAAGATTGGTAATTCATGATTTAAATAGATATATTCACATGGTGATATTAATAAAATTATTTCTAGTATTTATGATAAAGGAATGTGGTTTTTGATATAAATCACGAACTCATATGAAATAAAGTTATTAATATCAAAATAAATTTATTTTTAGGATCATTCACAGTAAGGATTGTTTTTTATGTATATGGATTTTATAGTATTATTAAGACTAAGTAACTTTTTCGTAAACAAATATAAATAAAATAATATAATTAACTGAATATTTAATTATAATACTAAAGATAAATAATATATAGGTATGCCTTATTTATTCATATTTATATGGTTGTGATTAATTATTCAATTACCTAATTGGAATTGAATAATTGAATATTTCCTATAAATTTTATATGATATTAATATTGATGCATCATGGTGATAACCTGTACATTTTGGAAATGAACATTATTTCATGAATTTAGGGGATCAATTTATTATATATGGAATTATAGTATATTCATTTTATTCATTGTGATGATGCATTAATTATTAATATAGGTTCAGTATTTCATTACTGTTTTTTAGTTATTTGTTTTCATGATTGATTACATATGTGTTTTCTTTTCTATTTGTGATACAATTTTATATAGATAGGCTATAATGGATTTCATTTATATGTATTTCTGTATAAGATATATTATTTTCAGGGATAATGTACCTATACATTGGATTCAATGTCCCTTAATCATCACATGTATTGTCATAGGTTGTAATGAATTATGGTTTATGATATAAATTTACTCATATACATCTGTAGTAATGTTTGAAAATGATGTATATGAATATATATGTATATGTATATGTATATATGTATATATGTATTTATGCATGGGTATGTTTTTTCTAGGATTTATAATTTTCCCCGCATATTATTATGGATTTGAAGATGTGGATATATTTATATAAATATATATGGAAATGTTTTATTTATAATGTAAATTTTATTTCATATATATTTATGATATGATTATTTTGAATAGAATAGTGATGATTGTTTCTAGAATGTTTTCTATTAAGTTATTTATTATGATTTTAGAAACATGAAGATGACTTTATTTATTCATTCCATGTATAATAAATTTTCTTGTATGAATTATATATTTTTTATTCAAGGTATTAATTATATGCTTCTTAGATTTTTTATATAATTGAAATGTTACTTATAAGATTAATCCTTATCATGATTATCCTAATTATCTTACTCAGGGATTTCCCTTAGGTCTGTCTTGAAACATTTATCTTCTATAGATATATAATTATTTAGAAATATGATCCCATTGAGTACCCGCATTTACCCACCACTCCATAATATTTTTATGTTATCTTAAGAATAGAACATTGGATATTGTATATGATTCCATTTATTTGGATGGAATGGATTATTGTAGATTTCATGAAATATTTCTTGTTTTATTCAATATGTAACATGTATTTTTATTGAGGGAATGGTAAATTTTATCTATTCGATTTACTTATGTGGAGTTCATTAGTATAAAATTTATTATTATGTGATTTAATTTGGGAAATGAAACTAATTTGAGTAATAGAATCCAAAAATATGTTCTCTAATAAATGTCATATTGGAAAAAAACATTGGTGTCACATTTTTCTTCATTATAATCCCAGCTGGTGTCTCATTGGGGTTTGGAAACTACACCATCACATATAACAAATACAGTTCATTATGGGTATTATATTTTCTTATTTATTCTTCAATTTATTTATTTATTTTATTATATATAAACACACCCATCTACATATGATATTTATATCAACAACCATCATATATATAAATTCTATATAATTTTAAGAGTATAATAATTTCAATGATCCAAATAGTTTAAAAAACAACAAAAATGACAAAGAAATTACCATAATACCAACTAAAATATCAAAATTACAAGTAATAACAATATAAAAATGATAGTGGCCGCAAAAAAAGTATGATAGTAATAAAAACAAAATTTATATCAACATGGATCTCCATTATAAAACAAATACCAAACCTATTAAATATGATTTATAATATAAAATTTTCTATTAAACGTTAATATATTTAAATTATTTGAAAATATATTTTTTATAATTTTTTCATTTATTTGGTGGAAGAGAATAAAAATATATATATACAATACACTCTTCCAATATTTTATCAATAACACTATATCCATATTCATCACAATAAATTTCTTTATAGTATAATAATTTATATAAATTATTTTTCTACAAAAAATATATAATTTTATTTATAAATATATATTGAAAATATATTAAAATTTACATGTATACCATTATTGGAGTTATGGAATCTAGGATACAGTATATATCTCTTATATTTTTCGATACATAATATACACAATTAACAATTACTAGTTTTTGATGTTTTCACTTAATAAATAGAACAATATAAATAAATCCAATATTTATAAAGAATATACTAAATATTTACCCTTGATTACTTAAATTAGGTTCTATGTATAGGCCTTGATTAATTTTTCAAATCATCAGATTAATATATTCTGTTATGTATGATAAAAAAATACAACTATAATAAACAAGATACAAAAATACATTGATATAAATGATTTTCATGTACAAAACATACAAAATTTAATATAATTATGTAATCATTATTTACCATAAAATGTGGAGAGATTAAATTTTCCATAAGGTAAATTATATTTGGATAAAAAATATTTCATTTATTCAATAAAATTATGTAGAAAAACATCCAACAAGTTTGACAAAATAATATTAAAATAATATAAATAAAATTTTAAATGTTTAATTATGAAAATAACGTTCAATTTAATATAATAGAGTAAAAAATAATGTCCATGTTTTTATATATTATATGAATTTTTATCATAAATTTGATGAATTTTTCTCTATATGGTTATCAAAGATATTATAAAATGTGTTATTTTTTGTGGAGAGATATACATAATCCCAATTTTTATGTTCATAGGGAAAATATGAGGGCCGTTTAGTCAATTGTTTTTTTTAAAATATCATTTATTAATTATTCAAAACATTTAAAAATGAAATCCTATAATAATAATATTCATTATATAGTAACTGACAGTGGAAATGAAACTCATTTTATATTTAAATGCATCATACAACATCTCAATTGTAATAATATTAATGAGTTTATCCAATATAATATAGTTTTTTGAATCATGGTTGTCATTGTATTGGTGTATTAAAATGTCCCAATATATTCATTACATATATAATTAATCATTAATAATTATGGGGAGATATATCGTCCTTATGCATTACAAGTTCTCTTTGAATTAACTATTGTAAAAGAACCATATAACAATTGTTTGGATAGTAATTTGCATGTATGTATTCGGTATAGAACCACACAAATGGTTTTGGGAAACTGGTGTCATAGGTGGGATACACTAATAGATTACAAACCACTGGAATTGGTAATATGATATACCATGGTATTGGTTATTCAATGAATCCTTGGATGATTTTGATCCATGGACCATCAACTTATGTCTCAATGACCTAACAATAAAGATACAATGTCTTGTTTGAACATAATATAAAAAAAATGATTATGTATATTTATATATGAATTAATTTATAATGTATTCATTATTATTTGATAAAATATTTCATTAAAAATAAAAATGCATATTCCAATGGTTATGAAAACCATTGGTATGGGTGTTTTTTAATTTTTGGACAAATACCAATGGTTTCGAAAAATAACTTAGGTACAAGGTTACCAAATAGATGATACAACTAATGTTTTAGCGAAACCATCTGTATATCCATGACCAATAACAATAGTTTTGAAAAATATTTTGGTATATGGACATTTTATTTAATCTATTCCAAAAGTTTTGAAAAAATCATTGGTATCGAGTCATATAACTGTACCTATACCAAAAATATTTCTCAAAAAATTTATAGTGTCATTTTATGTTTCTTATTCCAATAGTTTTTCCAACAACATTTGAATAGGTCTAATTTTTAGTAGTGAATAATATAGATTTCTTATTATTTTAATGTATCCTTCTGTGGTCTATGGTTATAATTTTTAGTATGTTTTCAATTAAAATTATATGAACAATTAAATATAAAATAATAGTATATTAGAAATACAAATTATATAAATTTATCCAAAAGGTTGAGATAAAAATAACTCATCATTATCTTATATGAACATGGAATTATTATTATAGATTAGAAACTCAATATTGTATTCTAAAAAAGTGAACATAACATGATATAAGAACACTTTAGGATGGAATGATATGTATTTTTTCACATTAGGGATTATACATCAGGGAATTTGTAAATCCTTATGTTATTTTCCATTTTGGCCTTTTATACAAATACCACCACCCTATTACCACCCTCATTGTAATTTAACCATACTCACCCAATAAATTAAACGACATAAAAGGATTCACAATGGAAATACATAAACATATGTCATCTTATAAGGAGTAATTAATTCCCATTCCCATATGATATTGTATACCATATAACCCTCCCCACATAAGGCTGAGTATCCACAGAAACACATTCATGTTGATATTTCAGATGAAACTACTATTAATATCCCAAAAACATCGTATATAACATTATTCACATTTACCAGTACTCACATCAATAATTTATAAAAAAATATTAGTGATTCAATAAAATATTGTAAATGATTTAATTATATCAAATATAATGTTAACAACTCCATAAAATATGATAGGGATCTACACATGGGTTTGTCTCTAATGACAAAGACACCTATCTAGAACTTTTTTTTATTCTCAATAACTTCATATTAATGATTGAAATATAAATATTTGTGGGTATTTGCTAAATGTTTTATGTAATGATGATGAATATTTTCATATAATCGAATAAAATCCTAGAGGTATCCACTAGGAATTCTGAATCATAGATCTACTGAAATATGTTACGCAAACATAAAATCTCAAAGTTCAATGAGAAAATATCATTCCTCACTCATCATTGATAATATCTCAATGAAATATAAAAAATATTGAGTTTTGAATTTTTAGTCATTATTATATTTTTAGTAGTGGTTTTCACTAATCCCCAATCACATCATTAATTTTTTATTTTTTACCCCATGTTATCCACCAACCAGTAGATGATCCCCTATGAACATATATAACTATCACTAGATGATAAACAACATAACATCCCACCTTCATCATATAATTAGAAACACTATAAAATTAGGAATTAACTTTACATAATGGGTGGGGATAATAACAGATTGTAAGGGAATCAATACCACTATAACATAGTAATAGTCTTATTAAAACTATTTCAACTCTTCCAGATAACATAAAATAATATGTAAAAATATTCATAACTCCTTAATAATTCAATAGTTAATTCCCCATTAGATTAAAAAAAATATTATATATGCATTAAAAGAGTTACAGATTTATAGTGTAGGATAAAACAAAATATAATGTAGAAAAATAAAAATATAAGTAATTTTTTCAGATATAGAGTTTCCATAATATCATCATTATTATTCTATGTGGCCCTTTTAATTTTTTTCATTATTTATACTCCCCGAGTGCCTGTATGATTTAGAATATTTTACATGATGGAAATCATCATTTTTTAGGTGAATCATTTTCAATGAATATCTCTATAAATTGAGCTCAATATGAATTAGTGGAGAAAATGTAGTAACATTTCTTCTTAAAACACAATATAGTTGAAATCAATATATGAAGGTTGTTTTCTTATATAGTAATATAAGGAGGGGTGGAATATTAATTTTTGATGATTCTAGAATTAAATGTGATCTTATATTTTAATATTCCATAGTAATATGAGAATTAGATTTAATATGACATGATTGATGTAGACTAGACATACCTAATGATTTATCATGTAGGAATTCCATTTGGTTTACTACTATTACAGTATTACGTCGTAGTTATACATATTAATTGACAACTATATTGGTATGATTAATATCACGAATCTAAAAAGCAAATGAATATTAGAAATTATATTGTGAGTGAATTATAATACGGATCTCTTTTTATGCTTATATGAAGCATGTTATATTGGAATGATGTTTACATGAGTTGCAGATGACTTATCAATATAATTAAATGATAATTGGTGTCACTTAATATTTTACATTCATTTTGACATATTGTCTAAAATCTCTGAGTTAATTTTATGTTATAATTTAAATTATTTTTTTAATTAAAAAAATACCTTCAACCAAAAAATTATAGAATTTTTTATGGAAAAAATATTATCTATTACGTTATTTCCATTTGTATTGATTCACATGTGGTCTAAATATTAGCTATGATGTATAGTCAACCAATATAACTTATATATTTCCATGTTACCATTTGAAAGGTTTAATCAATTGAATTTAAAGAAATAAAAACCCATTTTATAATGTTTATACATTTTCAATAAATAGTTTAAATTAAATAATTCAATAAAAACATTATTTTAGAAAAAAATTAACAATAAACACCAAAATACATCAAAAAATTAAAAAAATATGAAAATACACATAACATTTATATATATTGGAAAAATTAACATATAATAGAAAATAAAAAATGATTATTATTATCACATAGTTACCCCCTTACATATATTTTTTCACCCATATGAATATACTATATACAAAGGTCCAATCCAATTTCCCATCTAAATGATAGCTACACTCATCATTTATCATGCCCGTGAAAAATCTTGATTTATATTTTAATATATACATTATAATTACTCAATATTAAAAATCATTTAATCACATTGGAATACCCACATTCACTTTCTACCTAACATCCTATAAATGAATCTTTCTATACTCGAGGAATTATGAACATGGATTTTCAGATTCAATGGTGAAATAAAAATTATAATAATCATTATTAATTGATAATATATCAACATATATGATTAATAAAATGATTTTAATAATGTTGAATTTAAAATGGATGTTTTATTATTCATGTTTAGTGGATATGATAAATGAAAAAATTTGAAAAAGATAACTAATAAATAATTTATGTACAATTCCTGATTCAAATACGTGTGAAAGTTAATAATTGATCCTCACATTCCCCACTAAATGATTTATATATATAATTATTTCTGATTTATATTTTACGGTAGAATATCATGATATTAAAATGCATGATTCATTCTCATCTCTACACATTCATTTTATTTATTTTCATGAAACAATTTATTTATTATATATTTATAATAATAAATTATAATATTTATAAAGAAAGAAACATAACATTAAAATTAGTTTTTGGTCACTTGTTCCTATAAAACGACTGTACCTCCTAAATTATCATAAAAATTTAAAATTTTCAACCCATGAATCCCCTCAAATATCTCTTACTAAAAATTAGTATCAATGAAATCATACAACGTTCTAAATAGGTGGGTAGGTTTGGATATAATGATTTTAGTTTAGTTATCTAACATGCAATTAATGGATTTTATAGGTTTTATATAATGAATTTATGTAACGATAGGATCAAAAAATGTTTATATTTATAAATTAATTTCATAATATATTCCACTATAATTCCAAACACAACTAATGAACTCGAGTAGTTTTTAATAATCATGGAAAAAATAGAATGTTATAGGTAAAATGTCATGACAGATAGATCTCATGAATAGAAAATAAATCATGAATATATAAAAAAGACAAAGTAAACTCTCTCATGTTCTTGAGTTTAGAATTGTAATAACCATATAAACATCATTTCAGAAACAAAGAAAAAACATCTGGTGAACATTAATTTAAATAATTAAATATATAAATCATTATTTTCTCTAAAAAACGAAAAAGTTGAAAAAATTTACCATGTTATTCATTTAATGATTTATGTACCTATAAAAACACTATCTAAATAAAAAATAAATACCAAACATTTTATCTAGATTTAATTGAATACAATCTACCCAAAATGTGGTTTATTTATATTCAATATTATTTAATCAGACATGATCATAATAGTTTTCTACGTAATATTTCTCTTTGGTATTACAAAACCAAATTTAAAAGACTGATAATACATTAGGGTTAATATTATTTTGAAATATTTTCAATAAATTGTACTGATTATTAAGTGTAGTAAAGATACTAGGAAAATTAATTATTATAAGAAAAAAATGGTATATTTATTAAAAAAACCAATAAAAACAATGAGTGGTGGAGGAGTTCATTGTTTCTCACTCAAGTGGGTACTCTGTTTTTGTATCCTCTTTACATGTAGTACAAAAATTATCTCTAATAAAAAGGAGGATTTATATTTTTTATAAGGACTATAACATTTCCTTTTTTAGTTCCTATACATATAGTGGTATTAAATTTCTACACTATCTTTTTAATATAACACCACACCCACTTAAATGAGATAAAATATACAAGGTTATGTAGTAGTAAGAAGGGGCCACTACCCACACCATCAATATGAAGTATGGTTTCTACAAATGGGTTACATTTTATTTATGAAGTAGATTTTTATATATTTCATGTTCAATATCTTAATAATAAATTGTATAAAAATTTCACCAAATTCCATATATATGCCAGTATACAACATGAAAGGATCCTCCATTCTCCTATCATAATATTTCATCCCAATTTTGTTATCACTATATATATCTTCTACATCATACTAAAATAATTGTGTTTAATTAGAGTAATTAAATGTATTGTGTGTTCTAACTTGACGTTTAAAAAAATAAATACAATACGACACATTGTTATATTTTCGTCCCTATTTTTCATGTTTTTCTCTTATTTCAGCATGAGAGACGAAGCTAGGTACTCAACATAGCTATAAAGTGGGTGGCCATCAATTATGTACACCACATTTTTGATTAGTTCATCAACTAAAGAGTGAAATGTAGTATTTTAGTTGATTATACATCGATATATTGGAATTTTTAGAAGAATAATTAGAGTTCACCAAGCGTTCTATCGAAAAATTCAATGTATCATTTCTATATATATTTTTTAGTCACATTGAAGATCTCTTTGAACAAATCTTTACGGATATATAACATTGAACTCCACTAATATTTTGGGATACAAAATTATATGGTATGACTCCAATAAATTGGTTTATTCCAATGATCTTCAATTACTAGATAACTTCATTTATAAAAATAAAATCATATTTATAGACATAAATGAGAAATGGGTGTATAACTATGGTCTTTTTAATTATATAGAAATTTTATTTAATAAAATATTAATGGTTATTTAATTCATCATATAAAACTGTAAAAATAACCAATGTCTATATATGTATATATATTCATGGGTTTTCTAAAAGGATATTACCAATCACTCTTAAATATTGACATAATTCTATCTTATTATTGTATTTAATTAATAATAACAACGAAAAAAATATGAGATTACTGAAATGTGGTACGTGATATAGAAGATATATTGGAAATAAATGTAGTAAATCCTCAAGGAAATGACCATAAAATCTATATCACCATTATACTTCAATATACTTTTAAAATTTATTCTATCTCTATTGAATGACTTAGTTTCATTCAACCAACAACATCACATTTTTCTCAATTGATATATACAACACATTGATATGAGGTTAATGATATTTAATATTATTCCAATGTTTTCTTTTTTATCTGTAACATGAATTTCATTTACTAGAAACCTCCCCACATAAATCCTTATCAATGGATGATCCACACTGTACATCCAAATAGATCACAAAACCACACTCCACTAGACTCCCCGTATCAATTTAATGTTGTAAAATATAGTTATCAGAATTATTCAAATAAAATAATATATGTGAATAAGAATAGTGTGTAAGGGACGGTCGAATATATTCACATATAATATGTTTTTCTCATCAATAATATATACAATAAAAACATTATGAAATAAAAAATGAAATGAAATCAATATATACAATAAATACTTTATTCCTCTTCATATAAAAAATGTGGATAGTTTTTAATTAAATGAGTATAAACTATATAGAATTCAAACACCAGGAATTTAATTATAAATGAAGGATGTTTAGTAACTATTGGTGATATGAAGATTCAAAAATCACATAATGTGTTTTCTCTAGGATCCCATTATATTTAAACATGTTCATACCTCTCTTGATTATTCAATTATTTAAGGGTGTCCTTTAATAGGAAATTATTTATTCATATTAAATATATAATTTTATTTGAGAACCTTTGACAATTGAGATTTCTATATATTCAAAAAGATTCAGTTTTGAGGCTTTTCACTACTTTTAACTTTAGTAGAGATATTTTTGAAAATGTCATTTCATATTTTGGTATAAAATTAGATGAAACTTTTTTATTTTCTTTAAACTATATATCATTTTTATTTGTATTATTAATCCACTACATGCACCTGTGAGATGGGGTCGATATGACACACCACTAGAAAATTGGTTATTGAGAGGGAATTGAAAAATGGTCATTATCTATGGATTCATACTAAATATTTCATGGTAACAATTGTTAATATTATTGGGGATCAAGAATATGAGAATTAATATAATGTATCCCACATTTATGTTTACATTAGATGTCAGTGTAAAAAATTAATCTAATTATGATCAATTTTTATTCATATATAATGTAATTTTTTATCAATGTATTCTTACATGAGAAGTAGGGTAAATTGGATTATTGTTTCATGGGAAATAATGATTTTTAGTTCCTCATTTAAATACCACATCATTTTCAAATTACTTTTACATAGTTTTGACCATATTTATTAAATTTTAGTTGGGTTTTCATTTGTAGGTTTCATAATAGTTAATAGTATTAAGGAAATATTTTTTTATGTCCAGGAACAGAAAAAATCATACATATTAGTTCAATTACTTTTACATAATTACAGATGTAATGTAAAAATTATGTATAATGTATAACTTATATATATATCTTATATAACACCTTCTATTTCTGTACATGTATTACATCCATAAGCATAAAAATAAAAATAAGCATTTTTTAATTTTAAGGGAATATCAAATAAATTTATTAAATGAAGTATGTTAGTAAAATCTATATTTTAAGACATATTATCAATAGACTCAATATTTCTAAGAAAACATAAAGATCAATCAAATTTATATAAAATCTAAATTTAGTGTGAATATTTTAAATAAAAAAAATACATGAAAATGAATTTTCACAGTCATTAATTCCTCTTGGGCATTTAATGGGATGAAAAGTGGACATCAAAGCTTGTGAATAATAGAAATATATACGGGGGCCAGTACAATTGGTATGAATTAATATTTATTATAGTCATTACAAATTGAAATAAAAAACAAGAACATAAACGAAATCCCTTACCATAAATATAAGATATCAAACACTCATAAGTTGAAAAGAAAGGCATATCCCTATTAAAAGTAATCAATGAAAAGAATATTATTCCTCCGATGTAATAGAAAACACCATCTTATGATAAAACCAACTCCAAAATAGACCAACTTTTGTTTAATGTAATGTAATATATCCCAACAATTGACTTGATTCACCAAATATGAAATAAATAGTAATGATAATGTGCGGACACAAATATACAAAGTATATCACAATTTAACCCCAACCAATGTCAAATGAAAAGTATAATTAAATCCTCATTAAATAACATAGGACAAAAAAAGAATAAAACCAGAACAAAAATTCAACAATAGCCTCATCCACACACACTGAACCCCTGCTACTTAGTCCAATGAAACAATCACCCCATGTTATACACACTTTATTCCACAATAGATAATACTGAAACAACTACATTTACCCATATAATATAACATAAATATACATAATTTAAATATTTACAAAGATACAACTATAAAGAAAACAGTTTTTTAAAATAATAGGAAAACTCCATCCCATACATCACATTAATTTTAGATAATGTCATATATATGTCGAAACAACAACATAACACCATTGAAAGTTTTACAAAAATGAGAAAAATAATATCATCATCATATATACCATTGGAAATATCAAATCACCCAAAAAACATTATGTATAACCATAGTGAATAGAATATACTATTCCCAACTAAAAAATCATACCATCGAAGAGAAAATAGTTTTGTCAATCCAAGCCCTAGAAATTATTACCTCCACAGAAATGTCGAAATAACCTTTGAAAAAAAATATTTATTATTAATCATTAAACAATATTACCCAACAAGATAACCACTACATCATAACCACATAACTATAATAATAACTCTAATTTCATTGTACAAATAACCATTCTCAAGGTTCAAAATAACAATTAGTCAATAATAGAAACAAAATCTACATAATATCACCCATTAATATTGTAATAATTAATATCTTATTTTAATTTTCCTATAATATCATCCCCCAAACCCAATTCTATATACACATAATTAACAAATACATATTTCCCCATACTAATTATTATAATTACCATCTCATCAATAGTAATTAATTCCTTATCAATTATATTCTCACTCCCAAATACCATACCACTCGAATTATATACTTTGTATGGTATTTTTATGTTATTTATAGTGACTACAGGTAAACACATTAACAAAACTATTAAATTTTAGTGAACATGTAGGAAATTTAAAGGAATAATCACTTATCTCAAATTAAAATAGATGAAAATAACATATTAATAAAGTATTTTTATACTTATAAGAACCATTAAATTAATATATATTGAGTCAATACTCAAATAAATTTCTCATCATCCATATTCTTAAACCATGAATGACATAAAGGATAAATATATTATGTGGGGATTAAGAAATTCTGCATTTATTTAATTAGATCTCCCACCAACACATGTATGGAATCAAAATGTATATAAACTAGAAATTCGTTATGACTAATAAAATATCGCAAATAAAAATATTCATATAATGGTTGTTAGAAAATTAAACATATCAATATCACTATATAAATCCAAAATTATCTCCCAATACATCCCTTAGACACCCACCATTCACATTTATTATTTTCAATGATCGTTTTAAGGAATATATACCATTAGAAAATAATTCACTAATTTAATTGGTTGTTCTTGGTTATAGTAGGTAATAAACTCTATCATTAAAAATCATTGCACATTGTCCTTTAAAATTATTAATCAATAAAAATTAACTATAAAATCATTGATAATAGAATAGTGTCTTTTTATTTCCTAATAAAACTATCATTTATATACATAGACTAAATTTATCTTTAATGACCATACATGACATCAAAATTTTTTAACAAAAATAACATTTTAGTGAAATTTAATCCTTTGTGATAGAATAATGGAAACCAAACTATAGAGGTCATTCTGTTTTAGACCATCCTTCACACATATTTCACATAAAATGTAATTATTTTAAATAATAAATCGTACCATAATGAGGACCTTTATGGAACGATTTTCACAGAATGTAGAAATTAAGCACTAACACTACATCTAACCTTATTCTACTTTATAAAACATCCCTAAAATGAAATGTATAGATATGATAACATTATATATCATTAAATAGATTCATCAGATATGGAAAAAACATGATTTAATAAAAAACGAATAACTAAAATGTAACTATTCTTTTTTATTACATAAGAATATACATATTTCCAAAAAAAATAACAACACATACCTTTTTATCCAATATAAATTAATACGACAATCAATCACATCATCAAAAGGAAAATTTAGAAAAATTAACATGGGTCAAAACATTTCCAGGCATGGATCCCACATCTATTACTCTTTACCTTATGTAAATCATTAAAATCCAATATCCATTTAGAAAATAAACCCTAATGGAATTACTCATTCTAACCAAACAATCTAATAAAAAATTTAAATTTCCTTAAGTCATCAGAATATTTATCTCCTTCCCCAATGACCAACCAACCGTAATAAATGGAATATGACTCATAATAGAGATATCCTTGATGATATTATTCATGAAAAAATAATGAAATTTTCTATTTTGAATTAATTTAATAAAATTTCCCACATCCCACATCCACAAAAACACCTTCAACATTCCTAAATACTATAAAAAATTAACACCTATACTAATCCACTTCAACCAATGATAGAAAGAAGCAACTTATAACACGTGATCAAAAAAAATTGTTTTAAGGTTCTCAATCATGGATATGCATATGATTTTTATAAATCCAAAGGTAGAATTCATATACTCTTAGATCAATTAGACATTTTATAACATACCTTGAAACATGAATTTTGTATGGATCAATGATCGGCCATCCATAGTCCATAAAACAACAATCTATATTAACATTGATACAATTCATCAAAATGTACAATGTTGATTAATTAGTGACATAAATCGGTAGATATATTCTCAAAATAATGTAAATATTTCTATTAATATCCAAAAAAATCATAGAAACAACTAAACATTTATCCTTATGTTATTATATTAGTCAATATATATTCCAATATGGAAAACAAATGCATGGCCCAGACCCTTACACACTAAAAATGTAAAATGAGAATCTTTTTAAATTATTACCATATGTAAGAATCCAAAAAATATCACCACATATTCCCCATAAAACATATTTAGCACACTAATAATACTCCACATCATAATAAAAATTAATGAGGTATCTTTTTTACTTATTTAATAAAATTATTTATAGAATCTTTTCCTCTAAATTTAATGTGAAAAAAAATCATGAAAACTATGTGTATATCCTCTAATTTGTATGAATTGATATGTAGATGCTGTAATGGACCTATGGGAACACAAAGTGTGGTTTCTACCCATATATAAACATGTTTTCATCAAATGAACTTATAAATTAACATCGTTATACTTTTACACAAAAGAAACACATTTTCAGAACCCTCATATCTACTATTATTGTTGATATATAGAACTCACATAGAATGTCACCCCATGTAGTGTATAAATAAATAAAAATAGAAGGAATAACATCCATAATTCCATTTTTATGGTCCATCTATCAACAGATAAAATGTAAATAATAAAAACTCTCAGAACCTCCACAGCAGGATCTCCTAATTGTAACATTCTCAATTTTTGTGGAAATGTGGAATTCCCAATCAACATGTATAAACATCATCTACCACCTATTTTATATAAAAAACATAGTTTTTGAGATAATTTATTATCCTATATTCATTAATACCACCATAAATAACAGTTTAAAAAATTTCACAATAAACACATTTTTTATTAATTTCAGGTTTCTTCTAGTTTATATGATTTTAAAAACATCTTACAAAACGAAACAAATACATTAAAGTTGATAATGGTTCAAATGAATACATGTTAGGATGTACCATAGTGGTGTTCAATCCTGAAATAATATATATAAAACTATAATATTGAAATTATATGAAAACATAAAATAAATAACCACTACTAATTTCTCCATATCCTGGATGGAAAAATTATGCTCATGATGATGTATATTTTTACACAGGTAATTCAAATTTTTCATAGTATTTAAAATTCACACTACCTCACGCAAGAATTAAAGCATAAAAAAAATATTCAATCATTACCCATACCTTATGTAAGTGAATGATATGTGGTGAACATAATATATATATATATATATCTCAATGTTTTCATTGATCAAAAATTGAATTTTCTTAGTTGCTATTATTTTTAAATATTATATATTTTAAAAAAAATCATGGATTTATTTGGTGATTTAGTGATTTTAAGATTCAAATAAGAAGAATATATATTAATTTTGAGTACACCAAAATAAGAAGTCTATATATAAATAATAATTATTAAAATTGGGTATAATTAATCTTGAAGTCAACTATTGAATCAATCCACATAGCAACATAAGGGAAACATTACATGCTCAATGTTTAACCTGTATTAGCATGTTATAATAGAGAAGAGTCAGATACAGTATGTTTGTATATGTAGGATTATAATTTCAAGGAATGTTTCTAGAGAGATGTGCCTAAAATTTTTCGAAATTGAGTAAGAGGACCAACTTGGTGAGGGTCCAACAATTCTAATTTTCTCATCTATCACTATATTCGGGGAAATGAAGTAGTGGAAATTCCACAAGAATCAAAATTTGGGATGAAATTATTTCCAAGATCTATTCATTATTATCATAACAAACAATATATATTTCCACATCACATCACCATCAATCAGTATTTAAAATCATTCACATCATGTCACCACTGCGGTCTATGAGGAGTTTTGGACTTCAAAGGAAGAACCATCGTTTACAAATATAAGACCCTAACCATAATATTTTGTGCCACTACAATGTTTGATTCATACATTAAGGATAATAGAAATCCAACCACTACTATTTTTGATAATAAAACCGTTATTAATTTTTTCATGGTGATGAAGTGATCGATTATTTGGAACCACTATAAATTCCATAATAAGGGAAAATGACTAAATGATGTATGACTTCAATCATTTATAAGAATTTGAAAGTAAGGGTTTTGGCATGAAATATTCATTTTCTATGGTAAGATGGTAAATCATGAGATTTTTTCCTCAGTGTTCTAGTCATCTATCCATGAACATATGAAGATATAAATGAATACTGATATGATATATAAAAAATAAACTTCATCATATGCTAGTTCAATAAGTGACTTTGTGATCTATATAAACTTAAAATTATAAAAGTTTTGTAGAGGTTAGATATTATCCTTTAAAAGTGCAATTTTAAGGTTATTTCATATAATGGTACACTCACTCCCTTAACAAGGGTGTTGAAGAAGATCAATAGGGGTTATGTGAGAGCCTATTTGTGGGGTAATTAAGTAAGAACAATTTAAGGCTAGTTTGATGGTGTTAATGGGAGGGGTTGGTATATTACATTATTTTTGTTTTTAGTGTATCAAATTGTTATAGGGTATGGTGTTATAGATCATTGATATTATTAATACATGATGTTAATGTTCGATATCAAGTAATTTTTATTGAAAATGATAAATTCCATATAATATGGTTTTCTAATTTTGGATTCTCATATGTCATAGAGAAAAATGATTTCTAAATACATTAGGAATTTTAAATTCCGGAAGCAACGCAAAAGGTATTTTTTGAATAAAACAACCTTATTAATGGGAATTAAAATGTAGTTCAATAATGGACATGTTTACAAGGAATATAATGTCCATATTGGGAGATTTATGGTAGTTTATAATGAAAATTTATCTATTTTTTTAGTTCCTTTGGAGATTTTTGGTAGCACCGCAGTGTGTTTTATTTATTTTCAATGATCCACAGAATGGGACTTTCAAGAGATCTTTGGTTTCTAATACTATTAATATTTTAATGTTTTGACCTTTTCTATGACAATAAAATAAACATATGAGAATATATTTAAAATACGTACTATAATATTTTAGGAATATCTAAGGATATATTTGTTGGATGATTGGAATGTGTTTAGATGAAATTTAATGTAAAAGTATTCCTTTTATAAATCAGGAATAATAATACATAAGGAATCCATCACTTGAGGGATTAGATAGAGGAGATAAAGACAGTGAGGGTGAAAATGACACTATGATCTGAATATATAGGTTATATTCTTTCAAATTTATATTGGGATATTGTGTGATTTTATTCATGTTTTTGAAAAACATTATTTAGGTATCTTTAATTAATCGAAACATTCATTTTAAATTTATTTTTATATTACTCTATTATTATTTATATTTAATTATTGGTTCATTAATATTGGTCCCTAAGAATTTAATCATAGAAAAAATTCTAGTTCTTATTAAAAAAGAATATATAAGTAATAATTTATGTACATATTTAAATGTTAGTTTTTATTAATAAATTTTATATCATTGAACTTAAATTATATTATAATCAATATTGATATACTGAAATTGATGAGTATTAAGGGATGATAAACATTATGATAAAGGGTAACATGTGAGAGAGAGATGACCGATCTAAAGCTCTTGTTTTTGAGATAGGACATCATATATTGAGTTTGTAGAGATCACTATAACCAAAAGGAATGATATGATTATATATAATTGTGATACACATGATAATAAAATTTAGTTAATTTATGGAATCATTTTACTGGTAATGGGATTAATTTTCTTATAAGAGTTTATTGTTTTTATTAACAGAAAACAATCCGTGGAAATTAGTTCTCATGTCAACATAATTTCAATTTTCTTTTAACTCATCAATTTATTAAATAATAAATATATATAATTTTATTTTATTTATAATAATTTTATAAATTACTGATATATTTATGAAGGACTAAACTACTCGATTTCATGACATATTTAGGATTCTTGATTCCTCGTCACAAATACAACTTACTTTCAATTTACTATTCCAATATATTAAATTATTTATGTGTGAATTTAAATTCTAAACATTGGTATTCTATTAGATTTTGTAAAAATGTTGGTTCCCTAAAGATTTAATTCATTATTTATTCTGAAAAAATAAATCTATAAAATATTGATTAATTGCTAACATAAATCAATATACCTCTTTCCACATTTTATTCTTCAATTTATTGTATATTTTTAAGATTCTTTTTCAGTTTTTATTTTATATTGTAAATTATTAGTTTTTCATTGTAGTGTATTATGAATTAAAAATTGAAAAACAATTCTAATTTAACTCTATTTTCTATATTTCATAAATAATATTCTTCTACATGGACGACAAAATATTGTGAAAAGATAGCAAGACATTGTGTTGGAGGGGAATCTTTTAACACATATAAGTATGATGACATCCAAAACCAAAATTTTTGTGACACCTACTATATACACAATAGATTACAACCTATATTCCTCAACACTTAAGAAGAATAATGTAAACATTAGAAATGTTTATATGTTGTATAACACTACAAAAATTATAAAATAGTAACTTTTATTTGGACTATTGTAACCCCTAGATAAATTATCAAATAATTATAATTTGACATAAATTCAATATATTTTCAAATTTAAAATTCATTAATTATTATTTTTTCATTTATTACATGAAATAATATCTTTTTTCAATAGTTTAGACTACATAAAATTGTGTTTTACCAATCAACAATATATTATTAATATATTTCTATTTTATTTAATAATATATATAATTGATATTAAATTTGTAGTTATGAATATGATTAACTATATTATAAAAATATGTTATTGACTTCATTTGTTACCAATTAGTTATCAATGAATGTAGAACCTTGTTGAAGAAAAAAGAGATGTTCTTGCAAAAAACTATTTCTACGTACCGAAAGAATTTAATATTAATATTAATTAATTGATTACTATGAGTTGTTAATTTTAAAAAAAATAGTATACGTTAAATTAAATATTTTCTAAAATTAATCCTATATATTTGATAGAAATATGATAATAACAATCATAATAATATGCAAAAAAACCATTATTTTTCAAAAGTCAATTTTTCCTCCTTTTAAAGAGAACATATTATAAATCCAATTATTTGGATGATTACAAATTTTATATGTAAAAATATGAATAATTATTCAATTAGAAAATTAATATTTTTTAAATTTTAAATTTTAAATTTTTTTAATATTTCAAAATTTAATGAATGGTGATAAATTATAAATTTTAATTCAAAATTGCATTTTCTTCAAATTTATTTATCATTTAAAATTATATATATGATTAATTTTAGAACATTAATGGATATATGATTCCTCAAATATTTAATTTTTGGTCATTTTAATATATTTAACATTTAAATTGGATAAAAATACAATGAATTTTTTTGATCATTTTTAATTTAAAAACCCATTGTACCGTCCAATCTAATGTATTAAATAATTAATTTCTTGATCTTTTATGAATAGAATGTGAAGAAATTTTATAATATATTGGTAATAATCATAATTTTTAAAATCTATTATGAAAATAGAAATTTGAAAAATATTATGGAAATTTAATAAAATTAATTACAAGGATTAAGAATAAATTCGTTTAATATGGGAGTAGACCAAAAAATTATTGCCCAAAACAGAAAAATAATATTTTTCCAAAATCCTTTTTATTTTCATATTTCTAAAAAATCTTATTAGGGATAAAATTTTCACTATTATTTGTTCCAATTCACTTGATAAAAACATCATTTGGATTCTATTTTCACAAATTCATAATAATGACACTCCTCCCCTACTACAAAAAGGTAGTCACCCATCTCACTTATTCACACATCTAAACTACATTTAATCTCCAAAAAACTTCTCAAATAAGCCCCAAATATCCCTCCACTCAACCTAGAATAATCACCTTGAGTATAATTCCAACCATTTAGGTATTTAGATTTAAACTAAAAGGATTTAACTAAAAACGATGTAATATTCTTCACTGATCACATTGAATTGTTTTCCTTCACATAACATTAAATTATTAATATTAATAATGTATATAATAAAATATCTATCATCATTTTACATATTTTTTATTAGAATATTTATACATACACTATAACACACACCCCTCAAATGGGATACACAATCATTGGTATTGTGTACAGCAGACGACCACTTCGCCAACTAATGCCATACATTATTCAATTTACCATCATTAAAGGATATACTAAGGATGTATATATATTTAATATATGATATATATATATATATAGTATTTATTATTTATTATCCCTTATATTAAATTTTAAATCACCATTATGTCTTTCATTCACTTTTGAGGGAATATGATAACAACGGTCGTGGACGTGCAGACTACCACATCCTAAATGTGATGAGATTTTTTCATATTATACATTGAATGTATTAAAAAAAAATTTCGAAAAAATATGTTAAATATTTGAAATAAATATGATTCTCTAATTATAATATACCTATATATAATTTACTTTTTATTATTTTCAATATCACAATGAAAATGAATTAGCATATGGGCATACGTACGACCAACCGTCACCATGGCTAGAACATTTAATTTTTTCTCATAAATGTTATATATTATTTTAAATACATATATAATAAATTTATATAATAATTTAATCACGGTTTACATTTTATAGAAGACAAAATTATGGTCAAGAAATGGCCCAAACCTCCAAGGTCCATTTAATTGTAAAAATCTAGTGATTTGTGTGTCATGGGGTGAAATGGTGGCTCATTTCAATAGTTTTTCAAATTTACAGTTTTTCTATATGTTATTCAGGTGTCAGTAGCTCACATCAGTAGCTCAATTTTGGAGACCCTAGGAGTCAGTGACATGAGGTGTCAGTAGGTCATGCATTGGTGGGTTGAGGCATCAGAAAATCACGTGTCAATAGATGAAGGGTTAGTAGGTTGGGTGTCTGTAGGTTGAGGTGGTGAGAGGTCATAAGTCAATTAGTGGTGATAGTTACTAGAATCAATGAGTGACATCATTGAATCATATCGGTAAGTTTTCTTGGTGACTCAAATCCGTGAGTCAGGCGTGTGTGACTCCATGTCAGTGACTTGTGTCAGTGACTTTTCCATTAGTGAATCATTTCCAATTTTTCCTAATTTGTTTCATATTCCTCACCTTTCATTCTATCCATAATTTGAAATGAGTTAAATGTTTTATTTAATGTGTTTTTTGTCCATTAAAAAAGGTATTTATCATTGATACATGATTTAAATCATATGGGATGGATTTTTATGAAACTAGTGGATGTTTGTGGTCTCAATTTGTTCACATTTTGGATTCATGGATCCTAGAAATAAGAATTGGAATTTGGTTAATCACGTATATTCGTTAAAATAAATGGATACACAAGTATTGAACGTGTTCTGTGATAACCACTATTTTATAATGTGGAATTTAAGAATGATTGTTCGATAAATCTTAACAATTGTTGTGTGGTTGGTGTCTCATTTTGATATCTATGGTTTTATTTGGACTTTTATCTATGCTGGTAATGTGGTTTTGTGTTTGGGAGTGTGGTCTTGAATATGGGGAAGTACAGGCGGTGTAATTGTATATCACATTGAGGGATTGGTTGTTATGGAACAGATGAACTTGTTTTTTAGTGGAACTGCATCTGGGCACTGGTTGGGGAGTGGGGAATTATGTCTAGGGTGTTTTATGTTCATGTTTATGGGTGTGAGGGGTGGGGTGTTGTATTTCCGTGGGGATTCTGAGTCTGGTTGTGATGAGGTGTGTTTTGGGGTTGTGATGAGGTTTGTTGGGGGGTTTACAGGTTGAGAAGATGGTAAGGGATACATTACAATGAAGAATAATGGAATCAGTGTCTAAGAATGTGGTGTAATATATGGGTTTTCAATGTTGTTGTTTTTTTATAAAGGGGTGTTAAATTTTTTCCCTTTACCTTAAAACATCTTTCTTTTTATGGATTTAGAAATGTTTGGTGCAATTTCTTCACCTTAGAACATTTACTGTGTTTGGTAGGTTCTTTTGTAGGGATGGAACAAATTAATAAATATATTGATAATGCAGAAAGTCAACTAATTTAATGGACTTTATTGGTGTATATTCTGAGTTGTGACATGTAGAGAAGCGAAATTCATTTTTTATCTCACGAAAGTGATTGTGGTTCATGGTTGAATACATGAATTTAGAGATAGAAGGAAGGGTAGGGTGTGTGGGTTGGTATTTTTTTTTAAACCCCATAGGTTGGGATGAGTATTTGGTACCTATATATATACATGTTTTTCAATGTGATTTCTATACTCACCCCACCTATGTTGAGAACATTGTGTTGAACACCCTCATTATTTTAGGGGTGGGTGTCCTTTCCCAACATCCCAATGGGATGATGGATGGATGGTTACTATCTTTTCCAAGATCCCTCTTCTATGCATTTAACCCACTAAAATCTTTTGGAGCACTATAATGGATAATGTTTTACTTCCAAATTTATGGTATTAGTTGTGATAGAGGTGGTTTCATTTTCCAACTGTGTTCTAGGAGAGGCCCATGTTTTTTTAGGGGAGGTGTCTGGTGGTTATAGCCTAGGTGACTATGAGTAGAATGTGGTGTCAATGAGGCAGAGGTGTTTGGGGGTGGGATGCAGTGTGTGGATCTGGATTGTGTGGGATAATAAGGAATCTAGAGCTTGAGGAAGAGTGTGGTAGCATCCAGACGTTGGTTGTTTGGGATGAGAAGTTAACCATAGTAAAGTGGAAAGGGGTACCAAAATATTGATGTGATTACTACCCAAATTACATGACTTGAATTATTTTTGTGAGTGTGACTTTTTGAGACATGGGTGGTTATTATAACTTGTTAGGTGATATTTAGGTTTTCTATTTTATCATATGTGAATTAGAATGATCCTCTCAATTGTGCAAGGGTGACATTGTTTTTTCTCTATTAAGAATACATGTATGATCACCACTCACACACACACAGAGATATATATATATTTATATATATATATATATTTTAAATTTATTTTGAAATTACGTGGTCCGTGTTGTACCATACTAGCTAATACATTTTGGATGGTTGATGTTCTACTACAGAGTTTTATTTTGTTACTTACTTAGGAGTTATAGTGTATTTCTGGTAGTTTTACTTTAAACATGAAAATTGGATGGATTTTGGTTTCCATAGATATATATATGTGACACAGATTTGTTTTAGATTAATAAATATTATCTCTAGATTCTATTGTCAATAAAATTTTAATGACTCCCATATTGTGTGAATGTTTACCAAAACTTGTTTTCAGTCACCACCATGATGCTTATTTGTGGTGGGACTATGGGGGTCATTATGTCTCTTTCTTCTTGGGGAAGAATGTTCTCAATAAATTTCTATCCAATACCTCATCGTGAAGAAGGTGGTCCATAGTATAATGCTATCATATGATGATGGTTGAGAGATAGGATGAAGTTTGGAGTTAGCCATAGTGAGGATTTCATTTGTTGGTAGGGAAACATGGTCATGTGATCTTGGTGTGTGATGCAGGCCAGGGAATACTGGCTTAGAGAAATGATTTTAGGGCCCTTGTGATCAAACATATTTACTCTATGCCTACTTAATGACAATGTGAGGATACACTGATAGCAGGGTAGAGTCCCCAAAAATGGTAAATGCATCATAATGAATTTTTATCCTGTTTTTTAGGCCTTTTTGATAAATTTAAATAAAAATTAGTTAATACTAATCCTAAATAATTTTTTTATTACCCAGTCTTATAAATTCTTATATTACTTTTCAACTATGGATCCCAGACATCTTTAGAAAGAGTTATGCGTAGTAGAGGGTTAGCAGGATGACCTATTTGACCAATAAAGGATTTATCAAGAGACATAGTATAAACTATGGTATAAGATACTTAGTTATTTCTAGCAGTATACGTTGGTGAAGTACAAAGGTAGTGTTTCAGACATGGAGATGGATTTTTTTCTTCAAGAGATGGTGATCACTTTCAACTTGATCTACGATCTAATAACTTACTGGGTTCCCCACATAGTGAGCCAGATGAGGGGAGAAACACGTCAGTGGTGGATGAATTTACTTTGGGGGAATAAGGTGATTGATGATATTTTTGTTGAATTTAAGAAGGTGTTTCTGGTGGAATTCCATTCTTCAACGATAATGGATGAGAAGAGGTAGGATATACTCTCCCTCCAGTAAGAGTTTATTTTGGTATGGGATTTGGGGATCCTGTAAGAGGTCCTCTTTCACTTCGATATGGATCTCT
Source organism: Viscum album (assembly GCA_963277665.1). Classification (NCBI taxonomy): domain Eukaryota; kingdom Viridiplantae; phylum Streptophyta; class Magnoliopsida; order Santalales; family Viscaceae; genus Viscum; species Viscum album. The sequence goes on along the minus strand of OY728126.1, from coordinate 1,387,763,729 downwards.
TTCTCAATAAGGAGTCCTCGACAAGATGTTTGGAGGAGGAACTTCGTACTTCCACCCAGTATAGATTCACTCCCTTCACCCTACCGGTATGCTGAGAGGTTCAGAGAATTATGAGTTTGTTTAATGGATGAACTTGTAAGTTGGTCATCCATGATTGGAAATCCAACTAAGTTATTCAATGTGGATGGTCATTGATATTATCTCTCTGGCATCATGGATATTCAATTTAAACTAGTGGGGAGCCGACCCTAGAAGATTCATTTATGAATATATACCCATCAACCAATCCCAGGATATTGGCAGATTGAGATAATTACGGTGGATATGGGAAGGATTATAACCCACCATAGAAGATGTTGTCAACCAGGCCTATCTAGCAGTACAGACTTCATACCCATGCTCCAATGAGGGTTGATGGTGCAGGAGGAGGCCAAACTCAAGGTCCATTTTATGGACCTCTATGGGGACGTTGTCGGGGAGGTGGCTGACAGCCATGGGGCATTGAAACTAGGCATGGGAAGTTTAACATTATAGAGGCAATAGTTCTAGTAGGGATTGAAACCATTAGGGATACGATCATTTTTTCAACACTCTTTCATTTTTTGTTTGATTTAGTAGCTTCACACTCCTTAGTTACATCATGTATAACCGATTAATTGGGGATATGCATAGATAGTCTTTTTCTCCCCTTGATGTTTATTTCACCAGTCAGAGTTTAGTAAATATAGTATGATGTTGTCCATGGTTTTAGACTAATGGTGGGGCCACATCAGTCCACTAGGGATCTTCTTATGAAACAATAATAGACATATAATGCCATATACGGAATTGCCTTATTGTTTTCTATGAATGATGTTATTGATTTCATCCAGAAAAGAGTCATGTTTTTTGACTGGGTTATCGAACATGTAGCTTTTGTTGCCGAGCAGAGTTGTTAGATGGACAATCAATGTGCAAAACCTTTTCTTTCATTGTTAGCTGAGCTATCAGTGGAACAATTAGATGATATGATGGTGGTTGTTTCTGGAGTTATCAGGGAATTTATGGATATTTTCACAAAGGAGGTTGTGAATCTACCAACTCAACTTGATGTTGAGTTTATGATATATATAAAACCCGATAATTCTCTAATTTCAATGGATCCTTATCGGATGGAGCATTTGAAGCTATAGGAGATAAGATTTCATATTGAAGAATCGAGGAATAAGGGATTTATCTAGACTAGTGTGATGCCATGGGGTTCTCCGATCTTGTTTTTTGAAGAAGTAAGATATTGGAATGAGGATTTGTATACACTACAAGAGGTTGAATAAGGTAACAGTTAATAATTGTTACCCTATCATAACATAGAATATAATCTCCACTAGCTATGGTGGGAATGTTGGTTTTCTAATATTGATATGTGGTCAGGATGTCACCATCCAAGAGTGAGGGAGGATGATATACCAAAGTTTGATTTCAGGCCTAGGTTATGGCACATCGAGTTCCTGGTAATTCCATTTGGTGTTACAAATTCACCAGCCATGTTCATGGGGATTATGAATTCAATAATTCATGAGTTCATAGGATGGTTCATTGTCTTATTCATTGATGAAATCCATATATACTCAATTTTAGTGGGGAAATAAAAAGAGAAACTATTGAAAATCATAGATGTCCTTGGGAACCAACACCTCTATGGATATTTTCCCAACTGTATTTTTTAGAAAATAGAGGTCCAATTCATTGGGCATGTGGTGTATCATAAATGTGTAGTAGTTGACCCATAAATGGTCTATGTACTTGTTCCCTATGTATCACCCATGAATGTAGAAGATGTTCTTAGTTTTATCAGTCTGCCAGGATAAAACCATAGATTCATACCCGATATCTCTTGAGTAGCAGATCTGTTGACAACTCTGACCATAAATGATTAGACTTCTATTTGGAGTTATCCATACCATGAATAATTTGACTATATAAAATGCATGATTGTCATTTCACCTATGCATAGGTTTCCAGAGGAAGGGGTGATGTTCATGGAGTTTTTTTATGATTCATGTTTGGGATTTAGGTGTGGGGTGATACAATAATTTGGAGTGACCTCATATGGGTCTAGAAAGTTGCATAATCATGAATGTTACTATGTCACCCATGATCTGGATCTTGTAGTGGTTGTTTTCACACTAATTTTTTTGTAACATTTTCTAATTATGGAGTGCTTTGTGGTCTCCACAAATAACAAGATCTTGAGGTACATCTTTCCAAATAATTATTTGAACTTGTAGAATCATAGGAAGATGAAGGATCCATATTTTTATGATTTTGAGATCTCATGTACCATAGGAAAGGGGAACTCTGTTCCCAATACATTGTGAAGTAATTCGCAGAAGGATGTGGTTCAAGAATCTGTGAAATAATTGAGATAAATGGAGGATTTGGGTGCTATGACCATAGAAACAAGAATTTATAGTGGTAGAGGTTGTCTACACGAGATGAAAATGTAGTAATCTCTGATGAAGCAGGTGTAAGAGTCTCTGTGGGGTGACTCCGAGGGAGAGGTAATGCGTGATCACTTTCTCTAGAGTTAGTCTCTAGAGGAATGGTCAGAGCCTAGTAAGAATCAGATTTTGTTATGTGGGAAGCTGTTTTTTCTTGTAGAAATGCCCCATTGAATTATATAAGAGTTTCATAGCTCACCCATAGTGGTACAACAAGGAATTTATTAGATATAATGTGGCATGAGGGAATAGTTCTGGTGGCCCAAGATGAAATGGACAGTGGAAGATTTTGTAGGAAAGTGCTTCATCTGCAAGCAAGTAAAGGATGATCACCATGTTCCCAGTGGTTTGTTGTGTCATGTTGATTTTTCGAAGTGTAAGTGGGATAAAATATCAATGTATTTGGTCATAGGATTACCAAAGGCCCAGGGAGGTTGTACAATGATCTGTGTATAGTGGACCAGTTAATGAAAAAAGCTCATTTATTAGCGATCAAGAAGTCGAGCAGAATGGATACCATAGCACCAAGGTATGTGTATAAAGTGGTTCTACTTCATGGAGTTCCAAGATACATAATCTCATTTCAATATACAAGTTTTAAATGGTGGATATCAAGTGGACTTCACCTTGCGTTTGGAACAGAGTCGTGCCTCCACACTTCATTCCACCATCACATAGAAGTAAAAATATAGATGACCCTACAAAAAAAGAGGAAATGATGCGGGCATGTTTTTTGGACATTAGTGGGTCTTGGGTATGATATTTACCCATTTTAGAGTTTTTTATAATAATATAGATCACTCGTTCGTTGGAATAAATCCATTCGGTTCTTTATAAGGAAAGTTGTGTCGTTCACCCTTGTGCCAGATGGAATTTGTGTACGCAGCTATTCTTGTCCCACACATGTTGTTGAGTATGACATATAAGGTGAATATTTTATGTGATTGGATAAGGGTTTCACGTGACTAATAGAATATTTATTATGATTACATGAGGAGGCCCTTGGATTTTGAGGTTTGGGCCCATGTGTTATTTAAGGTTTCCCCTTGACGTGGGTAGTGGATGATCAATAGAGGGTGTAATATTTATCCTGGGTTCCTCAGACCCTTTGAGGTGTTGTGATGAGTTTCTAAGGACTCAAACCATTTTGCATTTCCACCATAGTTGATAATGATCCATGAAGTCTTTCTTGGATGTGAGCATCACTTATATCTTCACAATGACTCCCATGTCATATATTATTGAAAGTTGGATATTGGGGACAATGCAACATTTGGGGATCAACCAATATAAATCTAGAATCACTAGGTGAAGGTGATTCATAGAGAGATCATTTTTTTGGTTTTTGTGTTGTGGAGACTTGATGTCCCAGAAAAGAGTACTTAAAAGTGATAAAATCACATGTGTTCCTAGTACAAAGAGTTGTTGGAGATTTTTTTGTGTTTCATGCTTCTTGATTTAATGCTTGGACCCTGTTTCTATGAGATGAGATGTTTCCCTTTTTCAAAAATGTGTGATAATATCCTGACCATGAGGAGGTTAGAACCTAATTCGTAATCAGGTTTTATTAATTGGGATGTTATTAATGATTTTATGAGAGTTAGTGATTCCCAAAAAAGATATTATATTAACATTGTATACGGAATTTGTCGGATTCATTTGTCCAGAATGTGGGTGCTCATGTAAGGTATATTGTTGATGTTTGGTTTATCAGATGTGGGAGGAGGTGTTCAAGGATGTTGAGGTTTCACTCCATATTTTGAATAACATAAGGTGGTATATCCGTTACATTTATCATATGGGGTGATTTTTCGGCCGCCTATTTCATCTTAGTTTGGTTTTGGAATTCATGATGGGTAGAATTGTTTGGGGGTTAACTATTCTAATGGCTCGGACCTCCCTGGTCTATTTTTTTCAAAATATTGTGTTTGGGATGTTCTGGGCGGCAATAATAGATAATTTCCAGAGTTCTCCATATTTTTATTTTTTCAATCGATGAGTCAAGGACTAGTAGCGTGCATCAGTATGTCAGTGTTGCTGACTCTGGGAATTGGTGACTCAAGGCACAAATAGTTCATGAAAGAGTTGGTAGGGTGGTGGTAGATTGATGTATTTTTAGGTCAGAAATTGGATTTTGGTAATCTCTATGTCATACATTGGTATGTATAGGCGTCATTAGGTCATGGAATCAGTTATTCATTGCATCAGTAGGTTGAGCATCGGTAGGTCAAGGCGTCGGTATATTTGGAGTCAGTGAGTGGCATCGATGTGTGGCTTCAGTGACATGTATCCGTATGTCTCTTTGGTGATTCAGGCACCGTTGACTCACTGTTTGTGACTCATGTTAGTGTCTTTCTAATCAAAGACTCATTTCCATTTTATCGCAGTTATATTCTTATTTCCACCCCTTTGATGCTTTCCATGATGTAGAACTAGTTAAAAGTCATATTAAATGATATTTTTTGTCGTTTAAATATGTATTTATCTTGTAAATACCTGAAGAATTTTTTGACTCCCAAACTATGTGGTCTTGATCGTGTTGTGGATTTAATTACACTTTAAAACATTTTCCAAATATATTTATTATAACTCCTTTATAAAGTCAAAATACTCTATTCCATTGACCCCTTCCACATTCCTTGCTGCACAGAGAACCATTCTTCCCTTGGGAGTGATGCATTTATTCTATATCAGTCTATTCAGTATTTCATTGGATTCTTCCATGCTACTCACTTGACCCCCAATTCAGAACAATGATGAATTGTTGGCCAATATATCGTTCAAGGTAGGGATTCCCTTAATCTGTTTTTAAATTGTGTATCATGCGGGGTGGGTGTACTTATTTAATCATTGTGAATATATTTGGATCAAAATTAAAGAATATAATAATGAATAATAAATGAGGGTTTGGGAGTTAGATTGTGATGATCACTTGTTTTATGTATTATCGTTGATCTATGTTGTATTTTATGTGGGTTGTATTCTTCTGAAAATCATGTTTGTTGGTGGCCTATATTTTCACACCTGTATGATTCCTGAATCTTAGTTGTAAGAATAAGAATATAGTTAGTAACTTATATTCAGTAAAATTAATGGCTACCCCAGGATCAAAACGATTATGTGATAACCCTATTTTATCAAGATGAATTATATCACGAGTGTCTTATAAATCTACACAAACCAATCCTTGTTGTTGTGGATGTGTAAATTGTGTGGTTCTGTTCGGCCTTGAATCTATACTGGTAGTTTAGTGATGTGGTTAGGACTGTGGTTGTGTATATCGGTCAATACAGGCGGTGTAATGGTTTTTCATGTTATGGAATGAGGTGATTTTGGACTGGATGAACTTGTTATGAAGTTAGACTATATCTACTTAGTGGTTGGGTAGAGATCCTTTAGGACTTGGTGGTTTCATGTTCATTTTTATAGGTATACTAGGTGAGGTGTTGTATTGCAGCTAGGATACCATGTTTGGTTATGATGAGATATGTTGTAAGGTTATGACGAGCTGTGAAGGGGTATTTAAATTTTGAGAGTATGTATTGGAGTGTATTACAATAAATAATTATGGAAGGAGTGTCTAGGATATGTGAGTGTACAGTGGGGTGACAAACTATTTTTAATCGATTTGTATTTCTGAATGGGTGTTAATGTAGATACCTTTACCTTATCCCAGATTTATTTTGTTGGATTTGGAAGGGGATGAAGTGGTTTATTCAACTTATAACATTTTTAATGTTTGGATGTTCCCTGGGTGGGGATGGAATAAATAAATGAATGGAATTATAATTCATAAAGACAACAAAATAAACGAACAGGTTGGGGGTATGTTTTGAGTTTTACCTTATAGTGAAGTGTCATTCATTTATCTACTAAATAATGTGACCATTGTTCATGGGGGTATAGGTGGATTTATAGATGGAAACATGGGTATTTTCTGTGTGATGGTAGTTTATTTAATTACATATAGGTTGAGATGATTGTTTGGTACCTATATATGGACTTGTATTTAATTTTTATTTCTATAAGAACCCAACCCTTGTTGATCACAATGTTTCTAACACATCCATTATTGCGGGGTAGGGTTTTTATTTCCAACATCCTAGTGGAAGATGGATGACTGGTAAATGAAATTTGACTTCTACCTGTTCTTGACATTTATCACCCAAGACTCTTTGGGTAGGTTGTAATAGCCCAATGTTTATTACCAGATTTATGGTTTTAGTTGTCTGATATGTGGTTTGTTTCCAAATGTTCTATGAGATGAGTCATAGGTGTTTTTTAGAGAGACATTTTTTGTATCCCAAGTGTTTTAGGGTGGGATGTGGTGTGTGGATCTGGTGTGTGCATGCAGGTTTTGATAGTGGGGCATAGGGAAGAGTGTGGTTGTGTTAGGACATTTGGTGTTAGGGATGAGTAGTTAACTAGTAGAAAATGGTGAGGGGTACTCAAGTATATATGTTATAATTACTTTAATTTATTTGATATGCATTATTTTCATTAGTGTTCCTTGATGAGGCTTGGGTGGATTGTATACACTATTAGGTGCATTTGAGATCTTCTATTTTCGCATTGGGTAATTAGTGTGCTCCTATAACTTTTATACATGTTACATTCTTTTTTCATAATGAGTATACATGTATGCTCATACTACACATATAGAACTGTTTTTTAGTTTCTATAAGGATTACACGGACTGTGATAGAACATACTAGCTCGGACATTGAGGATGGTTGATGTTTCGTTTCATAGATTTATTTTGGTACTTTATTTGGAGTTATGTTGTATGTCTAGAAATTATGATTTAACCATTCATGTGGGATGGATTATTGTCACCTCAAATATATGTGTATCGTACTTTTTTGAGATTTATAAATCTTTTCTCCCTGTAATTTTTCATTAAAATGGTTAATGCCTCTCATATCGTATGATTTTTTCCTACCCATGGTGCTAGTGGCCACCCTAGGGCCTATTAGAGGTGGGACTTAGGGGACATTATCACTCCTTCATATTTAGGAAAGAATATATTGGAATCATTATATTCATAGGATCATCTTGAAGATGGTGTTTCATGATATATCTACTATATAAGAACAAAAATAACAAGTCAAAACATACTTGAAAAACTAGGCAATTAACACCCAAAATAGTGAAAAGAATAAAAGTTGTTCAACAAATATGTGATAAGATATTATTAAGAGTTAATATATATATTATATATATGAATATGGTTCTGGTATAAGTTATTTAAATTCTTAAACCCATTATAATGGAGGTTAAATTAGTTTAACACCAAAGAAAAAGCAATGTAATTGATTTTCATCTCACATTTTACAGCTAGAAGATAAATGTTATATTCCCCACCAACATCATTTTTATGGAGTATCTATAACACATTTTTATATATTATATAATTAATCCTTTTATATTCGTGGTATTTATGGTATTACATTGATTTTTCCACCCAAAGATGTATTTAGTTTAAAATTACCAAGTGGTAAAAGTAATCTTCTCAATACCACATTCAATTCTGATTATCAACATTCTCTCAAAATAATAACAGTATCATAATCAATTTTTATTGAATATTTTATTTTTTGTAATATTAAAATTATACTATGATGGATATGATTATTTTATAAACTGTATAAAATATTTACACACAGTATTACCATTGAATGATATTTTATTTACTAGTGAAAAATTAATAAATCTATACAAACGACATAATACAAATATTTTATAATAAAATATGTTTAGTAATTAAAATTGATAATTCGATATGTGAGGAATTATATTGACATGAAACACATGGGTTGGGGACTAGTTAATGTAATCCCCTCGATGCATTGGTATTCTCATGGGTTGAATTCAGTATGAAAAACCCTTCATGCTTGTGACGGGAATATTTTTAATTATCTTGGGAAATGTCATAATATTAGTTTGAGGGGTGTAAAAATGAATTTGTTTTGTAACTATTCTATTTTAAACAATCTTTTGAATGGTCTTGATTGTAATGTTTCATTTTTATAAGAAACATGACATCCAATATTTTAGAATTTCATCATTGTAAATATTATAATGAAAAGAATTTCATTACAAAATAATATATGGATCCATTTAATTTATAGCTTATTGATTAAATGAAATATCTTTTTTATTTACCTTCCATTATTTTTTACTCAATTAATTCAATTTTATTTATTAAATATCATGTTTTATATGTTTCATACCCTTCAATTTTATGTTATTTAATTGATTTATTATTTATTCTTTTATACAAACCATTACTAATAATTTGTGATCACCCATATTTTATATTATTTCTCTGGCATATGGGAAAATATATTTGAATGAGTGACCAAGGCTGTAATTTATTATTATTATATGTATTATTTTTTTCCATTACCTAATGTAATGTTGGTATCAAGTATGTATTGGGTTTCAAAAACATCTAAATTGATTGGTCCTTAGGGATTTGATTCCTTATTAACCAGCCAATTTAATAATTTAATGCACCATATCCATGATTTTTTGGTTGGAGTTTGATAGTTTCTAAATGGGGATGTTTAGAAAAAATATTGGGAATAATATTTGTGGAAACAAAGATTAAGAAATACAACCCACAGCTATACATTGAGGATTAGTATAAAAGAATAACCAAATTTTTTTAGGTTGATATTATGTAGGTTTAAAATGAATACATAAATTTATAGATATAAAAATTGAATTTGGTTATCGTGTAGATGTACCAAGTTGTAATAACTCTAAAAATGTGCATTATGACTGAACTGGTCACTACACGGTGCATGAAAATAGACCATACTACACACCATGTTTTACACTCCCAATGGATGACCTTAGAAAAATTCACATATTATTTAGAAACAATTATAAATTATTTTAATAAATAATGAAAATATATGACATATTTTAATCAATTGGTTTATTATATTGAAAATAATGTGTCAATATATAGACATCCTATAAATTATTTTATAGGTTTTTGGTATGAAAATTAATTCTCTCACTATGGTGATTGGTTTTAAGAAATTCAATCTTCAAAATGATAATACCTATACCAAGAAAGACCTTTCTGTAAACAAATAGATAAAGTATTTATGTATTGAGGTATTATTGAAATCCATATTTAAAATAATGTTCAATGATTAAACATATTTCATGGATGACCATCACATGTTTCAGAATTTGATAAGAAATTATTAATATAGTTTAGAAAAATGAAAATCCACATGTCGGTTGAAAACCCATTTCATCTGGTGAGGACATGGGGTTTGAACCATTGAATGGTGGATCGTATGGGTTTCACACCTACCACTAAAATAGGAAATTACCAGGATAATATGTAATTATTTTTTGTTAAAAAATTGGATGTGTAAATATTAATGATGAACTAGTAGTTATACTTTTTTTTGTTTATAAATAAATTTCATAACCATATTTTTTTGGGAAAATAGTCTGAGAAAAATATGAATAATCTTCTTTGAGGATCTTAAGATCTAAAGTGTTTAAATTTTAGTGCTTCAGGGATATATATTCATTTTGTGATATCAATTTCATGGTTTAAGGGATGAATTATATTGTTAACATAAATAAAACATAGATGAAATTATTTCTTAATAAATTTAAATGTTTCATGTAAAAAAATTTCCTTATATTCATGGTCATTAAAATAATTCCTAAAAAAAATGAAAAGGATATTAAAAAACTAATGTCCTAATACCTAAATTTTTGTTCAATGGATGGTCCTTTAAATCATCATATATTTATGACATTGAGACCCTCAAAATTGATGTAAAAATTAACTTCTTTGTAATTTATTACCTCAATCACTCTGAATAAATATTTACAATTTTCCACTAATATCATATTTTCACATTCCATTAATGCTCTCCCAATTAGAAACATTGTTATATGATAGTTCATGTGAATTTTATCATTATATTTTCTCTTTTATTGAGGTTTTTTATGACCCATTATAACTATGTAGGATTTCATTATAGGAAACATCAAAAAAAACTCTGTTACCATGATTGAGTATAAATTCCAAAGAAGTATTTTATTCATGGTTGGGAGAATGTAACGCAAAAAAATTTATAAAAGAGTAACTTCTATTTGATATCATATAACCTCAACATAATTTATTTATTGTTTATTTTTTTATATATATATACCAATGCATGCAATTCTAATTTTCCATTTATTACATGCAAGATCATCTTTGTTCAATAGTTTGTGTTATAGACAAGACCAGGTTTTACCAAAAGAGATTATTGTTAATATATTGGTATTTAATTAAATATAATATAATATGAAAATTAAAAAGAATATTATTTATAGAATAAACTATATAATAAAGTAGTATGGATTGATTCATTGGTTAAAAATTAATTATAATGGAATATAGAACCAAATTTAATATAAAGGAAATGTTTTCATAAAAACATTTATGTACAGAGGGAATTTTATCATTAAAAATTTTAATTAATTAAAATTAGTGGATTATTATAAATATATTTTTACATTATACATTCAATAAAATAATTTTTGACATTATTTTAATAGTTTTGACATTTCTAAGTTATAAATACACTCAAAATTACATAAAAATCCAGATATTTCTCTAAAGGAAATTTTACATCATTTTAATGGTGAACCTATTTTAAAACCAATTCATAGAAAGTTAAAAAAAATTATATGTGAATGTAAATTTCATTTATGAAATTGAAACATCAAAATTAGTTTTGGGTGAATTTTCTTTATTTTTCTGAAATATTTCATTATATAACGAATAATGATAAATAATGAATTTTAATTCAAAAGTAATTTTTCTTCTAATTTATTTATAGTTTTAAATTATATTTTATGAATGATTTGAAAAGTTAATTTAATACTTTTTAAATAATTTAATTTTATTTAGTTCATTGTAATAAATATCACATTAAAATTTGATAAAAAAACATAGAGAACATTTTACCATTTTGACATTAAAATTCGTCTTTATTATTCAGTTTTTTTAAATAATTTTAAATTAATTTAAACTACTTATGCAAATGAAATTTCAGAAAATGGATTATATTTTCAATTATAGATAATATATAATTTCTTGTATTTTAAACATATCTATTTAGAAAAAAAATAAGAGTGAATGTAATCAAAATTAATTACAGCAATTAATAGAAAAAATTATCTTGAATGGGATTAAACATTAAACATATAGGCCAAAATGATGTAAAAAATGTCCATATTCAATTTTATAATCATATTTTTACCCAATAATAACATTTCATTAATTTTTTCCATTATTTTATCGACATCTAATGGGGAATTAATGGTTGGAATTCCCTTTTAAAAAATTTACCAGAATGCAACTCCTCCCCCACTATAAAAATGTAGTCACCCCTGAAACGTAATATCACCTCTAAAAATATTTTTCTCAACAAATATTATCACAAATAAGCTTGAAAAATCCATCTTATAACCCATGAAGACTCACCTTGGGAATAAATATAACCAATGCTGTATTTTGGTATAAACCAAATAGAGTTATAATAAAATGAGGTAGCATTCATCAACTATCACATCTGTTTTTTTAATTTAAAAAAAAACTAAATACGTCTTATTAAATGTTTAAAATAACCTCAGTATATTTATTTTACTGAGATATTGTTATTCAAAGTGACCTAATTATAGTTTCAATGTTATCCATCAAATGAGATACACAATAATATTTCATGTGTATGGCGGACTACCACTATTTGAACTAATGTCATTAGTTCTTCCATTTTCCACAATTCATGTTTTCAATAAGGATGCATTTATATTTTAAATATTATATAAATAGTAATTATAATTTCATTATAAATCTGTAAATTTGAATACAACTATACATTCATGTCATACATTCTGTGGGAATACGATTACATCATTTGTGGACGTATAGATTACAACCACATAAAAAAGATGTGATTCGTTCACACGATACAAGTAATGTATTAACATAGGGTTTTTTAAAATATGTATAATATGTGAAATAAATATGATAATTCATTTATAATATTCAGAAATCTCATTTAATGATTATTTTTTTAAATGAGACAGATAAATTGAAATAGCATTAATACATAATTACAGCCTACATTTCCATGAATGGTGCATTGAATTTCCAATAACATATTATTATAAACTTTTTAAAAAAAATATATAATGAATGTAAATTATAATTAAAAAATGTTTTTCATTTTGGATAATTTTAATTCATGATTTATAAATTATGAAAAAATATAAAAAGTCAAATTATTCTAAAACAACTAGGCACTTAACAACCAAAAGGAAATTCAAGGGAATTGATTCAAATCTCAAATATTATATATTCGAGAGGAATTTCGTATTCATAAAAAAAATTTATGGTGTAAATACTTCTCATTTTTATATATTATATCAATAATCATTTTATATTTTCAATATTTAAGGATTTATTTTGAATTTGTATATCCAAGGGTTTTGAAAAAGAAATCCAAAGTGGAAAAAGTTATCTTTGAAATGAAATATTCATTTTTATGGTTAGCATTATCTAAAAAACCACATTATAATGATTAATTTTCTTTAAAAATAATTTTTTATGATACCAATATTATTTTATGATATATATGATTATTTACAAAACATTATACTTTATTTAGATAGGGGTTTACATTGAAATTCAATTGATTTACTAAGGTAATATTATTAAATAAATATAATTCACTAAATAGAGATATTTTATAATTACCACAAATTTTTGTGAGATTTTGTTACACTTATAATAGGTATTTTCCTATCCATGTAATAGTATTTATTTTTTCATTTTCTATGTATGGTTGAGTATTAAAATAAAGGATACATATAACGGTGACGTTACAGATTAATTGGGGCTTTCTGGAATGAAATATACTACTTCTATATCCTTCTGTATATTTTTATACCATATAATATCGGTAAATAATAAATTAGCCATAATTGAAAATAAATAAATTTTTATCAAACAGATTTGGGATATTTAATACCTATAAAAAATATCATCTACACGACTTTTTTTTGGTTTAAATGCCATGTAATGTCCCTAGGGTTGGATTTAAAAAGGTTTCCAAGTTAAAATATTTATTTTTTATTCTTCAGTAATTCCCTTCTCTCAACCATTAGCCTTACCACTTGTAATTTTGGGAGACTCTAACCAATTTGGACCTTTTTAAGTGTTTGATAGTTGTTGTGATCACAATGTGTCTTTTCGGGTTAGAATTATCCATGCCTCGTCATCTCTTTATTTATTCCTTCCTATAGTACTGATTTATAATCTAGAGTTTGATGGATATAAGCCTCGTGTTGTTAAATCTTATTTCTATGTTGAGTTCCTAGATCTTCTGTTCATTGGTGTTGTTGGTGGGTTTGTCACAAGTTTTGTGTTTTGGTGAGAAAAATATAGGTGGCTCCATTTTGATGAACAATTTATATTTACCAAAATTTTATTATTTAATTTCAATTTCTTGAGTCAAATGAATTATTTTTATTTTATTTAAAATGTTGTTCAATTAGTTTTTTGGAGAAAAACCAATTCCTTTAGATCGGGGTTTTGAAATGGGTTTTGGAAATAAATTTAAAAACCACATATTAAAATGAATTGTTTTATTCTTAATAGTATTGGAAAAGTTTAAATTTTTAAATATAAATTTTGAAATTAATTTGATGGAAAATTTTGGAAAACCCATATTCCAATGATTATTCGGTTTTTAATAAAAATTACAGAATTTACATTAAATTTATATTTATAAATTTAATTGTGAGTTTGGATTGAATAATTTCCATAATTGATTTCAAATCCTTATTTATAAAAATTGACATAATATATTTTGATGGAATAGATAGGGTTTTATCATAGAAAAATACATGTTTTTTATATTAAAACCCATTTTGGGATTTAATGGGTAATATTTCATATTAGAAATGGAGATCGAGATTATTTGAATTTTAAGAAGTCTTGTTGTAAAATTCCAATTTCTTTTTATTTGAAATCATGAAAGCCTTACATAGTTAGTGAGTTATATAATCTAACTTAACCACTTATAACATTTTAATACATAAAATCAGCAAATCACTTTCCTTAGGATATTGTGATGGGTCCTCTTGGGTATGCGTTCAAAGGAGTTCATGTACACATTTTCTAGTTCAATATAAATGTGGGATCATTATATCATGAAACATACGTACCTTATATGGCACATAACCATGTTTCTAATTTTTTTTATTTTATATGTATATATATTCCATTGTTTTAAAATATTTTATATATCTTGAAAATAAATATAAAATGTTTTATATTAATGTGTTTATTTTTGATTTTTTTAGAAGTTTATATTATGTAATTTTTCCTTGGGTTAAATAAAAATTCCATATTTTGATATAGATATCCATCATTCAAAATTAAAGCCTTAATTTATAATTTATTATGATATATTGAAATGTGAAGACGGAATTTTTTTATTAATGATCATTGAAATTACCGACCTATTTATTTGAAAATTAAATGAACATTACATTGTTATATTCGATATTACAATAGTTTATAATAGAAATGTTGAAATCTAACTAGTATTTTTATTAGACCCTATTTTTTCCTTCATGAATTTTTATTTTATGTACACCTATGTTTGGTGATGGGAAAAGGTTATCTTAGTTATCGATCCATCTTTTGAACCGTAGACTTGGTGAGTTTCGTCTCAGTTAGGACATGGGAAATTTTCATATTTTTACTACTTCTTGTTGTACTACATTAGGATGATCATCCTTTTGGACTTCTAGTATATTAAAGGCAGATAATATTATTTAAAAATGAATAATAACTTATTTCATTTACAACTGAATTGTTAGGGAAAAAATCATTCCAACATTCAATTATTAATATGTCAGGTGCTAGTTAATGAACTATACATATTAGGGAACACCATACTGGATATTCCTATACTATCATACCCATTTGATTACCAGGTTACATGGGTTGGTTTGTTACAAAGACGGTTCTAATGGACATTTATATTTCTATTGGCATAATTCATCGTACATAACAGGCTTCTATTCCCTCATATCGGATGTAACCATATAAACTAAAAGAGTTGTAGTACATGTTGGAATATAATTTATTGAAACTATTTATATGAATTTCTGGGTCACCATGAATGTATATATTATCTTTACTAAAAATATGATAGTTTAATTCACCTATTCATTGATTACTGAATGATCAATTGAGTGATTGTAAATAAAAATTATTCATCGCCATAGATTGATGATCAGTTTGATCAGTTAATGGGGGTGACTTGGTTCTCAATGATTGATCTTCAATCTCATTTCCACCATTTGAGAATATTGAAATCTGAAATTCACAAAACCACCTTTCAGAGTATATATGGTCATTATGAGTACCTTTTTATTCTCTTTGGTCTAACCAATGACCTTATATTCTCTATTGAATCAATGAATAGTATTTTACATATGTGTATAGATACTTTTAGGGGAGTACCTATAGATTAAATACTCATTTACCCTATCTATAAAGTGGATCATGCACATCATATGAGAATAGTTATATGTTTTCTGTGAAATCCCCGGCCTTATTCCAAGCATTCGAAATGTGTTTTCTAGATTTATGATGTAAAATTATTTAGACACATGGTTTCCATGTTGGATATATTAGTTGATCTTTATAATGTTAAGGCTATTATGACGTGGGAGAAATAAAAAAATTTCTTCAATATTGTTATTTTCATGGGATTATCTAGATATTATCCCATGTTTTTTTGCCTTCTCAATATTTATGTCATCGATGGATGCTATAACTCAGAAGAGAGTAATGTTTTATTCAGATAGACAGTTAAAATTTATTTTAATCATATGAAATTTATTTTGACTACTACAATTGTTTTGACACTTTTAGAGGTTGGGAAGGGATATGTGGTTTTCTATGATGCATCAGGTTCATGTTTGGGCTACCTTCTTATTTAGGGAGATGTCTCTTACGTCTCTCATCAGTTTAGAAAATGTGAAAAGAATTATCCAACCCATGACTTTGAACACTTAGTTATTATGAATACACTTTATTGTTGGAAACATTACCAATAAAGGTAATGGTTTTCAATATATTCCAGTCATATGTTTATGAGTGATATATTCTCGAAAAAATTTTAAATCTTCACTAGAGGTGTTGGGTGGAATACCAAAAAAAATTAAATTTCATAGTTTAATATACCACAATAAATGGGTTGGTCATTGCATATTTTTATATAAGAATATTCTAAACCAATAAGAGAAACTGTCCTTGGAGGAGTAAAACCAGATTCCTCTTTTTACATAAGTTCGTATCTGAGTTAAAGACAATGGTTTCTAGGGATCCATTTTCATTATTATATTAATATCCACTCTTCTCAAAGTAATTATTTAAGATCCTAATTCTGATATTTTATTTCATGGAATTCGAGAATCACTTTATGATGGGAAGAGAGTTTCATAGAGGTCATTCTCCAAAGTGGGTGTTCTGTCCCTTTAGATTCTATTTGTGGTATATTCTATAGTATGGAAGTATATTATGGGATATATACATTAATACTTGTGGGAAGTGAAACCATGGACCATAAATATGTTATATTACATGTTTCAGTATTTATGGTGTCTAGGTAAGAGATGACACATTGCTGAGTTTGTTTATCATTGTTATAAATGCCAACAGAAGATGGTTGAGCACCAAAACCTTTGATTATTATTTATAGTCATATAGCACATTCATGGATGTTGTATGAGATTTAAATGGATATTTTGGTTGGGTTTTTTCATACCCATATAATGAATAATATGATATGGGTTTGGATTGATCGGCTTGCGAAATCAGTTTACTTTACATTTATTCACAGTACAACCAATGTTTAGGACCTGGGAATTCCCGATGTGAAATCGATTTTTTAGTCGAATTGGGATTTATATTATATAGTATTAAAAGGGGGTCCTCAACTCACTTCTCGTTTTTGGAGAGTCCTTTAGTCAAAAAATGGGATCTCACATCCATTTATGTATGGAATAACATTCGTGGTTGGTTGGTCAGAAAAAAAGGGAAATCAGATTCTGGATGATATGCAACATGCTTGTGTTCTCGAATTTGGTTTAGTATAAAATAAAAACATGACTCTAGTTCAGATTTCATATAATAATATTTATCAGTCATTGATAAAAATGGATCCTTTTGTGTCCTTGAATGGAAAGATATGTAAATTACTATTGGGTTTTTTTGGAGATTGGTGATAGTTCCTTAGATGGAATGAGCTTGGTCCAAGAGATGAAAACAACGATTTTGTTGATTCATTAGAGATTGTTGACACAATAGAGCTGATATATTTCATCTATTTTTCGTCTCAGTTAGCTGTGGGATTTATCCATTGGTGAGTAAGATTTATTTATAGATTCACCAAGAATGGATAATCGGTGTCTTGGGAGGTAGGGGATTATTTATAATAATTTTGTGGGACCATTTCAGTTTATTGATAAGGGGGTAATGTTGATTATTAATTGGTACTACCAACACTGCTGAATTGATACATAACATATTATATATATCTCATATTGGAATGTATCTGTATGGTCCATCTTTTTTTCAATGATGGGATGATTGTGAATTTAATCTAGATTTATCCAAGACTGAATAACTAGTTAGTATAGTTTATCAAAAAATATTGTACATCATAGGATGTTGATACCTTTAGTTTGTGTGCTTTGAAGACATGGTTGTGATTCTCATGTGACGTATGAGAGGTAGGTACAAAAGAGAGAGAAGTGGCATAAAAATTATAGCAAGGATACTTCTTCATCGGATTTATGGGGACAAACTTTTTGTATGGTGGGGAGGTTATAACATCCCATTACACTTCTGACATTTATGTTTCTACCTTTTTTGTGGTTTTCCTTTTTCATTGTCTGGTAATGGTTGAGAAGGAAATGATTGGATATGTGATATGCTAAAGTAATATTTTTTTGTAATTGTTGGTACAAAATCCACTACTTCTATATCCTTCTAGTGGTTTACACGCCACATAATATGGTTACACAACGTGTGGACCATAAATCAAATTAAATCAATTTTTATCAAAAGGTTGTGGATTTTTCAAAGATCATGATACCTACAAAATACGCGATGTGAATTGGGATACACGTAATGTAAAGTCCCGATGGTGGATTTTTAATAGAAAAACCAGAGGATATTTTCAATTTTTATTCCACCAATTTTCTATTCTATCAATATATATCCATCCTTATGTGATTTTTTAATCCTCTAAACCCTCCAAAACATTTCTGTTGTGTTGGATCATTGTTGGGGGGATGGAGTGTCTTTCTTGGTAAGTATTCTCCCAGCATGTTCACTTGTTTCTATATTAATACTGTGTAGTTTTATGGATCATATTGACTAGAAATTATCTTTTATATTATCAAAGCACAATTGGGGAAAAATATGAGAAACCAAAATGTCCAATAATGACCACATAACAAACATAACAGAAAATCCATAGAACAAAATACTGGATCAGCTCATCCATAGTGAATATACCATGACATAATCCTTCACCACTGCAAGAACCTTCAGAAAGTAGTCCCATGTAAAAAGCACATGCACAGAACCAATGGTTGAGCCATACCCTCTCAACATTCATGTCCAAAAGAATTTCTCCGGTAAATACTTTGATGTTTGAAGCTAATCAAAAGATGAATCATGTATTGTTTTTTATGGAAACACCTAACTATTCCAATCATATACATAACTCGTACACCAATAAACTCGAACCAACAAACCCATACTGTCAACTAAAAAAGAGTCATAGAGTAATAAATTGATATCACTAGAGTCCTCTTCCCGAAACAGTTTCCAGGAGAAACATGAAACCTGTGTGTCTGAGACCTCTATCATCAACATTTTAAACAAATAAATCAACTGATTCCATTAGTATTTTTACTCCTCCATGTTGATCATCCCTTTTTTGAATACCCTACAAGGAATAGATCTTGTTGGTAAATCCATGAGTATTGATCCTCATTTATAGATAACCATATGATCCTTCCCATTATTTCAGCTACCTCCTCCTTAGATGTGTTACACACAATGACCATCTCGATTTGTAGGATGAGTTCCTAGATCATATGCACCTTCATTTTATTAGAAGAAAAGTTATAGGATTTTTGTTTCCAAGTGAAAAATGTTGGGGGTTCCATATTGATGACCAATATATATTATCAGAAAATTACTTGTTTAATTTCAATTATTTGAGTTCAATTCTGTTGATTTATTTTTTAAAAATTTTATTTGAATTGGTTTTTTAGATAAATTCAAATCCTTTTTATTGGAGCTATGTAATGAGTTTTGGCATGAAATTAGAAAACCTTGAAATCTAGTGAATTGGGGTGTGTTTTTTGAAATTTAAAATGTTAAAATTTGTTAAATTTAAATTTTGAAATGAATTTGATGGAAAATTATGAAAACCATATTTCTAGTGATTTAATGGTTTGTTATGAAATTGGTGGAATTTATTTTAAAAATATATTAATGAATTTAATTGTACGATCAGATTGTGGAATTTCACTAATTGGTTTCAAATTCATATATTTGAAAATGGATTTAAAATATTATCATGAAATCATTTGGGAATTTTTTTTTGTGAAATGGAAATTTTTTTAAGAAAAAACCTATTTTGATTTGTAGTTGGAAAATTTGGGATATTTTAATATAGAATAAGATTAAATGTAATTTATAAATTTTTTTATAAATTTCCCATTTCTTTTTTTACATGATAACATGATACACTTAGCTATTTGGTGAGTTATCTGGATGACAATTTATGAATTAAAATTTTCTAAAATGACATATCAGCACATCACATCCATTATGTGATGGTGAATAGTTCTCTTTACCATGAGTTCAAAGGTGAATACGTATATATTTTATATTCACTATAAATGTTGGATCCTTATATCTAATAAAATATTTACATTATTAAGCTCAATACCATGTTTGTCACTTTTTTTTCAAATTTATATATTCCATTGTCGTAATGTGTTTTACAAGCCTTGAGAATTTATATAGATTTTTTATATAAAAATATTCATTTAATAAATTTTTAAAGGGACATTGATGAAAATCCCCCTTCAATTAATTTTTTAATTTAAAAATTTATTTCAATAAATTAAAATTTGAGGAACAAATTATTAATATTTTTCCATATGTTTAATTTTGATAAATTAATTTTATTATTTGTTCCATTTGAAATTCCCAACCACTTTATTTTAAAATTTAGTGTGCATTAGTTGGTTAGTTTGATATTGTTATCTATTATAGAAACATTGGTAAAATAACACGAGGATATTGCTCAAACCCTACATATGGATTCATTTTTTTTATATAATATCTCATTCATGTATCATTAAATGGAAAACTATCTCATGGAGGTGGATTAAACTTTTGAATGATGGACTCGGTGAGTTGCATATGAGAACGTACATGAGAAAAGTTCCTAATTTTTATAATATTTTTTCTATAAATTTATAATATTATCCTTTTTTTGTCTTTTGGTAAATTTCTCCAAGTGGAGTTTATTTTTGATATGTATACTCCCTAATTTTTTACTTCTTAATTTGAGTGGGAAATTCATTTCCACGTTCAGTTTTTATGATGTGAGATGCTAGAATTTGATATGTGGGGATCAAGAATAACATTAGGGGTTTTATAGGGCTTGATTAGTTATTGGGTTACCAATGTACATAGTTTGATATGTGAAATTTTAGAATTAAAATCAAATACTTGATATATGATGAATGATTTTCACAAGTGAGAAATTCATTGGGTACTTGTTAATGTAATCCCATTGATACATCAGTTGTATCATGGCAGGCATTTAGATACAAAAAACCGTCAAATTTATAACAATTATTTTTAAATTGTATAGTGAAGGTCTTGATAATAGAGTTCTGGTCGGACAAATAAATTATATTTGTAACTAATATGTTTTTAACCATCGTATGAAAGGCATTTAATATAGAGGTTTTTTGTGTCAGAGAAACATGATGTCCAATATTTAATTATTGTTATCTTTATAATTATTATTATCCATTTAATTTTCAATATGAAAACAAACATGCTGAAGAAATTCTTTATTTTTTTATTGATTTCATGGCATCTGGTTTCAATTATTTACCATTACATATTTTCCATTCACTTCTTTCTTCATTTTTATAATACATTGAATTTTTTATCACTTACATATGTTTCCATATTTTTTATTCTCAATGAATATTTATTAGTTATATTGTATTAACCCTTATTGTTATTTTATGATCACCCTAATTTGTTTTCTTTCCCCAATTTATGAAGAATAAATAATTGAATGAGTTTTCAAGGATTTAATTTATTATCTTCATTGTGTATTAGGTTTTATTTTATATTTAATAATTTTAAGTAGGTATCATTTATTTATCTAGTTTCAATAACTAGAAAACTAATTGATACTTTTAGATTAGATTCCATGTAATCATGTAATTATTATAATTTATTGCACCATTAATAGGATTCTAGGTATAAGGCATTACAAAAAATAATATATAAGAGTATATTTTACATGAATAATTTTGGATAAAATTCCTATTGTGTATACACAACAATGATGAAAATATCAAATATTTATAAAAAAAACTTCTGAAGGTGAAGATATATATTGAATATATATATATATGATATAATATCAAATTAATTTTTAAAAACATCATTTCATAAATTGAAATAGGAAATTAAGACTAAAGAAAAAAGAATGAATAAGGAAGTGTAATCTAATTAAGTAGATACATAAGATTATGAGGAATATAAATATTAATCACCCAAGAATATATATTAAGAACAAGAAAATAATATGATAGAAATTATTTAAATTATAGTGTTTATGAGATAGAGTTAGTCTCATGATAAATGAATTTTTGAAGAGGTACCAAAAAATAATGATACACTACAAAAATTAGTAAACATAATTTTGACGTTCTATCATTCAAGAAGAGGATAAAGAATATGACTACATCCCGGAATTATAATGTGATGTGGAGAAGACCACAATTGGTCTCATAAAATGATTAATTTAGAGTATAAGATTAAATACAGGATCCAATGGATGAAAAAATATTAAATAGGTTCTAGGATAATAAGTGGATACAATGCTTACTATTTGTGACTTGTGTTTGTGATTTAAAAATAAATACCCTCCAAATTCTGAAAAATGTAGAAGAATTTATAAAGAAAATGTATCAAAACATTACATGTTGTGGATATTTGATTTCTATTTAAAGAAGGAGAACCACAAAAACCAAGTGAAGTTGAAAAGTTTGATGAATTGTTACAGATGTTTTCCTAACATCAAATAAAATTTTCTACGAACTTTAATATCTAAAAAATTAATATAGAACTAAAACATAATTTCATAGACCCATCTTAGTGATATATGAAAAAAAATACTGAAGGAGGATGAAATCTGGAAAAATATTCAATGTCTTTGGAAAGTAGAAACTAATACACTAGTAAACAAGAATTAAGGGTTTTTAATAATTTTTGGACAAATAGAAATGATTGAACATCTTTTCTATAAATATTTTGAGGCTGATTCTATGATGATAAGGGAAATCATGAAATTTAATGTTTATGTAACTTGTGGAGGGGAATGTGTTCATGGACCAGGTTGAAAACAACATGAATGAAGAATCCACAACAACCAAGAAAAGTTAAAGCTGCTAAAATTTTTTAAATTGTTCTCTAATTTCTAGTGAAAAATTATAGATTAATGGTGTATGAGTACTATAAAATGTTGATATGTTTTTCCTAGTTATGTTTTTAAAATTTTATAGGATTTGGAATCCACCTCCATCCTAGTAAAAGAATCTACAATATAAAAAACAGGGCCCAATTAACCCAGATGAGTTTATTTTACAATGATTTATAAAATATTATCAAGTAACTACATTTGATAACCATATAATGGGAAATAAATTGAATTTTTAATTATAAATACCTTAAATGATGTTCCTTTTGGAGGGAAAATATGTTTTAACAAATTTTTTGTTAACTACTTTAAGCTTTCAATTTAGTTTCTAATTTCAATTGGTGATTAATGTATTTACATCCCCCTATCATTATACTATAATTTTAATAAATGGAATCATTAAACATTAATTGTTTTATATATTATTCATGTAAAATAATAATTATATATGGGGATAATAAGAATTAAGTCTGAAATAATTGGTAATTATCAAAAAATTCTATGAATTGCATTGGAAAATCAAATCATCTGATAATCAACAATTAAATCATCGTTAGCATGAGAGATTTCTTTTCACTCAATTAATTTTTATTCCATTGTACCATTGTATATAAATTCAAAAAAAAATTCAACCACAAAATTTTGTCGATCATTTTCTACAGTATTCAATATTAATGTCACCAAGGAGTCATTTGATATCACACATCTGGATATTTTACCTTTTTATTTTTACTATGAGGTATCTACAGTTAAAGAGTATTATTTACCAGTTGGAATTTTTTGGATTCAGCGCGCATGTAAAATGAAAATATATTTGTGGAAATTTATGGATTTCATGTTCTAATCCAAATTTGGAGCTAATTTAAAAATTAACGGTGATATGTTTTTTATTTGTGATGATGAATATTCTAAATTTTTATTCCTGAGGAGAACTGATATGGTTCATTCCATTAAATTATTATACAACATATTTTTTATGCTTACAATCCATTGGGTTTTAATATATTTTTTATATACACTTCGTTTAATAAAATTCTAGAGTGAAATTTATATGAGCACAAATATTAAAACATTTTTGGTTTTACCAAAAAATTGATGATTTTTAATACCACAAATATCATTGCACTAATATATTTTTTATTTTTGAGGAAATTTATCTCTGAGACCCATTCCACTTCTGTTATTTTAAAAAATCAATAATTTTAAGGAAATATATTGATAATAATGGGTATTAAAGTCGAATTATTCTATCCAATAATTATTTTTAGAATATAAATATAATTTCCCTTAATTGACATAAAAAGCTGTAGTTGGTTATTTTCATGGAAATGATGAATTTATTATATTGAAATGAAGATTGGTGTTTGGTTTTGTTGATTTATTAACGATCATGTCCCTTATATTTTTCAATTTTCGTTATAGTATATTCCATATTATTGTAAACAAATAATTATAAAAAGTAATCATTTGGGATACCTTTTATTGAGATATATCTAAAAACACCTTTTTAATTTTGTACTAAATTTGAAAAATAGTTTTAGTGGGATATTGTTGGAGGGTACTGAGGTGATATTTTGGGTTTCTTCTTAAGGTGTGTGCACTTTTCATATATATATTAAACAAATAATATAGTAATATATTAATAGAAAAATGGATGAAAATCATAATTTATAGGAGTAAAAGTGAACATAACAGAGAATTGGATTACGATCTGTGGTATTGTTATTTATTGAAGTGACTATAATGTTTTTACTCTAATAATAAAAGTGTCCTATATTAAACCATTGAATTTAATTTTTCGCAACATGATCCACCAAAATTTAGCCTTAAATTAATTATGTCCTTATTGAAAATGTTATCATGATTCTTTTGTTTAATTTATAAAATTACATTCATATCACAAGGAATCATATTGGTATAGTGAATAGCATTCAGATGAGCATAACTCCCAATCATATAATCATCTATGTTGAGTGAATTGTATTATTTAGGAGGGAAATAATAATTTAAAATAACATGAATGAATTTTTGAATAATTTTATTCAATGTGATATACTAAATTTTATATTTTAAAAAATTCATTATTTAACACATCTTTTCTGAAATCATTATTATTTGGAATTTTATAGTCATAACATTGTGTTTTTAGCTTGATCCTTTTAAAATTTACCTTATATTTTTTTGATCATTTATTCAAAATGTTGATGTTTTGTTGTAGGGTGAGTTAGTATTTATGTATGACGGAATATTATGACTATAATATATCAATATATATATATATATCTCATTAGTCATATTTATTTAATTTCTAATTGTGTGTATTATTACTCTTTAAAATTATTTTTCATCATAAAATAATGTTTGATGAATAATTTTGGTGATTTAGTAATTTTTTTATGAAATTATAAAGAATATTATTTTATATTAGAAATAATTTATTTTTAACTCCTGAGATAATGAAGAACTATAATGTAGTTTATCACCATGTTAGTCGTTAACAATGGAATCAATCCACCTAACCCCCTGAGTGTAGTCAGACATGCTGAATCTTAATTCTAGCCAAACAAGGTTGGTTTGATAAGATATGTAGACAATTCATGATTTGGTGAAAGAGTAAGGGTGCATGGAATGTGTAGTGAGATTATTATTAGAAGCATGCCAATCATAGGTCAAAGGAAAATCATAGGTAGTGATGTTTCTTTTAATCTTGTCATCCCTTCCAATGTTACAGGTAATAACAAAGAGGTAGGTCCATTGGATATTAAATATGGGATAGAATCAATTTCTATAACTATTCATTAATAGAATAAGTAATTATATAACAATATGCACCATTTTAACGTATTCTCATATTAACCCTCCACCCTATCTCACCTCCACATTCTCCTATATGGAGTGTCTTACCACCACGGAACCTCCATTTTTTAAAACCATAAGAGTAAGAACATGGTCTATTATTCGACTATGAAGGTTTGGACTATCAATGATGATAAAATGAATGACATAACTACCATTTTGGAGAGAGAATACCACTATACATTCAAACATGGTAATAATGTTATCCTGCACCTTGTGCCATTGATTGGAAAAGAATATGATACAAGGTATAATGTTGCATACTGGTTCCTTATTTTCCTCATAGATATGCAAATTAAAGGACGATATATGACATGATATTTTCGCCAACATTGTATTTAGGAGAAGAATGATGATATATGTATTTTGGGGTATTAGTTTAGTCTTATATAGATGGACGAATATTTAAATTTTGATGGTTTTGATACATAAGATGGATATTTCTTTGTGACCTAGTTATTTAGCGGACATCATGTAGATTATTAATGGTAATAAATGGTATGGATACATAATGGTTTGGAATAACCTATGTATGGATGATATCAATGTTTTATACGGGTAATGTGAGAGTATGGTAATTATGAGTGGAAAACTATGTTGTTTGTGGATAATACAAATATGTTATCTTAAAGGGTGTGGAATATATTATTTTTGTGATTTGGGGGGTTTTGATTGATAGTGGAATATAATTCATGCGTTGAAGATGTTATTTCATTCCAATGTGTTGGTTTCACAATAATTGATGACAATTTAAAATGATTATTTACTAAATATATTGGGTTATATAGTTCTGTTCTTCTACATCGTAGTACTTCAAAGAGAAGTGACATATATATTTGTTTGCTTTTATTTTTTCCCTTTATATTTTCAAATAAAGGATTCATATTCATGTAGTTTAAAAAAAGTGACTTTCCTAAACTATTAAACACCTTTAATTTTTAGGTTGTTCTATATTCCCTCTCATATTATCACTAGTTCATTCTTTTTTAATATATAGTCATAAATAAGAAGTAAAACATTAATAAGATGTTTGTTTTTATTAAAAGGTATATTTAATTTAGTATTTACATTCATCTTCAATTTTGAATTTTTATTTGTAAATTTTTATGCATTCAGAGTGTGATGTATTTTAACGTAATGATGAGTTTTATATGATACCTTAATTGATATAAGGGTGTGGGGAGCTGTATTTATCAAAACATCATTTCTAACTTTTTAGAATTGACTTAGTGTATTTATTTTAGTTAGATCGGCTTTACCAAAGGGATCAACATTCTATGTTAATAATTTATATCACCAAAATGATGAATATATTAAATTCATGGTGTGTTATTACTATTAACTATAACAATTTTACAAATAAAGTTTAACTATTTTCCAAATTTAATGATATGTTAATAAATACCACAATATCTAATTAGAAATCATAATTAGGTTTTATTTTTCTTTATTAGAATGATCCAAAACATTAAATTTTCTTTTCTATTAGGGTCACTTATTTTTGGGAAATTTTAAATTATAAACATTGGTTTTTAATTAAATGTATGAAACTATCATACCCTAATAATATGATCACAGAGAAACATGTATATAAAACAATAAAATTCCATATAAATTTTATTATATAGAAATATGCATCCTCATTGGTCAAACTAGTCAATTATGTAAAGAACATAGAGATATTTCATATAAATCACTTTTAATGAAATGGTATACCTTGAAATCATCACAACATTATATTATTTTAGGGAATTTTGAATAAATAACTAGCTTATTTTATGGTGTATCAATAATTATAGCACACTAAGACACATCATGGCCAATAAAATGTAGTTAATCTATGAAAAATATGCACTTGAATAATATTTCAAATAACTTATCTCACTGATGTATCTCTATGATACAATATGAATTCATTTAATGATCCTCAATAATAATTTAATTAACAAGGTTGTTACCAATAATATATAACATAAAAAATCAGGATTGTTTCCTAATATGAAATCATAAATCACATGATGATTTCCAGTACATTCATTTCCCCAAAATAAATTATTGTGTACTCAAAAATCTCATAGGCACACGTAAGATAAATCAGCCATTATACCCTTATATAAAATTTTTCAAATAATATCACGACTGCATATCAATATTTGAAAACAATCCAAATCAATATAACTAATTAAAAATGTCCTCAATCCATCATATTGTGTAAATGTTTTTCATAATTTCATCATTTAATTGATAAAAATCCCCAAATAGTGTCCATAAATCATCCACTATCCTTTTAGACATCATTATAACTACAAAATGAGTATGTCTAAGTTAGATGAAACAAATTGTAAATATTATATCATTGGTAATATGTATTTCTTCTAAAAATAAAATAATTATCATATATGGTGACATAAAAATCAATGAAACATAACATTATAACTATATCACAAATATTGTTTCAAATTATAGGGGCAGTGTCCAGATTTTGTTAGGAAAAACTCCCTTAACTGCAATTGACCTCTCAAATTCACCTCCATATATAGCTCCGACAAACCTAGATAATATCCTCATTGTTGTAATGAAAAATCATCTAATGGAATATAATCAACACCATGATCTCTATTTAAAACTAGTATCACACATTTTAATCCCATATATGAAATATTTATGTGTTTCAAATATTAATTGATGGATTCTCTCAACAAATTCAATAAATATATTCCATGTATGTAATGTTATTTTTTCTTTTAAAATAACACTAATTCATATCTCTAATGATTCCCCTCATCAAAAACATGAAGAAATGAAACACATATGTTCACATTAATTTACCCCCAATAGATTAACAAAATATATATATTTAATGAATAAATATTATGTATATATCTATAAATTTAACATAGCATTGTATAAAAAAGAAATAATATGAATGTGAATTTAAAAAAATGGATTCAAAATCGGTGAATATGGTTATATTTTCAGTTTCACATAAGGTCATTTAAAAATTTCTACTTCTAATATAGGTTGTTTTTGATGAGTACCTCATCTACAATGTTATCCTAACATCCTACCTACCCCGACCACTAATTAATCCTAAAACCTAGTTCACAATTAATACTCTTAGGTATAAATTCTAAAACTAATTTTATACACTAGGTTTATATGTAATTAATAATTTCACTACTTTTGAATCATATAAGGTGACTATTCTTGTTTTTGGGTAGTCCATTCCACCATCACACAATACAATGGTATAATATGACATAATTTATAGGATGGGTATATAAATATTTAAGTACCACTTCCAACAAATAAATAACAGATCCCATCACTAGACACATGAGAAATATTTGAAATACCTACTCCAAAAAAAATCGAATAAGGGGTTCCACATTGATTACTTAGATAACATTGGGTTAATGAAATAATTTTTTAATGACTACTATGAAAAATTTGAAATATTCCTCCACAATGTACCACTCTAAACCGTCATACTAATGTCTTATTAAGAATATATTCCTTCCAAATAAATAATGTTTATAAAATTAGTGTATATGGATTGATATGTTCCTAAATATCATGTAATTGTTCCCTCTCTACATGATGACATATTTACACATTATTTAGAAAAAATAAGTTGTAGTAACATAAAGAGATCAATAATTTCACTATATATCATTGATAAAAAAACTCTCTGTTTTAATATATATTATATATTATTTTAACATTGTCTAAAGGGTTATATCTCAGAAGTTATCTTGGAATAGTTCATGAATATGTATCCTCTTTTTGGTATATATGTGTTGCTCACCAAAATATTACATTAACCAAAACTATTCTTTTCCAAGTGAAAAACTCACAATAGATGGTATATTATAATCTGACAGAACTCGAATAATATGGTAAGCCATTTACTTCCTCCATCCAACAACATATATCATTATCAAGAATAAATACTGCATTATTTTTTAATATCTTTTATTTTATAAAACATGATATACTATACTAACAATTATATCTAATTTGTACACACATTAATAATTAACCATGGTTAACCCTATCACCCTTTCTCCTTCTATAATGGAATTCATATGTAAATGTTCATTTTCTATTATAACCCCATATCTAAAAGTATGGAAAGTGGGGGTGTCCATACCTATATAGATTATGATCAATAACAAAAAAATGCACTATATATGAAGTAATTGTTATATTATTCCAAATAACAATTGAAAATAGAAATTCATTACACCTTATCAATAAAACAATATTCCAATAATATTTATTTATATACACTCATAATATATACATGGAATTATAGGGTGCCTCTATATCCTTATAGTTTTTCCTATATATTATTTATATTATAGGTTTAGTTAATAATAATTTCTAACAATAGAAATGAAATAATCCTAGCCTTATACTCTAATATCAATATGAAAACACTATATTTGATAAAAAATTCTCATGATTGAACTCTTACATGAATCATATAGATTCATTAATGAAATCTATATTAACCGTAGTTGAGGAAAACCAAACATTAAATATGTAAATGTTTCATAATTTTAAATGAATATTCAATACATATAATAATAATACATTATTTATAACCATAATTATTAAGTTTATTTGAATAATAAACATATAATAATATTATATCATGAATGAAATTTATCATCTAATTCAATTTTATAGTAACATAATACAAATAATAGTCATAAAATACATAAAACCACTCTTCATAACCTTTGGAAAGGAAATTTAACAAATGGTTTTCTCAAAAATTCATTAAGGGTAAACATGGGATACATTAGTTGACTATCATATCAAATAATAACATAATAATTAGGGTATGAGAATATGATCTCAAAATTTCTAAATCTTACCCACCAATTAATATATAATAATAATTTTATCAAGCTATTGATGATCTTAATTCATAATGATAGAAGATTAAAAAATCATAAGACATTATATTATATCTTAAGTAAAATTATGTCATTGATAATATAAAAAAATATGTAGCATATTAGTAATCGTAAATAATTGGTCAAGGATACCAACCAATATAATCATTACATGTTAGGATTGGGATATCAACCCATGTACCTTTATAGGGATTGGTCTAGATACATATATAATATGTTTTTTATTGAAATATATACCCATGTACCTATTTTGGGAATAGTGAAAAAACACATTTACACTTTGATATCAAAATTATGAATTTTCAAATTGTTTTTTTATTTAATAGAACCACCCATCACCCAATAAAAACCCATTTATATTTATGTTATAGTATCATGAACACATTAATCAATTTTTTCATAGGTTTCTATTGGTGAAAAAACGCGAGTTTAATAAATATTTCATCATGAAAATCAAAAACAATTTATATAACTAATAAACATGTTATAATTATACATCATCACTAATGAAACACAAGTGACATCATTGGACATTCTGATAGATAAAACTACCTTTAAATCATCACTATAATATTTGTTTATGAAAATTCCAGTTTCACATTGATATAAAATATTTAAAATCTAATCCACTATATAATATATGGAAAAATACATTCATTTAAAATAACCATGAAAACATGTAAAAATAATCAATAAAAATAATATTAAATATTTTAAGAATACTTGTTCATGTGGTCAACATTAAAACATGCATTCTTTAAAAGATTTAGTAAAAAGTAACACATTAGAGAAATTTAAATAAGATTTATTTTAATATAATATAGAGAATATTAGTAATGGATAAAAGAGACATTAATAAACAATGTATATGAGTAACTAAATTTTTTATATAATTTATAATAAAATATACACATGGATTAAAAATATTCAAAACTAAATTGAAAAACAATATTAGTTATCCATAAAAACAACGTAATGACCGGTGTTTATTCGGGAAACTTTTTTCAGTATAAATTTTAATTTTTTTTGCTTTTAAAATTATTATAAAAAGTTAAAAAATATATTTCTCTTGGAATATGATTTCAGATAACATTTTGACCAATTTATTGTCCTCTGAATTGGGTGTTTTTACGAGGACAATAATTTGTAGGAAATTTAAGAAGTTCAAAATTTGGATGATTAATTAATATTTAATATATAATTAATTAATAATTAAATTATTCTTTCATATTTTTCCTACCATAAAATATGAATGGAATATCATATTTAGATTTTGTCTTCTCTGTTGAGTCTGAAATGTGGATTTTATCTGATGCGGGGCATAACTCGAGTTCGGCATATAGGCTGTCCCTGAGACCTTTTTCTTTTTGTATTTATATTATTATCTTCCATTCATCGTTCATTGTTTAATTCCCTTATTTCCATGTCGTGTATGGATTTGACTAATCCTACACTACTTTACTGAGAGAGAGGGAAAGATAGAGATAAAGAGAGATAGATTTGATGAGAGGGAGCTACTTTTGTGAAGCCCAAGACATGTTGGTTCATCATGCATTATAATGACACATAAATTACATAAATGGTTATTAATTCATAATTTAATCATACTTATTACAAAATATAACAATACCATGGTAGGACCGTATAGGTATAATGTCTTTAGAAACTAGGAAACATGAACAACTAGTAAAGAATCTACATTGTCTCCTTTTTATTTCATCATATCTAGATTCACTTTTGGAATATCCTACTTAATACCCTTCTTCCTGAACTGGGGAAAAGAAAACATACAAAAGGGTGAGCTCAAATGCTCAGTAAGGGTAAACAAAAGAAATATCAATCATATAATATTCACAAGAACATATCTTTTTGAAAATATTTACCTGCAAAAGAGATCATAATATCATAACATGGGATAAATCATAGTAGTGAGATGTAATACCAATAATCATAACATAAAACATGAAACTTTTTGGCATACACACATAATTATAGAAAATCATTTCATATTAGTCAAGGCTTGATGCAAAGACCATCATAGTGGACAAAGTCCATTACTGAACCGAGTTCACCTCTCGTTTCAGTCCTGTATCACTGAACCTGATTAACTTTCCATTCTAGCAATGTCTATATAATGAGATATAAATATTTACCCAATGCATTAGAGGGATAAATAGGTCCTACCCATCTCATAATCAAACCATTCTTATGTGTGCCACAAAATCATAAATCATAGCATAACCCATGTAATAAAAATGGAATTCTTAAACATCATGCCATAATAACATAATACATATGAGATAAAAGTCATAAAATTAATTCCTTCATAACATAATAAAATCAAGGTAAAAATAGGGATAGAAACAGAACCCAATATTATCTTAGATTGAATAGAATTTTGTAAAAACACTTGAACTCCATTCTCGAGGAAAATATCCTTTCTACTTCAAAAACATTTTACCTTTCTTAACATGTCATACAGTTTTAAAATAAAGGAATTTGAATAAAAAGAAACTTAAAAATTTGAAAAGGAAGCTTCATGGAAATAATGTTCTATGAAATCATAAAAATCCATTCATGCCGTATAAGTTAAAAAACGATTCTTCTCATACTTTGGCCGAAAAAGTCAAAAAGTACCTCGTACTAAAAACGAAAAAAGATTCCTTTCATATGTTTTACTCACCAAAGGGAAAAATTGGATTTAAAAAATTTTAGGAGGATAGAAATAATATTACATATTGAGGAAACATGGATTTGGATGATAAATATTCCCTAGTATATTATGAAGTATAAACAATCTCAGATAAAAATGAGATTGCAAGATTTTCCCTTACCTTAGGTCCGATTTGCATCGTACGTATCCTAACCTCTTGTATAATTATTTAAATAATGTCATTGACTTATTAAATAATCATATTCATTGTTATGATATCATATATGGTAATATTCCTATCTTCTAATTAGTAATATTTCATCTCTACTTGTTATTTGGGTGATCATTGCGTTATGTTATTCTACACGTTTTGTTGAATAAATTCTTATTATTTTTTTATGTTATAGATACCTCATTTACATAATAGTACTATTGTAATATATATCAAATTTTTTCATTCAATTCATTTATATAATCGTTATTCAATGAAGATCATGAAGAACGAGTCGCATCACATCTTGTAGACGGTAGACCGTGCATACGCACGAGCGATGATATCATTCTCATGATCATGGAATTGTATTGAAATGTATGTATACTATTTAAGAATCAATATCACTTTACAATAATCATATATAGTTATTATTTATACCATCATAACCGTCCATGTAAGGTGGTGGTGGAAAACAGATTACACCATGGCGTGGAGACGGTATTCTGTACGTACGCACGCGTGTTGATTTCGTTTTCCGAAGGATGGATAGAAGGCGAAATAGGGTTGTTTCATATCTATAATAACATATCAGTATATGAGTGATACATATGTTATTACTTCATAATGAAACAACTAAATAAGAGGAAGTAGAAGAAGAAATAAATTTGAAAGAATCCGTAACATATATTACCTCTACATTGACACGCCTCTTTGAAACCACCTCTTAGAGAACTATTGTCGGTCATTGAAGAAGGCTGAGACATCTAAACTATTACTAGGGTAGTTGGGAAGAGTAATGGTCAGGGGTTGGTCGAGTTTGATGGATCAATGTTGTGTAAAGAGGTGGGGGAGGTGCCCTTTTATATGGGAGGAGAGAGGCACCTTTGGAAAGTGTGAAAATATTATTTTATTATAAACTTATATTCAATTTCAAAAGGTCCAAAAAACATTAAAGATGAATATAAGATAAATCATGGTCGAAATAAAATCATCCAATCAGAATTGGACATGTTTTGGATAATATTTTTATCATTATAATTTTATTTATTTAAATCATTTACTAATGAGGTAAATATTGCATCATTATTGTGTCAACAATAATTAAATTTATTTTATGTCTAAAAATAATAAAACAAATACCATCATGTATGAAATCTTTTTATATTTCCAATGAATATTTATAGTCTAAATGATAATTTATAGAAACCCTTATAAAAATTAATGACTAATTATTTTTGTTTTTGTCAATTTTTCTTTACAATAAATTAATTAATCTAAATTGTCATTATTACTATGAAGAGGCTCAATGGTGTCCCAAAATCGACACAAGGATTTCCATGGTCGGAAAATACTCATCCAATAAGGTTAGGACAACTGTTAAGGTAATTTTGAATTATTATAATATTCTTTTAACCTTGAATTACCCTATTTACTTTTAACCGTAGTGAATAAAAGTAAAAATTTACCATTCATCAGAAATTATTTTCATCTTATTGAACCAAATTTTACATCATGATAACAAACATGTATGTCAGATATTTGATATCCAATTCACAGAAGTGGTAAAATTTCATTTAAATGAAAGACTCTGTTTTTTAACTACCACTAAGTGGTTTCACTATTCATCAAAAATTGAAGTTTTTTTCCAGAAAAATACCAAAAATTCAGCCCAATCTATATTTAATATTCTGAATTAAAAAAAGATGTCTATTTTTCCAAATTAAAAACATATAAGTGTCATTAATTAATTTTAAAATTAAATCTTGTTATCAAAACAAATAGCGTGTTTTTAAGAAATAATAACTATCAAAAGAACGACACTTGTTTATGTCCAAATTCAATGTAAATTAATTCCAATGACCAACATTGTATTAAATGGTAAAAGTATATTCTAATTACACTTTAAAAATAATTAAAATGATAATCTTACAATATGAATTATTGTGATGAAAAAGTTGTATTTAAATAAAATATACCGTGCTTTTACTATTCATTAAAATATACAAGTTATCAGAATAATATGAAAAATTTATCCAAATTAAATTTTTATATCATGATTTCAAGGAAGAATTTTATTATTTGAAATTTAACTTATAAAAATGTCAAAAATTAGAGTTAATGTGGGTGTGCCATCAAAAGTCGGCAAAACTGCATTTTTTTAAAAATAAAATATTTTTTTACGTGATAAAATTATTTTGTTCTCATACCACGTTCTAGAAAATATGTAAGATGAATAATAATGTTACAAAATTCAAAATTTAGTTAATACTATTCATAACGTCTAGTCCATAGTAATATTATAACAATATATCATTGTTTAGTGAATCCTGATATTGCGTACTACACACGCTATCGAGGAATGTCGTGATTGCGTGTAACGCAAGCCAAGCTAGTGTTGTTTACAGTGAATGATTTCTTTGATGTTGTGTATAACATAAGACATAAAAAATATACTTCTCATAAAATATCAGGGGGTTACATTATACCCCCCTTAAAATGAATTTCTCCCTCGAAATTCGTCACTTTATAACAAACAGATGAGGATACCTCTTCATCATCATACCATCAAGATCCCATGTAGCTTCTTCTAATTGGTGGTTCCTCCATAAAACATTCACCAATAGAGTGGTCTTGTTCCATATACCTTTTTCACTAAGATCCATAATCTCTATCGGATGTTCTTCATAAGAATGATCTTTCTCCAACGGTATAACATCTAAGCTTAGTACATGTGAAAGATCGAGTATGTACTTTCCCAAGAGAGATACATGGAACACATCATGAATTTGAGAGAGATTCGCTGGAAGCACCAATCGATAAGCTACCTTCCAAACATTATCCAATATTTTGAATGGACCGATATACCTTGGGCTCAACATTCCCTTATTTCCAAATCTCATTACTCTCTTCCAAGAAGATATTCGTAAGAACACTTTATCACCCACTTCAAACTCTAGGTATTTTTTCAGTTGTCGGCATAACATTTTTGTCGGCACTTAGCTGCTCTTATGTGTTGTTGATTAGATCTGACCTTTTCTACCATCTCATCAACAAGATCAGGTCCTAATAACTTTATTTCCCCAACTACATCCCATCAAGTTGGATTCCTACATTAATTTACAATGAGACCATCATAAGGAGCCATCTGAATTCTGGAGTGAAAGCTATTATTATAATAAAACTCCACCAAAGGTAGGTGTTGATCCCAACCACCTTTTAAATCCATAGGTCTATCTCTTAACATATCTTCTAGTGTTTTAATTGTTCTCTCAGTCTAACCATCTATCTGAGGATGATAAGTAGCACTGAAACTCAACTTTGTATCCAAAGTATGCAGAATACTTCGCCAGAACTTTGAGGTAAACCTCAGATCCTAATAAAATATAATGGAATGTGATCCTCCATGAAATCATACCACTTCATTTACATATATCATGGAATGATGATCTTGAGATAAATATTCTATAATAGCAATGAAGTGTGACGACTTCATAAGAAGATAAACTATAACCCAAATAGCATTATTGCCTTTGGATGTTTTTGTAACTCCAGTGACAAAGTCCATAGTGATGTTTTCCCATTTCCATTATGGTATGGGTAATGGTTGTAACATCTCTTTAGACTTATATCTCACAACTTTAACTAGCTGAAAAACCAAGCATCAAGAGACATATTCAACAACATCTCATTTCATGCCATCTCACCAGAAGTAATCCTTCAGGTCCTTGTTCATCATCGTGCTTCCAGGATGGATAGATAATGAAGAACTGTGAGCCTCATCAAGTAGCTACTTAAGTAATTAGAGTATGGGAGGAACAAAAACATGAATCATGAACCTTATTATCCCATCACAATCAAGGTTTAATTCAGGAACATTTCTTACCATCTTTTGTAACCCTACATCTTATTTTTGTGCTTCTTTAATCCTTACATGTATTGATGGTGGAACATTCATTTAGAAAGATAAGATTTTCCCCCTTCCATTATAATTACAAGATCCATCCTCTGTAAATCCATAAATATTGGATCTTTTGTGATCCTCATCATGGATAATCTAGCATGGTCTTTTCGACTTAATGCATCTTCCACCTTGATTG
Source organism: Viscum album (assembly GCA_963277665.1). Lineage (NCBI taxonomy): Eukaryota > Viridiplantae > Streptophyta > Magnoliopsida > Santalales > Viscaceae > Viscum > Viscum album. Next base: position 1,387,725,625 of record OY728126.1, on the reverse strand, counting down.
ATTTCCCATGGTGGTAATGAATTGAGCAGTAATAGTCATTAATCAACTACAACCATCTTCTTTGATGCATATTCAGCTCCTTTTGTGTGAAAATATACATTAATCTTTTATGATCAGTACAAATATCACACCTTTCACCATAAAGATAATGCATCCAAATCTTTAATGAAAATATTACCACAGCTAACCCCAAATCATGAGTTGGTTAATTTTTCTCATTGATTTTCAACTGTCGTGTGGCATAACCTATCACCATATTGTTTTCCATGAGAACACACCCCAATACCTTATTGGATGCATCACTATAGATCACAATCCATTCTCCACTATAAGGCAGTGTGAGCATAGGTGCACTGGATAACCTTTTTTTCAACTCCTTGAAATTATCTTCACACTCCCCCATACACACGAACTTAACTCCTTTTCAATTAAACCCGGTGAGTGGATTAGATAATCGTGAAAAATCTATCATAAAACATTGATAATATCCAGCCAAACCAATAAAACTTCGGATCTCAGTTACTATTGTTGGTATTGACCATCTTTTGATAACCTCTATTTTTGATGGATCCAAAGATATCCCTTCTTTTGAGATTATGTGACCCAAAAATGAAACTTTTTGAAGCCAATATTCACACTTGGTAAATTTGGAATAAATATTCTCCTTTGTCAGGGTCTTTAATACAATTCTCAAGTGATCTTCATGTTCTCCCGTTCTATTTGAATAGACAAGAATATCATCTATAAAAGCTACTACAAACTGATCAAGATGGTCTCTAAAGACTCTATTCATTAGATCTACGAATATAGAAGGTGAATTAGTAAGAAAAAATGGAATCACTATAAATTTATAGTGTCCATACCTTGTACAAAAATTTGTTTTAGGTATATCCTCTTTTTTGACCATTAATTGATGATACCTTGAACGAAGATCAATCTTGGAAAAGTATTGAGCTCCACGTAGTTGGTCAAATAAGTCATCATTGCCTGGGAGAGGATATTTTTTCATGGTAGTGATCTTGTTAAGTTATCAATAATCAATGATGAGTCTCATTTATCCATATTTCTTCTTAACAAATAGAACTAGTGCTCCCCATGGTGATGCACTAGGGTGTATGAATCCCTTATCAAGATTATCATGGAGTTACTTATTAAATTCTTGCAACTCAATTGGGGCCATTCTATAAGGTTTCTTTGAAATGGTCATATCACCCGATATGAGTTCTATTGAAAATGTAATTTCGCGATTTGGTGGAAGACCGGGAAATTTCTCCAGAAATACATCATCAAACTCACGTACAATGAGCATATTCTTAATCATGAGTTTCTCCCCAACCACTTGAGATAAATAACATTCATTTACTGGATTCAAGACCCATAAGATGGAAGAAATTTCCACTGGATGGTTATATTCATCATTGCATCGATAGATGACAGTAGATTGATCGGGAATATTAAATGTGATTTCCCTTATTTAGAAATTGATATGAGCTCCATATAAATATGGAAAATCCATGAAAAGAATCATATCAATTTCCAGTATAGGAAGGATCACAAAATTTGCAGGATGAACATTCCCACAAACTATAATTATAGAAGAATTATAAACTTTTGATGAAGCCGTTGTTCCATTAGGAGTTGTCACAGCTAACTCAACATCTAATTTTTGAGGTAGTACGACGATACCCTTAGAAAATTCTTCAGAAAGAAGAGAGTGGGAGGATACAGAATCAAATAAAACATTTTCTACTTCAGAGTGGATGGTATGTGTTCCTTTCACCACATCGTGATCATTCTCCACATTGCCAATAGAAATTGCATGTGACTTTCCTTTGTCTTTGGCCTTAAGAGTTTGTTGACGTCGATCATCGTCAACAACCCTTGGATTAGGGAATTGATTGGCATAATGACCCATTTTCTTGCACTTGAAACATTGAAGTGTAGGAGAGGCATTCTGCGCATCCCTTTATTTGTTCACATCATTAGACAACTTCTTCCCATTATTTCGACATTCAATTTCCCGATGACCTTCTTTTCCACACAAAAAATATTTTCTTGTCCCTTTAAGAAAATTCTCCCCATATTTCTTTCCACAATTTGAGAATAAAAGAAAACTCATAGTCTTCTCATTGTGGTCATTAGATTTCCCTTTGAATTCCATTTTCCTCTTCTTATCAAACCCATATGACATATGGATTACACCAATCATCATCTAAACCTTGAGAGCAAATCGAAAAATTCCCTCGTACTTATTCAAGTCCCTTATGGATAACACCCTTCAAAGACTTGGTTTTATGCCACTAATGAAACGATCGATCTTACTCTCAGGTTGGATTATAATTCCAGAAGCGTACCTTGCAAATCTTGTAAAAGTTTCTTCATAGGTACCAACAGATTCATCATCCTTTTGCTTCAATCATGAAACTCCTTCTCCATCTTTGTTAGAAGAATACGAGGGAAGTACTTATTGAAAAATAAGTTCTTGAACTCTTCCCATTCCAGGGACTCAATTTCATCCCTTTGCCCTGTATTCATAACAAGATTCCACCATTGATCAGCTCCACCTTCCTTTTCTCGTTTTGAAGTCCTGCATGACTCATCGCTTGAGAAAGTTGTGTGAGCATGGATACTAGATTTTTCATTCCATATCCCATAATGATTAGTTGCCCAGGGGGACAATCATTTCATTTCCCATCGCATTCAACATTTACACGGTTCTTTCGGGTTTCAGCCGTTGACTAAAACCACGAAGCATAGTGCAAGCAACACTAATCATAATAGGAAAATCACATAATCAAGAATAAAATTTCACACATTAGGTCTTATCATAGGTTGTTCATGGCCATTTCTGAAAGACTAATATATAGTTCTATGTTTAGACATATCCTTAGAGTTCTTATTAAGGATTTCACATACTAGTTTTAAATGGTTAACTATACCTTTCCTCTAATACCAACTATAATGACCCAAAAATTACATACATGGTTATTAATTCATAATTGAAGCATACTTATTACAACATATAACAATACCATGGTAGAACCATATAGGTATAGTGTCTTTAGAAATTGGGAAACATAAACAACTGGTAAAGCATCTACATTGTCTCCCATTTATTTTATCATATCTAGAGTCTCATTTCGCATATCCTACATAGTACCATTCTTCCGGACAAGGGGAAAAGTAAACATTAGAAAGGGTGAGCTCAAATGCTCAGTAAGGGTAAACAAATGAGATTTCAATAATATCATATTCATAAGACTATAACATTTTGAAAATCTTAGCCAGCAAAAGAGATCATAATATTATAACATGGGATAAATCATTGTAGTGAGATGTAATCCCAATAATCATAACATTAAACATGAAACTTTTTGGAATACACACATAATAATAGAAAATCATTTTATATTAGTCAAGGCTCTTTGACAAGACTATCATAGCGGACAAAGTCTATTACTGAACCGAGGTCACTCCTCGTTCCAATCCTGTATCACTGAACTAGATTAACATTCCATTCCAGCCATGTCTATCTCCTGAGATATAAATATTTACCCAATGGCTTAGAGGGAGATATAGGTCCCACCCATATCATAATGAATCAATTCTTATGTGTGCCACAAAATCATAAATCATAGCATAACCCATGTAATAAAAATGGGATTCTTAAACATCATGCCATCATAACATAATCCATATAAGATAAAGGGACACCATAAAATTATTTCCATCATAACATAATCAAATCAATTTAAAAATATGGATAGAAATAGAACCCTATATTATCTTAGATGGAAATTTTTTTTCTTAAAACACTACAACTCCTTTCTTGAGGAAAATATCTTTTCTACTTCAAAAAAATTTTACCTTTCATAACATGTCATACAGTTTTGAACAAAAAGATGTTGATTAAAAATAAACATGAATACTTGAAAAGGAAGATTCATGGAAATAATTTTATATGAAATCATAAAAATCCATTCATATCGCATAAGTAAAAAAAAATTCTTCTTAGACTTTGGCTGGAAAAGTAAAAAAGTACCTCGTACTAAACACGACAAAAGATTCCATTCATATATTTTACTCACCAAAGGGTATAATAAGATTTAACAAATTGTCGGAGGATAGAGATAATATTTCATATTGATGAAACATGGATTTGGATGACAAATATTCCCCAGTAAATTCTGAATAATAATCAATCTCAGATAAAAATCAGATTGTGGGATTTTGCCTTACCTTAGGTCCGATTTTCATTGTACATATCTAAACCTCTTGTATAATTATTTAAATAATGTCATTGACTTATTACAGAATCATATTAACTGTTATGATATCATAGATGGTCATATTCTTATCTTCTTATTAATAATGTTTCATTGCTACTAGTTATTCTGGTGTTCATTGCTTTATGTTCTTATGCATATTTTGTCGAATAAATTCTTATTCTTCTTTTTACGATATAGATACATCATTTACAGAATGTTATTAGTGTTATATATATCATATTTATTCATTCAATTCATTTATATAATCATTATTCAATTAAGATCATGTAAATGAGTCGCATCACTTCGTGGAGACGGTAGGTCGTACGTACGCATGAGCTATGATATCATTCCCATGATCATGGAATTGTATTGAAGTGTATGAATACTATTTAAGAATAAATATCACTTTAAAATAATCATATATAGTTAATATTTACACCATTATACACATCCATGTAAGCTGGTGGCGGAAAATAGATTACACCATGACATGGAGATGGTATTCCGTAAGTACGAAGGCGCGGTGATTTCGTTTTCCGTAGGATGGATAGAAGGTGAAATAGGTTTGTTTCATATTTATAATAACATATCAGTATATGAGTTATACTGATGTTATTACTTCATAATGAAACAAATAAATAATAATAAGTATAAGAAGAAATAAATTTGAAAGAATCGGTAATGGATGTTTCCTCTTCTTTGACACGCCTCTTTGAAACCTCCTCTTAGTGAACTAATGTTGGTATTTGAAAAATTCAAGGACCTATAGAATATTTCTAAGAATTTTTGAAGAGTAATGGTTATGGTATGGCCGATATTGAAGTCACAAATATGTGTAAAGAGGAGGAGAGGAGTTTCCCTTTTATAAGGGAGGAGAGGGGCACCTTTGGAAAGTGTGAAAATATTATTTTATTATAAACATATCTTCAGTTTCAAAAGGTCCAAAAATCATTAAAGATGAAGATAATATGACTCATGGACGAAAAAAAATCATTCAATCAAAATTGGACATGTTTTGGATGATATTTTAATCCTAATAATCTCATTTATTTAAATCATTTATTAATGGGGTAAATACTGCATCATTATTGTTTCAAAAACAATTTTATTTATTTGATGTATAAAAATTATAAATAAAATATCACCATGTATGAAATATTTTTAGATTTCCAATGAATATTTATAGTCGAAAAGGTAATTTATATAACCCCTTATAAAATTAATAACTAATTTTTGTTTCTTAATGTCAATTTTGTCTTTACATTAAATTAATTAATCCAAATTGTCATTATCACTACCAAGTGCCTCAATGGGGTCCCCAAATTGCCCCAAGGATGCCAACGGTCGGCCACTACTCATCCAATATGGTGAGGATAAGTGTTAAGGTAATTTTGAATTATTATAATATTCTTTTAACCTTGAATTACCCAATTTACCTTTAACTATAGTAAATAAAAGTCAAAAGTTACTATTCACCAAAAATAATTTACATCTTATTGAACCAAATTATTCTTCTTGATAATATCCATGTATGTGGGATTTTTGAAATTCAATTCACAGATGTGGTAGAATTTCATTTAAATGAATGAGTCAGTTTTTTAACTACTACTAAGTGGTTTCACTATTCATAAAAAATTGAAGTTTTTTTCAGAAAAATACTAAAAATTCAGCCTATGCTATATTTGATATTTTGAATTTAAAAATTATGTCCATATTTTCAAATTCAAAACATAGAATTGGAATTAATTAATTTTAAAATTAATTCTATTTATCAAAACAAATAGCGTGTTTTTAAGAAACAATAACTATCAAAAGATGGGCACTTGTTTATGCCCAACATCAAAGTAAAATTAATTCCAATGACTGAAATTAGATTAAATGGTAAAAATATATTAAAATTTCCCTTTAAAACCAATTAAAAATATAATATAACCATATAAATTATTGCGATGAAAATTTTGTTTTTAATTAAAATATAGCGTGTTTTGACTATTCATTAAAATATGAAAGTTATCAGAATAATATGAAAATGTTATGAAAATTAAATTTGTATATCCTGGATCCAAGGAAAAATTTTATTTTTTCAAATTGATCTTATAATCATGTCAAAACTATATTTAATGTTGGAGTGCCATCAAAAGGCGGCAAAACTGCATTTTTTGAAAAAAAAATACATATTTAACCCAAAACATTTATTTTGTTCACATATCATGTTCTATAAAACATGTAAGATGAATAATAATGCTATAAAATTCAATATGTAGTTAATACTATTCATAACGGCTAGTACATAATAATATTATAACAATATATCGTTGTTTAGTGAAACCCGGTATTGTGTACAACACACGCTATCGAGGAAGGTCGAGATTGCGTGTAACGTAAGCCAAGCTAGTGTTGTGTGCAGTGAAAAATTCTTTTGATGTTGCGTATAACAGAATACATAAAAAAATATACATCTCATAAAATATCAGGGTGTTATATGCAGCATTAGTGGAATGTCAAATCCTGACATGCATCGGAGGTTTCCACTTAATGGTAAGACCCATTATGTTGTTACCATAAAGCACCTTTAAGATAACTATTTTCTAAATATAATCCCCATATTATGCTTGATAATGGCCCCTAGTGGCATGATTTTTTAATATGGGGGAGAAAATGGGGGATTTGTGTGATCCCAGTGCTTTCCTTATGGGAAAACCACGGTACACATCATGTAGTCTATAGTGACATGCCATGTTATCTTCCCATTTAGGGATGATAATGTTTCGGGAGTGAACATAGTCTATAGTGGTGTACACTCCAGGTAACAATACTCAGAAGTGTAACCAAGTATCCTTCCATGTGAACACTTTTAGTGGCATATAGTCAAGTGGAGTACATGGCCAGACCCCATGTGGGTGGAACACCGATTATAATTACCCAACATGGCCATGTATATGGTTGTGTCGGTTAAAAATCAAGAGTATGTACCACATTCTATATTCACACCACATACCTGCCTTGAACATTAGTTCCCTGGGGTGTTTAACCTATGTGTCTAGCTTGAGTACACACCCATACGATGATTTAAGGGTACATGTCGTGTAAGGCCTCTATACACCTTAAACTCCTCTACAGTTTCTCTTTTAGAGTAGTTTCTTATTTTTTGCCTTGAAGTCAGAATTGGACCTAATAATTTTTCATTTTGTGTAGTTTCTTCTATAAATCAATATGGAGAAACTCGTTGAGTGTTATAAAGAATCCTAATGGGTGTTTTCAGATTTCTACAAGAATGGATAGGTTCTTCCTATAGTAATCAAAGTTAGTGGTATCATGGGGGTGTGACTAGAATATGAGTAATAGGTTGAGTGATCAGACCAACATAGTTCAGTCCTTTGATCTATGATAAGATATGGAATATATATTCCATTACAAATTTCTTTTTTGGATTTATACCTTCTTAAATGTTCCATTCATTCTATAGAGGTTGTGAGAATAGTTTTGATCAAGGATCCCAAGTATGATGCCTTTATCTTCAATCTGATTATAATGGAATCCCAAAGGGACTCTTTTTCATACATTCTGATCTATAGAGTCCCTTGTATATTCACTCCGTAGTATATCATTAAGAGGATCCCTATTGTAGGATTCTTATATTGTTTATTATTATGTGATCCCATATAGGATTCCCCATTTTTATTTTTATATAAGGATCCCATATATGATATCTTTTATCGTGCTTACCTAGTGGATCCTGAGTAGGGTTCCTCTTTGTTTTTGATTTGAGGGACCCAACGTGTACCTGTTGTATGACCAAACCCAATTTGTATGTTGGGTTTGGTTAGAAATATTATTGGGTTCCACTCTAGAACCCATGTCAAAATGGTAATCCCATTGGGATGTGTATGGAGTGTTGGGTTTGGAGTTTTGGATTCCCTCACTCATTTAATTATGATTTTAAATGGTTATTACTGATGCATCAACAACTACCATAAGTTATTCCTTGTTGGCGGCTGTTTTGTATGATGTGTTGTGTCTTTCATTCTATTGGGATGCCCAAGCATTCATTATGGGACATGTATCACATATTGGGAGGCCGAGATGTGATGATCTTAGAGTTTCTTCTGATCAATTTTATTTATGATATTTAATGGTATACCTCGAGGTACTAACTAATACTTGTTAGTTGAGATAAGATATATATATTTATATTGGGATATATATTTTTGGGATTAATTTAGGTGTTTCCTATTTTTCAGATAATTAGTTTTACATGATGATTATGGTAATCTCTATGTGATACTTGGATTCCCATTAAAGTAATTCCTTGGATTGAACTAGAGGGATATTGATTTGGTATTCCTTGAGTGATACCTGGATTCACATTTTATGAATTCCTTGGACAGAATCATAGGGTTGTTCACTTGGGTTATGTGAGTGCTTCTTGGGATCTCATTATAGGAATGCCTTGGATTTTATCATATTTCTCTTTAATTATACTCTTTCAGTTATACTTTGATTCCATAATGTAGGAATTCCATGGATGTTCTCCTAGACTGATTGATTATATATATTTCTAGGATGTTGCTGCTTATATCATGACATGGTAGTGGACGCGTTGGATTGAGATTACTCCTTGAGTCTTGATTCCAAGATATTCCTTGGGCGTTCATCACCCTTGGATCTATATTTATTGGTCCTGGGTTGAATATGATCTACTAACATGATCATTGTACTCTAATACATTCCATTATTTACTTTCCAACAAGTCACTCCTTGAACACAAAGAGGATTCCATGGATGAGTTCCATGCATTCTACCCTTCATGGTCTAACACTTAATTATATGACATTGTCATGAAAGATGGTATTATTATGATTACAAGACATATGTGGATGGAGATACATTGGTTTTTATAACATGTATCAAGAACTTGGGGATTGAAACATAACTACTCTATATATGTCGGATATTGCTGGAGCAATCATTACAGATTTGACCATAAATATACAGTATCCATATTTTAGTGATTGGAGGTGAGTACTGATGAACCCTAGTTTGTGACAGGTGTTTCCCTATGGATAAGTAATATTCTTAGATATTTTTTCAGAATTGGCCACTGTATGTATATATCAATAAGGATTATAGACTCTAGGATCTACTGTTAATGTGGATTCATGTTGGATTATTCATAAACACTATAATATTCTTATATATATATATATGAATATATGTATTGGTATGGGACTATACATCAATACATATAATGATATAGATATACATGGTTGAACATTTCTATTGGGCATGAATTTTTGAAGTGAGGTTTAAATTTTGTTTCACGTATTGGGTCTTCATAAATATTATGTAGTGTCTATGCTAGGGTGAGAAATTTTCATTTACATAAAATGAGAGTAGAATATTGATAGTTTGCATGTTGGGCTTCCCTAACGTGATTATTTCTCACCTATTCACGTGATCCATTGTGTATGTGTAGAAATTATGTCTTCTTTTTATGTTTAGAACATGATTCATGGTGGATTGGCTTGATTCCAAATGTTGAATGTTCATGAGAAGATGCTCATGTGGTTCTACGGATCAGGCCACTGTAGTTCGATATTGTTTGGAGACAAGTTCTATGATATTTCTTAGAGTATACAGTGGAGCCCTTTATTTCATTAAATTTTATTCATAAGACTATATATGTATGGTTAACCCTATGGATGACTAGTGATGTATTAAGAGGATAGTTGTTCATGCATTTATTGTAATTCATTTATTAATGTGACATGTTATATTTTAGTTATTTACTACATCCAAAATCAGTTTGTAGAATAATATTCATGATAATATTAAACATACTATGTTTCTTAATCTAATAATATGGCATGGTATCCCAACTATCACACCCATGTCCCTTTCTCCAAGTCGACAACATCTAGTATACATGCAGGTACACTTGAGGACTTGTAACCCACTAGGTTGGGGAACCAGTTTAGTGGATTATAGATCCTGATGTTACAAACTGGTATCAGAGGTGTTGTTTTCACAATCTTTAATATTTGGGATATAATAGATTAGATTATTAGTAATGTGTCAGATACAATGATGGATATCAATCTAGTACATTGAGAACATTTGTTCTAGTAAAATGTCCTTGTTGTAGGGATTTGGGATTGATAATCTAATATTCAACATTATAGTTTTATTGGATTTTTCCCTTCAGTGATGTACATGTTTTGTAGATGTTGTGATTTATTTTGAATCTCTAGATCCATGAAATTAGAAAGAAGTTATACATAGATTTTTACTCTTGGACTATATAAACAAGTGGCATCTCCTTGATCATATATCGCATGTAGGATTCTCATAATATAGGCATGCTAGTGTGAAAATTTACAGGTGATTTAATCCTATTAAGTTGGTCCTTTTTACATATATATATTTCAATCTAAAGGAAGATTATGTTGATCTACATTGAGGAATTTTCTGTGAGATTGATGACACAATCATCTTGCATGAGAGGTGTAGAAACCTAGTTTGTCAATATTCCATGCGATTCCTTTTGGTTGAACAACTTTTAGGGTGGTGATTCTTAGGTCCTCATTATCAATTAAGACCAGTAATTTCAATGTTGAAGGATACTTTTAATTTTTTTGTGAACTAGACCACCAATGGGTATTATTATGATTGGATTCACAATTACTGTGAGTTTAATTTCTCTTCCGCATTGGTAACATGAACTACATGGAGATATTTATTTTTATGATGGTCTATTAGGATTAATTCCATTTTAGGATGTGTTTTCATCTTTCAATCAAGAAATTTTTTGATCATTTCATTATTTTGAGAGGTTATTATATTTTTGGCTAGGTGGTAAGACCTTGTGACCTAGTAATGAGGCTTGTACTGTGGGGGTAGTTGGGAGACCATGAGGCCCTTATCATAGACTCAAAACCTTATAGGTTGATGTCTATTTAATTGATGGAAACTAAAATCTAGAAGGATTCCCCCAATTTATTTATATTCCACTTGGGTATGAGAGCCTTTATGTACGCTTTTTTTGAGTTGAAGGCATGATAGATGATCATGTTATGTGTTATAGGAGATTGATACCTTCATCTTTTGATGATTAATGTTGGGTGTTTTTGGTATCGTGTGTGGTTTTGTTGGGATGTACTATTCCAGTTCCTAGAATATTCGACCAATGTTTCCCCTATTGTTAAGGTATTTAGAAATTTGGTAGATTCTCATAACTTAAATGATTCCAGGTGATAGAGGACATGGAATAAATCATCCAACATCTGAGGTACTCGATTTTGAAAAGGATTTTTGTTGGATCTTTTGGAGAAATAAAATGTTGTTTTTTGAATGGTCAACTTTTCCATGTGATAGATGACTCACTGGGGTACATGTTGGATGTTAAATATGAGTGCTTATTGTACAAGGTATCATTTGAATCTAAATCGATGGTTTTTTGGGTGCGAGTCATGGATCGATAATTCATGACCTTCTATGGGCTGGAATCCAAAAATATGTGTAGGAATTTCTCTCTATGGTAGTTCTGAAATCATGAAATGATCATTTACTATGAGATAGTTGGCATTTAGCTGAATCCTAATCATGTTTTAATAGGATGGTGAGAGTGGCCTATAGGGAGTTGTACATGCCCCATGGTATAATGGTAGTGTACTCCATTAAGATACAATAATTATCTATATTTATTCCTATTTAGTATGATGATATAGGATCACACTTACACCGATCTCCTTTTACATTCTAACTATTATTCCCTTGTGGAAAGGAACCTGTTGTAGTTGTCATGGAGGAGAGTCGTAAAGTAATCTATATGGTGGAGAGTAAACCATTGGCCGTTTATGGGTGGAGACCCTCATTATTTGATGAACATTGGAATTCTCTATATACCATTGGGCTTAATATTATGTTTAGATGATGATAAGGTCATTATTGGGGAGGGGAGTATGATATCGGTAGTAGTTAAATTTCATCTGTGAAGAAGGCTTTCATTAAAGTTATGAGTATGGTCATTGAATAGCCTAGATAACATGGTTGTGATGATTCTCATGTTGAGGGAATGAATTCTAGTCCATTCACCAATCATCTCCATTATGAGATGATTTATAGTGGTGGATTTTGTACGACCCAATGTGTCCCTGGACTTCAATTTTTAGAAGAAATATGACATTTTCTTCTAGTTTCTTATAATGGTCAAAATGGTATATATAGATTTTCAGATGATCTCAGATAATTTTCCACCCTTCTCTGTTATCCCAAAAATATGTTTTTCACCTAAGGACTTGGGTTTGGTGGAAATATGACTTGTTCAAATTTGGGCGTAATAATTGTTAATTATTTTTTAATTGATTAAATTTTAAAATTTTCATGTAGGTTTGTTTAAAAATAAATTTAAGTAGTATAATTTTGGTATTTCATCTTTTCCATTTATTCTATAATTATTAATAAGCCAAGGTGAGGCATAAACTCGAGCTGGGATCTAGAGCTAGCACGTTCCAACTTTTTATTTTGTTTGTATTTGTTTTATCATCTATCTCTTTTATTTTACATTATTAATTTTCCATCCAACATTATATCATACCCCTATGACTCCTCCTATTATTATCCATTGATAAATAATGTATATAGTTAGAGATAGAGGGATAATGGAAGGGGAAAAGGTATTTTAATGAATCCCATGATGCATCGGCCCATCGTGCAACATTCATGGAGCGAAAAATCAATCTAAGAATCAGCTGTTTCTTTTAGAAGGTTAGTCCATTTATTTTTTTACCACCAAATTATTTTATATTAACCATTTCATAAATTTAATCATCTATTCTTCTTACTAATAGACCTCAGTGTCTTGGTCTATTGATTAGGCAGAGAAAATAGGGTATTTGAATGATTCCAGAATTTTGCAATTAGGGAAAACCATACTATAAGAAGTGTAGTCCATGGTGACATGTTTTATATCCTTCCTATTATTGAATGATGATATTTCGGGAGTACACACTGTGTAAATGGGAGTACAAGATGTGTAATGGTACGCAGTCATGTATCCATGTATCTGACCAGGAAAACCCTTGTAGGGGTACACATCCATGGGGAGTACAAGGTCAGACCCCATGTATGTTTCACACTTTTTAGAAGTACATAAACCAACCAATTATATATTCATCCTGATATAATGTAATGGTAATGTACCCTATGTTGGTTAAATACCATGTACAAGACTTACACGCTATGTACCATTGCAGTTTACATGCCCAGGATGGTGGGAGTACACACCCATGTAGCAATTTCAACGTACAGGCTGTGTATGGTGTCTACATGCCGTGTACTCCCCCTTGTAACCCTTTTTGGTTATTTTTATGTTTTCTGTCAGGGAAACTGAATTGGACTGGATTTTATTCCATTTTATTTGTTTTTATAGGTAGATCACAATAGTGATGCCTATAGAGCATTATTAGGGCTTTTAATGTGTGATATAGTGATTCTACCTAAATGTAGAGGTTGCTCATTTAGTAACGAAATTATGATGTCTCCTGATGGAGATACTTGAATTTGAGAAATAGGTTTGGGGTTCATACCAACCTTTGTATACCTTTTATCTGAGATGAGCTGGGATCCATCTTCTGTGACTTGTTTCTTTTGAGGGAATCTCCATAACAAGATATAACCTTTGGGCCATAGAGGTTGTGAGAAAATTTGTTATTAAGGATCCTCTATAGGATGCCTCTAACATCAATTTGGTTACCATGTACCCCTGAGGGATTCCGGTTCATATATTCTAATATTGGTAGCCCATTGTCAAATCCATTGATAGTATATCATTTAGGGAATCCCTATTGTGGGATGACTCAATTGTTTATGATTCAAGGATCCCTAGTATAATTCATCCTTTTATAATAAATAAGAATCCCATGTTGGATTCCTTCACTTGTGTTTACCTAGTGGATTCCATGTTGGATTCTTCTTAGTGTTTGAATTGATGGACCTAGTTAGTGTTCATTGTTTGATAGAACATAATTTGTATACTAGGTTTTGGTAGAGATGGTAGTGGGTGTTCCCTTAGAACCCATGTCTAATAGGTAGGTCCATGAGGATGTGGTTGATGTTTTCGGTTGGTCATGCTGGCCAATCGCGGTCTTTTTTTATTCTTTGACCTGGTTATTAATGATGTAGTGATGGTTACCAGATGTGGTTCATGGTAGGTTGTTGTTGATCCTAACACGAGGTGCCTTTCATTCTATTCGGAAGCCCAAATGTTATCTTAATGATCTGTATTTCTTATTGGGATACCCAGATGTACTTACCTATGATCTATGTTCTCATCCATGTTATTTCTGATATTTACTCGTATATCTAGAGGTACAATCTATGACATGGTTTTTGATATTTGAGATATATTGTGATATATAAATTTTTTGGATGTTTATAGTTAGTTCCTAGTTTTTTGGATGTTGATACATACATGATGTTTATGGTATGACCAGAGAGATACTTGGATTCCCATTGTAAGAATTCCTTGGATGTACTTAGAGGGATCTTGAATTCTATGCCCTGAGTGATACATGTATTCCCATTCTATGAACCCCTTGAATGGACTTAGAGGGTTGTTGATTGCTATGCCCTAAGACACACTTGAATTCCCATTATAGTAATCCCATTGATGGACTCAGAGTGCTATTGAATTGTATTCCTTGAGTCATGCTTTCTATAGACTAAAAGAATTATTTCTTATATAGAGTCCTTGGATGTTGCTCCTTATAACATGACGTTGTAGTAGATACCTTGGATTTAGTATGATCCTTATGTTTTTATTCTATGAGAACCCTTGGTTCTGGATACCTCAAGGATCCATCTTGCAAGGAATCACATAATACATGTAATCAGGACATGCTCTTAGGACTCCAACAAGTTCCATTACCATGTATCAAATGATACAATCAACGAACTTGACGACGATGCCTTGGAAGAGTTCCTTGTATTCTACCCATTGTGGTCTATATGGTCATCCAAGTGGGTGACTAGTGTCTTATTTTATGTATATATATTTGGGATATTATTTCCTTTCATTTATTATTATAGAATGTTCCATTTATATTTTTTAATACCTCTTATATCTATTTCAATACTAATGTGTATGATTCATAGTTATTTCTATTATTTTCATAACTGATAAGATGTAATAGTCTCCCTAATATCACACCCTTGGCCCTCACTACTATTCAGTAGCCTCTATTGTACGGAGAGGCTCTCTTGAGGCCTTATAACCCATTATCATTGAGAACTAGTTCAGTGGCTTCAGGGTTGAGACGTTACAAACAATATCACATAATTCTGACTGCATAGAGAGAGGAAAATTGTTGAAAAAATATAAACTATATGCATAGACAAATTATACTATATAACAAAATATTTTTTATTTATAGATAATATAATTCCATCTGAAAAATTATAATCATAAATAATATTAGTAAAAGTGATATTTTAAAAAAACCCATACTACGTTAGATTCTATTGAATCATAAAACCTATGAAAGAAATATATAAAAATGAAAATTAAAATACAATAAAGATAAAAATATTCATGATATTTCCTATAATATGGATAGTATATAAGACAAATGAAAGAAACAATGGGTGAATATGGAATATTTTTCGTGGAATGAAAGGCAAGAAAGGAAACTCATACCTTATGTATGACTCTCTTCATAACTATTGTCATATAATGTAAAATAAATATTATTTTATTAAAAATTTATTCCAAAAGTGAATTCATACATATAATTCCATATATGAATAAATTATAAATTCTTATCACCCATTCATTGAATATTTTTCATTATCATCTTCATTTTGGGTGTCAACACCATCAATTTTTTTGTATGTTTTGGTTTGGTAGCTGTTGTCAATTTATATAGATACTGATTTCATCTCCTATAGTATTTCAATCAACATATATATATATATATATATATTCATTATACATATAAATTTATAACCATACGTCCATAAAATATATATATTTAAAAATTATTACAACTCATCTCAAAGATATTTGTACATTATTATGATTGGATGTTGCAATAATTTATAATGAAGATATTGAAAGAATGATAAATAATATTTTTCAATCCTAAATTACTAATAATTCAAAAATATAAAATATATTTATTATATATATTTATATATATCATTATGTGGCATTTTTTGAATGTTGATTATCTCAGTATATGGATGTAGTAGTCCACATATACGATTGAGTGATGCATTAATTTCCCAATTCATTTTAAGGATGTAAAAATGGGTTTAATATAATAATAATAACATATTTGTAAATTGATTATATTTGATTTAATATTTTTAGATTTATAAAACAGATTTAAAGTATATTTAAAAAAATAAACTTTGAATGAGTCATGTAAGATTATTACCTGTTCTTCGAGACACCTTTTTGGGCCTACAACTTATTCAAACATAATATCGTATTTAGAGAAGAAGAGGATTTCATGAACTAATAGAAGAATTTTTTTTGTTATTTCATCTCCATGATAATGGGTTAAATGTTTTTTAAAATAGGAAGGGGATAGGCTTCCATTTAAAATTTTGGGGAGGGACACATAAGGAATTACATAAAAGATTTAACATATATATTTTCATGTGAAATTTGAAATAAATGGAAAATAAATTAATGTGAATATAATATATGACTTAAATATTTTCAAATAACAATATTTATATAATTTTAAAGTAAATATTTACCATTATAAAAAAATTTAAGCTACCCCCACCCCCACCCCCTCCCCAATAATCGGTTTTAACTTTAAAAGTGTTATTTTTACTAATAATTTTAACATTTATTATGAAAAAAACAAAATATCCTTAATTTACATAATTATATTTTATTATGTGAAATATGGAAACATGTTAAAAAAATTAAATTTCATTTTGAGACAGAAATTACCATTAAAATTATTGTTCAAAATGCAATGAAAAATGATATTTAGAATTTTAAATTATAACTCATTAAACTATTTTGCCCTCATTTCAGACCTAAAAATCTCAAATATAATAATGTAAAAATATTTTATTGAATACACAATTTACACATTCCACGTACACTTTTAATAAAAAACCATTTAATTAATATATTATGATAAAAATGAATTACACACAAAAGAATAGTTTTCTAAAAATTAACATTGTATACCTTCACCTGATTTTTTATTCATTCCAACCAATAATACAAAATATTTAGGAATTATTATCTCTAAATTACTAAGAAATTTCGATGAAATATGTTAATAAAATTTGTGAATTTATTTTTTATATAAGAACCAAAACACCTAGAAAAATACATTTCATTAGAAAAATATTTATTTCAAAAATAAAACGAATTAATTAAAATTAAATGATTATTTCCAATATTTTAAAAAACAATTTTTAATTATGGATTGAATTATATATATATTTTAATATGTGATAAATACTATTCATTTGCATCAATCTAACCACTCAGTTAAAAATGTCAGTATATATCATGTTTTATTTAAACATCATCATGGCTGTATAGAAAATAATTTAATATTTCAAATTTATTTCAATGGAAAACATTTAAAATATTATGGTGTTACATTCTATACATTTAAAATGAATTTCATGATCAATATTCCATCACATTAAAGAAAATAAATTATTATAATTCTATTAATTCACATTCTCAAGTTCGTAAATTTCTTCTATGAATTTGTGGTCCCTCTGATTAAATTTAGCGATGTGAGAAGTCATATTCTGAAACACATTACTTATATGATCCAATACTTATATTAGTTCTTACATATAATATTTTTCCTTCTACAATATTACATCATTAGATATTAGTGCATGTGATTAATTAGGAATGTACATCCTTAAAAAAGATACATTAAAAATATCATAAACATGAGATAAGATCAGTGGTTGAAATAAGTGATAAACTACCATTCATAATTGGTCTACAATCTTAGAGGATTCAATATCAATAGAAAACAACATTACCTTTTTTCATAATCACTTAAAATTATTCTACAAAAAAATTATTAATAATACCACCACACTACATTTAAATTCTAGATCCCACCTATGATTTCCACCATAACTATTATATCGAGCCTATGATTTCATGATGTTCATCTAAATTGATAAAAAATTCATTAATTATTCATACTATTGTATAAGTCCAAATAGATTTTCCTTTCTAACATCATATCAAAATATCGAAATTACATATATATTTCGATATAAGTATTAACAAATATAAAAATGAATTATTATGTGGAAACGAATGTTATATTGGAAAATGATAAGAACCAAGTATTGAAATTTAAATCCATTGTCCTCTAAAAATTATGATTATGTCATATCCTCCATGGAATGAAATGACTCGTAGATTAGTCATCTATCTAATGATTATAATATGTACTAAAATAAAACTCCATATAAAATTATTTATGAATGCTTAAATAGAACATTAAAGTAAAAATCATATATCAATAAGATACCATTGAATGTAGTACTCCATATAACATTACAAAAATCTTGATATTTATTTGTGAAATCCTGTCAAAAGAGAAATCTCCTCTTGTAGTGATTAAGTGTTATGGCTTCTTAAGGTGAACAAGTGCATCCCATATTGCATCATTAAAATTATATATCTCGGGATATAATACAATAAAATATAGGGACACATTTTCCCAATTTCAAATTGGTATACATCATATTTTTATAATCATATTAGACTTATTACACTCATCTATAATTTGTTGGAATATAGTGCGACACATTACATACTATATAATAACTATCTTCACGCAATCACATGAGATGTTGTACATATGGTATTTATACATCTTTCTATTTATATGATGAATACAAATTGGCATTATGTGAACTCCATAAAAAAACTCTTTTTTCCATATTGATATAAAAAGCAAACATACTATATTCTTTGATGTTAGCATTCAATAAAAATAAAGGTTGACCTCATGAACATTTATCACCTTATTTGTCAAATATATATTCCTTGAATAAATCCTATATGCTCACAGGGATAGATAGATGAAAAGTCATTTGAGAAAGTGAGTATTTCTTCCCTTTCATAGCTATTTCAATTTCCTTCTCTCCCATAACCATAAATATTATATCATTTTTGATCCTGATAATAGACAATCACGTGTGATTCTTTCAACTCAGGGACCCATGCACCTTGTTCACCATCCAAGGGGTAAATTGTTTTGAGAATTCATAATATTTAATCAACCCAAACCACCATCTATAGTACATATTTTACTCCTCTATTAATATATAGATAAAAAATTAATAATTAGTACATATATAACACCTTTCCCTAAATATATAATTCCTATATTTGTTTTTTATAAGTATTAATAATGCTAAACCCAAGTCATGGGTCTTGAAATTGTACTAAATAACCTTTTATTTTTTGGAGGAATTGGATAGCACTATGTATATATGTATAGGAAATCATCTTATTCCCCTTTTTGATACATCACTAAATATCAAAATGTATTCCCCAATATAAGATTAATTTATTAGTGATTCACTGAATAACCTTCTCTTCTTTTCATTAAATTTTCTTCACATTCTATATTAAATGGAACATAATTCCATTCCATGTAAACCTGGTGACTGAAATTAAATCTCAAAGATATTAGCCTCATTGCGGTGATAATATCCATAAAATATAATTACTATTTGGATATAAATAACAGTCTTTTTTTAGGCTAATTTTCAATGACTTCTATCCAAGAATGATCTAATTTCTTACCCTATAGAATTATCAATTTTACTATGAAAAATAATTATTATAAATATAATTCACACATGGGTAATATTAAATATTTTTTTTTCTTATAATGTGTCCTCTACATAATTCTATGGTGATCATGAATCTCTTCTGTGATCTTGGAGTATATAAGTGTATAGTCAAAAAAAGATACCAAAATTTTAATTGTGGTAATGTATATAGTTTCAATTCATTAAATAAACAATGATAGTAAGGGTATTAGAATATCAAAATTGAATAACTATAAACTCATATTTTTTATACCTTATAAGCAATGTTGTCTTCGGTATGTCTTCTATTTTGACCCCCATTGATTATATTCAAAATTAAGGTCATTTATGGATATTTGTTATTATCCTAATAATATATCATAAAATAATAAATATACAGTGAAGCGACCCTTATTCGTGATCATGAACTTATTAAGATAAAAAATTTCAAAATAGAGTCACATTGATCCAACCCTATTTTTAATGAATAGAACTGGTGCATAACATGGTAAATTTCTAGTCAATTTAAATACATACCAAAATTATTATCAATCTTCTTCATAAATTATTACAATTCAGATATTGAAATTCTTTAATGATTCTTTAAAATAGGTGTTTCTCTATATATAATGTTTTTTGACAACTAAAAATTATTTTCAAAGAATTTCTACATTATTATTTTAGAATGATATCAAAATAAGAAAATTAATTAGGAATATCATCAATGTTTTGTTTCTCCACAACCTTCTGAGAAAAATATCCCTTATGAATGGGTATCAATACCCATAAAATTGATGTAATTTCCATTTGAAAAGTGTATTCATCTACATATTGTTGAACATCTATTGATTGATTTGGTATATCAATCATGAATTCCCGTCCTCGATAATTGATATTATATCTATGTAAATATAAAAAATAAATTTTCTTAATTACATCAAATTAAAATATTTATAGAAGAATAAGATTTATAAGATGAAAAATATCAAATAAATTAATCTTGGAAAAATAATACAATTGATATGTGATAATCATAAAGTAATGATTTAACGCATATTATGAAATATATAATAATTTTGGAAATGAATGAATATCCATTTACATATTAATTATATGAATTTATTTATATGAACGATCTTAAAAAATATAAATCGATATTTTGGCATTCCAATCAGCACATGAGTATCGTATTTATATAATCATTTGATTAATAAATAAAAAATAATATGGTATGTAATAATAATCATATTGGGTAATCATGTGATCAAGAAAAATTGATCATATGATATCTAAATCATGATAGATTATTTTCAATCTACGTTACATTATATATATATCATATCCCTACGGATTATCATAGGAATCCATAGAATATTTCCTCCCATTTTAATAATTTTTCATAAGTAAATTTTCATTAACTCAATAATATCTCCATGGTGTTCTTATCTTTGTGTGCCGCCGTAGGAACACACATTGTAAACCTATGATGATGGGTTAAATAACCAAATTTCTCATTTCATAGTTATTAAACCTAGTTCCATATGTGAATGAAATGTATCCACATTCTAGTATCAATATAGGGATATATTTTCCATGAAAACCATATATTAAATACCTTACTAAAGATTGTATATGATAACCAATACATAAACTTATACACAAGTTGTCAATAAATTTATATAAACTGTATCTCGATAAATATATATATCTTACTATGATACCTATTTTTATTACACAAACACTATATACATAAATACTAAATCATTATATATGACTATACAATAAACTGCAAGAAAAATAACACCCTCAATCCGTAAATGTTTAGTTTCATTATACAATATATACATAATAATCATATTTTTTCAAAAAGATTTAGTATCTACAGTGATATTCTTCTCATATATTGGATATCTTGTTCATATCCTAAATAAAACCAAACTTCATATACATTATAATGAAAATATAAAAAATGATGTTCTCATATTCATCGTAAGGGGAAACATTGGATATAATAGTCAATGATCAAATATAACAACACCGTGATCATAATGGTTGGAAACATGAGCTTAATATTTTAAAATCTCACACATATATTCAATGATCATAGTTATAAAAAAAATTGGGGTGATAATAAAACATTAATCAAAAAAGAATTAATGATCATGAGTTATGATATTACATCATATGAATGAGAATATATATAAAATAGAGTCGCACGAAAACTGTGGAATTATTATTTTCATAGATATCATATCTCTTGGTTTTCGACCAATAAATTCTTTACAAAAATGTCTTAATATAACAACATGTGTATCGTATCTAGTATAGGGATAACTAACTATTTTCCCAATTTCAGACTTAGACAAACAAACAATATACTATCTATTAGGATTGGGAAAATCTTTATTGTACACATTGATTTAATATGAATTTTTTAATTTCTAAATTAATTATTATATCATAATGGACCCAATAATTACATAATTATAATCTATTAAAATTTATTTTTCATGATAATGTAACCATTTATCATTTCTTAATTTCAGACCATGCGTAAAATAAAATGGGTTTCTTAATTATTTAATGAACAAAATTAAAAAATGTAAGAAAAATGAACTAATACGGTATCATGGGATCATATACCTAGTGATTCAAATGTAACATCAATATATGTTTTCAAAAATGAAAAATAAAATTACGAGATCACTCTTACATTTAAAAAAAATGAACATTTCATTTCGAGACTACAGATTTAAAATATTACAGTTTCAAAACCATTATGAATAAATTTTATTTGGGAAAAAAATAGAAACTTGTAAAGTAATCCTTATGTCAAAATTTTTTTTTGATTATTTCAAAATCCACACATGTATCAAAAGTTGAAAAAAGTCTTTTTACACACTAGTTAAGAATTGTCTCATTTAGAAATCAATAATAAATTTTTTATTAATACTTGTAATATAAAATGTATAATATGATCAATTGAACTCAATAAATCAATATATAATAATAATAAAACTATTGAAACATTTTAGTGAAAATATGTGCATTGATGAAACATATTTCCTTAAAATAAAAAAAATGTATTCCGTTAAAACGATGTTTAAAAATTTTTTTACATTGAGAGATGAAATTTAAATGACATAAATAATTTTATTGACAAATAAACAGAAATAAAATAGAAAATATTTTTAATATATAGTGTATACAATATTATCATATGAAATTTAATCATGAACAACGCTAAAAAACATGGAATGTAATAAATACAATTTCCCATTCCTAACATTGGAATAATAACCCCCATGAGATAAATAACATGAAATGAAAATTAAAATACCTTAAATAAAAATATAATTATTAAACATAACATCATGGGGTTTTTATATACACCTCAATTAAATGTAATGTGCTTAATATGGCTTAGGTATCAAAGAAATAGGTGTGAGACAAAAATCACTTAACATAATTACAAACAGATTTTTATGAACTCTAACATCATATATAGTAAATAAAAATTTATAATAATTATATTCAATAATCACACTCATATTTATAGTACCAAAAATGTTTTAGAAAATTTATTTTATATTTTCTTCCTAAAAATTCATTCAATATCATCATCATTTTGGGTGTTAACTACATCATGTATTATTTTTTTGGTTATGTGGTTGTGGTTATTCCATTTTTAGCATAAACACCTCACATTAAAAATGTTAATAATGATATTAATATATTATATATTTATAAAATAAATCTTAATATTAATTATTAAAAGTTATATATTTAAAAATTAATTACATCATTCATTGAGGCTCTAGTATGTACGTACAAATATATGTTGTTTTAATTTTCTTTCAAAAAGAAGAATAAAAAATAGAAATATAATATCAAAAAACAATTTATGTTTAGTATATATATATTTTCAACTTTTTATTGTGTTGTTGAATAAAATTAAATCAGATCTCTACGTGTACGCCAAAGTCTAAAAATTTTCACGAGTGATACATTAATTTGCAATTTGATAGCATAATGAGTATATTTTTTGTCCAACAATAATAATTAAATATTAATATATTTTTGATACTCTAGTCATTGGCTTATGATATATAAAACATGTTTTTATGAAGTATATGATGAAATACACCGTAAAAGTGTCGGGTAAGAATTATTCCTATTATTTGAGATACCCCAAATAGAATACACCATTATCATTCTTAGGATGAACTATAGAGAATATAATAATATCAATAATGATCAGAAGAAATCTTGGAACGATTTTGGGATGGTATTTTTTTATATGTATAGATAAATGTTTGTGAATAAGTCATGTGAAGAGGATCCTTTTTATATGTTATGGGAGGGATACAAAAGGAATTAATTCTATTATTTATCTAATATAATGTAGTTTTCATATTAAAAAGAATAGAATAGAAAAATAATTATTATTAAACATAAAATGAGGTATATATTTCTGAATCTAATGATATTTATAAATGTATGAATGTAATATTTATCAATAACACTTATTTTACAACCCCCACCACTTTATACTAAATTAAAGTGAACCGTGATAAAAAATATACACCCTATTCACTATTCATCATTGAATTAAAAAAAGGAGGATATTAAAAAAATTGGAATTATGAATCTAAATATGAAATATTTTTATCAAATTTGACTACTGAATGATGCATGAAATTACTATAAAATAATTGTGTAATATAAAATGAAAAACCATTTTTTATGAAAATATATTTTTAATCATAAAACTATGTTTAATAATATTATTTTCCTAAAAAATATAAATGAATGTAATTATATTTTATGGTATATAGAATACATAAATATAATTACGATCATTAATAAATTGTTATTTATTTTATTTATTAAGATAAAAACCAATTGCATATTTAAAAATAGTTTTCAAAAAAATAAAACCTTTTACATTGAAAAGATTTTCTCTTATTTCCAACCAATAAGATAAATAATATATAAAAAATTCCTTAAATTACTGAAAGATTTTATTAAAATAAATTTTAAATATTGATCAATGTATATTTTATTTTAATTTCACAACAACGAGAAAAATAAAATTATTCATAAAAGTTGGACCATTAATCAAGAAAATATTTTAAAAATATTTTATTATTATTTATTAAAAATTAAAAAATAATATTTAATTATGGAATATATATATATATATAATAATTTATTTATCCTTATACATATCTCTAAATATAATGTCTTGGTTATAAAGGACATAATATTTCATTGTTAATTAAGTTTGAATGTTTCTTATACAATAAACCATCAAATAATTTAAAGTCATTAAAAATTAATAAATTAAAAAAACTAGTTTATTAAACAAGATAAACACTTATAATGGGTCATGGGGATATAAAATTAACCAAGGGAATAAATCTTTGATTATTGTATGAATTAGCCAAATATAAATTAAATCGATGGACCAAATGCAAATTATAATCAAAAGTAAAATAACGAACACCCATATAAATGTAAAAAGTCATGAAAGAGATTTTTTTTACTAGAACGTATCTTTAAACTGTAAATTAAAACATAATAATATGACTGAACTACTCCAAGATAAATTAACACAATCATTAAATAATGTTTCCTCATACTAACCTCATTAAAAAAATATAAATTTGTTAAAAATTAAATATAAAAATATTAGTGACTATTTATTCTTAATTGGTTTTCCATTTTAATTTTTTATAAAATAAAGGATGTATGTAATAAAAATGGTGGCCAATGAAATTATTGTCTCTGTGATGACAAAATATATTAATATGAATAAAAAATATAATAATAAATCCTACATAGACAGAGATGTTAAAATCTTATATCAAAACAACCAATAATTTTCCAATCATGGGTGAAGTAACGTATATTTATCAACTATAAAGGAAGAATAATTTTTTTAAAAATTTAAATAAATTTTCCTATCAAACCAAGAAATTCTATAACAATTTATAACCGTATGTGACAGTTTATTCAAATAATAAAAAGGTAGATATCATACTAGTATGTACCATATAAAAACATGATCTTAAAGAAAATAGACAATATAAGAAGGATCTAAATTTTATAACCATTACTGTATTTATTGACTCCACAGTTTCCACATCCTCAAAATAACCAAGTGTCTTAACTCATTAATTCATTTTGGAACATGTTGACTAATAGAGCCTGATTAGTTCCTCTTTTCAAGTTTCCACATCATCCTTTTATCTTAAAACATCACTCACAACATATTCCTCATTCACATAATGTTAAGTTGATTTCAAAAACATTAATTAAATGTTATTATAGGAATTCATGATGTGGATGAACATTATAAATTTACATATCATCTATTATTCCTATTAAAAGATTCATACTAAAAATATTGTAAACATAAATATATTTTTTTTGACATAAGAAGACACATGTTTATCTAAGTACCAACACCATTGTTTTCTTGATATTAAATAAAAATGGTGTTAATAAAAAAGACTAATAATAAAATTTTACAAAGAGATAGGATTCATAAGAAAAGTTTGTGGAGACGTCTCTAAATTATATCAAATCGGTCAACTAGAAGTTGGTAATTCAATCTGTGTGTAAAACATTAAGTGAAAGATAACCAGTTAGGGTATCATATAACATTAAAAGTATAATATTTTTAAAAAAATTATCTACCAATCATGGAAAAATATTTTCTAGGAAATATTAAATTATGTGACTATAGTAATAAAATTTATTTTTAAATTTATTTAAGTAAAAGTATTAACTAAAAAAAAATATATTTTTTACAATGTATTAGATAGAAAAATTATATAAAATAGATTTATAATCCCTTTCATGAAAAATATCATCTGATTATGTTCACAATTCATTATGCTTTGGATTATGAAGAGTCATCTTGCCCACTATGGAACACAATCACCTATCACAGTATATTTTTATCAACTAGTATGATATTTACCCAAAATATATTTACAAGATGACGCATATTGTGAGGTATGCTAACATGGTACACAAACTAAATATTCTTGTAAATATATAAAAGTAGTATTTCTTTAAAATTCTATAAAATTAATTCATCATTATTTGTTCAATATTTATCAAACTACAATTCAATGATATAAATCATTTAAATTTGTTCTTATTGATGACTTTAAATGATTCCATGGTATTACTTATAATATCTTAAATAATAATATTTAAAATCATTCCCCATATATTTTAAAAAAATATAAATATAACAAGTTTATTGAATTATATTTTATTAAGTTATGATGTAAAAGAATTATGAAAATTATTTTGATAATTTAGGATTTCCTAAAGCCTATAAACATTTTTTATACTCGTTTAACCACAAAAAATGGGTTTAGAGATATGTAAACTCAAACTGTCAAATAAATAAGTTCATCACTTTTTAAGGATTTTAATTTTAAAAAAAAATTATACGTAATAAATACATATTGGCATATCACAAATAATATTCTCCCAATATAGTTTCTCAAAGAGACCCTTTTTGAAATTTTTTGTAATAAAAATCCAATAGTTTTATTTTTTTTTGTTTTTA
Organism: Viscum album; assembly: GCA_963277665.1. NCBI lineage: Eukaryota > Viridiplantae > Streptophyta > Magnoliopsida > Santalales > Viscaceae > Viscum > Viscum album. Next base: position 1,387,697,923 of record OY728126.1, on the reverse strand, counting down.
TTTTTAAACTATTTATTATAAATATTTAATATAATTTTTGATAATATTATTCAAAATATATTGAATTTTTATTTCATGTATTGTTCGACTAAATTAAGTCATGCTGAGTTATTTAAAAAGGAGTAAAGTGGTGGATAAATAAATTTATGTTTGTTTCCATGAATATTTACCATATTAAATTTCTATATAGGATGTTGGAAATAATATTTTAACATAAAAAAACCATTAAATTGTTAAAAATGTTTTGAAAAAAAGAATCTACATCATTTTATTAACCTAATGATTTTACATATTAACAAAATAGCCCCTTGAAAATGTCCCAATATATTTTACATGTAACTCTTGAAAAAATATGAAAACTAAATTAGGTTGATCATCTTTCCTTTTTATATCAAATATACCCCTAAAACCATTGTGAAGAAAGTTGGGATAATGCAATGCAAGAGGAGACATATCAATTAACTCTAAATTATATTTAGACTCTCCTAGAAAATAAAAATTATCATATTGTCATAGTATAAAATCTTATTATAGGAATTAGTTATCTGATCATGGTAATATCACTTGAAAACAAGAATGTATAGTAAAAAATTGTTATACCAAACAAATAATGAATCGAATATAGTGAAAAATTATCCCTAATTACTATGTTAGAATTCATTATATTTTTTCTAGAATTTACTTCCCACTCAAATTTCATAATATTTACATTTTTGTAAAGTTGAAATTTAAAATGTATTTTCATGTAAGATAAAATTTGTAGTACATACACATGTTTATGGAAATACCATTTTTAAAATTATATTTTAAATTAACTAAATCACTTTATGGTTTGGAAATCACATCATGTATTTCATGAATGTTTATATAATTTTTTTACTCAAATGGTTTTAAAACTAGAAAACAAGATTCCGATATTTTTATAATTCTAAAATAAAATAAATTTTTATATATCCAAATTTATTATGATTAAGGGATTCTCATATCTACCAATGAATCTATTTTTTCAGAGGTTTCTAATTTATTTATAAGGAAATTTGGTATGAGATTTATTAGTGAACTCAAATATTTTCCTAGAAGTTAATCTTTTAAAAAGATTTTAATTAATTTTTTAAATCATATAATATAACGAAAATAATATTTAAAAAGATTAAAAATTGATAAAAATAAGGAAAATAGTGTTCTCTTATGTAAAAAATTTATGCAAACACTAGATGATGTCCATAAATATGTGGAAAACATATTGTATTATTGAATGATTAGTTGTCTATATTATATTCTTGTAGCCCAACGAGCCATCTTCTTCAGTTTTTATCATTATGGACCTTTTCAATCAAATAAAATTTAATATCATCTGAATAATACGAATCATGATTTTATTATATGAAATTAACTAAACATGTAAAATTATATTATCCAAAAGTAACTTCAATTGAGTTTACAAGTTTTTATGCTTATTCTATATTGTATTAAATAGATAAGAAAATTACAAGTTTTAAATTACACCAACATGAATAAAAACCTCTTCTAAAAGAGTATTAAGAATTAAAAATCAGTTTTGCATTCATTAGATAAATCCATATTCAAATCCTTTTTGAGTAAATTCACATAAATAATATAGATGAAAGACAATATCTTATCCATCATACATACATTTGACCATGTCCTTATTAGATAAGAATATAATACTTCTACTAACATCTCATAATATCCCCCCTACTAATATAAAATAAAATTTAACCATGGAAAATCGTCTTTTAATATATCTTTACAATAAGGGTTATATCTTATTTGAATTTATTAGTGAAAAATTTCAGTTACATTATATTTTCACAAAACTTGTAATAGTGGAATTTTTTTTATTACATTAATGTTGTATTTTGAATTGTTCACCTATGATTCATTCCTGTTGATTACGGATAATTTGTGTAATATTTTTGAAATTAATTTTAAATAGTTTAATTAATTTATATATTTTTATCACTCTTCTTATAACTGAAATATTAATAATTAAATTTGAGAAATAGTGTTTTTTATTATTATTTCTCTCTTGGTTATAATCCCAATATCACAGAGATTAATTAAATTTATGTATATACTAATATATGTAATTATAATATTTTTTCTAATATTGAAATTTTGTTTCCATATTAATTTTTAAATTGAGAAAATAGTTTTCCATATTTTCAATTTTAATAAATAATTTTTTTAGATTTTTCTATATTAATATTTTTAAAAAATAATCTATGGAATTGAATTCATGGAATTTATTATTTATATATTTTAAAATTAGTTTGAAAAATTATTTTAACAACTACATATATTCTATCCTATTAAAAAATATATTTCAAAAATAAAGGACTAGGATTTATATATATATATATATACTTTTCCATGTAACAATGTATTTCACGCCTCATAGTTTAGTAATTTTAGATATGATGATGGTTTTTAACAAAAATTTAGAACCAAATGAACCATTTTCAACCATAATACTCAATAAATGATTGAAACCGAACTTCTTAATGAAATTATTTTACTAAAAAGGTATCTTGAAAATTTTATTTAATATAATCTTCAATTTATTTTCATTCTTATTTATTCTTTTCTATAACATTCTAATTATTTTCCATTTCCTTCCCTTGTTAGAAATCTCTTTAATTTTATTCTCAAAAAATCATTGAAATTTTCTTATATATCTCAAATATATGAGAATATTTTGGTTACGTTTTGAAGAAAGGTTATTTTTCGAAATTATTTTTTTATCGTTATATTTAACTCAACCGTTTTATCGAAATGTTTTTTTTAAGCTCCATTTTCATTCACTATTTGGATTTCTCAAAATATCTTTTAAAATATATCATTAAGGGTTATTCAAGTCCATTAATGTAATTTTTTTTTTCATATCTGGGTATTTTCCACAACCCAAATGGGGGAGATGATTTTTATTATATGGCAGAAAGTTTTATTTAGATTTTATATATTGAAAATTTTAATTATATAATAATGGGGAAATGTTTTTTTGAACTTCAAAGTTGGAGGAATTTCCTAAAAATATTTTAATATGTCATATTTCTATATGATTTTATAAATACAAAGTAAAATGGTTATTGTTTTATTTGAAGGATGTAATTTTTTATTTATTTACTTCTTCAGCTCATTGAAAAGTTTGTTTAATGTCTTGTATACATTTTTATCTTTAATAAATTCCTATATTTATCACTCATAATTTTTAAATGATATATCTTTTTATATTAATTTCTTTTTTATCATCATAAAGATTTATTTTATTGTAATCCTCTCTCTCATAAATTTTTTTTGATCTGAATGACTCTTTGATATTCTAACAGTCGTTTTGGTATATTACCATCTTAAATATTAAAATTTTATTTATTTAATTGATGGATCTAAGAAGGAAATGTGTGTCTTTTCCAATGAATCTTGATGTTCTTGTTATTTCCTTGGAATTATATTTAATAACATGATATGAACATAAAATGATGTTGGAACATCAATTTATGGCCTTAAAAAGAAACGTGGAAGCACTTATTGAAGCTCAAGGGATGAAAGAGGCATGTTAGTTCGTTTATGTAGAGAGACATTCATGCTTCTGTTTAAGTCATCTCGCATAATGGTGGACAAGGATTGGAAGACCAGTGATCATACCATTCCAGAAAATTTCTACCAAAATTATATCATCTTGAAATTATCTTATAGTGGATATTGAGTGTGGTTTTCCAGATTTTATGTGAAACTAGCATCTATCCATCTACATGGCGGGCGTCATCGATTAGTCGTTATAATCAAGTTATAACTTATGGGTTGAATCTTATAAGTTAACAAATTTATTAATTTTGGGACTATTCAGCTTCTATGGCCAAAAGTTTTTATGAATTATTCATTAATAAATTGGATATTATAAAAATATCTCTATGGTGGTATTAAACACAAAGCATTTTTCAATAACACATATTTTTATCTGATACTACATTGTCTCCCCAAATTAAAATCACTTATCGATCCTCTAAAATTTCTTCCAATGAGACCATCACATTTCCCCCATAAATATTAAAAAATCCCTTTATGTATCATCTCATAATATATCTTATAAATTATAAAAATCCCTTTGAGAGATTATTCAGTTTCATTATAATGATTTTCACTAAGAATGTATTCTTCATCCCATAATTTTTTACAATGGGTTCCCACTATATAAAAAGGTACGATAGAATTTTTTTCTATCAAATAAGTTTTTGAGGGTACCCAAAAACCATATTTTTTATAATATATTATTGATAAATGAAAATATCATGGTTGTAATAATATATACACATCTACCCTATGTGGGGAGAAATAGGGTCTCACAATAGGTTATTTCTAAACTCCTTAATGAAATTGTGTTCTCTCCCCCTTTTAATTTATACATTACATCATTCAACATTGATATGCATATTTTATTTTTTAAAATTATTCAAACTTTTATTGTGCATACGCTATTAATAAAAAGTATAATTAAGCTTACATTAATGATTGAATTTATCAATGCATGACATTATAGAATTTTTCACTTTATTTCATTATCATGTCAATATATTTATATTTATATTTTCTTATAAGTTTTTAATTATTTGTATAAAATGTAAATTTCTCACCCAACATATGTCTATATTTTTATGACCAAAAAATAAAATTGGGATATGTTTTCTTTTTTCACATGAAAAATATAAACTAGGAAAAAGAAGAGTTACTTAGAAAAAAATCATTAATACCATATTATTTCTACCTCCTTAAGTGTTAATAATATTATATGATAAATGGTTTTTTAAACCTAGATAAAATGGATAATAATGAAATCACTGAAATCCCCATGATGAGATGGAAATTGGGGGTTTGAATGTATCGGCAACAATGATCTCATTAAAAAAAACACTCATGTGACTACATAGAAGTGATCAATATCAATGACAAAGGGGGTTGACACAAGTATTTATATTCATAATAGAGAGAGTTTTTAATGAATATATATATTATAATGTGAAGGGAAATCCCAAGAAAATTGATATATATATATATATATATTAATGTTTAATAATTGGAATTCTTATGTTCCTTTTCAAAAAATATTCATTTTTTATACAAAGTTTTCATCACATTCCACTACATACTGGATTAATACGCCAATAACCACAATAAAACAAGCAATATATATTCATTTAATCAGTACCATTCAACTATTTAGTGATAAACCAACAATAAATCCTTCTCCACTATCCCCTAATTCCTTCAATTGATTAATAAACATTATTTAAACATAATGTTTATCAATTATGTAGATAGAATACATAAGAATTAGTGAAATTCAAAATAAAAAATTACCTAAATAAATAAATAATCCATATTATATAGTTTCTTATAATCACAATACTCCAACTAACATTTATAGGGAAAAATATATATTTATCTAAATAATTGTCCCCATAATGCACTATTTCATCAGGTCATTTTCCATTTTTTGACCATAATGAAACAAAAGGAATTAATTTACCTCAAAATATGGGTCCAAATTTGATTGAAATATAAATATGTTTCCCCTTAAAAGAACCATATTAATAAAATTATATATCATCAAACTAAGAAAATGAGTAAGATTGGGAAAATATCTCAACATTTTAAAAATATGAATGATGTATTTTAATTAACTAAATCGAGAAGGAAATAATGATATATAATTTATTAATAAAACTCACATAATGATCATGAATCATGTAAATAAATAGTTAGTTGGATTTCTATTATTTTTTACACTTCGGGGGCCCAAATATTGATAAACATTTAAAAAATACATGATCACTAAACAATAATTTCATTGGTCATCACTAATGACAATAAAAGGACTTGTGGAAAATTTGTATACTAACCAACAAATTAATTTTCATGTTTACATTATAATTAAACTAATGAACTCTCTAATGACCATCCAATGACGATTCTATAATATTTTCTTAGTATGGTAGAGTATGATATTGATTACACTAAAATGAAACAAATGAACCCAGGTAAATGATGGAATATTAGTTATTTTTATTGGAAAAAAGTTAATCAAATAATCTTCCCTTGAGCCTCCGTAGTCAAGGATAAAGGCAATGGTAATTTACTATAATATGAAAATTATCAAAAACTAGTTACTATCCATCTGGGGGTAATATAATTGTTCATTTTTTATGAAATTATTAATAGATCATGATAATCAAAAAAATAATTGAAGGTAGACCTAAATTCCCTATCCAAAATTATTCAATTTGGAAGACTAATGAACTTCTTCATCTTATCGTCATATAAGTTACATAACACATCCCTAGAAAATTATAATATCAAAAGAATAAAATAGTATTTTTAGTCCACAAAATAATAATAATTAAAACTATATCAATACCTCTTAAATATTGAGTTAGTCTAATCACAACGTCCACCATGGAATCATCCCATTTAGATAATGGTATAGTGAGTGGTTTAAATTCACAGAAAAATCAGTGATGCTTTGAATTCAGCTATTAAAAAGTAAAAAAAATTGTAAAATGATATGTGCTGACTCATGTTTCATGTTTGACTTCCAAAACTATCTATACATAGTCTGATACATTTTTGATATAATGAAGTTAAAATCCTATAAAGAATAAATTAATTCTATCATATAATACTTCATTATAGTTTTTTTATCTTGTAAATTCCCTTTAATATAAATTGAAAAGAAATTATCTCAAGACCTTCCTCTATAAAACATCATATAATTGATTCTCTATAGGCTTATGATCAAATCATGACCAACTATCTAGGAATAATTTACCTATTTCATAATTAATGATGTATGATAGATTTTATATAAACATATCTCCTTCTCATCATTAATGATGTCTACATGAATCTCATATATAAGTGGTATAGATACCATTATTTCTTAAATGAATTATTACAAACTAATTTGAATACCCTTAGAGTACATAGTGGTATTGGAGGTGTATGGGTCTTCTTTAGTGCCTGAAACATGACTTTTTTATAATTATGGTTGGCCACTTGGTTAGTAGAAATTGGGAAGGATATTTCACAATGTTTCTAATAAACATGTGATGCTTGAAAGTGGGATGATATAAGTTAAAATTTTCAATAAAACAAACCAAATGGAGTGTAACACCAATGTGATAGATGCTATAGTTTTCAAAATCGAGGTGACACATGGTTTTCACATGGCTTGTTAAACTGCATGCACAAACTATGTAATGATCCCCTCTTTAAAGCATTGGTCTCACTTTCGGTGAATGATTTATCCAACTGTGCTTCTAACCCATACAACCAATGTATTTTTTATGAAATTTCCAATTTTTCCTTAATTAATCATATAAACTAATTTTTATTATTTATTTTATCATGTGAAAACACTCTTTTTTTGGAAGCTCCCCTTTGAGCCAATGTGTATACATTAATACCTATCCAACATAGAAACTAATAATCAAGTGTTGTTAGTCTCGTCAGATCTATGCCAGTGCATACTTAATTCTTTTTGTGTCATTCTTCAACTGACTTGGCATCGACTAAGTTATTTTGGTGAGAGATAATTTTTCCTATTTCTTGTTTCTTATTATATTCTTCATTTTTCATTTGAACTATGTTGAATCAAAAAATAACTCTAGATGAACATTGAACTACCATCTTATGGTATATGGTTTTTACATTTCATTAATGGTCTAGAGATTTATTATAAATAATGTTATAGTATCACCTACCAGACATTCTAGTGTGGACCAGAAATGGAATTGATTAATTGAATTAAATGTAATGAAATATTTTAGGGATTAACTTTATTCCCTTTGAGATGTGTTGGAGGTTGTCTCCCTAACCAAGGCCAGCCATGGGGTGTTATTTTTTCCTTATCCATTTGTTAAACCTTAGAAGTGGTGTGTTTTATGCATTCCTAGTTAGAGTAGGATTGAAAAAAAGTTATTGAGCATTTTTAATTAATTAGGTGATGTGTTACCCTGTTTTCCATTTTTTGAAAAGTAATACCTTGAATGGATTGATTAAATGTATTATATTCAAATTTTTTATGAGTTGGTAAACTCATGGAACCTAAATGGTAATCGAATAATTATTACATAGGAAACAATCTGTGTGTTATTCTATTGGTCATGGAAATGGTATATTATGCTATGGACATGTATACTGTAAGGATTCTAATTTCATGTAATTCATTGGGAATTATTACCTCTTAGTTCTGGGTTTCATAGTCTTTTAGGTGATATAGTAAATAGACATATTTCATGGACCATAACTCAAGCTTATCATATTTTCCATTGAAAAGATCCTTGAACATTTTAAGGATTATTGGGTCCATAATTTGATGGATTATCCCTTACATAGACTAACATTATGGATTATACAGAAGGTCCATGATAGATTTCAAAATGGAATATATGGACTGACTATGGTAAATGTGATAATCTTGGTTTTATAAATGCTCACGGTTGATATGAGACATTTGGTTATACATAAAGTAATTAGTTTACATAATATGTGTGGATTTAAACAATTCCATGTTATTTATTTCAAAATAAATTATAGCTTCCATGATATTGATGTGTGAATCAATTTTTTATGAATATTTTTTCGGTTTTATAGTTTCACATTTTCTATAGTATAATTTCCCTGGGAACGTTAAATTTTATTACTTCTAACCTATAATATGTATTGAAATCTTATTTAGCATTTCATATTTCATATCCCAGACAAGTTATATACCTTTGGTAGAGTACTATTGTTATTGTATCTCCCACCTTGTTTTTCCAGCTATTGGGTATAGAAACACATCATATGGATGCAGTTAGGGATTGTGAAATGTTCCCACACTATGAATATAGAATTTGATACATTCATAGAAATATGAGAGCATGGGACATAGCTTATGTTCCTGATGTTGTTTGGAGAGAGTGTTTATGTTGAATTTTTTGTATTTTAATATATTTATTTTATAAATTCAATGTATACATATTTTTTTACTAGTCGGTGCCCTTTTGAATTTGGGGAGATGTTGCTGAGGGAATCTGGCCAACAGGGCTAAGGGAACAATTCAATTGATTCAAGATTCGGGACATTACAATGTAGTTTTATGGGATCTTTTTTCTATTATATTATTTGGAGAGAAAATTGAAGGGCATAAAGTTTTTGAAATTTCGTAAATATCTATTCCTTGGTGTATATAACCCATGTTTAGGGTAATTACTAATTTCCTCAAATGAAATTTATTTTCTAGATTTTGGCTGTTACAGTTGATTTGATTTAACCATTGGGTGATGCACTTGAATTGTGATGTTATTATTGATACATTTCTGTGTTTTATTTTTTATACATAATGGGATAAGGGTATTCCATATCATGAATCAAATTAGTCAGTTTATAATATTCACATGCCATAAAATATTTCATGTTATATAGGATTCATTGCGTTTTTTCATGATGTTGTGTTATTTATCATGATCGATAATCCTATTTTTCGGATAGACTTTTATGAAGGGAATTAAAAATAATGTTTGGTACATAGAGTTCATTTTATTACCAATGTATTGTTTTTTAATTGAATAAATTATACATCCTAATCTACCAATTGTTAGGTGAGGAGCCATGGACTGTGAGTCACATCTAAATGAACATGTTATGGTGTGGATTAGGAGGATTCAATATTTTGGTTCATGAGAAGTCTAAGAACTTAATGATTGGAAACGAGACACCAATTTTTGGAAAATATAATGTGGGATGAAAAATGAATATGAAATTAAAATAGAAATGTGAAATTTGAAATAGAGAACTCGAATTAGATTCATCTTTTGACTAGGAATGATGATGTTTCTCTTTTGTCTTTTATAGTTGTTTCATTTTACCAATCCATGCATATAAAGAATTATACGTAATATGAAATACAATTATTATTGTTCTGACATGTCCTATACATCTGATCTATGAATATTGACATCATTGTTTTTTGAGGTATGTGTTTGGAATTGTAGAGGCATTCCAACATGATGACATCCTATCGTCTGCAATGTGGGAGGTGACAACCATACTCTATAGGTGATGGGACATTGACTACTAGTGGATACTCCATTACTATCAAATTTGGAACTATATATTATTCCTGAAAAAAGTATTGAGCTAGAATTCCATGAGGTTTTTTACGCTTTATAGATACTCAACAATGATCATTGTATTCATCCTTTTTTTTGGTACATTTGACATTTTTTCTGATTCAACTTAATCGTCCCAGATTTTTGGATGATGGAGGTCTGTTGGCATCCGAGATGTGACTTGAAAATATGCTATAATTTTCATGCATATATAAGACACCTCTTAATATTCGAGTGAATATTGTTACTTATGTACTACATGGATAAGGAAAGAGCTGGACCGATATTTGGAACCATGTTATCATGCACCATGATATGGGTTGTTAAGATTTCAAAACTAGGTTCTATTACTACTTATATCTTAATACTATATGAGTATAGTGGGATTTTCAGTTCATGTTTCTATACTATAGAAATATGAAGGTTATAATGTACTCATCACACATTATATAGTTGAATTATTTTCCACTAATGTTCATTGTAGAATAGCTATTTAGCACGAGACGCATCAATGAAGGTCTTCGTCTTGGTGATCAATCATTGATCGGTATGTTTATATTGACCTCTATTATTATGATAGTGAGACAAGAACTGATTACATAGTGAAACATAATGGAATATGTGGTTTCATTATAAAAAAGTGATGTCTCTCAACCGATTGGTTTAGCGTCTTCAAGTAGGAAGCACAGTTCTTCAGCTTCCCCTGAGATTATCACCATCCACTACACATATGCTTAAGGTTTAGTAATTTTTTATCAATGTGGAAGATGGGGAATCAAGAGGAATCAATGAGATTGTGGCCTAGTACTGTTCTCTGATTGATGAAGGATTGGTCACATGAAACATTTTTAGGGACCTACCCTTTAAAATTGAGTAGTAAGGCTGAGCATTGACAATTTGTTTAGATGTAGGTTTATCATCTCTATGTCTGGTAGGGAGAAAGATTTATATTGGTCGACTAGGCTGAGATTTTTAAGTCATGCTTGAGGACTCAAGACACTAATTATATCATGAAAATATATTTTCCATCTCTGGGTAGTGGGGTTTTGTTACAGGGTCACAGTTCAAGAGAGATGTATTATGTAGAACCTACCCCCATAGAATAGGGTTCCAGACCCTCTAAAGTGAGTGGTATGATCATAGAAGCCTCAACTATTGTATGTTATATTTTTGAAACTGGTTCAGAATATATTTTCATATATGTACCTATTTTATAAATACTTGGGATATCAATTCTGTTTTTATAGATAGTTATGATGCTATACACTCTATTTGGGTATACAATGTAGAATGTATGTTAGTGTAGGGTGTTCCCCTTGTGGTTTGCGGGGGTCGAATTTTGTGGAATATGTTATCCACAATATAAATGGATTTAAATCATTATTGAGATGGACTAGCTAGTGAGTTAACGAGCATATGTTGAATACAATCACTGATGGGTGACATTCACATCCACGTACTATAGAGAGTCTTTTTCTAAGGGAAAATCAGATGTCCACATGAGCATAGTGAGGTAAATAAATAATGGGATGGGTATGATGACAGTCACAATTTAAAGTTTGTCTCTATATTATTAGGGAGAATTTTGGGAATGATTTCATATATATTTCAATCATTTCATGGAATTTTCCGAAAATAATTTTATTGTTTACCAATTAAGAGGGAGTGGTTTATTTATCCATCAATATAGTTCCATGATCTGAACCCATATCCATTATACCCTATAAAATATATATGATAGAGTTTAAGGGGATTAAGAGGATACAAGGGTATTTGGAAGAATATTCTTTATGCAACCAAACACTTATCTAGGTGTGTTTCCTGGTCCATTTTGTGAAAAATGAGGATCGTACCCTTTGGTTATGAAAGGATTATTGAAAACTGAACAAGTTAATGGATTTGAATTGCTGTCCATTTACATGGATGGATGAACCATTTTATCACTGCTAAGGATCTAGTCTGTTATCAAAAATGTATTTCGGTACAACATATCGATAGGTATGTGTTCAACATGCATACATACACTATAGAAAATTTGTAGCAGATATGGTCTATACAAGTGTATGGAAATGTCATTTGATATCATAAACATGCTAGAGGTTTTCATCGAGGTTATTAACCCTGTTTTCTATATTTTTCAAGATTATTTTGTGGTAGTTTTCATGAAAAATATTGTGGTGTATTCTCCCAATCATCACAACCATGCGAAATATAATGATATTATTTTGGATACATAGAGAATGAATATGTAATATACTATGCTCAAAAAGTGAATAATTTGGATTGATATGATTAAATTATTGGGTAATATTATCTTAGAGACAAGAGAATCAGTTGACCCATTGCAGATGAGAGTTTTTTTTTCATGGGTCTAGCATAAGAACAACATAGGCAATTGTGGTTTGTTAGGGATAATTGTATATTATAGGTTATTCATACAGTACATCTCAATCCACGATGCACTGCATACATGTTGGAATAAGAATAGAGTGATGTTTTTATGGGATGATACCTTCAAGATAGCCTTTCAATAACTAAATGGGAGATTGAAATCATCACTGGTCATAATTATTCTTATTTTTGTAGAATCTACACGATTTGTTACCCAAGATCATATATTGGGCTTGGTGCAGTGCAGATGTCATGAGATAGAGTTGTGTTGAAAATATATTGATGAGTCCACATGAGAGGAATTATATGATTCATGATCTTCATTTAGCTACTGTTATTTAGGGTTTACACTTTTAGAAACATTGTTTATTGGGATAAAATTTTCTGGGGTGAATGGACTCAAAATTCTTCATTTCTATATTTAAACAGGATGATATGAATTAGGGACATGGATGGTGGGTTGTGTAACATCATTATTTTGGCCACATGCATGCATATACACCTAGTAAAGGCTATATAGTTTCTTATGAACTGGGTAGGATAATATAGATACAACTAGATTATGTGAAAAATTTCATTTAGAATTTTATGGATTTGTTTTTTGAAATACCCTTGGGGTTGAAGGACAGACATGGACATACTTTTCATTGCCCCATAGTTGTGATATATATCTTATTGGATAGAGTGGGGATGGGTAAACTATCAAATTCAAAGGGACTATTTCAAGGGAATATTGTGGTGGTTGAGGACCAATCTTCTAGAATTATTATATGAGAGGATAAGGCCATGAGAATAAATGATTGTGTTTGGGATCTAGTTGACATACAATTGGAGGTGAAGAGAGAGTATCATGCCTCATTTTGTGAAGTGCAACACGACTTCACCAAGATGTATCATGACTTGCACTACTAGTACGTGTGTATAGGTTTGAAACGTGAGATATATAGTTTTGTTATGAGGTTTTCCCTCTATCATAAGGTGAAGGAATATCATCAGTGACCTATAAAAATTTCTAAAAAATTTTATATTCCAGAGTGGAAATTGGATGCTATCGTGAAGGAATTTGTGATAATTTTACAGAGGTCACCTTAAAGTTGTAATGTTGTGTGGATTTTTTTGATAGGTTGAAGAAGATTTCTCATTTCATGATGATCTAGTAGTCCATTAGTGTATATGATATCTGTAGGTTTTATATCCACGAGATAATTCTACTTCATGGGGTGTCTCATAGTATCATATCAGATTAGTATAAATTGTTTATGAATCATATTTGGAAGATTTTGGAGAGGTCACTAGGTACATAGTTTCTTCTGACCACGGTACAACACCCACATATCGATTGTCAGTCTCAGTACATTACAGGTTCTTAATGACATTGTGAAATCATGCTCCTTAGATTTTTGGGGCTCTTGGAAGATGCATACGCCCCTGGATGAGTTTTCCAACAATAATATCTATTAGGTGATGATACAAACAGAAACTTTTTAAGAATTTTATGGAAAGGCATTCTAATTTCCTATATAATTGTTTTAGTTAGTTGAGTTAGACATACTGGAACTGTTTCCCATTTATAGAACATCTTAGCAAGTCTAGTAGATCAGGAAGTGGTTTCCTACTACATATCCTTAATGGAAATATTACACTGATTTAAAATGATGACATTTTGAGTTCAAGTATGGGGATTTTGTGTTCTTCAATGTTTTATCAAGGATGTACAATTGATGGGTTATGAGATAGTTTAATCCTTGACTGGAATATGTTGGATCATTTGATATTTTTTCTAGAGATTAGATGATATCCAACAAATTTCTTATAACTCTAATGTAAAGAGAGACACTTGAAATCCTCCATGTATCTCAGCTATACCATTATCATTAAGACCCAAATCATGCTTTTCATCTCTAATAGGTTGAGTTATAGTTATATGTGTCTTTTTAAGAGCACATGATTCATTTCATTAAGAATATCATGATGATTCTTCAAGCCATGTTATTTCCTCTAAAATGAGTGTCATAGAAGCATAGAAATTTTATAGAAGCGACTTGGTAGAGGGTGGCTAACATACGTCTTAATTGTTTGATGTTTTTCAGAGATGAATCTTTAAACCCATTGATAGGCAAATTCAAGGATTTATTTCTTTAAAGGGTAATGATTTGAAGAACCAAGGTGTTAATAAACGGTATGAATCCTTGTGTTTTTGGATTATGTGCGTGTTTGTGGCCTACTGTGAATAGACGCTAAGGTAATAGTGTTGTCATTGGTGTACATGGCTTATTCATAGATCATATACCACAGTTTTTGGAAAATAAGTTTGGCCACATAGTTAGTAGAAACAATGAAGGGTGTGTCACACGTTAGCTGTTATATGTGAAAGGATGGATTGTGGTGTCCTAAAGATCACACAGATTGATGAAACCATGTAAATGTATGTCCAAACAAATGTGATAGCCTCTACAATTTTATTTATAGTGGGGTGATGCACAGTATGCACATTACTTTGTAAACCATGTGGGGATCCCCTCTTTACAGCAGTGGGTGCATGGTTGGAGCATGATCTGGGAAATTGTGCAGCCAAACAATGTAGCCGTGAGATTTATGTCAAATTACCAATTTTTGCATACTTAATATTATCGCTAAATTTTCCATTGTTTTATCCCACTAACAACCACATTACCTCGTATGCTTTATTTTGAGTTAATTTATAGGCTTTGATCCCTCTTTTCAATATTAACTCAAAATCAAGAATTTTCTGTCTCAACGGATTCACAATAGTGAGTAATCATTTTGATTTATATATTTCTTCTTTTGTGTTGTTGTTAATGGAGTAATTTACGTGCAAGTTAATTTTCCTATATATTTATAGGTTCTTTATTACTTCATCATTTTTCTTCTGATATGATTCAGATAAAGAGTTGATATTCGATGAACACTCTACTACAAACCTATTATAAGTGGTCTATAATGATCCTGAATGGTTTGGTGATTTATTAATCTATATGAAATTGTGCCCCCTAAAATACATTCTATAACAAATGTTAATATTCTTCAATTAATCAAATTATAATTAATGGATCTATGTATGTATTCTCTTCAGTTTCATTGAAATCATTTGGATATTGATACCCCAACCAATGCCACCCCATCATGTTTATCTTTTCCTTTTCTATTTTTTAGACCACCAATGGTTGTGTCTTATGATTTCATAGTTTGAGGATTATTGTTTATAAATTAATTGAACTATTTAAATTAATAATGATTTTTCTTTGATCCTTTTATATGTGTTTACATACTATTCAATGCATATATTGGTAAATTTAATTATATGGAAATGTTATATGAGTGGGAAAACTCAAGTAATGGTTTTGAATGTGAATTTTTATGGGAGTGTGTATAATCATGGAACATAAACATGAAATTTTGAAGGATTACATAGTACACCAACTTTTTACTATGCTATTGGTCATGGAAATGGTAGAGAATACTATCAACCTATATACTGGAATGATTCTTATTAGGTGGGATGAATTGAATCTTACTACCCCTTTGATCCAGTTTTTATTTGGCTCACAGTGGAAATGGTCTATAGACATTCTCTTTGGACATCGAATCAAGCCTAACCATGTTTCAATTGAGATGATCAAAGGACTCCTTAATGATTCGTTGGTACACTATAACATCGATGTGTACTTTTACAGTTTGAAATTAATGGCTATACTAAAAATCTTTGATAAATGTGTCCCATAATTATATAGCACGACCATAGCAAATGTTATATGATCAGTTATTTTTCATGATCATTATTTATGTGGGACTTATAGTTATACATAAATGACATGGTCTACATGATATCTATGGTTGTATAGCACTACTGGAAAACTAACCTTTACCAACGGTTTGGAACCGTTGGTATAGGCCTCCAAACCGTTGGTATAGCCTATACCAACAGTTTGGAGAACCATAGCCAAGTAAGCCATTGGGATAGGTCTATACCAACGGTTTTTGGAAAACCGTTTGGATAGGGCTATCCCAACGGTTTTCAAAACCGTTGGTATTGGTAATATGAAATCTATACCAACGGTAATGGAACCGTTGGTATATAAATTCCAAAAATAAAAAATCTGCTGGGATTTGATCCCAGGACCCCTCGTTTATAATCGAACGACTTAACCACTAAGCTAAAATCACTTTTGTAAATATAATTTCATATATATATCTATGTATTATCATAATTATTTAAAATTTTTATTTATATAATGGTATCGGTTAGTAGGTCCGGAAAAAAAACAAAGAACCTATCCCAACGGTTTTCAAAACCGTTTGGATAGGTTAGGGGTGGGTTGAATTCTATTGGCCGGATGTTGAATTTTTGGGTGGTTTTTTCCAACAGTTTTGGTAAACCGTTGGGAAAGGCCACTCTTTCCCAACGGTTCCCCAAAACCTTTGGGAAAGCGCCTCAAAAGACACCCTTTCCCAATGGTTTTGGTGAACCGTTGGGAAAGGCCACTCTTTCCCAACGGTTCCCCAAAACCGTTGGGAAAGGGCCTCAAAAGACACCCTTTCCCAACGGTTTTGGTGAACCGTTGGGAAAGAGGCTCAAATCTATGGATTTCCCAACGGTTTTGGTGAACCGTTGGGAAATGGTAGCTATACCAATGGTTTTTACAAACCGTTGGTATAGAAGTGTTGGGAAAGATCATCTTTCCAGTAGTGTAGTGAGGTCGTGTTAGTTCTTTCTTCATTATTTGTATCTTCCCAAATAAAGGATCAGGACCCCTGATTTATAGGGATTCATGTTTGGATGTAAAATATTACTTTTTCTATAGTATACAAGCAGTATTAACTATACTTTTATTACTTATTATCTATGATATGTATCACACACTTCTTTAGATTATTTTATTTTATAACCTAGACTCGTGGTAGACCACTGTGATAAACTACTCAGAAGGTCGCTCAAACCCTTCCATGGACACCATTGGTACATAGAATGACTATATTGATGTTGGTTTTGATAGAGAAATGTACCCATTATATGAGACACAACTTTGTTTTGTGCTTAGAAGTTAGAGAGTATGAGACTATTCCAACACTCATGATTTTATTCGGAGATAGCACTTTTTGATCATTATCTTGTTGGATATATGTATTTTTCACATGCCAAGTATACCTATTTGGGATCAATTTTATAGGAATTTCATGTATCGTCATCCTTTTATCTATGATAACATTTTGGAAAAGTTATCTATTCATACTCTTTATCCATTTTTTTATAATTATACTAATCCATATATTGGATACGCATGTTTTCTACATCTATGATACTCATTAATAAGAGTTAATAGTCTTCCCATAGATATACTATAATTATAATTATTTTACATATATATTTTTTGGATATTAAATGGATTATGTTTGAGATTGGTCACTGAGACGACATGCGGTTTGGATGCCCGATGTGCGAGAATAAATGATTGAAATATATAAAATACAATAAATTACATGCACATTTACTTTTCTTGAAAAATTGAAATTTATTCTAAATTGTTTCTTAGAAACGAATATTAGGGTACCACTGAGTTTCTAATAATGGTCTAATCCAAGGTATGCCATAACATTAGTCTGCGTAGGATGTTTTGTGAAATTTTATCAACGACGCAGAAATGAATAAATTAATTAAATAAAATTATTCTAGTTTAGTTTGTGTTGATGAATAGATTGAAACATCTAAAAAATTATAATTATTATATACATAACCATTCTTTTTAATTTTATCCCACAATTATTCCTTTCCCCAAGATTTTGACAAGAAATCATTGGATGAATTACAATAATGAAATATTTTTTTCCATTAAAAGTTTTATTTTTCCACTGAAATATATAATTCATGTATTTAGGTAGTTACTAAAAATAGACAAAGTGATCTCTTTTTGGTGGTATTATCCCTTTAATTGTGTAAAAATATGATAAGTAACCACCAATGATAGACTACTTCATTTGGTGTGTTATAATGAACCATACACTACAACTCGGTAATACATCATGAGAACCAAACCATGTTACACAAAATACGATTATAAATAAAAATAAAATTCATTATATAACATATGAATAATAATTATAGGATATGTAGTAATCCTTTTTCAATTCTACAATTAATGAATCACATTTATGTAACAAAATTTCGATTTAGATATCTTAATCAATATGTTAATATGTGTATTTATCATTGAAAATTATAGCATTAAAGAGTGATAATATAGTTTATTTCCCTATATTAATCAATAATCAATGATGTTCCTATGTACTTTTCATGACAACACCACCTCTACCTATGTAGTATCCACCTAAATTTAATCGTATGATATAACATGTCTCCCGTGTTTCAATTTTTAAATTTAAAATAAACATTTAGAGATCCTAAAATTAATTTTACGGTCTATTAATGTATAAAATTCATCTTAATGATCACTTCCATGATATTATATACAATATGAGTACATGTCGATATCTTTCCAAAATTAACCATATATAATTTCTATAATTAATGAAAAATGTTTTTTTATAAATCTAAAAAAACCATTGATGTATTTATCAACCTAAAAGGTATGGATATTTACTCAAAATCCTCATGTTGTTTTTACATACCAATATTACAAATATCCTCTAGTCTATCTGATATAATCATTAGAAAAAATATGAACTATTTTTTATCTTATCTCTAGTGGGTCAATATAATATGATAGAATAATAAAAAATACATGTTTGATTACAGTGATTTATTGAGAATGTAGAATCTATTTTAGAAGGAACCCATGATAAATCATTAAAAAATATGTTTGTATAGAAACCCACAACATGAGTTGCGACCATCAGCTTCACAACATTGACTACCTCGAGAAACATGAATCCTATATGTGTGCTGTTCATTTACATATTCATCTTAACTTATCCCTCTATGAATTCATAGGATTATTATTACATAATAATTGTATATTGAGTAACATCTATAGAGGAAAAATTAATACTTCCTTATTTATTTATCTTTATTGGATTTGAATTTGGTTAACCACTCCATACGAAATATAACATGAAAAGTTTATATGTTAACAGATGAAAAATCCTAATTATACAGGAATAATCAAACCGAAATTATATATTAAGAATTATTCATAGACTTTTAAAGCTTATTACCCCTGATATGTTCTACATTTTTCTTCTCTTAGTATTCTAATATTATTAATCTAATTATATAAACATGTTTTTTTAGATCATGGAATTATTATTTCATATAACAAATATACAATAACAAAGAGATAATGATGAATAAATAATACATAATACTATATAAGGATCATCTCTAGTATATGTCATTGAATAGTCATCCATAATGAACATCATAGTATAATATTGATGATCATGTAGATAAAATTTATGAATTAATGGAATATCCATTGAATGATAACGATGAACACCTAACATGTTTTCCTAGCTAGGTCACCTAAAAGGTTGAAGATTTTAGATAGTCCATACCCATTAAAATAAACATGAGATTTTCGAGTCTTTAAATGTTTTAATCCCACTCTCTATGAAATTATAGACCAATAGAATCCCTAAACGTAATGGAACTGACCACATAGACAATATTGGTTTACTCAAACGTATAATCTAGTATGTTATATCCTTAATGATCATTGCAGAATCATCAAATCAATGTTCACATAGATCGTGATGAAATTTTAGCACTTCATCCTTGAATAACTCATTCAGATTCACCTACATATATCTCATACAGACATTTATTCTCTTAAATATGTGTTTCTTTACATGTGAACTAGTTTGAATAAAATCCACACGTATTATGGCATCCCATAGTTATTATCATATCCAGCACAAATTTCATCACCACATATGGGAAATAAAATATTTTAAATCGAATACAATAAAAATATAATGTCTCTTTATACCTCATCATGAATTATTTTTTAATGACACATATTTTTCACTAGTTTATTTTTATAAGATGATTGAAAAAATTCAGAGACCTGGTGCGAAGACGACGTTTGATTCATATGCCTAATGTGCTTGGAATGGTCACAGAAAAATTGGTATATTTTTAATACCATGGGTAATTGGATTTCCTAAAAAAGTTTAATAACATATAAATGGGAGCATAGAATATAAATATAAGGGCACACTACAAATTATTTCACTTTTTCCATTGGGGACATATCTATTGGTAAAAGTGCATTTTCTATTGGTAATTTTTTTTCCCAACATATATGTCCATATCACTAAACTTTTGGTAAAACTTTTGTCGCTAAATATTTTTGACACAAATAAAATAGTTATGTTTCCATTATAACAATACCAACAGATAATATATATTTTGGTAAATGTGTTAAGAAACTAGTTCCGATGACAAATTTCTCTGTTGGTTATAAGATTTCAAATATATAATATTTGTTTATAAAATACATTTAAATAAAAATTATAAATCTTGTTTCATATAAGATGTCATATTATATTAATTAATTTATTATATATAACAAATATGATTTAAATACTAACCCAAATATGATTTAAAAACATGTTCTAAATTAAAAAATAACTAGTTATATTAATAATGAAATTCAATACAAACAAAAACTCTTGGATATCTAATAAGATTATTCTGCAATTCTGCACACCCCCCCATATGATCCCCCCAAATAGAATCAACCACTAGAACAACTCCAACCCACCATCGTATGAAACTCCAGAACCAGTATCTCTAGCCCTTCTATGTCAGCTACAGCCCCGACCCAACAATGCCAACTCTAGACCCATCCCTGGTAGCTCCACTCTATGTTAGCACATCCAACTCTTACCCCATCCATGCTTGCTCTGGCTCTAGCTCATCCATGCCAACTCCATTCTATGGTCCATCCATGGGAGCTCTTGTCTATGACCAAACGGTTAATGAAATAGATTATATGGAATTGAGGGATGTACACAAACAAGTGACAGAAACACAATTGCATGATAGGGATAAAGGTAGTGTCTTTAAAATAGGAAATAAATCTTTCTATTGAACTTCCAACATTTGTGTTTAACTTGCTTTTAACTTTCAACAACGGTGGCCCCTTAAAAATGAAATAGACATTCCAAGAAAACCATTTAGTTAGAAAAAATATACACTTGGAATTTGGTTTTAAATAATAACTCACAAAATAACTGTGATATTTTATATTGTAATTTAATGGACCTAACAATATCAATTACCCACCTTCTATAAATAATCTCCAAGAACATAAAACAAAATTTGTTCAACTAGTCATCCCATGCATACTTAGAAGCACAACACACATCGATATCTTTTAATAAAATTGTTGATGATGTTTTAGGATAATATAATGGAGGTTTCCACCTAGATCACAAGGATCTAAATTTAATTCTCCTCTCTTCTATTTCTAATGAACAACCTCTTTTATACCCCCTAGGGGGGACCTTCCTCTATAGCTACTTAGTTCTCCCGAATACTATTATTATCATGGTTGATTTATAAACTCAATTTTGTTTTATCGTATTGATTTATCTTCTTTTAATTACCATAATAATTCCATCAACCAAATTTATTAATGATTAAAAGAAACTAGTAAATGATTTTTAATGAAATCTTCACAAAAATGTGACTACATCAGAACTATGAATAAATTAACAGTAGAAAAAACACCTTATTATATCAAACCATGATCCAAAATCACCTCTGTAACAATTATGGACATTCAAAAAAATCATGGGGTGAGGAGGATTCAACTTACCGTTTAGATTATACAAGATACATGAGAGACCTGACCTCAAATAAAATGATAAGTACCTATACACCTAGACACTATAATGCTATAAAAGAACATGAAAATTAAGGTAAATCCAATAATAAATACAATGAGGGGTCACAACACTCATATGTACATGAACCATGGTGATCCTATCAATAGGAACATGAAAATGAATAGCCACTCTACTATACATAACTATCTTATTCACATGCCCTATCCACAAAGATGATGATAACACTAATATAGATACCTATTTCCAAAGAGAATGAAACGAGAACTCTAAAATATATTACATATTTCATATTTCACACATAGGACAAGGGTGCATTCTAGGTAAAATCTAGGAAGTGTTTGAAAAGTTGAACTCTATGAAACCCAGATGAAAAATAGGTGAGGGTATAGAATTAATATACATAAATTGACATTGTAATTATATCAAATATAAATATGCACATGTGTAACAATATTCCCTCTGCCTAATAATTGCAGTATACTATCTAATCACCCTCATATGATATAACTAGTGTGCATTACAACTTCAAAATGTTTCTCTATAGAGAGGTAATTGATTAATTTGGAGAAAGAGGGGTGAATGTTCCTTTTTTTTCTTGGGATGCCTTTCCAATTACCTGATAGTCGAAAAATTTAAGCCAAAATTGATTCATCAATCTAATAAACAATTAGGTACATGTTGAGAATGTATCTTCTTATGGACAAGACATCCTGCCTCTTTTTCAGGGCCTCATACCTCCACTTCCAAAGCAGGTAATGTTGTGCTATATAGAAAACCATATGGTCTTATCCATCAATGCTCATTCTCTCCTTGCAATGAAATTCCAAATTTTACAAATAGTACAAAAATTCAACACATGGTATGGCCATCAATGCTCACCCTATCCATACTATGAAATTTTCACATTTCACAATTAGTACATAGATTTGAGATTTCCCACAAACTAAGAAACACACCTATCATCTACTTAGATTACACATATGGATGAGGCATAGATTGTAAAAATGAACTAGGTATAAAAATATTGTTAGTGATAACACTAAAAAAATTCCAGATTACAGACCAAGGAATTATAAAGAGGTGAGGGTAATTAAGATGTCAGTGAGAACACTAAAAAATTAATGTGGAATCAATATATTAACTTAAACATACGGTCCCGACGACTCTATACACTCCATGATCATCAAAGGATGAAGTAAGACCTTCTGGATCTTCATGATACACATTATCAAGGAATCAATGGAATAGTACAAGTCCATGTCCAAAACTCCAGAAACATTATTCTTTTCATCCACAAGAGGTAGAGGAATATGCAAGTAGAAACAAAAGTAAAAAATGACATCATTCTTTTATTAATATCATCACGAGGCACATTTAAAAATTATTTAATAAAACAATCAATTTTTACAATGTCAACACATTTATCCTTCTCATTTTGTGGGTGAATTTGGAATTGAATTCAATGTTATTTGTACCTTTGGATGTTGTCAGTTCAAACTTTTAAAGGCTTCGCTTGAGATATCAATTTGATCCCAGTTTTCCAAAAATGGCGAATAATGTCATTTTACCAGATTTATGACATAAAACATTCAGCATAAGGTTTCTAATGACCATAAATCCAAATAGTATTAAATGTACATCTAACACAATATTAATATTCATTTTTTCAAAGTCATATTACACACACTATCCACTACTCAATATGAAATAATATCAACATATACAATGAACCATTCAGGTACTGATCATTGCCTTCTCAACACTTAACGCAAGTGATGACACACTTGCTCCTAGATTTAATGCATTTGAACACAACACAAAAAAGTCCTCTCTAAAAAAAATTCCCAATAATAATGTGTTTGCATGAAAATATAGTGATACACACTATTTCTCTCATTAAAAAGTGTGATATAGTTTTTGGCTATCTCGATGCCTTCACCAAAGTAGTAATTCAATGATACACATTTCATCATGTAAGAATTTACTAATGTATAATTTCTCCTTCGCAAAAATCATCATCATAAAAATAATATGCTCTATGCATTTATTTTTTATGTGAAATAGTGGAGTATGCGTAGAGCGACCATAGCCTTTTACATAAAACATTTCATGATTTTAAGCATAACTAATCATTACAGTACAAGCCAAGGATCGTTAAGTCTAGTGTTGGGGAAGACTAGGTACATATAACTTAAAACATGGGGATAAAAAACATCATTATCTAATATCCATAATGATATTCTAACTTCCTTTTAGCCCTTACATCTGCATAGGGTACACTGGGGAAAAAATAAACAAAGGGATGAGCTAAAAAGCCCAGTAAAGGAATGAACATAATGATACATCTCAAGCACATGAGTTTGGAGGCATGATATAATGATATCCAATGCATGAAACTTATAAAATCATTTAATATAAGGATGGGATCATATAAACATGGAATCATATAAATCTGGCAGAATCATAAAGAATTTCCTTAGTACGGGTCAAGGCTAACCGCCAATCTTGTTTCCTATTAATGTATGGGTCAAGGCTAACTGCCCATCCTATTTCACATCGCATCTCATGAGACTTATCCTTACCTAAGGAATTGGAGTGCTATCTGAGCACACCCATCTCATAATTTTCTTGAATATTCTTGCCACATAAATATTATTACACCATAAATCTTTTTTCCACATGATTATTCATACTTAATCAATTGTTCATAATATAAGGTTACCACTGGAGAAAATTGGGTACCACAATCATGACATAAAGCCTAACCAATGAGTGTATCATGAAACTGTCCATGGAAGAAAGGGATGGGAGTTAATAAGGTAATTTATGCATAAAAAATTGTAGGTGGTAAAAATTAGTACTTACATCCCATAAGAAATGTATTTGAGATACATTATCCTTAAATCATTTTTGTGCTATTTGAAGGAAAATACTGTAGATCTTTTAAAATACTAAAGAAGTCATTATTTAAAATCAAACCAGAATTTAACAAAGAAGGTTTTTATAATAAATATACTGAATTTACAAAGACAATGGTGTCTTAAAATAGATGATAGAGTGCACTTGAAATTGGGTAAAGTACTAGGAAGTTATGTTAAAACGAGTGTGATTATTGGGAAGTATCGAGGAGATATACACATAAAGCATGTATATCGCTAAAATATAATGAGAGGTGGATCTTAGAACATGAGTTTGAAGATAATAAACAGAATGTAGATGTTCTAAATAAAATTAAAAGACAACTATATTTTGGTAAAATGAATGATAGAGCTACCCGAAGGAATAAATAAAGTTCGGGTTGAATCCATTATGGTTTATTGGCATGGTGTCAGGTGTAACTAAGAGGGAATGATGAGAGAGATAAAGGGTTTCAAATCACTTATAAAAAATTAGGTAAATATTGGGATGTTTTATAAACATACCCAATGACTTGTTATTACACAAAAAAGGCATAGCATAGAGAACAATCATGATTAATTGTGAAAATGGGAGGATCCCTTACCTTGAATCTGTTGGTGTTCCCCACTTGTTATTAACGACCAGAATAAAAAAATTAGGCTTATTAATTAATAATTATAGGCCCTATTATATTTCAAATTTATTTGTTATATCCATTTTTAGTTCATTCAAAACCTTTTTGATTAGTTACAAGGATCAATTTCATTGTTCGCGGTCGTTTGTTTACTTGGCTTTAAAAGATTGGTTCACTTATATTCAAGTTTGGATTATAAGAAATATGAAAGTGGTTGTCCAGAATTGAAGTTATATTATTTTGTTCATATCTAGGATATTACATGGTATTAATTTTAATTTGGTTACTTAGAGTGATGTTGAATTATTATATATATAACCATAGTGATTAACGTTTTAGTTAATCGGTGGATTTGATTACAAAAAATGTGGTTTTCTTTATAACTTAATTCCATTTTTACCAAAGGATTAAAGAACCAAAAATAAGATACATTAAATATATAATAATCTGGTTCAACCAGAAATGAAATGGTTTCCCGACCATAATTAAAGATAATAATATAAATTGATAAACTGCTGTCCTTGAATGTGCTAAATTAGCACATCTCAAACGGTGCTTTAATTTCATTCAAATAAAAGGGTTGGGAAAGGATAGAAGATAATGAAATATAACAATATCATGAAGACATTCCAATACATATATGTTACTGGATTCATCAAACTATTATGGGGAAGGGAGGCAAGGAAATAAATAAAAAAGAAAAGAACTTAAAATAAAAGAAAAAATCATGAAAATGAATTTACCTCTTGAGACTTACTCCTTTGAGAACCTCTTAAGGGGAGATGTTTTGGAATTTTAAAGAGGTTGTGATATTTTGGACCCGTGGTAGGACCTTGGGGAGAGATTTTTTCAGAAGAATGGCAAGGCACAAGGCTTGAGAGGAGTGGAGAGAAGAGGATGTGAAGGGGGGTTATTGTAGAGGAGATGAGAGATTTCATAATATTATAATCATTAATTTATTATTTAATCACAAGACAAAGAATATTAAGAATTACATGATGAAGAATAGTTATTTTCTCATTTGACCCCAATCTAAGTGGGCATACATCAGCGGAACATCATCGATGACTCAAATAATCCATTATTTAGCATTTATTGTAAATTATCGGATTCTACTATTCTTCAAAAATTCATGTATTTCAGAAAAAATCCAAAAAATTCAACCTAACCATTTTTCGACGTGTAGAATTCAAAAATGAAGTCCATTTTTCAAAATTTATTTTTTAAATATGACTATATTATCATATAATTAAAATAATAATTTATTATCAAAACCAGTTTTAAAACATTGATTAAATTATTCAAAAATATAGGTATATCATACTTCCTACATGAATATTATTATTATACAACCATATGTGAATTTACTATTCATAAGGGAATATCACTATTCATAAGGGTATGTTACTATTCATAAGGGTAGGTTACTATTCACCAAAAATTATTTTTGTTCTATTAAAATACAAACAACATCTTGAACACAACCGTGTATGTCATATTTTTAAAATTGCAAACACTGAAGTGATAAAATTATCTTTCAATGTCCCTTATCACTTAGTAGATCAATATGTTGTGTTTTCATGTGATTTTATGACAAATTATAAAAATGAAATTTCTATTGAAAAACATTGGGCCGTTACATTCTCCCCCCTATGAAATTTCTCCCTCAAAATTTTGTTTAACATTCTATGCCAAAAAAAGGTGTGGATACTTTTCCATAATTTCATCATAAAATTACCATGTTTCCTCTGCGTACATTTGGTTTCTCCATAGTACATTGACCAGAAGAGTAGTCTTGTTGCGTAGAACTTTTTCTTCATGATCCAAGATCTTCACTTGTTGCTCCTCGTAAGAGAGATCATCCTACAATTGTACCACCTCTAAATATATTACATGTGAAGGGTCTGGTATGTACTTTCTTAAGAGGGATACATGAAATATATCATGTAATTTCAACATGGTAGGTGGAAGTGCCAGTTGAAAGGCCACATCTCTGACTCGATCAAGGATCACGAAGGGGTTGATGTACCTGGGACTTAACTTCCCTTTATTCCCAAACATCATGACCTTCATCCATGAGGATATACATAGAAATATGATGTCTCCAATTTTGAACTCAAGTTCTCATCGATGGTTATACGAATAACACTTATATCAACTTTGGGCTTCCTTGATTTGTTGCTGAATGATTTTCACCTTCTCATCCATTTCTTCGACCATTTCGAGTCCTAGAATCTTATGCTCATCGACTTCATCCCAACATGCCGGTGTTCTGCACCTTTTCCCATAAAGGAATTCATATGGTGCAATTTGGATGCTCGAGTGGAAACTATTATTGTAGTATAATTAAACCAGTGGAATATATTGGTCCCATCCTACTTCAAATTCCATTGAACATGCTCTCAACATTTCTTCCAATATCTTAATAGTTTTCTCAGATTGGTCATCAGTTGGAGGATGATAGGTTGTACTAAAGCTCCGTTTAGTTCTCATAGCATGCTAGAGGCATTTCCAGAACATCAAGGTGAATCTCAGTTCATGATAGGATACAATAGATAGTGGTACTCCATGCAGCCTTACCACTCCATTGATGTAAATATGTGAAAGTGGATCCAATGAGATGTACTCTCAAACAACGATAAAGTGACCTATCTTTGTAATACGATCCACAATGACCCATATAACATTGTTTTCTCTAGATGTCTTTGGAATTCTAGTGACAATGTCCATGGTAATGTTCTCCCACTTCCATGCTAGTATGTGTAGTGGTTGCATAATACCCTTAGATTTTTGTATGTCAACCTTCACTTGCTGACATATGAGGCACTTTTATGTATATTCAACAATCTCCCTTTTCATATTGTCCCACCAAATGATTTCTCGGAGATCTCAATACATCTTTGTGCTGTCTGGGTGGATAGAGAAGGTTGAGATATGTACTTCATTCAATAGCTCATTCTTTATCTCTGGATCAGATGGTACACATAATCGTGTCACAAATCTTACAACTTCTTCTTCATCAATTTTGAAATCGGATGATTTCCCATTATTAACTGCTTCCACCCTTATCTGAATTTTGACATCCTTTCTTTGAGCATCCATTATTTTCTCCAAGAGGTATGGTTGTGCAATCATTTTAAAAAGGATAGATGATGTTCCTACCTTAATTATTCTCATGTCATTTGTTTGCAAATCTAAGAAGATTGAATCCTTTTTAGTTATCATCATTGATAAAGATGCAAGATCTTTTCTATTTAGAGCATCTCCCACCTTGTTTCCCTTACTAGGATGGTAGTGGATTGAGTAGTCGTAATCCTTGATGAGCTCTATCCATCTTCGCTGGCGCATATTATGCTATTTCTGTTGGAATATATATTTGAGACTCTTGTGGTCAGTATATATCTCACATTTTTTCCATAGAGATATTGCTGCCAGATTTTCAATGCAAAGATCACATCCGACAACTCCAGATCATGTGTTGGATAGTTTTTCTCGTGGATTTTTAGAGTCCTTAGGAAATAGGCTTTCACATTATCATTTTCAATTAGAAAACAACCTAAGACTTTCTTAGAAGCATAATTATACCCCACAAAAAAGTTCTTCACTTGAAGGGACTGTGAGTACCAGCATAGTGATACGCCTCTTTTTCAGCTCCTTGAAACAGTCTTCACAATCCTGTGTCTAGACATACTTTACTCCCTTTCGTGTCATCTTGGTCATTGGGTTTGAAAATCGAGAAAAGGGCTTCACGAATCCTCAATAACACCCATATAGACCTAAAATGCTCAGGATCTCCATTACAAAAGTTAGACTTATCCACTGTTCAATTGCCTTCGTCTTGGAAGGGTCCACAGATATCCCCTTCCTGGTGATAACATGCCCCACGAATGGTACTTCCTCCATCCATAACCCACATTTACTGTACATTTCATACAACTTCTCCCTTCACAATGTCTTTAACATAGTTTTTCAAATTCTCCTCATGTTACTCATTTCTCTTGGAGTATATCATAATATCATCAATAAAGACCACCACAAATTTGCTGAGTTATTCTCTAATGACTCAATTTATTCAATCCCTGAAAATTGCTGGAGCATTAGTCAGTCTAAAGGGAATCACTATGAACTCATAGTGTCCATAACTCGTTCGAAATTATGTCTTGGCAATATCTTCCTTTCTCACCATTAGTTGTTGATATCCTGACCGAAGATCCACTTTAGAGAAATAGCTAGCCCTATAAAGCTAATCAAACAAGTCATCTTTACGTGGAAGGGGATACTTTTTCTTTATAGTGATTTTATTGAGCCCATGATAATCAATATAGAGGCACATTGATCCATCCATATTCTTGATGAAGAGGACTGGAGCACCCCACGGTGAATCACTCGTGTGTATAAAACCCTTCTCCATATTCTCCTATAACTACGTCTTCAGCTCTTCTAGCTCTTTGGTGGCTATTCTATAAGGTGTCTTTGAGATTGGCAACGATCTGGGGATAATATAAGGACCCGAACTTCTTGAATACATTATCTTGAATTTATTCAAGAAAACACATCATGTTACATTTAGGATCTTTTCATGTTTAGATATTTAGTGAATTTGGACAATACAATCATAACGTAACACATTATTACATAGTGGATACCATAAAAACAACTTCCATTTTTTTACAAAAAAATAAAGCATTAAAACGTAAAAATGACTTATTGAAAATTCTTAAACATTTAACATGGATTAATTATTTTTCATACACAACGATTAACATATGAAAATCATTTAAAAAATTTGGGATGAGCACGAAAGCTTGCAAAGAGATGAAAAAGTAGGAAAGAGAACATTAGTCCATGAATACTCGTAATGTATGAAAACATTTTCAAAAAACATGCTTGTCAACATATATACTTACATTGTGTAAAATGAGATTTAAATAAGATCCAAACAAACATGATTTCATAAATATAATCATAATGGTATCTTGGGTCATTAATTACATAATTTTGTAACCATTCTGCGATACCTTATAATCTGTATCCCCCATGACTACCTTACTTTGTGTAATCATCGTAGTTAAACTTGGAGTAACCATATGGTTGACCTACAACATACTCATACCCAATGCATTGGATGGAGAAATACATCCCAAAATTCTTCATAAATAATATCCAAGAATCAATACATAATCATACAACATGAATAATTCCTTAAAAAAAATTCATTGGAATTTCGTAAAACCGAATTAAAAAATATGATTTTTAAAGAAAATAACCTTATAAATATCATACAATTGAAGAGAGACTTAATATATTGTATGGATTATGTATATATAATATAAAAAATCATAAAAAACATATTATAAATAGAACAAATAATAACATCAATTTAAATAGAACATAAATAATAAAGTACAAGGTTGCCCCAAAGAATGGAAATCAGGTTAAGAATTCCCTTACCTCGAGATTGTCTTACTTCAAACTTGTTTAAAATAATGTATAATGGTTAAAAGGGTGATTATTAGTATTTTAAAGAAATATTTTCATGTTTATAAAATCTTATATTATCATTTCATAACATCATTTCAACCATTAATTGTTAGTATTTTCCTCCTTGCACTGTTTTTGGGTGAGTTCCTAACAACATTTCCATGATTGGTTCATGGTGGATGTTCTTCTCGATTGGAAGTGAAACTAAATAATTAGAATGGAAGTTTATTTAAATAATTCCAGTACAATAATTTATAACATTCATCATTTTGATGTTTAATATGAGTATGGTTCATAAGTTAAAACATTAATGATGTTCGTTTAGATCATTGTAGTTGTTCTTTGATAATAACAACCTTGTTTTGTCTTATAAATTAGAACCATGAGTACAAAAGAATTACAGAACAATGGGTGATTAATAACACATATATTATAACCTGGTTCCACCATATAAATTGTTTAATGACCATACTTGAAAGAATTAATGGTAATTTAAATCACATCGTCCTTGATGTCGGTAATTCGACACATAACTGACAATGTTTTTATTCCTTAAATAAATGGGAGAAGAGAACAATAAAGATGAGTATTTTTTCATAAACATGATGAAATCAAAAATATACATGAATTAGGGAGATTTAATTCCTCTTGGGTAACGAGATATGTAGAATGAATAAAGAAGGAACTCGAAATAAAAGATTAAGTGAGAAATCTCTTACAAAAGTTTGGAAGCCCAACGACTATATAACATGGTATTAGAAAAAATTAAATATATAGGGGACAAGTTTCACCCCTCTGGAAATAAATCATAATATAATTCAGATCAAGAATAATAAGGAAATAAAAACATTGTATGGAAACTTTAATGTTATACCACAAAAAAGAGAACTTGAATGGGAAAAGAAAGAAATTGATAATTTTTATTACCTTCTTGAGTAACCCGTAGAACTTGAAGGTTGGAATAATGGTGGCTTAGGGAATCCTTGGGAGGACTAATAGGAAGGTAAGGAGGCCCGATATTAGTTATGGTGGAATTTGGAATGAATTCAATGAAGGGATGAGTGGGTATTTATAGGAAAAGTGAGGGATTATTTTAATAGTTTTCAAGGGATACCTCATGAGTGGTATTTGAAAAACCATGGGTTTTCCCATGGTATTTGCTAATGGTATAATCCTCCTGGGGCAACTAAAATATTATTTTACTATAAATAAGAAGGCCAGATTTATGACATCATTATTATATCATTAATGATTTCATTAACAAACCGAAACTAAAAACTGTATTTTTAACTATTCGTTGAAAAATCAACTGTTTCTGGAAAAATACCAAAATTCACCCTAACCATTTATCGACGTGTAGATTTCAAAAATGAAGTCCATTTTTTCAAAATAATTTTATATATATTAATATATTAATTTTTAAATAAAATCATACTTAATTGAAAAATTAACAATTGTAATCCTGAAAGTACTTCTATATCACATAATAAGTTAACCTAGATGCTATTATATTAACGCCTTAATAAAATAAAATAATAAAATAATTTATTATTTATTAGGTTCATATTACTATTCATAAGGAATGTTACTATTAACCTAAAAAATTGTTGGTTCTTATAGACTCCAAATAACGTCCTCAACACAATTATACATGATATTTTTTTGAAATTTAAAACCTAGAAGTGGAAAAGTTATGATTTAATGGCTAGTTAAAAATATATACTTCAAACAAAGTTCCATGAATTTATATTTATTTTTATAAAAACATGGGGTGTTACATTATCCCTACCTTCTGGAATTGCGTCCTCATAATTTTTTTTACTTATTAAACTACTCAGGGTATTTTTCCCTCATTGCATTTTCAGACTCCCATGTTGCTTCATCAACCATGTGGTTTCTCCACAAAACCTTAACCTGGGGGATTACTTTATTCCTCAATACATGTTCCCTTCGATCAAGATTTTGAACTGGTTTCTCATCATAAGAACATATCTCTTCCAGATGAACTGCTTCTAGGATCAAGACATGTGATGAATCTGGAACATACTTTCTCATCATCGAAACATGAAAAAGATTGTGTACCTGAAACAAGCTCGGAGGCAAAGCAATGGGGTATGCCATTGTTCCAACTTTCTCAATGATTTCAAAAGGACCGGTGAACTATAGACTTAGATTCACTTTCTTAACGAAACACATCAAACTTTTCCAAGGAGAGATTTTAAGGGAAAAAACATAACCTACCTTGAGAGAGGAGTCTTTCTTTTTGTTATCTGCATAACTTTTCTTCCTGCTCTGAGCTATCCTCATATGCTATTGGATCATGCTCACATTCTCAACCACTTATTCTATTAATTCATGACCCACCAATATTATTTTACGGACATCATCCCAAAATGCTGGAGTCTGACACCGCTTCCCATACAAGGCCTCAAAAGATTCCATCTGAGTACTGAAATGAAAAATGTTATTATAAGAAAACATAACTAAAGAAATATGTCGATCCCAACTTCCCTGATAGTCCATTGAACATGTTCGAAGCATATCCTCTAATGTTTGAATCCTTAGGTCTGACTTCCCATATGATTAATCTTGAAAAGCTATACTAAAATTTAACTATGTGCCCAACTACTTCTGAAGTTCCTTCCAAAAGTTAGAAGGGAACCTTGTATCTCAGTCAGATATAATGGAAGGAGTAACTCCCTGTAACCTGACAATCTCCTTGAGGTACAATCTAGAAATCTGATCAAAAGTCATTGTATCTTGAGTTGAATGAAAATGTATAGAATTTTTTAGTAAATCAATAATAACCCAAATCGCAATGTTACCTCGAGATGTCCTTGGTAGTCCCACCACTAAGACCATGGATACATTCTCCCATTTTCACCCTGGCACTAGAATAGGCTGAAGAATCCCCGTTGGTAACTTCCACTCTTCTTTAAACTATTGACACACCAAACATTTCATGGTAAAATTAGCAATATCTCTTTTCATTCCCTCCCACCAATAATACTCTCGAAGGTCTCCGTACATCTTAGTACTTCCATGATGAATAGAATATGGAGAACTATATGCTTCGCACAATAGAATCACTAGGCACACACAGCCTTTTTCTATATCTTAAAACACAATCTCTATAATGTTTAAATTCTGGAAACTTACCCATTTTAACCTGTTCGACCTTTTTCTATAGCTCAAGGTCTTCCTTCTGCGCTTTCTAAATTTTGTCTGACAATACAGACTTCACTGAAACCTAAAAAATAGAGGTATTCCCAACACCAACAACTTCTAATACAAAATTTACCAAATCATTAATCTAGGGATCTTCTTCCAAACATAGCATGATTAATGATGCATGATGTTTCCAACATAAGGAATAATCCACTTTGATTGCTTTCTCACGATGGTAATTGATCATGCAGTCATAATCCATTATCAGTTTTAGCCATATTCTATACCTCGTGTGTATTTTATTATGAGTGAATATATACTTTAGACTTTTATGGACAGTATATATTTGGAATTTGGTTCCATAGAGATGATGCCTCCATATTTTCAAAGTAAAAAATCACAACATCCATATTCAAATCAAGTGTTAGATAGTTTAGCTAATGAGGTTTATGTTTTATAGAAGCATAGGAAATTACCTGATCATTTTATACCAAAACACAACCAAGTCCCTTCAATGAAGCAACACTATAGATGAAAAACTCGCCATTTCGGGAAGTTAAGGCCAAAACTAGAGCATTCACCAATCTCTTCTTCCCTTCCTGAAAACAATCATCACATTCCTCTATCCAAACAAATTTAACCCCTTTCTGTGTTACCTTAGTTATCAGAATAGAAAATCGTGAATCTTCTTAACAAATGATCAGTAATAACCAGCTAAGCCTAGAAAACTATGAATCTCTGTAAAATTTGTGGGTCTTGGCCTTTCATAAACTACTTTTGTTTTGGAAGGATCAACTGTTGTTCTATCTTTATTTACAATGTGCCCAAGAAAAGAAATTTTTTTCAACCAAAAATTACATTTGCTAAATTTTACATATAGTTTCTTTTCTTTTAATGTTTGAAAAAAAAACCTTAGTTGTTTTTCATGCTCCTCTTTATTTTTAAAAAATACCATAATGTCATCAATAAATAATACAACAAACATATCAAAGAACTCATGAAATTATTTATTTATAAGATTCATGTATATAGCAGGTGCATTAGTTAATCCAAATGGCATAACAACAAATTCATAATTCCCATATCTAGTAAGAAAGGCTGTTTTTAGGATTTCATCCTCGTTCACCTTCAGTTGATGGTATCCAGATCTCAAGTCAATCATGGAAAAGTACTGAGCTCCATAGATCTAATCAAACAAGTCATCGATATGAGGCAAAAGATACATGTTTTTAATAGTGATGTTATTCAATGCTCTATAATCAATGAAAAGTCTCGTGGAACCATCTTTATTTTAAACAAACAAAACAGGGCCTCTACATGGTGAGGTGCTAGGATGAATGATGCATTTGTCAAGAAAATATTACAACTGATTTTCAATTCAAGAAGTTATATTAGAGCCATACAATATGGGGGTTTTGAAATTGGATTAGCATCAGAAACTATGTCAATTGTGAATTTGACTTCTCTATCAGGTATGAAACTGAGTAACTCATCATGAAAAACATCAAGGTATTCATTTACCACTAGAACATCATTAATTTGAATAGTTCCCTTGTTTTCAACAATATGATCAAGATAAAATTCATTTCCATCTTTAAAAAGTTATTAACCTTCCTAATATGTCATCAATTGTTTGGTTTCATTCGTGTATACAATGAGAAACTCTTTCTAAAAAAACCTCTTTATCTCTACAGTCAATATTTGCATGATTAACCGAAATCCAATCCATTTACAGAATGACAACAAACTCAACTAAGGGTAAACAAATAGGGTTTTCATGTAAATTCCTTCAACATACCACAATATAAATATTCATATAATTCCTCTTTGTAGTAATATTTCTCCCTGGTGTTTTAACCACAAGTTCGGGTCTCATTATTTGAGGTAATATATACAATTTACCATAAAATTTCTCAGAGATGAATGAATGTGTAGAGCCCATATCAAACAAAACATTAGCAAAATATGAGTGAAAATCAAAGTACCTAGTAAAACATCATTGGATGGCCTGACATCTTCTAACGTAGTCGCAAAGGATCTCACTACACCTTTATGATTGTAGTATGGATTCTTTGCATCATTCGGATCTCTATTTGGGAAGACATTTGCATAATGACACATTTTACCACATTTAAAACTCTTTACAGACTGCTTATCATAATTATTCTTAGGATCATTTTGATTTCAATCTTGGGATATGTTCAAACTTACCACATGTAAAACACTTTCCAGTTTTGCTAAGACATTCCCAAGGGTGTTTCTTTCCATATTTTTCATAAACTGGAAGTTGGATTTTCTTACTATCAAATTTCTTTTGATGATTCATACCCATTTCTTTCCAACTAGACTTGTTCTTATATTTATTTCCAAAATTCACATGATCATCAAAAAACTTCATCTCTACCCTCTCATCACATCAAACAAGTTTCTCATCACTTTTTAATTCACGAGACACCAACACCCTTCGATACTGTTGCATCAATCCTGAGTAAAAGTAGTTGATTTTGCTCTCAAGATCCAGAATAAGATTTGGATCATACCTCACCAGTCAAGTGATGTTTGCTTCATACAAAAACATATAATCTTCCTCCATCTATTTCAATTCATGGTATTGCTTCTACATTTTATGTCTTACGACCACAGAAAAATATATTTCAAGGAAAATAATTTTAAATTCATCCCACTCTATGGCATAAAAATATTCTCTACCGCTGATATTCTTTACCATTGACCACCACTAATTAGCTTCCCCTTCAAATTTCTAAATGGCAAGACTTTCCTTTTTATTGCATAAACATCCCATAACATCAGATATCTTTTTAAGGGCTTTGATCCATCCTTTAGCAGCTACTGGGTCTGAAGATCCATTGAATGAAAGAAGATGTTGTCTCATAAAATGTTCCAATAATGTCATGTTTTGTTGTGGTAACTTTATTGGTTCTCTTGCATGGATTCCACCACTATTTATTTCTTGTGTTATCTAATCCATTACTGTCAAATACTACTTGGTTCCAATACCTACCATTCTGGGCAGTAGATCCGGAAGGATGTCATGCTGTCAGTGCCTCTTCTCTTCAGCATCCATGTTCCTTCTGCGGATAACCATTATGAAAAAACATGTCTTAGATGAAAAAACATGGTAATCATTAAATTCTATAACATTTCGAATTAAACATAGAGTGAAAATCATTTATGGTATTCTATAAACATCACCCTAACCACTAAATTTATCTAAACCATCCTCAAATACCAACTATACGGACCCAACCTTATTACAAACGTAATTGTGAATTTAGTCAAGAAAACAAATCATTTTACAATGAGGATTTTTATTATTCAGATCTTTAGAGAATTGGGACAATACACTCATAATGTAACACTTTATTAGAGAGTAGATACCAAAAAAACAATATCCATTTTCTCATACAAATAAAACATTAAAATATAAACATGAATTCTTGAAAATTAGTAAACTTTTAACATGGATTCTTACTTTGTATTTCACATCCATTAACCTATGAAAATCATTTAAAAACATGGTATGAGCACGAAACCTCAATAAGGGATGAAAAAGAAGGAAAAATCACATTAGCCCAAGAATACTTGTAACATATGAAATCATTTTCAAAAGACATGTTTGTCACCCATATATACTTCCTTTGTGTAAAATGATATTTACACAAGATCCGAAAAAATATCATAAAATATATATAACCATAAAGGTATCATTGGGAATTACTTACATAATCTTGTAGCCCTTCTTGGCTACCTAATAATCTGTAACCCTCACGGCTGCCTTACATTGTGTAACCATTACAGTTACACTTGCAGTTACCATATGGCCGACCTCCAAGATACTCATACCCAATGAATTGGAGGGAGATATAGGTCCCAAAATTCTTCAAAAAAAAATTCCCAAGACCCAAAACATAATCATACAACATTAATAATTCCATAAAATCATTTCTTTGGAATTTTGTAAAACCGAATTTAAAAATAACATTTTTAAAGAAAAGACCCTTATAAATATCATAAAATTGAAGAGAGACTTAATAGAGTGGATGAATTATGTACATATACTATAATCACACATAATAAAACATAATATAAATAGAACCCATCACACAAACAATTTAAATAGCACAAAAATAATGAAGTAGAAGGAAAATCCAAAGAATTGAAATCGGGTTAATAATTCTCTTACCTCGGGATTGTCTTACTTCAAAATTGTTTAAAAATCAAATATATTCGTTAAAATAGTGTTTATTAGTATTTTAAGAAAACATTTTCAAGTTTATAACATCTTATATTATCATTTCATAACATCATTTCAAACATAAATTGTTTGTATTTGGCCCCTTCCACTATTTTTCGGTGAGTTCTTAACATTATTTCCATGATTGGTTCATGGTGGACGTTCTTGTCGATTGGAAGTGAAATTAAAAAATTGGAATAGAAGGGTATTTATATATATACATTACCCTAATTTATAACCTTTATCATCTTGATTATTAATATGAGTAAGATTCATATGTTAAAACATTAATGATGTTCGTTTATATCATTTTAGTGGTTCTTTGATAATAACAACCTCGTTTTGTAATAAAAATTAGAACCATGAGTACAAAAGAATTCCAGAACCATGGGTGAGTCATAAAACATATATTATAATATTGTTCAACCATATAAATGGTTTTATGACCAGACTATAATGAATTAATGGTAATTGAAATTATATCATCTGGGATGTCAGTAATTCGGCACATAAAGGACAATGTTTTTATTCATTAAATAAGTGGGAAGGGAGAAAAATAATGATGAGTAATTTTCCAAAAACTTGATAAAATCCATAATATACATGATTTATGGTGATTTCATTCCTCTTGGGTAAGGATATATGAAGAAAAAATGAAGAAGGATCTCAAAATAAAATAATAAGTGAAAAATCTCTTACAAACATTCGGTAGCCTAACGGCTACACAACATGGTTTTAGAAAATATTAAAAATAGAGGGGACAAGGGTCACCCATATAGAAATGAATCATAATATAATTTAGATAAAGAATAAGAAGGTAATCATAACATGGTACAGAAACATGAATGTTATACCACATAAAAGAGAACTTGAATGGGAAAAGAATGAAATTGTGAATTTTCTTACCATGTTGTGTAACCCTTAGAGCATGAAGGTTAGAACCTTAGAGGCTTGGGGAAACCTTGGGAGGACTAATAGGAAGTTAAGGAGTCCAGATATTATTTGATGAGGAATTTGGAATGAATTCATTGAAGGTAAGATTTGGTATTTTTAAGAAAAGTGAGGGATTATTTTAATAATTTTCCTGGGACACCTCATGAGTGGTATTTGCAAAACCATGGGAATTCCCACGATATTTTACCTTATTATAAGCCAAATTGGACACCTATTATCTTATTTAACTATCCAAAATACTACTTAATTTATGACATCATTATTATATCATTAATGATGTCATTAACAAACCAAAACTAAAAACTGTATTTTTTACTATTCACAGAAAAATAAACTGTTTCAGAAAAAATCCCAAAATTCACCCTAACCATTTATCGATGTCTAGATTTACAAAACAAAGCCCATTTTTTAAAAATATTTTCTAAAAATTATTAATTTTATTTTTAAATAAAATCATAAATAATTCAAAAATTATCAATTTTAATTCTGTAACTACTTTTATATCATAATGAAAAATAAACCTAGATGCTATTATCTTAATGAATTAATAAAATAAAATAATAATAACATTTACTATTCATTATGGTCATATTAATATTCATATTACTATTCAAAAGGTTATGTTTCTATTCACCAAAAAAAACAAGTTTCTTCTAGTATACTCCAAATAACAAACTAAACACAATTATAGATGACAGTTCCTTGAAATTCAATACATAGAAGTGGAAAAGTTATGTATTAAAGGATAGTTAAAAATATCTACATCAAACAATGTTCCATTCATTTCAATTTATTTTTGGGAAAACATGGGGTGTAATAATATCCCCACCTTCTAGAAATAGTGTTCTCGCAATTTTCTTACTTATTAAACAACTAAGGGTATTTTTTCCTCATTGCATTTTCAGACTCCCATTTTGCTTCTTCAACCATGTGGTTTCTCCAGAAAACCTTTACATGGTGGATTACATTATTCCACAATACTTTTTCATTTAAATCAAGAATCTGAACTGGTTTCTCTTCATAAGAAAGGTTATCATCTAGCTAAACTACTTTTGGGCTCAAGACATGTGAAAAATCTGGCACATACATTATCAACATCGAAACATTAAAAACATTGTGTATCTAAAAAAACCTCAGAGGCAAAGCTATACACTATTCCATTGTTTCAACATTCTCCATGATTTAATCGATGAAATGTGAACTTATCTTCTATTTCTTAATGAAATGCATCACACTTTTCCAATGAGGGAAATTAAGGAAAACATGGTCACCTACTATGGAAGAGAAGTCTTTCCTTCGGTTATCTACATAAATTTTCTTCCTGCTGTGAGCTGTCCTCATTTGATGTAGGATCATCCTCACTTTCTCAGCCACTTCTCTACTAATTCAGGCCCCATCAACATTCATTCACTGACTTCTTCCCAGAATGATGTAATCTGACACAACTTCCCATAAAAGGTCTTAAAAGGTTCCATCAGAATACTAGAATGAAAACTATTATTATAAGAAAATTCAAATAAATAACGATGCTGACCCCAATATCCCTGATAATCCATTGAAATAGCTCAAATCATATCCTCCAATGATTGAATCATTTGTTCTGACGTCCCATCTGATTGAGGATGAAAAGTTGTAATGAAATTTACATCTATGCCCAATGACTTCGGAAGCCCCTTCAAAAATTTATAAGTGATCCTTGGATCTCAGCCAGATACAGTGGAAAGATAAACTCCATGTAACCTGACAATCTCCTTGAGGTACATCGAGAAATATGATCCAAAGTCATTATATCTCTAATTTAAAGAAAATTTGAAGACTTTATTAGCCGATAAAAAATAACCCAAATTGCATTTTTACATCGAGAAGTCCTTGGTAGTCCCACCACAATTTCCATGGAAACATTCTCCCATTTCCACTCTAGCATAGGAAAATGGTAAAGCATCCCCTTTGGTAACTTCCGCATTCTTTAACCTGTTGGCACATCAAACATTTCATGGTAAAATTAGAAATATCTCTTTTCATTCAATCTCACCAATAATACTCCCAAAGGCCTTTATACATATTTGTACTTCCAGGATGAATATAAAATGGTGAACTATGAGATTCACACAACAAATATTTCTTCAAGTGAGAATCACGAGGCACACACAAACTTTTTCCAAATCATAAAACACAATCTCTATCAAGGTTAAATTCTAGAAACGTACCCATTTTAACCAATTCTAAATTTTTTTATAGCTGACAGTCTTCCTTCTGCACTTTCTTAATACTGTCTGAAAATAAAGAATGCACTGAAACCTGAAACAAAATAGAGGTATTCCCTATACCAACAACTTCTAAGACAAAATATATCAATTCATTAATCAAGGGATTATCATCCAAACATGGCATGATTAATGAAGCATGATTTCTCCAACAAAAGGAATCGTCAACTTTGTTTGCTTTTCCAGGATGGTAATTGATCGTGTAATCATAATCCATTATCAGTTCTATCCATCTTCTTTTCCTCATGTTTAACTCCTTCTTAGTGAATATATACTTTAGACTTTTATGGTCTGTATATATTTGGCATTTGTTTCTGTATAGATGATGCCTCCATATTTTGAATGAAAAAACCACAGCTGCCAATTCCAAATCATGTGTGGGATAATTTAGCTCATGAGGATTATGTTGTATCGAAGAATAGGAAATTACCTGATCATTCTGCATCAAAACACAACCATGTCCCAACAACAAAGCATCATTGTAGATGAAAAAATCGCCATTTTGGTAAGGTAAGGCCAAAACTAGAGCATTCAACGATCTCTTATTATGTTCCTGAAAACAAACATCACATTACTCTATCCAAACAAATTTACCCTCTTTACGTGTTTAATTAGTTATCAGGCTATTTAACCACGCAAATTTCTTAACAATCCTTTAGTAATAACCTGATAAGCCCAGAAAACTATTAATCTTTTTAACATTTGTGGGTCCGAGCCATTCATCCACTACATTTGCTTTGGAAGGATCAACTATTATTCCATATTCATTTACAAGGTTCCCACGAAAAGGAATCAGTTGTAACTAAAAATCACACTTTCTAAATTTTACATATAGTATCTTTTATTTTAATGTTTGAAAAAAACACTTAGATATTTTTCATGCTGCTCTTAATTTTTAGAGAATACCATAATGTCATCAATAAATACAACCGAAAACATATTCAAGAACTCATGAAATAATTTATTCATACGATTCATTAATACAACAAGTGAATTATTTAATCCAAATAGTATAACAACAAATTCATAATTCCCATATCTAGTACGAAAGGCTGTGTTTGGGATGTCATCGTCCTTCACCTTCAGATGATGGTATCCGAATCTCAAGTCAAATTTTCGAAAAGTAATGATATACCTAGAGCTAATCAAACAAGTCATCAATATGAGGAAAAATATAAATATTTTTTAACAGTGATGTTATTCAAATATTTATAAAAAATTAAAAGTCTTATAGAACCATATTTCTTTTTAAAAAACTAAAAATGGGCTCCCCATGGTGAAGTTCTAGGATGAATGAAGCCTTTGTCAAGCATATCATGAAACTGATTTTCCAATTCATGAAGTTCTTTTGGAGCAATATGATATGGGGGTTTTGAAATTGGCTTAGCATCTGGAACTACATCAATTTTGAATTCGACTTATTGATCAGGTATGACACCGAGTAACTCATCAAAAAAACATCAAGGTATTTATTTACCACTGGAACATCATTAATTTGTATAGTATCATTGTTTTCAAAACTATGAGAAATATAAATTTAATTTTCATTTTTCAATAGTTTCTCACCTTCCTGATATGTTATCCATTGTATGGGTTCATTCTTGTATACCAACAGAAATTATTTCTGAAAAAAACTTCATTTGCTCTACAGTAAATCTTTGCATGATAAACAGAACTCCAATACATTCCCATAATAACATCAAACTCTACTAAGGGTAAAACAAAAAAGTTTTAGGTAAAGTCCTTCCACATACCACTATAGAAATATTCTTATAATTACTCTTTGAAATAAAATTTCCCCCTAGTGTTTTAATAACATGTTCGGGTCTCATTTTTTGAGATGATATTTCCAATTTACCATAAAATTTCTCTGAGATGAAGGAATGTGTAAACCCCGTATCAAACAAAACTTTAGAAAAATCTATGTGAACAAACAAATTACCTAATAAAACATTATTGGATGGCCTGACATCTGCTGACGTAGTCATAAAGGATCTCACTACACCATTCTTCTTGTAGTATGGCTTTTTTGCATCTTTCATATCTCTATTTAGGAAAGAAATTTCATAATGAACAAATTCACCACATTGAAAACACTATACAGACTACTTATCTTGATTATTATTAGGATCATTTTGATTTCATTCTTGGGAAATATGTCCGATCGTTCCACATATAAATAACATTCTATTTTTTCTATGACATTCCCCAGGGTGATTATTTCAACACTTTTGGAAATTGGATTTTCTTACCATCATCTTTCTTTGGATTATTCTTACCCATCGCATTCCAAATAGACCTCTTATTCTCCTTATATACAAAATTATCATGATCATCAGAAAACTGCATCTCTAACCTCTCATCACAGCATACAGGTTTCTCATATGTTCTTAATTCACGGGAGGCCAACTCCCTTAGATACCTTGGATTCAATCCTGAGTAAGAGTAGTTGATTTTGTTATCAATATCG
Source organism: Viscum album (assembly GCA_963277665.1). Lineage (NCBI taxonomy): Eukaryota > Viridiplantae > Streptophyta > Magnoliopsida > Santalales > Viscaceae > Viscum > Viscum album. The sequence goes on along the minus strand of OY728126.1, from coordinate 1,387,653,408 downwards.
AGAATAAGATATGGAGCATACCTCACCTATCGGGTGAAGTTCACTTCATAAACGACCACTGAATCTTCCTCCTTCTATTTCAAATCAAGGAATTGCTTCTCTATTCTAAGTCACACTACCTTAGTAAAATATTTTCAAGGAAAATACTTTTAAATTCATCCCACTCTGAGGCATCAAAATCCTCTCTACCCCAGATATTCCTTACTATTGACCACCACTTATCATCTTCCACTTAAAAACAATAAATGGCATGACTCACCTTTTTATTGTCTGAATAGACCATAACATCGAATATATTTTCAAGGGCTTTGATCCATCCTTCAGCTGCTACTAGGTAAAAAAGTTCCATTGAATGCAAGAGGATGTTGTCTCATAAAATGTTTCACTACTGTCATGTTCTGTTGTGGTACCTCTATTGGTTCTCTTTCATGGATTCCACCACCAATTATTGCCTGTGATTTCTGAGCCATTACAACCACAAACTGTTGGGTTCCAATCCCTACCATTTCGGGTTGTAGTTCCGGTAGGATGTCATTCTGTCGATGCCTCTCCTCTTCCGCGTCCCTGTTCCTTCTGCGTAGAACCATTCTAAAAAAATATGTCTTAGATGAAGAAACATGGTAATATTTAAATGATATAACATTTCAAATTCAACATAGAGTGAAAATAAATTATGGTATTCAATTAACATCACTCTATCCCCAAAAGTTATCTAAAACCTCCTCTGATACCAACTACAAGGACCTGACCTTATTACATAAATAATCTTGAATTTAGTCAAGAAAACACTTCCTTTTACATTGATTATCTTTTCATGTTTAGAGCTTTAGAGAATTGGGAAAATACAATCATAACGTAACACATTATTACATAGTGGATACCATAAAAACAATTTCCATTTTTTATAAAAAAAAATAAAACATTAAAACTTAAACATGACTTATTAAAAATTCATCAACGTTTAACATTGATTCCTTCTTTGCCTTATACATCCATTAACCAGTGAAAATTATTTAAAAAACAATGGATTAGCACGAATGATCCGTAAGACATGAAAATAAAGGAATGAGCACATTAGTCCATGAATACTCGTAACGTATCAAAACATTTTCTAAAGACATGCATGTCTCCCATATATATGTCCCTTGTGTGACATGAGATTTAAACAAGATCCACACAAAAATGATAACATAAATATAATAATAATCGTATCTTGAGGCATTGCTTATATAATATTGTAACTATTCTTGTCTACCTTATAATCTGTAACCCTCACGGCTACCTTACATTGTGTAACCATTGGAGTTACACATGGAGTAACCATACGGACGACCTCCAACATACTAATACCCAATGCATTGGAGGGAGATATAGGTACCACCATTCTTAATAAATAATTTCCAATAACCAAAACATAATCATACAATATGTATAATTCTATAAAAAACAATTCATTGGAATTCCGTAAAACTAAATTTAAAAATAGGATTTGTAAAGAAAAGCCTCTTAAAAAATTCTTATAATTGAATTGAGACATAATAGAGTGGATGGATTATGTATATTTACTATAAATAAATATAATAAAGCATAATATATACAGAACCCATCACAAAAACAATTTAAATAGCACATAAATATTGAAGTATAAGGTTAACCCAAAGAATGGAAATTGGGGTATGAATTCCCTTACCTCGGGTTTGTCTTAATTAAAACATGTTTAAAACTCCAGTATAATGGTTAAAAGAGTGTTTATTAGTATTTTAATGAAACATTTTCATGTTTATAAAATTTTATTTTTTCATTTTATAACATCATTTCATCCTTTAATTTTTAGTATTTTTGTTCTTGCATAGTTTTTGGGTGAGTTCTTAACATGATTTCCATGATTGGTTCATGGTGGATGTTCTTGTCTATCGGAAGTGAAATTCCATAATTGGAATGGAAAGGTATATACATATTTCTAGTATCATAATTAATACCATTTATCATTTTGGTTTTTAATATGATAATGATTTATTATTTAAAACATTAATGATGTTCGTTTAGATCATTTTAGTGGTTCTTTGATAATAACAACATTGTTTTGTCTTATAAATTAGAACTATGAGTAGAAAATAATTCCAGAACCTTGGGTGAGTCATAAAACATATATAATAACCGTTTTCATCCATATAAATGGTTTCATGAACAAACATGAAAGAAATAATGGTAATTGAAATCGCATCGTCCGCGATGTTGGTAGTTTGACACATAACAGAAAATGTTTTTATTCCATAAATAAGTGGGAGATGAGAAAAATAATGATGAGTAATTTTACATTAACATGATAACATCCATAATATACCTTATTTATGGATATTTCATTCCTCTTTGGTAAGGAGATATGAAGAAACAATAAGGAAGGAAATCGAAATAAATTAATAAGTGAGAAATCTCTTACAAAAATTCGGAAGCATGATGGCTACACAACATGGTTTCATAAAATATTAAAAATATAGGGGACAATGGTAACCCATAGAAAAATGAATCATAATATAAATTAGATCATGAATAAGAAGGAAATAAGAACATTTTATGGAAAAATTAAAGTTCTACCACATAAAAGAGAACTTGAATGGGAAACGAAATAAATTGAGAATTTTCTAACCCTGTAGAGCAACCCTTAGAACATGAAGGTTGGAACCATGGGGGCCTGGGGAAACCTTGGACAGACTAATTGGAAGGTAAGGTGGCCAGATAATCTTTTATGTAGAATTGGGAATGAATTCAATGAATGGAAGAGTTAGTATTTACAGGAAAACTGAGGGAATATTTTAATAATTTTCAAGGGACACCTCATGAGTGGTATTTGAAAAACCATGTGCTTCCCCATGGTATAAGATACTTGAGGCACCTCACATCTTATTTAACTATTCAAAAGTCCACCATATTTATGAAATCATTAGTATATCATTAATGATGTCATTAACACACTAAAACAAAAAACTGTATTTTTTACTATTCATTGACAAATCAACTGTTTCAGAAAAAATCACAAAATTCACCATAACCATTTATCGAGGTGTAGATTTCAAAAAATGGAGAACATTTTTTGAAAATAATTTTATAAATATTATTATTTTAATTTTTAAATAAAATCATTCTTTATTCAAAAATTAACAATTCTAATTCTATAACTACTTCTATAAAACAAAGAAAAATTAAACAGGATGATATTATCTTAAATCCTTAAAAAAATAAAAGAATAATAAAATTTACTATTCATTAGGGTCATATTACTATTCATATTACTATTTACAAGGGTATGTTACTATTCACCTAAAAAACAGGTTGCTTCCAATAGACCCCAATTAACATACTAAACATAATTATAGATGACAGTTTCTTGAAATTCAAAACACAGAAGTTGAAAATTTTTGTTTTAAAGGCTAGTTAAAAATATCTACTTCATAAAAATTTCCATGCATTTAAATATATTTTTAATAAAACATGGGGTGTTATAGATATGTTCAATTGAGAACTCAACCTCTTGGTTTGAAGGAACACAATGGAACTCTTCGAGGAATACATCAGTGTAATCCGTCACGGTGGGAATGTATTCAAGAATGATTCTATCCTTTGTCCCAATCATTTGATCTAAATATGATTTCTCACAAGGAAGCAGTATCCAAACTTGAGATGATGATTCTAAAGGAGACTCATCATCCTCCTAACACTTGAAAATAATCGGAGGACGCTTCGTGATGTGAAAATTGATCTTCATTTCCCGACAATTGATTTTGGCCTTGTACAAAGATAGCCAATCCATACCCATTATAGCGTCAAACTCCACTAAAGGAAGTATGATAGGATTTTCTAGGAGGTTCTGTCCACAAACATTAACCGAGGAGGAGTTATAATCCATGGATGCAATAATTTCTCCATTCGTTGTTCTCACAGATAACATTGCCTCAAAATTTTGAGGTGGTGTTTGAATAGATCTACTAATCTTTCAAGGTATGAATGAATGTGTAGAACTTGAATGAAGTATTATGTTCTCTATTCTTGAATGAATAACAAGCATACCTATCACAACATTGTTTTTATGATCCACCTCAGCAGTAGTGATAGCATAATCCTTTCCTTGTTTCCTTTGAGGATGTTGTTTATTGCCTTCAAAAACCCTCAACTAAGGGAAATTGTTCTCATAATTCCCAAGATAATTTCATTTTTAACACTGCACTACAGGCTTAGTGCTGATCTGAACCATCCATTATTCTTCAACATTAGCAGGATTTTTTATATCCCTTAGGCAGTTCTTGGCCAGATGACCAAACTTTCCGCGTTTTAATAAATTCTTGGTTCCCTTCAGAGAGTCACCAAGATGCTTCTTCCCATAATTTTTGCAAAGGGGAAGGTGAGGCTTCTTTCCATCATGGTATTTTTTTGATGAACCACCCATGTTGTTCTCCATTTTCCACTTCTTGTAACAAGACACATGAGTCCACCAAGAGTCTCCAATATCAATTTAAACCTTGAGTGCACAACGGAAAATCTCCTCAAACCTTTTGAAGTCTCGAATCACCAACACATTCCGTAGATTCATCTTTAGTACACCAAAGAAGCAATCCCCTTTGATTTCGGTGTTCATGACAAAGCCACATGCGTACCTTGCCATCCTTGTAAATTTCGCTCCATATGCCTCGATGGACTGGTCTTCCTTATGAATGAGTCCAAGGAACTCTCTTTCCATCTTGAGACAGAGGGTTTGAGGGAAATATTTTTTGAAAAACATCCTCTTTAATTCCTCATATTCTATGGAATCAATTTCCTCTTGGGGAATTGTATTCTTGATCAGTTTCCACCACTAATCGGCTTCCCCATCAAAACGATAGACAGCCAGTAAAAATTTCACTTATTCTGAGCACTTGAGGACACAAAAAATATTTTCCATGGAGTTAATCCATTATTCTACGGGGAGGGTATCAGAAGAATTCCAAAACATGGTATGCCATTTCCACATGATGTATTATATGACAAAATTCTCTTTCCTTGGAGGAGGGGGATGTTCCACCTAATTCAAGTTATTATTTATAACTCGAGCCAGTTGAGAAAGTACTCCAATGTGGTTTTGAGCACCCACTTCCGTCACATCAGGCATGTCATTATGGCAGTCGTCACATTTCCTATCACAATGGTTGTTGGAACATGTTCTTTTATATCCCTCCATTAACAAATAAAAAGAACGTATAATTAGATGTCTTGATTACATTACTATTGAGCATAAAAGAAACATTGAACATAAGAGTATGAACATATAAAGAAGAATAATATCCTGATTTGTGATTCCTTGGGTTAATATCTAAGTTATCCTCGATCTATTTGTTATTATATATTCTTAAGTGCTTCTTTTTGTCCAATAATTACGGTTTTTACTAAGCCTGTGGATCTACAAGAGCATATCCCTCATGAGTGTCGTAACCAATAGTACAACAAGTCCCGTTATCGTGCACCAGTTCCCGTTGAGTCTAGCTCAATGTGGGGTTTTCAGATTTTACCCCTAGATACACCTATGCAAGAGACACCTCTACCAGCTCGTATCCAGATAGGGATGTATTAACTGGAATAACCACTTACTCTATACTCACCAAAATGTAGGACTATTTTCATACACATTGTCTCGTACATATGGTTCTCACTAAGGTACTCTATTATTAATCTCCAAAAATAACTAGACCATCCTCTGATACCAACTATAGTGACCCAAGCCTTTTACATAAAATAGTTAATGATTTTATGAATATTTAATCATTAGAGTGCAAGCCAAGGATCATTATGTCTGGTGTCTTGGAAGACTAGTGACATATTACAGAAGACATGGGGATATAAACACTTCTTTATTTAATCTCCATATAAAGCTTCTAACTTACTTTGGGCCATTAAATCTTCATTTGGTACCCTAGGGAACACATGAAGAATGGGATGAGCTAAAAATCCTAGTAAGGGAATGAACATTAAGATACATCTCAAGAACATGAGTTAGCAGGCCTGACATAATGATATCCAAAGCATGAAAAAAATAAAATTATTTAATATAGGCATGGAATCATATAAACATGGAATCATATAAATGTTATATAATCATAAAACATTTATTTAGTACGGGTCAAGGCTAACCGCCAATCCCGTTTCACATCTCATATCATAAGACTTATCATTACCCAATGCATTGAAGCGCTATATGGGCATACCCATCTCAACATTTTCATGAATATTCTTTCCACATAAATATTCTTACAACATAAATCTTTCTTCCACTTGATCAATCATACATAATAAATTGTTCATAAATATAAGGTTATCCATTGAAAAAAAATTGGGTACTACAATCATGACCTAAAGATTAACTAATGAGTGTATCATGAAACTGTCCATGGAAGAAAGGTATAGACGTTCATAAGGTAATTTAAGCATAAAACATGGTAGGTGGTAATAAATATAAGTGACATCACATAAGAAATGTATTTTAGAGACATTATCATTAAAAAAAATTTCTACGGTTTTAAGGAAAATACTATAGAGAATTTAAAATAGTAAAGAAGAAATTATTTTATATAAAACCAAAATTGAACCAAGATGGTTTTCATAAGAAAAATTCTGATTTTAAAAGGAAGACGGTGACGTAAAACTGAAGAAAGAGTTCACTTGAAATTAGGGGTGTCCAGACCTGACCCGACCTGACCAAACTGACGTGACCTGATCGGGTTGGGACGGGTCGGGTTGGGTTAAAAGCTTTATACCACGGGTTGGGCCAGGTTGGGTTATATCATGGTCGGGTTGGGTCAGTTCATGGGTTGGAAATAAATTGACCCTACCCTACCCAACCAACCCGACTATTGTGAGTCACCTCTTAAGACATCGCCCCCTCCCTCTGCCTCTCGACCCAATTCCCCGTCACCCTCACCCCAGACCGCTGGATTTCTTCTTTCCTACACCATCCATTGAGTCCATTCCATCTCCCACAATTACATGAATAATATATTAGTCACATATATTATTGAATCTTCGTAGACATTTCTAAGACAAACATAAAATATATTCAAAGGAATCGAGACATGTGAAATCAGCAGAAAAACAATGCCCAATCAACAAACAAAAACATGAAGATAACTGGATTTCATTTGGTTTAGCTATGAAAACTAAAGAACAAGAAAAAACCAAAGTATGATATAACAATTTTAACGATTAAGTGATCCGAAGGTGGAAGATAAACTATGAAAACAACCATTGAACATCTCCCTCACCCTCACCAGTCCAATGTATCCACCGTGTCGCAACTGCATGTACCCCATGCCTCTGCCACCACCTCCATCTCCATCGTGACTGGGTGTGGTACCTAATATATCGGTGTCAGGAACTACCCCATTCCAATCACCCTCTTATCCTCACCTTGAACATCTAGAAACCATGATAATTACATACATGCAAGCTAATCACATCATAACATCGAGTCACATACCGACATTTTTTTGGGTCGATTTATTACAGTAAAGAGGATGCGGGTGTACCCTAGTGTGGTGAAGAAGATGAAGAAGAAGAATATGTAACCTGATCAACCCATGGGGAGATATTCAAAAAAAGAACTAAACAGTTTTTTTCATAACCCAGTCAACCTATGGGTTGGGATCATAAAAAATTACCAAACAGTTTTTTCACTTAACCTGATCAACCTGACGCGACCCAACCTAATTTGAGACGGGTTGGGTCAAGTTGGGTCTGAATTCAAAAACATATCTGACATAACCCAACCTGACCCAACATATTTTTCGTGGGTCGGGTCCAAAATAGGTGTCAACCCGACCCAACTTGACCTATGGACTCCGCTACTTGAAATTGGGTAAAAGTTCGGGAAATTCCGTTAAAAAGAGTGTGATTATTAGGAAGTATCGGGGAGAGATTAATTTAAAATTATGTATATCTCCAAAAGAGAATGAGTTACTTTTCTTAGAACATGATTTTGGAGCATATAAACAAAATTTTTTTGTTCTTCATAAAATGAAAAGACATCTATATTTTGGTAAATGGAATGATAGAGGAACCCGAAGGAATAAAAGAAGTTGGGTAGAATCCATTATTATTTATCGGTATGGTATCAGCTGTAACTAAGAGGTATTTAGGAGATATATAATGGGTTTTTCATCACTTATAAAAAATTAGGGAAGTATGGAGAAGGTGTATATACATACCCCATTACTTGGTATTACTCAAAAAGGCATAACATAGTGAACAATCATGATTAAGAGTGAAAAGGGGAGGATCCCTTACATTAAATACGTTGGTGTTCTCCACATGTTATTAACGATCTGAATAAAAAAATTGGGCTTATTAATTAATAATTCATGAACCTCTTATATATTCAATTTATTTATTATAACCATTTTTAGTTCATTCAATGATTTTTTTTATTAGTTACAAGGTTCAATTTCATTGTTCAGGCTCCGTTGTTTACTTGGCTTTAAAAGATGGTTCAAATATATTCATGTTTGGATTATAATCAAGATGAAAGTGGTTGTCCAGAATTGAAGTTATATTCATTAGGTCATATCCAGGAGATTTTATTGTTTTAATTTTAATTAGATTACTTAGTGTGAAGTTAAAATATTATATATATATAACCATAGTGATAACCGTTTTTTTTAATCGGTGAATTTGATTACAAAAAATGGTTTTTTCTTTATATCTTAATTCCATTGGTACAAAAGGATTACAGAACAAAAAATACAATATATTAAATATATAATAATCTGGTTCAACTATAACTGAAATGGTTTCATGAACAGAATTAAGGATAATAATAGAAATTGATAAATAGTTGTCCTTTAACGTGCTAAATTATCACATCTCAAATAGTGCTTTCATTTATTTCAATTAAATCTGTGGGGAATGGAGAAAATATAATGAAATATACAACTTGAATTATGACATTCCAATACATGATTGTTACTAGATTTATCATACTATTATGGTGAAGGGAGGTGAGGAATGAAATAAAAAAGAAAAGAACATAAAAGAACAAAAAAAAGAAACTAGGAAGAGGAATTTACCTCTTGAGACTTCCTTCTTTGAAAACCTCTTAAAGGGAGAGGATTTGGTATTTTGAAGAGGCTGAGAGCTTTTGGAAGTGGTGGAGGAACTTGGGAAGAGAATTGGGCATAATAATGGAATGCCACAAGGATTGAGAGTAGTAGAGCGAAGAGGGAGTGAAGGGGGGTTTTTATAGTGGAGGAGAGGAGAGATTTCATAATATTATAATAATTAAATTATTATTTCATCCCATGAAAAGGAATAATAAGTATTCCAGGACCATGAATAGTGATTGTATCATGTGTTCCTAAACCATGTGGTCTTCTATCAGTAGAACATCATCGATGACTCAATTAATCCATTATTTAGCATTTATAGTGAATTATCATATTCTACTATTTATAAACAAATAAATTATTTTAGAAAAATCCCAAAAATTCACCCTCACCATTATTCGACATGTAGAATGCAAAAATGAAGTCTATTATTGAAAAATAATTTTCTAAATATGACTGTTTTATCATTTAATTAAAATAATAATTTATAATCAAAACTATTTTTAAAACATTCATTAACTTCTTCTAAACAATATGTATATCGTACTTCCAACTTGAATTTTATTTTTATACCACCACAGGTGATGTTACTATTCATTAGGGTATATCACTATTCATAAAGGTATGTTAATATTCATAAGGTAAGTTTATATTCACCGAAAAATATTTTTGTTTTTTTAGACTCCAAAAAACAACTTGAACAAAACCGTGTGTCATATTTTCCAAATTACAAACACAGAATTGAAAATAAAATGTTTAAAGGTCACTTATCACATAGTAGATCATTATTTTGTGTTTTCATGTGATTATATGACATAATTATAAAAAGGGAATTTCGATTGAAAACCATTGGGTCGTTATAATGCGGTTCTATAAAAATATTCGCCCAAATCTGATACACACTGACTCCTTCATGAAAATTTCCACACAAGGATAAATTACCAATGCCCTTATCGAATGGAAAAGAGATGTGAATCACAATATCCCATGATTACGACAGCTTCCATCTAATGTCCATACATACACTATTTATTGTCAACAAAGAGTCCCCATTCACCACTAGTTATTCGATTAAAATTGATTGGGATGGTCCCATTTATGTTATATGCATCAGTAATTTGTAAAAGAAACCAATAGTCGCCCCTTATATTGTAGGAAAAGAAAAATCCAGGGAATGTTTTTGAATAACATAGGTGAATTCATACCTGGTTTTATTCGTTCATAATGTACAGTCTGAATAGAACCATGATGGGACACGGGGCGACAATTATTGAACTGGGGTAGTAGAGGTTGATCGAGGAGAGGAACTGGCATGGACAATGGTATGTTGGGAGAGGGGTAGTCGATTAGGGAGGCATAGAGGTAGAGCGGTGGTAGTGGTGGTGACCGATCGTGGAGGCGCAGAGGCTGAATGGTGGCGGGGGAGACAGATAATTTGGGATGCGTGTAGGCTTAGCTGTGGTGGGGGTGGCTTGGGAGGCCGAGCGGTGGTAGGGGATGTAGTCAATCAGGGAGGTGCGAAGGTAGTGTGTGCCATCAGGCGAGGGAGGAGGCGAGGGTGGGGAATAGGTTCCTAGGTTTGGGGAATGGGGGTCAGGGGGAATGGGACGAGTGGTAAGGGTAATGAGGCGGGGGTGGGGTGGGGGTGGGGTCATAGGGTTGGGGAAGGGGGGTCACAAGGAACAATATGGGTTTCTTTGAATTTAGGTGTTTTACTTTTTTTTCATATATGGTGGTCTATTTATATAAATATTCATAAATTTTTTTCATATATGGGATTGTGTTTATATATGTTTATATATATAACTCCATTTCTTTTTTCATATATTGGTTTGTGTTCATATGAATATGTATATATTTATATATAAATTCATACAATTTTTTCATATATGGGTTTTTGTCTGTATATATAAACATAAATATTATATATGTATAAATTCATAGCTTTATTTATTATATATATATATATATATATTACCTATTACAAACAAATCTAAATGTGATTAAAAAATAACCATAATTGAGTAATATTTTTTACTATATATATATATATATATATATTCATTTTTTAGTAAAATGGTTGATATAATTGAATAATTTATTTTAACATATTATTATATAGGTATAATATTTGGTGGTAATAATAATTAATAAAACATATTCATTTATTGGTAAATCGAAAGTTGGTATAATTATAATAAGGAAACAGATTTAAATGTTGGAAAAATATTTTTTGGTATTGAACTACTAATATAAACAAGTATATATGTTGGTAAAAAAATATTAGTACCTATAGTTAATGTCAACAAAATTTTATATCTATTAGAATTAATAATTTTTACAAACAGGTGCATTATGTATCTGTAATTTTCTATTGGTAAAGTTCACTTTTATTGTAGTGGCAACATTGTGATCCAAAAATCATGTTTACACTAGGTGAATCTTAACATTAGTTGGTGTAGGTCATAAGTTAGTAAATATTAAAAGGTTCTAATCATAAATAAAATAATAAAATTATTTTTATTTTATTTTATTGTCCTAATAACTAAATAATGGTGAGTCAAATTGGAAATATTTTACAACAATTGGATTTTTAATGTGACTTCAAAAATAAGTAGGGGCGAAAATTGAATAAAGTAGGTCAAATACGAATTATAATTTTTTGATATTTTACGGAGAATAAAATAAACATAAAAATAGTATTTTATTTATTTTTGATGTTTCCAAATAAAGAAGTGACATCGGGATGCAATAATTGTGAATCTCATTTTCTATCATAATTGAAATATTTTTATGGCGATGAAATACATTTTCTTTATTTATTTCATTGATAGGGATACATGATTAGATTCACAATCCTTTAAAAATTCCCAACATGCTATGGAGAAGAAATGCATTTTAATATATTCTAGTTGGAGAACAAATAACATTAATGAGTTGATTGATCATGATCTCTTGTGGAAAGATTTATGATGATGATGACAGTTTATCACCAATCGATCAAAACTCTAGGTAAGTTTAATTATGTGGTATTTCATTCCTATTCATACATTGTAATGAAAAACACGGTCCAGCTCACAAACACATTGATATGTGGTTCAATATTTCTTGGGGGATGGGAATTTTGATGCTGGGTTTTAGTAGAAGAATACTCTATGTGAATACAATGGCTTCATTTCCCTTTTTCTAATGGGATGAATGAAAACCTAAAATAACAAGGAAAAAGTTCATTCTATGAGATTTTTTGGATAATTATTCTATCATTATTCTTTCAATATTCAATAGAGAACCACCATGGTCGTGACACATTTTTTCTGTAGGTCCAAAATGCGGTCAAACCCCTAATGTGATTGTTACAAGGATCGAAGGAAAAATCCGTGAAGGCGATAACTAGAGGATTGAAATGATGCCTCTATCTTGATAAATAGAGCACCATAATGATGGTGGAAACCAACAGAATATTGGGTGTTAGGATCATGAAGTAGTTTAATGTGGTGTGGCCAGCTGACAATAGGCCACCGGATGGGAGACACCAAGAGGGGGATGAGACTTTGGTGGCATATTCGTGGGTGGTTATCAGGAGCTGCTACCAGTAAAGGCGTGATAATGGTGAGCTGGAGATGCATTGGGCATTTAGTCAGTAAGGAAGATTCACTCGGTATTAGGACACATGTGAGGAGTTGGGCCAGCCCTGTGGATGCGGACTAGCACCGGGTGACCCCATTCCTCAGGGAAGTGACATGGATAAAAATCATGTTAGTCAGACCACGAAAAACTAGGGTCGTCCATACTAGGTTGGATGAAATTGTCATGTGCACACGAATTGGTCTGGAAGAACAAGGCCACATCACCTGCCTAATTAATAGGTGCACACAACATTATGGGGTTTTTTCGGGCATGACTAATTAGATAGTTCGGAATTTCATAGCCTAACAGGGCCATATCTGTTTGGACGAACTAAGTCGGGTCAAACCCACTCCCAATGGGGCTATTTTTACAAAAAAGATCATCTCATTCAAAAATTGTGTGCATTTGAAGAGATGTATGTGGTATTGGGACCCTTTCTCTGAGGCAGTTCTTTTGAGATATACTATAGGGCATTTAGTGTGGACCTATGTAGCTACATATTTTTCCTTCGGTTCATTTTTCGAGGGTTTATTACAAAATTATTTCCACTTCACTTCATAGAAAACCCCTCTATAGTTTGAGTTCCAGATAGAGTTCTGAAATCCATCTTTGTTACTATAGCAATCCTCTATCACATGTGATAATAATTTTTAAAAAAATATTTATGTAAAGTCCAAGAACATGGCATTTATCCTATATTTAGTGGGTCTCATTGGTATTATTGTCAGTATCCTTTGTTTAAGAAACCTACGGTATGAGCTACATTGGTTGGGTTATCAGTACTATCTGAGAATAAGTACCTTCATTGTGGAATAATACATATTTGGTTTTCTGTATTCTCTATAAAGAATCCCCTCTCTGTATATCCTGACCTTGACTTGTGTATTTCACTTTAGGTAGGGCCCAAATTTGTTGGACCTATTTGCAAGAGTCTTTGATGACATCAAAGCTTGGGGAATGAGTTATTTTGGAATGATAATGCCTCGAGAAGAATATTGTGTCTAATGATTAGTTGTCATATTGGGAAACTATGTCTTAGCATGATTGAATGTCTCTAAAAAACTTTGTGATGTATCGAAACCAGGTGTTCTTTTCGATAATTTTGTTACAACTGTTGTACATTCTTACTATCAGATAGATATAGGAGTTAGATCTTTTACAAAAACATGCTATGATCAGGACCATATTGAAGAACATAGAGGATACCTTTAAGATTGATGTCCTTTATAAGTATACCAAGATGTTATTGTTATATGTGTGGTAGACATATTCTTATGCTGAGCTGAATATATCCTCTTAGTGATGTTTTCTTTGTGGTTTTAACATTTCTTATCAGGGTGCCCATCTCATTATTATTTTACACAAACCAAAAGAGTCTACTCCAACATGAGTCATGACAAGTCCTGAAGATCGATTCTCTTATGGATTCCATGGTGGAACATGTCCAAGTGGTTAATATAGTGACAAGCAGAAGAGGTGTGCTTATACACCTTCAAACATGTATTTTGTACCTACCCATCATGTATGGTTTTCTGCCGAGAACTTTCAGGAACTTTTACCATTATACTTTTTCTATTTTTTGGGATTGTATTATTTCCCTGTTTGTATTCAATTTTATATCATTTTACTTTATATTGGTATCTTAGTGGTATGAATAATTGTTTACATAGTGTTTTTAGGTTCATAATTTTTTCATGGAGATGTTTTAATGTGTATAGGTATATAGGAAAATGAATCCCAATTTTTGGAAATGTGTACTAGGTGAAACTCGCCAGTAGTATTGATCAGCCTTAAGGGCCAAGAGTCTATGTGTTAGGGTTTTTGTAAATAGTGTTAAATGTTTCGAGTTCAGAATTCAGGTATGGGAATATTGTGTTGGTTCCAGAACTGACTTATCAATACACCAGGACCCTAAATTGTTTTTTTCATCTCGGTAAATGAATAAACTAGTTGCTGGGGGAAAATTAATATTCATGCATCATGTAAGAATGATATTTTTTTCTTATTTTCCTTATTGTGTCGTCTCACATGGTATTCAATCTTGAACACAATACATCTTGTTTTACATCATGATTCATCCACATAGATAGCCAACTAGTATTCCACAACATGATCACATGGATTATCTTTGGGGTAACCAGATATTGGAAAATATATTTTTACCATGACAATCACCTATCGGTGGTTTACTATCTATACCCCCACAATTTGAGTATCACATGTTACCAACAATATCATCAGATTAGATGAATAGTATTAGTGAACATCATGAGTTATAGAATCATATACCCTTTATCTTTCATGGTGAGACTAACACTCAGGTTGTTGAGGATAGGCAATAGGTGTTAAAATAGTTTTCCATAAATTCATGGAACCCACAGATCATATAGTGTTTCTAGCGGTGAGCCTTCTATGTGGCTTGTAAGGGGGATGGTGGGTTTTAGATTACCCAATATTTTTATGAGTTGACTCTTACAAGGACATTGTATGAGAATATATAGATAATTATTACTCACCTTAAATGTTAAGGGCTATGTATGCCCAATATCTTCTATAGTGCTGGTAGGACGACATGTCAGTATTTCAGTATTCATTGAGGCGTACGAATATTTACTAATACTCGATGAATATGATGCATGACCAGTTCTTTAGAGCTCATACCTTCTCGAATGATGTGTTCAGAGACACTCGAGCAAACATTATTTCTCGGTGCATTCATACATATTCTATGGTTCTAGAGAAAACCCTTATGGTTTAAAGTCCATTAGCTAAATGGATACTTCCAGTGAATGAAAGTAATGGGAAATCAGGGGCATGGACCATGGGATCACGAATCCCACATCAGTCTCTGAGAATAGACATGTGAGACATTTTGGGGTGTTTTCCCAAGATAAGAAATCTATTTCTATGAACTCATAGGGTATGTCCAATAGTCCTTGAGAGGAAATTATTTTCATGTGACGGCTGGTGAAATCTCACTAGAGATTGTCCATCCCATCATACTACTAGTAAGGAAATAGTGGATTGGACATCGAGGTAGAGACAATGAGTGGAATAGTTTGATCTGTAGGAAAACATACCTGGAAGATGAGCATGGAGTGAAGCATGATGTGGTATACATATCGACATGTTTCCACCAATACCCCTTTTGTTCTACACTAGGCTTATGATCTATAAGAAAATGGAGGGGATAAATACACATTGTCAAGGAATATGACCTATGGGTTTCTAAAATGATTTCAGGTACAGTCTATGCCTACTATTAGTTTTTTTTATTAATATACATAGGTTAAAATCATTATTTCTTATCAATATTCTTGTTTGAGATCTAGAGTTTCTAGTTAATCCTTTTAAATGAACCTTACGCATATAGATACCTAGAAGAGGTGACACGATAATCAAATATATGAATAATGTTTGATATGACCCTTGAGGTGAGAGTTTCAATTGGTTCCTCTTGGTGGAATCATCGAGGCCTTACGATATCATTCATGGTATGGTTACTGAGAGTTCTTGATCAGATTGATTGTTTTAGAAAAATGGTACAGTATGTCAATAAATATGGAATGTTGATTTCCTTGGTTTCTAAAAACAGAAATCATGAATCCATGGGATTGATTCATTCATATTATGGTGTAGGGGATCACTTATTGGTTGACTAGCCTTACCCTCAAAGAAATAGATGTTAGGAGTTTTCATGCATCGGAAAATAGTGGCAGAGTATGATCAAATATTCTTAGATGATGTTCCATTATTATCTCCCCATAGTGAGATAGACTTCTGCATTGTTTTACACCTCATAATGGAATATATATCAGCATCAACATATCAGATGGATTCTGCTGAGCATTATGATCTGATGGTAAAATTTTAGGAATTATATAGGAAGGCCATAGTAAGACCCATTGTTTTAGGTTATGTATGAATTACCGGAACATTAACCATGTAAGCTTAGAGAATGAGTTCCCACAGTAATCAATAGATAGACTCATTGATCAATTGATATAGAGTATGATGACCTCCATAATCTTGAGTTATCCAGAGGAGGGATTTTAGAATGAAGTGTTTTATGATTAATTAGGGATAAAATATAGCTGTTTTCTAATAGAGAGGCAAGTGGTGATTTCCTATAGTTCATGCCAAATGATACCACATAAGCAATACTACCTGACCCATGATCTTGAGTAGGCTAGATTTATCTTCACATTGAAGATTTTGTGACACTATGTGATGGGAAAATAGTTCACCATTTACAATGACCACATGATTATCAAGTATGTCTTCAAACAAGAAGATTTTAACTTTATATTGGGGTGTTGGATAGTGTTCCACACGAACTATAACATTGTGATATTCAATAATCATAGAAAGGGTAATGTGGTGGATGATTCCCTCTACAAGATATTGAGTTCCCTGCAACAGAACAAGGAATGCGAGTAGTAGGACATGTCATAGATATCCTTTGAGGATGTTTATAGATAAGAATTTCCATAGTTGATTGTAGTTTCTTCTCTACTCTTACAGTGAGTCAGTGAGGGAGAACATAGAGACACTGACTGTGAGATTACATGTGTTAAAATTTATGTGGGGTATTCCACTTATAGATATTCAAAAGGTGGGGAGAACATAATTCTATTTAGAGGTCACATAGTTTTTCCAGCGGAGTTACAATAAGAAGATGTAGAGGGATATTCAAATATCCCCTTTTCGCTTTATCTGATGGAGGATAGTTATAACCAGATCTCTGACTTTTGTTTTGGTGGCTTAGGATAACGAAGATAGTGGAAGAGTACTTTTCTCAGTGCCTCAATTGCAGCAATAGAAGGCATAAAATCAGCTTCCTTTGGGCATTACATGCCCATATGAAGTGTCGTAGTGGATGTGGTATGGGATATCGATGGAATTTGTAATGGGTTAACCATGAATGTACAGGGGATGAAATCCCATCTGGGTGATCATTGACTGACTCAAAAAGTCAACCCACTTCCCCCTATCCAAGATAAGAGATTAGTAGAGGGCTTGGGATGCCTCTAAATTAAAGATATAGATCAAATTCACGGGGTACCCTCGAAGATCGTTTCAGAAAAGGATTCTCATTTCACGTTCTAGTAATGGAAGATGACATAAAAGGTGTTTGGGACTCTGTTTCATCTGTTCATGACATTTCATCCACATATGGAAGGCCAGACATAGAGGATCATCTAGTTCCTAGAGGACATGCTATGTGATTGCATCCTAGTCTTTGGCCATAGTTGGGAGGATCACCTACCATTGGTGGAGTTTGTGGACACCAATAGCTACAAACACACCATTAACAGGTCAACATTCAAGCCTTTTATTAGTTTACATGTATGTCAATTATATCCTAGATAGACCCTATGAAGTCATCACTCATGGTCCCATAGATGGTACAGGCTTCCACTGGGAAGGTTCAGATCATCTGGGAGTGTATGAGGACTACAAGGGTTAGACAATAATCATATCCATCTAGGAGAAAAATGCCCTTGGTGATCAAGGATAGAGACCATGTTCTCTATCAGGTGTCTCCTAGATGTGGATTTCTTACACATGTTGTATCTGAGGATGTACATGCATGATACATCCCATATTATCGACTAGGGTGAGGTGGGAATTGATGACAAGGTGTCATTTTTAGATTACTGAATAGAGATAGAGGATATTCATGAGTGAATCCTTTATGGGAGTTTGATTCCTCTCATGTGTGTTCAGTGAAATCCTCTTAATATTGGGGAGGGAACTTATATGTGGGAGGATCAGATTCATTCCTAGAATCCTTATATTTTTCATTATTAGTCTTTGTTTTGGTTTTTAGGGATGTAAAGCCGTATGTTCAGAAGGATTTAATGACACTAATTACATTCTAATTTATTTAAGTAATTTAATTTGTAAAATTCTAAGACTTATCGCAAAGACGGCGTGTGATTATGAGGACCAATGTGCCCAAAATTGTTCGATGAAAACTATGAAATTTTTAATAGGGCACTAATGTGGTTTTCCAAAAAAGTGGTATAACTTCTAAATGGGTGACAAAATTATATATCAGAGGGAAATATTGTGTTTCGAATGGTGGGTTTACCCTATTCGCAACTTCGCATTAGTCACCATGTGTCTTCAGCGAAAAAACCAAAAAAGGACATATCCATAAATAAAATAATAAAATAATATTATTTTCTTCTAAAATCATAATAAATCAAAAAATTTAATTCAATTTGGAAATCCAAGACCACCGTTGAGTTCTCAATGTGGCGTTTTACTTAGGCAGGGCCTAACAATGTCCAGCACAAGTCGACTGCGAATGATATCTTCTAGGCATTTTAATGGATAATAAATTAAAAAGAAAATTATATTTAATTTTTCTTATGCATCATAGTGTCGTAGTGACACAATGATGCCACCATATAGAAACCAATTATCATTCATAATTGAAACAATCCATATATGCTGATTATTTTTATTTTTACTGATTTATAGGGATAAGAGATTAGATTAAAAATAATCGGAGAAAATCCCTAAAATATCTAAAGAAGATAACAATTCGAAAAAACTCTCCTAGGAAAATTACAAATTATAAAGAGATGTAGGAACAAGATTTCTCAAGGTTGGATTATCGACAATGAAGGTCATTAATCAAATATCAATCTGAACTATAGTTACAGTTTAATTCTATGTGGTTTATTTCTTGTTCATACATACTAATTACGAACGTGGGCTAAACCAAAAACAGGTTAATCCATGGGAAAATCATTCATACAGGATGGATATTTTATATTAGGGTTTTAAAAGGAGAATAATTTATATGAATACTATTATTTCGATTCTCTTTTTCTAATAGGATGAACGAAGGATAAAATAAAAAACCCAATGTTCACTCTTCAAGTGTTCTTGGAGAATTATATTATCATTGTTCTTGTGTCCTCAAAAAAACCATTGTGGCCGAGGTAAATTTTTTAGGGAGGATCCAAATATGTTCATATCCATGGATTGATAGTGAGAAGGACCGAAGGCCAAATAAGTGACGTTTGCGAACCGAGGACCACTAGGGTTCCTCCTTCCCCCAAAAAATAGAGTAGTCAGATGATGGTGGAAACTAGTGGACGATGGACCAGTGGTAGCTGGAAGCCATCAATGAGAAACTAGGTGGCCAAAGAGAACATGGAATCATAGATGGAGGTATCAACCCATACCCACATCTAGGCTGGCCGCGACTGAAGCGAGCTGGCGACGCGGAGGGCACGACATTAGACAGGGGGAAGTTCATGGTCTGGGACCACATGGGAGTAGGATGGACTAACATGCTGTTGTGAGTTGGCACCTCAGGTGACTGATTGGTGAGGCGTTTGGTGACCATGTCAGCTGTAAAGGGTGTTTCCATGGTGGGACATGCCCGATAGGATGAAACCGGCATGCAAGCATGAGCCGGGATGGAGGACCTCAACTGCTCTAATATCTTAGTGGGCTGGACCAGCTATCCCCTTGGGTCATGGGCCAGTAGGCCCTGTGGGTGGGTTTGGGTCAGCCCAGACTAACCAGTTCAAATTAGTTTGTTTGAAACATGAAATTTTGGGTTGACCCCCTCTCAAACTGGGTCATTTTACAAAAATTATTGTTTTTCCAAACTGTTTGTCCACTTGACTAGCCGTATAGTGAATTGGGACCCTTACGACACGACAGTCCATTTGAGATGTCTTAGAGGGGTTTTAGCATAGGCTAGTGTATTTGAAAATTTTACCTTTGTTCTTTCTTAGAGGATTTAGTTCATCATCACATCCACATCATTGGATATTAATCCCCTCAAGAGGCCAAGTCCGAAGTATAGTTGTTTCATTCTTACTTGGGACTGGAGGGATCCTCTATCACCAATGATGGAGTTTTGTTGTAATTTATGTGTCCTCCGAGCATAGGGAGTTAATCCTCTATTTAATGGGAAAGATCAATAGGGTTATCAATATCCTCATTCAAGGAATCCCTAAATTATGATGGTAGGTTTTTTGGTATTATATGAGAATATTCCACTGCATTTATAATTAATACATATTGGTTAGTTAGTATTTTCATTGAAGTATCCTCTCTTAGTATATCATTAACTCGACAAGTGTATTTCACATTTAGAGGGGACCAAATTAGTAGGACCTCTTTGTAAGAGTCTCTGATGAATTGATACCTAGAGGAGTGAGTTCTCCCAGAATGGTCATTACTAGATCATACTATTGTGGATAATTATTGCTTGTGATATCAAGATTCCATGACATAGGGAGACTGGATGTCTGAAAAAAACTGTGAAATATCATAACTGGGTGTTCTATCATTTAATTTTTTATGTGTTTTTCTATATGCTTACTATCAGATGGCTCGAGGAGTGATATATAGCAGAATGAAAATGCTATGAGAAAAACCATAATGATTGAAGCGGAGGATACCATCAATTGAGGAATACAAAATCAGTATACAATGAAGGTAATGATATATGTGTTTTAGATTCATAACTACGATGAGATGATTGTATTGGCTTTTCCATGATTCCATTGTGGTCTTTTACATTGTGTTTGGGGGATAAATACTGAATAATTTTTGTTCTCAACCCTACACGGGATTTTTCTACATGTGTTGTGTCTTGTAATAATGGTTGATGGTTGGATAGAGTCCTCGGTTTTCTGGGTCCATGTGGTGCTTCGAGCGACCTGACAGATGATGTGTGATTTTTTTGATTTAGATAATTGTTTTGTACCTACCCATCATGTTGGGTATTCTATGGAGGACTTATATGAACATATAACTTTTTACATAAACACTTCATTCGGAATTTATTATGGAACTGTTGACATTTAGTTTTCAAATATTTTACTCTTTGTTGGTATGTTAGTGACATGCCTATTTTTTACTTAGTGTTTTTAGTTTCCACAGTTTTTCATGGAGGCCTGTCTTGATGTGTGTATAGTTACCAAAAAATTCCTCCCATTTGTGGAATTCTCCTACAATATTCTATTCACCATCCCACGAATTATTGGATGCAGGCTTGGGGTAGTCATGGAAGAGATCTCACAGGTTTGGTTTATGACACATTTGGAATGTGAATCCTCATCCTCGTTCATGTTTGGTATGAATTGAAGAATATTATTTAACCTATAATTATATTAAATATCAATCATATCCCATTTATTTATTCAAATAAATAAGGATCTATGACATAATAAATGGTGTAACTATTAATTTTATTAAATAAATGCTTTTGAAAACCATTATTATTACATATATAGTCATAATAAAAGTTTCTCATAAAATTCCACCATCATTATGATTCACCATCAAACCAAAAGTTCTCCAATATTACGTTTTACTTATTACAAGTATTAATTATGTAAAATATAAGAATAATTAACTCCAAAATTTCCCTAAAATCTTACAGGGTGAAATAAATTTAAAAATTTACATTATCATAAAACTAAAACTTTATCCTAAATTTGGATATTGAAGACTTCAATAAATGGTATATGTAACATGTATCTCTAATCAGTTGAAAAAACACAAAAATATATTTTATTCAATTATAATTCAAATTAATATAGATTTCATAAAATTTCATTATTCTATAGTTCAATTTGGAAAAAATGGTGAATTATTATTCATTAATTTTTATAATGGCATTATATTCTCCATCAAAAAATATCACATTTTGAGAAAATATAAAATGGCCAGGAAAACACAACACCCCCTTTATTCATTTATTTTTTTTAATGAATTTATAAAAAACATTATATATCTATGTTTTAGGAAAAATAATTTTAACTAAATCATAAATATATTCCTAAAATGTATTATAAAATTAATATCAAAATATTACATTAATATACCAATAACATATAAGTATTTACAAAAACGTTAGTAGTATTTTGATTTTTTACATAACATTATTATAGAACTCCAAATATATTCATAAAGATATTATGAATACGAATAAAATAACATGATACATCATTATTTGATACATTTAATTACCTCTAAATTCCTACCAGTTATTTATGGGAA
Organism: Viscum album; assembly: GCA_963277665.1. Taxonomy (NCBI): domain Eukaryota; kingdom Viridiplantae; phylum Streptophyta; class Magnoliopsida; order Santalales; family Viscaceae; genus Viscum; species Viscum album. The sequence continues at coordinate 1,387,630,618 of OY728126.1, read as the reverse complement.
AAGGGATAAATATAATCTAAAAAGACAAGAAGTCAATCATAATCTATTTATGCTTCTTAATCATCATCCTTAATTATGATGATTATTTATATTTTTTCATATCATTATATGTCATTAAAATGAAATATCCTTGTTTTTAAAAACACTTTATGAATTTCACATTTTCAATTAATATATTTTTTATTATAATTTATCATCCCATATGTTTTTTATTTTGAGGGTAATTTTAACATTTTATTGGTTTTACTATTATTTTGAATTTCATTGTATAGATGAATTAATTTCAAATCTTACATATTATAGAATCAACATGGCATCTCATGAATAATATTTTATAAAAAACTCTAATCCTCAAATTACTTAATTATTAATAGGGTATTATTCCATTTTCACTTTTATATTCATCCATAGAGACCTTCCAGGCTCTATAAAATTTGAGAACTAACAACAATATATGTTCTATTGGAGGGAACACTGTTAATTTGTGTTCATATACAACAATTTGACTCTTTATGTTTTTATTATAAATTAAATAGTCGTTGAATAGAGTATAGGGTGCCGTGAACCTATTGTCTATATTATTATTATTATTCTCTCTCATTCAAATATATTTTCTGCCTATATTATTGAATTCATTTCGAATATGGAGTTTTAATTACATCTTAAAATGGATTAGTATTATCTAATATATATAGTGTCATTTTGGTAAAATAAACATTAAAATAAACATCGGTTTTAATATTCGTAATATATTTAAAGAAAATTTTTTATTAAAAAAGAACTGAATAGGAAAAAAAATGTCTTATCACAAAAACATTCTTTCTACTTTTAATTTTCTCTACATTTAAATATTATATATAAATTTAAATCATATTATTATTCCAAAGAAATCATTTTTTTATTTTAAATTTTTGGGTATAAATTGTTTTATTAATTACGGATAATGTAAAATTTGTTTTTGTAAGAGTCTTAATCCATATATTGATATTGGGTATAGAAATAAAAATATTCCTAGGTAAATAAGAAGTTATTAGTTATGAAATTTTGAAAAAAAAAGTTATTCTTGTTAGTTGTGAAATTTTTTTAAAGAGTCCTTCATCATTAACTTCTTATTTTTTTTAAAAACATAAAAAAAATAATAAATTTTAAAAAATATTACATCATTATAAAATAATTATTTGAGAGAATAGTAGTGAAATTTAAATGTGATTTTTAAAATTCAATGTGTTATAACTATTTTTATGATCCAAGTAAGGAAGAATCGTGTATTGTTTAATTTCAAAAGAAAGTCATTAATCACTGAAGAGGTTAACAAAAACATGAAATTATTCAAATAACAACCCTGATTGAATAGATTGTTTAGAAAGTGACTCAAGAAATGGAAAAATAAAATATTATTTTCTAGAAACATTTTCTGTAAGAAAAATGTGGTAGAAATTTAGAAATATCGATTATTGATGTCATCCAATCCATTTCTAGTGGAGGCAGAAGAATAAGACATATCAATTCATTCACATAAGGGATATCAATACTATTAGTTTTAATATTGGGATTATTTGGGTAAATATGAAAATGTATGTAATCTTCCAATTATTTATAAATAAAAATTAGTATCTATCTACATATCTCTAGATTTTAAAAAATATATTAATAAAGAGGTGAATTTAGAAAAAATTATTAGGAATATCAATTAAGCCCCATATACATTAAAACCCTACCCTAGTTGGATTAGAGAAATGATGAAAAAATGAATCCAATGTTATATATATAGATAATATTTGATAAAACATATTAACTTCGGGTTTTCAAGAAAATAATTGATTATTAGATAGCACTACATTCATTGTTCATTTTTCTAACATGTGTATATTCTTAGAGGATGAAGAAGAATAAGAATAACTTGTTGTGATTGAGTACATAGTTTATCGAACATAGGAGATAAATATTATGTATGTCTGATATGGAATGGAATTAATTTATATTGATTCATCTTTGTTTAATTATATAAAATTGGATCCTTTCTCAATCATAACTAGTACTGATATTTCTAAATATGATGTTATGAATCATTCCCAAGAATATGTAATTAGAGAAGAAAAATAATTCTAGTTTGAAGTAAAAGTTTCATTCCAATGTCACTTGTACATGAGGGAATTTTATGGATGTACTAACCTATAAAGATAGATATTTTTTTGCTAAAATTTTTATTATTTGGTGAATATTTAAATGATGTACCCTTATGTCACAAGGTAAAACATAGTTCTACAAAAGTGTATAATGGGCTATTGTTTATGATAGTGGTGATCTTCATGTTTACAAAATGTATTGGTTATCTGGGAAGGTAAACCATGAAACAAGGTCAAAAGAGGGTATTTTAGTCTATTTATATTCTTTCTAATTGTGGTTTCCTATAGCTTCCCCCCCAAACTTGGAATCCTCTACCAAAATTCATAACCAATCTAAATCTACTCTAAGGTGAATTCAGGATGGTTTCATGGTGATAATTAATGCCAATTGAAAGGTAAGGGTTCCCAGATCATTTTTGATTGGTTTTATCAAAATATTTGGTTATCCAAAAATCATAGTGCTCACTGTGGTTTGAATTATATACCTATAGCTTGTTTGAAAATTCATGTTTTTATTTTTAGGGGTTCTGATCCGCCTTTGAAACATAAAGTGGTGTGTTTTGTTGATATAGATATGATTCCACCCCAATAAGGTTTGTTAATATTTTTAATTTTTTCTTATTTAATAGTTCCATGAGCGCTTGGAGTTAAAATAACATTAATCTTCATAATTATGATTTGAATTATCTAGGTATATTTTATCAATGTCATCATTAACAATACATGGTTTTGATGTTGATCAACAAAAAAAATTAATGTTTAAATTTAACGTTGATATATATTGTAATTTTTTGATTTCCACATATTTGGTAAAATATAAGGACTTTTTAAATTAGAAAAACATGTATTCCTTTCATTTTATACAAAATGTTATTTTCAATGTGGGTTCCCCTCTTTGGTTTATGGGGTTTCAAATATTAAAATTTGGTAGGTGTATCTTGTGAAATTAAATGGTAATTATTTCATTTGTGTTGGTTGTGATTTGGTGGCAGTTATGATTTTACATGGTTTCTTATTTCAATTCCGCATCATTTTATATATGGATTTATAAATGTATAAATTAAAAGTGTTATATAGGATTCACAGTTGCTACATTGTTATGGGGTGTTTGGTGATTATTTATTTTTCCACTGTTGATCCCCATTATTTTCTACTAATGCCATTTATGTAAATCCATGTGATGGATGTCTGTAATGTGATTCATTATGTGCTCATTGTTAGGGATATTTATAAGAGATGTGTGAGAGGTTGTAAAGATGCGATTGTGAGTTCTGGATTTGGGATTTATGATATTAATGGGATTAAATTTCATTGAAACATTAAATCCTTATATAGTTATTCCATAAGGATCCATTTTTTACTAAGTGGGAGGTTGTATGAGGTTTCTTTTATTTATAATTTTGTTATTTTTCTCATCAACCCTAGTTTTATTTAATAATTATCTATTATTTCGGTCACTGATGAAACCATGAAATAAAGATTTGGTTGTTGTGATTTGTTATTATTAAAATTTTAGAAGTTGTTCGACCTTATATGACTAATACTTATCGCATTTTTACATAATGTGTTTTTCATTGATATCTATCCTATTTTATACCATTCATTATCTAATGACATGTGTGTTTCAAAGGGAATGGATAAACATGATTTTTTGTATTTAATCTCTTGTGATGTAATCTTGATATTTAATATTAATGTTTCATCTATTTACATAAATTATTTATGAATTCATTAGGTTTTATATTCATTATAGTTTTTTCTTTTTCTTTTTTTAAGATTGAGTTAGGTTTTATAAACCATTAAAGGGATAGTGAAAAATACTTTTTATGTGTTATATTATTTTTAAATTTATTTTAATATTTTAAAACCTTGCGAATATTTATTTTCAATGTTTTGATGTTATAATGATAGATGAATGGGTTTGGAATTGGATTTATTTTTGGGAAATCATATTTATTACTTATTTTATATGTTTTCAACTTTGAGAAATATATTTTCTAAAATATTTATTTTTTATTATGGAAAAGCTAATAAGAACATATCTGTTTATATTATTTTCATACTACAATTTTAGGTTTCATATATAAAAACAAAATTTTTTCTATTTGATGTATCTTAATGGCCATTGCCTCACACCGTACATACTCACGTTAGTGGGAATGTATTATTCATTTCATATGTATGTTTATTCAAGTTTTAGATTTCAATTTTGTGCAGTTTCCCTTTTCTATGGGAAGCGGATGGTCTATATTGATTATGGTGGTTACTATGGAGTCACATATAGATTTTTTTATGTCCTTTGATATTATTGAACCAGTTGGCAAGTGTTATTAATCATCCACTCTATATTTATATTTATTTAGTTTAATTTTATATTATTATGTTCATGTGTTAAGTAGTTAATTGTAGAAAATTATATTGTCAAAACTTATTATCAATTTTCATCCATTATGAAATGTTTTTATGTTCGTATTTATGTTGTAGAGGAAGAATCCAACATTATAAATTATTATTATTACCCATGATACCATTAATTATCTAGGGGGAGGGGCGTATATCAGTCACACTTCATGTTATTGACAGGTAGGCTTATGTTCTATTATAGATGGTGGTCCATGTCAGCTATATAAAAATGGAATTATAGACTATGTTTCATTAATGGGAACTATGTTTTTTAGATTCCCATTCTTATAATATTGGGATTTATTGAAAACATTATATAAGACCATAAATATAAGGTTGGTGTATGTTTTTAAGTGTTCATTTATCTCTCTATTGTGTTATGTCTTGAGTTTAAATGGGTTATCTGGTCTATTAATTTTACTTTTGGTTTATGGTTTGTTATTTTTGAGATATTATGATTTTGTTTCTATTAATTTATTTTTAATTTATTTTTCAATACACAACCTATAAAATTGCATGTTTCGAAGTGAAATTTTATGAAACTCAGTGGGTTAATGGGTGACAGACCTATGAAAAAAATTTCATAACGTGAAACAAATCTTGTTATATAGGTATATGTTAAGAAAATTAAATATTATTATAATTTAATGCTTATTAATTATTAAATTTTTTTGGTTTTGGTTTATGGGAGTTCATGTGTAATTTTTTATAGATTGACGTTTTCGTATTAATGTTTTAAAACTCACATTTTATTATTTAGTAGCGGAACTGGTTTGTAAAATTATTTTTAGGGCGAGTAAGGTGTTCTTATAAATCAAATTGAACCTTATTTCAATTGATTTGAATAAATGAAATGATTTTGTAATTGTATTAGTTTAAATGTTCGTATAGATTATTGTATAAAATTTATCCAAGGATTTTTTATTAATATTTGGATGGGGGTTTGTGACAATGATTTGATCATATTATATATATTTGTTTTTTGAGTTGTAATCTCATTTGTATTTTTTTTAGTTTGGGGTTATTCAATCTGTGTCTATAATTGGAGTTATTTTTGTTGAATGTTCAATTTTTTTATGTCTTGGAATTAAATCCCTAGGAAACAGATTGTGAGTCAAGTGAGGGAGTTCCTCTTGAATATATCATTGTTATTTCATTGTTTTTTCCAGTATTTTACCCTATTCAAACTCACAATGGAGTGGTTCATCCCGATTCATCATAGCTTGTGGACTATATATAACTTATTTAACAGATATCCTCTAGTATTCCATTTATTCAATGATACTATGACACAATTGAAGGGATATATAATGATGAATACCTTTTTGACATTCCATAATATCCTGAGGCCATTAGGGTGAGGTGCACTATTACATTTTTGAAATAATTTGTTCAAGAGTGGTGGAAGATAACAATTCACGCATTACTATTTTAGGCTCTATCATGGGGTCATTTCATGGATTCTATCATTCATCACTTTTATCATGAATAAATTAGAGTTATGAATTTGATTTTGTTTTTATGTGTCCTACAAGGTGACTAGTTAGTGAGATAATATATTGAATGTTTTTATAGCTAGTGGTCATTCTCACCCTAGTTCTCTTATAATGAATAAATTAAGTTGTGGGTCCTTTGGAGGGGCCACTATCCAAATATTCATTCAACAATTTTTTATTGGGTACTAACTACAAATATAAGAAGATTATAAGGCCAGAGTTTATTAATAAATCATATTATAGAATCCTATATAACGAGAATCTCTAACTACAACTATAGCTCGCAATAATGATCTGGATAATAAGAAGGGGAAATTTTAGGGTAATTTAGCAGAAAATCTATATTCTAATCTATAATTCACATTTCCATGATGTGAAAGTCATTAATGTGTTTCTTTTGTGGGTGTCTAGATATGTCAAAGACACATTAATGAAAAATATAATAAGTAATTTTCTATGTGATTATCATTATCATAAATAGAGGTTTTATAAGATATTCATGAATAAGAATAAAATGTGTTGGTCTATGCAAATATCAGATCAGTAGTATATTTTTTCAATTCCATGGATGATTTCCACCCTTGAGAAATATTTTTGATGCATCTACATTTAAAATTTTTCCTTTTTGTATGAGACTTGTCTAATATTTTTTGTTCCTATTTAATAAATATATATTTGATGAAAGTTATATTGATTCTATTTCCTTATCTCATGATATATTCATTTCCTGTTAATTATTGGTGTTTTTTAATTTTTTTTATTAGGTGTGGCCCATGTGACTAGGGTTATTTGATGGATGATATCGGTATGCCTTAGGTGTGGGATATGGTAATGTGGATATGTTAGAACTTTCTAGTTAAATAGTAAGGGTTACTATATAGGTATATTCATTCAAATAACCATTTGTGGGAGTTCATTATGTTTATCCCTAAGGTAGATAATTTTTTCATACATGACTATAGTTTAGAAATATGTCATTCCATGTTGAGGCATGTGAATTTTTGGATGGACATATTGTTTCATAGAGTGAATTCTCATTGTGATCAGACCTAGTAACCTTTTGATTATAATCAAAGTCGTGATATGTTGTGGTGTTTTATATAGGTTTTCATTGTTATTCTAATAATCTCACATATTGAAGAATTTTGTTTTGTTTCACAAAGATAATGTTTGGAAACTGTAGAGAACATTTAATGGTTGGGATGCCTAATCATGTTCTCTATGTGTTTAACTGATTCATAGTTTGGTGAAATAAAAATAATTAATATTGGTTTCATTGATTAATGGGTTGTTCGAATCACATGTCCTTCGATTCAATGTTTTAGAAGATAGTTAGTAATCATTTTAACATTAGAGGGAAGGCAGTCATCGCATTACCATTTATCATAAGTTGTAAAACACTTTTTGGAGAAGTAATGTGTCATGGAGGGGAGTTTGAGACACTTATATATAACTTTTATGTGTTTTCAATTGATGGATGGATTATCTACTCAATTTAGGTGATTTTTTTAGAAAGATGAATATTTGGTGTACTTATATAGTTCACATGGTTATGTCACTTGGTTAAAAATTATGCATCCAATGTATATATCCGATTTCACTATTTGAATATATCAATTTATATAGTTACTCTATAGTTTTGATAAATTTTATTATAAACACTAAAACCCATATAACGAGGGATATTTTTTACATTTTGAAACTTTTTAAATTTATTTTTTACCAACACATTCCCCATTTTTCGCCTTAATATAGAAGCTTCTAATATCCTTATATCAAAATCCCAAACACCTCCATAGTGGAATATTGTTAGTTTCTAGATAAATTTTATCCATAATTGAATGGTTTGGGATCACATATACTTCCTCTTTTTTTTCTAAAATTTAATGTCTCTCATATATCAGTAGTGTCAATAGTTGATTGGTTTCCATACCTATGGTTAGATAAAAAGTGACAACATTTTTTCTCAGGGTTTTGGCCTCCATTATATAAAAAATCATGATTTTCCTAAAAGTAGTTATGATACCACAACTTGAGGTAGATGATTACATTTTATTAAATTTCATTTAATAGTTCCATGGTCATTTTGGTATTTAAATTCATTATTAATCTATACATTTATTGTGTGGGTAATGTAGGGTTGGTTTATCAATGATTTCACTAACATCAATTCGTTTTCAAGTTATTTAAATTTTACAATTTCATGTTTAAATTTAAATATGATATAAATTAGTGTTTTCTGTATTTTTAATGATTGTTAAAATGATAATTATGAGTTTCTATAAAAAACAGGTATTAATTATGTTTTAATCGAAATTTTATTTTTATTGTGTGTCTATCTTTTTTGATTAATAGATTTTTCTATTTTGAAAAGTGGTGGTGTAGTATTGTAAAATAAAATTTTAGTTTGTTGGGGTGATTTTTTTTATTTTTGTTATGATTTCGATTTCAATTGTGTTTGAATTTATATTGACTTCCAAAATTGATATATATATATATATATATTTGTCTGTGTGTGTTTTATATGTGATAACTGAGCATCTCAACAGAATCAATGTGATGTGATATATGGTTGATTTTGTTTTATTCCCATGATTATCCCCTTTTTTGGATAATAATGGTTATACATACCCATGTGATTGATTTTTTATTTTGATTCAGGATTTTCATATAGATAGAGATTCTTCAAAATGATGTGTCTTAGATGGGAATGATTTGATTGTGATGTCATCCTTTGGGATTTATTATGGTCTTTGGATGACATTTTCATGAATGATTACCACCACCATCAATTATTCTATTAAAAACTCCATGTTTTTATATGGAATGTTATTAGAATTTTCTAGTCTAGTAGACATTTCATGATTTTTAGTTTCCCATAGATGTTTGTAATACCTAGATAGTGTTACGGTCACTGATGAGACATGGTAAGAGTGACATGGTTGACAAGATGCATGAGCATTAATCTTCCAATATCAGGTCCACCATTTCAAGCCATATACTTTGCCGATTAGTAAATAATATGTTTTCCTTTATATGTTTTATACTTCATCAATTTCAATATATATTATTATGTATGTTATATATGGATTTGATAGAAAAATTTTTATACATTATATATCATCTTAATTATTCTGGATATTGACTAGAATTGTTCAATAAATTTATTGGAAATAATTGAAAATTTCTTCACTTATTTTTTAATTAAAAAAAATTCTTCTCCCTTTCATAAATTTTAGATAGATATGTTAAATATTCTAAAAAAATGGAAAATAAATATCAATGTACTAGTATTTTGTAGAAATTTATTTGAAAATTTTAAAACCATTTTAGAATTTTTGTTCATAACAGTGATGTTTAATAGTTATATAATTTTATTTTTAATTGAAATTATTTTAGGGAAAACCTGTTTATTCTATTTTTTATAAATGTTTTTCTTTGATAAAATTCATTTTCTAAATTTTTATTACTATATTCAGAAAATGTAAATTAAATCCTATTTGTCTATGTTATATATAATGAATCAATTTTTTATTTTATGAATGGAATGAATTGGACTTAAGGTGGTATCCTACTGGGCTATATATCACACCTAAAATAACCCTATTTTTTGGAATGTAGTCTTCATTTTTTTGTAACATTTTTTAGGTATTTTGTTTTTTGTTTCATATGTTGTGATATTTGATGTGATATAGATCAATTTTTTTAATAATTTTAGTCACTCAAGAGTCACATGGATATTTATGATGGTTCTTAGGTTTCATTGAACTTGTTAGCTCATGTTGTTTTACTACCTCTGTAACCTCATCATCTATTTTATTAGTTTATTATTTTATATTTAAAATATATAATAAAATTTTTTGTTGTAAAAAATGATTTTGTTGGATTTTATTAATGTTTCCCTATTTCTATGTCATGTTTTCATGTTTTTGTTAGGATAAAGAGATTATAACCATTCAAAAAGATTTTTTATGTTATCCCTGAAAAATTTCATCAACTTAGGGGGGGGGCATGGGGGTCATTAACATAGATCGGGTTAGTGGATGGTCGGCTAGGGGTCTAATTTGGTTCAATGCCTGGTCCAGTTAATTATAGTAATGGTTGAAATTTGATTTTTTCTTTTTACCCCACTTTTAATTATTTATATTATTAATAATGTGATCTAGTAATAGTACTCATACTATGAAATCTTGTATAATTAGTGTGAAGGTTTTCATTCGATATGGATGAGTTCATGGTGGTTCAAGTCATAGAAACCAAATCCACTATAAAATTTTGGTAGATATATGAAACAAAAAACATGATGAAATAAAAATATATTACCAATAATGAGGATAAAACTGAGAATTGTTTTCTCTTTACCTTTTTATTCCAATAGTTTTATATCTAAATTTGTATAATGATTTTTATTACATTACTCTAGTTCAAGAATAACAAGAATTAGAATATTATATGACTATTTCAACATCAAAAAATAATCCCAGATTATGTATCCCCTTTCAATTTGTTTTTTATAAATATTTTGTGTTTAGATTATTTTTTTATTAATAAGTAAAATTGGGAACCAAGGAATTTGAAAAGTGGTTGGACAAAGAACATACCATAATCCTGGACAAGAAAAGACATTCAATGTTTTAACTATCTTTTTTATTCTAAATATTTTTGCTCATTAATAAAATCATTAATAGATCCTAAATATGGTGGATTTAAATTTTTTAGGAATTTATTCTATTATTAAATAGATTACATGCTTAGAAATCTCTAATTATTTTTTTGAGTATTTATATATTTTGATATATACTGATATTAATTTAATACTTCATAATATTCAAATTCCCTTGTTATTTCTAGAGAGTGTCATGATTTTAACATAGGACGATTTATATTATTATTGAATGGATTTTATTTCACAATTTCTAATCATATAATTTATGGATGCTTGGATAAATGGGAAAATCATGTGTACTAGAACTTTCTAAAATGTAAATATTTCCCAAAACCTATAAATATTACACATCTCTTATATACTGTTTTTATTGAGAGTCTTGATTCATGTTTTGTGAATTAAAAAATGTATTTTTTATATTTTAAGGTTGTTTATTTGATGAAAACAATTATATGACTAATGCATTTCATTTAATTTCCATAGAGTTTACATGATACCTACCTTTTCATCTACTCATGTCTATCCATAGATATCGTAAATTGTATTACTAATTTATGCCAGATTACATTTAATTTTTTTCATAGCAACCTTTAATATAAATAATTTATCTTCTAGATTTCATGTTTGAGTATGGGGGATATGAATTTCATGTGTATTATATTGGTTGAATAACATTTTAGAGTGGTGTAAGGTTTGTGTCAACATTTGGCACATTTGAGATATTCTCACGAGCCATTATTCATTATACTTCATTCATAACATCTATTTATCCCCCAAAATATAAAAAATAATAGAAAATAAAACAAGATAATATTTATTTTGTATTTAATTAATCATTATTATTCGTTTTATATATCATATCCCACTAAAAATTATGGTTAAGTGTTTTCATTCATTAATATTATTTTATTTTCCGAAAATCCTTCAAAAAAAATATAAAAAATAGTTTATGTAATTCAGGGTAGTTAATTCATTATATTATTTTCATAAATCATGATCCATGCTAATTCAAAATGGGGTGTTTTATTTCACGTAATTCAAGGTTAATTTAGTGAGGTATGATTCATGTTGTTACATTTGAATATTAATATATTAATCTTAATTGTTCAATATATACATTAAATCATAATATTTATAGTAGTTTATATACTATCAAATGGACATTTAAATTACTACAAACATATCACAATATTGAAAAATGTATTTATCATGTTGAAAAGAGATTGAAATTTTCATAGGCCAATTGATAAAGAAAATAGTTTTAGAGAGTGAGAAAGACTCATCAGTTAAAAATTATTAAGTGAAAAGATAAATACATATTTTGGGATGTATATATGACATTCACATGGGGATTTATATGATTCTAACTTGGTTTTTGGATTTTATAGGACTTATGAGTTTTTTTACAAATGCATAAGGTATGATATTTCCATTCTATGTGATAAATGAGTACCATTTTAATTTATTCTTTGGGATTATTATTTTCCCATGGATTACATATTTTCATGGGAGTGAAATAGTAATGTGGGTGGAATTGATAAAACATATAATTCCATATATTTTATTTGATAATTAATGTTTTTTGTCACCAAAAAATTTTCTTATTTAACGGTAATTGTCACATTTTTTGGGCTATTAAATGTTTTGATATTAATTATGGAAATTTTATAATTATTTATATTCAATTAGTTTCAATGAGAATTTTATTTTGTAAAAAATATCCTATATTGACCAAATGAAATTTCATTATTACAAGATTACATAATAGATGTACTAAATTTAATTCAATTTTTTGTGAGTAAAATTTAATAATAAATTCCATAAGAAAACCTTACCAACTGATCCTCGAAATTTTTTCATGGTTTCAGAGACTTATTATTATGTACCCAAATATTCTAAAATGAAAAAAATAAATGATATTAATTTTTTTCTATATATATAGAGGGTGTATGATACTTTTCATTAATCATGACATCCCATGATTCAACATGGTCTATGATAATAAATTAATGAAAATTCATAAAATAGAAATTTGTTGAGTTTTCCCAGATACAAATAGTTTATTTTTATAAATTTTTCATACCTCATGGTTTACGTGAAAAATGAAGTTCAAATGTTATGATTTTAAATAAAAAAGACTTTTTATAAATCAATCATTTAGGAGTCCCAACAAGAATGAACAACTGGATAAAAAAATTAATTGAAAATCCTCCCTACCCCTAATCCTAAAAATATGCCTTCATATCTTTTCAATGCTTATCCATATTAGTTGTCAATTATATTTTTCATAGTATTATTTTTATATGAAATTATCTTATACAAATTATATATTATCCTTATCATCATCATTATTTTATATTTCATATTCTCTTTTTAGATCTTCTACCATTCCATTGTCAAATCTGTGAAAAAAGATAACAAATATAATTGCTTGTTCGAGGGAGGGAGCAGTGGATTCCTAAGTTCCTATCCTTGAATGGTTCTGCTTATTTAACAATGATATTTTATTACTATTAGTAATGATTTGTGTTTACGGTAAGTCCATTTTACTTATTAAAAAAGTTTTCTCAATATTTATATTGATTCATAACCATCGTCATTATAATCTTACGCACACAGTGGAGTAATATTATGTTCAAGATGTCTGGTGAAGAGATCTCTAAGACACATTTTTAGATAGTATTATCCCATATTCATAGTGTCACTGCGAGTTAATATAAATTAAAATGGACGGGTTTTCAATCATTCTATTGATCACAACATAGAGTTGAATATTGGGATCAATTTAAGAAGAATTACAGCTTGTCAATAAATCACATGGGATCATATATATTTTACCACTTATATATTTTTACATTAATTATTTATATAATGTATATATATTTAAATATGTATTAATATCATATGAAATTAAAACCCCAACCCACCTTAATTAGAATATAATATTTGGGAATTATTTAGTATTAAAAGTTGAAATAGAAAATATGTTTGTATGTGTGGAATCCTCTAGAGATCAAACCTATGTGTGCATTATATTTCATGCTTAGGTGAATATAGATTTATTGATTTCTTTTTTTCTAAAAATATCTATTATTAATCCAAGTTAAATATAAAATGATAAAATTTTATTTTTAATCACTAAATCTAGAATACATATTGATCTAAACTAATTTTTCAAAGGACCTCTAGATTTATCTATGATCACAACAGGGTATCATAAACACCAATGATTAATTATAAAATATTATTAATTGACTTTTCCTCTTTTTAAAATATATAATTCAAACATAGATATTATTTTATATTTCATGTGACCTTCCCATACATCGAATAATTTAAAATAAAAACATGTGCACTAATGGAAAAAACAAACAACACACTAACCTAGTTCCGAAGAACTTTTTTAAATGAAGTCAACCTGACATCAAGAATTAGTCAATGAATTATAGTGGTTATTAAATAGAAATGATGTATTAAAATAGTCATGGGAAGACTATAATATCAAATACAATGTTGTGGAATCAAACACATATATTATAAATATACTCATAACATATATACATAAAACATATAGACACTAGTTTGTTATAAATGATAATATATAATGTTAGGTTGTCTACATGATATTAAAAAATAGGGTTTTAATATAAGGATATATATTATAATGTATTATAAATAAAAAAATGTCACTTTTTCTACTACATATGAAATTAAAATTGAATTTAACTATATAATGGAATCCAACAAACCATGCATCTCAACTGATTATGAATCATCTACCTTGATGACACTGCCCATCCAGAGCCATGTATCAATCCATAAGATGATAATATTCCAAAAAGATAACATTAGGGTCTATGTATAATTATTGAAACACATTTTGTGCCCATATATATGGGTTAGTCTAATGAACTAGCATATATCTTTTACATATCTCAACCCATTTTGTGATATTACTCTGTTAGTTACATTTAAGTTTTTGTGGTCCATTCTATTATATAGTGACTTCCAATCATTGCACATGGAAACATATTCCATGCATGTTGTTACAAAAATATTCAAATATCTCATTTTGGATCAAATATAAATGAACCCTTTAAGAAAACCTATATTAAAACCCTTTAAGGGATAGGTCATGCCTACCTAAAATTTAAGATAAATATATCATCATGAAAATTGTGTAATACAAAAAAATTCTACATTGCACGTCAGATGCAACAATGATGAGGTATCACTATGACCACATTATCGAACTCATAAGTTCCCCACCTTACCGACCAGTATTTTCACTATACAATAATAAATAAACATGATATATCATTGGAAATAATGATTTTATCGATAAGTACAAGAATATGAAATCATGAAATACCTTACCATCAATGATTATTATCAAACAATGATAAAAAATTTAAGGAAGTTAAAATGATTCCAAATAATAAAATCTATCATGATTAAGTATTTCATAAAATAATGAAGTGGGAACTATTATATGAATAAATAATACAAACACTCATTAATAGTATAATCTAATCATACTAGTTCTCACATAAGATATCAAGTAGAACACTAATAGTGAACCTCATACTCAGTCCTATGTATTGTAATTATCCATAAATACATTTTCCCTCTATATGACGGTATATTACTTTTGATACATATAGATCCCTCAAATTATATATCCAAAAAATCACTCTAATATTTTATATCATATAGTGATTTCTGCCTAATAAGAGTTTCATTTACATGCTCTTACAGTGTTTGGAGGCTCAAATAATTTATATCAATTCAACCACAAGAATCTAGTATCCCCTCTATGACCAAATCAATTTCTAATCCATGTTTCATATCAATAAATATTCAATTTTTGGTCCATAAATGTAGATATAATAGGTCAATAAAGTATAATATGATTAGTGAAAATAATTAGTATTTATCAACTATCATGTAAATAAAATCATTATCCTTGAGAAAATTCTCTTTCCCCGTGGTTTCTCTATATTTATCTTCCAATATGGACATATCCCCATTAATAATTCTTTCATAATAATACAAAATGTGACATGTAACATATCACATTGTTATATCTCATATGTTTATAATCCAACAACCCCAAGGTGGACCTCTGTCACCTCCTATTGATTATAATAATAAGAGAACCCACCAGCCCCTTAAAAATACATTAGAAACATGAAACATGATCAAAACAAAACTATAAATATATACCATGGATTGATAATTGTACATCAATTGAAAATCCTATATACAATGTCGAAGACACACCTCATATGTGTTGTGCAAAAAAATATTCATATTTTTCCAAGGAATGTTGTAGTATTGTCCAACAATGAGTTATCTATAAAATATTCTTTTAAATAACTCACCCTTTTTTGAATCATTTTGATTTATAATTTTTAATATTTATTAATAGTATTAAAAGTTGGTTGGGAGAGTTAATTAAATTAAAATAAAACATTCATACATGAAATAAAAATTCACGATAATTAATTATTGATTAATTTTCATTACTAAATTTATTAAGAGTGCTGCTTTAATTCACCAGAAGTTATTTTTCCAAATTAATTATCTTCAAATGGAATTAAAATATAGTAAATAATATACAAAAATAATCACTACATAGAAATTTAAGGGTATGGTGCATTGAAATTTTATTTAAAATACCCATAAGTATTTCTCATTGACATGTGGTTAATTAATTTAATTAATCAAGAGTATATGTTTTTCGAAATGAACATTAGTAGGCCTATCTAAGAAGAGAACACAATTAATCATGGAAAAAAAATCTCCAGGCCACTCCCTATTATACTAAACAATAACATTTTATCTTAGAATATACATTCAATGGGAAATTAAATGATCATTAATGAAAGTACAATGAAATGTATATAATTATAGTGAATGAAAAATGATCAGTGGCTAATTTCCACAAGGTTCTCGATCGTATTATATATTGATATATGGTTCATTCCTTAACCGATGTAGAATCATCCCTATTTTTTCATCTTTTTTTCCCACATTGATCAAGAACCTCTTTGAAATTTTGTTTTTATAATTCATAATTTAGATAGAAAAGTATCAAAGGGATTTTTTTTGGACTCAAATTCCATGTTGATTTATTTTCTCTATAGAAATCCAAATTCCCTATCCTTTTTCTTAAATGTTATCAATGTAAATTCCAAAATAAATCATCAAGACAAATAAAACTAACATATATTTTTAGTTTAGTTAAATTATCACTATATATAAACACTTAAAAAGCTATCTGTCACCATTTTATGACCATAGATATTATGTGTTTAATCTTTTATATGCTCTTGGTTACACTAATACTAGATTAGATAATTATTTTATGTCATATTAAAATTTTAATTCTTCCATACATATTTCCAATTTAATCATATATAGGCTGGGAAAATATATATTTATTCTTACACATCATTTTCAGGCCTCCAATTCTCATTCAATAGTTGGAAATATTATAGAACTTCAATTATTTTAAATTAATCTTATATTTACATTATAATACATTTTATAATGACATGTTTGTCAATTTTATTAATACGTGACTTAGAAAATATGAATGTTTTTCATTTTTTTACTCATTTGTGGTCCGAAAAAACACATAAATAAATGAATATACATGAATATATAATATAAAATAGGAATAATGTCAATAAAATCATGAATTGGGAAGATATTTACAATAAATTCCAACGATCCCTAAATTAGAGGATATATAGTATGTGTCAATATTTTTTAGGAATAATGGGGTTTTTAAAAAATAATAACTATTAAAAATATTGGAATTTATGTGTCATGTCACCCCACCAGACTTGTATTTTGGGTCTCTAGAGAAATTTTTTTTAACAAATTGAAAAAAGAGGATTTCATTATCATGTTTAAATACTAAAAAATGTAGTATGTATTTTATGTTCAACACATTATTGAAATTTACCTTTGCACTTTTATATACTTTTATATTTATGTCACCTCTTCTCTCTCATATTTTTATATATTTTATTCATAACAATACACTATTTAAAGCTACCAACCATGAAATTTTTTCTTCATCACTCAATGGAAAATTAGATAGAGTAATACTGACTAACTAAGTATATATGTTCCACCATATTATTTCTGATATTCTAAATTTTTTAATTCAAGATGAAAATTATGACCCATGATGACTTTTAACCTAATTTACTTAGGCTCATGGTATAGTAGGTGTTGGTTCACGAACATGTTCAGAAACAGAATAAGTCGGTATATATATAATAAAAAATTATTCATATATAATTTCCTCTATCATGATTCCATTCAATCATATAAATCCATGTATTTCAATCCAAAATGATGTTATCTTTGTTGTTTTGGTGTGTCATAATACAAACTACAAATATTAATAAAAAATAATGAGCATATAACTATTTTGATTAATATATTTATTTTTCTATTGTAGTATTTTTGTTTCTAAATTTCCTTATATAATCATTTTTCTCTTTCAAAATAAAATGGTAATAATAATTAAAATAATTAATTAAATACCACGACCACATTAAACCTAAAAAGATAAATATTTCCACATATATTTACAAAAATATTTAAAGTTCACCCTAAGAGACTCCATTAATCATACATTATCACCCACACATAGCTTATAATATTATATGTTATGCATACCTATTTACATACTATATTAAGTAGAAATTATTTGTTACTGGATAAATAATTCTTACCATTTTGGTCATGTAGAATTTATAAAGACATGAAGAATTTAATTACATTATTTAATTCTGTTAATAATCTATTAGTTGTTAATTTTAGTGATTTAGGTATAAAAATTATTATTGGATATTCATTTTTTATAGTAAGATATAATGTAGGAAATGGTCCACCCACATCCAAATGGAAATAAAGTGACTGTATAAATATTAAAAGTAACTATATTATCATAAATTCATTGTTTAGAAGGTAAAGGAATTCATCAAATATAGGAAAAGGATAATGAGGAATTAGGTTTTGATAGTACCATTATTTATGTTGAATTTATAGTCTTATAAATTATTATAGATTCATGGGTTTTCACCACTTATTTTTCTTTGATCATTAAATTCGTTATCAGTAAAGAACTCTACAAGTCTCCATTATTTTTTAATCTTTTTTTGGTTTATATATCTTCCCATTCCAACAATGTTATATTATATAGAAACATGTTTATATACTATTACATATGAATATTGTACTACCATATTCTCTGTTATTAAGACATTTTTTATTTAACCTTTTTATTATTTTAGTCATCAATAATGTTATTTTCAAATTTCAAAACATTCTTATCGAAATAAAAATTATATTGTGTGAATGTAATTTATTTTATGGGGTAGAATATAACACTGATAATTATAGATATGAAACTCATAATTTGGAGTGTGTATGAAACACATCACAAAGTATAGATGGGTATAAAAAATTTGGATACATTAAAATATATTTGTTTTCAAATGGATTCAATCTCTTTAATGGATAGTAGTGAACACCAAACCTCATTTTAATGAAACATGGTACTCAATTAAAATAATATTTTATTAACATTACCATTAAAACCTAGCTATTAAATTGATGGTAGTGAATAGTTATAACTCAATTATGAAACTATATGGTTTAAACATGAATAAAAGAAAGGAAAAATAAACATGTTTTTCATAGGTAAAATAATATCCATTTTAATGAAAGAAGAATAATTTTTTGAAATTTTTTATGTTTTTTATAAAAGGTGGTTTAGTTTCCCATTGAAGAAATAAATTATATTTAATTTTTACAACTATTAGAAAATTTATTTGAAAAAATAATGTTAGTTTTTATATTATAAAGATCCAAATTTTCATACTAAAAATCCTGGATTTTTTCTAATGTTTTTTTGATATGTAGTGAATATTAAATAATTTTAATAGAAATTTTCTTTTTTAAATTATTTTTAAACTATATGAGTTTATTAATAAATATTAATTTATGATTTTATTCAGTTATATATATAATAATTCAATTGGGTCCCTTTAATAATTGTTTTATCAAATATTAATATAAAATCATTAGAAACATTCTAACATTTTATTATTAAAAACATGTTTTCTCAGCTGGTCTGTAGGATTTATTTGATATTTAAATTATACAATTCTATGAATGGAATTTGGAAAAATGGAATCCATATTAGGAATAATAGGAAATTATATAAATTAATATTTTCAAATTACATTTTTACCAAAATAACAATTAGAAAATATAAATATTATTTAACACGATTAATGTAAAAAAATTAGATCCAATAGGGGTTAAAATAAAATGATATTGGTTAAAATGACAATGAAATACTCCAAAAAAGCTTTATTCTAGACACATTTATACCATATCATGTATAAATATTGATTCCACTACAAGTTTTACACTTTTGAATTTGAAAAACATGAGTGCACCTTTTACATTCCAATAATTACTAATGTCCCACAAACCCGATTTAAAAAATTCTTTCCTCAATACTATTTTATTCAGACATTAAATCATTTTTTGATAGGCTAATACCTAAAAAATTTACTTCCAAACCACCATACCACCATCTTGTAGTCCATATTTTTAGAATAAATCAATCGTAATATGGAATTTTCTGAAATCAAATGGAGGTTGCTTATAATAGAGGTAATATTCTTCAAATAGTATTTAAATATTATTTCTTCATTCCCCTTATTAATGTTAAAATAAACCATGCTATTAAAATATCCTCAGTATAATACATATATTGTTGTGTTTTTATTTATGTTCATGAGAAAAAAGTTCCCACACTTCAGTTGGATTGTTAACAAAATCACCATTCATGTGTATGTCAGACTATATCTTTGTGAACTTTTCATTCATGCTCATTTGATAATTAAATTTTATACAATATCTATGTCAATATTTCATTATTATGTGATTTTTTATGTAATTATTCTATCATAAATAATTTTTACAGTTATATGATATATTTAGTTATTAAATGTAATGAATTTAAATTAATTAAAATTTCATATAGATTATTATTTATTTATTATTACCATATGATGTGCACATAACATTACTAATCAATTCATATCACCCTTTTCTTATGGTTTATTATACTGTGGAATCAAGGAATATTTTTGGTATTTATTTCAATGAAACACAATGGTGAATAATTTAATTAACAAATTAAATTATTTGTGTGTTTTATATTTAAAATGTAATTTGAATTTCATGTATGTATATATTTTTCCATGAATATATTTCAATTATGTCTTTCAGGATGTATTTAATTTTGTATTCCTCTAATGTAATAATTAATCCACCAAAATGTTTTAACCTTCACAGGGGTTTCTACAACTATAAAACATATTATTTAGGCAATTTTAAAAACAATATGATTAAAAAATATCATTTAAAAATATACTATGTCAATGTTATTTGATTTTTTAATCAGTATTTTATTGAATAGATTTTAGTAATTATGGTCTCCCATGATGATCAATTCAAACTCAGATTTTATATGGTTTTAGAAACTATATAGATATTTTTAGTGAGTAAAGACCAATATTTTTTTTCATCATCTGAAATTTTTTACTTCTATGGTTCCCTAAAACCCATATAAATAATATGTGGGGAAATGAAAATTTCATTAAGAATTAATTATTGAATAATATATCATACCTAGAACTTAGATTCAATTTATATTTATAGTTACCTAATTAGAATTCAAAATATTCATCCAAAGTCTATATATATTAAAAAATTTGGTTGTTTCATATAATCATACACATGAATATATCCATTAATATAGGAGTCTTTTATATCCATTTGATCAATAATTTTCTATATTCTAATAATTTTAGAGTATTCCAAATTTATTCAATCCATGATATGGAAGAAAATATTTTTCAATAGTCTCTACCCTATTCATTATGATATCAATTTTAATCTAATCTGTCATTATTAAATAAAATTATAAATATCTCTACATATTTATCTTGGAAGACCCATTTTCAAAATAATATGTGAATTTTTTTTACTAAATATCAATGCAATTTGATTAATTGGGTTCAAATTGTTTCTTAACTCACTACAATCAAAATATAATAAACTAGATAATAATAAAAAATTTATCATTCCTATTGAGATAATTAAAACATTTATTAACATTTATTTTTTAGAAGATTTTATTTCTAGCCAGTTGGACTACATCTCTAATGGTATTCTTAGTAGGATGATTTATTATTTCCATATTATTCAAAGGTAAAATGGTTAGTCATTATAATTCAAAACAATAATTTTTTTAACTATATTCAATTATAATAACCTCTATTTTTATATTTTTATTTTCTAATTTCTTCTATATATGTTTTTTGTAACACAATATGATTTTATGAGATGTATTTTTTTAATTTATTTAATGTCTTGTGTTTTACACTACACCATTAATATCTTGTTCTATACGCAACACCATATTAGCTTGCATTATATGCTACACAATTCTTAGATTGTGACACATAAAATTTCATGTTCTTTTGATAGAATTCATTTCACGAAACTAATATCATGCAACAAAGAGTATATATTTTATTCTATGTATAAAATACCAATGTTTGGAATTTTTTTTATAAAAATACAATGGAATATTTCACTAAACGAAACAATGACTTGGCTTGAGTTACATGCAAGAGTGACCTTCCTCGATAGCCTGCGCTGTACACAATAACGAGTTTTACAAAACAATGATATATCGATTAAATATTAATATTTAATGGGATATAAACTAGATTTTATGCATAATATTAACAATATTTTGAATATTTTATTACATTAAATTCATCTTATATATTTTCTACAACATGATATATGATCAAAATCAATTTTTTCAGAAAAAAGAATAATTTTTTCAAAAACAATGATGTTTCCCTCCTTCTGATGACACCCACATTTTAAATATAGTTTTTAACAATTTTTATATTATAAATTAAAAAAGACAATTCTTATTTGGAAGAAAAACATAAAAATTTATTATGTTTAATTTTTAGTAATTTTCTGATAATGTTCTTATTTTAATGAATAGTGAAAAAACAACAATTTAAGTCAAGTCTATGATTTCATCTAATTTATTTATATTGTTATATTGTACAATTAAATGGTTTTATAGTATAATTGAATTATATTTTTATAATTTAATCCAATTTTTTTTCCTTTTATGTAATTTCACTATTAAAAATGACATAAACACATGTCAATTTTTTGGAAGTTATTACTTTTAACAAAACTTTCTTTTTTTGAAAAAAATAATTAATTTTAAATTAATTACTGACAGCTCAATGTTTTAAAATTGGAAAAATGGCTTCCATATTTGGAATGATAAGGTTGAAATTTTTTAAATTGGTTACATTTATTTTCAGACATTATCAACAGTAACTTTAGTAATTATCTTATTTACCAATTTTAAAGTATATATCTATTAAATAAGGGAAACAATAATGCTACAATAATATTAAACTTACATAACACATGTCTTAAACCAATTGGATGAGATATATCTGACCATGTTCATCCGTTGATCGATTTTTGGACCGCATGGAACCACATGGATGTGAAAAGGACATTTTATAATAATTCATTTAATCTAAAGAGAAGTATGAATTAAAAATGTATCTTTATAATAATACAAATTCCATATTTTGTTATGTATTAGATAATTTCTATAATATATCATTATTAGAAATTTAAAAATATTTCCTACATCATTGCATTTTATATATAATTTTTATGCCCCAAATAAATAAATTTATTAATTATTCAATGATGATGTAATGAATACCTTATTAATTAATGACTTATATAAATGAGATTATAAATATAAAAATAAATTTATTATGAAATTTTTTATGTCATATAAGAATTTTATTAATAATTATGACATTTAATATTTGAAATAATGATGTTTTTTTGAAATAATCATGTTTTACAAATTTTTAAAATGTCCAAATATTAATAGTTAAAAATGGAATAAAGTTATTTTTAAATGAAATACAATTTTATTAGAAGATATAATTTTCATAAAAATATAATATTCCGAAAAATGGATTAAATAATGTTGAAGATGTAATTAATTAACCACGTGAGGTTATATTTCAATTTTATAGTAACAATATTAATCATATTGTATGAATATACAAGAAGACATCGTAAGATATAAATTAGTTAACTAAGGGTTAAAGCTAAATGATAATGTTATATTTTAGACTAAAACTTTTATAATTTTTTTTGGTTGAGAGGATTTCAAACAAAACCTATATAATCATAGAATTAAATTTGTAGTGGTCCTTTTGAATCTAAAAATCAGTTTAAAATAAAATAATATTTAAAATAACATCCAAAACTGCCTGTCATCCTCTCTTATAAAAAGGAATCTCCTCCCATATTCTCTCACACCACATTAAGACATCTAGATTGACCATACATTTCAAAATTATCACATCAAAATTCATTGATAATTTTTGAAGGTAATGGTTTTCCATAAACTCCATCCCAACTAACATTCTGAGGAGATCTAAAGGATATCCATTGAAAAAGACTTAACTTATTTTCCAATTCAATTCTATTTTTTCCTTATTTTAAATACATTTTATATGTTGATTCCATTCTAATGTAATAAATCTAGTACATTATAAATGAAAATATTTTCTTATAATTATGGGACAAATTTATACACCCCTTTATCCATCCCACAAATTACAATATCACCATGCATGCGTATGTATGACTTACTATATCCCCGTTGAGGCGTAATTTTTTTTACAAAAATGATTTATTAAGCAGAGTATAATGAATAGTATAATAGATTTAAATATTAAATATAAAATGAAAAACGATTTTGTATTATTAATATACTGTAAAATTAAATATCATTAAACCATCAAGAGAATGATAATGTCACTTGTGCATACGTACAATCTACCATCTCATTGACGATGTGAGATTCGTTATCCAAGTTAATAATTAAATAATGATTATAAAATTTATATAATTACTAAAAATAATAATTATGAACTTAATTTCATCTATAAGAAATATCATATTCATAACGAACATGACTTACATGGTAAAAGAGGAATGGTAAATCGTAGTAGTTTACACCTGGATTAATGGAAATATTGATGTACTATTAAAAATATATTTTAATATGATCATATAAGATCATATATCATATAAGCAATATGGATATGATCCTGTTATAACTTTATAACATGATTTAACTGTTATAAAAGTGGTGACCACACCCTCTATTAATGAAAAGTACAAGGTAAGGGATAATTTTGCAATCTCATTTTTATCTAAGATTGTTTATTGAAAATTATTTATTATCGATATATTTTTCACCATTTTCTATGTATTCAGAAAACATTTTCCGAAAATTTTTATTATTCTTATATTTATTTTAAATGACTTTTTGACCCATTTCTGACTTTTACTACAAGGTATGAAGGAAATGTTTCTTTTGTTTACCATAGGAGGTACGTGTTGATGTTTGCAGAAAATGTTGGAGGATACTTTTTTTTATCATATACGACTACAATGGATGTATATAGTTTCATGACCTTATATTTCCAAAAAAATTACTATTCACGATTTAATGTTTATTTTCAACTAAATTATTTTATTTTAATTTTTTTCTTCATTTTGAGAAAAAGAAAATGTTTTTTAAGATGAAAAGTAATTTTCTTCAAAAGTTAAGATCAAGGGTTTTATATTATTTTCCATCTAAGATAATGCTCTTAAAAAATGTTATTTTTCAATCACTATTTTTATTGTGATTATATTATTTAAATGATGGAATTATCTTTTATATGGATTATGTTCGCATTGAATTATGCTTAAGAAATCCATTTTATTCCTTGGGTTATACATTGATGAATGATTTATATTTTTGTAGAACATGTAGGAATAACTTTTTTATGATATGGGTGGGATATATATATCCTTCCAATGCATTGGGTGAGGATTAATATCTCATGAGATAGACATGAATATAATGACATGAAAATCTTCTTCCTTAATAAAGGGATGGAACGACAAGTAAATTCAGTTTAGTAGTACATTTCTTGAATGACAAGTAAAATTGTTTCAATAAAGGACATTAGCCACTATGATAGTATGGAAAGAAATGACTTAGTTAGAATGGAAATAATATTTTGTTTGTATTTATTTTCCAAAATTCTATGTATTTTTCCAATGTTATTTTATCCTAGTTATTGTACCTATCTGATCTGTGCCTTACATACTGCCATGATTTATTTCATGACACATAATTTTTATTTTCTAAAATTACGTACATGTATTCACATTATTATGTTTATGTTTTTGTTGATGTTATTAATGTTTATCCTTGCAGAGAATTCAATCTCATGCTTAAAATGTTTTATTTTTATCAGGATACAATGAATGGTTTTATGTTTGAAAAATAATGTAGAAGATCTTTATGGGAGATATTGGTGATCATTCACCATGTTAAAATATTATGTTCTACGTATCCAAAGACACTAAACTATTATATTCTTTGGGGTATTTTTGTGTCATGTATTATTTATCCTATAGAAGGAATCAAATGTTTGTGTACGTCATGATTTGGTCTTTAGAGTAGGTAACACAATAAATGTTTAGTAATTCTTTGGAAACTAGTTTGTGAAAACATTAGTGAGATGCCTAGAGATATTTTTAAGGATGTTCCTAGGGGTGTCCTATAGATATTCCAATTATATGTCACAATCCTAGGGGTTTTTTGACAATCAAGACTAAATATGGATTAAACCAATGATATCATAGATTGAAATATTATAAGTAATTTACCTCACTTATGTGTTTCTAATCTCTGATATGTATTTCTCAAACTTTTCGTTCAGATCTTAGTCAATCGCCAGAACTACACATAACATTATGAACTATTAAATGTTTAAGATGTGGATTTTATGAGGATTATAAATACCGATTTCCTAAGTTGAAATATCACAAATAGAATCATGATGAATGAACGATTATTGGTAATACTGTTGAGGCTAACATGATTTTAAATGACATGTGAATGATATGTGTTGTTCTTCTAGTATTGTTTACATTAATAAAATGAATTTAAAGGTTGATAAACCCTTTTAAATGATTCATATTTTTGGAATGACGAAGGAGATGGATCATGAGTAATTTTTTAATAATAAAGTTGGATGATTGAGGATTATATGTTTAATATTTAAGTTATTATGTTATATGAATCCTGAAAAATTTATGTTTTTTCAATATATGATTTTTTATTAATGATTAGAAATTATATGATAAAAAGTTATAAGGATAAACAATTTGATTTAAGGGTTTGTTGATATACTTTGAGATCATGTAATTAAGGAAAATATAACCCTTAATATGTCCTATATTTTTTGATAATGATATTTGGATAATTATATGTTTGATTTGAATAAAAAAATCAGATGATTCTAGATTATTGAGTGTTAATTATGGAGTTGTTGACAAGAGGTTTATGATATCATGGATGAATTATGTAACTTTTTATGACTTAAGGAATATATCCAATAATTTTTTTAATATGGAAACATGCATTATTTCAATAAGGTTATATGGAAAATTATGTTACTACCATGACTCAAGAGAATTATTGATGAATTAATTCAAAAGTTTAGAATGTGGCTAAAAAGATATATCTTCTGATTTATTGGAGATAAATGAAGGTATTAAAATGCTTGTTATATGACCATTCTTATAATTGTTTTTTTGTAATGTAAGTTTGGAAAGCAGTATTTTGGACAAGCCTAAAGGTTGGAATGGATTAAGTTAGACATCAGATATTATTATTTTTTGGTAAAACGTTTTATAATATTATTTATAGAATGTTATAATAATATATCTATAGAAAAATTCCATTTTATAAGATGGGAGGATACCTGTCAAATTTGTCAATGCTGGGGAATCTAACCCAAAACTAAAGTGATATAGGCCTTTATTTCCTACTACTGGCCAACAGGAAGTCCCTAGTTAGTATAAATTAGTTTTATTTTACTTAAGCAGTATGATAGATTAATTATAAGTCCATTTTTAAACCATATATGATTAATCTCACTATACATAGACTTATGTATATATGATAACGTATGATAACATTTTTGTGATACCTATATATTGAATTACTTATCATTTTATCACATGATTTTCTTACACATCAAGAATAAAATATTAAACAACCTTTCCTTATATAGTAGATGATGTGGTAATTGTTCTGGGAATGACCAACAATGATATTTTACTGAATTTTTTAAAGTATTTCTACGTAGGAAAAAATTATCAACTTTAAGAAATTTTTATGAAACAAAAAATGTTATCATAGTACGTTATCCTCTAATGAATCATATAATCGTTTAAATTGTTAATGATTTATGGATTTATGGTTGTTAACATTCCTCCAACCATATTCTCGATCACAATCCATTAGAACATGATGGTTAGATTTCTATTTCATAACCATGTTTTTGCTTCCCACCTATGTTCTCCTATGTAGAAACCAATTGATGAGTTACTATAGTTAACCATTATGTAGGTAAAAATCCTTTTTAAAATGAAGTTTTATTATCCCTTTTTACGATGTGGGTTTCCATGATAGAAAGTTTCATGTTGAATACCATTTATAAACCAGACAAATTTCGTGGGAGAAATTTTTTTTAAGGGGGTAGAATGTAACACCCTGTGATTTAATGAGATATATTATTTATAGTTATATTGATTTATTGTGTTTTATGGTTCACCATGATTATATTGTGCTATTTGAAACACTGTATTAACTTGTGGTATAATCAACACTATTCATTGTTTGTGTTACATATAATTTATTGATATTTTGATAGAATTCTTTTCATAGGAATCATTTCATGAAACATTGAGTCTATATTTTGTCTCATGTATAACAGAAATATATTTGGATTATGTTATATGAAACACCAAAAGAATCTTGCACAACCAATAACACTGAATTTTCTTGCGTTATACGCAAGGACAACCATCCTCAATAGCATGTGTTGTACGTAATACAGAATTTCACTATACAATATTATATTGTAAAAATAATAGTATTTAATGGAATATAATCTAGCCATTATGAATATTATTAAACAGATTGAGAATTTTAAAATACATTAAAATTTTTTTTATATATTTTCTAGAACATGTCATATGAACAAAATCATTTTTTCAGATAAAAGTAGTACTTTTTTAAAAAAACAAGATGTTCTACCTCCTTTGGATTGGAATCCCATTTTTAATCATGTTTTTAACAAATTTATATATTCAATTTGAAAATATAAACTTACTATTTAGAATTGGGAAAAAAATATTTATTTATGTTGAATTTTATATAATTTTCTAAAAAAGATCATTTTAATGAAGGGTGAAAAATAACTTATTTTATGTCAAAACTGCATTTTCATCTAATTTATTAATATTCATAGAATGTAATTTTAAATGTTTTTAAAGTATAATTGCAAAATAATTTTACAATTTAATACAATTTTGGTCATTGGATGTAACTTCAATTTTAAATTGGATATAAATGCATGTAAATCTTTTGATATTTATTACATTTTAAAACCAATTTTATGGTTTTACAAAGTGAATTAATTTTAAATTAATTACTGCATCATCTGGGTTAAATATTGGAAAAATTTATTCCATATTTGGAATAATAAGGTTTATATTATATAAATATTTACCTTTTATTTTTGTACATTATGAATAGAAACTTTAGTATTTGTTTTATTACTATAGTTAAAATTTACATATGATAAATAAGGGAAATAATAATATAATATTAATATTAAACTACCATAAAACATATCATAATCCTATTGGATTAGATATTTTTGGCCACGGGCATCCATGGGGGGATATTAGGACTACATAGAAAAACATCGATGTGAAAATGACATTTAATAAAAATAATTTAATGTAAAGGGAAATAGGACATAAACATGTATCTTCTAAATATAAAAACTTTTAATACGGGGTAATTCATAATATAAATTAAACAATAAAGTGTAATTGTAAATATAAAAATATTTCCAACATCTTGGTATTTTATTTATAACATGAAGACACAAAATAATTAAATTTATGTTTGACACAATGATGATTTAGTGATTACCTTATTAACATATTATTTTAATGTATTTGATTATAAATATTAAATTAAACTTATTTTGAATCTTTTTCTTCCATAAACTAATTTTATGGATGAGTATGACATTTTATCATTGAATTAAAGGCGTTTTTTTTGAAATAATCATGTTGTTATGGATTTTTAAAATGTCATGATATGAATAATATAAAAACTAACTTTAATGTATTTTTAAAACAAATATTATTATATTAAATTATATATTTGTCTTGAATATATATGATTTTGAAAATTGATTTAGATAATGTATAAATTTTCATTAATTAACCACTTGAGGTTATATTTAAATTTTATAATAACTATATTAACGATATATTATAAATATGCAAGAATATATTGTAAGAGTTAAATTATTTAAAAAATGGTTAAAGATATAAGATAAGCTTCAAATTGAGACCTGAAATTATTTAAAACCTCTTAATAGAGAGTAATTATAGTAATCCAATTATTATCTTTGAATTAAATGAGATTATTACATTTTTGAAACTGAAATTAATTTTATAATAAAATAATGATTCAATATCATCTTAAAGTGCCACACCTTCTTTTATTATAAAAAGGCATTTCTTCTCACATTTCATTAAACCATCTAGATATATGTAGATTGAATAGACCCTACACAGTTCTCTTAAAAATTCATATTTAACTAATGGAGGCCCTAATTTTTCAAAAATTACTTTCATATTATCCCTAAAAAAAGATCCAAAGGACGTCCAATGAAGAAGATGTAATTGCTTTAACAATTCACTTCAATTTCATTTCATCTTCAACTTCATATTTAAATATTGATTCCATAAAAAATTAATAAATATAATATATTATAAATTATGATATGTTACTATAATTATAGGAAATATTTTTACATCTCATGTCGATTATACAAATAACAATATCACCAAGCTTGCGTACGTACGACATACCATGTCAATGTTGTTGTGTAATTTTTCATTCAAATATATTTTATTAGGATGGGTATAATAATGATTATAATGGATTTAAATAAATAATATAATATGATAAATGATACTGTATAATTAATATACCATCAAATTTAATTTCTTTTAACCATGAAGAGAATGATAACATCTCTCATGGTTACGTACATCCTACCATCTCCACGACGTGGTGAGATTCATTCTCCACGTAAAAAAAACAAAAATGATTATCAAATTATTATAATATGTAAAAATAATAATTATGAAATTAATTTCATGAATAATATATATCCTATTCATAATTGACTTGTCTTACACACAAAAATAAGAATGGGAAAATGAATCCTTTATCACCCAAAAGAATGTTTATATTGAAATACAATTAACAAAATGATATAATAAAATCAAATAGAATCATATATGATATTATAAATATGGATTTGGTCCTAGTATAATTTAAAAAATTTATTTAACTATTATACAAGTGGTTACCACTCCATTTAATAAGAAAAATTACTAGGTAAGAGAAAAATTTTCAATCTCATTTTTTATCCAATATTATTAATTCATAATTATTTAATGGGGATATATTTATCATGAATGTCCATGTTTTCTATATAAATTTTCATAAATATTAATCAATTCTTATATATTCATTTCATATAATTTTTACCCATTGCATACTTTTTCTAATTGTTATATATGGAAACTTTCTTTTGTTTATCATACAATGTACTATTTTAATTTTTTTGAAAAATTACGAGGTGATTATTTTTTTTACATATACGACATGAATGGATTTTTATGATTTCATGAATCCTTATTTTTATGAAGCTTCCAATACAATATATCTTGTTTATTTTTAAATATATTATTTTATTTTAAAAATTTCATCATTTTGAGAATATAAAATGATTTTGAAAAAGGAAGGATATTTTATACATGAATTATGTTCAAGTGATTTATAAAAATTAGTTTCCATCTAAGATGACACTAAAAAATATTGTTATTTTTATATTCCAATTATTACTATGATTAGATTGTTTTAATGGTGGAATGATATTTTATAAGGATTATGTCAGTATATAATTTTGTTTATGAAACCAATTTTATTTTTTGGGCTATGCAATGATGAATGATTTATGTTTTTGTGGAACATGTATGAATAATTTCATTATGATATGTGCGTGACTTATATCACCCTTAAATGAATTTGGATAAATTTTATATCTCATGAGATAGAAATGAACATAAGGGCATGTAAATAAAGCTCAGTAATATAGGTATGAGAAGTAAATATATTTTAGTATTAAATGGATCGAATGGAAATTAATCCTAGTTATGTAAAGGTCATTGTCCACTATGATGGTCTTGGTTGAAATACATAAGATACTATGTAAATCATATCATCTGATTAATAATTTTCTACAATTCTATTTTTTGTACCAATTATATTTTTTCATGATAAATGTTATTTTATGATCAATAAATTATGTAATTCCACGATTTATTTCATGAATCACAATTTTGATATTCAAAATTTATGTTCATGTTTTCAAAATTTTATGATTATGTTATGTTTGATGTTTTTCATGTTTACCATTACGGATAATTTTATCTCACCATTTTTCTTTTTACTTTTCCAAAGTATAAAATGAATGGTTTTAGGTTGGAAAACTAAAGTAAATGATCATTATGATAAATGTTGAAGATGATTCACCAAGTTATAAGATTATGTTATGTGTTTCCAAAGATACTAAACGAATACAATCTTTGGGAACTTTATGTGTCATGTATTAAGGTATTTCATAAAGGAAATGTAATGTCTTTTTTATGTCATTTATTGTTCATTACAGATTCTAAATAAATTAATATAAATCATATCAATCAAAAGAAATTTAAATGTAAATTATAGAATGATTATAATAACCAATGTAGTTGTTTCATCAAAATTTAAATTCTTCATTTCATTATTATTTTATGTGTATTTTTGGAATTTTTGAATTCTCCTACTGAGGGTGGAATAACCATGAAATAACCAATCATCAACTTTTTAATAAAATATATAGATGCATAGATTATTTTAAAAAAAATCTATTTGAATACTTTAATGTCATAATTTTTCAGTTATATCCTATTTAAAAAATCTAAAGGTGTCTTTATAAAATGAATTAATTAGAAAATGATTTATAATAGAATGGGAATTATTCAAGTCTTCATAATAAAAATTTATCTATTGAGTAATCACACATCTTTTTATATATAATTTTCTGTGGGTTTATATTATCTACTTCAAATACTCTATTATTTATTAAAATACATGGATTTGAATATATAAAAATTATAAATATTTCAAAAAAAATGTTTCAAATATTTCCAATTTACATTGACTCTATGATGGTTTTTCATTTTTGAACAAAATAAAATATTTTTTCAAATATAAAAATATGTTATATCTAAAATAGAATAAATTAGGACCAATTATATGTAATGAAGTCGTGAACTAAAATATATACCTAGTTCATACCTCCAATATTTGTAGTGTTTGTTCAAAAACAATATCCTTCAAATTTATAATTATTTATATAGTGATTGAGACTTCAAAAATGAAACTTTTGATTAACTTATGTTTCTTATAATATTTTAAATTTTCTAAAAAGAAATATTATGTGAATTTAATTTATTTTTTTGTAAATAAATAAATAGACAATTCATATAATTTTTAATTAGAGTTTGGAAAATACAATTCCATTATTTAAAATTATAATTAAAATAAGAATTATCTACCACAAAATGAAAAGGTAATTTCATATTAATTAGTTCCTTAATTTTAGTTGTCTAATAATTTTAAAACCTATAACCTATAAAATTTTGAATCCCTTATAAATTTAATGAAACATTAATAATTTGTAAAGATTCAAGAGTAAACATTTCCACATAGTCGAATAATGAAAATGAATATAGTATTATGTACTCAAATATATATGACATGATATATTAAAGTATTTACATGGTAAATAACAATAATCATACAAAAAAAATCTTCTATCTATGTTGCATCTTAAAAAAATAGAATGATCAAATAAAATTTTTGTTTAATAATATAATGTTAACCCATTTAATATATCTAGAAACACTATTATTTATGGACAATATGTTCTTGATATAGGTAAGAATCCTCTATTTTTTTTAAAATTTAATATTTTTTAT
This sequence comes from Viscum album, assembly GCA_963277665.1. Classification (NCBI taxonomy): domain Eukaryota; kingdom Viridiplantae; phylum Streptophyta; class Magnoliopsida; order Santalales; family Viscaceae; genus Viscum; species Viscum album. Next base: position 1,387,596,488 of record OY728126.1, on the reverse strand, counting down.
TTCTTGTAGTGTTTATTTGATTTTCATGTTAGTGATATGAAAATTCATTTTAGAACCAAAATCTATCAAAATAATTAATATTATATATTATAGATATATTTATTTAATTAATCGTTGTGATGTTGGAGAGATTGACTATTTGGAATCGATAGTTATTTTAATAGTGTTAACTACTTTAGAATATAAAAAAATGATCAAAAGTTAGTAAAAATAATATTTTGATAATTACTTATATCAATATTATTATCTCCAAGATTAGATGTAGTAATTTAGGAAATAACAATTTTTTTAGAAAATTAATTTTAAATTCAACTATAATGAAAATCAGGTAAATTTTTATTTAAAAATTGAAATTCATATTTTATTTTAACATTTATATTTTTATGTCATATTGATATTATGAGGAATATTTTTTATTCTATTTAATGATATAACTAAGAAACATAAAATATATGAACTAATTTAAGAATAGATTTATGTCATTAAGTATTTCTTAATATTGTAACTCTATAATTGAGACCACTCATTTGAATAAGAATATAAAAGGGAAAATTTAGAAAATCTATTTTCCTACTATGTAACATTGAATTTTCATAATTTCTATCCTTTAATAACCTTTTTTATGTTATGAAATTCTATATATCTGTTCACTTCTTTGAATAGTGGAATATATTTTTAACCATTGGAATAATAAAAACTATTCTCATTATATGATTAATATAAAATATTATTATTTAATAATAACAATAAAATTGTATCATGTGCTTATATTTTCACAAATTATAAATCATTATCAAGAATTTATAAATATAAATAAATTATCTTTGTGTTTTCATCCATAAATAACATTTAATTTCAAATATCAAACCCTTTAAAACATATTTTTATCATCCATGATACAGAAATAACTTCCATCAATTGTATTAATTTTAAAATCTATATAATTTCACTATTATAGTAATAAATTTTTATTTTATTTCCATTTTTCTTTCATTCAAATAATATGGTATATGAATATGACAAATTTTCATTATATTTATTTTTTCTCAGTCGATGATCATAATGGAATTTATTTTCTTCATATATTATTATTCATTTTCCCCACAATATGATAATCATCTTCATTACACTAATATATACAAATATCATCTAATTAATCAATAAATTTATTCTAATCAATATATTGATAGGATTGAACATTGTAGGATAAAGAACAAGTTTCTTAAGAATATAAAATTAAATAATTTTTCATTAACTATTTAAGGAAACTCTTTAACCTATTTCAAAAATGGGTGAGGGGATATTGGGTATCATAAATATTATAGTTCATTTTATTTTTCAAATTATCAATAACATGACATTTTGATTCCCCTACCTTCCGTAAAATATAAAAAAATACTCCATATGATTATATATATTAAGGAGGAATTATAATTATTGATTTATTATGAATTCATTATATGAATTAATCCTTATATTATAAATTTGAGAAATACAATAACATAAAATGATTTTTTGGTTGATTTTTGGATTTAGTTATATTATTGATGATTACAGGATCATATTATATTTACATATGTGGATGAGAAATTTAATTATATATTAATATCTAATTTCCAGGTTTTGTCAAACTACCAACTCATATAGGCGGTTAAATGTACCTAAAAACTACTTGTGGCCTTTCTGTTGGCGAGAAGCTACCAGATATACATTGAGGTATATAATTAATAAATAATATTCTACATTTAATTTAATATAGGTTAATCATGATATTATATCATTAATTCCTCATTTGATTTTTATTGTCATTATACGTATGATATGGGCAATTTGGCATGCTACGCCTAGTCTCATTCTTCCATTTTTTCTATTTATCTGGAGTAATTTTGAATATTATTAGACAATTTCATATTGTGAAATATTAATCAATTAATCTATCCACGATCCAACCTGAATTAACTAATGAATTTTATTACTTCATTTAGGGTATTTAGGTAAATTTCACTAGATAATTTTAAATGAATTAATAAATATTGATTTTTCTCCATTATTTTTTTGTCGGGGATATCCAATAATAGTGTTAAAACACTATTTCATGATTTTATGATTATATTAAATCAATGTAGGAATTTTTGTTTAGTGTTTAATATTAATAAATTAAAATATAATAATAAATCATATGAAAATCAGAATTTTATTACACTTATATTTATTATTTATTATTGAATGATACAATTAATTCTACCCACGAAAATCTTGAGGTTTAGTGTCTTCAGTTAATTAGGAACATCAAATAATAGCCTATAACATGGGTATAAAATCATAATTTAATAACATAGAAACATTACCTATATTTATTGGATAGTCTAAAATGTAATGTAATAATAGTGTGACGTACATAAGAATTATGTGGGCTATAAAACTAGGTTTGTGAATTCGAAGAACACAGATTAAGAGAAAGACATATATATGGTCCAAGAGTAATATCATGATTACATATGTGCGGAAAGAATCATTATCTTGAACAATGAGGCATATGTATTATGAAAACAAAAAGGAAACAAATTACGGTTGAAACAATATTAATCATGATATAATAAACATATCTCAATTCTATTCTCCAAGAAAAGAATACCTATCGTGCTTAAGGAAACATCTTTTAAACCACATAAGGAATATAAATAGATAAAATCAATACCTAATGTATAAGAGGTCTATATAATTATGGTCTCATTTATCCCTTTCATATCATGTATATGCATTATTGTACCACATAGATCACTTAACAATAAGAAAAATTTAATATATTTTTTCACTATAAAAATGGTGTGTGTTTAATATAAATATAATCAAAAAAATAAATTATGCATAGGTAAAACTCATTTAATACCTATGAGTATATATGGAAATGATTATTTACTAAAAAATTGTTTCTCATTGAAATTCGATGTATAACTTCATCCACATAATAGTTTTATATAAAGGTTTATAAAAGGGTTCAATGAGAGGTAAAAGAGAATCTCATTACATAGGAATCATATATACTATAATATGTTTATAAAAATTAATATTTAATCTTGAAATTCATTAAATCAATGGGTGTGACAAAAATAAGGTTCTCCCATAATGTGGAGAAGGGGAAATTTGATTCATAGAGAGGAAACATCTAATTACCTATACGGAGATTCTTAATACATTTAAATATCATAGACAAAGATCTAGAATGTTATGGGCAGAGTAACTTTGTGAGTTACATGTTTTGAGTGAATAGTAATGGTATTTCAGATGGGATAATATATAAAATGTGTTGATATGTCATTATTAATTTGTTGAACATATATTTTTACTCAATATAATAATGTAATCTAAAACAGAATCCTTCATATGGTTTTTTCCATGATTTCTACCAATGTGTAGTGGATGTCCTTATATTATTAAGATTGTAACCTAAATCATTAAAATAATTCACTTGGTGAAGTGGATTGCATTTTTTATAAGTAAGTGATTGTACAACCATAATATATTATATAGGTTTTGGAGGATTCATTAAGGATTTTTTAAATTTATAAAATAACATTAAGACACATTATTTTAACAAGGAAATATATATGGTCATGGATATAATATATTGAAAATATTTCATTACTATTCAGATATTATGATGTCATAATATATACTATATAGTTATATAGTGTTTTTAAATGAAAAAAACATAACTACCATAGATAATTATGATAAATTCACTGTTGGATAAATTTAATGTGATGAATTCAAACCTAATAAAAATTTTCTAAAAATAATTTTACATATTTATATTAATCAATAATTTTAATAAAAACTCTCTATTTGACGAAGAATAATATTTTCTTCATTAATATTTTCTGGTCCCTTATAGTAATTTCTTATTACATCGTAAAATTATATTAAGATTTTATTTTTAACAATTAAGTAACGATAATATTATATTAATATGTAATTTATTTCAAAAATATTGATTATTAAAAATTGATTTCCTTTATTGAAACAATATATTTTCCAAAAATAAATTTTTTGTTTCATTGTATCAAAATATAATTTGTACCAAAATTTATATTTAATAATTTAAAAAGTAATAATATTAATGGAGAAATGTAACAACATGAAAATTCTAAAATAATAAATTTTTATCGAACAAAATATGCCACATTAAATAATATTTTATCTTCCATTAGAATTAACGTATAATTTCAATGATTTTATGTGTTATATTCATCAGCGAGGTTTATGGAACTACATTATACTATTAATATTATTATTATATAATATCATAGTTATCACCTTGACAATGGAATGGAAGGAATAAATAAGAAAAACTATGTGATAAAATTATATTGGTTTCAAATTTTTCATTGAAATATATTTATTAGTAATAATATAAGAATCTTTTAAATAAAGAAGAATTGTCTTATTAAGATAGTTTATTTTTTCACAAGGATAGTCTCGTCCCTCTTCACACATAAAAATTATAAATTTATCTTTAAATACTTTTGAAAATTATTTTAAAAAATTAATCTCCATTTTTGAACTAATAATATCAATTTTAACTAATGATGATTTTTTAAATTTTAGGAGGATTTAAATTTATTTATATATTGTGAAAAATACTGAATCTTAATTTAAAACATCCATTTAATTTAAATAATTCATAATAATAAATTTTAATTTTAATTTTTTAAATAAATATTATTTAAATATTATATCAATTAATCATTAATTTCACATTTTAAAAAAAATATGATTATTTTATGTATAAAAAAATTATAAACCTTTGAATATTTTTACTTTAAAACCCATATTTCTCATCATGTCTTAAGGATTTATTTTAAATGTAAATTTTTTTTCTGTTAATTTAATTTGAAAAAAAGGATTCCATATTTATATTCATAATAATTTATATAGTCTAATATGGGTGAAATAATTTTTTTAAGATGAATATTGAACACTATAGAAATTAATTAATATCTTTATCCTAAAAAATAAATCCACCACGGGTTTAAACGAGAATGATAAGGGTCAAAATGACCTAAAAGATTATATTAATTTTATAAAATGTGTTTTTATGTAAATTTAATTTCAAGTTATATAACATATATTAATTTATCATCAATTTCCTTTAATATAACACATATAAAAAGTTATGTAATGAAAAAATATATATTTCCCCCTTATAATATCTATAATGCATTGCGATTGGAAAAATTAAAATCCAATTTCAATTATACAAATTATTTTAAAATATAAATTATTTTCATTATAGAAAATTATTTATCATTAGTTTTTAGATAAAAAATAGTTCTTTAAAATGATTAAAAATTAAAACACATTATTAAATTTGTTAATATAAAATATAATAACTAATAATAAAAATAATTAAAATTTAATAAATTTAATAAATTATTGAATTTCATTGGTTTTGAGATGAATATATAATGGTACATTGTTTTTGAAATTATATACTTTAATTCCCTATTTTTATTTTTATTTTACAATCTAATTAAATAGATTAATGTAAAAAATTATATAAATGAAATTTTATTATAAATTATATTTTATTATCTGGTTTAAAATTAAAAAAACTGTTATTATTATAAATTAATTTTAATTGTTAATTAATTTTATCTTTTTTAAATTAAAAAATATTTTTTATTCTATTATGAATACATTGACCCATAATTATTAAGAAATCAGTTAGAGCAATTATGTTCCAAGTTTTGTATTTGCATATTATATGCGCTTCTGTTAAAATAAATTCTAAACACCCATAGGAATTTTAATTGATAAATTTAATTTAATAAATATATTTTTTTGTACAAATAATAATATAAGGATCATTTTTTTAGTCTCAATCGATAAATTATATATCTTAGAAACATGTCACCATATTGAAACCCCAAAACGGAAAAAATAAAGATTAATAAAATTTATATGAGAAAATATTTTAAACATGTATTATATTATATTTTTGAGGTGAAAATCATCCCAATAATCCATAAACCACATTATTTAAAAATCATTGACAAAATTTATTTGATGTTGAAATCCATATATTGCGTACTTATGGGTATTTACAAAAGTTACACTCTTTCTTAATTATAAAAGAGTACTCAATCCATTCAATTATCCTCACATATCAAGACATTTGGATTATCAAAAAACCTTCCCAAATAACATAATAACACCCCTGTTATAATCATATATGCATTATCTATTAAAAATTCCATCAAAAGAATTCATTGGTGAATCCTTAATGAGGATACTAAATGAATAGGTAATATTCCTCAACAAGAACGTTTATATTACATTTTTCTCCACCTCATTTACTTTTTTTATACCATGAAGACATAATAACCTAAATATAATACATAAAATATTATCTGATATATAAATTCAATTATATTAAACTTTTCTCACTTCCATTATATAGGATATGAAATGATCATTTGAGTGTACGACGGAGTACCATATCATGAAATAATATTGGTTGTTCTTACATTTCCAACCCAAAGGTTTTGTAAGTTGGTGGATATAAAATATATCTATATGATACTTCTAAAATAATTATACATATTTATTCAGTAATTAATATATATATTTTCATCATTCATTCCACATGAGATACGAAAATGTCATTGTTTCGTATAATGGACTACCACCTTGACGAAGTTGCGTGATTCGTCATTTAGTAACACTTCCCGTGGAATGTGATAATAATAATGATTATTATTTCATTAGAGATAAATTAAATAATTAAAATATTCAAAAATTATTTATATTTATGTATATAAGGTAAATTTAAACTCTACCACTATCCTTTTTTACTCATGTAATGTTTATATCACCTTTCAAGTATATGTGGACTACTGAAAACATAAAGGAATGTTACACTCTTTTAATCACCACACAAAATATATGATATATAATTTTAAATAAATAATTTCTAATATAATTATACATTTATTTTTTTTATTTATATGATATAGCTATATAAAAAAATCAAGGGCATGAACCATCATGACAATGAATGAATTAGAAAACCTTCAAATTAAAAATTGAATTAGTGAAAACAATGAATTATTATTCAAAAAGGGTGAAAAGATGTTATAAGTGTATCATATATGATATGATATATATTATTAATGTTATTTTAGATATTAATATTTTTATTAACACCATTATATATTATTTCTATTTTCATTCAACCCAAATGAAGCATAGTGTAAGGGATTTCGTCGTAGTTTCATTACAATGACGAAAATTATATTTATTTGATCCTAATTTATATTATTATGATTATTTATTAAAGATTTGATATGTAATAACATATATAATTATTTATTAATGGTATTTTATTATTTCATTATAATTATTAAATATATATTTGTTTTAATAAAATGTTACTATGTTATAAAAAATATTATAATTGAATATCATTTGAATGGGTTATATTACTCATTCGATGTCATGGATATTTTCTGATTATGTGTGTTATGAGTTCTGAATAACTATCAAAATATTAAAAATAGTTTTTATTTATTTAATGTTTATTCAAAAAATCAATTAATTTACTAAATCAAATGTCAACATTATTGTCATTTGAAAGGTTTTTCCCATTATAATTATAATCATTATTGTTTATTCTTAAATTATTGATGATGGAAATTATTTGATCATGTTCCAATAAACACATATTGTTTACACTATTATATTTATAATTTATATTTTTATGTAATATAATCATTTGTATACCCTTTTGTACTTATATTAAATTAATTTTTTTAATAAAATATAAATTCATTTCCACTTTCTGTTAGAAAACTATTTTCATCCAAATCCATTCATTCTAAAAACAATTTACCAATATTATTTTATCATTTAAAAATGATTTTTATTTTTTTTATACATATAATCACTATAAAAATATTTTTTAATGTAATATTATAAAATTTTTAAAACAATATCCATTTTCATTTTACCTAAAATGTGAATGGAATCTATTAACTTTTTTCTGAACAGGGAATATTACTAATCTATTTACATTAAAAATAAATATTATTTTTAAAATTTATTTATTATATGGAATTAAGAAAACAAATGAGAATAATTTAATCAAAATTTATTTTCTGTTTGATGAGAATCGTTTATAATTTTTAAATGATTTTCATTGAAAATGATTTTTAATTTTTTTTTCAAAATAAAAAGTACATTTTCCTAAAGACTATTTATATTGATATTTTTATGGAATTTCTATTTATAAAAGTAGACATTCCATTTTTATTAATAATGTTAATAAATATTTATACAATCCATATTATTAAACTAGAATGATTTTGACTCTTTTGACATGGGATATTATTGACATTCATTTTATTATTTTATTTTGAAATATTCACTTTCTTTTGATCATTAGTTTTTATATTTGTCCAAATTTTTATTATTATTTACTCTATATAGGATAATTTCATTTACCATATTTCATTTCTATGTATGGTATTTTAATTTGAATGTTATTGATTTGATTAGGGAATTATTGATAAATCTTTATTCCATTATAAATATTGATATTTCATGATAACAAACATAGTTAATGAATTTAATCGATTAATAAATATATAAGTAATGATTTGGACTTGAAGACAAATGTGTGTCCTAGTTAATGATAACCTCTCAATGCATAATTAGTATCATTACATTATGTAGTCAGATATCATTACATAATTATTTTTAACAACTATCATTTTAAGACTTTCCAGAGAAATGACATTGATGTTAATGGTATCATCATCCTAGGAAACATAAATTCCAATATTTATGAATTTTCTTCATTTAGAAATATGTTTTTAGTATCCATTAGTATTTAACAACTAATAATATATCTAGATGAATTTAACTTTCAACATATTTATTTAATCAAATGTTTCTTTACAGTTATTGACCATTATATATTAGTTCATTGTTATCTATTAATTTAAATGGAATGCTTCCTCATATATATACAATCCCATATAGATTTCCCTTATTTATTCATGATATCATCAAATGTAATTAAAAAATAAATTGAATTTGGGATCACCATCATTTTCATTTATTTCACGAAGATTACATAATATTTACTTTTACTGAAATGAAGCGATATAATAGATGGAAAACTTTATTATCAAAATTGTACAATTATCTTAAAATTTATTTATTAAATTGCATCATTAGATTCAAGTACATATATATTTTAACAAGACTATGAATTTATTTGTTATATTGAACAGTAATAACATTAATCATATTCAAATGTAATTTTATTATGCACCTGCTCTTTGATACGTAGGTCATGGTAACATCAGTTGGTATCAAAGTTATTTTATAACTATGGGAAATATATTTAGGAATATAATTATTAGGGAACATATCACTATAAACGACATTAATGATATGGAATGATGATCATACTAATGGTTCTTTGAGGATAAGATGGTTTTTTTCTTGAGAAATAAATCTAATTTTTGGACACTAGTTATGGATGAATATTTATTTGGATATAAGTAAAGATAATAACTCTATAAGGGTTTATCTAACATTAATTGGGCATTACAAGGTTCCCCAAAACCAAAATTAATATGCACCTAGTTTTACACTCACGTGTAGTATGCATAGGATAATTCACATTTTCCACAAACCCCATTATATTGTATATTAGTATATAATAACAATGAATGACCTATGGGAAAATCTACACCAAATAATGAACATTAATTAAATAAAACCAGTAATGTATTTGTGTTCAATGATTCCAAAATATATAGATTTTAATGGTTATATGAATCACAAAACATCCTAGGATTATGTTAATTTTTTGAATCCAATATGTATTCATTAACATAAGATTTATATATTACATATTGGATTAATAAATTTATTGTTTTTCATATTTTCAATGTAATTATCACACTTTTTAGGTATTATTTCATGTATAATTACGTTTTTGATCAATTCATGGCTATGAAACCCATTGATATTGTACGTGTTTTATGATTCATATTTTAAATTTAAAATTAACATTAATGAAAATGTAATAATAACCAAATATAATTATTTGTCCATATTGAAAATATTATTTATTGAAAAACATAGTAAAAAATTTATTTAATGATTAATTTTTATATCATAAACATCCATCATTTTTTGGGAATATAATAGTAATAATATTTATATGATTTCATAAAAATGAAAACCCACATGCTAGGTGAAAACCCATCTAGGATAGAGAGGCCTTGAGTATTACCTCAATACTGATGGAAAATAAGGTTTTAATGGTTACCACTAGACTACATGATATTTCGTATAATCTATCATTGGTTTTAGATAGAAAAATTTTAAAAAATTATTAACGATGAACTAGTGGTTTTAATTTTAATATTTGGAAATTAATTTGTTGAATAGCATTTACTAAATATATTAGATTTGGAAAATACATGTAGAACGATGTATTGATTGGTCACTCTATTATGGATTTGAAGACCTATTAGAAGTGAATTTTAATTCATCAGGAATTAAAAAATCATTTTTGGATATTCATTTCATATAATAATAGATGAATTATGAATTGATCAAAGAAAAAACTATGTACTAAATATGCTTATGAAATATAAACATAACAGCATAGTATATTTACTTACATATTCCGATTGTAAATTATTTCTTCAATATTTGTAAAATGATATTGAAATACATATTTCAACAAATATTAATAATATTTGGAGAATCCTATGGGCTTATAACCATTAAAGATTTATGGTTCTATGCCCATTAACTTTAATTAGTTCATTCACCCTATTTTGTTCAATGACCCCAATCATTATCTATAATTATTTATGATTTTCTTCTATGTCTATATATTCACTTTCCGCTAATGTTTTATTGTATATAACAGTAGTTATATTTTCTTCAATATGACCTTATTACATACCATTATGTATTATTTATTATATTATTTCATAACACCTATCATGATTTGGGTTTAAAAAAATGGTAGTTTAAAAACTAAACCCATTTATTACAGAGATCATGATTAAATTCTGTGGACACAATTTCTATAATGTGTGGAGATTGTTACACCCAAAAAAGAAAAATGAATAAAAATTTACATGATAATATATGTTAAATGAAATAAAATGAAAACATTAATTACACTCAACAATTATTTTTTTATAAATTGTGTTACAAGAATGATCCTCTTATAAAGAACAATAATATAGTATTAATATAAATATTTAATATGATTGTTATCACATAGCCATTGTCATGGAAGAATTAGAAGTATTTTGTCACATATATAAATATATTTTATCACATTTATATCAGTTATATATATATTATAAGTGATATAAAAATAATTTAAAATAAAAATAAATGTTTTATAAAAAACTCTAATTTTTTAGGATGTTTAATAACTCTTTGCACACATAATTTAATATTAATTTAAAAAAATTATAAGGAATAAATTTTTAAAAATAATCTATATTTTAAATCTACATATCAAATCTAGACTAGTTTGATATTTTGTGATATTTAAGAGAAATTTTGTTTTTTGTTAAATATTTAATAATACTAAATTTGAATTGAATACTGTATTTTATGTTAAATAATTAATAACGATAAATTATATTTTCAATTAATATTTAATTATAACATGTTCACTTGAATATATATTATACTAATTTAGGTTAATGGAATTATTTTAATTTAGAATTTAAATATAAAACAATTTGTAAATTTTTTTAATAACTTGTATTAAGTTAATATTTACTTTATTTTTCACATGTATTTCATTCATTTAAACATAAATATATTATAAATTTGGGTTTTATATTAATGTATATTAATTTTATGGATTCTTTGATCATAAGATTTATAATTTACCAGTAATAATTTTATCAATTTTCAATGAAATATTTATTTTGAGAATAAGTTTTTTAGTATTGATCGAAATTGAAAAATTATTTTTTATTTGCATCCTAGGAATATGGGTTATAATATATTCAACCAATAATTTTTCGTATTTAAAATCAGAAAGTAAAAAATAAATAATTCATTTATGTAATGTTGTTTGGACAATAGAGTTGATCCCACACTTTTAAATGAATCATAACTACCGCTAAAAGCCTCTAAATGATGTAATTGTAGAATAATAATATTGAGGACTGAATGGCATGAAACCCTATTGAAGATTAAATAACAATCTTATCATTATGTAAGTAATATTTTGAAAAAATATAAGAATATGAGGGATTTATTCAGATTTAAAATTAATCCATAGTAATTAAATGGAATCGTTTTATTACCAAACAAAATGACTTTATATTTATATGGTTGATAGAAAATATATAGAGTAATGGTTTAAAATATTATCCAAACAAAATATTTTCAAAGGAATGAGGGGAAAGTCTTTATACATTAACATTGATATATACTGGAAAGCAGATTTTCAGCCATTAACTTATTTATATTTCAATCTTTCAAACATTTAAATATTCTATAATCTAAAGAGAAAAAGGGGGAATAATGAGATAAAAGTTATGGAAATGAATCTATGCATTATTTATGGAATCATGACAATGGGTGCAGCACAAATGATTTGATATTATGAATTATGGTTTTGTGTTGGTGGAAGGTGACAAACAACATCTTTTAGGTTTTGATCATCAAGTGTAATATATTATAAAACTATATTTAGCTTATTTTTATTGAATAAAAGGGATCATTTTAATTTTTTAATATATGTCCAACTAGTTTTTTGATGTTTTCCTAATATATTATTTAAAAAAATTGATTAGAATATTTAAATTTCATTATTGAGGTCTTTCTATTAAGAAGAGTTATTAATATTAGGATTGATTATTTGGAGGTATTCATGTATTTGAATCGCATTTATATGTGGTAGAATACTAATATCAATATCATTATATGATTTCCATGAATATAGGGTGTTCATCCAAAGGTTTTTGTGTGGAAATTGTAAAAAGCAATTGAGAAATAATTTTTAAAAGGAATATGTTAGTTTAGAAGACCTTTATTCTTTTCCAAAACAACTAGTTGTATTTTCATTTCAAACACCATATATTTATTATAATCTTTTTTATTTATCATGAATTTTCATGCACATTATTTTATTTTTTTTCCAGTATTATAAATTTTAAATAGATCACACAAAATTTAATTCATTAAAAAAATAAATGAACCCAAAGTGAAAGTTTTTAAGTCAAATTGAAACCTTCACAAGATACAATCTAAGAACATCTATATTACATATCAAATGGGGAAAAATATTTTTAATTCGGTTTTCCCAGAAAAAAAATCTTCCACATCAACTTGCATCATTTCCATGGATGATTATTGAAAATATTTTAGAAAAAATGTTTTCTAGTGACTAAATATTCGTACCCATAATTGATATCATTGGATTATGAAATTGATGACACATGATACTCTAGGGTTACAAAAACAATAAATCACATTATCCCTACTTATTATTTTCACACTATTATGAATAAATGAATTTATTTTTTCCTTTAATTTATGTTTCTGACAATATAGCATTGAAAAAATATGCATCACCCTATGATGAAAATCCAAAAAAATCATTTGGTATATCTTTATTCACCAATTCGGACAGAAATTGAATTTTGTTTCATTCACTAATATAAAAATAATTAATGATCTACATGGTGTGTATCAATGTAAACAACACCAATAATTCAGATTTCATTTTAGTAATATCAAAATAAATAGTGTTGGTGAAAATGAAATTCAATTGAATCTAATTTATCTTTATTATAAAGGGTTTCTGAAGAATTGTTTTTTATTAAAATTCATCATTGATTTGATATTTGGAGGAATTAAAATATAATTTCCATGATTATTTTTACCATTTTCAAAAATTTTATACATATATAATGATATTTGTGGTATTATGAAAACTCAAGGCGAAATATTACATGTAAACCATTAATGATTATATAGACTATGATTTTGATTCCAACACCCCTAAATTTGTTACCAACAATTGATTAAATATTTATATTATGTATAGTGTCTTACATAGAAAATCATGATTGATGTTTCTATTGGATGAGAGATATTTTACAAAATTCCAGTTGTTTTAATGAATTTAATTTTGAAAAATGATCAAAATAATCCAAAATATAGTATATAAGGCTTTCTTATGGGCAATCATTCCATGAATACCCAAAATATAGTATTCAAGACATCGTGATTTTTAGTAACCATTATTATCGTATCATTGTGTTGTGTTCGATGATATTATCCAAAAATCCACCATACCAACCAAAACATGAATCCACATTTCAAATGAATGTCCAATAATGGAATTTGTTCTTCTTGGGATCATTTTAATAACCAATTAGCCAAAATGAAATATTCACTACAGAATTGGAATTTTCTTTTTCTACGAAATCATCTTCAAGAAAACTAAAAATGAAAATTTCCAATAAAACAACATTTCAATCATGGTATGAATAACAACTATAATAAAAAATTTTTGTGGATGAAACAACCCCAAAACAGATTCTAAGTATTATAATTTAATTCTAAAACAAGATATTTCAATGATAAAACAAATTATAATTATAGAAGAAACATTAATCCTTATCCTGTTAGTAAAAATTATTGGGTAGCCTTGATGAAACATTTAGGGAACTACATGAATACATGAGACGACAATAAAAATACGCAAAACAATAATAGAATAATCGAATACATTGTTGAGTAAAATGTTTCAACATACCATTGTAAATATTTTTGAGAAAGAAAAAATATGTTGTGGTTTTCCCTTTAGTCACCAAGTGATTTTGAGAGTTATTAACATAAAAGAAGTTATACTTATTGAAAATTTATGTGGTAAAATATTGATTCAATCTCAAAATGAGAAACTCAAACATTTTGTTGACATTGGTAATGAGAATCCCACCACTGATGGAAATTTAATAAATTATGAATTTTATTTAAGTTAAATAAAAATTATTTGGAATTATATATATAAAGAAGAGAAATAAGGATTGGAAGAGGATGTATGGTCTTTATTCATATTGAATATATACATTAAATATCCCAAAAACAATCAATCCACCAATTCATTATCCTAGAAGTGAACCCACAGTGATTTAAAATGATGAAAAAGTGTTAGATGCATATGTTTTGTAATCTATTAATGATGTTCATGTAATCTTACCTTTTCTTGATAGTGTGAATAAAATTCCACGGTATAGAAGGTTTTTGAATTAGTTGTATGCCGCCAACTAGAAATTCAAATGAGGTAAAAAATTCAACATGAGGAAAGATGTTATAACCACGATTCATCATGTTATCCCTATAAAATTTAAATACCCCTAATCACTTACTATTCCCTACATCATTGCATATGTGAATTCAAGGATTTCATACTTGATTTATCATAATCCATGATGTTTATTCTACATTATATTAACTGATATCTTCATAATGTAGAACTATACCCCTTAGAAATTATCCATTAATATTCCAACTAAAGTACCACTAAGCCTAAAAAAGTTATAGTGGATGTTATTGTACAATGGAGAGAGCTGATATTTCTTATAGATTTATATATTATTGGTTTGAACGATTGTCAATTTATTTCCAATTCATATATCATTACAGGGAAGAACATTTTTCAAAATTATAATGAAATGAATATTGTTCAAAAAGATACTATTACAAATGAATTTGGAGGGGCCATTGTTCCATTAAATATTATTCATTTGATGAAAAATCCATGTCTTAAATAATCATCCACTCATGTGAATATGATTTATTGTTATTCCCCAAAAATAAAATTTCCCAAAAAACCCAATATTTGATGAGTATAATAGAATAATTGACAATCAAAACATAGATTTAAAATGTTATTCCTTGGAGAATGAACTCAGATATAAGATTGTTTTCATATAGTCAACTAAATCTACATTGATCAATTACAATACCCCATATGAGTCAGAATTTATATCACTACATAAGAACCTAAAATATTATTTCATATGTGAGAATGAGAAAATACATATCAATATTTCAAAACATATTTCCTGGGACTATTATAACTAACTATTTGGGGTTTTCAAAAACCCTAATAAATAAATTTGATAGAATCCTTCTAATTTAATTTCAATAAGAACATTATAATGAAGGCATTGAATTTTTTTGATGGAAAATGAAAATCTAGTGAGACAATTTCATTAGATATTTATCCCAACACATGTATATCTTGGTTAAAGATAATTCCTCTCCTTATTATATACTATAATTTTTATTCCTAGTTATGATAGTAAATGTTTTAGTCAAATCAGTGATATTCCAAAAAAATTTGGATTTCTAATCTCATGTATTTAATTTCCAAATATTCTCCACATTATCCCTTATAATAAATATATAATACAAAATTATTTTAAGAAACTATATGTAGTGATAAGGAAAGACCAATGCCCATTTCCATTTCATGGTCATGTACTTGAATGATTATCCATAAAATCATATTAAATATTTTGTGATAGAGTGTATTATTATTTCTAAATTCACATTACACTAGTGGATCAACAGAAAAAAAAAATTTACATGTCCCATTGGATCCATTTTTTATAATAGAACTCTTTTTGGATTATGAAATGATCATTGAACATTTGAAAAGTTCATGATCAAATTTTTTTTTGAATTTTGGAAAATATGGTTTAATGTTTTTTGGGATTACATCATCTATTATCGGATATATTTTTATTTTTTTTGATAAGTCTATATAATTTTCATTAAACATTCCTTGATATGAATCATTTCCTCCATTTTGGAAAAAAATTTATTATGGTAAGAGGATTTTTTAAATGTTGTGTCTCAAGATGGAATACATTTTGTTGAATCCAAATTTGATGTCATTATTTTATTTCCATTCTCATAAGTAATGAGAGAAGTGAGATACTCCCTAAGTCATTCTAGTTTTTATAAGATTTTAAAAAATAACTTTTCTTGGCCATAATTCTATTTTTAAAATTTTGAAAAAAAAACTACATATTTTTCATTTAAAAATGATTTAAATATGACATTTAGGGTCTAAAAGATAAACATATAACCACTCCCAACGTTTAATCACCAAAATGTGACATTCCCATTGAAATAATGATTTATGAATATAACCTTTTTCATGGGGTTGTTTTGATTCATATGATATAAATAAAATCATAAATTATATTATATTCCTATATAAATATAGATTATGATGGATCAAACAACAAAACATCTATGAAAAAACTGCTATTATATTTAGTCTCATTGATCAAATTTTTTAAATTATCTTCTGGTCTCCAAGGTGATGGTTTTTACCGACTAATCAATGATTAGATTTTTATGAAAAATCATTAGGTATAACAAAGATTTTTGAATGGGATACTACTGTTATGGGAGTTCAATGTTTAAATAATGAATATAAATGGAAATGAGAACCATGTTGGTTATCAGTTTATATGGTTAAAATCATTTTTTGTTGAAAAATCGATATCATTCTAACAAATAAAGAAACCTTTCTACATATGGAGTTGTATTCAAGTATAATTGAAGGACAATGGTTTTGTGATTTAATGAATTTTTTATATTTTGATGATTTTAAGGAATATTTTTCCATGAAAAAAATTTTCTATTCAAATAAGTCTTTAATATAATTACATTTGGGAAGAAAAATAATTTTGGTTTTTTGATGAGATCTAATTATTAAGTGATTCATTATAAATTCTAGGGTTTAATTTATCCAGATTTTTTTAAACATTGATATGTAGAAGATAATTTTTACTATAATGAACTCTAATAAATGTTCTTTATTCTAGGTCGTTTTGGACCATCTTTTCATAAATAATTTTTTTTAAAAAAAAATATAAAAATGTAGAAATTGATGTTACAATTTCCAAAAGGAATGAGATAACAAGTTTTTTTATTCTAATGAAGCGTCAGGTATATATTTAATGGTAACCATTCCAAATTATTTTAGTTATCTTAAATTCTTTCTAGATGTTGATTTGGTATCCATATGGGTATAGTTTATTCCTATGAAAGTTGATTATTAAAAATAAATGACCGTGGTTGGGAAAGGTGATATATTTTGTAGATTTTTTTAACCAATTTTATTATTAATTATCATGGAATCCAAATTTTCAATAGGATATTGGAATATATTGTGAGTAAATATAGAGTTCATCATACAGTCCCTACACCATAAAACCATTAATAAAATGGAATAAATGAGTTTTCAAACATTGAAATCAAACAAATTTATTAAAAAATATTTAACCGAATTAGAAAGGATTGGTGATTGAAACATGGTGATGCATTGTAGTCTTATAATACTATATTAATAATCTTTATTAGAATTTAAAAAATTATACTAATATATGTAATGGTTGTTCACCTACTGTTTGAGTTACAACTCAAATCTTCTTTAGGATGTTAAAACATGTAACATGAATCTATTTGTTATTGGATGATTATGAATATTTTTCTATGAGCTTGGGGAGATCAGAAATAATTCGTAATAAATCCTTGTGTTTTATAAGAAATGAACAAAATCAATGCATGATATAATGATTATAAATAAACGCATTCTGGAATAAGTTAATGATATGATGTTTTATTACTGACTGAAGATGTTCCTAGGTAACATCCATTACCAATGGTCTATCAAATTCATTATTATTCATGTTTTTAATTATGCTGAAATTTTGATAAATGATGCAGAAAAATTGACAATATTCATAGTCTTTGGTAATAGGCTGAATATATTTAGATATAATTTTCACGATCCTCGATTGAAGGAAAACAATGTTAATGAAACTAAATTCAATTGAATCCAGGATGACTGTTTTCATCTATATTTTTTGTGTTATGTTTTTAATTTTTTTATTTTCATTTTTGAAATAATTTATTTAAATATTGATGAAATTTCACATTATATGTTTGGGGTCTTTCTTTGGATGATTAGTATTAAGTTTTTTTATTTTAAATATTTTCTTATGAATTTTTTTTGTCTATTTTAATTTATTATGAATTTATGGGTGTTTTTGTTACATGTGATCTTACGTGATTATTATTTACATTTTTAAAATCATTTATAATGAGTTAGTCAACTTATTCCAGGAATATTACAATAATTTAATGTGTAAAATGAATTTTTCAAATTTCAATATAGTTGTAATTTTAGAAAAATGTCCTAGATATTTTCACCTCTTGCCATATCTCACTATCATTATTGTTGAAAATCCCTTAATTTGAGGCTTATGAACCCCTTATGAAATATTCATCACCTTGACATCTTTTCATTTGGTAACAAAAACATTCACTCTTTCAGAATAACCATATTATATTATTCCAAATCAATATTGTTGAGGTACTTGTGATTTAACAGATAATGTAATTTCATTATATTTTAATCCCCCTTTTCATGTGAATCCTTTTTAATTTTCCCTTAGCTATACATTTCATCAATCTGTTATCTTATTATCCATTAACAATATGATATTTTAGAAAAATTAAAATTTATTTTTCCTTTTTTGTATGACTATATAGGTGAAAAAGCATGATCCATATGGACATAAGAGTTTGGAGAAGATGTCATGTGGTGGAAAAAATGAGTTGGTTATATATTTTTCTAGATAATAAAATATATATTAGTTTTTCAATAAAACATTGTTTATATTATGAAATTATTTTCTTATGAATCTTTCTAGGAGTGGAGCGGTGTGCCTACCTAGATCTCTAAATTCAAGAATGTTGTGTCTATTTGGAGGTTTCCAGAAAATAGAGATAAATAAATTTTAATTCTTTCCACTGATTTATAGATGGATTTGGGTAGATAATAGATTTTTAATGATTATTAGAGCTAATTTGCTTCTAGGGAGTGTTTGAAGGTGACTATAATAGAGTAAAAAATAGTATCATGATTATTTTATTCAAAAATATCAAAATACTCCCTATTCAGTCTCATAATTTTGGACATTCCTAATATATCATACTAATGGTATATAATAACTTATTATTTTATTCATGATAATAACATGATCTTATATCAGAATGGGAGTAGTTGTATATATTTATCAATCCAATAGTGATTCTAAGATGTGTTTTGAAGGAAAATGACATGTAATAAATCAATATTTTTCTATAAAGTGAAAATTATTATGATTCAAGTGTTCTATGTGAAAGAGAGAGTAAATTAAAAAAAATGGATTGAATATGGTAAATGGCGAAATTTAATTCTTTTGATATGTAATATTATCTTCGTAATCCAATTGCTAAATCGTTAATCCTCATGGGTATGTGTTTCAATTTTTCAATGGTATTATTTTGATGCTCGGTTGTCCAAGATACCAAAGGTTATGTGTGAGGGAAATGATATAGCTAATATTTCCATTAATTTTCACATCTATTTAAATGATTTAAACCCCACTAATATATCAATTAGAGATGAATTTTATTTTTTTGATATAATTAATATTTTCAGGGTAAAAGTGAAAAAAATTCAATGCAATATTTTTTACAATTTTTAATCACTTGTGATATTTTAGTATTGTTTTTTCAATATTGATATAAATAATGAAACATTTTTTTAGTATTTATTTTTTTCTCTATGACTTTTCAAGTAGGGATAGATTTCACTTGACCTTCTAATTGTTTGAACAACTAAGTCATTATGAAATCATTGTGTGGTCATGAAAATTTACTTCACCTCATTAAATGAGTCACAACTCTTTAACAATGTGTCAATATGAGGAGATTGAATATAAAAAAAGAGGTCTCAGTTTTAAAAATGCCTGATGAGGTTTAAGGAAATATGTTTTCATTAGGTCATACTTTTCATGGGTCAAACCGGAGAAAGATAACAGATCACTTCAAATATAACATGTTTACATCAGAAAGTAACAGATATCAATTTAACCACAAAAATAAATGACATTAAATTTGTAGTACTAAATAAGAATTTATTTTATTACATCCTTATTGAAGAATTGATGAAACAATTTATCCAAGAATGAGGATAATGTAGGGCTATTTTTGAAGTGGCATAAACTAATCATTATATTACTTACTATCCTTATATTTATATTTCAATATCTTCATCATATCAAGTTGTTTTCCACTATACAGAGTCATTGGAAAGCTAATATAGAATGAATGATGACGATTCTATGCATTCATGAAATAAAGGAGACGGTTAGGGCTACCGAATAGATGTAATGGTAGAAACCATGTGGTTGCAGATGCTAAAACTGAATGAAACTCCCTCATGAGTTTTATTCTTTGTTTTCAATATCTATTGAATATATATTCAGCATATATTTATTATATAAAAGATGTATTTTAATTTATTAAATATATTTTAAAGTAGTTTTTTTGGATGGTTTCCCAAACTGTAAAGAAAAATTAGTTATTTCATTATTATATTTCACTAATGATGTCCTTCCATTGAGAATAGTGGCTTATATTTTTTTTGTTTCCTTGAGGTATAAAATTAATTAAATCAGTTATATAGTAGTTAAACAAATAATATAGAAATCATTATATGATATCCATTCAAGCTAGGTTGTTAATATTGATGTAATTTAGTGGGAATTAGATAATTCAATTATGAAATCATTTTTTACATGAAATTGTGGTGTGCTGAGGAATTTAAGGTTGTTCAAAACTATTATATAATGTTATATTTCAAACAAATATTATTTTTTTCAGTTTTTTTCATCATCTAAAAATTCCTTGCACTATAATTCATATTTTTTCAACATTGAAAATTTTAATCAAACTTCAAAATATATCTGTTTTTAAAAAATAAGTGATAATTTTTTGAATCAAATTGTGAAACCCTAGATAGAAAATATGGGAACCACTATATTTAATTTCACTATGGGAGAAAATTCATTATTGAGGTTTTTACACACACAAAAACACCACATCAATTTTCAATATAAATCTCCATTTCTTATCACCGCTATGTGATTTATTTAATCTGAAATTTAACCACCATTATGATTTGGAATATAAAAATTTGATTCCATATTTTGAATCAAATATTTGATAATTAATACTATTGTGATAATAACTTTTTCCACATAAAAATTGTGAATGTAGTTCAAATATGTAATGATGTTATCATAAAATTTTATTTACTATGGAGTTAACGTATTATGATAAGTGTGATAAAGTCCAAAAATAGTATAATAATTATATTTAATAGTGTTTATTTTTAAAAATTTGGTCAATTTTTCAAAAATATGTATATTACTTTCTACTTATCATCGAATATGATCGATATAATTTAGTGAATTAAATAAAAATAAAAAGAATACTTTTATTTATTTTATAATATAAAAGGTTTTTTGATATGGAAAAAATAATTACAATATTTATACATATTATTTTGAAATATAAATGATTACTTACTGTCATAATAATTTATATTAAATTTTAAAAGATTAATTAGTTTCTTAAAATTCATAATAAAATCTAACACATAAATTATTTAGTTATTTGAAAACATATATTATTGTTAATAAAAATAATAAAATTCATGAAAATTAAAGGAAGTATTATGTTACACTGTTATATATATATAATTTTAAAATTGTGTTAAAATAATTCATTCAAATTCAATAATTATATTCATTTTTTAAAATTCAATTTAATAGAGTAATATTAAATTTTAAAATAACATTAATTTATTATAAATATTATCTTATTATATGATTTAATATTAATAAGAATACTATATTTTGAAAATTTATTCTCAAAGCTAATTTATATAAATTAAGTTCCATTCAAGGACCAATTACTCTAATATAATGAATTTATTTACGAGTACATATAATGATAATGTTTTTAGGTTTCACCTTATATATGCTTACATTAAAATAAAATTTCAACACAAGTTGGATTTTTAATTGATAAATTGGATATAGTATATTGAATACGTGTGTCAGAATAATATAATTAAATTTACTTAATTTATTTGTTATGGATAAATTACCTGGGTTACAATATAGTTACCTTAGTGAAAACTGAAAATGTTAAAAATAATGAAACATAAATTTTAATGAAAAAATGTCTAAAAAATTTAGTTTAATGTGTTTCAGTTATGGCTCCACCATATCATCCATAAAAATACTAATAAATCATTTATTCATAGGAGAAATGGTTATCCTCTCAACAGATAATACTTGTGGGTATTAACCAAAGCACCACTACTCCTCAATTATGAAAGGGAACTCATTACACTAACTTCTTCAAACCTCTTAGTGTATATGAATTATAAAAAACCTAATGAAATCACATCAAAACTTCCCTGAACACATCCTTGATTACTATATATGATAAATCTAACATAGTAAGTTTTAGTGAAATCTAAATGGGCATACTCGAAGAAGAGGAAATGTTCTTCAAGAAGCGTCTTTATATTACTTATACCTCATTAAATATTTATTAATCCAGCATGATATAATACAGTCATCATATTACATATAATAGTATGATATGATATGATATTTATGACTTAAATCCATATCTAATTCCACTAAATGGGTTGTGAAATCATTTTTTGTGTGTATGCTGGTCAACCGGCTCGTGGATTGATGTCATTCATTATTCAATTTACAACTTTAAAGGATGGGTATAATGATTGATATCAATTATATATAAGATAGTCATTACTTATATATAACTATGAAGTCACTTTATAATATATATATATATATATTATCAAATTTTATTTAATGGGATTTGTGATAATGTCACTCATGTTTACAATTGATGGATTCCTTGTATATGATGTGACAATTCATTCAGTAATACATCACATGAATGGTTGTAAAGATAATTTCAATTTTGAAATATTATATAAATATACATGTTATTTTAATCATGTAATATTTACCTATCATGAATTTTAATGTATATATCATTTGGCCTCTTTCCTTTTCATTCTCGTAATGGTCATGCAATTATTTGCGTAATGGTGGATTGACACCTTTAAGAAGAAATGTAAACCTATTTTCATCACCATGAAAAATGGATGACATATAATAATAATTATGGATTTAATATTAAAATTGTTTCATGATTATTACATTGGATAAGATATTCTTATATAATATACGCAATAATATATAAATTATTGAAAATGAACAAATGATAAATCCTTGAAATCATCACCCGATAAAATGAGAATGTTGAATGAATATAAACAAAAAGGTAATAATATGTTATATAAAGATCATGAAGGAAATTATTAAAAAATATATATATATTTGGTATACGTTATTAATTTTTTTTAAACCATTAAACATGATTTTAACTGGTGTTTAACCAAAAAATAATAAAATAGTATGGGATTTCATCTCATTTTTATTAAATGGTGGAATATTGTTGTGTTATGTACAATATTTATATAATGTGGGGCATATAGAACCTATTTGAAATGTAATATAATTAATACTTAATTATATAATGTATTTTAATTCTTATTTATATATAATTAATCTAAGGGGATTTTTATTCCTAATTAAGAAGTATAAAAGAATATTTATAATCAATTTATTTTCATATTATTAATATTAATCATTAATTGTATTTGATTTCATAAAATTAGGTGTGTAATGACTTGTGACTATATATTTCTTATCATCATATTTTTTATGTGGATTTATCATTAATACAAATTACAAATCCATTGACTAATTTTTATATAAACATTATAATCATTTTAATATCTTATTTCCAAATCCATTTCAATACATGATTTTTTAATCATGAATTTATTATAAAAACATTTTTAGAAAATTTGTATTAAAACCATTTTATTTTATCATCATCAATTTATTAATTATACTTTCATTTCAAATTACAATTTTCTACTATTTGGTAACAAAATAAATTTGGAAAATGTTGTAAAACTATCAGGCTCTAATTCCCACATTAGACAAAAATCTACTTTACTCCAAATAAATTGTTACTAAAACTATTTTAAAATGTATTTATCAATTTCAAAATTAATTATTGGTGGCATATCCAATATTTTTAACTCTATTAAAAATATTTAAAATAAATTGAATTCATTTTTCTAAACATTCATTTCACGATTTTATGAAGGGTATGAATGGAAGCTAATTTATATTTTCTTAATAATGAATTTTTATAACCATTTTCATTAGAAAGGTAATTTTCATTATAACATTCAATCAATTTATCAAAATTAAAAAAATTCATGCCCATCATGTCATTGAATCAGTCATTTATTGTTTATGAGGATCTTTTTATGTAATTGTTTTACAAGTGAATTAAAAATAAAAACATTAACAAAAAAATTTCAAAATGAAAAGTGTATTTTACCAAATAATGTGTTTAGGGTTAGTATATGGAATTTCAATTCAGAAATTACAAAAAACCAATATTTTTTACTTCAATGGGTATATGTTGATACCATCTTTATTTTTTCTTGGGAATTTTATGAATATTTTGACCAAAAATACTATTTAAATTAACTAACCAGTTTAATTATTAAATATTCAATTGCGTTTTATCATTAGAAATTATATATAACGTAAATATCCATGTTTTTTATCATTGATATTAATATTACAAAAAATATCATTTTTACATAATATTTTTTACATTCAATTATTTTTCATTGATTTTAATAATATTGATATGTCTATATCACTTGATAAATATGGGTATTTGATATCTATGAACATTATTCATGATCAAAAATATTATTTGATATATTTGGAATGGTTTTCACAAATACAAATATGAGGACCCTTATTAATGATATCTCCTCGACGACTCAGTAGTCTTGTGGGAATAATCCATTCACTAGACCTAGTAATATGGATTTCTACCCATCATTCTGAATACTTATTGAGAATAGATCATGATTGTATTGTATTCATGTGAAAAGGAAACATTTGGAAAAATAATTATATGATAAAATCCTTCATAATTTAATTTTTATTATCCATGAGATTTTATATGTGATATTAAATATGGAATGATTTTATTATGTACACATTGATTAAATTCAATGTGTTTCCAGTAATTCACCATTCCATATTTATTATTGCCGATACAGATATTTACATAGTAGATGTTCATAGATATTTACCTTTCCATATAGATTTTCCTTATTGATACATGTTAGCTTCTAGTGTCCATTACCCTTACGAAGCATTTTAGTTTTCCCTTATATATCATACATTCCCCATCATTCCATGAAGATTACTATTGTTGATATGTACAGATATTAAATATCAATAAACATTAATCATGAAAAATCCAATTATGTTAAAAAAAATTGTTGTAAAATGTATTTTATGACTCTAGTATTCATCCAGATTACCAAGACTATAAAACTGTTTTGACCAATAGGATATCATTCCTTGTATCTTCTACCAAGTTAATGGTAGTTGGAAAAATGTGTAGAATACTTAAAATGGGTTCACAAAAATAAAATGACATTTCATTATTTATATAAGAAAATGTTTAAATTCACTTTTCTATTTTTTATCTTCAAATCAATTTATTTCCCCATTGAGTTTTAATAGGCTAAGGCATGAAATGGTAATATTTTCATGGGGTGTTATGATAACAAGGAATTATCAATGATCTCAATGATTATGAACATCTATTATAAATGGGTTCTATCATGATTTAGGTGTTGAATATCACCATTTTTTAGGTCAAAGGAAAAAACCATGTGATATTATCTATCTGAGTAGATCTAATAAATGTATTCATAGATTATGATTATACTACTTAAAGTCATCCCATCATTTGATTATGTAAAGAGAAAATTATCATATCTCATAAAAAAAATATAATTGGTCCCTTTATGAAAACTATGTTATCAATGTTTATCATTCCTGGTGGTATTTTATATTTTTCAAACCATATAATGGTATATAATAATCAAAATGGAACAAGTGTTTCTTAAAAACTATTTTTCATAATAAAAAATATACTAATATTAAAAATTTAGTTTCAATATTAAAATTTTCTCAATATAACTTATTCCACATTCATAAATTTCACTATTTAAATGTTTCATTTCTTTTACTATTATATATGAGAGATGTTCTATTTCATCATCTATTTTGGATCTCATTTGACGTCCTCAAAATCAGGGTTTAATCATAATTTTCACCAAATAATTGATATTTTTTCAATGAACATTGTCTAATGGTCTATGATTATCAATATATAGGCTTCATAAAAAATTTAATTATCTAATGGTACTAGATATATATTTAATACATGTCATAGGTTTGGTGTATACATCCTCTTGAAGGATACAAGGAATACATCTTGTACCTTAGAAAGTATTGGTGGTAGATCTAGTCAATAAGACACCATAAAACTGAGATAAATAACTTAATGTGAATATTTAACAATAAATAAGTTTTTATTTATTTTTAAACATCATGAATCTCTTCAATGGTGACATAAATAGAAATGATTTATATCTAACCCCGAACTCTAGGTTTCATTGGTGATTTATTATGATGGTTTTCTATCATCTTTTTGTGGATTTCATAAGATGTTAGTGGTTTGAATATTATCCATTATTTCATCGATAAATTCTAGTACCATCAGCTTCAACTCTTGAAATTCATCATTATATAAAGTATTATGAATCACCTTCTCATAGAGTTCCACGTAAGGCACCATTTGAATTAATGAATGGAATTGGTTGTTATATGAGAAATCCATTATTGGATTGATCTGGTCCCCACATCCTTCTCATGGAAATTTATGTTTTATATAAACATGGAATGTAAATATATATATGATAATAAATTATTCATATTTGGGGAGTATCATAAGTTTCAACTAAAATTTATAACGCATATTTGGATAGGGATTTCATAACATGCGTGGAATGTGAAAATGGACACATATTCCATCTTCAATGATAACAAATATTCTATGTACTGAGAAGGTGTTTTAATAGTACTAGTAAAATTTTACACTATTAATGAATGGGTTTGTCTTGAATCATGTAGTATGTTCTTTATACATGAATGAGTAATTATCATACCAATCAGTACTTTGTTTTCTGTATACAGATAATATATTCTTATTTCATATCCTCGTAATTTCATTATAAGATTTTGAGATTTTTTAATATGTTATCATAGATATCCATTAGCTAATTGAATTGATAATCATAATATCCCACTTATTTTATGTTTCAAAATTGGATAACAAGATTAGGGGTTGTTATAGAAAAAAAAATTTCCAATACATTATAGGGATTATACCATTATAAATAACTAATTATGTTCCATGAATTCAAATACTTGTGTATTTTATTTTCCACATTAGGTAATTTCATTGATGATTATTAAAAAACTATATAAAAGTGGTATGATGGAATTTCTTATCCGTATGAAAATTTTCCTTTTCACAACAATAATTAAAATCCCCTCTCTATTCTTTTGCCTCCGGAACAATATGGTCTATTATGTTCTCTAATATCCCTTTTGATATTGAATAATCATCACTCAATTTCTTCATACCTATCAATGTAATGAATATCCAATTATTGTCAGGATTTTATCATCATCCCACCATATATGTAGTCATCTTTACCTTCAAGTTTAATGGAAAATACAGAGGCATATAATAAATTTATTTTTATGTTTTCCCAATATAACAAAATAGATTTGAAATCATTATTTTATCTAAAAGTAAATATCTATAAATATTAATTAGTTTAGTGTGAAGAATATATCAGTCAAAATAATTTTTTAAAATTCAGGGTACTCTAATGTTTCAATTCACTCACCATGCTTCATATTTTTAACCATCATCTTCTATTTATGAGCATATACTTCCACAAAATAAACCACAAGAATGATCAAATCGTTATTAAAGCATTGAATGATTGATACGATATTTTCAATGGAGTTGATCCATTATTCTATGGTTATTGGGTCAATATATCTTATAAAATATAGAGTTATTTTTTCACATAATGGGATAAATTGAAACATTCCCACTCTTTATGGGATATGGTCAATCATCCTAATTTATATGTCATCTAAAAATGTAAGTGAGTTGTGAATATACATCCAATTTTTATTTGATTTAATTTTTCATTGTTTGGTAAACATATTTAAGACGTCATCACATTTCCCCTCATATTGGATTTTGAATCAACATCTCATATATCCATCCATTGTTTAAAATCACACCTGAATTTTTGGAATATAATTTTTAAATACATATATATATATATGGGATAAAACATTAAAATCAATGTGATAAATCATATATTCATTACCTTATGAATTTATAGGATTCAATATATGTTATCAATGATCAATTTACCAAAATGATATTTTATATTATTATTTATACAGTTAAAATTTTTTTGTAATGGGATTGAAATTTTATTATTTCATATCCATCTATAGTATCAAACATGGTGTGGATAAAGGAATATTTTTGTGGACCTAGTAATGATTGAGTCATTATCAACGTTCTATTTTATGGGTTATCACCCCTTTGTTTAATTATAACAGATCCAAATATAATTTGTTTACTAGAGTGGATGAATTTTTATTAAATAGTTTACTATTTACTTATAAATAATTTAGGCCTATTTTACTATTTTAAGAAATATCCATAAAGTATAATCAATACATTTCTATTCCAAATTAAAAAAACAACCAGAATTTTCTTCGATTATAACTATGATAACCAATATTTTATTTCACCTTAATTCATGATTCAATACATAAAGACAAACTTAATAAATTCCCATTAAATGGTGAGGCATAGTGTCTTTTTGAAAATAATAATAATGATTTTTAATTAGGAACATGGATGCAACATCATTATTTAATAATTCCAATGTAATCCCTTATATTCCATGGATCTTTTAAAACAGGTTGGGATAACCATGGGACATACTAAAGAAATGGGTGATATATAATTTTAATAATGGAAATAAAAAATATATAATTAGGTAAACCAATAAATGCGAGTTATGTTTCATTTTAATGTAACATAATTGAATCAACAATCGTATATTTAAAAAATTAGACCTTATAATAATAGAAAATAGAATAGAAAAATATAAATATGGAAGTGACATTAAACATGAAACTATATAAAAATGTAAAGGATATACTATAATAAAACATAACATTGCATCCTTAGGATGGCCTCCTGTTCACCATACAATGAATGTCATGAGATACACACACAACTCAATATATTATACATATATATATCTCTTCCTGGGAGCACAATTCCCTTTAAAATAATATGCACGGATATGTGTTTCATAAAGATCACACTACATAATGATGTTCAACATCAATATTTACCACATGATAAATGAATTTCAATCACCAAAATGTAGATCAAATATCAATTAAGAATATTTAAAATGATGTTAATACCCTTGATTATTAATGGAGATTGGTATTAACTATATAAATGATTGTCATGGAAAATTGATGTATAATTTTTTCTTTATAATTATTTTACATAAAGGGATATGGTATGGGTTAATGGAAATTAAAGGGGTATCCCATTACATCGGAATCATAAGGAAATTAATATGAATGTATTAAAACATATCTCACACATGAGAAAAAATAAATCATAAGTCTTGACCTAAATTAGGTGCATGAATAAATAGGTGAAGTAGATTATCCCTTTCCTTGAGAGGGAACTACTAAAATATTGGTAGGGGATTTTTATGATATTAAAATCATCTTGGAGGGATATATTGTAACATCCTAGGTAAATAAAGAATATGACATTTCCATATTTATTAATATTTGTGAATAAAATATTAATATTACTCAAAAGGGAATACTATGTTCGATGGAGTACCCAACATGCAACAGCAAGTTTCATTGAAATCTTACGTTTCACACTAATAATATAATAATATTTTAAATGGTAGTTAACACCTAGCCATTATAATGGAGGGAATTAAAAAAACTAACTACAATGTGATTATATATGTTTGTCAACTATTTTTTCTTTTATCCAATAAATGTTAGAGGATTAATAATGCAAATGAATACAATTTTAAGCATAATTCTTCTAATATTATTTAAAAGGTCTTTTAACCGAATTTTGATGGAGGACCCTTTTTAAATATACATTTGACAATTTTTTATGTTATATTTCACAAAATAAGATCCTTCTATAGAATCTATACATCAAAATTTACTTTGTGTACATTTTTGTTATTTTTCCGATGAAGTTCAGTTTTAGTGAAAATGTTGTATTGAAATTCAAAACCTCATTTTAATCTAACATATTTATATGGATAGATTATATTTTAAATTGGGTTTAAAGTGTAATTAAAATATTTTCTTTATTTAATCCAATGGTGGTCATTGGAATTAATTTCACTATGAAATTAAACTTAAACTACTGTCAATCTTTTAATAGATATTATTTTTAAAAACACGCTATTTGTTTGGACAATGGGAATTAATTATTAAATTAATTAATTCTACTTATATGTTTTTAATTTTTTAAAATATTCACCATTTCTGAATTTGGAATATCAAATATATATTAGGCTGAATATTTGGTATTTTTCTGAAAATCGACAATTTTTTATGAATACTGAAACCACTAAGTGGTAATTAAAAAACTGATTTTTCATTTAAATGAAACTTTACAATTTCTATGATTTGATTTTAAAAAATCTGACATACATGGTTGTCATTAAGAAGTAAAATTTGGTTCAATGGGATTAAAATAATTTTTTTGGTGAATAGTAACTTTTTAGTTTTATTAATCGCGATTAATGGTAATTAGTGTAATTTAAGGTAAAAATAGTGTTATAATAATTTGAAATTACCTTCACACATGTAATAACCTTATTAGATTTGTCATGTCTGACCAAGACAATCCATGGTTCAATATTGGGACCCCATAGAGCAACTTGGGTAAGAAAATGACATTAATAACCTTTTATTTGAAGTTAAAATAAAAATGTCAAAAACATGTATTGTTTTACTAAAACAATTTTTACATGGGGTAATATAATTCATTTTTTTCCTATAAATATTCACTAGAAATATAAAAATATTTCCTACATCATAGTATATTTTTTATAATTTTTGGACATTAAATAAATAAATTTATTTATGACACCACGATGATGTAGTGATTTCCTCAATAATGAATGATTCAAATAAAATGAAAAGATAAGGTAAAATATAAGAATTATACTTTTCAAAAACAAATTGTATGGGTGGATTTCAAACCCTTATCACCTTATTCTTGAGGTAAATAATTTTGGGATATTTAATATCTGAATATCATTTTATAATAAAGTAACTTTCCATGACTTTCCATGAGTGCCCCTCCTCCCTCTTATTAAAAGGCCCCCACCTATACCACCTTACCGACACCCCTGAAGCCATTGGATCGAAAAAACTATGCCCATTTAATCTCTCCACATAACTCTCTTCATCATAGAAGCCTTACCTCTGGCAGCAATTTCTTTAAGAACCCCTTTTGGTTCAAACCAATAAGAGTTATCCGATTTAAAGGTAATGTCTTCTCTTTTGTTCTTTTTTTTATTTTGCTTCTAAAACCCCCTAAAATCATTTTATTCCATTAATTTTTAACAAAATAAGTATCTTCAATATACTATGATATTTTTATGAGATGTATTTGAGCTACACTTACACACACCTCCATCTAATGGCTAAAGAACATATTGTTTCTATGGATGGCCAATTTCTGCCTCACGAAATGATGATTGTTCAATATTCGTCTAACACCCATCATGGTGGCCATTAAGATGTCACTATTTTTATATATGATATATATTATGTATATGTTTCCAATATTCTTCTTTATTTTTCATTTATTTCATACCTTTATGGTTTCTATTATGTGTAAACGCGATATCTTTATTTTAGGAAGTACGGACTACCGCCCCCTCAAAGTTATTTGATTCATTAATGCCATATGTGGGACGTATAAAGGATGGGGTTAATGATATAATATATATGATATTATAATGGAATTATAAAATACCTTCATATCATTATGATTTCATTCCATCAAATATGAAATAGAAATGAAAGTAGCGTTCATGCGTACGTACGACTTACCATCACCAAGAACGGTGCATTTCATTTATTACATCTAAATGTTATGTAATATTATAAATGAATTTATATACTGGATATATATGATATATATGATTTCTAAATCATGAATATATTTCTGGATATAATTGATATTATACCACATGAACAAATTGTAAGTATAAGAAGTTTATTCTTGACTCAAGTACAAATGATCCAAAAAACAAGAATTTTTAACATAAATAATTACATGATGTTAATAAAATGGTAATAAATGATATAAAATGAATAATTAACATAAAAATGGTTCTTAAGAATGTATAAATTAACTCTACTTTATTATTCAAGATATTAAATAATGATCGAGTCAAGTCAGACACGAGGTAAGGGATCTATCCTCTCTCTTCCTTTTTAAGTACTCTCTTTTATGTCACTTATTTTAAGCTCCTCTTTCTTATGTTGGGGGATGTTCTTCTATATTACCCTTACTTTAAATTTTATGTTCATATTATGGGAGACCATAATTTATATCTTCAATCCATTTTTGGAAGGTTTATGTGGTGTCGTTAGGCTGCTGAATTTTCGTAAGGTGATATGTTATCTCACTTTTTATTTCCGTGAGATTCATGATATATTATTCACTATCTCAGTTGAGTGATATATGTAATGACCATGATTATACTCTTTGTGTAATATGCTCTCGTTTATGGGTATTTACATCAGCATCGTTTGGTCATTCTTTCATGGGGTGTCATTTCGAAAGACACCAAAATATGTAAGGGATTCTTTCACCCTCCTGTTTTTTTAATAGACTTATTTTTTTATGTATATTAATTTACATCGTGGTATGTAGGGATATATTCTTATACATCCTTATTGCAATAAATATTATGTCCATGTAATGATATACCCTTTTCTCTCTCATCAACTCATTTTCTGAATTTTAATGTGACGATGTTAGGTTGTCGAATTTCTGTAAGGGAACATCTTAACCCAATTTCATTTTTTGGGTTAAACTTATACTTCTAGATTATGTCATTCTATGAATATGTGTGGATGACATATGATTTTTTTACACTTAATCTCAACTTATATTTGGTGTATATATATTTTTCACACATAATTATTTCATTTCTTTATCGTTGCTCAAATGGCCTGATCCTTGATTGGGATTACATCTCAATTTCTTCTCATTAAGACATTTCTTAAAGATATGGACTTTTATTATTTTATGAAGTCTATATACAGCCCCTTTTACATTCCATATCCATATTATGTCTATACTCAAGTCATTTAAATGTTTTAAAAATTGTTTACTTTTATGTGGCCTATAATTTAAATGTTCTAAATGGAAAAGGACAATTTTATATAAACATTGTTTTAAATGGTTATAAATATTTATTCTTTTAAACATATATCATCCATGTCCATGTTTTAAAGAATTGTTTTATGGATTTATTTATATGGACATGAATGTTTTAAAACCCTTTTAAAAGTTTCGAAGTGGTATGGGACTTCATCTCAATCTCCTTTCATTGAGGAATATTTTGTTTTATACACAACTTTATTTTATACGGTGCATAAACCCCTTTTACTTTTATGTATATTCAAAAACAACCATTTTTAAATGAAGATTTTTACTAAACGAAAAAATGGAATGTTTTTGTCGTATGTATGTGGTGACTATGACTTCTCCACCGCCGTGACCATTATTTGAGCTTCAGCTTCCTCTACAAGACATAACTTTTTTTAAATGAAAAATAAATATCATGTTTTTCTTTTCTTTTATTTTGGTATTGAAAAGGGTTTTGATAATTTTGTTATTATATCAATGTGTTGTATTGATATCTTGTGATTGAAATGTGGAAATTTTATGTTTCCTTTATTCATGTTTTATGTGATATGATTATGTTATGGTTCTTATGAATTTTTTATGAAGATTGGTGGTTCCGTGATAAACTAAGGGAAGGTGAGCCCGATATAGCTCTCTAATGAATTGGGTAATGTGAAGGGTTTAAATACTAAGGTTTCTCCCAAAATATTTTGGGAATATACTGTGATGGGTATTCAAAATGTAACCATGAGGGTTACACCCTACGTAAGAATGTTATGAATTCTTCAAGTTACCTTTATGTATTATGATTTCTATGAGTTATTCATAAATCTTATTATTTAATGAAGTATGTTAAAGTGCTTATAATTTATGAGTAAAGTATGATTTCATTGATTCTTATGTTTTCATGGTCTAATGTTTTTTTCCATATTGTTATAACCCTTACTGAGATTTTTATGCCCATCCCATGTTTTTGATATTTTTTTCATAGGACATAAAGTGGACTAGGTTAATGGATGGGATCAATGAAATGTCAAGATCTCTAAAACAATGAACTATACATGACTCTTTTTCCCAAGAGTTTTAATTTTGTGAAAAAAATGGAAACCGAGTTGATGTGTTTACTTTGTAATCTTTGAGATGTAATAGTTATGACCTAATTCTCTAAAACTCTAATCTTGAAAAGATCCTCAATGTGAATTATTCATTTAATTCAAGATTATGTAATTTTTTAATGTTTGGGACTTATAGTTGGTATCAAATATTGGTTTAGATAACTTTAGAGGTTACAATATTCTTTAAGAATAAGTTACATTACCATAATGGATAAGATTTCAGAAATAATCATATATTTTAGATAAAGAGAATGAGTTAGTATATCTCAGTTTTTATCTTCCTAATTAGTACATGATGATTTTTTTGATATACCCACACTGACATTTTGGGTTTTAGTAAATGGATGGATCTAGCAGGAACCAAAGTTTCAATGGGTTTGAAAGAAACTGTGGTGGTTCTCTGATTAAGAGACTAGATGAAATGGGGGATTCAATAAGGAATCTCATGGTTATTCTAAACCAACTTTCAAGGAGTAATGATTAACCACATGAACCCTAGTGAGTTCTCTGATGCATCATGTATGAGAGAACCAACTCGATGTGGATGTTCACGTAATAATAATAATGGTAACCATTAGAGTATATATGATCCTTAATTTTGAGGTAATTATGGATTACTATATGTTATGATGGAAAATGAAAGGAATTCAATAAACTTGACGTTAATTATGTTATGGTTAATTTTGAAGATTTTATATCTTCTTGGGGAATGTTTTAAGAATTATATAGTTTTGGAAAAATGACAACACACAGACCGTGTGACAACCCGTCACATCGAATGAAGTTGCAGGAATCGAACCCACAACCAAAGTGAAACTGGTATTTATCACCTACCACTGGAATACATAAAGTTCCTATTTAGTTTGACTAATTCAGTTTAGTTATATGATTATATTATTTAATAATAGGTTTATTTGGGGTTATATATTTAAATTATTAACCTATCAGGGAGGATATGTGATTAGGTTAGTTACTTTTCAATATGAGACTTTAAGAGCAACTAATGTTATTGGAAGATAAATACCATGGAAGACTATGTGATTAAATCCTTCAATGATTTGTCTTTCAATCTTAGTGTGGTTTACATTGAATAATTTTATGGACAATTGTTTATCGAATGGTCTTTGTTGAACTTTGGGGTTTTTGGACAAATATTGGAGACTAAGAATAGATTTTTTTTATAAAGGATTATATGTTTTGGGGATTATCTGATCGTGTACTAACATTTTTAGTTTTGGTTTTTTTAAGGTATAAATTCATGCGAAATATATACTTCTCTTTTGTAGATTAATTGATTCTCATGAAGTTGATTATAGTACTCTTAATGTGAGAAAGTCTTCCAAAATACTCACCTTTTGGAGAAAATATGAGTTTGTGTAAGAAATCTAGTAAAAGATGAAAGTCAACATGACAAGTAAGTATGTTTCCTTTTATTTTAGATAATCTCTAAATAAATTCCTCAATGAAAAGTCACTTAAAACAAAAATGTTTTCTGTTAATTTTTCTTACCGGGGAATCAAATACTGTTTAACCCATCACATGTTTGTGATTTTTTTGTGGTTAACTTTCTCCTAAACATGGTTTCTATCACTCTCTATCAGAACATTACCCGTTTGTTTTCTCTTCCATGTCCATGTTTTCCTACATGTAATCCCAGTATTGGTTAACTTGGGTGACCTTTTTACTTATATCTCTTTATTTTAAAGTCATTGTTTTACTGACTCTTGTTCCGATGTGGGACATTCAATGAAGTTTCCGAGCACAATTTTTAAATTGAGGGGACGCAATTCCCCAAAGTGTGGATGGATGTAACATCCCAGGTAAATAAATAATATAACATTTTCATATTTATTAATATTTGTGAATAAAATTTTAATATTACTCTAAATGTAATGCTATGTTTGATGGCGTACCCAACACAAAACAATTAGTTTCATTGAAATCTTACGTTGCACACTAATAATATAATAATATTTTAAATGGTAGTTAACACCTAGCCATTGTAATAGAGGGAATGAACAGAACTAACTACAAAGTGATTATATATGTTTTTCATATATTTTTACTTTTATCCAATAAATGTTAGAGGCTTAATAATGCAAATGAATCCAATTTTAAGCATAAATCATCTAATATTTTTCAAAAGATCGATTAACCACCTTTTGATGGAGAAAATTTTTTAAATATACATTTGATGATTTTTTAGGTTATGTTTCACAAAATTAAATACTTCTTTATAATCTATACATCAAATTTTACATTGTGTAATTTTTTTTTAATATTTCCAATAAAGTTCATTTTTAGGGAAAATTTTGTATTTTAATTCAAAAAATCCATTAATATAATTTATTTATATGGATAGATGATCTTTTTAATTGGGTTTAAAGTGTAATTAAAATATATTTTTATTATTTATCCAATGGTGGTCATTGGAATTAATTTCACTTTAAAATTGGACTTAAACTAGTGTCAATCTTTTAATAGATATTGTTTCTAAAAAACACGCTATTTGTTTTGACAACGAGAAGTAATTATAAAATTAATTAATGCCACATATATGTTTTGAATTCTGTAAAATATAAATCATTTTTGAATTTAGAATATCATATATAGCTTAGGTTGAATTATTGGTATTTTTCTATAAAACATCAATTTTGGATGAATAGTGAAACCAATAAGTGGTAGTTAAAAAACTAATTTTTCTTTTAAATGAATATTTACCACTTATGTGATTTGATTTTAAAATATCGAACATACATGGTTGTAATTAGGAAGTAAAATGTGGTTCAATGGGATTAAAATAATTTTTTTTGGTGAATAGTAACTTTTATGTTTTGTAAATCACGATTAAAGGAAATTTGTGTAATTTAAGTGAAAAATAATGTTATAATAAAATGAAATTACCTTGACACATGTCCTACCCTTATTGTATGTGTCATGGATGACCAATACAATCCATGGGTCAACTTGGGGAACCCATCGAACCACTTGGGTACGAAAATGACATTAATCAATTTTTATTTAATGTTAAAATAAAAATGTCACAAACATGTATTGTTTTACTAAAACCATTTTTACATGGTGTTATATAAGTAATATTTTTGACTATAAATATTAATTAGAAAGATAAAAATATTTCCTAATTCATAGTTTTTTTATAATTTTTGGACATTAAATAAATAAATTTATTTCTGACACCATGATGATGTATGGATTACCTCATTAATGAATGATTTAAATAAACTAAAAAGATAAGGTAAAATATAAGAATTAAACTTCTAAAAAACCTATTTATGGGTGGATTTATAACCCATAACACCTTATCCTCGAAATATATAATTGTGGGACCTTTAATATCCGATAATCATTTTATAATAATGTAACTTTCCATGACTTTCCAAGAGTGCCCCTCCTCCCTCTTATAAAAGGCCCCCAACTCTACCACTTTACCCACATATCTCAATCCATTGGATCGGACAAAAAATTCTCATTTCATCTCTCCACATCCCTATCTTCATCATAGAAGCCTTACCATAGGCATAAATCTCTTCATGAAACCCTTTTGGTTCAACAAAGAGGTGTTACCCGATTTAATGATAATGTCTTCTCTTGTGTTATTTTGTTTTATTTTGCTTCTCCAATCCTCTAAACTCTTTTTATTCTTTTCTTTTTTAATAAAACCAGTATATTAAATATAATATGATTTTTTTATGAGAAGTATTCTAGCTACATTTACATACACCTCCGTCTAATGGTTAAAGAACGTACTGTTTCTGTGGATGGCGAATTTCTTGCTCACGAAAAGATGATTGTTCAATATTCTTCTAACACCTTTCATGGTGGACATAAAGATGTCACTTTTTTATATATGATATATATTATGTTAATGATTCTAATTTTTTTTTGTATTTTTTATTATTTGAATACCTTTATGGTTTTCATTATGGGTAAACGCGAAATCTTCATTTTTGGAAGTGCGGACTACCGCCCCCTCAAAGTGATTTGATTCGTTAATGCCATATATTGTCTGTATAAAGGATAGTATTAATGATATTATATATATGATATTATAATGGAATAATAATATACCTATACATCATTATTATTTAATTTCATAAAATATGAAATATAAATGAAAGTAGCATTCATGCGTACGTATGGCTTACCGTCTCCATGAACGGTGCATTTCATTTCTTACCTCTAAATGTTATGTAATATTAGAAATGCATTTATATAATGGATATATATGGTATATATTATTTATAAATCATTAATATATTTCTGGATATAATTTATATTTTATCACATGAACAACTTGTAATTATAAGAAGTTTATTTTTGACTCTAGTACCAATGATCAACAAAATGACCGTTATTAACTTGAATAATTACATGATGTTAATAAAATGGTAATAAATGATATAAATGGAATAATTAATTTAAAAAAGTTCCTCAAGAAATTATAAATTAACTCTAGTTTATTATTCAATATATTAAATAACGATCGAGTCAAGTCAGACATGAGGTAAGGGATCCAACCTCTCTCTTTCTTTTTAAGTACTCTCTTTTATGTCACTAATTTTAAGCTCATCGTTCTTATGTTAGGAGATGCTATCATATATTAAAATTACTTTACTTTTTATGTTCATATTATCAAATTCCCTAATTGATATATTCAATCCATTTTTGGAAGTTTTAAGTGGCACCGTTAGGCTGGAGAATTTTTGTAAGGGGATATGATATCTCACTTTTTATTTACGTGAGATTCATCCTATATTTGTCACTATCTCCATTGAGTGGTGTATGTATTGTCAATGATTATACTCTTTGGGTAATATACTCTCATTTATGGGATTTATATCCGCATTTTTTCCCTTCATTCATGGGGTGTACATTTCGAAAGTTACCCAATTCGGTAAGGGATACTTTCACCCTCCTCTTTTTATTAGACTTATTTTTGTTATGTATATTAATTTACATCTTGTTATATTGGGATATGTTCTAATATATAATTATTTCTTTAAATATTATGTCCAAGTAATGAGATACTCTTTTCTCTCTCATCAACTCATTTTCTGAATTTTAATGTGACGTCGTTAGGATGTTGAATTTCTGTAAGGGAACTTCTTAACCCAATTTCAATTGTTTGGGTTAAACCTATACATATGGATTATGTCGTGCTATGAATATGTGTGGATGACATCTTATTGTTATACACTGCATATCGACTTATATATGGTGTATTTATATTTTTCACACATAATTATGTCATTTCTTTATCCTTTCTCTAATGGCATGATCCTTGATTGGGATTATATCTCAATTTCTTCTCATTGAGAAATTTCTTAATGATATACACTTTTATGCTTTTATAATGTGTATATACAGACCCATTTACTTTCCATATCCATATTATGTCTATACTCAAGTAATTTAAATGTTTTGAAA
This sequence comes from Viscum album, assembly GCA_963277665.1. Taxonomy (NCBI): domain Eukaryota; kingdom Viridiplantae; phylum Streptophyta; class Magnoliopsida; order Santalales; family Viscaceae; genus Viscum; species Viscum album. Next base: position 1,387,555,377 of record OY728126.1, on the reverse strand, counting down.
ATTGTCTACTTTCATGTGGTTTATAAATTAAATGTACAAAATGGAAAAGGAAACTTTTATTAAAACATTGTTTTAAATGGTTTTATATATTTATTATTTTAAACATTTATCATCAATGTCCATGTTTTAAAAAATAGTTTTACGTATTTATTTACATGTACATGAATGTTTTAAAACCCTTTTAAAAGTTTTGAAGTGGTATGGGACTTCGTCTCAATCTCCTTTCATTGTGGCATATTTTTTTTTATACTCAAATTTCTTTTATATAGTGTATAAACACATTTCACTTTTACATTTATTCAAAATTAATCATTTTTATACGAATCATTTTACTAAACGAAAAAAGGGAATGTTTTTGTCGTACTTATGCGGCGAGAATGACTTCTCTGCCGCTGTGACCATTATTTGAGCTTCGACTTCCTCTACAAGCCATAACATTATTTTAAATGAAAAATAAATACCATGTTTTACTTTTCTTTTATTTTTGTATTGAAAATGGTTTTGATAATTTTTTTATTATATCAATGTGTTGTATTGATATTTTGTGATTAATATGTGGAAATGTTATGTTTCCTTTATTCATGTTTAATTTGATATGATTATGTTATGGTTCTTGGGAATTGTTTATGAAGACGGGTGGTTCCATGATAAACTAAGGGCGGGTGATCCCTATATAGCTCTCCAATGCATTGGGTAATGTGAAGGGGTTAAATGCTATGGTTTCTCCGAAAAGATTTAGGGAATATACTATGATGGGTATTCCAAACAAAAGAATGAGGGTTACACCCTATGTAAGAATGTTATGAATGCATCAAGTTACCATTATGTTTTATGATTTCTATGAGTTACTCATAAATCTTATGATTTAATGAGGTATGTTAAAGTGCTTATGTTTTATGAGTAAAGTATGATTTCATTGATTCTTATGTATGCATGGTTCTAATGTTTACTTTTCGTATTTTTATAACCCTTACTAATCTTTTTATGCTCATCCCATGTTTTATGAAATGTTTATCATAGGACATAAAGTGGAATAGGGTCGAGGATTGGATCATGGAAATGTCAGGCTCTCTAATACTAGGAACTAGACATGACACTTTTGTTCAAGAGTTTTTATTTTGTTAACAAAATGGAAACTGAGTAGATGTGTCTACTTTTTAATCTTTGATATGTAATAGATATGATCTAATTCTCTAAAACTCTAAACCTGAAAAGATACCCCAAGTGAATTATTCATTTAATTCAAGATTATGTAATATTTTATGGTTGGGGCCATATATATATAGATAATATTAGATTTCATTCATTATTAATGTTAATTGAGTGAAGGGTAATGGAATTTTCAGAGGGTATATACAGTAAAAATAATATAATTGTTAATTAATTTAAAAAAAATAGAATTTATTTTGTATTAGAATGATTTAAAAAAAACCATCGCATGGAATATCACGAATAATATACCAAATAGAAGTTGTTGTCATTATTTTATAATTAAATGAAAAAACGCATTAAAATAATTCCCTTATTTATGTTTTAGGTGGCCATGTTTATAATTATGTGACATTAAAACCGTAGAATATAAAAAAGGATTTGGAAGACACCATAAGGAATTATTAAATTTGTAAAAAACATACAAAAGAATTGTTTTTAATTGGAAATATAAATTTGGTCCTATTTAAATATTAATAATTTATTACATCACACATCGGTCATTATCATGTAATTAAATATACCATATATTTATACTATATTTTATTTTAACATAAAATTACAACTATATTAGAAAACAATAAAGATTTCATCCTTGGATAAATTTAAATTTATTATTTTAAAAATAAATTTTTTTATAAAAAATATTAATCCAAATAAGATATTTTAATATTTTATATTAAAAATTACCATTTATTGATGAATATTATGGATTAAAAATAATTTTCTTTCTAAACATATTAATATGTCAATTGATTTTGTAATATAATTTTATCATTTAAATTTAAACAATATTTTTTAGTAATACAATTTTAGTAATGTATCATTTGTTTAAAAAATTATCGAATTCATCCAAAAATGTTTGTTAATTGAAACTAAATATTTAACAAAGATATAACTTGTCTTTTATAATATAAAAATCTATTTTTTATGAAACTAATTATTTAGTAATCTTAAAAGTAAATATAAAAAGATATAAATATAATAATAGATTAATAAAAAAAGAAAATATGAAAAATAATACTATTGTGGTCCACAAACATATCAATTTATTACAATAATGAATTCCCTAAGGTTAAGGTGTGTTATTGAGAGATTAACATGGGTTTGTTAGGAGAAAAAGTTTTGGTGATGATTTTATTGATATTGAACTTATACTTTTAATGCTTTCACTCATGGTTTAGCTATTGAATCTCTACATGGGCTTGGTCATTGGAAAATCAAAGTGCTCATATCTCACTATATTTATATAATAAAAGGGCGTCAAATTGTTTGATCAAACCAGTTCACTCCATCACGTGTCACCATGAAAATTTATGAAATGTTTTTTTAAAATAAATTTAGTTTCTTACATAGCTTGTTCTTCATGCAAAACCATGTAATAAAAACCCATAATATACAATTAATATTATTATTTAAATCTTTCCATTATAAAAACCCTTATAATTTCTAGATAATACTTTATTTTTGCAAAATAAAATATATATTTTAGAAATAAATATTCTCAAAAAAAATTAAATTTTTTTTTTATGAACTAATAATAAAATTAATTTTTACCCGCTTGAAAAAATATATTCGAAAAAAGGAAAATCTTTTTTCCTATCAATATTTAATTATTATTTTACGGTTCATTTTTTTGGGTTTCCAAAAAATTTAAATTTCTTAATAAATATTGAAAAATACAGATTTTTATTGAGAACAAAATTTTATTATAAACCATATATAAGTACTATATTATTTTAATCTGGGTTTAAATGAAAAATTAGCACAATTATAGAATATTTATTTCAATATCATACTTTGTAAGAAATTTAATATGAAAATCGTATATTACAAAATTATATTCTTATAAAAACCTTTTATTTGGAAAATATTTTTATCCTTTCAACATGTTTATTTTTAAAGTTAATTCAGCCACATTAGTGATATGAATTTGAAAAAAATATACCATATTTTAAATCATATTAATTAATATTATTTTTGAATTCGAACATATTTATTGGTCACAATGAATAGTAAATACGGTAACCATTAATTATCACAATTAAGGATAAAATGGGATTACTATGTTTTACACACAACAAATTGGATAAAATTGTCTAAACCATGTTCAAATAATATTTATTGGACATATTTTGACATTATATCGTATAAGGTTTTATGGAGATCAATACTCTATCCTTTGGAAAGTATATCCTATCAGTATAACATTTAATTTTTAAAAAATCCAATTATATCCTCTATCCCTATTATAACAGAAACCCAATATCCTATCCAATTGAATATCCCAATGAATTTTGTTAAAAAATAAATATCTAAATATCTTCTATAACGATCTTAAATCATTCCAAATGAATTATTATTAAGAGTTAACAACAATATTATTCATTTTGGTGCAATCATATTGTTGGTTTTTTAAGAAGAGTTTTAATTTTAACTGTTTTTTTGGATTATTCATTTATCCACATAATCCTAATGGTATTAAATGTACATATAACATCATAATTGTCTATGATATATTGAGATGTATTAAGTTAATTTAATAACAATAATCCCCTATCATATTCTATCAAATGGGAAATGAAATTGTTAATCATGTGAACAAGTAAAAGAGACTCAAGAACCAATGTAATTCATTTTGAATAACATAGTCTCACATGATGATAAAATGAAATTTTTATCCTATGTAAATAAAACTAATTGATTAATAATACTTCTATAATTAAAATATGACATATACCTTTTTACATTTTATTTTATTGGAAAAATGATATTGTCGCTTAAGTTTATCCATGGATTTCCACCTCTAAAAAGTGATGTGACACATTTGTCATTTAATTATTACAAGGATGGTAATGATGTAATATGAAACTAGTATATATTATATAAATTTCATAAAAATTATTATGGAATGGTAAATTAATTTTTTTTTCATTTCCTTTTGTCATTAGAAAAATTGAGAACAACATTAAGGCATATATCTGACATACCATCTCAATGAGTGATGAAATTCATTTTTTATTTCAAAATATAACATATTACTCCAAATAAATATAAAAATATATATTATAATAATATAATTTTTAATGTAATGGCGATTATTGAACCCTGATAAATGTAAAATTTCTAAAAATACAAAACCCAAAATATTCAAGCAAAACATTATAATTAGATTTTATTAAATGTTTAATAAAATGTATTATGTTAATAATATATGGTATGGTATGTATTATTACAATTCAATATGTGATTTTTAATAAACTAATATATATTATAAATATTTTTAAACATGTATGAATATTTTTTAGGAGTGGGTTAAGAGTATTTGGATCTTACTATTTATTATATATGACATATGTTACATTCAACACATTTTTATTTTTTGTGGTGGGTATTCTTACAATTGGTGTATTTTATGATGATTATTAAGAATGTTATGGTTATGTTGGTATCCATATATAGTATTTTATTGTAAGGGTATTAATAGTCAAACATTAATAAATATGTCACACCATGACTCTACAAGTATCAATTATTTTATTTATTATTTTTCATTTCAATGATTCATTGATCCTCATAGTAGTTCATAAAAAAATCGGTGTTTTAAGAGAGATATAGTGTGTCTTATGTTTGTCACACAGTTTGGGGAAACCATTTCCCGACATATGGAAAACTGTATAACACAAATTATATATCCTTCCATGCCAAATATTTCAATAGAAATTCTTCTGCCTTCTTATGTAGCATGTGTGACCCCAGACAATGGGACTGCATGGTTGGAGAATGGTATGCAGGGACGTGTGACAAAACCAAGAATCCTTAAAGGATATTATATAAAATATATAATAAAATTAATATTTTTCATTATTATTCTTAATGATAATAAATATTATTATTATTATTAGTCTTTTGTTGTTATTATTAATAATATTATTTTTATTTTTTATTGAACTCAAAATTAGGAGATTCCCCCTACCCTTATCTACAATTAACACCCCCTCCACCTTATTTCTAAACACCTCATCATGAAGGGGATCCCCTCATATGCATCCCCTCTCCTCCCAGCACCACTCCATGGCCTATTTCTTCCACATATCCACTTTAATTTTCCTTTGGTGTGAAATAACTCCTATATTCGACACCATTTTTTCATATTTAATGGTTTCATTTCCCAAAAATTTTTACATAGACTATGTCCTATCCCTAAACTAAATTTTGGTATTATATTTTATTGTTCTCCAACATATGGATCATGTGGTGGGATAAAGGATTGTTTTATCCACTATAGATGAAGATAGTGGGTACAACATTGGGTTTAGGTAGGGATTATAAAGTAATAATTATTTGGTATGCTTTAAAATTATGTTCTTTTGTGATTATTTGAATTCATGTATTTTTAGTTAGTGCAAATCAGAGAACCATTCATGAGGATAAGCTGAAAACATATTATCGGGTAAGCTATATATATTTATATATATATTCATTTTGTAGATATATCTTAATGATGGTGGGAATATATAAATTATAGATTGGGGTATCTATATATATTAATTCCTATGTGAGTAACTAAAAATAGTGGATTCAGATTTCCATCGTTAAGAGATGTGTGTTTTTAATTATGTTCTATATGATTATAATTTGAATTTGAATTCGAATTCAATGATATTGTGATTAATATAAAAAAATCCTTAGATTCAAGATAAAATCATGGAAAAATATCTCTTATTTTAGGTAAATTTATTTTCATTCACTATACATGGTTTAATGAGTCTTATAATAGAGGTCCCCATTGGTTAATGTTTTTTGATCATGTTTGAAAAAAAAATATTTTATTTCAAATTTGGTGTTTCAAATGAAAATAGTTTATAAATTTTAATGTGACATGGAATGTTTGCACCATCAATTGTTTCATGGAAATGAAAACTTGGTTTTAAGGAATTCCCCTTGTATTTTAAATTTGTTCTATGCTAAATGTGTGACATTTAATGTATACTACTAATTTTACTATTAAATTTTTCTATGACTTGGAATTTAATACGACTTCCATAATAATGTAATTTCATACGCGATAAAGATTATGGTGGACCAGGTAAATATATTTGTAATGTATGTTTAATATATTTTACTAAAAGCACCCCTCTATTTATTAATCAAACATTGGAATTTTGGATATCTTGTTCAAAAACATGTTCTTGTATGCTAGGATAGATGGATGGAGTATGTCCTGATCGCCCTATTAGGATTAAATCTCAATACTAACAAAACATCTATGATGAGGATTGGTATGATCAAGCTGGAGATTTACCTTCATATTTAGAATTTTATCACCAACAGTAAATGCTTCCTAGATCCAAAAAAACTAGATAAAAATTTATTTCCAATGGTTATTTCACTATTTTATTATATATTTCGTGGAACTATTATAATATTTTATTTTTATTAGTTCCCTTCATTCTCAAAAATATCAAAATTCATGTCTACTTTATATATTATTTTTCATCTATCCTTCCAAATATATTTTTTAATGTTTTTTCACTATTTATAAAATATTAATGAAAAATGGTTTTACATAAAAATGGAATATTGATACTTGTTTAAGAAAGAAATGGAAAGAATAAATTCTATATATCTCATTTTTAAACTAAATATACTTGGATTTATATTTAACTGTATGAAATTTGGAAACATTAATTATAGAATGATTAAGGAGTTTTACTACTCAAAACATTGTATATATATTTTGGAATTTAAATTCTTCTACAACATCCATCTTTGATGCAATAACGATGGAGACATATTAGTTTAGTGGTTGATGGTGACATGGGATGTCACATAGAGGTATATCTGATTTTGTTTATTTTTCACTACCAATACAATTATATTTTGTATATTATATATATATTGTGGGATAGATCATTACATAAATATTATTATTGATTTTATGAAGTATTTTTCAACATATGATTTATGGGAATTCATCTCTGGCCTTATCGTGCGTCGACTAAGGTGACCAATTCTGAGTCGTCCAGGTGGTTCGTGAAATAATGATATCAATTCTATTAGCCCAAAATATTTTTAGATGTATAAAAATATATATCTTGAATTTTCATAATTCATGTGGTCTGTTGTGATTATGTTTTTTATCACTACTAATTCAAATGGACTTCTAAACTGATGGGTTGGTCTGAGATAGTTTTTTTTCAATATTTGATCATGGATTATGGTTATTTTGAGTATTTTGATTTTGTTTGAGAATTTTTGGATGGTATTATAATTATTTTGTCAATTGGTGGGATTTATAGTTTTCATGGATGAATTAAAGGTTTTGGAATACCATTTTTACAAAATGATGCAATATTTGTCGACCACATGTGTGCTCACCTGGTTAGCACACCGAATGTCATGTTGTACAACCAAGATGTTTACAGTATTTCTTGTTTTTTGTTTTTTATTTGCTATCTATAGATATTATGATGAGTTTATTTTCTAATTTAATTATTTTAGATTTAATATAAGATGTTTTTGTTGTATTTTATAATGGTTCTCAGTTTAACTTGGCAAGTATTCATAAATATAAAATTTCAGAATATTGGTTTAATATTTAATGTATTTTTTTTCGAAATGGAATTGAATTTCAGCTGGATTTTGATAATTTTTTTGAAAATTTTTCATGTAAATTTATATGGGAATATAAAAAGGTTTTTTGATAATATATGGTCGATATGAATATTGGATTTTGTATTTTAAATAGATTCTTCGAAAGAGATGTTTTCATCTTTTTATTTGAGCCTAGTTATTCTTTTGAAATCTCATATATAAGGATCAACGTGTGTGAGAAATGTATGGTTATTGGTATGTGTTGTTGTGTACATGATATATCACATGGATATATATATATATATATGTGTGTGTGTGTGTGATTCATCATGTATTACCAATAATGGTTGTTTGGGTTGTAAATATATTTTTTGGACAATGATTTTTATTAGGGGGTGATTTCTATGTATTTAAAATTTATTGAGTTATTGATTGATGTTTTCATGTATTTTCTTAAATTTTTGGTACTTTCGGTTTGTGTAATTTTTGTGGTGTCTAAATTATTTTATTCCAATAGTATATGAAATATAGGGTAAGCCATGAAATTATCATTAGTTATTGGGTGGGTTTTTTTGTGGATGGTTTTTTAAAATATGTTTATTGGCTTCATTGTTGTAGTGTTGAGTCCTTGTTTCATTTGAGATTTAATTTTTTTTATTATATGGATCTATGATTTGTTGATATTGGATCATTTTATGGGAATTTTTTTTTAATTGAGTTATGGTTTGAATATGATATGGTAGGTGTCTTTATGTTATATAATGTATGCATACCAAAAAGGTCCAATAGTTTTTGAGGGATGACATCATGTTGTTAGTTATTCTAAGATATCAATTGAAAAATTTCGGTTGATTTTATTTCATTTGTACCTTTTTATAATGGTGGTTGATGACCATAATGTGTTGTAGGAATAATGATCTCATGAGTGTTCAATAGGCCTAAAAATTAGTGAAGGTGTATGTTGACCACTTTAAGGATATAGTTTCCTTTTCTCAATCAATTGTTTCCAATTATCAATTATAATATAATACATATTGTTGACTACTCATCCCCTAAATAATGATATCTTTTATTCATCAATGTACATTTTTTTAGGATGTTTTCAGGAGAGCATTTCAGGCCGATCTGGTTCATAGAGGACATCTTATGGTGGTTGGAAGTCCAGTTCCTTGTGGAATTTATGAAAACCCCCCATTCAGTGAGAATTTATAAATAGAGAATCATGTTCACGTGAAGTCACCCCCCAACTCAATAACTACTTCTCATTCATCGTAGCACCCACTCAATTTTATCCAATGTTTTCAGTTTGTGAACTCTATACTATTTTCTATAATCATCCAATGGTTTTTTGGTGATGTGTCTAATGCAATGTTTTGTATGAGTTTTTTCCCTAGGTTTAAGACTCTCTTAAAGTTTATGAATTGTTGATTAGTGGCATGAAAATGCTTCAATACATAGGGTATCTATCCATAGTTATTATATTTAACATTTTCAGGAAGTAATGTATATTTCAAGTATGATGGATGCCCATCCATCCAATTTTCAATAATGTTAGAGTGAAAAATATGTATGTTCCACCTTCTTCTGTATAAGGACCTAGCAATAAAATATTACATAATGTTGAATAAAATGAATAATTGACATTGTGGTTTTTTTTCAGTTTTATAGGTTTAGATAATCATGCTATAACTATAACATATAAACATGAAAATTACATGTAGGATCTACTATTCAGTCTCTATTTTTTTCATAAAAATCTATTAAAAAGAAACATGTCTAGTTCCATGTTTTATAAATCATGACGTTTCTATGATCCCATCCTTGACACTATACAACTTTAAGTCATGTGGAAAACATTTCAAAAACAAAGGAAGAGAATAAAATTCTTGGTAAATGTTATAAAATAAAGAAACAACCATTATCCCATCAATAAATACAATTCAATGAAACATACTTTTCAATCATAACATTCCTTATGAAATCATATGATTTATGAATAACACATAGAAATCATAAATCATAAAGATAAATTGTGTAATTCAATACATATTAAAATTGTATCTATCTTAGCTACATAAGGAGTTACGTTAGAATACCCATCAGATTATATTCCCTAGGCCTCTTAAAAGAATCATTAATGTTTACCTCTGTCACATTACCCAATGCATTTGAGAGTTATCTCGGGATCAACCGCCCTTGGTTTATCATGGAACCACCCACATATATAAAAAATGAACAATAACCATAACATTTTAATATGAAATAAAACAAGCATAAAGTAAAGAAGACATTTCCTCATTTCAATCACAACATATCATTTCAATATATTGAGATAATCAATGCTTTATCAAACCATTATCAAAACCATTTAATAAATTGATTTTGGAATCAAAGTGCCCCGTACCACTTTGAAGCATTTAATGAAATTTTAATTTCAATATATTCATGTCAATATAAATAAATACTTAAAAATATATTTAAATCATGGAAATTAATGAGAATGATTTATAAGAATAAATCGTTCAAACATTTAAAACGTTATCTTAGTTTAAGATGTCCTAATCAAATGAGAGACACTTGATATAAATAATTGAGGAATAAAATCAATCAACACATTATAATATCATGAAAATAATGGTGTTCATGATATATTATGCCAAAGGGAAATATTAACACCATATAAAAGTCAAATGGTGCCTAACAACAATGAAGTCTCAATTGAATGAGAATTGCGACGAAATCCCTTATAAAAAATGTTATCCTTATATTAAAGATAAGTAAATTACAAAAAAAAATTAGTGACCAATATAAATACACTCAGTATGATTGGATATTCAGTGTAATACAATCATAGGTAACTCGCATATATTCATAGAATGAAATAATTTAGAATTTGAAGTTTAACCCAAAGAATTGAAATTGGATTAAGATGTTCTCTTATAGAAATTTGACAGCCTAATGATGTCACTTTAAAATTTAGAAAAAGATTTGATGAGAGAAAAAAGGGTATGTCAACACTTGGATATAAAATCTACAGGAAAAAGGATATATAATAACATATCCCAAAATAATAATATTTAAATTAAAATACATAACAAAATGAAGTCTTCTAATCAGAGGAGGGTGAAAAAATCCCATAACAATATGGTGATATACAAACATACACCACGTAAAAGGAGTATCATATGAGGAATATGTAAATACTCAAAAATGAATTTATATTATACAAAGAGTTAAATCATGGGAAGTATATACACCACACAATGAAAATAGTGACAAATATAGCATGAATCTCATGGGAATAAGAAGTGAGATGAACACCCCTAACATTGTTGTAATCAATTTTTTCGTATTAAAAAAAGTTAATAACCACCAATTAAATCACATAATACCATGAATAAAAAGAGAATAATGACAATATATATCAAATTTTAGTACACAATAAACCACCTGCAATAAATAACTGGAAAACATTAGAAATCGCACAGAATTATAAGTTAGATAAGAAATCCCTTGCCTTGGGTCCGACTTGACTCGATCGTTCATTAATCTTCTAAAAATAAAATAATGATAATTTATATATTCATAAGAACCTTTTTCATGTTTATCATATCTTTTATATCAAATATTATCTTTCTATACCTATTTTTTAATTACTTGAGTTCCTATCAGATATTTGGATGATGTTTGGAACTTGAGTTAAAAAAGAACATGTTATAATTATAAATTTTACATCTGGCCAAAATTACATAATCTCCAGAACAATATTCAGGATTTAGATATAATATATATCATATATATACAATATATAAATGTATTTATATTTTTACATAACATTTAGAGATATGAAATGAAATACACAGTTTATGGAGACAGTAAGCCGTACGTACACATAAACACTGATTTAATTTATATTTCATATTTAATAGAGTGAAATATTTATGATAAAAAGTTATATTATAATTCCAGTATATATCATATATAATTTAATAAAAACTATCCTTCATACATTCCATGTATGGCATGAACGATTCATATCACTTTGAGGTGGTAGTAGTCCGCACTTCCTCAAATGAAATTATCGCGTTTACACATTATGGAAACCATAAAGGTATGCTATAAATGGAAAATAAATCAACATAGAAAAAATATAAATATAATAATATATATATATACACATTTGCATTATAATGGACATAATGAGAGGCAGTTGGTGATAATTGAACAATCATCTTTTTGTGAGGTAGTCGTTCACCGTCGACAAAAACAGTATGTTCTTTACCCATTAGGTGGAGGTGATTGTAAGTGTAGTTTGAATACATCTCATAAATACATCCTATTATATTTCGGGTACTGGTTTTTTATAAAATAATGGAATAAAAAGTATTAATGGGGTGTTATATGAAAAATAAAACAAAAAAAACGTAAGAGAAGACATTACCTTTGAATCTGGTGTCTCCCTTTGGTTTGAAACAAAAGGATAACCTGAATCTCTTTATCCCTATGGTAATGCTTATAGTAGGAGAAGAGGGATGTAGGGAGATTAATTAGGTTGTGTTTGGATGAGCCAAGGTACTTCAAAAGTGTGAGGAATGTGATAGAAGTGTTGGCTTTTTATAAGGGGGAGGTGGGGCTCTTTGCTAATGTTTACAAATTATTATTTTGTTTTATAATGATTTTACGTTTCTAAAGGTCCAAATCATATTAAAATAAAACATAAGATAACCCATGTTCGAAATAAAATCATCTAATAAGAATTTTATAGTTATTGTATATTTGTTAATCTTTATAATCTTTTTTATTAAAAACATTCATTAATTTGGTAAACACTGCATCATTATTGGGTCATAAATTTTTTTATTTATCTAATGTCAAAAAATTCTAAAAAAATGTCATGATTTGTGAAATATTTTAATATTTTAAATGAATATATATTGTCTAAGAGATAACTTATATAACCCCATGTAATAATTCATTTACTAAAAGATATATGCTTAAGTCATTATTGACTTTATTATAAATTGATTAATATAAAGTGTCATTATCACTCTTATGTGGCTCCATGGTGACCCAAAATCAACCCAAAGGATGCCCATGGACGGAAATATATCAACCAAAAGTTTCAGGACCTAGATTAGGGTAATTTAATATTATTATAATATAATTTTTTTACCATTATTTATTAAATTTACCATTTAACCATTGAAAATATAATATTTACAAAGGTAAATAGTTAAAATGTCTAAAAAATAATTTACCTATTCCTAAAATTTAGACCTCATGATTCCAAATATAGAATCCATTTTTCCAATTTCAAAACACACAAGCGGCAGAAATTAATTTAAAAATTAATTCCCGCTGTCAAATGAAAAAACATGTTTTTAAAAAACAATAACCATCAGATGATTCACAAATATTTACATACAATTACAATGAGAAGGTACATCCAATGACCAACGTTGGATTAAACGGTAAAAATATAAACTAAATACACAATAAAACCATTTATAAATATTATATACTAATAAAATATATTGGATTATAAGGTAGTTTTGTATTTAAATACAGTAATTTACACTATTCATATAAAAATGAACTTTATCATAAAAATAACAAATTTTTATCCAAAGTAAATTTTGATGTCCCTGTTATAAAAAAGAATATTATTTTCTCAAATAGAATATATAAAGTGACCAAAATTAGATTTAAAAAGGGTTCTCCATCAAAAGGCGTTAAATAGATCGTTTAATTAATATTAGAGTATTTATAATTAATTCTATATTCTTTTTATATTAAGCCTCAAAATATTTTTGGATAAATTTTAAAAAATTAATCAAATATATATATTCATATTTTTTTATTACATTCCATTCCCTCCAATACAATGTCTAGGCATTAAATACAATTTAAAATACTATTATATTATTATTTTTCAGTATTGCTCAGCATTGTGTAGGACATAAGATTTCAAAGAAACCTCTTGTTGCGTATTGTGTACACCATCAAAAATAGCATCCTCTTTAAAGTAAAATTAATATTTAATTAACAGTTTATTTAAAATTTAATAATGATATATTCATTATTTACCTAGTATGTTAAATCCTTCCCCACTTTTGGGAATTTCCGTCTCGCAATATTAAAATTTTTATTGGAATCTTCATTTAAAGTCCAATAATAGTTAAAGAGTCAATAATATTATCAATTTAAAAGAAAGAAATAAAAATAAAATAGTCACACAAGAAAACTTATAATATTATTTTAGGAAAACAAATATATATAATAGGAACTAACAGTCATAGATAAATAGAAGGTGATATTGAAATTGATCATGGGAAGTTTACCACCACAATAATATTAATTTGTGGTTAGGTAAAAGTTTGATTATAAAAGATAGCTTATAACATTTTTTCTTCAATATCATTTTTATATAGTTGAAGAATTTTATTAATAATTAAAATAATATCATATGAAAGTATACTTACATGTCATATAGAGTTTCATCCTTTAATAAAATTACACCACAAACTCATATTTTCCCCAAATGATAAATATTCAAGAAGTCTTGGTCTCACATGAAGTGCTAGAATCAATTTATAGGGAATCACACAATATACAAAGATGAACTGTATATTTTCCCTACATTTTGACATCAACCAAAACTAAAATTGTTTAGTACAAGATCAGATAATTCCCAAAAGGATAATACGTTATAAAAAATAAATAATACATTTATTCTTCAACAAATAAACAAAAAGAACCCAATGGTCAAGGAAGACCATTGAATATACAATTGTCCTTAAAATTCATAAAATTAATCCAAAATATTATTGAAACCCAAAACATTGAAGTATTTAATCATATAGTTTTCCACAGTAAATCATAACATTTATCTCCAAAAACATTGACTACTCTTAAAGTCTCATACTAAAGTGTAATTAAACTAAACACATATTTTCTATGATAGATTAATCATTTCCATAAATAACACAAATCACTTTATGTCCAAAATAATATTATATATTCTTCCACAATAAAATTTTAACCATTACTCAAAAAATTAAATCCCATGGTATTTTACATTCCTCGAGTATATAGTGTGTCCAAAAGAGCCAAAATCTTCTAAAGTATCCTATATCATATAATCACCAAAATCATTTTACAATATTAAGGATATCGATTTGGTAAAACATAAGTTCCCAAAATCATCTTATTATTGATCCATAAAATCATTTAACATTACTGAATAATTCATACTAACTAGGGGCATCACGTAGGACTGTGGTAGGTGATGAGCCCTTGTCACCCATTGGTTGTGGGTTCGATTCTTGTGGACATTATGGACGTAATGGGTTGTTTCCCTTCTTAAGAGTTTTCCCTTTTGTATAAAACTCAAAAATAACCCTGACATGTTTTAACCTAAATGGTTTTCATATAATTTTCATTTTCATACTAATACATTATGACCCAATAATCTAAATTCTTGAAGCCTTATATATATTTCCCTTCTTTCTTATTTCACCTCCATATGATAAAATAAAACTATTCCTGATAGAAAGAACATAATATTCTTATCATGGTGTCCATGTGGTTTCATCGTCATCTTGTTCACGTAGGTAGAAGGTACATGCATTAGAACAATGATTTAGAGATGCTTCAAAATCATTTTCATCCTTCATCCAAATACACCTTTAACAACTTTGGTCATATGGGTGTTCGTAGAAAAATAGTTTTGGAAAATAATCATGTACGACATATAATTTCCAAACATCTTATAAAACATGATTTTTTTCAAATACTTGGGCCGAATCTGAGTTGAAAAATTAAATCAATAGTGATTTTAAAATACCATATGTATGTACATAGAGACTATAATTTAAAAGAAAATATAAATAGGTTGCGCAAGGGTCACCGTCTTCTGCACCATTTTCAAAATCATAAAATGCATCAAAATCATTTGATAAGGTAAAATATTTTAAAATGGATTGAGAATATTTATCTTTCATGAAAATATATTAATATTGAGAAAATATTATTTCGTTTAATACAACCCATGATCAACGATGATATTGATGTATAGTGGAGGTGTATGATATCATAAATAAATACAAGAAAGTGAGTTGTATGCTAGAAAAAGATTCAAAATTATTTCATCATGACATTTCAATAATTATTGCAAGCATGTCATCAGAAAGAGATAGGAATGTCGTTTGAGATCCTCCAAAATCCGTTTGTAACATACTTTCCTTGATCTGAAAAAAAAATTAAATCAAGGATTTTACTGAAATAATAGACATCGGGACTAACAACGTGTTTAACTAAAAATCATAATCCCAATAGTTTTCTAAACTATCTTCTAATATCCAATATAAATAACCAACCTTAAAAAATTTCATAATCATGAATTAAATGAATAATTCCTACTAGGGGTCTTTTTAGGTTAATAGATTTAGAAAATTAGGCCATAACTATTACATATCAACATGAAAATTACATGTAGACACTACTACTCAGAATCCATTTTTTCATAATTTGTTTTTAAATGAATATGTCTAGTTCCACGTTTTAGACTGCATGGCTTTTCATGGATCCCATCCTTGACACTTCTTATCATTAAGTCCTATCAAAAACAATTAAAAAACATGATATGAGGATAAAAATCTCAGAAATGATTATAAAATAAGGAAAGAAAACACTATCCCATCAATAAATACAATTCAATGAAGCCATACTTTTCCATCATTACATACCTTATAGAATCAGCTGATTTATGAATAACATATAGAAATCATAAATCATAAATTTATCTTGTGGCATACAATACATACATACATTTTAGCTATCACAGCTACATAGGGAGTTACGTTGCAATACCCATCACAATATATTCCATAAATCTCTTAGAAGAAAATTTAACTTTTACCTTCGTCGCGTTACCAAATGTATTGGAGAGCTATCTCGGGCTCACCCACCCTAGGTTTATCATAGAACCACCTATATATATAAACAATGACCAATAACCATAATATATTTATAACACATAAATCAGGCGTAAATGAAATGATAACAATTCCATATTGCAATAAAAATAAATCATTTTAAGATATTTACATAATCTATGCTTTATCAATCCATTTTCAAAACCATTTAATAGGGATATTTTTTTTTCAAACTGTCCCATACCACATTGTAGATTATACATAAAATTAAATTTTAAAACATTGATGTTAATATAAATAAATCTTGAAAACCATTTTAAAAAAATGGACATTAATGATAATGATTCAAAAGAATAAATCTCTAAAACATTAAATAAAATATTTTAGTTAAAGTGTTCTTAACCAAATGAGAGATGCATCCATACAAATATTTTAGGAATAAAGATAATAAAAACATTATAATAACTTGAAAATAAAGGGATTCATGATTTATTATTTCAAAATATGGTATTAGCACAATATAAAAGTAAATTTACTCATAACAACAATGATGTCTCCATGGAATGTAAATTGAGATGAAATCCCTTTTAAAAAATAGTATCATTAGATTAATGATATATCAATTACATAATAATGTTTCAAAAATATAAATACACTCAGTATGATTGGATATTTATTTTAAAACAATCACATTTCATTCACCCATATTCATAGCATGCATAATCATGAAGTACAATATTAACTCAATGAATTGAAATTGTGTTAAGAAGTTCTCCTACTAAAATTTGACAGCCTAATGGTGTCACATTAAAATTTAAAAATTATTTGATGAGAGAAAAATGTGTATCTAAACAGTAGGATATAAAATTTATAGCTAAAAGGATATATAAGAACATATCCCAACATAAGAATATGTGAATTAAATGACATAACAAAAATAAGTCTTTAAAAAACGGGAGGGTGAAAAGTTCCCTTGATGACTTGGTAACATAAACACATACTCCACATGAAATAAGGATCATACTATGAAGTTGGACATACCCATAAATGAAGGTATATTAAAAAAATTACAATCAAGGGCATTCCATACACCACATAATGTAAATAGTGATAAATATAACATGAATTTCACAGGAATAAGAAGTGAGATGAAAACCCCTAACCACGTTGTAATCAATTGAGTAGTATGACCAAAAGTTAATAACCACCAAATTAAATCTCCTAATACCTTGAATATAAATAGAATAATGATAATATATATCAAATGGTAGTATACAATTCACCACATTCAATAAATATGTGGGGAACAATGGAAATCTCATGGAATTAAAAGTGAGATAAGAAATCCCTTACATCATGTCAAACTTGAATCAATCATTATTTAATATCATGATTAATAAACTAAATTTAAAATCTAAATTCTTAAGATCTTTTTTCAAGTTTATTAATACTTTTATTACAAATATTACTTTTCTATAACAATTAGATAAATATTTGATTTTATATCAGACATTTTGTTGATGTTGAGAACATGAGTTAAAATGAACTGATTATAATTATAATTTTTCCATGTGGTCAAAATTCCATTATCTCTAAAAGGATATTCATGATTTATATATAATATATATATATATATATAATATATGTATTTATATTAGTACATAAATTTTGTATATATGAAATTACATGCACCGTTCATGGAGATGGTAAGTCGTACGTATGCATGAACACTTCATTCATTTCTATATCATATTTAATTGAATGAAAAATTTAATTATAAAATGGTATATTATAATTATAGTATAACATCATATATAATTTAATTATCTCCATCTTTTATATGTTCCACGTATGGTATTAACGAGTCATATCTCTTTGTGGGGCGTTAGTCCACATTTCCTCAAATGATATTATCGCTTTTACCCATTATGGAAACCATAATGGTATTATATAAATGGAAAATACAGAAACATAGAAAAAATATAAATATAATATATATCAAATATATATACAGTACCATCATAATAGCCACCAGGAGAGGCAGAAGGAGATAATTTAGCAATCATCGTTCTGTGAGGTAGTAGTTCACCGTCCATAGAAACTGTATGTTCTCTACCCATTAGATGGAGGGGTGTGTAAGTGTAGTTATAATCCTTCTCATAAAGACAATAGAGAATATTTAGTTTATGGGTTTTGTAATAATATATAGGAATAAAAATAGTTTATGGGGTTGAGAAGTAAAATAAAACAAAATAACATAAGAGAAGATGTTGCCTTTAAATCTAGTATCTCCCTTTGGATTGAACACAAATGATTACTTGATTTCCTTTATGCTAAGGGGAATTCTTATATGAGAAATATAGGGATGTAGAAGCTTAATTGGGTAGATTTTGGGTGAGCCAATGGGCTTTATATGTGTGGGGAATGAGTTACAAGTGAGGGCATTTTAATAGGGGAGGAGGGGTTCTTTTGGAATGTTTAAACAATATTATGTTATTATATAATGATTATCGGTTTAAAAAGGCATAAAACCCATTAAAGATGAATATAAGATGAATCATTTTAGAAATTAATTCATAAAATAATTATTGGATGAGTTTTGGATATTTTTTTTATAATTATAATTTTAGTTATTTAAATGATTCAGTAATGAGGTAAACACTACATCATTATTGTGTCATAAATATATTTATTTTTTTGATGTCTAAAAATTTTAAAAAAGAATACCATGATGATTGAAATCATTTTTTTATTTGAAATTAATATTTATAGTTGAATAGATAACTTATTAAACCCCATGTATGAATTGTTCTAATAAAAGATATTAATTTTAGTCATTTCTTTCTTTACATTAAATTAATTAATTTAAATTGTCCTCAACACGCTTAAGTGGCTCCATGGGGTCTCAAAATAAGCCCAATGGATTCCCATGGTCGGATATGTATCATCCAATTGGATTAGGACCCATTTTATATTAATTTAATATTATTATAATAATATGGTTTTACCCTTATTTACTATATTTACACATTAACCCCGGAAAATAAAATATTTACTGAGGTAAATATTTAAAATCTCTAAATATAAAAGATATATATTTAGAAAATTAGGACATATTAATTATAAATAAGGAATCTCTTTTTCAGTTTTTAAAACATAGAAGTATAAGATATTAATTTATAATTAATTTCTTCTGTCAAAACAAAAAACGTGTATTTAAGAAATAATAACATTAAAAAAATTGGCACTTCTTTATATCGAATTACAAAGTGAAATTACATACAATGACCAAAATTAGATTAAATTTTAAAAATATAATTTAATTAAACTTTAAAACCATTTATAATGATAATATTACCATATTAATAAATTATTTTAAATGGAAATTTTAAATTAAAATACATAGTTTTTCATTATTCATAATAAATTGAGCTTTATCAGAAAAATACCATAATTTTATCCCATGTAAATTTTTATGTCCTGATTCTAAGGAAGAATACTAAATTTTCAAATAGAACATATAAAAGTGAAAAAAAACTATATTTAATTTGGGTTCACCATAATGTGATGGTAAATCGACCTTTTAATGAATATTAGAGTATTTATACATAAAATTGGAATCTTTGTTATTTTAAGTCTCTAAAAATATAGGATAAATTAGAAAACATATAAAAGGTATATTAATATTAATTTTAGTTCTGAACATTTCCATAAATACAATTACTAAGCATTAACTAACATTTCAAATAATAGTATATTATTAATTTTTATTATGAATTTTCATTGTGGGCAACAGAAGATATCAAAGAAACCCATTGTTGCATATCAGGTACACCATAGACCATAGAATACCCTTTAAGTAAAAATTAATATTTAATACACAAATTTTAATAAATATGAAATGTCATTTACTTTATTTATATGAGATGATACATAATGGGTTTTAATTTATGCATATTCTGTTTTATAGATCTATCTATCCTCATTTTCTTAAAATTTTAAGTGTGTTCCTTTTGAAGTTGGAATTTAATGTGAATAAAAATCTTTCAAAATAATTTTTTTTCATGTTTTTAATTTTTTTAGTTTTTTTTATTTTATGGATCTTATGAATCATGATTCAGTTTGGCTCCTAGATTGAGAATCCATTGTTGGGACCTTTTTGTGTTGTGTGGTAGTCTATAGAGAATTCCTTCAATCGTAACAACTTTTCTAGTATGTTCTATCATAGTAGCCCGACCCACTATGTGCCTTATTGATATCCATACTTAAGATGGTCTACTGTTCCTCTAAAATATAAGAAGGGCCATAAATAATAATGTATTTTTCTTGTTTTGTGGGTTTTTTCTTGAGAATAAGTGTTTGATCGATGATAATAAATGTTTTGCAGACCACCATAAAAGATAAAATCATAGTGAATTTGATCTTTATCTTTATGGTAACCCTTTTTCAATATCCAACCCAACACTATTAACTCTCTTTTCTAATTTATATTTTAGTTTTTATGATGATTACTTTTGGACAGAGTGTCTATAGATATGATTTTACTTCTCTATCGATTATATATTATGATGTTTGATATCATTCAATCATATATTATGTTTTATTTGGCTTTTATTCATTTTTTGGGATTTTCGTCATTTTATATGCGGATAAAAAGGTTTTGGGATTTGGGAATGAAGTCTATTTGAAGTCATTTACATTATATTTTATATATCTTTAATATTTAATAGCATTTCATCCGTACATAGTTTCATTACCAATTTTAACTTTTGAGAAATCCATGTGTTAGAAATTATAAATAGTGAACATAATTTTCCAACCTCGTATAAAATATATATATTATTTTATTTATTCTATTTATTTTGATCATTTTTTTCTTTTATTTGTGGTTTCCTTCAAATATATGAGTTCTCAAAAATATATATCGTGTCACATAGTTGGTTCATAGTTTGGGAAAATAATGATCTAACCTATGGAAAAATGTTAGTCGTAGACATTTTCACTATGTAGTGTGCATGGTGATGCATATATCCATGCAGAAGACTATATGGCCCGTACAACCCCATACAGAGGTGTCTGCAATATTACTGCAAGATTAGGGAGACTATGTATCCAAATCAGGTGGCATGCCAATTATTAAAAAAAAAAATTAATATTGTCTTTATTCTTATTGTTAATCAATTAATATTTGTTATTATTATTAATAAAAACATTATGACAATTCTGATAACCCTACACTTCATTTCATATGTAACAAGATTTATTACATAAACTTAACTTGATACAACAATGAAGATCGAGAGTTATAGTGTCTTTGGGGCTTAGGATAGTTACATTACTACATAAAACATGAAATCCAACACATTTATTGAAAAATACCTTTACCTGACCACTACATTCCCTCATAAATAACATTGCAAAGGATAACCTGAGGACATGAATAATAAAATTTTGAGCTATAAATCCAAGTATGGGAACAAACATGGAATAACATGAAGATTAAAATACATATTAGACAATAATAATATCAATGGCGCATAAGAGAATCGTTAACATAAATTCATGATCAATCATGATAATCATACCATAGAAATGTAGCAACAACATTTAACATGATTTAAACATGATCCAGGGATCATTGCACATGGATCATGAGTAAACAATAATTTCACTTGAATTAGCATGATTAAACCCTGATTTCTCTTGATGTATCATGATACAGATTATTAACCAAGGCATTGGAGCGCTATCAGGGCACACCCATCTTAATCATTTCATTTAATGCATAAATGTGCCACATGGATCATATAACATGGATTCATTAAAACTATTCATTTATTACACAATACATGGAATGGAGAATTCATACATGAAACACTATAATCAATACATAAATGGGAATAATGTTGAATACCTTTGATAGAGATATGGACATGGTATTCAATACACAATGGCATTGGCATGGAAAATCGCGGTAACATTTCGGCAGCATAACGATGTAACATTCAAATTAAAAAAATGGTTGATGAAAGAGAAATTGGTGTCTAATAATATTTAAATTAAATGGGAAGTAAATGGGTTATATATGTAAATTTCCCAACAAATTAAATTGTAATTATATTTTTAATACAAAACAATTGCTTGAATGTGAATGAAGAGAGATAATTTCAATACGGAATTTCGGCATGGTAATAGGTTTACACGTAAGGAATTAAAGGGAGAGAAAGAGGTCTGCCATCATTTCAAACATAAAGAGGGAAGTATGGGGGAGGTTAAAAATCTTACCCCATCATTTTTATTTGTAAATAAAGGGGTATAACAACATAATTAAATTGAGAGAAAAATGAGAACGGAAAAGTGCTTTACTTGGATGTTTGAAACCAAAGGCTTGGGAGAGGCTTGAGAAAGGTTTCATGGGTGCTTGGTGCGCCTTGGGAGGAATCAATAGAGGGGAGGGAAAATATTGGACAAACTCCAAAGGCTTTGAGTGAAGGTGATGTGGGAGTTTGGGTTGGTTTACATAGGAAAGGAGTGGAAATTATTTATTATTTAGGTTTGGGTAATGACACATTAAACTAATAAATACCACAAAGTGAAAATTTATTAAAATTAAAATGTCCGAACTTTGTAAAATATTGAGGGTGCTTATGTGGTGGTGAGTCGCACATTCAAGGAAATTAATTTTAAAAGTGAAAATGTTTTATAACTCTTTGAGGGTCCACAATAGATATGTAAAATAAATAAAACATACCTAATATCACATTATTTAAATGAAAAAAAATATATTATCTGAACATATCATTTATTGTATTTTATTACATCACTATTGGTTCAATATGATGTCATAAATCGCATTATATATTTTAACAGTATTTAATTTTTTACTCGAAAAATTCAATTGTCTCAGAAAATTATGATAAATTAACTTTTCGATAATTTCAACATTTTGATTCCAAAAATAATATTTATTTTTTCTATATAATTGTTTAAATATTTGATACTTTAATTTTAAAATAAAAAACTGACATTTATGGAAAATTCATTAGTTTTGAAAAAAACTTCTTTTAAAACATAATAAATATTACAATTGCATTCATAAAATTATACGATCATTTATATTTAGAAAAAATTTAATAAAAACAATAATATTTTATTATTTAATATAAAAATACATTAATTCATCATAATATATTTATTAGTAGAATATTAACTAAAAATACTACTTGGAGATTAAAAACTATTTACAAAGCAACAAAAATAAAATGAACGTGCATTAATTATTGAATACAAAAATAATTCACATATTTATAATGCTAAGGTCTTGTTACATAACCACTTATAACTCCCACATAAGACTGAAGGGTATGGTGTGGGATGGTGACAGACTCTTGTTGAGGCTTGGATGACATTCCCCAAGTGGTAATCTCTATCAACTTCAACGTCTCTCATCGGTGGTTCCACTCGAGCTTAACGTATTCTTGCTCATCTTTGTATTTATCAAGAGTGAATCCCAATGACACCATCGCCATTCCTAGCTCCAACAAATGGGCTTTGTATGGGGAAAGTCTTCTAGATGAGGCCATCCCTTCCATTATCTGAGTAAATTGGATTTGTTAAAGCCATATATTTATACAAATCATGTGATCACTGTTCAACGACTATATTAGAAATGGTCACAATCATTAATGGTATTTTAAAATCCAAAAATATAAAACCATTAATGTACACATTAATATAAACATTTAATCAGATCAAGATAAATTTTTATTAATGGATGTTTGGGTCCTTACAATCATCCACCATTAAGAAATTTCAGCCTTTAAATTTCTTTTTCCCACCCTAAAACAGATGTGGGTAACTCTACATCACTTTATTCCCCGGTCTCTTATTCAAACATGTTGTTTCACCATAACACCTTGATGAGGGGAATTTTATTATTTCAAAGAACATTTTATTTATAATCTACGATCTTTAGTGGTTGCTCCTCGTTAGAACAATCATCTTCAAACTCAACCATCTCTGAAGAGAGAATAAGTGAAGGGTCTGGTATGTACTTTCTTCAGAGGGATACATGAAAGACATTATGTACTATGGATATGGTAGGTGGAATTTCTAGTCGGTAGGCCACATCCCTAACATGATAATGAATTTTGAAGGGGCTGATGTACCTAGGACTTAACATTCCTTTAATTCCAATCATCGTGACCTTCTTTAACGGGGATATGCATAGAAATACCATTTCTCCAACTTTAAAATGAAGGTCTCGTCGACAATTATCTGTATAACTCTTTTCCAAATCTCGACTATCTTGATATGTTGTTGAATGGTTTTCACCTTCTCCACCATTTCTTAGACCATTTGTGCTTCTAGAAGATTATGATAACCAACTTCATCCCAACACGTCAGTATTCTGAACTTTTTTCCCATAAGGGGCTTCATATGGTGCTATTCGGATGCTCGAGTGGAAACTGTTATTATATAAGAATACAACCAGTGGAAGATGTTGGTCCCATATTCCATTAAATTACATTGAATATTATCATAGAATATCTTACAGTGTATAAATATTTTTCTCATATAGGACCTTAGTTTGAGGATTTTAGGTCGTACTAAAGTTATGTTTTGTGCTTTGAGCATATTGGAGACTTTTCTAGAACATTGAGGTTAATCTCATATCACGATTAGATAGCATTTATTGTGGTACTCCATGTTACCTTACCACTTCTGTGATGTAAATCAGTGCATGTTGATCCAATGAGAATTCTTCTCAAATCGTGACAAAGTGAGTTGTCTTTGTATGACTATCCACAATGACCCATATAGCATTGATTCCTATGGATGTCCTTGGAAATCTAGTGGTAAAGTCCATGGTTGTTTTGTTCTACATCCATGTTGGAATGGGTAGTGGTTACATCATCCACTTAGACTTTTCCCTCTAATCCATCACTTGCTGACATTCCAAGAAAATTTATGTATATTCAACAATCTCTATTTTTATATTTTCCCACCAAATGTTCTCTCAGAGCTCTTGATACATCTTTGTGCTCCCCATGTGAATAGAAAATGTTGAGCTATGTGAGTCTTCCAAATGATCCTTCATTATCTCTTGATCATAAGGTACAAATAATACTGACTAAAATATCACAATTTCATCCTTTTCAACCATTAATTATGATGATTTCCCATTTCTGATAGCTTCCACCCTTTTCAGAATTTCCACATCCTTTCTTCGAGCATCTTTTATTTTATCTAAAAGTGATGGTTGAGAAATATTTTGATAATGGATTGATGATGTTCCCTTCTTTATGATTCCCAACCCCATACTCATCAAATCAAGGAATATTGGATCCTTCTGATTCACATCAATGATAGAATTATTGGGTCCTTTCTACTAAGAAAATCGGCCACCTTGTTCTCTTTTCCAGGGTGGTAATGGATTGAGAAATCATCGTATTTGATCATCTCTAACCATCATTGATGGTTCCTATTCAACACTTTCTATGTGAAAATATACTTGAGGATTTTATGGTCCATATATATTTCACACTTCTCCCCAAAGAGTTAATGCCAAAAAATTTTAAAGTAGATATCACCACAGCTAACCCTAGATCATTTTTTTGGATAATTCTGCTCATGAACATTCAATTTCCTTGAAGCATAAGAAATTACTTTTTCATTTGGCATCAACACACATCCCTTACCCTTCATTAAGGCATCACTAAATACTACAAAGAGATATCCACTTGTGGGTAAAGTGATCACAAGTGTAGTAAAAACCCTCTTTTTCAACTCCTTGATTTTTTCTTTGTATTCTTCACATCATGCAAACATTACTCCTTTTTGAGTAATCTTGGTAAGAGTGTAGGACAATAGTGAGAAATTTCTCACAATTTGTTGATAATATCCAGCTAATACCAGAAATCTAAGGATACCTGTTACAGATGTTGGCCTTATAAATACTTATATTATAGCTATCTTGGAGGGATCCACAGATATCTCATTTCTTGTGATGATATGGCCAATGAATGAGAACTCCTTCAACCAAAAGTCAAACGTTCTATACATTTAATAGATCATATCCTTCCTCTAGGTCTCTAGTACAGTTATTAGATTCTCCACATGATTCTCCATGGTTTTGGAGTATATTAGAATATCATCTTCAATGTCTACCACAAATACGATGAGGTAATCAATAAAGACTATATTCATCAGGTCAATGAGGATTTTTGGAGAATTGGTGATTCTGAAAGGCATTACTATGAATTCATAGTTCTTGTATCTTGTTCCAAAAGCAGTCTTTGGGATATATTTATTTTTCACCTTTACTTGATAGTATCCCGACCACAAATCAACCTTGAAGAATTATTGTGCTCAATGAATCTAATCGAACTAGTCATCAATTCGTGGGAGAGGATACTTTTTCTTTATCATAATTTTTAGAAGCTCACGATAATCGATGAAAAGGAATAATGACCCATTCTTCTTCTTGATGAAGAGGATGGGTGCACCCCAGGGTGAAGCAGTTGGGTGTATAAACCCTTTATCCATATTATCATGTATTTGTTTCGTGAGCTCCTCAAACTCCACAATAGCCATTCTATAAGAAGTCTTAGATATTTGCAATGCACCAAGTATAAGATCAATTATGAAATCAACATCTATTTTAGGAGGAAGACTAAGAAATTACTTGGGAAACACTTCTGCGAATTCCTCTCACAATAGGAATGTCTTCAAGTATCGTTGCTTCCTTGGTCTCAATCATCTGAGCCAGATACACATTCTCATGGGGCTGTAATTTCCATGCATGAGAAGATGGAGCTAAAAAATATTCTTCTTCTTTATTTCCCTTGTATAGAATCAGGGGTTCATTCTCTATGTGGAGAGTGATTTCCATCTCACATTAATTTATGTTGGCTCTATATAAGGAAAGCAAATCCATCCAGAGAATTGTATAAAATTCCACCAGAGGGAGTATGAAAATGTACGCCGGTAAGTTTGTACACATATTATGATAGTGGAAGAGTTATATTTATGGGATGCAATGATTTCTCCATTTTTCATACTCACCAACATCTTTACATCCATTATTTTTGTGGTGCTGGGATTGTTATACTAACCATTTGGGATATAAAATAATGTGTAGAACCAAAATCAAAAGTCTTTTTTCTATTCTTGAGGGAATAACTGGTGTACTTGCCACAAATTTGTTGTAGAGGTTCACTTCGGCAGTAGTGACAAAAAAATATCTCCCTTACTACCTCTGAGGTTATTGGATGCATGTAAATACCCTTTGAATAGGGAAATAATTTGTAATGTTACTCATTTCATTGTAGTTGAATCAATGAAATTTTTTTGAGGGTCAGGCGGAGTGTTCCTCTCCTATGTCCTAGCCGTGGGTCCTTCCTACATATAGTTAATATCCAGGTGCCCAAATCGTCCACACCTAAGCCATATCCTTAACCCCTTCAGCAAATTTCTAGGGTGCTTTATTTCATACCATTGGTGTGTGGGGTGATGGATATTCTTAGCACCATAATATTTATCCATCGGACTGCCAGCATTGAATTTCACCTTAAATTTATTATCCCCATCATACCCCAAAGATTCCCTGATCTCTATTTTGAAATTGAGGTCACATCAGACAATTTCCTCATAGCTTTGGAAGTAACGGGTCACCAAGGCTTTCCGTAGGTGTGCTTTGACCCCACCCAAGAAGTGGTAAACCTTGCATTTGAGGTTAACGACAATGCCAGATACGTATCGTGCAAGCCTTGTGATGTCTTCCTCGTATGCTTTGATGGATTCATCACCATTTTTTATGGCATTGAATTCTCATTCCATCTGAAGACAGAGGGTGAAAGAAAAATATTTATCGAAAAAATACTTCAGGAATAACTTACATTCTAACGCTTCGATCTCCTCCTCAGGCTTTGTATTTGTGATTAACTTCCACCAATGATCAGCTTCACCCACCATATGATAAGTAACCAACATAAACATATATTGTTATTAAAACTAAAGGATGGAGAAGATATTTTCAATGGAATTGATCTATTGTTCCATGATTGGGAGATCATATTATCCATTAAAAGTAGGAGGCCTTTGACTCATGAATCTCTCGACAGTGAATTGTTCTTTCTTGGGAGGGGGGGGGAGGGGGTTGATTGTTCCTCTTGACCCATGTTTCTATTTAAATATTGAGTTGACTAAGAGATAATCGTGACAAAGTTCATGATTCCTTCTCCCATAAAATTGGGAATCTCATTAGCACCATTATCACATTGATCTTCTGATCAGTTTTTAGCTTGAGTCCCACTATTATCGGCAATTGGATGGAATAAAAGAAAATTTAGGGGTAACACATTAATGGTAATGAATGGAAAAAATGTATGACTTATAAATTAATTTTATTCCATTAATTATGAATCTATATGATTCAATCAATACAATTCATGATCTAATTTCTAACATATATTCTTAGGGGAATTTTATTGATTTCCATTATAAGGGTTCATACTATGATTGTGAATTTACCAACGAATATCCCCTAGGTGTGTCATAACCAAGAGTGCAACATGTCCCATTTTCATGTACTAGGATACCTCAGGTCAATCCAGAAACTCTTTGTCGAGGTTTTCACACCTAGGTACATATGTGCCAGAGCTACCTCTACCTGCTTGTATCCTGACATGGATGTATTTTCTTGATAAAACACTTACTCAATACTCAAAGAAACATATGGATGTTTTAATTATACTTATTATTGTCTCTAAGGATTTACTATGGTTTCCTAATCCTAATCCCAAAAATAACTAAAAGTAATCCTCTAAAACCAACTATGACAACCCTGATCATTATTTCATACATAGAAAATATTTATTACATAAAATTCACTTGATAAAACATATAATATCGAGTGATCAAGTGTCTTTGCGGATTAGGATCATTACATGACCACGTAAAACAGGAAATTTCATGTCTTTATTGAAAACTTCCTTTACATGACCACTAAATTCTCTTGTACTTAGCATTGCATAGGATAACCTGAGGACATTTATAAGAAAAGGGTGGCCTATGAATGACAGTAAGGTATGAAACATGGAATGACATAAGGAATAAAATACATGTTATATAGTAGGCATATCAATGATGCATAAGAGAAACATTAACATAAAGGCATAATCTAGTATGCCAATCATTACATGGAAATGTGGAAACAACATTTAACAAGATATAAGAATGATCCAAGGCTCATTCCATATGGAGCATGAGTAAGCCCACATTGTACTTGAATTATAATTAGTAAACCCTCATTTCACTTTATGTACCATTATACTAATATTAACCCAATGCATTGAGGGGCTATCAAGTCACACCCTACTTAAACATTTCATTTCACGCAAAAATGTGCCACATGGATCAGATAACATGGATTCATTAAACATCATAATTTTTTCCATGATAATGGAAATGTAGAATTAATACATGAAACACTATAATCAATACATAAATGTGCATAATGATGAATACCATTGATAGATAAATGGGAACGGTATTCACTACACAATGACATTGGCTTATAGAATCACGGTACCATTTTAGAAACATAATGACGAAACATAAGAATTAATAAAAATGGTTAATGATAAATAAATGGGTGTCTCATCATATGTACAAGACTAGGTCAAGGGAATCTCAGCGGCAAAATGTGGAATGAACTAAGATCCCAAGAACGCAAAATTGGTGACATGATAAGGAAAAAGATTGGTCCCCAAGGGAGGGAACTTTAATGTATTTGCTTGCACTGTTTTCATGTATTTCTCCCTTTGACCTTCTTTTATAAATAAATTTGTGGGGTATGTCCCCTCATCTTTTAAAAAAATGAAATGGGAAGTAAGAGGGTCGTATAGATACATGTCCAAAAAAATTGTAATTGAAATTATATTCATACTACAAAACAATTTATTGAACGTGAATGGGGAGAGAGAATTTCCTTACAGAATTTCGGCATGATAGAAGGTGTACAAAGAAGGAATTAATGAGATAGAAAGAGGTATCTCATCATTTCAAACATAAAGAGGGTGGTAATGGGGAGGTGTGAAATCATACCCCAAGATCTGTAATTCAAATTGATATGGTATAACAACATAATGAAATAGAGACAAAAATGAGAAGTGTAATCCCAATGGCTTGGGAGAGGCTTGAGAGAGACTTCATGGAAGCTTGTGGCACCTTGTGAGGATTCTATAGAGGGGATTATAGTGGTTTTATAGACTCTAAGGGCTTTGAGTGAAGAGGAAGAGGGAGATTTTGTGGGTTTATATTGGAAAGGGGAATGAATTTTCTATTATTTTGGTTTGGGTCACCACACATTAAAATAATAAATACCACAAACCAGCCCATGGTTTTTGCCCATTTTTTTTTCTTAAGATGAGGGGAAAACAATATTTTATAAGGCCAATGGCCGAATTTTTTAAAATATTGAGGTAGCTAATGTGGAAGGCGAGTCACACTCTCAATGAAATTCTTTTAACAAGTGAAAATGTTTAATAAATATTGGAGGGTCCAAATTTTTTTGTAAAATATATCAAATATACCTAAAATCACATTATATTAATTATTAAACATATATTTTCTGAAAATATCATTTATAGTATTTCATTACATCACTATTGGGTCATTATTATGTCATAAAACACATTATATATTTAAATGATATTTAATAGTTTACCCAAAAATTCATTTGTCTCAGAAAATTATGAAAACATTACCGTTGGATAATTTAGACATCCTGATTCCAAAAATAATACTCATTTTATATAAATAATTTTCTAAATATTTGAATTTTTACTTTTAAAATAAAACATGGCATTTATCGAAAATTCATGGGTTTTGAAAAAAACATCATTCAAACACTAATAAAAATTACAATTGAATTCATAAAATTATTACATCATATATATATAAATTTATTTTATTAATATTAGTATTATTTTTGTCACACCCCGACCGCATATATCTTTATTTTACTTCTTTCTTGGTCCCGATTTAAATTTTTTGGAGATTAAATTGCATTGGCGGTTCCGCGCCGGTGCGCGGTCACCGCATTGTCAGCTGTGACCGTGCGCTCAGCCCGGGTGACAGTGTGTTCACCCGGTGTTTTAAATTTTATAATTTTTACGTTGGTATTTTATTATTAATAACTTTTCATTTGTGTTATTATTATTGTATATATGTTTATATATGTTTATATATATATATATAATAATGTATGTATATATATATATATAGAATTATATATGTATAAATATATATATATGTGTGAGACATATTTAAATGATTTTCTAATTATTATTTTAAATATGTGATCAAAACAATTATTATTTGAATTAACTAATTTATTATTTATTATTATTATAGGTTTTATTATTATTATATAAGTTTTATTATTATTAATATTATAAGTTTTATTATTCTTATTATTATAATAATTATTATTATTATTTCTATCATATATAAATATATTTATAAGGCCTAATAAAACCCTACCCCTACCCTAGCGCCGCAACCCCTCCTTCTCTGTCTTCCCTCCTCCCCCGTTTTTCTCCTCCTCTGGTTTCGGCTGGCCCGCACCCAGCCGCACCTTCCCTGCGTCGCCGGCTCCCCTCCAGCCCGCTGGTTTCCCCCGGCGGCCCTCTCCTTCAGCGCTGCACCTCCGCCCTCTCGTCCCGGCGTCTTCCCTCACGCAGCACCCCGGACCCCGAATCCCCTGCTCCCTGTCGTCCCGCCTCACCCAAACCTCACCACCGGCGTCCCGCATCCCCAGCCTCCCCTCCCGTCCGGCCTTACTCCGCCAGCATCTTCCCCGCGCGACCGGCCTCGTCCGGCCGTCCCGGCCCTCCGGCGACCCTTCTCTCGCCCCAGCGCCTCCTCCCCTGCTTCTCTCCAGCGACGCAACCGACTGGCGCGCCTCCCCCGTTCCGCCTCGCCTAGTTCCGCATAGCCGCACGTCTCCTCTCCTGTCCAGGCCTACCGACCTCGTCCGACGACCCTGCCGCAGCGCCCCGCCGCACCTCCCTCTCAACCGGTACCGCTCTACTACCCTCCCTCCAGATATTAGCCAGCCACCTCTGGTTGCCGCCTGCAGCGGCGCCCCGCTGCTCCTCCCTCACAGCTGGTGCCACTCTGCTACCCTCCCATCGGATCTCGTCGTTAGCCGTCGTCCCGGCCTCTCCTTCGTCCGGCGCCGCCCTCCCTGCTCCCTCTCCCTGTCCCGAGGCCGCACCCAGCCGCGCCGTCCCCTTCCTCCAGTCGCCGTCGCCGGCCCGCACCGGCCTCCCTGCTCCGCCGCCTCCCGCGCGAACCCCCCCTCCAGGCTGTAGGTTTATATCTTTTTCTTTTTTTTTATTTTGGTTTGTTTGTTAATTTTAATTTTATAACGATTAATTATTTTTATCATATTAATAACATTATAATTATGTTATTATTATTATATTATTATTATTATTGTTTTATTATTATTATTATGTTAATATTATTTTATTATTATTATTATTTATTAATTGACTAATTAATTAATTATCTATTTATTTATTTACTCATTTAAGTGTTTGTTAATCAATCAATTATTTAGTTATTTACTTATTTGTTTATTAATTAATTGATGAATAAAATATTTATTAATTTATTTATGTAATTATTTGGTTAATTATTTATTTATTAATTCAATTATGTATTATTTTAGTTATTTATCTATTTGTTTATTCATTTGTTCATTATTTTATTCTTTTGATTATTTATTTATTATTGTATTTATGCCTTATCGTTTATTTAACTTTCTCTTTATTCAACATCGGTGTTTTTATTTAATTTGGATAAATCCTTATTCTTTCGCGGGATATGTTTTGAAAAAAAAAATATATCAAGCTGGTTCCTTTGCTTTGGTTGTTCGTTTGTTTTGTTCTGAGTCAGTGGCTTCGTGTTCTTAGTTACCATGTGTTTGTTTCAGCATGTTGGCGAGGTAACCCTGTGACACCGCAAACATCGTCTTGCGCGTGCTTGTGCGCCAGAGCGATGTATACTGTGTCGTCATATCCGAGCTGCGTCCTGAGGTAGGTCTCCCTATGCACTTGCCTCTAAATTAAGAATTTATTTATTCCTTGTCCTTTTAGTAAATTTCAGTAAATTTAAGAAAATAATATTAAGTAGTTTTTATAGTGTGGTGATTTGCTGATAATGCAAACTGTTTAATTCTAGCATTTCATTAAAAGTGTCTTCTTGGTTTCAATTGTGGGATTTCATAGTAATGTCGCCAAATGGTTTTTCCTGAGTAACGAAAGACATGTTGAATTGGGTTTTGAAATGTTTTTGGCGTGTGTAAATTAGTAAATGTACTGTTTATGGAAAATGGTGTTTTCTTATAACCTTGATTAGAGAAAACGTCGTGTGACCTTTTGAAACTATTTTTGGAAACTTTACGTGTGGTTCTTGGTTGACGAAAGATGTTTTCCCTTGCTGTGTGATTAAAAATAATGTTTTCTAGGTTGTGAAAGTTGGTTATGTTCTTGTTTGAGTGTTTCAAAGAAAGGGGTTTTTGCGAAATGATTGGGTAATGACATTTATATTTTCAGAAAGGTAATTTTGACGTGCGTGAGTTTTGAAATATTGTTTGGGTTTGGAAATGGTGACTTTTGTGTGCGATATCTGGTTTGGCCTGCGATATGAGGAAGAAATGTACTATGTGAATGTGATGCTTGTTTGAGCACACGGGAAACCCTGGGTATCTAGGTGGGCGGACTAGAACTAGTGCGCTAGTGAGCCGGATGGGTGTCGTCCCTGTTTCACTTAGCTGGATTGACGTTTGCAACACTTACTAAACATATGATATCTGAGGGTCGTGGCCTTCTAAGCCACGTGTTCTGAGGGTCGTGGCCTTCTAAGCCACGTTTTCTGAGGGTCGTGGCCTTCTAAGCCACGTTTCACCGAGACACGAGGTTCTAGGGTCCCACGCGAGCTAGATGAACCTTAGGGATTTTACCCATAGTTCTCTACCATCTCTGGTGTGGTGCCTTCCGTCGGCATACGGGGGACCACTTGGGCGTGAGTGTGTGTGCGTGTGTGAGTATGTGTGTGTGTGTGTGAGTGAGTGAGTGTGTGTGTGTGCCCATGGTTATTGCTGATAACTTCTGATTTATTTTTACTTGCACTTGGTTTTTCATTGCCTATTTACTTCTACTTGCACTTGCTTTCTTTCCTGCTTGATTACATTCAGTTCTTCTTTACCGCTTGTACTGGTTGCTTTGCGAAAATGGTTTTCAAATAAAAATGCGTTTTTCTCTTGTGTAGTAAAACTGAAGGTGTAACACTTCTTTATCGTTCAGAACGAATTTAGAATCAATGAAAAGAAATTCAACTTTTAAAAAGGAATAAGGGTGATGGCTTGTGTTTAGTTTTTTTTTCAAGTGAAACATTGTAAAAGCATACTTTTATACATTGTAGTTCAAACCTGGAATAGGTAGATTCTTTATTTACTGGCAGTGCATTGGGATTTGTTGTGGGGCTCACCTACTGAGTACTTTTGTGCTCACGCCTATCTTTTACCTTTTCAGTTGCAGGTTCCTTTTGTTCAGGTTCTCCTGCTTGAGTCGCTCAGTGTGGGAGCGACGTTGGTTGTAGTTGGGTGGTGACCCGCGAGGTCACATGGAGGTATGTCGGGGTATAGTTTTGTTTGTGTCTTTAGTGTCTACCCGTTTGTTTAGTTTACTTTCGTTCTTTCGATCCTGTTTTTAGTTTGGGCTGAAATCGTTCCCAACGATTAATGTTTCAATGCTCGGCACTTGTTGCCATCCAGGGGGGATCGGGAACGCCCCTCGGGACTTACCGCGGACTGGTTCGGGTGACCGGTTCAGGGTCGACCCGGGCTAGTTCGTGACAAAATGGTATCAGAGGCAGGTTCTTGTTATTTGGGTTGTCCGGTAGAAGGAGATTAGGACTGTCGGAACTCGAGGGGTAAGTACAGGAAGAGCGTCGCGAACTCTTACTCGCACTGATCCTCGAGTTGCCAGGGGTAGTTCGGGAATTATGTCCTTGTCTTTCCTGGTTTGTCTTGGATTGAGAGATGATAATGGAGGCAAGCCGACGTTACATCGTAATTTCACATGGAGTAGTGACCCATGTGGAGTCCGAGTACGTGGTTTGAATTCCTCCTAGTGGTCGATGCTGACTTGGGACATGGCCCACTACCATGTCGCCAGGTTGAGTGTGACTACTAGTCCCTCATTTCAGTGATTGATGCAAATTTGGATGTTGTTTCCGTTTTGGTCTGTGTGAGTGCGTAGTTGGAAATGAAAAAGGGGTTTTGAAAATTTGACTGGTTTCTTTTAAAGGACTGTAAATATATGAAATGGGTTTTGAAACTGAAATCTCTTGATTTGGAAATCTGTTGCTTTCTTGGAATTTGATAAGAATGGTTTGGGTTGAAACCTTGGTTCCTCTTTATGAACATTTGCACGTGTGTGAGAATGCATGGAAACTGTGTGTTGATGCACGTATGAATGGAATGTGGATGAAGACATGTGCAACGGTTCATGAGATTACCTGGGTGTGTATTTGAAGTTAAAGGCTTGACTTTGTTTTCTAAATTGGTTTTAAATGGGAAACGGTTTTGGAAAGTTTTGGTTTGGAAGTGGATTGGTTTTTGGAAAGTGATCTTGAAAAAGAGTGGTTTTGAAATCAAAAATGAAAAGGGAATTTTAAAGAGGAGATTTTATTTTGGGTTGTGTTGTATTTGATTGGTCCTTGTGCTGACTGTTTTTGGATGATGGCGCTTTTATTGATGTTTCTTTGATTTGATGTTGGTTTTGGCTTTGAGTTTTATATATCGCTCAGGAAATGCCGCCCAGAAAGGTCTCTAAGGATTCGGATATGTCATACCCAGTTTTTTTTGCCCTCCTCAGACTTTGCCTATACTCCATGGTGATCAGGGTCCGTTAGAGGTAGTAAAATGGCTCGAGGAAGTGGAACGTGTCTTTGGAATGTTGGGAACTCCCGATAATGTTAAGGTTCGTACAATTATGGAGTTGTTCGAGGGTCCAGCTCTGGACCAGTGGAAGATGGTTACCCCACCGTCAACGCAAGGTGAAATGATGTGGGATGTCTTTAAAACGGTTTTCATCCAATGGTTTGTACCTGAGGAAGTGAAGCTGGAGAAAAGAGGGAGCTAGTGCATATTCAACAAGGCCAACGGACGGTGAAGGCATATGTTGACCATTTCAAGGCACTGATTCCCTTTTCCTCAGAAGTGGCGTCGCATGAACTCATGAAGGTCTCTCTTTTCACTGGGGGTCTTCGTCCAGAGATCAAGGAGCGAGTCCTCCCTTATAAAGACATTTGTTTCGAGAAGCTGGTGGAGGAAGCTTTCTTGGCTGAGTTAGTTTCTGGTGTGCGGGTGGTTAATACTTCAGTGTCCCCTATTGTGGTTCGTAAGAGTTCCCCCTCTGGTGAGAAAGAGGCGCCAGAGATACCTGTTCCTAACGAGTTATCCCCTTGGGTCCCAGCTTCCAATTCATCAGATCGTTCGATGGTATGCTTTCAGTGTGGTCGTTTCGGGCATTTAAAGTCGTCTTGTCACAACCCTCCGAAGACGTGTCATCGCTGTGGTTGTCTAGGTCATCTGGAGAAGTTTTGCAAGAAGCGTTGCTTGAAGAGGAAGCTGCGATGGGAGAATGTCAGTACCTGACTGTGAGGCAGAAGATGCTTCAGCCATCAGAGCCCCAGCCACAAGTCTCGGGGTGAAGCTCGCGCACAGTCAGGAGTTCCCAGGGTTGTGAAGCCTTGGTCCAAGTTCTGTATTCCGTATGGACGGTGGAGCAATTAAAAACCTTTTCATGTTTTTTTCCCTGCTATTGAGGTCCCAACAATGTTGTAAATGCGTTGTTTTTCTATAAAGTGATGGTGGAATTGTTCTATGATAATCTAAGCAGACTTGTCGTGTGAATGTAATATTCTAAATCCTGTGTCCTTCATAAAAGTGTGTTTTCCTCTCGTGTGGGTTGTCCTCGTTTTGGTTAGGTTGTCGATGTGGTTATGCTTTGTGGACTTCGGTGGATCATGTCTCCAATTTGATAATGGTTGAATGTTTTTCTATGGATTATTCCCTGGTGTTGAAGGTTGTTGACTCTGGTCGAGGATTTAATGTCTTGACGGAAGTGTTGTTTTAATCGTGCTATAAGAGTTGTTTTGAGTTGGTTGGGAGTTCCCGCGTCGACCCCCTTTTCTAGGGTCTTCCTTTTAGATGGTAAATTTTTCTGCACTAGTTAAGTTCTTGTGGTGGGGAGAACCCCTTCGTGTTCTCCCCTCAATCTCGGACCCTAGCTTTCTCTTGAATCGGTCGGGTGTGACCTGTGTAGAGTAAGGTCATCCCCGAGAACTTCAGTTTTCTTCAGTTCCTTTAGTATTGTTGGGAATAGGCTTGGATTTTTGGCTGACTAGTGGCCTGGTGACTTTCTGGGGGCAGAAAGTGTCTGTGGTGGGGAGAATTGTCACACCCCGACCGCAGATATCTTTATTTTACTTCTTTCTTGGTCCCGATTTAAATTTTTTGGAGATTAAATTGCATTGGCGGTTCCGCGCCGGTGCGCGGTCACCGCATTGTCAGCTGTGACCGTGCGCTCAGCCCAGGTGACAGTGTGTTCACCCGGTGTTTTAAATTTTATAATTTTTACGTTGGTATTTTATTATTAATAACTTTTCATTTGTGTTATTATTATTGTATATATGTTTATATATGTTTATATATATATATATATATATAATAATGTATGTATATATATATATAGATTTATATATGTTTAAATATATATATATATGTGAGACATCTTTAAATGATTTTCTAATTATTATTTTAAATATGTGATCAATACAATTATTATTTGAATTAACTAATTTATTATTTATTATTATTATAGGTTTTATTATTATTATATAAGTTTTATTATTATTAATATTATAAGTTTTATTATTATTATTATTATTATTATAATTATTATTATTATTTCTATCATATATAAATATATTTATAAGGCCTAATAAAACCCTACCCCTACCCTAGCGCCGCAACCCCTCCTTCTCTCTCTTCCCTCCTCCCCCGTTTTTCTCCTCCTCTGGTTTCGGCCGGCCCGCACCCAGCCGCACCTTCCCTGCGTCGCCGGCTCCCCTCCAGCCCGCTGGTTTCCCCCGGCGGCCCTCTCCTTCAGCGTCGCACCTCCGCCCTCTCGTCCCGGCGTCTTCCCTCACGCAGCACCCCGGACCCCGATTCCCCTGCTCCCTGTCGTCCCGCCTCGCCCAAACCTCACCACCGGCGTCCCGCATCCCCAGCCTCCCCTCCCGTCCGGCCTTACTCCGCCAGCATCTTCCCCGCGCGACCGGCCTCGTCCGGCCGTCCCGGCCCTCCGGCGACCCTTCTCTCGCCCCAGCACCTCCTCCCCTGCTTCTCTCCAGCGACGCAACCGACTGGCGCGCCTCCCCCGTTCCGCCTCGTCTAGTTCCTCATAGCCGCACGTCTCCTCTCCTGTCCCGGCCTGCCGACCTCGTCCGACGACCCTGCCGCAGCGCCCCGCCGCACCTCCCTCTCAACCGGTACCGCTCTACTACCCTCCCTCCAGATATCAGCCAGCCACCTCCGGTTGCCGCCTGCAGCGGCGCCCCGCTGCTCCTCCCTCACAGCTGGTGCCACTCTGCTACCCTCCCGTCGGATCCCGTCGTTAGCCGTCGTCCCGGCCTCTCCTTCGTCCGGTGCCGCCCTCCCTGCTCCCTCTCCCTGTCCCGAGGCCGCACCCAGCCGCGCCGTCCCCTTCCTCCAGTCGCCGTCGCCGGCCCGCACCGGCCTCCCTGCTCCGCCGCCTCCCGCGCGAACCCCCACCCCCCTCCAGGCTGTAGGTTTATATCTTTTTCTTTTTTTTTTATTTTGGTTTGTTTGTTAATTTTAATTTTATAACGATTAATTATTTTTATCATATTAATAACATTATAATTATGTTATTATTATTATATTATAATTATTATTGTTTTATTATTATTATTATGTTAATATTATTTTATTATTATTATTATTTATTAATTGATTAATTAATTAATTATCTATTTATTTATTTACTCATTTAAGTGTTTGTTAATCAATCAATTATTTAGTTATTTACTTATTTGTTTATTAATTAATTGATGAATAAAATATTTATTAATTTATTTATGTAATTATTTGGTTAATTATTTATTTATTCATTCAATTATGTTTTATTTTAGTTATTTATCTATTTGTTTATTCATTTGTTCATTATTTTATTCTTTTGATTATTTATTTATTATTGTATTTATGCCTTATCATTTATTTAACTTTCTCTTTATTCAACATCGGTGTTTTTTTTTAATTTGGATAAATCCTTATTCTTTCACGGGATATGTTTTGAAAAAAAATACATCATGCTGGTTCCTTTGCTTTGGTTGTTCGTTTGTTTTGTTCTGAGTCAGTGGCTTCGTGTTCTTAGTTACCATGTGTTTGTTTCAGCATGTTGGCGAGGTAACCCTATGACACCGCGAACATCGGCTTGCGCGTGCTTGTGCGCCAGAGCGATGTATACTGTGTCGTCATATCCGAGCTGCGTCCTGAGGTAGGTCTCCCTATGCACTTGCCTCTAAATTAAGAATTTATTTATTCCTTGTCCTTTTATTAAATTTCAGTAAATTTAAGAAAATAATATTAAGTAGTTTTTATAGTGTGGTGATTTGCTGATAATGCAAACTGTTTAATTATAGCATTTCATTAAAAGTGTCTTCTTGGTTTCAATTGTGGGATTTCATAGTAATGTCGCCAAATGGTTTTTCCTGAGTAACGAAAGACATGTTGAATTGGGTTTTGAAATGTTTTTGGCGTGTGTAAATTAGTAAATGTACTATTTATGGAAAATGGTGTTTTCTTATAACCTTGATTAGAGAAAACGTCGTGTGACCTTTTGAAACTATTTTTGGAAACTTTACGTGTGGTTCTTGGTTGAAGAAAGATGTTTTCCCTTGCTGTGTGATTAAAAATAATGTTTTCTAGGTTGTGAAAGTTGGTTATGTTCTTGTTTGAGTGTTTCAAAGAAAGGGGTTTTTGCGAAATGATTGGGTAATGACATTTATATTTTCAGAAAGGTAATTTGGACGTGCGTGAGTTTTGAAATATTGTTTGGGTGTGGAAATGGTGACTTTTGTGTGCGATATCTGGTTTGGCATGCGATATGAGGAAGAAATGTACTATGTGAATGTGAAGCTTGTTTGAGCACATGGTAAACCCTGGGTATCTAGGTGGGAGGACTAGAACTAGTG
The DNA here is from genome assembly GCA_963277665.1 of Viscum album. Taxonomy (NCBI): domain Eukaryota; kingdom Viridiplantae; phylum Streptophyta; class Magnoliopsida; order Santalales; family Viscaceae; genus Viscum; species Viscum album. The sequence continues at coordinate 1,387,514,275 of OY728126.1, read as the reverse complement.
TGCTAGTGAGCCGGATGGGTGTCGTCCCTGTTTCACTTAGCTGGATTGACGTTTGCAACACTAACTAAACATATGATATCTGAGGGTCGTGGCCTTCTAAGCCACGTGTTCTGAGGGTCGTGGCCTTCTAAGCCACGTTTTCTGAGGGTCGTGGCCTTCTAAGCCACGTTTCACCGAGACACGAGGTTCTAGGGTCCCACGCGAGCTAGATGAACCTTAGGGATTTTACCCATAGTGCTCTACCATCTCTGGCGTGGTGCCTTCCGTCGGCATACGGGGGACCACTTGGGCGTGAGTGTGTGTGCGTGTGTGAGTATGTGTGTGTGTGTGTGAGTGTGTGAGTGTGTGTGTGTGCCCATGGTTATTGCTGATAACTTCTGATTTATTTTTACTTGCACTTGGTTTTTCCTTGCCTGTTTACTTCTACTTGAACTTGCTTTCTTTCCTGCTTGATTACTTTCAGTTCTTCTTTACCGCTTGTACTGGTTGCTTTGCGAAAATGGTTTTCAAATAAAAATGCGTTTTTCTCTTGTGTAGTAAAACTGAAGGTGTAACACTTCTTTATCGTTCAGAACGAATTTAGAATCAATGAAAAGAAATTCAACTTTTAAAAAGGAATAAGGGTGATGGATTGTGTTTAGTTTTTTTTTCAAGTGAAACATTGTAAAAGCATACTTTTATACATTGTAGTTCAAACCTGGAATAGGTAGATTCTTTATTTACTGGCAGTGCATTGGGATTTGTTGTGGGGCTCACCTACTGAGTACTTTTGTGCTCATGCCTATCTTTTACCTTTTCAGTTGCATGTTCCTTTTGTTCAGGTTCTCCTGCTTGAGTCTCTCAGTGTGGGAGCGACGTTGGTTGTAGTTGGGTGGTGACCCGCGAGGTCACATGGAGGTATGTCATGGTATAGTTTTGTTTGTGTCTTTAGTGTCTACCCGTTTGTTTAGTTTACTTTCTTTCTTTGTATCCTATTTTTAGTTTGGGCTGAAATCGTTCCCAACGATTAATGTTTCAATGCCCGGCACTTGTTGCCATCCCGGGGGGATCGGGAACGCCCCTCGGGACTTGCCGCGGACCGGTTCGGGTGACCGGTTCAGGGTCGACCCGGGCTGGTTCGTGACAATTTTATTATTTAACTAAAAATTCCATTAATTAATCAAAATATATTTATTAGTTCAATATTAACTAATAATAAAATTTCTGCATTAAAAAATATTTACAAATTAACAACAATAAAATAAATGTATATTAACTATTATATAAAAAAATAATGAACATATTCATAGTTCTATTGAATTGTTACATAACACCATATAATTCCTACAAAATACTGAAGAGTATGGTGTGCGATGTTGACAGACTCTTGGGGTGGCACAAATTGCATTGATTGAGTGGTAATCTCTATAAGCATCCACTACTCTTGTAGGCGGTTCCACCCAAGTATAATGTATTTAAGCATAGCTTGGGCTTCGTCAAGACTAAATCTCAATGACACCACCTCCTTTCCAACCTATAATAAATGGGCCTTATAGGGGGAAGTCTACTAAATGATCCCATCGCATCCTTTGTTTGAGTAAATTTGATTTGTTATAGCCATAAATTTATACATATCATGTGATCACTGTTATACGTCTATATTAGCAATGGTCACAATTACATATGGTATTTTAAAATCCAAAAACATAAAAGAAAATAATTACACATTTATATAAACATTTATTCAGATCAATATGAATTTTCATTAACAAATTTGTGGTTCGTTACAATAATGATTATTGAATTGACATTTATTATTATTATGTTTTATTAAACACTTAAAATTTTTCATCTCACATCCTTCTCCATGCTCGAAACTCCCTACACCTGGTTTGTGACTCCAATATTGAAGGGGTTCCCCACACCCATGCCATTCCTCCCCCAAACACATCTTTTTGAATGATTTATTCAATATCTATACTTTAGATATCATCTAGTGAGATTATCCTACACTCTTACTCCTCCATTTACCTTATTTCTCTGTTTACTTTCACACTGGTGGGGTCCACACACTATGGCTAAACACTGACCTGAATTTGGGTATTTTAATTTTTTCTTCTTACATTCTTTTGAATTTGGCGCTCAAATAAGTATGGTTCTATCTATTCTTGTTCATGGAATTTTGATCTCTATAGGATTTTTCTATGGTATTGATGATTTAATAATTTATTTTAATTTTAATTTTAGGCTTTTGGAGTTTTGAATTTTTGATATTTTTTTCACTACATTTTGGACCACTGTTCATGAGGTTGACATGTACAAATATTCCTTAATATTAACATATATATATATATATCCACATTGAAGATATTTCATCACATAGAAGGGAATGAATACGTTGAATATTGGGATATATATATATATATGAATCCAGTGTGTGTAATCATAAATGAGTTGATTAATATTGTCATAATCAATATTAGTGCTTGTTAATGTGGGTTCCTTATGGATGGCCCCGTAATTTGAATTCCAAGATATCATGATTATTCAAAAAAAAGTTTTCAAATCACTATATTGAATTTATATTATTTTAAAATTATCATTTTATTCGTGGAAATTCATATTAACTCACTAATCATGAATTATGTAAACATATGTTAGTTTATCCATTTATAAACTTTGTTTTTGATCATTTTTAAATACAGTTCCTTTAAAATGTTTTATTTGTTTCCCAAATGAAAATCATTTGTCATATTTAATTTATAAGTCCTATTTTAAAAAATAAATTTCAATATGTCAATGAAAACCTCTTTTTGAGGCATACCCCATGAATTTTAAGTGTGATGTGTGATAAATGCTTTACTTTTAATGAGTGGCAATAATGGAACATGTGATTTGTTGTGAGTTTTAAAATTATGAGGGGGATTCATTTAATAATGTATATTATTGTTGAGAAATTGGATGGTAGTTTTATGTAAAGTAGGTTAAATTTATGTATATTATATTTTGATAAAAAATAATCCCTATTTCAGAATCATACATTAGAATCTTGCGCACCCAAATCAAAAAACTATGTCAATGTCCAAAAGGATTGGTTTCATGTCCATGTCCTAGTCTCCCTACAATAAATAATTTGGTATTCTAATTAATCTTCCATGAAATGTATTATTTGTGTTGAGTAGACGATAAAACGTTGTGTCCATTGATGTGATCACTAAAAATTCAAATAACTGATTATGCCAATAACCCTAATTACTATGGGACAACCCATGTTTATTTTTCTCATTTAATATAGTTTTAATGTTATAGTATTAAATATATAATTTGATTAGTTACTTTCTTTTTATAAAAAAAATAAATGTCTATTTTCTAGGGTATTTGGTATCTATCATACTATATTTTTTTAGCATGGGTGAGAACTCTGTCAAATAAATTTAATGGAAAATTGTGTGAGAAAAATATTAATTTAGTATACATATTTTTAAAATAACATAGATCATTAATTTATATATAATAATTTTTAAATATACCATGACAATGATTTATTTTTAATGGTAAGTCACAGGGAATAGTGTATTTGGACATTCATAATGAGTTTTAAAACTCTCACTAGTATCTCAATATTGGTATTTCTCTTTTTGTGATTCTTCTAGCATATGCATGGTCATTATGGAGCATCATTGGTTTAGTGGTTGATTGGGACACGTGATGTCAAATGGATGAATTTCAATTTTTTTTAATATAGTATAATTTTATTTCATATACTGTTTATCTATTTATATATATTTGATTTTTAAAAATATTTATATCTATGTATTCTGGAATTCTAACACTTCATTCCACAATTTGAGGATTGGGAATGACTATAATACCTTGTCACATGCCATCTAAAGTGATTAGTACATGGTTGACCATAGATGGTTTTTGAAAAAATAGGTAGAGGTTTTATGATAAAATCATAGTGATTATCTGGATAACTTATTCTTACGTTTCTTATGATGAATTATTATGAACTATATCGAATGGAAATAATTTATTTTCTTATAATATATTTATTTTTAGAGAAAAAATGTTCCCCTTTCATTCACTACCCCTTTTGTACTCAATATGAAAACTTTATTAAAATTAGATGCTCTATTTTTCCCTTCTATTTAAAATTATTTTCCATAGTTATCCAGATTTTCAAAAAATATTTTAAATAATACTTTCACAATTCTCCAATTATTTTTTAAATAAATTATAAATATTACTGAATTAGAAAAAATGAATTATAATGAATATTCAAATGATTTTCTAAATAAAAAGGATCTTTTTGATACTTACAGAAAATTTTATATGAAACTTAATTTTAATATGTATGTTAAGAACATTGTTTTTGGTTTTCATGACCACTCAATGATTAAATAATAAATTAAATGATTCGTTGATGATTTTATATGAATCTATTTAATTTAATGTTTTGGATTTTTATTTTTAAAAATGTTTTTAAAAGGAGAAATTGAATTTCTTCCTGAAATGTTTCAATTGGTCATTGGAAATCGTTTTCCATATAAAATATCATTATTTGATGTCAAATTTGCTTTATGTGTGATATGATCCAATGATTACATACATATTATTCCGCCTTGTGATGTATGATTATGATGGAAAATGATTATGGAACACATTTTCTTCCAATAGGATGGATTTGTGGAAATATTTGTGAAAACTATTTTATTTTTATGGGTCATGAGATGATAGGTAAATATGGTTGACTAGAAAAAAATGTATCGATTATGTGATATATAAGACATATATCTCCCCTTAATGTATTTGGTATTGTATAATGTTTTATGGGGTCAAATGGTATAATACTGTTTTTTTTAATCTCAAATTAAGTTACACAAGAGGCTATCTTAAAAATGAATGAGGGTACACTAGAGGATATCCCCAGAAACAAAATTGACAACATATGTTGTCCCATGCCCTGAATAGAGATCTTGTTGGGTTATCCCAATCTGAAAATAGACACATGGTTAGTTATAAAAATCCTAAAAAGTTATAAATTTCTTGGTGGATATCAAGAAAATAATATTATAAATATTTATATGAATGCCTAAAAAATACATTTACTATTCTAATATTTTGTTCACATTCAGTTTGATTATGGTATTATCAAAAAAATTATTATAATCATGAATCATGTTTATGAACATTGATATTCATGGTATGGTTACAAAATATTATTCTTATATTCAAATACCATTATTCTCATATTTAATTGATGTCTACATTTTTTAGTTATACTGATCATTATGGATGACACATTCATATGATTCATGTCCCTTGTCTATGTATAATGGTATTATGTTTAATATGACAATGAAGGGTGGTAGTTATGAGAGATGATCTAGTTCACCAATGAACCCATTTATTTGTATCCATTATTTCCCAATGTAGTAGTCATAAATGAATATAGAATGGATCATTATGTATGGTAATGAATATTCGTCTACTAGGATGTAATATCTATACATAGAACGTATGGGTTGATGTAGCTCCTATCAGATAAAGGATTACATAGCCCTTAGAAACTAGGATGATATATATTTAGTGAGAATCTTGGTGACTAGTATATGTAAATGAAAATATAATAAAATGTTAGTAATGTTTAGAGTGGATAGTTTTAATGAATTTATATCCTCTTATAGATATTAAATGTATATGAGGCTTTTAGATTGAAAATAAAAGGGGTAATAACTTTGAAAAGGGTGTATTGCTTTTAAAGATGACAATCAACTGGTGCATGAAAATGCATATTGTTTCACACATGCATTGATACTAATGGGGGATGTATTTTAAAAACTCTAAAACACATTTTGAATCATCTTTAATGATATAAAAAATAAATAATAATAATCTTGTTTGAATAATTTTTTATAGATTAATATGATGGTGTCCTTATTTTTTCAAAATATATGTGATTTTTAATATTTATTTGATTTTATACTCAGATTATTAGTTTTTCGACTATGACTTTTGGTTTTACATTATATTTAGAACTTAAAAATATTTTGTTATTTTCTAATATGATAGAAAATTAAATTATTTACCTTTTAAGAAACCAAACGTTATAGGTTTTTCAATCAAGAATATAACTGTTCTACCCGAACAACATCCTATATCTCTAAATTATTATAAGAGTTGTAATTAGAAAAAGAAGGAACAATATTCTATTTAGTTTTTCTTGTTGTAATTAAAAACATCCACGAGTTGTTTTGATTATCCTATTTCTTCTGATAAGTGGATTTTTTACATACTAATTTTATTTTACATTTATAGATATTATAATATAAATACATAATTTTTGAAGTGTATCATTAGAAGGTGAATTTGATCAATAGTGGATACTATAAAGAACATAATTCGATAATATTAAATTTACTTCATATAGTTGGTTATGTATAAGAGATAATTTTTATATATTAAAATTCCACATTATTATCATTTGAAAATTGATTAGTAATTCATTGATGTAAAACAGATGGATGGTGAAATCCATTGGTATGTATGAAGAAAAAATTTCAACTACGTGGGGTCTGTTTCTACAATTGTCATCCTACTAGAGTGAAATGTTGATTTTTTTTTTGTGGAATTAAACTAAGAAACCAATGTATGTTATCAATAAGTGTCATTAGTACAAAATGAAAAATTATTCAATGTTATATAATGGATGAAATAGAGTTTTGAATATCACATAAATATAATGTTTTTAATAAGAAATGAATTATGAAATTAAAATGAAACTCAAAAAACAATGGGGTGAGGTAGATTAACATTAATTCAACCTTTATGTGTGGAAGGAAACAAGTTTAAAATTGTCTCAAGGGGACTACTAATTTAATCTTTTTCAAAATTTAACGTCATAATGTGACTGAATACCAATGTGATGGGGATGATTTTTCTAAATATCTAAATAATGTGAATGATTTAAAAGATATACCTCTCATACTCTAGTATCTCAATTGAAATATGTAAGTGATTTATTCTTAATAATGAAAAATCTGAAGGGTAATGATAGTAATCCACATTAGAAACATCTTAATTCAAGATATATTGTACAATTTCTTATGATTAATATTTTTGATCAGGGGAAAAATAATGATGTTGTGAAATGAAGATTCATAATCCACTGTTGAACTTCTAATGTATTATTATATTTTAAAATACAAAATAATTTATATATTATAAATATTATAAAGGAATCAAAATTACATTTCAATGAATATAATATTAATTATATATAAAGAATCCTAATGTAATGATGATCTCATATTATGCATATAAATATTATTGTATTAATTGTATGAGATATTTGTTCTTAATATAGTATTATTCTATATCTTGTTGGTTTTAATTTTATTTTATGCATGAATTCGATTTAATAACATAAATATGATGGAAATTTATATGGAAGGTATTTTATTTTTGATATTATATACTATCTATAATCAACTATTAGTGGGATGATAAATTTGATTGTATGAGGGAGTTAATATCTATTTTTTGTGTCTTGTTTCTTATTAAAAATTGGAGTTTATCTCATATGGTTTGGGAAAATCTCAAAAACTATTATCTTCCAATGGTGAATGGCTTTTCATATTTCATTCAATAATATTTTTCTGGTCTTATATATAGCCATGATGTTTAGTATTCTATTACACTCAAACAAGGATCAAATCATATTAAAATTTATTCATATAGAATGGCCTTCAGTTCTTATATAGTAATTAATGATTGAATTATAGGGTAACACTTAATGGGTATTCATTAGCAGATGTGCATCACCATGGGCTGCATCAGATCTTATTATTATAATGAAATATGGATTGATGATACTCAATAAGATTATTGATAAAAAATAATTATAAAAATATACAATTAGTATCCACCTCCATGTGTTGATGAATTTTTTGGTCAACTACATGGATCTCAATAAATATACATTGTTTTCCATGGGCTACATTATCTACTATTGAGTGTTAAGATAGATTATACACCCACTATAACATTTTATATGATGTGTGGACACTAATAATGTATAGAGATTACATTTATTCTTACTAATTCCAAAACTATATGAATGCATTTAAATTATTTAAGTATGTAATTCACATGAGTGGAATTTTCGAACCATCCACAACTAGGAACACCCCTCCCCATGAAGAGGTCATTCAAAGAAGCCTAAGCCATGAAGGATCCACTGCCATCCGATATGATAAATTGTCCCATGGGGTAACACCATGCTCAACGATGGATCGACACAACAATATTTCAGCTACTTGAATTCTACACTTCTGTACACATGGTGAGAGAACGAGTGACCTGGCTAGAAGAGCGGTACATGGGTGGTTGAAATTCCCGCAATATCGGGCACCGAGGAATCAAACCCCAGACCTCACTGAACACCGTTGTTATGGCCCTCGACAACCTACCATTGCACCACCACTGAATCGACAACTATATTCATGGATTTAATAAATAGAGGGTCCAAAGATTACCTTATTCAATAAGTGTTAATATTTATAGAAGATATTTTTATATATTCATTGTGAAAGGAGGAGCATGAATACCATTTTAGAATTGGTCTGATGAAAGTAATGATGTATAATTTTTTTGAAAAATTATCAATTTATGTATTTTGGCTCCAAAAATTTCACTATTAAGTCATATAATCCCTTGATATGGTATATCTACAAATCCATAAAAGACAGAAGTTAATAACTGTTGGCATGGACCATCCATTCTAATTGAGATTGGATGTTTTCTTATATTATATGTATATTATAATTTGTATTTGGAAAATTTATCCTAAAAATAAAATCGATTAAATAAATTATCATAGAATGGATCCAAGAAACATTGGATATATGAATGTAATAAAATTTCAAGGATCTAAATTAGAGGTTATCTTGTGTACATAATTATAAATATACCAGTATTGATGAATGGTTTTTAATCTATAATAATGCATGAAATTGGGATTTGGAAGCATTAAAATATCAAATTTTATGGCGATAGAATAATCTACATGAAAATTAATAGTTCATGAACAAAATTAAACCACTCATGTTAGAGACTTAGATGTAGTCATTATTAACTAATGATATATTGCTATAATTTATATAAACATGATAAAAAAATACATTTTAAATAGATTTTAAATGTATAAATCTATTAATCATGAATTTTGGGTATATTTCATGAATTTATTATATGAGTTTTAAACAATCGATACAAGTGTTGATCATTGTCATATAAACTGATGATTTATTGATGAATAAGATAGTGAGAAGTGTTTTAAGTTAACAATGATTTTCATGGAATGAAAATGTCCATGATGTGTTTATTACTTTCATCCAAAACATATTTTAAGATTGACTTATTATATGAAACTCATAGTACTTTATTTCCTATTCATATTATAAGTAAAACAATTATAGACATCTAATTCAGTATTACAGGTGGGATAGAATGAGTAGAAATACACAAGGGTATGTATCTATTTTGTTGGTATGTTATCAATATAAGGAAAAGATACAAAATTATATGGTTATATTAAAATCATTAATAATACAAAAGTGTAAATTGAAAAACATCACTATTGAATGTTTTCATTTAAATTCCCAAATCATATATAGTTGTTAATTATTTATGGTTTGTATATGTTCCCCTTATATTTTATTAAAATATCAAAGTTATTATAGAGTATTTTAATATTTTATAAATTTTCAAAAAAAAAACATTGGAAAGGAATGAAGGTTTCATGGGGTAAATTATTTTATTGAGTCTAACTGAGAACCTTGGATTTCCTCAATTTTATGGTGAAGTTTTCAGTAGGCCCTAGATACAAAATGGATATTAATCAATGTGTATCATAATCTAACAAATAATCAGTCTAAGATAAAAATTAATTACCTATTGGATAAAAAGATATATTATTTTTATGGATTCCAGTGGTGGTTAGGATCAACACCATCCTATGGTTTAGTATTCATATAACATTAATGTTCTCATGATAATTAAGTCTCTCCTTATGTCTAAATAAAGAAATAGAATGGTAGAAATCAAAAATTATATGATGAAACTAGTGAGAGAAATCTGTTACATCCAGAGGTACCAATGGAAATTTAAGAAAAAGTAAGATTCATTGAAAAGAAAATCACGATAGTTCTGAGTTCAAAAAAAATATTATACTGAAAATCATCAATGTGATCTATCGTTTGAAGTTCACAAGATGAAATTTCTATAGACATCATAATATAATGATGTTATTGGAAACTGAATGAAATTAATTATTATCCCAAGTTATATTTTCCCTTTCATTATTATTAATTGAGTTGATAATGTTTTCATTGCATGGTTCTCCCACCAAAACTCTATAAATTCCACAATGTGTTCCATATATGCCTCTTATGAATGTACAAAAATTATCCTTCACAAGTTATGACCTCAAATGTCATAGATGATTGTGGTTATAGTTACTATGAATTAAATCCATTAGATTTATTGGACTATATATTGATTGATATATTATATATTACCACGAACCATGTCATGGTTTTATAGAGAAATATCCAAAATTAAGTAGTCACATGGGAACTTGAGGATATGATGAGGTAAAATTTTCCTCTATTGTTTGTATTAAATTGGTATTATATTGAGGAAACCAGATTTTTTGTGTGGTTGATTGTAAAATTTCATGATTTAATGAAATAGTTTTTTAAATAATTTTATATCTGTTGATAGATTATGTTACACGATGAACCATGTATTAATAAACTATGATGTTTTTTAATAATATTATTTAAATATAGCCATTTTAACCTAGATATTAATAATGGATATATTAAATGGAATACGGTAATTTTGAAAAATAAATATTTTTGTTGTATATAAATAAAATATTTTTAAATATATGTACTTAATTTTTGATAATATTTTTTTATTAATTTAAATTACTTTTTTTTAAAATGTTTTTTATTTAATTTTGTAACAAAATAATACTAATATGTTTTCCTAGTTTTTAGAAAACTATTTCAAAAAATTAACATCATTTTTAATAATCATGTTAATATTTTAGGTTGATTAATTTATAAGATTTTTCTAAAAAGATTACTTTTCCAATGAATAGTGATATTTAAATATCATTTTTACAAACAACTACTTAGTTTAATTAATTTACAAGATAAATTTTTCTTCATTATTTATTCAAAAGAAGTATTATTTTCATGGTGTCATTGGAATTATATTTATGTAATCATAATCAATGTTATATTAAATATATATTTTACAACAATATATATATTTTTTAAATTTTTTTAATGATATTTCTTTCATCGTGTTTGAAGGTTTTATATTAAATTAAATTATACCACTCCATTAAACAAAATTATTAAATATATATTCCATAAATTTAGTTATCATAAATATTTTTTATAGTATGAGTAGAATAATTTTTTTTGTTGAGTACTAAAAAATTGTAATAATTTATTACTAAAATGATCGGCCACTCTGATCTCTACAAAGTGGGACAATATCATCAAAAAATATACTTTGACCCATATATTGTCAATTTCATCCTCTGATCATGGAAAAATAGTTGGGATGTTCATCAATATTTACCCCTACATCCAATGGGGGCCATAGAACAACTAGATAAACTCATCTAGAACACGAAACATGAACTTCATATACTGAAGAACATATATTTCCTTACCATGATTAACTCAAATCTCTATGTCGTAATAATACATGAAAAATGAATCTTCACACGTATTCCACTTTCTAGGGGAAAACCTATGGAAAAATTTACTCTCTATTCAAAGGATCCATAGAAACTCCATAGTAGGAAACCACATGAACCCTAAAATTGTCTTCACAATCCAAGAAGTCATCCTTCAACAACATTTTTAAAAACACCTCCAAATTATGAACTCCTAAAAATGAAAGATGATTATATTCTTTCTATAGCTTAGAAATAATGTAAACAAGGGGTTTTTCAATGAAAACCACCAACAAAAATTACACAATATCTCTATGAAAATGGAATATATCAACGCCATGAGCATAACTAGAGAATTTTTCACACTAAGTAGCATCGTAATGAGTTCAAAATTCCTTTAATTATAATACAAAAAATTATTCTTAGTATCCTAAAAGACCAAACACATTAGAAGATAAAATAACTATAAATAAATCATGATAACCATCCTTTTCTATTTTCCATGTCAAATAAAACATCAATCTATGGAAGGTGGGGGAATTTATTCACTATTAGTTGGATCATGTGATTATAATAGATTCAAATCCATAAACACACATTAGCCTTCCTTACCTATAAAATTGGAGCACCCCAATGTGACACACTCAGTAGAATTTAATCTCACTACAACAAACCATTGAGCTTTACTCCAATCTCTCGCAACTCATAATGTTTCATCCAATATGTAGACATAATGATATAAGTAACACTCTATTATAGCTGGATTAAAAACACGATCTCTTATTGTTGGGGAAATGTTACAAACTAATCTAGACAAAAATCAGGGTACTCTTACATAATCATAGGAATCACCAAATCCTCATCCTCTAATTCTCTTAGTATCAATTTTTCCATTTTTGATGTTAAAGATATAGAAATAATCTAACACTTCTGAGGGTCTCCCATTCCAACAAATACATTTGTTTCTCCACCATAATCTTCAAATAAAACCATACACATAAAAAATTCATTTTATCCTTAACCAAATAAAACCAATCCATTATAATAATGATGTTATATGGTTGTTTTTGTAAACATATTAAATCCCCCACAAGAGTAGTGTTGCCTTAGAACAATATCACAGTCTCTACACCCTTCCTAAAAGTCAATATATCATCCAATATACATAGTCAATGTCAGGGAAATAAAAATCATATCTACCTCAAGTCCCAAATCATGGATTATGTTAAGTGATATAGAGGATTTTTTATCTCCAAAATAAAAAAAAATTGATTCACCCATGTAGAAAATAAGAAACAATTAGCTCAAATGTCCTCTCACTTGCATGGTGAGGGAAACAATAAGGCACTATGATTTCGAGAACCTACTCCATGGCCTTTATAATGATTCCGTAATACACATCCATATATAAAGTATAATCATTGAGATCGAGGAGACTCTCATGATAGAACAATGTCAACTAAATATACTCTATGTCATTCCAAAACTAGAGTATGCTACTGTTGTAGTATTAGTAAAAATAATCTGAATATATGAATATGATGTGAAAAACTTAGCACAGGATGACTACTCATAAATGTAGATAACCCATACAGATGAAGACATTGGAATCCATAAAAATGTGTGATCCCTTCAAATAACCCTTAGATCTGCAGACCGTGATGAAATTACATGATGTGGTTTGGGACCTAACATTGGATAATTGAAACCTCTTTTGTCTATAGAACTATGTACCATGGACTATATATCTACTTCACGATGAATCATGATGACCCCAATTTAATGATGGACTAGTTCTGGACAGTGTTGTATCAATGACCTATTCTCTCACCATTAACATGAGATAAGAATTAATCATATGTCTGGTTATATGGAACTAGATCAATGGATTAAAAGGATCCACAAAATTCATCTCTTTATCCACCTCATATGGTAATAATCCTAAATCATATCACAAAAATGTCTATAATATAACCAAACTCTCACACACCTGAGATCTTTTATTATGGGTATTTTACTCTTGGAATCTAGACACCTTCATGAAAAAATAACAAGCATCTACATGGAACAGATCATAGAAGTTTTCATATCATAAAACTGACTATGCATGTTCCCTAAAGAATAAGAACCTCCACTGGATCACTACTCCATAAGGAATTATTATAGAAAATACCATTTATCCATTTGACCATAGATCTAGATGAATGTTATTTCATTTTTTATAACAAGTCTTCTGTGACTGAATTAGTGGAATGTCCCTCATACTTTTGTAGAATCAGGAATTGAAACACTCAACGTGTCTTCCTTCTATTTTCGTCATCATCTACCTCTATTCTATGATTATGTGATGGAATGTCCTTCTGAAAACAGTGGAGGAAGTCCCAAGGAGGATGCTGAGCTGCAGCCAAACCTATAAGAAGAAAAATAATTATAGATCCTAAACCTGGAATAGTGAAGATTTAAAACTAATTTATTTATTTATTTATTTCTTGTATTGTTAATTTATTGTTTAATCTAAACTTCTATCTAAATCATAAACATGATAATGGACAACGATTCATAATCTATTATTAGGTACCTAGCTATAAACTTGTATAAAATCATTATGTAAGCTTATTAACCATAAACGTGCAAAAATAAGATCATAGGGAATAAAAAAATTATGTCTTACCCAATATCTTGTGTTTACATCACTAACTACACTTATCTGACACTATTTCCATACCAACCCCTGGAACCTCACCTGTGCCTGACATTATCCTCAATTGTTTTCGTTATCCTTAATCTTTTATACCACTCTTTCTTGGCCCCTTCTTCATATTGTTACCACAATGAAGAGAGTGATATGGGACACATTACCCACTAGTTGAAATATGTGGAAAATATTGATAATAATGATAAAAATAATTATTATAAATATATTTACAAAAATAACAAGTTAAAATATTAAATAAAATACAATACCAAAAATATAAAAGGGAAACTACAATTACCAAAAATCTAAATACTATATTGAAAATGAATCCAAAACATATTCATAAAAACACAATCAATGGAATATCAAGCTACGATCTTCAACATAATCAGAATAAACTAAAAATTAGATAATATATACATTGGGTGATCATTATAGTATAAACAGTAGGGTCCTCCCCTCACCCTCTTTCGAAAAAATCAAATAATGCATAATGATGCACAATGAACAACATTAGAAATAACTCATCACCAAAATAAGTATAATTGGTCGTCATTCTCACCAAGGATAACTCCCTACATGTATCACATAAAAAAGAGCATATAATATAATATGGAAAAAAATCATTCCACACACTCTATTCTCCTTTTTTCCACTCTTCAATAACGTGTCCCTTTTCGATATATATCACTCCAAAAGTAATCTATCCCAAATATCATTAGGAAATAAATTACAATATGTACCATTTTATTCACCTAACCACAACATTTCATATAACATTTCCTAATATAATAAGGAAATAGTTTTAGGATCCTCCACAGCCCATATGAAATATATTAATAATTTGGTATTATACCTAAATACATTGAAACTATACAAAACTTATGGTACCTAAATCAATCACATCATATACATTTCATACCAATAATAATATTTTAGATACTATATATGGTTACACAAGTTTGAAAATTAAAAAACCCCAATGTATCCCTCTAAATACATCTATGAAGAAGCTTACAACTATAAATTTGAATAAAAATAACATCCCATTGAAGAGTGTTGGGCCAGAGGGGTTATTCAACAATCCTTTTTTATAGAAGTATATCGATGAAAACATTCAACCAGGTTAAATTGGGTGTTAGTTTACATAACCAATGTGGGTGGAGATTGGTAATAAATCATAGAAGATAAATGATATAATATATCTCAGTGCCACACATTATTGTAACCTAATCATAGATTGAACTAAAACTAATGTCGCTCATCATTCATGTTTCTAGTCAAAAGAATAGATATTCTATAAGCACACAATAATTTAAAAGAGATACATTAATTAATGAATTACTTTTATAATTATTTAATTCCATTAATTAATTCACTAGGAATTAATTAACCATTAACAATTTTCCACAACACATAACATAAAATTATGTTAGATTACATTAATCATCATAGTAAATTCTATACCAACATGGTATAATCCAAAATAGCATCATGGTTTATCAAGATTAACATCTTTTACAAATTTTTATTACATCATCAACTGACCCTATCTGTTAAGAGTTATTTATTCCATATTAGAATTGATAAATATTTAGGTACTCTATGAAAACCATCCTATGAACCCTCCATGATGAAAAATGAAAACAATAACATGAAACTACCGCATGCAGTGGGGAATGGAATGCTGATAAAATAAGAAAATAGTCAAATACCCATTAAATCATTTCATACATGGGAATAATATCTCTTAAAATCTTGTCAATGTGAAATACCGTCTTTAACCAAACTTATCACCTTATAGGGCATGCTCATTACCCATGTATATATCATGATTCCCAACTATATAAAATAAATTAACTACTGAAAAATAATATATAGGCATTCCTGCCCTACATCACATAGGCCACCACAGACTCGGGCATAACAAGCATATGCCACTTTAATGCCTCCACACGATATACAATTTCATTAATTCCAATCATATTCATACAAGGAACATATCCCATGTGTCATATATTTATAACATCAAAACAACATTATATAAAAACAAGCAATGAATAATGAAATTGGGACCACAAAACAATCCACGTGGCCTTCATATGAAAATTATTATTCATGTCTGTAAAACAACACACTGGTACTTCTCAAGAATATGAGATTCTCATGGCCTTGAAAATTATCATTAATAAAAAATATGATCATATTGTATCATGAATTAACTGATGAATTTAAAGTAGGTTCCAACAATGGCAAACCTAATGTATCAAGAAAAAATAAAAAATCAATGATAAACATTATATTTGAATTTAATTATACTTATAACAACATAAATAAGTACCGTTATCGATAAAAATACCATTTTAACTATTAAAATCATGCATTATTCTACATTATGATCTTTTACCATCTTCAATTAAACATGAACAATACATAAATTTTGTTATAATAAAATTACATTATTCTATAGATTATAAACATCCCCTTATTTAATTTCAAAAGTAAGTAAATTATTAATTAATCAATACTTTATATTTTTTTATCAATTTTAACATGCTCATATATGAATAAAAACATGAAATAATGAATACATGATAAATATCACACTATAGATAAGAATAATAGGCAAACATATATCATTATATAAATCAATTAAATTACCAGCATGCTATTACTACCCAATTTCATAATAAGGTTCAATAATTATTAGGTCATATACTTTGAAATAAATGTGGATAAAACATTATCAACTCACGATTTTATTTTAATAAATAGAGAATAAAAATATCTCTTAAATCAAAGAAATTTTCATTATATAATAGAGAACGGACCACTGTTCCATATCATGATCATCTCCCCAACAAGATGCTACATCCCGTAAAGGACCCTAGGACATGAAAAAAACCAATAAAAGACAAGAAAAATCATTTAGAAACCTAAAATATTTTCCATCATCACATTAAAATGAATAAATTAGAAGATAACTTGATTGAATTGGAATCAACCACATGAAATAGATATTTAACACACATTGAAAAATCACAGATCGAATATCAATGGGAAATTAATGATTCTTTTTTATGGAATATGAAAATTCTAATAGAGGGTTATCCTAGATACATAGATTGAGAGAGGGATGATTTGAATGCTATATAATTTTTGTAAAACCCTATAAGATGCATGATTTCAGGTATATCAACACTTGGGATCTAACAAACATGTATTACCCTCTCACATAGTTGAATCTAAGGGGATATGTTCACGTTGAAAAATGCATCACCAAATTTTTTGTTAACCCAAACATGGTACATATTGTTAAACATCCTAGAATAATCCCAGAACCAAACTTTCATAGTGTGAATGTTTACATGATATAGATTCCTCCTACTTGTAACCTTTTATAGCCTAACCCCTCCAGACTACTCGGATGCCTCGTCCAAGCATCAAAAGCCTTAAGAACATGAAAAGTGTTATTCTACATGAATTTAAGAACTTGTAATGATGATGGATGAAATTGGTTCATCCAATTAAATTAATGAATCTTTTATGGTCTTTCTATATTCAGTATCATATTTTTATTAACAAATATTACAATATTTACCATTCCTATGTTGAAAATTATTTGTTACAGTTACTTTTCATAATTTATAAAAATAAAAGTGTCCCATTTCTCATATATGGACCAGGTGATTTTAAATATAAAGTCCATTTATAGTGATTATATATCTATATGTAGATGTAATTAATAAAAAAAAATGAAAAATAAAATTACTATCTGTTATTTAGAAAAAAATTAAAAATGATGAAAAAAAACTCAACATTTAATGATAAAACAGATTATATTTATAATAATTTAATAATACATTATATAATAAAACTATGTTTTTAATAAATAAATTTAAAAATATATATATCTTTATAAATTACTGAAACAATATTATAGTTTTAATTTAAAATCATTATTTTGTCATATTCACTAAAACATTAATGTTTTTAGAAGATTATGAAAATTTAACCCTATGAAAAATTTTATATATTTTTTTAAAGGGATATTATTTTTTAATTTAATTTTTATCTGTGTTACATTATTTTATTATATTTTTTCTCACAAAAAAATAAAATAATTTTTGATAAAATCATATATAGGAATAAAAAAATAATTTTATTAAAAAATGAGTTATTGTTTACTATGTTGTAATGAATAAAAGTTTATTGATATGCTCATTTTTATATATTTCTGAATTTGGTTAATACTATTCATACCAAAAACTTCAATATCTACATTAGAACAGTTATATTTAAGTAATATTATGATAAAGTTTATTTATGATCATGTTTTCAGGTTGTATAAAAAATGAAACATAGTTATATTTTTAATATTAAAGTGATACAATATTTTTCTGTTAATCAAATAACATTTAGAATCCATTAAGAATAATTTATTTGTTAATTAAAATAAATTATTGGAAAAAAATAATAAGATGACTTATATTATAAAAATATTTAGATACAAATGTAAGAATGTATTAAATGATGGGATATTTAGAGTAGGCAAGTTGGGATTATGATTTTATATTTGTATGATCATTTACAATGATCTTATTAATAAAAATTTATTTATGTATTTTTTAAAGAGGACAAAAAATTGAGGCAGATAATAATATTTTCCTAGAATCTAGTATGTATTATTATCAAATTTGGTGTAGTATTTAAAATTCTGAAGAAAAATTTTAAATTTTTATTTTGATGGAGATAGTTAGTTTTATATGATTAAAAAGGTAGTGACGTTAATGTCATAATATAAATTATATATTGGATGTATTTATTATTTATACTATTGAATGGAAATATAGATGAAATTTCAAGTTCTTAGGAAATATTTATTCTTTATGTGAAAAATGTATGCATTACTCATCATTATATTTAATTTAATGGTTTCAATGAACATATTAAAAACTATTAATATGATTGAAAAGTGGTTTTATGAGGAAGATATATTTATGGATTTATCTATAAAATAACACGTGATATAGGTATAGATAACACATTTTATTAATATATGATTTATGTTGACATAAATAATGGATGATTTCTTTAGAAAAATTTTGTTTGATAGTATTGGTAACATGGAATTTTAATTTGATTAATGATAATTTTGTTTGAGGTCAATCCTATTTTTTGAATTATGTTATTTAATGAGTATTCTATAACATTATAAACTATGATCTAGGGGAATTTTAGTTTAAAAGTTATTGATAATTTTTTGATGAATATGTGATTCTGTTGTCGTTTAATGCCTTTGATATTTAAATGGTTTTGGTAATGTTATGTCATGAACAATATATTATAATGGTAAATACCTACATGTGTATTTTATTGTGTGGATGATTACTTTTTTCTAGGTAATGGCATGTAATCCATGAAATCATAAGATATAAATATTTAACATAAAAATTTATATCCCAATAGATTATTTAAATATCAATACCCTGAACTCTTTCAATTAGTGAGTAACAATTAATAGTGTCATGATTGAATTTAATTAATGGGGTTGAATATAATGATCTATAATTTTGGATCATTTAATTTGATATTGTATTCAATATATTATGCCTCAATTAACACTGAAATGACACAACTCCCCACTATAATACCAATTACATATTAACATTACTCGAATAATGTAAACAATTAATGCTTAAAATATAATAATCATAAATTATATTTATGCATTATTATTTACATTATTCTCTCTTTTTAAAAAAATTCTTTTTGAAATAATTTTTAAAAATTCCCTATTATTTTATAAAATTAAATTATATTCATAACATTAAAATTTTTATTATAATACGTAATATTTAGATTGGAAAATAAATATATTAAAAAAAATTATTTAGATATTTCTATGAAATATGATTAAGCACTCATTTTATTATTGTTATTTTTTTCATTATATTTCTATATTC
This sequence comes from Viscum album, assembly GCA_963277665.1. NCBI lineage: Eukaryota > Viridiplantae > Streptophyta > Magnoliopsida > Santalales > Viscaceae > Viscum > Viscum album. Next base: position 1,387,493,871 of record OY728126.1, on the reverse strand, counting down.
ATATAAACTAAATAATTTTAAATATAATAATATTAACTTGAAAAAATTATCATTGTTTTTTGAAAAAAAAATTATATATTTATTATTATAATTTTTTTAGCATTTTTATATTAACTTTTTTTTACGTTAATATAAAATAAAATTATTTTTCTAAAACATTTAATTTTATGTGGTAAAATTATATCAATCCCTTATTATATATACATATATATAATAATGAAAATAAATGATTTTAAAAAGATGTTCAGTTTATAAAACCTATGATTAACATTTTCTAATATAATATAATATTTCCCAAAAAAATTATTTTTGGTATATTCTATTAATAAAATATTGCATTGATAAAATAATTATCCCACTAAAAAAAGAATAAATTTATAATTTATATTTCATTTATTTTTTAATAAAATTTTTTTATTGGTAACTTTTTAGAGGACATATATTTTATATTTAAAAATATCTTCTTCTAAAACAATTTTTTCCATAATGAATTTTTTAATAATGAAATTATTTTTTCATTCAAAAAAATGATTATATAAAAAAAAATATATCATATTTTTAAATTGTATTTATAAATTATGAACTCCATTTCAAATTGATTTGTGTAATAAATGTTAAATTATTTAGACACAAACTTGTTTCCATGGAAATATATAAAATATAAAAGATAATAAATTAATGTTAAAAGGATTTTAATTTATGGAAAATTTGTTATAATATATATCTGATATGTTATCAACCTTATCTCATCATATGCTCCATTAATTAACTATTTGGTGCACATGACATGTGGAACATGTGCAATCATTTTATTATGTTGAAATATAAATAAAATTTTCAATATCACCAGTTATAATACGGGCCACTCAACACCCCTTTAGAAATAGTTACTGAATTTTTAATGAACCTATAAATCAATCCACTCCACATCCATTATATACTTCTAGATTTTTTATTTTAATTTGGTTATATAAAATTGACATAAGTCCTCCATTGGTTAGTAGACCTCCAAGGAAACAACTAATTTCTCAATTTGAATAATTTCAATTCCAAAATATAATTTCATTTATTTCATAAAATCCAATCATAATATATTTACTAAAATATGATGAAATTATAATTTTATTTATACTATTTCTTATTATTTTAAGGCAATAAATATTAACCACCTTTATTCCTTCCATGTATGATAAATAGAATTTCCATTTGTGCATTGTGAAGACAATAACGTCAAAATAGAAATGAACTAGATTCATTACAACACAATATATTCAATAATTATAATGATGAGATTGTTGAATAAATCAGAAATATGTAGGAAACTTATTATAATTTTTAGGAAACTAATAATATGGCATCATTTTCTCTCATTCATTGAAAACTGAAAACGGTAACAGTGTATTGTGAGGATCACCATCTCCATGAAGTATCATATATTTTTTTATCATGTTTCAATATTATTTTTTTAATCTCTTAAAATTTAAACAACCACCTTATATTTATCTAAAAAATATAAATAATCTTTTTTAACAATTATTTTATTTCTAAATAACCCACTTCTATACTAATAATTGTTGATTAATTACATTATGTCCATGTTTTGGGATGTATTCTTACATTATTTAACAATTATATAAAGAGTATCATGAATGAAAATAAGAAAATAATTAACAATTATTCAGAAAATAAATTAAAAAATTAATATTTTTATCAGGTATCATATTATAAATAATATTATTGAATTCCTTAATTATTTCTCCACAATTAATTATTCAAAAACCACTGAAAAATAATTGTTTCTAGTTTTATATACAATATTAATAACTAAAACTATAATATAATGAGCAAATATTTTTTTAAGTTCCACAAAATTTTAATTATAATAAATTTTATTATATTAGAGACATTAAATTTGGTATTATAAGGATAAAACTAACTATTTTTATGAAAGTACACCCAAACATTGAAGGATAGTAACAAAATATATTACAAATAGATAAAAAAAACTAATATAAATGTAGATTAAATATATAATTGAATCATATAATAGGGTGTATATATTCATAGGGTTTTTAGTTTTACTATTATTATACTTAAGGTTGTTATATATAATATTGAAAATGTTTGAGTAAGATGGAATACATGGTTTGGAGTTTATTTGTAAAATATTCACCCCATGAGGTATATTTATTATTATAAACCATTATATCCTTGCAATAATGAATAAAATTAAAATTTATCAATTTTCATTATTATCATTAAATTATTTAGAGTTATAAAATTTTCATTTGAAATCATGTTTTCTTAGGTAATTCGATTCAAATGATTCATATGTCGCAATGGGGTTTTTTCATAGTGTTAATTTTAGGTCACATGGTGGATTTTTAAAAACATTATTTTTATTATTTGGGATTTATAATAAACAATTTCATTAAAATATGAAATATAATACATTTTATTGTACTTTAATATGAATTTCATGATTTTCCTCCCACGATCGATTGATTAATATGTTACCCATAATGCAATTAATTAATAACAAATGAAATTTTCAAGTAATAATATCTTTTATAAGATAAAAAATAAAGGTAATATTCAATTAGATCCCTCTATAATTATTATAATTTAATTATCCAATGATAATTCTTTTGGTTTTACTTTTATTCAACCTAATTCATTTTCAACCATGGATAACTATTTACTAATAGTCTTAAAATTTAACCATCATTTATTCCATTAAGATCTTCTCATTTTTCATGTACATACACTTATGATACATCATGTAATTTCCTTATATATGAAATAATAATTTAATATTGTCATTGTTGTAATAACCATGACCGTATTTTCTGGTATGTTTATCCTTTTTCTAGTGTTTTTGAGAATAGAGAAATTTCTCGAAATTTTTGAAGTACATGCCATGTACTTTATGATTACCCGTCGTGTACTTATTTGTCGTGCGAGGTCATGTGTTGGCCATGTCAGGGTCGCACACACAGTCATGTGGGGTCATGTAGAGGCCACTTAAGGTGGAGTCTGGAAAAGTCCAGTACACGCCCTGTACTCCAAAAGTACATGCCATGTAATTTCTTTTTTTTTCTTTAAACTCATAGGGGTCGTTTCTGATTGACAGAACCATGTTTTTTGGGTTCTGTTCATTCAGGAGAAACTATATGGCCAGAAATCTTCTCCGAGCTTTTGAGCCTCCATTTGTTCACTAAATCTACCGTCATCGATTGAGTTGGAACAACAACGGTAAGCTCTTCCTTCTTTTAGAGCATCGTTTTCCAATTCCTCCTATATTCTATGTTATAATGGCTTGATTTTTTTATGCGTTTTCATAGATCTACGTCCTTATAAGGAGATTCAAGCCTTGTGGTTCATTTATATCGATCTCCTAGCACCATGGTAGGTGGTTAGTGCCTTTCGGTTCAAATTCATTGAGTATTATGTGCAAATTCCACCAATACTGTTGAACGGGGTATTGTGTTTTTACCATTTTACCCTTGTTTATTTCCTTCCATGATTATATGCATGGGTAGAGGAAAAATAGACATGTTTTGGGATGATTGGTATACCTTGGATGTTCTTCCCTTTCAATGTTCTATTTACGACCATTTTTTCCTGTTTAGCATATTGGTCGTTTACCTGTTTTCTGTGCCTTGGGATCTTAGGATGGAGTGTGGTTTTCTGACATGCTTGAGATTTTGTAGACTGGTTATCCAAGTAGTTCTGTAGGTTTACATTGGTTATATATCATTATTATGCGTTGAATAACATGGTTCATTGAGAACCTGGTGTTATAGAATATAAAAGGAACAACCGAGTGAGCTTCCTCAAAGAGTCTTTGGACATTATAGACTATAGGAGGATAGACTGAGTGAGCTTCCTCAGAGATTCTTTCTATATTATAGACTATAGGGGGATAGACTGAGTGAGCTTCCTCAGAGATTATTTTAGCTTTATAGACTATAAAGGGATAAAACGAGTGAACTTCCTCAGAGAGTCTTTATTTTAATTGAATTACCATCAACCACTCCAGGTTATAAGAAGAATTGATCGGGAGAGATTTTACAGAGATTCTATTAATGACATGAGGCTATAAGAGGAATTGATCGAGTGAGCTTACTCATAGAGTCTCTTGACCATTGGGCTATAATGGGAATTGACCGTCCGATCTTCCTTAGAGAGTCCCTGACTATCTTAGAATATAAGAGGAATTGACCGAGTGATAAACCTCAAAGACTTATAATTTTCTTATGACCAATCCAGAGGGGTTAGGCTGAGTGTATTGTCGAGTGGGTTTTTTGTACTTGTTAGGTAGACCAGAGGGGATAAATGCGAGAACTTCCATAGTGTTACCAGTTGTAGTTAGCTATTTGTTTCATTGTTTCTTGATTGATCTGTGGATTTTTTACTACTGATTAGTTTCATGTTTACTGTTTACTGTTTACTATACTTTTACCCGCCATATACTCACTAACTGTTAGGCATAGTTCTTCGGGTGGTTTCCTACTGGGATTCAGTCTCACGCCTTATTTGGTCCATGATTTTGGGACCAAATAGATTAAATTGTGGTAGGTATATACAAGGGAAAGAGCCTTTCGACTTCAGGTACATGATTGGATTAGAGCTAGAGAACATGGGATCAAGCTATGTCTTGAGATGCTGATTAGTTTATCTTTTTTACCTTTATTTTGTACATTGGGATAACACTATTTTATTTCCAGCATTGTGACTTTTTTGGATGCTCTCCTAGACATATGTATCATGTATCATTTCATATATATGTGTTCCCCCATTGTTTATTATTTTATTTCCGTTGTTTACAGTTGTTGGATATTTATTGATTCTCCTATTGTATGTGTTGTTTACTTCAACTATGACCTCTCCCAATGAAGGAATAGTTTACCTACTATCACAATCAAGGCCCTCACTTCATGTCGGCAACCTATTGCATTCAATGAAATGCACTTGAGGCCAAGTGACAAACTCGGTACGAGGCACCTCTGGGTTGTTTTCGAAACCAGGATGTTACAAAGTAGAATCAGAGGAATTCATTTCTCTTGAAATACTATTTGGAGCCTATAGCCAGGGATAATATAGAATAGGTACTTGGTAATAATCTATGTGAGGGAGTAGCTAACTAGTGTTCAAGAAAAAGCTAATCTACCCCGATTATTGAAATTTCTTCTGGTTTCCCATGTTTATGGTTGATCTGATTTTCACTGATGGGCAACTCATGTGTTTTGTGCTATTACTATTGATATTATTGGGGTTTTATTTCTGTCAAAACATGTTGATATGAGGGTATTACATCTCATGCATCATAAAGACTCTTTCTAGAAATCACATGTCATGCATATTTTCCAAGCCATTTAGAGTGCATTAGTGATTGCATGTTGTTGTGTTAGATGTTGTGTAAAATATTCATGTTGTTGTGATAGATTCTTGATATAATACCTTCTGTTAATATTAATTGCTATATATAAGGTCTTGATTGAATGAACACCAAATTTCTATTCTTGAGGTGTTATGGGCCAACAAGAATCATAACATGGTTGATCGTTGATTTTTTTCTCTTGTACATGACATATATGAGATTACAAGCGTTGATTCGTGGTTAGTATGGGCCTTCCCAGATCAGAACATGTCTCCTTAATGTTTGTTTTCTGAGTTTTCTATGCATGGGAGCAGTTTCTGAGGCTACATCCTGGAAAAACCCAGAATACACAATGTGTACTTTATGAATACACACCTTGTAGTTTTTAACAGTGTCACTGACTGTGTGGACAAGGACATGAGGTTATGAAAAATCTTTCAAGTAGAAGTCGAGTACTGTATGTACATGTCGTGTTATAGTGAACATGTGTCTACCCATGTGACTAACGACACAAATATATTGAATGATGACAGAACATGTCATGTGCTGAATTCACACGACTTGGTGTGTAACCTAGGTACACGGTTGGGTCAACAACAACACGGGTCAGGGAAATCTATCAAGTACAAACCGTGTGTACAGGGAGCATGCCGTGTAGAGTGAACCGTGTAGCCGACCGTTTAACTAACAACACGGGTCATTGAAATTTGTCTAGTACACACAATGTGGTGTTTATACACGCTGTGTAGTCTAGGATTAAGAGGACTATTTGGGTTAGACATGTACAGAAACTCGGGTAGGAGAATATAGTTCCAGTACACTCTGTGTGTGGGGACAACACGCCATGTTGTTTGGGTGTTACACAACCATTTTTGGCAGAAGTACACGACCATTTGAATGGCTTAAAAGAACACGTCATGTAGTGTTTATACATGCTATGTAGTCATGTTTTATAAAACATGAATGTTTGTTTCTCTTGTTTACTTCTTGTACTCGTATGTTCTCATTTCTTGATAATCGTGATCTAAGGTGTGAGTTTGACCTTTCAGTGTTAATCCACCAAGGCGTACTCTGGTTGTACGCTAGTTTCCAGATGGTGATCAGACACAGGATATGTCTAATCAGGGACCCCATGAAGACCCTTTTGATGTGCCGGATTTGGCACCAGCAGTTATACCAGTTGCAGGAATTTATTCATAGTTTAGGGAAGGTTTTCTGATGATGATTTAGACCTTACAAGGAGAAATGCACCCGGCCCAATAAATATTAGAGTTGACGCTAGTTTTCCAGTAGCATCATCCTCCCACTTTCTCTAGGGATGGAGGACCCTAGGATGAAGATTCGTGGCTAGAGGCCATGCTTACAACTTTCAAAAATCTGGAGATACAGCTGGAGAAGAGGGTGAAGCTCGCTACCGAGATGCTCTGAGACACTTACAAGAGGTGGTGGGAGGATATCTCATAGTCAGGATGCCAGGAGAGTATGAAAGGGGATGAGTTTCGGCGCATCATGTACAATTACTTCTACCCAAATACTTTGAGGGCCAATTGAGGCTAGAGGTTTATGAGTCTGGAGTAGGGAACTCTTTCTGTCGTAGAGTACTCATCTCGCATTACTGAGATGCAGCATTTTACGCCCTATACATGATGTGATGAGCCATTCCTTGCATGGATGTTCGATGATGGTATAATGTATGACATCCTATCGCAGGTGAACATCTCCAGTTTTACTTCGATGTCATCTTTCGTCCACCATGCGATGATAACTGAGCGCAATCTGAGGGATTCTGGAGGAGTGAGCCATGGCGGTTCGACATCTACAGTTAGTGTTCCTCCTACTGATAACAAGAAACATCACGGGGAGTCTACTCTAGAAGATTAGGGTAGTCAGAATGTATCTTCAGGTAGCGAGGTAGTATTCTACCAATGTGGGTGGAGCGGGCATACTAGGCCTCAGTTCCAGAGATACCCAATGGAGTGCTGATTATGCAGTAGTATATGCCATCTTCAGTGTTTCTGTTAGATATGCACACCTACAGCTGGTGTTAGGGGTTCTTTTATGACCCCGTGTTCAGGAGATGGATTGGAAATTTGTCACCAGCCTACGAAATGGAGTTATTCTGGACATTCGGGACAAAGTGGAGGTCACGGCCGTAGAGGCTTGTCCCCCATCTACCAGCGATATCATAGTGGATCAGCTCATAGTGTTCAGCCAGGGTCATAGGGACACGGAGTAGGCCAGACCTTTGTAGTGGAGCAGACCCATTATTAGTAGGATCATGGACCCTATACAGTTCGAGTTACAATCTTAGTATCCTTAGTTTTATATTCAGCCTTTTTTTTATACAGGGGCTTTCTATTGCATTATATCATTCACTATTGTTGAGTGTCTCGGTCTCTGTGGCATTTCTTCAACCAACATCTTGACACCAGACTCATAGTTGGGAACTATGAAAACTAGTGTACATCAGTACAAGGAGTTCCCAGATTGCAAATCTTTATCTAGATAACCAGTGGACTTCATAGTTAGACATTCCTCTGGTGGTGGATCATTTCAGAGATGTCTTCCCTTAGTAATTTTTTTTGTTTTCCCCCAGAGTTTGAGGAAGTATTATGGATTCCACTTGTGCTATGAGTGGCACTGGTGTCCATTCCTCCTTATAGGATGGTTACACCTGAGTTGTATGAGATCAAGAAGTAGTTAGTGAAGTTGCAGGAAAAGAGTTTCATCCGAACCAGTACTTCTCCTTGGGGTTCGCCTATCCTGTTTGTGAAAAAGGTAGACAATACCCTCAGGCTTCGCATGGACTATCGGAAGTTGAACTAGTTGATGGTCATGAACCGATATCCCTTTCCAAGGATCGATGATCTATTTGATTCGCTTCAAGGAGCCCAAGTGTTCTCGAATATTGATTTGAGATCCGAGCATCATCATTTGCGCATTAGACCATCTGATATACCTCTTAAAACTTTCTGGAGTAGGTATGGTCTATACGAGTATATGGTTATGACGTTTGGTCTAACGAACGCACATGATGTTTTCATGGCACTGATGAACCAAGTGTTCCATCCATACTTGGATTCCTTCATGGTTGTTTTCGTGGATGATATTATGGTGTACTCTCACACTGGACATGACCATGATACCCATATTGAGATCACTTTTAGTTCCCTGAGGGAGTATCCATTATATGTTATTCTCCCAAAATGCCACTTATGGATGGATGTGATTCACTTCATGGGTCATGTCATCTCAGATTCAGGAGTGTCAATAAGCCCAGAGAATGTTAGAGCTGTAGTATCCTGGGAGCAGCCGAAGAACGTCATTGAGGTGTAGAGATATCTAGGGGTAGTTGGATACTACAGATGTTTCATTCAAGAATTTTCACACTTAACAGTGCCACTGATAGGTCTGACCAAGAAATGGGCGAAGTTCATATGGTCAGATTCTTGTGAGTCACCCATTTATGAGATGAAAGGGAGGTTGACTTCAGCACTAATACTAGTCTTTCCAGAGCCGAGCAAGGGCAATACTGTTTACTACGATGCATTAGGTATCGGGCTGTGAACTGTGCTTATGTAAGGAGATGGAGTTTTTTATTACGAGTCTCGGCGGTTAAGGCCACATGAGGGAAATTACCTGACACATGATCTGGAGTTGGCAGTTGTTGTTCATTTCCAACACTGTTGGAGACATTATCTTTTGGGAGAGAACTTTTTGGTTTTCACTGACTATAAGAGCCTCAAGTACATCTTAAATCAGTGTGATTTGAATTTGAGACAGTGATGGTGGGTTGAGTACATTCAGTCTTTTGACTTGAGCTTGCATATACTCCGGGGAATAACAATATTGTGACTAATGGACAGAGCAGGAGGACTCAAATACAACAAGTTCAGGAGGCCAGCAGTGAGTGGTAGCTTATAGCTATATTCTCTACGATGCATTTGGAGGTGCATGACAGACATGGGAAGACTTTTCTATCTTCGGTAGTTGTTACCTCTACACTTCTTGATCAAGTATGAATGAGGAAGCTATAAGATTCTAAAGTTCTAATCCTACGGAAAAGCGTGTCATGAGAGGACCCTATTCCTAGGAGGACCATAAGCGAGGATGAGATCTTGTGTTTCCAGTGATGTGTATCGGTGCCATCAGATATAAGCGAGGAGAAGATGCATGACATTCATTCCTCTGTTTGGGAAGTTCATCCTCCCATCACCAAGATTTACTGCGATCTACACCGTCAGTATTGGTTCCCAGGTAGGAAAAGGGACATTGCTGGTTTCTCCATGAGGTGTTCCCCCTATCAGCAGGTGAATGCAGAGAATCAGCGACCAGCAGAGCTTCTACATAAGTTACCCATTCTCGAGTGGAAGTGAAATGATTTCACGATGGACTTCATGATTGGTTTTTCGAGCACTCGTCGAGGTAATAACACAGAGTGGGATGTCATTGACATACTCATGAAGGTTTATAACTTCTTGTCGATCAAGGAGACCTTCAGTGTTGACGATCTGGGGAGGTTGTATATCTGAGAGGTTGTACATATTTATGGAGTTCCACACTCCATCATTTCAGACAGCGATATACGTTTACTTCTTGGATCTGGTAGGTGATTCAGAATGCTTTGAGTACTTAGGTACTTTTGAGTACAACATATCATCCCTAGACTGATGGATAGTCTGAGCGTACGATTCAGGTGCATGAGGACATGTTCCGAGCATGAATTATAGATTTTTGGAGGTTCTTGGGAGAAACATATTATTCTTTAGGTGTTTGCATAAAGAAAGAGTTTTTATGTGACTTTTCAGATGGCACCTTACGAGGATTTGTAGGGTAGGCCATGTTGATCAACATTATGATGGCTAGAGGAAAGAGAGGCAGCTTTGATATGAATACACCTTATTTAGAAGACCTCAGAGCAGGTAGAGTTTATTCGGAAGAGGATGGCTACTACACAGTGTCGACAGATGTCTTTTGTTGATCATTGGAGACGACCTCTAGAGGTTGAGGTCAGGAATCTGGTTTGCCTGTGTGTCGCACCGAGGATGGGAGACCAGAGGAATCGGAGATAGGGTAAGCCTTCACCAAGCTATGTCAGGCTGTTTGAGGTGTCAGAGAGAGTTGGGCCGATTTCTTATCGGTTACAGTTACCACAGAGGTACCAGGCTATGCACGACGTATTCCTGGTTTCTCAGCTCCTACGTTACTTTTCAGACCCGTCTCATGTCTTTCAACCCAAGGAGGCTGAGCTTGAGAAGGATACATCATTAGAGGAGTATACTATCCAGATTATTGATCACAATATGAAGGTTATTTTGTGGACAGTCTGTTCCTCTAGTATGGGTGTTATGGCAGCATGGGGGAGTACAAGACGAGACTTGGTAGAGAGAGGCTGATGTATTATCGCAGTGGCCGGAGATGTTCGGGGTTTCTTCCTCTACGTCATGCTTGAGATATTTGGGGAAAAATTTCTTTAAGGGGGGATGTTTGTATGAACCTGGATATTATTTTCAGGTATGTTTTTCATTTTTCTGGAGTTTTAGAGAAAAGATGTGTTTCTGGGAAATTTTTATGTACACTCCATGTACATTATGAGTACGCACTGTGTAATTCGTTGTCGTACGAAGCCGTGTGCTAGCTGTGTTAGAGCCACACACACGGTCGTGTGGGGTGATGTGAAGGATGCTTAAAGAGGAGTACAAAAAAGTCGATTACACATCTTGTACTCCAAAAGTACACGCAATGTACTTCCTTTTTTTATTTAAACTCCTTGGGGTTGAGTCTGATTGACAAAACCATCTTCTTTTAGGTTCTGTTCATCTTTGAGAAACCGTATGGCCACATATCTTATCTGAGCCCCCGAGCCTCTGTCTGTTCTCTGAATCGACCATTGTCAATTGCATTGGAACTACAGCAGTAAGATATTCCATCTTCTAGAGCATCATTTTCCAATTCCTCCTCTTTTCCTTGTTATCGTGCGTTAAACGTTTTATGCGGTTTCGTAGATCTACGATGTTCTAAGAAGATTCAAGCCTTTTGGTTCAATTATATTGTTCTCTTAACCCCATTTTTGGTGGTTTGTGCATTCCCGTTCAATGTCATTGAGTATTATGTGAAAATTCCACCAATACCCTTTAACGAGGTATTGTCTGTTTACCCTTTTACCCATGTTGTTTCCCTACCAAGCTTGTATGCCTCTGTGGAGATAAATTGGACGTGTTTTGGGTTGATTGATATACCTTGGATGTTATGCTCATTCTTTGTTATGTTTATGACCGTTTGGTCCTATTTTTCCTATTGGTCATTTAGAATCTTTCCATGCCTTGTGATCGTAGGATGAAGTGTTGTTTTCATACATGCCTGAGATGTTGTAGACTGGTTAGCCAAGTAGTTCTGTAGGTTTACTTTTTCTATATAGAATTATTATTAATGATTTACACAAACCTGTGAGAACCTGGTGTTATAGACTATTAGAGGACAGAGTGAGTGAGCTTGCTCAGAGAGTCTTTAGACATTATAGACTATAGGAGTATAGATAGAGTGAGCTTCCATAGAGAGTCTTCAGATATTATTGACTATAGGAGGATAGAATGAGTGATATTCCTCAGATAGTCTTTGATCATTATAGACTGTAAGTGGATAGACTGAGTGAGCTTCCATAGAGAGTCTTTTTTTTACATGAATTATAGTGAACCACTATAGGCTATAAGAGGAATTGACCGGGTGAGCTTCCTCAGAGAGTCTAGGAACGACCTGAGGCTATGAGAGGAATTGAACGAGTTAGGTTTCTCAAAATGTCTCTTGACCTTGGGGTTATAAGGGGAATTGACCATGTGAAAATCCTCAGAGTGTCTATGACCAACATAGACTATAAAGGGAATTGACGGAGTGAGCTTCCTCAGAGAGTCTTATATTTTTCATATGACCAAACCAGAGCTGTTATGTTGAGTGTACTTCCCATAGGGTTGTTGGTACTTTTTAGGTAGGACCTGAGGGGATGGCTGCGAGAACATCCAGAGGGTTACCAATTATTGTTAGATGTTCGATTCACTATTTCTTGATTAATCTATTGATTGTTAACTGTTGAGTACATTTTTATTTACTATTTACTATACTTTTACCTACTATATACACGATGACTGTTAGTCACACATCTTTAGATGGTTGCCTACTGGGATTTAGTCTCACACCCTGTTTGGGTCATGTTTTTGGGCCCAAATAGATTATATTGTTGCAGGTAGATACAAAAGAATGTTTCCTTTGACTTCATGTACTTTATTCCATTGGAGCTGGAGAGAATGGGACCAAGCTATGGCTTGAGATTCTGAAGAGTTTTTCTATTTACCTTTATTTTTTACTTTGTTTTTTCACTATTGTATTTCCAGCACTTTGACTTGTTTGGCTGCTTTCCTAGACATATGTATCATGCATCATTTCATATATATGGGTGCTCCAACTGTTTATTATTTTAGTCTTTCACTGTTTACAGTTATTGGATATTTTCTACTCCCCCAATTGTATGTGTTGTTTACTTAGGCTCTGTACTCTGCCAATGAAGTCATAGTTTCCCCACTATCACACCCAAGGTCATCGATACGTGTCGGCAGCCTCTGGCATTCGTGGAACTGCTCTTGGAGCCATGTGACCAACCGACTATGGGGCGCCTTTGGGTGGCTTCCAGAACAGGGATGTTAAATTGTTTAGTAAAAGATATTTTTAATAAATATTAATATTCATTTTACATTTATTACATGGTTCATTTTACCTAATATAGAAAACTAATATTTTAAAAAATTTGTTATGTAATCACATTTTTTCACCATCATAGTAATTTTTTATATTTATTTCACTAAATACTATCTCAACCTCTAAAGGAAAATAATTTCATCATAACATTATAAATTATTTATTTCAAAATTGGTCCAAAATAACAATGATATTCTTATTTACAATGTTGTTTTTGTAAATATAATTAAAAAATATATCATAAAATCTATTATCATTAAATATATCAAACCCTTGATCATGTAAATTATTCGAATGACATAATCTTCTTTTTTTATCTATATTTTAAAAAAATTCTCTATCAAAGAAATGATTCACCATTTCTATTTTTATCCCTATCATCTTTAGTGTATTACAATAATTTTTCATCAAGTGATGTTTTTTTATTTACCCAATTTCTTATTTCATTCATTGATGGTTGTTTACATAGATTCCATATGTATATTAAATAGATAAATTTCTTAATGATCTATATAAACTATATCTATGAGTTGCAAATGATATATACATTTTATTGACTAAATTGTATTTTCGTAGAATTTTACAAAATGTAGTTATATTAAAATATATTTTTTAGGGTTTTATGATGTTATTATAATTGATGGATTTATGAATGATCCAATATGTTTATAAATTTAAAAAAGGATATCATGTATGTTTTCAGTTAATGGATTTCATATGATTTGATGTATTATTTATTTTCAATGAAAGACATATATCTGGGTAAATAAATGGTGGGGTTTTATTTCACACATAAATGTTTTGGTTAATTTTTTATATATAATGAGAAAATATAGCATGATAATTCATGGATATACTCCAAAAATTAATGATGGGCCTTCATGGATATGATCATATATAGGTTGACCTTTATTGTATTTGTTCACAAAAAAACATGGGTCTACAAGGATTTGCGCAAAATACTATGATACGCCATTAATAATTTATTCAATAACATATTTCTTGTGATTATGACTATTATTATATATCATTGATTATTTTTATTGACTTTTTTTCCAATTATCTATATGATAATTTACTTTTTATTCCATGTTTCATTCCATTACACATGTTTTACGATATTTTATTTGTTTACTATTTTTTCATATTATATTTTTATTATACATATTTTATCTTCTTGTGATTACTTATGAACACTGATTGTCAATATTTATATTTACCTTTACTGAGTAGCTAGGCTCCGTGGTTTTATTTGTATCCATTTCCCCAGGTTTTGATGAATGTGATATATAATATTTTTCATGAATACTCTATCATGTATAGATTTCGGTAGAAATATTAAAGACTTGTTGTGTGTTAATTAGATGTTTTTAAAATTATAAAATTATATACACATCATTAATCCAATGTTTTGGTCATATAACTATTTTTTTCAAATAAAAAAATCCTACAAATTCTCTTCAGTTTATTATAATGAAGTACTTTTATTGTGTAATGTAATCAAGAAGATCATATCTCAGGGGTGTTATAATTTGTAACACTTTTCTTGTAATAGTTGAATCCCATGATTTTTTTCTCAGTTATTCCTATTTAAATTCTATATCATTACAAATATAAAAATTTTAATAACTTTTTTAAAAAATTTCTCAAGTTATTGGGACTCAGGTGTGTTTAGGACGTCTGGTTGGATACAGATGACCTTAAATTAGATTAAAAGAGATTCCAATTTCATAATCTAAATAACTATCCCATTTAATGAGATAAGTGGTCTTTATGTGTTACCCCATGCAATTTTTAACTATCATTACAGCATGTGATATTTACAATAACTACATTAGGGAATGAATAGTGTATTTAAAAGTGTTAACCTAATTTAATAAATTGATGAATCGACATAAAAATGTTTTAAGACAATGATAGACTTTAGGAACAATGTTTATACATCCCTAAAATATTGTCTAGGACATGATCATATAATTATTTCTTTTGATGCACTAATCATTTTTATGAGAATAAAATTTATTATTTAAATTTAGATTACGAAATTTTGATATATACTGACATATTATAATGGGGATGTAATTAAAGGAATTTTTTGTCTCATGTAGGTACGTTACTACATTGAGTATCATTAAATCCCTTGGGATGGTTAGTATAAATATGGGTTTAGTGAACATAGTGGACCTAAATTGGGTTCCCTAGTATTTTACTAGTATATAGAATGGTGATGGACTACCTATGGTCAGAATTTTGTGTTTTCACTATCCCATGTGTCGGGAAAAGTGACATTTGAGATATTATATTAGCCAATTTTTATGATGAGACATAAGAGAATACTGAATATAACCTATGATTAATGATCATTTGTTGTTGAATATCCAAATTGATATATGATATCTTTTGTCATGTTATAACCAGAATGAATAATGTGATCATGATATGGTTATGGCCATGTCAGTTCATTACCTTTAGAGGTAGGCCATGATTATGCATGATGTGTTATCTAAATGGTCAAGCGCATATACCGTCGCTTTCTGTTATTTAGTAGATATGGTGTGAGGTTCAATCTATCGAGATGAACACCATATATATATATATGTTTTACGTTGTGTGATATATTTTGATATAGGAGGATAGCCATTGTATTCCAATGGATTATGTCACCTATAATGTTATTTTCTTTCTTAATTTGTTATATTGATGTTTTTTGGGTTGGGGATATTTAGTGGAGGCATGGATAGGGTTTGATAGATGTTAGAGTAACAACATAGTTTTATCACTAGGTAAATTACATTAAAAGGGAATTAATTAACAGATTTTGTGTTTAGATGCCTGTGTGTGTTGTGATTCATGGATTGTGTTTGGGTAAGGTGATCTATACTAGAAGGTTTCAATGTGTTAATGTTGAAATTATGAATTGAAATAAATCTGACTGAGGAATCACAGTTTTTAGTGGTATTTAGAAAATTAGAGTATTGAAGACATAAACTGGTTATATAACCGGGATTTCTATGATGAATTATCATCTAATTTCATGAATAAATAATTCATTATAATAATGAGGTTACTAAAACATTTTATTCATGGGGATTGACAGAATTCTCCAATTCAATATACATTCCTCTCGAAATTTTGGTTAAACCTTAAGTGTCTTCAAATGTCACGTCCAACCATTTCTATCTACTTGTATTATTTTGTTTTAGACATTATTATATGAAAATCAATTCTTTTTTCTTTTATTAATTACAATATTTCTATTTATAAATATTTAAATGGATTTATAGTAATGATATTTTTTCTATCTATGTTGTGTTTGTCATTGGTTTTAATAATCCATTGTTCTGACCAGGATTTCTTCACGGGTTTCCTCATGTTGTTTTTCTCAGGATTTTTCCTTTAACACTTATGATGGGCCATGAATCACTGAGCTTCAACAAGGTAGGGTATCATTATTCAATCCTTATTTATTATCCATTGATTAAATTTAATTATTGTTATTTAATTTTGGTTGTTACTATTAATCATGTAAATTAATAAAACTAATTTAAAAACATTAAATCATTGTGTATGGGGATAAATCAATTGTTTTACTAATTCTAGTTTGGTTTTTAATGTTATTATTCATGATCATTTTCATTTTAAAAAATGATGTGTGCTGGAGATTTTTTTTATTACCTGTTTACATGAGTTTATTTAATTTTTCACCGTTTATGTCACTATAAATGGAAATTCTAAGAACATATATATAATAAAAAAATAGTTTTCCATGGAAATATATTTTCTGTAATACTTCCCATTCTAAATAATGATTTATGTTATGTAATACCATTACCCAATTTTTTCATTCTATTATGTGATTCTAGGTGTGTTGGTACCAATTGAGTTTCCTCTTGCGATGTGTGAACTTGTGTGTTGATGGTGTTTCACATCTACGTTGAAAGAGTAAACAATAAGATGGTGTTTCGATGGGATATAGTATGAGTAGTTCTGAAGTGGTGTTATATGAATTTATTTTTGTTGTGTGCTGGTGGTAATGTGCATAGTCGTGGAAATGAAATTTCAATTTTCACAAGTTATTTGGGTGAAATATAACGTTGGGATGGTGAAATTTCAACGGGATTGGTTATTTTAATTTACTATTTCTCCATTAGATAAATGATAATACATAAATGAAATTTTAGGGGTTGGAATAATTTTTATAATAGGATGTATTTCTCAATTTTTAAATAGATTAAACTATTTATATCACAAATTATTAGGTGATGAAAATTTGAAATTTATATAATTAGTAAATCGGATTGGTAAATTTTAATTAATATAGAAAAGTGTGAAATTCATATTTAAATAAGAATTTGTATACCAATATTTAGTGGTCGGTTGTAGGGATATATTTAGTGGTGATATTAGTTTTGATAGAGATTATGTGGTGAAGTAGACATTTGGTTTTGTACACCAGTGTACTGGATGTGATCATATATCATTAGTATTGTGTACGATTTATTTTATGTTATTTATATAAATTCTCCAAACATGTTGTAAAACCTTACACACTCCAAATGAAATGGGGTTATATGTGTTTCCCCCAATAACATGGATGGTGGGTATTTGAATGTATATATATCCCTGCTCTCTAGTTCTTCTTTAATTAGAAATGATGCACATTTCTGTATGATAATTAATAATAGTTATGAGTTTGTGATATGAATAATTGGTAATGAATAATAGTATGAGGTGACGTGGGTGATTTTTTTTTCAGTATCTTTATACACTAACACTATGGTTTTGTGATGGACAAGGTATCATCTGGTGATACTTGATGTGATAGCCCAAGTCTATTCTTCTAAGACGTTACATGATGGACAAGGATTGTTGGGGTGAGGTATGATGTTGTGATAACTGATGATATCACAGGATGTTAGACCTTATATGGGTACTGTATGTTCAAATGTGTCTATACATATATCATATATGTATTTTTAGGCAACCTTTTATATGTTGAAGTGCATGGAACATTGGTTAATCGATGATGGAGAATGTGAGAGAAAAATATGTCGGAAACCTAATGTGGGGTTCAAAATTGTGTTTTTGGAATTATATTTATATATAAGGTATATGACATTTTATGTGATCCATAGTGTATCAAGTAATGTTATTTTAAATAATTTTTTACTATTTTAATCTTATTTTTATTTACTGTAATGTTAGTATAAATTTTCACATGTTTAGTAGATACCTTACGAATGATCTTAATGACTATAAATTTTATTCTCACCCTATGTATATAATGTATTTATCATATTTCATGGAGGAATTTTTGATTGTTCAATTTTATTTAATGTTATCATTCAACAGATTTTTACATTATTTTTGTAAATGAAATACTATGTGTTTAAATTTATTAAAGTTAAATAAATTATATTTTCAATGTTCATATTATTTTTTAATTATCCTGATTATCCATATAACGAAACATATTCTCATTGGATGTTGATTTCCAATAGGATATATATATACTTTTTATATAAGAAAAAAGGATTAGAAAGTTCATTGAGTTGTTATTATGAATATCATGAAATACATATTTTTAAAAACTACAACTACATAATGTTTTAAAATGTAAATTAGTCAATCATTATTTGATGGAGTCAGATGTGATTTTTGGATAAGATACCATAAAATATATTGGATGAAGAAACAAAATTCTAAGTGATTAAGAATATGTAGTCTAATATATGATAAAATAAAATAATTGAAATGAATCTATATGAAGATTAATACTAATAAATGTATAAACAATATACCCACGATGTTAATATAGATTTCATCTAATGTCAATGAATCCAATACTCAATAATGTAAAATATAATCATTGAGTGTATCCCTAAAAATACAATCTTCTTTTAATAAGGAATATTTTGATTCTAAAGCTGTCTAATTATGTTTTTATGTGTTTTAAATTTATATTTTCATTGAATAAAATATTTTAAATATATGAAAATTATTTTTCATAACACCTCCTTATATAGGAATATTGTAAATTATTTATTAACTTCAACGATTGTAGTAGTTTTTATTATGATCTGGTGTGATTGAGGGATTCTATGGATTTTATAAATTAGGGATTCTGTTTTTATGGTCCCAGAGTTCATGCTGTTAGGTAAATTAAAGTACCTAGAATCACTGTATAAAATGATTCAATGTTAAATTTATATAAATCATTAAATATTATATAAAATATTAGATACAATAATTAAATGTAATTAAATTATTAAATACATTATATAAAAGTGTTGATCCTTTTTTTAATTAATACGGTTTTTTCCTTAATCACATTCAATTTTTTTCATTGTTATGTTTTGAAAACAATTTAAATTATAATGTTTATGTCAATATAAATATTATATTGTTTTTATAATCGTTTATACACAAAAAATATTAGAGGTTACTAAAATTTCTTATTCTCTTTTATAAACTACAAATCACCCAACCCCATTTGGTAGAACATATGTACTCTTATAACCTTATATTTGTGATAATAGAATGTAAAATAAGTATAATTAAAATAAAATTCTATAATCTGAAGGGACATGGATTTCTATTGATTTTGATAGTTCTATATATTAATCATTATTTTCAAATAGAGATTGTTAAATGATTAGGGTATTATATTATCAAATTATATTGATTAGTCAATATTAGATGGATAATGTATCTTATGAATCCTTAACTGTTTAAAAGAAAAATTTTAATTATATATATTTATTTTATGAAAATATCTCTACATATTCCTAATATGAAATATACATTTTTTTTATGAAGACGAATCTTTACAAATACTTTGAAGATGTGACTATATATAAAAAATTTTAAGATAGGAAAAATAATAATGTTTTAAAAAATTATGAAATATATAAAGATGAATATTACAATGTAAATTAATTAATTTAAAAAAAACCATATTGAATTTAAATCAAACTATGTAAAAAGAAATGAAATATTTTTCAGACACATCTAATGAGAATATATATTTAGTGGTAAGACTATATTCTAAAATTATGAGTCTAGAAAAAGTACTATCAAATTTTATTAATTGAATGGATATTTTTTACAACATATAATGTAAATTGATACATAATCAAACGTAATTTTTCATTGGATTTACAAATAGTAAAACAATATTTTAATACATTTACATTGTTCCTATAAGTGTGCACATTTGTACAAAATATAAACAAGATAGAAAAAAATGATGAAATATTTTATATTTAAAAATATATTATCCCTTTGTTTCTACAAGGATTTCATTTTAGTGAAATTGGATGCAATACAATATAATAATTTTATTAAATATGTGGATCGCTTAATTTTTACCTAACATATTTTGGGTAACAAAATTATTGTGTTATAATTTTAATAAAAAAATATTACTTCAAAAACGAATTATAATTGGTACATTAATATTTCATATCGGATACATATGATTGGAAAAATGAAATTGACTAACCTATTTATCCAGATGAATTGTTGAATATTAAAATTCAATGATAATTACGATGATGAAAGATATATAATATTAAATATTGTTCAAACTTGTTGACAATTAAATTCAAATTATTTATTTTATCTATGAATTTATTTAAAATTACGTAGAAAAAGTGAATTTTACGATAATTCATTTCTCCGTAACATGATGAATTATAATGGGGATGTCAATATTTTAGATGGAATATTTAATTTCATAAAAAAGAATGAAAATTTATAAACACTAAAAATTGATGTCAATAGATTCCAAGTTCAATCTAGACTTAATGAAATTGAAGATCAATCATTGGATTGACATAGAAGATTAGTACAATGTAAGGATGAAATGATATTGAAACATTTATGAGTGTTAATGTTTTGAATTTACTAGATATATTGTTTAATTATGCCATATATGTTTATCTAATTTAGTTTATATTGAAACATAATTGAAATATTAAAATTATTAGGGAGGCTTACACATCATATTCGTTATATATAGGGAAAAGAAATTTATTTTAGCCTTCAAAATTTGGACATTTTACTGTAAAATACACTGTTTATTTCTATTCTAATGAAAACACTGGATATACATGGGTGAATGTTTTATGAAAATGATAGAATCCTTTTTCAAATAAAAAAATTAAATATAATTTTATAAATGGTAATGATCTATACAGTATACATAATAATTATTATCATGATTAATAATTTTTAAACTCTAATTTGGAAACTCTTTTTAGTAAAAATGATATTATACATAAATTATTAGAACATTGAGCACCAAAATAAAATTTTCTAGTTAAATGATGAAATTTATTTCTCCATAAATTTGTAGAACCACATGGAGTGAATAATAAAGTACTAATAAATTCGGTGAAAATGAAGTTATTACTAACAGATATACTATAAATTGTGATTTATATTTTATTTTTTATAATGAAACTTCTTATAAATTTTTTATATGAATAAATACAATAAAAGTTTACATCATTGTGTTTTTATGTAAAGTATTCGTTCAAATTATACATGATAAAATACATAAATTTCACCAAAAATAAAATGAAAAATATTATTTTTCAATTCCATAACTATTAATTCATATATAATTTATTTGTAATAAAACTATCATTGAAGAAATATGGGGATTCAAATCTAAAAAAATGATCTATATTTCGAACATCATGATATCACATCTTTAGACAATTTTTCTAAAGTCTGGTTTCAACAGATTTTTTGAAAATATCCAATTGATTGAATAATAGTAGATAATTTATTTTAACTTGTATCCCTTCAATAAATTTAATATTTGGTGAAAAAATATTATTATAAAAATATAGTTTATTAAGAAATCTGTGGAAATTATCCCATTGATAATATCAGTGGAGATGTATATCAACCGTTGATAATAAGAAGTTCCTTACAAAATGATTTGGACCACTTTTTATTTCAGTATAATTTCATAATAAATACCCATGATGAATTGTTAGGTGTTGGATATTGGATAAAAGAAATAATTTATGAACTGAATGACTTTTATATGGATCGTGTTTAGAAATTAGTTGAAAATACAAATGTATTTAATATAAGAGGATATACATTTTTTATTTAAAATTTAACGTAATGAAAATGGAATAATTTTTCAAAAAAAGAAATACTAGTATTAAAGGATCATAATCATTATGAAGGAATAGATAAAAAATTCTAAAAAATTGAGTGTAAAATCAATTTATAAACTTATATTATATACATAATTCATAAATTTTTGTATTTATATAATGTATGTGAAGTGTTATTTTTAAAATGTATATGTTTTGGAAAATATTTTTATATCAAAAATCATTGTTTTGGAATATATATATATATATATATATATATATATATATGGTTTTTATCCTTATTATGCTACATTATACAATTTAATAAGCCCCACATATTGGTATGATAGATTTCCAAATTTTTATTACAATTTTTTTGGGATCCAAAGATCCTACTATTTTTTAATAAATGATTTCAAAGAAAACACCATTATTCAAATCTAAATTGAAAAAATTATATTTTCACCCACACAAAATTCAATATGAAATTTCATTAAAGAGCATATGAAATCAGATTATCAATTGATCCTATTGGTTAAATAATTTTTTTCCTTGGTCTTAATATTTCTATACATTGATAAAGATTTTTAATATCACAAAAAATATATAAATAATTCCATAAAAATTTAGGATATGATCAAACTAAAACTATTAGTACCTATATCAGAAAATAAAAATATTATATCCTATTGAATTTTGGGAACTAGATAATTAAAATAAAATTTTTGAAAGTATTTGTAGTTTAATATGTCTCACTAGAAGACATATAGATGTAATATTTCATCCATACTTATGAGTTAGATTTCAATCCAATCTAAAATAGTCTCATAACAATGTTGTGAAGTGAATTATTCACTATTTTATGGGAACTATAGATCATGAACTTTTTATTTGTTATTTTGGAAATTATTTTGAATTATCAAAAAATAATTACTGAATCTAGAGGATTTAAAATAAATAGAAAAAGAAAATTTTTATATTTTCATTTTATAGTAGAGAATATATATTTTTTGTCTAGAAAATGTAATTTTTTATTATCACATTACACAGTTAATGTTGAATATGACGTTGGAAAATATTATTGGGATCATGTGCATTTTTTGAAACACATGATAACTATCATTTGATTGATTTTTTTTAAAATATAATTTTTTATAAAAAAGGATCATTCATCATAATAGAAACCCAATAAATATCTCCAAAGAAAATAATAAATATAAAAGACACAATTTTATTTAGGATCAAACCTTATAGGTGATATCATTTTACATTTCATCATAACAAAATAAAAACATGAAGATATTTTTTAATAACATGTAAATTATGGATGAAATTATTATATTAAACATAATATTGAAATGGTCAACATTATATTATCATTTATCATATTCTTATATAATTCATCCTCTTATATAAATACTCCTTAAATATTTGGTTAACATGTTTTCGATGTTTTTGAAAAAACAATTATTCCAAAAATTTTGTGATGTTTCTTTACTAAAAACATTTCAAAGAATTTAATCCCGAAAACATTTCGAAAAATTTATTTCGTAAATATATTGTTAATTCTTTTTCAAAAACATATTTTTTAATTTGATTTAATATAATATATGGATATTTTTTCCAAAACTAAATTATAAAAAAATTTATTTTTTTAATATTTTCCTACAAACAATTTCTCAAATGAAAATTGGAAAATTTTTTAGATTCAATAAGTTTTGGAAAAAAATAACATAAAATATTCTGAATAAAAAATATATTTTATTTTTTATATATATATATTATTTAAGAAAACCAATAAATACATAAAATCTGAAAATACCCATATGAATTATTTCATTTTATCGTCAAGTCGTAAATTTATAACTCTTTTGTTCTTATTTTTCCTTTTTATTATTTTAATCATTTCCTGTATGTTACTTTAATGATAGATTGAATAAATAATTTTTGAACTTTTATATTTAATTGTTATGAATATTTATTTGATAAAACATATATGAATTATTATTATTTAAAAAAAATTAATCAAGAGAAAAAATAATATAAAAAATTTAAATGAAAAATTTTGGGCCCTTGATTCACACTAGCATTTTAATCTAATCAATTTGATATATGAAATATGATGCATCTCGTTAATCTATTCTATATAAAGGATATTTGGATTACCATACCACAACAACATATGATTTTAAAGGATATATATTCTCAAAATAATTTTCATTCAAATAATTCTATTGAACATTTTCAATTGATTGAAATGACTATATGTTCAAACATAATTGCATCATTAAGTGTTTTTCAAAAAAATACTAATTATTGAAATACTGATCGAGAAAAAGTTGATATGATAAGTATGACTATCCTCATAAGTTAAGTAAAATAAATATGGAAGGGAATTATTTTATTTTGATAAATATGATATATATTTTCAATATCATATGATTGAAAGAGAACATTATTAATCCTTTGAGTTTAGTGATGTTCATAATTTAAAAGATGTAACAAATACTCATTTAGTGAAATCATATAAGTTCATCATCAATCAATTTAGCTATTTTCAGATTCCATTATAAGGTGATGCATGCCTTGTTAGACATTTGATTCATGAGAAGTAAAAAAATTTAAGAAAATATAAAATTGAATCATCACTATTTACATCATAGATAATGTTTAATTAAGTGTCCCACATGTCATTAGATTTAATGATCATCACTCGTTCGATGATAAAATTCTTAATTTCATCAAAATATTTGGATATACTATCAATGTTCGTGAAATTTGTGTATTATATTTTCATTATAACATGCTGAAATTTTAATTGTTGAAATTTGTAATTAGTTTTATAGATAAATTTAATCTTTTATGGTTAATTTCTTGATTCCTCTCTTTACAAGATTCATAATAAATTTTTATTGGAAAAATATGGATATTTAGATGATATATAATGAAATAAATTTTTCAACCTAGAAGGATTCCAATATATTTAAGGAGATAATAAAGAATAAATGAGTTATTTATAATCCAAATTTAATAAAGTTCATTTTAAATTTACTGAAAATTGAATTAATTTTATAGTTATTAAAAATAAATGGAATTGATTTTAATTGAAATGAATGTAATAAATATCTACATAAATTGAGGAATGTCGAATATAGTTTTTGATGTGGTTTTTGTTTCATTTATGAAAATTAATTAATAAATAAAAATGTGTATCCTTTGTTTCATTTGGATAATAATATATACTTGTATCTATGGGAGAAAGTTTATAGAGTCATCATAGAATTGAAAATCTAGGAAATATATGAAATGAATGAATTAAAAGTGTAGAAATAATAATCTACCATTCTGGGCATTAATGGAATTATTTAAAGAGTTATTGTTCCGAAAACATATTTAGTTAATTCAATGATTCTCTATACATTATTACTAAATCCAATACATCTATATCTAATCCATCGACAATAATCCTGAATGAACTTAGTGAATTTTGATAAAACAAAGGAAAATATTTTTTCAATGAAAAATGTTAATATAGTGTTATTAAACATTCCAATAATAATTATATTAAAAATTAAAAATAAAGAACTTATTAATATTTAAATAATAATGAACATATACCTAGTAAGATAATATTAAATAATGTCAAATATGTTGTATATGAATTAGAATATGATATTGATATTATGGAATATTTTTTCTAAACATTATATTATTTATCTGTTATGTCTATCATATGTGTTTCTCATAATAATGAAAAATGTGTAATTCATCATAAGACAGTAGAACATAGTCCAAAAATTAATAATTGTAAAAGTATACATCAGATTTAAATTATTTTTTATATAGATTTTAATTACCAAACATGATTCATGAGGTGAGGATTCAAAAATTTAATGGGTATTTGTTTCATTAGTTACCAAATTGTTAAGTGATTAAACATATTCATTACCATCTATACGATTTAATTGATTTCAAATATAAATTAATAGTTTCATCCAATTAATTAAAAGCCTTGAAGATTCATGAAAAAAAAATTATAGACATATAAAATCAATGAATAATTATCCAAGGAAAAGTGGTTCTTTTGGAATTTTCTTATTTCCTAATATAGCATGAAAAGGTAGTGATATAAAATAATGTTGAATATTATTATTTCAATGAAATATGAACATATTTAATTTGAGAAAAAATATTTATGGGGATTATCAATAACAATTATTACGATACAATTTTTTTGAAGAACAAATTCATTAAATAAAAATAAAAATAACATTTTTCTCCATTTTTGAAACAACATCAATTATAATGTTCGTAAATGTATTAGGGTAATTAATAATATAAAATATGTTATAATGAAACATGATTATGATATTTCATGATATGGAAATATGATAGATGTATTAGAGGAAAGGGATACAAAATAGAAGTAATCACTTTTTTACATAGCAAAGAATCGGATTGGGAGAAACTAAGTTCATGCATTGGATGTTGTAGAAAATATGATGTCATTTATTATTGAAAGGAATAATTTGAAATAATATTTTATGAAGATTAAAATGACTATAAAGTATCATTTGAGGAAAGAATAATATTCCATTTTTCTCATTAAATTATTTGAAAAAATCAAATTGAAAGACACATTGTGGGATGTATTGGATGAACTTCATCCTTTAATTTTTTTATTGTAGTTTATCTTTATATTATTTTGATTGTTTTATTTCATATATATCTCTTGTTTATGAACCTATATTTTTAGGTAAAATTTTTTATTAACATTTTTGACTAAATATTTTTTATAAAATTTTTACCTCTCAAATATTATTTTTTTAAAATATGAGAAATTATTCATATTTTTAAGAAAATAAAAAATCGTTGATTATTTTAATTGGAAAAAGATATATATTTTTAAATATAGGGGACAAATAGTTTTTGAGATACAGAACTTTGAGAAACATTTGAGAAATGTTTTAAAAATTATATATTATCAGGTAAAAATATTACTTTTGGAAATGTTTATGATAGAGAGAGTAATTATATAATATTTATTAATGTTATTATACTCCATGTAAATATTGAATTTTGATCTTTCCAAAATTTAGGATACTATTAAGATTAATGTTATCTTTCAACCCTTTATTATTATATTTTATAAATCACAAACTATGTTATTATAAAATGATTCTTAAGTAATTTTTATATGCCTCAATATCTTATGAATGATTATATAATGAAATATTATTTACAATATATTTAAACATATTATTTTCTAAATTATATTTTCCCCCACATAAACACATAATTTTTCTATTGAAATTAAAATTTTGAAGATCATAAAAATATATTTTTTATTCCATAATACAATGTATAATATTAACCCATTGAACAATGTTTTATAAATTTTAAATTATATACCTTATCAGACTAGGGTAGACATGAATTTTTTATGACATTCAATAAAATCTATCTGAATAATTTACTATATTATACTAGATGATGCAATGTCCTGGATTTCTCCAGTTCATTACATTGTGAAAATGCGGTGTTAGAGGTGTTCTAGAAGGTCAAGGTGACTTGGGGATGCATTTGGGTGGACTTTTAAGGAAGGTTAAAGAGCAGTAGCCTTGGCACGGGAGCCGCACGGTTTACCTAAACTGTGCAGCCAAACCGTGTAAGGCTGGTGTTATAGGCTGTGGCTAATGTACGATTAGCGCACGATTTGGCTAACCGTGCGGACTAACCATGTGAGATGGTTGGCCAAGGAAGTAGCTTACGCAGGGTTAGCGCATAGTATTATAAATTGTGGGGGCTAACCATTCAGACACTTTAATCAAGATCCTAAAAATTGTGGATCTAACTCGTTTTTTCTCTAAATGGTCCGTTTAAGCAACTAAGCGGCCATAACTCGGGATTACCCTTCCTTGAAGGTACAAGAACCTGTCCCATTCATTTTGGAGGCGATCTGAATGCTTCTCCTGGTGAATCGAAGCCGGTTTCATGAGGTATGTGATCGTTCTTTTTTGTTTTCAAATATATACATAGATCTACTTCAACTCTTCCCTCAATTTCTTAGATCTACACCCGTTATGGGTAGATATAAGTATGTGGATTCCAAATATGTTGAGAATTTTTCTTGATCTTGCTAGGAGGAGATATCTATGGTGGGTTTTTAGAGAATCAACCCGGCTTTCTTGTGTGTTCTTCATTTTTGGGGTTTTCGTCAAAAAACCTTGAGGTAGGGGATTCATTGCTTCTATTTCTTTTACATGCAACCATATTGTTAGCATGTTGAATCCCGCTGGATGTCAATGGAATTGACCTAATAAAATACTTTTAACCAGATAATGAGATCATATCGATTGTATGTTATTTCCTCATGGATTTCTAGATAGTGTTATATCTATGCTTGCCTTTCTTAGGGTTTTTCTTGTTGGAAATTGTTAAAGAACGTAAACTGAGACTAATTGATATTTGTTTGTCTCATGATAAAGAGGCAAGTGAACGAATCGAGTTCCTGTTTTAATTTGATGTTAATTAAATTTTCATATAAAGCATGTATAATATTTTATGATATCTTACTGGTTAGGTTACCTATTTTGGAACCAACAGATCAAATATTTTAATTCATGATGGTTTAAAGAATGTCATTGATTGATAATTTCTTTAAGGGTTCTTAGTTACCCTATTATTTGTTGATAGGGAAATAGTCTAATTGATGTGATGTTTGATTCCCTACTGCTTATGTTGTGATGTGACCCTGGAGGGGTGTTGTTATATGTGTAGGCATAGAGGCCTTTTGGTTGTGGTAGCGGAAGACGCCTACAGTGGTGAGATGCATTGGTTTATTCTTGTGGGTGTCGGGGAGGACACCAGGGATGATGGAATTGGTTGGATGTAATTGTTAGATGCATTTTTATTATTTGGTTGTTTTTTTACTTTACTTTTCCCCACTGGTCAAGGCAGCTGGTCTTGCTGACCCTTATTCCGAAAGAGGCGAAGACACGTGGGGTATGCCACGTGCTTTCTGTGTTTATCCTCTCAAGGGAGAATTGGTCAAGGCTCTCTCTATAGGCGGAAAAGACTCAACGGGTAGTACATCTACTCACCGTGTTGATCCCCCATTTGTTTAGTAGCATAGGATTCTTTTCTAGAATTCAGGAGAATATAGGAAAGTAATTCTATAATGAATGTTTGAATAAATTATTTTAATCCATGGGGTTGGATTTTCTTGAAACGTAATGATGAGGTAGAGAACTTTTTAAGGGACACTAGAATTTTGGAGGTGGTGTTAATGAAATTTAATCTGGAATTTTTTATGTTTAAATAATGCTTAATGAATTAATTAACGTACAATGGAATCGATAAAAAGGGAATAATGTAATATAATAAATCCCTCCAATGGTTGTGTAGTTATAGGATACCTAGTCTTAGAAGTGGCAGCCCGGAGTCTGAGAGACGTTAGCTGTAGTTGTGTCTAAGACTAGGTTATGTGGCCACATTGTGGTTTTGAGTAATAGTATATTCTGTACTTTTTTTTGTTTCTATACGCTAATCCACCCTCTCAGTAATAGAAACCGGCACCCCATGGATTCTGAGCACCGAGGGGTGTTTTCCCCCACATTCTAGATTGAAATTGAATGGATGACTACACCCTTTGAACTTTCTCTCTTCTCTTGGTAGATACTAGTTCCATTAGGCACAACTGTTAGTTTTCCCCATATATGTGTGTAGAGGGATGAAATGGTTTGTGGTTATTGACACACATATATTTTGTATATAGTATCCTAGGGTCTACTATAGGTGTAACATGTATAGGATGTGATGGCTTGAGGATCATTACTCGGTGTATGGGATGTACTGGCTTGAGGTATAATAACCCACGTTTGATATACATTATGCGAGCTGTGGGGGATTCCAGAAACAACTTGGTTACTTTTGGTTGTGAGGATGGTGTGGTGCTTCACCCAGGTGTCTGCAAGCAAAAATTTGTGGTGCACGTGGTGCAGATTGTGGAGCTTAGCCCAGGTGTCTGTGGGAAAGCCTTTTGAGAGAGATGCACATGACGTATCTCATTGGGGAAAAGCGGAAAACCAGTGCGTAAGTAGTAGTGGGTACCATGATATTATATAGTATATGATATATTCTTGTTTGTGTTATTTGTGAGAGTAGCCATGTTGAGGTTGGGAACTTAGTATACCTGTTAGGTGACTAGTCAGTTTTACTTGTTGCCCACTATGCTTTAGCATGCATTATTTAATTTTTCATGAGAGGATTTGGGGAGGATCATACTGAGTATACTGTTATACTCACCCTACGTATATATAAACTGTTTTTCAGGTCACTTGGATCAGGTTGGAGATCAAGCTGGTTTCTACTAGCTTGAGGTTGAAGAAGATGTTTGGGTTTGTGTCATCAGCTGTTTTTACATTCCTTTGGGTACTTGCAGTTTTCCCTTTCT
Organism: Viscum album; assembly: GCA_963277665.1. Taxonomy (NCBI): domain Eukaryota; kingdom Viridiplantae; phylum Streptophyta; class Magnoliopsida; order Santalales; family Viscaceae; genus Viscum; species Viscum album. The sequence goes on along the minus strand of OY728126.1, from coordinate 1,387,463,168 downwards.
GTTGTAGTACTTTTTCATGACATTGCATATGTAAAGTTGGGTTTTCTTTTATACTTCAGTTCTGAGTTAGGGTTGGTTGGTGTCTATCTTATCTCTCTCTTATTCATGGGTTATCTTGGAGGGTAATGCCTCCCATTTGTGTGTTACTATACCCTCGGTGCTAGTTGCTGACCCGGAGCCTACTGGAGGTGGGACTAGGGGGTCATTATATCCCTTCTCACATTGCCGACCCAGGAGGGGTACACTTTTTGGGGAGGGGGTCGTGAAAGAGTGGTACCAGAGGCAGTTTGAGTGATAGGATGGAGTATGGAGTTAGGCACATGTGAGGTTACATGGGTTGCTTGGAAATCAATGTCATTCATGTTTAGCAAGTGAGTTAATCACTGGAGACCGACTAAGACATAGGCATTTAGGGCCCCCTATGATCTGATGAACATACCTTTATTTTTACAATGGATACTAAACAAGGTGATACTAGTTTTAGGGTATAGAACAAGGAAAGGATCATTCATCATTCTTCTTTGTGCCTATGTTTGAATGGGTAGACCTTGGGATAGGTTAACCGAAAATGAATAAAAGAAAAAAATAATAATTAACGTTGAGTCCTCCATATTTCTGGTTTAGGAGCTCTAACGGTTTGTTATTTTATAGGAATGGCTCCTGGTCGACTTCCTCTTTAGGTTTCCAAATAAAATGTCTAGTAGGATATTCCAGTAGATCGCCATAGGGTATAGGTTGACGATGATGACACTTGAGAAATACACTCCAAGAGTTTCATCGCCAGAGTCTGAAAAAGTACGAGGTCTCTATTTCAGATGCAGTCATGGAAGACTGGTTAGAGGAGGTCGATATAGGCTTCCGTTTGATCTGTGCTCAGAAGGAGCACTGGGTGTCCTTATCTATGACGATGTTGCATTGATCAGCAGGGAAGTGGTGGTTTCTATTCCTTAGGGATCTTGTGGAGTCAGCGATATCATGGGAGGAGATCTGAGACAAGGATAGAGTCAGGTTCCTTTCCGTGACTGCAAAGGTGTCCAGTCGCCAAGAGCTTCTTACCCTTCAACAGGGTAGATCTGCAGTTCAAGAGTTTGGAATCCGTTTGTAGAACCTTTTATGGTATGCTTCGGACCTATTACCAGATGAGGAGGCCATGGCGAGGCATTTCGAGGAGGCTTTCCATCCAGGGATCCAGCGGCAGGTCACCCCATTTATGTTGAATACATATCTTGAGGTGCTAGCGAGGGAATAGGTTGTCGAGAGGACTTTGTCCAGGACATGATGGTCACGAGAGGGGGTTGTCCTGATCCCCCACCAAGAAAGGATGTGGTCTGGGGTTCCCAGTTTTTAGGACAGAAGAGTTTCTGATCAGTTGAGGGTAGGTCCCAGCCCTTCAGATCTCATTTTTCGAGACGTAGCAACTCTCGGGCCTATACTAAGGGATCATGCACTTGTTTTTATGTGGTGGTCATGGCCATCAGTCGCGGGAGTGCTTGACCTTTCGGAGTGGACATCGTGCACCAGCTGTTGTGCTCCAGGTTCCCTTCATTGAGGAAGTTCAATCCATGGTAGTAGTATCCAGTTGCACCAACTTTATATCAGGAGAGGGTAGATGGGGAATGCTGAGGACATCCCGATGATGCTCACTGTCCTTAGAGAGCAGAGTGCGGTCATGGTGGGGGTCGTCATCTGGGTCAGAGATGCCATGGAGTAGGATATTTTCAGCTTCATGCTCAAGTGTTTCCAGCACCAGACGAGCCAGATGTCGTTCGAGGTACCCTATTATTGTTTTCTACCTCGGTGTATGCCTTGTTCGATTCAGGAGTGACACATTTCTTCCTATCACCTACCCTTGTCCAGGATTTGTGACTTGAGGTAGAGAGATGTCTAGTTCCCTTTGCGTTGAATATTCCAGTTGGAGGTCGAGCTAACTTGTTTGAAGTATGTAGAGACTTTGAGCTAGTTTTGGGGCAACACCGCTCTTGTGGATATTTTCTATGATTACAAATACAACCATATGATGTCATCCTTGGCATGGATTGGTTGTATTCGGTGTAGGATATCGTGGATTGCTTCAGGAATAAGGTTGTTTTCCTTGGTGCGGATGGAGAGAAAGTGGTGTTTGTTGGTGAGAGAGACCCTCAGATGGGTCATAGGCGTGTTTCATCCTTATCATCCATGGCGGGTTGAGATGATACTGAGTTATTCAGAGGTTCAACAGTTGGTGTTTCCTAGGGTCGTAAAGGAGTACCCCGATGTCTTTCTAGAGGAGGTTGTGGAAATACCCCCTCGATGAGAGATCAAGTTCGAGATCGAGATACATCTAGGAGCATCTTCTTTCTCTATGCCTCCATATAGGATGGACCTTTCTGAGTTGCGAGAGCTACGTATACAACGTGATGGTATGTTGCATTACAGTTTTGTTCAGCCAAGTGTGTCACCATGGGGTGCATCAGTTTTGTTTGTGAAGAAGGATGACGGTATTTGCGGTTAAGTGTTGATTATCGTCGCTTAAACATAGTGACAATAAGGAATCGCTATCATCTTCTGCAGATTGATGATTTATTCGATCGACTGAAGTGTTCAAGTTGGTTCTCAAAGATCACTTGCGGTTATGATATCATCAGATGCATGTGAAGGATGAGGATATCTTGAAGACTACTTTCCGCTATCGCCATGGTCATTATGAGTTCATTGTAATGCCGTTTTGCGTGATGAATGCTTCAGTTGTGTTCATGGGATTGATGAATTCTGTGTTTTGTGAGTTCCTGGACAACATTGTGGCGGTTTTTAATGATGAAATCCTTGTGTACTCCACGTCTGAAGAGGAACATGAAGAGCATATACATGCTGTTTTGGGAGTTCTTCATAAACATTAGTTGTTCAGGAAGTTGTGTAAGTGTGAGTTTTGGGATCAAGAAGACTGTTTTGTGGGGCATGTTGTGTCCCAATAGGGAGTAGCTATGGATCCCTCGATGATAGAAGCAGTTGTGTCTTGGGCAGCCCCCAAGACAGTTTCAAAAATGCGACGTTTCCATGGCCTCGTAGTCTACTACATGAGTTTCGTAGCCAATTTCTCCGAGTTGTGACTCCTCTAACAGGTTTTACTAGGAAGGATTAGGCATTCATATGGACTGATCAGTGTCAGTCAACTTTTGAGTATCTAAAGGAGAAGATAGTAAGTCCTCTATTCTTTTTTCCTCCTGTTGAAGGAGTTCAATTTCATGTTTTCTGCAATGCTTTACATTTGGGGTTAGGTTGTGTTCTCATACAGCATAGGAGAGTTGTTTCTTATGGCCCTCAGCAGTGAAGACCTCATGAACACAATTATTCCACCCATGATAATGAGTTGGCAGCCGTAGTGTTTTCTCTGATGTTGTGGAGACACTACCTCAATGGTGAGTGCTTCGTGGTTTTCACCAATCATAAGAGTTTTAGGTATGTCCTCTCCCAGCATGACTTGAACTTGAGACAGCGTCGGTGGATGGAGTTCTTGCAGGAATACGACTTTGAAATATCATATACACCTTGAAAGGTGAATGTGGTAGGTGATGCGCTGAGCAATGTCATGTAGTGATTTTGTGCGTGAATCTGGTGATTCTGGGAGAGTAATGGAAGAACTGCCAGCTTTGAATCTTTATATATAAGAAGTCGGAGGTAGAGGTTGTCTTTTCGAGATGACGGTGCAGTGACCCCCGATGCAGAATTTGGAAGCGTCCTAGTTTGGTGATCTAGAGGTGGATGTCTGGAGAGACCGAGTTGTTTGGGGTGAGTCACCTGATTGTTGGACTGAAGATTAACAACAATGAGTGTTGTATCATGGAAGGCCTTTTGTCCCTTTGTCGTTGTGCGAGATAGTTTTCAGAGATTTCCATAGTTCACCATTAGCAGTAAATCCTTGTGTGACAAAGATGTACTTATCCTTGAGGAGCCAGTTTTGGTGGCCTGGGCTGAAGCATGGGGTTGCAATGTTAGTGTCTCGATATTTAGTCTTCCATAATGTGAAGTCCGAACACTATTTTCCTGGTGGTATTCTCCAGCCATTAGAGCTTCATCAGTGGATGTGGGAGGACATCTCATTGGACTTCGTTACTGGTTTTCCTTGATCTCTTGGAGGATATGATGCTATTTGGGTGGTAGTGGATTGTTTAACAAAATCGGACCACTTCATAGCGATCAAGGAGTCATGATCAATGGAATTTTTGTCAAGGCAGTATCTAGAGGATGTGTTGAGACTTCATGGAGTACCTAGGACGATCATTTCTGATCAAGATCCTCATTCTACCTCCAGGGTGTGGATAGGTATCCATGTAACACCCTGAGATTTTATGAAAAATATTCTTTTTAATTTTATTGATGTCTTGTGTTGGACGTTACAAAAAAAGAGTCTTGCACGAAACACAACCCTAACTTGGCTGCATTACACGCAATCGCGACCTTCCTTGATAGCGTGTGTTGTACGCAATACCGAGTTTCACTAAACAACGATATGCTATTAAAATATTATTAAAACTAGCTGTTATGAATAGTTATAACCACTTTTTGAAATTTTTTAAATTATATCTTTCAAAATGGACTTCATTTTTTGGATTCTGAATATTGAAATTAGCCTAGGGTGAAATTTTGGTATTTTTCTGAAAACATTTAATTTTTTATGAATAGTGAAAACACTGGGTTTCTATTTAAAAACCGACATTTTATTTAAATAATAATTTGTTTTATTTATATTTATTTTAGGTCAAAATTGATACATAATACCTATATAAGTTCAATGTAATTCATTGGAGTAATTTTATAATAATTTCAGATATATAAAAATTTTATTAAACTTTTCACCGTCTTTTATCTACCTCCTAGGAGAATTTGAAAATTTACATAAAACATAATTTTACCGCTTTAGTGAGTGGAATTTAAAAAATCTGATAGACATGGTTTATGTTTGTATGTAAAATGTGGTTCAATGAGATGAAAATAATTTTTGGTAAATAGTGTCTTTTTACTTTTATTTACCACGGTTAAAAGTAAATAGGGTAATTAGGGGTAAAAATGAAATTATTATTACCCTAAAACATGTCCTAATTCTATTTAATAAGTGTAATTAGACCAAAAACAACCTTAGGAATAAAATATGACCATTTAGGCCAACTTGGATTAGATTAGGACATTTTATATTAATTTATTTAAAGAAGGGTTAAAATAGTTAAAATCAAAGTTTAATAAGTAAATAATTTTTAATATAGGGTTATACATAATATAAATTCAACTATAAATATTATTTAGAAATATAAAAAGGTTTCCTACATAATAGTATTTTATTTACAATTTTTAGACATTAAATAATTAAATTTATTTATGACACAAAGATGATGCAGTAATTATCTTATTAATGAAATATTGACCTATTTGATGTTATAAATACCCAAATAAATGTAATTTTTAACTTTTTATGAATTACAATAATTTTATAGGTTAATATAAAATGTTTTTATTGATTTATGTTACTTTTTTCTAACTAATAGTTTTTTTATGATTTTCACAACAATCAATTACCAAATAGTTTCAAAATTGACATAAAATAGTTTTTAAAACAAATATTATATTATTAATTGTTTTTGTATTCCTAAAAATATAAGGTTCGGCCAAATGACTTAGATAAGGTTATATATATTAATAATAAACATACTGGGGTTCTTTTGGCTTGTTATGGTAAGTTTATTAACCATATAGTGTAAGAAAAAAAAGAAGACACAGTAAAAGATAAATTATCTTACTTAAAGTTAAATCGAAATGATAAGGTTAAACTGGAACCCTAAACTTGTCTAAATACTATTGGATGAGATGATTGCGACCCATCCCCACATTATATTCGAAAAAAATCAATTTGGATCTATTAAAAACGGAATATTACATTATAATAAAATAATATTTTTTGTTTTTCCAAAGGTGCCCCTCTCCTCCCTTATTAAAGGGCATCTCCTCCCTCTCTTCCTCACACCACTTTGAGCCTTCAAGCTAGGCCAAACCTTGGAAAATTCTCTTCTCCACTTCCCTAGAAACATCCTAGAAGTTTTGGTCTTTTTAAAAGACCAATTTTAGTGCCCTAAGAGGAGGTCTCAAAGAGGTGCTTCAAAGAAGAGGTAATGTCTGTTACCAATTCTTTCAACTTTATTTCTTCTTCCACTTTTTCTTGTTTAGTTTTTTCATTATGACGTAATGACATCAGTATCAATCATATTCTGATATGTTATTTTATGTATGAAACAACCGTATTTCACCATCTATCCATCCTATGGAAAATTAAATCACCGCGTGTGCGTACGTACGAAATACGGTCTCCACGCCGTGGTGTAATCTATTTTGCACCACCACCTTACTTTGATGTGTATAATGGTGTAAATAAAAACTATATATTATTATTGAAGTGATATTTATTCTGAAATAGTATACATTCAATTCAATACAATTCCACGATCATGGGAATTATATCATCGCTCCTGCGTACATACGGACTACCGTCTCCACGACGCGATTAGATTCATTCTCCATGTTAACCATTCATGAATGATTATAAAGTATATATAATAATTAATCACGAAATATATGACATAGTAATGATACTGGATTTATGTTCATATATATATGTATGGCATCTACTTAATTTCATTAAATTCAATAAGGAAACGAAAACAGCGTCCATGCGTACGTACGGCCTACCGTCTCCATGAATGGTGTATTTTATTTCATTTAATCGATCTATCATATATATATATATATATGTATATACTGAAATATATATTATATGTGAATCATGTTTTACATTCTAGAATTACCTAAATCATGATATAATTAATAACATCAAGAACAACAAGTCCAAACCCGTACGATAAATAAAACGATTTAACCCAAAACGCTGCTTTAACATGGAACTTACAAAGGAACGAGTAATATAAAGTCATAAGTGAACCATATATGATATCATAACAATTAATATGATTTGTTAATAAGTCAATTACATTATTTAAATAATTATACAGGAGGTTCAGAAACATACAAAGCATATCGGACCTAAGGTAAGGGATAATTTTGCAAATCACATTTTTATCTGAGATTGCTTATTCGTAAGTATTTACTAGGGTTATTTCTATCATCCATTTCCATGTTATATAAAAATGTTTTCATGTATGTGTAATGTCCTTTTTACCCTTTTTTGATTTTTACCACATGTTATGGAAGGAATATTTCTTTGGTTTACCATACATGGAACTTTTTGACGTTTCCAACAAAAGTATGAGGATAATGTTATTTTTAACTTATACGGCATGAACAGATTTTTACGTTTTTATGACGCCTCATTTTCATGAAGATTCATCTACAATATAGCATAATTATTTTCCAAAAAAACCCTTTTCTTTTAATATTTCATGACATTATGTGAAAAGAAAATGATTTTGAAGAAGAAAGGATATTTTTCTCAAGAATTCATTTCAAGTGTTTTTATCAAAAATATTTTCCATCTACAATGACATTATTTAATATGTTTATGTTTCAATTATAATGTCTCCATTGTTTACATGGTTTGATTCTTCTTATGATTATATGATATCCAATTTTTTATATGGATTATTTTATGGTGGCATGATGTTTAAAAATCTCATTCTATTAAATGGGTTATGTTATGATGTATGATTTATGATTTTGTGGCCCATGAAAGAATGATATCATTATGAGATGGGTGGGACCTATATCTCCCTCAAATTCATTGGGTAACGATTTATATCTCATTAGAGAGACATGGATGGAACGTCAAGTTAATATGGTTTGGTGTTACATGACTGAAACGAGGAGGGAACTCGATTTAGAAAGGGACTTTTTCCACTAAGATAGTCTTGGAAGCAATGCCTTGGATACCATGGAAATCATATCATATGCTTAATGGTTTCGACAATTACATTTTTTATTCCCATGCTATTTTATCATGATTTATGTTCCCTTATGATATAATCCTTACGTACTTCCATGATCCATGTCTTTGCTCAAGATTTTGATGTTTAGATTTTATGTTCTAGTTTTTGCATTCAAATGTTTATGGATTGTTTTATGTTATATATGTTTGCCCTTACTGAGAATTTGAGCACACACTTTTTATGTTTTATTTTCCCTAGGAAATAAATAAAGGTTTTGAGGTAAGGAAACAAAAAGGGGAAGATCGTTATGGGAGCTGTTGAAGAAATTTCAACATGATTAGTAGTTTATATTCCTAGTTTCCAAAGACACTAAACTATTACGGTCCTTGTGTGTCTGTTTTTTTATGTATTAAGTATTCCACAAAAGTAATGTAATGCCCATGTATGTCAAGCATTGGGTCTCTACAGTTGATATCAGAGGAAAAGGAGGTAGGAATGTATCCAATCATTGGTAACTCTCACATGTGAGCGTTGGACGAAGCATGTCTCTCCGCCCAAGGGCTTCATGAAGAAATGGGTGCCACTAGGGATGGTGGTGTGTCCCACCCAGGGGGTGTAGCTGCCCATGGAGTGCCCTGATAGGTATCAATTATAGTCCACTGGAAGTAATTCCAGACCGTTATTTTTGGTATCAGAGGAAAGAATTAGTCATCCTTTGGAAACTAGGATGCGAAAACGTTAGTGAGATCCCTAGAGATATTTCTATGTTATGTCCAGGGATGTCCCTAAGGATAAGTATACATATAGGATATAGTCCTAGAACTACAATAATGATCTTATAATTCAACCTATGATGTTATATATTGAAGGTACTCCCCATTTATTATGTTATTTTCCGTAGCATGATTATTTCCTCTCACACTATTCCTTTTGGGTTTTAGACGATAGCTGGAACCCGAAGGAACTGTGTTGATCAATGTAATGGACATTGCTATGATTTTCCTCCTGAATAAACAAATGTTATGGGAGATGGAGTGAAAAATCTTATTGCTATACTTACAGAAGATATGAATCATTCTGGACTTCCAATTGAGCGGAGAAGGGAACAATATTCTATTGAGTCCTTCATGAGGCAACATCCACCTTCTTTCAGTGGGTCTTCTGATCCACTTTTTGCTGAACAATGGATCATTACCACTAAAAATATATTTTCACTTCTTCAGTGTTCTGAACATGATAATGTCATCTTAGTAGTATATCTTTTGGAAGGTGAAGCTGATCAATGGTGGAATCTTATCAAGAATATGATGCCAAGAGATGAAATTGAGTCCATGGAATAGGATGAGTTCTAGAACTTATTTTGCAATAAGTACTTCCCTAGTATTCTTCTAAAAAAGATGGAGAAAGAGTTTCTTGAACTAAAGAAAAAGGATGATGAATATGTTGGTGTATACGAAGCGAATTTTACAAGTCTTGCAAGGTATGCATCTGGATTTATCATCCAACCTGAAAGTAAAGTTAATCGATTCTTCAGTGGCTAAAAACTGAATCTTCAAAGGGAATTAGCTATAAGAGACTTCAGTAGCTATGAAGAAATTGTGTGTTGTTCTATCAAGGTAGAAATGGAAGTTTGTGTTACATATCCATCTCATAGTTTTTACAAGAAACAAAAGATGGTTTTCAAGGAGAAATCTCAGAATAAGGGTGAAAAGAAGATTTATTTTTCATTATGCTCATAGTGTTGAATAACGCATGGTGGATATTGTCTTAAAGGGACTAGAAAATGTTTTAAGTGTGGAAAATAAGTTCATCGAGTAGATGAGTGTTCAAGTAATGGAAAAAGGGTTTCTAATGATGTGGATAAAGAAAAGAATGCAGAGAATGCACCACCAACACTTCAATGCTTCAAGTTCAAAGAAATGGGGAATTATGATAATAAATGCCCTAATCCAAGGGTTAGTGATGATCATCATGAACAACCACTAATGGAAAAGGACAAAGGGAAGTCACATGCGATCACTATTGGAAAAGTTGAATATGAAAACGATGTGGTGGAATTATTAATTGTTTATGTAATGGGATTCCAAAATAATGTTATATATAGTATCGTGGAATATTGGAATATTTATGTATTGGTCTTTTTTGGTTTTCAATAATATTATGGTACCGGTAACCATGGAATGTGATTGAGAAATTTTTGGAAAATAAATGATATGTGCATAAGGAAGGGATAAGGAGAAAATGAAATGTTTTAAAGTATTCATGATCCCAAGACTGATATAAGGAAATAGTTATATAATGGTTTGAGGTTTTGGTATGTGAAATGAGTTAACTTTTGACAACCCTCACGTTTTCACTAAGATTCAATGGGTATTCATTTTTCAAGAGAATACATGATTAAGGCCTTAGAATGATTGGAATGTGACCAAGAAGACGTATCGTATGATATATGGGGATCAACGATGGTATTAACATGCTTATTATATGATATGTCTGGTAATCATTTTCACTATATTATGAGAGTGAACTATAGTATTATGGATAAGCCTAAAGATTGGAATGGATTATGTTGGACATAAGTTAGTATTGTTTAAGGATAGAACTTTTTTCAATATTATTTATCTGATGTTATAGTAATGTAGTTTTAGAAAAAGGACAACCTACAGGACGAGCGACATCCCATCGTGTCGGAAAAGGCTGTGGGAATCAAACCCAAAACCAAAGTGCGACTGGCCTTTATCACCTACCACTAGCCTACAAGAAGTCCCTGGTTAGTAGAAACTAGTTTTAGTTTATTAAGCGGTATGATATATGGAGTATAAGTTCATTTTTGGAACCATATATGATTAATCTAACCATAAGATGGACTTATAAATTTTGCTATCCTTTTGTTTGAAACAGATGGAATGACCCATCATTCTATCACATGATCAGATAACACATCACGAATAACAAATTCAACTTCATTTCTTTAAGGGATGAAGTGGAAATTGTTCAATTTACAAAAAACAATGATATTGTACCAAAATCATGTAAGTATTTCGTTTAATTCATCATCTTTTGGGAAATGATCTTGAAAACCAAAAATGTTTTCCTAGAGCCCTTATATCCGATAAATTAGATGGTACCCTAGATCATCAAAAATTTATGTCCTTATGATTGTTGGATTTTTCAGATCCATATTCTCTACCACTCTCCATTAGAACATGACCGATAGATTTCTCTTCCATGTCCATATTTTCACCTATGTTCTCCTATGTGGAAACCCATTGATTAGTTAATTTGGGAAACCGTTATGTTTCATACTTTAGTTTTTAAAGAATGGTTTTGGTATTCCTTTTTACGATGTGGGTTTCTATTAAATAAACTTTCGAGTAGTATACCATTTATAACACCGATGAATTTCGAGGGCGAAATTCATTTTAAGGGGTGTAGAATGTATCACCATGAGATTTTATGAAAAATATTCATTATAATTTTATTGATGTCTTGTGTTCTATGTTACAAAAATGGAGTCTTGCACAACATGAAACCCTAACTTGGCTGCATTACACGCAATCACGACCATTCTCGATAGTGTGTGTTGTACGTAATACTGAGTTTCACTAAACAACGATATGCTATTAAAATATTATTGAAACTACCCGTTATGAATAGTAATAACCACTTTTTGAAATTTTGTAAATTTCATCTTTCAAAATGGACTTCATTTTTGGATTCGGAATATCGAAATTAGCCTAGGTTGAAATTTTGGTATTTTTCTGATAACATTCAATTTTTTATGAATAGTGAAAACATTGGGTTACTATTTAAAAACTGACTTTTTATTTAAATAATTATTTATTTTATTTAATTTTATTTTAGGTAAAAATTGATACATAATACCTATATTAATTCAATGTAATTCATTGGAGTATTTTTATAATAATTTCAGATATATAAAAATTTTATTGAACTTTTCACTGTCTTTTAGCCACCTCCTAGGAGAATTTTCAAATTTACATAAAACATAATTTTACCGCCTCTTTGTGTGGAATTTTAAATATCCAAGAGACACGGTTGATGTAAGTAAGTAAAATGTGGTTCAATGAAATGAATTTTTTTTTGGTGAATTGTAACTTTTTACTTTTATTTACAACGCTTAAAAGTAAATAGGGTAATTAAGGGTAAAAATTAAATTATTATTACCCTAAAAAATGTCCTAATTCTATTGAATAATTTTAATTCGAACAAAATCATCCTTAGGAATAAAATATGACCATTTAGACCCACTTGGATTAGATTAGGACATTTAATATAAATTTATTTAAAGAAGGGTTAAAATAGTAAAAATCAATGTTTGATAAGTAGATAATTTTTAATATAGGGTTATACATAAGATAAAATAGACTATTAATTTTAATTAAAAAGCTAAAAAGATTTCATACATAATTTTATTTTATTTATAATTTTTGGGCATTAAATAATTTAATTTATTTATGACACAAAGATGATGCAATAATTTTATTATTAATGAAATATAGACATAATTGATGTTATAAATAACAAAATAAACATAATTTGAAACATTTTATAATTCCAATAATTTTCTAGGTTAATATGACATGTTATTATTTATTTAAGTAACTTTTTTTGAACTAATATTTCTGTTATGATTTTCACAAAAATCAATTACCGAATAGTATCAAAATTGACATAAAATAGTTTTTAAAACAAATATTATATTATTAATTGTTATTTTATTCCTTACAATCTAAGTCTCAGCCATATTACCTAGGTAAGGTTATATATGTTAATAATAAGAATCTTGGGATTCGTTTGACTAGTTATGGTATGTTTATTAACCTTATAGTGTAAGAACAAAAGAAGACACGGTAAAAGTTAAATTATCTAACTTAAAGTTAACTCGAAATTATAAGGTTAAAATAGAACCCTAAACTTGTTTAAATTCTATTGTATTATAGGATTTTGACCCATCGCAACCTTAGCTTCTAAATAAATCACTTTTTAGCTATTAAAAACCGAATATGACTTTATAATAATTTAATATTTTTAGTTTTTTTAATGGTGCCCCTCTCCTCCCTTATAAAAGGTCACCTCCTCCCTCTCTTCTTGACACCACTTTGAACCTTCACGATCGTCCAAACCCTATCCAATTATCTTATCAACTTCCCTAGATACATCCTAGAGGTCCTTTTCTTCTTCAAAGACCAATTTTGGGGCCCTAAGAGGAGGTCTCAATGAGGCGCTTCAAAGAAGAGGTAATGTCTGTTACCGATTCTTTCAACTTTATTTCTTCTTCCACTTCTTCTTCTTTAGTTGTTTCATTATAGAGTAATAAAATAGGTATCAATCATATTATGATATGTTATTATAAGTATGAAACAACCCTATTTCACCATCTATCCATCCTACATAAAATGAAATCACCGCGTGTGCGTACGTACGGAATACCGTCTCCACGTCGTGGTGTAATCTATTTGCCACCACCACCATACATGGATTGGTATAATGGTGTAAATAATAACTATATATGATTATTTTAAAGTGATATTTATTCTTAAATAGTATACATACACTACAATACAATTCCACGACCATGGGAATGATATCATCGCTCGTGCACACGTACGGACTACCGTCTCCACGACGCGATGAGATTCATTCTCCATGATAACCATTCATGAATGATTATAATGTATATATAATAATTAATCATGAAATATATGACAGAATAATGATACTGGATTTATGTGTATATATATGTATGACATCTACATAATTTCATTCATTTCAATAAGGAAACTAAAACAACGTTCATGCATATGTACGGCCTACCGTCTCCATGAACGGTGTATTTCATTTCATTTAATTGATCTATCACATATATATATGTATATACTGAAATATATATTATATGTGAATCATGTTTTACATTCTGGAATTATTTAAATTAGGATATAAGTAAAAATATCAAGAACAACAAGTCCAAACACGTACGATAAATAAAACGATTTAACACAAAACACAGTTTTAACATGGAACTTACAAAAGAACGGTTAATATAAAGTCATAAGTGAACCATATATGATTTCATAACAATGAATATGATTCTTTAATAAGTCAATGACATTTTTTAAATCATTATACAGGTGGTTCGGAAATGTACGAAGTACATCGGACCAATGGTAAGGGATAATTTTTCAAATCTCATTTTTATCCGACATTTCGTATTCGTAAGTATTTATTGGGGTTATTTCTATCATCCATGTCCATGTTTTATAAAAATGAATTTATGTATGTTTGAAGTCCTTTTTACCCTTTTTTGACTTTGACCATGTGTTATGGAAGGAATCTTTCTTTTGTTTACCATACATGGATCTTTTTGACGTTTCCGACAAAAGTATGAGGAGAATGTTATTTTTAACTTATACAGCGTGAACATATTTTTACGGTTTCATAACGCCTCATTTTCATTATTCTTCTTCTACAATATTGCATGTTTATGTTCAAAAATACCCTTTTCTTTTAAAATTGCATGACATTTTGTGAAAAGAAATGGATTTTCAAAAATAAAGGATATTTTCCTCAAGAATTCATTTCATGTTTTTCTATCAAAAATATTTTCCATCTAAAAAGACATTATTTAATATGATTATGTTTCAAGTATAATCTCTCCATTATTTACACGGTTTGATTCTTCTTATGATGAAAAGATATCCATTTTTTAATATGGATTATGTTATGATGGCATGATGTTTAAGAATCGCATTCTATTAAATGGGTTATGCTATGATGTATGATTTATGATTTTTTGGAACACGAAAGAATGATTTCATTATGATATGGGTGGGACCTATATCTCCATCCAATGCATTGGGTAAAGATTTATATCTCATGAGATTGACATGGCTAGAACTGTATGTTAATCTGGTTCAGTGTTACAGGACTGAAACGGGGAGTGAACTCGATTTAGAAAGGGACTTTGTCCACTAAGATAGTCTTGGCAGAAATTCCTTGGCTACTATAGAAATCATATCATGTGCTTAATGGTTGCCACAATTACATGGTTTATTCTCATTATATTTTATCATGATTGATGTTCCCTTATGATATATGCCCTACGTACTTCCAAGATTCATGTCTTTGCTCTAAATTTTTATGTTTATATTTTAGGTTCAAGTTTTTGCATTCAAATGTTTATGGATTGTTTTATGTTATCTATGCTTTCCCTTATTGAGCATTTGAGCTCACCCTTTTTTATGTTATATTTTCCCCAGGAAATAAATAAAGGTTTTGGGTAAAGAAACAAAAAAGGGGAAGATTTTTAAGGTAGTTGTTGAAGATATTTCAACATGATTAGAAGTTTATATTCCGAGTATCCAAAGACACAAAACTATTACGGTCCTTGTGTGTCTGTTTTTGTTATGTATTAAGTATTCCACAAAAGTAATGTAATGTCCATGTACGTCAAGATTTGGGTCTCCAAAATCCAACATGTTTTCAGTTCTCAAATATTCCTTAGCACATCTTTTCATCCTCAAACGGATGGTCAGAAAGAGTGAACCATCCAGACTCTTGAAGACATGTTACGCTATTGAGTTATGGATTTTGGAGGCTCATGGATGAGGTACTTACCCTTGGTAGAGTTCCCTTACAATAATAGCTTTCACTCCACCATCATTATGTCACCGTTTGAAGCCTTGTATGGCCGGCCTTGCCATTCTCTGTTGTGTTGGACTGAGGATGGAGAGTCAAAAATTCTCAGACCGTTACTAGTATAGAATACAACAGATATGGTTCAGGTGATCCGTGAGTAGAAGAAGACAGTTCAAGATCATTAGAAATCATATGCTGATCAAATAAGGAGGCTCCTAAAGTTTAATGTTAGGGATCATGTGTTTCTGAAGGTCACTCCCCGTCATGTTCAGTGAAGGTTTGGTCATGGATGAAAGCTTTCTCCCTTGTTTGTTGGGCCTTTCAATGTGTTCTCTCGTGTTGGAGTGGTGGCGTATCGAGTAGCTCTTCCCTCTCAGAGGAGTCAGATAGATGATGATTTCCATGTATCACAGCTCCATCGTTATCTTCACGATGCCTCTCAAATCATCTATTGGGGTGATATCGATGTTGATGATGTTGCAAACTTTGAGGAGTGACCTGTGGAGATCTAAGACTGCAAGGATAAGGTGTTGTGCGGGCGTTCTATTCCCTTAGTTAGTGTCTTGTGGAGACACGGTGGCTTGGAAGAGTGTACCCAGGAATGTGAGTCACATATGCGTGTACCGTACCTAGAGTTGTTTGATGTTTGAATCTCTTCATGTATCATTATAAATTTTGTGGTTATGAAACTTTCATGTGTATGTGATGGATCCCTTGGTTGTTTTTGTGGCTTTCTCTCTTTTGAGAGGTATCTCGAGGGGTGGTTGTCCAGACCCTGTTTCGTTTTCAATTTAGGTGGGCGTTGGATTCTCGAGGATGAAAATGTTTTTAGAGGTATCTGATGTAATGACTCGGACTTCTCCAGTTCATTACATTGTGAAAATGTGGTGTTAGTGGTGTTCTGGAAGGTCAAGGTGACTTGGAAGTTCATTTGGGTGGACTTCTAAGGAAGGTTAAAGAGCAGTAGCCTTCGTACGGGAGGCGCACTGGTTTACTAAATTGTGCAGCCAAACCATGCGAGGTTGGTGTTAGAGGAAATGACTAATGCATGGTTAGAACACAGTTTGCCTAACAGTGCGGACTAACCATCTGAGAAGGTTGGCCAAGGCAGCAGCTAACGCGCAGTTACCACACCGTTTGGTAAACCATGTAGACTAAATGTGCTGCCAATAAAATATAGATCCTAAAATTGGGGATCTAAATTTTTCTAACTCTAAATGGTTTGTTTAATATTCTAGGTGGCCATAACATGGGATTACCCTTCCTTGAGGATTGAAGAACCTCTCCCATGAATTCTGGAGGAAATCTGAAGTCTACTCTTGGCGAATGAAAGCCGGTTTCTTGAGGTATGTGATCATTCTTGTTTGGTTTCTTAGATCTACATAGATCAACATCTCCTCTTCCCTCATTTTCTTAGATCTACACATGTTATGGGTAGATCTATGTTTTTGCATGCCAAATATGTTGAGCTTTGGTCTTGATCTTTCTAGGAGTAGAGATCTAAGGTGGATTTTTGGAGAATCAACCTGCCTTCTTTTCCATTATTCGTGGTTGGGGTTTTCGTCAAAAAACCATGAGGTAGGGGATCCATTGCTTCTCTTTCTTTTACGTGAAACCGTATTGTTAGCATGTTGAATCCCACTGGATGACAATAGAATTGACCTAATAATATACATAAAATTGGATAAAGAAATCTTATTGATTGTTTGTTAATGCCTCATGTTTTGCTAGATAGTGTGATATCTATTCTTGCCTTTCATAGCGGTTGTTCCTGGTTGAAATTGGTAAAGAATTTAAACCAAGAATAATTATTATTTGTTTGGATAAAGATAAAGAGGCATGTGAACGGATCGGGTTCTTGTTGTAATTTTATGTTAATCAAATTGTCATAGTAATCATGTATAATGTTTTGAGATAGATTACTTCATAGGTTTCCTATTTTGGAACCAACTGATTAATTCTGTTAAGTCAAGATGGTTTAAAGAATTTGATTGTTTGATAATTCTTTTAAGGGTTCTGAGTTACCCTTTTGTTTATCGAAAGGGCCATATCCAAATTTATGGGATATTTGATTCACTATTGCTTATGCTGTGTTGTGGCCCTGGAGGGGTGTTGTGATATGTGGAGGAATAGAGGCCATTTGGAAGTGGCATCAGATGATTCCTAGAGTGGCAAGACACATCAGTTTATGCATGTGGGTGTCTGGTAGGACACCAGGGATGATGGAATGGGATGGATGTGATTGTTGGATGCCTGTTGATTCTTTGGTTTTTTATCTGCTTTACTTTTCCCCACTACTCAAGGCAGTTGGTCATTCTTACCCTTCTTCCAAAATAGGGGAAGACATGTAGGGTATGCCACGTGCTTTTCGTGTTTATCCTCTCAATGGAAAATGGTTCTATGCTCTTGTTATAGGCGGAAATGACTCGACGGGTAGTACATCTACTCACCGTATTGATCCCCCTTGTGTTTAGTAGCATAGGATGCTTTTCTAGGATGCCTAGGAATATGTGAAAGTAATTACGTAATGAAAGTTTGAATAAATGATGTTAACCCATGGGGTTGGAGTTTTTTGAAACTTAATGATGAGGTTGAGAAATTTGAAGCTACATTGGAATATTTGGATGTGGTGTTAAGGGAATTTAATGTGGTATTGTTCATCGTCAATTAATGTTTGAAGAATTAATTAACATACAATAGAATTGGTAAAAAGGGAATGAAGTAATCTAATTAAATTCCTTAACTGGTTGTGTACCTATCGGATACCTAGTCTTAGAAGTGGCATCCCATAGTCTGAGAGACATTAGCTGTAGTTGTGTTGAATAATATGTTATTCCCATAGTGTGGTTGTGAGTAAGAGTATATTCTGTACTTTTTGTGTTTCTATACACTACTCCATGCTGTCAGTAAGGGCAATTGGCACCCCGGGGATTTTGAGCCTTGGGGTGGTGTTTTCCCCAACATTCCGATGGGAGGATGAATGGCTGACTACCCCCTTTGACCCCGCTATCTTCTCTTGGTAGATACTAATTCCATTAGACCCAACAGTTAGTTTTCCCCATATATGTGTGTAGAGGGATGTAATGGATTTTGGTTATTAAAACACATATATTCTGGATACAATATCCTATGGACTACTATAGGTCTAATGCGTATAGGTTTTGATGGCTTGAGGATCCTTACTCGGTGTATGGGTTGTACTGGCTTGAGGTATGATATCTGACATACGATACACGTTATACGAGTTGTGGTGGATCTCGGAATTTACCTGGTTTCTTTTGGTTGTGAGGATGGTGTGGTGCTTCACCCAAGTGTCTCCAGGAAAGCCTTTTTGGTGCACATGGTGCAGATTGTGGAGCTTAGCCAAGGTGTCTGCATGCAAGACTTTGGAGAGAGATGCACAAGACGTACGTCATTGGGAAAAGTGGGAAACCAGTGGGTAAGTAGTAGTGGGGTGCCTTGATATTCTTTACTATATGATATATTCTAGAATGTATTTCTTGGTGAGAGTATCAGTGGTGATGTTGGGATCTTAGTATACCTATTAGATGGTGAGTTAATTTCACTTGTTGCTCATTGTTCCTTAGCATGCTTTCATTACATTTTCACGAGAGGCTTTAGGGAGGATCCTATTGAGTATACAATTATACACACCCTACATATACATAAATTGTCTTCATGTCACTAGGAGATGGTTGGAGATCAAGCTGGTTTCTACTAGCTTGGGGTTACAGGAGCTGTTTGGGCTTATGGCATTAGCTGTTTTTTCCTTCATTTGGGTACTTGCAGTTTTCCATTTCAGTTGTAGTAATTTTGCATGACATTACTAATGTGCACATGGGTTTTCATTTATACCTCATTTCTAAGTTGGAGTTAGTTGGTTTCTATCATATCTCTCTCTCTTTTTCATGTGTTCTCTTAGAGGTAAATTCCTCCCATTTGTGTGTTACTATACCCTCAGTGCTAGTCGCCAACCCAAGGCCTAATGGAGGCTGGAGTCAGGGGTCATTATCTTCTTTCTCACAATTTCGGCCCTAGAGGGGTACACTTTGTGGGGAGGGGGTCATTACAGATGAAACCTTTAAAATGGAAATTTTATGTAACACTATGAAAATCATAGTAAGTATATCTACTAAACCAACTATATAAATATGCAGTTTTTGATAGATTCACTACAAACGCATATGAATATGAATCTGAATATTAGATTTTTTCTATTAAATATATAGTGAGTTTGGGGAGGAATAATAACTTGATTCCAATGATAAATAAACATTTTCTGAATCATTTATAACAAATTCTAACCATGGGGAATATTGTTTTAATATAAATAGATTTTTTTATTACCTCGTCTGTGTTAGAACTCATTATCAGTTACTTATGGACATATATTATTGTAACCGTTATCAGAATGATATGGTGTGGTCGAGGGATTACAATGTATATGATGGAAAATGACACCAATATTATTTTTTGAGGGTTTCCTATGATAGGTAAACTAGTATAGTTCTAGTCATAGTACCAATTCCTTTCTTGATAAAGCAAGATTGAACATTATGATTTAGTTAAAATCATGGATACCTAATAATATTGTTATTTGCATACATAAAAATTTAGATTAAAGTGAGAATAGTTTTTTAATATTTTGTTATTTCCTTATTTTATAATGATATAAATTTTATTTAAAATGTTTTTATATGTGTTTAATTACATTATGAATAGATATTGAATGTTATATTTAAAGTGATAAATTTTTCAAAACTCCAATTTTAAGAGGATTATAAAAATATAAATAGTATTTTATGAACTAATATTTCACTACCCTTTTAATGAAATTTATATCCTACCTAGAATTTAAGATAATATTTTTGGAGCTATTATTGAGTCCATAATATAGGACTGACTTCATAGTAATTACATGGAAATATTAATTGAGTTAGATAAAAAGGTTTCTCCATTATGGGATGGTTTTTCATTATTCTTATATAATATATTTGAGTATAAAATGGAATTTTTAACCTATATCATATTATTATATATTATTTTGGGTAACATCATTAATATTTGATATTTTATACCATTTATTCCATGTACCATGCATGGTACTATTGGATAATGAAAGTGGCTGTCATTATCTATTTTCCATTATTTTCTACCCAGGATGTGTACATCGAGATGTAGGGGTTTATAAAAGAGTTGTATATATTATATTGGTTGAGATATATGGTTGATTTTGGATTTATGAACTATTTGGAATGCATGGGTTATATTATATTGATTCTGTTTGACCTCGGTTAGTGACATTAGAGAGAGAGGCCATTTAGGACATGAGATTTTAGCACCCCCCACCAATGTTCTGATGCATGTGATCTTTGTTTATTGAATGAAAAATTGTGGTGGACCTTATTGTATAGTAGAGACTTTGAATAGGTATATGCATCATAATTCATTTTTTCCCTATCAAAATTTTGTAATATTATGAAATTAAAATGATACAAAAAAATTTAATAGGATTATATACATATCTGCAATGAAAATGACACCACATTTTTTAATAATGTATTAGGGTCTTCAAATATGAGTATCTACAGTTGTTGTGGTTTATCAGGATAATCCAACATAGCATTGAATTTTCATCTTCATATTGTAGGGCAATGCTTAGATGAGGTATTTTAATATCATTGGAACTGGTTTTCGATGTTTGATTCGAGCGGCTATAGCCTCGATAGAGACAAGAAGTTGGGGTGACTGATTTCCCCATCAATCTAATTTGATCAATGGATGTGTTATGGGTTTCATTAGATGATAGTTAGTTATGTTTCGATTCATATTGGCAGTGGACATTATATTATGGTGAGATAAAGAATGAATTTTTTATATATACATTTATGAATATATTCATTTAAAATTCCAATTTTCGATGAAAAAATGATCAAAGTGGTTGGATTTTATATCCCTTGAGAAGGGTAGATGGATTGTGCAGGACCATTGTATCATGTTTAAAGTCCAATTCAAATACACCTAGGATTTCATTCCAGATGAGGATTCTATATCACAATTTCTATAGGCATATTTTGTCTTAGAGATCTTGTAATATCTAGATTTTTTTTTAAATTTTTTTTAAAATGTTTTATAGCCAATTAAAGATTCAAAAATTAATATAGAAAAGAATTATTAGTAGTTAAATGTGACCCTTATAACATAGAAATAATATTTTAAGGAAATAATATTTTTAACATCATTTTAAATTAAATAGTTTTTTACAAATTTATATTGTACTAATTACTACTTTTTATATAAAAACTGAAATTTTATTAAATTCATTTTATTCATCAAGAAACATATTTGTGTTAAATATGGGTTCGATTATTTTTTATGTGTGTAAATTTTTTTTAATATAGGTATATTTATAAAAACATGTTCCTCATAATGACATTCATATTTTTCAATCATAATTCCACAATTATCATAGAATGATTTTTTGAGTTTCTTATGAAATTTTTGGTTTATTAAAAATTTAATTTACTTTTTATGTATGATAAAAAAAAATTAATAAATTGAATTATTTTTTACAAGTAATAAGGACTTTTTATTTTTAATAATCCAATAAAGTTATTCAAAAACAAAATCATAATATAATTTTTTCAAAAAAATTTGAATTTTAAAAAATAATTTTATTGAAATGAAATTTGCATCCTGATTTACATGTTTGATTTAATATATTATTCTTAAAATTTATAAAAAATGAATTTTGATTAATGGATTCAATTTTTGGAATTAGGGGGTCTAAATTGGGAAAATTGTTCCCTTTAATGTTTGGTTAATAAAAATGTTAACCCTAGTAATTTTTTTACCACAGTAAAGGGTAAATCATGTAAATAATGTTAATTAAAAAATGATGAGAAATATAATATGACCCTGCCAGATTACAGAATTGTATTAGATAAGTAAATTTAATCCATATTCATTCAAAATTTCTTTATATATATGTTTTTTCAATTTTTATGCAATTATAACCTTTATAATATATTATTAAATGTAATGTAAAAAATGTCCTAGTCTTTCTTTTAAAATGTATAATATTTTTCCACCAGGGGAAACCAAATGATATCTTTGTTTAAAATAGTACTATATAAATATAAAAGTATTCTCTTCATCGTTGTAATATTTATTTTATGTTTATTTACTAAAATTTTTATATTAATTTCTTACATGACAACAATATTGTAATTATTAACATATTCAATATATAATAGAATAATATAGAAAATATTAAAAATAATAAAATATGAAATAATTCATGTGGTATATGAAATTAATAGATTAAAATTTCATGTTAGTAATTGGTTATTTTAATTATTTTTACTTATTTTTTAGATGTTATTAAAATCCACTTAGTGAATTGTTCTAAAAATTAACAACATTAGTAATTTAAAACAAATAATAGTATATTAAATGACCTAAGATACCAATAAAATTTTATATTAATCCACGTTATTATGTTTTGTTCTATAATAAGAACCATGATCCATTTATATTCTGTTATTCAATTTATATTAAATATCATGACCCACCGTGTGTAAATATTAAAGTTATCCCGATATGTGAAAGAGAGATTAACAAATGGTAAAAAATTATAAGGGTATCAATGAGATAAAAGAAATTAATTACTATTTTATGTTATTTTTCTTACCCACACTAATCCTATATTCTAAAAAAAATTGTGACATATTTTAAAGGAAAATTAATAAATATTAGTTTTATAATTTGAAAAAATATGAAGTGTTCCACTCCACTCCCTTATGAAATGGAATCCATTTTTATAATTTTATAAAACATAAAACCATAGGTTCATATATTATCTTTAAAAAATTTCCAAACATCCCTCCCCACGTTCAAGATTCCTTAGTTGTAAAATAAGAACAACTATATTGGTTCAAATGTGTTAATCAAATGTGGTTACCCAAAGTAATGTTTATTGCTTAATATTGTATTTATTTTTTATTTATTCTTCCACCTCCATGAAATTTTATTATAAATGATGATATATTAAAACAATTATGTTTAATATTCTTTTGTTTTTTAATATTAATTTCTTTACCTATATACATATTCACTTCCATCAAATAAGAAAAAACAATTATTCGTGTGTACAAAATGATACCACCTCGTGAACCAATGTAGTTACATTTCAATAATAATATATAATGGATAGGTTATAATTATAAAATTATTTTTAATATATGATATTAATTAAAAGATTATCATTTCGATAATATAATATTTAATTTAACATCATTACTTACCACTAACTGAAAAATGATAGTGTCATTTTCTTGTACATGTGGACTACTATCGACACAAACCGGTGTGATTATTTTTTATTCTCCACATCTCCTGGACGAGATATATATGTTTTTAGTGGGATAATATGATAATAAATATATAATAATCATTTTAGAAGGTTTAAATAATACTTACCTTCATTCAAAAATTATCATTGAATGATAGTAACTTAACTAATGTGTTTGTATGCCCTACCATCTCGATGATTGTATCATCATTCATTTTCCAAAATGATTTTTTTTATGACTATATATAAATTTTTGATTGATGTATAAGAATTATAATTTTCCAATGACCATTATTAAATAGATAGTGAAATAATGACCATATTGATTATTGTAAAAATACTAAACTCAATAATAAGATATTTTTTGAAAGTCATCTTAAACTCATGATGTGAATTCAATTGAATAATTAATTGTATATAATATTTTATTTAATAAAATAAAAAATTATTGACATATGAATGATTTTTAATTATGTAGAATATTAATATATATTATTTATTTTGGACGAAAATGAATTTACCTAATGATTGAAATTTGATGTTAGGGACTATAATTTTAAATGTTCCCCAAAAAGGTTTCTCATAAAAATTATTCAAATCACATATTCATGTTTTCAGATAATGTGTCGTCTAATTTTTCATTTATTAAACAATGATTTAATAAATCCATTTTTTTTTAATTTTTGTAGAAAACTATTTGAAATGAATATTTTCACAATTTTTTCAATGAGTTACATTTAGACTTTTCCAAAAAATTATTGAAGGAATGATTTTAAATTTTATATAATTTAGGACATTTCCCAACCTGAGGCATAATTTTTTTCTGCAACAATACTTTATATGTGTCTATAGTTCTTTATAATGAAATTTTTATACATTATAAATCGATTTTAAATTTGTGATTTCAAAATGGAAATTATATTTTCTTCATGAATGTTTTGATCATAATTTTATGATATTTCTACACATTAGTAACAGTAATATTGGATGTTACATATTATCCACTGGGGAAATTTTATAATGGTGTTATCCCCTTTATTTCTGTGGATGGATTTTTGTAGTTTAAATTTTTTGTGGAAACCTTTTCATTTACATTGGTTAATCTTGTTATGAAATAAATTATATATATTAACATATATGAATAAAATAATTATTCAACCACTGTAATAGTTTTATTATAATTTTTATCCATTCAAATATTTTGTGTTTTATTTAATTAAAAACATGCATTACCCTTTTGTGGGTTTTTGATATTGTATTTTCTTATAAATAAATTGGTATTTTTCAATTAGAATCAGTTTTACATATATGTTTTGATGATATTTTTCAATGGGTTTATAATGAAAATGAATAAACATTAAATGTTTTACATGGTACATGAGAATTATATAGGATATAAGTGAGCTTGATACAGCCCATATAAAGGAATGAGAATTATTATGGATCACATGTTAGCTATATCCCACATAATTATTGGGTTCACCTAGATATCATTTGGTGATTCCATTGTACTTCATTCGATGGGTGTTCCCAGATAGTGTTTCAATTGACTGTTTCATATACCCTGTCATTTGATGTATGAAAGAGGGAGTTACAAAAGGGTTTCTCTTATGAATTTAAATTTTATCTCGATATTTCCTACATGGGATTAAAATTAATTATGAATGTGATTCTATATGTTAAAAGAGGGATTTTATATTATAATAATTGATTTTTACGATATTGTTTTAAGAAAAAACTCTTCATGATAATGATGTGTAAATGAATTATTTAATTAACTAAAATATATATGATTTGACGACAAAATTGTCATGGGATTACATATTTTTTGCAAGACAAATTGATTTATTATTTTTATATCCTTTCTTTATATTTTTCTCCCATCCAACATTATAAAATAAAACGTGTTTCTATATTTATTTTTGTTGAAAAATCATACAACAAATAAAATTATCCACACTCAATATTAAGGTATTTTTAAATAAATAAATCTCTAAACCTGATAGATTAATTGGAAGATAAAAAATTGAAATATATTCTAAATTCAGTAGAATATTTATGTTTTCAGAATGGGTCCTCATAAATTTCCATAGAGTATGGATTAGATAACATTAGACATTATGACACTACAAGATAATTTTTATTTTCCGAGGGAATATTTATTGAAAACTACCAGCGCTAAATGTCATTTGTGATGATATTTTGTCTCAAATGTATTATCATAATAAACGGCATTGGAAATCACAAATAAAAAGTAATTGTTATTTGTAAGAATTTTATCACTGATGGATGTTATTTTTCGTAGAAATTTGAATTGCTACAGTCTATCACAAATGACATCATTCTTGATAGATAGTTTATATGTCTTAGACAACTATTTTCAAAAAATAAAAAAATATAAATAATATTACAAAATATTAAATAATTCAAAATAGTTAAAATATTTAAATATATATTGAGATATTAATTATTATTTATACAAATTTTATAATAAAACCAAAAAAAAATATTAATTATAATAGAAGGTACAAAATAATTTAAAAGTGAAAATTAATTAAATATTTTTGAAAAATTACAATTCATTGAAATTATTTAACATTCATATATAATTAAAAATAATTTTCATATAAATAAAATGTAACGAACCGAATCCGGAGCCACTCAACTGGCGCCCCGTACCCGGTTCGCCACATGACCTCATGCGTGCTTCCCCAAATGACAGAGGCTGCTGACTAGCATTGAGGGCCTAGGTGAGTCAGTGGGGAAACTATGCCCTCATTTAGTAAAGTATGCGTCAGAAGGAAAATAACATAAAAACAGCGGAAGTTTTCAACGGAAACACGACAACCGAAACTGAACAATGGAAGCAATGTATAATATAATAATGATGCGGCATGACACATGTGTCTATGGAAAGCAGTAAACAAAACAACATGCTAAAAAACAACAGAAATCCAAGTAGCAAATGTAAATAGTAACTCCAGTAGCATCGGAAGACTAAGCTCAGTCACATTCCCTCCAGCTCTAACTAGAAATCAAGCACCTGAGGTAGAAGGGCCGCAATCCCTATCCACCATGCAACCATATATCATTTTTGGGCCGAAAAGCAGGACCCAAACAGGTTGCGAGACTAATCCTAGTAGGTAACCACCAAATTATATGGGCCCTACTATTAGTGAGTAATATAGAAAAAGTAATGAAAATTAATATAGTAGAAAAACAGGGGTACACTAATGTAAATAATCCTACAATTCTCCATTCAAATTTATTTATTAATTCAATTCAATCATATAAAAATTAACCAATGAATCTAGAAAACTGTTCTATAGTCCAAAGACATAGAAAGTAACAGAACATGTATCCCAGTAGACTACCTAATCTACAAGCAGTACAAACCCAAGTTTTTTTCTTTTGCTTTGTGGACTCGTCACAACCAACCAACAATATTTGTTACACTGACCCTCTGGGATGCTCACATGGGGAAGCCCTAATGGTCAATAATTAGAACAAAGGCGAAGACACTCTGAGGATGAACTCAACGTCAATTACCCATATAGTCTTGCAGCGATACTACAGACTCTCTGAGAAAGCACTTACGTCTAATTCTCCCTTTAGTCTCGATTCGATAATTATCAGACCCACTGAGAGATCATAAATTCAATCCCCCTTATGGTCTCATAATGTTAATACTTAAACATTCCCTTTTAGTAAGAAATCAACGTCAATTCCCCCTATGGTATAACTACACTTGGATCCCGTAACC
Organism: Viscum album; assembly: GCA_963277665.1. Taxonomy (NCBI): domain Eukaryota; kingdom Viridiplantae; phylum Streptophyta; class Magnoliopsida; order Santalales; family Viscaceae; genus Viscum; species Viscum album. The sequence continues at coordinate 1,387,435,492 of OY728126.1, read as the reverse complement.
CTGAGTAAAAGCAATCATACGTAAAATATTCATAACAGCCCTATGTTTGTCCAGAAAACTACATGGTTAATAGCTACAATGCATCAAAAGCATATAAACTGTAGTTAAATACATGAAATCATCTATATCAAGGCAAGAAAGCAATGCAACTTGGTCTTCCTCACAGGCAACCGAATCCAAACGATGATAAATATCCAAACAAGGGGAAACACCCGTGGGGTGATCATCAAACATGGTAACAAGCAGTTATTAATCGTCTAATAACCTCAAGAATACATTCAAAATAAGGTAGATAAAAAAACATGATCAATACCCTAACCCAAGATACCCAATACAAGGGTACCATGAACTTTTGCGCCAAAAACTAAGAGACATTCAACGTACGACAACAACCCACCAAACTCGATCCTCGTAGATTGATATACTTGAACCTTGTCCTGTGAATCGGCCTATAATGGAGTAGATCTGAAATAAAGTCTAAAATGTTCAACCTCAGATAACTCACATGAGCGGGAGAATCAGAAACAAGGCCATAGAAGAAACAAGAACTCACCGCTGTGATATCATTGCAACCAATGGTGTTCGATTTGGATCACCGGTGACGAATCAGTGGCTCGGAGAAGATTCGGACTCCTAGGATTCTCTGGGCGGAATTAAATGGAGAAGAACATGAAAACATGGTTAAGTCGCGACCCCGATCTGATTAATGAAATAAACAGAAAAGTACATGGCGTGTACTTCTAGAGTACACAGAGTGTACCTTGGTTTTCCATACTCCACTTTATGCGGCCTCCATGTCACCCCACATGGCTGTGTGTGTGGCCCAGACACGGCCAACACATGGCCTCGCGCGGAAGAAAAATACACGGTGTGTACTCTAAAAATTTCCTGATTTTCCCATTTTTCTCAAAAACGACCTGAAAGGAAAAACAAACCTGAAAAGAAGGTATGGGTTCATAAAAACTTCCCCCCTTAATGAAATTTGTCACTGAATTTTCTTACAAGGTGTAGAAGAAGAACCCTCGAAAAACTCTGGCCACTGTGATCGCCTGTCGACCCTTTACCAAGTCCTGTCATGTACATGGTCGTGCTACCATTGCACCCGTATGAGAGGAACTGACTGGCCCCAGAGTAAATTTTAACTATGATAAACAATCTTGATTGGATGCTCCTAGAACGATGCATCCTGATCCATCTCAACCTCCTCAGGTTGAAAACATTAGATGTGCCTGAGAAATACCGTCGAAGCTGAGAAATATGGAAGACATCGTGCATAGCCTGGTACTTATGAGGTAACTGCAACCTGTAAGCAACTAGCCTGACTCTCTCCAGAACCTCAAACGGCTTGTTGTATCTCGGTTAATGCTTTCCCTATCTCATAATCATCTTATGTCCCAACCTCGGGGTAACACATAAGAAAACCTGATCACAACCTCGAATTCCAAGGGTTCTCTCCACTGATCAGCATATGATTTCTGCCGAGACTGTGTATTAGCCATCCTCTTCTGAATGAACTCCACCTTCTCTGTGGTCTCCTGAACAAGACAAGGTCCTAACACAGTTGCCTCTCCCGCCTCCAGCCAACATCAGGTTGATCGGCATGGCCTACTGTACAAATCCTTGTAAGGTTCCATCTGAGTAGTTTCCTAAAAACTTTTATTATGGGAAACGCCACTAGAGGAATATTTTTCTCCCCTGAACCTCCAAAATCAATGATGCATTCTCATAGCATGTCCTCCATCACCTGAATTGTGCACTCCTACTGACCATCATTATGGGGATGGTAAGCTGTACTCAAGAGTACCTTTGTACCCAAATCCCTCTATAGCCAGTACCAGAAGTGTGATGTAAAGTAGGCATCCCTATCATAAACGATATAACTTGGAACCCCATGAAAGAATAAAATCTCCCAGATGTCCAACCTCCCAATCTCATCCACACTGATGGTCTCCTTGATAGGTATGAAATGTGAAACCCTCGTGAGCCTGCCCACTACAACCCAAACTGCATCATTCCCTCGAGGTGATCTCGATAACCCTATCACGATGTCCATCATGACATCATTCCATTTCCACTCATGAATGGGTAACTACTGTAGATTACATTCTGATCGCTGATGCTCTGCCTTCACCTGCTGACAGGTGAAGCACCACATAAAAAAACCAGCCACATCCTTCTTCATACATGTCCACCAATACTAACTACGTAAGTCTCGATACTTATTTATGACACTAGGATGAACTACCCAAGCTGAAGCATGAAACTCCCACATCATCTCCTCGTGTATGTCTGCTAAAACTCATAAGCGTCCATGAAAAAGTAACACCTCATCATCTCCCACTGTCCACCCCAGAGTAGGGTCTCCATCTGACACACCCTCCCGTAGGACTTTGCCTTCTGGGTTTGATAGCTTCCTTATTCGAACACGATCCCGAATAGTAGAGGTAACAACTATTGAAGAAATAACTGTCTGTCCATGTCTATCGTGCACCTCCGACTGCATCTCAGAGAACAAATCCATAATATCCCCTCACTTCTAGCATCCTCAACTGTCAGCAACTAAGTTCTCCTGCTCAGTGCGTCTGCCACAAAATTTCCCTTCCCAGGCATATAAGCATGCTCAAAGTCAAAAGACTGTAGGTACTGGACCAACCTCCACTCTCTCTGATTTATGTCACACTGCATGAAGATATACTTGAGGCTCTTGTGTTCATTATATACCACAAAATGATCTCCCAAAAGATAGTGTCTCTAACAATGAAAAGCATGAACAAAAACAGCCAACTCCAGGTCATGTGTAGGATAATTCTTCTCATGTGGCCTTAACTACCGAGATCCATATGCAACACCATGATCCTCCTGCTTAAGAACTGCTCCAAGACCGAAGCCAGATGCATCAAAGAAAACTGTATAACTCTTGCCCGACTCTGGTAAAACTAGAATCAGTGCTGGAGTCAATCTCCCATTCAACTATTGAAATGCTGAATCATAGGCTTCTGACCAAACATACTTTACACCTTTCTTAGTCATGCCCGTCAACAGCGGTTCCAATCATGATAAGTACTGTCTAAACTAGCTGTAGTAACCATCCAGTCCTAAGAAGCACTATCCCTCGAAGAAATTCTTCAGTTTCTCCCAGGTAACCATAGCTCAAATCTTCTCTGGGTCAACTGATACTCCTATCTCTAATCTGACATGACCTAGGAAGTGAATCTCATCCATCTAGAAGTGGAACTTGGATAGATTAGAATATAACTTATGCTCTATTAGTGTACTCAATATGATCTCAAGATATGTAGCATGGTCGTGTCGTGTTTAAGAGTACACCAAGATATCGTCCATGAAAACCACCAAGAAGGAATCCAAGTAAGGATAGAAAACTCTATTTATCAGTGCCATGAAGTCTGTTGGAGCGTTCATGAGACCGAACGGCATAACCAAATACTCATACAAACCATACCTATTCCAGAAACTTGTAAGAGGTATATCCGATAGTCTGACACGTAACTGATTATAGCTGGATCTCAAGTCGATATTCGAGAACACACTGTCTCCATGAAGCTGATCATAAAGATCATCAATCCTCGGTAAGGGATATTGATTCTTGACCGTTACCTGGTTCAGCTTCCGATAATCCACAAAAAGCCGTAATGTACCATCCGCCTTCATCACAAATAAAACAGGTGAACCCCCTAGAGAAGTACTGGGTAAGATAAAACCCATTACCTAAAACTCCTCCATCTGCTTCATGAGCTCTTGAAACTCAGGCATAACTATCCTATAAGGAGGTATGGATACCGGTGATGCTCCTAGAACATTCTCAATATATAAGACTACCTCAATCTCCAGAGGAAACCCTGATAAGTCTTCTGGAAAGACATCCAGAAAACAATCAACTACTGGAGGATAATTCATCTGAGAAGTCCATTGATTGTCCATATATAAACTAGAAATCTGGGCTGTAACACCACCCAACCCATGATGCTCTGGTCCAGCTCTACTTTCCTGGACATCCCATTCACCCTTGTTAAAAAAAGATCTACCCTCTGGTGACGTAAAACTCACCTTGCGGTGATATGAATCGACAAGGGACCGAAAATGAACTATCTAGTCCATTATGAGGATGACATCATAACCTGTCATCTCTAAGACATAATGATCCCACAAGAAGTGACACCCACCAACCTCAAGGGGTCACTCCTTTCACTGACCAACACTAGTAGTTCTAAGTCCCAAGGGAGTGTCTAGTGTCATCATATCCTTATTAGTAAATATATTATGTCTAAGGATCTCCAAAGTGTGCACCGAAATAAAGCTATGAGATGATCCTGAATCAAATATTAATGAAGATAAAACTAAGGCTACTAAGATCGTACGTCGCACTGTGGAAGGTCCAAGATCTTGATTTGGATGAATCTGCTCTACCGCAAATGTCTGGCCAGTAGAACCACCCTGTGTAGTATCCTGAGATCCTTGGGATGATCCTCCCTAAGCCTGAACACTGCATCCCTGGCCTCTAAAATGGCTTGAACAGCCTGTAGAACTCCAGCCCTTAGTTTGCTGCCGAACTAGTAAACCTGCTCTTACACGCGGAGTTGAAACTGATCCTTATTCGCAAAACGTTGGAAGAAGAACCATGCAACACAACGGAAGGTGACCTATCTTGTTGTATGCTCGGCACTCCACTGGGTCCCTCGGGTACTGTGGCTTCTTATGCCTATCCTTCCCACACTTGTAGCACACAACTTTTTTACATGGAGGAACATCTCACGTCCTCATGTCACCTCATGTAGACTCTCGTTGGTGCTTCCTACTGTCAGAAGGAAGGGTACTAACTCTGGATGTTGAACAACCCTGGCTCACTACTCCGGTATCTCTCAGATTCATCTCCGTGATTAACACCTGGTTACCTATCAATGAAATAAAAGCCGACTGGAAGACATTCACCTGTGATATGCTCTCTGGTCTGTGGCCCTCCTCAAGCTTCCTTGCTAAAAACAGCTTGTAATTCCCCATAACAGGAGTAAAATGTTGTAACTTAGTGAAACAGGAGGAATACTCCATAAATGATAGAGTACCCTACTGCTGGTTCATGAACTCTCTGGCTCTATCGGCCCTCAGCGTCACCAGGTAGAAGTAGTCGATGAACGTACTCTGAAACTCATCCCAAGCAACTATCAGCTGACTCCCAACCTGAGAAACTACGTCCCACCATATTTTGGAGGAATCTAACAACATGTAAGTTTCATGCTTCACCATTCTGTCTGGGGGTGTCTCTAGATGATCAAATATTGAAACCATCGCTTTGAACAATGATTTAGCATCCTGAGGTCCTACATCCCCTGGGAACGTGGGAGGATGCTGCTATTGGAAGACTCGTGTAAGCTCTGCCATAGACTGGTCAGTTTGCTAAGCTCCCTTAAAGGTCTGTATGAACCTCATGAATCCCTCACAGAACTGTGTGCTTGCACCAGTATCTAGGATAACTGCATTTTCCATATCCAGTGTACGATCATCATCAGATCCCTGACGTGCGACGGGAGGACGTCTTAGTGGTATGACTCTGCAAGGTCAAAAATCTCACCTTTATTAGTAACGAGCACAGTTTCAACTTAAGAGAGAAAAAGCAGAAATGGAAAGGAAAAAATCTTAAAAATGAAAAAACATGGTTACACGGCGTGTAGTCCCTATACACGGTGTGTTATATAATGTTTTTTCTTGGGCGTGTACACCGGCAAAGCTGACTGTGTAAACACAAACAACATTGCATGTTCTTACATATACATGACGTGTACCATCCATTTTCATATTACCTGGATACTCCTACATGAGTAAGTCACACAGGGTGTGTTTTTCAAAGTTCACAGCGTGTAACCGTGAAAAGTTGTTCATTCCGAACAGAAGAACACAGGGCGTGTGTTCATAAGGCCACACGACGTTTCGTCTAGGATTATAAGTAGTAGGCATACAAAACTCTCCAAAACCACTAAAAAACACTGAAAACACGCACCTATGTGTCAAATTCCGATCCATTTGGGCCCATACTCCCCGCGAATAAATGTTGGACATCATAAATATGCATATAATAAGTAAATAGTATGATAATCCCAGGATCCGCCAAATTCTAATCCTCGAGGCCTATAACACCACTAGGATCAAATCTTGGTGTCCATGCCCAATAAGATGTATGATAAACAACACCCTATTGACATAGCAGGTATCTCTATCACAACAAATATCACTACAGCATGGATAATCTATCACGACATCTATCATAACATCTTGAAATTTCTAATGCACCCTAGATGGCATGGTAAAATGCACGACATGTGATTTTTCTAACCAGTTCTTATATGATGCATGAGATTGAATACCCTCATCTCATCAGGTTGAGACAAAATAGAACCACAATCATATAAACTATAGCATCACAAAACAAGTGCATCACCCAACGGTGAAATATAATCAACTCTAACACTTGAAAAAACTAAAAAGTGAAATTACGAGGTAGTATAGATTTTCCCTGTACATAGGTTAATTACTCCCGGGAATAGTTAAGTACCAACTACCCATTACTTCCTATCCTTGTCTATTGTTTCCAAATAGTGAGTAAATATAAAATAAATAACCTGCATTAACACCACTTTTTAACGACCTGAATCCGGAGCCACTCAACTGGCGTCCCATACGGAGTTCGCCACATGACCTCAAGCGTGTTTCCCCAAATGCCAAAGGCTCTCGACAAAAAATGAGGGCCTATGTGAGTCAGTGGGGAAACTATGCCGTCATTTGGTAAAGTATGAGGCCGAAAAAATAACATAACAATAGTGGAAGTAGTAAACAGCACACGACAACTGAAGCTGAATAGCGGAAGCAGTGTATAATATAATAATGATGCAACATGACACATGTGTCTATGGAAAGCAGTAAAGAAAAAAATGTGCTTAAATACAACTAAAACTCATGTAGAAAAAGTAAACAGTAACTCCAGCAGCATTGCGAGCCTAAGCTCGGTCCCATGCTCTCCAGCTCTAACTAGAAATCATGAACCTGGGGTAGAAGGGCCACAATCCCAATCCACACCTACAACCATATATCCTATTTGGGCTGAAAAGCAGGACCCAAACAGGGTGTGAGACTAATCCCAGTAGGCAACCACCAAAAGATATGTTCCCTACTGTCAGTGTGTAATATAGAAAAAGTAATGGAAATAAATGCAGAAGAGAAACATGGGTACAATAAAGTAAAAAATCCTACAATTCTCCATTCACATTTATTTATTAATTCAATTCAATCATTTAATCATCAACCAATGAATCTAGCAAATATATCTATAGTCCAAAGACATAACAAGTAACACAACAAGTATCCCAGCATACTACCTAAACTACAAGTAGTACAAACCGAAGCTTGTCCTTTGTCTTGGTGGACTCGTTAGAACTAACCAAAAATATTTATTACACTGACCCTTTGGGTGGATCACATGGGTAGGCCCTTATGGTCATGAATTCGAACAAAGGAAAAGACACTCTGAGGAAGAAATCAACGTCAATTCCCCCTACGGTCTTCTAGCGATACTACAGAATCTCTGAGGAAGAACTTATAACTAATTCCTCCTTCAGTATCAATTCGATAATTGTCAGACCCTCTGAAAGAGCACAAAGTCAATCCCCCTTATGGTCTCTTAATGGTAATAATTAATCATGCCCTCCAAGGAAGCACTCAACGTCAATTCCCCCTATGTTCTAACTACACCAGGTTCCCGCGACCCTGAGTAAAAGAAATTGTACGTATAAGATTCATAGCATTCCTATGTATTTCTAGTAAACTACTTGGATAATAGATACAATGCATCACAATCATATAAATAGTAGGCAATACTTGCAATCAACTATATCAAGGCAAGCAAGCAATGCAACAAGGTCTGCCTCAAAGGAAACCTATGCCAAACGGCGATAAACAGCCAAACAAGGAAAAACACCCATGGGATGATCCTAAAACATGGTAACATGCAATTATTAATCATCCAATAACTTCAAGCATACATGAAATCTAATGCAGATAACAAAACATGATCAAAACCCTATCCCGATATACCTGATACATGGGTACCCGACACTTTTGTTCCAAAAACTAAAACACATTCAACGTAGGGCAACAAACCACCTACCTCAATCCTCGTAGATTGAAATATGTGAACCTCATCCTGTGAATCTGCCTAGAATAGAGTAGATCTGCAAAATATTCTAAAACGTTCAACCTCAGATAACTCACACGAGAAGAAGAATCAGGAAACAAGGCCAAGGAAGAACCAAGAACTCACCGCTGTGATTCTATTGCAACAAACGGTGTTCGATTCCGATCATCGGTGACAGATCAGTGGCTTGGAGAAGATTCGGCCTCCTCGGACGCTCTAGGCGGAATTAGGTAGAGAAGAAGACGAAAATATGGTTTAGTCGTGACCAAGATCCGATTAATGAAATAAACTGAAAAGTAAACGTTGTGTACTTCTAGAGTACAGGGCGTGTACCTTAGTTTTCTATACTCAACTTTAAGTGGCTTCCACATCACCCACACGGCCGTGTGTGTGACCCGGACACGGCCTCCCGTATGAGAAATTTACACGACATGTACTTATAATGTACACGACGTGTACTCTGAAAATATCCAGATTTCCCACTTTTTCTCAAAAACGACGAGAAAGGAAAAACATACCTGAAAAGAAGGTCCCGGTTCTTACATAAAATTAGTTTTATATATGTTAATATATGAATTACAAAAAAAAATATTGTTAAAAATATTTAAAAATATATTAATAAAATTAGTTATACATTTCAAAAATTTCAAATCATTTAATTTTTTTTAAAAAATTAAACAAATAAATTTTAATATACAATATCTAAAAGAATACATATAATTTAAATTTTTTATACGTAGTTATTTATATTAGAAAGTAAAAAATGTCATTTAATAAAATTAAATAAAATTACTAACATTATGAAAATAACATATTATTAAACTAGAAAATAAGTAAAAAGTTATAAAAATAAAAATTCATTAAATATATTGATAAAAATAAAAATCCATAAAAATTAATTCCATATAATTTAAACATTTAAAAATAATTTACAAAATTTATACATGTGGAAAAATTTTAAAATAAAAAAAATTAAGAACATTTAATATAATTTAAAAATAATTCAAATATATAAAATTTAGAAAATTTAAGAATACATAGAATAAATGTAAAAATCACTAGATAAATAAAAATAATAAAAATAATAAAAAATTACCACACATTCAAAATATTAAATAAATTAAAAAAAAAATAAATAATTGAATATAAATTAAAATAATTAAAATATTTTAGATTTAATAAAAATATTACATTTAATTGAAAATATTTTTACATATATAAAAATATTAAATAATTTAAAAAAATAAAATTTTAATATCTATGAATTTAATTTTAAATACCTAAAAATTACATTTAGGGAAAAAATATACAGAACCCTAATTGTTTAAAAAAATCATTAAAAATATTAGAAAATTTAAAAATAGTAAAAAAATAAAAAAACCTTAATTTTTTATAAAAGGATTAAAAATAACTAAAAACATAATAAAATTAACAATAAATTAATAAATTGTATAATTTAATATAAATTAATAAAATAAATTATAACTTAATAAAAACTTTCAAATAAGAGTAATTTTTATTTTCATGTCATAGAAATAAGTAATTTGTGTGCAAATCTTGGAAAAATGATAATCAAATATTTTATTTATCTTGACGTGAAATTATATGACATTTTTTAATTTCACTTTTAGTACAATAATATTATATATACATATATGAGCATTTAAAAAACTATGTTTACATGTTATCAATAAATAAATTATATTTGTGATATAAAAAAATTCATTGACATCAATGTCTCTATTAATGAATTAACATTATTCTATAAAATATCAATATAAATATCTTATAGAGTTTTCCAATAAAATAGTTATACTTAATGTTCATTAATTTCAGACAACAATATATATAATTTTCCCAAGGATCATATTTATAATAACTATATAAAATAAAAAACCATTGAAAAGAAATCCAAATAATGAGAAAACTAATAAATCCAATGATTAAATAATGAGAAACATTGAGGTTAAATTTATTAACATTGGAAAATAAGACCATTCTGAACTAATAAAAAACTAATCAATGAGGAAAATGCATCAAATCTAATGAAACCATGACTTGTCGAACCAATTCAGACCCAAATTGAGAAAATAAAATTATATTAACTATAAATGTAAAATATATTATAAAAGGATTATAAATTTATTAATCATAGTATTGAAAAACCAAAAAATACATGTTTCAACCAAAATAAATAAAAATAATTAAGATCATATAGCCTGATTCTGTACCTAGATGATCTATGAAAGGTGAGCTAGAGAAGCCCTCTATCATGGTTATGTGTAAGACGAATTGTGACTCTGTATGAGAGGGAGCAATAGATCGGTAGATAGGCATTTAGGGAGGAGGGAGGAGAAGGTGGAATGGAACTATTGGCGGAGTAATGATGAGTAGGAAGATACAAGGTTTGGGTATTTTAAATTTATAGAATAATATCAACATACAATTTATGATGGAAATAATTCCAATGCAAATTATAACAGAGTTAAATAAATTTATAGTGGGAAATGATTTCAATGACAAGTAAATTCGAGCCTGCTGAAATTAGTAAATGAATTAAGAATCAATCAGACATACTTTTCATTGCTACAATTGTCACTAGGAAGTGGTAACTCATGCCAAAACTATTTGTGGTGGAAAATTTATCTATCACATATTATCTTTAATTGTGATGAAATAATTGTAATCTTTAAAATTATTTCTATTTAGGGGATACTTTTGATGGGTCAATTTCCAATCAAAATTGACCAGTTTTAAATCCTCAAATTCATAATAGTGGGATTCTATTATTACATATGATAAAAGTCCTTTGTAATAAAAATTAATAATATGTTCGGGAATATTATGCTTAATTAGGATTATTGGATTATGGATATATTAGTGTTTAACTTCTTTATAATAGGGTTTATTGTGATTTATTTAGTATGCTCGCACTAACCATTTTTGTTTTAGTAAATTTCATTATATAGTAGGTACCAAAGTAATTATGGATGTCAAGGAACATGTGGTGGTTGTCTGAATGCAAAACCTAAATGAACGGTTTCAATAGAGAGAACCTTGATGGTTATTCATAACAATATGGTTGGTTGTATGGTTAACACCATGAATCATGGTGAGTATCTCTACTAATCAATCTATAAATAAATGAAAATCTTTTGATGTTCAAGTTTTAATGGTAAAAAATGAAAAAATATTCAAGTACCGAGGGGTCATGAAAATTGAAATAAGTACTTGGTAACATGAATATAATGAATGTGTTGAAATGTTTTCTATTTAAAAGGTGGTAATTAAGATATAATCCACTTGGGAAAAAGGCAGAATTAATTTAACTCCATTATGGAGATAAAATTTTTTCTTGAGGTATCAATGTAAAATTTTATGTGTGGGGTTAATAGTCATTATGGAAATTTATATCATAGGGAAATGATCAGGAATGATATCAGCATGAAAATACAAATGAATGGTTAGAAATTTGTTTGGACATTATTGATGGTTTTGAGGAAACTAATATAACATATGAAGGGTATTAGATATATCTTATCATGAGTTTTGATATTGTAGGATCATAATCAATTATTTTTTTAGAAATATAAAGGAAAAGAGATCAAAAATATTCAAAAAAGAATTATGTATAATGATTAATGATTTAGGTGTCTATGAATAGGGATTTATTAATTATGATATATTTATGACCATAAAAATTAATAATATCTTGATATTTTATTTTTTTAAGTACATTTGCATTCGTTTTTTGGGTATATGTACACATTATGTTTAACATGTGGAATATTTATTTATGGAAGAATGGTCATTTAATTTTTTGATAATACTATACAACATATGGATATCATTTAGGGTTTGTATAATTTTTCATTTTGAGGAATTTATTAGTCATTACATTTTTTGTTATGAAACATTGAATGAGTGAGATAACATTTTTAATTAAAACATTTATTTGATGTTGAATATATTAATATTATTTATTTTTATTTTTATAAATTTTCAGTTATTGTTATAATGGTTATATTAATATATATTTTTCCAATTCCATCACATGTTCATTGAAACAACATGTCGAATCCAATAATGTTGTGAGGCTTAATCCCACAACTGAATGGTGATATTGGTGATTCTACTACCACTGGCATATGTGATGACCTAGTTAGTATGAAATAGTTTAAATTTACATAATTATTTCAAAAAAATATTTATTATTTATTTTTTCAATATATTTTTTATCATATCAATAATCATTAGACAGAAAAATGATTTGTTAATTATGTTATTAATATTTTTTCAGAGGATATGATAATTTTGGGGACCCAATATAGTTAATTTAAAGGGATTGTTATTTGATTTTATTTTTTAGAAAAATTATGACATATATTTTGGAATCAGGTAAGATTTTAGTTTTCATTTAAGGTGATTATGTTATTTTCTTAAATGAATTTCTTAACTTCGTGATTGTTTTATTTTAGAAAATATATTTTTCGAAATGATTTATTATGAGTGGTTGCTGTTATTTTGAGATTAATATTAAATAAAACATCATTAAAAATGTGATAAAATACTTATGATATTTGGGTTTTATTTTTAGTTTAAAAAATTTTGAGTAATTTTACAGCTATTTATTTATTGTATAAACCCTTTTGAAATTTGGGTATTACTCTTGAATTTTTTAAAATAGTTTAGATTTCATACTGTTAAATGTTTCTTGATTTTGGGAATGATCACATCCTCTAATAACCATTTCAGTTTTTTTAAAACAAATTTGAATTAATTTATTGTCTTTTTTTGGACAATGTGATAACGTAAAAGTTGATTGTTGTCATTTGGGTACAAAAAAAATCATCTTTATTAATCATTACGTTGATAAAAAAGATGATTTTCATTATGAAATTTATTTAATGTTGAAATAGTTCATGAATGTTATTTTTAATTTAAAATTTATTTTATTTATATGACAATATAATTATTCAACCATAAGAATCATCTCATCTAATAATAACATTGTCAAATTATTTTCATACCATTTAATTAATTGCTTTCAATCCCACTAATGATTTACTAATTTTTTATGATTTTATTACACATGTCTAATTTGTCTATCACTCTCTTTTAGACCATGGATGTACTATTTTTTTCGTATCTATATTTTCGTTTCAAATCAATCTTTTCCTACATGGTAACATTGGAATTTTTTATTCATGGCTTACATCATATATAGATATTATGTCATATTATATGGAATTTTAGTTACCATTTTTTACTTAGTTATTCATGAACCATCCCAAGTTGACCCTAAACCAGTCACCCAAGTAGATATATGGCATGGTATGAAGGGTGTTCTAGTTCCCCAAATGATGTATACTAGTACATACCATCAACAAAATACATAAAGGGATCAATTTCACCCAATAATAAATAAATAAACCGAATATTGGAAGGATTAGAAATAAAGCCCAAAATGTAAGTAACTATATCTAAACTAAACAACTTTTACCCATAGATAGAAATATACTAACTAAAATACTCATCTTTCATTGAATATAACAACACATCCTTTTGAGCCTGAGTATCACACTTCTATTACAAGACCAATCAACTCTCACATAGATCGATACAAAGATGAAACCTACAACAAAAGCTAATAACAATGAATAACTATATTCTAGAGTATTAAAACTCAATAGGTATTCCAAAACAATCTAAAAGTATTTCCCTAATATTATAATATAGAAAATAAATCATCATGTTTGAAATAAATAATAAAAAGTTATTTTATTAGAAACTTTGTACATAAAAAACAAAACATGGTGTGTTTCCTTTTTTATTGAAAACCAAGATTGTTTAAATTAAATATTAATTCACATTTCATTGGAGACTGTGATGCTTTAATTTCAAAATAGAACAACAAATAATAAATAATTTATATGTTAAAATATTTTTTCATTAACCATTGGTATCCAACATGTTATATTCCATAAAATACACCACAAATGAAAGAAAGACAATAATAACACAATAAGGTAAATTTAAATAAACTCAAAAAAGATACTAATTATATCAATCATCCATTTAGGTAACCATGTGCCAGTATATATAAGAGTAACCTAAGATCTCATGAATAATACAAAACATACTGATACATGACACCAATCCCTAAATATCATGCAACAAATGATGAAATAAAAACCAACCTAACACTATCAAAAACCCCTATCGTTGGACATACCAAGGAAAAAATCCCATAATAATGAACCTGACATATATACAGCCAATATCGGACACCATATAGTACATAATCATCTAACTGCATCAATTGTTCTAAAAAAAATCCAAAGTTATGCCATTATCTCCATGTGATGATTTAATGAGGGGGGTGATCAAACTGATGCTAACTGATCATCCAATAACATATAATAATAATAATTACTCAAACAAGAAGCATCCCTTGAGTAACCCCAGAGACAACTATAATTCGTTAATTCCAAAAAAATATCAAAGGGGTCCATACCAAGGATCACTCGTTCCACATAAATTTATTGGGTCATGGCGATCTCACCATGATTAAATCTCTCACATTCAATATTTATATTTGAATTGTTATAATTTTCCAAGGACAATTTTATTGATAAAAATTTTCTGCAATTCTACATAATTTCAAATAGCCCTCAAACATACATCAAAAAAACTATTATATCAAAAGAGTAAAATCCACCATTCAAAAAACGTAAAAATACACTATTTCCCAATTCCTAAAATTAACTTTTTACCAATCTTTTCAAATTTTCAAATAATTCCATTTTCATTACGATTCCAAACGAGCCATTAACCACCACAACAAGCCAAATTATTCTTCAAACACAAATAACCCATTAATTTTAAAATCTAATCTAATTTGAAATCCCATTTATAAAACCCAAATCATCATTTCACATATGAAAAAATATATTCACAAATATAGACTATTCTTTATATAACAAAAAACCCATGAAAACTCTAACGTCAAATGTAATCAAACAGTTGGTTTGAAATATTTAAAAAAATTTATTTATCAACTAATAATAGAGAAACCATGATTTTCTACAAAATAAAATTTAAATTATTAATCATAAATATTTATCATTTAAGGGTTGTTTTATATGCCTAAGATAAATTATTATTAAATTAACAAGGTATATTAATGTTATTGCTACCTCAAACAACGGATGCTCTAACAATATACACCTGAAACAACACCACAATGGTCCAATAAAGTAGAAATGACCTCAGAGAACATTAAATGGTGGAAACCTCAAACATAAATAAGGGATAAACATAAACCCTCAGTAGGAATTATGATAAGAGGATAATAACCCATGAATAAATGAAATAAATATGAAGAGGAAGAAGTGAGGAGGGAAAATTTCTTGAACATGTAACCCAAAACAAGACTAAATACATAGATATGTACCATGGGGGAATGGTGGAGGTTTTAAGAATGATTGAAGATGCCCCGTAGGATAACATTACCATAGAGATGTAATGGGGTAATTTGAGGATAAAATACTTAATGTTTTAGGGTTGGGATTTTTTAAAAAATATTTCTGGAAATCTAGCACATTTTGGATACACAATTTAAAAAATGATGCACCAACCACATGCCACTCACTAGAAACAGAAGAAAACCTACATGGATTGGTAGAATAAATTATATACCATGTTCCAACAACAAAAAACACTGTTATCTTGGAATTTCACCAGGACTAATGGTTACATGTATTGAGTAGCATGGTTTGTTCAACTACGTTCAAATCATGCATGAAACAATGTATGCTAATAAAATTGAACATTCATCTAAAAACACATTAGAATACATATAAATTAACATTGATCAAATATAATCAATGAACCAATTGAAAATATACAACCTATAACACCTGGAATTTGAGTGAAAAACAATGATTGAACATCGAACCAAAACAATTGATAAAAAGAAAAATCCAGTTATTACATAGTGGGAATTTGGAAAAAAATAATAAAATAAAACCACATTTTTTCAATCATATTTTTTAATTGTGAGTATGAATGTAACTTCCTAGGCCTAGTATCCACTATAACTATTTCTCTGAACATGTTTACTACATTAACACAAGCTCACCTCTTCGTATGTCATAGGATTTTCTGTAGAATATCAGGTCATTGAAGTTACAATATGAAGACTATTCGCTATTATTAGAGGAAAATTATAGAAGAAATAATATCAATAGGAAAAATTAATAATATGACCCATAAATTGTCAACATAAAACAAAATACAATAAGTTACCAAGTATAAAAATATATTTAAATATTTTAGATACACTACATGTTAGGAATTCATTTCAAAAAATTACAAACCAAAACTACCAAAAGATCCAGATCATAGACATAATCCCCAACCTAGTCCTAGAAACACATGATACAACCCATCTGTCGATAAGAACCCATATAATAGGACTTGTCATGAATCTATACCATAATAAAGAGTAGCATGTTCTTCATCACCAATGTACCTTTGAATCCTATGTTGGTTCTGTGTACAACTCAATAGGATTCTAATAATGGTATGTAATGAAATAAACAATTTGTACAATAGTTTACGAAGAAAATAAATGTGAAATAAATAAACAGGGAATCAAAATTATTATTTATTACTTTTAACAAAATATAAAATAAGTATTTCATATATTTTATTATATAAGGTCAACAAATTAAAAAACCATCTCTAGACTGACACAAATTCTAATGAATAACAAAACATTCACATCCTTTTAGTAGTATACGAGGTTCACTAATTACCTTTATTTTCAACATAAATCAGGGCACTGACTAGTAATCAATCTATATCCATAAATTAGCATCTTTGAGCCTTATTCCAACATTCTATCCAATGTAATGCATTTGAAAGGCCAATAGAATCAGTCCAACCAAGACATAATCAGGAACCTCAGTCCATAATTTTATATAACATGGCCTTAGTATTATATCTTAACTCTAGAAATACAATAGTAGGTCTAGAGAACCAGTCCATCCGATCCAAAACATGGACCATCTATTCAATAATTAGGAGCATTGGGCCTCTTTTTGAAATCATATCTCAGTAATTCATAATAGTGTCCTAAAACATTGAGTTATCTTCATAGTTAGCAGTGAACCCTTGGTCCAATAACCCAATAAATAAACATAAGACATGTTAATTATTCAATAATAATTTATTACATTTTCTAATATATAGTTACAATTACTAAGGCCAATATGGACACTTATAAATAATTATTGGAATAAATAAAAAATTATAGTTCCCACATAAAATAATATTGAATCCCCCCTTTAAAAATGTTGTAATTCAACAATTCAAACTAAAACAATCCACAATTAATTATTTTCCATTTACATCATTTTTATAAAATCATTGACAAATTATTACAAAATGTAGTGCACCCTTATTTTAGATCCTCATTTGAAATCCATCCATCAAATTTTTTTAATTCACATCGATGTCTATAATTCCTCTTAAAACACATCACGTTCTCAAAAATAATGATATTTATTTAAAACCTAAATGGAATAAAAATCCAAATCACATCTTTGAACCAATCTCAAATTACACATAGGAATTTCACCAAATGAACATACAATAATTTTAATTGACACCTTTTAACTATTACTATAATCAATATAATTATTATATGGTATTAATTTTTATATTCACAATATCTCATTGTTTACCCATTAAACTCACCCATTCAATAATTTTTTTTATACCCCTAGTATATTCATAACTACAATTATATATCATTGATGTACCCAAAGAGGGTTAGTGAATGGTTTATAACCTCACAGTAATTCCCAAATCTCATTCATTATCCAATGACACAAAATCAAATCAATGAGGTATAATGGGATAACAACATACACATATAATAAATCACAGTCATCATAAAAAATTTCAGACCACCTACATCGTGTTCATAGATAATATATTAGCTAAAAGGAAACATTTATTCCTAATAAAAATACATCAAACATAGTGTAAAAGAACACCCTGGGAAACTATGATTTATAGAATTTTAAATATAGGAACCCACACCCCACGTCCATTTCAGAAATACGGATGGAATCAAAATTAGATAATTTCCTTAATATTCAATTCACATAAAATATCACTCCAAATTCCTATGAATCAATGTAAAATTGACCATGGAAGATGAGGAGGATGTTGGATTGTGAATCATGTTAGAGGGGGATTAACGGGGGATAAATTTGGGATAAAAAATATGAATTTGTAGGGGGGATTGTTTAGAACTATCATTTTAATGACCCATAGGGTTTGGATACATGGTCGTATGAATTTCACCCCAACAAGATGGCTCCCATTTTCCAATATGTTCCATGGTTGTAAAATTAATTTTAAATCCCAATAAGTTTGAGAAACCATGTTGGATTTCAATGCCCAAGCCCATAATACTTTAGGATCATTCTCACATTGTTTCCAAACCATTCACCGTCCCTGAACAACACGGTTATGGTACAAGGTTACTAATAACCATAAAATATTCATGAAACAAGAACTAGATGAACATTTTCCCCTCTTATTCATTACAATCACTTTATACACTTCCAAAACATCCCACTGACACAAAAAAATTCTTTAATAAGAACAATGTAATATGATAGTGAATTTTAATAAAAGAACAACCTTAATGAATAGTTGGGACCCAGAACCTCCCCACCGTATAATAGATCATACTAGAAATGTACACCCTATGCATAAATGTTCCATAAAAACTAATGGTTGGTCCATGAGTCTGACCTGTCTATAATCATATTACAGGTTCCCCTAGAATACAGCCATCACATTGCAGCAGTAGGACCATAAAATAGTCATAAAATGAAGAAATATCCCCCAATTTGATACGAAATCCTTAACCTAATGCTCCTCAAAGGATACATAAAACATAAACTCATCACTACCAATATTAAAAAAATATTATTTTTTTTGGAAATATCATGAAACCACAACGACAAAAGTTGTATCGATAATGCAATATACTACTTTAAGATTTCCAATTTGAACACCCTTAGTCTGATACTATCGTCAACACAGGACCCAAATTTCATTGCGACATCTCATTCAATTTCGAAAATTATAATGGGGACCCAATCTCTTCATCACCAGAAGGGTTAAAATAATTTACAACCTCACAACTCAACCTACTTCAATATATTATTAGAGTCCCAATGGGTTCGTAACATATCTAAATATATCATTCACAACCTAATTATAGGTTCACTATTATGAATTGAATGAGTAAGAAACTAATCTATCCCATCAACCGACCACATGTGTACTATGATGCTACTCACCATATGCTTTATCTCACCACTATAATCTCTTAGTTTTTGCATCCTCCATCATCTAACAATACATCAATTACCTCAACTCAACTTAGAAAGCATACCAACCATGTTTCCCAACTAAAAATAAATAAATGTAAAAAAGAACACAATCCAATATATTCATCCATCCATTCCATTTATTCAACAATGAATGGAAATTCAACCACCCTCCATTCCAAGACATAGATTTGTAAGACCTATA
Source organism: Viscum album (assembly GCA_963277665.1). Taxonomy (NCBI): domain Eukaryota; kingdom Viridiplantae; phylum Streptophyta; class Magnoliopsida; order Santalales; family Viscaceae; genus Viscum; species Viscum album. The sequence continues at coordinate 1,387,415,670 of OY728126.1, read as the reverse complement.
TCAGGGTCACCATCATTTATTAAATGCACATGTAATTTAAATTATCATACTAGATTTGGATCATAACCTACCACATCCATTCATATTAACATAATGTGTTAGAATATAACCGACTAGCCAATCCTGAAGAAACCATATAATACTTAGGATGTTTTTCCCCATTCTCACCAACATATGGTTTCGTCTCACTTAAGGTATTGTACCCTCAAACAAAGTACCCATATATGTCATTCCCTAACTTATGATAAAACTCTGAAGTCAAGGAATCCACAACAATAACACCACATAATTTTAGCATATTTATCTCATTATATAAATTCCATCTATTTTATTGATTAAATTAAATAAAAACCCGATGATATATTGATAAATATAGGAAAATTTATTGGAATTGTAATGTCTTCGTTTGAAATTTTATTGTGTTCATTAAAATAATAACAACAGCTATAAAATTTTTAAAAAAAATTGGTATATCATTACTGAAAATATGATAAAATTTTAATATAGATTAAGTAAATACCTATTTTAAAATTGATTAATTATCTGTTAGTATATTAATGAAATGTAAATTTTTATTGACAGTTGTATTATTATTATAATAATTTAATGGAAAATTTATTTACATAAAATAGATTTATAGATTTATATTTCTTTGGTATAATTAAAAGATAAATTCATGAGACTGTAATTAATTATTCAAAGTAAAAAAAATTATATATCAAAAACTATTATTTTTTTGAAAAATTGATGAATTTAAATAAAAATAAAATGAAAAAAATTTTAAGGACAATTTTAATAAGATGGATTCCATTTTTGAAATCAAAACATAAAAAAAATTACGGGGATATTTTTTTCTAGTTTTGAGAAATTGATGAATTTGTGCTGAATTGTGATAAATATTAATTTATCGTATTGAAAAAATACATGAATTAATGTGTCATGGATGATGTCTTAATGAATTAATCAACCATTTTTTTAATGTGATAGTAAATTTTTATAGTACTTAGTCATAAGAATCATCAGTAATGATATTATTGATCTGGTATAATAAACAACCGAACACAATAATAAAAATCACACCTTTTCTATCACTATAAATAGCACTCCTCCCAACACCTCCTCACAACGTCAAATATATAAATCCTATAAAAATTATTCCCAATCCCCTTCCCAAGCCACATCCCCACATCTAAGATCTTCTATTCTTAAAAAAATACTAAATCCAAGTGTCTAATGTATGTCTGTAAGGAGATGATATTCAAGAGGTAATAATGATTAATATATATTTATATATATATATACTACAACAGAATTAATGTTTTGGAAATAGTATATAAGAAAAATATTACATTAAATGATACTAGATCATAATTGTTGTAAAAAATGACAATGTAAACTAATCGATTTTCCGTAATGTTTTCTCGAATGAAAAACCCATAAACTATTAATAAAATGATATATGAGTACCATTTAAATATATATATTTATATTAATATCATTCTAATCTACATCTAGTGATTTTTTCCCATTTGACATTAACTCCCATAATTATGCACTATAAAAACAAATATAAAACCATGAAACAATAACCCATAGAACAATGAAATTAAAAAATCTAGCTCATTAAAATGGAAATTAATGAACCTAATCAAATTATGAAAATCCAAATATATGTTTAAAAGTTTTTATATTCTCAAACATTTGAATCATTTAATGAAATAATATTATGTCCTATCTAAATGGAGAAATAATATTTAAGGACCTATATATTCACGGTAATTCAAGAGGGTAAAATGTCTTATAATAACCATGAAAATGATAAATCTTTATATAATAATATGGAAAAATGATATTACCAATATTTGAAAATTTTGGTCTAAATGATCATGGGAAATTATCAAAGGGCATGGGATTATTTTCATAAGGGTATAGGAAATGGTCATTATGCTAATTAATGAAAGGATGAGAAATAAATTAATAATGCTTAATAATCCACATGTAAGGAAATATGGAATTATTGAACCCACTGTACCATGAATCAAGGGGATATAATATAAGTGATTCCATGGGGAGATGCCAATATTAGAAGTCCACAACAGTTTAATTAGAAGATCTCAATGACATAGTAGAAAATACATTTATTATATCATAAATTTTAGAAAATTCATTTTTTGATTCTTGATCATCACACTCATTTATATCTAAATATTTTTTCTAGAAAAATATTTATTTCCCTTCTTTATTTAATAAGTGATTTTTCAGCAAAAACATCAAATGAAAGTATAATTTCAATAATGATGTGTCATTCCATCTATATTGTGGTATATAAATTTGATTTCCATGATGACATTATCATCATAAATATTTTGTAATTTGATATAATACTCCATATGTACTATCCTTCAAATTACGAGGTGAAAAATTATTGAATGAATAATGTAATTACATAATTTTAGTAAGATAAAAAATTCCTAATCTTTATAGACAAAACATACTCATCAACCTATTTTATAGATCCACTCTAATTAGCTCTACTCGATGAATTTATAGGTGTGGAAGAAGAAAAACAAATAGGGATGAGGAATTTCGTCTTCAATTTCAGGATGCACCCATTTTATAATAATACAATGATATAATTTTTAAGATATTACAAGAAAAAATTTAGAGTGTGTGGTAAAGTTTACCATTTAATCAATCCCTAATTCCAGAACAATATCCTAAACTCTTAATACAATGTCCACTGGGGAATTAGTGGAGCAGAAGAAACAAATAGATGAGTTGTGTAATAAGAGATTAATTCTATCGAGTGTATCTCTTAGTGGAGCCAATGTACATTTTATTATGAAGAATGTTGGATCTAGGAGAATATGAATTGAATACATAAAAAATTGTTTCTATTACAATAATGAATATATATCAACTACTATTCATTGATTATTTATTTGGTCAACTTCATTGAGATGAATATTTTTAAAATATTAACCATCGTTTTTGGTATCATTAATTACAAGTAATTAATGATATATTATGAAGACAACAGTTCAATTTTTGAATATAAATTTTGAGTTTTCAGAAATTTCATTTGGATTCACCAATGGACCCCTGGTTTTTTTGGAACAGATGAACAAAATATTGATGGGATATCATGATGTTTTTATGGTATTTATTGATGATATTATGGAATATTTTTAAAAATTATATATTCTTAGGGAAACACATGTGGATCATTATTGAGACACTTAAGAGGTATTATTTATTTGGTAAATTTAGAGTGTGTGGAATCTATCTTTAGATTTTTTTTTCATGCCCATGTTTTCTCTAATTATGGAATCACAATTGATATTATAATGAAAATGAAAATACAAGAATATCCTACCCCAATGAAAATATTCAAGGAATATAGTTCTACTATTTTAGTCAGTGATTATCATTATATCATTTAGATATTTTCCCAATTTTCTATCCCATTAAATAAGATCAGAGGTAATGGTGTTATGTTCAACTAAGAAAAAGTGTATGCAAATTGTATTGAAGAAATTAATTTTTTTTTCAATTCTATAATTCATACTATACGATAAAAAAATTATGGGCTTGTAAAATATAGTGATGTATCATTGAATGTATTAGGGTGTGTACATATAAAAATTGATAATGTTTTTCAAAATGAATCATGGAGATTCACAATTCATGATCGAATTTAGATGACTCGTGATGTTGAGATAGAATTCAGAATCATTTATTTGATAATGTACAAAGACCCAATCTCTACAGTGAATGCTTTGAAATATATACGAAATATACGAATTTTAAATACATTATTACATAGACAGAACAGATTAGGTGTTGAGGAAGATGGATTATGTTAATCAATGATTATGGTTACTTAATACACTACCAAATAGGAAAAGTATACATGGTATTAAATGTATTAGGTTGGAATAATTATGGAATTATATCCCAAGTATTGATAGAGAATGATACTCTATTCATGGATTTAGAAAATATAGATATACGAATTTTTATGGGAGGGGAATCTTCACACCCTTCTCGATTGATTATAAATCAAAAATTATTAAAAAATAAACAAATCAGTTATTGTAATGATGATAATGTTCAAAAAATTCAAAGATTTAATGAATTGAATATTGGATGACAAAATGTTTGAAGATAGAAATATGAAATTTGGAAAGTGTTTATGTGTTTCATCAATAACTAATCTAAAAAATAAACTATTAGATGATTCTCATAGTAAAAATGAGACGATAAACAATGTCAATACAAACATGTGTATATATATAAAAAGAATCTTATTTTTAGGGATAATATGAAATAGGGAATTTGTGACTATGTGTCAAGATGTATCCCCTATCAACTAGTCAAGTCTAATAGTCAAAATAAAGGCTAATTAATGGAACATATACGTATTCATATGTTGATGTGTGATCTAATTATTTTGGACTTCATCAATGGACTACTATAGACCCCCCAATAATAATATGATCTGGGTAATTTTTGATTTACTAAAAAATTTGAAAAATTTGTATTTTATAATGGAATATTTCCCCCATGAAAACCAAGAAGATCTATTTATTAATGATGTACTAATACATAATGGTTTACCACTCTTGATTTGGTATCACTGAGATCTTCATTTTATTTCAAAATTCACGAATATTATTCAGAAGTATGTCATTACTGAGTTTCATATAATTAATATTTCAGTCCCTCCAAATGATAGACAATGTGAAATGACTATTAAAATATTGAATGAGAAGTTGAAATCATTTTCACATGAGGTTCAAGTTATGTGGGATCAATATTTACCTTTTGTAATGTTTTCCTAAAAAATAGAATTCATTCATATATTCAAATGGTTTCATCTAAAGAATTATTTCAAAATAGATAGCATATTCTTAAATTTATGGATGGAATTTTTTAATAAAAACATATCAGTCCAGTAATTAATGTATAGTATAAAAATATGATAAAAATGTTTAGCATCATATTAATTCAAAAATCTATAAAATAAATAGTTATAGAGAAAACTACTTAAATGATTTGGAATTTTATGTGGGTGATCATGCCTTTCTGAATGTACCTCTATTGAAGGGTTTTATATGGGTCAACTATAATTGTATATTGATCCCCATAAAAATTAAACAATTTTTATTTATTGAGAGAATAACTAATTTACCTTTTTAATTTAAAAATACACCACGTATCTCTAAATTTAATGTTTTGTTTCACATATCATTATTAAATAAGTACATTACATTACAAAAACATGTACTCAAACTGTGATGAAATTGGTATGGAACGTGATTTTTCTTACTATGAATATCCTTTAAAGATTATTTACACTAGAGACAATTTATTTATGAATGTAACAACAAAGATCATATATGTTATTTGGATAAACTATAAAATGAATAATGAAATGTGGGAACATGGGGTTGTTATGTTAAAAAATCCACCATCAAAATTTTATAATGTAATATTCCTGAAAATGTTATAGGGAAAAAAATTAATGGAGAGAATAATATTACATAATATAATTTTGGTATATATCTTCTTAAATAAATTCGATTAATTTTATTGTTGACATTGCTAAAAAACCCTGATATACTATTAAAATTTAACACGGTTTTTTGATTAATAATGAAAACATAAGTAATAATAATGTTCTTATTAGACAAACAACATTTCTTTTTTATTTATAATGATGTTTTAGGCATCTCATAAATGAATATATGATTTATTCATATCATATAATTTGTAAATTAATTTTTTAATATTGAAAAATTCAATGTGAGTAATTATTTTTATATTAATGTTTCAGTGAAATTATATATTTAAAAAATTTATTTAAAATAAAATACATTTTTATAAAATAAATATAGAAATTACTAATTTTTACCTTATAATTATATGATAATTTTATTGGGAAGTAATAAAATATTCAGTGTGTCGTAAAATCATCTATAATATTAAAATAAGTATTTTTCATTTAAAATATCATTATAATAAAATAATACATTTCTTATGTTTTTAATTGGAATTCATAAAATGGAGTCCATTTTAGATATCTACATGTTAAAAAAATTATGGTGAATTTTTCGGATTCATCGAAAATTGTAGATTTTTTTGGGAATATTGAAATACAAAATTTTATAGTATTTAACAAATAAAATATTTATTTAGAAATTGATTATTTATATATGATGTTAGAACTGATTATTTAAAACATAAATAATATAGTTATTGTACTTATTTATAATAACAATAACAGTTTATATTCTTGAGATAAAATAAAAATACAAATGATTAAAAAATTAATAAAAAATATTTTCAACCAACTATAAATACCACACCTTTCTAATAAAGATCCTCACACCTTCTATGACTTGAATAATGTATAAATTCATCCCAATTCCCTTTTCAATCATCATTCACATGTCTAAGATCTTATGGTGTTACAAAATGATTAAATCTATGGGTCTTATGGTGGTCCCCAGAGAGATGATTTTCAAGAGGAAACATTCTCATTATTCTCATTTAATTTATTATCTTCTCATAACCTATACTCACAAAACCATTCCAAAGTATAATGGAGTCTAAATTACAATATATATACTATATTATTAATAAATTAATCGAATATTAATCAATAATTCACTTCTCTTTTTATTGTATTGTTAAAATGAAAACATTGTCCCCCGGGTGTCAATCACCACCATCATGGACCATGAGTTTTATTTATTTATTACCTCCTTCTAGGCTGGTCATAAAAAAATTATATGAATAAAAAGGGTATAATATATTTATTAAAAAAAATTATTTTTTTGAGACCATTATATAAATTTAATATTAAATAAAAAGTTACTAGCTCTGGATAGTTATAATAACTGCCTAAAAACTAATAATTTTTCATTAAATTCTTATATAATGAATCATACTCGTACTATATAATAAATAAATATATTAATAGAAATTAATATTATTTAAGTAAATTTATATCTATCCCATCTATTTATGGAAATTATATTCTTTTTAAAATGAACTACCAAAACTATTTATAAGGGAACCGATTAGAAAATCCAGACACGAACTCTCCCAAGATAATGAAATTAAACATTATAGATCATCGAAATACCCAAAAATCAAATTTCTAAAATTATATTAAATATAATCAATGTTTAATATATTCTATATTAATAAATTAATAAATTGAATTATATTATACTATACATTTAATACAATCCCACAAATTTTTTAGACATAAGGAAAGGTAACTTGTCTCAATTTAAATTTCATTTAGACTTACTTTGTATTGTGTACCAAATACATTTTATAGGGTGTACATACTACCCCATTGAAAAATTATTACAATTTATATTATATATCTCTTAAATATAAAATTTTCTTGTTTCATTTATTTGATTATTCTCTATTCTATACAATATTTCTTCATACATTGTTTACTTTGGAGAGTTTTTTTAACTTGCGAAATGTTGATGCATCATTATCCTCTACCCAATAAATATATTTTTATAAAGAAATTGATCATGAATTAAATAAATGAATGAAAAATAATTTAAAAATTTATTGAAAGTAGGTGCCTTTAGTATATAACTCCTCTATGAATTCACATTTCGCCTGAGACAATCGAGTTGGAGAAAAAATCCTAGAGTTCTGTACATACATAATTAGATAGGTGTCAACCGAGAGATTTCAACCATAATATAAAAGGTCTTTTTGGTAGTGGATCATGTTCTAGATACATGATATCCCATTATTACGAATTCCATTAATTCAAAATTCACTTATTTATATCGATGATATTTAATCAATGACACAATCTATGGATTCATTTTCATTCTCAATTTCATTGTTTAATTACATGTATATTCAGTTACATACCTTTATATATTGAATATGAATAATTGGAAAACCATCGAATATTATTGAATCTTTTTTCTTCATTTCATAACCCAGATTTATAATTTTATCATAAAATTATATTTTATTATTCCGTCCACTTGTTATGAAGATGAAGTCTTTGAATAAGTGTCAAGTAATATTATTAGCATTACATTGTTTTGTTCTATGTTCAACAACTTATGTGATAATGGAACCATGTATGTATCTATTTCTTAATTAATACTAAAATAACTAATATTTAGTGATGTTATCTCATATATATATATATATATAATTTTTATAAATTAACCATTGACTCTAGTCTACTAGTGTCATGGTTGTTACAACAGCCATCCAAGACATCATCCTCATATATCATGCACATCATCATTCTAAAAAAACATCTCAATTGTCCAAACATGTATTATAGTCTACTACATTATTTCACAAAACCATATTCATTTTATAAACTCACTTATCATTCTAAAAATTTTCCAAAGGTGGTTTATAACTCACACTTTCTAACAATTACTAACAGAGTCAATCCATTCATGGATGATTAATCATGGAAGGCCCATATTCACAATTTCCACATCACATATTCACATTTCCAATATGCCATATCATTCACACAAATATATATATATCACATGAATCTAAAATTTATTTTAAAACCACCCCGATACGGAATCCAACACTTGTCTTTACAAACCACCACATCAAAGTCCATCTTGGCCCTTCCCATGAAAAAAAAGTGATTTACCTCAGTGCATCTTTATTAGAATATTGATGTCACTAAGTCCAATCCATGATCATATACAAAAAATAGTTATTGAAAAAACTCTATCCAATTTATGAGTGTTTTTATAACATTTTCCTCATGAAATTACAACCACCACATCTTATATTTCGATAATAAGATGAACCCCCACCTTATATGTGGCAATATATGTCTCCCCATAAAACACTCTCAAACACTACCATCTCTTGTCCCCTATGAACAAAACCCAAATTATTCTTCGATATTCATTCCATCTCAAGGAACTCAGTCCTAAATGGTTTTTAGTGGACCTCCTACTATTCAGCTCCACACATACCACTCCATGATCATGATCTCCAATAGTCCCCACAAAAAGCCATATCATGTTTTGGTAATTAAGAGTAAATAAAGTACTCCATTAAGCCTCCCTAGATGATTCCATGATATTGGTAGTGATTATCAACAGATTAATGTACTCTATGAAGTTGTTGATGAACACCAGAAAAAATTATTCCTCACAAATTTCACTTCCAACATTGGGTACACATTGAAATATCAAAATTCTAGGGCTTTTAGGTCCACTAACATATCATCAAAATCAACCCACTGATAATAATCATGGGCTCCCCACTGAACTCACCACCACTTCATGAATTTTTTCCATGTAACCATGAACCAATTATTCAATTGAAACTACTTCCACTACAACTATCATGTTCTTCCTTCTTGACACCAACGATTCTAAACAAAACACAATGATCCATAACACTGATAAAAATTAAATGGTCTATTTCATAACAACACATTCAAATTTTGTTTCAAAGAAAAAAACATATTCTTAACCCAATCCATAGGTTCAATAACCTAATTGGTGTCCTAAATTCAAATAAGGGGTACACATTAGGAATTCACAATATCCATCGAGTTCTTGTACTTTTATGTGACCACACACTAATACAGGAAATATATTCCACAAGTTATATATCAGTAGGAATTAATATCATGTACACCCAACAACACAGAAATCATGGTTCATCAGTATAATAATAATTGAGGAATTATCAACAATATCAACCAATAACCCAATATTTATCATCATCAACAACAAATATGTGATGAACCCTCACCGCAAGGGTCACCTCTGTATCAAAAGTGACCATAAATTAATTGTTCACCCTAGTAATTTCCACTAAAAATCATCCAGATTCCACTATTAAATGTAACCAACATCATCATGTCAGGTACGAAAATGGACATTCCCTTTGATACCATACTTATAACTGACCACTGTCAATCAAGATCCTATATATGATAGACAATAATGAATACCATGCATTTTTTTCATAATTTGATTTCATCGACCATGCATCGATTAGACATTTTAAGAAACCACTTGTGCTTCACATTCTCTGGCACCAAAAACCCTGGAAAATCCTCCTTGCAGGGTCCCCTAGATTACCCAAGACTATTAACTCATGGTCATAACACAATTCACAACACCAAATCAAATAACAATCAAAATTATACTTCGAGACTAAACATTAAAAGGGAAACACCCTATGTGTAACACATCTAAGTCCAAAATGTCTACTAATTCCTTATACTCCGAATAACACATGTACCATAGCTAACCCCTCTCACACTTGACCTCTAAATTCAAATGATACTAGCTTCCTATAATAGCATCACATCAAATAAGGTCCATTTGATCTCTATATAAGCTTTTCACATCAAACCTGAAACAACTTACTTCTCAGGGGTGTAACTCTTTCACCCAATAAAAATCACAATTCATCTAACATGCCTAAGAAAACATTTACAATCAGTAATGCATCACAGATGTAAACACTCATAAATTGACATTTCAAGAAAAAAAAATCAATGATCCAATATACAACTCTCAACATCTCATATATCAATATTCTCATCAACAAATTAACCAAACATCATCTCAAAACCAAAATCTCATATCTCTAATGAGTGTTAAAAAAGAAAAAACCATCCATCTAGACACCAAAAACCAAAATAACCACACAATATATAACCATGTTCTCAAACTAGGGAACTGTCACCACAAAAACAAAACATACACAGGGACAAACATAATAATTGGTATATCCATAATTTTATCCCTAAAGATCACGTTATTTTTAAATTTATTTTTCTAGTTATTATTTAAAATTTTAAAACCAAATAATTCAAATTCCATACAATTTCATCTGAAGAGTCATTTTATTTACTCATTCAATAAAAAATATAATCAACCAAAAATTCAAAATAAATCATCCTTATAAAAATTCAAATATAAAAAAAATCATTAACACAAAAATAAAGTAATAATTAAGTAGATTTATCCATTGGTAGAACACTACACTAACAGAATATGAATTTCAAAAAAATATCATCCACACTAATCATTCATATGACCTATCAATCCTAAATGCCTAAAATGATACATGGATTTCACACACCCTCTATTTCTAAAATGTTACAATAGATGAAACATAAAAAATAATTAACATCACATCAAAATAAATCATTCATGGTGAAATTATCATCCAACCGTAAAAAAATTGAGATTCTATTATCATCCTGGGAACACGGGTTTTTTATCATGTGCATGGAAGTAGACACCTAAGAACAAAAAAATTGAGAATCCCTGAAAAGATCCTAGTATCTTTCCACCAAACAATAAATATTAAAAAATGTAAACCATTTGATCACACGTTGTAAAATCCCCTACCAAATGGCCATTAAAAATGGTTTCCTATGAGTGGATAAAACATGACAATAAAAATGACTTCTCATATTCTAGAGGTTGTCAACTAGTATCACATGTTAGTGAAGTCACAGTAAAGACACTATAACCCATTATCAACATAAGGCCATATACTGGATAATATAAATATTGAATGGAAACAATCTAAACCAAACATGGTCATTACAGACCAAAATCAAATATGTATACATATACCTAATTTTAAAAAAATATTAACGATACACATAATTCCTTATAGTCATTAGAAAAATTCATAAATAAAAAATCCAATAACATCCCAATCACAGAACCACACCTCAACTTTCTCCTGACATCCCATTCTCCAACCCATCAGGTTATGAAAAACCAAACAAACAGACATAACTTAAACCATTACTAGAAAAAAAATGTAACATCTCATTGGGTATCTAATTTCTATGGCTTCTCGGGGAGAGTGTGTGTAAAACTCAGTTGGCGAACACCAATGGTGTTTAAGGAAATATCCAATCTATTTTATCATATATTCAAATAATCATAGAGTAATAGATAAAACAAATAAAAAATAATGTTTTTATCACATTTATCAAATTATAAAATAAATGTTTCATTTTTCTTGTTCTCAATGGTTAATGAACCTACTAAACACTTTCTAATTTTAGTTGAATACTAACACAATTGAAAATGGGTCACATCATTTTAGTTACATATGGGATTTATTAAATTAAAAAAAATAATCAACGTATCTCAGAGCCTAAATATGATAGTCAATAAATGTACATAAATTAGGGGCTTATAGATTTAGTTAGACATCCTAACGAATGAGTCGATCCACAACACTAAAATAATTAGTTCAGCCCAACCAAATTTGAAAACTCATTCCATATGTTTGGATCTAATAGAATCAGTCTGACATCATTACATAAGTAATAAAATGGTGGGTCCAGATCATTTGTACCACCCAATATAAACAAGTAGAATCATTTTATATGTAAATTTTATAGAAACTAAATCCAACATTCTTACTCAAACATAATTTGGTGGGCCCTAAAATAACACTCTAGATATACGAGTCAATGTAGAGCCTAGGATAAAAACCTAACTCATACAACATTCAACAACAACGTTCCCCCATAATAATTAATCATATTTATACATATATTATCAAAATTACTATAGTCAATTTCGGCTCATAAAATAAAATCATGGCATAAAATTAAAATCATTATTCCCACTAAAAACATATTGAATTTCCCAATTAAAAATAAAGTTCTTCGTATTTGAAAAAAAACACCCAAAAAGGTTTATATTATATATCATACCATTTCTAATAGTCAGTGTCTTATTTTTAAAAAAAATGATGATACCCTAATTGAATATTCAAATTTGGAATCCATTAAGAACTCTATATTAAATCACATTGAGGTCCACTCCTCCTCATTAAAAAATCACAACATTCAATCATCATGTTCAAAATTTAAATCCAAAACTAGATCAAAATAAAACACACTTCCATTTATACATTTTAAAATCCTATAAGGTATTTAGAAAAATATAATACCGATTTTTGAATTATATCCTTTTATCCAATACCATATATAATTTATAAATTTCAACTTATTCGTTTTCACAATCACCATATATCAATGTTTACCCCTTGAACTCACTATTTTCCAATGGATTATCATACCTCATTGGTATAATTATGTCCAATTTCAAATCAATAATGAACCCATAGCAGTCCATAATTAGTTTAAGACCTCACACTACTAACAAAATCACTTTTCATGGCCACAGAAAAAAAACATAGAAAATAAATATAGTAGAACAGCCACATAAATATATAACTCATCATGACTATTTGAAATATATTTAATACTAGTATATATGACTTCTCATCGAAAAAAATAGTTATTTCAATCTGAAATTACCTAATCCACCATGGTGATGAACAATCCAGAAAAAAATGGTTTTGCGCTTCAGATGAAAAGGAAACCACACACAAATACTCAGCCATAAAATTGTAAGAAATATAGTAAAATATATACCCAGAGCATCAATTAGAACTAAATAACACTAAAAAACCCAAATAATTTAAGGGGAATAACCAATGGATGAGGAATGGGATTCTAGTTGGGAACCTATGAGTATGTGGGTAGAATGTGATATAAATTTGAATTAGAACCTTTAATTAACAAGATAAAATTGATAATTACCACAATTTTAATATCCTTCATTCATTATCTGTATGGTTGGCCAAACTGTGTGCCAACCGTTTGGCTCCCTCTATCCAATATGATATTGGGTTGTACAGTTTCCTAGGATTCCCTCACAGTTTTAAAAACTATCTGATTACCATGTAGGATGGCTCATTATAAGAACCAATGGTTTTCGGTTTATCATTACATTATTTCCAAACCGTCAACATATCTTCTCAAGACCTCAATGTTATAGAAAAATGTTACTAAAAACTATTCACAAACCATGAAACATGAATTGCATGTCCATTTCTTCCTACATTAACATCATGAACTCTTGAGACACTCTTAAAAAATCCCACATACCCAGGATACATTTCATTATCCTGAAAATAAGGAATTTTAAAAGAATTTCAAAAAAACCAAAAACCCATCATTACTGTCCAATATCATACAGTGGAATTTCATAACGGTGGATCATGTAATATACCATGTTTTTTTAATATAAGACTATGTTTGACATCACACATGATATGCAACACTGATTTTTAAATAATGATGATTTGTTATTATTTAAATGTGATTGTTATTACCAATCTGTTAAATTTTGGTGAATGAAAAATATTAAACATATTATGAAATAAATAATTGTATTACACATTTCAAAAGTATTAATTTATTCTTTGTAAATAAAAACATCATTTTTAGTAACGTTATTTCATTAATGATAATTACGTTTTCTTTATAAAATGTGCTAATTTTTTTTATTAATGTGTATTATTAATATTTACTGAAAATATTGAAAAATTTATTAATAAAATTTAATTTAAATTTTTATTTAATAATTTCAAAAATATATTATAATTAAATTTTTATAATTTTATATAAATAATGTTTTATTAATAATTTTATTTTCTATTTATAAATTTCATAAATAAAAATTCATTTTTGATTTGAAAAAAAAATATAATTTGATAATTTTGATTTAAAATAATAAAATTTATGGGTTATAAATGGATTTTATAATTTAATTAGTATAAAAAATATTATTTTATAAAAGCCTAATATTATTGAAAAATATTTTGCATTTTTTTATCCCAAAATGATTCAAAATTTATTTCTACAATTTCAGTGTTATGAATTTTGGAAAATTCATTACATAATTTAAATTAGTGGGCCCGAATTTCGAAAATATGCCCCTTATATTTTTTACCATTATGAATAGTAACTATATTAATTTATTTTTCCATAGTAAATTGTAAATGTGGTAAATAAATTTTACAAAAAATGGTATATATTTTAAAATATATTTAAAACATGCATAAATATTGTTATATTTGTCCATTTCATTCAGACTCATAAAATTAATTAGATATCTGACCCTCTTTACATTAATATATGATTATAAACATTATAATATATTATTTAAAGAAATGTATGAAATGTCACAGTCGTGATTTTATTCACTATACTATTTTTAATGTATAGATTACTAACATGTATATTTATTTATAGTTATTATGTTAAATTTTTAGTGTCTTTTCATCAACATGATAATTGTTTTTTATTTTTTATTTAAAATATTTACACATTATATTATTACAAAGTGCTGATGCAATAATATATTATTAATGGAAAATTGAAATAAATGTTTTAAAAATTAATAAAACATTAAATAATTACTATGGACAACAATAATTTTCTATTAGAATTACAGAACATGAATGTGATAAAATATTTGGAATTATTTTATATTTTTTACAAGAATTTATTAAAATAATTTTATAAACAGTTCTAAAATGAATATTTTGACACATTATAATAAAAAATGTATTTCATAAATGAAAAATAATCAACAGAAAAAATTTATTAATCCAAGTGATTCTCATATTTTTTTTAACATTATTCATGACCCATTTAGGGTCCATATATCTATATTTGTAACAATTTTGACTCTTAATGTTTAGTAATCAACTCCATAATGGAATGATTGAATGGGTTTAATGATGTATTAAAAAATGAGGGTACCATTGTGAACAAATCTTGTAAACAAAATTTCGGATATATGATTTTTACTCATAGTCATCATACTTTTGAAATAATTTTGTTTTCATTAATTTTAAAATTACAAATAATTTTAATTATCTTTTTAAATTCATATATTTCACTGCCTCTTATAAAATTTCACATTTTCTACAATTTACTTCAAAACAAAAAAACACTTTATTTCAGGTAAGTTCTACCAAAATTCATTCCTAAAATAACTACCCTCATTCTAGATGAATGTATTTTCGCAAACTTTTTGGTATTATAACTTTTATCAAAGGAATTTATCATAATAATAGATTTTTTTAACTATGTGTTACTTAATTATTTAATCTTCCACCTTGTTCAAATATTCCATATTGTAACATCCAATGATTTGGAGAACTATTTCTAGTAAAATTAATTTAAATAAATTGATATATTTATATACATGAAATATATTTGTTTTATTCCATTACACACAACACAAGATTTATCATTCATTTCTCACAACATCTAGTTCTATTAATCCATTCTATTACAAAATATCCCATGTCTTACGAGACTAACTTGTACTATTAATATTATAATGATAATAGTAACATAGTAATAGGAATGGAATGAATGAGGGCCATTATCTATATTATTAAAAAATTAAAATCTATATATAAAAATTAATATTTTTACCAATTAATATTAAATTAATGTAATATCCAGTTGAATATAAAGGACATGTTTTTATAAAGAAAACATTTATATAAACCTAATGGTGTTTCCCACATTAAAATAAAATAATCACTATTATATAAATATATTAATGAAATTTATATGTTATATATTCAAAAAAAAATTATATTCATTCAATATGTTTGATAATATAAAGATAATAATAAATAAATTTTAATGATATAAGGTTGTATTGATTTAATTATTCATTAATAACCTTTTTATGTAAGAAATTTGTTGAACAAAATTTTAACAATATTATAGATAATATTTAAAAAATAATTACAATATTAATAAAAAATATATTTTTTTTTTGAAATGCTTTTTATTTTTAAGAAATTTTTCATATTTTGATGAATACTTAAAATATTGGATTTATTTGAAAATTGATTTTGAGATAAATAATTTATAATAAAGATATATATTTTTAATTTTTATTAAAATAAAAATATATTATATTATATCATTAATTCATAAATAGGTCATTAGGATCAATTTATTATTTAAATTGGATATAAAAAAAGTATAGTTTTGAACAATTTACATAAAAATCAACTTTCCTGTTCCAACTGAAATTTTTTTAATGAAATAATTTCATCCACATATGTGATTAGAATTTGAAAAAATGTATTAAATGTTATAAAAATAATTATATTATAATTTCTATTAAGATAACACTAGTATTTTACATCATCATTTATTGAAATCAATTACAATTAATTATAGCTGCCAAGGTAAAAATAAAGTTACATAGTGAATTAACACTAACCACAAGGGGACAGAAGACCTGTAAACATTATAAAAAATCATTGGTTTTCCATTTTTCACCCATATAAAATCTATAGTATAAATTTTTTAATATTATAGTATTATTATTTCATGGGGATCTCACCATACTATTTACCATGTTATAATAACAAGAATTTTGTTCCTCTACAGTTAAAAGGAAATCTGTCTCCCCATATATTGACTCCTAATAAAATATTTTGATAACAAAATATGTATCTTAAATTTTGTTCTATATTTTTTTCTAATGTTTTTCCCTAATATAAACATATATCCCTTAAGTGGGTAATGAAATCATAGTTAATATGTATGGTGGTATACCATCTCACCAAACAATGTCATTAGGTTTTCCATTACCACCACTCAAGGTAGATAATTATGTTATTATAATATATATATATATTTTTTACAGTTTTTATAATTATTATATGACTCATATATTAATTCATTTCTTTTTTTATAGCATGATTACATTATTGGTTGACATGTGGACTACTATATCTTCAATGTGGTTTGATTTGTTCATGATTTACATGTGTTTTATCCCCAGTTTATGGTATATACCAATTAATTGATGATTTTCATGGTTTTAAAGTTATGGGTGATGAATGAAAGAGTCAGGAGAACTTTGAATGATGTTTTCAGTCAAAGGTGAAGTCATACTGACGTCGCACAGTTTGTCTAAACCATGAAGCAAAACCATGCGTAGGTTGTATTGGAGGCAGTAACCTCCACACTGGTGACTCACGGTTTGTCTAACCTTGCTGCCTAAACAAGCCTGGAGTGTCTGTCGAGCCAGTGGCTAACACATGTTTAGCGTACAGTTCATCTAACCATTCGGGAAAACCATGCAGCCACATAAATGAGATCCTAAAAGGTGGATATGACACGTTTTTGCCTCTAAATCGATCGTTTTCTCTCCTAAGTCTCTCTAACTCGGATTTTGCTTCTCCTATGGTCTAAGAGGGTTCTCACAGCATTCCAGAGGTGATTCAAATGATTCTCTTGGAGAATCAAAGTCGGATTCTTGAGGTAGGTGAATGTTCTTCATCTTTCCTATTTGGTTTCATAGATCTACATAGATCTGCTTCTCTTTTTATCTCTATTTCTTATATCAACCCCTGTTGTGGGTAGATATAAGTGTGTGGATGCCAAATATGATGTTATTTTTTCTTGGTCTTGCTAGGAGAAGAGATCTATGGTGGGTTTTTGAAGATACAACCTGGTTTTCTTGCACGTTCTTCGTTTGTTGTGATTTTTTTCAAAACCGTAAAGGTATGAGGCTTCGCTCTCACCTCCTCTTCTAAGAATTTATTAGAACATTATAAAATTGGTTTATTTGAATGGAATTTATTGTGAAAAGAATAAAATAAATATTCATTAGTGATTATATATTGTTTTAGTGAAATTATGAAATCTTGGTGAATTGTTGTGCAAGTGATTTAGATTCTTGAATTTAAAATGTTGATTTTAAAATATGGATTTTACGAAATTGTAAATGGTTCGATGAAATATGGGATTTCAATAAAAAGGATGTTTTATTGAAATAGTTTGAGATTGAAAAGAATTTGATTGAATTGATTTTCAATAAAAAGGAAGTTTTATTGAAGTGGTTTGGAATTGGAATGGTTTTCCATTGAAATGGTTTTGATGGAAATGGTTTGCAATGAAATGGTGTTTTTATTGAAAGAGTGTTTTGGCATGATTGATGGGAATATGTGGTGTGTGTTCTTGTTGCATGTATGATGACTGGTTTAAATATGACCTTCTTCTCGATGCCAAAGTTTTAATGGAACATGGTAACTATATGTACAAATTTTGGTTGAAATGTGACCTTGTGATCGGTGCCAAAGGTTTAATGGAACATGTGAAATATTTACCTTGTGATGACTTGGTATATCGACAAAAAAACTGCTCATGAGTATGGAACTATCATAACGAAGCAGGAATGGTTGATAGTATGGGTTGGGAAATGGTTGGGTATGCCAAAATGGGATTTCTATAAAATGGTTCTAAATCTTGTTTAGTTTCTTTTCTAGAAAAATAACTTACTTGAAATTTTTTTTATTTTCCATTTTAATGTTTTTAGATATATTTGGTTTTGGGAAAATTGTTATTATTTAGTTGTAAACTTCTTTTGGGAAAATGTTTTATATAGCCTGTTTTTATATAAATGTTTATTACTCTTCTATCCTAGTGGAGTGAGTAGGGAAGTCATTTCGGAAACCTACTGAGTTTTATACTCACCCCTGCATTGGAACTTTTTTGAATTTGCAGATATCCCGTTCTGGAATACAGGTAAAGGTAAATAATATTATTATTAGTGGCTCGTGGTGATGTTTGGGAGATGTTGTGGAGCTTGGAGCTTGTGGAGCCTATATTCGTGGTGTCTTTTGAGGGTCTTGAGTTCTTCATCCACTATGTACATTGATGCTTGGTTTGGTCTCCCGCTATTGTGTACGTGATTTGGTTTGACATAAATGAATTTTTTTAGTTTTCAATCATATGTTCATGCATTATATAGTGAATGTTTGGTTATGGTTGGTTGGTTTATGGGTTATTTAAGGGTAAATATTTCCCAAACATGTATTTGAATCCCTTCAGCATTTATTTCTAATCTTTGACATCTTGTAAATGTCTCTTAAGGCCTAGTAATTACTCTTTGTACTCTCAAGCCAATGAGAATTGGCGGGACATAACAAATGGTATCAGCTTGTTCAGTCCATGACTAACATGTAGTCATCAATGTTCCTAGTCTTGGAGTTGAAATTCCCTCTTGTCTATTCTTTGGGTTGAAATCCTAGACCAGAGTAGGATTGTCGGAAAATGAAAAGTATATTATAAAAGGACATAGCTAACCTGTTTATGTTGAACGTCACGTTTCTAGGTTGTTGGGTACAAAAGTGTTTTTGATACACATTTAGAATGTTGGAAATCATATTGTCATGGGTTTATCCAATGAGATGATCATGGCATGAATTTTAGAGGAATTAATTTCCAATAGGATTTCATATCACATTGTGAGGAATGACTTATGATTTTTTAAAAGGTGAAAATTTTTGAAAAGGAAAAAATGCAGTAATTGTTTTAAGTGAATGATTCGGAAAATATGATATTTGTTGTATTTTGATAATGGGTTGATTTTCAAAAAGGCATGTTGAATGTTTTAAAAAATATTTGAACATGGAAAAAGGATGTTTTAAAAAACAATGTTGTGATTGTTGATGAGATATAATTTTAAATGCTAAGCCATCAGTTTCTAGGGAGTGAGATTGACGGAGAATGTTGTTGGTTTTGAAAATGGCACTCGATTGGCATCGTCGAAACCAACCCGAAGAAGCTGTAAAGAATTTGGTTTCTCCAGAACCATGGGTGATCCAAGAGCAGGATCAGAGTATGGTCTAGGATTTTCATGATTAGGATAGAGGGAACCAGAAGAATAAACCAAGGCATGTGAATCATAGCATCCAGTTCATGATATAGAATCCAGTAAACGTTCAGGGTGATGCTGAACCAGAAAAGGTGGAGGTGTGGCTAAGTAAGATGAATCATATCATTGATTTCATCATCACACCATCAGATCTCAAGGTCATGTTGTCAATGTATATACGTGAAGATCATGCATATCATTGGTGGTATTTAGCAGTGTCGGCTAAATTGGATGAAGGCCTTACATGGGGGGATTTTGAAGAATTCTTCAACAAATAATTACATCCCCACGCATTAATATTCCAGAAAATAGCAGACTTTTTCAGCCTTAAATAGGAGAGCCTCTTTGTCAGAGAGTATGATTCTATGTTCATGAATTTATTCATTTTTCACCAGAGGTTGCATCAATTTTGTCCTTGGATGCACGCATCGTTGAATTGGGGATATACAAAGAGATTCGATCAATGATTACGGTGACATGTATTATGGATTATAAAAAAATGGTGAACAGAGCAACTGTTGATGAGCGTGATATCTCAGGATCGATAGGAGGAGGAATGTTGATACCTACAAGATATGGTGGGAACTCTACCACTGGGAACTAGAAGAAAAGGGACACCTATTTTCACAGTGCAAGTGGAAATAAGAAACATACAGAGGGATATGTGAACAGTCCTCCATGACCCCAGAGCAAATCATGTTGTTTTCAATGTGGTTTGGAAGACCACATAAAGAGGGACTGCCCGACACAACCTCGAGCAAGTCACAATTTCATGAAAATGGGGCATCTACAGCGCTATTGTAGAAATTATTCAAGGTCAGGTGTGTGTTACACTTCCTAGTCATCGCAAGCATCGTATGCATCGAGATGAAAATCATAGTGGATTCAGTCTTGTCAGCATAACAGATCTATCCATGGTTATTACTTAAATACCATGACTTCTCAACCAGGGAAACCTCAGTAGGGAAACAAGGAGAATAGTATACTGACGAAGAAATATTATGGAGGTGAGCAGATGATTTTCAATGATCATGGTAAACCATCTACACTAAAAGGAATGATTCTTTTGAATTCTACCATTGTTAAAATGTTGTTTGATACTAGTACATCACTTTCCTTCATTGCTTCTCGTGATGTTGACATGCTAATTTAAAAACTGGAAATGATGCCTTCTGTTTTGAAACTGTAAACTCCTCTTAGTAAAAGATATTGTCCAGCCTTTTTGTGTAGAGAATGTTCTATAACTATTGATAGATCTGCGTTAATATAGGACTTCTCAATACTGGAGATGAATTTCTATGATGTAGTCATGGGTATGGATTGGTTGACAATGTTCAAGGCTCAAATCGACTGTTATAGGAGAACAATGAGTTTCCTGACAGAGGAAGGCATCGAGTATCTCTTTGGAGGAGAAATGATTGTAAAGAAGTTTGAAAAGAGATTTTTGGCACCAATGGTGGGAATGATATCTTATCTATTATCATCATTGACTGTGGCCTCAAGGGAAGAGATCAGGGAAAATAGTTTTCCAACTGTCGTAGATCAATTTCCAGATATCTTTCCCATGAACTTCTTAGGGATAACACCTATAAGAGACGTGGAGTTTACGATTGATCTCCTTCCATGGACCAATCCAATTTTTCTTCCATATTATAGGATGGAACCAACAGAGTTTTGGGAATTGAATGTTCAGTTAGAGGACCTAGAAAGCAAAGGGTTTATTCAACAAAGTACATCTCCATGGGTAGCACCGGTTTTGATTGTGAAGAAAGAAGATGGAACTCTTTGTCTGTGTGCTAATTATCGTAAGCTAAACGAAGTTATGATAAAGAATATATATCAAATTCCACGAATTGGTGATCTGTTCGATCAATTAAGGGGAGCTCTGTGGTTCTCCAAGATTGACATGCTATCAGGATATCACCAATTGCGAGTTCAGAAGGAGGATATTCCAAATACTTCTTTCAGAAGTAGATATGGCCACTATGAATATTTATTCATGCCATTATGTATAACAAATGCACCACCGGTCTTCATTGAATTGATGAATCAGATATTTCAACAATATCTAGATTCTTTTGTTATGGTCTTTGTGGATGACATTTTGGTCTATTAAAAAAAGGGTCGATCATGAGGTGCACCTGGAAACAATGTTACAAATTTTGAGAGATCATCTCTTATATTAAAAATCATCAAAGTGTATAATTTGGATATAGGAAGTATGTTTCTGTGGCCATGTCATTTATGAGTATGGCATTTCTGTTGATCCTTAAAATATAAAAGTTCTTATATCTTGGAAACCACTGATGAATGTGTTCGAGATATGAAGTTTTCATATTCTAGTTGGTTACTATTAAGGCTTTGTGTGTGATTTCTCATGAACATCTTCAACAATGAAAGCTCTTAAAAAGATGAATTCACCATTCCTATGGATTGAAGAATGTTAGAAGTCCTTTAAAAAACTGAAAGTTCAGATTACATCAGCACATTTCATGATTTTACTAGAATTAGTACAAGGGTATGTGTTGTATTGTGATGCTTTGGGATCAGGTTTGTGTTGTGTTATCATGCAAGGAGAAACTTTGGTTGGTTATGGTTCAACGAAGTTGAGGGTTCATGAGAAGAATTACCCAACACATGATTTGGAGTTAGCTATAGTCGTCCATGATTTGAAACTATGGAGACATTATCTATTTGTTGAGAAATTTACTATGTTTACAGACTAAAAAAACATAAAACACATTTTCTCATAGTGAGATTTGAATCTGAGGAAAATAAGGTTGATGGAGTATCACCAAATTTTTGAATTTGACATGATGTACACACCGGGGAATGTAAATTTTGTGGCAGATGCATTAAGTATAATGTCATATGATTAGTTGGAGAAAGAAGGTTCATATGAATGGTAGTTAATGCATGTCTTATCAAACAAGAATTTGGAATTTCAAGACCGATGTGATGTTTCAGTTTTCATTTCATCTATGCTCGTTCTTGATCTAGTAAAAATGATCAATGAAACATAACCGTATGATGTAGAATGTTTGGTTGTATGTTCAAAACTCAATGGTGGGGAGACCATTGCCGGCTTGAAAGTTGATGGGGGTTACGTTTTTTTTTCAGAGATCGAATGGATGTACCTATGGGTTTTCAGAAAAAACTCTTTCATTCTTACCACCATTCAAGATGGGTTGTACATCCAGGTACACAAAAGACGTATAAGGTGATAAAGGCACTGTTTTGGTGGAGCAGCAAGAAAAGGAAGGTGGGTGAGTTTTTCTCGCTGTTCTTAACTAGGTAGGAGGTTAAAGCAGAGCATGAGAGACAAGCTAGTATGATACAATATGTGTCCATCCCAGTCTGGAAATGGGATCAGATAGTAATTTATATTGTTACAGGTCTTCTAATAACGGTCTGGAAACACGATTCCATTTGGGTGATAGTGGATCGTCAATCCAAGTCAGCCCATTTTATCCACATTCCTGAAACTCATACGGTGGATGATCGGTCAAAAATTTATATCCGAGTTGTGGTAAATAGGCATGGTGCACTAGTGTCTATAGTCTCATATAAAGATCAGTGGTTCACAACTCGTTTCGAGAAATCATTACAACATGCCATTGGAACTCGATTCACTATAAGCATGACATATCATCCTCTGACTGATGGGAAATCTGAGCAGACGATGAAAATATTGGAAGACATTTTAAGGGCTTGTGTAATGGATTTCAGTGGCACATGGGAGGAGCATATATACATAGTGGAGTTCTCATACAATTATAGCTATCAAGCCTCGATATGCGTGGCTCCGTTTGTAGAATTGTATGGGTGTCCTTGTCATTATCCACTATGCTGGGTGAAAATAGGTGAATCTTCAATAGTTGAACCAAGCCATGACTAGGAAACAATAGAGAAGATCAATTTTATTATAAATGGGATGGATAAATCTCAGAGTCATCAGAAATCTTTTGCAGATCATAGTCAAAGACTGTTGTCGTTCGTTGGGGCTGATCATGTCTTCTTAAAGATCTCTACAAGGCACGGACATTGTTGTTTTAGGAAGGTTGGAATGTTATCTCCTAGATACATTTCCCCTTTCGTGATACTGAAATAGGTTGGAGAAGTGGAATATCGGTTGGAATTACCACCACTGTTTAGTTTGGTGCATAAGTTATTCCATGTATCTTAGTGGAAAAGGTATCTTCCAGATCCCAACCATGTGATCAAATGGGATCATGTTGACCTAGATTTGGATGCTTCATTGATACATATCTTAGTACAAAATGAAGATAGGATAGATAATGTATTTCATTGAAAATTCATAGGTCTAGTGTGGGTTTTATGGAATCATGGTCAGATTATGGAAGGGACTTGGGAACATGAAAAGAACATGAAAAAGAAGTCGATGGAACTCTTTCAATTGGGTGAATGTTTTCTACATTCTGAGGAATGAAATACCAATTTTGGTGAGAATTTAGAACCCTTGGTTTCTAGTATGTAAAAATTACATGATTATTTTCATGGTTTTATTGTTATGGGTGATGAATGGGAGAGTTGGGAGTACTTTGAATGATGTTTTGAGGCAAAGGGGAAGTCGCACGAACGACGCAAAGTTTGTATAAACCATGTGAAAAAAGTGCATAGTTTGTCTTGGAGGTAGTAGCTTCCACACGGTTGGTGCACAGTTTGTCTAAACGTGTGTCCAAACGGTGTGTGGAGGGTCGCTGAGGTAGTGGATAACACACAATTATTGCACAGTTTGTCTAAC
Organism: Viscum album; assembly: GCA_963277665.1. Classification (NCBI taxonomy): domain Eukaryota; kingdom Viridiplantae; phylum Streptophyta; class Magnoliopsida; order Santalales; family Viscaceae; genus Viscum; species Viscum album. The sequence goes on along the minus strand of OY728126.1, from coordinate 1,387,390,305 downwards.
CATGCGAGAAAACGACGCGGCCACATAAATGAGATCCTATATTGGTGGATCTCACGCGTTTTTTCCACTAAGTGTATTGTTTTTCTTCCTAAGTGGCCCTAACTTAGGATTTTTGCTTCTACTATGGTCAAATAGGGTTCTCCAATCATTCCAAAGGCGATCCAAAGGCTTCTCTTGCTGAATCGAGGCTAGATTCTTGAGGTAGGTGACCGTTCTTCAATATTCTTGTTCAATTTCTTATATCTACATATATCTATTTCTCCTCTTCTCTTAGTTTCATAGATCTACACCCATTATGTGTATATCTAAGTGTTTGGATGCCATATATTATGGGATTTTGTCTTGGTCTTGCTATGAGGATAGATCTAATGTAGGTTTTTGATGAAAGAACTCGGTTTTCTTGTATGTTTTTCGTTATTTGTGGTTTTCGTCAAAACCCTAAAGGTAGGAGGCCTCGCTCTCAACTTATATTGTTATAATTGATTGGATTAGTTTCAAATTGGTTTATTTGATTTGAATTGGTTGTGAAAAGGATATAATAAATCTTATTTAGTGATGATTAATGGTTTTTGTGAAATTGAGAAATCTTTGTGAATTATTGTGCAAGTGATTTGGGTTATTGAATTTAGAATGTTGATTTTAAATTTTGAATTTTCTAAAATTGTAAATGGTTTGATGAAATATGGTGTTTTAATAATAAGAGTGTTTTATTGAAATGGTTTGAGATTGAATTGACATTTATGGAATTGGTTTTCAATAAAAATGGAGTTTTACTGAAATGGTTTGGAATTGGAATTGATTGGAATTGAAAACGTTTTTATATAAATGGGTTTTAATAAAAAGGTGTTTTTATTGAAAGTGTGCTTTGGCATGATTGATCGGAATATGTGGTGTGTCTTAATGTTGCATGTAGGAGGCTTGGTTGAAATATGACATTGTGCTCGATGCCAAAGGTGTAATGGAACATGGTAACTATATGTTCATGTCTTGGTTCAAATATTACCTTCTGGTCAGTTCCAAAGGTGTAATGGATCATGGGAAACAATTACCTTGTGACGACATGGTATATCGATTAGAAACCACTCATGAGTATGGAACTGTCATCATGAAGCATTCATGTTTGGTTCCACAGGTTGGGAAATGGTTGTGTATGCCAAAATGGGATGTTTGTAAAATGGTTCTAAAGCTTGGTTTGTTATTTTCCTGGAAGAATACCTCAATATAAAATTGGTTTATTTTTCATTTGAATGGTTTTGGTTATAAGTAGTTTTGGGAAACTTGTTTATATTTAGATATAAACTACATTTGGGAAAATGTTATATTAAAACGGTTTTTATATAAATGTCGGTAACTATTCAGTCCTAGTGGTGTGAGTAGGGAAGTCATTGGGGAAACCGACTGAGTTTTATGCTCACCTCTGCATTATCACTTTGGTGCTTTTACAGATTTCATTTCCCGGATACAGGTAAAGGTAAAGCATCTTATTGTTAGTGGCCTATGGTGATAATTAGTAGATGTTGTTGAGATTGAAGCCTATGGAGCATGGAGTCATGGTGTCTTTTGAGAGTCTTGAGTTGTTCATCCTCTGTGTACTTTAATGCTTGGTTTGGTCTTCTGATGTTGTGTACTTGATGTGTTTCGACATAGAAGAATTTTTTTATATGTCATTCATTTGTTCATGAATCATGTAGTGAATGTTTAGTTATTAATGGTTTATTTATGGGTTGTATACTAAAGGGTAAATCGTCCCCCCAACTTGTATTTGAAACCCTTCCGCATTTATTGTCTCTCTTTCGTGTCTTAGGGATGTCGCTTAAGGCCTAGTAATGACTCATTGTACTCTCATGACAGTGAAAATTGGCGGGTTATTAAAACATGTAATGTATTAAGGATGATATTAAAAATTATATTTCATAAATTTAATATTTATTATATTCATGATATAATTATATATCATTAAATTTATCATATCATTTCTTTTATTCCATTTCATGTAATGAAAAAAGTGATAATGTTGTTTGTGGATGTGTTGACAATGGCCTCCTAGAAGCGATGTGATTCTTCCTATTTAGTGACCAAATCATAGAATGATATATATATATTTTTTAATTTAAATAAAAAGTTATTTTTTATATAATTATAATTATATATTGAAAACATTTTGTTCACATCATTACATAATTATCATTGAAAAATTGGATGTTCACTCCTGCGTATGTAAGGCCTACCAACTCTATGATCATCATGTTATTTGATTTTTCATATCCATATTTAATGTTTCATTTCAAAAGTATAATTCATATGAAAATCAACAATTTATATCATATTTATTATTCCAGATATTTTGAAATAAGTACCACATTGACCACTATCATCCTATCTATGTCGATTTTGAAACTTAAGATGAATATGGTCAAAGAATATGACATTAATATTATTCACTAAGTAATTGATTATAACATGTTTATATGTTAAATAAATATAATAATAAACATGGAAAAAGTATATTAATCACATAAACAATTAATACAATTGTCTTATTTAAGAAGATATAGGACAAGCATGACCAATCAAACTCATGTTAAGGGGTTTCATAACTTGATTTCCACTTATAGGGTTAAAATTTTGTTTTATCGATTATGTAATGCCAATAATATGTTTTAAACGAGATATTATTGAATTTTTATATATTTTCTATTTCTTTTATTTGATTAAAATTTTTCTTGTATAATTATTTCACTGATTTATTAACACTCTAACAATAAGATATTTTTATGGCATTTTCATGTCACATTTTCTCATCATTGTGATAAATGTCATATTCAAAATTTACTTATTTTTATTATTTTATGTTATACCACTTATGATATAATTTATTAAGACATATTTTATCAAAAAAGTTTAATTGTTTCATGTAAAGATTGATAAATTTGTGTATTCTAATTCAAATGCTACAGTGTTTTTTAGTGGTTTCATAATTCAATTTTTATTCTTGGGTTAAAACATATATTTTGTTGAATATGTTATGTAAAGAATATGTGTGATATTGCATCTAATTATTTTATTTTTCATTTCACAATTTATTATTTGAAATAAAATTTTCACACATAATTATTGGATTTATTTATTCCCACACCAATTATGCAATCATTAATGAATTATAATCAAAGTTAATACATCTGTGGTAGAAGATGATTATTCACCACATTCTGTTATTTGGAATATATAGATCACATGAATGTAGATTATGACTATTACAGATGAATTTATGATATTTTAACAATCCATTTTATGGTCTCTCCTTCACGGGGATTATAATTTCATTGATATCAGGGCGTTAACGGATTTTGGTCATAATTTTCATTATTTTAGATATTTTCTTTTCCATTAACCAATTTTATTTTATATGGTATATATAATTCCACATTTATAGATTATATCAAGAATCTCTTAAATTTCATCATATTATTTGTTTCATTTAATGATCTTATTTCGCGAGGATTGTGATTTAAATTCTTTAATGTGGTATGTGACACTATGTAATGTTTAAATATTATTTTTTACAAGAATTTTTTAATATATTTTATGGGAATTTACATTAATTAATTTAAAAAAACCATTGTTGATAATTATCCACCACTATGGATATTTTGTATTGATATCATCCTCATTATTTCTATAGATGGATTTATATTTTTATGGAGTTTATTATGAAAACAATTTATTTTTCATCGGTTGATCTTGTTTAAAAGAGATTACCGTGGAACCCAATTATTGTACATGGGTTATCCATGTTTCCATGTTATTTTTATGAATATCATTTCTATTTCCATTTTTTAATTTTTTTCAAGTAAATTTTTAAGGAACCAGTTTCTTTTCCAGAGGATAAAATTGATTCCAATATATTGATAAAGATAATTTTCTCATTTCAATTTCTTAATCTAGTTTTAATGTTATTATTTTGAAACTTATTATTTTAAATGGGATACCCATGTTTCAATGATACTTTTAAAAAAACCCATTTCATTTTTATGTGTTAATCATTTTCAATGATATTCTAATAAAACCAAGTTTTTTTTCAATGGGTTAATCTTGTTTCCAAAGGATTGACATAAGAATGATTTATTTTTAATGGTATTATAATGTTATAATATAATAATGATTGTTTCTATGTGTTTTTTGATGAATTTTGTAATTATTTATATGATAATTTAGAATTATATGTTATTGGTGTTCCCTATATAGCTTATACAGATGGTGAACCAAATTATAGATGAATAATTCCATGGGAAATGAAAATTTTGGAATTAAGAAGTATGGTTATTTCAATTACTAGGGTTTCGATAGGGATTTAAGAAAAATATACTCAATGTTAAAAAAATATTTTTATTTTTTCTTTATGAATTTATAGTTTTAATCATGATTTAAATTTATTTCTCATGGATAATTGTATTTTATTCTAATATCTACTCCCATTTCACTATTTTCATACATTAGTATCCATGTATGGATGTGTTCGAGTTCCATTATGGTTCAATAATACACTTTATTATTTCATCAAACCCTTATTCTCTACTTATTCTCAACAATGACATTCAATTGTTAACGTTTATGGTTAAACATTATTTTTATGTGAGCTCTCCCTTCAAATGTTTCTTTTCCCGTAGGTCTTGAAAAATAACATTGAACGAGTTACATCTTGAAGATACTTCTTAGGTATAATGATGATTTATTAATGTTGAAAATTAAATATGGGTTATGTGGGAAAAATATCATTTTATTACTGGTTAATTGTTTATATACGACATTTTTTAAAATCTAAAATTTCTCAATAATGTAATTTTCATAAATAATGTATGTGATCCATGATTTCCTTCCGATGTTGTACAGTTTTTATGGACAAATGTTGGACATAATTAGTATCATTTCACCTGAGAATGTAATGTTATAGATATCATAAAAGAATCTAGGAGTGTGGTTTAGGGGCAGTTTTAGTTATTATCTCATCTCAATAGTATTTATTTATGGAATAAAAGAAACAAAAGTCTAGCAGAAGAGCGAAAAGAAAAACAAACCAAGGAGGTCTGAAATAGTGCAAGCTGAGGGCATCCCCTATCACAAGTTCCTCTCCCTCAGCCTTGAGAGTATTCCTACCCTTAAGGCCCAAAAAGACCAAATTTTGGGATGCAATGGAGGCTATATGATTAGTCACTTTGTTAACCTCGTGCCAAGTGTGAACCACCTTGATATTGCTACTCATGCTGCCTTTGCATTTTCTGAGAGTATATGCTATAGACCAGGGGATGTTGTCAGTTCCAGAGAGATCCTTAAAGAGGACCATGCAGTTTGTTTCTACTTCATCAATGAGGATATTATGTTGACAGCACAGCCTAAGGCCAGAAAGCATGGATTAAGCCTCTGCTTTGAGAGAATGGTCATTTCCATACTGAGTAGTGAACAGCAGGACGACCGAGCCGCTGGAGTCACGAACAACACCTCCTCCCCGCAAGCTTCCCTTTCTGTAGGAGCCGTCGGTATTCAGTTTGAGGCCCATGGAGGGCGGCTTCCAACAGACCCAATGACCTGCTCTAGCATTGAGAGGACTGGAGGCACCTGTAGGTCTCGGCTGGAGAGGACTGAGCATCGGGAGTTGTCGCAACCAGTCATCCATTCTGAGAAAATCCATCAATAGGAAGCGGGTTTTGATGATAATAAAATTTCCAGACGAATAAGCTCCCTCATATCTGGCTCTGTTTCGAGCATGCCAAATGCCCCAAAACCTGGCAGTTAACACCAGCGCACGAGCTTTCCTCTCCGGACTCTGTTCAGGCGCTCCCTGGAACCAGCGGTCCATGAAATCATCCGCAGAGTGAGCTTTGCAATTGAAGGCAGTAAGGTCACCGAAGAAGCTCCACACTGCATGAGCCCAGGCCCCTTCAAAGAAAAGACGGAAAACACTCTCCTCCTTAGCATGGCAATATGGACATCTGGAAACAGAGGGTATACCTAGCTTTTTGATGTTATCGTCAGTTGGCACCACACCGTTCCTGATACGCCAGGAGAGAAAGTTGAACTTTGAGGGGACTTTCTTACAGCACATGGTCTCATGTCATGGGTCTTATCTGGCATGTGAAGCAAGACTTGCACGAAAATCTATTGTAGAGAAGATCCCTGAAGTGGAGGGAGTAAACACACACTGATCAGGCCCCGTGTTCATCTCAACATTCATATAGGTTTACATTTGTTCGTTGTTCAGCACTGGGTTGATAAAGGAAGGGAACCTTCTGGCCTCCCTGAAGGTTATATGAGGTGCCGGATAGCTAGGAAAACTGAGGATAGAACCAGCCCAATTATGGTGCCAAAAGGAGAGGTCCCCATTTCCAATAATCCAACGAGACAGTTGTCGGAGGGAAGGAAGGAAGACTGCAATCATTGGACTGTATGCTTAATGATGATCATAATTTCAATTTCTTAGACACCATATTTTTTGTTTTTATATAGAGAAGATGTATATATTACAACATTGTTTTGGGAATCATTTTATTGGGATAAGGTATACCTAATACATCAGTTCTAGGAAAAATATTCCATTATATATTATGGAAATAATGGTAAATATAATGATAACATTTAGTTTTTTATGATATTTCATATTTATGTAGTGATCGTAATGATAAGCCTTATCATACAAATAAGCACATGATGAGAAAATAATTTTGTGAATAAGTTACTGATGTCACTTTAAAAGAATATCTTTTTCTTTTGGGGAAGAAATCTAGATGGTTTGTGATGACCCATGATGTCAAAACTCTCTTTAATTTAGAGGATGTTGGGGTATTTTGGAATATATGGTTATGGAATTATTTTCGTTTATCATTATATATTTCTATAGAATTTTTAAGATTAATTTTGGAATGTTTATAAACATTATGAATTATCTTACCATGTGATAATTTTTTTTTATTTGGATATCATCTATATAATGTTAGAATCACATGATTATCCCTTTTATGGTAATTTTCTACTCAAAATATTATTTTTACATCTTCATGAAAAAAAATCAATTGGAATACTAATCGTTTGTAGAAAAAGATTCTATTTTTGTTTAAATTGATTATACAATGAAATTCATATCATCAACTATGTATTTTTTTAGAATAAATAGAAATAGAATAATTTTACACAATGAAAATAATATTCAAACAAACATATTATAGCAGTACATTTAATTATTATGAACTGATATAATATTTTATCTTCCCATATTTACATTTGTTAAACATAACTTTCCCTTGATCATTAAATGTTTTTTCTCAATGGCCTGAATAACACTCTATATGTATTTACAATTTCCCCATATTCCCACATATGTTGTCCCCATGTGGAATAATAGGTATGAATAATATCTAGGTAATATTTGGGTTTTCACATTCCTTTTTTAATAGGATTATTTATTAATATTTGTTATGATGTTTTTTAATAAAACAATTCTATATATGTTAACCCATTGATAACCTAGATGAAATTGGATGGTGAAAATATTTTTATTGGGGGTAGGAGTCTACATCACAATATTTTATGAAATATATTAATTCAATTGAATTTTTTATATAGATAATTTAATTATAATTCAACTTAAATTTTATCTTTCATTACATGCAATACAATTATTTTTCACTATACACAACATCGACTTCCATTGGTGACTTATATTACACACAAGCTCATGTCTTATTAGAAAGTAATATATTATTATTATTGTGATAATTATCACATATCAATTAGAATTTATATAATTAATTATTTTAGATAAATTTTGAAACTATATTTCACAAATGTTTATAAAAATAATTTATTGGTTACAAATTAATTATAACATTAAATAATTCCCATTTGAATAAAAATGATGTCTTTTGATGAAGGAAATTATTTTCATGCAAATAATAGAATTCTATAATAATAAATTCAATTAAAATCTATTAGTGAATGATTTTAATAATTTATTTTATATTTAATCAATAATTCAGTAATTCATCAAATAAGATAGATTGGAATAATATATATATAATTCAAATTTTATGTAAAAAAAATTATTTTTTATGGCAGTGTAACGGCCTTTTAATCGTTAGTCATTTTTTAAAAAATTTAGAAACATTAATAAATTATATTTTACAAGATAATCATAATTTATGAATTTTTTATATATAAAATAATTTGGGGGAATTTCGGGATCATTTTTTAATAGTTTCAAGTCTTGATGAATATTGAAAATACTAGATTTTAAATGAAAACTGATTCTTCATCTAAATAATATATAGTGATAAATTATATTTTAGAATAAATTAAATTAAAAATTAGAACCATTTTATATAATTTATATAGTTTAGTTAATTGGAATCAATATCATTTTTATGTTAGAAAAAATAATATTACAATATTTCAAAATCATTACATTAAACATTTTCATTTGATGTTTAGTTAGTGGGATTTTTTTAAATTAATGTATATAAAAAATGAAATTAAATATTGGAAAAATGATTTCTTACTTATAAACATAGTAATTTCTAATTTATATTATGTTCATATTATTTTTTTAATTAAAATTCTAGTGACTGAAATGAAAATTAATTACAACGATTTATATAAAAATCAGTTTTCCTAGTGGTTAAACATTAATTATACAAGGGAAAATGACCTGGAAACTTGTACAAAACCAATTTTATGGAAATATTTATACCATATAACAACTTATATATATTTTTTTCCTTATTATATATACATTATGCAAGAAATACCTCTATATATTGTTTGTCATTTCATATTTATAAGAATGTCGGTATTCCTCCATTAAAAAAATGAACTCACCTGCCCCCTTCATCAGACCTATACATCCATTTTTCAAGTCAAAAAATAGACCAAATAACCTCCCATTATACCTTATATAATAATATATTCAAACAATGATTCAAGAAAGAATAATAATGTAAAGACCCGGAAATTTCAAGAAATTATTTTTCTTAATTTTCTTTGGAATTTTACAAGAACGTAGTTTCTGACGACGCCTGATTCCGAGGCCCGGTGTGCTCGGAATCATTTTCCGAAGTTTGGCTTGGGTACGTTCAGTGATCGAACGAGCAGGAATATCTAACTTTTGAACTGGTGCTCGGAATCAAATTCTGAGGGCACTGATGGAACCGTAGCGCCGGTAATTTCATAGTAACTCATGTTCCGGAGTTGCGTTTACACCAGAGATGTTGATAAAAATTGTGGAAGTTAAAAATAAAAATTTAACAACAATTTTTATTTTACTCAAGTGTTTTTATCCTTTGGAAGGATATTGGGTAACTTTCCAACTTCCCTTTGTAGGTTATGTAGGAGGTGGGGCCCACACGAACCCCACCCCTTCATATTCTTTAACTCTTCAACTCCTCTCAACTCACCATAAATTAAGATAACTTAAGTTCTTAATGGGTGAGTTAAGTGTGGTTTTTCAAATTTTAAACTCTTGAAATTCAAAGGTTTTGTTGTGTTAATAAAATAAGTTAGGAACTTATTTTGATGGGTTAGAACCTTTGTTGCTTGAGAAGTTTTGGGGATAAAAGATAAGGAAAGCTATATTTTTTCATCCTCTTCGACGAAGAACACGAGGAACGCGAAGAACGCATCGAACTCCGTCAAAGAAAGCCGAGTCCTCAAAGACCGACTCCGCGACACCGATCCGCGATGCGACGTTTCTTTCCGCAACAGTTCTTCCGCAACGTCATCTCTACCCGCGACAAATCCTCATTCATTGAACCTCCGTTCGAGCAACCTCGAGGTAAGGAATTGTTTATGAAATATTAATGAACCTCATGCTACTTCCTTCTAAATTAAAGAACGCGGATCAAATAAACATTAATTTGATCTGCGATGATTATGTTGCCGGTTGGGATTTTATTTTGGTGTTCTCTTATCTTTTGAGAAAAGAATGATGAGCACGGACCAACCAATTCTGGATTGATCCGCGGATCATCCGTACATGTGGATCGATATAGGGGTTTAATTTTATTTATTTTTTTCGTGAATACCAACTTGACGATCTACGTGGATTTGAAAACCAATTGTTATCGAATAACGCAAGGGGGGCGGACCGCACAAACACGGCTGACCCTCCTTATTTCATGTTGGTTTCTTTGTGGATCGGTACGGGAAGGCGTGGTGCCGTCACACTACGCGGAATGAAGTGACAAGAAAATGCGTGGCGCCGTCGCGCCACGCCGTGAAAAGAAATAACAAGGACGCGACACTGTCGCGCAACATCAGAGAAAACGAAGACATCCGCGGACGGAGTCGGGCCACGACAAAGGGGCGCGGTGCCAACACGCCGCGCCGGAGAACCACGAAGATGGTGCGTTTCGTTTTTGACGTGCGGATTGACGGGTGATGACAAACGAGGCCGCAAGGTAATTTGGAGGCCTTCGCAGTGAAGGTCGGGTCCCTGGAGGACCAGAGACGAAGACGAAAGGAGAAACGGACCACCGGAGCGCGTCCGGTGGTCCGCGGAAGGCGGCGGCGGTGCGCCGCCGCAAGTTGCCGGCGGCGGTTTCCACCGGCATCAATCAGCGGCGAAGGGGGGGGGGGCAACCCCACCGCTCCGCGGTGACCACTCGGCTGCGGCCGACCGGTCGGGCCAGACTGGACCGCGTCGGACCGGGCCAGGCACAGCCAGGTCGGGTCGACCCGGTTCAGCCCGGGCCCAGACCCCCCGTTTTCGGACCACTTTCGGTCAAATGCCCATATCTTCAGCTGTAGACCTCCGATTGACGTTCCGTCAGCGGCAACGCGATCCTTGGATCGAGGCAGTCGTTTCGGTATATTACACTCAAGGTTTCAAATTTTTTTTGGATCGGCCGGGTTGTTTCGTACACGAAACCAACTGGGCCCTCGGAGCGGAAACGCTCGTAACATGAGTTTCGGACATCCGAATGACGTGCCGTCGACTTTTTTGAATTCCTCTAAGTGAGACGGATGTTTTGGATTACTCCGCTCGAGGTTTGGATGTCGTCGGAGTATGGTCGGATTGGTTCACTTACGAAACCAACCGGGCCCCTCGAACGAAAAAGCCAATAATTCACAGACCGGGCGTCCGATTGACACGCCGTCTGTTTTGTTGAATTCCTATTAATGAGACAGAACTTTTGGTATACTTCGCCCGAGTTTTGGATGCAGTTGGAGTATGGCCAGGTTGGATTCTACCCGAAATCCAACCGGGCCCCTGGAAATGAAAAGCTGATATCTTTCAGACCATACGTCCGTTTGACGAACTGTCGGCGACATTGGTGATCACATTGAGAAACGGTCCCTATGAGTATACCCTATGTGAGTTCGGGGTACAGTTGAGATATGGCAGGAATTAGTTCTCTCACGAAACCAACCAGGCCCCTGGGACGAAAAGGCTAGTAACTCACAGACCAGGCGTCCGATTGGCGCGCTGTCTGTTGCGTTGAGACCCCTATAATGAGGTGGTCCTTTGAGATACATCTTCATGGGACTTTGTGATACTTGGAGTATCGACCTGTAGCTCGTGGAGCGGACCCTCCTAGAGACGAGCGTATGAAGTACGGAGACCGTGTAGCCGGCTAAGACCTGACGGCTGCATGACTGACTCGACTTGGAGTGAGTCGACTAGCCCAGTGGATGGAGCGCCCGGTATTTGGCGACAGACCCACGACGGACAGAGTGCCTGGTAGTTGGCTGCAGACCCGCGGTACTCGATGGTAGGAGTACCTCATTCGACTATTAGGGGGAGCGCCCGGTATTTGGCGACAAACCCACAGCGGACAGAGTGCCCGGTAGTTGGCCGTAGACCCGCGGTACTCGACAGGAGGAGTACCTCAGCAGTTTTCTATTAGTGAGCAGTAACACGGAGTCGTGACAGGACCACTGTACACTCCAGAGACGGGACTCTTCAGCAGTTACGGTTTCAATAATGAAAAATCTTGTTTGAGCTGAGACTTTGACTTTTGTGTTTATCTAATGATTGAGATGGGTCACTTGATAACTTAGGTATATGTATGGGCATATACCTGGGTAGTGGTTATCCGTTGATTTCATTATCTTTGTGTTACCTCATGATTGAGATGGTTTGCTTGATAACATAGGTATATGTATGGGCATATACCTAAATAGAGGTTATCTGTTGAGATCTTATTTGTGGTTAACCTTGTTGGTTTTAGTGAGACCTTGAGGGTCTCAGGGTCCATACTGAGTATCGTTAAACTAACCCCTGCATGGGCTATACCCGCAACTCATTGTGTTGGTTGCAGACAACGAGAAGTGCTGACACAAGCTGAGTGTTCGAGGACTAGACGGTACCCGGAGGTGGACTACACGATGAGTCAGTACCCAGAGGTAGACTACACGACGAGTCAGTATCTGGAGGAGGACTTCACGGCGAGATGACACACAGAGGAGGTTGACGGGCGAGAGTGTTGAGGAGGATATCTGTACCTACCCTTCATGTAGGATCCATGGCGGACGATCCCGGAGCTGCGCTATCTGTACCTACCCTTCAGGTAGGATCCGAGGAGGACGTCCAATGAGATGATTCCTTATGCTAGTTGTTTGCCTTTTTCTATTGTACTTTCGTTCAGTTGTAGCTGCACTTTCAGTTGGGTTTGTATTCTGGCCCATTTACTTTTCAGCACTTTCTTTTGTACTTAGTGTTTTGCTTCCGCTTGTACTCTCTAGTGTTTTGTATACTTTTATAAAGGCAATGCCTTCCCAGTTATCGGGATTTACACCTTTGGTCCCAGTCGCCAGCCCCTGGCCTATGGAAGGCGGGCTTGGGGTAGTCACAGCACGGGCCCTGAGGACGGGTCATGACAAATTGGTATCATAGGAGTCGGTTCTACCGCAGAACTTATAACTCAGATATTTTATTTCTATGAAGTAATAGTGTTAAGGTTACCGAGTGTGGTCTTCAGTTCAGGTAGTACAGTGTTGGTGCGGGAGGGTGACGTATCCATACAACAGGACCCTGACCACTGAATTCCAACTTTGTGCACGAAAACAATGATTGCATGTGTGTTCCAGAATTTTTATTTAAATATTTGCTCAAACCAGGTCAGCTCACCAGGTATAAATCGTTTGATCATGTCACGTTGTTTCTTTCAGGATGCCTCCTCACGGACGACCAGCTAGAGCCCCGAGAGTTGTTCGTACTAACAGCCTGTCGAGCGACGTGGCCTCAGTACATGGCTCTATTCCAGTTGAGGCACCAGCAGAGGAACCAGCGGTACTACTACCCGTTGGGCCACCAATGCCACCAGCCCCACTAGCAGAGGGTGCACGTCGCTTCAGCGCACTGCACGAGTTCCAGCGCCAGAGGCCACCCAGGTTCCGGGGAGATACGGACCCGCAGACGGCTGAGGATTGGCTGGAGGCTATGGAGAGAGTCTTCAGGCTAGTGGGGACGCCGGTGGAATTCATGGTAATCCTTGCTTCCAGCCTTCTTCAGGCAGCAGCAGGCAGGTGGTGGAGCATGATGCTCCAGATGCATGAAGAGGCGACACTTATTTGGACAGACATCGAGAGCCTGTTCCGGGCAGAGTTTGTTCTAGCCACCCTTCGAGCGGTGCGTATACAGGAGTTATTTCAGCTGCGGTAGGGCATCATGATAGTGGCACAATATTCCTCGAGGTTCATAGACCTCTCATGCTACTCCATAGATATGGTATGGGACCCATTATTCAGGGCCCTAACCTTCGAGCAGGGGCTCAGGCGAGATATTAGAGCTTTTGTTGTTTCTCATAGCATTCCGACGCAGACAGGGGTGTTGGAGAGATCCCTCTTAGTGGAGAGTTTCCTTGCTGAGCAGTCTCCAGCTGCAAGACCCACCACTAGCCAGCCTGCGGCAGAGTCTTCTGCTGCAGGCAGTAGACAGATGACGCAGAGGTCCAAGAGGACCAGACCTACCGGTGGCCGACTGCACAACTCTGGTTCAGTTGTGCGGGGAAACCGGGGTGGAGTAAGAGCGAGACGTGCCGTGAGTGGACAATGTTACTCCTGCGGCAGAATTGGTCACATGGCACGTAACTGCCCGACCTGCCATGCAGATGACCAACAGTTAAATGAAGAACCTCCCAGCCAGAGGCAGAGGTTCGATCAGGGCAGACAGCAAGGAGCAGGTGGCCATGGAAGAGGAGATGGTCGTGCAGCTGAAGGTGGACGACACTTCGGGGTGTTGCCACCCCCACCACCAGGAGGCCCACCCCGACCGCAGGGTATAGGAGGACATGGCAGAGCTCAGCTTCAGGTAGCTGAGGCCTATGGTCATGGAGCTCTAGAAGCAGATGGACAGGAGAGGGACTAGATTCCGGCCTGGAGACTATTGATCCTATTGCTTCTAGTTTTGTTGATGTTTGTTTGTAGTTGCTTCGTGTCTTTGTACTATGAGCTGCAATAATAAAAAGACATTTTTCCTTGTGATGTTTGCCTTCATGTCCTTTCGTTTGGTTGATACTGATTGGTCCCGGTTAAGACTGTTGACTTGACCATCACTTTGGAGATTTCTACTGGATGAGACCTAGTGACCTCGCACTGATGCCGATAGTGTGACTCGACCCTTGGAGGCGAGAGTGACAGTTGGATCTTTTGGTAGTTGCGTCGAGGCCTTACGACGTCATCCATGGCATGAATGCATCATTCATGTCAAGATTGACTGTATTAGGCAATGAATGTGGTTCATCGAGGGGATGAGACCAGATTTCACTTATCGGAAAATAAGAAATCATAGCAGCTCTTGTGAGACTAGAGAAGGTCCAGGTTATCCAAGAGCGGATGAGGATAGTACAGGGACCATAGAAGCCTTATTCTGATAGGGCATGGAGGCCACTAGAGTTCGAGGATGACGATCACGTCCTTATACATGTCTCACCTCGACGAGGTTTACGGAGATGTGGCCAGGGAGGCATGTTATCTCCAAGGTTCAACGGAACATTCTAGGTCCTCAACTTGGTAGGCGATGTGGTTTACCGCTTGACCCATCAACCTTAGTTGCACTTGGTGCACGACGTTTTCCAGGTATCTCAACTGAGGAGATACATGCTCTACCCTTCGCATATCATCGACTATGAGGAGCCGGACAATGGCGATGGGGTTACTTCCACGAAGGTTCTAGTGGGGATCAAGGATCGACAGGAGCGGATCCTACGAGGACGGTCAATTCCTCGGGTGCACTTTCTCTGGTAGTACGGGAACCTCTAGGTGATCACATGGGAGCGGAAGGCTCAGATGCGTGCTCTGTAACGCTTTTGTGACCCTAGTATGTGTTGAAACTTTACGGGGACGAAAATCCATGAGATATGAGTAATGTAAAGACACGAAATTTAAAGGAAAATTTTTTCTTAATTTTCTTTGGAATTTTACAAGAACGCAGTTTCTGACGCCGCCTGATTCCGAGGACCGGTGTGCCCGGAATCATTTTCCGAAGTTTGGTTCGGGTACGTTCAGTGAACGAACGAGAGGGAATTTCTAACTTTTGAACCGGTGCTCGGAATCAAATTCTAAGGGCACCGATAGAACTGTAGCGCCTGTAATTGCTTAGGGACTCTTGTTCCGGAGTTGCGTTTACACGAGAGATGTTGATAAAAATTGTGGAAGTTAAAATAAAAATTTAACCACAATTTTTATTTTACTCAAGTGTTTTTATCCTTTGGAAGGAAGTTGGGTAACTACCCAACTTCCCTTTTTAGGTTATGAAGGAGGTGGGGCCCACACGAACCCCACCCCTTCATATTCTTCAACTCTTCAACTCCTCTCAACTCACCATAAATTAATATAACTTAAGTTATTAAAGGGTGAGTTAAGTGTGGTTTTTCAAATTCTAAACTCTTGAAATTCAAAGGTTTTGTTGTGTTAATAAAATAAGTTAGGAACATATTTTATAGGTTAGAACCTTTGTTGCTTGAGAGGTTTTGGGGAGAAAAGCTAAGGAAAGCTAGATTTTTTCATCCTCTTCGACGAAGAACACGAGGAACACGAAGAACGCATCGAACTCCATCGAAGAACGTCGAGTCCTCGAAGATCGACTCCGCGACACCGATCCGCGACGCGATGTTTCTTTCCGCAACGGTTCTTCCGCAACATCATCTCTACCCGTGATGAATCCTCATTCGTCGAACCTCCGTTCGAGCAACCTCGAGGTAGGGAATTGTTTATGAAATTTTAATGAACCCCATGCTACTTCCTTCTAAATCAAAGAACACGGATCAAATAAACATTAATTTGATCCGTGAAGATTATGTTGCGGGTTGGGATTTTATTTCGGTATTCTCTTATCTTTTGAG
Source organism: Viscum album (assembly GCA_963277665.1). Lineage (NCBI taxonomy): Eukaryota > Viridiplantae > Streptophyta > Magnoliopsida > Santalales > Viscaceae > Viscum > Viscum album. Next base: position 1,387,373,977 of record OY728126.1, on the reverse strand, counting down.
AAAAGAACGACGAGCGCGGACCAACCAATTCCGGGTTGATCCGCGGATCATTCGTACATGTGGATCGATATAGGGGTTTAATTTTATTTATTTTGTTCGTGGATACCAACTTGACGATCTTCGTGGATTTTAAAACCAATTGTTATTGAATAACGCGAGGGGGCCGGACCACACAAACACGGCCGACCCTCCTCCTTATTTCATGTTGGTTTCTTTGTGGTTCGGTACGGGAAGGTGTGGTGTCGTCACACTACGCGGAATCAAGCGACAAGAAAATGCGCTGCGCCATCGCGCCGCGCCGTGAAAAGAAAGAACAAGGATGTGACGCCGTCGCACCGCGTCGGAGAAACCGAAGGCATCTGCAGATAGAGTCGGGCCACAACGAAGGGGCGCGGCGCCAGCACGCCGCGCCGGAGAACCACGAAGACGACACATTTCGTTTTTGATGAGCGGATTGACGGGTGATGACAAACGAGGCTGCAAGGTAATTTTGAGGCCTTCGCAGTGAAGGTCGGTTCCCAGGAGGACCATAGGCGAAGACGTCCGGAGAAACGGACCACAAGAGCACGTCCGGTGGTCTGCGGATGGTGGCGGCGGTTGCCGCGGGCGTCAATCAGCGGCGAAGGAGGGGGGGCGGCCACACACACCCCCACAGCTCCGCGGCGACCGCACGGCCGCGGCTGGTAGGTCGGGCCGGGCCCAGCCGGGTCGGACCCGGGTCGACCCGGATCGGGCCGACCCAGGGGGGGTCGGCCCGGGCCCAGACCACCCGTTTTCGGACCACTTTTGGTCAAATGCCCATATCTTCAGTTGTCAACCTCCGATTGACGCGCCGTCAGCGGAAACGTGATCCTTGGATCGAGACGGACGTTTCGGTATATTACACTAAAGGTTTTGGGCAACTTTGGGTTTAGCCGGGTTGGTTCGTACACGAAACCAACCGGGCCCTCGGAGCGGAAACGCTCGTAACTTGAGTTCCGGACGTCCGAATGATGTGCCGTCGACTTTGTTGAATTCCTCTAAGTGAGACGGATCATTTGGCTTACTCCGCTCGACGTTTGGATGTCGTCGGAGTACGGTCGGATTGGATCACTCACGAAACATACCGGGCCCCTAGAACGAAAAAGCCAATAATTTACAGACCGGGCGTTCGATTGACGCGCCGTTTGTTTCGTTGACTTCCTTTTGATGAGACGGAACTTTCGGTATACTTCGCCCAAGTATTGGAAGCAGTTAGAGTATGGCCAGGTTGGATTGTACCCGAAATCCAACCGGGCCCCAGGAAAGGAAAAGCTGACATCTTTCAAACCAGACGTCCGTTTGACGAACCGTCAGCGGCGTTGGTGATCACATTGATAAAAGGTCCCTATGAGTATACCCTATTAGAGTTCGGGGTACAGTTGAGATACGGCCGAAATTGGTTTTCTCACAAAACCAACCGGGCCTCTAGGACGAAAAGGCTAGTAACTCACAGACCGGGTGTCCGATTGACGCGCCGTCTGTTGCGTTGAGACCCCTATGACGAGGCGGTCCTTTTAGATACTTATTCATGGGACTTTGTGATACATGGAGTATCGACCTCTAGCTTGTGGAGTGGACCCTCCCGGAGACAAGCGTACGGAGTATGGAGACCTTGTAGCAGGCTGAGACCTGACGACTGCATGACCGACTCGACATGGAGTGAGTCGACTAGCCCAGTGGACGGAGCTCCCGGTATTTGGCGATAGACCCACAGAGGACGGAGTGCCTGGTAGTTGGCCGCAGACCCGCGTTACTCGACGGTAGGAGTACCTCTATCGGCTATTAGGGGGAGCGCTCGGTATTTGGCGACTGACCCACAACAGACGGAGCACCCGGTAGTTCGCCGCAGACCCGTGGTACTCGACAGCAGGAGTACCTCTGCAGTCTTCGGTTAGTGAGCAGTACCTCGGAGTCGTGACAGGACCACTGTACACTCCAGAGTCGGAACTCTTCAGCAGTTACGGTTTCGATAATGAAAAATCCTGGTTTGAGCTGAGACTTTGACCTTTGTGTTTACCTCATGATTGAGATGGGTCACTTGATAACTTAGGTATATATATGGGCATATAACTGGGTAGTGTTTATCCGTTGATTTCATGATCCTTGTGTTATCTCATGATTGAGATGGGTTACTTGATAACTTAGGTATATGTATGGGCATATACCTAAGTAGAGGTTATGTGTTGAGATATTTTTTGTGGTTAACCTTGTTGGTTTTAGTGAGACCTTGAGGGTACTTGGGTCCCTACTGAGTATTGTTATAATCACCACTGCACGGGCTATACCCACACCTCGTTTTTTTGGTTGCAGACGACGGGCAGTGCTGACAGAGGACGAGTGTTTGAGGATTGGATGGTACCCGGAGATGGACTACACGACGAGTCAGTAACCAGAGGTGGACTATGCGACGAGTCAGTATCTGGAGGAGGAATTCACGGTGAGATGACACACAGAGGAGGTTGATGGGCGAGAGCGTTGAGGAGGCTATCTGTACCTACCCCTCAGGTAGGATCCATGGCGGACGATCCAGGAGCTGCACTATCTGTACCTACCCTTCAGGTAGGATCCGAGGAGGATGACCCATGAGCTGCTTCCTTCTTCTAGCTGTTTTCCTTTTTCTGTTGTACGTTCATTCAGTTGTAGCTGCACATTCAGTTGGGTTTGTATTCTGGCCCATTTACTTTTCAGAACTTTCTTTTGTACTTAGTGTTTTTCTTCCGCTGGTACTTTGTGGTGTTTTGTTTACTTTTATAAAGGCAATACCTTCCCAGTTATCAGGATTTACGCCTTTGGTGCTAGTCGCCAGCCCCTGGCCTATGGAAGGCGGGTTTGGGGTAGTCACGGCACGGACCCCGAGGACAGGTCGTGACACATAATGAAGTCATTTTTGGTAAACCAAATTCATTTACTTAGAAAAGAGTTAATATTCTTTAATGAGAACTTTTGTTTTTGTCATTATAGACAAAATTAATTTTTTTATTTAATAAGTAAAAAATATATAATTATCAAAAATATAATATGAATTTATTATTTATGGATGTTAACTACACATACTCACACATCCATCAATGGGTTTCCAAATTACAGTTTGTGTGTACGACAGACTACCACCTCATCAAATGGTATTATTAATTTTTCAATTACCAGCACTCATGGAGTGTAATTTTAATATATATAATTATTTTTATATTCTATAAATTCTGTTTATTATTTAATTATGATTATATAATTATTATCTAACTCGTTCAATAATGCTTATTATTCTTTTGGAATCTGATTACATCATTTGTGGATGTGTGGACAACCACTTCCTCAAAGTGATGTGTTTCATTAATGCTTCACATGAAATGTATTAAGGATCAGTTTAAATAAATATATTTTATAAATGAAATATATTTTATATTCATGATTTTTTTTCTATATGGACATATAGAATACCATTTTCTTCATTTCATTTTATATAATGCAAAAGTGATAAAAATGTTTACAGACATGTGAACTATAGAATCATCAAAGCAATGTGATTCTTCCTTTTTCATCAACACATTAAAATAATGATATTTGTAATTATATATAACTAAATAATAATTTATATATGATATAATGTTAATATTACATATAAAAAATAGTTTCTTTCGTTCCACATTGATTATATAAAAATGGGAACGTAAATAATGTGTTTGTATGACCTTCTATCTCAATGATTGCAACATTGGATTATTTTTAATTATAATATTTCATGTTTTATATAAAAAATTATCAATAATAATAAATTATAAAATTATAATTTTTTTTTATTCTAGTGATGTTTATATAATTACAATATTGGCTATAGTTGACATATCATAGTTAATTCTGTCACACAATAAGAACTCTTACAAAATATTCAACATAATTATTATTTATTATGATATTGTATGTGACATATTAATAAGTGTCCCAAAAATAATAATTAAATTTTAATATGTTGTGAAAAAATTAAATATCTAACACAAATTTATTATACAGAATGGTAGTGGATAATAATGAAAAAGCAAACTAAATATATTGTGTATCTTAACTCCATTTTCATTATTTGGGATAAACATCTATTTCATTGACCATGTTTTTCCAAGAATATTTGTGAAATATAATCAGAATATAATATTATATATTTACACTTTAATATATTTTATTTTTAACTTTCTCCCATAAATATTTCACTGATTTTATCTCAACCCAAGGATATAATAGTTGTATGGTATTTAAATATCATGTTTTAAATCTCCAGGATAAATGTCATATTCCCAACTTACGTATTTTTTCATATACATAGTGATCATTATGATATGTAATATCATGTATTAATTTATAATAATAGTATTTTAATGATTCTTTTTTTTGATTATTTAATTTTGGTCTTCTGATTAAATCATTACCATATTTGTAAGGTGTTTTTTACATCAGTTTTCATTTATTGGGTTAAACATTAATTTCATTGATTATGATATGTATAGAATTTTTTTTAAATGGAATCATATTATTGTATTATTTATATAAACATTTATTTTTTCAATTTATATTCATAAAAATATTTATTTTTTCCTCTATTCTGAATCTAATAATACGATCATTGTATGGGTGGTGCATCTCACTTTTTATATTTGTGAGATAAATATAATATTCATGAATACTGATTTGGATTATATAAATTGAAAGAATGTATTTTATGATTTACATATAGAAAATTGTGAATATTTATATATCCATTTTACGATCTCTCATTCATGGGGTTTATTATTTCAATGATACCAATGCTGTAATGGATTTTTATTCACGCTTTTCTATCATTCTGACATTTGTTATGTTATTCACCAATATGATTTTATGACAAGAATATAGTTCCTATATTACATGTTTTATCAATAATATATTTAATTTAAGGAAATTATATGTTTTTTTAAAGATATTACTTCATGGGTATTCAGATTCAAATTGTTGATTGTGGTGGGGGACACATTGGAATGTTTAAAGATTATTTTCCTACAGAATGTTTTAATCATATTTTATTTGAATTTTCATTCCTCAAAGTCAACAACCCATATTTGTAAATTTCCACTACTATGTATATTTTTTATTCATTTCATCATCATTATTTCATTGGATATATTAATATTATTTCAAAGAGTACCATGAAACAAATTTTTTTCATTTGGGATAATCATGTTTCAATGAGAATGTTAAGAAACCCATTTCTTATTCCTGGGTTAAAAAATATTCAATATTATTTTTATGAAAACCATTTATTTTCTATTTATTAATCATGTTTCAATGATATTGTTATGTAAGCCATTACTTTCATTAGGATAATCTTATCTCAATGATATTGTTATGGAACCCATTTCATTTTAATGGGTCAATCTTGTTTCCAAGATATTGTGTTAGAAACAATTTATTTTACATGGTAAACATATTTTTAAAAGAAATTGGTTGTAGACCTCATTTCTATTAAATGGGTTAATCATTGATCAATGATATTTTTAAGGAACCCATTTCATTTCAACTAGTTGACTATTTTTTAAAATGATAAACATTAATCTCATCTATTTTAGTTGGGTATATTAGGTAATTAAATAATAATGATTGTTTATATGAGTTTTATGAGGAATATAATTTATTTTTGATATGCTAAAAGATAACAATATAAAAAGGATGAGCTAAATATAGCATATATGAAGGATTATCCCCATTATATATCTCCAATTCAATAGTTAATGACCATATTCGATGTAGACAATATTGTTATTCTTATTAAGGTGTTTTAAGGAGTTTGAAATGGTTTTATGAATGTGATACCCCATATTACAAAAAATAGTTGTAATTATTTTTTATTGTCTTATAATGGTCATTTTGATTTATATTGATATCATTTGGATCAGTATTATGTATTCTGTGGTATATTTCCTTTTTTGTGTTTTCATATTTAATGATCTATTTATTAATGCATATGAGTTTCTCTATGATTCAACCATGCCCTTTATTTTGTCATAATACACTTATTCTCTTATTATTCTAATTGATTACATTCAATTTTTAATTATTTTATTTACGCCTGATAATAATTTTCGTACACCATTGTTATATTTCCTTTTCCCCAGGTTTTAAACAATATTTTTTAAATAATTATGTATATACGATAGTTTATCTGGAAGATGATGGCACATTAGTGTGAAAAAAATGATGGGTCACTGGACGAGTGCTCATATAAAGTCATCGAAATTGTTTCTCTATGTTTTTTAATAATTATACAATAATATAATGTATAAAGGTTCTATAAAATGAAAATTACCATTATTTTCATTTTTATTTTATAATTCTATGATGAAAACAATTGGGTCATGGTGATCAGTATCATATACGGTAATGAACCGTTATGGATTTTGTTAGTGGATCTGGGAGTGTGGGTCCAATTCTTTTACAATTAACAATGGATATAAAAAAATACTAGTATCATATATATATATATATATATATATTTCATGGCCCCTACCCATATCTTATTTAAAGAAATTTAAATCCAAATCACCATTCTAGTGTACAACCGACTACCACCTCACAAACTAATGTAATTTATTTTCCATAAACATGTATCATTGATGGATATTAATGATAGAATTATATATTATATATTATATTAATAAAATATTTATCATTTTTAAAATGTAATATATTATTTCCCTCTTACCCATATATTCACTAAAAATGATAATGTCGATGAAGCATACTTGTGATCTTACACCTACATGACGCGATGTGATTTTTTGATAAATAAATAACATTGATGGTGTTTATATATGTATATATTAAAAAATTATTTTATAATTTATTATAATATGATAATTATGTAATGATAATATAAAAATTACATTATTCCCAAAATTATTATTAAATAATTGAAAATTTACAAATGAATATGTAGGACCTACCATTTCCAGTATTGTATCATAGATAATTTTTAAAACCCATATATAATGAATTGTTTGAAAATAAAAATTTAGTTAAAAAATGATAATTATTTACATATTATTATTATATTAAGAGTTAAAAAGTGAAAAAAAATTACAACAAACATAATTTTATTCTAACATATGAGCTAGATATTCTACGAAACACATGGTGTGAATTTAACTAATTAAGTAATTGCATATATAAATTGATATTAAATTACTATAATGGTAATGAACATGAAAAATATTCTTATAAATATATAAAATTAAAATAAGCTTTTTATTTATTATAATATAAAACAAATGTCACAAATCAATTTCAAGGATTGGGACAATATTTTTAAAAACCCTATTCAAATGATTCTTTTAAAATCCCTTTATATTCTATATCAATTTTTATAAAAGTTTTTTAAAATGTTCTTTTACATGTTTTCTATGAGTTTTTTAATTAATATTTAACCATGTTTTATGTTTTACAAAATAGTTGGAATTCGATATTTTTTATTATTTATAAATTTGTAACATTGTGACTTTTCTAATCAAATAATTGAAGGAATGTTTTTTCAAATTACATGAAATGAAAAACACTCCCCACCATCTAAGCTAATGTTTTCATTTATTCTTACAATATATGATTAGAGGCTTAATTTAAATGTAAATTTCTTCTATAATAGTTACAAATTTTTAAATAAGTTATATCATTATGGAAATGATATTTTAATCAAGAATGTGATTATGATCTATTAATGGTATTTATATTATTTAGAGTGAAGAATCCTAGATGTTACATATACTCCATTGGGGATATATTGTAATGCTAACATACTCATTATTTCTAATGGTTGATTATTATAGTATGAAAGAGATTTTTAGAAAACCCTTTTCTATTCTATTTGTTAATAATGTTAGGGATATAATTCATTATTATAATTTATGTGGATAAAATGATCTCTCCAACATTGTTACCATTATATAGGTATTTATTACATAATAATAATTTATATTTTCTTCAATGGAGAACATTATATCCATTTTATAGTTTATTATGATAATGAAAATTATTTTTAAATGAAGACGGTATTTGGATATCCAAATGTGTTTTTAATGTTGTTTTAAAATAGGTTTTTAAAAGAATTTGTGATGAAATGGCATTGATTGAAATTTTTTACATGTAATTAGAGAACTATATGAGAAATTGGTGAGCACGATATAGGTTATATTAATGGTTGATCCCTAACATATCTTACAAATGAGCCTAAAATAGCTTATATGTTATGTGAACCAATAAAGCATTGGTTGACTGTGTTATATATTTTCTGATGGGTGAAATGATAGTGTAAACCCATTGATTGGGTAATGTACCCTATATTTTGATGAAATCGGGGGGGGGGGGGGGGGGGGTAACCATTGGGTATCTCTTAAGGATTTATCAAGGATACAGTTATTTTTAACATTTATTCAAAAACATGTTATGAATGTGATGCTCTATGTTTACAAAAAAGTGTAATTGACATGACTAATATGGGTTTTAATTTCAATCCATGAGAAAAAAACTCTTTTTCATTTGGAATGTATTTATTTTATATTTTTGAATATCCATGTGGTGACGTAAAATATTTCATGTGTTTTCTTGTTTTCAGTCAGAAACTAGTCCGGGTACCCAGGTAACCCGATTATTGAGCCAGCCCTGACATAGTCTGAATGTCGTTCCCGATCCCAATGGGTCGGCGACTTGCACCAGGCATCACAAAACATGCAATTGGGAATTATTTATCAAACAAAAATGCAGAATAAATGAAACAAGACAGTATGCATAACATAAAAAACTCAACTAGGAGTAATGTACCAAAAAACAAAGAGGCATAAAAATCACAAAGTACTACAACCCGAGTACTAAAAATGGAAAAAATATCCCAAAGGTCTCTAAGGGCACAACTCACCAAGACCAAAGCTCAACAGTTGGATCCACCTCCAATAGGCCCATTCCCTTTGTTCAATCCAGGAAAAAGAAGGTCTACAAACTCACGAAGGAAAAAGTTGGGTGTGAGCCTAAGCCGAGTAAGATACCACCAAAGATTCCACAACCTATTCAAAATATATATTATCCAAATAAAAGCTTTCAATTTTCATATAAACTGGTTTGGAAAATCAAAATCATATTTTAACAAAACAAGTTGTGCATTTTCAAATGATGGAAAAATTACTTTAAGCACATGCTTTACAATGATGGAATATTTCTAAAACAATGGCTTTAGAAAAAAATTTATTTAAAATAGTTTATATAAATTTAGTAGGCATGTAAAGCAGTTCAAAAGTATTGGCATACATTTTTATCTCAAATATAAATAAACAAGAGAGCAACATGGTCATCTGCCAAAAGGTACAATAGTATTAACCAGTTATAGGATTCCACACTCTCTATGTGAACTCTGAAAAATGTGTATATACAAGTCCCTTTGACACCGGTCAAAGGAGTCTTGTCACAAAACCATCGGGGATTTTACCTTCCAGAAGTATGTTTTAGAACGTTGCCGTAGAGTAGAGTGTATCCAAATAAATCACTAACTACATAAGGCTTGCATGAAATCTTAAATGATGAGCGAACTATTTTAAGAATTCTTAAATTATGATCAATCACATTCCTCCATTTCAAAAGTTTCAATTTCATTCCATTTAAAACCAAAACATTTTTTATTCAAAACATCCCTTTTTCTCACCATAAAACTAATGAGATTCTATCAAATCATATTAAGCAATTTTAACCAGTTTGAAATCCATTCAAAACCAATTCAATCATCACAGAATTTATTTCCACAATTAAATTCAAAAATGTAATTGAAATAATTTAATTAAAATGAAAATTTTAAATTAATGAACTTAAATCAGGAAGTTTCTATAAACACACCAAATTAAATGGAATTGGGGTTTTCCAAATTTACATGCCAAAACCATTAAAAATATATCAATTCACTAGATTCGAGTTTTTATCGATTTAATTGAATAAAAATTTGCGAAATTGAATTTAAATCAACAATTGAAATAAATCATGAAAATAAATGTATAATAAACTTGGTATGTCAAGATAGAACCACCTACCTTGATTTAATAATGGGTGTTAGCCTAATGGGAAACCCCAATAATCGAGCGTCACAACATTGTTGAACGAGATTTGGATATAAATCCTTAAAACCACTACTTAGGTCTCTCCTTATATCAAGACCAAGACCAAATCTCATCAAATTTGGCATTAACACACATAGATCTACCCATAACAGGCGTAGATCTATGAAACCGAGAGAAGAGTTGAAGAAGAACTAAGTAGATCTAAGAAACCTAACAAGATAAATCACATACCTCAAGAATCCGGCTTTGAATCACCAAGATAAGCCTTTGGATCGCCTCCAGTATGATGAGAGTACCTTCTATGACCTTAGGAAAAGCAAAATCCCAAGATAGGGCTTCTTGGCAGGAAAAATGAGGCACATAGAGGTAAAACCATTGAGATCCAACATTTAAGGTTCTCATACAAGTGCCCGCATGGTTAGTTCGCATGGCTTGACAAACCGTGCGCTAGCCATGTGTTAGATACTACCTCAGTAACCAGCTCCATGCATGGTTTGGTTGCACGGTTAGACAAACCGTGCACCACCCATGCAGAAGCTACTACCTCTAAGACCAACTACACATGGATTGGATGCACGGTTTAAACAACCCCTTCACCATCTGTGATACTTCCCTTTGGCCTCAAAACATCATTTAATGTACTCCCGACTTTCCCATTTGTCAGTAATCCAAAATAGAGGCACCTAGAAACATCAACAGAACCTGAAAATGTTGCGTGATGTTACATTTCACTAGATAAGTAGATTTATTATTCTTTATGCATCCAATTGATATTTAGTATTATTACCATTTTAAAAATTGTTTTTAATGATATATAATGATGAATATGGACAATTATGGCATCATGATCATATTTTTTTCAATATGAATTGAAAAAACTACTTTCTTTTAAAAATATTGATGGGTTGGAAATTGTTTTCAAAATATAATTTTCCACCTTCTAATATGTGAGACTATGGTGAAAAATTTATTACCTATATCTATATGAAAACTAACCTAAAATATATTTGGGAATGTAAGAAATTTAATTATAGTATAAATTCATTTAAATACGTAATGCTTAAAGATGGGTTCATATTGATCAAGTATAAAATCACCATTTTCAAAAATCCTATGTACATCGAGTTATGGAAGATTGAATATTTTATTAAGAATATGATTTTATAGAAAGAAAATATCAATTTAGTGGAATTAATGGTTTCTCTATGAGTATAGAGTATTGAATTATGATAAAAAAAATTAGGATGTTTGGGTTTTGAATTCTGTGGAACCAATCAAAGAAGGACCTCTCTCATCATTACGGGGAAGGTTTCTTCCAATTAACTTCATTGGGATTCTAATTTTCATAATATTTTCATTGTTTAAATTTTCACATCCATATTTAGTGTTCAATAACATTTCTTTAGGTTATTATGAGAATTAAATCACATTATTGAAGTAGAAATAGTTTTCTTTGATGTAGTATCAACAACCAATACATTAATTTTGATGTTCATTAATAGGATGGATTGTGGAAGCCTCAAAATGGTACCCATCCTCATTAAATTATGATATATAATGATCATATAGGATGTAATGTTATTTAGATGGTAAAGGTTTGGTTATATGCACATTTCTTATATAGTGACATTTGATGGTGTATAGGTTCATAGAGCTATAATCATTTTATAGTCTACTCCTAACATTAATGTGTCTGATCTATGATCCTCAAACTATATTGTTCCTCCAAATTTGTTCCCAGACCTTGGGAGGGGGGAAGCAGAGATAATTCTAGTAACATATTTATTATCAATAATATTTATATGTATGTTGTCTTTGGTTGAAGTGTTTTGTGGATGTATACTTGATTTGGGAATAAAAAGTCAGATATCAATTTTATCGTGTTGATGATATATCCATATGATGTCATCCTTGGAATAGATCGTGTATCATACTTGGTATTAGAAATTTTAAAATTATTTTATTTATTTTATGTCTATGAATCCACATATATATATTTGGGTGGTTTTGGGGAAGTCTAATTTGTTTTTTGGGGAATTTATAGAGGTTCATGGCTTGGTCAGTATTAGTAAAAACAATTAAACTCCTTTTAAGAAACCATGGAACTGAAATAGAGGGATATACAAAAGGTCTCTATTATATGAATAATTTTCTCAAACCATGTGGGAACCCAGGAGAAACCATGGAATGTGGAACATTGGGTTTTCATGTTTAGAAAATGTTATCTATAACCATGGGATACAATTATTCAATGAGATTTTAGAGGTAGAGGATAATACATGGAAAGAGAATAGTTTTCATAAAAGCGATGCATTGAAAACAAGATCCCTAAATTGTGGATCATAAAAATTATTTTCCATTAATGGTTTGATATACACTTGAAAATTCCATAATATAATTTTCACTCTTCCTAGGGGATTTGGGTACATCTACTATTGATCCTAGAGAAATCCTTTGGTACCTCTTCATGCATTAGGGGCCCCAATATATTTTCAGGTTCTCATTATTAGTTGTTTTCCCATGTTTTCATCTTCATACATATTATGTATTTATGGATCTAATATTTAGGTCCATTTTCATAATATTTATTTCATTTAATGTTGAGATTTAATTGATTTGGTTGATAGTGTATCAAGAAAAAAGCCAGTGTTCCAGCCAAACCGACACCCAACCCAATATGTGGCATTTCCCATAGGGCATCCTCTATCCCCACATGCTGGAAACTAGTGCATGTGTATCAATAATAACACATTGTGTTGGTTTAAAACATTAGTATAATCATAAAAAATAGTATTATATATCATGAGGCTAAAATAAATATCCAAATATGTTACATAAGTTTCCAGATTTAAGGCTTACAATGTTTAACAAAAACCAAAAAGGATTATGTCAATATAGGAAAAATGTCACCATACCAAAATAACTACAATAAATAAGATGAGACACATTCTCAATCCACCAACTCAACCCCCTTATAGAAAGAATCACTAGCAACCCTGACCTCGATAATGAAAGATATTACCTTTCCTAAGCCAAACATAAACTTTCTACCAACAACCAATTCTATATGCATGGTTTGATCCAATGCCCAATAGGATTCCACACAATAAATTATATTCTATGAAAAAAAATTATAAGACAAAATAAAATGAATGTGTTATAAAAGTATTGATATAGAGATTTTAAATAAAAAAATATAAGAAAACTTTTCAAAAGAATAATCATTTTAAAGGAAAAACATGCCTTTCTCCTAAAGTAAACCAAAAAGTTCACTCTATGTTGACAAAAAGTATAATTTGACCAGTAATAAATTTCTTTCATTAATAACCTACGAGAACTAGATAAAATGTGACACTAGAATCCTCATATATTAGTCTAACATGGTATATCAACCATAAACAACAATTTTTTCATACATGGGACACTCGGAGGGAACATCCTAAGGGCCTAGTGGTCATTGATCATCTTCACAATTTTTTAGTGTTGTAATATTTATTTGAGCTAAGTGAACCCATGATTTTACACATCTGTGTCAAATAAAATCATACAACATGATGAATCATGGAATGTCACATCTTAATCACTAGTGTAATAGTTATAATTCCCCAATATACTCATGTTTTACCACTATTCTCAATTTTAATTTCTCAAGTCTTAATTGTATGACCATATTAGCATGAACACATGAGAATTGTGAACACCAAATTAAACACATAATTTCACATAAACAAAACCACTTTCATATTCACATGCACAAAAATACACTTAAAAACATGTTTCACATCACTTACAATATATATTAAACTAGTGTCACAACTTATACAAAACCATCATGAAACCCAGCAATGCCATAGTGTTTAATAAAATTAATTTCGACTATGAAAAAAATTTATTCACTAAAATCATTAATAATTTCAAAAACATATTTCACGCATCTTTTACAATGCATTGAACATAACAATGAAGAAAATAATGAATATAAAAGTCACCAAATAATGATTAAGTATGGAACCACCTACACAAGGATTCAATAATCTGTAAATATTTTATAAATCACATCCCCTCTATTAGAAAACCATATAATGTAAATATTGAAATGGAAACATCATGATAAACCCAATAGAGAAATATCCCACCATAAATAGTTCACCTAACCTATTGAAAAAGTGAAACCCCAAGAGAGATAATGATAATCCATTGAATACAGGAGAAATCAAGGGATAAAGGAACATACAAGAATAATCAAGGTGAAACCACACCCATATAGCCAAAAAAATACAGGTCCAAGGTACAAATAGGGTTTGGGGATGCTCCAATTGTGATTAATCCCATGTGTGGAGGAATATGCGTGTTTATGGTTAAATATTGGTTGATGGAAGAAAGAAAAAAACTGATTTTAAATAACCTATAAATGATGTACAGTTTTATAAAACAGTTTTCCAAATAATATGAATATGCTGAAAACCATTATATTTTAATGGAACATTCCAAATGCTTATCCTAAGTAGTTTAAAAACCATATACTAATGGTGAAATTATATGCTATGCAAAATGTCAATATGGTTACAGGACTTCTTGGTAAATTCCACACAGTTTTCCAAACTGTGTGCCAACCATGTACCACTAATAGTTAATCCAAGACTGAAATTTTTCACCATTACTCCGTGAAAAAATCAAATATTGACATAAGATCAATATTAAATATAATAATACCTCATAATTAAGACAAATATGATACGATTTCCCTCACCAAGAAAACATTTCACCCCGTAAAATCAAATCGGATCTTGATTAGAAAATAAACATGGATATTATTCATCAACCCATGATTTCCACTCCCAAGTCTCATGCTCAATTTTTCTAAGATACCAATGAAAAAACAATGAAATAGATTTCCCACTATGAATAGTCTCTTGATAATCCATATTTCATACTGGCCACTCAAACATTGAATTTCCGTCTCAAACTCCAACTCCCCACATTTCAGCACATGAGATGGATCCGGTTTATAATTGTCCAAATATGATACATTAAATATTTCATGAGTTGACTTCCTCCACATCCCGCCTCATACATGGCCACCAAAACTCTTAACGCACATAAAAATACATCATTTTGGACCATGATGAATGACTCACTAAGACAAGTGGATATATAGTATCACCCACATTCCCATAGAAAACACTCCAAAAAATGGACCCTTGAAGCATGAAACTCCCTTAGGAGATAGTGACCAATCATGAGGTATCTACCCACCATTTAGAAGATGGGTAGGCCAAGGGCAGCCCTTATCAATATGCTTCTCCAGCTAAATTAGTTATATAGGAGGTTGAGTAAACTCAATACTAGTAATAAACAAATGGTTTCTCTGTTCCTTGGTCTATATATGAATCTCTTCAAATATACCCATGAAAATATATCCATCGATGGACTCTTTCAATGTATGCACATGAGCCATAATATTCAAAGAGTCCACCACCACATTATAGATTCACAGGGTATATAATGTATCAATGTTGAATCCATGAAGGTGTTCTTGGAAATGACGATTCCTTTTTTTAAGTTATTTATTGATAATATGTAATCCAAAACCTTCTGATAGGAATAAACCAAAATTATTTTCCCAAAAGGATAATGGCACCGCATATTCAAGACACACATCACTACTTCTAGATCTAGGTCATGGGTTGGGAAGTTATTTTTTTCAGATTTGCTGAGATTCACACACCCCCGAATGGTCATCCTACATAAGAACACAACCAAAACCATTACATAATGAATCACAAAAAACCACACAACCCTTTCCAAACTCTGAAAAAAAACAGGGTAGGTAGTCAACCACAACTATATCTCTTAAATGGATGCTTGACATTCAAGACTACATTCAAACCTCAACCTTTTTCAAGTTAGCACTGTCATTGATGAAGTAGAACGTGTGATGTATAGAGTGAACTAACATTAATAATATGAAATTATTAGAAATATACTTGTCTCAAACACATTCATTAGCTCCTCTCATGAAATCATAGAACTAATATTTTTAGGGTCTACTATAACCCCAATTTTTGAGATCACATGGCCAAGAAAATTTACATCCCTGATCCATAATTTTCATTTTGAAAACATCTCATAAAATATATGGTCTCGAAGAGTACCCAAAACAATCCTCAAATGATACTCAATCACATCCTCAGATCTATAATAGACAAGTTTTACATCCATTAACACCGTGAATAATAAGTTGAGATACTGATGAAAAACCTTATTAATAATCTCTATAAAGATTTATGGAGAATTACACAACCAAAAGACATGACCATGTACTCAAAATGGTAGTACCTACATAGAAAATCTGTTTTTGGAACATTCACTAATCTAACACTGACTTGCTGATAGGTAGAAAAAATGTATATATTTTTAAACTTGTTTCTCCCAATAAGATGGTCTAAATAGAAATCAATACGGTGAAAGGGATACTTATTATTTTCCAATCCCCTATTTACCTTGTCTTAATCAATACACAATCGTAGATATCCATAGGCCATTGGAAAAATAGAATTGTGGAAGACCAAGAATATATGATCTGGTAAATTCTCATTTTTATTCCAAATCATCTAGTTGTTCCTTTAATTCCCTCAATATGGTTTGAGAAATATTTAGTGAGGGATGTTATGTCAGTTTTATTCTCGATGAAATTCAATAGCAATCTCTATATCCCTCTCAAGATGAAAACCTAAAAACCCTTTGAAAAAATATCTGGGAACTCATCCACCATAGGTGGTAATTGACTCACAGGATCTCCAACCATCCTCATCTAGGGTGAGTGATGATAAAAGAAAAATGGGATTTCTAAACTCTATAATTTTTTGTCCATCAGGACCTAATGGATTATCCCATTTACCATTAAAAACATTGGTACATCCATTAGATTCAAAAAAAACATACTCACCTATTATAAAAATATATATGGGTGTGAAAATGCACAATCTAATAAATACCAAGGATTACATCGATGTGTTCGATTAATAAAATGAAACAATTCCATTATAATTAGAACAATGACAAGGTGACTGTACAATTCAAACACATATATCCCTAATCCCTCTTCTTACCAGGGGGTGCTATCAACTGTATAACATAAGGCATAAGCTTAGTTGGTAATAGTAACACACCCCCCAGAAGAGAAAAAATTATTTAATGTGTTATGAAATTATAAAATAGTGTATGTGGAAAGGATGATGCAAAACAAAAATTGTACCTTGAACTATCATAGGTCCCACATCCACTCTTGCTAGATTCTGGTAAACAATATGAGCAAGTTTTGCCTCAAATAGTGCCTAATAATGACAAATAACATATAGTTAACACATAAAATGACTCAGTCTAGACAAAGATACAACTATGATGCCTTGAACACCAAACCAAGAACCCACTAACCTAGACAATTATTATTGGGTTGAAATCCCCAGAAAAACCATAGATTATGAACCACTCTATTAAGGATGATTCAATTTTCAAAAAAAAAATAATTTTCTCAAATCTCCACATCGGTGACAATATCATAGAGGAGAAAAGAAAATAGGTCATATCTTCATTCCTTTCTCATTGTAACAGAACACTGCCAACGTTGAATAATAATACACGTATGAATATTTCTAGGAAGCATGCCTTGAAATACCGCCAATCATCCCATTCTAGTCAATATTTATCTTCTTCTCTGATGAAATTATAATACCCACCACTAAGAATGATCTGTGGAGTCTTGGATAGAAATTATGATCGATCATTACCATCATATCATGATTAACCAATCAGAATAGGTATTTTGTTTGAATAGGAAACCATCAGGTCGTATTTTTGGTCGAAACTCATTTTTAATCCACTACGACTTCAATTTTCTCATTAGAAATGAGTTTTATTTCATACCGAAATATCTCTACAAATAGATTAACATATTCCTTCACAGAACGGTCTCCCTAGATCAGCTCTATTAACTCTTGGCATCTAGTATAGTCCAATACATCAAGACAATAATACTAATTGAAAAGG
Organism: Viscum album; assembly: GCA_963277665.1. Lineage (NCBI taxonomy): Eukaryota > Viridiplantae > Streptophyta > Magnoliopsida > Santalales > Viscaceae > Viscum > Viscum album. The sequence goes on along the minus strand of OY728126.1, from coordinate 1,387,355,798 downwards.
ACTCTGAAGTCATTCCACACCAATTTCGTATTATTTCTAACATGGAAAGTAGAGTCTCAACACCTTCGACTGAGACCATCCCATAATAATGAAGGTCATTTAACCCAAAAAAACACAAGAGTATCTTGAAAATCAAATATTCACACTAACGTTTTAAGGATCTCCTATTCTTTATGAGGTTTAATTAATCCTTAGAATGAAAGAGTATTTTTTATAAAAAAAATCCACTGATTTGACCTTCACTTGACCATTATGAAACTTCTCTAACAGGAGAAGGGAAAGAACGCTCCCCCTATCCAGTTTAATGGACAACATGTATGGTATCTTCATGTAGTATTTGATAAATTATTGAGGGGGAACACTCTCCAGCATCATCCCTCAGTTCCACAAGAATTCACATGGGATTCATTTTATTTAATGAATCAATAACAAAAATAATTACCATCAATAATAAAATTCTGTAAATTCAGAGAACTAACAAAAATTAACATAAATAATATAAACACAACCAAATTCATCACACTGACAAGACCAACTAAACAAATCCACCCTAAACAAGTGTCCATATAGTATTTTCACCATATACGTCTCACTTGGGGGAGAAGTAAAATCAAATTCTAGAATCCCTTGAAGAATCAAGCCCTTTCACATAGTGTACTGGCCTTGTACCCTACTCGCAACTGAATCCTCAACCCTCAAAAATCATAGCTCCAAATTTTCTAGTCTCCTGCCAAATTACATGAACCAAAAGACTGTGACCTCATTTAAAAACATTTTTTCACGAACCATGTTGGTGTTCCATATAAACAGACTACTGAACCAGTCAATGGCATGGAATAAAGGGAATTACAAAAACCCAAAGATGTATACTAGTGCATGGGTATCAACAATACAATATAGGAATGATTTCAACCATTATTAAATTTATATATAACATGAAATAGTAAATTGAACAATGATGTGACAACATAACCAAACAAGGTTCATTTGTTTTTCGAATCAATGATTAATTATTATAATAAAACCAAAAAAACTATGACAATATGGGGAAATGATACCAACAAAAAAATCATTCCCACAAGAGGACCCTGATCATGAATCCACCACAACCAAACCTTGTACTAATGAATCACTTGCAAACCAAACCAGCATCATGATAAACATTTCTTTTACCTATTTCAAACATAACAATGCCTACAATCGCCCAAATGTCTATTCATGGTGTGACCCAAATCATAGAACGATTCCTCTAAATAAATGTGATTCCCTGAAAAATATTATATGATAAATCTACATGATTTTTTATAAAATTACAACTAGAAACATTCTTATAGAATAATGTTTAAAGGAAAACATATCAAAAGATTAAAATTCATAATGGACAAAAATTATTTTCTTCTAAAATAAACCGCAAAGTGAACCATATTAAGAAGACAAGTACAATATTACAAGACAAAACTATATCATGTGTATAACCTTTAGGAACTTTCTAAAATGTGACTCTATCACCCTCATATCTGGGCAAAACATGGAATATGAACCATAACCCATATATATCATAGGCATGATCCACTAAGAGGGACTATGTCAAAGACCTAGTTCTCTCCGATCATCATATTAATTTAGTTAGTGTTGTAATAATCAATCCCACTATGTGAATTTGATATTTTACACTTCTGATTCAACTAAATTCAGCCTACTATATGAATTTTGGATTTCCACATCTGAATAATTAGCATTCTAGTTTTATTTTCCCAACTAGATACCCATGATTCTCATTTGATCTCAATTCCCAATTCTCATGTCATTAGTGTATTACCACATTCACAATAACAACTGAGAAATTGTAACACACAATTGATAATACCATTTAAATAAACCTCTTTAAAATTCAGACGCACACAAAATCCACCTAAAAAATGTTTCACATCTAATTCACAATATATTAAACCACATGTAGAATTTATAAAATATCATCAAGAAACACAATAAGGGAACTCAGTCTAACACATCCAATTTCCCATATAAAAATCACTTTCAATAAGAACACATCATAAAAAAATCTAAAAACATATTTCATACATCATAATAAAAATCAAACCATTTAAATGAATTTACAAAAACTTATAGAAGAAACCAAATAATACAAAGGCATGGTACCACTTACCTAAATTGTTGGAACATCCAAAAATGGATTAAAAACACCAAATCCGCCATAAGAGAACCGAATAAAAGTATTATTAAACTTGAAACATCATAATTGAACTCTAAAGTACAATATCCCAACTCTTAATTGGTCACACAACCTACTAGAAAAGTGAAACCTCCAAAGGGAGGAAGAGAAAACCAATGAAAGTGTAGAAATCATGTATAGAGAAACATAGTAAATGAATCCAAGAAAACCCACACATAAAAGGATTCCAAAATGGAGGGAAATGAGAGAAATATGGCTTGGGGATCATTGTAGGTTGAATAAACCATAGTGGGGGGGGGAATTGTGTTTTTTAGGGTTAAAAATGGGGGGATAAAAAATCCGATTTTAAATGAGTCGGAAAAGTCACACGATTTTTTCACACACTTTTAAAAAAAAATGTGGTAACCATGCTCCTCATGATGTCTGATTTGATCCTACCATATGTTTATCCCACATTTTTTAAAAATTGTTCACTAACCTTTTTGGTTATCCAATTTTGTAAATTTCACTTCTACTACAATGTTTCATGGGAGCGGGAACACCATTTTCTGATCATTGTACCAAGAATGCACGTCCTTTTTTTGACAAAAAATAACATGTTTTCACCAAAACTATAAAAAAAACTCCAGGATAAAGATAATATCAATATTAACCAGAATAATAACTCCATCGAAAAACAAAAATGTGACATTTGTAATAATATCAAAGGATGATTTTTAGAGTGTCATCCGTGTTTTTTTAATAATTTGAGTTGTAGTTCATTTTAATTTATGTTACAAGTTAGGTGGCTTCAATCTCAGATCCTCTTATTATATCGTAATTTATTGATTTAAAATTGATTGTATTTATTTATTTAAATTGTGAAATTTATGTGAAATTATTGATAGAAACCTTACAGATGGATTTGGGAATTATGGAAAAATTTTTATTTTTCAATGTTCATCATTTCCTGATTTTAAGATTATTTTTTTAAAATATATTTTTTTTGCTTATTGGGAATGGTTTTATATAGTGTTTTCAAGAAAATTAATTTTTTATTATAATTTTGGAAAAGGTTGGGTTTTCATATGTTTTTTTAAAACAGTTTGTGTATTATATTTTTTCTTAATGTGACCATATGGTGGGGTTGTGTTCCATTTGGGAACATGGTATGTGTTTTCCTTGTGATGTCATGGTTGATTGATGGGATGCCACTCATGAGTATGGAACTATCACGTAGGCATGCATGTGTAGATGTGTTGATTTGTGGAAGATAATGCCTTATTCAAAATTAAATGTTAGAAATGGTTTAAAAAAATTATTCGGATTACATTTCATGGAAAATATTTTGATTATAAATGGTTTTTATTTTCATATGAAATATTTATTGATATGATTTTTATATGAATTTTTTAACAAATTTTATCCATGTTTCATGGGCAGGGAAGTCATTTGGGGTAAAATAGCTGAGTTTTACACTCAACCCTAGAATGGGAACATTGGTGAATTTGAGTATATTTAATTTAACAGAACAAGAAAAGGAAAAGTACCTCATTTAATTTTTTATGCATAATGTTACATTGTGCATTGATTTTCAAGATGGAGTTTATGGTTGTCTGGAGTGGTGGATTTTATGTATTTGGAGTCTGATCATTTTTCATTTGAATTTCAATTTATACTGTCATATTTTTTTATGATTCCAAATTATACTCTGGCATAGTCTTTTATTGGTGTAGATTTATTTTTATTACACTATTTCCATTCATTATGTAGTACTTATCATGATAATATTTGATTTTTGTGTTGTTGTATGATAAAAAGGAAAAATCATCCCCTGACTATTTATGAAGCGCGTGGAATTTATGTACATCATTTCATGTCTTGGTGTTTTCACACAAGTAATGTAAATGATTAAACATCTTCTCAAGAAAATTTTTAGGGGGGATATGTTTCAAATGATGTCATTACTTTAGAGTACATTTAGTTTCGGAAAAAATTAATAGGGTTTTTGGTACTGGGGTTTGAAAATTATTATTAATTAGTCATTGAATTTGGAAAGTGGCATGGAGTACAAATGGTGGAACATTATATTTAGAAAATAAAAAGATGTATATTCACAATTTACTCTAATCATCACATTACATGGGAGTTGGTTACATATTCATTTTGATCAACATATTGAAGTAGTCTACTCATCGTTATGTTTACAACAGATGAGAAGATAATGACATGAATTGATATAAATGACTTCCCACTAGGAGTGTAATTTCAATTTTTTGTAACAATTAAAGTTATTTTCATAATTTTTTGATATTCAAATATGATAATTAATATTTTAAAATGTGGTATTTTGAATATTAATGGATATGACATTTTTAAAATGTTCTGATTCTCAAATGTACCATGGAACTTTAAAAAAGGATTGGAAAACAGATATGGTTAAATATTGGGAATCCTTTTATTGAAATTTTTTATTTCATAAAACAAATATTTCAGACCCATAGGTTTCAATTTCATTAGAATAAATGTTTTTTTATTATATTAATTTAAAATGGAACCTGGTAGACATCATAGAAACAATACAGAATAGGATACTAAAAATGAGGTTTCACCAGAGCCACAAGTAAACCAATAACTATTTTATATAATTTTTTAATACATTATTTCTATGGATAGAGGGAAGAAATTTTTCGAAACATGGAAATTTGATCATTTCATTTAGTTGAAAAATAATAATCCACCAACATTCTTTGTTGATAGGAAACTATAAAATGTAGGAATGTGGTTCAATATGACGAATTGAATCATTGAATTCATATTTGAACTAGCTAATTTGAAATTATATTTTTCTATATATATGCTTGAGGATCTATAATGTGATTGGTGAGATTTAATTGTCCCAAAAAAGTAGGCCAAGGTAACATATCAGAGGATTTGGAGTAGTTTTTCCCATATATGTAAATCGTCTGAAAATTAGTATTTCAAAAGTTATGTTAAATATCCCCTTGATGCCTTATAACCTCATAGTGAAATATAATATGGATAAATTAATGAATTTATGCTTCATTATCAATAATTATGTATCTAGTGCATCTAGAAAGTGACAATTTTTTTAATCTGGGTTGAGGCTAGAAATTTTATAATAGAATGTATTCCATTATATAATAGACTTTTCAAATATATTTAATTGAGAAATAATTGTTTGAAGGGACATCTCAAGAACTATAGGTGTAAAAATAAAGGTGATACCTATTGAAAATAGCATAACTATAATATTAGAAATATGTCAAAGAGGGACACATATATCCATGTTAGTAGAATTACATTGATTTAGATGGATTCATCTGTGAATCATCCTTAAAACCTATGTATATGATGATATTTATTTATTGTGACCCATTTATTCACATGAAATGAGATTTAATGACACTGTTTATATAATTCCATAACTTCTACCAGATGAGGAATTGTTATCACTATTGTCCCAAAGATCTATTCTTGGGTGATAGGGAAACAACCCTTGCTTCAAAAATGTCATATTCTTCGGTGGGAGGGGGAAACAAAATAAATCACATTTATAAAGCTGAGGAAGCCAAGGTGATTAATAAAATACAATAACTCCTCATCTAGGTAAATCACATCATGGGTAATAATGAAAAAATACAGCAAGTAAAAAATTTAATAGAGATAAGAAAGTAATGCTAAATGATAAATATAGACTAAAATAAAGATAGGAACGTCTAATTTGAATTATTCCCTTTTAAAATAATTTTTTGATACATGTGCATCCCATTAACTTATTTCATCTAATTTTTTTCATCATCTTAGTTTTCTTATCTACATGATTTCTTTTACTTTTAATCATCAAACTCCTATTTTCTAATTAAAATATAGATCCTTTATGTGAAAATAATGTTTAATGAATATTAATGGATTTTATGTGATATGATATTTATCAAGGAAAATGATGGGTATCTATGAGATAATCCTATGTAAGGATAGGTAGACTATTTTCAAATATCGCATTGATCATTTATCCTGAAGAGTTAGTATTATGACTAATGATGTTTTCAAGCATCATTGTAGAGGATACATGAATGTAAATGTTGGGGAATGAGATTTTTTAAGTATAAGATTGAATTATATTGGAAGTGATGGATTCATTGACATTGGAATCGATTGATGAGATCAAAAATTTCATTTTATTCATAAATTATTGATTAAATTAAAGATGTTTTCCATTATAATCTATTATGGTTCTGACCCAGATTGAAATTGGTGTTTATTATTGATCTCTTACTTGGGAAAACTAATATCTCAATTATATTATACCAGATAGAACTCATAGTAATAAGGTAAATAAATATACATTTATTAAATTTATAAATCTATGGTTTCATTTTTCCAAGTCAGTCTCCATTGGGAAGCATCAGTATTATTTGTGGAAATATAGATGTAACTCTAAGGATTTGTAAGGACAGTCCTATTCTTAACTAACTTTAAATATTGAATTAGTAACCACTTATAATAATTGATTATCATTTCAGTCTATTTAGGGTATCCATGTGGTTCTTTAAAAAAGAATTGAGATCAATATATCACCAAATATAGGTTTGGAAGGAGGATATAAAAAAATTCAGGAGTAAATATGAACATTATGTGTATGTAGATGAGCCTTTCAATATTAGTAATACAGTAATGGTAATTATGGAATTGATGATTCAGATGACTGAAATGTCTCTAGATTCTTTTTCGGTGGTTTTAATGGATGACATATATAATAGTTCATGGACAAGGGCTAAGCATGATAATCATGTGGTGATATTTTAGGGTGTTCTGGTGGATCATAGGTTGTTTGAAAAATATTAAATGTGTATTTTCTTAGATTTTAGATGAATAATTCCTTGTTTTTGTAATAACTGAAAATGGGGTTTCTATGATCCAGAGATGATAGATGTTATGATGTAATGGTAACTACAAAATAATTTATTTGAGATACATAGTTTATTTTGTTTGGATGGTTATTACTGATTCATTATTCCTGAATTTTTATATCTACCATAATTTATGATAATGTATGTAATAATAAATGATTAATTCCAATGGAATGTTAAATGAAAAATTTACATTAAAACAGAATGTTCTCTTTAAATAAACATTGATCTAGATTTTTTTCAATATTTAGACAAGGGTGTATCATTTATTGTGATGCTTTGGGCTCTGGGTTAGGATGTGTTATCGTATAGAGATATCATTTTTTGTATCTCATGAAATATATGGTTTCATGAAATTAATTTCCCAATTTTTGAATTTTAATTAGATACATAGTTCATTTTTTTGAAATGGCGCCATTACCTATTTAGTGAGAAATGTAATGGTGTTTACATATATTAATAGTATAAAAATATCAGAATGTATTTTAATCAATAAAAAAGAAGATAGCTGGATTATATTTAAATATTCTATGTCAACTTTATGTAAACACATCGTAAAGGTAATTCAGGGGTGTATTCATGAAGAAAAAATTCATATATTTATGTGTAAAAAAGAGGCTTCATATTAGTTGAAATTGATTTCAGGAATATCAGACTTTCACTTTGGAATTGAAGATTGAGGTAGAGCTATGGTTATCATTCCAATTTATTGTTTAGTATTTTGGTGAATATGGATAATGAGGAATAGAAATATGACTCATAAATGTGATTATATGACGTGAAATCACTTTATTAAAATACCATTAATGTATTGATTTTTGATAGATTTTCATTTTTTTGGATTCAAGATTGGATGGTCATACTCACACATTGTGTGGAACAACATCATCATTCTTAAAAACATTAGTAATGGTTATTCGACTTGGGATACAAAATATGTATATTTTAGTAAAATAACATTTTTTCTTAGTTGTAAAAAAATAAATGTGGTCATGTATGTCATGAGATTCCAAACATTTCAGTACGATAAGGTTGAGAACCAGTTGAATTAGGTATATTTACATCATTTAAAAATACTATTAGAAAATGGGGGAATCTAGTTATTGATATTGTAACAGGTCATCCTAGGGCTATGTAGGAACACATTTTTACATGGGTGATAGTGGATCATCTCTCATGTTTGGACCATTTCATCCCTATTCATGAATCTCATACAGTAGAAAAATTTTAAAAAAAAATTGAATTGAAAAATAGATATTCCTACCAGTTTTGATAATATTGTACTAAGATTCAAGGGTTCTTTAAAATTTCATGAAATCTAGACAATAATCATTTGGGACATATTTGAATATGATTATTTCATATAATCAATAAAATGATGGTCAATCTTAATGGATATCACAAACATATGACGAATTTGTTTTGGATTGTGTAATAGATTTTGATTGATCATGGTTTGAACACATAATATAAGAGGATTTATTGAATAAAAACAATTATGATGACTAGATACACATGGATACCTTTGAATAATTATATGGGTAACATTTTTATTATTCACTGTGTTGGGTTGAAATAGGTGATACAACACTTCTTGGACCAAGCCACATGCAATAGAAAATAGAGAATGTTTTGATGATTAGGAAGTGAATGGACATGGTTCATAGTCATTAGAAATTGTATGTGGATCATCATCTAAATCCATTGTATTATGAGGTTGTTTAATATGTGTTCTTGATAATCTCTCCAAGGCTTCTTCATTATCATTTTGGAAAAAATGGAAAATTTTCTATATGATTTATATTCCATTCTAAGAAACAATAATGGGTTGGGGAGGCAGAATATCAGTTTTATTTTCCAATAAGGATCAATTTAGTGCATATTGTGTTCCATATAACTTCTTCGAAGAAGTATCATCTCGATCTTCACTATGTAATTTTATGGTAAAATATTTTCCTAGAGTAGTAATATATGTTAGTTCTTGATCCAATGTATATTTTTATTATGCATGTGAACTTATGGAATGGAGAAATCATCATTCTATTGTGAGATTTATGGACAACTTAATGGATTCCGGAGTAAATGATAAAACTTGAAAAAATGCTCAAGGAATGGTACAAAATCAATATGTCCATTGGTGGTTTATTTATATTATCTATACAATGTTATCGTGCTTGGTTTGGAAGGGCATGGGGATTTCAAGGAAGTTTTTGGGGTTTTATTAAGGTGCATGGCTCAATAATGGTCAGTATAAATCATTCAATACCATTGAAAATATCATGGAACTAAGGTAATTGAATATCGGTATGTACAAGGACAGGTGTAGGGTTTGATCAAAATATGCGGCCACATAGGAGAAATAGTGAAAAGTAGAATATAGGGGTTTTACAAGGTAGGAACATGGTTTTCATAACAATACAATTAAACTATGTGTGGGGTGTTTGGATGTAGTGGATTAATCAATCTTAGCTCATGGGTTCCCTAACAGTTCTCCCGATCAATGTACCATTAAAAAGAAGATTTAGAAATTGGGGATTAAATATAGATTAACCCGTATTATGTTTTTTCCACTAAAAGGAACTAATATGATTTCTTATAATCTAAAATTTAGTTTAATCAATTCTAATTAATCTGGGAGTAATCCATTGGTGATTCATTATGCGTTAAATCCCTAGATTTCGTAGTCATCACTCCTTTGTGTGTCTTCATATTTTTCTTCTTCATCCCCATCATTATTTTGTGAATCTATTAAAAAGGGGGTTAATTCAATTTTTGTGATGTAAATAAAGTCAATATATGATTATTTTGGTCTATAGGGGAATGGTGCAAGTTTTTTTCAATTTTCAACCTATTTTTTAAAATAATTTTTGTCATTATATTTTTTTTTCATATGTTGTGTAGTAGATGTCTTCAACCATGACACAAATTTTTAGTACCTGAATGATAAAATAAAAATTTATTGAATTTATAGTTTTAAATAGTGGAATTGATGTAAAAATATTAATAGAAACTTTATTTAAAAACTGAGTAAGAAGTTCTTGAAATTTGTTTTAATGTGCATTGAATCATGATTTTAAAATGGCTATTTTAAAATATTATTAGTTTTTTATTTATAAAAATCTTTTAAAATAAACGTTTTCAATAAAATGAACGTCTTATTGAATTTTTTGTAATTTTTTTGTTACGAATATTTTTTACATAAATTGTTGTTCTGTGTTCTTTTTCAATGATAAGAACCTATATAATGTATTTTCTCTATTAGGGTGGATAGTATATGGTTACCTCATGGTGAATTGGTAGATCAATGAAAGATTACTCATAAGTACATAGCTTTCACCCAGTTATGAACATGTGGATGTGTGGATATGTGGAATTTAATGAAATATTTGAAATGAAATCATAGTAGTGGGTTAAAAGATTTTTTTAGATTATTTCCACGTTATACAACTTTGGTTAGATAAAGGTTTTATATTATCAGAAGTATTTTTTATGTCGTTCAATATATATTGATTTATAAAAATGTAATAACAAGGTCCATCCTAATTATGTGAGTAGTGAAATAATTTGGGCAAGATCATTTCTCTAAATGGAACAGAGTTTGTGACATACTTCTCGGTATGTACCTATATATTTCTAACAACATTACTCCACACTTCCTTTATTATTAAAATAAAAAATCACACTTTGAAACTTAGGATCCTTGATGGACCTATGCTCGGATACCATTTTTTCACAAACTATCCAATGTTAGGTGTCAATGCTAAGGGATATAGATAAAATGTATGATAACTAGGTTAACCTCTTCAATGATTCACTAAACTCAATTTGAATAAGCTATAAATCTAGCATTACCTTTGCAGTAGCATGTGGTTCAAAATCTATTTTTTTTCTATACGGACCCATACACATATGTTGACAAACCATACCATATGAAATAATCATTATTTTTTATTGAAATCATTTTATATAGAGTACAATGATGAAATAGATACACTCGTTGTATTTTAGTAGAGAGGAGAAGAGAATTAGGGTTCATCATGGTTATGAACAGTACAAAAAATGAAAAATGCAGACCCAAAACATAAAAAAATGTTAGAGGAAAATTTGAAAACAAAATACATTGGATTCTAGCCTTGATTAATCTGAGGGAACTTAGAGGATTCCCACCAGTAATAGAGGAGTTCGGTAAAAGCTTGAGAATCACAAGTGGCTGATTCATTGTTAGGGTTTTTTAAGTAGATCATAGATAATTTTAATAGCACTTTTAGAAAAGCACGAATAAAGATCCCTTTTATCATCACTAAATTTTTAAGCAGTGATAAATGGAATATTTATGAGTTCTTTTATAGCACTGATAAATGTTTTATAATTATAGTTTTATAAATAAATAAATATAATTTTATAATTAATTAAATAAATATATTGATATTTTATAATTATGTAAATATATATGATTATTTATTTAAAAAATATATAAAAACTTCATTAAAAAAAATAATTATTTATGAGGAAACTAAATTATGTAGGGGCCTCCCTGTTTTGTTATATCATGGTGTCATGACTCTAGATACACCATTTGGAATCATCTCATAGTTAATTCACCACTATCAGAATTGTACCCTTGAGATAGGTAATTGCCTATTTGAATGGAACATGTACGTTCTCGATATGATAGGTTTCATTGTGATTATTGGGATAAACTAGTTAGATCCGTACAATGAAATTATTGGTTTTTACCATTGAAGAATAATGTTTATATCACTGTATTGTGTTACACACATTCATAATGGAGAATAAGATCTTCACAAGAAATTTGAAGAACCCAGGAAATAGAGGATGGGTAGTGTTATAGCACAAGTCGCCAGTCATTTCCTCAATGACCATTGGATACATCATGTTTTCATTCCTCTGATAGTACATAATTTTAGAGATAATTTTCTTGATTATAAATATGTTCTTCATCCAGTGTGAGAGGTATTATTTACTATTCAGATAATTCTAGGAGTAGAAAATGTGACCAGTCTTCCTTATAAGACTAAACCTAAGATGAATTTGGAATACAAAAATCAATTAGAGGATGTATAGGTGAAACGATTTATACAATCCTGCACATATCCTATGGGTTCACCAGACCTCATTACCATGAAAGAGGATTGTACAATTAGTATTTTCATGGATTAACATCAGTTAAATAAAATTACTATTAAGAATCACCATCCATTTCGTAAAACTGAAGACCACTATGATATGATCCATGGAGGGATGGTTTTTTAAAAGTTAGATTTATGATCGATCTATTATCAGGTGTGTGTCAGGACTTCTAACACACCGATCACATCATTCAGAAGCATTTATGATCTATACGAGTACCTGGTTATGTAGTTCAGACTCACAAAAAACACCTATTGTCTTCATGGTTCCAAAGAGATGAGGTTTCCACCAATATCGAGATTAGTTTATTGTTGTCTTTGATTATGATATCATAGTTCATTAAAATACTATACACAACCATTCAACACATATTGAGATCGTTTTGAATATGATGAGAGAGCATAACCTCTATGTTATGCATGGTAAATTCCACTTCTATACTGAAAAAGATCATTACCTGGGACATATCATTTCAGAGTAAGGTGTTTATGTTGACATAAAGAAAGTGAGTGTTTTGGTCTCTCAAGAGTATCCAAAGAATTTATTTGATAATAAGATTTTTTTGAGACTTATTGGATACTAAATAAGAATCATTGATGATTAATCATGCCTTGTATCATAGATTTTAGGGTATATTGAGAAGGGTGAGAAATTTGAATGGTCTGAACATTGTGAAATTGTATTTTAAAAAACTAATGAAAGACTTACATCAGCATTGATAGTGATTCTTCCAGAGCCATGAATGGCATATAAAGTCTTCTATGAATCGGTAGGAGTTAGACTTGGTGTTGTTTTGGTGGATAATTATGGATTAGTTGCATATGTTTCTCATCGTTTGGGGCATCATGAGTAGAATTACCTGATGCATGACCCATAGCACATTGTATTTGAAAATTACCTATGATGTTTTAGACACTATCTTTTGAGAGATCGATTTTTGGTGTCCAAGGATAGTAAAATCCCTAAATACATCATCACTTATCATAATCAGAATTTCATGTTGCATATGTGGGTTGGTTACATAAAATATTTTTGTTTAGAACATTCCTACACTCATGGGAAAGGATATTCAGTAGATGATTCTATGATATGGATGTCTTATACCTAGAATGTAAATGATTCCAATGAATATTAAAATCGTGTGACCTTATTCATGGAGATTTACATTGAGGTCAAGAGGATAATGAGCACACTATTATATAAAACATAGTGGTGAAATAAACTATTATATAACATGTATGGGTGAAAGATTTATCTGATCATGAAGGAAGTGTCCTATGAGATTGTGTTTTAGGGGAAGATACATCTTCTGACAGGACAGTTGATGAGGATGACACTCATCTCCTCCATGTTCATATATGGGTCCTAACAGATATCATCAAGGATCTGATGAGGGATCCAACACCTCAACAAGAGTTGCCCTCTATGGTGTTATGAAAATGTTTTGAGATTTATGACATCAATATTCCTAGCCCAGTATAATGTGTGAGATATATAATATCTTAATGTGATGATCCATCTATTATTAGGTGAAGGATGAAAATCATCGTCTGATATGGCATATTCAAATGTTTTCCATTCCTCAGTGAAAAAAAGGATGTTGAATTTATAGGCTTCATAATTGGTCTATCTTGATCACCATGCGGAAAAGATGAAGTGGTGTTTTTCATTGATCGTTTAACAATTATTGCAAACATTTTTTCAATGTGAGATAAATTTTCTATAGATTATGTTGGAAGAATGTACATCAAATAGGTGGTGCGTTTTCATGGAGCATTGTGTTTTATCATTTTATATTGAAAATATCATTTTACGTCACCGTTCTAGAATAATTTAAAGAAGTCCTAGTGTATGTAGGTACATTTTAGAATGACATATCACCCATGAACTAAGGAATAGATGGATCATAAAATTCAGGTGTTGAAAGATATGATCCAATTCCATATTATAATCTTTGGTGTTTCAGGGGAGAAATATACTTCTATTTTCATTTGTTCATATAATAACATCTTCTTGGTTACCATTGAGAAGGATCCATATGATTATATGTTTGTTAGTTCATGTCTATTAGCTCTTTGATGGCAAGAGTTATGGGAAGCATATTTTATTACACCTTGTATCATACACGATACTACAGAGGAGGTCTAGATGATTAAGAAGTGTATATTGGTTGCTAATTCCAAATAATAGTATTATTCCAATAGATGTTGATGCTCTCTTATGTACGAGGATAGATAATTGGTGTTATTTAGTGTATCACAATGGTTGAGGTATAGACATATTCAGAAGAAGGGTAAGATGTCACCAACATTAGTTATTCCCTTCGAGGTAGTGAAGTAGACTAGTACAGTTGATTATTGGTTGAATATTCCACATAGAAATCAGTCCATTCATCATTTCATTGATGTATATATGCTTTGCTGATATTATCCAAATCCATTAGACATCATTTATCCTAATGTTCTTGAGAAAGATATGGATTCTTATTTTGAGGATTATATAGTGTGTATTATTGATCAGAGTGTAAAGACATCAGAGGAAGGTCTACTCTTCTTTTACGGGTGCTATGAAGTACGTTTGTGTACATGAAGAGACCTGGGAATGGGAAGCAGATATACAATCATAGTGGACAGAAAACTTTTTTAACAGTACCACATCACTTAGAAAAGGATAACTCGAGGTCGATTTTTTATAATGAGGGGTTGTTTTAATAAACTATCATTTTTAAAAGGTATGGATTTTTTTTTGAATAATTTTTGTGGACATAGTAAAGGTGTTCTATGGCCTTGGAAATGAATGAGAGGCATATGGGGATGGTCCAAAGCCCAGAAGTCTAGAAAAGGGGATGTAGGCTAGGCCGCATAGTTAGTGTAAACCATGCAGACCCTGGTGCATGACCATGCAATCTACAGTAGAAGGTTTCAAGCCTTCACACATGGTTTATGAACGGTTTTATAAACCATTCACATAAATCATGCAAGTCCCATTATGAGGAAAAATTATTATTTTTCCTCTTCTTAAAATTTAATATACTTCCTGCTTCTATGTTACATCCAAGGGACAAAACTATAGCATCATCCCTTTTATGCTCTCAAAGGCCTAATGCCCTGATTTTGATCACGTTTCACCATCCTTTGTTTGATATTATATCCATTAGAGGAATTGGATTACCTATAGTACGTCTCCAAATTCTATATAATCGTATCTCTGTCTGTCATTCCATCTATTACCCTATTTGGTTTTAGGCTCGTAAGCCATATTTTTAGGTTGTTGGACTAAACCTCAGATCCATTCCAAACTTCTCCAAATCAATGGTCAATATCAATTGAGTCTTCATCTATGGCCCTACGTTATGTGTTCACATAGTTTTTCATTTTAGGATTAGCTGTTTTTTATTTATTATGATTATTCAATTAGTCGTACATTTCCATGTTTCCCAAGATGTTAGTTCCTTCTTGACAAAATGACCATAGAGCCTTGATATCAGTGAATTGGGATTTTGTTATGAGTTTATAGATCAAATTTTCTCCTCATGTACCCCCAAGGTGTATGGAAACAAAATTGGTCTATTTGTTTTAATTTTTAAAATGTCAAATTAGTATTTATATTCTTTGTATTGGTTTTTTTAAAAAACAATGACCATTGTACCATGTGTATTTGATGTATACCAGGGTTCATAAATGGTTGTTATCAATATTTTATTTATAATTGTGAATATTTCTATTTTATTAATGGAATATTAAACATGGGCCTTGATACCTTGACTTGAAATGATATTTACTTGTTAGGAAAACTAGATGGTGGACTATGTAGGTTGGTTAGGATCACATGGCCTAAAACATAAAAAGAAATTGCATTTAATCGAATTATTTATTGGGGTGGAAGAGACATTCCTTGTACGACTCTGATTATAATTTCAATTATTGTTTATGTTGAAAGGGTGTACGATAGTTTTCCATACATTATATAGTGTGAATGTTTATTCCATTTCTATGAATATGAATTATAATGTTTATTCCTCTATTAGAGGAATTAATACCAAATGACATCTTATGATATGTATGGGAGGGATGTAATTTTACCCCCACACCAACCAATTAAAACCTATATATAAAAATGGATGGGAGGAATGCTCACAAAGTTCTCGTTTTAACCACTATATGGGTGAGAGGAATTCATACAGCACACTAGATATGATATACAGGTATGGAAGAGAGACATGATTACTAATTTCCAATTAAAATCCTTGTATATATATATACGAATGGACGGGTGGAATTTTTATATCATTCTAGTGATAAACTATATATACACACACATTTGTGGAATTTTTCAAATATACCAACTATGGGATGAAGAAGGGTGAACCACAAGGTGTCCTCTGGGGACATGAGCTGGAGATTAATTATTTATTCTTAATTTCATACATTCCATCTATTACATGATCACTTTTATCATAATATCTCTATCGTGAATTTCATGTAGACACCATAGGTTTTGGCCTATAGTGATATTATCTCACATCCTACTTGGGTTTCTCTTGGCACACGAGAAAACTAATTTCTTACATGTATGAATATGTTAATGAACCACTCTTTTAGATGTGGAATCTTATTATTTAGTTTTATCTTAGAATAATAGGATCGGGCATACTATCCAAATGTATGGAGAAATATTTGGATTATAATCATTTTTTACTTTGGTATTAGCATGTTTACTTCCTGTTTTATGCTTAAATTTTATATTGACATACAAATCATTAAAATACATATCAAACACTATGAATTTGGATTTTTCTATGATGTTATTTAAGTTAGTGTTCAAATTTATCTATTTTGGTTTCTATTATTCATTTTTTATCTGATTGGTTGTGCTTCAACTACTCGTAATTTTTGTTTCATTCATTCTATACTATGAAATGCAGGTAAGGTCTCCCAACAATTCTACCTTGAAAACCATGTTCCTATTCATCATCCCCTAGCTTATGGGAAATCTCTCTATGGGTTATGTTTCCATCTGGGCTCAATGATAGGGTTAATTTAATGTTGGGTCTATGAAATAACATCAAATAAATCACCATTGGATTGATTTGTTTTCTAGGAACTAGTATCAAAATAATATAAAATACTGCAGAATAACAAATAATAATTGATTCTGGATTAAATATATAATCTAATTCAATAACTATAAAGGTATAAAATAAAAACTAAATTAAAATTTAATAATTAACCATGCTACGATTGTCTCTATGTGACCTCTTGGTCTTAACCAACCACAATGAACTACCTTCTCCAACAATGAGCACATGAAATAGAAACATTAACCTTCAAAAAAGATCAGCTCTACCAAAATTGGGTAAAAAAAGTAGGGTGTGACCACTAAAATACAAAGTATTTAATCACCAAATAATCCATGAGATTAATTTCCAAAAAATGGTTCATAAAAACTACTTTTATGTATCGATAAAAAATTTGTGTTTTCAGATTTTGTTTTAAAGAAATAGCTTTCCATTTTTAATGACCATCCAACACTACATTCTATTTTCAACACTTATTAGAATTTAAATCCAAAACCCTAAATGAAAATACAAACAATGTAATATCAACTCATGATGAATATAAAAAAATAGTATAAATAGGAAACCAAGTGCAACATAAAATAAACAAGAATTTATAGATACTGACCAAGAAAAAATCACAAAAAACCCTAGAGTGATCCCTAAAAGTACTCGGTCTGTAATCCCCTATCGATATATGGTGAATTATGATAGTAAATAACCAATTTTATTCTCAAAAATAGATTCACTTATAACAGAACTCACATAGCCTCTAAGTCATCCATGGGGTTCCAACACTTCAATTTGTGGTTGATAAGAATTTGACACTCGGCCCTCTAACAGAATCACAAAAAACCCATGGTAATAGTGTAACACCCCATGATTACACGATATTCTTCCCATTGAATAATGCAATAGCGTGTTTTGTACGCAACATCGAGTTCTAACACACACCACAACCAATCAAACTAGCCGTTATGAATAGTAATACCTACTTTTTAAAATTTTATAAATTTTATCTCTCAAAATGGACTTCATTTTTGGATTCGAAGTATCAAATTTAGCCTCAGGTAAAATTTTGGTACTTTTCGAATAACATTAATATTTTGATGAATAGTGAAAATTACTAAATTTTAATTAAAAATGCATTTTTTAATCAAAATAATTAATAGTGATAAATTATGAATTTGAGTGGTTTTAAAGTATATTTAGAATATATTTATACTATTTAATACAATTTTGGTAATTGGATTTAATTTCACATTTAAACAAGACATAAACAAGTGTCAATCTTTTGATAGTTATTATCTCTTAAAAACATGCTTTTCGTTTTGATGACCTAAATTAATTTTTAAATTAATTAATGAAACTAATATGTTTTGAATTTGGTAAAATAGACATCATTTTTTAATTCATAATATCAAATATAGCTTAGGCCTAATTTTTGGTATTTTGATGGAAACTTTCATTTTTTGATGAATAGTGAAACCACTAAGTGGTAGTTAAAAAACTGAATTTTTTAAAAAACATAATTTTACCACTTCTATTAGTGAATTTCAAAAATCCGAGAGACACAGTTAATATCAATGAATAAAATTTTGTTCAATGAGATGAAAATAATTTTTGGTGAATAGTAACTTTTTACTTTTATTTACCACTGTTAAAAGTAAATAGGATAATTAAGGGTAAAAATGATATTAATATTACCATAAAACATGTTTTAATTCTATTGGACAAGTGTATCTCGACCAAAAAAAACCTTAAGAATAAAATATTATCATTTAGGTCCACTTGTATTAGATTAGGACATTTATTATTATTTAATTCAAAGAAGAGTTAAAAGAGTTAAAATAAATGTTTATTTACTAAAACATTTTTAATGTAGGGTTATACCTAAGATAAATTCAACTGTAAATATTAATTAGAAAGATACAAATATTTCCTACATAATGATATTTTATTTATAATTTTTTGACAATAAATAATTTAATTTATTTATGACACAATGATGATGTAGTAATTACCATAATATTAAAAAATTAAAATAATTGATATTATAAATACCCAAATAAATATAATTTGAGACTTTTTATGAATTACACTAATTTTATAGGTTAATATGAAATTTTAGTAATGATTTAATTATCTTTGTTCGAAGTAATCATTCTGTTATGATTTCCACAAAAAATCAATTTTCCAAATAGTGTCCAAATTGACATAAAAGAGTTTCTAAATCAAATATTATATTATTAATTGATATTCAATTCCTAAAAATCTAAGTATCGGCCAAGAGACTTATATCATGATATTTGTATCATTAATGGGCCACTTGGGGGTCTTTTGGAGGTATATATGATGTTTATTAACTATAAAATATAAAAATACAAAGCGACATGGTAAGTTTCAAACTAATTAACTAAGAGTTAAAACTAAAGGATAAGGTTAATATAATGACCCAAACCTGTCTAAATTCTATTTGTTGAGTGGTTTTCAACCCATCCCTACCTTAGAATTTAAATAATACACTTTGGAGCCATTAGAAAGCAAATATGAATTTATTATAAAATAATATTTCTAGCTTTTCCAAAGGTACCGCTCACCCCTCTTATAAAAAGGCACTCCACCTTCTCATTAATTAAAACATTCAAAGCTATTTGGATCGGCCAACCCCTACGAAGTACCCTCTAAAATTTCCTCACTTAAACATAGAGGACTTATTTTGATCAGAAAGCCAACCTAAGGAGCTCTTTTGATCAAATCAAAAGGTAGAACCCGAAGAAGAGTGAATGTTTTCACCACCCTTTTTCAAATTCATTTCTTCATTATCTTCTTCTTTATTTGTTATTCCCATTCTAAAATAATTAATCCAGTATATCCTATATACTTTAATATTATTATAAATATGGTACAACCATATTCAGTAATCTATCCATCCTTTGAATGACATGCCACCATACGTGCATACATACGGCCTACCATCTCCACGTCATGGTGTAATTGTTATTCAATATATTATTATTGGGATGGGTATAATAATGATTTTTAATTCATGTAAATAAAAAATATAACATGATTATGATTCTGTATATATTATATACCATCCAATTATATATTATTTTATTATCAAAAGAACGATATTGTCGCTTGTGGGTACGTACGGACTACCGCCTCCACAAACGCGATGAGATTCATTCTCCATTGTATCCATTCGAGTATAATTGCCATTTGATGATTTAAAAATAATTTTTAAGGACTTGATATCATTATGGATATGAGTAAGATACAACCTATCCATGAAAAACATGGGTTTCGTAACAAAACATATAAAATAAAAAAAGTAAGTTAACACCCGAAATGACGATAATACTAAGATATTACTAACAGATAAATGTTAAAAGATCATATATGATATCATATTATTATATATGATTCTTGTATAATTTAATAACAATTATTTCACCATTATATAGGAGGTTAACCTACCCCAACCAAGGAAAAGTAAAATGTAAGGGTTTTTCATCTCACTTCTTATTCCCGTGAGATTCATTCCAGATTGCCACTATTACTCATTGTGTGGTGTATGTACCTACCATAATTGTATTATTTATGTAATAAACTTTAATTTATGTCTATTTACATATTCATTGTATTATACCTCTTTGATGGGGTTTATGTTTCGTAAGATACCAAATTATTAAGGGTTTATTTCACAATCTCTTCATTATCTGAGATGTTTATACGTAATTATCTACTAGGATCTCTCTATCATCCACATCCGTGTTTCTTAAAAATGTATTTCAAAACATTTTTACTAATTACAAGAATATGGGTTAAATTCATTTATACCCTTGTTTGAATTTTTATTGTAGGTTTATAAAGGAATCTTTTCGTCATCTCCAAACAAGGTGCTTTTACACCTTTTCGATAGAATTAAGGTAGGAATTTTTTTTAACTTATACAATGGGTGCGGCTATTTTCCGCAGTTATAAAATCATCAAAGCTTCCCTTACAAGCTTATAAGAATATTTTCAAAGAAAATGTTTTATTTTAAAAATATAGTACTCGTAAATTATTTCAAAATAAAAAGAGATATTTATCTAAAAAGAGTTTTGATTTCATCTATGTCAACATCCTTTGATGGATATTATGTTTATTTGAAGTTGATTTATTATGATCCAAAACATATATATTTTATTGAAGGTTTTGTGATATGTTTTATTGTGGATTTGTTTTTTTATACCATTCATGGTTTATGGATGAAGTATTTACATTTCGTATGCTAGTTTTAATAAGAATGTTTATGTTATGTTTAAACCTTTCCATATTGGAATGCATTGGACTTAATATGTGACTGGTAGAGCCCACTATATCTCCTCGATGCATCGGTGGGTCTCATGAGACAATCTAGTGTCTTGGAAAAAGGCCTTGACAAAATCTTATTTGTAGTCGTGGCACGAGGCCTTGGCTATGTGGTTATGATAGTCTATAATTATGAATTCCATCATTATGAAAGTGGTTATTGATATTTCATGTGATTATTCGATTAGTAGAATATCCATGTGAATATGTAAATGGCAATATTTCATTTTATCTTTTCCATATTATTCTGATGTTCATGTTTTACAGGCTTTTTTTAGTTATACATTGCCTCAAATGTTTATACTTATTTATGAAATCTTCTGCTATATTGTTATCCTTACTGAGCATCTGAGCTCACCCCTTTCTATGTTTTATTTTTCCCAGGATGAGAAGAAATATTTTATGATTGACCTGCAGGGATAATATGAAGGGGATATGTGTATGGACTATGGAGACTATATTGTTGTAGTTTTCTTTTATGATGTAATGTAAATATTATTAATGTATCTAGTTATTCCAAGGCTATTAAACTAATCGGTCTTTCGAGATTTGATATTTCTTGTGATCATGCCAATGTAATGTAATAATGCACCAACTCTGGGTAACTGGGGTTGGGGCGTTAGAGTTGGTATCAGAGGAAGATTAGTACAAACCTTGGAAGCTAGATTTTTATAAACTCTGATTAGAGCACATAGATTTATGATGGAATTTGAGGATTAGTATAGAAGAACTTCCTAGAATTTTGGTATTGTAGAGATTTTGTGAGTTTTCGGAGCAATACATCCCTGTCTGGATACGAGTAGGTAGAGGCAGCTCCGGCACAAATGTACCTAGGGGTAAAACCCGAAAACACAACATTGAGCTATACTTGAACGGGAACTGATGCATGACAATGGTCCTTGTTGCACTCTTGGTTATGACACTCTCGGGGGATATGCTTAGGATAATTTAAATCTTCTTTACAACCCTATTTGACGTATTATATATATAAGATGAGAGTAAATTACCTTGTTTAATCCTAATGTGTTAAAAATTAGGAATATGGTGACATGTTAATCTCTAAATTATTTTATGACCACTGTTACTCGAACAATGATTTCTGGTTTTAGTCAATGGCTGGATTCCAAGGAAGTCATAGTGACTTCGAGAATGATGTACAAGGTGGAAATAGTGGTGGAAATGAGCAACAAAATGGAATGTTGAGAGGGGTAAAAGATATCGTCTTTATGCCAAAATCAATTTTCTAAAAATATGATCCACAATATATAAATTGACCAATTCCCAGACTCAACAAAGAAGAGAATGGTGATGAATGATAAGAGCTCCCACAGTGGAGACCATGGAGAACGGAATCCTCAATTTCCATCATGCAGGAAATGTGGAAGGAGACACCTAGGAATGTGTCTCAATGGGACACAGAAATTCTTTACATGCGGGAAGGAAGAACATAAAGTGATGAATTGAAGATGAAAAATGAATAGTACTATGGAAGAAGATGAAAATGGTCCCAACAATCCATTTACAGTCATTTGCGGTAAATGTAGGGGACCTGGCCATTACCCGAGTGAATGCCCTATTCTATAGGATATTTTCTTCATCAAAGAAGAAGCTATGTGGCAATAAATGGTTGGAGAAATGTTTAAAAATTATTAGTGATCCTTGTTGATGGGTTTACTTTGGAATAATTTTCACTTGTATTTTTAACCCTGTAGTTTTCCATGTGAGAATGATATTTGAGGAAGAATTGTCTTTTCTCTTGGGGATATAGGTATAATTAACCATTTGGTTTTATATGATCGTTGGGTTTGAGGTAGTTATAAGTTATTATAATTTGGGATGAAAATTCAATGTTTGTGATACGATTTGTGGTTTAATTATGTTATGGTTATTTTGAGAAATTTATCTCATTTTGGTAATGTTATAAAATATAGTTTTTGAACAAGGACAACATGAAGACCGTGTGACAACCGGTCGCGTCGGACAAAGCTGTGGGAATCGAACCCACAACCCAATTGTGATTGGGATTTATCACCTACCACTGGACTACGTAATGTCCCTGGTTAGTGTGACTATTATTTATAGTTAAATGAATTTCTTGATCAATATTAATTTGATTTGGGATCTTATGTCTTATCAAATGAATACACTTAGTATAAGAAAATGATTTGGTGATTAAGTGATAAATGTTATTTTGGAAGTTGTTCACTTTGTTGTGAACGCTAGATGCCTAAGGAAAATAGAATAGTATGGGATTTTATTTGAGGAGTAATGGTATATTTTTATCAATATTTTTATTGTGGATTTATAGTGATTTGGGTTATTTATGGAAATGATTATGTTATTTACTTTTATGTATGTGACCTTAAGAGTAATTAATTTCATTTGGAGATACAATTTAACGTGGAAGACTACATTCCTATAAGTTTTGGGCTTCAATATTAGTTTGGATTATACTGAAGGATTTTAAGGACAATTGATTATTGAATGGTATTTATTTATCTTTGGGGTATTGATGGTTTAATTTTAGAAATTAAGATTAGTGTTATTTTTCTCTAATGGAATATCCATTTGGGGGATCATCAGATATTACAATTACCATTTTGGTTTTGATTAATCTCTAAAGGCAAGGTAAATATATAGTTTATCCTACCTGGATCATGTATTTCTATTGAAGTTTATTCTAACTCTTCCATTGTGACCAAGTCTTCTTGAATACTCATTGTTCAAAAAAATGAGTTAGTGGTAAAAATTTATTAAATAATGAAACTCTACTTAAAAAGTAAGTATATCTATTTATGTTCTTAGTCAATATCATAAATTATTTCCTCATCCTTATGTAATGTAACTTAAAACAAAAAATGTTGTCCATTTACTTTTCCTACTAGGAGACTAATGACCATTTGTCCCAACCCAAGTTTGTGATTTTCTTATTGTTAAATTTCTTTTGATCATGTTTTATATCCCTCTCCATCAGAACATAACACTCAGTTTATCTTCCATATCCATGTTTTCCAACATGGAATCCTAGTATGGGTTATCTTGGGTGACCTTTATACCTCTCATCCTTTATTTTAAAATGATAGTTTTATTGACTCTTTTTCCGATGTGGGACTTTCCATTATATTCTCAAGCCCAATTTTTTTTAAAAAAGTGCAAGGATGCAATTTATTGAATAAGGGGAGAATGTAACACCACATGCTTCCACGATACGCTTCTCTTTAAATAATGCAATAGCGTCTGTTGTATGTAACATCGAGTTCTAACACACACCACAACCAATCAAACTAGCTATTATGAATAGTAATACCTACTTTTTAAAATTTTATAAATTTTATCTCTCAAAATGGTTTTCATTTTTTGATTCGGAGTATCAAATTTATCCTAAGGTGAAATTTTGGTACTTTTCGGATAACTTTAATATTTTGATGAATAGTGAAAATTACTAAATTTTAATTAAAAACAACTTTTTAAATCAAAATAATTAATAGTGATAAATTATGAATTTTATTGGTTTAAAAGTATATTTGGAATATATTTTTACCATTTAATAAAATTTTGGTCATTGGATGTAATTTCACATTTAAACCAGACATAAACAATTGTCAATCTTTTGATAGTTATTATCTCTTAAAAACACGCTATTTGTTTTGATGACAGGAATTAATTTTTAAATTAATTAAATGAACTGATATGTTTTGAGTTTGGTAAAAAATACATCCTTTTTTAATTCATAATATCAAATATATATTAGGCCAAATTTTTGTTATTTTTATGGAATATTTCATTTTTGAAGAAGAGTGAAACCACTAAGTGGTAGTTAAAAAACTGAATTTTTCATATAATTTAATTTTACCACTTCTGTGAGTGGAATTTTAAAAATCCGAGAGACACGGTTAATATCATGGAGTAAAATGTGGTTCAATGAGATGAAAATATTTTTTGGTGAATAGTATCTTTTAAATTTTATTTACTGTGGTTAAAAGTAAATAGGGTAATTAAAGGTAAAAAAGATATTAATATGACCCTAACAGATGTCCTAATTCTATTGGACAAATTTATCCAGACCAAAAACAACCTTAGGAATAAAATATTATCATTTATGTCCACTGGTATTTGATTTGGACATTTATTATTATTTAAATCAAAGAAGAGTTAAAATCAATGTTTATTTACTAAAACATTTTTAATATAGGGTTATACATAAGATAAATTCGATTGTAAATATTCATTAGAAATATAAAAATATTTCCTACATAACTATATTTTATTTATAATTTTTAGACAATATATAATTTAATTTATTTATGACACACTGATGATGCAGTAATTACCATAATAGTGAAAAATTAAAATAATTGATATTATAAATACCCAAAATAAATAAAATTTGATACTTTTTATGAATTAAACTAATTTTATACATTAATATTACATGTTAGGAATGATTTAATTAACTTTGTTCGAAGTAATCATTCTGTTATAAATTTCACAAAAATCAATTTTCCAAATAATTTCAAAATTGACATAAAAGAGTTTTTAAAACAAATATTATATTATGAATTGATATTCAATTCATAAAAATCTAAATATCGGCCAAGAGACTTATATCACGATAGATGTATCATTAATGGACCACTTTAGGGTCTCTTGGAGGTATATTATAAGATTATTAACTATATAATATAAAAATACAATGTTACATAGTAAGTGTCAAACTAAATAATTAAGAGTTTAAACTAAAAGATAAAGTTAATATATTGACTCAAACCTATCTAAATTATATTGGTTGAGTGTTTTTCGACCCATCCCCACCTTAACCATTAAATAATACACTTTTCAGTCATTAAAAACTGAATATGAATTTATTATAAAATAATATGTCTAGATTTTCCAAAGGTGCCCCACACCCCTCTTACAAAAGGGCACAACTCCTTCTCATTAATTCACACTTCAAAGCCTTTTGGTTCAGCCAACCCCTTCCCAAATACTATCTCAACTTCCCTCACTTCAACCTAGAGGCTTTAGTTTGATCAGAAAGCTAACCTAAGGCGCCCTTTTGATCAAATCAAAAGGAAGAACTCGAAGAAGAGGTAGTGTTTTCCCCACCCTTTTTCAAATCCATTTCATCTTCAACTTCTTCTTTCTTTGTTATTCCTATTCTAAAATAATAAATCCAGTATCTTATACGTGTGTACGTACGGATTACGGTCTCCACGTCATGGTGTAATTGTTATTCAATATATTATTATTTGGATGCATATGATAATGATTTGTAATTCTAGTAAATAATAAATATAACATGATAATTATTCTGTATATATGATATACCATCCAATTATATATTATTTTAATATCAAAAGAATGATATTGTCGCTCGTGCGTACGTA
This sequence comes from Viscum album, assembly GCA_963277665.1. NCBI lineage: Eukaryota > Viridiplantae > Streptophyta > Magnoliopsida > Santalales > Viscaceae > Viscum > Viscum album. The sequence continues at coordinate 1,387,328,738 of OY728126.1, read as the reverse complement.
CGAACTACCGTCTCCACGAACGCGATGAGATGCATTCTCCATCGTATCCATTCAAGTATAATTATCATATTATGATTTAAAAATAATGTTTACGGACTTGATATCATTATGGATATGAATAAGATACAACCTATCCAGGACAAACATGGCTTACGTAACAAAACAAATAAAATAAATTGAGTAAGTTAACACACTAAAAGATGATAATACTAAGATATTATTAACAAATCAATGTTAAAAGACCATATATGATATCAAATTAATATTTACGATTCTTGTATAATTTAATAAAAATTATTTCACCACTATACATGAGGTTAACCTACCCCAAACAAGGAAATGTACAAGGTAAGGGGTTTACATCTCACTCTTTATTCCCGTGAGATTCATTCTATATTGCCACTATTACTTTTCTTGTGGTGTATGTACTGCTAATAATTGTATTTTTTATGTAATAAACTTTAATTTATGTGTATTTACATATTAATTGTATTATACCTCTTTCGTGGGGTGTATGTTTCGTATGTTACCAAAGTAGTAAGGGTTTATTTCACAATCTTTTCATTATCTGAGTTTGTTTATATGTAATTATCTATTGGGGTCTCTTTATCTTTCACATCCATGTTTCGTAAAAATGTATTTCAAAACATATTTACTATTTACAAGAATATGGGTAAAAGTCATTTATACCCTAGTTTGTATTTTTAAAAGAGTTTTATAATGGAATCTTTCCGTTGTTTTCCAAACAAGGTGCTTTTTGACCTTTTCGACAGAATTAAGGTAAGAATTTTTTTTAACTTATACGGCAGGTGCGGCTATTTTCCGCCGTAATAAAATCGTCGAAGAATCCCTTACAAGCTTATAAGAATATTTTCAAAGAAAATGTTTTAGATTATAAATATATGACTCTTAAATGATTTAAAAATAGAAAGATATGTTTCTCTAAAACGAGTTCTGATTTCATTTATGTCAACATCTTTTGATGGATTTTACGCTTATTTGAAGTTGATTTATTATGATACAAAACATCTATATTGTATTGAAGGTTTTGTGATATATTTGACTGTGGATGAGTTATTTTTATACCATTCATGTTTTATGGATTAAGAATTTACATTTCGTATTCTATTTTTAATACGAATGTTTATGTTATGTTTAAACCTTTTCATATGGGAATGCATTGGACTTAATATGTGATGGGTGGAGCCCGCTATAGCTCCTCGATGCATCGGTAGGTCTTATGAGACAAACTAGTGTCTTTGGATAAGGCCTTGACAAAATATTATTTTTAGTCTTTGCACGAGGCCTTGGATATATGGTTATGATAGTCTGGCATTATGCATTCCATCATTATGAAAGTGGTTATTGATATTACATGTGATTATTCGATTAGTAGAATATCCATGTGAATAAGTAAATATAATTATATCATTTTATCTTTTCCATATTATTCTGAAATTAAAGTTTTAATGGCTTTTGTTTTAGTAATACATTTCCTCAAATGTTTATGCTTATTTATTAAAATCTTCTACTATATTGGGGTGACTCCCATATAAAAGTTTAATCATTTGTTCTAACTAAGAAGTCATGCCATTTATGCTTCAAATAATTTTTCAAATCCACAAAACATTCAAACTAGGAATTTTTATTTGCGAAAAATAATCAGTTTACTAAACACTATAATATCCTATATGGTCCTTACATCATTTCCTTTTCAAATACATACTCGAAAAATGTCAAATACATTTCATAAATACTTCAAAAATCACGTTCAATTGTTCAATGCCAAACATGCCATTAAATGATTTAGAACTCAACCTTGTTCTAATGAACCACACTATTTATGATTTAAGGAATACATTTAAATTAACATAATATAAATTTAAATGGATACCTATTGTTATAAATTGAAAATCCTTTTTAGAAGAACGATTTTAGGAGAGTGAAGATAATTAATTTCAGGGATAATGGTTCGAGGGAAAAATTGTTTTTAGCAGTCATTTCCCAATAAATTCCCATCCATGGTTGAACCAACCATACCCATGGTTGTTATAACATAAAATGACACCCTTTGAATATTAATAAGAATAGACAACACAATTTTTAAACATATAATACATTCCATTAAACTAACACAATTTTAAAAACACTAATATTCTTTTTAAAACGCAATGAATCATTCCAAAACATTTTACGCTAAATCATCATGCCAAAAAGATAAATCTAAATAAACATTCATACACAATATCTTCTTTAAACAATTATACTAAAAAAACACTTGTCCATATAAGAAAAATAGGGTTCTATTACATGTTTATAAAATAATATTAATTTTTTTAAACACCTAGCATGCATATACTTATTGGTATATATGAGAAATCCTTTAAAAAATAAATTGGAACCCATTTTTTCATTATCAAAACCCAAAATTGATTATTATATAATATCATTACGAAAATAAAATTACATTAAAAGAAACTAGTAATGCTCAATAATTCAATTTAATGTTCTATAAAGTAAAATAATGGAAACACCCACCTTAGAGGAGTACTGATACGATGAAACTCTACAAAAAAGATGAATTGGTCCAGAAGAATTATCTACATGCATGAGATCCAAAATAAATCTAAACACACAAAAACTAAAATCTCTATGGTTAGGATAAGAGTGAAACCCAAAAAAGAAAATGAAGGAAACCAAGATATATTGAGTGATGGATTAGAAAAATGGTTAAAAACACTAAAAACTCATCATATATCTTTGGAGATTGATCAACGGGGAGAAGATAATAATTGGGGGAGGGGTTTGGGAACCTTATGATGCACTAAAAATGACCCAAGTGGAGGAATCGAGAATTTGGAATAAAATTGGGGTGGGAGAAAAATGGATAATAACATTTAAAATTTTTGGGTAGCTGACACAGTTTAGCAGTGTGGTTTTCCAAACTATTCACCAATTCTATGTTATCAACTTTCCAAGGGGATATAAACCACATGAACTACCCACATGGTTTGTCATAGCATGATCAAATAGTGAGGTCGCAACTATAAAACTATAGGAACTGATGCATTATTTCCTAGGATGGTCAATACAGTTTCCACTAACTGTGCATTTCTTTTGAAAAAGAACAAAAATCTCAAAAAAAAATCACAAAATAAAATTTTTAAGTTGGGAACTCAATATTAACCTCAAGAAAATCCAATGACAAGAAAAAATTATAATAAAATTAATTTCAGGGTCTAGGTGTGACAATTCTCCCCAATACAAACACTTTCTTCTCTAAAAAGTATCCCATCTGAATATTGACCAAAACTCGAATCCATTTTTGATCAAAATCTATTGAATAAGTGGAACTTCTGGTGACCTTTTTCTCCATAGGTCAATCTTGATGAATCAATAAAAAACCACAACACCAGAAATATAATAAAACTGTAGAGGTTTCTTTCCACCATAAGAATTCAACTAACACCTCCAAGAAACCCACGAACTAAAAATAAAATTCTTCATATTAACCGAGAAACATCACAATTAAGAATGGGAACTTTGAAACTCCCACATGAAGTTTCCTAACTTCATTGCATGAGAAAACAGCACCGCTATCAAAATAGAAATTTCTCCCACCCAAAACAACACCGCTAACAATAGGGGAACCCTTGAGAATAACTTAATACAACATAAACAAGACAAAAAGCCATTTTGTTCAAAAAACCCCCACTTCTCCATGTGAGAATATAAAAAACTAAGACCATCCCACACAAGGGATAAGAAAACTTCAATAAAGACTACATATTGACTCAAAACAATTCATTCAAATGAACATAACCACTATGGTCATGATATAAAAAGTTCATCAGGCATTTTAAAATGGAAACAGGAACAAAATACAAACAAAAACAATGAAATATTGAATGTATCCACATGAGAACGAGATTCAAACTGAGAAATATTTTTCCATGCGCACTCAGTAATTCCTAACTATGTGTGAGATTCACTCTGAGGCTTATGGTCAGCGCCCTAATTATTGAATCATCACCTACATCATAGTGAGTAATTAAAATCCACCAATAAAGAATTATTAATTAGTAAATTCATATTAAAATACTTCTCTAAATGAATTTAATGAATATAGTGATTAAAATTGTTCAAAATATTGTGATAATATATCAACAAATATCCATACCGGCTACACTGGTGGCACACGAGTGAATGGTTTTATGAACTATAATCCAGAAACAATGAATGGAAATCAACAATGGAAGTTTACTATGTCATTATCCTCGCTCCATATCGGGAACATTCATGAGAAATAAGAGGCATCAAATTTCCAACAGTAGTTACTCCTGAAATGAACTCAGCTAAGAACACTTCATCCACAAAATTCTTAAAATATTTATCCATGGAGGATAGGGCTCACTATTTGATTTCTATATAAAAAACTAAAATGAAAATTGAATCCGAAAAATAGGTACTGTGATTCCATCTCAAGATAAAAGGAATCCAGATCTTTGAAGTGTTCAACACATGCCTTCACTATTCACAGGACTTACTAAATACTAATGATATCCTCTTTTTTTCTTCATGATAACATCCTCAGGTATAAACGATAAGAAATAGACTGACCTAAATACTTATCTTGTAATTTCAACATGAATTGATATATGATAAAACATCCCACATTCATTTGAAGATTGAAACTTAGAGAAATCTAGAATGACACTAACTCTATCTTCTTTGGGAGTTCCCAAAAATCTCTAAACTCTTTCGACTCCCACAATCCATTCCACTTCTTTTAATGGACAATATTCACTATGTTATACTTGAAAAAACATAGGAATAGAATCTAGGAATGGAATAATATAAACTTATGGACCTTATATTTGGAATATTCTAGACAGAATAAGAGACAAAAAGCGCAAAATTATCATCATTCAAAAATAATTATGGAAGGAATGTCTCATGAAGAAATGATGGACATAAAATACAAATACAAATAAGAATTCCCACAAAATAACATCTAAAACACCATTTATTTTAAATTTTTAAACAACCTTATTCCAAGGATATTTTTAATAAACTATATCCCATTTCCCTAAATCAAAAACCCAATTTTGAAAACATATACAATTAATGAAACCATTTTCTCATTCAAAACAATTTTATAAAAACCAAATAATAATCACATTTTAAACACACAACCATGGATTATTATGAACCAACACATGTGTATCCATTGGCTGCCTCCCACATCATCCATAAACTTGGGAAAACATAAACTTTCTATACATACACACTCATGTGATATTCCATAAAAGGTACCAATGGTCTCACACATCATTTCCACATCAAAACCTAAGCAGTTATTAAATATTTTCAAAATTCTAAATCATGTTCTCTTATCTCTATTACTCTTTTTAGTGTTTAATTCAAAAAGCATGATGATATAATTTTAATTTAAAAAATGGTTTTCGTTTGAAATTGAACTCAATTTATCCAAATGAAAATTAAAACATAAATCTACAAATAAAGGACTAACTACAAGGAAAAACTCACACCAAACTTATAAAATTGAGATACAACATTCACGTATAACCCAATGACATAGAATTGGGCAATTCCCTATGTATACATCAGCAATAAGAAATCCATGAATAGTGCACTGAGACCCCATGTTGGTCATTACTCTATGTGAGGTCCATAAATGACACCATATGACCTTCATTTCAATTAAATATTATATGAAAACCAGAACATGATAATGAATCAATTCCTGAAAAACTTTTTAAAACTCAGGACTAGTCATGAGTAGTTATGATAAGAAAATAACCCATAACCTACCTCATTAGCCACCAAAACATTGTCTAAAATCAACATGACACCCAAAATAGTAATGAAAATTTCTCTAATAACATTTTTCTATTAGCCAAGATGGGTGTTCATCCATCCCATCACCCAACCCGATTAGGGGAACTGACCAAAGGGTGTTGCCGGACCCCATTGGCTGACAACTAGTGCGAGGCATCAGTGAAATCTCAAAAGGGAACAAATTTTTTTTCTAATAACTAAGATCAAACAAATTAACAAGAAAGAATGACAACAAAAAATAACTAAATATATAATTAATATATAAAGTGATTCAGTTACAATAACAATAAAAAAGAAACTAAATATGAAAATAAGAATGAACCACACTACCAAGATCTCCACGTGACCTCTTGGTCACCACCTATAACCAAACTAACCTACATCCATAACGATTTCAGAATCATGGAACATGCCCCTTCAAAATATTTTATGTCTACCAATGACTAGTGAAACAACTATGTTGTGAGTTTAAAATGCTCTGTGGTAAATAATTCAATAATTTATATGTTTCTGTTCAAGAAAAAAAAATTTAAACATAAGTATGAAATATAGATATAAAAATATATTTATCATAGTTTTTTTGAAAAACATAAAAATAACATTTTAAATACCAATTCACAAAACATTCGTTTTTCAAAATAGATTACCATTTAAAGAATAACACCCAAAACCAAAATACAAATAGATTCATACCAAGACTTGCTAAAAATAAATGATCAATGTAAATTAGAAACCACGTATATAATTAAATAAACACTCAAATATAGTGAGTTATCATGGAAATTTTTTAATCATCGCTAGTGTGATCCATGGGCATAATTAGTCTAGACCCAACTACCGGTATATGGTGTAGATTCATAGTTAATAACAAACATGATACTCTAAAATAGCCTTTCTAGTGGCACAACCCAAATGGCCTCTAATAAAACGGACAGGTACTAACCAATATAATAATTGTCGATAAAAACCCTTTACATGACAATCTAAAAGTATCCAAAAAATCACATGGTAATAGTATACTATGTAAGTAAGAGGCCCTTGCACATTTGACTCACATTATCTATCATCACCACACTTCCCTACCCCAAACACAAAAATGATCATTACAGAAACTAGAATAGGTAAATCTTTTAATTGGGTTTCTCATCATATAAAAATTCATTTATATATTGCAACCAGGTTGTTAGATCATTTCTTATTCAATTCATTTCCCAAATCACCAATAGTTGCAATCAAGGGATTCATATTTACAAAATTGTAACCATTTTACAAAAGGCAGTAAAATTCAATGTGGGCCATACCTGATTTAAATTTAAAATACATTCATGATACCATTATAAACAATTTCCACCATATTTTCAAATATTAATTTCAAGTTTACAATTCCAAACATTCTATTACACCATTTAGAGACAAAATAAGCTCTAATGTACCGAACAGTTCGTATTTTGAGAAACACATAAAAAACAACTTTAAACAATGATTATATTATATAAAAATATTTTGAATTAAAAAAACAATTTTAGAAGGAAGATACGAGGAGAGAGTAATGAAATAATTTGAGAGACCATGGTTCAAGGAAAACAACATTTTAATGAGTCGTTATAACATTATTTCCCATCTATGTGTGCACTTAATTCCCTAATTAATGTTCCAACATTGTATGAAAACCTATGAAAATTCAACAACTACACCCATTATAAATTTTTCATAAATAATACATAACATTACACTAGAACAACTTCATCACCAGTAATAATAATTTTAAATCATGAGGAACCATTCCAAAACTCAACCTCATAAATTATCAACCCATTAAGAGGCATCTAAGTCACATAACATACTTTATTTCATATTTAAAAAATTATAATAAATAAAATTAAGTTTATTTAATACATCAAGGTCTCAATTTAATGTTTATAAAATGAAAATCATTTTATCAAACATATAAGATGCAAATATGTATTGGAATATATGATAAGTTCCTTATGAAATCAATTACCACACATTTTTACATCATAAAAAGCCAAAAAAATTATACTAACACATCGTGATAATGGTTTTATTGATTTTATATAAAATAAGGAATCTGAACAATTTAATTGATTTTTTTTGGAATGGAAAATAATGGAAAATCTTACACCAATGGATTGTGGATTCGGTGAAACTCTCGAAGAAGGAATAATAGGCCCCCAAGATAGATCTTCATAACCTAGATAAAAAAGGCATAAATTTACATGATATCACAAAACCAAGAGTTTTCCAAGAGGGAAAACCCAAAAGGAAATCCACGGATACCCTGATAGAATGAGAGAAAGAAGATAAAATTAGCAAAAATCCAAAAAACTCACATTATGTTTTTTGTTATTGATCCATGGATGGTGGAGAACCAAGGGGAGATGGGTTTGGGAACCATCTCATGTTCCAAAAATATACAAGGGGGAGGCATCCCAAATTTTGGATAAAAATAAAGGACAGGAATAAATGGATTCTAATATTTAAAATTTTGAGGATTCTCGCACGGTATGGCAACATGATTTACCAAGTTTTGCACCAAAAATGTGGAATCTAGTATCAAAGGGGATTGAAACATCATGACAAACCCATCTGGGTTGATGTACCATGCACAACCCGTGTTGTAGCTACTATCTAAATCCACTACATTCCACATGGATATATGGTCTTAGACACATAGTTCCCACAAACCATGCACTTCCCGTGCACATGCAAAAAACTATACTAAAACACAAAAACTAAAAATTTTATGTTGGGAAATCAATCCAAACATATACGATAACATCCAAATATAATAGAATAATAAAATAAAAGGATTTTATAGGTTAGGGTGTGAGAAACAATGTCCATGAGATATACTGACCCTAATAAAACTCATCCTAGATTTCATGATTATTAGGTGTTGACAATGATAAACTTGTCGTATACCTAGAGTATTCATCCTAAAAGTAAACATGGTCAGAATACACATAATAAAAATGATAAAATCGTTATACTCATATACTTGGTCAACACTAATGGATCATTGGGGGCACTAAAGACCATATTAGAATAATCCTCATATATATATAAACTAGAACGAGCAAAACAATTGTTATAAATATTCCAAAAAACCCTATCCATGTAAACATGAAAGAGGTGAGTACCACATTATCCCTATTAGGGAATTACATACTCTAAGAAATTGAGGTAACTCTCACATTTGTGTGACAACTAAATGAAAAATACGGAAACTCACTAACACTACCCTGATATTTAGGTAGAAGTAGAGGGTTATCTTTATATGAAATTTAAATGATGCCTTGCCAAACCTTAATTGGAATGTACCAATGGGACACACCCAACAGATATACGTACAAGGATGTTCAAAAATTGACATGAAAAAACTAAACATATGGAAATGTATCATCCGACGATCCTTTAATGGAGTGGACATCATTTTTCCTCCATACAAGGTGTGTCTCACCAAATATGATATTTTTCACGTGTATGGGTGTGGAAAAATACTAAATAAAGAACAAGGATCATCATCAGACCAAATGGATAATAACATAAATCCCTTGACATTACACCAGAAACTACCCTGAATTAATAAATGGATCTTGTTGTTGTGATCCATGAGGATAAACAATCAAGATAATCTATTCACTACCCAATAATAGATTCTTAATGAATAAAATTACCGTAATACACATGTATTTATCTTCGTAAGCCTGATCCATGAACTCAGTATTAGAAAAAGATATCTTTCTATAATCATTATCCTCAATATTAGGTTCACGATTCCCAATACAGTTCATCAATTTGACATCATTTTATTAATATTTGTTATATAAATTATTTCACAATAATAATAATAATAATAATAATATATTTATTATTGGGTATTTCATGGACATGATACATGATTCCAAAAAGCTAACCATCATTGTTCTTGAATTGAGCTCTTAAACATTAGGGTTGTGATTCAACATTTGGTTTATAATTCCAACACAATTAAAAAATGTTATATCCAAATCATGGTTTTAATTATCTAAATTTTGTTATTATTATTATTAGATATTTATAACAAATATTATATGATAAATTCTAGGGGATGAGTTTAACATGGATATTTCTAATTCTGCTTGGCCATTCTACCTTCCACCCACACCCTCTATCTATTGATAATTTTATCATTTTTATAGTAATAATTTATATAATAAACACACACACACACACAGATATATATATATATTAACAAAGAATCATTGGCTCACACCCCCCCACAATCACATGGCCATAGTACCCCTTGCGGTTACCAAACATAAATTAGAGATAATATATTATAATAATAATTTAATTTCAATTTTTTTATAATAATTTATCAATGGTCATGATGAGAAAAACCATCATGTGGTTTCCTCCCTACATGTTTGATTATATTAGCATTGAATTTGGATCATTATCATCACAATGAAAACCCATAAACACCATGTAATTACCACCATGTGTCCCTGTTTAAAGACATTTCTCATAGACACTTCTATCACCCACCATCTTTATTCATCACAATTCCATTAGAAAATGTCATAAATAATCCATACAATAAATGAAAATATCAAGATGTAACATTCTCCGCACTATAGGTACGTGAGTTCAAAAAAAGAAAATTTTGTGGTAGTATAAAAAACCGAGGCTACGGTGCACACACAATATCCACGCCAATAAAATAATAAAATTTAATATAAATAAAAATTATTCAATAATACATCTATAATACCAAAACTATAGTATGAAAAGGTACTTGAAATCATAAAAAAAGGATCCAAATACAAGACCAACCTAAACCGTAAATTAAATTCATACTTATAGATAGGGATGATACTTGTGATAAATGCTACACCATTATACATATTTGTTTTTCTATCATAATATATCACATCATATTTCTATTACACTAAGTATTATTAAAATTTTAAATAATAATTATCAGAAAAGTATTTATGGGAGTTGAAAATGCAGGATTTTTTATAACAATATAATATATGATAACATGAAATAACATGAAACAATGAATCCATATTTTTCATCTAATCACATGATATTTCAAACATAATATGAGACATACCAATAAAAAATCCATATGTAATTTTTTATTACACACATTATCTATGTAGTGTTATGAACTCATTTATATCCAATGAATTTTTCTCAAAGGTTCCGCAATAAATTTTACATGGTGAAAAAATTTCACAAGCAATATTTCCACTTTCAACACTCATCATAGAGGTCACTATCATAATGTCTATCCAAAAATAATCATGAAGCATAATGAATATTTTCCTCAAATAATTAAATATGATTAGACTACACCTAAATAGAAATATTCGATTTTGATACAAATATAGGGTTCCATAACAAGGTCTTACAGGGAGGCCCCTGTTATAATTGGACTTATCCTCTTATATAGTGGATTTATTCATGTAATAATTATTCTTTAAAATTCCACTAAACCATGTCTAATGAAACCTGAATGAAATGGGTATTTCTATAGGGATATTAATGAAATAAATTCTCAAAGATATTGTGTTATCTATAAAATCATTATTTGAAAACTCGTTCATGAATAATCAAACTCACCAATATTAAAATAATAATAATGATTTTTTTGAGGTCTTTCCTCTATGGCGAGAATGTGATGCCGCATTGAACCCACTTAAGAATAGAAAAAAAGGTTCTTAGAAAAATCATTCTTGTCCATTTAGTATCACAATATATCACGACTAAAATAATAAAATGATAAATTTGTCTCAATGTGGTCTTTAAAGGAGTACATGACGTGTCCCAAGGGTAAATGACATGTATCACCAAATCTGGTACGTACCATGTATAGGTCTGGAAAAATCATGATGAACATCTAGGGGTAACCATCATTATGAAGGAATGGAATCTTAAATCCATTTATTTTACACTATTAATTTCCAAAAATTAATAAATTGATCATAACATATTCATCTATGTGGAAAAATCTTTAGATAGTCTGTTCATTTTCCCAAAACAAACACTCAATGAAGAAAACAACTTTTCACAATATTACGCACACACAATTACTTATAGGCCAGAGCCAAAAACCATAATTATGTACTAGTTATTGGTCCAAAAACATATACCTCATTATTAGGGTCATGATTCCATATATGGATCATAAATCTAAAAACATTTGTTGAAGATACATTAGATACAATATATAATAATAATAATAATAATAATAATAATAATTATAATTGTATTATTGGGAGATTCTTATTCCCATGACAAGATTGAAAAACATTTACCCAACATTGGTCTTTAACTGACCACATCAATGTCGTGGTTGTGATTCCACATATAGTTCATAAATCAAACAACATTTGAAAACGTTATATAAAAATTAATTTATTAATAATAATAATAATAATAAATTATTATTATTATTATTATATATTGAAAACAAATATTAAAAATTGAACAATAAAGGATGTGTTTCATGATGATTATCCCAATTCGGCATGTCCATTATACACACCACCCCACTATATAACACTTTATATGTTTATAATTATTATATAATAATTATTTATATAAGATATATTTATTATTATGTGAATATAAAAACACCTGATCGGGGGATCACACCTCCCCTTAATCATGTGGCTATCCTACATCATTCAAGGATCACTTGTCAAATAGACATAATATATTTTTTATTATATTTATAATTTTATAAATTTTAGAATATTAAATTTACAATCACGATGATAAAACACGTAATGGGGTTTCCTCTATAACATTTCAATTGCAGCTTCACCCCCTTTGGAATAGATTCATCAAAATGTCACCCCATATACATTTAGCGGTGCCCACTAGGATACATTGTGCACAGACTCCTCCTAGAGATGATCTTTTCACCCTCTATCATCATGAAATATGATTCCATTACTAGATCATGAAATAACCCATACTTTATCAAAAAATAATTGTTATTAAATTTTTGTTTCTACAAATAAGTTATTTATTCATAGTAAAAAGTTACTATTTTTACTGATAACTATATTTTATATAAAATTATTTACAATGTCAGATTATATTTGTTATAATTTTTTAAATTTAATTATTAAAATTATTTATATAGAAAAAATTATTTTATTTGGTTTTAGTTTCATAGGTTAATTTTCTATTAAAACATTTTCATACATAAAAAGTTGTTTGTAAAACAATTTTGTTCTATTTTTTGAATTTTGGCTAAACTAGTTTTTATCAATTCTAAGAATTGAATCTCAAAAATTGCTTCAATATTTGTAAAATAATGTAATGTTTTGTATAAAAGTTAACTTTTTCATTTTATCACAATCAATAATAATTATTGAAAACATTATTATCATGGTAAAGGATAAATAAGTTAATTAGGGTTAATATAAAATAACAATGCCCCAAAATTAGGCCATAACAAATTGTTTTCATTTTTTATAAGTTTATTTCATCCAGTAAAATATAATTATATAAGAAATATAATTTTATAATAAATGGAATTGGAAAATGATTTTTTTTAAATTTAAGTAAAATTTGAATTCAATAATGTCTATATTAATACATTAATATCTCTTAAATTATTATTGAAGGGAGAAAAGAGAATAAGTTTGAATAAAAGTTTATCTATGAAATATAAATGATTTTTTTATTTTTTTTATTTATTTCAATTGTTTTGTAATGAAATAATTATAGAAAATGATTATGGAACAATAATATACTATTGATACAATTAATAGGAAAATGGAATTCATGATTTTAAAAATATTACAAGTAATATAATTTAAATGATTTATTGTGTTAAATATTTTTTTCATATATATATATATATATTATTAATATAAATTAAATGGATTATATTGGAATTAAAACCTTTTATTTATTCACTTTAAATAAAATAAAATGAATAGTTTCAAAATCCTATTTTTTTGTATTTTTTGAAATTAATATTTTCAAAAATAAGATAAAAATTATTAAAAACATGAAATTGGAAATGGTGGATATGATATGATCTATAATTTTTTTGATCTCTATTTATTAATAAATATTTTCCATATTTTAAAAATTATTACCCATTATAGGGGAATGATGTAAAAGAGATTAATGTTAAAATGTCTTAACCAGTGTGATGAAAAAATGGATTAAAACCCCACATAAACATGTACAAATTTTATGGGTTCATTTCCATACAACCTCAGAATATCATTGAAATGATTCCCTGTCCTTAATTATGAATGTGTGATATATAATTACTTAATTATATTTAAATATATTAAGAACCATATGTAGTTCCACTCGTCTCAAATATAAAAGGGTTTCTATCATTTGTTTTATTCCCACCAAATTAATATTTCAAAGTTACAGCCACCTTCAAAAATAAATAATAAAATTTCTATGCACATTATATTTATGTTTTTACTCAAAAAATTGTATTTATAGGGTCCCGAAGAGTAGATCTAAATGTGTTTTCTCAATGAATATGTAATCAATTTAATGGATCACTTCAAATTAAATTCCTATTTTGCCTCATAAAAATCATATATATTAATAATAAAACAATATATATTATATAAAAAACATAATAAATCATTATTATTATTTTTATGAATCCCCTCTTAACCATCTTTCCCTAAAATGGTATGTGAATTTACTCTTCATGTGTACGTATTACTTACCTTATACATGTAGTTGTAAAATTTATTTTACAATATTTTCATTCGGTAATTATGATGGGTATAATGATTAAATTTGGTACCTGATACATTATTATACATCTATAATCATAATATATCATAATTATTATTCACTTACTATCCATTTAAGCATGAAAATTTCGCTCATGTGTTAGTGTGGACTACTTCAACCATGATGCTGTGAGATTTGTTTTTCATTTTGTTTAACATGGATGGTATAAATGGTAGATTTAATTAATATAATAGATAGATATCATAAAATAATGATTCTTTAAAGTAAATTTTTTTCATTACTTTCATTCATTCCATCCCATAAAAAATTAAAACAATATTCTATTTTATGTATAGTTTGTAGTCTCCAATAATGGTGAAATTTATTTTTGCAACACTAATTTTTTTGGGTGACTATATATAATAAAAATATATTATATTATATGATATTTATGTAACAACCCAGGTAAATAAAGAGTATGAAATTTTCACATTTATCCATATTTTTGAATAAAAAATTAATATAACTTTAAAGGGGATGCTATTATCGATGGAGTACCCAACACACAACAACGAGTTTCTTGGGAATCTTACGCTGCACTCTAATAATAAAATAAAATTTATTTTAAATGGTAGTTAATGCCTAGCCGTTGTAATAGTGGGAATGAACAGAACTAACTACAAAATTATAATATATGTTTGTCAAATTTTTTTACTCATTACAATAAATGTTAGAGGATTAAAATTGCGAATGAATCCAATTTTAAGCGAAGACAGTCTAATATTCTATAAAAGTTCGATTAACCTTCTTTTGATGGTGAACCTCTTTTAAATACACTTTTTGACAATTTTATGTGTTATATTTGAAAAAATAAAATTCTTCTTTTGAATCGGGACATCTAAATTTACATTGTGTAAATTTTTGGTATTTTTCTGATAAATTTCATATTTTTTAATGAATAGTGAAAAATGTGGTATTTTAATTCAAAACCACTATTTAATCTAATTTATTTATATGATTAGATTATCTTTCTTATTGGATTTAAAGTGTAAATAGAATATATTTTTACCATTTAATCCAATGGTGGTCATTGTATTTAATACCACTTTAAGGTTAGACTTAAACGAGTGTCAATCTTTTGATAGATATTGTTTCGTAAAAACACTCTATTTGTTTTAACAGCAGGGTTTAATTATAAAATTAATTAATTAAAATTCTATGTTATGAATTTGGTAAAATAGAAATCATTTTTGAATTCGGAATATCAAATATATCTTAGGGTGAATTTTTGGTATTTTTCTGAAAAACATCAATTATTTTGATCAATAGTGAAACCACAAAGTGGGGGTTACAAATTTTGATTTTTCGTTTAAATGGGACTTTACCACTTTTGTGATTTTAATTTCAAAAATCCAATTTAAATTATTTTAATTGTTATGTAAAATGTGGTTCAATGGGATGAAAACAATTTGTGATGAAAAGTAACTTTTAAGTTTTATTAATCGCGATTAAAGGTAATTAGTGTGATTTAAGGTAAAAATGATATTATAATAAAATGAAAATATCTTGACACATGTCCAAACCCTATTGGATGAGTTATGGCCGACCAAGACAGCCCATGGGACGATTTTTGGTACCCCATGTAGCCACTTGGGTTTGATAATGTCATTTATGCCTTTTATTTAAAGTTAAAATAAAAATGTAACAAACATGATTTGTTTTTACTAAAACACGTTTTACACGTGGTTATACATGTCAGAATTTTGACTATAAATAGTAATTGGAAAGATAAAAATATTTACTACATAATAGTATTTTTTTTATAATTTATAGGCCTTAAATAAAGTAAATTCTTTATGACATCATGATGATGCAGCGATGACCTCATTATTTAACGATTTAAATAAAATGGAATGATAATGCAAAATCTAAGACCTACGCAAGTCAAAAACATATTTTATGGGTGGATTTCGAACCCTTATCACCTTATCTTCGAAAAAAATCAATGTGGGACCATTAAAATCCGAAAACCATTTGAAAATAAAGTAACATTTTATACTTTACCAAGAGCACCCCTCCTCTCCTCTTATAAAAGGCCCCCATCTCTACCACCTTACCCACACCTCTCAAGCCTTTGGTTCAGCCAAGCTCTGATCATTTTGTCTCTAAAAATCCCTATCCTCATCCTAGAATCCTTAACATAGGCAGGAAGCTCTTCAAGAAACCCTTTTGATTCAAACCAAATAGAGTTACCCAATTTTAAGGTAACGTCTTCACTTGTGCTCTTTTGTTTTATTTTGCTTCTCCAACCCCTTAACTCTTTTTATTCAATTCTTTTATAACAACTAAAGTATCTTCAATATACTAGGATGTATTTATAATAATTATTCTTGCTACACTTACACACTCTTCATCTAATGGATAAAGAACATACTATTTCTGTGGATGACGAATTTCTGCCTCACGAAACGATGATTGTTCAACACTCATATAACACCTTCAAAGGTAGACATTAAGATTTCACTTTGTTTATATATGATATATAATATTTTTATGTTCTACTTAAGCTTATGTATTTTTCAATTTTATCATTCCTTTATGGCTTCCATTATGGGTATACGCGATATCTTCATTTTAGGAAGTGCGGTCTACCGCCCCCTCAAAGTGATTTGATTCGTTAATGCCATATGTGGGATGTATAAAGGATGGATTTAAAGTTATTATATAAGTTTTTATACTGGAATTATAATATACCTTTATATCATTATTGTTTTCTTTCCATTAAAGTATGAGATTGAAATGAAAGTAGCGTTCAGGCGTACGTACGGCTTACCGTCTCCATGAACGGTGCATTTCATTTCTTATCCTCAAATGTAATGTACTACTATAAGTACATACAATGGATATGTATTATGTATGATACATCTAAAGGATGAATATAATTATGAAATTAAAAATATACACATCTCTCATTTAGTTTAAATTCCATTAATATGACATAGAAATGAAAGTAGCGTTCATACGTACATACGGCTTACCGTCTCCATGAACGGTGCATTTCATTTCTTACCTCTAAATGATTATGTAATATTATAAATACATGTATATGCTGGATATATATGATATATATGATATCCTAATCAGGAATTTAATTCTGGATATAAAGAACCATTTACCACATGAACAACATGTAATTGTAAGAAGTTCACTTTTGACTTAAGAACCAAATATCGACAAAACAAACATTATTAACTTAAATGATTACATAATGTTTATAACATGTCAAGAATTTATATAAAAGGAATAATGAACTTGAAAAAGGTTCTTATGAAAGTAGGAATTAACTCAAGATTATTATTCATGGCGTTACAGAACGATCTAGTCAAGTCGGACCCGATGTAAGGGATCCTACTCCTCTCATTCTTTTTAAGTACACTCTTTTATGTCATTCCTTTTAAAGATAATATTTCTTGTTATTGGGATGTTATTTTATATTACTATTACTGTAATTTTTATTTTCATATGATGAGAGACCATATTCTCTCTCATCAACCCATTTTGGATGTTTTGAGTGGTGCCGTTATGCTGCCGAATTTTCGTAAGAGATCTAACCTCTCTCTTTCATTTTAAGTAATCTCCTTTATGTTACTTATTTTAAGATACTCTTTTTTATGATGGGGGATATTATTTTATATTCCTCTTGAATTAAATTTTATTTTAATATGATGAGAGACCCTATTATATCTCATCAATCCTTTTTTGGAAGTTTTAAGTGGCATCGTTAGGCTGCCAAGTTTTCGTAAGGGATTTTTCATCTCACTTTTATTCCCATGAGATTTATGCTACATTTACCACAATTTACTTTGATTGGTGTATGTACTGTCCATTATTTTACTCATTGTGTAATATACTTTCATTTATGAGCATTTACATCAATTTTGTATTGTCCTTCTTTCACGGGGTGTATGTTTCGAACGATACCCATGTCGATAAGGGAACCTTTAACCCTCCTCTATTTAAAAGACTTATTTTGTTATGTCTTTTAATTCACGTACTATTATATTGGGATATTTTCTTCTATATATTTATTGATTTAAAGTTTATTTCCATGTGATGAGTTACCCTTTTTATCTCTCATCAACTAATTTTCTGAATTTTGTAGTGACGCCATTAGGCTATCAAATTTTTGAAGGGAACTTCTTAACCCAAATTTGATTCTTTGTAATAAACTAATACTCCTTGAATATGTTGTTCTATGAATATGTTTGAATAACCTCTGATTGTTTTACACTTAATATACACTTATATTTGGTGTATTTGTTTGTCACACATAATTATGTAATTGATTTATCCTTAAACCAAGGATATCGTCTTTGTAAGGGACTTCGTCTCAATCTCCTTTCATTGAGGCATACTTTGTTTTATACAAAACTTTCTTTTATACGGTGTATACACCCCTTTGAATTTTACTTTTATACAAAATGAATCTTTTTCTACAAATCATTTTACTAAACGACAAAAAGGAATGTTTCTTTTAACGTACGCGGTGACAACAACCTTTTCCGCCGCCGCGAGTATTATTTGATCTTTGGCTTCCTCAACAAGCCGTAATGTTTTTAAAATAAAATAAATACCATATAATCTTTTATATATTTTGGTATTGAAAATGGTTTTGATAAAGGATTCTATTATGTCAATATATTTAAATGATATATTGTGATTGAAATGTGGAAATGTTATCATTCCTTTATACTGGTTTTATGTGTTATAATTTTATAACGGTACTTGGACATATTATGGGTGGTTACGTGATAAACCATATGACAGGTGGTGCCGTGAATACCAGGATGGGTGGTTACATTATAACCTCCAATGCATTGGGTATGGAAGTCGGTCGTATGGCTATTCCATTAAGTATGTTTGGATGTTGGCTGAATGGCTATTCGATTAAGTGATATGTGTGAAAGTCGACCTTATGGTTATTCCACTTAAGTATGTTTATGTCCCAAGTTACCTTTATATGTTATGTAATCTTTATATGGGTTTTATGGTAATCTTTTGGTTACATAAGGGTAGGTAATGAACTTTTATTCAGTGAAGAGTTGTTACTACTTCGAAAAGGTGAAAATTATTACCTTGATAAAGTTTACATGGTTTACTTGTTGTTTTGAAAAAATAACAGTTTTCATTCTTTCTGTATCCCTTAATGAGCTTTTTATGCTCATCCCTAGTTTTTGAAATGTTTTTCACAGGACTTAACGTGGAATAGGGTCAAGGATGGGATCAAGGGAAATTCATGCAACCTAAAAAATGGAACTGGACATGTTTCTTTTTAAGAGTTTTTATTTGATGGAAACTAAGTAAAAGTTTCTACTTTGTAATCTTTTGAGATGTAATAGTTATGTCCTAATTCTCTAAAACTCTAATCCTGAAAAGATCCCCAATGTGAATTATTCATTTAATTCAATATTAAGTAAGGTTTAAGGCCGGGGCCTTATAGTTGGTATCCGAGGTCGGTTTAGATAACTTTAGAAGTTAGGGTATTCTTTAAGCATAAGTGACATGACTATAATGGTTAGGATTTCATAAACAGTCCTAGTTTTAGACTAAGTGAATGAGTAAGTATATCTTAGTGTTTATCTTCCTCTTTAGTTCGTGATGTTTTTGTTGATATACTCACACTAACCTTTTTTGTTTTAGTAAATGGCCGGATCTAGCAGGCACCAAAGTAACAGTGTATCTGAAGGAAATTGTGATAGTTTTCTAAGCGAGCAACTGAATGATATGGGACCAGCAATGATAACTCTTGTGTTTATCCTCAACCAACTATCTGGAGTCATGATTGTCCACCTAAACCTTGGTGATTTCTGTAAGGAATCATATATGCGATAAACAAATCCCTACGGAACTACAGGTAATAATCATAAAGGTATGTGTGTTCAAAAACCTATGTGTCATAGATGTGGAAAGAAACACATAGGAAAATGTTTCAAAGGGACATAAATATGCTATAGATGTAGAAATGAAGGTCATAAAGCAAGAACCTTCCATGGAAAAAGGAAGCATCCAGTTGACTCGCGGAAAGGGAAAGAAGTTCTTTCTGAGGGATCAATTGAATGTTTTAAATGTGGTGTGCATGGTCATTATGCAAACACATGACCTATGAAGATGTTTCGTGAATGGGATCACCAAGATCATACAAATACTCATTTACCAATACCTAATGCCATTCCAATTGAGGATGAAGAAACTGACAATGACCAATCAAAGGTATGGATTATTTCTTAACTTTTGTTTTCTATTTTGGAATCATAGGATATGATTCATGATTTTGTTTGTTGGAAATAAGTATTTTAGAATAAGTTGGAATGGAATGGTTAATGGATCATGAAGAATGTTGAATGAGTAAGAAGTCAACATATAAGGGCTTCAAGAGTTATGGTGAAATTCATAACAGTATTAACTGTATTTTGATGATGGGGTACATTAGAAGACTTTTTATAGTATGTGTAACACTGATGTTTGATATATGAAAATTTTATTCAAAGAATAGTAATATTTTATTTTGTGGACATAGTTATAAAGAACCATTTGGGTTTATATGATCCTTACATTCGAGGTAATTATGGGTTACTATATGTAATGATGGAAAGTGAAAGTCATGAGATAAAATTGAGGTTAAATTACATTAGGGTTATTTTTGAAGATTTTATCTCGTTGTTGGGGAATGTTTTAAGAATTATGTAGTTTTGGAAAAAGGACAACACAAAGACCGTGTGACAACCCGTTGCGTCGGACAAGGCTGCGGGAATCGAACCCACAACCAATGTGCAATGGGTATTTATCGTCGACCACTGGACTACATGATGTCCCTGGTTAGTTTGACTAATTCTTTTTAGTTAAATGATTTTATGAATTAAGAGTATGTTGATTTTGGGATATCTATGGAAATTTATTAACTTATCATGGAGGATATGTGATTAGGTTAATTACTTTTCAATGCGAGACTTTAGGAGCAACTGATGTTTTTTTGGAGATAAATGTTATGACTTAACTTGGATGACTATGTGACTAAATCCTTCAAATATTTGGTTTTCAATCTTAATTTGGTTTACTTTGAGGAAATTTATGGACATATTTTTTATCGAATGGTCCTCGTTGAACTTTGGGTTTTGTTGGACAAATTTTAGAGATTAAGAATCGATTTTCTTTTTATAAAGGGTTATCCTTTACTGGATTATTTGATATTGTACTAACCTTTTTGGTTTTGGTTTTTGTTAGAGTATAAAGACATGGGAAGTGTATAGTTCTTTTTTGTGGATTAGGTGATTCTCTAGAAATTGATTATAGTAATCTCAATGCGAACAGGTCTTCCTAAATACCCATCTTTTGGAGAAAATATGAGTCTGATTAAGGAATCTAGTAAAAGTTGAATGTCTACATGACAAGTAAGTATGTTTCATTATGATTTAGTTAAGCTCAAAAATAAATTCCCCCATGAAAAGTAACTTAAAACAAAAAAATTTTTTGTTAACTTTTCCTACTGGGGAATCGGATACCGTTTAACCCATCACAAGTTTCTGATTTTCTTATGGTTAACTTTATCCTAGACATGTTTACTATCACTCTCCATCAGAACATGACCCTTTGTTTTTTCCTCCATGTCCATATTTTTATACTTGGAATCCTAGTATGGGTTAACTCGGGTGACCTTTGTACTTTCCTTTCTTTCTTTTAATGTGATAGTTTAATTACTCCTTTTCTGATGGGGGGAATTCAATGAAGTATCCAAGCCCAATTTTAAAATTGCGAGGACGTAATTCCCAAAAGGGGGGAAGGATGTAACACCCCAGATAAATAAAGAGTATGACATTTTTACATTTATCCATATTTTTGAATAAAATATTAATATAACTTTAAAGGGAACGCTATGCTCGAAGGCATACCCAACACACAACAACGAGTTTCTTGGGAATCTTACGTTGCATTCTAATAATAAAATAAAATTTATTTTAAATGGTAGTTAATGACTAGAAGTTGTAATAGCGGGAATGAACAGAACTAACTAAAAAATTATTATATATGTGTTTCAAATATTTTTAATCTTTACAATACATTTTAGAGGATCAAAAATGCAAATGAATCCAATTTTAAGCGTAGACAGTCTAATATTCATTAAAAGGTCGATTAACCGCCTTTTAATGGAGAACCACTTTTAAATCCACTTTTTGAAACTTTTATGTGTTATATTTGACAAAATAAAATTCTTCATTAGAATCGTCACATCAAAATTTACTTTGTGTAAAGTTTTGGTATTTTTCTGACAAAGTTCATATTTTTTAATGAATAGTGAAAACTGTTGTATTTTAATTCAAAAACTCTTTTTAATATAATTTATTTATATGAATAGATTATCTTTATAATTGGTTTTAATGTTTAAATATAATATATTTTTACCATTAAATCCAATGGTGGTCATTGTATTTAATACCACTTTAAGGTTAGACTAAAACGAGTGTCAATCTTTTGAAAGATATTGTTTCTTAAAAACACGCTATTTGTTTTAACAACGGGGTTTAATTATAAAATTAAGTAATGAAAATTATATTTTATGAAATTGGTAAAATAGAAATCATTTTTGAATTCGGAATATCAAATATAGCTTAGGGTGAATTTTTGGTATTTTTCTCAAAAACTTCAATTATTTTGATGAATAGTGAAACCACAAAGTGGTGGTTACAAAATTTGAATTTTCATTTAAATGGGAATTTACCACTTCTATGATTTGAATTTCAAAAATCAAATTTAAAATATTTTAATTGTTAAGTATAATTTGGTTCAATGGGATGAAAATAATTTTTGATGAAAAGTAACTTTTAAGTTTTATTAATCGCGATTAAAGGTAATTAGTGTGATTTAAGGTAAAAATGATATTATAATAAAATGAAAATATCGTGAAACATGTAATAACCCTATTGGATGAGTTATGGCCGACCAAGACAACCCATGGGTCGATTTCTGGTACCCCATGGAGCCACTTGGGTTTGATAATGACATTTATGCCTTTTATTTAATGTTAAAATAAAAATATCACCAACATGATTTGTTTTTACTAAAACAATTTTTACATGTGGTTATACAAGTCATAATTTTGACTATAAATATCCATTGGAAAGATAAAAAGATTTCCTAAATCATAGTATTTTTTTAATAATTTTTAGACCATAAATAAATTAAATTCTTTATGACATCATGATGATGCAGCGATGACCTCATTATTTAACGATTTAAACAAAATGGAAAGATAATGCAAAATCTAAGACCTACACATGTAAAAAACATATTGGATGGGTGTATTTAGAACCCTTATCACCTTATCCTCTAAACACATCAATGTGGGACTATTAAAATCAGAAAACCATTAGAAAATAAAATAACATTTTATACATTACCAAGAGTTCCCCTCCTCTCCTCTTATAAAAGGCCCCCACCTCTACCACCTTACCCACACCTCTCAAGTCTTTGGTTCGGCCATGCTCTAAACATTTTGTCTCTCCACATCCCTCTCCTCATCCTAGAATCCTTAAATTAGGCATTATTCTCTTCAAGAAATTATTTTCTTTCAAACCAAAGGGAGTTACCCAATTTTTAGGTAACGTCTTCACTTGTGCTCTTTTGTTCTATTTCATTTCTCGAACCCCATAAACTCTTTTTATTCATTTATTTATTACAAAATACATTATCTGCAATATACTAGGATGTTTATATAATAATTATTCGAGCTACACTTACAAAACCCTTCATCTAATGGTCAAATAACATACTGTTTCTATGGATAGAGAATTTTTGCCTCACGAAACGATGATTGTTCAACACTCATATAACACCTTCAAAGGTGGACATTAAGATGTCACTTTGTTTATATATGATATATAATATTTTTATTTTTTACTTAAGCTTCTTTATTTTTCATTTTTATCATACCTTTATGGCTTCCATTATGGGTATATGCGATATCTTTATTTTAGGAAGTGCAGACTACCGTCCCCTCAAAGTGATTTGATTCGTTAATGCCATATGTGGGATGTATAAAGGATGGATTTAAAGTTATTAAATTTGATTCTATACTGGAATTATAATATACCTTTATATAATTATTGTTTTCATTCCATTAAAGTATTATATAGAAATGAAAGTTGTGTTCATGCGTACGTACAGCTTACCGTCTCCATGAACGGTGCATTTCATTTCTTATCCTCAAATGTAATGTACTATTTTAAGTACATATAATGGATATATATTATGTATGATACATATAAAGGATGAATATAATTCTGGAATTAAAAATATACACATCTCTCATTTAGTTTTAATTCAATTAATATGACATAGAAATGAAAGTAGCGTTCATGCATACGCACGGCTTACCGTCTCCATGAACGGTGCATTTCATTTATTACCTCTAAATGATTATGTAATATTATAAATACATTTATATGCTGGATATATATGATATATATGATATCTAAATCAGGAATGTCATTATTGATATAAATAACCTTTTACCACACGAACAACATGTAATTGTAAGAAGTCCACTTTTGACTTAAGAACGAAATATCGACAAAACATACATTATTAACCTAAATGATTACATAATGTTTATAACATTTCAATAATTGATATAAAAGGAATAATGAACTTGAAAAAGGTTCTTAAGCAAGTATAAATTAACTCAAGTTAATTATTCAGGACATTAAAGAACGATCGAGTCAAGTTGGACCCGAGGTAAGGGATCAAACTCCTCTCTTTCTTTTTAAGTACACTCTTTTATGTCATTCCTTTTAAAGCTCGTATTTCTTGTCATTGGAATGTTATTTTATATTAATAT
This sequence comes from Viscum album, assembly GCA_963277665.1. Lineage (NCBI taxonomy): Eukaryota > Viridiplantae > Streptophyta > Magnoliopsida > Santalales > Viscaceae > Viscum > Viscum album. The sequence continues at coordinate 1,387,303,237 of OY728126.1, read as the reverse complement.
TACTGTAATTTTTATGTTCATATGATGAGAGACCCTATTCTCTCACATCAATCCATTTTGGAAGTTTTGAGTGGCGTCGTTAGGCTACCGAATTTTCGTAAGAGATCTATCCTCTCTCTTTCATTTTAAGTACTCTCCTTTATGTTACTTCTTTTAAGATCCTATTTGTTATGATGGGGGATGTTATTTTATATTCTTCATGATTTACATTTTATTGTAATATGATGAGAGACCCAATTTGATCTCATCAATCCTTTTTTAGATGTTTTATGTGGCGTCGTTAGGTTGCCGAGTTTTCATAAGGGATTTTTCAACTCAATTATATTCCCGTGAGATTTATGATACATTTTACACAATTTCCTTTGATTGGTGTATGTAATGTCTATTATTTTACTCATTGTGTAATATAATTTAATTTATGAGTATTTACATCAATGTTGTATTGTCCTTCTTTCACAGGGTGTATGTTTCGAAAGATACCCATGTCGGTAAGGGAACCTTTCACCCTCCTCTTTTTAAAAGACTTCTTTTGTTATGTCTTTTAATTAACATACTATTATGTTGGGATATGATCTTCTATATCCTTATTGATTTAAATTTTATTTCCATGTGATGAGATACCCTTTTTATCTCTCATCAACTCATTTTATGAATTTTGTAGTGACCCCATTAGGCTGTAAAATTATTGCAAGGGAACTTCTTAACCCAAATTTGATTCTTTGGGATAAACTTATACTCCTTGAATATGTCATTGTATGAATATGTGTGAATAAACTCTGATTGTTTAACACTTAATATCCACTTATATTTGGTGTATTAGTTTGTCAAACATAATTATGTAATTAATTTATCCTTAAACCAAAGATACCGTCTTTCTAAGGGACTTCGTCTCAATCTCCTTTCATTGAGGAATATTTCGTTTTATACAAAACTTTCTTTTATACAATGTACAAAACCCTTTGACATTTACTTTTATACAAAAGGAATCTTTTTATACAAAGCGTTTTACTAAACGACAAAAAGGAATGTTTCTTTTAACATGCGCGGTGGCAACGAACCTTTCCGTCGCCGCGAGTATTATTTGATCTTTGGATTCCTCAACAAGCCGTACTGTTTTTATAATAAAATAAATACAATATACTCTTTTATGTATTTTCGTATTGAAAATGGTTTTGATAAACGATTATATTTTGTCAATATATTTAAATGATATATTGTGATTGAAATGTGGAAATGTTATCATTCCTTTATATTGGTTTTATGTGTTATAATTTTATAATGGTACTTGGACATATTACGGGTGGTTACGTGATAAACCATATGACGAGTGGTGCCATGAATACCAGGATAGGTGGTTATGTTATAACCTCCATTTCATTGGGTATGGAAGTCGGCTGTATGGCTATTCCATTAAGTATGTATGGAAGTTGGACGAATGGCTATTCTATTTAGTGATATGTGTGGAAGTCGACCTTATGGTTATTCCACTTAAGTATGTTTATGTCCCAAGTTACCTTTATATGTTATGTGATCTTTATATGGGTTTTATGGTAATATTTTGGTTATAAAAGGGTAAGTAATGAACTTTTATTCAGTGAAGAGTTTTTACTACTTTGAAAAGGTGAAAAGTATTACTTTGATAAAGTATACATGGTTTACTTGTTATTTTGAAAAACTAACCGTTTTAATTCTTTGTGTATCCCTTACTGAGCTTTTTATGCTCATCCCATTTTTTTGAAATGTTTTTCACAGGACTTAACGTGGAATAGGGTCAAGGATGGGATCAAGGGAAATTCATGCAACCTAAAACATGGAACTAGACATATTTCTTTTTAAGAGTTTTTATTTGATGGAAACTTTGTAAAAGTTTCTACTTTGTAATCATTTGAGATGTAATAGTTATGTCCTAATTCTCTAAAACTCTAAACCTGAAAAGAACCTCAATGTGAATTATTCATTTAATTCAATACTAAGTAAGGTTTAAGGACGGGGCCTTATAATTTATATCATGATTATAAATATTTATATGAGGGAAAAACATAATGGTACAAGACTATAATGACAAAATGGAAACTCCCAAGATAAATGAAACTGTTACGACCAAGAAAGATGATTTTAACAAGGAATAATTTATAAATGTAAAATAAAATGTTATTAATTGTTCGTATATGATATTATAATAATAAATATGCTCAATTATAATATTTATAATAAATTTTATGTTACCATTAAATATTTTATAGTACAATTGATGAATGTGGAGGCCAATTTAATGTATTTTCTTCTTTTTCTATATGAGATAAAAATATTTTATGCACAAATTGTTTATTAATTATTGTATACACAAACCATTAATGAAAATAATGAGGATATTTAAGAATCTTATGGCCATTTACATATCAATATGTTGTTATTTAAACCAAGATGATTATGATTCAAATGTTACCATGTGGATAAGGAGTTATCATTTAATTGAATCTTAATAATATTATTTTACGGTTTATTTTCCATTGAGAAAATTATATGATCCTTACATAATAATACTATTTAAATATTATTATTCTGATGTTGCATCATGAAATTACATATTTTTCACTCATATCCCTCTTCATATATACATAAAAGACCAAAAATATTTTTTTTGAAAGATCAATTTAATTAATATATTTGATCCAATAGACTTTTTATTCATATCAATGTTTATAATGTCATTTAGATGATGTATTTTACTATTCTAATGTGAATATTAATTTTAATTTTACCCATATTTTACTATTTATAAAATGGTTAAGATATAATATTCATTAAATTTTTCAAATGATTAACTTTTGACATTTTCATGAAATTTACAAATAACATCTTTTATTTTAACACAAATGAAATGGATAAATTTTTCCACACACATGAACAATAATTTATTTGAATAATTCATTTTCTGTTCCGAATTTTATATTCAAATAAAATTTTTATGATAATATTTGGTAGAAAAATATGTTTGAAAAGGGATATTTCAAATTGAAAATTATTATTTTATCAATTATATCTATATCACTCCTTTAATGATATTGTCATCTTTTATAACATCAATTGATGACTATTATTAATTTCATGGTATACAATCCAATGATACAATACTTATTCATTAACTATTTGTTTTATGGGTTTTTTATATTGTTTTGAATGCCATTTTTATCATGTTTTTTTCTATTGTTAATTGATAAAATGTTTATGGGACCCGTTTTGATTTTAGGGGTTTTGATGGGATGATGTGATAACTATTATTATGATCTCGTTGTACCCCTATGTATTTTTTTCTTTATGTGATTGGAGGAACTATAATTATATGTCTCTCCAAATCATTGTTTAATATTTTATATTTTATTTGGTAACTATGGAATAAATGTTGGTATCACTAATCCATTAAAGTAAACAAGTCAATTTTCTTGGTCCATTACATGACACATATATATGTTTTATAACCATTCTGGAAAACAGTCATTTTTATTAATACACTATAGTATATTGGTATTGAGGGATGATATGATGTGATTTGATGGTATTGGTTTTTAATATTGACATATGAAATAGTATATATACTTATGATTATGACACACTTACATGGAATAAAATTATGTATCATGATTGCTAAATGATATTTTAGAACTCCATTTACTAATTTATTTTTCAATGATATATTTTTAATACACATATCATGTTTATGAACATTTAAAATTTAATTTCAATATTGAATGTGGTGGAATTGATCTCACAACCGTATGCATATCATATTCTTTCATATGATTGTCGATTTAATACATGCATAATTATCCTAATTATTTTTTCAGCCCGCACTTTTTTTGATTATTTTATTATGGTTGTTGGGAATGGTATTATGCATGATATGTTATTTAATGGTGCTTATCCATTGTAACATATTTGGAGAAAATGTAGATCATTTATAAACGCTTTGTTTCTGTGTCTATGAGTCCAAGGTGTCTAGTCTATTATGAGTCATGTGTTTATCACTACATTATATTATAAATATTCATTTAATAATATGTAATAAAAACATTTGAAATATATTGTTTCTATATTTGGAATGAGAGATATTTTTAGTTTCTTATTAGGAAATAGGATGATAAAAACCCAGTGAAAACCCTTAGGATAATACAATGTATTGGATAACATCATATGATATGGAATAGAAATGAGTGTTGATTTACTAGAAAAACATATTTTTTTTAATATTATAGGTGGTTGTAATTTTGGAGTATGTAAATAAGGTACAGATAAACCTGAAATGATTTAATGGATTATTCCTCATTAGTTATTCTAGTGCACAGTGAGTGTTCCCTTACATTGAAACTCTTTTGACACACTCGGTGGATATGTCTAGATAACAAACATTTTCATTATGGGATATTATAAATTACTTGAATATATTATAACTATGCATGAACATTTTAAATCATATGGTTTCATTGAATTAGAATAAAATGATAATATTTATAAATAATACAAAATTATATTTCAAGATTATAGGTTTTCCCATAATAATTATTGTATCTCAAACTATGAATTTTTTTATCAATTGAAATATGGAACTAGTATGAATAATGTTAATGGTAAATATGTTTTATAATGGAATGATATTCCATAAGAGAATACATGTTAAATATATGGATAGAAAAATCAACAGATTATACCCAATATTGTATCTCATTATATAGTTGATAATCTCAGCAGGAGTGAGTCTCCAACGACATGTAATAAGTGAAAAATCGAATTTCATGACAACCAATGATTCAAGTTTATTTATTTCCATTAAATATTGATAATTTTGGAAAAATAACTGAATAGAATGTATATGTGGAAAATAAGGGAATAAAAATGTAATTGATAAGGAAAAATATATAGTTTAATACATGTAAATGAAGTTCAACTATTTTGGACTCTCCATGATATTGTTGTTTTCATAATCACAAATTTTTTCAATATACAAAATCTATTATTTCAAGAAATTTTAATATCTCTATGTGAATTAATTTTTTCATACACCAACATATACTAAAATAATTCTATAACCTACATTCATGAATAAATATGCTTAAAAGTGTAGTTTTTCAAGTACTTTTGATTAACACTTCATCTTCTAATGGTATATGCATGAAAGAATCTTCATAAATTTTTTGGATTCCATGACACCGAAGTTCGGAAACCTAAAGTCAACACACCGAAACCGAAATCTACACACCAAACTCTAAGATGAAAGACCGAAGTTTGAAAAACTGAAGTCGACACACCAAAACAAAATTTGACCAACCAAAATCGATGTCGACACACTAAAACTGAAGTCGACACACCAAAACCAATTTTGACACACCGAAGTATGCCACACTGAAGTATGGCACACCGAAGTATGACACACCAACATTCGAAAGACCGAAGTCAACATAGGGAAGATGACATACCAAAGATGACATAACACTGTTATCAAACCAAAGATGACAGACCGAATATGACTCACCGATATTCTTAAATAATTATTTCCATTTATTAATTCATATTTCTTTCTAACTATCATATTATGACAAATTATTATTAGTGATATTATTTAATGTTGTCTGTATGAGTATCCAGGGACAAGTACGTGGTACATGCACATGTGAAGATCCTTATGAATAGAGTATCCTAGAGTATAAAAGGACCTCATCATTCACATTAATGATACTACAGTAGGATAACACACAAAGAAAAAGGATGTGTGAATAAAAAAAGAGAAAAGCTAAGTGCTTGAGATTATAAGAAGACTGTAACAATATATCTTCTCAAAAATGGTTCATTATACATCGAGACATTAAAGAGCAGAACCGTTTTAATTCCGAGAAGCTGGATTACATAAAATACGATACTCTGTTATGAATACATCATCTCAAAGAAGACTCAAATACCATTTTCTTAACATTCATTGAGTCTAGAGCTTTCTCTCACATCACACAGATAATTCTTAACTCTACTCTCTTTCTTAAATCTGTTGTGTAATATTTTCAATATTTGAGTAATGTGTATATTTGATTTACACACACTATCTCTTGAGCATAACTGGAGAATATAAAACTATCCACATAATGTATCTCTTATTTAATTTTTTTCCCATGAATAACTGTGGTAGAGGTCATGTGTGTCCTGGACAGTCGGGTGTGCTATTGAAAACCCTGATCCAGGGTGTACATAAAACTTTTATTTATATAAATAGCATGGTGGTAGGTGATCACAATGTAAGGGGGATTAAGTATCTGCTTGAGACTGAACCTCTTGTTTACATTGTTGTGCCAATATTCAATTACTCTATTTTGTTTAATATGCTTCTTATATATTTTTGAAGACAAAATATTGTTTTTATTTTGACTCTAATAGTTTGTTTTGGTTAGACTGTATTTGTGCTTAATTCTGTAAACCTGTTAAAAATGTTGAATTAAGTTTATATTGATTCAAATGAGGAATAATGAACATTAGAGAAACCTATTGACCAATTAATCATTTATATCTCTACTACCTTAATTGACTTTGATTTTTTTTGAAATGGGGTATTTTTATTATAATGTTTAAATAGAAACATTAATTGGAACTCAATTCACCCCCCTCTTGAGTATACACTCCGACCAACATTTTGTATTAGGGGTTTATTTATTTTCATGATTTTCAAATATTTTTAAAATGTGATTTTATTTTTATCTTAATGATCTTAAAAAAAATTCATATATAAATTTTCAGTTCGTTAAATTCTATGTAACTATGGAAACTAGAGTTGACGGTGCTACTACTAACAGGCCACCGTTCTTTAATGGTAATAACTAGGCTTAGTGGAAATTTAAAATGAAAATGTATCTAGAGAGTATGAGACCTGAAATCTAGGATACCATTGAAGAGAAACATATACATCCTGCTACTACTAGAGACGCATGGTCTCAGTTGACTAAAGCTACATATAATAATAAATATAATGTAATGAATGCATTGTATTTTTCTCTAGGTGATGGTAAATTCAATAGAATATCTTCCTGTAAAAATGCATATGAAATTTGGGATACTTTAGATGTTTCCTATGAGGGAACAACTAAAGTAAATGAAATGACACTAAATACATACACTATTAAATATGAAAATTTTAAAAGGATGCCTGATAAACCTATCTCTAAAATGTATCTCAGGTTCAACTAAATAGTGAACACTATGAGTCTTCTTGGAAAACCATGGGACAACGAGGATCAAATATTGAGACTTCTTCGATGCCTACTTGACAGAAGGGGGGCGGGGAACTTATGTTTCCATCTTAGAATCTAGTGACATAAGATGTCTACCAGTGAAATAGCTAATTGGAAAATATATGATGTACGAGGAACAAATTAAGGTGAATCAAGAAGTATATGAGGAACCAAGGAAGAAATCAGTATCATTCAATACTAGAACTTCAAAGAGAATAAACAATGAAAAAGCTCAAGTTCCTACAGACAGCTCCACTAGTGAAGGGTCAGATTCATACAGTGATGAAGAAATGGCTCATCTTGCTAGATGGTTCAAAATGTTCTGCCGAAAGAAGAACTTCATTAGGAAGTCAAACTACAAGGGAAAGTATAATCGTAAAAGACAATGGAAGAAAAATTAAAAATGGAATGACAACAAAAATAAAATAATCTTCTAAGTGTGCAAAGGAAATGGTCATGTGAACACAGACTACCCGAAGCTGAAATTTAGGAGGAAATATTAAAACAAGGGAAAAGGATATAAAAAGGCTACGAAATCTACCTATAGTACATTCTAAGAAAACTCTAGTGGATCTGTTTCTTCTGATAGTGAGTAGAAAAATCAGGCCATCTTATTTTTCATGACAAATACATCTGAGGAAACACTTAACTCTCTTACACATAATGCCTATTATTCTGGGAATAAGAGTGAGTCACATAATGATGAAGATATGTCTAAGGATGAACTATTTGAATATTGTGAAATGCTTGAGGATACCTTTAATGTTCTCCAGGAAATGTTTAAATCATTAAATAGAGATCATGATTTAAATGAAAATTATAATTCAAGTCTGGATTTTGAAAAAGAAAAAATCTCCCAGCTGTTAAAGGAAAACCCTGAACTTATATTACCCAATGAGAAATTAAGAAGAGATCTTTAGAAGTTTACTGCAGGTAGAGATACCTTGACTCAGTTTCTAGGAAAATAGATTTCCCCAAAATATACAACTAGTCTAGGATATCAACCAGTATAGATAAGGATCATTAAAACTAAATTTATTCTAAAACTGTACAATTCACTACAAGATCAAGTTCTTGACCATTTCATGAAAAAAAGTCTCTAAAGGGCCAAACAAAGTGTTTATGTATGAAAACATATATGCTGATTATAGTAAATTTTTGAGACATGTATGGGTTCCCAAAATTCTACTTGCTATCCTCTCAGGTCCCAATAAAATTTGGGTACCAATTTTACACCATTTCTAATCTTTTTTTCAAGGATGTTGCCTAAATATTTCTTGTAAGACACTGTGGTACTCAGACATTGGATGTCCAAGACATATGATAGAAGAGTACTCATGATTTAGGAGCCTAATCAAGGATGATTGTGGAAACATAATTTTGTGTGACAATGCTAAATGAAAAATAATCAGCTTAGGCCTAATCGGTAACCCTAATACACTATTAATTACCAAAGTACTTTTTGTTGTTGGATTAAAGTAAAATTTACATAGCATCTCTCAGTTGTGTGGTGATGGTTTTAATTTCAAATTTCAAAATTAATCATGTAATGTTTTTACTTCCAAAATAGATTTAATATTTAATACTCTCAGAAATGAGAAAGTGTATGCTATTGACCTAAATTCTTTAGCTATGCACAATGTTTCTTACTTAAATTATTTTCATAAGGAATCCTGGTTGGGGCACAGAAGACTAGGAAAATTCAATGTGCACTCTCTTAAGAAACTGACTAGGAAAGGTTTAGTTTTAGACTTACCTAAAATGGAAATCCCACTTAACAAAGTGTGCAATCCTAGTCAAAAGGGAAAGCAACACAATGTTTCGTTCAAACCAAATAAATATGTTTCCACTTTTCAACCGCTTGATTTGGTTCACATGGATTTTTTTAGACCATCATGAGTTTCAATTTTAAATGAGATGAACTATGTTTATGTTAATTTAGATGATTTTTCTAGATACACTTGTGTATAATTTTTAGCTCACAAAAATTAAACTTGTTCTTATTTTATCAAATACTCCATGTCTCTGGAAAACCTTAGTCGACATATAATTAAGCCCTTGAGAAGTGATCATGGCCGTGAGTTTGAAAATCAAGAGTTTGAATCCTATTGCTCACACAATGGCTATAGTCACAATTTCTCTATTCCTAGAACACCTATGCAAGATGGAGTTGTGGAAAGAAAAAATATGACCCTTCAAGAAATAGAAATGACTATTCATAGTGAATATAATTTACCTATTAATTTTTGGGATAAAGAGGAAAATACATCTTCTTATACCATTAATAGAGTCTTGGTTAGACCTATTATTAAGAATACCGCTTATGAACTTTTGAACAATAAGAATCCAAAGGATAACTTATAAGGCCCCAGCCTTAAACCTTACTTAATATTGAATTAAATGAGTAATTCACATTGAGGATCTTTTCAGGTTTAGAGTTTTAGAGAATAAGGACATAACTATTACATCTCAAAAGATTACAAAGTAGTCGCTTCTACAAAATTTCCATAAAATAAAAACTCTTAAAAAGAAACATGTATAGTTCCATTTTTTAGGTAGCATGATTTTCCCTTGATCCCATCCATGACCCTATTCCACGCTAAGTCCTGTGAAAAACATTTCAAAAACATGGGATGATCATAAAAAAGATCAGTAAGGGATACACAAAGAATGAAAACTGTTAGTTTTTCAAAACAACAAGTAAACCATGAATACTTTATCAAAGTAATACTTTTCACCTTAATTAATTAGTAAAAACTCTTCCCTGAAAAAAATTATCATTACTTACCTTTTTTTAACCAAATGATTACCATAAAACCCATATAAAGAACACATAACATATATAAAGGTAACTTGGGACATAAACATACTTAAGTGGAATAACCTTACGGTCGACTTCCACACATATCACTTAATGGAATAGCTATACGGCCAATTTCCATACATACTTAATGGAATAGCCTTACGACCAACATCCATACCCAATGCATTGGAGGTTAGAATGTAACCACCCATCCTGGAATTCATGGCACCACCCGTCATATGGTTTATCACGTAACCACCCGTCAATTGTCCAAGTACCAATATAAGATCATAAAACATAAAACCAATAGAAAGGAATGGTAACATTTCCACATTTCAATCACAATATATAATAATATAATCCTTTATCAAAACCATTTTCAATACCAAAATACATAAAAGAGTATATGGTATTTATTTTATTTTAAAAACATTACGGCTTGTTGAGGAAGCCAAAGACCAAATAATACTCGCTGCGGCGGAAAAGGTCGTTGTCACTGCATATGTTAAAAAAACATTCATTTTTGTCATTTAGTAAAGCGCTTCATAGAAAAAGATTCCTTTTGTATAAAAGTAAAAGTCAAAGGGGTTTATACACCGTAAAAAAGAAAGTTGTGTATAAAATGAAATATGCCTCAATGAAAGGAGATTTTGACGAAGTCCCTTATAAAGATGGTATCCTTGGTTTAAGGATAAATCAATTACATAATTATGTGTGACAAACGAATACACCCAATATAAGTGGATATTAAGTATAAAACAATTAGAGGATATTCACACATATTCATAGAATGACATATTCAAGGAGTACAAGATTATCCCAAAGAATCAATTTTGGGTTAAGAAGTTCCCTTTCAAAACTTTGATGGCCTAACGGCGTCACTAAAAAAATTCAGAAAATGAGTTGATGAGAGATAAAAAGGGGTATCTCATCACTTGGACATAAAATTTAAATCCATAAGGATATAGAATAACATATCCCAAAATAATATTATGTGAATTAAAAGACATAACAAAAGAAGTATTTTACAAAAAGAGGAGGGTGAAAGGTTTCCTTACCGACATGGGTATCTTTCGAGACATGCACCCCGTGAAATAAGGACAATACAACATTGATGTAAATACTCATAAATGAAATTATTTTACACAATGAGTAAAATAATGGGCAGTACATACACCACTCAAAGAAATTGTGGCAAATGTAGCATAAATCTTCACAGGAATAAAAGTGTGATGAAAAATTCCCTTACAAAAACACGAAGCCTAACGACGCCAAATAAAACTTCCAAAAATGGATTGATGAGATCAAATAGGGTCTCTCATCATATTAACATAAAGTTTATAGAAAGAGTAATATAAAATAACATCCCCCCAACATAACAAATAGGAGCTTAAAAGATGTGACATAAAGGAGAGCACTTAAAAAGAAAGAGAAAGGTTAGATCTCCTACGAAAATTCGGCATCCTAACGGCGCCACTCAAAACATCCAAAATGGATTGATGATAGAAAATAGGGTCTCTCATCATATGAACATAATAAGTACAGTAGGATTAATATAAAATAAAATCCCAATCATAAGAAATATGAGCTTAAAAAAAATGACATAAAAGAGTGTACTTAAAAAAAAGAGAAGTGTAGGATCCCTTACCTCGGGTCCGACTTGACTCGATCGTTCTTCAACGTCCTGAATAATAAACTTGAGTTAATTTATATTTTCTTAAGAACCTTTTTCAAGTTCATTATTCCTTTTATAAAACTTATTTCCACGTTATAAACATTATGTAATCATTTATGTTAATAATGTTTGTCTTGTCGGTATTTGGTTCTTAAGTCGAAAGTGGACTTTTTACGATTACATTTTGTTCGTGTGGTCAAAGGTTCTTTATATCCAGAATGACATTCCTGATTTTGATATCATATATATCATATATATCCAGGATATACATGTAATTATAATATTACATAATCATTTAGAGGTAAGAAATGAAATGCACCGTTCATGGAGATGGTAAGCCGTACGTACGCATGAACGCTACTTTCATTTATTTGTCATATTAATGGAATTAAAACTAAATGAGAGGTGTGTATATTTTAATTCCAGAATTATATTCATCATTTAGATATATCATTCATTATATTTCTATCCGTATATACATGTACTTCTAATAGTACATTCCATTTGGGGATAAGAATTGAAATGCACCGTTCATGGAGACGGTAAGTCGTACGTATGCATGAACGCTAATTTCATTTCAATCTCATATTTTAATGGAAAGAAATAATAATGATATAGAGGTATATTATAATTCCATTATAAAATCATATATAATAACTTTAAATCCATCCTTTACACATTCCACATATGGCATTAACGAATCACATCACTTTGAGGGGGCGGTAGTCCGCACTTCCTTAAATGAAGATATCGTGTTTACCCATAATGAAAACCATAATGGTAAGCCACAAATGAACAATATAGAAGCTTAAGTAAAACATAAACATATTATATATCATATATAAATATAGTGACATCTTAATGGCCACCTTTGAAGGTGTTAAAAGAATGTTGAACAATCATCATTTCGGGAGGCATAAATTTGCCATCCACGGAAACAGTATGTTCTATAACCATTAGATGTAGGTGTGTGTAAGTGTAGCTCGAATACATATTCTAAAAACATTAAAGTATATTTAGGATACTGTATTTGTTACAAAATAATTGAATAAAAAGAGTTTAGGGGGTTGGAGAAGCAAAATAAAACAAAAGGACTCAAAAGAATACATTACCTTAAAATCGGGTAACTCCCCTTGGTTTGAGCTCAAAGGCTTACTTGGAAAGACTTCTGCCAAAAGTGAGGCTTCAAAGAGTAATAGAGGTATGTGGAGAGACAAAATGGGTAGGGGTTGGCCGATCCAAATGCTTTGGGAGTGTGGGTAAGGAGGTAGAGGTGGGGGCCTTTTATAATAGGAGAGGAGGGGAACTCTTGGAATGTGAAGAAAAGTCGCTTTATTTCAAAATGGTATTTGGATTTAAGAGGTCCCAAATTAATTTATTTCTAGGATAAGGTGATAAGGGTTCTAAATCCACTCATCCAATAGTTTTTGGACATGTGTAGTTCTTAGATATTACATTATCATTCCATTTTATTTAAATCATTAAATAATGAGGTCATCGCTGCATCATCATGATGTCAAAATTATTTAATTTATTTAACGTCTAAAAATTATAAAAAAATACTATGATTTAGGAAACCTTTTTATCTTTCCAATGAATATTTATAGCAAAAAATATGACTTGTATAACCACACGTAAAAATTGTTTTAGTAAAACATCTCATGTGTGTGTCATTTTTACTTTAACATTAAATAAAAAGTTATTTATGTCATTTCCCAACCAAAGTGGCTCCATGGGTCCCCAAGTTGACCCATGGCTTGTATTGGTCGGCCATGATACATCCAATGAGTTAAGGAAATGTGTTAAGTTCATTTCATAATATTAAAACATTATTTTTACCTTAAACTACACTAATTACCTCTAATCGCGATTAAAAACTTAATAAGTTACTATTCACCAAAAAATTATTTTAATCCCATTGAACCACATTTTACTTCTTAATGAAAACCATTTATGTCAGATTTTTGAAATTCAAAACACAAAGGTGGCAAAATTTCATTTAAAAGGAAAATCAGTTTTTATAATTATCACTTAGTGGTTTCACTATTCATCAAAAATTGATGTTTTTCAGAAAATTACCAAACATTCACCCTAAGCTATATTTGATATTACGAATTCAAAAATGAAGTCTATTTTACAAAATTCAAAACATATAAGTCACATTATTTAATTTAATAACTAATTCCCGCTGTCATGACAAATAGCGTGTTTTTATGAAACAATAAGTATCAAAAGTTTGACACTAGTTTAAGTCCGATTTCAAAGTGAAATTAATTCCAAAGACCACTATTAGATTTAATGGAAAAAATATATTCTAATTTCACTTTAAAACCAATTAAAAAGATAATCTAATCATTTAAATAAATTAGATTAAAAAGATGTTTTGAATTAAAATACAACATTTTACACTATTCATTAAAAAATGAACTGTATCGGAAAGATACCAAAAATTTACACAAAGTAAATTTTGATGTCCCGATTATAAAGAAGAGTTTTATATGGTCCAATAGAATTTATAAGAGTGAACAAAACTATATTTAATGACGGTTATCCATCAAAAGGCGATAAGTGTACCTTTAGTGAAAACTAGGGCATATACGCCTAAAATTGAATTCTTTCTATATTTTAAGCCTTTATCTTTTAGTGGATAAATGTAAAAACATTTACAAACATATATAATCATATTTTAGTTATTTCTATCCATTCCCGCCAATACAACGACTACATGTTAACTGCCATTTAAAATAATATTATTTTATTATTAGAGTGCAACGTAAGATTTCCAAGAAACTCGTTGTTGTGTGTTGGGTACGCCAACGAGCATAAAATCCCCTTTAAAGTCATATTAATATTTAATTCACAAATATGGATAAATATGAAAATGTCATATTCTTTATTTACCTGGGGTGTTACATCCTTCCCCCCTTTTGGGAATTGCGTCCTCGCAATTTTAAAATTGGGCTTGGAAACATCCTTGAAAGTCCCACATCAGAAGAAGAGTCGGTAAAACAATCACTTTAAAAAAAGAAAGATAAGTACAAAGGTCACCCGAGTTAACCCATACTAGGATTCCAAGTATGAAAACATGGACATGGAGGAGAAAACCTAGGGTCATGTTCTGATGGAGAGTGATAGAAAACATGTTTAGGAGAAAGTTAACCACAAGAAAATCACAAACTTGTGATGGGTTAAACGGTATTCGATTCCCCAGTAGGAAAAGTTAATAGAAAACATTTTTGTTTTAAGTTACTTTTTATTGAGAAATTTATTCATAAGGAAACATAATCACTTATCATGTTGACTTTCAAATTTTATTATATTCCTTACACAAACTCATATTTTCCCCAAAAGACGAGTTTTTAGGAAGACTTGTTCACTTTAAGAGTACTATAATCAACTTCTAGAGAATCAAATAACCCAAAAAATAGAACTGTATACTTCCCATGTCTTTAGACTTTAACCAAAAAAGAAACCCAAAAGTTTAGTACAAGAACAGATAATCCAGAAAATGATAACACTTTATAAAAAGAAAATCTATTCTTAATCTCCAAAATTTGTCCAACAAAACCCAAATTTCAATGAGGACCATTCGATAAAAAATTTCCCATAAAATTATTCAACGTAAACCAATCTAAGATTGAAACCCAAATATTTGAAGGATTTAGTCACATATTCTTCCATGTTAAATCGTAACATTTATCTCCAAACAAAATCAGTTGCTCTTAATGTCTCGTATTGAAAAGTAATTAACCTAATAACATATCCTCCATGATAGGTTAATCATTTTCACAAATAACCCAAAATCAAATTACTCTTAATTCATAAAATAATATAACTAGAAAGAATCAGTCAAACTATCTAGGGACTTCACGTAGTCCAGTGGTAGGCGATAAATACCAGTCGCACTTTGTTTGTGGGTTCGATTCCCGCGGCTTTATCCGACGCAACGGGTTGTCACACGGTCTGCGTGTTGTCCTTTTTACAAAACTATATAATTCTTAAAACATTCCCCAAAACGAGATAAAATCTTCAAAAATAATCATAAAATATTTTAACCTCAATTTTATCTCATGCCCTTCATTTTCCATCATATCATATAATAACCCATAATTACCTCAAAAGTAAGGATCAGATAAACTCTAATGGTTACCTTTATAATTATTACCTGAACTTCCACATAGATTGGACATTTTTTACATGATGCATTACATAACATACCAAGGTTCAAGTGGTTGATCATGAATCCTTGATAGTTGGTTTAGAATAACCACGATTTTCCTCATTGAATCCCCCATTTTATCTAGTATCTTAATCAGAGAACCACCATAGTTTCCTTGAAACCTGTTGTCTCTTTGGTGCCTGCTAGATCCATCCATTCACTAAAAACAGAAATGTTAGTGTGTGTATATCAACAAAACCATCATGTACTAATGAGGAAGGTAAACACTAAGATATACTTACTCATTCAATTTATCAAAACCTAGAACTCTTTCTGAAATCATAACCATTATGGTCATTTCACTTATACTTAAAGAATACCCTAACCACTAAAGTTATCTAAACCAACCTTTGATACCAACTATAAGGCCCCAACCTTAAACCTTACATAATATTGAATTAAATGAGTAATTTAAATTGAGGATCTTTTCAGGTTTATAGTTTTAGAGAATTACGACATAAGTATTACATCTCAAAATATTACAAAGTAGTCGCTTCTACTAAATTCCAATAAAATAAAAACTCTTAAAAGGAAACATGTATAGTTCCATGTTTTAGGTAGCATGACTTTCCCTTGATCCCATCCTTGTCCCTAATCCATGCTAAGTCCTATGAAAAACATTTCAAAAACTTGGGATGAGCATAAAAAGCTCAGTAAGGGATACACAAAGAATGAAAATTGTTAGTTTTTCAAAACAACAAGTAAACCATGAATACTTTATCAAAGTAATACTTTTCACCTTCATGAAGTAGTAAAAACTCTTCACTAAAAAAAGTATCATTACTTTCCTTTTTGTAACCAAAGGATTTCCATAAGACCCATATAAAGAACACATAACATATATAAAGGTAACTTGGGACATAAACATACTTGAGTGGAATAACCATACGGTCGACTTCCTCACATATCACTTAATAGAATATCCATACGGCCAATTTCCATACATACTTAATGGAATAGCCATACGGTCGACTTCCATACCCAATGCATTGGAGGTTATAATGTAACCACCCATCCTGAAATTCACGACACCACCCATCAAATGTTTTATCACGTAACCACCCGTCAAATGTCCAAGTACCAATATAAGATCATAAAACATAAAAGCAATATAAAGGAATGATAACATTTCCACATTTCAATCACAATATATCATAGTTGAATCCTTTATCAAAACCATTTTCAATACCAAAATACATAAAAGATTATATTGTAGTTATTTTATTTTAAAAACATTACAGCTTGTTGAGGAATCCAAAGACCAAATAATTCTTGTGGCGGCCGAAAAGGTCGTTGTCACCGTGTACGTTAAAAAAAACTCCTTTTTGTTGTTTAGTAAAACGCTTCCTAGAAAAAGATTCCTTGTGTATAAAAGTAAAAGTCAAAGGGGTTTATACACCATATAAAAGAAAGTTGTGTATAAAATGAAATATGCCTCAATGAAAGGAGATTGAGACGAAGTCCCTTACAAAGACGATATCCTTGGTTTAAGGATAAATAAATTACATAATTATGTGTGAAAAATTAATACACCCAATATAAGTGGATATTAAGTGTAAAAAAATTATAGGTCATTCACACATATTCATAGAATGACATATTCAAGGAGTACAAGATTTTCCCAAAGAATCAAATCTGGGTTAAGAAGTTCCCTTTCAAAGCTTTGACGGCCTAACGGTGTCACTACAAAATTCAGAAAATGAGTTGATGGGAGATAAAAAGGGGTGTCACATCACTTGGACATAAACTTTAAATTAATAAGGATATAGAAGAACATATCCCAACATAATATTATGTGAATTAAAAGACATAACAAAAGAAGTCTTTTAAAAAAATAGGAGGGTGAAAGGTTCCCTTACCGACATGGGTATCATTCGAGACATGCACCCCGTGAAATAAGGACAATAAAAAATTGATGTAAATACTCATAAATGAAAGTATATTACACAATGAGTAAATTAATGTGCAGTACATACACTACTCAAAGGAAATTGTGGAAAATGTAGCATAAATCTTCACGGGAATAAAAGTGAGATGAAAAAATATCTTACAAAAACTCGGATGCCTAACGACGCCACTTAAAACGTCCAAAAAATGGATTGATGAGATCGAATAGGGTCTCCCATCGTATTAACATAAAGTTTACAGAAATAGGAATATAAAAGAACATCCCCCATCATAACAAATAGGAGATTAAAATAAGTGACATAAAGGAGAGGACTTAAAAATAAAGAGAGAGGTTAGATCTCTTACGAAAATTCGGCAGCCTAACAGCACCACTCAAATCTTCCAAAATGGATTGCTGAGAGGAAATAGGGTCTCTCATAATATTAAAATAATAAGTACAGTAGGAATAATATAAAAGAACATCCCAATCATAAGAAAGATGAGCCTAAAAGGAATGACATCAAAGAGTGTACTTAAAAAGAAAGAGAGGTATAGGATCCCTTACCTCCGGTCCGACTTGACTCGATCGTTATTTAACATCTTGAATAATAAACTTGAGTTAATTTCTATTTTCTTAAGAACTTTTTCAAGTTCATTATTCCTTTTATATCACTTATTTTCATGTTATAAACCTTATTTAATCATTTAAGTTAATAATGTTTGTTTTGTAGATATTTGGTTCTTAAGTCGAAAGTGGACTTCTTACAATTACATGTTGTTCATGTGGTCAAAGGTTCTTTATATCCAGAATGAAATTCCTGATTTGGATATCATATATATCCAGCATATACATGTATTTATAATATTACATAATCATTTAGAAGTAAGAAATGAAATGCACCGTTCATGGAGACGGTAAGCCGTACGTACGCATGAACGCTACTTTCGTTTCATTGTCATATTAATGGAATTAAAACTAAATGAGAGGTATGCATATTTTAATTACATAATTATATTCATCATTTAGATACATCATGAATTGTATATATCCATTATATACATGTACTTTTAATAGTATATTCCATTTGGGGAAAAGAAATGAAATGCACCGTTCATGAAGACGGCAAGCCGTACGTACGCATGAACGCTACTTTCATTTTTATCTCATACATTAATGGAAATAAATAATAATGATATAGAGGTATGTTATAATTCCAGTATAAAATCATATATAATAACTTTAAATCCATCATTTACACGTCCCACATATGGCATTAACGAATCACATCACTTTGAGGGGGCGGTAGTCCGCACTTCCTTAAATGAAGATATCATGTTTACCCATAATGGAAACCATAAATGTAAGGCACAAATTAAAAATACAGAATCTCAAGTAAAACATAAACATATTATATATCATATATAAATATATTGACATCTTAATGTCCACCTTTGAAGGTGTTAAAAGAATTTTGAACTATCGTCGTTTCGGGAGGCAGAAATTCGACATCCACGGAAACAGTATGTTCTTTAACCATTAGATGTAGGTGTGTGTAAGTGTAGCTCGAATACTTCTATAAAAATATCTTAGTATATTGGGGATACTGGAGTTGTTACAAAAGAATATAATAAAAAGAGTTTAGGGGGTTGTAGAAGCAAAATAAAACAAAAAGACTCAAAAGAAGACATTAACATAAAATCGGGTAACTCCCCTTGATTTGAGATCAAAGGAATCCTTGGAAAGACTTCTGCCCAAAGTGAGGATTCAAGGAGTAAGAGAGGTATGTGGAGAGACAAAATGGTCAGGGGTTGTCCGAGCCGAATGCTTTGGGAGTGTGGGTAAGGAGGTTGAGGTGGGGGCCTTTTATAAGAGGAGAGGAGGGGAACTCTTGGAAAGTGAAGAAAAGTCACTTTATTTCAAAATGGTATTCGGATTTAAGAGGTCCCAAATTAATGTATTTCGAGGATAAGGTGATAAGGGTTCTAAATCCACTCATTCAATATGTTTCGGACATATTTAGGTCTTAGATATTACATTATCATTCCATTTTATTTAAATCGTTAAATAATGAGGTCATCGCTGCATCATCATGATGTCATAAATAATTTAATTTATTTAACGTCTAAAAATTATAAAATAAATACTATGATTTAGGAAATATTTTTATCTTTCCAATTAATATTTATAGTCATAATTATGACTTCTATAACCCCATGTAAAAATTGTTTTAGTAAAACATCTCATGTGTGTGTCATTTTTACTTTAACATTAAATAAAAAGTTATTTATGTAATTTCCCAACCAATGTGGCTCCATGGGGTCCCAAAGTTGACCCATGGCTTTTCTTGGTCTTCCATTACACATCCAATGAGGTTAGGACATGTGTCAGGTTCATTTCATATTATTAAAACATTATTTTTACCTTAAACTACACTAATTACCTCTAATCACGATTAAAAACTTAATAAGTTACTAATTACCAAAAAAATTATTTTAATCCCATTGAACCACATTTCACTTCTTAATGACAACCATGTATGTCGGATTTTTGAAATTCAAAACACAAAGTTGGAAAATTTTCATTTAAACGGAAAATCAGTTTTTATAAGTACCACTTAGTGGTTTCACTATTCATCAAAAATTGAAGTTTTTCAGAAAATTACAAAAAATTCACCCTAATCTATATTTGATATTCCGAATTCAAAAATGAAGTCTATTTTAAAAAATTCAAAACATATAAGTCACATTAATTAATTTAATAATTAATTCCCGTTGTCATGACAAATAGCGTGTTTTTATGAAACAATAAGTATCAAAAGACTGACAGTAGTTTATGTCCGTTTTCAAAGTGAAATTAGTTCCAACGACCACTATTGGATTTAATGGTAAAAATATATTCTAATTTCACTTTAAAACCAATTAAGAAGATAATATAATCATATAAATAAATTAGATTAAAAAGTGGTTTTGAATTAAAATACAACATTTTACACTATTCATTAAAAAAATGAACTTTATCGGAAAGATACCTAAAATTTACACAAAGTAAATTTTGATGTCTCAATTATAAAGAAGAGTTTTATTTGGTCCAATAGAATGTATAAGAGTGAACAAAACTATATTTTATGACGGTTCCCCATCAAATGGAGATAAGTGAACCTTTAGTGAAAACTAGGGCATATACGCCTAAAATTGAATTCTTTCTGTATTTTAAGCCTTTATCTTTTATTGGTTAAATGTAAAAACATTAAACAACATATATAATCATATTTTAGTTATTTCTATCCATTCCCGCCAATACAATGACTACATGTTAACTGCCATTTAAAATAATATTATTTTATTATTAGAGTGCAATGTAAGATTTCCAAGAAACTCGTTGTTGCGTGTTGGGTACGCCATCGAGTATAGCGTCCCCTTTAAATTCATATTAATATTTTATTCACAAATATAGATAAATATGAAAATGTCATATTCTTTATTTACCTGGGGTGTTACATAACTACTTTATAGTTTTTGGTTTCAAAGTCTTTATCCTTAACACTAAGGACAATCTTGAAAAGTTTTCCTCCAAGTGTGATGAATGAATTTTCCTAAGTTACTCAATCTCGAGTAAACCTTATAGAGTATTCAATTAGAAAACCAAATTTATAGAAGATTCAGTTCATGTAAAATTTAATGAGACTGATCCACATGAACCCAAGAACTCTCTTGAATATATGGGGAAGATATGTCAATTATGAAACTTAATGATAATGATAGTGAACCTCTTGTAAAAGTATCCAATTCTGGGAAACTTCCAGACTCTGCACCTATTGATACCGAACCAACAGGCAATTACGAGGAGTCTAGTTCTACTCTTTCTATAGGTTTTCAAACTCTCAATAATCATCATTTACACGCTATAGTAGGTTATTTAAACGGAGGAACACGAACTAGAGTTTCTCTTAGAAATCAGGTTGAAGATCAAGCTATTATTTGACATCATGAACCCAAAAATATTTATGATGCAATCAATGATGAATTTTGGGTGATTTCTATGTAAGAACAATTAAATCAATTTGAAAGAAACAATGTCTGGGAACTATTTGAAAGACCTACGGACACTTTGACAATCACCACTAAATGGGTTTTTAGAAACAAAGATGATGAGACTGGTAATACAGTTAGAAATAAAGCTAGTTTAGTTACACAAGGTTACAGTCAAGATGAAGGAAAAGAATATGAGGATCCCTTTGCTCCTGTAGCTACATTAGAGGCCATTAGGATACTATTTTCTTATACAGCTCATATTAATTTCAATCTTTATCAAAGAGATGTAAAAATTCATTTTCTAAATTGGTATATAGATAATGATGTATTTGTTGAAAAACCCCCTGGATTTACTAATCTGCATTTTTCAAACATTGTTTTTAGACATTCTAAAACATTATATGGTTTAATGAATGCTCCAAGAGCTTGGTGTGATAAATTTAGTTCCTTTCGTATTTTAAAATATTTTACTAAAGGAATAGTAGATCCTACTCTATTTATTAAAAGGATTTCCAAAAATGTTTTGATAGTGCAAATTTATGTAGATGATATAATTTTTGGATCTACTAAAAATTCATTATGTAATGATTTTTCAAATATAATGAAATATGAATTTAAAATGAGTTTATTTGGAGAACTTATAAGTTTTCCTTGGATATCATATTTCACAAAAAAAGGTGTTATTATTTTAAATCAATGTAAATATACAAAATATATTTTAAAACATTTTGGTTTGGATGGTAGTAAATGTAGTGATACACCTATAAGTACTACATGTAAGTTGGATGGTGATGAAGCTGGTGAACCAGTGGATCAAAAACACTATAGAGGTATGATATGAATTCTACTCAACCTTAGTTCTAGCAGACCTGTTATTATGTTCAGCATATGCATGTGTGCACACATTCAAGCTAATCCCAAATAATATCATTTAAATGTTGTTAAAAGGATTTTCAAATATCTAAAATAAACTCCTAGCTTAGGAATATTTTATCCATGATGACAACCATTTTATTTAATAATCTATTCAGATGCTGACATTAGTAGTTGTATTCTAGATAGAAAAAGAACCTATGGGAGATGTCACATGGTAGGCAAATCACTAGTATCATGGTTTAGTAAAAAATAGAATTTTGTTGGATTATCTACATCCAAAGCAGAATACATTGCTTCTGGTAGTTATTGTACACAAATTTTGTGTATAAAACACACATTACTAGACTATGGATATCAATTCAAACATATCTCCATTAACTGTGACAATAAAAGTGCTATTAACATATCTAGAAATCCAATATCTCACTCTAGAACAAAGATTATTGATGTAAGACATCAATTTTTGAGAGATCATTATCAAAATGGTGATATGACTCTTGAGTTTATTGGGACTGAACATCAGCTTGCTATTAAATGCACTAAACCCTTAAATTTTAAGAGAATGAATTACATCAGACATTAATTAGGAATGATAAATGTATAAATCGGATCTATATAAAACTGATCATTATAAAACATATAATTATATAACCGATCATTATAAAACTGATATTTATAAAAATGATCTTTATAAAAATGATCATTATAAAATCGAATATTGTGAAACCAATTTTTGTGAAACCAATTATTTTGAAACCCATTTTTCTGAAACCGATTTTTGTGAAATTGATTTTTTTAAAACTGATCTTTATGAAACCAATTTTTGTGAAACTGGTCTATGTCAATCCTATTTTTGTGACACTAATCTTTGTACAACCAATTTTTGTGAAATAGGTTTTTGTGAAACTAATCTTTGTAAAACAGATTTTTGTAAAATTGATCTTTGTAAAATACATTTTTTTTAAACCAATTTTTGTGAAACTGATTTTTGTGAAACAAATTTTTCAGAAACCGATTTATGTGAAACTAATTTTGTGAAACCGGTTTTTGTAAAACTGATCTTCTTGAAACTGATTCTTTAACACCGATACATTTAAGGGATGTGTTGTAAATTCAAACTTCTTTATGTGAAACAACACTATTTCATTTCTTTTGACATTCCATGTTTAAACTTTATGTTTAATGATTTACAATCCCCCAATGATATATTATGTCCAATCCTACCCGACCCTTCACCTTCTCTATAGAGGTAAATCCTTATAAATTTATTCTCTCTCTCTCTCTCGACTCTCGACTTATCAACACATGCTAGTATCCAAAGGGTTTTAATGGCTATGACTATGAATTCCAAGGAAGAACTTCTCAAATATTTTCTTTCTAAACAATAGAAGGGTGAGTCCCATGGAACTAGAAAAATGGGCTTAGAAATCTGAGTAGTTACAACTGAAAAGGAAGTGTATGTTGTGTGGATTCTCATCAAAAAAATATTTTCTATTAAGGTAATGGAATATCAAGGGTGGGTTAGTTGGTTTACCAATAAGGAATCACCCTATTAACCCCAGATTTTCCTCGAATTATATCTGCATTAGAGTATATCACTGGATGAAGCCGAGGCAGCAAAGATGAGATCTATAGTAAATGGAATGGAAGTTGTTTTCACTTCGATGGAATGGGATGAATGCTTAGAGGTACTTCATGAAGGATTCTATGCTGAATATACTAGTTATATTCTACCTTCTTCATATTTGGTATCATATGAATATTCTATGAAAGAGCCTACTAAAAATGAAGAACCCAAAAGGAATGTTGAAAATGAATTCGAAGGAGAAATGTGATTGCTTTTTTCAGTTCATATAGCATCCAATCTGCCAAAAGAAGGGAGATTTATTTATTGTTAAATATCATGATGCATTTATGATTTTTTTGTTAAAACATGGAATAAAGGTGAATCTGTGCAGATATCTCATGGTACAGATTTCTGATTTGATTAATCCTTCTAAGAAGGCCACCTGCTTATACTACCCTATGATGATTTCTACCATGATAAAAAAATTAGACTATTTGAAAGATGGAGATGAATTGATCTGTTCTTGCAGTGGTTTTTGTCTTCAGACAGACATTTGTAAATGAATGAAAATATTCTAGAACCCATAGAAGTGATGTTGGGTAGGAGATGATGAAAGGATGTATGAGGAGTTCAATCTGGTTAACCATCCTTGTAGAACAAATAATCAAGTTGATCGAGGTCTCAAACCAGGAGAAGTTCATGTTTATTCTGATAAGGAAGCTGAGGCTAAAGTTCCTAGGGAAGAATGATCTCCTTTTGATGATACGATTGATCCTGTTATTGCTGATTGTCCCATGGGTATGACATATGGACCGACTAATCCACCTATGGAACTATCTTCAAGAAAAACTATTCTAGGTGATGAAGAAGTGGAAGAAAACGATGTTACTGGAGTTAAAGGTTATGTCAGTGAATCATATGAGGAATCTGATGATGATGATGATGATAATGATGATGATTATGGTGGTGGTGGTGGTGAAAATGGTGATTATGGAGGAAGTGATGAGCTTGTGAGTGACTCTTTAAAGTGGGACAACAAGTGGTTCACAGATCCATTGAGGAATCTGTTCATGGAGCTGGTGATGGAATTGAGCCTGGTCATCAACAGGCAGATGATCATATAAATGCTGGACATGAGGATATAATACTCCATCCAATTTCATAAAACTAAGAGCTCATTCAATAATTTAATGATATTATGGCTGCATGCCAAGAGGATGAATATGTAGTCTCAGTGCCTCAAATTGAGAAAGTACCTAGTGAAGTTGAAATAGCTAGAGCTCAAGAGAAACCAGAATTTCGGTTAATTATTGTCCCTAGACAAGGTGCTATGGACATAGAACATGAGGATGAAATTAATGATATTGATGTTATTCCTGATCCACAGAGAACAATTATACGAATTGATACCATTGAGCCAAGAGATTGGACATGTTCTAGATAGTGGAATAATTATCTAGGCTACATTCTTTTCAGTTTAGATTATGAATCAGATGAGAAATGGGTACTTCCTCCTCCTGTTCCTGAATTCCATGCTAATCCTAAACTTGTTTCATCTATTTCTCTAGTTGAACCTCCACCTCAAAAACCTATAGCTCAGTCAGTGCCTAGTAACTATGTCACTATGGCTGATTTGGAAGAGTTTAAGAATGAGATATGTGAGTCTGTGATAGCTTCAATTAGATCCAGAAATGAAACCTCCACCTCTACATGTATCTTGGATGTTGATACATAAAAAATTACATGTATTGGGATTCATGAGACTCAACTGAATCATCTTAGTAAAAAATAAACCATTATTACATGAAACACTTTGATGAGAGAAGACGTAAGAAAGAAGAGCAATAAGATTAATTCTATAACCTATGACTTAAATACCTCCTTTAGTGGTGTTCTGGAAGGTATTAGGAACATGGTAACTCATCGACTCAGTATAGATTTGAAAAACATGAAAGATGAGCTTGGAAAAATATTGGCTGGCCCATCCAGTTCCACGAGTGTAAGAAGTGTTGCTGCTGATATGGAGTCTCTCAAGGATGTGATAAGAGAGGAAATTCAAAAACTACATATTTCTTCAGACAAATAATGTCTAGAAGAAGTTCATTTAAATACTTATCTTGTATACAATATGGTGAGACAATGTACAAATGAAGCATGTGCAGCTCAGAAGGAAATTCATGAAATCATGGATTTGTATTTCCCTATGATATATACTAAGCATGACCTCATCAACAGTTTCATTTTTTTACAGAAAATATTTGAATTCCTCCATTCATAGAATCATTTAAAAATAATGTTCTGCAGTTGAAATAGTTTACACCTTTTTTGCATAAATTTATGGAGAATAAGGATGACTTTGAGAAGGAAATGCAATATGGAGGATAAATCATTAAAGACTTCATCATCTTTCACAAACCATATCTGCATGTTTAGGCCGAGGCTATTGTGGTCCCTCAAACTGCTACAATTGGTACTGCCTATTGGGATCATACTCCAATGACTATCTATCAGGATCATACTCATATCTGACCAATTATTACTGGGCAGTCGCCAAGTCATGTGTTGTTAGATTGAAGGCTTACCCTTGCAGCTACTGTTCCTACCACTGTTGCCCTGCCTGGTTTTGTAATCCGATAACCAACATCCTCTTCCACTACCAAACCTTCTCTTTCTCCATTGGATCCTTCAGACCAATGTAAACCACCTCTGCATCCAAACCCTTAGTGATGGATTACTTCTTTTTTATAGGGATTTTCTCTTTTTTTTCTTGTATTAGTATGAATTTGAATGAAAATTCTTGTGATGTATTTCTTTTATCTTATTTATCATTCCTTATTTTCTATTTTAGTTAATCCATAAAGGGGGAGAATTTAAGGATGGCATATGAGAAAAAAATGATGGCATATATGAAAATATATGGATGGAATATACTCTCTCTAATCAATTTAGTTAGGGGGAGATTTGTTTTCAATCAATTCTATGTCAATGCTATACTTATTCTATATATTTTCATGTATTCCATAATTTGTGATTATATAAAAGGGGGAGAATGTTATTCTATCCCTGTTATTTTAGTTTTTATCATCACAAATTATATCAATTTAATGATAATATTATTTCAAGAAATTTTAATATCTCTATGTGAATTAATTTTTTCATTCAAAAACATATACTGAAAAAAGTCTATAACCTATATTCATGAATAAACATTCTTACATGTGTAGTTTGAATTTACTTTTAATTATCACTTCATCTTGTAGTGGTATATGCAAGATAGAATCTTCATAACTTTTTTGTAATCCCGGACACTGATGTTTGACGAACCGAAGTCGACACACGAAAATCAAAATCGACACATTGAAACTGAACAAGACAGACCGAAGTTCATCAAACTGAAGTTAACACACTAAAACAGAAGTCGACACACTAAAACAGTAGTCAACACACTGAAACCAAAGTCGACACACCGTAGTCGACACACCATTGTATGAAACACCAATGTCATCACAACGATGTATGACACACCGAAGTTCGACAGACCAAAGTCAACACACCAAAGATGACATACCGAAGATGACAGACCAATGTTATCAACCCAAAGTCGAAAAGTCGAAGTTGAATCATCGATATTCATAAATAACTATTTATATTTCATAATTAAAATTTATTTCTAACGGTCATATTTAGAAAAATTAGTATTTATGACATTATATAATGATGTCTGTAGAAGAATCTGTAGACACGTATGAGGTACATGCACGTGTGAAGATCCTTTTGCTAGAGGATCTTGGAGTATAAAATATCCTCATCATTCATGTTAAAGATACAATAGTAGCAGTACACGTAGAGAAAATGACTGTGTGAATACTAAAAGAGAATAGATTAGATATTGTGATTAAAAGAATACTGTAACAAGATACCTTCTCAAAAAGGGATCAGTATACATCGATACATTAAACAGATGGACCATTTTTATTCCTCAAAGTAGGATTATAGTAACTGTGATACTCTGTTATGAAGACATCTTCTAGAGGAAGACTCGAATACCATTTTCTCAACATTAATTGATCCTAGATCCTTACTTCAAAATACACAAATAATTCTTAACTCTATACTCTTTCATAACTCTAATGTGTTTTATTTTCAATATTAGAGTAGTGTGTATATTTTATTTACACACACTGTCTCCTAGCATATCTAGAGGATATAAAAATATTCTCACACTGAATCTATTATTTTATTTGTTTCCCACGAATAATTATGGTAGAGGTCAAGTGTGACATGGAAAACTAGGGGTGCTATTGTAATCCCTAATCCATGGTGTGGATCAAATGGTTATTTATATAAACATCTTGGCGGAATGTGATCACCAAGTGGAGAGATTTAAGTGTCTTCTTGAGAGATAAAACTTTTGTTTAAATTTTTGTACAAATATTCAATTACACTGTATTGTTTTATCTAGTACTTATATTTTTTCAATTATAGAAATCTGTTTTTATTTTGGCTCTGATAGTTAGTTTTGGTAACTGTGTATTTATTATTAATTCAGTAAACATGTTTCAAAAGTTGAATTAGTGATTACATTGATTCAACATAGGACTAATCAACCATAGAAAAAATTGTTGAGAAATTAAATATTTATATCTCTACTGCCTTAATTGACTAGGATGTTTTGAATTGGGGGAGTTTTATTATAATTTTTTTAACATAAATTATAATTGGAACTCAATTCTCCCCCCTATAGAGTATCCACAACGACCAAAAATCCCAATGTACCACTTATAGTCAAATGAATTTTTTTTCATAATATACTAATTTTCCAAAAAAAAACCCAATTGAAGGATTAAATCCTACACTAAATATGAATATATGATATTCATCTTTTTAGAGTGAACAAGTTGACATGTTTATGATATGTGATTGAAGGATTATGTTGTGGAAGAATTTTTACTAATAGAATTTTTATTATAATAATCATGAATAGTAAATGGATTATAGAATAATATATGACCTCAGATATATTTAACTACTGATTTATATATTCTATCTGGCCTTTATATGTTTAATTTTATAATGTTCAATGTCATATAAATTAATTTTGAGGCTTTAATAAATGAAATATTAATATTAGTAATTATTTTTTGAGATTTTTCATTGTGATAATGTATATGTTTCCCTTAGGTCCAACACGAAGTATTATTTTAGGTATATTTAATTTTTCATGGGTTTAATTGTATTAATAAACGTGATTATATACATTCTCTCTTATTATAATTTTTATTAGAATATATATTAATAATATTTAGAGGGATGTTATAAGAATTAAATTTATATAGTTTTTTATTATAAAAATTAAAAAAAATCACGCTAGGCATGGCCACAGGTTTATAACCCACAATAGAAGGGTGATAATCGATCAATGACTACATGTAAGATATAAGATGACATGGTTATCGTATAATGTAATTTTTTAAATTTGGTTACAAATATAGATTTTTTTTATTTTAATATATGATTTTTCAATGAGAAAACCACTTCATTAAAATGTAATTTTAAGGTTTATGTCATTTAAAATGTTCAATATTTTGGGAAACATATGTGATTGAGTTAAATAAAACATTTATATATTTTAAATATTTAATGATGGTTTATTTATATTTTGGTTGAATATATTATTTAATATTGATTATTTCAATTTATGTAAATGATTATAATATATTTCTGACTATATTATTAGTGAATATAAATATTATTTTTGAGATAATAAGAGAGAATAAAGATAATTGTAGAGAAATATTTAATTTATCATTGAAGACTATGTGATAAAATAATTATAGTCATTAGGAGTCAATTTTATAATGTAATATTTTAAATAATTTAATTTGGGTAATTTTTTAAATTTTCTAAGTTGAATTTTGGGTTTTATTATTTAAGATTTTGTGTTTAATGTTATCTGTCTTAATAAGATGGTTTATATATTAAAAAAATAATCTTATGATAACCATTTTGGGTTTGGTTAATATTTATTTCTAAGAAAAATAATCACATGTGAATTTATGGGTTATGAATTTTAATTTGTGCTTAAAAAATGTAAAATTTTAAATTTTGTACTCATTATTTTGATAAAATGATATATATCTTGTAGAAATAGATTGGTAGATAAAATAGTGCATTTCTATTTTCTTATATTTCCTTTTGTTTTTAACAAAGATGGTAATGTAATTACTATAATATAGGAATATTATATTAATATAAAAATTTGTGTCCAACAACCTTAAATTTGGATGAATTGATGTTCATTTAACCCCTCCAGGATTCTTGGTTTTGTGGTTATTATCATCCTCATGGAAATGATCTCTACCACTATTTATTAGTCCATTGGAGTTAATTCTCTCTCTCAATTTCAATATTTTCATTTCTAGAAAATGTATTCAAAATTGGAAAACTAGTTATGTGTTATTAATTACTAACATAGTATTTCATTTACCGCTCTTTTCAATAAGATGTTTCATTAACACTTTATAGGTAGTGGGATTAAAACAACTTTATTTTAATATGGAAAACCAATGATTATCGATTTATGACTAAAATGTTGAGGATATAATTTATTAAATGCGGAGAATGTAATTTCGTGATAGTTTTTAACTATATATATTATTTTTGATAGTGTATATGACTTGTGACTGTAAGCTTAAATGGAAAATAAAATATTAGAATTTAATTAGGATCATTAAAACCATATCATTGAATAAGAGCATATTAAATAGAATAATAAAATTATGAAATCTATATATTTCTTAATAGTATTTTTTTTATTCTTATGAAATTAGAATACAATTTATATAGACTCATATTATACATTAAAAATATTGTTCCCCCCAAATCATTTATGGATTTTTTTGATAAATAAAATAATTTTATTTCTCTTTTATAAATAGTATATTATAAAATTTGTTTCATTTTTTGTATAGATATCATATTTTCCTTAGGGTGATTTTTTTGGATATTTTAAAAATATATTAAATTTTTAATAAATAGTGAAAAATTCTAATTTATAATCAAAATGTTTTTTCATATACAATTTTTATAAATAATAAAACTATAGTGTATATGTTTTAAGTCATAATTTTTTTTTGAAGAATGTTTTTATCATCATTAGATTAAATAATATACTTAAATTTTTTATAAAAAATATTTACAATTAAACATAAATATTTTCTAAAAAACTATTTTTCTTTTTGTTCTATTTTTTATAGAATAATCTCAACCACTTCAATGAATTTATTATTGAATATTTAATTACATTTTTTAAATTCATATTTCCAAATTTAGTGTCATGAGCCTAGTAGCCATGAGTCGGTTTAGACATTATTACATAGGCATAAGATATAAGGAATCATATCTCAAATGACAGAATAGTTTAGTTATCATGGTTAACATGATACATACATGGAATTCATATTAAAATTTAAAAATAATAATTTGTGAATTCAATTGATCCACTTACCATATCCAATAATGTGAATCAAATAAAACTTCTTCGCATCATGGGGAAAATAAAATATAATAAAGAGGATGTCTAATATTCTACATATAGTTTAGTGTATAATGGAAGAAATAAATAAAAAAGGAATAATAAATATTTATGGATAAATAAATAAAACACATTCAATTTGATCAATATCCTTAGAATAATATGGAAGAAATAAATTATTATAAAATAATTCAATATAAATAGTGAAATGATCTTGAGTCATACCCAGTGATAATATAACAAATCACATAATCACTTTAATATCACAAACTAGATCATAAACATTTATTTCATAACTATATACATATAAAACACATGGTTTAGGATATGTGGAAATGAATATAATAACATTGAGGACTTATTCTAAGACATATAATAATGTTTATTGCTTGTTCCATGATTCTATTTAACTGGTTAAGCCCTCATCTATAACACAGTCTAGTTTTCCCATGATAAATACCAATGCATCGACAGGATAGATAGGACCCACCCATCACCTATGATGTCAATTTCATTCTTCATATGATATAGGTGAAATATAATTCAAATGAACATTCGTATTTTAACTAGCATATGAAATTTAAGAACTTTTCTAAATCAATTAAAATATTAATCTACCAACCATTGTAAAATGAATTGTATCAACATATTAAATCAACATTGAAACTGGTCATTAACCATTTATGAAATAATTTTTATGGTATCATTTTAATATATCCCAATTAAAAAATTATTAAAATTATTGTAATTTTTGGGATATGGAAAATTATTTTGAAGTATATCTTGATAATTATCCCTTAAAAGAAATATGGAGGATTTTTTTAGAAATTATTTATCTTTGAAATAATCCTTTAAAAAATATATAACAAACATTAATTAATTTATAGGTCATGGGGGTAGAATATTTAGATCATGTCAGACACTTTAAAATAAATATTTCTGTCACAATTTTGGTAAAAGTCTTATTTAATGTGTTTCAAAAATGAGAGGATGATTCCTCTAAAAATATTTTTTTAAAAATAATTATCAATTTATTTAACTAAGAATTTGGGAATGGTTAAAAGTTTTAAACATTTATCAAAAACAAGGGTTTTGATATAAAAGGATTTTCTACCTAAGAGAGAAATAAAGTCATATTTTCATGAAAACATTTTCTCAATAATTTTATATACCATTGAGTTGAAAAATAAAAAATTTTATATGTTCATGAATATCCAATTATAATGAGAATATATTTATTTTCATATTTTTATATCAAATAAATACCCCAAGGTATACTTAAACAAAATACAATCCTAAAAAATACGGAGATTATAAAATAAACACTTTAAACTTCAGTAACTATTGAAGTCTAATAACCATACAAGAAAAACCATTAAATGAATATATATATACCATATGGATAGATTAATTAATCATAATAAATATAATATTTTTATTGAATACAGAAAAATTATTGTTGAATGTGAGGATGTTTCATATAACTAACAGTGATACATGAAACCTGTAACATAATTTTGACTCTTCACGTACATTATTTTTTATCCTGAATAATAAATTTATGTTAATTATTTACAATCTTGTAAACCAATTTATAGATTATAGTTCTTATTATTTCAATTATTTCCTTGTTATATATCCTTACTTATAAAATCACTCATACATTAGTTGTTTTGACAATACTTAGCTTTGTTTCAAAAAATGAAATTTGTTTGTAGACTATGATTCAGGAGGTTATTATTTGAAAATCTTGATAATTGTATTAAGTTAATAATAATTACATATATACATCAATTAAAATTTTAATACAAATCATGAATGATGGGTAGAAAGAATAAACTATGTTATATTAATGGATATGTTACGTCCTACGTAGGCATGTGTAATGTTTCCATTTTTTAATTTTCATTATTATAAGAAGTTGAGTATTATTTTATCTTCCCATAATAATCATAATATAATATTTACCATATTATATATTAAAATATAATTACAATTTTCATCTATATTGTGTTTTGATAAAAAAAAATTCACATCACATTATGAATGAGTTAGTCCACACATACACAATTGATGTTACCATTTTTCATTTTATTAAAAAATATCGTATAATATAATATATTAACTATAAAAACATTATGTATTTAAAAATCATTTAATTTAAAAAATATATATTCATTAACAACATCCGTTTCACTTTCCATGTACAACGTCACTGAAAGAAAAATCACATCGCACTATGAGGCGGTAGTTCTCCAAACACACGAGAAACATAATAGTATCCCATATGAAATGGAAAGTAAAATAGATATATATATATATATGATATAATTACTCCATAGAAATAATAATGTTATTAATATCATATATATGTTTTTTAAATACATTATCATAACCAACAATGGGATGTGGAAATGAAAAAATGATTGATAACATTTTGTGAGGAGATAATCATCTGTTTACAATGAATAATGATTTCCTAACACATTTCATTGGATTAGGGATGGTTGAAGTTAATGGAATTGAAATAAAAATTAACATTTTATTTAATATTTTTATATTATCATATAATCATTGTATAATAATAATTTAATTATGTGGATGAATAAAAAAAATCCTCATTGAAGAATGTTGCATATTCTTCGGGTAACATCCATAGTTTTGTTGTAAAATCCATTATAATATTCAATTATTCCAAAAAAATGCTTTTATAATGAGGTGATAAATTTTTTGTGTTATATTTAAAATAATTGGTCTAACCATAATTGGTTTAATGTGTGAATATGGTTGGAGGTTACTTGGAATTTTTTAGGTAAAATTAGTAGAACAAATGTATTTATTGAAAATAAAATAGTGTACCTATGTTGTTAGAATTGAAAAATGGTCCAAATGGTGTATTCATAAGAAATATACATTATAAGGATGAAATATATCCCTCTAATATATAATATAAAATTATTTGTTCATTTAAAATTATATATGTTTAGTATAACCCACAGTCTATATATTTTTTTACTATAACTGCAGAAATTAAATCTTACTATTTTTATGATTATTTGAGGTCAAAAATTAAATACACTATATAAGATAATATTAAATTTTATGTATATAAGTATTGATTTAAATTTATTTAAATTAAATTCACATATATATCAATGTTGAATTCAAAATTAACCCAATATAGTAGACAAGAAAATGGGTTTTTGAAGAGAAAAAATTAAAAAAATTACAATGATTTTATATCAGAAATCTATAAGAAACTGATTCGAATGAAAAAAATAGGATTAATATATATATATTTATTTAATAATATTTTTTTTTTAAATTATATAATTTAACAATTAAAATAATTTTAAATAAAAGGATGTTTGGAAAAATCATTACTTTTCATTATTTATTATAAAAAGTTAAAAAATATAAATAACAAAACATTATAAAATATTTATATACAGATTTATAAAATAATGTTAATTTTATATTATATTTTATATATATTTTCTACGTATTAATTACTATTAATGTATTCAAATCATGAATAAATTGTATTTTAAGATTTTTTTTTTCAAAAAACAATGTATGGATTAATATGGTTCCAATAATATCTCTAATCAATAGATATCCATTTTATTAATTTAATAAAATATTAAATTATATATGTTTCATAACTTTTTTATTACAATTCTACACCACCAAATTATGATATGGGGATTTAATGATGATTTTTTCATAATGACATTTTAGTAGATTATTGATTTTCATTCAAACATATTTTTGCATGCATAATAGGCTGCCAAAGAGAATGAGATTAATTAAAAAAATAAATCATAAAGTATGAGGATTTTATATTCCATTCTAGCCAGAAGGTCTGAGAGCCAGGCAGAAACTTGCTCCCAAAAAAATATTATATAAAAAGTAAACAATACAAAAAGCACAAAAGAGGGGTGCCTTACAAACCCTTGTGCACATCACACCATTACAATCATCCCTAACCAAACTATCATAATAGTTGGGAAGAACGAAGGACCAACTAGAAAAAACCTCCATAACATCCCTTTTGTAGAGGGCATTAACAACATGGTTTTCTTCACGGTAGACATGAGAGACATCAAGGAACAATCTTTGAGAAAGATTCAGACAAGAGATCCAGGCAGACATCATCCTCCATGGTACATTCCGGGACCGGTCCATCAAAATGTGGACAACAACTAAAGAATCTGACTCCAGCCATAACCTGTTCAATCCATAACGAACAGCTTACCTGATAGCCTTAATCATGGCCCATAGTTTAGCCTCAATTGCATGTGCATGTCCAACATAATGGAAAAAGCAACCCTTTACAAAACCATGATGGGTTCTGAACACCCCACCACACCCAACAGGGCCCGGTGCACCCAAGGCTGCCCCATCAAAATTCACCATTAACTAGCAGAAAATAATGAAAATCCATCAAATATATTTCAGCATACATGGTTTCCTTTCTCTGCCACTAACACCAAGAGATCTCAGAATTATAAACTCAGAAATTTCATTATCCATGGAGCATGTTTGATTCACTGAGGCTATTTTAATGCCTCTATGAGTCATCATGATTCCTTCGCGATGGATGGATTTGACTTTATTGAATATCATTCTATTAAGAGACTTCCATATGTATGAAATAATTGAAACAGTAAAAGAAAGAAGCAAGGCTTTAAGCTTCTCACTAAAGCAAGATTGCAGGACCGAGTAGAACAGGGAAGGAATAAATGAAAATTCAAGGTAGCAATGAAAAAAATCTTTCAGATAACTCCATAACCTCATTGCAAAATCACAGTGAATAAACAAGTGCATGAGGGATTCATATGCCTTCAAACAGAGGAAGAAAATAAGAATAGTGATGATACCTGCTCGCTGCAGAGCAGCTTGAATGGGTAACCTGTTTTTCCATATCTTCCAGATCAGTAAAGCATCAGTAGGAAAGATATAGAGCTTGTGGACAAATTCCACCCACGAAGGAAAGCCAGAATCATGACCACACAAGAGATTATAACATTCCCTGCTAGAAATGTATCCATTCAAAGATGGCTTCCACATAAAAACATCAAAATCAACATAATCATAATTGAAAATATCATTTTAAAGAGAAGATGGAATAAATGCAGAAACATCAAAATTCCCATGAAGATAAGATATGGACAGATTCCTCATTGATGATGGAATAATGAATGAATCCATGATGGGGAAGGACAGCCATGAAGTGGACTAGAAATTCATATGTGAAGTAGGGAAGACCAACCATATAGATTGGGTCATGATCTTGGAGAATGTGTTTCTTACCGAAGACCAAAATGAGGACTTAAGGTACAAACACTTCTTGTTCTGTAATCTGTCAACGTACCTACCAACAAGGAATTCCATATAAAAATCTGGCCTTGCAATAAGCCTCCATGTGAAGTTTTTCAGCAAGGAGACATTGAATAATTTAATATCCTTAGCTCCCATTCCCCCCATTTTAACTGGTCTAATACATTCTTTCTAGGAGACAGTAACCAATTTCCTTTGTTGTGTTGAACCAGTCCAAATGAAATTTCGAACCAAACTACTCATCTCCTTGAGAAGGGAACATGGCCATCTATAGACAGAGAGAGAATAATCAAACATAGAAGTGATAACTGAATTGAAAAGACATATTCTACCAGGATGAGACATATTTTTTCCCTTCCAACTAGACAACTGATTACTGATTTTTAAGGCAATGCCTTCCAAATGAACCTGTTTCACTCTTCCCCAAAATTGAGGTATCCCTAGGTAATCAAAGGTCAAATCCCCTCTCTTAACATGTATCTTACTTGAAATCCTATTTTGTTTCACAATTGAGACTCCTTCCCCAAACAAAATAAAGGATTTACTCCAGCTGATTGCCTGCCCTGCAACCTCTTCATAATGTGAGAAAATTCTCTTGATCCAGGATATAGTTCCCCTATTAGACATAAAAAACAGAAGGATGTCATCAGCATACAGAAAGTGTGAGGGCGCAAAGAGATTCCTATCAGCTTTCAATATTTGATAAAGACCTGTATTGACAAGATAATTAAGACATATAATGAGGAAGTCTTCGGCCAGAGAAAACAGAAGCCCAGATAAGGGATCACCTTACCTTACCCCCCTTGAGCACTAAAAGAAACCCCTGGGGGATCCATTAACAAGAATAGAGAGATGATCACTTCATAGAATAAAAATAGATCAGCTCAATAAACCTATTAGAGAAGCCATGCATTCTGAGAATGGTGAAAATGATGTCCCATCGTATAGTGTCAAAAGCCTTAGAAATGTCAACTTTCAAGGCCATATTCCCATTCTAGGTCTTACCCATCATGATGTTAATGCATTCGAATGCAGTAAATAGACAGTTCTGAATATTTCTACCAGGTACGAAGCCAAATTGATTAGCAGAGATGAGATCCCTAGCAATTTCACCTAAGCGAAGAGAAAAAATCATGCTAATAACATTAGGAATAGAATTACCAATAGTAACAGGCCTAAAATCATTGACATCTAAAGGATTCTCCTTCTTTGGAATCAAGGTAATAAAATTGTTGTTCATACCAAGAGGCATAAAGGAATGTTGAATGAATTCCCTGACAGCATTAATAACCTCAACATGGATGATATCCCAGTAGAACATAAAGAATTTATTAGTGAAGCCATCCGGGCCAGCAACACTATCCATAATCAAGGAGAATAAAGCATGATTAATCTCTTTATAGGATGGGATATCAATGAGTCTTTTGTTTTGAGTGTCATCGAGAGTTGATTCAATACATGTGACAATCCCACTTGGGATGTTCACACCAGAATCAGAGTAGAGCTTATCAAAGTGACCAGTCACAGCATTAACAATCCCATTCATCATCAATTTTATACTGAACCGATTTCGATCCATATTTTCCTTTAGGGACAAGAGACTATCAAGCTTGGAGGCAGCTTGTAGTTCCTCTTGAGATGGGGAATCCTACAGTACATTCCTTTGCTATCAGTCTAATAAAATAGCTTCAGCCCCTTTGATGTCATTTACAATGCTGGAAAAAGATTAATTACTCCAAACTTTGAGTCTGGCATTGACAATTTTCAGTTTTGAAATCAAAATGTGTGAAGATCACCCAGTGAAATCAGATCCCCATGCTTCCAAAATAATTTCCATACATCCTTGAACAACTAAAAATGCATTATTAAATTTAAAGGGCAGAGGATCTGACCTTATAGTACTAAAACATAACTCAACCATGATAGGATTATGATCTAAATGCAGCCTTGGAAGAGTAAAACAAGACGCCTCCATTGTATCACTTCTATCATTCATCTGTACTAGGCAACAATCCAGCTTGCTAGCCAGCCTCCCATTGATAGTATATCTACTCCAGGTGTAGTCAGTACCTAAAATAGGAAGCTCACTCAGATGTCATTGATTAATACAGTAAAGAAAGTCCTTGGATGAGGCCCGACAAAAATTGCTTCCAGTCTTCCTATGGCCATAAAATTGTGTTGAAATCACCAAGCAGAATCTATCTCTTGGACATATTCCCAGAAATTGAGAGTAAGTGATTCCAAATAGCTCTCCTTCTGATATATCGGTTGAAAGAGTAAAAAAAAGTAACACAAAGGACATTAGACTGATGACAACATGATAAAGTAACAGCTTGCTGATCAATCTGATAAGACTCAATGACTATGACGTTGTGTTTGAGGACCCATAAGGATTCATTCCCATCTTGGACATGATTTTAGGCAACCAGTGAATACCCAATAGCATTCTAATTAAATGTTATCCATCATGAGAAGTTCATTCTAGGCTTAACAATCCCCAAATCTATAATGTCTGTATTTATTGGGTCATTTTCTTGAGGTAATTAAATTTTCAGTATTTCTATAGAAGGGATAGTAAGAAGTCACATTATGTTTATATAAATACATATTTAATTAATAAAAAACAAAAAAAGTGTTTATGTTATAATTCAAGTGGATATTTTAAAGTTAATCAAATTTTTATCATTGATATCTATTTTTAAAATTTTAGGAATGTAATATATAACTTAAATTATAACGGAAAAGTGTGCGAATATTTATTCAACTAAAAGAAAAAAATAAAAAATTTTAAAAATAAAAAATTTAATATAATATGACTGATTTATTGTGTTTAATGATTTATTTACAATATAATAAAATTTTAAAAATGTGTGAAATGGCCGTATTTAAAATATAACATTTTTTAATTCCTTTTAGGTCAAATGAGACTAATACTATCAAAATTGATGTTATTGATATTTATTTGAAAATACATTTTATTAAATATTTTGAGAATTAAAAAAAAGAAATAGATTATGTAAGATAATTTATGGTTTATAATTATATCACATGTCAATTTATAAACCAATTATCACCAAATTTGTAAATTTAGAACCAATTTGGTGTCAAGATATCCTTACTATATTTGTTCTTAAATTGGGTTTACTGAGGGGTTTAACCAAATTATATTTTTTTAAACACCACATAAAACAATAAAAATTTTATCTTATGATGGGAGTAAAACCCCATCCAATATTATATTATATTAAAATCAATTTGGAGTCATTTGGGATATTGAATGGATTTGTTATATTTTAATATTTAATTAAATTTCAAGGGTTCCCCGCCCTTCAATTATTAAAGGGAACCATCCCTTATCTTATTGACTAAAATTTACAACACATAATTTAACTACACACAAAAAAATTTTGTTATCAAATTCATTATCCACTTTATATTTGTTTAGTTTCTCTAAAAATACTGACCTTATGGTCTTTAAAATGTGATCTAAAGTAGTTGTTTCATATAAGAGGTAATCACATAAACATATCACTTGTTTTTTAATGTTAATTCTACCACCACTAAATATAAATTAATATTCCAAAAATAAATAAACTATTACCCTAAATATTCTGATATGTATTGATGATTATGAAACCACCATAATTCACTCTATTTCCAACAAATTTTATGTGAATTTTTCGCTAGAGAGTACATATGACAAACCAAATCCATGTATTGATTGAATTTCATTTCCAACAAAATATTTCATATATAGTCATTAAGATGGTTATAATGTTTATATATGATAATTATTAATTAAATGTACTTGTAATAATAGTTATATTACAGTTACTATCTTACATTGCATTCTATTATAATTTGAAAATGTTGCACAAGCGTACTTGTGGACTACCACATCCAAAAAGTGTTCTGATTATGTTTTCCATTTATATATTAAATCGATGGTAATAAGGAAATATTTAATTATAATATATATATATATATATTTGATATAATAATGAATAAGTAAATTTGAATTATTATTTTCTTTTGTTTCACTCCATTCATTGAAAAAGGAAAACTATATTCAAACTCATATCTTGCCTACAGTCTACATGAATGTTGTATTTCATTTCCATGTCACTAAATTTTATAGATTAGTTTATATATCTATTTATATAATTTATATTAAAAAAAATTATTATAATTATTAATATTATGTTACAATGATTAATATACAAGAATAAAAATTTTCCATATGAATTTATATTTTATAATGAATCAATTCTGACATATAGATGATGACATTAATAAGGAAGTAATGATAAATGTGTATTGACATGAAAATAATAGATCATATAAAAAATTATATGTATTTAAATTATTCAAGTATTGTGTACTAATATATATAAACTTATTAGGTGATAGTTTTTTGTGATTGTGAAGAAACTGTAAAATGAGGTAAAGTATTTTCGTCTCACTATTATCTCTATGACACACATGAAATATTAATGATTTAACTATTGTATGTGGTGTATATATTTCTTATGAATGCGTTTTTAATATTTTTATTTATTTTATGGGGATTTAAATATCCATTTAAATTAATTTGTTTCTTGGGAATTACAATGAGAATATTAATCACCGATAATGGACTTAGGATTAAACTCTGTTTTAATAAAGATTATTTATAATATTTTACTATTTAGAAAATATTATAGATCACTATATAGTAATTAAAAATTATTATTCCTACCCTCTGGTTGTTTATTTTATATTCATATTTTCTTTTCATTTTCATAAATTTTATTATTCAATGCAATAAAAATATTTTTTAGGGAAAATCATCATTATTTATATCATTGGATGAACAACAATTTTCATACATATCAATATTTTTTAAAAATGATTAAATAAATATCTTACTATAATAATATATATTTTGTTAATTTCATTATTACACATGAATGAATTTTTACAAAATATTTTCAATGTTAAATGATTTTAATTTTTTGAATGGGGTACACTTCTACATTTTTTATAAACGTGTTAATGGAATATTTTAATTTTACATATAAAACATGATTATAATCTCAATACATTGAAGATTAATTTAAAATTTATATAGTTTATTTTATAAAAATCCCTTTTTATTTGGATAATTTTATTTTTATTAAAAAATATTATTTTAATTGGATAATGGTATTTTTCTAATTAAACATTCTAGTGGTACTCTATTAAAAATTTCATCTAAGATAACATATTTGGATGCTACTTAGGATTTACCTTAGATATGATCCAATTATAGCATCCTTATACTTTATCTGGTTGGTTAATGATTATGATGATGAAAGTTTTATTACACCCATTTATTTTCATAGATTATGCTATATTGAATTGATGAAACGATTTTCATACCCATTGTATTTCCATGGGTAATGAATTAATTATATGATGAATGTTATTATCATATTATCGAACATATATGCCTGGATTTCATTATCTAATAGATGTACAGAAAAATATATATCCCCCAATTATTTGGTAAATGTTTTACAACTAATGATATAACTATGGGACAACAGTGTAGAGGCTTGATCAATTAAGGGAATGATGAAACACCCCTCGATTATTCAAATAAATTTAATATTGAATAAATTAATCATTGAATCTATAAAAAATAGCACAGTGTTATAATCTAGATAGATAACGTAATTTTTCCACCTATGTGATTTGAATTTCAAAAAACTAACATATATGATTACGTTCTGAAAGATATTTAGAGTCTCATAAGACAAACATAAAATTTTGATAAAAGCATCATACCCTTATGAATAGTGATATGAGCCTCATGAATAGTATATCAAATTATAATTATATTTACATATGGTTATCAGATATTGAGATCTTGATTAATTTTTCAATGTTATATAAAACAAATTATAGTTTTAAAATTGTTATTTTCCAAATAAATTATGATTTTATTAAAAAATTAAATTGGAAATATCTTGAAAAATATTTTCAAAAAATGGAGATAAATTTTTAATTCAATACATTAATAAATGGTTACTTTGAGTGTTTAGGATTTATTCTGAAATACTCGAATTTTTAATGAATAATAAAGTACGATAATTTACCATATATATACTATATTAGTTAAATTCAATATTCCTAGCGTAACAGATGATGTAATCACATGTATATATAAATCACATGAATGTATTACTATTTTTGGCCATAAGAATCAATAGATTGGTTGTCTTTGGAAAAATTAAAAAAATGAATAAATTATTTTGAAACCCCTCCTCTCACCTACTTTAATGACCCCACACCTCACTCTCTATTCTCTTCATTCCTCTCAATCCATGTGCCTTGTCTATGTTCTAATAAAATAACTGTCCAATCTTTTCTCCCGCATCCATTAGCCCTTTGTCACATAAAAATAAAAATTCCTCTCTCCTAAAGAAATTCTCAAGGAAGATTACTTCCAGAGGTAAATTCATTTTTTCATTTATTTCATTTCATGTTCCATTATTTTCTTTTTCATTACCCACCAACATTAATCAAATTCTGGTAATGACTCCAGTACTATAGATGTACTAGAATTTTTTTTGATAAATTAATAATTCATCATCATCTCTCTTTTCCCCAACATTTATACTTGAAATGAAAACACCATCCCTAATGTGCTAATTTATCCCATTCAAGGATGGGTGGGTTTCAATTTAAATTATTGTCTTCCATTATATAAATGAAAACATATTTAGGGTTGAAAAAGATAATAATATATGTATAATAACTAATTTATGGTTCGGGAATCATTTTTTACACATGATATTAATTTATAAATTGAAATGACATCGTTGTGATAAAAAAATTGACAATTAACCTAGAAAATTGGCATTAAGGTTTTATATAATGATTCATCTACACTAGAAATAACCTAATGA
The DNA here is from genome assembly GCA_963277665.1 of Viscum album. Lineage (NCBI taxonomy): Eukaryota > Viridiplantae > Streptophyta > Magnoliopsida > Santalales > Viscaceae > Viscum > Viscum album. Next base: position 1,387,259,104 of record OY728126.1, on the reverse strand, counting down.
ATTTTATGAACATCTAATATTGATGATTTTAACTAATTAAATACATATTATATTGCAAAAAATAATTCTCATCATAGATGTTTATTTGAAGATTAATATAAGTAAACCGATCATGAAGACTGAGGAAAAAACACTCTCAAATAATTTAATTGAATATACTAACACATAAAGGGGACATGAATGAAACCAATAAGGTTATACTAAAAAATTTACATTTAAATGTTTTTCTATATTATTTAATTCATGAATCTAAATTCTATTATTCAGGTCATGAAGATCAAATGAAGAATACCTTCATACACAAGGTAAGGGTTATCAACCAGAACATCCATTTTCCTTCGGGTTACATTTATTAACTAAATTCTCAATTAAATTCTTATTCATTCATATTTACTCCTCATAATTTTTTTAATTATCTCTATTTCTTTCCACCTAGAATCTTACCTATATTAATGTGTATTCGTATTTATTTGGAAATATAATCCTAATTCCAGAAAATCCCTCAAATTATTACCTAATTTCAAGGGATCTCTATAATATTTTTTCAGTAATCATTACTTATATAAAAATAATAATTTTATTTTGACAGTAACATGTTACTTTATATCTAGTTTTTTTCATTTATATTAAAAAAAACTCATCTTTTCTATGAAAAAGTGTTTTTATCCCAAGAATTACATGATGATATTCTAAGAGTATCATTACTTTTTTCAACACTCCTTTTGATTTTTATGTATTATTGGTATTATTCTTTGTGATATCATCTAAAATATTTATTAGAATTGTATATTATTAGATTAAATGTGGATTTTATATCTAAAAAACATTCACCTTTTCACTCTGAATGGTTAGTGTTTATGCTTAATGATAAAGGAAATCTATCTATGTTTCAAATGATAGTTTCAATATGAAGGTATATATAGTTTATGTTTGTCCACATTCATATGAGGAATGAATTGAACTTATTATGTGATTGGTGGGGCCCACTATAGCCTCTCTATTCATCTTTAGTTCTAGTGACACAAAGAAATATGGACATGGCTAGGGCCTTGACCATTTTAGATATGGTTTTATCAAAGGCCTTAAACAGTTTTAGATGTCCTCATCAATTCCTTGATGATATTTTTCAGAATGTCCATCATATGCATTTCCAACATTATGAAGCTAAAATATCATATTTGATGTTGTTATTAAATTTGTAGAATACCCATTATTATTTTTTATTATGTAAATATTTACTCAACTGATATTTATAACATATTATGCTCATGTTTTTCTTTTGAAGGCATGTGATTTAAATTATTCACTCTACCTAATGTTTAAGTTATCTTTTACTGTATTTTTAACTCTTAATAAACATTTGATCTCACCCCTTTATTATGTTTCATTTTATGAGGACATGAATATGTTTATTTTGAATGTACTGTAGGGATAAAACAATAGTTTTGGATGTTCCCAAAAAATCATATATGTTGTATTTCATTTCAATTTTCAATGTTGGACTCATGTATGTATCTGAAATTCCAAATCTACTAAACTATTCATTCCATTAGTATAAAAATTTCTTGTAACAATTCCAATGTAATTTAAAAAGGCAGTAGCTTCGGGGACCATGGGTCAGGTCATTAAATTTGTTATTAGAGGATGTTTAGTATAATCATTGAAACCATATTTAGACAATGTAGATTATGGAACTAAATTCTATGATAGTCTTTAAAGATATACATATAATAACATCCTGAAATTTTAGGAAAGGAATTTATTATGTGGATATTTCTATAAAATAAACCCTTGTAATGATTATATAAGTAGACGTGGTTCTGGAAAAAATGTACCTATGAGTAAAAACACTAACATGGAGTTTTAGGTTTGACCTGGGGTATGCTGGTTCACGACAATGGGCCTTACGGCCAACATAGTTTGACACTCCAGGGGATATGCTTCAGATAATTCAAATTATTATTACAAGAATTATAAAGGATTTAAATGTATATTTTTTCACAATGAAACCATGTTTATGATTATAGGAATATACATTCATAGGATTTGAATTAATTTTATGTCCTTGCGGCTAGTTCTTTATGGGATTGTGGAGTAGCTTCAACTTGTTGGTGTCGTCGATTTCAGGCATGGAGTATTTTCAAATGAACTGATGGATTCTGGAAGATGGTTGTGTCTGTGCTTGGTCTGATTTTTTAATTTTTATTGGTGTTGTGGAGCTTTTAGTAATTATTTTTCCCTATCTTGTATGATTGTTTTGCAATTGGGTTGGATCATGGCCTCTACGGAGTTGTGTTTGTGAGGTTCCCCCTAACCCTAAAAGTGATTTATTTGAAAAATGAAAAAATGGATTGGGATATAGTACATTATGATTCATAACCTACTCTATTGTATGAATGTAATTAGAAATGAAACCTACTGAATGCTTGGGATACTTCATGAACACACGTATCTCATGTATGGATTTCCTACCTGTGAAAGATAATGATGTAGGCTTTGGAACTACGACTAATGTGTGGAAAATTATTGCTATTATGGGACAACATAATCATGTTGTGAATAGAAAACATACCCAAATGAAACATCTAGATCCACAAAATAGAGGAGATATGTTAGATCTCTTTATGTGACCATAGCCTTAATAATATAATTGGACTATAATCTGATTCACAGTAGAGAAATCGATATGTTTGTTAGAGAAGATATTTATCACCTTGTGAAGTAAAGAATGGGATAAGGTTTTCATGGAAGTTTATCATTTTTTGGGAGATGCTGATAAATGTTGGTCACCAATTAAATTGAAAAGGGTGTAGGAAGTGATATAAAACATGGAATGAAGTTAATTTATAGATCTTTTCATGGTTAAATACATTCCTCAGGAACAAAGATAAGATATGGAAAGGCATTTTCTGAATTTGAGTCAAATAATAAGATGACCATGTTTAAAAGTACGATTCGAACATTATAAGTTTAGAAAGACATGTTGTGGACTAGATGTGTAATCCAAGAAGAAATATTCATTGAATCATTGATGGTCTAAATCCATTCTTCAAGTGGGTGTTGGTTTCCCAAACAATATGCTTACACAAAGATGTAGTCTCATGTGCTATCAAGATGGAAATGGTGTTCTCTAAGTCTTATGACTTGGAAAAAATGAGAAGAATTGGGTTCTATAAAACTCTAGAAAAGGAAATAAGGAAATGGATAAGATATGAAGACTTGACTTTCTACCCTATGATATTTTTGGAAATAAACACCGTAGTGCATTATTTAGTGGAAAAGGAGTGTTCTAACAGTGTGGACATAAAGGCTATAATTCTAATTCTTGTAAGGGGAAGATATAATCTATTAATGATCAGTATTATAATAGTATGGATATTAGACACCATGTTAATGATTTTCCAATTAGTCATGGAAATTTGACTCAATAAATTCAAAGGGACCAGGAAAAAGCTTATGCGATCACAACTGCTGATTTTGAAGTTCTTAATGACGTAGTGGTAGGAAAATTAATTATTTCATCAGATATAGCCAATGATTTTTATTATTTTTTATCATCTCAATTTTCCATATCTTCCCTATTTTCCATGAAATTTTGATATTTTCATTTTTATTTAGTAAGGGAGTTGTTAATCAAGACACCAAACGGAAGTATAATTTCGTAAATGTAATGTAAGGAAGTCCCTATTATGGAATATAAAAGTGCCTTTTCTACTCATTATATAAACATAACCATCATTTACATTGATATATTTCTGTGTATGGATAGGATTTCAAAACACGATGTAATAATTTATTACAAGAAGGAGGAGGATAAAATTTTTGAGGACGATGTGGAATCCCTTATCTTTAGAGAAAAAAATCACCATCAGATTCTCATCTAGATCATCCACCAGTATATCGACTAAATTCAATTATTAAGGAGGGGAATTCGAAATCAATGGGTGATTAATGGAATGTTCAAATACAAGATGAAATAATTGTGAAAAAATATGTTGATGTGTTTCCATAAGAATTACAAAGACATCCTCCAAAGTGAGAAATTTAGATTTCCATTGACTTCATTCCTAATTCAATGTCTATGTCATATACAATATAAATAATGGCCACTTGGGAATTAACGGAACTTAGAAAACAAATGCACGAATTGAGTGATAATGGATGTATTCTATCTAGTGTTTCTACAGGGGGAGCCCATGTTCATTCCATTAAGAAGAAAGATAGATCAATGATAATGTGCATTGACTATAGAGGGATCAATGATATAAAAAATTGAACTAGTACCCTAGACCATTCATTGATGATTTATTTGATTAACTTCATGGATATCAATATTTTTCAATGATTGAACTATGATATGGATATAATCAGTTTCTTGTGAGGGAGGAAGACATTCCAGAAACAACATATCAAACCAGGTATGTGCATTATGATTTTACAGTAATGCATTTTTTACTAAATAATGCACCCCTTGTTTTCATGGATTCATGAATATTGTTTTCAATTAATATGTTCATGAAATTGTGGTGGTATTTATTAATGATGTCTTCGTATACACCAAAATCTATAAAGATTAATAAATTCATATTGCACACTATTCTGAATTCGCTTAGAATAAATGAATTATATGGGATGATTAGATTGTTTGAATTTTGTTTTCAATCAGTTTCCTTTCCTAGCCACATTATCTCTAAGGATGCAATACATGTTGATCATGTAAATATAATGTTTTTGAATGGATTTCCTACTCCAACGAACATCACTGAGGTACATAGTTATATTTTTTAGCAACTTATTACCGATGTTTCGTTTAGAACATCAGCTATTTACCCTCCCAATGACCAAGAATACATGTAATTTGTTAATATTCAAATAGAAAAACTAATCTTGGGAGTGTTTGGATTAATTGAAGATGATATTGATGAATTTTATGATCCAAACTCTACCATTGTGGAATGATGGTATTGTGATTTATAATGATGCATAAAAGAAAGAAAATGGGTGTGTCCATAGTCAGAATTATATAGTTATTACCTATGCATATAGGAAGTAAAAAATTCATAACCAGAATAATACTACTCATCATCTTGAGTTAGCAGCTAAAATATTTTATCTAATGTAATTGAGGAATCATATCTATAGACAATGATGTGAGATATATACAGATAATAAGAGCTTGAAATATATCTTTTCACAACAAGAACTCTATATGAGGCATAGGCTATGTCTTGAACAAATCACGGTTTATGATTGTTCTATACACAACCACTCAGGAAAGGAAAACAAGGTTTGTGAAGCACTGAGTGGGAATGATCCTTATATTCTAAAAACACATGAATTCAATGAGATATAGTGTTTATGGATCTAGAAAATTTGGATATTGGAATTATCAAAGAAGGTGAAACAAAACTAATTTTTCATTTGGTTTCCCAACCATTTCTATTATAAAGGATTAAAATATCTTAGCATGATGATGAGAACCTGAAAAAGAAAATTATTATTGTGAAATTGGGGAAGTTTGATGACATTGATTGAAACGATGGAATTATGAAATTTGGGAAAAGGCTATGTGTTCCCTCTCTAACCTAGCTGAAAAGGGATTTGTCGGATAACACACATATATCAAATTTCTTTATGCCCCTTGGATGCACTAAAATTTATTGAAATATAAAATAACATTTCTATAAGGTAACATAAAGAAGGAAAATACAGATTGTGTATCAAGATGTTCAGTCTATAAACTAGTGAAGGATGAATGAAAATATCCTAGCAGAGTCTTGTGAACTATACCTATTCCTACATGGAAATTATATGACATTAGCAATGATTCTGACAATGGATAACCCAAAACACTATGAAATAATGATGCAATATGGTTAATCATTGACTGACTTAATAAATATTCACATTTCATAACTATAATTCTAGGATTTCCACTATAGCGTCTATAAATAATCTATATTAATGAAGTTGTGAGACTCCCTACAACACATTTAACTATTTTTTCTGATTTTGATGCATTATTTACGTCGAAAGCGTAGAAATTCCCTCATAAATATTTCGATAATGAGAATCGATTAAGGATTACATATCACCCACAAACTAATGGAAAATTTGAAAGGATTATGAAAACCAAGGTAGACATGTTGGGATAATGTTGACATGAAATTATAGGTATATTGGATCAATATTTACATTTAGTGGAGTTTTCCAACAATAATTGTTTCCAATCATGTTTTCAAATGGCACCAAATGATTCATTTCATGGAAAGAGATGTCGTACACCAACTTGTTGGGATGAAGTTATAGAAAGGAAGGATGTGAGCCCAGATCTTGTAGAGGAAACAATAAAAAAGGTATTGACTATTCAAGGACACATCGAATAATCTGGACTAAGACAAAAAATCGTTGATGATAATTGAATGAAGTATTCGGAGTTTCAAATGAGAGAAAATGTTTTATTAATGTATCTCCATAGAAGGGTGTTGTAAGATAAGCGATGAAAGAGATATTGATCTCTAGTTACATTGGACATTTTTAAATTCATGGAGAGAATTGGTGATGTTTCATATTGTTTGGATATTCCACCCACCCTATCTATAGTACAAAATGTGATCAATGTCGCATTGCTTAGAAAGTACAAGCCAGACCAAACACATGTTCTCACATCTTCATGAATAAAAATGATTCATCTATCTTATTATGAAGACCCTATCTAGATTATCAACAATAAAACACATGTGTTGATTTATCAGTAGAATATACTAGTAAAGATATATTAGATGAATTATAAATAAAATGATGCATGTTGTGAGCCTAAGGAGCTTATGATGAAGAACTACCCAATTCTTCTTGTGAGGTAACATTTTTGTAATTTCGAGAATGAAATTTTTGTAAGGAGGGAATAGTGTAACGGGAAAAGATTTTGAAAAAAAAATAATATTGAATACATGAAATAATGAGTCACTACAAAACATCCCTTTATAATAATCTAGCATGTAATCATAATTTTTCCACCTCTATGATTTAAATTTCAAAAATCATACAAACATAGTTGTGTTCAGTAAGACATTTGGAGTTTCAGAAAAAAAATTTAATTTTTATAAAATAGTATCATACACTTATGAATAGATATATAATCCTAATATATAGTAAATCATAATTTCATTTTATTTTTTTTGGATATATTACAATTATACCTTGAATAAATTTTCAAGGTGATATGAAATGAATTACAATTTTAAAATTGTTATTTTTCAAATAAATAATTATTTTATTTAAAAATTATATTAATAATATTTATAAAATTGTTTTAAAAAAAATTGAGTTCATTTTTCAATTCTACACTTCAAAAAATGGTTCTGATTAATTTTCAGGATTCATTAGAAATACTAGTTTTTTTATGAAAAGTAAGGTATGGTAATTTACCTTATGTATACATTAGCGATTAATTTATCTATTCCTATAATCATTTATGATGTAAGAACACTTGTTTAATACTCACATTAATATAATACTATTATTTGTCACATGAATAAATAATATTGTTTTTCTTTGGATTAATAATAAAATAATGAGTAAAATAATGTGAAAACCCTCTCCTCCTCCACTATAACCCCCCTCACTCCCTCTTCTCTTCACTACACTAATCCCTTGTTACTTATCTAAAGTCATCACAAATATCCTTAAAATATCCTCCTCTGCGTCTATTATCCCTTGTTCATATAAAAAGTCCAAAACCTCTACCCTTAAGAGGAACTCAAGGAAAATTACTTCAATAAGTAAACTACTGTTTTCATTTCTTTTATGTCAGGTTCTTTTCATTTAATTTTCATTCCTCACCTCCATTAATAAATTTTTTTAACTACTACAATAAAATAAATGAACTAGATCGTTGTTTTGATAATGGAATAATTCTTTATAATCTCATATTTCCCCTTCATTTATACATGAAATGAAACCGCCATTCGAGATATGTTAATTTATCACATTCAAGGATGACGGGTTTTAAATTTCTATTACTATCTACAATTCAGGTCATGAAACAATTTTTATTATTTAACTATAATATTATAGGTATTATACCTTATGTATGGTTATGTAATCATTTTTTACACATTAAATTTATTTATAAATTGAAATGAGGTCATTGTAATAAAAAACCGCCGATTAACAAGAACAATTGTCATTAATGATTTATATAATGATTATATTCACTCTAGAAAACCAAATTATTTTTAATAAGATGAAATATTTTTTATATAACAAAATATAACATCAATTAAGGACAACCATTCTCATTAAAATTGTTTATCCATACATGAATATATGTTAACCGATCATGAAAACCAAAGAACAAAACACTCCCAAACAATGAAATTGAATATCATAACAAATCAAAAGGATATGAATGAACCTAACAAGGTTATAAAAAATCAATTAAATGTAAAAACGTTACTTAAATCTATAATTTATGAAACTAAATTTGATCATTGATGTCATTAAGATCATGTGATGATCACATTCAGACTTAAGGTAAGGATTTTCCAACTGAACCGTAATTTTTCATTTGGGAAACTTTAATTAACTACATACCCCAATTATATTTTTATTCATTCATATTTACTCATAATAATTTCTTTCTGAATATTTTATATATGTGTTGCATCCATAATAATTCATTAATTTAAGGGGATTTATATTCTTCCTAAAAACACTCTTGATTCAAGGGAATTTCTTTAATTTTTACATATTTTCAATGGCACTCTATAATCTATTTTTATAATCCATTATTTTTGTTTAATAACATATTTTATTATAAAAATAAATGATTAATTCACATATTTTTTATAAGTTATATTTCCAAAATAAATCTTTTTTGCAAAGTAATGAAGTATTTATCACAGTAATTTCTCGAGGATTTCATAAGATTATCTTTCTCAATTTCAATAGTACTATTTATTGTTATGTATTTTTAGGATTAATATTTATGATATCGTCTACCATATTTAATTTAATTTTTTATGATTTCTTTTATTTTGGATATTATATATTAAAACCATTCACCTTTTTGAACCGGATGGTTAGTGTTTAAGCTTAATGTTCCCAGAATGTTATGTATGATTCATATATTAGTTTCAATATGAATGTAAATATTATTTATGTTTATCCACATTCATAAGAGGAATGCATTAAACTTATTATGTGATTGGTGGGGCCTGATATAGACCCTCTATGCATTGGTATATCTTATGAGAAAAATAGTTATGGACATGGTCGAGGCCTTACCCATGTTGAAAACCTATTTTGGCCAATGCCTATTTCATTTTTAGATGTCATAGACGACACCTTGATGGTATGTTTTAGAATATCTGGAACATGAATTTCTATAATTATGACCCTAAAAATTCAAATATTATGTAGTTATTTAACTAGTATAATACCCGCTATGATGTTTTATTATAGAAATATTTAGTCACCTCACAATCAGGCCATATAATGTATCATTTTTTTCTTTTAAAGTCATGTGTTTTCAATTATTCACCATGAATATTTTAAATGTTATCTTCTTTTGTATTTAATACCATTACTGAATATTTGATTTCATCCATTCTCCATGTTTTATTTTCTATATACATAAAGAAGTTTATAATGAATGACCTATAAGGATAAACATATACTAGTGGGATTTCCCAGTAAAAATTATTTCTTGAATTTGATTTCAAGATGTAATGTTGAACTTATGTATGTATATAGATTTACAAATCTGCTAAACTATTTGTTAAATTTGAATATGAATTTCATGTAATCATTCTAATGTAATTTATTAAGGCACCATATTCGAGAAACATGGTTCATGTCATTTCTAATGTAGTTTATATTCTTGATCCATAATTTGAAGAAATTTGATCAGCCTAATACATTTGCTGAAACAAGTATCAATTCTTGACCCACTACAGGAAACATTTATGGATTTCTAATCCATTTTTATTTGATGGTATTGGTAGTTAACAATAATTTTTTAAATAGTTTCTATAGTTTTGATTGTGCCAAAATTCCATGACATGAAAATATTGTTCATGATTCATTTATGAGGTTTTCTCAAGGATATGATTCTTGTTTCTTAGAATGATTAAATTTTATTCCTTGATTTGTTTATTTGAGATTTGATAGATTGGGTTTAATGAATTTATGTTATTAATATGTTATGTTACCCTTAGTTTTATATTATTCATTGGTATGATCATCTATCCATATCATCAATCCTTGCCCTTACTGGGCTTCCGAGCATAAACATTTTTATTTTTTCCATCCATAGTTTCATGGAAAAATGTATTATATATTATATTTTTAAGAACATCTCATGGCATGAAGTATATGTTGGGAGAATATTTTAAATCATTTTTAACCATTTTTTATTTTTCTATGTTTCCATATGTAGTTAAACTATAGGATTATTTTTTTCATTATGATATATAGTGAATATTCATCTAAATTAATGTAATATCTATGTATGATAAGTACGGTTTAGAATATATAGACCTATAAAGAACATGGATATTTGAAATATTGTATTTAATGGGTATGTATATCCCCTTGGTTTTCTGTAGGGGATACATGGTGGCATCCAGGAGACTATATGGGACTATGAGATATTGATACGTGGCCATTACCCAGAGTTGTTTTGGGTTTTTCCAAATTCTATTTCATTATCATGACATTATACTGAAACGATGATGTGTAATTATATGTCAATAATTTTTCCCTACCTATGATATGTGATATGAATTTTGTTTCATGCAGAGGGAAAAACCCCTTTAATAATCAAGATGAATTATATTCTGACAAATTTTTAAATCATTCTTTTTAGTCATTGCCACCAAAATTGTATAACATATTCCTATGGTAGAATTGTTTCCCTGATTCATGCTCTTAGGGAGGTGTTTTTCCTGGTTGAGGATACTGATGGATTTGGTTAAACATATTTTGACGTGATATGATAGATGAATATTTAGAAACTAGGTTGAATGTGGAGGATTCTAACTTATGAGGTAGTCAGCCTAGTGATGTATGATGATGTTGTTATTCATATTTTTTGAAGTTTTTTTGTTTTGTAATGTTTTCATTGTTATACTATTTGGGATGTAACATGATTAGTATGAGGGGTCTCATATTGTATTTTTTGACACCTATTTATTTTTACTTTTTCATTTCATTATAGCGGAAAATATTGATTTATGTTTTATCGACTTTAACAATTGTTTCATTATTGAATTTTTAATATTTCATATTAGAGTTTGGGTGTGTTGATTGGATGCGTGATGATGTTTATGGTGGATATTAGACATGCATATTTGTTATATTTAGAGGTACATGATCTGGAAAGGGAAATCGTGATGTCTGTTTGTGTATCATGTTTATGTACATCATTATTCGTGGTTTGTGTTCATGGAATATAATATTTGGAGGGATAATTAATAGTCTTGATTATTAAATAATTATTTGAATTAAATTGAACTTGGGAGATGCGTTTTTAGTGACAATTGGAAAATATTAGGGTCCATGGATTAATACAATTTCATTAAATGGATTCAAATTCCACATAATACATCACTTCATGAATATGGAATTCACAACAAAAATGATGTGGATGACACCCATTTTGTAAAAATGATTTTAACCAAATAATCCCATTTGATATATGTGCCTCTCATATGATAGGAAAATACAATTCATCTTTGAAGGGATATTCTTATTCTCTCATCCTTCTTTGATAATTTTATTTCAATAGTTGTTCATTAGTTGTATGATCTTTTTTATTCTCATCATCCCCCTTTGTATCCTATAATTATTATTTGAGGGATTCAAATTGGTAATTTTGTTTTGGATTGGATTTTGTTTTTGATATAATATTACAATTCCCTATAGTGATCCATGTTGGTTCACTATTTTCCTTAATTAGTTTTGATTTTTTGGTTTTTCTTATTCCTAAAATTTCAATCATATAATAAAAATTAGTATTTTATGTCTGAGATCCTTTTTATCTCTAATGTTATTTGAATTTTTGCCGATTAAATATTAATTCTTTCAAGTGGGTGGGTATTATAGGTCAGGTTAATAATAATAATGAAATCGGTAAACGTTAAATTTGAGGGAATGGGGGAATAATAAATTCTTTCCATTTTTGATATCATTAATTTTGTTAATATTGAATCATGTTTCCATTTATAAACATCAAAATTTTTGTGATACTTTCTTAAGCTGTGATTGATTTTTATATGATAACCATTTGTTCTCGATTGTTAATATAACATTGATTAAAATGAATAAGAAAAAAAAGGTGGATAAATTTTTTTTTCATTGAATGTATTTTATTTTTTCAATAACCCAGTAAAATAATAATGTTTCATGATTTTAGACATTAAAAATGATTATTTAGATATAGGATTTGAAAATATATTTATTAAATGTTGGTCTATTTCTTTATGGGATTAGGTTTACTGTGGGATGATTTTGATGACTGATTTGGTTCTAATATGTGTGTAGGATCGATGTGATAATTTTGGAACGGGATGTTATGAGGGAATTTTTTTTGTTTTTTTAGTTATGGATGTGTTAGTTCGGGCTGGACTTGTGCATGGAAGTGTGTTGTGATTCACTTTTTTGTGGAAGTGTTTATAGAATATTTATTTTGTTTCAGTAGAAATATTGTGATGTATGAAAGTGAAGTTATTATGAACCCACAGGTTGGGTATTGTGTGATATTTATCTACCATGTATTTAATGTTATTTACAAGAAATCTGCCAACTGATTTGGATAGCATTACTATATCCCATATGTTTTTTTCATTTCAGCTATTTTCCCGAACATATAAGTTGAAGGGATATATACGACTAACCACCCCTATCTTCACCTCTCTCATTAGTGGTGATGATACAATTTGCTGATGAATAATACCATATAGTGATTAGGTTTTAATTTTTTATGGGGGACATCTGTGGAAGAATGAGGGTATTAGGTTGAAGAATTTCATGTGTATGATACCCTACTACCTAGGTTATAAGATGGTTCAAGTGTTATCATGTGATATATGATTTGGTGGCCCTGGTGTCTAGAGGTGGAAGGTGATTTAATAGTCTTTGTTTTTCCTTGACTGTTGTGATGTGATTATTTTTCATGCTAACATTAAATATTATGTCATTCAATGGTAGGGTATAATGGGAAGAATCATGAACATCATCGATGATGACTAGTTATGAAATGTGATGGGTATGGAATTCTTGGGAGAATAAGTTGTTTTCCAATTTTTTGTGAGATAAAAAATAAATTTATAGGATTAAATGAATTGATAATATATTATTTTGAAACTATATCAATTTATGGTATTTTTTTGTTGAGAGAGTGATTCCTAGGCTAAGGATATAGATTTTACCAATTTGGACCCTATTAATTCTGGTTTTTATTCTCTAGTGTATTAATATTATATTTTTAAATTATTACTAGATACCATAGTGTTATCATACTCTGTATACATGTCATGATAAATCAATGTATATAAACTATATTCTAGTTTCATGATGGACTTTACTAATTGTGTTAGACATTACGAACGAGGTTTTTGGGGCTACTGATTATTTGTTTTTGCGAGAATTTTCTTTTGGTATTTAAAAGGTGTTTTTTATTAGACTATTTTCATTAATTTTGGTGTGGTTTTGGGTTAATTTTTAATTTTTTATGGAGTTTCATTGAGGTTGCCTCTCATATCTCGCATTCCATTATCCTTATAAATAAAAATTCCTTCCATATGAGAGTTTTCATACCCTTAGTGATTATTAATATCCTAAGGCTTGGTAGAGGTGGAATCAAGGCTCGTTATCATTAATAATTAATCTCATACATCTCATGTGTTTATAAGGAGAAAAGAGCTTTGATATCCCAAATTACTTAAGGAATTCAATTTTAGGCTTCAATGGACTTATTATTTTGGTAATATTATTCGTGACCATGATAAATGATATGAGACTCTCCATCATTGGTCAATAATGGTTTGGTAGGTCTCCAGTAAAAAAAATTTCTAGATGATTAATAGTTGTAATTGATTTCATTAGGTTTTGAATTTTTTTCTTTTTACCCTGTTTGAATGAAAAATACAAAAATCCCTACATTAACATGTTATGTTTGAGACTGGGTTTGTGGTTTACTACTAATTATGGTACTCACATCATTCTCAATTGGTCATGGATCATGGTTATTAGTATAACAATAAATTGGTTTCTCATTGTGGATATAATATTACACATAATTTCTTATCTTATCTTGATTGATTTGAATGTCTCAACCATTGGAGATGAGGAATATATTTTTAAACTACTGCTACCTTTAAATTTTTCCATCATTTATTTTATTATTTTATTGACCAAGTATGAGATTTATATAATAATAATTTTATATTTATATATTATTTTGTTATTAGTGGTTTCTTTTTATTATTAATGTGTTCATAAATTATTATAATTGATGAAATTATACTTTTTTATAAATGTAAACACTATAAAATGGGGTAAAATTATTCCCAACTTAGTACCCTAGTCTAGAACATATATTATCATGCCTACGGTATATGGGTGGATCAATTGACATTGTTATTGTCACTATTAAAAGTCATCCAATGTTGAAATTTACAAAATTATCCCATGTGATTCATTTATTGTATAATTATTTATCGATATAGTAGGTAGGTGACGTAATAATTTGATATAGCATTTGATGAATATCATACGAGTGATTTATGGAAAGCATCCTTAAATGATGTCTATGATACTAGGTATATAACATTGTTATTTAGTTTTTGGTTTTCTAGTTGACATGTTTTACCTGAAGTGATGCAATTAGTTTATTTATGTGTTCTTTATTATTTATTTTTTCGCTAATGTTATTGTGGGAAGGGGTATAACATTGATTCATATTAGGCTTATTGGATTCAAATTACTATAGCCTATATAGTGTGACTGTTACTCATGTTGAAAATTTATATACATAAAGTGTTAATAACTACTAATATATTATTTTCTCATATATGGTATTAGTTTAATTATACACTTATTAACTTCCATGAAAATTTTACTATAATTACATGTATTATGGATCATTCAATGATGTTTTACTTAATGAAAATTATGCATCCCCTCTATAATGAAGGTGCATTGAACCATTTACAATGGGTTAGGAATTAATATCCTTTATGATAAATACCTTGTAATTGATTGGAAGTAGAGTTTGGCAATTTAATGTGTCAAAAAACATATATCTTTATTCCATATAGATTATTTGTGGAATTATACTTATGAAACCCATTAAATCAATGTTTATGAAAATGGATATTCTATGACAATTATAGTATATATATAATTAATGATACTTCAGTATGTTATTCCCAATTGACTAGTTCCATATAAAAATCCATAGTTACAAAAAGTTCCCTTTTAGGCCAGTGACATGTATTGTGAAGCTTGATATGTTTATACATGTAAAATGAAATACTTTAGTAGGGGTACTAGGTTTAAGATAGAGTGAAATGTTTTGGGAGAAGAAAATCGGTCAGATACTCTTTATGGGACATGGATCGCCCTTGATTATTAATTTCAGGACATAGTTATCCATCATGTATTCGTTATAAGAAATGGTTCTCCCTTTTTAGTAAATTAATGATATTCCAATTTATCATATATTTTTTATGAGACATGAATTTACTATTATGTTTCATTTTAATACACAGTTCACACTTTGATATTGATTATCAGACATGTATCTTCCATGGTTATTCATTTTAAGACATTTTTCAACTGAGTTATTCATTTCGATACATTATTCTCCCATGTATATTTTTAATCGGATAGGGAACCTCCTAGGATAATTATTATCAGACATGGTACTCAATTATTTATTTATTTCCAAACATATAACTCTTTCAGATATTTATTATAGTACATGGTTCAGCCAAGGTTTTTTATTATTGGTCATGGAACTCCTTTAGAGGTTTCGTTTAGTACATGGTTCTCCCTTGGTTATTTTAATATTTGAAAATAAATGGAAATAGTTAAATATAATGGGACATGATTTTACCTATCCACATATCATAATATTTTAATTACTTATTATTTTATCTGATTGGGTCTTCATGAAATACATTGAATTTAAAAATTGCATTCCTTTTGTCTTTATGATTGAACCATGATTTTCTTGTTTACGATAGAATTTTTATTGTTATTGAGTCCCCTATGTTATATGTTCTATGAAATTTTTGATGTGGTTTCATTTTTATATGAGATCATAAATGATTCCATATGATTGGAACCCAATTATTTGATACATTATTTATTGGAAATTTGGGAGTCCCTAGTGAGCCTTGGTACTAAACTCTGGTTTGATCACGAGAATGTTTTAATATGATTGCCTTTAAAAACTAAATTTCTTTATTAAATTCCCCACACACTAAACTGAATGATAACTATAGTACAATATATTTAGATCATCAAAACGTAATAATAGAATTAGAGAGAATGCTTAGAAGATATTATATTATAATATATATATTGAATTATAAAAAATAATGCCTTTAATATATATTACATTAAATTGGTAGTGATAAAAATAAAATATGGTAATTTTATTATAGGAAATTTATTACTCTAATTTTGTATATAATTTCATATATGAATTTTTAATTTAGAAAAAAATTTCATTCTGATGATGGCATGCATATTATTGAACTAGTAGTTAATAATAATATAAATTATAAATTATATGAAATATGAATGAAAATTTCAAATATTCTAAAAATGATATATCCTTAAAATAATTTTCCTTATATTCCATCCTCTTATTTGAATAATAATACGTTCCCCATGTGTGATGTCACCTAGTTGGTTCCAATGCCGTCATTTGGGAGGACTCTGTTTTGAGATTCCATATTCACATTTCGGTTGGTTCTAATTTGATTCACCCTACACTGATGGATGTAATAATATTACATATATATATTTCAATTAATGTTTAAATTCATCATATTAATACATTCTTCTGATTAATTGTTTATATTTTTCAAAACAATTTGATTGTTAGTCAAATAGTGGAAAATCAAGGTTGTACAAATAACATGACATTTTTTAAATTAATATTATTTTAGTGTGAATTGGAATATCATAATAATAAAATATATATAAATATAAATATATATATATTATCTTTGAATTTTAAAATTTTAAAATTTTGGGTTATGTTTAAAAACCAATTATTAAAATTTTGAAAATAAGTAATATTTTCTCACAAATGAATTTTACTATATTATATGATTTAATTTATAAATAAATTTATGAATTTTAATAAATTAATTAAATGATATTTATGAAAAATTCATAACTAATGGATCATGATTATCTCAATTTTTTAACTTTATTTATTTTCATAATGATTATTTTAAAACCTATAAAAAATCGTTACACTATAAAAGATAAATTATTAAATGTAATAATTCAAGGGGTATTGGGATTTAAACATTTAAAAATATATGGAATTTATTTAATGAAGTTATTATCAAACTTATATCTTCTTCGATCAAATATTTCTAAATTTTGGATAAACAATACATGTTTTACATATTCAACCATTATATTATGTTCAATAGTTCTCAAAATTCACTTCTCACTATTTATAAAGGTTCTCTCTAACCTCCCCTTAATGGAACCCCTAATAATTTTATTATAGTCTTAAATTATAAAATTTATATATCCAATAGAAACAAGTTTACTCTATTATGGTTATGGTCACTGGGTATTATCTTATTTTGTTAATTAAAATGAGATCTTCAAATGAAAAATAATGGTTTTAAACGTATGTAATCATCTTTTATATAATTAATTATTTTTTAATTGTATAAAAATGAGGTCTTAATTATACTTTAATTAAATATGTATTGGTTATCTTATTAAATTTATTATTGTATGGTAATCATATTTAATTAAATTTTCCCGTTTCTATTAAGAAAATTGAAACTGTTATTCAGGCATTATGTGGACTACCACCTCCAGGATGCAACATGTCTCACTTTCCTTCACCAAAATAATATTATTGTCCATATTTTGGATTTAAAAAATAATTTCAATATATAAATCAGGATTATGATACTAATAAATAATAAAACCATATTACTGAACCCTGTGATTTTATGTAAAATGATGTCATCAACCATGTGTATAAGTGGACTAGCTCTTCTATGGAATGATTGATATTTGTTTTTATTTTGCAAAACACCATGTCCATATGGAAATTAATATTTTATTGGAGTATAAATAGGATGTTTGTAATATCATATGGTTATTTTTTTTAAAGGGAAGTTGTTGATTATATTATCAATCCAATATCTTCAGTAAATAGTTAATTTAAAATGATCTAATATGTGGAAATGATGACTTCATTGTTTCTATTGTCAATTTATAATTTATAAAATTTATTAATCTTTAAATTATGGATACATCCCACAAATAATAATAAAATAATATATGCATTATGATGGTATATTGATATTTAAACTAAATTACCCCATAATGATCAGTAAAACTTATTTTCAGGTTTTGGTCTTTTTGAAAAATTATTAAAAAAATATGATGAATTTATATCATCAATAAAAATGAGAACATATTTATTTGTACAATACAGTTCATATAATTTAACAATGGTTTTTTATATTACAAATATATCAACTGTAACCTTTTTAATTAAGAAAAGACCTTTTCAGTATTATGAATCACCATAACATGACTGTCAATGATTTAATTACTATCGATTGTTAAAAATATTCCACAGAATAAAATAATGACTTATTAAATAGAATTTTACATGTATTAAAATAATATCTATGATATTTTGGTGATGTAATTTTGAAAAATAATATATACCAACAACTCTTTTATGAATCAATTTTAATTTTATAAAGATTTCATACTCCCAATTATGAAATAAGGTTAACATGACTAATATATATGTTTATAATGATTATAAATCAGTAGAATACATGGATATAGTTATGAATATATTTATTTAGTATCTATTTAGTAATCTAAATTAAATTACATAGTACATTTTGTGAATTTTTATAAAAAATCCATAATGAGGTATGTGTTTTCATCAGAAATACCACTCTATAATTCATGTTTGGTATTACACACTAAATATCTATAATTTTCAATAAATTCATCCTTAATTTGATAAAATATCATGAAAATTATTAAAAAATTTATTTTTATTTTCAATTATTTTTAGTCTATTTCTTGTGGTTTATATTATTTTGTAACTCAAGATACATGAGTTTTCTTGTTCATTATTCTCATTCATTGAGAGTTGTTACCTGTTATTCAAAATGTTTTCCCATTTTTTCTATTTATTTAGAATACCATCAATTTTATATAATTTATTTTCATTTATTTTACTATAATAATAATTTGAACCATGGTATTTCTTCATGTTATTTAAAGTGTTACTCTGCTCATAAGAGTTTGTGTATCAGAATTTTCATTCAAAGAGATATGTTTGTTCATTTGGAAATAAATAATATTAGTTATAAAAATTCAATCCCCGGATTATGTAATGTAATATTATCTCATTATATACGTTTATTCCAAAAAAAGTCCATTTCAAATTATTTATGATTTAGGGATTATTTTTCATATAAATGTTATTGTTATCTCAAATCTCTCTTAATTGAGTTTTACGATATCATCTTGATCATTTAATTTATATTGATTGGTTATCCAAAACATATATTTTAGTGTTTGTAATGGTATATACATCTATATGGAAAATTTATTTTTATTATATTTTTTTAACTCATATTAGAATGTGAATTTTGAAAAAACGAACTTTTGATAGAAATTAGAATTGGTTTTAACATTAATTTCATCTTTTTGGTATTGGAATACACATTTCACCAAGAAAAATTTTGTTTATCATTAATTAACCTATTATATAATATTGTATTTAAAAACAAGTGGATTGTAAATTTTTTCAAATTATATTTTGAATGAAATTATTTCATGCAAATTATTAATACAATTTTTATATCCACATAATAAATTTTATCTATCATTTTATATAATTTTTATCTTGGATTTTATTTTTATTATTACCTTTAATTTACAGTTAAATAATTTATAATTCAATATTTATACACAAATATATATTTATCTTTAGGGAAAATTAACTCACGGTACCAGATAACCCAATCGATGATCCGTTCATGGGTGGAATCATTCAATAATTCTATAGCAATAGACTTTTCCATCTATGTAAACATCCTTTATTAATTCCATTGTTATATTACGGTTTCGTTATTTTATGACCATAAAAAATACTCTTTGAATGGATTTGAATCTGGTAAATTTTTTTAAATGTTACCCATATATTAATTTTCATATATATTGTGTACGTAACATTTTATAAAATTTATATTGGATGTTTTCTTCCTAGAATGAATTTCATTCTACTAGAACTGGGAATATTAATATTTTAATATTGTATATTACATTGTATATTATTAGTGAAATACTTATTATTTGAATTTTTTAGAATTATGATATGTGTTTTTCATGGACCACATATTAACAAATTATTATTTACCTAAGAATGCAATATAGTGTCATCCTATGATGATCTCTCAATGAAGCCACTTACACACACTCGAACCCAATATTTCAATTTTATTTATTTATAAACTATATTCAAATAATGTTTTATTTTTTTATAGTTGACTTTTAAATTAATATAATATATAAAAAATTTAACTAAATTATTAATTTAATAGATAAAATAGTCATGGTAGTGAAGAAACATTATTGTTCATTAGAGATAGTTGGGTTGTTATTATTATTTAATAAAATCCTAATCTTCAATTTTATTATCAATTATGATATCATCAATTTTACTCAACCACCCCCCATTGAATTTTTATTATACCACACTAACCCTTAGAATTTCGTACAATACTCTCTTATATCATCACCACAATTGTATTTCTCGTAGTATGCAGCATTATGATGATAAAGGAGAGGAATTAAAATTTAATATATAAAAAATATAATAGTAATGAATATGGGATAAACCATATTAAAAAATACTTTCACAACTACTGGTATTCCTATAATAATTTCGAGATATATATTTTATAATAATTAACTCCAAACATCACCACCCCCACCCCTAAGACCAAAATCAATGTTAATTTCCAATTTTTTATTTTATTATATAGAACATGGTGGGGGAATTTTAAAATATAAAAATGAAATAAAATAAAGGAATTATTGAACATATAAAATAAAACGATATATTAAAAAAAGAATAATATTTTATCAGAACTCTATCTTGTAACCCCTCAAAATGTGCATCCCCTGAAGTGAAAGTGGTGGTATGTATTTATAAGTAAAAGGGTGGAAAATTTCAATCCAAATTCTTCATTAGAATGATTGAGGGTTGTCATTATATCAAATTTAAAATATTTGAAATTTTATATTTTTAAAAACTTTTCACTATTTTATTTTCAAGTATCCACCAAATATATACTTCATTGGCCATATAATGATGTAGTTATAACAAAATAATTATTACAAATTTTTCTATCCTAAAGGGAATTAAATTTCCAATGAAATGAGTTACTATGAATTTATTTGTTTTAAAATGATAGAATATATAGTTGAAAAATAATTTAATTTTCATTAATACTTTATATAGATTATTTTGATTTTCAACTCATTTAGGTGTAAATTTTTAGATATGGCCAAATATCAAATATTATCTACATATGGGCATAGATTTCAATACCATATTGTATATATTTTTTGGTCTTTAAAATTTTATAATTATCATTGTGTAGTGATCGATGAAATAAATCAAAACATATATAGAACCGTAAAAAAGAATTTAACATTATAACATGATTATAAGATATTACATATAAATTTAAGAACCAGTTAAAATATTTTAAAATATTAAATTAGTTCATCTTCACAATTATGATAAAAACATTAATAAATCACAAAATCTATAAAAATACCCATATAATTTGAAGTTGGTGGTACTAAAAAATTGTATTATAGATTAAATTATTTCATAATATGAGTCTCACCAATCCACCACAATTTATAATTTCACTTTTAGAAAATCTTCAGATATCTTTATCAAATTCTACAATGAAATATAAAATAAGAAATTTTCTAGGTATTTTCAAAAAAAATAATCCCATCATGTTCCAATTATAAAAATTAATTAAAATTCGTTTTTAATGTTTGAATTAAAATTCATTCATCCACCAAATCTCATTAATAGACCAATTACACCTACCCAAGATTAAAAATCCTATATGTATTTGTTTGGGTGAAATTTAATCAATCATTGAACTGTAACAAATAATGTACACGGGTCACAATTTGAAAGTGAAAATTCTGATTTATTTATACTAGGAGTAATAAATAAATATTTTCAATCATGAAGATTCATTTATGGAAAATTCTATAGTGATGGATCCATGGAAAAATCATTTAGAAATATAATGATCAAAATTGAAGGTTGAACTATTAAATACCATTTTGTGAACATTAATATAAAAACACTAGAAATATACTTCAATCAATTTATCTTACGTGGGAAATATAAATCCACCATTATTTGTCATCTGAAATTATTCAAATACTTATAAAAATGAATTATTTCATTGTATTTATCCAATTTTATTTGTTAGTTGTTCTTTATATATTTATTATCGAGTATGATATGAAAAAAAATACATAGAAGTGTGAAAATAATACCCCATTTTTTTATAGGTAAATGATTCATAAATTCATTAAATAATAATAAATCAATCTCAAAAATTGTTTACATTTTATCATTTTTCATATATGTTCATTATTTATTAATTATTAGTAAATCAGATATTAGAAATGAGGCATAATTTATAAATGTTACCCAATACCACTCTTCACATTTATAAAATAAGGGAATACACCACTCATACCCAACAATGATCTTTATTCGAAATAACACTCATTAAATTCCATTCCACCAAACTAAATCATGAAATATTCATGATAAATATTATTGGATATGGTATGTAAGGAATAATCATCTTTTAAAGTGTCTTAGAAATATAAATAACTTCCTTGATTAGAAGGTCTCAGTTAGGGTTTACATAATTGTGGGGATATGTTAATATATTTATTACAAAAAAAATTACTCAATCAACTCAAAAAAAAATTATGAAAAATAATTATTTGAAATTATATAATCCCATGTTCCTGTTTTCACACAATATTAATTTTCCTCTCTAGAATGTCTAGGTTATAGAAATAATATATCAAAATGGATCTATATTCCTCCCTTTATGGGAAATATAATTTGATTTACTATTAAATGGAAGTGTATTTCAAAAATTTGTCAAATTTTGAAACATATTTAAAAAATCATTATAAATGATTCAACATAAATAATAATTTACTATCCATATTAAATAAAATCAATAAAATAATATGTAAATAACTAAATTGTTGAAAAGTGAATTAAAATATTACTTGAATATCATTGTCTTAAAAATGAATAAAAAACAAAAAACATATAAATATATTTCCGCACCCCCATATATAAGAGGAATCTAATATTTATTTAAGTTATTCAAAATTAAAATATATGGGAAGAAAACCAATGTGAAGGACAGATAAAACTTATTTTTTTAATGGAATCCTTTAGGAAAACTCATTGATTCTACTATATATAATAAATAATTAATGTATCAAATGAAACCTTTGCAATAAAATGAATGGTAAATCGATATTTAATATAGGGTAAAACATTTTTTGACCCTGAAATGGGTAATGGTTTTTAACTGCCTATAGTTAATAGTTATAGTTCCAAAGAAAATTATAATTGTGGATGTGGATATGTGACATGAACCACCAAATTTGTCCCTTATAATATAGAATCCTTAAAATATGCTATAATGGACTCTATAAAAATAAAATAGTATTTAAATCTCCTTAGAACTATAGTTTAACATGAATGGTGTTGGAAGTGAAATAATGTGTCCTCTTTCTGTACAGACACTACACATGTAGCCTCTTCAACTTCAATATATATGTATTTATCATGTGATGATTCCTTAGTAAATACAAAAAATAGTAATTCATGAAAAAAATTTCTACAAGAATATTATTACAACATGATAAATCAATTATGATATCGTCACAATCAAGTATTTTGCAATGGAATGAGATTTATTCTGGTAGGGACATTGGTATCTCACTCTCAATAAGTGTATTATATTATTTATCACTATAATGTGAGGATAACAATGGATTCATTGATTATAAAAAATTAGTTTAGTGATTTCTAATAGTCAATTCATTTTCATTGAAATTATATAAAAAATGTTTTTTAAAAGATTATATTCATTTGAGTTATTGGACTTAAATTATTCTCCATTTTTAATCAAAAATTAAGTATGTTATCTTTATATGGAGGCATGTAGTAAAACTAATCATATTTTTTGTTATATTCAACCACGTTGGATTTTTAATTTTCTAATTATAGAGTGATATAGATTAGTAGTTTTTTAATTTACCAAATTTGTGATTAAAATGAAATTATATCTGCTAAAAAATTAGACCAATAATTTACCAATTCATCATGATACCCATAATTTAATAATTTAAAAATACATACTAATTAAGAACATTTGGAAGTGGTATTGATTTTTTCATGTTTACTTCGGTCATATGAACATTAACACAAGGATTCTTAATTGAAAATGTTTTTAAAATAAAATTTTCTTCTCCTTCTCTAAGGTCTATTATGAGTTTCCAAATCATTCATGTGAGGTAAATTAATGTATTTTTCATTCCTTAAATAATAATCCATTTTTACATTCTATTGACATTTATTACTCCATTAATCTTCACAGATATAATAAAAAAATTAATATCACCTCCCAACCATCACAAGGGTGTGAGCCAGAAATACCACAATACCACCTTTATTGGAAAAAATGACTAGAAACTAGCCACGAAGGTAGAACTAATATATGGAATCTATTTCCAAGAAACATATATGAACATAAATATCCATATTTATTTAATGATGCAGTGGAAAAAAGTAGTAAATGAAATATCTGGAATGTAATCCATTCATGCCAAACCTATATGCTGTGAAACTGTACAAAAGTGAAGAAAATAGTAAATGGAATAAATACAAAACCAGAAATTTATACAAACCTGAAAAAACAATAAAGAAAACTCTTGATAGATAGTATCTCCTCATCTCCATGATATGACCATCGAACATGGTCCCAAGCATCCCAAAACCAAAGATCATATGATGTCACCTGACTACCGATCCAAAATCTTCATAAGACTTGACACATATAAAGACTCACATATAAGGGTCAATATATAAATTCTGATTAGTTTACCTCAAAAGTTACCATGGTTCAAATAAATGATATTATATTAATATAAATGTAGTAGATATTAAAAAATATGTAACTAAATTCAATTAAATAAAAATAGTAACCACGAATAAGAACAAGGGGCTCAACACACTATGTATCTAAAAGAAATGATTAGTCTTTCCCACCTATAAAAGGATATTACCCTCTTCCATCCATTAGAGGATAAACACAGAATTCATTTGATTGCCATATGATTATTTGCGACCAAAGGAAGGAGAGTAACCAAATAAAATGGTATTGATATCGATGGGTGTGTATATATACATGCTCAGTAAAGGAAACCCAAATGATAGAGTAAGGATATATCTATCTGAAATCCCATCCAAAGAAAGTATTTTCCAAAATTTCTATAAATTAAAATATTATTTACAACATCATGAATTTGTTCCCCACTCAAAACACCTATGTAAAGAGAGAATTTATCACTCTCCCACACAAAAGGGGACCATAATATATATTTTAGAGGAACCATGAACGGGTACAATATAAGGGTTCCACTCAGGGGATATAGAGAGGACCCATGCCCTACTCCAATAGAAGGTTTCAAAAATAATTATCAATATATTAAACATTCACTTCCAATAATGATTTTGCGACCCATAAAGAAAATGAACCACAAATAACCCAACATGAGGGTTCTACTTTAGAATTCAATAGATGACCCAAACCATCATCATAAAGGAGGGTTATACTCTGATAGTATATAAAAGACAAAATAATTTTCTTGTAGGACGGTTCCACATTGATATTATAAGAACCATTCCCATCAAAACTAGGGGCGTTCCCCTATAGGAATTGATATAGGACCCATGCCATGTTACAACATATCATTACCTGACCTAATGAGGATCAGGCCGACACTCACGAATATTACCTTCAGTAGGACTTTGTCAAGAAAAAAACAATGAGTATGAATATCCCATATATGAGAGGCCTTTCTCAATTGTAACTATGAACTAAGATCCACCGACACCTCTATGAAATCTAGGTTGAGATATAAAATCCTAGAAACTAAAATGCATTCCTATATATATATATATATATAAATCTTGACTACAAAAAATGCATTGAAATCATAAAACTAGTAATGAAACACCAAATAATACACTTAAAAAATACGACTAGATTATATGGAGTGGATGGATTTCAAATTAATATTTTGGGAATCATTATGACCCATATTTGTTAAGCATCATGATCGTTGTGGCTAACTAATCTCTTCCTTCCTCAGGTCCACTAGGGCTTCATCAAATGAACTGTGGTATGCAGAAGAAAAAACATGTGACGGAAATGATTGTGACGGCGTGAGTATAATATTACTCATTAGTTTTCTAAAAATAAAAAAGTTATAATATAATTTAAAATATTTTTCTCCAAAATGAAATACAAGACCTAATTATGAGTGGATCATCATCTAAAATGATTCTTAGTTATATATGACTAGTCAGAATAGAAAACACATTGTTTCAAACCACACGTGTGAAAACACATGAAAACACTCAGAACCACCAAAATAAACTCATATCAAATCTATGTCCCATGAGGTTTCAACCACATGAAAAGGGATAGGATTCTACTACAGTCCATGAAGGAAACACAGTACCTGGGGAAGATAGTACATGATCTCAACAATCCATGATTTCAGTCATATGATTGATTTAATCTAATAGAAACACTACACCATTTCTGATGGAAAATCGTTGATAATGTTCCCCATCATAAATAAATCCCTATGTCAATATCAAGGGCCAAATCCTGGATGTTCTTTTATTGCAAACCTATACCTGGTACAAGATAATATAAACCAATGTGTAGATTCCCACACCTAATACCTACCATTAATATCCAACAGATATCACACTTCTTTTAGGGAATTCCCTCTACCATAACTCAAAAATGGGGTGGTACCACTCCATGAATTAGTAATCGTACTGTGATACAGAGGGGGAGAAAAAAATGGATAGAGGACCACAAACCATATACAAAATGGGAGTAAAAATATAAAGATAGAGGAACCTCACCCTATAATGACATAGAAGTAAAATCCTTTGGGTAGAGGACCCACGACCTGGTACAATAAGGCAGTTCCACTATAAAACATTGATCACTATGTTGGACCCTCAACCTGATAATATAAGAGAGTACAAACCCCGTACTATAAGAACTACTTTTTGTTATAATATGTTGCACCAAATCTTTTAGAATAACACTTATGGAAGATCTGAACCCTAGAACTACATGGGATTTATTACCAAAAGGATATAAAACCTACACCCTAATATGATATGGAATTACCCACACTTTCTATATGTCACATATGGATGAACCACTTACCGAGATGGAATTGGAGTACCAACTTCATAGAAATATGACCTGCTACATAGTACAATAGTGGAGTAACAATTCTATTTAGACAACAACTATAGAGGGTCTACAGCACGAGCAAACTAGGTGAAAATGATTTCCAACTATTCAAATGACTCATGAAGCATACTCCCTAGATATATAATGGATGTACCATCCCCGAAAGAACAACCACAGGGGTATAGAATGAGGGACCATGATCTATGATATCTCATCTATACCCATTTATATAGTTAAGGGAAACCATCAACCAGAAGCAATCGAATAGTACATGTCCCATAAAATCCTTCTCAAACTACACCAAACTATAACACTTGTCAAGATCCATTTAATGGTGTGTCATATTTATCAAACCATTCATTAATACACTATCACATTTAGGGGAACATGCCCCCTGATAGAATATGGGATAACCAGTCTACCAACCTAATGAGTCTATAGGACCTATATCCTATAGAGATATGAAAGGGTACCAACTATGATGTAAACCTAGTTATCCACTTTAGTCACTACACAAATATAATAATAGTTACTACACTTTATTTCTTGAATCATACAACATCATATATCCCAGACTACTACGAAGGCCACCATCATTTTCATCATAGATGCCTACTCTATATTGGTCACCCAAAATCTAAAATCCTATTCCAAGAGTTCTAAACACACCAAGATAAATATATTAATGAAATACCAATGTAAGTGCACAACATGCATTGGGTTACACACAGATTATGAACCCACCCATTAACTTGTCAGTGTCCACCATTTTCATGGAATGGTTGGCTATGTATTCATACATAGTGTGTACATCCCATATAGGTCATGTCCTACCTCACCCAACCCCCATCCATGTACATAACCCAAAAGGATCATCCATTCATTCCACGAGCATGGAGTGTAATAGTGGGTACAACAAGAATCTATGATAAATATTTACATTTCCATCTCATTTGATTGTGCTCATGACTAGCACCCTTTATTCATGGACTGTGGTCAGGTATATTTATACTACAATTTAATGTCACAAAACTACCAATTCCATTTCCTTTGACCAAAAAACATGGAGAAACAACACATTGCGTAACCCCAATACACGGTGAATAGTCTCTATGTGTCATATTCATTGACTGAGAAGAACACACAACATAGATCACTAGTTTTCTTGATGTGTACATTTAAATTCCAATGGAAATTTTTCTACGAGTCACCTAGTTCACCCTGATTCCCCCTATAACCCATAGATCATCCAATAATGGGTATATTTCAATTTTAACTAGGATATTCAAACATTAAAAAACTCCTAAATTTTTTTTATGAATAATAAAAAACAAATACACCAAGTTCAATGGATAATCTCTAATGACTTAGTTATAGAATGTTTCCGAGATCATGATGATCCTTCATCTTATGGCAATATTTTCCTGGAATAGAGCTTAGCATCACTTTATCGTTTCAATTCATAATTAGTTTATCTATAGAAAAAAGTGGGAAATAGGGTTCTGACTCACCGTTTTTTTATTTTCAATAGAGGGAGTGGGGATTAATAAAATTTATTAAAAAAAAGTAAATCAATGAACACTAGTTAAACACCCTTCCGCAACCATACCTTTGGACATACACCAAGTACTGAAAAATATTATGTTTTTACTATAGTAAACCAAATGGTCTAATCTCAACTTTTTTATTGGAATTATAATATGACACTCCATTCTTGGTTTATTCCCTGATTCAAGTGAAATTGATAATGTGGTATAAAAATATATTTTATGTTTTTGGAATTTACCCTGTCGTGGAACTATGGGCTGTATAATACCATATCTATTCTGCAGAAATAATTTTAATTTTTTCGTAGACATTTTACAATGCCTTATATTTCCAAACACTATTCATTACGTTCTTTGCACCATAAGAATTTATGTATCATATAAGTGATGTCCAGGGTACAAGGGGACCCAACTTGGCTTTCCACTAGAAATCTCGCACCAAATATATCACCATGTTCTCTAACACATCATACAAGAACACAGCTTGGGGAATCACCAATGACAAACCACACTCATTCTCAACTCCAACTAGGTGTAAATAATCCAAAAGTGTTATATATCTCTTCAGGTGTGACTTGTGGGAAAAAAGAATCTTGGTCCATCTATTTTAATTTGGTCTAGTGTGTAGGGTCCTGAAAAATTGTCAAAGGAGAATGAAGAATCCCCTTGAATCCAAGGGAGATTCCACCCAATTTCCCCATAAAATAATTGGGAAAGGTGGGGAAATACTCAAAGGATGGACCATGATGAACCGGTGCGCAGGATGGTCCAATGACAAGGGAATGTGGCTAGTTCTGTGAAGCACCCCCACCACGGACCACTGTCGTTCGTAGAATGATGGCAAAGGTCCTCTGCGGGCGTGAAGCAGGATAGGTGCCGAGCCGATCCATTTTCATGAACCGCCCAAGCCGCAAACATCGTCGACCAGCCCGAACCACATCCGTTGTCATTCGCGGAATGGAGGTAGAACCCTGAGCTGCTGCAAAGCACTTCCTGAGATTGATTTGGTTCGTGGGGGAGGTACGTTCAACGCCCCCCACGAGTTGTGGATTGAGTGAGTCATCCGTGAACCGGGTTTTCAGTCATGGGCCTCTGTAAAAGGTGTCTCATGACCACAAATACATATATTTCCCCAATTTATAAAAGGAGATTGAGGGGGAAGATAAGGGATGATTCGGAGAGATCGACCGGATTCAGGTGTAAGGATTTCGAAGGAAGGAGCTTAGGATTTCACAAAACAGCGAAGTTCGAGTCTACGAACTAGAACAGGTATGAAGCTAGAAGCAAATTAATAAGGAACCGAAAACGAATAATAACTTTCTGAACCACGAACATAATATAATAATCAAATGAAGACTGTGAACCAAGGCCCCTTGCCGGATTCACTCCCAGTGGACCAGGGAGTTTATTCCCCTTTTCCGATCCATCACACTGCGTAGCACCCTCCTACGTGGGAGAAGCCCTGACCAATGAACCCCTGACTAGCGCTGCCCTCGGCTGCCACTCCTCGCATGTACCCCACCGCGTACCACCCCGGTACGCAGGCCGAACCCAAATCCGTGAACCACCCTGGTTCGCGGGATTCCCATTAAGCCGGGAACCACCCTGGTTCGCTGGATGCCCATCAGTCTGCGGACCAACCTAGTTTGCGGATGGCCTCTCCCACCACGTAGAACCTCCCTACACGAAGGGCGCCACCAATCATACATGTGTGTGGCCCACGAGAGCCTTCAGTGTTTCCATTCCCTGAGCAGGATAAAATCCTCCCAATCTGGCCTGATCCTCCGCACCCCCCTCATTGGCCCATTCATCGGCCCTGAGCCGAGGCCTCGACCAGAGATACCGGACCTGTGTGATGTAACCCTCAGTCGCATCAGTTCTCCACTTTGATTTTACATACCCACGGTAAGCAGGAGCGAAGGGGCTGCCTCAACCCTTGGACAGATTCCCGAAGCATTCATGGGATCACATTCCCACGGTAATGCAGTGTCTAATCCAGGGAGCCCCCATTTTTCCCCTCCACCTGTTAGGTCTGGGGAAATTCTCCCCTCCCCAGGGAGTGGTGGAATAACCATCAGAATGAAGCCCCCATGCACCTATGTACTGCCCCATGGACATGGCCGAGGAAGGGCGTAGTGTGAAGGGTGATTCTCCATCCCTCGTTGGGGATGAGCCCCTCTCCCGTTGCGCTTTTTCGCGAAGGGAATCCACCTCAGAGTAAGCCCTGACTTTTTTGTCTGCCTCTATGTGTAAGACCCACTCCACTTCCCACAGACGCACCTTTCACGATGTGATCATCTGGTCCATGCTGCCTCTTTTTTATCACACCAAGCCTGACTCACGTGGGCTTAGAGTAAGCATCATCCATGACACCCTCTTATGGACCTCCTTAGAGTGTAATCCCCAATCCATCACTATGGTACTCCTCAGAGTGTAAGACCCAATCCATCACTATGGGCTTCCTCATAGTGTAAGCCCCAATCCAACACTATGGGACTCATCAGATGTAATCCTCAATCCATCACTATGGGCCTCCTTAGAGTGTATCCCCCAATCCATCACTATAGGCCTCCTGAGAGTATAATCCCCAATCCATCACTATGGGCCTCCTCAAAGTGTAAGCCCAAATCCGTCACTATGGGACTCCTCAGAGTGTAAGCCCCAATGCGTCACTATGGGCCTCCTGAGAGTGTAATCCCCAATCCTTCACTATGGGCCTCCTCAGAGTGTACGCCCCAATCCAACAGTATGGGCCTCCTCAGAGAGTAATCCCTAATCCATCACTATGGGCCTCCTCAAAGTGTAAGCCCTAATCCATCACTATAGGCAACCTCAGAGAGTAATCGCCAATCCATCATAATGGTCCTCCTCAGAGTGTAATCCCCAATCCATCACTATAGGCCTCCTTAGAGTGTAAGCCCTAATCCATCACTATGGGCCTCCTCAATGTGTAATCCCCAATCCATCACTATCGGCCTCCTCAGAGTGTATGCCCCAATCCATCACTATGGGCCTATTAAGAGTGTAACACCCATGATAATGCGAACTATGAGGAATTTTATTACCTACCATGGGGATATGTAGGAAGCCTACATGATGTTCAAGCCTGATCACCACCGGACCCTTGGGTCCACATTCATGTTGGGTCCCCGACACTCCAATTCGATCTACGTGGACTTTGATCCCTTTATCCCAGGTAGGGTATGTAGGAAGCCTCCTTGAGGTTCAATCCCAACAACCGGTCGATCTGACTATCTTCACATCGGCTCACTACGCCATTCCTAGTGCCGCCTGAATGAGTCCAGTCTCCTTAGGGTCATTAATCCAACGAGGGATGGTAAACCTTGGGCATAAATGATTCTGAAACCCTGCATCCAGTTCACCATTTCCAATTAGGATTAATTCATGGATACTATGCTTGGGTATTATCCAATGATTCGCGAACATATTAATATGTCTTAAATATCTAATTGAGTCTTGGAACAGGAAATAATCCCCGACCCAAAGGGTGTGATGAGGCTGGATTCCCATCCTCTCGACCAAAGTGAGTTCTTAAGTGTCTCTGGCCAAATCACCCATCGAACGCCTGCCCTTGGAAAGCAGGTCAACATATCATTGGATACAGAACCGTTGGGTGTTTTTAACCGATACGAGACAAAAATTGTGAACCCGACATGAATCTTTAACCAAGCATGAAAGATTCAACCTAATCCCACCATGTTCCCCTTTATAAACACAAGGAGGGCCAAGCAAGGACATTAATTACACATGGGGTCATGAGATGCTGGTTTGATTGGTTTTCTGTTTGTATTTTTTAAAATGTTCTATAGGTACCACACAGAACTCCCTTTGATCCAATGGTGTCACGAAGGGACTCACAAGCGCGTGCTTCCAACTACGAAATGATCATAATTCCTCTCCAACAGATGACCCCAACACCGACCTAGCATCTTCAACGCTAGTTCTCAGTTGCGCGGATCTGAGAGTACCATGTGAATGGGACTCTCGTGAAGGTCGAGGCGGCCATGCCCACCCTCCAATCCGCCAGGACTCACTGGTCACCTTCCCATCAACGGCCGCAAAGGCGGATACACACGACTCATGTTGCCGTCACAAACCATTTTGGGAGTCTATCCCCAGAACGAGACAACACATACCTCCCATATCATAGGGAGGTGGTTGAAGTCGACACGGAGGACTTCATTCACCATGAACGGGGGTTCTTCTCCAAGGACCTGCCTGAAGACATCACCAAGGTTACACCGCGACTCAGAATCCTCACACTAAGGAGGATGTCGCCGCAAATATCCAGACCCACGCTCTCCGAGCTCTAGCCCCTCAGACCACTCGGCGAGGGCGGAAAACATACAACCAGGGACCGATCATCACCCTTATCCCTGAGGAGGATCTCTGCAGCCTAGTCACAGAGACACATCACGAACAAGAACATACACCTGTTCGCTCCTCCAAAGCCTGCCATCCAGATATGGAAGCATCATACGAGTAAACATGCAACCTCACCGAGCTTCGTCAAGCCCGTCGCTCACACATGACGACACTTACCTAGAAGGCACCTCTCTCTGCCCAGGGTCGTGAAGCCCACCATCCCGATGTGTTTGCGACCCAACGCCTGTAGGACAAGCTCCTACCAGATGATCCTGACGCATACCATCCCGATATGGTGGCGATCAACAACGCCCGCCACCCAGATTTGGCAGAAACATATAGGAAAGCAGGTCTCCCCACCAATAAAGGAAACTGACCTAATATGGTGGGAATCCAACATATGCAGGGCCATCTACCTATGGATTCAAGTAAAGTCCGCCTACCCGATGTGGCGGCAAACAGAGAGATAAACCTGCATATCTCGGCCTAGGGGAAGATTCGTTCACCTACCCCGACATAGGATAATTTTTAGTACCCACTGACCACCAGAGGACCGAAGAAGGATATTCCTACTCTAATACGAGAATGGCCCTTCATACCCATTCCAGCCAAAGAGTCATCTCTGCATATCCTGGAACTGTTGGAGGAGCATGAATCGATCCTAAATCATATCTTGCATACTTCCAAGGGTGTAATTTCATCAGCAGAATCAACAAGGACTCAGGACCGTGAGCCTGTCTCCCCAATTGAGGCAAATCATCTAAGAGAAGAGATAGCCTCCTTTGAGCAGATCTGCATCCCTGCTTCTACCCAGGAGAGTCTCCGGTCATATTCTGCGACGCAAGGGCAACCAGATCAAGTAGCTTCACTCGTTCCAACTGGGGGACAACCGTCCATCATGGTAGATGCTCCAGAGTAGGAATATATCACTACTAAAAGTCAAGATGTTTTTCGGCATAACTAGGCAAAATCACCGGACCCAATTAGATAGGGACCAAAAGATGAAGTCCATTGTCAACAACAGACGGTCCTCGTTTCCTGCAAGAAAGTGCCCCAAACGCGCTTAAGGTAGCTGGAAAATAAAGAGCGGGTTAATGACTTCGCTATACTGCAATATGGGGTTCCCAATGCCCCTATGTGCATAACGAATGATCAGAACCCAGCCTCCACATTACCATATTATGGGAACGACAGTAGCAGTTGCAAAGTTCCTCCCTGCAATGTTGCTACTGGCAGCTCTGAAGGCCCCCCCCCCCCCAGAGCACCCGTGGGGGCATCCCCCATGAGCATATAATGATCGATCATGAGAGATCCTCTTTTTATGTGAGTCATGGAAACCCTCCATGTGGCCAGAAGATCGAGCATCAAGAAGGTCCTCCACTTGTTGCTGTCCACCCTAAAGGTCCTCCATGGGGTATACGCTGCAAACACTCTCCATGAAGTGGGACCATATATTATTATTGTAGTCCTCACGATCATAGTAGCAACTATGGAGGCCCTCCCCATAGTGACGTCTCATCACGACAAGAAGGCCCTCCTCTTTTCATGGCCTGCCATGAAGGTTTTACACAGGGGTTATGTTGCAACGACACTCCACACAGCTGGGCATCCGATCACGGTGGCAGTCCTCGCCACCGTAATAATGGAGGTCCTCCCCGTAGAGACGTAAAGCAACGAGAAGGCCCTCCCCACATTATGATACATTCCGAAGACCCTCCTTATGGTGTAACCCGCATATAATCTCCCTACCTAAGTTGCAATGGTATACCTCTCCATTTCACCAGCTGTTACGGTAGTCATCGCCACCACGGACACATTTGCGAAGGTCCACCCCGCAGTGGCCCCAAGAAACAAGAAGGTCCTCCCCTTGTCGCAGTGTGTCTTGAAGGTCCTCCCTAGGATACACACCAAACGTTAAACCATGATGGTCATCCTCAGCATGATGGCAGTTGTTGCGAAGGCCCTCCCCGTAACAACGCTACACATCCAGAAGGTCCACCCCTTGCTACGACACACCTTGCAGGTCCTCCATAGGGTGTGCACTATAAAATTCCTCTATGGAGTGAGGCATCAATCAGTAATCGTAGTCCTCGCCATTACAGTCATCATTGTGAAGGCCCTCCCCGCGATGACATATCATATCGACGGGAAGGTACTCCCCCTATCGGATCAAGCATGGAAAAGCCCTCCTATGTTGAGGAACTCAGAAGGATGGGATCAAGCATGTCAGATTCCCAGTCCATCGCTAATGACACCCTTCTTGAATCGGGAGACATTCTAGGGCCCCATTCATCTTCCTAACCACCTCAGAATCACCCACATGACAATTCAATACCTACCAGTCCCACTGCCTCTGACCACCCTATCGTCGAGCATCTCAGTTGGGCTGACCGGGTAGAGGAATCACTAGCGGAGGAGTATGCCGAGATGTTTAACCTGAGGAAATGACTTTCCAAGGATGATATACCAGTTATGTTTTGGCCCACGGACACCTCTCTATTCAACATACCCAGGGAGTTGTCGGAAGAATGCATGCATGACATCCGCCATAATATGTGGTCAACCCTCTACTGACGGAAATCATGAATTCTCCCCTACGACTGGTATGTAGACCATTTCAAGACAATAGGAGACCTCATGCGTCACATCGACCTAGAAGCTCTTCCTTCATTGTGGAAACGACGACCCTAGAGGTGTAAAGGAAACAAGGAGATAGTCTTCCTCCATGCGTTGCACTAGATGCATCACATCATCGGTGACGCTCCGACGAGAGTCCATTTTAGGGGATGGGGGGAACATGGAGCTGTAAATTTCACTCTGCTCCCCACTCATAAGAACTCGTTTGTCATGGTGTTTTGCAATGTCATCACATCAAGACAACAATTGAGTGGTCTTTTTGTTCGCGAAAGGAAACACACCCAACGGAGTCAGGCCTTGAGTAAGTCCCAGAAGCGTCAGGTTCGACAAGAACGAACCATTAAAGAAATTCTAAATCATGCCACCGAGAGTATACAACATGCCTCTCTCCTAAGAGAGTCTAATCAGCAATCATTTAAAGCCTCCCAAAAGGGATTTATTCACAGAAGAACTCGGCACCAAACCTGGTTCACCCCCGAATGGGGGCATGCAAGATCAGGCAAGTCGCGATAGCAGTATCCACCACCATAATCCATGGTCAACCCCAGCCTACATGGCTGGGGCATTTTTAACAACATGTTCCCCCGTAAGACCAATAAAAACGTGAAGAGACTCAACATCCAAGGAACGGAGCCAACCCCTTCCCTCAGGGCTGGGGGAATTATTACATCCTCAACAACAACTTCCCCCACGAGAATCAGTATTATCTCGTCTAGGGAGGACAGTCAGAAGAGGAGGTTCATGACCTATCCCGTTGTTTGAATCATCATCCCCTCAGAAAGGGAGGTGTACCGTAAGATAACATTGGAGAACTCTCCACGTCACCCTTTGTCAAGGAGCCCGAAATCAATCCCGGGACAGAAGAGGGAAGACTGATAAAAGACGTGGGAGATCCTCTTCCTATTTGGAAGATGACATATTCTCCACCCCGTGATACGCATCCATCAACGCCATAAAGGCTAGCCCCGTGGGTAACAATGAAGATGATGCAGATCTGGATGAATTAGGAGACGATGGTTCCGGTCAGGCCGTGACTCACAACGAACCACCAGGTCTGCACACAAGGAACCATAGGGTCGCTCTAAATATGGCCACCCCTTCAGCTAACCTTCCACCGTAGAGCCTACGAGATTCCAATAAGGATAAGAATAAAGTAGCGGTTACTCTTAACCTGCCTCCTTCTGTAGATAATAATTATCATCTCACGCTCGAAAAGAGATTTTCTAGACAGGAAGAGGAAATTAAAGAATTGAGGCAGCTTAACGCCGAGCTACTCCAGAGGAACCATCTTGTTGAAGGCGCGTCCAAAGAAGATCCACATCATGAACTCTATGTAAGTGAACCTCAAAGACCAAGGGTTTCCTCACAAACAAATCACAATCATTGATCTGACTCAACAAGCTGCTCGACACGTCCAACAATCTATACGGGGATTCAGATGAATACCAAGACGTCCCTCCACTCTGGATGAAACCGGAGTGAGTACATCTAAACCCTATTAAGGTGCCACAAGCGACAGATTCACCCCTGGTGTAAATCGAGTTCGATCCTCAAGCAATGCCTCGGGCTACACCAGCCAAGGACCAGGCCCAACAGGATGTAACGCAGGGTCTCACCAACACCATCGAGGCACTAACAGCTTGATTGGAAGCAATGGAAGGTCGATGTGCTCTGATACAGCTAGAGCGGATGCCCTACGCAGATTGGGTGAGCAACACGCCTCCTCCACCCAATTTTGGGAGCCCTGTATTCCTTATATTTAATGGATCAGGCGATCCAGAACAACATTTGATGCAATACACGTCCTATTGCGACCCGATGATGGGAACTCTGGAACAACAAGAAGCAGTGAAGCTCAGATGCTTCATACGGACCTTATAATGATTCACCTTCGTCTGGTATATGAGTCTGCTAGCCCGGTCAATAAAAAGCTAGGAGGACCTTCAGCAGTAGTTCATGTTCCACTTTAGCTCGACGTTTCCAAAAACAAGAGTCAGTGACCTCATGAACTACAAGCAGAGGGAGAATGAGAGGGTCTGAGATTTCAACGCCAGATGGAAAGGTCTGACCTACTCCTGAACAGGCCAATTCCTCAATATGAGATGCTTATAATATGCATCAATAATCTTCGAGATAAGCTGCGAACACTACTAATACTAGTGGAGTGCACCACTGGCTTCCGCTATCTCTCGGCCATTGCCTAGAGAATCGAGGACTCCCTGCAGGGGACCAATTTGAAGTCTCGAATGGCCTCACGGGATCCTGCCAAATGAACAGTTAGAGCTAAAGCTTCCTCTTTCACGCTCAAGCCAGCCCCTGTGCCGGCTCCACCACTCAAGCCTCCACCAAATCATCAAAGTCCCCATGTATATCAGCGGATGCCCCTGCCCAGGTGGGACGATCA
Source organism: Viscum album (assembly GCA_963277665.1). Taxonomy (NCBI): domain Eukaryota; kingdom Viridiplantae; phylum Streptophyta; class Magnoliopsida; order Santalales; family Viscaceae; genus Viscum; species Viscum album. Next base: position 1,387,220,225 of record OY728126.1, on the reverse strand, counting down.
GAAAGGGTCGAAGAGAAACCAGTTTCAGGAATGAAGACATAAAGAATACTTGTTCGGAGAGGACTAAGCCTGCAAATACTTCATCACCGCCATGAATTGAAAAATTCTCCACCTCCCAGAGCTGAGGAAACCTGAAGAAGTTTTCCACGATGGCAGGCCACTTTACAATCCCTACCATAGAATGTTAGGGCACAATATTCGGGAATGCTTCATTTTCAAGGACCTCCTGCAAAGGATGGTAGACTCTGGGTAGGTCGAGCTGGGACCACCCCCAGCATATGCGACATATATTTCTACCACCGACTCCAAAAAAGGGGAGGTGTGGCAGGAAATCACAAGTAAAAAGGGGCAGAAAATCGATAACTAGATGACTCAGAAGACTATCAATCGAGCCCAGGGCATACTCAGAGCTCAACTACAGCAGCCGGTGTTGCCTCCATCAATCCCCTATGCCAAACAACCAACAATATCGGCCTCACAACCCCCAACGAGATATCCTTCTAGGAAAAATCAAAAAAGGAGGAGACAAGCGCAAGAGGAGCAGTCTGTGACGAGGCCAATGTTAGTCATGACGCTGTCAGATTTCATTCCCTCGAATTTGGCGCCACGGGCACCGACCCTCCAAATGACACCATCAGGGACAAACGACCAGGTTGACCTGTCGTAGGATGAGGATCCAATATTTGGTTCTAACAATTTCATCCATCTTATGGAATAATTCAATGACGAAGGTTATTGTTATGAACCCAGGTTCCCAATACGAGGAGCCGGAACGAGGAATTGCAGAGGAAGGGGATATCAGGGAAGGCGTAGTCGCGACCGAAACCAACCCTATGGTTGGAACTCGTCTCAAATAGTTAACACTATAGAAACCTGTGGGAGATCCCTTCAACAGACTCAACAGGAGAAAGAATATCCCTCTATCTCCACATGCGGCCACTCTACCCTTGTCATTCAGGGATTCCCATAAAAAATGGAACAAGTGTCTAGCCACCAAGTGTGCACTTACAGACCTTCCGGGATGAGTCCCCAGAACCTGGGGACATAATTGGCATCTGACCCCACAGCAGGTCCCTCCTCATCATGTATTTCAACTCCCATGATGCCCGCTGAAACTCTCCCGCCAATGGAGAAGAGTCGTCTGCTGGGACAGAAATGTGTCATCCTTAAGCAGCTGGCGTTGGTACCAACCAAACTGTCGATCCTAGATTCCCGGAGTTTGTCAGTAGACCTCGGGGAGGCAGTCATATAATCCTTGCTCAGCCCCCAGAAGTTTCAAGTCAAGGTAGCTGCCGCTGAGAATTATCATATGGAGACTAGCTCGGCTGACTGTAATTCAGTGATTTCCTTCACCAATCAGGATGAAGATGCCATCATGAAAGGACACATAAAATCACTATATGTCTCTAGAACACTAGATGATGTTGAGATCTGCAAAGTCATTATTGAAAATGAATCAGCAGTAAATCTCCTTCCCCTATGGGCACTTCGTAATTTGGGATACATTGAGGGCGATTTAATACCCTCAGCCAAAACTCTTCTAGGTTACTATAAGAGTGAAAATAAGGCAATGGGAAAAATAAAGCTAAAGACCCATTTTGGAGACCTTGTGGCCTATTCGGAATTCCTGGTGGTCCGGAAGAACACTACATTCTATGCCCTGCTGGGAAGGTCGTGTATTTATAATAACATGGTTGTTCATTCATCCTACCACCAGTGTATTAAGTATTGTATCAATGGGAAAAGCGGGACGTTTCTCGCCAACAAGGCCCCCTTAAGCTCTCCGAGTCACAATACATTGACGCCGGGTCTTATGAACAGAAGAAGATGAAACCTTAGGTCGATGGTGTCAACTAGATCCATGCTCCAAAAGGTCTGGAATTGGTTCCTGATAACCCCCTCAAATAGCATGGTAGAGACTACGTACTACCAATCAACCGTATAGAGAGCAGGGTTTCATGTTTGGACACTCACTCAACTGTCCTCATGACTTCAGCCATAGCGGTCGAGCGTGATAATGCAGGAATGTCTACCAAACCTCAATTTGGGGGCAAATACTTGAGCGAGGACGCCCATAGAGACTCGCCTCTAGATTCACAATAACCCGTGCGTAGAGATCTCCCCCCGTAAAATCAAGAAGGTGAGGATTTGGGATAATAAGAGGAGGAAGATCTCAGGAATGCACCTATCACATTTGAGGAAGGTATCTCCACTATGGTGGACGAGCTGAGGGAAATCCACCTAGGTACTGAGGATGACCCGAGGCCCACTCTTGTTAGTGAAGTCATGTCCTCTGAGGAGCACGAGATATATACTTTCATCTTGAGGAAATCCTAGGATGTCTTTTCCTAAAATTACATGGAAATTCCAGAAGTCAACCCCGAAGTGGCGATGTATCACCTAGGTCTGGCAGAAGACCACTGAGGCTATAATCGGGCCGCCAGAAGGACACACCCCTAACATGCTCCCAAAATAGAGGCTGATATTGATAAGCTCATTAAATAAGCCTTTATTCGGGAGGTCTGGTACCCCATATGGTTGGCCAACATTGTCCCTGTCAAGAAAAAGAACCGAAAAAATGTGCATCTCCATTTATTTCAGAGATCTCATTCGGTATTTCCCGAAAGATGATTTCCATGTCCCGATCACCGAGTTGTTAATCTACGCAACAACCGGATATGAGGCTCTATCCTTCATGTATGGCCATTCTTGGTATAATAAAATCATGAAGGTCTAAGAAGATGAAGAAGCCTCTGCCTTCAGGGAGCCTCAAGGAGTATTCTGTTATAGGGTCATGCCCTTTGGTCAAAAGAACACTGGCACAAAATATCAACGCGCCATGCATCATATCTTTAAACCATTCCTGGGGAGATTAGTCGAATGTTATGTAGATGACTTGGTGGTTAAGTCCAGAAAATACTCAGATCACCTGTCAGATCTTGAGACCGTCATCAACAAACTTTTACAACATAGTCGTCATATGAACCCCTTAAAGTGCGTCTTCGGGGTTACCTCAGGGAAATTCCATGGCTTCGTCATACACCACCGTGGCCTCGAAGTTGACCCTGAAATGACAAAGGCTATCCTCGACCTTCCACCTCCCCGCAATCTCACTGAGTTGAGATCATTCCAAGGGCACCTGGCCTACATCAGGAAATTCATATCCAACCTGGCAAGAAAAATGTTTGTCCTTTACAAGGTAAATGAATAACGGAGTCACCTATCAATGGGAAGATGACTTCCAGGAGGTGTTCGAAAGCCTATAGGGGTACCACTTAAGCCCACCGATGCTCATTACCCTGGATGAAGGAAGACTGATCATTCTATACATGACGGCCCTAAAGAGATCATTGGGAGCCTTTCTTACACAAAGAAATGATGCCGATAGTGAAAAAAGCCTCTATTACCTCAGCTGAACCATGATTGATGCTGAGAATTGATACTCAAACATCGAGAAGAGTAGTTTGGCCTTAGCCTTTTCAATTAAAAAGTTGCAACATTATTTGCAGCATCATGAAGTCCACTTGGTCTTGTGTAATAACCCACTCAAGTACATCCTCATCCACCCGATGCTGACCAGATGCCTATCCCGATGGGAATTCATCCTGAAATAGTTTGACATCTGGTTTGTGCCTGAGAAGGCCATCAAAGGCCACACATTAGAAACTTTTCTGGCAGATCACCCTTCAAAAGGGACCGCCACACCGGACATCGAGATACCTGATGAAGACATATTTTCGGTACTAGAGGATCTCCCAACATGGGAAATGTACTTCAACGGCGCATCCTGAAGCCCAACTGGGAAAAGGATGGGAGATCACAAATCAAACAAGGTGGGTTTGGGGATAATACTCATGTCCCCAAAAAAGGCAGTATTTCCATATTCCATCCTCCTGTCCGAAGGATGTACGAACAATGATGTGGAGTATCAAGCCCTCATTGTCGGCCTGGATCTCACACTCCAGGCACAAGTATAGCACCTTATGGTAAAAGGTGACTCAGAACTGGTCATCAAGCAAGTCAATGGTGACTATGTTATCAAAAATGAGGAGTCGATTCCCCAGTTTGACCATGTCTGAGGGTTAATGGCGGAATTCTCCACATAAACAACATTGACCTCTATTACTCAATCATAGAATTCCGAGGCCGATGAATTATACAATGCGGCCACTTCGCTAGCTGACCCAGACCGAGATGAAATAGTAATCAGTATTGATCACCGCTGAATGGTCTTACCGTTTTTCCAGACCAAGATGGAAGAAATCCACGATGTCAGTCCTGTCCTAGAGCCATATACTCCCGCCACCGGTTGGATAACCCCATTTTAACACTATCTTAAATGCGGATAACTTCCATCACACAGGGCGGAATAAGAGAAAATACGGAAAAGGGAAATCAACTTTGTCTTATATGGCGACACGAGTCAGCAAGAGGTCCTCTACAAACGAGGCATCGATGGAATTCTCCTCAGATGCATTGATGGAGAATAAATCGCTGCCATCATGACTGAAGTGCATGACAGAGTATGTGGAGCACATCAGTCAGGGTCCAAGATTTCCCATTAGGTCCTAAGGCTTGGTTACTATTGGCCCACAATTGCACGAGACTGTGAGCGCATTAACGCAAAATGCCACCCATGCCAAATTCATGCCAACTTCATACACCAACCACCGGAGTTACTCCATCAGGACAAGTACTCCGGACCATTTTCCATCTAGGGAATGGATGTTGTGGGACCATATCCTCCCGCCACAGCCAAACAAATGATGTATATCCTCACGGAGACCGACTTCATTTCCAAATGGGCAGAAGTTGTACCCCTTAAGGATGTCTGGGTAAGAATCATTGTCAGCTTTGTGGAAATCAATATCATCACTGGATTTGATCTCCCTCATACCATACTGAAGGATAATGGCAAAAACTAATGGTCTATTGAATTGGAGAAACTATACCAAGAATATGGTATCAAGGCTAACCATTCATCCAGCTACCACATAGCTGCCAATAGAAAAATAGTTTCTTTCAACCAGACCCTATCCAACATTATCCAATATTTGGTGGAAAAAGGCAATAATTCATGGAAAAATAAACTCCTCAATGCATTGTGGTATTATCAAACCAAAATTCGCACCACTATTCGGGCTACTCCGTACTCATTAGTATACTGAACTGAAGTGGTCCTGCCTATTGAGCTCCAATTGCCCTCGCTCCGTATTTCCATTTGTGATCAATTATCCGACGATGAGGAATCAGAAAAGTGGATAGGTGAATTGGAATAACTAGATGAGAAGCGGCTGCACACATTGAACCATCTAAAAGTATATCAGAACTTGATTGCACGAGCTTTCAATAAAATGGTCTATCCTCGGTCTTTCTTGGAACGAGAATTGTTGTTGGTCCTCAGGATCCCAATGGTACCTAGGAAGAAAACTCCAAAGCTGGAGCCCATGTGGGTGGGACCATATGTTATACACAAGGTCTACTCCAATAGAGCATATTCCATGATCTTCATGGACAGGAAGTTCACCACCACTCCTACAAATGCGATATTTCTGACGATGTATTTCACAGATATAACTAAAAGAAGTTATCACCCTTGTTGAAGGAAGTTAAACTACCAAGCACACAACGGTCCAAACTCTACGACCCTAAACTATGAGTATTACGTCCTCACTGGGATAACTAAAAGTAGTTATCGTCCAAGTAGAAGGACGTTAAACAGCCAAGAACCCAATGGTCCAAACTCTACGACCCTAAACTAAGAGTATTCTGTCCTCACCTCACGACGTTAAACTTTACAGATAAGAAGATTATAAAATGTCCCATTTCCCCTATGTATGGACCAGACCTGCACTGGGTGTACTCCAAAGAGAACTACGTACAGCTTGATTCCTGCCCTCGTATGAAACGTAGTGATGCCAGGATCCCCTATCATGGCCCAGCCACTCCCGAACAAAACAATGTTAAAAATTTCCCCCTTCCCCCGTGTACGGACCAGCCCTGCAAGAGGTGTATTCCTCATCCTTACCACATGACGTTAAACTGCACGGACAAGGGTAAAATAAAAAAAATTCCCCTTCTCACCCCGCATACGGACCAGCCCTGTACGGGGTGTACATCTTTCGGAGAACTACGTAAGGCTTGATTCTGGCACACGGGGGATACGTAGTGACGCCAAGGTCCCTCACCCTGGATCATCCATCCCCAAATAAATGTTAGAAATGTCCCTTTTCACCCATGTACGGACCAGCCTTGCACGGGGTGTATTCCTCAACCTTACTAAACGACGTTAAACTGCATGGACAATGGTAAAAGAAAAAAATACCCCTTCTCCCCCCACGTACGTACTAGCCCTACACGGGGTGTACATATTTCAGAGAACTACATAAGGATTGATTCCTGCACTCGCGGTATACATAGTGACGCCAGTGTTCCTCACCCTGGATATTCTATCCCTAAATAAAAGATAAAAATTCCCTCTCACCCTGTATACGGACCAGCCCAACATGGGGTGTATTCCTCATCCTTATCGCAAGACATTAAACTGCACAGACAAGGGTAAAATTAAAAAAATCCCCTTCTTCCCCTCATACGGACCAGACCTGCACGGGGTGTATTCCATTAAAATAACTACGTGAGGCATGATTCCTGCCCTGGCGGGATACATAGTGACGCCAGGGTTCCCCATTCTGGCCCAGCCATTCAAAAAAATGCTATCTTCCCCTGTGTACGGACCACACCTGAACAAGGTGTATTCTTCGTCCTCACCACACAACGTTAAACAGCACAGACTTCAATGAACTATGTGAGCCTTGATCCTTGCACTCACGGGATATGTAGTGATTCCAGGGCCCCTCACCCTGGCCCAACCATCCCCATATGAAAGTCAAAAATTCCCTTTCCCCACGTGTATGGACGAGGCCTTCCTGGGGTGTATCCTTCGTCCATACCGCACGACATTAAACTGCAAGGAAAATAAGGAACGAAAATTCCCTTTCCCCATGTGTACGGACTATACCTGCATGGGGTGTATTCTTCATCCATACCACACAATGTTAAACATTATGGAAAAGAAAAAAATTACCTCTTCCCCCGTGTATGGACCAGATCTTCACGGGGTGTATTCTTCGTTCTCACCGCACGACATTAAACTGCACAGAAGTCATCCTCATTGCATGATGTTAAACTGCACGGACATCATCGTGACCAACCCATGATATATGGTGAAACGAGATGAAAATACTCCTCGCATATTTGGATTCATCAACTCCATACATCAGACTCCATGACCCAAATAATTGTGGATCTTCATAACCATCCACGACCATCAGAAGTGGAAAGTCATCGACCCGAGGAAACCTTTGCATGATTATGCATACCATGCCCTCAGTGGCTCTACATATTGAGAGCCCTTTCCCATCTACCAAAGGCAATATTTCCTCAGGAAATACTCTTCTCGGCTCCGTACGCTTACCGACCTCAGAGCCCCCATAGAATATCCCCCGATCGAGAAATTTATGGAGTAGTGGTTTATAAGATCGTCCCCCTTTTCACATCCTAACGTTGCCAGGGTATCCATACATGCTTATCCTATGTATCCGCCCGTGGTTCACATGACGACCTGAATCTACAAACATCATTCCACAACTAGGATACATTGACTCAATGGACAATTACAGTGAAGATGTTTCTTGTATGCTTGAACACCATTATCCCAAATACAGAACTCTGTACTGTGATCAATCTCGGGTCTTGATAATCATTCATGGCCATCAAAATTTGAAGGTCATCGACCCAAATACACCTTTTTCATGACTATGCATACCATCCCTCAGCGGTTCTGTATATTGATAGCCCTTGGCCCATCTACAAAAGGCAATATTTCCTCAGGTGATAAACTTCTAAGCTCCATACGCTTACCAGCCTCAGAGCCCCCACACCAAATATCATGATCCGAGAAAACTCAGAGTTATAGTTTACCACCATCATACCCCACCCTATTCAGAGTATATTAGTGCATGGTAACTCAGTTATCCTTCGAGTGACTACTGCAATAGTCACCCAACGGTCTGAGCTCTATGACCGCTATGCTAGGAGTACTTCGACCATACCTCATGACGATAAACTTTGTGGAGTAAAGGTATACCCCCGCACGCAAGATAAATCAGTGCAGGGAACTCTCTACACTTTAACAGAAATCAAGGCCGAATATGCCCGACATGTCTAGATATTTTCTTACCAAATGATAGACTTCATGGCCCGAAAAATTGCGGATCCTAATAACCATTCACGACCATCGTATATTGAAATTCATCGACCTAGGGACACCTTTTAATGACTATACAAACCATGCCCTCAGCGGATCTCCATATTGATAGCCCTTGGCTCATCTATCAATGGCAAGATTTCCTCGGGCCGCACTCTTCCTAGCTCCATATGCTTACTGGCCTCAGAGACCTCATAACATTTCTCCTGATCCAAGAATCCCCGGAACCATGATGTAAACCATAAACCCCTCTCTAGGTCTTGGGCATGCAGAGGTGTTCAAGCCTTGTTACATTCTGATCATGAGAAGCCTTTGAAACTACTTCCTTACCGCATGATGTTAAACAGCACAAAACATCATGGCCGCTTGGCATAAAGCTGAAAAAGACCAAGCATTAATTATTAAGGTAAATGCCTCAAACTATAAGCATTTTCACTGGTTAAAAAATGCCCCCAATCCTCACTGCATGACGTTAAACTACACAGTGTCCTTTAATAATGTCCCCGTCCTTACAACATGATGTTAAACGGCACAAAATCCATTAGTAATGCTCCTCGTCTCTACCGCATGACGTTATACTACAGGGAAGCCATCCTTACCGCATGATATTAAACATCATGGCCAAACCTATCATAGGTTCAGTGCGGAACAAAAGATTTTCTCTATCCCTTAGTGCACGGGTCAGACCTGCACCAACCATCGTCTCACACTAGCATGAGAAAGATTTAAATCACCCATTCTCAGGAAATTTATCCTAGAAGTTTCTTCCGTATCCAGGCACCTTCCCCTCAAAAACCATACTATGTACTCAGAAAAATCCGAACTCTCATAAGCCACCCTAGGTGGTCCCGAATCTCAACTTCCCCGAAGTTGCCTGGCTATCGGGAGAGTGGAATCGTTGACCTAAGGATGCATTTCCATGACTATTCATACCATGCCCTCAGCAGCTCTTCATATTGGTCACCCCCATCTCATCCACCAAAGGCAATAATTCCATAGGCAATGATTCTCTCCGTACACCTGTCGGCCCCTGAGCCCCCACATCCATCTCGGGTTTTGGAAACCCTCCAATATGTAGTTTACCAGCAACTCTCATAACCCTACCTAAATATGGTAGAACGTCTCCTGTGATATTACCACAAACCAGGAGGAGCCATTCCATTCAAGATAATGACCCAGCTGCATGACTTTAAACTGCGCCAAGAACCAATCGTCCATTACTCTAGAAAAATGTGTAGGACGAGGAACCTATGTCCACACTCCTGATTAGTATAGATGTTCTCAAACCCTTTCAGACATCACACACCTTTTCGAAGCCACCCCTAGTGTTTATCATAATTCCCCAAGCCACCCATGGTGGTTTCCATAAGTCGGACTCCCATTAAGCCCTCAGGCCATCAGAAATAGAGAGTCATTGAATTAAGGACATCTATGCATGACTATGCATACCATGCCCACTGTGGCTCTTCAGATTGATCTCCCATGGCCCATCTACCAAAGGAAAGATCTCCTTAGGCCATTCTACTCCTACCTCTGTACGTCGATATGGCTCCCATGCCTTGAGACATGCCCTGTATGTCTTTCAAATCATAACACGATTTCCCCCACATGCATCTGAAGGAAATAGAGAGGTCTTTTAATCAATAAAATATCATTGGGGCCCTCGCCCCACCATCCCTGGTCAAATCTATTTGACATAAAACAACAGTAATGATATTCATGTCGGTGGGACTTTATACCTTTTGAAAAAAGAGGCATACAGCCCTTTAGGCCAAAAACCCGAAATGGGCCACCTAATCAAATGTTTGGGCATACCAGCTGGGTCCACACCAAATGGGCCCATGAAAAATCATGGAATTAAAATTTAAGACATAAAGTTTGTGGGGATTTTCTACAAAACCCTAGAAATAGTCAAACTATTCTCGATGGATCCCATGGTCCAGGAAAAAGTTAGAATTTGTTTTCTGGATCAATGATTAATTCTGATTCACTGAGTTGATTACAAAAGAAATTGTTCTAGTAACAATCAAATTTTAGAGCAATAAAATATTGATAGATATTGTATTCTGTTTGAACAAAAAGAGAGGACGTCTACAAGCTGGGGACTCTCCATTACAGTTAGAAAAGGGGGTCAGCAACACAGAGTGCAGGAATGGCTTCGACCATCACAAATGAGGCTGGATCGCTCTCCCCACCATATCAGCAACTGTGCGGCGGTGGTTGTTGCAAGTCTGCTCCATCATGTCCTTCTCCTTGGCCTCAACCTCATCCTCCTAATGAGTATGCTCCACTTTTGTTTGGAGATCGTTGATCCCTTTCCCGGTGACTTCAAGGTGACCCGTCGTAGTCGAAAATTTATCCCTCAGCATCACTGCCCGTACTTCACATTAATGCAACTCGGAGGAAAGGATGACAATAGGATCTCGAGATCTCACCTCCTGCACTATCAGATGATAGAGCATTATCATGGCTTCCTCCAGGGCTCGGGTCCCACAATGAGAAGTGGAGAGGTGAGCATGTTTTCATTTATTAGTGGAAACATTCTCACAGGCCATGACAACCTGTAAAGTGAGAGAATGGAATTGCCGATAATCAAAGCCACCTGACCCCAAAACCCAGGAAGAGTAGTCAGAGAGCATCAGTTTTAGTTGCCATCTAAGCTAGAGGAGTTTCGGAAACAATCACACAAATTTTGGGCCAGTACCACCTAGGCACTGCTCCGTGGTCCGCCGTGACCTGAGGATATTTTGTATCCTTGCTAGATAGAACGGTTACGAAGTCTGGAATTGTGATCAGCGCAAACAAGTGAACACGAGAAGATGGTTCCAAAGCTGGAAGGCCTAAAGCTTCTAACCCTAGTTCGGGATAGGGACCCATGTTGCTGAGTCCAGTATTGGCTGGTAAAACTTCAAGAATTGTCTCGCTGGGATCCGAATCCATAGGTTCATCCTCATCCATATCCAAGAAGGTTGGGTCCATCTGATCTTCGGCTGCAGAGGGGCCAGGAGAGGGAAATCCCCTAAGTCGCTTTGACCGATAATCCATCATGCGTTCCTCCCTCAGAGTCGACGAGGAGAGTGTGGTAGGAACAACCACCATGATGACTCCTGATTTTGGAACCCTCCCTAGAGCCTTCCGTAGGATTCCATCGGAATAATGTTTTACCAACATTCTTGCATACTCCAAGGATAGGTTGGCAGCTGCTCCTCTGTCAGGTAAGAGAATGCTTGTGTTAGATCCCTACCACATCAGAATCAACAACCATTGACGGAGAGTGTCTGGGTGCAGTCCTCAAGCCTGAGGAGGAGGAAGGGATACTTGGAGATTCATACACCCAAACTTGAGATAAAACAGTAGGGGTGTACAACTTGCAAAGAGAAACCCTGTCAATACGTGTCGACAAAAACACATCCCGTAGTGATATCATGTAAGAAAATTCATTGAGGCTCCCACTGCAGTTGTCAAACACGACTCTCGAAGGGATGGGGTAGGGGGCAAAAGAAAACAGGGTGAAATCACTCATAAGCTTGATGATTTCGTCAGAACTGAGAGACTTTTGACATACCCCAGCTATATCTTGTATGGTAGGACGAAAGGTTGGAAGCGGGATGACTATGTTAGGACAATAATCATAACAATGGAAATGATTCGCTATCCAGCCATATAATAATTGAAATGGCCCACACTAACGGTAGGGTGACCTTCCCTCCTCCATGCGGCTCAGTTGTTCATAAATACGAGCCAAAGTGGGCACGCCCAATTTCACTGGGTGGCCCTCGGGCAACTCAACTACCATAATCAAGTTGCAAGCCCTGATTTCTGGGTTAATATCTTGAGAAGGGAATAGCCATCTGCTCATGAACATTGAAAACAAACATGCTAGCCTGAGCATAGGCGGCACGCTGGGGCGCACCTAATAACCCCATGAACGGTAGTCACCCACTTCCAAAACTGCCCAGTAGAAGCCTGGGATGGTTCATGACTGTTGAGAATGATGAGTCATGGGGCACTTGATCTTCGGCGCAGAGCCAGTGGTGTTCAGAAATAACCCTATCCAGGAACATTAGGGAATAAGAGAGTGAGCACGCAAGGCCTGACCCAGTGAACACTCTGCCATGACCAGTAGATCCCTATCCAACGATGGTATTTATTCAACGTCATCCCATGCATCAGGAATGGGACGAAACTCTTCATACATATTATGTATGATAAAAATCCCTTCCAATTGGTAGATATCCCAGAGACTAATTCCAACTTCACCATGGACAAGGTGGAAGTTATTAGTACATGAACATGAGAAACTGAGCATGTCAGGCAGGATCAAAGATGGGGATAAATAGAAAACGGGGAGGCCTGCACTGTGGAGTACATATTGAATGCTTCTAGTGACATAGGTGATTCCCGACAATGATGACGGACCCAGAAGGCCAAAGAACAATCATTTGAGAAAATCCCACCAGACTGAAGATCCCACCAAAGAATCCAACCCGCTTCAGGATCCACTCGAGCAAGGTTAACAATAGAGGGACAATTCTTGAAGACAACCTATTGATAGAAGTATTGAGTGCACTGATAACTTTTGGTCCAAACAGAGCCTCTCAAAATAAAATAATATTTCAGATTAGAATCAGATATCATCTCCCCCAATGAGGAATGTTTCGCTTGAATACACATTGGGGACGCTTCCAATAAAGTAGACGTGAGACTTGAAAAATAAGGGGTATATGGGCGTCGCCTTGAAGATCAAAGCCGTATAGCTGGAGTGGATTTGATAGTGGATAACCCAGGAGCTCAGGAGAGAGAAAGTCCTTCAAGATAGTGTCATCAGTAATTATGGACTGACTGGGGTCCTCTTTGATGTTCATTGCACTACAAATCATAGCTAGACACCTAATTGTGCCAATTGGGAGAGGCTCAATAGTGGGCATGTGTGCACGGTGAGGGGGAACCATATTTTCTCACTACATTATGAAATCCAACAAGTGGTTCATCCGGAATAATAAAATCTGGAAAAAAATACCAAATATATGGCTAAGGATTCAGTCGAGGAGCCTTCATGGAAAGGATCATGAATAGGCCTCAAAAGGATGGTTCGCGATGACTGTATCCCGCAATCCAACCCTACATGGAAGGGGTTCGCGGTACTCTGGCCCACGGAGCATTGGCCAGAAAACCGCGAACCATGTTTCTCCACTAAATCGTAATCCCGGATTTAAATAATTTGATTTGGAAGACTTAAGAAGTTTTCTATGTCATGAAGATGTCAGTATGCGTACCGTCAAAACCGCGGAGCAAGTTCCTATTCATCCCGTCATGACTTGCAGTTTAATTAATTAAAAGTGTTAGTTCGTTGCTCGAGATTGGTCCACTGGTGAAGGCGACCGTGAAGACATAATGGTTCGCGGGAATGGAAACTTGTTCGCGGATGCAGCATTTCACGAAGGAATGAGCACACGAAGACAGAAAAGTGAGAGAGCGCTGGTTTGGCGAAGGATCTAGTAAAATACAAACGAAGGTCCCCGTATTTATAGGTGTGGTCCCATTCTGGGTCCACTCCTCTACCACAACCCATCCAAGTATCAGGACCAATCTACATCAGAATGGCCTCCTCTTCGTTCTGATTGGACCCCCTTCCGATGGGGGTCATTTTTAGGGTCCTGAAAAACTTGAAAAGGAAAATGAAAATCCACTTGAATCCAAGGGAGATTCCACTGAATTTTCCCATAAAATAATTGGTAAAGGTGGGGAAATACTCAATGGATGGACCAAGATGAACTGGTATGCAGACCAGTGAAATGACAACGGAACGCGGCCGGTTCCACATATCACCCCCTCCACGGACCTGTTTCATTCGCGGAATGAAGGTGGATGTCCTCTGCAGGTGCGAAGAAAGACAGGTGTCGAGCCGGTCCATCATCACGAACTTCCCCATCCGCGAACCGCGTCGGCCGACCTAAACCGCATCTGTTGTTGTTTGTGGAATGGAGGCAGAACCCTGCGCGGCCACGAATCACTCCCTGATATTGATTTAGTTCACGGGGGAGGTAAGTTCAATGCCCCCCGCGAGTTGCGGATTGACCAAGTCATCAGTGAACCGGGTTTTTGATCATGGGCCTCCGGAAAAGGTTCTTCATGACCACATATAATTCTATTTCCCCACTCTATAAAAGGATATGGAGGGGGAAGAGAAGGGAGGATTCAGAGAGATTTACCAGATTCAGGTGGAAGGATTTCGAAGGAAGGAGCTTAGGATTTCACAAATCCGCGAAGTTGTAGTCCACGAACCAGCTAACCATTTCAAATCTGGAGTAATCTATGGATACTATTCCTAGGTATAAACCAAATATTCGCGAACATATGAATACGTCTTAAATATATAAGAGAGTCCCATAACAGGCAATGATCCCCCCTCAAAGGGTGCGATGAGCTAGACTTCCCATCCCCTCGACCAATGTGAGTTCAAAAGTGTCGCTGGCCAAATCGCCCAACGAACACCTACCTTTGGAAAGGAGGTCCACATATATTCGGATACAGAACCATTTGCATTTCGATCCGATCCAAAACATAGTGGTACACCACCTAACATACCTAATGAAAATACAAATCTATCCTCAACATTCTCAAAAAAACCCAGACGAACTACGCCATGACCTTCTCAGGTTTCTTCCATCCCAGGTTGATGTAAATCATAAGAGGGTACAAATGAACAAAATAGGATTCCCCAATTGTAAACACTATGTATTATCATGACCTTCTTATATGAACATCCATATATAACACATCTCTCCAATGCAAAAACCTCAGGACACCCAGTCTTGTAATCCAAACAGTATACAGGTGATTAGAAACCATTACACATTATTGAAAGAGGATATTGTCTAACACTTCTTCTACAAAACGTTTTTTATAGTATATACCTATACTAGGGAATCCATGAATAAGGATCAAGATTAATATATCCATGAGACATTCTACAACCTTCTTGAACTCCCTATCACACAACCCTACATCAAACAGACATGTATAATGTATTTGACCATAACGTATAAGCTCTATATTATTTTTACACAACTCACTTGCCCACAAAATTTTTATCAAGTTAATAACTACCCACTATTGTGGTGAAAAAGACCTTATTCATTGTGAGCCTAATTCTATATCATGAACACCGACATAGTGTTCTCCCAAAATCCAACATCCCTATGGCTAAAAATCAATCAATAAATTTTGATAAAATAATACATCAAAATATTGTATATAATTTTGTACTGGTGAAAGTGGAAAAGAAACATAGAGTACCTATATTTTTCCTCTGAGTGTTTGCAGAAATGGCTTATACATCCTATAACTATCCACTCTACAGTCATCTAGATCCCTGATCCAGGCATGAATCACATTCTATGGTGGTAGAAACATGACAAACCTCCTCCCACCTTTCTCTACTCTCCGAGCTCCTCCTCTACATTTTCAAATGTTTGTAACTCCGTTATCCTAATGAAGCCTCTACTAAGGGAGTCTGTCCACTACCTCCCCTTCATTAGTAAAATGGTTCACTAAATCTCTATAAAGATTCCCATAACCATCTCCTGAATTATTGTTCCCCTCCATTGACTGAACTGATCCCTAACGCATCTCAATAAGTACATGCCCTCATCCATTGTATTGGGTATAGTTGATCCTCCTACTCCATGATCACATCGACTAATTTATAGAAAATTTTATAGACCCCTTAACCATGTGACCACTACTCCACACCACATTATAATGTCCCTATGATAGGAATCTCTCAACACTGATAGCTCTCATTAGTACACATGAATAAGAGGGAAGCCCCAAGGGTATAAAAAATCTAAATTGTCTCGATAGAGGCCATAGTCAACTTTTCATCCTGTATATAACTAGTCTGACAACATATCCACAGAGTATCATGAGAGGTCTATAAATCTCATTGTGTACTCTTCCATAGTCATGATACCCTTCAGATGCTACTGAATCTCTTGAATAAGCACTAATATCAATTGGAATGGGTAAAAATCATCCCTAAATAGAAACTCAAACACAAACATAATCAGGGATACCATGAAATTGTTCAAAAACACTAGAGACTACCGTCACTATGTTAATCCATTTATAAGACTCACATATTTGACCAAAATCTGATCGAGAGCTATCCTCACAAGGACGAAAACATGCATGACTTCCTCGGTAAAGTAATTAGCTAATTCCGGGGGCCTAGATCACCATGGTACCTCAAAGGCCACTTCCTCTAGAACTCAAGATGAGCTATTAGTCTGTGCACATTGTTAGAATGAAATTATAGCACTATAATGACACAAAATCAAATAAAAAATAAACATTTTTTTAATTAAATGTATTATTATATAAAATTATCATAGAAAATACATGCTCATTTCTTATTATGTCCATTTGAATTTTACTAACCATTAAAATTCATTAACATTGATATTATAGAGGTCAACAAGTGATCACTTAGTTATTATTAATATATGTTTTGGAACAATCCAGTTGAAATAGAAAAATGGAGAGATAGGCTCAAAATGTATTAATGTACCCAAAGAATCCCATTTATTGGAGCTTCTAAGAAAGGTAGAATCTTTGGTATTTGTCCTTGACCAATACTAATATGAGATCCCACAACATTATCATCTATGAAATTGTTTTTGGGAGAATTTCAAGATGATGGAGATCAGGACCCCAACCATGTTCGCTTAAACACCCCATGAAAGTTCCACAACCACAAACCATTGCCTAAGAGAATTTTCTGCCATATTAAAAAGATATGTATCAATACCCTCGTAATTTTGTGTGAAAATTGTTTCATATAGAATGAATAATATATAGTTAATCCTATTATCTTTATATTATATAGATTTTTATTTATTCAATAAAGTAAAATTATTATACGTTTGAAATACTCAAATTTAAATATGTGATATATTTTTAGGAATTAAAATATTTTTTGATATAAATATTATTTCAATAAAATATTATTATTAAATATGTTTTTCTTAATATAAATTATCAAATAATTTTTAAGATGTAAAATGAAATATCTGTATGAGTTTAAAAACTATAATTTTCAAAAATCCAATCATTTTTAATAAAAGTCTGTTATTTTTGTATAAGTGAAAATTAAAATATTTGGAAAATTATTTTTATAAAATATAAATTGTTTTTACAATCATAACATCAAATTTATGAATATGTGATTTATTATAATTTTCTATGACAGTAGAATTTTGATGTAAAAATTAATTCCCATATAAATATACTTTTGTATTATTACATCATAATGACCCGAAAGAGATGGAATAAATACTATAAAATATACACCTGCCAAATTTATGGATTGCCATTAAAATAATTAATTATTATTATTTTCTTATTTATTTTTATAACTACATTATGAATCCTCCAAAACATGTCATATATTTTATTACTTAAAAAACTATGTTTATGTATCAACTCTTCATAATAAATGGAGTTATATTGTTATATTCTTCCCCGGGACTTAAAAAATAATAAAAACCACTAATTTTTTTAAAAACTATAGGAAAAGTGTAGGATGAATAGTAGTTTTGGTAATGTTATTATGTAGAGTCCAAATCATAAATTATATTGAAATCCCCCTATTTTCCTATATAAACCCTCAAAATATACATTTTCTGTTCACTAATTATACATTGATAACGTCTATTCTACTCCCTCCACTACCAAGATTCCAACCATGGGGCCATATAGAATTCAATAATCCCCTCCCAATATTTTGGATCACACACTCATGTAAGTAATATTCCACTCTCCCATTTTATCAAGAACTCATTTTATGTTACGTATTTCAATATACAATCACTTATTTCGGAATATTTCATTCCATATTCACCATACATGAAATTTTATGTATAAATTAATAGATCCATTTTCACTCTCATTTATACCTCCTATGAATGATAATTTTTATGCATTACCATGCATAAATTTAGTTAGTATTATCTTATCTATTTATGTTTCTTCTTTTACTTGTGACATCTATTACAAAATTTATAGTAATAGAATATGAATTCATATGTATATAGTGCATTTCATATGATTTATAAGTGATGGGATACCCCTTTATATATCATAAACCAATTTTTATGATTCTTTAAGTGAAGCCCTTAGGCTACATGAATTTGACCATGATTTTCAATTATAAAAATTAGTAGATTATAAAATACCAATTTACTATAGAGGGTGTCACACTCTATAAAAATATAATTATTGATTGGGTAAATAATGAATGCATTATTTATTCCTTAATCAGGGAAAAAATTATGATGATAAAATATTCCATGGTGTATGATCTATGTGGCACACTTAACTATGAGAATGAAATAAATGTTACACGATTTCCCAGAATTATATAGTGCTACAATGCACTATATTATGATTTGTATCATGATACAATATAGTAGGATGTGGAGTGAACCTATTTCTATTATGTGACATTTCCCAAATGATTTCATGGTGGTTTATATTTGACGTACGTTTATGATGCATAGTATAGTGTTGTTTCCGCATTTCAAATCTTATGATGATTGTGTTATATCATGCATTATAATCAATGTTTATTTACCCCCCATGATATATTTATTTTCTAAGATATATTGGCATATTCATGTCATTACATGATTTTTACCTTATTAGAATTTATAGCTCATCTGTTTCTTATGTTTTTTCCAGTTTTATCACATGTAGTTTTAAAAGTCCTGGAATATTATGAAGCATGATAAATAAGATTTCTATAATGGTGTGTTATCCATTTTTCAGGATGTTATGTTATGTAACTAAATCCAAAAGAATGTAGAATTTTTGATATTTTGTATTTTATTTTGTAAAAGATTATATAATAATCCTATCATTGATATGTAATATTGTACAGGGTGGTAACATTTGGAATGAATGTAAAATATTTGTCATTTTTTTGTTATGATTTTTATACTCTGGGGAATGTCATATGGTTGGAACTGTGTATAAGAAAACATCACAATATTTTATTAAGAATTGATTAATTGGACTATCATGAAATATATCCCAAACTAGATATGAAAATTTGATGTGGTTATAGAATAGAAGTACCTCAGGTTAACAACTCTGACATGGTGTTCAGGGCATGAAATTGGGTAACCTGGTACACAAAAATGGGAATTACTATGCACCTATTTTGACAAACCCATGGAATATGCTTTGGTAAATTCATAAAATCATTTCAAAACATTTTAAATATAAAAATTCTAATTACTGTTTATGATAGAAATGGATCACTAATAAAATATATTGAGGCCTGGAAATTTATAAGTTATATATATACATGTAATTTTATGTTATTCCTTAAATTTCATTCGATTCCTATTAACATATTTAGTAGGTACCTTACTTATTTGTGAATGGTATTAAGTAAATGAGAAGAACCAGAATCAAATAGTAAAAGTTGTGGTAATTATTCATAGTTATTAAAATTCATACCTATCGCAAACATTCAACAGAACTATCCAACACCACTGAAAATATTGGATGTGGAGTTATTAATGAAAAATAAAAAATGCTGAAATTATTGAATCCAGAGTATATAACTCCTACCATTTTACCATATGATGGATGAAATTTAACGAAAAACCTATCATACTCCCTTTGGATGGATTTAATGAAATTCAGAACGTAGATTGGATTTCTCTATATAGATCCTAGATAAATTTCCACAAGAAGGAAATAAATATCCAAATATTGAATCCACCCTCGATTCTACAAAATGGAAAGTAAAAGGATGAATATTATTTATAATTGACCTCACAAGAATGGATATTATTTAACTATAGTAAGATATATCCATATCAAATTATTGATTCTAAATAAAAAATCATCCTCATTGACATTCCTATTATGAGGGAATACAATAATGTGTTTCCCATGTAATTTCATAAACTTCCACCTAGCTAAATGGCTTAATTTTATGTTATTATTTTTCCTAGGGAATTACAAATTTCCATGACTCTATAATGAATATTTATTTTTGAACTAAACGTGATAGAGAAACAAGTAATGATATTCTTGATAAAGGGTTTAAACACCCAAGTTATTCACGATGGGATGAACTAGTCCTCTACAACTAGAAAAAGTATCAGTCAATGCGTCTTTGAATTGATTATCGTGATCCCCAAAATTACACAATAATGAACAAGAACACTATTCCACAAATTTATTACATGTTTGATCAGCTACATCGTTCTCTGTTATTATTTATGGTGGATCTGTGGTTAAGATATTACCATGATCAGGTGAAGGTGGAGGATATCATGATGACTACTTTTCCTTCAATGCATGAGCCCCATGTGTTCATTGTGATAACTTTTATGATCATAACTGCACATGCAATATTATTGGATATGGTGAATGGAGCCTTTATAGACTTCATTGATAAATTTTTTATGGTATTAATTGATTATATTATAATATACTCAAATCCCATGGAGGATGATGAGGGGAATATTAATTTTTTTCTAATGACCATGTGAAAGGAGGAGCTTTATGACATGTACACAAAATGTGAGTTCTTGTTGAAGAAAGTATCATTCATTGAAAATATAAGCATATGAAATGTAATATATGGGGACCCTAAATGATAGAATAAATTTAATTATGTAAGATGGTCCATAGATTCAATGTATTAGCTGGGTACGATCATTGAATTGAGGGAAATTTTTCACATTTATCAAACCCTATTACCAGGATAACTCTGAAGGGATTCATGTTTTTATGGAATAATGAGTGTAAAGAGAAATTCATATAGATAAAAAGAGGGATCAAAAGATTCCTTAAATTACATTAACCACATTTGAATAACAGTTTATGGTATTCAAATGTGCTTTGAATAAGTTCTTTGGGTGTCTGTTAACGAGCAATTAAATATTCACTGAATATTATTTAATCTAGTTGAATGTTAACTAACAGAACATCCCAAAAATTGATCTATAATAGAATTAATTGATCTTTTATTTTAAAATATTGATGCATTATATCCTTGGAGTGATGTGTGAAATATATACGGCTCATAAAATAATCAAGTGTATATTCACATTGAAAAATATAAATATACACCCATAAATATGGATAGAACTAATCAAGGACATTGAATGCTCAATACACTACTGTCCTAGGAATGAGAATAAAGTAGAAGATACTTTTAGTAGAAATTAAACATCGATTCTACCATTTATAATAATTGAGAGGGATTTGATCATATTATATTTATAATTGATATTCATGGTAATTATAATGTAAGGAAGATAATCTATCCTTTCAAAAATTATTACCTCACCATCATTTTTTGATAGGTTAAAATATTCTCAATTAAATGATTTTTGAATCTATAATAATGTGTAAACTCTATGTAACGTTCAATCCTTTGTGATGAATGTTAATAATAAATGGATTTTGAGATTTGGGTACTTACTATGTGTTCCATCAAATCTTGAGATAAAAAAAGGATCTTTAGTTAGATGCACGTAGTTCAACATTTTTGTAACGACCCAATGTTTTTCAATGGAAAGTCAAGTTCTTATATTTATATCATAAAAACACAAAATAATGAACTACTAAGTGATAAGTAACCTTTAAACATAATTTTGTCACCCCTATGGTTGTAATTTTAAAAATCCGACATACACGGTTGTGTTCAAGATAGTTTTTGGAGTCTAATGAAACAAAACTAATTTTTTGTGAATTGTAACCTACCCTTATGAATATTAATATGACCCTTATGAATAGTAAATAAGAGTAACACTGCCTATGAATAATAAAATAAATTTTAGACATCATAGACAGTGATAATTTGACCTTAGTAAACGTTTTTGGTATTTTATAAGTCATAAATAATTAATTATAATTAATTAATTAATTTAAGATAATATATATTTCCCTGAATTATATTCATAAATTATATAATCAATTCCTAGTAGTTTTTAGATAATTTTATAAGACCCTACGTAATTTTTGAAAGAACTATAAAATCAGTTTTAATATTAAAAACTGTTTTTAAGTAAATTATGATTTCATTGAAATATTAAATTAATAATATATAGAAAATTATTTTTGAAAAATGGACTTCATTTTTGGATTCTACATGTCGAAATATGTTTTGGGTAAATTTTTGGGATTTTTCTGAGATACTTGAATTTTTGGTGAATAGTAGAATACATTAATTTACCATATAAATACATTTTAATTAAACCCCACTATTCCTAACATCACAAGTGATGTAAGCACCAAAATCCAGAACTCACATGCCTTTTTTACTATTCTTGGTCATCCAAGAATCACTATTCCTTGTCTTATGGGAAAATAATAAACTAATGAATTTTATATTAGGGAAACCCCTCTCCCCTCCACTATAAAAGCCACCCTTCACTCCCTCTTTTCCTCACACCTCTCAAGCTCAAATCCTTCTCTAAACTCTACCCAAAAACCTTACCCAGCTCACCCCCCACGTCCAAAAGCTTCTGGTATCATCAAAAGAGCAATCCTAGCTTTTTTAAAGAGGATCTCAAGAGGAAGATTCTAAAGGTAATTTCTCTCCCTCTTCTCCTTTAATTTCCTTTCAAGTTCAAGTTCCTTTCTTGATCTCTCCCTACCTATCTTCATACAAATTGTTTTGTAACTCCATTATTATATATATAATGTAATATTATGATTCTAATGTTATATTATATCACCCCACACCCTTTCCCTCTTCCTTTTATTTTATTAAAGAGAACGTTGTTCATGAGGTGTTAAATTTATCACCTTCAAAAAATGACATGTTCTCTTCTTCCATTTATAACTTCAATCTGGTCATGAAACAATTTTATGGTTGAACCAGAATATTTTATTTGTATTATGTTCTATTTTATGTTATGAAAATAACCTATGGCCTTATTACTAAGACAAATGTTAAAACCAGATTGTTGTGATCCAAAAACCGCCCAAATTAACCCAAATAACCATCATTAAAATTTTACCTAATGATTCATGCACTTGGTTCTAAAATAATTCACTAGAAAATTAATAAAGCTACTTTAATATCATTAATAACATGTATTATCCGTTCTGGATGTTTACCCATGATCTACCCAAACATCAATTTAAGAATACAAGTGGACCGCTCAAGAAAACCATGAAAATGAACATCCCCGATCAATGTTTTTAAACTCTATAAGCCATCCAAAAGAACATAATATAACATAATGAAACCAGAATGAACCCTATTAATTTACAAATGGTTCTGGTTTTCTAATTAATTAATATAATGTCATTATACAGGACATTAAAGAGACGGAGGCATTCAAGTACATGGTAAGTGGAAATCTCGAACCCAATTTTCTTCCATCGGGTTCCCCCTCTTTCACTCCATTTTTGATATGGTTACTCTTCAAAGATCATTTTCTCATCATTTCCTTTACTTTTCTTGGATATACATGTTTGTCACTGGTTTTTATGTCCATAAAAATGTTTTCCAAAAAAAAACTCTTTTTTCAAGATCTCACCTTTTACCTCTCATTCAAGGTTGATGGTTCTTATATGAAGTATGTTGTTCCCTCTTTATTTTGAAAACCCAATGCTTATTAATGTGTTATTA
Organism: Viscum album; assembly: GCA_963277665.1. Taxonomy (NCBI): domain Eukaryota; kingdom Viridiplantae; phylum Streptophyta; class Magnoliopsida; order Santalales; family Viscaceae; genus Viscum; species Viscum album. The sequence goes on along the minus strand of OY728126.1, from coordinate 1,387,196,289 downwards.
TGAGATGAAACCCATTCCTTTACATGGGTTATTTATTTACATGTTTTATATGTGTTCTATGTGGCAATCATGATAATGATAATGTTATGATGTGACGGGTGCGCCCGAAATTATATAGCACAATATGAATGTTTAAATGTGACTGGTGCGCCCGGAATTATACAGCGCTCCAATGCATTGGTTAAAGTGATGAATCTCATGAGTAAATGTGAAATGAAGTGTGAACATGATGGTAGCTTTGTTCACAAGTATGTGTGGTAGTTAACCACTAAGACATGATGTTTCATTTTTATGCATTGCCACATTTCAAATCTATTAATTATGCTCCTCTCATGTTCATGATTATTTGCCCATGTCATGATTATGCTCACCCAATGATATATTGTTCTTCTATATCCTCTTACTGGGCTTCTAGCTCACCTCTTTTGATGTACATCCTTAGGTGGCTACATGTACTATGGATAGGACAAGTGCCACTAAGAAACTAGTGAAGAAGATGTTAAATAAATGTTGATGGTTGACGTTGTATTTGTCATGCATGGTCCTAGTTTTCCCAAGACACTAAACCTATGGATCCTCTATGTGTAATACTATTATGTTGTTTATCTTTGAAATGATGTAATAGTAATTTAAGAAGAAGTCCGGGTTGTTATAGTTGTTATTAGAGGAATGGTTTATTTAATTTGGGAATTAGAATTAGTAAACCCTAGAGAAAACATCTAGCATAAGAATAAGTACAAATTTGTACACAAGAATATTTACCTAGGGAACCCATATGTTATGTTTTTTGTATAATTGTTTAAATGAATAAGTTATTCATGACTTGTTTACTTATGTTTTGTTCTAACCTTTTATATTTTAGAAAATGGTGGGAACCAGGAGAAATCAGGCCAACAACTCTTGCGAGGGACAATGCAACGATTTCCCGAACGACATCCACAATGATTTTGGAGGTGGAGTTCAAAACATCATGGCGATTCTTACCCAATTATCTCGGGTTATGAATAATAACCATAATAATGGGGAACGTCCTCCTTCACCAAAGAGGGAGAAACTAGCTATCGAATGTCTTATGCGGCAACGACCACCGACGTTTTGTGGATCTTCCAATCCAATAGTTGCGGAACAGTGGCTCAACTCCATGGAGAAGATATTTTCTGTTTTTCCCTGTTCCGAGACGGAGAAGGTGAATCTAGTCATTTATCGTCTAGATGGAGAAGCTGATCAATGGTGGGATTTGAATAAGAACACCAAGTCAAGGAAGGAAATTGAAGAGATGGAATTGTAAGACTTTAAGATAATTCTTCTTAATAAGTACTTCCCAAGAACTCTTCGCACGAAGATGGAGAGGGAATTCATAGAGCTCAAGAAAAAAGAAGGAGAATCTGTCACATCCTATGAAGCATATTTCACAAGGCTCGCAAGGTATGCTTCGGGTTTTGTTATCAACAATGATAGAAAAATTGATAGATTCTTTAGTGTATTAAAACCACATCATCGAAAGGCTCTTACAAATCGAGACTTTGAGAGTTATGAAGAAGTTGTTCAGTGTGCCCTCAAAGTGGAGATGGAGTTTGGAGAATGGTCCCATGGCTGTGGTGATAAGAAAAGAAAGATGGAGTTTCAAGCTGGTGGATCTAGTGATAAAGATGGGAACAAAGCACAACGACCCACATGCCAAAAATGTGGGAAGTTGCACCATGGGAACTACCTCAAAGGTACGGAGAAATTCTTTAAGTTTGGGAAGGAAGGACACCAAGGTCACGAGTGTCGAAAATACATGGAAATGATGGATAATGTAGCCGATGAAAGGAGATAACCACTCGTGGTTCAATGCTACAACTGTAGGGAGCTAGGGAACTATTCAAACTAGTGCACTAAACCTCGAGCTCTCAAGGGTAATCAGCGCCAACAACCACCAAATCCAAAGGAACAAGGGAAGCCTTATGCCATCACTACTGCGGAGGTGGAACATGATTATGAAGTCGTACAAGGTACACTTCCTATTCACTCAAGAATGGCAAAAGTCTTATTTGATTCTGGTTCTACGCATTCCTTTATATCTTGCAAGTTTTCTAGAACTATAGAATCAAAGCCCCGAAACCTTGAAGTGGAGATATCTGTAGAAACACCAAGTGGTGAAATCATTGAAACCCAAGTGTTTGACTCTTCTCCTATTGATGTATGTGGGAAGATTCTTCCGGCAAATCTCGTAATACTTCCTTTGGTGGAATTCGACGCTATAATGGGAATGGATTGGCACTCGTTATATAGAGAACATATCAACTATCGGGAAAAGGAAATATATTTTCATATTCCGAACCATCCCATGCTCCTCTACAAATTCAAGGAAGATCATGAATATCATTTGAAAAATCCTTCAATGGTTTGGGTGATGATTCCCTACAAAGAAGCATACCTCGCCCTAATGTTTTTAGTCAAAGGAAAGTTCCAACCATGAGGAAATGCCCATCGTAAGGGAATACGGTGATGTATTTTCCGAAGGGTTACCCGGAATTCCCCAGGATCGTGAGGTAGAGTTCTCAATTGAACTCATACCCGGAGCTACTCCTATCTCGAAGTGCCCCTATAGGATGGATCCTATCGAAATGGAGGAGTTAAAGAAGTAGCTGTAAGAGCATTTGGACAAAGGGTTCATACGCCCTAGTGCATCACCTTGGGGTGCGCCAGTGCTCTTTGTGGAGAAGTAGGATGGTACCATGTGGCTGTGTATTGATTATCGGGAACTCAACAAGACCACCATAAAGAACAAGTATCCTCTCCCAAGGATTGATGAATTGTTTGATCAGTTAAGAGGAGCTCAATAATTCTCAATGGTGGATCTTCGTTCTTGATATCATCAAGTAAAGGTGAATAAGGAAGATATTCAGAAGAATGCCTTCCGTAAAAGGTATGGGCACTATGATTTTTTGGTGATGCCCTTCGGACTTACTAATGCCCCTGCAATCTTCAGGGATTTGATTAATAGAGTCTTTAGACATTACCATGAAAAATTTGTGGTAGTGTTTATTGATGATATTCTCATCTACTCCAAGAGAAAGGAGGAACATGAAGAATATCTAAGACTTGTGTTGGCGACATTGAGAATGGAGAAGTTGTACGCCAAGTTTAGCAAGTGTGACTTTTGGATGAATCAAGTCACATTCTTGGGACATGTGATCACAAGCGAGGGAATTTCTATGGACCCTTCAAAGAAAAAGGAGATTGAAGAATGGCCCAGGCCCTCTAGTGTCACAAAAATCTGTAGTTTTCTTGGATTAGCTGGGTACTATCGATGTTTTGTGAGAAACTTCTCACAATTGTCAAGCCCGCTAACTAAGATAACAAGGAAAGGGGTAAAGTATATATGGACAGAATAATGTGAGGGAAGCTTCAAGGAGCTAAAAAGAAGGCTAATCACTGCACCTGTACTCACACTACCGAAAAGTGGAGAATGTTTTGTGATATACAGTGATGCTTCAAACAAAGGCTTGGGTTGTATACTCATGGAAAATGATAATTTGATTGCCTACACCTCACGATAGTTGAAGATCCATGAGCAGAACAACCCAACGCATGATGTAGAGCTTGCAGCCATGATTTTTGCCTCGAAAATCTGGTGGCACTACCTTTATGGTGAGAAGTGTGACATATACACCGACCACAAGATCCTAAAGTATATATTCGCATAAAAGGATCTCAACATGCGTCAAAGGAGATGGTTAGATCTAATCACGGATTACGATTGCTCTATTCACTATCATCCTGGAAAGGTGAACAAGGTATCTTATGCTCTAAGCAGGAAAGAACTTGCTACTCTATCCATGTTAAGGATTGAGAAAGATCCTATTTTCTTGGATATGCAAAGGATGGATTTGGGAATCGTAAGGGCATGGGATACATCATACCTTTCCCAAATGATTGCGCAACCATCCATCCAACAGAAGATTAAGTAAGCACAAAGAGGATGATGTGGAGATACAAAAGAGGGTGAATGCAGTAAGGGAAGGGAAGCTGCAAGAGTTCCATATCGACGATGATGGTGTGATTCGGTTTGGAACACGGCTTTGTGTGCCTTCATCACCTGGGATAAAGAAGGAGCTATTGGATAATGCACATAGCTCAACTTTCTCTATTCATCCTGGAAGTACCAAGATGTATCGTGATCTCCGAGAACACTTCTGGTGGGATAACATAAAGAGGAATATTGTGGAATATATAGCAAGGTTCTTGGTATGTCAGCAAGTTAAATCTGAGCAGCAAAAGTCCAAAGGTATGATGCAGCCATTGCCTATACCCATGTGAAAATGGGAAAATCTTACTATGGACTTTGTCACGGGTCTCCCAGAAACGTCAAGAGGAAATAATGAGATATGGGTTGTGGTTGATCGACTCACCAAGACTGCCCATTTTATCGCTATTCGGGAAGACCTCTCACTTGAACAACTTGAAAGGATATATGTAAAGGAAGTAGTGAGATTGCACGGTGTTCCACTCTCGATTGTCTCTGACCGGGATCCAAGGTTCACATCGAAATTCTGGAGGAGCCTTCAACATGCTTTGAGTACTAAATTAAATTTCAGCACGACCTATCACACCCAAACCGATGGCCAGTCTGAAAGGACTATTCAGACGCTTGAAGATATGCTAAGATCCTGCTCTCTTGAATTCAAAGGTGGTTGGGATCACCATCTCCCATTGGTTGATTTTTCATACAACAATAGCTTCCACTCGAGCATTCAGATGGATCCGTATGAAGCTCTTTATGGGAAGCGATGTAGAACTCCAACCTGTTGGGATGAAGTTGGAGAAAGAAAGCTACTTGGACCCGATCTTGTGCAGGAGATGACATAGAAGGTTCAAGTCATCCAGAAACACATCAAAGCTTTTCAAAGTCGGAAAAAGAGCTATGATGACAATCGTCGAAGGGACTTGGAGTTCGACGTTGGAGATAAATTATTCCTTCAAATATCTCCATGGAAGAGAGTCATGCGATTCGGGAAGAAAGGGAAGCTAAGCCGAAGGTACATTGGCCCCTTTGAGATCCTGGACCACATAGGAGTTGTGGTCTATCTTCTGAAACTTCCACCGAATATGGCTCAAGTTCATGATGTGTTTCATGTATCACTACTGAGGAAGTACATACCAGACCCCTCACATGTACTAAACTCAGAGGTGGTACAGCTGGAAGATGATCTCTCCTATGAGGAGCAGCTGATATAAATTATGGACCGAAGTGATAAGGTTCTACGCAACAAGACAACCCACCTTGTCAAAGTGTTTTGGAGGAACCATAAGTCGGAGGAAGCAACTTGGGAACCAGAAGAGGCAATGAAGGAGAAGTATCCTCACCTGTTTGTGTAAAGTGAAATTTTGGGGCCGAAATTTCTTAAGGGGGGAAGAATGTAACGACCCAAAGTTTTTCAATAGAAAATCCCCTTATTATATTTATGTCATAAAAACACAAAATAATGAACTAATAAGTGATAAGTTACCTTTAAACATAATTTTGTCACCCCTATGGTTGGAATTTTCAAAATCTGACATACACGGTTGTGTTCAAGATAGTTTTTGGAGTCTAATGAAACAAAAATAATTTTTGGTGGATAGTAACCTACCCTTATGAATAGTAACCTACCCTTATGAATAGTAACATGACCCTTATGAATAGTAAATAAGATTAACATTAGCTATGAATAATAAAATAAAATTTAGACATCATAGAAAGTGATAATTTAACCTTAGAAAATGTTTTTGGTATTTTATAAGTCATAAATAATTATTTATAATTAATTAATTAATTTAAAAGAATATTTATTTCCCTGAATTATAATCATAAATTATTTAATCAATTCCTAATAGTTTTTAGATAATTTTATAAGACCCTACGTAATTTTTGAACGAACTATAAAATCAGTTTTAATCTTAAAAACTATTTTTTAAGTAAATTATGATTTTATTGAAATATTAAATTAATAATATTTAGAAAATTATTTTTGAAAAATGGACTTCATTTTTGGATTCTACATGTCAAAAAATGGTCGGGGTAAATTTTTGGTATTTTTCTAAGATACGTGAATTTTTGGTGAATAGTAGAATACATTAATTTACCATATAAATACATTTTAATTAAAACCCACTATTCCTGACATCACAAGTGATGTAAGCACCCAAATCCCAAAATCACATGCCTTTTTTACTATTCTTGGTCATCCAAGACTCACTATTCCTTGTCTTATGGGAAAATAATAAACTAATGAATTTTATATTAAGGAAACCCATCTCCCCTCCAATATAAAAGCCACCCTTCACTCCCTCTTTTTCTCACACCTCTCAAGCTCGAAGACTTCTCTAAACTCTGCCCATACACCTTCCCCAGCTCATCCCCCACGTCCAAAAGCTTCTGGTCTCATCAAAAGACCAATCCTAGCTTTCTTAAAGAGGATCTCAAGAGGAAGATTCTAAAGGTAATTTCTCTTCCTCTTCTCCTTTAATTTCCTTTCAAGTTCAAGTTTCTTTCTTGATCTCTCCCAACCTATCTTCATCCAAATTGATTTTTAACTCTATTATTATATATATAATGTAATATTATGATTCTAATGGTATATTATATCACCCCACACCCTTTCCCTCTTCCTTTTATTTTATTAAAGAGAACGTTGTTCATGAGGTGTTAAATTTATCACCTTCAAAAAACGACATGTTATCATCTTCCATATCTACCTTAAATCTGGTCATGAAACCATTTTATGGTTGAAAGAGAATATTTTACATGTACTATGTTCTATTTTATGTTCTGAAAATAACCTATGGCCTTATTACTAAGTTAAATGTTAAAACAAGATCGCTGTGATCCAAAAACCGCCCAAATTAACCAAAATATCCATCATTAAATTTTTATCTAATGATTCGTCCACCTGGATCTAAAATAATTCACTATAAAATTATTAAAGCTACTTTAATATAATTAATAACATGTATGATAAGTTCTGGATGTTTACCCATGATCTACCCAAACATCAATTTAAGAATACAAGTGGACCGCTCAAGAAAACCATGAAAATGAACATCCCCGATCAATGTTTTTAAACTATATAAGTCATCCAAATGAACATAGTATAACATAATGAAACTAGAATGAACCTTATTAATGTACACATGGTTCTGGTTTTCTAATTAATGAATATACTGTCATTATACAGGACATTAAAGCGAAGGAGGCATTCGAGTACAAGGTAAGGGGAAATCTCAAACCCAATTTTCTTCCTTCAGGTTCTCCTTCTTTCACTCCATTTTTGATATGTTTACTCCTAAAAGATCATTTGTTCATCATTTCCTTTACTCTTCTGGGATGTACATGTTTTTCAATGGTTTTTATTTCCATCAAAAGGTTTTCCAAACGAACTCTTCTTTCATGATATCACCTTTTACCTCTCATTCAAGGTTGATGGTTCTTGTATCAAGTTTGTTGTTCCATCTTTCTTTTGGGAACCCAATGCTTATGAATGTGTTATTATGAGATGAAACCCATTAATTTCCATGGGTTATTTATGTACATGTTTTATATGTGTTCTATGTGTAAATCATGGTAATGATAATGTTATGATGTGACGGGTGCACCCGGAATTATATAGCGCAATATGAATGTTTAAATGTGACGGGTGCGCCCGGAATTATACAGCGCTCCAATGCATTGGGTAAAGTGACTAATCTCATGAGTAAATGTGAAATGATGTTTGAGCATGATACTAGCTTTATTCACAAGTATGTGTGGTAGTTAACCACTAAGACATGATGTTTCATTTTTATTCATTGCCACATTTCAAGTCTATTAATTATGCTCCTCTCATGTTCATGATTCTTTTCCTATGTCATGATTATGCTCAACCCATGATATATTGTTCTTCTCTATCCTCTTACTGGGCTTCCAGCTCACCCATTTTGATGTATATCCTCAGGTGGCTACATGTACTAAGGAGAGGACAAGTGACACTAAGAAGCTAGTGAAGAAGAAGTTAAATAAATGTTTATGGTTGACGTTGTATTTGTCATGCATGGTACTAGTTTTCCCAAGACACTAAACATATAGATCCTCTATGTGTAATACTATTATGTTGTTTATCTTTGAAATGATGTAATAGTAAGTTAAGAAGAAGGCCGGGTCATTATAATTTTATATTCCCCCTAGAAGGACAATGATTTATAAACATATTTGTGAGATCTATTAGTGGTTATATATGAATATGTAGATTGTTTAATATACATAAAAGATCTTAGTATGCTGGTATGTGAAGGATGATAGAGAAAATTATAAAGGTGTGATGCATCCACTACCCATAACTACAGGGAAATGAGACAACATAACCATGGTCTTTGTGACTAGACATTCAGAGACATCTAGGGGAAATAAATATATATGTGTTTTTGTGGATAAATTTATTAAAATATGTAACATAACTCAAATTAGTGAGTTTTTATCACTTGATCAACTTGTATATATATATTTCAGAGAAGTGGTAAGGGTGAATGAACAATCACTATCAATTGTATCTAATCAATACCTAAGATTAACCTCTATGTTTTTAAAAATAGACAAAATTTGATAAACACTAAGATGATCATTTTTACAGCTTATCAACCTCAAAATGATGGAAATTTTAAGAGAAATATTCATACACTGGAAGAAATTTTGAAATCATGTTCTATGGAATTCCTAGAAGGATGTGAAAAACATCTTCCTTTGTTTGAGATATCATACAATAATAGTTTCCACTAAAAATCCAAATGGCTCCCTATGAATCCTATATGTTAAGTAATCTAGAACAAATACCTGATAATATGATTTTGGGGAACAAAAACAACTTGGTATTGAAATGGTCGTGGAAATGGTTGAAAAGGATAAGACCATTCGAGATCACATCATGGCTCTTCTATACTGGAAAAATATATATGCTTAATATCATTGAATAGATCAAGAGTCTAATATTTGAGACATGTTATTCATCGACCTATCTCTATGGAATAATGTGATGATATTTGTGAATAATAGGAAGCCTCGTTTATGATACATTAGCACCTTTGAAATCCTTAATTTCATTAGAGAGATGTCCAACAGACTAGGACTCCCATATACTATATCTAAAGAAAATGATGTAGTCAATGTATCCCTATTGAGAAATTACATATAATACACCTCACATGTAATCAATCCATCGGTGATACCATAGGATAATGATCCCACATATAAGAAGAAATTATAGAAATCATAGATAATAGAGAAAATGTTCAATGATAAAAGATAATTCACCTTGTCAATGTTTTGTGGAGAACCCAAATGTTTTAGGAAATTATGTGGGAACCCTAGAGGGTGATGGAACCAAGTTTCCATAATCTATTTTATTATTATGAAAAAATGGTGGTAAAATTTCATAATGGGATAATAATGTAATTTCCAAAAAACATATAAATAAAATTCCACAGTTTGATTTATTAAAATGAATTATAATATAATGTAGTTATCAAAGACACACACACTAATTTTTAATTACTATATCCGTCTAAATTTATTTGATCATTAAGAGTCATGAACATATATAATATGTATATTTAATAGTGATCATGTGATTAGAATAAATATGGGGTTTTAAAAAATCATATGGAAAAAGGAAAAGGATGTGTAGGAATCAATAATTAGGATTGCATCCAATAAGTCACATTTATTGGATCTCCCATGAGTGATTGAATCAATTTCATTTTACCTCTATCATGCCCAATATATGGTATAAAAACATAATAATGAGTAAAACCATTTACTAGGGAATTTTATACTTATCAAGATCATGTCCCAAACCATGTTTGTAGAACCTCCCCATGAATGTTCCACAATCGCACACCTTACCCTTAGAACATTTCCTGACATATTAAAGGAATATGTTTCAACACCCTATAAATATGACAGTGTAAATTAATTTCAAATGAATAATAAATATAATTTCATTATAATATTATTACTTATAAAATTATTTTTATTGATTTTATAAAACAAAAATCATATTATATGGGTTAATATTACAATTATAGCATGGGATAAATTTTGATGAAATAATGGATTTTTAAAAAATTATAATATTTTAATAAAATATTATTTCTAAATAATGTTTTTTAAATTAAATTATCAAATAATATTAATGATGTCTATTGTTATTTTTATATGGGTTCAAAAACATTTACTCTGAAAAAAACTAGCATTTAAAATAAATATTAGTTATAATTTCAAAATTATAAATTCACATATAAATAAAATTGATTATATAAAATGATTATTATTTTGTGAATCAGAATGTCAGAATTATCAAATGGTGAATATTTCATAATTTTCTATGATAGTCTAATTTTCAGTTAAAAATTAAATTCTATGTAAATATACATTGTGAATTATGGCATCATAATGGACAAAATGATATTTAATAAATAATATAAGACCAAATATATCTTTTACCATTATAATAATGTGATTCTATTTTTATTTTAACTATTTCATTATAAAATTATTAATTTTCCCTAACATGTAATATATTTGGGGTTTTAAAATAATTTCTTTAAGTGTACGACTCACCTCCACATAATAAAGGGAATTACTTTAATATGATCAGCCATTGTACGTAAAAAATATTAAAAAGAACTCATATTTGGATGAATAGATGGTTAATACCATGATATGATTTGTGGTTTTTGTAATATTATTATGTACTTTCTAGAACATAAATAATAATCAAATCCTAATACTTTTCTTTAAAAACCACCAAACTATCCATTTATATTCTCTCAATGTCCATAGATGGATTCTATAATAAACCCTACACTCTATAGTGTCCACTCATAGTTCCACCAAGATCTCAAGAAGTCCTTAACAATATTTTGGAGTCAAAAACTCATGTAAGGGTACTTTTACTTTAATTTTTTATCTAGAATTCCATTTATGTTGTGCCTTTAAAAAAAATTATTTATGTTGTGATTTTTAATTACATATTCATCATAAAATCTATTTTATTTATAAATATTGATTTTCCATTTACACCTCATTATTAACTTTATGTTTATCCAATACATTTCCAATTTATAGGTAGGACTCTTTTCTTTATTCAAGATTGTAAATTACATTTTTCCTTATACTTCCAAATGTATATTGTTGGGATATGATTTTCATTGTACTTATTAATTACCATTTCATATATAGGTACTTTGAGACCTCGTTAACACTAATAAAAAAATTTATGATTCTTTAGGTTATTTATTTATGATACTAGAATTTCCCTATAATTTTCCATGCCAAAAAACATGTGTAGTGAGCACCATACCTATTTCCTATAAACAGTTTTCACCATTATGTATATGTAATATTTTATTAGGGTCATACATATATGTATTCCACATTCATTGACCATGGAATAAATTTTAACGATTAATGGGACCATTTTGAATAATATAGGTGGATCACTGAAGCTTTATAATGCAATGAATGTGATGAGGTTTCCCTAGATTATATAGTACTCTAATGCATTAGGTAATGTTTGGTATCATGATACATCATGATGGGATAGAAAATTATCCTTATTTAGGTATTGTTCTTTTCCACAATTTTATATTTGTATTTTAGTAGTGACCTATTTCTAGGATGTACTGTTGTATGTTATTTCCACATTTCTCATGTAATGATGTTCATGCTATATCATGACATATTATTCATGTTCCACTTCAGCCCCTTGATATTCATATTTCATAAGAAGTATTACCTTAATAATTTCATTCAATTTTTATTCCCTTACAGTTCATTATATCTCATCACCTTTTTATGTTTGTCTGTAGATTTTCATGTAAATATTTAAATTCCAAGGAAATTTTAGAAGCATGTTGAATATTTTTTCAAGAATGATGATGTATCACATGTTCAACATGTTATTATATGTACATAATTATGATATAAACAATACATCATGATCATTTTGGTTTTATTATTTGATATTTTATGTAATAAATCAAGATTTAATTTGTAATAAAGAAATGGGTTTTTATTGGCCTAACATGCTCCTCAAAGAGTAGTAGATCAACTGGATAACCACCAAGAGATACTAACACAAAACTAGTTCCATGCACGAAATTGTCATCCTGGGGAGGATTTCTAATGAAATCCTATCATGTAACCCTATATAGATGTCATTGTAGTGGAATCATGAAAAAGAATCAAGACGTTCCAAGATAAAAGATCATATCTTGGAAGTAAACTCATTAAGGAAAAGGAAACCACAAATAGGTCCAATATGATGCATGCCCCAATATTTCCCTACCCCTGTTGTACTAATGTATCGATTCTAAAATAATGTTATTAGAGCTCGAGTGAATGGATATGTCAGATTACACACCTTCTCTACAACCTCTGTCCAGATATATGAACACAACATACCATTAAATTATCACTATATAACCAAAACTGAACTCGTTAAATTTTATTCCAGAACTGTAGCCTCCTATGATACCACATTGTTATGACCCAATCCAATGTGGCCAAGGCCACAACTCCATAGTCCCACCTCCAATATTTTTGGGGCAGGTGATTTAGCACTGAGAATGAATATAACATTGATTGGAGGTCGTTGCCTAAAGTACCTTTAAAGAGACACCCAAAATCATCTCCATGCAAAAATTTTAAGATATAAAAATATATAAAATAAAATTAAGGCATATAAATGTCCAAAAAAAGTGTCCAATAGATGAACTGAATGTGAAAGAGGGGAAAAATGTTCACAATAACTTTTAAAGAATCCAACCTACTATAAACGTGGTTATCACAATCAAATTCTACTATCAGAAAAATTATCTTCCCATCTCCTGTAAACACCTCATTTAGTCAGCTTCACTAAGTTCTGCCTTCGTCGGATTCCGTATGGACTCATTTAAAAGTAATATTCTCTTTACATGACACAACACATGTATGAAACAAACATGAATTATTGAGTATAACATTAATCAATAGGTGACCCAAAACCCAAAAATAAAAATAGAAAAAAAATAGGAAATAAAACAATTGACCATGCCAGATCTTGCCTCGTTTAGAGTGAATCTCTATCTCAAACCATCCTCGACTATACATGACTAGATATCACAATATAAAGTAAGTTCTCCCCCCCTAATGCATGGAGAAACCAAAATGACTCATATAGTCACCAAAATATTCTCATCATAGACTCGACATCTCATGAGATTATAAACTCATGTCCTAATATAGGATTATACTGTAGGATTTAATGAAAAAAAACAAGGATTACACAATCCAAGGGATCAACCATCCTATATTGAACCCTTATAACAGATAAACTAATCCAAATAACACTCTCCCCTTATATATTTCATTTAATATAGAAAATGATCCATCATGAGCAAATCACTAAGTAAAATTCTATTTCCTAGAACCGTATGTCATTCCATCACTTTCATGAACCCAATGAAAGATAAAGGAAACCAAAATGGAGAGGCCAGATCCCCATAACTATTTAAAAAAGTTGAGGGAGGTCAAAATAAGATCGGGGAACTTATCTCCACCACCCATAGATTATAGGGGAGTAACAATCAATAGATGAGTACCTTAACCCTAGTATGAAAGTGGAGAAAAATCAATGGAAATAGGACTTGTACACTGATATGATAGAGGATTAGAACACCCCTGAATGTCGAACCACACCCCCACTTTACAAGGATGTACCAATATGTTTCTAGAGGGCATGAACCTTGGTATGACATGGGAGTACCACTATATCATCATGTTTACAATGGGGGACCTTTACCCAGACATAATAGTTGATTAATAACCCCATACTATAGAAATCACTCCCTAATTTGACATTAGATTATAAACACTACTGAAATAACATGTATGGAGAAACTAAACCCTTGAAAGAGAAGGGAGTTCCCCACCATTGGATGACGGTCCGACACTCTGACAAGATAAGGGGGTAACCACTTACTGTATATGTCACTTATAGAGGACTTGATCCTTGACATATAATTTTACTACAAGCTTTTTATATTGAGGACATGCACCCTGGCCAGACAGGGGAGTTCCTGCTCTTTCTGGAAAACTACAATAGTGGTCCCACACCTCAATAATGGTTGTATAAAGTTATATTTAATGATAATAATGATCCTATAAACCTAAATCATATTCTAAAATGGTATTACCATCCCTAAAATAACTACCACATATATATAGATCTCGCTCCAATGATGTGGGGAGTCATGTATCTACCAAAGAAGATAGTTAAGGGAAACCCTTTCCCTAATTCATCAATGTATTACTTTTCCAAGTGCCTCTCTATATGAACCAAAATGATATAAATCATTTTTCATGAACCGATGAATTGAGAGTCATAATTATCAATCCTCGCATTGCAACATTTCAATGGGAAGGGGACCCGCTCCCAGATAAAATAGTTGAGCACCACACATCCAACATAAAGAATATCAGAGACCCATAACCTAATGTTATACGGAAGGGAATAGAACCAAAATTAAACCTAGTGGTCCAACATCATCACTACCCAAGGTTAAGAACTAATATTATAGTGTCGGGTAAAATCACCTAACATAATATATCAAATGAAACCATGGAGTCCACCATCATGTTATATGTAGAAAACTACATGGGATATGATACTCTCAAGCATGAATATGATTTTTGGAGAATGGGATACTCTATGAAAAAGATCATAAGGATATCCCAATAGAATTACATAGAATTTAATAGGGTCCAAACTATATCTTATCATTCTTATTCCCGTGACTCTATCCCCCATTCCACTGGAATGACTTTCCTTGTCTGTGTACAATGTGTGTATAGCCCATACATGGCTTGTTATTCCTCAATCATCACCTGGTAGTGTTCTTCCACCACACATATCAGCAATATGAATCTCACACAAGGTGTTTACCCTTAGGTACATGGACTATATAGTATAAATGGTTATATGGACATGTCATTTTCACATACCCTTGTCTGGCACCCCATGCTCATATACCATAGCCATGTAATTTTACATGGAAATGTTCTATCATATGGATACCCTGGCCATTTCCTCTATCAACAAGATAAGGATTCACTACACCTCATGCAACCCCAGTAAACAACATGTAATCCCTTTTATTCCTCTTCTATTAATGGTAAAAACATAATTTTTCTAACTAATATACACAATGATTTTATGGGAATTCTGATGGGATGTTCCCTACAAGTAACCCGATTTATCCCAATTTCCATTAAAACCTATAGATCAACCCGGTAGGGATATATTGAAATCATAATAGGGATACATAACCATAGAAAACGAAAAAATGTTTGGGATGGAAAAAAAATCAAATTTTATTACCACTATGGTGAAATGATAAATCTTCAGGTGTAGAACTAATCCTAGATCATTCCCCTCCTTGATATGATGATGATCAGTAAAAAAATGTAGATTGGTAAAATCTTATTGACTTTGTTCTCCCTAATTTCATCGATAATTGTTAGGGGGTATGGAGGGTTTAACCGGATCATTGTTAAATATACCCCAAATTGAATGGGGAGTGTTAAAATTTATTTAATTAATATTTATGAACAATTTCAATTTTGACACCTTGCCGACAACATGCCTTTAATGATAGACCAAATCATAGAAAAATATATTTCCTACATTGGGTAAACACGTTGAACAAAACTCAACAGCGGTCTCAAAATTATGATATGAGACACTTCTATGGAGTTATTTAAAATTTCAATATAATTTTTTGGTGCAAGAAATAATATATTTAATATCTCATAAAATCACTATAATGGGGAATTTCAATCTCAAGAATCCTATGATGACTGAGAGCATTGAATTGTAATTAATCACAAAAATAATTTAAATCCTTATAAGTCATCACTTAACTCATTAAACAATATGTGGGTTACAATCAAAGAGTCTGTAGAGGACACACACCTGGCCTAGATATATGGATTCACTCAAGTCAACAAGGACTCAATCCTAGCCCAACTGGAGCGTTCCACATGATGTGTCTCTAGAGATCCTGCATGATCACATAAACAATAAACATGCACTTTAATCATGATCCTCTCCTAAAAACATATCACACCAAATTGCAAATACATAATTGTGTTTTGGATAATGTTCTATGGTGAAAATATCATTGGATATTTTACATTTGGGCCAAAATATGAGTTCAAATGAAGGAGATATAAGAGTATAAATTTTTTATCAAAGGGATAAAGGGGTGAATGACATGTGAGGGGCCCACACATCATTTCGTGTTGTTTGGAAATTTTGTCTTGTCCATAATGGTATACGTCTCCATAATTGTGTAAGGATATGTGGCATGTAGGTTTTCTACATGGTGTTCCCACACTACACTTGGTCCCACTCATGTTCTTGGTTTTCTAGATGTATCAAATATATGTACATGTACACATTCCTTATCAATGAAATATAGAATAAGGGAATATTCCTAGTATCTAACTCCCACAAGGTGTCCATCCCATGTTTCCATCCTCACCACATGTCCACCCAGGGAGTGATACATGGCGTGTCTTAGTGATTTATTTTTTTTCAACCATATAAAATCAAAAAACTATTGCCAATAATCATAGGTACTCCATTTAAATAATTAATCAAAATACATGGAGTGTATTCAAGATATATATATAAATATAGATTTGGACTCTATGTTTTGAATCCTGACATTCTACCATAGATCTTTCATCCACACTACCTACCAATGGTGAATCTGGTCTCTATTCATCATTTCTATTAATCATTTCCCAAAATATATGACTTCATAGTTATGTGGTGGTTTTTTTACACATTTAGTGAATTACAGACCTCTTCTATATATTATTTAGATTTTGAATCAACAAAAATATCAACAAAAACATGTAATTCCTCTGTTTCTATCATTGATTAATCACTTCAATCGATGCACAATGATTTTTTTTATTTCATGGGTTTGATAAGGCATGGTACCACCTAGTAATGCCGGAAAAGGACTACGAGTTCCAAATACTATCAAACGAAAAGATTTTGAGGGGGAAGGGCTTGAAAATATAGATTAAATTTTTTCTATGTGTTCATTTCCAATAATTTGAATAGGGAAATCCATAGATTTTAAAACAGGAATTACAAATTTAAATTTCAATACAATGTTTCATGAAAAAGGAATAATTGGTGTAGATCATAAAATAGATGATAGTCCATAATCAATAAAATAAAAAGTGTTAAATAATAATTTTATAGAGAGGATCCTTAGCCAAGCCTAAAGGAATCCTTAGCCAAGTCTAAAAGAATCATTAACCAAGCCTAAAGGAATCCTCTAATACATAAATGTCCAAGTGAACCTATGGTTCCACATATAAATAATTCACTTAGTACCTGATGTTTACCTACACCTCAATTCCATGTCATGTCCCTAATACCATGAAGGCGCGCCCAATAAATAAAATGAGGGTGTCTTAGACCCCTTATTGGAATCACCCATGGGCATGATTCCATACATCCAGATTCATAGAAATATCTTTGCTCATGGAAATATCAACATTGTTTCAACAACAGATATCTCGAAGAATGATGATTTCCATCCTCCTGAAAAATTCATGGCCCAATAGCCTCTTGTAAAGTAAGACTCATCCCCCATTTTATAATCTCATAATAGTCATACAATGCCCCTTCACAATCCCTAAGGATGTATATAGTATCAAACTCCATCCATTATTCATAAGATTCAACTACTGGTTACCTTTACCCATAAGAATAGTCAAAACCACCCTATCATATAAGTTCTTTAGTGTAAACAGAACTTCAAATTGTTCTATTCACATAAAATGTTAGTTTAAATCATGAAATAGAACCTAAGCCTTCCATATTTTGGATCATAGTGCCCCTGCAAAAACATCACTAAATTTAATGGACACACAATCCAATTCAACATGATCCTCACATGTAGTCTTACATGTGAGGACACAGTGCCATCATCTTGGTGTCACCCACACGGTGCCACCATTACAGTGAAACCTCACGATGCAACCGTCACGGTGTCTACAACACGGTGCCACCTTCACGGTGCCCCCGTCACGGTGTCACCAACACAGTGCCACCGTCAGGGTGCCCCCGTCATGGTGTTTCCCACATGGTGCCACCATCACGGTGACACCTTCACGCTGTAACCCTCATGGTGCCACCATTTAATTGTGAGACCGTGACCAGTGCTTCCATTTTGGTGGAAACATTGGATAGAACTGTGTTTTGTCAATTTACTAGACTAGTAGGGTCCGAGATGTTACAATCCCTATGATCAACCAATTTTTATAAATCTTGAAGGGATGTTGTTATGTAGCCAAAATATCACCAAAATATTCCATGACAGAAATAAGTATTATTAATATCATAATCATTTCTTATCTAGGGTGTTACTATTTATAAACATATAGATCTTTGAATATTAAATTAATGTATATATTCCAAAATCATTTATTGTGGAATATAATATTATAATAAATGAATCCATGTTTCATGATCTATGTTGTAATTAATGTGATGGGTGTTCCCATAATTATATAATGATCCAGTGTACTCTATAATATTTATTATCATCATACATCATGCTGTGAAACATAGAAAACATGATTTATTTATGAGACTTTATCCACCATGCTTTCTTGGACGATTAAACAAGACTTATGATTATGATGTAGTGTTTCATGATGTTGCAAAATCCCATACATTATTATTATCTTGAAAATTGACATATTGTTGGTCATGGTCTTGATTAATACTCTTTTTATTCACCATTTATGTACCCATCATCTAATATGTATCACCTTAATCCATGCTTATTACCTTACTATACATTATAACGCATCACTTTCCTATGTGTTTTTCCTATGTTACCCTATTAAACATTAGAGACCCTGAAATTTTAGATGCATCTTTATGACGTTTTCAATAATTTTGGTGTATCAAATGTTCATGATTTGATGTAATTTTATGTACATAAGTCCCAAATACACTAGTATTATAAATAATTTGGGTTATTTATGTAATTTTTTTATAATTCTGTTACTAATGTGTAATATACATTGTAGTTATTATAGTGGTTATCAGAGAAAAGGTTTAGTTATTTTTGAGATTCTCTTTACAAAAATATAGATAATGTCAATGTGATTAGACTACTTATAAAAAAACCTAAATTTATGTATGTATATAATAATTAGTGGATCCGGAAAATACATCCTTCACAATATGTGGATGTGGTTCTAGAACACATGTACCAAGGGGTAACAAATCCAATATGTTGTTTCGGGCCTAACCTGGTGTAACATGGTACCCCAAAATTAGTCATATTATGCACTTGGTATGACACTTGAGGGGGATATAATTCGGAATATTTAGAGGATCATTATTATGCCTTATTTAGGGAATTAAAAATACCCATAATAATATATGTTATGAAATATATCATCAATAACATAGACATATGGTTATAAATTCATATGTTAATGAATAAATTTAATTTATATGTTATCCCTTATATTTCATTATATCCCCTTTATGTGTATAATAGTGTAAAATAATTGTACCTAATTTTACTTTTATTGCAGCCAATGTATAAAAATAAGAGGAATAAAATTAAGAGTCAAAGTGATGTGAAATGTCATGACTGCACCATCATGATTTTCAACTCGATGGGAGAAGTAAAAACAAATATTATGACATTACTCCCTCAATCGGCTTAGGTTCTAAATAGAAAATTAGAGGAAGAGAAGCATAAACACCCCATTAGATATAAAAAACATCTATTATGAAATTTTTGTGACAAAGGCCACTTAATTTCAATTTATTATCTGGTCTCTTAATCATAAAATAGTGGATTAATACCATTAAAAAGATATTCTCCATATATCTCTATTATGAAAATGAAAAGGATATATTTGTTTTTTATCATATGGATGGAGAAGATGATCAATGGTAGAAATTGAATAATAATAAAAATCATGAGGAAAATATTAATTTAAATTAGATGAAGTAATTTTGAAAAATGGTTTCTGATAAATTTTTTCCTCACACTCCCCATCTTAATATTTAAAGGGATTTGCGTGATCTCATTGAAAAAATATGAAAAATCTAAGGGTATGTACAAGGAAAAAATTACAATACTTTCATGATCAGTATATGGATTATTCATTACCTTGGAATGCAAGGTTGACATCATCATTTGTTCTATAAACACTAGTATACATAAAACAACAGTGATCTACGACATTGATCACTATGTAAAAAAATACATTTTGTTCCCTCAAAGGAGAAATGATGATAATATAATCTCATGGGTATCGTGGAGATAAGAAGTATAAAGTAATGTTTTACTCTGATAGTCCAATTTATGAATCAAATTCTGATACGATATTTCAGTATCATAAATAGAAAAGGTATTCAAGGAAACACCCAAAAAAAATTTCAAAGGGGGACAATGACTATTTTTATACGAGGCAGGAAAGAAACCCCAATAGTTATTTTCAATATAATAATCCCATTATTTTAGTGGAGAAAATGAAATATCCAATCATCCTCATGTCATTGTTCAATGATATAGCTTGAAGGAACTATGGACCGTTGCAAACCAATGCACACAGACAATGTTTTCTAGAGACGCGAAACAACCTACAAGGCCGCAATTGGGAGCCTTTACCATCATAACCACTAACGTAGATCAAAACAACATAGAGGATGATGGTATGATAAATATTCCTTCAAGGATAGTTAAATGACATTTGATTCTAGTAATAAACATTCCCCGATATCACAAATTTTTAGCAAACTTATTCAAGAACAACCACAAAGCATGGAAGTAATGTTATCGTTGAAAATGAAAAATATATAAATTATTAAATCAAAAGTATATAATTCCTATTATATGGAAATATTTGGTCCAAAAAACCTATAGAACCATTTCAAAATCCCATGGGAGGAATTTGATGCAATTCTTGTCATTGATTGGATTTACCAATATAGAGCCATTATAAATTTTAATGGGAAGGAAATCATTCTCTGTATTGCGAATTGATCCAATTCTCTTTATGTTATAGGAGGAGAATGAATCGTATTTTGCACAAACATTAAATGAATGGATATTATTGCACTATGAATAATTCTATATAGATGAAATGATTTATTTTAACGACATAAACAACTTCAATGACATTCTTTTTTAAGAAATATACTAATGTGTTTCCTGAGGAATTACTTATTCTTCCTCCTAGTTGGGAGATTTAATTTCCACCGAGAATATACATGGAGTAGTGACATTTTCCAACAGTCCATATTTAATGATTATTTTTTAACATGAGTATATGATGAATAAATATATATTAGAATATCGATAAAGGGCTCATGCACCCATGTTCATCACCATGGGGTGTAATAGTCATCTTCACCGAGTAGAAGGATTGGTCAATACACATTTTTATTTATTATTGGGAGACCCAAAAATATCATCATAAATATCATATATCCTATATGATGGATTTATAACATGATTTATTATCTATGTGGAGTAAAATACTTTTCCATGGTGGATATGTGGTTGGAATATTACTGTGTAATAGTGTTCAAGGAGTATGTACCCATGACTACTTTTCATAAAAGGTATGGGAACTATGAGTTCATAGTAATTCCATTAAGAATCAATAATTCTCCATAAATCATTATGGACACAATGAATTGTGTCTATAGATATCACATCCAAAAAATTGTTAGATTTCAAAAAAAGATATTATATTATAATCTATAAATAAAGTGGATCTTGAGGGTAATATGAGAAATGTAATAATTACATTGAAAAATGAGAATCATTATTACTTGTATAGAAAATGTGTGTTTTTGAAGAAGGTTGTATCAATCATGGGGCATATCATCCCCAAAAATCGTATTTAGATGGACCCTTCATTGAAATATGAAATTAATGGATGTTAGCAGAAAATATATGTGAGTAATATCTTGAGTTTCCATGGATTAGCTTGTTATTATTATTGATTTTGGAGAAATTAATCACGATTATCAAAACCACTAACCAAGATAACACATAATGGAGTCTTGTTATATTGGGATGATGAATGTGAAGAGAGATTCATGCCTATGAAAAAGAGGATTATCAATTCACTTGTTCTCAAAGTGCCCACAGGTGGAGTGACTATTGTTGTTATTAGTGATGCTTTGAAAAAGGCCATGGATTTTATTAATGAAAAATGAAAAATTCCTCCCCTAAAATCAAAGGTTATTAATATTTCATGAATAGAAAAACTCAAAACATGATCCAGAAATGGATTAAGTGATCTTCTCTTTAAAAATATAGATTCGTTATCACTTTGGTTAGAAGTGTGAAATATATAAGGACCACATAATCCTAATGAATATATTCAAATAGAAAGAGATAAATATTTTCCAATGAAGATGTTTAGAGATGATCGATGTCATTGAATGAAGAATCCACTATTATCCTACTAATATAAATAATGTGGTTGACACTATATGTTGAAAAGATCTAGAAATTATCTCATTGATGATAATTGAGATTGATATGATCATCTTATATTTGTAAAGGATGGACATGGGAATGATAAAGGAACAAAATCATCAATCCTTTCACAAATAATTTCTTTTCCATCCCATCTAGAAAGACAAAGGATGATAAAAGAAATGATATGGGAATTAAAAAGATAGTGGAAAATATAAGAAATGAAAATTTATTATAGTTAATAGTTAATGAAAAAGTTGTGTTGATTTTTTGGTCATGACTATGTGTACATGAAAATCATTTGTTAAACAATGTACTCTTGTATGATGCACATTGATTGAAATTTTCTATCCACCCAGTATTCCCAAAGGTGTATTGATATTTACAAGAACACTATGAGTGTGACAATATGAATATGGATATCACGAAGTAAACATCAAGATGTCTTCAATGTCATCAATTTAAAGATGAAAAAAAAACTCAGGGGATTATGAAACTGTTTCCCATACCTATATAGAAATGGGGAAAATCATCATGGAATTTGTTTAGGGCCTTCCAAAGACATCAATATAGAAAAATGTATTACTGATTGTGGTGGACCATATTAAAATGATAGTTCACTTCATTGTGATTTGAGAGGATTTCTAAATTGATCACCTTGCATGGATATACATCTGAGAAGTGGAGAGGCTGCATGTAATACCACTATCTATGCTATTTTATCATTATAAAATATTCACATATATATTCTAAAAGAGTCTAAAAAATTCTATGAACACTATGTACAACTTCATAATATCTTATCTCCTTCAAATAGATGGCCAATTTAAGAAGATTATATTTAAACATGAGGAAAGGTGGAGATCATTCTCAATTGCCATTAAAATATAATTGGATGAACATATTCAACCGGTCTAGTTACCTTAAAATAATAGCTTCCAATATGGAATTAAAATGCCTCCCAATAAATCCTTTTAATTGAAGTGGTGTGGAACACCTAAAAGATGGGAAGATGTTGGGGAACAAAAACTTCAATGTAATTAAATGGTCAAGGATGTTCTTGAAAATGTTAAAACCATTCTAAATCATATGAATGCTCATCAACATTGACAAAAAATCTATGTTTACAATCATCAATAAGACTTATAGATTTATTTTGGATATAGTTCATTCATTTTCATTTTATTTCATTGATGAATGTGATGAGATTTTTAATGAATGGAATGTTGAGAAAATGACACATCAACCCCTTTGAGAACCTTGACCACATTAAAGTGGTGGCATGTCGACTGGTTGTCCCACCAAACTTATCTCATGTACATGAGTTATTCCAAGTATATATATTTTGGATTGTCATTCCATAACTATCACATGTACTCAAACCACAGGTGGTACCATTGTAGAGTGATCTCTGTTATGAAAAGCATCCATTGAATTTATTAGATCATAGAGAAGAATTTCATAAAAATTGAACAATGTACCATGCCAATATGTTGGGGAAAAATTAAAAGTTTGAAGAATAAATGTTGTAACCATATGAGGTGATTAAGTAGAGTCACACACATATATTTTAATTTTAGTAAAGAAATTATCCAAGATGAATTTTCTTAAGGTGGAATATTACAACGACCCAAACTATTAAAAATAAAACCCCCTTGAAATTTTTCTAAATGTATTTTTAGGTAATATGGATTTAGGAAACACAAATACTTCATTGGATTCATTTTATCCTATCAGATTTTATTTACCTTTAGGAATAATTATCCTCCACAATATTGTCATGGAAAAGTTATCACATTATTACTATAAATATATTGTTTTTACAAATCCAATTGACACAATCACATGATGTGAAGGCCTCATACAGTTGGATTGTTCAAAATTTAAGCCATTCATTAGAGATTATCATAGAGATAGAATCTCCGGGATTTTCTCTTGACCAAGATCAAGATGATATCCAACAACATAAGCATTATTGAGGTTGTTTATGATAGATGTTCAAGATCATTGAATTCAGGGCCCATACCATGCTCATTAGGTCACACCATGAATGTCCCACAATCAAGAATCATAGACTTAGTGAATATTATGGGTTATTAAATGGATATGTATCAAGAACCTAGAAATATTATTATGTACATTTTTTTAAATAATTAATTAATAAATATTAATCGTATTATTATTAAATCATTATTTTTTAATTTTTTTTCAAAAAATCACAAATAGTATTTTTTGTTAATATTAAAATTAATTTAATGAATTTATTTGGATTAATTAATGTATTTTTAAAATAAGAATGATTTAATACAAATATTTATTGATTCATTTTTATTGAATATAAATGATAATATTTTTTCTATGATTTCAAATGTCATATTTATATGGGTTCAAAAAATGTTATCGATAAAGAATCGGAGTATTTTTTATAAATGTATATTTTATTTTGAAAGTGAAGGTTAGAATATTTTTTACATTATTTAGAAAAAATTAATACATTTTTCGTGGAATCATAATGTCAAAATTAACCATTGGTGAATTAGTGATAATTTTCCAAGGTAACCAAATTTTTATCTAAAAGTATAATACCATTTAAATATAGTTTTTATTTTATGACATCATAATGACATAAAAGTGATATAATAAATAATATAAAGTGTACATATGGAGAAATATTTTTTCTACCTTAAAATTAATTTATATTATGTTTATTTTACTTATTTTATATTTCCATTATGAATCCTGTCAAACATGTAATATAATTTTTTGTTTTAATATTCATTATTTTAGAGAATGGCTAACCTAAACATAATAAGAGGAATTATTTTATTAAACATGGACCTTATCCATATTATATAATGAATATCACTCCCATATTTCAGAAACCATGGAAAATACCAGGGGAATGTCTATGAATTTGGTAATTTTATTTTGTCGAGTCCAAAACATAAATAATAAAGAAATCCCTGAATTCTACAATATAAACTCAAAAAATCTCTCATTTACCTCTGTTAATAGTCCTCTTAGAACATGCATACCCAATAATACACTATATATAGTCCTCATAGGGTTCCTCATGCTCTCAATACTCCCCTTAAAAGTATATGGGGTCACACACTCATGTAATGGATTTCACACTTCTCATTTTCATTCAAGGAATTATTATATTTTATATCTCATAAAAACCATTTAAAAAAGTTGGGATATGTTTTTACATATTATCATTACTACCTGTTTAATTAATAAATGATGATATCCCCTACTAAATCTCATTAATTTCCCAATAATCCTTTATGTACACACATTTTCATGCAAAAAATATTATAAGATTGCATTCATTATTCATGTTTATTCACTGTCACATTCCATCCTAGAACTAAAAATTTATGAATATGTTTTTACATGTACCTATTAAATAAAATTTGAAATTCATTTTACGATAGAACCTAGTATCTACCATCAACCCATTTTTTGAATTTTTATGTCACGTCGTTATGCATATGAAATATCATCATGATTTTCTATGCCAAATTTTTTTAGTGAATACCATACCCATTTCATATCAAGGGTGTTAAATAATGTACACATATTCTTATTTTACATAGTATATACCAATATTTATTCCACACACTGTGATTTTTGAAGAAAATATGATGAAAAATGAATCGATGTTGTATGATATATTTGGCACATTTAAACATTAAAATGAAACGATTGTGATGGGTGAGAATGAAATTATATTTCACTCCATTACATTAGGTATTATTTAGTATCATGATACAACATGTTGGGAGAGGGTGTGAACTAGATTACATTATGGAACTTTTTTCACCATGATTTATTGTAGGTTTGTCCTTGACCTATGATTATGATGATGTGTTTTAATTAGCTTCCAAATTTTCCATATAATGATTATAATGTTATATTAGTACTCATTTTTCATGTTTTTGATTCATACTATTTTTATTCCCCATTGATGTTCCTATTGTCAACCATGTATCGACTTATGTTATTTTTTTTCCAATACTTGGATTTATAGCTCATCCATTTCTTTTGATTCTATTTAGGTTACCCAGCGCAGCCTTAAAGGAAATGTATTTTCATAATTTGGTTTTGGACGATTTCAATAATTTTATTGGTATTATTTTCAAGATGATATTATATGTAACTAATTACTAAATATTCAAGAATTCTAATTCATTCCAATTTTACTATTTTTAGTATAATATAATAAAACATTAACAAAATATTAATGATGATAAGTTATATTATATTCCACCATATCAAATTTTAGGTCCCTAATGTGCTTGTCAGTATAGATCATTTTCTCTATCTGAGAAGCATTTAAATTTTAATAGATATCATAAACCATTATTTTTATAAATTTCTCATGATCTGTTCCAAATATATTTTGTTCCCCTGCATCATCCCAATGAGTTGGAGTTCTACATTAATTCTTATACAATGCTCATATGAATCCATTTTAATAGTTTGTTGTAATTTATTAATATATGAAATCTTAGCCTATGGAATATTACGATCAAATACCACATTAAATAAAATTGAGAGGTGTATTATAATTTTCTCCTGTAAAAGAATAGTTTTTCCATTATCCATTATATTTTTTGTGATAATCCATGATGAAATTAAATTTAGTACTAAAAAATATTGATAAATTTCTTATAATTTAGATTTGAACCCTGGATCAGTGTTAGAGATGATGAAAAGTATATCGACATGAATCCCCACAACATATTTCAAATTTAACATGGAATGTTTTTTAAGATATAAATATTCTTGAATAGAATTTATGTGGCCAGCTTTAGTGAGTAGATCCACCAAAACCCGTATTCCACTATTTTTGTAAAGTATTTGGGAGACTGGTGATAAAATCTTTAGTGACATTTCTCCATTTCCTAATGTGTATGTGAAAGGGATAAATCATTCCATTGGAATTCTGTATATTTTCATTAAAATTTTCACATTCCATAAAATGTGAGATATAATCTACAATCATCATCTTCATTTATTCCCACAAAATTTTTTCGGAATGATCATCACACATCTTGAATGATCATGGATATATAGTGAATGGGAGTCTATTTGATTTATCCAATAGCCCTTTTTTCGTATGTGATAAGTTAAAAGAACCTCATTCCAAACCAAATCACACCATCATTATTGATTTAAAAATAATGTAGCATTATTTACATTACTTATTTCTTCTTGTTTTGTATCTTCAAAAAGTTTATCTGTGCCTAATTAATCATCTCATAGTTAAATGGTTGGTAAATATTATAGAAATGGTAAGATTTATTCTGCTATATTATTATATCATGATCCACTATTCCCATATCAATGAATATATGGTATATCTAAACCCATGTCATGGATAGAGTATCATGTTCTTTATTACTAAGAGAATTATCTACTATTTTTACCTTTAAAATTAATAGTGTGTAGAGAAATATTTTTCTTCAATTAACACTAACAATATTACATGATGAGTTTTGATCTCCAAACTTATGAATAGTAACTTTAGGCACTTCTGATAAATATATATAATATATTTTACTATAGAGATAGTTCCACCAAATATTCAGTGTAAAGATGATAACTGGTAACTCAAACAAATGCATCATACATTTTTCTCTATTGATCATCAACTGTCGGGAAGTATAGGTTATCAATTTAACAATAAGAATTATTATTCAACCCGAGGTTTTCTTTGAAGAATAAATATATTAAAAAATCATTCTTCTCTTTTTGGTAGTATGAGTAAAAATACAATTATTACCATCTTATTTAGCTCCTTAAATGATTCATTAGAGTCTTTTATCATAAAATATATGACTAGTGTTTTTGTTAGCATGGTTATCAAACAAGACAATCATAATAGACATTCAAAAATGTATGTAGTACTATGATCAACCTAAAAAATAATATATTTCCATAAACATAGTGGGTATTTTCCATTACACAATTTCCTTTTTATTTGAACGGTTCATATAAATTCCCACCCTTGTGATCATGTTACCTAATAATATTGATTTCTTCATCCAAAAGTCACAATTGATAAACTTATCTAATATTATCACCTAAAATAATTTCAATTATGAAATCCATATATATTTATCCTCTTCCTCATTAATATGTATGAAAATGAGAATATCATAAATAAATACTTCCAAAAAAATTCATGTTAGTCTATAAACACAACAGTAATAAAATACATGAATATCTTAGGTTAATTAGAATGTATGAAAGGAATCACATTGAAATCCTTATACCCATACCTTAATAAAAGAAATTCTAATTATGAATTTTTTTATCATCACCATTAGTTGATGATATCAAAAATGATAATCCATAATTTTGGAGTATCAGCCACATAATAGTATCTCTAACAAGTCATAAATCATTATATGATGATAAATTTTCTATATAGGGATATTCATGAGATCTTGTTAATCAATGAAAGTCTACATTGATCCATACTTTTTATTTTTAATGAGTACTTGTGCAGTCCAAGGTGTTTCATTAGTATGTATAACTACTTTCCAAAATTCTCTTATAGATTCTTCCTTAATTTGTTTTGTTCAATCAGGTACATCATGTTGGGTAATTGGGAATATCTTATTCGATCTAGGTATAATCTATATATGGAACACTTCCACATTTTCTAGGATAATTTTGGTTAACTCTTCACGAAATACATCTCTATATTCCCCAAAAATGGAAATTTCATACAGGTTGACACCTTCTATTCAGTCAACAATTTGTATGAGGTATTCTTATTCACATTGTTCCAAACCTCAAAATGATTATGGGTTTTAAAATTTATATTCAGTATCATTTGTGAATTTTTAGAGGAGAATCAAATGGTTCTAAATATGAATATAATTTACATTTCATGATAGTGGATGTGTTCTATATATAATGAGATCTAATCTATGTTGTTGGAACTGTAAAAATGAGTCCAATAATGAACCAAACACCATGTAACCTGATCAAAATTAATTTTCTATTAAATTGGATTATATTTTTCTAGTATTATAGCCCAAAAACAATTATAAATTGTATGTTAGGGTCATTTTATGATTGACTTCTAAAAAAATCAATCCATGGAAATTTTGTGACAATGTAAGGAATTTTTTTCCAGATTCCAAAAGTATATGCAACCACTTTGTTTCCATGCATAATAGTGCCTGGAAATATGTAATGATAGATTCATTTGAGTTCCCTCAGTGTGAATGTGTATCCGAGTGACATATAAAAAAGAAATAAGTTTTGTCAAAATGAATAATCTCATGCATGAAACCCCCATCGGGAATTAACTTCACTCACCAAATACGATGCCAATCCATCCCTTCTGGAGACTACCACCCTGGAAATGGAATGATCATCATGGAAAATTACATCCATGATTTAAATATTATGATTCATCAATATAGAATATAAATTTACATTTATGATCACCCCCTTCTTCTGCAAGGTGATCCAGATGTCAAACATCCTCTCTGCAATTCAAAAGTCTTATCAATCGCAATATCATGAAAACATGGAACCCTCATTCTAGATAACATGAATGATAGGCTCCCATTGGTTACAACACTGTGTGAGACAAAAATTGTGTAATCCTCACCCATATTCATTTAACCATGTTGGGTGGGCATAATGACTCCTCTTGCTTGTGGCCCATGACCTTTCTCACAATGAATCCTTGTCACAACCCATCATGTGCGCAACCCATCTTTATAGCATCCCATATTTCATTTAACTTATCTTTATCAACACCTAGATTGCACATAGTCCCTCTTCTTCCTAGATAAAATTACACTAAAGAGTGTTCAATCATGTTCCCAGTAGTTCATAAATCATTTAATGCTCCCTAACACCCCTCCTCAAGATCACTGTTGGGTTCCGGTACTGCTCCTTTGACCTGGAATCAATAATGTTTTCACTATTCCCATAAAAATGGATAGTACCTCCATGAATTTTTTTTAGGTTTGATGACATATTCTCTTCCCCATTTACATGGAACAGACATCCACCCCTACTACACTATGATTCAAGATACACCTCTACTCCACCTGATATTTCTATTGTCGACCTAATCCCTTTTCTCCCTTTCATGTGTCATGTGATTATATTATCTTCTATAGTTCATAGTTTATGTTTAGTTGATCTATTCCTTATAAAACCACTCAAACGTCAACATGTGTCTCTTATAGCAGGTTGTTCCAGAATGGGTCCCTCTTTTGTATGTTCTACAACATCCATTACTATGTTTCTTCCATAAAATAGTCCTCACTACACTAATTTAAAAAATATAATACCCTATAATTCATGAATAATATTCCTTATGCATAATGTGTAATATTCATGATGTAATGATCATGACAAGATATTCGTTAGTCCTCAATACATGACTTAAATCTATAGTATATCATATATAGAAAATATTTGATTATTCACATGACACAGAAGAGATGACTTATCCCTCAAGAATAATATCTCAGATTACATGATCATTAGATGACCACAAAACATTAACCATCAACCTCCCCAATAGGTTTATTCCCCTACCATATTCCTCGATCCAAAAACAAGTTAAGAATCCCTCAGAATCGACCTAAATAATGTGAATGAGAATCCATAGATTGCATTCCACACATGTAAACATTCTACTCTTGAGTATCCCCCATGGGATTCCATAATTGGTGAAATCCCCATTAATAATCATCAACCCATAAAAAATATTTATTCCCTCGTAACCTGACATGTGCAAGAAATAATCGGAAGCTTATTGCATAATCCCTGCACAATACATCAATTCAAATGATATGAATGTTTAATTGTACATCATTAAATGAACATGGTATTTCCTTGAGAACTAACATTTGGAAGAAACAGTGGATTATCTTTTGAATAATCCCAAACTATACTCACCCAAAGGGAATACCTCCTAAGGTATTACCAAACCATGTGCTCCACATCCATTTGCCATGTTTTCAAGTCTAATCAACAACTCTATTTTTTGAACTATTTTATATTTGACTCCTAGAAAATTTAGATATGTAGGAATCATCAATGGGGAATTCACTCATCACCCCAAAAATCAATAAAATCCATTCAATCCATGAAATATATCCAAAACAATCCGGATTTTACCAGTGTTATCATATCCTGGTGAGATCATTCCATCCACCAGGGTTGATCCTATTTGTAAGCATCATGAACAAGATTTATGCTCCTTGTATCACTCAGGTATCTCCCATGGGTAATATTCATACAATCCAACCAATATAACTCCTCTATTTATGAGAATATTCAATGAATAATCCATGTACCATCCATCAAACTATGTGGAATTCAATCCCTATCTTCCATGAAGGGTATGTGGGAGGACACTCTGAGGTTCAATCCTGACCATCATTAAACCTCAGTGACCCCCTCTCAAGGGTGCACCTATATGATCTACCTCTAATGGGAGTCCCAATAAAAACATATATACGATGTTAAAACACATATATACATATATGTTGAATTATGATACATCCATCATTAAAATATTCAGGTACTTCTTCCTATCGGTGAACATACCTGACCTGCCTCAATGGTGTGTGCAAATAATCTATCTCTATAATATACTAAATCATGGATCTATATGTGTTAGGAGTATTAATCCATACATTGGTAAAACATTTAGGTATTTTCTCTTATAGAAGCACCTCTGTGATCGACCTCCAAGAGGTGTCAGAATCATCCATCTCGATAGGATGTTACTCCCAAGATCATCCTCTATGGGGATTTCTAATCTACCCATCTTTAAAACATCATGGTAATCCTACTTAGGGATTAAATTCCTTGATATTACTCCATGGAGAATCCAAATCATCCAACACTATTGGATTATAAATCCATAGACCCCTTCTATAGGGCGTTCTATTTCATCCATCGGTGAAACATTCATGAAATTCCTCACAGGGACATACCTCCATGATCCACCTCTATGGGTCATCTCGATCACCTGTCCCTATAAGAAATTAAACACAAGATTATAATCCATGTGTAATTCAATTACATCAATCCAAAAACCATTCAGGTGATCCTTCAACGGGATGTTCCACCATTATCAACCTCTAATGTGTACTATGATCAGCCAAATATTCAATTACCAATGATGTTAAACTCTCAACTTGTTGCATATTGATACCTCATTCTAAACTTGAGATTTTTGATGTGAACAAATTAGTTGATGTGCACTAATGACGACATCTACCTCATACTAAGAATATGATTTCTGAGGTCAATTCCATTTATTTTATACCTATGGAATCAGATACCTCATGAATGATATGGGATGCATTGGGTTTCAACACTGAAGATCCCTCTATGAGATCCCCTCCCCAGAGAAAGAATACTAGAAACCAATGGTCCCATCATCTAGATATTCCATTGATTCCCAATGTTACTACTCTTCTGACTAAATGTTTTTTCATTTTCAAGACCCATTTGAATGAATGGGAAAAAAAGTAGTATACGTAACTACTATCAACAAAGAGATGACATCATGAATTAGTTATACAAACAAAATTTATGGTTTGAGGGATACCCATCCTAGAAGATAAATTTTAAGGATGAATCAATTGAAGGGGAAAATGAAATTTTATCCTCCAAATTCAATCATGGAGACAACATAACAATCCATGTTCGTGAGGTCCACCCACATTTAAAAATTTGAAATGTGGGGAAATAATTATGATTCACCCTAAAGATGTGCACGCCAACTGTGAAAAATAGTCAAAAAAATAGTTAACCATACATGAACCACATCTCCTTCAACTGTGAGATGATAGAGAAAGTTGGGAAATTTGAGGCATCACCCATCTATATCCTCCCTCCATTATATAAAAGATAATGATTTACATTGGGAGAGTAAATACATAGGGAAATCATCTCTAAAACAACATCATCTCCATCATGGGTAGCGTATGGGGAAACCACCCTATACTCTATTGGCTCCTCATAGACACTGACTCTATCATCATCCACATAAAGAGAAACCATCCTCATCTCCACATTCTTGTCAATAATATTTCTTCCTTATAGGTATTTCTTTGTTGAAACAACCCCATGAATCAATCGACTCATTTATAATATAGCCACCATGATGGTAATCATAGGGGGAAACCAAGTCTGATGCTATAATCTCTTCCTCGACAGCACGACCAGCATGCTCCACATTGGGGGAAACCACCCAATGACTCCCTAATTTTGTCACCGATGTGGCTTCCCTCATGGGTTGCATAGTGGACAACCACCCCAATGCCATTGGCTCCCCACTAAAACTATCAACTCTTGGGTTATGCAGGGTGCAACAATCCCCCAACTCCATTGACTCCTCACTGACTCTACCACTTTCTTAGGATGCATTGGGGGAAACTAACCCATCACTCCATCTTCTCCTCATCAACACCACCCCCTTATATTCCCCAAAGGGTGAATCCACTCCTAACTCAATCATATCCTTGTTGACTCACCAACCAACCCGAATAGGGATCCACCGTGTTTCAATTATAAACCATTTCAGAGGTTCAATCTACATTTGTATTGATTTCATATAGGTCCCTCTGATTTTCACAATCATCCATTACAGAGGACCTCCATACACATCCATCTATGTAATAGTGGTCCTCAATGATTAATTGATCTTCAATTACAAAGGCCCTCCTCTAACTTTTATTAATAGAATATATGTATTCCATATCACCATCATTATCCCTTCAGAGGTCATATATCTGCTTCTATCCACAACACATAGGTCCTATACATCCCCATTTGTATCCATTTTGGTGTTCATCCACTCACTTAAATCAATGGTATGGATGTCCTCCCTATTCCCACCATCATCGATAGAAGATGACCTCTAGGAACAACTATATGTGGAATAATGGTCCTCCTCATCCCCACCATCATTCGTTATAAATGTCCTACATACACTAATATCAATGAAAAATAGGTACTCCTAATCACCACAATAAGTAATTGTAGTTCCCCTCCCTGAACCATCATCAATGACATAGAGGTCATCCCTATCACTACTAGCTACCATTATATAGGCCTTCCCTACACTATTAACAATTGTATGAAGGTCCTCTCATTCACCACCACTTTTCATTGCGAAGGAACCCCATAAACCACCATAAATGGAATTGAGGTCCCCTTCATCGCCACTAGTATCCATTGTCCGGGTAGTCACTCAACTTGCATGAATGGAAAAAGGTCATCTCGTGCACCAATGTTGGACATTGTGAAGGTCCTCCCCTCATTTCCATCAATTCCACAGAGGTCATCCCACATAACCTATATAAGCTATTGAAGAGGTTCCACACACACTTCCTTCAATGAGATGAAGGTCCTCCCCATTCCCATAATTATATAGTATTGAGTTCCTCCCCCTAGATCCATCAATAGTCATGGAGATCATCATATTCACCATCACCAGTCTATGGGGAGGTCCTCCCGACACCATAACTATCTAGGATGTTGGACCTCCTCATGACATCATCAACCATTATGGATGTACTCTCAATTAATCTAATAAATTCGGTCATAGTGGTCCCCCAATTCTGAATTCATGAACTTCAATGACTAACCAACACTAGTGGAAGTTCTATCATATCACTGTATTTATTATACAACATTGTGAGATATTATTATAGGCTTCAATGACTTTCAGTATTCATTTATTCTCTAAATTTATGATCCATTAATACATGACTGTAAGGCTTCATCTCCCCATAAAAGCAATGCTCTAGGCTTCCATGCCTTTTGTGATATATTTCCCCATAAATCCCATAGTATAGAATTTCATTCCTCTTAGAAAATAATGATGCACCAAACCAATTTTCTAAGATTCCACCCCTTCCTATAACAAAAAACCCCGTCAAACTATCATTCTAGGATTCTGATCCTTTAGGTATCCATTTTCTCATCGATTTAATGATCCATGACTCAAATACTTTATGGCCCTATCACCCAGTCGATCCGACATTTCAAGCTTCCAAACCCCCTCGGATTGATTCAAATATCTATATGAAATTATAGGATTCCCGAACTCTAGGGATCTTCCACCCATCAATGTGATTTTCTAGTCTTCCACACCTTCAATAATTTATCTCCCTATCAAACCAATTTTCTTGACTCCACTCCCATTGGGCTCCTTCGCCTCATCATTAAGACGTTCCAGAATTCCTTGGCATCAGGTCCCCACCCCCCATCAAGTTGAAATATTAGTAATCTATGCCTCTAGTGCTCCAGCACCCCCTAAAACAAGCTATTATCCCTAGTCCATTCGATCTAGATCCAAAATATTAGAGTCCCTTCCCACATTGGCATATACTCTCCCTACTACATCTTCCCAAAAACCACATAAGTGCCCCCTATGATCCTAACACCAACACATGCAATATTCCCAATGACATATCTCATCTCACACATAAATACCATATTCTCCTACACACGAAGAATATTAGGGTATATCCATATGTAGATTCCCACCTAATTCTTATAGAACGAAAATCATCAAGAATGAATTAAAGATGACTATCCCCTTCCCAATTAATCCTTTAAATTGTACATACTATTTTCATAATGTTATACTATACAACCACCATAGTATTGGGAATACAATTTTAAAATTTTGGAAAAAAACGTAGTCACAAGATGACTGATTGAATGCTATTTTGGTCAAATATATGATACCTAAAACAACAACAACCATGGTCAAAGATATATGACCTTAAATGAAATCAAATTCTCATCCTAATCACATAATTGTAAATTGTATGATGATATATCCTTATTATGTTAAATTAAACTATGATTCTATCATCCTCAGTACACAATGTTAAATAGTAGCCTTACCGTAGCTGGAGATCCCATGATTACTCATATTCTATTCTTGAGATGAATCCACATCACCATTTCATGATGTAAAAATAGACAATCCCATGAACTCCCATATGATAGAGAACAATATATTTGGTTATTTTCCACTATCATTCCAAATTCAAGAACTACATCAGGTCCCACATCATGGAGAGGGGGTTCTACTCCATCTATTAGATATGCGTCATTGACATTCTCAAATTCACTATTGTGTTGAACCTATAGTGTTGTAATCTACATTAAAAATATTCTAATCCATTTCCATTATATTTGAATCACATTTTTGATCCCCATACTCATACATGGCAAAAGGGACCACTGATGGTTTTTACACTTACCAAAATAGATTTCCTACCATCTTTGGTCAACACCCTAGATACAATGAATATCCTTTAGAGATTGTCCCATGATTAAATCATGTTTATTGTTTCCACCTTATTAGCTTATCCACAACCTATGATATATGATTTGGATAACACATTTTGAATGTGGTAACTTTTTGCCCTCCATAATCATGCCAACCTCATTGTTTTCTGGGTATTGGGCATCAGGATTCACAGTTCCACCTCCTTCTATTTTGGTGGAACTCCATAAAACATTGAGATAACCCTTAGATGATCTATGTTTGTGGGGTAAATAAATTAGTTTCGTTGGTACATTCATTATGTGACATATTCTTTCACCCACTTTGTGCTTCTACATGTCCAGGAAATCACCTTACCACTCATAGTTCCTCACACTAAGCATATATCACATGGGATTAGGAGTATCGATTGGATGTGTA
This sequence comes from Viscum album, assembly GCA_963277665.1. Taxonomy (NCBI): domain Eukaryota; kingdom Viridiplantae; phylum Streptophyta; class Magnoliopsida; order Santalales; family Viscaceae; genus Viscum; species Viscum album. The sequence continues at coordinate 1,387,158,962 of OY728126.1, read as the reverse complement.
CCCATATAGTCATGGTACATAAGGAAACAAACCATGATAGATAAACATAAACAATTATCATGGTTTCAAACTCTATATCTTTAAACTAAGTGCCATTGGTCCAGGAAACATGACCTAATTTATTATAAAAAAATTGATTTCCTTTATCCAGTGTACTATTTTGGGCCTTCATCCCCTCTTTGGGAACCCAATCCTTAAGTAAAGGTATAATACCAATTCCAGATGTTCCCCATTGATATGTCCAAATATCTTATGGTGTGAATCATAGAGTGTTTGTTTCAACAGGGACACTCCCCATTCTATCTCCACACTTTGACACTTCGTCGTTTAGGATTACCATATCCTTTTAAGTCATTAGTGCCATCATGAAAATGGTTCATGGACAAAATGGAATACCAACAATTGTGGGAAACCCACTGAATGAATATTTTTTAAATAACAGAAAATACTATGTTTAAAACAATCTATGATTTCAATTGTATGTTTTATCTACCAATCTCTGGCTGGTGATGTTGTGGACTTGTATTTCAATAATTTTCAATAGTGGTACTTGCTGCTCAATTTACCATTTCATTAACCAGATATATATAGTATTGGATTACATGTCTCCCAACACCATATGTTTCAGTAGAACATTAAAACCACAGTGTTTCCCCGTCATGCATTTGTGCACATAATGTGGGAATGTTAGTGTCATTGGGATTTTTTCACCCAAAAATCTCTTTCACTTGATGTGTTAATCCATGTTATAGGTAAATCCTCAAACCAATCCCTAGTTACAACATAGATAATGATTTATGTGGGATTGGGTGTCTTGGTAGGGTTTCTACCCATATAGAGTAGTTTCACAAAATCATGGGTCCAAAATCAATGACATTAAACTACGTGTTCATTTCCAATGTGCATGATGTTAAACATTGTACTTGGAATAAACACCCTGACCATAAACTATGATATTCAATTTTCTAATATTTGATTCCTTATACTAACATCTATCACATGGTCCATGCATCTTGAGCTTGACCTTTTTTTAAAAAGGTATGATATCCACGACTTTAAACATGGAATCATAGTCTGATCATAATTAATTTATACTATGTGAGATCCTTCATGAGAATGTGTGGTGTGGTATCAGACCTTGTATTTCCTCTTTCTTGGAGACTGAACTTCATCACTATAAACTGAGAGTACGAGTTCTAGAATATGACATTAAATAGTGCTTGAGTATCCTCTATTGTGTATTGTGTGGTGTGAGTCTCCTAGGTCCTCATACATGCAGGGTTACTCATTTCATGCCACACATATCTCTTTGGATTGATATTCTCTCCCATAGGACTCAACTTTTAAACCATAAACTAATATAAAACTAATGGTCTAGGATCATTGACCACAAAAAAATTCCATGTTTCAAGAATATTAGAAGCATCTTATAGCCAAGTCCAAGATCAACGTACTTAAAATAGAATTTCAAGACCATAAATCATGAGATTAAACTATACACCAGTCATTATTGGGACAATATGGTGTGTCAAATTTATATTTATCGTTATTTACATTTTTTTGTACCTATCAAATCATTCAAATTACTCTAGAATCACCTCTCACCCTTGTGACTTTATTTCATTCTGATAAATTAAATTACAATTGTCGTCCTTGATGCAGTAATATAAACTACATAAAAAGTTTTGTTCTTACCAAAAGACATTAAAACGAAAGGATCAGTCCCACCAGTTAACCTTAAACTGTGAAATTATCATTCAGACCATAAAATGATTAACTATAGAGAGTCCATGTCCTAGATTCAGAACAGTAAACCATGTAACAATTATTGTTCTAGTAGCACTATAATAAATTTTATAACACTATGACATTAAAAATATAGAGGATTCCTCCTTTGGAACATCTCACATACCATGTAATACTCAATAACTACATACCTCATTATTTCTATCTAAAAAAGATACATATCAAAACCTAGATATTCCATCCTAATTAATCCTCTAACAAAAATAGTACTATAAAAAATCATCCCTCGCAATGTATGGGTTCATCATACGCCATAATATTTCCATAAAAAAATTGTGTGGATTGGTTCCTTCTCTGGATGGAACCATTATGACCCATTTATCACAATTCATTGGAACATATGTGATGATACTTCTTCACATCATGTTACCCTCATCGTAGTCACAAAATTATAAACTATTAACCTAGTTCAAGAATCACAATGTTAAACAGTATGGAATCATCATTAAGAATTTGTATGTGGTGAACTGGCATCATTGCTCATCATCCCAATAAGGTTTTTTTATCACACCATGTTAAAATTTTCCCATTTGAAGCGATCCTTCAATTTGTTAATAATCATAACCTTAAACTAATATCCACCTATTTTTTTGCAATGTTATATTAAACTATTGACAACGATACATAATATATAATATTAAACTATGATACCATATCCAAGAATCATGTAATTAAACTATATAAAATTTTTCCCTAGGATGTTTCAGGTGGTTTTTTGCCTCATTGGTCTCCATTCACGTCAGGCTAGTCCAGAAACTGCACTACACATTCCAATTTGAGACATTCCCAACATCATGATCTAAACAAAATGACCATAAAATAATATCCTCAAAACAAGAATCAAAACATTACTCTATGTGTAGGGTTTTATGGGAATATAGAATGTGGAATTGGGCCTATTTTCCCGTCAATCTCATCTAGTTCATCAGTCCACTGCACCACCTTAACCATTTCGAGAAGTCCCTCCCAAATATAAAAAAATCTATCACAATAATATGATATCCCGAGGTTATGAAACAAGACCATAAACTATTTTTAGAAGGGTACAGTGAGTTTAAATTATTTACATTCCCAATAGACCTAATTGTATTACATTATACTACATAACCTACCATCTTTAGTTCACAACACTAAACTATGATTCAACCCCAAACATAATCAAGATTACTCCTACTAGTAGATTATTTTTACACCATTTTGAATTTGGGATCCATCATACTATATGTGTGGGGTGGTAAAAATATTTTACCCCATGACCCGAACATGGGAGTCCCCAAGATTACTGAGGATGCCTCATATTTCCTCGTCTGTGAGGGTATCTCCCTACCAATTTGAGATTCTTACCACCCAATGTTATATAACTTTGTGTAACTGATTCTCATCTGTATGGGTTACGTACATAGTGATTCCAAAAATTATCATCTATGGTTTCATCAAGAAATTAATTAAATCCATCATCCCCTTTGCCCCATAATTTGTGCAAGAATTTATACCATAAACTAGTATCTATTGTCCATTAAGTACGACCATAATGAATTTGAAAAATATGTGTTTCAATAACAGTTTCTGATAAATCGCATTGGGGTACCTGAATGCATTGTGGAATGGAACCTAGAATGTTCAATTAGACATGAATATTTACACATATTATTTCCATGTTTTGATACTTTCTCAGTTTTTATTTACATTATATTTCAAATCTATATTTCCTCTTAATGGTGATGGTACAAAGAATTTTTTTCTCACCTCCCATTCTAGGAAAACGTGATAAAGGATCTCTGGTAGATAAATGTTGATCCTTTGTTTATATCTTGGTCAATAGTTGATCTTACATTTCCTCACCTGATTCTTAACTAGTATAGTTGTGTCCCATGTGATTCGAACATCATAAATAGTTGATCACAACTCACCAGTCAGACCTATATGTAGGCATTTAAGGAATTCATTATCTCATTTCCACCTACCTATATCTTGGTGAAGTTTCAACACCCTTGAAGTCCCACGTTCATGCATTTTCACATGTTTAGTAAGTAGGAATGTATCAATAGATATTTATAAACTATATATATCTTCACCCCTATCATGCTCTCTCAGGTTTCATGGAAACCCCATTACAACTCATTTATTCCCATAGCAAGAATATCTTGCATGGTATTTATATTTTTGTATGGGTGTGTACCTATGTGGTTGATTTCTCAAAAGAGATCCTTGGTCCAAGAATTATGGCTTTATATTTTGTGACAAATTTCTAATCTCTATGACTTAGTATAGGCATATTATTATATGAAACATGAACAAATACTATAGGTGACCCACCCATTATTTTTTTCTCATTGAAGTGACTCTTGTCATGATACCCTTATCTCCACCAACACTCATGGTTTGATTGATAAAATTATTGTTTGTTTGCTTCATCATCAATATAGTATTCTAAAATAAAACTTTATCTCATGCAATCAACATGGGATACCCTATTGATCAGACATGAGGATGAAATATTTTGTGTCCTTTCACATATTAAATAAAATAATCAACCACCCACTAAAATGATGTTAAATTGTGAGATGATTCTCGATAACATGATATTAAACTATTCAATTCATCTTCAATACTAATTGAAGTTAAAATTAATGTCCATGTTCCTCACCATATTACATAAAATAGAGTATTTATCTTCATTCTTTATGATGTAAAATGTCATATAATTTTTTGTCTTTTCCTTAGACACGTTCACTCGATGAAGTTCATCTACCTCATTGATAATGGTCATCCAACTGTCACTCATCATCTGAGATGACTCTCATCCATTAAGATGAGTATAAAAATTCTATAAACTAGTATGTTTACATAAATTTTATATATGACATGATGTAATTATTATAATAGTGATTGAATCCATTATAACATTCAATCACACCATTCCCATGTTTTTAATGCGCCAAATTTTCAACATCATTCTCTTCCATGAAAAAAGGGGCCCCCTAACGATTTTTTCTCGATCCATTTTGGATCACCTAATTCATAGGGCCAACATCCTGTAAAACATAAGATGAAAATATGACAATGGTTCTATGATTCAATCATGGTTAGAATAGGAAAATCATTTTTTTGTCCCCATTCTAGGATAATTGCATCGATGCTATGTTTCTAACATGGTCAATAGTTTTTTTATATCTCCATGACACACCCATTGTGTTCCATACTTCATGAACTGTGATTAAAACACCCCATTTATTTTTATTTGGTTAGAATTATATTCCTGTAGAGTTATCCAATTCACGTACTAGAGAATTCTAGAGAAGAAAGTCGGCTATGATGAATTCATCATTCCCACAATGGAGTTTCTATTAAAGACAATACCAATGTTGATATATGTCCAATTACAATCCCAACACATATTCTATTATTTGGATCTCTCATAAAATTAAATGATAATCTATTTTATCTGCATTCCCAAACAGATAATGACTCACAAGTGTTAAGATATTAAGTTGGTAGTTTTTTAAATTCGATCAATATATAGTGAGTCCTGAAGTATTTTTTTCCCATAGAACGTTCTTAAAACCCTGATCTGATATAACTCTTCATTCTCATTGGAGCCTATTCTAGGGGGGGGGTGCAATGGTATTCACTTTAAAAAAAGAAAAATGAATTTTCCAAACAACATGTAACCATATCGAATAGCATGTCTTGTTCCTCGTGTTTTGATTTGACTAGTTGTATAGTCCGGACATAGTTATAGATCAGAAATTACAGCCATTGTAAATAAAAATGATGAAATTGGTAATAAAAGGGAATTATTTGTAAATTTATAGAAATTATTATATAATTCCCAATGATGTGTAAAATAAAAAATCATTTATTCATGTGGGTTGAGAAATAAAGTTGATGCGGGTTTCTTTAGAGTCCCCCATTCCAAATTGAAACCCAAATCCCATGCACAAAAGAATGAAACCTTACATTTTTGAATGAAATCTTTCATGAAATCCCCATCATGAAATCATCATGTGATCCAAATTAAATTTCAAACCTTACATTGTTTACAAGAATGTCAGGGAAAAGGAAGGAGCTACATGGGAGATTCTTTCTGTGATTTGAATCTTTTGTTCTATCAAAAAAGACTTCATCTATATATTGAGGGACACACCTTTTTTTAGGGGATATGGAGGTCGAAATAACTCTTCGAAGCACACAATGATGATCATTCACTACATCATGAAGGAATGGAACCATCAACATTGATATCATGCATGATAGGTTCCCTATGATTCCTCCCTTTATTGGGCCCATATTTTGGTAATCCTCTCCCATCTTCCTTCAACGCATGTCTGGTTTTCACAAATACACTTATTCTGTGAATGAATGACCATGAACTCAATCCATCTCATGTGAATCACTTATTGAACATAGAACATATCAATCAAGAAAATAATGTTTTTATACAATATTTTATTCAACCCATCATCTATACAGACATTGTTATGCACAACACAACTCAGACCCAACAATTATCAGACATGCACCCACTACTCTATACAGTGAGTTATGCACCTGGTACCCATTCTCGAGATCACATATAAGATATGTTCACAGGCCTCCGACCCAACCCCTTCACTACCATCACTATCCACCATGAATAATGTATAGAGATAGCTCCAAATTACTAGGATACGTTTACAACATTTTTTTCTTGCTCCATTATATGATCCCAATATCAACCCCTGAAATACAATGATTCGATATACTCATATTCAACATATTGATATAGATTGAGTCAACCTACATCATTTAGTCCCCTTAATATTCCATAATTTCAGATTCTATCCTATAGTTCCTCAGTTACATTGAGTCGAACCATTCACCATGTAAATCCTCAAACCTCATCACAAGGCACCTATGCCAGATTAAACAAAAGAGGTAATCTCCTGTTTAATTATGTCACCATCCATTACTATGTGTCTTCAACCTATTGTTCCTCACTTAATGAATTTAAACTGTATCATACCCTTTCATTCAGGAATATTATTCCTTATTCATAAACTGTATGATGCCACATGCCGTGATCATGAGATGATATTCCGTAGTCCTTAATACTTTTATATAAATTGTAGTATACCCTATAAAAAACATAATATTCCACCAATGACACATGAAAGATTACATAGGTATTATGAATAATATTCATCTATCCATGATCATGGGATGACCACCAAACAACATCCATGGGCCTCCTTATCATGAATAATCCCCTACCATATACCTCAACCCACTTGTGAGGCAAGAATCACTCATGATTCGACACGAGGAACATGAAAATGATGCCAAAGAGTGCACGACCCAGTCGTATAATTTTCCAATTAACCCACATGGATCCTCGAGCTTATATGTATGATCCAATTATACTTCATAGCCCATTTTTGTATTGACATCCACTCATGACATAACATCAGTAAGAAATAAAATCTATATCATTACATAATCCATGCACACTCTATTTACTCACATGATGTTAAATTATAACCATACTTGATGCTGTGAATATCGTATTCCCTCATAACCTGAAATGAAGAAGACACACAAACCGATATTACGTGTAAGACCCAGCTATACTCACCCAGTGTGAATCCCTCATAGATTAAGACTAAACCACATGAACCATGTCTATGGGAATCCTCCGTAGATGTAAGACTCATTGTACTTTTACTCACTATGAAATGTTTAAAACCTAGCTGATTATGGAATGAATGAAGCTTCCTTATAGTCCACACCCATCACACCAACAATTAATCTTTTCCGTCCACTATATCCACATCCATGGTGATTTTTCTCGGGATTCCATATCCTAGTGTCATTAGGCAATAAAACATGGTAGCCCCTATGTGTCAGCCTAGTCCACATCATTTTTTCTCCTAGTAGCACTCGAGAAGCTCCGTTGCAAAATCCCAACACCATGAATAGAAGATAAATCCTCTTGTGAAAGAAATATTCTACAAATAGTTCACATACCATACATAAAAATATGTGTGTTTAGTTTTGTACATTCTGAAAAGTATATATAATATGCCACATTGATGTACATTGTTGTAGGAAGCCATGGGGCCCCCCTTAACGGTTCACATCAATGATCAGACTCTATGTGGAATACCATTCATCTCCCTCAATAGGACATTTAAACTATGAACCTCCTCTATAGTGTATTTGGATTAAAACATCATTAATCCATTTAGGTACTACATCCACAGGATGAACCTCTAAGATTCTTCTCCACGTGGTGTCATGATCATTCATGTATATTGGATGTTAAAACCTAGATCCACCTATATGGGTTTTTTTGATCCTTCCATATATATAACATTCATGTATTTGTTCATATGGATATATATCCATGATCCACCAATATAGGGAGTCCTGATCATCCATCACTATATTATGTTAAACCCTAGATCCACGTATATGGGGATATATGATCCACCCATCAATAATCATTTCAGATAACACCTCATAGAGATGCACCTCTATGATCTACTTCCACAGAGAATCACCATCATCGGTCTCTATATAATGATAAATCTCATTTCCACCTTTATAGTACATTCCTAAACATCCATCAGTAAACCATTCAGGTACTCAATTCAAGAGATGTACCTCCATGATCAGCCTACATGGGGAATCCTGATCAATCGTCTCTATATGATGTTAAATCCCGGATCTTCCTTCAAGGGGTGTTATGTTTCATCAATCCATCAAAATTTTAGTTTACCCTTTCTAGGGATGTAAATCTTTAATCCACATATAATGGGTGTTCTAATCATCCTTGTCTTCGTCTCTATATGAAGTTAAACATGGATCTTATTTCATACTACTGCTTAATTCATAAAATGGTATTCTTAGGAACAATACCATGTAAAATTTTAAATTATGTATTTTTGGAGATCGTGCTAACATGGGAGTCATAAGTTTAATTATTTGGAAGGTATACATATGCAATCATATACTTAATTGTCATTAGAGTATGCCTTGGGTTCTAAACCTAATAAGACTTTATGAGATGCTAAACCAGGAAGAAGAATGCATGTGATTTATATTCCTTGCATCTTGATATTCATGTGATGACCAACCTAACTACAATCCCGACTGACGTATGCAACCCTATAAAGACCCTTTGGAATTTATAGATATTATCAGCATAATTCACTTGCATCCATTAAGAAATGACACAAGGAATATGTTCCAAGACCATACATAACTATTTCAGGTAGACCTTGACTAGGAGACCACTTCTTGGGAGAAATCCAAAAAATGAAAAAATGAAATACGATCATCCTTTTTTTTTTGAACATTCATAATACATCACTGATGAAAGTGATGAATATAACCCAAAATTAGATTAGAGGAATGTGGGGTAACAAGATATCTCATCCATGTAACTCTGTGGAGATGCCTGACCACACCCTCATGAATGTTTCTGAAACACACACCCAATATTACATCTAATTCTTCCAAGGGAAGTATTGTTAGATTCACTGGAGGGAATCAACCCACAGATTCTTACAAGAATATAGTCTTACACATGGGTTCTAATGATTTTAGAACAAGGTGTTTATATATATATATATATACATCAATGTATCTGGAATATGATTCAACTTTTAATGATAACATCCAAGATATAATGGAATGTGTAGAACCATAATTAAATAAATATCATTCCTCTCTTGAGGGAGTCAGAATTATACATTCTATAACATTATATTCAAGATATACTTTTTAATTAGTGACACAATAAGAATTCCATTTATATATAGTCTTTGATGGTTGTGGATGAATATCACCAACAAGGATTTGTGGTTTAGTGAACTAGCATGAATAGTAGACATTCTTCCTATAGTTTAAGATCTGAACCATTAGAGGTTTGTTAATATGTTTCAGAAATTCTTCTATTTGGTTGACTTGATTATTCATATATATATTTATCATTTGTTACTGTAATGGCCTTTTATCCTGAACACAATAATTCTTCATCCATTTGATTCAATTCACATGATTTTGATTACCACATTTCTATCATTTGGGTTTATGGATCATATTTTCTCATTTTAATTTTACCTACTAGATTAAAAATACATTAATATTTTAATATATCAATAAAAATGAGACCATTATCTGCACACCTTACCTAGATTTAAAGAAAATAGAACCAATTCTTCATAACTGACAAAGTTTCATTTAAGTAGTTCCTTTTTATGATGTAGTTTGAGAATTGTAATGAATATATCTATTTTATATCAATTATAGTAAAACCAAATGTGTATATTTTAATATATGGAATATTTTATTTGGATGCGATGACATATTCTCAATAATTTTTATTTTTCTCTATGAATTCTATCACCATATTTGTTTTATGTATTTGAGTGAAATTATTATTAGGAAATATTTATTTAAATTATTCCCACTCCATCTCTACCATTTAATACTTCAACCATGTGTTCTTTAAAAAAACAATCATTTGATAATAATTTCCATCTAATTGATATAAAAATAGTAAACATAACCTTCTATGAATAGAAGAGAACAAAAATATCTTATCCATTTAATTAACAAATAGTTCCACAACTAGTGGATTAGAATATCAACTAAATTTCAATGGTTATTGTCACATAATGGACTAAATGGCAATTTGATCCATTTTGGATGAAGGTGGATGTTAAACATGGGTCTAGGTATTATTCATATCCTCAAAAATACTAGTTAAGTATTTTTATAAACTATTGAACTATGTATAACATTTCATTGTGGATTTCTTTTAGTAAATAATTGCATTATACCTCAACTGGTTTTTTCCTTATTTCTATTGTTCCCATTATTTTCTGAAGTAATTTCTTTATCAAAATTAATGTATGCAATTCATGAATAAATAATTTATTATTTGGAATAATTATTTATAATATATTATATTATTGATCCATATTATTATCCTTATTCTAAGATAATGTGTCATGGATGCTTACATCTATAATTTCTTATCCCCCAAATTTTCCCAAATATATTATATTATAAATTCCCTATTTATCAACATTGTAACTAAGATTCCAAAAAAGATGCCTTACTTTTTCATACATTGATGATACATCAATTTTGTTATAAACAAAATAATTGAGAAAAAAATTCAGGATCATAAGTTTTTGTTTCAATGGAAAACTGGGCTCGCACATAACGTTTACATAAGAAAACATAAAAATAATTAAATATATTTTTTATTTGAAATTATAGAATCTATTTTTCTCCTTATAAAATATAATCACCTAAGGATATACATCAAATAAAGGATTGAACAGATTGACCATTATGTGGATGAATTAGGGGTATGATTCAGTATAACATGGGTGATAGTAATCAATATCAACATATTATAAGAATAAAAACACCATCAAGATCATGAGGGAAACATGTGATGATATCATTGAATGTGAAACTAAACTAAAATTAAACATAATGTTATAGTAGTCAAATAGAGAACATTGTTATCAACAAATATATCATCATGTAAAGTCATAACATATAATCATTATAATAGAATTATCATTATTTGCAAATATATAATCAGGTTCATGCATATTATACATTATATCATGAGATATAAACCATTACCTAATTAATTGGAGATATATATATAATTTTTGGCCAACCCTTCACATAAATATATTTATAAATAATGACGTGGCACATAGAATTTATGGCATTCATAGTCTTGAAATAATACATGTAAAGATATCAATTTCATAAAAAAATTAGCCAAGAAATTAAAGAATAAAATTTTTGGTTAACAATAGAAAAATACAAATGAAATTTTTCAATAACATTTCATCTAATTTTAATAAATAAAAAACACATGAGGATTTAATTATTTGTTTTCATAAAAATGAATCTTTAGGAAAATCATTATATTTTGCTTAAAAATAATTGTGGAAACATGTAAATCCATGAAGTAAAAGGTAATAACAATGAAATGATATTTACATAAAATTTAACGAATATATATTTCGATTTTTTTATGAGGGATAACACATAGAATGGTATTTGAGTTTGTTAGTCACTTTACAATAACTACAACATTATTTTATAGAATTTGGGGCTCATGAATAACAAACATAGATATTAAAAAACAATTATCTAGAATTTAATTATATTATAATATACAAATATTTATCAAGTATAATCATTTTAACATATTTTATAACATCCTAGGTTATAGGTTAGTCATTTTATATCATGTTTCACTATATCATTTATCATTTTAATTCAAATTCAGCATTTTGTTTAATGTAACTCGTATAATTGTATAATTAATTCAATAAACATAAAATACATATTATTACATGATTATATACTTTATATAATTTATATTTTCCGTTCATGAAGGTGGTTATAATCAACAACATTTAAATGTCACCATAGGTGGTAACCAACAGTTGAAGTGACACTAATGATAGAGAATGAAATAGAATTGTGAAATATATATAGATTTTAAATATGATACCTATTATAGGTCAATATTATTAATATAATGTTATATCCATTTTAATTAATATTGTATGTATTTCATGGGAAATATGTGGTTAAAAAATTAAATTTAAAATAATAATAAATAAATAATACATGTTTTCCGAAGAAACTACTTATCCCTCGGTGTAGCATTATGTTTATGACACTATAATACCTTGATACATGGTGTTGATATACTCTAGAGAATACATATAAATTATAATGGGATTTAGAGTGAAATTTTTGGAACATTATGTGATTTATTAAGAGAGATATGAGTGATTTTTCATGGAATAGATGGGTTATTTATACCTGATTATTGGGGTATTTTTATAATAATATATTAAATAAAATAACATATAAAATGTATAGCTTGTAATACTAAATTTATGGAAATAAAAATAATATAAAATAATATATAATTATTTTTAATACTTTATAACTCTTTGTAATTTTAGTTCAATAGTTGGTTAAAAAATATATTTGGAATTAAAGTAAAATTATTATTTTAAGGGATCAATTTTGACCGTAGGTTTTGGAAACTGATTTTTATGTTGGGAATTTAGATTTATTTAAATATATTAAATCATTTATGGAATTATATATATCAGGTACTAACCTCATAATCTCTAAAATATTAGTTCATTATTATATTATAAATTATATAGTTTAATATATAACAATTATGTCAAAAAAATTATATTTTTACTATTGATCCCAAAAATGAAACATTTCTGGGAATTATAACATAGGTAAAAATTGGAATATTTTGATGTGATGGTTTAAAAATTGAAATCTATATTATAAAAAAATTTACTAAATGTAATTTTATTTTTTAATTTAAAAATTTTGACTATATGACAATACTTTTAGATACAGCTTAATGAAAATTTGATAATTCGTTCTTTTTTTAAATCGTGATATTTAATATAAGGAAATATATTTTTAATATTTCCCTAAATTAGTCCTAATAAATAATATTTATAACATAATATATTATTTTAAGATAAAATTGCTCTTTCATTAACCATGTTACTATTCCTAATGGTTATGTTACAATTCCAACAGTCACATTACTATTATAATGGTCACAATATGATAAATAAATACATTTATATTCATGAATTCATATTTTAGATCTATTTCTCTCATGGTTCTATTTCAAATTTTATATATATTTTATTTTTTTTAAAATATTTGTTTCTCATTTCGATCACGTGTGAACTGGAGGAATTAATTCTAGTAGAATGGGGAATTTCTTAATTTCGTAATTTTATTTTTTCAATTTTTTAAATTTTTTCCATTTGTATATTTTGGAATTTTAATTCTTTTAAGTAATTTAATATTTTTTATTAAATATTTATTGAATTTTTTTATACACATAATACTTTATAGAATATTATGATAACTATTGATTTCTGGAGTAAAATTTCTTGTTAAGATATATTTATTTATAGTTTAACCCTTGAATTATGTCCTTTTATGAAGAAACAAACCACTTATGGTGTCTAACACTACTACGGAGTGTTTTTGGTTCAAATTGGGATGTTATACGTTGATTTTTAATGTGATGTGAGGAGTGGAGAATACCTATTATAAGTGAAATGGATTGGATTTTTTGTATATACATAAAACATTTAAATAAATAAATACCCTTATAAAAGGAAATAGATTCAACATAATGAAATAAATTATTTTATTAGAGATAAGGTTGACAAAATACCAAAAACAATAAATTTATTGAATTTTAAATAAATTATTATCCCTACACCTTTAGGGATACTCATTTTCATGATTTTGATTTTCAACCCTATAACTAGTTTTAATATAAGAAATTTAATATTAAGTTATGAAATGATAAGGTATTATTATTTATTTTTTACCTAATGATACAATCATTGAAAAATATTATGAATAATTCAATATTTAAAAATGATAAAATGAAATTTTAAAAAGATAAATTAAATATATATTAATAACATTATTCTCAAAAATAGAACAAATATTATAAAATTTAAAATTTTGGTTTAAAAATTATAAGATAAATATTTTATATTTTGTATTCAACTATAAAATATGTATTTGGTATTATTAAATTGTTCCTAGAATAACCAAATCTTAAATTTATAAAAATAATTACAAAAAATAAAGGTTAAATGTATGCTTGATAGTTTAAATAAAAATAAATATTCATATAAAACCCCTAAAATTTAGGGCTAAGATATTTTTAAAACTATAAATAAAAAATAATATTTTTTAAGAATTCAGTATCTAAAATTTATATAATTACATTTGAAATGAAACTATAATATATAAATAAAAATTACTTTTATTGGATATGGTCTTTTAAAAACATTATGTGTTCGTGACATTATTTCTTATCAATTTACATATGGAAAAAAATTAATACGTTATTTCATAAAAAACAATATTTTATGGTTTTTAATTTAATCCATTCAAAAAAAACATAAAACACAAAAAAATGATATATGAAAAAACATATATTATATTATTATTAAATATGATTTTATAAATACCAATAATATTAAATATGTATATTATAAAATTCAGTTATGGTACTATAATAATATTAATTTATTATATTAATGTTTATTTATTGATCATTTCATATTTATATATTAATAATGGAAATATTTATATGTAATTGATAAAGAAATAAATATATATATGTGTATATAATATTTTAATAATATTTTTTATTTTATTATAAGATATAATATTTTACACTTACAACAAAGAAGAACACTACATCAATATACCTAATTCATATATGTCCATTGATATATTTTCAGCATCCGTATTTATAGTGAAAATATTAGAAACAACATAATATACAATAAACATATTTATAAAAAACATATTTCATTTGTATATATACAAATATAGAAACATTTCCTCAATCCACTCTCACTTCTCTAGAAACAATTATTATTTCATATCTTGGATTTTGTAGAATAAATTGACCTTAAATGGTTCTCTTGTTAATTATAGGTGTCGTTTGGAAAATGGTGATCCTCAAGGATGAAGATGATCTCGGTTATTTCCTTATCATGGTGATTTTATTATTTTATATCTATAATCCTTTATATATATATAAACCATCAATGGACGTATTTTACCCATGTTTATAATGAATATATATGTTCAATTACATTATTTTTTGTGGCATTTTTTTTAATGTCACCCGATTTGAATGAATATTGTGTCCTTACGTCGTAATATATCTCATAGAGACCATTTTCTAATCGTGTTTCAATTTTTTATAAGATTAGTGAAACATTTATAAATACTATAACCATAAATAATAATAGTAATAATAATAATAATATGAATGACTCCTAAAATCAAGGTAATTACATTGAATGACTCCCAAATAAATTATAAAATTTATTTTAATTTTCATTCAAAAAAAAGATTTTTTATTATGTGAGTTTATTTAGTCAATAATAATGTAATTGGGTGGGTTGATAGAAAATTATATTATCTATAAAAGGATATATTGATATTTTTTATTTAATGAGGCCTATATGTTCTTATCACTCATGTATTAAATATACAATGAATAATATCACCACTAATCCCAAACATAACCCCACATGGGTGGGTGGTGAAGGTGACTATATCCAATGAATGATTTCTAAAATAATGGAAATGATTGTGACTAACAAAATGAATAATAAGTATACCAATCAATATCATGGGTTGGGGGAGAATGTCAAATCCCAACCATGTTTGTATTTTTTATTTTTCATTATGATATTTTTTTAATCTTAAACCTGAATTCCTGGTAGGATTTTTGACTTTTTGTTAATTTTTAGGGGTTATTGATAGGCACACTATTATAAAATGGTTATGGTAATCCATTTCCCAATAATGAATCATTTTCGTTTAATAGGAAAATATATTGTGTTAAATTTTGACACATTCCATCTAATCATATACCTTATATATGAATTGTTTGTAGGATATCATGTTGAAGGATAATTTATGGTATAATGTTTGGATAAATTTCTAAGAAATCCATTCATAGATCCAAAACATTGAAAATGGAGAATTTCATAAATTTTAAAAAACAAATCAACCTAAATCCAAACCCACTATCCACTCTACCTCACTCGTATGACACCAAGCCCCATGCGATCCCTATTTCATGGATTCTCACCATCCATGTTCATAAAATTAATGAATTAATATGTAAATTAAATGGATAATAATTATGGGGGAGTTACACTCCCCCACCCCTTTTTGTTTTCGCCGAATTCTTCGATTTTACGTTACACACATTTTTTAGTTAGTGTCTTCTAAACACCATTAATTTTGAGGGGATATTTCATTGGGTTTTCATATTCCTTGTTGACATTGTTAACATTTTGTTTCTTCTCATGGTGATCGAACATGACAACTAATCTACGGAATCCATGTAAGGGTTCATTCATTCTTATGAAATGATATCTGTAAATTTTTTATTGGGTATTTTTTAGTTTTTAATTTATTGATTTGGGTACATTGTACATCATTTAGGTGGAATAGATCATCTATTATCAATGGATGTTTGAATAATATTGGATTCCAACGGTTATAGTATTTAAATCAATGAACCTTAATTTAATAATATTTGGGATTCACTATTTGACATCAAACAATATTTTTAAAAATATCCAATAAAGCATTTATGTGGGAATCATATTTCATGTGATTTCACCTAAATTTAAATGATTTCCTCTAATAAAAGTTTTGTTAAAATTTTATTTTCAATATAGTTCTGACCACTTGTTCTTTCAAATAGATCGAATTTCCTTGTTATAAATTAATTTATAATGGGGGTTTATTTTTGAAATAAAATAATCACATTTGATCCTTCTATGTTTCAATTTAAATTTCAAATAACAAATAAAATTATATGTATTGATAAAATACCATATATGGGTATTTAAAAGAGAGTGTGAGAATACCAAAATTTCATTAAACACACGCACATGCACACACACACACATAAGTATTCATATTTGATATAACCATATACCATGTTTATGTGTATATATATATATTCCTAAAATTAATGTTGGGTTATATGAAATTTTTAAATTATATATATATATATATATATATATATGTTAGTGTGTTTTTGGGTATACCCTGAAAAAGGTGACTTTAAAATCAGGTATGATTCTTAGTTTTGATTATAAATTTAATTGAATAAGATATATTTAATAAAGGTTTCTTGAATGTACAATTTTTAAATGTTAAGTTTCATGAATAAAAATTGGTATTATATGATTCTCAAATATTGTTGGTGTGATTTCTTGTTTAATACCTCTTAGGGTTATTTATTTAATTTAAATTATTATGGTAATTCGGAAATTTCATAGTGTCGTTTCAAAACAATTTTATTTGGAAATTATATTTATTACTTTTATTATTATTTGTAAAATATATTAGTACATCATTGGAGTCTTGGGTTCTACTTTATGAGATGATAGTTCAGTAAGGGTTCACTTCTTCTAGTCATTCCTAGTGAATTTTTTATATTCCTTCAACTAAATAGTTTCATATTACTAGTTCATTCCACTAATTGATGGTCTACCTAATTATTGATGTTATTTATAAGACTCCTTATTAATTAGTGACTTATATTTTGTTTTCCCATGATTCAGAAATTATTTAATAACTTATACACAACGTGTAGAGAGCCAAAGCTTGATGTACATGGAAATTACATTACTTATTTGGAATACTTAATACATAACAAAAAATAGACACACAAGGACCATAATAGTTTAGTGTCTTTGGAAACTTGGAATATAATATTCTAATCGTGGTGAAGGATCTTCAAAATCTCACATAAAGATCATCCCCTCTTTTTTTATTTCCTAAAACCATTCTTTAAATCTTGGGGAAAAGAAAACATAAATAGGGTGATCTCAAATGCTCAGTAAGGGTTAACATAGAGAACATAAAACAATCCATAAATATTTGAATGCAAAAACTTGAACATAAAATCAAAACATCAAAATATTTAGTAAAGACATAAATCATGGAAGCACGTAAGGAATATATCATAAAGGAACATTAATCATGATAAAATAGAATGGTAATAAATCATGTAATTGTGTAAACCATTCAGAACTTGTTATGATTCCCATAGTAGCCAAGGCATTGCTACAAAGACCATCTTAGTTGACAAAGTCCATTTCTGAATTGAGTTCACTCCTCGTTTCAATCCTGTAACAGTGAACCAGATTAACTTACCATTCCAACCATGTTTATCACATGAGATATAAATCCATACCCAATGATTTTGAGGGATATATAGGTCCCACCCATCTCATAATGAAATCATTCTTACTTGTTCCACAAAATAAACTTAAAACATTCATCATAACCCTATGAATAAAATGGGTTTCATAAAAATCATCCCATCTTCTCATAATCCATATAAAAGAAATGTAAATTTCATCATAATAAAAGTGAAACCATGTAAATCATAGATACATTAATCTTGATACATACATGCATTAAATAATGTCATCTTAGACGGAGAATGGTTTTGATAAAACATTTGAAATAAATTTTTGAGGAAAATATCCTTTCTTCTTCAAAATAATTTTCTTTTCATAAAATGACATTAACCTTTAAAATAAAAGCATTTTGATGAAAATAGTCATAAAATCTTGTAGAGTAAGCTTCAAGAAAATTATGCATTATGAATGTGTAAAAATCCATTCTCGCCGTACAAGTTAAAAAAACATTCTTCTCATACTGTTGTCGGAAAATTCCAAAAGTACCTCGTTTGGTAAAAAAAAGGATTCCATACATACTATGTAGTAAAAGTAAAAAATGGGTAAAAAATACATTAAACATAAATGAAAAAACTTTTATAAAACATGGACATGGATGATAAATATAACCCCAATAAATACTTATGTATATGCAATCTCGGATAGAAAACAATTGAGATTGCAACATTATCCCTTACCTTAGGTCTGATATGCTTTTTATGTATCTGAACCTCATGTATAATGATTTAAATAATGTCATTGACTTATTAAAGAATCATATTCATTGTTATTATATCATATATGGTACACTTATGACATTTTATTACCCTTTCTTTTGTAAATTCCATGTTAAAGCAGCATATTGGTTAAAATCGTTTCATTTATCGTACATGTTTCGACTTGTTGTTCTTGATATTATTACTTATATACTGATTTACATAATTAGAGAATGTAAAACATGATTTATATATAATATATATTCGGAATATACATATATATATGATTGATCAATAAATGAAATGAAATACACCGTTCAGGGAGACGGTAGGCCGTACGTACGTAGGAACATTGATTTCATTTCCTTATTGAATTGAATGGAATTAAGTAGATGAAATACACACACACAGATATATATATACATAAATCAGGTATCATTATTATTTCATATATTTCATTATTATTCATTATATATACTTTATAATCATTAATGAATGGTTAACATGGAGAATGAATCTCATCGCGTCGTGGAGATGGTAGTCCGTACGTACGCACGAGCGATGATATCATTCCCATGATCGTGGAATTGTAATGAAGTGTATGCATAATATTTCAAAATCAATATAAATTTACAATAATCATATATAGTTATTTATTTACACCATTATACCCATCCAAGTAAGGTGGTGGTTGAAAACAGATTATACCACGGCGTGGAGACGGTATTCTGTACGTACGCACATGCTGTGATTTCATTTTCCGTAGGTTGTATAGAAGGTGAAATAGTGTTTATTAATATTTATAATAACATATCAGTATATTATTGATACTTATTTTATTACTTAATAATGAAACAACTAAAGAATAAGAAGTAGAAGAAGAAATAAAGTTGAAAGAATCGGTAACAGACATTATGTCTTCTTTGAAGCGCCTCTTCTTAACCTCCACTTTGGGCACTAAAGATGGAATTTGAAGAAGACCAAAACCTTTAGGATGTTTCTATGGAAGTGAAGAAGAGAAATTGGAAGGGGTTGTCCGAGCTTGAAGGCTAAAAAGGGTGTGAAGAGAAGTGTGAAGGGGTTCCCTTTTTATAAGGGAGAAGAGGGGCACCTTTGGAAGTGTTAGAAATATTAATTTATAATAAATATATCCCCACATAAAAACCTCCAAAAATGACTCATATTAGAATATTTGATTCGATAGGGTTTTAATCTCATCAACAAATAAAATTTATACATATAGGGAATTTATTTTTAACATTATCAACTTGATTTATCCTTATTTAATCTATTAAATGTTTTTTGGTAATAAGATTATAAATTTTAAATTGTTATGAAAAATTACTTATGTTCTGTGAATTATCCATTATTAGATAATTTATGACATTGTAGTATATATAAATTTTAATTTATATTTTATAAATATTTTTGTGATTTTTAAACAATTTAATAATATGTTATTTTTATAAAATAACAATAGTTTCAATTTTAACAATATTTATTTATTTGAATTTAAATAAAATCCACAAAGAGGATATATTCAAAATAAAATATTTAATAGGTTCCTAATATGTCTTAGTAATCTATAAAATTAGTGGAGCACATTAAATACTTCATATAATATTTATTTTACTATTTGTAAAACCATTTATTTGATATTTATCTTAATAAAATAATTACTCCAACATTTTTTATTAATTATTAAATATACATATTTATTGCATAAAAATTAAAAATAAAATACAAGGATGAAGATAAATATTATTTATTTCATAAGAATTCATTTAGTCGGATTTATCTTCTAATGAAACCAAATTTTAAATTGTTATATTTATTAAATTATGAAGTTGACAACTTTGTCATCATATAAAATAAAATAATATAAGTGTCATAATAACTTTTATAAGACTCCAAACGGTCATATATTAAGTAATTGAATTCTTATTGTGTATATTTACATTACCAATGTGTTTTGGTCAGTTTTCTGAGCCCTTTAAGATGTATTACTATTTCAATAAAAACAAGATTATCGATTTTTTTACTAAATAAATTATTTCTGCATCATTAATGTATAAACTAATAAGGTAAATAAATAACTCATAAAAATTATATATAAATTACCATGAAAAAGAAAAACATTTTTTATTTCAAATGAGTATTTATAACCTAATTTATATTTGGTATAATATTTTATTAAAAATACTTTAATTATTAAAGTTTCAGTGAGACAAATTTCACTTTCCTTTAAATAAAATAAACTAAACGTATTAATCAATTCCAAGTGGGTTCTAATGGATTCCATTTTCACCAAAATATTAATTATGAAGAAATATAATCACAAAATAGTATTAATACAAGTGTTAGGGTAATTTTATAGTATTATATTTACCCTTAATTTCCTGATTTACCTTTTACTATGGTAAATAAAATTTACCATAGTTACTATTCATAATACCCAAAAATAAAAATTACTCTATGAATATAATCTGGACCCACTGATTACAAATATGGAATCTAGTTTTCCAAATTCAATACACAGAAGTTGCAGAAATTAAATTAAAATTAATCTCATTGTTAAAAGAAAACGGGTTCTTGTTTAAAACAATGCAAAAAATTGAATTGATTTGACCTACGAATTCAATTTAAAATAAATGAAAATGACATAAATTATATTAAATGGTAAACATATAATGTATTTTTACTTTAAAACCATTACATATTATAATTTAACCACATAAATTATTACGATGAAAAAATTTGTTTTTAATAAAAAATATAGCATGTTTTTACTATTCATTAACATATGAAAGTTATCAAAATAATATGATAAAATTTTCCATGTTAAAATTTTATATCCTGTTTCCAAAGAATAATTTTATTTTGTATAATTGAACTTATAATCATGTCAAAAACTACATTTAATGTGGGTGTGCCATCAAAAGGCGACAAAACTGCATTTTTGTAAAAATACTTATTTTACCCGAAAAATTTATTTTATTCACATACGATGTTCTAGAAAGAAATTAAGATAAATAATAATGTTATAAAATTAAAAATGTAGTTAATACTATTCATAATGGATAGTTTGTGATTATATTATAACCATATATTGTTGTTTATTGAAACCCATTATTGCGTACAACACATGCTATCGAGGAATGTCACGATTGCATGTAATGTAAGTCAGGACAGGGTTCTGTGTAGTGAAATCACTCTTTGGTGTTGAGTATAAAATAATTATAAACTTATTTAATTTATACATTATACAAAATCTATACTTAATGATGCGTTGAATAATTTCTACAAAATAAACTTGAAATTGTGTGTAACACGAGCCGAGAATAGTGTTGCATATAATGCAAGCTAATATGGTGTCGCGTATAGTGCAAGATAATATTGGTTTAGAGTACAGTAGAAGATACTAAAGTGATTAAAAAGAATATATCTTATAAAATATCATGGTGTTATATTATACCCCCCTTAAAATGAATTTCTCCCACGAAATTAATTCGAGTTATAAATGGTTTACTACTCGAAAGTTTTAATAGAAACCCACATCGTAAAAAGGAATACTAAAACTTTATTTTAAAAATGGAAGTTAGAATCATAATGGTCACCCAATGTATCTCAGCACTGGGTTTCCACATAGGAAAACATAGGTGAAAATATAGATATGGAAGATAAATCTAACCATCAAGTTCTGATGGAGAGTGGTAGAGAACATGGCTATGAAAAAGCCATAAATCATAAAGCCATAAAATTGTGATGATTTAAGGTACCATATAATTAAACGGATATGAGGACATTAGGACAACATGTTTTTTTCAAGATCATTCCCATAAAGTTGAAGAATAATTAAAAGAAATAATTACTTGATTTTGGTACAATCTCACTGTTGTTTGTGCCTTGAACAATATCCATATCATCTCTTAATGAAATGAAGTTGAATTTGACTTCTGTGAAGTGTTAGCATATCGTGCGATAGAATGATCGTTCATCCCATATATCTCAAAAAAAGGTTAGAAAAAGTTATCAAATATACATAAGTCCATATATGGTGAGGTTAATCGTATATGATTCCAAAAATGGACTTATACATCATCTATGATACCACTAAATATAGAAAAATAGTTTATAATAACCAAGGACTTCCTGTTGGCCCGTGGTAGGTGATAAAGGCATGTCACACATTGGTTGTGGGTTCGATTCCCACATCCTTGTCCAACGCGATGGGTTGTCGCCCATCTTGCAGGTTGTCCCTTTTTCTAAAACTACATTATAATAACAGTCCTGCAATAATATCCAAAAAAAGTTCTACTCTTAAACAATACTATCTGATGTCTGACATTACTCTTTCCAATATTTAGACATATCTAAAATACATCTATCCAATCTCATAGTATACAAAAAAATATTACTGGAAAGGTCACCTAACAAGAACGTGAATAACATCATTTATCATATGATATATCTTTTTCGTCACATTCCAAACATGTGAATTCCTTAATCGTGTGTTCTCTTGAAACAGAAATTACTATAGAACCTTAGTGAAAACATTAATGATGTCAAAAGGTAACTCTTTCCACATACAAAAAATCCAAAAATTTATATATACTCAAACCATGATATAATGTTTTCCTTATATGAGGTCATTTCATTTTCTCTTTATCACTTCATTATGCGCATATCATCTGCTTTCCAAAAATATTTCAATCACTTTCCATGGTTACTGGTACCATAAATTTTTTGAAAATCACAATAGACCAATACATAAATATTCCAATATTCCACGATACTGTATACAACTTTATTTTGGAATCCCATTACATAAAAACTAAATCATACTACCACATCATTTTCATATTCAACATCGCCAGTAGTGGTTGCATGTGACTTCCCTTTGTCCTTTGCCTTATGTGGTTGCTCATGTAGATCATCATTAACTGTTGGATTAGGGAATATATTAGAATAATTCCCCATTTCATTACACTTGAAGAATTGAAGTGTTGGTGGAGAGTTCTATGTAGTCTTTTCTCTATTCACATCATTAGCAACCTTTTTCCCATTAATTTGACAATCAACTACTCGATGACCTTCTTCTCCACACTTAAATCATTTTCGAGTCCCTTTAATACAATCTCCACCATGATTCTTTCCACACTTTGAGCATAAGGAAACATTCATCTTCTTTTAGCCATTATTATGAGATTTCTCCTTAAACTCCATCATTAGTTTCTTGTCAAAACCATGAGATGGATATGTGACACCAACTTCCATTTCTACCTTGATAGCACAATTCACAATATCTCCGTACCTACTTAAGTCTCTTATAGCTAATGCCTTTTGAAGACTTGGTTTTAAGCCACTGAATAATTGATCAACTTTAATTTCAGGTTGGATGATAAAGCCAGATTCATACCTTGACGGTCTTGTAAAATATTCTTCGTATATACCAACAGATTCATCATCCTTCTACTTAAGCTCAAGAAAATCCTTTTCCATATTTTTTCTAAGAATACAAGGGAATTACTTACTGAAAAACAAGTTTGTGAAATTGTCCCATTCCATGGATAAAATTTCATCTTGGGGCCTTTTATTCTTAATTAGAGTCCACCACTGGTATGGTTCACCTTCTAAACGGTAAACAGATAAAATTACTTTTTCATACTATGAACAGAGAATTATGGAAAATATCTTTTCAATGGTACTGATCCATTTTTTAGAAACAAGTGGATCAGAAGACCCACTGAGAAAAGGTGGACATTGCCTCATGAAGGTCTCAATAGAATATTGTTCCCTTCCCTGATCATTTGGAAGTCCAGAATGTATTATAGCTTGTGAAAGTATAAAAATAAGAATTTTTACTCCATCTACCATCACATTTGGTTGTTCAAGAGGACAATCATTGCATTGTCCATTACATTGATCAACAGGGTTCCTTCGGGTTCCATCCATCATCTAAAACCCAAAAAGAATAACGTGAGAGGAAAAAATCATGCTAGGAAAACAACATAATAAAGGGGGAGTTCCTTCAATATCTAACATCTTAGGTTTAATTCTAATATCGTTACCGTAATTATAGGATTATAACCTATACATATACTTAACCTTAGGGACATCCCTAGACATACCATAGAAATATCTCTAGGGATGTCACTAAAGTTTTCGCATCCTATTTTCTAAAGGTTAACTAATCCTTTCCTCTGATACTAACTGTAGATACCCAAAGCTTGACATACATAAAAATTACATTACATTTGAGGAATTATTAATAAATAACGAAAACAGACACACAAGGACCTTAATAGTTTAGTGTCTTTGGAAACTCGGAATATAATCTTCTAATCGTGGTAAAAGATCTTCAACATCTCCCATAAAGATCTTCCGCTTTTTTTATTACATAAAACCTTTCTTTAAATCCTGAGGAAAAGAAAACATAAAAAGGGGGCGCTCAAATTCTCACTAAGGGTAAACATAGAGAACATAAAACAATCCATAAACTTTTGAATTCAAAAACATTAACATAAAATCTAAACATAAAAATCTTGTGCAAAGACATAAATCATGGAAGTACATAAGGAATATATCATAAAGGAACATTAATCTTGATAAAATAGAATGGTAATAAATCACTTAATTATGGAATCCATTCAGCACTTTTTATGATATCCATAGTAGCCAATGCATTGTTTCCAAGACCATCTTAGTGGACAAAGTCCCTTTCTGAATCGAGTTCACTCCTCCTTTCAGTCCTATAAAATTGAACCAGATTAACTTACCGTTCCAGCCATGTCTATCTAATGAGATATAAATCTTCACCAAATGAATTGGAGGGAGATATAGGTCCCACCCATCTCATAATGAATTCATTCTTACTTGTGCCACAAAATAAACTTAAAACATTCATCATAACGCTACGAATAAAATGGGTTTCATAAAAATCATTCCATTATCTTTTAATCCATATAAAACAAATGGAAATTTCATCATAAGAAAAGTGAAACCATGTAAATCATAGATATATTAAACTTGAAACATACATGTAGGAAATAATGTCATCTTATATGGAAAATGTTTTTGATAAAACATTTGAAATAAATTCTTGATGAAAATATCATTTCGTCATCAAAATCATTTTCGTTTCCAAAAATGCTATGCACTTTTAAAATAAAATTATTTTGTTGAAAATAGTCATATAATCTTCTAGAGTAAGATTCATGAAAATGAGGTGTTATGAAACCATAAAAATATGTTCACGTCGTATAAGTTAAAAATAACATTCTTCTTATACTTTTGCCGAAAAAGTCAAAAAGTACCTCATATGGTGAACAAAAAAAGATTCCATACATACCATGTAGTAAAATTAAAAAATGGGTAAAAAGGACTTTAAACATAAATGAAAACATTTTTATAAAAATTGGACTTGGAGGACAAATATAACCCCAGTAAATACTTACGTATAAGCAATCTCGGATAGAAAACAATTGAGATTACAACATTATCCCTTAACTTAGGTCCGATATGCTTCGTATGTATCTGAAAATCCTGCATAATGATTTAAATAATGTCATTGACTTATTATAGAATATATTAATTGGTATGATATCATATATGGTTCACTTATGACTTTATATTACCCGTTCTTTTGCAAATTCCTTGTTAAAGTAGCATTTTAGGTAAAATCGTTTCATTTATCGTACATGTTTCGACTTGTGGTTTTTTGATATTATTATTAATATACTGATTTACATAATTACAATATGTAGAACAAAATTTATATATAATATATATTCAGCATATATATATATATATATATGATAGATCGATAAATGAAATGAAATACACCGTCCATGGAGACGGTAGGCCGTACGTAAGCATGAATGTTTTTTTCGTTTCCTTATTGAATTGAATGGAATTAAGTAGGTTACGTACATATATATATACATAAATTCATTATAATTATTATGTCATATATTTCATTATTATTCATTATATATACTTTATAATCATTCATGAAAGGATAACATGGAGAATTAATCTCATCGCGTCATGGAGACGGTAGTTCGTACGCACGCACAAGTGATGATATCATTCCCATGATCATGGAATTGTATTGAAGTGTATGTATAATATTTTAGAATCAATATCACTTTACAATAATCATATATTGTTATTTATTTACACCATTAAACCCATACAAGTAAGGTGGTGGTTGAAAACAGATTACACCACAGCGTGGAGACGGTATTCCGTACCTACGCACGCACGGTGATTTCGTTTTCTGTAGGATGGATAGAAGGTGAAATAGTGTTGTTTCATATTTGTAATAACATATCAGTATATGATTGATACTGATTTTATTAATTCATAATGAAACAACTAATGAAGAATAATTAGAATAATAAATAAAGTTGAAAGAATCGGTATCGAACATTACCTCTTCTTTGAAGCGCCTCTTCTAAACCTCCTCTTTGGGCACTAAAGATTGACTTTCAAGAAGACCAGAACCTCTATTATGTTTCTAGGGAAGCAGATAAGAGAAATGTTCTGGGGTTGACTGATCTTGAAGGCTCAAAATGGTGTGAGGATATGTGGGAAGTGGTTCTATTTTTATAATGGAGGAGAGGGGCACCTTTGAAAATCTTAAAAATATTAATTTATAATAAATATAAACCCACATAAAATCCTCCGAAAATGACTCATATTAGAATTTTCTATTATATAGGGTTTTAATCTCATCAAAAAATAAAGTTTAGATATGTAGGGAATTTATTTTAAACATTATCAACTTGATTTATCCTTATTTAATTTAATAAATTTTATTTGTGGTATTAAGATTCAAAATATTAAATTGTTATAAATAGTTACTTATGTTCTGTGTATTATCCATAATTAGATAATTTATTAAAAATTTTACTATGTATATTTTAATTTATAATTTTTAAATATTTTTCGGATTCTTAAACAATTTAACAAAATGTTATTTTTATAAAATAACAATATTGTCAATTTTAACACTATTCATTTATTTGAATTTAAATTAAATCCACACAAGGGATATATTCAAAATAAAATATTTAATAGGTTCCTAACATTTCATAGTAATGTAGAAAATTAGTGGATCACATTAAATAATTCATATAATATTGATTTTACTATTTGTAAAACCAGTAATTTGATATTTCTCTTAATAAAATAATTACTCCAACATTTTTGTATAATTATTTAATATACTTATTTGTTGCATAAAAATTAAAAAAAATACTAGGATGAAGATAAATCTTATATCTTTCATAATAATACATTTAGTCGGATTTATCTTCTAAAACACCCAAATTTAAAATGTTATATTTATTATATTATGAAGGTGACAACTTTGACATAATATAAAATAAAACAATATAAGTGTCATAATCACTTTTATAAGACTCCAAACGGTCATATATTAGGTCTTGGAATGATTATGGTGTATATATACACTACCAATAAGTTTGTTTCAGGTTTGGGAGCCCTTTAATATGTATTACTCTTTCAATAAAAACAATATTATTGATTTTTTTACTTAATAAATAATTTCTGCATCATTAATGTATAAACTAATAAGGTAATTAAATAACTCGTAAAAATTATAAATAAATTACCAAAATAAAGAAAAACATTTTAAATTTCAAATCAGTATTTATAGACGAATTTATATTCTATGTATCCTTATATTTAAAATAATTTAATTATTAAAGTTTGAGTGAGACATATTCGACTTTCCTTTAAGTAAAATAAACTAAACGTCTTAATCAATTCCAAGTGGGTTCTAATAGAATCCATTTCAACCGAAATATGACTTAGAATAGAATATAATCATCCAATTGTATTAGGAAAAGTATTAGGGTAATATTATAATATTATATTTATCCTTAATTACCTGATTTACCTTTTACTATGGTATATAAAATTTACCGTAGTTACTAATAATAATGCCCACAAATAAAAAGTAGTCTATTAATATAATTTGGACCCACTGATTCCAAATATGGAATCCATTTTTCCAAATTCAATACACTGAATTTGCAGATATTAAATTAAAATTAATCTCGTTGTCGAATGAAAACGGGTTTTTGTTTAAAACATTGCAAAAAGTTGAATTGATTTAACCTACGAATTAAATGTAAAGTCAATGATAATGACATAAATTATATTAAATGGTAAAAATATATTCTATTTATACTTTAAAACCATTCAATATGATAATTTAACCACATAAATTATTACGATGAAAGAAGTTTTTTTTAATTAAAATATAGCGGGTTTTTACTATTCATTAAAATATGAACGTTATCAGAATAATATGAAAAATTTATCCAAGGTAAAATTTAATATCATGATTCCAAATAATAATTTTATTTTTTAAATTTTAACTTATAAACATGTCAAAAACTAGATTTAATGTGGGTGTTCTATCAAAAGGTGGAAAAACTGCATTTTTTTAAAAATACTTATTTTACCCAAAAAAATTATTTTATTTTCATACCATGTTCTAGAAATTGAGTAGGATAAGTAATAATGTTATAAAATTACAAATTTAGTTAATACTATTCATAATGGATATTTTGTGCTAATATTATAACCATATATCGTTGTTTAGTGAAACCCAGTATTGCGTACAACACACGCTATCGAGGAACGTCACGATTGCGTGTTAGGCAAGTCAGGTCAAGGTTGTGTGTAGTGAAATCTCCCTTTGGTGTTGCGTATAACATAATTCAAAACTTATTTCATTTATTCATTAAACAAAATCTATACATAATGTTGTGTAGAATAATTTTTACAAAATGAACTTGAAATTGTGTGTTACACGAGCCGAGAATAATGTTGTATATACTGCAAGCTATTATGGTGTCGTGTATAGCACAAGGTAATCTTGGTTTAGCATAAATTAGAAGATATGAAAGAGATTAAAAATAATATATATTTTAAAATCTTGGGGAGTTACATTCTACCCCCCTTATAAAGAATTTCTCCCTCAAAATTCGTTGGATTTATAAATGGTTTACTACTCGAACGTTTTAATAGAAACCCACATTGTAAAATGAAATACTAAAACTTCATTTTAAAAAGGGAAGTTAGAATCATAACGGTCACCCAAAGTAACTCAGTATGGGGTTTCCACATAGGACAACATAGGTGAAAATATAGATATGGAAGAGAAATCTAACCATAAAGTTCTGATGGAGAGTGGTAGAGATTGTGGCTACGAAAAAGCCATCAATCACAAAGCCAAAAATCTGTGATGATTTAAGGTACCATCTAATTCATCGGATATGAGGACATCAAGACAAAATTTTTTGTTTTCACGATCATTCCCTTAAAGTAGAAGAATAATTAAAAGAAACACTTTTTTGATTTTGGTACAATCTCCCTGTTGTTTGTTCCATGAATAATTTCCTCATCATTTCTTAACGAAATGAAGTTGAATTTGTCTTTCGTGATGTGTTAGCATATCGTGCGATAGTATGATGGGTCATTCCATCTGTGTCAAAAAAAAATTAGCAATTGTTATCAAATATACATAAGTACATATACGGTGAGGTTAATCGTATATGATTCAAAAAATGGACTTATACATCATCTATCATAGCACTCAATATAAAAGAACTCGTTTCTAATAACCAAGGACTTCCTGTTGGCCAGTGGTAGGCGATAAAGGCCTATCACTCTTTGGTTGTGGGTTCGATTCGCACAGCCTTGTTCGACGCGATGGGTTGTTGCCCGTCTTACAGGTTTTACCTATTTCTAAAACTACATTATAATAACATTCCTGTAATAATATCAGAAATAAAGTTCTAGCCTTAAACAATACTATCTGATGTCTGAAATAACCCTTTTCCAACCATTAGACATATCCAAAATACATCTGTCCAATCTCACAGTATACATAAAATGATTATTAGAATGGTCACATAACTAGAACATGAATAAAATCATTTATCATACAATATATCATGTTGGTCACATTCCAAACATGTGAATTCCTTAATCATGTGTTCTCTTGAAAAAGAAATTACAATAAAACCATAGTGAAAACATGAATGCTGTCAAAATGTAACTCTTTCCACATACCAAAATCCCAAAATTTTTATATACTCAAACCATGATATAACTTTTTCCTTATATGAGCTCATTTCATTTTCCCTTTATCCCGTCATTATGTGCATGTAATCTGCTTTCCAAAAATATTTCAATCACTTTCCATGGTTACTGGAACCATAAAATTATTGAAAATCACAATAGACCAATAAATAAATATTCTAATATTCCATGATATTATATACACCATTATTTTGGAATCCCATTACATAAACACTTAATCATTCCACCACATCGTTGTCATATTCAACATCTCCAGTAGTGATTTCATGTTACTTCCCTTTGTCCTTTGTGTTAAGTGGTTTCTCATGTCGATCATTATTAACCCTTGGATTAGGGCATTTATTAGCATAATGCACCATTTCCTTGCACTAGAATCATTAAAGTGTTGGTGGAGAGTTCTCTGTAGCCTTTTCTCTATTCACATCATTAGAAACCTTTTTCCCATTAATTCGACAATCAACTGATCGATTACCTTCTTTTCCACACTTAAAACATTTTCTAGCCCCTTTAAGACAATATCCACCAAGCTTCTTTCCACACTTTGAGCATAAGGAAACATATATCTTCTTTTAACCATTATTATGATATTTCTCCTTGAACTCCATCATTAGTTTATTGTCAAAACCATGATATGGATATATAACACCAACTTCCATTTCTACCTTGATAGCACAACACACAATTTCTTCATAACAACTGATGTCTCTTATAGCTAATTCCCTTCGAATACTTGGTTTTAAGCCACTGAAAAATTGATCAACTTTACTATCAGGTTGGATGATATAGCCAGATTCATACCTTGCAAGTCTTGTAAAATTCACTTCGTATATACCAACAGATTCATCATCCTTCTTCTTAAGCTCAAGAAAATCCTTTTCCATATTTGGTCGAAGAATACGAGGGAGGTACTTACTGAAAAACAAGTTCTTGAACTTGTCCCATTCCATGGATTCAATTTCATCTTGGGGCCTTATATTCTTAATTAGAGTCTACCACTAGTCTACTTCACCTTCACAATGGTAAACAGCTAGAATGACTCTTTCATGCTCTGAACAGAGAAATATGGAAAATATATTTTCAACGGTACTGATCCATCGTTCAGCAACAAGTGGATCAGAAGACCCACTAAAAGAAGGTAGACATTGCCTCATGAAGGACTCAATAGAATATTGTTCCTTTCTCTACTCATTTGGAAGACCAGAATGATTCATAGCTTGTGTAAGTATAGAAATAAATTTTTTTACTCCATCTCCCATCAAATTTGGTTGTTCAGGAGGAAAATCATTTCATTGTCCATTACATTGATCAACATGGTTTCTTCGAGTTTCAGCCACCGTCTAAAACCCAAAAAGAATAGCATGAGGGAAAAAAATCATGCTAGGAAAAAAACATAATAAATGGGGATTACCTTCAATATCAATCATCTTAGGTTTAATTCTAAGATCGTTACCGTAATTCTAGGATTATATCCTATACTTATACATAACCTTAGGGACATCCCTAGACATATCTTAGAATTATCTCTAGGGATCTCACTAATGTTTTCACGTCCTAGTTTAAAAATGTTTACTAAACCTTTCATCTGATACCAACTTTAGAGAACCAAATCCTGACGTACATGGACATTACATTACTTTTGCGGAATACTTAATACATAACAAAAATAGACACACAAGGACTGTAATAGTTTAGTTTCTTTGGAAACTCGGAATATAATCTTCTAATCGTGTTAAAAGATCTTCAACATCTACCATAAAGATGTTCCCCTTTTTTTCATACCTAAAACATTTCTTTAAATCCTGGGGAAAAGAAAACATAAAAATTGTGAGATCAAATGCTCAGTAAGGGTCAACATAGAGAACATAAAACAATCCGTAAGCATTTGAATACAAAAACTTGAACATAAAATCTAAACATCAAAATCTTGAGCAAAGACATAAATCTTGGAAGTACGTAAGGCATATATCATAAAGGAACATTAATCTTGATAAAATAGCATGGGAATAACTCAATTATTTGTGTCAACTATTCAACAAATGTAATTATTTCCATAGTAGCCAAGGCATTGCTTCCAAGACCATCTTAGTGGACAATGTCCACTTCTGAATCGAGTTCACTCTTCATTTCAGTCTTGTAACACTGAACCAGATTAACTTACCATTCCATCCTTGTCTATCTCATGAGATATAAATCTTTACCCAATGCATTGGAGGGAGATATAGGTCCCACACATCTCATAATGAAATCATTCTTACATGTTACACAAAATAAACTTAAAACATTCATCATAACCCTAAGAATAAAATGGGTTTCATAAACATCCTCCCATCATCTCATAATCCATATAAAACAAATGGACATTTCATCATAAGAAAAGTGAAACCATGTAAATCATAGAGACATTAAACTAGAAACATACATGTATGAAATAATTTCATATTAGATGGAAAATTGTTTTGATAAAACATTTGAAATAAATTCTTGAGGAAAATACCATTTCTTCTTCAAAATCATTTTCATTTCAAAAAATGCCATTCTCGTTTAAAATAAAATTATTTTGTTGAAAATAGTCATAAAATCTTGTAGAGTAAGCTTCATGAAAATGAGGCATTATGAAACTGTAAAAATCCATTCCCGCCATCTTGGTACAAAATAACCTTCTTCTTGTACTTGTTCAGAAAAGTCATAAAGTTCCTCGTATGGTAAACAAAAAAAAGATTCCTTACATAACATGCAGTAAAAGTAAAAAATGGATAAAAAGGAATTTAAACGTACATGAAAACATTTTTATAAACCTTGTACATGGATGATAAATATAACCCCAGTAAATAATTATGTATAAGTAATCTCAGATAGAAAACAATTGAGATTGCAACATTATCCCATACATTAGGTCTGATATGCTTCGTACTTATCTGAAACTCTGGTATAATGATTTAAATAATGTCATTGACTTATTACAGAATCATATTCATTGTTATGATATCATATATGGTTCACTTATGACTTTATATTACCCGTTCTATTTTAAATTCCATGTTAAAGCAGCATTTTGGGTAAAATTGTTTCATTTATCGTAAGTGTTTTGAATTTTTTTTCTTGATATTATTACTTATATACTTATTTACATAATTAATGAATGTAAAAAAAGATTATTATATAATATATATTCATAATATACATATATATATATGATAGATCGATAAATGAAATGAAATACACCGTTCATGGAGACGGTAGGCCGTGCGTACGCATGAATGTTGTTTTCGTTTCCTTATTGAATTGAATAGAATTAAGTAGATGAAATACATATATATACATAAATCCAGTATCTTTATTATGTCATATATTTTATTATTATTCATTATATATATTTATTATCATTCATGAATGGTTAACATGGAGAATGAATCTCATCACGTCGTGGAGACGGTAGTCCGTACGTACCCACGAGCGATGATATCATTCCCATGATCGTGTAATTGTATCGAAGTGTATGTATAAAATTTCATAATCAATATCACTTTAAAATAAAAATATATAGTTATTTATTTACACCATTATACCCATCCAAGTAAGGTTGTGGTCGAAAACAGATTACACCACGACGTGGAGACGGTATTCCGTACGTACGCACACATGGTGATTTCATTTTCCATAGGATGGATATAAAGTGAAATAGGGTTGTTTCATATTTATAATAACATATCAATATATGAGTTATACTGATGTTATTACTTCATAATGAAACAAGTAAAGAAGAATAAGTTGAAGAAGAAATAAAGTTGAACGAATCAGAAACAGACATTACCTATTCTTTGAAGTGCCTCTTCTTAACCTCCTCTTTGGGCACTAAAGATGGTCTTTGAAGAAGACCCGAACCTCTAGGATGTTTCTAGGTAATTTTAGAAGATAAATTGGCCGGGGTTGGCCGATCTTGAAGGCTCAAAAGGGTGTTAAGTGAAGTGGGAAGGGGTTCCCATTTTATGAGGGAGGAGAGGGGCACCTTTGGAAATCTTAAAAATATTAATTTATAATAAATCTAACCCCACTTAAAAACATCCCAAAATGACTCATATTCTAATATTAGATGATATAGGGTTGTAATCTCATAAAAATATAAAATTTATATATGTAGGTAATTTATTTTAATCATTATCAACTTGATTTATCCTTATTTAATCTATAAAATTTTATTTGTTGTAATAAGAATCTAAATTTTAAATTGTTATAAATAATTAATTATGTGTTGTGAATTACCATAATTATATAATTTATGACATTTTAGACTATATCAATATCAATTTTTAATTTTTAATTTTTTTTGCTTTTTAAACAATTTAATAGTATGTTATTTTTATAAAATGACAATAGTGTCAATTTTGAAACTATTCATTTATTTTAATTTAAATTAATTAGACATAGAGGATATATTCAAAATAAAATATTTAATAGCATTCTGACATTTCATAGTAATCTCGAAAGTTAGTGGAGAATATTAAATATCTCATAAAATATTTATTTTACTATTTGTAAAACAATTTATTTGATATTTCCTTTAATAAAATAAATACTCCAACATTTTTGTATAATTATTAAATATTCTTATTTGTTTCATTAAAATTTAAAATAAAATAAAAGGATGAATATAGATCTTATATATTTCATAAGAATACATTTAGTCGGATTTATCTTCTAAAACACCAAAATTTTAAAATGTTATATTTATTAAATTATGAAGGTGACAACTTTGACATCATATAAAAGAAAATAATATATCTGTCATAATCACTTTTATAAGACTCCAAACGGTCATATATTCGGTCCATGAATGATTATAGTGTATATATACACTACCAATAAGTTTTGATCATGTTTTGAGCCCTTTAATATAAATTACTATTTCAATAAAAACATTATTATTGATTTTTTTTTCTAAATAAATAATTTCTTCATCATTAATGTATAAACTAATAAGGTAATCAAATATCTCTTAAAAATTATAAATAAATTACCATGGAAAAGAAAAACATTTTATCTTTAAAATGAGTATTTATAACCTAATTTTTATTCTGTATAACCTTATATTAAAAATAATTTAATTATTAATGTTTGAGTGAGACATATTTCACTTTCCTTTAAATAAAATAAACTAAAGATCTTAATCACCTCCAAGTGGGTTCTAATGGATTCCATTTCGACCAAAATATGACTTAGGACGAAATATAATCATCCAATTGTATTAAGAAATGTGTTAGGAAAATTTTATAATATTATATTTACACTTAATTACCCAATTTACCATTTACTATGGTAAATAAAATTTACCGTAGTCACTATTCATGATGCCCAAAAATAAAAAATAGTCTATTAATATAATTTGAACCCACTGATTCCAAATGTGGAACCAATTTTTCAAAGTTCAATACACAGATTTTGTAGAAAATAAATTAAAATTAATACCATTGTCGAAAGAAAACATGTTTTTGTTTAAAACATTGCAAAAAATTGAATTGATTTAACCTGCGAATTCAATGTAAAATCAATGCTAATGACATAAATTATATTAAATGGTAAAAATATAATCTATTTATACTTTAAAACAATTAAATATTATAATTTAACCACATAAATTATTACGATGAAAAAAGTTGGTTTTCATTAAAATATAGCGTGCTTTTACTATTCATTAAAATATGAAAGTGATCAGAATAATATGAAAAATTTATCCAAGGTAAAATTTTATATCCTGATTCCAAATAATAATTTTATTTTGTAATCCTGAAATCATAAACATGTCAGAAACAAGATTTATTGTGGGTGCACCATCAAAAGGCGGCAAAACTCTATTTTTTGAAAAATACTTATTTTACCTGAAAAATTTATTTTCTTCTCATTCCATGTTCTAGAAAATGAGTAAGATGGATAATAATGTTATAAAATTCAAAATTTATTTAATACTATTCATAATTGGTAGTTCTTGATAATATTATAACCATATATCGTTGTTTAGTGAAACCCGGTATTGCGTACAACACACGCTATCGAGGAAGGTCGCTATTGCGTGTAATGAAATCCAGGTCAGGGTTGTGTGTAGTGACATCTACCTTTGGTGTTGCGTATATCATAATTCAAAACATATTTCATTTATACATTAAACAAAATCTATACTTAATGTTGCGTAGAATAATTTCTACAAAACGAACTTGCAATTGTGTGTAACACGAGCCAAGAATAGTGTTGCGTATACTGCAAGAAAATATGGTGTCACATATAGAGCAAGATAATCTTGGTGTAGCGTACAGTAGAAGATATGAATGAGATTAAAAATAATATATCTTATAAAATCTCGGGGTTTTACACAATGCTTCTTAGTTTACATTTTACATCCTATGTATTCTTTCTTTCTTACACAATCTTCAACGTTATTAAATTTATTAAAAATGGAAGTAAAAAATTTACGGAAAAGGTTTGTTAATAGGTTTTTTATTGTGAGGATATATAAAATTTTTCTTGTGGAGGATTAAAGATTCCAATATGTATATATTTATTTAACTAAAATTAATAGGATCATTTAAAAATGGATGACATTTCTTATGATGTAATTTATATAAATGAATGAATATAATGTTTTCAATTATTTATTTTAATAGTCCATAAATGTATCTTCTATTTAAACAATTATCATGGGGTTTGGTTTATAATAGGAATACATGCTAAGATTATTGATCACTTATGTCATCATCTTTTCAGTTTTAGCTTGATTTCCATTTTCAGAATGATCATTGATAGTATATTTGTAATTTATGTTGAGTTGTGTAGTAATTTTAAGGTTTTTAGTATGTTTATATATTTTTTATTTTTATTCATATTCGACATGTAGTTAATTTTTTTTATATAGATATAGGGTAGCTATATATTTATTGGATATAAACAATAATATCTAAAGGATACTTTTATATTTTTGTGTACACCGGGGAGGGAGCCTAGGGTTGATTAAATGATTTTGTTTTGTTGTTTATTCTATTTCTCAGTATTATTTTATTATCATTATTTTATTACCAATTTTTTTATCATAGAAAACGTGCATATAAAGTGTTCCAGATTGGTTTTAAATTATTATTTATCTCTAATCATTGGATAAATTTATTCTCCTGAGATTTAATTTGGGTCCCTAGTTCTAATCATCACTCTAAATAATAAGAAACATGCCTCGACAATGTCAGATTTATGTTTTGGAATCTAATAGATGGATGGCATGTTATAGTTTGTGATAAAGTTTACCATAGAGTTATTCTATTTTGAAGGAATATACTATGATGTTAACATATTTAATTAGGTATTAATGGCATATGTATTGAGTATTTTGATTACTTGGATAATAGCATAATGAAGAGTTCAATAATCTCTTACCCACTCAAAGAATAGAGATTTAATGGGTTGTCATGTTTTGAATCTATTATTTATTTTTTGGTTTGTGTATTATTTAAAAGATTTATATGTTTTGAGGAATGAAAATAATATGGAATTATCTAAATTCGGAGATCTCTACTTTACTAACAACTACTATGGAGCTCCATTACATGGTTCAAAGGTACATCCACTTGTGGTTTCATGGTTTAATCATTGTTTTTTTAATAGTATTTCCCCATTATAAAAAATATAATAGTACCTATTATGATGTATTTTGTTTCAGAATGTTGTTTATTATCTAATTTCATTATGATATTTTTATAAATGATTGATGATATAGGAAATTTTAAATTGGGAATGAAATTTAAAAATGTTACATTAAATTATCACAAATTAATATATTTTGATTAAAAAATTAGTAGGTTATGTTGAAAATATATTATTTTTATAATATAATAATAACTGTTGTTTTTCATAAACTGATATTGATCGAAAAATGTTTATATATTGAACTAAAAAATTTTGAATCAGTTTTTTTTAAGGTCATTTCAATAAGATATTCAAAATATTAAATGAACTTTTTTTAAAATATTATGTACAATGATAATAAATAATAAAGGTTTTTATGAGTTATTACATTTGTTAATGGAATGTGTAAGAATTGTAATTTTTTTAATAAATCTATCAAAGAACATGTTATCAATATTTTTATGGGTCTTTTTTAATACTGGAAGTGTTATAAATATAGGGGAACATTTCAATTGTGAGTGTATATTCAAAACTGTATTTTATGTTTTTAATGAAAATTTATAAATTATTATTAATATATTTTTCTGTATTTATTTTGGATGGGGTTGTTGTGTTTAATTTTTAGGGTATTTCTCATCAACATTGTTTTACCCATTATTTGTGTAAATTATATATAAATGGGTATTGAATCAAATTTAGTGTCTATGTTTTTATTGGATTTACCCTGGAATGAATCAATTATTTTTTGGGAGTATAATTATTATGATTTTCTTGAGTGGGGTATCTTATAATTATGGAGTGTGATGTTATGGTCTATGGAGAATCCCAGAAACCATGTTATGTAGTATATTTAAATCCCTATATAGTAGTCATGTGTTAATTTAGTTCCCTTGGATTTCTAGTCTATTTGGATTTTCATTTCTTCCCCTCATTGGAATGTAAACTATATTGGAGATTTTATCATTTAGGCCATTCATGTATTACCATAATCCCATTGGTATTATAGCTTTGCATTTTATATTTTATTAGATTAATTTTAAATTTGGAATGTGAAATCATTGGATTCATTCAACGGTATCCAAATGGGTGATTTTCCATGCATAGGATTTTTCTTAGTGGGATCCATGCTAATTATAAATTTTTAACATGTTTTTTTTCATGTAGGATTCTAATTCGCTTCCCCTTCCTCTACAATTTTAATTAATTCATTAGTTTCTCATATATTTTCACAATTTATTAGGTAAAAATGGATATTACTTGTCTTATACATTTGGATTCCTTGGCTTTTCAAACATTGATATAATGTAGGTCATATTATTTTTGGAGACATATCTATTATGTGAGATGGAAATTATGGGTGTATTCTCGATTGGGAGTAATGATTGATGTATTTTGATTCATATAATATATTGTATATTGTTTTTTATTGGGGTTTCCCCTAATTCCATTAGACTTGTATTTTAATGGAACCCTTATGGTAGTGTTTCGATGAATTGGCCCCAATACTCTAGTATCACCCATAATGGTTTGGGATTTTTTTTTGTGTTTTATGTGGGACCAAAGACTATTTGTTTCCCATTATTTTGATAATTATTTCAACAAATTTGTTTATCATTCCTTGAGTGTATTTTTAGATTACTCTATATATCCATTCTAAAATCATTAAATGAAATATATTTGTGATGGGACTTGTTTTATGATGTTTTTGGTTGGAATACCTTATATATTCTCATTTAATAAAGGTATTTTTTTATTGTTGTTGTTGAATTTTAGATTCCTTAGGAGATCAATTGATTTTCTGATATTTTTTAATTTTGATTTAGGTATCACTAATTTTATTTGATTGAAGTAATCATTTTGTCTATTATTTGTAAAATCAACCTATTATATAGAATATATATATTATTTTCTCTCTATTTATCCTTTTATAGTAGTTGACATTTTCTTGTGGGAATAATATGCAATAGTCAAGCGAATTAAAATTTCCAAACCATATTCTTTGTATGATATGAATTTAATTTATTAATTTATAGAATTTATTTTATATTTTTCCAATCCATTTTAAATTTTTTAATATTTTGATGGTTCTACAAAGGAAAGTAGTTGCTGTAATGTAAGGGGAATCCTTCCACCACAATGACACTAAATCTTTAACTCTGATTATTTTATGTTAATAGTTAGTTCATTGTAGTCCTACAATGTTCCATTATATAAGGTGCTTAATTTTGTTTAAAATTTTATGTACATGTAACATAATTTCTTCTTTTATGAGTCTCAATTGAACACCACCATATTAATACAATAATATGATTTCTTTACGCATCTTCCTAAAAATACAGTGTTACCTTTACATGGATCTTTTGTGTAAGGGTACACTTAACAGTCCATATTCAACCTAAAGAAAAAAATTGGGGTTCCATTACATAGAGTCTCTAATTCAATTTCATTTAAGGGTAATGTTCTAATGACTGTCAAATAAACCCCTTGGAAAAATGCATAAGGTAACAATATGGTTTCCCTTACACATACATTCTTTATAACGGTATCTTGTAAGTGTAATGGAATATCTTTCATTCTAAATTGGTTTTTATAATGGTATAACCTTTATATTACCTATCTATGTATGAGTAAATCATATATAAACTTACATAGCACATGTAATTATCTGAATATAATCTATAGTTTTTCAAATATTTTATTTTTTTGTCATTCTTTCAGAACAACTTATAAGAAGAATACTAAGTATTATTGAATATTCCTATGATACTAATCATTATTGTTTTATAATATTCTATTATTCATATTTTTTATAGTTCAATAAGAAAAAAATGAGATTTATCTTAGTAAAGATAACATGAAAAAATATATAAAGATGAGTGACTTTTTTTATTTAACTACAAGAATTTAAACTTCCTTTTATTTAGAGTGTGTGGTGTATTTCATGTGTATAATCTCACAAAAAGGCCATATCATTGATGGATTAAAAAATAAAAAGGATCCATGATCATAACATGAGGATACATAAAATCAAATGTGGCTATGGAACTGTCTAAAATGTCAACAACATAATATATAGAATAATATTATTTTATTGTAGATTATACCTTTCACACTACAAACCATATCTTGGAAGGGAGGATCAAATACTCTATGATTAATGAATCTCAAATGATCTAAAATTCATATTACATATTATTCGCTTCAAATTTTTCATTAATTACTTATTTATCGGTTTTATTAAATTTAATTAACTTTCTTTGATCTTTTCACAATGAGTTACAACTAATGAATAAATCACTTGGAGAAAGAAATAATAAATAAATAAATATATTATATATTTTTTTATATTCATGTATCAAATTCCTGAAGAATTCATACATCATAATATTTATTGTTCGTATGTCTATTTGATTATATTATTTTTTACAGGAATCTCATGCATGTATGTTTTTCACTACACATCAAAAAATGGATTCATCATCACCCATGCTTTTAAGATTACAAATTTTGACAAATTTTAGGACGCTTATATGTGAAATAATAATCGTAATGAATTCAATTCTCTCAGTTATCTTATTTTGGATGTCTTTTTTTGAAATATATTAAGAACCTATTATTTTATTATATATAACACATTAAATGTATTTCATGGATTGGTTAGGATACATGGAACAAAGAGCATAATTGAACTGTAATATAGTATACCATTATAAGATAGTTGTTAATTAAGAATAATGAATATTAATAAATAAATATTAAAAAATATTTATAAAGGATTTATATACAAAAAATATATTGAAATATAAATAATCATTTTTTATAAATGTGTAATAATGCTTCAAAAATAATTTTTTTCTACAAAATTGAATTCTTTTAACAAAAGGAAAATTGATTTTTAGTATTTCTAAGAATTTTAGATGAATGAAGAAAGATAATTTTTAATTTAATTATATAAGTATTAGTTTATTGTGGACTTTTAAAATTATTCATATTAATCTTATTATTAGATGAATAGTTAAAATTCCATATTTTTATTGAAAACTGACTTTTCATATTAATCATTTATAATGATCATTATTAAAAAAATTGTATTAAAATAATAATTTGTTTTCTAAAATTATAATAAATCTCAGTTAGGTTATTGTAATAAATATTATAATAATTTGTTTTACAAAATCATTGTATATATAAGTATCATTTTTTCATGAGAACCCACTTTTCGTCTTGTTTAATGGGTTGAATTTTAAATT
The DNA here is from genome assembly GCA_963277665.1 of Viscum album. Taxonomy (NCBI): domain Eukaryota; kingdom Viridiplantae; phylum Streptophyta; class Magnoliopsida; order Santalales; family Viscaceae; genus Viscum; species Viscum album. Next base: position 1,387,115,540 of record OY728126.1, on the reverse strand, counting down.
AAATTATGCCACTTCGATGAATTTATTTTTTAAAAAAATGTATTCAATATTTGGAATTGTACAATTTGAAATTATGTATTTAGTTTAAATTATTTTTCTATCAAATTGAAAATTAGAAAATATAAAAATTCATTACCATGATTAATGATTAATTTGGATAATATGTGGTTAAAATAATTGATAAGGGTATTTTTCCAATGAATCATCTTTAAATACCATTTTATGGCCATATTTCAACAATATATTATCTCAAAATAAAATCCCATGAAGTTTAGATGAATGTTCATTGATAATTATTTTTGATTTTTTCATATTTCATGAAATTTCATATATCTCTTCTCCTCCACTTATATGAGTAATGACATACATTATCTTATTTTCTCCATATTGATCGATATATGTCAAAAACCCGATAACCAATTATCATATAAACATCCATGTCCAAGAATTGAAGGATACAATCATCTTTTCAAGCATTTCCAAGCATCTTTACGCATTGATCTGATGGATGCATACTGGAGAAGAGGTAATCATGTTACCTGACTTCTTTCAATTTATTTTTTATAACTCTATTTAATATTTGGAATTAAATTTAAAATTAAATAGAAACTCTCCTAAATTAATTTAATTTTATTTTGATGTAGAAAATAACAAAATCCGCTCCATGTTCCATCCCATGTGATGTGAACATTTTGCTTGTTTGTATGTGTGCACTACTGCTTCCACATTGTGATAAAATTTATTTCCCAAAACCACTATTATTTTATGATTATAAACATAGGTATAATGTATATATATTCCATTTTGGAAATAAATATATTATTTGAATTAAGATATTTTATTTTCTATCATACATTACAATCATTTGGAAAATGATAATGTTGCATTTGTGTACGCGTGCACAACCACACCCATGAACAGATGTGAATCATTTATCATTAATTCTGTAACTAGATTTTAATAGGTATAAAATTTAATAATACACATTATATATATAATATAATTATTGTCATAATAAGGATAATTGTTATTTACATACCTTTCAATCCATTCATGAAAATTTTAAAACAATAATCACGCTCACATATAATCTACCATATCTATAAATATTGTAATTCTTATTTTTATATTTTCCATATATGATTGAATATAAATATATATTAATATATATATTTTTTATATATTATATTATTATCAAGAATAAAATTATATATATGATTTAAACATTATCCTTGTATGATTATTTCAACTAATAATGTGAAAGTATCTTGAAAAAATAATAATTTACACACAGAAACATATAATTTTTATATGAAATTATTAATAAAATACTGTCAAAATGTAATATGATGATATTTGTGATATTTTATTATTTACATGATAATAGTATATACAAAAAATAAATACTAAATTATCATACACATGGTCTGATCATGTCACGAACCGAATCTGGACGCCGCCAAAACCGACACCAAACCCAGACCGTGAAAAGTCCCGAAGGGCGTTCCCGATCCCCACGGGTTGGCACAAATGCCCGGGTATCATAAAATGATAACTGGGAACGACTTACCCGAGTTTATAAACTTAAAACGACAAAAGAATCCAATGAAACGAATCTGGATTTTTCAAAACAAATAATCTTTTTCAAAAATTCAGAACTGAATTACACAATTTTAAACAATTTTTAAAGACCATTACAAAGGTAAAAACCCAAGAAAATACAGCCCAAGAACCTCCACATGGAAAGAGGCACCGCCTCAAGCCATCTCCACAACACTCCATCACGATGGACCGCTAAAAACCCGAACCAAAGGCATAAAACCTGTACCCAAACCTGTGAGATAAAATAAGAAAGTCTACTTACACCCAAAGGTGTAAGTAGGGTGTGAGCGAAAGCCCAGTAGGATACCACCTCTATGAGATTCCATGTGATAAACATTTCATGACAAAAAGCATTGCATGTTTTGTAAATAAGAAATGCTAGTTACAATTTTCTAAAGGATGAAATGATAAATGAAAACAGTTTCCATGTGAGATAATTTTAAAGGAACAACAATTTTAAAATAAATAACAAAGCTACTTAATTTTCCAGCCAACAATACCGTATACCGATGGTAAGTACAAAGGATCTAATGAGCACAAGTAATAGGAAATAACCCCTAGGCACTGGCTAGCTGTGGGTCCTAGGTACCTCGTATCTCGGTGAGAGTAACCACAAAAAATATCTGTTCTCGTGGATGAGCCACAAGTAGGCATTATACCCATAACCTAGTGGTCCCCAATCATCATCATCATTGTTTAGTTAGAGTTGTAAGCGTCAATCTTGCTAAGTGAAACTCAGGCCAAACTCCACGGATTCACTAGCATACTAGTACACGTCCACCCACCTAGATACCCGGGTTTTCCCTTTGTGCTCCAACAAGTTCAACAATCCAAGAAGTATAGTTTTCACATGAAAATTTCAATTCCACATCACACATTAACCAAACATCCCCATGTACATCACACAAGTCAAAAATTACACTATTTATTCAAATGCATTTTGAAATCAAACTCACACCAAAATTCCCTACAACACTTTTCACATTTATTTAACACTTACACAAATCCTTTAAACGATTTTATAAAACTGTTACAAGATATTCAACTCACAGAACAGCCCACACACATATCACATAATACCCTTCTCACCTTCACAATTCATTTTATCAATAAACTCATAGGAAACATCCCACACCCATGTCTCGCACACAAAACACAATTTAGTAAAACATTTCAGCAATTTATCAAACATTCTAAAAATGTTTGACATCTCAAATCACCACTTTACCATTCAAAAACCCACATTAGGTGAACACACTCACCCAAACAGTACATATACACACTTTCCCAACTTTGTTTAACAAAATAAAACATTTGCAATTTTTATAAAACAAACCCAAGAGGTATAACCATTGTTTGCACACTAAACCCACTTCAAACCCCTCATTCAAAACCAAAATCATAACAATAAAAATCCAAAACATAATTTTCGGCCCTAAAACAATTATTAAAGCACCCCAAAATGTAAAAAAAAATACATCAAATAATACCACAAAGATACACATGAAAAACACATGTTTTCATAAATCTCCTTCAAAAAGTACAACACGGTTTTACACCATAAACTCATTCAAAAAAACCTCTTTTCAGGGCCCACAGGATAATAAGGAATTAACAAAACAGAATTTTCAGCCCTTCTCAAGACTAATAAATCACTTTCATATGTTATAAACTAAACCCAAACATTACCCCAAGAGTCACACATAAAAAGTACCCAATTTCAAGCTAAAATACAACTAAAAATTAAATGTTTAACCAAATTCATCAAAAACAGTTTTCAAACCACACAAGACAAATTATAAACATACTAAATTAATAAAACAGGCAATCTAACTCATCATAAAATGGTTACACATGGAATCACCTACCTTTTGAGTCGAAACCCTCAAAACTTGGTGCGAAACCTTAAGCGCACCACCGCCGCACCAAAAGGAATATAAATCCAGACCTAGACCACCAAAAATTGACCCAAAAGATACCAAATCAGACCTTAGGATCTAAACCTAACTTCTGGACATGAGTAACTTCAATAAATATGAAATAAAACTAAAAGAGGATGGAAGGAACCAAGAAGGAATTCCCTTACTTGAAATATCTTGAAGAAATCGGCCCCAATCCACCTAACAATGAATCTCAAAGTACCCAAAACTGATATGGAGGTCTGAAGGAGTCATATTAGGTCATGTGGGGACTGAAATGGGTGTAAAAGGATGAAAATTGAAGGAGTTATGAAAGATTCATTTTACCTCATCAAATCTGGTCGATTTGAGAAAGATTGAGAAAAATCGTCCAAATCCGCAGGGTATATGAGCTCCAAAGAGGAAAACTCGATACATGGGATGAGGCTGAGGTTTTTGGCTTCGATTGGGAGGTTGAATAACCGAACAACAGTAAAAAACTAATGAGATATTGAAATTTTAAAAAATAATTTAAAGCAGGAAATGGGCTTACGGGCAGGCCCATTACCTTAATTAAAAACCCAAATCCATCATGATTTGGGATTTCTATGTGGTTCAAAATGATATGGTGATTTTAATATATTATGGTATGCCAATTGGGAAGCGTAATGGGTTTAAAATAGTAAAAATTGAAGGTGTTATATAAGAATTAAAATTTGTTTTTAAATCTGGATTTGGGCTCACGGTTTGGCCCAAATTTCAAAACCCACCATTTTCACCAAAATGAGTGGTAAACCCCCAAAACAAATCGGTAATGGAAATTAAATGAGTAATGAATTTAAAAAAAAGTCATGGGTGTGACAATTCTCCCCACCATAAAACATTCCGCCCTCGGAAAGCCACATCACGAATAAAGCAAAAACCAAACCCAACCGAAAGGCATAAATGGACTCATTTGCTAAGCTTCACCCCCAAAGGTCAAAACACCTCCAGTGATCAATTAAGAAAGGAATACTTCACAACCAAAACATACAACTCATTACTGAAATTATCAAGCACATTCATGATTTATCCTAAAACAAAACTCCTCTAACACTATCTGAACAAGGCTCAAGAAATTTACCCAAACAAACAAGAACATCGAACAAGGTTACACTTACCTTGATATAACTAAACAATTGGGAAATATCCAATCCCAACGTTTACTCAAGGAAGATGTATGTGGTTATATATCTCCGAACGATACTACCCAAATCCAATCCAAGACCAAGTACAAAAGTGAGTTACTGGTACAAGGATACACAAATGGGCTCCCCAACCATAAGATACAACTTAAATTTTTTTTCCGAGAAAGAATCAAGACAATAACAGGGGAGCCCCGAACAAACTCTGTAGTACATGGGGTAGAATACCATTAGGCATTTTCAAAATAATATACATGAGACTCATAGTGGTTCTCCCCACCATAAAAACCATCCATCTTAACTGACCAATATGGGCCGGAATTGAAAAACCCCAAAACATAAAGTGTTGGGACGAAAACACGGTTAGCCTGCGCAGTTTGGGAAACTGTGCTCTAACCATGTGGATCCTTATACCTACATGGTTTTCTGGTGAATGGTTACTAATAAATGTTCACTCAACATGTCTAGACAAATCCAAAACCTTTCCCTGAACCCAAAGGAATCCAAAGGGGAAAAGAATTTCATTGGGAGATAACATGGGGATGAGGCACTCCACCTCTTTCCACCAAATGCGAACAAAAGAAGAAATATGAAAACACAAAATTCTTAATCTATTCCTATCTCTCATACTAAGAATAGTTCTTTGTTCAAGGTTAAAAACTACCCTGGGATTTCCTTTGACTACGTGCCAGCTTCTCTCCGGGACCTATGGCTGGAGCTGGAATGATTGAAGCATCTTCGGCCTCGCAGTTATGATTTGGAAACCCCCAAATAGAATTTCATATTCTGATGCTAAAAACAACTACACGCAAACGGAGATGGGTTCACCCAGACATAACACACTCTAGAACTCAATTTACCCTAACTTTTAAATTCACTGAAATAAGGGTTTAGAGGATGCACTCACATCACACCCTACTTCTTCGGGTGAGAAACAACATAAATAAAGGACACATATAAACACCTTCCTCTAAAATAGAGGATGTCGAGATCTCCCAAAAGGAAAACAGTTTTGAAAAAAAAATAGACTCACATAATATTGTACAACTTCACCTTTACAATCAAACGAGCACGTGACATCACATCACGACACCGAACAAGTCCAAAGCGACTAAGAGATATAATACAAGGAGGGGGCCTTATACAATATCACCAAATATCACAGCATTCCAGAAAGTGTCCATAACAGCCTCTCATGTCCAGATTTTTCACACTGGTAGTTTAACATAAACCCCTTCTACGAAGAGACTATGAAGGACTTAGAGGCCCTCTTAGACACTATCCATACTGACAACCCCAGACAAATTTCACCTTCGACGAATTAGGTAGCTTAAAAACTAAGGTATCTTTCAACCATCCACGATCACTCTTACGCAACAAGAGGATCCAAAAAAACCAAGAAATTAAATGGTGTAGACTCATTCCACAAATCTCAAGAAAATATTCCTTACATTGATCAACTGGAAGATTTTTCTAATGGTGAAACAATCCGCATTGCACTTCAGTTGCGCACTAAATCTTAATGGGGCGTACCTTATCCAAAGAGAGAACCCAAGGACCCAACCAAGCTGGTCCATTTGTAAAAACATACCAAAAAATAGATCCAAACTCGTTAATGGAACCATCTTAATGGTTTTCTGAAACATATATCATAGGAGACTACTAACCGGACCTTTTACCCAGCATTCCGACCAAACACAACCCCCAAAAAAACAGTTCGAACAGGAGGGGTTCTTGGAATCAAAACATCCCACAACATCAACATTTTCAAAAACCCATAATAAAAACCATCCCAAACTATTCATCAAGAAAATATGTTTTTCTTTAAAACCATTTCTGAAAAAAAAAACGGTTCAGCGGTGAGCGTATCCACCAATGGTACCCCATGGGCCTCACACATGCATGTTTTTGTGCCACACCAGGCACCCTCCTCATATCCATCCTGGCACTCATCCAGTCATGCCATCAACCATATATCATCCCATATAACCCCATTCATGTGGTCACTCATGGAAATACCAAAGGTAAATGCACTGATTCTTTCCAATTTTCAAAACCAAAATGGTCAACCAACACATCATTCTTATCAAAACCGCTAACCAGGAGGTCGAACCCAAATTACCGCATTAAAAAAACTTTTCAGAAAGGCACAATTGCTCCAATGAAAACTCACATTCAATTTATTTACATAAATTTCAAAACATCTCATCCCATTAAAAAAAACTTTTAATAGTTTAGAAAACTCTAATGGGAACACTTTTTCAAAACCAACTTCAATATAGTTTTTGCTTTCAAAAAAGGTGTAAGAACATAATTTTCCATTTCAAAATAATTCTGAATATTCAGTTCTGCCATTTCATAAATCAAACCATTACATATTTATTTGAAAATCATTTCAGAAAAACATTACACTTCCTAAAACCAAGTCACATTAAAACAAAAGTTCCAAGATTTCAAAACTAAAGAACACCAGACAATGCGAGAGGAAACTAGTTTCAGTGGGTGACTTGGACATATGGTTGGCAGCCATATTCCAATCACTTCATTATCACAGAGAGTGTTCTAGGTAATATCCCCGGCTCCACATGGCTTGCCAGACCCTGCGAGCTCATTGAGACCATTAACACAACTCTCTTTTCATTTCCCCTAATCATCATCAAACCAAGAAAACCAAAAGACGTAGACAAATCCCAACTTCCCCTGGTGACTTGAATCCTGAAATGAGGCGTGGTGATCAAGCACACTACCCATAACCAGAATTCCATGTCCCAACAATCATAACTCTAGACTATCCCGACTATTTCCCAAATAACATGACTCCAATGGAGCGAACCTCCTCTGATACCATTTTGTCACGAACCGAATCTGGACGCCGCCAAAACCGACACCAAACCCAGACCGTGACAAGTCCCGAAGGGCGTTCCCGATCCCCACGGGTTGGAACAAGTGCCTGGGTATCATAAAATGATAATTGGGAACGATTTACCTGAGTTTATAAACTTAAAACGACAAAAGAATCCAATGAAACGAATCTGGATTTTTCAAAACAAATAATCTTTTTCAAAAATTCAGAACTGAATTACAGAATTTTAAACAATTTTTAAAGACCATTAAAAAGGTAAAAACCCAATAAAATACAGCCCAAGAACCTCCACATGGAAAGAGGCACCGCCCTCAAGCCATCTCCACAACACTCCATCATGATGGACCGCTAAAAACCCGAACCAAAGGCATAAAACCTGTACCCAAACCTGTGACATAAAATAAGAAAGTCTACTTACACCCAAAGGTGTAAGTAGGGTGTGAGCGAAATCCCAGTAGGATACCACCACTATGAGATTCCATGTGATAAACATTTCATGACAAAAAGCATTGCATGTTTTGTAAATAAGAAATGCTAGTTACAATTTTCTAAAGGATGAAATGATAAATGAAAACAGTTTCCATGTGAGATAATTTTAAAGGAAAAACAATTTTAAAATAAATAACAAAGCTACTTAATTTTCCAGCCAACAATACCGTATACCGACGGTAAGTACAAAGGATCTAATGAGCACAAGTAATAGGAAATAACTCCTAGGCACTAGCTAGCTGTGGGTCCTAGGTACCTCGTATCTCAGTTAGAGTAACCACAAAAACTATCCGTTCTCGTGCACGAGACACTAGTAGGGATCATACCCATAACCTAGTGGTCCCCAATCATCATCATCATTGTTTAGTTAGAGTTGTAAGAGTCAATCTTGCTAAGTGAAACTGAGGCCAAACCCCACGGATTCACTAGCATATTAGTACACGTCCACCCACCTAGATACCCGGGTTTTCCCTTTGTGCTCAAAAAAGTTCAACAATCCACGAAGTATAGTTTTCACATGAAAATATAAATTCCACATCACACATTAACCAAACAGCCCCATGTACATCACAAAAGTCAAAAATTCCACTATTTATTCAAATGCATTTTGAAATCAAACTCACACCAAAATTCTCTACAACACTTTTCACATTTATTTAACACTTACACAAATCCTTTAAACGATTTTATAAAATCATTACAAGATATTCAACCCACATTACAGCCCACACACATATCACATAATACCCATCTCACCTTCACAATTCATTTTATCAATAAACTCACAGGAAACATCCCACACCCATGTCTTGCACACAAAACACAATTTAGTAAAACATTTCGGCAATTTATAAAACATTCTAAAAATGTTTGACATCTCAAATCACCACTTTACCATTCAAAAACCCACATTCGGTGAACACACTCACCCAAACAGTACATATACACCCTTTCCCAACTTTGTTTAACAAAATAAAGCATTTGCAATTTTTATAAAACAAACCCAAGAGGTATAACCATTGTTTGCACACTAAACCCATTTCAAACCCCGCATTCAAAACCAAAATCATAACAATAACAATACAAAACAGAATTTTCAGCCCTAAAACAATTATTAAAGCACCCCCAAATGTTATAAAAATACATCAAATAATACCACAAAGATACACATGAAAAACACATGTTTTCATAAATCTCCTTCAAAAAGTACAACACGGTTTTACACCTTAAACTCATACAAAAAAACCTCTTTTCAAGGCCCACATGATAATAAGGAATTAACAAAACAGAATTGTCAGCCCCTTTCAATACTAATAAATCACTTTCATATGTTATAAACTAAACCAATACATTATCCCAAGAGTCACACATAAAAAGTACCCAATTTCAAGCTAAAATACAACTAAAAATTAAATGTTTAACCAAATTCATCAAAAACAGTTTTCAAACCACACAAGACAGATTATAAACATACTAAATTAATAAAACAAGCAATCTAACTCATCATAAAATGGTTACACATGGAATCACCTACCTTTTGAGTCGAAACCCTCAAAACTTGGTGCGAAACCTTAAGCGCACCACCGCCGCACCACATGGAATATAAATCCAGACCTAGACCACCAAAAATTGACACAAAAGATACCAAATCAGTCCTTAGGATCGAAACTTAACTTCTGGACATGAGGAACTTCAATAAATATGAAATAAAACTAAAAGAGGATGGAAGGAACCAAGAAGGAATTCCCTTACTTGAATTATCTTGAAGAAATCGGCCCCAATCCACCTAACTATGAATCTCCAAGTACCCAAAACTGATATGGAGGTCCGAAGGAGTAATATTAGGTCATGTGGGGACTGAAATGGGGGGAAAAGGATGAAAATTGAAGGAGTTATGAAAGATTCATTTTACCTCATCAAATCTGGTCGATTTGAGAATGATTGAGAAAGATCGTCCAAATCCGTAGGGTATATGAGCTCCAAAGAGGAAAACGCGATACATGGGGTGAGGCTGAGGTTTTTGGCTTTTAGTGGGAGGTTGAATCACCGAACAACAGTAAAAAACTAATGAGATACTGAAATTTTAAAAAATAATTTAAACCAGGAAATGGGATTACGGGCAGGCCCATTACCTTAATTAAAAACCCAAATCCATCATGATTTGGGATTTCTATGTGGTTCAAAATGATATGGTGATTTTAATATATTATGGTATGCCAATTGGGAAGTGGAATGAGTTTAAAATAGTAAAAATTGAAGGAGTTATATAAGAATCAAAATTTGCTTTTAAATCTGGATTTGGGCTCACGGTTTGGCCCAAATTTTCAAAACCCACCATTTTCACCAAAATGAGTGGGAAACCCCCAAAACAAATCGGCAATGGAAATTAAATGAGTAATGAATTTAAAAAAAAGTCATGGGTGTGACAGATCACATTGAAAAAAATTGACTATAAGGTAAGGGACTTATGTTACTACACCATTACATATTAGGATAGTTTTTTATTTTGATTATGAAGTAAATTTTTTTACATATCTCTTGATGATCCCATGAATTTTCATATTCCCTTGTTATATCTAGATATGACATTATTTAATTTATTTTACCCTATATATGATGTCTACATATTGGAAGAACGATTTTTAGAAAAATTGACATTATTTTCCTTATAATTAAAAATAAATTTTCTTCCATATCAGTGATTTAAAGAAACAAATTCAACAAGGATTTATAGATGCAACTACGATTGATTTAATTCATTTTTATTCATGTTTTAAATCATATATAATGGTTCATAATGAATATTATAGTCATGTTCTAAATGTTATACTTTTTTTCTAATGAAAATGTTGAATGAATATTTTTTAAAACATATATGACTACAATTGAATTTTCCAACAACATTATTATTCAATATGTTTAAAAATTCATTTCATAATTCCATTTTTCTATTTCATGAAAATTTTTCATTAAATTTGCTTATATATATAGAGTTTAAATAATAGAATATGATATAAAAAACATATTTCAGATGTAAAATATTTCTATAATAATTGAAATAGTTTTTTCATCTACAAATACATCTTGGATATTACATATTCTTTAGTTGGGATATTTTCCTATTATAACATCCAATTTTCTTTTGATAATTGATTGAGAAATTTTTTGTTTTATATTTATTAAATAAAATTGATTCCATTACCATATTTTATATAATTTATGATGAATCCTTTATGACACTTGTTTCATTTCCATGAATTATTCTACAATGAAATGATGAAATATTTATGAAAACTATTTGAATTACATATGTTATTCTATGATAGTTGATTTATGATCTTATAGAAAACATATTTTCCAGTTTCATTATATAATTGGTGTGATCAAAATTATATATTCCTCTAATGAAATAGGTAAATATGGATATCAAGTTAGATTAGAGGAAATCAAATATGGATTATCCTAGTTCAGTATGATTATATTTCTAAAATTATAGTCCTTTTAGTGAACATTGAAAATAATATGATTTAATGAGAAGCATACCCAATACACTATACTATTCTTCACATCAATAATTAAATATTAAAATTTTGTTTCTAGTTTATATGTATTTCAAAAATGTATTTCATTTTCAAATTTTAAACCATCATGGAAACAATTATATTATTCCTTCAGGAATAGTGTGTAATGAAGATCAATATATTTTGAAATGAAAACACATTTTGAAAATTTTTATACATGCTATGTATTTTTTTTATAACAATGATCACAAAACATTATTCTAATTTTATGTTTAATGGATAATTGTTATCAGTTTTATTTACCCATAATATGCATATGATCTCACACTTTCTGATGTTTCATAACACATGTATTAAAAAAATGTTTATGTATGATATATCAAAAGAAATTACAATTATAAAGACATTAGTGAGATGTTAATCAGATATAATATAAATTAGTTATTTTCTTATCCGTATTTATGATGACAATAAATATATATATTATTATGTAATATATCATAATTTTATATATTTTATATTAATATTACATGCTAATTAATATATATATATATCACATTTATGGTTTGCTATAGTTTGTATCAGAACAATGTTCAGATTACATTGGAATGTAACAAGAGAAATTATTAGTGAAAATACAAAACATAATCAATTATATTGGAGGACAACCAATGTTATGGTAAATAATGAATTGTATTTTATAAATAAATTTCTCAGGATAAACATTACAAGTTATTGTGGGTCTTCAATAGATTCGTCTAGATGCATTAACCATTAAAATAGTTCTTTGAATATATTATGGACATCATTCTAGTTCACTGTTATTTTTCCAAACTGTAAACCTCATATAAAACTCCGTAGTGATTCACTTAGGTTAATTAAAAATTTATTTATAAAATATTATTACATAATAGAGTAGATGATTATCGTGGATAAACTTTGGCAAACCTATTATATCATAGGTGGAAAATATGTTGTCTATATATATACATCCTATAAATCATTTTTCGTGATTATGTGGATACCCATTATTATTATTGTTTCACACACAGTAGCCATTTGTCAGGACTCAACAGAGCTATGTTACTGTGGAATTTGATGCAAAATATAATTATTTCCTATTAGAAAACCAAATTTTATGGGTTATCGAATTGAAAAAATGATGATATCATTTTAAAACACCCACACTATATGAATCATGTTGGCATTTCGTATGATCCATGTGGGGAACAATGTTTTATTTAATCATTCCTAATGAAGAATCCACCTTATTTAAATAGGTTTATATATCCACTTATTTATATTAAATGGATCTGTACCACTTCAAATTTATTTTTCATCCTATTGTTTTATAAAAAAACAAATTTTATTTTAGCTCTTTATTATTTAGATGTTGAACTAGATTAATTTTGGAATCTAATCATTAATATGTGGAAATATAAACAAATTGACTTCATGGTGTGGGTTTATTTTAGGTATTTTTTGTCTGTACATTTCATATATTATTTTAATGAAACCAAGGCAATTAATTCATTGATATAATACATATCGGTGATTAATACATTGGAAACTATGGGGTTAATTTTACATGAGTTGTGAGGTATGCATATGTTTTTATCGTCTAACCTAAAATTATGTTTGATTTATTATTTACTGTCTTAAATCATAGTATCATAATGGTTCCATCCCAAATGGATATTAATAGATATATATAATTTGTTTGATCTTCTACCAATGTGGGAATAGAGATTTGTTACTCATCAATTTTAAGGTTATGCTAAAAAAATAATGTTTGAAATATATGTTATTTTTCAAAAACATTGAAATAATAATATAACCATTTTATTATTAGTTAAGTGTAAAAAGAATTTTTGAGAAACATTTAATAATTTTAATGGTAATAATTTTAGATTTATAAAGTAAGTTTATCAGGAAGTTAAATATCAATATTATTGGGTGAATAATATTGTTAATGATGTAGAAAAGGAACCATGGAATTCACCACAAAAAATATAATATTTCAAGTGTAGGAATTATAATAATTATTCAAAACAATTCATTAATCTAATGGGTAGTTATTATGATCGAATTTTGAAACATATAAATCCAATATAAAATAAAAACCGCATTTGTTGACAATTACTCATGTGGATAAAGATTTAAAAAATGTAACCATAGCATTCAGTCTATAATTTTTAATGTCAAGGATTATACGATATATATCATGTCATTTAAATATTATGAATTTTATAAGGGTATCATAATTCCACCATAATTATTTGATATTTAATTTTAGGAAATATATCATAATTGATTGATGATAACATCTCATGTTGATGATACTTATTTGATTGATGTTTTTTTAAATAACATTCATTAAAATATTTTTAATCCCACATTAGTTGAATTTGATTGTATATTTTAAATCAATTTTCCTTGCATACATAAATATAAAATCAATTTATAGGGAAGGGAATTCATGTTTTATATAAATAACTACCCTGAAATATATTATTGGTGTGACGATATATATGAACATGAAATGGTAATTCATGCACTTATATATGTTTTAATTACTGTAAAAGGTGGTGTTAATCATAGATGGTTGAAGAGAAAGTCAACATCCAAGATATCATGTGTAATTTTTTTGATGTGTTTCTGTAATAGTTTTCCAGTCTTCCACATAACCAGCATATTGGGTTTTAAATAGAACATAATCATTTTACAACACCCATTTCAGTGCATGTATATATCATGGAATTTATTTAGTTGCAGGAATTAAAAAATAAATGGTAATAGATTCCTATAAGGGGATTCATTCAGCCATAAATCTCACCCTATAACTTGACTCTTAATTTTGATAATAATAATGATAGATCAATGATAATTTATAGTGATTATTTTTAACATAAAAATCATGAAATCATGAAAAATAATTTTCTAGCTATATTGATTACTTTATTGATCAACTACATAGAGTATAATAATTAAAAAATATTGTCCATTGATCATGATATCATCAATTTTGGGTCATGGTGGTTATACATGAGACATAATTCTGAATAAATAATAGATACTATAAATTTATAGTTACTCCATTTGGTCTTACAAATTCCATCACTTTCATTAGTGGTATAATTTGATGGTGTATTTATAAATTATCTTAACCAGGGTTTGGTATTATATATAGATGATATTCAAAAAAAAAATGGAAATGAATATCCTGAAGATCACTTGATGATTAAAATAAATATCCTAAGGTTTGAGAATCTACATTTAATATTTACCATGTGTAATTTTTAGATATAACTTTTTTCGTTTTTTCCTCCAATAATCTCATAAGAATGTATATCTTGGAATATATCCCTGATGGATATTCTTGATTGTTTGTCATGACTGACCAATGTGAATGATATATATAGTATTATTAGTTTTTATTGATATTGTTTACTTTTTATGGATAATTTTTTAATTATTTCTAATCCACCCTCAATATTAATTCAGAATGGAGAAATGATTTATTCGGCATAAATGTAAAGAGTATATAACGGAACTGATTAAAATGTTGGTATATGCACATTTTTGTATAGTTAATTACATGGTATATGGGTTTTTTATCTTTATTTATGCATCCATGAATTAACTGCGAAGAACCCTCTTGTAAAATTTATTGTGATGTCTTGTTCCTCATTAAAGTTTAATGATCACATGAAAAATTACCTAACCCAATATTTGTAGTTACATATTGTAATTTCTTCATTATATATGTCAATATAATTAATCTATAAACAATAGTTTTGATATATATAATCATCATATAAGTATAAGGTATATATTACATTATGATATGTTAATATTCACAAAATAATTCAACAATATTTTATTAATTATTATGTCATCTAAATACATTACCACCTTAGGTAATTTAATTTGGTTGTATATTATAGGAGTCAAATGAGTCATGTATGATTATATATTATTTGGATAAAAAAGATACTATATATAAAGACTTGACAATTTAGTTTCTAAAAAAAATGATGAAGAAGGATATATATTGTCTTTCTCAAATGATTATACATCCATATTACCTAATAACGATCAAAATGTCCACAAATAATGACTCATAGTTGAAAATAAATGTGGTGGTTGTTCTTGAGTAAAATCTTGATTATGATGGAATGATATGTTTTACAAAATATTTATGATTCTATTTAGTAAAATATTTAAAGAAGTATATTTTTTATGATTCTCATTGGTCATTATTATCAATTCTTCCTTAAACAGTGATAAAATATAGAGATCTAAAAGTGCTGAAATGTTGGAAAAAAAAGAAAATATATATTTTATTGTAAATCTATCAGTTCTTGAATGTTGTAGATTTAACATTGAATGTCATGACTCTAATGGGATTTTAAAATCATTATCCATACCAGAATTGAAATTGGATAACATCAACATTAGGTTTTCAATTAGAAAAAAGTGGCATCCATAATTGTTTTTTTTGTAGTTTATCTCCTTACAATTTATCATAAATTAGTACAATCATGGAACATTTATCTCAAAATATAAATTATAGATTCTATATTATTTATGTGTTACACATATAATTATTAGCAATTTCTATTTTATCTAATTAAAATTTGAAGATTACCATGATGGTCTGGTAAAATATTAGGATATTTGTACATTGACAGTTGTGTTTCACTACTATATATCATTATCATAAATAATTTTATTCTCATAGTTCAAATGGAACATTGTGTAATAGTCTATGGGCTTGTTAGGTGGATTCTAATGGTTTTTTTAATCATCTAATTTTTCTAGTTGACATTCCATATGAAAATAGCATTCGATGAAGATTTATTATATCTTATTATGAAGTGAAATATTAATATATGTTTAAGAATGCAACATTATGTCATGATATTGATGGAATAATGTTATTGATTCCTGATAAATTTGAGGAAATGGAAGAAAATTTCATATCCATGCAACATCAAATTATGAAATCTAATATTTGACAAGGAAATCTATGATTAAATTTATCAAGGTAATTAAAAATTATCTATTTGATAGAATTATTTCCTATGAATTTCACAATGGAAAAAGTTTATGATATTCTTAATTAAAGGAAATTTGGCCCTGGTTATATTATCCCATTTGAGATTCATTATAATGTAATGATGGTAGCATATCCCATGTTCCTCCCCCCACACCTCTATATTGTTCAAGATCTATTCCATATATATACACACAAAAAGTATAAAACAAATCATTCATACATAATATACTCATTGAATGTACCAATATAAAATAAATTTCTATATAAATAAATAATGGTTGAAATCTGGGATCATAGAGGTAATTTTCAATGAACATGACTACTCACATTATTATATATCTAATAAGGAGTCGAAAAAAAAACAATCTATGAAGGAATTAGAGGATGTTTGGAAATAAATATATGCTCATTTTTATATTACATTTATTAAATTTTTTTTATAATCTATTTATGTGAGATATAATGAAATATAAAGATATATTATGATAAATTAATTTATAAACAAATTTCATTTATATCTTTTGATATACACAACTAGGATTAAAAATGATCTATAACATTGTATAACATTATATTTTATATTTTAAATTGTATTAATGATAGTTCATAAGATATTTTTTAAAAAATATTCATAATTTCTATACAAATATCATTTATATTGGTAAATAACTACTAATTTTTGTTACATAATATATATGATTAAAAAATTATAATTTTCCACAAAATGTATTTTTATTGGTTCTCGTGGGAAAATAAAAATAATATTAATGATTCCTAAATTTTTAAAATTTAATTGAAATATTAACATCATTTATGAAATCAACATATTAAAATTCTCTTAGAGTAAAATATTAAAAAAATTGAAGGAAATAATTTTTTATTGAATAGTGATCTTAAAAATGTTTATTTGAGACAACATTTTTGAATAAATTATTCTAAAGAAATCTATTTTATTTTAAAATGGATTTGGTATTATAATTTTTTTCAATTATTTTTTGAATAATATAATTTAGGTTATTTAAATAAAATTGAGTAATAATTTTGATATAAAATCATTTTATTCAAGATATTTGTTTTTGAAAACATATTTAAGTCCAAAATTGTAGTTATAATTTAAAATTAATTATTGAAAACCAAATATATGAAACAAAAAAGAATTATTCAGCATTTTGGATTATCATACTGAATTTTTTTAAATAAATTTAAATTATTTATTTGTTATAATTAATATTAAAAATAGTAAGAATATGTTATCATAAGGAGGTTGAAATTATATTACCAGTGGTAAACCCTGATAAAAGTTTAATCCTTCGAATTAAACATCACTAAACATACTTTTGAGGAATGATTTTTACCACATACTATCCCCAAATTTATCATCTTTCCATTATGAATCATTTTTCATAAAAATTACATTATAATATGATAATATTTTGGCAAATTGTAAGAGTTTCATCTCTCCCACATTGAAAATGATACCATGATATTCCCATATTTACTAGTTATTGATCAATCTCGATCAACCAAACCATTAAAAATTATCTTATCAACCTCAATATAAACTATTTAGATTTTATGTTATTTATAAAAATCTATTCCATGGGTTATTATTAAAGGATATAAAGTAGGCGTACCAATGAATATGTAATCAACTAACCTGAACTACAACAATTTTTCCTATAATATCCAATAAATTAGTTGTATTGAAAAAATAAAAATATAGTAACCCAAAATATAATACAATTTTATTATTAATATCGCACAACTAATATCAACCATTTATTCCATTAATAAGAAGATACTTTATCACTCATGCATACCTGTGGACTAGTGCCTCTACACAATGATAAAAATTATTTTCCATCACCATCATTAATGGTTGGGTATTTTGATAGTTTTAATTTAAATATATAATATTTATAACACAAATATTACTCTTGAATTATAATGTAATATATACTTTCTTAACATAATATCCATTTGAAAATGACAATGTCACTCGTGTATATGTGTGGTTTACCACCACAAACAAGCGATGTGGTTCATGTATTTATCCACCATAAATATATATTAATAATGATATTTTTGATGAATATATATGATATATAATATTATAGATTTTCTTTAATAGTAAATTTCTTCTTATCTTTATTTAATTTCAACTATTGTCAATGGAAATCTATGTTCATGCTAACATATTCCATACATTATTCATGATGTTGTGACTGGTATTTTTATAACATACTTTATTGGGTGACACTATATATATATATAATATATAATACATATATATGTATTAAAATTATGTATAATGTGGATCCATTATTATTGTACAAGGACTAGAACTACCTAACTGAAATTCTAATTAAAAACAAAACATCAACCCTAAAAATGATGAATTTAATAATGTACTATTAAAAATGGGTGGTGAAATATTATAACTTATTCATACATGTATTTTATGTATTAAAATTGATATGATATATAATTATAATAAAATTATAATTTTTATAAATGGGTTTTCAGTCATTTCGAAGGATTTCAAACATGAGGTGAGAGATTTATTTTTCTATCTCATTATTTATCAGGATTATTTATGATTAAATTTTTTATGGCAACATTTGAGTAAATCTCTATAATAAATCCAATTAATTTTAAATGCCAATATTTTGTAAAAATAAATAACATTTTTTTCATTGATTTTCATATATTTAGGATCTCAATAGATATAAATAATGATTTATAGAAAAATTAAAATTATTTATCCCTTTGGTCGAAAATAAACATTCTTCTGAATCCATTTTTCAAAAAATATTTTAAGAATGGGTTTACTACATTAATATTATATTTTATATAAAAATTAAAAATGATTAATATCTTTAAATATTTTGGGATGAAATACTTATTTTAAAATAATATAGGACTTAGGTTTGAAATTTGAAAAAAAATGTAGAAGGAATCATTATTTTAACAAAAACATTGTGAACAAAATACTTCATCATGATGAGTAATCAATGATTTTAAAATTACATTTTGGTTTCCCATGGTTATTTTGAAATAAAATTCCATATTTGAGGATTGTGAAATTTTTATATTTTAAATAACATATTTTACTATAAAAATGTAATTGTTTTATGAAATTTTGATGTGATTTTTAAAATATTTTCCATATATCATTACATAAAAATTATATACTATCCTTTACAAGATATTTTATGCAAATATACCATTAAATTAATTTATTTTTATGGAATTTTATGATGTTGACTTGTATCTGATTAAATGATAATCATTTCATTCTACTGGGTTAATTATGTTCTGGTGAAAATTATATGGAACCAATTTCATTTTCCTAGGATATCGTATGATCAAATAAGAAATTGTTTATGAAACTATTTTTACATAATTGATTTATTCATGATTTAATAGTTTATGATCTTTTTATATAGATGTATGCATATTTAAATTTTTGTTTTGGTGAGCCTAGTATTATATTTACAACTAATTCATTGGAAAAATATGGTTATCGATTGAGATATTATGGACAGGAATGGGGGAGAACTTATATTACAAATAGAAACAATAAACTATGATAATCTATATAGTAAACCTAAACTCAAGATATAAAGGAATGGAAAGTTATAAAAATTACATATGGTAGTATTGGTTGTGATCGTTGACTAAATAAATTATTTTCCATCCTTATGTGTAGAACAAAAAATTTATGTTTGATGATAATGTTATTATATCATGGATAATGTTCTTAGATTCTATTAGGATTCATTTTTTTTGAAATGATGATAGTTTTTCCATGAATCATTAAAAACCTGATATTTAGTGAATGTTATTAAAATATTATTCTCATGTAATCAAACAAATATGTTTCATTTTACGATAAACCGATCTTGAATATTAGTCTTGTTTTCCCCAAATAAGAATATAAGATCATCAATTCATATGTATCATTTCCTAATATGGTTGTTAAATTTTAATATTCTTATATATTTAATAATTTAGATAGTTTTGAAAAATATATTGGTATATTATTTATATCTCTTGTCAACTTATTTTATGTTTATCCATGTTTCCAATGAAAATAATCCTATACAATTATGTCAACATCAATAATGTAATGTACTGAATTTCTTGAATGAGACCCACTATTTCAGAGCCTCTATTAGGTATCATCATTCAATTTGGTGGGTCGTCATTATATTTTAATTTTAGGTTATTGAACGTCTTAATGTGGGTATACTATATATCAGACAAAATTCTATCTCCTTCCCACACAAATTAATTTTTTATATTTTATTTTTTAGTGTAATTCATGTTCTTGGGTTTTCAATGGTTTGAGAGATTTTTTTTGATTGAAATAAATAATTTCTCCTTTGGATATTTAAGAGAATGTGTTTAAATAATATATAAAATCATGTGAGACAGTAATTTTTGTTTGGCCATATTTCTCCTGGTAATCCCTAATAATATTTTCATTTCATTAATGAAGTATCCAATAGTCGATCTTTAGTTTGATGTTCTTTGGGAGGAACATTCATCATGTGAGAATGTTTTATTCCATTTTGTGTGTGTTGTAGGGCATGGAAATTTGTGTTCATAGTGGCTGTTTATTTATTGAGGATCATGGTATATTTAATTATTCTGATCTAGACACTTCCTTCAGTCATTTGAATAAATTTTGTCTTTATGGGGGTTTAAAAAACTATTGTAGGAAAATTCATTAAAATATAAATTTTTCTTCGTTATCTACCACGTAAAATTATAATTTATATTTTTTTCAAATATTAAAATGATATGGAGTATATTTATTTTAAAATTTCTGAGGTTATACATACGTTCAAGGTTTTGGAAATGGAGATACTTCATTTAAAATTGTGAACATATGACATGAAAAATTAATGATCGGATTATCTATGTATTTTTTCAACCCATATATTATTCCACTAGCTAACATATAGGAGTAAAATAGTTAACTAACTATTATTCAAATTATACATCAAATGTGTGTGTGGTTAATTATATTATAAAATTATAATTTATCAAAATTTCCCTCATTTACCACAAAATCATAACCTATCACCCCTCTCCCACACTATCACATCATTATTCCTATGGGATCCCTATTAAATGATCCTCTTCCTCAATAAAATCCCTTAATCATTTCTTCATTAGATATCATTTTGTAATTATTCTTGGATAGTTCAATTCCCCTCCCAATTCAATACAACACATTCTCATATAATTTTCATTTTCAATAATTGTATGTTGTAGATCATTTGAACTAAAATTTGATGTGGGGAGATCTTTCTGGTTGATTTTGATATCTATGGCTTTTATTTTTTTATAACCTACTCTAGTTGATGATATTGAATGAAATTAGTTTTACATAAAATCCAATTAGGGATTCATTATATTTTTTAAAATTACAAGATACTATTATTATTTTTAGGTTTACATGGACCTTGATATGGTGGAATAGAGTTTTACTTATCTATATATGTATTTTCTATGTATGTTTACAATATTTTATCCTTGAAATCTATTATGATTTACCTACATGGGATTTTAAATTCTTATTTTGATACACAAATAATAGAGGAAAATATTTTGAATAATTATTTGTTTTTAAATTATGTTTCAATTGATTTTATCTATAATTGAAAGGTAATTTCTAGATTATATATCTAAGAAAAATATTCATGAAATAAGTATTCTTTTCCTTTATTCAGAAAGGTGATAGAATTTCCATCTAAATGATTAATTAAAATTAAAATGTAATTAATTTATTTGAAAATAAATTATCAATTTGACCTTTTATGTATCACTTTCCATTTCAAAAAATAAAATTACTTCAAACAATTTATAAAACCAATGTTTTTAAAAAATAATGTCAAATATACAAAAAAATACTTTTTCCATATATATATATATATATATACATGTGTGTGTTTGTCTGTGTGTGTTCAAAACATAGAAATTTATGTGTATATATATAAATATATATTTATGTGTTTTTAAACTTCTTATGTGGGTATATTCATTTTCAGATTTTGATTTATGTATATATAAATTAGTAATTATTTATGTTTTTAACCTTGAAAATGTTAATATTTTACATAAAAATTTATGATTTTATATTTCTTCTAAATGAATTATAAAATTAATTGTAGTATGGTTTATAAATAATTTATGAATAGATCATTTATATATTAAATAGGTAACTCAGATTCTCAAACATGGTTTTCATGAGAATCTCAGGAGCAGTTTTATATGAGGTAAATATATACCTTTTGATATTTTTGACATTATATGGTTATAGTGATTTCAAAATTACATATAAGTTGGTACTCCACTAGTATTTTATTATAATAATAATAATAATAATAATAATAATAATTATTATTATTATTAATCTATCTTTGTGGAAAACATTGTGGTTTTCAATGAGAGTTTTGGTCTGTATAGGTTTTATCTACATAGTATTCTATGTGAGTTCTGCACAGTCCTCCCAATAGCTACTGATGTGTTACTTGGTCATTAATCTAATTAGTGGTATATATAATTAATGTCATTGTTTTAAGGATTCCCAGGTAAATAGTGACCCATATTGTGTATTCCTATTATGATACATTTAGTTTATCACATATTTATTTGGTTTATTTCTCTAATTTATAGATTATATATTTTATCACTCCCTTAATCATTTATAAGATGTATTTAATTTATTTAAATTATAATATAAACATTAAATAAAATCAAAAATTAGTGTAGTTTTAATTAGATGATTTGTAAAAGGGGACCTCTACCTTATCGATATTTTTATAGATATTTATTTCATTTAATAAAAAATAAAATTTATCCTTATAAATGGTTGCAAAGAATTATTTTTTAATTTGATTATATATATATTTAAACCATGATATTAATTCTTGATATAGTAATACCATGAAACTAATTGTAACATAATGACTAAAGTTTTCATATTCTATACCATTAGTAACACTACTGTACTTTATGCCCCTGACTACAATATTCATTTCAGTTACTTGTAATCATATTATTTATAACCTATCATTGATAATTGATTTTTTTGGTTGGTGACATATATTATTGTCAATAAATATTTATATATTAATTTGTTTCTTATTACATTAGAGAGGTAGGAAGTTTTATTTGATTATATCGGTGGATGGTAAATATAACTAATTGTGGATGAAGAAAAGGTATTTTATGGAATATATTTTTAGTTAAAATAATAATGGAATAGATACTAGAGTGAATATATGGATTAAACTAGATATTTATTTTATTTAATTATTTTATTCATTTTAGATTATTCTGGTTCCAATTTTTTTTAGCCTGGACCACTAAAAAATAGTAGCTAAAATGATTTTTCGCTATTATAAAATACTGATTATTGGAAACATATATTCCCCCTATATTAATATTGATTTCCTGATTCATTATTCCACTTTGAGTTGACAAGGAATTCACCTTAGTGGTGTTCTGGTCACATTCAGGTGTCCAAATATGGTATGGTTCTCGAATTTTTATAGAAATGAAATGAAATGAAATAAAATTATAATAAATAATAAAATATAAGGAATTTAATGTTTATTATAAATATTATTATCACAAAAATAATACCTTGAAATAATGAATCCACTATTATGGCAGCAATCAATTGTACAATAACAAAAACCATGAAACTATATTGTGTGGTCTAGAAATTTTTAAAATACAATAAAAAAAATATATACAATTTTTATACATATATATTTTTATTTTACAAAATAATAAATACTTTTCCAACAATAAAATCTCATGTAATTAATTAATAAACATATTAAATCACATGTACTTAAATAAGGAAGAAAACCCTTAACATATCCCAAGTCAACTATAGCATATTCCATTATATGAATATATTAAAAATCGATAATATTTATAATCATTAATTCATAATGAAATATTTAAATGACATAAAAGTTCCTTTATCTCTACTAGTATATTATCATTTCCATAAAAAATATAAAAATATAACTTCCATATTATAATTATTGATATTAATGTTTTTTATGCATGATCTGATTTGGCTTTGAATATTATATGTAGAAATTATTAAATACAATATAATTTTTGGGATGACATGTGAAATTTTTGAGATGATTTCATATTCATAGAATTTGATATGTTGAAAAGTGAAAAAATCTCGAGAACAATAGTTTATGTAATTTAAAATTTATGGTTGTACATTATTAAATAGATTTCAATATAGGATTAATGGATAATTATATATGAGTAATAATGGTGCAAATTTATGTATTATGAAATAAATCATGGGAATATGTTCTAATGACTATGAAAGAGTAATTTAGATGATTTTTTGAATATTACTAAATTTTTTTAGTGAATTTATCATATCTTTTTCCTTATGTAATTTTTTTCATTATATTTGTATCATTCTGCAATGGATGGGAAAATTTAGTTTGTTATAGATTATGTATTTTTTTTAATCTCCTAATATTATGAATCCTACATTAATGTTAGTAAGATTAGTGAACAATTGGAGGATCATGAAAAAATATTTAAGGATTCAAAAAAATTTGAAATAAGATTTATTGATATTGGTATTATTTTTCATTAGACTCATTATTGATTATTAAAAATACATTGTGTTGTAAATGAATTAAATAGAGTTGTTCTTATTATACCCCATGAATTTATTTATGGGAAACAAATTGATATGATGAAAACAATTTCAAATATATTATTTTTGAAATATAATTGAATGTTTTTAATTTAAACATTATGAAAAATTTCAATAGCCAATAATTTGGTGTCTTATTGATTTTATGTTTCATAAGATTAAAATCATATTTTATTTCTTCTAGAGGAAGATCATATACTTTTGAGATATGGTTCATAGTGATGTCGAGATAATTAATGACTATATAATTGGGAGCTAATATAATAAAATTAACAATTCAATGAATATTGAGTTAATCGTTGATGATGCCGAACAATTAGAAGAACCATTCTATATTCATGATAGAATGTGTATATAATATTTTTATAGGATTAAATACAAAAAAATTGTTATTTTTCCTATTATTATGAAGTTGTTCGATGAGTTAAATGATAAAGGATATATCATTGGATTATTAGTTATAATTTCATAAAAATATTTTACAAGAATAGTGTAGATTCATTCACTTATTACACCGATACATTATGAGTGTATTCTATTTAGATTTTTTATTTTGGGTGAGTTGTGTAATATCTCTCTGACTAAATATTTGGAATAATTTTTTTGATTGATGAATAATATTTGATTGGGTTATGGTTAATGTGTTCTCTATATACATGAAATGTACAATTTATGGCTTATAAGAAAATTTTAAATCCCTTATTAACCCAGATGGTGTTTTTGATATTTTCGTAGCCACACTTTGTATTTGTTCATTATGTATATTTCTGAGGAATCATTTAGAGTAATATCATTTTATTAAGTAATTCATTAATATTTAATTTAAATGTAATCTATCATGGATTCGATTATGAAACATGTAATGATATAATGAGATCACATATTTAATCCCATGGGAACAATATTTTCATTCATATAGTCATTGACAATTACCATATTAAAAATAAACATATGTCACTGGTTAAGTAATATTATGGGTTTTTGGAAAAAATTAAGGTAACAGAATCTATTTAATTTAAATTTTTAAATAAAAGTTTAAAAATATTTTTTTCATAAAATTTTCAAACTGAATTTTTGGATTAAATGAAAACATTTTATAGAGATTTCAAGGGGTATAATGTGATGATCAATGCCTTAAAATGAATATGATCAATAAAATATATATTAGTTTGAAATAAATAATTTTTATTATTTTTCATAATGATTATGGTATGTAGATTCATTCGTGGAGTTTTTGAGGAGAGATATCTATTGACATAATAAAAAATTCATATATATATTTTCCCCCATGTATATTAAAATTGTTTATGTCTTAGAGGAATATGGGTTTTATTATATTTTTCTCTAAGATTTATAATTTAGTTTTACTTATTATGAAATGTTTGTGAATATTTATAGTGTGTAAAGTCATTAATAATAGTTTATTATATTCAATGTTATGGAGAAATATTTCAATATTTAATTTGGAGTTTTAGAATTTTATGTATGTAACCGAACAATAGAATAAAAAAATTAAAAAATCATTGATGGAAATAATATTTTCTATTGAAACATACCATTATAATTCTTTCACTATTGAATATTAAGGAACAATTTTGTGACATTTACGAGGAGACTTCAAGTTGAATAATGGTGAATTTAAATATTAAAAAATGGAAGAGGATGATTCTCCATACATGTAACTTCATGTATCAGTATTAGTATAGAAAAATTTAAAATGAAAATTAACTACATATAAAGATGTATGTGATCATGTGGAATAACCCAAAAAATGGAGATAAAGTTTATATATAATTTCATGGAATAATTGATAGAATTGGTCATGAATACTCAACATGTCATTGGTGAATAAAAACAGCTGGAGGGAAATTTTAATCCCAATGATGAACTCAAATAACCACTTGAGATATTTGAAAAAAGAACACAAAAACATTAATATGAGTTATATTTGAAATGTATCCTAAGAGAAATGGTTCCAAAAGAACCTAAAATAATTTTGATTTAAGAGGTTGAGGATATCACAAAGTTTATGGTAGAAAAATATATGGACTTATGAACATCAATCTAAAAATATACGATAAATATTAAGGGATCAATTAGAATTACATTTTTATTAATGATATAGAATATAAATTTGGATCACATGTAGAAGAGGATGTGACATTGGAGATGAAACATAAAAATGAAATTAAAATATTTGGTACCACGAATAAAATATATTTTTTGAATGTTTTCCCAAAATATTAAGAAATAAAATACTAAATGAGGTCCAATAAGGGTTAAAAGAATTATTTAAGTATCAAATATAATACATAATGACTTTTAATAGACATTTACACAAAATATAATCATCTAAAATTTGGAGATATGTGTCTAGAATAATGGGAAAAATCCAGTACATAAATCTAAATCCTTAAGGGATTTTAAAAAAACCTTTAAATAATTGAACGATTTAAATGTGTGGAAATATATTGGTAAGATATTTCCTAAAAGATTAATAGTTTATTAGATAATTTTATAATTATGGTTTATTTTGAGGTGGATGTAAAAGATATATGATATGATATAATATCCAACAAAAGTAAATAAATATATATCCTAAAACCCAAATAAATAACATTTTAATGTGTATGATTAACATTTCTCCAAATATTTAAAATAATTTTCTTATTATAGGAAAATAATGAGTGGAAATAGAATTTAAGGTTGACAAACTATAATGAATATAATAGTATTGAGTCCAATTTAATTATAAAATTAGTTCTATATTTTATAAGAATAATATAAAAATTATACATCGTATTCAAAAATTATAATGGGGAATCAAAAACATGTGAAAACCCATCATGAATTTTCATTTAATAAAAATATGAATAATGAATATTATATATCGTTCAAAATTACATGAAAAACAACTAAAATAGTAATTAATCGATGATTTATAATGGATATATAACAATTAGTACTTTGAATTTTAACTTCTTGGAGAACATGAATTGATGTGTTTAGGGAATTTTTTTGTTAAGAAATTAAAGAAAATTTAAATTATAACGACGTCAAATAAGAAGGATGAATTGAGACAAATTATATAATACATAAGTTTATTATATTTTTTGAATTTTATTTAATATTTTGATATCTGTTAATAATCAATACTCATGTTTTAAATATACAATCAATCAATGGGGTTACTGATTCAGTCGCTATAATATAAATTCATAAATTAATGGATAGAGAAAAAATGAATATTTTTACCAAGTTGATAGCAATGAAAATAGTTATAATTTTTATATAGAATGATAATTTTTCATTCAATCAATGGACTAATCATATGATAATACAATATTAGGAATATTTAAAAATATATAATAGTTGATATTGAATTACAAAAATTATAATGGGATATATAAAAGTATTTTGAATCTTGATTAAGAAGGATATTATGAAATAATTTTATGTCAAAAAATAATATTGTTTCACAGATTTTATTATGGTTCTTAAAATTGTTTGTGGTAAGATTATTAATATTGGAACACAGTGTAGGAAAAATTTCAACCTCTTTCTAGATTCCTATAACGTGATGGGGTATATTATGATTAAATAATAAAATTGTGTGATGGAAAGAATGATAATAATCAAATGGATAGTTTGAAATGAAAATTGAAGATTATTACGAATCATTTAATCATAGAACTATTTAATTTATACAATCATTGATATTGAAAAACATTTATATGAACATATAATTATAATTGAGGTTATAATTGTGATAAATGAATGATGGAATTTAATTTATGACATGTTTAATCAACATGTTAATAGTGTGGAAATACATTTCTAATTTCCGGTTTCTAATAATATAAATCTTAATAATATTAACTTCATTGGGTTATTTACATTAATAATTCAGAATTATAATATATTAAATAGGATAATATGTAAAATTTAATGATTCGAAGTAGGATTACAATTAACTAATTTTAGTGATTTCAAAATTAAATCCAACAATCAAAATATGTATAGAAATGTAAGAAAAAATAGTGACGTATTTAACAAAAAGATTATTCATAAAATAATAAGTAAAGTTTTAATAATATAAATTCTTCAATTAAATGATTAATAATAAATTTTAAAAAATCAATGTAAAATTAATATAAAATAATTTCAAAAAAATATGTAGGTGTATATTTAAATTTCATTTCTTATGATGTGGTTACATTTAACATATATAATAAGGGTTTTTAATAAATAATTCATGATCATGATTCCGATAATCAATCGATGGAATAAGTAGTAACCAATTATAGTTGATCATTTACAAAACAAAACATGGAATGAAATAACTAGATGAAAAATATGGAAATAAAAATAAATACTCTCCACATAACACCAAAAGGATAAATATTGTTGACTATATTGTTCAATAATCAATTGTGGAATTAGAAAAAATGTAATAAGTTGGAGGGAGTACTATGTTTTTATAATATATAAATGAAGATATGGATCTAATATAGAAAATAAATTATTGGAACATCGTAATTGGATGAGTGATTAAAATATTATTCGAATGAATTGAATGTTCAAGGATAATAATTATGAGAATGATATTGTGATATCTTCAATTGATATGTGAATTATCATGGATTTAAGGAATGACATTATTAATTAATTATGTATAGTTTTTGTATTTAATGATATTTTTTTTGGATTTCAATAAATCATTTGTCTAACACTACTTGTTGGACACTTTTACATTGTATGATTATTCTTATTGGGTTATCTCTTCACCAAACACCATCTATAAAATATTTTTCTATGTAAAATTATTTAATTATCAAAATTCATATTTAAAACCATAATATTATTTTATTTGATAAGAATCTATTTTAGTATATAAAATCATCATTCAATATATATTTAATCTATGGAAATCTATATTCTAGATTATTCAAATTTGGAGAATATTATGTCATAAATCCATAGTTTATGATGGAATTCCAATAAAACATGATGGATTTAAAACGTTATTAAAAAGAAATTTTCTTATTTTTTTGTATCAATCATATCCCAATCCCTTGGTAGTTTGTTGTTATTTTGGTTACTCATTCATTTTGAATCGCTTCAATAGTCACTGGATCTCCATGGTTAGTGAATCACTTCTATAATTGTATGTTGTTTTATTTTTATTCACAACCATTGTTTTTATCTACATATTTTTTCAATAGTTAAGGTTTTTTAATCCATATAATGATTTTTTCATAATACCATCTATATTTATTTTTTTATATTCTGGTAATGTCCAATCCTCATGTTTTTTGGGGTGTTGTGGGAGTGTTTAACATGCTATGTGAAATCAAACCACTCTGGTGGATCTATTTTTGTTCCCATAATCATGGTGAGATATCATAATCAATTATATGTCATCTATTATTTTATTTTCTTCCATCACATTTTGAAGGATCCCAATGTAGTCTTGTGTTACCTCATTTTGAGGTTGGAAATTATGTATCATGGAAATGATGGATGAATTTTGATTTCTCATAATGTATAAAATATTTTAAATAATTATTATATATATTATGGTTTGTCTGTAAATATATTTTCAATAAAATAATTACATTTCTCAATCTTTGGTAATGTAAATTGAGGTTTTTAATACATTTTATACATGGTTATTAAAACAATATTCTTAAACAAAAATGTTTTTCTAGAATTTATTGTATTATACCTAGGATACAATGGTTGAACATTAAGTCTTGGTATTTTAAAAATTTTACTATAGTGTAGGATTCACTAAGGTGGTCTTCATCTGTACCATTATAATTTTTTATAGGGACCTGATGTAGAAAATTTCTAGTGGGTTCTTTCTTTTTTTATCTCCCTATGTATATTTTTATGTGATTCATTTTGGTAGTAGTCATTTTTTAATAGGGTGGGGCAGAAGCCTCATTTATTAATAAATCAAAGTGAATGCCTCTATAACTGGCTAGAGGGAGACCCTTTACATATCCTGAAGTACCAATAGGCATTTAGCCTATTACATGGCCCGTAGGCCCATATGTTTTTTCCAAGGCCCATTCATTGAATAGTACTACTATATTACCCACCTCCATCATTACCACACACTACCCGCCACTACTATAGTGTCCTAGTTCCACTATAGTGACATTCCTCTTCTATAATGCCCAATGTTGCTACAGTACTATCTCTTCTACAGTACGCTACAGAATGCTACAGTACCATACGCCCAATGGGGTTTCAACCCCATTTTTTGGTCGTAGTAATTTATTATTAAACTATTCAAATTATATCTTAACCTATTATGATCCCATTCAATTATATGATTGTGTATTAGATTTTTATTTATCCAGCTTTGAAATATCTAAATTAGATTTGATAAATGTTATTATTATTTAATGATTTGAAACAGTTTTACAAGGATATTTTATAAAAATAAAAAAGGTAATTTTTAATTTGGATGTTGATATAAAATACTATATTAATTTTCAACCCATGAATTTTTCAAAATGTGATCTTTTTTATTTTTTTTATTGTCTAGATAATGGACATTGTGGTGGAATGATAATGAGACTGTGTAGATCAAACCATTTACACCCCATCAGTGGTCCAGAATCCTAGTTATGTATTTTGATGTAGGAAACGAAATTGAGTCACATTGATGGTCATGATTTTTTCTCCCAATGGTTTGGTTATCCGGTGGTGAAATTTTGGGATATTCCTCTCATTATAATGATGATTATTTTTATTTCTTTTAGTTTTTCATAACGGTTAGGCTTTTACTTGGATTTAGTTTTGAATACAAAGAGTTTAATAAAATTTGATTTATTATTTTTGTTATGGAATATATATATTCTTGTTATTATTCAACGATTTTTTTTGTTATATATTTATTCAATTTCATCTAATTTAGTTTGGGTGGAATCATTCCCTTTATTTGGCGATGATTCTCGGGTACTATATTCTTGCTTGTGGGGAACATGAACATTGTTGGGTGTAGGACCCAATAGTTACAGCTCTTGTTTATGAATGAATATTGGGTTGGTTTTTTTATATTTTGGTATCATAGAATGGTTATGATCAGTATTGGGAAGATGATATAATGGAAATTATATTATCATGACATCAGAGGTATGTTGTGGTGTGTGACTGTCCATCTTTTATTGTGATGAGACACATGTTACCATGTGATGTTGGGATGCATGTATATTATGTTGTGTTATTGATCATAGACCATGTTTTTTTTATTTATTTATATTATAAACAATAATTTTTGTCTTATTTAATCATTTATTATATTTCTGGTGTGTAGTGACATACCTATGGGATGTCTCCCACTTGTTCCAGTGGAGATTGAATCTACTTCTAATCAACATAATCCATCATTATATTACAATATTACAGTTGTTTTTATAATCCTTTGATGTCGTGTAATAGAATGACCCAGATATTTAAAACACAGTAATTGAAGAATATACATGTTATAAAATATAAATGAATGTACCTTAAGAGGGATAAGACTAACTTGATATGATTAATTATATCTTCGACTTATTGGATACAAATGAGAATATAAAGGTCAAGTGCAAAGTATATTGACTTGAGGGACCCTATAAGAGATAGTGCGATTATATTTTATAGGAAGATATGCATGTGTGCTTGGACTATATTAGTATCAAGACCCATAGGTTCTGTTGGATCTTTCAAGACACTCTAATTATGGAATATTCTATTGAGATCCTCAAATTGAAATAGGTTGTGAATTTTGTGTTGGATTTCTCAATAAAGATGACGATAGGGTCATTTTTCTCTAAAGGTATTGAATAATTTTTAGAATATACATCATAAGAGCAGATATATTTTGTGACCATTTATCAGATAATTTAAATGATAATGTTGTATACCAATGAATAGATTTTATATTGGGAGATGATGGTGGACATTATCACGAATAACATGATTTGTTATTCTACCACTTATCTTTTAACTAGTGGTAGCTTCAATGGCCTGAATGGAAAGAAATTTAATTTTAATGATCATCTTAGGAGTGGTGGATATCATTCACTACAGTGGGCCTACTCTATAATATCATGTACATCTAATAGTTTTCCCCTAAATAAATATCAGGGTGGAATGATTGGGAACACCAAATGCTCCTGTTTTATGCTTGTGAAGATGTGAAATGGATGTGGAATTTATGGTAAACTATTGATATTTTTTCATGTTATGTGTATTATTAAACATGGTAATATATAATAGCCTTTGAATGCCATTTTAGCACAGTCAGATGCACTGATGTCCACAAGGATCCATCCACATTACACACTATTAAAACAACTTCTTATAGCATATGATTTTCTAGTGAATACCGAAAACGATTCATTGATAGTGAGATATACCATAATGGTTGTATCATCAATAAAAAATAATTTATTTGATACAAGTTCATCGCACCGAGTTTTATATTCCTATTTTATTGATGTCATAAAACATAAAATATACTCATTTCAATTGACATGGAGAAAATTGAACCTCATTTGAAGGGGATATAGCTAGAATTTCAGTGTCTCTATTATTATCATTAGATATATAATGTATAGTTTTTTTTCTATTTCTACTTTCTTGACATATATTTTTTTCTTGTCAACATTTGGATATATTTTATTTTCTCTTATTATATTATGATTTTTTGTTACAAATATTATGTTATGAATATTTTTACAAATTATATCACTTATTTTGTTGGGAAGAGAGAGGTCTCAGGTCATGTAATTTAGGGACATGCCTCATAGTGCTCAAGAGTTCATTATATTTATTTATTGTTCCTCCAACTTTTTTATCGTATATTATTGACCTTTTCATGGATGTTTTTGAATATCGTGACATTTTCCTAAATAAAATATATGTTCCCCCTATATATATCTAGTGCTTAATACCCATATGATCATTATACCCTCATTTCTCATGGATTTGATATAACTAAAAGTTCCCTTTTTTCTTTGGGATGATGGGATATAGAAATACCCCCCTAAAATTATACTTTGTGATTACAAAGTTCTATTTTCCATGAATGATGAAGGATAAATACAAATATTATAGAACTGTGGATGCACAACCATGTAATTGTGATAAAAATGTATCTTTTTACCCTTTTGGATGATATTTTATTACCAATTAAAGTTATGGAATTTGATTTTGAATTTCATTACTCACTTGTGATATCATCAGCTCATAGATCTAGAGACTGATATATTCCACATGGATTTTAAGAGTAGTTGTATATATTTTTATTATTTTATTTGATTCATTTTAATCTATATTTTTATACTATAGTTTTTATGTGTATGACTAATCTAATAATCCATCAGTATCTGAAAAACAAGATGGTTATGTACATAGATTATATCATGGTTTATTATTGATCTGAGCATAAGGACATGAAGAATAAGGGATTTATTGGGATCTATTGAGGAGAAATTCTCTATGATAAATCATTCATAATTATGATTCTATATTAAAGTGGTTATCTTCATGGGGTTTGTGATTTCTGAATATGGAGTATTTTTTTATCTTGATAAGGCGAATGTTTTTTCTCAAGAAAATATCCAAAAAAATCATCAAGATATGGAGATTCCATGGTTATGATATATTCTATTGGTTTCTCGTGAACAATTTAAAGAACTTTACATCACCATTGACTACTCTTTCTATGAATGGGTTAAATTATTATTTGATGAAAATTGATATTATTCTAATGATGAGATGAAATGTCTTCAGATTTAAACACCAATTTTGATATTACCCGAGGAATTTATGCTGTATGTGGTGTACATTGACACTTATAGTGTGGTTTTGGGTTGTTTTGTTATATAGTATGATAATATAGTGGCATATGGTTCTTTTATTTTTAATCCTCATAA
Source organism: Viscum album (assembly GCA_963277665.1). Taxonomy (NCBI): domain Eukaryota; kingdom Viridiplantae; phylum Streptophyta; class Magnoliopsida; order Santalales; family Viscaceae; genus Viscum; species Viscum album. Next base: position 1,387,080,258 of record OY728126.1, on the reverse strand, counting down.
TAAGTATTACCCACACATGATTTGGATAATTTCATGGTTATCCATAACCTTAAACAATGATGTAATTATCCTTTATTGGAGAGATTCATAGTGATTTATGACTATAGGAGTCTGAGATATATATTTTCATAGAATTAATTGAATGTCATATAGATATAGTGGGTGGTACACCATCATATGAACCACTCCAACATAACATGAACCTCAGGATGGAAAATATTGTTACACATTACCTTAGAATGAATGTTTCAATGAATTATATTTTTGAATTTAAGGATGAAAATATAATTACTGTACAATTTTACCAATTAAATATAGATGAAAAAATTGTTGTTATTGACATGGTTTTGACCAGTGCACAATTTACATCATCCCTCATTGAGTATATACTATTTATTCATGAATTTTATAATGAGTTTAATGAGTCATTGAAACCCTTTCATTGTGGAATGAAAATTTCATTATTGTCTCTCCTTAATTATTATATACTAAAAATTAAGAGTCTATATTTCTTCCCCAAATCTAGGAAGAATTTTTTTTATAAAATAAAATATTTATTCTTGTTAGATTCATCCATGAGCTAAAAATTTCTACGATGTAATGAGACGGTATTTATGTCGGCTCGGAATGTAATGATACATTAGGGATTATGTATATTAATGTTACCCCAAACAAATTATAATGTTAGATAATCTATAAGATCAAGATTTTATTCATCCTCCTCTGGTGGGGGTTTGGAGACATGATGAGGTTTCCTAGGATATTGTTTCAATATTACCATAAACACGTAGAGGGAGAAATTATATTTTGGTGGTGGATTATCATTTCATGAAATCGATTTTTTTTCTGATCAGACCATTAAGGATAATTATTAGGGTATGTTTTATGTGTACTAATATTTGAGATTAAATATTGTTCCCTATATCATTATTTTAGACAGGTATCATTGTTTTTTCACTCAATTTGAAATATTTTCTAAAAGGAGATGAGGACAGCATTTTTTTGAGTAAAGTATACTATTAATAGAATAATGATTATATTTAGATTGTTATTTTTATACTGAAGGATATTCTCCTTTTAGGAAATTTTTTATTTTAGTGGATGGTTTCATTTCCATATATAATTGTTTGATACATTAATATTTATCACTCATTGATTGGAATATCACCTTTTTTATAATTTCAGGATCCCTTGTGTATTTTACATCTTTGTTGGGATGAGGGGAGGAATGCCTCTTCTGTCGGACGAAGTCTCATTCATGAGGCATCACTGAGGATTTTATATATATGTTGATGTCTGGTTACTATGTATATTGGGAGGAAATAGTTTGTGGATCATCAATTCCATCCTCTGGCATTTTTCGAAGGTTACTATGTATTCATTATGGTCTCTCCATCATGGGGTATTCATCATCTTTGGAATCAAATAATGTTTTCGATAAGATATTTTGGACAATTTCTGGTCTCTATAATGTTCAGGAAATCACATATCAGTTGTAATAATAATCTCAGTAGATGTGAATTCATGATTTCATCCAACTATATCATATCAGGAATTATCATCATGAGCCCAATCATGATTTACATTTGGAAGATATTGGGCGGGATCCATATGTTTTTGTTTTGGGAAAACAATGGTAAATTGTCGATTCTCTAGTGAATACATTGCATGGTAATTATATCCATTTTTCATAGTATTATGGATAAAAATATTAGTTTCTCACTATAATTTTGAGCATAATGAATTATTGAGAGTGTAGTGGCCTCGCCCATTCTCGAGGACCATACATCCACATAACATATGAAGGTTAGAAATTTGTATAATCGGGATATTATAATATCATTGATCTTATGTTATGTTCTATTTTCATTTCATAACATTTATATAATTGTTTTTATTTCATGAGTGTCATTTATGGGCGATTTCATCCGAACCTAGGACTAACACTCTTTGATAGGAACTTTTACATTGTATGTTTTGACATTTGGTATATGATCTTAACTAGGAACCAACATTAAAATAGTTTAAGGAATTAAAGTATATCAGTCATAAATTATTATTTTATTACATAAATTACATCTACATTTTAATAATGTTTTATACACTATATATTCAATTATCTATATTAATTTAATATTAGTTGTTTTAAATTTCATCATATGTGGATTATGTGGATTTTAGGACCATAACCACAATTTTTAGAAGTAAATAATTTAATATTTTTTTTGTTTTTTTTAATTTCAACAGTGGAGTTTTTTTATTCTTCATGTTACCCATCTCTCTCAAATAATAAAAAGATTATGGATATTTTGGGTCACACTTCTCCATTTGGATTGCTTCTTTTGTCTCATAATATCCGTAGTGGATATAACACATATCACCGAGTAAGTGTCCATTTTTCATTATCATTTTTTCATGGAAATAGTATATCACGTTATTCTATTGAATTTTATTAATTTTGATATGTTTTTAACCTTAATATATATGTTTTATCATATTATTTTATAGTATTACCTTTATGTTGGTTATGGTGAGGTGAGTCCGTTTAATTGGGTATGTGGGGTATAACATCTACCCATGTTATATTATATACTAGATTTAGAATCTACGATGTTGGAAAAAAATTTAAAGCTTCATTTTTTTTGATTTTTTAATGAAATGTTGGGTTATCACATTCTAGGATTCGGTGGCCCGAGGATGAGATAGGTTCATTCATCTCTATATTTTTTTATGATTCAATATTGATCTTATTTTCTATAATTTATTTAATAATATAATTTGAATGAACAATTTTAATTTTTGAATATATAATCAATAGCTTATTTTCTTCCATTACCGTTTTAAAGGGAAATCTATTATAGTGACCCATAGATTACATACATTGTAAATAAATCAGAATTGAAGTATATTTATTACAAAATATAACAAAACCATGACAGGACCATATAGGTATAGTGTGTTTAGAAACAGGGATAAATAAACAACTGGTTCATACAACATCTACATTGTATCATGTTTTTTTGATCATATATAGACTTTTTTTTGCATATCACATTTATTACCCTTCCTTATGACCTGGGGAAAATAATCATACAAAAGAGTGTGCTCAAATGCTCAGTAATGGTAAACAAATTAATTTCAATCATATAATATTCTTAAGATCATAATGATTGAAAATTAGATCCTGCATAAGAGGCCATAATATCATGTCATGTGATAAATCATAGAACTGTAATGTAATTAAAATCATAATAAAATAATACATGAAAATCGGTGTAATACACAAATAAGCATAGAACATAATTTCATATTAGTCATGGCCTATTTCCAAGACCATCGTAGTAGAAAATGTCCATTACGGAGCTAAGTTCACTCCTCGTTCCAGTCCTATATCACTGAACCTGATTAACATTCCATTCCATTCATATCTATATCATGAGATACAAATCATTACCTAATTCATTTTAGGGTATATAGGTACCACCTATCTCATAATAAAACCATTCTTATGTGTGGCTAAAATTATAAATCATACATCATTGCATAACACATGTAATAAAATAGGATTCTTAAACATCGTGCCTTCATAACATAATACATATAAGATAAAAGAACCACCTAAAAATAATTCCATCATAACATAATCAAATAAAGGTAATAATAGTTATAGAAACATAACCCTATGTCATCTAATACAAATTGTCTTTTGATAAAACACTTGAGCTTAGTTCTTGAGGTAAATATCCTTTCTTCTTCAAAAAAAATTATTTTCCCAACATGTCACACAATTAAAAGAACATAATTAAAAATAAATATGAAAAAATTTAAAGGAATCTTCCTAGAAATAATTTTCTATGAGAGCATAAAAATCGTTTAAAGCTATATAAGTTAGAAAAATATTTTTCTCGTACTATGAATAGAAAAGTCAAAAAGTGTCTCGTACTGAAAAAATATATTACTTTCATATATTTTACTAAACATTCACCAATTGGTAAAATTTTATTTCAACAATTTTATTAGGATATAAATAATATTACATATTGATGAAACATAGATGTGGATGATAAATATGCCCCAGTAAATACTGAAGTACAAACAATCTCGAATAAAAAAAAGATTTTGATATTTTTCCCTTACCTTAAGTTCAATATGCATTGTACGTATTTGATTTTCATGTATAAAAATTTAAATAATTTAATTGAATTATTCAAGAACCATATTCATTGTTATGATATCATATATGGTTATGTTCTTATCTGTTTATAAGTAATATTTCATTATTACTCGTTATTCGGGTGTTAACTACTTTTTGTTCTTATGTATGTTTTTTCGAATAAATTTGCATTCCTCTCTTTAAGTAATAGATATATCATTTATAGAATGGTATTAGTATAATAAATATCATATTTATTCATTAAATTCATATATATAATCATTCTTAAATTTAGATTATGTAGAAGGTACTGCATCAAATCATGGAGATGGTAGGCTGTACATACCCACGAGCGATGATATCATTCCCATGATTGTGGAATTGTATTGAAGTGTACAGTGTATAATATTTCATAATTAATATCACATTACAATAATAATATATACTTATTTATTTCATCATTATACCCAACCATGTATGTTTGTGGTTAAAAAAAATATTACGCCACGTCATGGAGACGGTAGGTCGTATGAACACACTCGTGGTGATTTTACTTTTCATAGGATGGATAGAAGATGGAATATGGTTTTTTCATACTCATATTATCATATCAGTATGCAAGTGATACTATAGTTATTACATAACAATGAGACAACTCATATAGAATAAGTAGAAGAAGAAATAATTTTGAATGAATTGGTAAAGGATATTATATCTTCTTCGACGTGCCTCTTCTAAATATCCTCTTAGGGAAAAAAAGATGGTCCTTGAAGAAGACCATGAACTATAGTATATTTTTAGGAATGTTGATGATGGAAATGGTCAGGTTTTGGCTGATTTTGAAATCTCAAAAATGAGTTAAGAGAAGAGGGATGTTGTTTCCTTTTATAAGAGAGTGGAGGGACACTTTTCGAAACCTCAAAAATATTAATTTATAAAAAAATCAAATCCCTCATTCCACCTTAGGATTAAAATAAATATGGATGGAACCTCAAAATGGAATCCTAGCCCTTCGAGTTACGGTGTTGTCTTTTGGGCTCACGATGACTCCGTCAAAGGATTTTTCTATGGTTATTGTGGCATGACAAGCTCTCTTGAGGCTGAGATGCTTGGGATCATACATGTAGTTTCTTTTGTGAAACTGAATTGATGGACTAATAACTGTCTTGAGAGTGACTCCTCTACCATTTTGCAAGAAATCAGAAATGGTGAAATTCTTATATCTTGGTGGTTCGTTGTAATGTGGATGCAATGCATGGAGACCCTTTTGACTCTCAACATCATCATCATGCATGTCTTTCGATAGGTGAAAATGAATGCAGATGGTCTTGAAAACATTGGAGTTGGAAACCCTATTACCGGGTCTGATACTCTTTCTATGGATTTACTTGCTTTTTATATCGATGATTGTAATAAAATCTCACATTTTTTCCTTTTGTAATGTTTATATTTATATGAATCAGTGCCTCATCCTTTTGGCGGAGGGAACCTTCCAAAATCCCCCCCTCAAAACCTCAAAAATGACTAAACATTGAAGATGAGATTAGATAGGGTTGTAATATCATAAACAAATAAAAGTTTGACATGTTTGGATTCTATTTTAAACCTTGTCATTTTGATTTATCCTTATTTAATTTAATTAATTTTATTTTTTGTAATAGTATTCTAAAATTTAAATGGTTATAAATTCATACTTATGTTTTGTTATTTAACAAAAAATGGATACTTAATGACATTTTAGACCATATAAGTTTGAATTTAAATTTTTTAATTTTTTTTGTGATTTGTAAACAATTTAATACTATGTTATTTTTATAAAATATTAATAATGTCAATTTTTACACTATTAATTTATTTGAATTTAAATAAAATCTACACAGGATATATATTCTATCCATGATATTTAATATCTTTATAACATGTCTTATTAAATTATAAAATTATAGTATCACATTAATAAGTTAATATAACATTTATTTTAATATTTTTAAAACCATTTATTTGATATTTCTCTTAATAAAATATATACTACAACATTTTTGTATATTTATTTAATACACTTATATGTTATATAAAAATTAAAAATAAAATACTACGATACAGATAAATCTAATATATTTCAAAAGAATACTTTTAGTTGAATTTATCTTCTACAATACCAAGCATTTAAGATGTTATATTTATTAAATTATGAAGGTGACATCTTTGACATCATTTAAAATAAAATAATTTAAGTTTCATAATCACTTTTATAAGGCTCTAAATGATAGAAAAGTGTACCCTTTAACTATTAGGGTTGAGATATACTTGACCAATAAGTTTTTGTCATGTGTTTGGTCCTTTTAATGGTTATTATTATTTTAATAAAAACTATATTATTGATTTTTCATGAAATTAATAATTTCTGCACCATTAATGCATATGCTATTAATGTAATTCTATATTTCTAATAAATAAAAAATAAATTAATATGAAAAATAAAACCATTTTAGCTTTAAAATTAGTATTTCTAATTGAATATATATTCCCTATAACCTTATACTAATAATAATTTAATTATTAATGTTTGGGTGAGACATTTTTCACTTTCCTTTAAATAAAAAAAATTGAAGGTCTTAATAACATCCAAATAGGTTCAAATAGATATCCTTTCGATCCATGTCTGTTATAGTGAAAAATATAACCATCCAATTATATTAATACAAGTGTTATTGAAATTTTAAAATATTATTTTCACCACTAATTACCTGATTTACCTTTAACTCTGGTAAATAAAATTTATTGTAGTTACTATTAATAATGCCAAAAAATTACATGAATTCTATTAACATAATTTGGACCTACTGATTCCAAATATAGAATCCATTTATCCAAATTCAAGATACAAAAGTTTCATTAATTAATTTCAAATTAATCACGTTGTTTAAAAATGGGTTTTAAAAGTTATAACATTGCCAAAATCAAAATTTTTGTACATGAATTCAATGTAAAATTAATGGTAATAACATATATTATATTAAAGGGTAATGATATTATTTATTCATACTTTAAACCCATTAAATATTATAATTTAACCACATAAATGATTTGGATGAAAAAGTTGTTTTTAATTAAAATGATGTGTATTTTTACTATTCATCAACATTAGATGTTTATTAGAAAAATATCATAATTTTAACCAAATTAAATTTTTATATCCCGCTTCCAAAGAAAAGGGTTACACTGTAATTTTAAAAATATTAATGTGTCTAAGTATTATATTTCAAAAAATTTCCATAAAAGGCATAAAAACATTATTTTATTATATATTTGTTGAATATAAAAAAGTATCTTTTTTTAATTATATAAAAAACATATCATATTAAATTAATTCACTCAATTAACTAATTGACATATAAATGATTTAAATTTGTAATTGATTTTTAAAAGTTATCTATATTTATTCCCACTAACATAATGGCCATGTTATAGTGGTTACATTATATTAATGACATCTCATAGTTTGTTTACATTCATGATTGCGTGCAAAGCAAGCTAATGAAGAATACAAATTATTTAAATATCTCATAAAACACACAGTCGTTACATTATATTCCCCTGAAACTGAATTACGCTCCTAAAATTCGTCACCTGGTAATAAATAGATGAGGATACCTCTCCATCATCATATCCTCAACTTCCAATGTAGCTTCTTCTAATTTGCAGTTCCTCATTTAAACCTTAACTAATTGGGTGGTCTTGTTTAATAGAGCTTTTTTGCTACGATGTAGAATCTCTAACAGTTGTTCTTCATATGTAATATCTAGTTTCAGTGGTATTATATCTGAGCTTAGTACTTATGAAGCATCATGAATGTACTTTCTCAGGCGGGACACACAATACACATCATGAACTTGAGAGAGATTCGGTGGAAGAACCAATCGGTATTCTACCTTCCCAACATGATATAGAATTTTAAAAGGACCTATATACCTAGGCTTCAGCTTTCCCTTCATTCCAAATCTCATTACTCTCTTCGAGGGAGATATTCGTAAGAACACCTAATCTCCTACTTCAAACTCTAGGTCTTTTCTTCGGCTATCATCATAACTTTTTTGGCGACTCTAATCTGCTCTAACATGTTGTTGAATAGATCTGACCTACTCTAGAATTTCATCAAAAATATTAGGCTCTAATAGCTTTGTTTTCCCAACATCATCCCAGTAAGTTTGATATCATCACTTCTTTCTATATAGGGCTTCAAAAAGATCCATCTAAATAATTGAATGAAAGTTATTGTTATAAGAAAATTCCACAAATGGTAGGTGTTGATCTGAATAACCTTTTACATCCATATATAATGCTCTCATCATGTCTTCTATAGTTTGGATTGTCCTTTCGGGATGACAGTCAGTCTGTGGATGATAAGTAGTGTTGAAACTCGACTCTCTATCTAGAGGATGATAAAGATTTCTCCAGAACATAGAGGTAATCCTCGTATCTCGATCAAATATAATGAAAAGTGGTACTCCATGAAATTTTTCCATTTCTTTTACATATATCTTGGAATGCTGAACATGAGATAAATCCTATCTAACAATAATGGAGTGTGCCGACTTTGTATGATGATCAACTATAACCCAGATAACATTATTTCCATTGGATGTTTTTCGATGTCTAGTGACAAAGTCCGTTGTGATGTTTTCGTATTTCTATTCTGGTATGCGTAATGGTTGAAACATCCCCTTAGACATCAATCATTCAACCATAACTTGTTGACAAACCAAGCATTGAGAGACATATTCAGCAACATCTCTTTTCATGTCATCCCACTAGAAGTACTCTTTCAGGTCTATATACATCTTTGCGCTTCTATGGTGATCATAGAATGAAGAAAAATGAGCCTTATCCAATATTTCATTCTTTAATTATGGTATGGGAGGAAACAAACCCGATTCCTGAACCTTATTATTTCATCACAATCAAGGTTGAATTCAAAAACATTTCTCACCTACATTTGTAACTCTAAATAAACCTTCTACGACACTTTAATCTTCACATATATAGATGGTCGAGCATTCATTTGATAAAGATAATATTTCTCCCCATCTGTTATATTTCAAGATCCATTCTTTTCAAATCCATAAATATTGGATCCTTCATGATCCTTATCATGGATAAGATGGCATGGTCTGGTTGGATTAATGTATCTTCCACCATGTTTTCTTTCCCAGGGTGGTAATGTATGGAGCAATCATAATCATTAATCTAATCCAACCATCTTCTTTGAGCATATTCATCTCCTATTGTGTGAAAATATACATTAAACTTTTATGATCTGTATAAATATCACACCTTTCACTATAATGATAATTCCTCCATATTTTTAATGAAAATATTACCTCTGCTAACTCCAAATCAGGTGTTTGATAATTTTTCTCAAGGATATTCAACTGCCATGAGGTATAAGTTATCACCATATCATTTTTCATGATAACACACCCAAATTCCTTCTTGGATGCATCGCTATAGATCACAATCCTTTCTCCACTATAAAGTAGTTTGGGTAGAGGTGAAGTGGCTAACATTATTTTTAACTCCTTGAAATTCTCTTCACATTTTTCCATCCAAATGATCTTAACTCCTTTTCAAGTTAACATCATGAGTAGATTAGATAATCGCAAAAAATAATTCACAAAACGTTGATAAAATCCATCCAAACCATGAAAACATCATATCTAAGTTATTGTTTTTCGTCTTTACCATCTTTTGACAACCTCTATTTTGGCTAGATCAACATGTATCCCCTCCCTTGAGATTATGTGACCAAAAATTGAAACATTATAAATCCAAAATTCACACTTGGTAAATTTGGCATAAAGATTATCCTTTATTAGGGTCTTTAAAACAATTATTAAAGGATATTAATGTTCTTCCTTGCTCTAGGAATATGCAAGAATATCATCTATAAATACTACCACAAATTGATCAAGATAGTTTCTAAAGACTCTATTAATTAGATCCATGATGATTGCAAGGGCGTTAGTAAGACCAAATGGAATCACTATAAAGTCATAGTGTTCATACATTTTACCGAAAACAGTATATCTGATTTATGACCCTTAATTGATGATAACCTGAACGAAGAGAAATCTTGAAAAGTATTGAGCTCCGCATTGTTGGTCAAATAAGTCATCATTTCATTGGAGAGGTAATTGGTTCTTGATAGTGATCTTGTTAAGTTATCAATAATCAATGCAGAGTCTCATTGATCCATCTTTCTTATTAACAAAATGAAGAGGTGCTCCCCAAGGTGATGCCCAAGGGCTTATGAATCTCTTTTCACGATTCTATTGGAGTTGCTTCTTCAATTCTTGTAACTCAATACAAGAATTTCTATACAGTTTCATTGAAATGGGTATAGTACTCTGTATTTTTTATATTGAGAACCCAACTTCATGATTTGATGGAAGACCTATAAAATACTCTAGAAATGCAAAATCAAAATCTAGTACAATGGGAATATTTTTAATAATGTGTTTTTCACCAAACATCTAAGATAAATAACCTTCATTTATTGTAATCAAGACCCATAAGATGGAAGAGATTTCCACTATAAGGTTATATGCATGAATGCATCGATAAATGATCATAGATTGATCTATAATATGAAATGTGACTTCTCTTCTTTGGAAATTGATATGAAATCCATATACGGAAATCCAATCCATCCCTAGAATCACATCAAATTCCACTATAGGAAGGAACACAAGATATGTAACATGCACTTTCCCAGCAACATCAATTGGAGAATAATTAAAATATTTTGATGAAACCATTGTGACATTATAAGTTTTCACAGCTAACTCAACATGTAAATGTCGAGGTAGTACATCGATACCCTTAGACGATTATTCAAAAATAAAAGAGTAGGTGGATCCAGAATTAAATAAAACATTTTCTAATTTAGAGTGGATGGTAAGTGATGCTTTCACAACTTCATTATCGTACTCTACATTGACGATAGAAATTTCAAGTGACTTTCCTTTTCCTTTGGCCGTAAGTGATTGTTGACATCGATTATCCTCAATAACCCATGGATTAGGGCCTTTAATGGCATAATTCCCCATTTTCGTTCACTTGTAACATTGAATTGTATGAGGTCCATTATGTGTAACCTTTTCTCTATTCGCATCATTAGACAACTATTTCCCATCACTGAGGCAACCAATTTCTTGATGACCATATTTTCCACATTTAAAAAATTTACCTGTCCCTTTAAGAAAACTCCATCCACGTTACTTTTCAAACAACGAGTATAAGGTATAACTCATCTTCTTTTCAGTTTGGTATATAGATTTTCCATTGAATTCCATTTTCCTCTTTTGATCATACTTATATGACAGATGTGTTACTCAAATCTCTATCTCAACCATGTGATCACATCGAACAATTTCCTCATTGCTATTGATATCCCTTAGGGATAACATCCTATGAAGACTTTCATCAATGCCCCTAAACAATCGATCGATCTTAATCTTAGGTTGGATAATAATTCTGGTAGCATACCATGAATCTCAAGTAAAATTGGCTTCGTAGGTACCAAAAAATTCATCATCTTTTTTCTTCAGTTCAAGAAACTCTTTCTCCATCTTGGATTGAATAATTCAAGGGAGATACTTATTGAAAAATAAGTTCTAGAACTTATCTCATTCCCTGGAATCAATTTCATATCTTTTCCTCATATTCTTGATATGATTTATCCATTGATCAGCTTCATATTTCAAACATTATACTGCTAAGATGACTTTATCCTGTTGAGAGCATTGTAGAACTGAAAACATCTTTTCAGTGGGACTGGTCCATTTTTCAGCCACTAATGAATCAAAAGACCTGCAGAATGATGGTGGGAACTACCTCATGAAGGATTCAACATAATGTTACTCCTTACTTTTCTAGTTTAGATGTATTCTATGATTCATGGTGTGAGAATTGTCTGTGATCATGGCTATAAGATTTTTCATTCTACCTCAAATGACATTTGGTTTCTTAGGGGGGCAATCATTGCATTGCCTATCGCATTCAGTATTAACATTATTCCTTTGGGTTCCAGCCATTTAGTAAAACCAATAAGCATAATGTGATAAAAAATTATCACAATAGTAAAACCACACAATCAAGAATAAAATTTACCACATTAGGTATTATAATAGGTTATTCAGGGACATTTATAAAACACTACGATTGTTACCAATTCTTAGACATATCCTTAGGGTTCTTACTAAGTCGTTCACATCCTACCTTCCAATGGTTAATTATATCGTTCCTCTAATGCCAATCATTGATACCCATACATTACATACATTGTTACTACTTCAGAATTGATGTATATTTTTTACAACATATAACAAAACCTTGACTGGACTGTATAGGTATAGTGTCATTTGAAACTGGCAAACATAAACATCTGATTCATAAAAAATCTAAGTTTTCTCCCATTTATTTGATCATATCTTGACTTATTTTTGGCATATCATATATCATACCCTTATTCCAGACCTGGGGAAAATCTAAATACAAAACGGTGAGATGATATTCTCAGTAAGGGTAATCAAAGGAAATGTCAATCATATCATATTATTAAGATCATAACGTTTTAAAATCATATCCTGTAGAAGAGTTCATAATATCATATAATGGGATAAATCATAGAACTGATATGTAACCCCAATAATCATAATATAAGACATGAATCTTTTTTTCATTCACACATATGCCTATAAAATCATTTCATATTAGACATGGCTCATTTCCAAGACCATCGTAGTGGACAATGTCCATTACTAAACTGAGTTCACTCCTCGTTCCAGTCATGTATCATTGTACCAGATTATCTTTTCGTTCCATCCATATCTATCTCAAGAGATACAAATCTCAACCCAATGCATTGGAGGGAGATATAGTTCACACCCATGTCACAATGAAACCATTCTTATGTGTTCCACAAAATTATAAATCATACATCATAGCATAACCCATATAACAAAATTGAATTCTTAAACATTATTCCATCATAACATAATATAATGAAGGTAATAATAGGGATAGAAACAAAACACTATATCATTATATATGGAAAATAAATTTGATAAAATGCTTGAGCATAGTTCTTGAGGAAAATATCCTTTCTTCTTCAAAAACATTTTATTTTCTCAACATGTAACAAAATTAGAAAAATTTAATTGAAAATAGACATGAAATCTTGTAAAATAATCATCATTGAAAGAATTTTCTATGAAAGAATAAAAATCAATTCATGTTTTATAAGTTAAAAAACATTCGTCTGTTACTTTGGCTGGAAAAGTCAAAAAGTATCTCATACTGAAAATGAAAAAATATTCCTTTCGTATATTTTACTAAAAATTCATCAATAGGTAAAATTGGATTAAAAAATTGGGGGAGGATAGAAATAATATTATATATTGGGGAAACATGGATTTTGATGATAACTTTTCCCCAGTAAATACTGAAGTATAATCGATCTTGGATAAAAACGAGATTGCGAGATTTATCCCTTACCTTAGGTCTGATATGTTCTGTACGTTTTTGAACCACCTTTATAATGATTTAAACATGTCCATTTACATATTACAGAACCATATTCATTGTTATGATATCATATATGGTCATATTTTATCTATTTATTAGTAATATTTAATGGTTACTCGTTATCTGGGCGTTAACCACTTTATGTTCTTATCCATGTTTTGTCAAATAAATTCATATTGTTATTTTAATGTTATAGATATATCATTTAAAGAATGGTATTAATATAATATTCATCATTTTTATTCATTATGTTCCTTTATATAATAATTATTCAATGAAGATCATGTGGAACAAATCACATCACATCATGGAGACAGTAAGTCAAACATACGCACAGGTGATGATATCATTCCCATGATTGTGGAATTGTATTAATTTTTATGATGTATAATATTTCAGAATCAATATCATGCTAAAATAATCATATACTGTTATTTCCTCCATCATTATACCTATCCTTGTATGTTGGCGATGAAAAAAAAATATTACACAATGCCGTGGAGATGGTAGGTCATACATACACATGCATGGTGATTTCATTTTTCATAGGATTGATAGAATATGGAATATGGTTGTTTCATACTAATAATAAAATCTAAGAATACAAGTGACATTGGAGTTATTACTTAATAATGAAAAACTGATATTGAGGATGTAGAAGGAGATATTAATTTGATATAATCGGTAAATGATATTACCTCTTTTTCGACGTGCCTCTTCAAATCATCCTCTTAAGGAACTAAATATTGCCTTTGAAGAATAAATAGACATGAAGTATGTTTTTAGGGATGTTTATAAGGGATATGGGAAGAGTTTGGGTGAGTTTGAAATCTTAAAAGGGAGTGAAGAGAAGAGGCAGGAGGTGCCCTTTTATATGAGGAGAGGGGCACTTTTGGAAACCTCAAAAATATTAATTTATAATAAATTAAAACTCCACCTAAAAACCTCAAATGACTCAAATTATATGATGAGATGACATAGGGTTATAATATCATCATCCAATAAAATTTTTATATATATTCTTTATATTTTAAACCTTATCATTTTGATTTCCCATTATTTAATCTATTTAATTTTCTTTATTGTAACAATATTCTGAATTTTAAATGGTTATAAATACTTACTTATGTGATCTGAATTTTCCAAAATTGGAATCCTTATAAAATTTAAGACCATATAATTTTCAATTTATAATTTATAAATATTTATGTGATTTTTAAACAATTTAATAATAAGTTATTTTTATAAAATATCAATACTGTCAATTTTGACAATATTCTTTTATTTGAATTTAAATAACATACACACATGATATATATTCAAAAAAATATTTAATATATTCATCACATGTCATATTTATCCTGAAAATTCTGGGATCACATTAATAAGTTAATATAACAATTATTTTAATATTTTTAAAAATAATTATTTGATATTTCCCTTAATAAAATAATCACTACATCAGTTTTGTATAATTAATTAATATACATAAAATTTTTAAACAAATGAAAAATAAAATACTATGACGAATATAAATATATATATTTCATATGAATACTTTCAGTAGAATTTTTCTTCTACCAAAAAAACATTTAAAATGTTATATTTATTAACTTATGAAGGTGACAACTTTGACATCATTTAAAATAAAATTAATAAGTGTCATAATCACTTTTATAAGTCTCTAAATGATCAACATGTATACCCTTGGACGATTATGGTTTTGATATACTCGACCAATAAGTTTTGGCCATGTTTTTTGGCCTTTTAATGGGTATTATTATTTTAATAAAAACTATATTATTGATTTTTCACTAAATAAATAATTTCTGCCGCATTAATGTTTAAGCTATTATGGTAAAATTATATTTCTAAAAAATTAAAAATAAATTACCAGGATGATGAAAATCATTTTATCATTCAAATGAGTATTTATAATTGAAATTATATTCAATATAACCTAAAAGTGAAAATAATTTAATTATTAATGATTATGTGAGTCATTTTTCACATTCCTTTAAATAAAATAAATTAAAGGTCTTAATATCATCCAAGTAGGTTCTAATAGATTTACTTTTTATCCAAGTGTGTTTTATGGAGAAATATAATCATAAAATTTTATTAATACATGTGTTAGGGTAATTTTATTATATTATTTTCACCCCAAATTACCTAATTTACCTATAACTGTGGTAAAACTATTTAATGTAGTTACTATTCATAATGCCCAAAAAAATTAAAAGAATCCTATTAACATAATTTGGACCTAATTATTCCAAATATGAAATCCATTTTTCTAAATTCTAGACACATAAGTTGTAGTAATTAATTTAAGATTAATCCTGTTTTCTTGAAAATGGTTTTTAAAAGTTAAATCATTGCAAAAGATTGAAATGTTTGTACCTATAAATTCAATTTAAAATTAATGGTAATGACATAAATTACATGAAATAGAAAAACTAAATTCTAATCACAGTTTAAAACCATTCAATATTATCGTTTAACCATATAAATTATTTCAATTATAAATGTTGTATATAAATAAAATTTATCATATTTTTACTATTAATCAAATTATGAAGTTTATCCGAAAAATAACAGAATTTTATCCAAAGTAAATTTTTATATCCTACTTCCAAATAATAGGTTTGAATTGTAATATGAAAATTTTTACTATGTTAAAACCATAAATTAAAATGGGTTAGCCATAAAAATGTAGAAAACATTCTTTTAGTATCTATTGGTTGAATATCAAAAAATAACTTTCTTAATTATATAACATACATATCGTATTAATTTAAATCACACAAATAACTAATATGACATACAATTGATTTACATTTATCATATATTTTTTAGAGTTAGTTATATTTATTCCCAATAACATAACAATTAGGTAAAAACTGTATCTTTATATTAAGTTCATCTCACATTTTGTTTAATCTCACGATTGCATGAAAAACAAGACATTGAATTAAAAACATTATTTAAATATTTCATAAAAAACACATTCGTTACATCAATGTTTTCTATCCAATGTAAAATTGGTCTTGAAATATGGTTTGACAAATTAAGTGGATCGTCTAAAATTGTTCATGAAATGATATTAGGAAATGATTTGTGAATGGTACTACATGTGATGTATTGAGACCTTATGTGAAAGGTATAACTTAGGGTCACCATAGATAATACGATCAGGGTGTTCACTCATGGGGTGTTAATATTCTACCAAGTCAAATTTCTAATGATATTGGATTATAACATTGTAGGTATGTTCACTCTAGGGTTCTTCCTCAACTACACTGGCATCCTATTTGAGGGGTTTGAGTGTGAAAATGATATCCATTCTAACATGAGTAGTCATCAATCCCAAACCATTTTGATCATTTCATTGTTTTAAATTGTTCATTGGTCGTTTTTAATTAATATAATATCTTTCAAATTTATATGTGTTTGAGGAAACTATTTATGGAAAATAATTTCACTATAATGATTTGGAACTATAGAAAAGAATGAAATAGATTTATAAATTTGAAATAAATATTATCTTTATTTTCAAGACCATATTTATTTGAAACGAACATATTTTATTTGTTTCTATAGAAATATATTAATGAACAGTTGTGTGGTATTTTACAAAGGCAGTTATTTTTAAACCACACACACACACACCATAAAAGGTGTATTGACCTGATTATGTATTTTTTCATAAGAAAAGTGCATAACTTTATATGATGATATGAGGTTTTATTTTATCTTGGAATAGGTAGTGATTTGGAGGTGGTGTGACATTTTCCACATTTTCACAAGTAGTGTTATTCTATTATTATTTGTCTTATGTTGATGTACTTGTACTTTGGGTTTTTTAATACATTGAATTGTATCTGTTCTCGTGTCTTCTTTCAATTATCAAGTATATTTATAATTTTTTCATCAGTTATTTATTATATATATATATATATATTCTATGTTTTCTACATTTGTTGTGGTGATATTTTATATTTGGTTTTTTATGTTGCTTAAGTTCTACTCAATACTCCATGGGGGTTAGGAAAGACCGTTTGATCCATCCCCAAAAGGATTAGACTTCCGGTTTGTGAAGGAATCCATGAATGGATAATTACAATAAGTTCTTTTGTAAAGTCTCTAACTAGTTAAAAGTAATTGATATTTACAAAATATTAACCCTTCTAAAAATAATTTAATCAATAACATATATATTTAAATTATGATTTATTGATATTTTATGATTCATAAAATGGATGTGATGATGAAATTTATGAATATAGTTCTCAAAAAAGATATCCACTCCAAAAAATTATTTGTTTTGAAAAAACAAAATGTCTCAATGAACATTTTTTTATATGATGTTATATATAATTAAATGAGAATATATGGCTGTACTTTATTGATCATTTATTTTAGAAATATTTAATTTTATTGATGGGGTGTCTATCATGACCACTATATGAAATCATCCATTGATAAGTGAATTTTGGCTATCTTTATTATTAGTGATATAATCCAAAGAGGAAAAAATTTCTATTTTATAATAAATTATTATTCTATTTTGAGATATACAATATTTTACTAGTTTCATAATTTCTATTGTCCAAGGAAAATAAAAATAGAAAATTTCATTTCATTTCTCATAGAGAATATATATTAGAATTGTTGAAGATGTTTGATATGAATGATTTACAAATTTTCTTCAATAAATTAATATTTTTTGGATGTAAAAATTTAATCACTGAAAATGGAAACGATATTGCTAAAGATATGTATTTTTGAATTATTAATATATTTCTATACGAAATTATAAATGGGATGGTAATATAACCTATTAATTTAACAAGAAATAAATATTAGATTACTAGAAGTGATTTCACATTTCATATATTCACATGATATTTGGTGTTTATATATTTTCGTAAATAATAAAAATTAATATATCAAAATAAACACATCTGTAAATTGTACATTTTTATGGAAACATATGGGTTTTCCCTTTATGCACAATTTTATTCATGAAATTTTGCATCTTTTATGAAATATCCAATGACGAATGAATAATCTTTATATAGTTAATATTAATAAATTTATCCTATAAAATTCATGTGAAAAGATGATATTCTTATAAAAATCATAGTAAATTATAAAAAAACGAATCTCCTCAATCTAGTGGAATCATTAAAACCCATCAAAATGATGAAATTTTTTCAAATTAAACATTGACAATATGAATTAACCATTTACACATACAGAAATCAATTATTTATCAAGTAAATTTTTTATGATCCAATTATTATTATTATGAAAACCATGAATTCATCATGAAGCATGTATGAACTCCTGAAAACATTTATTTTACAAAATTATTTTTCACAATTAATGAAATATAAATTTTTATTACGATTTTAAATTAATTAACATCCATAATTTATTTTTAAAAAAATAATATTTGAACATTGTAGATTAATATTGACAACTCATGCATGTTTTGTATATCCACTGTCAAAATAACTCAATTCATTTAAAAAACATTAGTGTTACCAAATCAGTTATGTCCCATATTTTTCACCTTTGAGGACTTAATCAATAAATAATTCATTTGTGAGATAAATTGGACTCTCCAATCATCATGAGAAATATTAATCTCACCCTTTATTTTATATAGTTATCCAGTATAATATCCTAGAAAAATCATATATATTTATTCAAATTTTCATTGGAAACCAGTTCAAACAGTAATTTGAACCATTACGAAATATAGTTCTATTTTTTAAAAAATAATAAAATTAAATATTTTTTTCATTGAAAGAACATATAAGGGGTAATTTCATGGAAAATTTGGGCTGTATTGTACTATTAAATATCATTTTACCTTTTATAATAAGGATGGTAATGAATAATGTATGTTAAAATGTGAAAATTCAGTCAAACCATATATATTAAAAAACACACTTTTCCAACAACAATATAAGGTAAAAAATAACCCTTTATAAAAAAATGAAGAAATATATTAATTTTAATTATTTTAACATAATTTCATTTATAGTAAATAATTATAATAATTTTTTTCATGACAAACTAAGGATGTAATATTAATCATGAAGATTATAAGTCGCATGATATTAAATCCACAATAAAAAAATATCAATCCACATGTGGTTCCCTCCAGACAGACAATGAGTAGAAACATGATGTGCTGCTTTATTTCCTTCCCTAATTGTGAAGGAGAAGGAACAAGCCATGATGTTATCACTATGAGACTAGATTTTCATGTGGATGAAGCCTAATTATTAGTGTATGAAATAATTTATAATGATGGCATTGATGATTTGGAGATAATTAGATTAAATGTGTATGGAATTCCATCCATAATATTTGGAATATGCCAGACCGAAAAGGACATTGTGGGATTTAGCAACATTGGGATCCCATAAGACATGGTTCAACTCTTTTCATAATGCAATGATTGTACCATACTGGTCTCATACCATCAATCCAATTCCAATAAATACACCATTGGAGATAGAAGAAGCAACATTGATCTCTGGGATCCCTTCAAGGTGGTACTATCTAGTAATAGATAAACAAGAACCACAGACTCTATTCTGACTAGGGTCTCTATTCCACAAATCAATCTATGACATTTCATGTTCAATATTGACACTGCAAGGTTTTTATGTTTGATTAAAAATAAAATCATTTTGTCTAACCCAGATAAACCCAGAAACTATGCACTATGTGGCTATATTTCATTATTGAATGTGGAACATCACATCGTCTACCATTATGAGAGATCCATTACCAACTCTAGAAAAATCATTGAAAGAGGTCCCCATGAATTCTAGACCTCCTTATCTCCTAGGAAATGGATGATAGAATTCATAGGGGATTATATTTAATCTATAAGAGACCGATGTTGGTCATCTGTAAATGATAGTATGAGATGATATTAGAGGTTGGATGAATGCATGTAAAAATCCACCACAAGAAGTTATTGATCTTTGGGTGGGATTACCATTTTCCAAATTTAGTCTAGAGCCCCTCCTTATCTTCAATATTGGTGTCAATAGATAGGCTATATGCTGATTTAACTAAATAGGATTGTCAAATGTCATTTCATCAAAATAATGATTCTGGTCACACATCAATCACACATGGAACGATAAAAGTAGTACTTTAATCCCATTCATGGAATGAAGAATAAATTTTATCCAAGAACCAACCAATACGAATATCATCTAAAAGGTAGTGGATAACATCCTCCTCAGGTCATGGAAATATATGGGATGTATTTATCCAAATACCTTTATCAATTATGAAAGGATCATTCCGAATTTTTACATTCATTTTATTGATGATCCACCAACCAATATCATTATCATGTAATTGTATTGATCATCATATAGTTCTCTAAAGTAAGACGGGGTGGGGTCCAAGAGAGGTGTTCCCAAAAAATGGGGTGGGGGAAATATTATTCATGGTGAATCCACATGAAAAGAGATGATGGTTGACCAATATTTCATTTACCCTTCATAAGAAAAGGGGCATCGTTAAAAAGGAAGATGTCCTAGAATCCCATTATGGATCCTACTTTAGGGGTGTAGTGTTACTAACAACAATTCCAATGAATTTTGTTTATCCCATTTTATGCCCCACTAACAGTTGGAAATGATGGAATGAATTTTTTCTACAATTTCACCAAAAATTTTGAATAGTGACATGACATAGCTTGGGATATATTGAATATATTCTATTATGAATGATTATTATCCCTATTTTGTAATTTTTTGGATACCATAGATGGAAGTTTTCTCAATTCTACCCATAATTAATTTGAAAATATTTTTTTGTTAGTCGACTATCATGGGGAGAACAATGTATTTATTACGGTTTTATACCATTTGATAACATGTAGTGAGACAAAGCACCACTCTATTGTTTAGTGGAACAATATTATTGAATAAAATCCCCAATTTGTCCTGGTTAAATTCCTATCCAGAATTCCCCTCGTAATGGTTGATCACATGGAAAAAAGGTAGGAATTTATCATGTCTTCCTCTTCATAAGAGAATACAGTCATCAAAAAAGTGATAAGAAATAGACAGGATAATCTGGAACACCTTTACCCCATGAATTGTATTAGAGGAAGCTTATGTATAGATGTGGTTTGAAAAAACAACTTACACTAAGATGATGATAAATCGAGAGAGTGGGTCTCCATGTAGAAGTCCTCATGTTGGAAAAAATCATAGGGAACGTCCTCTATTAATAATGATTTTAAAATAAACATAGAAAAACATAATGGATGATCATATCTATCCATTTTAATCTAAAACAAATTTAAGTAATGAAAAACCAATGAACATTACATTCCACTCTATCATACACCATGGAAATATCTAGTTTCCAATATATAGTACATATTTTCATAGCCAATACTATTTTCATAGAATAGAACTCCTCATGGAACACAATATCATAATATGTGATGAGGCTTTCTGAAACAAAGAAACATTAATTTTCATAAATAATAGAAGGTATCCACATGATAATTTGATTGAATAAAATAATTGAGATATTTTTATAGGATATATTGCATAATCTTATTGAACAAAGCTTAGAATCAAATATGGGTTTATTTATATTTGATATGGGGTTATAATGGTCACATTAAGAAGGAATTATTTATTTTCCATGAAAAAATATCATTCATTATAACAAAAATGTCAGGGCCAATAATGATATTGTATTTATTGCTCAAAAGTGCATAGAATCAATCTAGACGTGAGGATTTCGATGAATTTATATGTTTAATCTCTCGTAAGATGTCAACATTAGAAAATTTATTTATGATTGGTCAATTCATTTCATTAGTGATATTGGGATTGATGCATGTCTGAACAATATCCAAAATGGTGGAATTACGTGTAGTGTAATGGTTCAGAATATATAGGGAATTAATATCATGAATTGTATTAACATTAGAAATAGATTTCTCAGGAGGATATGAGAGGTAATAAATAGTGGTTTCGGGTGTTTTCATCCCCTTCATTAATGTAGGCTTCACATGTACACATTATCCACAATATATTTTTATTTTGAATGGATGAATCCAATTTATATTGGAGAAAAATAATTCATTAAATAATACCATCACACAGATATCGTGTAAGAAGGGAATTTAACTATCACTTACGTGAGTAACCATTATTCTTTGGCTGAATAAATTTATTATTTCTCAATGAACTAATTATATAATCCACCTAATGGATGTTAAAATTCATATATGGGTTTCCAACCATCATGCAATTATGGAAAACCTCATCGCATTCAAGATCATAGGATGAGAATATTTCAAATCTGAATGGTTTCCTTTATCATTTGTTGAGATCTCTATGAGATAAATCATTGAAAATAGGGGGTTTCATGTTAAATTTGGTGCTAGGTGAGTGTAATAAAACATTTTTAATTTGTTGGTCCAATTTGTTGTGCTCTAAAATCTGTCCAAATTAACTAGAATACATCTGGATTTTGTGTCCACTTTAAACTAGGTGAAGGGATTACCTACATATCCAAGATCTGACATATTTTCCCTTAAAATCGCATCCCAAAATCTTAAAACTGGGGCATGATACCAAAATGATTCCCACTATATTCCTCTGAAATAGAATAATCTTGAAGTCATCGCCAACGTGAATAGGTCGAAAAAAATCTTTGTCTCAGTGAGAAATGTCGATCCCATGATTTCCATTTCTCATTTTTTGATGTCCATCCAAAAAAATAAAACATTTCCATGGAAGAGGGAGGGAAGTAGGAATAGATTCTTCCACATGATTCTATGAGTAATATTTTACTCTCACATAAATGTTATCCTTCCATATTTTTACGCATCCCACCAGAGTGTCCTTAGAGGGGGGCCATGAAGTAGTAGGGAAATCCAATTTTGTACACAATAAAAGGGTTGTCCTTGTTTTACAACATGTTATTTAGACATGTAAACCATATCCGGGGAAATTTTAGCATAATGGATATGAAGAATCTGAACTATTTTTTTGTTTCCATTCCCACTACAGTTCTCTCTTAGTATAATAAATGTTTTTGGTAGGGCTAGTTTATTCCAGCCTCCACCTCTTGATGTTCTTGTTGGGTTCCATATTCAACAATATTCTACCTTTTGTGGTACCATTCAATTTCCAATGGTTCCTCTAAAATTTGTTTCGATCCCATTGTTTCTATAGATACCATATCTCATCCACGATCATCGCTTGCCTTAATTTTCCATATACATGGAATTTTAGGAGAAGGCAAGGTTTTAGGGATAAGGGGCACACTTAATTGTATATCATGCTTGTTTGGACAACCCATAAGAGCATAGATGATGCTTGCAATAGTCTATGTAGACTTTTTTGGGGATGTTCGGTTGGTAAAGAGGATGCCCAAAGGGTGGGGGACTGTTGCTTGTGGGAATTCCCATTGATATCATGGGGCCATTGTAGGTTTATAAATGGTTATAGTTTCCAAAAAGAGGATATTAGTTATAAGTGTTCAATGGTACGATATTTAATTGGGTTTCATATGGTTTCTTAGAAAGTTGTGGGTCCCAAAAAAATATATTCTTTTACATTGGGGTATTTCGTGCATTGAGGGCCTAAGAAATTCTTTCTCTATCTTATTTCTATTTCACTTCATGGGTGAAGTACATTTCTATTTTTTTGTGGTAACCAAGGACAATACTGAATCACCAAGTTTCCTTATTTTTTTAAAACATTTTGGATACAATCATTTTCTAAATGTATGAGAAAATCATGGATGAAGTAGAAAATGGGAATATTTTCATATTCATAAGATATCCAATATTTCAATCTATCATGTTTCAAGAAGGTACCCCTCATAAGAGGTTTTGAAACCTCAAACATCACATTATTTTTAATAGATAGCCCCATATGGATGGGGTCCAATCCCCCTTCTTTAATTACATAAAATATTCTTCATTTGAAAAAAAATGAGTTCGAAAGAAAACAATAAAATATATTTTCAACTGAAAGTAAAATATAAAAAGTCTCTTATAGATTATTAAATTCTATAACACTAGAAATATTACATTATATTATATATTTTTTTATGATTTTTGTTTCATATTCATAAGTTTGTCATTATTCATATTATTTCATTTGGACAATAATTTATTTAGTCAGTAAAGTGTTTTCTTCACGTAGGGAATGTTTTGGTTATTATAATTATAACCTTAATAAAACATTGTTATTTTATCTATATTCAATGTAGGTAAGGTTACATTACATAGAAATTATAAAAATTTTATAATTACCATATTTAAAATTTTAATATTATTTTAAAACAAACCATATGGAGGCCAAGAATAATGAATCATGAAATTTTATGTATTTGGTAGTCGATATGTAACAATGAATGATGTTTTAATTATTTTATTCTTTGAAAAAAAATTACATTATCAAAATCATATTTTTTTAGATTGTTTATTTATTTATTATTTTCATCTTTGTCTAAAACATTATACTTTTGATATGAAAAATTAATAAAATAATTTTTTGTAGGTTTATCTTTTCACACATGCTTGAGCGGATTAATATTTATCTGATGGAAGAAAGGGTTAAAATATCATTAATATATTATATATAAATAATCCTAATTATTTTATAAGTACCATATATGGTCATTTTTACCATCCTTTTTATCGTCCATTGAACATGGTGATAAAATTAAAAAATATTTCCACATATGAGGGAAATGGAGATGAAAAGGGTTGTTCAATAAACATAATATCGTTTATGTTTCATGGTGATTATGATTTTTTATAACATCGTGATCGAATAATATTTAATATAAATGGGTGAAAATATTATCCTAAAATACCCGGTAAAAAATAATACATCTAAATAGGAAAAATCCTCCAGTTTACTACATACTCATGAGAATGATGGGATATTAGTGTCCCCATAACTTCTAGTATGAGCGGAAGGATGTGAATAAGGTATTTTGATAGTAATTTTCGGAATTAAATGAATCATTTGTTTGTGAATAAATGTGGACAATAAGTACATGTTTATATTTGAGGGGAGAACCAGACATGTAAATACATAAAATTTTAAGTATATTTTATGTATTGATATAATGAATGTATCTCTGAAATTGAATACTAAAATATAAGATGACCATGAATTTAAATGAACTCATATAAAAATTATTACAAATTTGTTTATAA
The DNA here is from genome assembly GCA_963277665.1 of Viscum album. Lineage (NCBI taxonomy): Eukaryota > Viridiplantae > Streptophyta > Magnoliopsida > Santalales > Viscaceae > Viscum > Viscum album. Next base: position 1,387,054,264 of record OY728126.1, on the reverse strand, counting down.
TATTTTCAACATTAATCCTCCGTTTCCCCCCTAATTAACCCTATTATCCATTACGTTAGTGATATAGTTTTAGCCATGTGTCTGTGCATAATCAAAAAAATTAATTCGAAAAGGTTATAAAATATAAAACTATATATTTTTAGTATTACATTTATTAACTATTTTAAAAATCTAATAATTGAAATGGTAAATTTTAATATAATTATAAAAACCTTAATGGTAACAATTTTTTTGATATATTGCCTTTTTATTCATTAAAAAAATTTCAGTTCAAATAAATATAATGCCAATATCAATAGTATTGATTGGATAATTTTTCAATAATGGGAAACCAATTATATCTTAAATCATTCTAATATAGAATTAATGATTCTCAATACCTGAATATAAATAAAAATTTTAATAAAAATATTTTTTCTATTATTAGAATATTTGGACAAATATCAAAAAACATACCGTAAGATAATTTTGATATTCAGAATCCAAAAAAAATGAATTTATATCAATTTAAAATTTTATGATATAGAATTTTATTCGTTAATGGTGCCAATTATTTCATTATAAAATAATATAATTAAATAAAAATAATTCATTTATTGTACATAATTTATATAAATTCATTTAATAACAAATAGTGAATATGAATCCATGATATTATTTTATATAAATAATAAAATTGTTATATTTAATATAATATATAGGGTTTCACATTCTTCAAATATTTTTCAAATTATTTCTTAAAAAATAAATTTATTACATGAAAAAGTGTCTTTTTACCTCACATCCTCTTATAAATTACCATTTTTCTTCTTAATTTTTCCAATCCTTCCATAAAACATTAAACTAACTATTATCCATACTGTTGGTCGGAGTGGACACTCAAGAGGGGGGGGTGAATTGAGTTCCAATTAAAATTTCTGTTAAAAACAATTTCTATTAAAATCCCCCAATTTCAAAAACAAATTAAACTGTAGTGAATTTATATAGATTATAAGGTTCAATTAGTTTCTCAAAGATTGATTAATTCTCAGTTAACGTAATCTTATGATTAAATTAACTTTTGAAACTAACTTACTGATTTATAACAAATATAAACACTTGTGAATTTAATTATCAAAGTAGCTTTGAAGATAGATTATATTTCAAAGTAATAGCAGCGGAATATGAAATAAATATGTATAGTATGGATATAGAGTATAACTATAAAAACAGAGAGTTAACCAAGAGGTTCAGTCTCAAGCCGAGACTTAGTCCTCTCAAAATTTTATATAAGAATGATCCACACCCTGGATCGGGGTTAACAACAGTGAACACACTGTCCAGGTCACAACACCTCTACCACAGTTCTTCGTGGGAAAACAAACAACAGCAGCAAGTTGTCCAGGTCACAAGACCTCTACCACTATCCACAGTGGGAAATGGGGTGCAAAAAGATTTGCTGAGGATTTACAGATCCTCCAGTGAAAGTACAGGAGTCAGTGTGTGTGTTTAATATAGCAGATAACACACACTGCTCAAAATGTAGAATAAATCACAGAACAAGAGATGTAGAGTTTAGAAGTGGTTCTGGTGATCTCAGTGTAGCTCTTGTATTCGATCAGAAGAGAGTTTGAGTCCTCTTCTCGTTTCTGTTTGAGAAACAGAGTGTCGTATGCTCCAGGTTCACAGGTAGTGAAAATGTAGTCGATGAAGTTCTTCAGGGTTCTTCTTGTATGCATAGAACACTTCTCGAGTATACTTGATTGTCTATATGCTTCTCTGTGTTCTTGATGGAACTCGTTTTTATCTTCTTGTGTTTCTGGTATATTTCGTCCACCACACACTTCTCTGGTTCGCATTCTTTTTGGGCAGCGTAGTCTTCTCGTATTTATCTCCCGACAGGGGACAGAAAAGATTTCTTTTCAGCAGGTACGAGGTACGGGTTCCTGACATCCGACAACCTTTATCAGATATTTGACAAATCATCAAAATGTATGATATGACCGTTAGATAGATTAAATGTAGGAAATAAAGAAATTAAAACAGTGAGTCGAGAATGTATGTCACTGTTGACTTCAACTGTGGTCTTCCAAATGTGGACTTCCTTCTGACTGCTGACTTCAACAAAGGCTTGCTGTCTGTAGGCTTGCAATGGTAGCTTTTACTCCATGTAGTTGTAGCCTTTCTAACTGTAGACTTGTAACATCAAATTTGTAGAACTGTAACCTTTGTCAACTGTAGACTTCGATCATCAGTAGACTTAGTCGACAGAAGCTGTCTAACTGTAACCTTGACTATAGGCTTATGACTGTAGGCTTGTTCAACTGTGAACTTGTTCCAACTGTAGACTTGTTCGACTGTGAACTTGAGCAGAGAAAACTTTGAAGAGAAGTCTTGTAACTGTGACCTTCATCTGTGAGCTTTGACAATAGATAGCGGTAGACTCGTAACTGTAAGCTTGTATTAGTCTTCGACTGTAACCTTGTAACTGTGAACTTATTGCAACAGTAACTTAAGGTGACAGTTAACCGTAACTGTGACTTTGAGAAGAAAACTCTGACTGGTAGCTAACAATACCAAACTTATGTAAATACTACTGTAAGCTGTTACAGTAAAGTTATGAGAGTAAGAATATTAACTGTTTAGAAGAAAATACGTTTAAGCATAGAATAATAAGATTAATGGAAAGGATTAATACATCATAATTAATGTTTAAGCATGATTTGGGATTATCAAAACAGGTGATTCCAACAATCTCCCCCTTTTTGATAATCACAAATTATGTAAGTATGAAATATAGAAGTATCAGATAGAAGTGTGCAAAACACAGTATTAGCAATATGAGCACAAAAGTTAGGTATAATCCGCAAGGATTTCTCCTCTTTGTATAGGTTCATTTCTCCCTTGAGTTTCCCTATTTCTCCCCATTTCTCCCCCTATCTATTTCTCTTTATTTCTCCCCCTTTGTGATTAACAAAAAGAAAGACAGAGTGAGAGAAAATAAACATTGTATTAATAAGGAGTACAATACATGACCCAAAACGTGAATACATGATCCCTATCAAAAAAACATAAACAGACTCAATCCTCTTCATCTGGAGGTAAGGGATCTTTTCCTTTGGAGGAAGAAGATGGAGCAGGAGGTGAAGGATCAACAGGCTGAGGAATGGCAGCAGGAATGTCTGGAGGGGCAGCAACAGAGGCTCCTGAAGGCCTGTAGTGAGTAGCTTGCCGAGGGATCAGTGGTCTAAGGCTTCTGAGGGAATCAGCAGGAGACATTATGGAAGAACCACTGGGGTTGGAGACAGGTAGGGCAGGAGGAACTATAACAGGTGTGCAGTCCACATGAAGAAAAGGTAGGAGCAGATTCCTGAAATCCATTATGATGTCTCCTCCTCTTTCCATGGCAGATAAGAAGTCATCTTTGTTTTCCAAGAATTTATCCAAAGCCGGGGTCAACTCTCGTAGCTTGTTAACATGTTCTTTGAAAGCTTCAGTTACAGGAGGCAGCTTCATAGTTTCTAGCATGAGCTTGAAGTGATTGTTCAACTGATGCTTGGTGAAAATCCGATCAAAGTAATAATCCACTTTACTTTTGATGGCCTCATGAGAAGCAGTAGCAGCCTGCAGGTGTTCACGAACAAAGCCACTGACTTCTCTTGTAGTAGCAAGGATCTGTAGGTCTGATGTGTCATTTGCACGGGCCTGAGTAAGCTCTTCTCTGAGCAGGCTTCTAAACTGCTCAAGGTCCACAGGAGAGCTAGATGAAGGAAGGGACTTGACTGAGAATGCCACTGTCTCCTTGAAAGACTGAGTCAGATTTCTAATCACTTTCTGAATGACAGCATCCTGATTGCTAAAGTGTTCTTTTACTGATTTCTTGAAAGCCTCAAATACTTCCACAAACTGCTTGACCACTTCTTTGATGTATCGAATCTCACTAGCCACTAGTGTCTGAGAACTGCTCAGGGCAGTTAAAGAAGCAACTGATTGTCTGAGGGCCACTACTGCTCCAGTCCAGCTTTCAATTTGAGTGTGGCACACTTTCATTTCATCCATCACTTCTTTGATTGGACTTCCCACAACACATCCTAGAGATAATTCTAAGGATTGTTCTACATTTTTCAGCTCATCAAAAAGACTGGTTTTCAATTCAGCAACAGACTGTCTGATGGTCTCCTTTATTTCATTCTTTAAGGATTCAAGGTCTTCCTTGGTGGCCAATCTTTCAGTTTCTAACACTGGAGAGCTGTTAGGTAGGATGACTGGATTTCTTGGTGGTTGGTTTTCCCCATCTGAATCCTCATAATTGAGTCCTAACACCATGTATCCTGGATCTGAGGTCCATCCTTCTATATCAAACAGTACAGAGACTGAACCAACACGCTCCCCCTCACTTGGAGGTCTTTCCTCAACACTTTCTACTATCTGCTCAACTCTGGGTAACTCTAAGTTCTCTTCTGTAGCTCTAACAGGTTCCATACTTGCTTCCATTGTAGGTTCAGCAGTGAGGTTAGCCTCCTTCTCTGTTGGGTCATCAACCACTTCCATGACAACAGTAGTAGAGACCACTCCTACTTCCTGGTCAGACACTGACTTGTCTTTATACCCTATCAGAGGGCTCATACTGAGTTCTTTTGTTTCTTCACCACTGATCTCCTCTTTATCTTCTGCAACAGTTTCTTGATTTTCATTTAAAGCTCCAGCCTCTTCTGCTTCGACTGTATCACCCTCGTCAGAGGTGTCCTTGACAAAATATTGAGATTCTTCTTCTTCTTCTTCTTCTGTAGACTCAGTCTCACTGTCTCTTAGAACAGGTTCTCTACTAGGTAGTTCTTTTGGAGGGCTTGCTGCTCCAAACGTCACTGTCCTGACAGGACTGTGAGTAGTATCAGGATCACTCCCTTCATCAATTGGGGTGTTCTCTCTTGCAGAGTTACCAACTACTGCAGTATGTTCATCATCTGAGTATACAGGTTCAGGCTCATCAGGCTTTAAGCCTGGATCTCTCCTATCTCTCGGTCTAGAGGGATGAGTAGAAGGGCTAAAATTCTCATAGATTCTCTCCTCATCATTCACCCATGATTTCTTCCAGGGATTCCAACTGATCTTCATGAATTTGCAGATTACTTTCGAGATACATACACTGTTCTTTGCCACTATCAACTCTTCCTGACTTCCAGCTGCACCTTTCACTTTCAACATAACCGAAATGAGTTTAGCATGAAACAAGGCACTTGATTTTGAGCTTGCCTTTATCATGTCCTCCATCTGAGCCATCAGCAACCTACAAAGGTTGACCTTCCTTCCATGTTTTAATAAGTACATCAAGTAAATATCCTGATGCTTCAGAGTTGCAAAATCTCCTCTTCTAGGACTCAGTACATGCTGAATAAACTTAAACAGAAGCCTGTCCTCTCCACACATTTCAGTAGCAATAATCTTTCTTACAGTGCCATTGCCTGTCAATTCTTCCAGAGCCGTCTCATGATCAAAGATTCTACTATTTGGAGGAGCCGCTCCAGAACAGTAGTTGTAAATACCCTCATGAGGAACTCTTAAACATGCAGCCCATTCAACTGATGAAAAACTGACTTCATTACCGTTTACTCTGGATACCAGTCTATGCTGATCATCCTCTTCCTCGAACTGTAGATATTCATAGAATTCCTTCACCAGCTTCGGGTAGTACGGTCCATTATTGTTTGCGAAGCATTCGGTCCATCCTTGCTCATTAAGCACTGCCAGCACTAACGATCTGCTCGATAAAATCCACTCTTCACTTAGCTCCTTCTCAGCAACTATTTCTCTCTTAGTCAGATGTGGATTAACAGGTCTTATCGAGGCGTTCCCGGTGCCACTGGATTCGACTTGAGTCCTCTTTGGCATTGGTGCATCTTCGTTGACAGTCGGGGGTCTCTTTGTTCTGGCCATTGGAACTGAATGAGGTTTCGAGGTTCGGTTGAAGGTTTAGGGTTTAGGACTTGAGAGAGCAAGGGTCGAGATGAGTGGATTGAGATATGTTCGATGTTCTCAATTTTATCATTTAGGGATTTAGAAATAAAAGTATAAAGAAAAGAAACGGTTCGAATTCCCGCAAAAATAAAATAAGATTAAACAGCGAAACAGCCTACAGAGAGATGTAACAGTGAGGTACACCGGTGAGGTTTCAACTGTGAGGTTTCAACTGTGAGGTTTCAACTGTGAGGTTTCAACTGTGAGGTCTAACTGTGAGGTTTCAACAGTGAGGTTTACCTGTGAGGTTTCAACTGTGAGGTTTCAACTGTGAGGTTTCAACTGTGAGGTTTCAACTGTGAGGTTTCAACTGTGAGGTTTCAACTGTGAGGTCTAACTGTGAGGTTTCAACTGTGAGGTTTCAACTGTGCGGTTTCAACTGTGCTATAGTTAATCATACCTAACTCATGTTTGATGTAACTTAATCTCTCAGAATTCAAAGGCTTTGTAAAAATATCAGCTAACTGATGTTCAGTGCCAATGAACTCAAGAGTGATATCACCTTTTTGATAATGATCCCTCGGAAAGTGATGTCTCACATCAATATGTTTTGTCCTAGCATGAGATACTAGATTTTTAGAAATGTTAATAGCACTTGTATTGTCACACCTTATAGAGACATGTTTGAATTGATATCCATAGTCTAGTAAAGTGTGTTTCATCCACAAGATTTGTGCACAACAGCTACCAGCAGCTATATACTCAGCTTCGGCAGTAGACAATGCAACAGAATTCTGCTTCTTACTACACCAAGATACTAGTGACTTGCCTAAAATGTGACATGTTCCAGAGGTGCTCTTTCTATCTAACTTGCAGCCAGCAAAATCAGCATCAGAATAACTTAATAAATCAAATGATTGTCCTTTTGGATAAAATAATCCCAAATTGGGAGTATGTTTTAGATATTTGAAAATCCTTTTAACAACAGTCAAATGAGACTCTTTTGGATTGGCTTGAAACCGAGCACATATGCATACACTGAACATGATTTCAGGTCTACTGGCAGTAAGGTACAGTAGACTACCTATCATACCTCTGTAATTGGTTTGATCCACTGGTTCGCCAGTTTCATCACTGTCCAACATGCAACTGGTGCTCATAGGTGTGTCACTGCCTTTGGTGCCATCCAAGGAAAAACGTTTTAGAAGATCTTTAATATATTTACTTTGATTCAAAATAATACCATTTTTATTTTGAAAGATCTGAAATCCAAGGAAAAATTTGAGTTCTCCCATTAAACTCATTTCAAACTCATTTTGCATTATTTTTGAAAAGTCAACACATAAAGAATTTTTAGAAGATCCAAAAATAATATCATCCACATAGATTTGTACTATAAAGACATCTTTAGAAATCCATTTAATAAAAAGAGTAGGATCAGCTATCCCTTTAGTAAATCCTTTTGAAATAAGAAAAGAGCTGAGCCTATCATACCAATCTCTTGGAGCTTGCTTTAAACCATATAAAGCTTTAGATAGTTTAAAAACATGATTAGAAAAATGGGGATTTGTAAAACCAGGAGGTTGTTCCACAAATACATCCTCAATTATATATCCATTTAGAAAAGCACTTTTAACATCCATTTGATATAGTTTGAAATTCAGATGAGCAGCATAAGCAAGTAATATCATAATGGCCTCTAGTCTAGCCACGGGTGCAAAGGTTTCCTCATAGTCTATTCCTTCTTCCTGACTATACCCTTGTGCAACTAGCCTAGCTTTGTTTCTGATTATATTACCAAACTCATCAACTTTGTTTCTAAACACCCATTTAGTGCCTATGGTAAGAGTGTCTTTAGGTCTTTGCACTAATTCCCAAACTTTGTTCCCTTCAAACTGATTTAGTTCTTCTTGCATAGATATTACCCAGAATTCATCACTGATAGCATCATTGACATTTTTGGGTTCAAGCTGTGAAAGAAAAGCTTGATGTTCAACCTGATTTCTTAGAGAAGCTCTAGTTTGTGTTCCTCTATCAAGATTACCAACAATAGCACCTAAAGGATGATTCTTTAGAATCCTAGTTGATTTGGTAAAGGTTGGACTAGAGATTTCAGGTTCATCTATAGGTTCGGGTTCCACAGAGGAAGATTCTGGAAAAAGTCCAGAACTGGATGTTTTTATTGCAGGTTCTTTAGATTTGTCATTTAGGTCCAGAACAGATAAATCTTCTTCAACATCTTCAAGAGAAGTTTTAGACTCATGTGGATCAGTCTCATCAAACTTGATGTGAATAGATTCTTCCACACATTTGGTTTTTTTATTGAAAACTCTATAGGCTTTACTAGACATAGAGTAACCCAGGAAAATTCCTTCATCACTTTTTGGAGCAAATTTATCAAGATTATCTTTGGTATTCAGAATAAAGACTTTGCAACCAAAAACTCTAAAGTAATTAACCTTAGGCTTCCTATTATTCCACAACTCATAAGGGGTTTTCTTAAGAACCGGTCTAATCAAGACTCTATTAATAACATAGCAGGCTGTATTTACAGCTTCAGCCCAAAAGTAAACAGGCAGGTCATATTCATTGAGCATGGTTCTAGCAATTTCTTGCAGGGTTCGGTTTCTTCTTTCCACTACACCATTCTGTTTGGGTGTCCTAGGGGCAGAAAAGTTATGAGAATAGCCATTGTGTGAGCAGTAAGATTCAAATTCTTGATTCTCAAACTCACGACCATGATCACTCCTCAAGGTCTTAATCTTAAGTCCACAAATATTTTCTACAGACTTAGAGTATTTAACAAAGGAAGAGCAGGCTTCACTTTTGTGAGCTAGAAAGTATACCCAAGTATATCTAGAAAAGTCATCTACAAGAACATAAACATAGTGCTTCCCATTTAGACTTGAAATTCTTGATGGTCCAAACAAATCCATGTGAACCAGTTCAAGTGGTTGAGAAGTTGAAACTTCTTTCTTTGGTTTAAAAGAAACTTTGTGTTGTTTTCCCTTTTGACAGGGATTACACACTTTGTCATTTGAAAATTCAAGCTTAGGTAGGTCTCTAACTAGGTGTTTCTTAGAGAGTTTTCTAAGCGAGTGAATGTTGCAGTGTCCTAATCTCCTATGCCACAGCCAAGACTCTTTATGAAAAGCATTTAAGCAAGTAACGTTATGTTTAGCTAAAGTGTTTAAGTCAACAGCATAAACATTTTCATTTCTTAAGGCAGAAAATATTAAAGAATTTTTGGAATTATAAACATCACAAGAATTGTTTTCAAACTTGACATTAAAGCCATCATCACACAATTGAGAAATGCTAAGTAGGTTGTACTTAAGTCCATCAACAAATAAAACTTTGGAAATTAATACTGAGTCAGTGTTACCAATCTGGCCTAAGCCGATGATTTTTCCTTTTGAGTTATCACCAAAAGTGACATATCCTCCATCAACCTTTATTAAGCTTTTGAAGCACGAATAGTCTCCAGACATGTGTCTTGAACATCCACTGTCTAAGTACCATACCTTCTTGTAATTTCTTTTCAAACAGATTTCCTACAAAACAGATTAGACAAGAAATGACTTTTGTACCCAGATTTTCTTGGGTCCAGATATGTTAGCAATCAAGGATTTAGGTACCCAGATTTGTTTTATGGGTCCCATAAAATTAATAGATGCAACAGATTTAGAGAGATATACTTTATTTGATCTACAACTATTTAAATAACCAGTTGAGGCATACGAATTTCCAAAACTGGAACTAGCATGATTTTTTTCAGACATGGAAATAAATCGGGTTTTAGTAAACTGTCTTTGTCCAGGTTGGTATCCCAATCCAGTAGCATACTTAGGTGCAACTTTCTTTCCTAGCAGTTGGGTTAGAGTATCTTTTCCATTTGTGAATGTTTCTAAGTCCTTTCTAAGTTGTTCATTAGATAGTTTCAGTTCTGTATTCTCCTTTAATAATTGAACATTTTTCTCTTTTTCTACATCAAGTGCAGACTTGACACTTGCAGTAAGAGCATGCTGTTTCTTTAAAGACTTATATTTATCCATTAGTTCATTACACGTTTCTTCCAGCATATTACAGTATTCAGTCAAATCATCTTTAGACAAATTTTCAGAATCAGAACCAGATTCTGCTTCACCTTCAGAATAGTAAGAGTTTAATGTGGGAGTGTCTAAGGTTACCTCAGATGTGTTTGTCATGAAACACATATTAGCACGATTTCTTTCAGAATCACTGGACTCTGATTCACTTGTGCTGTCTTCTGAAGCACTCCAGGTGGCCTTCATAGCTTTCCTATAATTCTTGTCCTTGTACTCATATTTCTTCTTGAATTTTAACTTAGGACAGTCAGCTTTGATGTGTCCTTTCCTTTTACATTCATAGCAAACTATGTCTTCTTCTTTATCAGTGTTCTTCCAATCTTTCTTCCACTTACCTTGTCTATCATACATACCCTTGTAGTTTGGTTTTCTGAAGAACTTATTCTTCCTATAGAACTTCTTGAATCTCCTTGCTATTTGTGCCATCTCGGCATCACTGTCAGAATCTAAGTCTTCACTAGATGAGCTTTCAGTTGGTATATGCACTTTCTCCTTGTCTTTGCTCTTTGATGCAGTAGACTTAAAAGCTACAGATTTTCGTTTTGGTTCCTCGTCTTCCTCTTTATTCACCTTTAGCTCTTCTTCGTACATCATCAGCTTACCAATTAACTCCTTGACAGGAAAAGTTCCAATATAACAGGATTCTCTAATTGAAACGGATGTGCCTCTCCATCTGTCAGGCAGACATCTCAATATTCTCATGATTTGCTCCTTTGCTGGAACAATCTTTACGAGTGAGCTCATTGTGTTGACTATCTCATTAAACCTGAGATACATATCAGAAATAGGTTCATCAGCTTTCATCTTAAAGTTATCATATTTGATAGTATAAGTGTTTAACCGCATTTCCTTGACATTAGTTGTTCCTTCATGAGAAACAGCTAAGGTGTCCTAGATTTCAAAAGCAGTTTTACATGCAGAAATTCTATTGAACTCCTCATCTCCTAGACCACAGTAGAGAGCATTCACAGCCTTACAATTATTATTGTAAGCTACTTTAGTAGGTTCATCCCAAGTTATTCTTTTAGTTTCTGGAATCTTGTATTGAGACTCTATAGCAGTCCAAATATCAAAACCCATACTTTCCAAATGAATTTTCATTTTGAGCTTCCATTGGGCATAATTCACACCATTAAAGAAGGGTGGCCTGTTAGTAGCAGCACCTTCTAGTCTATTATCCATAAGGAAATTTTAGAAAATGTTTTAAAGAGATAAAATTTAGAACTAACAGAAATTTAAGATCTTTTAGATAAAACTACAATCACAGTTTAAAAACAGAGAGATAAAATAAAACTTTGAGCAAGTATAACAGAGATAAACACAACCTCTGATACCAAATGTTGGTCGGAGTGGACACTCAAGAGGGGGGGGGGGGTGAATTGAGTTCCAATTAAAATTTCTGTTAAAAACAATTTCTATTAAAATCCCCCAATTTCAAAAACAAATTAAACTGTAGTGAATTTATATAGATTATAAGGTTCAATTAGTTTCTCAAAGATTGATTAATTCTCAGTTAACATAATCTTATGATTAAATTAACTTTTGAAACTAACTTACTGATTTATAACAAATATAAACACTTGCGAATTAAATTATCAAAGTAGTTTTGAAGATAGATTATATTTCAAAGTAATAGCAGCGGAATATGAAATAAATATGTATAGTATGGATATAGAGTATAACTATAAACACAGAGAGTTAACCAAGAGGTTCAGTCTCAAGCCAAGACTTAGTCCTCTCAAAATTTTATATAAGAATGATCCACACCATGGATCGGGGTTAACAACAGTGAACACACTGTCCAGGTCACAAGACCTCTACCACAGTTCTTCGTGGGAAAACAAACAACAGCAGCAAGCTGTCCAGGTCACAAGACCTCTACCACTATCCACAGTGGGAAATGGGGTGCAAAAAGATTTGCTGAGGATTTAAAGATCCTCCAGTGAAAGTACAGGAGTCAGTGTGTGTGTTTAATACAGCAGATAACACACACTGCTCAAAATGTAGAATAAATCACAGAACAAGAGATGTAGAGTTTAGAAGTGGTTCTGGTGATCTCAGTGTAGCTCTTGTATTCGATCAGAAGAGAGTTTGAGTCCTCTTCTCGTTTCTGTTTGAGAAACAGAGTGTCGTATGCTCCAGGTTCACAGGTAGTGAGAATGTAGTCGATGAAGTTCTTCAGGGTTCTTCTTGTATGCACAGAACACTTCTCGAGTATACTTGATTGTCTATATGCTTCTCTGTGTTCTTGATGGAACTCGTTTTTATCTTCTTGTGTTTCTGGTATATTTCGTCCACCACACACTTCTCTGGTTCGCATTTTTTTTGGGCAGCGTAGTCTTCTCGTATTTATCTCCCGACAGGGGACAGAAAAGATTTCTTTTCAGCAGGTACGAGGTACGGGTTCCTGACATCCGACAACCTTTATCAGATATTTGACAAATCATCAAAATGTATGATATGACCGTTAGATAGATTAAATGTAGGAAATAAAGAAATTAAAACAGTGAGTCGAGAATGTATGTCACTGTTGACTTCAACTGTGGTCTTCCAACTGTGGACTTCCTTCTGACTGCTGACTTCAACAAAGGCTTGCTGTCTGTAGGCTTGCAATGGTAGCTTTTACTCCATGTAGCTGTAGCCTTTCTAAATGTAGACTTGTAACATCAAATTTATAGAACTGTAACCTTTGTCAACTGTAGACTTTGATCATCAGTAGACTTAGTCAATAGAAGCTGTCTAACTGTAACCTTGACTGTAGGCTTATGACTGTAGGCTTGTTCGACTGTGAACTTGTTCCAACTGTAGACTTGTTCGACTGTGAACTTGAGCAGAGAAAACTTTGAACAGAAGTCTTGTAACTGTGACCTTCGTCTGTGAGCTTTGAAAATAGATAGCGGTAGACTCGTAACTGTAAGCTTGTATTAGTCTTCGACTGTAACCTTGTAACTGTGAACTTATTGCAACAGTAACTTAAGGTGACAGTTAACTGTAACTGTGACTTTGAGAAGAAAACTCTGACTGGTAGCTAACAATACCAAACTTATGTAAATACTACTGTAAGCTGTTACAGTAAAGTTATGAGAGTAAGAATATGAACTGTTTAGAATAAAATACGTTTAAGCATAGAATAATAAGATTAATGCAATGGTTTAATACATCATAATTAATGTTTAAGCATGATTTGGGATTATCAAAACAGGTGATTCCAACACATACATCACAGTACATTATCAATATGTTATGCAATAATAACTACATTATAGAAATATGAAATATTATTTTCTATTAGTACAACATTACAGTCCAAGACATTATATTAATAATATATATATTATCTTAACAATGAATCATGAAACAAATAATTTACCTGAGATAGTTATAGAGTTAAGACCATTCTATTTTAAAATAACCCAAAAATCCATATGATTTAACAAAAACAAGAATTTGGGAACAAAAATATCCTTCTAAAAAAAATATAGGATATTCATTAGAGATAATTTATGCAAAACATGATCTTTCACCTCAAATAATAGATCTTTCAGCTGGTTATCTACAATAATTCGATTCTTTTATGTGCTACCCTCATATTAATGGAAATAGTTTTTTTCCTTCTAAACCATCCCATATTCCATCACATTTTCAAAAATTAAATTTCATCCAACTTATTCCCCACATGATGGATTTTGAAACCAAATTCTATAAAATTAATCCAAATAATCCATCTATATTCCTCAATTAATAGTTTTATTAATGGATAATTCAAATATGAAATGTTATTAATTCAAAATTTAATGATAATAGAAAGAGGAATAAAAAATTTATACCTTCCAATGCTTGAATTTTTTTCTCAACCTACACATTAAATTCAGGGTCATAGGATGTGTCACAACCTAACTCACTAGGGTTTGAAGTATGGCTACCCCAGCCCCATCTCTAATAGGTTAGGGGATAGTGACCTATGCTGTGTAGTAATATCCAACCATCTGGAGGAATTATCCTAATAAACTGATATAAATGTGGACATATCTATGACCATAAAATGGTAAAATTTAATATAATTGAAAACAATCCATGAATACATCTATGATCCCAAAAATATCATTATTAGTAATGTATTGAATGCAAAACGCGGGCCATATACAAGCCCAACAAAAAACTATAGAGAGAAAAATCGGTACCATGGGAGTGGAATATAATCATATTTGGGCACCCCAATAATAGTTAGGTCTGTCTAGATAAATCTAGGCTCTTCTTTCTCAGTGTCCTTCGAGGACACCGTTAAATGAGATGCCTTCTGCATAACACACAATATATGTAGGTAAATCTCGTGTAGGTGTGAGTATAATAATACACAGTACGAAACACTAAAAACACTAAAAATATAATGATTAATACAGAGATAAAAAATGTTATTTAAATATATTAAAAATAGTAAAATAATGAATATATACTCAAGAATGAAAATGTTATATTAGGAGTTCACAAAAAAAATATAACTAAATGATTCTACTTCAAACAATGCTAAATTTAGTATAATTCATTCTAAGAGCCATGATATCACCAAAGTCACTCATAAAACTTTTCAAAATTAAAGTGTTCTTCCCATGGACGCTCATTTGAATTAGATGAACATGGTGCACAGATATGGTCTAATGCCAATGCCCATTGGGGGGAACTACATAAACAATCTGGTTGAACCCACCATGTTAGGTGATAGATTCCAATGATATCACAAACCCTACAGATATGCCCTACCAAATAAAGGATCTACTCCTTACTGAAAGAGATCACGAAATTTTAATAAACCCCAACAATGGTATATAAATTATTGAGGATAAAAACCCATCTCATTGATGTAAATCACATTCTCTATCTAAGATGGATGATCTTATTTATATCATAATCATGATATGTGGACATAATTCAGAATTGCAACCTTATAAGAATTTTCCATGTGAACACACTAAACTTATTAAAGTATATATTATAGAAATGAAGTTATGAAAACACCCAAAAAGAGGGTACACATCATTTAGTTAGGGTAAAAAACACATCCATCCATCCCTTGGTCAAACCATGTGGTGATGCCTTACACAACATATAAATATCCAAATACATGGCGTTTAAGAATATTAATTTTCTGGTGGGGACCTCCCAACACCTTTCTTAAGTTGTCTGTCTATTCCTAGATAATAGTAGCCATGCTCATGTACCATCCCATGTACACCAAGTTGTTTCAATGTCCAACTTTTCATGTCTAAGTACATGATCATATTCCCTAAGACACATGGTTATTCTTATATAACATGTCAAATATATGTGATAGGGTCACATGTCATGTGATATTTAACTATGTGTGGAATACCTAGCACCACACAGGGTGGTCCAACATGATACATAACGCCAGACTACATTCTATATAACAAATGATTTTATAGAACAATTGGATCTTAATCTGAATCATCCACTACATCATTATAGCCACCATCTTCAACGGATAATATCCAATCAGGGACCTTAAATCCATTTCTATCAAAGATCTCTAGGATCTATGATTTGATCACCATGGAAGACAACACCATCAATTCATTTATCACTGGAAGACATCAAAATGTGGAACAAAAATCAAAAATACATTTCTATCCAACACTATTCATCATCTATATTCATAAAATGTATATCAAACCCTTTATCATGAACCACACCTATGGTATCAATATTTTTCCCTAAATAATGGTCACACAATGATTGAATACTACATATTGGTTGAAACACAATACATGGGAAATTCTTATAATGAACGAGTATAGAATGGGGGATTGGTGAAATCTATAATCCATAAAATGTTATGAATAGTTATTTTCTACTATTAATTCATACATTATATGTTGTCTCATAACTAATGAAATTAGAGGGATAGGTAAAAAATTAATAATAAAATAAATCCAGCAATTAAAATAAACTTTTCTTCTTGGAATGAATTCATGTTCATCAAATTGATCCACATTCAATAAGGATTAATAAATTGAATTGAAATAAAACATAAACATGCATCCAATGGTTTTAATCAATTAGTGACAGAGAAATGTCTTATGTTTTTTCCACTAGAGAGATCCCTGAACTCCATAAGTGAAACAATCCTCCGTCCTTATCTGATTTTATGACATATGGAAATAACTATCCCTAACTACACACTAGGTCTATAGAATTTACCAGCCTTCCATGATAAATATATATTAGCTTATATTTATATATTATTGAAATTTATGTGTCAAAAAAATAATGTAAATAATTTTATTTATTTATTTTATTCATTTGTGCTCGCAAAAACTATTTTTTAAGTCCCATTTGTTGATAAAGGATATGTCACACCAAAGTAAAACCAACGTTCGGAACATAGTTGTACCGTCATATTTCAATTGCACACCATTTTTCATAATCTATTCCACTATTCCATGGAAACTAGCATGTGTAATATTAATATATTTAATATATTTAAAACATTATTTTCTAGATCACCTAGTACTATAATCACACAATGTCTCAATGCCTAGTGTCAACAAAATTTTATAAAATATCCAAAAATAATTCATAGAAAATATGAGTAGTATCATTTCCCCCACCCTGAAACTTTACATCCTAGAAAGCCATAATAATAGGTTAATAATATAATAGGATACCGAGATCCCATCTGGTTATCCCTATATTGAGTGCTCTACTAATGGATCCCATTTTTCAGCTTGACACGTGCCATGATAATCAATAACCAGTGAATTTTATTCCCCACATGACCTTAGATATCCATCAGGTACTGCTCAATGGTATATTTATTTTCAAGGTCTACCACACCTCATTCGATTACATGTGATGTTTCATGAAAATACTTTCCTAGCATCTAAACAATCAAGATGTTGTGTAACATATCCATCCATAGTGGTTGAGATAAGATGACTGCCACCTCACCAACTCTACATAGTAATAGTATAGCACTAAAAAATATCAAATATATCATACTACCTTTTACAAAATCATTTGATTCCACTTCGAGGTGAGACATTTCGAAACATATAGTCTCCCTCCAAATTCTCTTGATTTCTCTTTCGTTAGACCTCATAGGTCTTCTGATAGCTTTAGGATTTTTGTGTCTTCTCTTGTATGATATGAACATTTTTTTTTAATTTTTCACACCAAATATGGGATGATGAGTGCTAAATCACCTAGTTTTTTCCAAAAAATGGGGTTTCCCATATGGTTCCCCATACCAGGCCTCAAATAGTTCTATTCTAACAGTGGAAGGGTAGTTGTAATTTTACTAAAAATACACCAAGGGTAGACGATCCTTCCAATTATAAGCTAAAGTATATCATTATATCATGAAATATTTACTCCATTAAATTAATATCCTTCTTAGTTTTTCCATTATTACGGGGGTGAAACACTATTACAAAATGAAACTATTTCTCAAAGGCCTCCAAAAATCATCTCTATAATAATAATGTAAAGAGATAATCACAGTCTGAAATGATCACTAAGGGAACTCCATGGATCCCGACTATATCATGCATGTATAAGCATAATAATCTCTCTTATGAATTCTACTAATGAATGGATACAATGTTGGATGATTTGGTGAGTGGGTGTATGATCACCTTAATTGAATCACGTACTCATGAAGTGTGTGTTAACACCTTCATGATGTATGCTGATAAGGAATCCAAATTTTACTCCTTCACCTTAAGGGGTAGAGCTAAACCCCATTGAACAAGTGGCTCATACTTCACTTACTGGAAAGTGATACATCATGATACAAACTCGACAACACAACTCCTCTACCATGTATACCAAACCTATTGTCTGATGTCAAGAAAAATTGTTTCAACAACTAGATGTACCTCCAATAGTGGTGTATCGAACTCCTGCATCACCTCCTCCGACAACATCAACACTACGATCGCATATACTATTAATAGGATAAACTAATACACACAATCATAAAATCCATAATGAGTACATATTATGGATATCTATTTATGTGAGGTCTCATAGTCAATATCTCTATGATGGGAATCTTTGAAGTGTGATAAAAGTCATGTGGTAACAACCATTGATTGGATATATGAAGAACCATCCTTCTACACTATGTAAAATAACGTCTTGGGTAAATAATCAGATTCATTGTTAAACATCAGAGAATTGTATCTCTGGCTAAGATCATATTCCACCACGTTCGTCTTCCCAATAGTTTATAAAATATCAAAATAATAGTCCTAGAGAAGCTCTTACAATAAATTTTGTCTCCAGATATAATCTTTATGAGGGAATATATATATGAAAATATTTTGTTTAGACTAGATCATAATCATCTATCCCATCAAGTGGTGTCCCCTACCTTTATTGCGAATTCTACATCTCCAAACTAATGATCCATGTCAACAAATTTCAACTCATGTGGTCAAAACTAACCTAAACCATACACAATCACCACTGGACTCTTTATGAGAACACTATCATTCCTGGTCTGTGATGCATCATGAACAACTATATACTCAATACCCTCTTCTTGAAAAAATCAATATTGGACTGCTGATCAACTTATATCTCCCCTCATAGTAGAACTATCAGAACAATTCCATCCACACCAAAGGATGGTATTTTTGGGTAAAATATGTAATACATGTTGCATGTATAGAAAAATTATGATCTAACATATGAGTGTACATTGATACCCCATGGAAACTATAAACCGATGTAACACTATTGGGTAGAAAAGAGTAATAAATACCTCATCCTTTTCCATGAACACTTCCACTGCTATCTCTGAGAGGATATGTTTGAGGATGTTGTTCTCTCAAATACAAAACTAGAACAAAAATATTTTCCAATAAATATAGTTCTTTCCGAGTGTGTCTTAGACCATACAAATGTTTCATAGATACACTTTCTCAAACACAGAGTATGATATGAAATATTTAATGAATATTCACCAAAATAATGGTCTATGAAATGGTTAAAAATATTGTTCATGATTCCCATGATCACTACTGGGGAATTCATCACCGATAATGGAATCACCAAGTACTCATAGTCATCATAGAAACATATGAATGTTTTTTGGTATATCCACATCTTGTACACATAGCTAGTGATAGTCCGATGACAGTTTAGTCTATTAGAATTGTTCATACCCTCTCATCTAATCTAATAGTCCATACATAATTATTGATGGTTACTTATTATTCATGGTCAATTGGTTATTGTGTTAGTACTCCACACATAACATCGATATATTATCCATCATTCCTAAAAAACAACGGGGAAGCTTAGGGAGAAACACTTTCTTTTACATACCGTTTCTCTCGTAAGTCTTATAACTACGCCATAAGATTCCAAATCTCTATAGGATACATTCAAAATCTAACTACTTAAATCGATGCCATCTCAGGTTGTAATTCATCGTAGATGACATAATCTTGGTGGGGTGGTAATATTATAATTCCCACCATAAATACGTCTGAGTAATCATCCAGTAATTCAAGGAACTCATATCCCATATAATTCACATCTTCAATTGTCAGACAAGACAACTGGTGAATAAATTGTTTCACTCTTCAATGCGTGGTATTTTCCTACTCCACCAAGGGTTAATTTTTAACCACAAATGATATCCACATCCAATTTCAAGGGATTATCTGTATCCTCCACCAAGGGGAGTCATTCTTGTAATGATATATTGATTTTAACTCTATACCTATGATCACGTCATAATATTTCATCTCCTCTTCAATGAGATACCAGACAATTATCTCACCTCCAGTTATCATATCACACTATCTGATGTAGTTCATAATATTCAATTCAACACTTCTACAGTCTCTATCCGTAAGTGTAAATCCAAAGGCCCAACTATAATTTCCATGTCTTGAACTAGAGATGTCAAAAGAATGGAATTTATCACACATATTTCCATTAATAAAGATGCTAATGTTTCAGAGATAAAGATCATACCTTGTATCATATTATGAGACATGGTGACATTGGCCTAAGTATCTTGCCTATAGCATCATTCATAAACATTAGCTCATTGAGCCTAACATGGACCACTTGTGAAGTAGTCGTTGTAATAGGTCAAACATCTCACAACATATTTCTTCCCTACTAGTCCATATTCCACATTCTTCACTCTATGGACCACCATGCCCCTATATTTGAATCTTCCATAGTTTTCCCTCAATAATATCTCGATCTTATATATGAAGGGTCAGAAAATTACAATCTTGGTGTCCCTAACAATAATAAGAGAAACATATCCTCTACATCATATTATTTTAGCCATTTTGAGATCTATACCTCACTGGTATTGTGTTGTGGGATTACATCCTAAAGAATATAAATTTATTGGATCCTTATAATTTCAATTTGATACCTTCTTATGAGGTATCATCTCTTGGGTGAGAAGTGATAGAACCCCCATTTAGAGACTAATCTTCCCAGAATATATGCATCAAAAAGTTTCTCCCATGAACTGTATAAAATCATTGAATGCCTATAAAATTCACTAAATCCATAATATCAAAGGGTAATCCCTTATTGAAGTATATTTCCCTGAAAAGAAAAGGATCATAGACAATATCTATTTATTATCATGAGATATTATTCAAACACAATTAATAATCTACCACTATCAGACTACCTTGAATTATTTGACGAATCAATTGTGTGAAAACTAATCGTAATGCTTCCTAATAATAATCATCCCAGGAGAGGATCATGATTTATGACAATGAGTGAGATTATATATTTTGTGAATGTGTCACTAAACTCTATCGTACACCAGTATATCCTGAATGACATCTCACTACGAGGACATATATGAAATCCACATGCATAGAACCCAGAAAAAAACTCACGTTAATACCTCCATGTAATCATGAGTCACATGTAGTTCTGGAACACCAGTAAAAATGGGAATTCACAACCTCTAAAACCGCCATATTGAACTCATCCAATTTGTGTCACCATCATTCATTTCTAGATCTAGATGCAACTTTATGTGTGCTGGTATAACTGGTTGACCATAAAAATGGTTCTATCATCAGAACAATCCCATATACAGAACACTTTTCACTAGTCATATCATCGATCTAATCATTCAGTTGAATACTCTATGATTTTTATCATAGGGTAATCTCAAAATAAATTTGATAATAGTGTGTTAAATTGTATATCTGATGAGTTAAATGAAGAATTAAATGGAAATCACAAAACATTCCTATATAATAAATATACTGATGTTTTCCTTTAATCCAATGTCTATATGTACCATATTAGAAGCCAAGTGACTGATGTCTAATTGTATCGATACTGTGATTGATGCACCAACACTATAGTCAATATATTGTAAGACGAAATCAAAAAACAAAACACTATCAACCCAACCAATTTCACAAACCCCTATCCTATGGTATAACGTAACCCTTTTTATAGGAATCTATCACAACTGGGCCCACTAAGGTCTGAATCATGACTACCCCAAGCCCTCCTCTAAAAGGATAGGGGCCAGGGACTTATGCCAAGAAATAATCTCCCTCATATGGGATGAATCTGAATAATGAACATATACACACACATCTCCAAAAATTTATAATGATGAAATGTAGAAAATGATGCTAGTGTATGCAACAATTTATGATCACAAAATCATATTATGAGAGAAAATTACTGAAGGTGATTAGAGGGAATAAAAAAATAACAATAGAATAATATTTAGATGCCACCCTTCATAAAGGATGAAGAATACGTTGAAATGAATGAACATAAGAAACACCTTGTTCTATCAAGATCATTATAAGCTCGGTCATCTAAATATCCTTCCAAGACACTATCAAATGGTTCATCAACTTCATTAGACACCCCATGTGAAGTCAGTTCACTTGAAGGATGAGTACAATAGTAACATTTATGGTACCACAACAAAATAAACATGATATATCTTGAATATTGTTCTCATAGGAATGATATTGCAATAACTTAATAAGATTACAAGAACCAAAATATTAATAGGAAGGATATTACATCACAATGGTGTCAAAACCAACAACCATCTATAGGATTAATCTTGAATCAATGATAATTATGGGATAATCATCTAAATTTTCCATGTTATAATAAGATTGAATCTCCAATGAGGTAATGATAAAGGGGCCCCATCCATGAAATATCACTAGTCATAGAGTACCCTGAATCTCAAATAGGCTCTCATTCCTAAGACTAATGGTGGACACAACGAAACCAATCTAGATCAACCCGATACTAAGGGGATCATATTCCAATGATATTATGAACACTAATGATATGGTTTACTAGATAAAGGATTTATTCCCTACTCAAGGTTATTACGTCAATCCACATACCCAAATAGTGTATTAAAACAATATAGTATCGCACTATATTCACACATAGGGACACCATGAACTCATTCGGAGACCCATACTCCCTAGGAAATCACAATATTTATATGTCGATGTAATTTCAAATGTACACTCATAGGAATGAAACAAGGGACAAAATCAAATGATATTATTCTAGTCCGAATAAAAAATGTGCTTCAAACACCCTAAAAGGGGTACATGGTGTCTTTTAAGTGTATATATTGATTCATGACATCCCATCTTCTTCCCTTGAAGATATTCCTCAATCAAATTCTACATCTCCGAATTACCATTGTTTAATTACAGTATGAAATTTCTATGGATTGACTCAAACCCTAGCTTTATCATTTTCCCATACCTATGTACCACTAGTAATGCTCTTGATCCAATATGTTTAGAACTGGTTATGTATGTATACACCTATCCATGATTGTGTAGGTGGCCTACCCTTCCCCATGTGTCCATTGTGATAAATGAATATGTTATATGAACATGTCACATATTTTCAAATAGTGTCACATGGTGTGCTACATTTAACTCTTTGTGGAAAACCATATCCTACATAGGGGGACCCACAAATCAATATATGTATGATTAAATGTCGTGTAACATGATAATGAATAAATGTAATAGTTTCATTACCAAATATTCCACTATTTCACTATATTCATAATTCTCATTATAGAATCATCGATCATTTGTAGCCGGACTCTTTCCATCATCAACCAAGAGGATCTTGGTTCAGATCTTAATGGAATGAACTAATGTTGAGTCATCTACCACTGTCCTCTATAAAAACTAGGATGAAAGGAAACTAAAAATCAATTCTGAGCCACCTCCACTAATTTTATAATCTTTTTGAACCTCTATTGTACCGTTGACCACAAGATACACCCATATTGTTGATACATTGTGTTGAAGAATAGTCAAGAAATCATTAAATATCATGTGTTCATCAAAAAACATGCCATGTAATTTTTCGAGGATGAACATGCAATGAATGTGGAGGATGGGATCAATAATACATTAAATATGAGGGAGAAAAAGCATCCATTATAAATTTGTCCTCGATACATTTTTTAGAATTGAAGAACAATGATGGATATATAAATAATGAAAACTAATATTAAGCCATAAATTTAATTATACCTAGGATTCAGGAATCAATTCTTCTTTTGTGGAATTGATCCTTATTTAATTGGAAAATATATAATTTTAGAAATGAAAAATCAAAAAATTACATGGAATTTGAATTGATCAATGATGAATAATCTTCCTACATATCTATTTTTGGTGAGATCCATGTACTCTAATGGTAGAATGTTCCTCGATCCGGATATGATATGGTGTCATTGTATATGAACACATTCTAATAGTACGCTTGGTCTCCATTCACTATCCACAAACCATGATATATATCTATAAAAATACTGTTATATTTGTGATCATGCACCACATCAAAAATAATAATAATTTTCTTTGTTTTATTCAATTTTAACCATGATTTTTTTTTCAAAAACACCAATATTATAATAAAGATTATCTCATTCTTAGGCTATAACCCACCATTTAAATGCAGTGGTACCCATATATTTCTAATATGTAACCACATTACAATTTTATTAAAATTGTATTTGAAAAAATATGCATGCATTATTTGAATATATTTAATATATTTTATAAAATTGGCCTCACTATTCCTTGTAATCACATTCTGTCTCAGTTCGTAGTTTCCAAAATATTAGATATAATATAAAAAATTAATATATAAAAAATATGAGTCATTATAAGATAGATCTAAAATTAAATTAATCCCCATTTACATTTCATGTCATTTACAATATTATATGCAAATAATTGATGATTATAAAATTCAACATAATGATGGAATCCATGAAATCGAACTATTTATTTATGATAATGTATATCTTCATGATCTAATGATATTTTATATCAAATAAGAGTAAAATGTGATTACATAGTCAAGTGTTCAATAATAACCTATATGATATTATTACATTTATATTATTTTATAATCCCACCAAAAAATCCATTGATATATTTTCCCATTTCCATTTAAGAATTATCAAATTTTGAAGCATCCTCTCCGATAGTTTGTTATTTTATTTAAAATATTTACAATTCAATAATTTTATTCTTAATATTTTAATATCTATATTCATTTTATCATATAAATAATTCTCCTCAAGGTATATATACATTTTAGTATATTTAGGATGGACAAAAAATCATGATCCATGATTTACCGATAATAATTCCTATGTCAAATTGGAATCTATTTACAATAATAGTCTCTATCCAAAGCAAATAAATCCATCTTTTAATAATGTTAAATTTTTGAAATTTTCATTTATGAAACTATTATTTAATTTCATACAATCATTATCTTTATTTTAGCATGTTTTCTAATATTTGACATTTTATATATTACTATCGATTTTACCAAAAAGTGATAGTGTTCTTAAAATGAAATATATTAACCATAATAATTAAATCATTAACTAAAGTATCTTATTCCAAATGTAACATAGTAAATGAAAAGCTATATTTTCAAAAGAATAACCCAACTATAATTATTAATTTATCTAGATGACATTGTATCTGAAATAATTTTCAGTTTTTTTACAATCAAATTATCTACCACATGGTGTGATCATATTTATATTATATATAATATAATCATTTATTATATGTATATAGATCACATTTTAAAAAATAATAATGAATCCCCCATTGTTTCAAAAAAACTCCATCCTCAAGATAATTGGTAGGGTAATAATACCCATGGAGTTTTGTTTAATTTGTAGAATATTTAATTATATAAGCATCTTTCATGAAGATAGATACATTTATATGAAAATAATAAAAATTTATATTTAAAATCACACTTTATTCATATTATTTAATTCGGTAAATTATTTAGAGTAATGTTCTAAATGTATATATTAGAGTCCAATTAATACCAAATAACGTTGAATTTCACTATTATTTTCTTCCATTATCCACTCATAAACAACAATAATTTCAGAATGATTATGATTTAGAACATCCTCATAAACAATATACATGTGGAATTATAATTTCATAAGAGAAAAAAACCTTTAATAATTTTTCTATACAACTATTTTTATAAAGTACTAAAAACAATCTTTACATTTTATCCCTATTCATACGAACATTAAGAACAAATCATGAAGCACTCAATGATAAATTCCTACATTTTATCAAAATTCTCAGAGATAATTCCATCCATAACATCTAAAATGATAGTGGGTTATTTTACCAAAAATATTTTAAATAACCATAAAATCATAATTATATACATATTATAGATCACCGTATATTGAATTTATTCCTCCATTATATTAAAATGATCGTACCTATCTTGATAAAAATCTTGGAATAATACTACAAACCATGAATCTTAACAAACATGTTTGTGATTTGAGGTAACAAATGTTTTTTTTTCTTAAAAGCTGCTTTATTAAGTGACCTAATTCCAATTGAATGTCTAATGATGCTATTATTTTCAAAATACAATATAACTGCAAGGTAAGGTAAATTTTTGGGGCTGATGAAATACTTGTCATTGAAATTAGAAAATTATGAGTATTATTTAATATGAAAAACTAAATCCATTCAATAAATTGTTTTTTAAATTTTATTCTCATTATTAACTATTTCAATATTTAATTCCACCACACAATCTGGAATAACACTAGTGAAAATTTCCAAAAATACATACATATACTCCGTGACTCGTAGAATGTCACTAATTTGAATAATTAATTTTTTTTATTAATTTTATATGTTAACATTGAATTCAATATTCATTAAATTTCTCATATTCGTGTTGTGTTATCAAAGGTACACATTCATTCTAGTATACAATTCAAACCTCACGATAATAGATTATTTGGATCCCCAATCTCTCATAGAATAATAAAATATCCTATTTTTACCCATATTGAGATCAAAATATTCATTGGTAATGACTATAAGGATTTTAGTAAAAATCCTTCCATATATGAATATAAAAATATTTCCATAAACTCATTATTTTATAATACTAAACCAATTTGTTTTAAAAATTAATAGTAATTTGTTATCATAAATATCATTAAATTTTACTGATATCATTTTCAAAAAAAAAATATTGAATGAATATTAAATCAAATAACACATTGGAATAATTTAAAAAATAATGTATCAACCACCACTTCAGATGATGATCCAACATCTATCGTAGTAGCATAAAAATTAATGTACCTATATTTTTATTAATGATATTGAATATTTCATCCATGATTAAATATATTAATATATTAAGTAGCATGATATCCAAAATCATTCTCAATAAAATACATATCTTATGGAAAACTATTTAATTCCACATGAAATTTATGCCATGAAAAAGATTCCTTATAGAAACAAGAAAAATGATCTGGACAACCATATTAGTAACAAATTTATGATCATATTTATCATTAATTAATTCTATTAAACATATTTGTATCATTTTTTGGGGATTACCAATAGATTTATTTGTTATTTACTTCTTTAATACGTGTTACAGACAACACAACATACATGTCCATTCTTGAGGTACACAAATATTAGAAAAATCCAGCATATAAATCTCAATACAATGAATTACCTATTAATAAATATAAAATTAATGTGAATCAAATTATATTTTAAAAAAATTATTTATACACTTATTAAATCGTTCATTTTTACTCTCACGGTCTAGAGAACAATTAATTTCAATCCTTCTATGTCAATTGAATGTTTTTTCGAAATTTATCACTAATAATTATTCCACCTTCACCAACTACATAAATTTCCATTCCCATCATAGATTTTAAACATTTGGAAAATAAATTTCATGTATAATATTTTTATAATATTCCACATTAGGATATTAGTATAATCATTTTTTATAGTATTCATTATAAGAGATCAACATTGATTGAAAAAACATTCAAAATGATAAATTTGATGAATTAAATTTTGAAATTCATTGTATCTGAAATCATTGCATATCTATATTAAATTATTTATTTATCCTTTCAATTTCACAAGGCCTTGTGATCTAAAAAATAGATAGGGGTTTTTCTCCTCGATATTCTATATTATCAATATGTTACATCACTAATTCCCATGCATGTGGGAAACCATTAACAATATTTTTCAAATGTGTTAATAAAGTAAAAAAAATGTTCATTCCAATAATTATATGTTAAGGATTTAGAAGGTTATTATCCACTACTTCTATTCCAAAATTATTTCTTATTCTTGCAATGGATAAACCCACATTGATCATATATATATTATTTAATGAAATATTTGTATCTACAAAATAAATCTCAAGATTGTATAAACATAAAATTAACTGTCATAAGAGTTTATTTTATCATTATTAAATCTTTTAATGGTATTTAAACCCCTCTCTAATACCAATTAATTTTGTTTTCATAAATTAAAAATATATAAATATATATTTATTAAAAATAATTTCAAAATTTTCACATTCCCATAATATATTATGTTTAGAGTTTTATAGAGTAATAATTAAAATATACGAAAGGTGTACAATTCCATATAATTTGACATTTTTCTAGAATATTGGAGTTTATGTATACACCCATGTTTCATTAAAGTGACATTTAATATTTTAATCTGATCTGAAAGAAGAATTATTTTCCATTTTATAGTTCATACACGTCCTTAAATCTATAGAAAAATATTTTTTAATTTGTTATGGGCATAAAAATACCTATAAGAGACATAAAAATAATTAAATTATATTTTACTCCTAAAAACATGAAAACACATGAACATGTTTCACTAATTACAATAACTCATTATTTTCACAATAATAATATTTTTATTCTAGAAATTAATCTTTGAACCAAAAAAACATTTTAGAACCGATTATTATTCATTAAAAACCCATGAAGAAAACATGCTTCATTGGGAACACATAAAAAATAATCATTTAAAAATGATTTCACTATTAAAATTTCACACACTTCCCTTAAGAGATGAAATCATATTATTACCATGAGTACACATTGTATAAGAATAATACATCTAATTTATAGTATCATATTCATAATATATTATCAATAATTTTTAAATAAATTTTTATATAAAATATGATATATAATATATGATATATAATACTATATGAGTATCTAAACTAGTAATATCCCTCATATTTCATAATTTGGGGCTAAATCATTACCCAAAGCATTAAAAATATATATCAATATCAACAATAATAATGATTCATATATAGCCCATTCAACATTTTATAATACTAAAATATATTATCCTGGACAAAAAAATAATAATTCTACCCCCTTTTCTTTAAAAAACCATTGAGAAGTAATCATTTTACCCCATAATAATATTTTTATATTTTTTCATAATAATAATGAGAAATTACCTTAATATTTAAAAACACGTAAATGGAACATTTTCTATAATATTTCTAATATTGAATAATAATAATGAAATTTTATTCTTATGTTAGAAATATTATACCATTCAATTTCTATGACATCACAAAAATGAGGCAAATTTAAATATGTTAAATCCATTTTTATAATATACTATGAAAAGTAAAAATAATAACAAAAAAAAATTTTCAAAGATTCATTTGTTAGACAATTGAATATAAATGAAAATATACAGAAACACTACTTTTTGAAACATTTGATATATATGTAATATGAATCATAATATATTAACATAAACATTTTCATTGATGAAAATGTGTTAATGAGAAAAAATTAAAACAATATTTTTAAAATAAATCCCCATTATTAATCTCTAATGTATAATCATAGTCTATATGCATCATTAATAATCAAATTATGTAAACAAATTAAATTTTTTTGAAGAAATTTAATATTTAGTATTATAGTATTATTTAATTTTTTCCATCATTAAAATGTTTTTTATTTAGTTAAATTCTAAATTTTTTTCATGTGTTTTGAGAAAATATTGTTTATAAACTCAAAAAAACATTGATGTATAGAGATATGTTTATTTTATTGTAAATCCATCACCTCTAGACGAATTAATAATATATTTTTATTAGATTCATATTTTTAAAAAATTCTCATTACTGAAAACATATAATGTTTTCATGAAAAATGTATCATGTAATCTAATGGAGATTGTAGTTTATAATTTTGTATGAGTGAAATTATCATATTTCTCATATGATTAATAGAATAACATTTGGTAATATTTTTCATTTATAAAATCAAAAAACAACATACTGATATCATATTAATTGATTAATTGTTGACTTAATACTATAATTTTATAGTAGATAGGGAGAATGAATCACATCACTTCGTGCAGGTGGTTGTCCACACGTGTGCGTAAGCGAAATTATCATTTTGCAACAGATAAAATTTTTGTATTGTAACAAATATATTTCCAATATGTAATCATTATAAATTCTTAAATATCATAAATATAAATTAGATCAAAAATGTTATATAGCATTGAGATCCATTAATTAAAAATGAAACACATCACATCACGGAAGGTGTAGTCCACATATAGGAATGGGGGATGTTTTTATCTCCAATACCATATTAAGGTGGATTGAAAAGATTAATGAATAAAAATAATAACATATTAATATATTTTTTATAACAATGGTATAATATTATCATGATTAATGAATATAATAAATGGTTATAGGTAGATGTCAAAATAAAACTAATGTTTTAAGGATTATACTATTTTATTGGAAGACATACCTTGGCATACAACATAGTTTCGTTTAGATTGAAATTTTGATGAAAATAAAAATATGTACTTGGGAGGGAATTTGGGAATGTATGTCACACGGTGTTGGTTAACCTATGTTAGTGAATCTATGAGATATAGTGTAGAAATGTTGTTCCTTTTTATAAGGGAGTGGAGTGGAACCATTAAAAATATTTAAATCATAAAAAACATATATGTTATTATAAAATGAATGTAATAAAAAATTTACATATTTTAATGATTTTTATGTGTCTATATTTACACATATAATAATACCTATATAGTGTTTATGATATTTTAAATGAAATTCATTTCTTTAATCAAACTAGTTATGACTTTTATCCATTATATTTGTGGATTAATTTTACCAAAATTACAATAAATAAAGATAAAAAATTATATTGAACATAATTAAGAATGTGAACATCCAAATTCAAAATATTAAATCCATTTTACGAAACTATATTTTCAAAAAATGGTAATAAATAATTTTAATGAAAATTAATTGACTATAATAA
This sequence comes from Viscum album, assembly GCA_963277665.1. NCBI lineage: Eukaryota > Viridiplantae > Streptophyta > Magnoliopsida > Santalales > Viscaceae > Viscum > Viscum album. The sequence goes on along the minus strand of OY728126.1, from coordinate 1,387,023,454 downwards.
AACCTTTTTTCAACATATTTTCTTTTTTATGAATTTAAAGTATTATAATCCAAATTCATATAATATAAATTTTACTATAGAAATAATTTTTTGTTTAGTCAAAGTGACCATAAAAATCATTATGAAATCAAAATTATTGATTTATCGTTATAATAATTTAAAATAAATTCCATTTTTAATAATGATATTTATTTTTCAGTATTAAACTAAAAACATTCTATTCAGAAATAACTGAAATATCCAAATGATGGAAAATTAGTTATTATAAATCCAAAAATACATTAATTTTAAAATATATAATTATAAAAATATTTAAAAAAATCTTTTTCATTAAAAACAGTTTATACATAATAAAATTACTAATATCATTTTTTACAATTTAAAATATTTAATATATACAATTTTATGTCACTGATTAATATTAATACATAAATAATGAACATTTAAACAAAATAATATATAATTATTTTTATTATTACCTAGGTTTCAATATACATTAATTTTATATACTAATTTTTTAGATATTTTCTTTTAATACCATCTAATGTATGAAAATTTTACAATATTGAAAAAATATTAGATTATGTCCATGGTTACCTTGATTACGGTTCCTTATTTGATTCAAAAAATGATATTTAGAATAATATTGACATGTTTATTGATTTGGAGTTATTTAATTTGAAGACACTAATAAATAGGTCGTTATAAATAAAAAAATTAATGTTTCTAACAAATAAAGATGAATTATATGAGAACATAACTGAGAATGTTAGAAGAAAAAAATTATTATTTGATAAATCAATATATCAAAATTTATTTTAATGATGGGAAATAAGGTCAATTTAATGAGAAACTAAAAAATATTGTAGGAATATATTTATATATGAGTACTTGAATCAAGTTAAGGAAGAAACGTGTATACTTACCAAAATGTGGGGCAATGAAAAAGTATACCATTTTATCATGGAGAATGTGTATCAATGAGTTTTTGAATAATGAAAATTTTAAAAACCTCATAAATTTTTAGATTTATTCCTTAGATCAGTATCCAAATAAATAATTAATATGAATCATTTGAATATTTGGGTTCACCAACCACTAACCACTTTATATGAATTGGAATATTTACACTAACTATATGATATTATATTTATTTAGAGATTATATATGATTCAAAGGATTTAAAATTTTGATTTATTTGTAATGGGTGAGAAATTAATCAAATTTATAAGAGTTACATGTGTTTTATCATGTCATTATCATATTAAAAAAATTTATTTTGTAGTATTCATATATAATGTGTGATAACTCTATACTACATAATTAGTAAATGGTGAAAATTAAGGACATGGGTAGTATGATCCATATGAAATGGAATAGCGATTCGTAAGAATACAAAGTCAGGTATACAAATTTGTTTTTTTATGTGTGTTATTTGAGACTGAATTTAGTGGAATTCCATAAAATAATAAATCTCTCGTTATCTCTTATTTTGAATTTTGATATTTACTCTATATGGCTAGGATTAATGTTAGAGTTATTTTAAACATAATAGATCCGATATTATGTGGTATAAATAAATATTATTACAAAATAGTATTGTTTGTATTTATATGAAATTATTAATAGAATACAACTCTTGATTGTTATACCCTTTATCAATATATAATAGTGGACATGATTTTTTTTTTGAAATTGTGTGATTATGATGGTTTGGGTGGGTAACAATTTTCTTTTTTTAGGATCCTGATAGATAGAAAATTTGGAAGTAAAATTTATTGATATAAATTAAATAAAATAGAATATTAATTTATCATTCTGATGGGACTGCATAATAAATTTTAATCTATTATTATGGGTATGAAAATGAAATTATAAATTCTATCAATACATAGATAATTAAAATGTTGTTTTAGGGGAAATATTTTTTCTGTAATCATGATTAGTGATTAATTTTTCATCCACTACAATGATCCATGTTTCAAATCAGTTCATTAAGATACATGTATAATTAGTGACACTTTTCATGTTTGTAGTCCTTTTTTTAAACTACTATAATCATAGAAATCAAAATTTTTATATGGTATATTGATACAATTTCGATGTATTTTATTTAGATGATAACATTTTGATGAACTATGTATAAACATTATATAAATGAATTTAAATTTATTAAAATATATATTGTCGTTATGTTAATGATTTTTATAGTTATAACATGTTCATTTCAAGGTGGGAAGAATATTTTTTTTAAGTATTATAAAGGAAAAATGCATACATTAATTGATCCCAAATATTGGGTTTTAAGATATTTTTATGAATGAAAAATTTGATCACTATATCCATAATCTAGAAAAAACAACTTTATCTATATACAGGAACCACATACCCCCATATCATACAAAAATTACATATTGAAACGTATTACTATGAAAAAACAATACAACTACAAAGAAAAACTTAGTCCATTAACATTTATGACCACTAACAGTACTGTATAACTGTATTATGTAAGGAATAATTGAATTCATAGGTTCTGTATAAATCCATCCATATTAATTATATCATACATGTTGTTGGTTCTACCATTATCCAAACCCTTATACAATCAATAATAAAATTACAAGGTTATGAGTTTTGTTAATTTGAGATAAATAAATGTACAATAATATATAATAATACCCATTAAACTCAATAAATTCATATATTATAAAGCATCTTAATTACCAAATAAAATTACAAATATCACCACCACAACAGTTCAATATTTTCAAATACTAAAAAAAATGAAAACCACATGATAAAACATAATTGTAAAAAAATACATATCTTTCACAACCCTATTCTATTATATTACCACCTACAAAAATAATCACTAGAATGATCATAATTAAATAAATTATACCATTTTTATTTTATAAAATGTTTTTATTTGATGCATTTTGAATCATGGGGTTATCTGTATGATTTTTTAAATGATTTGATGCTAATTAATTATATATGGTCATAAAAGTTGATAATAATCCTATCAATATGTTATTGGAATAATAAATTACTAACGTTGAAGTTTACGTAGATAAATATAGTGTTATATTATAAAAATAAATAATTTTACATTCCTTTTATTAGAATTAGATGATTGATATAGTGACTCAAATATACTTGGAGACCATGAATTTGGGATTGCATTGAATCATAATCTACTTATATATGAAATTTTTGTTGTATAGATTCAATATAAAACACTAATATTACTATAAAATTTAGTTTGGGAATGATAAGAATAAAAAATTTCCAACCAATATTATATGGATGATAGAAGATATAAATACATTCTAATCTATATTTATATTTCATTGTAAGAATCATTATCATACATGGATATATTTAGATAATGGTACATATATATTCTATAAATAAATCACAATTACAATGAAAGACATGTATGATCACATAATAGTTAATGGGTAAAACCATTGTTGATTATAATTAAAATATTTCCTTATGATGATATATGTTCATATCATAATACAGAATATTTAAATTTAAATGAATCTGAAATATGATTTTATATATGGATGACTGAATGGAAAAAAAATATAGAATTTCAATATATTTGAATATAATAGATACTAATATTTGTTAATGATTATTCTAAATAATGTGGAATGGACATAGTTGACTATATTTTAGGGAATGAAATTGTAACAGAGTTTATTATGCAGCATTGTTTTTTAGTTTTGTGGAATTTTTGATGATCAATATGGGGTCTCTAAAATGGATTATTGGATCAATGGTTAAATTAATAATCAGGTATAAATCACATTTGATTCACCATAGTTTGTTGATGATAATTAATAATCATGTCGTAACAGAGTTCATCACACTATGATTGGATAAATAAGAAAGTATATTAAATATAATTATTAATTTTATTAGGATACATAAGGATGTATATTAAATATATATATTAAAAAAATTAATAAAATAACTATATACAACGGGTTTATCACATTCATTGATAAAATAAATTGGTGGAATGATTTTTTTTTCAACATACTGAATTGAATAGAGTTGAATTATTTTTGGAAATCTTTATTTAAAATTATAAATAATACAATAATATAGAAAAATTCATTTTATATGATGCAATGACACTAATTTTCCATATAAATTTTTCATAAAATATTTTGGATTATTGTGAGTCTATGAAAATTGATGGCATGCAATTCCAAGGTCTAGAAAACCGTGAACAAAATTTTGAACTTGTTTCAATGTATGTTCAACAAACGTGTGAGTGTTGATTTTTAGCCTTTGAATTGGTGCTCAGATTAAAAATATGATATCACTATTCATTTTGTAGCACTTAGATTTGTTTAAGGGAATAGTAATATTTTTTAGAAAAAGTCAGATGAAAAAGTTAAATTTCTGATCTTCTGAAATAAAATAATAAAATAACTAACGTTTTTTTCTACATTTCAACCAGTGAGCAACGGTGGTGGAACTACATTGCAATGTCTGACATTAAATGAGAGACTTTTAATGTATTGAACCCTAGATTTTTTAGTTTTGTAATTTCTAGGATTTTTTGTTTAATTTACTCATTAATTACAGATAATTAATGAATAATAATATTAAACACAATGTGGGAGATTATTACATGTTTAAACATGGTTATTGCTTGGGTTTTGGGGATCGAGATGAGGAAACTTAGATGAAACATCAGAGAAAACCTACTCCAATGGAGAATGAGGAACGAATGAATTCTGATGAACACCACTTCGAATGTGAGTTCATGTTCCTATTCCACAGCACCTTCCAGTGAGTTATAGGTGGGTGGTTTTTTTTCTAAGAGTTTTATCAATTCATTTTATCCTCATGAGGACTGAACATTCCACTTGATATAACGCAATCGTGGAGGGTGCGGGCCAAACCGAACAGGGCCTAGACAGGCCTCCAAATTTTTCATTGATGGGTTCTTCATGGGAGACCGAGTAATATAGCGCCAAGAATCAACTGGGAGCCATGAAGTGTTGGTAGTGTCCAAGGGGGCCTGTAGGCATATTCAGAATAAAAACGGGCATTCGGTGCATCACTGGAGGCCAACAGAAGCATCTCTAAAAAGGCAGCACTAACGACAAGAGGAGGAGGCGGCCGACTCTTGCCGACCGCGGGGAGGAGACGGCTCCCAAGGGCGTCGTCGTGGATGAAGGGGGAGGAGGCCATGTTGAACCAGGTGAAACGCACTAGAAGCACAATGTGGGGTAGGTGTCATGGCTCTGAGTCGCAGCGATTGGCTAAGGGCGAAGGGCGGACCCACACCGATGTGTCCCTCCGTTGACTGGTCTACGCAGACCAAATAGGTGGAGAAATGTCGTCTTGAAGCACTGATTTAAGAACCGAACAGACTTAGTCTATTCAGAAAGGGTTCCGACCCCCGCAACATTCTAGCAGTCCACACTAGGTCTGTGGGCCGGGTTGGTCTAGCGGCCCATCGGGCAGCACCTAGCCAGGTTGACCAGGCCGAACCCATGAAACCACACCTTCGGGCAGGGACCAACCTAACTGCATCTAGAACAACCCCATTGGTCTGGGCCTAGCATGCTAGGTCGTGTCGGTCCGACCAGGTCTAACTAGACCCAGACCCCTTTATGGTCGAGTTTCGATTAATGGGTTATATCTCTTAAATCGTAGGTTTTTTTAAGAACCTTCTATTTTGATGGAAGCCATTGGAAGAGGTGGTACATTTGAGATACTCAACATGGGGTTTTTCAGAGTGTTTAAGTTCACTTGGGTTTGTTCGAACTTGAATCCAACCAGGCCCTTGACACTAAAATGCCCATAACATTCAGACTGGGCATCTGATTGACGGACATTCTGTTGGGTTGTAAACCATATGAAATGGAAGTTCATCAAGATAATTATTCATGGGAATTAGTTCCATTTGGGGTATGACTAATGTCTAAATGTGTGGTTTCTCCAAATCATAATCGCACCATATGTGGGAATCTTGTGGCCAGAAGTCAAGTAACATACGAAACTTTGGGGATTGTTATGTGTGGATCAATAGTAGCACGACCCATCGTGGACTAGCCTTATATTGGACCATTGTGGATTATTTACTTATGACCCTATGTGGATCTATGTCTTACGACCCTATATGGATCAACGACTTACGACCCTGTGTGGATCGTGGACTTTCGACCTTATGTTGTATAATGACTTATGACCATGTGTCGACCGACGACTAATGACCCTGTGTGGATTGATGACTTACGACAATGTGTGGATTGATAACATAAAACCATGTGTGTATCCATCAATTACGACATTGTGTGAATCATCAGTAGGACGACCCAATGAGGACCACCTTTATAGTGGCCCATCGTGGATCAACGACTTATTACCCTATGTGGATCGACGACTTATGACCATGTGAGATCAATGACTTACAACCCTTTGGGGATCTGTGATAGAGGGAATTCATCATGGTTTATCAATGTAACTTATCAATGGAATAAGATGAATTATCTTTTTGACTAATCATTATTATTAAAATAAATTAAGTTATATACCTTGTTTGACTGATGCATTTACTTGTGCATTTTTATTGGAATCATGCTTTGTGGTTTATCCTTTGTGGATATTTGGGAGACATTCAGGGGTATTGAGTTCCCTACAGGTTATTATTATACTCACCCATGCATAGGCTTCAACTGCACCTTGTCGTGTCTTGTGCTTATGACTAAAATCTTCGACTAAGGTTACAGAGTTTGGACTAGATGGTGCCCTACGGTGGCCGGTTGATGTGGAGTGCCACAGTGATGAGTTGTACCTACTCCTTAGGTAGGATCCATGGTAGAAAACCTCAAGATCTATTTTTCCATTTTGGTTGAATCTCTTTCAGTTGGCCATGCATAATGGACCCATTATTTGTTTACACATTTACTTTAGCTGTTTTACTATGTGGTTAATTTTTGTGTGTGCCTGGTCTTTGTGTGTACATGTTTAAAGGAAATACCTTCTCGTTTTAGGGATAATCCTTTTCTGTGCTTGTTTCCAACCACTGAACTATGGAAGGTGGTCTTGGGATTGTCACGACACTGGCCCAGGGGGGATGGGTCCTAATATAGTCGTATCTTAAGGGCATGTTCTATCGAATAATTATGAATATCATCTTTTGAATGGAGAAATAGTTTCATGTTTTTTGAGTATGGTTCTCAGTTTGGGGAGTCCTATGTTGGTTCAGTGGCCGAAGTTTCAATACTCTAGGACAATTAGTTCTGATTTCTATGTTAATACATGAAAACACAGATTGGTTGTTTCATTGAAATGTATTTCATTTTCATCTCTAATAGGTCATCTCTCTAGGTATAATCCTATTAACCATGGAACAACTGTCTGCTTATAGGATGTCTCCTCACAGACAAAAAATCCATGATTCCTGAGAAATATCTTGATGATGTACCTCCAAATAAATGATGCATTGCTATAAGGCCCTCTTACAATGATGGTACCTTCAAGTGGTGTACTAGAATCACATCTACTGATAGGGATGTGGTTTCCACCAGCCCCACCATCAGATGATGCATGCCTACGTAGCACACTGTATGAGTTCGAGCGGTATAGGACTCTAAAGTTTCATGGGGATACGGTTCTGCATGTGTTTGAGGATACGCTATAAGTAGTGGCTAGAGTTTTCCACCTTGCTGGGACACCAGCAGACCAGATGGTGATCCTAGATTCTAGTCTCTTCTAGGGAACAGTATGGAGATGGTGGATCCTAACACTCCAAATGAACTATGTGGCGAGCCTCACCTAGTTGGACTTCAATAACTTGTTCAGGGTGGATTTAGTTCAGAAAAATATACTCTCTATGCGTATTCCAGATCTCTTGTACTTAAAATTGGGAAGCCTGACAGTATCCCAGTACATAGAGAGATTCATTAACCTCTCTCACTACTCCAACAACATGGTATGAGACCCTTTCATCAGGTCCAAGACATTTGAGTAGGTTTTCTGTAGGTAGATCATAGCATTGATGATATCTCTAAAAATACCGACGTTGGATGAATTGCCTGAACGAGCGCATCTGGTGGATATCTTCCTAGCTGAGAAGACACCAAAATAAAGAGTCACCACCAGACGATATGTGGAGGAGTCATCTGCATCAAATGTATTTGGATGATTCTTGGGCCCATGCGGGCCATACCATCTCATGGGTGACGCCACGATGTAGGGTCGGAAGATAGGAGCTCACGGGACTGAGGAGGTTGACAGAGGAGTAGAATGTGCTACCCATGAGGAGGGTAGGGTCACATGGCTTGCGAATACCCGACCCGCAATTCCAATTGTCTACAGAAGGTCTAAGGACTATCTAGGTAGAGGTAGATATTCAATCGAGGATGTCTCTAGGGTGGATGTTGCGGTAGAGGAGTAGGTCATGCAGCAGGCGGTGGGTGACATGTTGAGGTTCTACCACCACCACCGCTTGGTGGTCCACCCCAACCATAGATATCTATTGGATGGGGACCAGGTCACCTTTAGGAAGCTGTGGACTACGATCACGGTGCTCTAGAGACGATTCAAAGTATGATCTATGTCTACTCCTCCCTTCCTGATGTTATTTTAGACACAGGATCTTGTAACTATTTTATTTCCATGTCTCTCATCTAGAGCTGGGAGATTCTGGTTGAGGTTTTGGCTATATCATTAGGATATGAGACTCTTAAGAGAGAGGATTAAATTACTAAAATCTAGTTTACCATTTTTTGATTACTCTAGGAGGTGATTGAATCTGTTGGGATCTCTTGGTAGCATAATCGAGGCCTTATGATTCAATCTTGGTTATAGACTAGATACCACGATCTCTGCTCAAATAGAATTTTTAAGCGCTATGTGAGGTGTGACAAAAAAGATGGGACTAGGTATTCCATCATCAGGGAGAAGGGAAACATTGATGCTGAAGATGAACTATCTAGGAGTAGGGGGAAGATGATCACTCATCAGTTGGCTATCCTTTCCCTCAGAGCAGTTGATAAGTGAAGTTTGAGTTATCCTATAGTCATAGACCAGCATGATGATGAATTTCTTGAAGATGTTATGGAATTATCTCATCGTACATATGTAGGCTTCTACAACGACTTATACCCAAGGATAACATCAATATTTACACCAACATATCAAATGGATCCTATAGAGTTTCTTGAGTTGAGGGTAGAGCTAGAAGACGTGATGTAGATGGGGTTCATAAGGCCCAATGTTCTCCATGGACGGCCCTAATTTTTTTGTCAGAAAAAGAATATAAAATGATGAGGATTTACCTGGACTATCTACACCTAAATCAGGTGACCATGAAAAACATGTATCCACTATCGGGGATTCATGATCTTTTAGATTAGCTGAGAGGGGTTGTGTGGTTCTTGAATATAGACCTTAGATCGTGGTATCATCATCTCGGGGTAAGTAATGAGGATGTTGCGAAGATAGCCTTTAGATACTGGTATGGCCACTACGAGTTCTTAGTGATTCATTTCGGCTAACCACTATTCTGACAGTGTTCATGGGGCTTGTGAACATGATCTTCTAGCCTTACCTCGATCACATCATGGTGGTTTTTATTGAAAAAATCTTGATATACTCGTCAGTGGAGGAGAAGCATGCTACAATTCGGAAAATAGTTTTAGATATACTCTTAGTGCACCAAAATTATAGAATTCTCTCAAACTGCCAATTCTGGATATAAGAGGTTCACTATTTGCGACATATTATCTCATAGTTTGGAGTTTAATTGGATCTAGAAAAGATAGAGTTAATGATTTCTTGGGATCCACTCAGAAGTGTGACTGAGGTGCATAGATTCATGGTGTTGTATTGGTATAACCAGAGACTCATACATGAGTTTTTATACTAGTATCACCCTTGAATGTTTTGAAAAAGAAAATACAGTCGTTGGACAAAGAGATTATAGTATACATTCCAAGAGATGAGGTGGAGGTTAATGAGTTCCCCTATATTGAGGCTACTAGAAGTTGGTGTTTGTTATGTATTCTAGTGAAACACATCAGGGACCGGACATGGATGTGTCCTAATGTTGGAGTGAGTGATGATCACCTATGGCTCATGACAGATAAGGCACACAAGCATTACTATGCGACCCAAGACCGTGAGTTATTAGGAGTGGTGTTTGTGTTGAAGATGTGGTGACAATACTTGATGGGAGAATAGTTTACTATATACACCAATCACAAGAGTCTCAAGTTTATCAGCTCATAGAATTACCTGAACTTGAGACAATGGTGATTCATATATTTCATCATAGACTAAGACTTTCAGATAGTCTATAATTCTGGGAAGGGAAATGTGGTAATAGATTCACTCAATAGGAGGGCTTGGTTATAGTTTCTATGTGAGGCAACATAGAAGATAGCTACGTTGTAGTTATCTTTCGGGGATTGTGATGGAGCAGAATACCTCCAGTACATGACATTCACTCCCCCACTCGTTCATAGATTCAGGGAGGCACAGATTGGGGGTATTGACTATGTGACCCAACGTTCTAATATATCCTCCAGACATGATCCTAAAGGGTTTTCTGAAGGTGGGGAGCATTTCATCATTTTCATAGGATTCACCATGGTATGAGTGACTCTACGAGAGGAGGTGTTGAGGGATTTCAACACACCCCCTTTGGTGGTACTTCGTGATATGTAGAAGATTTGACAAGACCCCTGGTGTTAGTTGCGGTGGATAGGGATGATGAATGCAGTGGTAGAATTTGTTTCACAATGCCTCACATGTCACCATGTGAAGGTTGAGAACCAGGTTTCAGAAGGCATGAGTCGGCCACATGAGGTGTCGGAGTGGAAGTGTGATAAAATATCTGTTTAAATCATGAAATGGATACCATGTACATACCATAGAAATGATTATATATGGGCGATATTTGACCGACTCATCATGTTGGTCCACTTCCTACGCATATGAGACACGGGATCAGATGAAGGCTTAGGACACCTCTATGTAAAAAAATATTGTAAGACTTCACGATGTACCTGGAACAATTGTCTCAGATCATGACACCAATTTTACATCCCAATAGTGGAAGGGATTGTAGGAGTCTTTCTGGGCTCATTTACTCTTGAGCACCTCTTTTCACCCTTAGAAAGATGTTATGATGGACCAGACCATACAGATGCTTGAGGACATGCTTCGTTCATGCGTCCTTGTTTTTGGACGTAATTGGGAGGACAAACAGCCCCTGGTAGAGTCTGTATACAAAAAACGTTATCAGTGCACCATTGGCATGGTGATATTCGAGGCCTTGTATGGGTGATAATATAGATCATTTATATGATAGACAGACCCAGGGGTGTCAACACCTATGTGTCCTGAGTTTGTATGAACAACCAATGAGAAGGAGAAGATCATCCAGGTCATGATGAAAAATACAAAAAGATGGCAAAAATCGTATACTAATAAGGGATACCGACCCTTGGAGTTTGAGGATGGAGACCATGCCTTTATATAGGTCTCACAATGATGGGGATTATGAAGATTAGGTCAGGTCGGCAAGATATCATTGAGATTCATTGTACCATTACAGATCCGAAGGTATAGTAGTCAAGGTGGCGTACCACCTATCTCTTCCCCCACAGACGTACCGAGTGCATTATGTATTTTGTTTGTCATAGAAGCGGAGGTACGGGAATGATCCATATCACATTATCGACTAGGGTGAGCTAGAAATTGAATATTGGGCGATGTTCATAGAGTTTCCAGTGGAGATACAGTATCCGTAGGTGCGGGTCCTTCTTGTGTGGTTGACTCCTCTGGTTTGAGATTCGTGGTGGTACGAGAACCACCAAAGGAACCCATGAGAGTGGGAGGTTGAGATACATGATTATTGCCCCCATTTGATTCCCTAGATTTATTTTATATTTCTGGTATGTAAATCTATATGGTTGGGAGGATGTAAAAACCCATAATTTCCCTAATTTTTTTTAAAAAAATTATTTGGAATTATATCGAATCTACCAAAATTGAGGGCACATGATTCTGGAAAACTAGAGATACCGGAATGAAATTAAGAACTTTTTAATTGTACGTTTAGAAAATGTGTGAGTAGAAATTTAAACCTTTTGAATTAGTAATCGATTTAAAATTTTGAAAGCACCGTTGAGTTCACACATTCATGATTCACTTAAGAGATTATTAACATTATTCCGAAAAAGACAGATAAAAATGTTATATTTCAGATTGTTTTAAATAAAATAATAAAATAACTACATTTAATTTTATTTTTCAGTTTGGCATCCATTGAGAGATGATGGTGGTAGCACACTGTAACATAAAAAATTAAATAAGTGAATTTTATTATCTTGAACCTCACATTTTAATGTTTTAGTGATGACCATTATTGTCTGTTTAATTGACTCATTAATTACGGTTAATTAATGAATCATAATATTAAACAAAATTTGAGAAATTATTCTATTTTCAAATAAGTCTAGTGAATGCGTTTTGGGGATTGACGTTAGGAAACTCTAACGAAACACCGACCGAAACCTACTCCAATGGATAAAGAGGAATGAATGAGTGTCAAATAAGCCCCCTTTGAAAACGGGTTCATATTCAGCATCTACAGCACCTTCAGATATGTTCCAGGTAGGTGATTCTTTATATTCTAATTGTTTTATGATTTCATATTCTCTTAATGAATTTTGAACATTCCCCTAGAAATTACACTAACACATAGGGCGTGGGCTGAACCGATCAACGCCCGGACCCTGTGACAAATTTTTTATTGATTCATTCTTCATGGAAGATTGATAAATATGGAGGAATGAAACAATTGGGAGCCACGTAGTGATGGAAAAATCCCTGGGGGTATGTAGCTATAGTCTGATGAGAAAAAGAAACTCTGAAGCATCACTGGAAGCCCACGGAAGCACCATCGGTGCGGCGACGCCGATTAACCAAGGAGGTTGCGGTCGACACTCACTGTCCATGAGGAGGGGGAAGCACCTGACGGTAAGAGGGAAATTAAGGGATGGCCGGTCATCTCTAGCCGCATTAAAATTGGGTGGTGCACCATGGCAGCACACTGCAGAGGAGGTGTCCTGACACTGATCTATGGTGGTGGAAGAAGGGAAGATCTGCACCCTCAGGTGCCACAGTTGACTAGTCCATGCAAACTACGTACATGAATTGGCACCAACTGGTGGCACTGATTGAATAACTGAACAAAATTCATCCTTTCCGAAAGGGAGCTGATCCTCGAACCTAGCTGGCAGGCCACGCCCAGCCTATGGGCTGGGTTGGTCTAGTGGCCCGACATGCCATGCCCAGTTTTACCAGACCGAGCCCATTCCTTGTGGGCTAGGCCCATCGTGACTGGTCATGTCTGTCCAACCTGGTCAGACCGATCCCAGACCCAAAAACGGCCCAGTTTTGATTGAAGGGATATATCTCCTAAACCGGGCGTTTGTTTGACATACAGTATGGGGCACTGAAATCCATTGGATGCAGCAGTCCTTTTGAAATACTCCACTTGGTTTTTAGAGAATGTTGGAGTATGGCCAGGATGGATCGGAATTGAATCCAACTGGGCCCTCGGCACTAAAATTCATAGAAGTTACGACAGGGCATGTGATTGACGCTTCGTCTATTTCATTAGATCCCTAATGGAATGAAATCTCGTTGGGTTACTTCTTTGTGGAATATCATGAATGTTGGGGTATGAATGATATCTATAGGGGATGTTTCTCAGAAACACAAGCGCACCAAGTACAGTATTCCTATGGCTGGAAGTCAATTATCAAACGACCCTTTGTGGATCGACATCAGAATGACCCTATGGGGGAAAACAGTAGCACAACAAGATGTGGATCATCCTTAGAGTGGCCCATCATGGATCAGTGACTTACGACCTGGTGTGGATTAGTGAATTATGACCGTGTTTTGTGGAATGACGTACGACCCTATGTGGATCGACAAATTACGTATTTGTGTATATCAACGGCTTACGACCATATGTGGATCAATGACTTATGACCTTATGTGAATCAGTAACTTATAACACTGTGTGGATCGACGACAAAGGATCTTGTGCTGATTAGTAGTAGCATGGCCCGATGAGGACCATCCTTAGAGAGTCCCATTATGGATCAGCAACTTACGAACATGTGTGGATCGAATACTTATGACCATGTTTTAATCAATAAAATACAAATCTATGTGGATAAGTGACAGAGTGACTTCTTCAGGGTTTACCAGTGGAACTTCTGAATGGAATAAGATCAATTATATTTACGATTAATAAGCACTATTACTATTCTTTTTGTTATGTACATGGTTTGAGGTGAGTATTTACATGGGCTTCGTGATTGGGATAAATCTTATTAGTTTTCCCTTTGTGTAATTCTGGGATACCTTTGGGGGTTTCAGGGCCTCTACTAGGCATTGTTATAGTCACCCTGCATGGGAATTGCTAGCCCGTTGCCGTGTCGTATGCACATGATGAACAACATTGACCAAGGTTTGGGAGTCAATATCAAACATTTCACATAGAAGACCAATTGATCTAGATAGCCACAGTGATGAGATATACCTACCCATTAGGTAGGATATGTGGTGGAAGACGTATGGAGATTTTTTTCCTTTTTGATGTATCTCTTTTAGTTGGGATTGTTGACTGGCCCCTTTACATTCAGTTTACACTTTCACATCAGCAGTTTTACTACATGGTTTTTCTTTAGTTGTGTACATCATCTCTCTGTGTGTATAGGTTTAAAGGAACCGCCATCCCATTTTTAGGGATAAGACTTTCTGGTGATATTCGTTGACCCCTAGCCAATGGAAGAGGGGTTTGAGGTAGTCACAAAAGGGGACCTTGGGAACATATTGTCACATATGAGATAAATTTATATATGATTATTAGGTAATAAATTTTTTCCCTCAATGGAGGCTCAAGGTTTTTTGAATTACAATGAAAATAACACATTCATTAATGATAATGATGATGTTAAAAAATATATAATTCCCCAATATATTTATCATTTATCTTTAATAATCTATTAATATGTTGAAATAGGTTTGGAATAAGAGTCAAGTCATTATATGTGATGTTTTTCAATTCCAACATTTGTGATGTAGAAATAAATAGTGTTTATCAATGTAATGTAAAATTTTATGTTGGTGACGTCCATTGAATTTTTGTTCATATATAGATATTAATTAAACAAAAATATTTATAAAATGATATGTTTTATTGAATAAATGTGTGGATATGTAACTGAATATATTTAACCATGGTTTTCTAATTTGTGATCCAGAAAACATTTCATATTAGTGATATTATTAATTTGATAATAATATCATAAATTATAATACACCAAAATAGATATTAAAAAGAAATATGGAACAACACTACACCAACATGTATATTATACCTAAAAGTGGCCATGTATAGGTGAATATAGTAGAATCCTAGTGATTGTGTGTGAAATAATTACATTAAATGATATTATATTTATTCTAATTGTATAAAAGGGTTATATGTATTTAATATCTTTTTAATAACCATAAAAATATCATATAAAGGGTGATGGTGTATATTGATGATTATATTAATTTAGGAAAGATATTTTTTCCCCACACTATCCTCTATTCTCCATGGTTCTAAGAGAAACATTTTATGACAATCATGCCAAAAAAATTAGCATATGACAAATGATCATGATTGGGATTAAATAATTAAATTTTTTATTAGGATTTTTTTATTTCATTATTTACAAAGAGTAGATAAATATTTAGGGGGAAAATTATTATTGGAATAAGATATGGTTTCTCTCCTAATCATGGAAGAGATTAAACTTGGTTTTGTATACATTGTGATGTTGAGATAAAAATAATAGTAAATTATTTTTGAATGGGGTCACATAATAGATCTTTATATGATTAAACACAATATGATATAACTGAAATCATTTAACAATTGTACTATATAAAATGTGGAAATAATGGAATATATCGATGGCTAATATATAAAATAATGTAGTATTTTATTTGCTAATTTAATATATGGAAGAAAATATATTTATTTAAAGGATTCAGTCAATAAATTTCTTAATGAGTATATAAATTTAATATAATATAAGTTCAGGGTTAAAAAAAATAAAACACTTTAGAATAATGTAACACCTATTGACCTATGTATTATTATCTGTATTTATTTAAAAAAAATTAATTTTCAAACTTCATATAAAATATATTTTATTAATTTTAGATTGTTTTT
This sequence comes from Viscum album, assembly GCA_963277665.1. NCBI lineage: Eukaryota > Viridiplantae > Streptophyta > Magnoliopsida > Santalales > Viscaceae > Viscum > Viscum album. The sequence continues at coordinate 1,387,007,157 of OY728126.1, read as the reverse complement.
TAAAATATTTATGATTCAAAAGAACGAGTCACAACAAAATCTATTATTAAAAATGGATAATGTACATGAAATGAATAATGAATGATATTTTTCATATTTGATTGATTATTACATTAAAATTATCCAATGCGGGGATTAGAAATTCAATGTTGAATTAGTATTGTAAAAAAATATGGAATCATTTGGAATTAAAATTATATGAATCTGATTTTATAATGATTTAAAATAATAATGGATAGGGTTTCATATATAGTGATCCTATAGATTAGGTGGAATATTAGATTGAAAATAAGATGGAATTTAATATATTTTTATTCCAAAAATCAACCTGAGTACATGATACAATTTAGACAGGGTGTGTTTTCTAGAATATCGGCAATAAATGATCATGTAATGGATAATGATATGGAGATTAAGGAGTCCGAAATTATATTTAAATTCTAAAATAAATTTCTTGATTTTTTTAAATAAAAATCGTTATATGTTATCATTATATATAAATAAATATATCACCACTGAATAAATTTTTGGTCCTTGAAATATTAAAAATCATTGATCATTAAATTACAGTGTCGCTGTACTTATATTATTTTAGAGTTACATGACTAATTATAAATATTATTTATTATAAAGAGGTATAAATAACAGTGAAATTTTTAGAAATATCTCAATTGAGATGAAATAGATTTCAGTTATTTTTTATTTTGAGATCTTTATTTCTACTTATAATAGACTTATTACATGATACTATAGAATAAATAGAATTATAGACTCCTAGAGAACATCCATGAATCCAAAAAAGATCATATAAATAATATTTGAATGAAATATATTATATTTAAATGAATGGATCATAGAGTTCATTTAATGTGATGTATTATTTCAATTGAAGGATTTAAATGAAGCATTAGAAATGTGAGTTTATAAACCATTATTAGGATAATTTAAAAAATTGTATACTGAAAATGATAAATATTATTATTTATTAAATTTAGGATGAACACGCAAATAATTATTCTGGTGGATAATAAATCAATCATATTTATTCTGGATAGTAAACTGAAATAACATGATGTAGAACATTATTTCTTTAATCCACAACAATGAAATATGATAACACTAATATTGGTCCCACTGAATGATTATCAACCTTGACGAAGGCTGTAATTCTAGAATCATTGATACCAGAATAAAGTATAAAGGTAATTATTTATACAATGGAGCTATATATCAAGTTAAATATGATTGATCATTCTATCTCAAACATATTTAAAAATATTTTTACAATTATAGTGGTACAAAGAATGAATATTAAAATTTAGATATCAATTTAGATGAAATTTTTTGGATTATAATAAATAAAATTATTTATATACATGATTCTTTTCATGATGTTCTTGTATCCCCGTGAATATATATAATTTTATGTTAATTTACGTAATGAATATTTAAGGGTTATATGATATAAATTAGTTTATTACATTATATAATTTGGAATGAATTGAAAATTAGATGAATACATTGAATATAGGTGGATTCAATCAATATTTCTATCAGGATATGATTTAGAAATAAAAGTTTTCAAAATTCAATTTATATTTATATGTTACTCTAATATATAAATTAATCGTCCATCTTAATCAATCTATCTATTTCATGAGTGGTAATGAAATTCATGTGGTATTAACCCTGATATGAATATAAATAGCTTATATGTATTAATATATTATTAAATTATTTATGGAATCAAATAGGGATTACAAACTATTTTATAAGCCTATATCCAGTTGATTTATACCATTATGTAATAAGAACATTATAATTTTCATGGTTTCATTAATTGTTTTAGGTTTTGTACTAGTACTATTGTATCATAAGTTATTTTAGGTTACAAAATTCAATTAAATTTATATTTCCATGATGAGTATTAGGATTATATATGTTTTTAAAGGGATTATTTATTTGGGATTTTATATTAAATGTATGAAGGATATATATATATATATATAACTTGAGAAGAGAAAAAATGAGATGGAAAAAAATAACATGGAATACATGTTGGACAAAAAAAAATTTATGATAAATTCCAAATTTTATCATGATGTAACACCCCAACCCCAGTTACCCAAATTCAGTGCATTATTCATAACTATGGCATGATCACAAAAGATCATGTCTCTAAAGACTGATTTGTTTAGCATCCTTGGAATCACGAGATACATTCATTAAGTTTACACGACATCATAAGGTGAAAAACTACAACCACATCTTGTCTCCATAGTCAACACTCATATCCCTTCATACTATCCTTGATGGTCATTCATAAAATACTTTTTCACATCCTGGGAAAAATAAAACATTGAAAGGGGTGATCTTAGAATCCTAGTAAGGATAACAATATAGCGAAAACATTCATAAATAAGCATAAAAATTTAAGGAAATGTATAACATAAACAATAGCCTTTTAAACATGAACTTCAGCATAATATTGAAGAAATAAAATGAAATAATTCCATTTACTTATTCACATGGATATTCTAGTAGTCAAATAATAACTTGCAATATCAATAACCACTTTCATAATGATGGAATACATAATGTCAGACTATGATAACTACATAGTCATGGCCTTGTTCCAAGACTAAAAATACAATTTTGTCCAGGCCTTGTGCCAATTAACTAGTTTGTCTCATGAGAATTACTGATGCATCGAGGAGCTATAGCGGACTCCTCCCATCACTTATTAAGTCCAATGCATTCTTCTTATGAACAGTTTTAAACATAAAATAAACATTAATATTAAAACTAGAATACGAAATGTCAATACTTTCTTCATTAATGATGAATGGTATAAAAGTAACACATACATAGTAAAACATATCACAAAACCATCAATATAATATGGAAGTTTTTTATTATAATAAATCAACTTCAAATAAGCTTAAAATCAATCAACGAATGTTGACACAGATGAAATAAAAACTATTTGAGAGAAGTATCTCTTTTTTTTGAAATTATTTAAAAGTCACATAATTATAATAGAAAACATTCACATTGAATATATTCTTATAATATTGCAAGGGATGTTTCAGAGATTTTATATCACTGGAATATATCTACACCCACTTTATAAGTTAAAAAAAAGATATTCTTACTGTAATTTTGTTGAAAAGGTTAAAAAGGACCTTGTTTGGAAAACGACAGAAAGACTCATTTATAAAAATCTTATAAAAAGTAAAAAAATGGTACTAATTACATTAACCCATAGTCTATAAAATAGTATTAATGATTTGAAATAAATTTTAATGAAACCTCGATGTGGATGACAAAGAGGTCCCAGTATATAAGTATGTATAAACTACCTTGGATAATGAATAGATTGTGAAATAAACCCTTAACTTGTACTTTTCCTTGATCGAAGGATGGATAATCTCATGTATAATGGTGAAATAATTGTTATTAAATAATACAAGTATCTTATACAATAATATGATATCATATATGATCTTTTAACATTGCTTCATTAATAATATCCTAGTATTATCATTGTTTTGGGTGTTAACAGATTTGTTTTCCTTTATATTCTTTGTTTTGTGAGTCATTTTTGTTATGTATGGGATGTATATTATTCATATCCAGAATTATATCATGTATTTAAATATTAAATTTAATCATAAAATGAAAATTATTCTTGAATGGATACGATGGGGAATGAATCTCATCTTGTTCATGGAGACGGTAATCCGTATGTATGCACGAGGGACAATATCATTATTTTGATATTAAAATAATATATAATTGGATGGTATATCATATATACAGAACCATTATCATGATATATTTATTATTTACATCAATTACACATCAATATTATACCCATCCAAATTGTAATGTATTGAAAAACAATTACACCACGACGTGGAGACGGTAAGCCGTACGTATGCACGTATGGTGACATGTCATTCAAATGATGGATAGAATAATGAATTTGGTAGTAAGATATTTACAATGGAATCACAGTATATATAAGATACTGGAGTTATTATTTATGAAAGATAAAATCATGGAGAAATGAAGTGGAAGAAGGGAACTTGAAAGTGTGTGGTGAAAACATTACCTCCTCTTTGAGTTCTTCCTTTTGATTTGATCAGAAGGGCTTTTTAAATTGAATTTATGACTAAAGGAAGACCTCAAGGATGAGGTGAGGTAAGTTGAGAGGATATTTGGTCAGGGGATGGCCTAACCAAAAGTCTATTAAGGTTTTAATCTGATAGAAGTGGGAGTGCCCTTTTCTAAGAGGGGTGAGGGGAACCTTAGGAAAAACATAAAATATTATTTTTCAATAAATTGATATTCAGTTTATAATGGCTCCAAAATAACTTATTTTGAGGATTATATGGTGATGGGTTGAATGAAATTAAACCAATAGATTTTAGACAGGTTTGGGTCACTGTATTAACCTTATCATTTTTATTTAACTCTTGGTTAAATATTTTGACATTTACCATGTATCTTTGTATTTTTAAATAATATTGTTAATAAACTTAATATATACATACAAGGGAACCCCAAGTGGTTCATTAATGATAAAACTATCATTACAGTATTCCTATATCTTATCCTTAGATTTTTAGGAATATAATATAAATTAATAATATGATATTTGATTTAAATACTTTTATATATCAATTTTGACACTATTTAATAATTGATTTTTGATACAGTTGTATCAGCTTTTTTAATTCGATCTAAATAAATTTAATCAATAATAACATGTCATATTGACCTATAAAATTATTGGAATTCATAAAAAGTCTAAAATTACATTTTTTGGATATTTATAATATCAATTATTTTAATATTTCATTAATTAGGTTATTACTGCATCACCATTGTGTCATAAATAAAATAAATTATTTAATGTCTAAAATTATAAATAAAATACCATTATGTAGGAAATATTTTTATATTTCTAATGAATATTTATAATATAATTTAACTTTTCTATAACACTATGTAAAAATGTATTAGTCATTAAACTCTAATTTTAACTCTTTTAACAATTCTTTGAATTAAATAATAAATAATGTCGTAATCTAATCCAAGTGGACCAAAGAGGTTCATATTTTATTCCTATGGTTTTTTTTGGTACAATTATACTTATTCAATAGAATTAGGACATGTGTTAGGTTAATAATAATATCAGTTTTACCCTTAATTACCCAATATACTTTAAACTGTGGTAAATAAAAGTAAAAAGTTACTATTCAAAAAAAATTATTTTATTGAACCACATTTTTCTCCTTGATATTAACCGTGTCGATTGGATTTTTGAAATTCCACTCACAGAAGAGGTAAAATTATGTTTTATGTGAACATGAAAATTCTTCTAGGAGATGGGTTAAATATGCTGAAAAGTTCAATAAAATTTTTATATACTTAAAATTATTATAAACTGACTCCAATTAATTACATTGAAATTATATAGATATTATGTATCTATTTTGAACTAAAATCAATTTAATTAAAATATATTATTACTTAGATAATAATTCGGTTTTAAACTATAACTCAGTGTTTTCATTATTCATCAAAAATTGAAAGTTTTTCAGAAAATTACCAACAATTCTCCGAAAGCTAATTTTGTTATTCCGAATCCAAAAATGAAGTCCATTTTGAGTGATTAAACTTTAAAATTTTCAAAAAGTTTATATTACTATTCATAATGGCTATTTTGATTGGTTGTGGTGTGTTAGAACTTGAAGTTGCGTACAACACACGCTACTGTATTATTCAAAGAGAAGTGTACCTTGGATGCTTGTGGAGTAACATTTTCCAATCCTTCAAATAATTTCGTCCTCAATATTTCTAGAATACTACTGCATGAAAATACTCTGGTGGTACTTCATCATAAGTTCCTCAGGTTCCCATGTTGCCTATTCCATTTGATGGTTTCTCCATAGAAATTTTACAAAACGAGTCATCCGGTTTCTCTACACTTGTTCTCTGGTATCAAGAATCGTGACAAGCTCTTTGCAATAAGATAGATCGGGTTATAGTTCTAATTCCTCATATGTGAGTTAATGTTTTGGGTTAGGCATGTATTTTATCAATAGTAATACGTGGAACCCTATGTGAGCTTTGGAGAGATTTGGTGGCATTGCCAAACGATAAGCTACAGTCCCAATTCTTCTTAGAATTTCGAAAGGTCCTATGTACTTGGGACTCAATTTACCATTCTTACCGAAATGTATAACTCACTTCCAGGGAGTTACATTCATGAAAACATGATCTCCTACCTAAAATTATAAACCCTTCCTTTGGTTGTCTGCATAGCTCTTCTTCCTACTATGTGCTGCTTTGATGTGGTTTTGGATTACCTTCACCTTTTCCATTTCTTCCTCCACCAGTTCTTGGCCAATGTGTTTTCTTTCACTAACATCATCCCAACAGGTTGGTGTGCGACATCTCTTTCTATATAACGCTTCATATAGTGCCATCAGAATACATGAATGGAAGGTATTTATATAGGAAAATTCTACCAGAGCTAAATATTGATCCCACATACCTTGAAATTCAAGTGAGCATGATCTCAACATGTCTTCTAGGGTTTGAATAGTCCATTCTGATTGTCCATCAATTTTGGGGTGGTAGGCAGTTCTCAAATGAAGTTCAGTATCCAGTGCTTTCTGAACACTTTTCATGAATCTTGATTTAAAACATGGATCACAGTCCGAAAAAATCAATATGGGTACTCCACGAAGTCTGAAAAATTTACTAATATATAGTATTTCTAGGCATTCAAGTGGTAGATCTTCTCTTATAGCAAGAAAATGTGCATACATAGTAAGATGTTCAACAATTACCCATATTGAATCGTTTTTTCTATGAGTCATTGGTAGTCCCATTGAAAATTCCATCGTAATATTATCCCATTTCAACTTCGGTATGGGAAGAGGTTCTATGAATCCTCCAGGTTGTTTTCTTCCAGCTTTCTCTTTTTGGAGAACCATACATCTTGACACAAAGTCAAAAATATCTCTCTTCATATTGTCCTACCAAAAATGTTCCTTCAGATCTCTACACATTTTAGTACTCCCAGGGTGTATACAGAAATTGGAACATTGAGAATCTTACAACAATTCCCTTTTTAGATCAGGTATATTGGGAACACATTGTCTCTTCCCAAATTTCAAAATTCCATCTTCATACACAAAGTCACTCAATCTCCCATCATTCAAAGCTTTTATCTTATTTTGAAACTCTTCATCACCGGTCTGAGAACTCTTTGTCCTTTCTAGTAATGATTGTTTAGAAGACATTTGAAAAAGCATTGATGTTTCACCTACCATGGTGATTCCCATATCCATCTTTACTATATCTATAAAAATAGGATCCATTTCAACTCTCATCTTGTTCATAACTCCATGATCCTTTCTGATAAAAGAATCTTCCACCTTATTTTCCTTTACCGGGTGGTTGTGTGTCGTGCAATCATAATCATTGAGTAGTTCAAGCCGTCTCCTTTTCCTCATGTTGAGTTCATTCTACGAGAAAATATACTTCAAACTCTTGTGATCAGTATAAATCTCACATTATTCACCATAGAGATAGTGTCTCCAAATTTACAAAGAAAATACTATAGATGCTAACTCAAGATCTTGAGTAGGATAGTTGTGCTCATGAATTTTTTGCTGTTGTGATGCATAGGTAATTACCCAATCATTCTACAAAAGGACACAACCAAGTCCTTTCCTTGAGGTATCAATATAAATAACAAATTCATCATTCCATGATGGTAGAGTCAAAATAGTAGAATTGACTAATCTTATCCTTAGTTCTTTGAAGCATTATTCACACTCTTTTTCAAAAACAAATTTACCCCCTTTACAAGTGAGCTTCATTAATGGTTTAGCCAATCGGAAAAAATTATGGATGAAACGTCGATAATAACCTGATAAACCAATAAAACTATATACCTCAGTTATACTCGTCGGTGCTGGCCATTCATGGATTGCCCATGTCTTAGAATGACCAACAAATATTCTATACTTATAGATAATATGGCCCAGAAAAGAAATCTCTTGAAGCCTTAATTCACACTTGCTAAAAATCCCATATAATTCATGTCTTCTAAGAGTCTCTAGGATAATTATCAAGTGATTATCATGATCATCGATGCTTTTAGAGTATACCAAGATATATTCAATAAATACCACCACAAAATCACCGAGATATTCCTTGAAAACCCTATTCATTAGATCGATGAATACTGAGGGTGCATTAGTCAATCTAAAAGGCATTATTGTAAACTCGTAATCCTTGTACCTGGTTCGAAATGCTGTCTTCTTAATGTCTTCCTACTTCACACACAACTGATTGTATCCAGATCAAAGTTCAATCTTTGAAAAGTATTGACCTCCATGCAGTTGGTCAAATAAATCATCAATACGAGGTATGGGATACTTGTTATTTATTGTTATGGCATTGATTTCCCTATAGTCGATACATAACCTCATAGATCCATCTTCATTCTTAATTAAAAGGGCAGGGGATCCCCATGGAGAAACACTCGGGCGAATAAATCCATTATTATTCAATTCTGCTAGTTGTTTATTTAGTTTAACTAATTCCATAGTGGCCATTCTATAAGGGGTATTCGATATGGGCCTTGAACAAGGAATTAAATCAATGGAAAACCCAATTTCACATTCTGGTGGATGTCTAGGTAAATCATCCGAAAACACTTCTACATATTCTTTCACAATAGGTACATCCTCTATTTGAACATTCAATTCCTCACCCATGGTTATTTCATTCACTTCCTCCCCAATAATTGAATTTAGTTGAGCTAATGGGGGTGGATCTAGATAAGAATCAGGCGGTGATGATTTTTTTTCAAATATAAGGTGTTATTTATCATCCTCATAAAAAATCATAACCTCATTCTTACAATAAATCTTCACATCATTGTCCAAAATCCAATCCATATTGAGTATTATATCAAATTCAATCATGGTTATGATAATGATATCTGTAGATAAAGAACATTTATATTATCTAATGGGAACAGATTAGAAAAACATTGTTGTGATGATAATTCAATTAGGAGTTTCAAATGACAACTCCCTTGTTAAATCAAATTAGAAATATCTAATTTTCATATCAAATTGGGAAGATATGAAACAATACGATGATCCAGAATCAAATAATGAATTTTCTAATCTTGATAAAACCATTACATTATCTACCACCACATCGTTTGGATCTTCTACCTCAGTAGTAGTGATAACATAAGATTGGCCATTATCACATGGTCTTTTCTGAGGTATGTTCCCCTTACTCTTAGAGAATTCATTTTCATAATGACCCATCTACCTGCAATTATAGCATTGAACATCGATAGATTTTTTCTTCCCCTTGCAATCACGAGCTTGGTGGCCTTTTTCACCACACTTGTAACAGACTCCCATTCAATTCAAGCAAGTACCAGGGTGTTTCTTGTTACATTTACTGCATGATGGATATTCAACTTTTCCCTTATTCCCCTTATTTCCATTTCTAGAGTGATCAATAGATCTCTTCTTCTCTTTCTTATCTTTAAAGTCATAAGACTTAGAGAATTCCTTTTCTGTCTTGATTGCACATGAGGCAATATCTTCGTATGACAAGAAGGATTGTGAGACTAATGCTTGATGGAGAAATGGTATTAAACCATCAAATAAAAGATCCGTTCCTAATATACTAGTGGATTTGTACCCCCATTGAATGTTGGTGGTTTCTTCCTCATGAAGCTATATAACATTGATCCTCCACGCTACGGATCATGGTTCTCCATACGGGTAAGGTTAATATTCAAAACCACAGTGAGTTGTCCCAGTATGGTGATAAGTTGATCAGAACCAGTTGTATCACCAGCTCCACTATAATTAACCTGAGTAGGAGGGAAATCCCTAAATGGACTGTGTGCATCGATACAGTTTCCATTCCTTCCACTAGGATCCATTTCTAAAAAATGGCATACACTAGATTAATTTCTGAATCACAATATATAAATCCAAACATCTAAAATAGATAACATAAATTGAACAGTTTATGATTATAATCCATAATCATAAAAATGTTTTCCTTGAGGAATTATATAATCATAAACCCTTCATAATGGTTTGTAAAGTAAATTAGAATTATCCTATGTATATCCCTCGAGAGTGTCTTTACTAAGAGTGCAGCAAGGCCCATTATCATGCACCAGTTCTCATTCGAGTCTTTCTTAAAGCAGTGTCTTCAGGTTTTACCCCAAGGTACATATGTTCCAGAGCCGCGTCTACCTGCTCATATCCAGACAGAAATGTATTGCTTGGAAAAATCACAAAATCTATAAAATACCAAAATTCTAGTAAGTTATTCTATACTAATCCTCAAAGTCCATCTTAGTTCTATGTGCTCTACTCAGAGTTTATCTAAATCTAGCTTCCAAGGATTGTACTAAACTTCCTAAGATACCAACTGTAACTCCCCGACCCCATTTACCAAGAGTCAGTGCATTATTACATAACATTGCCATGATCACAAATGATCATGTCTCAAAAGAACGATTAGTTAAGTAGCCTTGGAATCCATAGATACATTCATAATGATTACATTACATCATAAAGTGAAAAAATACAACAACATATAGTCTCCATAGACAACTCTAATATCCCCTCATACTATCCTTGTACTTCATTCATAAAATACTTCTTCACATCTTAGGAAAAACAAAACATAGAAAGGGGTGATCTCAGATGCCCAATAAGGATAACAATATAGCAGAAACTTTCATAAAAAAGCATAACCATTTAAGGTAATGTAAAAAAAAACAAAATCCTTTTAAACTTGAACATCAGCAAAATATGTAAGAAATTAAATTAAATAATTCAATTTACTTATTCACAAGGATATTCTACTAGTAGAATAATCACATGCCATATCAATAACCACTTTCATAATTATGGAATGCACAATGCCAGACTATCATAACCACATAGTCGAGGCCTTGAGCTAAGACTTCAAATATGATTTTGTCAAGGCCTTGTTCCAAGACACTTGTTTGTATCACAAGACCTACTGATGCATCAAGGAGATATATTGGGCTCCACACATCACTTATTATGTCCAATGTGTTCCTCATAAGAATAGGTTTAAACAGAACATGACTATTCGTATTAAAACTGTCATACGAAATGTCAATACTTTCTCCATAAACCATGAATGGTATAAAAATATCACATCCACAGTCAAAAATATCACAAAACCTTCAATAAAATATGGAAGTTTTGTATAATAATAAATCAACATCAAATAAGCTTAAAATCCATCATTGAATGTTGGCATAGATGAAATGAAAACTATTTGAGATAAATACCTATTTTTTTGAAATTATTTAAAATTCACATAATTATAAAATAAAAATTTTACTTTGAAAATATTATTATAATATTTTGAGGGAAGTTTTGATGATTTTAGAACAACGAAAAATAGTTTCACCCACCTTATAAGTTAAAAAAAATACATTCCTACCTTAATTTTGTCGAAAAGGTTAAAAAGACCATGTTTGGAAAACTACTGAATGATTCCTTTATAAAAATCTTATAAAAAGATAAAATTGGAATAAATGACTTTAACAAATAGTCTATAAAATAGTAATAATGATTTTAAAAACATTTTTTAGAATCATGGATGTGGATGATAAAGAGGTCCCAGTAGATAATTACATATAAACAACCTCGGCTAATGATGAGATTGTAAAATAAACCCTTACCATGAACATTTCCTTGGTCGAGGGTTGGTTAACCTCCTGTATAATGTTGAAATAATTCTTATTAAATTATAAAAGATTCATATACATTAATATTATATCATATGTGATCTTTTAAACATTTCATCATTAATAATATCTTCGTAATATCGTTGTTTTGGGTGTTAACGGATTCGTCTTCCTTTATATTATTTGTTTTGTGAGTCATATTTGTTATGGAGGGGATTTATATTATTCATATCCAGAATGATATCATGTCTTTAAATATTACATTTAATCATCAAATGAAAATTAGTCTTGAATGGATACGATGGGGAATGAATCTCATCGTGTTCATGGAGACGGTAATCTGTACGTACGTACGAGTGACAATATCACTATTTTGATATTAAAATAATAAATAATTGGATGGTATATCATATATAAAGAATCATTATATTGTTATATTTGTTATTTACATAAATTACACATCAATTTTATACCCATCCAAATAATAATGTATTGAATAACAATTACACCACGACGTGGAGACGATATGCCTTACGTACTCATGTATGGTGACATGTCATTCAAATGATGGATATAATAATTAATTTGGTTGAACCATATTTATAATAACATCACAGTATATGGAAGATATGGGATTTATTATTTTATAAAGTAAACAACAAAGATAAAGGATGTGGAAGAATAAAGGAACTTCAAAGAGGGTGGTGAAAACATTATCTCTTCTTCGGGTTCTTCCATTAGATTTGATCAAAAGGGATCCTTATGTTGGCTTTCTGACTAATGTAAGACCTCTAGGAGGAAGTGATGGAATTTTAGAGGATATTTTGTCAGGGTTTGGCCGAACCAAATGCTTTTGAAGGTATGAATTTGAGTGAAGGGTCAGTTCTCTTTTATTAGAGGGGTGAGGGGCACCTTAGAAAAAACATAAAAAATTATTTTATAATAAACTAATATTTGGATTATAATGACTCCAAAGTAACTTATCTCGAGGATATGGTGGTTATGGGTCGAAATAATTTCAAAAATATATTTTATACTGGTTTGTGCCACTATATTAACCTTATCATGTATATTTAACTCTCAGTTAAATATTTTGACATTTACCATGTCTGTTTGTATTTTTATATTATATGGTTAATAAACATACAATATACATCCAACAAAACCCCAAGGGGTACATTATTGATACACCTATCATTAAATATGTCCTTTGGCCGAACCATATATTTTTAGGATTATAATATCAATTAATAATATAATATTTGTTTTAAATACTGCTTTAAGCCAATCTAAACACTACTTAATAATTGATTTTTTAAAAGATCTAAAGACTTTATTAATTCGAAATAAATTTATTTAATAAATTATAACATGTCATATTAACCAAAAAAATTAGTTTAATTCATAAAAAGTATCATATTACATTTATTTGGATATTTATAATATAAATTATTTTAATATTTAATTAATTAGTCAATTACTGCATCACCATTGTGTCATAAATAAATTTAATTATCGAATGTCTAAAAATTATAAATAAAATACCATTGTGTAGAAAATATTATTATCTTTATAATAAATATTTATAATCGAATTTATCTTATGTATATCTTTATATTAAAAATGTTTTAGTTATTAAACTTTTATTTTAACTCTTATAACACTTCTTTGAATTAAATAATAATAAATGTTCTAATCTATTCCAAGTGGATGAAAGAGGTTCATATTTTATTCCTAATGTTTTATTTGGTCTAATTATACTTATACAATATAATTTGGACATGTGTTAGGGTAATAATAATATCATTTTTACCATTATTTACCCTATTTACTTATAAACGTAGTAAATAAAAGTAAAAAATTACTATTCACCAAAAATTATTTTTATCTTATGGAACCACATTTTACTCCTTTATGTTAATTGTTTCTCTCATATTTTTTAAATTCCACTCACAGAAGCGGTAATAATAAGTTTTGTGTAAATTTACAAATTATCTTAGGAGATGGGTAAAAGACGATGAAAATTTCAATAAAATTTTTATATATCTAAAATTATTATAAACTGACTCCAACGAATTACATTGAACTTATATTGGTATTATGAATCTATTTTGACCTAAAATAAATTTGAATAAAATAAATAATTATTTAAATAAAAATTCGGTTTTAAACTATAACTCAGTGTTTTTCACTAATCCTAAAAAATTGATAGTTTTCAAAAAAATACCAAAAAATTACCCTAAGATAATTTCGATATTCAGAATCCAAAAATGAAGTCCATTTTCAAAGATAAAATTTATAAAATTTATACAAGTTGGTGTTACTATTCATAACGACTACTTTGATTGGTTGTGTTGTTTTGGAACATGAAGTTGCGTACAACACACACTACTATATTAATGAAAGAGAAGTATACCGTAGAAGCTTAGGATGTTCCAATGATGTGGTTGAGTCACACCACTAATATTTTTTATTTAATTACTAATATATTTTTTATGTGTGATTAAAATCATTGTGAAATAATCTAACAACATAATGGATTAAGTTCCTTATATATATATAATTAATGTGAAGTAAAAACATTTTGTTTTAAATATAAATGCTTATTTCATAATATTTTGTAATAAATTATTAGGATTAGGTTATTTATTTATGGATCATTAATAATTATTTTTTAGTCAATTAATTTTATTTCTTGAATGATGAATGAGATGTAATATATTATCTTTATTGATGAGAAAATGGGTTTTTTCTAAATAAAAAGAGTTTCAGACACTATCAATTATTTGAATGGATTACAACATAGATTAAATGATACTAAATCATTTAATTAACTATTTAAAAAATTTATGGAATGTTCATTAAAAAATGGTAAATATAATTGAAAATGTTTTACAATTTATTTAAAAGGTCTTTAGGCCTTGAAGAATAATTTTATTTAAATAGTTTAATATTGTGTTGGTGTCAAATGATACATGGGTGTGAAAGCTCTCAAAATCACTATATTTTAATTAGTGGTGAATGAGAACATGTTGAATTTATTTTGCAACAAAATAATAGAAGAATAATCTATATAAAATAAAATTTTTATTAAAGATTAAAAATATAAGTCAAATTGGGGTATAGTCTCTAAAAATATTTAAACATTATTGAATTTAAATGTAAGGTACATAATTATAATATTTGGAAGTATTTAATTAAAATTTGGAATGACATTGTTACATTTAAAAAATATGTGAACATTATTTTATTCATAATGGGGAATAAAGAAGAATACTACGTAAATCTATATTAATTTCACATAAATTAAGCCATTGGATTATAAATTTTAATTTATGTAAATTATTTTATTAAAATATTTTGGGGTAATATTGAAAATAATATGACTCTTCAAGAATTTTCTTTCAATCAATTGTCATAACTAATAAAGGAATATTAGAAATGTGAAAATATTACTATAAAGAAGTTATGTGTAGGATAATATAACAATGAATAAAAATTCATTGAGAAATAGGGTGGAAAAATATTTAAAACATTTCTTAGACATACATATAATTTTAATATAAATATTATTTTACTGATGCTTTTAAAACTCGGAGACTATTTAGTTGAGGAAATGTTAGAGTAATCGTAGAGTCTCTATATAATCCACAAAGATTCAAAAAAAAGGAATACATTGATATATGTACATAAAATTTTTATAATAAAATATGATTGAGAAAAATTGATTTTGAATTGAATAAATATATATAAATTAAAAATTTCATATTCTATATCAACAATCACATGGGTCAAAAATGATAATGCTAAGAGTAATTTACAGATGGATAAAAAAATTTAGTGAAGGAATGAAAATAACTAAACAAAATTTGGGTTATGATATAATCATTTATTGGTTCTCCCATGATTTGTTTCAGCTTAATTCATGTGAAATGAAGATTTAGGGTCATTCTCTAATATGGTATGTGTAGATATATATTTAATTCATATAATATTTTATGGATTCATCATTATTGTAGAAATCATATCATATTTATATATATTTAAATATAATTTAAATCATCATGCTATAGTGAGGATTTCCTGAAAATATGGGGCTGATGTAGATGGATATTTTTGAGGGGATCATAAAATAATATACTATGACATGACACTATAGGATTTAAATTTATTTAAACATGGAGGAACAATTTCTGGTATCCAATTTGACAGTTTTTTATCATTGTATGAATTTTAATGACACCATAATAACATTGTTAATATCATTACATGTTGGAACAAGTGATTTTTGTTCTATAAATGAGGACATCAAATTGTTATTCAATGAAATATATAATATATTAATGATATGTATTAAATTTAATTTGGTGATATACAGATCAATATATGGAAGTTATGTTCATCAATTATGGTTGAAATTGAAAATATTAATTTTTTTACACATGAAATTATCATGGTCAATTGGATTAATTATAATTGATCATATCCATTATGTAAAGATAATTCATTTAGATATTAATTAAATACATACATAGAAGTTATAATTAAAGAATCATTATATTGATTAATCAAATAAATACTGATGGAAAAGAAGAAATTATGGGTTTAATTGATATATTTAGTTTTTCTTATAGAATCATATAAAGTTGTTGAATTATATTGAATATAATAGTTATGTCAAAGAAAAATGAAATATTCAATGGAAGAAAACTATTTCGATAATTATTCTTAACATAGAGATTCCTTGTTATACTATGATGTTCTTACTGAAATAATCATATAAACTCACTACTTTTGAGACAATCACATTAATCATGGAATAATTAGTTAAAAAAGGGTAGTTCGACATAAATAATAGTCCATATTTTTTTATTCTGGGATAATTAGTTTCTTATTCTGATATTTAAGATAATAACAGCAAAATAATATTAAAACCTTCATTTAATCAATGAGTACAAAAGATATGGTGTGACGCTTTTTTGAGTTTTGTGTGGTCGAAAAATATTGTTCATATGGGGGGAATTAACAAGGATTTACTACAACCCATATTTTTATCATCTAAAACAATGTGAAATAATGTATTTTAGTGAAATTTCATGTCATCATTTGTATGCACCATTTTCATGTCCAAATTTTATTAAACCTTATAAACTATTGTCATTGTTTCTAATTTATCTTCGAAATTTATGGTGTTTTTATTTTTATGTATGAAATGGATGGGGATGTATATTGAGTTAGTTAATATAAACGAGTGGAAAATATCATAAAATATTGATGGATTCTTTTGTAGCATAGTTTAATTTTTAAAGTATCATAGATCACCCTATACCCAACACAATTAATTATGAATAATACTCTAATTATAACCTAATGGTCATACAAACCAGTTGTAACACCCCAAGCTTCTACGGTATGCTTCTCAATGAATAATGTGATAGCGTGTGTTGTAAGCAACACCGAGTTCTAACACACCATAACCAATTAAACTAGCCGTTATGAATAGTAATATCTACTTTTTGAAACTATATATATTTTATATTTTAAAATGGACTTCATTTTTGGATTCGGAATATCGAATTTAGCCTAAGATGAAATTTTGGTACTTTTCGGATAACTTTCATATTTTGATGAATAGTGAAAATTACTAAATTTTTATTAAAAACAACTTTTTTAATCAGAATAATTAATAGTGATAAATTATTAATTTGAGTGGTTTTAAAGTATATATAGAATATATGTTTACCATTTAATATAATTTTGGTCATTGCACATAATTTTACAATTAAACCGAACAAAAACAAGTGTCAATCTTTTGATAGTTGTTATCTCTTAAAAACAGGCTTTTTGTTTTGACAGCGGGAATTAATTTTAAATTAATTTCTGCCACTTCTGTGTTTTGAATTTAGAAAAATGGATTCCATATTTGGAATCAGGATGTCAAAATTGTGTAAATAGGTAACTTTTATTTTTAGACATTTTGAATAATTACTGTGGTAAATATTTTATTTACCATGGTTAAGGGTAAATCTGGTAAATAAGGGTTAAAAAATAATATTATAATAATACTAAATTACCCTAAAACGTGTCCTATCCTTATTGGTTGATACATGTTCGACCATAGGCATCTTTGGGTCGATTTGGGGACCCCATGGTGCCACTTGTAGGTGATAGGGACACTTTTTTTAATTAAGTTAAAATGAATACAAAAATGACACAAGCATATATCTTTTAGAAAAACAATTTTTACATAGGGTTATATATGTTTTATTTTAGATTATAAATATTCATTTCAAATATAAAATTATTTCCTACATAAGGATATTTTATTTATAATTTTTATACATTAAATAATTTATTTTATTTATGACACAATGATGATGCAGTAATTACTAAAATAGTGAAAAATTAAATTAATTGATATTATAAATACCCAAATAAATATAATATGAAACTTTTAATGAATTAAACTAATTTTATAGGATAATATGATATATTAGTATTGATTTAATTTACTTTTTTCGAAGTAATTGATCTGTTATAAGTTTCAAAAAAATCAACTATTGAATAGTGTCAAAATTGACATAAAAGAGTTCTTAAAACAAATATTATATTATTAATTGATATTAAATTCCTAAAAATCTAAGGTTCGGCCAAGAGACTTATATCATGATAGGTTCATCATTAATGGACCACTTGGGGGACTCTTGGATGTATATAGTATGTTTATTAACCATATTATACAAAAATACAAAGAGACATTGTAAAAGTGAAACTAATTAACTTAGAGTTAATACTTAAATATAAGGTTAATATAAGTACCCAAACCTGTCTAACTTCTATTGGTTGAGTTGTTTTCGACCCATCCCCACCTTAACCTTTTAATAGTCAACTTTTGAGCCATTTGAAACTGATTATGAATTTATTATAAACTAATATCTCTAGCTTTTCCAAAGGTGCCCTTCACCCCTCTTATAAAAGGGCACTCCTCCTTATCATTTCTTCACACCTTCAAAGCCTTCTGGTTCGGCCAAACTCTGCCCAAATACTCTCCCAACTTTCTTCACTACATCCTAGAGGCCTTAGTTTGATCAGAAAGCCAACCTAAGGAGCCCTTTTGATCAAATCAAAAGGAAGAACCCGAAGAAGAGGTAATGATTTCACCACCCTTTTCCAAGTTCATTTCTTCTTCCACTTCTTCTTAATTTGTTGCTACCACTCTAAAATAATAACTCCAGTATCTCACATATACTGTGATGTTATTATAAATATGTTACAACCATATTCAGTATTCTATCCACCCTTTGAATAACATGTCACCATACGTGCGTACGTACGACTTACCGTCTCCACGTCGTGGTGTAATTGTTATTCAATAAATTATTATTTGGATGGGTATAATAATGATGTGTAACTCATGTAAATAATAAATATAACATTTTAATTATTCTGTATATATGATATAACATCCATTTATAAATTATTTTAATATCAAAAGAATGATATTGTCGCTCGTGCGTACGTACGGACTACCGTCTCCACGAACGCGATAAGATTCATTCTCCATCGTATCCATTCAAGTATAATGATCATTTGATGATTTAAAAATGATTTTTATGGACTTGATATCATTCTGGATATGAATAATATACAACCTATTCATTACAAACATGGCTTACGTAACAAAACATATAAAATAAAACAAGTAAGTTAACACCCGAAACAACGATAATACTAAGATATTATTATCAAATCAATATTAAAAGATCATATATGATATCATATTAGTATATATGATTCTTGTATAATTTAATAAAAATTATTCCACCATTATACATGAGATGAAATTACCCCAACCACGTAAAAGTACAAGTTAAGGGTTATTTCACAATCTCTTCATTATCCAAGGTTGTTTATACGTAATAATCTACTGGGATCTCGTTATCATCCACATCCATGTTTCTTCAAAATGTATTTCAAAACATTTTTACAATAATATGGGTTAAAGTCATTTATACCCTTGTTTTAGTTTTTATAAAAAGAATCTTTCCGTCGTTTTCAAAACAAGGTCTTTTTAACCTTTTCGATAGAATTAAGGTAAGAATGTTTTTTTTAACTTATACGGCGGGTGCGGTTATTTTCTGCCATTATAAAATATTCAAATATTTCCTTACAAGCTTATAAGAATATTTTCAAGAAAATGTTTTATTTTATATGGCTCTTAAATGATTTCAAAAATAGAAAGAGATATTTCTCTAAAAAGTGTTTTGATTTCATCTATGTCAACATCTTTTGATGGATTTTACGCTTATTTGAAGTTGATTTATTATGATACAAAACTTCTATATTGTATTGAAGGTTTTGTGATATGTTTGACTGTGGGTGTGCTATTTTTATACCATTCATAGTTTATATCATTTCGTATACTAGTTTTAATACGAATGTTTATGTTATGTTTAAACCATTTCATATGGGAATGCATTGGACTTAATATGTGACGGGTGGAGCCCGCTATAGTTCCCCGATGCATCGATAGGTCTCATGAGACAAACTAGTATCTTGGCACAAGGCCTTGGAAAAATCTTATTTGTAGTCTTGGCACGAGGCCTTGGCTATGTGGTTATGATAGTCTGGCATTATGCATTCCAACATTATGAAAGTGGTTATTAATATTGCATGTGATTATTCGATTAGCAGAATATCCATGTGAACAAGTAAATGGAATTATTTCATTTTACTTTTGCCATACTATGTTGAAGTTCAAGTTTAAAAGGCTTTTTTTAGTAATTCATTGTCTTAAATGTTTATGCTTATTTTTGAATGTTCTGCTATATTGTTATCCTTACTGGGCATTTGAGCTCACCCCTTTTCTATGTTTCATTTTTCCCAGGATGTGAAGAAGTAAGTTATGAATGACCTGCAGGGATATTATATGGGGATATGAGTGTGGTTTATGGAGAGAATATGTTGTTTTAGTAGTTTTTCATTTTATGATGTAATGTAAGACTTATGAATATATCTAGTGTTTCCAAGGCCACTAAACCAATCGGTCTTTCAGGATTTGAACTTTCTTGTGATCATGCCAATGTTATGTAATAATGCACCGACTCTGGGTAACTTGGGTCGGGGCGTTACAGTTGGTATCAGAAGAAGTTTAGTACAAACCATGGAAGCTAGATTTAGATAAACTCTGATTAGAGCACGTAGACCTAAGATGAACTTTGAGGATTAGTATAGCTGAACTTCCTAGAATTTTGGTATTGTAGAGATTTTGTGAGTTTTCCGAGCAATACACCTCTTTCTGGATACGATCAGGTAGAGGCGGCTCTGGCACAGATGTACCTAGGGGTAAAACCTGAAAACACCGCTTTGATCTAGACTCGAACGAGAACTGGTGCACAACAACGGGCCTTGCTGCACTCTTGGTTACGACACTCCCAGGGGAAATTCTTAGGATAACTCTCAATTTCTTGACAAATAATTTTGAAGGGATTATGAGTATATACTTCCTCAAAGAAAACATTCTTATGATTATGGATTATATCCATAAATAGTTCAATTTATGTTAAGTGTTTTATAAGTATGGGATTATATATTTTGATTCATAAACTGATCTAGTTTATGACATTGTTTAGAAATGGCTCCTAGTGGAAGAAATGGAAACCATATCAATGCACGCACTCCATGTAGGGATTTCCCTCCTGCTCAAGATAATTATAGTGGAGCTGGTGATGCAACTGGTGCCGATCAACTAATCACCATACTGGGACAACTCACTCAGGTTATGAATAATAACCTTACCCGTATGGAGCACCCTGATCCGCAGCATGGAGGATCAATGTTAGATCGATTCATGAGGCAACAACCACCAACGTTCAATGGGAGTACTAATCCCTTAGTAGCTGAGCAATGGATAAATTCCCTTGAGAAAATATTTCAGGCTTTGGGAAGTAGTGAAATGGAAAAAGTTATCATGGCAGTTTACCGCCTCACTGGGGATGCTGATCAATGGTGGTCATTGATTCAAAACATGAAGGAAGATGATGAAGTATCAAATATGGAATGGAGGGAGTTCAAAGATCTGTTTTTAAAAAAAATACTTTCCTCGCGACCATCGAGCAGATATGGAAAGGCAATTTCTGAGTCTGAGACAAAAGGAGGATGAGAATGTCACAAAGTATGAGGCTAACTTTACAAGGTTAGCAAGGTATGCTGGAGATTATATACGTAACCCAAGAAGTAATATTGATCGTTTCTTTGATGGGTTAAAACCATTTCTCCGTCGAGCATTAGTCTCACAATCCTTTTAATCGTATGAAGACATTGTATCATGTTCTATCAACACCGAAAAAGAATTCTCTAAGTCTTATGACTTTAAAGCAAAGCAAGAGAAGAAGAGACCTACTTATCAATCTGGGAATGGAAATAAAGGGAAGAAGGGAAAGGTTGAATATCCATATTTTGGTAAATGCGGGAAGAAACATCCTGGTACTTGCTTGAAGGGAATGGGAGTCTGTTACAAGTGTGGTGAAAAAGGCCACCAATCTCGTGATTGCATGGGGAAGAAGGAAGCTACCAACGTTCAGTGCTACAACTGCAGGGAGATGGGGCATTATGAAAATGCAAGTCCTAAGCATCAGGAGAACTTACCTCAGAAAAGGCCAAGGGATCAAGGCCAGGCTTATGCTATCACTACTGCTGAGGTAGACGCTCCGAAAGATGTGGTGGCCGGTAATTTAATGGTTTCCTCAAGTTTAGAAAATGCATTATTTGATTCTGGATCATCGCATTGTTTCATATCTTCCCAGTTTTCTAAGAAAATTACATATTTCTAATTTGATTTAATAAGGGAGTTGTTAGTTAAAACTCCAAAGGGAAGTATCATTGCCACAATGTTTTTTGAATCCGTCCCCATTAGAGCACATAAATGTTTGTTATCTGCTGATCTCATCGTCATACCTATGATTGAGTTTGATATAATCCACGGTATGTATTGGCTTTCGGACTATGATGCGAAGATTTATTGTAAGAAGAAAGAGGTTACAATTCTTGATGATAATGATAAGGAACACCTTATCTTTAGAGAAGAATCGTCACCAACTAGTTCTTATTTATATCCACCCCAGTAGCTCAACTTAATTCAATTATTGGGGAGGAAGAGAATGAAATAAATGTCGGTGAGGAAAGGAATGTTCAAATAGAGGATGTACCTGTTGTGAAAGAATTTGTAGATGTATTTCCGGAATATTTACCTGAACATCCTCCAGAACGAGAAGTTGATTTTTCCATTTATTTGATTCCTGGATCAAGGACTATATCGAAGACCCCTTATAGAATGGCCACTGTAGAATTAGTTGAACTAAAGAAACAACTAAAGGAATTGAGTAATAAAGGATTTATTCTCCCTAGTGTTTCTCCATGGGGAGCCCCTGTTCTTTTTGTTAAAAAAAAGATGGATCTATGAGGTTATGTATCGACTACAGGGAGATCAATGCTATAACGATAAAGAACAAGTATCCCCTACCTCGTATTAATGATTTATTTGACCAACTACATGGAGCTCAATACTTTTCAAAGATTGACCTTCGATCTGGATACCATCAGTTGTGTGTGAAGAAGGAAGACATTCCGAAGACAGCATTTCGAACCAGGTACTGGCATTACGAGTTTACCGTAATTCCGTTTGGATAGACTAATGCACCCTCTATATTCATGGATCTGATGAATAGAGTTTTCAAGGAGTATCTCAATGAATTTCTGGTGGTATTTATTGATGATATCTTGGTATACTCCAAAACCTATGAAGATCATGAAAATCACTTGCGCATTATCTTGAAGACTCTGAGGAGGCATGAATTATATGGGAAGTTTAGCAAGTGTGAATGCTGGCTTCAAGAGATTTCATTTCTTGTACATATTGTCTCTAAAGATGGAATCTCTGTTGATCCTTCTAAGACCAAGGCAATCCAAGAATGGCCAGCACCTACGAGTATAACTGAGGTACATAGTTTTATTGGTTTGGCAGGTTATTATCGACATTTCGTCTAGAATTTTGCCCGATTGGCTAACCCATTAACAAAGCTCACACGTAAAGGGGTTAAATTTGTTTGGACAAAAGAGTGTGAAGAATGTTTCAAAGAACTGAAGAGAAGATTAGTCAATGCTCCTCTATTTACTCTACCATCGGGGAATGATGGGATCGTTATTTATAGTGATGCATCAAAGAAAGGACATGGTTGTGTCCTTATGCAGAATGATAGAGTTATTGCCTATGCATCACGACAGTTGAAAATTCATGAACAAAACTATCCTACTCATGATCTCAAGTTAGAAGCTGTGATCTTTGCTTTGAAGAAATGGAGGCACTACCTCTATGGTGAAAAATGTGCGATTTATACTGATCACAAGAGTTTGAAGTATATTTTCTCACAAAAAGAACTCAACATGAGGCAAAGGAGATGGCTTGAATTACTAAAGGATTATGATTGCACGATACACTACCACCCGGGGAAAGCAAACAAGGTGGCAGATGCTTTGAGTAGAAAAGAGCATGGAGTTTTGAACAATATGAGAATTGAAAGGGATCCAATTTTCATGGATCTAGTGAAGATGGACATGGGAATAACCAGGGAAGGTGAAACATCAATTCTTTTTCAAATGGTTACCAAAACATCTTTACTAGAAAGGATTAAGAGTTCTCAGACCGATGATGAAGAATTTCAAAAGAAGATTAAAGCTGTGAATGATGGGAGATGGAGAGACTTTGTGTATGAAGATGGAATTTTGAAATTCGGGAAGAAACATTGTGATCCTGATTTACCTGATCTAAAAAGGGAATTGCTGGATGATGCTAATAGTTCCAATTTCTCTATACACCCTGGGAGCACCAAAATTTATAGAGATTTGAAGGAACATTTTTGGTGGGACAACATGAAGAGGGAGATTGCTGATTTTGTGTCAAGATGTATGGTTTGTCAACAAGTGAATGCTGGAAGGCAACAGCCTGGAAGAGTCATGCAACCTCTTCCCATACCGGAGTGGAAATGGGACAATATTACGATGGAATTTTGCATGGGGCTACCAAAGACTCCTAGAAGGAACGATGCAATATGGGTTATTGTTGATCGTCTTACCAAGTCAGCACATTTTCTTGCTATAAGAGAAGATCTACCCCTTGAACGTCTAGCAAGACTATATATTAATGAAGTTGTGAGACTTCATGAAGTACCCCTATCGATTGTTTCTGATCGTGATCCCCGTTTTACTTCAAGATTTTGGAAAAGTCTTGAGAAATCCCTAGATACTGAACTTCATTTGAGCACTTCTTACCACCCTCAGATAGATGGACAATCAGAACGGACTATTCAGACCTTAGAAGACATGTTGAGATCTTGCTCACTTGACTTTCAGGGTATGTGGGATCAATATTTACCACTGGTAGAATTTTCCTATAACCCTAGCTTCCATTCGAGTATACAAATGGCACCATATGAAGCATTATACAGAAAGAGATGTCGTACACAAACCTGTTGGGATGACGTTGGTGAAAGAAAACTTGTATGCCCAGAACTGGTGGAGGATACGGTGGAAAAGGTGAAAGTAATACAAAATCATATCAAAGCAGCTCAAAGTAGGCATAAGAGTTATGCCGATAATTGAAGGAAGGATTTGGAATTTCAAGTCGGTGATCATGTTTTCCTGAAGGTATCCCCATGGAAGGGAGTGATACGTTTTGGTAAGAAAGGTACATCGAGTCCCAGGTACATCGGACCTTTCGAAATTCTAGAACGAATTGGGGTTGTAGCTTACCGATTGGCAATGCCGCCAAGTCTCTCTAAAGTTCACGATGTGTTCCACGTATCTCTGTTGAGGAAATACATGCCTGACCCAATGCATGTACTCACCTATGAAGAATTAGAACTGTAACCCGATCTGTCTTATTGCGAAGAGTCCGTCAAGATTCTTGATATGAGAGAACAAGTGCTGAGAAACCGAACGACGCGTCTGGTAAAAGTTTTGTGGAGAAACCATAAGATGGAAGAGGCAACATGGGAACCCAAGGAACTTATGATGAAGAACCACCCGAGTCTTTTCATGTGGTAGTATTCTATAGATTTCGAGGATGAAATTATTTGAAGGAGGGGAGAATGTAACACCCCAAGCTTCTATGGTACGCTTCTCATTGAATAATGTGATAGCGTG
This sequence comes from Viscum album, assembly GCA_963277665.1. Taxonomy (NCBI): domain Eukaryota; kingdom Viridiplantae; phylum Streptophyta; class Magnoliopsida; order Santalales; family Viscaceae; genus Viscum; species Viscum album. Next base: position 1,386,981,152 of record OY728126.1, on the reverse strand, counting down.
TGTTGTACGCAACACCGAGTTCTAACACACCATAACCAATTAAACTAGCTGTTATGAATAGTAATACGTACTTTTTGAAACTATATATATTTTATATTTTAAAATGGGCTTCATTTTTGGATTTGGAATATCAAATTTATCCTAAGCTGAAATTTTGGTACTTTTCTGATAACTTTCATATTTTGATGAATAGTGAAAATTACTAAATTTTAAGTAAAAACAACTTTTTTAATCAAAAATAATTAATAGTGATAAATTATGAACTTGAGTGGTTTTAAAGTATATTTAGAATATATTTTTACCATTTAATATAATTTTGGTCATTGGACATAATTTTACAATTAAACCGAACATAAACAACTGTCAATCTTTTGATAGTTATTATCTCTTAAAAACACGCATTTTGTTTTGACAGCGGGAATTAATTTTAAATTAATATCTTCCACTTCTGTGTTTTGAATTTAGAAAAATGGATTCCATATTTGGAATCAGGATGTCCAAATTTTGTAAATAGTTAACTCTTATTTTTAGACATTTTGAATAATTACTGTGGGAAAATATTTTATTTACCATGGTTAAGGGTAAATTTGGTAAATAAGAGTTAACAAATAATATTATAATAATACTAAATTACCCTAAAACGTGTCCTAGCCTTATTGGTTGATACATGTTCGACCATAGGCATCTTTGGGTCGATTTTGGGACCCCATGGTGCCACTTGTAGGTGATAGGGAAAATGTTTTTAATTAAGTTAAAATGAATACAAAAATGACACAAGCATATATCTTTTAGAAAAAACAATTTTTACATAGGGTTATATATGTTGGATTTTAGATTATAAATATTCATTAGAAATATAAAAAGATTTAATACATAAGGATATTTTATTTATAATTTTTATACATTAAATAATTTATTTTATTTATGACACAATGATGATGCAATAATTAATAAAATAGTGAAAAATTAAATTAATTGATATTATAAATACCCAAATAAATACAATATGAAACTTTTAATGAATTAAACTAATTTTATAGGATAATATGATATATTAGGATTGATTTAATTTACTTTGTTCGAGGTAATCGATCTGTTATGAGTTTCAAAAAATCAACTATTGAATAGTGTCAAAATTGACATAAAAGAGTTTTTGAAAAAATATTATATTATTAATTAATATTAAATTCCTAAAAATCTAAGGCACGGCCAAGGGACTTATATCATGATAGTTTCATCATTAATGGACCACTTGGGGGTCGCATGGAAGTATATAGTAAGTTTATTAACCATATTATATAAAAATACAAAGAGACATTGTAAAAGTGAAACTAATTTACTTAGAGTTAATACATAAAGATAAGGTTAATATAAGTACCCAAACCTGTCTAAATTCTATTGGTTGAGTTTTTTTCGACCCATCCCCACCGTAACCTTTGAATAGTCAACTTTGGAGCGATTTGAAACCGATTATTAATTTATTATAAACTAATATCTCTAGATTTTCCAAAGGTCCCCCTCACCCCTCTTATAAAAGGGCACTCCTCCTTCTCATTTTTTCACACCTTCAAAGACTTTTGGTTAGGCCAGACTCTGCCAAATTACTCTCCCAACTTCCCTCACTACAACCTAGAGGCCTTTGTTTGATCATAAAGTCAACCTAAGGAGCCCTTTTGATCAAATCAAAAGGAAGAACCCGAAGAAGAGGTAATGATTTCACCACCCTTTTTCCAAGTTCATTTCTTCTTCCACTTCTTCTTCCTTTGTTGTTACCACTCTAAAATAATAACTCCAGTATCGCAAATATACTGTGATGTTATTATAAATATGGTACAACTATATTCAGTATTCTATCCACCCTTTGAATAACATGTCACCATACGTGCGTACGTACAGCTTACCGTCTTCACGTCGTGGTGTAATTGTTATTCAATATATTATTATTTGGATGGGTATAATAATGATGTGTTACTCATGTAAATAATAAATATAACATGTTAATTATTTTGTATATAAGATATAACATCCATTTATATATTATTTTAATATCAAAAGAATGATATTGTCACTCGTGCGTACGTACGGACTACCGTCTCCACGAACGCGATAAGATTCATTCTCCATCGTATCCATTCAAGTATAATTATCATTTGATGATTTAAAAATGATGTTTAAGGACTTTATATCATTATAGATATGAATAATATACAACCTATTGATTACAAAAATGGCTTACGTAACAAAACATATAAATGAAAACAAGTAAGTTAACACCCGAAACAACGATAATACTAAGATATTATTATCAAATCATTATTAAAAAATCATTTCTGATATCATATTAATATATATGACTCTTGTATAATTTAATAACAATTATTCCACCATTATACAGGAGTTTAACCTACCCCAACCAAGGAAAAGTACAAGGTAAGGGTTATTTCACAATCTCTTCATTATCCGAGGTTGTTTATACGTAATAATCTACTGGGATCTCGTTATCATCCACATCCATGTTTCTTCAAAATGTATTTCAAAACATTTTTACAATAATATGTGTTAAAGTCATTTATACACTTGTTTTACTTTTTATAAAAGGAATATTTCCGTCGTTTTCAAAACAAGGTCCTTTTAACCTTTTCGACAGAATTAAGGTAATAATGTTTTTTTAACTTATACGGCGGGTGCGGTTATTTTCTTCCATTATAAAATATTCAAAGCTTTCCTTACAATATTATAAGAATATTTTCAAGAAAATGTTTTATTTTATACGGCTCTTAAATGATTTCAAAAATAGAAAAAGATATTTCTCTAAAAAGTGTTTTGATTTCATCTATGTCAACATCCTTTGATGGATTTTACGCTTATTTGAAGTTGATTTATTATGATACAAAACTTCTATATTGTATTGAAGGTTTTGTGATATGTTTGATTGTGGATGTGCTATTTTTATACCATTCATAGTTTATAACATTTTGTATGCTAGTTTTAATATGAATGTTTATGTTATGTTTAAACCTTTTCATATGGGAATGCATTGGACTTAATATGTGACGGGTGGAGCCCACTATAGCTCCTCGATGCATCGGTAGGTCTCATGAGACAAACTAGTGTCTTGGCACAAGGCCTTCGAAAAATCTTATTTGTAGTCTTGGCACGAGGCCTTGGAAATGTGGTTATGATAGTCTGGCATTATGCATTCCGACATTATGAAAGTGGTTATTGATATTGCATGTGATTATTCGATTAGCAGAATATCCATGTGAAAAAGTAAATGGCATTATTTCATTTTACTTTTTCCATACTATGTTGAAGTTCAAGTTTAAAAGGCTTTTGTTTTTGTAATTCATTGCCTTAAATGTTTATGTTTATTTTTGAATGTTCCGCTATATTGTTATCCTTACTGGGCATTTGAGCTCACCCCTTTTCTATGATTCATTTTCCCAGGATTTGAAGAAATATGTTATGAATGACCTGCAGGGATATTATATGGGGATATGAGTGTGGTTTATGGAGACAATATGTTGTTGTAGTATTTTTTCATTTTATGATGTAATGTAAGACTTATGAATATATCTACTGTTTCCAAGGCTACTAAACCAATCGGTCTTTCAAGATTTTATCTTTCTTGTGATCATGCCAATGTTATGTAATAACGCACCGACTCTGGGTAACTAGGGTCGGGGCGTTACACCAGTATCATATCCCCAATGGAATTTTTATAATTTCAATCATTGAAATAAAATTGATAGATTTATGATAAATTTTGAATCATTAATTTGGTGTCCCATTATTAGTGTAAACAAATTTCATACACTAAAAATTGAGATCATTCATTAATTTTTAGGTTTATAGTTATGTTATTTTGTGATATATATATATATATTGGAAAATATTTGAGAATTTACAGTAATTATGTTTCGGATATGAGTAAGAACATTGAACTTTGAGGTATATAACAAAACCTCTAATTTGAATCAATGAATTGAATCCTTGAAATCATTTGAAGATAATTATTGGAAATCCATTTATTCAATGATATTTTGGATACTGCATCATGTTTAAATTCAAAATATTTCTATTATAACATATATATGGAAAAATATCCTAAATATTACATTTTTCCAAAATAGTTATTATAACATGTTTTTTCATGATGTGAAAGTGGGATTCATGACATGAATTATTTTGAGGTTCGAAAAATAAAATTTAGTATTAAGGAGATGTGTTTTTTCAATGGAACTCAACCTTTCGACATTACACTATGTGAAAGGGAATTAAATGTCCTATAATTCCCTAATGTTGTATGTTTTATTTGATTTAAGGTTTGTTGATTTATGTACAAACCTACAGCAAAAACAACTCTCCCTTGACCCAAGGATAACCGATGACCCTCCCTTTAGTGTTTTAGGGATTCCTTCATCAAGGGATTATCCCTAGATCACTCCTTTGATTTGTAATGATTTTTCTTCGAAATATGGTAGGTTCTACCTTTCTTCATGAGGTATATTGGATATGTTTACTCTCATTTATATTTTAAATGTGACAGTACGTGATATATTTGTTTATAATGATGTTTTCTAGGTTGTTGATTTGTGTAGTTGTATCTTGCCAACTTTGGTTGGGTGATGTTATTGCAGGAGTAGTAATCATGAACTATTTCTTTGATCCACCATTGTTTGAATAACATCAATGAACCTTTGGGGTAGGGGATTCACTTCTTCTATATTTATTTATGTTTAATTGCAGAGTTAGGGTGATTTAACACCATGGCTCACAACTAAATGGATATAATTAAATATATGAACCAGATTAAAGAATTGGTATCAATAATATGTGGCTGCTTTACACTATCATGCCAGTTTTCTTCTAGATATGTTATATAGTGTGATATATATGCGTATCAAGGATTATCATGATGTTCTAGATGTAAATTGGTAATGAAAAAAAATCTAGAAATAATTTTTTATTTAATTGGATAAAAGATAATGTGACATGTATAATGAATATTGTTGCTTCTATTGCTGTAATTTAATGTTAAAAATATTGATGCAGGTAAGCATGTTTAATGGAATTGTCTGATGAACCAAATTCATGTTTATTCTTGTAGATAAAACTATTAAAGTCATGTTAAATTAATTATTTAATAAGTTTTTAATAGCTTCTGATAGATTATTGTTAAGGTTGACCATAGTTCGAACCTATGAATAATGAATCGGTTGTGTGTTAATGATATTTTTTTTAGGTATCAATTTTGCCTCTTTCTTGAAATTATATATTTTCTTAAGATTTAGATTAGTAAAATCTCATTATGTGTGATGGTTGGATACCTTTTTTGGGATTAATTCCCATTTATATTTTTTCACTACAATTTGTGATGTGCTTTGAAGATGAGTCTTGTGGTTATGGTGGAATGAAGGCCAGAATGTGATGTGATAATTATATGGATCAGCCTAAAGGGATATTTTGGTGTGTAGGTATGGTATTCCCAGTGTTTATAGAAATAATTGAGGCCTTGAGTGGTGAGATTCATCGGTTTATTGTTTTGGGTGTCGGGGAGGACACTAGAGATGATTGAATGAGTTAAACTTGGATTATCCATTTAGATATAAGGGGATTATAGTTAAATCTATTGTTTTTTATCATCTGTACTTTCCCCTCATCTAGATTTATATGGTTATTCATAACCCCCTTCTAAAAGTGGTGAAGACGAACGAGGTATGACACATTCTTTCGGTGTCTAGCTTCTCAAAGATGGCAGGGTCTATTCTCTTTCTATACATGGATAATATTTGTCGGGTCATTCACCAAGTCACCATGTTGATCCCCTATTTTCATGGTAGTATATAGTATTTTCCAATAGTGCTTTTAAGTATGGAATGTAGTAATGTTGTGTAATGAATGAATATATAATTGTTTGAACCATGGGGGTTGGAGCAAGAAAGGATCAAATGATGAGGATGTGTTTCTGAGAAGCTCTAGGCCCAATTTGGTTATTCTTGTTGGGAATGGAACTTTTATAAATTTCAAATTAACCTTACTGTGGAATTTGATCATGATTAATTAATGTTTATAAAATCAATTAACCTAAAGTGAATTTAATGAAAAGCGGTAATTTAAAAAAATAAAGCTCGTTAAATGGTTGTCTGCTTATATGATACATAGTCGTAGTAATGCCACATGGGAGTCTGAGAGACATTAGATGTAGTTGATTCTAATAATATATTATTACCAAATTGTTGGGTGAGATAGATTATATCCAATAATATTTTTGTTTCAATACATTTCCCCACACTATCGATTAGGGTGACTTACACCATGGGGATTCTGCGCCCTATGGTTATTTCACTAATATTCTAGTGGGAGGATGGATGGTGACTACCACTATAGGCCCCAATATCTTTTATTTATAGTTACTTGTGATGGTATGCACGGTCATTCATAATCCCCTTATATGTGTGTAGATGGTTTTAAGGGCTTGTGGTTATTTAACACAAATATATTCTAGAAATAGTTTCAAATATACTATTATACCTATGACGTGTATAGGATGTGATGGATTGAGGGTCCTTAATGGATGTATATGGTGTAATGGATTGAGGTATAATACAGGGAATATGATACACGTTTTTCAAGATATGGTGGATCTTGATAACTACTTGGTCACTTTGGATACATTGAGTTGGTGGTATGATGCATGAGGTGCATGTTGACGAACGTGGTGCACATTTTGGTTGTAATGACCCAAACATTCATTAATGAAAATTCCTCTTGATCTAATTAAATATCGTATTATGGTTATATAAAAATATATCATTATTGGTTTTATGGTTCGGGATATTAAAATAATGTTATGAATTGTGTCCATTTCTAATATAGATGTTGAACAGTGATAACAAGATTTGTATAAATATAAGGCTTTAACAAATCCAATTTACTCTGAAAAAGGAAGTGATTGCCTCATCCAGTAGAAAATCCATGTACTAAGACCATTTGACAGAGCTCAAAAAAATGGTTGCATCATTGGTTTTTTCTCTGGACTAAGACCATGTCGAGCATGAAAATGTTATGCTTTAGCGGAACCAACTACGAGAGATGTGGAAGTAAATAAAGATTACTACGGAGGGATGTTATCCGAGCCACCCCAAAATTACGTAACCATCACGCTCCTTACCCTTCGGTCGTATGTGGCTGTTATAAGGGGTTATGTAAAAAACCCGAGCATAATGACTATGTATATTATTTTTGTATAAATAATGTGCATTTATTTTATTTTGGTTTCTTTGTAAATAGTATTAAGAGGAAAAATATTATTTTTAGTTAATATTAAAATAAGAAACCTATTTTGATGAATTAATGGATTTTTTAATTAAATAATATTTTAATAAATTATTATTATTATTATTAAAATATTTATTATTAAATATAAATGATCATATAATTTTATCAATGTAATGGTAATTTTTATTAATGTTTGAAATCCGTTTTTGTCAAAGCCCATGAATTTTCCATAAATGTATATTATTATTTTAAATGAATAAAATCACATATTTTAAAAACTATTTATATAAATTGAATATTATTTTTAGAATCAGGACATCGAAATTAACAAACGGTGATTTTTTCATAATTTTTTGAGATAGTCGATTTTTTGGGAAAAATTAAATACCATTAAAACATATAATGTGGTTTATGATATCATAATGACCCAATAGTGATGTAATAAAATAATAAAAACAATATTTTCTTCTAATATATGTTTTACCATTAAAATAATGTGACATTGGGTTTTTTTGATATATTTAAAAAGGCTTTAATAGACCTTTCAAAACTTAAAAACCATTTTGTCTCTTTAAATTGTTTTCCTTGAGAGTGTGACTCACCTCCACATAAGCCACACAATTATTTTAAGAAGTTCGGCCATTGGCCTTATAAAATATTATTTTCTACTCCACTTTGGAAAAAACCATGGGAAATTACCGTGGTATGGTTTGTGGGTTTGATTATTTTAATATGTGCTGTCTGAAACCTAAAAAATAAATAATTTCATCTCCTTTCTGATATAAACCCGCCCAAGCACCAATTTCCTCTTCATTGAAAGCCTTTTGAGTTAATACAACCATGACCTCCTCCCTATATAATCTTCCCATGGTTCCCCAAGAATGGATGAATTTTCTCTCAAGCCTCCCCCATTCTATTGGAAGCACACATCCATGTGAGAGATTTATTCCATTCTCATTTTGGCCAATTTTCATTAAGTTGTTATGCCCTATTGCTTCATTTAAAAATGTTTTGGTATGATTTCTCACCACATACATAAAGTATATTTGTGATTGGATGATGGTATACCCCTTTATATTTCATTAATTCATCCCATGTAAATCGGTTACCATGGCGAAATTCTGTGAGGGATTTATCTATCCTCTTTTACATCAAAGTCATTCTTAGGTATTATTTATCTAAATTCCATTACGTTGGTTGGGAAATGTATCCATATGACCCCATTACTGTCAATGTAATGTACATATGTTGATACACCATTTTCTATATCATCAGCCATTTTCATGAATTCTTATGTCACGTCGTTATACTGCCGAAATTGCACTGCATTTTTCCAAGCCAAGATCATTGTGTAGTGAATACCATACCCATGTCTCTATCATGGGTATTCATCTTTATGCACATATACCTATTGAATTAATATTTCAGGTATTTATTCCACATTAATATATCGTGTAATAACAAGTGATGTTGATTGATTCCATGTGTCACACTTGTGTATGAAATTAAATGTTTAATAAGGATGTGCCCTGGTTGCACTCCAATTCATTGGGTAATGTATTGTATCATGATAGATCATGTGGAATGTGTGTTGACACATGATAATTAAAATGCAACGAGGGTTTACTTTTTCTATATGTGCAATGAGGGTTTACTCACGCTCCATGTGCAATGAGCCTTGGATCATGCTAAATTCCATGTGAAGTGTTGTTGCCACATATCCATGATAAGATAATCAAGCCTTATCATGCCTTTATGTTCATGTTTCTCTAGAAATCTATTAACATGCCTATTGTCTAAACTGTATTTTATTCATCATTTTATTCCATGTTTATTCCGTTACTTGGCTTTATATCTCACTAATTTCTAATGCATGTCCTCATGCTATCCAATGAAATGCTATGTATGAGGGAATGTAGTGGTCATATAAAGAACGTTTTAAATAATGATGCATTATTTTAGGTTATATGTTGTTATTTTATGATCATATTCCTCAAAGACACTATAAATCTTGATCATCTATGTTGTATCAAGTGATTTTTATGTAATAAATCATTTCTAAGTATCTAATAAAGTGAAGGGTTGTTATAGTTGGTATCAGAGGATAGGTTTAGTTATTTTTTGGATTTGGATTAGAAAACCTTAGTGAAGACTTAAAGATAAGAATAAGTATAATGAAAAACATCCTTATGTTTTGATGAGTATAGAGGAAGTGGTTTATCAATAAAATATACCCCTTTCTAGATTCGATCAGGTAGAGGTTGCTCTGGCACATATGTATCCTAGCAGTTAAACCTGAAAACACCACTTTGAGATAGACTCGAACGAGAACTGGTGCACGACAATAGGCCTTACATCACTCTTGGTTACGACACTCCTGGGGGATATTATTTGGTAATTTTAAAAGCTTAGTGTGGACCCTTATTAAAGGAATTTAAAAAATTCCCCTAAGAATATATGAGAGATATTATATCATGAATAGCTTAGATCGAAGCCTATGGATTCAAAAGTTAAGCAAATGATAGTTATTTATAAGTCATCAATTTTTTACTTAGATTAAACATTATGCTTTACCCCTAACATTAATTTTATTCTAGCCAATGGCCAATAATAGGAGGACATGGGCTAATAACTGACGAGAATATAAATGTGATGATTGATCTAATTAGATCCCCAATCGGATGGGAGCCACAATCACGAACATTGTCACACTTCATTCTCATTTAACTAAAGCATTGAATGGAAACATGGGACAATTGGAACATTCACCCCCCGAAGAATGAACATGTCACTATCGAGATATTTATCAGATAAAGGCCTTCTACTTTTAATAGATCAATTGATCCCTCAATTGTCAAACAATGGATCCACTCCATTGAAAACATGTTCTCTATACTTAAATGTTCTGAACAAGAGAAGGTGCTTCTAGATGTTTATCGTATGGAGGGTGAAACTAATCAATGGTGGATTTTGATCAAAAATAAAACTCCTGAAGAGGAGATCAAGGTGTTGGAATGAAAAAATTTCTAGAAGATGTTTTATGAAAAATATTTTCTGCACACCCTCCGGCTTAAGAAGGAATGGGACTTTCTTCTCCTCAAGCAAAAAAGACAACGAATATGTCAGAGTGTACAAGGAAAACATCACATGTCTTGAATGATATGCCTCTGGCTTTGTCATTACCCTCTAATGAAAGGATGACTGCTTCATTTATAGCTATGAAGAAATTGTCTGATGTGACCTAATGGTCGAAATGGAAATCAGAGAATCTCAGGGGTATCATGGCGATAACATGTCTAAGGTGAAATACAATGTGGGCGGTATGTTGGATAAATCCAACGGTGCTAAGAAGATCCAGCACCCCACATAGAAAAGGTTCTCAAAGAAGCACCCTAGAAATTTCTTGAATGGGACATGAAAATTTTATAGGTTTGGAAGATAAGGACCCCAAGATATTAACTATAGACAAAAAAAACTTGCATTTGTAACAGAAGATAGGAATGCCCCATTCAAACCTCAACCTGTAGTTCATTGATAAAACTACAAAAAAACTAGGGCATCTTGGGAACCGGTGCCCTATACCAAAGGATTTCAGAGACAACCAATAACCTCCATGGTAAAAATGAAGTACCTTTTCCATCACTACTGCCGAAGTGAACCCCGACACTGAAGTGGTGACAAGTACACTAGTTATTCATTCAAGAATTGTGAATGTACTTTTTGATTCTGGATCAAAAAATTCGTTAATATCCTGAAAGTTTACTAGAACAATACTAGCACCACCACTAATCTGGGAAGTAAATATTTCAGGGAGTACGTCAAATGGGGCTCTAATTGTATCCTATGAATAAAACTTTTACCCTGTCATAATTGGTTGAATGAACTTCCTGGAGAACCTCATCATACTCCCTCTGGTGGAATTTGATGTAATTCTTGGCATGGGTTGTCTTTTTACCTAGACCCAACATAAATTTCCATTAGTGGTAAATCACTCTCCTTGTGAAGAACCGACCCCCCAATTCTATAAACGTGCAAGGAGGAAGATGAATCTCATTTTGCTCTATCATATCAAGCTTGGATATTACTTCCCTATGAGAACTTGTATCTGGCTCAAATGACCGAGTCTAATGAGGAAACCATCCTTGATTACAAGCGTATTGTGAGGGGATTCTCTGAAGTGTTTCAGAAGGAATTTTTTGGCCATCCTCCTAGAAGAGATATGGAATTATCAATTTATCTTATACCTGGGGAATTTGCAATATCCAAGACTCCATATATAATGGATATTGTGGAACTTGAGGAGATGAAGAAACAACTACAAAAGAATCTGGATAAAGGGTTTATATTCCCATGTTCTTCACCATGGGGTGCGCTAGACTTCTTCGTCATGAATAAAGATGGGTCAATGAGACTTTGCATTGATTATCGTGATCTTAACAAAATCACGATAAAGAACACGTATCCTCTTCCATGAATCGATGAATTATATGATCAACTATGTGGAGCACAATACTTCTCTATGGCGGATTTGCGGGTGGGATATTATCAAGTTGGGGTGATGAAGGATTATATTCCCAAGACTTTTTTTAGTATAATATTTGGGCACTAGAAATTCATAGTAATTCATTTCAGACACACTAATGCTCCAGAAATCATCATGGACTTGATGAATAGAGTCTTTTGGGATTACCTCAACAAATTTTTTATTGTCATTATAGATGATATTTAGATATACTCCAAAACCAAGGAGGATAATGAGAAGAAACTAAGAAATATACTAGAGACCTCGTAGAAGGAGAAGCTCTATGAAACGTACAAAAACTGTGATTTATAGTTGAATGGGGTCTCATTCTTGTTCCATATCATCACAAGAAATGGGATATCTATGGATCACTCCAAGACATATGATATTGAGGGATGGATGAGGCCAACATTGGTAATGGATATTTGTAGCTTCATGGTGTTAGTGAAATATTATTGCTGATTTATTAAATATTTCTCACAATTTTCCAACCCTCTGACCAAGAGAAATCGGAAGTGAGTAAAGTTTTCACGGAGTGATGAAATTGAAGAACGATTTACGGTGTTAAAAAGAAGGATTATCACTACACCCTTTCTCACGTTACCCATAATCAGAGAACTTTTTTTGGTATTCATTGATGGTTTGAAGATGTTTTTGCACTGTGTGTTGATGTAAAATGAAAAAGTCATTGCCTATGCTTCAAGGAAATTAACGATTTATGAGCAAAATTAACCAACATATGATCTAGAGTTGGCTGCATTGATCATCGAATAAAAAATTTGGTGGCCTTATCTCTTTTGGGAGAATTGTGAAATATATATGGACCTCGAAAGGCTCAAGTATATAATAACATAGAAAGAGTTGAACATGTGACAACGATGATGGTTTGATCTGATTAATGACTTTGACTACACAATCCATTACCACCATGGGAATGAGTACAATGTGGTTTATTCCCTATGTAGAAATGACCCAGAGATTGTAACACTAACGATAATTAAGAAGGATCCACTCTTCTTAGATTGGATGAATATGGACATGGGAATCATAAAAAGTGGACATCATTAATACTTTCACAAATGATTGTTCAAATGTATATATTGGAAAGGACAAAGGATTCTTGAAAGGATGATGTGGGAATTAAAAAGATAGTGGAAGCAATCAGAAAAGGGATATCCTCAGAGTTAAATTTTAATTAAGAGGGACATGTGAGATCTGGAAAAACACTATGTGTTCCATCAAGTCTGGAGCTGATGAAGGAACCATTGGATAATGCACATAGTTCCAATTTCTCAATTCCCACCGGAAACACATGGATGTATCAAGATCTCCGAGAGAATTATTGGGGGGATAATATGAAGAAGTAAAATAATAAGTATATATCAAAGTGCCTGGTGTGTCAGCAAGTGAAGTTAGAGAGCCAGAAGTATAAGCAGATGATGCAACCATTGCCCATACTAGCATGAAAATAGAAGAACCACACCATGGACTTTGTCACTAGACATTCGAAGACATCCAAAGTTAACAATGCAATCAAGGTTGTTGTGGATCATCTTACAAAGACTTCACACATTACTGCAATTTGGGAGGACTTTTTGTTGGATCAACTGGTACAGATATATATCAGGGATGATGTAAGGATACGTGAAGTACCACTATATATTGTATCCTATTGAGATACTAAATTCACCTCTATGTTTTGCAGGAGTCGTCAACATGCTCTAGATACTTAAATAAAGATCAGTTCATCCTATCTTTCTCAAACGGATGGCCAATCTAACATAACTATTCATACCCTGGAGGAAATGTTATGATTAGGTTTAATGGACTTCAAAGGAGGTTGGGACCATCATCTTCCATTGGTTAAATTCTTCTAAAATAATTGTTTCTACCCAAGCATCAGAATGAAACCTTATGAAGGCCTATATGGGAAGGGTTTCATAACACATGCATGTTGGGATGAAGTTAGTGAGAATAAGATTCTAGGACCATAAATGTTAGGATAAATGGTTGATATGGTGAAATTCATTCAGCAACTTATCAAGGAAGCCCATAGTCGAAAAAATGTTATGCATATTACTTTCAATGAGACATTGAGGTTAAATTTGGAGACATGTTATTTCTACGCATATCTCTATGGATGAATGGCATGAGGTTTGGAATGAAATGGAAGTTAAGTCCTATGTACAACATCCCCTTCGATATTCATTATCATGTTGGGGTTGTGGCTTATCGACTAGCAATTACACCTACCATGGCCAACATACAAGATGTATTTCATTTATCCCTATAAAGGAAGTACCTACCAGACCCTTCATATGTACTCTTTTCATAGGTAGTTCAGTTAAAATATGATCATTCATTTGTGAAGCAACTAGTGATGATCATAGATCATAGAGAAAAAGTTCTTCGAAATAATAAAATGCCCCCCATAATGGTGTTGTGGACAAACCACAAGATTCAAGAAGCATCGTGGGAATTAGAGGAAATGATGAAGGAGAGTTAACACATTTGTTTCAGTGTGGGAAAAGAAACTTTTGAGGGTGATATTTCTTAAGGGGGAAGATTGTAATGACCCAAACCATCATTAATAGAAATTACTATTAATCTAGTTTATTGTCTTATTATCATTATAAATAATGTGAACTTCATTTGTTTTAAGTTTCTAAATTTATTATATCATTATGAATTTTGACCATTACTAATATAGTCATTGTATAGTTATCACGTGATTAGTATAAATATATGGCTTTAATAAATCAAATTTACTCAGACAAAGGAAGCGATGGCCTCATCCAGAAGAAATTCTTCATATGAAGCCTATTTTTCGGAGCTCAAAATAGAGGTGGCGTCACTGAGCTTCGCTCCTGACCAAGCCCAAGCCAAGCATGAACATGTTATGCTTGAGTGGAATAGGAAATGGGAGAAGTGGAAGTTAATATATATTTCCACCCGAGCGATGTCATCCGAGCCACCCCATGATTCTATCACCATCGTGTACCTTACCCTTCGGTCTTATGCGGGTGTTATAAGGTGTTATGTAATAAGAACCTATCACTATGACCATGTACATTAATTTTTTATAATTATTTTCATTAATTTTATTATTTTTACTTTGTAAATTGTTTTTAAATCACAAATAGTATGTTTAGTTAATATTCAACTAATAAATCCATTTGGATGAATTAATGGATTTCTGAATTAAATAAAATTTTATTAAAATATTTTTATTTTTATTAAATTACTTTTTATTAAATATAAATGATCATATAATTTTATGAATGCACATGTAATTTTTATTATGGTTTCAAAGCAGTTTTTTCAAAACCCCTGACTTTTTTATAAATGTTTTTTTATTTTCAAAGTAAAAATTAACATATTTAGAAAATTATTTACATAATGTGAATATTATTTTTAGAATCAGAATGTTGAAATTATCCAGTGGTAAATTTATCATCATTTTCTAAGACAATAGAATTTTTCGGTTGAAATTCAATATCGAATAAATATATAATGCATTTGATGACATCATAATGACCCAATAGTGATGTAATAAAATAATATAAAAATTATTTTCTACCAATATATGTTTTTACATTATAATAATGGGATTTTTGGTTTTTTTGATTTATTTTAAAAATCTTTATATGACCCTACAAGGCTTATAAAACATTTTGTCTTTTAAAATTGTTTTCTTGGAGAGTATAACTCACCTCCGCAATAAAAACCCTATAATTTTATTAATTTCATCCATTGGCCTTATGGAATTTTTTTTTCACTCCCCTTTGGAAAAAAATGGGAAAAACTAGGGGTTGGTTTGTGGTTTTCAGTAGTTTAATATGAGGTGTCCAAAACCTAAATAATAATGAATTCCCTCTCCTTTTCTATACAAATCCACCAAACGTCCCACTTATGCATCACTCATAGTCTTCTGAGTTCTTTCAAACCCTTCCTTATTCTCTCTATAATCCTCCCAATGTGCCCCAAACTCCCAAAAATCCTCTCTCAAGCCTCTCCTAAGCATTTGGAAGCACACTCCCATTTAAGGGATTTCTTCATTTCTCATTTTTGGACAATTTTTTTTAAGTTGTTATGCCCTTTTTTAAATTAAAAATGTTGGGGTATGATTTATAACATCCCCAATACTATACTATTTATTATTGGATGATGGTATACCCCTTTCTCTATCATTAATTCCACCCATGTACACCTTTTACCATGAAAAAAATTCTATGATGGATTTCTCTCTCCTCTATTACATGCAAGTAATTATTTTGTATTATGCAACTATATTCCATTACATTTGATGGGACATGTATTCATATAACCCATTACATTCTATTTCATGTACATATAATGATACACCATTTTATGTATCATCAACCATTTTCATGAATCCTTATTTCATGCCGTTATATTTCCGAAATTGCACCATGTTTTTCCAAGCCCAGTTCATTTTTAGTGAATACCATACCCATGTCTCTATCAAGGGTATTCACCTTTATGAACTTATACCTATTGTCTGGTACTTTAATGTATTTTTTCACCATTACATAATAGTGTATTATCTTATTATGTTTATTGATTCTTTGTTATATGATACATGTGGGACACTTATTCATGAAATGAAATGATTAAGTCGGGTGCACCCTGATAGTGCTCCAATGCATTGGGAAATGTATATTCTCATGATACGTCATTTGTAATGAATTTTGACTCAATATTATTCAATTTAAATGAGGTTTTACTCATGATGTATCTGAAAATAGGGTTTACTCATGCTCCATGTACAGTGAGCCTTGGCTCATGTTATATTCTATCTTAAGTGTTGTTGAGACATTTCCATGTTATGATTATCATGCTTTATCTTGACATTATGTTCATGTTTCTCTTGTTTTATGTTGATATTCCTATTGTCTAACATGTATTGAATTATTCATGTTGTTCCATGTTTATTCCCTTACTTTTCTTTATAGCTCACCCTTTTCTTATTCATGTCCTCAGTTTATCCAATTCAATGCTATGTACGATGTAATATAGTGGCCATGTACATAATTTTTTAAATAAATAAGTTATATTTCATTTTTTATGTTGTTATGTAATAATACTAAGCCCCAAACACACTATACCTCTCTATATTCTATGTTTTATAAAGTCAATTTTATGTAATAAATCATGATTAAATGTGTAATAAAGTACAGGGATGTAATAGTGGTTCTTTTCCTCTGTGTATATGGGAATGCATTTTTGGAGAGAGATGATCAGACGTACGATGTTGGGGAAAAGTGGAACACTATTGGGGAAGTTTTTTCATGGTAATCATGATATTATTTATATATTATATACATTTTTATGCAACACATGGTGATATTTTCTTTTTTTAGGCTTTGAAAATATTTTACCTATTTAGGTTACAATTTAGTTTCACCAATTATTCACTATAATTTAGCATTATTTTTATATTTTTACAACATGATATAGAGTGGATATTAATGAGTATAAAATTATACTCCCCCAATGCTATAAAAACTTTTTTTACGTTACTTGGAGAAGGATGGGGATCTAGCTGGATACTACTAGCTTGGGGGTTTTGCAGGACCTTTTTGGTATTCATGGAAAATTTCGTTTTACTTTTTATTGGTAATTGTATTTTTCCATTCAATTCTATCAGTTATTAAATGAAATTAAAAATATTTACATCATGTTTATTTAATATTTTAGTATGATGAAGAGTTTTTTTGCTTCTATCTTATCTATCTCCTCCGAATGTTTTATCAAGGATGGTAATGCATCTCATTTGATTGTTTTCTCTAACCATAATTCTATTTACCATCCTATGGATTACTAGAGGAGGGAATAAAAGGTTATTATCTGTCTTATAACATTACCATCCTTGTAGGGTCACATTTTGTGGGGATGTGTCGTGAAAAAATGGTATCAAGTGTTTTGATGATGGATATGATGGTGTTATAGTTAAGAATATTAAGTGTTGGGTGGGTTGATTGGGAAATGGTTTTAGCTATGTTTAGCAGGAACAATAATCATGGGAAACCAACAAAGACAAGAGTATTTAGAACCCTAATTGATATGTTGTGTGGACATTTATACTTACATTGGCTACTAAAAAAATTGATATCAGTTGCAAGGTAGAGTCCTAAGAATGGATCATGAATCATTCTTCTTTGCACATGTTTTTTAAATGGAAGACATTATTATAGGTTAACCTAAAAATAATATATAATAAAATTAATTAATACTATTTATTCCATATTCTAGGTTTAGGAACCCTAATTGTTTTTAATTTTTTGTGTCTATGGATCCATGTAAGCATCCTCGTTAAGTTAACATAGAAGATGTTCAGTAGGCGGTGCCAGTAGATCACCATCTATTAGAGGATGATGATGAAGATAGATGTATGAATGCATTCTGAGTATATTAGAGCTAGTGTATGTAGAAGTACCGGGATCCATTTTAGATACATGTATTTATGACTGGTTGGATTTGGGTAAGATAGCCTTAAGTTATATTTTATCACAAACAGAGCACTGGGTATCGATGGTATTGATGATGCTTCGTGGAACAACAATAAAGTGGGGGTTCTTATTCATTGGGGATTGCGATAAGTCAACAATGTTGTGGAAGATTCTCTAAGATAATTTCATACCTATGTTTATTTCTACGACCGTGATTTTTTCCTGTCATTAGTAGATGGTTACCTTTCAGCAAGGGATCCCCAGTGTGTGAGAGTTCAAGATTCTTTTCAGGAACCTTCTATGAAATGATTCAAATATATTTCCCAATTAAGAGGCCAGGTAAAAGGGTTTTGAGGAGTATTTGATCCCAATGATCTAGAATTTGGTCACTTCATTAATGATGAATATATATCTCAAGGAGATGTATATAGAAGTTTTCATCAAGATAAAGTAATCTAGAACAATGTCATTGTGAGAGGGGAGTTGTTAGGTTTTCACATGTGGTAGAGTTATGGTCTGGGGTTCTTGATTTTTAGAAAATATGTTCTTCTATTCAGATTTGTGTAGGTGTCCTCCTTCGATACCTTATTTCTCAATCGGAATAGGATATTAGGCATATGTTATGAGATCTTGATTTTATTTTTCATGTGGAGGACTAGGATATTTGTAGCAAGAGTGCCCGACCTTTTTGAACATTCAGGGTGAGTCAGGTGTTCCTCTTACGGTTCCTCCATTGAGGATGTTCCAGCTGAGGATGTTGAACTAGGTTGTACCAATTTTTTATCTACAGATATCATATGTGGTTTCCAAAGTACTACCTTTGGATTCTAGACATCCTTAGAGTGATGAGAAGCACTATAGTTGTGGTTTCTAGTAGGGTCAGAGAGGTTGTGGAGCAGGTCCTAGTTAGCTGAATGCATTTTCATTGCCAGAGCCAGGTGGGCCAGATGTTGTTCAAGGTACCCATTGCCTGTTTTCTACTTAGATTAATGCAATATTTGATTTATGAGTGATTCAATCCTTCACATAACCTAATTTCATCCATGGTTTGGTAAATGATGTAGAGAGGCTTCTAGTGCCATTATCATTGACAAGGCCAACTAGTGGATGAGCTGACAATTTTCAAGTATATAATGATTGGGGGCTAGTGTTAGTGTATCCCCACACTTGGTTATATTTCCAATGTTAATGGATATAACCATATAATTGCATCCTTCACATGGATTGGTTGTATTCGGTGCATGATATCCTAGATTTTGTCAATAAGAAGGTGGTGTTATTTGATGTAATTGGAGATCCAGTTGTGATTTTTTTAGCAGAAACCCTTAGATGTGTATGAGGTGTGTTCTATCATTTTCATTCTAAATGACCGAGATAATGCTGAGTTCATTATTGGTTCATAAATTTTTTTCCCATTCTTCATATTAGATTATTCTATCATCATTCCAGAAGAGGTTTTAGCATTACCTTCTTAATGAGAGATTAAATTTGGTATAAAACTATAGATAGGAATGTATCATATCTTGGTGGATTTATTTGGGATGATGCCTTTGGAGTTGTGAGAGCAACGTATAAAGCTCAATTGTCTATTGCGGTGTGTTTTAATTTGACCAAGCATGTCATTCTGGGGTCCCCTAGTTTTGTTCGTGAAGATTGTTGATGACTGTTTGTGGTTTTATATAAATTATTATCACTTTAACCAAGTGAAAGTGAATAACCACTATCATCATTCGTTCATTGATGATTTATTTGATAAATTTGAGAGAAAAATTTCATTCTCAGAGATCAATTTCTATTCAGGATATCATAATATATGGGTGAAGGATGAAGATAGCCAAAATACTTCTTTTTTTGTCATCATGGGAATTATGTGTTTGTTGTGATTCTGTTGAGTGTGATGAATGTTCCAGATGTGCACATGGGTCTGAGGAATTCTATGTTTCATGAGTTCCTTGATATGTTTATGTAGGTCTTCATCAATAACATCCTTTTGTACTCTGTGTACGATGAGGGGCATATAGTGAATCTGTTTCCTATTTTGGGAGTTCTTTACCATGTAAATATGTTTGCGATGTTGTCAAAGATAGCGTTTCTGGGTCCGGAAGTATGTTTCTTGGGGCATGATTTATCCCATTATGGATTATCTAGGGATCCATCAATGATAAGAGGCGTTCTGTCGTGGGAATCTCTTAAGATAGTTGAATCTGTGAAATGTTTTTTTGTACATATAGACTATTATAGGTGGTTCAATGCTGATTTCTCTTGAGTTTTGACTCCACTAACATTTATTACCAGAATGTATTAGGAATTCATGTGTACATTTTAGTGTGAGACAATTTTTGTATATCTGATGCTAATGTTGGTCAGTTGTACAGAACATTCTCTCCTAGAAGAAATAGATCTGATATTTTTTGTGATGCTTCACGTCTAGTGTTGGGATGTGTTGTAATGATGTAGATAATGAAAATTTTTTATGGGTCTTGATTATTTCTCCCAGATGAGAATAACTATTAAACCACCAATCTCTACTTTGAAGAAGTGGTTTTTCCCTGATGTTGTGGAGGCATTACCTCATTAGTGAGTGTTTTGTGGTCTTCACTAATCATAAGATCCAGAATTTTTTTTCTCCCAGCTTGACATGAACTTGTGACATTGGTGTTGTATAAACATCTTATAGGATTTCTGATTATAAATTATCTAGACATTTGGAAAGGGAGATGTTTTGGATAATGAATTGAGTTGGAATTTGATTAGTGCTATTGTGCATGATTATGTTGATTCCTAGTAGGTGATTAGAGAACTATCAGCATTACATCTATATGTGGGATATGTTTGGGGAATATGTTATATTTATTGGATGATGGATGTAACTATATGAAAAGACATGATATCTCAACATTACATCAACCATTTTTGTGTTTTTAAATAATAAAGTTCCCAAAGGTTTCTAGGAAGAAGTATGTAGATGTTCGATTAAGTAAAATACATGATGCGGGGATTACACATTGTGTAACTATATGAAAAGACATGATATCTAGTTTAATAGGTTGTTTTATGGCATGAATGATAGATTCATGGCATGAAATTTTTCAGAGTTAAAAAAAATAATGCATTGATTCTATGCATTTTTTCGGAATAACTCAACCTTGATGCATTACACAACGTTAAAGGGGTTACACAAGGTTTAATTCCCTGATGGAATATGTTTTATGTGTTTTACAACATGTCATTTTTTTCAAAATCTCTAGCAGCAACAGAACTCCCTCAACCTTAGGCAACCCGATGACCCACCTTCATTGTTTTGGGGATTCCCTCTACAATGAGTGATCCATGTCTCCCACCTCCAATCCTTATACATTCAGCTTCGATATAAGGTATGATCTTCCTCCATTCATGAGTTTTCTTTGATCAATTTCCTCCTTTTTCTATTTTCCATGCAATGTTTCATGATATCCATGTTTCTAGTACTATTTTTTGGGATGTTGGTTGGTGCATTTGTGTCATGGAATCCATGAGTGGATGCATTTGTCATAGGAGAGGTGATCATGATCTATTTCATTGATCTATTTTTTCAAGAAAATAAATTTTCATATGAGGTAGTGGATTCTCTACCACTCTATTTATATACATACAATTATAGAGTTATCATGATTTAACCCAATGGAATATAATTAAGTTTTACTAATTAAATATATGAACTAGATTAAGGAATTATAATCGATCGTATGTTGTTTTTTAAACTGGGATAATAGTTTTGCACTCGATTGTAATGATTGTATGATATATATGCATTTATTTTTTTAGAATGATGTTTTTAATGGAATTTGGTAATGAATGTAAATATAGAATTAATTTTTTAATTATTTGGTTAATTTTATATAGGCATGATTAATGAATATGGTTGTTGTTGTTATAATTTCATGTTAATCAAATTTATGAAAGTAAGATTATTTATTAAAATTGGATGATGTACCTGAAACATGTTGATACTTGTGGATAAAAGTATTAAAGTCTTTAAAATTAATTTTTGAATTAACTGGCTGATCTCTTGTGATATCGTGTTGTTTAGGTTTACTGTTATTGAATCTTGTTAATAATGAATCAGTTAATTCAAAATGCAATAAGAACTGACAATGTTTAAAATATAATTCCTTGTAGGGACTGAGTTTTCCAATTTCTTGTAAAGGCATGTTTCCATTTGATTTGGATCCATGGGATCTCATTGTGTATGATGGATAAATTCCTTTTTTAGGGTTGAGAGACCATTTGTAGGTTTATTCAATCTTCATGTTTTTTACTATAGATACGATACTTTTGTTTATGGGGAGAGGGAGGCCCAGATGTGATTTGAGACTGGATGGTTTATCTTGGAGGGATGTTGAGGTATGTAGTGCATTGAGGCCCAGATGTTGTGGCATCAGTTTATTCCATGAGTAGTGAGATGCATCAGTTTATGGACATGTGTGTGAGGGAGGACACACTAGTGCAGAAAACATTTTTTACGTCGGTTATTTTTTATTATTTACGTCGGTTTTTAGGCGACGTTATTACGGACGATGTTATAAATAACGTTTTTTACGTCGGTTATTTAAAACCCGACGTAATATCCCTAACATCACGGTGGTTATCACGTCGGTTCATATAATAACTGACGTGATAAATATGCGCGGGGGGGCTTTCTCACGTCGGTTATTCCCTAAACCGACGTGATAAAACGCCTGGGATATCGTTTATCACGTCGGTTATGTCATAACCGACGTGATAAACCCTTCCCCTGGCCTATTATCACGTCGGTTTCTTAAATAACCGACGTGATAAAAAGGCCTGGGAAACATTTTAGCACGTCGGTTATCCAATAACCGACGTGTTAATCGATTCCCCGGCCTTTTAGCACGTCGGTTATATTAAGAACCGACGTGATAAAAGCCCCGGGAACAGTTTATCACGTCGGTTCTAGAAAAACCCGACGTGATAAACCCCTACCGATTTATTTACCACGGCGGTTATAAAATAACCGACGTGAAAGAAATTTTTTTTTAAATAATTGCACTGCTCTCACCAAAAAGCAACCAGAAACCAAACAAAAATAACCATGCCAGCAATCCCCCAAGTCCCAACTGAACCCCACCCTCATCTATACCCACCTAACAACCTGGCCAGCCCTCCCCCACCACATTGGAGCACCACCTCAACCCTTGGACACCCCCACCCCTTGGACAGCCCCCCCCCCCACCCTCATTTACACCCCCACGACCCCTAGTACAGCCTCAAACACCCATTGGACACCCTACACCCCTTGGACACCCCCCACCCCTTGGACAGCCCCCCCACCCTCATTTACACCCCCAAGACCCCTAGTACAGCCTCAAACACCCATTGGACACCCCCCCCCCACACCTTGACAGCCCTCCCAGACCCCTTGGACACCCCCCCGACCCCTGGACACCCCCCCCCCCCCGAGCCCTTGGACAGCCCCAAACACCCCTTGGACACCCCTCCCATATCCCTTGGACACCCCTCCCACCCCTTGGACACCCCCCACCCCTTGGACAGCACCCCCACCCTCATTTACACCCAATCGGCCCCTTGGACAGAACTCCCAGACACCTTGGACACCACTCCCATATCCCTTGGACACCCCCCACCCCTTGGACACCCCCCACCCCTTGGACAGCCCCCCCCCCCCCCCCACCCTCATTTACACCCAACCGGCCCCTTGGACAGAACCCCCACCTCATTTACACCCCCCCGACCCCTAGGACAGCCCCAAACACACCTTGGACACCCCTCCCATATCCCTTGGACACCCCCCAAACACCCACCCACCCCCTTGGAACCTCTCCCCCCATACCAAAATCCAGACCAGAAAAACCATCAACAGTAGACCAAAACAAGAAGTAGAGAAAAATTAAACATTCACTTATATAACATTCAAAAATTACACGGTCAACTTCAAAAAAAACTAAATCCAACCTAAACGACTACGAAATACACAATTACATTGACAATATTCAAAATTACATTTTACATTACAAACAACTAAAAGTCAATCAAACCTGTAAAATAATTTGACCACTCCACTTGTAAGTGTTTGATATCTTCAGCAGTAAAGGGTTGAGGGTCATCAAAAAGCTACAAAGGAAAAGGATAGTAGTCAACGTGTATAATGAATAAATCAAATTGAAATATTATGAGAAAGAGGAAATCTTACCAGGTCAAAACTCAGAACTGTCCCAGTTGTTATTATTTCATACATAAATCTTAACATGTAATATCCGCATTCGATGATGCCTTGTTGCTCATGACATTTCTGTTTGAATGAGTGTAAATTAAATATATTATTTTTATGTAATAAATCAAAATGTACAAATTATAAATGGATATTTACCTTCGCATGTACATATTTGATCTTGAAATTCCTTTTCTTTGCGCTTTTTCGAAAGTGGACCCATGCCCTGTTAGAAAATAATACGAATGGGGTAAATTTAAAATTCATTATAATATATAAAACTATTTTGAAATTGAAACATACGTTTCCAATATATTCTTAAAACTTTCTCGCACATCATCATGGAGAGAGCATATCCAATAAAGTGTTTTCTCCCTAGGGCAAAAAACCCCTAACATCCAATGATCCCTGATAAAAGGAAATTTAACGTTAGTGGTTTTTTATGTTAAAAGATAATTAACTCTTTGAGAGGGATGTGTTTCATACCTCTCACAAAAAGGCATCATCCAACACTGTGTGATTACATTCTTTTCAAATCTATCAGCAATATAAAGCATTCTTTGTTCCTCATCCAATGCACATGCTTCAGGGGAAATCAATTGTGGGTCCACGAATCCGTATACATCTGTCAGCTCATTCCTCTCACAAATAATATACAGATACCTAATACAAAGCAGACATAAGTATACATTTTTAATAAATATAACGCAAGGAAAAGGTGTTAAGACATACATGATAAAAATTTGCACCACGTTGATGCCCAACTTATCTCCAGTGACAAACTCCATGATATCAGTTTTCATAATCCCCACACATAGTTCACGTCCACAGACATGAGCTTCCATTGTAAAGTCATAATGATTCGCCAACAAATTTGAATATCTTGACAATTTGTCAAGACTGCTAGTATCTGCATCTGATGTCATAGCTATCTGTCTTTGTTGTTGTCTATACAATATTTCTTTACCTTTGAAGTATTCCTGTAAAAATAAATTGAAAAATATATTAGTTTTCAAATGATAAAACATTAATAAAAATATAAAATAAAAGATATAACATCCATATCTCTATGGTAATGAGTCGAAGAAGTCTGGATGGCCAAAGTAAAAAATGGCCGATACTATGTCCAACTGTCGTCACCTCATCTGTAGGTAATGGTATCCGAGCTGATCTATCTATAATATCCTGTACAGTGACCCTCTGATTATCTACCTCTAACTGTTGATGATGAACTATATCTCCTATACAATATACCATCCCATATGCAACTATATGATGTTGAGGATCATCAACATACAACTCACAATAAGTAGGTAGCTGTGGCGGAGGAGGAGGATCAAAAATGGGGTCCGCAGGCTGAGGTGGGAGAGTGGGAGCTACTGGGAGAGGTGGAGTGGGAGCTGCACCCTAAAATTGTCTTTGCAAGTCTGCAAACATTAACTGCACCGATGCTCTAATCTTGTCCTCCATTGTCGCATTAATATTATGGACTTCAGCCTCCAAGGATTCTATTTTTTTTATAAACTCCCTCAACGGTAGAAGTTGAGGAACGTGGCAACACTTTTCTTACCGATACACCTGCCGGATATCCTCTTACACGGCCAGGATGTTCGGGCTTTCCCAATGCCACAGATAAAATATCTTCCCTCCCAGATGGTGTAAATGTCCCCTGTGAACTATGCTCCTCAAGAGAGTCCTGTAATAATTAATTGAACATTTCTATAATGATTGGAAATATATGACGAAAATAGTAAAGTTAAATAAATAAAATAGATATCTTACAATCCTCTCAACTACGAGTCTCGATTCTTCCGAAAGATATTGTCCTTTTTTGCCCTTCCGAGATCTTCTCCATTTCTCATGTCTAGATGGAGGGGATGGAGGGGCCACCTCTCCAGAGCTTGAAGACTCAGCTCTTAGTTGTTGAAATTTTTCTGCCATCATTTGTTCTTCCAATAATGCATACCCTCCCCAAGATAAACTATGAGGGTATACATTTTTAGATTGGATCTCTTGATGAGCTTTCCTTGTTTGCTGTAAATTAAGAATAAGTAATCATTAACAAAACAATAATAAGATCATTTATATAAGAAAGCTTATAAAAGTTTACATTGCCCTTACCAAAAATGATTCTTTTCTTCTACTTTCAAAAAATTGTCTCCATGTGTCTTCATCTATAAAAGGATATATAAGACATGGATTCTCACGACTCCTATGACCATAAATGAAATCAGATGAGAGGGTTGATTTGAAATCCCTCCATCTCCTAGCAGCCAACGATAAGCATTTCTTCCTGACTCCTCCAGTGTCAGGAATATCAAATGTCATCTGATAAAAAAGAGGTTAAAAATGTTATATATACTAGAAACATTTAAAGAACAGTCAAACAATAGCAAAAGATCTTACCAAAATGGTCTCCCACAGCTGAGAAATTATCGCCTTATCCACACTTCTCCAATCATCATAGAGAATGCTTACTTTGCTCTTAGCCTGAGTTGCTACAAAACCCTTAAAATCTTTAGCATTTGGACCTCTAGGAAGATCATCATCATCAAACTCCACGACTATCCTCTCCTCCTTCGTACGGGCAAGTGATAATTTTGGTAAACGTGTGCACCCACGCTTACCAAACTTTGAACTCTTTTTCGTAATAGGAGCATGTGAATGTTCCTCCCCAGATGTATGACCAATATGCTCATCTCCAGAATCATGTGGCTGATCAACTGATTGATCTGTCATTTTCCTTCAAATCAAAAAAACAAACATTAGTTCACAAATAGAAAATTGTACTAAATTACATAATAGTAAACATTGGTAATATGGTAAGCATGTTAAACAATGATAAACATGGTAAAAACATGCAAAAGGTTGCCAAGGAGTTGGCCCAAGAAAGCTGAAAAGTGGACTCACTGAGTCCACCGGTCCGCCGGTGTGAGATCACCGGCCAGCCGGAGGACCCAGGCAGTAGACTTGCCCACTGCCTGGTGCCACCGGCCGGCCGCTGGCTCACCACCGGCCGGCCGCTGGCTTAACATCGGCCGGCCGCTGGTGATCCAGACAGAGAGGAAGGCTCTCTGTCTGGTCCACCGGCCGGCCGGGGGTGATCCAGCGGCCGGCCAGTGGACCAGACAGAGCTTTGTTCTGGACCACCGGCCAACCGGTGATCCACCACCTGCCGGCCGGTGCACCCAGGACTTCTCCTCTTTACGGTTTTTATTGTTTTATCGTTTTGGTTTGATACATGTTTTAATAAGTATAAAATTTACAGTATCTAACATTATATGAAAAAACTAAATGTAAACAAGAAATAAACTTGTGTTACCTGTAATTTTAGGAATGTACAGTTGGGTTGTTTTCCCAAATTCCTTCGTCGTGATCGTTCATTATGGCACAAACCATGTCTTCAACATACTCATCATTATGTTCTGTTAATCTTTCCATGGAAGTAGGGATCTCACATAAATCAGCATCTTCATCAAATTCATCCTCACCAACATATTGGTTTTTCCCTTGTAAAACAACAGCCCACTGCATATCTGATTGATCTACTACATAGAAAATTTGTTTGGCATGTGTTTCCATTATAAAAGAATCAGCTGTGTCTTCCAATCTATTCAGATTAACAAGTGTCATTCCAAATTCATCGTGTCTGACACTGTTGTTACCGATAAACCATTTACAGTTAAAAACGGGAACATTAATTTTAAAGTAATCAGCCTCCCATATGTCTTCAATCACTCCATAATATGCACTTGATGCCGAAATTCGGTTTCTGTCCTTAGCACTCGAAAAATGCATTGCTTCTGCAAACACCAATACACCACTATTCTGAACTGCATTTCTGTTGTCCTGAGCTTTCGTATGACATGTATAGCCATTGATGTCATAAGCAGACCATGTTATCACATTTAAAGATGGATCACCCACTATCCATTTTAATGTCTCTGATACATCTGATCTACCAAGCAAGGTCTTTTTAAACCATGGCAAAAAAGTTTTGTTGTGCTCATTCAAAATCCACATTTCTTTCTTCTTTGGATGACATTGTTTCAACTCATTAATATGCAATGTGATATACGGTTGAACATCAGCTATGTTATTCAAGATGTATGATTCTAACTTCTTCATATGTTCAGCTGACAGTGATTTGACTTTCAAGCCACGAATCCCCTTTCCCTCATTATTAACCCGTTCATGGCGAGATGGAGGCAAACCTATGTGTTGCGTTGTAGCCAAGTAGCTCGTACAAAACTCTGCTACCTCCTCCGAAATATACTTTTCAATAATGGAGGCTTCAGGTCGATATGGATTTTTAACATATCCCTTTAATATTTTCATATACCTTTCAAAAGGATACATCCAACGAAGATATACAGGTCCACAAAGCCTTATTTCTCGAACCAGATGAATCATTAAATGCACCATCATATCAAAAAAAGTTGGAGGAAAATACATTTCCAAATGACAAAGTATAAAAATTGCATCCTTTTCCAAAATGTTCAAAGCATTCACATCAATCGCCTTGTTGCAAATTGAATTGAAAAAAAAAACACAACCTCATTATAGTCTTTCTAACACGGATGGGCAATATTCCACGCAGTGCAACTGGTAGAATTTGTTGCATCATGACGTGACAATCATGTGATTTCATACCTATCAACTTCAAGTCTTTCAATGAGACAAAATTTTTTACATTTGAAGAATAACCTTGAGGCACTTTGATATCATGAAGACACTGACAGAAGCTACTTTTCTCCCTCTTCGATAATGTATGAAAATCCCGGGGAAGAAATGTTCGTCTTCCTTTAGGAGTGGGAGCTAACTCCAAACGTATTCCCATTGACAGCAGGTCTAACCTTGCATTCAACCCATCTTTTGTCTTTCCTTTAATATCTAGCAATGTTCCAATCAAAGAATCACAAATATTCTTCTCCACGTGCATGACATCAATATTATGTCTGACTTCATGATACCTCCAATATGGTAGCTCAAAAAATATTGACCTTTTCTTCCAAATATGTCTATCATTACCAGATTTCTGTGTCTTTCCCAATGTCACATCAAGGTTTTTCACCCTCTCAAAATACAATTCTGGGGATAAAGGTTGAGGAGCAGTATCAAATTCTTGTGATCCATTGAATGCCTTTTTTAGTCTTCTATAAGGGTGATCCATAGGCAAAAACCTTCGATGACCCATGTACACTGTTTTCCTCCCATGATGCAATTGACAATATGACGTCTGTTGTTCGCAAATTGGACATGCTTTATTCCCTTTAACACTGTATCCAGACAAATTTCCATATGCTGGGAAGTCATTTATAGTGAATAGAAGCACTGCATGCAGTTGAAAATATTCCATTTTATAAGAATCATACACCCTAATACCATCAGCCCATAACAGTTTCAAATCATCAATCAGCGGTGACAAGTATACATCAATATCATTGCCGGGTTTCTTTGGACCAGAGATCATGATACTCAACATGACATATTTGCGCTTCATACAAACTTCAGGAGAGAGGTTGTAAATTACCAATAAAATAGGCCATGAACTATGTGTGCTACTGAGGGTTCGGTATGGATTCATTCCATCTGTGCACAAGCCTAGTCTCAGATTTCTAATTTCATTTCCAAATGTAGGGTACTGGGCATCAATTTTCTTCCATTGTGGACAATCAGCTGGATGACGTATTTTTCCATCACATACCCGCTCATCAGCATGCCATCTTAACCTTTTTGCATCATGTGAATTAGCAAATAAACGTTTGAAACGAGGAATTATAGAAAGATACCAAAATACCTTTGAAGGGAGCTTTGTAATCTCTACATCAGCTTGTGATTTTTCTTTCACCTTATACCGTGATGTCCCACATTTAGGACACTCTTTCAAAAATTCATATTCCTTCCTATATATAATGCAGTCATTCGGACATGCATGTATTTTCCTGTATCCCAATCCCATCGGTCATAATATTTTTTTGGCCTTATAATGTGAATCTGGAAGATCGTTATCTTTTGGAAGAATGTCTTTCATCAATTGTAGCAGCTCTGTAAAACTTCTGTCACTCCATCCATGTTTCGCCTTCAGGTTAATCAATCTTAACACTGCCGACAAAACCGTAAAATCTGTACAACCAGGATATAATGGTTTTTCGGAATCACCATATAGACGTGCAACTGTCAGTTCTATCTCAATTTGTTCTGCTACAATATCGCGAATCATTTCTTCAATTCCATCGGGGTTACCATCTTGCGATTCATTATCATCAGTGACATTCTGTCCAGTTTCGCCATGCCAAATCCAAGGGTTGTA
The DNA here is from genome assembly GCA_963277665.1 of Viscum album. Classification (NCBI taxonomy): domain Eukaryota; kingdom Viridiplantae; phylum Streptophyta; class Magnoliopsida; order Santalales; family Viscaceae; genus Viscum; species Viscum album. The sequence continues at coordinate 1,386,950,334 of OY728126.1, read as the reverse complement.
ACTCGGATTGAAACCATGACAAATCAGATGATCTTTTATCTCTCTACTTTTCAACTTCTTCATATTCAGACATTTCAGGCATGGACAGAAAAAAATGTCACTACTTGGAACATTTCGTTTAGCAAATTCCAAAAAGGCATCAACACCTTCCTCATATTCATTGCTCATTCGATGTGCCATAATCCAACTTCGACTCATTATTACCTATAACAAATAGCAAAAATATATATATTTTTTAGATAAGACAAATATATGTTTATATGAAAAAAATCATAATTTGATTGTAAACAATTTTGAAATATAAAACAAATCGATGTGTAAACCCCCCTGGACACCCCCCGACCCCTCTGGACAGCCCCCACCCCTCCTGGACACAACCCCCACCCCCGACCTGCTTGGACACCCCCCTGGACACCCCCCAACCCTCTGGACAGCCCCCCCACCCCTCCTAAACACCACCCCCACCCCCTACCCCCTTGGACACCCCCCTGGACACCCCCAACGCCCACCCACACCCTTGGACAACCCCCCCACACCCACCCACCCCCTTGTAAACCCCCCTGGACACCCCCCGACCCCTCTGGACAGCCCCCCACCCCTCCTGGACACCACCCCCCACCCCCTACCCCCTTGGACACCCCCTGGACATCCCCCAACCCTCTGGGCAGCCCCCCCACCCACCCGGACAACCCCAAATACCCTCTGGAGAGGCCGCCACCCACTTGGACAGCCCCCCACACCCATCCACCCCCTTGGACAGCCCCCCACACCCATCCACCCCCTTGGACACCCCCCTGGACACCCCACCGACCCCTCTGGACAGGTCGCCACCCCCTTAGACAGCCCCCCCACACCCACCCATCCCCTTGGACACCACCCTGGACACCCCCCGACCTCTCTGGACAGCCCCCGACCCCTCTAGAAAGCACCCCCACCCCTCCTGGACACAACCCCCCACCCCCGACCTGCTTGGACACCCCCCTGGACACCCCCCAACCCTCTGGATAGCCCCCGACCCCTCTGGACAGCCCCCCCACCCCTCCTGGACACCACCCCCACCCCCTACCCCCTTGGACACCCCCCTGGACATCCCCCAACCCTCTGGGCAGCCCCCCCACCCACCCGGACAACCCCAAATACCCTCTGGAGAGGCCGCCACCCACTTGGACAGCCCCCCACACCCATCCACCCCCTTGGACAGCCCCCCACACCCATCCACCCCCTTGGACACCCACCTGGACACCCCACCGACCCCTCTGGACAGGCCGCCACCCCCTTGGACAGCCCCCCACACCCACCCATCCCCTTGGACACCACCCTGGACACCCCCCGACCCCTCTGGACAGCCCCCGACCCCTCTAGAAAGCATCCCCACCCCTCCTGGACACAACCCCCCACCCCCGACCTGCTTGGACACCCCCCTGGACACCCCCAACCCTCTGGACAGCCCCCGACCCCTCTGGACAGCCCCCACCCCTCCTGGACACCACCCCCACCCCCTACCCCCTTGGACACCCCCTGGACATCCCCCAACCCTCTGGGCAGCCCCCCACCCACCCGGACAACCCCAAATACCCTCTGGAGAGGCCTCCACCCACTTGGACAGCCCCCCCACACCCATCCACCCCCTTGGACAGCCCCCCACACCCATCCACCCCCTTGGACACCCCCCTGGACACCCCACCGACCCCTCTGGACAGGCCGCCACCCCCTTGGACAGCCCCCCACACCCACCCATCCCCTTGGACACCACCCTGGACACCCCCCGACCCCTCTGGACAGCCCCCGACCCCTCTAGAAAGCACCCCCACCCCTCCTGGACACAACCCCCACCCCCGACCTGCTTGGACACCCCCCTGGACACCCCCCAACCCTCTGGACAGCCCCCCCACCCCTCCTAAACATCACCCCCACCCCCTACCCCCTTGGACACCCCCCTGGACACCCCCCAACACCCACCCACACCCTTGGACAGCCCCCCACACCCACCCACCCCCTTGTAAACCCCCCTGGACACCCCCCGACCCCAAATCCATGCACCTATTCCATGGTTGTGTGTGAAGAAAGTAGTAACAACTGTAAAAGGGCAACCCATCCAAATGGACACGCCCCAACCCTCTCGGGGATTTATTGAAAACGATGAAAAATTAGTGAAATCATAAAATTACTCAATATTGCAAGTCGAACAAATAGATCTAGGGATGATAAATAAGATTATGGTGCCAAAACGAGTTAAAAGGGTTCGCAATCGAAGAATCTTAGCTAGTTTCAACAAAAAAAATCACAACACATATATATATACTATCTGTGAAAAAAAACGAACGAGTGGGAGGATTACCTGAGTGCTACGAGTTTAGATGATTGATCCGAGGAGATTAAATATGAGAAACGATGATCGCAAAACGAATCTAAACCAACGAAATGGACGAGCCGATTCGGGTTTACGCGCGAGAGAGACGAGTCGCGACTGTCGATGGTAAACTCGCGAATGACAATCCACGGGTCTGGGTAAATTTTTAAATGAGTTATCACGTCGGTTATTCAATAACCGACGTGATAATTGTTTTAAAAACATTTATAACGTCGGTTATTTCAATAACCGACGTAAAAACCTTCATCCGATTCATTTTTTACGTCGGTTATTTTATAACCGACGTTATAAAGGGCTCAAAATCCGCGTTTTTTTACGTCGGTTATGTAATAACCGACGTAAAAAAACATCTGAGGATTCTTTTTTATGTCGGTTATTTTATAACCGACATAAAAAAGCCTTCAAAAACCGCGTTTGTTACGTCGGTTATTCAATAACCGACGTAAAAAGGCCTTCGAAAACGGCATTTTTTTCGTCGGTTATTGTTATAACCGACGTAAAAAACGAAGGCGCGCGATTAATAACGTCGGTTATAAAAATAACCGGCGTTAAAGGTGTACCGAACACAGGTTTTTATGTCGGTTAAGAAATAACCGACGTAAAAAACCTCATTTTACATATTATGACGTCGGTTTTATATAACCGACGTAAAAAATGGTGACGTAAAAACCGTTTTCTGCACTAGTGACATTGGAGATTATGGATGAAGTTTAATATGGGAATACCTATTTAGATGTAAGTGGGTACTGATTGAATCTTTTAATTATTGATCATCTTTATTTTCCCAATGGCTTGTGTTAGATGGTGTTTAATATGATCTCTCCAAAAGAGGAGATGACATATGGGTTATGCCATGTGATTTCCGTTTGTTTCTTCTATTGGATGGATTTTTCTATGATCGTTCTATAAGAAGAAGAGACTTGACAGGAAGTTCACCAACTCACTTTGTTGATCCCATTTTGCTTGGTATAGTATAATGTTTTCCTAGAATACCTAGAAGTGTTGAATGTGGATTTTTTTTGACTAAATGAATAAATAATTGTTTAAACCATGGGTATTGGATCATGTAGGGATTCAATGTTGAGGTTCTATTTCTGAGAATTCATGGCCTCATTTTGGTTATTCTTCGAGGGAATTTAACATTTTTGAAATTCTAATTAAATGAAATTTGGAATTTTATAATAGTTAGTTATTTTTAAAATAATTAAATAATGTAATGTGAATTATTTTAAAATTGATAAATTAAAAAAAATCTTATTAAATGGTAGTGTGCCTATAGTATACCTAATGTTAAAAGTAGGATTTATTAGTTTGGGAGACATTAGCTATAGTTGAGACTAAGACTAGGTTATTACCATAGTGTGGTTGTGAGATATATTATATCATGTACATTTTTTGTTTCTATACACTTCTCCCACCATGTTGGTTAGGTATACCGACACCCTAGGTATTTTAATCCATGGGGGTGGTGTTTTCCCAAACATTTTGGTGGGAGCATGGATGAGTTACTACACTCTTTGGCTCCGGTATATTCTCTGGGTAGTAACAATTGTTGGTATGAAAACAAATTATTTTTTCCCATTTATGTGTGTGGAGGGATGTAATGGATTGTGGTTATTTCAAACACATATATATTCAAGATATAGATTATTACGGACTACTATAGGTATGATGTATATAATCAATGTTGGATTGAGGATCCTTACTCGGTGTATTGGTTGTAATGGTTTGAATTATAATACCCAATGTGTTATACACATTATGTGAGTTGTGGTGGCTCCCAGAAGCTACACAGATAATTTTTTTAATGTTTACGTGGTATTGTAATGAATTAGGTTCATGTTGACAGATGAGTTTTGTGCTGTGGTGCTTCGCCCTTCTGTCTAATGGCAAGCATTTTTTGAGGGAAATACTCAGGATTTGTGACTTTGGGAAAAACTAGAAAAACAGTGGGAAGTGTAGCTGCATAAACATAATATTAATTACTAAATTATATAATAGCTTATGATATACAATGTGATATTATCCCTAGTGTTTTTGGGAACACTGTATACCTATTTAGGGGACAAGTTACATTCACCAGTTTTTCAATGTGCTTTAGTAAGCTTTCTAACATTTTCCCATGTGGATTCTGGGAGGATCCAACTGATAATAATGTTATATAAAACCTTTATTATATAAATTATTTTTCATGTCATATAGTGAATTTTATTTATCAGGATGTTTTCTTCTATTATGGGGGTTTTCATGAGCTGTTTTGGCTTAGTTGTCACTACCTTTTTCATTCTTTTGGTATATGTAGTTTCCAATTGATTTGTAGTAAATATTTTATGACATTGAATATGTTTACATATTATTTATTTTATAATTTAGTGTAAGAATTTTTTTTTTGGGGTCTATCTTATCTCTCATTTCCTCAAGTTTTCTCCTAGAGGGTAATGCTTCCCAATTGTGTGTTTTTTATACCATCATTGCTTCTCGCCAACATGGTGCCTACAAGTGGCGGGACATGGGGGGTCATTATCTCTATTCAATCTTTTTCATCATAGAAGGGATACAATTTGTGGGGAGGGGGTTGTTACCATTAAAATGGATATTTTCAATCATCATAACGTATACTACAAATATGGTTCATCATTATAAATAAATCACAATTAAGAGAATAAGAAACATGATCTAGGAAAATTATAATTCATTGATAATAAATTGAATGGAAAATTAAGAAGATGAATTTTTTGGGTAATGGTATTTACCTCTCATATGTTTTTGTGATCCATATCACAGAATATAGAAAACAGATCTATAATAACATCACAAATAATGAATATATATTTTTAGTATATTTTTTTCTTGATACCTTTTTATCTGTTTGAAATTTTAACTTATGGGGGGTTGTTACACCATGAAATATCTTATATAATCATATATCTTATCCAAAAAACATATTTACAAGGAATTAATAACAAAAATTAATGATATAATGGTAATAGATGAAATAATGTATTCACAATGTTGGTATAATTTTTATATGTATCAAAGGAATGGTGCACCACAGACTATTGGTTGTATTCAAGAATAATTCATCATGTATAGAAAAAATAAATTATATATAAAATATAATAAATATGAAATTATTGATCAGTAGAATGATAAAAAAAATTTAGAATCACGTAATGAGTAGGAAATTCTAATATTGTCTTTTAACACTTGTGAAATTTTACAAATGATTACTTATATTTTATTTGAATGTAATACTTTAAAATCATATATAAAAATGTAATATGAATGTCAAAAAAAATTTATTGTAGAAAAGAAAATAATACAATTATTTGTAGATTACACTATTATCGTATTCCCTAATCAACATCATAATTATAATATAATTGGAACAATTGAATCATAATACTGACCACAAAATCAAAATGATAAATGAATTATAAATCAAAATTATTACTAAATGGTAAAGATAAGATTAATTTATTGGATTAATGAGTTAATATTTATAATACATTATGAATAATTGGAATTATAGTTAGTTTGAATCATAATAATTGACAATTTACTTTAAATTATGATGATGGGATTAGTTTATATTATGGGTAGTAATGACATAGAATAATAGATAAAGGGATGAATCATTGCTCATCCAGTATGAAAAACCTCTATAATGTTCATTAATCTCTGATTTTAAAAGACATACCATGTAACAAATCTAACCCTAATAGCCGATATCCAGTTTTTTCCTTAAAACATTGGCACAAGATATAAGTGATCCCATCTCGAGGACTCAAACAATTTAGTTATCTTGTAATACTAGATTAAAAATAAATCACATATTAATTTATAAAACATAAAATAAAATAAAATATGTTCATTGATAATATTAATATATATTATTTAATTTAACTTTATATTAATCATTTTATAATTTGTATAATCATAGGTAATTGAGAGAAACTGATAACATGATCTACGAATCATAGAAATTAATGTTCACATTGTGGAAGCTACTATTGAATTAATATGTAATGAATAATATCATACGAAAAAATGATTTTAAAGTAAATAAATATAAATAATACATTTTTCAAAAGGCATATATATGTATATCATAAGTACTCAAATAACACAATGCATATAAATAAATGATTTCAATATGATTGAATTAAAAATTATAGACACATTAAACATAGCATTGAGGTACTGTTCCAAGAAATCAGACACCAATGGGTAAGGAGTATTCGAATTAACAAATATTTCCTTTCTCATGGTATGTACTTATGCATAAAGTGGATAATATGGACCACACTATACAATTAATATGTTCAATTCAATAATCATTTTCATGAGGAAATAATCTTTATAATACATAATTATAATAAATATCATTGTTTGAAAAGTATGGTACAAAATGACAATATTTTTCCAACATAAAAAATAAAATTTCATGATCAGAAGACATTAAAAGTGAAATGGTGTAATTTTTCATTGGTTTACATCCACAGTAAAAAAATATCTTTTGAGGAAGTTATCACATATAATAATTAATTAAGATATAACTTTATCTTTTCATAAGGAAAATACTATTTTCATTTTATAAAATAACTTAATTAAAGAAATTGTTTTGAATAATTATATTAAAATATTTCTTCTAAAATAATCATGGAATAATGTAATGTAATATTCCATGAATATTTTTTTCAGGATCACAGGAAGGGGAAGTCAAGTCATATATGTTTTGAAAATGTTCCATTTTACCACTATATAGAAAGTGAATATGTTGCATATGAAAAATGATAGAATGATTCCTTTTGTAAATAAATATATATATACATATATTTAAATATAGTCCAAAATTAATTTACAATTAAATTTAATATAAATAATAAAATAGAAGATGTATTATTAAATAATATGTAGTTGGAAGAAAATAATTGACCTATGTTGATATAAATTAGAATTATGTAGAAAAATGATTTCTCAATCAGAATAAGTTCTAAATTAATAAAAATGAACTTAAAACAAGTAAACCACATATATTACAAAATGCGAATAAAATATGCGGTTTTAAAAATATTTATGGATTACAATCTCCATGAAATGAAATTTAGAAAAAAATATCTTCATTATAAATAAGATTATATAATTGTCCCTAACCACAATAGTAACTTATGAATCATAACCCATTGTGAAAAATAACTTAAATTTATAAATTAAATATATTTAATATACATGTATAGTTGATATAAAAGTTATTTGGGGTGGTATAAATACTATAGAAAATAATCAATTTCATAATAAGGAATATGTCGTGTGTGGACAAAAGTGAGATGTGATACATTTATAATGATTTTTTCATTGATGTGAGAAATAATCAATGATGTGATTTTTTGTAACAGATGTTAACTTGCATAAAACATATTTATACACCTTATAAAATAAAGGAAAAAGTATTACAATTTTAATCATGTAATAATAATGAAAATGATGATGTAATATAAAATATTGACAGAAATCCTTGTTAATAAAACCATTACCAGAAGTCCACACAAATCTATGTGTATCCTTAAACACATGTGTAATAGATAAAATAATTAATTAATTCTTTTACTTCATTTTCTAGGATTATTAATTAATTAATAAAACAATTATTCCAATAAAAATATTTAATTTCAAATTTAGTAATAACCACCATTGGGGTTTTAGTGATGTACTATTCCATATATAAAAATTATATTTCTTGGTAGACCATGGTCAATTGGGTAGTTTTTCCATATTCTAAATAATACCAATCCTGATATTTTATTTCACTTTTATCCATAAAATACACTTTTAGTATCATCGATGATATGTTGTCAGAATGAAATGCATCATCTCTTGATTCGGTGAACCACACATACACCTAAGAATTTTTTTTTAAATTTATTTTCTATAAAATAATATAATAAATATAAAATTTTATTTCAATAATCATAATCAAAATTTTAAAATCATTTTTTCTTAATATGTCCATATATTAAACAAACCATGAGAGTCAGTATTGAAAAACATAATACATCTATATGTGGAGATGATAACTCACACATTTTCAAGTGTAATGTTTTTATTTTCAATGATTTTAATGGATAGAAGATATTGGATTTTTTTTCTATTATCATTTTTATGTCATTAAAATGTGAACAACCAAATCTAGATTCCCTAATAAACTAGTCACTAACTAGAACAATCACATTCATGGTTAAAATTCCTAATCCCCCGGGGGTTTTGACTAGCACCCATGAATCAACAAAAAATATATGGAATAATTTATCCAAACCTGAAGTAGAAATAATGTAATATATATATATATATATAATATTGGAATAAATAGAAGAATGGTAAAACAAGAAATTTAGTTCATAATTGGAAGGATATATCTAAAATGATACCAATAAAATGATTCTTAACAATATCAAAGGTTCAAGTCTAGAAACAAATTAAATTTATAATATAAATTGTTAATTTATATTATTTCACTGGAAAACTCCCACTATCGCAAAACCAACTACCCATAAAATCTAATTGACACCACACAATATCACTAATGTACCATGTAATTCCCTACACCAAAATACATAATATTGTTGATGCACTTTTGATTAGGGGAACGATGTATGATATAAAAATTCATATTAGGATCGCATATAGGTGTTCTATTCCATGTCTAAATAAAATATCCAAACGTGGTCAACTTGATTTAAAAATGTGTAGATAATTAATTAAATTGAGTTTAAATTATAGGGTTGGTAAATTATTTCCCCCTTTTTTCAATTATTTCTAATGTTAAGGGTTAAATTGTTTGAAATAATATCACATATATTAAAATAATCATTCAATATATCACATGTCATATCAATTATTATGCTTACTAAAACCATTCCATGGATTATAACAGCTAAGGATATAAAGAATACTCATACATAAACATATTAAATCATGTGAATCCAAACTATTGATATATGAATTGAATCTCTAGAGAAGAATACCACCCTATAATTTGAAACTCAAGAATCTTATTCCAATTCTCTAGACTAATATACCTATGCTGAGGAGAACATCACATTATTGAACCCACAAATTGCATCAGTAGATGATTCATATTACTTCATAATCCACTTATGTACCTGAGGCTTCACATATAAGAAGTTTTCTAATCCAACTCACTACAAAAAAATTATTGAAGAACGTATTATAAAACCATTTCACAATTAATTGAAAAAAAAACTCCTTTTATTAAAACTATTGGATTAGAACATTTCTTAAAATACCCATTTCAACAAACATAGTTCTATCTTTTTAATTAATCAAGAAACATTAATAAATCCTGAGAAACTTAATTCTTTCATCATAAGAAAGACACGGAACCAAAAAATTGAAACTCAGGACACAGAGGACCTCAATAGGATCAACCAACATGTAAAAATGCATTTAAAAAATTGATTTACTATAATAAATAATTAAATATAAGAATAAGTGGAACATAAAAATTTGTTGTTGGATATGATGAAACAACATATAATTCATAAAACACTAATTTCACACCAAAACCATAAAAAAGTTAACCCTATAAAAGAATAAAAAAAAATAGACTTACAATGTATCAAGAATAATCAACATTACAATAACAGTAGAACAGATATTGTAGTGAAATAGTGCTAATGGAAGAAACAATAATGATGAAAATTAATGATCACATAACTAGAAAGACATATCATAAAAAATGACAATTATTTATGGAAATAAATGATTTTAATTTGATGAGATCCCCCAAATCATATGGGAGATGACCTGATCCTCGTGAGAGAATCATTCATTCTGAATGAAAATAAAATAATAAATGTATTATGGTTAGAGATGTTTTACCTAAACCATTAATAACATGTAACAATTTCACAATGTGAATTTAATTATTTTTAGGTTACCTTCAAAATAATTTCTCCCAATGTTTGAAAAACAAAAATAAACTTTTTGTTGACATGATTTGGTTTCATATTGTTTAAATATTGAACATTTTATAGTAGTTTAAGACATAAACTTGGTGATGGATTGACATTATGTAATGGGACATCCCATATTTGGATTCCACATAGAGGTTCCCAGATCAAGGTGGGACCCATGGACTCATGTACATATCAAATAATTCAAGGGGCTATTGACAAGAAGAAAGGGCCTAAGGTGTGTCCATGAAGATACTATGTAGTAATTAAAAACGTTTAGCATTAATGATAAATAGCATGATATAGAAAATCTTATGTACTATTGAATATATTGATGATCGAATGGAATTATATAGGATTAATAAAAAATATATGTACCATACAATCAAATAAAACAATTTATGGTACACTTCAAGTCTCTATAAAATAGGAAATCAAGGATAAAAGGAAGAATTCATAACGTTTGATACAAAATTAAAGTAAAGGAATCCCAAAAATATCTATGAATCCCTATATCCATCTCAGTTATATCGTACCGCGATCCATCTGAATAAATGATTTGTATATAAATTTTCTATAGGGGGATTCATCCATGTTTAACAACTGAATACATGTAGTATTACTAAATACTGATGGTTTAAATGATCAATTGTGAGATAATGATCACAAGGTTACTAGTAATGGCATCAATAGCATCCAGTATGGGAAATATAAACTACATATGTTTTCAAGTATGAATATATAAAAGAAAAGTAGTACAAAAATGTAAATACCCAAATACATTATTTAGCCTCAATTGGTGTGTAAACAATAATCCATTTCATTTATTAAATATGATCTAGTTTACATTTTATGTCATGTGAGTTATAACAATCACTAACATCCAGACATGAAAATAGTAGTATATAATCCAATTATTAACTAGGAATGTATAATGATAATAATAAACTGGATCAAAGCTAATGACCAAGGAATCATTGACCTTAATGGTTAATCAAATTCATGTACCAATAATAGAGTGGCTGATAGGGTAATATGGTAATCCATGTGGAATCACCCATTCCATTCCACAATATTGTTTCTAACTAATTCCAAATAATTCATCAATGGTAAAATGGGATATGAAATGGCTAGTCCAAATAGTGGATCTATGGTGCATTATGTCCTTAAACATCATTCAAGATCAACGTAGTGTATATATGGAATCTTATTATAAATAAGTATTAATAAAAAAATTTCATACCAAGTATCTACATAAATAAAAATATCTAGTTCAAAGGAGGTTGTGACATTTGGAATCCAATATCACTGAATTGGATTGGATTCCACGAGTGTTGAATGCATTCTATAGGGAATCCATATCTAGATCGACTCTAAACACTTCAATTATAATGATTATGTACATTTGTATTAAACACCATATAATCAAATCATTTAATGAATCAATAAATTTAATAATAATGAAAATTAATAAGTCATTTGGATAAATTTGTTTCCTCTATTTAGTGTGGCAAGGATTAACTAGTTGCGTAAAAAAAATAATTTATGTCATTATTAATTAATGAGGTTCACTCTGAATTCATCTTATAGACATGGAATGGTGTTCAATGGATGCTCCAAAAACAATATAATTTCATTTAATTATGCCATCTAATATACATAAATATACTTTCTACTTCCATTTATGATTTATTTATCATATTGAAGAGATTACCTTATGAGGTAAAGTTATATGAATATTTGTGAAAGAAATTAACAAACCATTGATTTATTTAGACAATTAACTTTATCAAGGTCATGCCAAGTCAAACCGAAATGGTGGCATAGATAGTATAAAGAAGATACTAAATATATAATTATAAAAAACACCCTACTTGTAGTTTTCTATGTTTGGGACACAACCTCCAATGATTGATTAAATTTATGTCATGAGTATTAGAATATGATTATTGCAACTATAAAATGGCATAATACTTAATTAGGCCATTCCTAATGAAATATACATGCACACACCAGAATTTATAAATTCATGAATCCTGATAGATGGGTTACATTCATCAAACATATGGATCATATAACTCTTCGTGACAAATATCAGCCTTTTATTTGTCATGTATTAGAAGAGATATACTAAATATATTAATTCCTTGATAAGGGGGCATATGAACCTGCATTTTAATTAGGAAGTCAATAGAAAAAATAATGATGTATGGAATAAAGGGATTTAAGATCTTACCGATGCAAATCCAATGAGATGAATGGATAATTGATTATAATACAAATAAATGAACGAGACTAAACACAATCCAAGAGGGGTTTTATATCCCAAATGATAGAATACCACACTACTATTATTTGAAATGGATGAGTTAAAAATGTCATCATTTAAAAATGTCATTTATGAGAATTCCAATAGATTCTCAGAACAATTTGGGTTGCACGAGTTGACCACACAGTTGGCCAAACAGTGTGACCATAAAGAACTATATTATCCTTCTAGGGGATTTGAGCATATTTAGGATCCATAGTTAGGGAAACCAAGCACCATCAATGAAAAAATAATTTTTATAATGTCTGTAGTGTTTTTTGAATTTGTGTGTGGCCCTTGGAAGTTATTTATGGAAGATCATCCACCCTATACCACCACATTTTCTATCCTTGCATTGTTATTAGTAATCATGATTCCTGGATCACAATTTTTCTATAAAATCATGTGGCATGTCCATTTTCTCCACAAACATTTCATCATTGCACTGAAGAGGTCCTCTTAACCCCCTATAACTCTTTAAACTCTTTAAGAATCGTTTTTTTGTAAATAATAATGAATTAAACCCAATTTAAAGGGGACCTTATGTAAGGTATTTTTTGGGTTCTAACAGTGTTAGAACTTAAGGGAAGTCATCCAGAAGATCACCTTCCATAGGCCGCAAAATTCCGTTGGAGGACATATCTTTCCCTTGGGGATACACATCAGCCTCTTAATATTTTGTCTGATCATGTACACACCCTTACTAATTTAACCCCCATGCAAGATGGATTTACTTCCCTCAGAGTGACATCATGAACTCGTTGATGATGCTTATAGGATACTCCTCTGAAAAAAGATTGAATCCTAACTCAACATCATCAATATAAAATGTATGACACGTGACAATATTCTAATGGTGAACCTATGTGACATGAAAGACAATGTTCATGGAATGATTCCTATTAAGTAATAACAACTGAGTGGCTAGCATCACGAATCTTTCCAAAATCTAAAACATGCTTATATAAATAAATGATAACTTCACTTGAATCATTATCTGTCTATTATGTTTCCATGTTCATACATGCATGAAAACATAATCCCCAAACTAGATCTCTAAAGGTAATTGATGAAGATCAACAAAGTATTCATAGCTACAGAAAGAAGTAAATATATACTTCACGATATTTTGGACTGACATTGATGTATCTTGAATGGGATAATGACTTAGTAGCTCTACTTCTCTAACTGTAGATAGCATAATGAAGAATTAAATGACTAACCATATATGTCCCCATAAGGATCAATCTAAATTATATCTTGGAAGCCATTATTATAATGAAACTCAAAAGAGGGATTCTCTTCTCCCTTGAACTAAATAGTTGAAGGAATCCTGACCTAATAGTGTCCTTTTAAACCTCAATCTTCTTATCTAATTAACCATCGGTCTAAGGGTGAAATATTGTGGTCCGGAGAACATGTATACCCGTACAATTTTGTAACCCTTTATAGAACCATAACATGAAATGAGAATCCCTATTTTAATCAACCATATGAGGGACCCCATGTTGTTGGATTATCTCACTAACATATAATATTCCAACCTTTTTTACTAAGAATGTTTCCAAAATAGGATGGAAGTGTGAACTGATTGTTAGTATATTCATTAATATCAGTATATAATTTTCATCTCTATTTGACATCCGTAAACTGACTACATATTATGTGGAATCATATTCTCATTTTCATTATAGAAATAAAATCTGTTGTTACGATCCTTCATGATACCGGTTCCCCTCATTCACTTGTTGGCAAGTAAAACACCTTGTGATAAAACCTATTATCTAATGTTTCATCCTAGGACACAAATACTATAATTGAATATCTCAATACATGTAGGATATACATTTTTTAACATTCCACTAAGTATCATGGGACTTTCACATTAGTTCCTCTCTCATATAAATAGTACATAATAGAAGCCCATGTATATTCATGATTCCATCTCTTCCCACATGACAATCATATGGTAGGTTATCTCTTAAAATCATTTAACGGAGATCCATGTATTTAGTATATGAAAATTTTATGTTCTTCACCTTCTCTAGGAAGAATTATTTAACTTCAAGGATAATAGGTAGAATGTCTTTTGACTAGCATGAAACATTATATGTATCTCATAAAATACGGTCATCAATTTCCATTCACCCCTAGATTCCTATATGGAATGTACTTGATTTCCTACTCAGCACATATTCTACCACATTTACCCTTCTAGGTGTATTGGCAAGATCAAAATCAATGTATTGATGGTATTTGATCTTTTTTTTCTATTTAGGATTCAATTCATTCTGAGTAATGATGTATTTTATGATCCTGTGTTTAGCATACCCTGCAAAGAAGTCACCCAATATAGTTTTCCCCAATAATGTAAGGCATGGAAAGCTACAGCTAGCTCATGGTCATGTGTCGAGTAGAATATTTCATGATGCCTCAATTTTAATGACCTGTACATAAGTAATCTATCATCCTATAACATCATTTCTCGTTTCCCAAGGCTTGAGTCATCACAGAACATTGTATAGTGTCATCCATGATCTAGATGATTTTGAATAGGTGTTGATACTAGCCCCCCTTTCATCTTCAAAAAAAATTTCTCACACTATTCTTGCCATAGGAACATAAAACCCTTCTTTAAAAAATCTAAATGAGGTAAAAAAATCATGGCAATATTAAATTAATTTAGTAACCAACCATTTCCAAGAAATTGTGTATGTAAATCAAATTAATTGGATTCTCTTGAGAAACCATAGCACTCACCTTATACGGGTCAACATAGACACATAATTCTGATATGAATGGCCCAATAAGCTAACATTGTTAAACTATATATGGAATAAAAAAATATTACAAAAAATATATTATCTCTCATTGTACTCATAATGATATATATGTCCTTAGCGTGATCACTAGGACTGTAAGAATACACTATGACTTCAAAAAAATACCTTGAAAAAGAATCCTGATATGGGTGGAACACCCCAATCATAAAATCTATAAATACAGAATGAATATTTGTAACACTTAATGAGATAATGAGAAACTCATATAAACCATAAATTCTTTTAAAATTTGTATGACATATATCAAAAGTTCTAACTTGAATGTAATGATAGCCTTACCATAGATCAAATTTAGATAATAACGTTTCTCCTTAGATCTTATTCAAGATATATTCTATACAAGGTATTGGAAAAGAGTTCATGATTATAAGCTAGTTAAAATATATTTAATCCATGAATTAGAAAAGGGTCACATCTACCTTCTTGTTGAAAAGAATGGGTGAACCCCAAGGGGGTTTTTTTGGAGGTATATAACTAGTGGTCTCTAAATTCTGAAATTGCCTCTACAACTCCTAGATTTCAGTATGTGACATCCAGCATGGATTAATAGACACTGAAACATCTCATGTAATTATTTTAACTATTAACACTACATGTCACTCTAGAGGAAATCTTGAAAAAATATAGATTAAATGTCCCTGAAATGATATAATTCCATAATCAATTCGTGATTTTTACACCATGATACACCTTGATGAGATTAGAAATCATGACAGTCAATAAAATTGTCTAATGATGGCTTGGTAGAACACTATTATCATGTACTTCCAAAAAATAATTATGTGGATGAAACATGCCTTCTAGTAGTACAAATGATACCCTATAGTGAAGGAAGACAATCAACCCATGAGGTATGACCAAATAATACATCCCAACAATGACATTGAATCTAATAATCACAAGAATAATGTGTCCCCACATGAAATGGGAACATTCCACCTCAAAGGGATAGTCCCAACATTTTCATATTCCAACAATCTATACTCTCAATGGTGTATCTAGGGACATTTACACTCACTAATATTGTATTTCCAACCTGATAATTTCCACATTAGGTAAAGAAATGATAAATTATTAAGCACCAATATCAAATAAATAACATACTATATTGGAGGATACAAGGATTTTTTATCATACTATAGATGGTTCTGCACTCTAATCCTTAGTTATAATTTATAATCAATGTATCTACCCAGATTGATGCCCATATGCTACAACTAGACTACCCCGATCATGACCACTATACTGGAACGACATATAATTAAATGTCAAAATACATTTTCCATGAAATCCTACTCATCCATTCCCACTGGTGATACTATATTTCCCCTCATATTGTGGAAAAAGAGAACCACCCCCATATGATGGGCCTAGTGTGGATCTTATTATAATGGATTCTAATGGAATGGTCTAGTAGAATCATGGAGGGATTCCTATATGGCCTCAATCCCATCTAACTGGGTGGTCGATATCACACATTTGTTATAGATATACCTCCCATATAAAATAGTGGAGTTAAATGAAGCTACCGGTGTGGTTCCTCTGACCGCCACTCTTCTCACATGAAAACACAACGGATTTCTTTCTACTATTGGATGAAAAAAATTTATGTAATGAAATTGTTCCTCTATGCCCTGTACATTCACAGTCTTTTAGGTTGTTCTTAATGATATGTTCCAGATTGATGATTTAATATGAATTAGTTTAGTGAAATATATTCACTAGAATATGGACGGCATACTAGAGCCCATCCTTGAAGCATCTTACATGTGATGGCTAATAACAAACCATAATCAGTTTGTAGAACACTATGATAGTAAAAAATTATGAATATTCAATAAATGACATAGAATAAATTATGATATTTAATAAATATCTGGCTTAATCAACTATCATTGTATAAGGAATGATTTTTTCATATAAAGCAGTCTAGAAGTTTACCCATAGAATTCCATGATGGGGATAGTCATGGGTTATCACGACCAATAATTTCATATCAATATCACATAGAATGTGGGTATCAATGATGAATCTCTAGTCTATAGGAACTAGATAATTCTCCGTGATAGTTAAGGTGTCATATTGCCTTGACATAGTAGCCTATGGACTTCCATCCCATAAAAGGGTGGGATGGAACTGCTGCTCTAACTCAAGGTTTAGATCATCTGTTATTGAAATAGGTTAGTGATTACCTTAAATTAATATCATTTGACATAAGAAACATTGATTAAGAGGACTGTTTGTTCCAAGATCTCTCAAAATAGGTGGTGCCACATGTGACACTATAATGACCCAAAGTTTCATTAATGGAAATCCCACTTGATCTAATTAATTTTCTCTTTATGTAAATTGTTAATATAAAATGTCAACTTCTTTGGTTTTATGTTATGAATTTTTACCATTGCTAATATAGTCATTGAACAGTGATCACATGATTAGTATAAATATAGTGCTTTAACAAATCCAATTTACTCAGAATAAAAGAAGTGATGGCCTCATCCATATGAATTGCTCCATATGAAGACCATTTGTCGAAGCTCGGAAAAGAGGTGGATTCTTTGGGTTTCTCTCTTGACCAATCCCATGATAGATTTATCATGTCAAACTCGAATGGGACTATCTACAAAAAAGTGGATGTTGATATAGATTACCACTCAAGCGATTTTATCCGAGCCACCCCAAGAGTCTGTCACCATCGCACACCTTACCCTTATGACTTATGCTACTGTTTTAAGGGGTTATGTAACAAATCTCTAGTACAATGTTCATCTATATTATTTTTTGTATATAAAAATGAATATACCTTCTTGTCATTATTGACACATTGTAAATAGTTTTTTGAAAGCACAAATAGTATTTTTTTACATAATATTCAGGTAAGAAATCTATTTTGATGAATTAATGGATTTTTGAATTAAATAATTGTTAATAAAATATTATTATTATTATTATTAAATTAATTTTTATTAAATATAAATGATATTATAATATTATGAATGTAATTGCAGTTTTTATTAAGGTTTGAAAGCCATTTTTGTCAAAACCTGTGAATTTTCAACAACTGTCAGTTTTTATTTTAAAAGTAAAAATTCAAATATTTAGAAAATTATTTAGATAAATTAAATGTTATTCATGGAATCATGACGTCGAAATTATCCAACGGTGAATTTTTCATAATTTTCTAAGACAGTCAAATTTTTTGGTACAAATTAAATACCGTTTAAATATATAATGTTTTTATGCCATAATAATGACCCAATAGTGATGTAATAAAATACTATAAGCTTTATGTTCGGCCAATATATGTTTTACCATTTAAATAATGTGATTATGTGTTTTTTACTTAATTTACAAGGCATTAATGGACCCCTCAAGACTTATTAAACATGTTGTCTTTTTAAATTATTTTCCATGGGAGTGTGACTCACCTCTACATAAGGAACCCCATTATTTTAAGATTTTAGGACTTTTTCCTTATAAAATATTGTTTTCCTCTTCCTTTTTCCAATAACTATGGGAAAAAACCATGAGCTTATTTTTGGTTTGGATTAGTTTAATGGAAGGGGTCCCAAACCTAAATAATAAATAATTCACTCACCTTTTCTATATAAACTCACCCAAGATCCCACTTCCTCCTCACTCAAAGCCTTTGGATTTCATCCAACCTCTTCCCTACTCTTCTAGAATCCTCCCAAGGTGCCCCAATCTCCCAAGAAGCCTATCTCAAGCCTCTATCAAGACTTTTCAAGCCCACTTCCATGTAATGGTTTTTCTTCCTTTTACATTTTCATCCAATTTTCTTAATATTGTTATGCCCTTTTAATTTCAATTATAAATTCTGGGGTATGGTTTCACACCTCCCCCATACTTCCCTTTTATTTTTTTAATGATGGGATAACCCTTTCACACTTATTAAAAGCCTCCCATGTACATCCTTTACTTTGTAGAAATTTTGAAAGGAACTTCTCTCTTCTCATTTATATTCAAGCAATACTTTTGTATCATGAATCAAAATTCCATTACAATTGTTGGGACATGTATCTATATGACCCCCTTAATTTCCATTTAATGTAGATATTATGAGACACCCCTTTCACTCTCATCAACCATTTTATTGAATTCTTACATCACGATGTTACGCTGCCGAAATTGCACCAATTTTCTAAGCCAATGCCATTGTGTAGTGAATACCATGCCTATTTCTCCATAAACGGTATTCACCTTCATGCACATTTACATATTAATTATAAAGTTTCATTCCACATTCATTTTTTGTGGAATAAATGATTATGTTTTATTAATCCATGTTTTATGATACATGTGGGACACTAATGCATGAAATGAAATGTTTAAGAAGGGTGCGCCCTTATAGCTCTCCAATGCATTGGGTAAAGTATATTATCAGGATACATCATTTGAAATGAGTGTTGAATCATGATAATTCATGTGTAATGAGGGTTTTCTCATGCTTCATTTTCCATTAGTATTTACTCATGCTTCATGTGCAATGGGTCATGGCTCATGCTAATTCCATATTCAGTGTTGTTTCCACATTTCCATGTTATGATTATCATGCTTTATCATGCCTTTATGTCCATGTTTCTATTGTGCTCTATTGATATTCCTATTTTCTAACATGTATTTTAATCCTCATTTAGTCCAAGTTTATTCCCTTAATGGGCTTTATAGATCACCCTTTTCTTATGCATGTCCTCAGGTTGTCCCATGCAATGCTATGTATGAGGGAATTTAGTGGTCATGTAAAGGATGTTTTCATTAAAGATGTTGTATTTCATGCCTTAAGTTTTTATGTAGTGATCCTAAGCCCCAAAGTCATTAGACCTCTCGATCTTCCATGTTGTATCAAATTAATAGTTTATGTAATAAATTATGTTTATGTTTATAATAAAAGCAGAGTTGTCATAGTTGGTATTAGAGGACATATTTAGTTATTTTTTGGATTAAGATTTGAAAAACCTAGTAAAGCCATAGATACAAGACTATATACAATAAAAACGTCCATATGTTTTGGTGAGTATTGATTAAGTGGTTTATCAAGCAAATACATCTCTGTCTAGATACGAGCAGGTAGAAGTGGCTCTGGAATATATTTATTGTAGGGGTAAAACCAGACAACACCGCTTTGAGCTAGACTCGAATGGGAACGACTGCACGGCAATGGGCCTTACTGCACTATTGGTTATGACACCCCAAGGGTATATGATTTGGTATATTCAAAAGCTTAGTATGAGCCCTTATTAAGGGACATAAACCCCTAAGAATATATGTTACAAGGTAGATCACGAAAATCCTAAATTGAAGCCTATAGATTAAATAGTTAAGGAAATAAAATTTAATTTATATGTCCTCAACTTTTGTAATTGGGTAACCCTTCATGTGATACCCCTAACTTTCCATTCATTCCAACCAATGGCCGGTAATAGGAGGACTCGGGCTAACAACTGATGTGAAGATCAGTGTGATGAATGTACTAATGAGATGCCCAATCCAATGGGAGCGGGAATCACAAACTTTGTCATGATTCTCTCTCAGCTAACTCAATATTTGAATAGAAACACCGGTCAAGAGGAATGTTCAACCCCCCATAAGAATGAACAAGTCGTTATAGAGAGCTTCATGAGACAAAGACCTCCTACTTTTTGTGGATCATCTGATCCCATGATCGCTGAACAATGGATCAACTCCATTAAAAAGAACTTCTCCATCCTTCAATGTTCTGAACAAGAGAAGGTTCTCCTTGTAGCTTATCGTATGGAGGGTGAAGCTGATCAATGGTGGACTTTGATCAAAAATACGAAGCCTGAGGAGGAGATCAAGGCGTTGGAATTGAAGGATTTCCGGAAGATGTTTTTCGATAAATATTTTCTGTGCACCCTCAGGCATTAGATGGAAAGGGACTTCCTTTACCTCAACAAAAAAGATGAATAATCTGTTGGAGTGTACGAGGAAAAATTCACAAGGATTGCACGATACGCTTTCGGCTTTTTCATTACCCCCGAATTCAAATTCGACCGCTTATTTGGTGGGATGAAGCCTAGCCTACGAAAAGCATTAACGATCTGTGACATTGACAGCTATGAGGAACTTGTCTGATGTGACCTCATGGTCAAAATGGAGATCGGGGAATCACATTGGTATCATGGGGACAAGAAGCGTAAGGTGTAATTCAATGCTGGCGGTCCGATGGATAAATCAAACATTGCTAAGAAGATCCAGCACCCCATTTTCCAAAAGTTTGGAATGAAGCACCCTGGAAATTGACTCAAGTGGATGCGAAAATGCTTTAGGTGATGAAGAGAATGGGAACCTAGCTGTTTGTTGTCGGAAAGGAAGACCCACGGATGCGACAGAGGAGAGGAATTCTCCATTCAAACCTCAAAGCATGGTTAATTTCCATAACTGCAAAGAATCGGGGCATTTCACAAATCAGTTCCCTAATCCAAGGGTTTTTGGAGGCAACCAACAACCTCCATGGAAGCACGAAAGAAATTTTTCCATCACTTGTGCCGAATTGAACACCGACAACGAAGTGGTGACATGTACGCTATTTTTTAATTCAAGAATAGAGAACATACTTATTTATTAAGTTTCAATGCATTCTTTTATATCTTGAAAGTTTAGTAGAACAATCCCTGCACCACCACAAATCATGTAAGTGAAGATGTCGGTGAGTACGGAAAATGGGACAATCATTGCATCACATGAATATAAGTCATCCCCTGTTATAATCAGTGGATTGAATTTCCCTAAGAACCTCATCATACTCCCTCTGGTGGAAGTTTATGCAATTATTGGCATGTATTGGCTTTCTTTATATAGAGCCAACATAAATTGTCAGGAAAGGGAAATCACACTCCATATGGAGAATCGACTCCCGATTCTTTACAAGTGTAATGTAGAAGATGGATCTCATTTAACTCCATCATCTCAAGCATGGATATTACTGACCCATGATCACGCGTATCTGGCTCAGATGAATGAGTCCAAAGAAGAAACCATCCTTGAATAAATGCCAATTGTGAGGAAATTCGCTAAAGTGTTTCCCGAGGATCTGCATGGTCTTCCTCTTAGAATAGATGTTGAATTCTAAATTGAAATTATACCAGGGGATCTACCAATATCCAAGACTCCATATAGAATGGCTGTCGTGGAGCTTGAAGAGCTGAAGAAACAACTATAGGAGAATCTGGATAAAGGGTTTATACTCCCAAGTGCTTCACCATGGGGTGCAACAGTCTTCTTCGTCAAGAAGAAGGATGGGTCAATATGCCTTTGCATCGATTATCGTGAGCTCAACGACATCACGATAAAGAAAAAGTATCTTTTCCCATGAATTGATGACTTGTTCGATCAGCTACGTAGATCACAATACTTCTCCAAGGTGGACTTGCGATCATGATATTATCAAGTAAGGGTGAAGAAGGAAGATATCCCCAAGACTGATTTTTGCATAAGATACGGGCACTATGAATTCATAGTAATGCCTTTTGGACTCACTAATGCTCCAGAAATCTTCATTGAATTGATGAATAGAGTCTATATAGAGTACCTTGACAAATTGTTTGTAGTATTTATAGATGATATTCTAATATACTCCAAAACCAAGGAGGACCATCAGGAGAATTTAAAAACTGCACTAGAGATATTGTGCAAGGAGAAGCTCTATGAAAAGTACAGTAAGTTTGAGTTCTGGTTAAAGGAGGTCTCATTATTGGGCCATATAATCACAAGAAATGGGATATATATGAATCCCTCCAAAACAGATGCAATTGAGGGATAGTGGAGGCCAACATCGGTAACGGATATCCGTAGCGTCTAGGGGTTAACTGGATATTATCGACAATTTCTGAGAAATTTCCCATGATTGTCTAACACTCTTACCAAGTTAACTAAAAAGGGAGTAATTTTTTCTTGGGGTGAAGAATGCGAGAAAGATTCATGGAGTTGAAAAGTAGGATTATCACTGAGCTCGTGCTCACTTTACCCACAAGTGGGGAACCTTTTGTGGTATTCAGTGATGCTTTGAAGAAGAGATTAGGCTGTGTGCTGATGTAGAATGATAAAGTGATATCCTTTGCCTCAAGGCTGTTTAAAATCCATGAGAGAAACTATCAAAATTTGATCTCGAGTTTGTGGTGGTGATATTTTCCTTGAAAATCTGGCGACATTATCTCTATGGGGAGAAATGTGAGATATATTCTGACCATAAGACCCTTAAATAAATATTCACACAGAAATAGCTTAATATATGCCAGAGAAGATGGATAGAGCTCATCATGAATTATGATTGTTCAATACATTACCACCCTGGGAAAGTGAACAAGGTGGTAGATTGCCTAATTAGAATGGACCCAGCGATTCTATCAATGATGACAATTGAGTTGGATCCAATATTCTTAGACATGATGAAGATGGACATGGGAATCATAAAGGAGGGAACATCATCAATCATTTCAAACATGATTGATCAACCGTCTCTTTTGGAAAGGATAAAGGATTCTCAAAAGGAAGTTGTGGGAATTCTGGAATAATTATATGCTATAGAAAAAGGTAAATCCTCAGAGTTTAATGTTAATGAAGAAGTAATTGTGCTATTTGAGAAAAGACTATGTGTTCTATCATGTTCAGAGCTGAAGAAAGAACTTTTGGATGATGCCCATAGTTCAAATTTATCTATTCACCTAGGGAGCACAAAGATGTTTCGAGATCTCCGAAAAAACATATGCTGGGATAATACGAAGATAGAGATTGCTGTATATACATCAAAGTGCTTGGTGTGCCAGCAAGTGAAGGTGGAGAGGCTGAAGTCTAATGGGATAATGCAACCATTTCCCAAACCAGAATGGAAATGGGAGAACTTCACCATAGACATTGTCACTGGACATCCGAGGAAATCCAATGGCATCAATTCAATCTGAGTTATGGTGGATCGTCTTACAAAGACTGCACACTTCATTGCTATTCAGGAGGATTTATCATTGGATCAACTAGCATGGATATATATTAGGGAAGCGGTAAGGCTGCATGGAGTATCACTACTTATTGTCTCTGACCGAGATCCAATATTCACCTCTATGTTTTGGAAGAGTCTTAAACATGCTCTGGATACTGAACTAAACTTCAGTACAACCTATCATCCTCAAACTGATGGCCAATCTGAGTGGACTATCCTAACACTTGAGGACATGTTTAGAGCATTCTCAATGGACATTAAAGGAGGATGGTATCAACATCTTCCTATGGTTGAGTTCCCTTATAATAATAGTTTCCACTCGAGCATCCAAATGGCACCATATGAAGCCCTTTATGGGAAAAGGTGTCGAACACTGGTGTGTTGGGATGAGGTCGGTGAACGTAAGCTGCTTGGACTGGAAATGGTCAAGGAAATAGTGGAGATGGTGAAAACCATTCAGCAGCATATCAAGGCATCCCAGAGTCAACAGAAGAGTTATGCAGATAATCATCTAATATACCATGAGTTTAAAGTTGGAGACATGGTTTTTCTATGCATATCTCCATGGAAGAAGGTCATGGGGTTTGGAAAGAGAGGGATGTTATGTCCAAGGTACATCAGCCCCTTCGAGATTCTTGATCGTATCAGGGATGTGGCCTATCGACTAGCACTTCCACCTACCATGGCCAATGTACATGATGTCATTCATGAATCCCTCTTAAGGAAGTACATTCAAGAACCTTAACATGTACTCTCTTCTGAGGTGATATAGTTGGAGGATGATAATTCTTATCATAAGAAACCAGTGAAGATCTCAGATCGTAGAGAAAAAGTTCTACAAAATAAGACAATGCCCCTCGTCAAGGTGTTGTGGTGAAACCAAAAGTTTTAAGAAGTGACTTGGGAATCCGAGAAAATGATGAAGCTGAGTTACCCACGTCTATTTTAGCGAGGGGAAAGGTAAATTTCGCAGACGAAATTTCTTAAGGGGGGGATATTGTAATGACCCAAAGTTTCATTAATGGAAATCCCACTTGATCTAATTAAATTTCTCTTTATGTAAAATGTTTATTTAAAATGTCATCTTCTTTGGTTTTATGTTAAGAATTATGGCCATTGCTAATATATCTGTTGAACAGTGATCACATGATTAGTATAAATATAGGTCTTTAACAAATCCAATTTACTTTGACAAAAGAAGCGATGGCCTCATCTAGTAGAATTGCTCCATATGAAGCCCATTTGTTGATTCTTGAAAAATAAGTGTCATCCTTGGGTTTCACTGTTGACCAATCCGAATCTGAGCTTCATCATGTCAAGATCGAACGAGACTGTTTACGGGAAATGTGGAAGTTAACATAGATTACCACTTGAGCGATGTTATCTGAGCCACCCCAAGAGTATGTCACCAGCACACACCTTACCCTTAGGTCTTATGCGGCTGTTTTAAGGGGTTATATAATAAATCTCCAGTATAATGATCATGTATATTATTTTTTGTATATAATAATGAATATACCTTCTTGTCATTATTGACACTTTCTAAATAGATTTTTTAAGCACAAATAGTAATTTTTTTTTAATTTTTAGATAAGAAATATTTTTTGATGAATTAATGGATTTTTGAATTAAATAATATTTTAAATAAATATTATTATTTTTATTAAATTAATTTTTATTAAATATAAATGATATTATAATTTTATGAATGCAATTGTAATTTTTTTTAAGGTTTGAAAGCCATTTTTGTCAAAACCCGTGAATTTTCGCTAAATGTCAGTTTTTTTAAAAGTAAAAATTAACATATTTAGAAAATTATTTATATAAAATAAATGTTTTTTTCTAGAATCAACATGTCAAAATTATCCAAAGGTTAATTTTTCATAATTTTCTAAGACAGTAAAAGTTTTGGGTAAAAATTAAATACGGTTTAAATATATAATGTGTTTTATGACATCATAATGACCCAATAGTGATGTAATAAAATACTATAAGATTTATGTTCGGCCAATATATGTTATTACATTAAAATAATGTGATTTTGGGTTTTTTTACATATTTTAAAAATCATTAATGGACCCTTGAAGACTTATTAAACATCTTGTCTTTTAAAATTATTTCCCATGAAAGTGTGACTCACCTCCACATAACCGACCCCATTATTTTAAGAAGTTCGGACTTTGGCATTATAAAATATTTTTTCCTCTTACATTTTCCAAAAACCATGGTAAAAAACCATGAGATGATTTGTGGTTCGGATTAGTCTAATGTAAGGGGTCCCAAACCTAAATAGTATATAATTCACTCACCTTTCCTATATAAACCACCCCAAGCTCCCTCATCCTCCTCACTCAAAGCCTTTGGAGTTAATCCAACATTTTTACTACACTCTCTAGAATACTCCCAAGGTTCCCCAACCTCCCAAGACTCCTCTCTCAAGCCTCTCTCAAGCCTTTGGAATGACACTTCCAAGTAAGGGTTTTTCTTCCTTTCACTTTTTTGTCCAAATTTTTTAATACTGTTATGCCCTTTTAATTTCAATTATAAATGATGGGGTATGGTTTCGAACATCCAAAATACTTAACTATTTTTATTTTAATGATGGGATACCCCTTTCTCCCTCATTAAATGCCTCCCATGTACACCTGTTACTATGCCGAAATTCCGAAAGGAACTTCTCTCTCATCATTTACATTCAAGCAATACTTTTGCATCATTAATATAAATTACATTACAATTGTTGGGAAATGTATCTATATGACCCCATTACTTTAAATTTCGTGTAGATATGATGTGCCTCCCCTTTATCTCTCATCAACCATTTTTAGGAATTCTAATATCACGCCGTTACGCTGCCGAAAATGCTCCAATTTTCCAATCCAATTCCATTGTGTAGTGAATACCATGCCTATTTCTCCATCATGGGTATTCACCTTCATGCACATTTACTTATTATTTATAAAGTTTAATTACACATTCCTTTGCTGTAGAATAAATGATTATGTTTTATGAATTGATGTTTTATGATCCATGTGCCGCACTTATGCATGAAATGAAATGTTTAAGAAGGGTGCACCCTTATAATGCTTCTATGCATTAGATAATGTATAGTATCATGATACATCATGTGAAATGAGTTTTGACTCATTCTAATTCTAGAGAAATGAGGTTTTACTCGTGCTTCATGTGCAATGAGTATTTACTCATGCATTATGTGCAATAGGCCTTGGCGCGTGCTAATTCCATGTTAAGTGTTGTTTCCAGATTTCTATGTTATGATTATCATGATTTATCATGCCCTTATGTCCATGTTTCTCTTGTGCTCTATTGATATGTCTATTGTCTAAAATATATTTTACTCCTCATTTATTCCATGTTTATTCCCTTACTGGTCTTTATAGCTCAGCCTTTTCTTATTAATGTCCTCGTGTTATCCCATTCAATGACAAGTACGAGGGAATGTAGTGGTCATGTAAAGGAAGTATTAAATAAAGATGTTGTATTTCATGTTTTAAGTTGTTTTGTAATGAACCTTAGCCCCAAAGACACCAGAACTCTAGATCTTCCATGTTTTATCAAGTGAATAGTTTATGTAATAAATCATGTTTATGTTTGTAATAAAATCAGGGTTGTCATAGACGCTCCTTGTTCTATGACTAGTTTTTTAGGATCCACTATATCAAGATTATGGTCATCAGTACCTTCTTTGAGCGTGACCTGAGGAAATCAAAGATGAATTGGTATATAAATTATAGGAACGTGCCTCAATAATGGATTATGATGATATATAGAACTTATATAAGAGAAGTATATATGAGGGGGTTTTAGTAGATGATGGGTCAATAACACCTTGGCTTATCATTTTTCTACAACCATTTATTTCATAAATCAATTTTCACATTTACATTTATCAATATATTATTTTCATATATCTATTTTCATTATAAATGGATAACTTTTCCCAGTGAATTAGGTCACATACACCATATCACTAAATTAAACATCCATTTAATTTCATCCCAATTAATAGACTTAGTTAATTACCCATTCAGACCCACAAGGTCCCATACACCTCATGAATTGGAACTAGTAATTAAAATGTACCAGCAAAAGGGCCATGAATGTATATATATTAGTATGTCTCACTCAATAATCAAAGCCATATAAAGAAAATGAATGTAGTGAAATGATCCTATATATAATAGAATATTGATTATATATGAACTATAGTTGCTTGTTATGAAGAAGGTAACAAACCACATCCCCCTTATATAATCAGGCCATGTATCAAATAAAATTTGCAATTAGAGTAATAATGGTAATAAATATCTCACATAATTTTCATCACCTAATGGTGAAATGATAAAAATTTAAATAAAAACAATCCTAAAAAATTTATAATTTGGGGAACTCGATATTTACCATGAACATGGGATAGCTGCACCCAATCATGGATTATAACCATATTCCTAGCCTAGTTGGCCACATGTCATCAAGCACACGTACAACAATGCCAGAGGCTTTTGACTAGTAGTGATGTCCAATGGTGTGTCTGGGGTAGACTATTGCCTCATTAACAAAGTATATTAAATTGGATAAATAATATATTGGGTATACGATTAGGAAATATAGAACATACATATGGTATATATGATGTAGACAAGAGTAAAAAAATATTATAAAATGATAGTCTTATGAAAAATTTGATTATACATTTCAAGTCTATATGAAATTGGAAAACATAGACCGACGTTAGAAATAATAAAATGATTTATAGAAGTAGAAAAAAATACGATAAATATCGAAGTATTATGAGATCCCTCTAGGCCATATCCTATAATGATCCATCCTAAAGAATGAAAACATAATCAAGTGTCAAAGGGGGATTTATTCCCTTATCCACAACATTATATATATAATCATCAACGGTGACAACAGTGGCTATGTTTTTGTGAGATAACAATATTAGTTATCCACCACTAATGATGTTTATGGAATCACATATGTGTAATATAAACTAAAAAACGTGAAATAATTAACACATTAATGTTAATTAGTACAATTTCATAAATACCATAGTACAGGCTTTAGCCTTATATAGTGTATGATCATTTAAAAATTTAATTATTTTAATTATATTCTAGTTTTTAATGAATTCCACGTGAGGTATAACTATCTCTAATATTTATACATGATAATAATAATAATTTAACGAAGACATGAAAAGGAATCTATGAAGATATTATAAAATAGGATCCAAGGTAATCAACTAGGAATAATTGTTTACATGGGTCAATAAAATATTGGAAATTATTATTTCATGTCAAATATAGTAATATTCTAATCCAAGTGGAATCACCAATGTTTTTCCAAAATAATAATTCCAACCAAGTATAAGGAATTCATTCATGGTAAAATAGGATATGAAATTTCTAGGGCTAAGGGTGTATCCAAAGAACCTCATGTACATAGATGTAATAATGGATCTAGGGATTGCATTTAAGGAATTATATAATAATAATGGATGAATCCAACAATGTCATACCAAGAATCCACATGTAGACAAAGACAATATTAAAATGTTGGACCCACCCTTGGAAACTAGAATCATTGAATCATATTAGCATCCCAAAGTTTTCAAGGCACCCCCTTGGGAATCCAAGGACAGTTAAATTCTGAAAAATCTTATAATAAAGAATACATATATTCATTATGAATCATATAATAAATTCAAATTATAAAAAGGTAAATAAAAAATAATTCCATTTGATATGATAGTTGGTTTCAGTATTTTCCATTCACTGTTATGACAATGATAAATTATGAATAAAATCCTTTATTAGTTAAATTATTTCATTGTTAATTTATTAAGATCACTGTACTAACTTCTATCATATATGTAATTTGGGGGTTGGTTGTCCCACCAAACCATTAAATTGTAATTAATTCTAAAAATTCATACATAGTTATATATTCCAATTCAATTTAAGAATAATTTATCTAGTTTAGGAACATACAATTGGATGTCATGGGATAAGTGTATATGTGAAAGAAATTAACAACACATTTATTTGGTTGAATACATTCCATTATCTTGTTTTTTTCAAGGAATACCCAAGATATGGTGCATATATGCATAATAAGAAACTAAAAATATAGTTATGGAAAAACCCTACAAGGGGAGGTCATTGATGAGGACAGAACCTCCTTTAGTGGATAAAATTTATCAAAATGATCTTAAATGTGGGTATGATGACTATAATAATGTCACCTTAATTAATTTGGTCACTCTTGATTAATTTGATGTGCACAAATGCTAAATTAGAAAATGAAGAATCATGTTGGATGATTTATGGAAAACCTACCACAGGCTCATAGGATTATCCTCATCCAGTATCATCGTATAGTTTGGCATTGATTGGATGAGATCTAAATAATAGATAACCCCCCCTGAAAATATGGTACATAATCTACGATTTAAATAGATTCATCTATATAATGATGAATGATGGACAAACAAAAAGGAATTATGATCTCTCAATTACGGACCGAATGAGATGAATGGTTCCCTGATCCGTCTTTGGAATGATGAACAATATCAAAAACATTCTAAGAGGGGTGTGGGGGATCAAATTAGGGAAAAAACACCATTATCTACTATAAGGTAAAACATATGATGGTGTATGATTTGAAAATTCCATTTATGTAAATATTCATAATTTCACCAAAAAATGGTGAATGGTATGGCTGCATGGTTGCTCAATCTGTGCACCAACCATGCACCACCTACTACATCAAGGGGTTGTTTTCATAGATACGACAAACAGTTAGGGAATCCATGTATGAACCATGTAAATACCATCTAAAAAATGTATTAAAAAATTTCATCGGTGTTCAAACAATAGTTCATGGTTAGGGAAAACCATTCACCTTGATTCACACCACCATCTAGACCAGCACGATTTGGAGTAACAGTGCTCCATGGCTCGCACAATTTATAGTATTTGTGAAGAAATTATATTTTCCCACCGACAAGGTTTTTGAGCCCCAAAAAAACTCATATAAAACCTCATAAACCTCTATAACCTCATTATGTATTCATACTAATTTTATAATAAAAAAATTAGAAAATATTTAAAAATATTAGTAAATGATGAAAAAATTAATGTTCATACAGGTAACCAGTTCACAACATGGAAGTTACCAATTGTTATATTATTCTAAAACATTTATAAAACATCCCATTTCAATCTCAATCCCAATGTATATCATTTTAATCCCTCTTTACATTTCTTCCCAATAGCCTATAATTCCAACTAACATACATCCCTATAATTTTTATCATTTTCTATTGAAAATTTATTAAATATTTAGAAGATTCAAAAATCACACAAACTCATATGGATATGAAAATATATATATTAAATATCTAAAATAATATATCATAAATTTACATAATCCATACAAAATGTATTTCTATACCTAATATGTTCTATTGAAGAATTGTATATTGAGAGAGGTGTGGTAAATACTACCATGTTACAAATCATACTACCATATGTCTTATAATTATGTTTAATTTCACCACAATAATCTCACCTATGAAATTAATATTGTATTTATGATATTAACTTGAGAATCAATAATATCAACTAAAATATCAATAATTGAAATTTATGGATCCCCTAACATATCATCTTAACATAGAATAGGATTGGGATCTGGAGGGTACATCCTAAGATGATATATGTGTAATAAATCATGAATATGTTTCTAATTAATTTTAAAATCCAACAAATTATAATGATTGTAAGGATAGTGTGTGACCTCGAATGGTCCATCATATCTAAGAAGAAAATTTTCATCGTTTCAAAGATTATGAGGGACCAACTAAGGAGAATATTTTAAGAAGACCCAGTCAGCAGTGGAAAACTCATATGGATGAAATACCAATTAAATTTCAATTTATTACAACTCATATTTTAATATAGACATAAATTTATACCTAGATTCATTGATGGTGCATCCTGAATGTGTCCTCATCCTACAGGAGGGGCATCTCCCACCTCTACGATATGATGTGGTGACATGTATGGGTTACCATATAAAGCATTGATGGTAATAATTCTGATCGACAAAATAAAACCATTACAATATATTTATCCTATAATACACCAAAATAAAATATTCAGGAATAGTGTGTATCTTCCATGATCTGAATAAAAATATATTTATATCCATTTTCAATGGATGGTCTGTGATATTCTACCTCAACTCTCTCGACATTGACTCTTGGAGACTCCTTACAAACAATGAGTTAAACCTAGGTTCCCTATCTTAAAAAATGGATTAATGAACTTCATATAACCTAACTAACTTGTATACATTCAAATTTATTCATCATACACATTAGTGGTGTCCCTGATCATTATTTATTGAGTAAAGATCTTTAATATATCAATCACCTCCCTGATTTCTTACCACCCTCATAAAGTACATGGTAATCCAACAACCATTTATTTGAAAACATAATCTCATATCCAATATAAAACTATAAGTGGCTTGGGAAATAGAGATGGGCATAGATTCTCTGTATTTACCAATTTTAATGTTTAATTGTGGTACACATAATCTAAACATTCATGCTTGATACCCAAGAAATTAAATCACCATTTCATGAAACAATACATCTTCATAGTTCCCAAATGAACAAAACAAGAATTAATGTGATGGTGAAAAAAATAGATATCCTCACTAATTCATGGATGAAAATCATTCCCCAAATAAGATAAATGCATATAAAGGGAGATACGAACTAAAAATGGTCTCCTTACCTTGTTGGGTTTCTCACATTTCTATTAAATCATAATCCTTCTACAAATCCTAATGAATTGACTAATGTTGGGATGATGGTAACTAAATATTTCTAAAAAATACACCTCAATACCCTGTATATCATCCGAGTTCAATAGATAAATTGTACTTATAAGGTCCCACTCTTCGATAGTTTCCTAAAACAGCTTGTGATGGTATATCTATGCTAAGAGATTCTATAATAAAATTCCCCTTCTCAAGGGTGAATTCTATATCAAAATAACACATCAAATTTTATTCCCCCCACCACTATATATGATTCATTAAAATTTGAGAAATGATATATCTCAGAATCTTATTATTAAAAAATACTATGAACCTTTCCTCATATAAAAAATTCCTTCAAAAATCAATTTCATGCATAACCATGGTATTATATACATCATAAATATGTTCATTCATATCATGTGTCCAAATATATTTTGAGCTGTAATACAACCCATTATCATGAATCATAATACTGAATCATAGGCCAACACCTTATTTATCATTAAGGACCACATAACCCTTTTCGGGATCATGTAATATTATAATTGGAGCTGATTTCAAAAGTCTTATCAGCTTATTGAATTATGAGTGACACAATATATAACATAATAAATTAACCCATTGCTTGTAAGATGTGTAAATTTATATAACAATATTGATAAATCCTTGATGAACCACTAATAATACATTTAATGAAAAACTAATATCATAATCAAAATGAAATTCAATGGATCATCAAATGAGTTGATACACTTCACTATCATCAGAGTAACTAATAAACCATTATAATAATTCAAAATCCCTAATAATTACACTTACAAAATCGAAAACCTTCACATTAGACTACTTTTTTACAAATGGCAACACCCATGGATTTCTAAATCAAAACTCAGATAGTTTTCTTGGTCATTCTTAAATTTCCAATAATATGAAATATCATACATGAACACTACCAAAAAAAGTGTTGATATTCTAATGTAATACTTTGTTCATCATTTCTAGTAATATTTTAGGAGAATTATATTGAATAAATGACATCACAACTTACTCAAAATATCCATATCGACTCTAGAATATTGTCTTAAATAATTCAAAATCCAAAACAATCACATAATGATATCTTGACCATAGATAATTTCATGAAAACCACTTTCCAACCTTTAATTATAAATTAATATCATAAAATAGTAGAAATGGATACTTATTCAAAAATGTTAATATATTCATCATTTGATAGTCTAAAAAAACTATGTGACCCGTTGTGGAAAAGTGTATTTGGATTTCCCATTGTTAAACACGAGGTTGAACAAAAACATATATCATCAGACTAGTAAATTGAATGTTGATATATTTCCTCTCATCTAGATAGAAACGATTCGATGTTATCATTATCAGCTACATATTTTAATACTGTTCAATCATAAAATCTACCTTACTTTATGGGGAACGATAAAATAAATATTCTATGAGAATAAAATTAATGTATCCATGTGATGATTATAAACAAAATGAAGGTTATCAGCCTCTCCTCTAATGGTAGAAAAAAAACTCATGAGATCTGTGAGGGAAGGACATGAAACACTTGACCTCAGATCCCACTCTCCACGAAACACCAAATAGATCCCATCAATCATATGAAATTATGCATGAATAGAATAAAAATAAAAATCATCATGATAGGTGATAGGAAAATTCAACCATGTGATGAAGTCAAACATATATAGATTGATAGAGTGGAAATCCCTCAGTAACTCTACATTGGTTGTTGAATGTGATGAAGAAGTACATTGATGCCTACCCTTATTCCTCTTTCATTGATGATTCCATAAATGTTATAAAAATTACATGAGTTCAATTTAAAATTTAATCATATCGATAAAACATATCGATATAAATGAGTTAGAGTCACCTTTACCTAATAAATTAGTTTATACTAAAGATTCATCAATGATGGTACCTCTCATTGTTGTTGAATGTGTAGCTAACTATGCAAGAAAACCATACACAACATGATGGTGATTCAGTAATGAATATTTTGGTTGTGACATTGTAGACATTAAAGAGTCTAAAAGTGTGGTAGTAGGATTTGATTATGATTATATGTGATCATAAAGATGCATAGATATATCCTAACATAAACTTGTTTATGGTCATCTCCCAAAACTATTACACATATTCTCAAGTGAAGAACCAAAACTCTAGGAGTTCCCAAACACAGGAGATTAATAGAATTTCAAGGGAACAATACTATATATTACAATAGGTGTAGTGGATTCTTGATCTAAAACTACCATGACCCTGATGTTATGATCATTCCAATCCCACATTATCTCATTAATGCCTTTAATTCTTCTACTCTACGATATAGTAGGAGTAGAATGATTAACCATTACTTCAATATTCATATATTACATCATTTCAAAGTCCACTACCACGACCTTGATAGAAATATATTAAATAATTACCATGATTTTATATTCTATTGAAAACCCTATAAGTTATTTTGAGCATTCCTCTAGTCATTATATACTAGATCAGAAGAAAAAATACCAACTCTCAGAACTGGTTGGTGTACACTGATAAAAAATAATCTCCTTGTAGCAATGTGGGGAACTCTAGGGAAATCCACATCGTTATAGACTATGGGAAAAATTTATAAATGATGTGGGTATTTATTATCTTCTATTCCAATCTTCTGTGTATATATTCATATACATAGAAATTCCATAGTCACTTTTTGGGACAATTGAGTATGACATCACTCCCATTAACATGAATTTCATAGGTGTATCTATGTAGTCTAGGATCTAGTAATTATATTCAAGCATGTACTTTGCATATTGATGTTCATTACTATCCACAATGGACCATGTCATATCATGAAATAACTCCAATGATCATTCCCATATCTTGTAGCTCATAGTTATACATCAAAAAATATATATATTATTTTTGTTACATTTTTGCCCATAGAAAAAATATCTTATTGAATAATAATGACCATATTATTATCTAGAAGTAGATTAACATGAGTAGAATTTGATGTAACCTCCTTAGTTACCAATGGATTATTTTTCAGAGGCATAATGTTTCTGTTAAATATAGAATAAATTATAAGACAATCATATAATTTCAATAAA
Source organism: Viscum album (assembly GCA_963277665.1). Taxonomy (NCBI): domain Eukaryota; kingdom Viridiplantae; phylum Streptophyta; class Magnoliopsida; order Santalales; family Viscaceae; genus Viscum; species Viscum album. The sequence continues at coordinate 1,386,913,860 of OY728126.1, read as the reverse complement.
AACATTAAAACTATAATATGAAAGTGATAAAAATATCATAAACTCAAAATAAAAGAGTTACATACCAATATCCAATGGTAACATTATTGTATTTATAGAAATAGTTGGACAAGAACTAATAGAAACCTATATGTCATGTTCTGAAAATCATTTGTATATTATTGAAGCATCTCGAGAAAGGGAACAACCATTATATAAATAAAAATTTAGATGAACCTATCCTATATAACAGCACACACTAGTATATAACCCGAACTATCATGTATCTGAATGGATTTCTAGACCCCAATTATATAGAAAATATCAAAAAACAATCATCAAAAAACTGAGGGAACCATTTCACAAAACATGACTCAAAAAATGTATTATATATATAGATGACATTAATAAATATCTAAACTGTAAATTAACAAAAAAATTTCACAGAAAAAAGGAACTGTAGAAGTGATATCACTGAAATATAAGTACAAATTTCAATGGTAAAATATCGAAAAATAAAGTAAAACTAAAACCAAAATAGATACTCCATGTGATTATGTGGGAAAACTCCCACTATCTCACCACTAGTTACCCAGACATATTTAATTTTATCCTCAATGCCTCACTATCACAGATTATATTTCCTTAAACAACAGAAATGATAATGTAAATGAGCCTTCAAATGGATGTATATAGGGGGAACTAAATAGAACCAATAATATCCCTCCTAATTTTACCAAATATTGTCTCTGTTAAGTATTCAGAACAAGATAAAAATTAATGAAATCAATGAAATATAATTAGTTAAGTAGTTTATATATGAATGTTAGAGTAAATTTTTTATTCCATTTTCCACAATTACAAATAATCGAGTAAAACCTATTTTTTATTAAATAACACATATATCAATGTTATCAAAGCTTGTTCTACATATCATATGAAGTCCATAGTTATAGAAAATGAAGAGTTTAATCTTGATAAGTATGAAAATATTTCAGGATATCAGGACCACTCCTACCAATGATGAAACCCCCCAAAATTTTCAAAGAATGTTGAATATTACCACACCTTTAACCTATATCCCCATGGAATCCAATTTTATATATTTTCCATGACAATCCATCAAAAACATTCATTGAATAAAATTTCTTAAATCAACATAACAATTCCCTAAAAATACATATTCTTTAAACAAACCAAGGGTAAAACCTCATTTTCACACAAGAGTAATTTTCAAAATAAAAATTCAATCAATCAATTTATCTGTAATATTATTTATAGATCTAGATAAATATAGTTCATTAATAATTGGCTATATATTGAACCACCTCCCTCAAAAAAAGGTTGCACATAACTGTATAGGTATCCACCAACATTAATTAACTCATATCCAAAAATAGAGGCCCTATAATTAGTACATTCATCTTAATTAAATTAAACATGGAAAATGAAAAAAATGAACATATTTAACAACACATATATCATCTGATGATACATTTCACCAGAACAAAAATAATGGTCATCCTTCAAATGGAGATAAAAAAGGATATGAGAAGTAACAATATTAATCAACACTATTGGACCAATAGATCTAAAAATGTAGCTCAATGGTGATGTAATGATTAATGAAAATGATTTATTATAATTATCACTTACTGGGATAGATGAGACACAACTTAAATATAGATCATCATCTGAATGGATTGACCCATAAACTGTGGATATAACCAAATTCGTCTTGGAGATCTCCATGTTTTTTATAGTGATTTTAATATAAAAAATGAATATATGATCATATGTGCAATGTGCTTCCCACTACTAGACAAAAACCATTAATTATGTGGATTTATTTACTATCAAAACATGTCAACAAATGCATCGATTCTGGTTAAAAAACAGTAAATGAAATTTTCCATATGTGAACCATTTTTTCATAATGTAATACTATCAAACATTTCACCATATCACAACATCAACACAATTAAGGTTTTATATCATTTGACCTGTTGATGATGTAACAATTCCTAGAAGGAAGATTATATAGTAACATTAAAAAAATACATCAGGTTAACCAGAAACCCAAACTATATCGTATAAATACATTTTGACATTTTTACCATGGCTCTATTAAGTATAATAAACATACCTCCCTAAAAATAGGTCATTTTCCACAGTATTGGATCCTTGTACATAGAAGACCAAAAATTTACCTGAAAAGTGGTCGAAATGAAAGTAACACAATGAATACATGAATATATGTAACAAGATATTAAGAATGTCATAAAAATACATTAAATATAACATAATAAATATACATGATTATAGGTTTTGAGAAAAAATTAAAAAAAATTCTGATATTATTGTCTACCCATATGTACAAACGATTCCATAATTTCCAAGTAGTTATAAAAAAGAAATAATGATAATAATTCCATTAATATAATTTTAAAAAATAAATGTAATTCAAATTTTTTATTATACAGTATTTTCTGTAATTAACTTTTTGGTTGTATAAGAATAATTATAATAAAAAGTTTTGGTTAAGTTTATTTTTTTCTCAATGAAGAATATAATTGATATCCCTCTTTAAAAACCCTAGGGATGGTCTAAAATTGTAGCAGAACCACTAGAATATAGATTTAATAATTAATAATTATTTTTACTGTGTTTTTTGGTTATGTGGCTCAAGATGTGTGAGGATTATAAACAATAGGGTGTCCAATTATATGTATGGGAAGAGATTCCATTGAAATTAATCTATAAAGACCTAATCGTTTAATACATTAACATTGAATCACTTATAAGTAATTCTTAATACATTAATCAAACCAAATATTGAATACCATATTATTTTAGTGGCATTATAATAATGGTAACATAAACACTTGTACATAAGTGAGATACATTTTCTTATAATAGGATCTTCATTAATAGCTACATTGTTTGAAACATAATACTTAATACATGTCATCATATAATGGGGAGGGAAACCTAAAAAAGGCGTGAGATCATATGATCAGTGAGGGTAATAAATAAGGATATGTAAGAATAAACATGATCATATGTGTGTGAGAATGTGAACATGATATTTTAATATCAGACCCCATATAAGAAAAATCCTAAAAATTTATCATGAAATAGAGATTATAAATTCATTAAGATATGAATAAAATAGAGACATGAACATAAGCCATGAAACCATAATATAGTAACAAGACATGTAATTGTGGCATCAACTAAAACAAATAATATCATTCATAATTTGACAGGATGGATAATTGGAACATGTAAAGGTACTTCATGGGAATGCGCCTATTTGGAATGGCCCCCCACCATCCCCAGTCACAATCCATTATTTATAAAGAATTGGGATTAATCATCTTCCCATAGTGGATTGGGTTTCCCCATCATCCCATTGTGGATCTTCATTATCCATCATCCATCTACAATGTGACTAATCCTATTTGGTGGCACAGACCACCATCAAAACTCTATTTCCATCATTTAAGTGTATTAGGTTTCCTACACTATCACATGGTGCATCAGGACTATCATATTAATTCCCATCATTATATTTGGATATATAAGTCATTTCCAAATGAATTGGTGGGGGGAGATATAGTTCACAACCATCTAATAATAAAACCATCCATATATGTCACGTAAGATAATAAAACCTCTATCATACCGTAATCTATTAAAAGTTATGGGTTTTAATAACAATATATAATAACCCTTGAAATGAAATTGGTGTCGTAAATGTGTAATCATATCTTAGCCCATTGGAAAAAGGTCATGAATAATAATCATTTAGTTAATGCATAAACCATGAAAATAAAAATGTTTTAGAGGAATCATTCCATCAAAACATAAATAATTCATATAAAAAATATGAATGGAACCATTAGATAATTTCTGAGAGAAGATTTTTCTAATAAATGTATTTAATATTAGAAGGAAAATATTTGAAAATAACCAACTAAAATCAATTCTTGAGGAAAAATAAACATTCAAAAAATAATTATTTAAAAACATAAACTAATTTGAAATATTTTTCTCAAATAACTAAATGTAAACATGAAAACATGGAGTCTCCTTTATGGGGTCCCAAGAATCATTAGACCAGTTGTCATTTGATGTTTGGATCCCTCCATCCAATAAGCCCACCAGTCTCTATTAGTGATTTGAACAGTCTGATCTATCTCCACTAGCCATTAAAATTGTGGCATAACAGGTTTCAAACATGGGATGTTGAGGAATACCTATGGTACATGCCTATGGAATAAAATTCCCAGCACTGTACATGGTATTCCGTATGCTTTTGTGCCCCCAACAATCCCTATCATATGGGGAAGAAACCTACATGAATCAGAGTTTCAGTGTCCAATCATGCCAACGATGTCCAACGTGACTATTACCCTGATTTATGGTTGTTGCCATATCTTGACCCAGATGAATGTCCTAATAGAAGCAATTTAATTAACTGGTGTCCGTGATGATATGGTAATAGGGAAGATATTCAGGAACAATGTCATAATCATTAAGGTAGACCCAAACAAGGTAATGAGTTCCTCATAGGAAAACACAGAATGAGAGACTGACATCCCATCATCCTGTTTTGATCATGGATAAAAATGTACTGGAATAAGAGATGGATTCTGCATGCCTTTGCAATGTAGGAATGCGGGGAAACAATCATAATGTCCTCCATAGACAGATGTGTGCCCTAGAAAAAGCATAAAAATTATAAATGGTGAACCAGATGTGAAATTACTCTCCTCAATGGGGATATTAGTAGTGTTTGAGACATTAGTGGATTATAATTTCTCTAGATCTAGCTATCTGGTGCCAGGCCCCGCCATGAAAATATTGAGTCTAGTGTGAAACTCATAAGATATTGGGGATGCTCGGTTGAATGCCTGACATCCTGGTCTATGACCTGGTCAGTGTGGATCCATATTACCAATTATGGAAGATGGAATGATTCTAGTACACTGGACATCGCTTTCCTCCTCTCAATGAAAATGGTTGAATCATCCCGATTTCGTGGGCCAAAGCTTCTAGGTTATGAAACTGATCTCCACCCACCCAAAACGCAGGGGCTTGGGAAACACCATTGCTGCAATCCTGGGTGTCCCCATCTATTTTATGGAAGCCTCCACATCCACAGTTTTGGTTTTCTCCACCCTAATTCACTATATGAACTCATTCTGATGAGGGTGATCAATGACCTCATTCAAGGATATGATAAAGAAGAGATTATCGCAACTTCGGAATTGACCTGACAAGACCTAGAGCATTCTGCACCTCTTTTTCACCCCGCCCCTCTGGGGCCTCATAGGGATCCACTACTCCCCACTCAAACCTACAACCATTTCAGTAGTCTCTCCCAAAAACACTTTGATGACTCAGTCCCATACCCAAATGAGTTGAGAAAAGTCCGAGCCAATCCAATTGTGATCTTGTCTTGGGGGCCGCCATGGAGGGCTCTCGCAAGTCCATGTCATCACAACCACCCAGTTCTATAGGCTGGAGAGAATGTAATTTATTCACCTTCACCACTGAACCCATTCTGATTAACTCGATTCCAACATCAGGTGAAAGATGAGGAGGATTCCCTCCATGGGGCGTCATCATCATTGGATACAATGGATCATGTCACCACTGTATAATACTATCAATTCACCAATTATTCTTGAGCATTAGAACTTGTATGCCTATCCTGTATTGATACCCCAACCACCCCACTACTAGGTATATATGACTCTCTTGGTCATCACCCTAGTTAGCGCCTCACACAGGGTGACCCATAGAAATGCCATCTAGCATGGAGGTCCTCCCCTTGCCACCATCAATGAGAGTGTATGTCCTCCCTGATCACAGGATTGGCGTGGATTTCCCCACCATTCCACAATGAGTCCGAGCGAAGGCCCTCCCAACCGCACTGACATCCAGATTGGAGGTTTATTGCAAACCTATGATCCAAGGAATGGATACATTCCTCCTATCATTGGTCGTCGATGAGAAAATCCTACTCAACCGGTTAAGCAATAGCATGCGTTTTCCCCATGTTCTTACTAAAACTAATAAATGTCCCTTGAGTCCCAGAAATCATAGAAGAATTTGTTTTCCCCGCATCATTGGCATCCAACGCGGAGGTCTTCACCATGTTTTGTTTGACCCGTACGAAGGCTCTCCTCATTCAGTCACTTCTACGGGAAACAAGCATAGAGGTATTTCCCATGCTCCCACCAGTTCAAGTGGAGGTCCTACCTGCTCCAACACTTCTTATGTGGATTCCCTCCATGAGTTATCTATAGGACACAGAGTCCCTCCCCATGTTTCTTTTGACATTTTTATGGGTTATCCTCGCACCTCGGCTAACCCGGGTGGGAGTCCACTACGCCCAGACACCAGTTTGGCCAATGGACCTCCATGTGTGGAAAACCAACCCATTTTCAAATAACCATCATAGGGTAGTAGAGAAGGTCTCCACCTCTAATGGAAAAATACTGAGAAGTTTCAGACCGTGATAAAATATGACTACTTTTCAGAATACGTTGTAGAATGTGATTTGGTAAGGAAACCCTCACCCATATTTTCTGTGTTGGTAGCCGGGGTAGGTTACATGTGAATAAGACTGTTACTTTTTGGAGGAGTGGTCTCCCTGATCCCCCCTCCCTATATTGATACGTCCAGGAGGAAGAATATTTGGCATCTTTCCCGGGCCTGATCATGAAATCCCCCAATAAAAAATTGGATCACTGTCCATCTCAACTAAAGACCATGAAGAGTTATTTTGGGGACCAATAGAGGATGTGAAAAAACATGGCCCACATTATTTTACCACAACCCCAATGTGGGAAGTTGTGGATTCCAATCAGTTTTACCGAGATTTGGTGGCTTAGTGGTTGAATTATTCAGAATACATCTCATAGGGAGGTGTCATTTTATCACGCTTGTCGTATTATGCACCGACAATTCTACTATCTTAGTGTTCTTATTTAGTGCCATTATCGATCCATCAACTGCCCCAAGTCGATGAATGGGTCAAAAAGGGCTTGATTCAAGGTCTGAGCTAACGATATTGTTGAAAATACTTAGAGCGAATCATTTAATAGAGATGTTCTTCCCAGTTGCAACCATGAACATCAGTACACTGGATTCTCTTTCCCAAGAAAAGGTTGAGTTCATTGGCCAAACCCTTTGGCGATGCACTTTGGTCTTCATTAACAATAGGTGGCTTACCCAATGATTTAGTAACACTTTTATGATATTGTCCAACAATGTCGTATGGTTAACATGGATGGGATCACAATGTCTTAAACCCCTGAGATGCCATGTCGCCATCGGACCCTCAAACATCGATGATTTCAGAGCATTAAAGTGCTGCACAGAATCATTAAGGATGATTACCCCCATTTAGATCCATGGTTTTGGGAAGTTTTCATCCCTTAATTTTAGTTCTATTATTCACCAAACAGAAATTATAGAATATATTGAGGATATGCCTTCAGTTATAGTCATAGTTAACATGTTTGGCCTATCAGATGGATAAAATGAGCTATATCTCCATGAAGAGAGAATATCCCCCCGGGGGGAGTAACCCACCTATTAGATCCATCTGGAAGGGTTACTCTCCAATAATGAAATTTAAAATTTCTTACCATACCAATAGATTCGTTATCCCTTGGTTTGAATCCCAATAAGAAGAAAAAAAATTGGGGTCGTCAAACCCTCTAACATGTATGGCTCAGTGCAGAAGATGGAAGATGATCCCAAAAATGACACATTGATTCAAAATCTCACTGAATATAACAATATGGTCGATGACCATCTCGCTGAACATGTCATGGAATGTTGACTAGACTATGTTAATCCTCAACCAGGGTAGTAGGAGCAAGTGAACCCGCCCCCCGATGAGTGGCCTCCTAGTGGCCATGCCAATCCTTCCCATAGAGACATAGTAAATTCTTGAGTTTATGGAAATAGGGTGATATATGTTTTTCCAAATCTACCCTAATTGTGTTATAACCCTCATTGGGACTCAGCTCAGGATCCCCTATCCGCTCTGCATGTTGTTCCCCAAGTAGTCTCGTAGGTCATCAAGCAAGCCTCTCTATGAGCCGCAAGGACTATTTATCGCATTGAAGAACCTTCCAATGAAATGGTGGGTAGGGATACTTTTCAAGATAGTAATCCCCACCCATATGATCCAATGAAATCTCTAATTGACCATCTAAAGGTTTAGGAAATTTGGTTGGTGGAAATTCTGCATGATGGAAGTCCATCTCTGGCATGGGGGATGATATGCCAGGACACCCTAGTTTCAGATATCCAACATTTACCCCATTTAATGGGACAGGTGATCCATTGAAACATATGGCCCACATCATCTCAAGGTGTGGACCCATTCTAGGAATGCCAGTGCCTCAGGAGGCTACCAACCTTTGGGGTTTCGTTCAATAATTGGAAGGGCATTCATTTTTCTGGTATAACCAGCGACTAATTGGGTCAGTATATGTTTGGGAAGAACTTCATAGGTTATTTTTTACTAGTTCTGTTACGCCACCCTAAAAATTATTATTGTATAACTCTTAAAGTGCATTTAAATTCCTGATTACCACATCATAGAAATTGTCTCTTCATAGAAAGGCATCACATATTCCCTGGATATGCCGCTGACTAAAAAATAGCTACTAATAATGTGTGTGGGGAATTCCAAGACAGAATTGGTCCTCTCTCTAAACATACAGAACCACCCAGGATTATTTCTAGGATTTATCCGCAAAAGCCCAGCATCCATAGGAAGCCTCGCAGCAGGCCAGGTAGGCACACCTTTTTCCACAAGTAGTTCCCACTAGATGAGCCGCTAAGGCCAAGCCCATTGCGGTATCCCAAATAGAGGTCCCGACACAGTTAGAGAAATTTATAGTGAAGACACCTCCATATACTCATAGCAGGCTACCACCTCAGGCGTAGCCTTCGGCCTAGCGACGACCACCTTAGAATCGGCAGGCGACCCATGAACATGTCGCCACAACCTAGGTGAGATAATAGGGTTCCACCATCTCGATTGGCTCCTCGAGTCTGCCATCAAGGCCAGACACATAGATCCCCCTTACAGGATATATGGAACTAGGCCTACTCATTTAATTAGTCTCTGGTCCCCATTTATTAATTATGTTCCTTGGAATAGGGAATTTTATGATTTTCGAATTAATGGATGCCCAATGTTGCAGATTTCACTGATTTCCCAAATTACATCTCTTGTCAGTGAATATTGAGGCACACCCTCAATAATTTTTATGTTTTTAATGATTGGATCGATGACTATGTTGATAAAAATATAGTACGGTTAAGTCTGTCCTCGACACATGTGGCATGTGAATTCATAAAGCATGACAGTGATAGTGACATTGAAGGTGAGTGGCAGCAGGTTCTTAACTGCGGGTCCCCAAAATATGACGACTGGATGTCATGTAGAGCATTATTCCATTCCCATTGAATTATCCATGCCCATTTGAATCAACTCGATCCTTCATAAATCACTACATTACCTAAAGCCACTGCTTTTAACAGGACCTATCAACCTTCCTCTTCACAGTAGTCCATGTATAGGCAGCGTGAGGGAAAACAAAGCCCCCTTCCAATTCTATCATCATCCCATACTATCAAAAATTTTATGCCCCCAGAGTTGGAAGATTCCCATATAATCCACCCAGTGATGAATGATTCTTTATGTTATGACAAATTTTTTTCTTTAGATAATACCACATAGCTAGAAAACCCTGACATGGTTCCCAAGGATGATGAGTTCTAGACAGATCATCCCAATATCCCCGGCTAACGCCAGCATTGATGGATCGTCAACAATATGAATCACTAATATCCGTTTGTTAGTGCTTCCTAAAAGGATATTCCTAGCACCGTATCTAGACAATAGGCCCAGTGTAGATCTCAGCACATGAATCCCTGTCATCATATTTCGCTAGATCCTCCTTCACTACTATTTTTTACTACATGATGAGTTGGAGACTCCATGACCATGCTACATTTATCCATGTGTGGTTAAAGATTAGCCTCAGACTTCTTGCCACTATTCGTTATCAACTCAACACTTGTTGACATGTGATCAGCAAGATATTCTTAGAACCAATCAGTCACTGGTTTAATCGGAGGGCCTCAACATACATATTTTCATAGAATGACCTCATGTCAGCAGAAGTTCACATTAGAAACATTAGTATGATATTCTTAAGAATTATTCTAGAATTACTATTAAGATCTCTATCCACGAGGATCTTATCCTGTTAGAAGATATTTGTGAATCCCTTATTGAGTCATTATGAGTATCCCTCCAGTTTGAGTTGTAGGTAGCATCCATAGAAGCCTTCTTTGATTAGTTAGTCGATCATGATGAATATCAGGATATAATGTATTTCTCTATAGAAGATGAAGGTTATCCTATATAATGGAATATATTCCCACTATACATAATTTACCATTTCAATGGTGTGGAGGTTTTCTTCTATCTTGCAAACACATGGTCAAGGACCAACCTCATCCCGACGTAGACAATCTAAAATATGGTGTTTTCGGATGATGAATTGAGTCCCTCTAACCTAAAAATGCAATGTTAGGACATGATATATTAAACCTAGGTCTTCAAGATTCACCTGAAGACCATGTACAATGGAATAGTTTCCCGCACTAAGTTTATTGTTGTCTCACAAGATAGTTCCTACAACATGTTGATGGGTAGGCTATGACTCCACCTGCATGTGACAATACATTCATTGTATCACCAATTCCTATAGTACACCATTAATGGTCGTGTATGCATACTCTATGGTGATGCATATCCATTTTCTTCATGTAGATCTTATTACACTGATGCTGACTATTCCAAGTGCAAGGAAAATCATATTTACGCTAATGAAGATGAATAGGCTTCAACTGTGACATACCAGTGGACAGACCAGGATGATGCCTACATTTTCCCAATCCAACGATTAGACGCCATGACCCCCGACTTGGGTAAATTCATTATTGTTTATGGAATGAGGGGAAATCACATTCCCATATCTATGGGACGCTCGATGATAAAAACAAATTCTTTTTCACAACTGGCATAGGTGTTTTCAAATCCCCCTAATATAATAAGGTTACGGGGTGACCGCCCCATGGAAACAACCATACATCAAAAAAAATTTCTTTCAGGGCTATGCTAAATAGGCTCCAGCCAACATGCCCCTATTACAATGATATCATCAGTCATGGCCTCATTGGACGAAGGAAATATGGGATCAGGTCGACATTTTTAATTGTTATTGTCTATGTTGTACATGAAATCCTCGAGGTCGTGTCCACCGCCGCTCTGGCCGGCACTAGTGACCCACCAGGGTCTGTCGACTTAGAAGAATCACCTCCATCCAAGGATCATCCCTGAATTAATGATTAAGAAGATTTAGAGGATTCACCTCCCATGTTCAAATAGGGTTTCTCCACCATGATCGATGAATTGGTATAGGTGAAACATGGTAACCAAGAGGATCTAAAACCCAAATTGATCATCAATGTTATTCCTATCTAAGAAAAATAGAGATATGTGGACCCCCCCCTAAATATCATCATGATTTATTTTCCTAGAGATATGAAAATATATCGGGGTTAGATCATATGGTCATCATCCACTACCTCGGTCTTCCAGTAAGTCATTACGAGGTCAAACAACCTCCACGATAGATGCACCATTCTCACATTTTCATGGTTGAGGTCGAAGTTGATAATAAAATCAAAGAAAACATCGTGAAGGATGTATAGTACCCATGATGGTTAGCCATCATTTTTCCTATTAGGAAGAATAATTGATAGATCATAGTATACATTTATTTCTGGGATCTCAACTGTCCCATCCCGAAGGATGAATTTCTCTTTCCCACGACAAAACTATTGATAGATGCCACCACCGGGTTTCAAGCTCTCTCATTCATGTATAGGTATTATAGATATACTAAATTCTGAATTTCCCCCTGGGATTTTGAGTCCACCACATTTTGGGAACCATAAGGTAACTCTACTTCCATGTATTTTCCTTTGGTATAAAGAATGCATGTGACACAGATTAGCATGCAAAGAATCACATATTTTAGCTGATCCTCAAAAAATTGGAGGAATACTATGTGGATGACATGGTGTTCAAATATCACCAGCACTAAGATTATCTCATAGTTATCTTGAAATTGGTCGGCTTCCTTCATTCCCACCATCTGTAGATGAACCCGTTGAAGTGTTCCTTCGGGGTCACCTCCATAATGTTTCTCAGCTTCATTGTTAGATATAGAGGCATCAAGATCATTCTGGTGAAGATCAAGGCCATTAGTTATATGTCACCTATGCGAAACATTTGAGAGCTTCGAGGCTTTCAAGAACACGTATCCTATATATTCAAATTCATCAAAACATTGGCTAGAATTTGTATGAATTTTCCCATCTCATGAAGATAGGGGAAGATTATCAATGGGATGAGAAGTTTCAAAACTCTTTTAAAGAGATCAATAGGTACCTATTAAAACCGTCGGTCTAGAAGCCACACATTTCTGGAAAGCCTCCAGTCATTTAAGTGACCAATTTAGTGAGATCTGTTGGTGCACTTATCAGCTTGAAAAAAAACAAGGGAATGGTAAATAGTTTATACTCCCTCACCCGCATGATCCTCGATATAGAGACCATCCATTACTCTATCGAGAATATCAACCTTGAACTAGTATTTTATGTGAATAAATTTTGAAATTACTTGATTCACCATGAGATATTTCGTGTTTTCTGAGTGGATCCACAGAAATACATTCTGAACAGAAACATGTTGACAGACCATCTATCTCGATGGGTATTGATCCTCTAGCAATTCGAAAACAAGTTTTCCCGTAGAAGGATATCAAGGGACAATAAATGGTAGGATTTTTTTCCAACTATCCACCTCCTATAGAGAAGTCTCTAGATCATAATTTTCTTGTTGAATAAATCCTCTCAATTCATCAATCTATTCTGTGTTGGAAAATGAACATTGATGGTGCTTCCCGAAGCCCTTCGGACAAAAGGATCAATGACCACTGACTCAACTAATTGGGCTTGGTTATCATATTCATCACACTGGTGTAAGATATTTTACCATATTATTAACTATTTTCAAAAAGTAGTACAAAAAATAAGGTAGTGTATTAGGAAAAAATTAATGGTCTCGAGCTAGACCTTGAGATTTATGTTCCTGACATAAATGTTAAAGGGGAATCTGAACTAATCATCATGTAGAGCCACCATGGCTATGCTGTTAGGAATCCATAGCTTGTTCAAAATTTGGAATGCACCCATCAGTTGATGGACCAGTTCCCATATTGGAAAGAATTTACTAATGTCCCTTGTTAATAGAACAGCCGATAAATCACCTTATATATCTTGGAATCATTTCCTACAGAACCTGACTAGGAAGATTTGATTATCAATGTGGTGACTCAGATATTTATCTCTTATACCACTATAGATGAAGATGATAGCATGAAGGTAATACACTTTACCATCACTTCCTCCATATCAGGACACCTAGGTACCCCTTCCATTGTGTTGGATGTGACTACTGACTGGAGTTCCCCATTTATCGAGTAACACTAGTATAGTAATATCTCAGAAGATCGAGCTGAGCATGAGTGGATCCGACGACGTGCATTGTAGTTCACCAACTAGTCTAGTCTTAGTCTCATGTGAATCCTTTACAGGCATGAGTTTGATGGTATTCTCCACCGTTGCATTCAATTAGGTGAGATTTGTCTTTAAATTTAAAAAGTTCATGCCGGGTATTGTGGGGCTCATCAGGTAGGGTTGAAACACTCTCATCAGATCTAGAGATTGTTGTATTTTTGGGCTACCATGATCTCTGACTGTATTTTGTTTTCCAAAAAGTTCCATGCATAAAAAATCGACACTAATTTTGTGCACGGGCCACCAAAACCTCTCCACACATCCATGTACACTTGGCTCATTGCTATCTGGGGACTTGATGTTATGGGACCCTATCCACCAGCCATAAATGTCCAGTTCAGGTTTATCCTGATCAATAGAGATTTATTTTCCATTTGGGATGAATAAATACCCCTCAATGAAGTTATGGCCCATTCTATCATTGAATTTTTTATCTTTAATATCAACTACTTATTCAGACTCCCTCATGTTGTCCTTACTAAAAACAAAACCAACATCTTGGAAGACGAACTGGAGAACATGTCTGCCAAGTATGACATTCTTTCAAATCATACTTCTTGCTACATTGCCCAAGAAAATTGTAAGATAGTGTAAGTCATCAAAACCCTCCAGAAAAATCCATAGACGATGGTTGGTGAGAAAAAGAAGATTTGGATGGGTAAACACCTTAAAACCATTTATCCCTATCAGAAAACGTCTTGTAATTCCACTCGGGTGACCCCATATACCATGGTGTATGTACTAGAGGTAGTCCATCCCATCTATATTTAGTTTCATTCATTACACATTGCTATATATGGTAATAAGACACCAGATAAGGTAGCCGAGATCCATTTGGCTGAACTGGATGCACCCGATGAGAATAGGCATTGTGGACTACACATTCTAGAGAGGTATCAGAAAAAATAGCTAGAGCATTCAATTGAAAAGTCTTCCTCTATTCTATATTACATAGTGACATGGTGTTGTCCATGAGAAATCCAATGTTAACTCACAGGAAACCACCCAAACTGGTTCCCAAATGGGAAGGACCTTACATCATTCACAAGGATTACCCCAATGGCACGTACTCCATATTTAATGTGGATTGAGAGCCTATAAATCCTCCCACCAATGCCAAATTTCTCATGTGGTACTTTTCCTATGTAATCCAGTCATGCTTTATTTTAAACTATAGCTTCTCCACCACACGACCTTAAACTGTGTACTTCATTCAGGATGAATTATTTAATACTACACAACACTCATCCTGCATAACGTTAAACTGCTTTATCATCCTACAATTCGTTCAAATGAGAGTAGTTGTTATACCTGTAAGGGAAGAGATCTATAATCATAAACTATGATCCATCGGCATCCTGGTCACTTTATTTTAAGCATCATAACATCTCATGAACCACATATGGCTTGATTTTTTCGTGTAGGATATGTGGGGATGCCTGGACATTTCACCCCTGGGTCGAGCCTCAAACATCATGATCTCCCCTTAGGTTTGGCCACATCTTCCAGATGCTTCTCAAAACACATGGTGTGGTATGTGGGCTTATGTAATCATTCACATTTGTTTTATCATGACAGCACAATGTACCCCCCTCCTTCAATATCTTCACCCCTTTCATCCTTACCACATTGAGTTTAACTGCACGGGCATATTCATGCTTCAATTGTCACCTTTATTTGGCTTCCCATCAACATTTACATTGGAAAGTACCCCAAATGGTATGGATACTATGACTCAGTGCTCTCCTACCATCTTCAGCCAACATCCCAGCTGATATTGAAAGATACTTTAATAAAAGTCTATTGTTGCGAATATGTAATGTGGTCGACGGTCATTTGTTGTTCTCATTTCAGGTCAAACGATATGGATGTTGTGTTTCTAACACAATGAATAGCCACCCTCCATCGTTATCACCACCCATATATGTACCAAATATTGGGTGCATTGATTCATTTTTTTCAATTATCAATTTGAATGTCCTTGTTCCTAAAGAAGGAATGTCGGTCTGGTTGGGATCAACCTCACATTATCTATCTCCTTCATTATCGTTCCCAAATGTTCTGGGGAGAACCTGATCCTAGTCCTTATTTCCGACACATGCAATTCTCACCCGTTCTTAGGATTTTATGTAAGGAAATACCCTCATAAAGGGTCACGTAATCCTAGTCTCAGCTCTATGACCTCAAAATAAGATCACCTCCATCCTCAATGCATGCTATTAAACTGTGTGATCCATCTGAATTGTAGGATGTAAAAATACTCAACAATCGTACCCCATGATGGTAAACTAGAAACCTACTGGGAATTTCCTTCCATAACCTAGCCTCAGGTCCCTCAATATTTCCTCACCCCTGGCCTTGGTTATAACATTGGATTTTGAGGTGTGTTATGGACTCTACATACTCATTCACTTAGAGATATTTTTTCACTATCCATAATCATCCGCATGAGAGACCCCTACATCATCCATCCTCTATTAAATAATACATAAATCATAAGGGGTAACATAATGCTTTAAACATACCATCACTTGGGTATCCATAATATTTCACATTTGAAAGGACCACCTAATTTAATGGATGTTAAACCTTTGTGTTCTCATACTGTTTCTGGCCAACATCCCAAAGATTTTGGATTAAATTTTAAAACAAGATCTGTATTGTAAATATGGTCAACAATTGATGCTCATTTTTTGTTCCCAATAAAGGTTTCAATACGGATACTATTTTGATAACATGGTTATCCGTTATCCTCAAATCATAGATATCGTTCTGTGGTCCCCCAAATGACTGGCAGGGTGATTCACCCTTTTTTTCATGTCCCACAAACATGACATGAATTTGGGCTTCTACATACTGAGATCTATGTACATAAACTAGGATCTGTGATGTCTTATCCCATTATGTTAAACACCACGTCATCTTGTGAACTACGTATGGCTTGATTCTCGTCATTATTGGATACTTAAGAAACCCATAGCATTTCATTTTCATGTCCAACTGGGGTTTATTTATTCATTCTCTCAACCATTTGAGCTGAATTGTTTCATGGAATTCTGAATGGTTTGGCGTATGTGGTCTTATTGCCTCATTCTCATTTGGTTATTCACCATTCAATACACATTTCTCGTCAAGATACCCCTATCATTGCCGTTACTCTATAATGTTAAATTGCATGCCACTTCATAACTATGTATGTCTTGATTTCCATATTAATGGTATACATAAGAACTCCTAGACGTTTGTTCTTCGAGTCCATCTCTGTTTCTTAGAATCATACTCTTTTTTCATTCCCCTTGAATATTTTCTCTTGTAGGGGGTATGTGGTGTGTTTTGGGATTATGTCGTCATTCACATCGAGAATCCAATAGCCATGCCACATACATCTGACAAGATATCTCTCCATCCCACATTCACGCATGTAACACCCCGAGCTTCCACGATACGCTTCTCATTCAATAATGCAATAGCTTGCATTGTACGCAACTTCGAGTTCTAAAACACCGCGACTAATCAAAGTAGCCGTTATGAATAGTAATAACCACTTTTTAAAATTATAGAAATTTTATATTTCAAAATGGACTTCATTTTTGAATTTGTAATATCGAAATTATCTAAAGTTTAATTTTTTGTAACTTTCTGAAAACTTCCTATTTTTTTTATAAATAGTGAAAAATACATAAAACAACTTTTTTAATAAAAATAATTTATTGTGATAAATTATACTATTTAGTGGTTTTAAGGTATAATTAGAATATATTTTTACCATTTTATCCAATGGTGGTCATTAGAATTAATTTAACATTGAAATTGGACATAAACAATTGCCAATCTTTTGATATAAATTGTTTCTTAAAAACACGCTATTTGTCGTAACAGCGGGAATTAATTATAAAATTAATTAATGAAACATATATGTTTAGAATTTTGTAAAATATACATCATTTTTGAATTCGGAATATCAATTATAGCTTAGGGTGAAATTTTGGCCTTGATCTAAAAAACTTCAATTTTTGATGAATAGTGAAACCACCTAGTGGTAGTTAAATAACTGATTTTTCGTTTAAATGAAATATTACCACTTCTGTGATTTGATTTTCAAAAATATGAAATACATGGTTGTCATTAAGAAGTAAAATGTGGTTCAATGAGATTAAAATAATTTTTTGGTGAATAGTAATTTTTAAGTTCTTAATCGCGATTAGAGGTAATTAGTGTAGTTTAAGGTACAAATAATATTTTAATAATATGAGATGAGCATGAAACTTGTCCTACTCCTATTGGATGAGTCATGGCCGACCAAGACAACCCATGGGTCAACTTGGGGACCCCATGTAGCCACTTTAGTTGGAAAATGTCATTAATATATATTTATTTAATGTTAAAATTAAATTGACAAAAACATGAGTTATTTTACTAAAATAGTTTTTAAGTGGGGTTACACAAGTCAAAATTTTGACTATAAATATTCATTAGAAATCTAAAAAGATTTCCTACATCATAGTATTTTTTTAATTATTTTTAGACATTAAATAAATTAAATTATTTATGACATCATTATGATGCAGCGATGACCTCATTATTTAATGATTTTAATAAAATGAAAAGATAATGTAAAATCCAAGTCTTAAACTTGTCCAAAGTCTATTGTATGGGTATATTGCAAACCCTTATCACCTTATCCAATAATTATATAAGTGTGGGACCTTTATAATCCGAAAAGCAATGTGTAATAATGTAACATTTCAATCTTTCCAAAAAGGCCCCTCCTCTCCAATTATAAAAGGCCCCCACCTCTCCCACCTTATTCACACCTTCAAGCCATTTGGATCGTCCACACGCTGACCAAATAATCTCCCAACTTCCCCCTCTTACTCCTAGAAGCCTCACTTTCGGCATAACTCTTCTCAAGGAATCCTTTGGCTCAAATCAAAAAGAGTTACCCGATTTTGAGGTAATGTCTTCTCTAATGTTGTTTTGTTTTATTTTTCTTCTCCAACCCACTAAAATCTTTTTATTCATTTCTTTTGTAACAACACCAGTATCCTAAATAAACTAGGATGTTGTTATAAGAAGTATTGGAGCTACACATACACACACCTACATCTAATGGTTAAATAACATACGGTTTCTGTGGATGGCGAATTTCTGCCTCACGAAACGATGATTGTTCAACACTCATATAACACCTTCAAAGGTGGCCATTAAGATGTCACTATATTTATATATGATATAAAATGTGTTTATGTTTTACTTATTCTTCTGTATTTCTCATTTATGGCATACTTTATGATTTCCATTATGGGTAATACGCGATAATTTCATTTTAGGAAGTGCGGACTACCGCCCCCTCAAAGTGTTTTGAATCGTTAATTCCATATGTGGGATGTATAAAGGATGGATTAAATGGTATTATAAACTATGTTATAGTTTAATTATATTATAAATTTATATCATTATGATTTCATTCCATTAAATACGAAATAGAAATGAAAGTAGCGTTCATGCGTACGTGCGGCTTACCGTCTCCATGAACGGTGCAATTAATTTCTTACCTCTAAATGTTACGTGACATTATGAATGAATGTATATACTATATATATGATATATATGATATCTAAATCATGAATATAATTCTGGAGATAATGGATATTCTTCAACATAAACAACTTGTAATTATAAGAAGTTTATTGTTGACTCAAGTACCAAAGATTGACAAAACGACCGTTATTAACTTAAACAATTACATAATGTTCATATCATTGTAATAAGTGATATAAAAAGGATAATGAAATTGAAAATGGTTCTTAATAAGGTATATATTAACTCTAGTTTATTATTCAGGAGGTTAAAGAACGGTTGAGTCAAGTCAGACACGAGGTATGGGAATTTCATAACCCAACTTCCATTCTTTGGGTTAATCTCCCACTTTCAAATTATGTCATGATATTATTATGTTGTATATTGTATTTATACTTTCTTTATTTGTACATATAGTGAATACTCATAGTAGAACTACTTTATAAAAAAATGATCTTTTTATGGGACTTCGTCTCAATCTCCATTCATTGAGGCATATTTTGTTTTAAACACAAATTTCTTTTATACAGTGTATAAACCCCTTTGACTTTTACGTTTATTCAAAAGGAATCTTTTTTATACGAAGAGTTTTACTAAACGACAAAAAGGGAATGTTTTTATTTCCGTACTTATGCGGCGACAATGACTTCTCCGTCTCCGTGACCATTTTTTGAGTTTCGGCTTCCTCTACAAGCCATCACTTTTTTTAATGAAAAATAAATACAAAGTTTTAACTTTCTTTTATTTTGGTTTTGAAAATGGTGTTCAAAGCGTTTTTATTATATCAATGTGTTGTATTGATATCTTGTGATTGAAATGTGGAAATGTTATGTTTCCTTTATACATGTTTTATGTGATACGATTATGTTATGGTTTATGATATGTTTAAACATATTCATATGAGGAATGCATTGGACATAATAAGTGACGGGTGGAGCCCGCTATAGCTCCTCGATGCATCGGCAGGTCTCATGAGACAAACTAGTGTCTGGCACGAGGCCTTGACAAAATCTTATTTGTGGTCTTGGCACGAGGCCTTGACTATGTGGTTATGATAGTCTGGAATTATGCATTCCATCATTATGAAAGTGGTTATTGATATTGCATGTGATTATTCGACCAGTAGAATATCCATGTGAAGAAGTAAATGGAATTATCTCATTTTACTTTTGCAATATTATGTTGAAGTTCAAGTTTAAAAGGCTTTTGTTTTAGTTATACATTGCCTTAAATGTTAATGTTTATTTATGAAAGCTTCCGCTATATTGTTAACCTTACTTAGCATCTGAGCTCACCCCTTTCAATGTTTTAATATTTTTCCAGGAAGTGAAGAAGTATTTTATGAATGACCTGCAGGGGTAGTTAGAAAGGGATATGATTGTGGAGTATGAAGACCAAGTTATTGTAGTTTTTTTACTTTTTGATGTAATGAAAGACTTATGAATGTATCTAGTGTTTCCAAGGCTACTAATCTAATCTGTCTTTCGAGACATGATCTTTTGTGATCATGCCAATGTTACGAAGTAATGCACCGACTCTAGGTAGCTGGGGTCGGGACGTTACAGTTGGTATCAGAGGCAGTTTAGTACTAACCTTGGAAGCTAGATTTAGATAAACTCTAATTAGAGCACATAGCCCGAAGATAGACTTTGAGGATTAGTATAGAAGAACTTCCTAGAATTTTGGTATTGTAGAGGTGTTGTGAGTTTTCTGAGAAATAAATCCCTGTCTGGATATGAGCAAGTAGAGGCGGCTCTGGCATAGATGTACCTAGGGGTAAAACCTGAAAACACCGCTTTGAGCTAGACTTGAACGAGAACTGGTGCACGACAACAGGCCTTGCTGCACTCTTGGTTACGACACTCCCGGGGGATATGCTTAGGATAATTTTCATTTTCTTTACAAACCACTATGAAGGGTTATGAGTATATAATTACTCAAAGAAAACATTTCTTTTTATGATTATGGATTATATCCTTAAATAGTTCAATTTATGTAAAGTGTTTTAAAAATATGGAATTATTTATTTTATTTCATAAACTAATCTAGTTTATGCCGTTGTTTAGAAATGGCGCCTAGTGGAAGGAATGGAAACCGTATCAATGCACGCACTCCGTGTAGGGATTGCCCTCCTGCTCAAGATAATTATTGTGGAGCTGGAGATACAACTGGTGCTGATCAACTTATTACCATACTGGGACAACTCATTCAGGTTATGAATAATAACCTTACTCGTATGGAGCACCCTGATCCGCAACGTGGAGGATCAATGCTAGACCGTTTCATGAGGCAACAACCACCAACCTTCAATGGGAGTACAAAATCTATAGTAGCTGAGCAATAGATAAATTCCTTAGAGAAAATATTCCATGCCTTGGGGAGTAGTGAAAGGGAGAAGGTTGTCATGGCAGTTTACCGCCTCACCGGAGATTCCGATCAGTGGTGGTCGCTGATTCAAAACACAAAGGAAGATGATGACGTATCGAATATGGAATGGAGGGAGTTCAAAGAGCTTTTCTTAGAAAAATACTTTCCTCATGACCATCGAGCAGATATGGAAAGGAAATTTCTGAGTCTGAGGCAGAAGGAGGATGAGAATGTCGTAAAGTATGAGGCTAACTTTACAAGGTTAGCGAGGCATGCTGCCGATTATATACGTAACCCAAGGAGTAAGATTGATCGTTTCTTTGATGGGTTAAAACCATTTCTCCGTAGAGCTTTAGTATCACAATTTTTCTCAACATATGAAGATATTGTCTCATGTGCTATCAAGATAGAAAAGGAATTATCTAAGTCTTATGACAACAAAGTAAAGCAAGAGAAGAAGAGAATGGTGGAACAAGAGACGGATAAAGGGAAAAAGGGAAAGAAGGATTTTCCATTATGCGATAATTGTGGGAAGAATCACCCTGGTACTTGCCTAAAGGGAATGAGAGTTTGTTACAAATGTGGAGAAAAATGTCACCAGGCGCGTGATTGCAAGGGAAAGAAAGAGGCTATAAATGTTGAATTCTACAATTGTAGGGAAATGGGGCATTATGAAAATGAATGTCCTAAGCGTCAGGGAAACATACCTCAGAAAAGGCTAATGGATCAAGGACAATCTTATGCTGTTACTACAGTTGAAGCGGAATAATTAATGTATTGGTTCTTTTGGACTCATGGATTATATTCTGGTTATTAGAATAATGTGATATATATATAAGGATTGTACTGCAGTACTTGTTGTATCAGTAAGGTTTTAATATGATTAAGGTAATCAAATTTTTAGTATCTGACAATAAGAGAAACTTGTCTTTGTTTGGGGAATCTTATGTTACAATTGATTTTGGAATTTAGAGACCGTTTAGAGAAAGTCTGGACAGAGGTATTTTGGATAACTATTAAGTTTGGAATGGATTAAGTTGAACCATGGATAGTATTGTTTAAGGTTAAAGCATTTCTAAAGATTATTTTTGGAATATTATAATACTATAGTTTTAGGAAAAGGACAACCTGCAGTGTGGGGAATAACCCGTCGCATCGGACAAAGCTGCAGGAATCGAACCCACAACCATAGTGCGACAAGCCTTTATTTCCTACCACTAGCCTACAGGAAGTCCCTGGTTATTACAAAATAGTTTTACTAATCTAAATGGTATGTGTTAACATTTGGAACCTTATACAATTAGGATAAATAAAATATTTTTGAGTTCCGTTACCATTTGGAGTAAAAGTTGGGTTTGTGGAAAAAATTTATTAATGAATGAAAGTATACATAACAAGTATGTATATTCCCTTACGTTCTTAGTAAATCTCGTAAATAAATTCCTCAACATTATAAAAGGTAACTTAAAACAAAAATGTTGTCAGTTAACTTTTCCAACTGGGGATTCAATGAACTTTTAACCAATCAAAAGTTTGTGATTTTCTTGTGGTTAAACATTCTCCTAATACTGTTTTCAATAACTCTCCATCAGACCTTGATGGTTTGTTTCTCCTCCATATCCATATTTTCATAGAATCCTAGAATGGGCTATATCAGGTGACCTTTGTACTTATCTTGCTTTCTTTTAATGTTATATATTTATTAATCTTATTTCCGATGTGGGTTTTCCTCAAATGTATTTTCTCTTTTCAACCTTTTATTTTCAAAGAAAAATTTCAAATTGCGAAGACGCAATTTATTGAAGGAGGGGAGAATGTAACACCCTGAGCTTCCACGATACGCTTCTCATTCAATAATGCAATAGCTTGCATTGTACGCAACTTCGAGTTCTAAAACACCGCGACTAATCAATGTAGCGGTTATGAATAGTAATTACCACTTTTTAAAATTATAGAAATTTTTTATTTCAAAATGGACTTCATTTTTGAATTCGTAATATCGAAATTATCCTAAGTTGAATTTTTTGTAACTTTCTGAGAACTTCCAATTTTTTTATAAATAGTGAAAAATACTTAAAACAACTTTTTTAATCAAAATAATTTATTGTGATAACTTATACTATTTAGTGGTTTTCAGGTATAATTAGAATATATAATTACCATTTTATCCAATGGTGGTCATTAGAATTAATTTAACATTGAAATTGGACATAAACAATTGTCAATCTTTTGATATAAATTGTTTCTTAAAAACACGCTATTTGTCGTAACAGCGGGAATTAATTATAAAATTAATTAATGCAACTTATATGTTTGGAATTTTGTAAAATAGACATCATTTTTGAATTCGGAATATCAATTATAGCTTAGGGTGAAATTTTGGCCTTGTTCTGAAAAACTTCAATTTTTGATGAATAGTGAAACCACTAAGTGGTAGTTAAATAACTGATTTTTCATTTAAATGAAATATTACCACTTCTGTGATTTGATTTTCAAAAATCCTAAATACATAGTTTTAATTAAGAATTAAAATCTGGTTCAATGAGATTAAAATAATTTTTTGGTGAATAGTAACTTTTAAGTTCTTAATCGCGATTAGAGGTAATTAGTGTAGTTTAAGGTACAAATAATATTTTAATAATATGAGATGAGCATGACACTTGTCCTACTCCTATTGGATGAGTCATGGCCAACCAAGAAAACCCATGGGTCAACTTGGGGACCCCATGGTTCCACTTTAGTTGGAAAATGACATTAATATATATTTATTTAATGTTAAAATTAAATTGACACAAACATGAGTTATTTTACTAAAATAGTTTCTAAGTGGGGTTAAACAAGTCCAAATTTTGACTATAAATATTCATTATAAAGCTAACAAGATTTCCTACATCATAGTATTTTTTTTATAATTTTTAGACGTTAAATAAATTAAATTATTTATGACATCATTATGATGCAGCGATGACCTCATTATTTAACGATTTTAATAAAATGAAAAGATAATCTAAAATCCAAGGATTACACTTATCCAAAGACTATTGGATGGGTAGATTGCAAACCCTTATCACCTTATCCACGAATTATATAAGTGTGGGTCCTTTAGAATCAGAAAAGCATTGTGTAATAATGTAACATTTCAATCATTCCAAAAAGGCCCCTCCTCTCCACTTATAAAAAGCCCCCACCTCTCCCACCTTATTTACACCTTCAAGCCATTTGGCTCGGCCAAACTCTGCCCAAATACTCTCCCAACTTCCCCCTCTTACTCCTAGAAGCCTCACTTTCGGCATAACTCTTCTCAAGGAAGCCTTTGGCTCAAATCAAAAAGAGTTACCCGATTTTGAGGTAATGTCTTTTCTAATGTTGTTTTGTTTTATTTTTCTTCTCCAACCCCCTAAAATCTTTTTATTAATTTCTTTTGTAACAACACCAATATCCTCAATAAACTAGGATGTTGTTATAAGAAGGATTCGAGCTACAATTACACACACCTACATCTAATGGTTAAAGAACATACGGTTTCTGTGGATGGCGAATTTCTGCCTCACGAAACGATGATTGTTCAACACTCATATAACACCTTCAAAGGTGGCCATTAAGATGTCACTATATTTATATATGATATAAAATATGATTATGTTTTACTTATGCTTCTTTATTTCTCATTTATGGCATTCTTTATGATTTCCATTATGGGTAAAATGCGATAATTTCATTTTAGGAAGTGCGGACTACCGCCCCCTCAAAGTGATTTGAATCGTTAATGCCATATGTGGGATGTATAAAGGATGGATTAAATGGTATTATACACTATATTATACTTTAATTATATTATAAATTTATATCATTATGATTTCATTCCATTAAATACAAAATAGAAATGAAAGTAGCGTTCATGCATACGTACGGCTTACCGTCTCCATGAACGGTGCATTTCATTTCTAACCTCTAAATGTTACGTGACATTATGAATGAATGTATATAATATATATATATGATATATATGATATCTAAATCATGAATATAATTCTGTAGATAATGGATATTCTACAACATAAACAACTTGTAATTATAAGAAGTTTATTGTTGACTCAAGTACCAAAGATCGACAAAATGACAGTTATTAACTTAAACAATTACATAATGTTCATATCATTGTAATAAGTGATATAAAAAGGATAATGAAATTGAAAATGGTTCTTAATAAGGTATATATTAACTCTAGTTTATTATTCATGAGGTTAAAGAACGGTTGAGTCAAGTCAGACACGAGGTAAGGGAATTTCATAACCCAACTTCCATTCTTTGGGTTAATCTCCTACTTTCAAATTATGTCATGATATTATTATGTTTTATATTGTATTTATACTTTATTTATGTGTAAATATAGTGAATACACATAATAGACCTACTTTATAAAAAAATGATCTTTTTAAGGGACTTCGTCTCAATCTCCATTCATTGAGGCATATTTTGTTTTATACACAAATTTCTTTTATACAGTGTATAAACCCCTTTGACTTTTACGTTTATTCAAAAGCAATCTTTTTTATACGAAGCGTTTTACTAAACGACAAAAAGGGAATGTTTTAATTTCCGTACTTATGCGGCGACAACGACTTCTCCGCATCCGTGACCATTATTTGAGTTTCAGCTTCCTCTACAAGACATCACTTTTTTTTAATGAAAAATAAATACAATGTTTTAACATTCTTTTATTTTGGTTTTGAAAATGGGTTTGAAAGCGTTTTTATTATATCAATGTGTTGTATTGATATCTTGTGATTGAAATGTGGAAATGTTATGTTTCATTTATGCATGTTTTATGTGATACGATTATGTTATGGTTTATGATATGTTTAAACCTATTCATATGAGGAATGCATTGGACTTAATAAGTGACGGGTGGAGCCCGCTATAGCTCCTCGATGCATCGGCAGGTCTCATGAGACAAACTAGTGTCTTGGAACGAGGCCTTGACAAAATCTTATTTGTGGTCTTGGCATGAGGCCTTGACTACGTGGTTATGATAGTCTGGCATTATGTATTCCATCATTATGAAAGTGGTTATTGATATTGCATGTGATTATTCGACCAGTAGAATATCCATGTGAAGAAGTAAATGGAATTATCTCATTTTACTTTTGCCATATTATGTTGAAGTTCAAGTTTAAAAGGCTTTTGTTTTAGTTATACATTGCCTTAAATGTTAATGTTTATTTATGAAAGCTTCCGCTATATTGTTAACCTTACTGAGCATCTGAGCTCACCCCTTTCAATGTTTTAATATTTTTCCAGGATGTGAAGAAGTATTTTATGAATGACCTGCAGGGGTAGTAAGAAAGGGATATGATTGTGGGCTATTAAGACCATGTTATTGTAGTTTGTTTACTTTTTGATGTAATGAAAGACTTATGAATGTATCTAGTGTTTCCAAGGCTACTAAACTAATTGGTCTTTCTAGACTTGATCTTTTGTGATCATGCCAATGTTACGAAGTAATGCACCGACTCTGGGTAGCTGGGGTCGGGGCGTTACAACACACTCATATTCTTGAGTCATCTACTCTCATATTGTTCCCCTCAACCCACTTTTTCAATTCCCTAACATGCACCGGAGTACTCTAGATTTGATCCTGGAGTGATGGGTTCTACATGGGAAAGTTTGCATCAATTTACATGCTTCAAGTTTCCTTCTATTTGGGACATCATCATCATTCAAATTTTATGGGACCCCCTTCACAACCTTGTCCCATGCCACATTGGCTCACCTACCAACTAGGTCCAATGTCCCCGATAATTTGAATGGCAATTTTGACACGAGTCATGCATTGGGAATATGGTCAGCGGTCGATGGGTATTTTTTTTGTTCCCATTTCTGGGAGCACTATATGGATTTTATGTTTAAAAAATGGACAATATCCATCATATATCATTAAAAATCCCCATTAATCCTTAAAATATTTTATTCTAGAATCACATATTTTTCCCCTCTATCATGTCCATGTGGAATATCAACACTCTTAGTGTTATCTATCTATGCGTGATTTCACATTAAAATGATGAATCCACAGTGTGGTCCCATTTGAGGCGTTATACGGTTTTCCATTTCTCTATATTCCATGTGTTGTGAATATCCTGTCAACCCTTTTTTCCAACATAGATCATGGATCACATGGGTTTAGGGATTTTTTCAATGTTTATTCCCACTTAGAAGAGTCTCATTTTTTCGGTCTGAGCTCTATGACTATAAAATATGATATTCCCATGTCTTAGTCATATGGTGTTAAACTACATGGAGCATTTAGAACTATGTATGGAATGACTCCCCTCCAAATTGGATATGTATGAATGCCCAGACATTTCACCTTTGGTTACATCCCCATGTCCTCTGATCTAGTCCCACATGACTTTAAATTATTGTGTTTTTTCACATGACGTCAAAATTAATGGGTTGGTCATATCATATGACCATAAAAATGACCTTATCCTCCTTTCTTCTTGATGGAAAACAACATTTCATTTTGGTTTCCTCACTTGAGGGGACGTCATGATTGTAATCGGTTCTCCACCATTCCATTTTTCAAGTCCTACATTTGGGTTGATTCTAATAATTATTCATAGATTCTCTGTCCTAGGATTGTTTCTTTACAAAAAAAACACATCCACCCTAAAGGGAAAAAATATCCACCTAATAATGCATCAATTGGTGCAAAAGACAGAACAACAGGATAGTATTTTCCCTGACACTGGTACCCTACCATTCCCTAATCTATAACTATGTGTGGCTTGATTACCATCCATCTAGGATACATAAGAATACCCAGAAATTTTGTTTTCGGGTCCATCCCTAGGTATCTCAATTCATGTCCTCTTTCAGCACCCCTTCATCTAATATCATTCAGAATCATGTGATCTGGTGAGTACTTCATGTTTTCTCATTCACATCGGATTTTCGAAAAGATAGACCATATGGCACCTTCGTTCATCCTAGTTAGGTCTGGGCTCTATGATCATAATCTATGATCTTCCAGTGAGAACAATGTATCTATTGATTCCCATCCTCATGGGATGCGTATGAACATCCAATTTTTTTTGCCTTAAAGTCCACCACAATGATTGTGTCAAGGGATGAGAGGCATCTTTGTTCTTCATTCACATCAGGTTTTCTCTACTTTTCCACACTTCACACATTCCATTTAACCATTTACTCTCTCAAATGTCCATAATGTGACATTACACTATGAGTTTTCATCCCTAGGACATATGTCCATGGAAAGGGATTATAATCAATCTATTTGACACATCTCATTTTCGTACACACATGTACCAAGGAATAGATCCCAATGTGAGGTATTTCACATGGACATTCCCTCATTTCATGTCCACAACTCTTGAGAATTTTATTTGGATTTCTATCCACTTCCATGTCTGAAGGGACTCCCTTTATGACCTGATATCATGCCTCATTGGCCCACCTACCGTATTGGTAGAACTCACCAGAAGACCTTAGACGACATATTGTGATAGGTTCCATGTTTTGATCATGGTCAGCAATCGACCCTCATTTGTATTTTCCCATTCCATGATAATGTGTAATAGATGATGTGTTTCTAACATTGTTAGTAGTTATCCGCTAGTGTCACTCCCCCATCATTGTGAACTAGATCTTGGGATCCAAGATTCATTTATTTCCAATTCCATGTGATTAAGGGGAATTGAAACACACTCATTTTTTCCCCTCCACACACTTATGTTATTTGAGTAGGCTGGTCAACAATTTTGGGACATCATTCATTTTGAGTTCCATTTCTCCAAATATGTGTCTCCAAGTACAAGGAAAATCCCATCACTACTCCATGTTTCTCACATCGAGCATGCCTCACGTGTGATTAGTGGTTTAGGTCGGATGTGTATTTGTACGGTAATAAAAACATGCCTCTTGTTCTGTAGGATGTTAAATAGCACTCTCAGAACTATGATCGGGTTGATTACCATCCTAATGGGATACGTAGGAATGTACATGCACATTCCCTCTGTCCCATCCCCAAGATAGGCCCCCTCTGGTATACGATATCATAAATCCCACTGGGAACACATTGTGTGGTGTTGAATTCTTGCTCCTCATTCACGTTGGGATACATACAACAAAACAAATTTCCATTCTAGGAAACTATGTCCTCAATGTATGACTATAAAATAAAATTCTACCTCAGATAAGATCAAGATTACAATTTTTCATTATGGGATGAATTAAACTATCCACCATAGTGGTTTTCCCTCATTAGTGAGGGTCTCTCACCACATTATTCTTTGAAAAATACATCTGTCTTGATTCCTATCCTCATGGGATATGTAGGAACACCTGTGAATTTTTCCTCAACTCCACCCTGAAAATTTCCATTTCTGGCCCCTTGGCATGTGATCTCTGTTGGAGGCACAAGATGTGGTACAGACATTTGGTTGTCCTCATTCACATCGGGTTTCTTGTTACCAAATCATGTACCCTTTCAGATATCCATCCCCTATTATAGGAGTTAGTCTCTCATGGCCCGTGCTTGTTGAATAATGTTAAACTGTACCGGTCTTTCACAACGATGTATTGGATTATTATCACCCTAGAATAATATATAGAGACATCTGGATGTCTAGTTCCTAGATCTAGTAACGTTCTTGTATACCATACATATGGTTGTCTAGACCCCATTCCCCCTTTCGAGACCGTTCATTTACTCCATCCTCACTATACAACGTCAAACTACATGTCTATCATCCTCATTTGTATGAACAAAAATTGGGGGCCACTCTAGGATCTCTCTAGAGAGATCCATTTTGAAAATTATTACTACCCCTTATCAGACCGATGCTCTCAACAAATTTTTTTCCTCATGGAGGAATAATTTCAAGAGTTTTGGACTCCATTTGAGCAACTCATAACTCCACCCTCCACTGTTTTCATGCCCTTTATTTGGATCCTCATCCTCATTCCTACATGAAGGAACCCCCTATGAGTATATATGATTGGCTTAGTCCTCACCTACTGTCCTTGGCAAATGTTCAAGTGGACTAATGGATGACATTATGATTTAGGCCCTGTGTTCCGAACATGGTCAGTGGCCGACCGTCAGTTGTTTCCACATTTCAGGATAATGTAGGAACGATACTGTGTCTTAAACCTGGAAAGTAGTTATCCATCATTTTGAAGTCATCCTTACAGTTCTGAATTTTGGGTATCGTGATTCACACTTTCCACTCCCCTCTATTCATAATAATTTTAACTCCCCTTACATTACCATGCTTGGGCACTAGCTCAAGTTGGGAATGTGAAAAACTGACTACTCTGAAATCATTATTCTCCAATCAGACCTCCCTCTTTCTTCCCTCAAATCTGGACCGGTCATTCTGACCCTAGATTCCAGGATCATGGTTGGTACTCTCTTATTCATGCAGAATAATGATACAGTCCTGTTGTTGTTTCCTATATTAGGCACAACCCATGTCATCTTAGGGATTGATTGCCAGATATTTCATTAATATGATGGAAATGTTGCAAACGAAAATAAATAATGAAACTCATGCATGAAACTAACATAAACAAGATGAGAATGAATTAGCATTTATGAGCTCACACAAATTACAACGTCCTAGGATGGACCTAGCCATAGATGGGTTGACCTTTTCAATGTAGTGACCCAGCTCCATCACTCTCTAACATTAAGCTTCAAGGATCCATTTTCACTTATTAAGAGTTTACTCCCCCTCAATTGAAATGGAGAGGAGTGCATCATCTTCAATCTGGGCCCGATCCTCATCATCTTGGATAATATCCATCTTTTCAGAGGATTGCCTCATTTATTCTTCATCCTCTCCCAGTAGGTCCTTCAGTCATGCTATGTTCTTAGATTGTGCTTTAAGGGAAGTATAATACTCCTTCTCCCACACCCTCAACCACTAGATCTCATTTTCAACCTCCTAGAGTCTCTTGATGTCCACATACTTCCTCCGCTTCCATCCCACACTGTCCCCACAGTCATTTTTCCATGTTTTCTCTACCATGAATCCTTGGATGATCATTTGAGGATATTGAGAATCCACTCCTCTTGCACATAGTTTGATATTTTAGAACAGAGCCTCCCCATTTGATCTATCCATTGTGCTTGTGGGGACTCCCCAAGGATGTGCATGATCATCTTACATGATTGGAAACCAAAACCCTTTCTATCCCCTTCATCGAAATTCATATCATCCTGGTCATCAGGTTCAGTGGGTTTATATGCAGGGAATGCCTATAATAACTCATTAGAAGTATCCTCATCTAGTTTCTAGTTTTGTAGGTCAGGTCACATGTCATCTGATTTATCCCCATCGTCGCATTCCACCTGGACGATTTTAGGATCAGTCCTACTAACAGTCCCAACTATAATCGCGAGAGCTGTGACTAGGTCAGTATGGGCATTCGTTTCTATGACCATCAGTGTTGACCTCGAAAAAGAATTTCTAAGAGCCTTTTCCATCCTTACCAATGCGTTCTACGCAATTTTAAGAACACTTCATGCGAGAATACACTTAATTCGGTTTCCCTGATGTGATGGATGAGAGTCACAAAAGCTGTGACAAATCTATACAGAGCTCAAATAGTCAGTCCCTACATTGAGATATCACCTCTGGAATCCTGAGGTGTGGCCCCCATATATATGGTTGGGATGTATGAATATTTCGAGGGAGACCACATGGGTTTCATGGACCTGCTAGGTGCGGAAATCCTCATTGTCCTAGGTGTATATCCTGACACTGCATCCACTATTACAGAAGAGAGGGTTTTGTGTATGAGGCCCTCTTACATAGGAAGAATTTTATTTGAGAAGGCCTAAATGAACTAAATAATTATCATAAGAAAATGATTTAATGGTTAACTCAATAGTCTCTTAAAAATCATCAAGAACCATGTTAGCGTCTTTGCCTTCCATTAGTGGGTTCCCTCAACATTATTCTTTCCCTAGGATGACTCTTTTGATTATACTTGTAGTGGTATGCACTTCCTCAATTCCAAAGAAGACAATTGATGAGGGACTGATTAGTTGAGTAGCACCATCAACCAATCTGTCCTTTGATGCAGAACAACCTGAGAGTGTATGAGGTCCTCTTACCAAGAGATTCACTACTCCCATTCTTCATGAGATTCCAAAATTCCTTCCTAGGCATGACCCACCCCCAAAAAATCCATCCCAAGATAGATTATATGTTGCTACATCTCCGAAGGATTAAGGAATTGTTTAAAACATCTATGATGTCCTAGGCCTCCGAGAAAATAGAATTCTCATGCATGTCTATATGGCGCTATTGCTTCCCTAGAGACTGAGTGTGTAACCAACAAAACCACCTAGGTGGCCTCCCCCATTGCGGAATTCACACTGTTGGGGCTCTCGGGTACCTTACTTATGCCTAAATCACAATCAGTGCATGTATCACCTCTATTGTGCCTCGTAACCGTGATATGTTATTTCCATATTTTGATCCCAACCTCGAGGTTGAGGGGGTACCCCATCACTATCACAGATAGTCCACTGCTTCATCATCACCCATGGGTAGGCTGCCTCTTAACTCTTGGCATATTCATTCACAATCCCATGTACAACTGTAGGTAGAGTAAGCTCATTCTAAATCATCACATCCTCCCATGTGAAAATGAACCACATCTTCCTCATCAAAAATTGATGGTCATCATGGAATACAACCAGGTAAACTCACTGTGTCGACAACTTCATGCACTATAACTACATCACAATATGTATGAGGTGTACCTATGACAGATAGGTTGGTGGTCAAACCGCTCCACCATGACTCCATGCCAAAAATGCCAGAATGTATGGATTATTCTCCTCCATTCCATATCTGTCATATGTTAACACAAATGTTGGCAATAGGTATGGGAAGAAGTTGATCCCATCTACCATTCAAGCTCAATTCAGCCTCGACTGAGGGGTTATCTTGGTCAGGAATCTCCCCACTGAATTCATAATAGCTGGTGGGATGTCCAACCCTAGAGGATAAATGGGGTTTTTGTATTCGTGGGTCCCCATATGCGCATCTATCCACCCCTAAAAAATATATAATGACCTATACACACTCTATTTTTTATCCTCTTCACTGAAATTACATAGTAATTTTTATAGATTAGAAATCACCCGGATCCTAAAATGGATCTATTCCTCTATCTCCAAAATAGACACCATGATAATCGTGCACAGCCGTATGCCCATGTTCATATCCTTTACTGGAAAAATCATACCACAAATGAGTATTGAGATGAACATATCCAACCTCACCACTGGTTGCTTCTTAGTGCGGTCACTGAACCCCCTTTTCTTCCACATGTTTTCCTCCATGAGGCTACAGTATGAGGGCTCATTACGGCACTGGACCCCTTTCAGAAAATTGGGAGACCAAATGGGAAAAATCTCATTTATAGGGGAATTCAGGAACCGCTAGAACCCCAAAATTATGTAGGCATCCCTCACAGACTATGTGTCCTCTCCTAAAAATAGGTCCATCAATACCTTTACTAGTGGAAAAATAATATCTGAGACCTCCATTGTGTTTGTGGTAGGGAGGAACTAGTCAAACATTGCCACCAGTATCAGAATACTAGAGAATTTTTTATGGTCTTAGAGGATGATATTGACCTTCCCATAATATAAATGAGATGTGTTGGTTCATGATGACCACTTGCTCAGCATCTCCGGCATCAGTTGCTTTGGCTGGTAGTTGTGGAATTGGGAGGTCCAAGCTGCCTCATATAGGCCCAATTGACTTAGCTCTGCCTCGAACTCCTCGCAAGAGGCACATACCCAGTAAAACCACATCCAGTCATTGGACCATCCCTTTATAGGTTCCCCAAACATGCCTTCAAAATGGGGTGGTAATTGGGGGGAGGTACCTCTAGAAACAACTCCTTCGCATCAAATTATTTACATGATTATAAAACTTTTTGGAATTTATGAGTGTATGATCCTCCCATTATTGACCATCGTCCACCCTAATCCACTAGCGTTGTCACAACGTACTCCTGGACCAATAGTTTGGCTAATCCGATACTGCTTCGAGAATGAGGACATCATCCCTCAGACCAAAGCCATATAGGGGACATCTTTTCCAAAAGGGTAATTCTTATGACTTTCAAAATACTACTCCACCATAGATTAATGGTCTGAATGACTCTACACACATTCCCCCATTTACTAGGTTATTGGCCAAATTTTCCATCCGGGCAGCATCCACAAGGACCCCCTTGCAGTTCCCTAGTGTCCCAATCTGTCTAAAAAATTTATACATTTCAGTCCTACAATGCAGATCTCGATCACAGAGCCCGATCGCATAGATTTTTCATAGATCCCTTCCACAGAACTCATAGGCACATGCTATGGAGCACACAATCTTAGAGACTAAAGAATCATTATGTTCCAAACAACATAGGGGTCACGATTCCCAATGATCAGTCGTTGTGCGTGTGAATATTCACAAATCTAGAGCCCAAGAAAAAATATTTAGGGATATGTAAGGAAGACCTAGGGGTCATCCTTTTATTTTTATAGGCAAGGGAACCATAGTATTGAGGTGATCCTGGACACTGTGAGCATTGTGCCACCTCTTTCCAATAAATATTGGGCTTCCCTCAGACCCAGTGGTCGGATTCACCACCCATCCGCCTTCTCATATCTCACATCATAATGAACCCTCTTCTCTGTGATGCATTGAGAAAAATGAGTACGTCAATGTACATGATCATTGAGAAATACCATTCTATTATCACAAATACAAACCCTCCTCAACCACGTATGATCTTCAAAGATCCCACGGGCTATCATAATGGTGGGAGCACCCTAAGGGAAATCGTGTCTTCATAAGGAACTCATGCTTCATGAATTACCTACCATGCACATGTGGACTACCTGCTAAAGAAGGATCACTCTACCTTCTAAAGTACATCGCTCTACAATGTCACGTTTTTCAAGGCACCTAAGCTCTTTGAATTCCTACTTCACGAAATCACTTGTACTTCATGAAGAACCCTTTATACATATTTATACTCCATGACAAGGCATGGCCACCACATTTCATGAATAATACACTTTCACTGAGTCTCCCCACTCTGGGAAGCATGAGAGATTCACAGGGTGCTTTACAGTGAAACCTTTTTCTTAAAAAATCCTTCTTCTGTATTGACCTCCAGGTCTGTGAGAAGTTATTTCAAGCACCCTTGGGATGTGTTTCGTGTTGTGTTTCATAGACTCATGCTTCTTCTCCTAGGAAAAAATAAAATTCGGGTCTTCTTAGAAAAGTCATGATAACCTGATCCCCTCAATGGATCACCCCAATACCCTATCTCCCAATGGAATGGCTGATTCCTTCCCTCCAACAAGGTTTAATGTGTGCTGGTTATGTAAGTATTAGGGGTGATGAGTGACTCCTCATCATCCAAGATGCATGAAGTTAAACTGAAAACATCATCATCCATGATACATGAAATTATGTTGTAGACTCACCCCTGTAATGCTCACATGGTGCCCCCACCTCATACATTTTCCACACCAACTTCTCTCTATGGCTGTGAGATATTCCTCGCATGGAATCAGATCCTACATGCATGGAATGTCATTTGTCCATAAGGAAGGGAACCCTTCTTTGTGTAAGCCCGTAGCTATTTTTTGTGGGAGGTATCTTCCTTTCTCCTCCTCTATCCTTCCATGAACAATGTCTAGAGGTGAGATGGGCATAGGGACTCGTCTTACCCCCTATCATCCTTTGGGCTTTATCACCGTCAAGACTCCATCATGGAGTAAGTCCCAATATCCATCTCCCTAGGCAACTAACCAAGAATACATCCATGTTTCCTCTTTGGGATTCAAACATCAAATAATCCCTACTATATTCATCATGGTCATACCTTTCAAGAATCGATTGTCTGGACTATTCTGCCTCTTCATTCTCACACCTAGAATGAATCACATGGGATTTGAGTAAGCACTGACCAAGACATCCTCTTAAGGACTCCTTATTGAATAATACCCATACTTTGAAGCGGATCTATGATGTTATTGATTCCCGACCATGGGGATCCATAGTAATACTCCATGAGGATTATTCCCAGCATCCATCAGTCCTGACTACGTCACATATGTTCACCCTAATCATGTATGAGGATAAAATATATTCCCATCATCCCTCTTAATGATAAATGGTAAGCTTTCCAAATAGGTAGGTTTTGATCCATATCACCAATATAGTCTACGTAGGAAGCCTCCCTAAGTTTCAACCCTAAACAATGGTAAACCTATTCAAACTATAGGGGTTTTGATCCATGTCACTTAGATAGGGTAGGTAGGAAGCCTCCCTTGGTTCAATAACAACCAATGGTAAACCTATTTTAATTACATGGGTTTTGATCCATGTATCAATGAATGGGTATGTGGGTATCCTCCATGAGGTTCAACCCCATACAATGGTAAACCACGGAATCCCCTTTGTTGGGACCCACAACATTGGTCTGTCCTGAGAGCTTCATACCAACTCATGGGCCACTAACCACATAAAATCCCACACCATGTAGTCAGGTCACTATACTATGCGCACACCGTAATTATTTTCCCCATCATGAACTATGTGGACATTGATTTCCTACCACGGGGATACGTAGGAAGTCTCTCGAAGGTTCAATCCCATCACACATGTCCCGTTATCATCTCTTTAGAGAGTGTCCTTGTTTTGGAAAGGTCATTCCCCAATACAGATGTTCCACTTCCTTTGGGGCCCATCCTTGCATCCATTCTAATGGTACCCCTCATTGGTTGTCCCATAGACTCAATAAACTACGTGGACATTGATTCATTTCCACAAGGATATGTAGGAAGCCTCTCTGAGGTTCAATCACAACACTACCAAATAATATTCATGTGGGTCCGATCTCATTCACCATCCACTTCGTTCAACCCTATATCGTCAATCATAATTTTTACCCAGGCCACCTCATCCCGATGAGATCACGCCATGTGCTTGGGTAACGTACCATGCATAATCATTACAAACTATATAACCATCTAACCAAGATCATCCCTCTTACGATGGGCTGATATCCATACCTAATCCCCAACATGTCTCCGGGTCATTTTCATTTGTGTACACCCTGATTCAACACCCCATCAAACTATGTGGTTTTGGATCCCTATCACCTACACATGATATCTTGGAAACCTACCTATGGTTCAATCCCAACCAACGGAAAACCATAGAATCTCGTATATAGGGACCTAAGCATATTCAGATCCATATTCTTTAGAAATTTTTATCCACACATCTACTAAACCCCATAGGTGTTCACTCTTAGGGATGCACTAATCCCATTAACTCTCCATTAGTGTTATGATCAATCTGATTCGTGTCTGATTGATTATAAAATTGTAGAATACCAAATAAAAAACATGGAAAGCTGAGGAAATCCATAGTGTCATTCCTATGACATATAATTCCCTGCATTATACAATTGATGCTTTGGGCTTCTGCTCCCTTGAGATTACCTAACATAAGAGGAAGAAACCAAGACACATCAATTTTTCTTCTTCCAAACACAACAACATTGTCAAACATGACGACTACCTCGATTGATGTTTGTTTCCTGGTCTTGAACCTCTGTACTGTCCTGACAAAAGAAGTGTAATTAACTGGAATCCATGATGATATGAAACAGTGGAAGAGTTTCATGTTCCACATCTAAATCATAATTAGAGACATCGACTAGTTAAAAATTTTTGAGGGGGAATCCATTGAAGGATATACTGACATAGAATCATCCATTTTGAATCATGGAGGAAATATTCATTCATAAGAAATGGATACCACCCACCATTAGAAATAGGGATTGCAGGGAAAAAATGAGTGCGTCCTCCACCGAAGGATGTTTGTCCCAAGGAAAGTGTTGTGAACAACTATATATAATATTTACACGATGTTTATAATTATAAAAACATTAATAGGAAATCATATATTCATTTGAAATATTAATGGCAGCATCCCACATTTGAGAATTCATGCAGAATTTATTTGTTGATATCCAATCCTATCCTAAGATGACCTTAAATTCAACCAATGGAAGAATGTAATGATTTTTAGGAAGCACATTAACATAAAAGTCAAACAGGTATTAATCCTAATCATGGTACAAAATCATCGTTAAAGTAGTTTTTTCACTAAAAGTAAAAAATCTAATCATTTCTGTGGAATTTTAATACTATATCCAAATTTTTTCAAAATGAACGAATGGGTAGAACCAGAATAATATAAGAAATTAGTAGTTCTAGAGTGGATTTAAATTGAACCACTCACTACATAGTTATCACATCGATTTTCAGAAATAATCACCACATGAAATTTCCCATTCTCCCTTAGTTTAAGAGGTTGTTGACAAGATCATCATCACCAACTATTGGGTTTAGGCACCAGTTAACATGTTCACCATCCTCTGTACACTTAAAGAATTGAAGTGTGGGTTCTTCATCATGTGAATATTTTCTTATTTTTTCATCATTGGCCATCTTTTTCCCACTAGTACAACAACCTTTTTCATGATGTTCTTTCATT
This sequence comes from Viscum album, assembly GCA_963277665.1. Taxonomy (NCBI): domain Eukaryota; kingdom Viridiplantae; phylum Streptophyta; class Magnoliopsida; order Santalales; family Viscaceae; genus Viscum; species Viscum album. The sequence goes on along the minus strand of OY728126.1, from coordinate 1,386,874,543 downwards.
CCTCTATGAAAAAACATATTTGACCCTATAAGACAATTGCATCCATGCCTCATTACACAATTAGAGCATAATGGAAATATTTTCACCTTATCATCGTGGTTTTTAGAATTTCATTCACTGTCAATCATCCATTTCATGTAAATACCCTGATAATGATATGCAACTAAAACCACAATCTCAAATTTTATTTCACAATGCATAATTATTTTATAGCTACTGAAGTATAATTATTTTCCAATGACCTTATGAGACTTCACTTTAAGACACAGAATAACATATCAAATATAAATTCGGGTTGGAGGTTATTTTGAATTCATACATCACAAGTCCTGTGAAATTTGAAATGTTGTTACTAAAAAATTCATCATCTTTTTCGATCAACACAACAAACTCATTTTTCATAATCATATGAAGAACACAAGGAATGTACATATTGAATAATAAGTTGTTGAAAATTTCCCAATCCATGGATTCAATTTCATATTAAATCCTCAAATTGTTTGTTACATCCCAATAATTCATAGTATGTTATATTTTCAATGTAATTCAACAAGTTGCGCAACACGCAACACCAAGTCCAGCACCCCACACCTTATCAAACTAGACTTATGAATATTAATACCCACATTTTGAAATTTTATAAATTCTACCATTCAAAATGGACATTATTTTTGGACTCATAATATCAAAATTATCTTAGAGTGATTTTATGGTATTTTTCTGAAAATATTCAATTTTTGATGAATAGTTAAAAACACTACGTTATTGGTTAAAACTGAATTTTTTATTTAAAAAATTATTTATTTTATTTAAATTTATTTCAGATAAAAATAGATAAAAAATACCTATATAAGTTCAATGTAATTAATTCGAGTCATTTAATAATATTTTCAGATATATAATAATTTTATTGAACTTTTTACCGTCTTTTACCCAACTTATAGGAGAATTTGGGAATTAGCATAAAACATAATTTGACAGCTTTTGTGAATATGATTTAAAAAATCTGAGATACACAATTGATATCAGTATCTAAAATGTGGTTCAAAATGATGAAAACAATTTTTGGTCAATAGTAACTTTTGACTATTATTTTCCACAATTAAATGTAAATAGGGAAATTAAGGGTAAAAATATTATCATAATTACCCTAACATATGTAATAATTCTTATTTAAAAAAGTTATTACACCAAAAAACAACCATTGGAATAAAATATGATCCCCTTTGGGCCACTTGGATTAGATTACGACAATTAGTATTAATTTATTAAATAAAGTTAAAAGAGTTAAATTCATTGTTTAATAACTAAACCATTTTTAATATAGGGTTCCACACAATATAAATAGGACTATAAATATGAATTAGAAATTTAATAATATTTCTTACATAATGGAATTTTATCTGTTATTTTTAGAGATAAAATAACATAATTTATTTATGACACAATGATGATGCAGTAATTATCTTATTAAATAATGATTAAAATAATTGATATTATAAATAAGAAAATAAATGTAATTTGAGACTTTTGATGGATTCCACTAATTATATAGGTTATTATTACATTTTTGGGTTTATTAAATACTTTTTTTTGAATTTATCATGTTATTATCATTTTCACAAAAATGAAATACTAAATAGTCTCAAAATTTACAATAATTGAGTTTTAAAAACAAATACTATATTATTAATTGATATAATATTCCTAAAAATCTAAGGTTCTGGAAAAGGACATATATAATGTTATATATATGAATATAAACCCACATGGGGTTCTCATGGAAGTTTATATTATGTTTATTAACCATATAATATTAAAATACAAAGAGACTCGGTAAATGAAAAACAATTTATCTATGAGTTAAATCTTAAAGATAAGGATAATATGGTGAACTAAACCTATCTAAAACCTATTGGTTGAAATTTTTTCCACTCATCCCCAACTATCCCACTAGTTCAATCATTTGGGAACAATTTTAATTATAAAATGATTTTATTATTAAATAACATTTCAGGCTTTTCCAAATGTGACCCTCACCTCTCTTATAAAAGGGTACTTCCCCTTCTCATAATTTCACACCTCCAAATACATTTTTCATGGCCACCCCTAACCAAATATCCTCCAAGAATTTCATTATTCATCCTAGTGGCCTTCTTTTGGTTATATGTCCAAACTAAGAACCACATTTGATAAAATGAAAAGGATGAGCCCGATGAAGAGGTAAATATTTCATCACCTCATTCAAGTTCATTTCTTCTTCCACTTATTATTTCTTTGTTGTATCTATTATAAAGAAAAAACTCTAGATTCATCTATATACTGTGATGTTATTATAAAACCTTTACAACCATGTTCATTGTTATATAAATCATATGAATGACAAAGTCACCATACGTGTGTACGTATGGCTTAACGTCTCCATGTCGTGGTGTAGTTTGTTATTCAAACACTACATTATTTGGATGGGAATAATAAAGTGTATACCTGATTTAAATAAGAAATATAACATGTGATTGATTCTCTATATATGATATATCATCCAACTACATAATATTTCACAATCAATATGATGATATTGTCGCCCGTGCGTACGTACAGATTACTATCTACACGAACGCGATGAGGTTCATTCCCCATCATAATAATCCCAGAATAATTTTCATTTTATGAATAAAAATAATTTTTAAGATCATAATATCATTCTGGATTTGAAAAAAATATATCATATATATAAGAAACATGACCTATTTAACTGAGCATATAAAGGAAAACAGATCAGTTAACACCCAAAACAATGATACTACTGAATTACTATTAACAAAGAAATATTAGTGGACTATATATGATATCATATTTTTGTATATAGTTCTTGTATAATTTAATAACATGTTTTTAACAATTATACATGATTTTAACATACCATCGACTAAGTAAAAGTATAATGTAAGGGTTAATTTCACAATCTATTTATTATCAGAGGTTGTTTTTACGTAAGTATCCGTTGGGACATATTAATTATCCATGTCCATGTTTCATAAACGTTTTTTCAAAGGAAATATTTTGAAGGGAATACATTACTAAAACATAATTTTAGTTGTTTTAAAGATGTATCCTTTTAATCCATTCTCATTAATTTCCATGTTTTTAAAATGGGTTTAAGGATTTATTTATATGTATAGGAATGTTTTAAAATGTTAATTACTTTCAAAATTATCAAATTGGAATGGTACACTTTGATTTAAAAACTATCTTTTAAATGACTTACTTTATAAATTATGTGACTTTTAAAAGATTTTATGAAAAAGGGATATTTCGTTAAATGATTTTTATTGATCATTTTCAACATTGTCAATATCCTTTACAAGATATTATTATTGATCAAGGTAGATTTATTGTACAAATTGCCAATATATTATTGATGGTTTTGTGATGTGCTTGACGGTGGACTTGTTATTTTTATACCATTCATGGTTAATGGATAAAGTATTGACATTTCGTATGCTAGTTTTAATACGAATTTTTATGGTATACTTAAACTTATTCATATAAGTAATACATTAGACTTTGTAAGTGACGGGTGGAGCCCACAATAGCTCATCGATGCATCAGTAGGTCTCATGTAAAAAACTAGTGTCTTGGAATAAGGCCTTGAAAAAATCTTAATTATAGTCTTGTCAAAAGGCCATGACTATGTGGTTATAATGTCAGGAATTATGCATTCCATCATTATAAAAGTATCTATTGATATTGCATGTGATTATTAGACTAGTATAATTTCCATAAGGATCAGTAAATGGAATTATTTGATTTTATATTTTCCATATTATGATTATGTTTATGGTTAAGAGGCTTTTTTAGTGTTATACATTGCCTTAAATGTTTATTCTTATTTATGAAAGTTTATACTATATTTTTTTCCTTACTAAGCATCTAAGCTCACCCCTATCTATGTTTTAATTTTCCCAAGATGCAAAAAATTATTATATGGTTTACCTATAGGAATATTCTAAGGATATAAGTGTGTTCAAAAGAGGATAAAATGTTGTTGATGTTATTATTTCATGATGTAATGTAAAACATATGAATATATCTAGTACTTCAAAGGCTACTAATTTTATTTGTCATTCGGGATTTCATCCCTTGTGATCATGAAATGTTATTAAATAATGCAACAATACTGGATAACTAGGGTCAGGGCATTACACTAGGTATCAGAGGAAGTTGATTACAAACTATGGAAACTATATTAAGAAAAACTCTAATAAGAGAACATTTCCCTAAGACATACATTGTGGAATAGAAGAACATCCTAGATTTTTTGTACTGTAGAGATCTTGTGATTTTTCCTAGAAATACATCCCTAAATGGATACGAACAAGTAGAGGCGGCTCTAGAACCGATGTTCCAAGAGGTAAATCCTGAGACACCGCTTTGAACTTGACTTGAATGGGAACTGGTGCACAACAACATGTCTTGCTGCATTCTTGTTTACGACACCCCCGGGGGATATGCTTAGGATAATTATCATTTTATTTAAAAACCATTATTAAGGGTTTATTATTATATACCACCCCAATGAAAATATTTTTATGATTATGGTATATATCCAAAAACTGGTCAATTTTTGTTAAGTGTTTTAGATGATTGGAATTATGTATTGCAATTCAGAAACTAATCTATTATATGTCATTTTTCAAAAATGGCGCCTAGTATAAGGAATGGAAACCATATTAGCACAAATAATACATGTAGGTATTTACCATCTACTCAAGATAATTATAATGGAGAAGGTGAAGAACCTGGTGCAGATCAGCTTATCAACGTACTAGGACAACTCCCACAGGTTATGAATAATAAGCATACCCATACAGAGAACCCTGATCCACAATGTGGAGGATCAATGTTCGATTTATTCATGATAAAAAAAAGCAAAAACATTTAATGGAACTAAAAATTAATTTTTAGATGAGAAATGGAAAAGTTTTTTACAAAAAAAAATATTTCTTGCTTCGGGGAGTACCAAAATAGAAAATGTTATCATAGTAGTTTATCGCCTCCCAAGTGATTCATATTAATGGTGGTCCTTGATTAAAAAGACAAATAAAAATGAATAAGTGTCAAATATGTAATGGATGGAGTTTAAACTTATTTTCGTAGAAATGTAATTTCCTCCTGACCATCGAGCAAAAATGAAAATGCGGTTTCAGTGTCTGAGGAAAAAAGAGGATTATAATGTCGCAAAGTATGAGAGTTACTTTAAAAGGTTATCATGGTTTGCAACTGATTATATACATAACCAAATGAGTATTATTGGTCGATTATTTTATGGGTTTAAACCATTTCTCCATCGAGCATTAGTCTCACAATCCTTCTTGTTATATGATGATATGGTCTCATGTGCAATCAAGATAGAAAAAGAATTCTCTATATCTTATGACAATAAAGTAAATCAATAAAAGATGAGAATGGTGGGGAGAGAAACATATAAAGGGAATATTGAATGTTGAATTTTCTATTATTTTATAAATGTGGGAAGAATCACCCCGGTACTTGCCTAAAAATAATGGCAGTCTGTTACAAGTGTGGTGAAGAAGGCCACCAAGCTCGTGATTACATAGGAATGAATGTTAATGTCAATATTGAATTCTACAATTGTATTGAAATGGGGAATTATGAAAATAAATTTCCTATGATCCAAGGAAAAGTACCTTAGAAAAGGAAAATGGAGTAAGGCTAAGCTTATGCTGTAACTATAGTTGAAGTGGAATAATTAATGTATTTGTGTTTTTGGACTGAAGAATTATAATCTAGTTATAAGAATAATTGGATATATATAAGGATTGTACTGTAGTACTTGTTGATTTCATTAAGGTTTTTATATGATCAAGGTAATCATATTTTTAGTATGTGACAATAAGCGGGACATTACTTTGTCTGGATAATCTAATGTAACAATTGATTTTGGAATTTAGAGACATTTTGGAGAGAGTTTAGAAAGAGTGATTTTGGGAAACCTTATAGACTGGAATGGATTAAGTTGAACTTTGGATATTATTTTTTGTGGTTAAAATATTTCTTAAGATTTTTTTCTAATATTATAATACTATTGTTTTAGGAAAAGGACAACCTGCAGGTCGGGAAATGACTTGTTGCATCAGTCAAAGCTGAAGGAATCGAACCCACAGCCAAAGTTCGACAAGTTTATATTACTAACCACTAGCATACAAGAATACCCTAGTTATGAAAAAATAGTTTTCTTCATTTAAATTGTATATTTCAATATTTGGAACCTTATGCGATTAAGATAAATAGAATATTTTATAGTTTTATTATCATTAAGAGTGAAAGATGAGTTGGTGGTTGAAATTAGTTAAAGGATGATACTCTATTGGTCATTTTTAAATATATATATATATTTCTCATGAAATTAAGCAATTAATTCTTAAAAATCAAGTAAGGGATATTAAAACAAAAAATTTGTCATCCTAATACCGTATGTTTTGTTGAAATCATGATATTTTAAATCATCATAGATAGATTGCTTTGAGGCTCTCAATTTTATAGTTGTTTGTGATTGATGACCTCAATTAATCCATATGAATATTTACATTTTCCCTCTAATTATGTGTCAATAATTTCCACCAGTGTCCTTTTTTTGAAACCCTAATTTAGTGGTGACATTCTCATTTTTCATTCCCTCTTATTAAAACTAAATTTTATTAACCCTATTTCTGATGTGGATTTTCCAAAAAGGTATATCTTATTTTCAACCTTTTATTTAGGAAGAACAATTTCAAAATTTGAGGACACAATTTATTGATGGAGGGGAGAATATAAAACCCTAATATTTCATTGTATGTTATCTCTTCAAATAATTTCAATATCTTGCGCAACACGCGGAAATGAGTTGAGTGCACCACAACTTATCAAACTAGTCGTTATAAATAGTAATACCCATTTTTTAAAATTTTATTAATTTTATCTTTTAAATTTGAATTCATTTTTGGATTTGGAATATCAAAATTAGCTTATGGTGATTTTTTGGTATTTCTCTAAAAACATTCAATTTTTGATGAATAGTGAAAACCACATCGTTATTGGTTAAAACCGAATTTTTATTTAAATAATTATTTATTTTTTATAAATAACTTTTAGGTCAAAATAGATACATAATACCTATATTATTTCAATGTAATTCATTGGATTCATTTTATAATAAGTTTAGATATATAAAATTATATTGAACTTCTTGTCATCTTTTACCCACCTCCTAGGAGCATTTGTAAATATGAAAAATACTTAATTTTACCACTTAGGTGAATAGAATTATAAATGTCCAAGAAATATGGTTTATATCAGTATGTAAAATTTGATTCAATAAGATACAAATAATTTTTGGTGAATAGTAATTTTTTTCTATTATTTACGACAGTTTAAAGTAAATAGGTTAATTAAGGGTAAAAATGATATCATAATTACCCTAAAACTTGTCTTAATTCTACTGGATAAATTTAATTCATCCAAATAAAGAATTAGGAATAAAAAATGATTCCTTTTGGTTCACATGTATTAGATTAGGACATTTATTTTAGAATTATTTAAAGAAGAGTTAATAGAGTTAAATTCAATGTTTAATAACTAAACCATATTTAGTACATGGTCACAGACATTATAAATTGTAATATTAATATTCATTAGAAATATAAATATATTTCTTACATAATAGTATTTTATTTACAAATTTTAGACATTAAATATTTTAATTTATTTACGACATAATGATGATGAAGTAATTACCTTATTAAGGAAAATATTAAAATAATTGATATTATAAATAAACAAATAAATGTAATTTGATAGTTTTGATGAATTACACAACTTTTCTAAGTTAATATGACATTATATGGTTGATTAAATAATGTTTGTTTGAAAAAATCATGTTGTTAGGATTTTCAAAAAAAATCAAATACCAAATAGTGTCCAAATTGACATAATTGAGTTTTTAAAACAAATACTATTTTATTAATGTATATAATATTTATAAAATTAAATGGTTTTCCCAAAGGACATATATAAGGTTTTCTATATCAATAATTAACCACTTTTGGTTCTCTTGGATGTATATAGTATGTTTACTAATCATAAAATATAAAAATACAAAGAGAAATTGTAAATGAATAACTATTTAACTAACTGTTAAATCTAATATATAAGGTTAATATGGTGACTTAAACTTGGCTAAAACCAAATGTTAGAAATTATTCTGATCCTTCCCCACCTTATATTATAAATTTATCATTTTGGAGCCATTATAAGACTAAAATTATTTTATTATACAATAATATTTCATGATTTTTCTAAAGTGTCCACCACTTATCTTAAAAAAGGGTGCATTCCATTCTCTTAATTACACACCTTAAAAGCCATTTGGATCAGCCAAACCCTTCAACAATATCCTCTCAACATTACTTACATATTCCTAGAGGCTTTCCTTTGGTTATAAAGCTATTCTATGGTGCCCTTTTGATCAAATCAAAAGGAATAACTCGAAGAAGAGGTAAATATTTCATAACATCTTTCATGTTCTTTTCTTCATCCACTTCCTCTTTCATTGTTGTTTCTTTTATAAAATAATAACTCTACTATAATATACATATTTATATGTTATTAGAAAAATGGTGCTACTATAATCATTATTATTTCTATCCTATAATGACAATGTCACCATATGTTCGTGCGTACGGCTTACCGTCTCCACATCATGGTGTAGTTTGTAATTCAAACACTTAATTATTTGGATTGGTATAATAATGAGTATAACAGATACAAATAATAAGTATAAATTTTTAATGATTTTGAATATATGATATACTATCCAATTACATATGATTTCACCATCAGAACAATGATATTGTCCCTCATGTGTACGTACGAATTACCGTCTCCATGAACGAGATGAGATTTTTTCCCCATCATAATAATTAAAGAATAATTTTCATTTTATGATTAAAAACAATATCTACGAACATTATATCATTTTGAATATTAATAAAATACATATTATCCATAAAAAACACGGCATACCGAACCGAGCATGTAATGGAAAACGTAAAAGATAACACCGGAAATGATGATACTACTGAAATATTATTAACAAATAAAAATTAGAGGATCATATATGATATAATATATATGTACATAGTTATTTTATAGTTTAATAACAATGTATTAACTATTATATATGATTTTATCATACGATCGACTATGGAAAAGTACAAAGTAAGGTTTAATTACACAATCTCTTTATTATCTGAGGTTGTTTTTACGTAAGTATATACTTTGAATTTTTTTTATCAATGTCCATGATTAATAAAAGAGTTTTCTGAGGAATTATTTATAAGTTAATACTTTAATAAAAAATCATTTTAAATGTTTTAATGATTTATTATTTTAAACCCTTATCTACAATTTTCATGTTTTTAAAATGGTTTTATGGTTTTATTTATGTGGACATTATTGTTTAAAACTGGTAATTCATTTCAAAAGTTTCAAGGTTGTATGGGAAAATTTTATTCAAAACTATCTTTTAAATGAATTTCTTTACAAATTATGTGGATTTTAGTTTATTTCATGAAAATGATATATTTCTCTCAATAATTTTTACTGATAATTTTCAACTATTTCAACATCCTTTACGAGATATTATTCATGATCATTGTTGATTTATTATACAAATATCCCATTTTGTATTGATGATTTTGTGATATGTTATACTATTTAAGTGTTATTTTTATACCATTCATAGTTTAAGTATTAATTATTGACATTTTGTATTCTAGTTTTAAAACTAATGTTTAGGTTATGTTTAAACTTTTTCATATGAGGAATGAATTGGACTTTGTAAGTGACGGGCTGAGCCTACTATAACACCTCGACGCATTGGTCGGTCTCATGAGACAAACTAGTGTCTTGGACCAAGGCCTTGATAAAATATTATTTTTATTCTTGACATAAGGCCTTGACTATGTGGTTATGAAGTCTCTCCTTATGAATTCCATCATTATGAAAATGGCTACTGATATTTCAGGCGATGATTAGACTAGTTGAATATCTATGTGAATTAGTAAATGGAATTATTTGATTTTATCTTTTCCATATTATGATGATGTTTAATTTTAAAATTCTTTTTTTAGTTTTATACATTGCCTTAAATTTTTATGCTTATTTATGAAAGTTTCTACTATATTGTATTCCTTACAGAGCATCTGAGCTCAAACATTTCTATGATTTATTTTTCCTAGGATGGAAGAAGTATTTTATGGTCGACCTACATGGATAGGCTCAAGATATAAGTGTATTCACAATGGGACAAAATGTTTTTTATGTTTTTATTTCATGATGTAATGAAATGATTATAAACATATCTAGTACTTCCAAGGATACTAAACTGGTCAGTCTTTCATGATTTGATCCCTTGTGATCATGACAATGCAATGTAATAATGCACCGATACTGGGTAACTATGGTCAGGGAATTAGATTAGGCATCAGTGGATGTTTAGTATGAACCATGGAAAATAGATTTAACAAACAATGATTAGATAACATTAACTATAGATTGACTTTGATGATTAGTATAGAAGAACTTTATAGAATTTTGGTACTGTAGTGATTTTTGAGTTTTTCAAACAATACATCCCTATCTAGATACGATAAAGTAGAGGCTGCTCTGGAATAGATGTACCTAATGGTAAACCCCAAAAACCCCTCTTTGATCTGGACTCAAACAGGAACTGGGGAACAACAATGGGCCTTGCTGCACTCTTGGTTACAACACTCCTGGGGGATATACATAGGATAATTATCATTTTCATTAAAAACCATTATGAAGGGATTATGAGTATATACATCTTAAACAAAAAATTATAATGATTATGGATTATATCCTAAAACTATTCTATTTATGTTAAGTGTTTTACAAGTTCCGAATTATGTACTGAGATTCATAAACTGATCTACTATAGGACATTTTTTAGAAATGTCACTTAGTGGAAGGAATGGAAACTATATCAATGTACATAGTCCATGTAGGTATTTCCCTCCTACTCAAGATAATTATAGTGGATCTAGATAAGCAACTGGCGGTGAAGAACTTATCACCATACTGGGACCACTCACACAGGTTATGAATAACAACATTACTCGTACGGAGCACCCTGATCCACAACCTGGAGGATAAATTTTAGATCGTTTAATGAGGAAACAACCACCAACATTCAATGGGACAAAAAATCCATGTTTAGCTGAGCGATGTATAAGTTCGGCAGAGAAAATATTTCATGCAATGTGGAGTAGAGAAAGGGAAAAAGTTGTCATTGTAGTTTATCGTCTCATTGGAGTTTCATATCAATGGTGTTCATTGAATAAAAACATAAAGGAAAATGACGAAGTTTGAAATATGTAATCTATATGATTTAAATTAATTTTCTTATAAAAAACCAATCCTTGTGACAATCGAGCGGATATGGAAAGGCAATTTCTGAGTCTGAGGAAAAAGGAGGATGAAAATGTCTCAAAGTATGAGGGTTACTATACAAGGTTTTCTTGGAATGAAATAGATTATATACATAACCCAAGGAGAAATATTGATCAATTATTTGATGGGTTAAAACCATTTCTCCGTCGAGAACTATTCTCACATTCCTTCTTGTCTTATGAAGATATTGTCTCATGTTCTATCAAGATAGAAAAGGAATTCTCTATGTCTTATGACAATAATGTAAAGCATGAAAAGAGGATAATGGGGGAGAAAAAGACAGATAAATGTAAAAAAGAGAAGAATTATTTTCCATTATGTGATAATTGTGTGAAGAAACACCCTGGTACTTGCATAAAAGGAATCAGAGTCTGTTACAAGTGTGTTGAAAAAAGTCACCAAGCTCATGATTACGATGGAAAGAAAGTTGCTGTCAATATTGAATGATACAATTATATAGAAATGGGTAATTATGAAAATGAATGCCCTAAGTTCCAAGGAATCATACCTCAGAAAAGGCCATGTCAGCAAGGCAATGCTTATGCTATTAGTATAGTTGATGTGGAATAATTAATGTATTTGTGTTTTTGGACTCAAGAATTATATTCTAGTTATAAGAATAATGTAATATACATAAGGATTGTACTATAATATTTTTGTTTTCATTAAGGTTTTAATATGATGAAGGGATTCATATATTCAGTATCTGACAATAATGGAAGATTTATTTAGTTTGGAGAATTAGATGTCACAATTGATTTTGGAATTTAGAGACCATTTAGAGAGAGTATAGAAGAAGGTAATTTGGATAATTATAAAGGTTGGAATGGATTAAGTTGAACTTTGGATATTATTTTGTAAGGTTAAAAAATTTCTTAAGAATATTTTGGGAATATTATAAAACTATAGTTTTAGGGAAAGGGAAACCTACGAATCTATTGATAACCCGTTAGGTCGGACAAAGCTGTAGGAATCAAACCCACATGAAAATTTCGGCAAGCCATTATTACCTACCACTATCAAACAGGTAGTCCTTGATTATGAAAAATTAGTTTTCTTCATTTAAATTGTATATGTTAATATTTGGATCCTTATACGATTAGGATAAATAGAATATTTTTGTGTTCTATTATCTTTTGGAGTTAAAGATGAGTTTGTGGTAGAAATTAGTTAAAGGATGAAACTCTATATTTCAAGTATATATATATATATATATATTTCTCTTATTCAATGAAGAAATTAATTATTAAACATTAGGGAAGGGATATTAAAACAAAAAATATGTCATCCTAATACCTTTTGTTATGTTGAACTGATAATATTCTAAATCATCATAGATAGATGTATTTGTGGCCCTCATTTTTATAGTTGTTTGTGATTGATAACCTCAATCAAACCTGATATATATTTATTTTTTCCATATAATTACATATCTATAATTGAAACCATTATTCTTCTTTTCAAAAACATAATCTAGTTGCGACATTCTCATTTTCCTTTCCCTTTTATTAAAACTAAATTTTAGTCACCCTATTTCCGATGTGGGTTTTCCAGAAAGGTATTTTCTATTTTCAACCTTTTATTTTTGAAGAACAATTTCAAATTGAATGGACAGAATTTACATAAGTATGCGAGTATATAACACCCTATGATTTTATTGTATGTTATCTCATCAATGTAATTCAATAACTAGTGCAACAGGTGACCCCGAGTAGAGCACACCACAACTTATCGAACTAGCCGTTAAGAATAGTAATAACCACTTATGGAAATTTTATAAATTTTATCTTTCAATATGGACATCATTTTTTGATTCGGAATATCAAAATTAGATTATTGTTAATTTATGGTAATTTTTTGAAAACTATCAATTTTTGATGAATAATGAAAAACACTACACTATTGGTAAAAACAGACTTTTTATTTAAATATTTATTTATTTTATTAAAATTTATTTTAGTCCAAAATATATACATAATACCTATATAATTTATTTGTAATTAATATGAGTCATTTTATAATATGTATAGATATATAAAAAATATATTGAACTTTTTACCGAATTTTACCCTCCTCCTAGGAGCATTTGAAAATTTGAAAAAAAACATAATTTTAACATTTTGGTGAATTGAATTTAAAAATTTTGAGAGACACGGTTTATATGAGTTTGTAAAATGTGGTTTAACAAGATAAAAATAATTTCTGTTGAATAGTAACTTTTGACAATTATTTACCATTGTTAAAAGTAAATATGGTAATTACGGATATAAATGATATCATAATTACCCTAACACATTTTTTAATTCTATTGGTTAAGTTTTATTCGACCAAAAACAACCATACAAATAAAATATGATCCCCTTTGGACTACTTGGATTAGATTAGGACATTTATTATTATTTTATTTAAAGAAGAGTCAAAAGAGTTAAATTAAATGTTTGATAACAAAACCATTTATAATATAGTGTTACAAATAATATAAATTGGACAATAAATATTAATTAGAAAGATAAAATTATTTCCTACATAATATAATTTTATTTATAATTTTTTGACATTAAATAGTTTAATTTATTTATGACGCAATGATGATGCAATAATTATCATATTAAGAAAAGATTAAAATAATTGATATTATAAATAACCAAATAAATTTAATTTGAGACTTTTGATTAATTCAAATAATTTTATAGGTTAATATGACATGTTATGTTTGATTAAATAATTGGGTTGAAGTAATAATTTTGTTATGTTTTTCAAAAAAATCAAATACTAAATACTGTAAAAATTTACATAATTGAGATTTAAAAAAAATACTATATTACTAATGGGTATAATATTCTAAAATATCTAAATTTTGGCCAAAATAAATAGATAAGGTTATATATATTAATAAATAACCACTTAGGGATCAAATGGAAGTTTATAGTAAGCATATTAGCTATATTAAAAAAATCCAAAGAGACATGGTAAATGGAAAACTATAAAATGAAGAGTTAAATATAAAAATAATGTTATTTTGTTGACCTAAACATGTCTAAAACCTAATGGTTGAGAGTTTTTCGACCCATCCCCACCTTAGCCTCTAAAAAAATTATTTTTTAGAAATTATAAACCAAAAATGATTTTATTATAAAATAATATTTCAAGCTTTTCCTAAAGTGTCCCTCAACTCTCATATAAAATGGTACTTCCCCTTATCTTAATTTGACACCTCCGAAACCAATTTCCACTGCCAAACCCAGCCCAAATATCCTCTCAACTTCTTTACCATCATCCTAGATTCCTTTCATTGGTCATAAAGCCATTCTATAGAGCCCTTTTGATCCAATCAATTGGAAGACCACGAGGGAGTGGTAAATATTTCATAAACGCTTTCATGTTATTTTCTTCATCCACTTTCTATTTCATTTTTGTTTCCATTCTAAAATAATATAACCAATATAAAATATATAATATGATGTTATTATAAAAATGTCACAACCATATTCTTTATTATATCCATCATATGTATGACAAAGTCACCATACATGAGAACATACGGCTTACTGTCTGCACATCATGGTGTAGTTTGTTATTAAAACACTTCATTATTTGGATGGGTATAATAAGGAGTATAAATGATGTAAATAATAAATATAACATTATAATGATTCTGTATATATGATGTAACATCCAATTACTTACAATTTCACCATCAATATAATGTAATTTTCGCTCGTGCGTATATATGAATTACAGTCGCCAGGAATGCAATGAGATTCATTCCTCATCGTAATCATTCAAGATTAATTTTCATTTCATTACTATATATAATTTATAAGAACTTAATATCATTCTGGATATGAATAAAATACATCCTATCAATATCAAATATATCTTATGTAACTGAGCATATAATAGAAAACAGATCAGTTAACACCTGAAACGATGATACTACTGAAATATTATTAACAAAGCAATACTAGAGGATCATATATTTATCATATTTTTGTATATAGTTATATTATAATTTAATATCTATATTTTAACTATTATAAAAGAGGTTAACATACCATCGACTATGGAAAAGTACATGTTAAGGGTTAATTTCACAATCACTTTATTATTCGTGGTTGTTTTTACATAAGTATCTTATGGGACATATTTATTATCAATGACCATGTTTCATAAAAGAATATTCAAAGGAATTATTTTTAAAGGAGTATTTTAATAAAACATCATTTTAATTGTTTTAAATATTTATTCTTGTAAACCCATCTCATTAATGACCATGTTTTTAAAATGGTTTTATGGATTTATTTATATGGACATGAATGTTTTAAAATGTTAATTCGATTCAAAAGTTTCAAAGTTGTGTGGGACACTTGGATGAAAAACTATCTTTTTAATGACTTCCTTCATAAATTATGTGACCTTTAAATGATTTCATGAAAAAAATATAATTCTCTCAATGATTTTTACTGATCATTTTAATATTTTTTGACATCCTTTATGAGATATTATTCTTCATCAAGGTTTATTTATTATAAAAATATTCCATATTGTAATGAAGGTTTTGAGATATGTTAGAACATGGATGTGTTATTTTTATACCATTCAGGGTTTATTGATAAATTATGGATATTTTTTATGCTATTTTTAATATGAATGTTTATGCTATGTTTAAAATTTTTCATATGAGGAATGCATTCGACTTTGTAAGTGACGGGTGGAGCCCGCTATAGCTCATTGATACGTCGGTAGGTCTAATGAGGCAAACTAGTGTCTTTGAACAATGCCTTGAAAAACTATAATTTGTATTCTTGGAACAAGGCCATAAATATGTGGTTATGAATTTAGTTATTATGAATTCCATCATTATGAACGTGGAATTAGATATTTCATGAGATTATTTAACTAGTAGAATATCCATGTGAATAAGTAAGTGGCATTACATGATTTTATCTTTTCCATATTATACTGATGTTTATGTTTAAAAGGAATTTGTTTTAGTGTTATATATTTCCATTAATGTTTATGCATATTAATGAAAGTTTCTACTATATTTTTATCCTTACTGAGCATCTGATCTCACCAGTTTCAATGTTTTATTTTGTCCAGGATGCGAAGAAGTATTTTGTCGTTGACCTGTAGGGATAGGATATCGATATAAGTGTGTTCAAAAGTGGACAAAATGTTGTTGTTGTTTTTATTTAAGTATGTAATGTAAAACATTTAAGGCATATAGTGCTTCCAATGATACTAAACTGATCATTCATTCAGGATTTGATCCATTCTGATCATGCCAATGTTATGTAATACAGCACTAACTCTAGGTAACTGGGGTCGGGGCGTTTCATTTTTTATTAGAGTACACAATTGGCCTAAATCAACTTTTTTTAATATGAAACCTTAATGATTATATGATGATAAGAAAAATATGGAACAAATAATATCATTTTAGTGGTATACATCCAGTGCTCAACAATAAGTGGATTATATGACTTGCTAAAATATGGGGTATAGTTCTACAGGAATGTCTCAATAGAATGTATATCCCTTCTTTTCTCATTTGGATTCTAAGAAAGTTTAATTTCTTAAAATCTTTTTTACTCATAATAATGTGTGTATTAATTCAATATCGCATGGAATTCAGATTATTAGGATAAAAATCATTGAAAATTCCATCAATGTACACATTTAAATGGTTCCTTTGGGGTTTATCTATTTACTAAAACAATGAAGCATAGAGTAATAGTAATTTTCATAGTGAGATACCAATTCAGAATAAAAAACCTCTTATATGATGTATAAATTATTGAACCTTCCTTCAAATATGACACCCTATGGTTTCCTAGTTTATTCATACAAAATAAAATTAAATCCTTCATTATGATTTTTGACGATATTGTGAATTTAAAAATCATATCACCCAAAAGGGCCAATCTAAGTGTTTATAAAGGCTAATTGACATTTATTTGGTCACATTTGAGTTATGCCTATCACAACATGTTTAAGTTGTCACACGTTGTAACATCATAGCCCTTTTTATGCACACTTATAATTTCTAGATATTGACAAAATACTAGGAATACACTCAATAAATCCAATTACAATGTTAAATGCCCAATTAGTATAAATTTTTCCACCTTTATAATTATCCACTAACATGTCCATAGGGTGCTCAAAAAGGGTTTATCATCTGAATTTCCAAAATTTAACTCATCCATTTATATGATATCAATTATAAGGACCCCCACTTTTCATATATTATCCTTATGTCGCATTTTTAGAATACTTTATGCATTACACAAAAAGATCTCTAATGACCATAATTGTCCTGTCCCTTTGGATATATGACAACACAAACTCTAGTAAATAAATGATGAACAATGTCCCCACTAGGTTCTTCGGGGTTATAACCCTTCATAAAGAATTCATAATCAACACGTATCTTCATATCTCAGGGAAAGAAACATAAAAAACATTTGAGGTCAGATGTTCATTAAGGGAAAACAAGAGAGATGTGTAAGAATAAACTTGAGAATAAAGGTATGAGAATGTGATCATGACATTAGATGATCATAACCCACATATCAAAGCTCATAAACATGAATCATTGAATAAATATTTCTCAATTATAAGACATTATCCCTAAGGGAAATGCGATCATATGTTGTGATATTATAACATATCATTTACACATGGAATTATTTAATAGAATTTTATTAAATAGGATTCCATATATGTACAGACCCATTGCTGAAACATATCAGGGCTCTTCAAGGGTACTAAAAATACTAGGTTGGAAATACCACTGTTCCCAGTCATAGTCTTTTCCATGCATGGGATCATGTTTCTCTATATTCCCATACTAGATTTGGTTTCTCCATCATCCCATAGTTAATTAGGTTTCCCCACATTGCATCTTTATGATGAATAAAATAACTTGGTGGGACACACCACCATCACTAATTAAAGACCTTTAATAGTGATGGACTACGTTTCACTATATTTTAATTGGGGATCAATCCCATCAACTTGATTCACATAATTATATAATGATATATAAATCATTATACAATTTATTAGAGGGATATATATGGCCCACACATATCATTATAAAAAAATTCGTGAATTTCCCAAAAGATAATTTAGCTTTAATCGTATCATTACCCATATAAAGGGACGAGTTTCATAAACATTCTATCATAACCCATGAAATTAAAGGGTTTTCATAATCATGTGATCAATTCATGACATGTGAAAAAATATAGGTATCATAATCATTTCATTAAATCATATCCAATGAAATAAAATGGGTTTCAAAAGAATCATTCCATTAAAATTTATAACATTTTTAAAAATAATTTTAATGGAACATTTAAATAATTTCGAGGAATTATATTAGTAACATTATTGAATTTCATATAATATATGGAAAATAATATAGAAATATACATTTAAAATGATTTCATAAGGAATAGTTTCACTTATAAAACAATTCTTTTTAAATATATACCTTTTTAAGAACTTCTTTATATTAAAAAATAAAATAAAAAATTGGAAAAATATTGAAAATCACTTCCCTTGAAAATATATTGAAAACAACATTGTTAAAAAGGATATATTAGAACTTTTATGAAAACCATTTCTATAAAAATGATTCCTGGATGTTTTTTTAAATAAAATTTCATTCGGAATAATTGGAAAACATAATAATGTATCGTGAAAAGTATAAAAAAATATATAATACATTTTCCTTTAAAAATATATTAAAATGTCATCTTTAATTTTTTTTAATTGTGGTTCTTGACGGTCATGATATTGTATCAAATAATATAAATTCAAACAAAAAAATTAATTATTAGGTAACACTTGATTTATAAACCCCATAAAAGTGGAATAATCGAATGGATATATAAATAATTATAAAATTAAGGATAAAAATCATAGAATATATTAGTTGGTGTTATAATAAATACTTTGAAGAGATGCATATGGAATATTGCATAAATTTCATATAAATATATGTGTGAATAGAAATTTACTTATCTTATGTCATGACTCTCTTTTTACTCATACAAACATCATGTATAGTGAATATAGATTTTTTATAAATCTACTATAAAAATATATTTATATATAAATTAAAATATATTGTTTGATTTTTACATTATATTGCATAGTTAATAGTAAAGCTAATGTATTCCTAATTTTTATATAAATTTCAAATATTTAAACCCTCTAAAATTTACGAATTTGAGGTTATATAGGCCCATTTTGAATTTATAGTGTTTTTTAGAAAAAAATTAAAAATTGGTGAATTTTGAAATTTTTCATAATATTATCAAAAGGGAATTTTGGTAATAAAATTTAAAATGTTATTCCAATTTGTGTAATTCCTATTTTTGGGATTATTCCATGATTCATTTTCTTTATCAATGTCTTTAAGACTAATAGATGACTGGAACTTACTAAGGCCTAAAGAATCATTAAATTTGAAAAATCATCCTGGATGATAGAGTGGACCCCACCTCTGTAATGTAACCCAAAGTAAGGATACACACTTCTAGTTGAGTTTATTCCACCTATAATGGAACAAAGACACATAGGTTCAATTCATTAATAAATTTAATGATGTTTTGAATCCATTAAGGTTGAACTTGGATGTTATACATAAAAGGATGATTCCGGGAAAAAATAGAGCGAAAAGTAACAGTCATGAAAATATTAATAACTCCTACATCTCATGTACACATATTCTTAATGTTGGTGGGTCAATGCAGAAGTTATATATAAAAAACTATTGTGGTGGATGGAATGTGTGAATCATCCATTTTGTGTATCAAAAAAGTGTAATAATTCAAAGAAAATATTCTATCATATAAAAGGTGGAGAGACCCTCTTTCCCAAATTAATAAATTATATTCAATACCATCCCATCTCACCTAAGGAAATATGAAGGAGATCTAACCAATTTAGTCATGCCACAAATCATCGCCTTTTCTTCTTAATTTTTTATTTGTTCCTTTTTTTGTTTTACTTTTCTATTGTAATTTAGATTTATTATAATTTAATGATTTGTTTATTTTTTTCATCCAAATTATTCACCCTTATATATCATCCATTATTTTTAGTAATTTATTTTCATATTCTTATCTTACCATAGGAAACTATAATACTCATGATAATGAGTAACTAAACCAAGGAATATTGCGATGGAGTAATTATTGTTGTGACCTATAGTCCATGTTTTTTATAATCATTGAGTTTATTATAAGGATAATTTATACTAGTTGTAGTCCTCGCATTTGTCTCCTAATGCTTATCTTCTTAATCAAAAACTATTTTAACTTGATTGAGTAGATGAATGAAGGGTATACTTGGTGTTATTTATGTAGAATTTTCATTCATAACTATGGTAGGTTGTTGTGTGCACATACGATGGAGTGTGTTCACTAAAGATATTTAAATTTGGTCAGTAAAGGTGCTATCAGAATTTTCACGTTGGAGAAATTCATTTATTGAATAATAATAATTTTTTAAAGCATTGTATATTATTATTAATTGAAATTTTCATTTCCTTAACATTGTTAAATTCCATTTGTTACATGAAATAATAAAAAACAAAAAAAATCATTTCTTTTGTTAATTTGATTAAGTAGTTATATAAAATGAGAAGGTTCTTCAAGTGAGATGACCCTAGTTAGCCTATCTACTACATTACAAAAATAATTTTCTTTTGACACCCCCAAAGACATGGATGTGTCACTTTTTAACGGTTCACAGTTATGGGATCTCTTCAGGTAATATCCAATTTGTTTTATCATGTGACATAATTTGTTATATTTTTTGACATTCAAATTATATCAGGAATTAAAGAAATTTAAGTCATTATATAAATATTATATATTTTTAGTATAGAGGTATTTATTATAACATATAAAACATTTAAATATGAAAATAATTACACCATTCAAGGATAAGTTATGTCATATGTACGCATTAACAATGTCTTCATTTTTCTTTTTCATATTTAAGAAAATATTGAAAAATAATATATGTATATATAATATTATCATAGTATAATTATTATGTAATATATCTTTTATATGATAAATAATCCAATCTTTAATACATTTAATGATGTGATTCTTTGAATCAGATTTCATTGAAGAGGCGGTAGTCCACACTTCCCCAATCAAGATAATAATATTTACACAAGATGGAGATAATGAAGGTATATGTTATATAGTAATTATAGATGAATAAATAAATCGCATTAATAATAAATATCATATAAAAACATATTTTACATCATTATTCCCATCCATGATAGGTGGTAAAGGAAAAAAACAACATTGGTTCATAACGTAGTAGTTCACCAAAAAAAGAACTGTATGTTCAATTCCCATTAGATTGATCTGTGTGTATGTGTTGGTAAAAACCATATCATAAAAACATATCAGTAAATATTGGATACCAATGCTATTATTTATGAATTGAATAATATTAATATAGTTTTTAAATAATGAACATAATGAAAAGAATCTTGAGGAAGGATATTACCATTTCATTGGGTAACTCTTTTTGGTTTGCAAAGAAGGGCTTCCATGTATGGATTTCTTCCCACTAGAATGATTAAATTTAAAAGAGAGGGATTTTTGGAAGTGAATCAGGAATTTGATGGCATAAATGATGTGTTTTGGGAGGTTTGAAAAAGGGGGAGTGGTGGTCGACTGTTATATGTGTGGGAGAGAACAGACGAAGTATTTAATAAAATAATTTATTTGTACGCAAATTTTTACCAAAAAATACATCTAAAAGGAGAAAAATTATACAATGGATGTTTTATGGGATAAAATATTTATTTAAGTGGTGTCACTAAATTGGAGAAGTTATTTTAGCTCTATGATTATGGTTTACTACTTTGTTAATCATAATATTATATTAATAAATGTAATTAATCTTTATTAGTTTCACTAATATTTTTTGTCCAAAAAACGTTTTCCTTCTAAGAATATAACTATTATACGTATTAAAACTTTGTTTTTACATTTTTTAAAATTGAATCAAATAATGTGAAAAAATATGTTTAATATGAATCCTAAAGACATGGAGATAGTGTAGGTTTTTAAAGA
Source organism: Viscum album (assembly GCA_963277665.1). NCBI lineage: Eukaryota > Viridiplantae > Streptophyta > Magnoliopsida > Santalales > Viscaceae > Viscum > Viscum album. Next base: position 1,386,851,879 of record OY728126.1, on the reverse strand, counting down.
AAAATTATTCAAATATTTATTAAAATTTCAATTCTAAATTGAAAATATAATTGATTAAAATGACATAAAATTGATTAATATATTTATAATTGGTATATTATATCATTAAAATAATAGAAAATACAATTTGAATGTATAAGTAATTTTTTTGAAAGTATTTTAATATTACAATTCTGTATTTTTTATTATTCATCTAGAATGAAATCTCTCAGAATAATTCAAATATTTAACCATAAATTAATCATGAAATTATGAATTCAAACATAAATTTTATTCCATAAAATTAAATTTATAAAATTTTATACAAACAATATTACTATTTTTCAAATAAGAACATAAAATGATATTATTTTAGGAGTGCGTTATTTTCAAATATATAAAGTTCATAATTAAACAATTGTATTTCTTATTATAAATATTATTTATCTATATAAAAAAATTATAAATAAACATTAAAAATTAGTTAATACTACTCATTTTACTATTTATAAACGATAGGTTATAACTATATCTTTTAAATAATTATAAAAATAAAATGATATTTCATACCAATTTGGTGTTGCATATAATTAAAACTGTTGTGATGTATCTTGTAACAAAAGATTATATTTCTGTATCCTATAATGATATTTGAATTAGTGCAGTGTTAAACACATTATGTCAATGAAAATAATTTATTTGAAAAGAGATCCCCAAAAAATAGTGTTGTTACACACACAATATATTAGATTAATGTAAATTAACAATTATGTTAAAGTAAGAAAAAATTAGCATATGTGAAAATTTATGGTGTTGATATCTAAAATATCTATTTTGTTATAATTTTAAAATAATGTATTTGATGTTATTAACATTTATTTATGTTTTAAACTATTTTAAACTATTTTTAATGAATACATCATAAATAAATAAATTTTAAAAGAAAATGTGACCCATAACATAAAAATAGAAATTATTGTTTTACAATAATAAATTCTGACACTTAATTTTATTATTTTTATTTATTTAAAATGAATTAATAATACTTATAAAAACATAAAATACAATTATATTAAATTTCATGACTATTCACATAATAAGTCTTTATGAATGGTAAATATATTAATATCATTCAAATATAAAATGTTGAAACATTGATAATAAGTTATACTAATCCTAAAAATTCATGGTAAACAATTTCTCACGAAAAAATGATAACTTAATATCATTAAAATAGATTACAATTTTTTTTACTTATCACACAAGCATTGTGTGGATGTTTTATAAGAATATTGATAATTATTTTTCAAATAAAAATTAAAAATAATTAATAGACTTAAAATAAATATACAAATAATAAATAAAATATAAGATTATTTCATTTCAAATTTCCATCCCTATTTCAAAATAATATTAACATTAACACTGATAAATGTTACTTATAAATTTTTTACATAAAATTAAATAATGTGATTTTACCACAAAAAATGAAAAACATTTATTTTTTATTAATTTATGGGTTAATTTTAAATACACTTTTTCAATGACTTCTTAAATTATATTTATTATTATATAGCCTTATATCCCATTTTTATCATTATTCTACATCACATTCCATTATAATTATGATAATATTTTGATATTATTACTATTCAATATAGTTGAAATAGAATTATCTTCCAAATATAAGATATATTACATAAAAATTTATTCCATAATACAATATTTAACTTCTAGAGGTAGGAAACAATGCATGCCACTTTTCTTGAGACAGTGGCATGGAAATGGTTAGTTCATTGTTCACCAAACTATGTAGGCTAACCCTATGCTCACATAATAATGGAGTTTTTAATTATAGGATCACTCAGGCTTGACATATTTTACTCCAAACACTCTCCCACTATACCCTTAATCAATATTTTTGGTTTTCAAAGGCTTCAGGTTCTCTGTCATATGTTTTGGAAGAAAATAGTTGTGGTCTCTTGGTGGATTGAAGGCGGTTCATCTCTGGTAAGTCTCCTATCATGGATCATTATGGTGTCTTCTAGATTTATATCACCCTCTCCCTCAGGTTTATAGATATACAATCATTGTGTGTTGATCTAGGGTTGTAGTTGCCTTGGGGGTTGATTTCATGGCTTGTGGATGATAGGTAAGCGAATCTAGGGTGGTTCCAGTGGTACATTTTCCCAGATTATGTTTCAATTTCTTTATGGTCAAATTTATAGGAACCTTAATGGTAGGTGCCTTCTCTCTCAACTCCACATCTATAGAACATTAATCTAGTTTTTAATTAATTTATTTTTCCTAAAATTGAGTGTGTTTTTATGAGAAAAATATTTTAGAAATCTCTTGGACATGTTTTAGGGATTTTGGGGAAAAGGGGGGCTTTGTGGTGAATTGTTCTTATTATGGGTTTTAAAATGGTATTTTTTAAATGGGTTTCTAGGATTGGTTTGTCTAAATGGTTGATTAAAATGGTTTTCAACAATTTTTTTAATTTAAATTTTTTTGGCCTCAGAAATGATTAAATGGTGATTTCAACAAATGGGTAATTTATTGAAGTGAATAGGCATGCGAAGGAATTGATGGTGTTCTTTTTTAAGGACTTGTTGCTTAGTTCTTGTTGGTAGTGTTAGAATTATGGTTTTTGTTGAATTGTCTGTATATGGGAAGGAAGTAACAATGTAATAAGGGTATGATTTTTGGAAAGAATGGCAACCATCAAAAGATAAGTGGGTGGTTTGTACCACTTGTTGGAAAGTTAGTGAACATGTTGGATGGAAGCATTAACATTCTAGTTTCCTTATTTTGTGTTTCTAGTAGCATTTAATTTTTTATGAAATGGTGAAATTTTGAAAGGTCTTATAGTATGATTTTTTGGATGTCTTGTGTGTTTTGATAATTTTGGTGGAAATTTCCTTGTAATGGGGTGTTTCTCTTGATTTAATTTGTTTCATTATTGAATGATTTATATAACCATTTTTATATATATTGTTTCATATAAATGTGCAAATGATTTTATCATAGTGTATTATATAGGTATTCCTTTTTGGGAAAATATAATGATTATTATTACTTACTGCTTACTCTTGAACTTTTTTTCTTTTTCAGATGTTGTATTCTAGGACACAGGTAATAGTAAGGAATCTCATTTTTCTAGCGGTTCATCATGATGCATTGGTGACGTTGTGGTGCTTGGATCATGGAGCATGGTGTGGATCGTTGAATGGGGTGCTATTTCATTGGATTCTTGACGTAGTCTTCCTCTTTGTACTCAAAATTTGGGAATGGTTGTATTTGGATTGTTGGAGTGTTATAGATTACTTGGTTGTCTTTTGGTATTGTTTGAGTGGGTTGTTTTTTTGCATGCATGATATAGTTTTTTGAGAGTAGAATGTTTGTTTTGTTGGTTTTTTCTCAAGAGAAAATGATTCCCCAATTTATTCTCAATGTCTACAACATGTATTTCTATGTTATGGCACCATGGGAATGTTGCTTAACACCATGTTCATTCCTCCACCCTCTCAAGAAAATGATATTGTCCATCATGTTATAGTTGGTATTAGTTTGTTCAGACAATGGAATTCTGGTGTGAGTAGTTGTTTAGTCTGTGGATTTGTTCATTGGTCTTGGTATTGGCATTTATTCTTGACATATTCCTTAATTCGAGATGCTATCAATATGTAGGATTGTCGAAACATTTAATGTATAGCATAAATGGATGTATCTGAACTTTTTTGGATGACCTTCCAGTTACCCGGGAGTTAGGTACATATGTATTTGGAGACCCTTTTAGGCATCATATATCACATTTTCATGGGTGTATCCAATGAGATAATCATGGAATGCATGGTAGAAATGACTTCCCACTAGGATGGATAATTAATTTGTTTATAATGATCAATGGTGTTATATAAATGTTCTAATTTTGAAAAATATGTAATGGGTGTCAAAACAGACGGTTTTGAAATATTAAAACATGTTGTATTTTGAAAAAGGGTCGATTTTCAAAATATGGTGGTTTTTTTTCAGAATAGTGAAACATGCGAATTGAGAACTTCTGGAAATCCTGTTTGTTATAGTTGAAATGTATTGAAATTGAAAATTTGAACACTCATTGTTAATGGAGTAAAACTTTAGGTCATTTTTGTGAGGAGAGAAATGGCACTGAGTAAGAGTCGTAGAGGCCAATCAAAAAAGCTGGTGTAAATTTTGTTGTAGCAGAGCCTCAGAGAACTAGATGCTAGTGTAGATTACATTGAAAACTTTCAAAGCTATGGAAAGTAGGAATAAAGTAAAAAAATACAAGGCATGTGGATCATGTCATTCAGTTTCAAAGGAATAATCTACCCATGTATCAGGGTAATTTGATCCTGAAAGGGATGAAGCATGGCTGAATAGAATGAATATGATATTTCACTTAATAGGAAAATCGATCCAGATGAATGTAAAACTAGACATCTATATATTTCATGAAGATTCCCTCTTGTGGTGGGAGTTGGTGGTCCAATCTGAGATGGACCAAAGTGTAAAATGGGTGGGGTATAAGGAATTTTTTAATAAAAAAATATACACTCATACATTAAGAAATCAGAGAACAACATATTACATTAGTTTGAATCAGGGGAACCGTGCGTTAATATAATATACTGTTATGTTTATAAATATAGCGTGGTTGGAGACTAAGGTGGAAAGTAGTACATCTTTGAAAGAATTAATATTTGAAGTAGCATAGAACAATTACATTCAGTCCATGATAGTGGTGTTGTGTATGGTTGATTACATAGAAATGTTGAATAAAGATAAAGTGACTGAGTGAGATTGTTTGGTTGCTACATGCATGGGAAGTATGTTTTTAGCCACAAGGAATAGTGGGAGCTCGAACTCTAGGTTCAAGAGAATGAGGGACACTTATTTCTACGTTGTGAGTACAACTCATAATCCAATGGTAAGATAGGTGAATCATCCTCCAAATCCGTAGACCATGTCGAGATGTTTTCAGTGTTGTTTTAAGAGAAACACAATGCAGGATTGTATTGTGAAATCTCGAGCATGTTACAATTTTATTCAAATGGTGAATCTACAACATTATTTTTAGAATTCTCTGTGGTCGGTTGTTCGTGACACACCTCAGGTTTTGTAGGGGACTTATTCCTTGACCGGATAGGGGCAGAAACGTACCACTCAGTAGAAAAGTAAAGGGCATCATGGTAATTCATGGAATACCATGATGCCATATCAGGGTAATAAAGAGAAGAGTGAGGAAAGTAATCACTTATATTGAGCTAAAAATTCAGTGATGGATGATCAGACACGACCGTCCACGGTGCGAGGTACAGTTATTTTAAAATCAACATTGATGCAATATTTTTTTGATTTGGGTACTTCACATTCATTTATTTCTTCTCGCATCATTGATTTTTTGGGTTCACACTGGGAAATAAAGCCTTTTGTTTTAAATCAACACACTCCTCTGGGTCAAAGAGAGTGTTAAGCCTTTCTATATCAAGGTTGTTGTTTATTTGGGTATGACATCAATTTGATGAGGGATTTAACAATGCATGGGATGGGTGCTTATGATATAATCCTAGGAATGGATGGTTTGGAATTATTTTAGGACCTCATCAATTTCTATGCATGAATAGTTAGTTTTGTGATGGATGATGGGTTAGACATCTGTTTGGAAGGGAGAAGATTGCTATGTTGGGTGGAATAGATTTTTTGGTACCAAATATTGGCACTATCTCATATCAGTTAGAGGAATTTTCATTGGCATCGATGAGAGGTGTTGTGTAGATTGTTCTTCCCGAAGTTGTGGATTAGTTTATGGATGTATTTCCTGAATATATACTAATGTTACCACCAGTGAGAGAAGTCGAGTTTATGATTGATCTCATTCTAGTTACTAATCTTATCTAACATCCATATTAACGAATGAAACCAAAAGAATTTCTGGAATTAATGGTGCAGTTGGAAGATTTATAAAAAAGGGGTTTATCTGTCATATCACGTCTCTATGGGCAGTGATTTTTTTTTTCTAAAAGGCTGATGGAACCATGAATATCCAGTTCAATTTTCGTAGACTTAATTAGGTTATTATAAAGAACCTATTTCCACTTCCTCCCAATGAAGTTTTGTTTGACCAATTGATGGGAACATAATGGTTCTCTATGATTGAATTGTGGTCCGAATATCACCGATTGTGGGTGAGGAGGGAGGTTATTCTGAAAATATATTTCAGAAGTAGATAAGTCCATTACGAGAATGTGGTTATGACCATTGGTCTAATGTATTCACCAGTAGTGTTTATGGTATTGATGAATCATATATTTCATAGATATATGGCTACTTTTGTTGTGGTATATTTTTGATTATATACTGGTGTATTCGGGGAAAAGGTTACATAATAGGAATCACAGGGCGATAGTTTTGGGGATGTTGAGGGATCATTGGTTGTAGTCAAGTTTTCAAAGTGTGGTTTTTGGATACAGGAAGTTCGTTTCATGGACATGTTATTATGGGAAGAGTGTGTCTGTTGTTCCAGAAATGATAGTGGTGGTTATCTAATGGAAACTGCCAAAGATCATTTTTGAGATAACAATATTCCATTGTCTAGATAGATATTATCAACATTTTACTCATGATTTCTTATGATTGGATTAACCGATAACATCTTTGAAAAGGAAGAATGTTCCATTTAAATAGGAGGAGCTGTGTTAGAAATGTTTTAAGAGATAATGTGTTGTCTTAAATCAGCACGAATATTGTTTTTTCTAGAACCAGGGAAACTATAAATGGTGTATTGTGTCACATAGAGATCATAGTGGGGTGTTTTTTTCATGTAGGGGGTTCATGTGGTTGCTTATGGTCATGGAAGTTGAAATTCCATGAAAAGAACTACCCAACACATGATTTGGAGATTTCATCAGTTGTAAATGCTTTAATGATGTGGCATCCTTATCTCCTTTGTCAGAAATTTATTGTGTTTACTGATCACAAGAGCTTAAAGAATATCTTCTCACGTTGGGATTTGAACATGAGGAAAAATAGATATAGGAAATATTTATAGATGTTTTATTTAGACTAAATGTACACACTGGGTAATGGAAATTTGGTGGCGGATGAATTAAGCCAATAATCATATAATGATGTGGTAAAACCTGTAGAAAATTAGTGGCAATTGATGTCAGTCATACCCAAGATGTGGTTGGAATGTGAAGACCAGGGTGATTGAGCAGTCTTCATTATGGTTTAATTGGTTTATTGCTTGGTTGGTTTGATTAAAGTGGCACATGCATCAGATTTTGAGTGTATGAATATGGGGTCAAAACTCACTTGTGGGAATACCATTGATTATAGGGAACTGAATGAGAATTCTGTATTGTGTTTTTGGTGTCAGATGGTTGTTCTAGTGGCTTTTCATGAGGAACTTATCAGGTTTTATTATCATTACAGGAGGGTTGTCCATCTTGAAATTCGAAAAATGTATACGGCATTGAATATAGGTATTTGGTTGGCCAATATGATAAGTGATGCGGCCATGTTTGTCATAATATGCTTGAAATAACAAAAATTAAAGGAGGATCATCATTGGAAAAAATGAATTTTACAGTCCTTACCTATCCCAGTGTGGAAAGGGTTGCAGATAACAATGTATATTGTGACATGTCTACTAAGAATAATCATGAAACATGATTCCATATGGGTTATTGTGGATCAGCTCACAATTTCTTCCCCTTTCATCCCCATTCGTGAATGTCATACGGTGGATGATCTATCCAAAATATATATCTGGGAGGTGGTAAAGATGCACGATGTTTCAATTTTGATTATATCAGAAAGAGATTCGAGGTTTCGTCTCGTATTATTTAATCCTTGTATCAAGATCTTGGAAAAAATATGATGATGATGATGACAAATCATCCTCAGAAGGATGGAAAATATAGATGGATGATTCAAACATTAAAGTATATGTTATGGGCTTGTGTGATGTATTTTTATGGTCCATTTAAAGAGCACATACCATTGGTAGAGTTATCCTATAATAATACTTATGAAACTTCGATACATACTGCTCCGTTTGAGGCTTTGTTTGGGCGTCTGTGTCATTCTCCAGTATGTTGGGTGGAAACGGGCGTGACTTAGGTGACCAGACCAAGCCTTGTCCTAGAGACTACAGAAAAGGTCATGTTTATCAAGAATAAGATGGAGATGGATCAATGTCGTTAGAAATAATATATGGATAATCGTCGATGACAGTTCTCATTCGAGGTGGGAAATCAGGTAATTTTGAAAATCTCTTCTAGAAAGGGAAATCAATAGTTTTGGATGTAGGTTATATTGTATATGATTTATATTAGACCATTTTAGATACTTGAGAGGATTGGGGAGGTGTATTATCATTTGTATTTGACTTCATGATTTAGTGTGGTGAACAATGTGTTACATGTGTCACGGTTGAAAAAGTATCAGTTGGATCATGACCATGTGATTCCTTGGGGTCATGTTCTGTTAAAAATAGATCCTTCCTTGATACATGTCCCAGTGAAGATTGTGCATTGATTGGAGAAACTGATTCACGGTAAAATCATTAGTTTATTATATGTTTTTTGGTAGCATGGTCAGATTTGGGAGGAGACTTTGGAGTTAGAGAAATAGATGGCTGAGTAATGGCCTAATCCCTTTCAGCAAAGCGATTGTTCTCAACTTTATTAGGACGGAATGTACAATGGTCGGGAAAATTTTTCATTCATGGTATCAGGTATATAACCTTTATTTAGAATTTGTTTTATGTTAAATGTGAATTGGATTAGTTTGTAAGAGGTTTGGAGAATTTGGAAGGGTATTGAATAAGTTCAGAGTCTTTTCTAAGGGCGCACAGTTTGTGCATTGTAAGGGGAAACCAAGAGGGTTCTACAAGAAACTATTAAGGGGATATACTATTTGAATTTCATGGCCTATGAAATGTTTTTCAAACCATGTGAGGAATCCATTCATACCCTTTCTCTCATGATATTTTTGTGCACATGTCTAGCGTAAAGTTTTCCAAAGGGTGCAGGCTAGCAATGCATTCTCATAAAAATGGGGGTTTTAAATCTGGGCTCCCTTGAGCATGACCTATTTCACTCCATAATGTCTCCCAAATGAGACTCACCTAGTATTTTAGGTTCTCAACGGTGTGAGGTTCCCTCCCACACAATTTGGAAACAATTTCAAGGGGTTTCTTATAGAATTTAAGGCATTTATCCTTGGATAAGTCTAACCTCTTGGTTCATTGTCGTTCCCTCTATATCTATATATCTCTCTATGTTTTCTTGATATACACCTGTTTTGATTAGATCAGGGTTTTGGTTTTATGGGGTTTTGATTTCAAGGCTTTTGCATGATAGGGAAGTGGATCAAGTGCAGTTTCAATGGTGAGTTTTCCCCGATTGGGGTGCGGTTGCCTATGGGTCGAATTCGTTGGAACCTTAAAGGTAGGTGGATTCACTCTCAATTAAACATTATTATAACATAAATATTTGTTACAATTAATTATTTTTTATTAAAAATAATTTTTTTATGCGAGAAATCATATGAAAATCAATTGGTGATTTTTTTGGTATTTTTGGGGAAAAGGGGGAATTTTGGTGAAATGTTCTAGTTTTGGGTTTTAAAATGGAGGTTTTAAAATGTGTCGACAAAATAGAATTGTTTAAATGGTCAATGAAAATGGATTTCAACAAAGATTTAGTTTTATTGAAATGATATTTGTCATTGAAAATGATTAAACAATTATTTCATTAAATGGGTTATTTATTGATGTGAATTGACATGTGATGGGAATGATGGTGTGCATTTTGTGGCTTTGGTGATTATTTCTTTTTGGTTGATTAAGTTTTATGGATTTTATGTAATTATTTGAATGTGTGAGGTAATTACCACTATAATAAGGGTTAGGATAGTGGATGGAAGGTCCACTATCATAGTATAAGTGGGTGGGAATTACCACTAGTTGGAAAGGTAGTGAACAGGTAGGATGGATGCTCCATAATTTTTTTTCCTTATTATGTGATTCTTGAAAGATAAAATTTCATGTGCATAGGTGAAGTGGAGAAATGGACAGTTCCATTGTAGTTTGGATTTCTTATGTGTTTTGGGAATTTGTGTGGAATTGGTCGGGTAATGGATTGCTCGGTTGTTGTAAGTTGTAGAATTTTTGAATGTTGAATATAAACTATTTTATATAAATGTTGAAATGGTTTAATCCTAGTAGAATGTGTAGGAAAGTAATTTTGGGAAAATATAATGAGTATTTGTACTTACCCCCATCATTGGAACATTGGTTCTTTTTTATTTGTTATATTCTAGGAAATAGGTAAGAGTAAGGTAAATCATTTTGCTAGTGGTTCGTTATGATGATATGGCGACATTATGGTCCTGGGAGTATAGAGATTGTTGTGGAGATATAGATAGGGTCCCAGTTCATTGGATTTTTAATGCAGTCTTCATCTTGGTACTTTGATTTAGGGATTGGATGTATTTGGCATTTGGGGTTGTTATGGATTATTTGGTTGTCTTTTGGTATTATATGAGTTGTCTGTTCTGCCAAAATGTATCATGAAGTTTGTTGATAGTTGATTTTTTTGTTGGTTGGTTTTTTCTCAAGAAAAAATTAATCCCCAAATTATTCTTAAAGACCTCAACATTTATTTTTAGACTTTTGAAGCATTGGAACATCGCTTAAGGTCAAGTAGAATCCCCCCTAAATCTCAATCCAGTGAGATGGGGAATGATATTACATAATTTCTTCAAATTCAAGTAGGATTATAAGTAAAACACAAGTCACTGGTTTCATTATTATCAACTTCATAGTATTCTTATTTCTTATCATCAATTTTTTTCTTCTATACACTTGAAAACAATAGTCATATTTTCATTAATATGCTATAATGTCAATATATTAATGTTATAATCGTTATTTATTCATATAACTCATCGAATAATAAAAGTAGATCTATTTTCTATGCATTGTGGGAAAAACCTAATCTATTATGTAGTGTGCCTCAGTTTCGTCCATTACCATACCAAAATGGATATAAGGATAAAATTAACTGATTAATTATTTTTTTATGAAATAATTAATGTTCTAGTGCGAAAAAATTAATAACCTGTTAATTATATGACCAACATAAATTCATAATTAGTTCAATAATATAAATTAATCATAATAAGATATTTATGTTTTATTCAAATTGTGTGATGATTTCATATCAATTAATTATTCCTGTACTTCTTTATGATTTTAAGAAGCAGTTCTTATAAAAACTATACTATATATCTATTCTTCTAGTTTAATGATAATAAAATGAAATCAACACATAATCATTCACTAAATTATTTTATTTTCGTGTTTAGGTTTGTTTGTGAATATACATGAAAAATACTATGAATTTATATCATGGTTGACTGTGGAAACCTATATAGTTGAATAAAATGATATAAATATGTTAATAATTATTTTAATTTCATTATATTTTATTTTAATATATAAATCATCAATTAAAGATACACTCCTTGATAATAAATAATCATTAAAATATTCACATTATAGACATGGCCTTTGAGGATAAAGTTTAAATAACATAGGAAAGTCATTATAAGTATCAATAATTTTTATAAATCAAACCTAAAAGAGTCATTTATTTCATTTTAATAGTGGAAATTTTATGAAAATTTAATAGTAAAGAACTATTATGAAACTAGTACAAACGATCAGAAAAATAAATAATATTGTTGAAAATTATATGAATTCATAAATGGAATTACAATGTATGAATAATATGAGGGAATATATATAAATATGATTAAGGTTATTAATTAAGTTATTAATATTTCAATTTATACTATACATTATTCTAATCTATGTTCGTAGTTAATGAGAAATTTTTTATGGGTTTTCCATATCAAATCCCCCTTTTTATAAATGTTTTAAATTATGAAACTAATTTGAATTTTGTATTGAATATATTACCTATGTGATATTTTATACATTGAAATTTTTTAAATCAATATATTTTATGATCAATGTGAGCTACTATCTTTCAAGTGTTTGTGATTTAATTGTTACCCATGTAATTATTGTTGTCTATTCGTCCTAATTTTCGTTATTTGGGACTCATGTAATATTGACAAACATTTATTTTTTTTGTTGTGCATGAATTTCATAAAATCGTTTCTTCCGCATCACTAATGAAAATTATGTATTATTGAATTCTATATTTTTATCCTCCTAACATATTATTTTGATCAAATAGATACTTATTCCTTTAAGGTAAATCATACTATAATTTGGTAAAATAAAAGGTTTTGTAATTTTCTAGAAAATTATTTTATATCTTGATAGTTGAAATTAGATGTGTCTATTTATAGATTCACCATGAGTTAATACCACAATTTTTCATCAGTATTGACTCATTAATTTCCTTGATTTTTCATCAGTTCAATAATGACTGAACATTTGGAATGAAAATACTTTAGAATATACCTTTTAATATTCACATGCTCTTAATAAACCATGAAGAAAGATTTTTGATACCATTAACTATTTCTAATGATTTCATAATCTATTGACTCTAGTTAATATCTTCCATTTATATCCAATAAAAATTAATATATCCAAATTTCAATATTTATTTGACAAAGTTAGTTCATTTTTATTTGGTATACCACATGAAATCTAATTTTGTTAAGTTATTTCCTCCTATACATCTACAAAACTCTATTGAATGAGATAGAATTAAAGGTCTATATATATAAATATATGGATAAATATGTTTTATTAAAAAAATATTTTCTATATAGAATGGGGTGAATGATTTTGTTGAGTATTATAGTGAATTTTTTGTACATAAACAAGCAATGGTAGGGGTCTAAAATTTTATAGACACATGATGCCACAACTCATATCTTAAAGATAACCCAGATAGATTTTTATGTATTACTCTTCCCTTAATATGATTGTGTGTTTGAACATGTCCTTGATAGTAGTATTTCATTACTATAGTCTCAAAGACATGTAAATTATCTCATAACAAGGCTAAGACAACTTGTTTTGGATGTGTGACAATATACATTCCAAAATCATTGTATCATTGATTATTTTTTTCCATGATTTTATCTACCTTCATCGAACAATTATGAGTTAAAATTTCAGTTGATTATGGCTTCATGTTCAAAAATTATTATATCCATATCACTTATTATATGGTAACGTTATATATTATTCCATTATATTCTACTTTGTAGTAATAATAAGACATGTCTTTTATTTTTCTTCCTATACCCAGGAAACCTAAAGGAAGACTATGTATAATATAACAGATATGATGAATGGGATAATCATGTTATAACAATTATCCATGTCGTATCATTTTCTATATAAATGTAATCATTCTATGAATATTATCTTCAAAAACTAAAATATTATTTAATCATTTAGGTACTCTTATAATTTTTATTAGTAGTGCAATATAACTATAAAATATAGATATACAGAGTTTGGGGTATTGTTAACGTTCATGTTAATAGTTTTTATAGAATGTAAAACATCATTAAAAATTAAAATAAATATATATCATTATATTAATTAAAACATTTTGGAAAATTATTTCATCTAAATTTGGGCATTAAAGATATGATTACAGACAGATGGCAGAAATCAAGTCATTTTTCATAAATTTATTCCATAGGCCTCTAGGGTAAATAATGATGGGGAAAAAATAGATATCATAATAAATATATAAATAACCCTAGTAAAATAAGTAAAATAATATTTAAGAGATATAAATTATATAATTTCATTATCATAAAATAAATCTGAAACAACCCATGTAAAAAATTATAATAAAAAACCCTTACCTCATGTCTGTATTTGTTTATAAGTACTATAGAATCATATATAATAATTTTAAAGCTATGAAAATTCTAGACCATAAGAATATTAATACCTATAGTAATCTAATTTTTTATCTTTAAACATATTATCACAGATTTTTTAATTATATATCATTATTATCATCATTTAAATTGTCAAATACTTCATTTCTCTACTATATTCTGTTTTATTATATATGTTCATTGAACATTCTTTTGGATTTCAATTAAAATAGTTTTAATAATGATATAAATATCATATATATTAATTATATACTTATCTATAACCCCTCATGTTATGATGTGATGAAAATTTACTTTTATCACTACATGGAGATTGTAGCATGTACATACACACTTATGATTCTTTAATTTTTAAATAGATTGAATGAAATAATGGTAATTTATAATCAACCATTATAAAGTCAATCATATATACGAAATTTCACATATATAATATAAATATTTAATTACTAACAAACACTAATTATAGTGATGGTATATAAATAATATTTTCATATAGTTGTGGTTGTCCTTTTATACATTCTTGCGATACATTAATTTCCCATTTGGTGGTGAAAAGGAGGGAAGTGGTTGTTCTATAATCATTCTAAAATATAATTATATTTATGATAAAATATTTATCTTGTAATTATATTATAAATATTTTTATTGAATTTATAATATGAAATATAGTTGGTAGAGCTCAGTTATGATTTACACCTCATATTTGAAATGCCCCTTTTAACATACTAAATAATCCTTAATGGTTATACATTGGAGATGAAAAAATTATCTATAATTAAGGGATGGAACATGGGGCAGTTATTAAGGAGGAACATTATAATATGTTTTTATTCAATACTATTAAAAATGTAATTGAAGTGGAACATTTTATAATTGATGTGATCTGGATTTAAGGAATTAAATAAAAAAATTAAAAATATTATAAAACATTCATGATCATGTGGATAAAAATGAACATAGATTTTATTTAGTAATATTATTGCATTTTAATATTATCAATTAAATCTATTTTATATTTATTTTTCATTCCAACCATTAATTATATATTTTAACCCCACCCCCCAAGTATATGCATTATAACACTAAATATGGTCAGAAAATTATACTATATTTATATTTTAGTATTCGGAAAAATGAATATGAACCTATTATATTATATTAATTATTTATATTCCAAATATTTAATACATTTCCAATATAAAATTAATATATGAGTGAGAATTTAATTTTATATATGAGAGAAAAATGAAATCAAAACTCATTTTAAAATATGGTATTTCTAAACCTAAAACATCTTTTACATCAATCAACTGATCCTTAAATGTAGCCAAGTGATGCTAAAATCTATGATTTAATATGTAATTGATACATTTCAATATAACTATTATTCAATCTAGTCTACTTTAATAATAATAACCTAAAAACAAAATTTCCTCATAAGAAATATTTATTTTAGAACGTTTTTTATGCACAAAAATGAAAAAAACCCAATACCATGTATAACATTGATTTCTATAATTATATTTATGTTATTTATAGTTAAATTAAAATTATGTTACATTATGAATATTTTCAAAACATAATGGGACTTTTACATCAAATAAAATATTCCATTTAAAATTTTTTTTATTTTAAACAATTTAATAAAAACATACATTTTCACAAAAATATATAAAAAAATTATATAATATTGAAATTTTGTTTTAAAAAAATTATTAATTCATCAAAATAATTATCAATATCTTAAAAAGAAAAAACCAATCACATGACAAAATTAATGTCGACCATTTTTTAAGGAAATCATATTTTTGATGTATAAAATAATAGTACTAAAAAATGATTACCTTAATATTATGAATTAATAAACAAATTTTCGTTATTTAAATAATATATACACTTTTTTTAATGTTTTTTACATACAGTGTGATTTAATTTATATTATATAACATTTTAGTATAAAAAAGTTTATATTCACTCAGGGTTTCATAATAGAGAAGTAGTCAAATAAAAATACATTATTTAAATGGAAATACATATGAAATAATGGGGGTGTTATAATTAATGATTATGACTTTTTCATTATATCTATCAGTAATGAAATATTATTATGAACATATATATCATGAAATTTTTAAAATTTCAAAATTAACATTTTTATGAATTCACATTACAGATAAAGTTTTTAATCTTTTAAAATATGTATTTTATGAAAACCAAAAATGAATATTTTGATTAAAAAGATATATTTATATTATAAATAATTAGATACAAATATATTAAATAGTATTTTATAATAAATTTTAAAATCAATATAAAAGTTTTATTTCATATAATAATTTCCTTCCCCTTTAATTTATATTATTTGTTAAAAATGAAATATATATAGTTTAAAATATAAATTATTATAATTTATAAATTATTTTTTATTTAATTAGATAAAAATAATGATAAGATTCATTTATGATATGTTTCATAAACTTTTTTCAATGAATAGGAAAATATACCATTTTTTCAAGTGTTGTCACTTTTATTCCATCATTAGTATTTATGTATGACTTAGATTTTTTTGAAAAATATTATTTGAATTTTGTATATTATATATGTACTACTATAGATTTAGATATATTAAATATAGTTTTAATACGATTAATTAAAATTTATAATTCTGATAATAATTTTTTATAAAATCCAATAAAACATTTTACATTTATTATGTTAAAATTAATTTTTAAGGTCATTTGAAATTCAAAAAAAGAGTAAAAAATAATTATCAATAGAAATATATTTTCTGAAACGGTTATCTTTTTTAGTCTAAATAATTATGTTAACTAAGAAGAATAATTATTTCATGGTAAATGATAATATAGAAAAAAAACTAATTCCTGAGGTATAGGGATTCAAACATGATTTACAATGCTATGAAAAAAATTGACGCCACCTCAGCTTTATCTCTTCCCAGATTGATTCATTTTTTCATAGAATAAGAACCCTCTAATCCTAAATTTAAATTTAATAAAAACCATATATGTTCATCCAAATGCATACCAAATAAATTACAAACCACTCTTATCCACTTTAATGATTTCATAGTGTTCTAAAAATGACATCCCATTATGGTCTAACCCTTTTAAATAGAAGATAATATATAATACTATATATATAAGTTCATATCGTATATTTTTATTTTTTATTTTTCTATGTGATCACAATCCTCGAGAAATTAAATTACAAAATAATATATTTATTAATTTACGATCACTATTATAAAGATTTTTTTATTGTAAAGATATAATATACAAGAACCCTTACCTTTTCCAATAGGAAGATATACGAATATTTTCATTTGTGTTTGTGATTTACTACCTCCACAAAGTATCCCATTTCATTTTACATAACCAAATTACATATATGGTTAAAATTTTAAATTTTAAAAAATATATTTAAATTTGTATCACATTATATATTCTAATATTATATTATATATTATACATTCTTCCATTTCTATTCAAATAAAATCCCTAACCATGTGTACATGTGGAATAACCCACCGTGGAATGATTGGTTACATTTTTTTGTTTACCACCACTTTATATGGTTGGTAATGTGAATTGGATTAATGGATAAATGTTGTGCTTGTGAAATCATTATAGCCTTGGACTTATAAATTGGAAAACCAAAAACTTATTGGATTAAAAAATAATAATTGTTAATTCAATCACATAAATAAGGACTACTAGTTGGAAAATATATTTTTCAAATTATATACTATTTTAATACCCTTTAATTAATATTATAAATACAATGCAGTTGTAATATATTTAACTATGATACTCTAAATGAATACATTATGATATTTTTTTGAGGATATTGAAATTAAATCACTTAATTTTTATACATTAATCATGGAATGTTCATATTTGTGTTGATTTTACATCCTTCTTGAACAATTTTATAATATTATATACATTATTATTATTAAAAAAATAATTAATGATATATTATGATATTTTTATTCTAATATTTTTATCTATATAAATTTAAAAAAATTATTTAACTCAATAATTACAAAATTTCTTTCATTGGATAAGAAATTAACTGATGTCTTATTTTTATAGATTTCATCATTACGTATAAAGACTCAAACAGTCACAATTAGAAATTTATTCTTCATAAATAATTTTAAATCATCCATTAGATAATCCTTAATGATCTAAAAACATGATCTTTTTATTAAGAACATATACCAAACCTTCTCTTATTCCAACAAGTACAAATTTTCTAATCTATGAACACCAGATGTTGGAAAATAGGAAAAAGCTAACAATTGTACCTATATAATGACTGAAATGTAAATTATTATTATTTTTTATTATTATATTAACAAAATGATATATTAAGATAAAAATGTTTAACTTATATGTGTATACATCAAAAATGATAATACTGAATAACAATAAATTGTTTTCACAATATAAATATCATCTGTAGGACATAATCACTTATCTGTGAAAAGTTTCAAAAAATAATAATATATTATAACATTTTTTGACATTTTTTTCAAAAAATATTTTACAGGAAAAAAATTTTCACACTGAATTCATCCTCCATAATGAATATATTTTATGGGAGAATGAATTTTCATTATGATTTATTATAGATTCCAAAAATGACTTTTTCATTTATATCCATATTTTTACATCCCACAAATGTTTTCCATTAATAGTAGATAAAATATTCTGTACCTATAACAATAGTTTTATTTCAATTTATAATTTTTTTAGAATTTTTTATCCTCTTAATGATGTTGGTTTTCAACAATTTTGTTTCAAAAAAATTACAATGATTTCAATTTCCATTCTGTTATATTATTGCCTTTTACATCACATTTTGGTAAATCAATTAGTTCATATAAACATATATTTGTTATAATTGGTTTTGAATTGAATGTTTTAAATTTTTATTTGTCATATTTAGAAAATGGGATTTTTAAATTTGACATTATATAAAAATATTTTTATAGGTGATGTTAGTACATATATTTTAAGAAAAAAATTGAATGATTTCTCATTGATTTTAAATTGTTTATTATAAAATCAGCTAATGGTTAACAAATAACACAACATATTCTCATAAAAAATATTCATTTTGGATAATAAATTCTCGGTATCAAATGATTATGTTTATTTTATGTGATAACATTGGAATAATATATAAAGACCATTATTTTATTGTTAGTTATTTATGATGAAAGTAATTCTTTGATTTTAAGTTGCACTAATATGTATTGATGATGATTTCTGGGGTGATTAATCACAATACACTACACAGGTTAATTATTTATATATCATTGTACATGGTTAATGAGAATAAAATTTTTTAAGAACATGGAGTGAACACATTTTTACTATTTACAATATATAGCATAAATATTTAGCATATTCACAACATAAATAATGGTATTTTTTCATGTTCAAAGCATAAATCATGTAAACCTTTTAATTTAAATATAATGAATTAGATTTGTCTTATTTAAAACATTATTATTGGTAATTTTTTATATTCATAATAATATACTACCTTATCGATTTTTTGTAACGGTTATTTTTATGAACGATTTGAAGGGAATGTTACATTTCTATCACACATGAATATTTTTATTATCCATGGATTGTGTTTATTACCTATATAAATTACAATATTTTTTTATTTTGTATGTTTTTTTAATTTTAAATTTAACTTTCTTTTATTAATACATATTGAAAACTATTTTTACAAATATTTTTTAATAATAATTTCATACATTATGCATTTTTTCTAAATTTTTTGGATCTAATGCTTTATATCATATTGAAAATTCTTCGATGACTGACCATTTAAGGTATCTTAATTATTATTTATTATGATGATACAAATATGATAATAACATAATATATTTATTTAATTTAATCTATTTTGGTTTGAATATGAAGAAAATATCCATGCTATTCGAATATTATGTGATTTCAAATCGGATCCTATAAGACACCAAACCTTACATTTTATATCTAGAGAAATTATTTATATCTACACATGATTATACTATAGTAATAATCGAAAATAAGTATAGGATCATATTACATTTTATTAATGAAACTAATTAAATAATGTTTCCTATGAACCAGATTTGGGATTTTAAATCTGGGGCGCAACAATATGTAAATTAACAACCAAAAATTTTCAAACAATTGAAATATATCATTTCAAATTTTAGAAAAAACAACCTTTGTCATATAATTTAATAATAAAATTTCATTATTATATTTAATGATTTAATTTTAAAAACTATTTTAACATAAAAAATTTTTGAATACCGAAATAATTGAAAACTCAAAATCCATAAAATCATAAAAAATTCTTCAAAAAAATATATTAAATTAAAATACAAAAAAATAGTTTTACTATTATATAACAATTAAAAGAATAAAATAATTTTCAATTTAATATCTAAAACAATAATTTTTATTTTGTGATTTATGGAAAATGGAAAATCATAAAAAGAATAAATAATATTATATAATTTGTAAATAAATTCAAAAACTTTATTTTAAATATTGTTTATTTACAAAATATTTTATTGAAATTTTTATTTAATAACGCATTTATAAAATCCCCAATGTATATAAATATTATTTTCTTTAGGAGGGAAATTTTTTTACATTGAAAAAAATAAAAAAATAGTTCATAAAAATAAAATCAAAAAATTTATTTACAATGTAAAAAAGCGATGAGATAATTTTTTTAATTAAATATCTCTTTGGGACTACCTGTGGTAAAAAAATGAAATTCAATATTAAAAAAATAATAATACATAAAAAATATTATATTCTAATCTAACAATCCATCACTGCCATAAATTATCCTAAATTAATGTTGCAAAACATGAATTGAAAATATGTGTAATTTAAGTGAAATTTATATTATAGTAGTAGGTACACATAGTTATCATTATCCCTGAATAACATAAATTTATAGATCCATTTTACATATTATTGACAAAACTCAAATAATATTTTAAAACTCTATTTCCAACTTCTTCATTTTGGATAAATATCCCCCTTTCCATAATGAACTAAATTATATAAATGAAAAACATTATTTTAAATTATTTCAGCAAAACCAGTCTAATGAAATTGTTTTATTGAATGATTGACCCTATTCAAATTTACAAATAATTTTTTATTTATTCATGGTGGGATACCAATTTTATATTTTACTCAGGATTCAAGTGTAACATATAACTATATTTTTAGTTTTATCATTATGTTTTTTCATCATTCAGTCCAATTTACTAGGTTCATTTTCAAAAATATTTATTTGTTTTATTCTAACTCTAATTCCTTATATACATATCACAACACATTATCATTGCTCATTTCAAAATGAAATTTATATAATTTTTTTTGAATAAAAACACAATACTCATGCACATAAATAAATTTTAATATTCCATATAATAATATTTAACATGAAAGATATCAAAAACATATGTGATTACATTTTCTAGAAAATTAATTCCCAAAGGCTATAAAATTATGATGAAATTTGGAAAATATTGATGCATCTATTTAGTGTAAAAATATTTATAGAAACATTTATCTCAATGAAAATATCCCCCACCACATAGATTCCAATATTTTTTCTAATGATGAATGATAAGTTGGGTTGAATTTTTTTATTCAAAATATGTTTGTAATTCCAATGATGTATATAATTAAGAAGTGTTAAAATATTCACATATCATTTTCAAAATAAACCAAATTATATAGGAATTATTTTAAGGATTCCATGATTTTAACCATCAAAGTGATTAATATATTTTTCAATATTTATTATAGAATTTTCATTTTCATCCTTATGTATAGTAGTAAACTAAATTAATATCCAAAATCAATATAATTAGTGTTTGAATGATTAAAAATGATGTTTTACTTGATTTTAAAACTCTTTGATCTCTGTATGCTAATCCCTGCTCTTAGGAAAAATAAATTCTATTAATATTGATCAAAAAATGAAGGAGGATTCTCACACATTTATTTTTATTCATAACGATGAAAAAAAATTAATGAGAATTTATAAAATATAACTCAAAATTTGGATCCATTTACAAATTTGAATTAATTATAGAGTTTCCCCTCTATTCTATTATGGGAGTAAACATTTTTTTTCTATTTGAGATCCTAAAATGAAATCCAATTTTATATATATATATATATATATATATATATATATGATCAAAAAATTTACATTTCATAGAAGAGTAATCCATTGGATTTAGTTAAAGATACTTTTAAAAAAATATATATATAATATATTGCTTCATTATGAAATTGATAAGATATTGAATTTATTTGGGTGTATCCCTGCATATGATTAATGAAGTGGCCTAGTATTTATATTCCTTTATACTTTAATTTAATAAAATTAAAAATTTATACATAACATATTATTTGTTTGTTTAATTGAATAATCACATGAAAACTTATTTATGTTATAGCTTACTCCCTTCCTATAGTCTGTATGTACATTACTAATTTTCATACAAGGTATCTTTTCTTATAATCTCTCAACTTTTAAATTTATTATAGGTAAACCATTTATCACTTTCATGGTTGGAAACATCTTTATTCAGTTAGTTTCATACAATCACAAAGTAGGTTGGGGGCCTATATATATAATCAATGTGATGTTGGGTGATGATCAATAAATGTCTATTTTAAAATGGATTATAATGTTATAGGCCTCTCCATAACGAGTCATTCATATTAAAAAATAATAACTAAAAGAAATAGTTATAATCCCTCGGTCATCTCTATGAGATATGAAGTTATTTTTCGTAATAAATAATTTTAGTATCTCATCATTCAATAAATAAGATGTATTCCAATACCTTCAACATACTGTCTAAACATTATTTAATTATCATACCAGTGACCATAATTGGTTGACCCTCCACTCCAACTATCTATATAAATCCAATAACTATTAAAATCCAAATCATTAATGGTATTATAAATTTGGTATTAATTATTTCTGAAAAAATCACTATCATAGAATTAAATAGTATGTTTCCTAGACCAACCATGATGTCCCAATTCTAAATGATTGATTCCTGAGATTCATTTGTTATTTGTTTTTAATTATCACATATTTCATAATATCATCTTTTTAATTTAATATCACTCACACATCTATACTAACCATCACCTAATAGTAGTTCTGTAGTGAGTGTTTAGTCCATTAACTACATAACATTATTTATGATTAATATCTAATTGGATATGAAATATTTTATACATATAATTATATATGGAGACATTCCTACTAAATTCATATAAACACTCCATTAATCCCAAAAATATTATCTAATTGGTATAAATTTTTTTTCCAATAACAATATATTATCCTCTATAATTTTTTTGATCTCTCATATAGAATTTATAACCTATTTATTATATTTAGGGTGATTGGTAATTCCTGTTTTTTAGGAGCTCCCATATTGGACCATCAATTTCATCAAAAATATAATTCTTGAAATGAGTCCTAATATTAGTAATACAATATTTTGGATCTCAAAATATATAAAATAAATTCTTCTTTAATTTTTTCATAATGGATGATAAATTAATATTGTTATGTGACACTACCTTTTCATGTTTTGATACATATTTCACTAACTAGTGAATATATTGTTTTCCAATAGAAGATAGAAATTTTTCTTTGAATTATAACCCTCAATAATAAATAATGTAATTTTCATGAATCCTCATTCAGAGTAGCACCTATTTCTTAGAAAAATTCATATTCAATAACACTTTTCATATCCTAAAAATAAACACCTTGCATCATTGAATTGAGATGGACAACAAAAACTAGCCTATGAGAAATTATGGCATGTTCTCTTCAACCTGCTGTCTATTCCCAATATGATGGGTGCCCTCTCACATAAATTGTAATCATTTCCCCCGAAGCAACATATATCATTTTTATTCTATCATCTAAATCTCTTAATGATCAAATAATTCACCCACAATTAATACATCACTATATAAATAACTTTCATTACACGGTTCAAGGACATTCATGTTGAAATTCCACACACATCAAGTAAATTTGAATATTCTAAAATCTAAGAAGTCTTATTCCATGAGGTGGAAGATATTAATTCACATTTTGAATATTTTTTATTGAACATTTTTCAACATCCATGATTTTGTGTAACCTTTAAAATATTAGTTTAATTTTTTTCGATAGTGTATACATTAGAGTATAATGATATATAAAAATTATAAACATAGATCTTATTAAATACTACCTATATTGGTCTAACAAAAAAATAATTTCATTTTTTATTAGTTGAATTATTCAGATAATTATCAAAAAATGACTTTAATATTAAATAAAATGTATCATATTCACTTTACATTAGAAAAAAACAACCTTATTTCACCATCACTAGGATAAAAAATCCCCTCAAAAGATTTATTCTTATGTATGGATGTAATAAATAGTGAAACATAATGATTATCTATTTGTATGTAAATTACTTCCAGGAACACTTCATCAAAATATAAGGGTGTTTCTTTTACATGTACTAAGTATAATGGTTTTCTGACTTTAGAAATATTCTTGCTGAATCTCTTATCAAAAACTAGCATGACATAGTTGGATATTTATTTCATATAAATTTTTAGGTTATTGAACCATTTGGATAAATTATATTTTATAATTTTCGACCACATTACCCTCTTAGAATCATTATTCACTAATAAAATTTAATGAATTTACAGGCATTAAAACATTGGCATGTTTAAAACATGGTAGGTTAAATAACATCATTCTAGATGGATTTAATGATTTTTATGATAACCCCTTAAAATAATTCCAATAATAATGAAATCATGCATAAAATCCATATTTATATTTTCAGAAATGTATTTGATAGTATCCACAATAAAAATTCAAATTTTAATTTAATCACCACATATTATAAATGGAATTATAAGCTACCCAAATGTTCCAAATGAAATACTGTATGATTACGTTTAGTAATCATGAAGGGATTTTTCTTTCTAGATTTATCTCGATTATCCATCAATGAAATAAAATAATTACATTATATCCAGATCTTAATCAGTTAAGCACAAAAAAATAGTTGAAAATGGTTATTCTTAGTTCCCAAATTATGTTTTCTTTAATGAATTCATATATTTTGATTATTAATTTTTCAACTATGGATTTTCTAATATGTATTGTTTGTAAAAAAAACAACTCGATCCATCATAGTGACTAACATAACAATGAAAAGATGAGGATGATCTGTTATAATAGAAAATAATCTATTATTAAAAAATAAAATCATTCCCATCTGTCTACTTATTTCATTTTTGGAATATATATTTCCCCACAAATATCTATTTATCACAATATTTATGTCCATGTTTTTCATGTACTATGATATAATTATACTATAATGTTAACAATGAAAAGAAAAATCATATTTTGAAACATCCTCAAGATATCCCACAAACTATTCTATAAAATTATATCTCTTTTTGATTATATTGTGAAAACTAATGAAAATAACTAACCTACATAATATAATATTATATATGTATATAATATATTGAAGTCTATATTCGGTATATTGTAACAGGTATGGGAAACTTCATCCTGAGCATTACAAGATCATTATATAGTCTCTTAAATAATTCATTATAGAGTGATTACTCATCATTATTGTGGTATATAGAATAAATATCTTTATATTGATAATCAATGATTGAGTTATGTTTTTACTAAAATCCCAAAAATGTTCTCTAATTACATTCCCTTAATTCTATTAATGGGTGATTATTATTTTTTGATGAAATTACCATGAATGTAAATACTAGGATGGGTCAAATATTGATTTCATCCCCCATTCTTGAAAAAATTTACCCATTCTCATTATATGTTTTTATTTAACTAGTAATTCATATTTGTAAAGGGTCAAAATTGTTATCGTTCTTGACTTTATTTAATGTAATAATTTTATTTTCTATCAATATTTCAATATCATCATACCAATAGATAAATATATAAAATATTCTTTTACGTGTACTCAATATAATGCTTTTCTGACTTCAAAAATGTTCTTGCAGAATATCTAATAAATAACTGGCATGACATAGTTGGATCCTAATTTCTTAGAAATGTTTTGGTAATTGAAACATTTGGATAAATTATATTTTATAATTTTCGACCACATTCCACCTCTTAGAATAATTATTCACCAATAAAATTTCATGAATTTCCACAAATTAATACATTGGCGTGTTTAAAACATGGTAGGTAAAATAACTTCATTCTAGATGGATTTCAAGATTTTTAAGATAACCCCTAAAAATAATTCCAATAATAATGAAATCATCCATAAAATCCATATTTATAATTTCAATAATTTATTTGATAGTTTCAACAATAAAAATCCAAATTTTAATTGAATCACCACATATTCTAAATGGAATTATATACCACCCAAATGTCCCAATTTACCTACTGAATGATTACTTATAGTAATCATGAAGTTATTTTTCTATCTATATTTATCTCAATTATCCATCAATGAAATAAAATAATTACATTATATCCAGATCGTAATAATTTTACAAAAAAAAATAATTAAAAATGTTTATTTTTAGTTTCTAAATTAGGTTTTTTTTAATTAATGCAGACATTTAGCTTATTAATTTTTCACGATTGAATTTTCTTATATGAAAGGTTTGGTAAAACACAACTCGATCAATTATAGGGAATAACTAAACAAAGAAAACATGATGATGATCTATTATAATAAAAATTAATCTAGGATTACCAAATGAAATCATTCTCATCTGTCTACATATTTTATATTTGTTATATTTATTTCCCCCCAAATATTTATTTAAAACAGTATTTATGGGTATTTTTTTCATTTACTATGATAGACTTATACTAGAATGTCCACAATGAAAAAAATCATATATTGAAACATCCTCAAGACATCCCACCAACTATTCTATAAAAGTTTACATGTGAACGATTATATTATGAAAACTAATGAAGATAACTCACCTACATAATATAATATTATATATGTATATATTATTTTGAAGTCTAAATCGGGTGACTTCTAATAATTATGGGAAACTTCATCCTGAGAATTACAAGATAATTATGTAGTCTCATAAATAATTCATTGTTGAGTGATTACTCATCATTATTTTGGTATATAGAAAACATCTCTTTATATTTATAATTAATGATTGAATTATGTTCTTTACTAAAAACCCATCAATGTTCTCTAATTACATTCCCTTAATTCAATTGTATGGTGATTATTCTATTTTGATGAAATTTCCATGAATGTAAATACTTGGATTGGTCAAATATTGATTTCATCCCCCATTCTTGAAAAAATTTACCCATTCTCATTTATAGGTTCCTATTTAACTAGTAATTCATTTTTTTACAGGGTCGATATTGTGAAGGTTCTTGACATTATTTAAGGAAATATTTTTTTTTCAATAAATTGTTTAATATCATCATACCAGTAGATAAATATTAAAATTATTATCTTATATATGGGAATATTGTACCAACAAGGGGGGTAAATTCCATTTGACACTCTATTAATATGAACAAAATATATCTAGGTAAAAAAATCATCCTCACACTTACAGTGAAGACATCAACCCTTCTAATTGGGTTGGGTATGGATCAATATTCCAACTATAAATAAAATATTTGTAGGGTGTTTGATTCCTTGAAAAATGATATGAAATTAAGTATTATAAATTTTTTGAAACTCTCCCCAAGAAGATATAGATTCATCAAAAATACAACTCTATATCGTAATTTCAATGTTGGAAAATATACCACAGATCAAGAAGTTTGTGATGTATAATATTAATAATATTTGAATGAAACTCCTCTATAATATTAAATATATTAAAATTTTCAAAGATTATAATTTTCAAGTTAATTTTTAATATTTATTTACTTATATAATGGTTCAATTACGAAATCAATGAATGCTTTTTTGATGTCGAGATTCATGATATCATTTAATAAAGTAATGAAATTTAATTTAATTTATTATTATTCTAAATTATTTTATGGAAATGAATGGATTTTTAAAAAAATCATCAAATTTTTTCCATTATTTTTTTCATAATATATGTATTTAACATTATTATATTTTCATTACATTTCATTATCTTTTTGCTATTCAAATTTAAAAAAATAATCATGGTGTTTTACATGTAACAATATAATTCCAAAACCTATGATTCACTGAATTTTAGTTTTCAATTTAATTATATTTTTAATTGTGAGATGTTTTAGAATTGGTTTATAAATCATAGTGGGTTTAGAGAAAACTCATTATTATGATATAAGTTATATTATCCCATATTTTCACTTCAATAAATCATGTAAAAATTTCTTTTTTCTCTTGCATTCATTCCCCGAGAAGGATGATGAATTTAAAATTTATGAATTAGTATCCTTTTATCTGATTTATACATATATGATTCATTATATCTATTTATTTATAAAAATAATTTTTCAACATTTCATCATTTTAATCCATTATATTTAAAATTTGACCCACCTTCGAACACTATTCTCCCTAAAATTTTCCATATAGATTAGTAGTCTTCAAACATTTGTTGATGTTGATACTTATTTCTAGGTTGAACACAAAATCAAAGTGAATTAGATGGTATGATCCCCACCATTTATTTATATTATAGTTATTTATGGTTTCCATATTCATTAGTGTTGGTTTCGAATAAGGCGTCATTATTAGGATGCATCCCTGGTTCGTTCCTGGTGAAAATAGTATTTTCAAGTACATAATCGGTACATTAAAACTTTTGACATCATGTATTAAAGTCACAAACATAATGTAATGGTGGTGTTTCTACCTAAAAATATTTTGATAATTTTCATTATTATATAAATTATCACATAAATCATTATGAATAGCAGTATAGATTTCATTCCTAAAAATTTTTCTTCTTCTTCAACAGTTTTGTGGTAAATTTTATTAATGTTTATTTGTAATGACCCTACCTAATATACCATAACATATTGAACCCAACTTATTCTATTACATATATAAAGCTCATTCCTAGTACCAAGGGAGGTTGATAAGAACCTAGGAATAAACAATCAAACTAGAAGGAATGATTTCATCCAATTGAAATAAATACATGGTATATATAAACCCAGAGAAAGATGGAACTACAAAAAGATAAAAAATATATTCCATAAATCTTTGAAAAATTTATGAAAATCCAATGTAATAGTATCCAACATCTCCTAGAAATGGATCAAACTAAAATGGAAAAAAACTAATCATATACTCTATGTGATAGTGTGGACGAACTCCCACCATCTCACCCCCAAATACCCAACTCAGTTGACAAGAAACCTCAGGGAATAACAATAGAGCCCCACCTTTCCCAACATTTGACTACATACAATGGTATATACGAAATCCAAGGATGTTAAGGGTGTGATATAATATGATTAATAGGATCCCACCAAGGCGTTCCCTAACATGTAATTGTATAACAATTATCACATGATCATTCCAAATAATACAAGACAATATAAAGAGTAAATTATTTCTATTGAAAACATTGTAAACAATTCCATTTTCGACCTTTCTAAAACAAAATTTGGTATATCAATTTCATTGAAAATTAACCATCCCATATTTCACAAGTATCATCATGAATATCAATGATAAAAAAGGAAGCCAATAAGTACACAACTATAGTAGAAGAATATGTATCACAACACTATGTAATATAATTGGCTAGGCTTGCAGACTACTCATGTGAAAATAAATAAAATGCATTGTCTAGTTCTTAAAACAGAGTACTATAAAGTAGGAGAATTCCCCATTATTAAACCTGTATAATAATTTATTTAACAGTCCTCTAGAACAATAGGCCTAGGAAACAAACAAAAAATGTACTATGGGATCAAGATAAGCAATCTAACTAAGTATAAAAGGAACCCCAAGTTCTTATTTTCATAATTTATTTCTTTTTTTGAAAACTGCATAAAACCCATTTAACAAATCTATTTCAATTCTTTGAAAATATAACATCACCTTCCATTTTTTAATAAATAGGAAAGCAATTTTTTTTTTATAATCACTTTTCAACACACACCAAAATATCTCCCCAATCTATGTATAATTCAGATTATGAAACGTGAATAATAATGATCTTCAAACCATTGTAATGAATGAACCACCTACCTTTTATCCAAGTTCTGACAAGCCCATAACGAGATCCACTATCAAAAAAACCCTAACAACGCCTACGAAGGACCTTGAATCCAATCCATATTTCTTGAAATATTCAATTTATAAAAAGGTGATGTAGAAAGAAAGAAACCAACAAAACTAAAAAAAAACACCCACCCCAACACAATCATCAAATTCATGAACACTATAAAAATATTTAAGAATAAATATGGAAGATTGAATGATGATACACAAACTCAGACCCATAAATTTGACAATGCAACTCATGTGAACTACTCTGATCAATGGAAACAACGAATCAGAATGATCAATCACCCTAGGAGATGTAATAAATCCAAAATGAGGATTAAATGATGAATGGATCAATGGGGATGGAATAGTGTCCCTAAAAATCAACAATGAGTTTCCTTGGATAGAGAAAATGGGGAACTAGTTTCCAAATGAATATTCAAAACCTGAATGTAAACCAAAAAATACATTTTTTTAAAATACATGACTTATAATGGCATTTCACATTATGAAATACATGATGTCCAAATACTACATAAATTTGTTATCTCAAACTACAAATTAACCTTAAATTAACTCACGGCGTTTTAATTCAACTCATGTCATGTAGCATCTTACAGTGTGATCCCTTATCATGAAACAAACATCATAATACTCAACCAAAAGGGAACTCGAAAAGAGGGATAACTGTACATGATCTACATAATATTATGTTATAAACTCCCCACCATAATGATTTAATTACCAAAAGATGTATTGTCTAAGATGTTCCCTATGTAAAAATGTTTAGGCAATTTCCCTCTCATCATCAAATTTTATTCACAAGTCTCATCTGAATCTTATTCGTGTTTCCCTAAATCATTGACCAATTTAATAGACTTCCAAAACAATACATTCACATGAGAGTAGACCATATCAACCTTACATGATGTAAACAACCCCACACCATGAAGAAATTTAGTCACTAAGAGGTCTGGAGGATGACGTACCGCAATAAAAAGAAGAGGCCACTTATCCATCATTAATGACTCAAGTTCCCAACTCTCTATATAATCATACGTTTGTTTCCATAAATATTTAATAAATGGAATATAATTTTAATTAAACAAATTAACATGAGAGTAAATTATATCAAATGGTTTCCCAAAAAATAACCATTTGGATAAAAATAAATTTGTTCCCAACACAAAATGTTAGTAGGATCAAGATGACACTTCCTGAGTTGAAATATTTAGAAGACATCATGAATACCTTTTAACTAAACTGGAAATGCTATCCAAAAATCCCACCATCCCAAAGATTCTTACTGATCTCAAATGTTCGAACATATCTCAGATCCAACATTCCATGTTTTCAGAAATGGATGTGACCCAACAGAGGAGCAACATTCCTAAAAACATGGTCACTAGTAGAAAAATCCAAGGGATGATGCAGCTGATCTTTGAATGATTACATTCGACTATAAGAAGAAACCAGACATGGATGGAAATATTGAATATTAGTTGATGTATCATATACAAATCTTGGTACAACCAAAGTTATTTATCCCAACTCATGCCAACAAAGAGTTGATCTGCATGGGAGACTATCAAATTCCTCAAAAAGATCCATTATGATTGATGATTTTTAATTGCGGTAATGAAAAAACTCAACCAGGGAAAGATGCCTACACATAATATACTGAAATACAAGACATAGTCACAATGAATATCCTCTAGGATCATAATCAATGGACCATCATATCGTCTATTAGAGGTTGTTATGTTATTCTCATCTCGACTGGAGTTATCATTATTTCATTGATACTCCTCTAGAACCTTGAGGTAATCCAAGGATCCATATCTAAAATAATGACAGAAGGAATCCATTGTAACCTCCCAATATCCTACACATATATCTTAACCAGATCATCAACCATAGTGGTATCATCAATTGAAATTTAATGAATATACTTTATTAAATGATCAAAAACTACCCATATATAATGCATCCCGTTTAGAGTCTAGGGTAATCCAACAACAAAATACCTCCATACCTCTTCCCATTTCCAAACCTACAACGAATGAGGATGTGGAAAACTAGAGGGTTACAAGTTCTCTTCCTTTATATGTTTTCATGTTTAATAGATAGAATCTTAATCTTCAAAGTCACACTTGTGACCTGGAAACTAGAATCAACGTCTCATGTAACAATACATCTTCATAGTTCTTGGATGAATGGGCCACATAGAACTATGACAGTTAAATAAGACTAAACACCTCACAGATAATGGGATGAAACGTTTCTACCCCTACTGGAAAACAAAAATGAAATAGAGTAACCAATTAGAAATGGTATCACCACCATAATGGCTTTATCAAATTTTATTGAACTCATCATCATATTATTGACTATACAAAAAAGAGTCCTAGAGAGATGAATAAAAGTGGACAATAGTCAGAACTATACCAAGAATCATCCTACTAATCATATAGGTGAAACTAATTGAAAAATCCTAATATGGTTCCACTACTTCTTTTCAAGGAAATCCTATGATGGTACATTGCTGTTAAAATAATATGCAATCATAGCCCCCTTCACCATGGTGTATGTGAAATAATGTCAAATGTATTATGGTATTATACCCACTATCTCTTTTTAAGATTCAATTATTTTTGAGAAATTACATAACTGAAACTATTATGATCCTAAAATATTGTGAACCTTTTCCCAAAAGTTTTTACTACTAGTATTTAATCACAACCACAATCACAACAATATCTAAATCGCGAGTGGGTTATTTCCTCTCATATGTCAGATATTTATGAGGTTAGTAAGATACCACATATTTATCCTTCATAATACCTCACACAAACCATAATCATATGTATCACAAAACACCACATACCCCTTACCAGGATCAGGTAATATCAGAATAGGAGCTGATGTTAGAAGGAATTTCATTTCATCTATAGACAATTGACACATCCCATCTAATGTGAATTTCACTGCATTTCGGGTATGGTCAGTTAGAGGTCATTCTATTTATGGTAAATCCTCAACAAACAATCGATATTATATAGTAATACAAAGGAATATTTGTATCTCAATGACATTTTTTGGTTCATTATATGAAAGAAAACATTCATAGTTTTAGGATCAAATGATTATCCATGTTCAGAAATTAAGTTCCCTAAGAACATCACTTCATGAATCTAGAAAATACATTTTTAATGAATTACATACAATGATTTATGTATCATAATTTATAGAACCCAAGTGAGATAGTTCTCATTCTCACACTATGATTTTCAATAATTCATAATACCATCCATGAACACTAATAAAAAAGTGTTGAGATATTGATCAAATACATTATTCAACAAAGCCCTAAAAATTGTTGGATTATTATTCATAGGCAAAGTAATCCCTAGATATTCATAATGGTCATACATACTCTAGAAATATGCCTTCATTATATCAGACACTCTAACTTTAAGATGATGATAATGTGACTGAACATCAAACATTGAAAACCACTTTCTCCCATTTAATTGATCAAACAAGTAATCCACATGAAGAATAGGATATTTTTTCTTATGTTTTTACAAGGTTCAAATTATGATAACCAACAAACAACTAAATTATAATATCTCATTTATTAGAAAAGATAATACAGGCTGACCGAGGAGAAACATTATAGAGAATGATTTTTTTCCAATAATTCATCTAACATATTCTTATGGTCTTTCAGCTCTGTTTTTTCTGACTAATAAGAGGGTATTAATATTGGGCATGTACATAAAAAGAGGTCAATTGTATCTTTATGTCTCTATCTGTAGGGATACAAAATAAGTATTATCTAAAGACATACAAAATTGGAAAACAATTATTGAAAAATCAAAAAGAAAAGAAAAATCATCGGGTTTAATAATAAAAGACAACAAACACATTAAATATGTGCAGGAAGCTCTGTCCTGGCCAGACCATGGGTCCCACTCCCCCGGAAACACACAACATCTCCCATCACCCGCATGAAAGGAAACACACTCATGATAACAATCATCTTCACTTCGACCAGAGAAAAGGATATCCACACAGATGATTCCATCAAACATATACATATAAAAAATAGGAAAATACCAAACCAAATCCATATCAGATATCATTAACCAATAAAGAGGGAACCAGAACCCCTTCTATTTCCTCTAAAAAAGAGGCATCACTAAATCATTTAAAAATAAAATAAGTTCCATTCGATGTTTTATAATATCAAAAAAATATAAAAATATAAATGTGTGGGAGGAAATAGAATCATGTTAGGAAATTTCGATTAATGATTTCATAAATATTTTACCTCATAGTATTTACAAAAATGTAAAAACATGTGATGGAAAATCATGTAATGCATGAAATATCATTACCCAATAGGCCCATGGATGAATACTTTTATTCTTTGAAGCATCTAGATTAACCACATTATCCTTTAGTGCCAAAAAACATTGGTCATAATGAGGAATATTGATAGCCCAAGAGAGGTGATGTAGGTGTCCAATGTGCCACCGCTTTTGAACGTCATAGTTGGCATATGACAAGAAAGACTTTTTTTCCTAATATTAACACACTTGTAGCAAGATTGAGGTATATTTATAGCTGTAGAAAAAGGTGTGGAGGGTGATCACTACCAAAACCCACCATCTCCAAATATTTGATGATCCTAAAGCTTACAATCCTTACCATTTTTACCAATGAAGCTTTCACTGCTTAGAAGAGAAAAGTTGGAAAGGATGAAATTTCCGTCAAAGTTCATCTTTGCCTTCGTAGATTTAACTATAATCTCTACATTCGAATAAATACAGACCATAATCTCATGTGATATGATATCAAATCAAAATCCATGTAGCTTATTTTAAGCCTTTAATTTGTCATTCTTTACTAGGGCAGTGGAAAACAGAAAAGCTCAGTAAAATTTATTAGTGTATGATGACACCAAAATCATACCCTACTTCAATAAAAGTATCTTCCTAGACAATTCCATCCTCAGCTACTTTAGAAAAAACTATTGGATGAGTAGGGTTCTAAAACCATTTCAATCCAATTCAATGTCTCTCTCTTCCTAGACTATGGAGTCCCACCATCTCATATAAGAACCCTCAAGCTAGAACATTTCTCACTTAACCTTGATATTATATAGTTAATCAATGAATTTTAATATTTCATCAATCTTTTCTAGCCAGTATTATACCTCTAGAGTTTTATTTCTTCCTTTAATGGATTTTGGATTCTCACACAAGAATAGTTGAGATCAATCTATCTCTCCTCTGGTGACTGTTTTTACCTAAAACATTGTGTAATGTACTCATGGTATTTTCTGGAAAACATAACTAACTCCTTAAACAATATCCTTGATGAGATTTTGATAAATAGGAGGATTTTGTTCAAGATAATCAGAAGAATCCTCATAAGGAACTGAAAGAGGATATATTATGGAAATATGAATTCACACTAAACTACCTGGAATGATTATACAAAATATTGTATATCAATTCAAACAAGAAAACCCATAATCAAAAACCAAAAAAAAAATTCAAACACATTAGAAATGTATCCCTACTTCTCATTGTAACTTAAGTCCATCACAACAATTTCTTTCCTGAAACACATCGTAGCATAACTCTTAGGTTGTAATCATTATATCTTTTCTATAATAGACATCTCGAGACAAGTACCCTTGATGATAGACCACACCTAATAACAAATTATAACGACCTAACTCTAATACAATAAAAAATGGTACGTGGCCCATTAAATCACATACTCGAAGGGAATTCCCAGTCTCTATGGTCTGGATATAGGCACTCGGTCATAGAAGAAACTAGAGGGAATTATTTCACACATCCTAATAAATCACAAGAAATGTATATATATATATATATATGGATCAAGATGTAACCGTGGAAAATAAAAAAATATATTCCATAACTATAAGTAAATAGTGGGAAAAATATAAATGTATCCAAAATATATAATAGAAAAGTAAAACTAAGAAGGGAGAAAACTAAACTGATATCTTTGTGATATTGATCAACACCCCCCACCATCTCACCACTAGCAACCCAATTCAACTACCATGATACATCACTACCTTACTACAGAGCCATGTATTTTCCTACATTGGTAGAAATACAAATGTGTACACATCCTTTACATTATATATCCAAGACATTTTTCTACAATTACATTTGTGAAATGGGTTGGATAAATTTATATATATATATATATTAAACTTATATTTTTTTATTTGATGATATTGGATTAAATAATTCATCAAAAAAACAAGTGTACTTTTTCCATCATGTTTCTAAAACCATTGAGATAAGAGGTATCAAAGTGGTTTATCAAAATGGTTTTGGAAAACCCTAGGGAAAAGTGGTATAAATTTGTTCTTTAACAATGGTTTTTTTGAACCATTCAGAAAATTTCTCCCAAAGTCGAATTTCTAAAAAAAATTCTAAAACCATTGGAAAACGTGGTCTTAATGTTTCTTATCCCAATGGTTTTCCAAAACCTTTGGGAAAATTGGTCCCAAAGAGGCATATCCCAATGGTTTTCCAAAACAATTGGGAATTATGTTCAAAAAGAGGCCTATATGAATATTTTTGGAAAACCATAGGGAAAGGGGAAATATATGAATTTTTTTACTAATTGTTAGTAGAAACACACTAGTATAGGAATCATTTATCTTAGTGAATGGATACTTAATAATTACACAATACATACTTCTCCAAAACATATGTATAAATGGGTATCCAATTGAATTCAACTTTTGGTTTTCTAGACATGGTTTTGATAACATATAACATAGGTCACACGAACAATTCATTACTACTATGGAATGTTAAGGATCTCCAACCTCTATAATTGAGTTACCCCAATAATAAAAACTTATCCCAACTCACATAATATAATTTTATCCTAATAATGTTCTATAACTCCTTTTTTAACAACATTAATTCATATCTCCATCATTCATCCGACAATTATTTATTATAAAAGTTATAAATTACTCTCATTAATTAAATGGAAATGATCTATTAATAGATCACTAAAGGAATAACAAATACCAAACCCTAATGAAATTTTTTGTAGGAACCTCCTTACACACCCTTGAGACTACCACCATCTAAAATAATGGTGTTTATTATTGATTATTCACCAAAATATACTAAAATTAAATGGGAAAACATCAAATGAGAAAGTAAAAAAATTACATGTAATAAAACAAATATAAATCACATTATTAGAGATTAATTTTATAATAATAGTAATTTGAACTCCCATCCAAGCCTAATCCACTTCAATGCCCAACATGTTAAAAAATGTATATATGACATCCCCAAAAAATGAAGGTTGTTTTATATATTCCTTAGATTATAAGAATATGATGAGAAACCAATCAAATAATAAATTTATTTTAACCTATTAGGCAATGATCCATGGTGGAAGGGATGATGGAGCATAATGGGAGTGAAATGGGCTATCCCTAGTCACTTTAGTCAACAAGGAAACCCTATAGCGAGGTGATAAAATAAATAACCATCATAATTTTTTAATAGATATTGGCTGTTATTCTATAAATAAATATTGATTTCTATTATCAGTTCCAACTCTCGTTTATAATTTTTTGTAGAAATACTGTTAATTAAATGAAAAATATGTATATTTTCATTATAAATAATTTATTTCAGTCCCATTAAATTCTTGGGAATAGATAAAAATATTCAAACTCATTTTTGGAAATACATATTATCCTTTGGGTATTGTTTTTTTTATATACAATTTTTTAAAATATACACTTCTTTAAACGATTTCTATAAAATTTAATAATGTAATAAATATAAATATTATTAATTTAATTAATTTAATGGGATTAAACATGAAAAAATGTGTGAATGAAGGTTTTTTAAGTACCTCATGAGAAGAATAGGAGATAATGAGATCAATAATGTATCATCCACATCAAAGGGGTTGAATAACATTATTGGTTTCCAATTGGGTCAATGGAAGATGAGAAAATGATGTTTTAAATTTCATGTGGGTTAATAGAAAAATATAAGGATTTTTATAAATGTATTTTCAAGGGGGATATGAAAATTCAAATCAATTATTTGGATACAAATAATTTATAAGAATAATATTAATAATATTTAAATTGTATCCATTTTTTCATACATTTATTTTAGTTTATTTAGTTCTTGGAATTGATGAAATCAGATTGATAAATAACCTACACATGTATTGAAATCAGACTGATGATTCTAATGAAATTCATGAAAAGAAGATGAAATTTGATGAAAAATCTAGAAACGTTGATATGAGATTACTAAGTCCAAATGAATCATAAGAAATCATTGGAATTTTTCATTTGGGTGAATTTGGGTGAGTGTGAGAGAAGTTTCGGGATTCTCGCCAAATGCCTCATGGGCCGCCTATAAATGATCAAACTGACATTATAGTTTTTTTTATGTACTCTTCATGAGAGTGAAACCTAGAGATTATGAGAATGATGAAGAGGGTTTATCTATTGTTTTTAAGAGGTTTTGATGGATAATTGATGGTTTTTTATGTTCATCGTTTCAAGCAGGATTAATCATATTTTGGATATCAGTATTGGGATTATTGGACTGAGGAAGAATCATACCAATTTTTTTGGGCTCAATAACTGAATTTGTTCATATTAATTAGAATTATATTCTATAGAATAATTGGAATGAATGAATTATATCATGGGAATTTTATTCAGAGAAGTCGGACTTTGAAAATCACAGTGATTTTTTATAAAAAATCACAAGAGGTTCTAAATATTCTTCTGAGTTGAAAATTGAAGAATTTTGTTTCAATTGATTGCATTTTCTTAATTGAATGGAATCACATCTGTCATATAAAAACATTTTATTACCCTATTTAATCTAATAGGGTGGACATGTAATTTTTGATTCTCATCAATGTACTACATGAGTTAAAGGAAAAATCCCATGCATTGTAATCCATGGATTGTTTCCTAGTAGATTATATGGTAATGTATTATTTCTAAACCATATCACAGACCAAGATATTTTTATTTCATAGTGAGTATTTTAAATTTATTTCTTTTTATGGATGGGTTTTTTAAACATTTTATACAATGAATTCAATTTTTTATAGTAGGAGAAGTTTGTTTCATCTTTAATGAAACATAAAAAAAGTATCATTAATTATCCCCCCCTCTCCCTCTCAGTGATACAATTATCCTTATTGAGAATATAGAATTGGTATCATTGAAAGGTTTATTTCAATTATTCTTTTCTAAATCATTTTAATAAGAGTTTGTTATTGAGAACATGAAAAGTGTGATCATCATGGGAATTCCAATCCCAAATGATAGAAATTATCATATTTGGAATGGAACAACGCTTCCACATCTTATATCTCTTGCGTGTATGAGGTTATTGAAAGTGATTTTATAAGTTTCAAATATGTTTCCACTCACAAAATAATATATGAGAATCTGAAAAACATTTCTGAAGGTAATATAAAAGTGAAGAAGGAAATGTAACAATTATGGGAATTGAACTACAATGTTCCCATGATGGGTGATAATGAATCAATTTATGACTTACTTACTGTGGAAAATAACATTATAATTTCTATCATGTGTCTTGGGGAAATTTTATATTTCTCTACTATTGTTGAAACGATCCTAAGAATTCATCTAAAAAAAGATGCAAAAGTATCCACAATAGAATAAAGAGACCCTAGAACATTATCTCTAGATGTTTTTCATAGTACTCTCATTACTCAAGAAATTAGTAATGAATATTTTACTAAAGAAAAAAAAATTAGGTTGAGAAATGTCAGTCATGGATTTCAATAAAATGATTCTGATTCTAAAATCAAGGTATGTAAAAATCACGATACTATTATATCCTTGTTTTTTGAAAATTAGAGAAGTGGTACAAGAAGATATAATTAAAAAAAATTCCTTAAGGTTTTTTGGATATAGATATATTGTGATATTTTATTCCAATTTTCCGTGATGAGGAAATGAATAATAGAGTGATTAAAAAGAAAGTGATAAATGAGAAAGAAGGATAATAAGTTCTTTGAAGAAAAGTGTTAAAAAAATTCAATATCATGAGGGAATATAAGAAGGTGTCCAAATCTAAAAGGAGAAGATTTTTTTATAATGATGATGATTTTGAGGAGATTACAAATATTGAGGACAAAATAATTTTTATTACAACAGTAAATGAATAAAGATATTCTAGCAATGAATGTAGTAGTATTGATGAAGAAGAAGAAGAATAAAGTAATGTTAAATCTGAAAAATCTATTACGAATAATGGGGAAATAAAATTATTGAAACAATTAATGATTATTAACTCTGATGTATAAGCCATGATTAAGAAGAAACTCAACTTAAAATTCATATTAAATGAATAATAAAAATAATTCTTCAGAAGGACAAACAAAAATGAAAAAAAAATTGATGTTTCTTAATGACTGTATGTTAAAAAGAAATCAATAATGTCATTCTATTGAGAATGGATGGCTAATTATAGAGGGTGATGATTTTACGAAATATCTTTGCAGATGAAAATAATAGTTATGATAATATAGAGGTGAAGTTGAAGGGAAAATTATTATTTGATGGAACTTTTCCTTCAAAAACATTATAATGATGTATTGAAAATTACATGATTTCAAAACACTATCATTAACATTGGTAAAGGTTCTAGAAATGATAAGCCAAATAAGGTTAAAAAAATGTTTCATTCAAAGTGTGAGAAGACATTTAAAGCTATTTCTAAAATAAATAATGATATGCAAGTCACGATTGTATTAAACAAAATAATATTTAAAATTATAACAACCCAACAAACCATGAATCTGAAAATGTTTTGAAACATTATGAATCCATAAGTGTTTCAATACTTATTGAATTGATAATGACAAAATGAAATGAATGAATATGATTTATAAAAGAATGATTAGTGTCTTATTAATGAAATACAATAATGCTTTAGAGAAACTTATTCAGAAGTCTAATAAGTATGAATGTTTTATATGGAAATACTCTTTCAAGGGATATATCTTGTACTATTATAAAATTGGACAGACAAAAAATATGGCTTGGTTCAATAAAAAACATTACTATTACTCGACTGTTTATTGAAGGCATAGGTTTATTAGGAGGGAATCTCCTCTATGAAAGTGTTCAGAGGGAGTGGGTGTAATGAAACATAAAAATGTTGAAGTGGAGAGTGATAATAGGTTACAAACCTTGAAAAATATTTTTGAAATATGCGAACAACCATGAAACATTGAAAAACGATTTTTTGTTTTGTTACTAGAAAAAAAAATTTCTACAAGAATAATATGAGCCAAATATATTTTATGTTATGAATGAAATATCTGATAAGTATGAAAAGGAAGAGTGCATAGTTGTGTTGTAATAACACGTTGAGTTGTCATTGAAATTTGAGGAAGAAGAAAAAAAAGTGATATAATAGAGGAAGAAACAATCTATTTATGAAATAATAAATATTACAAAAAAGATATCAGTATACATTGGATACTATTAAATAATGCATGACATAAAAAATTGTTCAACTATCATTCCAAAAAAAAGGCATTTGAAAAATGTTACAAGCTGATTTTAATAAATATTTTTCAAAAAACAATTAAATGTTAAAATCATCATCAAATATTATACAGATAAAACAGAAGTTGTTACAAAATCAAATAAGGATGAAGATAATGAAAAAATAATGTCTTCTAAATGTCATTGAAAAGTAAGAAATATGAACAATTGAGAGAGGAATCTGAGCCCAATTGCTG
The DNA here is from genome assembly GCA_963277665.1 of Viscum album. Taxonomy (NCBI): domain Eukaryota; kingdom Viridiplantae; phylum Streptophyta; class Magnoliopsida; order Santalales; family Viscaceae; genus Viscum; species Viscum album. The sequence goes on along the minus strand of OY728126.1, from coordinate 1,386,809,743 downwards.
TTTCTAAGAAACAGTATTGGATCCTCCTCATTTCCTAAAATCATTTTATACTTGTTCTTGATTTTAGGGATTTCAAGGGGTGGAAATAAAGAAGTTATAATTGATGACAATCTTAATATTATTTTATAAATAATATATTGTGGTTAAAAAGAATAGTAGGTAGCGAAAATTTCTGTTTTTATACACCTGAACATTCTGATGTGTTTTTGGAGATGTGTGCAGGTTACTTTTATCATGAATTTTTTTTTCAATGTTTTACCCAATCATGATAATGTTGGAGTAAACATGAAAACGGTATTACATGAATACTATGTTATGGAAATCATTGTCCATCATGATTACACACTCTAGTTTTTTATACAGGGTTTTCCCATGTAGACTTAGAGTTCTTTAGTTAATGGTTCATTGTTAAGAAACTCATGTGATACCTATGTTGAATAATAATTATTTATCTTGGAAATAGATATAGTTTTTCAATAATGTAGTGACTTCTCATTATGCCCCTCTGAATTATATTGTCAATAAGGGGGAAAAATAAAATAAAAGGTATAATAAAAGATAATAATTTTTATGTGGTTGATTTGATATAATTGGGTATTGGTCACCTATAAAAAGTGGTATATTGTTAGTATAAAGTTTTTTTCGTTTTATTTTTTCTCAATCGATCAGTTTTTGGATAAATGAATGTATATTGAGAGTGATTATGTATTGGTGAGAAAAAATTTGAAATAGAATCCCCAGTGTAATGAGAAATATGTTTGGGGTGATAGGTTTTGTGGGAAAAGAAGAATGAAATTATAAATCACTTTTTATTTGGTAGAAATCATGTTGATCTATGTATTCTAAATAATTGGACTCATGTTTTCTAATGATTCATACTTACCGAGCTTTCAGAAGAGGTTGTTATCAGAATGAGAAATCGAATTTGATCAGACTCATCTCAAGTCTGAAATGAAAGTAAATACATCTTGTTGAAAGTAAATGGCCATTATATTCACTCTGAATATGATATAAAAGTAGTGTTTTTTATATGGTGAATCAGGGTTAGTGTTACTACGATTAATTAATTTTGATGATGATTTTTTTATTTTTTCTTTATATAATTCATATATTTATTGGGGAACTTGTGATGCAAGATTTGTAGGAAGAAAGGGATTGTAAAAAGTGGTTTCAATTTAAAATGTGCTACTGATTGAATATGTTTTTACTTTGAAAAGTTGGGGACCATTTAAAAGATGTTACCGATTAAAAAGGTGGTGTCGATTGAAATTTTGCAGGAAATAGAAAAGGAGGTAATGATTGATAAATTGGGGGATTTTTCTTTCAAAATGATTATATCCAAGTGGAAGATGAAATGAACATACCCAGAATGATCATATACTATATGTTCATTTTCAAAATTATTGAAAACCAAAACGATCGTAGTTGGGAAAATCGTATCCAAGCCAATCGTACTCAGATTTATCATATCTAGCAATCGTACTGAGGATGATTGTATCTCAACCATTAATTTTCAAAAAATAACATACATTGTGAGAGAAGAAAATAAACTAGTTGTATTTAATTGAAAGTTACGTTACATTCCCATCATATCCAGACATTGCTAAATCTATTCTCAAAATACTTTAAAGTCATGAAAAAAATCATGATAAAAGTGTAGGTTTGTGAATGATGTTTTCATATTTTGGTCAACATTATGAGAGGATATAATGGGAACAACAATGAATTCAACTATTTCAGTAGGGTTGAATTACATTTAAGGTTTCCAAATAGGTCAAGAGAAGTAGAGATGATGATGTTTTGAATTTTAAGTGGGTCAAAAGAAAAAGTGAAAGAGACTGATAAATGGATGTTCAATGTGGTGTTGTGTAATCAATTGAAATATTTTGATTCAAATCAGTTCTAAAGATTGTATTCATAAAATTTTAATGATATCTTTTTCTTCATACATTTTATTTTATTTGATGAAGCTATTTTTATGAAATCTGATATAGAAAAATCAGACTCATATATTGAAATCATATTGAGGATTCAATTGAATGTCTGAAGAAGGAGATGAAGTATGATGAAGAATATAGATTCTTTGAGAGGGGTTGAAAAAATAAATAGTCATCCTATGATTACGAGGGAAATTGAAATTTGGGTGAAATTGTGTGATTGGGAATGAATTTTGGGAATCCATCAAAAGAACATGATAATCACATATTAAAGAAAAAATTTAAATTTTATGTTTTGTATGACTCATGTATTTTTCATGTGAATGAAGCACCCAATTTATGATAGATACTAATAGGGTTTCGATGATAATTTTTGGATGAAGTTTTTTTGACAGATAAATGAAATTCATATTCATTTGATCGTCTTATCAGGATCAATTAATTGGATATAGGTTTTCTGTATTAGGTTTAGTGGACTGAGGAAGAATCCTACGATGTTTATTGGGCTTAGTAATTGATTTGGTGCAGATTCATTTATATTTTATTCTATCATAAAATCAGAAATAAATATTGGTATCATGGAGAATCGTACTCTAAGGAATCTGACACTAAAATCAGATTGAATTTTCATAACAGTATCTTGGATGTTATTAACATTCATATGGGTAAAAAATATAAGAATTTCATTTCAATTTATTACTTTTCTTTAATTGAAAAAAATCAAAAGTAATTTGAGTTGTAACAAAAACATTGTATCACCTTATTTGTGCTAAGAGAGGGCACACATATCCTTTGTTTTTATTCAAACTATTAAATGAGTGAAAGGAAATATCCCAATTATTGTAATCCAAGTAATTATTTCACATGGATTTTATGGTGATGGATTTTCTTCAAATAATACCAATGATGTAACAATTCATATTGAATAATGAACCTTGTAAATAATTTTGTTCATGTGGCTGAGTGTTTGATTTTTTTTATGTAGGGAAATGAATATTTAATAGGAGGTAAATGTTGTTTCATTTTAAATTATTCATAAAATAGAAATGAATCACTAAATAAACCCTCCCCCTCTTAGTGATAATATTATCCTCATGGGGGGCATCCAATTTGGATTATTCAATAACTAAAATGTTAATGGTAAAGGTTTAATTTATTTTGCTGTTTTTTATTAATACCATGAAATCAAATCATTTTCATTTTTGTTATTAGATTTTATTATTATTATAACATGTGTTAGGTAAAAAATAAATTATTAAAATATTTTATTACCGTAGAAATATTCTTATGACGATCCATGAATGATGTATTATAAAAATACAAAAAATATTATTCACAGTAGTGATTAACCAGTATAACTTAGACAACGGGTTCATTTCATTGAATTATATGAGGTAACAAATATAATAGATATATGATAATCCATTAGAAATATAATATTAATGAATTACATGTTTTTTGAATTATTATTCCTTGATTTGTGAAACATACAATGATAAAGATGAAGAAGAAATTAAAGTTAGAGAGGTTGTTTTGAGAAACTTTCCTCTCCAATATCAGCTCCTTGAGAGACACTTGAGGAACGTTTTACATGGTCATTTAGTCCTAATATATAAACACGGATGTGGGGACAGATAAAAGTAGGAGATTTGGATTATATTATATGATATACTAGGCATGTGTGTCAGAATGGGGTTGTGAGTGGTGGTATTTATTCATGAAGAGAGGTGGGATTATATAAATAAATTAATGATTGTTTTACATTTAAATCCCACCACACTAATGTGGTATATAATTTATATGTATTTCGATGGAAATAAATATTTTGTAGTTTTTTTAGGATTAAACATAGTGAAGGAACGTGTTTTTAAATTTAACTATTCAAAAGAAATAATTTTTTTTATATCCAATATCATGGTGAAGTATAATCAAATGACCAAATTTGGTCATATATATATAATTCAACTAATTACACTTTAAAATTAATTTAATTTATTATATAAATATGTTAACAACATATGGAAAATTATTTTCAATTAAAATTCAATATTTTGAATATTTGTCAAAAAATGAAAACACTTGCAATAAATAAGAATAATTTAACTCTATGATAATCTTAATATTAGTATTTAATATTTGATCATTATTTATTATCATAAAACATTTAAAAGTGTCAACATTTAGATTTAAAACATGCATGTCATCAAATTGTAAGAAAATAACCTTTTAGAACAATATAGTTATTATTACATAAAATGAGATTTTCTATTATCTATATCTTGAAACTCCTAAAATTAATTTTTATACAAATGTATTGATTATATATGTCATATAAACATCGTTAATATATTTCAATTATAGTGATAAATTTATTTTATTAACATAAAATACAATTTTGAGAATTAAAGTAGTTTTTTTAACACCTCCTTTTGGTTTAATGGGATTCAATTTTAATTTATAATTAACTTCTAACCAATTAATTCATTTATAAAAATTAAGAATCTGTATTTTCCTGATTTAGTCAATCTCATTCATTCATATCATTCCAATGGCTACATGGTAAAAATATAAATATATAAAAATATTTTTTTTATTTTGTAAACTTGATGTTCTTTGTATCATAATCTATCAAGGAGAATGAATTTACATAGTGGGATTCGGTAAAATATGCGGGTGTCACATTCTCCCCACATTTAATAAATGTCATCTTTACCATTCAAAATAGATCAATCAAAATTTCAATGTAAATACCTACAAATTCCTCGGTGGGAAAACCATAACATAAATAAGCCAAAATAAATCCCATTAATAAGAGGGAATGGGAAATGTGAAGGCCCTAAAAAATTATTCTTTTGAAAAGGATAAAATTAATAGGTAATGAAAATAGGGACATGGAAGTGAAATGAAACAATCTTGTTTTGAGGAAGACTGTTGTAACATCCTAGGTAAATAAAGAATATAACATTTTCATATTTATTATTATTTTTGAATTAAATTTTAATATTACTTTAAAGGGGATGCTATGTTCGATGGCATACCCAATACACAACAACGAGTTTCTATGAAATATTACGTTGCACACTAATAATATAATAATATTATTTTAAATGGTAGTTAATTCCTATCCATTGTAATGGAATGAATGAATATAACTAACTAAAAAATGATTATATATATTTTTTAAATTATTTTTACATTTATCCTATAATAATTAGAGGCTTAAAATGCGAATGAATCCAATTTTAAGCATATATATTCTAATATTCTTTTAAAGGATGATTAAGAACCTTTTGATGGAGAACCCTTTTTAAAGCTACATTTTGTCAATTTTATATGTTATATTTGAAAAAATAAAATCTTTATTTAGAATTAGAAAATCAAAATTTAATTTGTCTAATGTTTTTTTTATTTTTTCGATAATGCTCATTTTTAATGAATAGTTAAAATGCAGTATTTTAACTCAAATACTCATTTTAATCTAATTTATTTATATGGATAGATTAAATTTTTAATGTGGTTTAAAGTGTAGGTATAATATATTTTTACCATTTAATCCAATGGTGGTCATTGGAATTAATTTCACTTTGAAACTGGACATAAACAAGTGTCAATCTTTTGTTAGATATTTTTTTTAAAAATACGTTACATGTTTTGACAGCGGGATATAATTATAAAATTAATTAATTAAAATTAATTGTTATGGATTTGGTAAAATGGACATCATTTTTTAAATTGGAATATTAAATTTACTTTGGATAATTTTTTTGTATTTTTCAGAAAAATGTTCTTTTTTAATGAATAGTGAAAAATACTACATTTTACTTCAAAGATGCTTTTTAATATAATTTAATTATATAGTTATACATTCATTTTAATTGGTTTTAATTTGTAATTGAATAATATTTTTTCACGTAATACAATATTGTTCATTGGAATTAATTTCACTTTTCAATTGGATGTTAAAACATGTCAATCTTTTGATTAGTTTTACTTCTTAAAAACACATCAATTGCTTTGGAAATGGGAATTATTTTTTAATTAATTATTGAAATTTCTATATTTGGAATTTTTTAAAATGGATTCCATATTTTGAATTAGAAATTCCAAATTATGTAATATATACTCTTTTGTTTTTGGACATTATGAATATTAACGACGGTAATTATCTTTAATTATCCGGATTAATTAGTAATCGAGTAGTTAAGGGTAATAAAATAATATCATAATAATATAAAATGACCCAAAAAAGAGGTAAAATCCTCCTGTTTGAGTCATGGATGACCATGGGAATATTTTTACCGAACATGAGGGCCCATGGAGTCACATGGGTGCAATAGTGACATTTATGACATTATTTTTAAAAGGAAGAGAAATACAACAAATGTCCGTATATCCTATGTAAAAAAATATTAATTTTGTTTATATAAATGATCTCTTTGAAAATAAATATTCAATGGAAATCTAAAAAGATTTCATACATCATGGTATTTTTTTTATAATTTTTATACATTAAATAAATAAGTTTATTAATGACACCATGATGATGTAGTGATTACCTCATTAATGAATGATTTTAATAAAATGGAAAGATAAGGTAGAATATAAGACTCAAACTTATCGAAAACCTTTTGGATGGGTGTATTTAGAACCCTTATCACTTTATCTTCTAAATATATCACGGTGGGACCTTTAAAATCTGAAAAACATATTATAATAAAGTAACATTTCAATACTTCCCAAAATTGACCCTCTTCAATATTATAAAAGGCCCCCAAATCTACCCACTTACCCACACCTCTCAAGCCCTTGTATCATCAAACCAATGATCATATTATCTCTCCACATACCTATCTTACTCCTAGAAGCCTCACTTTGGGCCGAAGTCTTTCCAAGGAAGCCTTTGGCTCAAATAAAAAAGAGTTACCCGATTTAGAGGTAATGTCTTCTCTCATGTTTCATTATTTTATTATCCTTCTTAACTCACCACTATCTTCATATTATTTGATCCCATAATAACTCAAGTATCCTCAATATTTTAGGATGTTTTTATGATAATTATTCTACCTTCACTTACACACACCCCCGTCTAATGTTTAAAAACATATTGTTTCTCTGGGTGGAAAATTACTACCTCACGAATCAATGATTGTTCAATCTTCTTGTCACACCATTCTAGGTGGCCATTATGATGGAACTATATTTATATATGCTATATAATATATTTATGGTCTTTCAATTCTGCTTTATTTTATATTTAAAACATAACTTTATGATTTTCATGTTGTGCAAATGCGATAATTTCGTATGAGGAAGTGTGGACTACCGCCCACTCAAATGATGTGACTCATTCATGCCAAACATGGAATTTATAATGAAAGTAATTAATGAAGATATGAATCCAATATAAAATATATATTACATTGTAATTTTAATATATCTATGTCTAATTTAGTTTTAAAGTCCATTAATATGACAAAAAATGAAAGTAGTGTTCATGCGTACGTACGGTCTATCGTCACCATGAACGATAAATTTCATTTCTTATCTCCAAACATTTTGGAATATTATTAAATACATATATAGTGGATATATATTATATTTAAATAATGGAAACCATTTTAGATATGATGTACTTATAACTACATGTACAACTCTCTTCAAACAAGTTCATTGTTGACTCATGTACCGAACATCGACAAAACATATGATCTGAATTTACATAATTAACTAATTATTATAACATGATAAAATGTGATATGAATTGAATAATAAATATTAAAGGAATTAATTAATAAATTATAAATTTACCAATGTTTATAATTCAAGAATATAAAGAAACGAACAAAACAAGTCGGACTTGAGGTAAAGGGGATTTCTTATCTCACTTTTAATTCTGTGAGACTTCTATTGTTTGCAAATTATTTATATCATATGGTGTATTTTGTACTTTAATTTGATATATTATATCAATATTCTAGTTAAATTTATGGTATTATTTGATCCATTCTCTTCTTATTATCTTTTTGTCATATGACTCATTTTTTTACAACGAGGTAAGGGGTATTTATCTCGCTATTTATTCCCGTGAGATTCATGCTATATTTGTCACTATCTCCATTTAGTGGTGTATGTAATGCCCATTATTCTACACTTTCTATAATATAATTTCGGTTATGGTTATTTACATGAACATTGTATAGTCCTTCTTTCTTGGGGTGTACGTTTTGAAAGTTACCCAAATCGGTAATGGAACCTTTCACCATCCTATTTTTAAAATACATCATTTCGTTAGGTATTTTAATTTACATCTTCTTATATTGAGATTTGTTTTTATATATCATTATTTCTGTAAATTTTATGTCCAAGTGATGAGATACCCTTTTTATCACTCGTAAACTAATTTTTTTTAATTTTAATGTGATGCCGTTAGGCTGTCGAATTTCTGTAAGGGAACTTCTTAACCCAAATTTTAATTCTTTGGGATAAACCTCTACTTCATTATTTTATTGTGATATGAATATGTGTGGACGACCTATTATTCTTTTACACTTAATATCCAATTATATTGAGTGTATTTATATTTGTCACATGTAATTATGTAATTGATTTATCCTCAATCTAAGGATACCGTCTTTGTACGGGACTTCGTCTCAATATAATTTCATTGAAGCATCTTTTTATTTCTACAAAACATTATTTTATACGGTGTATAAAACCCTTTTGACATTTAATTTCATTTAAAATCAATATTTTTACATGAAGCGTCTTACTAAATGACAAAAAGAATGTTTTTGTATTATGTATGTCTGACAACAACTTCTTCACCGCCGTGACCATTATTTGAGTTTCGGCTTCCTCTACAAGACATAACATTATTTTAAATGAAAATTAAGTACCATGTTTTACTTTATTTTGGTATTGAAAATGGTTTTGATAATGTTTTGATTATATCAATGAGTTGTATTTATATCTTGTTATTGAAATGTGGAAATGTTATGTTTCCTTTATGCATGTTTTATGTGATACGATTATGTTATGGTTCGTGGGAATTTTTTATGAAGTTCGGTGGTTCCATGATAAACTAAAGGCGGGTGAGCCTGAGATATCTCTCCAATGAATTGGGTAATGTGAAGGAGTAAAACGCTAAGGATTCTTCGAAGAGATTTAGGGAATATATTTTGATGGGTATTCCAAATGTAACCATGAGGGTTACTCCCTACGTAAGAATGTTATGAATGCATCAATTTCCCTTTATTTCTTATTATATCTTTGAGTTATTCATTAATTTTATGATTTCATGAGGTATGTTAAGGTGATTATGTTTTATGAGTAAATTATGATTTCATTTATTCTTATCTATACATGGACTGTTGTTTTCTTTCCATATTTTTATATCCCTTACTAATATTTTTATTCTCATCCCATGTTTTTTAAATGTTTTTCACAGGACATAAAGTGGAATGTAGTCAAGGATGGGATCCAAGAAATGTCATGTTTTCTAAAACAAGGAACAACACAAGACTTTTTTATTCAAGAGTTTTTATTTTGTGAAAAAATAGAAATTGAGTAGATGTGTCTACTTTGTAATCTTTAAGATGTAATATCATTGTTCTAATTCTCTAAAAATCTAAACCTAGAGAAGATCCTCAATGTAAATTATTCATTTAATTCAACTTTATGTAATGATTTTTGTCTGGGTCCTTATAGTTTGTATCATATGTCGACTTAGATAACATTAGAGTTTAGGGTATTCTTTAAGCATAAGCAACATTACCATAATGGTTAGGATTTTAGAAAGAATCATAGTTATTTTTATAATGTGAATGAGTTTAAGATAACATAAATAAGTATATCTTAGTATTATACCTCCTCATAAGATATAAAATGATGATTTTACTAATAAGCTGACACTTACTCTTTTGGTTTTAGTAAATGGATGGATCTATAAGGAACCAAAGTAAGAGTGGATGTGAAGAAAACTGTGATGGTTTTCTGAACGAGAAACTAAATTATATGGGAGCTACAATAAGAACTCTTGTGGTTATTCTCAACCAATTATCAGGAGTCATTATTGACCACATGAACCTTAGTTATTTTTATAAGGCATCATATATGAGAGAAACAAATCCCTACGGAAGTTCAGGTAATAATCATAATGGTAACAATATTCAATAACCTAAGTGTCAAAGATGTGGAATGAAACACCTAGGAAAATGTTTCAAAGGGACAGAAAGATGCTATGGATGTGTAAATGAAGGTCATAAAGAAGGAACCTACCATATAAAAAGGAAGCATCTAGTTGACTATAGGAATGTGAACGAAGTCCTTTTTGAGGGATCAATTGAATGTTTTAAATGTGGTGTGCATGGTCATTATGCAAACACATGTCCTATGAAGATGTTTTGGGAATGGGATCACCAAGATCATACAAATATATTTTTTACCATTACCTAATTCCATTATGATTGAGGATGAAGAAACTGACAATGACTAATGAAACGTATGGATTATTTCTTAACATATGTTTTCCTATTGTTGAATCATAGGATATGATTAATGAGTTTGTTTGTAGGAATTAAGTATATCAGGATAAGTTGGAAAGGAATGATTAATGGATAATGAATAGTGTTGAATGAGTAAGAAGTCAACATATGAGGGATTCAAGAGTTATGATATATTTTAGGATGGTGAAATTCATAAATGTATTATGGGCCTTTTGATGATGGGATTACACTAAAAGACTTTTTATAGTATATGTAACCGTGATGAATGATATATGAAAATTTTATTCAAGGAATAATTATCTTTTCTTTTGTGGATATAGTTATAATGAAACATTTGGGTTTATATGAACCATGAATTTGAGGTAATTACAGGATATTACATTTTGGGATGAAAAATGAATGTTATTAGATAACCTTTGTGGTTAAAATATGTTATAGTTATTTTTGATGAATTTATATCTTTATGAGATTGTTAAAAAATTATATAGTTTTTGAAAAGGGACAACACGCAAACCATGTGACAACCCATCACATCAGACGAAGCTGTGGGAATTGGACCCACAACCAAAGTACGACTGGTATTTATCACCTACCACTGGACTATGTGAAGTCCCTGGTATGTATGACTAATTCTTTTTTAGTTAGATTATCTTTTGAATCACGAATAAGTTGATTTTGGGTTATCTTTGGAAATGATTAACGTATCACGGAGGATATGTGATTAGTTTAATTACTTTTCAATATGATACATTAAGAGTAACTGATGTTATTTGGAGATAAATGTTAAGATTTACCTTGGAATACTATGTGATTAAATCTGTCATAGATTTGTGTTTCAATCGTAGTTTGGACTACATAGATGAATTTTATGGATAACTGTTTATTTAATAGTCTTTCTTGAACCTTGGGTTCATTTTGTTGAATTTTAGAGATTAAGACTATTATTTTTTAATAATGGATTATCCATTGGGGGATTATCTGATATGTACTAACAATTTTGGTTTTGGTTCAGGTCTAATGAAATGGGAGATATATAGTTCATCCTTTTTGGATTATGTGATTCTCAAGAAGATGATTATAGCTCTCTTAATGTGAACAAGTCATCCTAAATACTCATCTTTTGGAGAAAATAGTAGTTTGTGTAACAAATCTAGTAAAAGATTAATGTCTACATGACATGTAAGTATGTTTCCTTATGTTTTAGTTAAGCTGATAAATAAATTTCTCAATGAATAGTAACTTAAAACAAAAACATTTTCTGTTGACTTTTCCTACCAGGGAATCAAATACCATTTAACCCATAAAATGTTTGTGATTTTATGGTGGTTAAGTTTCTCCTAAACATGTTTTCTATCACTCTCCATCATAACATGACCCTTTGTTTTCTCTTCCATATCCATTTTTCCTACATGGAATTCTAGTACGGGTTAACATGGGTGACCTTTTTACTTCTCTTTCTTTCTTTCAAAGTGATAGTTGAATTGACTCATTTTACTATATGGGGCTTTCAATAATGTTTCCGAGCCCAATTTTAAAATTCCGAGGACGCAATTCCCAAAAGGGGAGAAGGATGTAACATCTCATGTAAATAAAGAATATTACATTTTCAAATTTATTAATATTTATGAATAAAATATTAATATTACTTTATATGGGATGTTTTGTTCGATGGAATACCCAATATGCAACAACAAGTTTCATTAAAAACTAATGTTGCACACTAATAATATAATAAAATTATTTCAAATGGTAGTTAACGCCTAGCTGTTGTAATGGAAATAATGAATATAACTAACAACAAAATTATTATAAATTTTTGTTAAATATTTTTACATTTATCCTATAAATGTTAGAGGCTTAAAATGCGAATGAATCCAATTTTGAGCATAAATATTCTAATATTCTTAAAATGATCGATTAACCAACATTTTATGGTGAATCCTTTTTAAAACTAATTTTTTTAAATTTTATATTTTAAATTTGACAAAATAAAACCATTATTTAATATCAGGACATCAAAATTTACTTTGAGTGATTTTTTTATTTTTTCGATAAAGTACATTTTTTAAAGAGTAGTTAAATTACTGTATTTTAATTCAAAATCTCTTTTTAATATAATTTATTTTTAAGGTTAGATTATATTTTTAATTGGGTTAAATGTCTATTTAAAATATATTTTTACAATTTAATCCAATGGTGGTCAATAGAATTAATTTCACTTTGAAATTGGACATAAAGAAGAGTCAATCTTTTGATAGATATTGTTTCTTAAAAACACGCTATTTTTTTTACTGTCAGAATTAATTATAAAATTAATTAATGAAAATTATATTTTTTGAATTTGGTAAAATGGTTATCATTTTTTAATTTTTAATATGAAATTTAATTTGGGTAAATTTTTGGTATTTTTCTCACAAATGTTCATTTTTAATGAATAGTGAAAAATAATGCATTTTACATCCAAAATGATTTTTTATCTAATATACTTATATCTTTATATTGTTCATTGAATTTGTTTTAATGTTTAATTCAATTATATTTTTATCACTTAATAAAATGTTGTTCATTGGACGTAATTTCACCTTTCAATTGGCTGTAAATGCATGTCAATATTTTGATAAATTTTACTTCTTAAAAACCCATCTTTGGTTTTGACAAAGGGAATTATTTTTAAATTAATTGCTGCATTTTCTGTGTTTGTAATTTGGAAAAATTGATTACATATTTTGAATCTGAATGTCCAAATTATGTAATTAATACTCTTGTTTTTGGACATTATGAATAGTAACGACGGTAATTATCTTTAATTATCAGGATTAATTAGTAATCGGGTAGTTAAGGGTAATGAAATAATATAATAATAATATTAAATTACCCCAACACTTGTCCACATCCTCTTTTTTGAGTCATGGCCGACCATGGGAAGCATTTTACCTAACATGAGGGCCCATGGAGTCACATGGGTGTAATAGTGACATTTATAAAATTATTTTTAAAAAGAAGAGAAATATGACAATGGTTAGTATATCCTAAGTAAAACAATGTTAATTTTGTTTACATAAATGGTCTCTTATACTATAAATAGTAATTGGAATGATAAAAATATTTCCTACATCATGGTAGTTTTTTTATAATTTTTAGACATTAAATAAATAAATTTATTTATGACACCATGATGATGTAGTGATTACCTCATTAATGAACGATTTAAAAAAACGAACTGATAAGGTAAAATCTAAGACTCAAACTTGACTAAAACTTATCGTATGGGTGAATTTATGACCCTTATCACCTTATCCTTTAAATATATCTTTTTGGGATCTGTAAAATCTGAAAATCGTTATATAATAAAGTATCATTTCAAGAATTTCCAAAAGTGACCCTCCTCCCTCTTATAAAAGGCCCCCACCTCTACCCCCTTACCCACTTCTATCAAGACCCTGGATCATCCAAACATTGCTCATATTATCTCTTTATATACCTCTATTACTCGTAGAATCCTCACTTTGGGCAGAAGTATTTCCATGGAAGCCTTTGGCTGAAATCGAAAAGAGCTACGAGATTTAGAGATAATTTATTTTCATGAGTTTCTTTCATTTATTTTCCTTACTCACTCATCACTATATTCTTATTATTTTATCCCATAATAACAACAGTATACTCAATATAATAATATGCTTTTTGATAATCATTCTACCTACACTTACACACACCTTCCTCTAATGGTTAAAAACATATTGTTTCTGTGGGTGCCGAATTACTGGCTCACAAAACGATGATTGTTCAATATTCTTTTAACACCTTTCATGGTGTCAATTATGATGTAAAAATATTTATGTATGATATATATTGTATTTATGTCCTCAGAATTATTTTTTATTTTATATTTAAAGCATAACATTATTCTTTTCATGTTGTGAAAATGCAATAATTTCAAATGAGGAAGTGTGGACTACTTCCCCCTCAAGGGATGTGACTCGTTCATTCCAAACATGGAATTTATAAATAATGTAATTAATGAACATATGTTACATATATAACATATATATTATACTGGAATTATAATATATCTATGTATAATTTAGTTTTAAAATCCACTGATATGAAAAAATGAATGTAGCGTTCATGTGTACGTACGGCCTACCATCTCCATGAACGGTACATTTCATTTATTATCTCCAGACAGAATGGAATATTATTAAATACATATATACTGGATAAATATGATATTTAAATCATGAAAAACATTCCTAAGATGATGTGATTATAACTCCATGAACAATTCTCTTCTAACAAGTTCATTGTTGACTCATGTACCGAAAATCGACAAAACGAATGATACGAACTCGCATAATTAACAAATTATTATAACATGATAATATGTGATATGAATTTAATAATTAATATTAAAAAAAATATTTAATAAATTATAAATTGGACAAATTTTATTAATCCTGAATATAAAGAAACGGACAAAACAAGTCGGACTTGAGGTAATGGGATTTTATATCTCACTTTTAATTCCATGAGACTTCCATTGTTCGCTAATTATTTATTGAATGTGGTGTATTGTGCACTTCCATTTGATATATATTATCAATATTCTAGTGATATTTATGGTATTATCTGACTCATTTGGTTCTTATTATCTTTTGGTCATATGACCCGTTTTATTACAACGCGGTAAGGGGTTTTATCTCACAATTTATTCCCGTCAGATTCATGCTATATTTGTCACTATCTCCATTGAGTGGTGTATGTACTTTCAATTATTTTACACTTTGTGTAATATAACTTAATTTATGGGTATTTACATCAACATTTTATAGTCCTTCTTTCATTGGGTGTACGTTTCAAAAGTTACCCAAATCGGTAATGGAACCTTTCACCCGCCTCTTTTTAAAAGACTTCTTTTTTGTTAGGTCTTTTAATTTACATCTTCTTATGTTGAGATATGTTCTTATATATCCTTATTTCTATAAATTGTGTTTCCAAGTGATGGGATACCGATTTTATCACTCTTCAACTCATTTTATGAATCTTAAAGTGACGTCGTTAGGCTGTGGAATTTCTGTAAGGGATCTTTTTAACCCAATTTCAATTATTTGTGTTAAAACTCTACTTCTTGATTATATCATGCTATGAATATGTGTGGATGAACTATGATTGTTTTACACTTAATATACACTTATATTTAGTATATTTATATTTTTCACACATAATTATGTAATTGATTTATTGTTAATCTAAGGATACCATTTTTTAACGGAACTTCGTCTCAATTTCCTTTCATTGAGGCGTATTTTGATTTCTACACAACATTATTTTATACGGTTTATAAAACCCTTTTGACTTTTAATTTCATTAAAATGGAATCTTTTTACATGAAGTGTATTAATAAATGAAAAAAAGTAATTTTTTTGTCTTACCTTTGCGGCGACAAAGACTTCTTCGCCTCCATGACCATAATTTGAGTTGCGACTTCCTCTACAAGCCATAACATTTTTTAAATGAAAAATAAATACCATGCTTTACAATATTTTGTTAATTAAAATCGTTTTGATAATGTTTTGATTATATCAATGTGTTGTATAGATATCTAGTAATTTATATGTGGAAATGTATTGTTTCCCTTATGCATGTATTATGTGATACGATTATGTTATGGTTCATGGGAATTGTTTATGAAGATGGGTGGTTCCATGATAAAATAAGGGAGGGTGAGCTCGAGATAGCTCTCTAATGCCTTGGGTAATGAGAAGGAGTTAAACTCTAAGGTTTATCTGAAGATATTTATGGATTATAATGTAATGAGTATTCCAAATGTAACCATGAGGATTACTCCCTACGTAAGAATGTTATTAATGCCTCAAGTTACCTTTATTTCTTATGATTTCAATGAGTTTTTCGCAAATATTAGGATTTCATGAGGTATGTCAAAGTTCATATGTTTTATGAGTAAATTATGTTTTCATTTATCTTTATCTATACATGGACTAATGTTTTCATTCCGAAATTTTATATCCCTTACTAAGCTTTTTATGCTCATCCCACGTTTTTGAAATGTTTTTCATAGGACATAAAGTGGAATAGGGTCATGGATGGGATCATGGAAATTTCATGTTGTCTAAAACATGGAACTGGATATGACTCTTTTGTTCAAGAGTTTTTTTGTGTGAAAAAAATTGAATCATAGTAGATGTGTCTACATTATATTCTTTGAGATTTAATAGTATTGTCTTAATTATCTAAAACTCTAAACCTGAAAAGATCCTCAATGTGAATTATTTAGTTAATTAAATATTATGTAATGTTTTATGTCTAGGTCCTTATAACTAATATAGAACATGTTAATCAAAATGTCTACCATCATAAAATCGTAAACTGATGGTCTCTTATGGAGGCCATTGATTTGTCGATTGTAAAATTTATAAAATAACAATTTTCATTCAAAATTACATTCCTTGTATAGAGATATTATTTTATGATTCATATATGGACATGTGAAAATGAACATAGACTATTTCATTCCACATCATAATAATATTATTTTCCTTTTTTGGTATTTGATGTTTTTTAAACAGATAGATTATACTAGAAAAACAGATATTCATGTCAAATGTGTTATACATGAAAAACAATATTAAATCATAAGATCAAAAACTAATTTCTTCAAGCATAAATTATTTACAAAAAAAATCAGAGAGGATTATATCCAATATAATATATAATAATTCATCCTCAATTATTATTATCAATGTACTAAGTTAAATCAATCATCCAAAAGGCATCAATCAAAATTCACGAGACAAAAAATTCTTATGGAAGGATGAATGTTATAAAAATTAAACATTAGATTACAAAAAATAATATTATATCGTTATTCAACATATAAAATTAATTAATACCATGATCACCTTAAAACTAAAATGAAAATAATAAATATTCCAAAAATAAAATCTTTGATTTTTTAATATATTCCTTAAATCTATACATATAGTAATCCATACAATGATAACATAAACCATCAAATCACTAACCACTTTCATGGTAACCAATACTATTCCATACATATATCATTGTCATTATTATCTCATTATTAATAATATATTTATCAATATTATCTCTTAATCATGTTTTTTAAAAAAGATAACTTTCCACTGAATCTCATTCCAAGCTATCGGTACCATTCAACATGTGATAACAAATCCTTAATGAAGAAGTACTCCAGTAAAATTCTTATATATTTCGTAATTATTATACCCAATATATCAACAATGAAATATTAATTGGACATAATTTTGGTATCCACAAAAATTAATATTAAAAATTTCTTCTTATTTGGGTAAGTATCATTAGAATGACCACGAACCAGTAATCATTTTTTACGAATATTCTATTAAATCATCAATAAAATGATTTTCACAGTGTCCCATAATCATTCAGTTAATGAATTATACATTGGAAACCATTTGTAAACAATTCAATTGAATGGGAGATGGTTATTCTCTACAAACATGAAGAAATATATCATTCCTTTTCATCAAGTGAATGGTTATTTATTTCCACAATTAACACATGTGTGATAATGCATCTTTATCTTGTTTTATTTCTCTATATTTATCTATATTGTGTGATTTTTCTTTTTTTTATTATAACGACATAATACATATAGAATAAATTCATCAACCAGTTGTACATGATAATATATCCACATTTAATGCCAATATTATGGAAACTAGTTCCCACGAAATGATAAACTTTTGAACATAAATTATATGATCCTTCTTACGCTTCATATCACGTTCAATGGCATCATACCCTTTCCATCCACTACGAGGAATTTCTAAATCATGGAAAACACATGATTAGACCATACCACTATGAAATATAATGCATAATCAAGAAACTACATAACATAAACTAGTCATTAAACCATATAGGTTGTTTATTAGGATTATATCCAATTTATATTAATTTTTTTCACTTTCTAATCTATGTTTTCCTAAATATTATTCTAAATTTTTTCACCTTAATATCCTATAATACCACATGAAATGACCCCATCCATAGATGAATAGATTTTGTGCCTTATTTTATAACATTTTCATGATTACCATTAGCATTACTTGAATGGATCAATTTGTTTTTTAGTTTTGTAAAAATAATCACGTACATTAAACATACATTAAAATATGAAATATAAAATTCAATATATTGAATTATTTAAGGAATACATTATGCTCTTTTCTTATCACATCATATCTATCATAGTAATCTTCTTGGAATCATGTATGAAAATAAAACAAAATAATGTGATGAGATAAAGAAATTAGTAGGGTCTACATATAGTGTATGCAATAATGAATCACCGAGAATAATCAATATTGTAATGTAAATTACTAATCAAACATTCCATTTAATAAATAATATATAAATAAAATTCAATAATATATAAAATTAGTGAAATAATATCATGGATAATAATAATTATAAATTAATTATCAATGGAGGAAATTTTTACATATTGGGAAACATGTTTCCTATGTAAGGTTGCCTTTAGCATGATGAAATTTCAAAACATGGTTTTGCATATCAGGTAAAACCCTCTGATTTTTACAACTAGTTATCTCATGACAGTACTACTACATCAATTAGAATACATTAAATCATCCCTAACCCATTGTGTATAAGTCCAAAGAATTCATCACATATGTGATAATTGATTTAAAAGTGATTTTTAAGTCAATGTGTTGTTACCAAAATAATATATTTGAATTATAAGCCCCATAAAGAAATTAACATTTACAAAATAAATAAAATACAATGAGAAATAAATATATCAAGATATTAAATGAAATAGAGACAATAAATAACCCACATAAATGTTAAATGGGGATTAATTATATATAAGTCACAATGGAATGTAAATTGAAAATGAATCACATATAACATGTTATCAGTAAAATTTCCTTCCCAATTAAAGTAATAATTACTAAATGATGCACTTAATACCCTGAATATAATGATATTAAGGGTTTCATGTGTCAAGGCTATGTATACATACAACAAACAGTTGAAATTAGTAGTGATTAAGGTATATATCTCACAATTGAATAATAAGATGTGATAATACTTACCTCGCTATTCTCTATAGTGGATCGTACATTAACCTTATGTATAATCATTTAAAGAATCGTTTTAACTCGTTACAGAACTAGGTTTATTTTTATAATACATTATTTTATAATTTTGTAACATCTTCTGATCTATAAATTATTAATATTTCATTATTTTCATGGTTTAGGTGCATTCATTTCATGGTTTAATAATTGGTTAATTTGTGTGATATTAAATATTTTCAAGTACAATGGAATTACAACTTCATAAGTTGAAGTTAATATTATTAATGAAAATAAATTATTATTAATCATCTCATAAATCATGTTTTTCATATAAGAGGATGATTCATTAGATAAAACATTATTCAAAAATGCTTAATTTATTTTGGTGGATTTTTTGAAAACCATAATGTAGATTTGATTAATTTATTATTAGGAGTATATATAAGAAAGAGAAAATGAAATAAGTTATAATATATCAATTAAATTTTATTTAACAAGGTTCATTGTGTTTTGGACATCCATGAAGAGGATTATAGAATATGATCAAAATCAATTTTCACATAGGTGATTAACCATCATAACATGTATAATGTATTCATTTTATTAAATATAATTATGTAATAAAAGAGATGTATATAAGATATTCATATAGAAAAATAAAATTTCATTATGTAAATGAAACTGGAATTATTATTATGTCACTTATGAAGTCAATGAGGGGAATGTAGAACAAGAAATGAATCCTGGAGAGAAATGTTGAGAAAATTACCTTTTGAATATCACCTTCCTGAGAGACTCTTGAGGTGATTTGATTTCTCCATTTTGGGAGAATATAAAAACATTAAAATTAGTAGAGTGATGAGGATATGTTTTTGAAGATATTTTTGCAGATAATAGTCTTGTGTGTTGACATTGGCAAGGGAGGGGTTGAATTTATACATGAGGATGAGTGGTTTTAAGTGATTAATATAACAATTATTTTATATAAAAATTAAACCACAATGAGGTGGAATCAATTTCAATATCATTGGATGAAAACTAAAATAATGGATACTTTTTAGCTTAGATATATAGCCCATCCAACCTTTTTATGATATAGTTTTTACGAATTTTAATCCATTAGACATTTATCAAAAACCATTTAATTATTTACCTATATTATAGAAAATATTCTTTTCACCGTTGTAACATTTTTATATCTATATAAATATTTATTTTAATGAACAAAAAATCATGATTCTACTGATTCTAATTAATTTCATGATATCTATAATTATTTCGTAAATTGATATAGGTGATTATATTATCTCTGTATATGTCCCCACTAGTCTCTATTAAGGATGATACACCGTTGAGACTGACAATGCTAATGATGATTCACTATCATGATTGACTCACCATCACGCAGACACACCGCTAGACATTCCACTTCCAAGACATATTTTTTTACTATGTAATGGACACCATAGCAAATAAATCACTATAGGAATGAAAAATTCACCATGTCTGAGACACTATGAAATGTTATACAGCTAAAGGGGAAAATCTATAAAGAATGACACACCATCAGGATGTCATTCCACTATAATATAATTTTGGATAAGGGTGATACACCTCCATCCAAAACTACCAAAAAAAATTCACCACTATGAAGATGACTCTCCATTAAATCAAACACTTCCATCTTGCTTCCCCATCCGATCGATTCACCACCCAACAGACACCGATATTCTAAGACAACACAATTGTTTTCATTCTTTACAGATATGGAATTAATTATAATGGCTATATTATTGAATTTAATGATGATTTATATATTAATTATTTTATCTTAATCGATCTATATAACACAAAAATTTATTGTTAGGTGTGTTGTGTGATGATGAATGATATCTGAATGAACATGGATATTCATCATGCTATTGCTAATAATGTATAAGTTGACTCAACCATTATTATTTTTTTGAATCATGATGATAGAAAGAATATTGCTATTTCTTATGGAAACACCCATATAAAACTAAATAGACAAATTTCTTCACCATGGAAACCACTCAACGGAGTAATACAATGTTTATACATATATACTTTATTCCACCAATCAAAAATATATGAGTCTATAATACATTGTTCTTATGAATATTTCAAGAGGACACGAATCAACATGAATTACATGGTATATTCATGGAGTCCTAATATACACTAAAATAGACTGATTATTTCTATCAATGATATTTTATACATTTATGTTCTATTTAATTATTCTTTCATATTATGTTGTGTGTGTGAATACTTTTTTTTCATTTGCACACCGTCCCATGTGCTGAACATGAAGATACATGATATCTTATGATAATCTTTTTATTCTGATTTCCCATGATAACTATCATAGAGGTATGGGTATGTCCTGTTTATTTTTACACCAACTTATAACTATGGTAGAGGTCGTGTGTGACCTGGATAGTTTGTATACTATTGTAAAACATAAGCCAGGTTTTGTATCAACTGGTTTATTTTATAAAAATTGTGTTGTTGTTGGTGATCACCAAGTAGAGAGGAATGAGTCTCAGATTCTAGATAGACCCCTTGTTTCACATGTTCCATTTATTTCTTATGACTTTTTGTTTTCATTTAAAAAAAATATTATAACAAGAAAAAGTGATATTTTCATAGTTAATTTGTATTATTGTTTTTATATGTTTTTTATTAAATAGATTGATTTCCAAAGACTATGTGATATTTTATATTACATAAATGATTACTAATAAATAATTATGAATCCTTTTGAAAGATTATAACTTATAATGATATACTATATTGATTAGTTAATATGTTTAAAAATAATTTTGGGACATGAAATTTAACCATTTTAATCAGAAAATATTATTGGGTACTCAATTGACTCCCTCTTGAGAAAATTATTATGACCATCATTTATTATCAAATGATTAATGTCCTTTGATATAAATGTTTTAAAACATGTTTTATAGGTCATTTAATTATATCTTTAATGGTCATAAATTTTTATAATTACGGTATTTAATTATTTTAATTGTTAAAATATAAAAATGTTATTCTATAAATAGACCTCCATTTTTTATATGAGAAATTATGTTCAATGGAAAATTAAGATGATCATGGATATATAATGTCTATGATTTGAAATTCATTTTACAATAAAATTTAAATACGATCTTTTAGAAACTGCTAGAGCTACATGGGAGGAATCGACTAAAACTGCTTACACTAATAACTTCAAATCAAGGAATAACCATTACTCTACACGAGGTGATGAAAAATTTAAATGAATTACAGTATTTAAAATTAAAAAAAAAGGGATACTTTTGATTTTTCCCATGAGTGATCTACCAATTTTATGGTGATCAGCCTTAAAAACAATACTATTAAATATTATAATATTGTGACAAAGCCTAATTAACCTATTTATGATATCTACATGTGGTTCAAGGAAATTTTTAACCACATGAGAATTGATGGAAACCAGTATATGATAAGGACCATATTAAGGGATCACATAGATGTATCCTTGAATGATAAAAAGGCGCATATGTCCCCATTAAAGAGACTTCTGATATAATAATGCTACTAGTTAATGAATTAATTGGATAGATGATGATGTCTAAAGAAGCACTAATGGTAAAATATAAATAAGATCAAGATAATAAGAGAATATTAATATTCTTCAGGACTATTGCATCTAAATATAACCAAAGGAAATGGTATAGTGTACCATGATGTTTGTTTTAGTCAAAGTGAATTTTTACCAGAAAATGATGAGGAGATGGCTCAAATAGCTATGAGAATTTATAAATTATATAATAATAAAAAATTCACCAATCAGATTTATAAATGTAAAAAATATTTTTGAGGAAGTTGGAAAAATGTATGAAATATAGATGGTGATTAAAATGATTTTGACTGCAATTAATTTAATGGGATAATCATTTAAAATAAATTTATCTAATGTTGAAGAATAAAAATAAGAACGGGTACCAAGATAAAAGATGAAAATGGGATTATAAAGAAACGTGTAGTGTTTTTAAACACAGTTGAATTGATTATGATTCATTACATGAAGTTAAATCTAATGGATAAAACATGTTCTTTATGAAAAAGATTTATAAGGATAATAATGTTCCTATATTACATACAATACATATAGATTCATCAATTCACGATTTTGATGATTATTAAAATAAACATAATGGAGATTAATTTTATAACTATTTTTTTGAATATTGAAATATTTTAAATGAAACATATAATGAATTAAAATATTTATATAAAACTCTCAAAACATATCATTCTTTCACTGCTAATAAATAATCTAAACTATCTGTTAAAAATGAAAGAAATTCAATACTTCTCAAATATAATACTAAACTCAAGAACTATATTGAGAATATTAAGAATTATTTTTAAAATATAAATATTGGTACATAAAATTTATCTAATAATTTTGCAAAGAGAGTTGTATAAAAATATGTATCTTGAATTGATTATCAACCTGGAATGTGGGGAATAAAAAATGAATTTTTTACAAAGTCGAAATCTGAAATTTATTCTGAAAATTATTTATCTAAAGGTCCAAATAATATTCTTATTTAAAAAAGTATAAAATGTGTTTATATAAAACTTATTATGTGATTGTGGGGTCCCATGTAGTTGATTAATAACATCTCTAGACCAAAAATGATCTTGTTACCAAAGTATATTCTTGTTTAAATTAACATTTTATAGAAAAGATAAATGAAGGAATCCTGTGATAGTCTATGGTACATTGATAGGGGTTTTTCATTAAATATGATAGGAGAATATTCACGATTCAAGATCCTTATTAATGTTAATGGTGGTCATGTCGACTTTTTTGATAATTCAAAAGGTAAAATAAACTCCCTTGGCCAAATTGGTAAATTTAATTCAATTTTCATTTCAAATGTTTTACTTGAAGATGGATTAAAATGTAACCTTCAAAGTATTTTTTAGTTATGAGATGATGGATTTTATGTTTTGTTTGAAAATGATGATTTTAATGTTTTTTAGTCTATCATTTTTTTTAATACATTAAGAAATGATATTGTTTATACAATTTTTTCAAATTCCATAGTTTCGAAAAATGTTTCCTCCTTATGTTTCCTACACAATGAATCTTTTATGTGTTATAGGATACTCATCCATGGAAAAATTAAATCACTTCGAAATATTACTTTGAAAAAATTAGTTATGGATCTATGTAATCATGAGTTTCCAAATTAGAATGTCAATAACTACTATAAAAAATTTAATAATGACAACTTTTATTTTAAAACAAAGAAAAAGATTCAACTTCTTTACCTCTCGAGTTGGTTCACATGGAAATTTCTTATACCTTTTCTAGTTTATAGTCTTAACAAGAGTAACATTATCTATTTTATTTTATATGATTTCAATGGGAATAGTGAGGGATACTTTATATCTCAAAATTTTTAATATTTTACTTAATTTACCACTTATGATAAGACTACAAAGAATCATATTTTTATATACTGTGTAGGATCTCATGTTTTTTTGAGATAACTCTTTTCCAGTTATTTTATAAGGGAATGATATTACCTGACCTTTTGATTACAGTATTTACTAGGAATTATTATTATATTTGTTCATTATGACCATGTTCATACCCAAAAACATCATGATGGATTGATTCATAGTGATGTAATGACAAAGTGATAATGGTGTGGTATAAGTAGACAGAATGCTATAAATGTGGTTACATGACCCATTAGGGTTAGGTGTATGATTTATACTAAATAATATATAGCTTCATGGGTACTCGACACCTTAGGGAAGATTCAATGACTAGTTTTCACGCATGAGGTCTATACGTATAGTCATTGGACATCAAAGGGAGAGGATTTATATTTTTTATTGTATTATTCCTGATACCATAGGGTGAGATTAAAATTGACCTTACAGAATGAATGATTGGTTATAATAATTTTGTTTTAGTTCATCATTTATATGAGAATATAACATTAATTGAGTGATTAATCAATATCCTAGAGGATTATTCCTTTAAATTTGATATCTTCCAGGGTGATTACGAAGGTAAGATTGACTAGTGTGGATCCCTGTAGGATTTATAGTATTATATTTTATTATTTAAACCATTTATTTTAGATGATTATTCCACTTTAACATAAAACTACATATGAAATTTAGTATGAGATCTGGTGGGTGGTAAGATAAAAATTTATCATCTAACACCTAGATTGGGCCTCTACACTTTTGGGAATCTAAGAAGTTTTTCACATTTTTGAAGAAATTGGATGGGAATAGTTTCATGATAGGTTGATTGAGCATGATTTCCCATATATTATTACCATACTATATTTGTTTTAGCTCAGATATTTATTATACCTCCTTATACATTGATTTATTTAATTTATTGTACGTATATATAACCAATCGAGTGGTTTGTATTAGAATGTACAAAATGATTGTTACGGTTTCAAGAAAATTTTATCTATCATTTTAAGATATTTTTACGTTATTATATACAATAATTTATTAATTTCATGGATTATTTTGGTTTATTTTGGTTATATTTATACTCCGATATAAGGGTTATTGTATGGCACACCCGGTTTTTCATTTATTTGTTTTGATCCGGTTCATTTGATATCCTGATACTTTTCTTGTGTCTTGTGTGAGATTAATGTTGAGTTATTAAGATTCATCTATGTATATTCACCCTAATTTGGGTTACTCATTTCTTGTTTATGAGTTTTTGGAGAGAGGGTGGTTACTTAATGATTTGGGCCAACCGTGAGCCCATTTCCAATTTTAAAAACAAAATTTGTTTCCTTTATAAATCCTTTGTTTATCAACCGTTTTCACCCATTCCACTTCCCACATGGACTCAACTGATATATTAAAACTACCATATACTTTTGGACCCTTTAAGAATTCATAATCATGGTTAATTGGGGATATCTTTTTAGGCATTGGGATAGCCCATGGGACCATTTATAGTATTAAAAAAATTATTTTTTATATTTTATATATAATTCAATATTTTATAATCATTAGTGATTATACCTCCCACCCGAAGCCAATATACCTATACTCACCACCATTACCTGTTTGACCACTTTGAAGCTCAGAATAGGTGTGGAGCAGGGAAACATTCTCAATATCTCTCAGATAATCCAGAATTGACAAGGTAAATTGTATCATTAATAAATAAATCAATTCATAATCTTTTGGCCACCAATAATATTTCTTGGGTTCTTCCAGACCATAAGAGTGTCTCTAAGATGTTTCAAACCATTCCCTTTTTCTAATGGCGATGATCTAGTGGATTGCGAAGAGTTTTCTAGTTGAAAAGTTGATATTTATTCTCCTTTATCCTCCATATTCTTCCTCCATTCATTATTTATTGGTTTTATAATATCCCCTAGTCCTGTTCGACTTAGAGTTTAATTATTACATGATTTTGGATGGGTTTTTTATTAATTTGGGTCCTCTTGACTTAGTTTTAGTGTTTTTAAAACCTCATATGGTGATTTTGGGAGTGTGTTTCCATTACGCCAAGTATTTGAGGTAGGATGTCCATTTCACAAGACTTTATCATTTAAGTTTCATCATTATCATACTATTATAACATTATTTATATGATATTTTCTGCTTTGAAACATTGGTTTTAAGGGTTTTGTGTGAAAATTATTTATTATGACTTATTATGTAAAAAAATATAGTTGTTTTGTTATAAATGTGCACTCCTCTTGTTTGATAAATTATTCCATGAGCTTCCGCACCTGGTTTATATTATTTTGAATATGTTTTATTAGCTTTAATATATTTATGGAATGAAAATTATATTTTATCCCTTTTTAAGTGCTTAACATCAGTTGTTTTTTAAAGCGTCTAGGCCACGTGTTCAGTAAATTTCCCTATTGGAATTTATGTGTCTAGTGCAATTTAAAATGATTTGTTTGGATTTATTAATACATTGGAAGCATGTAAAAAAATAATTTCTGGATCCTTTTGTGTCTTTAAAATTTTTATTTAGTTTTAAAAATAAATGGTTTTTGGTTTACAACATGTATTGGCCCGAGTTGCCGGAAAGTATAATGTTTCAAATTCTTATGAAAATGGTTGTGTTTTTGAATATGTAACCTGAGTGTTTTATAGGATTTATGAATGTGGATTTATGCTTTATATGGTGTGTATACACCTCTTTTAAAAAAATTGAAATTAATATCTTTTTCAAATGTTAGTTTTGGGAAAATGTTTAATGCCCTGTTAGGCCTTTCCTAAAAATGACGAATGAGTGTTTTACTAGTATGCTAGTTATTCTATGGGGTTTGGCCCCTGTTTCACATATCATGTTTTACGATGACAATAGTAACTAATATATGATGATTATGTTTTTTGGGGACCACTAGGTTATGCGTATGCTCCCAACTAGTGGCTCGTGTGCACGAGAACAGATATTTATTATGGTTACTTTCACCAAGATACGAGCTACCTAATGCTCACAACTAACAAGTTCCCCAAGGTGTTCTCGTGATTTGTGCTCATTGGAGATTTTGTACTCACCATTGACATAATGTGTCTTTGGTTGGTAAATTCAGTAGTGTGAGTTATTTATTTAAAATTGTATAATCATTAAAGAATCCCTCATTAAAACAATTTTCATTTTGAAGTCACACCTCTTTGAAAAATTCTTACAAGCATTTTTGTTTATAAAACATGAATGTTTTTGTATGATAATTATTATATCATGGAAAGTCATTTAAAAAACATAAATTTTTATCTTGTATTTAAAACATGAAATTGATGTTTTTTTTATTTCAAAGGAACTGCATTTGGAATAGAATATCGGGCTAACCTACTGAGTTTTAATACTCACGCCTATAGTCTTCATCTCTTTTTAGCCCTGGTGCAGTTTTCATCTTGAGTTCGATCTCCTTGGGCGATGTGTTATCATTGTGTTGGAGAGTGACCAGTGGTGTCACATGGAGTTAGATGGTTATCTTGTTTGGTAAGTTGAGTTGTTGGTTTAGTTCTACTTTTAGTTTCTTGTAAAAATAATATTTAGTTCATTTTTTATATAAATGAATTTTGGGTTGTCCATTTATTTCGGCTAATTTTTTAATTGTTTATATATAGTAAAATTGTTCCCTTGTGTACTCTATTAATTCCCTCGGTGTTTGTCACTATCCTGAGAGGATTGGGAACGCCTCTCGGGACTAGTCACGGGCTGGCCTGGGTGATCGGTTCCGGGTTGACTTGGGCTGGTTCGTGACAAGATGGTATCAGAGGAGGTTGACTCTTAGCATAAAATTCTTTTAGAGTGCCCTTGATATTTGGGGTTGTAAAGGTAGATGGATTTGGATCTTTGGGACTTTAGTTGTAATTATGGGAAGATCATTGCGAACTATTGCTCATTCAGATCCTCAGGATTCCATGGGAATTCTGGTTTTATTAGTGTCCTTTGTTCTTGTTGATTGTTTGTTGTTGGGATATGACAAGGGGAGTGTGAATAATGGCATCTGTGAGCTCGCAGGGCCTAGAAAGTGATGTGGATCTGTGGAATTGTCCATATAAAACTCTTTCTGTTGGTGTTGATCATGACATATGGCTGCCAACCATATGGTCAAGTCCCCCACCTACAATAGTTCCTTTTTGTGGGTTTCATGGACCTTTCAGGAATTCTGCATTTTTGTTTTGAAAATCCTTCTGTGAGAATTATTGAAATGGGTTATAAAAGAAGGATTGGATTTGGAAAAGTAGAAAAGGGGTTTTCAAATATTAAATATATGAATGGTTTTGGTAGGGTTTTGTTTTTTTAAACAAATTTTGGGGAGGAAGTTGAAATGATTTAATAGGATTGGATTTTCTCTAATCTAAACTTGTGGTTTGTTGAAATAAAATGTTTTGAAATTTTGAATAATTTTAAAGTAATTCTTATACATTGTTTAAAATGGGGTGTTTTTTTTCTGTTTAATAGTGTTTTATTCTGATGAATAGGTTTTGGAAATTCAGTTTAATGCGACTGGTGTTTTTCTGGAAATGTGTTTTGGCTTTTGTGGTTATCAGATTATGAAAAGAGACACTACTTATTTTTTTAAAAAAAAATTGGGAAGGGATATTTGTAATTGAATGGTTGTTTTTGTAAGTTCTATTAAATTAAATAGATTTTTTTATTCAAATTTTTCATGATGAAATGTGGTTTGTTCTATGGAATATTAAAAGTATTTTTTGACTTGGTGGTTGGTGTTCCTTTTGCCCTACATGATTTTTGGAATGATGCTATTTTGTTTTCGCCTTTGGTGTTTTCATGGGTTCTTACATGCATGGTTTTATTGATAACTAGAAGGATGGACTATATGGCATGGTTGCTGAGTTCCTGGGGTTGCATGTAAATGTTCATCTAAGTGATACTTGATGAAACACCATTAGTGGATGTGAAAATCCACCAAGTTAGTTTTTATTGAAAAGTGTTTTTAGCTGAAAAATTGTGGTGTTTGTTTTGAACCGATGGTTATGTGGATGGTTTATCCTATGTCTTAGAAGTTTTTTCTAATAATTATGATTCTTTATGATCTAGAATTTATACAATTTTTTCATCTTGATATGGGATCTTGTTGGTGGCCCAGTTTTGGGGTAATGTTCAGTTGGTCTCTAAAGTTGTGTTGGACGTTGTGTTGTGGCCACATATAGTTATAAGTTTGCATGATTTCCAATAGATAATCCTAATGATTCATTCTCATATTTAACATGCTAGATCCACCTCCTAAAATAATTCCTTATCCAATTAGTTTCAATTGAGAGCTTTTTGGGATTGATTTAATGTGCTTCTAGTTCGAGATAATTTATGTGGGCATAACAGTTGTGTTCATTGATGTTGATGCATTTTGACGTATTCTTTGTCTATTATGATCCTCATTCCGAGTGAGAAAGAATTTTGATATATATCTAGGATTTACTATTTATATGAAAGTGTTTTTATGTGAAGGTGAGTTTTTTTTGAGTGGTGTGATAATTATCACCTGACTGCAGGGCAGCAGATGCTTCATGATTTAGGGTTCCAACTATAGGCCTCAGAGTGAATCTTTTCACGAAGTAAGGAAATCTACAGAGGTGTGGGGAACATTATTAGGCTCATGAATCCACCATTGTGGTAAGGTAGTTTCTATTCTTATATTGTGTTTCCTCATTAATGTGAATTTTCATTTGTCACAACATGTTTGGTGGACATAACACTCACAAAATATCTATAGTTATGCCTTTATGGATGCATGTTTCAGATCAATGTCCCTTTGTGGACCTCCTCTGTAAATATGATGCGGTCTTGGTGTTACCTATTCATAGGTGGATAGTTTTGGGAAGTTTCTAGGTTTCTATTGTGGTTCCAGTGGCCAAATTATTTGGTTTCCTTCACTCACATCCCTGAGTGGTGGGGGTCCAGATCTCTGTTGAAAGTGTTGGCCAAGTTCTTGTCCCCTCTGCTAGGGAGTGGGTGGTTTATATGTTCATATTGTAACCCTCTTAACTTTATATGTTGGGTTAATGTGGGAGATTATTTTTTTGGACTTTTTAAAGTGATGTAATGTTGAGTTCTTGTTTTTTTGGTTGCTAGTTGGGTTCTAATGGTGGGGAGACCCACCATAGGACTCGTTGATTTTTCCTCCTATGAACTTGTCTAGTGCTTGTTTTTTATTAATTTTTGGGAGTAAATTTTTTACTCCCAATGATTACTTGGTTTTATTGTGTTCTCTTTATTTTGGGTGATTGTTTTTTTCATTGGGAGAAGGCCAAACAATCGGGTTCTTGGCTTGGTTCTGGTGGTGGTGGCTAGACCGTTCCATTAATTTTCACAAAGTGTTTGTGAGTTGGAGTTTTGTTTGGGAAAGAGGATTAAGATACGTTGGTGGAAAATTTTATTTCACTAGATTTATAGGTTTATCATGTTGAAAAATAATCCTTAGGTGTTTATCATTCAGCTGGAATGTGTTTGGGCTTTCTGGGGGCAGAATTCTTTAATGGTGGGGAGAATTGTCACAACCGGTTTTTCATGTCCTTGTTTTTATCCGGATCATTATAAATCCCATTAAATTTCTTGTATTTTATGTGATATTAATTTTGAGTATTTAATTTTCATCTATGTCTAATCACCCTATAATTTGGCTTCCCCATTGCTTGATTAGGAGTTTTTTTGAGAAAAGATGGTTACATCATTATTTGGGCCAACCATGAGCCCATTTCTAGTTTTAAAAACCAAATTTGTTTATTTTATAAATCCTTATTTTTTCATCCTACTTCACCCATTTTACTCCCCAAATGTCTTCAACTAATATATTCAAACTACCATATCCTTTTTTCCTCTTTAAGAATTCATAATCATGTTGAATTGGTGTTACTTTTTAAGGCATTGGTCCATCCCATTGTCCCATTTCCAGTTTAAAAAAAATAATTTTATAATTTTATATCTAAATCAATATTTAATATTTTATGGTTATTACACCTCACACCTAAATCCAATATCTCTATACTCACCCACATTATATATTTTCCCTCTATGGAGCTCAGAATAGTCATGGAGTGGGGAAACATTCTCAATGTCTCTCAACTCATCCAGAATTGACATGTTATATTGTATCATTCATAAATCAATCTATTCATATTATTTTGGAGACCAATCTTCTTTCTCTGGTTCATCCAGACCTTATGAGTCTCTCCAAAAATATTCAAGACATTTCCGTTTATCTAAGGGTGTAGATCTAGTGGAATAAGAATATTTTTCTAGTTGAAAAGGTGAGATACCTTCTCTTTTATCCTCCATCTTCTTCCTCCATTCATTATTTCTTGGTTTTATTTTCTCCCCTAGTCCTTTTCGACTTATGGTTCTGTTAATACATGATTTTTGATGGAGTTTTATAATCTCCCCTTCTATATACCTTTTGTTTATAGTATTTTGAATATGTTTCAGTATCTTGAATAACTTTATGGCATGAAAATGGTTATTTTATCCCTTTTTAGGAGCATAACATAAGTTTTTTTTAAAGAAAACATGCCACATGTTCAATAAGTTGACCTGTTGGATTTTATATGTCTAGTGCAATTTAAAATTATTTTTTTGGATTTATAAATACATTGTAATCATGTAAAAAAATTATTTTGGGATCCTTTTATTTATTTCCAATTTGTATTTGGTTTTACAAATAAATGGGTTTTGGTTTACAACATGTTTTAGCCCGAGAGGCCAGAAAATGGAATGTTACACATTCTTATGAAAATGGTTTTGTTTTGAATAGGTAACATGAGTGTTTTATAGGATTTATGAATGTTGATGGATTCTGTATATTGTGTGTATACACCTCTTTAAAAAAATTTAAATTCATATCTTTTTCAAATGATAGTTTTGGGAAAATGATTAAAGGCGTGTTTGGCGTTTCTTAAAAATGAAAATTCGGTGGTTTACTTGTATATTCAATGTTGTGTCAATAGGTATTGTCTCATCGTCCATGAAATTATTTTCTTAAATATTTTTAGGGTGTCCAAATATGGTTGTGTATGGTCTTATTGTGTGTTTATAATTCAAAAAGTATTCTTGAATGAGTTCTAAGTGAAATTCCTCAATGAACTCCATGATATTGTATTAAGAAAATTTGTAGTGGTTTATTGATTCGTTAAACAAATGTGATGAATGTTAATGGGATGTTTTTGTTTTTATAGTTTTGGAATGGAATTTGGATGTGAAATGTGTATTTAATAATATGTGTAACATTATTGAGCACTAAAGGGGATCATGTGTATCTAAGGGGAATATGTGTACTTGTATGTTAGTGATTCATTGGGTGTTTGGCCCCTATTTCACGTAGGAAGTTTGAAGTTGAAAACACTAACTAAACAATGATGATGATGATGTTGGGGGACCACTATGTTATGGGTATGCTACCTAATAGTTTCTTGTGACCACGAGAATAGATATTTATTATGGTTAAATTCGCCGAGATATTAAGTACATGGGGATCACAACCCACTAGTGCCTAGGGGTGTTCCCATGAGTTGTGCTCATTGGCTATTTTGTATTCACTGTTGGCATAAATTTTGTTTGGTTGGTAAATTCTGTTGTGTGTGTAATTTATTTAAAAGTGTACAATCTTTAAAGCTGCCCTCATTAAATCAATTTTCATTTTGAAGTTACATCTCTTTAAAAATTTGTTACTTGAATTTTTATTTAAAAAACATTCTTGTTTTTGTATGATAATTATTATAGCAAGGAAACTCATTCAAAAAACATACTATTATATCTTGTTTTTAAAACATGAAATTGATGTTTAATTTATTTTAAATGAAGTGCATTCAGAATAGAATATCGGGCTAGCCTAATGAGTTTTAATACTCACACCTATAGTCTTCATCTGTTTTAGCTCCTGTGCAGGTTTCATCTTGAGTTTGATCTCCTTGGGAGATGTGTGATCATTGTGTTGGAGAGTGACCAACGGTGTCACATGGAGTTAGTTGGTTATCAGGTTTGTTCAGTTGAGTTTTTGGTTAGTTATACTATTTTTTTCTTTTCCAAATAATGTTTAGTTCAATTTTTATATAAATGAATTTTGTGTTTTCCATTTATTTCAGATGTTTGATTAATTGTTTATATATGCGAGAAAATGTTTCCTTGTGTACTCTATCGAAGACCATGGTGCTTTTCATTATACTGGGAGGATCGGGAACACCTCTCGGGACTTCCCGCGGGTTTTCCTGGGTGACCGGTTCTTGGTTGACTCGGGCTGGTTTGTGACAATGTATCCACATAATACCATCTTACCCCTACCCAATTTTGTAGAAATTGGCTTATAGGGAGTTTCACCTAATGTCATGTGTTGAAAAATCCCACATACTAGATTTATATTGTTATAGGGATGGATATAATGAGCATGGATCAAATCACTTATTTATTTAGTATTACAGTTTATGGATATAGTAACCATGATATTTTAAAAAATGTGTTGGGCCTATGATGGAGGGTAAAATGGTGGGTTTCACATGCCTATTTTGAAAGGAAGTCTTCGTTACCAAGTCATGGGGATCAGTTTTTTATCTAAACAATTATAGTTTTATCTAGTTCAACCATGATAGATGCACATTTGGTTTGGATTATTGGTTAATGTTTTTTGGATGTTGTCCCATTAATAATATTCTACTATTCGGTTTTCTACCCTTTTCTTATATGGGAAAGTGATTTCTCACCCATAATATAATGATATCAAGATTCAAATGACATATAGGAATTTTAGTGTGTGATCACATATGAATACATTCTTATGAAATTTTATGTGGATCTACAATGAGGTTCATGGTGACGAGGATGAT
Source organism: Viscum album (assembly GCA_963277665.1). Taxonomy (NCBI): domain Eukaryota; kingdom Viridiplantae; phylum Streptophyta; class Magnoliopsida; order Santalales; family Viscaceae; genus Viscum; species Viscum album. Next base: position 1,386,774,790 of record OY728126.1, on the reverse strand, counting down.
GAATTATTGATCATGAATATGATTTTCAGTGCCCTATATGGGTATATGTGGAACATAGTGTATAACCCATTGTTACCTTATGAGTGTTCCTTTTTGGGATCAGGTTTATGTCCTAGTACTCTAAGTAGAATACAACTGGGAAGAGAGTTCGAGGGTACATGTTCTCTATTAATGGGAATGAAGTTTTTATACATATTCATTTGATTTGTGAGATATATAGATGGATTTATGTACCTGTTTATATCATGTGCCGTTGTGAAATGTTATTATTTAATTCCCATGAGTAGTGGAATTTTTAGAGGTTGAATATTGGATTATGTGTGTGTTCCATGTAGATTTCATGATACATGAATAATATAGGTAGGTGAGAGTTTATTCGTTTTCCATAGTTAGTAAGGGTTTAGATTGATCAGTTCATACAAAAAACTCACCTAACTTCTCAGGGTTTTAGTGATGGGAACCCTATATAATGGTTCTATGGGAATCAATATATGTCCTTAAGGTCAGTACTAGGAAATTTTATAGTATTTTTTGTTCATCACATTTTAGTGGGTTAGTTAGAGTACAAGAGGAAAATTGTTCCAATAGACGTACCATTTGACATCCATGAATGTGGATTAGGTTGACATATAGTTGAAAATATTTGACCACTAGTTGTTTTAGAATGAAATCATGAGGTAGATGATAATTTTAATATTCATGGGATGGGTTCTATGCCTATTTTATGGAGCTGTTTCTTTGTAGTATTCTTGAGTGACGATGAAGATAGGATATGATACAAGGTCAGTTATTTGAATCAGTGTATCATCCTAGTTCTAGGGATAAATGACTCGTGATGTTTTGATTTGGGTTCACTAAATGGTTGTTAGAAATTTTATTACATGGGTTATCCTATTGAGTGATGATGGATGGAACAAACTAGGGACGAAAAATTATATTTGGGATATGTGGATAGGTGGAAGATGAGTGTGAATCCATTGATATTTTATGAATATATATAATGGTCATAAATTTTGATGGACCGTTTGTTTTTCTATTTGTGAGATTGATTAGTTCAGCTTACATTGGAATTTTTTTGGGCTGTGTTAGAATAACCTAAGTAGTTTGGTGAAAGTAGTTCCACATCAGAATATAATACATGGATATATATAAAATTTACATTATGCATTACTTATTTTTGGTTATTAAATACCTCTTGAATCGAGGTAGAAATAAGTAACTAAGACCCTTGCGGGATGGGAGCCCTAGGAACATTGAATTATTTTGAATTTCATAATGGTAATCAGTGACATAATAAACTGATGGGTTGTGTTAGTAATCATTATTTTCCTATTATATTACTCATATAATGGGTATTATCATTCTTAATAACTTGACATTATTATGAATATGTGAGGAGGGATTTTTCTAAATGTTTATCTACATAACTATCTTTCTGTAAGGATAAAGGGAATCCTTAGGATTGCACTTATGGACATATATAAGGTAATTAATATAGTGGGGAAACAACCATAATCTTCTGAAAAATGATACTTTAGTGAGAATAGTTATTTTAATTACTCAATCAGTCGTTGTGTTGTCATTGTGGGTTTTGAATTTGTTAATACTAGAAAAGACTATTTTATCTGATCCCATAAAAAACCAAATTGAATCTCTAACAAGAAACTAGATGGATTATTTGTGACAGAATCAATATATAGATTATATGGGGTGCACAAAAGGTGATTCATTAGTTTACCATTTCTCAAGATATTTTTGTGGGGTCTTCCATGATTCTTGTTTTTGTTATAATGGTGAACATTTTTCATGATTTAATGTGAGTATCCCAACAAAAGGACATGTTTCTTGTGGTAAAACATGTGACCCAATATTTTGAATACTTGTTTTAATGGGTGAATAAAATGATGAAAGTTATGAAGTCACTCTATTGTTATAATGTCTTATAAAATCTTGAGAATATGGTTACATGGATCATGAACATCGTTTTGGGTATTATGAAATTATTTTATTGCCTATACATGGCCTTTTGGTGGTTGGTATACATATGTGGGTAGTATGTGTGAGAAAATGAATACTAATATACTTTTATTTTAATAATAGGAAAGTCGTGGTGCTAACTCTTTTAAGTGTCTTTTTATAGTTTGGGAACAATGGAATGGAACCCATTTCAAGAAGTTTGTTGAACCACGAGGGTTGTTTTTGATATGTGACCTTCATGGTGGGGAATTTTTGGGGATAAAAGTGGTCATTAATATTTTCTTTCTAGGGTGGGGAGCACCAAGTTACTATATATGAAATTACTCTTGTGATAGTGGTGTTTTATAAATAAATAGTTTTTAGAAGATCCATCATGGGGTTTGGTGATGGCTACGAGATGTGTCTTGGCTTTTGTTACATAAAAATATTCATTTTTGAGATACACAATGGATTATATATTAAAATAAAGATAATAAAAAATAAATAAGTTTTTATAACCCCATATAGGTTGGGTTATTCATGTAAATTCTAAATGATTCTCATTTTGAATGATAATTTTTATAGTGGTGAGATTATAATTAGTCATTTCAAAATTGTTTCTCGAATGATTGAGAATTTTAATTTTCTCCAGTAATGGATTGGACATTTGGAAATCCAATAGTATAATAAAAGATTCATGTTTATTAACATGAAAATGTGTTGTTTACCAAAAGTTTATGTTTTGGTGGAGGTCTCAAGTATTCAGGTGAACACCTGAGGTAGAATGGTCAAAATCAATGATGAAAACACAAACATCAATTTATTCCAATTATAAATACCATTCAATATTTTAATGTATTTAATAGCTTGTGGAATGGGGAAATTAAATATGTGAATTATGATAGAGATACACTGAGGAATTCATGGTGAGAATCTGGTTCACTGCAAGCATCATGCAGTGTAATCATACTATATTGTTTTAATTGGGACTTCACCATTGTTTATTTGGGAATAAATGTGTTTGTATGGGAATTTTCAATCAAAAAACCTACCCATATATTCATCTATAATCAAGATAATAATTTTACTGATTGAATGAATTATGTCGATAAGGTCTTGACCATCTCTCTTTCTATATTATTCTTTCAACATCATTCCATTTATCGAAAGTGTCCATTTTTGGAAACAATTACAATTCATCATTTGGATTGTTAATTCTCCAATTTCTAATATATATTCCCTATATCCGAGAAATATTTTATCCTAGTAGGATTTCTACATACATTTTCATGTTTTCCCACTGATGTATAACACTATTTACATCATTCAAATGGGTTTTATTAAATTTATATTATCTTCATATTGAATTTTCTTTATAGTTTGGGATTATTTTCAACCTATATATGGTTGTGAATATGGAGTAGAATATACCCTTTTGATAGTATTTTTGATGTGGTTGATTGGCCTAATCTTAATACTATCTCTATGTCAAAAATAAATTATATTAATTGATACACTTTATCAATAATAAATCATTAATTATTGCTTTATGGATTTTTTTGGATATAAAATGTTTATATGAGTTTATAAGATCAAATAGAAGGATGAAGAATCTTGGGGTCCTTGGATTATACTAACGATTCTTGTTGAGAATTTGGAAAATTACTATCTTTGAGTAATGTGGAATTGGATTCATTACATGTTTCAATTGTAAAGGTTTTATGATATAATATGATATTGAAAATACTCAAATGAGGTTGTTTAACCAATTAAATTTAAGTGAAGATGTGTTTTAATTTAATTCCAATTCCGGATGGAATGGTAATCTCCAAGGGCCATGAATAACCCTAGAGTTCTTGTAATAGAAATTTACCACTGATGGCTGATTTTGATAACATAAAACTATATGTAGAATTATAAATTGTGTGTTGTGAGGATATTCCATTTTAAACCGCTTCATTAAATAATTTAATTCCATGATTCATTATTAATGATCATTGAATGACTGGGTATGAATTAATTTAGTTACAATCATTTTTTCATGCCCTTATTCTAATTCTCATTTACAATCATAGATTGATTTCTCTTATTTTTTCCCATAGTGAGCATCTCAACACTACAATTATTATGTTTCATTTCCCCATGTTATGTTGTATGTCTTGATATAGGATATGTCTAATATGTATACTATTTTATTATAATTTTTTTTCATTTATAAAATATTTTATTAAATAATTTTATTACGAATATTGTTGCCAAAGACACTATACCTTTAGGGTCACGACCATGTATTATTATTTAATTTATTAAATATTAAACTAAAATTTTGTAATAATTTCTTTTAAATAATACGTGACCTCCCCAAAACATCATACCACACACAGAGTGATTTAAACATATAAATATACTAAAACCAAAGACCAAAACAAAATTGAATAACATCATATTATAGAAAATTAAACTGTTAATCACATCAACTTCCTCTAAAACATGACCACACATTATCCCAATGAAATAGTGGTAGTGTGTGAGTAGTTTTCCATCTACATCACACACAATATAACACCTAAATACATTAAAATTAATATATGAAACAAAAAAATTGATAATAATATATTTTTACCTCTCAATGATTTAATATATCAGTTTATTAAATAAATTCAATCTCATTAATATCTTCTTATGCACGCAACATCTATTTTTAAAAATGTGATCGCCTATTAAAATATTTTTTTCTAAGCATGAAAATTAAACCAAATTATTATATTTATATAAATAAATAGAAATAAATAATTTATAAGAACAATGTTTTAAAAATATATTAAATCATTTCAATGGTTATCAATTGATTAAAAATAAAATAAGTACCACTTGAAAGACATATATATTATTTTATAAAAATAGTATCATTATTTAAAAAAACATTAATTAATTTGTTATAGGATAATTAAATATTATATTATGCCATGTACAGTAAATTTATTTGAAAACACTAACATCATTTTTTAATTATACCTATAACAATTATCATCATATTGGAATTATTAATATTTTTGAAGATATATATTTTTTGATAAATATTGAAAAGTATTTAATTTTATTTATATCATCATTTTCATTTAAATTAATTAAAGAAAATATTATAATATAAATTTTATTAATGATAATAATAGTTTAATTATATTAAAATATCAAAAAAACTACTCTTGATAATAAATTTCATATTCACTTTTTATATAAAAACATTGTAACCTTTCGAATGTTTTTCATTGGAAATCCAATTTGTTGATATGTTTACACATTATATTTTGAATAAAATTCTTCAACATAGTTGAAGAGTATTTATAGAAAATTATTTTATGTTTTTATTATTATTTATTTATGTTATGTTATATGATAAATTTAATTTATTTTCCTATTTAATAATGAACACATTAATTATTATTTGTCGTGGTTATGATAAGAATGTGTTTCCCAAGGGGTAAAACATCAAAAAAGTTATAAAATTACAAAAAAAACTATTTTTGAAACTATAGGCTAATATAATTAGGATATATCTTATAAAGAATTAAAATATTAATTTTGAAAACTTTTTTCACCAGAAACAAATTAATAGAATTCATTCTTTTAAAAAATTCCTAGTGTGCCTTCTCCTCCCACTTATAAAAGGCCTCACCCCCCAACTCTCATATAGAAAAAATTATAAACCAATAAAAACCCAAATTAGTCAATTAATTCAAATAATGAGGCATGTAATCTGTGGTTTTTTAATTTAGACACCATATAAATAGTCTTGGTGGAAACCAAAATATGTTGTGCAAAGAAGAGGTAACATTTTTATCAAGTATATTAATTTCATTCATCCTCCACCCCCATTAAATATTTATTTATATGAAGATATAATATAAGAAATATATTATTTATAAAATTATTTTTTATGTTAATTTAATCATCTATAACAATATCCCCCTCCCTAAAAAGTGAAAATAAATTGCTAGTTGGGTCTACAGAGGACTACCGACTCGCGAAAAGTTGTAATTTTATTTCTATTAAATTTTTATCACATATATATATAATAATGTTTCAAAAATTTATATATTAGATTTTTAATATAAATATAATTATGTTATTATATGATAATATATATACTATATTCATTTTCATTCAATAGAGAATACAATAATATCGATCATGTGTACAGTTTGCTATCATCTCACAAAGAAATGTGATTCATTTTTCACATCCAATTTACATATAAGTTAATAACAATTATTTTCAAACTGATTTTTTATATTGATTAAATATTATTCATTCTGGATATGAAATAAATATTATAATCTCTTATATTTCATTGAATTTAATAAATTATATTTCCATTCATGTGTACATCATATGTTTGGCCTACCATCTACATAATTGTAAAATATATAATTTTTCATTACCATTTTTAGGGCAGCTTTAGAAATAAAAATGTAGGTATAAAAAAGACAATTTTTCCAATTATTCCATTCATTATATGTTTAATTAATAATATATTTAACCATAGTCAACATAACAAAGAGATTTTGGTCATAAAAAGTTATTAAATTTAAATCGACCAACGTGAAATTAATTCCTTCTACAAATCAATATTAAAAGGTAAAAATTAAAATTAAAGGAGTAATAAAAATGAAAAAATATATTTCCAAGTAAAAAAATTACTTCTATTTATTATCCTAGGATAAGAAAAGTGAACATAAAACCCGGTCTCAATTTAAGGTGTATTTCTAACCCTCCCAGACCATTGGGTTATGACAATTTTCTATCTAGCTCAATTTATCTTTGATAAATGTTATAAAATGTATATAAATTATGAATATATAACTCTCATAGGTGTAACAATATTATTATTCATACATGGGATATATTTATACAAGACTTATCATCATCACTCAAATTATATCTTGATGGAATTTATTTTCATTATGCTATGACACAAGATTATTCGATGCATTTATTTCAAGGGGTAGTTCATTTCAATATGAATTTTTGTCAATATCTTTAGGTGGAACACATATTAATTTAATTGAAATGAATGTTATGGGAGGAACTATAATTATGTATCACTATGAATTATTTTTGTAATGATTAAATCTCATTTGACATCGTTTATAGGATTGTGGAGTAAGAGTATTTTATTATGGGACTCTATCCATCATGTGAGGATGCCATGGACGTTTTCCTAGACTTTTGTTTATCTCAGGTTTTATGTTTCTTCCACTTTCCTATTTTCTTGAAAACTATTTATGTTGTTCACATTATATTCTACTTCAACTTGATTAAACACGTAAATTATCTTTTATGATATCATGTTATACAACTAACCCCCATGTTATGTTTCCTTGTCATCTTTATTCATTCATTACGATTTATTGATACACCCTTTCATTGATTGTTTCCCAGACCTCCCTTATTGTTTTAGGAGAACAAATGGATTTTTTGAGCTCACTATAGAGAATTAAATATTGATTAACTATTAAGGATTTCATTTATTTGTTATGATCATATTCATAGAAATAAAATAATTATTTTTTATCATTCTTATGTTAAATGATTTTTCAGTTAAAAATAATTTTATAAAATCTATATAAGGCTTGGGTTTCCAATGTTGGAATCGGACTAAATGTCCACATAAAAATTGTATGTAGAAATAGAAAACTATAGTGTGAACCCAAGGATTTTTTCTATGTATATTTATGAGGATATGACTTTGTATATCCAAATACCATAAATTTTTTAAGAATTATAGAGTGAGTGTAATACGAGAAACTTCATTCACATTTGACAAATTGAAGTGGACATTGTTCTTGAGATATTCACCTAGGGGTACTAACTTTGAAAATGGAATGTTAGGCTTGATAGGAGAAGTAAAATGTATATGAAAATTTTCATTACTACACACCATGTTTCACACTCCCTGGGGATATGACTTATATATAAACAAAATCTATATGAACCATCCAAAATAATTTGAAAATATTATCATCAAGAATGACCGAGATTAATAATATGATGATCATGATTAATATATCAAATAAGTAATCATTCATTGTTATCTTGTTTCCATTTACGGATATTTTTTATGACACTATGATTTATGTTTTTATTCAATTTCATGATCCAAGAGGAACCGAGTGAATGTATAATTTGACAAAAATAGTATTGATGAGCATCCAAATTTTATTATCAATGGAGTGAAGGATATTTTAGTTATCCTTAATCAATAATCATGAAATATTATTAATAAGATTTTCCATAAAAACACTGAGACACATTACACAAGAGAAGGGTATATTTTGGTGAGGTCTTTATTCGCTGATACTATAGAGGAATGAATATTTAGTTACATATATGTCAAGAACGTGGAAAGAAACATCAAGGTGAATTTATCAATGGAACATGATGCTGTTTTTAGACTATAAACAAAGGAATCAATGGATTTAATTTCCTATGAAAAATGAAAAAATAATTAATGAAATTTCATTGAATAATCGTCTCTCCATGGTATCATTAGTGATTGAATGTTTTAAATTTTGTCTGATTAGACATTATGAAAATAGACATCCAACATGAAAAAATAAGGAAGGTGATTAAAAATAATATAAGAGTCATATTTTTTCAACTGATGATGAAGATAATTCAAATGATATCTTAATATATAGAGTTGTATCGGAATAAGGTGATGAAGTATAGTTAATGGTTTAAGAATGAGGTGGAATGATTGAAGTGATTATATACTGTAATTCATGATCTGTAGAAATCATGAAATATTTTTTTATTATTATGTAGATATTTTCATTAAATATTTCCAAGAATATGATGAATTTTACTATCAAAAGTGAATGTAAATTTCATTAATGGTCGTTCTATATGTAAAAATAATAATTTATGAAATGATAATCATAGAGATATAATTAATTTTAAGGTAATTAGTTTATTTATATGTAGAATAATTACATGAATAGAAAACAATTGTGGAAAAAATGTTATTTAGTGAAAAATTATATTTTTATTTTAATAATCATATTCTATAGACTGTTATAGGGTCATGTAAGATTATAAATATGACAATCACCTATGTATTCCATTGTATTAGATAAAATGGAAACCCATGAACCATCTAACGACCCACCACATTGGGCAAGGCTATGGGACTTGATGCCATAACTAAAGGTTGATAACGGTGTATCGCCTACCATTTACCTAAATGATATACTAGTATGTATAACATTTTTTCACATAAATGGTTCCAGGGTCAAATTTTAAATTGAATTTCGGAAAAATATTATAGGATAATGTTAATCCATTTTTTGGGGGAAAGTGACATAAAAGTTGTTTCTTTATTTTATTTATGTATATATATATTTTTTGTAAAACCTATGGTATTATTTTTAGTAATTATATAATTCACTTTAAGATTTTATTAAGGTTTTAAGTTAATATTTCAAGTTAAATACTTGGTAAATGTTGAGTTTATTTAGGTTATTTTCATTAGAGTGTTATTTTTTAGGGTATGGTCTATGATAAGCCATTGGTTTAATTGAATAATTTTTTTGATAAATATTTTTATGTTAAATTAGGTTGTTACATTACATATTTTGAACCATTTATGAATTAATAGTGATATGTGGAATTTATTATACACTTTTAATGACCTTATAATCCATTAAAAGAAATTTTTAGAGATTAATGCATGAAATTAAATTAATATTGAATTTTTTTTCTATATTGTAGAATTTAAAGAGAAAAATGATTTAGGAACATTGAAATGATGAAATTGTGTTTATTAAATAATAATATATCATGTAAGTATGTACTCTAGTGTTCTATACCTTGATTATTAAATAGGAACCCAAATAAAGTAAAAGGATATTAAAAAAAATCAATCCCCCAAACCATCATATTAACTAATCAATGATCTTTTAATTCCTCTAGTATTTTTGTTTTTTCTAGAATTCTAATGATCATTCATTTTAATGTGGGCATTGAACTCTTATTTTCTCTATACTTATTTATTCTTTTCTTTAATGTCACTATTTTCACTTCCATACAATGTTCATCTACTCATAACCCTTGTAATGTGTTATAAGTGATGACCATCCAATTTACCTTTACCCTTTTTATATGTAAATTCCATTAACAATTTTTTTATTTTATTTTTATTCTATTGATTTTTAGAATTCCAAACCCCAAACTATTATGCATAATTTCAAATAACGAGGATGTAAAATATTTAACGGGGTAGAATATGACATCCAAATATTTTTAAATGGAATATATATAAAACATCAATCAATTTAAAATATAATATAGCACCAAGTGTTTTGATAATTGATTTATTTTAAATAAATTCAATCTATTGGATATCATGTGATGCATGCAACATCGTGTTTAAATGGAACGTGATACTCTATTGAAATATTATTATTTAAAAGTTAGAATTTTAACCTTTATGCTAAATTTATTTCTTTAAAAGGAATATATATTTTTTGAAAATTATTATTAAAAAAATTATAAATTAATTTCAATTTTTATCTATTGATTACAAATTAAATAACAAATACTTGAAATGCGAAAATAAGTTTCCTGAAATAATGTATTTTTTTGATACAAGGATTAGTCGTGCATTAACAAAATAACATAAAATTATTGTGTACTAATTTTTATAAAATTATACATAAAATTAATCATTATTGTATAAATATAAATTAAAAAATAATCTTCTTTTTACTATGTCATTATTTTTAAAAAGTATTTAGTTTTTCATAAATTGTGAAAACATATGATGTTTATTGAAAACTACATTTTCATTTAATTTATTTTAAATTGTAAATAATATTTTAAATTTGTTTTAGAGTATAATTATTTAAGTATTGTTACAATTTAAATATTATATTCATGTGAATCCAATTCAGTTTTAATTATTATATAATTGTTCTTAGTCATTTTAAAAAAATATTTGGGAAACCCAATTTTCAAACATGTATATGGATTTAATTAAAATATAAATTCTACCACTTATATTATATGAATTTCATTGAATTTATTATAATATTGGTGTAATAATATTTTATTTTTTAATATTTTCAACATAATTTTCCTATAAGGAACAGTGAAAACACTAATAAAATTAATAAGTCTACTGTTGAAATGTGTTTAATGGGGGTTAATATGAAATTATATTTATTAAAAATGACCCATAACATGTATAATTCATATTGTTTGGTAGTATATCAACAGTATCGCTTATAATATTTCATAACTATCAATTTGGGATCCTTTATGAATGAGAAAAATGTGTGTAGAATTCTATTTTTTTAGAAAATTCAAGGTGTATCCTCTCCCCACATATAAAAGGAAGCTAATTTATTATATCATACTCCCATAAAAAATTGTATGATCAAAAAATACCTACCAAAGTAAAATTATATATTACATTACGTAAATATATAAATATTATTTTTTTCATATTTCCATCATCAAATGGTTGTTGTTGTAATACAAAATAAGTCCTTTATAGAAGAGGGATGATCTTTAACTATGTGTTTCATTTTTTTGCCCTCCACATCCATTAAATCATTTTAAAACATAAGTATATAATACACTAAGAGTAAAAAAATTAAATATATTCTTTAATTCTATTTTTTTGACATAAAACAACCTCCACCTCCCTCAAATGGGAAATGAAACTATTGACTATGTGTAAAGAGGATTACTGCCTCATGAATTGACATAATTCATTTTCCTTAATCACTTCACATGATATAATATATTGAGTTATCATATATTTATATGTGATATTTATGATATAATTAAACTTATTATATTATAATATCATATATACCTTATTTATTTTAACTTCATAAGGAATATGACTATCTCGTTCGTTTGTATGGTATGCTACTGCCTTGAAAAGTGATGTGACACATAATTCCATTATTCTTCAAATCAATTGTATTGAATATAAAGATAATTTTTATATATTATATTCATTAAATATTAATATAACTATAATAGAATTATATAACATTATTTCGAACCTTATCATCCAATGAATAAATTATAGGAATGTTCATGTTTATAGTGGACTACCGACTCATGATGTGATGTGACTAATTATCATTACCACATCTCATGGGTGGTTGTATAACAATTTTAAAATAATTAATATCATATTAATGAAAGAATTACAGTCCTTTGACATTAAAAAATACATACATAATTTCCTTCATTATTTTCTAAAAATGTAAATGCTACTCTGGCATATGTATGTTGTATAGTCTCTATGATTGTAATGTAGTTCGTATTTCCCTACCACATTTTTTTATTGGTGTAAAAAATGTAGTTTATGTATAAATATGAAAATTATTTCATGGTTTTAATTGTGAATGATATTAATTAATATCTTCATTTAACTTATACAACTTACCAAATTTATTTTGAACATATAATTTTTTTATCATTAAAACATCCAATGTGAAATTATTTGGTTCAATATATTAATATGACTTGGTAAAAATTAAAATAAAAGTAATGGAAACGTGTAAATGGTTAATATGATAGTATGTATTTATCTTATGTTTATTATTTAGGGGAATAAATAATTCATGTTATGAATTTCCGTCGAGTTAAGGGATATTTATAACCCACCATTTTATTCGAGTTATGTACATTATTTTCCTAAATAACATTATATATTGTAAAATGTGTGGAATGCTTATAAATTCAAAATATATTTCACTCATGTTTATGACTATGTAATTGTATATTTATTTTTTGGGGTAATTCATGATTTATTACCATCTATCAAATATGTTCATGATAGAATCTATTTTGATTATGTTTTGAGAAATGATTCTATGACCCATTTTCATCCATGAGTAATTCTTATGTTTATTACTTATGATTAGTTTTCGTATGTGGGAACAATATGCATGTATATGAATAAAATATGATGGGTGGGCATGTAATTATTTCGACCACTAATTTATTTGAAAATGTTTTATCCTTATGGTATGTCATGTAAGGGATTAGCGAGTGAATATAATCCATTGTGGGAATGTATCTACAATCATGTATTTTCTTGGACGTTATGATAGACTTATGTTTTATTTTCTATTTTATGTTTTTTCCAATTTCCAATTTTTGAAAGGTATTATTATACCACTATTGTTATTTTATTCATTCACTTGAATATTAGATACCTTCTCTTATATTATATCATATTATACCATGGACTCATAGTTTATTATACACCACCATGATTATTTCCTTACTATGATTTTATGATTGCCACATTCATTATTCAATACCGATGATATACCATGTTTTTTAAGAGATAAATTTTATTTTAGGATTTTTCTATTGTGTATAAAATAAATATTCCATAATTTATTTTTTTATTGATTACAATCTTATTCATTCAAATACACTAGGAATTTTCAATATTTTTTGTATATTAATGAATTTTAATTTTGTAAAAATTATCATATTATGTAAAAAGGGATTATGACAATATACACATTCTATATTTGAAAAAATTATCCACTATAAAAAATTTAATATCAATGATAGTCAAGTTACAAAAATTGGGTGTTTTTGTTTATTAAATATAAAAAATTCAATTATATATAATAGTATACAATACCTATATAATTTAAAAATAATATCAATTTTTTAACAATATTCCTTCACCCAATTGAACACTACCACGCTAAATTATAATTTACCTCTATCATCATAAATATAAATAAGAAAAAAAATTAAAAAACAATCATCATTTGGGAACATATTTCATTCGATATTTAAAATTCCATAGACACAACCATAAAATTGAATATAAATTTTATAATTTAAAAAACTCAATACGATTTTCCATCCATTATAAAATTTTAATATTAATAACATCATATAATTATCATCAAATTATTTAACTAAATTTAATATTAAAAATTAAAAAAAATACAATTCACATTATCTTATTAATAATTGTTTTTTATATTTTTACATCCATATCCTTGTTGTTAAATCATCAAAATCAATCATAGACCAACATATCATTTAATCAAAGTAAATAAATAGAAAATACCACCAATATAAAATATCACACGTGAAAATTATCATTTTATCATTTAATTCCTTCCAATTCAATACATTATAATTTTAATATTTTCACTTACAAATGATTTCCATATATGTATTGTCATTTTATAAAAAATAATTTCAACACATATTATTTAAAATTACACATATATACATATTTTGTTTAATATATATATTTTAATATATATTAAAACAATTTTTTACATAATACATTCTATAAAAACATTTTCCCATTTTAATCAAATTCTTCATATCCAAATAATCATAGTTGGTGAAAGATAAGAAAAAATATATAACATATTCCAAATTGATTTCATTATCCTATGATGTTTATTTTTGATAAATATAATTCAAAAAATTCTAACTACATAAACAATGATTTGAAATAAAACCAATCTCACACAATAAAAAGTAATAATAATGAATATATTCCAAATCAATTACCCAAAAATGTTAAATTGATCATGAATCTGTGAAGCGATGATTATTGATTATCAAAATTTTATATTCCAATAGGGATTATAAAAAATAATATTTTACTTACATCATATCTATCTCAATTCATATAAACATATCCAATACATACAATAATCTCTAAATTAGTAAAACTAAATGAAATAAAATCAATACGCTACATAATATAGATACCATGAACTCGAACTCATGTCAAGAGAGACTTATGGAAAAAAAAATACACCCATAAACACCGATAAAATACTCTCCGCTTCCCATCTATTTGGGATATGTGTACAGGTGGAAGATACGTGAGAATCCATTGGTATTTTAAGAATATATATAATGGTCATAAATTTTGTTGCGTTGTTTGTTTTTCTATTAGTTATGTTGATTAGTTCATCACCCATTGGATTTTTTTGGGTTGTGGTAGAATAACCTAAGTCGTTTTGTGAAAGTAGTTAATATTATAAATGGATACATATATAATTTAAATTATTCATTACTTGTTTTTGGTTAATTAATCCCTCTTGAATAATGGTAGACATATGTTACTGAGACCCTTGCAAGAGGTGAGCCCCATAGACCATGATTTATTTCGAAATTACTAATGGTAATATGTGACATAATAAATTGATGGGTTTTGTCGTTAATCATTATTTTTATATTATATTACTCATATAATGGATACTATCATTCTTAATAACTTGACATCATCATGAATATGGGAGGTGGAATTTTTCTTTATGTTTACCTACTTAACAGTCGTTTAGTAAGGATTAAGGGAATCCTTAGAGTTTCACTTATGGAGATATATAAGGTAATTAATATAACAACCCATACTTTAAATACATGGTTATTACGTCGAAATTTAATCATACCTATTACAACATATAACAAAATCATGGTAGGACTGTATAGGTATAGTGTCTTTAGAAACTGGGAAACATAAACATCTGGTAAAGAATCTACACTGTCTCCCATTTTTTTCATCATACCTAGAGTCCCTTTTGGAATATCCTACTTAATACCCTCCTTCCTTACCTGGGGAAAATAAAAAATACAAAAGGGAGAGGTCAAATACTCATTAAGGGTAGACAAAAGAAATATAAATCATATCATATTCACAAGAACATAACATTTTGAAAATCTTAACCTACAAAGGAGATCATAATATCATAACATGGGATAAATCATAGTAGTGAGATGTAATCCCAATAATAATAACATAAAACATGAATCTTTGTGGCATACACACATAATCATTGAAAATTATTTCATTTTAGTCAAGGATCTTTGCCAAGACCATAAAAGCAGACAAATTCCATTACTAAACCATGTTCACTCCTCGTTCCAGTCATGTATCACTGAACCAGATTAACATGTCGTTACATACATGTCTATATCATGATATATAAATATTTAACCTATTAATTGGGGGGGGAGATAGTTCCTACCCATGTCATTATGAAACCATTCTTATGTGTGCCACAAAATCATAAATCGGAGCATAACCCATGTAATAAAAATGGGATTCTTAAATATCCTTCCATCATAACATGATCCATATAAGATAAAAGGACATCATAAAATTAATTCCACCATTACATAATCAACTTAGTGTAAAAATAGGGATAGAAACAGAACCCTATATTATCTTAGATGGAAAATAATTATGATAAAACACTTGAACTACATTCATGAGGAAAATATCCTTTCTACATCAAAAGAATTTTACCTATCTTAACATGGCATAAAATTTTAAAATAAAATAAGTTGTTCAAAAATAAAATTGAAAACTTTGAAAAGGAAGCTTCATGGAAATAATGTTCTATGAAATCATAAAAACCCATTCATGCCGTATAAGTTAAAAAATATTCTTCTCAAACTTTAGCAAGAAATGTCAAAAATTTCCTCGTACTAAAAACGACAAAAGATTCATTTCATATATTTTACTCACCAAAGGATAAAATTGGATTTAAACAATTTTAGTAGGATAGAAATAATTTTACATATTGAGGAAACATTGATGTGGATGATAAATATACCCCAGTAAATTTTGAAGTATAAACAATCTCGGATAAAAATGAGATTGAGAGATTTTCCCTTACCTTAGGTCTGATTTTCTTCGTACGTATCTAAAACTCTTGTATAATGATTTAAATAATGTCATTGACTTATTACAGAATAATATTAATTTTTATGATATCATATATCATGATATTCTTATATTCGTATTAGTAATATTTCATTGCTACTTATTATTCGGTTGTTCATTGCTTTATGTTCTTATGCATGTTTTGTCGAATAAATTCTTATTCGTCTTTTTAGGTTATAGATACCTCATTTCCAAAATGGTATTAGTGTAATATATATCATATTTATTCATTAAATGAATTTATATAATCATTATTAAATGATGATCATGTAGAACGAGTCGCATCACATCGTGGAGACGGTATGCCATACGTACGCACGAGCGATGATATCGTTCACATGATCGTGGAATTATATTTAAGTGTATGTATACTATTTCTGAATAAATATCACTTTATAATAATTATATAAAGTTATTCTTTACATCATTATACTCATCCATGTAAGGTGGTGGTAGAAAACAGATTACACCACGGTGTCGAGACAGTATTCCGTACGTACGCACGCGCGATAATTTCATTTTCCGTAGGATGGATAGAAGGTGAAATAAAGTTGATTCATATTTATAATAACATATCAGTATATGATTGATACTGATGCTATTACTTCATAATGAAACATCTAAAGAAGAAGAAGTAGAAGAAGAAATTAATTTGAAATAATCGTTAATGGATATTACCTCTTCTTCGACACGCCTCTTTCAAACCTCCTCTTAGGGAACTAATGTTTATATTTGAAGAAGTCCAGGACCTCTAGAATATTACTAGGGGAGTTGAGAAGATTAATGGGCAGGGGTTGGCCAAGCATGAATGCTCAAAGTTGTGTAAAGAGGAGAGGGAGAAGGTTTCTTTTTTATAAGGGAGGAGAGGGGCTCCTTTGGAAAGTGTGAAAATATTATTTTATTATAAACTTATCGTCAGTTTAAAAAGGTCAAAAAATCATTCATGACAATGATAATATGACTAATGGTCGAAATAAAATCATCCAATCATAATTGGACATGTTTTGGATAATATTACAATCATTATAATCTTATTTATTTAAATTATTTATTAATTAGGTAAATATTTCATCATTATTGTTTCATAAATATTATAATTTTTTTTGATGTCTAAAAATTATAATAAAAAAATCAACATGTAGGAAATATTTTTAGCTTTTCAATGAATATTTATAGTAGAAAATATAACTTATATAACCCCTTATGATAATTAATTACTAATAGATTTTTGTTAATGTCAATTTTGTATTTACATTAAATTAATTAATCCAAATTGTCATTATCACTACCAAGTGGCTCAATGGGGTCCCCAAATCGACCCAAAGATGCCCATGGTCGTTTACTACTCATCCAATAAGTTTAGGACAAGTGTTAAGGTAATATTTAATTATTATAATATTATTTTAACCTTGAATTACAAAATTTACCTTTAACTACTGTAAATTAAACTCAAAAGTTACTATTCAACGAAAATTATTTTCATTTTATTGAAAAACATTTTAATTCTTAATAAAAACCATGTATGTCACTTTTTTGAAATTCAAATCACAGAAGTGGTAAAATTTCATTTAAATGAAAGAGCCATGTTTTTAACTACCACTAAGTGGTTTCACTATCCATAAAAAATTACAGTTTTTCAGAAAAATAACTAAAATTTAGCCTAAGATATATTTGATATTCTAAATTCAAAAATGATGTCTATTTTCCCAAATTCAGAAAATAGAATTGGTATTAATTATCTTTAAAATTTATTCTCGTTATCAAAAGAAAAAGCGTGTTTTTAAGAAACAATAACTATCAAAAGACCAACACTTGTTTATGTCACAATTTCATGTGAAATTAATTCCAATGACCAAAATTGGATTAAATAGTAAAAATATATTATAATTACACTTTAAAACCAATTAAAAAGATATTATATCCATATAAATTATTTCGATGTAAAAAAGTTTTTTTTAAATGAAATATAGCGTGTTTTTACTATTCATTAAAATATGAAAGTTATCGGAATAATATGGAAAATTTATAAAAATTAAATTTTTATATCATTATCCCAAGGAATAATTTTATTTTGTCAAATTGAACTTATAAAAATGTCAAATACTCGACTTAATGTGGGTGTGCTATCAAAAGGTGGCAAAACTGCATTTTTATAAAAAATACTTATTTTACCCAAAAATATTATATTTTTCTCATACCATGTTACAGAAAATATGTAAGATGAATAATAATGTTATATAATTCAAAATTTCGTCAAAACTATTCATAACGGCTAATCCATAATAATATTATTACAATATATCATTGTTTAGTGAAACCCGGTATTGCATACTACACACGCTATCGAGGTAGGTCGTGATTGCGTGTAACACAAGACAAGCTAGTGTTGTGTGTAGTGAAAGATTACTATGATGTTACGTATAACATAAGACATAAAAAATATACTTTTCATAAAATATCAGGGTGTTATATTTGATACCCCTTAAAATGAATTTTTCCCTCAAAATTCATCACTTTGTAACAAACAAAAGAGGATACCTTTCCCTAATAATATCTTCAAACCCCCATGTAGCTTCTTCTGATTGGTTGTTCCTCCATAAAACATTCACCAAGAGAGTGGTATTGTTCTGTAGAACTTTTTCACTACGATCCAGAATCTCTATCGGCTGCTCTTCATAAGAAAGATCTTGCTCCAGCGGTTCAACTTCTGAGATTAGTACATGCGAAGGATCAGGTATGTTCTTTGTCAGGAGAGATACATGGAACACATCATGAACTTGAGAGTGATTCAGTGGAAGTGCCAATCGGTAAGCTACCTTCCCAAAACGATCCATTATTTTGAAAGGACCGATATACCTAGGGCTCAGCTTTCCCTTCTTTCCAAACCTCATTACTCTCTTCCAAGGAGATATTTCGTAAGAACACTTTATCACCCACATCAAACTATAGATCTTTTCTTCGGTTCTTGGCATAAATGTTTTTTCAACATTGAGCTTCTCTTATGTGTTGTTGAATAGATATGACCTTATTTGCCATCTCATCAACAAGATCAAGTCCTAATAGCTTTCTTTCCCCAAATTCATCCCAGCAAGTTGGATTCCAGCATTTCTTTCCATAGAGAGATTCATAAGGAGCCATCTGAATATTGGAGTGAAGCTATTATTATTAGAAAATTCCCCCAAAGGTAGGTGTTGATCCCAACCACATTTGAAATCCAAAGTGTGAGCTCTTAACATATCTTCTAGAGTTTGAATTGTTCTCTCAGACTGACCATCTGTCTGAGGATGATAAGTAGTGTTGAAACTCAACTCTATATCTAAAGTATGCTGAAGACTTCACCAAAACATCGAGGTAAACCTCAGAACCAAATCATATATAATATAATGTGGTATTCCATGCAATCTTACCACTTCCTTTATATATATCTTGGCAAGATGGTCCAAAGAGAAATCTTCTCTAATAGCAATTGCAACGCCCCGACCCTAGTTACCTAGAGTCGGTGCATTATTACAAAACATTGGCATGATCACAAGAAAGATCAAATCTCGAAAGACCGATTGGTTTAGTATCCATGGAAGCACTAGATATATTCATATGTTTTACATTACATCATAAAGTGAAAAACTACTACAACCACATAATGTCTCCATAGTCCACACTAGTATCCCCTCATAATATCCCTGTAGGTCATTAATAACTTACTTCTTCACATCTTGGGAACAATAAAACATAGAAAAGGGGTGAGATCAAATTCCCTGTAAGGATAACAATATAGCGGAAACTTTCTAAAATAAGAATAAACATTTATGGCAATGTATAACTAAAACAAAAGCCTTTTTAAACTTGAACTTCAACATAGTATGGAAAAAGTAAAATGAAATAATGCCATTTACTTATTCACATGGATATTATACTAATTGAATAATCACATGCAATATCAATAACCACTTTAATAATGATGGAATTTATAATTCCAGACTATCATAACCACATAGCCAAGGCCTCGGGCCAAGACTACCAATAAGATTTTGCCAAGGCCTTATGACAAGACACTAGTTTGTCTCATGAGACCTACCGATGCATCGAGGAGCTATAGCAGGCTCCACCCGTCACTTACTAAGTCCAATGCATTACCATATGAAAAGGTTTAAACATAACATAAACATTTGTATTAAAACTAGCATATGAAATGTCAATACTTTCTCCATAAACCATGAATGGTATAAAAATAACACATCCACAGTCAAACATATCACAAAACCTTAAATACATTATGAAAGTTTTGTATCTTAATAAATCAACTTCATATAATCATAAAATCCATCAAAGGATTTTGACATATATGAAATCAAAACTATTTGAGAGAAATATCTCCTTTTTTGAAATCATTTAAATGTCACACATTTATACAGGAAGTAATTAAAAAGTGATTTTTGAATCAAAGTGTCCCATACAACTTTGAAACTTTTTAAAGGAATTAAAATTTTAAAAACATTCATGTCCATATAAATAAATCCTTAAAACCATTTTTAAGACATAGAAATTAATTAAAACTATTTAGAAAGATAAATCTTTAAAACATTTAAAATTCTGATTTTGATAAAGAGTACCTTTCCGAAATTCATAAAATATTCATTTTGTAATCATTTAAAAGTCACATAAATATAAAATAAAACATTTAATTTGAAAATATCCTTGTAATATTTTAAGGGAAGCTTTGAAAATTTTATAATGGCGGTAAATAGCCGCATCCGCCGTATAAGTTAAAAAAAATTCTTACCTTAATTTTGTCGAAAAGGTTAAAAACCACATTGTTTGGAAAACGACAGAAAGATTCCTTTATGAACCTCTTATAAAAAGTCAAAAAAGGGTATAAATGACTTTTACCCATATCTTAGTAAATATTAAAAATGTTTTGAAATTCATTTTTAAAAAACATGGATGTCGATGATAAAGAGATCCTAGTAGATTATTACGTATAAACAACCTCGGATAATGAAGAGATTGCGAAATAACCCCTTACCTTGCACTTTTTGTTGGTTGGGGTAGGTTAATCTCCTGTATAATGGTAAAATAATTGTTACTAAATTATTCAATAATCATATACATTAATATGATATCATATATGATCTTTTAACATTGCTTTGTTAATAATATCTTAGAATTATCGTCGTTTTGGGTGTTTACTAACTCGTTTTCTTTTATATGTTTTGTTACGTAAGCCATGTTTTTAATAGATAGGATGTATATTATTCATATCCATAACGATATCAAGTCCTTAAACATCATTTTCAAATCATCAAATGATAATTATACTTGAATGGATACGATGGAGAATGAATCTCATCACGTTCGGGGAGACGGTAGTCCGTACGTACGCACGAGCGACAATATCATTCTATTGATATTAAAATAATATATAATTGTATGGTATATCATATATACATAATCCTTATCATGTTATATTTATTATTTAAATTAGTTAAACATCATTATTATAACCATCTAAATTATAATTTATTGAATAACAATTACACCACGACGTGGAGACGGTATGTTGTACGTACGCACGTAAGGTGACAGGTTATTCAAAGGATGGATAGAATAGTGAATATGGTTTTACCATATTTATAATAAAATCACAGTATATATATTATACTGGAGTTATTATTTTATAATTGTAACAACAAAATAATAAGAATTGGAAGAAGAAAGGAACTTGAAAAAGGGTTGTCAAATCATTACCTCTTCTTCGGGTTATTCCTTTTGATTTGATCAAAATGGCTCCTTAGGTTGGATTTATGATCAAACTAAGGCCTCTAGGTTGTAGTGAGGGATGTTTGGAGAGTATTTGGGCAGAGTTTTGCCGAACCCAAAGGCTTTGAAGGTGTGAAGAAATGAGAAGGAGGAGTTCCCTTTTATAAGAGGGGTGAGGGGCACCTTTGGAAAAGCTAGAAATGTTAATTTATAATAAATTCATATTCGGTTTCTAATGGCTCAAAAGTGGATTATTTAAATTTTAAGGTGGGGATGGGTCGAAAACCACTCAACCAATATAATTTAGATAGGTTTGGGTACTTATATTAATCTTATCTTTATGTATTAACTTAAAGTTAATTAGTTTCACTTTTACAATGTCTCTTTGTATTTTTATATTATATGGTTAATAAACATATCATATACATCCAAGAGACCCAAAAGTGGTCCATTAATGATACACCCATCATGATATTTGTCTCTTGGCCGAACCGTAGATTTTAAAAAATTTAATATAAATTAATAATATAATATTTGTTTTAAAAACTTTTTTATGTCAATTTCGACACTATTCAATAGTTTATTTTTGTGAAACTCATAACAGAATTATTACTTAGCAAATAGACATGTAAATAAATCCTAATATGTAATATTATCCTAGAAAATTAGTGAAATTCATTAAAAGGCTCAATTTATATTTATTTGGGTATTTATAATATCAATTATTTTAATTTGTCACTATTATGGTTATTACTACATCATCATTATGTCATAAATAAATTAAATTATTTAAAGTATAAAAATTATAAATAAAATATTATTATGTATAAAATCTTTTTATCTTTCTAATGAATATTTATATACCAAAATCCAACATATATAACCCTATTTAAAAATTGGTTTTCTGAAAGCTATATGCTTATGTCATTTTTGTACTTATTTTAACTTAATTAAAATAAAGTGTCCCTATCACCTACAAGTGGATCCATGGGGTCCCAAAATCGACCCAAAGATGAATATGGTTGATGTTATTAATATTTTAATGACTTATTATATTCCCCCTTTACTTATTTTATATGAAATGTGCATAATTTGTGTGAAATATTAATGTTTTAATATTAAGTATAATATTTGAGCATTTTTAGAAGTAGTCAAATTGAGTCAGTTTAATGTTTTAATTATAACTATCAATATACTGATCCAAATTGTGTGGTTATTATTTTTTAGGATTCTCCTTTCAATATACAACATTTAATTAGAAGGAACCATGAGCCAATTCTGCCATTTGAAGGGTCATATGGTCCTCACAAACAAGACCAAAGAATCTGTGAACAAACTGGACCATCCTTGAAGATTGATTTACTGGGTTCAATCCAGAAGTCCAAAAACCTTAAATCTCCACCATAATTCGGGAGACACTACATTTCATCTTGGATAAAAATTTCATGTCCCAAAGCCAAGTACAAGGGGCCCAAATAAATCTCTGAAGTCCAGCCCACCATTCTGGACGAGAATTACAATCAGTATAGTATGCATAACATATCTCCTTATGTAAGCATCCAATATATCTTAGATTTTGCAGTGTGAAATAGGAGATATAGGTGGCCGACTTTGTTGAAGAAACAATTCGGATTTGAAGGCATCTTCATATTCCAAAACCCTTTCACATTATGGACTTCAAAAAGACTGGATTGAAATGGACAGTTTAAGTTTGTTTAATCAACCGGCCATAACCTTTTATCCTTAAGTCCAAATGACTCCAAATTTTGAGAGTAGTCGGCCAACATTATTTTATACAACTTTTAAGAAGGAGATATTTGATGATTTGGCTGTCCGAATAGCTCAATTGGCGATGCAAGTGGAGGGACAGATTGGGAAAGCAAACAGTCCACTCCTTGGGCTATAAATACTCTCTCCTTCTCTCCTTGAGAGGGGTTGGCATTTCAGAAGAGAGGAGATCATATTGGCACGACCAAAGCATTGAAAAAGGCTTGGGAGGACCTGCCATACTCAAGTTTATACTTGAGAGACCTTTCCTCCTCTCTTTCTTTTCACTTACTTTTGTGTTCTTCATTTTTGTAATCTTGTAATTCTCTTTCTTTGTAATTCTGTTTTAATGAAAGTTACTTCTTCAATATCTCTTATTCTCTTCCACCATATGTAGTATAATATTAATTTTCCTAAAATAGTTTAAATTCAGTTGAATCCCCTTCACTTATTTTTCTTCCTCATTCAATCGAAAATCCGTTTTTAATTATCATCATCGTTCGTGTGTGTGTGTCAACGTACCACTCTTTTCTAATCCCTTTCTTTTTCTTCTATTCTTAATTTATCATCATAATTATTTTAACCAAAATATTAAACATCCAAATTTATGAGTAAATCTCTAATTGGGGTGAGTTATAATTTAGGTATGTTAAGTGATTGAGAGCTTCTGCTCGATGAATATTCTTTGAATTAACATTGTGTATGTTGGACTTAACATGTCATGGATTAATGACTTGTTTTGTTTAACATGTGGTTTCCATGGATTATTGGAACCATAAATACACAACCATAAATAATATCTGATTGAGATTATAACCTTAAGTTAAGTTAAGTCTTGGTTTAAAGCCTTAACACTTAAGAATTCTAATCAACATCATCTTGTGACATGGGTGTTAATTTAAATGCAATATAAAGCAAAGCTCGGGGATATCACAAGCTTAACTAACCTAATGATGAACTCAACCCAATATTTATCAATTTGGTAAATCAAAAATCATCCATAAATCATTTCAATTAAGCTCTGCAAACAAACCCCCCTAATCAAAATACAATCAACTAAAAACAAACGACTACTACAAAGTATCATCGCCGGAGATTCGACCCGAGTGCTGCTATACACATTAGCAGAGCACCGGAACCTTGAACGGTCGATAGGCGACAATCGGCCGTGCGTTTCAAATGGCGCCGTTGCTGTGGATGGTGCTTTAAGTAGTCATTAGTTTCTGGTTATTTTCAAAAAAACCAAAAAAATAACAAAAAATTAAAAAAAAATTGAAAAAAAAACACAAAGAAAAACCCATCTTCCTCTTAAAAATCATAAACTGAAAAATACAAAGAAAAAACCATCTTCCTCTTTCTTCCAAAATCTCTCTGAATTCCCCATAGCCTTCCAAACAATCCCTCGGATTTGTTTGAACCTGAAATTGAGTGAACACTTCGCCAACTTAGGAGGAACATAAGAGATACTCAAATAATTCATGAACCAGTCCTCATCCAACCAGTTGAAATTGAAATGGCCAATCCTAGGGAACAAACCCTAAAAGAAATCGATGCCCCTGATATGAATTACCAACCTCTTGGTATTCAATATCCAAAAATTGAAGCTGACTTCGAACTCAAATCGGGTTTGATTCATCTTCTACCTCATTTTCACGGGCTAGCCGGTGAGGATCCTCATCTTCACCTTAAAGAGTTCCAAGTAGTATGATCTACCATGAAGCCTCAAGGGGTTTCTGAAGAACAAATCAAGCTTAGAGCTTTCCCCTTTTCCCTAGCGGATTCTGCCAAGTCTTGGCTCTACTACATCCCACCTGGTTCCATAAACTCATGGGTTGACATGAAGAGACTTTTCCTTGAGAAGTTCTTTCCCGCTTCCCGAACAGCTTCTATCCGAAAGGAAATAAGCGGCATCCGTCAATTCCCTAATGAATCACTCCATGAGTATTGGGAGAGGTTCAAAAAGCTTGTGGCAACTTGTACACACCATCAAATCCCTGACCAACTCCTGATCCAATACTTCTATGAGGGGTTATTGGCTATGGAGCGAACTCTCATTGATGCCGCAAGTGGCGGTGCTCTTGTTGACAAAACTCCTGCAGCTGCACGAGAACTCATAAGCAACATGGCTGCAAACACGCAGCAATTCCATACTCGAGCACATGCTCAAGTGAAACAAGCCCAAGAGAATCAATCCATAGAGCCCAACAAGATGACTGAGTGGATGAGTGAACTTACAGGTCTTGTGCGTCAACTAGCGGTGGCTACCAAAGCCCCAAACTCATCTTCTCCACAGTCACTATTCCCTGGACCTATCAAGAATTGTGGAATCTGCAACTCTCCATCTCATCCAACTGACACATGTCCACAACTTCAAGATGATCCATCTGATTCATCTAGTCCAATGGAGCTCAATGCGGCATATGCTCAGCGAAACTTCAACCCTCAACAATCAGGTCAGTTTGTTAGAAACTTCAACAAACCCCACTCTGAGCCCTTCTCTTCTACCTTTAACCCACCTCTGAGGTATGGTAATCCCATTTCTCATCCTCCGCAGTTCCCTCCTCAAAACCCAAACCAGTTTCAATACAGTCAAGGTGTTGGTAACTTCCAACAACCTTACCCTTTTGTCCCTCAACCCCAAAGGAACAATCCTCCTCATGGATTCCACTATCCTAACGAGCCTTCCCAATTCCCCACCCAATACAATCGCTTTCCCAAGAACTAAAATCAAGGCCAACCCAATTTGGGACAAGCCTCTTCTTCTAAACAACCATGGGAAAGTGCTGTAGAGGATCTTGCTTCCTTCACCCGTTCTAGACTCAAGAACATTGAAACCCAAATAGGTCAACTTGCATCCCACCTTAGCCAGCAACAACCATCCAATTCGTCCCAACTTCCAGCTCAACCATTACCCAACCCTAAGGGTAATGTAAGTGCAATTGCACTTAGATCGGGAAAGCAAATTGCTATTCCCCATGCTGATTGCTCTACCTCCCCTTTCGATGTTGATCTAAAAAATGAAAAGAACAAAAAGCTGGAAAAGGAACATGAATCCACTCTTTCACCTCCTTCCATTCCTCTAAGGAACCCAATTCCTTTTCCTCAAGCCATCTCTAAGCCTAAGAAGTCCTTTGAACCTGATCCTGAAATGCTTGACATGTTTAGACGTGTTGAAGTGAACATCCCCCTCTTAGATGCCATCAAAAAAATCCCTAAGTATGCCAAGTTTCTTAAGGAATTGTGCACCCATAAGAGGCAACTTAGGAACATTGAAAATGTTTCTACCCAACAGTCCATTCCCATGAAGTGAAAAGATCCAGGGACCTTCACGGTTCCATGTCAAATAGGGAGTTCCAACTTTGATGATGCACTCATAGACCTTGGACCCTCAATAAATGTCATGCCCAAATCCATTTTCTCCAACCTTGGAATAGGTCCCTTGCACCCAACGGGTGTTGTCATTCAATTAGCCAATCGAAGCACTGCCAGTCCTGAGGGGATAATTGAGGATGTTCTTGTTCGGGTCAATGATCTTATCTTCCCAGCTGATTTCTATGTCCTTGACATGGAAGGTGAGACGACCTCTTCTCGATCTCCCCTAATTCTAGGAAGACCATTCCTCATGACTGCGAGAACCAAGATTGATGTCCATTCAGGCATATTATCCATGGAATTCGGTGACCAACTGGTCAAGTTCAACATTTTCCAAGCCATGCGATACCCATCTGAGGATCACTCTGCATTCTCAATCCATTCTTTTGAGGACACTTCTACGATTCAATCGAACCCCAATCCACCATGTTCTTCATGTTATAATGATAAAGGATCTTGTGAAATCTGGACCATGATTAACAAAGTCATAAATGGTGAAGTTGATGTGGACCACTCATTCATAGACTCCATCAATCTGGAGGAACGTGAAAACTATCTTGAATCCCACATCAACTCTGATCTCTAATGCTCCACCTTGGACAGTGTTGAGGAAAATGATCCAAACCCATCTGGAATCCCTTCTCCTTCTCCTGACTTGTCTAGCTCTCAAATAAAGGTTGAAACTGATCTAAAACCACTTCCTTCACACCTCAAGTATGCATTCCTTTTCCATAATCCCTCCTACCCTGTCATTATCTCTGCTTCACTTTCTGAAACTGAGGAGTCCCAACCTGTTCAAGTGTTAGAAGAAAACAAAAATGCCTTAGGTTGGACCCTAGAGGATATTCCAGGAATCAACCCTGCCCTTTGCATGCATCACATCCATCTAGAGGAATCATCCAAACCAATTAGGCAACCTCAAAGAAGACTCAATCCACTCATACTTGAGGTAGTTAGGGAAGAGATTACCAAGCTTCTTCAAGCTGGTATTATCTACCCAATTTCTGATAGTGAATGGGTTAGTCCAATTCAAGTCATTCCTAAGAAGGGCGGGATAACAGTTTTCATAAATGAACATGGAGAAGTGGTCACAACTCGAGTGAATAACAAATGGTGTGTGTGCATCGATTATCGCAAATTGAATGCTGAAACACGAAAAGATCACTACCCACTTCCTTTCCTTGACCAAATTCTTGATAGATTGGCCGGAAAGTCACACTATTGCTTTCTTGATGGTTACACCGGCTACTTACAAATTCCAATCGCACCTCAAGACCATGAAAAGACCACATTCACTTGCCCCTTTGGAACCTATGCCTATAGGTGAATGCCTTTTGGCCTTTGTAATCCTCCTGCAACATTCCAGCGGTGTATGATGAGTATCTTTTCTGAATTCATTGAGAATTGCATGGAGGACTTCATGGATGACTTTACCATTTATGGCGAGTCATTTGAATCTTGCTTACATTCACTCTCTTTGGTCCTTCAAAAGTGTGTCAAGTGCAACCTTGTGCTGAATTTTGAAAAATGTCACTTCATGGTTTCAAATGGGATTGTTCTAGGGCACATAATTTCTCAAGAGGGTATCCAAGTTGATCCAGCCAAAATTGTGGTGATCCAACCACTTCCTGAACCGAAATCAGTTCGAGACATTCGGTCCTTCCTTGGTCATGCCGGTTTCTATCGGTGATTCATTCAGAACTTCAGCAAGATTTCCCTTCCACTCACTCGTTTACTTAAAAATGATGTCACATTCAATTTTGATGAGGCTTGCAAGAGAGCCTTCATTGAACTCAAATCTTCTGTCACATCTGCTCCAATAATCCAACCCCCAGATTGGTCCTTACCATTTGAATTGATGTGTGATGCTTCTGATAGGGCCATTGGGGCTGTTCTTGGTCAAAGAAGAGAAAACATTCCTCATGTCATATTTTATGCCTCAAAAACATTGGATGAAACTCAATCACACTACACTGTGACTGAAAAAGAACTTTTAGCTGTGGTTTTTGCCTTGGATAAATTCCGGCCCTATCTCTTAGGTGCCAAAATCATCATCTTCACGGACCACTCAGCATTAAAGTTCTTACATAAGAAAAGTGATTCCAAACCAAGGCTAATAAGATGGATTTTAATGCTCCAAGAGTTTGACCTTGTGATAAAAGATAAACCTGGAAAAGAAAACCCTGTGGCTGACCACCTGAGTAGAATTTCTAATTCTTCTCATTCTGAAATAATTGATCCTGAATTTCCAACTGAACACCTCTCCTCTCTCACTCCAAAGTTACCATGGTATGCCCCAATTGTCAATTACTTGGTTTCCGGTGTTTTCACTGAATATTTTTCAAAAGAAAAAAAAGAAAAGATGAAAAGTGATTCAAAGCATTATTTTTGGGAATATAATAAACTTTGGAAAACTGGGGCTGACATGGTAATTAGGAGATGTGTTGATGAAACTGAACAATCCTCCATCTTGGAATTCTGCCACTCAATGCATGGAGGTTGCCACTTTGGACCACAAAGGACTTCTCGAAAGGTCCTAGATTCTGGATTCTTTTGGCCTTCACTCTTCAAGGACTCACACGAGTTCTGTCAATCATGTCTGACTTGCCAAAAGTTTGGCACAATTTCCAAAAGAAACGAAATGCCTCAAAAGCCATTAATCTTCTGTGAGCTTTTCGATGTTTGGGGCATCGATTTCATGGGACCATTTCCCCCTTCAAATGGATTATCATACATACTTCTTGCGGTCGATTATGTTTCTAGGTGGGTCGAGGCCAAACCCACTAGGAAAGATGATGCTCAAACCGTGAGTGAGTTCCTCAAAACCCATATCTTCCATCGATTCGGAACACCACGTGCTTTGATAAGTGACTTAGGAACTCATTTCTGTAATAGAACCATGGAGTCACTTTTGAAAAAGAATGGGGTTGTACATAAAACATCCACTGCATATCACCCTCAAACAAATGGAATGGATGAACTTTATAACAGTGAAGTGAAAAGAGTGCTTGAAAGAATTGTTAAGCCCACAAGAAAAGACTGGCCCGATAGACTTGGTGAAGCACTTTGGGCCTATCGAACAGCCTATAAGACACCCATTGGGATGTCTCCATTTAGGCTAGTTTTTGGTAAAGCCTGTCATTTACCAGTTGAAATCCAACATAATTCATTTTGGGCTGTCAAAACTTGTAATTTTGATTGTGAAAAATCTGGTGAAAAAAGATTGTTGCAGTTGACTGAATTGGAGGAGCTTCGACTCAATTCGTATGAGAACTCCATTCTCTATAAAGAAAAGGCAAAGTCACTCCATGACAAGAACATTCTTCGAAATGTCTTTCATTAAGGTGAAAATGTAATGCTCTTCAATTCTCGATTTCGACTTCACCCAGGTAAGCTTAATTCTCGTTGGGAAGGTCCTTTTGTTATTACTAACGTTTACCCATTTGGTGCAGTGCAAGTCCAAGACCCTTCTTCAAAAAGAACATTCACGGTAAATGGAAACTGGTTAAAGCATCACCATGAGAGGTCTCACAATCCAGGAACCACATCGACTTCCATCGAAACCCCATCCACTTCAATAGAACCACCACTAGATGGAGACCCGCCAAATCCAAACCAGGGGGCACCTCTATCCCTTTAACTCTATCTCTCCTCAATCTCTCTTCCCTCTCTTCATCTCTCTATTTCTTCTTCTTCCTCTCTCCCTCTCATTTTTTTACAAAATTCTTCCACAACCTTTTTTCTATTTTCTCTTTTGTGTGGATCTGTCATTAAAAATAAAAAAATTTAAAAAAATAATTAAAAACAAATGAAAATTGAAAAAAAGGGGTGTCATAATTACTCATCATCCAATATTGAAATTTTTTCCAACCATTTTGGGGAGTCAAAAGGCTTGTTTTAAACTCAAATATATTGAATTTTTATCTCAAACTTGGGTAAACAATTTTGTGTCAATAACAAACATTTTGAATGAACAATTTTTGGTGGAAAATGATTTTCCCCTACCGTGAGGAATAACATTAGCCTTCATGCCAAGGTCATCTACGGCCATATTTTTCATTGTGTGTCTTCACCACTGATTGTGAGTCTTGAGTTTGTGGACCTTCGAGCTGAATTTCCATCTTTTGTGTGCATTAATATGATAGAGGCATTTTCTAAGCCACATGAGAATCAGAATAGCCAAATAGCCTCCCGTTACCCTTACATTGATCCTACTTTTGAAAGCCCCTTTGAGCCTATGAAACCCTTTCTTTTGATAGCCACATTACAAGCCTAATACCTTATCCCACCCAACATCTTCATGGATTTTCATTGTACAATTTATTGAAATTTAAGTGTGGGGGGAATAGACTTCATTTTTGGGCGTACTTTCATTGATTTCCAATGTGTCATCATATGCTTGAGGGCAAGCTTCCATTAAAGTGTGGGGGAGAGGTTTTAATTCTGTGAGCTTTGGGGTGTATATGTGTAATTGTCATTTTTACAAAAGTCATTGAAAAGTGTTCAAAAAAATGAAAAAAAATTATATAAAAAAAATGAAAAAAATAAAAAAAAGGAATGGGTTGTGTCTTGGGTGGGTCAAAAATAATTCATCATCAACCTTTGATCGTGTTATAAATTAGTTCTATGTGGAGATCAAGCATGGGTTGGGAGATGAATGTGAGACTTGTTTCAAGCACAACTTTCGAAAAAAAAGATCAAAAAGAGAAAGAAAAAAAAAGAACACTTGATTCATCTTGTATTGTGCCATTATTGGAAGTCATCCATGTTGTACATATTCCATCATCTCAACCTATTCCATTTTCTATCTCCCTCACTTTTCATTCATCACACTTTGAAGCCCTTGTAAATATGTGTTTCTATTTCCTTTCAAATCAAATTAAAAAAAAAATGTGCATTGATTTTTCCATGTTGGTGTTTTTAACCCCTCTTTTCCTTTGGACATTATATACCTACCGTCCCATAGCCACTGAAAGACCCCTTAAAAGACCTCTTGATTATTGTACACATTAGATTTGGGAAAGGAAGCTGAGAGCTCTTACAAACTCTTGATATTCACTTTTTGTTGGTGAATGAGTGAACCTCCTAAAATACATTTTTATCATCTTGAGAGGAGTATGTTTTGAGTGCCTACATTTTCCAATTCAAACCTTGAACATGAAAAAATGAATTGTTTATGATGCATTATTGTGAACCAAATTTGAGATGGAATTCAATATGGATGAGTAAAATAGTCTAAACCTCCCCTGATTGGAGAAAACAAAATTTTAATATTTGTTGGTGGGTGAAAATGATTTTGTCATTTTTTTTTATTTTTTGCACATGAGGACACGCGCAAATCTAAGTGTGGGGGAGTTGATGTTATTAATATTTTCATAACTTATTATATTCCCCCTTTACTTATTTTATATGAAATGTGCATAATTTGTGTGAAATATTAATGTTTTAATATTAAGTATAATATTTGAGCATTTTTAGAAGTAGTCAAATTGAGTCATTTTAATTTTTTACTTATAACAATCACTATACTGATCCAAATTGTGTGGTTCGTGTTTTGTAGGATTCTCCTTTCAATATACAACATTTCATTAGAAGGAACCATGAGCCAATTCTGCCATTTGTAGGGTCATATGGTCCTCACAAACAAGACCAAAGAATCTGTGAACAAACTGGACCATCCTTGAAGATTGATTTACTGGGTTCAATCCAGAAGTCCAAAAACTTTAAATCTCCACCATAATTCGGGGGACACTACATTTCATCTTGGATAAAAATTTCATGGCCCAAATCCAAGTACAAGGGGCCCAAATAAATCATTGAAGTCCAGCCCACCATTCTGGCCGAGAATTAAAATCAGTATAGTATGCATGACATATCTCCTGATGTAAGCATCCAATACATCTGAGATTTTGCAGTGTGAAAGAGGAGATATAGGCGGCCGACGTTGTTGAAGAAACAATTCGGATTTGAAGGCATATTCATATTAAAAACCCTTTCACATTATGGACTTCAAAAAGACTGGATTGAAATGGACAGTTTAAGTTTGTTTAATCAACAAGACATAATGTTTTATCCTTAAGTCCAAATGACTCCAAATTTTGAGAGTAGTCGGCCAACATTATTTTATACAACTTTGAAGAAGGAGATATTTGAAGATTCGGCTGTCTGAATAGCTCAATTGGCGATGCAAGTGGAGGGACAGATTGGGAAAGCAAACAGTCCACTCCTTGGGCTATAAATACTCTCTCCTTCTCTCCTTGAGAGGGGTTGGCATTTCAGAAGAGGGGAGATCATATTGGCACGACCAAAGCTTTTCCAAAGGCTTGGGCAGACCTTCCATTCTCAAGTTTACACTTGAGAGACCTTTCCTCCTCTCTTTCTTTTCACTTACATTTGTGGTCTTCATTTTTGTAATCTTGTAATTCTCTTTCTTTGTAATTCTGTTTTAATGCAAGTTACTTCTTCAATATCTCTTATTCTCTTCCACCTTATGTAGTTTAATATTAATGTTCCTAAAATAGTTTAAATTCAGTTGAATCCCCTTCCCTTATTTTGCTTCCTCATTCAATCGAAAATCCGTTTTTAATTATCATCATCGTTCGTTTGTGTGTGTCAACGTACCACTCTTTTCTAATCCCTTTCTTTTTCTTCTATTCTTAATTTATCATCATAATTATTTTAACCAAAATATTAAACATCCAAATGGCTGAGTAAATCTCTCATTGGGGTGAGTTATAATTTAGGTATGTTAAGTGATTGAGATCTTCTGCTCGATGAATATTCTTTGAATTAACATTGTGTATGTTGGACTTAATATGTCATGGATTAATGACTTGTTTTGTTTAACATGTGGTTTCCATGGATTATTGGAACCATAAATACACAACCATAAATAATATCTGATTGAGATTATAACCTTAAGTTAAGTTAAGTCTTGGTTTAAAGCCTTAACACTTAAGAATTCTAATCAACATCATCTTATGACATGGGTGTTAATTTAAATGCAATATAAAGCAAAGCTCGAGGATATCACAAGCTTAACTAACCTAATGATGAACTCACCCCAATCTTTATCAATTTGGTAAATCAAAAATCATCCATAAATTATTTCAATTAATCTCTGCAAACAAACCCCCCTAATCAAAATACAATCAACTAAAAACAAACGACTACTACAAAGTATTATCGCCGAGGATTCGACCCGAGTGCTGCTATACACATTAGCAGAGCACCGGAACCTTGAACGGTCGATAGGCGACAATCGGCCGTGCGTTTCAATGGTCGAACATGTATCAACTAATAAGGTTAGGACACGTTTTAGGGTAATTTAGTATTGTTATAATATTATTGTTTAACCCTTATTTACCGGATTTACCCTTAACCATGGTAAATAACATATTTACCGAAGTAATTATTAAAAATGTCTAAAAATAAAAGTTACCTATTTACACAATTTTAACATCCTGATTTCAAATATGGAATCCATTTTTCCAAATTCAAAACACAGAAGTGGTAGAAATTAATTTAAAATTAAATTTCGTTGTTAAAACAAAAAGCGTTTTTTAAAAGATAATAACTATCAAAAGATTAACACTTATTTATGTCCGGTTTAATTTTAAAATTATCTCCAATGACCAAAATTTTATTAAATGGTAAAAATATATTCTAAATATACATTAAAAACACACAAATTCATTTTTTATCACTTTTAATTATTTTGATTAAAAAAGTTGTTTTTAATTAAAATTTAGTAATTGTCACTATTCATCAACATATTAAAGTTATCCGAAAAGTACCAAAATTTCACCTTAGGATAAATTCGATATTCCGAATCCAAAATTGAATTCCATTTTGAGAGATAAAATTTCAAAAAGTTGTTATTACTATTCATAACGGCTAGTTTGATCGGTTGTGATGTGTGTTAAAACTCGAAATTGCGTACAACACATGCTACTGTATTATTCAAAGGAAAGCGTACCGTGGAAGCTTGGGATGTTTCATTTTAAATTTTTGATGTCCCCATTCAGTCAAAAAGTTTATAATATTTTATTTAAAAAGGGTTCACTATTAAAATTTGATAAAAGTGCAATACTGAAAGTGAATTTGTTCTTGCATTATGTCTAAGAAACTCATAATATGGATTCTACCACAAACTCATCTTTCACTCTAAAAGATAATAGAACGTAAAAAAAATATTCAATTTATTCTATTCGTATAGGGTTCCAAAATAAAGAATTTATAATTCATCTACCAGATCTTTTAAAAAAAACTAAATTATTTAATCCCGGACATCACGTGGGTCAGTGGTAGGTGCTACACCCTTGTCGCCCTTCGGTTGTGGGTTCAAGTCTCACGGTCGTGCCAGATGCGACGGGTTTCTGCCCGACCTCCGGGTTGGCCTTTTATGGCAATCCAAAATAATCCAAACTAGAACTATCCAAAATACTTCAGTCCAAAATTTATAAGGTTGGTAAACACAATGAAGATCCTTTTTTTGCCGCATAATAACATGTGATCACCTTCATCATGTATTCTTTTAAAACACTGCAACATCAGGAATTATCATAAAACCTTATTGATTACATTCATGATCCCTTATTCCTCATAGAATAATAGATATACTCCTTCAATCCAAAAATATTTTAAACCCCAAAAATGATGGAATATACAAATCATTAATCAGTTTCAAGGTAGTCAAGAATATCCAATATAATTTATCCAAAACAATCATGTATTATTCTAAAATCACTACCTCGGTATCAGAACCATATTATGGTTTATCTTTCTCTCAACCATATATTTTCCAAAAATTTAACCTGTTATTGACTCAATTTTCTTTGTTCCACACAATCTCAAGTCCATAATGAAATAGTACTGCAATACAATCCTTATATACTCCATAATTATTATAACAAGTACATTGTTGATACAAAACTCAAATGACATAATCAACATAAGAACTCTAATCATTCCTCTTCATCTGTGGTAGTATCATAACTTGATTATTATCCAATAGCATCATTTTTGGCATAGTCTGATGACTGAGACATAGGTTCGCATAGGGTCCAAACACCTTGCAAATGAAGCATTGTACATTTGAAACCATTTTCATACCCTTGAAGTAACGTACTTTGTGCCCTTTTCCTCGACACTTATACCAAACTCCCATTCCTTTCGGGAAACTTCCAAGGTGTTTCTTCCCACAGTTATCACATATGGAAAAATTCTTCATTTCCATCCTCCCTTTACCCATCTTTCCCTCTTCCATCCTTTTCTTCTCTTGCTTCCATTCAAAGCCATAGGACTCAGTAAACTCTTTACTTATCTTACCAACACATGATATTATTTCTTCATATGATGATAATACAAGGGAGACTATTTCTCTTATAAATTCTTGCTTAGGACCATGAATGATATGATCCTTCTTTCTCTTTGGATCATGTGCATTGCTGGAGTTCTCATTCCTTCTACTGGACGCCATTTCTAAACAATGGCATACAATAGATTAGTTTATGAATAAAAATACCAAATCCCAAACTTGTAAAACACATAACATAAATTAAATAGTTTATGGATGTAATCAATAATCATAACAATGTCTCCTTTGAGCAAGTATATACTCATAAACCCTTCATAATGGTTTGTAAAGAATATTAGAATTATGCTAAGCATATCCCCCAGGAGGGTCGTAACCAAGAGTGCAGCAAGGCCCGTTGTCATGCACCAGTTCCCGTTCGAGTCTAGCTCAAAGCAGTGTTTTCAGGTTTTACCCCTTGGTACATCTGTTTTCGAGCCGCCTCTACCTACTCGTATCCAGACATGGATTTATTGCACAGAAAAATCACAAAATCCTACAATACCAAAATTCTAGGAAGTTCTTCTATACTAATCCTCAATGTCCATCTTAGGTCTATGTGCTCTAATCAGAGTTTATATAAATCTAGCTTCTGAGGTTTTTACTAAGCTTCCTCTGATACCAACTATAACGCCCCGACCCCAGTTACCTAGAGTCGGTGCCTTATTACATAACATTGGCAAGATCACAAGAAAGATCAAATCTCGAAAGACCGATTGTTTTAGTATCCTTGGAAGCACTAGATATATTCATAAGTTTTAAATTACATCATAAAGTGAAAAACTACTACAACAACATAATGTCTCCATAGTCCACACTATTATCCCCTCATAATATCCCTGTAGGTCATTCATAACTTTCTTCTTCACATCCTGTGAAAAATAAATCATAAAAAATGGGTGAGCTCAAATGCCCTGTAAGGATAACAATATAGCGGAAACTTTCCAAAATAAGAATAAACATTTAAGGCAATGTATAACTAAAACAAAATCCTTTTTAAACTTGAACTTCAACATAGTATGTCAAAAGTAAAATGAAATAATTCCATTTAATTATTCACATGGATATTCTACTAATCGAATAATCACATGAAATATCAATAACCACTTTCATAATGATGGAATGGATAATTCCAAACTATCATAACCACATAGCCAAGGCCTCGTGCCAAGACTACAAATAATATTTTGCCAAGGCCTTGTGCCAAGACACTAGTTTGTCTCATGAGACCTACCGATGCATCGAGGAGCTATAGCGGGCTCCACCCGTCACTTAATAAGTGCAATGCATTCCCATAAGAAAAGGTTTAAACATAACATAAACATTCGTATTAAAACTAGCATATGAAATGACAATACTTTCTCCATAAACCATGAATGGTATAAAAATAACACATCCATAGTCAAACCTATCACAAAACCTTCAATACATTATGGAAGTTTTGTATCATAATAAATCAACTTCATATAATCACAAAATCCATCAAAGGATGTTGACATAGATGAAATCAAAACTATTTGAGAGAAATATCTCCTTTTTTGAAATCATTTAATAGTCACACATTTATAAAGGAAGTAATTAAAAAGAGATTTTTGAATCAAAGTGTCCCATACCACTTTGAAACTTTTGAAAGGAATTAACATTTTAAAAACATTCATGTCCATATAAATAAATCCTTAAAAACCATTTTGAAGACATAGACATTAATTAAAAAGGATTAGAAAGATAAATCTTTAAAACATTTAAAATTCTAATTTGGATAAAGAGTATCTTTATGAAATTCTTAAAATATTCATTTTTTAATAATTTAAAAGTCACATAATTATAAAATAAATCAATTAATTTGAAAATATCCTTGTAATCTTGTATGGGATTCTTTGAAAATTTTATAACGGCGGTAAATAGCCGCAGACGCCGTATAAGTTAAAAAAACATTCATACCTTAATTTTGTCGAAAAGGTTAAAAAGCACCTTGTCTGGAAAACAACGGAAATATTCCTTTATAAACCTCTTATAAAAATTCAAACAAGGTTATAAATGACTTTAACCCATATCTTAGTAAATAGTAATTTTTTTGATATTCATATTTAAGAAACATGGATGTGGATGATAAGGAGATCCCAGTAGATTATTACGTGTAAACAACCTCGGATAATGAAGAGATTGCGAAATAAACCCTTACCTTGCACTTTTCCTTGGTTGGGGTAGGTTAACCTCCTGTATAACGGTGAAATACTTGTTATTAAATTATTCAATAATCATATACATTAATATGATATCATATATGATCTTTTTACATCGCTTTGTTAATAATATCTTAGAATTATCGTCGTTTCGGGTGTGTACTTACTCGTTTTCTTTTTTATGTTTTGTTACATAAGCCATGTTTGTAATAGAGAGGTCGTATATTATTCATATCCAGAATGATATCCAGTCCTTAAACATCATTTTTAAATCATCAAATGATAATTATACTTGAATGGACACGATGGATAATGAATCTCATCGCCTTCATGGAGACAGTAGTCCGTACGTATGCACGAGCGACAATATCATTCTTTTGAAATTAAAATAATATATAATTGGATGGTATATCATATATAAAGAATCCTCATCATGTTATATTTATTATTTACATTAGTTACACTTCATTATTATAACCATCCAAATAATAATTTATTGAATAACAATTACACCACGACGTGGAGATGGTAAGCCGTACGTACACACGTATGGTGACATGTTATTCAAAGGATGGATAGAATAGTGAATATGGTTGTACCATATTTATAATAAAATCACATTATATATATTATACTTGAGTTATTATTTTAGAATGGTAACAACAAAAGAAGAAGAAGTGGAAGAAGAAAGGAACTTGAAAAAGGGTGGTGAAATCATTACCTCTTCTTCAGGTTCTTTCTTTTGATTTGATCAAAAGGGATCCTTAGGTTGGCTTTATGATCAAACTAAGGACTCTAGGTTGTATTGAGGGAAGTTGGGATAGTATTTGGGAAGAGTTTCTGAACCCAAAGGCTTTTAAGGTGTGAAGAAATGAGAAGGAGGAGTGCCCTTGTATAAGAGGGGTGAGCGGGACCTTTGGAAAAGCTAGAAATGATAATTTATAATAAATTCATATTCGGTTTATAATTGCTCAAAAGTAGATTATTTAAATTTTAAGGTGGGGATGGGTCGAAAACCCCTCATCCAATAGAATTAGGACAGGTTAGGGTACTTATATTAACCTTATCTTTAAGTATTAACTCTAAGTTAATTAGTTTCACTTTTACAATGTCTCTTTGTATTTTTATATTATATGGTTAATAAACTTACCATATACATCCAAGCGACCCCCAAGTGGTCCATTAATGATACACCCATCATTATATAAGTCTCTTGGCCGATCCTTATATTTTTAGGAATTTAATATCAATTAATAATATAATATTTGTTTTAAAAACTCTTTTATGTCATTTTTGACACTATTCAATAGATGGATTTTATGAAACTTATAACAGAATAATTACTTCAAAATAAGTCAATTTAATCAATACTAATATGTAATAGTATCCTAT
Organism: Viscum album; assembly: GCA_963277665.1. NCBI lineage: Eukaryota > Viridiplantae > Streptophyta > Magnoliopsida > Santalales > Viscaceae > Viscum > Viscum album. Next base: position 1,386,734,256 of record OY728126.1, on the reverse strand, counting down.
AAATTTAGTTAAATTCATTAAAAGTCTTAAATTATATTTATTTGGGTATTTATAATATCAATTATTTTAATTTGTCACTATTATGGTTATTACTGCATCATCATTGTGTCATAAATAAATTATATTATTTAAATTCTAAATATTATAAATAAAATATCATTATGTAGGAAATCTTTTTATATTTTTAATGAATATTTATAGTCCAAAATCCAACATATATAACCCTATGTAAAACTTGGTTTTCTAAAAGATATATGCTTATGTCATTTTTGTACTTATTTTAACTTAATTAAAATAAAGTGTCCCTATCACCTACAAGTGGATCCATGGGGTCCACAAATAGACCCAAAGATGAATATGGTCGAACATGTATCAACCAATAAGGTTAGGACACGTTTTAGGGTAATTTAGTATTATTATAATATTATTTTTTAACCCTTATTTTCCGGATTTACCCTTAACCATTGTAAATAAAATAATTTCCGAAATAATTATTAAAAATGTCTAAAAATAAAAGTTACCTATTTACACAATTTGAACATCCTGATTCAAAATATGGAATCCATTTTTCCAAATTCGAAACACAGAAGTGGCAGAAATTAATTTAAAATTAATTCCCGTTGTTAAAACTAAAAGTGTTATTTAAGAGATAATAACTATCAAAAGATTCAAACTTGTTTATGTCCGGTTTAATTGTAAAATTTTCTACAACAACCAACATTGTACTAAATGGTAAAAATATAGTCTAAATATACTTTAAAACCACTCAAATTCATTATTTATCACTTTTAATTATTTTGATTAAAAAAGTTGTTTTTAATTAAAATTTAGTAATTTTCACTATTCGTCAAAATATTAATGTTATCCGAAAAGTTCCAAAATTTCACTTTAGGCTAAATTCAATATTCCGAATCCAAAAATGAAGTCCATTTTGAGGGATATAATTTCAAAAAGTTGGTATTACTATTCATAACGGCTAGTTTGATCGGTTGTGCTGTTTGTTAAAACTCGAATTTACGTACAACACACGCTACTATATAATTCAAAAGAAAGCATACCGTGGAAGCATCAGATGTTTCATTTTAAATTTTTGATGCCCCCATTTAGTCAAAAAGTTTAAAATATTGTATTTAAAAAGGGTTCACTATTAAAAGTTGATAATAGTACAATACTGAAAATGAATTTGTTCTTGCATTATGTCTAAGAAACTCATAATATGGATTCTAAAATTATAAGGATATATTAGTTTAAAATTTAGTTGATACTTTTAAAAACCTCTTTTGAATGGATTGTTTGGTAAGTCATGGTGGTATTGAACTTGGTGTTTCATGTAGTGCATGTTATTGAATTATTTTGAGAAATAACACACTATGAAATATTGGGGTGTTACAGAAATGAAGTGTGCCAACTTCGTCAGACGATCTACTATAACCCAGAAAGAATTATTGACTTTGGATGTTTTTGGAAGTCCACTGAAAAAGTCCATAGTGATGTTTTTCCATTTCCATTGTAGTATGGGTAATGGTTGTAACATCCCCTTAGACTTTTGTCTCTCAGCTTTAACTTGCTGACAATCCAAGCATCACGAGATATATTCTGCAACATCTCATTTCATACCATCCCACCAGAAGTACTCTTTCAGGTCCCTATACATCTTCGTGCTTCTAGGATGAATAGAGAATGAAGAACAATGAGCCTCATCCAGTAGATCCTTCCTCAATTCTGGGATAGGAGGAACACAAACTCGATTCCTGAACCTTATTATCCCATCACAATCAAGGTTGAATTCAGGAACATTTCTCACCTTCTTTTGTAACTCTATATCTTTTTTTTGCCTCATTAATCATCACATGTATATATGGTTGAACATTCATTATATAAAGAGAATATCTTCCCCCATACATTATAATTACAAGATCCATCCTTTTTAAATATATAAATATTGGAACTTTTGTGATCCTCATCATGGATAAGCTAGCATGGTCTTGTCGACTTAATGTGTCTGCCACCTTGTTTGCTTTCCCCGGGTGGTAATTAATTGAGCAGTCGTAATCCTTAATCAGCTCCAACCATTTTCTTTGGCGCATATTCATCTCCTTTTGTGTAAAAATATACTTTAAACATTTACGATCAATATAAATATCACACTTTTCACCATAAAGATAATGCCTCCAAATCTTTAATGAAATTATTACCACAGCTAACTCCAAATCAAGAGTTGGGTAATTTTGCTTGTGTATTTTCAACTGTTGTGAGGCATAAGCTATCACCATACCGTTTTTCATGAGAACACACCCCAATAACTTCTTGGATGCATCACTGTATATCACAAACCTTTCTCCACTACAAGGTAGTGTGAGCACATGTGCATTGGATAACCTTCATTTCAAATCCTTGAAATTATCTTCACACTCCTCTGTCCACATGAACATAACTCCTTTTTGAGTCAACCTGGTGAGTGGATTAGATAATCATGAAAAATATTTCACAAAACATCGATGATATCCAGCCAAAAAAAGAAAACTTCAGATCACAGTTACTTTTTTTGGTCTTTACAATATTTCGATAACCTCTGTTTTTGCTGGATCCACAGATATCCCCTCTTTTGATATTATGTGACAAAAAAATGAAATTTTTTGAAGCCAAAATTCACACTTGTTAAACTTGGCATAAATCTTATCCTTTCTTAGGGACTTTAATACTATTCTCAAGTGATCTCCATGTTATTACTTGATCTTTGAATATAAAATAATATCGTCTATAAAGACTACACCAAATTGATCAATATAGCCTCTAAACACTCTATTCATTGATCCATGAAAATAACAGGGGCATTAGTAAGACCAAATGGCATTACAGTAAATTCATAGTGTCCATACCTTGTTTGAAAACCTGTCTTTGGTATATCCTCTTTTTTGACCCTTACTTGATGATACCCAGAATGAAGATCAATCTTGGAAAGGTATTGAGCTCTGTGTAGTTGGTTAAATAAGTCATCAATGCATGTGCGAGGATAATTGTTCTTGATGGTGATCTTGCTAAGTTATTGATAATCAATGTAGAGTCTCATTGATTCATCTTTCTTCTTAACAAACAGAACATGTACTCCCCATGGTGATGCACTAGGGAATATGAATACCTTATCAAGATTCTATTGGAGTTGCTTCTTCAATTACTGCAACTCAATTGGGTCCACTCTATAAGGTGTCTTTGGAATGGGAATAGATCCTGGTATGAGTTCTATTGAAAACTCAACTTCACAATTTGGTGGAAGACCTGGAAATTCCTCCAGAAAGACATCATCAAACTCCGGTACAACGGGAATATTATATATTGTGAGTTTTTATATAGCCATTTGAGATAAATAACCTTCATTTATTGGAATCAAGACCTATAATATGGAAGAAATTTTCACTGGATGGTTATATTCATCATTACATCGATAGATGATAGTAGATTGAAAGGGAATATTAAATGTGATTTCCCTTCATTGGAAACTGATATGAGCATCGTATAAATAATGCTAATCCATGCCAAGAATCACATAAAATTACACTATAGGAAGGATCAAAAGATTTTCAGGAAGCACTTTCCCACAAACTTCAATTGGAGAAGAATTATAATCTTTTGATGCAATTGCTGTGCCATTAGTAGGTGTCACAGCTAACTCAACATGTAATTGTTGATGTAGTACGAAGATACCCATATAAACTTCTTCAAAAATAAAAATGTGGGTGGATCCATTATAAAATAAAACATTTGCTACATTAGTGTGGATGGTAAGTGTACCTTTAACCACTTTGTTCTCTTACTCCGCATCACCGATAGATATTGCATGTGACGTTCCTTTTTATTTGACTTTAAGAGTTTTTTGACGTCGATCATCATAAACAACCCTTGGATTTGGGCCTTGATTGTCATAATGCCCCCTCTCCTTGCACTTGGAACATTGAAATGTAGGAGGGTCATTCTGTGTATCCCTTTCTTTGTTCGCATCATTAGACATCTTCTTCCCATTATTTTGACATTCAAATGCCCGATGGCCTTCTTTTCTACACTTAAAAAAATTTACTTGTCCCTTTAAGACAATTCCATCCATGTCTGTTTCCACACTTTGAGAGTAAGGGAAAAGTCATCTTCTTTTCATTGTGGTATTTAGATCTCCCTTTTAATTCTATTTTCCTCTTTTATCGAACCCATATGACTGATGGCATACTCCAATCTCCATATCAACCATGAGAGCACATTGAACAATTTCCTCATAGCGATTGAAGTCCCTTATGTCTAACGCCCTTAGAAGACTTAGGTTTAAGCCACTAAGGAAATGATTGATCATACTCTCATATTGGATAATAATTCTGGAAGCGTACATTTAAAGTATTGTAAAATTTTCTTCGTAGGTACCAAGCGATTAATCATCCGTTTGCTCCAGTTCAAGAAACTCATTCTCCATATTTTTTTGTAGAATACAAGGGATGTACTTATTGAAAAATAAGTTCTTGAACTCATCCCATTCCATGGACTCAATTTCATCCCTTTTCCTCATATTATTAATAATATTCCACCATTGATCAGCTTCACCTTCCACATGATATACTGTGAAGATGACTTTATCATGTTCAGAACATTTCAGGACTGAAAATATCTTTTCAGTGGTAATAATCCATTGTTCAGCCACAATTAGATCAGATGACCCCTTGAATGAAGGTGGACACTACCTCGTGAAGGATTAAACAGAATGTTGCTCCTTCCTTTTCTCGTTTGGAAGTCCTGCATGATTTATAGCTTGAGAAATTTGTGTGAGCATGGCTATAAGATTTTTCATTCCATCTCCCATAATGTTGGGTTGATCAAGGGGAAAATCATTGCATTGCCCGTCACATTCAGCATTAACAGGGTTCCTTCAGGTTACATCCATTTACTAAAACTAATAAGCATAGTGCGAGAAACACTAATTATAATAGGAAAAGTACATAATCAAGAATAAAATTTCACACTTTAGGTCTTATCATAGGTTGTTCACGGGCATTTCTAAAACACTAATATTGTGTTCTATGTTTAGACATATCCTTAGAGTTCTTACTAAGGGTTTCACATCCTAGTTTCCAAAGGTTGACGATACCTTTCCTCTAATTCCAACTATAATAACCCATACTTTACATACATGGATATTACGTCAGAATTGATGCATACTTATTATAACATATAACAAATCCATTGTAGGACAGTATAGGTATAATGTCATTAGAAACTGTGAAACATAAACAACTGGTAAAGCATCTACATTTTCTACCATTTATTTCATCACATCTTGAGTTCCTTTTGGCATATCATACTTAATACCATTCTTCCTGACCTGGGGAAAATAAAACACACAAAATGGTGAGCTCAAATGGTCAGTAAGGGTGATCAAAAGAAATATCAATCATATCATTTTCATGAGAACATAACATTTTGAAAATCATTACCTACAAAAGAGATCATTATATCATTACAAGGGATAAATCATAGTAGTGAGATGTAATCCCAATAATCATAACATAAAACATGAAACTTTGTGGCATACACACATAATCATAGCGAATCATTTCATATTTGTCAAGGCTATTTTCCAAGACCATCATTGCGGACAAAGTCCATTACTGAACCGAGTTCACTCCTCGTTCCAGTCATGTATCACTGAACCAGATTAAGTTGTCGTTCCATCCATGTCTATCTCATGAGATATAAATCTTTACCTAATGCATTGGAGGGATATATAGGTCCCAAATATCTCATAATGAACCCATTATTATGTGTTCCACAAAATCATAAATCATAGGATAACCCATGTAATAAATATGGGATTCTTAAACATCATGCCATCATAACATAATCCATATAAGATAAAAGGACATCATAAAATTAATAACATCATAACATAATCAAATAAATGTAAAAATTGGGATTGAAACATAACCCTATATTATCTTAGATGGAAAATAATTTTGATAAAACACTTGAACTCCATTCATGAGAAAAATATACTTTCTACGTCAAATTATTTTACCTTTCTTAACATGTCATACAATTTTAAACTTAATGAAGTTGATTAAAAATAAACTCGAAAACATGAAAAGGAATCTTCATGGAAATAATGTTCTATGAAATCATAAAAATTCATTCATGTTGTATAAGTTAAACAAAATATTCTTCTCATACTTTGGATGGAAAAGTAAAAAAGTACCACATACTAAAAAAGACAAAAGATTCATTTCATATATTTTACTCTCCAAAGGGTAAAAATGGATTTAATATATTTTAGGAGGTTAGAAATAGTATTAAATATTGAGGAAACATAGATGTGGATGATAAATATTCCCCATTAAATTCTGAAATATAAATAATCTCGAATAAAAATGAGATTGTGAGATTTTCCCTTACCTTAGGAATGATTTGCTTCGTACATATCTAAACCTCTTGTATAATGATTTAAATAATTTCATTGACTTATTACAGAATAATATTCATTGTTATGATATCATACATGGTCATATTCTAATCTTCTTATTAGTAATATTTCATTTCTACTTACTATTTTGGTGTTCATTGCTTTATGTTCTTATGCTTGTTTTGTTGAATAAATTCTTATTATTATTCTTATGTAATAGATACCTCATTTCCAGAATGGTATAAGTGTAATATATATAATATTTATTCATTAAATTAATTTATATAATAATTATTCAATGAAGATCATGTAGAACGAGTCACATCACATCATGGAGACGGTAGGCCGTACGTACGCACGAGTGATGATATTGTTCCCATGATCGTGGAATTGTATTGAAGTGTATGTATACTATTTAATAATAAATTTCACTTTACAGTAATCATATATAGTTATTTTTTACATCATTATACCCATCCAAGTAAGGGGGTGGTGGAAAACAGATTACACCACAGTGTGGAGACGGTATTCCGTACGTACGCACGTGAGGTGATTTCATTTTCCATAGGATGGATAGAAGGTGCAATAGGGTTGTTTCATATTTATAATAACATATCATTATATGAGTGATACTGATGTTATTACTTCATAATGAGAAAACTAAATAAGGGTAAGTAGAAGAAGAGACAAATTTGAAAGAATCGGTAACAGATATTACCTCTTCTTCGACATGCCTCTTGGAAACCTCCTCTTAAGGCAATAATGTTTGTCTTTGAAGAAGACCACGACCTCTGGAATATTACTAGGGGAGTTTAGAAGAGTAATGGGAAGTGTTGGGCCATGATTTAAGGCTCAATGTTGTGTAAAGAGGAGAGGTAGGAGGTGGCCTTTTATATGGGAGGAGAGGGGCACTGTTGGAATGCGTGAAAATATTATTTTATTATAAACTTATCTTTGGTTTCAAAAGTCCAAAAAATCATTAAACATTAATATACGATGGCTCATAGTCGAAATAAAATCATCCAATCAGAATTGGACAAGTTTTTTATAATATTTTAATCATTATAATCATATTTATTTAAATCATTTTTTAATGAGGTAAATACTGCAGTATTATTTTGTCATAAATAATTTAATTTATTTGATGTCTAAAAACTATAAAAAAATACCAAAATCTAGGAAATCATTTTATATTTCCAATTAATATTTATAGTTGAAATGATAATTTATATATCCCCTTATAAAAATTAATTACTAAAATATTTGTGTTAATGTCAATTTTGTCATTACATTAAATTAATTAATCCAAATTGTCATTATCAGTAACAAGTGGCTCAATAGGGTCCCAAAATCGACCCAAGGATGTCCATGGTCGGCCAAAACTCATCCAATAAGGTCAATACACATGTTAAGGTAATTTTGAATTATTATAATATTCTTTTATCATTTAATTACCATATTTACCTTTAACCGCAGTAAATAAAAGTCAAAAGTTACTATTCACCAAAAATTATTTTCATCTTATTGAACCACATTTTACTTCATGATAAAAAACAAGCATGTAAGATTTTTTAAATTCAATTCTCATAAGTGGTAAAATTTCATTTAAATGAAAGAGTCAGTTTTTTAACTACCACTAAGTGGTTTCACTATTCATCAAAAATTGATGTTTTTCAGAAAATTAACCAAAATTCAGCCTAAGATATATTTTATATTTGTATTTCATAAATGTTTTCAAACTTTCCAAATTCAAAACATAGAAGTGACATTAATTAATTTTATAATTAATTTTTGTTATCAAAACAAATATAGTGTTTTTAAGAAACAATAACTATCAAAAGATCGACACTTGTTTATGTCCAAATTCTAAGTGAGATTAATTCCAATAAAAAAAATTGGATTACATGGTAAAAATATATTCTAATTTCACTTTAAAACCAATTAATAAGATAATAAAACTATATAAATTATTTCTTTGAAAATAAGTTGTTTTTAATTAAAATACAGCGGGTTTTTACTATTCATTAAAATATGAAAGTTATCTGAACAATATGGAAAATTTATCCCAATTAAATTATTATATCATGATCCCAAGGAAGAATTTTATTTTCTCAAATTGAACTTATAAACATTTCAAAAACTATATTTAACGTGGGTGTGCCATCAAATGGCGGCAAAACTGCATTTTTTTAAAAAATACTTATTTTACCCAAAAAATTTATTTTCTTTTCATTCATTGTTCTAGAAAATATTTAATATTAATAATAATGTTATATAATTAAATATGTAGTTAATGCTATTAATAATGTATATTTCATAATATTATTATAACAATATATTGTTGTTTAGTGAAACCCGATATTGCGTACAATACACACTATTGAGGAAGGTCGTGAGTGAATGTAACACAAGCCAAGCTAGTGTTATGTGCAGTGAAAGATTTTTTTGATATTGCATAGAACATAAGACATAGAAAATATATAATTTTCATAAAATATCAGAGTGTTATAATTAATATATTGGGGTAACAACCATAATATCGTGAAATATAATATTTAGTGAAAATAGTACTTTGAATTACTAAATCAGTCATTGGGATGTCATTTAGGGGTTTATTTTAATGAATAACTGAAAATTCTATTTAATATGATCACATGAAATAACCATTTTAAAATGCTAACAAAAAACGAGATGTGTTATGTGTGTCAGTATCAATATATGGATTCTATGGCATGTTTAAAATATAATTCATTAGTTTACCATATCTCAAGACATGTTTTTTGGGATCTTCATAGATTCATGTTTTTGTTCTGATGTTGAATATTTTTCCGGATTCAAGTTGAAAATCCCAATATGATGACTTGTTTCTGGGGGTAAAACATGTGAATCAATGATTGAAATACATGTTTTAAGGGGTTAATACAATGATGAATGTGATGAAGGAACTCTTTTGGTATAATGTCTTATAAAATCTTGAGAATATACTTACATAGATCATGAACATCATGTCGGATATTATGAAATTATTTTAATGCCTATACATTGCCTTTTGGTGATTTTTCAACATATGTGTGTAGTATGTGTGAGAAAATAAATACTAATATAATTTTATTGGAATTAGAGGAAAGTAGTGGTGCCATCTCTTTTTGGTTTCTTTTCATGGTTTGATAACAATGGAATGGAACCCATTTCGATGAGTTTATTGGACCATGAGGGCTGTTTTTTGATATGTGACATTGATGGAGGGGAATGTTTTGGGATAAAGGTCATCATGAAAATTTTCATTCCATGGTGGTGAGAACCATGATCCTACATATGAAATTATGATTATGATCATGGTGTTTTGTAAATGGAGATTTTTTAGATGCTCCATCATGGGATTTAGTGATGGTTACGAGTGGTGTATTGAGATTTGGTGGATAAAGCACTTTCTTTTTGATATACACAATGGATTATATTTCTAAATTAAAGATAATAACAAGTAATATAATTTGTTACTACGAACCCCATATTTGTAGGGTTATTCAATTAAATTCCCATTGATGCTCATTTGGTATGATAATTTTTTTAGTAGGGAGATTATAATTAGTTATATAAAAATTGATTATTGATTCAATGTGAATTTTAACTATCTCTAGTAAGGGATGTGTCATTTGGAAAATCCAATAGTATAATAAAGGAATAATGTTTATTAACATCCGAATATTTTTTTTAACAAAATTTTATGTTCCAGTGGAGGTCACATGTATTTGGGTGAACACCATAGAAACAATTTTCCAACATAAATGATGAAAACAAAAATATCAATTCATTAAAATTATGAATACAAGTCAATATTTGAATTTATTTAATAGTGTGTGGAACATGGAAATTAAATAATGAATGAGGATAGAGAGACACTGAGGAATTCATTATGAGAATGTTGTTCACTACAATAATCATGTGGTGTTAACATAATAAAATTTTATAATTGTGATTTCACCATTGTTTCATTTGGAGTAAATGTGTTTTTGTGGGTGATTTCAATAAAAAAGCCTACCCATATGTTCATCTCTAATGAAGATAATATTTTTACTTATTTAATGAAGTATGTGGATGGTTAATTCTCCCATTTATTATATATATTACCTATATCTTAGAAATATGGTATACCAGTAGGATTTCTACCAACATTTTCATGTTTTCCTATAGAAGTATAACTCTATTTACATCCTTCAAATGGGTTTTAGTAAATTTATTTTATCTTCTTATTGAATTGTATTTATATATTGGGATTTTTTCAACCTATATATGGTTGTGAATATGGAGTAGAATATACCCTTTTTATAGTGGTTTTGATGTGGTTGATTGACCTAATATGTATACAATCTCTATGTCAAAAATAAATTATATTAATTGATACTATTTATATATAATAATTCACTAATTGTTGTTTTATGGAATGATTTTTGGACATAAATCATTTATATGAGTTTATAAGATCAAATACAATAAATGAACGAGCTTGGGGGCCTTGGATTATACAGATGAACCTTATTGGGAAATTTGAAATTTACAACCTTTGAGGAATGTGTCCTTTGTTTTATTTAAGGATTCAGTTGTTTTGGTTGTAATGATGAAATTATATGTTCTAAATACTCCAATTATTTTATTTAACCAATTAAATTTAGATGAAGAGTTGTTTTTATTTAAATAAAATTCATGATGGAATGGTAATCTCTTAGGGTCACGAATAACCCCAGAGTTCTTGCAATAAAAATTTACCACTGATGGTTGATGTTGATAACATAAGACTATGGGTAGAAAAATAAATCTTGTGATGCGATGATATTAAATTTTATTCCCTTTTATTAAATAATTTACTACCATTATTAATTATTAATCATCATTGAAGGGATGGGTACGAATTTATTTAGTTACAGTCATGTTTTCATTCCCTTATTCTAATTCACATTTACGATCACAGATTTACTTCACTTATGTTTTCCCATAATGAACATCTGAACCCTACATTTGTTAAATATCATTTATTCATGTTAGGATGTATGGTTTGATATTGGATATGTCTAATATGTATTGTACTTTATTATAATATTTTTTTCATTTTGAATATATTTCATTTTTTATTTTTATTATGAATATTGTCTCCAAAGACACTATAACTTTAGGGTCCCCATGTATGTATTATAATGAGATTTATTAAATATTGAACTAATTTTTTTAATATTTTTCTATGAAATAATAGTTGACCTCACCAAAACGTCATACCACTCTCACACACACACAAATATATATATATATATATATATATACTATAACCACAAACCACGACCAAATAGGATAACCTCATATTATTGAAAATTCAACTATTAATCCCATCCACTTCCATTATAACATAACCAGCCATTATCCAAAAGTAATAGTGGTAGAGTGTGAGTAGTCGACCATCTACATCACACACAATATAACACATAAATATTTTAAAATTAAAATATGAAACAAAAAATGATCATAATATATTTTCACACCACAATGATTTAAAATAACATTATATTAAATAAATTAAATCTCTTTAATATTTCTTGATTCACACAACATCAGTTTCAATAAATTTGATCGCCTCTTAAAATTTTATTTTCTATATAAGAAAATTAAACCAAACTGTTAAATTTATATAAATAAATAGTAATAAATAAATTACAAAAACAATGTTTAAAAAATTTATAAAATCATTTCAACGATTATCAATTGAATATAAATAAAATAAGAACCACTTGAAAGGAATATTAATTATTTATCAAAAATAGTATCATTCTTAAAGGAACATTATTTGTTTTTTAATAAGATAATTAAATATTAAACTATTGCATGTTCCGTAAATTTATTTGAAAATACTAACATCATTATATAATTATACGTATTACAATTATCGTCATGTGAAAATTATAAAATTTTTTGACGATATTTATGTATTGATAAATATTGAAAATTATTTAATTTTATTTATATCACCCTTTTAATTTAAATTAATTAATGAAAAATAATATAATAAAAATTTTATTTAAGGTAATACTAGTTATATTATATTACAATATAACTACATTTAATCATGGGAATTAATGTCATATTAACTTTTGATATATGAAAATTATAAACTTTTGAATGTTTTTCAATGGAAAACTAATTATTTGATATGTTTCCCCTTATTATTTTGAATAAAATTCATCCACACAGTTGAAGAGTATTTATAGAAAATTATATTATATTTTCAATATTCATGATTCATATTATGTAATTTAAGAAATTTATTTTATTATCTAATTTTATAATGAACACATTAATAATAATGTTGTGTGGTTAAGATAAAAATGTGTTTCACATGGGGTAAAACATTAAAAATAAGCGAAAAATTACAAAAAAAACAACTATTTTTGCAAATATATGGTAATATAATTATGATGTATCTTATACAGAATTAAAATTTTACATTTTAAAACATTTTTCACTAGAAAAAAATTAATATAATTCATTCTTTTTTTAAATTTCTAGTGTGTCTTCTCCGCCCACTTATAAAAGGCCACACCCCCTACTATCATTAAAACACAATTTTATAAAGCAATAAAAATCCAAGTTATTCAATTTAATCAACAAATGAGGCTTATAATCCTATGTTTTTTAATTTAGACACCGTATATATGCTTTTCTGGAAACCAAAATATATTGTTCAAAGAAAAGGTGACATTCTTAATCGAGTGTATTAATTTCATTCATCCTCCACCCCCATAATTTTTTTTATATGAAGAGATAATATAACCAATATATTCTTTATAAAATAATATTTATATGTTAATTTCATGAACTCTAACAATATCCCCTTCTCTAATAAGTGAAAATAAATTTATAGTTGTATTTACGAAGGACTACCAACTCGCAAAATGATGTAATTGGATTTCAATTAAATTTTTTATCACATATAAATATATTAATGTTTCCGAAATTGATATATTATATTTTTTATATAGATATAATTATGCTATTATATTACCATATATATACCCTATTTGTGTTCATTCCATAGAGAATATGATAATGTAAATCATGTGTATGGTGGGCTATCGTCTCACGAAGTGATGTGATTCATTTTTCACATACAATTTACATGGAAGTTAATAAACAATAATTTAATATTTATATATTATGTTAATTAAATATTATTCATTCTATTTATGAATTAATATTAATAATCGCTTAGATTAAATTGAATTTAATAAATGATATTTCCATTTGTGTGTACATCATATGCTTGGCTTACCATCCCCAGAATTGTAAAATAGCTAATTTTTCATAAACATTCTTATGGTAGCTGTATAAAAAAATGTACGTATAAAAAAGATATTTTTTTCAAAATTTTTCTTTCATTATTTGTTTAATTGATAATATATTTGACCACAATCAACATAAAAAAGAGATTTTGGGCATAATAAATTTTTATATTTAAAACAACCAATGTTAAATTAATTTGTTCGATAAATAAATATTATCAGGTAAAAATTAAAATTAAAGGAATCGTAAAATTGAGAAAAAATTCCAAGTAAAAAAATTACTTATGTTTATTATCCTAGGAAAAAAATAGTAAAGATAAAAAATTGGTATCGAGTTATGTGACCTTTCTTACCCACCCATATCATTAGGTGATGACCATTTTCTATATATCTCACTTTATCTCCCATTAATGTTATAGAATTCTTATAAATTATGAATATATGTCTCTCATAGGTATACCAATATTTTTATCCCTACTGGGGATGTAGTAATTCATGACCTATCACCATCACTCAAATTATATATCGATTGAATTAATTTTCATTATGTAATGAGACTAGATTATTCAATCCATTTATTTTTAGGGCTAATTCATTTCATTATGAAGTTTTGTCAATATCCTTATGTTGAATGAATATTAATTTAATTGAAAAGAATGTTATGGGAGGGCCTATAATTATATATCACTCTAAATTATTGACTAATGATTAAATCTCATTTGACATTGTTTTTGGGATTGTAGAAGAAGAATAATTTATTTTGGGACTCTATCCACTATATGTTGTTGCATTGGATGTTTTTCGTGAATTATTTTTATATCATGTTTTATATATCATCTACATTCCAAATTTATTGAAAAATTTTATACTGTTCATATTATGTGCCACTTCTACTTGATTAACCATGTATATTATCTTTTATGATATCATGTAATACCACTAACAACCATGTTATGCTTCCTTATCAGGTTTATCCCTTAATTTGGATTTTTTATACATCATTTTTTCTTTATTTCCCAGGCCTCCCATATTTTTTTAGGAGACCAAATAGATTTTTTGAGCTCAATATGGAGAATTAAATATCGATTAACTATTAATGATTTATTTTATTTATTATGATCATATTCAGAGAAATAAAATAGTTCATTTTTATTATTCTCATTTATTAAATGATTTTTATGCTAAAAATAATTTTATATAATCTATAGAAGGCTTGGGTATCAATAGTTGAAATCAGAATACAATTTCATATAAAAATTGGATGTAGAAAGTGAATTTTTTTTGTGAGAACTGAAAGATTTTCCTAGGGATATTTATATATATTTGACTATGTATATCCAAATAATAGAGATTTTTGGAGAAGTATAGAGTGAGTGGAATATGAGAAATTTCATTCTCATTTGACAGTATAAGTGGACATTGTTCTGGAGAAAATTCACATAGGGGAACTAACTATGAAAAAGGAATATTGGGATTTATAGGAGAAATACGTAGTATAAGAAAATGTTCATTACTGCACACATAGTTTCACACTACCTGGGGATATGCTTTAAATATTCACAAACTCTATATGAACCATCCTAAATAATTGGAAAATATGATGATCATGAATGACCATGTTTAAAAATACAATGAACATTATTTATACATCAAATAAATAATATTTCATTATTATCTTGTTTCTTATTACGAATATTTTTTATGACACTATGATTTATGATTTTATTCAATTTCATAAACCAAAAAGAACCGGGTTAATATAGAATTTGAAATAAGTTTTTTTGATGTGCATCCAAATGGTATTATGAATGGAGTGAAGGATATTTTAATTATCCTTAATCAATTACCATGGTATATTATTAATAAAATCTTCCATGAAAACTCTAAAACTCATTGAATAAGAGAATGATATATTTTGAAAAGGTCTCTATTGGCGGAGACTACGGAGAAAAGAATATTTAGTTTCATATATGTATGGAATGTGGAAAGGAACATCAGTGTGAATTTATCAAAGGAACATGATGTTGTTTTGAGAGTGTAAATGAAAAAAAATGGATTTAAATTATGATAAAAAATGAAAAAAAATTAAGGAAATTTTATATAATAGTAGTCTTTCCAAGGTATCATTAATGATTAAATGTCTTAAATGTTGAATGATTGGACATTATGAAAATAAATACATCCAACGTGAAAAAATAAGGAATGTGATTAAAAATAATTTAAGAGTAATATTTTTTCAACTGATAATGAAGGTAATTAAAATTATATATTAATGTATAGAGTTACATATGAATAAGGTGATGAAGTCTAGTTAATGGTTTAAGAATGAGTTGGAATGATTTAAATGAATATTTACTATAATTCATGATTTATAAAAATCAAGAAATATATATATTATTATTGTTATGTAGACGTTTTCACTAAATATTTCCAAGAATATAATGAATTTTACTATCAAATGTACTTGTAAATTTCATTAAAAGTGGTCCTTTATGTAAATAATTATTTGGGAAATGATAATCTTGGAGATATAATTAATTTTGAGGTAATTAGTTTATTTTTTTTGTAAAATAATTTGATGAATAGAAAAAAATAGTGACACAAAAAGGTTATTTAGTGAATAATTATATTTTTATAATATTAATCATATTCCATAGAATGCTATATGATCTTGAATAATTATAAATATGACAATCACATAATTGTTCCACTGTTTTAGATAAAATGACAACCTAAGAACCATCAAACGACCAGCCATATTAGGCATGGTTGTGAAACATGAACCCAAAACTAAAGGGTGATAGCGGTGTATCACCTACCCCTAACCAACTAGATATACTAGTAATTATATCATTTTTTCACATAAATGGTTTCAGGGTCAAATTTTATGTTGAATTTGGGAAAAATATTATAGGATAATATTATTTGTTTTTTTGGGGAAAAGTGATATATAAAGAGTTTCTATATTTTTTTATGTGTATATATAATTTTTGTATAACTTATGGTATTTTTTCTTAATAATTTTATAATGCTTCTGAATATTTTCTTAAGTGTTTAAGATAATATTTCAAGTTAATCCCATATTAAATGTTGAGTTTATTTTGGTTATTTTGAGTATAGAGTTATTATATAGGGTATGGACTATGATATACCACTATTTTCAATGTATAATTTTTTAGATAAATATTTTTATGTTAAATTAGGTTATTATATTACCTATTGTAAACCATTTAGGTATTAATTGTAATATGTGGAATTGATAATACACTTTTGTTGACCTTATAATCTATTATCAAATATTTTTAGAGACTAATGTATTGAATTAAATTCATATACAAAATTCATTTCTATATAGTAGAATATGAAGTGGAAAATGATTATAGAAAATTGAAATGATGAAATTTTGTTTATTAAATAATAAAATATCATGTATGTTTGTACTCTAGAGTTCATTACCTTGATTATAAAACAGGTAACCAAATCTAGTAAAATGATATTGAAAAAAATCATACCCCAAAACATTCATATAAAATAAATCAATGGTTTTTTAATTCCTCATGTATTTATAATTTTTTTAAAATTCTTATGATAATTAATTTTCTTGTGGTTATTGAACTCTAGTTTTCTTAAAAATTATTCATGATTTTCTTTAATGTCATTGTTTTCACTTCCTTACAATGTTAGTCATCTTAGAACCCTAGTAATGTGTTATTAGATATAACCATCCTATTTCCCTTTTCCCTTTTTATATGTAAATTACATTAACCATTATTTTATTTTATTTTTTTTAATTTATTTTTTGAATACCAAACCCTTAAATATTATGCATAAGTTCAAATAATTAGGATGTAAAATATTTATTGGGGTAGAATGTGACATCCCAATATTTTTAAATTAAATATATGTAACAAATAATTCAATTCAAAAGAGAATATATCACCATGATGATTAATGATTAATTTATTTTAAATAAATTCAATTTATTGGATAGCATGTGGTGAACACAACATCGGGTTTAAAAGGAAAGTGATTCCTATTGTTCGCATTATTTATTCCAAGGTAGGATTCCTGATCTACCTTGACCTCTTTCTATGGTTTGATAGTAAATGGATAAATATAGTGGATTAATGTGTATAGAGGATCACATTTTGAATACAAATATCTCTTCTAAAATTTATGCACTGGTTATTTTTTCGGAAAAAGAGAATGATGAATATTTTTTGAGGCAAGATTTGGAGAATAATATATGTGTTCTTGTGGTTTCTTTTTAGGAAAGTGAGAATTATGGTATTTCCTAGGTACTTATTGATTGTGTTATGTCCTCCATTGCACCGGTCACATCCCCAGTTCAGGTGGCTGGAGATCTTGTTTCTCTTATTGATGATTCTGTTATAATGGGACTGGTAAATTCTTCTTTCAGGCCAGTTTCTACTTCTCTGGAAGGGGAGATTGGGATCCCTGTTTCTTTTGATGGTAATGATGCACTGGTTGATGAATTTTAGGATCATGTTTTATCTAGTGGGGATGTGTTATTGCAAGATATGGGTGTTCCTGATTCATCCAGAGGTCCTGTTAACATACTCACTGTTGGTGTAAAAAATGGAAAAGGAACCACCAGCAGTTGGGACATAAGTGATCTTTTACAAGGGGCCTGTAGTCCTAAGCAAAAGGATGGAAGGCATCCTAAATTTGGGAAATAGGTAACTGTGGGGTTCAAAAAAAGGGGTAATTACCCCGAGTATAGATTTAAATGAAACTTTTGTTCTGGAATTGCTAGGGACTAGCCAATCATGATACCATGAGGTCCTATAGGCTCTTCATTCTAAAACATAGGCCCTTTCTCTTTGGTTTTTCTGAACCCAAAAGAGATTTCCCCCAATATTTCTAATATTGAAAATTATGTTTTTCAAATTGTGGAATCTAATAGATCTTCATCGAATATTAAATGGAATGAGTTTTGACTCACTGTTCTTTTTCTCATATTTTGAAAATTGTTAATTCTGATCAACATGTCACTTGTTCCTTCAATCTTCAAGGGCATCAGCATTTCTGCTCTTTTATTTATTCCCATAACTGTTATCGGGGTTATAGGAATTTATGGATGGATATTAGTTCTCTCAACTCTTCGATCTCGGGTCAGTGGTCTATTCTTGGTGATTTTCACGCCATAATGAATTATGATGACATGATTGGAGCTATGACTAATGTCATTTCATCAAGTGATTTCAAAACATGTATTGATGATAATGGGTTGATTGAAGTTAATCTTGTTGGGGCTAAGTATACTTGGTACAGGAAAGTTTTGAATAGATTTTTCGCTAGTATAATTGATAGGCCTTTTTTCAGTGAGGCTTGTCTTGATTTTTGGGGTTCTATTTCTTGTATGACTCTTTCTAGAATTAACTCTGATCATCATCCAATTTTGGTTAACCTTGTGAGTATGGATCCCAAAACTACTTTTCATTTTAGATTTAGTAATGCTTGGGTTATTCATCCTGAATTTAGTACTATTTTTGAACGAACTTTGAGTTCTTGGAATGGAATGGTCAAGGATTTTTCTTGTGTTATCAAGCTCAAACTTCTTAAAAGAAATTTGAAATTTAGGAGTAAATTTTATTTCAGTTCCCTTGATTCTAAAATTTCCACTCATGAGGAATCTCTTCAACAAATGCAGGTGCACAACTTTTCAAATGACTTACTTAGTGATGTTTTGGCTGAGACTTAGCTGGTTTCCAAGATTAATAATTTTTTGAATCTCAAAGATGCATTGCAAAGAGTTAATTTTAAGGCTTATTGGTTGATAGATGGGGATAGAAATTATAAATTTTTTAATTATTTTCAGAGAATTAGGAATGTCTCAAGGCCACTCTCTTTGGTTAGAAATAAGAATAATGTCTTCAACAACATAAACGATATTTATGAGCATTTTGTTACTAATTCTTAGGAACTCCTTACCGGTCATGCCCCTCTTGTTGATCCAGTGGAGAGTATTATTCCAACTCTTGTTAATCAAGAGGATAATTCCAACCATACATATATTCCTTTGGAGTTTGAAATCAAGGAAGTGATCTTTAGTCTAATGTCTGAAAGTTATCCTAGTATAGTTGTTTTGGGGAGTTTTTTCTTTAAAACATATTGTGGCGTCATTCATGATGACGCTTGCAGGCTAGTTACTCGTTTTTTAAAGGTGGATCTCTTACTCAGGGCATGGATGCTTAATTCCTTGCCCTCATTCCAAAGATAGATAATTCTAATAAGATTCATTTGTTCAGACCAGTTTCCATGATCAATACAAATTTTAAAATTATTCGAATAATCATTTCCATGAGGTTTTCCTATATTCCCAGTAATATTGTTTCTCCCAATCATTTTGGATTTATTAAGGGGAGGTCTATTCAAGACTTTCTTATTGCTACCTCAGAATGAGTTAACATTCTAAAAAAATCCACAAAGGATGGTAATGTTTCTCTCAAGTTGGATGCCAAGAAAGCTTTTGATACTATAAATTGAAATTTAATTTATAAGGTTCTGCATCTTTTTGGGTTTGATGATGATTTCTTTAATTGTGTTAAAATCATTTTTGAGACTTCTTATATCTCTGTTCTTGTTAATGGTTCCCCTAATGGATATTTTTCTTATTCTAGAGGTGTCAGACAAGGTGACCCTCTCTCGGAGATTATTTTTTCCATTGTGCAGGATTATCTTAGTAGATTACTTTCAATTATGGTTGGCAATGGGAAACTGAAGTCTATCAGTGCTGGTAGAGGTTTTTTAGCTCCCACTCACCTGTTGTATGCTGATGATATTATTATTTTCACTAAAGGGGATAATAATAATATTAAAAATATCAAGAATTCCCTTTTTCATTAAGAAAAAGTATCTGGGTAAGAGATTAGTTGGAATAAGTCCTTTATTTATTTTGGTAGGAAGTTTCTTATTTCTAGGATGACAGGCATAATCAGGGATTTGGGTATTCATGAAGGTTTTTCCCATTACTTATTCTTATGTTCCTATGTTATGGGGGAGGCCTAAATCTTGTTATTTCTTTGATATATGTTGTAAAATCGAAAGGTATCTTGCTACCTGGAAGGGTATGTCATTATCTCTGGCGGGTTGTGTTTTCTTGGTTAGGGCTATAATCATTTCTAAGTTTTTTTATTCATTAATTGTCTATAATTGGCCAGTCTCTCTCATTAAGAACATTAATGTTTCTATTAAAAATTTCATTTAGAGTGGTAATATTTCGGAGAAGAAATTAGTTATGGTTTCTTGGAATAATTCTTGTAAACCGTATGGTGCTGGAGGTCTTGGTATTAAAATTCTTGAGGAGTTTAATGATTCTATATAGGCTTCATTCATTTGGAGTCTTGTCAATAGAAATTCCAAGTCTCTGGACTTTCTTCGTAATAAATTCAAGGATAGGCTCAGGAATGGGGTTTCTAATCATATGGATTATTCAGTTTGGCCTGCTTTTAAATCCATTTTTTCTTTCATTGACTCTCATGCCAGATGGCTTGTTTCAAGGAACTCATCTTTATCCATTTGGAAGGCCAATTTGACTAGCTTTCCCCTAGATGATTCTTTGATGAAAGGTGATTTTAATGTTTATTTGGATGCTAAAATTAAAGATCAGCTTCATAATATGGGGTTCTCCCTAATCATATTTTTACTATTATCAATAGTTACTACTTCCCAAACAGAGAGTATTTTTGGGTTTGGGAACCTGCAATATTTGGCATACTGGATTCTAAAAACTTTTACAGTCATTGTCTATCTTGTAATTTAGGTCATAACTGGACGAGAGATCTTCATATGAGAATTATTAGACCTTCTCAGAAAACATTTTCCTGGAGACTGGCTCATGGAAAGCTTCATACTAATTGTTATCATCAAAAAATGTGGCATATCACTCTATTCTTCATGTGTGTTTTGTCACCAACATAGTGAATATATTGATCATTTATTTCTTAGTTTTTTAATGCCTCTTAAATGTGGAAGGTTGTTTATGACATTTTTGAAATCTCTATGTCTGATATGTCTTTAAATAATCATTTCCATCAAAGCTGTCATTCTATTTCAGTTTCTCCTCAATTGATGGATATTTTTAGTGTCATTGCTAATAAACTCCTTAATTTTATTTGGTTTTCTCATAATAAGGTGTTTCATGATAATTTTTCATTCTCATTATGTGGGGTTTTATCAGCCATTCTTTTTGCTATGCGTAATGTTGATATTCCAAGGAAGAAATTATGCTTCAAATTGGTTCATGATTTGTCGGTTCTGAACCGGATAGGTGTTAAGGGTAATTTTAGGCCTCCGCGTGGTACTTTTGATGTTCTTTGGAAGGATCCTATTTTTGGTTGGTTAAAAGTTAATTCAAACAGTTCCTCTTGGGGTAATCTGGATCTTTCTGGTTATGGTGCTATTTTCAGAAATCATAAAGGGGATGTCTTTGGTTGTTTTCATGGTACTTGTGGATTTTCCGCTTCACTTGCCGCTGAAATGATTGGCATTATCGTTTCTGTGGATCAAGCTGTGAAGTGTGGCTGGGGAAATTTATGGATCGAGAGTGATTCAGCTGTTTTCATTTCTACCATGATCTTGGACGCTAAATAATCGTTGGATTAATTGTTTAGAGACTCTTTTTTAATTGAATTTTATTGTCACTCACATTTATATGGAAGCTAATTCTGTTGCTGATGTCCTAGAAAATAAAGTTGTTGATGGAGTTGATTTTTTTGGGTATGATCATGTTGTTGATGATTTCATTCATTTTCTTAAAAAGTATTGTGACAAGTCTCCCATTTTTAGACTTCTTTATGCGATCTCTTATCTCTTTTTGAGGCTATTTTTTTCATTCTTGTGTTCTACGTTATTTTTTGGGGGTTTGTTTTTTACATTTTATTCTTTAATTGTCTTTCGAATGGTTTGCTTTTATTTTTCTACTGGTATGAAGTAGCAGGCCTTCACTTCTCTGTTTTTTCTCCTCTATTATTTATGTAGATTTTTTAAAGGCTTCTTTCGTGGAGTGTCATCCTAGAGTGGTTTTCTTTGATTTATGTTTTTAGAAGTTCTATTATATCATGGGAGAAGTGCTGATCGGAAGAAGTATTCTAATACCTTTTATGGGGGCTTGTAGGTGTCTTCGTTGATTGATGTCGGAGCCTTTTTTAAGGAAGTGATCATGTTTATACAATGGGTGGATTGATGCCTTCTGTTATGGGATTCCTTATGCAGAAACGTCTGCTTGTCTTCCGAAGCCCACCCTATTTCAATGGGTGTTTATTTCGTTTCCTTTTCACCATATCCATAAATTATGGTTGTTTGGTGTTTCTTGTTTGTTTGTTTTCCTGTATTGTTTCTCTTTTTTATATAATAAAATTCCATATTCAACAATTTTAGTATTATATACATTTTAATCGAATTTAGTTTTAATTATTATATAATTGTTCATAGAAATTTTAATAAAATATGTTGAAAACCCAATTTTCAAACAAAAATATGGATTTAACTATAAACTAAAGTCTACCTCTTGTATTATCTGAATTTCTGAAATTTCATTATACTATTGACGATATACTATTTTATAATTTATAATATTTTCAACATAGTTTTTACAATAATGAAGAATGAAATCATTAATAAAATTATTGAGTCTATGGTTGAAGTGGGTTTATTGCAAGTTAATATGAAAGTATATATTTTTTTTAAAACCAATAACATTTTTAATTCATATTTTTTGGTAATATATCGACCATATCACTAATAATATTTTATAACTATAAATTTGGGTTCCTTCAGGAATGAGAAAAATGCGTGTATAATTCTATATTTTTATAAAATTCAAGGTGTGTCCTCTCCCCACTTATAAAAGGAAGCTAATATATTATAATCTACACCCATAAAAATGTGTATTTTCCAAAAATACAACCAAAGTAAAATTATTAATTACATACCCTAAATATATAATTTATATTTTTTTTTTCATATTTCAATAATCAAATGGTAGTTGTTGTAATCCAAAATAAGTCCATTATAGAAGAGGGAACATCATTAACTTAGTGTTTCATTTTTCCCCTCCACATCCTTCAAATCATATTAAACCATAAGGATATAATACACTCAGAGTACAAAAAGGAAATATATTCTTTAATTCTCTTCGTATGAACTAAAACAGTCTCCAACTCCATCAAATGGGAAACTAAACTATTTATTATGTGTAAAGAGGACTACCACCCCATGAAGTGACATAAATAATTTTCCTTAATCACTTCACATGATATAATATAATGAGTTATGTAATTTTTATATATGATATTTGTGATATAAATATACTTATTATATTATAATATCACATATACCTTATTTATTACAATTTTATAATGATTATATGACAATCTCGTTCATGTGTATTGTATACTACTGACTCACAAAGTGACGTGATACTTTATTCAATTATGCATTAAATGAATGTACCTAAATATTAAATTTTTTATTTATTATATTCATTAACTTTTAATATAACTATACTATAATTCAATAACATTATTTCTTACCTAATCATCGATTAAATAAATAATATCAATATTCATGTGTATAGTGGAGTATCGACTCATTATGTGATGTGAAAGAACTTTTTTACCACATAAGATGGATTGTTGTATAATGTTATTTAAATAGTTAATATCATATTAATGAAAAAATTACCATCCTCAATGGTTAAAAAACCCATACCTAATTTCCATCATTATCATCCAAAAACTGAAACGCTACTCTGGCATATGTGCGTTTTATCGTCTTTATGATTGTAAGGAAGTTCATATTTTAGTACCATATTTCGTTATTGGTGTAAAAATATTAATTTATGAATAAATATGAAAATTATTTCATTGTTTTAATTATTAATAATATTAATTAGTATTCTCATTTACATTATTCAACTTACCAAATTTATTTTTAACATATAATTTGGTTATCATTAAAACATCAAATGAGAAATTATTTGGTTGAGTATATTAATATTACATGGTGAAAATTAAAATAAAATTAATAAAAAACATGGAAAAGGTTATTTTGAGATTATGTATTTATCTTAAGATTATTATTTAGGGGAATAAATTACTCATGTGATGAATTTGTTTCGTGTTAAAGGGATATTTATAACCCACCATTTTATTCAATTTATGCAAATTATTTTCCTAAATAACATTATAAATTGAAAAATGTGTGTAATGGTTAAAAATTCAATATATATTTCACTCATATTTTTGACTATGTTATTATAAATTTCTTTTAAGGTTTAATTCATGACATATTACCATCTATCAAATATGTAATTTTTAGAATCGAATTTTGATTATGTTTTGAGAAATGATTCTATAACCCATTTCATTCCATGGGAAATTCTATTGATTATGACTTATGATTAGTATCATTATGTGGGAAAACTTTTCATGTACATGAATTGAATATTATAGGTGAGACTGAAATTATATTGACCTCTAATTTATTAGTTAATGTTTTTTCATTACGATATGTCATGTATGAGATTAGCAATTGTATATAATCCACTATAGGGCCCTATCTAGAATCTAGTATTTTCTTATAGGTTATGAAAGACATATGTTTTTTTTATTTAATGTTTTTTCCAATTTCCCATAGTTGAAAGGTCTTATTATTCCACGATCATTATGTTATTCATCCACTTGAATATTACACCAAATTCTCTTCTATTATATCATGTTATATATTAGACTCATTTTTATAATACATTATCATGATTATTTCCTAACTAGGATTTTATGATAACCACATTCATTATGACATCCCCATGATATACCACGTTTTTTAAGAGCTAAATTTTATTTTAGGATCTTTCTATTGAGTATAAAATAAAAATTCCATAATTGATTTTTTTTATTATTGATTATAATCCTATTCTTTCTAATACACTCAGAGTTTTCAATCCTTGTTGTGTATTAATGGATTTTAATTTTAAAACTATATCATATTATGTGAAAAGGTATTGAGACACTATACACATTATATATTTTGAACAATTATCCACTACATAAATTTTTATAAAAATGATAGTCATGCTATAAAAAAATGATTTTTTTAATCAATATAAAAGAATTCAATGATATATAAAAGTATAAAATACCACTATAATTTCAAAATCATAAAATTTTTTCAACAGTATTCTGTCACCCATTTCAACACTCCCACACTAAAATACCATTTACCTCTATCGACATAAAAATATAAATAATAATTAAAAAATAATCAAGTGATGATGAATCTGTGAAGCGAAGATTATTGATTACCAAAATTTTATATTCGAATAGGGATTATACAAAATAATATTTTACTACCATCACATCAATCTCACTTCATATAAACATATCCACTACATACAATAACCTCTCAAACAGAAAAACTGAATGAAACAAAATCAATATGGTACCTAATATAGATACAATGGACTCAAACTCATGTTAAGATGGATATGTGAATCAACAAATACACCCATAAACACAGAGAAAATCCGCTCTACTACCCATATATTTGGGATATGTGGATGGGTGGAATATGAGTGAGTATCCATTGATATTTTAGGAATATATATAATGGTCAAAAATATTTATGGACCATTTGTTTTTTTATTTGTGAGATTGATTAGTTAAACATCCATTTAATTTTATTGTGTTGTGGTAGAATAACCTTTGTAGTTTCGTGAAAGTAGTTCGACATCTGAATATTAAACATTTATACATATACAATTTACATTATTCATGACTTATTTTTTGTTAATAAATACCTCTTGAATCAGGAAAGACATATGTTACTAAGACCCTTGGATGAGGGGAGCCCCATGATCCTTGAATTATTTGGAATTTTCTAATGGTAATAGGTGGCATATGAAATTGATGGGATTTTTTTGTTAATTATTAGTTTTATATTATATTACTCATACAATTGTGACAATAATTATTAAAACTTTACCTCATCATGCATATGTGAGGAGGGATTTTGATATATTCTTATCTACCAAACTGTCATTCTGTAAGGATAAATGGAATCTTTAGTGTTGCAATTATGGAGATATATATGGTAATTAATATGGTGGGGTAACAACCATAATCTCTTGAAATATAAGACTTTATTGATAATAATACTTTTAATTATTGAATTAGTTTTTGGGTTGCCATTGTGGGGTTTGTTGTAATTAATAGATGAAAAGTCTATTTTATCTGATCCTATGAAAAAACCATATTGAAAATATAACAAGAATATAGAAGGATTATGATTCTCAGTATCAATATATGGATTCTATGGGATGGTCAAAAGGTGATTCATTAGTTTACCATTTCTGAAGACATGTTTTGTGGTGCCTTCCATGGTTCATGTTTTTGTTCTGATAGAGAACAATTTTCAGGATTCAATGATAGAATCCCAACATAAGGACATGTTTTTGGGGGTAAAACATGTGAACCAAAATTTTGAATACATGTTTTAATGGTTGAATACAATAATTAATGTGATAAAGTCACTTTATTTGTATAATTTCTTATACAATCTTGAGGATATGGTTACATGGATCTTGAACATCTTTTCAGGTATCATGGAATGATTTTATTGCATATACATGGACTTTTGGTGATTGGTCATCATATATTTGTAGTATTTGTGAGAAAATGAATAGTAATATAATTTTATTGTAATTAGAGGAATGTTGTGGTGCCAACTATTTTATGAGTCTTTTCATGGTTTGGGAACAATAGAATTGAACCCATTTCGAGCAGTTGGTTGGACCATGAGGGTTGTTTTTTGATATGCGACCTTCATGGTGGGGAATATTTTGGGATAAAAGTGGTCATGAAAATTTTCATTTAAATGTGCGGAGCACCATTATCCTACATATGGAATTACTATTGTGATAGTGGTGTTTTGTAAATATATTGTTTTTAGAAGCTCCATAATGGGGTTTCGTGATGGCTACAAGTGGTGTTTTGGGATTTGGTGGATAAAACACATACTTTTTGAGATAAAAATGGATTATATATCTAAATTAGAGATAATAACTAGTAAAATAAGTTTTTTAGAACCCCATATAGGTTTGGATATTCAATTCAATTCTCAATGATGCCCAATTTGTATGTTTATTTTTAATGTGGGGAGATTATAATTTGTCATATACAAATTGGTTGTGGATTCATTGTGAATTTTGATTTTCTCCAATAAGGGATGGGAAATTTAGAAATACAAGATTATAATAAATAATTCAAGTTTATTAACATCCAAATGTGTGGTTTAACAAAAGGTTATGTTCCAGAGGAGGTCTCAGGTATTCGGGTGAACACTAGCGAAAAAATTGTTGAACATCGATGATGAAAACACAACCATAAATTCATTCCAATTATGAATACCATTAAATATTTGAATGGATTTAATTGGGTGATTAATGGGGAATCTAAATATGTTAATGTGGATAGAGGGACACCGAGGAATTCATGATGAGAATCTGGTTCACTACAAGCATCATGGGGTGTTATCTTACTAAAATTTTATAATTGGGATTTCGCCATTGTTTCTTTGGGAATAAATCTGTTTGTGTGGGTGTTTTCACTAAAAAAACCAACCCATATGTTCATCTCAAATCAAGATAATATTTTTACTGATTGAAGGAAGTTTTATGGTAAGGTCTTGACCATCTCTCATTCTATATAATTCATTCAACATAATTCCTTTTATCAAAATATTATATTTTAGGAAACAATGGCAATTCAACTTTTGTATTGTTAATTCTCCCATTTCTAATATACATTCCCTATATCCTAGAAATATGGTATCCTGGTTGGATTTCTATATACATTTTCTTGTTTTCCCACTGACGTATAACTCTATTTAAATCATTCAAATGGGTTTAAGTAAATTTATATTTTCTTCCAAATGAGTTGTCCTTATAGTTTGGGATTTTCTTCCACCTATATATGGTTGTGAATATTGGGTAGAATATTCCCTTTTTATAATGGTTTTGATGTTGTTGATTAACCTAATTTCTATATTATCTCTATGTCAAAATTAAATTATATTAAGTTATACACTTTATCTATAATAATTCACTAATTATTGTTTTATGGAATGATTTTTGGATATAAATTGTTTATATTAGTTTATAGGATCAAATACAAGGATGAACGAGCTTGGGGGCATGGATTATATTTATGAACTTTATTGAAAATTTTGAAAATTACTACCTTTGAGGAATTTGTCATTGGATTCATTCCATGTTTTAATTGTAATGGTTTTATGATGCAATTTGATGTTCGAAATAATCCAATATTGTTGTTTAACAAATTAAATTTATGTGAAGATGTGTATTTATTTAATTGAAATTCAGGATGGAATGGTAATCTCTGAGGGTCATTAATAACCCCAAATTTCATGCAATAAAAATTTTCCACTGATGGATGATGATGATAACATAAGACTATGGGTAGAAAAATAAATCTTGTGATGCGAGGATAATATATTTTAAACACCTTTATTAAATTATTTAATGCCATGGTTCATTATTAATGATCATTTAATGAATGGGTATGAATTTATTAAGTTAAAATCATGTTTGAATACCCTTATACAGATTCTCATTTACGATCATAGATTTACCTCTCTTATGTTTTCCCATATTAAGCATCTGGACCCTACATTTGTTATGTTTCATTTCCCCATGATATGATGTATGGGTTGATATAGGATATGTCTAATATGTATAATATTTTATTATAATATGTTTTTAATTTTAAATATATTTCATTAAATATTTTTTTAAGGATATTGTTTCTAGAGACATTATACGTTTAGGGCACCCGAGCATGTATTATTCTGAGATTTATTAAATCTTGGACTAAAATTTTGTAATATTTGTCTTTGAAAAAATAAGTGACCACACCAAAAAAATCATACCAAACACACATTGACACACAAAGATATATATATATATATTGAACCTACAAACGACAATAAAATAGAATAACCTCATATTATTTAAAGTTTCACTATTAATCACATCCACTTCATCCAAAGCATGAATAGACATTATCCAAAAGGAATAATGGTAGAGTGTGAGTAGTTTTCCATCTCCATCACAGACAATATAACAGTTAAATAGTTTAAAATTAATATATGAAAAAAAATTAAAATAATATATATTGACACCACAATGATTTTAAATATAATTTTATTAAATAAATTCAAACTCTTTAATATCTTATGCTGCACACAACATCAGTTCTAAAAAAATTGATCACCTCTTAAAAAGTTGTTTTCTATACAAGAAAATTATACCAAACTGATAAATTTTTATAAATAAATATAAATAAATAAATTACAAAAACAATGTTTTAAAAATGTATAATATCATTTCAATTGTTATCAATTGATTTGAAATAAAATAAGAACCATTTGAAAGGGATATATATTATTATTTAAAAATAGTATCATTCTTAAAGGAACATTAATTAATTTTTAATAAGATAATTAAATATTAAATTATTCCAAGTTCAGTATATTTAATTTAAAATAATTACAAAATTTTATAATTATACATATAACAATTATGTTCATGTGAAAATTATAAATTTTTTTGAGGATATTAATTTTTTGATAAATATTGAAATGTATTGAATTTTATTTATATCATCCTTTTCATTTAAATTAATTAAAGAAAATAATTATAATATAAATTTTATTTAAGGTAATACTAGTAAAATAATATTAAAATATAAGTAAATCTAATCATGGGAATAAATTTTTTTTAACTTTTGATATAAAATCATTATAACCTTTTTAAAGTTTTTGAATGGAAAACTAATTTTTTTGATATGTTTCCCCTTTATATTTTGAATAAAATTCATCCACATAGTTGAAGAGTATTTATAGAATATTATTTTCTATTTTTAATATTCATGATTTATATTATGTAATTTAATAAATTTATTTTATTATAATATTAAATAATGAAATAATTAATAATTATTTCTCGTGGTAAGATAAATATGTGTTTCACATGGGGTAAAACATCAAAAAGGGATAAAATTACCAAAAACAACTATTTTTTCAACTATGTGGTAATATAATTATGATATATATTATAAGGAATTAAAATGTTACATTTCAAAGCATTTTTCGCTAGAAAAACATTAATATAATTTATTCTTTTATAAAATTTCTAGTGTGTCTTCTCCGCCAACTTATAAAAGGCCACACCCCCCAACTGACATTAAAAAAAGATTATCAACCAAAAAAACCCCAATTATTCAATTAATTCAAAAAATGAGGCATATAATCTTGTGTTTTTTTAATTTAGACAACACATAAATACTATTTTTGGAAACCAAGATATTTTGTGCAAAGAGGATGTAACATTCATAATCGAGTGTTTTAATTTCATTCATCCTTCACCACCATAAAATATATATTTATATGAAGATATAATATTACCAATATATTCTTTATAAAATAATATTTATACGTTAATTGCATCATCTATAACAATCTCCCCCTCCATAAAAAGTGAAAATAAATTTTCGGTTGTGTCTACATAGGACTACCGACTCGCGAAATGATGTTACTTGATTTCTATTATTTTTTTATCGCATAAGTACATAATAAATTTTGAAAATTGATATATTATATTTTTAATATAAATATAATTATGTTATTATATTATAATATATATATACCCTTTTCGTTTTCATTCCATTGGGAATATGATAATGTTTTATGTGTGTACGGTGGGCTATCGTCTAACGATGTGATGTGATTCATTTTTCACATAAAATTTACAGGAATGTTAGTAAGCATTAATTTCATGTTTATTTATTATATTAATTAAATATTATTCATTCTGGACATGAATTAAATATTATATTCTATTATATTACATTACATTTAATAAATGATATCTATATTCATGTGTACATAATATGTTTGGCCTACCATATCCATAATTGTAAAATAGGTAATTTTTCCTAACCATTTTTATGGTATCTTTAGAAATAAAAATTTATGTATAAAAATGATTTTTTTTCAATTATTCCTTTCATTATTTGTTTAATTAGTAATATATTTGATCATAGTCAACATAAAAAATTGATTTTGGGCATAATAAATTATTATATTTAAATCAACCAATGTAAAATTAATTTGTTCTATAAATCTATATTACATGGTAATAATTAAAATTAATGGAATTGTAAAAATGGAAAAAATTTATTACCAAGTAAAAGAATTACATATGTTTATTATCCTAGGATAAAAAGAGTGATTATGAAAAATTGGTCTCGAGTTAAGGGATCTTTCTAACCCACCCCTATCATTGGGTTATGACCATTTTCTATCTAGCTCACTTTGTCTTCCATTAATGTTATATAATGCATATAAATTATGAAAATATTTCTCTCATAGGTATAAAAATATTAATATCCCTACATGGGATATATTAAAAAATGAATTATCAGTATCACTCAAATTATATCTCGATGGAATTTATTTTGATTATGTTTTGAGACATGATTATTCAATCTATTTATTTCAATGGGTAATTCATTTTATTATGAATTATAGTCAATATCATAACATGGAACACATATTAATTTAATTGAGAGAAATGTAAAGGGATTGCCTATAATTATATATCACTCTAAATTATTGGGTAATGATCAAATCTCATTTGAAATTGATTATGGGATTGTATAGTAAGAATAATTTATTATGGGACTCTATCCACCATGTGTTGTTACCCTGGAAGCTTTTCCTGGCTTAAGTTTATCTCATGTTTTATGTTTCTCCCAATTTCCAATTTTCTTGAAAACGTTTTACACTATTCACATTATGTTTTACTTCTACTTGATTAAACATTTACGTTATATTTTAGGATATCATGATATAAAACTAACTCCAATGTTATGATTCCTTATCATGTTTATTCATAAATTATGATTTTTGATACACCCTTTATTTCTTTATTTCGCAGGCCTCTAATATTGTTTTAGAAGAACAAATGGTTTTTTTGAGCTCACTATTGAGAATTAAATATCGATTAACTATTTATGATTTCATTTATATATTATGACAAAATTCATAAAAATAAAACAGTTTTATTATCTTTCTGGTTTATTAAATGATTTTTATGCTAAAAATAATTTCATATAATCTACAGAAGGTATTGAATTCAATATTTGGAATTAGAGAAAAGTATCATATAAAAATTAGATGAAAAAATAAAAATTTTGTAAGTACACAATGATTTTATATATATATTTATATAGATACGACTATGTAAATCCAAATACTATATATTTTTGGAGACTTATAGAGTGAGTGGAATCCACGAAATTTCATTCACATTTTACAATAGAGGTAGACATTGTTCTGAAAAATATTTACCTAGGGGTACAAACTCTAAAAAGGTATGTTTGTCTTGACAAGAGAAAAAAAATTGTAAGAAAATGTTCATTACTATACACACAGTTTCACACTCCTTGAGGATAAGCTTTAAAATTTCAGAAACTCTATATGAAAAATCCTAAATAATTTGAAAATATGATGATCATGAATGACTCTGTATAAAAATACAATGATCATTATATATGAATCAAATAAATATTATTTCATTATTATCTGGTTTCCCATTACGAAACTTTTTTGACACTATGAATTATGTTTTTATCCAATTTCCAGAACCAAAAGGAACCGAGTTAATAAAGAAACTGATAGAAATTCTATTTCTGAGCATCCAATTGGTATTATGATTGGATTGAATGATATTTTCATTATCCTTAATCAATTATCATGAAATATGATTAATAAAATGTTCCATAAGATCATTAAGACTCATTTCATAATAGAAGAATATATTTTGCTGAGGTCTCTATTTGTGGAGACTATGCGGAAAGAATATTTAGTTTCATATATGTCTAGAATGTGGAAAGAATCATCAATTTGATTTTATTAATTGAACATGAAGTTGTTTTGAGAGTGTGAAGGAATGAAACAATGTATTTAATTTCCGATGAAAAATGAAAAACCCATTAATGAAATTTCATAAATTAGTTATCTCTCTATGATATCACTATTGATTGAATACCATAAATTTTGAATGATTGGACATTATGAAAATATATTTCCAACGTGGAAAATTAAGGAAGGGGATTAAAATGTATTTAAGAGTAATCTTTTTTCAACAGATAATGAAGATAATTGAAATGATATCTGAATGTATAGAGTTATATAGGAATAAGGTGATGAAGTCTATTTAATGTTTTATTAAGGAGGTGGAATGATTGAAATGATTTTGTACTATAATTCAAGATTTATAGAAATCTTGATATATATATATATTTATTGTTCTATAGATTTTTTCAATATATATTTTCAAGAGTATGTTGAATTTTACAAAAAAAGTAATTTTAAATTTCATTATAATAGGTTCTTTATGTAAAAAATATTAATTTAGGAAATGAAAATCTTGTAGATATAATTAATTTTCAGGTAATATGTTTTTTTTGTAGAATAATGAGATGAATTGAAAAACAAAGTGGCTAAAAAATGTTATTTTGTGAATAATTATATTTTTATTATGAACATCATATTATATATAATGTTATAGGATCATGAAAATTTATAAATGTTACAATCACATATGTATTCCGTTGTTTTTGAGAAAATGACAACCTACGAACCATTTAATGACCCACCACATTTGGCATGGTTGTGGTACTTGAACACACAACTAAAAGGGTGATAACAGTTTATCACCTACCATTGACGACATGATATACTGGTATGTATAACAATTTTTCACATAAATAGTTCTAGGGTTAAATTTTTAGTTGAATTTGGAAAAAATATATTATAGGTGTAACACCCTGAGCTTCCACGATACGCTTCTCATTCAATAATGCAATAGTTTGCATTGTACGCAACTTTGAGTTCTAAAACACCACGACTAATCAAAGTAGCTGTTATGAATAGTAATAACCACTTTTTAAAATTATAGAAATTTTATATTTCAAAATGGACTTCATTTTTGGATTCGGAATATCGAAATTAGCCTATGTTGAATTTTTGGTATTTTTCTGAGAACTTCTAATTTTTTATGAATAGTGAAAAATACTTAAAACAACTTTTTAATCAAAATAATTTATTGTGATAAATTATACTATTTAGTGGTTTTAAGGTATAATTAGAATATATTTTTACCATTTTATCTAATGGTGGTCATTAGAATTAATTTAACATTGAAATTGGACATAAACAATTGTCAATATTTTGATATAAATTGTTTCTTAAAAACACGCTATTTGTCGTAACAGCGGGAATTAATTATAAAATTCATTATTGAAACTTATATGTTTGGAATTTTGTAAAATAGACATCATTTTTTAATTCGGAATATCAATTATATCTTAGGGGGAAATTTTGGCCTTGTTCTGGAAAACATCAATTTTTGATGAATAGTGAAACCATTAAGGGGTAGTTAAATAACTGATTTTTTGTTTAAATGAAATATTACCACATCTGTGATTTTATTTTCAAAAATCCGACATACATGGTTGTCATTAAGAAGTAAATTTTGGTTCAATGAGATTAAAATAATTTTTTTGGTGAATAGTAACTTTTAAGTTCTTAATCGCGAGTAGAGTTAATTAGTGTAGTTTAAGGTACAAATAATGTTTTAATAATATGAGATGAGCATGAAACTTGTCCTACTCCTATTTTATGAGTCATGGCCGACCAATACAACCCATGGGTCAACTTGGGGACCCCATGGAGCCACTTTAGTTGGAAAATGACATTAATATATATTTATTTAATGTTAAAATTAAATTGACACAAACATAAGTTATTTTACTAAAACAGTTTTTAAGTGGGGTTACACAAGTCTGAATTTTGACTATAAATATTCATTAGAAAGATAAAAAGATTTCCTACATCATAGTATTTTTTTATAATTTTTAGACATTAAATAAATTAAAATATTTATGACATCATTATGATGCATCGATGACCTCATTATTTAACGATTTTAATAAAATGAAAAGATAATGTAAAATCCGAAGTCTACACATGTCCAAAGACTATTGGATGGGTATATTTAGAACCCTTATCACCTTATCCACGAATTATATAAGTGTGGGACCTTTAGAATCCCAAAAGCACTGTGTAATAATGTAACATTTCAATCTTTCCAAAAGAGCCCCTCCTCTCCACTTATAAAATGCCCCAACCTCTCCCACCTTATTCACACCTTCAAGCCATTTGGATCGGCCAAACTCTGCCCAAATACTTTCCCAACATCCCCCTCCTACTCCTAGAATCCTCACTTTGGGAAGAACTCTTCCCAAGGAAGCCTTTGGCTCAAATCAAAAAGAGTTACCCGATTTTGAGGTAATGTCTTCTCTAATGTTGTTTTGTTTTATTTTTCTTCTCCAACCCCCTAAACTCTTTTTATTAATTTCTTTTGTAACAACACCAGTATACTAAATATACTAGGATGTTTTTATAAGAAGGATTCGAGCTACACTTACACACACCTACATCTAATGGTTAAAGAACATACGGTTTCTGTGGATGGCGAATTTCTGCCTCACGAAACGATGATTGTTCAACACTCATATAACACCTTCAAAGGTAGACATTAAGATGTCACTATATTTATATATGATATAAAATATGTTTATGTTTTACTTATGCTTCTGTATTTCTCATTTATGGCATACTTTATGATTTCCATTATGGGTAAAACGTGATAATTTCATTTTAGGAAGTGCGGACTACCGTCCCCTCAAAGTGATTTGAATCGTTAATGCCATATGTGGGATGTATAAAGGATGGATTAAATGTTATTATACACTATATTATACTGTAATTATATTATAAATTTATATCATTATGATTTCATTCCATTATATATGAAATAGAAATGAAAGTAGCGTTTATGCGTACGTACGGCTTACCGTCTCCATGAACGATGCATTTCATTTCTTACCTCTAAATTTTACGTGACATTATGAATGAATGTATATACTGTATATATATGATATATATGATATCTACATCATGAATATAATTCTGGATATAATGGATATTTCATCACATGAACAAGTTGTAATTATAAGAAGTTTATTTTTGACTCAAGTACCAAGGATCGACAAAACGACCGTTATTAACTTAAATAACTAAATAATGTTCATAACATGGTAATAAGGGATATAAAAGGAATAATGAATATGAAAAAGGTTCTTAAGTAAATATAAATTA
Organism: Viscum album; assembly: GCA_963277665.1. Taxonomy (NCBI): domain Eukaryota; kingdom Viridiplantae; phylum Streptophyta; class Magnoliopsida; order Santalales; family Viscaceae; genus Viscum; species Viscum album. Next base: position 1,386,697,176 of record OY728126.1, on the reverse strand, counting down.
ACTCTAGTTTATTATTCATGAGGTTAAAGAACAGTCGAGTTAGGACAAGATGCAAGGTAAGGGAACTTCTTAACCCAACTTCCATTCTTTGGGTTAATCTCATACTTTCAAATTATGTCATGAAATTATTATGTCCTATCTTGTATTTGTACTTTCTTTATGTGTACTTATAGTGAATACACATAATAGATCTATTATATTTTAAAAAATGATCTTTTTAAGGGCTTAGTCTCAATCTCCTTTCATTGAGGCATATTTGGTTTTATACATAATTTCTTTTATACGGTGTATAAACCCCTTTGACTTATACGTTTATTCAAAGGGAATCTTTTTTATACGAAGCGTTTACTAAACGACAAAAGGGAATTTTTTTGTCGTACGTATGCGGCGACAACGACTTCTCTGCCACCGTGACCACTATTTGTGTTTCGGCTTCCTCTACAAGCCATAACATTTTTTAAAAGAAAAATAAATACCATGTTTTACTTTTCTTTTATTTTGGTATTGAAAATGGTTTTGAAAGTGTTTTTATTATATCAATATGTTGTATTGTTATCTTTTGATTGAAATTTTGAAATGTTATGTTTCCTTTATGCATGTTTTATGTGATACGATTATGTTATGGTTTATGAAATGTTTAAACCTATTCATTTGAGGAATGCATTGGACTTAATAAGTGACGGGTGGAGCCCGCTATAGCTCCTCGATGCATCGGAAGGTCTCATGAGACAAACTAGTGTCTTGGCACAAGGCCTTGACAAAATCTTATTTGTGGTCTTGGCACGAGGCCTTGACTACATGGTTATGATAGTCTGGCATTATGCATTCCATCATTATGAAAGTGGTTATTGATATTGCATGTGATTATTCGACCAGTAGAATATCCATGTGAAGAAGTAAATGGAATTATCTCATTTTACTTTTTCCATATTATGTTGAAGTTCAAGTTTAAAAGGCTTTTGTTGTAGTTATACATTGGCTTAAATGTTAATGTTTATTTATGAAAGCTTCCGCTATATTGTTAACCTTACTGAGTATCTGAGCTCACCCCTTTCAATGTTTTAATATTTTTCCAGGATGTGAAGAAGTATTTTATGAATGACCTGCAGGGGTAGTCATAAAGGGATATGACTGTGAACTATGAAGACCATGTTATTGTAGTTTGTTTACTTTTTGATGTAATGAAAGACTTGTGAATGTATCTAGTGTTTCCAAGGCTACTAAACTAATCGGTCTTTTGAGACTTGATCTTTTGTGATCATGCCAATGTTACGAAGTAATGCACCGACTCTGGGTAGCTGGGGTCGGGGCGTTACAGTTGGTATCAGAGGCAGTTTAGTACTAACCTTGGAAGCTAGATTTAGATAAACTCTGATTAGAGCACATAGCCCAATTATAGACTTTGAGGATTAGTATATGAGAACTTCCTAGAATTTTGGTATTATAGTGATTTTTTGAGTTTTCCGAGAAATACATCCCTGTCTGGATACAAGCAGGTCGAGGCGGCTCTGGAACAGATGTACCTAGGTGTAAAACCCGAAAACACCGCTTTGAGCTAGACTCGAATTGGAACTGGTGCACGACAACGGGCCTTGCTGCACTCTTGGTTATGACACTCCAGGGGGATATGCTTTGGATAATTGTCATTTTCTTTATAAACCACTATGAAGGGTTATGAGTATATACTTCCTCAAAGAAAACATTTTTATGGATTATATCCATAAATAGTTCAATTTATGTTAAGTATCTTACAAGTATGGAATTATGTATTTTGATTTATAAACTAATATAGTTTATGCCATTGTTTAGAAATGGCTCCTGGTGGAAGGAATAGAAACCGTATCAGTGCACGCACTCCGTGTAGGGATTTCCCTCCTGCTCAAGATAATTATTGTGGATCTGGAGAAACAACTGGTGCTGTTCAACTTTTTACCATACTGGGACAACTCACTCAAGTTATGAATAATAACCTTACTCGTATGGATCACCCAGATCCACAAGGTAGAGGATCAATGTTAGACCGCTTCATGAGGCAACAACCACCAACCTTCAATGGGAGTAAAAATCCTATAGTAGCTGAGCAATGGATAAATTCCTTAGAGAAAATATTCCATGCCTTGGGGAGTAGTGAAAGGGTGAAGGTTGTCATGGCAGTTTACCACCTCACTGGAGATGCTGATCAGTGGTGGTCGCTGATTCAAAACACAAAGGAATATGATGACGTATCGAATATGGAATGGAGGGAGTTCAAAGAGCTTTTCTTAGGAAAATACTTTCCTCGTGACCATCGAGCAGATATGGAAAGGCAATTTCCGAGTCTGAGGCAGAAGGAGGATGAGAATGTCGCAAAGTATGAGGCTAACATTACAAGGTTAGCGAGGCATGCTGCCGATTATATACGTAACCCAAGGAGTAAGATTGATTGTTTCTTTGATGGGTTAAAACCATTTCTCCGTCGATCTTTAGTATCACAATCCTTATCATCATACGAAGATATTGTCTCATGTGCTATCAAGACAGAAAAGGAATTCTCTAAGTCTTATGACAACAAAGTAAAGCAAGAGAATAAGAGAACGGTGGAACAAGAGACAGATAAAGGGAAAAAGGGAAAGAAGGATTTTCCATTATGTGATAATTGTGGGAAGAATCATCCTGGTACTTGTCTAAAAGGAATGGGAGTTTGTTATAAATGTGGTGAAAAGGGTCACCAGGCTCATGATTGCAAGGGAAAGAAAGAGGCTGTCAAAGTTGAATACTACAATTGTAGGGAAATTGGGCATTATGAAAATGAATGTCCTAAGCGTCAAGGAAACTTACCTCAGAAAAGGCCAAGGGATCAAGGCCAATCTTATGCTGTGACTACAGTTGAATCAGAATAATTAATGTATTGGTGCTTTTGGACTCAAGGATTATATTCTGGTTATAAGAATAATGTGATATATATAAAGATTGTACTAAAGTACTTTTTGATTTCAGTAAGGTTTTAATGTGACTAAGGTAATCATATTTTTATTATGTGACAATAAGAGAAACTTTTCTTTGTTTGGGGAATCTGATGTTACAATTGATTTTGTAATTTAGAGACCTTTTAGAGAAAGTCTGGACAGAGGTATTTTTGGATAACTACAATGGTTGGAGTGTATTAAGTTGATCATTGGATAGTATTGTTTAAGGTTAAAAAATTTATGAAGATTATTTTTGGAATATTATGATACTATAGTTTTAGGAAAAGGACAACCTTCAGGGTGGGGAATAACCCGTCGCGTCGGACAAAGCTGCAGGAATCGAACCCACAACCATAGTGCGACAAGCATTTATTTCCTACCACTAGCCTACAGGAAGTCCCTGGTTATTACAAAATAGTTTTACTAATCTAAATGGTATGTGATAACATTTGGAACCTTATACAATTAGGATAAATAGAATATTTTTGAGTTCCATTACCATTTAGAGTAAAAGTAGGGTTTGTGGTAAAAATTTATTAATGAATGAAATTATACATAACAAGTATGTATATTCCATTACGTTCATAGTAAATCTCCTAAATAAATTCCTCAACATTATAAAAGGTAACTTAAAACAAAAATTTTGTCGGTTAACTTTTCCAACTGGGGATTCAATGACCATTTAACCAATCACAAGTTTGTGATTTTCATGTGGTTAAACATTCTCCTAATACTGTTTTCTATAACTCTCCATCCGACCTTGATGGTTTGTTTCTCCTCCATATCCATATTTTCATAGAATCATAGAATGGGCTATATCGGGTGACCTTTTTACTTATCTTTCTTTCTTTTAATGTTATATATTTATTAACCTTATTTCCGATGTGGGTTTTCCTCAAAGGTATTTTCTCTTTTCAACCTTTTATTTTCAAAGAAAAATTTAAAATTGCAAGGACGCAATTTATTGAAGGAGGGGAGAATGTAACACCCCAAGCTTCCACGATATGCTTCTAATTCAATAATGCAATAGCTTGCATTGTACGCATCTTTGAGTTCTAAAACACCGCGACTAATCAATGTAGCCGTTATGAATAGTAATAACCACTTTTTAAAATTATAGAAATTTTATATTTCAAAATGGACTTCATTTTTGGATTCGGAATATCAAAATTAGCCTATGTTGAATTTTTGGTATTTTTCTGAGAACTTCTAATTTTTTATGAATAGTGAAAAATACTTAAAACAAATTTTTAATCAAAATAATTTATTGTGTTAAATAATACTATTTAGTGGTTTTATGGTATAATTATAATATATTTTTACCATTTTATCCAATGGTGGTCATTAGAATTAATTTAACATAGAAATTGGACATAAACAATTGCCAATCTTTTGATATAAATTGTTTCTTAAAAACACGCTATTTGTCGTAACATCGGGAATTAATTATAAAATTAATTAATGCAACTTATATTTTTGGAATTTTGTAAAATAGGCATCATTTTTGAATTCGGAATATCAATTATATCTTAGGGTGAAATTTTGTCCTTGTTCTGAAAAACTTCAATTTTTGATGAATAGTGAAACCATTAAGGGGTGGTTAAATAACTGATTTTTCGTTTAAATGAAATATTACCACTTCTGTGATTTTATTTTCAAAAATCCGACATACATGGTTGTCATTAAGAAGTAAAATGTGGTTCAATGAGATTAAAATAATTTTTTTGTGAATAGTAACTTTTAAGTTCTTAATCGCGATTAGAGGTAATTAGTGTAGTTTAAGGTACAAATAATGTTTTAATAATATGAGATGAGCATGAAACTTGTCCTACTCCTATTGGATGAGTCATGGTCGACCAAGACAACCCATGGGTCAACTTGGGGACCCCATGGAGCCACTTTAGTTGGAAAATGACATTAATATATATTTATTTAATGTTAAAATTAAATTGACACAAACATGAGTTATTTTACTAAAACAGTTTTTAAGTGGGGTTACACAAGTCCGAATTTTGACTATAAATATTCATTAGAAATATAAAAAGATTTCCTACATCATAGTATTTTTTTTATAATTTTTAGACATTAAATAAATTAAATTATTTATGACATCATTATGATGCAGCGATTACCTCATTATTTAACGATTTTAATAAAATGAAATGATAATGTAAATTCCAAGGCTTACACTTGTCCAAAAACTATTAGATGGGTATATTTCGAACCCTTATCACCTTATCCACGAATTATATAAGTGTGGGACCTTTATAATCTGAAAAGCATTGTGTAATAATGTAACATTTCAATCTTTCCAAAAGAGCCCCTCCTCTCCACTTATAAAAGGCCCTCACCTCTCCCACCTTATTCACACCATCAAGCCATTTGGCTCGGCCAACCTCTGCCCAAATACTCTCCCAACTTCCCCCTCCTACTCCTAGAAGCCTCACTTTGGGCAGAACTCTTCCCAAGGAATCCTTTGGCTCAAATCAAAAAGAGTTACCCGATTTTGAGGTAATGTCTTCTCTAATGTTGTTTTGTTTTATTTTTCTTCTCCAACCCCCTAAACTCTTTTTATTAATTTCTTTTGTAACAACACCAGTATCCTCAATATACTAGTATGTTTTTATAAGAAGGATTCGAGATACACTTACACACACCTACATCTAACGGTTAAAGAACATACGGTTTCTGTGGATGGCGAATTTCTGTCTCACGAAACGATGATTGTTCAACACTCATATAACACCTTCAAAGGTGGCCATTAATATGTAACTATATATATATATGATATAAAATATGTTTATGTTTTACTTATGCTTCGGTATTTCTCATTTATGGCATACTCTATTATTTCCATTATGGGTAAAACGCGATAATTTCATTTTAGGAAGTGCGGACTACCGCCCCCTCAAAGTGATTTAAATCGTTAATGCCATATTTGGGATGTATAAAGGATGGATTCAATGGTATTATACACTATATTATACTGTAATTATATTATAAATTTATATCATTATGATTTCATTCCATTAAATATGAAATATAAATGAAAGTAGCGTTCATGCGTATGTACGGCTTACCGTCTCCATGAAAGGTGCATTTCATTTCTTACCTCTAAATGTTACGTGACATTATGAATGAATGTATATACTGTATATATATGATATATATGATATCTACATCATGAATATAATTCTAGATATAATGGATATTTCACCACATGAACAAGTTGTAATTATAATAAGTTTATTTTTGACTCAAGTACCAAAGATCGACAAAACGACCGTTATTAACTTAAATAATTAAATAATGTTTATAACATGGTAATAAGGGATATAAAAGGAATAATGAACATGAAAAATGTTCTTAAGTAAAGATAAATTAACTCTAATTTATTATTCAGGAGGTTAAAGAATGGTCAAGTCAGGACAAGACGCAAGGTAAGGGAACTTCTTAACCCAACTTCCATTCTTTGGGTTAATCTCATACTTTCAAATTATGTCATGATATTATTATGTCCTATCTTGTATTTGTACTTTATTTATGTTTACTTATAGTTAATACACATAATAGATCTATTATATTTTAAAAAATGATCTTTTTAAGGACTCCGTCTCAATCTCCTTTCATTGAGGCATATTTGGTTTTATACATAATTTCTTTTATATGGGGTATAAACCCCATTGAATTATACGTTTATTCAAAAGGAATCTTTTTTATACGAATCATTTACTAAACGACAAAAGGGAATGTTTTTGACGTATGTATGTGGCGACAACGACTTCTCTACCGCCGTGACCACTATTTGAGTTTCGGCTTCCTCTACAAGCCATACCTTTTTTAAAAGAAAAATAAATACCATGTTTTAATTTTCTTTTATTTTGGTATTGAAAATGGTTTTGAAAGAGTTTTTATTATATCAATGTGTTTTATTGTTATCTTGTGATTGAAATTTGGAAATGTTATGTTTCCATTATGCATGTTTTATGTGATACGATTATGTTATGGTTTATGAAATGGTTAAACCTATTCATATGAGGAATGTATTGGACTTAATAAGTGACGGGTGGAGCCTGCTATAGCTCCTCGATGCATCGGCAGGTCTCATGAGACAAACTAGTGTCTTGGCATGAGGCCTTGACAAAATCTTATTTGTGGTCTTGGCACGAGGCCTTAACTACGTGGTTATGATAGTCTGGCATTATGCATTCCATCATTATGAAAGTGGTTATTGATATTGCATGTGATTATTCGACTAGTAGAATATCCATGTGAAGAAGTAAATGGAATTATCTCATTTTACTTTTTCCATATTATGTTGAAGTTCAAGTTTAAAAGGCTATTGTTTTAGTTATACATTTCCTTAAATGTTAATGTTTATGTATGAAAGCTTCCGCTATATTGTTAACCTTACTGAGCATCTGAGCTCACCCCTTTCAATGTTTTAATATTTTTACAGGATGTGAAGAAGTATTTTATGAATGACCTGCAGGGGTAGTCAGAAAAGGATATGATTGTGGACTATGAAGACCATGTTATTGTAGTTTGTTTACTTTTTGATGTAATGAATGACTTATGAATTTATCTAGTGTTTCCAAGGCTACTAAACTAATCAGTTTTTCCAGACTTGATCTTTTGTGATCATGCCAATGTTACGAAGTAATGCACTGACTCTGGGTAGCTGTGGTTAGGGCGTTACAATAGGTTAATGTTATTCCATTTTTGTGGGAAAAGTGATTTATCAGGAGTTTCTTTATTTGATTTAAGTATATATAAATTTTTTGTATAACCAAAGGTAGTGTTTTTTGATAATTATAAAATGATTTTGAATATTTTCATAAGGGATTAAGATGATATATCAAGTTAAATCCATATTATATGGGAAGTTTATTTTAGTTATTTTAAATAGAGAGTTATTTTTTAGGGTATGGTTTAAGATAAACCATTGGTTTCAAGGTATAATTTTTTAGATAACTATTTTTAAGTTACATTATGTTATTATATTACATATTTTGAACCATTTATGTATTAACAGTGATAGGATGAATTTATTATACACTTTTATTGACCTTATATTCCATTAAAGGATATTTTTATAGATTAATGAATTAAATATAATTTATATTTTAAATTCTTTTCTTTATAGTAGAATTTAATGTGGAAATGTATTAAAGAACATTGAAATGATGAAATTGGGTTTATTAAATAATAATATATCATGTATGTATGTACTCTAGTGTTATCTACCTTGATCGTAAAATAGGCACCCAAATCTAGTAAATGTATATTAAAAAATCATACCACCAACCCTTTATATAAAAAAATCAATGATCTTTTAATTCATCCAATATTTATGATTTTTCTAGAATTATAATGACAATTCATTTTCATGGGGTCATTGATCACTAATTATCCATATATTTATTTATTCTCTTTCTTTTATGTCAATATTTTCACTTCTAAACAATGATCCTAAACTCAGAACCCTCGTAATGTGTTTTTAAGGATTACCATCCTATTTCCCTTTCAACATTTTATATTTAAATTATATTAACCATTATTTTGTTTTATTTTTCTTCAATTTATTTTTTTGAATACTAAACCCTTTACAATTATTCTTTTGTTTAAATAACGGGGATGTAAAAAATTTAATGGTGAAGAATGTGACATTCCAATATTTTTAAATGGAATATATATAACCCATAACTCAATTAAAAAGAGAATATAGAACCATGAGGATTGATGATTAATTTATCTTAAATAAATTCAATCTATATGATAGCATTTGATGAATGCACCATCATGTTTAAAAGGAATGTGATAATCTCTTTAAATATTATTATTTAAATGTTACCATTATAACCTAAATGTTAAATTTATTTCTTTAAAAAGACAATATATTTTTTGAAAATTATTATTTACAAAATTATAAAATAACAATATTGTTTATCTATTGATTATAAATAAATTATGAACTGCATGAAATGTGAAAAATGTTTCATCAAATAAAGTATTTTTATGATACATGGATTAGTTCTACATTAAAAAAATATTATGATAACAATATGGACAAATTTTTATAAAATAATACACAAAACTAAACATGAATGTATAAATATAAATTAAAAAATATTTTTTTGTGACTATGTCATAATTTTCATAAAATATTTACTTTTTTATAAGTTGTGAAAAATTATGATATTTATTGAAAACTACAGTTTTATTTTATTTATTTAAAATTCTAAATAATATTTTAATTTTGTTTTAGAGTATAATTATTTAATTATTATTACATTTAAAATATTATATTCATTTGAATCGAGTTCAATTTTAATTTTTATATAATTGTAATTAAAGATTTTAAAAAAGTATTTTGAAATCCCAATTTTCAAACACGTATATGGGTTTATTTATAAATTAAATTCTACAACTTATATTATTTTAATGTATAAAAATTTATTATACTATTGGTGAAATAGTATTTTATATTTTCTTATATTTTCAACATAATTTTTTACCATAATGAACAGGGAAAAAATTAATTAAATTAACGAGTTTAATGATGAAATCGGTTGATTGGAGGTTAATATGAATGCATATTTTTTAAAAATGACCCCTAACATGTTTAATCCATATTTTTTTGTAATATATTGACCTTATCTATTATAATATTTTATAACTATCAATTTGTGTTCCTTCAAGAATGAGAAAAATGTTGGTAGAATACTATATTTTTTGAACATTCAAGTTGTGTCCTCTCCCCAACATATAAAAGGCAGCTAATAAAATATATTATACACCAATACAAACTTATAGTCTAAAAATCTACCTAATAAATTAAAATTATTAATTACTCACCCTAAATATAAAATTATTATTTTTTCATATTCCCATTATCAAATGGTTTTTTTATCCAAAATAAGTCCTTTATATAATATGGAAAATATTTAACTATGTGTTTCATTTTTTCCATCTACATCCGATAAATCATATTAAACCATAATGATATAATACACTCAGAGTAAAAAAATGAAATATATTTTTTAATTATATTTTTAGTACCGAAAACAATCTCCACCTCCCTCAAATGGGAAATGAAACTATTGATAGTTTGTAAAGAGGACTACAGCCCTATGAACTAACATAATTCATTTTCCTTAATCACTTCACATAATATAATATAATGAGGTATGTAATGTTTATATATGATATTTATGATATAATTATACTTATTATATTATAATATCATTTATACCTTATTTATTTCAATTCATAAAGAATATTACAACCTCGTTCATGTGTATGGTATACTACTTCCTCATAAAGTGACGTGACAATTTTTGAAATAATGATATAAATTAATGGTATTAAATATTAATTTAATAAATATTTATTATATTTCTTAAATATTAATAGAACTATAATGTAATTCAATAAAATTATTTATTACCTTATCATCTATTGAATAAACGATAACGATGTTCAGGTGTATAGTGTAGTACCGACTCATGATGTGATGTGGAAAATTTGTATTACCACATAAGATAGATAGTTGTATAAAGTTATAAAATTTATTAATATAATATTAATGAAAAAATTAACATCCTCTAAGGTTAAGAAATCCATATATAATTACCATGATTATCGTCCAAAAAATGGGAAATCTCCTCTAGCATATGTACGTTGTATCGTCTCTATGATTGTAATGCAATTCATATTTCATTACCATATTTTGTTATTGGTGTAAAAATATTAATTTAAAAATAAATATAAAAATTAATTCATGGATTAATTTATGATTAATTTTAATCAATATTCTCATTTACATTAGTCGACTTACAAAATTTATTTTTAACATATACTTTAGATATCATTAAAATATCCAATATGAAATTATTTGGTTGAGTATATTAATACAACTTCGTAAAAATTAAAATTAATGTAATCACAACGTGGAAAAGATTTTAATGAGATTATCTATTTAACTTATGTTTTTTATTTAGGTGAATAAATAAATTATGTGATGAATTTGTGTCGAGTTAATTAACATTTATAACCCACCATTTTATTCGAGTTATGAACATTATTTTCCCAAATAACATTATATATTTTAAAATGTATGTAATTCTTATAAATTCAGTATATATTTCACTCATATTTATGACTATGTTATTATTTATTTCCTTCAAGGTTTAATTCATTATTTATTACCATCTATCAAATATATTCTTTATAGAATCTATTTTGATTATGTTTTGAGAAATTATTCTATAACCAATCTCATTCCATGGGTAATTCTTATGTTTATGACTTATGATTAGTATACTTATGTGGGAAAAATATGCATGTCCATGAATTGAATGTTATGGGTGGGCCTAAAATTATATTGACAAATAATTTATTAGTTATTGTTTTATCCTTATGATATGTCATGTATGAGATTATAGAGTTAATATAATCATTTTTGGGACTCAATCTATTATCTAGTATTTTCTTTGAGGTCATGACTGGATTATGTTTTATGTTTTATTTTATGTTTCTTCCAGTTTCCCATACTTCAATGGTCTTATTATACTTATGATCATTATGTTATTTATCCACTGGAATATATGACCACCTTCTCTTTTATTATATCATGTTATTCCATGGATCCATAGTATATTATACATTTTCATGATTATTTCCTTTCTAGGAATTTATGATCACCACTTTAATTATGAAATACCAATGATATAACATGTTTTTTAAGAGCTAAATTTTATTTAGGGATCTTTTTATTGAGTATAAAATAAAAATTCCATAATTGATTTTTTCATTATTGATTATAATCTTATACATTCGAATACACTACGAATTTTCATTCCTTTTTGTGTATTATTGGATTTTAATTTTAAAAATAATATCATATTCTGTGAAAAGGGATTGGGAAACTATACACATTATATAAATTGAACAATTATCCACTATAAAAAATATTCTATCAATGAGAGTAATGTTACAAAAATGGAGTGTTTTTTTTAATAAATATTAACAAATTCAGTGATAGATAATATTATAAAATACCCCTATATTTTTAAAATCATATCATATTTTGTTAACAATATTACTTCACCCATTTAAACACTACCACACTAAAATATCATTTACCAACATCCACATAATAATAACATCAATAAAAAAATTAAAAACAATCAACCATAAGGAACATAATTCATCCAATATTTAAAATTCCAATGCCACAACCAAAAATTTGAATAAAAATTTTGTAATTGAAAAAACAAAATACCATTTTCCATCCAATATAAAATTTCATTACTAATAACATCATATAACTATCATCACATTGTTGAAATAAATTTACTATTAAAAAAATTCCCATTCTGTTATTAATAATTCTTTTTTTTCGTTTTTCAATCCATATCCTTGTAACTAAATCATCAATATCAATAACTGTCCATCTTATCATTTAATCAAAGTAGACATATAGAAAATATCATCCATGTAATATATCACATGTGAATATTATAATTTTATCATTTAATTCCTTCCAATTCAATACATTACAATTATATTATTTTCTATGACAATTGATTTCGATATATGTAATTTAATTTTTTAAATATTAATTTAAAGACATATTATTTAAAACTATTCAAACACACATTTTTTGATTAATATATATTTTTAACATATATTAAAATAATTGGTTAAATAATATAGTCTATTATAACATTGTCCCATATTGAACAAAATTTTTATGTCCAAACAATCATAATTGCTGAGAGATAACATAAAAATATAACATATACCAAATTGATTTCTTTATAATAAGAAGGTTATTTATGATTAATATAATTAAAAAAATTATAACTAAATAACCAATGATTCCATGTAAAACCAATATCACAAAATAAAAATTAATAAAAATGAATATATTCTAAATCAATTTCCACAAAACAATCAACTCATCATGAATCTATGAAGCGATGATTATTGATTATCAAAATTTCCTATTCAAATAGGGATTATAAAAAATAATTTTTTAATAACGTCATATAAATCTCACATCATACAAACATATCCTCTACATACAATAATCTCTCTAATATAAAAACTTAATTAAATAAAATCTATAAGATACATAATTTAGATACCATGAACTCAAACTTATGTCAAGAGGGACTTGTGGAACCACAAATACACCCATAAACACCGAGAAAGTCATCTCTACTACCCATATATTTCAATATAATGTATGAACTAAATGAAAATATATATGAAAAAATATTAATATATAATATTTTAGTTACAAAAATTGTTTCATGGTTCCTTTAATCATATCTTTGTATATTTTAATCAATAATCAAATGAAAAACAAATAGACTGTATATAAAAATATAAAAATATGAAATATAATCGTTATTTTCCTTTATAAAATTATTCTTGGACTAATAACAATATTTGGATAATTAAGAAAATGTTTTCCCATAAAAATAATTTGATACTAGGATATACCTTGGAAGATTAATCAATAACCAATGAGGCTTCCTATAATTAAAAAGGGATAAAATATGATTTCTATCCTTTTGATAACCAAATAAATAGTAAAAAAGCATGTATACCATGAAAACAATATATATCATTTTTAAACCATTATTTTTTTATTGAAATTGTATAAATAGTGTTATACTTTTGAAATAAAGAAATTATATTCTAAAAAATCCCAAAAAAAATATAAATTTCAAACCATGGTGGAGTTCGTAAGAAAAATTATAATATATTACAATAAACATGTGAACTCTCCTTTGACATGGTATCTTAAAAATTAAATAATCTATGATTTATTATTCACAATCTTCCAAAAATACAATATGTACTTCTAGAACACCTCGAAAATAGAAAATATTGAAAAGGGAAAACCCATGAATATAACTAAAGAAAGTGGATTTTATGATTTTATTTGTTATAAGTGTTTTTTAGAGAGTGTCATAGTAAAAAATTCGTGGATATATAATCTATATGAGAAATAATTAATAATGTTTGTTGGTTATAGAATAAATAGTTAAATATGATATAATGTCCATGGTATTTATGAAATATAAAATATAGTGAAATAACACAGATTTTAATTACATTATTATGAATATAATGATATTGTAATTGACAAGGTAAAAATATATTAAATATTATTTTACATTGGTGGATATAATTGATATCACATTACATGGATATAAATAGAATAATATAGATTAATCTGTTGTGTTTCAATCGACGTATATTCAACAAAATATAATTGACACTATGATATACACTCTTGATGTTCAATATTTCAATGACTCGTAGGTTATTAAATATTAAAATATCTATATCTTATATCAAATAAGATGATATATTATGTTGATGAAAAAATAAATATAAGATAATTATATTTAATTTTTGGATCTCAAAAGATTAAATATTAATGACGAAAATAAATCTCACAAAAATATTTATAAGTGATTATGATGAAATTCGAATCATTTATTTGAAATCAGTGGTCATGAAACTATATTTCAATACAAAAATAATAAATATCATATTTATTATTTCTAAATGTTTTAATTATGGCTATATTAGAAAATTTTAATTATATTTTTTTAGAATTTCTTGAGTAAAACTATGACCAATATAAATTATAAATAATGAAGAAAAATAAAAAAAATTATAGTTATCATGAGGAAAAATGATTCATGAGGGGAAATATAAATTTCATCCCATCACATTTAGGGAGAAACAATTTTTTAATAAAATTATTAATCACAATGTGATGGGGAATGAAAAAATAATCGGGAATGAATGTGTACATGATTTTAATTTTTTTGTCTGAAAACATTAATAACCCTTTTACTAATAATGAAAACATTATAATTGATGGTGATGAATAGAATAAATAATTTAGTAACTTATGAATTGATAAAATTAAATATGTAATGAATATTAAAACACTTAATAAAGGGATTGTACAATTGATGTAAAGAAACTGAATTAATATATATTATTATAAATTATCCAAAAGTAGGGTATTTTTTTATAATGAAACATTATCTCAAAATATTTATTATAGAAATAATAAATATGATGTATATAAATATTTTTAGTTTATATGATTAGAAGAAGATTACAATTCTAAATCTCTTGTTAATATTTTATTAATAAATTATTAATTATTTATTTTTTGATTATGTGAAATTATATTTTATGTTGGGAGAAACATCTAAATAAATTAATACAATACCCATATACATAATTAACAATGTTCAAATTTAATGAAACTACCAACAACATGTATTGGGTAATCAATTTATATTATATAATGGATTTAGTGTTAATGATATTGTAAAAAAGGGAAATCATTTTCTAATAACAATCCAACATTTTTTATTAGTTGAATAATAGTCTTTAAAATTAGTTTAATAATGTTGTCTATAAAATAAAATATAATTACGACATTAAATAGAAAATAAATTGATATGGGAAGTATAATCATATTTAAAAAATATATGAAATTTAAAATAAAATTATTACTATTTTAGTTGCAAAAATATGAAATTTTTTAATATTATTAATAACATATGACATGAGTTAAAAATGAGGAAAAATATTTATTTAATATTTCTTTAAAAAAAATATTGAAATTTTTATGTTATAACAATATATTTAAAAGAAAGTGCTGTCAAATAAAATTTCAGGTATTTTCTATGTTTGTAGATGAAAGGAAAAATTGTGAAAAACATTATTTTATTGTTTACGATTATTCTTATTAACATTATGACATGTTTAGAAGATGATATCAACTATTGAACAAAAATTGTAAATGTATCTGAATTTGTGTACCTTTATTAGTGTATTATAATTTTAAATGATTGAAAATTAGACTTTTTTTAAATTATTGACATGTATGATATTGGAGTCATGAAATATGAAAATGATAGCTTTATAATGACAATGTTATAGAGAGAACTAAAATTATTTGTAATTTTACTTAAAGTATAACACTCTATCATTCACATTTATTGAATTTTATTAATATATATATTGATATATTCTTTCAATTTTGGAATGAGGTGATGTGAAATATTAATTTGTTTATGAATATCTAAAAATTGTCATTATTGGGGATCTATGTGTAGAAAGATGGTAGAAACTGTGAATACGGGAATTTAATTTAGAAAACTATATTTTGATATGGATTATGTAATTTTTTCCCAAATCATTCAATAGATATGTGTAGATATCGAGTTTTTTTGAGTATGATGCACATGGTTGGCACATTGAATGGTAAACTATATGTCAAATACGTGAATCATATCTAGATCAATAATATATAGAAATGATCATAATACATCATTATTAATTTATATATATATTCCCTAAAATACCCCTATTCTATTCTCACAACATGGGGATACCCTTTTAGGGTGATTCCTTATAATTATTATATTTTATTTCCACAATTAATTTTAATAATGTCCCCATACTCCACTTATTTTTTTTATCTATTGTTTTTCTTCAGAATTTTTCAGCTGGTATTTTATCAAAACATTCAGAAAGGTTTCAAATTGAGATCTAATTCAATGTTTTATTTGTGGTGTTTTGTTTTTTTTCGTACAATACTTATAATGTATTAGATGTTCTATGTTGTTATACTTGGGTATAAGATATTTTTCCCTCAAATTAGTCATTATTATAGGAAAGATATACATCTAACTTTACTAAATACATGTTTTCATTATATGAATGTGGTATTAAATTTTTATAATTATTTTTTGTAATAAAAATTGTTCTTATCATGTGATTTAAATATAATAAAAAAGGGTTTTCAGGAAAACCATATAATTCAAAAATCATTTACTCATCCTTGAACAAAATACATGTAATTCAATACCAAAAAATTTATGTAATGATATCAAGATCCTAATTTTTTGGGATTTTCAACTAGTATTGAGGGGAATTTATAAACTTTTAGATGTTTTTATGGAAATTTGATTTTATTATCTTTTTACATTTTAATGAATATATCGTGTTATGAGGAAAAATTTTAAATGTCATTTTATTATATTCAATATTAAATAATAATTATTAGGATAGTTTGTTACATTATTGGTGAGTTTATTGGTTAAAAAAACATTACAACACACCACTTTCTTACTATGTATCACAATGATCTTCGATATTGTGATTTTTCGGAATGTTTTTTTATTTTTATTACAAAGATAATAATATAGTTATTATTTCATCACATCCTTGATTTTGATTTTTCAAAATTTATTATTTTTACATCATCTCTATATTATCATCATACACTTTTGGAAAAAAATAAATTCATTGTTTATATATAATTTTTTTAAACACTTTACCTTACACCTTTAATGTATTCCCTCTTCAAAAATGTCTAAATTAATCCCTTTTAAAATGGAAAAGTTTTATTGAATGAGGCAATTAAAATAATTATTTATTTTTTAATTAATTATTAAAAATGATAATTTAAAAAACATGATTAACTGCAATACATTGATTGAATATAATACTTGTCTTGTTTTTCACTTATAATTACTATATATTTTAATACACACTATTATCAATGTTTTGTTTCAGTTTTAGAATCAAATTACTTGGGTCATTTAGGGTTTGTTAGTTGGCTGGTAACTCATGGGGTCGCATATATATTAGGGTTGGTTATTTTTTAGTTTATTCTTATGTATATATTTATATAAATAATGAGATTAATCCATTAATTAAAATAACAATTATACATTATTTATTTTGAGTTATATTTTGTTCAATATGTTTATACATAATTTGATTTATTCATATTCTGTTTTTTTATTAATTTTCTTGGTTACAACATACATAGTGAATGGTCATAGTGGAATTTGTAAAAATACATTCCACAACCTATTAATTATTTTATTCTATAATAAGTAAATCCATAGACTTCACATCTATTTCCTAGTAAATTATTGTTGTCATTGGGAAATCTGGAACATTACTAAGGTATGTAATTAGTTGTTTTACGTTCATAGATCAATAAAATATCTTATGTTCTTTCAAGAAAAAATAGTATCATACTTTTGGTTCATCGTATTTTCTAGGTTTTAGATTATAGGTTTATTATTTGGGGTTTCTTATTTATATAATAAAGGTAATGTATGAACACAAGAGGTAGGTGTGGGGATATACTCATGTGTTCTTTCTCACACCAATCCTTGAGTTTCCAAATGAAGTTGTGTATTTAAAATATTCATTTATTTATAACTTGTCTTTCCAGGTAAACTTTTAGTGAAAGGATAAATGGATTTATATATTTTGGGGACATAAAATTATATTTTATATTACATAACATGGTGAGCTCCCAAAAGAACGTTTGTTTTTAATTCTAGTGATGGTTTCATGATTCTCACAAGGAATACTATACCGTGTAGACAACTCATAGACAACCACTAACACCTCCAAAATTTTCTTCAATGTTATTTGATGTTATTAATATTTTTTGGGGGTTTAGTTTGATTAGTATATTATATATATTAACTAATATTTTTATACTAAAAATATGTATGATATGATCTATTTTTAGACATTTTATTGAATCCTATTAACATGTTTCATGAAAAATGTGGTTTTAATAGAAAAATACCATGTTATTAATGTTATAAATTATTTTACCTCAAAAAATTATATGAAAATAAAATATAGATATTTCAAGAGGTTTTTAGCTATGAACATATGAATATTTAATACCCTTTTATGTGGTCTCTAATATTAATAACGAATTAATTTAAGAAAAATTGTAATGAAAATATTATTTGAATGTCCAATGTAATGTTAATGATGAATTTTGGGAATTATGAACAAATTTTCAAATAAAATTATGCATTTTAAATATAAATATAAACTATTTTATGTTAAAATGTCTTAAATGAAAATTAAATAGATGTATTTCATGATTCAGTTTTTTTTTTCACGAAAATTGATAAGTCAAAATTGAAATAATTTTCTTTTTTAATTTGATATGAGACAATGTATTTAAAGGGACTTATTATTCATTTAAAGGTGAAACACCTTATAGTATGTGAATGATTTTGAAATATTCCATTAAAATATACTTCTGATAAATTTGATATTATGTAATGGTATTTTGGTATTTTATTTTTGAGCTCGTGGTGATTTTTTTATTTCATTGTTATATCCTTTTTATATATGGTTTACTCATATTGTGGTGATATAAATTTCTTATTCATATTAATGTAAACATATTTTTTGAATCATGATTGTTATTCATTGAGGAATAGTTCTTGTGTGTTATAAGAGATTCATTTTTTATGATATCCATGGTATATGATCTTATATCTACATGGGTTGACCCATTATGTGTTTCTGAGGACTGAGGATCTCATAGGAGTCTCAGAATATGTCAGGAGTAGTTTAGTTGTAAAAACTAGAAGTAGTAGAGGATTTTACATTGTGAAAAGTTATAAGACATGAATAAGGGATTAGAAAAATGTAATATATTGGGATTGGAAAAATAAATTAACATTAATTGGTGATAGGTTTTCTGTGGAAATTGAACCCTGAGGATTAAATGATGTGAAATGGGATTTCACATTGTGTCATTCCTTGATGTTGTACGCTTTAAAAAAATTCCTAGTACTAGGTTTTTTCAATCCATATGGGTGTAGAAGCTCCGTCTTGACATAAGGAAATCTGACGATACCTTATTCAATGGTCTGGGGGTTTCATCATCATTGAGTAATTCCAGGCTTCTGTATTTGCTTTGTTGATACCTCGGTTGAACCATGTTGATTTTGTCCTTTTTCCATTGTTTTATTACTATATTATCTATTATTCCTCCAATTCCTCTTTCCATGTGATGGTGGATTCTATCTTATATTTCACATGGGGTGTCTCTTGCATTTGGTTGGTACAATTGTGTTGGATTATCCTCGGATGGATAAAGTTCTTATAGGATGAGTTATCATAGATCTATTGTGTGGTCTTCTCTCGTACAAAAAACATCGATAACTTTTTGAGGCCATAGATTCATCACTAATATATTTATTTAAATGAATTTGAAAAGTTATCCTGATTTTTTCCCTTGGATCACAATCAAAATTACGAAATAAATTAATGAGACAGATTAAATAAATATAATTGTCCATATAGCCATATTCATGCTTTATAGTATGATAACCATTATCCTCCAGATTTTCTAGATATGGTGATATATATTTCCTTCATGGTTAAGCATTTTGTTCTTGATGGAAATTATAAAAAATCATGAGGCTAGAATTAATTGATACATAATTTTGTAAAACAATAAAGAGGATTGTTTAATGAATTTGGTTTTCATTGTTGTAATTTGATGTAAATAAAATTTATTCATGGGGGGAATTTTTAATTGAATTATTTAAGGAATTGTATGAAAGTTGATTCTTATTGTAAAATTAGTTAATTGATAGATAAATTAATTGTTTTATGAATTTGTGATTATTGTGATAGATGGTTTCTTGGGTTTTCCTTTGTTGAAATCTATGATTTTAGTCGATTGATTAATGATGGAATAATATAATACTTTTTTGATAAATGAAAATTTTATTTTTTTTGAATGAGATTACCTCTTTCATTTAATGGAATATTTCCTTGTGCTTTGGATTCATGATAGATAACTATGTGTAATGATGGGATTTTTTGTTTATGGCCAAGATCCTGATTACTGTGTCTGTTTCCTATTACTTTTGACGTGATCATAAGATAGTTGAGCCTTGAAGGATATTGTTGTACGTGGTGTAGGGATGTACGGATGTGATGTAATCTAGAGATTCCTGACCCTAGAGGGTTCTTATTGTGTGATGGGGGGAGGTCTTATTGTTGCCGTAACAGTTGAAACCTTCAGTGGAGAGATACATTGATATATCAATGAGGGTGTTAGAGAGGATACCAAATATGTTTTAATGGGTTAAATCTATGATTACTCATTGATATGAATGATGGATTCTTATTTGAAATAAATTTTGGTTCGATGCCCAAATTTTTTTATTTTCATTGCATTTCCAAATGCATAAGGTAACCAGTTGTTTACTCACTTTAAATGATTCATAAAGATGCATGGGGTAATTCATGTGATTTCTTTGTTTATCATCAATTTTTTTTTTTGATGATTCTATGATCCTGTTATATTTAGTGAATAATTGATTGGTAATTGATCTACTCACCATGTTGAGTCCCTTCTATTTGGTAGCGTAAATATTTTTCCTAGAATTCCTGGAATAAAAAAATGTTTGGATGCAAATAAATGAATAAACGTTTAACACATGGGGTTGGAGCATGAGGGGATACAATACTAATGTTTTAATTATGAGATTTAGTGGGCTCTATTTCATATGACTCTAGAGAATATAATATTTTTGGGATGAAAACGAAATGTAATATATAATTTTAATTTAAAATAAATGGTTATATGATTATTTAATATAATTTAAAAATGAGGTAAATGAATAATGTAATTTAGTTGAGCTATTTATATGGTTTCCTTTTTATAGGATATCTTGTAAAATCAAAGGTAGTTAGGAGTCCAAGAGATGGTAGCTAAAATGTAGCTTAAGGAAGGACATACACATAGTGTGTTTGTGATCTATATTTTATTTTGTGCATTTCAGGTTTCTATGCATTACCTGACACTATTGTATATAGAAACCATCACCCAGGGGATTCTATGCATTGTGGGTGCTTTCTCGGTCAACCTTGTGTGAGGATGGATGCCTAACTACTGCTTTCTCTTATCCTTGTCTTGGTGGTTAGTTTTTATTATATTCATAATGGTTAGTTTTCCCCATACATGTCTCTAGAGGTTTGTAATTGATTTAGTTTATTTCACATACGTATATTTTGGATATTATTTTCTATGGGATACAATGGGTATAACATTGGAATGATGTGATGGATTGAGGATTTATATTTGGTTTGTGGGCTGTGTGGTTTTGAGATATAGTAATCAATGTATAATACGCCTTATACGGGATCTAGGGGCTCTAAAAAACTACCTAGTTACTTTTGGTTATACGAACATGGTGGCTTGAGGAATGAGGTTCATGTCATGGTGATTTACCTAGGTGTCTAGGGGATATTATTCTTGGAGTGAGATACTCAGGATGTGTGACAATGGGGTAGAGTGGAAAACTGGTGGGGAAGCGATAGTGAGGTACCCTTGATTTTCATTATTATATTATATGATTTATTTGTGGTGAGATTATCCCTAGAGAGGTTAGGAATATAGTATAATTTTTTAGTTGATGAGTTAGTATCACTTGTTATTCATAGTTCTTCAGCATGATTTGTTTACCTACTTCATGAGAGGATATGGGGAGGATTCTACTGAGTATCCTGTTATATTCAAACTAGGTATATATAATTTTTTTAGTTTTGTAGGTGTAGGATGGACATGAGCCATGTAACTATTATCATGGGGGGTTTTTAAGAGCTTTCATTCCTTCGTGGTCCTTGTACTATTTACTTTAATTTCTGAACATGCAGTTTTCCCTTCCAGTTGTAGTATTTATTACCTTTTATTACATATCATTAATTTTTTTACCTTTGTCTTCTTTTATATTATAGTATGAGAAGTAGTTGGTTGGTGTATGTCTTATCTTTATCTTCTACATGTGTTTCTCTTAGAGGTTAATGCCTCCAATTTTCATTTTTATTATACAATCAATGTTATTCGCCAAACCTAGGCTTACTAGAGGTTGTACTAGAGGGTCATTATCTATATTCACCCATTTCCGGCCTACATTTTGTATAAGTTGAGGGGAGGGATGATGATAGAGTGTTATCAATGGTCTGGTAGAGGGATATGATGGAGTTTTGAGTTATGCATTGTTGAGGTTTCTTGGGTTTGTAGGGAAACAATTTCAGCTATTTATAGAAAGATATGTAAACATGAGATACCAACTGAGACATAGGTATTTATCCACCCCTATGATCTAATGAACAAATCTATAAACATACAATGGATAATAAATGAGGTTATATTGGTTGAAGCGAAGAGATCTAGGAAAGGGTCATGCATCATTCTTATTTGGGAATGTGTTTTAATTGGTAGACCATAGGATAGGATAATCTATAACGAATAATGAAAAAAATCGAAATTTTCCCTTTTTGAGGTTAGTATATCTATTTTTTTCAGGTATGTATATAGGTTAACCTCCATGTTATGTTCGAGAGTATGATGTTCAGAATGTTATGCTAGTAGATCATGAGAGAGTATAGGTTGACGTTTTTGATTCTTAAAGGATGACAGTCTAATATTTTTATAACATGAGTCTGCAGAGGTATAAGAGATATGTTTCGGATACAGTCATAGAAGACTAGTTGTTGGAGGTTTGGATAGCCTTCAGATTGATTTTTTTTAGACAGAGCACTAGGTAACATTAGTACTGATGGTGTTGTATGAGGTGGTGAGCCAATGGTGGTTCTTGTTTTGTGAGGATCCTGATGAGTCGACATTATCATAGGACGAGATCCAAGAATAGTTTATATATGAGTTTCCTTATTCATCCATGAAGAATAAAAGTTGAATGCAGATTCTTATCCTTCAGAAGATGATTTCCATTATGCAAGATTTTTGGATCCATTTCAAGAACCTTCTTCAATATTATTCGGATTGGTATCAAGATGAGGTTTTATGGAAGAGTCAATTTATAAAGGTTTTTCAAGCACATATCTAGTGAATGGTCACCCATTAATGCCGATGATGTATCTCGAAAAGATGGTGTAAGTAGATTTCATCTAAAAGATGTTATCCATAATTGAATCGTCATGAGAGGGGAGTCATTTGGATTCCCCAATAGTATATTAATGGTATGGGGTTCCCATTTTTTAGTAAAAAAATATTTCAATCATCTAGTGGTCGGTCCCATTCCTCAAAGAAACATTTCATATGCATAAGAGGCTCTCAGGCCCAATAAAAATGATCAAATGCATGTTTTCTATTGGATGCTGAACAAATTATTATTAAGAGTTCTCCACCATTTTAAGTATTCAATGTCCACCAGTTGTTCCACTTAAATTTACTCTAATGAAGGTGTTTTGGATGAGGTAACAATAGTAGGTTGCTCCTGTTTGGGACTTGAATATTGTTGGTGGATCTGGTAGAGGAAAACCTTGTAACACTCCTCATCCTCATATAGTAGAGCACATATATGGATGGGGTCATCATCGTGGATAGAGAGGTCATAAAGAAGGTATTGTCCAACTTCATTCCTTAATGTTTCCACTATCAGGATAGTTACCCACTATTCAAAGTACCATTTTCTTGTTTTCTACTTTGGTTCATTCTTTTATTAATCCAATAAAATATCTCTCCTTTATATCACCTACACTTTTCAATAAAATGGGACATGAGGTAGAGATAATTGTTTTCCCTTTGTGTTGACATAACCAGATGTAGGTTGAGTTGACTTGTTTAATGTATATATAGACTGTGAGATAATGATGAGGAAGAATTTTTGATAGGGAGATTTCTTATATATAGGGATACATAACTATGTCATCGTATTTGGCATGTATTGGATGTATTTTGTGTATTATGCAATTTTTATCTTTAAAAGGATGGGACTATTTTTTTATGTTTATGGAGACCCATCATTTTTTTTCAAGAGATTCCCCCATATGGGTCAGAGGCATAATCTCTTCTTTACATCATTAATTGATTAGGTGATGTTGGGTTCATCATAGTTTCATCAGTCGTTATTTTCAATGATGGTGGGATATTACACTGATTTATTTCTAGAATAGGTTGTTGCTTTACCCCATCAATGATAAAACGAGCTCAAGATCGAGCTATAGCCAGGTGTGTCTCCTATATCAGTGTCACTATATAAGATAGATCCTAATGAGTTCTATGAGATTCATATATAGATCTATGTTATTTTTTATTTTGGTTTAGTTTGGATGAGTTTTTCCTCACGGGGTTCACCATTTTTGGTCACAAAGGAAGGATGATGTCTCTTTGCGGCTATAGATCGATTATCATCTCTTAAAGGATGTGATAGTGAAGGAAAATAGTCACCATATACACATTGATGGTATATTAGCTCAAATTATGGGTGAGAGTTGGTTGTAAAATATAAATTTTCATTCATTGGG
Source organism: Viscum album (assembly GCA_963277665.1). Lineage (NCBI taxonomy): Eukaryota > Viridiplantae > Streptophyta > Magnoliopsida > Santalales > Viscaceae > Viscum > Viscum album. Next base: position 1,386,672,052 of record OY728126.1, on the reverse strand, counting down.
TCATCATATGTGTTTAAAGGATAAGGATATCCCAAATACTTCATTATGATATTTTCAGGGGAATTAGGAGTTTGATGTAATTCTATTCGGTGAAATTAATTCTCTAGATGTGTTCATCGGGATAATGAAGGTCTGTTCTATGAAGTCATATATAATTCTGGGGTAGTTTTCATCAATGATATCCTTGTGTACTCCATGTTTAAGAAGAAGAATGAAGAGAATGTGCGTGTCAATTTGCGACTTCTTTACCATGATATGTTATAAGGAAATTTTACAATGTGTGGGTTTTGGGAATAAGATTCTATTTAATGGGGAATGTTGTATCCTAGTAATATGTATTTGGTGATCCATTAATGGTATAATTAGTTTTTAATTTGGAAGCCACAAAGAAAATGGTGAAGTTGAAAAGATCCCTTGGTTTCGAAGGCATTTACAGGCGGTTCTTCAGAAATTTATCTTTGGTTGTGACTCCGCTGACTACATTAACTAAAAAGGATTATGATTTTTTCTAGCCCAATAATTTTCATACATCTTCAGTGTATTTGATAGGGGTGTTGGATTGTGATCTAGTTATTTTTCTTGCTATAGAAGGAGTTTAGTTTGAGGTTTTTTATATGATTCAAGTATTGGGTTAAGAAATATTTAGATAAATTTGAGATCTATTATTTCTTATGAGCATTGGTAGTTATTTAATTATGAGTGAAACTATTCCATGAGCAATCTCATGTTGGCAGCCAAGGTGTTTTCCCTAAATTTTTTAGACATTACGTCATCCTCAAATGTTTTTAGGTCTTAAATGATCACAATAACATGAGTTATGTTTTCTATTGATGTTTCCTAAATTTGTTTTAGCATCATTGTATAGAGTTAATGGATGATTAAGACACTATAATAACATATACACCTAGAAAGGGTAATGTTGTGGGTGACACATTATGAGGTACGTTCTTTTGTGATGGAGTGCTTGAATCTAGTGATTCTGGGAGAGTGATGGAAAAATGTTCAACATTTCATCAATATATAGGAGAAGTTTGGGTAAATATATTTATTTTTTAGAATTTTAAATCGTCATATTAGGTGAAATATGTGGATTAATCCATAATGGGGTATATATAGATGGATTTTCGAATAGAATGGGTTGTTTATGGAGAGACCCTTGATGTTTCGCCTGATGATGAACAACACCAGCTGTTGTTTCTGGGAAGGATTTTAGTTCCTTAAGAGGCATGTGAGATATTTCTCATAGAGATCCATATATCACTTTTGGATGTACATAACATATTGGAAAAGATTTAAAGTCCCTTGAGGGTTCAGTTTTTGAGGCATATGTTGATGTGTTTAGTTAAAAGGTTTGTGTCTGGATGTTTGGTCTGCTAAAAGGTGAAGAAGAGGAATCATGTACCATTTGGTTTTCACCTGCCATTTGATTCTCTATAGTGGATGTATATGGACATCATGGTGGACGTTTTTATCGGTATAAATCAATCCCAGGTAGGTATTATATTATATGGCTAGTAGTGGCTAATTTGAAAAAATCATCCCACTTTATAGAAATCAAGGAGTCGAGTTCAGTGGTGATTTTTTAAATGAAGTACCTAGAGGAGGTTGTGAGAATAAATGGAGTTTTGAGGATTATAATTTTTCATAGTGATCATCATATTACTTATATGGAATGGAGAGGTCTCCAAAATGATTTTAGATTACAAATACATCATAGAAATGTTATTCACCCACAGTGCGACTGTCAAACAGAGTTGACCATCTGGACTCTTGAAGACATGTTGCAATATTGTGTCTTAGATTTAGGATGTCTATAGATGAATCATATTCCTATCATAATGTTATATTACGAATATATTTTTCACTCTTACCATTTTTTTATTTCATTTGAGTCCTTTTATGACTAACCATTCAATTATAAATTGTTCTTGAATGGGTAGGAGGGTCAGCAATTATTAGAATGAAACTGGTACAAAATAGAATATACATTATTTAGGTGATTAGAAATCAGATAAAAGTAGAATAGGATTTTTATAAACCGTATGTCAATTATAAGAAGAAACATATTAGGATTGGCATTGTGGATTATCTATTTCTAAATGGGACTCCCTATTTTCGGTAGTGTACATTTGGTTCTGGGAGTAAGCTTTCTCTCTGGTTTGTTGGTCATTTCAAGGAGTTGGATTGTGTTGGAGTCGTGGTGTTACTGAAAGTGTTTTCACTATAGTTGAGCTAGATACATGATTTTTTACATGTCATAGCTTCTTATTTATCATCATGAAGACTCACACATCATCGATTGATGTGATATCAGTGATGATGATGATGTGACCTTTGAAGAGCGTCATGAAAATATCTATGATTTTCATGAGATGGTTTTGTATGGGCATGGTATCCCCATGGTTTTCTCTTATGGTTTAATTGTAGTTTGGAGGGGAGTATTTGGGAATGTGAGTCACATATACATTTTTAGTACCCAATGCTATTTGATTTTTATCTATTCTCTTGTAACACTATTCATTTTGTGGACATAGACCCTTTTTTGTTTTGTGAGACGGATATTTTGTATTGATTGGTGTGGATTTATGTCTATTGAGTGGTATCACCCATAGGAGAGTGTTTAAGAACTATTTTTGTATATAGTGTGGTTTTTTTATTCCTCTCCTAGTTTGTTGGTTGTGGTGATGGGAGTCTTGATAGGTATATGATGGGGTGGTTATTCTGATTACCCTCTTCTGTTTCCTCTCTGGTTCAGCTTTAGATTCTTGAGGATGAATGTTTTTTATAGTTTTCTAATTTATGGGCTCAGATCCACTAGTATTGACCATATGTGTTTTTTATTACCTTAGTAGTCAAAGGATGCTTGTTGAAAGTCTATAGTAGTTCAGTTGCTAGAATATTGAAGGAGGGTATGATTTATTGTTGTGAAATGTAACAAAATGTGATTGATTGTTTCATGATGTGTAATATATCTGGGTTTGAAAAATTAAATAACGTGATGAGGTAGAGTGTTTTTAAGTATAAACTGTACTCTGAGGATTATAGGATTGGAAAGAGTTTTACACGTAGTATAATTTCATGATGCAATATGTTTTCAATAATTTATAGATTCTCTAGTTTTACAATATCTATGGATGATGTGGTGGTATCTCAACTACAAGGAACCTGATGATACCCTTTTTATTTATTTTTTCAATTTCCATCATCATGGATCAATTCCTAGCTTCCATGTTCAATCCATGGTGACCTGTGTGGAAACAAGGTTGCTTTTTCTATTATTTTCTGGATGGGTATTTTGGTTAGAACTCTATCTACTCGTGTTATTCTTTCTATGAGATGGATAATTATTTACAATATTTATAATGGGGTTTATATTGGTTTTTTGTGTGGTTGTGTGGCGGTGTCCTCAGATGGATGAATTCATTGTAAGAGGAGTGATCAGAGATCCATTGCATGGTATGTTCTCATGTGAATAATGTCGATGATCTTTTGAGGTAGGGGATTCATATATTTTATATTTATTTACATGTATTTGATTATTTATCATGATTTATCATATGGGGTAAAAAATGAAATTGACCTAAGAATTAGGGGAACTGGACTAAATAATTGGCATCAATTACATAGTGATGTTTCTGCAATGTATTATTATTACAATTTTCATTTATATTTTCATGATAATGAAATATATACAACATTCGTTGTTTATAATGTTATTAATTATGGAAATTGGTAATGAATCTAATGTCATAATATATTGATAATTAATTTTATAAATTATTAAATAGTCATTTATAATAAATATGGTTGTTATTTTTTTGTAATTTGATGATAAACAAACTGATCAAGGTGTGTATGTAGAATTGAATTGGATAAGGTAATATTATCATGATGATGATTTCAGATAAAATATTGAATGTAACAATGAATTATATATATAATTTTTTTTAATAGCTATTATAGTAGGTTTCTTAGGATTCCCATATTTGGAAACTACGATAATTGATCGGTTAAATCAAGATGGAATAATAATCAGTTGGGTGATAAAATATAATTCATTTTTAGGGCATGTGTTTCCCTCTTAGTAGTAAAGGACAATTTCCTTTTTATTTAGAGCCATGATTACATGTTTTTTGAAAAGCTTGGAAGCCTTTTGTAGGGCTAAGAAACCGATTTCTATTTCATTTATGCTTCTTATGATCTAAAATGGGATATATAATCTTGGAGTGAAATTTTGGTATGTGGGAATGGAATCCTAGATGTGACATGAGCCTGGGATATCTAATCATAGATGGATTCTATGGTATGTGGGGAAAAAGGACTATATGTGATTTGATGCTTAGATGAATTAGCCTAGAGGGATATTATTGTATGATGGATGAAATTTCTTGATTGTTGTTGTGAAGTTAATGAAATGTGTGGGGGATTCATCGGTATATAAATGTGGGTTCCATGGAGGACACTATTTATAAAGGAATAGGTTGAATTTGGTCTCAATGTTGACATGAAAGATGAATTCTTGTTTGTATCAGTTGTTTAGAGGATTACCATGTTGTTATTTATTTTCATTCCTTAACCCAATTCTTGAGGTATATTGATTTAGATACTCTCCTTATAAGAGAGGCAAATATGCATGGGGTGTACCACATGCTTTTTTTGTATATATTTTTATGGCTGTACAATTATTCATTCCTGGTATAGGTGGTGAAGAGTCCACAAGTAGTTAATTTTCCCATTGTGTTGAGCCCCTTGAGATTGATAATGTATAATTCTTTCTTAGAACACGTACCAATGTAAAACTTTATGAAGCTAAGAAGTGAATAAATGATCATACAATGGGAATGGAGCTTGAGGGGATGCAATGTTGAGTGTAAAATTATGAGAAGATGTGGACTCGGTATCTTATACATATAAGAAAAGGAACATTGATGTGATGCTAATGAATTATAATGTAGAAATTCTAGTAATAAGTAAAGGTTAATAAATTAATTAACATAAAATTAATATGATGAAATAAAATAGTATATTATAATATATCTCTTTAAATAGTTGGGGTTTTATATGATATCATGTCATAGAAGTGGATGTCGGGAGTCTAGGAAATGTTTCCTAAAATTGAGTGTGCGACAAGGTTATTCCCATAGTGTGATTGTGAGTGATAATATGTCTTGTACTTTTTTTCCAATATGACACTCCACCATTTTTGTTAGTACAATAGGAACCCCAGGAATTAAATTCCATAGGTGTGTTTTCCCCAATATCATAGTGGGAGGATGGATAGCCAACTATGCCCATTGGCCCATATCTCTTCTATGGGTAGTTACTTATAGGTTGTTGCGCATCGGTTATTTTTTCTCATAAATGTGTTTATTTGGATGTAATTGCTTGTGATTATTTCACACACATATATTATGTATATACATTCCTAAGGGATATTATTGGTATAACATGTATAGGATGTGATGTCATGATTTTTCATACTCACGATATGGTCTATGATGAATTGAGGTGTAATACCATATATAGGATACATGATATACAGGTTTTAGAAGATCCTATAAACATCCTTATTACTTATCTTTATGTGGATGTAGTGGTGTGTAGAATGTGAATTATGTTTTGTTGTTTTTCCAAGATGTTTTTGGGCTATACATTTTGGAGAGAAATGTTATGGATACTTGAAGTATGGGTATAACGAAAACCTGTGGGTCAGGGGTAGAAGGGTACATTTGATATTCATTATTATATTACCATTCTCTGGTATTAGATACATGGTCAAAGTATCCATTGTGAGTTTGGGATCTTAATATAACTTTCAAGGTGACAATTTAGATTCCCTTATTTTTCACTAACGATTTTCATTTTTTCATTACCTTTTTGCACGAATAGCTCTGGGGATGATCATATTGACTGTTATATTATACTCATCCTAAATATATATAAACTGTTTTTCTTTTCAGTTGGTGTAGGCTAGTGATTAGGCTAGTTACTACTAGTTTTGGGTGTTTTGTAGTAAATGTTTAAGCTTTTTGGTCATTGTATTCGTTACCTATGTTTTGGAACATGCCGTTTTCCATTATAGTTTTATTAGTTCATGAGTGGCATTAAATTTGTGTAATTTGGTTTTCATTTTTATTTTTGTGTAATCCAAGTATATTTAGTTTTTATCTCATTTATTTATTACATATTTAAACACTTAAAAGGTAATACCTCTTATAGAAACCCCAAGGTCCACATGAGGGGGGGCTCATGGGTCACAATATCTTTTCTCCCATTATCGTCCTAGTAGAGGTACACTTTGTGGGGAGGGTTTCATGACACATGATTTGATTCTCACAAGGAAGGGAAGTGTGATCCTGTGATTGGTATCCCTGGATAAACTCGAAGTTGATTGTTAAAGAAAATCCCTTTTAAATAGTTGTGATACATGAGTATTTTCGGTTTTATCATGGTTATAATTTGATAATTTGAATATTTAAAATTAAAATGTTCAATGATCCAATTTATATTTTATTATATTAAATTTTCTTCATCCATACTATAATTTGGATGTGTTCTCGTCCAAATTGGCTCAATTTAACAATGAGATCAATGGGATCATTGTAGTGATACTGATTTCATGGGTCCACACCAAAATCAATGGTGATCATGGTTATTTTATTATTGGAGAACATACTTTATATTACGAGGATCAGATCCCTTATGTGATAAAATTTTTTATCTTATACATTCGGATTTCGTTCACTTATTATTTTCAAACCAATTGTTGGGGAGGGTGTATTTTTTTTTTAAAATCTTTTAATTTCAGTATATTGTGTTATAGGTAGGTGACATCATGGGATACCATATTCTTGTTATTATCTCTACCCCTCTATCTTCTTATTCTCCCCTCCTGACATGTTTTCTACAATTTTAGTAAAAATTCAAATGAATATTAGTTACATGGAATATATATTTAATGAAAATTGTGGATATTTAATTTAATTTAATTTTTTTTCAAACCTCCATAATTAATATTGATGCAACTGATTTTTGTATAAATTTTCATATACTCTATTGAAAAATAAGAAATATTTTCCAACAATTACCTACTACATAGGGATGAAATACTTTGATTTTGGTGATCTTGTTCATTTCCTAGTGATTTATGGCCAAATACACAAAACGTGGATGAACTGAGCAATGATTTAGAACTACACGGCATGCACTTATATACATGTCATGTACATTCATTCACATACACAGGTTTCCCAGGACAAGTACATGACCATGTAACCAAAAGTCGATACATGCCATGTTCAAACTATACATGTCGTGCATACCATTCTAGAAGCAGTCAGTGGATGAGAAGAGTCTACATGCCCATGTGGCCGGTTTAAGGGCGAAAATTGTTTTCCACTAATACACTCCATGTATACATTTCTAGAAGCGGTTGGTGACCAAAAAATCACACTACATGCCATGTATGGCGATGCTACAAGCTGTGTACATTTACCAACCAGGAGACTCCATGTTCTAAGACAAAGACGGCATATTAGGATGCCTACCAGTGGAGAAAACAAAGGCATAAATGTGCTGTCAAAAGTACAAGTCATGTACTTAGTTATTCTATAAAAGGAGTCCATGGCCACTGGACCAAGGAGAGTGGGTGGTAGTATTGTGTGGAGAAAAGGGTTGAAGATTCAAAGGAGAGACGCTATGGTGTCATACTATTGTCGTTCTTCCATCTACCGAATAATCAATTTCACCTCAATGTTCCAAGCATGATCAAATCAGGTATTAGGAGTCTTGTGTTTATCTTTATGTCTGTGTCTTACAAAACACCCAGTCTGTTGGGGTTGTGGGAGATGATGAGTTGAAATTTGAATTATGTTTCAATGAATGTGTTTTTTCTAATAATCTCTTCTTATTCTTCCTAAATCACTTCATCTTATCACTGGATATTTTGTACCAGACCATGGGCAGAATTTTCAGGGATTGAAAAGAATAATGCTGACGAATAATTTCATGACCATTATAAGTATTTGTGTTGTCAAAACGAACTAATCCAAATAATTATTTTTTAAGAACTGTCTATCGGACCAAGGATTTAGATTATTTAGCTCTAAATATAAAATTTACCGGACCAAAGATTTTTTTTTACAAATTGAACCCCGAGTGTTGGGTTATTATGAACAACACTACCTCATAAGAAATTTGACATAATAATCAAACTTCTCATAAATCCATAACCCCAAATCATTTCTATATTGATTTAAATCCAAACCAATTTTCCCGTATTTTACATTTCTTATATTAATCAATTTGATAAATGAAACTTAAAACCAATTATTCATTTTGTATTCAAAAAAATCTAAAAAAAATCGACTCTAAATTCAATATAATTCGATAAAACAAACATAAAAACTATATTAAGGAAGATAAAATAAACTCTAATTCAAAATGAATCAACCCCTTAATGGTGTTATACGTGTTATGGTGAAAATAATTTAGGAATCCGAAAACATACCTTTAGTGAAACTACATGAAAAATTTTGGCGTCGTTGTTAGGGAACTAAAGAAAAGTTAATTTTATTCTTGTTTTAATTATGTTTGTATCCAATTTTATTGAAAATAAAAATCATATATTCACAAAAATCTATTTTCTATTTTCATTTATTTTTATCATTCTCTTTCCTCATTTAGGTTTGATGTTTTGTTTTGTTTTGTGTAGGCCTTTAGGTGTATGAGAGGCTACCTCACACGTTCCAAGAACACGGAATCATCCTGGCTTTCCCATCAGATTTGGCGATCGAATGAATGTTTTTGAGGTGCCAAAGAGAACTCATGGCCGAACACAACGAAACCAATCCAATGGCGCATAACGAGGTAAGAAATCTAGATGATGTCCAAGGAGATGGACAATAGTTAAGACCAGATGACAACTGTAACCCTCAAAAGCTCCAAAAATTCCAACTAGAGCAGATGTTGTATTTCTACCAAGGTTTGGGTCCATTCAATGATCCTCAGGAACAACAATTCATATCATTTCTCCTTCCTCAGTAGCCACCTCCATGCAGTACTCTCATAGAGTACAACATGCCATCAATCCACGGAGCTGATGTGAGCATCTTTCATCTATTGTTGCAGGCCCAACACTTTGAGATCAAGACTGCTATCATGTAGCTGATCCAGAACATTGAACAATTCTGCGGCCTCCCTAGCGAGGATCCCAACGCCCATCTCTACAAATTTTCGGAGGATAGCGACACATTCTGCAACCACAGAGTGTCTACAGATGTCATCTATCTACATCTCTTTCCCTTATCTCTAATGGATAAGGCGAAAGACTAGATAAAAGGATTTCCACAACGATCCATCCTCACTTGGGAGGAGCTAGCCCAGGTGTTCCTGTCCAAATACTTCCTACCCTCGAAGACGGTGACACTGCTAAATGAAATCCACAACTTCCAAGAGCATGACTCAGAGTCATTGTAAGAATCATGGGATTACTTCAAGGATATGTTCCGAAAATTCCCATACCAAGGACTTCCACGTTGGATGCAGGTCCAAAACATCTATGGAGGGTTAGCAACTAATTGCATGTCTATAGTGGATTCTACTACAGGAGGTACAATAATGAGGTAGTACCCCGAAGAACACTTCGAACTACTGGTGGACATGTCTGGAAACAGCTTCCAGGGGAATTCTGAGTGGGGCCCACAGAAATGAGGTATGTATAACATTGATGCAACTACCATGCTATTTTCCAAGTTGAATGTTGTTTTCAAGAAGATCGACGCGCTCAATCTAAAAGGAACTTCCCATGTACATGCGTCAAACCATCCGACGTGTAGCGAATAAGGTGATAAATACATAATGGGAGAATTCCTAGATTCTACTGGAGGCTAATCGAAAAGCAAGGTGAGTTATGTTACACCAAATTGAGGGCCCAACCAGTACCAGTAGTATCAGAATCTAGCAACGTGTGATCAGAAAAATACATGGTGGGGCCATCAATAGTAGAATCCATCAATCCAGTGACCACGCAGCTATAAACAAACTATTTAGTAGAACCAATAACAAATATATAAACAACCCCAAAAGATCCCTTAGTAGTAGAAAGGGTATCAAAACCCTCTCCCACAACAGCCATGACAGCCATCACCGCCACTATCTCAACAACCACCTCAGTAGGAGAACACCACAAGGTTAGAGGATCACCTAACCAAATTTATATCTACTGCTGAGACCAGGTTCCAAAATCAAGAGGCTTCAATAAGAGGCCTAGAGAACCAGATTGGACAATTGGCACACGAACTCTGTAGAAGGAAAATATGTACATTATCGGGTAAACCAGAGAATCAACCGAGGGAGGGGGACCATGTTGTCATGCTCCGGAGTAGAAAAGATATCCAAAAAAACCATCCAGCATAGCCAGGTGCATCCACACCCCCCAATGATAATAAAGGTACTAACACATACCTCTCTTCATTTGAAATCCCACGGAAGGAGGCTACACAAAATAAAGGGATGGAGGTTGTCAAACCCTTTGAGCCTTCCTTACATTCCCATGGAGATTGTAGCAAAGAAAGTTGTTCCACCAGTTCAGAAAATTCTTTGACGTGTTCAAAAAGATACCGATAAATATTCCATATGTATAGGTAATGATGCAGATTCCCACTTCTGCCAAATTCATGAAGGAAATACTCTCCATCAAAAGAAATATGCAGAATCTGGGCCCTATTTCCCTAACCACATTGTGTTCTAGAGTCATCCAACACTCAATTCTTACCATCCTCTAGGATCCAATTAGTTTCACTATTCCCAATACTATTGGACCATGAGAATTTGGGAGGGCCTTCTGTGACTTAGGGGCCACCATAAACCTCATTCCCCATGGAATTATTAAGAAGCTGGGGCTCAATGATTTGAAGCCTACATGAGTAGCCCTTCAAATTGCTGATCGATCCATAAAACATCAGAAGGGACTAATGGAGGACATGCTGGTCAAGGTAGGTAGGCTGATCCTTCCGGCATATTTCATCATCCTTGACATGGAGGATGACCAGGAGGCACCTATAATTTTCGGAAGGCCTTTCTTGTAAATTGGGAGGGCACTCATCGACATGCACCAGCGGGAGATAGTTTTCTGAATAGGAGACGAGAGAGTCTCTTAAAATGTCCTAAAATATGTCAAGAATGCATCATCACCCGATCATGAGGAATGTTATGCGATATCTATCATGGATGATTGCTTAGTGGATGATCTGGCATGTTATTTTATTTTTGATAAATTTATCATTCCATACATTCCAGTGGAAGAAGTGCTAGTTGAAAAAAAATTCCTAGTAGGCTATGGCTGCTATTATTGAGACCATTAACCACCATAGATCTTAGGTAAATGAGGTATGTAGGTCGAGCCAAAGATAAAAAAAATGCACTTACTGGGAGGAAACTCAGAGGATACACATCGTGTACCACCAATATACATGGAATGTACTTCTACCTTATCAATTTTCATGATATTATAAATATATAGATTAAAAAAGTAATAAATAGTGATGATTCCAGTGCCTATAGTAAGGTCACAATAGTTTATCTGAGTCATCCCCGGTTCGAATCCACCTGGCCTACCTTCGGGAAGAGATTCTTTATTTTTATATTTTCTTACACAGTGTGTGTGATATTTATTTTTCACATATCTATATATATATTCTTGTATGAAAATTCATGATGGGGATGTATCAGTTGGTCTAGATCATATCCCAAATCCAAAAGACTCGTGCGCGAATCATGACAACGTCCCTATTTTAATCATTTTTCCTTTTAATAAAACCACATGGTATGTCTTTCGATATAAGTCATGTGTGGCATATTTTTTCATCCAAAATAAATTAAAATTATTTACTGTAATTCATGTGGGTGAAGTTGGAATATTGGAAATGTCTCGGCCCTGGATCCAAAAGACCTGGGTTCGACCTCGACTAATCTCCCTACTTCATCCCCTTCTTGTATAATTAAAAAACACAGTCCATGAATTTTCTTTGTCCCATGTAGTATAGGTCTTATACAATAACTATATATAAATGTTATATTAGATCAGCAATATGACCATTTCTCCAATGGTTGATGGATTCCGTTCGGAACGACCGATTTTCGGTTAGAACCACGCCCCAAGCACTAGACCAGAGGTTGTACTTATATTTTTTACAATTTTAGAACACAAGTCATGTATTTCCCGATAAATTATGTGCAAAGTTTTATTTTAAAATTATGTATATACATATATATATATATATATTAAATTTTACTATTTAAATTATTAATATTAATTATTATATAGTTTACTATAATAATTATATATCTATATTTATCTATATTGTTAATAAAAAACAAAACAAAAAAATTGAGATACATAGTGTGTAGTCTATATGTTGACGCTGTGTACCTCGGCTATATAAGCCACAGACAACCCGACTTTAGCCCATGTCACGCGGAGCTCCCCCTCTTCCAATTTTCTTCCCTTGTAAGACACCCGAACTCCCTCCTCCCAAATATGAGGATTTAATGCGTTTCTGGTTCTTATTTATGTTGCATTGCGATCCTCGGTCCAGGTACAACCTTCTACACCCTATATATCAAGTTATTAGAAGCGTTTATGGAAATTTTGAGATCAGCTGACCATTCGGATTCTACAGTACATGGCCACAATATGAAGAACACACATTGTGTACATTTGTATAGGACCACATACTGGATGCTTCGCAATTTAAAACCACATAGTGTGTATGAAAGAGACACACCATGTACCTTCACCCATCGTGACCGATTATCCTTTGCACATGGCCTCACACACCATGTTAACATACACGACGTGTATGTTTGGCAGACACTTTGTATGCCATTTCCTTCAGCTAGCACATGTCTAGCACCCCCCCTAAACAGACATGTTCCTCTAGTCATGCACATGTCGTGATCGGATCAGTACACGACCTATCCTGTATTGTTAGAATTGATAAAATAGTGGTTGTGACTTTACTAAAACATGACCATGTCCACTTTTCATGAACAATTCATGTATGTTCAATACATGTGGCATTTCCTTTCCTGGTCCATCCCATGATTCATCAGTGTGTTTATCCAGAGAACATGGGATGATACACAACTTTCACTACACACCGTGTACTCTAGATTTACACATCGTGTAATTTTATTTTTGATTTTCCTCACATTTTCATTGTTTTCATTTCTTTTCTTTTACTTTTGTTTGGTTCTTCATTTTTTCAGGTTATGGAAGACCAATATCCTTCCCGTGGGAAGCGCCCCGCATCCACTACTACGGGAGATATGCCCATTTATTGTCAGATACGACTCCGTCCTCTGATATAGCAAGACCCAGATGCTCTGGTATTCATGCTCCCTCCTTTGGCCATCCTTCAACCACCCACTTTGTCTCTGGAGGTTGGGCCTTGCATAGGTGCTTATCCACCACCCCTTCTAGAGCCTCTATGCACGATCATTTCTTCCCCACCGGCTACCGCACGTCCTGTGCCCCCACCAGTAGCTGCTAGCCCCACATCGACCGCTTCATCTAGCGGGCCTCCGTCTACATCAGCAGATCCACCCCCAGAGCCAGCTCTTGCTGCTGCACCTCCATATGGGCTGGGACCTGCAGTTTTTCCCTACCCTTGCATGGTTTTACTAGTCACCAACATGGCACACGACAAAGTTCGACATTTTCCTCACCGCCAAATTCCTTTGAGAGGCCGCTACCAAGATAGTTGCGTCCCTCAGCAGCCGGGCATCTGGGGCGAGTTAGAGGATCTTCTCGGACATACTCCCTTGCATTCGATATTCAAGGTCATCACTCCAATTTTTCGTGATTTGTTTTTGGAGTATTCCATCTTGTTCGAGTTCAACGGGGCTGAGTACCGGGAGACACCTAGTGATGCAGTACATGTGGTTCAGTTCTAGCTAGGTGGCTGACGTTTTTCCCTTACCATGACCGAGTTCGGCCGACGGAGCGGTTTCTACCCTCATCCCGTCACCCCACAACATCTCTCCTCCATGAACCAACCTAAGCGTTCTGAACTCATTACTATGTGGAGGGATATATCTGGGCCTGACCACCACTATACCCATACATCTTATAAGATTACCCTTATCACTGCCCCCATCCTTCGTTTTACCAACTAGTTCTTCAGCACCATTCATTCCCCCTCCATGAGCATATGGGTGACGTCATTAGTCATGAAATGGATCTTCATACCTTTCTCATCGGGTAGGACTACCCATAACTCCCATACCTTGTCGCCTCCTATTTTTAGACCATGTTTATCGGCCATCAGGGAAACCTAATTGATGGGTTTTACGCCACCCGTATTGCCCACAACCTCGGGGTCTTTGAGTCTTCTCTAACACATGATCGGTTAGGGTACCCCCAGCTGATGGACTATCTCATTCTTAGTCACATGGGATTGGTCTGGAATAAGGGGGTGCCTACCTCTTTGCCCAAGATCCACCCCGCCCACCCCACCCACCTACTGACGCTCCTTCACCCGCTGATGCCCCTCATTCTCCTTCCCCACCCCCTCCAGCTTCCCCAACCCATCCCCTTCTACTCTCCCCACTTCTTCTAGAATTCATTATTTTACACCAACCCCCCCCCCCCCCCTTCTCCCACTCCCTTGATCAGTCTCGCTAGTTTCCTCTGCCTTGATACGATGGAGGAGAACTTGGATCATATCAAAATCTTGTTGGACTGTCTGGAGAAGATGTTGGTGCTTATTCTTCAACATCTTGGTATTCCACTACACCCGCAACCTGCCTCTACCTCGGTTCATGGACCTTCTACCACATCTCCAACACCCTTTCCTACATTGGCCACAAATTCCATTCTCCAATCTACTGTGGGCCCAACTATAGCTGGTACTCTTGCCACTGCTGCTTCTAGTCTAGAGAGTAATGCTGAGATTCCCATTCCATGTCCCGATCCTATGGCTTCTACTTCTTCGGTTTCTCCTCCGGGTTCAAATTCTGAGACTCTACTTTCCAGGGCACCTGATCCTTCTTTCCGAGATGGTTCTGTACTGGATGATGCCTCTTCTGATTCGAACCTCTGACTGGTTTTTGTACACATGTTTATCTTTGTATATATATTTTGTGATATCTTGTGCCTATGCATGTTATGTATGTTTGCAATGTTCTCTTTCATCCCCCATCACAGGTACTCTATCAAGTTTTGGGCTGCACTATTTCATCACATTCCTTTTTTCTCCACCTTGATGTGAGGGGAGTTTTCTTTTTTCCATTGTCTAATTTTAATTCTTGGTTTACATCTTTCCTTACTTTCCTTCGGTCTGGTCCACTATTGATTCCCCACCTACACTTTTTCATCTTTTTGGGAACTTGGTGAACCACATGCAGTATTAAGTATGGTGGGATGTCTATCAACCTCTTTAGTCTTTTACCTTATCAGATTATAAGAGACATCATTACTAAAAGATATATTTACAAATTTGAAGGCATTTATTTGTTAATCATATATTTAAATACTAAATATAAAAGTGGGAATTTTTTTTAAAAAATCATCTTCATTTTGGTTCATATGTGTTTTAAAATGGTTATTGATATTATTTTAAATTGCAACTTGTAATCCTTAGATAATTACATCGATCATACTAATCAATTATTTTCAAGTCATGACCTGATTGGATCTTTATTTATTTTTCCCACTCCTGAGAGGTATTCTAATCCCTTTGTCATATTCTTTCTAATATCCTATTTTTTGAGAAATTCTTAGATTATACACAACTACCAGAATTTGCAAGTTTTCTTTTGGAATAATGTAGAATTTTTGAATTACATTTAAATGGAAGATGCATTATATTGTTCAAACACAATTATCATGAGACCTATCCAACATCTTATCTACATAAATACCCTATAGACCATGAATGGCCTTTATTGGAAGCCATATTACAAGCCCATTTTTCTTTCCTACCCTAATTAATTTATGATTTTACATCACTATTCATTTGATCACAAAATGAGGGATTGGAAACAAATGGTATAAATTCGGGAATTGTTAAGAAATTATGTTTTAGGGAGTGCCTCTTGACCATTTGGGTTGAAAAGGGTTCCAAACCTCTATTTTTGATAATTATAGAAGGTTCTATTTGTGTTGTATGAAAAAAAAAATTGTGAAAACAAAGGGGCTTTATACTCACTTGTTGGTTTGTGACTCCTACACAACTAAAGGAGATAGTGGTTATGAGATTATTTGATAAAACTTGTTGAGGATGTTTTTACATTGAGTAAAACATTAAATATAATGCAATTTTATTTAAATAATTTATCCTCTTTCAATCCTCAAAGTTATTTTCACATATTTTCCTACCAACCATTAACCACAGAAACATCGGATCCTTATTGAAAAACCCTCATGATTTTTTTGAGTCAAATTTTCTAATGTGGAAAACAAGATTTCTTTCAAAACAATAGATAGTGTATATATATCTTTGATTGATCATAACACTGATTAAAAGCATCTTGAGTGTGAGTATGTTATTGGCGAGTTTAATCATATAGTGGCTAGATTATTTTTGAAAGGAGGAAACATGTGTTAAAAGAGGATGAAAGTAGTTAATTGAATTATATACGAGCCATGATTAGAATATCTCCTGTATTGAAATTATTTTGTATTTTTTTGAAAATTTCACTTGTAACTTATTATATAAATTTATGATAAACTGAATTTATTCCTTTTAAAATATAGAGTCTTTTAATTATATGTTGATATTTTCTTGAGGGAAAGAAAATGACTTAATATGTAGGAGTTTGATTCTCCTGATTTGTATATACATTTTCATATACTCTATTGAAAAATAAGAACACATTTTCCTAAATTACCTACTGCTTAGGGAAAAAATACATTGATTTTGGTGATATTGTTCATTTCCAAGAGAATTATGTCCAAATACACAAAACGGGGAAAAACTATGAAAAATTTTACAATTACACTGAATGTACTTATATACACATCTTGTACATTTATACTCAGACACAGGTTGACCTGGACAAGTACATGCCCATGTAACCAGAATCTGGTACACGATGTGTTCAATCTATACCCGTTGTGTATACCTTTCTAGAAGTAGTTGGTGGATGAAAAGAGACTACATGCACATGTGGACGACTGAAGTTGACACGTCGTGTTCCACTGATACATGTCGTGTATGCATTTATAGAAGAATTTGGTGACAAAAAATGAGACTACAAGCCATGTATGGCGGCACTACATGCCATGTTCATTTACCTACATGGTGGCGTTGTGTTCCAAGTCAATGACAGCATGTCAGGCCACCTTCCTACGGAGCAATGTAAGGAAAAAGACATTTAAAAAAGTACAGGGCGTGTACTTTGTCAACTTGTTGTGTACACGGTCTTCCTATAAAAGGAGGCATTTGACTCCGAACCAAGGAGAGTTAGTGGTAGTACTGTGTGGAGAAAAGGGTTGATGTTCTGAAGGATAGATGCCCTACTATCATACTACCGTAAATCCCTTGTCTACCAAAGAATCATTTTCACCTCTATGTTCCAAGCATGATCAAATTAGGTATGAAGAGTCTTGTGATTATTATTACCTCGACGTGTAAATAAACAACCAGTGTGTTAGGGTTGTGGGAGATGATGAGTTATAATTTGAATTAAGTTTTTATGAATGTGTTTGTTCTAATAATATATTTTTTTTTCTTAAATCACATCATCTTATCACTAGAAGTTCTATTCCAGACCAAGGGCAGAATATTCAGATATTTAAAAGAAGAATACTGAAGAATAATTTCATAATCATTGGAAATATTTGTTGACTCAAAATGGAATAATCCAAATAATGATCTATTAAACACTATCTACTGGACCAAGGAGTTACTGTCTTAATCTCTAAATATAATGTTAACTGGAACAAGGAAACATTATTTGAAATTGAACCAAGAGTGTTGGGTTATTATGAACAACACAACCTCATAATCCATTTGATTTAATAATCAATCTTTTCATTAATCCATAACCCCAACACTTTTCTTTCTTTATTTACATTGAAACCAATTTTCCCGTATTTTACTATTATTATATTTAGAAATTTGTTAAAAGAAACATAAAATAAATTAATTTTTTGCATCCAAAACAATCATAAAAATCAACTCTATATTCAGAAGCCATCACTAAAACAAAAATACAAACTATGTTAAGCAAGATAAAATAACTTCTTAATTCCCTGTATATAGACCCATTACTGGTGCTATATTTGTTAGTGTAAAAAAATTTGGGACACCGAAAAAATACCTTCGGTGAAACGACATTCCAAATATCAATTTATGGTCAATATGATTATTATATAGAATATTCAGGTGTTATAAAAATCTATATAATTTTAATCCTTATAGTGGAGAAACTTAGTATCTCTCTCAATTCTCATCAGGATTTTCAAAAAATATTTATTTTTCATTCTTATATATATTCGGAATGTGATCTAAAATTCAAGTATGTTTTTAGATTTTGGATTGTGTTTTCATTAGTATAGTAATATTTGGGTCTTAGTGTTGAGTTAATACATGTAGAACTGAACTGAAAAATATATATTAATTCATTATTGGAGAAACACATAGAAAGAACACATGTAAATAATAATGGTTTTAGTGACGTGTTGAGATATATTTGTGTTTATTTTGTTTTTGGTTTTTTATTTCATTTTTAATTTTTTTCTATTGATATTATTAGGTCATACTATAACTTAGTCAGTTTATGGAAGCATGAATTTTTATAAATGGAATAATTATAAAAAATAAAACGTCACTTTACTTGGAATTTTACATATTTATTTATTTTTTATCATTTACATAAGTATCATGCCCAAAAAAATTCATTTTATTAATTTTTTTGAATTTTAAGGAAGATTGATAGTTGTTACGTGGATAGTAGAAACAATAAGGAAACCATGAATATTTTTATTTTGTTAAAGATATGTTCTTCCACAGTTGGAGTATAATTTCCCTATCCATGTTTATAAATTATAATGGTGGACAGGATACCCAGTAAGATGCACATGGTGGGCATATGGATCGGTAAACCACGTTTTCCAATAGTGTGGATTATTTATGTCATTAAATAGTGTAATTGGAAATTCTTCCTCAATGTTATTTGACTGTAATATTTCCTCCCCAAAACTACCATTTGGTTATCATAGTTATCTCTCCCATCACCTTTGCTTTTTTAGCCTCACATAGTGATTCCCCAGTACTTCATTAAATTTCTAAATATTCATTTCTAGGTAATTTCTCATTCCTTTTTTCATTTTCCCGTGTATATTGTTTTCCTCCCACTCATTCATGGGTTTGTTACACTAAAACCTATGGGGATATGTTTTTAAAATCTCTAAATGACTTCTCTATTTATGGAATGTGATTTTTTCTCTAGGAAAATTCATCTCTTATTCAATGAACTAGAAATTTTGAAATTAGATTGAGGTAGGGGTATCCATGTATTGATATTATATTATAGAACCACTAAATATTTTTTAAAAAAAAATTAATTGTTTCAGTATATAGTCATAGTCTTTTTTTGTTAGATAAATTAAAAAAATAGGATTCATTCATGAAACATTATTTAATCACAAATATACCACAGCTGTTTGATTAATAGAATATGTGTAATTTAAAAATGTATTAAAATCATACAAATGTATTTTAAATTTTATTCATATTTTTAAGAGAATTTATTATATTATAAAGTATTTCAAACTATTTGAAACGATATTTTAAACTGGGAAAAAATAGTTTAGATTTTACAATAAGAGATTAATTTTTTAATGTTACTTTTATGATGTTAAATATTAAACAACGATATGGTGGCACAGTTGGAACATTAAAGGTTTTTTTTTAATAATGACCAAATTCACTTCATATGTTCTTATTATTTGGAGTGATTTATGAGACTGAATATTCCCATAGAATATGGAAATCATACTATATTATTTAGAATATCCTAAATGGAAAATATATGTCATGGGTTTCTAAAGGGGATCCAAGATTATGATTGTATATAATATCAATATTTGATTATTTATAATATTTAAATTCTCCTACCTCCATTTTGAACATATCTTTGGAATTTTATAGAGAAAGAGGGCTATCCTGATACATTTTTTACTATACTGTTGGATCATGGTATGACTAGTGGATCTTAATATGGATAACACCATGAATTATGAGTTTTCCTTTTTTTACGTTAGTAATGGTATTATTAGAATTAGTCCAATTATATTTAATCATGTTCACTGGTATTATGGATCATTTTTAATATTGCATAAGTTTCATTCTGATGCTCCAATGTATTCCCATTATACTTCATACATCATATCTAATGATGGATGCCTTGGTTTTATTATTTAATTATTTTTCCACTTATTCATTATCATTAAAATTGATATTTTATTTCTAACATCGTTATTATGAAATCATCTCATAATTACAATAATACTTATTTAAATTAAATGAAATATAAAATATATTCATTATTAAAATTGTTTTTGACACCTTATGTTTTACTTGTCATGGATTCCAAATTCATGAAATTCATTATTTATATCTATGAAAAAATAATTTTTTTAATTATATATGGAAAATAACCGATTTTTACATATAAATATCAATATAAAAAACCTATATTTTCTAGTTTTGTTTTCAAAATAGATCAAAATAGATCTTTTATCTAATTTTTAAACATATTGTGTAGTTTTTATATCATATATTATCATATAAAAATAATTCCTATCAATTTATCTATTTTTATAAATAATTTCATTGTTGGTAAAACCATTTTGGGTTTTTGTTTAGATAATTACGCATTGGGTCATATGGATATCAAGTTGGTTTTTTTCATAATTATTTTCTTTTCTAATTTTCATTGTCTTGAAAAAGATGATCTAACACCCTAATCATATAATTTTAGATTAGGTGCATTATAAGTAATAATATATTAAAGGACGTATAATTTTAGATGTTTTAGAAATCTAGATTATAAGAATGATAACAATTTTTCTTTTGGAGATAGATAATAAAACATCATACTGAATAAAATTTAATGAACATCCTCCTTGAAATCTTTTTCAAAAAAAAAATATTAATTATGACATGGGAATGGAAACAGAAATAGGGCAATATAAAATTCATATTAAGGGTATGTAATGTGGGAGAAATGATTATTCAATGAAAATAAATCTACATGGAATGTTAAATAATTGATTATTCATTCCATTTTAATTACTTTATATTGAATAATAAATATGGAATTGTAGATAATTGAAGAACATAATATTTAATCATCAATATTATAATGAATCATAACCATTTATATTATAACTAATAATTTATTCACAAAAATAAAAATAATTGAATACATAATGATGGAATTAATAACAATGGATATCCAAAATATATAATCGACAAATCGTGAAAATAATCAAATTCATGAAAGCATTCATGATAAGAATCTAATATTATAAAGACCTCATGAAATGAATTATATACTCTCAAATAATCATGGGAAAATATAATAAATTGGTAATCACTTGAAAAAACTATATCTAGTATGTCCTATGAAACCTATCGATTCACTGAGAGGCTATATTGGACCACTTTTTCATATATGAAATCCAATGGATTCCTCATATGTAGAATAATTGATATAAATAATAAATAATGTTTCTTTATCATAAAATATCCATATTAAATAAATTATATTTTTTTCTAAATAATTACTTATTATAGGATAAGAAAAAACAATGGTTTTGATGTTGATTAATGAATAGACAATTTTATGATCATTTAAAAATTCTTGAGGAATTTAATCATAAAACATTACAAATTGACAAATATCACTTTGAAATAATTCATTAATAATCTCGATGAAGGAAAAACATTAAATGAAATATAAAATATCATTAATTTTATGTGATTCAAGATATAACATGTAATAGGGAAGTAAATACACCATATTAAATAGAATTGTTCCATAACTATAAATAAGACTCAAATGAATTATAATTGACTCAAAATATCTTAAAATTTTGTAATCATTTATTTAAAAGAACTCACATTTAGAAAAAACATATTTTCATTGAATGAACCATTAAACTATTTAAATGAATTTTAAAAAAATTATTGGTTCTTGATGAAAGGAAATTCCTTTCATGTTATATAATAAAATAAAGCGTCCTTTTACTTGGTTAATAAATGCCTTAAAACACCTTATTTTGGAAAACACCACGAAGATTCCATTTAATAAAATATGGTGAAAATTAAAAATATAGTAAAAATTAAATTAAACAATCAATGGATAATATTAAAAAAAATTAAATCATTTTTAGTAAAAACTAATATGGTGGAAAAATATTCCCTATAAGAGACCTAAACACTAAAAATCTAGAATAATAATAGATTCTTACAATAATTACATACCACCTTACAATAAGCATAATTGTTTTCCCATTAAATTAAAAAAATATATAGATACTAATATAACATAATTGTTATGATAATAATCATAAAAGACATTAATTGGTATTATATATACCACAAAAAGAAAGAATTGGTGTATATGTCATGTGTTCGCCAAAAATAAAAGTGAGACAAAGATCCCTTACAATGAGTTTGACTTGTCATGGGTGTCCTAATATTAAATAATAATAAAAATATTTTCATTATTTTCATTATTTAAAAACAATTATCATTTTTATCATTACTTTTATTTCTCATATTACAGTGTTGAAAAAAACTACATCAATAATTAAGTTTGCAATCATGTGTTTTGACCAAACATGTTTTACATGATAAAAACAATACTTATGTCGGTCAATAATGATCAATGGGAAAATTATATAAAAATATTTTGAATATTAATAATTAAATTATTATGATATTTTAATATAAACTATACTATTAAAACTATGAAATATATTTGTCAACATTTATCCAACATTACAATCTTGGAATTTATTGGACTTATATACGCATGAGTGATGTTACAATTTAATATTTTCAAAATGGAATGATGTTTATTAACATTATATATTTCCTAAATTGATAATTATATCATAAATAATATTTTATTCAATATAATTTACATATATAAATATTTATTTTTATGTAAAAGGAATCACATCACATCGAGGAGGTGGTAGTCCACACATCCATGAATGGCATTATCACTTTTTATTATGTTAAAATGGTACGACATAAAATGATATATTAATTTCAATAAAAGTTAGTATCTCATGAATAAAATATATTTTTCACTTAGTTCACATATTTTTATCTGAGACCATCCATATTATGTTCTATGTCATGTTTTAAGGTTTACACCACTTTGAGGAGGTTTTAGTCCACACATACCCAAACTATGTTATAATATTTCAAAAAAATACAAATCCTAATTGTATGTGTTATAAGAAATTTAAATAAGAATAAATATATAATAATTATCATGTATAAATCATATATAAATAAGTATTACTACATATTACCATACATGTGAAGTGGTAATCGAAAAGCGAACTATATTATTTTGTGAGGTAGTAGTTAACTATACAAAAGAATGCTAAGTTCATTACCCATTATATGATGGTTTGTGTAAGTGTAGTTCAAACCCATAACATAATAGCATCTCAGTATATTTTTGATACTTTGATCTTTATATATAAATTTAATAACCATTAATTAAGGAGTAAGGAATGAAATAAAATGTATATGATTATTGAAAGTGATGCCTCTTATTTGGGTAACTTCTTTTGGTTTATAACCAATACCATCTAGGGTATATTTTCATCCAAACATGAGCCTTGTAGGGTGAGGGAAGTGAATTATAGAGATTATCTATGTAGTTTTGGGTCGAGCTAGAAGTTTCAATGTGTTTTGAGTATGTAATTGATGAGATTCCCTATTATGATTGAGGTGAGTGGTACTTTTGTAATCCCTCAAACTATTAAATTAATTTACATTATCATTCTATTTCAAATGGACAAAATGCCATTCATTTAGAAAATAAGATGATTATATGTATAAATTAACTCATCCAATAATTTTTATCCATGTTTTGGTCACATTATTACTATTATCATATTTAATTTACACTTAGTTAAACCCTTTAACTCTTAAAATAACCACTTAGCTCTTTACTTTTTAATGGTTAATATTGGAACTAAAAAATTCATAAAAAAGCATAAATGAGTAATGGAATACATTCTCAACTTTATCCCAATAATATGGAAAAACTTTATAATTTTATAATTTTTTTTGAATTTAACAAAATATTATTTCTCTCGAAATATCATTAATGTTATTTTTGACACTATCCAATTCCTATCTTTTAAAATAATATCGATACACAATAAAATTTAGAAATAAAACCGATAATAAATCCCTAATAAGTCTTGGGAATCTAATTTTTTTTGGATGACATCAATTATATCAAAGTTTATTTATTACCATATTTTAAATATAAATTATTTTATATGAACATTAATTAAACAATAATGACATCATCATTTTCTAACATTTTAATTATTCACTTTTTATAAATATATTAACAATAATTATTCTGGTTAACGATAAAAGAATTATTTTTCCAATTAATATTTATATTAAAATATATCATCTTAATAATGGTATATAAATAATCCAAAACATAATAGAAACATGAGTATGTTATGTTATACTTTCCTTCAAATAAAATACTATAAAACCCATAATGTCATCGATGTTTCTAAAATAGCTCACTAGAATAATGAATAGATGGTGTTTGGCCGACACGAAATCATCCAATATAATTATTAAATGTTTTATGGAATATTTATAGCGCTTATAATATTATTTGTACCCTTAAATATTCGATTTACAAATAAATATTATAATTTATTTTTTTTAATTTTACTAATCATTTTGAAAAAAAAATAAGTTAATCATATTAGAAGAAAAATATATTTCTAAATAACAACATATATCAACATGTTTAAAAATTCTATTTAAATAATTTGAAAAATCATGTTTTATTTTAATCATGCGGATAGGATGACAGAGTAGGTTTTTAAAGTAAAAACATCTAAATGCCTTCCAAATGTTTGTATCTATATTTTCTGCAAAATTGTTTTTTGTAAATATATTGGTTTATATGATATAAAGTTTTATAATTATACCTTGAAATGAAACCAATAAAAAACATTACTATATAAATAAGTTAGATGAAAATTCATTTTTAAACTAAAATGTATTCTTATTAACTATTCATTCTAAAATAAAATATCTTAAAAAAATACCAAATATTCAAAAAAATAAGAATTTTTATTAATCATAAATATTATAAATTTATTTTTTCAAATAACATATATAAACATGTAAAAAAATATATTTAAAATTGTTTCTCTATTAAAAGGTGGAAAAGGGCTTTATATACAATATTGATATTAATTGTAATTTTTAGTTTGTTCTTATCATATGAGTATGAATGATATTTTATTATTATCAAAAATATATAAATAAATATTTTTTATATATGTTTAATTGAAATCACTCATTAAATTTAATTAATATAATATATTAGGATAAAATTGCTTTGTGATGATCAAATTTGTCTTATATAAAAGCACTCCCTTTATAACCATTGGTTATTTTATATTTATTTCTAATTAATTTTTAACTAATGAATTCAACCATATATTTTCATTTTTTGGTTAATACTATTCATAACCATTATCTTAGTGGCTATGTAATATCTTAAAATATTATATAATAATATTTTAAAAATGGAATTTTTTGGTAAAACATGACCTTGCATGTAAATAATAAAAAATAATTGTTGTGTATAGCGTAATATAAACATGGTGTTTCATATAAAAAACTACAAACAAAATTAAATTCATTCAAACTATAAATACTGTATTTTTTTGTGCTATTACATTCTCTCCACCTTAATTAAATCACATCCTCACAATTTTAACATGATCTTATTAGTCTGTGGATTGATATTTTAAAATAATCGTTTAATAAAAATCCCAAATCATTAGAACGGTTAATAACACATCTTATTAAGAATATATAAATGGAAATGAGAATATAAAAAAAATACATATATTTCTAATATGATAAAATTTGAAAAAACATTGACATATATGAGATGTCTATCCATCACCATTTGGTGGAGATTGATATGGACCATCTTCATGAGAATGCTGCTGACCAAAAAACCATAAACCATTCATGTGAAAATATGGTTATTGATATAAACAAAAATCCCGATGATATGTATTTTTTCTACCCTTTTATTATATTTCATAAATTCATTAGCATTCAAATTATATAAGTAAATAAAATACATAATACCTTAATATATTTACAATATTATTCATGTACATTGACTAATTTATACTACTTTTCTTATCTCAGGTTTCATCACATCATGTAGAAATACAATAATCTCTAAAACCACATCCAAATTTATATTTAAATGATTTTATATATGATTATCCTTATAACCATTCCATGTATTATGGTCTACAACATTATAATACTATTAAATTCATGGCATCAAATTCATTATTAGGGTCATGTTCCCTAGTCAATTTTTTAAAAAAAATTGTTTCCTTGATTTCTACTAAAATCTTTTTGATGAAAACTATAATGCTCTTACCCCAGAAGCATGGAGTTGGTCCATTGTCTTATTAATTTTACATTATTATAATGAATAATGTCCTAAAAGACCAGTTAGTTTATTAGTGTTGGAATGTATGATTATATACATGATATCAATTTTTAATTTTGAAATTGATAATAAAAACGACACATAATAAAATTAATTTAACAAAATCATTGATATATTGTTAAAATAATTCATCATTACAACATAAGGAAGGGAAACATAATACATGAAATCTCAAATACCCAATAAAAATTTTTAACGTGAAATTAACAATGAATCAATGAGAATAAATCTAAAAGGAAAGGTAAATAACATATAACACATTCCATTTAGATTACTTGATAATAATTAATAAGAAAAAATTATATGTAATTAAAATAAATTTAATTTGATTAATAATATTATAATAAAATATAACCATGGATATTATAATTAATTGAAAATTCCCATTGAATAAAAATAATTGAATACACAGTTATAGATTTAAAAATTAAGGATATCTAAAACATATCATCGAGGCTTTTGGAAAACATATGAAACTTTCAAGGCATCGTGATACAATTCTAATAATTTTGTTCTATAATTATAATAAACTATTATTATTATGGATTCATTCTAATAATGAAGTAAATGGGAATTCCATTGGACAAAACTATATGATGTTTGTCCCACTAAACCTACTGATACTTTGAGGCACTATAGATGGCCCCACCCAATGCATACCAAATCCAATGCGCCCCGCATATATATAATAATATATTTATTTATTCAAAAATATTACATCGAATAAAAATTCAATATTTAATAAATAATATTGTTTAATCAACAATTATACAGTGGAGGATAGGTAACAACAATGGTTGATGATATTACTGAATGGAAATATCATTTAAATATCATTAAAAATTCTAGAAAAAATTAATTATTAAACATTTAAAAGTCTCCCATACCACTTTGAAACAATTGAAATATAATCCACAAAAATTAATAACATTAAATGAAATTTATAATATCATGATAATAAGAATATTCATTCTATAACAAGTCAAAGGGTAGTATGTAAACCATATAAAAGTGAATTTGTGCATAACACGTACTATGCCTCAATGGAATATAAATTGAGATGAAGTTTCTTACCACATTAAAATAATATATTTTAAATGACACTCATTTATAAAATAATATATTCATATTAAAATAATCATGTAAACTATTAAATAACCATTTTAAACATTAATTTTTCCAGATGGCGGGAAATTTGGTTCATTCTGTAAAATTTAAAAAATATATCCTCTTTCTTTTGCATGAAAATTTATAAAGTACCATTCTACGGAAAATTATTGTATGATTCCTTTTTAAATAATTATTAAAAGTCCAAAAATTGGTAAAATTGGATATTTTGAAATAAATTTAGAATAGAAAAGAAATTTAAAATATTTTTAGAAAACACAATCATGGTAGAGAAATAATCCATAATGGAGACATAAACACAATCCATCCCGAATAAAAATGAGCTTGTGAATAAATACATATCACCCTGAAATATATAGAATAATATTTCCATGAATGAAATAAATTTATATGGATAAACAAATACCATAATATTAAGAATAATTCTAATAAAATATATTCATGGGTGGTATATACACCACATAAAAGAAATATGTAGTGCGTAATGAATGTAACCCATAGAAAGAAGTGTGAGACAATGATCCATATTCCTAAGTTTGACTTGTCATATGTTTATTTATATTCTATAATAACAAACATGTGTTAATTATTTACTTACTTTAGAAACTATTTCATTTTTATAATTACTTTTATTTTACTTATTATAATGATATAAACAACTACATTAAAAATTTATTTTAAATATATTGTTTCTTTTAAAATGGTTCCACATGTACAAAATGAATTTTGTTTCTCAACTATGGTCAAAGGGCCATTATATAAAAATATACATAATATTACTAATTAATTTAATATTATATTTATTCATTAATAATACTTATAAACACAATCACTAAATATAGTATTGAAAAATGAACCAATGTTTCAATCAAGGAGGATGAGGTCGTAGGTATAAATGAGATGAAATTTTATATATCCATGATCTTTATGAAAAGAAGGTATGTAAAATTAATTCATTCAATACTTATGATTTAATAATAATTAAAAACTTATTTAATCCTATGTAATTATTTATATAATTATTGTAGAGTGAAAAGAATAACATCACGTTAGGGATTTCATTTTCCACAAACTCCTAAACTATTTTGTCAATTTTTCATGTGTGAAAATGGTAATAAATAAAAAGGATTTATTATATATCAATAATGATTATTATGTCTTCAATATCATATATATTTCTTTTATTTTACTTATTTTTAATTAATAAAATCCATAGTGTGTTCCACATAGTGTGTTAACATATCATAATGCATTGAGGAGGTGATAGTACATACTTCGACAAATGATGTTATCATATTTATAGAAAAATAGAAAGTATAAAGTTATATATTATAAAATAATTAAAGAAAAATAAATACATAATAAGTATCAAATATTTCCAATATTAATATATTTTCCATCATAATTCTAACCCATGATAGGTGCTAATGTAAAAATGAACTACATCATTTCATGAGGTGGTATTTTGGTATACACAAGAACGGTATGTTCATTTCCCATTAAACGAAATTTTGTGTATGTTTTGGTCGAAAAATTAATAAAATATAATATTAGTATATTGAGGATACTGATATTATTATATAGTCTTTTTAAAATATAAAATGAATGAGTGGAGAAAGAAATAAATCTAATGTGACTGTTTAAGAATGTGGTTTCTTATTTGATTAACTACTTTTAGTTTATCCCAAATCCTCGTTTTTCTTTATAAAAATAATTAGGCTTCCAAAATTATTGTATGGATGTTGGGAGATATTTTTGTTCAGGTTTTCACTGACCAAGAAGGATCAATGTGGAGTGACTAAGCAGGGGAGTAGATTCCATTTTATAATTTAGGAGAGGGTTATTTTTGAAAACACACAAACTATTTAATAATATAAATTCATTTTCAATTATAAATGGATCAATAATTATTTATTTTTTATATAATATGAGTATGGATTTTTAAATCACTAAAAATACCTTTTAGATAAGATTAGGTCACATTATCTGCCTTATCATTTGTCATTAACCCTTAGTTAAACCCATTAACTCTGACTGTAACAGCTTACCTTTTTACTCAGAAAGGGTTATTATAATTAGTATAAAATGTAATAAAAACCATAAATGAGAGAGGGATGAAATTTTAAACATTATCCCAATATTTTGGTAAAATTTTATATTTTTATTAATATATTTTAGTTTAGTAAAATATTATTTATTTTAAAATAAAATTAATATCAATTTTGATAATATTAATTTATTTAATATTTTAAAAATATAAATACAAAATATTACATTGAAACAATTATGTAATACATCCCAAATATGTCCAGGTAACATTCAAATTTCGTGGATGACAACATTTATATCATATTTTATTTCTTTTAATATTTTTATTAACACTTACTTGAGATTTCCATTAATTAAAAAATTATTGTGTTTCCATTGTGCTGGCTATTAACATATTGATTTATTCCCGAAAAATTAATAAACTTATTATGATGAAGATAAATATTTTATCTTTCTAATGAATATTTGTAGTAGAATATATCTTCTTAATGGAAATTTTTAAAGAATGTAAAAAATATTCAAAAGCTGAGTAAGACATATTATAAATTCCTTAGATTTAAATACAATAAAGGCCTTACTTCCATCAAAATAGCTCTAAGAGCTCACACAATCGAACTAAATATAATATTGATAGATAATAAATCATCCTATCAAATCAATAAAAGTGTTAATGTAATTTTATAATTCTCATAATATAATTTTTTCTATTAACATATCGATTTACCCTTAACAACATTAATTAATTTTCTATACCTTTACTAATATTTTTGGTCAAAAACTATGTTGATCTTATTAGACTCAAAATATCATACTAATTATAATTTTTTATATCTTTTTTTCAAAATTTAATTAACTGAAGGGGGATAAATTTTAAGTCAATACCAATATTTACATAGGTTTCAGGCTTCTGAAACTCAGCAGATGGTAGCTATCCGACCAGTCATTCAATGGTGAAGTGCATCATATATATATAGACACTAGGGATGGGCAGTTCCAAGGAGTGTCTACGGTGATTCTGGCCTTGTTCCACTATTTTTTTCGGGTATTGTAGTGTTTCTATGCCTACCAGCCTTGTAAGAGTTCCCCCTCAACAATTAAAAGTGTGACTATCCAATAATAAATAAAAATACAATGTCTTCGACCCATTCAGGCATTAATTTACAATATTCATAAAAAAATATGACTTCTCAGAAAAATAATTAATCTTAAAAAAATGTAATTTATTTGTACTCCTATAAAATATAAGACGATTATTTTTTTAAATAAAATTTCATTATTTTGAAAATTTTGATTTAAAATTGCTTCTTTATTACAATGAGAAAAAAGTTTGATTATAAAAATATTGATTTTTATGCGTGACATTATGTTTTTCTCTTATGAATACCAACCATACCTCATCAATATAAAAAACTTATTCAATATATAATAAAAATATTACATTAATATATCACAATAATTGTAAAAAATGTAATTTATTAAAACATAAAAATATTGTGATAATAAGAATAGTTTTTTATTAAAAAAATCCCTTTATATTCAATTTTTTTTCTATTTAATTATAATTAATTTTTAACAAATTCATTTACCAATATATTTTTTTTGTTATATAATACTATTCATAACTTCTAACATAATTTCTAGGTTATATATTAACATATTAAATATTAATAATTTCATAATATATTATATTTTGGCAAAACTCATCGTTCTGTGTAATGCATGTGAACTCATTGTTGTGTGTAGTATTAGATTAAAATTATGTTCCAAATCAATCAATCTAGCAAAGATTTTATATTTATTTAATAATTAAAATATTTTGAAGTCATGGCATGAAACTATTGATTATCCTAATACAATTGGATCAATTCTGGTATAATTTATTTATTTTGTTTTAGATGTTAAATTTTCATGATGTAGTTTATTTATTAATTTATATTTTTTATTAATAATTTTATTTTGGAACTTTTACTTATGGACATGGATTGTAAAATATATTGGTAAAATATTATACTACATAATAATTTTTTGGTTGGGTTAAATAATTCTTGGGAGTTCCCAACAAATTCCTCAACACACTGTTGATTCCTATGATTTTCAGTAACACACCCTCGATATGTCTCTAGAAGAGTAGGGTGCCATGGTAAGGGGTAAAATCAGGTCTTCTCATGACCATAATATTTATTACATGAAATTTTATCCAATACAAATTCTCTTTATATTTCTATATTATAAAATATTATAAAATTATTGATATTCTTGAATATAAATTGTGACATTAAAATGGTTAATATTGAAATAGTTATCATTATAAAACAAAAACTATTAAGAAAAATATTTCATAAAAAATATGAAAATAATATCAATTTCACTATTACAATGGTAGAAAAATATATAGATAATCAATTACAAGGAAAAAATGAATAAATAAGATAATAATTTACCTCTCATATGATTTAATGAGAAATATATAGAAGAGTATGTATGATGTTAAATAGTATTCAAATTGTATGGTGAAAAAAAATCACAAATTAATATAGATTAACCAAATTTAGAAAAATAAACTTTTATATTCAAGTGTATATATGGGGGTTATGATATTAATATCAAAAAAATATGTAAAACACATACTATTAGGGTATATTTTATAATATGATAGAATTTATATTGAGGAATATGTTAATTCTGTTTAAATTTAAGAATAACTCATATGAAAACAATTATATATGGTATTCAATGGTTAGAAATATGGGTCGCCAAAAAAACCAATTAATATAACGCTGAGGAATTATAAAATTTATGTAATTTAAAAAATTTAAATTAAACAAGGTTATATTCTATAGATGAACTCAAAAGGATTAATGAATCATTATAATATGATTATTTATGGACTAAACTTAATGATTAATTAAATAAATTTCACATGATTGAGCCTTGAATCTGGCATGTAGTAGAGCACAAGATGGAGAGTAGCATAGAGGCTCTAAAACATTCATTTAAAAATAATTACCATCAAATTTCATAAGAAAAATAATAAAAATACATACTGATATCTAGAACCAATATAAAATAAAATTTAAAATTCCATTAAATTGAGTAATTTTATGGATAAATATAATTTATCAATGATATATCATCTTCTATGGATGATATTTTAACTACACCATTCATGATGTCATCATATTGTAATAGAAATCTGATTAGAAAATCCCCTTGATAAATCTGTCAACAATATTACATAATGATAGGGTTCAACATAAATTTATTAATTTTAGGTCCCTCCTTGATAACTATTAGTAAAATATGGAACAATCATATTAAACCATCATTGAAAGAGATAAAATCAACATGTTACTAAGAAACATCAACAACTATCCAAACAACCTCATGGTTCAATCACCAAATCAATTTTTAGGTATTGTAATATAGAATTCATAAAAATATATTGGTATGTTTTCCGGAACTCTTTAACCCCCTGAATAATAACACCGCATACCAAACAACATATGTAATAAGGAAACTATCTATTCTGTGTCTACATATGCATCCACATGACCATATATGATCCACTACAATAGAACAAAACCACATACCACATGCTAGAATCAAAATAAAAAAAATACAAACTACCATATACCATATCCAAATACCTTGTGACCAAAACACTACAACATAACTACATGAACACATAACCACCACATCACCGCAACATACTACATAACATAACACCACTGTTTTATAATTACATAAATACATATCAACAACCTCATGCCATTATATCATATCAAATAAATGTATACATGAAAGATTGGGGATGAGGTCATATATAAAAATTAGATACATCATTGATGTTATTGGAACCCAATGATACGTAAATCCAAAATAGGCATCAAATTAATTACCTATCATAAATAGTGTTCTATAATTAAAAATGGAACATTAAAAGAGTATATGGCAATCAAAAAAACCGACCCTAGTGTAAAATAACATTAAAACGCCACAATAAATATCCCTTTTTAGAAAAATACATCACAAACACATTACAATAGTTTATCCTAAAATTACACACTATATTAATTGAAATACTAACCACAAAATCAGGAAACATGTAAAAATACCACTTCTTTATAGATAATTACATAAGTTAGTTTTTATATTTTATAATTATAAAAATAACCACTTATTATCTTATAATTAATATATATTTCCATTGAAAAATAACATAAATGACTTTCTTAATCACACAAAACCAAAACGTCATTCATAAACAATTCATGTGTACAACCTTGTATTATTTTTAATTTAATTTATTGGATAAAATAAATCAATTACCTATATCTTAATTTTATTCTCCACAGTAACCATAAAACACATTTTATTCAATATTAACCACAATATTTTACAAAATTTTAATAATTTAAACTTAATTAACATATTTTAATCCTAAAAATGTTTGAAATTATTCAATGATGATTAAAATTCATCACATACAATAATGGTCTGATATTAATTCAAAAAATTATTTAATTATTTATTTATATTTATTAGGATATCAATAGTACGACCACCATAGTAAACTCTGTCACCACTATATCAATAGCCCAAAAAAAATTACAACATCACCCATTTAATTTCTATACACACAACCACACTTAATAATGTAATCCATATCAAACTAGTAAAAAGGTACATAATAACACCCATACGATAACCAAAAAAAATATAAAAAATCATTTTATACTACAAAAAAACAACACCAAATCCATAAACTATGTCATTTTAACACCATTATATAATCGTGATAATAAAATTCATATCAATATATAATACAATTAATCCAATTAATTCTTGTATTAAATTAAATACTCTCTATAATCATTCTTCAATAAAAATTAGTACTCACAATTAAACAATATGAACTATCATTTCTATAATCTCAGTTCCATTCTAATTTTGCATCAATATTTTATTTAATAGATAAAAAATATATTTATCCAACTTAGAATACATATATTTTGGAAACAAATTATAAAATATTAAATAAAAAACACTAAAATATAAAAAACTATAAAATAATGCTTAAATATTATAACCATTACAATTAAAAATATATTATTTTTATTCTATGAATATCAACTCTATAAGAAGACTTTAAAATCATAATTTATCCACATTAGTGCATAATTAACAATAATTGGACTCTAAATCCCCTACCTTCAATCAAATCATTAATAATTCATAAAATATTATGGGAATAAGTTGTTGAAATTGTTTTTCAACAAAATTATATTTCCAAAAAAAAATATTGATACATATATTCTTCTTCAAAACACCAAAAAATACAAAAATAATAATATATAATTGTTCAATAACATCCTCAATATATGAGAAACCAAGTAAGGAAAGAATAAATAAGATGTAAATACCACAATCAATGGGAATCTATCTTCACAGAATTGAAGAAACCAAACACCATGAAGAGGAGTGCTTGCGGTCATCAAGAAAGATCCTTTGGTCTCATATATTATTTAATACGTTATTGTAACTAGAAAACATTTAATGAACTGCTATAATTTATACAGAATAATTATACAAATTCAATCAAAGGATAATGGACATTAATATGGTGTAATGATAGTCGTTCTCACAGATTCACAAAACACATGTCATGATTCCACATTGAGTATCTATATAATCACAATATAATGTTGATATGAAAATTTCAAAAAATGGTTCAATGTTCCGTATCAAACCAAAAATTCGAATCCCTTTAAAATCATGGATGAAACTACCACCTTCATTACTCATATTAGAATATCCACTATGAAATTCAAAAATATTTTAATATCACTAAAGTAAAATAAAAAGAATCATTATATATCATCAATATATAAAGGAAATCACAAATATCATTCAAAATGGATTTAGGAATAACATAATTTATCAAGAAGAATTGAAAATCAATATTTAAATAATAAATTAAAATTGGATAAATAAAACTCTTTGCTTTGATATCTTATTGATTACAAATCGTGGTCAAATTGTATGGTGAAAAAAAGTTTATTGACAGCTAAAATTTTAACTATAATATTTATCATATTACACTATTCAACACTAAAATAACTCTAGACCCATTTAACACCTCTATTCCCCCAATATAATTTCCTATAAAACTAATGAATATTAATTAATACCTATCAAATTTTTATCAACCATTTGAATAAACAAAATATAGAAACTACCAACAAACTTAATTAAAACACCCCAAAGACATAATCTATAAGAAAAACTCTTTGTATTACCATTGATTATTCACTGAACATCTATAATTAATTAATTATTGCATCACAACATTTCTTCTATGATACGATATATTGAGAACATAACCAATAAAAATTTTCCAACAAAACTACAATTTTACGATAAAAATGTATAATATATTAGATTAACTAAAGGATAAGATAAATCCCACAATATTGTAATTAAAATCCACAGAAATAATAGTTTTTTAATGTTTCAATCAATATTTATAAATTTGAGAAATATAATATTAAATATGGAAACCACCACCAGTATAATGTGAAAAAAAATAATGTCATATCAATTCAAAATCAAAATAAAAAAATAAATTAAATATGGTAATGGGAAAATTGTATCAAAATGAATCAAATTGAATAATATATTTTCAAAATTATTAGAGATTTAAATAAGTATTACAATAATTGAAAATACTTTCAAAACCCATAATAAGTTCCAATACTCATCATGATCTTTATTATACATTTATTGAAAACCAAACATGTTCTCAATAAACTACTATGAAATATACTATCACCATGGAAATATAATTTCCTGAATCTCTGGGAAATAATATTATTGATGTCCCATTTCATTATAGTGGAGACATATTATCCAAACTGAAAATGTATCACATGATCTATTCCAACAATGAACTCATGGATATTTTAAAACACTACTAGAAATTTTCACTCAATATTTTTTATAATATACGGTACAAAATCAATTCATCTCCAAAACCCTCTTTAAATCCTTGATGTTACCTTCACAGATACATTAAACATCAAAAAATACTCCCTCTATTTTATCAACATATTCTCTCATCTTTTTCAAAGAAATAAATTGAAAATATTCATCCTTATATGGAATCATCAACCACAATGAAAACTCTGAAGGTCACACTCTTGGGAAAACAACCCCAATTCCCTAGAGTTGGTGTCTACTTTAGTACATTGGCATAAGATACGCTGAAACACATCATAAAGGACCAAATACTTTATTATTCATTCTAAACTATATACTATATTTTTCCTAGAATTACATTTTAAAACACTCATTGAAACATAATTTTTCAGAACATAAATTAATTCCCCCTACTATAACATTTCATATCAATAATACTACACTTCATAACATTTGGGGGAAAAGAAAAAAATATTGTTGAGATCAAAGGATCTGTAAGGGTAATGTTTAATGCAAGATGTCATGAATAAAAAAGTACGACCTATATGTAATGGTAAATAAAACCACAAACATTTCATTTAAATTGATAGAGAGTCATATTAAATATATAAAAGAAAATAACTAAAACAGCATACCATTTAATCTATAAAATTAGATTTAAATGAATCTATAAAATATATCATTGTGAAAAAATCATAGACAATAATAAATTAGTTCCTAAATATAGAAATAAATAATTATTTGATGTCATGACCATAATATCATGATACCTCTACCATCAAGAACATTCAAAATACACATTAACTCTACTGGGTATAAACTCATCTTGTTTTTTCAAATATTTTTACCGTAGCTTACTAATTAACCTCATGAAAATATAGATTCATCGACATGATGTCCATAAATAGGAACCACACATATCTTAATGGAAGATTAATTCATTATTGATCTAATTATCTATTAAATTATTGAAAATTCTTCCTTTTCAACAATTATTCATAATGATTAAAAGATACATATTTATTAATATTTAAATATTTGATCATGAATCTATCAATGTCAACCACATATGTAAAATAATTGTTTATACTTTATGAAAAAATTATAACCACAATAATAATATATTTATATTTAAGAGAAATTTAGTGAAATTTATAAAATTATCTCTATAAAATTATTGTTTCAACAAAAAATTTACAATCACAAATGAATGTGATATAGAAAAAACCATTTACCTCCTTCTAATTTTCTTGTCAGATCCCCTTGGATGAAATAATTGAAATAGAATCATAAAATACTATGATTAATAAATGAAAAATGATATTTCATTTCAAATTTGTTGTTTATACACTATATAATTAATTTCGAAAAAAATACAAATATTTCTCAATGATCATAAACCAAGATATAATCTATTACCCCACACTTCCTTTTGGTTTTACAGTATTTAAAAATTGGTGTAGTAATTTTATGAATTTTTTTTAACTTATTCTAGAACCATATTATTATTTATAATATAGTATATCGTAATTTAAATACATATTATCACCTATTTATTAATGATCATTTATTATTCCAATAATTCGTGTGCAAATGGATTTGGTTTCTCATTTATGATTTTGAATGAATGTTTTAATTCATTAGAATATTATTTAGTTCTATGATATATATAATAGTAATAAGGTCATAATTATGATATTTTTACATAAAATATAATTTTAATTTAAATCAAAAAATATGGTTATGATAAATTAATTACATTACAATCATGGATACTATAGGTTGTACATACATAGTAGTAAAATTTATATTTTTTAATGATAACCATGTGAAGAATGTTTGTAATATTATATATATATATATATATAATATTTTTTAAAATGTACTTATATATATAATTAATGTGTTGCTGTGATAAAAATACAGTCAGATCGTTTCTTAATGGTAGTAGTCCTCTCGTACACGAACAAAGATTTCATCTTTAAGTTATTAGAATGAAATGAAATAAAATGATTGATGTTATATTTTATTACTTTTATATGTATCATTATTATTATTATTATTTTACACATATAACAGATATTCATCATCCTTATCCTTGTTTTCATCAGTTTATTGTGTCAATGAAAGAATAATAACCTCGTATCATGAGTCATTAGTCTTTCATACACAAGACCAACATTATCATATACCATACAAAATGGAAGGTAAAAATGAAACATATTTTATAATGAATACATAATAATAATTTATTAAATATATATAATTTATTTTTATCATCATACTAAATAGTGAGAGGAGGTGATGGAAAAAAATGAAATACATCGGTTTGTGAGGTGGTAGTTTATCATGTAAATGAATGATGATTTCACAACCCCTTTTGTGGATATAGGATTTGGTTTAGGTCATTTCTTAATTATAAAAATATATATTTATTTATAATAGAATTATTTTATTTTGTAAATAAATTTTAATAAGAATTTATATAGGTGTATGAAGAAGTAAAATAAAAACAAACCTTGAAGAATGTTATATCTTCTTTAGGTATCCACAATATGTGCATACCAAAGCCCTACTAAATATGGATTTATTCCAAAAATATTTATTATAATATTGGATCATCTATGTGGGGAAGTGATTTGGGATTGTATTTTCCGAAAAAATGGTATGAATGAGTGAAGAAGATATGAGAGGGGGTGGAATTTTTAAGAATTGTGAGTGGAATGGGTTTATTATTTTAAAATAAATAGTTGTACCCAGGTTTTTTTACAGGCCAAAAGGATCCAAACTATTATATAATAGATAAATTGATATTTAAAGTCATAAAAAATGAAATAAAAAATATTTTATAAATATTATATGTCATTTTAATCCTTATCTATTAGTTTACCCCCATGCCATAACTTTGGTATATAATTTTTGCTTTTTACTATTCAATACAGTCAATCATTGATTTTAATTTATTATATAATATAACTTTCATGAATCCAAATAGTGAAAAAAAATCCACATTCTAGTCATATATGTGGTGAAATATATTTTAAATTTTTTTCATACAGACATCTTGAGAATGTTGGGGTTTTAAAGGGATTCTTATCAACTATATACAATGTATTTATTTTGTAATTCCATATAAAAAAATTACAGTGTATTTTGTATTATTAATTACAATATATTTGAGTTAAATTTACTTCAAAATGAATTTCTAATATAATTTTACATTAAAAATAATTAACAATGTTTGTTTTCAATTAAAATATATAATTTTCGCTATTCATTAAAAATAAATCATTTTAGATAAATCAAAATAAATCACTAAAACTTAATATTGAAATTATAATTTTTAAAATTAAACCTATATCTTTAAATAATATTTAAAAAAATGGGACAAATGATTTTTATTTATACATGAAAAGTGGGTATAATCTTCCTTTTAGAAAAATGTAGTTTTTTTAAAAAAACACATATGTATATTTTAGATAATTCTTATTTTATATGTAATCAATAGATAGACATAATCTTAAAAAAAATATAGATGTATTCATACCCCAAAATCTAATGGTCATTATATAATAGTAAATTGTGTTATCATATATTTTTAATTTAGATTTTTTTTACAATCTACAGAAAATATTATATTTAAATAAATATACATCATGGGTTGTTTAGTCTTGGTGTTCCATGTGATATATTTATTTAAAAACACTTTTTTATTTAGAAATATCATGGAATCACATTATCCTCTCTTTAAATAAATTACATAATCACAATTTAATCCTTATCTTAGGAATCAATAGATTTTCATTTGGGAATAAATTGTTGATAAATCCACAATGTAAAAGGGTTAATAAATTAACCTATTAATAAGAGATAAAGGGATGTAAAAAGTTAATATGGAATAACACAGAAAAAGGTTCATGATTAGGAGAACCATAGTTGATGTTGATGATATGGATATGAAATAGGGGAATAGATATTTGTTGTCTAAGGACTCAAACATAATCAATACATAATCATTAATTAAATGAATAATTCACACTGAGGATCAAGTCAGGTTTAGTGTTTTACAGTTAGGCCATAACTATTACATCTCAAAAAATTAAAAAGTAGGAACTTCTAATCAATTTCCATTTCTTCCATAAAATAAAATTCTTGATAAAACGAGTCATTTATAGTTTCTTATTTTAGATAACATGAATTTTCCTTGATACCATCTTTGATCATATTCGACTTTATGTCTTGTGAACCAAATTTCAATAAACATGGGAAGAGAAAAAAAACAAAATTAGGGTTATAAGAAAAATAATTATAACATTAGTCCATAAATACATACCAATCATAGCCTCATTATAACATCCCAGGTAAATGAAGAATAAGAAATACTTCATATTTATTAATATTTGTGAATTAAATATTAATTTTACTTTAAATGGGTTGTTATGTTCGATAGCATACCCGATATGGAACAACGGGATTCTTTGGAATCTTACGTTGCAAAGAAAAAATATAATATTATTATTTTAAATTGTAGTTAACTAATAGCTGTTGTATTGGTAGGAATTAATGAAACTAACTACAATATTATTATACATGATTGTTAAATGTATTAACATTTATCTAATAAAATTTTAGAGACTTAAAATATGAATGAATCTAATTTTAAGCATAATTTACATTAAAAGGCCGATTTACCTCCTTTTAATGGGGAACCATATTTAAATATATTTTTGGTCACATTAATACATTTTAATTTACCAAATATAATCCTTCTTTAGAATGGGGAAATCAAATTTTACTTTGGATAATTTTTTGGTATTTTTCTGATAAAGTGCATTTTTTAATGAATTGTGAAAAAATATTGTATTTAAAATCGAAAGTGCCTTTTAATATAATTTATTTGTATGGTTATATTATCTTTTTAGTTTGTTTTAAAGTTAAATTGAAATATATTTTTACCATTTAATCCAATATTGGTCATTGTAATTAATATCACTTTGAAATTGGACATAAACTAGTATCAATCATTTGATAGTTATTGTTTCTTAAAAACACTCTATTTATTTTAACAACGGGAATTAATTTTTAATTTTGTTAATGCCAATTCTATATTTTGAATTTGAAAAAATATACATGAATTATGAATTCGGTATATCAAATAATTCTTCAGCTGAATTTTTGGTATTTTTCTGAAAAACATCAATTTTTTATGAATAGTGACACAACATAGTGATAGTTAAAAACTGACTTTTTCATTTAAATTTTTTTTACCACTTATGTGCATTGAATTTCAAAAATCCGACATACATGTTTTTTATCAAGAAGAAAAATGTGCTTCAATAAGATTAAAATAATTTTTGGTGAATAGTAACTTTTGGCTTTTATTTACCGCAGTTAAAGGTAAATAAGGAAATTCAAAGTAAAAAAGAATAGTATAATAATTCAAAATTACCTTAACACTTGTCCTAACCTTATTGGATGACTAGTGGCCTACCATGGGCATCATTGGATCCATTTTTGGACCCCATGGAGCTACTTATGAAAGATAATGACACTTTAGATTAATTAATTTAATGTAAAGACAAAATTGACACTAACAAAAATATTTTAGTAAATTAGTTTTTATATGGTGTTATATAAGTCATATTTTCAATTATAAATATTCATTGTAAAGCTAGAAACTATTTACTACATGATAGAAGAATTTTTATAATTTTTAGACATCGAATAAATTAAATTATTTATGACCCAATAATGATGATGTATTTACCTCATTAATAAATGATTTAAATAAATATGATTATAAGAATTAAAATACTAACAAAAACATGTCCAATTCTGATTGGATTATTTTCAATCGACCATGAGTTATATTATCTTTCACTTTAATTATTTTTGGACCATTATAAACTGAATATCATTATATTATAAAATAATACTTCCACACTTGTCTAAAGAGCCCCTCATCTCCCTTATTAAAGGAGACCACTTCTAACCAATTACACACACCTATCAAGCCATTTGGAACATCCAAACTCCGCCCAATTAAGATTTAAACATACCTCTCCTCCTCGTAGAAGCCTTACCATAAGCAGAAGGCACTTCAAGAATTCCTTTGGTTCAATCCCAAGGGAGTTACCCAAATTAAATGTAACAGTTTCTCTTAAATTGTTTTCTTTTATTTTACTTCTCCAACACATAAACTATTTTTATTCCTTTAATTTGTAACCACACCAGTATCCTCAATATACAAGGATACTTTTATTAGAAGAATTCGAGCTACACTTACACACACCTTCATCTAATGGATGAAGAACATAATGTTTCTGTGCATGGAGAACTACAGACTCATGAAAAGATGATTGTTCAATTACATATTACAGCCTATCATGGTGGCCATTATGATAGAACTATATTTATATATGATATATATTGTGATTATGATTTCCATATACTTATTTAATTTCCATTTATATCACACCTTTATGGTTTCCATAGTGGGTAAATATGATAATATCATTTGAGGAAGTCCATACTACAACCCCCTCAATGTGATTTGATTCGTTAATTCCTTATGTGGGATGTATAAAGGATGGATTTAATGATATTATATATGGTATTATACTGGAATTATAATATACCTATGGATCATTATGTTTTATTTCCAATAAAAATAATAAATATAAACGAATGTAGCATTCATGCATATGTACGACTTACCGTCTCCATGAACGGTGCAATTCATTTCATACCTCTAAATGTTATGTACTATTATAAAAACATGTATATACTATATATATATATATTATATATATATATGATATCCAAATCCTGAATATCATTCCTGATATAATTAACCTTTGACCACATGGAGAAATTGTAAATATAAGTTGTTCATTTTTACTCAAGTACCAAATATCGACAAAATGAACGCAATTAACTTAAATGATTGAATAATTTTTATAACATGGTAATATATGATTTAAAAGAATTAATAAACATGAAAAATGTTTTTAAGAAAATATAAAATTATGTTTTGTTTATTATCCGAGAGATTAAATAATGATCGAGTCATATCAGACGTGAGGTTAGGGACTTTGTCTCAATCTCCATTCATTGAGGCATCATTAGTTTTATACACGACGTTATTTTATACGGTGTCTAAACCCCTTTGAATTTTCATTTTATTCAAAGGGAATATTTTTATAAAAAGTGTTTTACTAAATGAAAAAAATGAATGTTTTTTAACGTAAGCGGTGACAACGACCATTCCACCACAACAAGTATTATTTGATCATTGGGTTCCTTAACGAGCTGGAATGTTTTTAAATGGAAAAATAAATACCATATAATCTTTTTATATATTTTGGTATTGAAAAAGATTTTCACAATGGATTTATTATTTCAATATCTTGAAATAATATTTTATTATTTCAATGTAGAAATGTTATATTTCCCTTATACTTATGTAATGTGTTATGATCATGTTATTGTTTTGTGGAATTATTTACATATATGGGTGGTTCCATGATAAACCTAGGGCAAGTGAGCCTGATATAGCTCTCCAATGCAATGGGTATCGTGATGGAGGTAAACCTGAATGCTTCTCTAAATAGATGTTGGGAATATTCGGCGATGGGTATTCTAAAGTAACTCCCTATGTAGAAATGATAGCTACAATGTATGTATGATATAGATCCCCCAAGTTTACTTTATTATTAATTATT
The DNA here is from genome assembly GCA_963277665.1 of Viscum album. Taxonomy (NCBI): domain Eukaryota; kingdom Viridiplantae; phylum Streptophyta; class Magnoliopsida; order Santalales; family Viscaceae; genus Viscum; species Viscum album. The sequence goes on along the minus strand of OY728126.1, from coordinate 1,386,627,380 downwards.
TCTATGTGTCTTTGATAAATTTTGTGATTTCATTAGGTAAGTAAAAGAGTTCATGTTTTTTTATGTATTTATGAAAAAATGTTTTCATTCTTAGTTTTATAACCCTTACTAAGCTTTTTATGCTCATCCCATGTTTTGAAATGTTTTCACTGGAATTAATGATGAATCAGGTCAAAGATGGGATCAAGGAAAGGTCATGCTGTAAAAAACATGGAACTTGACATGACACTTTTTTTTGAAGCGTTTTTATTTTATGAAAAAAAGGAAATAATGTAGTTATGTCGACCTTGTAAATTTTTAAAATGTAATAGTAATGTCCTAATTCTCTAAAAATCTAAACCTGAAAAGATCCTCAATGTGAATTATTCATTTAGTTCAATATTATGTAATGGTTATGGTCGGGTCCATATAGTAGGTATCAGAGGTCAATATAGATAACTTTAGGAGATAGGGTATTTTTACATCAATATCTATAAAGTAATTTAGGTTAGTATTGAGATCATATAGCATTTACAGATTACCACGTTGCTTCGCCTAAGATATTTCTATGTTTAGAATGGTTTTCTGCAGAGGAAAGAAGGCAGCTATGTTGGGACGACGTCAGAGGAAAAAAACCTTCCAAATCAGCAACTTGGGATGGTTGGAATCAGAACTGAATAGTTTGTTGCATTGATGGCACAGTTTACTCAGGCTATAAATGGTGGGGGTATCCATGTACGAGATCATCCATATCAACCATAGAGGAACATGTCAGTAGTGGAGCATTTCATGAGGCAACATCCCCCATCATTCAGAGGATCATCTGACCTTGTACTAGCTGAAGGGTGAATTAAAGCATTGGAGAAGATTTTTTATTTCATGGGTTGTTCAGAACATCAAATGGATAGTCTTGATGATTACCATTTTGAAGGTGAAGTTGATCAGTGCTGGTCGATAGTAAAAAATATCAGGGATAATGACGATATTAATGTTCTCTATTAGGATGAATTCAAAGGTATGTTTCTTGAGAAATTTTTTCCTAAGGTGGTTCATCTTAGGATTCAAAAACAATTCCTAGAATTGAGGTAGGAGGATGACATAGTGGCTGCATATGAAGAAAAATTCACTCGACTAGCAAGGTATCCTCCAAATTTCATACGAGATCATGATAGGAAAATCAACCATTTTTACTCAGTATTGAAGCCAAAGTATCGAAGGTCTTTAGATTATGATGAGTTCAAAAGATATGAAAAACTTGTTCATTGTGCGGAGAAGGTGGAAATAGAGTTTGCTGATGATCATGTATTATTTGAAAAACAACAGAATAAGAGGATGAGGTGGCAGGAGAAACAGAAGAACTCTTCAAAAATGTATGATGGAAATAAACTTAAGATTACAGTTTTTGAAAATTGTGGTAAAACGCATGATGTGGAATGTCTTTTGAATTCTGGTAAGTGTTACAGATTTGGTAAAATGGGAAATAAGGTTTGTAATTGCACTGAAAAAGATTAGGGTAATGGTATGAAAAAATCTGATTTACAGTCAGTAAAATGTTTTATGTGCAATGAAATTTGTCATTATGCAAATGAGTGTCCAACAAAGAACTTAACATAAGGAAAGAAGCCAGACTACATGAAGAAAGGTGTGGCGAAATCCTTTGCAACCACCTAAGTAGATGTTGGTCCATCAAATGAAGTTGTATCAGGTACACTGTTTGATTGTTCATATTATGCCAATGTGAATTCAGGGTCTACACAGTCATTAATTTCTGGGAAGTTTTCGAGTAAATTGGGAATTCCATCTCAATATATAAATACTTAAATTTTGGTAAAAACACCTAGAGGAAATGTTTAGACAAAAAGAAAATATAAGAACATTCATGTCCTTTTGTTCGGAAAGAATATACGTGAAAACCTTATTATTTTTCCATTAGTAGAGTTTGATGTTATTTTGGGCAGGGATTAGATTTCTGTTTATCATGCTAAGATTGATTGTAGAGCTAAAGAGGTTTGTTTTCAGAATTATTTTCAGTTTGTATAAAAAAATGAACCATTGATGTTGATAACATATCTGGAATCTAAGAAACTAGTAAAAGATGGAAATGAATGTTACCATGCACATATTGTTGAAAACAAAGGAACTGTTCAGATTAATGATGTGCTAGTGGTAAACAAGTACCTTGATGTTTTTCCAGATGAGGCTCCTAGTATTATAACTGATCGGGAAGTTGACTTTACTGTTTACTTAGTTCTTGATGCTAAGCCAATTTCAAAACCCCCTTATCGAATGGATGAAGGTGAACATTTAGAGTTACATAAGAAATTGCATGAGCTATTGGATAAAGGATTTATTCCACCTGGCACGTCACCATGTGGTGCTCCTGTCTTATTTTCTAAAAAGAAAGATGGCTCAATGAGACTTTTCATTGATTATAGAGCATTGAATACCATCACTGTTAAGAATAAGTATCCTTTTCCTCATATCGATTATTTGTTTGATCAGCACCAGTGATCTTAGTATTTTTCGAATATTCACTTGAGGTCGGGGTACCATCAATTGAATGTAAAGGATGTAGAAGTTCCAAAGACGGAATTCCGTACTAGATAGGTCCATTATGAATTTTTAGTTATTCCTTGTGGGTTAACCAATGCACATGATGTATTCATGGATCTTATGAATAGAAATTTATGTGAGTTCTTGGATAAGTTTGTGGTTGTGTTCATTGATGATATTTTGGTTTATTCCAAAAGTAAAGAAGAACATGAAAGTCATTTAAGGGTTTTCTTAGAATCCTTAAAAGAAATGAAACTATATGGGAAATTCATCAAGTGTGAGTTTTGGTTACAACAAATTTCATTATGTGGTCACATTGTTTCAAAAAATGGAATAACTGTAGATCCTGCTAAAACGAACGTTGTTGAAGAATGGCCAAGACACATAAATATAATCGAGATTTGTAGTTTTCTTGGTTTGGCTGGTTATTACCGACGGTTTGTTGATAATTTTTCACGGTTATCTAGTCCAATGACTAAGTTAACTCGAAACAGTGATATGTTCATCTGTACAAAAGAATGTGATGATTATTTTCAGGAATTGAAAAGAAGATTGGTGAATGCTGCAGTTTTTGCACTGCGTTCCAAAAATTTTGAGTTTGTTATCTACAGTGAAGCTATGTTGAAAAGACTTGGTTTTTTCCTAATGCAAAATGATTAGGTAATTGCTTATGCTTCACGTTAGTTGAAACAACATGAGTTAAATTTCCCTACACATGATTTGAAATTAGCTGTTGTTGTTTTTACTTTAAAATTTTGGAGGCATCATTTGTATGGAGTGAATTGTAAAATATATAATGATTACAAAAGTTTTATGTATTTATTCACTCAGAAACAATTGAACATGAGATAAAGAAGATGGTTGGAATTAATCAAGGATTATGATTTCACGATCCTTTATCATCTAGGGAAAGAAAATAAAGTGGCTGATACTTTGAGTCAAAAAAGTAAAACATCATTAACCATGTTACATTTGAAACAAGATCCTTTGGTTTTTTTATTTGATGAACTTTTTCAAAGAAGTTGTTGTTGTCGGAAATTATTCTATTTTGTTTCAGGTGTCAGTGAAATCCTCTCTATCTGATAGAATTAAGCAAGCGCAGAAGGAAGATAATGAGTTAAATAAAAAGGTTGTGTTGGATCATAAGGGTATGTTTCCTGATTTTAATGCTGATAATGATTGCATTTTGAGATTTGGAAGGAGATTATGTGTGCCTTGGGATTCACAGTTGAAGAATGAGTTGTTATGCGAAGCTCATAGTTCTCCGTTTTCAGTTCATCCCAGTAGTACTAAGATGTACAGAGATCATCGGGAGTATTACTGGTGGGATGGAATGAAAATAGATATTGTTGATTTTACTGTGAAGTGTTTGACATATCAGTAGGTTAATGTAGATTGACAATTAATGAAAGGAATGCTTCAGCCTTTACTAGTTCCATTGTGGAAATGGGAAAATATATCCATGGACTTTGTTGTTGGATTACCAAAGACATCTCGAGGTAATAATTCAATATGGGTTATAGTTGACCGATTGAATAAATATGCTCATTTCCTTCCTTTTAGATATACTTTGTCTCTAGATCAACTTGCTCGGTTGTATGTTAAAGAGATAGTCAGGTTGCTTGGATTTCCCAACTACATTTTATCTGATAATGATCTCAGGTTAACTTCTAACTTTTGGAAAGGCATTCAGAAGTCATTTTGGACTGAATTAAATTTTAGTACATCTTTTTATCCTCAATCAGATGGGCAGTCAGAACGAACAATTCAGACTTCGGAATATATGTTATGTGTTATCTCGATGGAATACTAGGGAATTTGGGACCAACATCTTTTTTTGGTTGAATTTTCTTATAATAATAGCTTTCATTCCAGTATACAGATGGATCCATTTGAAGAATTACATGGAAATAATTGTCGAAATCCAGCATTCTTGGATGAAGTAGGTGAAAGGAAGCTGATGGGACCAGAATTGGTAGAAGAGATGGCTAAGAAAGTTCAGCTGATTTTGAAGCACATGAGAACAGCTCAGAGCATACAAAAAAGTTATTTAGATAACAGGAGGAAGGATCATTCCTTTGAGGTAGGTGATCATGTCTTTTTCAAAGTTTCTCCGTGGAAAAGTATGATGCGTTTTGGTAAGAAGGGAAAGTTGAGTATGAGGTTCATTGGACCTTTTAAAAATCTAGAGAAAGTTGGATTGGTTTCATATAGAGTGGCATTACCTCCAATTTTATCCCAAGTACACAATGTTTTTAATGTTTCGATGTTGAGAAAGTATATGCCAGATTCATCTCATGTTTTGAGCCCAGAGGTAGTTCAGTTGGAAGAGAATCTCTCTTATAAAGAACAACCAGTCCGGATTATTGACTGTAGAGAGAATGTGTTGAGGAATAAGGTAATTCACAGGGTAAAAAGTTTGTGGAAAACACATATGTTTGAAGAGACAACATGGGAATCTGAAAATGCTCTGAAGGATAAATACCCCGACATATTTTGATAAGTGAATAAAAATTGCGGGGATGAAATTCCCAAAAACGGGGTAAGGATGTAACATCCTAGGTAAATTAATAATAAGACAATTTTTCATATTTATTAATATTTTTGAATTAAATAATAATTTTACTTTAAAGGGTTTTCTATGTTCGATAGAGTACATGATACGCAACAATGGGTTTCTATGGAATCTTACGTTGCAATCTAATAAAATAATAATATTATTTTAAATTGTAGTTAACTCCTAGTCATTGTATTGGTGGGAATGAATGAAACTAACTACAATATGATTATACATGATTGTAAAATGTATTTACATTTATCCAATAAAAATTTAGAGGCTTAAAATATGAATGAATCTTATTTTAATCATAATTTACATTAAAAGGTCAATTTACCGCCTTTTAATGGAAAACCCTCTTTAAATATATTTTTGGTCACCTTAATACATTCTAATTGACCAAATATAATCCTTCTATATAATAGGGGCATCAAATTTTACATTGGGTAATTTTTTGGTATTTTTCGAAAAAGGTTCATTTCATAACGAATAGTGAAAAATACTGTATTTTAAATAAAAAGTTCCTTTTAATCTAATTTATTTATATGGATAGATTTTTTTGTTGGTTTTAAATTGAAATGGAAATATATTTTTACCATTTAATCCAATTATGGTCATTGGAATTAATTTCACTTTGAAATTGGACATAAACAAGTATCAATCTTTTGATAGTTATTGTTTCTTAAAAATGTGCTATTTGTTTTAACAAGAAGAAATAATTTTTAAATTAATTATTGCCACTTCCATGTTTTGAATTTGGAAAAAATACATCAATTTTGAATTCAGAAAATCAAATAATGCTTAGGCTGAATTTTTGGTATTTTTCTGAAAAAACTTCAATTTTTGATGAATAGTGACACCACTTAGTTGTAGATAAAAAACTGACTTTTTCACTTAAATTAAATTTTACCACTTATGTGAATTGAATTTCAAAAATCCGACATACATGGTTGTTATTAGGAAATAAAATGTGGTTCATTAAGATGAAAATAATTTTTGGTGACTAGTAACTTTTGACTTTTATTTACCGTGGTTAAAGCTAAATAAGATAATTCAAGGTAAATAGAATATTATAATAACTCAAAATTACCTTATCACTTGTCCTAAACTTATTGGATGAGTAGTGTCCGACCATGGGCATCTGTGGGTATATTTTGGGACCCCATGGAGAAACTTATGAAAGATAATGACACTTTAGATTAATTAATTTAATATAAAGACAAAATTGACAATAACAAGAATCTTTTAGTAAATTAATTTTCTTATTGTGTTATATAATTCATATTTTTGACTATAAATATTCATTGGAAAATTAAAAATATTTCCTACATGATAGAATTTTTTTTATGATTTTTAGACATTTATAAATTAAATTTGTTTATGACACAATAATGATGAAGTATTTACCTCATTAATAAATGATTTATATAAATATGATTATAATGATTTGAATATTATCCAAAACAAGTCCAATTCTGATTGTATGATTTTATTTCGACCATTAGTCATCTTATCTTAGACTATAATGATTTTTGGTCCATTAGAAACTGAATATCATTATATTATAAAATTATTCATTCACACTTTCTTAAAGAGCCCCTCCTCTCCCTTATAAAAGGAGACCACTTCTAACCAATTCCACAAACCGCTAAATCTATTTGGAATGTCAAAACTCTTCCCAATTAAGATCTCAACACTACTTGAATAACGGCCTATACCCACGATTTTGGGAACCATGGGCTGGAACGACGTTGGGATAGATTCTCAGCCTATACCCACGGTTTTCCAAAACCGTGGGTATAGGTGTCCTACCACCATGTCACCGAAACATAGCCAATTTTCACAGTGTCAACGTCTTTTACCCACGGTTTCAAAACCGTGGGTATATGTCCTAAAATAATGTTGGCGCCGAGATTCGATCTCGCGACCTCTTCGCTACAAACACCGCGTCTAACCACTACCCTAACATTAACTATATGTTTATATATATATATATAGTTAAATATATTTATAAAAACCGTGGGTATAGAGGGAAGAACCGTGGGTATAGGGTTCCTGCCAAAAAAAATTTCCTTCTTGCGGAAAATTTTTTTTCCCTCGCACACAAAAGTGACCTATACCCATGGTTTTTCATAATGGTGGGTATATGAATTTTATCCAAGACCTATCCACACAGTTTTCCCCAAAACTGTGGGGATAGGTACCCCTATACCGACGGTTTTGGGAAACCGTGAGTATAGGTTACTTTTCAGGACCTATCCCCATGGTTTTGGAAAACCGTGGGGATAAACCCCCATATACCCACATTTTTGGAAAACCGTTGGTATAGGTCTTGAATAGACACCAATACCTACAGTTTTCCAAAACCGTGCGTATACGGGGGATCTATCCCCATGGTTCTGGAGAAAACCATGGGGATAGGTCCATTTTCTAGTAGTTTCAACATCCCTATCCTCCTCTCAGAAGCCTTACCTTAGGAAGAAGGCACTTCAAGAAGTCCTTTGGTTCAAACCAAAAGGAGTTACCCAAATTAAAGGTAACTGTTTCTCTAAAATTGTTTTCTTTTATTTTACTTCTCCAACCCCTAAACACTTTTTATTCCTTTCTTTTTTAACAACACCAGTATCCTCAGTAATCTTGTATGTTGTTATGATAAGAATTAGATCTACACTTTTACACATCTCCATCTAATGGATGAAGAACATAATTTTTATGTGTATGGAAAACTAAGGCCTCAAGAAACTATGATTGTTCAATTGCATCTTACTGCCTCTCATGGTGGCCATTATGAAGGCACTGTATTAATATATGATATATATTATTTTAATTATTTGATTGTTCTTATGAACTTCCCATTTATAGCACGCCTTTATGGTTTCCATAGTGGGTAAATACGATAATCTCATTTGAGGAAGTGCGGACTACCGCCCCCTCAAAGTGATTTGATTCGTTAATTCCTTATGTTGGATGTATAAAGGATGGATTTAACGATATTATATATGATATTATACTGGAATTATAATATACCTATTGATCATTAATTTTTATTTCAATTAAAATACAAAATAGAAATGAATGTAGTGTTCATGCGTACGTACGGCTTACCATTTCCATGAACGGTGCATTTCATTTCATACTTCTAAATGTTATGTACGATTAGAAAAATGTATATACTAGATATATAAGATATATATGAAATCCAAATCATGAATATCATTCTGGATATAATGATCCTTTGACCACATGGAAATATTTTAAATATAGGTTGTTCATTTTTACTCTTGTACCAAATATTGAAAAAATGAACGCTATTAACATAAATGATTGAAAAATGTTTATAACATGGTAATAAGTAATATAAAATGAATAATAAACTTGAAAGAGGTTCTTAATAAAGTAATAAAAAAACTTTAGTTTATTATTCAGGATACTAAAAAATGATCTAGTCATGTCAGACACGAGGTAAGGCACTTTTTCTCAATCACCTTTCATTGAGGCATTTTTAGTTTTATACATGACTTTATATTATATAGTGTCTAAACCCCTTTAAATTTTCATTTTATTAAAAGTTAATCTTTTTATATGAAGCGTTTTACTAAACAAGAAAAAAAATGTTTTTTAACATAAGAGGTGACAATGACCTTTCCACCGCCGTGAGTATTATTTGATCTTTGACTTCCTTAACAAGCGGGAATCTTTTTAAAAGGAAAAATAAATATGATATACTATTTTTATGTATTTTAGTTTTGAAAATGATTTTTACAATGGATTTATTATTTCAATATCATGAAATGATATTTTATTATTGCAATGTGGAAATGTTTTCTTTCATTTATGCTTATGTTATGGTTCTTGGGAATTATTTACATATATGGGTGGTTCTGTGATAAACCTAGGTCGAGGGAGCCCGAGATAGCTCTCCAATGCATTGGGTAACGTGACAGAGGTAAACGTGACTGTTTCTCCTAAGTGATATAGGGAATATACTATGATGGCTATTCCAAAGTAACTCCCTATGTAGCTGTGATAGCTATAATGTAAGTATGATATGGATTCCATAAGATACCTTTATGATTAATGATTTCTATGTGTCTTTAATAAATTTTATGATTTTATGAGTTAAGTAAAAGGGTTATTGTTTTGTATGTATTTATGAACAAATGTTTTCATTCTTCATTTTAAAACCCTTAAAGAGCTTTTTATGCTCATCCCATGTTTAGAAATGTTTTCACATGACTTAAAGATGAATAAGGTAAAGGATGAGATCAAGGAAAATTCATGTTGTCTAAAACATGGAACTAGACATGAAACATTTATTTTGAAGAGTTTTTATTTTATGAAAAAAATGGAAACTATGTAGATATGTCTACCTTGTAATCTTTTGAAATGTAATAGTTATGTCCAAATTCTCTAAAACTATAAACCAGAAAAGATCCTCAATGTGAATTTTTCATTTAATTCAATATTATGTAATGTTTAAGGATGGGTACTTATACTCATACCTCAGGAAATCCTTATATTTTTCAATTAAACATTAAAATCATATATCATAAAGGTTAACTTGTGGAATCCATAACATACTTACATTGTATCTTTCATAGCAACGTAGAGAGTTAAATTTGGAATACCCATCACAGTATATAACAAAAATATATTATAACTGACTTTCATGTTTTCCTCTATCATGTTACCCAATGCATTGGAGAGATATCTTGGGCTTACCCACCCTAGGTTTATCACTTAACCACTCTTATATGTAAACAATGCCCAAGAACCATAACATATAAATAACACATAAAACAATAATAAAGTAAAGATAACACGTCCACACCGTTTAAATATATTGACATAAAAAATCTATTATCTAACCCATTTTCAATACAAAAATTCTTAATAGAGTATATTTAATTTATTTTCCTTTTAAAAACATTACATTTTGTTAAGGAATCCATAGATTAAATGACACTCACAGTGAAGGAAAAGGTCGTTGCCACCCCATACATTAAAAAGAAACATTCTGATTTTCATTTAGTAAGATTTCTAAAAAAAATATTCCCTTTTTATGAAATAAAAAGTTAATTATTTTTATACACCGTATAAAAGAATGTCATGTACAAAAAAATATGCCTCAATGAAAGGAAATTGAGACGAAGTCCCTTACCACATGTCTGACATGACTTGATCATTATTTAATCTCTTGTATAATAAAATAAAGTTAATTTCTTACATTCATAAGAACATTTTTCAAGTTTAGTATTCCTTTTATAAAAATTATTACCTTTCTATAATAATTAGTTAATTATTTGAGTTCACATCAAACATTTTGTAGATGTTCGGAAGTTGATTTAAAGATGAACATTTTATAATTATAAATTTTCCATGTGGCTGAAATTACATTATATCTACTATGATAATAATTATTTAGATATCATATTTATCATATATATTTAGTATATATATGTATTTATAAAATTACATAACATTTGGTGATAAGAAATGAAATGTACCATTTATAGAAACTGTAAACCGTACATATGCATGAATGCTACTTTCATTTATCTTAAACTTTTAATTGTATAAAAACATAATGATACTTAGGTATGTTATATTTCTAGTATTATATCATATATTTTATCATTAACTCCATCTTTTATATGTTCCACGTATGGTATGAATGAGTTATATCACTATGAGTGGGTCGTAGTTCGCACATCCTCAAATGACATTATCGTATTTACCCACTATGGAAACCATAAAGGTATTCTATAAATGAAAAATACAGAAGCATAGAAACTATATAAATATAATATATATGACATATAATTATAGTTCCATCTTAATGGCCACTATAAGAGGTGGTAGAAATAGATTGAACAATCATCATTTTGTGACCCAGTAGTTTATCGTCTAGAGAACCATTATGTTTTTATATATAATATGGAGGTGTGTGTAATTTTTGTTCGAATACATCTTATAAAAACTAACTAGTATATTTAGGATACATGTGGTATTATAAAATAAAAAAATAAAAAGAGTTTATGGGGTTTATATGTAAAATAAAACAAAATAACATAAGAAAAGACATTACCTGTAAATCGGCTATCACCATTTGGGTTAAATCCAAAGGTTTAATTGAATTTTCTTCTACCTATGGGAAGGCTTCATGGATGAATAGAGGGATATATAGATCTCAATTGAATAGAGGATGGATGATCCAAGGTTGTTGGGAAGTGTGGGAATTGTTTAGAAGTTAGGGCTTTTTATAAGGGGGAGAGGCTCTTTAGGAATGTTTAAAATATTATTTTATTGTATAATTATTTTCAGTTTCTAAACATCCAAAAATTATTAAAGTTGAAGATAAGATGACTTTTGTTCAAGGTAAAATTATTCAATAAGAATTGTATAGGTTTTTTATATTTTTTTAATAACAATAATCTTATTTATTTAAATCATTCATTAATAAGGTAAACACTACATCATTTTTGCGTCTTAAATAATTTTACTTATTTGATGTCTAAAATATATAAAACAAATATAATGATATAGGAAATATTTTTTGATTTCAAATGTATATTTATAGTTGGAGTGATAACTTATATAACACCATGTAAAAATTTATTTACTAAAAGATATATGTTTATGTCATATTTTCCTTAATTTAAATTAAATAATATAAAGTGTCATTTTCACTCCCATGTGGCTCCATGGGGTCCCAAAATCGACCCAAGGATTCCCATGGTCAGAAATGAATCATCCAATAGGATTAAGACACATTTCAGGGTAATTTAATATTATTATAATCATATATAGTTTCCCAAATTTACTAGATTCTCCCTTAAACCATGGTAAATAAAATTATTACTAATATCAATATTAATAATGTCTAAAACTAAAAGTTAGCTATTTAAAAAATTTGTTCCTCCTGATTCCAAATATGGTATCCATTATTTATAATTCAAAACACAAATTTGGAAGAAAATAATTTAAAATTAATTTCTGCAGTCAAAACTAAAAGTGTGTTTTTAAGAAATAATAACTATCAAAATATTGGCACTTATTTATTATAATTTCTAAGTGAAATTACATTCAATTAAAAACATTTTATTAAATAGTAAAAGTATAATCTAATTATATTTCTAAGAATATTATAATGATAATGTAACCATATAAATAAATTATATTAAAATTGAGTTTTGAATTAAAATAAAGTATTTTTAACTATTCATTAGAAAATTTATTTTATCAGAAAAATAAAAAAAATATACCCAATGTAAATTTTGATGTCCCTATTCTAAATATGAACTCTATTTCCTTAAATAGAACATATAAAGTTAGCCGAAAATAAATTTAAATAGGGTTCTCAATCAAAAGGCGGTAAATCGACCATTTAATGAATATTAGTGTATTTAGGATTCAAATCAAGTATTTTTTTATATTAATCCTCTAAAATTTATTGGATAAAAGTTAAATGATTTAAAAACATATATAAATATATATATTGTAGTTTGTTCTATCTATTCCCACCAATAAAATGACTAGGAGTTAACTTACATTTAAAATAATATTATATTATTATTTTTCAATATGACCCAACATTGGGTGTAATGTATGACTTCAAAGAAAATTGTTGTTGTGTATCAGGTATTACATCAAACCTAGAATCCCTTTTAAAGTAAAATAAATATTTAATTTAAAAATATTAATAAATATGAAAATGTTATATTTTTTATTTACCTAGGATGTTACATCCTTCCCCTCTTTTGGGAATTGTGTCCCCACAATTACATTCACATATAAAATAAGTTTGGGTATTTATATCACCAAAAATTTTCAGATTCCCACATTGGCTCTTCAACCGTTTGGTTTTTCCAAAAAACATTTACCTAATTAATTACCTTATTCCGCAATAATTTCTCTCTTCGGTCAAGAATCTGGACTGGTTGTTCCTCATATGAGAGATTCCCTTTCAACTGCACTACCTCTAGTCTCAAAATAAGATATGGATCTGGGATATAATTTCTCATCACTGAAATATGAAAAACATTTTCTACCTGGGATAAACTGGGAGGTGTAGCCACTCTGTACGCAACTGATCTAATTTTCTCCAAGATTTCATAAGGTCCAATGAACCTCCGACTCAACATTCCATTCTTACAAAAACACATCACTATTTTTTATGGAGAAACTTTGATAAATACATGATTTTAACCACAATTTTCACAATCTATATTCTTAAGTTTCTTACCATCAGACTTTTTTGAAGACTTCTCCTATTTCTTATGCCACCTCAACCTCTTATTCAACATTTTTTCAAAGAACACATGATGATCAGAAAACTCTATTTCCACCTTCTCTTCACATTGAACAATATTTTCATAACTTTTCTACTCATTATAATCTTAATACCTTGGATAATTTTGGTTTAGTACTATAGAAAAACGATTTATTTTACTATCAAGATCTCGTAAGAAATTTGGAGAATACCATCCCAGTCGAGTAAATTTTTCTTCAAAATAAGCCACTAAGTCATCCTCCTACCTTAATCCTAGGAATTTGTTTTCCATCCTAAGAAAAAACACCTCAGGAAAATATTTCTCAATAATCATTCTTTGGAAGTAATCCCAATCAACAGAATCAATCTCCTCACAATCCCTGATATTTTCACCATCGACCACCGCTGATCAGCATCACCTTCAAAATAGTAAATAGTGAGACTAAACTTTTGATGTTTTGATCACCCCATGATATCAAAAAACTTCCCCAGTTCTTTCATAAACCCTTCAGCTAGAATAGGGTCAGATGATACTCTGAATGGTGGGAGATTTTTCCTCATGAAATGTTCCACTATTGACATGTTCATATCTTTTTTATCTAGATGATCTCGTGCATTGATACCTCCATTTATAGCCTGATTCAACTGTTCCATAACTGCAAAAAATTGTTTTGTTCCGATTCCGACAATCTCAGGCTAATGATTTGGAGGGTTGTCTTCTAACAAATGCCATCACATCTGAGCTACCATGTTTCCTCTATGGATAACCATTCTGAACAAAGACATGTATTATGTGAAGAAACATGGAAATCTGTAAATTCAATATCATTTCAATCTTAATGTAAACTAAAAATAATTTATGGATATTATGTTAACAATATCCTAACACTTATATTTGTCTTAAAAGACCTCTGATTCCATATATAATAACAATTAATTAAACCTTACATAATCATGAATAAAATAAATTATTATAATTGAGGATCTTTTCTGGCTTATACTTTTAGATAATTAAGCCATTTCTATTACATATCAAGAAAACTAAAAAGTAAACACTTCTACATAGATTCCATTTAAAAAAATATATAAACTCTGGAAAAATAAGGCATTTCTAGTTCCATGTTTTAGACAGTAATATTTTTCCTTGATCTCATCTTTGACCCTATTCATCATTAATTCATGTGAAAAACATTTCAAAAAAAATTGGATGAGTATAAAAATCATAGTAAGGGTTATATGATAAATAAAAATAACATTATTTCATAAATAAATACCATGCATAATCTCATACCACATGAAATCATAATATTTAACAATAATACATAGAAACACCTGTATATGTAAACAAATCCAAAGAACCATAACCTATTCATAACACATAAAACTATAATAAAGGAAAGATATAATTTTCACATCATTTAAATATATTGACATAAAAAATACATTTTAAAAACCATTTTCAATAACAATATACATAAAATTGTATATGGTACTTACTTTCCTTTAACAAAATTCGTCTTGTTAAGGAATCCATTGATCAAATAATACTCATGGCGGCAGAGAAGGTCGTTGTCACCAATAACATTTAAAAGAAAAATTATTTTTTTGTCGTTTAGTAAAACACCTTGTAGAAAAAGTTTCTATTTGAATGAAAATAAATATAAAGTTTTTTATACATTGTATTAATGAATGTTGTGTATAAAAAATTATGCCTCAATGAAAGAAGATTGAGAAGAAGTCCCTTACCTCATGTCTGACTTGACCCCATCATTATTTAATCTCCTGAATAATACACTAAATTTAATTTATACTTTCTGAAGAACCATTTTTCAAGTTTATTATTCCTTTTATATCAATTATTACCTTGCTATAATAATTATTTTATTATTTTAGTTCATATCGTACATTTTGTCGATGTTGGGAACATGTGTTAAAAATGAACATGTTATAATTATAAATTTTCCATCCGATGGAAATTCCATTATCTCTAGTAATATATTCATGATTTAGATATTATATATGTCATATATATCCAGTATATATATGTATTTATAATAGTACATAACATTTGGTTATGAGAAATGCAATGCACCATTCATGGATACAGTAAGTCGTAAGTACGCATGAACGCAAGTTTCATTTCTATTTCATATTTAATGGAATAAAAAAATGAAACATAGGTATATTATATTTTTAGTATAATTTCATGTATAATTTCTTTATGTCCATCATTTATGCATTCCATGTATGGCATGAATGAGTCAAATCACTTTGAGGGGGTGGTAGTCTACACTTCCTCATATGAAATTATTGTATCTACCCACAATGAAAACCATAAATATATTCTATAATTAAAAATTAAAAAATCATTGAAACAATATATTTATAATATATATCACACATAAATATAGTTCCATATTAATGTCCATCAAAAGAGGTCGTAGGATAATATTGAGCAATCATCGTTTTGTGTGGTTATAGTTCGTCATCCAAAGATACTATATGTTATTTAACAATTAGAGAGAGGTGTGTGTAAGTGTAGCTATAATACTTCTCATAAAAAAACTATCATATTTATTAGACTAGTTTTTTTATTAAATAAAGGTATAAAAAGAGATTAGGGGGTTAGAGAATTAAAATTTTACAAAATAACATAAGAGAAGACTTGACAATTAAATTAGGTATCTCCCTTGGGTTTAAACAAAAAGTTCTAATTGAATTTTCATCTGCCTAGGGGAAGGCATCAAGGAGGAGGAGAGTGATGTAGGGAGCTTAATTGGGATGATTTTGGATGAGCCATGAGGCATGTGATGTGTCAGTAATAGGTTATATGTGAGGGCTTTTTATAAGTGGGGAAAATGGCTCTTTAGGAATGTTTAAAAAAAATTATTATATAATAATTATCGGTTTATAAAGGTCCAAAATTTATTAAAGTCAATGATAAAATGACTCATTTTTCAAATAAAATTATCCAATAAAAATTGGACAGGTTCAGTATATATTTTTTATCTTTATAATCTTATTTATTTAAAACAATCGGTAATGAGGTAAACACTGCATCATTATTTTTTCATAAATAATTTTATTTATTTGATGTATAAAAATTATAAAAAAATATCATAAACATGGAAATAATTTTATCTTACAAATGAATATTTATTGTCTAAGAGAAAACTTATATAACCTAATGTAAAAAATTGATTTAATAAAATATATCTGTTTATGTCATTTTTTGTCTTTACTTGAAATTAATTTATATAATGTGTCATTATCACTCCCAAGAGGCTCCATGGGGTCCCAAAATCGACCCAAGGATTCCCATTGTCAGATATTTATCATCCAAGAGGATTGGTAGACACTTTTTTGTAATTTATTATTATAATAATAATATTTTGTTACCCTTATTTACAATATTTACCCATTACCCATGGAAAATAATATTTTTACTGAAGTAAATATTCATAATGTCTAAAAATAAAATTTACCAATATAACAAAATTGGACATCCTTATTCAAAATATGCAATAAATGTTTCACAATTCAAAACATCGAAGTGGAAGAAATTAATTTAAAATTAATTCCCATTGTCAAAATAAAAAGGGTGTTTTAAGAAATAATAACTATCAAATGATTGACATTTATTTTTGTCCAATTTCAAAGTAAAATTACATATAATGACCAAAATTGGACTAAATATTATAAATATAATCTAATTATACTTTAAAACCAATTAAAACTATAATCTATCCATATAAATAGATTAGATTAAAAGACAGTTTCGAATTAAAATACAATATTTTCCACTATTCATTAGGAAATGAATTTTATCAGAAAAATACCAAAAATATACCCAGAGTAAATTTTGATGTCTATATTCTAAATAATAAATTAATTTTTTCAAATAGAACATTTAAATGTGACCAAAACTACATTTAAAGAGGGTTCTCCATCAAAAGTCAGTAAATTGACCATTTATTGAATATTAGAGTATTTAATCTTAAAATCAGATTCTTTTTTATATTAAGCCTCTATAATTTATTGGTTTAAATGTAAAAACATATAACAAACATGTATATTCATATTTTAGTCATTTATTTCCATTACCTCCAATACAATGGCATGTATTTAACTACCATTTAAAATAAAATTATATTATTATTTTTCATATGACGCAATGTTGCGTGCAATGTAAGATTTCAATGAAACCTGTTGTTGCGTATCATGTAGGCCAGCGAAAATAGAATCTGTATAAATTTAAAATGTATATTTAATTCAAAAATATTAATAAATATCAAAATCTAATATTCTTTATTTATCTGGGATGCTATATTTTCAGAGTGAATGAGGTCATTGATGACAATCATGTGAATTTCAAAGGAAATTTAAGGGAAGAAAAACCATAAATCTAGGATGATTTAAAATACTATATAATTCATTGGATTTGAAGGGAATAATATATCATATTTATATCAATACCATTTTCTATGTTTTTATTAATTGTATTTCTATCAATGAATATATGAAAATATACATAAACAATACATTTAAATTTCATAAGAACAATTTAATATATTTGTTGTTCTTTAATCAATTTTGTTTTATTACATTACTCAATGAAATTAATATAAAAATTTATTTTTTATAACTGAATATGTAAAAATTACATTTAATGGGTCATATGATTCATAATATATTTACTAGTATTTTCAAATATCTCTAGCTATTTTACAAAAACAATATTTTTTGAGTAATATTTATAATATAAACAATTAAAGTCTATACGTCAAAAGTACCACTATAAGTTAAGCATTAATTATTAGTTTTCAAATAATTATATAAAATACAGTGACATATGTACCATGATATCATGTAGAATTGTTGTAGGAACAAAACACTTACCATCTATGAGTATTGGGTTCCACACACGAACCATTTTCAGATGCAATAGGTTGTCACCCAGTATTTGGGTTATACTTTTTAAAAACCTATTTTAATATATTTATTATAAACTTATTAAATCGAATTATGGACATAAATGAATTAAAATTATTCATTAAATAAAAAATTCAATAAATTTATAGAATTATTTTTTACCTTTTCCCAATAAAAACTAATAATCTAATATGACTATTATTATAAATTAATTATTGATTTTGTGAAATATTAATTCTATAAATAACTTTAAAATTAGATCTATAAAATTTTGAGGTATTATTCGATGAATTTATTTTCAATTAAATATTTTATTTCCATATGTTTCTCCTAAAATATTCATATATATTTTATAATCCAATCACATAAACCCTAAAATGTGGTGTTAAATAATTTCAACTAATGATAAATTTTATACTCAAAATCCCATAATAGTATAAAAATCTATTAATATGATTAAATAATACGTGATTATGAAATTTAATATAATAAAAATATGTTACATGGTCTTTAAACATAAACACCATTAGAAAAAAAACTTTTATTATATAATTACAGAATCCCATTATCAAATTTTATGATTTATTTTATTAGAACCTGGTTTTTTACTAAGGTATGCATCCTTTAAATTGGAGTTTATTTATCTATTTTAGGACTAATATGGATGTCTGATGGGTTATAAAACCACAAAAGTGTGCACGGGGCTTGTTTTGATCATATAACCCATCTATTTTAGAAAATATACACATCACACAGTTGGCGCATGATTGTAGAATGGTTTGCCTAACCATGCAGATTGTCTATTTTTGGGATGAACTTGATCACACAGTTCGCACCTGGATATGCGGACTAAACATACAACTTCCCTTTTTCCCAAGTACACGTTAATGATTTCTGCATGGTTTTTCAAATCATTTGGATAAAATGTGATGATGATAATTTTCTGGGTAAATTGTTTATTTTACCCTTATTGATCTAATTAATCTACCTCTTCTACATAATAGGAGTTCTAGAAGGATTCACCTATTTTCAACTCATTTTGGATCACTCTTATTACCAAAGGTAGGAATCAATAGATCCCCTTGTTCTGTGATCTGAACGAGCTTTCATACATCCCACTGAATGAACAATAGTAAGAACTCATGTTTGTTTAAGCCTTTCTCATTCTTGTTGATCTAAACCTACTTACCAAGGTCTAAGTGTTCTTCCAATTTCCTTATATATATTATAATATTATACAAATCAAGGGAAACATATTGTCAGAGGATAGTACAAGTCTAAGGTGAGTGTTCTATAACTCTTCCCCCAAGATCATTGATTTTGGATTTATCGTGTGGGGACCGCCGATTTCATCGATTTCCATTTATAGATATTATATTCCATTAATATAATAATTAGATATTTATGTCTATTCTCTTTCCATAAATGTGATTAATTTTCAGTGATTATTTCTACAACTCTTTCAATCCAATGTAGGATGTTATCCCATAATTTTTTTAGTATTTGAAATGGTTTAGCCATTGTTCGGGTGAGACATGGAATAAAAATTATAATGGTATGATTTTATATATTAAATTTCTTTATTTATTTTGGTAATTTTAAATTGTAAAATACTATGTTTTCTTACCACTTTCCCACCTAAGGTAAGTGCATCAAATTGAAAATTATATATGAAAGGGAAATTGGAATGTATATTACATATATGACTTGATCATATTTAAAGTTAAAGAAATATAGGATTCATGTTCATAGAAACCCTTACCACATTAATGGAAAGAAGTGGAATGGTCCTTAATTATTTAATATTCCATTATCGGGAGTAATAACGGTTTCATGCAAAAATAACATTTTCAGACTAATGAAATTAAAGGCTATATCTAAATGAATATTATATGCCTTCATTATAAAATAAGAATGGCCTAACTCGAGCTCTACTTGGATTTTTATCGAGGAATACCATGAGAAATATACAACCCCATTCTGATTCAAGGATATAGTTTTCTTAGGATGATACCCACATAGATCCTAATCATTATAGATTCTATGGACGCTTGGTATCACATAGTATGATCCATCAAATATTATTAAAGGTTACCTTGGATACACTCCATTGATGCATCACTGACAAGTAGGTTTCATTGTTAAATCCCATAGGGCCCTATTACTGCTAATCCCCCTGTACCATTTTTGATAATCTAAGATTCAATAAGCATGTAATTGAAGAATTCATTGGAAAATTCCCCATATATTACACTCTTACCCTTAGATATTCCTAGTTACAACTGAGTTAGAAACCCCTGAGGTCTATGATTCTATGGTGAGTACAATGGAACCAGATCGTATTAAAAATAAATAGGTGTTACCTTATTACATCTTGGAACATTAAACATTGATAATGTTTGAATTATTTACAAATTGGTTCAATCAAATAATGACTTGGTTATATGGTCATACACTAGCCGAGGGGTGATGAAGGTAATTGGGTATTAAGATAAATTGTATTACATTAATTCATATATATATATATATATATTCATTCATACATACTATTACATTTCAATTACATGGGATAGATGTTATATAAACCATTATTGGTGGCACACTAAGATAAATCTCACACCCTTTCTAGGCATAATTTGGTACCGAGAGTTTATTTCATGAATGTCGGTGTTGAAAAAGGGAAGCACATGAATTTGAACACTTGATTGATAAATTTTTAGGAAGTAGCTTGATATAAGATGACTAATTTGGATATCAGTATTCTTGGGATAATATTTTTATTTCATTTATTCATTTTTTAACTAGTTTTGTATGTTATCTTGTATCATTGATTTGTAGTTTTCTATTTACATGGCATATCATTATCTGTTGTTCAATGTTATTCCAGTTATATCAGTTGTTGTTGTTATTGTTAATTTATTCCTCTTATCTTTTACTATTAACGCATATTGCATTCTCTATTTTTCCCTATTTATTTTCATCCACTAGGGTACACATTGATAATGAGAGAAAAGTATCCCCCATGACACACATTGGGCCCCTGTTGTTAGTATGTAGCCTCTAGTATTTGGGGATATGAGCTTGAGACCATGTGGCCCACTGAGCTTGGGGCACCTATTAAGTGGAATCCACGTCTGGGATGTGACAATAAAGTGTTCAAATCCATGTGCTTCCTTTTTTCAACAACTGCGTTCATGAACTCAACATTATGGTGATTTCAAGAAAGCCTTCTAGGATTTCCTCATTCCTCAGATGATGAGACTTAATAGAGCCATATAGTCTATGCATCCAGAGTAGGATTCTATGCCATTCATGTAATATTAATCATAATTAATTTATTTAGGAATAATTTCACCTCTTTTGTCATGTGATGAGATTTCTCTTGCTAGATTATTCAAGTATGGGCTCTTGTACACCATCTGTAAGTAGGTGAATGTCTTTTTTCTGCCTACTTTTTTGGCAATAGTCATTCAGGATTTTATCATTGAGCATAACTTAAGCACTGAAAATTATACCAGGCATAGAGGACCAGTGTCGTGTTAGGTGAGTGGGTCTTCCCATAGTAAGAAGTATTCCCTCGAGGTATCTTGTCAGAGAAATGACAACAAGATGGAATGTTTCGATATCATTATAGAGTGTGATCACTATGTAATTTGAGGGAACAAGATCCCTTAATGTGATAGAAAACCAATGAAGTGTCAGTCCTATAGTCATATGGGAATCTCGAATTTTTCTATAGGAATTATCCACCAGACTTGAGTGGAAATGAATCAGCTCCATCTCCACATTCTGGAGAAATTTCTACTACACCGCGTCAGGTGGGGAGGTGGAATAACACTGGTTGGTATGGTCGAGGAAGAGGTCGGGGCCATGGATGTGAGACCCCTGATTACCAGTAGATTATACAGAGCAGTTATGATTGGGGAAGCCCATCTATTATAAAGGTATGTGGATCTAGCCCATTAAATGCACTATATCCAATACCCGAGGTTGAATATTCGGGACCATCTATAGTATGAGGAACAATTCTTATGGAATCTAAAATAGTATCTGATTTATTTGATATAGGTGCTTCTAGAACTTTTATATCTATATCTATCACGGAATTTCTTGGACTAGATATATTGTAATAATATGGTCTGATGACACTATATATGGCATTAGGGGTACAAAAACATTTATACTCCAGAGTAGGGACTACCCCCTTGAGATACGAAGTTATCTTTTTTAATGGAACCTCTTCATTCTCGAAATGACAGGATTCTTCGTAATTCAAGGGATAGATTGGTTGGTGTAGTATCATTCTTTAGTTGACTGTGATCACTGCGATATATTTTTAATGTCACAAAAGGATAAAAATTATCTACATATGGGTGAGTGGGATATCCAGGCTAGTAGAGCTGGACTAGAGAATCATGGGATAAGAGTAGTGACCTAATAGAGTGAAAATAACATTTGTGAGGATTATGTTTTATAAATAGTTGATTTCCCTACAGTAGTAGATCATTCCAGGGATGAATTTAACAAAACATAATTATGGAATTCTTCTTGAGATATTGGTATAATTTATAATCTAGCATGTATTTTGATCATCTCTAATGACTATTTCTCTATACAGAATATAACCAACAACGGATCAAGAGCTCAAGTGGTAGTTAGATGATTTAGAGGCCAAATGATATTCATGGACTAGTACATACTCTTGGGGTTCGCCCATGATTTTTTCGATGAAGGTGGATGGAACCATATATCTATGAGCGATTTACAGAATGATGAACTAGATTATGATAAATAATTGGTATTCACTGACTCAAATAAATGTTCTCTTTGACTATATACAAGAGGATTTGGTATTATTTATGAATGATCTAAGAGTGGGTTATCATCTGATGTGAGTTCTGTAATCAAAAATACCACATATAGTTTCCATGAAATGAAGAAGAGATTGGTTATGTAACATCCCGGTTCCAGAAGCCACCCAGAGTCTCCCCACACCTGGTTGGTCACATGGCATCAAGCACATTTCCACGAACGCCAGAGGTGGCCGACTAGTAGCGAGGAGCATAGGTGTGATAGTGGGGAAACAATTCCCTCATTGGCAGAGTACACAATGGAAGTAATCATATATACACCAGAGCGGACATAGTAATAAAATCATACAAAAAATAGACAATGGAAGACTATTAAAACATACTGAATCACATATATATTATGTAGCATAATACATATGTCAAGGAAAACCGCAAAAAAATCCACAATGCTAGAATACAACAGTACTAAACCAAAGTGAAAAATAAAGCTGGTAAAAACTCAGCATTGCAAGCCATAGCTTGGTCACATACTCTCTAGCACCCCAGAAAGTCATGTACATAATGTAGAAGGGCTTTTCCCCATATATATACATGCAACAATATAATCTATTTGGGGACAAAAGCATGGCCCAAACATGGTGTGAGACTAAATCCAAGAAGGGAACCACCACAAGATCAGTTCCTAACAGTCAGTGAATATATTGTATGTAAAAATACAGGAAACAATAAATAAGAAGGTATTGAACAATAACAATCCACAGTCTCAATATCAAGCAACAACTAATCAAGATGATAAACACAACAAGTAACCCTCTGGGAAGCACACTCATTTTATCCCCTTTGGTCCTACCTAAAATGTACAAGAAACCCTCTAGAAAGAACACACAGTCTCATCCCTCTAGATCAGCTGATGTATAGACTCTCTAAGGAAGAACACACCGTCAATTCCCCCTATAGTCTCGTATTGGTACTAATGGTGCTCTAGGGAAGCACTTATGTCACATTCCCTTTGTGTCTAGCGTCGAGGAACTACAGAAAATCTATAGAAACACTCAAAATTAATTCCCCAAGAGGAATCTCATTGTAATATTATAAATGACACTCTAGAGAAGCCCTCCACATCCATTCTCCATGTGTTCTATAAAACAGGTTCTCACGACCCTGTGTAAGTCAGGAAAGTGTAGCAGTGCGTATTTTCCATGGTAAACCTCAAGAACTACTTGGATTGAATTATACAACAAAAAATCATAATAGAACAATAGTCACACCATCCTACAATACTTTTCATGGGGAAGTAAACATCATCCTAATAGGGGAACAAGACCCGATGGTCAAAATAGACACAACATGCATGCGAAACACAACCAAAGATCAACAATTAACCTTATTCACAACCAATTAACATTTACTCGTGTATAAAATCATAGCTTGAAAAAATAGGGCTAAAACGGTAAACTCGGAATACACCGTTCATGAGTATTGGAAAAAAATTCACATATAACTCAATGAATTCATACAGAGAGGAACAAACCACCTACCTCGGTGTTGGGAGAACAAGATAATAGAACCATGATTCTTGAATAACCATAGAACGTTGTGGATCTATGAAAATGTATAAAATGTTCTTCCCATGATAACTCACGAGAGAATAAACATCAAGGGATGGTACAGTAGGATAAGAGAGGAATCACCGATGTGATTCTGTTGTAACCATCTGTGTTTGATTCGGAGGATGGATGCTTGGACGGGGGCTCGTCAAGGATTGGTGGCTGCTCGATGCTCTTGGACGAACTAGGTTGAGATAGAGATGGTTTTTTTCATCATAGGTGACCGTAGTGCATTTAATGAAAAGAATCCAAATACACGGCGTGTACTTTTGAAGTACATGACGTGTACTCGCCATTTCCGTAATCTCCATTAGGAGGCCTCTAGGACATCACACATGGCCATGTCCAAGGACGCTAAACAGTCTTCACATGGTTACCCATGATAACTTAGGACACATCATGTACTCATAATGTACACGGTGTGGGCTTAAAAATTTTCCAGGTACTCCTATTTTCTCAAAAACTAAAGGTAAGAAGAAAAACATACCTGAAAAGTCGATCCGGGTTGATAAAAACTTCCCCCCTTAATGAAATGTGTCCCTGTATTTCCCCTAGCAAGGGGACGTAGTAGAAGAATCCCTGCAATGCTCTGGACACTGCGATTGAACATCATCCTCCCCCTCACAAGTCTCATCATGTACATGCCCGTGCTTACATAGTACCTGTACCAGTGGAATAGACCGGACATGGAGAACCATTGTACATTGATCAAAAATCTAGATATGATGCTCCTTGAAAGATGCGTCCACTTCGAACTCAACCTGCCCCGGATGGAAGACATGAGACGAGTCTAAAAAGTAACATAGAAGCTATTAATTGTGGAAAATGTCGTGCATAGCTCGGTACCTATGAGGTAGCTGCAACCGGTAGGCAACTTGCCCAACTCTCTCCGAGACCTCAAACAGCCCAACGTACCTTGGTGAAAGCATACAATGTCTCCTAATCCTATTTTTTCGCAACCTCGGCGTGACACATATGGAAACCTGATCCCCGAAATCGAACTCTAGAGGTCATCTCCGCCGATTAGCATAAGACATCTGTCAAGACTATGTAGTAGCCATCCTCTTCTGAATCAACTCTATCTGCTCTGTGATCTCCTAAACAAGACGAGGTCCCAGCAAAGCTGCCTCTCCTTCCTTCAGCCAATATAAGGGAGTTCGGCATGGTCTACCATCTAAGGCCTCCTAAGGTTCCATATGAATAGATTATTCAATAACTATTGTTGTAGGTGAACTATAAAAGAGGTATATGCTTCTCCCAAGAACCTCCAAAATACAGATTTCATTCTTGGAGCATGTCCTAAAGCACCTAAATCATACGCTCGGACTGACCATCCATCTGAAGGTGGTATGTTTTACACAAAAGTACCAATGTACCCAAAGCATTCTTAATCCCCTCCCAGACCCGAGAACTAAAATGTGCATCCATGTTTGAAACAATGGAGTGTGGATTTCCATGAAGATGTAAAATCTCTCATATTTAAAACCATCCCAACTCATAAACACTGAAGGTCTCCCTGATCAGCAAGAAGTGAAAACCCTTCATGAGACCACCAATGAAAACCCAAATTGCGTCATTCCCTTGAGATGACCTCGGAAAACCATTAACGAAGTCCATCGCGATGTCATTACACTTCCTCTTGGTAATGGGTAAATGATGTAAAATCCATGTTGGTCGCTGATACTCGGCCTTCACCTACTAACAAGTGGAACACCTCATGACGAAACCAGAAACATCCCTCTTCATACCTGGCCCCCAATACTGACAACGTAGATCACGATACAACATGGTGACACCAAGATTAACTGCCCATACAGAGAAATGAAATTCCTATATCTGCTCCTCATTTATGTCTACAAGAAACTATATGTTCCCCTAGAAACACAAGATATAATCCTCGCCTATGGTCCACCTAAGAATAGTGTCCTCTCCTGAGAAACTTTTGCACATGACTAGGCCTTCCGAATATGACAAGTGCCTCATTAAAACTCGATCAAGAAGAGTAGATGAAACAACTACAGAAGAAAGAAGGATCTAACCATATCTATCATAAACCTCCAAATACATCTCCGAGAATAAAGCCATAAGTTTCCACTCACTACTGGCCTCTTGAACTACCTGTATCTGAGTCCTCCAGCTCAATGCATCAGCCACTGCATTACCATTTCCAAATAGGTAGGCAATCTCAAAGCCAAATGACTAAAGGTACTCAACCCAGCTTCCCTATCTCAAATTCATATCACGCAGAGTGAAGATGAACTAGTGACTCTTTTGGTCGGAGAAAACCAAAAAATTATCTCCTTGATGGTAATGCCTCTAACATCATAAGGCATGTATGAAAAATGCCAACTCCAGATCATGTGTCGGGTAATTCCTCTCATGTGGTCTCAACTGCCAAGACCCGTACACAACGACTCCATCTCAATGCATAATCACTACTCCTAACCCGATACCTGAAGAATCAAAATAAATAGTATATATTTTTCTCGGCTTTAGAAATACTTGTATTGGTGCTGAAGTCAACCTCCCTTTCATCACCTGAAAGGCTGAATAACATGAATCTGACCAAAATAACATCGCACCCTTCTTAGTCCAACTAATCACCGGTGCTACTAATAATGAAAAGTCATGTATAAATCGTTTGTAGTATCCAGCCAGCCCTAAAAATCTCTACACCTCATGGAAGTTCTTCAGCTTCTCCCAAGAAACTATAGCTCTCACTTTCACTAGTTCTAATGATACCCATGCCTTTGAAATAACATGACCCCAAAAGTGAATCTGATCCATCCAAATGTGACATTATGATAGATTATCATATAACGGTTTCTCCCTCAGTGTACTAAAAATGATCTCAAGATGGGTAGAGTGGTCATGTTGAGTGTAAGAGTACACCAAGATATCATCCATGAAGACATCCATGATGGAATCCAAGTATGGATGGAACACTAGGTTCATCAGTTTCATGAAAACTGTAGGCACGTTTGTGAGACCAAGCGGCATAACCAGGTACACGTATTGACCATACCTACTCCGGAAGGCTATAAGAGGTATATATGATGGTCTAACTCGCAACTGATAGCAACTATATCTCAGGTCAATCTTAGAGAACACCCAGGATCCTCAAAGCTAATAAAAGCGATCATCAATCATGGGCATGGGATATTGGTTCTTGACCGTCAACTGGTTCAACATCCGATAGTCCACCCAAAGCTAGAGTGTACCATCTTCCTTTCTTGCAAATAGGACAGGGGAACCCCAAGTAGAAGTACCAGGTCATATGAAAAACTTTTTTTTGAAACAGCTTCAACAGTTCTTGAGCTCCTACCTCTCAGGTTTATCCATCTTAAAAGGATGAATGGACACCGGTGCCGCTCCTGGCACATGATCAATCGACCAGTCTACCTCACGCTCTGGTGGAAAACCTGAAAAGTCTTCTTGAAAGAAATCTCTAAAACAATCCACCTCTATATGAATGTTTAAATATTTAGTCCCATAGTCATCCAGATAAAGACTTGAAATCTGGGATATAACTCTTCCCAACCCATGATGCTATGGACCTTCTCTGCTCACCTGGATATCCCATTCTCCCCTATGAAGATAGGATTCACCCTCTTTTGATATGAAACTAACCCTGCGGAGATAATAGTCAAAAAATTCCTAGAAGGAAACTACCCACTCCATTCCGAGAATGAAATCATAGAATGTTATCTCTAGGATGTAGAGGTCCCATTATAAGTTACACCCACCAACCTGAAGAGGGAACTCTTTGCACTGACATAGAATAGTTGTTCTAGTCCCCTAAAAAGTGTCTAGCATCAAGATACCAGTAGAAGAAAAGATATAGAGCCTGAGGCTCTCCGCAATAGCAACAAATATAATGATAAGGGTAGCCCCTGTATCAAAAAGAGTAGAAGCTAAAACTGAGGCTACTAAGATCATACCTCGAAAGGTAGAAGTTATGGCATAATGCTCCTGCTGGATCTGCACTACTTAAAATTTTTGGCATGTATCAAGGCCCTCTGACCCTACCTGACCACTATGAGTATATCCACTATGTTGTCACTAAAAACCGGGCAATTGGCTACCACGACCACGACATACACCTCGGCCTGAATGGCCGGAAGAACTCAGGTTCCCAGACTGGTGAGAAACTGGTGGTACTTCTCCTGAATGAGGAGTCATAGAAGAACTCATGTCACCAGGTGCTGGTGAGACGATTTGACTGAAGCATTGAAGATGACCCATCTTGCCGCAAGATTGGAAATCCACTGGGTCTCTCTGACACTGTGGTAACGTTTTCTTATTCCTTCTAAACATGTTTCATACAACCTAGATACATTACGGTGTATCTCTCCTTATTGAGTCACTGCGCGAAGACTCCATATGGCGCTTCTTACTACCAGTAGGAGGGATGGTAACTCTAGATGTCGAGCTTCCCTGGAACACAACTCTATAATCCCTCAGATTGCACTATGTGACCACCACCTGGTTGACGATAGACGTTATAGATGTCGCCAGAAAATCTTCACCTGTGATCGAATGTTGTGCTTTAGACAATCCTTCAACTTCTACACCATGAAGAACAAATCGACTCCCAGAATAGGAGTGGAACACTGCAGCTCTGTGAAACGAGAGGAATACTCCATAACACATAGTGTACCTTACTATAGATGTATAACTTCACGGGCTTGATCATCCCTCAGTGTCTCCAGATAAAATTAGTCATAGAAGCTGCTCTGAAACTCATCCAATGTCATATCCTGCTTGCATCCCGCTAGTGAGATCACATCCCACCACCTCTTGGAGGAGTCCCAAGGCATATAGGTAGCGAGAATGACCCTCCTCTCTAGAGGCATCTCTAGATCCTCAAATATTGTCAGCATGGAATTAGACATGACTTTGTTGCTAGAGGTCCTCCTTCCAATGAGAAAGTGGGTGGATGCTGCCACTAGAAGACCCATGTCAAATCATCCATCGACGGGGTAGGAGGAGGCTCTCCATGAAAGGACCACATAATCCTTAGAAATATATCTCTAAACTGTGTATCATCACCCATGTTAGGTACAAGAGCTGGTGCTAAGGCTGGATCAACTAGAGGATCTGCAAGTGGTCTCTGATCACGCATTTCTGGTGTCTGATCAGCACCTAGTAACTGGACAAAAATAGAGGGATGTCTCAGTGGCATAACTCTGCAAGGTCAAGCACACACCATAGATCAACATATCATGGACTAATAGCAAGGTGTGTAAAAAGGGAACATAATAAAGAAATAACTCATGTTTTACATAACATAACAACATGACGTGTACATTTCCTACACTGCATGTTCTCTTATTTCATTTAAATGGGAGTGCACTCCTACCTAATCAAGTCATGTAACACCCCACACACATGAAGTGTTTTCTTAACACATGGCATGTACTTGAATCTTCTTCCCCTACCAAAGTCCTTCTACATGGTTAAGCCACACGACTCTTCGAAGACAAGACTACATGGTCTGTTCATGATAGAAAAGGTGTGTACCAGACAAGAATTACTTGGCCAGTGTTTTTAGTGACATGGCCTGACACATGGCTCACACTATATGGAATGTTCCAAATAGACACAGCATGTACATGAAAGGATTACACTGACCTGTGTTGTTAGTGACATGGTTGGGTCCCTAGGTTAGAATACATGGCATGTTCAATGCTGACACAACATGTATATCTTCAAACTTATCTATCCGAGTAGTTAGTTCCATGGGCGAACACTGGGTTAACACCACACGGTGTGTAGGGATGGTACACGGCATGTCCGCGCATGAAAATACCTATCTTGTGTCTCTGCCCACATGGATTATGACACAGTTATAGATTATAGGGAGAGTACATAATGTACATGGCATGTACTTAAGAAATATTGTTTCTTCTCAGATAGAAGAACACATGGCGTATTGTTAACACTACATGGCGTGTATTATAGGTTTTTTTGGACAGTAAGCCTCAGAAACAACTCATGAACCTAGAAACACTGAAATGAACACTGAATGTGACAAATGCTGATCTCTGATGGCCCATACTCCCCACAAATCGAAGTTTGGAATCTTATACACATTATAAAAAGTCAAAAAATAAAGGATCCACCGATCTCATGTCCATGAGGGCCCATAACACCTCAAGAACCAATGATTGAGGTCAAATCATGAAAAACATAACACAAGAAAATACTCTATCAAACACCTTGTATTTTTATCAAGGAAACTATAACAAAAACATTCATATTTTACACAACATCTATCACAACAACATGAAATCTCTAATTCATCCAAGATGGAATGGAAAAGATACATGACATGTGATTTCTAGAAAGTGCATATATGATGAATGAGATGACATAACCTAATCTAATCAGGATGAGATTGAAATTGAAACTTAATAATGTTAAAAATAATAGCATAAATCATGTGGGTCACCCAACCGTTAAAATCAAATAAACCATAAGCATTCAAAACCAGAAAAAATTGCAAAAAATGAGGTAGATTGGATTTTCACTTTAAACAGGTTAGCTACTCTCGGGAACATCTTATTACCAAGTAATAATTCCGTCCTATCCATGGATAAAGGCTTCAAATAGTATATCAAGATAAAATAATTTTTCTGATACCAATTTGTAAGGTCCCGGTTCTGGAAGCCACCCAGAGGTGCCCAGTACCCGGTTGGTCACATGGCCTCAAGTGCATTTACCTGAACGCCAGAGGCTGCCGAATAACTGCAAGGGCCTTGGGTGTGATAGTGGGGAAACAATGTCTTTAATGGAAGAGTACACCGTAGATGTAATCAAATATACATTAGAGTGGATGTAGTAATAATATCATTCAAAAATAAACAGCATAAGACTATTAGAACAAACTGGAGAACATATATATAGTGATGCATAATACATATTTTTAAGAAAATAGAGAACAAGTCATAATGTAGGAATATCACAGTAGTAAACCAATGTGAAAATGAAATTAGGTAACTCTTTATCATCGCAAACCATAGCTTGGTCTCATGCTCTCCAACTCCACAACAAGTCATGTGACTGAAGTACAGGGTGCTTGCCCTTATCTATACCTACAACAATATAATCTATTTGGGCCCAAAATCATAGACTAAACAGGGTGTGAGACTAAATCCTAGTAGGAAACCACCACAAGATCTATGCCTAACATTCAGTGAATATATGGAAGGTAAAAATGCTGGAAATAATAAACAAGAAGGTACTCAACAATAACAATCTACAGTCTCTATATCAAGAAACAACAAAACTTATAGATAAATAAAATAGGTAACCCTCTAAGAAGCACACTCAGTTTAACCCATATGGTCCTACCTAAAAAGTACAAGAAATCCTCTAGACATCACACACAGTCTCACACCTCTATTTCATCTAAAATATAGACTCTCTGAGGAAGAACTCACCTTCAATTCTTCCTATAGTCTTGTATCGATACTAAGGGTGCTCTAGGGAAGCACATACGTCACATTACCTCTATGGCCTATGTAGGGGAAATATAGAATCAATGATAATGCACTCATCATAAATTCCCCCCTATGGTATCGATTCGTAATATTATAAGAGACACTCTGGAGAATCCCTCAACATCCATTCTCTCTGTGGTCTATACAACAGGTTCTCACAGCCCTATGTAAGTCACGCAACTGTAGCAGTTCCTTTTAGCCAAGGAAAAACATAAAAAATACATGGTGAGCATTCTATAGAATAACAGCATAATTGAAAAACAGTCACACCATCCTACAATACTATGCATGGGAATATAAATAGCAGCCTAACTAGAAAACTAGACCCAAAGGTCAAAACAGGCACAACATGCATGGGAAACACAACCAAAGCACAACAATTCACCCTATTCACAACCAATTATCATCTACTCAAGCATAAAAGCATAGGAGGCAAACAAAAGCAATAAAATGGTAAACACACAATACCCTGTTCTTGGGTATTGGAAAATATTGCACATATAACTCAACGACATCCTAAAGAAAGGAACAAACCACCTACCTTGGTGTTGGGAGATCACGATACTTGAACCACGAGGCATGATTCGCCTAAAAAAGCCATGGATCTACAAAAAAATATAAAATGTTCATCCCACAATAACACACTAATGAGGAGAAATAAGGCGATGGTTCCCTAGGAGAATAGAGAAATCACATACGTGATTCCAACGCGACCGTTTGTGTTTGATTAGGAGGACAAATTCTAGGCTAGGGGCTTGTCAAAGATCCATGGCTGCTCAACGCTCTCGGATGAAATTGGTTGAGAAGGAGACGGTTCTGTCTGTCAGACATGACCCCGGTGAGTTTAATGAAAAAATCAAAATACACGTTGTGTACTCATGAAGTACACAACATGTACTCGCCTTTTCCATAATCCACTTTAGACGGCCTCCAGGTCCTCACACATGGCCGTGTGCATGGCCGCTATATGCTCAGAACACGACTACCCGCGGTAACCGAGTACACAATATGTACTCATAAAGTACAAGACTTGTACATCAAAAATTTCAAGATACTCTTATTTTCTAAAAAACTCCAACAAAAAAAAACTACACCTGAAAAGAAGATCCGGGTTCTTACAAACATCACCCCTTAAGGTAATTCATCCTCAAATTTCCCTTAGTAAGGATTCGTAGAAGAAGAAACCCTGAATAGCTCCGGCCACTGTGATTGTACGTCAGCCTACCTCTCGCAAGTCTCATCTTATACTCAGTTGGGCAGCCATAGCACCCGTACCAAAGGAATAGACTAGAAACGGAGAAATTGTGTACTTCGATCAACAATCTAGATAGGATACTCCTTGAAAGATGAATCTAGTTCCAACTCAACCTCTTCTAGTTGGAAAACATTAGATGAGTCTGAAAAGTAACGTCGAAGCTGTGAAACGTTGAAAACATGGTGCATAGCATGGTACCTCTAAGGTAGCTACAACCGATAGGCAACCGTCCCAACTCTCTCCAACGCCTCAGATAGCCTGACGCACCTCGGTGATAGATTACTCTATCTCATAATTCTCTTGGGTCCCAACCATGCTGTGACACACCAGAAAACCTTATCCCTGACCTCGAACTCTAGAGGTCGTCTTTGCTGATCAGTATAAGACTTCTGTCGAGACTGTGCAGTAGCCATCCTCTTCCGAAACAACTCTTTCTTCTCTTTGGTCTCCTGAACAAGACGAGGTCCCAGCAATGCTGCCTCTCCTGCCTCCAGCCAACATAAGGGTGATCGGCATGGCATATCATACACATCCTCATAAGGTGCATTCTGATTATTTTCATGAAAACTATTTTTGTAGGGAAAGTCTACAAGATGTATATTCTTCTGCCAATAACCACCAAAATCTAGAATGCATTCTTGGAGGATGTCCTCAAGCACCTGAATCATTTGGTCGGACTGGCCATCCGTCTGTGGGTGGAATGCGGTTCTCAAATGTACTTGTATACACAAATCCTTCTGAAGCCCCTGCCAGTCACGAAAAGTAAAACGTGCATCCCTGTCTAAAACAATTTACTGTGGAACTCCATGAAGACGTACAATCTCTTGGATGTAAAACTGTCCCATCTCGTCAACAATGAAAGTCTCCTTGACCGGTAAGATGTGAGAAACCTTCATGAGTCTGTCAATAACAACCCAAACTGCGTCATTCCCTTGAGGAGACCTCGGAAAACTAGCCACGAAGTCCATTAAGACGTCATTCCACTTCTAATTGGGAATGGGTAACATATGTAAATGCCCGACTGGTCGGTGATGCTCCACATTCACATGAGGACATGTGGAAAACCTCACGACGAAAACAGTAATATACCTCTTCATACATGGCCACCAATACTAACGATGTAGATCATTATACATCTTGGTGAAGAAAGGATGAACAGCCCAAAAAGAAGAATGAATGTCCCATATCATCTCCTCACATATATCTGCAGGCACCCATACGCTCTCCTAGAAACGCCAGATCTTATCCTCGCCTATCCTCCACCCAGGAATAGCGTCCTCTCTTGACACACATTCCTATAAGATGAGGCCTTCAGAATCTGATAGCTGCCTCGATCGAACTCGATCAAGAAGAGTACATGTAAAATCTAATGAAGAATGAAGGGTCTTACCCTATCTATCGTGCACCTCCAAATGCATCTCTGAGAATAGAGACATAAGTTTCCACTCACTACTGGCCTCCTGAACTGCCTGTATATGAGTCCTCCTGCTCAACGCATCAGCCACTGTGTTTCCTTTCCTAGGCGTATAGGCATGCTCAAAGTCAAAATACTGAAGGTACTCAACCCACCTTCACTGTCTAAATTCAGATCACGCTGAGTGATGATGTACTTTAGGCTCTTGTGGTTGGTGAAAACCACAAAATTCTCTCTTAGATGGTAATTCCTCCAGTAGCGTATGCCATGAATAACAGCTACCAAATATAAATCATGTGTCAGGTATTTCCTCTCATGTGGCATCAACTGTCGAGACCCATAAACAACGACTCCATCTCCCTGCTTAAGCACAGCTCCCAACCCGATACCTGAAGCATCACAATACAGAGTATAGTGTTTTTTTAGCTCTGGCAATACTAGAATAGGTGCTGAATTTATCCTCCCTTTCAACTCCGGGATGGTTGAATAACTTCAATCTGACCACAAGAACATCTCACCCTTCTTAGTTAAACTCGTAAATGGTGCCTCTAAGCATGAAAATTCTTGTATAAAACATCTATAGTATCCACCTAGCCCTAGAATGCTCCTCACATCAAGGATGTTCTTCAGAAGCTCCTAGGAAACTACAACACTCACTTTCACTGGTTCTACTGATACTCCTTCCTCTGAGATAACATGACCCATGAAGTGAATCTGATCCATCAAAAAGTGACATTTTGAGAGCATAGAATTTACACGATGCTCCCTCAGTGTAATTAAAATGATCTGTAGATGGGTACATAGTCGTGTCAAGTGTGAGAGTACACCAACATATCATCCACGAAGACCACCATGAAGAAATCCCAGTAGTGATGGAACACTCAGTTCATCAGTGCAATGAAAACTCTCGGAATGTTTGTGACACCGAACGACAAATCCATGTAATCATATAGACCATACCTACTCTAGAAATATGTAAGAGGTATATATGATGATCTAACTTTCAACTGATGGTAACTGAATCTCAGTTAAATCTTCGAGAACACATGGGATCCTCAAAGCTGATCAAATAGATCATCAATCCTAGGAAAGGGATATCAATTCATGACCTTCAACTGGTTCAACATCTGATATTCCACACAAAGCCTAAGGGAATTGTCTTCCTTCTTCACAAACAGGACAAGAGAACCCCAAGTAGAAGTACTGGGTCGGATGAAACCCTTTTTTTGAAACTTATTTCAACTGCTTCTTGATATCCTTCAACTCATGTGTATCCATCCTTTTAGGTGGAATGGACATTGGTTCCGATCCTGGAACAAGCTCAATCAATAAGTCTACCACACACTCCGGTGTAAAACCTAAAAAGTCCTCTAGGAAGACATCTCTAAAACAATCCAACACTGATGTACAACCTAAATTTGAAGTTCCCTAGTCATCTAGATAAAGACTAGAAATATGGACTGTAACTCCTCCCAACCCATGATGCTCTAGACCTTTTCTACTCGCCTTGACATCCAATTCGCTCTTATAAAGAAATAACTCAACCTCTCGTTATATGAAACTCACCAAGCGGTGATAATAGTCAACGACTGCCTGGAAGGGAACTAGCTAATCCATTTTCAGAATGACATCATAGCCTCTCATATATAAGACATAGAGGTACCATAAAAAGTGACACCCCCCAACCTGTAGATGGAACTCTCTACACTGACGTACACTAGCCATTCTAGTCCCCAACATAGTGTCTATGATCAAGATATCAGTAGAAGAAAAGATGAAGATTCCAAGGCTATCAATGAATGAAAAAGATATAAATCTATGGGAATCCCCTATATCAAAAAGAGTGGAAGATAAAATTGAGGCTACTCAGATCGTACCTCGAACGATAGAGGGTATGGGATCCTACTTCGGCTGGGTTTGCACCACTGTAAAAGTTTTTCCTGCACCGCAGCCCTGTGACCTTGCCTGACCACTCTGAGCTGATCCACTCTACTGTTGCTAAAAACCGGGCAACTGGATACCATGAAAATGACCTCCACCTCTTCCTAAACGGTTGGTTGAGCTCCAGTTCCCAGACTGCTGAGAAACTGGTGGTGCTGCTCCTAAACGAAGAGTCCCAGAAGAACACTTGTCACTAGCTGCTTGTGAGAAGATCTGACAGATGTACTGAAGATGACCCATCTTTCCACACGATCAGCACTCTACTGGGTCTCTCTGGCAATGTGGCCTCACATGCCCTGCCCTTCTACACTAGTAGCATACCACCTGGCTATCTGAAGGTTTCTCTCTCCTTGTTGAATCACCGTGCAAAGACTCCCTACAGCGCTTCCTACTATTAGTAGGAGGGATGATAACCCCAGATGTTGATCCATCCTGGCTCACAACTCTGGAATCCCTCATATTTTTCTCAGTGATCAGTGCCCGGTTGATGATAGAAGTGATATAAGTCAAGAAAAAGTTGTTCACCTGTGATTAGATGTCGTGCCTCAAACCATCCTCGAACTTCCTTGCCCTGAAATACTGATCAACTCTCAGAATAGATTCCAAATGATGTAGCTAAATGAAGTGAGAGGAATACTCCATAACAGATAGAGTACCCCGCTCCAGACTAATAAACTCTCGGGATCGATCGACCCTCAGGGTATTTGGATAGAAGTAGTCATAGAAGATGCATTGAAACTCATCCCACACCATATCCTGCTGGTGTCCCTCTTTTGAGATCACAACCCACAACCTCTTGGAGAAGTCCCAAAGTGTATAGGTAGTGAGCTTGACCCTCCTCTTTGGAGGAATCATTAGATGATAAATGATTGTCAGCATGGATTTTATCAATGAATCTACAGTATGAGGACCACCTTTCCATAATAAAGTGGAAGGATACTGTTGCTGGAAGACTTGCGTCAAATCAGCCATCGACAAGGCAAGAGGAAGAGCTCCATGAAAGGTCTGCATCATACTCAAAAGGCCCTCCCTGAACTGTGTATCAGCATCCATGTCAGGTATAATGGCTGGTGCCCAAGCTGGCACAACTGAGGGATCAATAGGTTGTCCCTGATCTTCCATGTTCTGAGTTTAATCACCGCCTGACAACTGGCGTACAACCGGAGCAAGTCTCAGTGGAATTAATCTACAAGGCCAAGCACACACCTTAGATGCAGATATTAATGACTGAAAACAAGTAGTGTAGGAAGGGAACAAGAGAGATAAATCACTCATGTTTTACAAAACATGACTACATGACGTGTACATTTCTTATACGGTGTGTTCCCTTATGTCATTCACATGGGCGTGTACTCCTACCTAAACTATTCGTGTAACACCCCAAACACACAGTTTGTTGTCTTAACACGCGGCATGTACTTGAATCCACTTCTGTTTCCCGTGCCCTTCTACACAGTTTAGCCACACTGCTCTCCTAAGACAAGACTACAAGGCATGTTCAAGATAGACACAGCATTTACAAGACAAGCTTCACCTAGACCATGTTGTTAGTGACACGACCTTACACATCGCTTACAGTACACAGAGTGTTCCGAAAAAACATGACATTTACGTGAAAGGATAACACTGACCCGTGTTGTTAGTGACACAACAAGGAACCTGGGTTAGAGTACATTGTGTGTTCAAGGATGACCTGACGTGTATATATTCAGACATATTTTACTGTTTTGTTAGTCACACGGGCGGACACTGGGTTAACACCACATGGCATGTACGGATGGTACATGATGTGTCCCCATAAGAAAATCCATATCTCGTTTCTCTGATAAAATGGCTTATGACACAGTTAGAGATTACACAATGTGTATATAAAGTACAAGGCATGCAATTAAGAAAAACTATTTCCTCCCAAATACAAGAACACATGGCATGTACTTTACACTACACGGTGTGTATTCTGGGTTTTTCGGGATAATATGCCTCAAAAACTACTTCCGAACACAGAAATAGTGAAACGAGCACTGAAAGTGACAAATTCCAATCTGTGAGTGCCCATACTCCCCACAAATCAATGTTTTGAATCTTCTACGCAATATTATCAGTCACACAAGGAAAGGATCCACCAATCTCCAGTCCATAAGGGCATATAACACCACAGGAACCATGTTATGGCCTCAAATCAAGCAAAACATAACACAAAACAATACCCTATCAAACAACATGTATTTTTATCAAGGAAACTATCCCAATAACATGCATATTTTACACAACATCAATCACAATGACATGTAATAAATAATTCATCCTAGAAGGCATGGAAATGATGCATGAAATTTGATTTCTAGCAAGTGCCTATATGATTCCTGAGATGGAATACCCTAATCTCCTTGGGTTGTGATAGAAATAGAACCTTAATAACATTAACTGTAATAGAAAAAAGCATGCGGGTCACCCAATGGTGAAAATAAAATCGAATGTAAACTTGAAAAACCAGAAGAAATATCAATAATCGATGTAGATTAGATTTTCCCTATGCACGGGTTTGCTACTCTCGAGAACGTCTAATTACCAAGTACCGATTCTTTCCTATCCCAAGCTAAAGGATGAAAATAGTAAATCAAGAGAAAATAATTCCTCTGATACCACATTGTAACATCCCGGTTCAGTATTCCTCCTAGAGGTTCCCCGTACCCGGTTTATCACATGTCATCAAGCGCATTTCCCCGAACTCTAGAGGCTACCGACTAGTAGTAAGGGCCTTGGGTGTGATAGTGGGAAAACAATGCCCTCATTGGTAGAGTACGTAGCAAAAGTAAAGAAATATACATGAGACCGAAAGTAGTAATAATATCATACAAAAATAAACAGAAGAAGACTATTAGAACAAACTAGAGCACATATATATAGAGATTCATAATACCAATGTCTAGGAAAATAGAGAACAAGTCACGATGCTAGAATAAAATAGTACTAATCGAAAGTGCAAATGAAAGTATGTAACTCCTAAAAATCGTAAACCATATCTTGGTCCCATGATCTCAATATCCACAGCAGGTCAAGTACCAAATGTAGAAGGGAGTTTGCCCTTATCTATACCTACAACAATATAATCTGTTTAGGCACAAAATCCTGGCCAAATAGGGTGTCAGACTAAATCCTTATCGGCAACCACCACAAGATTTCTTCCTAACAGTCAGTGAATATATGGTAGGTAAAAATATTGGAAATAATAAACAAGAAGATACTCAATAATAACAAACCACGGTCTAAATATCAAGGAACAACTAAACAAGAAGATAAACACAACAGGTAACCCACAGGGAAGCACACATAGTCTAAACCCTCTGGTCCAACCTAACAAGCACAAGAAACCCTCTGGGAACCACACACAGTCTCACCCCTCTGGTTTAGCTGATGTATAGACTCTCTAAGGAAGCACTCACCATCAATTCCACCTATAGTTTCGTATCGGTTCTAATGGCAACCTAAGGAAGCACTTACATAACATTCACTCTGTGACCCTCATTGAGGAACTATAGAATCTCTAAGGAAGAAATCAACACCAATTCCCCCTATGTTGTCGCATCATAATATTATAAAATACACTCTATAGAATCACTCAATGTCCATTCTCCCTATGGTCTATACGCCTGGTTCTCATTGCCCTGTGTAGGTCCAGCAAGTGTATTAGTGCGTATCGGCCAAGGAAAACCTCAAGAACTACTTGGATAACATTATACAACATAACAGTAGAATATAATACTAGTCACTCTATCCTATAATACTTTGCATGGAAAAGTATAGAACAACCTAATAAGAAAACTGGACCGAATGGTCAAAAAAAGCACAACATTCATTGTTAACACAACAAAAGCACAACAATTCAACCTATTCACAACACACTATAATCTACTAAATCATACAGGCATAACTGAAAAATAGGAGGGCTAAAATGTTAATCACAAAATACCTCCTTGATGGGTATTTGAAAAAATTGAACATATAACTCAAAGGCTTCCTACAGAAAGGCACCTACCACCTACCTCAATGATGAGAGATCATGATTCTTGAACTATGAGGATTGAATCGCCTTACAACACCATGGATCTATGAAAATGTATAAAACGGTCAACCCATGATAACTCATGAAAGAGGAGAAATCAAGGGATGGTTCCCTTGGATAAGAGAGAAATCACCGATACGATTCCAACTCAACCGCTAATGTTTTATTCAGAGGACGGATGCTCGGCTGGGGGCTCGTCAATGATCTGTGTCTTCTCGGCACTCTCGAACGAACTAGGTTGAGAAGAAGATGGTTTTTCCATCAGACGCGACCCCAATGTGTTTAATGAAAAGAAAAAAATACACGGCGTGTACTTTTGATGTACATGTCGTGTACTCGCTATTTCTGTAATGTGATTTAGGCGTCCTCCAAGTCGTCACACATGGTCGTGTGCAAGGCTGCTACACAGTCAGCACACGGCTACCCACTGTAACCTAGTACACGGCTTATACTCATAAAGTACACGGCATGTACTTCATAAATTTCTAGAAACTCTTCTTTTCTAAAAAACTATAGGAAAAAGAAAAGAATATGTGAAAATAAGATCCGGGTTTTTATAGGATAATGCACCCAGGTTAACTCTTCCCTCACATGTAGAAGGATTCTCTTTTTTTAGCGATGAATATCTGAAATGGATTGGGATCATCCTCATGAAAAATGACAATTTCATTGTTTATGATTCACAGTAGTTGAAGACTCGTAAGAAGAACAATCCTACAACTGATCTAGATCTAGATATGGCTATTTTTTCTCTGATGATATGTAGGCACAATCATCATGGGGATAAATTTAATATATACACAGACCATCAAAGATTGAAGTATTTTTTTTACACAAAGGGAATTGAACATGAAACAGAGGATATGGTTGGATCTTCTCCAAGACAATGATTGTTCAATTCATTATCATCTCGGAAGAGCAAACAGATTCTCTGATGCATTAAGCACGAATGAACCAGTTGTTCTTTCCATGATGAGGATTCAAAGAGTTCCTTTGATCAATGACCTAGTAAAGCTACACATGGGAATGAAAAGGGATGGGACATCATCCAACCTAACCTAAATGATTTCTCAACCGTCATTACTAGAGAAGATCATGAATGCTCAGAAAGAAGATCCTTTGTTATAGAAGAAGTACGAGGCTGCAAAGGATGGGAAGTTTCCTAAGTTCAATATTGATCAAGAAGGTGTACTGATTTTTTTAAAAGAATATTGGTTCTATGTATTCTGAAAATAATGAAGGAGCATATGGCTGATTCTCATAGATCTATGTTCTCTATACATCCCAGGAGTACAAAAATATATTGATAACATCATGATAATTATTGATGTGATGATATGAAAATAGAGATTGCTGACTACACTACAAGGATCATGGTATGTCAACAAGTGATGGTAGAGTGACAACTTCCAAAATAGGAGTTACATCCACTACCCATACTAGTATTGAAGAATAACAATATCCCAAGGGACATTGTCACTGGTCTCCCATGAACCTGAAAAAGAATCAATGTGGTATGGGTTATTATGGTCCGTCTCACTATGATTTCTCATTTTATCTCTATTCGGGAGGATTTTCCCTTAGATCAACTTGCCACGATTTATGTAAATGAAGTGGTAAGTCATCTTGGAGTTCTACTTTCTATCGTATCTAATCGTGATCCAAGGTTCACATCAAAATTCTGGAGAAGTATTCAACTTTCTCTGAGTACTAAATTAAATTTCACTACGACTTATCACCCTCTAATTGATGGAAAATATGAAAGGACAATTAAAATACTCGAGGACATGTTGAGAATAATCTCAATGGATTTTAAAAGTGTATGGGATCAACATCTACCATTATTTGTGTTCTATTACAGAAAAATATTTGACTCGAGCAATTAAATGGAACCCTATGAATCTATATATGTGAAATGATGTAGAACTCCTACTTGTTGGGATGAAGCTGGTGATCGAATGCTTCTTGGGCCCGATCTTGTGCAATAGATTATAGAAAAGGTACATGTCAACTAGAAGAACATTAAGGCTTCTCAGAGTCGGAAAAAGTGCTATCCTAGAAACCATATAAGGGACTTGGATATTGATGTCGGTGAAAAATTCATTTAACGAATTTCACCTCGAAAGAGATTCATGAGGTTTTGGAAGAAAGGGAAGCTCAGTCCTAGGTACTTTGGTCCCTATGAAATCCTTGATCGCATAGGAGCAGTGTCCTATCAGCTTTCACTTCTTCCATATTTAGCACAAGTTCATGATTTCTTCCACGTATCCCTCTTGAAAAAGTACATACCTGACCC
Organism: Viscum album; assembly: GCA_963277665.1. Taxonomy (NCBI): domain Eukaryota; kingdom Viridiplantae; phylum Streptophyta; class Magnoliopsida; order Santalales; family Viscaceae; genus Viscum; species Viscum album. The sequence goes on along the minus strand of OY728126.1, from coordinate 1,386,584,195 downwards.
TTCACATGTAATAAATACATATGTGGTACAATTTGAACATGACCTCTCTTATAAGGAGAAGCTGGTTCAGATCTAGGATCATATAGACATGGTTCTATGCTAAAAGAATACCCACATTTTAAGGTGATATGGAGAAAACAATAATGTCTAGAAGGAACATGGGAACTGAAAGAGCCTATGAGGCAGAATTACTCATGCCATTTCTCTTATAAGGGCAAGAGATAAAATTTTAGGGACAAAATTTTTTATGGGGGGAAGAATGTAATGACCCAAACATTTGAATAATATTTGTTTCCTAAATTTGAATGTTATTTTTATTTATTCTCCACAAAACTATATCAGTTAATTAGTTATTTGATTATAATTAAAATCATACAGTTGGGTTTTGACTATTGTATAACTGTTGGTCAATATAAAAATTGGAAACTAAACTCTTAACGTTACGATTGTTGTATATAAATACACATGATCTCGGTTAATTAATACCTATAGAAGAGTCGATGGCCTCATCCAATAGTCTCGGGCCACACAAAGCCCATCTGTCGGAGCTTGGGAATTAAGTTGTATCTCTGGGCTTTACTCTAAAACAATCCATTGTTGAGCTTCAACATGTGAACCTTGAATGGAATCGCCTAATGGAGAAGGTCACATTGATAGAAATCACCACTTGGGCAATGTTGACCAAGCCTCACCATGATTCTATCACCATACCACAACGTACACATAAGTCCTATACAGATGTTGTAAGGTTCTATGTAACTAGACATTAGTTATGTTGTGTAATCCTTTTGTATACGTAAAATTGTTATTTATTATTATGTTATATTTTTGGAATTTCAAATGTCCCGATAAAATTATGATAAATTTATAGAAGTTCGATATTATTGATGAATTTTGTAAAAAGGGTATTTTAAAATATTTTTTTTATACTTTACAAAATTAATAATATAAAATGTTTTTCAAAAATGGTATTTTATAGTTGTGATCAGTATGAAATTTACAGTCTAATTAGATCAAATTAATTTTTGTGTGAATAGTAAATTAGGAATATTAATATTACCCCTATGAATAGTAATTTGACCAGTGGAATAGTAACCTCACTTAAGAATGTATAAATATAATTTAGGCCTGTTGAATGGTGATGTTATATATTAGAATACATAAATAACTATTTTCGAAATTATTAGTTAGGTATTAGTATTTGTTTTTTGTGTAAATAGTGTTTTTACAAAAAACAATATCCCATAATTAAAAAATATTTTCATAAAATTGTGTTCATTTTTGAATTCAGGGATATGATATTATGTTAGAGTGGCTATTTTAGATTTTTATAAATATTTTAGTTTTTTGGTGAATAGTAAAAATACAGTTTTGAGATTCGATGTGATTAATGGTATCATTAATTATGTAGTAAAGATGAAATCATTCTAGTATACTTTTGAATATTAAGATATGTTATGAGGTATCCCCAGTGGAAAATACCATGGTAAATATGATGGAAAATCCATGGTTTGGCCAATACCACGAATGAGGTGTCCCTTAAAATTAATTAAATATTCCCTCACTTTTGTTATAAATACCTACACATTACATCAATAATTTCATTCCAAATTCATCACCAAAGAAGATCTGGTATTTTACCTCCCATGGTGTCCTCCATTGAATCCATAAATCCACCCCAAGGTCCCAACCTTCATGCTTTCGAAGTTACTCTTCATGGTTTGGGAACCTGTCACCCTCCTCTTTTAAGTCTGGACATGCTTTATTTAATGTCTTCTCGTACATATTGTATTATGTTATGGTATGTTTTTATATATACTTTTTAAATTCCATTTCATTTCCATATGATGATAGACCCTTCCCACTCTGACAATTGATTTTCATTATTTTTATGTGACGTCGTTAGGCTACCGAAATTTTGTAAAAAAAATCGCATTTTCTTTCCTCTTTTGTGTTTACTTTCCATGTGGTATGTCTTTGAAATATACAGACCAGGATCATATTTGTATTTTGTTATATTAATTTGATTAAAAATGATTCATTTATATATGGTAGACTCTTGTCCAATATAATTTTATTGTTTTCTAAAACCATGATATATAGTCGATATGCTACAGAAATTTGGTCTCAAAATTTCTGTCTCTTTCTCTCAAAAAATACACTTATCTTATTTATGTGAATACGCAGACCTATTTCGTTTCTATGGGTTTTCATAAAGAAATAAAAATGGTATTATTTATTCTTTAATTGACCTACATAAAACCATTATTCACTTTCCATGGATTATAAATGACATAATGATTTTGTTATTAAACACTTATTAAAATGTCGTGATTTTGATATGAAACCCATTTATTTTATTCTCTTTGGGTAATTTATTAAATGAATGAACATGATCTATGAAGATCACATGAAAATAAATACATATTATGGGTGCACCCTGATATATCTCCAATGTATTGGGTAAATAATATAATCTCTAGAGATGAAAAGTTTCACAATAACTTGGTGAATAACCTTGGTTAATTTTTTGACACCTTGGGGATGAACAATTGTGATATATTCATGAAATCTAAATTAAATGTTTTAGACACGTATTAAAGTTATAATTCATGTTATTTTCATTATTATATGCCTCAACTTCCATTTCTCATGTCTTTAGGTTTTTCATCAAGTTCTTATTGATATCACATGTAAACTGATTCCCTTGCTTCTCTTACTGGGCCTTCTTCTCACCCTTTCCTTTGATGTATGTCTTCATGTTATGAGATGAAATAATTGTACATGGGATGAACTTTTATTTATTCTTTTAAAAGAGATTTAGAATAACGTTTTATATTTTCATTATTTATGTTCCTGATTTGCAAGACACTAAACTTTAAAGATACTATGTTTAAAAAATGTTATGAAATGGTATGAAAAAAAAGGTGGGATGCCATAATGCAAGACTGAATAATTTAGTAGTCTTGGTAAACTATATACATAAAATATTCATGCATAATATTTGAATATAAAATTAAAACATAATTGTTTTCAATAATAACATTATTCCATCTACAATACTCGTTCACGTTAATCATAATGCACTTCACAGAATCCTGAGGGAAATGAACTAAATATGGGTGATATGAAATTATCATTAAGAGTTAATTACATAAAAATATATCATAAATTAATAATAATAATAATAATAATAATACTCATTGAATGTTAATACCTAAACCAAAATTCCATTAAAATAAATGGGTAAGGTATACTCTATATGGAAATGTAAAAAAGTTAAAATCCATGTTCATTAATTAATAAAATTTGAATTAAATTCATATATATATATATATATAACATGATTAAGATTATTTAATGGATAATATTAAAAATATTCTTAATGAATGATAAATTTCATTTTTTTATTTCATGAAATTATGATCATGATACAACAACTGTCAATGTCATTAATAATCCATTTTAATCTATTCTGTAGAAACTCGTCATGATTGGGAAACTAATCTTTGTTCATCTAGATAATTCGCCTCATGATACTACTGATGAATTTATGGGATATCTATAATGAATACCTAGTTGTATGTGAAAGTCCAAAGAATTCCAAAAATATATAATGATAAAATTATGTCATGAACAATATCCCTTATAAATAATTATCCATATTGAAAAAGTGAAACATATTTATCTATATTTCCCCAGTTATTCAAATTTCATTTAATAGAAACACAATATTAAAAAAATAGTAAAATTTTTAGGATATAATAAAATCCATCATATAAAAATATGGATATTTTAGATAAATGTAATTATCAATTAATACTTTTTCAAAATAAATAGATTGTTTCACAATATTGTTAATAATAAAAAATAAAAAATAGATTTTATAGTAAGATTTACAACTTGTTTCACGACCCCTCCACTCATTGTGTACCCATACATGTTCGACAATAGGAGAAGATATATAGTGACCCCTAAGTCGCACCTAAAGTAGGCCCCCGGATAGAGACTAGTGCCAGGGGTAAGGTAAACACCTAGATGGGAGGAATTGCCTTCTTGGAGTGCACATGAAGAGAAGATAGACTAGAAATACACCATCCATCTTTTAATCAGATTAAAATATAACATAATACTCATGTATACATATGTACTATCATTCAATGACTACTACAACTGGAAATGAAAACTACACTCACCCAAAGAATTATGGTAGACATCGACCATGAAGCCCAAAAATATCCTTCAACCCATAAACTTGTATTAACTAGCCTAATCTCCAACATGCGCTGAATCACCTAAAAACAGTTTCACTATACATAGGATGAGTATAATTGTATACCCAGTAAGATCATCCCTAGAGCCTCATGTCCAAAATAAAGAAAACATGATAATTACTAGTGAACAAAAATTTAAAATAACTCATCACCTAAACAGGTAGACTATGTTCCCAGCCTCACAACGACAACACCCACCATGTATCCCCTACTGTAGTAGATAGTATAAAAAAGACTATCAATGGTACCCCGCTACCACTTCCCCAAAATTTTACCACTTTTCCCCAATGCTACACGTCTAGAGAATCTCTCTCCAAAAGGATATCTTGCAATCCCCTAGGTGAAGTAACACAAGATGCACCTCATGGAATATAGAACCACACATATATAATGTAAATAAATCAGGTAGTTTCTGGGAGGCACCAAGGACCGCACAATGTGTTTCATACACCAGGTATTACACCTTACGGCATTATTTCCCACACACTGAGTATGGATCCTCAAGACATCATAGCATATCCTGGTTATACCTGTAGTATCCTTCAATAAAATATATCCAGAATATATGTTGCCAAATAACCTGAATCCATTACATCCCAATGCACACATATATGGAGAAAACTAAACTTCTTGTATACAATAAAAATTTACAACCAATATAAGAGAGTGGGGAAAAGGGGGTAGTTATCCATCCATCCTCCCATCGAGATGTTGGGAAAAACAGGTCTTAGGGATCACAATCTACATGGTGTTATTTTCCCTAACCGAAGGGGTTGAGAAGAGTAGAGAAACACAAAATGTATTGGACTTAATATAGCTCACAACCGTACTATGGGAACATCCTAGTATTTGAATCAACTATATCTAACATCTCTTGGACCCCTGGTTTCCACTGAAAAGACTTGATATTCTATATAATCACAACCGTTTAAAGAGATACATTAGGTTACTTATCCTTTTTTATCAGATTCACATTATATTAATTAATTATTTACAAGTAATTAATCATTACAAAAGTCCAAATTTAATTAAAATTTCATCACAAAAATGTTCACTACCCTTTACGAATAACCCAAAAGAGTCAATGATTTCATAGAAAGATAACCGCAGTGTTGCATCCTTGCAAGCTCCATCCAATAGGTTAAACATTTATTCATTTATTTAAAAACATTAACACATTACATATTAATGTTTTTCAACATATTATATGAAAACAAACTATGCTACCAAATATAATGGGATCAACATGGTGAATATTTGAACTACATGTCAATTAATTTCCACCTATAGCATAAGTTTAGACCCATCCAACCATGAGAATCAAAACACAGAAAGCATGTGGCATTCCCTTCACATCCTTTCCTACCGTGGAAGGAGAGTAAGAAATAAAACCACCTCATGTTGTCATGAAAAAATAAATATGATAAACCAAAAAAATATTTTTCAAGCATCCAACATTATCATCGACAATTAAAAATAACTTGAACTCATTCCATCATCTCCGTTGTCCTCTATGGCACCCACATGCATAAAATGATGCATCTCGACCCTCTTAAAATCAATTAATTCCACCAAAAAAAGTCCTTCCTTCCCCACATGCCAAAAAATTCCTCTAGGATCTTCCATCCTAGGCCAACATCACAACTAGGCCTCCTCACCCCACATACCACATGTCTCGTATCCATAGCATATCACAAGAAGCTATAACAAACATATCAATGGGCTCTCATTCCTAAAACAAGGCATCCAACCTTCATACACAACAAGATTTCATAGTTCTGAATCATATGTCACTTGGAATTTATGAGAGAGTAGCTAACTCATGCCCTACAATGAAATTACCTTTATCACAAAACCATGTCATATTGTATATTGAATTAATTGATTCATTATTCATAGTGTCAAACTATAGGAAACCTATGAAACAATCATTCAAAATGTATCAAAAAATAATTAACCTTCCAATTTATCTTTCCTTTAATCATTTATCAACAATAATAAATATGCTTTATGTTTATTAACCAATTATTCTCAACTTTCATATCTTTATCAATTTGATACAGACCAAATTACAAAAACAACATCCTTTTTATTAGACATGTCTGTTTAACCAATTATCCAATTAATTATCAAATAATTTTGGATTTACGTACTCTATCAATTTTCATTATGAACGACATGATAAATCATTAAAAGAATATATATCACACAATGTAGAAAATCAAGAGTCAAACTATAATGGTATAGGTCAACAACGTTTCCTTGTATTCAATACCAATTCATTAATCCGGATAAAGTATTTATAATTTTAATTTTAATGTGATCAATTGGGATAAGTCATGATAACTATATGATTGATGGGAAGTAAAATATTGATTAAATGAATCCCCATACTCAAAAGGCATTTTTTGTTCTTCACAAGTGAATGGATATAGGCAATAGATCATGATCAACACTCCTGCAAATACTGCATCCACCCAAGGACACTGCGGAAAACCCATGCCACCCAACCATTAAGAAAAAACTATTAGGAACATGGAGATCAAAATACAACACATGGAAAATAAAATAGGAGAAAAATGATATTAGATACCTCAACAATTGTGGAAGATTATACATTATATCATATATGGATCTCTACAGATTGATAGAGAGATCATGGGATCATTTCATGACAAAATAATCTCTCAAATAACAGAGAGTGGGTTGTCACTTTACTTGGGTTTTAGCGAGATTTACTACCACCCTATATTTTTGAAAATCCAAGTAGCTAAAATATATATAAAAAAAGAAGTGGGGAATTAATCAACAAGGAATACCCTTTCAAATCGTGTAATTCCTCGGGGTCCATTTACTCCAAAAAATAGATCACCTCAAGGATTTTTTTTATATCCAAAACACCGATAACATAGACATCCTCAAACCCAATTCCACGTCATGAAACAACACATGAAGCAGGATTTCACATCATGTAATTCTGTTACATAACATGTAATCCCCTCTAACTAGTTTTTAACTTTACTAAACTTCTCCAAAATTCTTTCAATCCTCCTTCGAGCACATAAATCTTTAAAAACATCCAAATGGTGGATCCATGTAGATCCAGACCTTGAAATCATATTCCTCTAAAAAAATTTATTCCTCAAGAATCTAAATCCTACCAAGGGGGGAAATAGAAAGCTGTTATCTGAATGGCCACCTCATGTGATTCCTCTCAAATATTTCACCACTACAGGATTGCACCGCCTCATAAGAGGAACTATTAAAAAACATGCAAACAATGACAAACATCTCATAAAAACACTCATGTGGGAGATACCTCTCAAAAGCGGCAAAAAAACAAGAATGAAGAGGATGCCATATCATAAACCAAATAATTCTACCACCACGAAATGCACAACGTTACAAATGAAGAGATAAACATAAGAAATATTGGGGTACTGTGAGAGTATATGTGACTCATGTTCCTAGATATTCTCATCCTTGAAACCATGCCACAAAAATGACAAGAATAATGTGTATATCCCACCTACCAAACTCATTCACTTTTATGTCATATATATCTATTTGTTTCTCCTCGAATGTTGTATCATCATCAACATCAATCTTTCCCCAATCGATCACATGAGAGTCGTCTTGACGATAACAAATTAGATGAAACAAATCAAACACATCGTGTATCCATATCAACTATGGGGGATGAACAATATAATATGTCAGGGATCCAACATGATCCAATGCATTAAAAGGCCCGATAAACCAAGGATAAAGCTGAATCCTTTGGTGGAACCATCACTGCCCTCGACGAGGAGTCACCTTCAAGATCACATGATCCTAAAAGTTGAACTCTAGAGGCATCCTACTATGATGAACATTGTATTTTTGGTGATGTAGTGCTTTCTTCAACCTCTCATGAATCACCTTAACCGTATTATTCATATTCTATATTGGTTCTATCTCAAGAATTAATGAATCACTAACACTAGTCATGAAAAATAATGAATATCATGGTTAGACATACAAGACTTTAAACAATGCCATACTGGAGGTGGAGTGGAAATTATTTTTGTAAGTTAACTCTAACAAGGGAGTGTGCCTCATCCTAGAACATCAAAAATCAATGACATAAGAGTGTAACATGTCTTCAAGAGTCTATATGGTCAACTCTATCTGACCATCTATATGTGGATGAAATGTAGAGCTTAATAATATCTAAAAACTGATAGCATGTTGGGGACCTCTCCACACCCTAGATGTAAAATATATATCTCAATTGGTAATGATCGTCATCAGGACTCCATGGAGTCGCACAACCTCCTATAGATACTACCATGAAAAAACATCTGCTGGGCTCGACTCCTTGATCAATATTAAAATGGAATATTTCATGAAACGATCCACTACTAACCATACAGAGGCATAGCCTCCCTGAAGTTGAGGTAAATTGGTAACAATGTGCATCAATATGTCCTCCCGCTTCCTCTAAGGATCATCTAATGGTTGGAAAAAACCTCCATGAATTTGGTGCTCGTCCATCAAATTCTAGTAGTGAAAACATCATGACATAAACTATACAACAACAATCTTCATCCTAGGCCACCAAAACTGAAATCTCATATCTCATTGAATCATTATCATGATAGGATGTACCGCCAAAGGTGAACTACATATCTCTATAATAACCCTCTTAGGAATTACTAATGGAATGAAAAGCCTTCCCAGAAAATGACATTCATCTTTAGACCATTCAAGAGGTTCCTCAAAAACAAATTACTCTGCCTCTCCAGACCATTACCTCAAGACACCCAATTGGGGTTCCTCCACCTACTACACCATAAATGAAGGAATTGTCATCTGAAAAGGACATCCATTTCCCTCAACATCTCCCATATTTTGATGTAATTCTAAAAGATCTTCTATTACTCTCCCAGAATCACCTGATTTTTACACTGCATAAATGCATGACTTCCTACTCAATGCATCAGCCACATACATCCCCTTCTTCGGTTTATTTGGAATTTTGAACTTGTAATCCAATATAGACACCATCCATAGTTGCATTTGGATGTTAAAGTCACACTGGGATAAAGAAAAACACGTGATTTTAGGACAACAAATGCTCTCCAAAGAGGAAATGTTTCTATAACATCATTGAAAGTACACTTTTTATAACTGAAGATCATGGGTGGCATAGTTGCGTTCACGGGGACGCAACTATTTATACACATATGAAATGAAAGATCTATACTATATCAGAACACAACCTTACCCTAGACATGATGCATCACATAAAACATCAAACTTGTAATGCCCTAATCCTAGTTACCCAGAGTCAGTACATTATTTTAATACATTTCCATGATTACAAAGAATCTTGTCCCGAATGACCGGTCCATTTAGCAGTCTTGGAAAATAGACTACATATATGAACGTTACATTACACAGTAGAAAGTAAAACAAATCATAAATGATCCATTGATAATGACATTAACCCCCTAGCTTAACCCTTCTTATCAATCATAGTACACTTCTTGTAATCATGGGAAAATTAAAACATAGAAATGGGTGAGCTCAGATGCTGAGTAAGGATACCAATATAGGGGAAACATTCATAAATAAGTAAAAATATTTAAGGAATTTTATATGATTAAAAAAAGCCTTTTAAACATAAACCTCAACATAAAATGGAAAAGATACAATAAAATAATTCAATTTCCTTATTCACATGAATATTCTACTAGTCGAATAATCACATACAATATCTATAGCCACATTCATAATGATGGAATTCATATTGCCAGACTTCATAACCACATAGTCAAGGCTTTATGCCCAGACTACAAATATGAATTTGTCAAGGCCTTGTTAAAAGACAATATATTGTCTCATGGGACCTACTGATGAATCGAGGTGCTATAACAGGCTCCACCAGTCACATACTTGTCCAATGCATTACTCATATGAGAAGTTTTAAACATAATAAAAACATTCATCTTAAAACGAGCATATGAAATGTCAATACTTTATCCATAAACCATGAATGGTAAAAAAAATAGCACATCCATAGCCAGATATAACACAAAACCTTCAATACAATATGAGAGATTGGTATCACAATAAATCAACTTCAAACAAGATTAAAATCAATCAAGGGATGTTAATATAGATAAAAAATATGTAAAAAACTTGGAGAGAAATATCTCTTTTTCATAAATACATTTAAAAGTCACACAATTTAGAGAAGAAGAAATTTAAATACATTTTTCGATCATAGTGTCCCATACCACTTTGAAACTTTTGAAATGAATTAATATTTTAAAAACATTCATGTCCATTTAAATAAATCCTTAAAACCATTCTGAAAACATTGACATTAATGAGAAATATTTAGAAGAATAAATATTAAAAACATTTAAAATACTTTTTTAGTAAAAAATGTCCCTTAAAAATTATCCCTTTGAAAACTCTTGTATGAAACATAGTCATGGATAATAAATATTTCTCAGTAGATACTTACGTAAAAACAACCACGAATAATAAAGAGATTGTGATATAAACCCTAACCTTGCACATTTCTTTAGTCGAGTGTACATTTAACCTCCTGTATAAAGACATTAGTTTGTTATTAAATTATACCAGAACCAAATTAATATTTATGATATCATATGTGATTAATTTATGACTTTATACTACACATTTAAAAATAATTTCAATGTTAAATTAACATTTCGGGTAATAATCACATTCTTTTTCATACGTGTTTTAACTTGTTACTCTTGATTTTATCACATTGATCCATGTTTAAATTATTCCATAATATATAACATGATCTGTATATCATATTTATTTAGAATATAAATATGTATATTAGACATATATATGAAGTAGAAAACACCATTTATGGAGACGGTAGTCCGTACAAACGCATAAACATTGTTTCTGTTTTCAAATCTTACTGAACGGAACTAAGTTAATAAGATGTATGTAAGTATATATATATATATATATATTAGTCTATACTATAATATTTAGGTCATATATTACATACTTATTATTGATATATATTTGATAATCATCGTTGAATGATAAACGTATAAATGAATTTTATCACGTCGTGGATATAGTATTCCGTACATACGCACGAGTGACAATATCATTACATTGATGGTGAAATATTTTTTAATTGGATTGTATATCACATATAAAGAATAATTAACTTGTTATTTTTATTATTTACATTAGTTATACTCATTATTATACACATCCAAATAATGAAGTGTTTGAATAACTAACTACACCTCGCTGTGGAGACGGTAATCCGTACTTATGCACGTATGGTGACTTTGTCAATTATAGGATGGATAGAATAATGAATATGGTTTTAACATTTCTATAAAAACATCATAGTATATAGAATATACTTTAGTTATTATTTTATAATGGAAACAACAATCAAGTAGGATGTGGAAGAAGAAAAAAACTTGAAAGATGTGATGAAATATTTACCTCGTTTTCGGCGTCTTCCTTTTGATTTTAACAAAAGGGCTCTATAAGATGGATTTCTGACCAAAGGAAGTCCTCTAAGATGAAGTTAGGAATGTTGGTAGGATATTGTTTCAGGGTTTGGCTGATCCAAATGGGTTTGGAGGTGTGAAATAAAGGGAAGGGGAAGTTCCCTTTTATAAGAGAGGTGATGGTCACTTTAGGAAATGATTGAAATATTATTCTATAATAAAACCATTTTCGGATTCTAATGGATCCAAAATGAATTATTTATTGTCTAAGGTGGGGATGGGTCGAAAACCTCTCAACCAATGGGTTTTAGACATGTTTATGTAACCATTTTAACCATATGATTTAGATTTAACTCTTAGTTAAATAGTTTAACTCTTAACGTGTCTTCTTGTATTCCTACACGATATTGTTAATAAATTTACTATAAACTTCCAAGAGAAACTCAAGTGGTTCCTTAATGACATATATAATACTATTTAATCCCTTTGGCCGATCCTTAGATTTTTAGTAATATTATATCAACCAATAATTTAGTATTTGTTTTAAAAACTATTTTATGTCAATTTTGACATTATTTGCTATTTGTTTATTGGTAGAAATCATAACATCATGATTACATCAAAAAAAATTGATTGATTCATCCCTAACATGTCATATTTACCTTTAAAATTATTTCAATTCCTCAAAAGTCTCAAATTAAATTTATTTGGGTATTTATAATATCAATTATTTTAATCTTTTATTAATAATGTAATTATTGCATCATCATTGTGTCATAAATAAATTTAATTATTTAACATCTAAATTATATAAGTAAAATAACATTATGTAGGAACTATTTTTATCTGTATAATGAAAATTTATAGTGTAATTTATCTTATATATAACACTATATTAAAAATGTTTTAGTTATGAAAACTTGAATTTTGACACTTTTAACTATTCTTTAATAATAATAAATGTCCTAATCAAATCAAAGTGAACCAAAATAATCATATTTTATTCCTAAGGCTGTTTTTGGCTGAATTTAAATTATAAAATAGAATTAGGACATGTTTCAGAGTATTAATAATATCATTTTTACCCTTAATTAACCTATTTACTTTTAACCATGGTAAATAAAAGTAAAAAGTTACCGTTCACAAAAAAAATTATTTTCATCTTATTGAACCACATTTTACTTACTGATATCAACTATGTCACTCATATATTTGAAATTAAACTCACAGAAGAGGTAAAATTATGTTTTATGTATATTTCCAAATTCTCATAGGAGATGGGTAAAAGACGGTGAAAAGTTCAATAATATTTTATATATCTAATATTATTACAAAATGAATCAAATGAATTAAATTTAACATATATAGTTATTATTTATCTAATTTTACCTAAAATAAATTGATATAAAACAATTAAATATTTTAAAAAAATCTTTTTTAAACTATAACATATTTTGTTTCACTATTCATAAAAATTTTAAAGTTTCCAGAAAAATATCGAAATATTACCCTATGCTAATATTGATATTCAGAATTCAAAAATTAAGTCTATTTTAGAAATTTCAAAACATAGAAGTTTCATTTATTAATTGAAAATTAATTTCCGTTGTCAAAACCAAAAACTGTGTCTTTAAGAAATAATAACTAAAAAAAGAATGATACTTGTTTATGTTCAATTTCAATGCGAAATTATTTCCAATGAATATCATTGGATTCTATGGTAAAAATATTATCTATTTATACTTCAAAACCATTAAATTTAATAATTGAACACCAAAAATTATTTTGACTAAAATTTGTTATCAGTTAAAATATAGTATTTTTCACTATTCACCAAAATATGAATGTAATCAAGAGAAAAAAATTATTGAAACTAAATTCTTATGTCCTGGTTGTAATGAAGATTTTTATTTTGTTAAATTGAATATATAAAAGATTCAAATATTGGATTTAAAAAGGGTTAGCCGTTAAAAGGTGTTAAAATTGTATTTTTTAAAAATACTTCTTTTATCTAAAAAAATGAATTTGTTCTTAAATTATGTTTAAGAAACTTATAATATGGAATCTAAAATTATAAGGATTATATAATGTCCAAAATTCAGTTAACACTATTCATAACCACTTTTGAACGGCTCGTTTTGTATTTCGTGGTGCGCTAGAACTTGGTGTTGCGTGTAGTCCAAGTCATTTGATTACTTTGAAGAAAAAACATACTATGAAATCTGGCGGGGTTACATTCTTCCCACATTCAAAAAAAATTTCCTCATAAATTTAAATTGTTTTATGAAAATAAAAGGATGAAAATAGAAAATATCTTAATGGGAAAACCCACATCAGACATTGTGTTAATAAATTTTACTCTTAATAAGAGGAAAAGGGGAATGAAAAAGTCACCAAAAAATTATGATTACAATTAGGAGAACATTGGTGGAAATTAAAGACACATAATTAGAGGGAAAATGTAAAAATTAATTGGGAGTGATTGAGGTAATCAGTCACAATCAATTGTAGAATTGAGGGCCTCAAATCCATCAATCTATGATGATTTAAAATATCATCGGATCAACAAAACATAAGGTATTTGGATAACGCATTTTTAGTTTTAATATCCCTTGCCTAATGTTTAAGATTTAATTTCATCATAGAATATGTTGATATATATATATATAATAGACAAGTAATGTTTTATCCTTCAACTAATTCCTACCACAAACTCATCTTTTACTCCAAAAGATAATTGAATTCAAAAATATTATATTTATCATTATCATATAGGGTTCCAAACAAAATGAATTTATATTTTAACTGTTATACCAAAAAAATACATTATACAATCTATAACATCTCATTGGATAGTGGTAGGTGATGCACCTTTGTTACTCGTCTGTTGCGGGTTCAAGTAACGCAGCCTTGCCGGACGCGACAGGTTGTCACCCAACCTTCAGGTTATCATTTTTATGACAATCCAAATATAATATCTAGAAATTATTTAACCATAACAATAGTATCCAATTTCAAACTTAATTAATTCCAAACATTATACTTATCCGAAATACTTCTGTCCAAACTCATAGTCCAAAATTAAAATGAAAGGTAAACACAATGAAGATCCTTTTTCCACATAATAACATGTCAATACATTCATCATGTATTATTTCAAAACATAGTAACACCCTGAATTACCATAAAACCTTATTGATTACATTAATTCTCCCTTATTCCTTATAGAATACTGGATATACTACTTATATCTAAAAATGTTGTAAACTCCAACAATGATGGAATATACAAATCATTAATCAGTTTCAAGGTAGTCAAGAATATCCGATATAATTTATCCAAACCAATCATGTATTATTCCAAAATCACTACCTCAATATCAGAACCATATTTTGGTTAATAATTCACTCAACCATATATTATCCAAAAATTTAACCAGCTATTGAGTCACTTTTCATAGTTCAACACAATTGCAAGTCCTTAATGAAATAGTATACCATTACAATCCTTATATATACTCTATAATTTTTATAACATGTACATAATTAATAAAATACTTAAATTACATAATATATTAATAACAATGTATGAATTCTAATCATTCCTCTTCATCTTCAGTAGTATATCATAACATTATTATTATCTAATAGCAGCATTTAGGGTACACTTTAGTGATTTGGACATTGATTTGCGTAGTTTTTAAACTCCTTGTAGATTAAGTATTGTACATTTGAAACGTTTTTATTATCTTTGAAATCATGTACATGGTGTCCTTTTTCTTCACACTTATAACAAAATATCATTCACTACACAAATTCACAAAGGTAATCATTCCACAAATATCACATATGGGAAAGTCATTCTTTCCCTTCTTCCCTTTATCCATCTTTCTCTCTACCATCCTTTTCTTCTCTGGCTACCCATCAATTCCATATGAATCAAATAATTCTTTACTTATCTTATTTAAACATGATACCATTTCATCATATGATGAGAATATGTGGGATAAAATTTACCTTCTAAATTTTTTCTTAATACTATGAAAGATATGATCCCTATTACTCTTTGGATCATACGTATTGTTGGAGTTATCATTCCTTCTACAGAGCTCCATTTCTAAACAATGGAAAACACTAGGTCAGTTTATGAATCGAAATTCATAATTATAAACTTGAAAAATAGTTAACATAAATTCAACAGATTATGGATATAATACATAATTATAAAAATGTTTTCTTTAAGGAATTATATACTCATAAACACCTCTTAATGGTTATTAAAGAAAATGATAATTTTCCACAGCATATCCCCCAGGAGTGTCGTAACCAAGAGTGCAGCAAGGCCCATTGTCATTCACTATTTCCCATTCGATTCTAGCTCAAAGAGGTGTTTTTGGGTTTTACCCATAAGTAAATCTATACCAGATCCACCACTACCTACTCTTATCCAGACAAGGATGTATTACATATAAACTCACAAAATTTCTACATTTCAAAAATTATAGGAAGTTCTTCTATACTAATCATCAATGTTTATGTTAGGGTAATGATCTTTAATCATATTTTAACAAAATCTATTTCCAAGGTTGTTGCTAAACATACTTTGATACCAAATATAATGCCCCGACCCCAGTTTCCTAGAGTTGGTGAATTATTTCAATACATTGGCATGATTCCAAGGAATCATGTCCAAAAAGACTGATAAGTTTAGTAGTCGTGGAAAATCGATTACATACATGAACATTAAATTACACATTAGAAAATAAAATACAACATAAATGATCCATTAAGAATGCCATTAATCCCCAAGCTTAACCCTGCACATCAATCATAATACACTTCTCTTAATCCTGTGAAAATTAAAACATAAAAATGGGTGAGCTCAGATGCTCAGTGAGGATAACAATATAGTGGAAAAATTCATAAAAAAGAATAAACATTTAAGGAAATGTATAAGAGAAAATCAAAATCCTTTTAAAATTATTCTTCATCATAATATATCAAAGATACAATAAAATAATTCCACCTACTTATTTACATGGATATTCTACTAGTCGAATAATCACTATCAATATCAATAGCCACTTTCATAATGATGTGACGCATAATTCAAGACAGCATAAGCACATAGTCAAGGCCTTGTGCCAATACTAAAAATAAGATATTGTCAAGGCCTTGCGTCAAGACACTAGTTTGTATTATGAGACATACTGATGCATCGATGAGCTATAGCGGGCTCCACCCATCACTTACTATGTCCAATTCATTCCTCACATAAAATGGTTTAAACATAAAATAAACATTAGTATTAAAACTAGCATATAAAATGTCAATACTTTATCCATAAACCATTAATGGTATAAAAATAACACCTCAATAGTCAATCCTAACAGAAATCCTTCAATACAATATGGATGATTTTTTTCATAATAAATCATCTTCAAACAAGTTTAAAATCCTTCAAGAGATGTTGATATATACAAAAATGATTTTTAAAAATCATAGAGAAATAAAAATTTTTCATAAAAACATTTAAAAGTCACAAAATTTAGAAAGGAAGATATTTAAAAAAAAATTTCAATCAATGTTTCCCATACAACTTCGATACTTTTGAAAGGAATTAACATTTTAAAAACATTAATGTTCATATAAATTAATCCATAAAACCATTTTGAAAACATGGGCATTAATGATAATGATTTAGAAGAATATATATTTAAAACTTTTAAAATGATGTTTTAGTAAAAGAATTACCTTAAAAATAATCTCTTTGAAAAGCCTTTTATGATGCATGGACATGGATAATAAATATGTCTCAGTAGATACTTATGTAAAAACAACCTTGGATAATAATGAGATTGTGAAATTAACCCTTACCTTTCACTTTTCTTTAGTCGATGGTATGTTTAACCTCATGTATGGGGATTTTTGTATGTTATTATATTATACCAGAACCTTATTAATATTTATTATATCATACGTTATTCATTTATGACTTTATAATACCCATTTAATAATAATTCCCATGTTAAATTAACGTTTCGGGTAATATTCACTCTCTTTATCGTACGTGTTTTAACGTGTTCCTCTTGATTAAATAAATTAGTTAAAGATTAAAAAACATCAAGAATATAGAAAATGATTTATATTTCATATACTTTCAGATTATAAATATTTATAGCATACATATATATAAAATGGAAAACAACATTTATAGAGACGGTAGTCTGTACGTATGCATAAACGTTGTTTTCGTTTTCATATCGAATTGAACGAAACTAAGTTAATAATATGAATGAAAGTAAATATATATATATATATATATATATCTTGTATAATTATTATGTCATATATTAAATATTTGTTAATGATATATATTTTATAATCGTCATTGAATGGTGAACGTGAAAATAAATCCTATCAGGTCATTGAGACGGTAATCTGTATGTACACATGAGCGACAATATCATTATATTAATGGTGTAATCAGATGTAATTGGATGAAATATCATATAAAAAATAATTAACATGTTATATTCATTATTTAAATATGTTATACTCATTATGATACCCATCCAAATAATTAAGTGTTTAAATAATAAACAACACCACAACGTGGAGATGGTAATCAGTACGTACGCACGTATGATGAATTTGCCATTTATAGGATGGACAGAATAATGAATATGTTTGTACCATTTCTATCATAAAATAACATCATATGGAAGATACTGGAATAATTTTTTTATAATGGAAACAACAATGAATGAGGAATTGGAAGAAGAAAGGAACATGGATGTTGTGATGAAATATTTACCTTTTTCGGGTTCTTCCTATTGATTTGATCAAAAGGGATCCATAGGTTAGCTTTATGCCCTAAGAAAGGCCTCTAGATTGAAGAGAGTAATTTTTGGAGGATATTTGGGCAGGGTTTGGCCAATCCAAATGGCTTTGGAGGGGTGAAATTAAGATAAGGAAAATTTCCCTTTTATAAGAGAGGTGAGGGTCACTTTAGGAAAAGTTCGAAATATTATTTAATAAAAACAACATGTTTGTTTTATCAGGGCTCCAAAATACATTATTTAAAGTATTATGTGGGTATATGTAGAAACCCATTCAAACAATAGGTTTTAGACAATTTTAGGTTACCATTATAACCATATATTTTAGATTTAACTCTTAGTTAAATAGTTTAACTCTTATCGTGTCTTCTTTAATTCTTACACAATATGGCTAATTAACATACTCTAAACTTCAAAGAGAACCCCAAATGGTTCATTAATGACATATATAACATTATTTAATCTCTTTTTACGAACCTATGATTTTTTAAAATATTATATCAACCAATAATATAGTATTTTGCTTAGAAATTATTTTATGTCAATTTTGACATTATTTATATTTTTTAAAAAAATTATAACAGCCTGATTAATTCAAAAAAAAATTATTTAATCAACATTAACATGTGATATTAACATATAAAATTATTTAAATTCATCAAAAGCATCAAATTACATTTCTTTGGGTATTTATAATATCAATTATTATAATCTTTTATTAATGAGGTAATTAATGCATCATCATTATGTCATAAATAAATTTAATTATTTAACGTCTAAATATTATAAATAAAATACCATTATGTAGGAATTTTTTTATATTTATAATGAATATTTATAGTCTAATTTATCTTATGAATAAGTCTATATTAAAAATGTTTTATTAATGAAAATTTAACTCTTTTAACTCTTCTTTAATAATAATAAATGTCCAAATCTGATCCAAGTGGACCAAGAGGATCATATTATATTCCTATGGTTGTTTTTGGTCTAATTAAACTTAGCCAATAGAAGCAGGACAAGTGTTAAAAAAATAATAATATCATTTTTACCCTTAATTACCCTATTTACTTTTAACCATGAATAAAAGTAAAAAGTTACTATTCACCATAATTTATTTTAATCTTATTGAACCAAATTTTACTTAATGATATCAACCGTTTCACATGGATTTTTGAAATTAATCTCACAGAAACAGTTAAATTATGTTTTCTGTAAATTTTCAAATTCTTCTAAGAGGTGGGTAAAAAGATGGTGAAAAGTTTAATAAAATTTTATATATCTAATATTATATCAAAACGACTCTATTTAATTACATTGAACATATATAGGTATTATGTTTCTATTTTGACCTAAAATAAAATTAAATAATAAAATTAATTATTTAAATTAAAATTCGGGTTTAAACTATAACTCAGTGTTTTTAACTATTCATCATAAATTGAATGTTTTCGAAAAAATACCAAAATTTCACCCTAAAATAATTTTGACCTTTTTAATTCAAGAATTAATTCTATTTTACCAAATTTAAAACATATAATTTAAATTTATTATTTTAAAATTACTTTCTGTTGTCAAAACCAAAAAGCGCGTGGTTAAGAAAAAATAACTACCAAATGATTGATACTTGATTATGATCAATTTCAATGTGAAATTATTTCCAATGACAAAAATTGGATTAAAATGTAAAAATATAATATATTTATACTTAAAAACCAATAAAATTTTTAATTTAACACAACAAATTATTTTGATTAAAAAATTTGTTTTCTGTTAAAAAATAGTGTTTTTCAGTCTTCACGCAAATATGAATGTTATCATAAAACCAAAATAAAATTTTTTGAAACTAAAATATTATATCCCGATTATAAATAAAATGTTTGTTTTGTCAAATTGAATATATAAAAGTGTCAAATAATATATTTAAAAATGGTTCTCCGTTAAAAGGAGGTAAAATGGAAGTTTATTTAAAATACTTCTTTTATATGAAAAAAACAAATTTTTTCCTAAATTATGTTCAAGAAACACATAATATTGATTCTATAATTATAAGGATTATATAAAGATCAAAATTCAGTTAATACTATTTATAACCACTTTTGAACGGCTTGTTTGGTAAGTCGTGGTGCGCTAGAACTCGATGTTTCGTGTAGTGAATGTTAATGGATTACTTTGAAGAAATATTGTACTATGAAATCATGGGGTGTTACAAAACAGAACTTCTTCTACTGCAAGACAATGAACCAAATCACTAACCAAATTATCGTTTAGATACTCGAAATCATTCTAATAGTGGTCAGCCTATAAGAACGCTTAATCCTTTCTGGTCAACACTATTAATAGTGTCGCAACATGAGTGAAACCAGCTATGAACCTCCTATAATAACCTATAATAACAATTAAACATCATACATTGGGAAGTATCATGGGGGTTTCCCTTGAAAAAACTAATTATTCCTTTGATGGATCTGTAGATACTCTATCTTGGGATACAACATTCCCCAACAAAATATACTTATTGAGACAAAAAATAAATCATTAAGAATATCCCAAACAGCTTATCACAGTAAAGAACTCCCATAATGGCACACATATGTCCTACATAGCCCTCTTTGAATGTGGAGTACACATGGATGTTGTCAATAAGAACTTAGAATATTTGATCTTAGATCGCATGAAACACAGTGTTCAACAAACCCATGTACTTAGCTAGAGAATTCATCATACTGAGTGACAACACCACAAACTCGTAATACCTATGACGACAAAGGAAAACAGCCTTCATGATGTCTTCATCCATCACATGCATCTGACGATATCCTGGCCTTAAATTGATCTATAAAACCAAAATTATCCATTCAGATGATTTAATAAATCATTAATCCATGAAATATCATATATTTTCTTTCATGTCACTTGGTTTAAGGGATGATTAGCGATACAGTACCCCAAAATTCCTTCATTATTCTTCACAAAGTAGAGTGCACCCCATAGGGACACACACTGTTGATAAAAAACATACTAAAATATACCATTAAGCTATATGTGTATCTTCTGCATCTTAGAAGGTTCCATCCTATAAGGAGACATTGATATTTGAGAAATTTCTTTCTGTTGCTTGATCAAAAACTTGTTCTCTCTTCGAGGGGGTAACTCTAAAACAACTTCTAGAAATAAAAGAGGGTATTCTTCTACGACCCTAGGGAACACTGACTACGAGACCTTTAATGAATGTGGTATGAGATCAGTCATAAAGTATTACATGGAAGGATCTTTACTTTGATCCAACTGAGGGTCTCACACAACGAAAAACACTATTGGATATCCATTTTCATCGAAGAACACAACCTAATTCCTAAAACAATTCATGATAGACAACACCGAATATAACCAATCAATACTAAGGATCTAATCATATGTTTTTATCTATAATCAAAGGAAATCTCTCCAAGATCCGTGCTTCCGCAAAACTAGCTCAGATTTTCTACATACATTAGAAAATTCATATCACCCACCAACTAGCATTTTCAATGCTAAGAGAACAAGAAGTATCTCTACCTCTTTTCCCAAATTTTGTAAAAGGGTTGTTGATATTAAGTATTTCATAACTCCTTAATCAAAAAAGTCATTCAACCATGTAGAAGAAAATAAAAGGGTACCTCAAATTACATATGGATGTCCTGCCACTGGAAACACAAAATCATAATGTTGACCATGACCTGCTCCATAGCCTCCAGGACACTTCTGAATACCACCTCCATACTTGCACTCCTCTTTGAGGATAGAATGAATCCTAAGTCTATCCTCTTTCTGCCCCATATTCTCTATATTTATCCAATGTTGTTTCATCCTACTGCTACTACCTTGAATGGAACTACCTCTATGGGAGAACCTAAATACGAACACCTGATATAGACTGGCTTCTTATAATGGGTGGGTACTCTCACAACTGATGACCTCTACCTCTATATGAAAAACAAGAACATGATCACTTATCATTATCATAATAGAATCTTCTCCTAGAGAAATGAGTCATTGAGGGATGGGACCTACCCCAAAATTACTAAAATCTCATAGGCCTTTCATACCAGGAACCACAAACTAGATCTATACATTGTTAGAAATCTTCAAGACTCCCATAGCATAACTATATAGTTTAGGATATCATCCTCTAAATTACCTATTCTTTTGGATGTGCCTCAAGACACTTCTTCAACATAAAAGGATGAAGAAGGCTATATATATATCTAGATGCAAATCCTCCTCTAAATTCCTCACCTGATCCTCCTCATCTAAAAAAGGGTATGATGAATATGGCAGAAGGTTCCTAAAATGGATACAAAACACTGAATCACTAAAGATCTGATGACAAAGGTTACAGATCTCCTTTTGAATAGACTCTATTGTTGTCTAAAAAATTAAATCATCTATAAAATAGTCTCGAAACTCCACTAATTAGACGGCCAACTCCTCCCAATCTCTGAAGAAAAAAACCACCACAACCTTATTGCCCAACAAAACATTAACTCGTTGAATGATACCCAGTTCTCTTTCAAATAATGGATCGAACATAATTATATCTCTCCCTCCATAAACTATCCATCTATGAATACATATAAAATATATTCCTCATACATTTTGAGACTCTGGCAAGGAATCTCTAAGAGTTTCATCCTCCATGTGTCAACATGATCAACCTCTACATTGCATAAATATGATGGCACAACTTTCTAAACATCATCTGCACAAACCTGTTGAGGACGTCAACCAGGAGCCATAACTACAAAGGAAAACTAGGTAGATCTCATAAATCTAGAATATAGAACATTTAACATTAATTAGTTGTTTTTTTAATTCATTGTAGTTTAACTGATTCCAAGGTATACCCATTCCTACATAGGTGAAAATATGACTGATTCATGATCCATTCCTAGGTCTCTACCCTTCAACTGGTATCAACTCATTTAGTACCCATAATAATATTAATTTCACTTGCATCATATCAAAAGGTTCCCTAAATACCCATGTCTCAGCCGGACTCCCATGTTTTCAAGGAATTATAAACTTATCTGACATCATTTCCATTCCAACCCATGAAATCTCATATGTTCCTGACTATAAAATCATTAATATCCCTCAACCATAGATTTCATACAACTTTTTCATGACCACATCCCCTCAAAGAGTACCCCTCTCGGCCAGCAATGGTAGAAGATAGAGAGTGACCCCTAAGTCCCACCACCAGTAGGCCTCTGGTAGGTAACTGGCACTGAGGGTATGGTAAACACACAGATGGGAGGAATTACTCTATAAGAGAAAATGTACGGAAGAGATATATAAGAGAAATACCGATTAAATCCTTCCCATAATACAATATAAGAGAAATCCTCTGTACACATGTTTAATTTGATGAAATTTCTACTACAACTAAAAAAGAAAACTAAAAGTACCAATATATGTAAGGGCATCATCATCCATGAATCCCAAATAGATCCTAAAATCCGAAAAACTATTGGTAACCAGATTGATCTACATCCTTCTCCAACAAACCTAAAAATAGTTTAAAAATAAATAGTGTGAGTATAAAATTATACTCAGTGTTATCCTCCCTAGAGCCTCTTGTCTGAATGTAAAGAATGCATTCTAAAGCACAATTAATAACAAGTGAAACTAACTC
Organism: Viscum album; assembly: GCA_963277665.1. NCBI lineage: Eukaryota > Viridiplantae > Streptophyta > Magnoliopsida > Santalales > Viscaceae > Viscum > Viscum album. The sequence goes on along the minus strand of OY728126.1, from coordinate 1,386,559,889 downwards.
CTCACCTAAATAGGTATACTATGTTCCCAACCTCACGCTGGATAATATCACCAAGTATCCATACAAGATTATACAATATAATAAATAATATCAAGGCTATCCCACTACCACTTCTCTACTGGTTTTCTTCTTTTCCCTAACATCACATGTCCTTAGAATCTCTCTCTAAAAGGACATCTTTTATACATCTAGGATAAGCACCACAACTTTCACCTAATGCCTCACACCACCATGTCCAAATTAGAAAATTTAACTAGGTATTTTATGGGAGCCACTGAAACCCACATAACTTGTATTATACATTGACAATTATACCTAAATCCATTACATCTCAGACTCTGAATATGGATCCTCAAGCAATCATAGAAAATAAATGTTATACCAATAGTAGGCATTACGAAACTATATCTCAAATATATGTTTGTGAATAACCACAAGTTATTACATCCATCAACATAGATATGTTGGAATGAATAACAGTGATACATTCCAACACATGTAATTACCAATAGAATATAGCATGGATAAAGGGTGTATGCATCAATCCACCCTCCCCACGAGATGTTGGGGAAAACAGCCTCCCTAGGATCAAAATATATAGGGTGTAAATTTCCATAACTAATAGGGTGGAGTACCATATTGAAACACAAAAATTACAGGATATAATATATACCACAATCACACTATGGGAACTTCCTAGTCTTAGAATCAAATGCAGCTAATGTCTTAAAGCCTCCCAGGTTCCAGTACTAATACTAGATATCCTATAAGAACACAACAATTTAAATAGCTACATCAAGTTATTTATCAATTTTTATCATTTTAAAATATGTTAATTAATTATTAACCAGTTTTTTTCTATTAACAAAACCCTCATTTAATTATATAAGCATCACAACAAAGATCCCTTACCACCAGGCCTAACCAAATAGAGTCCACGGTTTCTCAGAAATATTACCACAACATAGAATCCCAGTAAGATCCATCCCTATTGGATAGACATTTATTAATTGTTTTATGTAAATTAAGTCTTTCCTTATTTCAATATTTCCATCTATTCTTGGAAAACATTATATTCTAACAAATATAATGGGATCAACATGGTGATTATGTGAACATCCCATCAAGTCTTGGAACCTATAATGGGAGTGTAGACTCATCCAACCGTGATAACTAAACAATAAAATCACATGCTTCTCCCCATGAATCTTCTTCCTCCTTTGGAAGGATTGTAATAATAAATATATCTAAAAAGTATTGGAGAAAAAATAAAGAAGATTAAAAAACAATAGATTCCTCTGTAATATAATATTCAAATCAACGGGTACACCAATCTTCAACTCATTCTATATTCTCAGTTGTCCTCCCCGACTCCCACATGCATAAACCGGAGAATATCTCCACTCTGGGAAGATTCTAATGCCACAAAAACTGGGCATCCCTACCCCACAAAACATATATCTCTCCAGGCTCAGCCATCAATGGCTCAGATCACATTCGGCCCTCCACTCCACATATAATATAAGTCTCTTATCCCGAGCACATCACAATAAGTATAAGTAAGTGCAGTAATGGGTTATATTCCCTAAAAAAAGGAATCCATATTTCACATAGAATGAGTTTTCAATGCTCCAAATCATAACATACTTGGCCTTTAGAAGTATGCATGAAACTCATTTAGAAACGTTGGGATCATGCACCATCTCATAAAAAAGGGAAATGTGAGAAAAAAGGATTGTAGAAACCCTACGAACAGAGGTATATTAAAAATAATATCATATATAGATCACTACATATCATTGGAGAGAGCAAGAGATCCATCGGTGAGGAAGGATTCCCCAAAATGATAAAGAGAGGGTCATGAAGTCGCATTGGGTTGTGGGAGAGTCACTGAAGATATAGGTTTTTGAAAACATACTGGGAAGAAATGTTTTAGAAATATACATCATCAAGGAAATACATGAATTATAATCCCATTTCATGTACTTTAATGCATCATGGTTAATTTCAATTGAAAAATGTGATGCCTCAATGCTTTGTTTTATTTTTCAAACCCTGAAAACATACACATCATGGAACCCTACTTCAGGCAATGAAACAACCATTGAAACATGATTTCTATTCATGTAATTATATTACACGACATGTAACACCCCCTTTCCACGTTTTTACACAACCCAATATCTCAAAACTTCTTTAGATCCTCCACTGATCACTTCGATTTCCAAAAACATGTAAAGGGACAAACCATGTAGATATGAGCCCATTAAACATTGTGATTTTCAAGAGAAATACAATTGGATGATATAAATAAAATTAAAAACAAAAAATAACATGACTATTTATTGATTCATGAAATCAAATTTCAATGTAAATTATATGAACTGTATAAAATAATGGTGGATGACGTTTTACAGGGTCACATTTAATGGAAATTTAGATAATGTCCCTCACCTAACACTTAATTTTTGTGGAATGTGATTTATAAATATGTATAGTTCTTTAATTAATTAATGTAACATTTCGAAGAAAAAAACTATTAATTATAGTGTTATATATGATCTTTTTTTAAAATCCTATCACTCATGCATTAATAATATGTAGTTATTCATAATGTTTTTTGTTAATTGCATTGATTCCACATTCATGATTTATCATGAATGTTCCGGTTCTTGTGAATATTATATAGTTGCACAAACAATCCCCTGAACAAACAAGGACCCTTAATGTATTTATTTTAAAAGGTTCTTTTCAAACAAATACTAGAGTTAACACAAACAATAACAAATCACGATCATATGTATCTTTACAAGCCCCCTATATATTGATTTCAAAACCAATTAAATTATCATTATAAAAAGGTAATAAACTATATTTTTAAGGGAAAAAATATGTACAACCATCCTTCAATATTAACAATTAATAACTATAAAGGAAACATACAAGGAAGAAAATGTGATCGAAACATACTAGTTTCACTAGAATAGTGGTGTGCAGCAAGGAATTCTCCAGGGAATCACGATCCAACTTATACAATAGATTACTCAAGTCCTATGTGATGAAGGGTTGAGGTAATATCATTTCAAAAAGTAGAAATAATGAATTTATAAGGGGAAACATATATTTGCATTAGGATTAAAAAATAGAGCCATGGGTTTAGATACTATTTTTATTTTACAATAATGGCTGATCTGGTCAAGACCACACATTTTGGTTAATTAAAATCCAAATAATCTGTAGAAATTATATATTTGATTTGAGGAAATTGAATCATTCTAAAACTCATTCAAATAAGGAATTAATCTATTTTTACATCAATGAAAATTTCCAAACGGTAAAACTAGAAGAACTAGTTACATTATTAACTTAACACCGCTAGACGGGTCACCCCCAGTGAGGCACCCCCAGAAGAGGCACCGGTTGACAAGGAACTACTAGATGAGGCATCACTTGACAAGACACATTTAGAATGATATTATCCCCCATCAGTTATTCACTACCATGTGAGATACTATCATGAGATACACTCCCAGACATTGAACAGTTGGATGAGGCACCACTGTATGAGGAATGATTGGATGAGCGATCACTGGTGGCCCCCGCCAGTGAGGGACCACCTTCGACTGACTTTCAGGGTGAGAAAACTTCAGGTGGTGCTTCCACAAGGCTAAGAAACCACTAGGGTCAGATAATACTAGGTTTAGAAATTTCCAAAGGGACACATCCATGGTGACACTACTAGTGTGAGACATTGTTACCATGCAGTACCATTTGGAAAAATGGAAAATGGAAAATTTTAATTTGTGTTGGAAACTGTCAACTTGACTTCCTTTGAAACTTCAAACACTATAGTTCCCACAAATAAAATCACTGTAATGGTCTAGGACTCTATATCAATAACCTATAAAAATATTCTCACCCTCAGTAATTTACACCAACCCAGAATGAATATAAGAGGGGTCAAAAATAACATCCCTCAAGATACCTATCATGGTTATTTCCACTCTTAATAAATTTTAATCAACGAAACACATCAATGTTCAATGATAAACTACCTTGTGTAATTTGAATGATTTAGTGGAAACCTATTCACTAGAGATGACCTTCTCCGATATCTTCCAACTAGGATGTTTCAAAATATTTGTTTACTCATCAACCATAAAATCACAAGACCCGCTATAAAATCACAACAACCACACCATCCTAGACTCACAAATCGATAAACACAATCCTCCATGTCAATATACAATATGCTATGGCTGGAACTAACTCAACCTCAAAATTGTAACCACATAAGAATTAACGTGACTCCATTAAGGATATGGTCCTTCTCTTATCATAAGTTAGGAATTATCAACACATCAACAACCAATAGAGAAAAGATAATATGAAAATAAAAAATGTTCAAACATAACATTATAATGAAATTCATAACAAGGACAAACTCAAAACATCTCTCGGTACTCGACACACACCTTAATCTCTTAAACAAATGTACTCTCCTAATGGCCACCCTGTATCTACAACAAATGAACCAAGGAAATGGAACATCCATGGAACAACTACTATTTATGATTTTATATATCTATTTGGTGACCCAAAAATGTTGTTTCATCCTTCATATCTAACTCACCTCACTATATGAAATGGCAATCATCGCGAAGATACTAAAAAATCTGATAGCCATAAAAGACTTTATGTATCTTCTCTAACTATGGTGGAAATTAAAATAGATAAACTACCTCGGAATCTCACCCAAACACCTCAAAGGGACCAGAAAACGTGGTAGAAATATTACACCCTCTATAAAACATCTATTTCCCACATCAGGGGGGGAATATTCAGGAACATGTGGACCCCAACATTGATCTCCATGGGCCTTCAACTATGATTTACATAAGACTTATTCTGGTCCAACACTACCTTAATCCTCCCAAGAGAAGCTAAACATTCTTTTTTGTCACCTGAACCACATTAGGACCAAGAATATATGCCTCCCCAACATCCATTGAGCACAATGGAAAATAATATGATCTCTAGTAAAATTCCTCAAAATAGGCCCTACTAATGGAAGATTGATAATAATTATTATATGAAAACTCTATGAAGTGTAGGTGTCATACCTGAGATCCACTAATGTCTAAGATGCATTCCCACAACATATCATCAAATTATAGCTATATCTATTCCATATTCCCATTTTTCTATGGGTAGAAATGAGTGATGAGCTATAAAATAGTTCCTAAAGTATGTTGAAACCCCCTCCAGACTCATGAGTTAGACCATGAATCCCTATATGTGACAATTTATATTTGAACTACTTTAAATTGTACTATTTCATCCACCTACTTCCAAGATAATGTATCAACTACACCTAACACGTTCATCACTAGGAAGTGAGATGATTTCATTAACTAATATGTTATCACCCAGATAGCATCACAACCTCCCTGAGCTCTGGGTATCCCTTGGAAGAAATCCATAGAGATGTAATCCCACTACCACATTGGAACATCCGTTCAATGGAAAAACCCACTAATAACATGATTGTTAGACTTTACCTAATGTAAGACTAATCACTTTTCCACAAACACCTCCCATCTCATTTCATCCCAACACCCCAAAAGTATTTCCCCAAGCCACGATACAACTTGGAACACATAGGTGAAAATACAAAGGTGATCTACAAGACTGAATAATAAATATATCATGCATAAACTTGAAAAAAAATTATGAATCAAAAATTGGTTCCAACAATCTTTTGACCATCCCTACATACCATAACCATGGAATACATGATCTCGTATCTCCTCTGCATCTGAGTATCCCCAATAAGACTCCTACATGTGATGAATTAGAGAATAATGCACTATACTTAGAAAAAAACCATATTCTACCTCTATGTACTCCTAAATAAATGTTTCAGGAAACCAACACCTCCATGTATATCCAAGCATCCAAGGATTCCAGAACATTCTTCTTTTGTTGCATTCGGCAAAAATCATCATCCTTGAATGTTTTATATCCTATGGTGTAAAAGATTTTAAAAACATATTACAAAAGAAACTCCATACTACACAGCTTTTCTAGATCTTGGCTTTTCTGGGAAAATATATACCTCAAGAAATTGTGATTTGTGAAGACCGCAAAGTGCTCCCCAATAAGGTCATAGAGCCAAAACATCAATGAAAAGGCCACCACATCTTGATTCAGATCACGATAGAATAGTTACAGTCGTGAGGTTGTAACATCATGAACAAATAAGAGATCACTACCTTCATCTATATTAGTAATCATCCCAAGCCCATATAAGAAGAATCACAAAACAACAGAATTATTACCCATTCCTTAGGAAACTGGAGCACTGGTGCATTGACCAACACCCACATTATGTAAAAAACTCAACTTGGCACTGATAAATCCACAAAAATGCTTTCTCCATCCTTTTCAAATCCATAAACATGAATTAATAAATATATAATTCATGTACATACCTATTATAACATCCTACGATACCAAGGAAACTATGCACCGCTTCCATATTCATGGGTACTTCCCTAGAAACCAATACTTCAACATTCAATGGTGGACTACTACACCCTACTGAGATTCCACATGCCCAATGAAATAAACCTCCCAGACAAAAAATACACTTGGACCATTTTTTTAGAGTTGTTGGTGTTAAGGAAACTACATGATAGTTGTGAGACCCTTGACATGTTCCTCCTATAACATTGAATAAATCACGATTTTATCGATGAATAAAATTAATAACCTGTCCATGAACTCGTGGAAAATGGATTTCATAACCTTCTTGAACATGGATGGTGTGATCATTACACCAAATGTCATGACTAAAAACCTAATGTGTGCATACATATATCTTATGGAAATCATTGGGATATCGACTTCCCTCACCCTCTACTAGTGATATCCAAACCGCATATCGATCCAAGAAAACCAACTCTCCTATATCATCTTGTCGAATACATCGTCTATTATTTTAATAGGGTAACTATTTTTTAATATCACCTAATTCATCTTTTGTTAGACAATGCACAATGTTAGACCATCTTATTCCTTTTTTGAGAACAACACTGCATCACCCCATAGGTACACACTAGGATGCATAAAACCCTTTTTCATTTGATCATCAATATGAATCCTCAAATCCCTTAACTCGGAAGGTTCCATACAATATGTCTCCATTAATATTGTAGAATCATAGTGAAACAAGTCTATCCTAAACTAAAATTCTCATCGAGGGTGTATAAAAAAAACCTCCTCATATAAAACTACAGGAACACCCCAATGACCCTATGAACCTCAACCATCCCAATGTCCACTGATTTCACTAAAATCCCATCCAACAAGGTTATAATAGGATCCATATAATGTCTTTCTAACATGAAACACCTCTCACCAACAAAATCCACACACAGACCATCCAAATACATAAACATGAATCTCATCTAGTTTAATTTGATAACAACATGTATAAAATAAAACCATTAAATGTTGATAATTACATCATATGGATTCATCTATATGAATAAAAGATCTCCATGTGATTTGTGTAGTCCCATACTTATTCAACACCCCCCTACACACATCAAACAATTTGGTTCATCCTCTTACTTGACTTCTACTCTCCAAGGGAATGGGAAGCCTCTCTTTGTACAGTCCAAGTGCTTGGGATAGATGGGATCCAACAATGTACTATAATGTTTTGGAATCAAACATGGAACAAACAATGGAACTAAACAAACTAATTGTACCTCTGGCGACCTATGGAATCTATAGAACTACAGCCTCCATTGCATGAAAATTTATATTACGACTACTTTGCTTCTCTACTGATGACCACATCAATAGACATGCTCAATTATGGTCCCTAAAAATGAGTAACATGATGTGATAATAATGTTCCAACTCCATCTCCACTTAATATATTATAAATATGATACCCCTACTGCATAAATGGTATCGCAAGAAATTATTGTTGAGGATGGAGCCAAACCTATCATCCCGCACCAAACATAGATCAGTGAACTTCTGGGCACTAAATCAATTCATGCCCATGAAAACCAAAACCAAAACACACCGACATGAATCTCCCTAGTAAATCACCAAACCCACTATATACAGAAGGCTACAGAGAAAGCTATCAAGGTTGAATCCATATTAGTCATGACTCTGATGGTCCTGACATACAATATCTTCCACTGAAAACTCTTCCTCTATGTGAACTCTTCTAGAAACCCTCTCATGGTAGTAAATTCCCTTGTCAGTGAATCCACTAGATCACGTCTTGAAAGTTATGAATCTTCAAAATGATGGTAATGTAAAAGGAGTAGCAACATACGATATTGAAGGACAAACATCCTCCCCAGGACACCTCCCAAGAAACTCAACAACTGAAAAATGGTTTGTGGGAAATCATAGAAAGTCCTTGAAAATGATCCCCAGCTCCAGCACTGGCTTAGTCCCATACTAATGGCAGAGTACCTCCTTCCTATTCTCATAATTAATGGTCAATGAAAGGAAATATTCTCAGAACACATTATACAAGTTGACCCAACTAAAGTATACCTCTTTTGGCTCAACTAGATACAATGTCCACCATATAGGGGAATCTCCCCACATCTGAATGACTACCACAGTAGACTAGAACATCATCGGGGCCCGAAGAAAACATGATGTGATCTTGATCTCCTATTGTTAGCTCTTTATCTCCACATATAACAAACTATTCTCATACATTACCCAAAGAATATAATTGGAATGCCGAAAACAATATCTATGATGGATCATCATCCTCCACTAGATTATCCCTAAAGAGATCAACCACATCAGCCAACTGAACCTCAACATCCTAATCTAGACATGGATAAAGGCCCTGACATAGATGAAGGTAAAGAAAGATTTCCTATGCCCGGGTAGTATGATCTTTTCATTACGATTTATTTTAAATTTTTTTATATACCATGTTAACCTTCCCAAAACAACAACATTCAAATAATAACATTATCAATTATGATGCATGTACCCTGATTGGGTCTCTACCCTAAAAAAGTTCCATCTAACTTGGTCATTCAATTTGTATAGAGTTTTGTGTACGTTATCACTACAGGGACACAAAATATATTGTTCAAGTCAGAATCCCTAGCCATTATTACACACCATCGTCTACTGGATCGAGCTTGTATTTTGGAAACAACTTTGAAAGTTCCTTTAAAAATGTGTAACTATCTATAATATAAGGAATTTTTCTAGTTTTTACACATATATATGATGCTAGTACAGAATATATGTTTATTAAATAACAATAAATAATAATTTCATTGAGGTAATTAGAAAATGAACGTATCCCGAATGAAAATGGATGTTCAGGTGGAAAAACACTTACCTTAACTCCAAATGTCTTCCTCTCCGATACATAAGCTCCTGGAATATTAAATTATACTGGTTAATAAATTATTTCAGAACCTATTAGACATGTATTCAGTTTAAAATAATTCTTGTTAGTTCATTTATGACTTTATTGATATGTTATTGTATTGAATTTCGTCGTTCTGGATTGTTTGTTTCCTTTATTTTCATATTCAGTTAACTTGTTTTTAAGTAATGATGTTCATGTGGAATGGTTATAAATCTCTAGTATTGGAATTATATATTATTAATGAACATAAAAAAAATTTAATGGTCATTTATATCATTTGGTTATATGTAATTAGGACGAATCGTTAGATGATAACCACTTCGATTATTCGGCGGTATTTGGATTATTATGAACTAGTTTTGTAATATTATTATTTATATGTACATAATCTGGTTCAGGAATATTAATTAGGTTATAAAAAATATATTATAGTCTTTTTCACCCGTAAATATGGTTCCATGACCTTTAATAAAGAGGAAATTGAAGAACGAAACTTCATCATCCACGAAGGCTATAAATTGGAACCTCATGGATGTTGATTTCGTTTATAAAAATAAATGGGAGGGAGTAAGAATATTTATGATGGGTCCTCCATTCACATGACATAAATAAATTATAAATATGTTACTATAGTTATCATGATCATTTGTATAGGGGAGTTGAGGAGGGAAAAATCAAAGGGACGAACATGAAAATAAAAGAAAAGTTATAAGATCCCTTATGAAAATTCGGCAGCCTAACGACGTCACATAAAATTTCATAAAATCAAATGATGAGAACAAAAGGGTATATAATCATATTGAAATAAAAATTACAGTTAGAGGAATGAATATAATCAATCCTCAATATATGATAAAATAATTTAAAAAAGATAACATAAAAGAAGTATCAACTTAAAGAAGAGAATGAAGGATTCCCTTACCATGTAGAATAACTCCTAGATCATGAAGGATGGAACCTTGGGGGCTTAAGGACCCCTTGGGGGGGAATCTTAGAGAGGTAAAACCACCATAGAGTTGAGGATCAGGGATTTGGAATGAATGAAAACGAATGGATGAGTGGGTATTTATAGAAAAAGAGAGGTGTTTTTTTAATAATTTCAAAGGGACACCTCATTAGGGGTTTTTACCAAACCATGGTCTTTCCCATGGTATTTTCCCATGGTTTAAGCCACTTGGTACACCTCATGTCATAAGTGACTATACAAAAGTCGACCATCCTTTTATTTTAAATATTATTTCATTATATGTCATTAAACTATTGAATACTCGAAACTGTATATTTCACTATTCATGAAAAATTCAAGTATTTTAGAAAAATACCAATAATTCACCCCTACTATTTTTAGACATGTAGAATTTAAATGTGAAATCCATTTTTCAAAAAATAATTTTCTAAATATTTTTAATTTAGTTTTTAAACAAGGTCGCAGTTAATTCGAAAAATAACAATCTTGAAGTGCAATTAGTTTTATATGAAATTGGAGAATTAATTAAGATCCCATTATCTTATTTCCATAAGAAAATAAAATAATATTATTATTTACTATTCATAAGGTTATATTACTATTCATATTACTATTCATATGGGTATGTTACTATTTACCAAAAAAAAGTTTGTTCTATCATACTCCAAATGACTTACTGAACACAACTCTAGATGACCATTTCTTGAAATTCCAAACATAGAAGAGAATAGATTATAAAATTGAATTCTAAATTTATTTTAAAAACTTTGGGGTGTTACATTCTTCCATCCTAACAAAAATTTCATCATCAAAATTCACAGAATATTACCTAAAATGATTTAGGTATGTCTTTAACATAAGCTCCTCAAGTTCCCATGTTTCTTCCTCTATCTTATGGTTCCTCCATAGAACCTTTACCAGTAGAGTCGTCCGATTTATCAATACTTGTTCTATAGTATCAAGAATCTTGATAGTCTCTTCATAGTAAGATAGATCGGGCTCAAGTTACACTTCTTTATAAGTGAGTACATGTGTTGGGTCTGGCATATACTTTCTTAACATTGACACATGGAACACATTGTGAACCATGGAGACACCTGGTAGCATTGTCAATCGGTAAGCTACAGCTACAATTCGGTCCAGAATATGAAAAGGTCATATGTACCAAGGACTCAATTTACCTTTCTTACTGAAATGTATAACTCCCTTACATGGAGATAACATCAAGAAAACATGATCTCCTACCTAATATTCCAAATCAATCTTTAGGTTTTCAGCATAGCTCTTTTCCATACTTTGAACTATTTTGATATGGTTCTAGATAATCTTCACCTTCTCCATTGTTTCATCAACAAGTTCTGGGCCCAATAGCATTATTTCACCAACATCGTCCTGACATGTTGGTTTATGAAATCTTCTCCCATATAATGCTTCATAGGGTTACATATAAATTCTTGAATGGTAACTATTCTTGTCGGAAAATTCCATGAGAGGTAAATACTGATCCCACATGCCTTGAAAATCAAGTAAACAAGACCTCAACATATATTCCAATGTTTCAATAGTCCATTCTGATTGTCCATCAGTTTGTGGGTGGTAGGAAATTCTCAAACGAAGATAGGTATCTATGTACTTTTGAAGACTTTTCTGAAATCTTGATATAAAATGTGGATCATGATCAGAAATAATCGATAGGGTTACTCCATGATGTCTCAAAACTTCATTAACATATAGTCATTCTAGATGTTCATGTGGTAGATCTTCTCTTATATAAAGAAAAGGTGCTGACATGGTATGTCGATCATCAATGACACATATTACATTGTTTTTTCTCGGTGTCTTTGGTAGTCCCATGACAAAGTCCATCGTGATATAATCCCATTTACACTCAAGTATGGGAAGATGTTTCAATACTCATTTAGGATGTTGCCTTCCAGCTTTCACTTGTTGACAAACCATACATCTTGAAAAAAAATCAGCAATATCCCTCTTCATGTTGTCCCACCAAAAATGTTCCTTCAAATCTATATACATATTAGTACTTCCAGAATGTATAAAGAAATTGTAACTATAAGGATTATCCTACAATTCCCTTTTTATATAATGTATATCAGGAACAAAATGTGACATCCCAAATTTCAAGTTTCCATCTTCATATACGAAGTAACTCAATCTCCCATCATTCATAACATTAATCTTTTTTTGAAACCCCACAACATCATCCTAAGAATTTTTTATCCTTTCTAGTAATGATGGTTTGGAAACCATTTGAAAAAGAATTGATGTTTCACCTTCCATTGTTATTCCCATATCCATCTTTACTAGATCTAAGAAAATAGGATCCCTTTCAACTATCATCTTGCTCAAAACTAAATGATCCCTTCTGTTCAAGGCATGTGCCACCTTATTTGCCTTCCCCTGGTGGTAGTGTATCGTGAAATCATAATCCTTGAGTAGATAAAGCCATCTCATATGCATCATTATGAGTTCTTTCTGTTAGAAAATATACTTCAAACTCTTGTGATCAGTATAAATCTCACATTTCTTCACCATAATGATAATGTATTCATATCATTAAAGCAAAGATTACAGCAGCTAAATCAAGATCACGAGTAGGATAGTTTTGCTCATGATTTTTTAGTTATCATGATGCATAAGCAATAACCCTATCATTTTACATAAGGACACAACCAAGCCTTTATATGAAGCATCAATATAAATAAAAAACACGTCATTCCTCGATGGTAGAGTCAATATAAGTGCATTGACTAATCTTATATTCATTTCTTCAAAAAATTCTTCACAATATTTTGTCAAAACAAATTTATCCCCTTTACATGTGAGATTTGTTAGTAGGTTAGCCAGTTGGAAAAATTCTCTATGAAATGCTGATAATAACATGTTAATCCAACAAAACTGTGTACCTCTGTTATGTTTATTGGTGTGGGCCAATATTGTATTTCCTTTGTCTTTGTAGGATCAACTCGGATTCCATCCTTAGAACAAATATGGACAAGAAAAGAAATCTCCTAAAGCCAGAATTCACACTTGCTAAACATTCCATATAATTCATATCTTCTAAGAGTCATCAGGATAATGCAGAAGGAATTTTTATGATCTTTGTAGCTTTTGGAGTATACCAAGACATCATTAATAAATACCACTACAAAATCATCGAGATATTCCATGAAAACATTGTTCATTAGATCCATGAAGATAGAGGGTGCGTTATTCAATCCAAAAGGAATCAATGTAAACTCGTAATGCCCATACCTAGTTCAAAATGTTGTTTCTGGAATATCTTCCTTCCTCAAAATCAAATGATGATATCTGGATCGAAGATCAATCTTAGAAAAGTATTGATCTCTATGAAGTTGGTAAAATAAATCATCAATGCGAGGTAGGGGGTACTTGTTCTTTATTGTTATAGCTTTGATATCCCTGTAGTCGATACATAACCTCATAGATCCATCTTTCTTCCTAACAAAAAGGACAGGGGATCCCCATAGAGAAACACTAGGGGGGATAAATCCCTTATTACTCAATTTCTCTAGATGTTTCTTCATTTCCACTAGTTCCAAAGTGGACATTCTTCAAGGGGTCTTTGATATGGGCCTTGAACCAGGAATTAAATCAATGGAAAACTCAATTTTTCATTCAGGAGGATGTCCAGGTAAATATTCTAGAATCACATCAACATATTCTCTCACAATAGGTACATCCTCTATTTGAACATTCTTTTTATCACCCACAATTATTTCATTCACTTCATCCCCATTAATTGAATTGAGCTACTGGGGGTGTATGTAGATAAGAATCATGTGGTGAAGATTCTACTCTAAAGATAAGGTGTTCTTTATCATCGTCATAAAAAATCATAACCTCCTTCTTCTTACAATAAATTTTTTCATCATGATCTGAAATCCAATACATAATGAGGATTATATCGAATTCAATCATGGGTATGATGATGAGATTTGCCGATAAAGATCATTTGTATGCCTTAATGGGAATAGATTGATAGAACTTTGCAGCAATGATACATCCTTTAAGATTTTTGACTGACACCTCTCTTGTTAAATCAAATTAGTAATATCTAATTTTCATAGAAAACTGGGATGATATGAAACAATGAGATGATCCAGAATCAAAAAAATCATCGGAATATCTTGTGGAAACGATCAAAGTACCTGCCATTACATCACGTAGAACTTCAACCTCTGTAGTTGTGATCGCATATGCTTTCCCTTGCTCCATTGGCCTCTTCTGTTGTATATTTCCTTGATGTTTTGGACAATTATTATTATAGTGCCCCATCTCCTGACAATTATAGCATCGAAAATGATTGGCTTCCCTCTTTCCATTGCAATCACAAGCAATATGTCTTTTCTGAACACATTTGGAGCATAATCCTTTTCCTTTTAAGCATGCATCAGGGTGTTTCTTTCCACAATTTTCACACGGTGTAAATTCAACTCTTCCCTTCTTCCCTATTTCCTTATTTCCTTTCCCATGGGTTTCAACAGCACTCTTCTTTTCATCATTTCACTTAAGGTCATAAGACTTAGAGAATTATTTTTAGGTCTTGGTAGCACAAAAAACTATATCCTCATATGATGAAAAACATTGGGATACCATTGCCCTCCATAGGAATGGCTTTAGGCCATCAAAGAATCGATCAATTTTGCTCCATGGATTTCGTAAATAGTTTACATCATTTCTTGCTATCCTTGTGAAGCTAGCTTCATACGTGAAAAAAATTTCATCCTCCGTCTGCCTCAGATTCAAGAATTGTCTCTCCGTATATGCTCGCTGCTCTCAAGGGAAATATTTTTCTTAGAATATTTCGTTGAAATCCTTCAATTCCATCTCTTTCATCTCTTCCTCCTCATTTGTGTTTTTTATTAATGACCACCACTGATCCACATCTCTCGATAGACGCTATACTGCCATGATAACCTTCCCTCTTTCATTACATCCCAAAACGAGAAATATCTTCTCAAGAAAACACATCCACTTCTCTGCTACAAACAGGTTTTCAGTCCCTTTGAATGATGGAGGTTGTTGTCGCATAAAGCAATATAGCATGCATCCTCCATGTGATGGATCCGGATGCACCATATAGGTTACTTTATTATTTATAACTGGAGTAAGCTGTCCCAGTATAGTTATGAGTTTCTCAACACCAGCAACGACACCAGAGCCAACATCATTATTTTACGTCGAACGAAAATCCCTACAGGGGACACGTGCATTCGTGCGATTTGCATTCCTTCCACTAGGCACCATATCTAGATAATGGCATACACTATATTAGTTTATGAATCATAATGTATAATCATAAATTAAAAATACCTAGAAAAATTGAAATCTTATGCATGGATAATCCCATATTCAAAAAAATGGTTTATTTGAGGACTATTTACATTAAACTCCTTCATAATGGCTTGTAACGAAAATGTGAATTATCCTAAGAATATCCCCCAGGAGTTTTGTAACCAAGAGTGCATCAAGCCCCCTTGTCGTGCACCAGTTCCCGTTCGAGTATAGCTCAAAACGGTGTTTTCGGGTTTTACCCCTAGATACATATGTGCGAGAGCCGCCTCTACATGCTCGTATCCAGACAGGGATATATTTCTCGAAAGATCCACATAATATATTCATTACCAAAATACTCGGACGTTCTTGTTTGTTTATCATCAAAGACTATCATAGGGACTCTTCCCTAATTTTACGTTTTCTAAATCTAGTTTCCAAGTATTCTACTAAACTTCCTTTGATACCAATTGTAAGGAACCGACCCCAGTTGCCCGTAGTGGGTGCCTTAATTGATTAAGTTGGCATACTTACGAGGAATGTGAATCCCGAAGGATTGAGTAGTTTAGTGTTATTGGAAATAAGTTCCATACATAAGTTGATCATTACAACATGAAGGGTAAAATGACACTAATTTATTTCACTATAAACAACATGTCTCCTAGATTAATCTTGCATGTAATTCATAATTTACTTCTTCATATCCTGAGAAAACAAAACATAATAAAGGGTGAGCTCAAATGCTCAGAAAGAGTAAGCAATACATCAGAAGATAATATAAACATTAGATATGGTGAATAATTGAAAACATATGCCTTTATTAATAAACTTGAAACACATTATGGCAGGAATAAGAGCTGAGTAAATAATGCCATAATAAAACATAATAATGGGTATTCTACAAGTAGAATAACAAGATGAAATTTCAATTAATAGATTTATAAAGTGGGAAGTGCATATTACGGACATTCTGAATCATTTTTCCATGGCCTCGGCCAAGACATCTAGAGATTACAGCTATGGCCAAAATCCATATCACATTGGGAAAGGCCTCATCCAATTCAACGTCTATTTGTCTCATGAGACCTACCGATGCATCGAGGGGATATAGCGGGCCCCACCAGTCAGATAATAAGTAAAATTCATTCCTCGTATGAGAGGGGATAAACAGAAACAACATATACATTCATATTGAAACTATCATATGAAACGTAACAAACTTTTCCCAATTATTGAACATAAACCCTAACCATTCAGAATAATATGGTGAGTGGTTTTAGGACAGATCATCCACAATAGAGATAGTCATAAACCATTAAATAAAATATGGAAGATGAATTCAAAAATTATTAAACCCAATAATACAATGGAATCAACAAGAGTGTTGAATTAGACGAAAACACTCTTATAAAATCATTAAAAAATTCTTGAGATAAACACACTTTTATTTTGAAAAGATGAGTTCTTTTGGAAAAATCGTTTTATAAATCCCGAAGTGAGTTATGGTAGTATTTTCATAATAAAATTAGTGATTTTATAATGATAAAGGTTTCAAAAAACAGATCATAGAGTGCCCTTGAAAATAGGAATGAATTTGAAAATTCCCTTGGATCATGCTTGTATTTTGCAAACAACATTGAATGTTCTTTTAAAATTATGAAACTATCCATAAAATACGGAAGGGTTCTAGTTTGTACACATATATATTATACTAAAACAGAATATATCATGATTACATAACAATACATAATAATTTCATTGAGGTAATTAGACAATGAAAGTATCATGAATGAAAATGGATGTTCGGGTGGAAAAAACCCTTATATTAAATCCAAATGTGTTCCTCTATTGTACATAAGATCCTGGAATAAGAAATTATACTTGTTAATAACTTATTTCAGAACCTATTAGACATGTATTTATTTTTCAATAATTCCTCTTAGTCCATTTATGTCTTTATTGATAAGTTATTGTACTGAATTTCATCATTCTGGAGTGTTCGTTTCCTTTATTTACATATTCGGTTCACTTGTTTTTAAGTAATTATGTTCATGTGGAATGGTTATAAATCTCCAGGATTGGAATTATATATTATTTATGAACATAAATAATTGTTAATGTTCATTTATATCATTTGGTTATATGGAATGAGGAAGAATCGTTTGATGATAACCACTTTGATTATTCGGCATTATTTGGATTATTATGAACAAGTTTTGTCATATAACTTAATTATATGTACAAAATCTGGTTCCTGAATATTAATTAGGATATAACACATATATTATAGTCTTTTTCAACCTTATATATGGTTACATGTCCATTAATGAATAATAAATTGAAGAACAAAACTTCGTCGTCCATGAAGGCTATAAATTGGAACCTCATGGACGTTGATTTCATTTATAAAAATAAAAGGGAGGGAGTAAGAATATTTATGACGGTCTTCCATTCACATGACATAAATCCAGTATATATATGTTACTGGATTTATCATGATCATTTCGATAGAGGATGTGGGGAGAGAAAAATAAAAGATACGAACATGAAAATAAATGAAAAGTTAAAAGATCCCTTATGAAAATTTGGCAGCATAACGTCGTCACTTAAAAATTTCATAAAATTTAATGATGAGAACAAAATGGTATCTAATAATACTGAAATCAAAAATATATTAAGTGGAATGAATAAAATCAAACCTCAATATATGATAATGGAATTTCAAATAGATAACATAGAAGAAGTATCAACTTAAAGAAGAGAATGAAGGATTCCCTTACCCTGTAGAATAACACCTAGATCTTGAAGGATGGAACAATGGGGGATTAAATACAACTTTAGAGGACTATTAGAGAGGTATAAACACCAGAGCATCTAGGATGAGGGGTTTCGAATGAATGAAAACGAATTGATGAGTGGGTATTTATAGAAAAAGAGAGGTAATTTTTTAATAATTTCCAAGGGACACCTCATTAGTGGTTTTTGACAAACCATGGGCCTTCCCATGATATTTTCCCATGGTTTAAGCCACATGGGATACCTCATGTCATATGATACTATAAAAAAGGTCGACCAGTAATTTATTTTAATTATTATGTCATTATGATGTCATTAAACTACTGATTACTCAAAACTGTATTTTTCACTATTCATGAAAAATTCAAGTATTTTAGAAAAATCCCAAAAATTCACCCATACCATTTTTCGACATGTAGAAGTAAAAAGTGAAATCCATTTTTAAAAATAATTTTCTAAATATTATTAATTTCATTTTTAAATAAGGTCACAGTTAGTCAGAAAAATAACAATCTTGAAGTGCAATTAGTTTTATGTGACATTGGAAAATTAATTAAGATCTCATTATCCAATTTCATTATGAAGATAAAATAATATTTTTATTTACTATTCATAATGTCATATTACTATTCATATTACTATTCATATTAAAATTCATAAGGGTATGTTACTATTTACCAAAAAACATGTTTGTTCTATCAGACTCCAAATGACTTACCGAACACAACTCTAGATGACCATTTCTTGAAATTCAAAAAATGGAAGACGGAAGATTATAAAATTGCATTCTATATTTATTTTAAAAACCTTGGGTTGTTACATCACTACTGTTAGAAAACAATGGCATGTTTTACCATAATGAAATATGTAAAACAATGAATTTTGAAACGATTTGGATAGATTCGCATTGACTTGCAAGGACACCTCAAACACTATATTTTCCACAATGTAATGGACATGACAGGTCTATTCCATTACATGAACGATTACATAAAAGTAAAGAAACAACATAAGATAATTTTTATGCTATCATTCGAAAAATGATGATTACTTTTTAAAATAAATTTCATAAATGTGTTATAATGTAAATTTAAATTATGCATGAAAAGGGTTAATAAGCTGTATTTAATGAAATTACTCTTTTTTCAGAAAACTGTTCCTTTTATTTAAAAAGATTATTATTTTATTTATTATTCATTGATAAGCATAATATTCATACTTTATCTAGTATTATTCATACGTTACACATTAATTGTTTGTTTATATTGGTATAAAATATTATGGTTTATTTCAACTCAGTGAACATGTGTTTAGCAATATATTAAATAGAATAAATTTAATGAAATAAATTTCACGTTTTATGTAATATCAATGTTTTGTTAAACATTTTCTATAAAAAAACATGATTATTTTAAGATATCAAGGTGTTACATTCCCCACACATTATAATCTCATCATATGATGCTATATTGGTCAGCTAAAATAGAGATGTTTTCTCCAAACATGATGTGAACATGATCATTCAGATAGGAACATTTGAATCACTCCCTTATAAAGATTCCTCTACACCATGGAATGAAATTTCATTTTTATAATCAATTGAAACACTTATTAATAAAATTTATATGTTAGATAATTAGACAAAATCCACTATATTTTGACCATATCCAAAAAAACATCTACAAAGGCCACTCAATGTTCATCCAAAGTCTTCAATAACTCAATGACAACAGCAATATCTTTTAAATTTTAATTAATTTTGGGTCCAAGCCCTAAAAAATGTGACTTTCATTATACCCCTATCACATGTGATTTTGCGACCATAAGAAAACCATTTCAGACATAATATTTTCTCTTGATGTATTTATAGTTATTATTTTGGAACATCCTGATATTAAACTATGAGATTAAATGAATCGATCAAAATGAATTTGGAGGACCATGTCAAAAATTAATGATTCATCAAAAGAATCATTTTGAAATTGATGAAACATTCTGAAAATTTAATGATAATTTTCTAGCATTGTTATAGATTTTTGAAATTTGTATGAATTTGTTAAACTCAAAAATAGATGTTCTCAAATAAAATGTAGTGGAAAAATATTTCTATACGAATATGTAAGAGTTTGGGAATCTGTGTGTAGCACTGCCTCCCCAGTTCCAAGAACTGGATACCTGGTGTTATATATATAGAACCACATAAAAATTAGGATTCTAGTGGATACCTTGTGAAGGTTCAATGACTTTCTAATGGATTTATATTGGACCACTAAATATAAAATCAATTATCAGCTTAATGATAGAAAAAAGAGGCTACCCAATAGTATATTACAACAATCACACAAAATCCAACTGTTTTAACCACAAAAATGATGTGGCTGTTATCTATCCATTGGTGCTGATATAGAAATTGTAATACATAGTTTATTATTTAAATAATGAAATTAATCGCTCATTTTTTTTACATTACTGACAATGGTCAAATTTCAAAATGTTACTTGATAAATTAGATGTCATAAATCAGTAACATTTTTGACTTAAAATATATAAAAGTTTTTAAATCGTGAAACGATTATATTCAATGAAAAGAAAAGGCATGCAGTTTATAATGAGCTAATATATTATATCCTATGAAATGTAACAAATGTTGTTTTAACATTACGATCAGATAATAATTTTCGTAAACTGGATATGAAGTTAAACTAATTAATTTTTAAAAATGAAATCATTTTAAAATAATTACCTTTGTAATATAAATAATTTAAATGAGTTAATATTTAAAATAATAATTTCATTAAAAGTTATCATTTATTATAATGTATTAATTTTTAAAAAATTATATTTACAAAAATTATAATTTAAATTCGATAAAGTAAAATTAAATTTTAAATCTTCAAAAATAATATTCATATAAGTCTTATTATAGAAATTTTGGTCAAATAATTGTATTTTAGTTGAATAATAATAGAATGAATATTTGTTTTATTATAGTCACATTAAGATGAATTATAATTTTATTTAAATCATTTTAATATATATAATATGTATTTATAATGTAAAATAAATCATATTCAATTACTATTTCTTCTTTTTAGACCCATAAATATCAATTTAGGATATAATATAATATTTTATGAAAATTAATTTTCAAATGTTTTTAAAAAAAATAAACAATAGAGGAAATTAAAATTTCAATTTTTTAAATCTCACATATCCATCCCTTAAATATTTATAATCATTTAAATTTCATTATAATTTGTAGCATTGATATTGTTTCCCTATACAAAAATCATTATGTCTAAAATTTATTTTTCCAAAATAGTCATTTCGTTTCAAGGAACAATGTTTAATTTACTAAAAAATAATACGACATATTAGCACTATATTAACATGTTATTTATAAACAAATTTTCTTTACATGTATAATTTTTATTAAAAAATTTTATACATAAAAAATTTAATTTTTATAACATATTTTAATTTTAGCATGCTTATTTTATAAAATCGACATCATTTTGGGATTTATTATAATTATATTGGAATTCAATGTATTTTTTTTTATTTTTTTTTGATGTAATAAAATTTCATGTGAATAGTGAATTAGCTATTTTCTAATTCCTTCACTACTATGATATAATTATACTATATTAGTAAAATGAATGTTTCTAAATCCATCGTATTTTAAAATTATATATAGTAATTATAATAATTTAATTTATAATTCTATATTTATTTTATAAACCAATGGTAATCATTTTGAAAAAATTTGGGGCCTTTTAAATGAAAAATAGGTTGCACTATTTTTTTTATATAAAAAAAAATTAAATGAGGTTTTTTTAATTTTTAAATAACTACTATTTTGAGATAAAAATTATTTTATATTATTTGGAGTTAATGTTATTGAGAAATGTATCTAATTAATAAATCATATTACATAATAATAAACTATTTTGAAGAATGAGGTTTTGCATGTTTCATGTACTTCTGTTATAATTAATTTAACTTACAAAAAAATTATTAGTATCCTAAAATTGATTTTATTTTTTAGAAAATAATATTCATTTTTTAATATTTTGAATTTCATTTTTATTATACGAATTTAGTTTTATATTATTAATACTTATTATCATGATAATAGTGAAACAATTATATTATAAATATTTTTTTCCATCATTGAATTCATATTGGAAACGTTGAATTAAAATAAATTAATGAATGAGTCTAATATTATGTATAATAAAAAAGCTATGTAAATTAGAAATCATTTCTATTTGACTCAATAAATAATCGGATTAAGAGCCTATAATGCTCATGATATAATTTTTTATTAATATGGGGTTTCTACACAATACATGTTTTAATTTTAATGTTAATTTTATAATATTTCAAAATTGGATTGTGTAAAAATATATAATAAAATTATTTTTATATCATCATCTTTTTTATATGGGTAATTTTATTCTTTTAACATGACATTAAATCACAAAGTTAAAAACATGATATATAGTTTAAATGTAGAAGGGTAAAATTTAAAAACATAATGGTTAAACCGTAATAAATTTCATAAATATTTTGTTCAATTTCTTTATTTTACCATATAATACTTGAACACAATATACTATATAATTTAATAACATTTCATCTATTGAAAATGAAATCATTTCTCATAATTAATAAAATATAAATTGTGTATTTAAGAGTTTTATTCTCTAATCTTATAATAGGGAATCACTTACACGCTTTAAAAGACACCGAGTTCCACATAATCATTCATCAAGACACTAACATTTTACTATGCATACACAATTCAAAAATCAGCATTGAGAAGCATTTTAAAGCGCCACTAAATAGTTGTTTGACATTTTTGAAAAAATGTTGCTAAATTATGTATCATCAATCAATTAGGTGAATTTTATCAAATCCATAACAAAACTATTTAGCTGTTATTTTGTAGTCGTCGTTTAAACCATTGTAAAATGATTTTGTAGTGGTATTTATTTTATTTTTTTATTGTTTTTAATTTTTGTAATTAATTAGTCGATTTGTTTATTTTTCATAATTAATTAATAAATTAATTTGTTTACGTATTTTCGTTATTAATTAATTTTTTTATTAATTTAATAAATTATATATTTCCATAAGTAATTAATTAATGAATATTGTTATTTTCATAATTAAAATATTTATTTTTTAATTTATTTTTTAATTAATTAATTAAGCAGCTAATTAATTAATTTTCTATTTTTTATTTTTTATTATATATGAACTATGATATATTATTTATTGTATATTTTTGCCATGCTCATTCCCATGTCCATGTCATTATTACTTTGTTCATGCACATGGTAATGTCTATAAATATTCTCATAATTTATTTATAAATATAGTTATTTATTAATTTAATTATATGTATAGTGATTTTTTTTATTTTTATAAATAATTTATTATTATTTTTAAATTTTTTTATAATTTATTCATTTTATATTATATATTACTTATTGATTATTTCAATCATGCTCATTCCCATGTACATTCCATTATTACAATGCTCAGGCACATGCCCATGTCCATACGCAATCCCATGCCATATATAAAAATTATATGTTTTGTGAGATTTGAACCATTACCTCTTTCTTATCTTCGATAGACATTGCCACTCCAACATGCTCTTCATTTGGTGAATAAAATTCCTTTATTATACTAATATATATATATATAACAAATAATAGATAACAAATACTAACAATTAAATAAGTATTAATCAATAATAAATAAATTATATGTAATAATTACTAATTAAAACTACTAATTTATAAATTGAATATAAATGAATAATAAATAAATAAACATATAATATGGAAACAAATGGTAAATAATACATAGTAAATAATAAATAATAAATAATAAGTAGTAAATTACAAATAGTAAATAGTAAATAGTCAGTAGTCAATAGTAAAGAGTTAATAGTTATTATTACATAATGAATACTAGATAATATATAATATATAATATAATATATATATATAATATATTATAATAGAATATATATAATATAATATATAGTATTAAATATAAATATAATTTATAAATTAAAAATTAAGTATGTAATAAATAATATATAATATATAATAAACTACGAAAAAATAAAAAATAAATAATTAACTAATATATAATAAATAAGTAATTAATAATACTTAATTAAAAATTTATAATATAAAAATAAAATAATAAAAAAATAAAAATAAATTAAAAAATTATAATTTGTATCAAACTTATAAATAAAAAAAATAATGTAATAATTTTTAACAAACAAATAAATTAGAAATAAAAAATAAATTATATATAAATATATTGTTGAAAAATATAAAATATATAAATTATAAATGAATAAACTAAAAAACATAAAACGATAAATAAATAGGAAAAATTTAATTAATAAATTTTAAATAATAAATTATAACTAATAAATAATAAAGAGTAAATCGTAAATACTAAATACTAAATAATAAATAATAAATAATAAATAATAAATAATAAATAATAAATAATAAATAATAAATAATAAATAATAAATAAAATATTATAAATAATAAATAATAAATAATAAATAGCTAAATAATAAATTGAAATATATATATATATATACACACATTCATAAAAAATTTACCTAGCTGTATATAATGACCATGGGCCCGTAAGGGGGCACAGCGGTTTCGGGATCTCTCCTCGTCACTGCCTCCTTCCCTAGGGTTTTCGTGGTGGCCTTCCATCTGCTTGGTGAGTCTTGGCGTTTCCTCCATTCTGGTGGCTTCGGGATTCCCATCGTCTCTCCCGATCACCATTTATTTTTCTCGATTCCTTTCGCTGGATAGGGTTTTCATTGGCAACGTGGTGCCGGACCGAGACTGAAGTTCCAGATCCATTCGCCTGAGGTCTTGGCCTCGCTTCCGGTGTGGGCGTCTAGTGTTTTGTGGCGGATCTTGAGGCCAAAAAGGGTGGCAGTGATGGGATCTAGGTAGCGGGGTTCCTCTGCTTTCAGTGATTTCCTGCTCCCTCGTGTTCTGAATGCTAGAGATTTCTACCGCATAGGGTTTGAAGGTTTATGTTTTGATTTTCAAAAGTGTGACTTTTGTTATTGTGCTTGGATCTCTCCTCCTGGTGAAATGCTTATCGGGGGTTGGCTTCACTGGCTCTGCTCCGGTGGTGACGTTTGACGACGCTGTTGGTCCGGCCTACGGGCGTAAGACCGGTTTTTCACCGGCATACTCTTCAGAGCGTTCTGGGTCCTTCTCGGTAGCACGTCGATGTCTTACGGCCCTGTTATTTTGCAATGACGAGGAACGCCGATGTTTCGAGTTCGTGTGATCCACGAAGGTTTGTGAAGACGGTGGTTGGACTAGATTGTCTCGATGCTCTGATGATGTCTCCGTCGTTTTCCTGCTTTCAATGGTGGCACGTGGTGTTCCGGGTTGTCTCACCGGCGGTGATTTCGTGTGGATTCTCTACTCGACGTGGTTGCGCGGCTCGAGGTGAGATCGTGGTTCGTGGTGTTTTGAACTTTGAATATCTGAAGATATTTTTCTTTTGGGTGTTCTGTTGATTAGTTGTGATGTTACAGGTTTTCCTAAACCGGGTTAATGAAAATACAAAAAAGGATTTGCAGCATATATAATGACATATTCATTTTTAAAAATATATATATAAATATACAAGGATATATAATTGTATATTAATACGGTTATATATATAAGTAGAAATAAATATAAAATTTCTCAGTATATATATTTACTCATATATGATGTAAAAATATATAGACATAAATATGTAAAAATATTTACGCAAATATTCATAAATTCATCTAAACACACATATATATAATATATAATAAATAACCAAATTGAGAGAAATCACAATAATAGAAACACCCTCAAATCAAATGAATGTAAATCAGTGGAGTAAAATCATAAATAACATAAAAAGGCATATGCATACAATCTTAAATGGAGATGAAATCTCATTGAATGTGAATGATATATATATACTTAAATTTATTTAAATATATTATATATTAATATTCTTTTACATATATTATTATATAACTATAAATATAAATCTTTTAATCAATACACACAGATATGTATATATAATATTATTTATATATGTGTAGACATATACTAATACAGATTTATTGTAAATTCAATTATATTTTATTTTTAGTGATAATGAAATATTTATATAAAAATACATTTATATATTATTTATATACACAAATATTTTCATCTATATATGTATTCACTTATACATATTAGAATATACACATAAATATATATTTTTTATTGAGCCACACATATTTTTATATAACCATTAAATATATAGGTATATATATATATATGAATTCATTTTTATAAGGTTCATAAAGTAAAAAATTAATTATATAAAAATAAATGAATAATAAATATTTTTGTCCATTTTTTAAATATGTTTACAAATGAATTTCTGTGTAAATATTTATTTGTAGAATTGATTTATTATTAGTAAATACAATTTTATCTCCAAATATTTATTTATAAATAAATCTACATTGTGAAAACCAATAAAATTTCACAATTATAATATTAATATGATTTATAGCACATGTAATAAATTTAGTCCCCACTACTTACAGAAAAAAAGACACCCTTATACGAGGTTGAAATTCCATTAAATGTTAAAATATTTGCGTACCCTGACTAAAAAACAGTTTTGGGGCCTTATGTGCCTCTTAGGGATTAAAAAATGTGACATAGGTTTACCTCTGTAATTATGGGTGAATAGATCATAGAAAGATTCAATTTGATATGTTGTAGATCCTAACAATCACCATGATTTAATGTTACGTTTATTTGAAGTTCCAATTTGATATCCATCTTTTATTGAAACTATAATAAATTTTACTATTTTTATTATTTCAAATTTATAATCAAATATTCTTTTAGATAACTCTATATGCTATGATTTGACTGGTTGTGGAGCTAAAAAAATGTTCAGATAAATATTACGGTCATTTTATTATGAATTATGATTTTGAACTTATTAAAGATTGGTTTTCACTTTAAAATTATTAATAACTAATAATTTTATATATTTATTAATTGAAACATTATAAAAAATTTAAATTATAAATAAGAAAACTATAAATGATAGTAAATAAAAAATGATTTTTGATAATTACTAATTTAATATAGTGTTCATTTTTTCCATCAATTTCATAGGGGTTTCTAACCCCTGCTAATAATTAATGTATATTTAAAAAAATTATAAAAATGAAAAAAAAATTAAAATCATTTAACCGTGGTTTTTAAAAATGATGATACAAACTACTTCTATAATTTATCCCAAATACTATATGTCAGTGGTTTTGAAAACTTCCACTAAATCTATGTTTTCCTATAATTCTATAACCCCCCCCCCCATAATCAAAATTTCATGTCCACTTATAGTTATCATAATCAATTCAATTTCATGATAAATTTTATGAAAAAATCATGTATCCAACATTAGTATCATTTATTATCTATGTTTTTTATTAATCATCAAGAAATATTGTCTCCATTATAAAATATCTAAATTTCTATAATTTGTATACATATATATATTTTGATACTAATTTTACATTATTTATTTTTTTATTTCTATCCACTATTGAAAAAATAACATCAATAGAATGTGTGTGTGGACCACTATTTCTACTAAGAATCATTATTATCATTTATTATTAGTTTCTCATTATTCACACAAAAATAAAAAAATTATTCTTCTCAATAACAAAAAAAATTCTATTATATCATTATGTTATTTTGATAATGATACTACTTCCATATAAACACCACCTTAAACATAATCACTAAAATAGTAAAAGTTTGTTTATGTTTGGGTTGACCTAACCATCTATATCAACGATGATTTAAAATACTATAATGGATTAATATGGGACCTATAAAAAAATATTATAATTATCTTATAAAAAATCATGATTTTCAATTAGTTTTCTATTTTTATTAATTATATATCTTTTTATTAATGTGTCTTTTTTGTTTTATAATGTCAATGAACTATGTAGTTATGGCTTCTATTTTTTTCTAATGTAACCAAAAAACATATGGTATGAAATGAGAAATATTAATATAAATTCAAATTATATAGTATTGAATAATAAATTATATATCATTAGTTAATTTTTCTACAAATTAAGGGACATGATAGACAAAAATTTAACCATAAAAAAAAGTTTAATGTTGTTAAGGAATGATGAACACAATACACTATAAATAATTTAATAACCACAATAAAAAACATATAATAAATATTATATCATGTTAATATATATGGTTAATATTTTAAAAAATTATATTAGGTTAGTTAGGGATTTTATAGGATGAAATAATGTGATATACTTGTTAAGGAAATAAGTTAAAGTATTAATGTCTCAAAGATAATTTCTAGAGATATATTTCTTATTATACACCATGATATCGATAGTCTAGTGTAATTAACAGATAATTAGGTTAAAATACGATATTACTTTTATTCATGGGGTTTTAGCATCAATATCGATTTGATTCACCAAAATAGATTTTGATTCGATGTATTCATTGGGACATAAGTTACATTGTTGTCTTATTTCCATTTATTGAGTCCAAAATCTTGTCCTTGAACTTTTTAAAAAAAATATTTCATCCATTCAACCACATATCTGGAGAACATAAATTTTATTAGGTTTCCAATAGAATTTTTTTTTTAAAATCAGTGTCTTAATTTTAATTTGATTTATATTTTTCAATTCATTATGTCATTTTCATGTTTCCATTATTAATTATTATTTTTAGGAATAATGGTTGTCAATGTATTTTCACATCATTTTTTAAAAACATGAGGAATTTTTAAATTCATTATTATTAATTATTCTTTTAAATTTAATTTTTTTAAATGTATTTTATCTATTATGGTTTGAAAACATTATATCTTTTTCATGTCTCAATCATTAATGATTATTTAAAACGTAACAGTGTTAAAATAAATTTTACATCTTTTTCCTTAAAGACGTTATATTTTTTTCAATTATTGACTCTTATATATTAATTTAGTAGAAAAAATTTTATAATTATTTTTTACTTACCCTTTGTAATATATTATTTATTAATAATGATTCTTTATTTTGAATTTTTTTAATTGAATTCTCTTCCACTTCATAGAAATGAATTTTCATTGTAATTTGTACATTTATTTTTTAATGGTTTTGTGAATCTTATTTTATTTCATTAATATTTTATCTCTAATGACTCTCTTTTATAAAGTGATGTTTTGATATAATTTTATTTATTATTATAACATTATTTTTTTTGGGAAAATGAGTGTTTTGAAATTCAATATGTTTTGATTTCCATGTTATAATATTTTTTCAAATTTCATAACAAAATAATAATCTATCATTATGTTATTTATGATTTGTTTACTATTTAATTTTTTAATATCTCACTTTTTTTAAATTACTATATGTGGGGTCATATATCTCCCTTCAATGGATGAGTTTCGGATTTATATCTCATAATAAATGGATTCTATGAATGTACATTTCATTTACATCATAACATTAAGCATATGATTTTTTTTTGTTCCGAACATGGAGAGTGAGGAATTTGTTTGTTCTCACAAGAAGCATTTGAATTTTTTTATTCACAACATTATGTGTCGGAATAATATGTTTGGAATATAATATGTGGGATTTGTTTGACAAAAAATTTTAATCGTGTGATTTTTTTCACAACATGAAGCATTGGGATTTTTTTATTCATAACATGAAGTGTGGAGGAATTTTCATTACCAATGATATAATTTTCCTCTTATTATATAGGTTCCAATATTCATTATTTATTTGAAATACTATATTTTTATATTCATATATTTATTTTCTTTAAATAATATGTATTTTTTAAATATTTCGTACACTTTTCAACTATATATGTTTTTCTATATGAGAATAGATAACCAAGAATAACTACTTATTAAAAAATTTATTGTTTGATGTTCTTTTAGTAGGATATTTATTCCCAACTGATTTATTTTTATATCTTTATGATCTATCCCTTAAAGAAATGTCAAAAAAATTTCTTATTGAGTGATTAAGATCAAGATTCTCTTATGTTTCCATCCCCATGGTAATGAAGAAGATTATACAATATGGTTTGTCTATAAGAGTGTCTAGATGAGCATAGTAATAGATTAATGATTTCATATTATGATTATTATGTATCTAATCTCTGTGAAGCTAAACCCTATAGACTTTGGGTGGTGTGACTATTTGTGAGATTTATTATTTAAATACTGAGATAATTTTTTTATTAGGTGTTTATACCAGGTCAATATAATTGGTATCAACGAAGGGATTTTTTTTGAAAATAGATTAATTAATTTTTTATTAGTTTTTTTTTCATTGGTGTTAGGGTTTCAAAAAATTATAAAAACCCATGGTGATAACTCTATGTATATGATTATATAGTAAAATATTGATAAATCATAGAGTACATGGAATTCCCTTGAAAATATCCCAATGTTGATAGTACAAGTTGATGTGGATGGGGTATCGATTCACCTAAGAGTAAATTACATGAAATGGACTGGATGATCATTGAATCAATCGCCAACATGATATACAATGAATTAATATAACAATATATAGTTTTATATATTCTCATTAGAAAAAAATTGGGATTAGAAGGTTTTTTCATTGGTCTATTGGATGTTTACACCACCACCTAATTGTTTTGCAGCACTTATTGAAACAACCACATATTTCATGGTCAATATTCAACGAGTTGTTGTTTTCTTATTTCACAGTGATTTTTATGTCTCATTTTTGGAAAATTCAGTGGTGGATTGATTTTTAATTATTTTAGGTTTATTAATTTAAAATGATCTGTTGGGGATATAAATAAATAGTAACCTCTACAAAGAATTTTGTGGCGATTGTGTTTAAAAATGGCTAATATGAACCACAACTAAACGTATAAAAAAATATGTAATTAGAGGTAGGTAAAACATACCACTGCTAAATGTGTTTTTATTTGAAACAATATATAAAAAATAATAATAAATATAAAAAATGATATAATTTAAAATCATACATTAATATAAGATAAACCCATCCTTTATACATCAAAGATCCACAATCATCCAAACAACCATGGTCATCATAATATATGTCTCAGTCATCCCACACATCAACCAAAACCTATTTAATCAATATATAAATATAAAATATGTCCAACAACAACCCATTCTCAATATAAATCCATACTCCAACCACCACAACATCAGTATGCCTCCACATCATCTGATCAACAAAAATCGACCACATAGTCTCATCATCTATAACAAGAAATGAAACAAAAATGAAACTAAACAAAGTGATTCATAAGTATAATAGAATTATTGATAAAATTTCAATATAACAAGGAATAAAACGACTTTAGTGACTTCCATATGAATAATTTCTGGGATCATAATTGTTAAACACATTCATAACACCATCATCCTCTATATAAAATGAAAAACAGAACATTTAAGAAATGAAATGTTAATGTGAAATGATATAGAATATATTCATAATGATGAATATAGAATTGGTTATTTTAATAATTAAATATAATATATTTTAACATAAAAAAAATTTTATAATGAAAAAAACATTGAAAATAGAAGCATAAATATTTAAGATAAGATTCAACACTTGAAACTAAAATGAGATAAGTAAATATTTTTATTTATTTTTTAAGCGACATGCAGTGAGCATGAAATTTTTTTAATAAACTAATTTTAAATATTTTGATATTAAAGGAATTAATATAATTCAAAATTAAAATGTTTTATTTTCCATTGATTTCTCATCAAATCGAGGTTTTTTCAATAGCTTATATCATTCCACGAATGTTTTAGTTAATTGACAAACTAAAAATAGATTTACAGCCATAGTGGGAAAACTGACACTCTAAATAAATTTTTTCCCATTTTCTACAATTCAAAATTTGATATACGACTGTTACCCCTTGATTTCAGGATATCAGACATTATTTCCATTTTTTGACCATTTCACCCACGTTTTAGTGTTTTAAAACACTAAAATCATGTTTATGGACATAACCTAAAAACCATCACTCAAAATGTTGTATTTTTTATTCATACCTTAGAAATTATTTATATATTGGGTTTAAATTGATTTTATGATAACATGAAATTATTTTAATGCTTTTGACCATTATATGCATGTGTTTGTTTTTTAAAACAGCAAAACACAATTATGGTTATAAAAGGAATACTCAGAATGATGTGTCGTCTGTTCCTACATTTCAAAATCACATCTATGGTCATTTTCTCCTGATTTCATGATAATATGCCCAAATTACCTTGATTTTGACCTCCCAACACTTGTTTTCTATGGAATGTATTCATTTTATATGTTTTTAATGATTAATTTTGATCGCACTGCATGATAGATTGATCTGATATCAGTGCGTACCAGGGAACAAAAAAAATAAGTATTATTAGTACCTTGATTTTAAGAAAATCTGACAAGTTTTTTTTATTTTGATTGTTTCAACCACATTTTAGTATTTTAAAAACTAAAAATGTTTTTATATGCATAATAATAAAACATTCATTCTAAATGGCGTGTCATCGATTCCAATATTATGAACATAAATCTATGGTCATTTCCCCTAATTTTAAGATAATCCAGCATTGTTGTTCTATTTTTGATCGTTCTATACAATTTTTAATGTTTTAATACACTAAAAACACATTCATAGTCGTAATAGAAACACTTCATTTAGAATGGTGTGTCATTAGTTACCGCATGACACAATCAACTATGCGGCCATTATCCAATCATTTCCAGAAAATATTATGTTGTTTTCATGGTTTAGAATGATCCATACACATTTTAGTATTTTAAAAAACTAAAAACGTATTTTCCACCATAACGTTGAAACCGTTCTTCAAAATGGCATGTCCTCTATTCCAAATTTTTACTATTAAATCTATTGTCATCTTCCCCAAATATGATTAAACTCATTTTTTTCTGGTTTTGATCATTCGACGCTAGTTATTGTGTTTTCAAACAGTAAAAATAGATAATAGCCATAAGGAGACTACTATCATTCAGAATGATTTTATATTTGTTCTTATATTTCACAAATAAATTTGAGTTCACTGTACACTAATTTCAAGGCGATATGACATCGTTATTCATATTATGACCATTTCATGCACGTTTTAGTGTTTTGAAACAATAATTTTGCATTTATAACCATATTGGGAACACCGTTACTCAGAATGACTTGACATGGGTTACTAAGTTTCATAATTAATTCTATAGTTATTGTCCCCTTATATTAGAAAAATTCTATTACATTTCTTTGAATTTGACCCCCAAAACTTATGTTTAAAGGCATTTAAACATTTTATAAGTTTTTACCGAGTGATTCTGATCACACATCACATTAAATTTATGTGTTATCTACATGTATACATAATGAAATAAGTTGTGTTTGGCCCCATATTTCAAGATAATATGACATCATTTTCATTTATTTAATTTTCTCACATGTTCTTGTGATTTAAAATATTAAAAATTTACTTATGATTGTAATGAGAAAACCATCATATTGCAAGATGTTTTTTCGATATCTATATTTCACAATTAAATCTAATATCTATGTTTCTTAATTTTAGCTAAATCTAAAATAATTTTACTACGTTTGATTGTTCAATCCACATTTTAGTGTTTTAACACAGAAGAAACTTGATTACATCCAATATAGGAAAACCATCATTTAGATGATGTTTCATCTATTAGAAATATCAAAATTTATTCGATGGTCATTGAACCTTAATTTCATAATAATATGACATCATTTTCCTTGTTTTGGAGGATTCAAGCTCATTTAACTCTATTAAAACACTAGAAACACCA
The DNA here is from genome assembly GCA_963277665.1 of Viscum album. Classification (NCBI taxonomy): domain Eukaryota; kingdom Viridiplantae; phylum Streptophyta; class Magnoliopsida; order Santalales; family Viscaceae; genus Viscum; species Viscum album. Next base: position 1,386,525,362 of record OY728126.1, on the reverse strand, counting down.
TTATTGCCATAATAAGAAATCCATCACACTCAATGATGTTCCATTGCTTCCTACATTACAAAGTTAAAATCAAAATTCATTTTCTCTTGATTTCATGAAAATCTATCATTGTTTTCCTAGTTTTTACCCCCGACACTTAATGTTAAATTCTATTATACTTTTTATAACTATTTACAAAGCTATATTGATCTCACCGCATGTTAGATTCCCATGTTATCTAAACTTATGGGTCAACGTGTACTAAATAGTGGTTCTCCCCTGATTTCATTAAAATATGATTTTTATTCATGGTTTTGACCATTTCTCACACATTTTAGAGTTTTCAAACACAAAGAAAACGTGTTTACATCCATAACATTCAAACCATTTATTAAAATTTTTATTTCTATTTCCAATATTTTACAATTGATGATAATTTAATTTTTCTCCAATTTCATGACTCTTCGACATTATATTCATATTTTATTAACTTTTCATACATATTTTAATTTTTCAAAAAACAAAAAACGCATTTACAACCAAAATAGACAAACCATCATTTAGAATGAATTTTCGTCACATCCAAAATTAGAAAAATAATTAATTTGACATTTTAACCTTATTTTAGTATTTTCTAATCTAACTTTTTGGTTTCAATGCTACACACACCTTTAAGTGTTTTTGAAAAACTAAAAATGCATTTACGACCATAATATGACTACCGTCATTCAAAATCATTTATAGTTGGTTCCAGCATTTGAAAACTAAATCAACTGTTTTTATCATAATATTTATGTATAAAATGGCATCGGTTGTATTTTTACCGTTCCATGCACGTTTTTGTGTTTTAAAACACAGAAATCATGCTTACATCCATAATAGGAACACTGTAATCTGGAATGATCTCATGTCAGTTCCATTATGTTGCAATAAGATATATATTATTTTATCATCATTTAAAAACAATCCTCTTCTCTTTTACTACTTTTTCAATTCCATGCAGTTTTAGTGTAAACTACTCAAAATGCATTTACGAACAGAATGGAAAAACTATCATTCAGAATGATGTACCCTTAGTTACTATATTTCATAGTTAAATCTACAATAGTTGTCCACTCATTTCAAGAAAATATAATTTTTTTTTCAAGATCGGGCCCCACTAAACATGGTGTTAAATCCATATATATGTTTCCTAGTTGTTTACTGAGTCAAAAATGATCATACTAGCACTGAATGTTTTCATCCATTTGGATAACAATCTAAAATTTATTTTAGACATGTATGAATCAACCAATATAAATATGTAACAATATGTGGTGGATATAACTCAATTATTTTCCTATAATAATGTCTCATTTTTTATGGATTTTTTATGTGTTATTTTCAATGTTTATGGGTGTAAAATGGAGTCAGGGATATCTAAATAAAAAACTTGAAACAATAAACATATCACTTTTTAAGTATGTTGCAAAATTTAATCAGGTATTTTAAATTACTTATCAAGGAATATAATATAAATTTTCATTTACTTGAGTATCAAATACATCATTTTTTAAGATATATTAATATCCCTCTGAGATTCTAATTTTCTAGAATCAATAATTTTTTTGTTCTCACCATTCATTAATTCCAAATGGTTATGATGTATTTAAAATATAAATAATGGATAACTAAAACATTTTTACCAAAATAAAATGAAAAACATGAAAATTTTATATATGTATGGATAAAATATCATTTATAACAAGTAATATATTTTCATTAAAAATTTATAAATTCAATTATATTTATATTTATTATATTCATTGTTATCAGCCACTATTGTGACATACCCTTCATTTTAACTCCTTCTTGAATGTTCTACTATTTCAATATTATCATCAAAAAACTATACAATATTTTATGTTTGATTGTGTTAACTATAAAAAATCCCCAATTTATATTCATCACCCATATCATATACGTCTCTCCTATTTTTGTGTACAAAAACAATCAAACATTCCCATATTTTATCATCCAAATAATAAAAAATCTTCTCCTATGAATCCAAGATAAAAAGATCATGATATTCTTGCTCACTGGAATCATTATTTGATAGAATCTTATAGGGGAAAATTTTAATTAGTCCTTCATTATAACCGTATAACTTTTTACCAACTAGAATTTGAATAAGACAACTGAAAATTGTCCGTGATAGTTTTCATCAATTATATCAATCTACTTACCATAGTATCCCACCATTGAAAATGAAAATATAGCTATACTCTTAGTTTTGATGTCATCTTCATGATACATAGTACGAAACCTAATTAAATGAATATTGTAGTCATAAAATCTCCAAGACTTCATTAGAGCACCATTATCAAAAAATATCAAATCATTTGATAATTCAGCTAGATTTTCAACATTCATTATATATACAAAATGATATAAGATACAACTTTTAACAAAGTCAAAATAACTAAATTTCAATAATAAGAATATGAGTGTATACTTTCCTGATTGGTAAACCATTATACAATCTCCATATTTCAATTTTTGGTTAATTCCATCTCATTTTAATCTCGAATCCTTTGTGTCCTCTTTTTTTCCGGTCACAATTCATCAATAAATGGATCTACAATAACACTGCTGAGTAGAACATTTTAATGTTTTTGTACCAACTCTAATTCAGTCCGTGTATAAATTGACCCATGAACAATTGGGTTTCAAATACATGGAAACAATGATGACTTATTTTCATATATTGAATTCATGGAGATGTTGTCAAGACATCCAATATGATAGAATCTAATTTCAATCCCATCCAAATACATAGAGTGGAATTTCAAACACTCTGTAACTATGTAACCATTAGCAATGGAGCCTTCTAGTTGAGAATTATACCTCACATATGATTTAAAATGACCTATGTAACTAATGGAATAAATTATAAATCTTATTAATAAATATTTCACAATTATTTGATAAAATCTAATTCACCATTGAAAATAAAAAATATCAATGTACCTATCACTTGGATACATCCATTGACTTTGTATCGGTCCACAATTTTTAGCTTTTTCAACCATATGAATAGTCTAATGAATCATTAAAAAAAATAACGAAGGGGGACAATGTCATATTCCAATGATTGTGTCAAAATATTCATTCATGATGTTTATCAAGTTCCGTTGGATTTAATGTTTTTCCAGAAAGATCTCTGAAAAGGTTAAAAAAATAAACTACAAATGTGGTACCTTTTTAAGGTAAATCATTTTGAAAATCCAACAATGAAAACTCTTATATATAAATATGTATGTTGTGACATTTCTTTCATGATCCAACCCTGGTCGACCCTGAACCACTCACCCAAGCTGGTCCACGACAAGGACCGAGTGGAGTTCTCGAACCCCTCGACTGGAAACTAGTGTCAGGCATGGAAACATACATGTATGCAGGATTTCAGAAAAAATGGATAACTATGACCTGATAAATAAACGGTATAAACTGGAAATTCTGAATACTAACAAATTAATCTCAAATAAATGAACAACTGATTTAGTTACAGGATGCATAAAAAAATACATTAAATAAAAATAATAAAAACTAAACCATTTCCACATGATCTACATGTGACCTCTTAGTAACCAACTACCATGAGACCAACCTTGATCCTATTATGAGAATCTAAACTAGGAGATCCTGATCCAAAATAAACTATGACCGAAATGATTAATGATTTTGGAGCACCAAAATCATCAGTCAGAATTCCATGATAAACAATGGGATCCAAATGTTTCCTTTCCAAACATTTTCCAATTACACAAGTTTGAAATAAAAAAAATTATGTTTCCAATAATATTAATAAAAAAAATCTTTCCCTTTTTAGAATCAACACATACAACCTTCAATTTACAAAATTAAACTACCATTTTATAAATAAATCTCAATAAAATAAACTAGGGTTCTATTGAAAATAAACATAATTTATAAGAATAAATCTAATTACAGAATTATCCTAAAGAGAAAATAAATAATGTATTCAACCAACACAGATAATAACCTTGTGGGATCCTAAACATCCCTAGAAGACCCCCAGACAAACAAAGTTCAGAACAACTTTCTACTGTACATTAGAGCCATAATGACTATAAACAACTAGCTACCCTAACTTGTCCTCACTAGCAGCCCATCCCTACTAGAATGTCTACAACAGTAGGAGGGTACTTGCCTGTTTAATCAGGGATATCAATCAACCATCACATGATGATCTAAAATATTACCATTAAACATTGGTGGTAGTAATACTATGTTATTATGTGGCCCTTATAGGCATGACATACCTTACATGTCTTTACCGCACTTGACTACCCCAAATAGGATGCCATATACATGATAACTAGTGAAGGAAAAATCCTAGATAGGTGTTCCCACTATATTTATATATATATATTCATTCACATCAAAATAGATTCCACCGGGGCCGCTATACATTATAAACAATCAAACTATTTCAACAAACACTTTGGTTCCCGATCGGGCACACACACATTCCAAATCCCATTATTTTTTTAAAATCGTCACAACAACACTTTTGAGTCGGAAGTTCCAAATGGGCCTTTAGCTTGACTCAACTAAATTAATTTACAATAACATCCTACGAACCATTATTATAAACTTACAAATATAAACATGCCCTTATATTCCATGCACACACCCAAACTCTTCACAAATACATAAAAATGCATTAACAATTTTTTAAATCAACCCAAAACTTGTTTTGAGGCCAAATGGTTGAAATTATAAGAAGAACCATTTGACCGATTTATAAGAAACCCACATGGGGACCATCATTTTTTATAACTAAAATCCATTTATGAAACTGAGGTTTAGATAAGAGACAATTTTATATGTCTAATCATCAATTGAGGGTACATCCATGTGTTCACCTTGTGCACCCATGGATGTTCCAGCATCTAATGTAACCATCCATCATCCCAGGATGATACCCAAAAATATTTTTATAAATTCAACATTCATATTCAATCTAAACAAGAACGCACAACGAAACACCTTTCCCCCAAGATTCTCATTTCAAAAATCATTTAATAAATCATTTAAAAAGAACATTTCAAAGGATTAATTCATAATTACACCAATTTCAGATAGAAAATCCAATTTTAAATAAATTTCATATACAAAATTATCAAAGAAACGTTTGAACAATTAAAAATATAACTCTCATGTCATTCTAAAACAAATAAACTAATTGCACTTTTTATAAAACTAACAAATGACTCACTATATGTTTCCACTAAAACCATAGTCCTTGTCATAGAAAATTCCATAAAAATAAATTGAATGCACGGTAAATTTCCCTAAAAAAATTGTTTTCACAAAAATAAATAATTAAATAACATGTCTCATTAATTACACATGAAAAAGAAATTATCAAATAATGTTTATACATGGAACCACCTACATATAATCAATGGTTTATTTCAAAATATATTGGAGACAATTCTAACTAATATTAAAAGAATACAGTGAGTTTACTATGATACTTATAGAGGTGTGGATGATATTTAAAAACTAATTCAAAATAGACAAGTTCCCATGTGTTGTGCAGGAATGGAAAATTTCTAAAACGTCTTCCTCGGTGGAGAAAAAATACATCCAAGATTTAACAGAAGGGAGATAAGAATTTCACATACCCTTCACACACCCTCATAATTGATTAAAAACCAAAATACTGAATTATTAAAATTTAAAAAATATTTAAAAAAAACCAAAATAAATCAGGAAAACAAACTAAAGGAGGAGAGGGCTCACACCAGATCAGCTTGCATCGGACCAGAGTCTCATGTTGAAGTCACGGGCCGGATCAGGCGAGAGGTGATTCCCACCAGAATAAATATACGACCAAAGGTTGGGTTGAGTGGGAGAAGTGTGTTGTTGTATGTCAATTTGTGCAAGAGAGGGTTCTTCTATATAGAGGATAGCATTCCTTGTGGTTGTAGGGTGTCCAGACAAGATGTTGGTCGATGCGTTGTAAAGGAAGGGGGTATGGGCTTTCTGGTCACCCTTTCACAATGGAAAAATAGGGGAGGGTGGATGTCGCACAACATGTAGGGGGTGGGGGTAGGTTTAGGGTTCAAAAAAAAGAAGAAATTATAATAAAAATAAAATTAATACTAATAAGAATCATACTAAAAATTATAAAAATAATACCAATAAAAAAATAATAATAATTATAAAAACAATAAAATTATTTTTAAAAAACGGTGGTAGTAATATTTCAAAAAATTAAAAATATTATTAATAATTGAATAATAAAAATATTAATAACACTTTTAATAAGAATAATATTATCATATAACGCAATAATATTATTATTTTAAGGTTTTAAACATTTAAATTATTTTATTTTCATAAAAAAAATATTTCCAACATCAGGAAATTGTACGTGCACCAGAGCCAACCACACTGTTACTGCCAACCTTGTTGTGCCCATATAGCAGCCCAAAATGCATAAAATTACCATATTTCAAAAATTTCAACCTGGTCCCAAAACCTACCTCTGTATAGAAGATATGATACTGAGAAAATTATATTAAAAGTGTGTCTGAGGTTAGGGTGTGGCAATTTTCCCCACCGTAGACAAGTTTTATCCATAAAAATTCCCCAAGCCTAAGGATAGCCCAACTCAGATGCATGCACTATCAAAACTGAGAGAATCTTAGGTCCTTAGGTTGAAATTTTACACTACAAGTCACACCTTATTGATTATGAAAAAACCACATCAAAAACTATTAAGAGAACAAGAGTGAGTTCTCCCCACAACATGGACTCAGCTAGTTTGAGAATTAAAACCTTATCTTAACACACAAGAGAGGGGGCCAATATGGGAACTCCAAACCAAAACAATCACTTAAATCCAATAAGATACAATAATGATGGAATGAAACATAAAAAAAGAGCTCAAACACAATTAAAAACATCAATTTTTACACAAGAAGTCACATCATCATATTATCTCCACTAAAACGAAACTATCTCATATAAGGCCAAACACAATTTTAAAAAAACAAGAATCATTAAAAGTAACACATAAAAACCATGATTTATTATATTAAAATAGAACATGTATGTCACACACTTACAATGAAATGATGAACTTATACAGACAGTAAAACATTAACATCATAGATATAATATTGAAATGGTTCAAAAGGTTCCAGTCCCAACACAAAACTCATACCCCGAACCATGTCTTCACACCCCTAGAAACTCATTACTATTCTAGTGCATCTAAAAAAGACTAGTGGATGGGGATAGGATGTATGATGCATCTCCTACTTCGCAATATAGAACTACCATCCTCAGATCATAATGTTCTTCTAAGGAGATATTTTCTGAAAAACATCTCTAGATGACCCAAACAACTGTAACGATTGAATGTATTTTGAGGGATGTGACATGATGGATTCAAGTATAGGAACTAACCACAATGGTGGCACAAAACCAAATAATATGATGAACTAGAATCTAGTACTAATTTAGATAACTCATTTGGAACATATCCATTTGGAATCCACTCCTCGCCAAATGGGGAACCTTCATGAACGAGGAGATTCACCAGATTACTACCCATCATTGTTCGGATGACCAAATCTACTAGAAATGATACATATACTATCTTGTCAAAAAATTTCCATAGGAGAGAGGAACCACCCCTTGATCTCTGGACAAAGACCTTGTTGAATAGATGATTATTCTTAAAATCCTATGAGTCTGTCTCTAGAGAATAGGAAACACGTTCCCTCAAATGGTCAATATATTCATTCACAATCTGTTGGCCTTTATTTAATATGTCTAAGATCATACATTTTATACTTTCTCACCACTTCATGTATGAACCGTCATATGAAGATGGATTTTTTGACATCCCATGTCATCTAACCATTCACTGACGGTGGGGTGAAAACCCCCTTCATCCAATGAAGGGCCCTTAAATAGTTCCAATAAAGTAGACACACTAACAAGTTCAGGATTTCTCAATAACATGAAGACACTCTCGGCCTCTTAATTCCACTCCACATCCTCTAGCAGAACTTGATCACCACGACGAATGGTCAACATTCATGAAGGGAAAAAACAAGGAATTACTCATTAAAAACATTGGAGCCCTTTTTGGGAGGAATTTTCTTAACAACATATAAAACAAAAAGCCAAAACCGATATCAATCTAAAGAAACATCAATGAATAAACCTTCATCTAAAAAAATATCCCTAAAACCAAACCCATCAACATACATAAATTGGGAAACATAGTTAAAAAATACCTTCCAAAACCACATTTCAAAAACAAGGACAAGCCATTAATGTGAAATACACGCCTAAGAAATCCCTTGAACCATTTCACATTTGTTAATTCACATCCATTAATATTTTCTAAAATGAACATTCTATACACACACCCCCACATGTGAAAATTTTTATAAAGAAGAACATTGGTCGCACTAAACCATTTTCTCACTAAATCTATTCAAGAGCCAAATTTTCAAACCAAAGAGAATTCAGTTTTATAACCCAATTTAAAATTTTAAAATGATTAGGATGACGAATTTTTATTTCAACACTATTATCATCTTAAAATCACACTTACACCGACCAAGCCCAATATAAGGCACATGATATAACATATTACTACAAGGTGGGGATAGATTCTATGCCTAACTTAGTGACATGGTAGTGGCACATGAACCAAGTATTTCAGAACATTATGAGTAAATTAAACCATTCACATGGACTTAACCTGGGTCACCACTCTATGTGGGGTCAAAATGTGACCATGGATCGCCACCGTTCTCACCCCTCAATCCAAAACAAAGACAAAAGACTCAAATCTTAGACAACCCCTATTAGTTCGAGGGTCAGTGTGAGTAGAATTATGTGAAGCTCTTCCCACACCTACTTCCCGAGTCCCAAAAGTCCTAATATAGACATACCATAAACCTCAAATTTCATGGGCCTGCTCTAATATCATTTTTTCACAATCCAACTCGTGTCGACCCTGAACCAGTCACCCGATATGTTCTTTAGTAAGGCCAATGTTCATTCCCAATACCTAGGTTCTGGAGACTAGTTGCGGGCATACAATCATATATATCCGAACAATTTAAGCCCAGAATAAAAAATGAGGACAAGATACATATATGGTACAAACTAAAAACACTGCAATCTAGCAACTAAATCTCATTAAATGAACAAAAAATTAAGTTACAATATATAACCAAAACAACTGAAAATCAAAATATGAAAAACTAAAACCCCTCAAGATGATATCCATGTTACTTATTCATCACCACAAACCTCAACATCAACCATTATCCAATAATGATCCACTAAACACGGAGAACCTTAGCTAAAGGAACCTATAACATGAATGATAAAAAGGTTTGTGCATCTAAATTCTTAGTAGGAATGCCAAGATAAACCATGTCATCAAGGTGTTTCATTTAACATCATAATCTATTATCACTAAACATAAATACAAAAATAGAAATAATTTTTCTATAATTTTAATAAAAAAACATAGTTTCTATTTTTAAAATCCAACACACACCACCTTCCATTTCAAAAATAAACTACCATTATATATATATAACCTTGACCAATATATATTATGAATGTGTTGAAAATAAATGCATAGGTTAAGCAGAATGATAAGTTTACAAAATACTAACAATAAAATAATGAAATTAACCATGTAGAATTGATAATATCCATAGGTGTTACTATGCATCCCTAGAAGAACCCTATACATACTCAGTTCAGAACCACAAACCAATATATGGTGAAGCCCCTTTGTCAATAAAAACCTAGCTTCCCATACCAGGAATCAATACCAATACATCCCTCCTAGCCTGTCTACAACTCCAAGATGGTTCTAACCTATCTAAATAGGGATATAAAGAAACTATCACTATATCTTCGAAATGATTCCCCAGAACCTATACTGGTAATAAAAACATGTAAGTATTTATGACCTTTCCTACCATCAGCGAGCTTGCCTGCCACGAACACGGAGGCCACTTATATGATAAACCATGAAAGGGAAATCGAAGATAGGTTTCCCCACTATAATTATATGTCTATTTTCATTCACATCAGAAAAATGGTTCCAATATGGCCTCTACACCATACAATAATATAAACAGTTTCACAAAACACATTGGATTCCAATTGGGAACACACACATACCAAATCCACTCCCTTTTTATAAAATAAAAATAACACCACTTTTGAGTTAGAAGTGCCAAATGGTCTATTATATTGACACAACTATGTGAATTTAGAAAACCAACCAACAAACACTAATTTTATATTTACTATACCAAATGGGCCCTTATTTTCCAAACACACTCCCAAAGACTTCACAACAACCAAATGAGAAATATGGTTTTTTAAATCACTCCAAAACGTGTTTCAGGGACCAACGTGCCAAATATTGAGGGTCACATTTAATTTTTTTTTTCTAGAAATCACTTAATGGGACCAACTTTTTTTAAAACTAAAATCCATTTAAAAACCCAAATTTAAGATGTGACACTATTTTACAAGTTACATCTTCATTTGAGGGAACACAAATGTTCACACCTAGTGAACCCAAGTATGTGCCAATATCTAATAGGACACCCCAACAACCAAGGATGATACTCAAACAATATATTTACAGAGACCACATTCACTTTCATAACAAACCCAAACTCACATGGAATCACCTTGAACCCATGATTTTCATTTCAAATATCATTTAATAAATAATTTCAAAAGTACAAAATTCATGCTTACATCATAATTCTATTAATTTATCAAGCCTAGAAAATAATTTTTTTAATTTGAATCACTTTAAAAAAAAAATTGGAAATCAATAAACATAACAAAAGAAAGTGAACTTCAGACAACATACATGATAAAAAGACCATTACAAAATAATTTAAAGGAGTTAAAACTATTTAACCTGTATAAACTCCATTCGACGGAGTCAACCATGAGTTCTGGATTGCAATTGAAAATTTATTCAAAGTTATATGCAATTTTATCCGAGGATTGAGCATATTCCTCTAATCTTGTTTTCTACTCATTGAAACCATGGATCAAAATATGATTCTCTTTTTCAATCCAAATAGTCAGTTCTTAATTTAAATCTACTTGAAACATTCTATTGAACATTATGTGAGCATATTAATCTAATATGACGATCTTAAATGATTCTTAAAGCATATATTTCATATAATTAATGATATTCATTTGTATTATTTTGTTTTTTCTCATCATAATTGTCTTCTCCATCTAGAAATTTCATGTCAAATTAAGTATCCACAACTTTTGGCCCCTTAGACATACTTATTTTACGATCAATGGGAAGAATATCCAATTTCATTAGAGTAATAATAAAAACTAAGGGTTTCATCTGAAAAAAGGATTCATTGTTAGCCGATATTTTAATTTGAAGATTGTGTAAGTTGGAGTATTCCTTTTGTGGCCTCAATATCTTTACTTTCATAATGAATGCATTAAAATAAAAAAGGATTTTTTAGATTCATCATTGAAGAGAGAAGATATTCTTCCTCTAATTCCATTTCTGTGCTCTGAGAAGATCTAGATTCAAGATCTGAATCGTTCTCAGCCCCCATCCCATCCATCCTATCTCCTTTGGGATTATTCAATTAATGTCCCTACTTATTTCCACATCCTCCTTCGAGTGAGGTATGATATTCAGATTCTAGCACCCCATATAAATTTTCACTTCCTATTCTTTAAATATTCTTAGTAGACATCATGAGGGATTTTCATTTAACGAAATTCATGTCTTGGTTGGGAAGAAAATCCCTTGATTGACCACTGAGCACAGTCAGACCATCTGAGTGAGAAGCATTCTAAGGACCTTCAGGTATGTCCTATATCAACTTTTCACCCTAGCTCATTGAGGTGAGTTTATTTCACGTTATATTCATAAGAAACCTGAGAACCATAATTATGCTTGTTACACACAAGGGGTTAACCCTCTACAAGAAAAATATTATTCCCAGTAATAGCCTCCATCTACCCTGAAGCCTTCGCATAAGTTGGATTCAATCCAGTCAATGATGTGCCACTTCAATGAAATATTTGGGGAGAATGCCCTATGTGGTAGCCAAAGGAACAATAATGGTTCCATGACAGATATACAAATGAATTATTGGGTATATATTAACCCCTGATTTCAATCTAGACAAAATCCAGAGGATGTTTTGAAATTTATACCTAAACAAAAATTCGGTGTTCTATGTGATTAAAATCCTCTTGTTTCCTAATATCTGCAACTAATAATATTCCCACATGATTACCTAACATCTAAAACATTGAAGGATTTTGGAAGGAGAGCGGAAAAACCTAGAAGGAAAACCAAAGTCATCATTTTCTATAGGTCTCCATTCAAGTTCATGTCGAATGACCAACAAAGAATATAGAAAAAAAAAAAATTGTTGATATATCACAAGCTGCTGGACCACGTAAAAGCTAAATTATCATTAGAGGAGAATCAAATCATGATTTTTTGATAGTCAAGAAAACCCACCACCAGGAAATGATGATGGACCAACTGAGTGTTGAAAAATATATCAACAACATCCACTAAAGTCCTATACTGACTAATATGAGTAAACAAAGTGAGGTTGTGCAGGGAAGAAGCTTCTAAGAACATTGTGATCGAAATCAGAAGTGAAGGGGTCAAGTAGTGAAACTAGGATCTTTTAGGGCAAAAGAAATACCTAATAAACTAGGGGAAACCCTGGAATTGTGAATCCAGAGAATTGAAAGGAAACTTCATCAAGAGAAGGTGTATAAATATATTGCTTCCCACCCCTACAGGGAGGGGAGGGGCCAACTAGTCATCTAGTACAGGTGAAAGCTTAGCGGACCCATGGTAGACGTGGGAAAAACACATTTTTCAATCAATTTCATATTGAAATTCTATTTAAAAATACATTTCATATTCAAACACATTAAAAACTACACTATCACATTTCAAAACATAACATGCACCAGTTTCAAAACCAAATGATCTATTTATAAAAACTAAAAAATTACATTATATTGGTTTTCAATAGAAATTCACTCAATTTCATATAAACATTCCACCAAAAATAAATCAAACTCATGTTAAATTATCTTAAAAACAATGTTTTCACCAAACTATTTAATTATAAACATGATAAATTAGTTATACAGATAATTAATTTATCATATAATTTTTATACACATAACCAATGAAACATTATTAACAAATTATTTCAAAGGATATTCTTAACAATTATAACTAATATATAACACTACAATGAGTAAACTACGATACATCTGGAGGTAAGAATGAAATTTAAAAATTAAATCAATATACAGAAGTTCATATGGGTGGGCCCGATGGGAAAAATTATGAAACACCTACTTCAGAGGTGTGTGAATGCAACTGCACATCAACATAAGGGAGAAAATAACATCAAAGACCCATCACACATTTTAAAAAATGAAAAGACACCCCGACATACCCAATGATTTGGGTTTGGAAATAATGAATAAAAGACCACAAAACATGAAAGGAAAACATACCATAACACGAGAGGGTTTTAACTGAATAATCTCACATTAGATAAGGGGATCATCCCAGAGCCGCACATCAGAGCAGGCCAGAGTGAATTCACAAAATAAAGGATATGAGGTCCATGGTCAGGTTCGGCCTGAGAGGGGCATTATCACAGGTTGGGCTGAGTAGGAGAGGGTGTAGCTGGATAAAGGAGGGAACACTGTGAGGTGGTAGGGTGACCAGACGTTAAGCTTCCCAAAGGATTGATGAAGAAGGGGGGATCTGGGCAGGTTGGTCACACTCACATAGGGGGAAACTAGGTGGAGTGGGATATCATGTAGCATGTAAGGGGAAGGGGAGGGGGAGGTTTAGGGTTCTAATAATGAATTAATATTTATAATAATAATAATAATAATAATAACACTAAAAATAATATTAAAAATACCAATAATATAAAAATGAAAAATCAAAAAAATATTATTCTTTGAAAAAATAATAATAGTAGTGAAATTTTAAAATAATAATAATATTAAATACAATTGGATAACAAAAAATTTATAAAATATTTTATATTAATAATATTATCATCTACCACAACAATATGATTACTATTATGATTTAAAATTTTACATTATTTTATTTTCATATTTATTTATTTATTTTAAACTTCATAAAACCATATGTGATGCTTACCCGATTGCATGGTTACCGAAAACCTTATGGTTCTCATCAAATTGTCCGAAAACCATCCAATTTTCTATGTTTCATAAATTTTAACCATGGCCCCAAACCCAACGATTTCCTAATGATGCAAAACCGAGAAAAGAATAAATTGGAAGTGTGTCTCTAGTCGGGGTGTGAAATTTTCAATCCATGTAACATTTGATGCTTGAAGTCATTGTATAACACCCCGACCCCAGTTACCTAGAGTCGGTGCATTATTACATAACATTGGCATGATCACAAAAGATCAAGTCTCGAAATACCTATTAGTTTACTAGCCTTTTAAACACTAGATACATTCATAATGTTGACATTACATCATAATGTGAAAACTATAAAAACATCTTGTCTCCATAGACCACACTCATATCCCCTCATACTATCTCTACAAGTCATTCATAAAATACATCTTCACACCCTGAGAAAAATAAAACATAGAAAGGGGTGAGCTCAAATTCCCAGTAAAAATAACCATATAGCGGAAACATTCAAAAATAAGAATAAATATTTATGGCCATGTATAACTAAAAAAAATCCCTTTAAACTTTAACTTCAATATAATATGGAATAAATAAAATGAAATAATTACATTTACTTATTCAAATGGACATTCTACTAATTGAATAATCACATTCAATATCAATTACCACATTCATAATGATGGAATGCATAATGTTAGACTATCATAACCATATATTCAAGGCCTTGTGACAAAAATACAATTATGTTTTTGTCATGGACTTTTTCCAAGACACTAGTTTGTCTCATGAGACCTACCGATGCATCGAGGATCTATAGCAGGCTCCACCCTTCACTTACTAAGTCCAGTGAATTCCTTATATGAACATGTTTATACATAACATAAACATTCGTATTAAAATTAACATATGAAATGTCAATAATTTCTCCATAAACCATGATGGTATAAAAATAACACATCTACAGTCAAACATATCAAAAAACCTTCAATACTATATTGAATTTTTGTATCATAATAAATCAACTTCAAATAATCTTAAAATCCATTAAAGGATGTTGACATATATGAAATCCAATCAATTTGAGAGAATTATCTCTTTTTTAAAAAACATTTAAAAGTCACATAATTATAAAATAATGAATTTTCATTAAAAATATTATTATTATCTTTTAAGGGAAGCTTCAATGATTTTATAATGGTGGAAAATAGCCGCACCCATTGTATATGTTAAAAAATAAATTCATACCTTAATTTTTTCAAAAGGTTAAACAGGACCTTGTTCGGAAAATGGCGGAAATATTCCTTTATAAACATATTATAAAAAGTAAAAAATGTATAAATTAATTTAACCTATAGTCTGTAAACTAGTAAGAAATATTTGAAATACATTTTTAAGAAACATGTATGTGGATGATAAAGAGTTCCCTGTAGATAATTACGTATAAACAACCTAGGATAATAAAGAGATTGTGAAATATACCCTTACCTTGTACTTTTCGTTGGTCGATGGTATGTTAACCTCCTGTATAATGGTGAAATAATTGTTATTAAATTATACAAGAATCATATACATTAATATGATATCATATATGATCTTTTAACATTGCTTTGTTAATAATATATTAGTATTATTGTCGTTTCGGGTGTTAACTTACTCGTTTTGTTTTATATGTGTGTTACATAAGCCATGTTTTTTATGGATAGGATGTATCTTATTCATATCCAAAATGATATAAAGTCCTTTAATTTTTCTTTAATCCTCAAATGAGAATTAATATTGAATTGATACAATGGGGGATGAATCTCATCGCTTTCGTGGAGACAGTAGTCCATACATACGCATGAGCGACAATATCATTATTTTGATATTAAAATCGTATATAATTGGATGTTATATCATATATACATAATAATATAATGTTATATTTATTATTTACTTAAATTACACTTCATTATCATACCCATCCAAATAATAATGTTTTGAATAACAATTACACCACGACGTGGAGACGGTAAGTCGTACGTACGCACATATGGTGACATGTCATTAAAAGGATGGATAGAATACTGAATATGGTTGTACCATATTTATACAAACATCACAGTATATATAAGATACTGGATTTATTATTTGATAATGGAAATAACAAAGAAAGAATATGTGGAAGAAGAAACGAACTCGAAAGGGGGTGGTGAAAACATTACATCTTCTTCAGGTTCTTCCATTTGATTTGATCAAAAGGGCTCTTTATGTTGGATTTATGATCAAACTAAGGCCTATAGTTTGATGTGAGGGAAGTTTAGAGGATAATTGGGTAGGGTTTGGATGAAAAAAAGTCATTGAATATGTGAATTAGAGATAAGGGGGAGTCCCCATTTATAAGAGGGGTGTGGGGAACCTTAGGAAAAACATAAAATATTATTTTATAATAAATTAATATTCGGTTTATAATGCCTATAAAGTGAATTATTTGGTGGATAATGTGGGGATGGGTCGAAAACCTTTCAACCAATAGACTTTGGATAGGTTTGGGTCACTATATTAACCTTATCATTTATATTTAACTCTTAGTTAAATAGTTTGACATTTACCATGTTTCTTTGTATTTTTATATTATATAGTTAATAAACATACTATATACTTCCAAAAGACCCCCAAGTGGTCCACTAATGATACACCTATAATTATATAAGCCTTTTAGCCGATCCTTAGATTTTTAGGAATAGAATATCAGTTAATATTGTAATATTTGTTATAAAAAATCCTTTATGTCAATTTTGACAATATTTAATAATTGATATTTTTTAAAGTCTTAACTACTTTATTAATTAAAAAACCATTAATGTAATCCTAACATGTCAAATTATCCTATAAAATTATTTAAATTCATAAAAAGTCTCAAATTACATTTATTTGGATATTTATATTATCAATTATTTTAAGATTTAATTAATTAGGTAATTAGTACATTACTATTGTGTCATAAATAAATTAAATTATATAATGTCTATAAATTATAAATAAAATAAAATTAAGTATGAAATATTTTTGGATTTATATTTAATATTTATAATAGAATTTATCTTATGTATAATCCTATATTAAAATTGTTTACTTATTAAACTTTGATTTTAACTCTTTTAACACTTATTTGAATAAAAAAATAATAAATTTCCTAATCTTACCCAAGTGGACCAAAGAGGTTCATATTTTAATCTGAAGGTTTTTTTTGGTCGATTTATACTTATCCAATAAAATTAGCACATGCGTTAGGGTAACAATAAAATCATTTTTACCCTTAATTACCCTATTTACTTTTAACCGTGGTAAATAAAAGTAATAAGTTACTATTAACTAAAAAATTATTTTCATCTTATTGAACCACATTTTACTCTTTTATATTAACTGAGTCTCTCGGATTTTCTAAATTCCACTCACAGAAGCGGTAAAATTATGTTATATGTGAATTTATAAATTCTCTTAGGAGGTGGGTAAAAGACGTTGAAAAGTTCAATGAAATTTTTATATATATATAATTAATATAAATTGAATCCAATGAATTACGTTGAAAATATATAGGTATTATGTATCTATTTTGACATAAAATAAATTTAAATAAAATAAATAATTTTTTAAATAAAAAGTCGGTTTTAACTAACACCTCAGTGTTTTTCAGTATTCATCAAATATTGAATGTTTTTTGAAAAATACCAAAAATTCCCCCTACGCTAATTTCGATATTCCAAATCCAAAATTGAAGTAAATTGTGAAAAATAATATATATAAAATTTAAAAAATTGGTTATTAATATTTCTAGTGGCTAGTTTGATTGGTTGTGGTGTATTAGAACTCGAAGTTGCGTACACCAGATGCTAGTGTATTTTTCAAAGAGAAGCGTACCGTGGAAGCTTGGGGTGTTACATTATCCTCTCATTAAAATAATTTTGTCCTTGAAATTTCTAGAATACTACCCCATTAAAAGACCCGAGTGGTTGTTCATCATATGTTCCTCAGGTTCCCACGTTACCTCTTGCATCTTATGGTTTGTCCATAGAACTTTTACCAGATGATTCGTCCAGTTTCTCAGCACTTGTTCTATTGTATCAAGAATCTTGACAGGCTCTTCGCAATAAGACAGATCCGGTTCTAGTTCTAATTACTCATTGGTGAGTATATGAGTTGATTCAGGAATGTATTTTCTCAATAGTGATATGTGAAACAAATCATGAATTTGGAGTGATTTGACAGCATTGCCAAACGATAAGCTACAACCCCAATTTGTTCTAGAATTTTGAAAGTTCTAATGTACCTCGGACACAATTTACCATTCTTACCAAAACGTATAACTCCCTTCAATGAAGATACCTTCAAGAAAACATAATCTCATACCTGAAATTACAAATCCTTCCTTCGGTTATCTTCATAGCTCTTCTTACTACATTGAGCTGCATCGATTCAGTTTTGGATTACCTTAACCTTTTCCATCGTTTCGTCCACCATTTCTGGGCCTAAAATTTTTCTGTCAACAACATCATCTGAACAAGTTGGTGTGAGACATCTCTTTCTATATAATGCTCTATACAGTGCCATCTGAATACTCGAATAGATGCTATTGTTAGAAATAAATTCTACCAGAGGTAAATATTGATCCCACAAACCCTAAAAGTCAAGTGAGAAGGTTCTCACCATGTCATCTAAGGATTGAATAGTCCGTTCTGATTTTCCATCTATTTGAGGGTGGTAGGTAGAGCTCAAATGAAGTTCAGTATCCAAGGAATTATGAAGACTCTTCCATATTCTTGAAGTAAAATGAGGATCATGATCAGAAAGAATCGATAGGGGTACTCCATGAAGTATCACAACTTCATTAATATATATTCTTTCTAGACAATCAAGTGGTTGATCTTCTCTTACATCATGAAAATGTGCTGACTTGGTAAGATGATAAAAAATGACCCATATTTCATCGTTCCTTCTAGGAGTCTTTGGTAGCCCCATGAAAAAGTCCATCATGATATTTTCTCATTTCCACTCAAGTATGGGAAGAGGTTGCATGACTCCTCCAGGCTATTGCCTTCCAGATTTCACTTGTTGAAAAACCATACATCTTGAAACAAAATCCGCAATCTTCCTCTTTATGTTGTCCCGCCAAAAATGTTCCTTCAAATCTCTATACATCTTGGTCCTCCCAGGGTGTATAGATAAATTTGAACTATCAGAATCGTCCAAAAATTCCCTTTTTTGATCAGGTATATCGGGAACACAAAGTCTCTTCCCAAATTTCAAAATTCCATCTTTATATACAAATTCAATCAATCTGACATCATTCACAATGGAAATCTTATTTTGAAACTAATCATCATCGGTCTGAGAACTCGTTATCCTTTCTAGTAAAGATGGTTTCGAAACCATTTGAAAAAGTATTAATGTTTCACCTTCCAGGGTGAATCCCATATCCATATTTAATAGATCTGTGAAAATAGGATCCTTCTCAACTCCCATCTTGTTCAAAACTCCATGATCCTTTCTGCTTAAAGCATCTGCCACATTATTATCCTTCCCTGGGTTGTAGTGTATACTGCAATCATAATCCTTGAGTAGTTCAAGCCATCTACTTTGCCTCATGTTGAGATCTTTTTGTGAGAAAATATACTTCAAAATCTTTTGATCAGTAAAAATCTCACACTTTTCACCCTATAGATAGTGTATCGATATCTTAAATAAAAATATTATAGCACTAAACTCAAGATCATGAGTGGGATATTTTTTCTCATGAATTTTTAGTTTTTGTGATGCATAAGCAATAACCCTATCATTATGCATAAGGACACAACCAAGTGCTTCCTTTGAAGCATCACAATAAATAAAAAACCCATCATTCCACTATTGTAGAGTCAATATTGGAGAATTGAATAATCTTCTATTCTGTTCTTGAAACAGTTTTCACACTCTTTTTTCCAAAAAACATTAACCCCTTTACGTGTGAGCTTTGTTAATGGGTTAGCCAATCGGGCAAAATTCTGGACAAAACATCGATAATAACCTGTTAACCAATAAAACTGCATACCTCAGTTATACTCCTCGGTGATGACCATTCATGGATTGCTCTTGTCTTAGAAGGAACGACGCAGATTCCATCATTGGAGACAATATGTCCAAGAAAAGAAATCTCATGAATCCAGAATTCACACTTGTTAAAATTCCCATATAATTCATGTCTTCTAAGAGTCCTTAGGATAATGCGCAAGTGATTTTCATGACCTTCTTAAATTTTGGAGTATACCAAGATATCATCAATAAGTAACACTACAATATCATCGAGATATTCCTTGAAAACTCTGTTCATTAGATCCATGAAAACATAGGGTGTATTAGTCAGCCCAAAAGGCATTACTGTAAACTCGTAATGCACATACCTAGTTCAAATTGCTATTTTTTGAATGTCTACCTTCTTCACACACAACTGATGATATCCAGATCATAGGTCAATCTTTGAAAATTATTGAGCTCAATGCAGTTTGTAAAATAAATCATCAATACGAGGTAGGTGATACATTTTCTTTATTGTTATAGCATCGATCTCCCTATAGTCGATACATATCCTCATAGATCCATATTTCTTCTTAACAAAAAAGATAGGGGCTCCCCATAGAGAAAAAATAGGGTGAATTAATCCCATATTACTCAATTACTCTAGTTGTTTCTTTAGTTCAAGAAATTCAACATTGGCCATTCTATAAGGGGACTTCGATATAGGCATTGAACCATGAATTAAATAAATGGAAAACTCCATTTATGGTTCTGGAGGATTTCTAGGGAAATCTTCTGGAAACACATCTACATATTCTTTCACAATAGGTACATCCTCTATTTGAACATTCTTTTCCTCACCCATAGTTATTTCATTCTCTTCCTCACTGATAATTGAATTTAGTTGAGCTATTGGGGGTAGATCTAGATATGAACAAGGTGGTGATGATTCCACTCTGATGATAAGGTGTTCCATATCATCATCATCATAAAAAATCGTAACCTCCTTCTTCTTACAATAAATATCCACATCGTGGCCGTAAATCCAATCCATACCGAGGATTATATAAAACTCAATCATAGGTATGATGATGAGATCAGCAGAGAAAAAACATTTATATGCTCTAATGGGGACCGATTCACAAACATTTGTTGCAATGACACTTCCCTTAAGAGTTTTTACTGACAACTCCTTTGTTAAATAAAATTGGAAATATCTAGTTTTCTTAGAAAACTAGGAATATAAGAAGAAATGTGATGATCCAAAATCAAATAATACATTTTCTAAACTTGAGGAAACCATTAAATTACCTACCACCACGTCATTTAGAGATTCTACCTCCGCAGTTGTGGTACCATAAGCTTGGCCTTGATCCCTTGCCCTTTTCTTAGGAAAGTTACCATGATGCTTAGATCATTTATTTTAATAATTTCCCATCTCCCTACAATTGTATCATTGAACATCGGTATCTTCTTTCTTCCCTTTGAAATCACGAGGTTGGTGGCCTTTTTCACCACACTTGTAACAGACTCCCATTCCCATAATGAATGTACCAGGGTATTTCTTCCCACATTTAATATAGGACGGATGTTCAAATTTTTCTTTTCCTCCCCTTATTTCCATTTCCAGAGTGATCAGCAGATCTCTTCTTCTTTTTCTTTTCTTTAAAGTCGTAAGAATTAGGGAATTATTTTTCTGTCTTGATAGCACATGATAACATATCTTCATAAGAAGAGATGGATTGTGAGAGTAATTATCAATGGAGAAATGGTTTTAAACCATCGAAGAAACAATCAATCGTACTCCTTGGGTTACGTATATGATCTGCAGCATGCCTTGCTAACATTATAATGATAGACTCATACCTTGAAACATTCTCATCCTCCTTTGGCCTCAGACTCATAAATTGTCTTTCAATATCTACTCGATGGTCATGAGAAAATTACTTTTCTACGAAAATACCATTAAACCCCATTCATTCTATATTTTGTTACTTCATCATATTCCGTCGTGTTTTGAATCAATGAAAACCATTGATCAGCATCTACAGTGAGGCGGTAAACTTCCATGAGAACTTCTTCCCTTTCGCTACTCCCCAAGGTGTGGAATATTCTCTCTAATTTTTTTTCCATTTCTCAACTACTAGTGGATTTTTACACCCATTGAATAATGGTGGTTGTTGCCTCATTAATCGATCTAACATTTAACCTCCATGCTGCGGATCAGGGTGCTCCATATGGGTAATGTTATTATTCATAACCTGGGCGAGTTGTCCCAGTATTGTGATTAGCTGATCAGCCCCAGTTGCATCACCAGATCCACTATAATTATCTTCAGTAGGAGGGAAATCCATACATGGAGTGTGTGCATTGATACAGTTTCCATTCCTTCTACTAATCTCCATTTGTAAACAATGGAATACACTAGATTTGTTTATGAATCGCAATACATAAATCCAAACTTTTAAAACACTTAACTTAAATTGAACAGTTTATAGATATAATCCATAATAATAAAAATGTTTTCTTTGAGGAAGTATATCCTCTTAAACCATTCATAATGGTCTGTAAATAAAATGAAAATTATCCAAAGAATATCCCTCAGGAGTGTCGTAACCAAGAGTGCAGCAAGGCCCGTTGTCGTGCACCAGTTCCCGTTTGAGTCTAGCTCAAAGCGGTGTTTTCATGTTTAACCCCTTGGTACATCTGTCCCAGAGCCGTCTCAACCTGATCATATCCCAACATGGATGTATTTCTAGAAAAAGTCACAAAATATTTACAATACCAAAAATATAGGAAATTCTTCTATTCTAATCCTTAAATTCTATCTTAGGGTTATGTTCTTTAATCAGAGTTTATACAAATCCAGCTTCCAAGATTTGTACTAAACTTCCTCTGATACCAATTAAAATTCCCCGACCCCAGTTACCCAGGGTCGGAGAATTATTACATAACATTGGAACGATCCCAAAAGATCTAGTCTCTAAAGACCAATTAGTTTAGTAGACTTGGAAACAATAGATATATTCATAAAGATTGCATTACATCATAATTTGAAACTACAACATAATCTTTTCTCCATAGATCACCCTCAAATCCCCTAATACTTTCCCTGCAGGTCATTCATAAAATACTACTTCCCATCTTGGAAAAAATAAATCATAAAAAGGGGTGAGCACAGATGCCCAGTAAGGATAAAAATATAGCAGATACTTTCATAAATATGCATAAACATTTAAGGCAATGAATAACAAAAAAAATCGTTTTAAACGTGAACTTAAGAATAATATGGAAGAAATAAACTGAAATAATTCCATTTACTTATTCACATGGATATTCTACTAATTGAATAATCACATGAAATATCAAAAACAACTTTCATAATGATAGAATACATAATTTCAGACTATCATAACCACATAGTCAAGGCCTTGTGACAAGAATACAAATAAGTTTTTGTCAAGGCCTTGGTCCAATACACTGGTTTGTCTCATGAGACCTATCGATGCATTGAGGAGCTATAGTGGGCTCCACTCGTCACTTACTAAGTCCAATGCATTCCTCATATGAACATGTTTAAACATAACAAAAACATTCGTATTAAAAATAGCATATGAAATGTCAATAATTTCTCCATAAACCATGAATGGAATAAAAATAACACATCTATAGTAAAACATATCTCAAAACCTTCAATACTATATGGAAGTTAAGTATAATAATTAATCAACTTTAAATAAGCTTAAAATCCATCAAAGGATGTCGACATAGATTAAATCAAAACTATTTGAGAGAAATATCACTTTTTTGAAATAACTTAAAAGTCACATAATTATAAAATAAATCATTTACTTTGAAAATATTATTATAATCTTGTAATTAATGCTTCGATGATTTTATGATGGTGGAAAATAACCACACTCGTCGTATAAGTTAAAAAAGACATTCTTAACATAATTTTGTCAAAAATGTTAAAAAGGACCTTGTTTGGAAAACAATGGAAAAATTCCTTTATAAACATATTATAAAAAGTAAACCAAGGCTATAAAGGACTTTAACCCATAGTTTTTAAAATATTAAGAATTATTTGAAATACATTTTTAAGAAACATGGATGTGGATGATAAATAGGTCCTAGTAGATAATTACGTATAAACAACCTCGGATAATAATGAGATTGTGAAATAAACCCTTACCGTGTACGTTTCCATTGTATATGGCAATTTAAACTACATTATAATGGTGAAATAATTGTTATTAAATTATACCATAATCATATACAATAATATGATATCACATATGATCTTTTAACATGTCTTTGTTAATAATATCTTAGTACTATGTTTGTTTTGGTTGTTAACTTACTCGTTTTATTTTATCGGTTTTGTTACAGAAGCCATGTTTTTTATGGATAGGTTGTATGTTATTAATATCAAAAAATTATATCAAGTCCTTAAAATTTGTTTTTAATCATAAAATGAGAATTAGTCTTGAATGGATACGATGACGAATGAATCTCATCGCTTTCATGGAGATGATAGTCCATACGTACGCATGAGCGACAATATCATGCTTTTGATATTAAAATTGTATATAATTGGATTTAATATCGTATATAAAGAATCATTATAATGTTATATTTTTTATTTAATTCAATTAAACATCATTATCATACCCATCCAAAAAATAATGTTTTGAATAACAATTACACCAGGACATGGAGCCGGTAAGCAGTACGTACGCACGTATGGTGAAATGTCATTCAAAGGATAGATAGAATAATGAAAATGGTTGTACCATATAAATAATAATATCATAGTATATAGATGATACTGGAGTTATTATTTTAGAATGGAAAAAATAATGAAAGAATAAGTGGAAGAAGAATGGAACTTGAATGAGGGTGGGGAAAACATTATCGCTTCTTCAGGTTCTTCCTTTTGATTTTATCAGAAGGGATCTTTAAGTTGGATTTAAGAACAAATTAAGTCTTCTATATTAAAGGGAGGTAAGTTGAGAGGATATTTGTTCAGGGGGTGTCCGAGCCAAAATTCATTGAAAATGTGAATTAGAGAGAAGGGGGAGTTCCCGTTTATAAGAGGGGTGAGGGGCACCTTAGAAAAAACATAAAATATTATTTTACAATTAATTCATATTCAGTTTATAATGCCTCCAAAGTGACTTATTTCTAGGATAAGGTGGGGATGGGTCCAAATCCTTTCAACCAATAGATTTTAGATCATTTTTTGTCACTATATTAACCTTATCATTTATATTTAACTCTTAGTAAAATAGTTTGACATTTACCATGTCTATTTTTATTTTTATATTATATAGTTAATAAACACACTATATTTTTCCAAGTGACACCCAAGTGGTCCATTAATAATACAGTTATCATAATATAAGTCTTTTATCTAATCTTTATATTTTTAGGAACAGAATGTCAATTAATAAATAATATTTGTTTTAAAAACTCTTTTATGTCAATTTGGACACTATTTAATAATTGATGTTTTTTAAAGTCTTAACAACTTTATTAATTAAAAATAATTCATTTAAGTAATCCTAACATTTCATAATAACCTATAAAATTAGTTAAAGTCATAAAAACCCTCAAATTAAATTTATTTAATACTTATAATATCAATTATTTTAATATTTCATTAATTAGGTAATTACTCTATCAACATTGGGTCATAAATAAATTAAATTATTTATTGTCTAAAAATTATAAATAAAATACCATTATGTAGGAAATCGTTTTATCTTTATAATGAATATTTATAATATAATTTATCTTATGTATAGCCCTATATTAAAAATGTTTTAGTTATCAAACAATGATTTTAACTCTTTTACCTCTTCTTTGAATTAAATAATAATAAATGTTCTAATCTAACTCAAGTGGACCAAAGAGATTTATATTTTATTCCTAAGGTTTTTTGGTCGAATTATAGTTATCCGATAGAATTATGACATGTGTTTACGTAATAATAATAATATCATTTTTACCCTTAATTACCCTATTTACTTTTAACCGTGGTAAATCAAACTAAATAGTTACTATTTAGCAAAAAATTATTTTTATCTTATTGAACAACATTTTAATTATTTATATTAACTGTGTATCTCGTATTTTGGAAATTAACTCCCAGAAGAGGTAAAATTAGGTTTTATGTGAAATTGCAAATTCTCCTAAGAGGTTGGTAAAAGACGGTGAAAAGTTCAATTAAATTTCTATATATTAAAAATTAATATAAATTGACTCCAATGAATTAAATTGAACTTATATAGGTAGTATGTAACTATTTTGGCCTAAAATAAATTTAAATAAAATAAATAATTATTTAAATATAAAGTCGGTTTTAACTAATAACTCAGTGTTCTTCAATATTCATCGAAAAATTGAATGTTTTCTGAAAAATACCAAAAATTCTCCCTAGGATAATTTTGATATTTTGAATACAAAAATGAAGTTCATTTTGAAAAATAATATTTATAAAATTTCAAAAAGTGGGTATTAATATTCATAATGGCTAGTTTGATTATTTTTGGTGTATTAGAACTCGAAGTTGCGTACAACACACGATACTGTATTATTCAAAGAGAAGTGTACCGTGGAAGCTTCTAGTGTTACACATTGCATCTTGATATGTTACATGAATATCCATATTGTAAATTTTCATTCATTAATGTATTATGGAATCCATCTTTATCATGAATTATCATTCTAAAAAAAGCTAAAATATACATTCCATTCTCATTTATCCACAAACCAGGATTTATATAAATTGACAATAAATACTTACTAGTAGTAAGGTGATCCTCTGATTTAACTAGATCATTAAACACTATAAAAATTAAATTATCATTGTTTTTATTCTCAATATTCATTATGTCAAGATTATGACATATCAAATTAAAATCACAATAAGTATGTTTTAAAAATATACTCTTTTTCATCCGTTTTTGTGTTCTACCTTATTAGGATAAGGTACCTTGTACCCCTTTCCCCTTATTTAATCACGTGCCATTATCCAAAATTTTTAGTGACATTAATTAATTTTCCATAAATTTGTGCACCATATAACACCTATGGTGAATTTATAATTT
Organism: Viscum album; assembly: GCA_963277665.1. Lineage (NCBI taxonomy): Eukaryota > Viridiplantae > Streptophyta > Magnoliopsida > Santalales > Viscaceae > Viscum > Viscum album. The sequence goes on along the minus strand of OY728126.1, from coordinate 1,386,497,925 downwards.
CAATATATCCATTGAATCATGTGTTGTTAATATCACAACCCATCCCCTATGGTTAGTGCCATGACTACCCCAAGCCCACATCCCGAAGGCCAGGGGATGACGACTAGTGCTGAGGGCATCATCCTACAAGTGGGATCCATATTCCTATGTACTTATACACACACACACCCACACACCCAAAAACATCCCAACACACTGGTAGGGGGAAACTACTACCACTAATACTAGTTTGAGTGAGGGAAAAACTAAAAGTAAGTGGTCTAGAATATAAACCCAACAAATATCTGTAAAAAAAGTACAAAAAACTCTGATGTCCATCCATATAAAATCCCCTCCTAACTGTGATGGTAGTGAAGCAACTGGAATCTAATGTAATATGTCATGTTTTCTCAGTCCTACTTGGCCCCATATAGTCCTAGGCCACCATGTCAACCACTGAAGCATCCTTCAGTCCCGTCTCCCTGAGAACCCATTTTGGAATATCATTCGGCTACACTAAACACAACACATGATGGTGAATCCCATGAAAAAGATAGTGACATAGTACTAATTAGGGAGCAGAAAACAAAAAGGAAAGACCACACAAAAATTCTAAAATTAAAGCACAAAACAAAATATAGCTCAGACCAGATATATTCTAGGGAAGTAACAATAACATCATCAGTCAGATCATCAAACACGTTGGATGCTGGAGAACCCCTCCTCTAGGGAGTAGAGTGGGCCTTCCAAGTCAGGAAGAGGTTCTTCCCACTGTCCTTGAACTACTTAGTTACTCCTCCCCCATCTCATACTGTGGACCTTCCATGTCACAAAGAGTTGTTTCCCACTAGTCACGGACAACTGAGATACTCATTTTAATCGTGTACCATGCTCTTGAAAAGTCACAGAGCGGTGCTTCCCACTGTGGGCCTACCAAATCCTAGAGAGGTGCTTTTAACTAGGTCAAAATTTAGTAGTATACTGATCTCATCAAGTCATAACGTATTGTACGTAGTGATCTTGAGAGAAAAACCCCTCATGCCATTTCTCACATATCAACAATCACAAAAGTCTGCACAGATTCTGTCAAAATATACTCATCATCGAGAGGGTCCCAACCCCACAAACATATCATATTTAAGATATGAAATTTTCATGAAACAAATATTTTCGTCACTAGGTGACAGATTACGATGGGACCCGGTCTGACCCAGTCAGAACAACCGGAACTAGCTGGCTCGGGGATCCCAAATACCCTAGTTCACTAAGTAAAACTCAATCCGACTTGGTGTGGGTCGACGTTGGTACGGTCTGGCCTGGCCAGTGAGGTTGACCTAATAGGCCTTGTTTGACCAAACCCGGCTGGCTGAGGGTCCTCCCCGTCGAGTAGCCCAGTGACCCGGTCTTGTCCAACCAATCTCGAAGGGGAAAATTGTCTGGTAATTTAGCGTGGGTGTGGAATGACCCATTGTCAGATCATTCCGCCAGCTGGGGATCGACCTCAAGGTGAGGCCTATGTGAGCTCCGGGGACGTGGAAGATAGATGTGTCCCCCCCCCCTATCTGAACATAACTCACAAGAGGCGAGCCACTCCTCCTGTGAAATGCATGACTGGCACCATGTCCAACTCATGTTGCGGTCAACGGGTCATGACCTCCTTCCTTCCCTGCAGATGCACGAGGTTCCTCATCTAGCCTTGGTCAAGGACCGAGACTCCCAATTAATCTGGATGGCATAGACGTGGGTGATCCATCCACGAGGCGCCCCTCCAGGCACCGCGTCCTATTACGCGCTACCGTAGCTGATGAGCCGCGGTCTCCCGATCCACACTGACCTCTTGGTCAAGATGGCCCCTCCATGTGGATGGTGAGGCCTGAGACTGCCAGCACGCCGAAGTAATTTTTAGTGGACCACCAAAATGGTTCAAGTGGTCCTTCCATCATGCCATTTGTGTCTGTGGCCACCGGGGAGCTCCACTTTCACCAAAAGGATCCCATACCTTTCTTGACTCCATTTACTGGGTAGGAACACCAATAAAACATATGAAGATGTGCTTGGTCTTTCTTCATGTTGAAATGAGGCCTCTATGTATGAGGTTTAAAGAAGGGGGAGTTTTGAGAGTTTCTATTTAATTATTCCGTTCCAGGATTTGGACCCCAAATAAAATAACCCCATGAGTAAAACACCATCCTTCATAATGCACGAATCATGAATAAACATGTCTGTGGGTTGATTATTGTTCTTCATTATTAAAAAAGAGTATATATGAACATCAAATCGAAAACCACTACCACTTTGGAAGTCCGATGTCGCAACATTATTCCTTGAGGGATTATTAAGTTGACGTTGTTCCAGGCTTCGTTCTTCAAAAGGCGTTGAAGATGATAATGTTCTTCCAGCATTCATCATTCTTCACTGGGGTAGAATTCTATTAGATGTTTTCCAGATAATCCTCCAAATTTTTATTCCTTATTTTCCAAGCGCATAGACATATAAATAAGAGCATGTCACCATGTTTCCATTATGTTATGATGTCGTGTTGTTACAATGTTTTATTTAAGAAACAACATCATTGTTGCACATCATTAGAGCATCGTTACACTACAGATTAACCAACCATTATTGATCTTAATTATTTTGCATTGTCACTACCTCATTGTAGCCCTGCAGTGTCATCATCTTCTACTCAATGCTGAGAAATAATATAAAACAATTATTGAAAATTATTTTATTATTTTTATTGAAAGGTTCAAAAAATATCTTTTTGGATCATCCCTTTCTATCCGAAGTTATGTAAATTCTTCACAAATACGAGTATTCTAAATTCGACTGTGCCCTCATATTTTAAATCTAAGGACCGGTTCAAAAGATAGAAAATTACACTTGCACGTTTACTAAACATACCATAAAAAAAGTAAAAAAAAATTAACTTTCACCCTCAACCCACACCAGTCACAGTTAGGATCTAACTAAGAGAAAATTTCCCCCACGAGTTTAACGGTACTCTCAGATTTTCAATCCATGTTACCATTTTATAGGTATAATGATTGTAAAATAAAATAATAGTTACATAATTATTTTATTCATTTCCAAAAACTAACTTATACTGTTGGGTTGTGCCATCCAATGTTAGGATATTCATAATGAAAGTATACCCTAAATAATTTTGTGTTGGTCTAATATTTTTAATCTGAGTCATCATTTGTGAGTAATAAGAATTTGAAATAAAATTAATTTTATTTAATTAATTTTATTTATGGTTAGGCCATTTTTTTTTCTTTTTGGATACGTGCTCTGAATATAAATAAGTTGTGAATAGGGTAAACTCACCATCCAGAATGCAATGGTGACCTCGAATTTTTTATCCGAACAATCGTTTACGAAATATTCCATTTTTTCAAGAAAACTGGTCACACGTTCTATTGAACGCTTAAAATTTTTCGATGGATCATTTCGGGAACTCCAGGCCTCGAAATCACAAGCCATATGACATCAATGTCTTGAAATAATCCCATATAATAAAATATACATGTAAATTCTAGGACATTAAACTCCATCCCCCTTATGGATTTATGTCCATGAAATCCAAAAAAACCTGTCAAACATATGGGGGTAATGAACACGAATCTAAGCCTCCAAATCCCATGTGCTCTAATGGAAATTCTCATTCTGCCAGCGATCACACACTAGAGGAAACTATCACCCCTATAGGACCTGCTCTTATCGATCCCCTATCTCCAGTGAGAAATATGAAAATGTCTCCCCTTCATCAATTTCCATCTCTCCCAAGTCGATGAAATGTGATGGATCATTCTTGTATGTCCATAGCTGCGACATGTGAAACAAATCATGAACCAGGTGGATTTGAGTTGGAATATGCAGGTGGTATGTCACCTCAGAAACTATGTTCATGATCTCGAAATATCTGATAATCCTCAGAGATAGCTTGCCACCACGAAAAAACCTCTACAATCACTATCAGAGTGAGAACTGACAGAAAACATGATCTCCCTCCCCAAACTCCAAGGGTCTCCATCTATGGGCCACCAGTACTAACGTCAGAGGTTTGGGTATAACTTCTCCATACCATAATGTACCACAAAAAGTAATGTATTGAATTCCCTCAACTCCTCCTCCTATAACATCCCTAGTTCTACAGTGTGTCCTTTGAAAAGGATGACATTCTCCCCACCTATTGAAAATCCATCAAGATCTTGTCATGAGGAAAACTGATCACATCAGGCCTCATAGTCAACATCCATAAACTATGCCTCCCAGACATGCTGTAAGAGTGGAGTGACTTTCTTTGATTGATCCTAAGCTGCTCCATCATCATCCATGAAGTATTTCTACATCACGGCTAGCTACAATGTTTCCTCACTCATCATCTATAAACTAGACTTCCAACTAATCGTGTCCACCAGCATATTGACCTTCCATGTATTGTATACTATCTCAATTTAATAGTTTTGAAGGAACTCTAGCCTTCACCATTATCACAACAGCTGAAAATACTAGGGGAACCTTTCCATCCATGTGAATGTATACCCTTTTTAATTGATTGGTGTGTTCATACACACATTGGTATTGTGTACTTGTTCTCCAAAACCACATGATTAATGTGAAAATTGTCCACACATAATCTCAAATCCTAGGTCTTACTATTCCCTTTTTCTACAATTCCCCCAACTATGACCAATTATTTATAAGCTATATGAAATCCCTTTTATATATTAAGGTATATAACTATTCCATATCGGGGTGTATAATGACACGGATGTCCCTACCCTTTGGGGGAGGTAACCCAGAAAACATATTTTGAAGGGACATTCACACACAGTTCCTCTACTATTGGGAACTAAAATCTAAAAACATCTACTTCCACAAGGGTATGGTCGTCCGACTCAAGAGTGACCAACTACAACCTCATATGAATGTGTTTATCTAGTGTTCCCGATGTTTCCCCTTATTTTTTCTAACCTAGGAAAACCTTTTTACAATTCTACAGATATAACATATCCCTTTTTCATAAAACTATCAATCTAAGAATGAAATGAAGATGATCACTCCATACCCAAACTAACAAATTTGGCATTGAAGCTACCTACAATATGTTCCAACCTAAACTCTCGCCACAAGTTTCAGATCACACCATCGACATAAGTTTGATTATCATATCTCCTCACATAAGTATCTCCTAATGTAAGGATCAAGTCAATTGTTTAACCAGAAACTCTATGTCTTGAAAAAGGTTCATGAAAAGAAGGAAAGATTAGAACCTATATCTATTAGTATGGTAGCGAGTGGTAGACACAAACCATTCCACAAATCATTCATGGATCCCTAGAGTTTTACTCCTTGACCACATGAAGCTACTCCTTTCCAATGTCCTCTTGTTGTACCCTCAATCCTTATATATCTACAAAAAAGCATTTGATATGCCAGTTTGGATATCAATGTCATCCTAGGGTATGGATAATGAAGAAGCTTAACTCCCAAAAGAGATGTAATCATGGAACATATTTAATGGAGACATCTTATAACTCTACTATCTCTATGGATAATGATAACTCATTACATTCACTACACTGAGGGTCGAACTAGCCTCCTAAATAAGATTTGGCTATACCCTCCTCTGCCTGACTCCATCAAGAGCTGCAACGATTTTCCATCTACTGATAAAGTTAAATCTGGTTCCATGTTTATTGATGAACCATATCCTTTTACCTCCTATAATAAAATCCTTAAATGAAAGGAACGAGTCCATAACAAGAATTTCATTGTAAAGCCTTAATAGTCATAAATAGTCTCCTGTCCTATGACAAGCTTTGAAAAGCCTACCAATTTGGAAACAAGCACACTCCCTCCTATAAACCCTCTTGTTCTATGGTTTACAATTATCACCTATAATTATTTGGACATATTGAACCTGTATCTTGGGTGATCATTTCCATGGATGCACGTGACACACATTTGAACCATGTTTAATTGTTATGTGAAAAATGAGTCATCAATTACATAGTATGGAATTCTTCATCCACCTGAACCACTGGATGTTGGCCTATTAGTTGATAAGTAGGTGGTGGTAACACTAGTATACCACCTGGTGGGGTAATCTCTATAACCGGTCCCTCAAAATATGCCTCATCATTAGATGAACTATCCCGACGACCACATATCAAGATCCTGGTTGGTCATCCACGAGGAGACATAAAATGATAGATCAATATGTACCACGTTAAGAAGGTTTTACTTGGTGAGATGAGATTAATTAAAAATAAGGAGACACATATCCAACCAGTGTTTTCATATATTGAGACAAAAATAGAATTCATGGTACTGGTGTTTGTAATATTGAGCCACCACACCAACACTAGACTTCCAGAATCTGAAACCTGAACACGAAGAACTTAATATTTTTTCCAAAAACCAAAACAATTCACTCATTCCCTTTATAGTCGAACTGACCTCCCTCGAATTCCACTTTGACATGAGCCATCCCCTTGGGCCCATTTTTGTGACTACCCCATACTCACCTCACGAAGGCCAGGAGCGGGAGACTAGCACTGAAGGCATCAAGTTGCATGTTTGGGGCATTTTCCAGAGTACCTGAAAGAACACACACACCAAAACACATCCCAAAACACTGAAATTGGGTATCCAATACCTTTAAAACAAGTCTCAATGCAAGTAAAACTGAATATATGTGAGCCAAAATTCAAAACCAACAATGAAATCTAAATAGAAAGTAGAAAAAGGAATCTCTAATGTCCATCCATAGAAAAACCCCACCTGATCATGATGGTGGTGAAGATACTAGAAGACAAAGTAGTATATCAATTTTGTTTGATCCTATTGGGCCCGACCTTGTCCATGGCCACCACGTCCAATGCCGAATCGTCTGTCAGTCTCATCTCTCTGAGAACCCCTCTCGAAACGTCGGTTGTCTACACCATATAAAACATATGTGGGAGAAGACCATGTAGGGGTGTGTAAACCAGTACTCAATATATTGTCCAAAACAAAAAGGGAATACCACACATCAATTTTCAAAATAAATCACAAAACACCATACATATCACACAATGTATATTCTATGGTAGTAACTATATCATCATTAGTCACATAATCGACCACCTCGGCTGTTAGAGAACTCTTCCTATAGGGAGTACAGTGGCCTACCAAGTCACGAAGATGTGATTCCCACCAACCTTGGACTTCTTTGGTACTCATATTCGATCGCGTATCATGGGCATCCAATGTCACAAAGAGGTGTTTCCCACTTGTCATGGAAAACTGAGGTACTCATTCTAATCATGTATCATGGGTCATAAAAGTTAAAGAGAGGTGAGTATCATAGTGGGACTTCTAATTGATAAAGAGGTTCTTTCAATAGGGCCAAAAATTGGCATTATTTTGGTTTGAGCAAGTGGTAGGGTTCTTTATATAGTACACTTGGGAGAACAACTCCTCAATCCCTTTTTTCATATATATACTATAAAAAAAGTCAACATAGACATGGATAAAACATCTCACTCATATATAGGGTCCCAACTCTGAAAAATAAAACATCATTTGTACATGTGTAATGAAAGATACCGGTGATTTAGTAACCATGGGGATTGTTTCCATGGGGCCCGGTATGAAACAATCAGACCGACCCGAGAAAACCGCCCTGGGGGTCCAACATACCTAGATTCCTTAAAACAGAATCGACCCGACCGACTATCAGTCGAGGACAGTCTGGTCTGGCCAGGCCTATAGTCCAGGCCAATATGCCTCGCTGGACTCAGCCCAGTTGGCTGATGGACCAGCCCGCTCTGTCACTCGATGACCCGGTCTAATCTGGCCGGACCCTAATCGGCGTGGGTCTGGTACACCAGCATGGTCCTTCTCGACCTAGTGAGGGATCAGCCTACATTGAGGGGACTGGATATTTGTTTTGGTTGATGTGAGAACATGGGACACGATAGGTATCCATGTTCCCTCCCTGTCGGAATACAGCCCACAAGTGGTTGACCACACCTCATTCACTGTGACTGCAAAGTGCTGCATCCTGATTTTCCCATGGTAGACAAGTCGTTGCCTCCCACATGCCTTGAGAATGTTTGGGGCTTCTCATCCTTTCATGGTCAAGGACCGTGGTTCCCATTTTTCTGGATGGCCTGGATGTGGGTCATCAATCCACGAGGCGTCCTCCTAGCACCTCGTCATCTAGCTCACTGCTGGGGCTGATGAGTCATGGTCTGCTGAAGAAAACGGCCCGTCGGTGCGGGGCTCCTACTCCACAGACCAAAGTTTCTAGTAATAGCTACTATCGTCGCCACTATAAACATGCCAACACGATGTTTAGCGGACCACCAGACGTGCTTCAGTGGTATTTCTTTCAAGTCATCGGCGTATGTGGCCTCCTGGGAGAACCCTCTTCACTGTAAGGATCCCAAACCATACTTCCCACAATTTCTATGGTATGACCACCCAGCACGCACATGCAGAGGTGGTCAGGCTTTGTTCGTGTCATCCCGGGGCTTCCGTGTTAGAGGATTAATGATAGGAGGGAGATTCGGGGAATTTCTGTTCAATCATCCTATTCCAATATTTGGACCCTGAATTAAATAGCCCCTAGAATAAAAACCCTCCCACATAATGAAATAATTGTATAACAACCTTTTTTAGGGTTGATCTGTCTTAGTAATTTTTGGAAAATTATAGGGAATAACTTAAATTCAAAAACCCCTACCTCTTATGATGTCCAATGTCACGACGTTTGTCCTCGAGGGATTAAGACGTTGACATCGTTTCCCAGCTCCGTTCTTCAAAAGGCATCGAATATGATGAATTTCTACAATTCATCATCTTTATTCGATGGTGTGGATGTCTATTATAGGTTCACCTTTGACTCATCAAAAATTCAAAACCTTTTTTCAAAGCGCATCGTACTATAAATAAGATCATGTCATAGTGTCTCCATTATTTTGTGATTTCATTTCATTACCTTGATTTATTTAAGAAACATCATTGATGTTAATCATAGTTACACTGCGAGTTATCGAGACATTAATGAGCCTCAGTAATGTCAATCATCGCCGCCTCATTACTTCCCAATAGTGTCTTTGTCCACCACTCAATGGTGATAAAAGAATTAAAAGAATTCTTTTAATTTATTTTATTATATTTCATGAAATGTCATAAGGATAACATTTTCACTCAGCCCTTTTTGGATGAAGTTAAGTCATTTATAGGTGAATTTGAGCATTCTGAAATCAACGGTTCTGTAAAATTTTAAATCTGAGCACCAGTTCAAATGATAAAAAATCAATCTCACACCTTTAGAGAACATACCATAAACAAGTACAAATAAATTCACTTTCACCCTCGACCCACAGAAGCTAATTTTGGGCCCTTCCTATGGAGAACATTCCACAACAAATTCATTATAATCTTGGATTTCCAATCCAAGTTACGTTTATGGAGTTATAAGGATTTGAAAATAAAATAATTGTTAATTATTTTATTCACATCTAAAATCTAACATCCATTGTTGGCCCCAACATGCCAACGATAGGATCTACATATGGAAAGGACACCCTCAAAAGTTCATAAGTGGTCATAGATTTTTAATCCAAGTCACTATTTAAGATTAATATTCATTTGAAAAATAAAATAATATTTATAATTATTTTGATTTAGGGTTATTTAATTTTGGGGTATTATTATATAAGTAGTGGGACAACAAAACATAAGTTGCACCAAGGGTAAAATTTCCCTCATCAATGCAACAGTGCCCTCATATTCCATATTTAATCAACTATTTAGGAGTTAATACATGTTTTCCTGAAAAATCCTCACACTTTCGATTTAATGATTAACATTTTTTGACAGATCATTTCGGGCATTCCAGACCACAGAATCACATGCCATGGAATTTCACGGTCATGAAATAATTATATATAAAAAATAAATGAAAATTACAAGACATTACAATTAAAAAAACATTTTTTAGAATAACAAACTAATTATTATAACACATAAAACACGATTTTATTCTATGAGGCAATTTTTGAGGATCTAAATAAAAATTAGAAACTGCAAAATTCAAACCAGTATTTGTTTTCCAACATTACTAAATTCCTAGAATATGAATGTCAATAAATTTTCCAAATTAAAGATACATTAATTTTGAATAGTTTTCTCATTGTAGCATCATATGTTTCCACACCATCATCCCATAATTCTGGATATTCGTTAATTAGAGGATGAAGGAATATATCATTGTCAGTTCCTGGAATTTTCCTTCCAAGAATAATAATTGAAATAATGAAATAAGTATTCATCATCCACATCAAATGAGTTAGATTATAGAGGATAAAAACAATTGGAAAAACTATATTATTATTAATTAAGGATAAAAAAGGGTTAAAATGATCCAAATACAATCCCAAAAGTACATTACATGGATTTGTAGAAAAATAATGATATATTGAATCAAACATATTCCATGATGTTGAATCTTTTAGATGTCTCATGAATCCATTATTACTATAATATGAATGCCCCTTTATGTCATCTATAGTCTTATACGAGATGAATAATCATTCCATGTATGGTTTTTAGAGGAATGTAACACAATACCTTTCAGGATTTTAATTATTTTGTTTATTTACAAGGTTACATTGATTTATACTCTCACTTTTTCTCATTAACTTCAATCTAATTATATTAAATCTTACTCATTCTTGTTTTTCAATCCCTTCACCCCAAAAAGAATTTAATCATTAGGTAATGCATTTATCTTTGTATAATCTTGTCCATGTTTGTAAATTAATCTATTCAACTCATAGAATGATGTAAGGATCCTAGATTCCCTATTTGAATCACTATGAACTCAAAAATCATTGAAATTTATTTTTTTAATACATCTGTATGGACACTATAAATAATAATACTTATGTATGAATGACTACTTTGAATGATTTGAACACCGTTTATTCATTTGTTGTTGTATGTCTTAAAATAATTCATAAAATCATTTTTTGGGTCACTGATGATCTAAGAAATATTTACCTGCATAGGATTGACTGAAAGTTCTATTGATCAATTGAAATATTGTACATTGTATTCATAAAAATCAAAAGTCATCATTTAAAAAAATTTCAAACTAAATTCTCCTTAACTGGGTAACATTGTTTTTCATTGATAGTAATTTTATTATTTTCACATCCCATAAAATTTGATTCATTGTCTCAAATAAAACATGCATATTTAGTAGGAAGTTGTTTAAATATTAAATGATCATATACTTTGTTCCCAAAAAACCATCACTTGAATATAAAATCTACAAACAAAATTTTTATTCTACCACCCTCTGGTCAATTTTAAATTTCATAATAAAAAAATTCTTCCAATACCTTTTTAAAAACAAGGTGTGTTTTTAGGTAAAGAAAACCAAATTTTATCCATAGGCATTGAATTTCATTCTAATTTACATTAAAATACAATATTTTAAATGTTTAACAAAATAGATAAAAATAATATTAATAATGAATATATATGGGTTAGAATATGTCTAGAGTTCATGGTATATGAAGTTAAATACATGAATGAATCAATTAATATTTCATGATTGAATTTGAGAAAAAAACCACTAAATTAAAGACGATAAATATGTATCAATCTTTAGCATTTTAAATGTAGCTAATATTATTGTTATGTGTGAAAAAAATTGTTTATTCTAAATTAGTGTGGTAACTAAATAGGGTTAATTCCTTTGAAAAAGTTTCTACATTGATCAGTTCTTGAACCATTTCCCATGGAATAATTATTACCATGAACTCCCCTTTAAAATTATTAATTAAATGTATAATTTATTATGGTATCACACACTATTGAACAACCAAACCTCATTAAAACATACCTTTTAGGTTGTTATATGTTCATATACAACATTCTAAAATTAATGGTCATTTTATATTTGCACATCAAATTCATAAAAAACAATCTACTGAGGGGATCTTTTTACTAGACATATACTAAACCATAATACATAGTGATTTAAAAGAAAAATATTTTAAATTCTATATTTTTTTAATGTGAATAGTAATGAATCTTGAATCTTAGTCATGTTTTTTGAACTGTTACTAGGTATATAGTGAATGTAGTGGAATATTATGGTTAATATATTAATACATTTATATTCAAACCCCATTTATTTTTTCATTTTTTATATATTGTATTAGTTCTTTCAGGATGGAAATTATATATTATACAATGTGAACCCATGAATATTATACTCCGGAGAAAGTAAAAAATTTTGGGAATAAATTTTCATCTATAATCTATAAATAAAAAATTTATTATATAAGGAAAATTATGGAAGACTAAATGAATGAATTTAATCAATATCTTGGAGAAGAATATATTGTAAAAGGAAAAAAATGAGGAAAAAATGCTTCAGGTGTAAAATTTACATTAAAGTATTGGGGTATAATAGAGTATCATTATGGTGCCAAATAATGTGAAAAAATTAATGATAAATAAATAGATTACAATTACCTATATTATAACAAATTAAAAAATTTGAGGGATGGATGCCGCAAAATAATATACTTTGAGAGACCTTTTTAAAATTTTCAGATGAAAATTTAAATACTCAATAATCATAAAGACAGTATATTCAATGTAACTCAACATTGGTTCTCAAAAATCCAGGCACACCAATGGATGTCTTGAATTTCAATTAAAAAATAATGTTGAAAACCATAGAATCTTTTTATGCCTTGAAATCACGTAATAAAATACATTCTACTATTTTATCAAATTTTAGGTGTCCCTGGTAGTTGGATAATAAATTTAAAATACATGTTACCATAAAAAACAATCTTATTCAGTGTAAAACCACAAAAACAATGATTCTGATTAAAATAGATTTATAAAAAAACATAATAATTTATTTAGGATTCAAAAACCAAGCATTTAGGTCCATAAATCAGTGTTTATTAATTTAATGAGCTATGAAATAGAGAATACCATCATATGATCTTCCACTTACATAGTATGTGACACTAAATAACCACAAAAGGACAATGAATCCTAAAGAGTCTATAAGGATGAAAACTGATCAAGGAAGATGTGGGATAGAGGGGGGGTGACTTCTCCATTAGAGAGGGGAACTGTCGGGGAGAGGGAGGTCAGGGGTATTCTGTGCCACTGCTGGTATTAGGGAGGTTAGAGGGGGAAAACAAGGGTTTCCGTCACCGCTAAGGATATATTAAGAATATCATATCGGGGTGGGGATCACATATACATCAGGAGAGGGAGGTCAGATTGGGGTTTTCGTGTTGCCAATGTGAAGAGGAAGGTTATATGGGTTTTTGCATTACTACTAGGATGAGGGAGGTCAGAGGGATGTTCTTTGTGGTTGGGGTCACCACCAAGGATGGAGGAGGGATGTTAGAGGGGGTCTTGTCACCTCTATAGAGGGGAGGGTGGGGGGCCTTGAGGGGTCGTGGTCCCGTTGGGAGCGGGGTAGGATAGGTGTTAGGATTGGGTCACACAGAGGAAGTGTGAGTGGGGATCACCACCAAGGATGTAGAATGGAGGATAGAGGGAGTGGTGGGTTCGTGTCACCACTGGGTAGTGGGATGGTAAAGGGGCTCGAGGGGTCATGGTCATGCAGGGAGTTAGGGAGGAGAGGGATCAGGGTTGGGTAATTGAGATGATGTGGTGGTGTGAGGGAAAATAATTTTTTTTAAACATTTCATGACAATTTATTGTAAACCACTATTAAAAATAAATATAAAGAACTTGCTGCAGTTGTTTGATGATACTTCTGATATTTTAATTTTTTTAATCTAATGTTTTTTAGTACTAGTTCATAGAACCAAATAAAATAAACCATCACTAACAAGTGATTATTTTGTACTGACTCTAGTGAGATATAATTCAGTTTAAGATTTTCTCCTAACAAACCACTATGATAGATTGTTTTTTTTTTATGATTTATCAATTGATAGGTGAATCATGTGATATCACTACCTAAAGATACAATTTTTGATATGATAGAGTTATATGACTAACCATGTTTGAAAGAGTATAAATTGAATTACAATATATTTAAATCAAGGTTTCATTAGAGAACACATTTTAGTAAAGAACATTAATATTAATAAATATTAATTCTTCTTAAAATTTTCATGTGCTATTTTAATTTTCATTGAAGGATGACTTATATCGATTTTGGACCTGTGGTTTCCGGTATTTCGGTGGTTGCGTAATGAAGTTATTTAAAAGGTCACCAGACATTCATTTGGATTTTGAACCCACCAATGTTCTTATCTAGATCAGCCTCCCTAATCTCCCCCTACAACTCTACATATAGAATGTGTTATTTTCCATAGAAGGACACTTTGGCCATCCCATTAAGATAGATTCAGCTACAATTAATATCACTCCCCCTCTGTTTCCAAAATCTGCACTGAAATCGATATTTCTAAACCACTTCATTCGTGATTCTAGATTAAAAATTGAGATAGTGGTTTCATTAAAGATGTTGACATTGAGAATGTTCCATCATTCTGAAATAATCCTCATGCATTGGTCACTTCATCAAGGAATGTGGGAACAATTGTTTTTCTCCTAGACCTGCTGCTTGCCCCAAACCAATTTGGGTATGAAAAGAAGTTTCCAAACCCCCTCTCAATACTTGAATACCAAATCATACTGAAACCTCTATGGTTATCCCTTCCTGTGACATTGAGAACATACATATTTCTAGGGAGGAAATTCAGGACACCTCTAATGCTGAATCACCCATTCTCGAGGCAGGTAATTCTATGAAAAATGAGGATGATGCTGGGAAAGAGGATCTAGATGATTCTTTTGAGCTTGAAAAATCTAGTCAAATAGAAAATGACTACCTCAAATCGAGTGCTAGATAGTGTAAAAAATATATAATTGACTCTTATGGATTCATCATGCCATGTGCTAGGAACACCTGGAATTGTTGGGACTCTAATAAAGTTGAAAGAACAATCATAACATGTTCTTCTACTACTAACCTGACGGTACAAAACACAGTTCCCCCACCACCACTTCATAATGATAAAGTAACTACCTCCTCAGATGCTGCCACATCATCTTCTGATTCTGAATCTGAAGAGTCATCTTGTGAGAATGATGACTCTGCATATAAGAATGCATATCAATTACCAGAATATCTTGATCTCCCAATTGAGCATGGCTCAGAGGTTCAATGGGAATACAACATTACTTTTTTCAGTATAAGAATTGAGATATTTCAGCAGATACATACCTTGATCTCCGAAAGAGGATGTTCATCAATGTGGTTGAGGAATTTAAAAAGGACCCAAGTTTTAATTTCAATGGCATCCCTTGGCAATACTTTTGCATGAGGTTTAAATGTATCTAGCTCTTCCAGATATGTGCTGGTTCGCTTTGTCGTTTTCATTATTCTTTACTTTGGTGATAATCCTCTACTACTTTCTCTTCATCGGTGGTCCCTATTGCAGATACAGAAATATTTTTTGTATTGAAATTCTCTTTCAGTTTTCTTCCAGCCAGTATGTCCTGCGGATGGTTGTAGTCTTCCACGCTCACAGAAAGAAGAAGACATGTGATCTCCTTTGTTGATGGTGTGAGTTCTCTTGTTTGATCCTTAATTTATTTTGTTTCTGTGTAATTATCTGCTAGTGTAAGCTCATTTCACCTCATGGTTTTTGCTGTATAAATTTTGATTTTAATAACTTTCTCCAGACATGGATTTGGTGACAAATTCATGTAAATTTATTTAAAAAAAAGACCAGATATTTTACATCATTAAAAAAATATATCAATGTAGGAAAAAAATTATTTGAAATAACACCTGAGGAAATTGAGTCATATAATCTCATAATAACATTTAACTACATGTTGTAGTTAATTAAAGTCATTACTTTTTTAGGTATTTAATCAAATGAACTAATATTGAAAGGTACATTTTAATTAATTTATTTTTATTTATATTATATATTTTTTTTAAAAATATAAATTTTATAAATTAATTATTAAATAAGTTATTGTATAATATATTTTCTAATTCCTCATAAAAAAATGCTAGGGATTTTTTTTTTGTTTCAAAAATTTCTGTTACTAGTATAAAAATATATATTTTTCTAAAACCTTCTCATTTACATGACCTCAAAGATTTTTGAAATGTTTTTCATATAAAGAATGTGTCTTTATAAATAAATATATACCATTTAAAATTACTATGTCAATTTATAAACACATGAATATAATTATAAAATATCGATCAAATATTATGAACACTTGTTTTAGTCTTATTCTGTTATTAAATTTATGCCTCCCGAATTATGATTTTTTCATTATCTGAATGTCACATAATAATCAATTAAATAATTTTAATATTAAAAATATCCTTTTGATAAATATTATAGATAATCTTATCCCAATCATATGACTTTATTCTTAAAAATATATTTTCATAAATTTAAATATTTATCGGGAAACTACGTTTAATTTAATATAATAATAATAAGATATATTTATACTAGATTAATTATTAATTTATAAAATATTTTTTATTATAATGAATTTGTTTTTTCTATGAAGATGATTTTTACTAAATTTTTGGTTTCTATATAAAATTTATGAATTTAGGGACATTTATTTTGGAGAATTGATTTATTTTTGTGATTAATCATAGTCAATTTAGACTAAAATTAATTTTTTAGGTTTAAATTAATAATTGTAATACCCCAAGATTTCATAGTGTGTTATTTCTTCAAAATAATTCAATAACAAGGACTACACACAACACCGAGTTCAATCACACCATGGCTTACCAAACAAGCCATTCAAAAGAGGTCATGAATAGTATTAACTACAATTTAAACTTTATATAATCCTTATAATTTTAGAATCCATATTATGAGTTTCTCAGACAAAATGTAAGAACAAATTCATTTTCAGTATTGCACTTTTACCAACTTTCAATAGTGAACCCTTATTAAATATAATATTTTAAACTTTTATATATTCAATTTGACTAAATAAATTTACATTTTAGAATGGGGACATCAAAAATTTACAATAAAACATCCCAATCTTCCACGGTACGCTTTCCTTTGAATAATACAGTAGCGTGTGTTGTATGAAACATCGAGTTCTAACACACACCACAACTAATCAAACTAGCCGTTATAAATAGTAATAACTAATTTTTGAAATTATATAAATTTTATCTCTCAAAATGGACTTCATTTTTTTATTCGGAGTATCGAATTTAGCCTAAGGTATAATTTTGGATCTTTTCGGATAGCATTTATATTTTGATGAATAGTTAAAATTACAAAATTATAATTAAAAACAAATTTTTTAATCAAAATAATTTATATTGATAAATTAATAATTTGAGTGCTTTGAAAGTAAATATAGAATATATTTTAACCATTCAATAAAATTTTTCTCATTGTACATAATTTGACAATTAAACCGGATATAAACAATTGTCAATATTTTGATAGTTATTATCTCTTAAAAACACGCTATTTGTTTTGATGACGGGAATTAATTTTTAAATTAATTAATGCCACTAATATGTTTTGAATTTGGTAAAATAGAAATCTCTTCTGAATTCATAATAAAAAATATAGCTTAGGCCTAATTTTTGGTATTTTTATGGAAACTTTTATTTTTTGAAGAATAGTGAAACCACTAAGTGGTAGTTAAAAAACTGATTTTTTCATAAAAATTAATTTTACCACTTCTATGAGTGGAATTTCAAAAATCCAAGAGACACTATTAATATCAAGGAGTTAAATTTGATTCAATGAGATGAAAATAATTTTTGGTGAATAGTAACTTTTTACTTTTATTTACCACGGTTAAAAGTAAATAGGGTAATTAAGGGTAAAAATGATATTAATATTACCCTAACACATGTCTTAATTCTATTGGACAAGTGTATATAGACCATAAACAACCTTATAACTAAAATATTATCATTTAGGTCCACTTGTATTAGATTAAGACATTTATTATTATTTAATTCAAAGAAGAGTTACAAGAGTTAAAATCAACGTTTATTTACTAAAACATTAATAATATAGTGTTATACATAAGATAAATTCCATTGTAAATATTCATTATAAAGATAAAAAGATTTCCTAAATAATGGTATTTTTTTATAATTTTTAGACATTATATAATCTAATTTAATTATGACAAAATGGTGATGCAGTAATTACCTAATTAATGAAAAATTATAATAAATGTTAATATAAATAACCAAATAAATGACATTTGAGACTTTTTATAAATAAAAATAATTTTATATGTTAATATGACATGTTAGGATTGATTTAATTAACTTTATTCAATGTAATCATTCTATTATGATTTTTAAAAAAATCAATTATTGAATAGTTTCAAAATTGAAATAAAAGAGTTTTTAAAACAAATATTATACTATTAATTGATATTAAATTCCTAAAAATCTAAGGTTCGGCCAAGAGACTTATATCATGATAGGTGTATCATTAATGGACCACTTGGGGTTTCTTGGATGTATATAGTATGTTTATTAACCATATAATATAAAAATACAAAGAGACATTGTAAAAGTGAAACTAAATAACTAAGAGTTAATAATTAATGATAAGGTTAATATAATAACCCAACCCTTTAAAAATTATATTGGTTGTGTGGTTTTAGACCAATACCTACATTAAACTATAAATAATACACTTTTGAGCAATTATAAACTGAGTATAAATTTATTTAAAATAATATTTCTAGATGTTCCAAAGGTTCCCCTCACCCCTCTTATAAAAGGGCACTCCCCCTTCTCATTAATTCACACCTTCAAAGCCTTTTGGTCCGTCCAAACCCTGCCGAAATACTCTCTCTACTTCCCTCACTACAACCTATAGGCCTTAGTTTGATCAGAAAGCCAACCTATGGATCCCTTTTGATCAAATCAAAAGGAAGAACCTGAAGAAGAGATAATGTTTTCACCACCCTTTTTCAAATTCATTTCCTCTTAAACTTCTACTTTCTATGTTATTCCCATTATAAAACAATTAATCCAGTATCTACTATATACTATAATATTATTATAAATAAGGTACATCCATATTCAGTATTCTATCTATCCTTTGAATGACATGTCACCATACGTGCATACGTACGACTTACAGTCTCCACGTCGTGGTGTAATTGTTATTGAATATATTATTATGTGGATGGGTATAATGATGATGTGTAATTCATGTAAATAATAAATATAACATGATAATGATTCTATATATAAGATAAAACATCCAATTAAATATTATTTTAAGAACAAAAGAATGATATTGTCGCTCGTGCGTACGTACGGACTACCTTCTCCACGAACGCGATGAGATTAATTCTCCATCGTATAAATTCAAGTATAATTATCATTTGATGATTTAAAAATAATGTCTAAGAACTTGATATAATTCTGGATATGAATAAGATACAAACTATCCATGACAAGCATGTCTTACGTAACAAAACATATAAAAGAAAACGAGTAAGTTAACACCCGAAACGATGATAATACTAAGATATTATTAACAATGAAATGTTAAAAGATCATATATGATAAAATAATAATTTATATGATTCTTCTATAATTTAATAAAAATTATTTTACCATTATACAGGAGGTTAACCTACCCCCAACCAAGGAAAAGTACAAGGTAAGGGGTTTTAATCTCACTCATTATTCCCGTGAGATTCATGCCATATTGCCACTGTTACCTTTTGTGTGGTGTATGTATTACCCATAATTATATTCTTTATGTAATACACTTTAATTTATGTGTATTTACATATTAATTGTATGATACCTCTTTCATGTGTTGTATGTTTTGTAATTTTCCAAATTGGTGGGGGTTAATTTCACAATCTCTTTATTATCCGAGTTTGTTTTTACATAAGTATCTACTAGGACATATTTATTATCCATATCCATATTTTATGAAAGAGTTTTCAAAGGGAATATTTTAAGTGAAATTTTACTAAAACATCATTTAAAACTTTTTAAAAATTTATTCTTCTAAATATTCTTCATTAATGTCCATGTCTTCAAAATGGGTTTTACGGATTTATTTATATGGACCTGAATGTTTTTAAAATGTGAATTCCTTTACAAAGTTTAAAAGTGTTATGGGACACTTTGATTAAAAAATGCCTTTAAATGAATTCTTTTCCAAATTGTGTGACATTTAAATGTTTTTATGAAAAAGAGATATTTCTCTCAAATATATGAAAATCCAGTGCCAATGTATACGTATTTAACGTAAGCTTAAAAATGTATTCATAAAACCCAACTCTCGAGTGTGGTAGACAGGAAGAGATTGGGTGTGGACCCATACTGGCATGTAATTAGTCCAACATTCTCATAATTAGTTATTTTGTTTTCATAAGCTTGTATAATGTTTTTAGAAAAACACTAGAGTATATTTGAGCAATTTTAAATGTAAGTATCTTCTAAAAAATTGCATTGGTAGGTCTCATGAAACAAAATAGTGTCTTGGCACAATGCCTTGACAAAATATTATTTGTAGTCTTGGCACGAGGTCTTGGCTATGTGGTTATGATAGTCTGGATTTATGCATTCTATCATTATGAAAGTGGTTATTGATATTTCATGTGATTATTCAATTAGTTGAATACCCTTGTGAATATGTAAATGGATTTATTTCATTTTATTTTTTCCATACTATGTTGATGTTCAAGTTTAAAAGGCTTTTATTTTAGTTATAAATTTCCTTAAATGTTTATTCTTATTTATGAATGTTTCCGCTATATTTATATCCTTACTGGGCATTTGAGCTCACCCTTTTTCTATGTTTTATTTTTTCCAGGATGTGAAGAAGTAATTTATGAATGACCTGCAAGGATAGTAAGAGGGGATATGAGTGTTGACTATAGAGACTATATTGTTCTACTTTTCATTTTATGATGTAATTTAAACTTTATTAATGTATGTAGTTATTACAAGGATACTAAACTAATCGGTCTTTCGAGATTTGATATTTCTTGTGATCATGCCAATGTTATGTAATAATGCACTGACTCTAGGTAACTGGGGTAGGGGCATTACAGTTGGTACCAGAGGAGGTTTAGTACAAACCATGGAAGCTAGATATAGATAAACTCTGATTAGAGCACATAGATATAAGATAGACTTTGAGGATTAGTATAGAAGAACATCCTAGAATTTTGGTATTGTAGAAATTTTGTGAGTTTTCCGAGCAATACATCACTGTCTGGATACGAGTAGGTAGAGGCGGCTCTGCAATAGATGTACCTAGGGGTAAAACCTGAAAACAGCGCTTTGAGCAAGACTCGAACGGGAACTGGTGCACAAAAATGGGCCTTGCTGCACTCTTTGTTATGACACTCTCGGGGGATATGCTTAGGATAATTATCATTTTCTTTAAAACCATTATGAAGGGTTTATGAGTATATACTTCCACCAAGGAGGAATTTGTATGATTATGGATTATATCCATAAAAATTTTAAATTATGTTAGGTGTTTTACAAGAATGGGATTAGGTATTGTTATTCATAAACTAATATAGTGTATGCCATTGTTTAGAAATGGAACCTAGTAGAAGTAATGGAAACTCCAGCAGTGCACATGATCCAAAGATAAAGAAGGATCATGTATTTCATGGTCTTAAGCTAGAATTCATAATAAAAATAGTTTCCCACGTATTATCATCATATGAAGAAATAATATCATGTGTTGATAAGATAATTAAAAAGTTTACTGAGTCCTATGGATTTTAAGGGAAGCAAGAGAAGAAAAAGGTGGAAGAGATAATGATGGATAAAGGGAAGAGGGAAAAGTAGAATTTTCCCATATGTGATAAATATTGGATGAAAAACCCTGGAACTTGCCTGAAAAGAATGGTAGTTTGTTATAAGTTTGGAGGAAAAGGGCACAATGTACGTGACTGCAAGGGTATGAAAATGGTTTCAAATGTACAATGCTTCATTTTCAAGGAGTTTCGACACTACGCGAACCTATGTCCCAGGTATCAAACTATGCCACAAATGATGTTATTTGATAATAATATAGTTATGATACTACCACAGATGAAGAGGAATGATTAGAGTTATTATGTTGTTTATGTCATTTTAGGGTTGTATCAACAATGTACTTGTTATAATAATTATGGATTATATAAGGATTGTACTGCAGTACTATTTCATTAAGGACTTGAGATTGTGTGGAACAATGAATAGTGAATCAATAGCAGGTTAAATTTTTGGAAAATATATGGTTGAGAGAAAGATAAACCATAATATGGTTCTGATACCGAGGTAGTGATTTTATAATAATACATGATTTATTTGGATAATTTATATTGTATATTCTTGAATACCTTGAAACTGATTAATGATTTTTATATTCCATCATTTTTGGGGTTTACAACATTTTTGGATTGAAAGAGTATATCTATTATTTTTTAAGGAATAAGGGATCATGAATGTAATCAACAAGGTTTTATAGTAATTCAGGATGTTGTAGTGTTTTAAAAGAATACATGATGAATGTGTTCACATGTAATTAATTGGAAAAAAGGATCTTCATTGTGTTTACCTTCTGTATAAATTTTAGACTGAAGCATTTTGGATAGTTCTAGTTTGGATTTATTTGGATTTCCATAAAAGAACAACCCGGAGGTCGGGCGGCAACCCGTCGCGTCCAGCAAGGCCGCGAGACTTGAACCCACAACCGAAGGGCGACAAGGGTGAATCACCTACCACTGACCCACATGATGTCCTGGATTGAATAATGTCGTTTTTTAATGGTTATGATAGATGAATTTTAAATTCAATTTTTTAACCCTATAAGAATAGGATAAATAGAATATTATTTTTATGTACTATTATCTTTTAGAGTGAAAGATGAGTTTGTGGTAGAACTTAGTTAAAGTATGAGACTTTACTTATCACGTATATATTTTTCTTCTTCTATTATTCAATGAACAAACTAATTCTTATTCTTTAGTGAATGGATCTTTAAAAAAAAAAAATTTTATCCCAATACCATATGTTTTGCTGAACCGATGGTAATTTAAATCATCATAGAATGATGAATTTAAGGCCCTCATTTTTACACTTGTTTTTGATTGATGAAATCAATAACTACCTATAAATATTTACGTTTTCCTCCAATTATATGTCTTTAATTTCCACCAATGTTCTCCGAATAGAGATCCTAATTTGGTGGTGACCCTTTCATTTCTCTTTTCCTCTTATTAAGACTAAATTTTATTAACCCAGTTTCCGATGTGGGTTTTCCCACAAAGATATTTTCTATATTCAACCTTTTATTTTCGAAGTAAATTTTCAAATTTTGAGGACGCAATTTATTGAAGGAGGGGAGAATGTAACAACCCAAGATTTCATAGTGAGTTATTTCTTCAAAATAATTCAATAACTTGCACTACACGCAACACCGAGTTCAAGCGCACCATGAGTTACCAAACAAGCCGTTCAAAAGATGTTATCAATAGTATTAACTAAATTTTAAACTTTATATAATCCTTATAATTTTAGAATCCATATTATTAGTTTCTTTGACATAATGCAAGAACAAATTCATTTTCAGTATTTTCACTTTTACCAACTTTTAATAGTGAACCCTTTTTAAATCCAACATTTTAAACTTTTATATACTCAATATACCTAAATAAATTTAGTTTTTAGAATGGGGACATCGAAAAATTACAATGAAACATCCCAAGCTTCCGCAGTACTCTTTCCTTTGAATAATAAAGTACTGTGTGTTGTACGCAACTTCAAGTTCTAACACACACCACAACCAATCAAACTAGCCCTTATGAACAGTAACACCTACTTTATAAAATTTTATAATTTTCATCTCTCAAAATGGAATTCATTTTTGTATTTGTAGTATTGAATTTAGCATAAGGTGAAATTTTGGAACTTTTCAGATAACATTAATATTTTGATGAAGAGTGAAAATTACTAAATTTTAATTAAAAACAAATTTTTTAATCGAAAAAATTTATATTGATAAATAATGAATTTGAGTGGTTTTAAAGTATATTTATAATATATTCTTACCATTTAATACAATGTTGGTCATTGTACATAATTTCACAATTAAACCGGACATAAACAATTGTCAATCTTTTGATAGTTATTATCTCTTAAAAACAAGTTATTTGTTTTGATGACGGGAATTAATTTTTAAATTAATTAATGAAACTGATATGTTTTTAATTTGGTAAAATAGACATCATTTTTGATTTCATAATATCAAATATAGCTTAGGCCTAATTTTTTGAATTTTTCTGGAAACTTTCATTTTTTGATGAATAATGAAACCACAAAGTGGTAGTTAAAAAACAGATTATTTCATAAAACTTAATTTTACCACTTCTGTGAGTGAAATTTCAAAATAATGGGAAACAAAGTTAATATCAATGAGTAAAATGTGGTTCAATGAGATGAAAATAATTTTTGGGGAATAGTATCTTTTTACTTTTATTTACCACGGTTAAAAGTAAATATTGTAATTAAGGGTAAAAATGAAATTAATATTACCGTAACACATGTCATAATTCTATTGGACAAGTGTATCTTGACCAAAAACAACCTGAGGAGTAAAATAATATCATTTAGGTCCACTTGTAATAGATTAGGACATTTATTATTATTTCATTCAAAGAAGTGTTAAAAGAGTTAAAATCAAAGTTTATTTACTAAAAGTTTTTTAATATAGGGTTATACATAAGATAAATTCGATTGTAAATATTAATTGGAAAACTAAAAAGATTTCCTAAATAATGATATTATATTTATAAATTTTAGATGATAAATATTTTAATTTATTTATGACACAATGATGATGTAGTAATTACCAGAATAGTGAAAAATTAAAATAATTGAAATTACAAATACCCAAATAAATATAATTTGAGCCTTTTTTATGAATTACAGTAATTTTATATGTTTATATGACATGTTAGGAATGATTTAATTAACTCTTTTATAAGTAATCATTCTGTTATAATTTTCACAAAAATCAATCTTCCAAATAGTGTCAAAATTGAAATAAAAGAGTTTTTAAAACAAATATTATATTATTAATTGATATTCAATTCCTAAAAATATAAGGATTGGAAAAGAGACTTATATCATGATACATGTATCATTAATGGATCACTTGTGGGTCTCTTGGAGGTATAAACTATGTTTATTAACTATATAATATAAAAATACAAAGTGACATGGTAAGTGTCAAACTAATTAACTAAGAGTTAAAACTAAAAGATAAGGTTAATATAATGACAAAACATGTCTAAATTCTATTGGTAGAGTGGTTTTCGTCCCATCCCCACCTTAAAATTTAAATAATACACTTTGGAGCCATTAGAAATCGAATATGAATTTATTATAGAATAATATTTCTAGCTTTTCCAAAGGTGCCCCTCACCCCTCTTATAAAAGGGCACTCTCCCTTATCAATAATTCACACCTTCAAAGCCTTTTGGTTCGGCAAAAACCTGCCCAAATACTCTCCCAACATCCGTCACTTCAGCCTAGAGGCAATAGTTTGATCAGAAAGCCAACCTACGGAGCCCTTTTGATCAAATCAAAAGGAAGAACCTGCAGAATAGGTAATGATTTCACCACCTTTTTTTCAAATTCATTTCTTCATCATCATCTTCATTATTTGTTACTACCATTATAAAACAATGAATTCAGTATCTCCTATATACATTAATATTATTATAAATATGTTACAACCATATTCAGTATTCTATCCATCCTCTGAATTACATGTCACCGTACGTGCATACGTACGGCTTACTGTCTCCACATCGTGGTGTAATTGTTATTCAATATATTATTATTTGGATGGGTATAATAATGATTTTTAATTAATGTAAATAATAAATATAACATGATAATTATTCTTTATATATGATATACCATCCAATTATATATTATTTTAATATCAAAAGAATGATATTGTCGCTCGTGCGTACATACGGACTACCGTCTCCACGAACGTGATGAGATTCATTCTCCATCGTATCCATTCAAGTAAAATTTTCATTTGATGATTTAAAAATAATGTTTAAGGACATTATATCATCAGTATATTAATAAGATACAACCTATCCATGATGAACATGGCTTACGTAACAAAACATATAAATGAAAATGAGTAAGTTAACACCCGAAACGACGATAATACTAAGATATTATTAACAAAGCAATGTTAAAATATCTTATATGATATAATATTAAAATATATGATTCTTGTATAATTTAATAAAAATTATTTCACCATTATACAAGAGGATATCCTTCCCCAACCAAGTAAAAGTACAAGGTAATGGGTTTTCATCTCACTCCTTATTCCCGTGAGATTCATTCCATATTGCCACTATTACTTTTGTGTGGTGTACGTACTGCCCATAATTGTATTATTTATGTAATACAATTTAACTTATGTGTATTTACATATTCATTGTATTATACCTCTTTCATGGGGTGTATGTTTCGTAAGTTACCAAAGTATAAATGGTTTATTTCACAATCTCTTCATTATCCGAGGTTGTATATATGTAATTATCTACTGGGATCTCTTTATCATCCACATCTATGTTTCTTAAAAATGATTTTCAATTTTTTTTACTATTTACCAGAATATGATTTAAAGTCATTTATACCTTTGTTTGACTTTTTTCAAGAGGTTTATAAAGGAATATTATCGTCATTTTCCAAACAAGGTGCTTTTAGACCTTTTCGACAGAATTAACATAAGAAAGTTTTTTTAACTTATACAGCAGGTGCAGCTATTTTCCGCCATTATAAAATTGTCGAAGCTTCCCTTACAAGATTATAAGAATATTTTCAATGAAAATGTTTTATTTTATAAATATATTACTCTTAAATGATTTCAAAATAGAAAGAGATATTTCTCTAAAAAGAGTTTTGAATTCATCTATTTCAACATCCATTGATGGATTTTATGATTATTTGAAGTTAATTTATTATGATACCAAACTTCTATATTGTATTGAAGGTTTTGTGATATGTTTGACTGTGTATGTGTTACTTTTTATACCATTCATGGTTTATGGATGCAGTATTTACATTTTTTATGCTAGTTTTAATAAGAATGTTTATGTTATATTTAAACATATTCATATGGGAATGCATTGGACCTAATATGTGACAGGTGGAGCCTGCTATAGCTCCTCGATGCATCAGTATGTCTCATGAGACAAGCTAGTGTCTTGGAACAAGGCCCTGACAAAAATCTTATTTGTAGTCTTGGCACAAGGCCTTGGCTATGTGTTTATGATAGTCTGGAATTATGCATTCCATTATTATGAAAGTGGTTTTTGATATTTAATGTGATTATTCGATTAGTAGAATATCCATGTGAATAAGTAAATGGAATTATTTCATTTTAACCTTTCCATATTATTCTAATGATCATGTTTTAACTGTTTTTGTTTTAGTTATACATTTCCTCAATTTTTTATGATTATTTATGAAATCTTCCGCTATATTGTTATCCTTACTGAGCATTTGAGCTCACCCCTTTCTATGTTTTATTTTTCCCAGGATGACAAGAAATATTTTTTGACTGACCTGAACAGATAGTCTGAAGAGGATATGAGTGTGGACTATGGAGACTATATTGTTGTAGTTTTCATTTTATGATGTAATGTACACTTTATAAATGTATCTAGTTATTTTAAGGCTACTAAACTAATCTATCTTTCAAGATTTGGTCTTTCTTGTGATCATTCCAATGTTATGTAATAATGCACCGACTCTGGGTAACTGGGTCGGGGCATTTCAGTTGGTATCAGAGAAAGTTTAGTACAAACCATTGAAGCTAGATTTAGATAAACTCTGATTAGAGAACACAGATTTAAGATGGAATTTGAGGATTAGTATAGAAGAAATTCCTAGAATTTTGGTATTATAGAGATTTTGTGAGTATTACGAGCATTACATCCTCATCTAGATACAAGCAGGTAGAGGCGGATCTGGCACAGATGTACCTAGGGGTAATACCCGAAAACAACCCTTTGATCTAGACTCGAACGGGAACTGGTGAATGAAAACGGGCCTTGCTGCACTCTTGGTTACTACACTCCTGGGGGATATTCTTAGGATAATTTACATTTTCATTACAAACCAATTTGTCGTATTATTTTTATAAGATGAGAGTAAATGACCTTGGTTAATCCTAATGTGTTTCCAATTGAGAATATAGTGACATGTTTATCTCTAAATGATTTTATAACTACTGTTACTGACACAATACTTTCTGGTTTTAGTCAATGGATGGATTCCAAGGAAGTCATGGTGACTTTGAGAATGATGTAAAAGGTGGGAATAGTGGTGGAAATGAGAAACAAAATGGAATTTTGATAGGGATAAAAGATATCATCTTTATTCCAAATCAATTTTCCAAAAATATGATCAAAAATATATATATTAACCAATTCCTGGACTCAAGAAACAAGAGAAAGGTGATGAATGATAAGAGCTCCAGCAGTGGAGACTATGGAGAAAGGAATCCTCAATTTCCATCATGTAGGAAATGTGGAAGGAGACACCCAGGAAAGTGTCTCAATGGGACATATAAATGCTTTACGTGCGGGAAGGAAGGGAAAACAGTGAAGAATTGCAGAAGAAAAATGAAGAGTAATATGGAAGAAGATAAAAATTGTCCCAAGAATCCATTTACAGTCATTTTCCGTAAATGTAGGGGACCTGGCCATTACCTGAGTGAATATCCTATTCTATAGGATATTTTCTTGGTCAAAGAAGAAGTTATATGGGAATAAATGTTTTGAGAAATGTTTAAGAAGTATTAGTGCTCCTTGTGGATGGGTTTACTTAGAATAATTTTCTATTGTATTTTTAACCCTTCAGTTTTCCATGTGAGAATGATATTTGAGGAAGAATTATCTTTTCTCTTGCGGATATAGTTATAAATAAACATTTGGTTTTATATGATCGTTGGGTTTGAGGAAATTATATGTTATTATAATTTGGGATGAAAAATGCAAGGTATGAGATAAGATTTGTTGTTAAATTATGGTATGGTTATTTTGAGGAATTTATCTCATTTTGGTAATGTTATAAAATATAGTTTTTGAAAAAGGACAACACGCAGACCGTGTGAAAACCCGTCACGTCGGACAAATATGTGGGAATCGAACCCACGACTAAAGTGTGATTGGGATATATCACCTACCACTGGACTACGTGAAGTGCCTAGTTAGTGTGACTATTTTTTTAGTTAAATGATTTTATTGATCAATAATAAATTGATTTGGGATCTTATGTCTTATCAAATGAATACCCTTAGTATAGGAATATGATTTGGTGATTAAGTGATAAATGTTATTTGGGAATTTTTTCGCTTTGTTGTGAACGCTATATGCCAAATGAAAATAGAATAGTATGGGATTTAATTTGAGGGGGTAATGGTGGATTTTTCTCTATGTTTTTATTGTGGATTTATAGTGATTTGCGTTATTTATGGAAATGATTAGGTTAATTACTTTTAAGTATTTGGCCTTAAGAGTAATTAATTTCATTTCGAGATACAATTTAACGTGGAAGACTACATTCTTATAAGCTATGGGTTTCAATATTAGTTTGGATTATATTGAAGGATTTTAAGGACAATTGATTATTGAATGGTATTAATTTAACTTTGGGGTATAGATGGTTTAATGTTAGAAATTAATATTAGTGTTTTTTTATCTAATGAAATATCCAGTTGGGGGGATCATCAGATATTATACTAACCATTTTGGTTTTGATTAATCTCTAAAGACAATGTAAATATATAGTTTATCCTACGTGGAACATGTGTTTCTATAGAAGTTTATTCTAGCTCTTCCATTGTGACCAAGTCTTCTTGAATACTCATTGTTCAAAAAAATTACTTAGTGGTAAAAATTTATTAAAGAATGAAACTCTACTTAAAAATTAATTTATCTCTTTATGTTCTTAGTCAAGATCATAAATGAATTCCTCGTCCTTATGTAATGTAACTTAAAACAAAAAATTTTGTCCATTTACTTTTCCTACTGGGAGACTAATGAACGTTTGTCCCAACACATGTTTGTGATTTTCTTATTGTTAACTTTATCCTGATCATGTTTTCTATCCCTCTCCATCAGAACATAACACTTAATTTATCGTCCATATCCATGTTTTCCTACATGGAATCCTAATATGGGTTATCTTGGGTGACCTCTATACCTCTCTTCCTTTCTTTTAAAGTTACAGTTTTATTGACTCTTTTTCTGATGTGGGACTTTCCATTATATTCTCAAGCCCAATTTTTAAAAAATATTTAGAGGACGCAATTTATTGAAGGATGATAGAATGTAACACCCCAAGCTTCCACGGTACGCTTCACTTTGAATAATGCAACAATGTGTGTTGTATGCAACATCGAGTTCTAACACACACCACAACAAATCAAACAAGCTGTTTTGAATAGTAATACATACTTTTTAAATTTTATAAATTTTATCTCTCAAAATGGACTTCATTTTTGGATTCGGAGTATTGAATTTAGCCTAAGGTGAAATTTTGGTACTTTTCGGATAACTTTAATACTTTGATGAATAGTGAAAATTACTAAAGTTTAAATAATAAACAACTTTTTAAATCAATATAATTAATAGTGATAAATTATGAATTTGAGTGGTGATAAAGTATGTTTATAATATATTTTTACAATTTAATACATTGTTGGTCATTGGATGTAATTTGACATTTAATCCAGAGATACACAAGTGTCAATCTTTTGATAGTTAGTATCTCATAAAAACACATTATTTGTTTTGACGAAGGGAATTATTTTTTAAATTAATTAATGCAACTGATACGTTTTTAATTTTGTAAAATAGACATCATATTTTAATTCATAATATCAAATATAGTTTAGGCCTAATTTTTGATATTTTTCTGGAAAATTTCATTTTTTGATGAATATTGAAACCACTAAGTGGTAGTCAAAAAACTTAATTTTTCATAAAACATAATTTTACCGCTTCTGTGAGTAGAATTTAGAAAATCCAAGAGGCACGGTTAATATTAATGAAGAAAATGTGGTTCAATGGGATGAAAATAATTTTTTCTTAATAGTAACTTTTTATTTGTATTTTCCATGGTTAAAAGTAAATAATGTAATTAAGGGTAAAATGATATTAATATTACCCTAACACATGTCCTATTTCTATTGGAAAAATTTATCTTGACAAAAAACAGCCTTAGGAATAAAATATTATCATTTAGGTCCACTTTTATTAGATTATGACATTTATTATTATTTAATTCAAAGAAGAGTTAAAAGAGTTAAAATCAAAGTTTATTTACAAAAAAAATTAATATAGGGTTATATATAAGAAAAATTCTATTTTAATTATTATTTAGAAATATAAAAATATTTTCTACATAATTATATTTTATTTATAATTTTTAGACAGTAAATAATTTAATTTATTTATGACACAATGATGATGTAGCAATTACCATAAT
The DNA here is from genome assembly GCA_963277665.1 of Viscum album. Classification (NCBI taxonomy): domain Eukaryota; kingdom Viridiplantae; phylum Streptophyta; class Magnoliopsida; order Santalales; family Viscaceae; genus Viscum; species Viscum album. The sequence continues at coordinate 1,386,466,307 of OY728126.1, read as the reverse complement.
AGTGAAAAATTAAAATAATTGATATTATAAATACACAAATAAATATAATTTGAGAGTTTTTATGAATAAAACTAATTTTCTAGGTTAATATGACATGTTAGGAATGATTTAGTTAACTTTTTTCTAAGTAATAATTCTGTTATGATTTTCACAAAAATTAGTTTTCCAAATAGTGTCAAAAATGACATAAAATAGTTTTTTAAAAAAACTATTATATTTTTAATTGATATTCAATTCCTAAAAATCTAAGGTTAGGCCAATAGAATTATATCATGATAGGTGTATCATTAATGGACCACTTGGGGGTCTCTTGGAGGTATATATTATGTTTATTAACTATATAATATAAAAATACAAAGTGACATGGTAACTGTTAAACTAATTAACTAAGAGTTAAAACAAAAAGATAAGGTTAATATAATGACCCAAACCTGTCTAAATTCTATTGGTTGGGTGGTTTGAGACCCATCCCCACCTTATCCTTTAAATAATAAACTGTGGATCCATTAGAAATCGAATATGAATTTATTATAAAATAATATTTCTAGCTTTTCCAAAGCTGCCCTCACCCCTCTTATAAAAGGGAACTCCCCCTACTCATTACATCACACCATCAACGCCTTTGGGTTCGGCCAAAACATGCCCAAATACTCTCTAAACTTCCCTAACTTCAACTTATAGGCCTTAGTTTGATCAGAAATCCAACCTATGGATCCCTTTTGATAAAATCAAAAGGAAAAACCTGAAGAAGAGGTAATGTTTTCACCACCCTTTTTCAAATTCATTTATTCTTAAACTTATTTTTTCTTTGTTATTCCCATTCTAAAATATTGAATCCAGTATCTCCTATATACTTTAATATTATTATAAATATGGTACAAACATATTCAGTATTCTATCCATCCTTTTAATGACATGTCACCATAAGTGCGTACGTACGGCTTACCGTCTCCACGTCGTGGTATAATTGTTATTCAATATATTATTATTTGGAAGGGTATAATAATGATTTGTAATTCATGTAAATAATAAATATAACATGATAATGATTCTGTATATAGATATACCATCCAATTATGTATTATTTTAATATCAAATGAATGATATTGTCACTCGTGCGTACGTACAGACTACCGTCTCCACGAACAAGATGAGATTCATTCTCCATCGTATCCATTCAAGTATAATTATCATTTGATTATTTAAAAATAATGTTTAAGTGCATGATATCGTTCTGGATATTAATAAGATACAACCTATCCATGACAAACATGGCATCCGTAATAAAACATATAAAAGAAAATGAGTAAGTTAACACCCAAAACGACGATAAAACTAAGATATTATTAACAAAGCAATGTTAAAAGATCATATATGATATCATATTAATATATATGATTATTTTATAATTTAATAAAAATCATTTCACCATTATACAGGAGGTTAACCTACCCCAACCAAAGGAAATTACAAGGTAAGAGGTTTTCATCTCACTCCTTATTCGCGTGAGATTCATTCCATATTGCCACTATTACTTTTTGTGTGGTGTATGTACTACCCATAATTGTATTCTTTATGTAATACACATTAATTTATGTGTATTTACATATTCATTGTATTATACCTCTTTAATGGGGTGTATGTTTCATAAGTTACCAAAGTAGTCAGGGTTTAATTTATAGTCTCTTCATTATCCGAGGTTGTTTATACATAATTATCTGCATGGATCTCTTTATATTACGCATCCATGATTCTTAAAAATGTATTTCCAAACATTTTTACTATTTTGAAGATTATAGGTTAAATTCATTTGTACCCTGTTTTGACTTTCTATAAGAGGTTTATAAAGGAATATTTTCGTCGTTTTCCAAACAAGGTGCTTTTTGACATTTTCGACATAATTAAGGTAAGAATGTTTTTTTAACTTATACAGCCGGTGAGGCTATTTTCCGCCATTATAAAATCGTCGAATCTTCCCGTACAAGCTTATAAGAATATTTTCATTGAAATTTTTTTATTTTATAAATATATGACTCTTATATGTTTTCAAAATAGAAAGAGATATTTCTCTAAAAAGGGTTTTTATTTCATCTATGTCAACATCCATTGATAGATTTTACGCTTATTTGAAGTTGATTTATTATGATACAAAACTTCTATATTGTATTGAAGGTTTTGTGATATGTTTGATTGTGGATGTGTTATTTTTATACCATTCATGGTTTATAGATTAAGTATTTACATTTCGTATGCTAGTTTTAATACGAATGTTTATGTTATGTTTAAACCTTTTCATATGGGAATGCATTGGACTTAATATGTGACGGGTGGATCCCGTTATAGCTCCTCTATTCATTGCTAGGTATCATGAGATAAACTACTGTCTTGGCACAAGGCCTTGAAAAAATATTATTTTTAGTCTTGGCATGAGGCCTTGGCTATGTGGTTATGATAGTCTGGCATTACAAATTCCATCATTATGCAAATGGTTGTTGATATTGCATGTGATTATTCGATTAGTAGAATATCCTTGTGAATAATGAAACAGAATTATTTCATTTTATATTTTCCATATTATTCTGAAGGTCAAGTTTTAAAGGATTTGTTTAGATATACATTGCCTCAAATGTTTATGCTTATTTATGAAATCTTCCGCTATATTGTAATCCTTACTGAGCATCTGAGCTCACCCATTTCTATGTTTTATTTTTCCCGGGATGAGAAGAAATATTTTATGACTGACCTGCAGGGATAGTCTGAAAGGGATATGTGTGTGGACTATGGAGACTATATTGTTGTAGTATTCATCTTATGATGTAATGTAAACATTATTAATGTATCTAGTTATTACAATAATACTAAACAATTCGGTCTTTCGAGATTTGATCTTTCTTGTGATCATGCCAATGTTATGTAATAAGGAACCGACTCTGGGTAACTGGGGTCAGGGTGTTACAAATAGTATACTATGTTTGTAGGAGGCCCTCTAACACATGACTCCACTAACCCATCATCACCTCACCAACCTACCACATAAAATGAGACCATCTATATGATAACCCATATTATGAAATCACACAACATGGGTGACTCCCATATAAAATTTTAATCATTTGTTCTAAATAAGAAGTCATGCCATTAAGGCTTCAAATAATTTCTCCAATCACCATAACATTCAAACTAGGCATTTTTATTTGCCAAAAATAATCATTCTACCAAACACTATAATATTCTATATGGTCCTTACATCATTTCTATTTCTAATACATACTATAAAAATTTCAAATACATTTCATAAATACTTCCAAATATTACATTCAATTGTTCAATGAAAAACATGCCATTAAATGATTTAGAACTCAACCATGTTCTAATGCAGCACACTATTTATGATTTCAGGAATACATTTAAAATAACATAATATAAATTTAAATGGATACCTATTGTTAAAAATTGAAGAGCCTTTTTAGAAGAACGATTTTAGGAGAGTGAAGATAATTAATTTCAGGGACAATGGTTTGAGGAAAAAATTGTTTTTAACAGTCATTTCCCACTAAATTCCCATCCATGGTTGAACCAACCATACCCATGGTTATAATAACATAAAATGAAATCCTTTTAATATCAATAATAATAGCCAACACAAGTTTTCAAAAAATAATACATTCCATTAAACTAACACAATTTTAAAAAAAATAATATTTCTTTTAAAATGCAATGAACCATTCCAAAACATATTACCCTAAATCATCATACCATAAAGATAAATCTAAATAAACATTCATACAGAATATCTTGTTAAAACAGTGATACTAAAAAAAATACTTGTCTTTATAATAAAAATAGGGTTCTATTTTATGTTTATAAAATAATAGTAATTTTTTCAAACACCTAGCGAGCATATACTTATTGGTATATATGAGAAATACTTTAAGAAATCAATTTGAACCCATTTTTTCATTATCAATACCCCAAATTGATTATTATATAATATCATTACGAAAATAAAATTACATTAAAAGAAACTAGTAATTTTCAAAAATTCAATGTAATGCTCCATAAATATAATAATGGAAACACCCACCTTAGAGGAGTGCTGATACGATGAATCTCTACAAAAAGGATGAATTGGTCTCCAAGAATGATCTACATGCATGAGATCCAAAATAAATCTAAACACACAAATACTAAAATCTCTATGGTTAGGACAAGAGTGAAACCCAAAAAAGAAAACGAAGGAAACCAAGATAGATTGAGTGATAGATTAGAAAAATGGTTAAAAACACTAACAACTCATCATATATCTTTGGATATTGATTAATGGGGGGAATGTAATCATTGGGGGAGGTGTTTGGGAACCTTATGTTGCACCAAATATGACCCAAGTGGAGGAGTCGAGAATTTGGAATAAAAGAGGGGTGGGAGAAAAATGGATCGTAACATTTAAAATTTTTGGGTAGATGACACAGTTTAGCCGCCTGGTTTTCCAAACTGTTTACCAACTCTATGTTAAAAACATTCCAAGGGGATATAAACCACATGAACTGCCCACATGGTTTCACATAGCATTCTCCAATAGTGGGGTAGAAACTATAAAACTATAGGAATTGATGCATGATTTCTTAGGATGGTCAATACAATTTCCACTAACTTATCATTTCCTATGAAAAAGGACAAAAATCTGAAAAAAATTCACTAAATCAAAATTTTAAGGGGGGAACTCAATATTAACCTCTAAAAAAATCCAAAGACAAGAAAAAATTATAATAAAATTAATTTTAGGGTCCCTGAGTGAAAATTCTCCCCAATACATACAGTTTCTTCTCTAATAAGTATCCCATCTGAATATTGACCAAAACTCAAATCCATGTCTGATCAAAATCTATCGAATTAGTGGAACTTGTGGTGACCCTTTTTCTCCACAGGTCAATATTGATGGATCAATAAAAAACCAAAACACCAGAAAGATAATAAAACTAGAGAGGTTTATTTCCACAATAAGAATTCAACTAACACCTCCATGAATCCCACGAACTAAAAATTAAATTTTTCATATTAACAGTGAAACATCACAATTAATAATGGGAACTTTGAAACTACCACATGAAGTATCCCAACGTCATTGCATGAGAAAACAACACCGCTATCAGAATATAAATTTCTCCCACCCAAAACAACACCGCTAACAATAGGGGAACACATGAGAAGAACTTAATACAACATAAACCAGACAACAACCCATTATGTTCAAAAAACCCCCACTCCTCCAAGTGAGCAAAGAAAACACTAAGACCGTCCCACACAAGGGATAATAACACTTCAAGAAATACTACATATTGACTCAAATCTATTTATTCAAATGAACATTACCACTTTGATCATGATATAAAAAGTTCATCAGGCATTTTAAAATGGAAATAGGAACAAAATACAAACAAAAACAATGAAATCTTGAACGTATCCACCTCAACACGTGATTCAAAATGAGAAATCAATTTCCATATGCACTCAGTAGTTCCTAACTATGTGTGAGATTGACTATGAGGCTTATGGTTAGAGCCCCAATGATTGAATCATCACCTACATCATAGTGAGTAATTAAAATCCACCAATCATGAATTATTCATTATTAAATTCATATTAATATACTTCTCTAAATGACTTTAATGAATATAGTGATTAATATTGTTCAAAATATTGTGATAATTATCATCAAATATCCATACCGGCTACACTGGTGGCACACGAGTGAATGGTTTGTTGAACTATAATCCAGAAACAATGAATGGAAATCAACAATAGAAGTTTACTATGTCATTATCCTCTATCCATATCAGGAACATTCATGAAAAATAAGAGGCATCAAATTTCCAATAGTAGGTACTCCTGAAATGAACTCAGCTAAGAACACTTCATCCAGCAAATTCTTAAAATATTTATCCGTGGAGGATAGGGCTCACTATTTTATATCTATTTATAAAACTGCAATGGAATGTGAATCCTTCAATATGTATTGTGATGGAACCTCAAGATAAAAGGAATCCAGATCCTTGAAGTGTTCAACCCATGCCTTCAATATTCACATGACTTACTAAATACTAATGATATCCTCTTTTTTTCCTCATGTTAACTTCCTCAGGTATAAACGATAAGAAAGAGACTGACCTAAATACTTCCCTTGTCATTTCAACATGAATCAATATCTGATAAAACATCCCACATTCATTTGAAGATTTAACCTTAGAGAAATCTTGGACGACACTGACTCTATCTTCTTTGGGAGTTCCCAAAAATCTCTAAACTCTTTCGACTCCCACAATCCATTCCACTTCTTTTAATAGAGAATATTTAATATGATATACTTGAAAAAACATAGGACTAGAAACATGGAATGAAAAAATAGAATCCTTTGGACCTTATATATAGAATATTCTAGACATAACAAGAGAAAAAAAAGCCCCAAATTACCATAATTCAAAAATAATTATGGAAGGAACATCTCATGAAAAAATGATGGACATAAAATCTAAATACAAATAAGAATTCACACAAAATACCTTCTAAAAACACCATTTATTTTAATTTTTGAAACAACCTTATTACGAGGATATTTTTAATAAACTATATCTAATTTCCCTAAATCAAAAACCCAATTTTGAAAACATATAAAATTAATGAATCCATTTTCTCATTCAAAACAATTTTACAAAAACCAAATAATAATCAAATTTTAAACACAAAACCATGGATTATTATGAACCAACACATGTGTGTCCATCTGCTTTCCCCCACATCATCCATAAAAATGGGAAAACATAAACGTTCTATACAAGCACAGTCATGTGATATTCCATAAAAGGTAACAAGGGTATCACACATCATTTCCACATCAAAACCTATTCATTTATTACAACTTTTCAAAATTCTAAACCATGTTCTCTTCTCCCTAATACTATTTTCAGTGCTCAATTCAAAACAACATGATGGTATAATTTTCATTTCAAAAATGGTTTTTGTTTGAAATTAAACTCTATTTATCCAAATGAAAATTAAAACATCAATCTCACAATCAAAGACTAACTACAAAGAACAACTCACACCATACTAACAAAATTGGGGTATAACATTCAGGTATAACCCAATGACATAGAATTGGTCAATTTTCAATGTATATATCAGCACTACGAAATCCATGAATAGTGGACTGAGACACCAGGTGGGCCATTACTCTATGTGAGGTCCATAAATGACACCATATGACCTTCATTTCCATTAAATATTCCATGAAAATATGAACATGATAATGAATCAATTCCTGAACAACTGTTTGAAACTCAGGATTGGTCATGAGTAGTTATGATCAGGAACTAACCCATAAACTACCTCCTGAGCCACCAAAACATTGTCTCAAATCAACATGACACACAAAATATTAATGAAACATTCTATAATAACATTTTTCTATGAGGAATGATGGGATGTCATCCATCCCAACACCCAACTAGATTAGTGGAACTGACCAAAGGGAGTTCATGGACCCCATTGGCTGATAACTAGTGCAAGGCATTAATGAAATCTAAAAAGAGAACAATTTTTTCCCAATAACTAAGATCAAACAAATTACCAAGAAAGAATAACAACAAAAAATAACTAAATATAGAATTAATATATTAATTGATTCAGTTACAATAACTATAAAAACGAAAATAAATATGAAACTACGAATGAACAACACTACCAATATCTCAATGTGACCTCTTGGTCACCACCTATTACCAAACTAACCTTCACCCATAACGATTTCACAAACATGAAAAAGGACCCTTCAAAATATATTTTGTCTACCAATGACTAGTGCAACAACTATGCTTTGAGTTTAAAATGCCCTGTGGTAAATCACCAAATAATTTATATGTCTCTGTTCTAGAAAAAATTTGTAAACATAAGTATGAAATATAGAAATAAAAATATATTTATCTTAGTTTTTTTGACAAACATAAAATAACATTATAAATAACAATACGCAAAACATTCCTTTTCAAATATAGATTATCTTTTAAGCAAAACCACCCAAAACAAAAATACAAATAGATTCATACAAATACTTACTAAAAATAAATGATCAATATAAATTGGAAACCAGGTATATAATTAAATAAACACTCAAATATAGTGATTGAACATGGAACTTTTTTATTAATCGCTAGTTTGATCCATGGGCATAGTTAGTCTCGACCCAACTACCCGTATATGGTGCAGATTCATTGTCAATAACACACATGATACTCTAAAATAGCCTTTCCATTGGCACAACCCTCATGGCCTCCAATATAACTGACGAGTACCAACCAATATAATAATCGTTGATAAATAACTTTACATGACCCTCTAAAATTATCTGAAAAATCCCATGGTAATAGTATACTAGGTAAGTAGGAGGCCCTTGTACATTTGACTCACATTTTCTATCGCCACCACACTTTCCTACCCCAAACACCAACATGATATTTACAGTAACCCGAATAGTTAAATCTTTCAATAGGGGTTCTCATCATATAAAAATTCATTTATATGTTGCAACTAGGTTGTTAGATCATTTATTCTTCGATTCATTTCCCAAATCACCAAGAGTTGCAAACAAGGCGTTTATATTTACAAAACCATAAGCATTTTACAAAAGGCTGTAAAATTCAATGTGGGCCTTACCTGATTTAAAATTAAAATTCATTCATGAAACCATTATAAACAATTTCCACAATATTTTCAAATATTAATTTGAAGTTTAAAATTCCAAACAGTCCATTACAGCATTTGGAGACAAACCAAGCTCTAATGTACAGAAAAGTTCCTATTTTGAGAAACACAAAAAAACTAACATTAAACAAAGATTAAATTATATCAAAATATTTTTAATTAAAAAAAATTAGAAGGAAGATATGAGGATAGAGTAAAGAAATCAATTGAGAGACAATGGTTCGAGGAAAACATCATTTTAATGAGTCATTATAACTTTATTTCACATCCATGTGTGCACTTAGTTCCCTAATTAATCTTCCAACATTGTATGAAAACCTATGAAAATTCAACAACAACAACCATTTCAAATTTTCCATAAATAATACATACCATTACACTAGGACAATTGCAACATCAGTAATAATAATTTTAAATCATGTCGAACCATTCCAAAACTCATCCTCATAAATCATCAAGCCATTAAGAGGCATCTAAGTCACATAACATGCTCTATTTCATATTTAAAAAATGATAATAAATAAAACTAAGTCTATGTAATACATCAAGGTCTCAATGTAATGTTTATAAAATAAAAACCATTTTATCAAACATCTAGGATGCATATATGAATTGGTATATATGATTAGTCCATTATGAAATCAATTAACACACATTTTTCCATCATAAAAAGCCAAAAAAATTATACTCACACATCGTGATAATGGTTTTATTAATTTAACAGAAAATAAGTAATTAGAAGCAATCAATTGAATTTTTTGGAATGGAAAATAATGGAAACTCACACATCAATGGATTCTGGATTCAGTGAAACTCTGAAAGAAGGAATAATAGGCCCCCCAAGATAGATCTTCATAACCTATACCAAAAAGGAATCAATATACATGAAATCCCAAACCCAAGAGTATTCCAAGAGAGAATACCCAAAAGGAAATCCACAGATACAATGATAGAATGAGAGAAAGAAGATAAAATTAGCCAAAATCCAAAAAACTCACATTATGTTTTTTGATATTGATCCATGGAGGGTGGAGAACCAAAGGGAGAGGGGTTTGGGAACCCACTAATTTGCCAAAAATATACAAGTGGGAGGAATCCCAAATTTTTGATAAAAATAAAGGAGTGGAAAAAATGGATTCTAATATTTAAAATTTTGAGGAGTCTCGCATGGTATGGAAACATGATTTACCAAACTGTACACCAACCATGTAGAATCTACAATCAAAGGGGATTGAAACATCATGAAAAACCCATATGGGTTGATGTACCATGCACTACTCGTGCGGTAGCTACTATCTAAATCTACTTCATTCCACATGGATATATGGTCTTAGAAACATTGTTCCAACAAACCCTGCACTGCCCGTGCACATGCAAAAAACTATACTAAAACACAAAAACTAAAAATTTTATGTTGTAAAATCAATCCAAACATATACCAAAACATCCATATCTAATAGAAGAATAAAATAAAGGGATTTTATAGGTCAGGGTGTGAGAAACAATATCCATGAGATATACTGACCCCAATGACACTCATCCTAGATTTCATGATTATTAGGGGTTGACAATGAGAAACATGTTGTATACCTAGAGTGTTCATCCTAAAAGTAAACTTGGTTAGAATACACATAATAAAAATGATAAAATCCCTACACACATATACTTGGTCATCACTAATGGCTCACTGGGGGCACTGAAGACCTTATTAGAATAATATTCATATATATATAAACTAGAACGAGCTAAAAAATTGTTATAAATATTCCAAAAAACCCTATCTATGTAAACATGAAAGAGGTGAGGACCACTTTATCCATATAATGGAAATACATGCTCTACGATATTTAGGTAACTCTCACAGTTGTATGACAACTCACTAAAAAATAAGGAAACTCACCAACACTACCCAGATCTTTAGGTAGTAGTAGAGGGTTATCCTTATATGACATATAAATAATGCCTTGAAAAACCTTAATTGGAATGTATCAATGGGACACACTCAACTAATATAGGTACAAGGAGTTTTAAAAAATAACATGACAAAACTAAACATATGGAAATGTATCCTTCACCGATCCTTTAATGGAGTAGACATTACTTCCCCTCCATACAGGGTGTGTCTCACCAAATGTGATATTTTCACGTGTCTGGGTATGGAGAAATACTAATTAAAGAACAAGGATCATCATCAGTCCAAAGGGATAATAACTTAAATCTCTTGAAATTACACCAGAAACTACCATGAATTACTAAATAAATCTTGTTGTTCTGATCCATGTTGATAAACAATCAAGATATGTTATCCACTACCCAATAATAGATTCTCAATGAATAAAATTACCGTAATACACATGTATTTTTCTTCGTAAGCCCGATCCATGAACTCAGTATTAGAAAAAGATATTTTTCTCTAAACATTATCCTCAATATTAGGTTCACGATTCCCAATACAGTTCATCAATATTACATCATTTTAATAATATTTTTTATATAAATTATTTGACAATAATAATAATAATAATAATAATAATAATATATTTATTATTGGGTATTTCAGGGACATGATACATGATTATCAAAAAGCTAACCATCATTGGTCTTGAATTGAGCTCTTAAACATTAGGGTTGTGATTCAACATTTGGGTTATAATTCCAACACAATTAAAAAATGTTAAAACCAAATCATGGTTTTAATTATATAATTTTATTATTATTATTATTATATATTTATAACAAATATTATATGATAAATGCTAGGGGATGAGTTTAACATGGATCTTTCTAATTCTGCTAGGCCACTCTGCCTACCACCCCCACCCTCTATCTATTGATAATTTTATCATTTTTTGTAGTAATAATTTATTTAAGAAACACACACACACATATATATTAAATATATTAACAAAGAATCATAGGATCACAGGACCCCTCAATCACATGGCCACAGTACCCCTTGCAGTTACCAAACATAAATTAGAGATAATATATTATAATAATAATTTAATTTAAATTTTTTTATAATAATTTATCAATGGTCATGATGAAAAAAACCATCACGTGGTTTCCTCCCTACATGTTTTATTATATTAGCATTGAATTTGGGTCATTAGCATCATAATGCAAACCCATAAACACCATGTAATTACTACCATGTGTCCCTGTGTAAAGATATTTCTCATTGACACTTCTATCACCCACCATCGTTATAAATCACAATTCCCTTAGAAAATATCATAAATAATCCATATAATAAATGAAAAAACCAGGATTCAACATTCTCCGCACTATAGGTACCTACATTAAAAAATGAAAAATTTCGTGGTAATATAAAAAACCAAGGCTACCGTGCACACACACATCTCCAAGCCAATAAAATAATAAAATTTAATATAGATAAAAATAATTCAAGAAAACATCTATAATACTAAAACTAGAGTATGAAAAGGTACCTGAAATCATAAAAAAAGGTTCCAAATACAAGACCAACGTAAACTGTAAATTAAATTCAGACTTATAGAGTGGGATGTACATGTGATAAATGCTACACCATTATACATTTTTTTTTCTAACACAGTATGTCAGATCATATTTCTATTCCAGTAAGGATTATTAAAATTTTAAATAAGAATTATCAGAAACGAATTTATTGGAGGATCCCATGCATGATTTTTTATAACAATATAATATAGGATAACAAGAAATAACATGACACAATGAATCCATATTATTCATCTAATCAGATGATATTTCAAACATAATATGAGACATACAAATAAAAAATCCATATGTACATTTTTATTACACACATTATCTATTTAATTTTATGAACACATTTGTTTCCAAGGTTTTTTTCTCGAAGGTTCCGCAATAAATTTTACATGGTGAAAAACTTCACAAGCTATATTTCCCCTTTCAACACTCATCTTAGAGGTCACTCTCATCAGTTCTATCAAAAAAGAATCACGAAGGATAATGAATATTTTTCTCTAATAATGAAACATGATTAGACTACACCTAAATAGAAATATTATATTTTGATACAAATATAGGGTTCCATGACTAGGACTTACAGGGAGGCCCCAGTCATAATTGGACTTATCCCCTTATATAAGGGATTTACTACATGTAATAATTATTCTTTACAATTCCACTAAACCATTTCTAATGAAACCTAAATGAAATGGGGATTGCTAGGGGGATATTAATGAAATAAATTCTCAAAGCTATTGTGTTATCTATCAAATCATTATCAGAAAACTCATTCATGAATATTCAAACTCACCAACATTAAACTAATAATAATTTTTTTTGAGGTCTTTCCTCTATGGCGAGGATGTGATGCCACATTGAATCCACCTAAGAATAGAAAAAATGGTTCATAGTAAAATCATTCTTGTCCATGTAGTATCACAATATATCATGACTAAAATAATCAAATAATTTTTTTTCTCAATGTGGTCTTTAAAGGAGTAAATGACGTGCCCCAAGGGTTAAAGACATGTCTCACCAAAGCTGGTACATCCCATGTATTGGTCTGGAAAAATCATGATGAACATCTAGGGGCCATCATCATTATGAAGGAATGAAATATTAAATATAATGATGTTCCACTATTAATCTCCAAAAATTAATGAATTGATCATAACATCATGATCCATGTGGAAAAATATATAGATTGTCTGTTCATTTTCCAAAAACGAACACTCAGTGAGAAAACAAATTCCCAATATTACGCACACACAATTCCTTATAGGACAGAGCCAAAAACCACAATTATGTAGTAGTTATTGGTCCCAAAAAATATATCTCATTATTGGGGTCATGATTCCATAGATGGATCATAAATCTAAAAAAATATGTTGAAGATACCTTAGATACAATATTAAATAATTATAATAAGAATAATAATGGTATTATTGGGCGTTTCCTAGTCTCATGACAAGATCGAAATTTTTTTACCCAACATTGGTATTTAACCGACCACATCAATGTCGAGGTTGTGATTCCACATAATGTTCATAAATGTAAAAAAATATGAAAATTTTATATAAAAATTAATGTTTCAATAATCATAATAATAAATTATTATTATTATTATTATATATTGAATTTTTTTTTTCAAAATCTAACAATAAAGGATGTGTTTCAAGATGATAATCCCAATTCGGCATGTCCATTATACACACCACCCGACCATATAAAACTTTATATGTTTATCATTATAATATAATAATTATTTAAATAAGATATATTTATTAATATGTGAATATAAAAACACATGATCGGGGGATCACACCTCCCCTTAATCACGTGGCTATCCTACATCATTCAAGGATCACTTTTAAATTAGTCATAATATATTTTTATTATATTTATAATTTTATAAATTTTAGAATATTAAATTTACAATCATGACAATAGAACACCTAACGCGGTTTCCTCCATCACTTTTCAATTGGATCTTCACCCCCTTTGGAATAGTTTCATCAAAATTCCGCCCATATACATTAGGCGGTGCCCACTACAATACATTGTGCACAGACTCCTCCTAGAGATGATTTTTCACCCTATATCATAATGAAATATGATTCTATTACTAGATCATGAAATAACGCATACTTTATGAAAAAATAATTCTTATAAAATTTTAGTTTTTACATATAAGTTATTTATGCATAGTGAAAAGTTATTATTTATATTGATAACTAAATTTTATATAAAATTATTTACAATTTCAGATTATATTTGTTATAATTTTTTGAAATTTAATTAGTCAAATTATTTATATAGAATAAAATTATTTTATTTGGTTTTAGTTTTATACTTTTAATTTATATTAAAAAATTATCATACAAAAAAAAATTTGTAATACAATTTTGTTCTATTTTTTGAATTTTGGGTAAACTAATTTTTATAAATTCTAAGAATTGAATCTCGAAAATGGATTCAATATTTGTAAAATGATTTATATTTTTTTTATAATAGTTAAATTTTTCATTTGATCATAATTAATAATAATTATTGAAAAAAAATTTATCATGGTAAAGGATAAATAGGTTAATTAGGGTTAAAAGTAAAATAACAATGCCCCAAAATTAGGCCAAAAGAAGTTGTTTTAATTTTTTATAAGTTTATTTCATCGAGTCAAATATAATCATATAAGAAATAAAATTTTATAATAAATGGAATTGGAAAATGAATTTTTTTAAATTTAGGTAAAATATGAATTCAATAATGTCTATATCAATACATTAATATCTCTTAAATTATTATTAAAGGAAAAAAAGATTATAAGTTTGAATGAAAGTTTATCTACGAAATATAAATCATTTATGTATTTTTTTGTATTTATTTAAATTGTTTTGTAATGAAATTATTATAGAAAATGATTACAGAATAGTAATATAGTATTGATAAAATTAATAAGAAAATTGAATTCATGATTTAAAAAATATTACAAGTAATATAAATTTAATGATTTATTATGTTAAATATTTATATATATATATATATTTATTATTAATATACATTAAGTGGATTATATTTGAATTAAACCCTTTTATTTATTCCTTTTAAATAAAATAAAATGAATAGTTTTAAAATCCTAATTTTGTATATTTTTTGAAATTAATATTTTCAAAAATAAGATAAAAATTAATAAAAACATGAAATTGAAAAAGGTGGATATGATATGATCTATAATTTATTTTTATCTCTATTTAATAATAAATATTTTTGATATTTGAAAAATTATTACCCATTATCGGGGAATGATGTAAAAGGGATTAACGTTAAATTGGCCTAACCAGTGTGATGAAAAAAAAATGGTTTAAAAACCCCCATAAACAAGTACAAATTTTATGGGTTCATTTCCGAACGACCTCAGAATATCATTGAAAACATTCCCTGTCCTTAATTATGAATTTGGGATATATAATTACATAATTATATTTAAATATATTATGAACCATATGTAGTTACACTCCTCTCAAATATAAAAGGGTTTCTATCATTTCATTTATTCACAACAAATTAATACTTCCTTGTTACCACCACCTTCAAAAATAAATTATAAAATTTCTACGCACATTATATTTATGTTTTTACTCAAAAAATAGAATTTATAGGGTACCTAAGAGTAGATCTAAATGTGTTTTCTCAAAGAATATGTAATCACTTTAATGGATCACTTTAATTTCAATTCTTATTTTACCTCATAAAAATCATATATATTAATAATAAAACAATATATATTGTATAAAAAACATAGTAAATCATTATTATTAATTTTAAGAATCCTCTCTTAACCATCTTTCCTTAAAATTGTATGTGAATTTATTCTTCATGTGTACATACGACATACCTTATACATATAGATTTAAAAGTTATTTTACAATATATTTTTTGGTAATTACGATGGGTATAATGATTATATTTGGTACCTAATACAATATTATACATCTATAATCATAATATATCATAATTATTTTTCACTTACTATCCATTTAAGCATGAAAATGTCGCTCATGTGTTAGTGTGGACTACTTCAACCATGATGATGTGAGTTTTTTTTCATTTTGTTTAACGTGGATAGTATAAATGGTATATTTAATGAATATAATAGATAAATATCATAAAATAATGATTCTTTAAAGTTAAATTTTTTCATTACTTTCATTCATTCCATCCATCAAAAATTAAAAACAATATTCTAGTGTATGTATATCATGTAGTCTCCAAGAATGGTGAAATTGATTTTTGCATCACTAATTTTTTTGGGTGGCTATAGACAATGAAAAAATATTATATTATTTGATATTTATATCATGATTATAAATATATATATGAGGGAAAAACATAATGGTAAAAGGACTATGATGACCAAATAGAAATTCCCAAGATAAATGAATCTCTTACGACCAAGAAAGATGATTTTAATAAGTAATAATTTATAATTGTAAAATAAAATGTTATTAATAGATAATATATGATATTATAATAATAAATATGATACATTATAATATTTATAATAAATTTAATGTTACCATAAAATATTTTATAGTACAATTGATGAATGTGGAGGCCAATTTAATGTATTTTATTCTTTTTTTATATGAGATAAAAATGTTTTATGCACAAATTGTATAATAACTATTGTATAAACAAACCATTAATGAAATTAATGAGGATATTTATGAATCTTATGGCCATTTACATATCAATATGTTGTTATTTGAACCAAGATGATTATGATTCAAATGTTACCATGTGAATAATGAGTTATCATTTAATAGAATCATAATAATATTTTTATGGTTTCTTTTCTATTTAGAAAATTATAGGATCCTTACCAAATAATACCATTTAAATATTAGTCTTCTGATGTTAAATCATGAAATTACATATTTTTCATTCATTTTCCTCTTCATATATACATAAAAGACCAAAAATATTTTTATGAAAAATAAATTTAATTAATATATTTGATCCAATAGACTTTTTTATTCATATCAATGTTTATAATGTTATTCTGGTGATGTATTTTACTATTCTAATGTTAATTTTAATTTTAATTTTACCTATATTTTACTGTTTATAAAATGGTTAAGATATAAAATTCATTAAATTTTTAAAATGATTAACTTTTGACATTTTCATGAAAAGTGTAAATAAAATATTTTATTTTAACACAAATGAAATGGATAATGTTTTCCACACATATGAACAATAATTTATTTGAATAATTCATTACGTGTTCCAAATTTTATATTCAAATAAAATATTTATATTAATATTTGGTGAAAAAATATGTTTGAAAAAGGTTATTTCAAATTGAAAATGATAATTTTATCAATTATATCTATCTCACTCCTTTAATGATATTTTCATCTTTCATAACAACAAATGATGACCATTATTAATTTCAAGGTATATAATCCAATGATACAATAATTATTCATTAACTATGTAATTTATGGTTTTTGTTTTGATATTGTTTCGAATGCCATTTTTAATCATGTTTTTTTCTATCGTGAATTGATAAAATGTTTATGGGACCCATTTGGATTTTAGGGGTTTTGATGGGATGATGTGATAACTATTTTTATGATCGCATTGTACCCCTATGTATTTTTTTCTTTATGTGATTGGAGGAACTATAATTATATGTCTCTCCAAATCATTGTTTAATATTTTATATTTTATTTGGTATCTATGGAATAAATGTTCATATCACTAATCCATTAAAGTAAACAAGTCAATTTTCTTGGTCCATTACATGACACATATATATGTGTTAGAACCATTATAGAAAATATTCATTTTTATTAATACACAATAGTATATTGGTATTGAGAGATAATATGATGTGATTTGATGGTATCGGTTTTTAATTTTGAAATATGAAATAGTTTATATACTTATGATTATCAAACACTTATATGGAATGAAATTATGTATCATGATTAGTAAATGATATTTTAGAACTCCTTTTACTAATTTATTTTTCAATGATATTCTTTTAATACACATATAATTTTTAGGAACATTTAAAATTTAATTTAAATATTGAATGTGGTGGAATTGATCTCACAACCTTATGCATATCATAATCTTTCATATGATCATCGATTTAATACATGCATAATTATCCTAATTATTTTTTAAGTCGGCACGTTTTTTGAATATTTTTTTATGGTTTTTGGGAATGGTATTATGAATGATATGTTGTTAAATGTTTATTATTCATTGAAACATATTTGGAGAAAATTTAGATCATTTATAAACACTTTGTTTTTGTGTCTATGAGTCCAAGGTGTCTAGTTTAGTATGAGTCCTGTGTTTATCACTAAATTATATAATGAATATTCATTTAATTAGATTTAATAAAAACATTTGTCATATATTGTTTTTTATATTTGAAATGAGCTATATGTTTAGTATCCTATTAGGAAATAGGATGAGAAAAACCCAGTGACAACCCTTAGGATAATCCAATGTATTGGATAACATCATATGATATGGAATAGAAATGAGTGTGGATTTACTAGAAAAACATATATATATTTTGACTATTATAGGTGGTAGTCATTTTAGAGTAGGTAAATAAGGTACAGATAAACCTGAAATGATTTCATGGATTATTTCTCATTAGTTATTCTAGTGCCCAGTGAATGTGCCCTTACTTTGAAACTCTTTTGACATACTCGATGGATATGTCTAGATAACACAAATTTTCATTATGGGATATTATAAATTACTTGAATATATTCTGACTATGCATGCCCAATTTCAATCATATGGTTTCATTGGATTATAATAAGATGTTAATATTTATAAATAATACAAAATTATATTTCAAGATTATAGGGTTTCCCATAATAATTATTGTATCTCAAACTATGAATTTTTTTATCAATTGGTATATGGAACTAATTTGAATAATGTTAATGGAAAATAGGTTTTATAATGGAATGATAGTCCATAATAGAATACATGTAAAATATATGGATAGAAAAATCAACAGATTATACCCAATATTGAATCTCATTATATAGTTGATAATCTCAACAGGAGTGAGTCTCCAACAACATATAATAAGTGAAAAATGGAATTTCATGACAACCAATGATACATGTTTATTTATTTCCATTAAATATTGATAATTTTGGAATAATAAAAGAATACAATGTATATGTGGAAATTAAGGGAATAAAAATGTAATTGATAAGGAAAAATATAGAGTTAAATACATGTAAATGAAGATCAACTATTTTGGACTCTCCATGATATTATTGTTTTCATAATCACAAATTTATTCAATATACAAAATATATTATTTTAAGAAATTTCAATATCACTATGTGAATTAATTTTTTCATACACCAACAAATACTAAAAGAATTCTATAACCTACATTCATGAATAAATATGATTACAAGTGTAGTTTTTCAAGTACATTTGATTAACACTTCATCTTCAAATGGTATATGCATGAAAGACTCATCATAACTTTTTTGGATTCCCTGACATTGAAGTTCAGCAACCCGAAGTCTACACACCTAAACCGAAATCGACACACCAAACTCAAGGATGACAGACCGAAGTTTGAAAAACTGAAGTCGACACACCGAAACCGAATTCAACAAACCAAAACCGAAGTCGACACACTAAAACTAAAGTCGACACACCAAAACTGATTTCGACACAACGAAGTATGACACACCAATGTTGTCACACTGAAGTATGACACACCAATGTTTGATAGACCGAAGTCAACATAGAGAAGATGACATACCGAAGATGACAGACCAATGTTATCAAACCAAAGACGACATACTGAATATGACTCATCGATAGTCTTAAATAATTATTTCCATTTATTAATTCAAATTTCTTTCTAACGGTCATATTATGAAAACTTATTATTTCTGACATTATTTAATGTTGTCTGTAGGAGTATCTAGGGACAGTTACGTGGTACATGCACATGTGAAGATCCTTATGCCTAGAGAATAATAGACTATAAAAGGACCTCATCATTCACATTAAAGATACTACAGTTGCAGAACACACAAATACAAAGGTTGTGTGAATAATAAAAGAGAAAAGCTAAGTGCTTGAGATTAGAAGAAGACTGTAACAATATACCTTCTCAAAAAGGGTTCAGTATACATGAAGACATTAAAGAGCAGAACTGTTTTAATTACTAGAAGCTGGGTTACAAAAACTACAATACTCTGTTATGAATATATCATCTTGAAGAAGACTCAAATACCATTTTCTCAACATTCATTGTGTCTAGAGCCTTATCTCACAACACACAGATAATTCTTAACTCTACTCTCTTTCTTAAATCTGCTGTGTTTTATTTTCAATATTTGAGTAATGTGTATATTTGATTTACACACACTGTCTCATGAGCATAACTGGAGAATATAAAACTATCCACATAATCTATCTCTTATTTAATTTGTTTCCCATGAATAACTATGGTATACGTCATGTGTGACTTGGACAGTTGGGTGTGCTATTTTAAACCTCGATCCAGGGTGTAGATAAATAGTTCATTTATATAAATAGCTTGGTGGTAGGTGATCACAATGTGGAGAGGATTAAGTAGCTACTTGAGACTGAACCTCTTGTTTACATTGTTGTGATAATATTCAATTACTCTATTTTGTTTTATATTCCTTTTATATCTTCTTTATGACAGAAAACTATTTTATTTTGACTCTAATAGTTTGTTTTCGTTAGACTGTATTTATGCTTAATTCTGTAAACCTATTTCAAAAGTTCAATTTGTGCTTATATTGATTCAAATGAGGACTAATAAACATTAGATAAAATTATTTACCAATTAATCATTTATATCTCCACTGCCATAATTGACTATGATTTTTTGAAATTGGGTATTTTTATTATAATGTTTAAATATAAACTTTAATTAGAACTCAATTCACCCCCCTCTTGAGTATCCACTCTGACCTACATTTTGTATTAGAGGTTTATTTAATATCATGATTTTCAAATATTTATAAAATGTGATTTTATTTGTAACTTAAATATATTCAAATTTTTTTATATCTAAATTTTCAGTTCAATCAATTCTAGGTAACTATAGAAACTAGAGTTGACGGTGCTACTACTAACATGCCACATTTCATTAATGGTAATAACTATGCTCAGTGGAAATTTAAAATTAAAATGTATCTAGAGAGTATGGGACCTGAAATCTAGGATACCATTGAAGAGAAACATATACTTCCTGCTACAACTAGAGACACAAGGTCTCAGTTGACTAAAGATACATATAATAATAACTGTAAAGTAATGAATGCCTTGTATTTTTCTCTAGGTGATGATAAATTCAATAGAATATCTGCCTGTAAAACTGAATATGTAATTTGGGATACTTTAGTTATTTCCCATGAGGGAACAACTAAAGTCAATGAAATGACACTAAATACATACACTATTAAATATGAAAATTTTAAAAGGAAGGCTGATGAACCTATCTCTGAAATGTATCTCAGGTTTATTGAAATAGTGAACACTATGAGTCTTAATGGAAAACCCGGGGACAACGAGGATATAATCTTGAGACTGATTCGATCCCTACTTGACATAAGGAGGGAAACTTACGTTTCCATATGAGAATCTAGTGACATAAGCAGGATACCAGTGAAATAGCTAATTGGATAACATATGATGTACGAGGAAGAAATTAATGTGAATCAAGAAGTATATGGGGAACCAAGGAATAAATTAGTATAATTCAAGAATACAACTTCAAAGAGAAAAAACAATGAAAAAGATCAAGTTCATACAGACAACCCCACTAGTGAAGGGTCAAATTCAAAGAGTGATGAAGAAATGGTTCATCTTGCTAGATTGTTCAAAAAGTTCTACTAAAAGAAGAAATTCATTATGAAGTCAAACTACAAGGGAAAGAATAATAGTAAAGCACAATGGAAGAAATATTAAAATTGGAATGACAACTGAAATGAAATAATCTTCTACGAGTGCAAAGGAAAAGGTCATGTGAAGGCAGACTACCCCAAGCTGAAATTTAAGCGGAAATATGACAACAAGGGAAAAGGATATAAAAAGGCTATTAAATCTACTTATAGTTCAGTTTTTGAAAAATCCAGTGGATCTGTTGCTTTTGGTATTGATTAGAACAATCAGGAAAACTTATGTTTCATGACAAAAACATCTAAGCTAACACTTAACTCTCCTATACATAATGCCCATTATTCTGAGAATAAGAGTGAGTCACATAATGATGAAGATATGTATAAGGATGAACTATTTGAATATTGTGAAATGCTTGAGGATACCTTTAATGTGCTCAAGGAAAATTTTAATTAATTAAATAGAAATCATGCTTTAAATGAAAATTATAAGTCAAGTTAGGATTTTGAAAAAGAAAAACTCTCCCATATGTTAAAGGAAAACCCTAAACTTATGTTATCCAATGAGAAATTAAGAAGATATCTTGAGAATTTTATTACAATTAGAGATACCTTGACTCAGTTTCTAGGAAAATAGATTGCCCCAAAATATACAACAAGTCTAGGATATCAACCAGTATAGATAAGGATCATTAAAACTAAATTGATTCTAAAATATGGACAATTCACTAAAAGATCATGTTCTAGACCATTTTAAGAAAAAAAGTCTCTAAAGGGCCAAACAATGTTATTATGTCTCAAAACATATATTCTGATTATAGTAAATTTGTGAGACATGTATGGGTTCCCAAAATTCTACTTGTTATCCTCTCAGGGCCCAATATAATTTGGTTACCAATTTTACACCATGAATAATCTATTTTGCAAGGATGTTGCCTAAATATTTCTTGTAAGACACTATGGTACTTAGACAGTGGATGTTCAAGACATATGATAGGATACAAATCATGATTCCGGAACCTAATCAAGGATGTTTTTGGAAACCGAACTTTTTTTGATAATGCTAAATGAAAAATAATAGGCTTAGGCCTGATCGGTAACCCTAATACACTATTAATTACAAAAGTACTTTTTGTTGATGGATTAATGTAAAATTTACATAGCATCTCTCAGTTGTGTGATAATGGTTTTAATTTCAAATTTCAAAATTAATCATGTAATGTTTTTAATTCCAAAAATGATTTAATATTTACAACTCTCAGAAATGAGAATGTGTATGATGTTGACTTAAATTCTTTAGCTATGCAAAATGATTCTTACTTCAATGCTTTTCATAAGGAATCCTGGTTGTGGCAGAGAAGACTAGTAAAATGAAATGTGCACTCTCTTATGAAACTAACTACGAAAGGTTTAGTTTGAGACTTACCTAAAATGGAATTCCCACATAACAATGTGTGCAATCCTAGTCAAAAGGGAAAGCAACACAATTTTTCTTTCAAACCAAAGAAAGATGTTTCTACTTCTCAACCACTTAAGTTGGTTCACATGGATTTTTTTGGACCATCATGGGTTTTAATTTTAAATGTGAAGAAGTATGTTTATGTTCATTTAGGTGATTTTTTCTAGATACACTTGTGTATAATCTTTAGCTCACAAAAAAGAAACTTGTTCTTATTTTATCAAATACTCCCAGTCTATGGAAAACCTTAGTGGTCATATAATTAAGACCCTGAAAAGTGATCATGGTCGTGTGTTTGAAAATCACGTGTTTGAATCCTATTGCTCACACAATGGCTATAGTCACAATTTCTCTGCTCCTAGAACACCTCTACAAGACAGAATTGTGGAAATAAGAAATATGACCCTTCAAGAAATAGATAAGACTATTCATAGTGAATATAATTTATCTATTAATTTTTGGGCTAAAGCTGGAAATACATATTCTTATACCATTAATAGAGTCTTGATTAGACATATTATTAAGGAGACCCCTTATGAACTTTGGAACAATAAGAAGCCTAAGGATAACTACTTCTCAACACTAAGGACAATATTGAAAAGTTTTCCTCCAAGAGTGATGGAGGAATTTTCCTAGGTTACACAATCTTGAGTAAAGCCTATAGAGTATTCAATAAGAAAAAAATGTGTGGAAGATTCAGTTCATGTCAAATTTAATGAGACTGATCCACATCAACCCAAAAACTCTCTTGAATATCTGGAGAAGATATGTCAATTCTGAACCTTAATGATAATGATAGTGAACCTCTTGTAAAAGAAACCAATTCTGGGAATCTTTCAGACTCTTCACCTATTGATCCCGAACCAATAGACAATTATGAGGAGTCTAGTTAAACTCTTTCTAGAGGTATTCGAACTCTCAAGAATCATCCTTTACATACTATATTAGGTGATTTAAATCGAGGAACAAGATATAGAGGTTATCTTATAAACAAGGTTGAACCACAAGCTATTATTTCTCATCATGAACCCAAATATATTTATGATGCTACCAATGGTGAATTTTGGGTGATGGATATGTAAGAAGAATTAAATAAATTTGAAAGAAACAATGTCCGGGAACAAGATGAATGTCTTAAGGGAACTTTGACAATCTCCACTAAATGGGTTTTTGGAAACAAAGTTGATGAGACTGGTAATATAGTTATAAATAAAGATATGTAAGTTTCACAAGGTTACAGTCAATATGAAGGAATAGAATATGAAAGGTTACAGTCAATATGAAGGAATAGAATATGAGGAGGCCTTTGCTCCTATAGCTACATTAGAGGCCATTAGGATACTATTTTATTATGCAGCTCATATGAATTTCAATATTTATCAAATAAATGTAAAAAGTGATTTTCTAAATTGGAATATAGATGATGATGTATTTGTTGAACAACCCCATGGATTTACAAATCCACATTTTCAAACTGTGTTTTTAAACTTTCTGAAACTTTATATGGTTTAATGCAAGCTCCAAAAGCTTGGTATGATAGATTTAGTTCCTTTCTTATTTCAAAATATTTTACTAAAGGAATAGTAGATCCTACTTTGTTTATTTAAAGGATTTCCAAAGCTGTTTTGATAGTAAAAATTTATGTAGATGATATAATTATTGTATCTACTAAAAATTATTTATGTACTGATTTTTCAAATATAATGCAAAATGAATTTGAAATGAGTTTAATGGGAGAACTTAAACTTTTTCCGTGTTTATCATATTTCTCAAAAAAATGATGGTATTATTTTAAATCAAAGTAAATATACTAAAGATATTTTAAAACATTTTGGTTTGGATGGTAGTAAATGTAGTGATACACCTATAAGTACTACTTGTATGTTGGATGGTGATGAAGCTGGAGAACCAGTGGATCAAACCAACTACAGAGGATTGATAGAGAGTCTACTCATCCTTAGTTCTACCAGACCTGTTATTATGTTCAGTATATTCATGTGTGCACACTTTCAAGCTAATCCCAAAGAATCTCATTTAAATTTTGTTAAAAGGATTTTCAAATATCACAAATAAAATCCCAGCTTAGGACTATTTTATCCATGAGGACAACGATTTGATTTAATAAGCTATTCAGATGCTGACATTACTAGATTAATGCTAGATAGAAAAAGAACCTCTGGGAGATGTCACATGTTAGGGAAATCACTAGTATCATGGTGTAGTAAAAAATAGAATTTCGTTGCATTATCTACAGCCGAAGCAGAATACATTTTTGCTGGTAGTTGTTTTCCACAAGTTTTGTGTATGAAACACAAATTACTAGACTATGGATATCAATTCAAACATATCTCCATTGTCTGTGACAATACAAGTGCTATTAACATATCTAGAAATCCATTATCTTATTCTAGAAAAAAGCTTATTGAAGTAAGACATCAATTTTTTAGAGATCATTATCAAAATGGTGATATAACTCTTGAGTTTATTGGGACTGAACATCAGTTTTCTGCTAAATGCACTAAACCCTTAAATTATAAAATAATGAATTACATCAGACATGAATTTGGAATGATAAATTAGTAAAAACGATCTATATAAAACTGATCTTTAGAAAATCGATCATTATAAAACATATAATTATATAACCAGTATTTATAAAACTAATCTTTATAAAAATGATCTTTATTAAAACGATCATAATAAAATTGATTTTTGTGAAACCAATTTTTGTGAAACAAATTATTTTGAAACCCGTTATTGTGAAACCGATTTTTGTGAAACCGATTTTTTAAAAACTGATCTTTGTGAAACCAATTTTTGTGAAACCGATCTATGTCTATCCTATTTTTGTGAAACTGATCTTTGTACAAAATTTTTTTGTGAAATGGATTTTAGTGAAACTAATCTTTGCAAAACTGATTTTTGTGAAATTGAACATTGTAATATAGGTTTTTGTGAAATAAATTTTTGTGAAACCGATTTTTGTGGAACCAATTTTTGTGAAACTGATTTATGTAAAACTAATTTTGTGAAATCGGTTTTTATAAAACTGATCATCTTGAAACAAATTCTTTGACACTGATACATTTTAGGGACATTTAGTAAATTCAAACTTCTTTATTTGAAACAATAATATTTTATTTCTTTTGACATGCCACGTTTAAAATTTATGTTTTATGATTTACAATCCCCAAATGATATATTATGTCCAATCCAAACTGACCCTTCACCTTATCTATAGTCGTAAAGCCTTATACATTTAGTCTCTCTCTCTCTCTCTCTCGACTATCGACTTATCAAAACATGTTAGAATCCTATGTGTGTTAATGGCTATGACTAAGAATTCCAAGGAAGAACCTCACAAATATTTTCCTGCTAAACAATAGAATTGTGAGTCCAATGGAACTGGACAACTGAACTTAGAAACTTGAGTAGTTACAGCTGAAAAGGAAGCGTATGTTGTGTGGCTTCTTATCAACAAAATATTTTCTGCTAAGGTAATGGAATCTCAAGGGTGGCTCAGTCGGTTTACCAACAATGAATCACCCTATTAACCCTAGGTTTTACACGAATTATATCATAATTTGAGTATATCACTAGATGAATCAGAGGCAGTAAAGATGAGATCTATAGTAATTGGAATGGAAGTTGTTTTGACTTCGATGGAATGGGATGAATGCTTAGAGGTAACTTATGAAGGATTCTATGCTGACAATAATAGTTATATTCCACCTTCTTCAAATTTGTTATCATAGGAATATTCTCTGAAAGATCATACTGAAAATGAATAAACCAAAAGGAATGTTGCAAATGAATTCAAAGGAGAAGTTTGATTTCTTTTTTATGTTCATAAAACATCAAATCTGCCAAAGGAAGGGAGATTTCTCTGTTGTTAAATATCATGATGCCATTATGATTTTTTTTCCTACAACATGGAATAAAGGTGAATCTGTGCAGATATGTCATGGTATATATTTCTGATTTGATTAATCCTTCCAAGAAGGCCACCTGCTTATACTACCCAAGGATGATTTCTACCATGATAAAAAAAATTAGACTATTTGAAAGTTGGATATAAAGTGATCAGTTCTTGCAGTGGTTTTTGTCTTCAGAAAGACATTTGTAAATGAATGAAAATATTCTAGAACCCATAGATGTGATGTTGGGTAGGAGATGAAGAAAGGATGTATGAGGAGTTCAATCCGGTTGACCATCCTTCTAGACCAAAGAATCAATTTGATCCAGGTCTCAAACCAGGAGAAGTTCATGTTTATTCTGATAAGGAAGCTGAGGCTGATGTTCATAGGGAAGAAGTATCTCCTTTTGGTGATATGAGTGATCTTGATATCGCTGATAGTCCCATGTATATGACGTATGGACCGACTACTCCACCTATTGAACTATCTTCAAGCAAAACGATTCTAGGTGATGAAGATGTGGAAGAAACCGATGTTACTGGAGTTAAAGGTTATGTCAGTGAATTAGATGTAGAATCTAATGATGATGATGATGATAATGATGATGATGATGGTGGTGGTGGTGAAAATGGTGACTATGGAGGATGTGTTGAGCTTGTGAGTGACTCTCTAAAAGTGGGACGAGAAGTAGTTGATAGATCCAGTGAAGAATCTGTTCATGGAGCTGGTGATGGAATTGAGCCTGCTGATCAACAGGCTGATGATCATAGAAATTATGGACATGAGGATAGACTAGTCCATCTAAATGAATAAAACCAAGATCTCATTCATGAATTGAATGATATTATGGCTGTAGGGCAAGAGGATGAATATGTTGTTTCAGTGCCTCAAATTGAGAAAGTACCTAGTGAAGGTGAAATAGTTAGTGCTCAAGCAGAACCAGAAGTTCGGTTAATTATTGTCCCTCGACAAGGTGTTATGGGCAGAGAACATGACGACGAAATTAATGATATTGATGTTATTCCTGATCCACATAGAAGAAGGGTACAAATTGATACCGTTGAGCCAAGAGATTGGACATGTGCTAGAGAGTGGAATAGTGATCCAGGCTACATTCTTTTCAGTTTAGATTATGACTCAGATGAGAAATTGGTACCTCATCCTCATGTTCCTGATGTCCATGCTGATCCTGGACCTATTGCATCTATTCCACTAGTTTAACGTCCACCTCAAAAACCTATAGCTCAGTCAGTGCCTAGTGACTATGTCACTATGGATGATTTGGAAAAGTTTAATAATGAGATATGTGAGTCTGTGCTAGTTTCAATTAGATCAAGAAATGATGCCTCCACCTATATTAGTATCTCGGATGTTGATGCATCAAAAATTACATGAATTGGGATTAAAGACATTCAACTGATTCTTCTTAGAAAAAAAGAAACCATTATTACACAAAACACTTTGCTGAGAGAAGAAGTAAGAAAGATGAGCAATAAGCTGAATTCTATAACCTATGACTTCAAGACCTCCTTTAGTGGTGGTATGGAAGTTATTAAGAACGTGGTAACACATCTACCCAGTATAGGTTTGAAAAAAAATGAAAGAAGAGTTTTGAAAAATTTTGGCTGGCCCATCCAGTTCCAGGAGTGGAAGAAGTGTTGCTACTGATATGATGTCTCTCAAGGATGTGTAAAGAGACGAAATTCAAAAACTCCAGCTTTCTTTAGACAAAAAATGTCTGGAAAAAGATCATTTAAATACTGATCATGTATACAATATGGTGAGACAGTGTACAAATGATGCATGTCCAGCTTAGAAGGAAATTCATGAAATAGTGGATGTGTATTTCACTATGATATATACTAAGCATGAACTCATCAATAGTTTCAATTTTTTTGGCATAAAATCTTCGAATTCTTCCAGTCATAGAAGAATTCAAAAACAAAGTTCTCCAGTTGAAATAGTTTACACCTTTTCTGAGTAAATTTATAGAGAATAAGGATGACTTTGAGAAGGAAATTCAATATGGAGGATAAATCATTAAAGACTTCATCAACTTGCTCAAACCATATCTTATTGTTTACGCCGATGCTATTGTGGTCACTCCAACTGCTTCAATTGGTACTGCCTATTGGGATCATACTCCAATTACTATCTCTCAAGATCTTACTCATATCTGACCAATTATTGTTGGGCAGTCGCCAAGTCATGTGTTTTCATATAGAGGGATTACCCTTGCAGATACTGTTCCTACCACTATTGCCCTGCCTGGTTTTGTAATCTGATAACCTACATCCTCTTCCACTACCAAACCATCTCTTTCTCCATTGGATCCTTCAGACCAAGGTAATACTCCTCTACATCCAAACCCTTATTGATGGATTACTTCTTTTATTATAGGGATTTTCTCTTTTTGTTTGTCTTGTATTATTATGAATTTCAATGAAAATTCTTGTGATGTCTTTCTTTTTTCTTATTTCTGCTTCATTCTTCTCTATTATTGTTAATCCCTATAGGGGGAGAATGTAAGGAAGGAATATGAGAAAAAAGGATGGAATATATGAAAATATAAGGATGGAATATACTCTCCCTAATCAATTTAGTGAGGGGGATATTTTTTTCAATCAATTCTATGTCAAAGATATATTTATTCGATATATTTTGATGTATTCCATAATTTGTGATTATATAAAAGGGGGATATTGTTATAATGCCCGTGTTATTTTAGTTTTTATCATCACAAATTATTTCAATTTAAAGATTATATTATTTCAAGCAATTTTAATATCTCTATGTGAATAAATTGTTTCATACAACAACATACACTGAAAAAAGTCTATAACCAATATTCATGAATACATATTTTTAAATGTGTAGTTTTTCATTTACTTTTAATTATCACTTTGTCTTGTAGTGGTATATGCAAGATAGAATCTTCAGAACCTTTATTTAATCCCTGACACCGATGTTTTACAGACCAAAGTCGACACACAGAAACCGAAATCAACACATCGAAACTGAACAAGAGAGACCGAAATTCAGCAAACTAAAGTTTACACACTGAAACCGAAGTCGACACACCGAAACCAAAGTCGACACACTATAGTAGACACACCAATGTATGAAACAACGAAGTCGGCACAATGATGTATGACACAATGAAGTTTGACAGACCAAAGTCAACACACCAAAGATGACATACCGAAGATGACAGACCAATGTTATCAAACCAAAGATGAAAAGCTGAAGATGACTCATCGGTATTCATAAATAACTATTTCCATTTTTTAATTAAAATTCGTTTCTAACGGTATTATTTAGAAAAATTAGTATTTATGACATTATTTAATTATGTCTGTAGGATAATCCGTAGACAAGTATGAGGTACATGCACGTGAAAATATCCTTATGCCTAGAGGATCTTGGAGTATAAAAGGACCTCATATTTCACGTTGAAGAAACGATAGTAGCAGAACACGTAGATACAAAGACTGTGTGAATACTAAAATATAATAGCAAAGAGAATGAGATTAAAAAATACAATAAGAAGATACCTTCTGAAAAAGGGATCAGTATACATCGAGACATTTAAGAGATGAACCATTTTTATTCCTCTAAGTAGGATTATAGTAACTGTGATACTCTGTTCTGAAGACATATTCTAGAGGAAGATTCAAATACCATTTTCTCAACATTCATTGAGTCTAGAGCCTTACATCACAACACATAAATAATTCTTAACTCTATACTCTTTCTTAGCTCTGTTGTGTTTTATTTTCAATATTTGAGCAGTGTGTATATTTTTTTTACACACAATGTCTCCTCAGCTTATCTAGAGGATATAAAACTATTCTTGTACTAAATCTCATATTTTATTTCTTTCCCACAAATAACTATGGTAGAGGTCATGTGTGACATGGAAAACTGGGGGTGCTACAGTAATCCCTGATCCAGGGTGTGGATCAAATGTTTATTTATATAAACATCATGGTGGCATGTGATCACCAAGTCGAGAGGATTATGTGTCTTCTTGAGAGAGAAAACTTTTTTTAAATTGTTGTGCCAATATTCAATTACTCTATTTTGATATATCTACGAATTATATCATTTCAATTACAGAAAACTGTTTTTATTTTGGCTCTGATAGTTAGTTTTGGAAACTGGGTATTTATGATTAGTTCAGTAAACATGTTTCAAATGTTGAATTAGTGATAACATTGATTCGATTGAGGACTAATCAAACTTATAGAAAATTTTTAAGAAATTAAACATTTATATCTCTACTGCTTTAATTGACTGGGCTGTTTTGAATTGGGGGATTTTTATTATAATTTTTTTAACATAAATTATAATTGTAACTCAATTCTCCCCCCTCTAGAGTATCCACAACGACCAACAAACCTAATGTAACATTTATAGTCAAATGATTGTTTTTCATAATATACTAATTTTCCAAAAACAAAACACCAAATAAAAGATTAACTCCTACACTAAATAAGAATATATAATATTAAACTTTTTGGAGTGAATGGGTTGACATGATTATGTTATGTGATTGAAGGATTATGTTGTGGAAGTATTTTTACTAATGGTATTTTTATTATAATAATCACGAATAATAAATGGATTATAGAATAATATATGACCCCATATATGTTTAACTACTGATATATAGATTCTATATAGTCTTTATATGTTTAATTTTATAATGTTCAATGTCATATAAATTATTTTTGAGGCTTTAATAAATGAAATATTAATATTAGTAATTAATTTTTTAGATGTTTCATTGTGATAATGTATATGTTTCACTTAGGTCCAACATGAAGTATTATTTGAGGTATATTTAATTTTTCACATGTTTAATTGTATTAATAAACGCAATTATATATATTCTCTCTTATGATAATTGTTATTAGAATATATATTAATAATATTTATAGGGATGATATAAGAATTAAATTTATATAGTTTTTTATTATAAAAATTAAAAACATTCACGCTAGGCATGGCCACAGGATTATAACCCACAATAGAAGGGTGATAATTGATCAATGACTACATGTAAGATATAAGATGAAATGGTTATCCTAAAATGTATTTTTTTAATTTGGTTACAAATATAGATTTTTTTTATTTAATATATGATTTTTCAATTAGAAAACCACTTCATTACAAGGTAATTTGGAGGTTTATGTCATTTAAAATGTTCAGTATTTTGGGAAACATATGTTATTGAGTTTAATAAAACATTTTTATATTTTATTTATTTAATGATGGTTTATTTATATTTTGGTTGAATATATTATTTAATATTGATTATTTCAATTTATGTAAATGATTATAATATATTTGTGACTATATTATTAGTGAATATAAATATTATTTTTGAGATAATAAGAGCGAATAAACATAACTGTAGTGAAATATTTAATTTATCGTTGATGACTATGTGATAAAATAATTATAGTCATTGGGAGACTATTTTATAATGTAATATTTTAAATAATTTAATTTGGGAAATTTGTTAAATTTTTAAGTTGAATTTTGGGTTTTATTATTTAAGATTTAGTGGTTAATGTTATATGTCTTAATAAGATGGTTTATATAATAAAAAATAATCTTATGAAAACCATTTTGGTTTTGGGTAATATTTATTTCTAGGAAAAATAATCACACATTAATTTATGGGTTATGAATTTTAAGTTGTGCTTATTAAATTTAAAATTAAAAATTTAGTACTCATAATTTTGAGAAAATGATATATATCTTGTAGAAATATATTGGTAGATAAAATAGTTCATTTGTATTTTCTTATATTTCTTTTTTTAACATCGATGGTAATGGAATTACTATAATATAGGAATATAATATTAATATAAAAATTTGTGTCCAATAACCATAAATTTGGATGAATTGATGTTCATTTATCCCCTCCTGGATTCTTGGTTTTGTTGTTATTATCATCCTCATTGAAATGATCTCTACCACTTTTTATTAGTCCCTGGGAGTTAATTCTCTCTTCAATTTCTATATTTTCATTTCTAGAATGTGTTTTCAAAATTGTAAAACTGATTATGTGTTATTAATGACTACCTTAGTGTTTTATTTACCACTATTTTCAATCATATGTTTTATGAACACTTTATAGGTAGTGGGATTAAAATAGATGTATTTTAAGATGGAAACCCATCGATTATCGATTTATGACTAAAATTTTGAGGATATAATTTATTAAAAGTGGAGAATGTAATTTCGTGATAGTTTTTAATTATATATATTATTTTTGATAGTGTATATCACTTGTGACTGTATTCTTAAATGGAAAATGAAATATTAGAATTTAATTATGATCATTAAAATCATATCATTGAATAATAGAAAATTATTTAGATCAATAAAATTATATAATCTATATCTTCCTTAATAGTATTTTTTATTATTCTTATGAAATTTGAATACAATTTTTTATAAAATCGTATTATTCATTAAAAATATTATTCCCCCCAAATCATTTTTGGATTCTTTTAATAAATAAAATAATTTTATTCCACTTTTATAAATAGTAATTTATAAAATATGTTTCATTTTTTGTATAGATATCATATTTACCATAGTGTGATTTTTTGGAATTTTTTTTAAACAAATTAAATTTTTAATAAATAGTGAAAATTCTAATTTCTAATCAAAATGTTTTTTCGTATATTTTCTTTGTAAATACTAATACTATAGTGAATATGTTTTAAGGCATTATAATTTTATTTTGAAGAAATCTGTTTATCATCATTAGATTCAATAACATACTTAAATTGTATATAAAAATATTTACAAATAAACAAACATATCTTCTAAAAAACTATTTTTCTTTTTGTTCTATTTTTTATAAAATAATCTCAATCACTTCAATGAAATTATTATTTAATCTGTAATTACATTTTTTAATGTAGTATTTCCAAATTTAGTGTCATGACCCCAGTAGCCAAGAGTCGGTTCATACATTATTACATAGGCATAAGATATAAGGAATAACATCTCGAATGATAGAATAGTTTAGTTATCATGGTTAACATGATACATACATGAAATTCATATTATTATTTAACAATAATAATTTGTGAATTCAATTGATCCCCTTACCATATCCACTAATGTGAATCAAATAAAACTTCCTTGCGTCATGGGAAAAATAAATTATAATAAAGAGGATGTCTAATATTCTACATATAGTTAAGTGTATAATGGAAGAAATAAATAAAAAAAGAATAATAAATATTTATGGATAAATAAATAAAACACATTCAATTTGATCAATAACCATAGAATAATATGGAAGAAATAAATTATTATAAAATAATTCAATATAAATAGTCACATGATCTTGAGTCACACCCATAGATAAAATAAAAAAATCTCATAATCACTTTAATATCACAAACTAAAATCATAATCATGTATTTCATAACTCTATAAATATAAAACACATGGTTTAGGATATGTGTAAAGGAATATAATAACATTGTGGCCTTATTCAAAGACATATAATAATGTTTATACGTTGTTCAACGATTCTATTTAACTGGTTAAGCCCTCATCTATAACGCAGTCTAGTTTTTCCCACTATACATACCAATGCATCAACATGATAGATTAGGACCCACCCATCACTTATGATGTCAATTTCATTCTTCATATGACATAGGTAAAATATAATTCAAATGAACATTCGTATTTTAACTAGCAAATGAAATTTAAGCACATTTCTAAATCAATTAAAATATGAATCAACCAACCATTGTAAAATTAATTGTATCAATATATTAAATGAACATTCAAACTGATCATTAACCATTTATGAAATAATTTGTATTGTATCATTGTATTATATCCCAATTAAAAAATTATTTTAATTATTTTAATTTTTGGTAGATGGAAAATTATATTGAAGTATAGCTTGATAATCAGCCCGTAAAAAAAATATGGTTGAATTTTTTTGAAATGATTTATCTTTCAAGTAAGCCTTTAAAAAATATATAATAAACATTTAATAATTTATAGGTCATGGGGGTATAATATTTAGATCATTTCAGACACGTTAAAACAAATATTTCTATCACATTTTTGGTAAAAGACTTATTTAATGTGTTTCAAAAATGAGAAGATGATTCCCCTCAAAATATTTTTTAAAAAAATATTATGAATTTATTTAACTAATCATTTTGGAATGGGTAAAAGTTTTATACATTTTTCAAAAACATGGTTTTTCATGTAAAAGGATTTTCTACCTAAGAGAGAAATAAAGTCATATATTCATGAATACATTTTCTCAATAATTTTATATACCACTGAGTTGAAAAATAGAATATTTTATAAGTTCATGAATATAAAATTATAATGAGAATATATTTATTTTCATATTTTTATATCAAATAAATACCCCAGCATATACTTAAACAAAATTCCATCCTAAAAATGTGGAGATTGTAAAATAAACACTTGAAACGTCAGTAATTACTAAAGTCTAATAACCATGAAAGAAAAACCATTAAATGAATAATTAAATAGCATATGGATAGATTAATTAATCATATTAAATATAAAATTTTTATTGAATACAGAAAAATAATTGTTGAATGTGAGAATTTTTCACATAAGTAACAGTGATACATGAATCCTGTAACATAATTTTGACTCTTCATGTACATTATTTTTTATCCTGAATAATAAATTTATGTTAATTATTTATAAGCTTGTAAACCACTTTATAGATTATAATTCTTATTATATCAATTATTTCCTTGTTATATATCATTACTTATAAAGTCACTCATACATTAGTTGTTTTGACAAGACTTAGCTTTGTGTCAAAAATGACAATTGTTTGTATATTATGATTCATGAGGTAATTATTTCAAAATCTCTATAATTGTATTAATTTAATAATAATTACATATATATATTTATCAATTATAATTTTAATACCGATCATTAATGACAGTTAGCAGGAATAAACTATGTTATATTAATGGATATGTTACGTCCTACGTAGGAATGAGTAATGTTTCCATTTTTTTAATTTTCATTATTAAAAAAAGTTCAGTATTATTTTATCCTCCCATAATTATCATAATATAATATATACCATATTATATATTAAAATATAATTATAATTTTCATCTTTGTTATGTGTTAATAAAAATATTTTCACATCACATTATGAATGAGTTAGTCCACACATACACAATTGATGTTAACATTTTTCATTTTATTAAAAAATATCATATAATATAATATATTAACTATAAAAAAATTATGAATTTCAAAATCATTTCATTTAAAATATATATATTCATTAACAACATCCATTTCACATTCAATGTAAAACATCCCTGAAAGAAAAATCACATCGCACTATGAGGCGGTAGTTCTCCAAACACACAAGAAATATCATAGTATCCCATATGAAATGGAAAGTAAAATAAATAAATATATATATGATATAATTACTCCATTGAAATATTAATTTTATGAATATCATATATAGGTTTTTTAAATACATTATCACAACCAACCATGGGATGTGGAAATGAAAAAATGATTGATGACATTTTGCGAGGAGATAATCTTCTATTTAGAAGAATAATGATTCCCTAACACATATCATTGGATTAGGGATGGTTGATGTTAATGGAATTTAAATAAAAATTAACTTTTTATTTAATATTTTTATATTATCATATAATCATTGCATAATATTAATTTAATTATGTGGATGAATAAAAAAAATCCTCATTGAATAATGTTGCATATTCTTCGTGTAACATCCATAGTTTTGTAACCAAAGCTATTATAAGATTCAATTATTCCAAAAAAAGGATTTTATAATGAGGTGGTAAATATTTTATGTTATATTGAAAAT
Organism: Viscum album; assembly: GCA_963277665.1. Taxonomy (NCBI): domain Eukaryota; kingdom Viridiplantae; phylum Streptophyta; class Magnoliopsida; order Santalales; family Viscaceae; genus Viscum; species Viscum album. The sequence goes on along the minus strand of OY728126.1, from coordinate 1,386,428,843 downwards.
AATTGGTCTAACCATAATTGGTTTAATGTGTGAATATTTTTTGAGGTTACATGGAATTTTATAGGTGAAATGAGTAGAACTAATGTATTTATTGAAAATAAAATAGTGTACCCATGTTGTTAGAATTGAAAAATGGTCCAAATGGTGTATTCATATGAAATATACATTATAAGGACAAAATATATCCGTCTAATATATGATAGAAATTTATTTGTTCATTTAAAATTATATATGTTTAGTTTAACCCATGGTCTATATATTTTATTAATGTAGCTGCAGAAATTAAATTTTACTATTTTTACGATTAATTGAGGTCAAAAATTAAATATAACATATAGGATAATATTAATTTTTAAGTATATAAATATTTATTTAAATTTATTTAAATTAAAATCACAAATATATCAATGTTGAATTTAAAAATAATCCCATATGCATGATAAGAAAATGGGTATTTGAAGAGAAAAATTTAAAACAATTACAATGATTTTATATCAGAAATATTTACGAAATTTATTCAAATGAAACAAAAACAATTAATATGTATTTATTTATTTAATAATATTAAATTTTTTAAACAGCATATAATTTAATAATTAAAATAATTTTAATTAAAAGGATGTTTGCAAAAATCAGTACTTTTCATTATTTATAATAAATGTTCAAAAAATATAAATAACAAAACATTATATAATTTTTATATTCTGATTTATAAAATAATTCTAATTTTATATAATATTTTTATATATTTTTTAAGTATTAATTAATATTAATGTATTCAAATGATGACTAAATCCTATTTTAAGAATTTGTTTTTCAAAAAACAATGTATTCATTAATATGGTTCCAATAATATCTCTAATCAATAGATATCCATTTTATTTATTTAATAAAAGATTAAATTATATATGTTTAATAACTTTTTTATTAATATTCTACACCACAAATTTATGATATGGGGATTTAATGATGATTTCTTCATAATAACATTTTAGTAGATTATTGTTTTTCATTCAAACATATTTTTGCATTCATAATATGCTTCCAAAAAGAATGAGATTAATTAAAAAAATAAATCATAAAGTATGAGGATTTTATATTCCATTATATGATCAATGTTTCCTTTTGTACACACAATCAAATGTTATGTTCCTATTTTAAAATATTTGGGTGTTACATTTTTTTTCAAATGTATCACTTTAAATAGATTTCATTAGTAAATGTGACAATATTACATTCTAATTATTGGGAATAATGTAAAATGTGTTAATTAATGTTAAAAATAATATTATTTGGTCTCAGAATCCACTTAAAATCTAAATCCATCTTATAGTATGATTTTTTTTCATCCAAGTACATCAAATTCTATAATGTCTATATTAATTGGGTCATTTTCTTGAGGTGAATAAATTTTCAGTATTTCTGTAGAAGGGATAGTAAGAAATGTCATTATGTTTATATAAATACATATTTAATTAATAATAAAAAGTTTCTTTGTTATAATTAAAGTGGATATTTTCTAGTTAATAAAATTTTTATCATTGATATATTTTTTTAAATTTCTAGGAATGTAATATATAACATAAATTATAATGGAATAGTATGCAAATATTTATTCAGCTAAAAGAAAAAATAATAATTTAAAAAATAAAAAATTTAATATTAGATGACCGATTTATTGTGTTTAATGATTTATTTACAATATAATAAAATTTTACAAATGTGGAAAATGTCTATATTTAAAATATAACATTTATGTTATTCCTTTTAGGTTAAATGAGACAAATACTATCAAAATTGATGTTATTGATATTTATTTGAAACTACATTTTATTAAATATTTTGAAAATTAAAAAACAAGAAATATATTATGTAAGATAATTTATGGTTTTTAATTATATCACATGTCAATTTATAAACCAATTATCACCATATTTGTAAATTTAGAACCAATTTGGTGTCAAGATATCCTTACTATAATTGTTCTTAAATTGGGTTTACTGAGCGGTTCAACCAAATTATATTATTTAAAACATCACATAAAATAATAACTTTTTATTTTATGATGGTATTAAAACCCCATACAATATTATATTTTATTAAAATCAATTTGGAGTTATTTGGGATATTGAATGGATTTATTATATTTTTATATTTTATGAAATTTCAAGGGTTCCCCTCCATTCAATAATTAAAGGGAACCATCCCTTATCTTATTCACTAAAATTTATGACTTATACTTTAACTACACCCAAAAAAATCTTTGTTATCAAATTTATTATCCACTTGATATTTGTTTTGTTTCTCTAAAAATACTGACATTATGGTCTTTAAAATGTGATCTAAAGTAGTTGTTTTATATAAGAGGTAATCACATAAACATATCACCTATTTTTTAATGTTAATTTTACCACCACTAAATATAAATAAATATTCCTAAAATAATTAAATTATTACCCTAAATATACTAATATGAATTGATGATTATAAAACCACCATAATTCACTCTATTTCCAACAAATTGTATGTGAATTTTTCTCTAGAGCGTACATATGACAAACCATATCCATGTACTGATTGAATTTCATTTCCAACGAAAAATTTCATATATAGTCATTAGGATTGTTATAATGTTTATCTATGATAATTATTAATTAATTGTACTTGTAATAATAGTTATATTACAGTTACTATCTTACATTACCATCTATTATAAATTGAAAATGTTGCACAAGCGTACTTGTGGGCTACCACATCCCAAAAGTGTTTTGATTTTGTTTTCAATTTATATTTTAAATCGATGGTAATAAAGAAATATTTAATTATTATAATATATATATATATATGATATAATAATGAATAAGTAAATTTGAATTATTATTTACTTTTGTTTTACTCCATTCATTGAAAAAGGAAAACTATATTCAAACACATATCTTGCCTACCGTCTACATGAATGTTGTAATTCATTTCCAAGATACTAAATTTTATAGAATAGTTTATATATATATTAATATAATTGATATTAATATAATTATTATAATTATTAATGTTATAAGATAATGATAAATATACAAGAATAAAAAATATCCATATGAATTTATATTTTATAATGAATCAATTCTGACATATATATGATGACATTAATAAAGAAGTAATGATAATTGTGTGTTGACATGAAAATAATAGATCATATAAAAAATTATATGTATTCCAATTATTCTAGTATTATGTAATAATATATATAAACTTATTAGGTGATAGTTTTTTGTGATTGTGAAGAAAGTGTAAAATGAGGTAATGTATTTTTGTCTCACCATTATTTCTATGACACACATGAAATATTAATGATTTAACTATTGTATATGGTGTATATATTTCTTATGAATGTGTTTTTTATTATTTTTATGTATTTTATGGGGATTTAAATATCCATTTAAATTAATTTGTTTCTTGGGAATTACAATGAGAATATTAATCATCGATAATGGACTTAGGATTAAACTCTTTTTTAATGAAGATTATTTATAATATTTTACTATTTAGAAAATTTTATAGATCAGTATATAGTAAATACCAATTATAATTCCTACTCTCTGGTTGTTTATTTTAAATACATATTTTGTTTTCATTTTCATAAAATTTATTATTCAATGCAGTAAAAATATTTTTTAGGGAAAATAAACATTAGTTATATCTTTGGATGAACAAACATTTTCATTCATATCTATATTTTTTTTTAAAATGCATAAATAAATATATTACTATAATAATATATTTTTTTAATTTCATTATTACACATGAATGAATTTTTACAAAATTGTTTTAATGTAAAATGATTTTAATTTTTTTAATGGGGTACACTTATACCTTTTTTATAAAAGTGTTAATGGAATGTTTTAAATATACATATAAAACATGAATATAATCCAAATACATTGATGAATAATTTACAATTTACATATGTTATTTAAAAAAATCCATTTTTATTTGGATAATTTTATATTTTAAAAAAAATTATTTTAATGTAATAAGGGTATTTTTCTAATTAAACATTCTAGTGGTACTTTATGGAAAATTTCATCTATGATAACATCTTTGGATACTATTTATGATTTACCTTAGATATTATCCAATTATAGCATCCTTATTATTTATCTGGTAGATTAATGATTATGAGGATGAATGTTTTATTAAACCCATTTATTTTCATAGGTTATGCTATATTGAAATGATGAAATTAATTTGATACCAATTGTATTTCCATGGGTAATGAATTAATTATATGATGAATTTTATTATCATATTATCGAACTTATATGCCTGGATTTTATTATCTAATAGGTGTCCAGATAAATATATACCCCCCTATTATTCGGTAAAAGTCTTAAAACTAATGATATATCTATAGGAAAATAGTGTAGAGGCTTGATCAATTAAGGGAATGATGAAACACCCCTCAATTATTCAAATAAATTTAATTTTGAATAAATTAATCATTGAGTCTATAAAAAATAACACAGTGTTATAATCTAGCCAGATAACATAATTTTTCCACCTCTGTGATTTTAATTTCAAAAAACTAACATACACGATTACGTTCTGAATGATATTTAGAGTCTCATAAGACAAACAAAATATTTTGATAAAAGTATCATACCCTTATGAATAGTGATATGAACCTCATGAATAGTATAAAAAATTCAAATTATATTGACTTAAGGTTATTAGATATTGAGATCTTGATTAATTTTTCAATGTTATATAAAACGAATTATAGTTTTAAAATTATTAATTTCCAAATAAATTATGTTTTTATTAAAAAATAAAATTTGAAATATCGCGAATTTTTTTTCAAAAAATGGAGATCAATTTTTAATTCAATACATTAATAAATGGTTATGGTGAGTTTTTAGTATTTTTTCTGAAATACTCGAATTTTTAATGAATAATAAAGTATGATAATTTACCATATATATACATTATCAGTTAAATTCAATATTCCTAGCGTAATATTTAATGTAGTAACACTTATATATAAATCACATGATTATATTACTATTTTTGGACATAAGAATCAATACAATTGGTTGTCTTCGAAAAATTAAAAAAATGAGTAAAAAAATGTGAAATCCCTCCTCTCACCCACTTTAAAGCCCCCACCACTCACTCCCTATTCTCTTCATTCCTCTCAATCTTTGTGCCTTGTCTATGTTCTGCTAAAAAACTTTCCAATATTTTCTCCCACATCCATCAACCCTTTTTCACATAAAAATAAAAATTCCTCTCTCCTAAAGAAATTCTCAAGGAAGATTACTTCCAGAGGCAAATTAATTTTTTCATTTATTTCATTTCAAGTTACATTATTTTTTTTTCATTACTCACCAACATTAATCAAAATGTGGTAACGACTCTAGTACCATAAATGTACTTGAATATTTTTTGATAAATTAATAATTCATCATCATCTCTCTTTTCCCATAATTTTATACTTGAAATGAAAACACCATCCCTGATGTGCTAATGTATCCCATTCAAGGATTGGTGGGTCTCAATTTAGATTATTGTCTCCCATTATAGAAATGAAAACATAATTGTATTTGAAAAAGATAATAATATATGTATAATAACTAATTTAAGGTTTGAGAATCATTTTTTACACATGATATTAATTTATAAATTGAAATGACATCGTTATGATAAAAAAATAATCAATTTACCTAAACAGTTGTCATTAAGGTTTTATATAATTTTTCATCTTCACTCGAAATAACCTAATGAATTTTATGAAAATGTAATATTGATGATTTTAATTAATTAAATACATCTTATATTGAAAAAAATAATTCTCATTATACATGATTATTTGATCATGAATATAAGTAAACCGATCTTGAAGACTGAGGAAACAACACTCCCAAATAATGGAATTGAATATATTAACACATAATGTGGACATGAATAAACCCAAAACAGTTATACTAAAAAAATTACATGTAAATGTTTTTCTATATTATTTAATTTATGAATCTAAATTCTATTATTCAGGTCATGAAGATCAAATGAAGAATACCTTCATACACAAGGTAAGGGTTATCCACCAGAACATCCATTTTCATTCGCGTTACGTTTATTAACTACATTCCTCAATTAAATTCTTATTCATTCATATTTATTCCTTGTAATCTTTTTAATTATCTCTATATCTTTTACAACTAGAATAATACCTTTATTAATGTTTATTCATATTAATATGGAAATATAATCCTCATTCAAGGAAATCTATAAAATTATTTCCTAATTTCATGGAATCTCTATAATATTTTTTCACCAATCATTACTTATATAAAACAAATAATTTTATTTTGAAAGTACCATGTTACTTTATATCTAGTTTTTTTCATTTATATTAAAAAAATAACTCTTCTATCCTATGAAAATGTGTTTTATCCCAAGAAGTACATGATGTTATTCTAAGAGTATCTTTATTTTTTTCAATACCACTTTTGATTGTTATGTATTTTTGGTATTATTCATTGTGATCTCGTCTAAAATATTTATTAAAATTTTATATTATTAAATTAAATGTGGATGTTATATCTAAAAACCATTCACCTTTTCACTCTGAATGGTTAGAGATTATGCTTAATGATAATGGAAATTTTTTTATGTTTCAATTGTTAGTTTCAATATGAATGTATATATATTTTATGTTTGTCCAAATTCATATGAGGAATGAATTAAACTTATTATGTGATAGGAGGGGGACACTATAGCCTCTCGATTCATCTGTTGGTCTAATGACACAAAGAGATATGGACTTGTTCAGGGCCTTGACCATTTTTAGATGTGGTTTAATTAATGTCCTTAAACATTTTTAGACGTCCTCTTCAATTCCTTGATTATATTTTTCAGAATGTCCATCATATTAATTTCCCAGATTATGAAGCTACAACTTCATATTTGATGTGGTTATTAAATTTTTAGAATACCCATTATTCTTTTTTATTATGTAAATATTTACTCAACCGATATTTATAACATATAATGCTCATGTTTTTCTTTTAAAGGAATGTGTTTTAAATTATTCACTCTACCTAATGTTTATGTTATCTTTTACACTATTTTAAACTCTTAATAAACATTTGAGATCACCCCTTTATTATGTTTCATTTTCTGGGGAAATGAATATGTTTATTTTGAATGTACTATAGGGATAAAAAAATAGATTTGGATGTCCCCAACAAATCATATATGTTGTATTTCATTTCAATTTGGAATTTTGGACTCATGTATGTATCTGGAATTCCAAATCTACTAAACAATTCATTCCATTAGGATACAAATTTGTTGTAACCATTCCAATGTAATTTAAAAAGGCATTAGCTTCGTGGAACATGGGTTGGGTCATTACATTTGTAATTAGAGGATGTTTAGTAGAATCATTGAAACCATATATAGAAAATGTATTTTAGGGAACTAAATTATATGATAGTATTTGAAGATATATATATATAATAATATCCTAAAAATTCTGGAAAGGAATTGGTTATATGGATATTTCTATAAAATACACCCTTGTCATGATACTATATGTAGACGTGGTCCTAGGAAAAATGTACCTATGAGTAAAAAAACTAACATGGAGGTTTAGGTTTGACCTGGGGTATGCTGGTTCACGACAATGGGCCTTACGACCAACATAGTTCGACACTTCAGGGGATATGCTTCAGATAATTCAAATATGTATTACATGCATTATAAAGGATTTAAATGTATATTTTTCCACAACAAAACCATGTTTATGATTAAAATATTATACATGCATAAGATTTGAATTTATTTTGTGTCCTTGTGGCTAGTTCTTTATGGGATTGTGGAGTAGCTTCGACTGGTTGGTGTCATCGATTTTAGTCATGGAGTATTTTCAAATGAATTGATGGATTTTGGCAGATGGTTGTGTCTGTTCTTGGTTTGATTTTTGAATTTTTATTGGTTTTATGGAGCTTTTGGGAATTATTTTTCCCTATCTTGTATGATGGTTTTGCAATTGGGTTGGATCCATGCCTCTAAGGAGTTGTGTTTGTGAGGTTCCCACTAACCCAAAAAGTGATTTATTTAAAAAATGAAAAAAAAATGGATTGGGAGATAGTACATTATGATTCATAACCTACTGTATTGTATGAAAGTAATTATAAATGAAACCTAGTGAATTCTTGGGATACTTCATGATCACAGGTATCACATATAGGGATTTCTTACCTGTGTAAGATAAAGATGTAGCCTTTGTAACTACGACTAATATGGGGAAAATTATTGTTATAATGGGACAACATAATCATGTTGTGAATAGTAAACATACCCAAATGAAACATCTAGATCCACAAATTGGAGGAGATATGTTAGATCTCTTTATGTGACCATAACCTTCATAATATAATTGGAATATAATCTCATTCAAATCAGAGAAATCGATATGTTAGTTAGAGAAGATATTTATCACCTTGTGAAGTAACGAATGGGATAAGGATTTCATGGAAGTTTAATGTTTTTTGGGAGATTCTGATAAATGTTGGTCACCAATTAAATTGAAAAGGGTGGAGGAAGTGATAGAAAACAAGGAATGAAGTTAATTAATAGATCTTTCATTGGTTAAATACATTCCTCATGAACAAAGATCAGATATGGAAAGGCATTTTCTGAATTTGAGGAAAATAATAAGATGACAATGTTGAAAAGTATGATTCGAACATTATAAGGTTAGAAAGGCATGTTGTGGACTAGATGAGTAATCCAAGAAGAAATATTCATTGAATCATTGATGGTGTAAATCCATTCTTCAAGTGGGTGTTGGTTTCCCAAACAATATCCTCACACAAAGATGTAGTCTCATGTGCTATCAAGAAGGATATGGTGTTCTCTAAGTATTATTACTTGGAAAAATGAGAAGAAGTGGGTTCTATAAAACATTAGAAAAGGAAATTAGGAAATGGATAAGATATGAAGACTTGACTTTCAATCCTATGATATTTAAGGAAATAAACACCCTAGTGCATTCATTAATGGAAAAGGGGTGTTCTACAGGTGTATACATAAAGGCCATAATTCTAATGTTTGTAAGGGGAAGATATAATCTATTAATGAACACTACTATAATTGTATGGATATCAGACACCATGTTAATGATTGTCCAATTATTCATGGAAAATTGACTCAATAAATTCAAAGGGATCAGGGAAAATATTATGCGATCACAACTGATGATATTGATGTTCTTAATGACATGGTGGTGGGAAAATTAATTATTTCATCAGATATAGCCAATAATTTTTATTATTTTTTATCATTTCAATTTTCCATATATTCTCGGTTTTCCATGAAATTTATATATTTTCAATTTTATTTAGTATGGGAGTTCTCAATCAAGACACCAAACTGAAGTATGATTTCATAAATGTAGTTTTAGGGAGTCCCCATTATGGCATATAAAAGTGCCTTTTCTACTCATTATATTAACATAAACATTATTTAAATTGATATATTTCTGGTTATGGATAGGATTTCGAACCACAATGTAAAAATTTATTACAAGAAAGAGGAGGATACATTTTTTGAGGACGATGTGGAATCCCTCATCTTTAGAGAAAAAAAATCACCATCAGATTCTCATCTAGATCATCCCCCAGTATATCTACTAAATTCGATTATTGAGGAGGAGGGGAATTGGAAATCTATGGGTGATGAATGAAATGTTAAAATAAAATATGAAACTATTGTGAAAAATATGTTGATGTGTTTCCATAAGATTTAAAAAGACATCCTCCAGAGTGATAAATTTAGTTTTCCATTGACTTCATTCCTAATTCAATGTCCATGTCATATACCATGTAAATAATGGCCATTTGGGAATTAACCGAACATAGAAAACAAATACATGAATTGAGTGATAATGAATTTATTCTACCTAGTGTTTCTATAGGGAGATCCCATGTTCATTTCATTAATCATAAAGATAGATCTATGAGAATGTGCATTGACTATAGAGGGATCAATGATATAAAAAATTGAACTAGTACCCTCAACCATTCATTGATAATTTATTTGATTAACTTCATGGATCTCAATATTTTGCAATTTTTGAAGTACGGTCTGGATATAATCAGTTTCTTGTGAGGAAGGTAGACATTCCAGAAACAACATATCACACCAGGTATGTGCATTATGATTTTACATTAATGCATTTTTTACTAAATAATGCACCCCTTGTTTTCATGGATTTATGAATATAGTTTAAAATTAATATCTTTAGGAAATTGTGGTGGTATTTATTAATGATGTCTTTCCATACACAAAAAATTATAAAATCCATAAATTCACATTGCACACTATTATAAATACGCTTAGAATAAATTAATTATATAGGATGATTAGAATGTTTGAATTTTGTTTTCAATCAGTTTCCTTTCCTAGCCACATTATCACTAAGGATGCAATATATGTTGATCATGTAAAGATAAAGTTTTTGAATGGATGTCCTACTCCAACAAACAAAACTGAGGTACATAGTTATATTTTTTAGAAACTTATTACCAATGTTTCATTTAGAACATCAGCTATTTGCAATCCCAATGACCAAGCATACATGTAATTGGTTAATGTTCAAATAGAAAAAATAATATGGGGAGTGTTTTTTATAATTTAAGAGGAGATTGATGAATTTTATGATCCAACCTCTACCATCTTGGAATGAGGGGATTGTGATTTATAGTGATTCACAAAAGAAATAAAATGGGTGTGTCCATTGGCATAATTATATAGTTATTACCTATGCAAATAGGAAGTTAAAAATTCATAACCAGAATAATCCTACTCATCATCTTCAGATAGTAGGTATAATATTTTATCTAATGTAATGGAGGAATAATATCTATAGATAATGATGTCAGATATATACAAATAATTAGAGCTTGAAATATATCTTTTCACAACAAGAACTCTAAATTATGCAGAGGCAATGTCTTGAACAACTCATGGTTTATGATTGTTCTATACACAACCTCTCAGGAAAGGAAAACAAGGATGGTGAAGCACTGAGTGGGAAGGATCCTTATATTCTAAAAAAACATGAATTGAAAGAGATACGGTGTTTATGGATCTATAAAATTTGTATATTGGAATTCTCAATGAAGGTGAAACAACATTAATTTTTCATTTTGTTTCCAAACCATTTCTATTATAAAGGATTAAAATCTCTTAGCTTGATAATGAGAACCTGAAAAAGAAATTATTATTTTGAAATTGGGGAAGTTGGCTGACATTTTTTGAAACGATGGAATTATGGAATTTGGGAAATGGCTATGTGTTCTCTCTCTCAAAAATATGAAAAGGGAGTTTTCGGATAACACTCATATGTCAATGTTCTTTATACCCCTTGGTAGCACTAAAATTTATTGAAATCTAAAACAACATTTCTATGGGGTAACATGAAGAAGGAAAATACAGATTGTGTATCAAGATGTTCAGTCTATCAACTTGTGAAGGATGAATGACAATATCCTAGAAGAGTTTTGTGAACTATACTTATTCCAACATGGAAATTATATGACATCAGCAATGATTCTGACAATAGATAACCCAAAACACTATGAAATAATGATGCAATATGGTTAATTGTTGACTGACTTAATAAATATTCACATTTCTTCATTATAATGCTCGGATTTCCACTAGAGCGTATATAAATACTCTATATTGATGAATTTACGAGACTCCCTACAACACCTCTAACTATTTTTTCTGATTTTGATGCATTATTTAAATAGAAATCCTAGAAATTCCCTCAGAAATATTTGGATAATGAGCATCGATTGAGGATTTCTTATCACCCAAAAATTAATGGACAATTAGAAAGGATGATCCAAACCATGGTATACATGTTGCGATAATGTTCACATGAAATTATAGGTATATGGGATAAATATTTACATTTAGTGGAGTTTTCAAACAATAATAGTGTCCAATCATGTTTTCAAATGTCACCAAATGATTCATTTCATGGAAAGAGATATCGTACACCAGCTTGTTGGGATGAAGTTACAGAAAGGAAGGATCTGAGCCTAGATCTTTTGGAGGAAACAACAAAAAAGGTTTTGACTATTCAAGGACACATAGAATTATCTAAACGAAGACAAAAAATCGTTGATGATAATTTAAGGAAGTATTTGGAGTTTCAAATGAGAGAAAATGTTTTATTAAAGTATCTCCATAGAAGGGTGTTATAAGATATGTGGTGAAAGTGATATTGATCGCTAGTTACATGGGACCTTTTGAAATTCATGGAGAGAATTGGTGTTGTTTCATATTGTTTGGATATGCCACCAACCCTATCAATAGTACAAAACGTGATCCATGTCTCATTGCTGAGAATGTATAAGCCAGACCAAACACATGTTCTCACATCATTATGAATAAAAATGATGACTGGTCTATATTAATATGAAGACCCAATCTATATTCTCAAAAAGAAAACACATGTGTCGAGTTATGAGAATAATATACTAGTAAAGATACATTAGATGAATTATAAAATCAATGATGCATTTTGTGATCCTGAGGAGCATATGATGAAGAACTACCCAATCCTATTTGTGAGGTAACATTCTAGTAATTTCGAGGATGAAATTTTTGTAAGGAGGGAATAGTATTACGGGCAATGATTTTGGGAAAAATTAATATTTAATACATGAAATAATGAGTCACTACAAAACAACACATTATAATAATCTTGGTATGTAATCATAATTTTTCCACCTCTGTGATTTAAATTTCAAAAAACATACAAACATGGTTGTGTTCAGTAAGACATTTGGAGTTTGAATAAAATATTAATGTTTGTAGAGTAGTATCATACATTTATGAATAGATATATAATCCTAATTAATAGTAAATCATAATAACATTTTATTTTTTTAGGATATATTACAATTATACCTTGAATAAATTTTCAAGATGATATTAAATTAAATATAGTTTTAAAATTGTTATTTTTATAATAAATTATGATTTTCTTTAAGAATTATATTAATAATATTTAGAAAATTATTTTAAAAAAATTTAGTTCTTGTTTGAATTCTACACATCATAAAATGGTTCTGATTAATTTTCCGGATTCATTGGAAATACTCATTTGTTTTATGAAAAGTAAGGTATGGTAATTTACCATATGTATACATTAGCGGTTAATTTATCTATTCCTATAATCATTTATGATGTAAGAACACTTGTTTCATACTCACATTATTATATTACTATTATTGGTCACGTGAATAAATACTATTGTTTGTCTTTGGATTAATAGTAAAATAATGAGTAAAATTATGTGAAAACCCTATTCTCCTCCACTATAACCCCCTCACTCCCTCTTCTCTTTACTACTCTAATCCCTTGTTCCTTATCTCAATTCTTCTCAAATATCCTTAAAATATCCTCCCTCACGTCCATTATCCCTTGGTCACATAAAAAGTCCAAAACCTCTGCCCTTAAGTGGCACTCAAGAAAGATTACTTCAATAAGTAAACTATGCTTTTCATTTCTTTTAGGTCATGTTCTTTTCATTTTATTTTCATTCCTCACCTCCATTAATAAATTTTTTGAAACTAGTACAATAAAATAAATGTACTAGATCGTTGTTTTGATAATAGAATAATTTTTTATAATCTCATATTCCCCCTTCTTTTATACATTAAATTAAAACACCATTCGAGATATGTTAATTTATCACATTCAAGGATGACGAGTTTTAAATTTCTATTACCATCTACAATTCAGGTCATGAAACAATTTTTATTATTTAAATATAATAATATAGGTATTATACCTTATGTAAGGTTATGTATTCATTTTTTACACATTAAATTTATTTATAAATTTAAATGAGTTTATTGTGATAAAAAACTGCCAATTAACCAGAACAGTTGTCATTAATGATTTATATAATGATTACATTCACTATAGAAAAGCAAAATAATTTTACAAAGATGAAATATGTTTTATATAATAACATATAACTTCAATTATGGACAACCATTCTCATTATAATTGTTTATCCATACATGAATATAAGTTAACCGATCATGAAAAACAAAGAACAAATCACTCCCAAACAATGAAATTGAATATCATAACAAATCAAAAGGATATTAATGAACCTAAAAGGTTATAAAAAATAAATTAAATGTAAAAACGATTCTTAAATATATAATTTATGAAACTAAATTTGATATTTGATGTCATTAAGATCATGTGATGAACACATTCAGACATAAGGTAAGGATTTTCCAACTGAACCACCATTTTTCATTTGGGACACTTTAATTAACTACATACCCCAATTATATTATTATTCATTCATATTTACTCATAATAATTTCTTTTTGAATATTTTATATATGTGTTTCATCCATAATACTTCATTAATTTTTTGGGATTTATATTCTTCATGAAAACACTCCTGATTCAATGGAATGTCTTTAATTTATACCTATTTTAAAAGGCACTCTATAATCTATTTTTATAATCCATTATTTTTGTGGAATCAAATATTTTTTTATAAAAATAAATGATTAATTGAAATATTATTTTATAAACTATATTTCCAAAATATATCTTTTTTCCAAATTAATGGAGTATATATCTCAATAATTTCTCTAGGATTTCATAAGATTATCTTCCTCGATTTCAATAGTACTATTTATTGTTATGAATTTTTGGGATTAATATTTATGATATCATATACCATATTTAATTTAATTTTTTATGATTTGTTTTATTGTGGATATAATATATTAAAACCATTCACATTTTTGATCCGAATGGTTAGTGTTTAAGATTAATGTTCCCAGAATGTTATTTCTGATTCATATATTAGTTTCAATATGAATGTATATATTATTTATGTATTTCCACATTCTTAATAGGAATGCATTGAACTTATTATGTGATTGGTCGGGCCCAATATATCCCCTCTATGCATTGGTATATCTTATGAGAATAATAGTTATGGACTTGGTCGAGGCCTTACCCATTTTGAAAAACTGTTTTACCCAATGCCTATATCATTTTTAGATGTCATAGACTACACCTTGATGGTATGTTTTAGAATATATGGAACATGAATTTCTATAATTATGACCCTAAAAATTCAAATCTTAGGTAGTTATTCAACTATTATAATACCCACTATAATGTATTATTATAGAAATATTTACTTAGCTCACAATCCTTCCATATATTGTATCGTTTTTTTTTCTTTTAATGTCATGTGTTTTCAATTATTCACCATGAATATTTTATATATTATCTTCTATTTTATTTAATACCCTCACTTAATTTTTGATTTCAACCCTTTTCCATGTCTTATTTTCTATATACATAATTAATTTTATTATGAATGACCTATAAGGATAAACATATTGTTGTGAGAGTTCCCAATAAAAATTATTTGTTGAATTTGATTTCAAGATGTAATATTGACCTGATGTATCTATCTAGATTTACAAATCTACTAAACTATTCATTACGTCTTGATATTAAATTCATTTAATCATTATAATGTAATGTAATAAGGAACCATATTCAAGAAACATGGTTCATGTCATTACTAATTTAGTTTATATTCTTGATCCATAATTTGAAAAAATTTAATCGGCCTAATATATTTGCTGAAACAAGTATCTATTCTTGACCCACTATGGGAAATATTTTTGGATTTGTAATCCATTTTTATTTTATGGTATTGGTAGTTAACAATAATTAGTTAAATAGTATCTATAGTTTTGATTGTGCCAATTTTCCATGACATGAAAATATGGTTCATGATTCATTTATGAGGTTTTCTCAAGGATATGAATCTTGTTTCTTAGAATGATTAACTTTTATTCCCTGATTTGATTATATGGTATTTGATAGATTGGGTTTAATGAATTTATGTTATTAATATGTGATGTTACCCTTACTTTTATATTATTCATTGATATGATCATCAATCCATATCATCAATCCTTACACTTATTGGGCTTCCGAGCATAAACATTTTTATTTTTCCCATCAATAGTTTCATGAAAAAATGTAATATATATTATTTTTTTAAGAACATATCACAAAATGAAGTATATGTTGGGAGAATATTTTAAATAATTTTGAACCATTTTTTAATTTTCTATGTTTCCATATGTAGTTACACTATAGGATTTTTTTTATCATTACGATATATTGTGAATATTCATCTAAATTAATGTAATATCTATGTATGATAAGTACGGTTTAGAATATATAGACCTATAAAGAACATGGATATTTAAAATATTGTATTTAATGGGTATGTACATCACCTTGGTTTTTTGTAGGGGAGACATGGTGGCATCGAGGAGAGTATATGGGACAATGAGATATTGATATGTGGCCATTACCCAGAGTTGTTTTGGGTTTTTACAAATTATATTTCATTATCAAGACATAATATTGAAACAATGATGTGTAATTATATGTGAATAATTTTCCCCTACCTGTGATATGTGATATGAATTTTGGTTCATGCATAGAGGAAAACCCCTTTGATAATCAATAAGAAATATTTTCTGACACATTTTTAAATTATTCTTTTTCGTCATTGTAACCAAAATTGTATAAAATCTTCATAGGGTAGAATTCTTTCCCTGATTCATGATCATAGAGAGGTGTTATTTCTAGTAGAGGATGCTGATGGATTTGGTTAAACATATTTCGAGGTGATATGATAGATAGATATTTAGACACTAGGTTGCATGTGGAGGATTCCAACTTATGTGGTAGTATGCCTAGTGATGTATGATATTGTTGTTATTCATATTTTTTGAAGTTTTTTTTGTAATGTTTTCATTGTTATACTGTTTGGGAAGTAACATGATTAGTATGAGTGGTCTCATATAGTATTTTTTGACACCTATTTATTTTTATGTTTTTATTTGATAATATAGGAAAATAATCATTTATGTTATATCGATTTTAACAATTGTTTTGTTATTTACTTTTTAATATTTCACTTTAGAGTTCGGGTGTGTTGAGTGGATGCTTGATGATGTTTATGGTGGATATTAAACATGCATATTTTCTATATTTAGTGGTACATGATCTTGAAAGAGAAATCACGATGTCTGTTTGTGTATCATGTTTATGTAAATCATTATTCGTGGTTTGTGTTCATTGAATATAATATTTGGAGGGATAATTAATAGTCGTTATTCTTACTTAATTATTTGAATTAAATTGTACTTAGGAGCTGAGTTTTTAGTGATAATTGAAAAATACTAGGGTCCATGGAATAATACAATTTCATTGAATGGATTCAAATTCCGCATAATACATCACTTCATGAATATGAAATTCATAACAAAAATTATGTGACTTACATCCATTTTGTGAAAATTATTTTAACCAAATAATCCCATTTGATATATGTTCCTCTCATATGATAGGAAAATACAATTCATCTTTGAAGGGATATTCGTATTCTCTCATCATTCTTTGATCCATCTGTTTCAATGGTTGTTCATTAATAGTATGATCTTTTTTATTCTAATCATCCCCCTTTGTATCCTATAATTATTATTTGAGGTATTCAAATTGGTAATTTTGTTTTGGATTAGATTTTGTTTTTGATCTAATATTTTGATCCCCTATAGTGATCCATGTTGGTTCACTATTTTCCTTAATCAGATGTGATTTTTTTGTTTTTCTAATTCCTAAAATTTCAATCATAGAATCAAAATTATTATTTTATGTGTGAGATCCTTTTTCCTTCTAATGTTATTTCAATTTTTGTCGATTAAATATTAATTCTCTCAATTGGGTGGGTATTATGGGTCAAGTTAATAATAATAATGAAGTCATAAAACATTAAATTTGAGGGAATGGGGGAATACGAACTTTTTTCCATTTTTGATATCAATAATTTTATTAATATTGATTCATGTTTCCATTTCTAAAAAAAATTTCTTATACTTTCTTGAGATGTGATTTATTTTTATATGATAACCATTTGTTCTCAATTGTTAATATAAAATTGATTAAAATGAATAAGAACAAAAAGTTGGATACAAATTTTTTTCATTAAATGTATTATATTTTTTAAATAACCTCATAAAATAATAATGTTTCGTGATTTTAGACATTAAAAATCATTATTTAAATATACGATTTGAATATATATTGATTAAAAGTTGGTTTTTTTCTTTATGTGATTTGGGTTACTGTGAGATGATTTTGATGACTGATTTGGTTCTGATATGTGTATAGGATAGATGTGATAATGTTGGAATGGGATGTTATGTGAGATTTTTTTTAGTTATGGATGTGTTAGGTCTGGCTGGACATGTGCATGGAAGTGTGTTGTGATTCACTTTTTTGTGGAAGTGTTCACGGAATATTTATTTTGTTTCAGTAGAAATATTATGATGTATGCAAGTGAAGTTATTATGAACCCACGGGTTCGGTATTGTGTGATATTTATCTACCATGTATTGAATGTTATTTACATGAGATCCACCAACTGATTTGGATAGGATTACTAAATTCCATATGTTTTTTCCGTTTCACCTATTTTCCCGAACATATAAGTTGAGGGGATACATACGACTAACTACCCCTCTCTTCACCTCTCTCATTATTGGTGATGATACAACATGCTGATGAAGAATACCATATAGTGATTAGGTTGTAATTTGTTATGGGGGACATGTGTGGAAGAATGAGTGTATTAGGTTGATGAATATCATGTGTATGATACCCTACTACCTAGGTTATAAGATGGTTCAAGTGTTATCATGTGATATATGATGAGGTGGATCTGGTGTCTAGAGGTGGAAGGTGATTTAACAGTCTATGTTTTTCCTTGAATGTTGGGATGTGATTATTTTGCACGATAACATTAAATATTATATCATTCAATGGTAGGGTATAATGGAAAGAATCATGAACTTCCTCGATGATGACTAGTTATGAAATGTGATGGGTATGGAATGTTTGGGAGAATAGGTTGTTTGGAAATTTTGGGTGAGATAAAAAAATAAATTTAGAAGTTTAAATGAATTGATAATATATGATTTTGAAACTATATCAATTTACGGGACTTTTTTGTTGTTGATATAGTGATTTATAGGATGAGGATAGAGATTTTACCTATTTGGTCCCTATTCATTCTGGTTTTTATTCTCTAGTGTATTAATATTATATTTTTACATGATTACTAGAGACCATGGGTGTTATCATACATTGTATACATGTCATGATAAATCAATGTATATAAACTATATTCGAGTTTCAGGATGGACTTTACTAATTGTGTTGGACATTACGAACTAGGTTTTTGGAGATACTGATTATTTGTTGTTGCGAGAATTTTCTTTTGGTATTTAAAGGTGTTTTTTATTAGACTATTTTCATTAATTTTGGTGTAGTTTTGGGTTAATTTTTAAAATTTTATAGAGATTCATAGAGGTTTTATGTCATATCTCCCATTTCATTATTCTTATAGATAAATATTCCTTCCATTTGAGAGTTTTCATACCCTCAGTGAATATTAATATCCTAAGGCTTGATGGGGGTGGAATCAAGGATCGTTATCATTAATAATTAATTTCATACATATCAGGTATTTCTAAGGAGAAAAGAGCTTTGATATCCCAAATGACATAAGGAATTCAATTTTGGGCTTCAATTGACTTATGGTTTTGGTAATATTATCTGTGACCATGATAAATGATATGAGACTCTCCATCATTTGGTCAATAATGGTCTGGTAGGTCTCCAGTAAAACATTTGTTCTAGATGATTAATAGTTGAAATTGATTTCTTTAGGTTTTGAATTTTTTTCTTTTTATCCTGTTGGAATGAAAAATACAAAAATCACTACATTAACATGTTATGTTTGAGACTGGGTTTGTGGTTCCCTACAAATTATTGTACTCGCATCAAGCTCAATTGGTCGTGGATCATGGTTATTAGTATAACACTAAATTGGTTTCTCATTATGGATATAATATTACACAGAATTTCTTATCTTATCTTGATTGATTTGAATGTCTCAACCATTGTAGATGACGTACATATTTTTAAAATGGTTCTACCTTTAATTTTTTCCATCATTTATTTTGTTATTTTATTGACCAAGTATGAGATCGATATAATAATAATTTTATATTTATATATTATTTTGTTATTAGTGGTTTCTTTTTATTATTAATGTGTTCATAAATTATAATAATTGATGAAATTATACTTTTTAATAAATGTAAACATTATAAAATGGGGTAAAATTATTCCCAACAAGGTACCCTAATCTCGAACATATATTCTCATGACTGAAGTATATGGGTGGATCAATTTACATTGTTATTGTTACTATTAAAAGTCATCCAATGTTGAAATTTACAAAATTGTCCCATGTGATTCAATTACAGTATAATTATTTATCGATATAGTATGTAGGTGACGTAATAATTTTATATAGCATTTGATGAATATCATACGAGTGTTTCAAGGAATGAATACTTATAGGAAGTCTATGATACTAGGTATATAACATTATTATTTAGTTTCTGGTTTTCTAGTTGACATATTTTACCTCAAGTGATGCAATTAGTTTTTTTATGTGTTATTTATTATTTATTTTTTCGGTAATGTTGTAATGGGAAGGGGAATAATAATGATTCATATTATGCTTATTGGGTTCACATTTCTATAGCCTATTGAGTGTGACTGTTACTCAGATTGAAAATTTATTTATATAAATTGTTAATAACTACTAATATATTATTTTGATATATATGGTATTAGTTTAATTAGAAACATATTAACTTCCATGAAAATTTTCTTATAATTACAGGTCTTATGGATAATTCAATGATCTTCTAGTTAATGAAAATTATGCATCCCCTCTATAAAGAAGGTGCATTGACCCATTTACAATGGGTTAGGAATTAATATCCTTTATGAGAAATAACTTGTAATTGATTAGAAATAGAGTTTGGCAATTTAATGTGTCAAAAAACATATATCTTTATTCCATATAGATTCATTTTGGAATTCTACTTAAGAAACCCATTAAATTATTGTTTATGAAAATGGTTCTTCTATGACAGTTATAGTATATGTATATATAATTCATGATACTTCAATATGTTATTCTCAATTGACTAGTTCCATATACAAATCCATAGTTACAAATAGATCCCTTTTAGGCCAGTGACATGGATTGTGATGCTTGATATTTTTATATATGTAAATTGAAATACTTGAGTGGGTATATTAGCATTAAGATAGAGTGAAATGTTTTGGGAGAAGAAAATTGTTCGGATACTCTTTATGGGAAACGGATCCCCTATGATTATTAATTTCATGACATAGTTCTCCATCATTTATTCATTATAAGAAATGGTTATCCCTTTTTAGTCAATTTATGATATTCTAATTTACCATATATTTTTGATGAGACATGAATTTCTTATTATGTTTCATTTTAATACATAGTTCATACTTTGATATTGATTATCAAACATGTATCTTCTATGGTTATTCATTTTAAGACATTTTTCAACTGAGTTATTAATTTAGATACATTATTCTCCCATGTATATTTTTAATTAGATAGGGAACCTCCTAGGATAATTATTTTCAGACATGGGACTCCCTTATTTATTAATTTCAAAACATAAAACTCCTTCGGATATTAATAATAGTACATGGTTCGACCAAGGTTATTTATTATTGGTCATGGAAGTACTTTAGAGGTTTCATTTAGTACATGGTTCTCCCATGGTTATTTTAATATTGGAAATTAAATAACCATAGTTAAATATAATGGGAAATTAGTTTACCAATCCACATGTCATAATATTTTAATTACCTATTATTTTATCTGATTGGGTCTTCATGAAATACATAGAATTTAAAAATTGCATTCCTTTTTTCTTTATGCTTGAACCATGATTTTCTTGTTTAAGATAGAATATTTATTGTTACTGAGTCCCCTATGTTATAGGTTTTATGAAATTTTTGATGTGGTTTTATTTGTAGATGAGAACATAGATGATTCCATATGATTCGAAACCATTTATTTGATACATTATTTATTGTAAATTTGGGAGTCCCTACTGAGCCTTGGTACAAAACTCAGGATTGACCACCGGAATGTTTTAATATGATTGCCTTTAAAAATTCAATTTCATTGGTAAATTCCCCACACACTAAACTTAATGATAACTATATTACAATATATTTAGATCATAGAAATGTAACAATAGAATTAGAGAGATTGGTTAGAAGATAGTATATTATAAGGAATATATTGAATTATAAAAAATAATACCTTTAATATAAATTATATTAAATTGGTACTGATAAAATTAAATTATGGTAATTTTATGATAGGAAATATATTATTCTAATTATTTATTTCATTTCATATATGCATTTTTGATTTAGAAAAAAATATCATTCTGATGATGGCATGCCTATTATAGAACTAGTAGTTAATAGTAATATAAATTATAAATTATATGAAATATGAATGAAAATGGTAAATATTATAAAAAAGAAAAATATTTACAACACCTTTTCTTATATTCTATCCTCTTATTTGAATAATAATAATTTCCCCACGTGTGATGTCAACTGGTTGGGTCCAATGTCGTCATTTGGGAGGACTCTGTTTTGAGATTCTCTATTCACATTTAGGTTGGTTCAAATTTGATTCACCCTACCCTGACGGGTGTAATAATAATAATTATATATATTTCAATTAATGTTTAAACTCATCATATTAATACATTCGTATGATTAATTTTTTTATATTTTTCAATATAGTTTGATTGTTAGTCAAATAGTGAAAAATACAGGTTATACAAATAACATGATATTTTTAAATTATTATTATCTTCGAATGAATTGTAATATCATAATAATTAATATATGTAAATATATATATATATATAATCATTGAATTTTAAAATTTTAAAATATTGGGTTATGTTTAAAAATCAATTTTTAAAATTTTGAAAATTAGTAATATTTTCTCACAAATGAATTTTACTATATTATATGATTTAATTTATAAATAATTTTATGACTTTTAAATATTTAATTAAATGATATTTATGTAAAATTTATATCTAATGTATCAGGATTATCTCAATTTTTTAACTTTATTTATTCGCATAATGATTATTTTAAAATCTATAAAAATTAGTTACACTATAAAAGATAAATTAGTAAATGTAATAATTCAAGGGGTATTGGGATTTAAACATTGAAAAATATATGGAATTGATTTAATGAAGTTATTATTAACCTTATATCTTCTTCGATCCAATATTTATAAATTTTGGAGAAATAATATATGTTTTACATATTCAACCATTATATTGTCTTCAATACTTCTCAAAATTCACTTGTATCTATTTGTAAAGGTTCTCTCTAACCTCTCCTTAATGGAACCCCTAATAATTTTATTTTATTCTCAAATTATAAAATTTATCTATCCAATAGAAACAAGATTACTCTATTATGGTTATGGTCACGGGATATTATCCTATTTGGTTAATTAAAATGAGATCTTTAAATGAAAAATAATGGTTTTAAACGTATGTAATCTTTTTTGATATAATTAATTATTATTTTTATTTTCTAAAAATAACGTCTTAATTACAATTTAATGAAATATGTATTGGTCATCTTATAAAATTTTTTATTTTATGGTAATTATCTTTAATTAAATTTTCCCGTTTCTATTAAGAAAATTGAAACTCTTATTCAGGCATTATGTGGACTACCACCTCCAGGATGCAACATGTCTCACTTTCCTTCACCAAAATAATATTATTGTCCATATTTTGGATTTAAAAAATAATTTCTATATATAAATCAGGATTACGATACTAATAAATAATAAAACCATATTACTGAACCCTATGATTTTATGTAATATGATGGCATCAACCATGTGTATAAGTGTAGTGCCTCTTCTATGAAATGATTGGTATTTGTTTTTATTTTCCAAAACACAATGTTTATATGGTAAATAATATTTTATTGGAGTATAAATAGGATGTTTGTAATATCATACGGATATTTTTTCTAAAAAAGGAAGTTGTTGATTATATTATCTATCAAATATCTTCATTAATTAGTTAATTTATTTTGAGCGAAGTATATGGAAATGATGACTTCTTTGTTTCTATTATCAGTTTATAAATTATAAATTTTATTATTCTTTAAAATATAGATACATCCCACATATTATAATAAAATAATATATGCATTATGATGGTATATTGATATTTAAACTAAATTACCCCATAATGATCAGTGATAGTTTTTTCATGTTTTGGCCTTTTTGAAAACCTATTTAAATAATATGATGAATTTATATCATCAATGAAAATGAGAACATATTTATTTGTATAATACAATTCATGAAATTTAACAATGGTTTTTTATATTACAAATATATCAACTGTAACCTATTTAATTAAGAAAAGACCTTTTCAGTATTATGAATCACCATAATATGATTGTCAATGATTTAGTTATTATGGATTGTTAAAAATATTCCACAGAATAAAATAATGTCTCATTAAATAGAATTTTGCATATATGAAAATAATCTATATGATATTTTGGTGATGTAATTTTGAAAAATAATATATACCAACAACTCTTTATGAATCCAGTTTAATGTTATAATGATTACATACTCCCAATTATGAAATAAGGTTAACATGACTAATATATATGTTTATAATGATAATAAATCAATAGAATACATGGATATAGTTATGAATATATTTATTTAGTATCTATTTAGTAATCTAAATAAAATTACATAGTACATTTTGTGAATTTTTATAAAGAATCCATAATGAGGTATGTGTTTTCCTCGAAAATACCACTCTATAATACATGTTTGTTATTATAAACTTAATATCTATAATTTTCTATAAATTCATCCTAAATTTGATAAAATATCATTAAAATTAATAAAAATTTTAATTTTATTTTCAATTATTGTTAGTATATTTCATGTGGTTTATATTATTTTGTAACTCAAGATACATGAGTTTTCTTGTTCATTATTCTCATTCATTGAGAGTTGTTACCTGATATTCAAAATTTTTTCCCATTTTTTCTATTTTTTTAGATTTCCATCAATTTTATATAATTTATTTCATTTTATTTCACTATAATAATAATTAAATCCATGGTATTTTTAAATTTTTTTAACGTGTTAATCTACTCATTATTGTTTTTGTATCAGAATTTTCATTCAAAGAGATATGTTTGTTCATTTGAAAATATATATATTAGTTAGAAAAATTCATACCCATAATTATGTTATTTAATATTATCTCATTATATACATTTATTCCATAAAATTTCCATTTCAAATGATTTATGATTTATGGATTATTTTTCATATAAATGTTATTGTTATCTCAAATCTCTCTTAATTGAGTTTTACGATATCATCTTGATAATTTCATTTATATTGATTGGTTATCCAACACATATATTTTAGTGTGTGTAATGGTATATAAAACTATATGGAAAATATATTTTTATTAAAAAAAAATTCTTTTACTCATTTTAGCATTTGAATTTTGAAAAAATGAACTTTTGATAGAAATTAGAATTGGTTTTAACTTTAATTTCATCTTTTCGGTATTGAAATACACATTTCACCAAGATAATTTTTTTTATCATTCATGAACCTATTATATAATATTTTATTTAAAAACAATTGGATTGAAAAGAAATTCAATTCATATTTTGAATGAAATTATTTCATGCGAATTATTAATACAATTTTTATGTCCACATAATAAATTCTATCTATCGTTTTATATAATTTTTGTCTTGGATTTTATTTTTATTATTACCTTTGATTTACAGTTAAATAATTTATACTTAACTATTTATAACAAATATATATTTATCTTAAGGGAAAATTTACTCACTCTACCAGATAACCCAATCGATGATCACTTCATGGGGGGAATCATTCAAAAATTCTATAGCAATTGAGTTTTCCATCTATGTAAACATCCTTCACTAATTCCATTGTTATATTACAGTTTTCGTTATTTTATGAGCATACAAAATATTCTTTCAATGGATTTGAATATTCTAATTTCTTTAATATGTTACCAATATTCTAATTTTCATATATATTGGGTACGTAACATTTTATAAAATTTATATCGGATTTTTTCTAGCTAGAATGAATTTCATTCTACTAGAACTGTGAAAATTAATATTTTCATATTTTATATTACATTGTATATTATTAATGAAATAATTAATATTTCAATTTTTAAAAATAATGATATGTGTTTTTCATGGATCACATATTAACAAATTATTATTTACCTAAGAATGCAATATATTGTCATCGTATGAAGATATGTCAATGAAGCACTCACACACACACTCGAACCCAATATTTCAATTTTATTTATTTATAAATTAGATTAAAATAGTTTTATATTAATATATAGTTGACTTTTAAATTAATATAATATATAAAAAATAAAACTAAATTAATAATGTAATAGATTAAATATTCATGGTAGTGATGAAACATTATCGTTCATTAGAGATAGATGGGTTGTTATTATTATTTAATAAAATCCTAATCTTCAATTTTATTTTCAATTTTGATCTCATCAATTTTTCTCAACCCCCCCCCCATTGAATTGTTATTATTCCACACTAACATTTAGAATATCGTACAATACTCTCTTACATCATCACCACAATCGTATTGCTCGTAGTATGCAACATTATTATGATAAAGGATAGGAATTAAAATTTAATATATAAACAATATAATAGTAATGAATATGGGATAAACCATACTAAAAACTAGTTTCACAACTAATGGTATTCCCATAATAACTTAGAGATATATATTTTATAATAATTAACTCAAAACATCAACACCCCCACCCCTAAGACCAAAATTAGTGTTAATTTCCAATTTTTTATTTTATTATAAAGAACATAGTGGGGGAATTATAAAATATGAAAATGAAATAAAATAAAGTAATTAGAGAACATATAAAATAAAACGATATATTAAAAATAGAACAATATGGTATCAGAACTCCATCTTGTAACCCCTCAAAATGTGCATCCCCTGAAGTGAAAGTAGCGGTATGAATTTATAAGAAAAAGGGTGGAAAATTTCCATCCAAATTCTTCATTAGAATGATTGAGGGTTTTCATTATATCAAATTTAAAATATTTGAAATTTGAAATTTTTAAAAACTATTCACTATTTTATATGGTATGTATCCACCAAATATATATTTCATTGGCCATATAATGATGTAGTTATAAAAAAATAATGATTACAAATTTTTCTATCCTAAAGAGAATTAAATTTCCATTGAAATGAGGTACTATGATTTTATTTGTTTTAAAATGATAGAATATATAGGTGAAAAAGAAATTTTTAGTGTTCATTAATACTTTATATAGATTATTTTGATTTCCAACTCATTTGGGTGTAAATTTTTAGATATGGTCACATATCAAATAATACCTACATATGGGCATAGATTTTAATACCATATTGTAAATATTTATTGGTCTTTAAAATGATATAATTATCAGTCTGTAGTGATCGATGAAATAAGTCAAAACATATATAGTACCGTAAAAAAGAATTTAACATTATAATAAGTTTATAAGATATTATGTATAAAATTATAAACCATTTAAAATATTTTAAAATCACTAATCTATTCATCTTCACAATTATGATAACAACATTAACAAATCACAAAATCTATAAAATTAACCATATAATTTGAAGTTGGTGGTACTAAAAAATTGTATTATAGATTAAATTATTTCATAATATGAGTCTCACCAATCCACCACGATTTAAAATTTCACTTTTAGAAAATCATCAGATATCTATATCAAATTCTACAATAAAATAGAAAAAAGAGAAAATTTTCTAGATATTTTCAAAAAAATAATCCCATTATGTTCCAATTATAGAAATTAATTAAAATTTGTTTTTAGTGTTTGGATTAAAATTCATTCATCCTCCAAATCTCATTCATAGACCAGTCACACCTACCTAGGATTAAAAATCCTTTTCGTATTTGTTTGTGTGAAATTTAATCAATCATTGAACTCTTACATATAATGTACACAAGTCATAATATGAAAGTGAAAATTATGATTTATTTATACCAGGAGTAATAAATAAATATTTTCAATCATGGAGAATCTTTGATGGAAAATTCTATAGTGATGGCTCTATGGAAAAAATATTTAGAAATATAATTATTGAAATTGAAGGTTGATCTATTAAATACCATTTCGTGAACATTAATATAAAATTACTAGAAATATACCTCAATCAATTTTTCTTATATGGGAAATATAAATCCACCATTATTTGTCATTAGAAAATATTAAAATACTTATAAAAATGAATTATTTCATTGTATTCCTCCAATTTTATTTGTCAGTTGTCCTTTATAAATTTATTATCAAGTATGATATGAAAAAAATACATATAAGTGAGAATATAATACCTCATTTTTTATAGGTAAATGAATCATAAATTCATTAAATAATAATAATTAAAACTCAAAAATTGTTTACATTTTATCATTTTTCATTTATTTTCGTTATTTATTAATTATTGGTAAATCAGGTGTTATAAATGAGGCATAGTGAATAAATGTTACCCAATACCACTCTTCACATTTATAAATTAGGGACAAACACCACTCATACCCAACAATGATATATTTTCGAAATAACACTCATTAAATTCCATTCCACTAGACACAATCAAGAAATATTTATGATAAATATTATGGGATATGGTAGGAAAGGAATAATCATATTTTAAAGTGTCTTAAAAATATAAGTAACATCCTCAATTAGAAGGTCTCAATTAGGGTCTACATAATTGTGGGGATACGTTAATATATGTATTACAAAAAAATTACTCAATCAACTCAAAAAAATTTATAAAAAACAATGATTTGAAATTATATAATCCCATGTTCATGTTTTCATACTATATTATGTTTCCTCTCAAGAATGTCTAGGTTATAGAAATAATATATCAAAAGGGATCTATATTCCTCCCTTGATGGTAAATATAATTTTATTTACTATTAAATGGAAGTGAATTTCAAAAAAAATTCAAATTTAGAAAAATATTTAAAAACTCCTTATAAATGATTCAACATAAATAATAATTTATTGTCCATATTAAATAAAATCAATAAAATAATATGTAAATAAATAAATTTTTGAAAAATGAATTAAAATATTACTTGAATATAATTTTCAAAAAAATGAATAAAAAAACATTTAAATATATTTCCACACCCCCATATACAAGAGAAATCTAATATTTATTTATGTTAGTCAAAATTAAAATATATTGGAAGAAAACCAATGTGAAGGACATATAAACCTTATTTTTTTAATGGAATCCTTTAGGAAAACTCATTGATTCTACTATATATATTAAATAATTAATGTAACAAATGAAAACTTTTCAATATAATGAATGGGAAATAGATATTTAATATTGGGTAAATAAATTTGACCCTGAAATGGGTAATGGTTTTTAACTGCCTATAGTTATTAGTTACAGTTCCCAAGAAAATTCTAATTGTGGATGTGGATATGTGACATGAACCACGAAATTTGTCCCTTATAATATAGAATCCTTAAACTAGGGTATAATGGACTCCATAAAAATAAAATAATATTTATATCTTTTTAGCAATATAGTTTAACAGGAATGGTGTTGGAAGTGAAATAATGTGTCCTCTTTCTGTACAGACACAACATATGTATCCTCTTCAACTTCAATATATATATGTATTTATCACGTGATGATTCCTTAGTAAATACAAAAAATATTAATTCATGAAAAAAAATTCTACCAGAATATTATTACAACATGATAAATCAATAATGATATCGTCACAATCAAGTATTTTGCAATGGAATGGGATTTATTCTGGTAGGGACATTGGTATCTCACTCTAAATAAGTGTATTATATTATTTATCACTATAATGTGAGGATAACCATGTAGTCATTGATTATAAAAAATTAGTTTTGTGATTTCTAAAAGTCAATTCATTTTCCTTGAAATTATATAAAAAATATTTTTTAAAAGATTATATTCATTTAAATTATTGGACTTAAATTATTCTCCATTTTTAATAAAAAATAAAGTATGTTTTTTTTATATGGAGGCATATAGTAAAACAAATCATATTTTTTGTTATATTCAACCATGTTGGATTTTTAATTTTCTAATTGTAGAGAGATATAGATTGGTAGTTTTTTCATTTACCAAATTTGTGATTAAAATGAAATTCTAGCTGCTAAAAAATTAGACCAATAATTTTCCAATTCATCATGATACTCATAATTTAAATAAATTAAAAATACATTCTAATTAACAATATTTGGAAGTGGTATTGATTTTTTCATGTTTACTTCGATCATATGAACATTAACACAAGGATTCTTAATTGAAAATGTTTTTAAAATAAAATTTGTTTCTCCTTCTATGAGGTCTATTATGAGTTTCCAAATCATTCATGTGAGGTAAATTAATTTATTTTTCATTCCTTAATTAATAATTCATTTTTACATTCTCTTGAAATTTATTACTCCATTAATCTTCACTGATATAATAAAAAAAATTAATATCACTTCCCAACCATCACAAGGGTGTGAGCCAGAAATACCACAATACCACCCCTATTGGAAGGGGACTAGAAAGTAGCCACGAAGGTACATCTAATATTTGGAATCTATTTCCAAGGAACATATGTGAACATAAATATCCATATTTATATAATGATGTAGTGGAAAAAAGTAGTAAGTAAATGAAATATCTAGAATGTAATCCAATCATGCCAAACCTATATGGTGTAAAACTGTACAAAAGTGAAGAAAATAGTAAATGGAATAAATGCACAACCATAAATTTGTACCAACCTGAAATAACATTAAAGAAAACTCATGATAGATACAATCTCCTCATCTCCATGATATGACCATCGAACATGGTCCCAAGTACCCCAAAACCAAAGATCATATGATCCCACCTGCCTACAGATCCATTATCTTCATAAGACTTGACACATATAGGGGTCAATATATAAATTCTGATTAGTTTACCTCAAAAGATACAATGGTTCAAATAAATGATATTCTATGAATATAAATGTAGTAGATATTAAAAAATATGTAACTAAATTCAATTAAATAAAAATAGTGACCATGAATAAGAACAAGGGGCTCAACACACTATGTATCTAAAAGAAATGATGAGTCTTTTCCACATATTCAAGGAGAGTATCCTCTTTCATCCATTAGAGGATAAACACAGAATGCATTTGACTACCATATGATTCTTTGCGACCAAAGGAAGTAGAGTATCCAAATGAAATGGTATTGATATCTATGTGTGTGTATATATACATTCTCATTAATGGAAACCCAAATAATAGAGTAAGGATATATCTATCTGAAATCCCATCTAAAGAAAATATTTCCCAAAATTTGTATAAATTCATCTATGATTAAAAATATCATGAACTTATTCCCCACTAAAAACACCTATGTAAATAGAGAATTTACCACACCCCCACAAAAAAGGGGACCATAATATATATTTTAGAGGAACCATGAATGGGTACAATATAAGGGTCCCACTTAGGGGTTATAGAGAGGAACCATGCCCTACTCCAACAGAAGGGTTCAACAATAATTTTCTATAGATTAAACATTCACTTCCAATAATGATTTTTCGACCTAGAAAGAAAATGAACCACAACCAACCCAACATGAGGGTTATACTTTAGAAGTCAATAGACGACCCAAACCATCATCATAAAGGAGGGTTATACTTTGATAGTATATAAAATACCACATTCTTTTCTAGTAGGAGGGTTCCACGTTGATATTATAAGAACCATGACCATCAAAATTGGGGGTGTTCCCCTATAGGAATTGATATAGGACCCATGCCATGTTACAACATATCATAACCTAACCTAATGAGGATCAGGCCGACACTCACGAATATTACCTCCAGTAGGACTATGTCTGGAAAAAAACAATCAGTATGAATATCCCATATATGAGAGGCCTTTCTCAAATGTAATTCTGAAATAAGATCCACCGACACGTCTATTCATTCTAGGATGAGATATAAAATCCTAAAAACTAAAATTAATTCCTATATATATATATATATATAACAATCAGGACTAAAAAAATGCATTGAAATCATAAAACTGGTAAAAAACACAAAATAAAAAAGCTTAAAAAATACAACTAGATTATATGGAGTGGATGGATTTCAAATTAATATTTTGAGAATATTTATGACCCATATTTGTTAAGCACCATGATTGTTGTGGCTAACTAATCTCTTCCTGCCTCAGGTCCAGTAGGGCTTCATCAAACGAATTGTGGTATGCAGAAGAAAAAACATGTGAAGGAAAGGATTGCAATGGGGTGAGTATAATATTACTAATTAGTTTTCTAAAAATAAAAAAAGTAATAATATAAATTAAAATATTTTTCTAAAAAATGAAAGACGAGACCCAATTATGAGTGGATCTTCATCTAAAATGATCATTAGTTATATATGACTTGTCAGAATAGAAAACACATTGTTTCAAACCACACATGTGAAAGCACTTGAAAATACTCAGAACCACCAAAATAAACTCATCTCAAACTCTATGTCCCATGAGGTTTAGACCACATGAAAAGGGAGAAGATTCTACTACAGTCCGTGAAGGAAACACAGTACCTGGGGAAGACAATACATGATCTCAACAATCTATGATTTCAGTCATATGATTGATTTAATCTAATAGAAACACAACACCATTTCTGGTGGAAAATCCTTGAGAATGTCCCCCTTCATAAATAAATCACTATGTCAATATCAAGGGCCATGAACTGGATGTTCTTTTATTTCAAACCAATACCTGGTACAAGATATGATAAACCAATGTGCAAATTCCCACACCTCATAACCACCATCAATATCCAACAGAGATCTTACTTCCTTTGGGGACATTCCCAATACCATAACTCAATAATGGGGTAGTACCACTCCATGAATTAGGACTCGTACTTCGATACAGAGGGGGAGAAAAAAATTGATAGAGACCATAGACCATATAAAACATGGTAGTACAAATATAAAGATAGAGGACCCTCACCCTACAATGACATAGAAGTAAAATAATTTGGGTAGAGGACCCACACCTTGGTACAATAGGGGTTTTCCACTCTACCATATTGATCACTATGTGGGACCCTCACCTTGATAATATAAGAGCGTACAAACCCCGTACTATAAGAACTACATTCTGTTATGATATGTTGCACCAAATCATCTAGAATAACACTTATGGAAGACCTGAACCCTAGAACTACATGTGATTTATTACCAAACGGATATGAAACCTACACCCTATTATGATATGGAATTACCCACACTTTCTATATGTCACATATGGATGACCCACTTCCCGATATGGAATGGGAGTACCGACTCCACAGAAAAATGACCTGCTTCATAGTACAACAGTGGAGTAACAATTGTATTTAGACAACAACTATAGAGGGTCCATAGCCCGAGAAACTAGGGGAAAATGATTTCCAACTATTCAAATGACTCATGAAGCATACTCTCTAGATTTAAATGGATATACCATCCTAGAAAGAACAACCACATGGGTATAGAATGAGGACCCATGATCTATGATATCTCATCTCTACCCATTTATATAGTTAAGGGAAACTATCAACTAGAAGCAACTGAATACTACATTTCCCATAATATCCTTATCAAACTACACCCAACTATAACACTTTTCATGATCCATTGAATGAAGTGTCATATTTATCAAACCATTCATTAAAACACTATCACATGTAGGGGAACATGCCCCCTGATAGAATATGGGACAACCACTCTACCAACCTAACGATTCTATAGGACATATATCCTAAGGTGATATAAAAGGGTACCAACTATGATGTAAACCTAGTGATCCACCTTAGTCACTACACAAATACAATAATAGTTACTACACTGTATTTCTAGAATCATACAACATCATATATCCCAGACTACTATGAAGGCCACCATCATTTTCTACATAGATGCCTACTCTATATAGGTCACCCAAAATTTAAAATCCTATTACTATAGTTCTAAACACACCAAGATAAATATATTAATGAAATCCCAAGGTACGTGAACAACATACATTCAGTTACATACAGATTATGAACCCACCCATTAACATGTCAGTGTCCACCATTTTCATGGAATGGTTGGCTATGTATTCATACATAGAGTGTACACCCCATATAGGTCATGTCCTACCTCACCCAGCCCCATCCATGTACTTAACCCAAAAGGATTATCCATTAATTCCTCGATCATGGAGTTTAATAGTGGGTACAAAGAGAATCTAGGATAAATATTTACTTGGCCATCTCATTTGACTGTGCTCGTGACTAGAACCCTTTTTCATGGAATGCGTTCAGGTACATTTATACTGCAATGTACTGTCACACAACTACCAATTCCCTTTCCTTTGACCAAAAAACATGGAGAAACAACACAGTGTGTAACCCCAATACACGGTGAATAGTCTCTAAGTGTAATATTCCTTGACTGAGAAGAACACACAACATGGATCACTAGTTTTCTTGATGTGTACATTTAAATTCCAATGATAATTTTTCTATGAGTCACCTGTTTCACCCTGATTCCCCTTATAACCCATAGGTCATCCAAGAATGGGTATATTTCAATTTTAACTAGGATATTCAATAATTAAAAAACTCTTAAAAAATATTATGAATAATAAAAAACAAATACAAGAAGCTTGGTGGAGAATCTCTAATGACTTGGTTATAAAAGGTTTTCTAGATCATGATGATCCATTATATTATGGCGATCGTTGACAGGAATAGAGCTCAGCATCACCATATCATTTCGATTCATCATTAGTTCATCTATCAAAAAAAGTGTGAAATAGGGTTCTGACTGCCCGGTTTTTTATTTTCAATAAAGGGTTGGGGGATTAATAAAATTTATTAAAAAAAGTAAATCAATTAACACTAGTTAAACACCCTTCCCCAACCATTCCTTTGGGCATACACCATGTACGGAAAAATATTATGTTTTGACTAGGGTAAACCAAATGGTCTAAACTCAATTTTCATATTGGAATTATAATATGACACTCCATTATTGGTTTACTCCATGATTAAAGTGAAATTGATAATGTAGGATAAAAATATATTTAATGTTTTTGGAAGTTACCCTATCGTGGAACTATGGGATTTATAATACCATATCTACTCTACACTGATAATTATAATTTTATCGTCGACATTTTACAATGCCTTATATTTCCAAACTCGATTCATTACGTTCTTTGCACCAAAAGAATTTGTGTACCATATAAGTGAAGTCATGGGTACAAGGGGACCCAAAAGGGGATTCCACTAGAACTATCACACCAAATATATCACCATGTTCTCTAACACATCTTACAAGAACACACCTTGGGGAATCAAAAAGGCCAAACCATACCCATTCCCAACTCCAACTAGGTGAAAATAATCCAAAAGTGGTATATATCACTTCAGGTGTGACATGAGGGAAAAAAAATCTTGGTCCATCTATTTTAATTTGGTCTAGTGTGTAGGGTACTAAAAAATTCGTAAAGGAGAATGAAAAATCCCCTTGAATCCAAGGGAGATTCCACCAAATTTCCCCATAAAAAAATTAGGAAAGGTGGGGAAATACTCAAAGGATGGACCATGATGAACCGGTCCACAGACCGTTCCAATGACAACGGAACCTGGCTGGTTCCGTGAAGCACCCCCACCGCCGATCGATGTCGTTCGCAGAACGAAGGTGGAGGTCCTCTTCAAGCGTGAAGCAGGACAGGTTCTGAGCCAGTCCATCATCACAAACCACCCCAGCCGTGAACAACATCGGCCAGCCCGAACCGCATACAGTGTCGTTCGCGGAATGGATGCAGAACCCTGCGCGGCTGCGAAGAACTTCCCGAGATTTATTTGGTTCATGGGGGAGGTACGTTCAATGCCCACCACAAGTTGTGGATTGACCGAGTCATCTGTGAACCGAGTTTTCAGTCATGGCCCTCCGCAAAATGTTTTGCATGACCACAGATACTTCTATTTCCCCACTCTATAAAAGGAGATCGAGGGGAAGAGAAGGGAGGATTCAGAGAGATCGACCAGATTTGGGTGGAAGGATTTCGAAGGAAGGAGCTTAGGATTGCGCAAAACAACAAAGTTCCAGTCTGCGAACCAGTACAGGTATGAAGCTGGAAGCGAATTAATAAGGAACCGAAAACGAATAATAACTTGGTGAACCACGAACATAAAATAACAAAGAATAGAAGACTGCGAACCATGGCCCCTCTGTGGATGCAGTCCCCACAGAATAGGGAGTTTATGCCCCTTTTTTGATAAATCACACCGCGTAGCACCCTCCTACCTGGGAGAAGCCCCGAAAAATGACCCACCGACCGGCGCTGCCATCCACCGCCACTGCTCGCACGTATCCTACCATGTACCACCCTGGTACGCAGGCCGAACCCAATGCCGCGAACCACCCTGGTTCGCGGGATGCCCATTAAGCAGTGAACCACCCTAGTTCATGAGATGCCCATCAGTCCGCAGACCACCCTGGTTCGTAGATGGCCTCTCCAACCACCTAGAACCTCCCTGCCCGAAGGGAACCACCAATCATACATGTGTGTGGCCCAGGAGAGCCTTCAGAGTTCCCATTCCCTGAGCTGAATAAAATCCTCCCAATCCGGCATGATCCTCTGCACCACCATCATTGTCCCATTCATCGGCCCCGAGAAGAGGCCTCCACCAGATCCACTGGACCCGTGTGATGTAACCTTCAGTTGCATCAGAACTCCGGTTTGATTTTACATACCCACGGTAAGAAGGGGTGAAGGGGTTGCCTCAACCCTTGGACAGATTCCTGAAACATTCCTAGGTCCACATTCCCACTGTAATGCGGTGTCCGAGCAAGGGATCCCCCATTCCTCCCCTCCACTTTTTAGGTCTGGGGAACCTCTCCCCTCCCCAGGGAGTGGCGGACTAACCATCAGAAGGAAGCCCCCATGCACCTCTGCACTTCCCCATAGCCATGGACAAGGAAGGGCGTAGTGTGAAGGGTGTTGCTCCGTCCCTCTTTGGGGATGAGCCCTGCTCCTGTTGCACTTTGTCACCAAGGGAATCCGCCTCAGAGTAAGCCCTGAATTTTTGGGCTGCCTCTATGCGTAACCCCACTCCACTTCCCACAGATTCACCTTTCACGACATGATCGTCTGGTCCCTACTACCTTTTTTTTCTCACACCAAGCATGACTCACGTGGGATTAGAGTAAGCATCGACCATGAAATCCTATTATGGGCCTCCTAAGAGTGTAAGCCTCAATCCATCACTATGGTAATCCTCATTGTGTAAGCCCCAATCCATCACTATGGACCTCCCCATAGTGTAATCCCCAATCCAAAAATATGGGCCTCCTCAGATGTAATCCTCAATCCATCACTATGGGCCTCCTCAGAGTGTATGCCCCAATCAATCACTATAGGCCTCCTGAGAGTGTAAGCCCCAATCCATCACTATGGGCCTCTTTAGAGTGTAAGCCCCAATCCATCCCTAGGGGCCTCCTCAGAGTATAGGCCCCAATCCATCACTATGGGCCTCCTCAGAGTGTACGCCCCAATCCTTCACTATGGGCCTCCTCAGAGTGTGAGCCCCAATCCATCACTATGGGCCTCCTCAGAGTGTAAGTCATAATCCATCACTATGGGCATCCTAAGAGTGTAATCACCAATCCATCACAATGGGACTCCTCAGAATGTAATCCCCAATCCATCACTATGGGACTCCTCATAGTGTAAGCCCCAATCCATCACTATGGGCCTCCTCAGAGTGTAAGCCCCAATCCATCACTATCGGCCTCCTCAGAGTGTAAGCCCCAATCCATCACTATGGGCCTCTTAAGAGTGCAATCCCCATTCTAATGCGAACTATGAGGACTTTGATTCCTTTCCACAGGGATAGGTAGGAAGCCTCCGTGATGTTCAAGCCTGGTCACCAGTGGACCACTAGGTCCACATTCATGTTGGCTCTCCGACACTCCCATTCGAACTACGTGGAATTTGATCCCTTTCTCTTAGGTAGGGTATGTAGGAAGCCTCCATGAGGTTCAATCCCAACAACCAGTCATTCTGACTATCGTCACATCGGCTCACTATGCCATTTCTAGTGCCGCCTCAATGAATCCAGACTCCTCGGGGTCATTAATCCAACGAGGGATGGTAAACCTCGGGCATAAATGATTCTGAAACCCTACGTACATCTGACCATTGCCAATCAGGAGTAATTTGTGGATACTATTCTTGGGTATAAACCAAAGATTTGTGAACATATGAATATGTCTTAAATATATAAGAGAGTCTTAGAACAAGCAATAATCCACCCCCCCCCCCCCCCAAAGGGTGCGATGAGCCTGGATTCCCATTCTCTCAACCAATGTGGGATCATAAGTGTCACTGGCCGAATCACCCATCGAACGTCTGCCTTTGGATAGCAGGTCCATGTTTCATTGGATACAGAACCGTTGGGCGTTTTGAACCGATCCGAGACAAAAATGGTGAACCCAACATGAATATTTAACCAAGCATGACAGATTCAACCTAATCCCACCATGTTCCCCCTTTATACTCAAAAGGATGGAAATCAAGGTCATTAATTGCACATGGGGTCATGAGATACTGCTTTGACGGGTTTGCTGTTTGTATTTGTTAAAATTTTCTACAGGTACCACACAGAACTCTCTTTGACCCAATGGTGTCACGAAGGGACTCAAACGAGTGTGCTTCCAACTACGCAATGATCGAACATCCTCACCAACAGAGGACCCCATCACCTACCCTGCCTCTTCCACACTGGTTCTCAGATTCGCTGATCTGAGAGTACCATGTGAATGGTACACTCCCGAAGGTGGAGGCGGCCACGCACGCCCTCCAATCCGCCAGGACACACTGGTCGCCTTCCTATCAGTGGCCGCAAAGGCGGATACATACGGCTCATGTTGCCATCTCAAACCATTTTGGGAGTCTCTCCCTGGAACGGGACAATGCATACCTCCCTTATCTTAGGGAGGCGGACGAGGTCGACGCGGAGGACTTCATTCACGCTGAACAAGGGTTCCGCTCCAAGGACCCCGCCAGAAGACATCACCAAGGTTACGCTATGACTTAGAATCCTCACTCTAAAGAGGATGTCTCCCCATATATCCAGGCCCACGCTCTCCGAGCTCCAGCCCCTCGGACCGCCCGATGAGGCCGGCAGACATACAACCAGGGACCAGTCATCACGCTTATCCCCGAGGAGGAGCTCTGCAGCCCAGTCATAGAGACACATCATGAACAAGCACATACACCGATTCACTCTTCCAAAGCCCGCCATCCAGATATGGCGGAATATTATGAGTAAACGCACATCCCCGCCAAGATTCGTCAAGCCCGTCTCTCACACAGGACGACACTTACATGGCAAGAACCTCTCCCTACCCAGGGTTGTGAAGCCCACAATACCGACGTGTTGGTGACCCAATGCCTACAAGACTAGCGCCTAGCATATGCTCCTGACGCATACCATCCCTATATGGTGGCGATCAACAATGCCCACCACCCAGATGTGGCAGCAACACATAGGATGGCACGTCTCCCAACCAATAAAGGATACCGACTTGATATGGTGGGAAACCAACATATGTAGGGCCAACTCCCTATGGATTCATGTAATGTCTGCCAACCCAATGTGGCGGCAAACAGAGAGCTAAACATGCATATCTCAGCCTAGGGGAAGATTCGTTCACCTACCCCGACACAAGAGAATTGTCAGTACCCAATGACCACTGGAGGACCGAAGCAGAATATTCCTAATCTGATACCAGAATGGCCCTTCATACACGTTCCAGCCAAAGAGGTCTCTCTGTATATCCTAGAAATGATGGAGGAGCATGTATCGATCCCAGATCATATCTTGCAGACTTGCAAGGGTGTAATTGCATCAGGGGAAACAACAAGGACTCGGGCCCATGAGCCCGTCTCCCCATTTGAGGTGACTCATCTAAGAGATGAGATAGCCTCCTTGGAGCAGATCTGCATCCCTGCTTTTGCCCAAGAGTGTCGCCGACCATATTTCGCGATTCAAGGGAATCCAGATCGAGCAGCTTCACTCGTTCCAACTTGGGGAAACCCGTCCATCACGGTGGATGCTCAAGAGCAGGCATATAACACTGCTAAAAGTCAAGATGTTTGTCAACATATCTAGGCAACATCATGGGACCCAATTAGACAGGGACCAAAAGGAGAAGGCCGTTTTCAACAGCAGACGGTCCCCGTTTCCCGCATGAAAGCGCCCCAAACGCACTGAAGCCAGCCAGAAAATAAAGAGCGGGTCCATGACACCTCTCTACTGGAAGATGGGGTTTCCAAAACCGCTAAGTGCATAACCATGTCTCAGAACCCTGCCTCCCCATTACCTTATTATGGGAACGGCAGTAGCAGTTGCGAAGGTCCTACCTGCAATGTTGCTACCAGAAACTCTAAAGGCCCACCCCATAGCACCCGTGGGGGCCTCCCTCGTGGGCATATAACGATCGATCATGAGAGATCCTCTTTTAATGCGAGTCATGGAAACCCTCAAAGTGGCTAGAAGATCGAGCAGCAAGAAGGTCCTCCACTTGTTGCGGTCCACCCTGAAGGTCCTCCCTGGGGTATACGCTGCAAACACTCTCCATGCAGTGGGACCATATTTTTTGATTGTAGTCCTCACGATCTTAGTAGAAACTGAGGAGGACCTCCATGTAGTGACGTCTCATCAAGACAAGAAGGCCCTCCCCTTGTCGTGGCCTGTCCTGAAGGTTCTCCCCAGGGGTTACGTTGCAACGACACTTAACACAGTCGGGCATCCGATCACGGTGGTAGTCCTCGCCACCAAAACAACGGAGGTCCTCCCCATAGAGACGTCAAGAAATGAGAAGGACCTCCCCTCATTGTGATACATTCTAATGTTCCTCCTTAGGGTGTACCCCACAGATATTCTCCATACCTATGTTGTAATGGTAGTCCTCTCCATTGCAGCAGCTGTGATGGTAGTCCTCGCCACCACGGCCACAATTGCGAAGTTTCTCCCTGCAGTGGCCCTATGAAACAAAAATATCCTCACCTTGTCACAGTGTGTCTTAAAGGTCCTCCCTAGGATACACACCAAACGTTAAACCATGATGGTTATCCTAACCATGATGGAAGTTGTTGCGAAGGCCCTCCCCGTAATAATGCAACACAGTCAGCAGGTCCTCCCCTTGCTACGACATGCCTTGGAGGTCCACCATAGGGTGTGCACTGTACAATTCCTATATGCAGTGAGGCATCAAGCAGTAATGGTAGTCCTCTCCATTACAGCCGTCATTACGAAGGCCCTCCCCGCGATGACATATCATATCGACATGAAGGTCCTCCCCGTATCGGATAAATCGTAGAAAAGACATCGTATGCTGAGGCACTCAGAAGGATGGGATCAACCCTATTAAATTCCCAGTCCATCGCTAATGGCACCCTTCTTCAATCGAGAGACGTTCTGGGCCACATTCATCTTCCTAACCACCTTATAATCGCCCACATGACAATTCAATACCTACCGGTCCCACTGCCTCCGACCACCCTATCGGCGAGCATCTCTGTTGGGCTGACTGGGTAGAGGAATCACTAGAGGAGGAGTATGCCAAGATGTTTCACCTGAGAAAATAACTTTCCAATGATGATATAACAGTTATGTTTTGGCCCACGACCACCTCTCAGTTCATCATACCCAGAGATTTTTCGGAAGATTGCATGCATGGCATCCGCCATAATATGTTGTCAACCCTCCGCTGACGGAAATAAATCATTCTCCCCTATGACAGGTATGTAGACCATGTCAAGACAATAGGAGACCTCACGCGTCACGTCGACCTGGAAGCTCTTCCTTCAGCGCGGAAACGGCGACCAGAGAGGCGTAAAGGAAACATGGAGATAGCATGCCTCTGTCTGCTGCACTAGTTGCATCACCTAATCGGTGATGCTCCGACGAGAGTCCATATCAGGGGATGGAGGAACATGGAGCTCTACATTTCACTCGTCTCCCCACCCAGAAGAACCCGTTCGGCATGGGGTTTTTCAATGTCATCACATCAAGAAAGAAATTTAGTGGTCTCCTTGTTCGCGAAAGGCAACACACCCAATAGAGTCAGGCCTTGAGTAAGTCCTAGACGCGTTAGGCTCGACAAGAACGAGCCATTCAAGAAATTTTGAATCAGGCCACCGAGAGAATACAACATGCATCTCGCCTAAGAGATTCCAATCAGCGGTCATTGAAAGCCTCCCCAAAAGGGATTTATTCACAGAAGAACTCGGCACCAAAGCCGGTTCACCCCCGAATGGGGGCACATGTGATCAGGAAAGTCATGATAGTAGTAGCCACCGCCATAATCCGTGGTCAACCATAGCCTCTAGGGATGGAGAATTTTTAACAACATGTGCCCCCTTAAGACCAATAAAAACACGAAGAGACGCAACGTCCAAGGAATGGAGCCAACCCCTACCCTTAGGGATGGGGGAATTATTACCTCCTCAAAAACAACCTCCCCCACGAGAGTCAATATTCTCTCCCTAGGGAGGACAGTCAGAAGAGGAGGCTCAGGCCCTATCCTGTAATTTGAATCATCATCCCCTCCAAAAGGGAGGTGTACTGTAAGATCACATCGGAGAACTCTCTGCATCACCCTTCGTCAAGGAGACCGAGAGCAATCCCAGGACAGAAGAGGGAAGACTGATAAAAGACGTGGTAGATCCTCTTCCTATTTGGAAGATGACATATTCTCCACCCTGTGATACAGATCCATCAACACCATGGAGGCTAACCTCATGGGTAACAATGAGGATGGTTCAAATCTGGATGAATCCGTAGACAATGATTCTGGTCAGGCCGTGGCTAACAACGAACCACCAGGTCTGCACACCCGGAACCATAGGGCTGCTCTAAATATGGCCACCCCTTCAGCTAACCTTCCACAGTAGACCCTATGAGCATCCAAAAAGGATAAGAATAAAGGAGAGGTTGTTCTTAACCAGACTCCTTCTCTCGATAAAAATGATCCACTCATGCTCAAAGAGATATTTTCTCGACATGAATAGGAAATGAAAGAATTGAGGCAACTAAACGCCGAGCTACTCCAGATGAACCGTCTTATTGAAAGCGCGTCCCAAGAAGATCCACATCATGCACTCCTTGTATGTGCACCTCAAATACCAAGGTTTTCTCCAGAAAATGATGCATGGTCATGCCTCCTGACCAACATGGAGCCCGACCTATCCAACTACCTAAACGAGGATTCAAATGAATACCAAGACTTTCCTCCACTCTGGATACAACCAGAGTGAGTATGTCTAAACCCTACGAAGGTGTCACAAACGACAAATGTACCCCTGGTGCCAATCGAGCTGGATCCTCAAGCAATGCCTCAGGCTACACCAGCCCTGGACCGGGCCCAACAGGATGTAAACCAGGGTCTCACAAACACCATCGAGGCACTAACAGCTTGATTAGAAGCAATCGAAGGTCGACGTGCTCTAATAAAGCCAGAGCAGAAACTCCTCCCAGATTGGGTGAGCAACACGCCTCCTCCACCCAATATTGGGAGCCCTGTATTCCCTATATTAAATGTATCAGGCGATCTGGAACAGAATTTGATGCACTACGCGTCTTATTGTGACCCGATGATGGGAACTCGGGAACAACAAGAAGTAGTGAAACTCAGATGCTTCATACAGACCTTGTAAAGATTCTCCTTTGTCTGGTTTATAAGTCTACCAGCCTAGTCAATAAAAATATGGGAGGACCTTTGGTAGCATTTCATGTTACACGTTAGCTCGACGTTTCCCAAAACAACGGTCAGTGACTTCATGAACTACAAGAAGAGGGAGAATGAGAGGGTCTCATATTTCATATCCAGATGGAAAGGTCTGACCTACTCTATGAACAGGCCAATGCCACAATA
The DNA here is from genome assembly GCA_963277665.1 of Viscum album. Taxonomy (NCBI): domain Eukaryota; kingdom Viridiplantae; phylum Streptophyta; class Magnoliopsida; order Santalales; family Viscaceae; genus Viscum; species Viscum album. The sequence continues at coordinate 1,386,384,535 of OY728126.1, read as the reverse complement.
TGAGATTCTTACAATATGCATCGATAATCTTCTAGATGAGCTGCGAACACCACTCATACCAGTAGAGTGAACTACTGGCTTCCGTTATCTCTAGGTCGTTGCCCATAGAATTGAGGACTCCCTGGAGGGGACCAATTTCAAGTCCCGAATAGCCTCACGGGCTCCTACCAAATGAACAGTTAAAGATGAAGCGTCCTATGTCACTCTTAAGCCAGCCCCTGTGCCAGCTCCACCGCTCAGGCCTCCACCAAATCATCAAAGGCTCCTTGTATATCAGTGGACACCTCCGCACAGGCGGGACGATCAGAAAGGGTCGAAGCGGAACCAGTTTGTGGAATGAAGACATAAAGTATACTTGTTCGGAGAGGACTATGTCCGCAGATAATTATTCAACGCCATGAATTAAAAATTTCTCCACCTCCCGGAGCTGAGGAAACCTGAAGAAGTTGGCCACGATGACCGGACATATTTCTATCCCTACCATCGAATGTTAGGGCACAATATTCGGGAGTGCGTCGTTTTCAAGGACCTCCTGCAAAGGATGGTAGACTCCGGGCAGGTCGAGCTGGGACCACCCCCAACACATGTGACATATATTTCTACCACCAACTACGAAAAAGGGGAGGGGTTGCAGGATTTCACAAGTAAAAAGGGGCAGAAATTCAATAACTAGATGACATAGAAGACTATCAATCGAGCCCAGGGCATACTCCAAGCTCAACTACAGCAATCAGTGTTGCCTCCAACAACCCCTTATGTCGAACAACCAACAATATCGGCCTCACAACCCTCCACGAGCCATCAATCCAGGAAAAATAAAATAAGGAGGAGTCAAGAGCAAGAGGTGCAGTCCGCGTTGAGGCCAATGTTAGCCCTCATGCTGTCAAATTTCATTCCCTCGAATTTGGTGCCACGGGCACCAACCCACCAGACGGCACCATTAGGGACAAACAACCAGGTTGACCTGTCATATGATGATGAGCCAATCATTGGTTCTATCAATTTCATCCATCTTATGTAATTGTTCCCTGACGAAGGATATGGTGATGAACCCAAGTTACCAATACAAGGAGCCGGAATGAGGAATCATAGAGGTAGGGGATATTAGGGAAGGTGCAGTCGCAACCAAAACAAACCCTATAGTTGGAACTCATCCCAAACCTTTAATATTGCGGAAACCTGTGGGAGATACCTTCAACGGACTCAGAAGGAGAATGAATATCCCTCCATATCTACACGCAGCCACTCAGCCCCTGTCATTCTGTGATGACCATCTAATGCGGAACAAGTTTCTAGCCACCAAGTGCGCACAAACATACCTGTCGGGCCGAGTCCCCAGAACCCGGGGACATCATCAGCTTCTGACCCCACAGATGGTCCCTACTCATCACGTATTCCTACTACCATGATGCCCGCTAAAACTATGCCTCCAATGGAGAAGCGTCGGGCACTGGGACAGAAATACGGCATCCTTAAGAAGCTGGTGTTGGTACCAGCCAAATTGTCGATCCTAAATGCCCTGAGTTTGTTAGTAGACCTGAGGGAGGCACTCATAGAATCCTTGCTCATCCCCCAGGAGATTCAAGTCGAGGTAGCTGTTGCCGAGATTTACCAGACGGAGACTAGATCTGATGAATGTAATGCAGTTATTTCCTTCACCAAACAGAATGAAGATGAAATCATGCGAGGACACAAAAAATCACTATGTGTCTAGAACACTAGGAGATGTTGAGATCTGCAAAGTCTTTATCGACAATGGATCTAGAGTAAACCTCCTTCCTCTATGGGAACGTCGTAAGTTGGGCTACAGTGAGGGCGATTTAAAACCCTCATCCACAACTCTACTAGGTTACTACAAAAGTGAGCAGAACCCAATGGGAAAAATTAAGCTAAAGACCCATTTTGGCGACCTTGTGGCCTATTCAGAATTCATGGTGGTCTGGCAGAACACAACATTCAATTCCCTACTGGGAAGGCCGTGGCTTCATAAGCACATGGTCGTTCCATTATCCTACCACCAGTGTATTAAGTAGTGTGTCAATGGGAAAAGTGGGACATTTCTCGCCAACAAGTCCCCCTTCGAGCTCTCCGTGTCACAATACATTTGACGCCGGGTTTTATGAGAAGTAGAAGATGAAACCATCGGTCGATGGTGTCGACTGGATCCCCACTCCAAATGGTTTGGAAGTGGTTCCTGATAACCGCCTCAGATAGCTTGGTAGAGACTATGTACTATCTATCAACCATATTGAGAGCAGGGTTTCATGTCTGGACACACACTCAGCTATCCTCATGAATTCATCCATAACGGTCGAGCATGATAATGTTGGAACGTCTACCAACCCTAAATTTGGGGGTGAATACTTGAGTGAGGACGCCCACGAAGCATCGCCTCCGGATTCCCATGAACCCGTTCGTGGAGTTCTCCCCTCGTCAAATCAAGAAGGTGAGGATTTGGGAGAAGAATAGGAGGAAGATCTCAGGAATTCCCCTCCCACATTTGAGTAAGGTATCTCCACCATGGTGGACGAGCTGAGTGAAATAAACCTAGGTACTGAGGAAGGCTCGAGGCCCACTCTTGTTAGTGAAGCCATGTCCTCTATGGAGCATGAGATATATACTTCCTTCCCGAGGCAACGCCAGGATGTCTTTTCCTAGAATTACTTGGAAATGCCAGAACTCGATCCCGAAGTGGCGACGCATCACCTGGGTCTGCCAGAAGACCACCGGGGCTATAATCAGGCCGCCATAAGGACACACCCCTCACATGCTGCCAAAATAGTGGCTGAAGTCGATAAGATCATTAAAGAAGCCTTTCTTCGGGAGGTCCAGTACCCCATATGGTTGGCCAACATTGTCCCCGTCAAGAAAAAGAATGTAAAAATCCGCATCTTCATTGATTTCATAGATCTCATTCGGCATTTCCCGAAAGATTATTTCCCTGTCCCGATCACCGAGTTGTTAATCGACGCAACAGCTGGATATGAGTATTTATCCTTCCTGTGCGACTATTCTACATATAATCAAATCAGGACGCCCTGAGAAGATGAAGAAGACACTTCCTTTAGGGCACCTCAAGGAGTATTCTGTCACAGGGTCATGCCCTTTGGTCATAAGAACGCTGGCACCACATATCAATGCACCATGAATCGTATCATTAATCCATTCCTGGAGAGATTAGTCGAATGTTATGTAGATGACTTGGTGGTTAACTCCAAACAACGCTCAGATCACCTATCAGATCTTGAGATCGTCTTCAAAAAACTTCGACAACATAGTCTGAATATGAACCCCTTGAAGTGCGTCTTCGGGGTTAACTCAGGGAAATTCCATGGCTTCGTCATACACCATCGTGGCATCGAAGTCGACCCTAAAATGACAAAGGATATCCTCGACCTTCCACCTCCCCATAATATCACTGATTTGAGATCATTCCAAGGGCACCTGGCCTACATCAGGAGATTCATAGCCAACCTGACAGGAAAATGTTTGGCCTTTACCAGGTTAATGAAGAAAGGAGTCACCTACCAATGGGAAGATGACTGCCAAGAGATGTTCGACAACCTAAAGGGGTACTTCTTAAGCCCACCGGTGCTCATTCCCTTGGTTGAAGGAAGACTTATCATGCTATACGTGACGGCCCTAGAGAGATCATTGTGAGACTTTCTTGCACAAATTAATGACGCTGATAGTGAAAACAACCTCTATTACCTCAGTCGAACCATGATTGACGCTGAGAATCGATACTCAAACATCGAGAAGAGTTGATTGGCCTTTCCCTTTGAAATTCAAAAGTTTCGACATTATCTACAGCATCATGAAACCACTTGGTCTCACGTAATAACCCTCTCAAGTACTTCCTCAGCCGCCCGATGTTGATCGGATTCCTATCCTGATGGCCAGTCATCCTACAATGGTTTGACATCCGGTTTGTGCCTCAGAAGGCCATCAAAGGCCATGCATTAGAAAATTTTCTGGTAGATCACCCTTGAAAAGGGACAGCCGCACCAGACATCGAGCTACCCGATGAAGACATATTTTTGGTTTAAGAGGAGCTCCCAACATGGTAAATGTACTTCGACGGCGCATCCCGACGCCCAACTAGGAAAAGGATGGAAGATCTCAAATCATACATGGTCGGATTGGGGATAATACTCATGTCCCTAGAAAAGGCCGTATTGCCATATTCATTCCTCCTGTCAGAAGGATGTACGAACAATGAAGCGGTGTATCAAGCCCTCATTGCCGGCCAGGAGCTCACACTCCAAAAACAATTACAGCACCTTAAGGTAAAAGGTGACTTAGAACTGGTCTTCAAGCAAGTAAATGGTGACTATGTTATCAGAAATGGGGAGTAGATTCCCCTATTTGACCATGTCTGATGGTTAATGGAGGAATTATCCACATAAACAACATTGACCTCTATTCCTCAATCTCAGAATGCCCAGGCCGATGCATTATCCAACACAGCCACTGCCCTAGCCGACCCAGACCGAGATGAAACAGTCATCAGTATTTCTCACCACTGAATGGTCTTGCCATTTTTCTAGACCAATATGGAGGAAATCCACGATGTTTGTCATGTCCCTGATCCCTATACTCCTGCCGCCAGTTGGATAACCCCCTTCACAAACTACCTTCTATGGGGATAACTTCCATCTTACAGGGCTGAACAAGAGAAAATACGGATAAGGGCAATCAACTTTGTCTTATATGGCTGCACGAGTCAGCAAGAGGTCCTCTAGAAACGAGGCCTCGACGGAATTCTTCTCAGATGCATTGATGGAGAAGAAATCGCTGCCATCATGACTGAAGTGCATGCCAGAGTATGTGGAGCACATCAGTCAGGGTTCAAGATTTCCCATTAGGTCCAAAGGCTTGGGAACTATTTGCTCACAATGGCACGAGACTGTGATCACTTTAACGTAAAATGCCACCCATGCCAAATTCATGCCAACTTCATACACCAAACACCTGTGTTACTCCATCAGGACAAGTACTCCTGACCATTTTTCATCTGGGGAATGGATGTTGTGGGACCATATCCTCCTGCCACAACCAAACAGCTGAAGTATATCCTCATGGAAACCGACTTCATTTCCAAATGGAAAAAAGATGTACCCCTTAAGGAAGTCTGTGTAAGAAGCAATTTCAGCTTTGTGAAAACCAATATCATCACTGGATTTGATGTTCCTCATACCATACTGAAGGATAAATGCACCCACTTATGCTATTTTGAATTGGAGAAACTATTCAAAGAATATGGTATCAAGGCTAACCATTCATCCAGCTACCACGCAGCGGCCAACAGACCAATAGTGGATTTCAAAAAGACCGTATCCAACATTCTCTAAAATATGGTGGAAAAAGTCAAGAAGTCATGGCCAAATAAACTCTTCAATTCATTGTGGGATTATCAAACCACAATCCACATCGCTAATCGAGCTACTCCATACTCATTAGTATATGGAACAGAAGTGGTTCTACCCATTGGGCTCCAATTTCCCTCGCTATGTATTTCCATTTATGATCAATTATCCAACGATGAGCAATCAGAAAAGTGGTTAGGTGAATTGGAACAACTAAATGAGAAGCGGATGCACACTTTTCACCATCTGAAAGTATATGAGAACCGGATTGCATGAGCCTTCAAAAAAAAGGTCTGTCTTTAGTATTTCATGGAAGGAGAATTGGTTTTGGTCTTCAGGATCCCAATGATACCCAGGAAGAAACCTCTAAAGCTAGAGCCCAAGTGGGAGGGACCATATGTTATACAAAAGGTCTACTCCAACATAGAATATGCCCTGACCTCCATGGATGGGCAGTTCACCACCGCTCCTACAAATGCGATATTTCTGAAGAAGTATTTCGTAGATATAACTAAAAGCAGTTATCATCCATGCTATAGGACATTAAACGGCCAAGCACCCAACTTTCCAAACTCTACGACCCTAAACTAAGAGTATTACAAGCTCACCGGGATAACTAAAAGTAGTTATCGTCCGAGTAGCAGGACGTTAAATTGCCAAGAACCCAACGTTCTAAACTATACGACCATAATCTAAGAGTATTCTACCCTCACCGCATGATGTTAAACGGCACAGATAAGAAGATTAAAAAATGTCCCCTTTCCCCCGTTTATGGACCAGACCTGCTCTGGGTGTACCCCAAAGAGAACTACGTACAACTTGATTCATGCCCGCACATGATACGTAGCGATGCTGGGATCCACCATCCTGGCCCAGTCACTCCTGAACGAAACAAAGTTAAAAATGTCCCCCTTCCTCAGTGTACAGACCAGCCCTGCATGAGGTGTATTCCTCATCATTACCACACGACATTAAACTGCACGGACAAGGGTACAAGAAAAAAAATGTCCCTTCTCGCCCTGCATACGGACCAGCCGCCCTGCACGTGATGTACTTATTTCAGAGAACTACGTAAGGCTTGATTCCTGCACTCGCGAGATAAGTAGTGACGCCAGAGTCCCTCATCCTGGCTCAGCCATCCCCAAATAAATTATAAAAATGTCCCCTTTCACCTGTGTACGGACCAGCCCTGCACGGGATGTATTCCTCATCCATATTGCACGACGTTAAACTGCATGGAAAATGGTAAATGAAAATATTCCCCTTCTCCCCCCCGCGTACGGACCAACCCTGCACGTGGTGTACATCTTTCAGAGAACTACGAAAGGCTTGATTCCTGCACTCGTGGTATATGTTGTGACAGTAGGGTCCCTCACCCTAGCTAATCTATCAACAAATAAAAGATAAAAATGCCCTCTCACCCTGTGTATAGACCAGCCCTACACGGGGTGTATTCCTCGTCCTTACCGCACGACGTTAAATTTCACGGACAAGGGTAAAAAAAAATCCCCTTCTGCCCCTCGTACTGACAAGACTCGCACGGGATGTATTCCCTTAAAAGAACTACGGGAGACTTGATTCCTTCCCTTGGGAGATACGTAATGACGCCAGGGATCCCCATTCTGGCCCAACCATTCAAAAAAATTGTCTCTTCCCCCGTGTATGGACCACACTTGAACGAGGTGTATTCTTCGTCCTCACCACACAATGTTAAACAACACAGACTTCAAAGAACTACGTGATCCTTGATTCCTGCACTTGCGAGATACGTAGTGATGCCAGAGTCCCTCACCCTAGCCCAGCCAACCCTAAATGAAAGTCAAAAATACCCTTTCCCCTCGTGTTTGGACCAGGCCTGCACGGGGTGTATCCTTCGTCCTTACTTCATGACGTTAAACTACAAGGAAAACAAGGAATGAAAATGCCCTTTCCCCACGTGTACGAACTAAACCTTCATGGGGTGTATTCTTTGTCCGTACCGCACGACGTTAGACATCATGGAAAAGAAAAAAAAATACCTCTTCCCTCGTGTACGGACAAGATCTGCATGGGGTGTATTCTTTGTCCTCAACGCACGACATTAAATTGCACGGACGTCATCCTCACTGCACGACGTTAAACTTCACGGACATCATCGTGACCCACCCAAGAAATATGGAGAAACGAGATGAAAATACCCCATGCGTATTTGGATTCATCCATTCCATACATCAGACTCTGCGACCTAAATAATTGTGGATCTTCATAACCATTCACGACCATCCGAAGTGGAAAGTCATCGACCCGGGGACACCTTTGCATGACTATGCATACCATGCCCTCAGCAGCTCTGTATATTGAGAGCCCCTGGCCCATCTACCAAAGGAAAGATTTCCTCAGGCAATACTCTTCCCTGCATTGTACGCTTACCAGCCATAGAGCCCCCATATCATATCCCCCGATCCAGAAATTTATGGAGTAGTGTTATACAAGATCATCCCCCTTTTCGTATCCTACTGTTGCAAGGGTATCCCTACCCGGTTATCCTATGTATCCGTCAGTGGTTCACATGACGACCTGCATCTATATACATCAAGCCACAGCTAGGATACTTTGACTCAACAGACAATTGCAGTGATGATGTTTCTTGTATGCTTTAACACCATTATCCAAACATACCGAACATTGTACTGTGATCAATATTGGGTTTTCATAACCATTCATGGCCATCAAAAGTGGAAGTTCATGACCCAATGACACCTTTGCATGACTATGCATACCATAGCCTCAACGGCTCTGCATATTGATAGCCCCTGGCCCGTCTACCGAAGGCATGATTTTCTCAGGCGATACACTTCTTAGCTCTGTATGCTTACTGGCCTCAGATCCCCCACACCAAATCTCTTGATCTAGGAAAACACATATTTATAGTTTACAACCACCATCCCCCACCCTGTTTAGAGTATATCAGAGCATGGTAACTCATTTATCTTTCGATTGACTAGAGCAATAGTCACCCAACAGTGTGAGCTCTATGACCGCTATGCTAGGAGTACTATTTCATTACCACACGACTTTAAAGTGTGTGGAGTAAAGGTATACACCCGCACGCAATATAAATCAGTGCAGGGAGCTCTCTATGCTTTAACACCAATCAAGGCTGAATATGCCTGACATGTCTAGATATTTTCTTACCAAATGATAGACTTCGTGGCCTGGAAAATTGCAGATCCTGATAACCATTCATGACCATCGTATGTGGAAATTCATCGACCTGGGGACACCTTTCCATGACTATAAATACCATGCCCTCAGCGGATCTCCATATAGATAGCCCCTGGATCATCTATCAAAGGCAAGATTTCCTCAGGCGTCACACTTCCTAGCTCCATATGCTTACTGGCCTCAGAGCCCTCATATCATTTCTCCTGATCCAAGAATCCCCGGAACCACGATTTACACCATCAACCCCTCTCCAGGTCTTGGGCATGCCGAGGTGTTCGAGCATAGTTACATTCTGATCAAGAGCTACCATTGCAACTACTTCCTTACCGCATTACGTTAAATGGCACAGAACATCTTGGCCACATGGCATAAAGCTAAAAAAGACCATGAGTTAATCATTAAGGAAAATTAATCCAACTACAAGAATTTTCACTAGATTAAAAATGCCCCCATCCTCGCTGCATGACGTTAAACTGCACAGTATCCTTTAATAATGTCCTCGTCCTCGCTCCATGAAGTTAAACTGAACAACATCCTTTCGTAATGCTCCTCGTCTTTACCGCATGATGTTATACTGCACGGAATCCATCCTTACCACATTATATTAAACCGCATGGCCAAACCTGTCATAGGTTCAGTACGGAACAATGGATTTTCTCTGTCCCTCAGTGCATGGGTCAGACATGCTCGAACCACCGTCTCACACTAGCGTGAGAAAGAATGACATCACTCATTGCCGGGAAATTTAGCCTAGATGTTTCTTCAGTATCCAGGAACCTTCTCCTCATAAACCATACTATGTACTCAGAAAAAGACGAACTCTCAGAAGACACACTGGGTGTTCCCGAATCTCAACTTCCCCGAAGTTGCCCGACTATCAGGAGAGTGCAATCATTGACCTAAGGACACATTTGCACGACTATGCATAAAATTCCCTCATCGGCTCTTCATATTGGTCACCCCCATCTTGTCCACCAAAGGCGATAATTCATTAGGAAATTCTTCTCTTCGTACACCTCTCGGCCCCTGAGCCCCCACATCCATCCTGGGATTGAGAAACCCTCCGAGATGCAGTTTTCCAGCCTCTCTCACAACCCTGCCTGAATATTGTAGAACGTCTTCGACGAGATTACCACGAACCATGAGGAGCCGTTTCATTCATGATAATGTCCCAGGTGCATGACATTAAACTGCACCAAGCCCCAATCGTCCTTTATGCTAGATAAATGCGTAGGACGAGGAACATGTGTCAACACTCCTGATTAGTATAGATGTTCTCAAACCCTTTCAGACATCACACACCTTTTCCAAGACAACCCTGGTTGTTTTCAAAATTCCCCAAGCCAACCATCGTGGTTTCCATAAGCCAGACTCCCATGAAGCCCTCATGCCATCAGAAATGGAGAGTCATTGGCTTAAGGACACCTATGCATGATGTTGCATACCATTCCCTCAGTGGCTCTTCAGATTGATCTCCCATGGCCCATCTACCAAAGGCATGATTTATTTGGGTGATGCTCCTCCTACCTCTGTATGTCGATACGGCTCCCATGCCTTGAGACATGCCATGCATGTCGTTCAAATCTTAACACTCTTTCCCCCAACATGAGTCTGAAGGATATCAAGACGTCTTTTAATCAATAAAATATCATTGGGGCCCTCGACCAACCATACCTGGTCAAAGCTATTCGACCTAAAACATCAGTAATGATAGTCTTGTCGGTGGGACTTTAAACCGCATGAAAAAAGAGGCGTAAAGCCTGTTAGGTCGAAACCCCGAAAAGGTCCACCTAAGAAAAAGTCAGGCCATAGCAGCTGGGTCCACACCAAATGGGCACAAGAAAAATCATGGTATTAAAATAAAAGAAAAAAATTTTGTGGGGATTTTCTACAAAACCCTAGCAATAGTAAAACTATGCTCGATGGATCCCATGGTCTAAGAAAAATTTAGAATTTGTTTTCTTGATCTATGATTAATTATGATTCACTGAGTTGATTACACAAAAATTTTTCTAGTAACAATCAAATTTTAGAGAAATAAAATATTGACAGAGATTGTATTCTGTTTGAACAAAACGGGAGGACGTCTACAAGCTGGGGAATCTCTGTTACAGTTAAAAAAGGGGGCCAGCACCACAGAGTGCAGGAAAGGCTCCGACCGTCACAAAGGAGCCTGGTTCGCTCTCTCCACCAGATCGGCAACCGTGCGACAATGGTTGTTCCAAGTCTGCTCCAGCATGACCTTCTCTCTGGCCTCATCCTCAGCCACCGAACGAGTATGCTCCACTTTTGTTTGGATATCGTTGATCCCTTTCCTGGTGACTTGAAGGCTACCAGTCGTAGTCAAAAATTTATCCCTCAGCATCGCTGCCCGTACTTCACATTCATGAAACTCGGTGGAAAGGATGGCTTCATGATCTCGAGATCTCACCTCCTACACTATCATATGATGGAGATTTATCATGGCATCCTCCAGAGCTCGAGTCCCACAATGAGTAGTGGAGAGGTGAGCATGTTTTCATTTATTAGTGGAAACATTCTCATGGGCCATGACAACCAGGAAAGTGAGAGAATGGAACTGCCGATAGTCAAAGCCACCTGCCCCAAAAACCAAGAAGAGTTATCGGAGAGTATCAGTTTTAGTTTCCATCTCAGCTAGAGGAGTTTCGGAAATAATCACACAAATTTGGGGCCAGGACCACCTACGCACTGCTTAGTGGTCTTCCATGACATGAGGATATTTGGTATCCTCGCTAGATAGCACGTGAAAGAAGTCTGGAATTGCGATCTGCGCAGACATGTGAACGCCAGAAGATGGTTCCTATGCTGGAAGGCATGAAGCTTCCAACTCTGGTTTGGGCTTGGGACCCATGTTGTTGAGTCCAGTATTTGCCGGTAAAATGTCAGAAATTTTCTCGCTAGGACCTGAAGCCATAGGGTCATCCTCACCCACATCCAAGAAGGTTGGGTCCATCTGATCTTCGGCTGCTAAGGGGCCGGTAGAGGTAAATCCCCTGAGTCGCTTTGACCGAAGACGCATCAGACGGTCCTCCTTCAGAGCCGATGAGGAGATTGTGGTAGGCACAACCACCATGATGACTCCTGATTTAGGAACCTTCGGTAGAGCCTTCACCAGGATTCGATCGGGATAATGTTTTACCAACTTTATTGCATACTCCAAGGATAGGCTAGCAGCTGCTCCTATACCAGGAAAGATAATGCTTGTGTTAGATCCCTCCAACATCAGCATCAACAACCATTGACGGAGAGTGTCCGGGTGCAGTGAAATCATGTAAGAACATTCTTTGAGGCTCCCACTGCGGTTGTCAACCACGACGCCAGAAGGGATGGGGTAGGGGAAAAAGAAAATAGGGTGAAATCACTCAGAAGCTCGATGAGTTCGTTGGAACTAAGAGACTTCGGACAAACCCCAGCTATATCATGTAGGGTAGGCCAAAAGGTAGGAAGTGGGACAACTGTGTTATTACAATACTCATAACAACGACAATGATTCGCTATCCAGCCGTATAATAATTTAAATGGCCCACTCTGATGGAAGGGTGACCTACCCTCCTTCATGGGGATCAGTAGTTCATAAATACGAGCCAATGAGGGCATGACCGATTTCACCAGGTGGCCCTTGAGCAACTCAATTTCCATCATCATGGTGAAAGCCCTGATGCCTGGGTTGATATATCGAGAAGGGAATAGCCACCCGCTCATGAACATAGAAAACAGACCTGCTGGCCTGAGCATAGGGGGCACGTCGGGGCGCACCTCATAACTGCATGAAAGGTAGTCACATGCTTCCAGAACCGCCCAGTAGGAACCTGGGATGGTTCATGACTGTTGAGAAGGATGAGTCCTGGGGAACTTGATCTTCGGCACAGGACCAGTGGTGTTCAAAAATAACCCTATCCAGGAGATTTAGGGAATAAGAGAGCGAGCGTGCAAGGCCTGACTTGTTGACCACTCTGTCATGACCAGCATATCCCTTTCCAATGATGGTACTTGTTCAACGTCATCCCATGCATCAGGAATGGGCCGAAACTCTTCATACATTTTACCTATGATAAGAAGCCCTTCCAATTGGTAGATGTCACACAGACTAATGCCAACTTCACCATGGACAAGGTGTAAAGAATTAGTTCTTGAACTCCAGTGATTGAGCAGGTCGGGCAGGATCAAAGATGAGGGGTAAATAGCGAACTGGGAGGCGCACACTGTGGAGTACATATTGACTGCTTCCAGTGACTCGGGAGATTCCCGACAATGATGATGGACCCAGAAGGCCAAAGCCCAATCATTTGAGAAAATCCCACTAGACTAATGATCCCACCTAAGAATCCACCCCACATCAGGATCCACTCAATCAAGGTTAACAATAGAGGGATAATTCTTGAAGACAACTTATTGATAGACATCATGAGTGCACTGATAACATTGGGTCCAAACAGAGCCTCCCAAAATGAAAAAATCTTTCAGATTAGAATCAGATATCATCTCCCCCAATGAGGTAAGGTTCACATGAATACACTTTGGTGACGCTTCCAAGAAATTAAACGGGAAACGTGAGAAAGTAGGGGGATAGAGATTTCACCTTAGAGACTGAAGCCGTATAGCGAGAGTCGATTTGATAGTGGATAACCCAAGAGCACAGGACGGAGTAAGTCCTTCAAGACATTGTCTTCAGGAATTATGGACTGACTGGGGTCCTCTTTGATGTTCTTCTCACTACGAATCATAGCTAGACTCCTACTTGTGCCAATTGGGAGAGGCTCGGTAGCGGGCCTGGGAGCACGGTGAGGGGGAACCATATTTTCTCACTACATTATGAAATCCAACAAATGGTTTGTCTGAAATAATAAAATCTGGAAAAAATACCAAATATATGGCTAAGGATTCAGTCGAGGATCCTTTATGGCAAGGTCCTTGTGCAGGCCTCAAAAGTATGGTACGCGATGACTGTATCCCGTAAACCAACCCTATGCAGAAGGGGTTCACGGTACTCTGGCCCGCAGAGCGTTGGCTAGAAAACCGCGAACCTGGTTTCTTCACTGAATCCTAATCCCGGATTTAAATAAATAGATTCAAAAGACATAAGAAGTTTTCAATGTCAAGAAGATGTCAGTCCGTGGACCATAAAAACCGCGGAGTAAGTTCCTATGCGTCCAGTCGTGACTTACAGTTTAATTAATTAAAAGTGTTAGTTCGCATCTCGAGATTGGTCCACTAGTGAAGGTGACCGTGAAGAATAAATGGTTCACGGGAATGGAAACTAGTTCGCGGATGAGGCATTTCACAAAGGAATGAGCATGCAGAGACAGAAAAGTGAGAGAGCACTGGTTTCAAGAAAGATCCGGTAAAAGACAATCGAAGGGCACACGTGTTTATAGGTGTGGTCCCATACTGGGACCACTCCTCTACTGCAAACCATCCAAGATTCAGGACCAATCTACATTGTAATGGACTCGTCTTCATTCCAATCGGACCCCATTGCGATGGGGGTCATTTGTAGGGACCTGAAAATTTTGCAAAGGAAAATGAAAATACCCTTGAATCCAAGAGAGATTCCACCGAATTTCCCCATAAAAGAATTGGGAAAGGTGGGGAAATACTCAAAGGATGGCCCAAGATGAACTGGTCCACAGACTATTGCAATGAAAATGGAACGCGGCCGATTCCGCAAATCACCCCCTCCGCGGACTTCATTCATTCGCGGAATGAAGGCAGAGGTCCTCTGTGGGCGCGAAGCAGGACATGTGCTGAGCTGGTCCATCATCACGAACTGCCCCATCTGCGAACCGCGTCGGCCAGCCCGAACCACATCCGCTGTTGTTCGTGGAATGGAGGCAGAACCCTACGCGGCCGCGATGCACTCCCTGATATTGATTTGGTTCGCGGGGGAGGTACGTTCAATGCCCCCCGCGTGTTGCGGATTGACCAAGTCATCAGTGAACAGGGTTTTCGATCATGGGCCTCGGCAAAAGGTTCTGCATGACCACAAATACTTCTATTTCCCCACTCAATAAAAAGATATGGAGGGGGATGAGAAGGGAGGATTCAGAGAGATTGACCAGATTCGGGTGGAAGGATTTTGAAGAAAGGAGCTTAGCATTTCACAAATCCGCGAAGTTGCTGTCCACGAACAAGTTGACTATTGCCAATCTGGAGTAATATATGGATACTATGCTTGGGTATAAACCAAATATTCACGAACATATGAATACATCTTAAATCTATAAGAGTGTCCTGGAACAGGCAATAATCCCCCCCCCCCCCAAAGGGTGTGATGAGCCAGAATTCCCATCCTCTCGACCAATGGGAGTTCATAAGTGTCGCTGGCCAAATCGCCCAGCGAACGCCTACCTTTGGAAAGCAGGTCCACATATCTTCGGATACGGAACCATTGGGAATTTCGAACCAATCCAAAACATAGTGGTACACCACCTAACATACCTAATGAAAATACTAATCTAACCTCACCATTATCAAACAATACCATATGAACTACCCCATGACCTTATCATGTTTCTTCCATCCTAGGTTTATTTAAATCATATGAGGGTACAAATGAAAAAAATAAAACTCCCCAATTGTAAACACTATGTATTATCATGTCCTTCATATACGAACATCCATATATAACACATCTCTCCAATGCAAAAACCCCAGGACACCCAGTATTGTAATCCAAACAGTCTACAGATGACATCAAACCATTACACATTGTTGAAATAGGATATGGTCTAACACTTCCTCTACAAAACGTTTTTTATAGTATATACCTATACTAGGGAATCCATGAATATGGATCAAGATAAATATATCCATGATACATTCTACGACCTTATCGAACTCCCTATCTCACAACCCTACCTCAAAGAGACATATATAATGTATTTGACCATAACATATAAGCTCTATATTATTTTGACTCAACTCACCTACCCACACAAGTTTGATCAAGTCAATAACTACCCACCATTGTGGTGAGAGAGACCATAATCATTGTGATCCTAATGCAATATCATGAACACCAACATAGTGTTCTCCCAAAATCCAACATCCCCAAGGATAAAACTCAATCAATAAATTGAGATAAAATAGTACATCAAAATATTGTATGTAATTTTGTACATGTGAAAGTGGAAAGGACACGTAGAGTACCTCTAATTGTCCTCTGAGTGATTGCATAAATAGCCTATACATCCTATAACTATCCACTCTACAATCATCTGGATCCCTGATCCAGGCATGAATCACCTTGCGGTGGTGGTAGAAACATGACAACCCTCCTCCCACCTCTGTCTACTCCCCAAGCTCCCCTTCTACATTTTCAAATGTGTGTAACTCTGTTATCCTAATGCAGCCTCTACTAAGGGAGTCTATCCACTTCCTCCCTCTCATTAGTAAAAATGTTCACTAAATCTCTACAAATATGCCCATAACCATCTCATGAATTATTGTTCCCCTCCTATGACTGAACTGGTCCCTAACGCAGCTCAGGAAGTACATGCCCTCATCTATTTTATTGGGCATGGTTTCTCCTCCTACTCCATGTTCACATCGGCTGTTTTCTACAAAATTTTATAGACCCCTTAACCATGTGATCAGTACTCCACACCACATTATAATGTCCCTGTGATAGGAATCTCTCAACACCCATAACTCTCAATAGGACACATGAATAAGAGGGAAGCCCCAAGGATATAAAAAATCTAAAATGTCTCGATAGAGGCCATTGTCAACTTTTCAATCTCTACATAACTAGTCTCAGAACATATCCACAGAGTATCATGAAAGGTCTATAAATCTCGTTGTGTACTCTTCCATAGTAATGCTACCCTTCCGATGCTACTGAATCTCTTGAATAAGCACTAATATCAATTGGAAACGGTAAAAATCATCCCTAAATAGACACTCAAACACAGACATAATCAATGATACCTTGAAATTGGTCAAAAACACTAGAAACTACTATCACTATGTTAATCCTTTTATAAGACTCACATATTTGACCAATATCTGATCGAGATCTATTCTCACAAGGACGAAAACATGTGCGACTGCCTCGGTAAAGTCATCAGCTAATTGTAGGGGCCTAGATCACCATGGTACCTCAAAGGCCACTTCCTCTAGAACTCATGATGAGCTATTAGTCTGTTCACATCGTTAGAATGAAATTATAGGACTATAATGACCCAAAATCAAATAATAAATAATCATTTTATTTTAATTAAATATATTATTATATAAAATTATTATAGCAAATAAATGCTCATTTCTTATTATATCCAGTTGAATTTTACTAAACATTAAAATTCACTAACATTGGTAATATAGAGGTCAACAAGTGATCACTTAGTTATTATTAATATATATTTTGGAACAATCCAATTGAAATAGGAAAATAGAGAGATAGACTCAAAATGAATTAATGTACACTAAGAATCCCATTTATTGGAGCTTCTAATAGAGGTAGAATCATTGGTATTTGTCCTTGACCAATCCCAGTATGAGATCCCACAACATTATCATCTGTGAAATTGTTTTTGGGAGAATTTCAAGATGATGGAGAGCATGACCCCAACCATGTTCGCTTAAACACCCCATGAAAGTTCAACAATCACATACCATTCCCTAAGGGAATTTTCCGCCATATTAAACAGATATGTATCAATACCCTAGTAATTTTTTGTGAAAATTGTTTCATATAGAATTAATAATATATAATTAATCCTATTATTGTTATATTATATATATATTTATTTATTCAATAAAGCACAATTAGTATACTTTTTTAATATTCAAATCTAAATATGTGATATATTTTTAGGAGTTAAAATATTTTTTGAAATAAATATTATTTCAATAAAACATTATTATTAAATATTTTTTGTTTAATATATATTATAAAATAATTTTTAGGATGTAAAATGAAATATCTGTAAGAGTCTAAGAACTATGATTCTCAAAAATCAAACCATTTTTAATAAAATTCGGTTATTTTTGTATAAGTGAAAATTAAAATATTTGGAGAATTGTTTTAATAAAATAAAAATTGTTTTTAGAATCAAAATATTGAATTTATGAATATGCGATTTATCATAATTTTCTATGATAGTAGAATTTTCATGTAAAAATTTATTGCCATATAAATATACTTTTTTATTATTACATCATAATGACCCGAAAGAGATGGAATAAATACTATAAAATATACCCCTGCGAAATTTATGGTTTACCTTTAAAATAATTAAATATTATTATTATCTTATTTATTTTTATAAGTACATTATGAATCCTCCAAAACATGTCATATATTATATTATTTAAAAAACTATGTTTATGGATAAAATATTCATAATAAATGGAGTTATATTGTTATATTCTACCCCTGGACTTATAAAATAATCAATACCACTAAATTTTTAAAAAACTATAGGAAAAGCATGGGATGAATAGTAGTTTTCGTAATGTTATTCTGTACAGTCCAAATCATTATTTATATTCAAATCTCCCTCATTTTCTATATAAATCCTCAAAATATACCTTTTCTGTTCACTAAATATACATACATAACATCTATTCTACTCCCTCCACTACCAAGATTCCAACCATGGGGTTATATAGAATTCAATAATCCCCTCCCAATATTTTGGATCACACACTCATGTAAGGGATACTATACTCTCCCCTTTTATCAAGCACTCATTTTATGTTACGTATTTCAATATACAATCACTTATTTTGGAATATTTCATTCCATATTCACCATACGTGAAATTTTATGTATAAATTAATAGATCCATTTTCACTCTCATTTATACCTCCTATGAAAAATAATTTTTATGCATTACCATGCATAAATTTAGTTCATATTCTCTTATCTATTTATGTTTCTTCATTTACTTTTGAAATCTATTACCAAATTTATAGTAATGGAATATGATTTGTTTGTATATAGTAAATTTCATATGATTTATATGTGATGGGATACCCCTTTATATATCATAAACCCATTTTTATGATTCTTTAAGTGAATCCCTTATGCTACATGAATTTGACCATGATTTTCAATTATAAAAATGAGTAGATTATACCATACCAATTTTCTATAGAGGGTATCACACTCTATATAAATATAATTATTGATTGGCAAAATAATGTATGCATTATTTATTCCTTGATCACGAAATAAATTATGATGATAAAATATTCCATAGTGCATGATCTATGTGGCACACCTAACCATGAGAATGAAATAAATGCTACGTGATTGCCTTGAATTATATAGTTCTACAATGCACTATATTATGATTTGTATCAAGATACAATATAATGGGATGGGGAGTGATCCTATTTCTATTATGTGACATTTCCCAAATGATTTCTTGGTGGTTTATCTTTGATGTACGTTTATGATGAATAGTATAGTGTTATTATTGCTTTTCCCATCTTTTGATGATTGTGTTATATCATGAATTTTAATCCATGTTTATTTCCCCCCCCCTAATGATATATTTATTTTTTAAGATATACTGGCATATTCATGTCATTACATGTTTTTTACCTTATTAGGATTTATATCTCATCTGTTTCTTATGTTTTTTCCAATTTTATCACATGTAGTTTTAAAGGTCCTGGAATATTATGAAGCATGATAAATAATATTTCTATAATGGTGTTGTATCCATTTTTCATGATGTTATGTTACGTAACTAAATCCAAAATAAAGTATAATTATGTATCTTTTGTATTGTATTTTGTAAAAGTTTATATAATAATCATATAATTGATATGAAAAATTGTACAGGGTGGTAACTTTTGGAATGAATGTAAAATATTTGTCATTTTTGGATTATGATTTTTATACTCTAGGGAATTTCATATGGTTGGTACTATGTATAAGAAAACATCACAAAATTTTTGTAAGAATTGATTAATTGGTCTATCATGAAATACATCCCAAACTAGATACTAAAATTGGGTGTGGTTATAGAATAGAAGTACCTCGGGTTCAAAACTCTAACATGGTGTTCTAGGAATGAAATTGGGTAACCTGGTACACAAAAACGGGAATTACTATGCACCTATTTGGACACACCCATGGAATATGCTTTGGTAAATTCATAAAATCATTTCAATCCATTTTAAATATAAAAATTAAAATTACTATATATGATATAAAAGGATCACTAATAAAATATATTGAGGCCTGGAAAATAATAATTTATATATATACATGTAATTTATATGTTATCCCTTCAATTTCATTCGATTCCTATTAACATGTTTAGTAGTTACCTTACTTATTTGTGAATGGTATTAAGTAAATGAGAAGAACCAGAATCAAATAGTAAAATTTGTGTTAATTAGTTGTAGTTATAAACATTCCTACCTATCGAAAACATTCAGTAGAACTATCTAAACACCACTAAAATATTTGATGTGGAGTTATTAATGAAAAATGAAAAATGCAGAAATTATTGAATCCAGAGTATATAAATCCTACCATTTCACCATATGATGGATGAAATTTCGAGAAAACCCTGTCATACTCCCTTTGGATGAATTTAATGAAATTCAGAACCTAGATTGGATTTCTCTATATAGATCCCAGATAAATTTCCACAAGAAGGAAATCAATATACGTATATTGAATCTACCCTCGATTCTACACAATGGAAAGGAAAATGATGAATATTATTTATAACTAACCTCACAAGAATGGATATTATTTAACTACTGTAAAATGTATCCATATCAAATGATTGATTCTAAATAAAAAATCATCCTCATTGACATTCCTATTATGAGGGAATACACTAATGTGTTTCCCGTGTAATTTCCTACACTTCCACCTAGCCGAGTGGCTTACTTTTATGTTATTATTTTTCCTAGGGCATTACAAATTTCCATGACTCTATAAAGAATAGTTATTTTTGAACATAAGGTGATATAGAAACAAATAATGATATTCTTGATAAAGGGTTTATACACCCAATTTATTCACCATGTGATGAACTAGTCCCCTACAACTAGAAAAAGGATCAGCCAATGTATCGTTGAATTGATTATCATGATCCCCAAAATTACAGAATAATGAACAAGAATACTATTCCAAAAATTTATTACTTGTTTTAACAGCTACATTGATCTCAATTATTATTTATGGTGGATCTGTGGTTAAGATATTACCATGATCAGGTGAAGGAGGAGGATATCCTGATGACTACTTTTTCTTCAATGCATGATCCCCATGTGTTCATTATGATAACTTTTAGGATCATAAATGCAAATGAAATATTTTTGGATATGGTGAATGGAGCCTTTATAGACTTCATTGATAAATTTGTGGTGGTATTTATTGATTATATTCTAAAATACTCCAATCCCAAGGTGTAGGATGAGGGGAATATGAATTTTTTTCTAAACACCATGTGAAAGGAGAATCTTTATGACATGTTCACAAAATGTGAGTTCTTGTTGAAGAAAGTATCATTAATTGAAAATATAATCATATCAAATTTAATATATGGAGACCCTAAATGATAGAATAAATTGAATTATGTAAGATGGTCCATAGCTTCAATGTATTAGCTGGGTACGATCATTAAATTGAGGGAACTTTTTCACATTTATCAAACCCTATTACCAGGATAACTCTGAAGGGATTCATGTTTTTATGGAATAATCAGTGTGAAGAGATTAATATAGATAAAAAGGAGGATAAAAACATTCCTTTAATTACATTAACCCCATGTGAATAACATTTTATGGTATTCAAATATGCATTGAAGAAGTGCTTAGGGTGTCTGTTAAAGAGGAATTAAATATTCACTGAATATTATTTAATCTAGTTGAATGTTAACTAACATAAATTCCAAAAAGATGATCTATAATTTAATGCATTGATATTTTATTTTAAAAAATTGATGCATTATATCCTTGGAGTGAAATGTGAAATATATACGGCTCAAAAAATAATCAAGTGTATATTCACATTAAAAAAGTTAAATATACACCCATAAATATGGATAGAACTAATCAAGGACTATGAAAGCTCAATACACTACTATCCTAGGAATGAGAATAAAGTAGAAGATACTTTTAGTAGAAATTAAACATCAATTATATCATTTATAATAATTGAGAGGGATTTGATCATACTATATTTATAATAGATATTCATGCTAATTATAATGTAAGGAAGACAATCTATCCTTTCAAAAATTATTACCTCACCATCATTTTTAGATAGGTTAAAATATTCTCAATTAAATGATTTTTGAATCTATAATAATGTGTAAACTCTATGTAAAGGTCAATCCATGGTGATGAATGTTAATAATGAATGGATTTTGAGATTTGGGTACTTACTATGTGTTCCATCAAATCTTGAGATAAAAAAAGGATCTTTTATAAGATGCACATAGTTCAACATTTTATATTCCCCTAGAAGGAAAATGATTTATAATAATATTTGTGAGATCTATTAGTGGTTATATATGAATATGTAGATTGTTTAATATACATAAACGTTATTAGTATTCTAGTATGTGAACGATGATAGAGAAAATTATAAAGGGGTGATGCATCCACTACCCATACCTACATGGAAATGAGAAAACATAACCATGGTCTTTGTGACTGGACATTCAGAGAAATCTAGGGGAAATAAATATATTTGTGTTTTTGTGGATAAATTTATTAAAATAAGTAACATAACTCAAATTAGTGAGTATTTATCACTTGATAAACTTGCAGATATATATTTCAGTGAAGTGGTAAGGGTGAATGAACAATCACTATCAATTGTATCTAATCAATATCTAAGATTCACTTCTATGTTTTTAAAAAGTAGACAAAATTCTATAAACCCTAAGATGAACATTTTTAAATCTTATCAACCTCAATATGATGGAAATTTTAAGATAAATATTCATACACTGGAAGAAATTTTGAATTCATGTTCTATGAAATTCCTAGAAGGATGTGACAACATCTTGCTTTGTTTGAGTTATCATACAATAATAGTTTCCACTAAAAAAATCCAAATGGCTCTTTATGAATCCTATATGTTAAGTAATCTAGAAAAACTACCTGATAAGATGATTTTGGGGAACAAAAACAACATGTTATTGAAATGGTCGTGGAAATGGTTGAAAAGGATAAGACCATTCGATATCACATCATGGCTCCTATGAGTTAAAAAAATATCTATGCTTAAAATCATTGAAGAGATCTAGAGTCTAATATTTGAGACATGGTATTCATATACATATCTATATGGAATAATGGGAGGTGATTTAGGAATTATGGGAATACTTTTTTAAGAAACATTAGCACCATTGAAATCCTTAATTGCATTGGAGCGATGTCCAATAGACTAGCACTCCCATATACCATATCTAACCAAAATGATGTATTCAATGTATACCTATTTAGAAATTACATATAATACACCTCACATGTAATTAATCCATCGGTGATACCATAGGATAATGATACCACATATAAGAAGAACTTATAAAAATCATAGATAATAGAGAAAATGTTCAATGATAAAAGATAACTCACCTTGTCAATGTTTTGTGGTGAACCCAAATGTTTTAGGAAATTATGTGGGAACCCTAGAAGGTGATGGAAGTGAGTTTCTATAATATATTTTAATATTATGAAAAAAATGGTGGGGAAATTTTATAGCGGGGTAATAATGTAATTTCCAAAAAACATATAAATAAAATTCCCCAGTTTGATTTATTAAAATGAATTATAATATAATATAGTTATCAAGAAACACACACTAATTTTTAATTACTATATCCGTCAAAATTTATTTGATCCTTAAGAGTAATCAACATATATAATATATATATTTAACAGTGATCAAGTGATTAGTATAAATATGGATTTTTAACAAATCATATGGAAAAAGGAAAGGGAGGTGTATGAATCAATAAATAGGGTTTCATCCAATAAATCACATTTATTGGAGCTCTAATGAGTGATTGATTCAGTTTCATTTTACCTCTATCATGCCCAATCTAAGGTCTAAAATCACAATAATGAGTAAAACCATTTACTAGGGAATTTCATACTTATCAAGATCGTGTCCCAAACCATGTTTGTAGAACCTCCCAATGAATGTTCCACAATCACACACCTTACCCATTGAACATTTCCTGAAATATTAAAGGAATTTGTATCAACACCCAATAAATATGACAATGTACATAAATTTTCAATGAATAATAAATATAATTTCATCATAATATTATTACTTTTCAAATTATTTTTATTGATTTTATAAAAAACAAATCATATTATATGGGTTAATATTACAATTATAGAAAGGGATCAATTTTGATGAAATAATGGATTTTTAAAAAATTATAATAATTTAATAAAATATTATTTCTAAATAATCTTTATTAAATTAAATTATCACATAATATTCATGATGTCTATTGTTATTTTTATATGGGTTCAAAAACTATTACTCTGAAAAAGAACCAACATTTAAAATAAATATTAGTTATAATTTTAAAATTATAAATTCACATATATATAAAATTGATTATATAAAATGAATATTATTTTGTGAATCAGAATGTCAGAATTATCCAATGGTGAATATTTCATAATTTTCTATGATAGTCTAATTTTCAGTTAAAAATTAAATTTTATGTAAATATACATTGTGAATTATGGAATCATAATGACCAAAATAATATTTAATAAATAATCTAAGACCAAATATATCTTTTACCATTACAATAATGTGATTTTATGTTTATTTTAAATATTTCATTATAAAATTATTATTTTTCCCAAACATGTAATATATTTTGGGTTTTAAAATCATTTCTTTAAGAGTTCGACTCACCTCCAAATAATAAAGGGAATTATTTTAATATGATCTACCATTTTACGTATAAATTACTAAAAATCACTCATATTTGGATGAATATATGGTAAATACCAAGGTATGGTTTGTGGTTTTGGTTATATTTTTATGTACTTTCCAAAACATAATTAATAATCAAATCCCAATACTTTTCATTATAGAACCACCAAACTATCCATTTATATTTCTAAAATTCCTTAGATGGATTCTATAATCTACCCTACACTCTATAGTGTCTACCCATAGATCCACCATGCTCTCAAGAAGAGCTTAACAATATTTTGGAGTCACAAACTCATCTAAGGGAACATTCACTTAAATTTTTTATCTAGAACTCCATTTATGTTGTTCCTTTTAAAAAAAATTATTTATGTTGTGATTTTTAATTACATATTCATCATAAAATCCACTTTATTTATAAATTTTGATTTTCGATTTACGCCTCATTAGTACCTTTATGTTTATCCAATACATTTCCAATTTATAGATAGGATTCTTTTCTTTATTCAAGATTGTAAATTACATTTTTCTTATACTTCCAAATGTATATTGTTGGGATATGATTTTCATTTTACTTATTCATTAACATTTGATTTATAGGTTCTTTGAGGCCTCGTAACCACTAATAAAACATTTTTTATGATTGTTTATGTTATTTATTTATGATACTATAATTTCCCTATAATATTCCATGCCAAAAAACATGTGTAGTGAGCCTCATACCTATTTCCTATAAATTGTTTTCACCTTTATGTATATGTAATGTTTTAGTAGGGACATACATATATGTATTCCACATTCATTGATCGTATAATAAAAGTTAATGATTAATGGGACCATTTTGAATAATATAGGTGGATCACTGAAGCTTTATAATGAAATGAATGTGATGAGGTTTCCCTATATTATATAGTACTCTAATGCATTAGGTAATGTTTGGAATATTGATGCATCATGATGGGATAGGAAATTATCCTTATTCAGTTATTGGTCTTTTTCCACAATTTTATATTTTTATTTTAGTAGTGACCTATTTCTATGATGTACTGTTGTATGTTATTTCTACATTTCTCATGTAAGGATTATCATGCTATATCATGACATATTTTTCATGTTCCTCTTCCCCCCTTGATATTCATATTTCCTGAGAAGTATTACCTTAATAATTTCATTCAATTTTTATTCCCTTATAGTTCATTATATCTCATCACCTTTTTATGTTTTTTTTGTTGGTTTTCATGTGCATTTTTAAATTCCATGTAAATTTTAGAAGCATGTCAAAAATGCTTTCAAGAATGTTGATGTATCACATGTTCAACATGTTATTATATGTACCTAATTCAGATAGAAACAATACATCATGAACATTTTGGTTTTATTATGTGATATTTTATGTAATAAATCAGGATTTAATTTGTAATAAAGATATGGGTTTTTATTGGCCTAACAGGATCCTCAATGAGTAGTAGATCAACTGGATAACCATTAAGAGATACTAACACAAAACTAGTTCCTTGCACTAAATTTTCATCATGGGGAGGATTTCTAACAAAATTATATAATGTAACCCTATATAGATGTCATTGTAGTGGAATCATGAAAAAGAATCAAGACGTTCCAAGATAAAAGAGCATATCTAGGAAGTTAACTTATTAAGGAAAAGGAAACCACAACTAGGTCCAATATGGTGCATGACGAAATATTTCCCTACCCCTGTTGTACTAATGTATCTATTCTAAAATAATGTTATTAGAGCCCGAGTGAATGGATATGTCGGATTACACACCCTCACTAAAAACTCTCTCCCGATATATAAACACAAAATACAATTAAATTATGTCTATATAACCAAAACTGAACTCATGACATTGTATTCAAGATGTGTAGCCTCCTATGATACAACATTTTTATGACCCAATCCAATGTGGCCAAGGCCACAAATCCATAGTCCCACCTCCAATATTTTTGGGGAAGGTGATTTAGCACTGAGAATGAATATAACATTGATTTGAGGCCATTGCTTAAAGTACCTTTAAGGACACCCAAAATCAACTCCATGCAAAAATGTTATGATTTAAAAATATATAAAATAAAATTAAGGCATACATATGTCAAAAAAAGAGTCCAATAGATGAACTGAATGTTAAAGAGGGGAAAAGAAAATGTTCAGAATAACTTTTAAAGAATCCAACCTACTATAAAGGTGGGTATCACAATCAAATTCTACTATCAGAAAAATTCGCATCCCAACTCCTGTAAACACCTCATTTAGTCATCTTTACTAAGCTCTACCTTCATCGGATTCCCTATGGAATCTTTTAAAAGGAATATTCTCTATACATGACACAACACATGTATGAACCGAACATGAATTATTGAGTATAACATTACTCAATAAGTGACCCAAAACCCCAAAATAAAAATAGAAAACAAAATGAAATAAAACAATTGACCATGCCAAATCTCGCCTAATTTAGAGTGAATCTCTATCTCAAACCATCCTCGACTATACATGACTAGATATCTCAATCTAAAATAAGTTCCCCCACCCCTAACGCATGGAGAACCCAAAATGACACATAGAGTCACCAAAATATTCTCATCATAGACTCTACGTCTCATGACATTATAAACTCATTTCCTAATATAGGATTTTACTCTAGGATTTAATTGAAAAAAACAACTAGGATTACACAATTCAAGGGATCAACCATCCTATATTGATACCCTATAATAGATACAATAATCCAAATAACACTCTCTCCTTATATATTTCAATTAATATAGAAAATGATCCATCATGAACAACTCACTAAGTAAATTTCTATTTCCTAGCATCGTATGTCCTTCCATCGCTTTCAGGAACCCAGTGAAAGCTAAAGGAAACCAAAGTGGAGAGGCCAGATCCCCATAACTATTCAAAAAAGATGAGGGAGCTCAAAATAAAATAGAGGAACTTATCTCCACCACCCATAGATTATAGGGGAGTAAAAATCAATAGATGAGGACCTTAACCCTAGTATGAAAGTGGAGAAAAATAAATGGAAAGAAGTCATGTACCCTGATATGATAGAGGAATAAAACTCCTCTGAATGTCGAACCACACCCTATCTTTACAAGGATGTACCAATATGTTGCTAGAGGGAATGCACCTTGGTACGACATGGGAGTACCACTATATCATCATGTTTACAATGTGTGACATTTACCCAGACATAATAGTTGATTAATGACCCCATACTATAGAAATAACTCCTTAATTTTACATTAGATTATAAACACTACTGAAATAACATGTATGGAGAAACTACACCCTTGAAAAAGAAGGGAGTTCCAAAACCATTGGATAAAGGTCTGATAATCTAACAAGATAAGGGGGTAACCACTTACTGTATATGTCACTTATAGAGGACCTGATCCTTGACATATAATTTTACTACAATCTTTTTATATTGAGGACATGCACCCTGGTCAAACAGAGGAGTTCCTGCTCTATTTGGAAAACTACAATGGTGGTCCCACACCTCAATAATGGTTGTATAATGATATATTTAATGATAATAATGATCCTATAAACCAAAATCATAGTCTAAAATGGTATTACCATCCCTAAAATAACTACCACATGTATATAGATCCCACTCCAATGATATGGGGAGTCATGTATCTACCAAACAAGATAGTTAAGGGAAACCCTTTCCCTAATTCCTCAATGTAGTACTTTTCCTTGTTCCGATCTATATTAACCAAAATGATATACATCATTTTTCATGAACAGATGAATTGATATTCATAATTATCAAACCTCGCATTGCAACATTTCAATGGGAAGGGGACCCGCTCCTAGATAAAATAGTTGAGCACCACACAACCAACATAAAGAATATCAAGGACCCATAACCTAAGGTTATATGGAAGGCAATAGATCGAAAAATAAACCTAGTGGTCCAACATCATCACTACTGATGGTTAAGAACTAATATTATAATGTCGGGTCAAATCACCTAACATAATATATCAAATGACACCATGGAGGCCACCATCATGTTATATGTAGAAAACTACATGGGATAGGATACTGTCAAGCATGAATAGGAGTTTGGGAGAAGGGGATACACAATGAAAAAGATCACAAGGATATCCCAATAGAATTAAATAGAATTTAATAGGGTCCAAACTCTATCTTGTCATTCTTGTTCCCGTGACTCAATCACCCATTCAACTATAATGACGTTCCTTGTCTATGTACAATGTGTGTATAGCCCATAAATGGATTTTTATGCCTCAATCATCACCTGGTAGTGTTCTTCCACCACACATATCAGCAATATGAATCTCCCACAAGGTGTTTACCTTTAGGTACATGGAATATATAGTATAAATGGTTATATGGACATGTCATTTTCACATACCCATGTCTGCAACCCCATGCTCATGTACCATAGCCATGTAATTTTACATGGAAAGGTTATGTCATATGGATACCCTGGCCATTTCCTCTATCGACAAGATAAGGTGTCACTACACATCATGTAACCCCAGTACAAAACATGTAATCCCATTGATTCATCTTCCATTAATGGTAAAAACATAATTTTTCTAACTAATATACACAATGATCTTATGGGAATTCTGATGGGATGTTCCGTACAAGTAACATGATTTATCCCAATTTCCATTAAAACCTATAGATCAACTTGGTAGGGATATATTGAAATCATAATAGGGATATATAACCACAGAAAATGAAAAAAAAATTAGGATGGAAAATAACTCAAATTCTATTACCACTATGGTGAAATGATAAATATTTAGTTGTAGAAATATTCCTAGACCATGAACCACCTTGATATGATGATGATCGGTACAAAAAATGGAGATTGGAAACATCTTATTGATTTGGTTCTCCCTAGGTTCCTCCATGAATGTTAGGGGGTATGGAGGGTTTAACTAAATCATTTTTAATATACCCCAAAGTGAATGGGGAGTGTTAAAATATATTTAATTAATATTTATAAACTATCTCCATTTTGACACCTTGCCGACAACATGCCTTTTGTGAAAGACCCAATCATGGAAAAATATATCTCATACATAGGGTAAACACGTTGAACACAACTCAACTGCAGTGTCAAAATAATGATACGAGACACTTCTCTGGAGTTATTTAAAATTTCAATATAATTTTTTGCTGCAAGAAATAATATAATTAATATTTCATAAAATCCCTACAATGGGGAATTTCAATCCCAAGAATCCAGTGATGACTGAGAGCATTGACTTGTAATTAATCACCAAAATAATTTATATACTTAGAATTCATCACTGAAGTCATTAAAAAATATGTGGATTGCAATCAAAGAGTCTATAGAGGACACACACCTGGCCTAGCTATATGGATTCACTTAAGTCAACAAGGACTCGTTCCTAGCCCAACTGGAGCGTTCCACATGATGTGTCTCTGGAGATCAGGCATGATCACATAAACAATTAATTTTCACTTAAATCACGATCCTCTCCTAAAAACATATCACAACAAATTGATAATACATAATTAAGGGTTGAATAATGTTATATGGTGAAAATATCATTGGATAGGTTACATTTGGACCCAAATATGAGGTCAAATGAAGGAGATATAATAGTATAAATTTTTCATCAAGGGGATAAAGGGGTGAATGACATGTGAGGGGGCCCACAAATAATTTCATGTTTTTTGGAAATTTTGGCTTGTCCATAATGGTATACGTCTCCAAAATTGTGTAAGGATATGTGGCATGTGGGTTGTCTACATGGTGTTCCCACACAACACTAGGTCCCACCCATGTTCATGGTTGTCTCGATGTATCAAATATATGTACATGTATACATTCCTTGTCAATGATATATAGAATAAGGGAATATTCTGAGTATCTAACTCCCACAAGGGGTCTATCCCATGTTTCCATCCTCACCACATGTCCACCCAGGGAGTGATACATGGCGTGTCTTAGTGATTTATTTTGTTTCAACCATATAAATTCAAAAAACGGTTGTCAAATAATCATAGGTTCTCCATTTAAATAATTAATCAAAATACATGGAGTGTAGTCAAGTTGTATATATAAATATCGATTTGGACATCGTGTTTTGAATCCTGACATTCTACCATAGATCTTGCATCCACACTTCCTACCACTGGTGAATCTGGTTTCTATTCATCATTTCTATTAATCATTTCCAAAAATAAATGACTTCATAGTTCTATGGGGATTTATTGTACACATTTAATGAATTAACGGCCTCCCCTATATATTATTTAGACATTGAATCAACAAAAATATCAACAGAAACATGTAATCCCTCTATTTCTATCTTGGATTAATCACTTCAATTGATGCATAGTGATTTTTATTATTTCATGGGTTTGATAAGGCAGGGTACCACCCAGTAATGCTGGAAAAGGACTGCGAGTTCGAAATACTTTCAAACTCATAGATATTGAGGTGGAAGGGATTGAAAATATAGAATAAATTTTTTCTAAGTGTTCTTGTCCAATGATTTGAATAGATAAATCCATAGATTTAAAATAGGAAATAAAATTTTAAATTTCAATACAATGTTTCATGAAAAAAATAATAATTGGTGTAGATCATAAAATAGATGATCGTCCTTAATCAATAAAATAAAAAGTGTTAAATAATAATTTTTTAGAGACCTCCAATTATATTTGATATTTTTTGAAAAATTATATCTTCAATGATTGAAGAAGTTGTTTCATTGACTATATTTTGATCATCAATGATACAATGGCTCATCATTACCAGGAGCCTATTCGAAAAATGATACAGTAATGAAAGGATATGGAATCCCCTAGGGTTTATGTCACATACCAAGTCAGATTATCTATAGTGATTAATTAATAAAAAAATCCAAATAGTTCAATACAAGAAGTCTGTAGTTTAATTTATCTAAATAACCGACTAAGAACACTAATAGTGGGAAAGATGTTTCAATGAGTGGTGGTTTCCTATTAAGGTTTATCCTTGGGAAAATAGTTCATTTTATACCCAATTATGATATCATATTTATGTATAATGATTCTTTTTATTATTTATCTCATTTTCTGTAAGAAATTATCTACACACAATAAAAAATATATTTATTGTTTTTATAAATTTAATTTCAGGCATACTAAGACACAGATTCCGAAGTGGTCTCTATACCTAGATCTGGAAATATGTTTAGAAATATTTTAGACTCTGAAATGGGAAATCAAAATTTGTATAAAAAATTAAAATAATCAACCATTTCAAACCCAAAAAGATACACTAATCAACCAACACAAGATAGTGAGTTCTCATAAAAACCTCCCCCACCTAGGAACACTCTTGCACATTACTATGCTACAACAACACATAAAAAATTCAGATTTCCCATCCACACATGGCCCTATCTTATAGATCATCAGTCACAACTAGGTGATATAAAAATATGGTTCCTTACATGATGTATATCTAACCTCAGTGGATGATGTACATAAGCTCACAAACCTATCCCTTAAAATGTGAGACATGGAAGACATAATACACCTACTAAAACTCATGGGGTTTTATTAGGTGGAATGAAATTTTGACGATCCTGTACAAGATCTCTAACATCCAGACAAACCTCATGAAAAAATTTCTCATTAAAAGAATTCCCATAATCCTCAGTGTGATGATACTCTCCGCAAAACATGGTCTCACTAATGAAGCCTCAAGGACATACCATAGTGATCTGCATATGATTTCTCTTTCTCTTTATAATCGTCATCTGCTCACGGAAGTCCTAGTCCTTCCCCTTCATGACTTGGATCATCCATTGACCCACAAGAAATTCCTCACTAATTTTCATATGTAAAGAAGGTGACATAAATGTTCTCCCATATATGGCCTGAAAATATTCTATGATAATTTTATTGTTATAGATTTTTTTACTCAAAATATCCTAAGGGAAAGTGATCATCTCTACTCAATTTGAAGTATAACAGGAAAACCCTCAACATATCCTCCAACACATGGATTGTTTTTTGATCTACCCATCAATCTGTGGGTGATATTTTTTAAGCAAACTCTTCTTGGTCTGGAATACATCCTGAATGTCTATCTGTAATCATGATGTAAAATTAACATTAAAAACATCAATAATCCTTGATGGGACCCTATAAAGGATAATAATAACCCATAAGTACAGCCTTCATAAAATCAATAATAAAATATACTATGGTAACAAATAATGGTTTCAACATTAGGAGTTAGTCAATGATCACCCATTTGGATTCAGGTCATTTCACTGACTGTGGAAGACCTTTCATAAAAATATGAATATGATATCCCACTTTCACTCTAGAATCTCAATCGCACCAAAAAAACCTTCTAGAACATGGTAACTGTCATTCACATATTGAAAAGTGAGGCATCAAGACATGAAGTCATCAAAAATCCATCTCATGTTGGACCAAATAAACTTATACTAAATTTACCATTATATATTCCCCACAATAGAATGAAATGACCTAGTTGAAATGGGAAATCTGGCATCACCTCCTCTCATATCGTGACTGGAACTGGTGTATATCCTTGAAAAAGGATGACATGTGCCCCAATCTTAATACCAATCTTATGAATCCCCTATGTATATTTATGCATGCAAGACCATCCATTCTATATATCTCATCTCATTCTCTATCACATGATCATGTAGTGGAGTATTCCACACATTAGACTAAATGATAATGTATCCCCTACCTCCATCGAGGTTATATGCAAGGAAAAGAACTGCCCCAAAATATTGTGCACCAAAATATCCGGGGAATTTATTCTATTGTAATATAATGCAAAATTTCCCATCCATAGTGTTTGAAATATATTGAAATCATATTCTTGAAAGAACTCCTACTTGTGCCATTGTCTCTGGTTCACGTCTCACTATGTCAAGACGCATCTGAGACATTGATGGATCAATTAAACAACAAAAAACTCACCTAAAAGGTAGTTCCTCCAAATACCCTCAGAATATACCAGTACTAACAAATCTTGGTATTTATTAATTCAGTTATACTAATTGGATCTCAACAACCACAACCCGTATGTGATAACATCCTATCATTACTTCATCATGCATTCGATTCCATCTCCATAGGTATCACAATAATTTTTACTCCACTATCTCTATTCGTACTATCAATATATGAGAGTTCGTTAGGCTTATCCTCATATCCTAAAATAATTTTTGGAATAACTCATTTCTAGTTAAATATTTCTATTCCAACATTAGAGTGGTCTCAGTGGGTGAAATACTGAAGAAGTGTTCCTCAAACCTATTGTTTATCCCCTCTAAAAAAATTCAGAATCATATGAAACTCTCTCTGTTGGATTCCATTAAATTAGTAAATTGATCTTGTTAGTTCCATATCTTATCCATTCTTATAGATTACATTCCCAAGAATTTGTACTACATGAATTCTCAAGTGAAACTTTGAGGGATTCCTAAAATAATGGTGTCCTCAATGAAAATATAGATCCATCCTCAAGCTCTATGTATGTTCTTAATCTGATGATGAGTACATGACAATGTAAATTAGGAATATTACCT
The DNA here is from genome assembly GCA_963277665.1 of Viscum album. Taxonomy (NCBI): domain Eukaryota; kingdom Viridiplantae; phylum Streptophyta; class Magnoliopsida; order Santalales; family Viscaceae; genus Viscum; species Viscum album. The sequence goes on along the minus strand of OY728126.1, from coordinate 1,386,350,431 downwards.
AAAACTATTTTATGTATAGCTGTAAGATCATGTTAATCAAATCCATAAACATGGTGCGGGAATTTATCACACCAATGGGAATCACGAGAAACTCAAAGAGTCCTTAGATACATTGGATTTCCAGATTTGGAATACGTGCTTTGAAAACCCAAAACGGGTGATAGGTGAACCTGATATTTTTATCGAGAACTATCTATTACCACAAAAATTTTCATGTTTTACATCAATACTCTCCAAAATATTTTTTTACTTTATCATTCAAAAATTTAGGTGAAAATAATAAACCCAAATCCATACGCACTAGACCATTTTTTGATGAACAAAATTGGAGATGCCAAGGGGACAGATAGTCATGATGAAACCCTTCTATAAAAGGTATTGTAACTAGAGACAAAACTACCAAATATCAGTTGGGGCCATACGATATGTTATAGATTAAATTTGGGAGCTCTTCGGATGAATGAATAGGAATAATAACATCCATCTCCTCATATGTAGTCTTGGATTGTCCTTTGGGGAGATTTAAATAAAATCCTCCACAACCAAATGAATATATATTCCTGAAGTTACTAATTTATTGTGGGATATACTCACCACATGATGGGTGATGGGATAAAACCACCTAGTTGAGGTACTGACTAATCCATCCATGAGATCTCTCTACCTCAAAATGGTTACCCTCATCCCATTATTATGATGGAATTTGACTTGTCTATATTAAAATTGAAACAAGGAATGGACTATGAAAAAATAATATCTACACAATATGATAACAAAATTTTCCATGGTGATGTCCAAAAAGACCAATGTTAACCTCTCTCTATGAATTTAGTGCACATGTAGCCAGTACAGAAAAGATACAGATGAAGCGTTTCGTATAGGATCCTCCCGACGAAGCCGCTGGGCTAGCACCACATATGGGAGCTCTAGAACATGCACAAATAGTATATAGATGAATTATAGACTCAACCAAATGTCTGCAAAAATTTTGTAAAAAATAGAAAACTAACAGATCATACCACTAACATATCATGCGATGCGGGGTGATGAGCCTCCATAATAAGAACCCATCATCTGACGTAAACACAATATTATTTATCCCAAAAAGGGCCAACTAATTATGATGGATCAAGAATATTGTTTCCTTTTCTACCACCAAGTTCTCTTGATCAATCTGTTTCCCCCTCACCTCACTAGGGATCATCCTAACCTTTGCTGGGAGAACCCAGATAATGATATTAGTCTCTGTTGTGGTGGTTTGTTAGATAAAATAATATGCTCCTCACAGTGTCTGGTTAGGTAGCCATATGTCAAGTGACCTCACCCATCATATGATAATAACCTCTTCTATTTGGGTTTCCTCACTGATATGTTTTTTCCATTGAACGACAAAACCATACATTTGATTCTTGGTAACAATTGGTTATTTGATGTCAAGATACTGCTGATTAGCTCAAGATTGTTATCGTAGATGAATCATCTCTTTGAAAATCACTTTGAGATCTAGCTCCATCGAATCCCTAGGACACAGAGTCTCTCTCTCTCTCTCTCAATATTCATATCCAGTAGGCCAACATAGAATTGGATGTTGTAGGGAACCACACAGACATTGATCTCTTTGTGGACTCTATACTCCAAATTTTTTAGTCTGAAGTATCCATCCCAGATCATGCCAATGAAGTACTATGTAAGGTCTGTAAATCTCACTACATACATTGCCACTTACATACAAAACTAATACCTCCATGGAATCTCCCCAATCTGAACCGAGTGCAAAAAATTGTTGTAGCACAACTCAGAAAATATTCTGGATTTCGGGCCATTAGAGTGTCAAATGACCATGCATCTGGGTAAAAATACTCTAGCAGTACCCAAATTTTTCATTGAACAGTTGACATTCTATTGAAATATCTTTTTATATATCTCAAAAACCAAATTTGGTTCCAAAAATGATCTTCCAATTATATTTCCATTGGCATTAGGAATTCTTCCTCGAATTCCAATGAGTTCCAACTAGCAGTGAGGGTGTAAAGAGTTGATAATGGGGAGAATATACAATATAGAAATGATTTTAAAATGGAATATTAATTATAATAAATTGAAAATAAATATTATAATTACCTGTAACATTGATGTTCCCTTGGATAAATCACACAAATATATAGTAATAGTATAATTATAATCTATAATAGCGGTGGAATAAATAACAAGACAACATACCATTAGAATATGTTGAAATAGAACATGCATACTTAAAAGGTAATAAAGTACAATATGAAGAAATTTTTTTCCCATGGATACTCATCATTATATTCAAATATAGGATGAATAATGAATCAAAATAATACAAAACATTACTCCAAATAAGGAAAGAAAAGATGGTATGTTTCCTTCCATCCAACATCAAGTTGGAACTAATATCTAACATTCAAACCCATACCATTACAAAAAATTTCTAATCACAATTCCTACAGACATCTTGAAGGGACCATGGATTTTGTTATAATTATTCCTAGTTTTGCAACAAAAATGTGTGCCTAATTGACAACTATGATTATGAAGTTATAAATTAAAATAACTAAAATTGTATTATATGGATAAAATGAGGGAAAACGTCCAAAGTTATCAGTATCCACTGGGAAGCTATAACTATCCAAAAATAAAAATAGAATATTGTGGTAGATATTATCCTTAGATTAAACCCATATAATCCCATGAAATAGAAATTCCCATGTGAACCGTAATGTTCCAACTCTAAATAAGTCACTCGAAACCGTGTTCCACAAGATAACTCATGTACATGTCAGCTCTCGAACATTCCAATGTAATGCATGATCAAAAAAATATAGTCCATCGAACCCCTTATAGAATGAACCCATAGGATAAAATCCTAACAGAAAAAGGAATGAAAATATTTGTCTTCAATTTAATTGAACATGCAACTAAATAATAGGCATACCAAGGAATTTTTATGTCTTTCTTCTTGAAAGAGTCTGGTCCAACCACCTATTGTATAAAGAGCTTCAACCCCGAACATTCAACCTCAATGTTGTCTTTTTATTTCTCCTCACTATTTGTATTTAATTATATGGAATTAAACTCAAATAATAGTTATTACGAAGAAAATATAGGAGGACGCTACACTAATAATTTGACAAAAAAACCTCAACATCTAAGTCATATTGTATGAAAACGACTTCCAATAGAATATTGTACCATATGAGTGAGCATAAATCAAAAAATTGGAAATAAAAAACCCCAATTATGGTACCTAAAAGAAAATGAATAAAAGATCAGTCAATCTAATATCATCACCATCCAATTACAAATGAGCCATTTCCATAGTTATATGACATTTCCCCCTCAATCCGACAAACGTGTCCCCAAATCCATGATACTCCTCACCGAAATTTCTCAAGATTGTCCAAACTACCAATGTGAATGATGAAAACTATCCTACTCTCCATCAAGTAAACACTATTATAGATTTTAAAACAACATTTCCTATGATAAAGTAAAATATTTAAAAATACAACAAATTCTTCAATTAGCTATTTATTAGAGAACGTAAAGTTTCTCTAAAAGCCACACCCTCAAAACACTCAAAAAATCACAATGAAATTTAAGAAACACCATTTTCAGGGTTTTATATTCCAACATGACTGCTATTAACCTCTAAAGCACACTAATTTGGATGAAATTAGGGTTTTAGTTGAACGCTATAAAAATGGGTAAAATATCTCACATGGATTTAACTTATCAGTTGAAGAGGGAAATGAATAATAGAGTCTAGATGATGAAAGAACATATTGATACAGATCAAATGAAATAGAAGGCATGATTAATAGAGATGATAGGATTGTGAGGAATTAATCATTTTATGAGGATGGAATGAGGACCACCCACACTAATATTATTGGAAAATAGAATTGAATAGAAGAAGATATGAAGAAATACATGTTGGGAAATGACCAATTCACCCTTTTAATGGGATGCACCGTTTTCTGGAGTGGATTTAAAAGTATTTCAGAAACCATGCAGATCTTGAAGAGTATGATACAGTCCCCAAATGATTGTATCTCATGTTCAGGCCAGACCATGCACTAACTGTGAGTGATATTGTACAGTGGTTATTCCCATGTGGCATTAAGCATATGGATTGAACATTATTTTACAAAACCATGCCCAAAACCTACAAATACCCTCTTTTAAATTTTAGAGGTCTCACGCAATCTTGAGGACCATCCTTCATTGTTTCCAAAACTGTGCTATGTGAATATATTTGTTTCACAGTTTCTACTATGATGCCACGTAGTAAAATCTTACTCTACGCCAGAGGATGAATTTTTTCTTAACAATGACATCAATCCAACAATCAACATGTAACAAAAACAAACACCAATAAAACCACTCATGATAGAAAAGATGTATAATGATAAAGTGTTTGGTTAATGAAAAACCAAATATTAAGTCTAGAGGATCAATAATGATGGTGGAATACTCTCCAAACACTAAAAACACAAACCATCTGTGAAATTTGTCCCACTCTAAAAACCAAGAAGTTTATAATCTACGAAACACAACATTGATCTAAACCATGCTATAAAATAAAACATGGAGATGGTATTGAACATTAAAATATTATAAAAACTATATCATACTACCATAGACAAAATGTTAAATTTTAGATACTTCAAGGGGGATCCCCCAAATAGGATCGACCTACCAAAGTCTCATATCAGCCCAAGACACAAGGATAAATTTTTGTCTATAAACCATCAATACACTCAAAAATCCTCCCAAGAAGCATCATCACTCATGAAAATCATCATTTTATATATTACCACACCTGAAACCCATCAAAATACCACATTACATTGATACCATCCTCATGTACGTACAACAAATCGCACCTAAGAGGTGTCAAATCTCTACAGATGCTTAAATCAGTCCATGTGCCTCAATCCTCAACATGTAAAACATTAATATGACACCTAGAATAGAATTCCCCACATGTTACCCAAGAATCAAAGATTCTTCAATGCTAACGCACCCTAATAGTCGTGATTCCATTCATCCCACACACATATATATACAAACAAAATGCATATAAAATTATTCCAACCTACTAACTAATATTTAGTTATTCCAATGAAAAGTATCACAGACCTATTTCACCCAAGATGGACATGCCTCTTAAATGATCATTCCAATTGAATATAAAATGTGGATCATGGTATTTCCACCAATTTACCTATGACAGTTTTCGGCTCAGAAGCCTTGTCTTACACTAGATGATCCATTACATACACCGGGTCGGAAGCACATCAGCTTGAATCATGACCTCCCATCATGGAGGAACCTACCACTAGCCACTAGTAAGACAACTAAGTCCCATTGTCTATTATATGATTCTAACATGTAAATGAAACTCATATCTCCTCTCATGGCACCTCCACTGATACATTTTTAGTACACTATGACTACCTCGATCATTTATTTATTAATGTTCGATAAGGATTCCTACAACAGATCTTGAGAATCCCTACCTATCCACATGCCCAATAAAATTTTTGGAGGATTTTCACATGGATTTTAGAAATGACATTGCTGATTGCACAAGAAATACACCATCAATGAACCTCTCTTCTGTGGTCTGCCTTAATTATTAGCCAGACTGTACTACGTGAAGTCATCTCGACCCTACTAGTGTGTATCTAAAACGTCATGACTAAAATCACCTAAAACCAACACACAACTCGAATATGACAGATCTGTAATATTTCCATCAACATTGAAAACAAGATTTTATACCTTTTTTAATGATTCCTACATGAATATGTTTACCTATACCGGAATGGCATGACCCAAAATATCCATGAAAACCCTCACCCTCGATGTTTCATCATTAATAAGGACATGTGTGATGTGAGACTACATGGTTAATATCATTGTAGAGTACATGCTGTAATTTTCACAATTTTGTAAGCTCACAAACTCCAACGGTCTCTCTTCCCTTAGTAGTTATTGTAAGTGGTTCTCGAGTAACATTTCCACATAGTCAGTCTAGGACATTCCCTCATGTATTCATTCATTAACTTGTGTGCACCGCCATTTATTGGTTAACCCTCTATGCATATAAATTTTATGCCTTACCATACACCCGTAGAGTTGTTTCCTTCTTCATTATGATCATATATATAAATTTGACCCAGTTATTATCCATATATGACCAACCAAACCTAAATAACAATGGGTGTTTTGAGTAGAATTCACATGAATGAAGTTCTATGGAAGCCTCTACTTCTGGGGTTCTCCTTTATATACATTAGATGACATGTACATACTATAATGAGCATCTCATAAATCCTAGGCCAGAAATGTATAAATTCATGATAAATTACCAATTGTGTGTGCTTCAGTGAAACAACATCACTACCTGCCTGATGCTCCACAGGAAGACGTCAAGTTGGAAACCTCTGAATACCATAACATGGTTAGATTGACTGGATAAGATATATATATATATATATATATACATATATATGATATGGAATTTATTAATTGGAATCATGATATAAATATGATTATCATTACTCATTTTTCACATTTCATATGGAATCTCTGCTTCATGGCCTCCTTACACACCCATATCATAGCCATTTATCACCCATTCCTTGGGACATTCCCTTCCCGAAGAACCATGTCACCTATAACCAATGACCAAATCACACAACCTGGTGATCATCATCAACCCAATTCATTTTATTTTCTATCTATTATAATTTTAAGCCATATATATATATATATATAATATCAAAAGATTATTTTTTTGGTCCACATTCATGGGTTTGTTGAGTAAGATGCCACCAAAGAGAGGATATGTAGGAAAACAACGCATTTCCTTTTTTGTTGGAACTTTATAAATCCAAAACCCTATTAATACAATCCGCTTACATAATGAAAGTATCGTCATTTTTTCACAGGCACATGCATATATATAACTAAATCAACTTATGTTCCCAATATTAAGAAGAAATCAAATATAAAAAACACCACATTCCATACTAGGATAGGGGTCCAAAGTTCATTCATTACAATTCCAGGTAAAGGGTAATATTTCATAACAAGTATCTATAAAACCCATTTTCATAAATAATGTTTAAATAAAATAATTTGTAAAATTATAAAATCATAGCAGTAATTCTCACCCCAAGAAACATGGTCTTTACACCATGAATGGGGCAAAAAGAATCAAAAAACAAGCAAAAGACCATTTTCTAATAGTATCCAAATCTTTATTCTACCATAAACTAAATATTTAAATATATAAAAATGAAAAATGAACTCCACTAATAAAATTTTTAGAATCCCTACCAATGTAGCCACCAAATATTGCTCTAGGATGGGTTCCATTAGCCATTGGTGTACCACCTGAAAGTGAGAGGCTTAAAACTAGTAGAGAGGGTTTTAGGAGTTGATATTTGAGAGGCTATACCATTGATTAGTGATATAATAATATTATATTATTTAATATAATGTGGAAATAAATTACATAAATACCTAAAAAAGTAACCCAGCCATGGAGGAAGTGCAAAAATATGATGAAATAGAAGAAGAATAATCAATAATAGTAGCAGAATAAATAGCAAGGAAACTTTACATTGGATGATATCGAAACAGAACCTAAATACATAATAGGTCAAACCGTAAATTAATCAAAATATTTTCACCCACATACTCCCATTATTATATACACGTATAATTAACATGCTGATAAAAAATAAGGCAAAACAGAAATCCATTTGATGAAATAAGGAATTACCCTTCTCCTTCTATACCATGTAATAAATCCACAATAATCCAACTCTTGACCCTATAACATTACCTAAATTAATAATCATAAAGTCTACATGTGTCCCTAAGGCTATATTTATGGTGTGAGAATGTGTCTCAGTAGGCCTCCACCAATGTGTGCCTCATTGAAATTATTGAGTATGAATCTGTGGACTAAAATTATTAAAACAAATACACATTTATAAAATAAAAACCTTCTTCCATAGTGCTTAAAGGCCTCTATTAATATATCACCTACCTCAGAGAATATTGGTGTGTCAATTTAGAGAGGATCTTTATCCAAACATAAAGGAATCCTCTAATACATAAATGTCCAAGTGAATCTATGGTTCCACCTATAAATAATTCACTTAGTACCAGGTGTTTACCTACACCTCAAGTCCATGTCATGTCCCTAATACCTTGAAGGCCCACCCAATAAATTAAATGAGGGTCTCTTAGACCCATTATTGGAATCACCCATGGGCATGATTCCATACGTCCAGATTCATAGAAATATCTTTGCTCATGGTAATGTCAACATTTTCTCAACAACAGATGTCTTGATGAACAATGATTTCCATCCTCCTGAAAAACTCATGGCCCAATAGCCTCTTGTACAGTAAGCCTCATCCCCCATTTTACAATCTCAAAATAGTCATACTATGCCCCATCACCATCCCTAAGGAATTATATAGTATCAAACTCCAACCAGTATTCATAATATTCAACTACTGGTTACCTTTACCCATAAGACTAGTCAAAACCACCCTAACATATATGTTATTTAGTGTGAACACAACTTCAAATTGTTCTATGCACATCACAGGTTAGTGTACATATTGAAAAAGAACCTAAGCCTTCCAAATTATGGATCCTAGTGCCCCTGCAACAACATAATTCACTTTAATGGACACACAATCCAATTCCACCCAATCCTCACATGTAGTCTTACATCAAAGACACCTCAATACGATAACCACGTTTCCTAACTGGGTATCATCATCCCCAAAATGTTTCAGAACATTCCCATCCTAACCATCCCATTACCTAATATATGTGGTAAAAAAACAACATCCTTTTTACAAGTCGATAAAAATATCATAACAAAAATTAAAATATATTTTTCAACTAAAATTAATTAAAAAAATTCAATATAAAAAACTGTACTCAGAAAAACCACCTCACGTGGTCGATAGATGTTGAATCGTCCTTGCATGAGTAATAATGGTTATGAAATTCTAAATTACATCCCATGTGATCCATTTAAAAAATATAAAGATCTCCATTAATTTAATAAAGGAATATTTGGTAAAAATCGCATGTTAGAAGGCTCACCCCCAAAACACTCACGAAATCACAAAGAATTGTATGCACTGCATACATTAGGCTAATAAACACATGCAATTATGGTCATGGCCTCTAACCTTGATTTATATGGTTGTATTTCACATTTTTCAAAAACATGCTAAAAATATGGTAAAACCAATCACATAGATTTGGGGCATAGTATTGTGAGGGATAAATAATTGAAGCAATAAGATAAAACACCAAACTGATATAGATCAAACCCATCTAGCAGTTCAATGACCAGAGATAACATGAATGAGATGGATCAATACATATAATTGGAATGAAATTTGAGAATCCATGATTCTGTGGAAGATAAATAGTAATAAAAATATTATGAAATTAATATACTTAAAGGGGGAGAAAAATAGACAATTCACCATTATAATGATTCTCATGGGTAGCACACAGGTTTTCCCAAATTGAATGTCAACATTGTGGATCCTGCTACTTAACTTCCAAGACCCATAGGGATATCGTTCATGGTTTATAGAATCTATGCATTTACTGTTTTTAATAAACTGTCATGGTACTACCCATTTTCTATTATGCATGAAGACTGCACAAAAGTTTCCCTAATAGTGTGCAATCTATGTGCATGACCTCGGCTAAAAACTGTAGAGTTCTCACATGTATGTGTTTTCTATATCACATGGTTTTTAAATCCATAACATGGTGAAATATGAAGTACACATTTTCTATTCTGTGGATACACATTTTAATCAAACAGTTTTCCTCTGCCTCCAATTTCTTGAAACAAGTCCTTCGGGCCTCTAGTGCACCAAAAAATCCATTTAAACACCTGTGAAACATTTAAAACCATAATGAATCACTAAAAAGGGTATTAGGTCAATGAAAATACCATAATTATATTCCATTGATCTAGAATGATGTTTTACTACCATGAAGACTTTGAAAATTAAAAATGGGTGAGATATATGACCCATTATAAAAAAAAAGGATATTATAGTCTCCCGACTATAACTTATCTTGTACCCTTATTGATATTGTAATAAACTAGAGGGTACAGAACATACCCATACACTTATAACTAACACTAAATACACTAATCAAAATTGTAAAGGAAATATACCTCAAGGGGGATTCCCACCCTTGAAGTTACCTACCTCGGTCACATAATGATCCAAAAAAAAGGAAAAACAGTGGTCCATCAAACATATGCAGATAGAAATATCCTCATGTGACTCATCAACACATGAAAACCACATCATTATATCCCATTTAATTCATTAAAAACATCATAATCTTGCAACACATAAATTTCCACCTCATTTCCGTGTCACAGATGGAACCTATGAGCTCCCGCAAACCAACAAATGATCATGTTTGTCCGGGTTCCTTACTCCTCAACCGATACTTCATATGAATTATTACCATATTCCAATGACCCTCAGGTTTCCCACATATACACAGTTTCTTGATGCTAACATGTCTTTATATTAATCATTCCACACACCATATAGACACACACACACAAACACACACACACACACACACACATTTATAACACATCTAAAATTATTCCAACATAATAATAGAATTTGGTTTCTAAAATGATTTTTCTGATGAACCTCGTGTAACCAAAAAATACGTGACCCAAAAAAAAGACATTCCAAAACCAAACAAAAAGTGAAACCACATCATGATGATGGTTCACATATTATATTAAACGGCTCCCTATAGTACTCTAACTCCAGAATCTCCTTGGAATGAACATGAAATGATGATTTACATCCCAATACATGGAAACCATACATTAATGAAATAGACACTGAAAAATATCCCCACATCCAGGTCAAGCATTATCATCCACGACCCCAAAAACAAAGTAATCTCAGCTACAATCACTGTATACCTCTCCCAGTCTAATCTCCAAACCATGATTTTTCCTAGTAAATGATTAGCAGCAGTCCAATACAGATTCATGAAAATCCTTTCAAGATTCATGACCTTTCCAAATACCCATTACTCTTATGGATGCCTCATATAGTAATTTTGTATATTTCATGGATTCCAACACTCTAAGTACACTATCCAGGACCCACTCATATATGGAATGTTGGAGTCCTTTTCATGAATTTCCAAGAGAAAATCCCCTCGACCATGTTTTCTGGTATCTAAATCATCACTACTAAAATCACATCACTCCATCACCCATCTCTAATATGACTAATAAGTCAAATTTTTCTTATTTATGAGAACACATTTACCATATATATTAATAATTCCAAAAGTAATTTGATTACCAACACATGAATGGAATTCCATAATCCATCCATGAAATTCATCACCCTTATGATCTCGTCACTAAATAGGTTGGGTGAGAAGTTATACTACACAGTGAATATCACATCATAAAGAATGATGGACATATCCCAAAACAGTATTCTCAAAGAAACATGAGATATAAAATCCCTTAAAGTCTCTCAGAAGAATTGATTGAAGAACATATCATCAATTTCCCTCCAAGATAGTCCCCATTGTCTTTCTTCTTGGACCAAAATTTCCCACAGAACCTAATATGACCTGTAAGCATGAAGGACAATATATTCACCCTCCACAATGGTGACATTTATAGCTACTTGATGATCATCAAAATTAATTTGATCTATTTATCAGCAACATGTGGACCTTACTCCAATAAATCATTTGGGGTGCTACGGCTAGGACTCCCATGTAAATTATGAAATTGAAGGCTATAATCATTGATCTACCATTTATATCCCCAAAATGACATGTTCCAGAAAGACCCTAAGATGCTTGTCATGCCTGACCCGAAATTTATTGAATCCTGAATGATCCAACCTTCAACAAAGACTGTACTTGATCATGCACCTATGAATCATTATTTGGATAACACTCAGGGGTTTCAATCTTGATGGGGTCTTACGACACCACATCGCCACTCGCCTTACTCTCCACGGGATACCGTCTTTGTGGATACACATTGAATAAAAATAAATGGTTACAAATCCTAAATAATATATATATATATATATATATTGCATATTGGTGAAGCAGTAATATGAAGTGTGATTTCACAACCCATTCCCTTCCCCATCATAACCATGTCCCATGTAATCTTGATATAATCGCCTCATTACTGAACCATATTAGATCAATGTATCATGTTTTCCTCAGGCCATTGCAAACTAATGAACCACATCACCTCAAACCAACAATGATGAGGCACGACCTGGTGATCATCATCACCCCAAATCATCATACATTCCAACTCCTTTAATATACAGACCCATATAAATATATATATATATATATATATCATATCATTAGAATATTTCACTGGGTGAACCGTTTCTGTCTTGTAGACTAAGATGCCACCAAAGAGGGGTTAGGTAGGAAAACTCAACTTAGCTTCCAATATTTACATAATAGACAACCCATAACCTCATAGAAAAATATATTTCCGTATTGAAAAATATCATATTGTCATAGGAAAATGAATATACATAATTACAATATCAGAAGCTCCAAAACTGAAAGAAAAAACATACCTATCAAAATCCCCATTCTATACCTCAATAAGGGTCCTATGAACCTCTATTACCAAAGAAGGTCATGTGTCACATTTCATAAAAGGTAACAATAAAAACCAAGTTCTCCTCTATAGATGAAAATAAAATAAACTAAAAAAATGAGAAATATAGAACATAAATTCCCACCACATGAGACATCACATGTTCCCCATGCATGGAGATTCAGGAACCCAGAAAAATCTATAATCCCTGTCTAAAAAAGATCGTATTCTATAGTGTACCATCTCCCATATATTATGTCCAATAGAGATAAAAACGAAACTCCTTTAATAACATTTTTAGTTCCTAGAATGGATTAAACACTCGAACAATGATTATGGGCCAGGTTCTACTAGTCATATGCGCACATTACCAAATTCCAAAGGCTTCCGACTAGTAGCAATGATGTAATGTGTTGCTAGTGAGTATTTTATACAATATATAAAAGTTATAATAATGGATTATTAGAATTTATAAATTGTAAATAATTTCCATATGACATGAACACGTATCCCTCCCATGGAGGAATAATAATAACATCATGAAATATTAGATGCATAATCAACAATAGTAGTGGAATAAATATAAAGCCAATGTTCCATTTTTTATATAGTTAAACATAAAATAAGCAAAGAATAGTACATTAAGTACACTAAGAATAAATTATCCTTTGAAGTCTAAATATAAATATATATACACATGTGAGTAGAATTCTAATATGATAGAAGAAAAATTTGAACTCCAGATGATGTAAGAACTGACAGACCCTTTCCTTCTATCCCTTTTAAAATTACAAATATGATCTAACTCCTAAACCTAGACCATTACTGGGAAAAAAAATCCAAAAGGGATACACCATTACTAAAGGGCCCATATAGAATGTGATAATGAGTCATAGTATGCCACCACAAAAATGTTCCTAGGTAAAATTTTTGATTCAGAAGGTGTGAACAAAAACTATTTAAACATCACCACATGTATAAAATAAACACCAACATCAGTGGTTCCCAAAATCATCAGTGAATATATAACCTTCCTTAGTGATTCCATAATGTCATGATTGAGAGGATATTTAGTCTGAGGCCAAGGAATATCCGGATATAGATATGTCCTTTTAAACCCTCAGGTTTTACCTATAAATATGTCAACAAAAACCATGGGCCTCCCAACACCTCGTTTCCAAATCAAGTCACTAGTATTCCAAAGGATAACTTAATCAACATAAGATTTCTTTCCATGATCACATGCATAAAATAACATTTCCTCTCAATGTTTGAAATCCAATGGCACAATGATATCTATTATCAACGTAATATCATTGTCATCTCTATGAATGACATCATGAAGAATTGAAATTTCTATACACCAAAGAAAATCCTGACCCAATATCCTCATGTATAGAGGGATTTATCTCTAATATATCTAACTTAGTGCTGACATACGATGGATTATACCCATTCATGTGGATTTATATGCTTGAACCTCCAAAAATCCTAATATAAAATGGAAGAATCTATATACCCACACAGGTGGTCAAAATAACCTCAATATATGAATCATCATGTGGGAACATGACTTGAAATGGTTGTTCAGATAAAATGATTGAACAATAATCAATATATAGAACATAATACACACAAATTATAGCACCTCGTGCCCCTAAGAACACATATAAAAAATACTTTTTCAAAACATCCATTACCACATTAGCCTCTCCCCGTAGCCTGGAGGTGGAGCCACCTAAATCAAATGATTGATTTCCCAAACCACGGATCCTTATAACTCAAATATATCAAGATAATCCCACTCTGATGAGGACATTATATAAGGCCACGACCTTAAACCTTACATAATATTGAACTAAATGAATAATTCACATTGAGGATCTTTTCAGGTTGGGAGTTTTATATAATTAGAACATAACTATTACATCTCAAAAGATTACAATGTAGACACTTCTACTAAGTTACCATAGAATAAAAAAAACTCTTAACAAGAAAAATGTCTAGTTCCATGTTTTATATAGCATGAAATTCCCTTGATCCCATACTTGACCCTATTCAACATTATGTCCTGTGAAAAACATTTCAAAGAAAATTGGGGTGAGCATAAAAAGCTCAATAAGGGATACACAAAGGATAAAAATTGTTTGTTTATCAAAACAAAAAGTAAACCATGTATACTTTATCAAAGTAATACTTTTCACCTTTATGAAGTAGTAAAAACTCTTCACTGAATAAAAGATCATTACTTACCCTTTTGTAACCAAAAGATTACCATAAAACCCATATAATGAACACATAACATATAAAGGTAACTTGGGACATAAACATACTTAAGTGGAATAACCATACGATCGACTTCCACACATATCACTTAATGGAATAGCCATTCGGCCAACATCCATACATACATAGTGGAATAGCCTTACGGACGACTTCCATACCCAATGCATTGGAGGTTATAAAGTAACCACCCGTCCGGGTATTCACGGCACCACCCGTCATATGGTTTATCATGTAACCACCCGTAAAATTTCCAAGTACCAATATAAAATCATAAAACATAAAACCAATATAAAGGAATGATAAATTTTCAAAATTTCAATCAAAATATATCATTTAAATATATTGACATAATAGAATCCTTTATCAAAACCATTTTTAATACCAAAATACATAAAAGAGTATATGGTATTTATTTTATTTGAAAAACATTACAGCTTTTTGAGGAAGCCAAAGACCAAATAATACTGGTGGCAGCGGAAAAGGTCGTTTTCACAGCATACGTTAAAAGAAACATTCCTTTCTGTCATTTTGTAAAATGATTCATAGAAAAAGATTCCTTTTGTATAAAAGTAAAATTAAAAGGGGTTTATACACCATATAAAAGAAAGTTGTGTATAAAATGAAATATGCCTCAACGAAAGGAGATTGAGACGAAGTCCCTTACCTTGGGTCCGACTTGACTCGATCATTCTTTAACTTCCTGAATAATAAACTTGAGTTAATTTCTATTTGATTAAGAACCTTTTTCGAGTTCATTATTCCTTTTATATCACTTATTGCCATGTTATAAACATTATGTAGTCATTTAAGTTAATAATGTTTGTTTTGTCGATATTTGGTCCGTAAGTCGAAAGTGGACTTCTTATGATTACATGTTGTTCGTGTGGTCAAAGGTTCATTATATCCAGAATGACATTCCTGATTTGGATATCATATATATCATATATATCTAGCATATACATGTATTTATAATATTACATAATCATTTAGAGGTAAGAAATGAAATGCACCGTTCATGGAGACGGTAAGTCGTACGTACGCATGAACGCTACTTTAATTTCTATGTCATATTAATGGAATTAAAACTAAATGAGAGTTATGTATATTTTAATTCCAGAATTATATAAATCATTTAGATGTAACATAAATCATATATATCCATTATATATATGTACTTATAATAGTACATTACATTTGAGGATACGAAATGAAATGCACTGTTCATGGAGACGGTAAGCCGTACGTACGCATGAACGCTACTTTCATTTATATCTAATACATTAATGGAAATAAATGATAATTATATATAGGAATATTATATATCTAGTATAACATCATATATAATAACATTAAATCCATCCTTTATACATCCCACATATGGCATTAACGAATCAAATCACTTTGAGGGGGCGGTAGTCCGCACTTCCTTAAATGAAGATATCACATTTACCCATAATGGAAACCATAAAGGTATGCCTAAAATGATAAATAAAGAAGCTTAAGGAAAACATAAACATATTATATATCATATATAAATATAGTGACATCTTAATGGCCACCATTGAAGGTGTTAGAAGAATATCGAACAATCATCGCTTCGGGAGGCAGAAAATCGCCATCCACAGAAATAGTATGTTCTTTAACCATTATACATAGGTGTGTGTATGTTTAGATAGAATAATTCTTATAACAACATCCTAGTATATGGAATATACTGGATTTGTTAAAAAAGAAATGAATAAAAAGAGTTTAGGGGGTTGGAGAAGCAAAATAAAACAAAAGGACTCAAGTGAAGACATTACCTTATAATCGGGTAACTCCCTTTGGTTTGAGCTCAGAGGCTTCCTTGGGAATACTTATACCCAAAGTGAGGGTTCAAGTAGTAATATAGGGATGTGGAGAGACAAAATGAGCATGGGTTGGTCGAGCCAAAGGCTTTGGAAGTGTGGGTAATGAGGTAGAGGTGGGGGCCTTTTATAAGAGGAGAGGAGGGGCACTCTTTGAAGGTAAGGAAATGTTACTTTATATTCAAATGGTTTTCAGATTTTAATGGTCCCACATTGATGTGTTTCGAGGATAAGGTGGTAAGGGTTCGAAATAAACCCATCCAATAGGTTTTGGACATGTGTAGGTCTTATATTTTACATTATCTTTCTATTTTATTTAAATCGTTAAATAATGAGGTAATCGCTGCATCATCATGGTGTCATAAATAATTTAATTTATTTAATGTCTAAAAATTATAAAAAAGTATCATGTTGTATTAAATATTTTTATCTTTCTAATGAATATTTTTAGTATGAAATATTACTTGTATAAAACCATGTAAAAATTGGTTTAGTAAAACATCCCATGTTTGTGTCATTTTTACTTTAACTTTAAATAAAAGGCATAAATGTCATTATCATACCCAAGCGGCTCTATGGGGTACCAAAAATCGACCCATGGGGTTTTTTGGTCCGCCATAACTCATACAATAGGGTTAGGACAAATGTCAAGATATTTTCATTTTATTATAATATCATTTTTACCTTAAATTACACTAATTACCTTTAATCATGATTAATAAAACATAAAAGTTACTATTCACCAAATTTTTTTAATCCCATTGAACCAAATTGTACTTAATAAATAAAATAATTTAAATTGGATTTTTTTAGATTCAAAAGACAGAAGTGTTAAAGTCCCATTTAAACAAAAAATCAAATTTTGTAACCACCACTTTGCGGTTTCACTATACATCTAAAATTGTAGTTTTTTAGAATAAAACCAAAACATCACCCTAAGCTATATTTGATATTCCGAATTCAAAAATGATGTCCATTTTAAAAAATTCAAAACATATAAGTTGCATTAATTAATTTAATAATTAATTCCCGCTTTCAAAACAAATAGCGTGTTTTTGGGAAACAATAAGTATCAAAAGATTGACACCAGTTTAAGTCCAATTTCAAAGTCAAATTGATTCCAATGACCACCATTGGATTAAATGGTAAAGATATATTCTAATTTCACTTTAAAACCAATTCAAAAGATAATATAATCATCTTAATAAATAAGATTAAAAAGAGGTTTTGAATTAAAATACAACATTTTACACTATTCATTAAAAAATGAACTTTATCGGAAAAATACAAAAAAATTACACAAAGTAATATTTGATGTCCTGGTTCTAAAGAAGAGTTTTATTTGGTCCAATAGAATGTAAAAGAGTGACCAAAACTATATTTAATGACAGTTCTCCATCAAATGTTGATAAGTGGACCTTTCGTGAAAATTAGAGTATATAAGCCTAAAATTGAATTCTTTTCGTATTTTAAGCCTTTATCCATTATTAGATAAATGTAAAAGCATTTAACAAACATATATAATCATATTTTAGTTATTTATATCCATTTCCGCCAGTACAACGGCAACGTGTTAACTAACATTTAAAATAATATTATTTTATTACTAGTGTGCAACGTACGATTTCAAAGAAACTGTTTGTTGCGTATCGGGTACGCTATCGAACATAGCAACCCCTTTAAAGTAAAATTAATATTTAATTCGCAAATATTACTAAATATGAAAATGTATTATTCTTTATTTACCTGGGATGTTACATCCTTCCCCCCTTTTGGGAATTGCGTCCTCGCAATTTTATTCACTTATGAAAATATGTGGGGGTATTTATCCCTCATAGCATTTTCAAATTCCCATATTGCCTCTTCAATCATATGGTTTTTCCAAAAAAATATTTACCTGATGAATCACCTTATTCGGTAACACCTACTCCCTATGGTCAAGAATCTGGACCGGTTGTTCCTCATAAGATAGGTTCTTCCAACTGAACTACCTATGGACTCAAAACATGAGATAGATCTGGCATACGGGTTTTTCAGCATCGAAACATGAAAAACATTGTGTACCTGAGATAAACTAGGAGGTAATGCCAAACTATATGCAACTGATCCAAATCTATCCATAATTTCATATGGTCCAATGAACCTTGGACTCACCTTTCCTTTCTTACCAAATCTCATCACACTTTTCCATGGAGAAACCTTGAGAAAAACATGATCACCTACCTCGAAAGATAAATCCTTCCTCCGGTTATTGGCATAACTATTCTGCCTGCTCTGAGCTGTTCTCATGTGTTTCGGAATCAACTAAACTTTTTCTGCCATCTCTTCTACCAATTCTGGTCCCATCAGCTTCCTTTCACCCACTTCATCCCAAAATGCTGGAGTTCGACACCTCTTCCCCTATAATTCCTCAAATGGTGCCATCTGTATACTGGAATGAAAACTGTTATTATATTAAAATTCAACCAAAGAAAGATGTTGGTCCCAACATCCCTGATAATCCATCGAACAAGCTCTTAGAATATCCTCCAATGTCTGAATTGTTTGTTCGGACTGCCCATCTGATTAAGGATGAAAATTTGTACTAAAACTTAATCCAGTACCCAACGACTTCTGAAGGACTTTCCAAAAGATAGAAGTAAACCTGGGATCACGGTCAGATAAAATGAAGAAAGGAACTCCATTTAACCTGAATATCTCTTTAAGATACAAATGGGAATGTTGATATAGGGAAAAAGTATCTCACATAGCAAGGAAATGAGCAGATTTAGTCAAGCAATAAAAAATAATCCAGATTGCATTATTACCTCGAGATGTCCTCGGTAATCCCACAACGAATTCCATGGATATATTCTCTCATTTAAACTCTGGCACTGGTAAAGGCTAAAGCATACCTTTCGGTAACTGGCGCTCTTCTTTAACCTGCTGACAAGTCAAACACATCATAGTAAAATCAGCAATATCTCTTTTCATTCCATCCCACCAGTAATACTCCCGCAGATCTCTGTACATCATAGTACTGCCAGGATGAACTGAAAATAGGGAACTATGAGCCTCACATAACAAATCATTCTTCAACTGTGAATCACAAGGCACACATAATCTCTTCCGAAATATCAAAACACAATCACTTTCAATGTTGAATTCATGAAACTTACCCCTCTGAACCAGCTCTACCTTTTTCTGAAAATCACTGTCTTCCCTCTGTGGTTGCTTAATTCTGTCTGAGAGGGATGATCTCACTGATACCTGAAACAAAACAGAAGAACTTCCTTCACCAACAACTTCTATTCCAAATTTCATCAAATCAAAAACCAAAGGATCTCGTTCCAAACTTAGCATGGTTAATGAAACATTACTTTTTCGACTCAAAGCATCGACCACTTTATTTGATTTTCCCGGATGGTAATGAATTGTACAATCATAATCCTTGATTAATTCTAGACATATCCTTTGTGTCATGTTCAATTATTTCTGAGTGAATATATACTTTAAACTTTTGTGATCAGTATATATTTCACACTTTCATACATACAAATGACGCCTCCAAATTTTTAAAGGAAAAACAACAGCAGCTAATTCCAACTCATGTGTAGGGTAATTTACCTCATGAGTTTTCAATTAACGTGAAGCATAAGAAATTACCTGATCATTCCGCATAAGGACACAACCAAGTCCCTTCAACGAAGCATCAAGGTATATAAGAAACTCACCATTCCTGGAAGGAAGTGCCAAAACTGTAGCATTCACCAATCTTCTTTTCAACTCCTGAAAACAATCATCACATTCTTTTGTCCAGAGGAAATAAACACCCTTACGAGTTAGCTTAGTCATTGGACTAGATAACTGTGAAAAATATTCAACAAACCTTCGGTAGTAACCTTCCATACCAAGAAAACTACGGATCTCGGTTACATTTGTGGGTCTTGGCCATTCTTCAACAACTTTTGTTTTAGCAGGATCAACAGTTATTCCATCTTTTGAAACAATGTGACCCAGGAAAGAAATTTTTTGTATCCAAAACTCGCACTTGATGAATTTTCCATATAGTTTCTTTTCTTTTAAGGTTTGCAAGATAACCCTTAAATGAATTTCATGCTCCTCTTTACTTTTAGAAAACACCAAAATATCATCTATGAAAACAACCAAAAACATATCCAAGAACTCATGGAAAATTCTATTCATAAGGTCCATGAATACAGCAGGTGCGTTGGTTAACCCAAAAGGCATAACTACAAATTCATAATGGCCATATCTAGTACAGAACGCAGTCTTCGGAACATTGGCTTCATTTACTTTCAACTAATGGTACCCCGACCTCACGTTAATCTCCAAAAAATACTAAGCTCCCTAGATCAGATCAAACAAATCATCGATATGAGGCAAATGATACTTGTTCTTAACGGTAATATTATTCAAGGCTCTATAATCAATGAAAAGTCTCATTGATCCATATTTCTTTTTAACAAACAAGACAGGAGCACCCCATGGTGATGTGCTAGGTTGAATGAAACCATTATCTAATAACTCCTGTAATTGCTTCTTTAACTCTAAAAGTTCAACTTGAGCCATTCGATAAGGGGGTTTTGAAATTAGCTTAGAATCAAGAACTATGTCAATAGTAAATTCAACTTCCCAATCATGAATAATACCAGGCAATTCATCAGGAAAAACATCATGATACTCATTTACCACTGGCACATCATTAATCTGAACAGTTCCTTTATTTTCAACAATATGTGCAAGGTAACATTCATTTACGTCTTTTACTAGTTTCTCAACTTCCTGATATGTTATCAAAATCAAGGGATCAATCTTGTACACAAACTGGAAATCTTTCTGAAAAGAAACCATTTTAGCTCTTCAGTCAATCTTAGAATGATAAAAAGAAAGCCAATCCATGCCCAAAATAACATCAAACTCTACTAGAGGAAAAAAAATAAGGTTTGCTGGTAGATTCTATCCACACACATGGATAGGAAGGTTCTTATAATTCCTTTTTGTCTCAACGTTCCCTCTGGGTGTTTTTACCATAAGGTTAGGGTTCATATCTTGAGATGGAATTTACAATTTACTAGAAAACTTCTCAGAAATGAAAGAGTGTGTAGACCCTGAATCAAACAACATATTGGAATAATCTGAACAAACAAATGGTGTACCTGATACCACTTCATTCGATGGCCCAACATCTGTTGAGGTTGTTGCAAAGGATTTCACCACCCCTTTCTTCTTGAAGTTTGGATGCTTTCCCCCAGTTGAGTTCTTCATTAGACACTCATTTGCATAATGAACCATTTCATTACACTTAAAACATCTTACCGCAAGATTTTCATTGCCTGCTTGATCATCTTCCTTACAGTTACGAGTAATACGACCAGACATACTACACCGAAGGCACTTACCAGACTTGGATAAACATTCTCCAGGATGCATTTTACCACACTTCTCACAGGATGGATATTTGGTTTTCTTACCTCCTTGCTTCTTTGATGAATTTATCCCCTTTGCCTGCCAACTAGACCTCTTATTCCGCTGTTTGTCGTAGAACACTTGATCATCGGCAAACTCCATTTCCACCTTCTTCGCACATCGAACAAGTTTTTCATAACTTTTGAACACACGAGAAGCTAAATCCCTTCGATACTTTGGCTTTAACACTGAGTAAAAATGGTATATTTTACTATCAAGATCTCGTATGAAGTTTGGAGCATACTTTGCCAATCGAGTGAACTTTTCTTCATAGGCAGCCACTGAGTCTTCCTCTTGCCTCAATACCAAGAATTGCATTTCCATCCTAAGTCGAACAGCCTTAGGAAAATAAATCTCAAGAAACATACATTTGAATTCGTCCTAGTGAAGATCCTCAATATCATAACTATCCCTGATATTTTTTACCATCGACCAACACTGATCAGCTTCACCTTCAAAATGGTAAACAGAAAGACTAACCTTTTGATATTCTGAACACCCCATGACCTCAAAAATCTTCTCCCGTGCTTTAATCCACCCTTTAGCTTCTACGAGGTCAGATGATACTCTGAATGATGAGAGATGTTGCCTCATGAAATGTTCCACCACTGATATGTTCCTTTGCGGTTGATCTGACTGATCTCATGCATGGATACGACCACCATTTATAGCCTGAGTCAACTGTGCCATCACAACAACAAACTGTTTAGTTCCAATTCCGACCATATCAGGTTGCTGATTTGGAAGGTTGTCTTCCTCCTGATGTCGTCCCAACATAGCTGCTTTATTTCCTCTGCGGAAAACCATTCTGAACACAGAAATATCTTAGGCGAAGCAACATGGTAATCTTTAAATTATATATCATTTCAGTCATACCATAAATTAAATTATAATTTAACAATTTTCTAAATCCTAATGTTGTCTAAACTGCCCTTTGATACCAACTATAACGCCCTGGCCATAAACCTTAATTAATATTGAATTAAATGAATAATTCACATTGAGGATCTTTTCAGGTTTAGAGTTTTAGAGAATTAGAACATAACTATTACATCTCAAAATATTACAAAGTACACACTTCTACTATGTTTCCATAGAATAAAAAAACTCTTAAAAAGAAACATGTCTAGTTCCATGTTTTATATAGCATGACATTCCCTTGATCTCATCCTTGACCCTATTCCACATTAAGTACTGTGGAAAAAAATTCAAAGAAACTTGGGGTGAGCATAAAAATCTCAGTAAGGGATAAACAAAGGATAAAAACTGTTAGTTTATCAAAACAAAAAGTAAACCATGTATACTTTATCAAAGTAAAACTTTTCACCTTTATAAAGTTGTAAAATATCTTCACTGAAGAAAAGACCATTATACCCTTTTGTAACCCAAATATTACCATAAAACCCATATAAATAACACATAACATATAATGGTAACTTGGTACATACACATATTTAAGTGGAATAACCATACGGTCGACATCCACACATATCACTTAATGGAATAGCCATTCGGCCAACTTCCATACATACTTAATGGAATAGCCATACGACCGACTTCCATACCCAATGCATTGGAGGTTATAACGTAACCACCCATCCTGGTATTCACGGAACCACCCGTCATATGGTTTATCACGTAACCACCCGTAAAATGTCCAAGTACCAATATAAAATCATAAAACATAAAACCAATATAAAGTAATGATAACATTTCCACATTTCAATCACAATATATCATTTAAATATATTGACATAATAGAATCCTTTATCAAAACCATTTCCAATACCAAAATACATAAAAGAGTATAAGGTATTTATTTTATTTTAAAAACATTACGGCTTGTTAAGGAAGCCAAAGACCAAATAATACTCGTGGCGGCATAAAAGGTCGTTGTCACCATGTACGTTAAAAGAAACATTTCTTTCTGTCGTTTTGTAAAATGCTTCATAGAAAATGATTCCTTTGGTATAAAAGTAAAAGTCAAAGGGTTTTATACACCGTATAAAAGAAAGTTGTGTATAAAACGAAATATGCCTCAATGAAAGGAGATTGAGACGAAGTCCCTTACCTCGGGTCCGACATGACTCGATCATTCTTTAACATCTTGAATAATAAACATGAATTAATTTCTATTTTATTAAGAACCTTATTCGAGTTCATTATTCCTTTTATATCACTTATTTCCATGTTATAAACATTATGTAATCATTTAAGTTAATAATTTTTGTTTTCTCGATATTTGGTCCTTAAGTCGAAAGTGGACTTCTTGCGATTACATGTTGTTCGTGTGGTCAAAATTTCATTATATCCAGAATGACATTCCTGATTTGGATATCATATATATCATATATGTCCAGAATATACATGTATTTATAATATTACATAATCATTTAGAGGTAGGAAATAAAATGCACCGTTCATGGAGACGGTAAGCCGGACGTACGCATGGACGCTACTTTCATTTCTATGTCATATTAATGGAATTAAAACTAAATGAGAGGTATGTATATTTTAATTCCAGAATTATATTAATCATTTAGAGTTAACATAAATCATATATATCCATTATATATATGTACTTATAATAGTTCATTACATTTGGGGATAAGAAATGAAATGCACCGTTCATGGAGACGGTAAGCCGTACGTACGCATGAATGCTACATTCATTTCTATCTCATAGATTAATGGAAAGAAATAATAATCATATAGAGGAATATTATAATTTCAGTATAACATAATATATATTAACTTTAAATCCATCCTTTATACATCCCACATATGGCATTAACGAATCAAATCACTTTGAGGGGGCGATAGTCCACACTTCCTTAAATGAAGATATCACATTTACCCATAATGGAAACCATAATGGTATGCCTAAAATGAAAAATACATAAGATTAAGGAAAACATAAACATATTATATATCTTATATAAATATAGTGACATCTTAATGGCCACCTTTGAAGGTGTTAGATGAATATCGAACAATCATCGCTTCGTGAGGCAGAAATTCCCCATCCACGGAAACAGTATGTTCTTTAACCATTAGATGTAGGTGGGTGTAAGTGTAGCTAGAATAATTATTATAAAAACCTCCTAGTATATGTAAGATATTGGAGTTGTTATAAAATAAATGAATAAAAATAGTTTAGGGGGTTGGAGAAGCAAAATAAAACAAAAGGACTCAAGTGAAGACATTACTATATAATCGGGTAACTCCCTTTGGTTTGAGCTCAAAGGCTTCCTTGGGAAGACTTCTACCCAAAATGAGGCGTCAAGAAGTAAGAGAGGAATGTGGAGAGACAAAATGACCAGGGGTTGGTCGAGCCAAAGGCTTTGGATGTGTGGGTAATGAGGTAGAGGTGGGGGCCTTTTATAAGAGGAGAGGAGGGGAACTCTTGGAAGGTAAGGAAATGTTACTTTATTGTCAAATGGTTTTCGGATTTTAATGGTCCCACATTTATGTGTTTCGAGGATAAGGCGATAAGGGTTCGAAATCCACCCATCCAATAGGTGTCATAACTAATTTTATTTATTTAATGTCTAAAAATTATAAAAAAATATCATGATGTAGGAAATATTTTTATCTTTCTAATTAATATTTTTAGTAAGAAATATGACTTTTATAACCCCATGTAAAAATTGGTTTAGTAAAACATCTCATGTTTGTGTCATTTTTACTTTAACTTTAAATAAAAGGCATAAATGTCATTATCATACCCAAGTGTCTCTATGGGGTACCAAGAATCGACCCATGGGATTTTTTGGTCGTCCATACCTCATCCAATAGGGTTATGACAAGTGTCAAGAAATTTTCATTTTATTATAATATCATTTTTACCTTAAATTACACTAATTACCTTTAATCGTGATTAATAAAACATAAAAGTTACTATTCAACAAAATTTATTTTAATCACATTGAACCACATTTTACTTAATAATGAAAATAATTTAAATTGGATTTTTGAGATTCAATACACAGAAGTGGTAATGTCTCATTTAAACAAAAAATCAAATTTTGTAACCACCACTTTGCAGTTTCAATATTCATCAAAAATTGAAGTTTTTCAGAAAAAAACCAAAACATCACCCTAAGATATATTTGATATTCCGAATTAAAAAATTAATTCCATTTTACAAAATTCAAAAAATATAAGTTTCATTAATTAATTTAATAATTAATTCCCTCTATCAAAACAAATAATGTGTTTTAATGAAACAATAAGTATCAAAAGATTAACACCAGTTTAAGTCCAATTTCAAAGTGAAATTGATTCCAATGACAACCATTGGATTAAATGGTAAAAATATATTCTAATTTCACTTTAAAACTAATTCAAAATATAATCTAATCATCTTAATAAATTAGATTAAAAAGTGGTTTTGAATTAAAATACAACATTTTACACTATTCATTAAAAAATGAACTTTATCGGAAAAATACCAATAAATTACACAAAGTAATATATGATGTACCGATTCTAAAGAATAGTTTTATATGGTCCAATATAATGTATAAGAGTGACCAAAACTATATTTAATGACGGTTCTCCATCAAATGTTGATAAGTGGACCTTTCATGAAAATTAGAGTATATAAGCCTAAAATTGAATTCTTTTTGTATTTTAAGCCTTTATCCTTTATTAGATAAATGTAAAAACATTTAACAAACATATATAATCATATTTTAGTTATTTATATCCATTCCTTCCATTACAACTTCTACGTGTTAACTAACATTTAAAATAATATTATTTTATTACTAGTGTGCAATGTACGATTTCAAAGAAACTCTTTGTTGCGTATCAGGTACGCTATTGAACATAGAAACACCTTTAAAGTAAAATTAACATTTAATTCGAAAATATTAATAAATATGAAAATGTATTATTCTTTATTTACCTGGGATGTTACACATTACCTCATCCAGGTTGTCATCAACACCTTCATAATTAGACATCTCTCATCACAATCTATTAAATAAACATATTTATATCTCAATTTAAATTAAACTAAACAATTCAATTTAAAATAAAAATCCCACCTTACCAAAATATGGAAGAGTTAAAAAGCCTTTAATATATATACACATGAGTAAAATGGTTAGGTATTTCTCAAAAACATCTCATATGATCAATTTATTTAAATTAAATACATTGAATAATTTAATTATGTATTTCTCAGTCAACACAATTATGCCCTATAGTTGGGCCCCAATTTTTTTTAAATCACAAATAAATGTAAGAACCACTTACATTGGGTTTTTAGACACCCTAAAATCTGAACATAGCCTCAAATGGGAATCAATGTTTATGAAATAATTAGTTTAGATCAATTCCCTAAAAATATGTTAAAACCACTCAAACTGATTTAGGGAACCATATGGATATGGAAAATAATAATTTAATTAAGAGCAATGAAGGCCATATAGATACTTATCCACACATATTATAACTCAAATAATGATGCTCTAATGAAGTAGAGGGATCAATCCCTAGAAGAGTATGAAATTAGGTGAATCCACACTATTACAGTTGATAAATTATGGATAAAAGGATAATAATAACGGAATAAAAAAGTAGGGGAACAATCAACTCCTCCATATATTGGGACACATATTTAGCTATAAATGTTTTCAACACTTTTTAGAAATTTTGTTTCTACTACTAATTAAAATCCTTTCCCCATACTATTATCTTGAACAATTATACCAAACCACGCATCAATCTTTTCATCTAATGTGTGGGGGGTACTGCCCATTTGGAACTAAGAGTATTTCTTGTGCATGGTTTCCCTTACAGCTTCCAAACAATATGAGTTCCCTCTAAAAAATAATTCAGAGGTGTTTCATGGTCATACACCCCATCCTTCATGGTTTCTCAAATAGATCTCAGTGAAAAATGTTATGCATAGTTTCAATATAGAGGATACACAATTGAATCAAATGTTGTGCCTCAAACATCACTTTTATAAAACATGGAATTTAGTCCACAGGTTCACTAGATATCCTCCAGAATATCTATAAAACATTACAATCCTTTAAAAATGACTAAAAATGTGTTTGGTATATGGAAAACCTAGAATAATGTTCCATTGATCAAGTATGAATTTGGTCTACCCACAAAAGTATGAAAATTTATAACGAGTGATGAATTGCACCCACCCCAAAACATGGGATGTATCATGATAAGTGAGTATCTGGATAAGTATTTTTTATCAATATCACTAACTATATCAAATAATATGAAGCCTATGGATATGGATCATCATGAAACATCAGTAACCCTGGCATTGGAACTCACAGAGTGAGATGAGTCTGCCAACATTGTTAGCATTCTTTGATGGGATGATCTTCTACTGATTAAAAGGTGGTGCTACTACCTACCGACCTGGATGAAGAAGGTAATGAGATTTAACATAGACTAAGGCCTCGATGATCATCTTATATTCTACATGATCCAGAACTAGAATTAAAATTAGAGTTCATTGTAGAGGGATCTAAAAAGTTATCATGACATACCGAAGTCTTATGAGTAAATATATTTATATAAATATTTATAAACCATAGTGAGATAAATATATAAGTAAAATAAAATAATCATTCTTTTACGGTGTATGTATCATTAATTTATGCATCTAATGTCTCAATATTTTGAGTTGACGAGCTGGTTGTAAAGGGCCTAGTCGATGGATATGTTTTCCGCTTATAGCATCACTAGAATCCAAATCCTCATAGCCTCACTCGAAAAAAATGACATTGTTAAATTAATCTGAAAAAATAGATTTATATGGGTACTAAAATAAAAATTATACAAAGGATAAAACCACCCTTGAAACCAATTTTTCATGACCCATCCCTAACATGTGATAGAGCCGCAAGTACCCATAGCTCGCAAACATAGGTGAGGGGCTGGCGAAGAGCATTTAAAGAACAACTAAAATGGGGAGCCCTTTTACTAGAAACCAATATGCACAGACATACATATCTCAATGCAAATGCATATGGTAAAAAATAAGTAAAGAGATGAGTACTGAATAATATAAATGAATAATAAAACCATCTATGGTGTAAAATAGTATGACAATGCCACCTAAATAGTTATGTGAAAAAATATACCCCCAATAAAAAAAAATTTACGAAACTAAATAAACAATAATGTAAACTCTGGATTGATCCCATCTCCTAAGATCCAATCTATGACAACCAGTAGAAATCCTATGATCCTACTATCCCTAATATCCTCTTATGTCCCCATTATAATTATCCATAATCTTCACAATCCTTAACAATTGTGTCAAAATATCATATAGGGGTGATTATATAAATACACAGTAATACACCCAAAAAGATAAAGGTTATGAAATAAAATATATAACAGGATTAGAATGATACTATAGAGAAAACATGATGAACCAAAACCAAAACAAATAGAATGTGTATCCTTATCCAAGAGGAGTTTGTGCAACACAATGTGTAGATGAACTATACGTTTGTTATTTTTTACCCATAATAGGTTATTGACCACAACCAAACATGAGAATATAAAACTAAAAATAGGAAGAACATGGAATTACAATAGAATATTTGTAACCTATGGTATGAGAGTAACCAAATATAATGGTATGGCTATATATTTCTATATATATATACTGAGTAATAGAAGTTAAATGTATAGAATAATGGGATCTATATATCACATCCCTTCCTAGGAAAATATTCTGCAATTGTTCTAGAAATACAACTATTACTCCTAGAATATCGTGTTTGTGTACCTAGTGGAAAACACCCATGTCATGGAACACATCATCAATATACTGTATATAAGTAGGGACTTAATTTTTATGTAGAGGAACCGTGCCACAATATAATATTAAGGTTCTATTTTGGGTATAGATAGAGGATACACACCATCATCCATCCAGAAGGTTCAACAATAATAGTTGATAGAGGATCCATGCATTTCCTAGTAAAAGATATCCACTCTGAAAGTAGAGGACCCATGAAACTCCACGTTGTATAATTATAGACTATATTTTGATAGAGTACCCACGACCAATTC
Source organism: Viscum album (assembly GCA_963277665.1). NCBI lineage: Eukaryota > Viridiplantae > Streptophyta > Magnoliopsida > Santalales > Viscaceae > Viscum > Viscum album. The sequence goes on along the minus strand of OY728126.1, from coordinate 1,386,320,014 downwards.
TGATCGGAGGGTTCCACTCTATAGTTGATAGGGTTCCAATGACCAAACCAATAGTAGGGGTTCACTCTTACCGAAGAGGACACATGCACAACCTAGCTAGAGGGATCAACTCTACTTGTCAATAGAGGACCCATGAAATGTTCCAATTAGAGTGTTCCACTATAGGATTACTTAGAGTACCCATTCCATTTCAATCTGGAGGGTCCCCCACATTTCATTGAGGACACCTTCCCAGCCTAGTGGGAGGGTTCTACTCGAAATTATTATGGTGGTGTAAGATGATCATTTTCATTGTAAATCATCACCTAAACAAGATCTATGATTGGAATATTATTACATCATATTCCATAATAAAAAACTGAGGGAAACATCATATTCCTGAAAAATTAAAAACACTTATGATAGGCCACTCACATGTTAGAATTTGAATCCAAATTAAGGAGATGAAAGAGCTTGATGTTACCCAAAATTGAACTAAGGGGTGGGAAACCTGTGAGGGGAGCCACACAACGTCTGGTCCAATTACAAATTATAGTCGTGTCTTCAGAGGTACATGCATCAAAAACTATTTAGGATAAATAACATTTAGGATATAAACTCATAGTTTCCATTCTACTCAGGTTCCCTCCCATTTGATTGGTCATGCCCTTATATCTATCCCATGAAAATATTATCAATATAGATTCATGTACTTGAATACATGGTTGTGATCATGTTTGTATACTCCCCCATGGGGTTCTAAGTCTGTGATCTGTCACATCGATCATCCACCTTGGAAAATGATACTTTTCATTTAGAAGAGAAACATGCAATGAAATCTATATATATTCTTTATACCATACATTTCATATCATAGGTTCCACCCACTATGTGTTCAATAAGACACACAACATGTAATCGACTTCTTCACATAAATCCTGATGTAGACTTCACTCTCCATGATTGGCCCTTCCAACATAGATCTCACCACTACACCATCTGAGTCTAGTGTATGTTATCCTAATACATCATTTACTCTATTTTTATCCTAGAAATCAGATCGTATAATTCTATGGGGTTCATCGTATGCAACACATGCCCCCACAGACCTCCAATATAATTGATTCTGAAATTGAATCAACAAAATAATCACTTGAAACATGAAGAAACCTAATTTTCATCCATTTTATATCATTTCATTCCTTACATGTGTATTTTTAATGACATTATGGGTCTGATCAGGATCAACAAAGGTAGTTCAACTCTATGTTTACTATGATGCTTTAAGCGTGGATTTAGGACGTGTTCTGATGCAGTAGAGTTCAGACGTTTCTAATAGGTCTTGGAAGTTTCATCCCAATGAACATAATTATGCCACCCCATGAATATGGGTTTTTGGTAGTGGTGTTTTCTCTGATTATTTAGGTACATTACCTCATTAATGAGTGTAATGTGGTATTCACCAATCATATGATAATGAGGTGTTTTTTCTCCAAATGTGACTTCAAATTTATAGAACATCAATATATGGACTTCTTACTGGTTAAAAACATTTTAATCATGTATACGACTGGTAAAGGGAATGATATAGCTAATGTGGTGAGCATGAAGTCACACAATGATGATTTGTGTTAATTAGGTTATTCCAGGAGGGTGATAGAAGAACGTTTATCATTATATAATAATATGGTAGAGGTTGGGTAGAAAAAGGTATCAATTTTAGATGATGGTGCACTAATATATAGTGAAGTATATATAATTTTCCAATTTTGGGGACCATGAGTTTGAGGTTTGGAGAAAATGAGTTGTTTGGGTGAGGCCCTTGAAGGATGGTAAAAGGATCATCAACACTAGGTGTTGATTTGGGGACGGATTTTTGTTCCATTGACGATGCAGTAGATGGTTATCAGGGAGTTCCATTGTTCACCATTAATGGTTCACCTTGGTGTGAAATTGACGTACCTAGCATTGCAGAGTCCCTTTTGTTGGACTGGGTTGATGTGTGAAGTTACAAAGTTTGTGTCTATATGTTTGGTCTTTCAGAAGGTGAAGTCTAAGAAACATGTTTCAAGTGGTTTTATTTTAATGTTATATGATCCTTAATGGAAGTGGGAGGACATCTCGATGGACTTTGTTACTGGTTTACCTGTATCGCAAGGAGCCTATGATGATATATGGGTGGTAGTGGATCATTTGACGAATTCATTCTACATCATAGCCATGCAGTAGTAAAGATGAGTGATGGTTTTGACGAGGCAGTATTTGGAGGTGGAAGTGAAACTTCACAGAGTCTTGAGGAAGATAATTTCCAATCAAGATCCTAGTTTTACCTTCAGTGTGTGCATAGGTATCCAACATTATTTCAGTTCATAGATATTCCTTAACACTGTATTTAATACATAGAATGATGGTCAAATTGAGAGAACCATCAAGACATTTGAATACATGTTGCACTCATGTGTCGTGGATTTTGTATGATTGTGTAAGTGGAACATTCCCTTGTTATAACTATCTTACAAAAATAGTGTCCACACCACCATTTTTATGGTGCATTTGAAGCCATGGCTGGACGACCTTTCTATTATCCACTATGCTAAAATGGGGTTTGAAATTCAGCAATTCTCAGGACTGAATTGTTATAAAATAGAACATGTATGGTTTAGGAGATTTGTGATTGGATGAAACCAGGGTTGGATTGACAGATATCATATGCTTACCTTAGGATACCACATTAGATTAATGATTGGGATTACATGTTTATGAAGATGAATCACTGTCATGGAAAGAAATGGTTTGGTCATGGGAGTGTGCATTCACCCTTGTTTGTTATCCCTTTTAGTTATTTTCCTTTATTGGAGTTTTGGAATATTAGGTATCACATCCCCTGTAGATGAGATTGAAACATGTTGTTTTTCAAATGTATCAGATCCTTCAGTATCATCATGATGACACTCACATCATTGATTGGGGCGAGATTGATGTAGTTGATGAAGTGATCACTGAGGAGTAGCCCATGGAGATCCAATACTGCAAGGGGAATGTGTTTCATTGGTGTGAAATACCCTTAGCATGTGTCTTGTGGTGGCACAGTGGCATTAATGAGATCATGTGGCAATATTGGTCATAGATATAGACTCTTTACCCTGATTTATTTGATTTTGAGAACTTTTTTTGCAATGATGAATGTTTTGTGGTTTAGAACTTTTTTTTATAAGATTGTTATATTTTGTCCGTTCTTTTGTCATAAGATATTTTTATAGGTATATCCACTAAGAGAGATTTTAGGACATCGTTGTGGTGGTCAAGTGGTTTCATGAGTTTTATTTTGAAGAGATTGAGATCCTTTGATGGAGAGAGCTTTGGGAGGTGACTCATAGGTGGATATTTGAACAACCCATTCCATTCATTATTTTATTATATCTGGGTAGGTATTGGATTCTATATGAAGATAATGTTTTGAGAGGGTTCTGATGTATGGGATCGGATCTGCGAGGATCCACCCTTTGCATGTTTTCAATGAATGGGGTTCTCGGATATGGATTGTATGATGTGTGGAAGATTTCGATCACCAGAAGCTATAAATAGGGGGCTACATGATGTGATGAAGGGGGTACTCAATTTTACTATTTAAGGTTTTGAGAAAAAAAATATTGATGTGATGGGTTTTTCAGTGAAACTGGAAGTCCAGGTAATACATGATGTGAATGATAAGTACACATCGTGTACTGACCCACTAATGTAAGATTTAATGATTTATGAACTGCTAGGATATTTCTATCCCTAAGGCCATGGACCCCCACCCTCGTTTCCTACGATACCTAGAAGACCCATCAGTGTAATATTTGATATCTCTTCATCATGGAGTGATCACGGGCTTCCTTCTTTGAAACGTCTTCAATTTGAGGTGTTAATTTCCAACGTTATTGTGTTTTCTTCGATCTAATTTCACTCATTTATATTTTTCATGAAAAGGATCTTGACCTACATGGTTTTAATATATATTTTTTGGGTTTTGGTTGGTGTGTTTGTGTTGTGGAGTTCATGGTTGGATGCAGTTTCCACATGGGGATACAATCATGATACGTTTCCTAAATCATTCTCATGAAAAGAAAGTTGAAACCTTTTGATGTTGGCGATTTGTCTCTTTACTTTTACCTTTGTGAAATTTCAGATATAAAAGGTTTTATCACATGGATAATTATGAAATAGACATAATAATTAAATGAACCACATTAAATAATTGGTAGTAATTATATGTCGTTTCTTTAAACTATGGTAATGTTTGGACTCTTGATTTTCTACATTTTGTAATATCTATAAATTTCATGATTATCATATTCTTCATGATAATGATTGGTATAGATTTTAAAGTTGGGATTAACTATATTTTTCTTGGGCAATGATAATGTGGCATGTGAACAAATATGGTTTTTGATGTAATTTTATGACTCATCAAATTCATGAATATGTAATTCAAATGTTTTTGTTGATAAACTCAAAGCTTGTTAATGTTTATTGAATTAAAGGAATGTCAAAATAATTGTTTCATTCTTTATGATATATATAATATCATAGTAATTTTTTACCCATTATTTGAACATAAAAATAATGAATATTATAATTCATGATTGTTTAGTGAACAATTTTCTTGATAACAGGTAATTTATGGTAGGGTTTTGACTTACACTGTTGTTTTTAATGTCCAAAAGTCTTATACTTGGATCAGTGAGTGCACATTGTGTGTGAAGGATGGATGCCTTGCAAGGGGCCACTAGCCCAATTGCTTTGTAGTTAGTTTTCCTGTTAATTGTAATGTGATCCTGGGTGGCTATTGTGATATGAGGGTTAGGGATTCTTGGAGGTTAAGGCGGAACTAATAGATTCCTAGTGTGACTAGATATATCAGTTTATGCACATGGGTTTTGAGGAGGACCTCGAGGATGATGGCATGAGTTGAATCTGAGCTTACCCATTTTTTTGAAAGTGGTTAATTTTCGAATCTATTGTTTGTTTATCTTATTTAAAATACCCACATATTGATTTATATAGTCTTACATACTCTCCATCAAAAAAATATGAAAATACATGTGGTAATCCATGTGATTATAAGGTATACATTTGCAAGGATGTTTGGGTTTATGCTCCTACTATAGGTGGAAAAGAATTGTATGTAGTTCATCTACTCACTGTGTTGAGACCCTTAACATTAGTAATATTGAATGGTTTTCTATAATTCCATGAATTATGGGAAGTAATAATGATATTAATAAATGAGATTATAATGAATATTAACTCGTGTGGTTGGGGATTTCTGGGATGCAATGTTGAGTTTGTGCTTCTGAGGAACAAGGGAATTGGGTTTGTAATTCTTGGAGGGAATGGAACACTGTTTTCATTCTAATGAAGTGTAATGCAATAATTTTTAATGTTTATTTAATGGTAAAAGAATTAATTATCCTAGAATGAAATTGAAGAAAATGGAAAAATTAACTTATTGTAGTTCTTTAAAAGTTGGTGTTGTAATAGGATATCTAATCGTAGAAGTGGCAGATGAGAGTTTGAGAGATATTTGGTGAAGTTGAGTCCATGATTTTGGTTTCTCGTATTGAGTTTTTGAGTTATATTATATCATTTAATTTTCATGTTTCTATTCTCTACCCAGCCCTGTCATTTAGGGAGACTAACACCCTCGAGATTATGAGCCCTAGTGGGTGGCGGTGTGTTTTCTCCATCCTCCCATAGGGTGGATGGATAGATAAATACTCACATTGGTCCTTAACTCATGTCTTATTTGTTAATTGTGTTGGAAGGCATGATGATTACTATTATCCATATTTTTTTGTAGAGGGATGTAATGGCTTGTGTTTATTCGTACACATATTTTTTAGATATGGTTTCCTATCGACTAATATAGTTTTAATGTTTATAGGCTAGGATGGATTGATAATACTTACTTTATTTATAGATTGTAATGGCCTGAGGTATAATACCCAACGAATGATACACATTAAAAGAGATTTGGTGGATACTAGAAACTACCTAGTTACTTTTTTGTGTGCATGTGGTGGTTATTTTCCACGAGGTTCATGTTGTGGTTCCTTGATAAGGTGTGTCCGGGCATGCATTTTTGGAGAGGGACATGTAGGGCAGGCAATGTTTGGGAAAAGCTGAAAACCAGTGGAGAAATGGTAGTGGGGAACCATGGATATTGATTATTTTACTATATACTCATATATGAGATATATGGTGAGATTTTCCATTATGTGGAGGGTGTCATTGTATACCAGTTTAGGTGAAGAGTTAGTTTCACTTGTTGTTCAATATTCATTAGTATGATTTCATTATTTTTCACAAGAGGATTTGGGGATTATAATACATTTTATACTTTTATACACATTATATGTTATATAAACTATTTTTCCATTTCACTTGAATCAGGTCAAGGATTGGGTGGGTTAATTCGAGTTTTTGGGTCTTGTAGGAGCTTCTCAGGCTTGGTGGTTGCTTATGTTTTATTTTATTTAGAATGTCCAGTTTTCCCTTTCAATTGTATTAGTTATTGCATGACATTACATATGTGTACTTCGATTCCAATTATATTGTACTATTATCAGGAGTTAGTTGGTGTATATACTGTCTCTCACTTCTTCATGTGTTCTGTTTTAGGGTAATGCCTACCATTTTTGTGGTCAATATACCATCAATGATATTCTACATCCTAGGTCCTACAAGAGGGTGGGATCGGTTGCTCACAATGTCTCTCCTCTCATTGAAAGACCAGGAGGGGTACCCTATGTGGGGAGGGGGTCATGAAATTCTTTTAAAAAATTGATAATATTATTTTATAAATATATTCTATGAAAGTAGGCTTTTATAGAAACTTTAAATATTATAAATTATGTATCATAGATAATTAAATAGTCAATAGAAATAGGTTTTCACTTAAAAATCATTAAATAGAGGTTATATAAACACATAAATGAATGCAACCAATATTGAAACATTGAATATTTAATTATTTATTTTTAAAAAATGTTGAATAATTATAAATTTACCTCAAACAATTGTTTAGTTATTTATAAGGTAATTTTCAAAAGATTCCAATGAATAAGGGAATGAAATAATGGATCTTCCAAGCTAAACAAAGTCATTAGAATGGCTTGACATAGAAGAGAATCCTTTATTGAACTATGAATCCATGGGAATGGAAACATATAGAAAACATATAAAAACCTATACATTATATATGTAACTGATGAGATATTTTCTAATGAAAAACCCTAGTTGTATTATCTTATAATAAAATCATTATTTCAAAATAAGATAGAAAATTATTCTTTTATGGTCTGAGTAAAATTTTAACCACTATCAATTACATGTTCTGAATCAATTTATTCAATTTTAATTCATATAAATTAAAAAAATACATCTTAAAACCACAGAAAATAATACAAAAAAAATAATTATGATTTAATCATGCTATATTAATAGATTCTCCATTCGCATTAATAAATGATTCACAAGATAAAAATTACACAAAAACCCCATACATTGTTTCTCTTTCATAGTCGAATGCACTATATAATCCTATAGAGAAATAATTAATATCATAATAAGATATTTCTAAAAATTTTTCATATTCGTAACCATTTATACCAAAAATGTAGAAATATTACCTATATTTATATTAATTACTTATTGACTATTTTATATGTTGGTTGTAGGTAATCATGGATATTTTGAACTAGTTTCATAGTAGTGGTGTTGTTATTTGTAATTCTCCAAAATGTAATAGTAAAATTTATATAATAATCCCATAATTAATAATTTTTTTTTTGATGCGTAACTATCCTTTTATGAATGTTTTACTGATTATCTTATAGGATGTAATGGAAAATGAACATATCTCATTAATTTTAATCAATGATGGGTGCTTTTATACATAATGCATTATATAATTCTATATATTTCCCAAAAAAATGATTTTTTTGCATATTTATATTCTATTATATACATAATTAACTATACATAGTCATATATTATAAAAATTTGTTTAATTGTTTATGTTGGTGGTCAAACGGCCGTAATCATGAACAAAGCATACTTAATTCATAAATATGGTATTATTTAGTTACAACCACATTTAAAATATAGAATAATAATAACAATTATTATTAGTTAGTTTAATTTATTATAGTTGGAAATGAATTTGAGTCATATCGAAATGAAATGATAATATTTAATTATTTGAATATTTTATTTTCATCGTACTATGATTCTTTAAAAAAAAAATTAATTATGTATAATTATTTGTGAACCATATCATTAATAGGTAATAAAATTCAATAAAATATTACATTAATTATATAATAAACATAATAATTATCCATTGAATACATTATAATGACTACCGAGGTTTGGTGGTGATGAAATGAAAAATAGAAATAAATTATCCCATGGAGGTTTTAGCCAACATGTACACCTTATTATTGTTTTTATTTTCCATAGAATGGGATAAATTAATAATATATTTTAAAATTTATGAATACGAATTATTTTATGAATAAAATTTTTATTTATTAAATGTAATTTTTGGAAAATCCAAGTATGGAGGCTATGAAAAAAAGAAACCTGGTATATTTTTTATATGTGTAGTCTATGCACATTGAATGTTACCTATTAATTTTCTTATGAAAAAATTATAATAATTGGTAAATATTATACCATAATTATAGTCTAATAAGTGTATAACAATGACAATGATGTTATAATTATAGTATGTATAGAATAAATTTTAGAAATGATATTTTCACAAAAGGAATAATAAAATATAATGAAGTGACATAATGTATATTCCTTATTACTTAGGCTATCTATTTTTATATGGTGAATAAACCATTTATGGATGGAATTATGATATTAAAAGAACCTCCTCGTGGAGGATAAAAATTTTTGGAAGTGATTTGGGTAGATCACAATCCCAAATAATGTTTTCTTTTTATCTGAGGGTAAGTGAAGAGAGGATATACAATTTTATAGGGAAATGGATGAGAATTTTAGTGAATACACAAAACCAATCAAAAAGTATAATGTAACTATCAATGAAAGCAGAAAAAATTAGAGAAAAAATAGATATGACAATATATATGGTTTATCCAAACATCAATTATTTAGTGAAATATTGTTTTTCATGTTTATAGAATTACTTCTTATGTTATTCCTTTGTACTGATTTTTTTTCTACATGATTTCTAATTATTACATATAAAATTGTTTCTTCATGAATTAAATAAAATTTAACTTATTATATAACATGGAAATATTAATTCCAAATTGAAATACAATATTTTTAATTTTCATTACAAAAATGAATAAAATTAATTTTATATTTCTAAATGGGTATTGTATTATTTTTTTTGAAAATAAAATGTATAAATTAAACAGTAATAATTTAATTAAGGTATTTTAAACCACAAATAATATTTTTAAAACTAAAATTTTAATTATAAATTAAATATTTTGTCAACGAATAATGATGCTCTAATTTATATTTACTTTTTCTTATGTACCATTAATATCATGCATGTCATGTTATTTTCAGGAAGGTTATTTTTAACAATTCACCTAAAATAAATCTTTTTTAAAAAATCGAAATATCAAGATAATATAATTATGTAATTTAAAAAATAATAATTCAAACTATTTCAAATTATAATTTTTTAATAATAAATATTAATGAAATAAAGTATATAAATAAAAATTACATCAATTAAAAATTAAAAATTTATATATTTAAATTTCATAGTATTATTTTATATCAGGTTATAAATTACAATATATTCATTTATTAGCTAACATATTATAAAAATTTATAATAATTCTACTTAATAAATTTGAATACATTATCAATAATTTAAAAAACTATTTGACATTTATAACTTTTATTCAAAATAAGAAGTAACTAAATTAATTGAAATTAATTATGTATATTTTAAAATATATTTTTATTATCAATTAATATAAACATGTGTATCCATATTTCATATATAAATCATATGATATTGAATAAAAATAGTATTAATATTTATACATTAATTATAAATATAATATTTTATTATACTTTAATAACATATTTTAATTTTTTTGAGAGTTTAAAAATTACAACATTATGTTACATGACTTCTATATACATATATGATATATGAGAAATAAACATACATTTAATTAATATAATAATAGTTTCTAAATTATCCAAGACTGAATTATCCAGGAATAAATTTAAATTTCAATGATTTAATTTTTAAATATATTCATAAAAACTAAATTGTTCAATCCACTATCTCTTCTGAAGAAATAGTTCTAATTTCATATTATATCATTTTACTAATTATTTATCTAGTAATGGTTAACATTCCAATTAATTTGTTCATTTATCAATTTTTTATCATTGTGGTTGGGCATGATCCATGATATTTCCTAATCATATAAATGGTATTCATCTCAAAATTTTATTCGCTGTGGTGTTATGAAATTTTCATTCATTTAATTTGTCAAAGCTGAGTAATAATCCTTGATGTGTATTAGTTAGTTTTATGTTATTATTTAAAGTCACTTTCATGATTGAATAAAGTATATTCATTTTTATTCATTTCATTTATAGTAAATTTTTTAATATTGATTTAATATTATTAATTGAATAATGAATGGTTCTTTAAAATTTATTACCAAATAATAATACTAATAATTATAATTACTTCTAAATCTCAAGGTGTCACATTATAATACATTTAAATAATGTATGTCCTTGTAATTATAATATTCCCACACCAATGGAGAGATATATATAATCTACATTATATGGTAAACTTGAGATATAATTTCTAGGTACATTTTATACTTAAATACACGGGAAATTGATCAAATTCATTCGAATTTGATTATCCCAAGTGTTTTATTTTTCCCAAACTATTGTGAACAAATTATACTATGAATCTGTATAATGTCCCATAATATATAATTGATTTATAGATAATGTTTACTATTATCCATTAATTGATAAAATATCAAAGGATAATATGTATTTTTGTCAATATTATAGATAATTTTTACTCTCTGATGATGGAACCAAACCATTAAAAAAAGAGTGATCAATTTGTCTAAAGTAAGGGTATTATGATTTTGATGTGAAAATTTATTTTATGATTAAAAATAAAATATACTAATTAATCTACAGAAATACTTCATGGACAATTAATTCTCCATGGTTGTGGTTTAATGATCTTAGAAAAATTCATATATAAATTACAATTCCACGAATTAAAGTCCAAAAGTAAATCTAAATGATATATATGTATGTATGTGAAACATAAATATGTGGATCCCTATTAGATTTAGTTCATATAATGGTAATAAATTTCCCTCTTCGGTAGAGTGGTTGGTGATTCAGATCACCATGGGTAATCCTTGGATTTTCACATTGACATGTATAATTATTATGTTTTCACACTTAAGAAATTGAATTTTTAACTTTATCATAAGATATAATCTATTTCATTCAATTTTTTATCCAAACAATTTTATTTTATTAATTTATTATGAATATTGATGACCAAATCTATGATATTTATATAATCTTTATTATAGCTGAAGAAAATTTCCTTGGTACATATTTCATTATTATATACACATAGTAAATTTAACATTAAATACTTATTCATATTCACAACTTTATATTTAAATATATTTAATCCATATATTATTTAATATTCTTAAATTTTCAACTATTTTCACATTGTTAATAACATTTCATAATATTTGGTTTTAAATGATCAAATGAATTCTCATTCTAGAACTCATTATTTATGGGTTCTTCAATTATATAATCTCAACAATGTTCATCACTAAAAATGTTCATTCTATATCCAGAAATTTATAAAACCAAAAGGGATGGTATGAGTGTCCAAACATTAAAAATATGACAAAATTATCATAATACTGTAAAGAACCACCGATTTTGTGTTATATTTCATTAAACTATCTTTTTATTCCTTAATATTTTTAGTATAACATAAATAATTCATGGATAAAATTTATAATTTTTTGTCACGTATATATAAAAAATATCACAAAATTTAATAACAAAATGTATTTTTAAATATTTATTACAAATTTTATGAGATTAATCAAGTAATATATTACTTGAGTTCCTATTTAGTTCTTTATATAGGTCTCTTTATCGTGAAAATGGTCATAGTTGAGTTAATACCCAATATGCCCACATAGAAGTTATTACCCTAAGGTGAAACTATTATAGATCGTCTATTCAATTAGAAATATATATATTGTGGTGTATTTAATACTTAATAAATAATTTATATACAGTATAAATATTGTAGGATTACATCCTATATTAATAATCATATATTAGTTTTTTCATTAAGGTTCTCTAACCTTGACTCTCAAAATAGCTTCTAAAATATAAAAAAAACTAAAACAATCCTCTGATAAATACTATAGTAACCCATATAAGAAATAATATAAATATTTAAATAAATTCTTGATTTAATTAATAAATAGTTTATTAATGTATTAACCTGTATATATAATTTAATTGTGCATTGGATACATGCTATATAAAGATGTTATGTTATATTACTTATAAAAATATATTCATATATGAGATACACTAGTATCTCTTTATATATCTCATAAATTATACAAATCCTCAATTATTGGTGAGTGAGAACATAAAAAATGTGTGAGCTCATTTTCTTAGTAAGGGTGAGCATTGGTGATAATAATCGAATAACATAAGAAGGAATAATATTGTAATATTTGTATAGAAACAATATAAATAAAACCATACCAATAAAATAATAGTACTTAAATCATGAAGTACATCTTAGAATAATAGAACACTTGAATAAAAATATTATGTAAATATGATTCAATAATAACTATTAATTAGAGCATAACAATGTAATTTTAATAGAAATAAAAATATAAATCATATTTCCCAAATCGAATAAATATTAATATATGGAATATTAATTTTTGGAGAAACACCAGTTGTGCCCACTATAAGATGATCCACACATATGCGTGTCAATACATATCACTAGTGATACAAACATTAATCCAATGCACCGGAAGGTGAAATATGATCTCAAAATTATTCATACATAATTGTGATTTCAAATTGAAAATAATTCATTTATCACATATAACTGAATCCATGGAAATAAATAGGGTTTCATGAACATTTCAGTGTATGAAATTCAATTTTATAGAATAATGTATCTATGTAATTAATATGATATTAGTTATACATATCATATAGAACCCATTGAATGATAATTTATTTTAAATGAATTAATATAAGGAAATAATAAATAATTCTATTTATAATAATAACATGATGAAACCAAGGAAATTTTTTTTGCATCCAACGACACTATGTGTCCTTATATTTTAATATAATTAAATAAAGATAATATATTATGTGGTTTTTTAACAATATAGATTATGGGTATAAAATTATTTTAATAATTTTTCTGTGTAACACAATTTTTAGAGTCTAGGAGAAAAACATTTATCAAATTGAATAAATAAATTTATTTAAAAAGGAAAGACGTTTGGTGAAATGACTGGATCATAAATAGTGATAATTATGAATGAAAAATAGTTGAAGGATCAATCCAAACAAATTGAAGGTTATTACGTTGTTTATCATAATAAATATTTAGGATGATTACATTAGAAGGAAATTCTTCATCTTGTATAATGTATATCGAAATATTTTGGATTAGATGAAACCCATTTTTAGGACCATTATAAAAAATAAATATGTAATCAATTAGAATTTCTGATCACATTGATAAAAATTTAGAATGGAAAATTTTTTTTTGAAAAAAGATAACATAATTTTGTTTTCCAAACCCAACAAATGATGGAATTGAATTATCATATAAAAAAAATATTAGAAACATGTGTTGACATGGAAACCATTCAAAAATTATTTTTAATGAATTTTGAAATTAACCCATATGTATATATAAATAAATTTCATTAAAAACATTTATATAAAATAATATAGTAGAAATTGACATTAAAAATTCCTTAGATTTATATATGGAAATTTTAAAAAGCATCTAATTTAATAATACATAAGAAATGGGGGATTCAAAATGAAATAAAATTATATGTTATATTTCCCTTACAGGTAAAACATTAAATAATATATGATTAATGGTCAAATGAAACTATGATGGAAAATATTTTCCAACATTAATATAAAATAAAAATATTTATATTTTTATAAAGAAAAAAACCTAGATGGTCTTCCTTTAAAAAACAATCACTACATAAAAATAAAACTATTAATGAACCCCTTTTGGTTTGAGTAATTTACTCATCAAAACTACACTTGAGATGGTAATCCTTTCAATAGATTGTTCTTTAGAGAAATTATAATATATGGATCATCCTAAAACATCAATATGTTAAAACTAATTAATTAGGTAGTAATAAAAAATATTAATGGAATTACGCTCCACATCTGAATATAAGTTTCAATAATTTAATTGTTAACCAAATACCCCCTTCCCTTATTTCCCCACATCATCGAATAACCATTATACTGTTATGAAATAAGGGTAAATATAAGACTAATAAAGCTGAAAGAAAATATATATATATATAAAATATAATTATCATCTATATTTATATTATTCTGTTATTACAAAAACAATTTATGTTGGGTGTGCAAATTATCTTTCAATTTGAAATTGTTTCAAAATAGTAGTGTTGTAATTTGTTATTATTGAAGATGTAAATAATAAAATTTAATTAATGTTGCAATATCTGGTCAAATATAATTATTTATTATGTTTAAATTTCTATACATTATTCCAATTTTATTTTTCTATAAAGATGAAATCAACAACGACCTTTTTCTGTTTTTTTTACCAATGATGGGTGAGTAATTTACTAATGGTGAAAACATGGATGTATATTATCTAGTGAATAATAATAATTAAGATATATATATATTATTATAATTTTAATTACGTTATTATAATATTTAATAATAGTATTTCACTGTATTATTCATATAGTTGGTAAATCAGACCCAAATAGAATCATACCATCGTGAATTGATGATAGTGAGTCTATTCAATTGAAATAAAATCAAAAAAAAGTATAATAATTATATCTTTTAGTATATATTATTGTGAAATATGAAAAATTAAATTTTATTATAAGAAAACACAATGTATATAAATAACTGAATAACTTGAATGAAGGGATTTTTTATCATAGTATGTTAATTTTATAAGTTTTAAGGATTGGAAATAACATATATGCAATAGCCTTAAAATTTTTTCCAATTTATTATAGCACATAATTTATGATAATATAAAAAATTATATTAATCTATTAACAAATTACCATGATCATCATTATATGTCAGTGATTCCAAGAAAAAGAAAAATTACTAATCCCATAGAGGATATAGTCCAAAACTATGCATGGTTGAATAACAATTTCCAATATAGTAGGAGAAATGAATAACATGGCATATCATTTAAGAAAATATATATTTTATTATGTATCATGCTTATTTTTTTAATTATTCTTTATAGTAAACCATATAATATTGTTATCAAAATTTTAACATGACATTTTGTGGAGTTCAATGTTCATGCACATACAAATGTAGTTCTCACATTTAATAAAGAAAAAATGGAAGGATAGTTAATGAATATAAAATATTATAATAAATGAACTATAAAATTATGATACATCTATTATCAATTTTAGGTTTTTAAAATTAGTGGTTAAAAAAATACAAATATGGGAATTAAAAAGATAATGAAGTGGATATAAATCAATTCCTGACTACTTTGGTTATATTATTTGCGAAGGAGGTCAATATAGGGACTGTACATTTTACTGCATTTATATTTTATCATTTATATGGTAAAACTTAATATATATTTAAATCAATAAATAAAATTTTATTTTTCTAGGATAATCAAGCTAATAAATAACATTGAAATTTCCAAAATATATACATTATTAAAATACTTATTATTAAACCTTCTAATATATTTATTTCAACTTAGTGCATGTAATCACATGAGGATATACATCCATGAATAGAGTGATATGAGAACCTTATAAGTAGATGAACTAGTAGAACGATTTAGTATAGCATGTGTGGTAAAAATAATAATCATAATAATAACATATGTATAGGAACATTAGAAATATAATGAGTGAATCAAATGATAAAGTAATGAAATTTAGAAATACATAAAAATTAAACAACGTGTCCTAGTTCTCAAATACTACACATCGTTTTGAATAATTAGGGAACCTATTTTATGCATAAGATATCTGAATCATAATAAAATCAACATTGTGAACAAATTTATGATCTATCTCATGTATATTATTAAATATTTCAATAGACATATTACATTACCAAATGAATTTTTGATAAATATAATTTTAGGCCATCCCATCCCTTAATATTATTTATATAATCACACATTCCACGTAGAACATATTACAGTCATAATAATGAAATAACCAATGCAAATGAATGATATTAATACAGATTTCCTAAAAAATACATCCATAAATAAAACTTAGTGTCCCCAAAATAAAAGTAGATATCATACATTGGATTAAGATTTTATATTTAATTGGAAAAGAAACAACATTGGAGAAGTAGATGTTTTTTTGGAAATAAATGACTTTTTTTATATATAATTATATTCTTTTTAAAAATAATTTTTGAAACAATTATATATTTTAAAAAAATATGAAGAATAATGTAATTGTTTTTATGGATAATTAATGGAATGTCCACACTGAAGATAATGTGAATGTGCGAGAACCCACGGAATGGTACTTGGGTTTGACAATCCCCTTACCTTAATTCCCACTTCATTTTGTTTTCTTTGCACCTATTGAATAATAAAAATAGTTCCATTAAAACATTTTCTCAATGCAGAATTATTATTATTTTAAATATTTATCAATTATATCCATTATTTTTCATTGGTATAGGGTTTTCACCTTCATATCATGTTTCTCATAAAAATATCCTTTTTTCTTTTTCGATTTAGTTCAATGTAATGTATACATTATAATAATCACTTTTATAAACATGTAATAAATATAATTTTATTATTAAAATATTATTTATAATTTCAAATTTACTTCCATGATGTTGGTTATAGGAATTTACATAACAATGTCACCATGTGTGGTTAACCGACCATTGATGGAACATTGTCGAAGGTGCATGAATTTGAAGATTGATTTTTATATATATAAATTACTATTATTAAATTATGTTAAAATAATTTATATAATGATAAAATAAATCATAGTTAATAACATATAGTTTCTTTATAATTGGGTGGTGAAAAATGAAAGAAAAATAAAAAAATGGATGAGTTGATTATATCTTAATAAATTCTCAGTGTTTCTTGTCTTGTATGACACTAAAAATACCATGATGTTTTGAGTTTATTTACTCCAGAAATCTCATAGTTTTGAAAAGTGGAATGAGAGGTAGGATTATTTTTGATGATTGGATTTGTAATGAGAGGGATGAGAGACATTCAATGGTGAGGGAATGGGGTTTATTTAATCATAAATAGTTGAGTTTTTTTTTATAAAAATATTAAATAAAATAATATATCAATGGAAAAAACTTGTATTAGTGTATTTTTCTAATTAAAAATCAAATATAAATATTATATATTGGTATTTAAAAGATTAAAACGCTTTTTAATTAAAATTAGTTATATTTTTAAGGGTAGTGGAAATAAATGAACAAACTATTTTAAGGTATACCTTTTGGATTTAGCATTCAAAAAATGTTTTATAGTTTTATGTATTATTTATTTTACATTAAAATATTATTTATAAAATAAAAAATATAATGTCCAAACTGGTTGTTCTGGAAATTTATAGTTCACCATTACATATAGAATGATGTCATTTAAGATACCAAAGTTATGTGAAAAACTACATTTATCTACTCTAAATAAAAATGAAGTTGTTTATAAAAAAATTATCCATGAAAATTTAGGATGTTATGAGTTATATTTTTTCTTCAATATTGGAAAATAAATTTCAGAAATATGAAATTTAAAATTTAAATATAAATATTAATACTTTTAAAAAATAACTTGAAATACTGTATATTGAAAATTTTAACATTTTTAGTTTTTTAATAATGATACTTATTTTTTGGGATTATAATATTTATAATTACAAATATTGATCAAGATAAATAATATTTATATCACAATTTATCATTTTTAGTTAAAAATGCTATTCAAATTATCATGTTACTCTTCCCAATAGACATGTAAAAACTCTCAACATTCATGTTACTATTAAATTGCACACATTACAATTTTAACAATCACATTACCTGCAATGAAAAACTCTCAACTCATTTTTTCCTTATTAATATATATTCCTCTTATGGTTCTTCATTTATATTAACAGTAATGTTGATTTTTAACTAATTTTTGGTTTCTATTCAATAGTGTTGGCATTGGTGAGATGATTTTAGTATATAGTGGAGATCAATATTTTCCCATTTTATTGTTTTTATTTTATATTTTTGGATAATTATAATATATTTAATTTATATTTCATTTCTAATTATGAAATAACATTTATTAATGAAATTATTAATTTTTGGATACTTTATGTGTTTATTTTCATAGAATATATTATAAAACACATTTATTTGAAGAGGAAATTTTACATTATAAGATCTTGGTGGTTACATTCCACCTCTATTTAGAAATACATTCCATAATGATATAAATAATATTTTCAATAGAGAATTGGTGAAAATGATTCTATTTAAAAAATATCCTTAGTTACCATGTCACCTCTTCATACTTATATTTCATCAATAACAATTTTACAATGAGAGAATTATTTTTGAATAAATTTTTTTTCTATAGTCCAAGAAGTTAACATAGTGAACATCATATGAGATTTCATTTTCTTGTTGTAAAGCCTATCGATTCAATACATTTGAGGGATCTTGTATATACTTCCCCAAGAGTGATATGGGGAACACGTCAAAATCATGATCCATATGTGGTGTGATAAAATTCAATTGGACACTGCTCATATGAAATCAAGGATCTCAATGGATATAATTTAAATTGGGCTAATATTAACTCACTTTATTATCCACATGACTCTCTACGATGGTGTTATTTATATGAATACTATTTCTATATAACTATCCAAACTATTATAAAAAAAATTCCCCATTCAATTTTTTTAAACCACCCATTATGTAATATGGTTATTTAATACACACATAGTTATTTGTTTTTTTAAATCTTATAAAATTTAGTTTAACATATGGAATCACAAATAATGATTATATAGTCATTTAATAGTGACCACATGGTAACAATAAATATATGGTTTTAACAAATATAATTGACATAGTTAAAGGATGTTATGGCCACAAACAATATGAGTATACTATATGAATCCTATTTTACAGAGCGTACGAGGGAGATAACATCTCTATTATTTTCCCTTCACCAAACCCATATGGATATACAATAACATAAGCTTGAGAAAAAATATTTGTGGGATAATATTATGCTCATCCAGATCAAGCCCCAAACCATGTTCATTGAACATCCCCAGGAAGGATCCCACATCGCACACCTTACCCTTAGGGTGTATGCTATTGTATTAAAGAGATATACCCAAACCCATTATATATGAGTATGTGAATTTTTTTATACAATAATAACTGTATTTTAACATTATCATTGTTATCTATAAAATGGTTTTTATTTTAATTCAATAAAACAAAAATATTAATTTCTGCTAAAACTGACATAGTATTAAAAAATTATTTAATGAAATAATGAATTTTTGAAGTAAATAAAATTTTTAAAAAATATTTTTAAATATTAATAATAATATCATTTTTATAAAGAAAAATATAATTTTTATAATGGTTTTAAAACTATTATAGTCAAAAAACCAAAACTTTTATAATAAATTAAAATTTAATTTTAAAAGAGAAAATTTATATATTTATAATTTTTTTAGACAAAATGAATATTTTTTTCGAATCATAATTTACAAATTATCCAATGGTCATTTTTGAATATTTTCTATGACAATGGAGTTTTCTGATAATAATTAAATACCATATAATTATAAATTTTGTGTTTTGACATCCTAATGATCCAAATCTTATGTAAAAATTACTATAAAGGGTATAAAAGTCCAAAAATAAGTATGACACAAAAATATAGTTATTTTATTATTAATTTTAAAAATTTATAAATCCATTATAAATCCCCAAAAACATGTAATATATTTAATGTTTGTAATGTCCTTTAATTCAGAGAATGAATCACCTACACCTTTGAAATAACATTATTTTGTTATGTTGATCCCTTGGAATTATAAAATCATGAAAAAAAAATCTTTTTTAAGAAATAATTGGTAAAATCATGGGATGGATTGTGGTTTTTGTTATTTTATTATTTAGGGTTGAAAACATAAATATAAAGAAAATCTGTCTATTTTCATATATGAATGCACCCGAGATTCCATTTTTATAAAATAAAACAAATTGTGCCACATCCATAATCTATCCTCTACTCAATAGAGTCCTCTGCAAGAGCCCTTAGTCTATAAAGAATCCCCACCCTAGAATTTGGAGTCAGATACTCATATATCGGATTTCTATCTTCTCAATACCATTCAAACAATTCTTTTATGGTATGCATATTAATAAATATTTAATTATTTTTATATATGTTAATCTATATTCCCATTAATGTCAATTTAATTTATAAATGGTGATATCCCACTTTCACTCTCATTAAATCTCCATGGAAGTTTTATTTACAAAAATTATAATTCCTCAATATAGTAAGGGTTCATTTCGATTTTGAGGATTATTTATCAACGTATGAATTCAATTTCAAATTTATAATATTATGATATTTTTTAAAATGTCCCTATTACTACCCATTTGATTTATATATAATAATATAACCCATATCCATAAATATACATTAATAAGTTGTTTTCCCAACTTATACCATGAAAATTTATTAAAATAAATTTTATAAACAATATGATAACTTATAGTGTAATGTATTTTCACCAGTAAAAGATCTAGATTTTAGATAATTGGAGGAAGAAAAAGAAAATAAATATGATCAACATAAAGTTACTTAAATATTTAATTTTCTATATTTCTATGAAATCTTGGTCTGACTCATCAGATGCGGTATTTTACCTAATCTAATATCTATTTTTTAGACTATGAACATTTGTAGAAAAGAAAAACCACTACTAAAATGAAAAAAAATGTCAAAATATATCAATGAAAGATGCACTTAATAGGAAAAATCCTAATGGCGGAATAATAGTCTTTCCAATAAAATGATTTGTAAACAAGTAGATTCACACATATTCAAATCCATGATATCACTAGAACTTGATGCATAATAATGTAAATTGTAAAATTTGACAAGAAAAAACTCAATTAAAATAGTTTTGTGGAGAAGTAATCTCCCCTATACTATTAGATAAGAAATCATGAAATCAGAAATTAGGAAAACAAAGATAGCTTTTTTGAATCAAGTTTCTAAATAACCTATACATGGAAATAGGTACAAAAAACTACAGATGTCATGTCAATAGGTTCTATTTTTTCAAGGTGGGTTTCATTCATGGTACTCAATACAATGTACTTGCACATACCTGGTACTATATTTTCATACAATCAAGGATAAAAGTGATAAACATCTTCTATAAGAACATCAATGGAAATACTTAGATTATATTAATTAATGATTATGGTTTCTGGGATAAATATTCTTGAAAAAATGTTCGTCATAAATTCAGCACTCAAAATCATGAACATATAGTGAGTTGATTTAGTATGATTCATTCTAAAAGGGGAAATCATATGATTATGAGTGTAGGAAACAAGCCTTTCAAATTTAAACATAAAAATAACATGTCGTCTTCTTAACTAACATAAAGATTGAGCCCTTTATAAACTAGTGGGATACATTAGAAAAATGAAAAAATGGTGTTCCCTCTCTTAAACAGGTAAATGATGTCGAAGCTCTTTCATGCAGTGTAACTCTTTAAAAAAAACAATAAACATCTGAAAAAAGAAACAAATATGTCCTTATACAATATTAACTATACAATGGAATAAAATGCATTTTTTTGACTTTAGTATTTTCCCTCATTATATTTAATGGAAAATTTTTCCCAAATATCAAAAATAGTCTATAGTCGCTATTTTTAATTCATAATCATCCATTAAAAACATGTAAAACCCCACTTATTCCCAACATAGGTGTAGAAAATAAAATTACGTGTCTCAATGTAGTTTAGATTCCTACCTATCAAACATCCTCTATAAGATACGTAGATACACATCTATAATTATCTCCTTGTTTTTATTCATTCAAAAGGACTGACTCTCTTTTTCATTGATACTGGGGAATTTTTTTCTCTTATAACCCCCCATAATAAGTTGAGTGAAATTCATGATCATAATGGAATCCTCTAACTAATCTGATAGCTTCAAATATGAGGATGAGGAAGAGTCCTCCTCATACAATGATGATATTAGATCACCCCCAACTCATAGCTGAGGAGGGGTCACATATTATTCTAATATAATACATAAGGATCTATTGAAAATATTTCTCTCCATATTATAGTAATGAATATGTTCTTGAGTCTTCTTATGGGGCGGAATAATAAATCCATCTCGGTCAACTATCAGCTTCACCCATTTTTAGCACTCAAGTGATGTTATTCTTTGTCAATATGGTATACTTTATCAATTTATATTGATTGGATTCACTAGATTCATTGTGGATCTCCTAATTTTCCATCTGAATATAGGGTGTACCATTGGAGGTAACCAAATCGGGTTGGGAATTATTAACAATATTCACAAATCCAAAAAATTTGTATACAATAGGAATCAGAGTTTGGGCCCTTTTATAATGGTCAAACACATCCCTAAATGGTGTGCTCAACATACGAGTAACCTTTTCCCAAACATTTGGAATTTGGTGGGTGTTATCATTCATCACTATCTCCCAGGCTGGTTGGGAATCAACAAATTCATCAAAGGCTTGTAAATTTCCTGGGGTCGTTTCCTCTTGATCGGTAAATTATATAGATGAAAAAAATTTCTTATACTTTCCCCCAATATTGACTAGTTTTGGGAGAGAGGATATGCGATATTTTTTTCATGATTGAAAGCGTCAGAGGAATGACCAATCGTGTGACCTTCGTCATAATATGTAGAAATATTTTCATAAATTTCCTCCTCGTAAAAATATCAAATCACCATATTTGTATCCTTATAATCTGGGGATGATTTTAAGATATGTATATTTTGATGAAAACCCTTGTAACTGATCATATTGATAGATTTTTAGTATCGTGGTCCGTTTTCAGCAGTCGGCCAATTCGGTTGTATAGAGAAATAATATTTTCCCTTTTTAACTAGTGAAGTGGAAGGACAAAAAATCCTAACTAGATAGTGAATATGGGGGGGGGGGGGTTTAATGATAGGATCAATGTTTGGGTTAAATTTAATAAAATTCATTGGGAAACCCCCAAACACCAACATAATATTCTTCTATAAGTGATAATATTCTTCTTTAGAATAAAATTGATATATGAAATATACGGTCTTTAACGAACTAATATAAAAAACTAAAAATTCAAAAAACCTTCACTATTTTTCATAAGTAGAACAATGAGGTAATATTATTGATAAAGTTAACAATAAAAATGAATCAATGAGCTGAGGAGAGGAAGAGTGTGTCATTCAAATATAATTCAATTTTCGAGTGACCCCGATGTTGAATATTTTTCCATTCAGTAAAAGGATCAGCACTCAGGTCACTGGGATATTCCTTCAACTCAACATCCCAACCTACTATGACATTCAAAAAGTAATGAGAATTAATGTATGGTTTTAATGAGTGTTCATCCATATGCATTCTCCTTCGATCAAGATTCTATTCTCGAATGATAACCCCTCATTCCTATCCCGACCCACCTTCACCAAGATGAGAGAAGGGATAAATCATTGCTAGAAACTTCCTTCTTCAAGTTGAAGGAGAAATAATGACCCCGGAGACCAGCCTTCAAAAGAACCTAGAGAGGCGAATAGAACCAAGAATATAGAATCACACATAAGATGGAAGCCATTACCCTTTTTATTTAGTAGGATTGGGAGATAAGATAGTAATTCCCGACAACACCAAAGGTTGAAGTACAAGTAAATCCAAAACAAACCATTATTATATCCATGTTCCAAAATTAATGATACAAATGTACAAGTAACCCCAAAAGAAATTACCAATGAAAAGAAAACAGCAACACCAGCTGTTCCAACATATGAACTATTATGGTCTTGCATGATCTCTGAAGTCCTCCTGGAAACTTGAAATCAATTTTATATACGTAGGGTGAGCATACAAGTATACTCTATAGGAAAAACCAAAATATCTCGTGCACAAGTGGGTAGGTATTCTAATTCCCCGTGAGAAAAGATATAAATGAAACACATAGTAACTAAACTGCCCTCCCAATCATCACCAATGCAAACTCACCAAATATTGCAAGTCATGTAATAAAATTGTAATAACACACCGATGTTTGGGTACCCTGAGATACTTTTCCACTGGTTATTGAAGACATCATATGCATCAATCCTATCCTGCCATTCTCACTACAGTCCCACTGCTATACCCCACTCACACACACCTGGGCCATCACAACACATCTAGACCGCAAACACCATGGCTATAACAACCACTTCCATGACCGAAGTCACCTAGGTCTCATCCCGAAGACACTTGGGAAACAACCTGTCCGCACACACCTGGGCCAACCACCACAACTACCATTCACAAAAAAAAATATTTTGCTATAATGGACCTCATTCCATCAAAACATGCTCGATGGGTCTTGGGATATTCAAGAAAGGGAGCTCAAAAGGAGATAATAACCAGCCACTCATATGTGTGTTGGGAAAAAACCCCCCTCCCCCATGAAACGGGGGAGTTCGGCACAATGTGCTCAACCTGGTTGGGGCGCGAATAAGAAACATAATAACTACAATTATATGTATAGGTAACAAGCACTCATCCCAACCTAGGGGTTCCAAACCAACCTAATCTCAAACACCCTCATTACTATTCATTCATAAAAAGGCACACCACTCATAGCCAAGTCACAACTCATTCCTAGAACAAATTCCTCATTGAACCCATTCTTGGTTTTATGTTCAAGTGATCCCATTTAAGTAAGTTATGAACTACTGGGAAACTAACAGGCATTAACACAAGTTGTGGAAAGGAAGCATGCCAATCAGCACTTGAGCATTCACACCCGGTCCTCATGGAATGTTACAACCAAGGGATATGTGAGATCCCTAAAAGTACTGGAACAAAACCAAGCCCAAAGTTACATCCCCATACGGCCTCAGATCCACAACCAACAATCATATAACAATAGAGGAACCCATACCCATCCATATCACCCCATAAGCATCAAGCAGAACAAATAGACATACCACCAAGACAGAGCAAGGAAGTTTCCAGACTAAAGTGCAATATTCATTATGTATCTTCTTTCTGTTTGGTTAACCGGGGTGATCACACAAGGATTGTTTTTCACTGGGCACACATTTAATCGGTCGAGTTTACATGATTAACCAATTTTCATGTTACATTCATCCAATAACATGAATATTCAGAAATACTATGTTTCGTTAGTGGACACGAAAACTACCCCAACAGCCATGATTTTCAATGGACTTAATACCATACAATTCACAACACATAATCAAGGATAAGGAGTACAATAGAAACTGGGCACACCCCTGTTCCATATTTAAAAATACCTTTATTAACTTCATTAAGGTTTGGTTTCATACATCCCCATAGAAACTATAGAATACCCAGCCCACATGATACACAGTAAAGAGAGGCGAAGGAAAAACCCAAATTTGATTGATCTTGGATCGAAATTTTAACTCTACGCGCCAACAACTAGGGATGTGCGACTTGTAGGGGAGGATCTCTGGGGACTCCAAGGATGAGTAGGGAAGCTCCAGTATAGGCTCACAACTTTCCTCGGGAAGGGGGTGCACTCCAAATGTACAATTATGGAAAAAAGAGACCAACCAATTAGAAGAAGGAAGAAATTCTAGCGTGATATAAATATGAGATCTCGTTTTTATAGGATATAGAATTTTGAAGGGATTCAATTTCAGATAATTTTTTTTCAACATGGTTTGGCTGTTACACACGATGGAATAGATTGAAATTTAATAAGTCTTATCGGAGAGGTGGTTGTTACAGATGTGATTTTAAATAGTTTCCCTTAAATCGTGCAATAGTGGCATAACTGGAAATATGGGGAAAGTGTGTGACAGGATTAAAATCATTGTGTTTTGGTAAGTTAAGGGTTGTTTGGATCATGGGGGATTTTAGATATTATTTATGGTCTTTAAATTTAATTTAAAGGGAGTATTAAATCATTATTATGTCAAAGATATGTTGTGGGAGTAGAAAAAGTTGGGAACTGGAAAAAGAACGAAGAACTCTCAGTAAGGAAATAGTGTCATCATCACGGTGTCACCCACACTGTGCCACCCTCACGGTTCCACCGTCACTGTGTTTCCCTCACGATGTCACCCTCACAGTGCCATAGTCACGGTGTCACACACACAGTTCCATAGTCATGGTGCCCTCATCACTGTGACCCTGTCACAGTGTCGCCCACACAGTTCCACCCTCACGGTGCCACCGTCACTGTGTCACCCTCATGGTGCCACGTTTTCAGTGTGAGACCGTGACCAGTGCCACCATTTTGGTGGAACCATTTGATGGAACCATTTTTTGGAAATGTATTGGACTAGGAGGTTCTGGGCCGTTACGTCAAATACCTCTCAAACCATTCTTTTCCTCGATAATCAAAACTATATCAGGAGAAAAGAGGGGGGGTCCGAACAACAACCTCGAATGATAACTCTCAAGAGTAAACCTCATCCATCATTCTAATGACTATTGATACAATACCTATCCTCTTCCCCCAAGTATGCACACAAACATTCATGGGTCAAACCTTCCAGTCATATTGATTAGGGAGTTTTCTTCCTACATGTCAAGATACTAGTCGTTTTGGGCGGCACTGACTCACCGACATGGGTTTAATTGCATCTAACATAATGAATCTTGATTAGGGATTAGGTCCTCCCATCCCCACAGTCAGGACTCTCCACACACATTCAAAAAAATAGGAAAACAACACATTCCCTAGTTAACAAGGTAAAAACACTTCATCACGAACAATATATAAAATAAAATAGAATAGAACTCAAACCAACTCAAGGTACTGGGTGTGCATCTATGCCTCCCACACCTTGGTATATTCTTTGATCCCACCATGCCTCCATAACACACAAACCAACGGAATGGTTCGTCCACAGAGCAACTTCTTCTCGCGATCCTCGACCCTCACCGGTCATTCTAAAAACGTTGTGTCAGCCTCGATATCCTGCATTCCCTAGTCGAGGATGTGTGAATCTCTGTGTAGATACCATCGGAGATGAGAAACATGGAAGACATTGTGTCATATCATTTTCGGTGGTGGTAGCACTATCAGATAGTCCACTTCACGGACACGCCATAGCACTTCGAACGGTCCGACGAACCTGGGTGAAAGATTACTCCCCCTGCCGAACCTCTATTACCCACGCTGAGGGGAGACCTTCAAGAACACATGGTACCCAACCTCAAACTCCAAGGGTATCCTAATATCATCATCATACAACCTTTTCCGGTCCTGGGCCGCCTTCACCCTCTCCTGTATAAGCTGAACCTTATCTAGCATGCTCTGCAGTACCTACGGGCCAAGAACACCTACCTCCTTGACCACTGTCCAGAACACATGTGAGAGACATGGACTCCCGCAAAAAGCTTTGAACAAAGCCATGCCAATGGTAGAGTGATAGATATTATTGTCGGAAGACTCTACCAGAGGGAAGTGTCTTAACCACAATCCATCAAAGTCCAACAAAAATTCCCGTAGCATATCCTCCATTTTCTGGATGGTGAGTTCTGTTTTCCCATCCGTTTGGGGGTGGAAAGTAGTATTGTGGCATAGTTGGGTACCAAGATCATTTTGGAGTCCCTTCCAGACCCGTGAGGTAAATAGGGTATCCTGATCAGAGACTATGGACCTTGGGACCACATGCAACTGCACCACCTCATCCACATACCTTTGTGACATGGAATCCACCATACCTGACTCCTTGAATGCCAAGAAGTGAGCTGATTTCATCAGTCAGTCCACCACTACACAGATATCATCGCAAACACCTTGGAATCTGGGTAGTCCTATGACGAAATCCATCAAGATGTCATCCCAATTCCACTTGGGGACATTTAAAGGTTGCAACAGACCTCATGGGACGCAATGTTCAGCCTTTACCCGCAGACACACAAGGCACTTTTCTACAAACTCTGTCACTTCACGCTTTACCCCATCCCACCAAAACAGACCCCTCAGACCACTGTCCATCTTGGAGACTTCTGGGTTCACCTCTAGGTGTGAGTTTTTTAAATCACAAAGAACTCTCCCACGCATTCCCACAGGGACTAACAAATTTCCATGAAACACCATTCGATTCTTCTCGTCTTCCATCCCCCCTTCCAATGAATCAACTTTGTCAACCCAATCACGCATAACTTCAGTCTCTGAGTCTCTCCACTGAGACTCCTATACCTACTGCGACAATGTGGATTGCACTGTCATCTGAAACCGGAAACCTCTACCACCAGCCATCCCTACATCCAGGTGTAGGGAAGCCAACTCCTCCATCGCCTTCCAATCATCGTCCGACTCTCAAACTGCATCCATCCATGACTTCATACTCACGACATCATCCAAAACATACCCATTTCCTGAGGTGTAGGATATTTAAATGTTGTGTTAATGGAGGAACTCCATCAACCTTCATTGCCGAAAATTTAGGTCCCCCTGAGAGAATACATACATTAAGCTCTTGTGATTCGTGAAGACCACGAAGTGCTCCCAGATGAGGTAATGCGCCACATCTTTAGTGTGAACATGACTGCCACAAGCTCCAGATCATCGATGGAATAGTTATTCTCATAAGGACATAACATCTTAGTCCTATAAGAGATCACCCTTTCTTTTGCATCAACACACACCTGAGGCCTTGTCCTGAAGCATCATAGAACACCTCATATGCTACCCATTCTTCTAGAAACCTCCACACTGGGTCACTAACCAACTTCCCCTTTAGATAGCTTAAGGCTGTCTCGCATTGCCATTCCACACGAATGCCTAGTTCATCTTGGCCAAGGCTGTCAAAGGTGCTGAAACTCGAGAGAAGTTGGGCACTCACCTCCAGTAGTAACATTTCAAGCCTAGGAAACTAGGAACTTATCCCACGTTCTTGGGTGCCTCCCAAGAAATAACCGCTTCGACCATTGATGGGTCCACCACTATTCCCTTCTCAAACAACATGTGTCCAAGGAAATACACTTCGCGCCTCCAGAACATGCACATGGACAATTTCCCTATAATGTTGGTGCTGTCGGAGGACCTCTATAATCAATCTTAGACTCTCAGTGTGATCCTCTTCTGATCTAAAGTAGATCAGGATGTCGTCAATAAACACGACTACGAAATAGTACATGTATTCTTGGAAAATGGAGTTCATGAGCCCCATGACCACATCTGGAGCGTTCGTAACACCGAACGACATCACCACAAAATCAATGTGCCCATATCTGCACATGAAGGCAGTCTTCGAGATG
The DNA here is from genome assembly GCA_963277665.1 of Viscum album. Classification (NCBI taxonomy): domain Eukaryota; kingdom Viridiplantae; phylum Streptophyta; class Magnoliopsida; order Santalales; family Viscaceae; genus Viscum; species Viscum album. The sequence continues at coordinate 1,386,290,091 of OY728126.1, read as the reverse complement.
TCATCCTCCTTCACCCTCAACTGGTGATATCCTGATAGTAGGTCACTCTTAGATAACCATTGTTCCCCTTTTAACTGGTTGAAATGGTCATCTATTCTCGAGAGAGGGTAACGGTTCTGGAATGATACCTGGTTCAATCTCTAGTAGTCTATGGATAGTCTGATACCACCACATTCCATCTTTGCAAATATGACTGGAGCACCCCATGGTGATGCACTTGGTCGAACAAAACCCTTCTTCATCAGATCGTCAATCTGAATCTGCAACTCCCGCAACTCTAAAGGCTCCATTCCATAGTGAGCCATCAAAATCGGACATGCACTGGGTTGCAAGTGTATCCCGAACTCAACATCACACTGATGGGGTAGAGTCAACACCTCTTCCGGGAAGACATCAATGAACTCATTGATGATACCTAGGACTTACACCATCTCTATATCCACTGAATCCAATGATAGTTCAGCTAACAAAGAAAGGAGGGGCTCCACAAGCCGGTAACCTTCCGGGTAACCCCGCTCACTGATGAATGTCTCACGTTGGCCACCGAAGTCTAAAAACAATATCCATCCTCTGAAGTAGTCAATAATGGAAAATACAGAGAAAAACCAGTCAATTCCTAGGATGACATTGTATGGATGTATCTACAATAGTATAAGATCCCTGATGGACTGATGTGGACCTATCATCAATCTACACCCTCGGAAAACATAAAACAAGTCAGTCAGACCTCCGACTGGTGTACTCAACACTAGAGGCACTGGATGTCTCTCAACATCTTGACCGAGAGCACGGGCTAGACTGAATGCAACAAAGGAGTATGAAGCTCCTATATCGAATAAAGCATAGTAAATAATACTAATCAAGATGATCGTACCTCGAACAACTTCCGACCCTGCTAGAGCAGCTACCTTCATGGCGTGTAACTACCCATGCCGAGCTCCCCTACCCCTCGACTATTGGTCACCTCCCCGACCGCACCTTGGTCGATGTCCCTGAGGAGCGCAAAGAGGTCGGCCTCCTCCCGCGATGTCTGCCCTTGGAGGAGTGGGAGCTCACTATCCATGCTCCTAATGATGTGGGAGCTGCACTAGCCCACTCCAATCATACTGCACTCAATCTGGGCACTGGTTACGAAGGATCCCATGAATGCCATAGATGAATCATCTCGGTCCTGGGCTCGAAAGGAAAGGGCGTGGACCGAGAGATCAAAACTGGAACTACTGAGGCCTTCTTCCTACTTGTCAAATCCTAGAGGGCCTAGATGCTGGAGGCCAGCTGCGGAAGGCCTTCCCCTTTGATGAGGCCAACCGGATTCCCTCTCATGATAGTCCTCCCAGCATTTGCATCCCTTCCAATACTTCATCCTTCTTCTGGACCTCCAATTATGTCGGTAGGGTGAAAGAGTTAGGCGCATAATGAAGGGAAGGTCAGAGTGCCTCCTCTAAACGTCTCACCAGAGACTCCTCATCTGGAAAAATGTTCATAGAGATTCCAAGGAGATCCTTGAACTTGATCTCCAACTCCCTCACTGACATACCCCCTATTGGAGGGAGATTAATTCTTTCCTCTTCTCAGCCTTCATTGTGGAAGAGAAGAATTCCACCTAGAACTCCCTCTTGAAGTCATTCCGCGTCACCTCAGCCTCCCTCTTCTCCCCATGATAATGCGCCCACCACTAAGGCTCTGCTCCACACATTTGGCTTACAGCCATAGGAACCATGTACACCATCAGATCCTAGATCAAACTGAAAGCTATAACCAACTCCTCTAGCCAGCTCTCTGTCTCCAAGTCAGAGATGCTGCCCTCATACATCCCGAGGGTCTGTCACTGAAATGTACGAAGCATCATCTGCCACTGATCATCCACCTCCTCTCATTCGGCCCTTTGTCGATCATCCAAATCAACCTCTTGGGCCTCGATCATCCGTACTACCCTTGGTCACCATCCGGGTGCCATAGCTACATATAAACAATGAATGCCTAAGACTGAGTAGTGTAGAAGATTTCATTTAAATATTATAAGAATTATTATTCAATTTAAATCCCCAAATACCCAAGAATCATAAAAACACAATCATTTTAATTCATGAAACTTTTACAGGGTCTCTACCCTGCAATCAGTGCAGCCTCAATGGGTTATTCGGTAGGCTCAGAGTCCTTGCATCGAATCTGGGGGGCCCTAAAATCCCGTGTCCTAGCCGGTCTTCCCTTTCCTATTTCAAACACCTAGATTTTCCAACACCATTTCCCTACCATCCCATTCAATCCTCAGTGTTCATAACTCTGAACTCCACCCTATCTCTCAACATCATCCTCTAGTACCGTTCTGTCATGACCCTCCTTCACCAAGATGAGAAAAAGGACAGCTCATTGCTAGACCCTTCCTTCTTCATGTTGAAGGAGAGATAATGACCCCCATGACCCACCGTCAATAGGTCCCGGAGTGTCAAATATCACCAAGGGTATAAAATCACACATAATATGGAAGGAATTACCCATTTTATTTAGTAGGATCAGGAGATAAGATAGTAATTTCTAACAACAGAAATGGTGTAAGTACAAGTTAGGAAAAAAACCATTCTCAAATTCATGTTCCAAAAGAAATGCTACAAAAGTAAAAGTAACCCCCAAAGAAAGTACCAACGAAAAAATAGAAATAGAAACTATTCCAACATATGAACTAGTATGGTCTTGCACGATCCTTGAAGTCTTCTAGGATACATGAAATTAGCTTTATATATGTAGGGTGAGCACACAAGTATACTCTGTAAGGAAAACCAAAATCTCTCGTGCAGATGTGGGGAGGAATTCTATTGCACTGTGAGAAAAGAGATAACTGAAAAACCTAGCATGGAAAACTACCCACCCAAACCTCACTGAGGCACACTCCCTAAATAACTCAAGTCAAGTAATATAATAGTAACAACACATCGATGTTTGGGTACCCCGCGACACCTTTCCACTAGTTATTGATGTCATCCTATGCATCGAGCCTCTCTTGCCATTATCACTGTAGTCCCACTAACATTCCTCACATGCACACACCTGGGCCATCACCACACATCCTGCTCGAAAACACTAGTTATATAACAACCACTGCCATTGCCGAAGACACATGGGCCTCATCCCGAAGAAACTTGGGAAACAACCTGCCCACACACACCTGAGCCTACCACCCCAACTACCCAGCCCAAAGAATCTTGGGCAATAATGGACCTCAGGCCATCAGAGCCAGCCAGATGAGTCTAGGGATATTCTGGAAACGGAGTATAAATAGATCCAATAACCATCCATTCCTAGAAGAGTTGAAAAAAACTCCCTCCCCCATGAAATGGGGGTGTTCAGCACAATGTGCACAACATGGGTGTTTAGGATTGAAATAACGATGTAGATTCTCAATATACCAACAGGGGGGGGGCGGTGAATTGTACACATTAAAATTTTCCTCACACAAGAAAAGATCTAAGTTTATCAAAGTTAAACTAAGAAAATTCACAACACCTCTAACAAAAATTGGAGAATTGGAACAAGGTATGAAGTTAAAAACTTCTTGATCTATGGAATTGCTTAAATCTGGAAAGTGATTCCGAAAATAGGTTCCGGAAATATGGATCCGGAAATTGAAACATAAGAAAATTTTACAGTATGAGATTCTACATTAAAGTGTATAGAATCTAAATTAATCAGTGTACAAGTGTAAGGAAATATAAGAAGAATATTCTTTCCTTATAATACAAAAATGCAGTGGAAAAACAAGTATTAAAACTACAATTAACAAGATATAAATCTCTCAACCCATAGAGAAGGGTATCCAACAACCTTGGATAAAGGTCCCTTGATTTATACTTTAAAGAAGTTCTATCTTACCCACACCAGGGTAAGCCTTCGATATGAAGATCGGAGTCTCTGTCTTAATATCCCCGCAATCCCTCAACTTCATGGTTGTTGGAACCTCTGTCTTCCACAGTAAGGAAGCCCTCAAACTTCAAGGTAGTTGGCACCTCTATCTTCCTATCCCCAGATGCCCTCGAATGTAATCACCAATATTCAGAGTCGCATGAAGAAATCTGAACAAGTAGTTCAGAACGCACAATGCATGAAAAGCTTCTCTCTCTAGAAATCACCTTAACAGCGTGTGGTCACTAGATCGATCAACTTGTCCTTGAGATCTTTCAAATGAGCTCCTATTTATAGGATCGGTTGGAACAGTCGGCTCCCTCCTCAAACGGTCATATTTTCATTGAAATTCTGAGGGACCTATACACTTGACACTAAACAAACGGATAGTTAGTAACTGAAGGGAAGACATAATTTTATAACAGAACATGTGTAACTGAAATCACGACATCGTTTTATAATGAAACATGTGTAATAATAAGCAAAACTAAAGTTCGGAATGTAAGAAAATAAAAGTTCGGAGTCTAACCAAAATGGAATTCAGAGTCTATAATAAAAAGGAAATTAGGATTCTGATTTATAGGAATTCGGAACCTAAATTCTATAGAAATTCAGAGTCTGAATTTCTAATGAAATTCGGAGTCTAGTTTCATTAGAGATCAGAATCTGAACTTATAGAGTTCGAAGTCAAACTAGTAAAAGTTCAGAGTCGAACTAGTAAAAGTTCGGAGTCAAACTAGTAAATGTTCGAAGTCGAACTAGTAAAATTCTAGAGTCGAACTAGTAAAAGTTTAGAGTCAAACTAGTAAAACTCTGGAGTTGAACTAGTAATATTTTGAGAGTCGAACTAGTAAAATTATGGAGTCGAACTAGTAAAAATGTGGAGTCAAACTAGTAATAGTTCGGAGTCGAACTCATAAATGTTTGGAGTCGAACTCATAGAAGATCTGAGTCCAGAATTCGAAGCTGAAATTTTGTTATAGTTTGTATCCAGAATTTGGAATGGAACTTTATTAGATTTTGTATCCTGAATTCGGAGTGGAACTTTATTAGAGTTCGTATCCAGAATTCCGAGTGGAACTTCATTAGAGTTCATATCCAGAATTAGGAGTGGAACTTAATTACAGTTCATATCCAGAATTAGGAGTGGAACTTCATTATAGTTCACATCCAGAATTTGGATCCTAAAACCGAATGCTTCATATCTATGAATTATATGATTCCATGGTTTTGGATATGAATCCAATTTTTAATCTTAAGAAAAATATTGATATGTATAAGGAAATACAGGTTAGGTAAAATTTATTTAAGGAAAGAAATTTTCCTTATAGAAGTAAAATATAGATTTTCTTATGTATATGGTGTTTGTGATTTTCAAAACAGGAAGGAATGGTAAAGTCATAAGGAAAACCATATTGACTCAACAATCTCTCCCTTTTTGGAAAGCACAAACACCCTTATGAAAATGAATATATGAACTAAGAAAAAAATTTCATTAGACTTTGAAATTAAAAGTTATCTCCCTTTGTTCATGTATGATAGTGAATACAACAAACTCCCTTTAAGCATTGAATCTCTAAGGATTGTATTCTTAATTTCCGGAGTGGAGTTTTCATTATCCTGGGAATGAAAAACTTCGTAATGAGAAACTTACCCTTACACTATGGATAACTTTCGTAGAAAGTATTCCTTCATCATTTTAAATATTCCTTCTCCCCTTTTGAGTAGTTATTTTTCCTTCTCCCCCTTTGTGATTTTCAAAAATAATTTAAGGGGATGGAAAAGATATAGAGTACCTGAAACATTAGTATATAACAACACAACATAAAACCAACAAACATTTCATTAGAGTTGAGAAAAATTTTACAAGTAAAGACAAATACACCAAAAGATCGAAGTGAGTTTATTTGTCTTCTTTTTCCTTCGGTATTAGCATCTTCACCAAGTTTTTATGCGTCTTTAAATCTCTTTGATCCTCCTCAGTTTTCCTCTCTAATGATTTTACCCTTTCATCTTGATCTTTCAAAGCTCATGCCTGAGCCTTCATGGCCTCTTCTTGCATCTTCACTAACTCACCTTGCTTTACAAGTCTTTTCTCAAGCTCAATCCGGAGATCTCTATCCCTTATAAGATTTTGAGCAAGAGTGTTAGATTTATCATTCAGTTCCTTCACTTTTTTACTATGAGAACATTTCTCAACGATCACCTCATCCTGAAGATTCTTAATCTTGTTATCCTCGGTGTCAAAGGCATCTTTTACCTCATTCTAAAAATGATCAAACTCATCCATGTATTCTTTAACATTCTTAGACAACAACGTAATTTTGGTGCATGATTTCCTGTGCACATCATAATTGATAAAGAAATTTGTATGGTCATCCTCAATATTTATACATGTATCCATCACCATGGATAAAGAATATGACTTCTGATTCAAACTATGTTGCAGCATCAAGAATCTGAAGTCTATAGTGGGAAATATCAGAATGGTTTCCACCAACTTTTTAAACGATTCAAAATCCAATTCATGGCCATGTGCTAAAGACTCTGAATTAGAAAGTTTGCTTACAGATTGTTCTTCTTCAATTTTCACCAGCTTGCTTTTAGAAGAACCACAAACCTATTTCTTCCTGAAGATATCTATTGTTGGGGTATCCATGAGCACTTTCTTTACTTTATCAGCTTTCAGGATAGGTTGATCATCTGGATATTTTTCCTCACTTTCTGATAGTTGAACAATCTAGTCTTCATCAATTTTTTCCTTCTGTGTTCCTTCTTCAAGAAAATTCTTCTCATAAGATTATTCCTCATCATAAAAAACATTTTCCTTTTCTTCTTTTTGATTATCATCATCCTCCCTACTTTCTTTCTCATCTCCCTTTCCCAGAGTGACTAATTTTGCAGATTCAGCCTTTTCTTGATAATCTTCTACTTGCTTGATCAATTCATCCAGATCATCACTTCCATCTGCTTGTTCTTCTTCTTCAACAGCCTTTTCACCATTAGGATTTTCTAGAGTGGGTTATTTCATTCCTGGAATCTCTGGTAAAAATTGGACATCAAAGGTTTCCAGAATGATAATCTTCTCAGAGGCTATCTCAGTATCTCTCAACAGAGATTGTACAAGCCCAGCTTCAGACATATTTTCATCCATTTTTTATCTTTTTATTGTTCTTATAACACATCCACAACTTTTTCTCTTAAATCCATAGCCTTAGTAGGGTCCAATACGAACTGTGGATCCCCTTATTTTCTATTCTATTTGTTTTCCCTCCATTTAGCAGCCAATTTATCTATGTATGATTTCTGTTTCTTCTACTTTGGTGGTGCAGATTGGGTTTCCTTCGATTTGGGGGTTTTTACTTTGGAAACCACTTCCTTAAGAATCCTCTTCTTAGTAACTTTCTTCACTTGTTCAGCCTTCTCCACATCTTCCATAATGGTCTCAGCCTCTTCCTCAGGTAATGGATTGAATTATCCGGATTCATCAGAAAAACCCATTTTCATCCTCGTCAATGTATCATCACTTACTAACATTACCTTGCATTTTCATTTCTTGGAAGTGAAAGCATCTTTGAATGAATCAAGACATCTGATGATAAGTTTAGAAATCAGGGCCGAATACATTATGATCTAGGCTTTCAGATTCCCTTATTTTATATTCTTAACTGTCATCATAATATGCCTCATCAGGTTTATCTTCCTTAAATTTACCAAAAAAATCTTGGACGTAGATGTCACTCTTCTTCAGATTATCCTTATCACCCCTTCTTGGTATGAGAAAACCTTGTACCCAAAGCTGTAGAATCTGATTATTCAGGGAGAGATGAGAAATATTATCAGTTCTAGCATCTTTCAATCCAAGGCATTTCAATTCCTTCACTTTGTTGAAACTTCCTTGCTCATTCGGAAGTTTATTTGAACAAAACTCAACTTCACCTTCATACGATAAACCCAACAATCATTTATCCTTGGTGTGGGATAATTTTTAAGTCTTCCCATAATACTTGAAAGAAAATAACTCTCTGCCATCTTCCTCAATGAATGAAACAGACTCATAAAACTCAACAAGTAAATCTGTATAAACCAGATCATGATTCTCTGACGTCGATAAGAAAACCTCCTCCTATCCATTCAGTTAGATGTTCGTACATATAAGAGAATTATACTTGAAGAAGCTCAGACGTACTAAACTATCCATGTAGACTAACCATTTTGATATTGGTTTTGAGGTAGACATATCATGGGATGTTGCTTCAACAGACATTCGGAATGGAGAGTTCTGGTAGATTCGGAACGGGATTTGACAAATATCATTATGGTCATTAAGAAGAGAGTAAGGGATTCGAGATGAGAAAGATTTGAAAAACTGATGTGGGATGACCCTCAGGGGTCCCCTTTATATAGGCATTGAGACGACTGTTCAGTTTCCACGGTTGATCGAACAGTTGACATACATTGAGATTTGATCTGATGGTTGATATAAAAACCACAGGGATAACTTGACTCCGATCTTTTGAGGTTTTAAGAAAAAACAATAGGATTTAAGAAAACTAGAATCCTAGAAATTTAAAACTCATAGGAAAATACCAGCAAGAAAAATATGAGTATGAAAACTTAAGTAAGGAAATCATACCTTTCAGATTGATCAGGATGTTTATTCATAATAGGTGATGTTCTTCTTGAAGAATGTTTTGATTATGAAAAACTCATTACAAAAAATATCAATACGAAGTACTCAGTTCTGAAAATTTCCATTCCAAAAATTTCAGCTCCGAAAATTTCCATTCCGAAAATTTCAGTTCCGAATATTTCCATTCCGAAAATTTCAGTTCCAAAAGCCAAATTTTTTTTTTGTTACACTGTCATGAAAATGTACTCCCCATATAAAAGTTGTTTATTACTGTAAGGAGAATTTTTTAACAAAAACTTTAATGAAGGAAGTTTACCTTATAGTTATCATTCTTAACTTCTGTTTAATGTATTCAAATCTATCAAAGGGTAATGTTTTTGTGATAATGTCATCATGTTGATCTTGCATTCTGATAAACTGTAGAATGATATCTCTTTTAAGTGTGTGATCCCTAAGACAGTGATGCCTAATATCTATGTGTAGGGTTTTTACTAAGGGAAATGGCACTTGTGTTATCACATAAAATTTGAGTCCTAGTAAAACTCAAGCCATAGTCTATGAGTGTGTGTTTCATCCACAACACTTGAGCACAAAAACATCCAGCTGCTACATATTCAGCTACAACAGTGGAGAGAGCTACTGAGTGTTGCTTCTTGCATGACTTAGAAACTAATGAATCTCCTAAGAAATGACAAGTTCTGGATGTACTCTTTCTATCAATTTTACATATTCCAAAGTCAGCATCCGGAATACACTTTAAAACAAATTCATTTACAGAAGTATAAAATAGTCCAAGATCCATGGTTCCCTTTAAGTAGTGAAAAATTCTTTTCACTGCCTTTAAATGAGATTCCTTAGGATTGGATTGATATCTTTCACATAAGAATACTGAAATCAAAGTTTTACCAAGAAGAACAATATTACCTTTACCAACAATTTCTCCCTGAGCAATATATTTGAAAGTTACTTTTACTCCTTTTGTCTTTCTAATATTTTCAAAATAGCTCTTGTTACAAGTCATGTATCGGGAACATCCACTATCCATGTACCAAGTATTTTTGTTGGTACATCCTTTATTTTCTTGAAAATAAGAAAAGAATTAGACATTTGGAATCCAAACTAGTTTGGATCCAAGATTTTCAGATATCAATATTTTGGGTCTCCATATTTGTTTAGAGAAATAATATTTATGAATCCCAAGAGATTGAACATTATTCAAAGAACAATTTTTATTCCATTTTCCACCACTTTGACACTTAATGCAAAAAGGAGCTTTAGAAGGAAAAAAGTAGTTCTTTTTGAAAACTGGTTTTTGGTGCGTATAACATACTCTAGTAGTGTTTCCATGAGGTTTAATTTGAGAATACATATTGTCAAAATTTTCCTTCCCTGAGGTAAATTTTGCAAGGAACTTCTTTAGAGAAAAAATTTCATATTTTAGTCTAATGACTACGTTCATATGCTCAGGAATCATTGCCTTAGAGTTATATTTTCCTCAGAAAATTTCATTTTTGAAATAGAATTATTAATATCTTTATAAAGTTATTCCTTATCAGAATTTTCTTTATCAAGGTCTTTAGAAAGTTTTTCTACAAACTCATCTTTATCTCTATGATTTACAGTAATATTTGAGATCTCTTTTGTAAGAATTTATTCCCTAGTATTTTCTTTGTCTAACATCTTAGAAATTTTACTATTTATTTCTTTAAGTAGCTTTGAAAATCTAGATAATTCTTCATATGAAGGTTCTTCATTTTCTGATAATGATGTATCTTCATTAGAAGTACTATTTTCAGTACTTCTAATTCTTATGACGAGATAAATTTGTTAAAGCCTCGGCAAAGCATAACTGGTTTATAAGGCATGTATGTGGAAAAGATGTATTAGAAATGTATCCCATATTCTTCTGAGATGATGAATCATATTTTGAAGATTCACTTTCTGAAGAGTCTCCACAGCTAGCACTCTAAGTAGTATTAGCTTTCAGACTTTTCATAGCTTTGGCTTTGTAGAACCTCTTCCTATTCCTTTCAGAATGCCTCTCTTTTCTTTCATTATTTTTAACGATATAACAATCAGGTCGTATGACTCCACTTCTCTTTCATTCGTAGAATGTGACCTCTAAATAATTCTTATCATTCCTTCCCTTCTTCTTATACCTGGATTGGAAATTACATTGACCATCAATCTTGTTCATTCTTCGAGCAAGATTTTCTAACTCATTTTCTGAGACTTCACTCTAACTAGATTTGGATTGGATCGTAACTTTATTAGACCTGGATCTAGTTACTCTCTTAGGAGTCTTAGATATCATGTGATTTGATGTTTTTAGTAAAAGCAGCAGTACCATTTTCATTCTTCTTTTTGATGTTTTCAACATCTCTCTTCATTCTTGTTTCATGTTGGAGAAGAGTTCCAAAATGTTCAACTAAAGAAATTTGAGTAACCTTCATGTTCTCATCAATAGCTTTTCTCTTTGACTCCCACTCATTGGGCATAATATCAATAATCTTATCCACAAGAGCTTCATCATCCAGACCTTTCTCTCCCATAGATTGCAAGTTATTCACGATTTTCATAAAACTTTGTTCCACTTTAAAAATGGGTTCTCTATAAGGAAAATTAAAACCATGATACTCAGCTCTAAGTATAGCTCTTCTAGTCTCAATCACTTTGGATGTAACACAATGGGTATCTTCAAGATTCTTCAATATAAAATTAGCTGTTTCACAGGTAGAAATTTGTCTATATATTTTCCTAGTCATTGAACAAAGTAGAGTATTGCGTACATTATAGTTGAGTTGATAATCATGCTTCTATTGGTTTGTGAAAGTACTAACTTACTTATCAGGAATTTGATAACCTCCAGTAAGAATAAAAAATTTATCTACTCTAGTATTGATAACGAATGTTTTCATACGATCTCTCCAGTATTCATAATCATTTCACTTAAAAATTGGTGGTCTTGTAGGATTTAGGTTGTCAATGGAACCAACATTAAAACCTTCAATCTTTTAGAAAATCTATCTACAAAAAAACTTGTTAATAAAAAAAGTTCAGATTCAAGGAAAATATTCCTAATCAAGGGAAAAATAGAACAAAGGAAAAAATGAGCAAGTAAAACTTATATGTGAGTATAAGTATTTCAGTGATTCCCTCTGATACCAATTGTATGATCGAAATAATGATGTAGGTGCTCAATATACAAGAGGGGGGGTGAATTGTACACTTTAAAAATTTTCATACACTAGAAAAGATCTATGTTTAACAATGTTAAACTAAAAAAATTCACAACACCTCTAACACCAATTGGAGAATTGGAACAAGGGATGAAGTTACAAACTTCTAGTTCTATGCACCTGCTTAAATCTGGAAAGTGATTCCAAAAATAGGTTAGGAAAATATGGATCCAGAAATTGAAAATTAATCAATGTTTACAATATGAGATTCTACCTTAAATCGTATAGAATCTAAATTAATCAGAACAAAAGTGTAAGGAAATATAAAAAGATTATACTTTCCTTACAATACAAAAATTCAGCGAAAAAACAAGTAGAAAATCTACAAGTAACAAGATATAAATCTTTTAACCCAAATAGAAGGCTATCCAAAAAACTTGGATAAAGGTCCCTTGATTTATACTTTCAAGCAAGTCTGTCTTACCTACACTAGGGTAAGCCCTTGATACGAAGACTGGAGTCTCTGTCCTGATATCCCTGCAAACCCTCAACTTCAAGGTAGTTGGAAACTCTTTCTTCCATAGTAAGGAAGCCGTCGAACTTCAAGGTAGTTGTAACATTTGTCTTCCTATCCCCGAAAGGCCTCGAATGTAATCACCGACATTCGTAGTCGCACAAAGGAATCTAAACGAGCGGTTATGTACACACAAGGAATGAATAGATTCTCTCTCTAGAAATCACCTTAACAGCGTGTGGTCTCTAGATCGACCAACTTGTCCTTGAGCTCTTTCAAATAATCTCCTATTTATAGACTTTGTTGGAACAGTCGGATCCCTCCTCCAACGGGCATATTTTCATTGAAATATAGAGGGACCTGTACACCTATCACTAAACCAACAGTTAGTTAGTAACAGAATGAACGACATCGTTTTATAACCAAAAATGTGTAACTGAAAGCAAGACATCATTTTATAATGCAAAAAGTGTAAGCATAAGAAAAAAATAAAGTTAGGAATGTAAGCATATAATAGTTCGGAGTCTAACCAAAATGGAATTCGATGTATATAAAAAAAAGGATATTTGGATTCGGTTTTATAGGTATTCGGAACCTGAATTCTGTAGAAATCAGGAGTCTGAATTTCTTTGGAAATTCTGATTCTGGTTTCAGCAGAGTTCAAAATCTGAACTTATAGAGTTCAGAGTCAGACTAGTAAATGTTCAGAGTCGAACTAGTAAAAGTTCGGAGTCAAACTAGTAAAATTGAGGAGTCGAACTAGTAAAAGTCTAGAGTCGAACTAGTAAAATTTCGGAGTCGAACTCGTAAAAGTTCAGAGTTTAACTAGTAAAATTTCGGAGTCCAACTAGTAAAATTCCGAAGTCTAACTAGTAAAAGTTCAGAGTCGAAGTAGTAAATGTTCGGAGTCAAACTCATAAAATATCATAGTCGAACTCATAAGAAGATCGGAGTCCAGAATTCGTAGATGAACTTTTGTTAGAGTTCGTATCCAGAATTTGGAATGGAACTTTATTAGAGTTCGTATCCTAATTTCATATCTGAACATTATTGGAGTTCGTATGCAGAATTCGGAGGGGAACTTCATTAGAGTTTGTATCCCGAATTCAGAGTGGAACTTCATTACAGTTCTTATCCAGAATTCGGTGTGGAACTTCATTATAGTTCTCATCCAGAATTCGGATCCGAAAACAGAATACTTCATATCTAAGCATTATATAATTCCAAGGTTTTGGATATGAATCCAATTTCTACACTTAAGAAAAATATTGATATTTATAATGAAATATAGGTTAGGGTAAATTTCTTTAAGGAAGAAAATTTTCCTTATAGAAGTAAAATACAGATTTTCTTAAGTATAAGGTGTTTGTGATTTTCAAAACAAGAAGGAATGGAAATGTCCTAAGCAAAACCATATTGACTCAACTGGGTGGGGTGAAAATAAGCTACATAAGAACTACCATTATATGTATAGGTAACAACCACTCATCTGAACCTAGGGGATCCAAAGCAACCTAAACACAAACACCCGCGTAACTATTTATTCAGAAAAAGGCACACCACTGGCAGCCAAGTCACAACTATTTCCATGAACAAATTCTCCATTGAACCCATTCATGGTTTTATGTTCAAGTGATTCCATTTAAGAAATTTCTGCACAACTGGGAAACTAACATGCATAACCAAGAGTTGTGGAACGTAAACCAGCCAATCAACACTTGAGCATTCACCCCCGGTCCTCATGGAATGTTACAACAAAGGGATCTGTGAGATCCCTCAATGTACTGTAACAAAACCAAGCCCCAAGATACATCCCCACGTGGCCTCAAATCCATAACCAAAAACTGTATAACAACAGAGGAACCCATCCCCATCTATATCACCCCATAAGAATCAAGCATAACAAACATACATACCACCAAGACAGAGCATGGAAGTTTCTAGACTCAGGTGCATAATTCATTAAGTATATTCTTTCTGTTTGTTTAACCAGGGTGATCACACAAGGATTGTTGTTCACTGGGCATACATTTAATCGGTCGTGTTTACGTGATTAACCAATTTTTTTGTTATTGTCATTCAATCACATGAATATCCTATAACAATAGTGGTCCATTAGTTTGCACAAAAATACCCCCAACAACCATGATTTTCAATGGACATAATCCCATACAATTCACAACACATAATCAAGGATAAATAGTAAAGTAGAAACCGAGCACACAGCTGTTCATTCTTTAAAAATCCATTTATTAACTTCAATAATGTTTGGTTTCATCCATCCCCACAGAAACGATAGCATACCCACCCCCACACGATACACAGTAATGAGAGCTGAAGGAAAAATCCTACTTGGATTGATCATTGATCAGTATTTTAACTATGTGCGCCAAGAACTGGGGATGTGAGACTTGTAGGGGAGGAACTTTAGGGACTCCATGGATGATAATGGAAGCTCCAGAATTGGCTCACCAATTTCCTTCAAAAGGGGGTTGACTCTAAATGTACAAGGAAGGAAAAAGGAGACTAGACAAGAAGAAGAAGGAAGAAATTATAGCGTGATAAAAAAATGAGATCCCATTGTTGAGGGATATAGAATTTTGAGCGGCCTCAAAGCTGAATCGTGGTTTTCCACGTGGTTGGGTTTTTACACATGATGAAATGGATTGTAATTTAATAATTCTTATCGGATAGGTGGTCGTTACATCTGTGCGTTTAAATGGTTTCCCTTAGATCGCGCAACAGGGGTAGAACTGGAAATATGTGGAAAGGGTGTGGTACGAGGAAAAGCAACACGTTTTGGTATGTTAAGGGCCGTCTGGATCTTGGGGGATTTTAGATAGTGTTTATGGGCGTTAAATGTCTTTGAAAGGGGGGTATTCAATCATTTTTACATCGAAGATACGTTGCAGATTCGGAAAAAGTCGGTAACATTAAAAAGAATGATGACTGCTCTATGAGGACACAGTTCCATCATCTTGGTGTCACCCACACGGTGCCACCGTCACAGTTCAACCTCATGGTGCAGCTGTCACGGTGTCGCCAACACAGTGCCACCTTCACGGTGCCCCCGTCATGGTGTCACCAACACGGTGCCACCGTAAGGGGCCCCCATTACGGTCTGGCCCACACGGTGCCACCCTCACGGTGCCACCCTCACGGTGCCACCTTCACGGTGTAACCTTCATGGTGCCACCTTTTCATTATGAGACCATGACCAGAGCCGCTGTTTTGGTGGAACCGTTGGATAGAACTGTGTTTTGGAAAAGTATTGGAATAACAGGGTCCGGGCTGTTACATTCCCTATGATCAACCAATTTTTATTAATCTTAAAGGGATGTTGTTATGTAGCCAAATTATCACCAAAATATTCCATGCCATAAATAAATATTATTAATATCATAATAATTTCTTATCTAGGGTGTTACCATTTATAAACATATAGATCATTGAATATTAAATTAATGTATATATTCCAAAATCATTTATTGTTGAATATAATATTATGATAAATGAATCCATGTTGCATGATCTATGTTGTACACTTTAGCATGAGAATGAAATTAATGCGATCGGTGTTCCCATAATTATATAATGATCCAGTGTACTCTATAATATTTAGTATCATCATACATCATGCTGGGAAACATAAAAAACATGATTTATTTATGAGACTTTATCCACCATGCATTCTTGGACCGTTAAACAAGACTTATGATTATGATGTAGTGTTTCCTGATGTTGGGAGATCCCATATGTTATTATTATCTTGAAAAATGATATATTTTTGGTCATGGTCTTGATTAATACTCTTTTTATTCAACATTTATGTACCCATCATCTAATATGTATCACCGTATTCCATGATTTTTACCTTACTATAAATTATAACTCATCACTTTCCAATGTGTTTTCCCTATGTTACCCTATTAAACATTAGAGACCCTGAAATTTTAGATGCATCTTTATGATTTTTCAATAATATTGGTGTATCACATGTACATGATGTGATGTAATTTTATTTACATAAGTCTCAAATACATTAGTCTTATAAATAATTTTGGTCATTTATGTGTAATTTTTTATGAATTCTTTTATTAATGTGTAATATACATTGGAGTTATTATAGTGGTTATCAGATAAAAGGATTAGTTTTTTTTGAGATTCGGTTTAAAAAATATAGATAATGTCAATGTGATTAGACTATGTATAAAAAAATACCTAAATTTAGGTATGTATATAATAATTAGTGTATCCAGAAAATACGTCCTTGACAACATGTGGATGTGGTTCTAGAACACATGTAGCAAGGGGTAACAAATCCAAAAAGGTGTTTCGGGCCCAACCCGGTGTAACATGGTACCCCAAAATTAGTCATATTATGCACCTAGTTTCAGACTTGAGGCAGATATAATTTGGAAAATTTAGATGATCATTATTATGCCTTATTTATGGAATTAATAATTCCCATAAAAATATATGTTATGAAATATATCATCAACAACATAGACATATGGTAAAAAATTCAAATGTTAATAAATAAATTTAATTCATATGTTATCCCTTATATTTTATTATATCCCCCTTTATGTGTTTAATAATGTAAAATAATCGTTCCTAATTTTCCTTTTATCGTATCTAATGTATAAAAATAAGATGAATCAAATAAAGAGTCAAAGTGATGTGAAATGTGAAGACTGCACCATCATGATTTTCAACTCGATGGGAGAAGTAAAAACAAACATTATTACATTACTCCCTCAATCGGCTTAGGTTCTAAATAGAAAGATGGAGGAAGAGATGAATAAACACCCCATTAGAAATAAAAAACATCTATTATGAAATTTTTTGTGACATTGGCCACTTTATTTCAATTTATCATCTGATCTCATAATCATAGAATAATGTATCAACAACATTAAAAAGATATTCTCCATATGTCTCTATTATGAAAATGAAAAAGATATATTAGTTTTTTATCATATGGATGGAGAAGCATATCAATGGTAGAAATTTATTAATAATACAAATGATGAGGAAAATATTAATTTGAAGTAGATGAAGGAATTTTGAAAAATGGTTTTTGATAAATTTTTTCCTCACAATCCCAATCTTAAAATTGAAAGGGATTTACGTGATCTCATTGAAAAAAGATGAAAAATCTAAGGGTATGTACAAGGAAAAAATTACAATAATTTCATGATCTGCATATTTATTATTCATTACCCAGGAATGAAAGGTTGACATCATCATTTTTGGTATAAAAACTAGTATACAAAAAACAATATAGATCTACGACATTGAACACTATATAAAAAATGCATTTTCTTCCCTCAAAGGAGAAATGATGATAAGATAATCTCATGGGTATCATGGTGATAAGAAGTAGAAATTAGAGTTTTACTCTGACAGTCCAATTTATGAATCAAATGCTGATACAATATTTCAGTATCCTAATTATAAAAGGTATTCAAGGAAACACCCAAAAAAATTTCAAAGGGGGACAACGACTGTTTTTATGCGAGGGAGGAAAGAAACCCAGCTAGTTATTTCCAATATAATAATACCATTATTTTAGTGGAGAAAATGAAATATTCAATCATCCTCATGTCATTGTTCAATGTTATAGATTGAAGAAACTATAGAGCTTTGCAAACCAATTCACTAAGACAATGTTTTCTTGAGACGCGAAACAACCTACAAGGCAGCAATTGGGAGCCTTTACCATCATAACCACAAACATAGATCAAAACAACAAAGGGGTTAATGGTATGCTAGATATTACTTCAAGGATAGTTAAAAGACATTTGATTCTAGTACTAAAAATTCTCTGATATCACGAATGTTTAACAGAATTATTCAAGAACAACCACAAAGCATGGAAGTAATGCTATCATTGAAAATAAAAAATATAAAAAGTATTAAATCAAAAGTATATAGTTCCTCTTCTATTGAAATATTTGGTCCCAAAATCCTATAGAATCATTTCATAATCCCATGGGAGAAATTTTATGCAATTCTTGTCAATGATTGGATTTACCAATATAGAGCCAATATAAATTTTAATGGGAAAGAAATCAATCTCCGTATTGTGAATTGACCCAAAATCTCTATATGTTGTAGGAGGAGAATGAATCATATTTTGCACAAACATCAAATGAATGGATATTATTTCACTATGAATAATTATATATATGTGAAATGATTTGCTTTAAAGATATAATCATATTAAATGACATTCTTTTTTAAGGAATATGCTAATGTGTTTCCTGAGGAATTACCTAGTCTTCCTCCTAGTCGAGCGGTTTCATTTCCATCGAGAATATACATGGAGTAGTGACATTTTCCAACAGTCCATATTTAATGATTATTTTGTAACATGAGTATATAATGAAAAAAATATAGTAGAATATCGATAAAGGTCTCATTCACCCATGTTCAACACCTTGGGGTGTAACAGTCATCTTCTCCGAGTAGAAGGATTGGACAATACACATTTTTATTTATTATTGGGAGATCCAAAAATATCATGATAAATATCATATATCCTACATGATGGATTTATAAAATGATTTATTGTCTATGTGGAGTAAAATACTTTTCCATGGTAGATATGTGGTTGGGATATTACTGTGTAATAGTGTTCAAGGAGTATGTACCCATGACAAATTTTCAGAAAAGGTATGGGAACTATGAGTTCATAATAATGCCATTCAGAATCACTACTTTTCCATAAATAATTATGGACACAATGAATTGTGTCTATAGATATTACATCCAAAAAAAATTTAGTTTTCATAAAAGATATTAGATTATAATCTATAAAAAAAGTGGATCTTGAGGATAATATGAGAAATGTAATAATTACATTGAAAAAGGAGAATCATTATTACTTGTATATAAAATGTGTGTTTTGGAATAAGAATGTCTCAATCATGGGGAATATCATCCCCAGAAATCATATTTAGATGGACCCTTCATTGAAATATGAAATTAATGGATGTTAGAGGAAAACATATGTGAGTAATATCTAGATTTTCCAATGATTATCTAGTTATTATTATTGATTTTGGAGAAATTCATCACGATTTTCAAAACCACTAACCAAGATAACAAAGAATGGAGTCTTGTTATATTTGGATGACGAATGTGAAGAGAGCCCCAAGACTGTGAAAAATAGTATTATCAATTAACTTGTACTCAAAGTTCCCACAGGTGGAGTGATTCTTGTTGTTATTAGTGATGCTTTGAAAAATGGCATGGATTTTTTTAATGTAAAATGTAAAATTCCACCCATAAAATCAAAGGTTATTGAAATTTCATGAATAGATGAAATCAAAACATTATCCATAAATTTATTTAGTGATCTACTCTTTAAAAATATAGATTCTATAACTCTGTGGTGAGAAGTGTGAAATATATAAGGACCACATAAGACTCATGAATATATTCAAATAGAAAGAGATAAATATTTTCCAATGAAGATGTTTAGAGATGATCAAGGAAATTGAATGAAGTATCCACTATTATCCTACTAATTTAAATAATTTGGTTGACACTATAAGTTGAAAAGATCTAGAAATTATCTCATTGATGATAATTGAGACAGATATGACCATCTTATATTTGTAAAGTATGGACTTGGGAATGATAAAGGAACAAACATCATTAATCCTTTCACAAATTATTTCTTATCCATTCCATCTAGAAATGATAAAGGATTATAATATAAATGATATGGGAATTAAAAAGAGAGTGGAAAATATAAGAAATTTAAAATCCGTATAGTTCATAGTTAATGAAAAAGGAGTGGTGATTTTTTTGTCATGGCTATGTGTACCTGAAAATCCTTTGTTAAACAATGTACTCTTGTATGATTCACATAAATTGAAATTTTCTATCCACCCAGTATGCCCAAAGGTGTATTAATATTTACAAGAACACTATGAGTGTGACAATATGAATATTGAGATCATGAAATAAACATCCAGATGTCTTCAATGTCATCAATTTAAAGATGAAAAACAAATCTCAGGGGATTATGAAATTATTTCCCATACCTATATAGAAATTGGGAAAATCATCAAGGAATTTGTTCGAGACCTTCCAAAGACATCAATATAGAAAAATTTATTAATGATTATGGTGGACCATATTAAAATTATTTTTCACTTCATTGTGATTTGAGAGGATTTCTAAATGGATCACCTTGCAGGGATATGCATCTAAGAAGTGGAGAGGCTACCTGTAATACCACTATCGATGGTATTTTATCGTTATAAAATATTCACATATATGTTCTGAAAGAGTCTCAAAAATTCAATGAACACTATGTTCAACTTCATAATATCTTATCTCCTTCAAATAGATGTCCAATTTAAGAAGTTTATCTTTAAACATGAGGAAATGTTGAGATCATTCTCAATTGACATAAAAATATAATGGGATGAACATATTCATCTGGTTTAGTTTCCTTAAAATAATATCTTCCAATATGGAATCAAAATGTCTCCCAATAAATCCTTTTAATTGAATTGGTGTGGAACACCTACAAGATGGGAAGATGTTGGGGAACAAAAACTTCAATGTCATTAAATGGTCAAGGATGTGGTTGAATATTTTGAAACCATTCTAAAACATATGAACGATCCTCAACATTGACAAATGATATACGTTGAAAATCATCGATAAGACTTATAGATTGATTTTGTATATTGTTCATTCATTTTCATTTTTTTCATTTATGAATGTGATGAGATTTTTAATAAAGGGAATGTTGAGACAATGATACATCAACCACTTTGAGAACCTTGACCACATTAAGGTAGTGGCATGTAGACTAGTTGTCCCACAAAACTATTCTCATGAACATGAGTTATTCCAAGTATAGATATTTTGGATTGACATGCCATAACTACCACATGTACTCAAACCAGAGGTGGTACTATTGTAGAGTGATCTCTATTATGAAGAGCATCTAATGAATTTATTAGATCCTAGAGAATAATTTCATAAAAATTGAACAATGTACCGTGCCAATCTGTTGAGGAAAAACGAAAAGATTGTAGAATAAATTATGTAACCAAATGAGGTGATGAAATAGAGTCACACACGTATATTTTAATTTAAGTAAAGAAATTATCCAAGATGAAATTTTGTAAGGTAGAAGATTACATCAACCCTAACAATTAAAAATAAAACCCCCCTTGAAATTTTTCTAAATTTATTTTTAAGTAATATGGTATTAGGAAACACAAATAATTAATTGGATTCATTTTATCCTATCAGATTTAATTTACCTTTAGGAATCATTATCCTCGAAAATATTGTCATGGAAAAGTTATCACATGATTACAATAAATATATTGTTTTTACAAATCCAATTGATACAATAAAATGAAGTGAATGCCTCATACAATTGGATTATACAAAATAAAAGCCATTCATTAGAAATTATCATAGAGATAGAATCTCAGGTATTTTATCTTGACCAAGATCAAGATGATATCCAACAATATAAGCATTATTGAGGTCGTTTACGAGAGATGTTCAAGATCATTGAATTCACGGCCCATACCATGCTCATCAGGTCACATCATAAAAGTCCCACAAGCTAGAATCATATCCTTAGTGAATATTATGCGTTATTAAATGGATATGTATCAAGAACCTAGAAATATTATTATGTACATTTTTTATATAATTAATTAATAAATTTTAATTATATTATTATTAAATCATTATCTTTTAATTTTTCTTCACTAAATCACAAATAGTATTTTTTCTTTGTTAATATTCAAATTAATTTAATGAATTTATTTGGATTAATTAATGTATTTTTAAAATAAAAAATATTTTAATAAAAATATTTATTGATTAATTTTTATTGAATATAAATGATAACATTTTTTCTATGATTTCAAATGTAATATTTATATGTGTTCAAAAATCTTTATCAATAAAGAATCCGAGTATTTTTTATAAATGTAAATTTTATTTTGAAAGTGAATGTTAGAATATTTTTTACATTATTAAATAAAATTAAAACATTATTTTTGGAATCATAATGTCAAAATTAACCATTGGTGAATTAGTGATAAATTTCCAAGGTAACCAAATTGTTATATAAAATTATAATACCATTTAAATATAGTTATTATATTATGACATCATAATGACCTAAAAGTGATATAATAAATATTATAAAGGGTATATATGGAGAAATATATGTTTTGCCCTTAAAATTTATTTATATTAAGTTTATTTTACTTATTTTATATTTCCATTATGAATCCTTTCAAACATGTAATATAATTCTTGGTTTTAATATTCATTATTTTAGAGAATGGCTAACCTAAACATAATAAGAGAAATTATTTTCTTAAATATGGAACTTATCAAAATTATATAATGAATATAACTCCCATTTGTCAGAAACCATGGAAAATACCAGTGGAATGACTGTGAATTTGGTAATTTTATTTTGTCAAGTCCAAAACATAAATAATAAATAAATCCCTAAATTCTACTATATAAACCCAAAAATCTCTCATTTAACACTGTTAACAGTCCTTTTAGAACATCCATACGCAATAATACACTATCTATATTCCTCATAAGGTTCCTCATGCTCTCAATAATCCCAATAAAATTATATCGATTCAAACACTCATGTAATGGATTTCTCACTTCTCATTTTCATTCAAGGAATTATTTATTTTATATCTCATAAAATCCATTTACTTAAGTTGGGATATGTTCTTTAATATTACCATTACTATTTGTTTAATTAATAAATGATGATATCCCCTATTAATATCATTAATTCCCAAATATGCCATTACGTACACACATTTTCATGCAAAAATATTATAAGATTTCATTCATAATTCATGTTTATTCACTGTAACGTTCCATCCTAGAACTAAAAATGTTGGAATTTGTTTTTACATGTACCTATTAAATAAAATTTGAAATATATTTTTTGATAGACCCTAGTATCTCCCATCAACACATATTTATGAATTTTTATGTCACGTCGTTATGTATTCGAAATATCATCATGATTTTCCATGCCAAATTTTTGTTAGTGAATACCATACCCATTTCATATCAAGGGTGTTAAAGAATGTACACATATTCTTATTTTACATAGTATATGCCAATATCTATTCCACACTATGTGATTTTTGAATAAAATAAGATGAAAAATGAATCTATGTTGTATGATCTATTTGGCACACATAAAAATTAAAATGAAATGAATGTGATGGGTGAGAACAAAACTATATTTCACTCCATTGCATTCGGTATTTTTTAGTATCATGATACATCATGTTGGGAGAGGGTTTGAACTAGATTACATTTTGGGAATTTTTTCACCATGATTTATTGTAGGTTTATCCTTGACCTATGATTATGATGATGTGTTTTCATTAGCTTCAAAATTTCCTGTATAATGATTATCATGTTATATTATTACTAATTTTTCATGTTCGTGATTCATACTATTTTTATTCCCCATTTATGTTCCTATTTTCAACAATGTATCACCTTATGTAATTTTTTTCCATTACCTATATTTATAGCTCATCCATTTCTTTTGATTCTATTTAGGTTACCAAGTGTAGCTTTAATGTAATTGTATTTTCATAATCAGGTTTTGGACGATTTCAATAATGTTATCGGTATTATTTTCAAGATGATATTATATGTAACTAATTACTAAAGATTCTAGAATTATAATTCGTTCCAATGTTAGTATTTTTAGTATAATATAATAAATAATTAACAAAATATTAATGATGATTAGTTTTATTATATTCCACCATATAAAATTTTAAGTCCCTTATATGGTTATCAGTATAGATAATTTTCTATATCTGAGGAGCATTTAAATTTTAATAGATTTCATGAACCATTATTTTTATCAATTTCTCATGATTTGGTCCAAATATATTTTATTCCCCCGCATCATCCCAATGAGTTTGAGTTCTACATTAGTTCCCATATAATGCTCATATGAATCCATTTTAATAGTATAGTGTAATTGATTAATATATGAAATCTCAGCCTATGGAATATTACGATCACATACCCATTAAATTAAATTGAGAGGTGTATTATAATTTTCTCCTATAATAGAATAGTTTTTTACGTTATCCATTATATTTTTGGTGATAAACCATGATGAAATTCAATTTAGTACTAAAAATATTGATTAATTTTCTATAATTTAGATTTGAACCATGGATCAGTGTTAGAGATGATGAAAAGTAACTCCACATGAATCCCCACCACATATTTCAAATTGAACATGGAATGTCTTTTAAGATATAAATATTCTTGAGCAGATTTTATGTGGCCAGCCATAGTGAGTAGATCTACCAAAACCCATATTCCACTATTTTGGTAAAGTTTTTGGGAGACTGGTGAAAAAATCTTTGATAACATTTCTCCATTTCCTCATGTGTATATGAAAGGGCTAAATCATTACTTTGGACTTCTGTATATTTTCATTAACTTTTTCACATTCCATACAATATGAGATATAATCTGCAATCGTCATCTTCATTTATTCCCACAAAATGTGTTCAGAATGATCATCACACATCTTGAAAAATCATGGATATATAGTGAATGGGAGGCTATTTTATTTATCCAATATCCCTTTCCTTTTCATAGGTGATAAGTTAAAATAACCTAATTCCAAACCAAATCACACCATCGTCATTGATTTAAAAATAATTTAGCTTTATTTACATTACTTATTTCTTCTTGTTTTGTATCTCTAAAAAGTAAATTTGTGCCTAATTGATCATATCATAGATAAATGGTTGAGAAATATTATAGAAATGGTATGAATTATTCCCCTATATTATTATATCAAGAACCACCATTCCCATATCAATGAATATATGGTATATCTAAACCCATATCATAAATTGCGTATCCTTATCTTTATTACTAAGAGAATTATCTACTATTTTTACATTTACAATATAATAGTGTGTTGAGAAATATTTTTCATCAATTAACACTAACAATATTACTTGATGTGTTTTGATCTCCAAAATTATGAATAGTCACTCTAGGAACTTTTGATAAATATATATAATATATTTTACTATAGAGATAGTTCCATCAAATATTCAGTGTGAAGATGATAACTGGTAACTCAAACAAATGAATCTGGAATTTTTCTCTATTGATCATCAATTGTCGTGAAGTATAGGTTATCAATTTAACCATAAGAATGACTATTCAACCTAAGTTTTTCTTTGAAGAATAGATATATTAAAAAATCATTCTTCACATTTTGGTAGTATGAGTACAAATACAATGATTACTACCTTATTTAGCTCCTTAAATGTTTCATTATATTCTTTTATGATAGAATATATGACTAGTGTTTTTGTTATCTTGGTTATCAAACAAGACAATCATAATAGACATTCAAAAATGTATGTAGTACTATGATCAACCTAAAAAATAATATATTTCCATGACCCTAGTGTGTATTTTCCATTACACAATTTCCTTTTTATTTGAACATTTCATATAAATTCTCACCCTTGTGATCATGTTACCTAATAATATGGCTTTCTTCATCCAAAATTCACAATTGATAAACTTATCTAATATTATCACCTAAAATAATTTCACTTCTAAAATCCATATATATTTATCCTCTTCCTCGTTAATTTGTATGCAAATGAGAATATCATAAATAAACACTTCCAAAAAAATTCATGTTAGTCTATAAACACAATAGTAATAAAATACTTGAATATATTAGGGGAATTAGAATGTATGAAGGGAATCACATTGAAATCCTTATACACATTCCATATAGAAAAATTATAATTATGAATTTATTTTATCATCACCATTAGTTGATGAGATCAACAATGATAATCCATAATTTGGGAGTATCAGCCACATAATAGTATCTCTAACAAGTCATAAATCATTATAAGATGATAACTTTTCTATATGGGGATATTCATGAGATCATGTTAATCAATACAAGTTTACATTGATCCATACATTTTTTTTCAATGGGTACTTGTGCAGTCCAAGGTGTTTCATTAGAACGTACAACTATTTTCCAAAATTCCCTTACAAATTCTTCCTTAATTATTTTTGTTCAATCATGTACATCATGTAGGGTAATTTTGAATATATTATTCGATATAGGTATAATATATATATGGAACTCTTCCTCATTATCTAGGATAATTTTGGGTAACTCTTCAAGAAATACTTCTATATATTCCCCAAAAATTAAAATTTCATACATGTTGACACCTTCCATTCACTCAACAATTTGTATGAGGTATTCTTATTCACATTGTTCCAAACCTCACAATGTTAATGGGTTTTAAAATTTATATTCAGGATCATTTGTGAATTTTTAGATGAGAGTAAAATGGTTCTAAATATGAATATAATTTACATTCCATGATAGTGGATGTGTTCTATATATAATAAATCTAATCTATGTTGTTGGAACTGTAAAAATGAGTCCAATAATGAACCAAAAACCATATAACCTGATCAAAATTAATATTTTAATAAATTGGATTCTATTTTTCTAGTATTATATCCCAAAAAAAAATAATAAATTAGATGTTAGGGTTATTTGATGTTTGACTTCTAAAAAAACCAATCCAGGGAAATTTTGTGACAATGTATGGAATTTTATGCCAGATTCCAAAAGTATATGCAACCACTTTGTTTCCATGCATAATAGTGTCTGGAAAATTGTAATGATAGATTAGTTAGAGTTACCTCAGTGTGAATGTGTATCCGAGTGACATGTTAAAAAGAAATAAGTATTTTCGAAACGAATAATCTCATGCATGAAACCCCCATCAGGAATTAAATACACTCACCAAATACGATGACAATCCATCCCTTATGGACACTACCACCCTAAAAATGGAATGATTAGAATTGAAAATTACTTCCATTATTTAAATATTATTATCCATCAATATAGAATATACATTTACATTGATGATGAACCCCTTCTTCTGCAAGGTGATACAGATGTCAAACATCCTCTCTGCAATGCATAAGTCTTATCATTCACAATATCTTGAAAACATGGATCGCTCATGGTAGAGAACATTCACGATAGGATCCCTTTGGTTACAACACTATGTGAGACAAAAATTGTGTAATCCTCACCCATATTCATTTAACCATGTTGGGTGGGCATAAGGAATCCTCTTGCATGTGGCCCATGACCTTGCTCACAATGAATCATTGTCACAACCCATCATGTGCGCAACCCATCTTTATCGCATCCCATATTTCATTAAACATAAATTTATCAACACATATATTTCACATAGGCCATCTTCTTCCTAGAAAAAATTACACTAAAGAGTGTTCAATCATATTCCCACTAGTTCATAAAGAATTGAATGCTCCCTCACACCCCTCCTCAAGATCACTTTTGGGTTCTAGTACTTCTCCTTTGACCTAGAATCAATAATGTTTTCACTATTCCCAAAAAAATGGATAGTCCCTCCATGAAATTTTTGTTTAGGATTTATGAGATATTCACTTTCCCATTTACATGGCACATACATCCACCCCATACAACACTCTGATTCAAGATACACCTCTACTCCACCTGATATTCCTTTTATCGACCTAATCCTTTCCCCCTTTCATGTGTCGTGTGATTATATTATCTTCTATAGTTCCCATTGTATGTTTAGTCTATCTATTCCTTATGAAACCCCTAAAACATCAACACGTGGCTCTTATAACAGGTTGTGCCAGAAAGGGTCCCGCTTTTGTCTGTCCTACAACATCCATTACTAGGTTTCTTCCATCAAATAGTCCTCAATACACTAATTTAAAAAATATAATAACCTATAATTCATGAATAATATTCCTTATGCATAATGTGTAATATTCCTGATGTAATGATCATGAAAAGATATTCGTTAGTCCTCAATACAAGAATTCAATCAATAGTATATCCTATATAAAAAATATTGGATTATTCACATGAGACAAAGGAGATGACTTATCCATGAATAATAATATCTCAAATTACATGATCATTAGATGACCACAAAACATCAACCATCAACCTCCCCAATAGGTGTATGCCCCTACCTAATTCCTCGATCCAACAACAAGTTAAGAATCCCTCTGAATCGAAACACAGAACATGAATGGGAATCCCTAGATCGCATTACACACATGTAAACATACTACTCTTGAGTATCCCCCATGGGATTCCATTATTGGTTCAATCCACATTAATAATCATCAACCCATAAAGAAATATTGATTCCCTTGTAACATGACATGTGCAAGAAATAATGGGAAGCTTATTGCATAAGCCCCACATAATACAACCATTCAAATGATATGAATGTTTAATTGTACTTCATTAAATGAACATGGGATTTATTTGAGAACTAACATTTGGAAAAAAATTGAATTGTCTTTTTAATAATCCGAAACTATACTCACCCAAAGGGAATCCCTCCTAAAGTATTCCCTAACCATGTGCTCCACATCCATGGGCCTTCTTCTCAATTCTAATCAACAACTCTATTTTTTGAACTATTTGTTATTTGACTCCTAGAAAATTGAGATATGTAGGAATCATCATCTATGAATTCAACCATCACCCTAAAACTCAATAAAATCTATACAATCCAAGAAATTTATCTAAAACAATCCGGATTTTACCAGTGATATTATATCCTGGTGAGATCATTCCATCCACTAGGGTTGCTCCTATTTGTAAGCATCATGAACATCATTTATGCTCCTTGTATCACTCAGGTATCTCCCATGGGTAATCATCATACAATCCAACCAATATAACTTTTCTATTTATGGGAATATTAAATTCATAATCCATGTACCATCCATCAAACTATGTGTAATTCAAAACCTATCTTCCAAGAAGGGTATGTTGGAGGACACTCTTAGGTTTAATCCTGACCATCATTAATCCTCAGTGACCCCCTATCAAGGGTGCACCTACATGATCTACCTCTAATGGGAGTCCAAATAAAAAATATATATACGATGTTAAAACACATATATACATATATGTTGAATTATGATACATCCATCATTACAATATTCAGGTACTTATTCATGTCGATGAACAAACATGACTACCCCAATGGGGTGTGAAAATCATCTATCTCTATAATAAGCTAAATCATGTATCTACCTGTATTAGGAGTTTTAATCCCTATATCTGTAAATCTTTTAGGTATTACCTCCTAAAGAAGTACCTCTGTGATCGACCTCTATGAGGAGTAAGAATCATCCATCTCTATAGGAAGTTAATCCCAATATCATCCTCTATGGGGATTTCTAATCTACCCATTTTTAAAACTTCATGGTAGTCCTCTTTAGGGATTCAATTCCTTGATATTACTCCATGGAGAATCCAAATCATCCAACACTATAGGATTCTAAATCCATAGACCCCTTATATAGGGCATTTTGTTTCATACATCAATGAAACATTTATGAACTTCCTCACAGGGACATACCTCCATGATCCACCTCTATGGGGCATCTCGATCATCTGTCCCTATAGGAAATTAAACACAAGATTAGACTCCATGTGCAATTAAATTACATCATTCCAAAAACCATTCAGGTGATCTGTCATAGGGATGTTCATCCATTATGATCCTCTAATGTGTACTATGATCAGCCTAATATTCTCCTACCAATGATGTTAAACTCTCAACTTGTTGCATATTGATACCTCTTTCTAAACTTGATATTTTTGATGTGATCAAATTAGTTGATGTACACTAATGACGTCATCTACCTCGTACTAAGAATATGATTTTTGAGGTCAATTCCATTGATGTTATACCAATGGAATTATATACCTCATGAATGATATGGGTTGCATTGTGTTTCAACCCTGATTATGCCTCTATGAGATCCCCTCCCCAGAGGAAGAATACATGCAACCAATGGTCCCACCATCCAGATATTCCATTGATTCCCAATATTACTACTCTTCTGACTAAATGATGTTTCCTTTTCAAGACCCATTTGAATGTGTGGGGAAAAAGTAGTGTAAGTAACTACTATCAACAAAGATATGGCATCATGAATGAGTTATACGAACAGAAATTATGGTTTGAGGGACACCCATCCTAGAAGATAAATTTTAAGGAGGAATCAATTGAAGGGGAAAATGACATTTTATCCTCCAAATTCAATCATGGAGACAACATAAAAATTCATGTTCATGAGGTCCACCCACATTAAAAAATTGGAAATGTGGGGAAATAAGTATGAGTCACCCTGATGTTGTGTGCCCTAACTGTGAAAAATAGTAAAAAAAATAGTAAACCAGACATGAACCTCATCTCCTTCAACTGTGAGATGATAGAGAAAGTTGTAAAATTTGAGGAATCACCCATCTGAATCCTCCCTCTATTATATAAAAGATGATGATTAACATTGGGAGTGTGAATACTTAGGGGAAACATCTCTATAAAAACATCATCTCCATCATGGGTAGTATATGGGGAAACCACCCTATACTCTATTGGCTCCTCATAGACACTGACTCTATCATCATCCACATAACGAGAAACCATCCTCTTCTCCATATTCTCGTCTATAAAATTTCTTCCCTATAGGTATGTCTTGGTTGAAACAACCCCATGAATCAATCAACTCCTCTATAATATAGCCACCATGATGGTTATCATAGGGGGAATCCAAGTCTGACGCTATAATCTCCTCCTCGACACCACGACCAGCATGTTCCACGTAGGGGGAAACCACCCCATGACTCCCTAATTTTTTCACTGATGTTGCTTCCCTAAGGGGTTTTATAGTGGAAAACAACCCCAACCCCATTGGCTCCCCATTGTAACTATCAACTCTTGGTTTATGCAGGGTGCAACAATCCCCCAACTCCATCGGCTCCTCACTGACTCTACCACCCTCTTAGGATGCATTAGGGGAAACTGACCCATCACTCCATCCTCTCCTCATCAACACCACCTCCCTTATATTCTCCAAAGGGTGAATACACTCCTAACTCAATCATATCCTTGTTGACTCACTAACCATCCTGAATAGATCTCCACCATGATTCAATTATAAACCATTTCAAAGGTTCATTCTAAATTGCTATTGATTTCATATAGGTCCCTCCAATTTCCACAATCATCCATTACAAAGGTCCTCCATACATATACATCTATGTAATAGAGGTACTCTATGTTTAATTGATATTAAATTACATAGTCCCTCCTCTCAATTTTATTAATAGAATATATTCCTTCCATATCACCATCATCAGCCCTTCAGAGGTCCTCCATGTGCTTCTATCTACAACACATAGGTCCTCTACATCCCCATTTTATCCATTTTGGTGTTCATCCAATCACTTAAATCAATGGTATGGATGTCCTCCCCATTTCCATCATCATCGATAGAAGAGGACCTCTAGGCAAAACTATATGTGGAACAACGGTCATCCTAATCACCACCATCATTCATTGTAGATGTCCTCCCTACACTAATATTAATGTAAAAGAGGTACTCCTCATCACCAATATAAGAAATTGTAGTTCCCCTCCCTGAACCATCTTCAATGTCATGGAGGTCCTCCCTATCACTACCAAATACAATTATATATGTCTTCCCTACACTATTAGAAATTGTATGAAGGTCCTCTCATTCACCACCACTTGTCATTGAGAAGGTACTCCATAAACCACCATAAATGGAATTGAGTTCCCCTTCATCGCCACTAGTATCCATTGTCGAGGTACTCACACAACTTGCATAAATGGAAAAGGGTCATCTCGTGAACCAATGTTGGACATTGTGAATGTCCTCCCCTCATTTACATCAATGTCACAGAAGTCATCCCACATCACCTATGTCAGCTATTGAAGAGGTTCCTCACACACTTCCTTCAATGGGATGGAGGTCCTCCCCATTCCCATAATTTTATAGTATTGAGTTCCTCCCCCTAGATCCATCAACATTCATGGAGATCTTCATATTCACCATCACCAGTCTATGGGGAGGTCCTCCCGACACCATAACTATCTAGGAAGTTGGACTTCCTCATTACATCAACAACCATTAGTGATGTACTCTCAATTAATGTAATAAATTCGGTCATAGAGGTCCCCCAGTTCTAAATTCATGAACTTAAATGACTAACAAACACTAGTGGAAGTTCTATCATATCACTGTATTTATTAAAAAAAATTGAGAGATATCATTATAGGCTTCCATGCCTTCCATGATTAATTTTATCAGTAAATTTATGATCCATTAATACAAGAGTGTAAGGCTTCATCTCCCCATAAAAGCAATGTTCTGGGCTTCCATGAATTTTTTGATCTATTTCCTCATAAATCCCATAGTATAGAATTTCATTCCTCCTAGAATATAATGATGAACCAAACCAATTTTCCAAGATTCCACCTCTTCGGAGAACCAACAACCCCTTCAAACTGTCATTCTAGGATTCTGATCCTTTAGGTATCCATTTTCTCACCGATTTAATGATCCATGACTCAAATACTTCAGGGCCCTATCACCCAGTCAATCTGACATTTCTGTTTTCCACGCCCCTTGGGATTGATTAAAATATCTATATGAAACTACAAGATTCCCAACCTCTATGGATCTATCACCCCATCAATGTGATGTTCTAGTCTTCCACACCTTCAATAATCTATCTCCCAATCTAACCAATTCTCTTGACTCCACTCTCATTGGGCTCCATCGCCTCATCGTTACGACGTTCCAGGATTCCTTGGCATCAGGTCTCCACCCCCCATAAAGTTGAAATCCTAGTACTCTATGCCTCTAGTGCTCCATCACCCCCTAAAACAATCTATTATCCCTAGTCCATTCGATCTTGATCCAAAATACTAGATTCCCTTCCCACATTGGCATATACTCTCCCTACTATTTTTTCCCAAAAACCACTTAAGTGCCCCCTATGATCATAACACCAACGCATGCAATATTCCCTACGACACATCTCATCTCACACATAAATACCATATTCTCATACACAGGAAGAATCTTAGGTAAATTTCATATGTAGATTCCCCCATAAATCTTATAGAATGAAAAGCATCAAGAATGAATTAAAGGTGACTATACCCTTCCAAATTAATCCTTTAAATTGAACATACTAGTTTCACGATGTTATACTACACAACCACCATAGTCTTGAGAATACGATTTTAAAATTTTGGAAAAAAACATAATCACATGACGACTGATTGAATGATATTTTGGTCAAACATATCTTACCTAATACAACAACAACCATGGTCAAAGCTATATGACCATAAATGAAATCCACTGCTCATCCAAATCACATGATTTTAAATTGTATGAAGATATATCCTTATAATATAAAATTAAATTATGATTCTATCATCCTCATTACACAACGTTAAATAGTAGCCTTACTGTAGGTGGAGATCAGATGATTCCTCATATTCTACTCTTGAGATGAATCCACATCACCATTTCATCATGTAAAAATAGACAATTCCATGAACTCCCATATGAGAGAGGACACTATATTTGGTTCTTTTCCACTATCATTCCAAATTCAAGAACTACATCAGGTCCCACTTCATGGAGAAGGGGTTCTACTCCATCTATTCGATATGCCTCATTGACATTCTCAAATTTACTATTACATTGAACCTATAGTGTTGGAATCTACATTAAAAATATTGTAATCCATTTACATGATATTTGAATCACATTTTAGATCCTCATACTCATACATGTCAAAATGGACCACTGATGGTTTTTCCACTTACCAAAATAGATTTCCTACCATCTTTGGTCAACACCATAGATTCATTGGAAATCCTTTATAGATTGTCCCATGATTCAATAATGTTTATTTTTTCCCCCTTACTAGCTTATCCACATCCAATGTTACATGATATGGATGCCACATTTAGAATATGGTAACATTTGTCCTCCATAATCATGCCAACCTCATTGTTTTCTAGGTATTGGCCATCATAATTCACAGTTCCACCTCCTTCTATTTTGGTGGAACTCCATAAACCTTTGAGATAACCCTTTGATGATCTAGGTTAGTGGGGTAAATAAATTAGTTTCATTGGTACATTCTTTATGTGACATATCCGTTCACCCAGTGTGTTCTTCTACATGTCCAAGAAATCACCTTACCACTTATAGTTTCTCACACTAAGAATATATCACATGGGATTAGGAGTCTTGATTGGATGTGTACCCATATAGTCGAGGTACATAATGACAAAAAACATAATATATAAACATAAAATATTATCATGGTTCCAAACTCTATATCATTAAACTATGTGCCATTGGTCAAGGAAACATGACCTTATTTATTATACAAAACTGATTTCCTTTATCCAGTCTTCTATTTTGGGCCTTCATCCCCTCCTTGGGAACCCAATCCTTGAGTAAAGGTATAATACCACTTCCAAATGTTCCCCATTGATATGTCCAAATATCTTATGGTGTGAATCATTGAGTGTTTGTTTCTATAGGGACACTCCCCAATCCATCTCCACACTTTGACACTTCGTTGTTTAGGATTACCATAACATTTTAAGTCATTAGTGCCATCATGAAAATGGTTCATGGCCAAAATGGCATACCAACAATCGTGGGAAACCCCCTGAATGAATATTTTTTAAATAACATAAAATCCTTGGTTTAAAACAATGTTAGATGTCAATTGTAAATTTTCTCTACCAATCTCAGGCTGGTGATGTTGTGGACTTGTATTTCTATAATTGTCAATAGTGGTACATGCTGCTCAATTTACCATTTCATTAACCAGATATATATATTATTGTCTTACATGTCTTCCAACACCGTATCTTTTAGTAGAACTAGAAAACCAATAGTGTTTCCCCTTCATGCATCTCTGCACATAATGTGGGAATGTTAGTGTCATTGATATTTTTTCAACCAAAAATATCTTTCCCTTGATGTGTTAATCCATGTGATAGGTAAATCCTCAAACCAATCCCTAATTACCACATAGATAATGTTTTATGTGGGATTGCGTGTCTTGGTAGTGTTTCTACCCATATAGAGGAGCTTCACAAAATCAGGGGTCCAAAATCAATGACAGTAAATGAAGTGTTCATTTCCAATGTGCATGATATTAAACATTGTACTTGGCATAAACACCCTGACGTTAAACTATGATACTCAATGGTCTAATATTTAATTCCTTAAATTAAAATCTATCACAAGGTCCATGCATCTTGACATTGAACTTTTTTAAAAAAGGTATGAGATCCATGACTTTAAATACGGAATAATAGTCTGATCATAATTAATTTATACTATGTGAGATCCTTCATGAGAATGTGTGGTGTGGTATCGGGCCCTCTATGTCCTCCTTCTTAGAGACTGAACTCCATCACTATAAACTGAGAGTATGAGTCCCAAAATATGACATTAAACAGTGCTTGAGTATCCTCTGTTGTGTATTGTGTTACACGAGTCTCTTCGGACCTCATACATGTAGGGTTACTCCTTTCATGCCCCCCATATATCTTTGGGTTGATATGATCTCCCATAGGACTCAACTTTTAAATGTTAAACTAATAGAAAACTTAGGGTCTAGGATCTTTGACTAGAAAAAAATTCCATGTTTCAAGAATATTAGAACAATCATATAGCCAGGTCAATGATCAACGTCCTTAAAATAGAATTTCAAGACCATAAATCATGAGATTAAACTATACACCGGTCATTATTGGGATAATATGGTGAGTCACATGTCTATTTATCTTTATTTACATTTTTTTGTACCTATCAAATCATTCAAATGACTCTAGAAACACCTCTCGCCCTAGTGTCTTTATTTCATTCTGATAAATTAAATTACAATTGTCATCCTTGATGTAGTAATATAAACTACATAGAAACTAGTGTTCTTACCAAAAGACATTAAAACGAAAGGATCAGTCCCATTAGTTAACCATAAACTGTGAAAATATCATTCATACCATAAAATGATTAACTGTATAGAATCCATGTCCTAGATTTAGAATAGTAAACCATGTAACCATTATTGTTCTGGTAACACTATAATAAATTTTATAACACCATGAAATTAACAATATAGGGGATTACTCCCTTGGCACATCTCATATACCATGAAATACTCAAGAACTACATACCTCATTATTTGTATCTAAAAAGATACATATCAAAACCAAGATATTCCATCCTAATCCATCCTCTCACAAAAATAGTACTAAAAAATCATCCCTCGCAATGTATGGGTTCATCCTACGCCATAATATTACCAGAAAAAACATTGTGTGGATTGGTTCCTTCTCTTTCTGGAACCATTATGACCCATGTATCATAATTCATTTGTACATCTGTGATGATACTTCATCACATCATGTTACCCTCAACCAAGTCACAAAGTTATAAACTATTAACCTAGTTCAGGAATCACAATGTTAAACAATATGGAAGAGTCCTTAAGAATGTGTATGTGGTGAACATGCATCATTTCAAATCATCCCAATAAGGTTTTTTATCACACCATGTTACAAATTTCCAATTTGAAGCGATCATTCAATTTGTTAATAATTATAACCCAAAACTAATATCCACCTATTTTTTTGGCAATATTACATTAAAATATTGACAACAATACATAATATATAATATTAATCTATGATAACATATCCAAGAATCATGAAATTAAACTATATAAACGTTTTCCCTAGGATGTTTTAGGTGGTTTTTGGCCTCATTGGTCTCCATTCAGGTTAGGCTAGTCCAGAAACTGTACTACACATTCCAATTTGAGACATTCCCACCATCATGATCTAAACACAATGACCATAAACTAAAATCATCTCAACAAGTATCACAACATTACTCTATGTGTAGGGTTTTATGGGAATGTGTAATGTGGAATTGGGCCTCCCTGCCCCTCATTCACATCCAGT
This sequence comes from Viscum album, assembly GCA_963277665.1. Taxonomy (NCBI): domain Eukaryota; kingdom Viridiplantae; phylum Streptophyta; class Magnoliopsida; order Santalales; family Viscaceae; genus Viscum; species Viscum album. The sequence continues at coordinate 1,386,252,852 of OY728126.1, read as the reverse complement.
CCATCACACCACTACACCACCTTAACCATTTCGAGAAGTCCCTCCCAAATATTAAAAACTCCATGACAATAATATGATATCCCAATGTCCTGAAACAAGACCATCAACTATTTGTAGAAGGGTAAAGTGATTATAAATTATTTACATCCCCAATAGACCTAATTGTATTAGTTTATACTACATAACATACAATCTTTAGTTCACAACACTAAACTATGATTCAACCCCAAAAATAATCAAGATTACTCCTACAAGTAGATTATTTTTACCCCATTTTATATTGGGATCCATCATACTATATGTGTGGGGTGGTAAAAATATTTTACCCAATGATCCGAACATGGGAGTCCCCAAGATAACTGAGGATGCCACGTATTTTCTCGTCTGTGAGGGTATCTCCCTACCGATTTGGGTTTCTTACCACCCGATGTTATATAACATTGTGTAACTGATTCTCATCCTTAAGGGTTACATACATAGTGATTCCTAGTCATCTCCTCTATGGTTTCATCAAGAAATTTATTAAATCCATCATCCCCATTGCCCCATTATTTGTGCAAGAATTAATACCATAAACTAGTATGTATGGTCCATGATGTACGACCATAATGAATTTGAAAAATATGGGTTTCAATAAACGTTTCTAATAAATCGGATTGGGTTACCTAAATGCATTATGGAATGGAACCTAGAATGTTCAATTCCACATGAATATTTACACATATTATTTCCATGTTTTGAGACTTTATCGTTTGGTATTTACATTATATTTCAAATCTATATGGCCCATTAATGGTGATGGTATCAAGCATGTTTTTCTCACCTCCCATTCTAGGAAAATGTGATAAAGGATCTCTCGTAGATAAATGTTGATCCTTTTTTTAAATCTTGGTCAATAGTTGATCTTGAATTTCCTCACCTGATTCATGACTAGTATAGTTGTGGACCATGTGTTTCAAACATCATAAATAATTGATCACAACTCACCAGTCGGACCTATATTTAGGAATTTAAAGAATTCATTACCTCATTTCCACCTACCTATATCATGGTGATGTTTCAACACCCATGAACTCCCACTTTCATGCATTTTCACATGTTGAGTGAGTAGGAATGTATCAATATAGATTTATAAAATATATATATCTTCACCCCTATCTTGAACTCTCAGGTTTTAGGGAAACCCCATAACAACTCATTTATTCCCATAACAAGCATATCTTGCATGGTATTTAGAGTTTTGTATGGGTGTATACCTATGTGATTGATTTCACAAAAGAGATCCTTGGTCCAAGAATTATGGCTGTAAATTTTGTGAATAATTTTCAATACTTATGACTTAGTATATGTATATTGTTATACTAAACATGACCATATAATATAGGTGACCCACCCATTATTTGTTTCTCATTGAAGTGACTCTTGTCATGATACCCTTATCTCCACCAACAATCATGGTTTGATTGATAAATTTCTTCTTAGTTTTATTCATCGTCATTATAGGATTCTAAAATACAACTTTATCTCATGCAATGAACATCAGATACCCTATTGATCAGACATGATGAAGAAATATTTTGTGTCCTATCACATATTAAATAAAACAATCAACCACCCAGTAAAATGATGTTAAACTGTGAGATGATTCTTGATCACATGATATTAAACTATTCAATGCCTCTTCAATACTAATTGATGTTAAAATTCATGTCCATTTTCCTCATCGTATGACATAAAATAGAGTATTTATCTTCATTCTTTTTTATGTGAAAATTTCCTATCATTTTTTGTCTTTTCCTGAGACACATTCACTCGATGAAGTTCATCTACCTCATCGATAATGGTCATCCAACTGTCACTCATCATCTGAGATGACAGTCATCCATTATGTTGAGTATGAAAATTGTATAGACTATTATGTTTAAATCAATTTTCTATACGATATAATGGAATTATTAAATTAGTGTTTGAATCCATTATAACATTCTATCACACCATTCCCATGTTTTTTATGCCCCAAAATTTCAACATCATTCTCTTCCATGAAAAAAGGGGCCCCCTAAAGATTTGTTCTCGATCAATATTGGATCAACTAATTCATTGAGACAACATCCTGTAAAAAATAAGATGAAAATATGATAATGGTTCTATGATTCAATCATGGTCATTAGAGGACAATCATTTTTTTGTCCGCATTCTAGGATAATTGTATCAATTCTATGTTTCTAACATGGTCATTAGTGTTTTTATATCTCAATGACACACCCATTGTGTTTCATACATCATGAATTGTGATTGAAACACCCCATTTCATTTTATTTGGGTAGAATTATATGCATGTGGAGTTATCCCATTCACGTACTAGAGAATTCTAGAAAAGCAAGTCGTCTGTGATGAATTCAACATTCCCACAATGGAGTTCATATTAAAGACAATACCAATGGTGATATATGTTCAATTACAATCCCAAAAAATATTCTATTATTTGGAAATTTCATAAAATTGAATGATATTCTAATTTATCTACACTCCCGCAATGACAATGACTCAAAAGTGTTAAGATATTAAGTTTGTAGTTTCATAAATTCGATCAATATAAAGTGAGTCCTAATGTATTTTTCCCTTAGAAATTTCCTAAAATCCTGATCTGATATGACTTCTTCATCCTAATTGGAGCCTATAATGAGGGGGGGGGGGGGGTGGAATGGTATTCACTAAAAAAACTGAACAATGAATTTTCCAAACAACATGTAACCATATCGGAAAGCATGTCTTGTTCCTTGTGTTTTGATTTGATTGGTTGTATATCCCAGACATAGTTATCGATCAGAAATTACATCCATTGTAAATAAGAACGCTGAAATTGGTAATCAAGGGGAATTATTTGTAAATTTATTGAAATTATCATATGATTACCAAAGATGTGTAAAATAACAAATCATTCATTCATATAGGATGAGAAATAATGGTGATGAGGGTTTCTTCAGAGTCCCCCATTCCAAATTAATGCCCAAATCCCATGCACAAAAGAATGAACCCTTACATGTTTGAATGAAATCTTTCATGAAATCCCCATCTTGAAATCCTCATGTGATCCAAATACAATTTCAAACCATACATTCTCTACATGACTATTAGGGAAAAAGAAGGAGCTACCTACGAATTGAATCTTTTGTTCTATCAAAAAATACTTCATCTATATATTTAGGGACACACCTTTTTTTAAGGGGATATGGAGGTAGGAATACCTCTTCGAAGCAGAAAATAATGATATTTCACTACATTATAAAGGAATGGAACCATCAATATTGATATCATGCATGATAGGTTCCCTATGAGTCCTCCCATTATTGTGCCCATATTTCGGTAATCCTCTCCCATCTTCCTTCAACACATGGCTGGTTTTCACAAATACACTTGTTCTGTGAATGAATGACCTTGAACACAATACATATTGGGTGAATCACTTATTAAACATAGAACATATAAATCAAGAAAATAATGTTTTTATCCAATATTTTATTCAACCCATCATCTATACAAACATTCTTATGCACAACACAACTCAGACCCAACAATTTTCATACATGCACCCACTACTCTAGACAGTGAGTTATGCACTCGGTTCCCATTCTCGAGACCACATATAAGATGTGTTCCTAGGCCTCCAACCCAACCCCTTCACTACCATCACTAAACACCTTGAATAATGTATAGAGATAGATAAAAATTTTTAGGTCAGGTTGACAACATTTTTTCTTGCTCCATTATGTGACCCCAATATCTACCCATGAAATACAATGATTGGATATACTGATATTCAACATCTTGATATAGATTGAGTCACCCTACATCCTATAGTCCCCATAATATTCCATCACTTGAGATTCTATCCTGTAGTTCCTCAGTTACATTGAGTCGAACCATTCACCATGTAACTCCTCAAACCTCATCACAGGGCACCTATGCCAGATTGGACAAATGAGGTAATCTCCTACTTAATTATGTCACCCGCCATTACTATGTGTCTTCAACATATTGTTCCTCACTAAATGAATTTAAACCATTTCATACGCTTTCATTCAAGAATATTATTCCTTATGCATAAATTGTATGATGCCTCAAGCCGTGATCATGAGATGATATTATGTACTCCTTAATACTTTAATATAAATTGTTGTATACCCTATAATAAACATAGTATTCAACCAATGACACACGCAAGATTCTATAGGTATTATGAATAAGATTCATCTATCCATGATCATAGGATGAACACCAAACAACATCCATGGGACTCCCTATCATGAATAATCCCCTGCCATATACCTCGACCCACCAGTGAGTCGAGATTCCCTCAAGATTCGACACGAGGAACATGAAAATGAATGCCAAGAGTGCAAAACCCACTCATATAATTTTCTTAATAACCCCACATGGTTCCTCCAACTTATATGTATGATCCAATTATACTTCATAGCCCATTTTAGTATTGAGATCCCCTCATGACATAACATGATTAAGAAAGAAAATCTATATCATTGCATAATCCATGGACACTCTATTTATTCACATGATGTTAAATTATAACCATACTTCATGCAATGAATATTGTATTCCATCATAACCTAAAATGAAGAAGACACACAAACCGATATTACGTGTAAGACCCAACAATACTCACCCAGTAGGAATCCCTTGTAGATTAAGACTAAACCACATACTCCACGTCTATGGGAATCCTCCATAGATGTAAGACTCAATGTACTTTTACTCTCTATGTAATATTTAAAAACTAGTTGATTATGGAATGAATGAAGCTTCCTTAAATTCCACACCCATCACACCAACAATTAAGCTTTTCAATCCACTATATCCACATCCATGGTGATTTTTCTCAGGACTCCATATCTAAGTGTAATTAGGAAATAAACCATGGTAGCTCATATGTGTAAGCCTAGTCCACATCATTTTTTCTCCTAGTAGCACCCGAGAAGCTCCCTTTCATAATCCCTACACCATGAATAAAAGATAAATCCTCTTGTGAAGGAAATATTCGACAAATAGTCCATATACCATACATAAAAATATGCGTGTTTAGTTTCGTACATTCTAAGAAGTATATATAAGACGCCACATTGATGTACATTGCTATAGGAAGCCATGGTTCCCTCCTTATGGGTTCACATCAATGATTAGACTCCATGTGGAATCCCATTCATCTACCTCAATAGGACATTTAAACTAAGAACATCCTCTATAGAGTATTCAGATTAAAACATTATTAATACATTTAGGTACTACATCCATGGGATGAACCTCTATGATTCTTCTCCATGTGGTGTCATGATCATCCATATATATTGGATGATAAACCCTAAATCCACCTATATGGATTGTTTTGATCCTTCCATATATATCACTTTCATGTATTTCTTCATATGGATATATATCCCTGATCCACCAATATAGGGAGTCCTGATCATCCATCACTATATGATGTTAAACCCTAGATCCACGCATATGGGGATATATGATCGACCCATCATTAATCATTTCAGATACAACCTCATAGAGATGAACCTATATGAACTAATTCCACGGAGAATCACCATCATCGGTCTCTATATAATGATAACTCCCATTTCCACCTCTATAGTACATTCAAGAACATCCATCAGTAAACCATGTAGGTACTCAATTCAAGAGATGTACCTCCATGATCAGCCTCCATGGGGAATCCTAATCAATCGTCTCTATATGATGTTAATCCCCTGATCCTCCTTCAAGGGGTGTTATGATTCATGCATCCATCAAAATTTTAGTTTACCCTTTCTAGGGAGGTAAATCGTTAATTCAACTATAATTGGTGTTCTAATAAGCCTCGTCTTCATCTCTATATGAAGTTAAACATGGAATTTATTTCATACTACTGCTTAATTAATAACATGGTATTCTTAGGAACAATTCTTTGTAAAATTGTCAATTATGTATTTTTGGAACTCGTGCTAACATGGGATTCATAAGTTTAATTATTTGTAATGTATACATATGAAATGATATACCTAATTTTCATTAGAGGATTCCATGGGTTCTAAACCTAATAAGACTTTATGAGATGCTAAATCACGAAGAAGAATGCATGTGATTTATATTCCTTGCATCTAGATATTCGTGTGAATGACCAACCTAACTACAATCCCGACTGAGGTCTGCAACCCTATCAAGACCCTTTGTAATGTCTAGATATTATCAGCATAATTAACTTACATCCACTAGGAAATGACAGAAGGAATATGTTCCAAGACCGTACATAACTATTTGAGGTAGACCTTGACAAGGATTCCACTTCTTGGGAGGAATCCAAAAAATGAGAAACTAAAATATGATCATCCTTTTTTGAACTTTCATAGTACATCGCTGAAGAAAGTGATGAATATAACCCAACTTTAGAATAGAGGAATGTGGGGTAACAAGATATCCCCTCCATGTAACTATGTGGAGATGCCTGACCACACCCTCATGAATGGTCCCAAAACACACACCCAATATTACATCTAATTCTTCCAAGGGAAGTATTGTTAGATTCACTGGAAGAATCATCCCATAGATTATTACAAGAAAAGAGTATTACACATGGGTTCTAATGATTGTAGAACAAGGTGTTTATATATATATATATATCTACATCAATGTATCAGGAATATGATTCAAAATTTAAAGATAACATCAATGATATAATGGAATTCTTAGAACCATAATTAAATAAATATCATTCCTCTCTTAAGGGGGTAAGAATTATACATTCTATAACATTATATTCAAGATCCACTTTGTAATTAGTGATACAATAAGAATTCCATTTCTATATAGTCTTCTATGGTTGTGGATGAATATCACCATCAAGGATTTGTGGTTTAGTGAACTAGCATGAATAATGGACATTCTACCAACGGTTTAAGAATTGAACCATTAGAGGTGTGTTAATTTGTTTCTTAAATTCGTCTATTAGGTTGACTGGATTATTCATATATGTTTATCATTTGATATCGTGATGGCCTTTTATCCTGAACATCATAATTATCCATCCATTTTATTCAATTCACATGATTTTGATTAACACATTTCTATCATTTGCGTATTTGGATCATATTTTCTTCTTTTAATTTTACCTAATAGATTAAAACTAGATTAATATTTTAATATATCAATAACAATGAGACCATTATCTACACTACTGACCTAGATTTAGAGAAAATAGAACCAGTTCTTCATAACTGAAAAAGTTTCACTTAGGTAGTTCCTTTTTATGATGTAGTTTTAGAGTTGTAATGCATATATCTATTTTATATCAATTATAGTAAAACCCAATGTTTATATTTTAATATATGGAATATTTTATTTGGATGCGATGACATATTCACAATAGTTTTTAATTTCTCACTATGAATTCTATCACAATATTTGTTTTATGTATTTGAGCGAAACACTTATTAGGAAATATTTTTTTAAATTATTACCACTCCATATCTACTATTTAATCCTTCAACAATGTGTTCTTTAACAAAACAATCCTTTGATAATAATTTTTATCTAATTGATATAAAAATAGTACACATAACAAACTATGAATAGAAGTGAACAAAAATATGTTATCCATTTAATTAACCAACAGTTCCACAACTAGTGGATTAGAATATCTACTAAATTTCAAAGGTTATTGTCACATAATGGACTAAATGGATATTTCATCCATTTTGGATGAATGTGGAAGTTACACATGGTTCTAGGTATTATTCATTGCCTAAAAAATACTAGGTAAGTATTTTTATTAACTATTGAACTATGCCTAACATTTAATTGTGGATTTCTTTTAGTAAATAATTTCATTATACCTCAAATGGGTTCTTCCTTATTTCTATTGTTCCCGTTATTTTCTAAAATAATTTTTTTATCAAAATTAATTTATAAAAATCATGAATAAATAATTTATTCTTTGGAAAAATTATTTCTAATATATTATATTATTGATCCATATTATTATCATTATTCTAAGAAAATTTGTCTTGGATGCTTATATCTATAATGTCTTATCCCCCAAATTTTCACTAATATATTATATTATAAATTCCCTATTTTACAACATTGTAACTCAGATTCCAAAAAAGATGCGTTACTTTTTCATACATTGAAAATACATCAATTCTGTTATAAACAAAATAATTGAGATAAAAATTCAGGATCATAAGTTTCTATTTCAATGGAAAACTGGTCTCGTACATAACGTTGACATAAGAAAACATAAACATAATTAAATATATTTTTTATTTGTAATTATATAATCTATTTTTCTCCTTATAAAATGTAATCATCGAAGGATATACATCAAATAAAGGATTGAACAGATAAACCATTATGTGGATGAATTAGGGGTAAGATTCAGTATAACATGGGTGATAATAATAAATATCATCATATAATAAGAATAAAAACACCATCACGATCATGAGGGAAACTTGTGATGATATCATTGAATGTGAAACTAAACTGAAATTAAACAAAATGTTATAGTAGTCAAATAGAGCACATTGTTATCAACAAATATATCATCATGTAAAGACATAACATATATTCATTACAATATAATTATCATTAGTAGCAAATATATAATCAGGTTCATGCATGTTATACATTATATCATGAGATGCAAACCATTTCCCAATTCATTAGAGAGATATATATAATTATTGGCCAACCCTTCACATAAATATATTTATTAAATATGATGTGACACATAGAATTTGTGTCATTCATAGTCATGCAATTATCCTTGGAAATATATCGGTTTCATAAAAAAATTTAGCGAAGAAATTAAAGAATAAAAAGTCTGGTTAACAATAGAAAAATACAAATGAAATTTTTCAATAACATTTCATCTAATTTAAAATAATAAAAAACTCATGAGGATTCAATGATTTGTTTTCAAAAAAATAAATCTTTATGAAAATCATTATATTTTGCTTAAAAATAATTGAGGAAACATGTAAATCCATGAAGAAAAAGGTATGAATAATGAATTGATACTTACATAAAATTTAACGAATATATATTCTGATCTTTTTATGAGGGATAACACATAGAATGGTATTTGAGTTCATTAATCACTTTACAATAACTACAACATTATTTTATAGAATTTAGGGCTCATGAATAACAAACATAGATATTAAAAAACAATTATCCAGAATTTAATTATACTAAAATCTACAAATATTTATTAAGTATAATCATTTTAATATATTTATTAACATACTTGGTTATAGGAGAGTCATTTTAAATCCTGTTTCACTATATCATTTATCATTTTAATTCAAATTCAGCATTTTGTTTAATGTAACTCGTATAATTGTATAATTAATTCTATAAACATAAAATAAATATTATTACACGATTATATACTTTATATAATTTATATTTTCCATTAATGAAGGTGGTTATAATCACTAACATTTAAATGTCACCATAGGTGGTAACCAATAGTTGAAGTGACACTACTGATAGAGAATGCAATGGAATTTTGAAATATATATAGATTTTAAATATGATGCCTATTGTAGGTCAATATTATTAATATAATGTTATCTCTATTTTTAATTAATATTGTATGTATTTCTAGGGAAATAGGTGGATAAAAAATTAAAATGAAAAAAATAATAAATAAATAATACTTGTTTTCTGAAGAAACTCCTTATTCCTCAGTGTAGCATTATGTTTATGACACTATAATACCTTGATGGATGGTGTCGATATACTCTAGATAATACATGGGAATTATAATGGGATATAGAGTAAAATTTTTGGAACATTATTTGATTTATTAAGATAGATATGAGTGATTTTTCATGGAATAGTGGGTTTATTTATACCTGATTATTGGGGTATTTTTATAATAATATATTAAATAAAATAACATATAAAATGTATAGCTTGTAATACTAAATTTATGGAAATATAAATAAAATAAAATAATATATAATTATTTTTAATACTATATAACTCATTATAATTTTAATTCAATAGTTGGTTAAAATATATATTTTGAATTAAAGTAAAATTATTTTTTTAAGGGATCAATTTTGACCGTTGGTTTTGGAAACTGATTTTTAGGTTTGGAATTTATGTTTATTTCAATATATTGAATCATTTATATAATTATATATATTAGGTACTAACCTCATAATCTCTAAAATATGTGGTCATTATTATATCATATATTATATTGTTTAATATATAACAATTATGTGAAAAAATTATATTTTTACTATTGATCCCAAAAATGAAAAAGTTCTGGGAATTATAAAATAGGTAAAATTGGAATATTTTGATGTGATGGTATAAAAATAGATATCTATTTTATAAATTTTATACTAAATGTAATTTTCATTTTTAATTTAAAATTTTTGACTATATAAAATTACTTTTAGATACAACTTGATGAAGATTTGATAATTCTTTCTTTTTTTAAATCTTGATATTTAATTTAGGGAAATATATTTTTAATATTTCCCTAAACTAGTCCTGATAAATAATATTTATAACATAATTTATTATTTTGAGATAAAATTGCTCTTTCGTTAACCATGTTACTATTCCTAATGGTTATGTTACAATTCCAAAAGTCGCATTACTATTCTGATGGTCACAATATGATAAATAAATACATTTATATTCCTAAATTCATATTTTTGATCTATTACCCTCATGGTTCTATTTCACATTTTATATAAATTTGTTTTTTTTAAAATATTTGTTACTCATTTCGATCATGTGAGAACTAGGGGCATTAATTCTAGAAGATTGGGGAATTTCGTAATTTTGTAATTTTATTTTTTCAATTATTTATATTTTTTATATTTGTGTAATTTGTAATTTTAATTATTTTAATTAATTTAATATTTTTTATTAATTATTTATTTAAATTTTTTATTCAAATAATACTATATAGAATATTATGATAACCATTTATTTCAAGAGTAAAATTTATTCTTAAGCAATTTGAAGTTATAGTTAAACCCTTAAATGATGTCCTTTTAAGAAGAAAAAAACGACCTTATGGTGTATAACACTACTATGGAATGTTTTTGGTTCATATTGGGATGTTATAAGATGGTTTTTTATGTTATGTAAGGAGAGGAGATTTCCTATTATATGTGAAATGGATAGGATTTTTTTTATATACCTAAAACATTTAAATAAAGAAATACCCTTATAAAAGGAAATAGATTCAACATAATGAAATGAATTATTTTATTAGATATAAGGTTGAAAAAATACCAAAAACAATCATTTTAATGGTGTTTAAATATATTATTATCCCTACACATTTTGGGATACTCATTTTTATGATTTTGGTTTTCCACCCTATTACTAGTTTTAATATAGGAAATTTATCATTATGTTTCGAAATATTAAGGTATTATTGTTTATTTTTTACCTAATGATACAATCACTGAAAATTTTTATGATTGATTCAATATTTAAATATGATGAAATAAATTTTTTAAATGATACACTAATTATATATTATGTACATTACTCTCAGAAATAGAACATATATTCTAAAATTTCAAATTTTGGTTTAAAAAATAAAAGATAAATTTTTTATATTATGTATTCAACTATAAAATATGTATTTGGTATTATTAAATTGTTCCTAGAATAACCAAATCTAAAATTTATAATAATAATTACATAAAATAAAGGTTGAAGGTATTCTTGATAGTTTAAATAAAAATCAATATTCATATAAAACCCCTACAATTTAGGGCTATGACATTTTTAAAACTATAAATAAAAAATAATAATTTTTAATAATTCAGAATCAAAAATTTATATAATTACATTTGAAATGAAACTATAATCTATAAATAAAAATTAATTTTATTGGATATGGTCTTTTTAAAACATTACGTATTCATAACATTATTTCTTCTCAATTTACATATAGAAAATCATTAATATGTTATTTCATAAAAAACAATATTTTAATGTTTTTAATTTAATCTATTCCAAAAAAACATACAACACCAAAGAAAGGATATCTGTAAAAACATACATTACATTAGAGTTAAATATGATTTAATAAATACCAATAATATTAAATATTTATATTATAAAATTCAGTTATTGTACTATAATAATATTAATTTATTATTTTAATGTTTATATATTGATCATTTCATATTTATATAATAATAATGGTAATATTTATATATAAGTGATAAATAAATAAATATATATGCATATATAATATTTTAATAATATTTTTTATTTTATTATAAGATATAATATTTTACACTTGCTACCAAGAAGCACACAACATCAATATACCTAATTCATATATGTCCATTGACTATATTTTCAGAATCAGTATTTATAATGAAAATATTAGAAACAACATAATATACAATAAAAATATTTATAAAAACCATATTGCATTCTTATATATAGAAATATAGAAACATTTTCTCAATCCACTCTCACTTCTCTATAAACAATTATTATTTCATTTCATGGTTTTTGAAGAATTAATTGACCTTAAATAGTTCACTTGTATATTATAGGTGTTGTTTGGAAAATGGTGATCCTCAAGGATGAAGATGATCTCAGTTATTTCCTTATCATGCTGATTTTAATATTTTATATCTATAATCCTTTATAAATATAAACCATCAATGGACTTATTTTATCCATGTTTATAATGAATATATAAGTTCAATTACATAATTTTTGTGACATTTTTTAATGTCACCCGATTTGAATGAATATTTTGTCCTTACGTCGTAATATATCTCATAGAGACCATTTTCTAATCATATTTCAATTTTTTATAAGATTAGTGAAACTTTTATAAATACTATAACCATAAATAACAACATTAATAATAATGATAATATTAATGACTCCTAAAATAATTGGAATTACATTGAATGACTCCCAAATAAAATATGATTTTTTTTAAATTTTCATACAAAAAAAATACTTTTTATTATGCGAGTTTATTTAGTCACTAATAATGTAATTTGGTGGGTTGATATAAAATTATAGTATCTATAAAAGGATATATTGATATTTTTTATTTAATGAGGCCTATATGTTCTTATCACTCGTGTATTAATTATAATATCAACAATATCACCACTCATCCCAAACATAACCCCACATGGGTGGGTGGTGAATGTGACTATATCCTATGAATGATTTCTAAAATAATGGAAATGATTGTGACTAACAAAAATGAATAATAAGTATACCAATCAATATCATTGGGTTGGGGGAGAATGTCAATGCCCAACCCTGTTTGTATTTATTATTTTTCATTATGATATTATTTTTAATCTTAAACCTGATTTCCTGGGAAGATTTTTAATTTTTTGTTAATTTTTAGGGGTTATTTATAGGAACATTATTATAAAATGGTTGTGGTAATCCATTTCCCAATAATGAATCATTTTCCTTTAATAGGAAAATATATTATGTTAAATTTTGACACATTCCATCTAATCATATACCTTATATATGAATTGTGTGTAGGATATCATGTTGTAGGAACATTTATGGTACAATGTTTGGATAAATATCTAAGAAACCCATTCATAGATCCAAAACATAGAAAAATGGATAATTTCATAAACTTTAAAAAACAAATCTACCTAAATCCATTCCCACTAACCACTCTACCTCACTCATATCACACCAAGCCCCATGTGATCCCTATTTCATGGATTCTCACCATCCATGTTCGTAAAATTAATGAATTAATATGTAAATTAAATGGATAATAATTATGGTGGAGTTCCACTCCCCCACCCATTTTTTTTCCACCCAATTCCTGGATTTTACGTTTCACGCATTTTTTAGTTAGTGTCTTCCAAACACTATTCATTTTGATGGGATATTTCGTTGGTTTTTCCTATTCCTTATTTACTTTGTTAACATTTTTTTTCTTCTCATGGTTATCAAACATGAAAACTAATCTAAGGAATTCATGTAAGGGTTCATTCATTCTTATTAAATGATATCTATAAATTTTTTATTGGGTAATTTTTAGTTTCCAATTTATTCATTTGGGTACATTTTACATCATTTAGGTGGAATATATCATCTATTATCAATGGATGTTTGAACAATATTGGATTCCAAATCTTGTAGTATTTAAATCAAACAGCCTCAATTTAGTAATATTTGGGATTCACTATTTGACATCAAACAGTATTTTTAAAAATATCTAATAAAGTATTCATGTTGGAATCATATTTCATGTGATTTAACCTAAATTGAAATGATTTCCTCTAATAAAATAAATTTATAAAATTTTATTTTCTATATTTTTTTGATCACTTGTTCTTTAAAATAGATCGATGTTCCTTGTTAGAAATTAATTTATAATGGGGGTTTATTTTTGAAATAAAATAATCACATTTGGACCTTCTATGTTTCAATTAAAATATCAAATAATAAAGAAAATTATATGTATTTATAAAATACCAAATCTGGGTATTTAAAAGAGAGTGTGAGAATAACAAAATTTCATTAAACACAAGCACACACACACACGAACACATAAGTATTCACATTTGATATACCCATATACCATGTTTATGTATATATATATATGCCTAAAATTCATGGTGGGTTATATGAATTTTTGAAATTATATATATATATATATATGTTACTATGTATTTAGGTATACCCTGGAAAAGGTGACTTCATACTCAGGTATGATGCTTAATTTTTATTATAAATTTAATTGAATAAGATATATTTAATAATGGTCTCCTGAATGTCCATGTTTTTTAAAAAAATTGTTATGTTTCATGATTAAAAATTGGTATTATATGATTCTCAAATATTTTTGGTGTTATTTTTTGTTTAATCCCTCTTAGGGTTATTTATTGAGTTTTTATTATTATGGTAATTCGAGAATTCATAGTGATGTCTCAAAATAATTTTATTTGGAAATTATATTTATTACTTTTATTATTATTTGTAAATGTATTAGTACATCATGGGAGTCTTGGGTTCTACATTATGAGTTTATAGTTCAGTAAGAGTTCACTTCTTCTAGTAATTCCTAGTGAATTGTTTATATTCCATCAACTAGATAGTTTCATATTAGTAAATCTTTCCTCTAATTGATGGTCTACCTAATTATTGATTTTATTTATAATAATCCTTATTAATTAGTGACTTATATTTTATTCCCATGATTCAAAAATTATTTAATAACTTATACACAATGTGTAGAGACTAAAATCTTGACATACATGGAAATTACATTACTTTTGCAGAATACTTAAAACATAAAAAAACCGACACACAAGGACCGCAATAGTTTACTGTCTTTGGAAACTCAGAATATAATCTTCTAATCGTGGTGAAAGATCTTCATCATCTCACATAATGATCTTCCCCTCTTTTTTTATTTCCTAAAACTATTGTTTAAATCCTGGGGAAAAGATAACATAAATACGGTGATCTCAAATGCTCAGTAAGGGTAAGCATGGAGAACATAAAACAATCCATAAACATCTGAATGCAGAAACATGAACATAAAATCTAAACATCAAAATCATGAGAAAAGACATAAATTTTGGAAGCACGTAAGGCATATATCATAAATGAACATTAATCTTGATAAAATAGCATGGGAATAAATCATGTAATTGCGGAAAATATTCAACACTTGTTATGATTTCCATAGTATCCAAGGCATTGATACCAAGAATATCTTAGTGGACAAAGACCCGTTTCTGAATCGAGTTCACTCCTCGTTTCAGTCCTGTAACACAGAACCAGATTAACTTACCATTTCATCCATGTTTATCTCATGAGATATAAATCTTTACCCAATGAATTGGAGGGAGATATAGGTCCCACCCATCTCATAATTAAATCATTCTTACTTGTTCCACAAAATAAACTTAAAATATTCATCATAACCCTATGAATAAAATGGTTTCATAAACATCATCCCATCATATCATAATCCATATAAAAAATGGACATTTCATCACAAGTAAAGTGAAACCATGTAAATCTTAGAGACATTAATCTTGAAACATACATGTATTAAATAATGTCATCATAGATAGAAAATGGTTTTGATAAAACATTTGAAATAAATTTTTGAGGAAAATATCCTTTCATCTTCAAAATCATTTTCTTTTCACACAATGCCATTTAATTTTAAAATAAAATATTCTTTTGAAAATAGGTATAAAATATTGTAGAGTAAGCTTCATGAAAATGAGGCATTATGAAACCTTAAAAGACCGTTCACGCCATATAAGTTAAAATAACCTTCTTCACGTACTTTTGTCGAAAAAGTCAAAAAGTACCTCGTATGGTAAACAAAAAAAGATTCATTACATACCATGTAGTATAAGTAAAAAATGGGTAAAAAGTAAATTAAACATAAATGAAAACACTTTTACAAAACTTGGACATGGATGATAAATATTACCCCAGTAAATACTTACGTATAAGCAATCTCGGATAGAAAACAATTGAGATTGCAACATTATCTCTTACTGTAGGTCCGATATGCTTCGTACGTATCCGAACCTCTTGTATAATTATTTAAATAATTTCATTTACTTATTATAGAATCATATTCATAGTTATTATATCATATATGGTTCACTTATGACTTTATATTACCCGTTCTTTTGTAAATTCCATGTTAAAGTAGCATTTTGGGTAAAATCGTTTCATTTATCGTACGTGTTTCGACTTGTTGTTCTTGATATTATTAATTATATACTTATTTAAATAATTCCACAATGTAAAAAATTATTTATATGTAATATATATTCATAATATACATATATATATATGATAGATCGATAAATGAAATGAAATACATCGTTCATGGAGACGGTAGGTCGTACGTACGCATGAACGCTGTTTTCATTTCCTTATTGAATTGAATGGAATTAAGTAGATGAAATATATATATATATATACACACATAAATCCAGTATCATTATTAATTCATATATTTCATTATTATTCATTATATATACTTTATAATCGTTCATGAATGGTTAACATGGAGAATGAATCTCATCGTGTCGTGGAGACAGTAGTCCGTACGTACGCACGAGCGATGATATCATTCCCATGATCGTGGAAATGTATTGAAGTGTATGTATAGTATTTCAGAATCAATATCTCATTAAAATAATCATATATAGAAATTTATTTACAC
Source organism: Viscum album (assembly GCA_963277665.1). NCBI lineage: Eukaryota > Viridiplantae > Streptophyta > Magnoliopsida > Santalales > Viscaceae > Viscum > Viscum album. The sequence continues at coordinate 1,386,235,577 of OY728126.1, read as the reverse complement.
CCTTATACCCATCCATGTAAGGTGGAGGTCGAAAATAGATTACACCACAGCGCGGAGACGGTATTCCGTACGTACGCAGACGCGGTGATTTAGTTTTCCATAGGATGGATAGAATGTGAAATAAGTTTGTTTCATATTTATACTAACATATCAGTATATGAGTGATACTGATGTTATTACTTCATAATTAAACAACAAAATAAGAATAAGTAGAAGAAGAAATAATGTTTAAAGAATCGGTAACAGTCATTTCCTCTTCATTGAAGCACCTCTTCTTAACCTCCACATTGGGCACTAAAGATGGACTTTGAAGAATACCAGAACCTGTAAGATATTTCTAGGGATGTGAAGAAGAGAAATTTTCAGTGGTTGGCCGACCTTGAAGGCTCAAAAGGGTGTGACGAGATGTGGGAAGGGGTTCCCTTTTTATAAGGGAGGAGAGGGGCACCTTTTGAAATCATAAAAATATTAATTTACAATAAATGTAAACCCACTTAAAAAACTCCATAAAATAACTAATAATATAATATAAGATGTTATAGGGTTTTAAGCTCATAAAACAATAAAATTTAGACATTTAAGGTATTTATTTTAAACATTATCAACTTGATTTATCCTTATTTAATCTATTAAATTTTAAATTGTTATAAATAATTACTTATGTTCTGTGAATTATCCATAATTAGAATATTTATGACATTTTAGACTATATAAATTTAAATCTATAATTTTTAAATATTTTTTGTTATTTTTAAACAATCTATTAATATGTTATTTTTATAAAATAACAATAGTGTCAATTTTAACACTATTCATTTATTTGAATTTAAATTAAATCCACACAGAGGGTATATTCAAAATAAAATATTTAATAGGTTCAAAACATGTCATAGTAATCTATAAAATTAGTGGATCACATTAAATAGTTCATATAATATTTATTTTACTATTTGTAATACCATTAATTTGATATTTCTCTTAATAAAATAATTACTCCATCATTTTTGTATAATTATTAAATATACTTATTTGTTGCATAAAAATTAAAAATAAAATACTAGGATGAATATAAATATCATATATTTCATAAGAATACATTTAGATGGATTTATCTTCTGAAACACCCAAATTGTAAAATATTATATTTATTAAATTATGAAGGAGACAACTTTGACATCATATAAAATAAAATAATATAAGTGTCATAATATATTTTATAAGACTCCAAACGGTCATATATTACGTACATGAATGGATAAGGTGTATATATACACTACCAATAAGTTTTGTTCAGGTTTTTGAGCCCTTTAATATGTATTACTATTTCAATAAAAACAATATTATTGATGTTTTTACTAAATAAATAATTTCTACATCATTAATGTATAAACTAATAAGGTAATTAAATAACTCTTAAAAAATATAAATAAATTACCATGATAAAGAAAATTTTTTTTCTTTCAAATTAGTATTTATAACCTAATTCATATTCTGTATAACCTTATTTTTAAAATACTTTAATTATTAAAGTTTCAGTGAGACATATTTCACTTTCTTTTAAATAAAATAAACTAAAGGTCTTAATCAATTCAAGTGGGTTCTAATGGATTCCATTTTGACCAAATTATGAATTAGGACGAAATATAATCATCCAATTGTATTAATAAAAGTGTTAGGGTAATTTTATAATATTATATTTACCCTTAATTACCTGATTTACCTTTTACTATGGTAAATAAAATTTACCGTACCTACTATTCATAATTCCCAAAAATAAAAATTAGTCTATTAATATAATTTGGTCCCACTGTTCCCAAATATGGAATCCATTTTTCCAAATTCAATACATAGAAGTTGTAGAAATTAAATTAATATTAATCCTGTTGTCAAAAGAAAACGGTTTATTGTTTAAAACATTGAAAAAAATTGAATAGATTTTACCTACGAATTCCATGTAAAATAAATGCTAAGGACATACATTATATTAAATGGTAAACATATATTCTATTTATACTTTAAAACCATTTAATATTATAATTTAACCACATAAATTATTACGATGAAAAAAGTTGTTTTTAATTAAAATATACCGTGTTTTTACTATTCATTAACATAGGAAAGTTATCAGAATAATAGGAAAAATTTATCGAAGTTACAATTTTATATCATTATTCCAACAAATAATTTTATTTTGTAAAATTGAACTTATAAACATGTCAAAAACTACATTCAATGTGGGTGCGCCATCAAAAGGTGCCAAAACTGCATTTTTTTTAAATAGTTATTTTACCCTAAAAATATATTTTATTCACATACCATGTTCTAGAAAATGAGTAAGATGAATAATAATGTTATAAAATAAAAAATTTAGTTAATAATATTCATAATGGATAGTTTGTGATAATATTATAACTATATATCTTTGTTTAGTGAAACCCGTTAGTGCGTACAACACACGCTATTGAGGAAGGTCGTGATTGCATGTAATGCAAGTTAGGACATGGTTGCATGTAGAGAAATCTCCCTTTGATGTTGCATATAACATAATTCCTAAATTATTTCATTTATAAATTAAAAAAATCTATACTTAATGATGCGTAGAATAATTTCTACAAAATGAACATGAAATTGTGTGTAACACGAGCTGAGAATAGTGTTGCGTATACTGCAAGCTAATACGGTGTCACGTATAGTGCAAGATAATCTTGGTTTAGCGTACAGTAGAAGTTATTAAAGATATTAAAAAGAATATATCTAATAAAATGTCTGGGTGTTACATTCTAACCCCCTTAAAATGAATTTCACCCACGAAATTTGTCGGAGTTATAAATGGTTTACTACACGAAAGTTCATGAATAACATCATCTATCATACGATATATCTTGTTGTTCATATTCGAAACATGTGAATTCCTTAATCATGTGTTCTCTTGAAATAGAAATTACCATAAAACCTTAGTGAAAACATGAATGTTGTCAAAAGGAAACTCTTTCCACATACATAAATCCCAAAATTTCTATATACTCAAACCATGATATAACTTTTTCCATATATTAGCTCATTTCTTTTTCTCTTTATCCCTTCATTATGTGCATATCATCTTCTTTCCAGAAATATTTCAATCACTTTCAATGGTTACTGGTACCATAAAAATATTGAAAATCACAATAGACCAATACATAAATATTCCAATATTCCATGATACTATATACAAAATTATTTTGGAATCCCATTACATAAACACTTAATCATAACACCACATCGTTGTCATATTCAACATCGCCAGTAGTGATTGCATGTGACTTCCCATTGTCCTTTTCCTTAAGTGGTTGCTCATGTAGATCATAATTAACCCTTGGATTATGGAATTTATTAGCATAATGCCCCATTTCTTTACACTTGAAGCATTAAAGTTTTGGTGGAGAGTTCTATGTAGTCCTTTCTCTATTCACATCATTAGAAACCTTTTTCCCATTAATTCGACAATAAACTGCTCAAAGACCTTCTTTTACACAATTAAAACATTTTCGAGTCCCTTTAATACAATCTCCACCATGATTCTTTCCACACTTTGAGCATAATGAAACATTCATCTTATTTTAACCATTATTATGAGATTTCTCATTGAACTCCATCTTTAGTTTCCTGTCAAAACCATGAGATGGATATTTAACACCATCTTACATTTCTACATTGATATCACAACACACAATTTCATTATAGCTACTGAAGTCTCTTATAACTAATTCCTTTCGAAGACTTGGTTTTAAGCCACTGAAAAATCGATCAAATTTACTTTAAGGTTGGATGATAAAGCCAGATGCATACCTTGCAGGTCTTGTAAACTTTTCTTTGTATATACCAACAAATGCATCATCCTTCTGCTTAGGCTCAAGAAACTCCTTTTTCATCTTTTTTCGAATAATACGATGGATGTGCTTACTGAAAAAAAGTTCTTGAACATGTCCCATTACATGGATTCAATTTCATATTGGGGCCTTGTATTCTTAATTATAGTCCACCACTGGTCTGCTTCACCTTCTAAATGGTAAACAGCTAAAATGACCTTTTCATGCCTTGAATAATGAAGTATGGAAAATATCATTTCAATGGTACAGATACGTTGTTCAGAAACAAGTGGATCAAAAGACCCACTGAAAAAAGGTGGACGTTGCCTCATGAAGGACTCAATAGAATATTGTTCCCTTCTCTAATCCTTTGGAAGTCTAGAATGATTCATATATTGTGTAAGTATAGAAATAAGATTTTGTAATCCATCTCCCATCACATTTGTTTGTTCAAAAAGACAATCATTGCATTGTCCATTACATTGATCAACACAGTTCCTTTGGGTTTCAGCTGTCATCTAAAACCCAAAAAGAATAGCGTGAGAGGCAAAGAACATGCAAGGAAAACAACATAATAAAGGGGGAGTACCTTCAATATCTAACATCTTAGGTTTAATTATATGATTTTTACCGTAATTCTAGGATTATAACCTATACTTATACTTAACCTTAGTGACATCCCTAGACCTACGTTAGAAATATTTATAGGGATCTCACTAAAGTTTTCGCATCCAAGTTTCCAAAGGATAACTAAACCTTTCCTCTGATACCAATGGTAGAGACCCAAAGCTTGATGTACCTGGAAATTACATTACTTTCGAGGAATACTTATTACATAGCAAAAATAGACACACAAGGACCGTAATAGTTTAGTGTCATTTGAAACATGAAATATAATCTGCTATTCGTTGTGAAAGATCTTCAACATCTCCCATAAAGAACATCCCCTTTTTTCATACCTAAAAGATTTCATTAAATCCTGGGGAAATGAAAACATAAAAAGGGTGATCTCAAATGCTCAGTATGGGTAAACGTAGAGAACATAAAACAATCCATAAACATTTGAATGCAAAAACTTGAACTTAAAATATAACCATCAAAATCTTGAGCAAAAACATAAATCATGGAAGTACGTAAGGCATATATCAAAAAGGAACATTAATCTTGATAAAATATAATGGGAATAAATCAAGTAATTATGGAAACCATTCAGAACTTGTTATGATTTCCATAGTAGCCAAGGCATTGATGCCAAGACCATCTTAGTGGACAAAGACCCTTTATGAATCGATTTCACTCCTCGTTTCAGTCCTGTAACACTGAACCAGATTAGCTTACTGTTCCATCCATGTCTATCTCGTGAGATATAAATCTTTACCAAATGCATTGGAGGGAGATATTGGTACCACCCATCTCATAATGAAATCGTTCTTACTTGTGCCACAAAATAAACATAAAACACTCATCAAAACTCTAAGAATAAAATGGGTTTCATAAAAATCATCCCATCATCTCATAATCCATATAAAACAAATGGACATTTCATCATAATAAAATTGAAACCATGTAAATCATAGAGACATTAAACTTGAAACATATATGTATGAAATAATGTCATCTTATATGGAAAATGGTTTTGATAAAACATTTGAAATAAATTGTCGAGGAAAATATACTTTCTTATTCAAAAACATTTTTTTTTCAAAAAATCCCATGCACTTTTAAAATAAAATTATTTTGTTGAAAATAGTCATAAAATTATCTAGAGTAAGCTTCATGAAAATGAGGCTTTATGAAACCATAATAATCCGTTCACGCTATATAAGTTAAAAATAACATTCTACTCGTACTTTTGTCAGAAATGTCAAAAAGTACCTCGTATAGTAATCAAAAAAAAGATTCCTTACATAACATGCAGTAAAAGTAAAAAAATGGGTTAAAAGGAATTTAAACATACATGAAAACATCTTTATAAAAATTGTACATGGATGATAAATATAACCCCAGTAAATACTTACGTATAAGCAATCTCGGATAGAAAACAATTGAGATTGCAACATTATCCCTTACCTTAGGTCCGATATGATTCGTACGTATCCGAACCTCCTGCATAATGATTTAAATAATGTCATTGACTTATTAAAGAATCATATTCATTAGTATGATATCATATATTATTCACTTATGACACTATATTACCCGTTCTTTTTGAAATTCCATGTTAAAGCAGTATTTTGGGTAAAATCGTTTCATTTATCATACGTGTTTCGACTTGTTGTTCGTGATATTATTACTTATATACTGATTTAAATAATTACAGAATGTAAAAAAAGATTTATATATAATATATATTCAGCATATACACATATATATATATATGATCGATCGATAAATGAAATGAAATACACTATTCATGGAGACGGTTGGTTGTACGTACGCATGAACGTTGTTTTCGTTTCCTTATTGAATTGAATGGAATTAAGTAGATTACATACATATATATATATACATAAATAAATTATCATTATTATGTCATATATTTCATTATTATTCATTATATATACTTTATTATCATTCATGAATGGTTATCATGGAGAATGAATCTCATCACGTCGTGGAGATGGTAGTCCGTACGTACGCACGAGTGATGATATCATTCCAATGATCATTGAATTGTATTTTAGTGTATGTATAATATTTCATAGTCTATATAACTTTACAATAATCATATATAGTTATTTATTTACACCATTATAACCATCCATGTAATGTGGTGGTCTAAAATAGATTACGACACGACGTGGAGACGATATTCCGTACGTACGCACGTATGGTGATTTCGTTTTCCGTAGGATGGATAGAAGGTGAAATAGGGTTGTTTAATAATTATAATAACATATCAGTATATCAGAGATACTGACATTATTACTTCATAATGAAAAAACTAATGAAGATGATGTAGAAGAAGAAATAAAGTTGAAAGAATCGGTAACAGACATTACCTATTCTTTGATGTGCCTCTTCTTAACCTCCTCTTTGATCACTAAAGATGGACTTTCAAGAATACCACAACCTCTAGTATGTTTCTAGGGATGTGTATAAGAGAAAATTTTAGGGGTTGGCCGATCATGAAGGATCAAAGGGTGTGAAGAGAAATGGGAAGCGGTTCCCTTTTTATAAGGGAGGAGAGGGGCACCTATGGAAATCTTAAAAATATTAATTTATAATAAATATAAACCCACTGAAAAACCACCAAAAATGACTCTTATTCTAAGATTATATTATATAGGGTTGTAATATCATCAAACAATAAAATTTAGACATGTAGGAAATTTATTTTAGACATTATCAACTTGATTTATCCTTATTTAATCTATTAGATTTTATTTGTGGTAATAAGATTCTAAATTTTAAATTGTTAAAAATAATTACTTATGTTCTGTGAATAATCCATAATTTGATAATTTATGACATTTTTTACTCTATATATTTCAGTTTATAATTTTTAAATATTTTTTGGATTTTCAATCAATTTAACAATATGTTATTTTTATAAAATAACAATATTGTCAATTTTAACATTATTCATTTATTTGAATTTAAATTAAATCCACACAGAGGATATATTCAAAATAAAATATTTTATAGGTTCCTAACATGTCATAGTAGTCTATAAAATTAGTGGAGCACATTAAATAGTTCATATAATATTAATTTTACTATTTGTAAAACCGTTTATTTGATATTTCTCTTAATGAAATAATTATTCCAACATTTTTGTATAATAATTTAATATACTTATTTGTTGCATAAAAATTAAAAATAAAACAATAAGATGAATATAAATCTAATATATTTTATAATAATACATTTAGTCGGATTTATCTTCTAAAAAACCCAAATTTTAAAATGTTATATTTATTAAATTATAACGGTGACAACTTTGACATAATATAAAATAAAATACTATAATTGTCATAATCACTTTTATAAGACTCAAAACGGTCATATATTAGGTCATTGAATCCTTATAGTGTATATATACACTAAAAATAAGTTTTTTTCAGGTTTGTGGGCCCTTTAATATGTATTACTAATTCAATAAAAACAATATTATTGATTTTTTTACTAAATATATAATTTCTGCATCATTAATGTAAAACTAATAAGGTAATTAAATAACTCTTAAAAATTATAAATAAATTACCATGATAAATAAAATCATTTTAGATTTCAAATTAGAATTTATAACTGAATTTATATTTTGTATAACCTTATATTAAAAAAAATTAATTATTAAAGTTTGAGTGAGACATATTTCACTTTCCTTTAAATAATATAAACTAAACGTCTTAATCACATCCAAGTTGGTTCTAATGGATTCCATTTCAACCAAAATATGACTTAAAATTAAATATAATCATCCAATTGTATTAAGACATGTGTTAGGGTAATTTTATAATATTATATTTACCCTTAATTACACGATTTATCTTTTACTATGGTAAACAATATTTACCGTAGTTACTATTAATAATGCCCAAAAATAAAAAGTAGTCTATTAATATTATTTGTAACCACTGATTCGAAACATGGAATCCATTTTTCCAAATTCAATACACTTAATTTGTAGAAATTAAATTTAAATTAATCCCGTTGTTGAAAGAAAATGGGTTTTTTTAAAACATTACAAAAAATTGAATTGATTTAACCTACGAATTCTATGTAAAATCAATGTTAATGACATAAATTATATTAAATGGTAAAAATATATTATATTTATACTTTAGAACCATTCTATATTATAATTTATCCACATAAATTATTACGATGAAAAAAGTTTTTTTAATTAAAATATAGCGTGTTTTTACTATTCATGAAAATATGAAAGTTATTAGAATAATATGAAAACATTATCCAAGGTAAAATTTTATATCCAGAATCAAAAAAAATAATTTTATTTTGTAAAATTGATCTTATAAACATGTCAAAAACTAGATTTAATGTGGGTGCGCCATCAAAAGGCGGCAAAACTGCATTTTTTAAAAAATAATTATTTTACCCGAAAAATTTATTTTATTCTCAAACCATGTTCTATAAAATGAGTAAGATGAATAATAATGTTATAAAATTGAAAATTTAGTTAATATTATTCATAATGGATGGTTCGTGATAATATTATAACCATATATCGTTGTTTAGTGACACCCGGTATTGCGTACAACACACGCTATCGAGGAACGTCGTGATTGCGTGTAAGGCAAGTCTGTTCAGGGTTGCATGTAGCAAAATATCCTTTTGGTGTTGCGTATAACATTATTCAAAACTTATTTCATTTATACAATAAACAAAATCTTTACATAATGTTGCGTAGAATAATTTCTACAAAACGAACTTGATATTGTGTGTAACACGAGCCGAGAATAGTTTTGCGTATACTGCAAGCTAATACGGTGTCGCGTATAGCACAAGATAATCATGCTTTAGAATAAATTAGAAGATATGAAAGATATTAAAAATAATATATCATATAAAATCTCGGGGTGTTACATTCTACCCCCCTTAAAATGTATTTCGCCCTCAAAATTCATCGGAGTTATAAATGGTTTACTACTCGAATGTTTTAATAGAAACCCACATCGTAAAAAGGAATACTAAAACTTAATTTTAAAAAGGGAAGTTATAATCATAACAGTCGCCTAAAGTAACTCATCACTGGGATTCCACGTAGGAAAACATAGGTGAAAATATTGTTATGGAAGATAAATCTAACCATCACGTTCTGATGGATAGTGGTAGAGAACATTGCTATGAAAAAGCCATCAATCACAAAGCAATAAATTTGTGAGGATTTAAGGTACCATCTATTTAATCGGATATGAGGACATTATGACAACATTTTCAGTTTTCAAGATCATTCCCTTAAAGTTGAAGAATAATTAAAATAAATACTTACTTGATTTTTGTACAATTTCACTGTTTTTGTGACTTGAACAATTTCCACATCATTTATTAAAGAAATGACGTTGAATTTGTCTTCTGTGAAGTGTTATCATATCGTGCGATAGAATGATGGGTCATTCCATCTGTCTCAATCAAAAGGTTATCAAAAGTTATCAAATATACAAAAGTCCATATATGGTGAGGTTAATCATATATGATTCCAAAAAATGGACTTATACATCATCTATCATACCACTTAATATAAAAACTAGTTTCTAATAACCAGGGACTTCCTGTTGGCCAGTGGTAGGTGATAAAGGCCATTCACACTTTGGTTGTGGGTTTAATTCCCACAGCCTTGTCCGACGCGACAGGTTGTCGCCCGTCTTGTAGTTTGTCCCTTTTTGTAAAACTAGATTATAATAACATTCGTGCAATAATATCGGAAAAAAAGTTCTAGAATTAAACAATACTATTTGATGTCTGACATAACCCTTTCTAATCATTAGAGATATCCAAAGTACATATGTCCAATATCATAGTATACAAAATATGATTACTGGAAAGGTCACATAAAAAGAACTTGAATAACATCATTTATCATACGATATATCTTGTTGGTCACATTCCAAACAGGTGAATTCCTTAATCATGTGTTCTCTTGAAAAAGAAATTACCATAGAACCTTAGTGAAAACATGAATTCTATCAACAGGTAACTCTTTCCCCATACCAAAATCCCAAAATTTCTATATACTCAAACCTTGATATAACTTTTTACTTATATGTGCTCATTTCATTTTCCCTTTATCCCTTCATTATGCTCATATCATCTGCTTTCCAAAAATAATTCAATCACATTCTATGGTTATCGGTACCATAAAATTATTGAAAATCACAATAGACCAATATATAAATATTCTAATATTCCATGATACTATATACAACATTATTTTAGAATCCCATTACATAAACACTTAATCATTCCACCACATCGTTGTCATATTCAACATCGCCAATAGTGATTTCATGTGACTTCCCTTTGTCCTTTTCCTTAAATGGTTTCTCATGTCGATCATTATTAACCCTTGGATTAGGGCATTTATTAGCATAATGCCTCATTTCCTTGCACTTGAAGCATTGAAGTGTTTGTGGAGATTTCTCTGTAGTCTTTTCTCTATTCTCATCATTAGAAACCTTTTTCCAATTAATTCGACAATCAACTGCTCCATGACCTTCTTTTCCACACTTAAAACATTTTCTAGTCCCTTTAAGACAATATCCACCATGCTTCTTTCCACAATTTGAGCATAAGGAAACATTCATCTTATTTTATCCATTATTCAGAGATTTCTCCTTTAACTCCATCTTTAGTTTCTTGTCAAGACCATGAGATGTATATGTAACGCCAACTTCCATTTCTACCTTGATAGCACAACACACAATTTCTCCATCACTACTGAAGTCTCTTATAGATAATTCCCCTAGAATACATGGTTTTAAGCCACTGAAAAATTGATCAACTTCACTTTAAGGTTGGATGATAAATCCAGATGCATACCCTGAAAGTCTTGTAAAATTCGCTTCGAATATACCAACAGATTCATCATCCTTCTGCTCAAGCTCAGGAAACACCTTTTCCATCTTTGTTCAAAGAATATGATGGATGTACATAATGAAAAACAAGTTTTTGAACTTGTCCCATTCCATGGATTCAATTTCATCTTGGGGCCTTGTATTCTTAATTAGAGTCCACCACTAGTCTGCTTGACCTTCTAAATGGTAAATAGCTAAAATGAATTTTTCATGCTCTAAATAGAGAAATATTGAAAATATATTTTCAATGGGAATGATCCATTATTCAACAACAAGTGGATCAGAAGACCCACTGAAAGAAGGTGGATGTTGCCTCATCAAGGACTAAATAGAATATTGTTCCCTTATCTAATAATTTGTAAGTCTAGAAAGATTCATAGCTTGTGTAAGTATAACAATAAAAATTTTTACTCCATCACCCATCCCATTTGGTTGTTCAGGAGGAAAATCATTACATTATCCATCACATTGATCAGCACAGTTTCTTCGGATTCCATCCATCATCTAAAACCCAAAAAGAATAGCATGAGAGGAAAAAATCATGATAGGAAAACAACCTAATAAAGGGGGAGTACCTTAAATATCTAACATCATAGGTTTAATTCTAATATTTTTACCATAATTCTAGGATTATAACCTATACTTATACTTAACCTTAGGGACATCCCTAGACCTACGTTAGAAATGCGAATTGGGATCTCACTAAAGTTTTTGCATCCTAGTTTCCAAAGGATAACTAAACATTTCCTATGATACCAATGGTAGAGACCCAAATCTTGATGTACATGGAAATTACATTACTTTTGAGGAATACTTAATACATAACAAAAATAAACACATAAGGATCGTAATACTTTAGTGTCATTTGAAACATGAAATATAATCTGCTAATCGTTGTGAATGATCTTCAATATCTCCCATAAAGAACTTCCCCTTTTTTCTTACCTAAAAGATTTATTTAAATCCTGGGGAAAATAAAACATAAAAAGGGTGAGCTCAAATTCTCAGTAAGGGTAATCTTAGAGAACATAAAACAATCCATAAACATTTAATGCAAAAACTTGAACTTAAAATATAAACATCAAAATCTTGAGCAAAACCATAAATAATGGAAGTGCGTAAGGCATATATCAAAAAGGAACATTAATCTTGATAAAATATAATGGGAATAAATCACGTAATTATGGAAACCATTCAGAACATGTTATGATTTCCATAGTAGCCAAGGCATTGATGCCAAGACCATCTTAGTGGACAAAGACACTTTATGAATCGAGTTCACTCCTCGTTTCAGTCCTATAACACTGAACCAGATTATCTTACCATTCCATCCATGTCTATATCATGAGATATAAATATTTACCCAATGCATTGGAGGGAGATATTGGTACCACCCATCTCATAATGAAATCATTCTTACGTGTGCCACAAAATAAACATAAAACATTAATCAAACCCCTATGAATAAAATGGATTTCATAAAAATCATCCCATCATCTCATAATCCATATAAAACAAATGGACATTTCATCATAAGAAAATTGAAACCATGTAAATCATAGATACATTAAAATTGAAACATATATGTATGAAATAATGTCATCTTATATGGAAAATGGTTTTGATAAAACATTTGAAATAAATTGTTGAGGAAAATATCTTTTCTTATTCAAAATCATTTTTTTTCAAAAAATTCCATGCACTTTTAAAATAAAATTATTTTGTTGAAAATAGTCATAAAATCATCTAGAGTAAGCTTTATGAAAATGAGGCATTATGAAACCATAAAAATCTGTTCATGCTGTATAAGTTAAAAATAACATTCTACTCGTACTTTTGTTGGAAATGTCAAAAAGTACCTCGTATGGTAATCAAAAAAAGATACCTTACATAACATGCAGTAAAATTCAAAAATGGGTAAAAATGAATTTAAACATACATGAAAACATTTTTATAAAAATTGTACTTGGATGATAAATATAACCCCAGTAAATACTTACGTATAAGCAATCTCGGATAGAAAACAATTGAGATTGCAACATTATCCCTTACCTTAGGTCCGATATGATTCATACGTATCTGAACCTCCGGCATAATGATTTAAAAAATGTCATTGACTTATTAAAGAAACATATTCATTGTTATGATATCATATATGGTTCACTTATTACATTATATTACTCGTTCTTTTTGAAATTCCATGTTAAAGCAGTATTTTGGGTAAAATCGTTTCATTTATCATACGTGTTTTGACTTGTTGTTCGTGATATTATTACTTATATACTGATTTAAATAATTACGGAATGTAAAAATATATTTATATATAATATATATTCATAATATACATATATATATATATGATCGATCGATAAATGAAATGATATACACTATTCATGGAGATGGTAGGCCGTACGTACGCATGAACGTTGTTTTCATTTCCTTATTGAATTGAACAGAATTAAGTAGATTACATACATATATATATATACATAAATAAATTATCATTATTATGTCATATATTTCATTATTATTCATTATATATAATTTAGTATCATTCATGAATGGTTAACATGGAGAATGAATCTCATCGCGTCGTGGAGATGGTAGTCCGTACGTACGCACGAGTGATGATATCATTCCAATCATCATTGAATTGTATTTAAGTGTATGTATAATATTTCATAATCTATATAACTTTACAATAATCATATATAGTTATTTATTTACACCATTATCACCATCCAAGTAATGTGGTGGTCGAAAATAGATTACGACACGGTGTGGAGACGATATTTCGTACGTACGCACGTATGGTGATTTCTTTTTCTGTAGGATGGATATAAGGTGAAATAGGGTTGTTTAATATTTATAATAACATATCAGTATATGAGCGATACTGACATTATTACTTCATAATGAAAAAACTAATGAAGAAGATGTAGAAGAAGAAATAAAGTTGAAATAATCGGTAACGGACATTACCTATTCTTTGATGCGCCTCTTCTTAACCTCCTCTTTGGGCACTAAAGATGGACATTCAAGAATACCACAACCTCTAGTCTATTTCTATCGAAGTGTAGAAGAGAAATTTTTAGGGTTTTGCCAATCATGAAGGCTCAAAAGGGTGTGAAGAGAAGTTGGAAGCGTTTCCCTTTTTATAAGGGAGGAGAGGGGCACCTTTGGAAATCATATAAATATTAATTTATAATAAATATAACCCCACTTAAAAACCACAAAAAATGACTCTTATTTGAAAATTATATGATATATGGTAGTAATCTCATCAAACAATAAAATTTAGACATGTAGGAAATTTATTTTAGACATTATCAACTTGATTTATCCTTATTTAATCTATTAAATTTTATTTGTGGTAATAAGATTCTATATTTTAAATTGTTATAAATAATTACTTATGTTCTGTGAATAATCCATAATTTGATAATTTATGACATTTTTTACTATATATATTTCAGTTTATAATTTTTAAATATTTTTCTGATTTTCAAACAATTTAACAATATGTTATTTTTATAGAATAACAATATTGTCAATTTTAACACTATTCATTTATTTGAATTTAAATTAAATCCACACAGAGGATATATTCAAAATAAAATATTTTATAGGTTCTCAACATGTCATAGTATTCTATAAAATTAGTGGAGCACATTAAATAGTTCATATATCATTGATTTTACTATTTGTTAAACCGTTTATTTGATATTTCTCTTAATAAAATAATTATTCCAACATTTTTGTATAATAATTTAATATACTTATTTGGTGCATAAAAATAAAAAATAAAACAATAAGATGAATATAAATCTAATATATTTCATAATAATACATTTAGTCGGATTTATCTTCTAAAAAACCCAAATTTTAAAATGTTATATTTATTAAATTATGACGGTGAAAACTTTGACATAATATAAAATAAAATACTATATGTGTCATAATCACTTTTATAAGACTAAAAACGGCCATATATTAGGTCATTGAATCCTTATAGTGTATATATACACTAAAAATAAGTTTTTTTCAGGTTTTTGGGCCCTTTAATATGTATTACTAATTCAATAAAAACAATATTATTGATTTTTTTTACTAAATAAATAATTTCTGCATCATTAATGTAAAACTAATAAGGTAATTAAATAACTCTTAAAAATTCTAAATAAATTACCATGATAAAGAAAATCATTTTAGATTTCAAATTAGTATTTATAACTGAATTTATATTTTTTATAACCTTATATTAATAAAATTAATTATTAAAGTTTGAATGAGACATATTTCACATTCCTTTAAATAAAATAAACTAAACATCTTAATCACTTCCAAGTTGGTTCTAATGGATTCCATTTCAACCAAAATATGACTTAAAATTAAATATAATCATCCAATTTTATTAAGACATGTGTTAGGGTAATTTTATAATATTATATTTACCCTTAATTACAAGATTTATCTTTTACTATGGTAAAAAATATTTACCGTAGATACTATTAATAATGCCCAAAAATAAAAAGTAGTCTATCAATATTATATGGAACCACTGATTCGAAACATGGAATCCATTTTTACAAATTCAATACACTTAATTTGCAGATATTAAATTTAAATTAATCCCGTTGTTGAAAGAAAATGGGTTTTTGTTTAAAACATTAAAAAAAATTGAATTGATTTAACCTACGAATTCAATGTAAAATCAATGTTAATGAAATAAATTATATTAAATGGTAAAAATATATTATATTTAAAATTTAGAACCATTCAATATTATAATTTATCCACATAAATTATTACGATGAAAAAAGTTGTTTTTAATTAAAATATAGCGTGTTTTTACTATTCATGAAAATATGAAAGTTATTAGAATAATATGAAAACATTACCCAAGGTAAAATTTTATTTCCAGAATCAAAAAAAATAAATTTATTTTGTAAAATTGAACTTATAAACATGTCAAAAACTAGATTTAATGTGGGTGCGCCATCAAAAGGCGGCAAAACTGCATTTTTTTAAAAATACTTATTTTACCCGAAAAATTTATTTTATTCTCATACCATGTTCTAGAAAATGAGTAAGATGAATAATAATGTTATAAAATTAAAATTTTAGTTAATAATATTCATAATGGATGGTTCGTGATAATATTATAACCATATATCGTCGTTTAGTGAAACACGGTATTACGTAGAACACACTCTATCGAGGAACGTCGCGATTGTGTGTAAGGCAAGTCTGGTCAGGGTTGCATGTAGTGAAATATCCTTTTGGGGTTGCGTATAACATTATTCAAAACTTATTTCATTTATACAATAAACAAAATCTATACATAATGTTGCGTAGGATAATTTCTACAAAACGAACTTGATATTGTGTGTAACATGAGCCGAGAATAGTTTTGCGTATACTGCAAGCTAATACGGTGTCGCGTATAGCTCAAGATAATCGTGGTTTAGAATAAATTAGAAGATAAGAAAGATATTAAAAATAATATATATTATTAGAACTCGGGGTGTTACATTCTACCCCCCTTAAAATGAATTTCTCCCTCAAAATTCATCGGAGTTATAAATGGTTTACTACTCGAATGTTTTAATAGAAACCCACATCGTAAAAAGGAATACTAAAACTTAATTTTAAAAAGAGAAGTTAGAATCATAACGGTCACCCAATGTAACTCAACACTGGGATTCCACATAGGACAACATAGGTGAAAATATTGATATGGAACAGAAATCTAACCATCACGTTCTGATGGAGAGTGGTAAAAAACCTTGCTATGAAAAAGCCATCAATCACAAAGCAATAAATTTGTGAGTTTTTAAGGTACCATATAATTAATCGTATATGAGGACATTATGACAACATTTTCGGTTTTCAAGATCATTCCCTTAAAGTTGAAGTATAATTAAAATAAATACTTACTTGTTTTTTGTACAATTTCACTGTTTTTGTGCCTTGAACAATTTCCACATCATTTATTAAAGAAATGACGTTGAATTTGTCTTCCGTGAATGGTTACCATATTGTGCGATAGAATGATGGGTCATTCCATCTGTCTCAAACAAAAGGTTATCAAAAGTTATCAAATATACATAAGTCCATATATGGTGAGGTTAATCGTATATGATTCCAAAAAATGGACTTATACATCATCTATCATACCACTTAATATAAAAAAAACTAGTTTCTAATAACCAGGGACTTCCTGTTGGCCATTGGTAGGCGATAAAGGCCAGTCACACTTTGGTTGTGGGTTTAATTCCCACAGCCTTGTCCGACGTGACAGGCTGTCGCCCGTCTTGCAGTTTGTCCCTTTTTCAAAAACTAGATTATAATAACATTCGTGCAATAATATCGGAAAAAATGTTCTAGACTTAAACAATACTATTTGATGTCTGACATAACCCTTTCTAATCTTTAGAGATATCCAAAGTACATATGTCCAATATCATAGTATACAAAATATGATTACTGGAAAGGTCACATAACAAGAACTTGAATAACATAATTTATCATACGATATATCTTGTTGGTCACATTCCAAATAGGTGAATTCCTTAATAATGTGTTCTCTTGAAAAAAAAATTACCATAGAACCTTAGTGAGAACATGAATGCTATCAAAAGGTAACTCTTTCCACATACCAAAATCACAAAATTTTTGTATACTCAAACCATGATATAACTTTTTACTTATATGAGCTCATTTCATTTTCCCTTTATCCCTTCATTTTGCGCATATCATCTGCTTTCCAAAAATAATTCAATCACATTCCATGGTTATCGGTACCATAAAATTATTGAAAATCACAATAGACCAATATATAAATATTCTAATATTCCATGATACTATATACAACATTATTTTAGAATCCCATTACATAAACACTAAATCATTCCACCACATCGTTGTCATATTCAACATCGCCAATAGTGATTTCATGTGACTTCCCTTTGTCCTTTTCCTTAAATGGTTTCTCATGTCGATCATTATTAACCCTTGGATTAGGACATTTATTAGCATAACGCCTCATTTCATTGCACTTGAAGCATTAAAGTGTTAGTGGAGATTTCTCTGTAGTATTTTCTCTATTCACATCATTAGAAACCTTTTTCCAATTAATTCGACAATCAACTACTCCATGACCTTCTTTTCCACACTTAAAACATTTTCTAATCCCTTTAAGACAATATCAACCATGCTTCTTTCCACAGTTTGAGCATAAGGAAACATTCATCTTATTTTAACGATTATTCTGAGATTTCTCCTTTAACTCCATATTTAGTTTCTTGTCAAAACCATGAGATGTATATGTAACACCAACTTCCATTTCTACCTTGATAGCACAACACACAATTTCTTCATCACTACTGAAGTCTCTTATAGATAATGCCATTCGAAGACATTGTTTTAAGCCACTGAAAAATTGATCAACTTCACTTTAGGGTTGGATGATAAATCCAGATGCATACCTTGCAAGTCTTGTAAAATTCGCTTCGAATATACCAACAGATTCATCATCCTTCTTCTCAAGCTCAGGAAACTCCTTTTCCATCTTTGTTCAAAGAATACGAGGGATGTACATACTGAAAAACAAGTTCTTGAACTTGTCCCATTCCAGGGATTCAATTTCATCTTGGGGCCTTGTATTCTTAATTAGAGTCCACCCCTAGTCTGCTTGACCTTCTAAATGGTAAACAGCTAAAATGACGTCTTCATGCTCTAAACAGAGAAATATGGAAAATATATTTTCAATGGGACTGATCCATTGTTCAACAACAAGTGGATCAGAAGACCCAATGAAAGAAGGTGGATGATGCCTCATCAAGGACTAAATAGAATATTGTTCCTTTCTCTACTAATTTGTAAGTCTAGAATTACTCATAGCTTGTGTAAGTATAGCAATAAATTTTTTTACTCTATCTCCCATCCCATTTGATTGTTCAGGAGGAAAATCATTACATTGTCCATTACAATGATCAACACAGTTTCTTCAGATTCCAGCCATCGTCTAAAACCCAAAAAGAATAGCATGAGAGGCAAAAAACATGATTGGAAAAAAACATAATAAAGGGGGAGTACCTTCAATATCTAACATCATAGGTTTAATTCTAATATTTTTACCGTAATTCTAGGATTATAACCTATACTTATACATAACCTTAGGGACATCCCTAGACCTACTTTAGAAATATTTTTAGGGATCTCACAAAAGTTTTCACATCCTAGTTTCCAAAGGATAACTAAACCTTTCCTCTGATACCAATGGTAGAGACCCAAATCTTGATGTACATGGAAATTGCATTACTTTTGAGGAATACTTAATATATAACAAAAATAGACAGACAAGGACCGTAATAGTTTAGTGTCATTTGAAACATGAAATATAATCTGCTAATCGTTGTGAAAGATCTTCAACATCTCCCATAAAGAACATCACCTTTTTTTCTTACCTAAAAGCTTTCTTTAAATCCTGGGGAAAAGAAAACATAAAAAGGGTGAGCTCAAATTCTCAGTAAGGGTAAACGTAGAGAACCTAAAACAATCCATAAACATTTGAATCCAAAAACTTGAACTTAAAATATAAACATCAAAATCTTGAGCAAAAAGATAAATCATGGAAGTACGTAAGGCATATATCAAAAAGGAACATTAATCTTGATAAAATATAATGGGAATAAATCACGTAATTATGGAAACCATTCAGAACTTGTTATGATTTCCATAGTAGCCAAGGCATTGATACCAAGACCATCTTAGTGGACAAAGACCCTTTATGAATCGAGTTCACTCCTCATTTCAGTCCTGTAACACTGAACCAGATTATGTTATCGTTCCATCCATGACTATCTCGTGAGATATAAATCTTTACCCAATGCATTGGAGGGAGATATTGGTACCACCCATCTCATAATTAAATCATTCTTACTTGTGCCACAAAATAAACATAAAACATTCATCAAATTCGTAAGAATAAAATGGGTTTCATAAAAATCATCCCATCATATCATAATCCATATAAAAAAATGGACATTTCATCATAAGAAAATTGAAACCATGTAAATCATAGATACATTAAACTTGAAACATATATGTATGAAATAATGTCATCTTATATGGAAAATGGTTTTGATAAAACATATGAAATAAATTTTTGAGGAAAATATCCTTTCTTATTCAAAATAATTTTTTTTCAAAAAATCCCATGCACTATTAAAATAAAATTATTTTGTTGAAAATAGTCAAAAAATAATCTAGAGTAAGATTCATTCAAATGAGGCTTTATGAAACCATAAAAATCCGTTCACGCTGTATAAGTTAAAAATAACATTCTACTCGTACTTTTGTCGGAAATGTTAAAAAGTACCACGTATGGTAATCAAAAAAAAGATTCCTTACATAACATGCAGTAAAAGTCAAAAATGGGTAAAAAGGACTTTAAACATACATGAAAACATTTTTATAAAAATTGTACATGGATGATAAATATAACGTATAAGCAATCTCGGATATAAAACAATTGAGATTACAACATTATCCCTTACCTTAGGTCCGATATGATTCGTACGTATCCGAACCTCCTAAATAATGATTTAAATAATGTCATTGACTTATTAAAGAATCATATTCATTGTTATCATATCATATATGGTTCACTTATGACATTATATTACCCGTTCCTTTTGAAATTCCATGTTAAAGCAGTATTTTGGGTAAAATCGTTTCATTTATCATACGTGTTTCGACTTGTTGTTCGTGATATTATTACTTATATACTGATTTAAATAATTAAGAAATGTAAAAATAGATTTATATATAATATATAATCAGAATATACATATATATATATATGATCGATCGACAAATGAAATGAAATACACTATTCATGGAGACGGTTGGCCGTACGCACGCATGAACGTTGTTTTCGTTTCCTTATTGAATTGAACAGAATTAATTAGATTACATACATATATATATATATATACATAAATAAATTATCATTATTATGTCATATATTTCATTATTATTCATTATATATACTTTATTATCATTCATGAATGGTTAACATGGAGAATGAATCTCATCGCATCGTGGAGATGGTAGTCCGTACGTACGCACGAGTGATGATATCATTCCAATGATCATTGAATTGTATTTTAGTGTATGTATAATATTTCATAATCTATATAACTTTACAATAATCATATATAGTTATTTATTTACACCATTATAACCATCCAAGTAATGTGGTGGTTGAAAATAGATTACGACACGGTGTGGAGACGATATTTCGTACGTACGCACGTATGGTGATTTCTTTTTATGTAGGATGGATATAAGGTGAAATAGGGTTGTTTAATATTTATAATAACATATCAGTATATGAGCGATACTGACATTATTACTTCATAATGAAAAGACTAATGAAGAAGATGTAGAAGATGAAATAAAGTTGAAATAATCGGTAACAGACATTACCTATTCTTTGATGCGCCTCTTCTTAACCTCCTCTTTGGGGACTAAAGATGGACATTCAAGAATACCACAACCTCTAGTCTGTTTCTATCGAAGTGTAGAAGAGAAATTTTTAGGGTTTGGTCGATCATGAAGGCTCAAAAGGGTGTGAAGAGAAGTTGGAAGCGGTTCCCTTTTTATAAGGGAGGAGAGGGGCACCTTTGGAAATCTTAAAAATATTAATTTATGATAAATATAACCCCACTTAAGAACCTCCAAAAATGACTCATATTCGAATATTATAGGATATAGGGTTGTAATATCATCAAAAAATAAAATCTAGACATGTAGGAAATTTATTTTAGACATTATCAACTTGATTTATCCTTATTTAATCTATTAAATTTTATTTGTGGTAATAAGATTCTAAGTTTTAAATTGTTATAAATATTTACATATGTTCTGTGAATAATCCATAATTTTATAATTTATGAAATTTTTTACTATATATAATTCAGTTTATAATTTTTAAATAATTTTATGATTTTCAAACAATTTAACAATATGTTATTTTTATGAAATAACAATATTGTCAATTTTAACACTATTCATTTATTTGAATTTAAATTAAATCCACACATAGGATATATTCAAAATAAAATATTTTATAGGTTCCTAACATGTCATAGTAGTCTATAAAATTATTGGAGCACATTAAATAGTTCATATAATATTGATTATACTATTTGTAAAACCGTTTATTTGATATTTCTCTTAATAAAATAATTATTCCAACATTTTTATATAATAATTTAATATACTTATTTGTTGCATAAAAATTAAAAATAAAACAATAAGATGAATATAAATCTAATATATTTCATAATAATACATTTAGTCTGATTTATCTTCTAAAAAACAGAAATTTTAAAATGTTATATTTACTAAATTATGACGGTGACAACTTTGACATAATATAAAATAAAATACTATAAGTGTCATAATCACTTTTATAAGACTCAAAACGGTCATATATTAGGTCATTGAATCCTTATAGTGTATATATACACTAAAAATAAGTTTGTTTCAGGTTTGTGGTCCCTTTAATATGTATTACTAATTCAATAAAAACAATATTATTGATTTTTTTAACTAAATTAATAATTTCTGCATCATTAATGTAAAACTAATAAGGTAATTAAATAACTCTTAAAAATTATAAATAAATTACCATGATAAAGAAAATCAATTTAGATTTAAAATTAGTATTTATAAATGAAATTATATTTTGTATAACCTTATATTAAAAAAAATAAATTATTAAAGTTTGAGTGAGACATATTTCACTTTCCTTTAAATAAAATAAACTAAACATCTTAATCACTTCCAAGTTGGTTCTAATGGATTCCATTTCAACAAAAATATTACTTAAAATGAAATATAATCATCCAATTGTATTAAGACATGTGTTAGGGTAATTTTATAATATTATATTTACCCTTAATTACCCGATTTATCTTTTACTATTGTAAAAAATATTAACCGTAGTTACTATTAATAATGCCCAAAAATAAAAAGTAGTCTATTAATATTATTTGGATCCACTGATTCGAAACATGGAATCCATTCTTCCAAATTCAATATATTTAATTTGCAGAAATTAAATTTAAATTAATCCCGTTGTTGAAAGAAAATGGGTTTTTGTTTAAAACCTTACAAAAAAGTGAATTGATTTAACCTACGAATTCAATGTAAAATCAATGTTAATGACATAAATTATATTAAATGGTAAAGAAATATAATATTTATACTTTATAACCATTCAATATTATAATTTATCCACATAAATTATTACGATGAAAAAAGTTGTTTTTAATTAAAATATAGCGTCTTTTTACTATTCATGAAAATATGAATGTTATTAGAATAATATGAAAACATTATCCAAGGTAAAATTTTATATCCAGAATCAAAATTTTTTTTTTTATTTTGTAAAATTGAACTTATAAACATGTCAAAAACTAGATTTAATGTGGTTGCGCCATCAAAAGGCGGCAAAACTGCATTTTTTAAAAAATACTTATTTTACCCGAAAAATTTATTTTATTCTCATACCATGTTCTAGAAAATGAGTAAGATGAATAATAATGTTATAAAATTAAAAATGTAGTTAATAATATTCATAATGGATGGTTCGTGATAATATTATAACCATATATCGTTGTTTAGTGAAACCCGGTATTGCATACAACACACGCTATCGAAAAACGTCGCGATTGCGTGTAAGGCAAGTCTGGTCAGGGTTTCATGTAGTGAAATATCCTTTCGGTGCTGCGTATTACATTATTCAAACCTTAATTCATTTATACAATAAACAAAATCTATACATAATTTTGCGTAGAATAATTTCTACAAAACGAACTTGATATTGTGTGTAACACGAGCCAAGAATAGTTTTGCGTATACTACAAGGTAATACGATGTCGCGTATAGCACAAGATAATCATGGTTTAGAATAAATTAGAAGATAAGAAAGATATTAAAAATAATATATCTTATAAAATCTCGGGGTGTCACATTCTACCCCCATTAAAATGAATTTCGCCCTCAAAATTCATTAGAGTTATAAATGGTTTACTACTCGAATGTTTTAATCGAAACCCACATCGTAAAAAAGAATACTAAAACTTAATTTTAAAAAGGGAAGTTAGAATCATAACGGTCACCCAAAGTAACTCAGCACTGGGATTCCACATAGGACAACATAGGTGAAAATATTGATATGGAAGAGAAATCTAACCATGACGTTCTGATGGAGAGTGGTAGAGAACATTGCAATGAAAAATCCATCAATCACAAAGCAATACATTTGTGAGGATTTAAGGTACCATCTAATTAATCATATATGAGGACATTATGACAACATTTTAGGTTTTCAAGATCATTCCATTAAATTTGAAGAATAATTAAAATAAATACTTACTTGATTTTTGTACAATTTCACTGTTTTTGTGCCTTGAACAATTTCCAAATCATTTATTAAAGAAATGACGTTGAATTTGTCTTCTGTGAAGTGTTATCATATCATGCGATAGAATGATGGGTCATTCCATCTGTCTCAAACAAAAGGTTATCAAAAGTTATCAAATATACATAAGTCCATATATGGTGAGGTTAATCGTATCTGATTCCAAAAAATGGACTTATACATCATCTATCATACCACTTAATATAAAAAAACTAGTTTCTAATAACCAGGGACTTCCTGTTGGCCAGTGGAAGGTGATAAAGGCCAGTCACACTTTGGTTGTGGGTTTAATTCCCACAGCCTTGTCTGACGCGACAGGTTGTCGCCCGTCTTGCAGTTTGTCCCTTTTTCTAAAACTAGATTATAATAACAATCATGCAATAATTTTGGAAAAAATGTTCTAGACATAAACAATACTATTTGATGTCTGACATAACCCTTTCTAATCTTTAGAGATATCCAAAGTACATATGTCCAATATCATAGTATACAAAATATGATTACTGGAAAGGTCACATAACAAGAACTTGAATAACATCATTTATCATACGATATATATTGTTGGTCACATTCCATATAGGTGAATTACTTAATCATGTGTTCTCTTGAAAAAGAAATTTCCATAGAAACTTAGTGAAAACATGAATGCTATCAAAATGTAACTCTTTCCACATACCAAAATCCCAAAATTTCTATATACTAAAACCTTGATATATCTTTTTACTTATATGAGCTTATTTCATTTTCCCTTTATCCCTTCATTATGTGCATATAATCTGCTTTCCAAAAATAATTCAATCACATTCCATGGTTATCGGTACCATAAAATTATTGAAAATCACAATAGACCAATATATAAATATTCTAATATTCCATGATACTATATACAACATTATTTTAGAATCCCATTACATAAACACTTAATCATTCCACCACATCGTTTTCATATTCAACATCGCCAATAGTGATTTCATGTGACTTCCCTTTGTCCTTTTCCTTAAATGGTTTCTCATGTCGATCATTATTAACCCTTGGATTAGGGCATTTATTAGCATAATTCCTCATTTCCTTGCACTTGAAGCATTGAAGTGTTAGTGGAGATTTATCTGTAGTATTTTCTCTATTCACATCATTAAAAACCTTTTTCCAATTAATTCAACAATCAACTGCTCCATGACCTTCTTTTCCACACATAAAAATTTTCTAGTCCCTTTAAGACAATATCCACCATGCTTCTTTCCACAATTTGTGCCTAAGGAAACATTCATCTTATTTTAAGCATTATTCTGAGATTTCTCCTTTAACTCCATCTTTAGTTTCTTGTCAAAACCATGAGATGTATATGTAACACCAACTTCCATTTCTACCTTGATAGCACAACACACAATTTCTTCATCACTAGTGAAGCCTCTTATAGATAATGCCTTTCGAATACATGGTTTGAAGCCACTGAAAAATTGATCAACTTCACTTTAAGGTTAGATGATAAATCCAGATGCATACCTTGCAAGTCTTGTAAAATTCGCTTCGAATATACCAACAGATTCATCATCCTTCTGCTCAAGCTCAGGAAACTCCTTTTCCATCTTTGTTCAAAGAATACGAGGGATGTACATACTAAAAAACAAGTTCTTGAACTTGTCCCATTCCATGGATTATTCGATTAGTAGAATATCCATGTGAATAGAATATTGTTCCCTTCTCCACTAATTTGTAAGTCTAGAATGATTCATAGCTTGTGTAAGTATAGAAATAAATTTTTTAACCCTATCTCCCATCTCATTTGGTTATTCAAGAGGAAAATCATTACATTGCCCATTACATTGATCAACACAGTTTCTTCGGATTCCTGCCATCGTCTAAAACCCAAAAAGAATAGCATGAGAGGCAAAAATCATGCTAGGAAAACAACATAATAAAGGGGTAGTACCTTAAATACCTAACATCTTAGGATTAATTCTAAGATCATTACCGTAATTCTAGGATTATAATAAATACTTATACTTAACCTTAGAGACATCCCTAGACATATCTTAGAAATATATCTAGGGATATCACTAAAGTTTTCGCATCATAGTTTCCAAAGGTTAACTAAACCTTTCCTCTAATAACAACTGTAGAGACCCAAATATTGATGTACATTGACATTACATTACTTTTTTGGAATACCTAATACATAACATAAATAGACACACAAGGACCGTAATAGTTCAGTGTCTTTGGAAACTCGGAATATAATCTTCTAATCATGGTGAAATATCTTCAACATCTCCCATAATGATCTTCCCCTTATTTTCATACCTAAAACCATTCCTTAAATCCTAGGGAAAAGAAAACATAAATAGGGTGAGATCAATTGGTCATTTAGGGTAAACATAGAGAACCTAAAACAATCCCTAAACATTTGAATACAAAAACTTGAACATAAAATCTAAATATCAAAATATTGAGAAAAGTCATAAATCGTGGAAGTACGTAAGGCATATATCATAAAGGAACATTAATCTTGATAAAATATCATTGGAATAAATCATTTAACTGTGGAAACCATTCAACACTTTTAATGATTTCCATAGTAGCCAAGGAATTGCGGCCAAGACCATCTTAGTGGACAAAGTCCATTTTTGAATCAAGATCACTCCTCGTTTCAGTCCTGTAAAACTGAACTGGGTTAACTTACCATTCCATACATGTCTATCTCATGAGATATAAATCATTACCTGATTAATTGGAGTGAGATATAGGTCCCACACATCTCATAATGAAATCATTCTTACTTGTGCCTATACATAAACTTAAAACATTCATCCCAAACCTATGAATAAAATGGGTTTCATAAACATCATACCATCATCTCGTAATCCATATAAAACAAATGGACATTTCATAATAATAAAATTTAAACCATGTAAATCCTATAGACATTAAACTTGAAACATACACGTATGAAATAATGTCATCTTATATGGAAAATGGGTTTGATAAAACATTTGAAATAAATTCTTGAGTAAAATATCATTTCTTCTTCAAAATCATTTACTTTTCAAAAAATATTCCATTAAGTTTTAAAAGAAATGTATTTTTTTAAAATAGTCATAATATTTTGTAGAGTAAGCTTCATGAAAATGAGGCGTTATGAAACCGTAAAAATCAGTTCACGCCATATAAGTTAAAAATAACCTTCTTCTTGTACTTTTGTCAGAAAAGTAAAAAAGTACCTCGTATGGTAAAGAAAAAAGAAGATTCCTTACATACCATGAAGTAAAAGAAAAAAATGGGTAAAAAGAACACTAAACATACATGAAAACAATTTTATAAAACTTTGATATGGATGATAAATATAACCCCAGTAAATACTTACGTATAACCAATCTCAGATAGAAAACAATTGAGATTGGAACATTATCCCTTACCTTAGGTATGATATGCTTCGTACGTATCTGAACCTCCTTTATAATGATTTAAATAACGTCATTGACTTATTACATAATAATATTCATTATTATGATATCATATATGGTTCACTTATGACTTTATATTACATGTTCTTTTTTAAATTCCATGTTAAAGTAGCATTTTGGGTAAAATCGTTTCATTTATCGTAAGTCGATTAACTTTTTGTTCTTGATCTTATTACTTATATACTAATTTACATAATTAAATAATGTAAAAAAAGATTTATATATAATATATATTAAGAATAGACATATATTTATGATAGATCGATAAATGAATAGAAATACACAGTTCATGGAGACGGTAGGCCGTACGTACGTTTGAACGTTGTTTTCGTTTCCTTATTGAATTGAATGGAATTAAGTAGATGACATACATATATAAATACATAAATCTAGTATCATTATTATGTCATATATTTCATTATTATTCATTATATATAATTTATAATCATTCATGAATGGTTAACATGGAGAATTAATCTAATCGCGTCGTGGAGACGGTAGTCCGTACGTATGCACGAGCAGTGATATCATTCCCATGATCGTGGAACTATATTGAAGTGTATGTATAATATTTCAGAATCAATATCAATTTACAATAATAATATATAGTTATTTATTTACACCATTATACCCATCCAAGGAAGGTGGTGGTCGAAAACAGATTACACCACGGCGTGGAGACGGTATTCCGTACGTACGCACACACGGTGATTTCATTTTCCGTAGGATGGATAGAAAGTGAAATAGGGTTGTTTCATATTTATAATAACATATCCGTATATGAGTTATACTGATGTTATTACTTCATTATGAAACAACTAAAGAAGAATATGTATAAGAATAAATAAAGTTGAAAGAATCGGTAATGGACATTACCTCTTCTTTGAAGCGCATCTTCTTAACCTCCTCTTTGGGAACTAAAGATGGTCTTTGAAGAAGAACCAAACCTCTATGATGTTTCTAGAGAAGTGTAGAAGAGAAATTGGAAGTGGTTGGCCGAGCTTGAAGGCTCAAAAGGGTGTGAAGAGAAGTTGGAAGGGGTTCCCTTTTTATAAGGGAGGAGAGGGGCACCGTTGGAAATCATAAAAATATTGAATTATAATAAATCTAACACCACATAAAAACCTCCAAAAATGACTCATATTCGAATATTAGATGATATAGGGTTGTAATATAATCATCCAATAGAATTTAGACATGTAGGTAATTTATTTTAAACATTATCAACTTGATTTATCCTTATTTAATTTATTAAATTTTAATTGTGGTAATACGATTCTAAATTTTAAATTGTTATAAATAATTACTTATGTGCTGTGAATTATCCATAATTAGATATTTTATGAACTTTTAGACTATATAAATTTCAATTTATAATTTTTATATTTTTTATTTATTTTTAAACAATTTAATAAAATGTTATTTTTATAAAATAACAATAGTGTCAATTTTGACACTATTCATTTATTTGAATTTAAATTAAATACACACAGAGGATATATTCAAAATAAAAAATTAAATAGGTTTCTAACATGTCATATTAATCTATTAAATTGTTGGAGAATATTAAATATATCATATAATAATTATTATACTATTTGTAAAACCATTTATTTGATATTTCTCCTAATAAAATAATTACTCCAACATTTTTATATAATTATTAAATATACTTATTTGTTGCATGAAATTTAAAAATAAAATACAAGGATAAAGATAAGTTTTTTATTTTTCATCAGAATACATTTATTTCGATTTATCTTTTAAAACACCCAAATTTTAAAATCATATATTTATTAAATTATGAAGGTGACAACTTTGACCTCATATAAAATAAAATATTATAAGTGTCATAATCACTTTTACAAGACTTAAAACGGTCATATATTCAGTCCTTGAATTCTTATGGTGTATATATACACTAAAAATAAGTTTTTTAAGGTTTTATAGCCCTTTAATATGAATTACTATTTCAATAAAAATAATATTATTGATTTTTTTTTCTAAATAAATT
Source organism: Viscum album (assembly GCA_963277665.1). Taxonomy (NCBI): domain Eukaryota; kingdom Viridiplantae; phylum Streptophyta; class Magnoliopsida; order Santalales; family Viscaceae; genus Viscum; species Viscum album. The sequence goes on along the minus strand of OY728126.1, from coordinate 1,386,205,215 downwards.
ATTTCTGCATCATTAATGTATAAACTAATAAAGTAATTAAAAAACTTTTAAAAATAATAAAATAATTACCATGATAAAGAAATCCATTTTATATTTCAAATGAATATATATAACCGAATTTATATTCTGTACACCCTTATATTAAAAATAATTTAATTATTAAAGTTTGAGTGACACATATTTCACTTTCCTTTAAATAAAATAAACTAAAGGTCTTAATCACATCCATGTGGGTTCTAATGGATTCCATTTAGACCAAAATATGACTTAGGACGAAATTTAATCATCCAATTGTATTAAGACAAGTGTTAGGTTAATTTTATAATATTATATTTACCCTTAATTACCTGATTTACCTTTTTCTATGGTAAATAAAATTTACCGTAGTTACTATTCATGATTCCAAAAAATAAAAAGTAGTATATTTTTATAATTTGGACACACTTATTCCAAATATGGAATCCATTTTTCAAGCTTCAATACACAGATGTTGCATAAATTAAATTAAAATTAATCTCGTTGTCGAGAGAAAACAGGTTTTTGTTTAAAACATTGCAAAAGATTGAATTGATATAACCTACGAATTCAATGTAAACTCAATGATAATGACATAAATTATATTAAATGGTAAAAATATATTCTATTTATACTTTAAAACCATTCAATATTATAATTTATCCACATAAATTATTATGATGAAAAAAGTTGTTTTTAATTAAAATATAGCGTGTTTTTACTATTCAGTAAAATATGAAAGTTATCAGAATAATATGAAAAATTTATTCGAGGTAAAATATTATATGCTGATTCCAAATAATCATTTTATTTTGTAAAATTTAACTTATAAACATGTCAAAACTAAATTTTATGTGGGTACGCCATCAAAAGGCGGCAAAACTGCATTTTTTTAAAAATACTTATGTAACCTGAAAACATTATTTTATTCTCATTCGATGTTCTAGAAAATGATTAAGATGAATAATAATGTTATAAAATTAAAAATTTTGTGAATACTGTTTATAATGGATAGTTCGTGATAATATTATAACCATATATCATTGTTTAGTGAAACCCCGTATTTCGTACAACACACGCTATCGAGGAAGGTCGCTATTGAGTGTAAGGCAAACCATGTCAGGGTTGCGTGTAGTGAAATCTCCCTTTGGTGTTGTGTATAACATAATTCAAAACTTATTTCATTTATTCATTAAATAAAATCTATACATAATGTTGCGTAGAATAATTTCTACAACACAAACTTGAAATTGTGTGTAACACGAGCCAAGAATAGTGTTGCATACACTGCAAGCTAATACAATGTCATGTATAGAACAAGATAATCTTGGTGTAGAGTACAGTAAAAGATATGAAAGGGATTAAAAAGAATATATCTTATAAAATATCAGGGTGTTACACGACACTTCTTAATTTACATTATACATCCTATGTATTCTTTGTTTCTTACACAATCTTCAACGTTATTAAATTTATTAAAAATGGAAGTAAAAAATTTACGGAAAAGGCTTGTTAATAGGTTTTTTATTATAAGGATATATATAATTTTTCTTGCGGAGGATTAATGTTTCAAATCTGAATATATTTATTGAACTAAAATTACTAGGATCCTTTGAAAATGGTTGACATTTCTTATGATGTAATTTATATAAATCAATGAAGTTAATGTTTTTAATTATTTATTTTAATATTCCATAAATGAATCTTCTATTTAAACAATAATCATGGGGTTTTTTTATAATAGGAATACATGATAAGATTATTGATCACTCATGTCAATATCTTTTCAGTTTTAGCTTTATTTCCATTTTCAGAATGTTCATTGATAGTATATTTGTAATGTATCTTGAGTTGTGTAGTAATCTGAATGTTTTTTGTATGTTTATATATTTTATTATTTTAATTCATATTGGACATGTAGTTAATTTTTTTTATTTAGATATAGGGTTGCTATATATTAATTGGATATAAACAATAGTATCTAGAGGCTACTTTTATATTTTTGCGTACACCGGGGAAGGATCCTAGGGTTGATTAAAAGATTTTGTTTTGTTTTTTTATTCTATTTCTCAGTATTATTTTATTATCATTATTTTATTACCTTATTTGTTTATCATGGTAAACATGCATATAAAGTGTTCAGGTTTGGTTTTAAATTATTATTTATCTCTTATAATTGGGTAAATTTATTCTAATGAGATTTAATTTGGGTCGCTAGTTCAAATCATCACTCTAAATAACAAGAAACATGCCTCGACAAAGTCAGATTGATGCTTTGGAATCTAATAGATGGATGGCATGTTATAGTTTGTGCTAATGTTTATCATATAGTTATTTTATTTTGAAGGAATATACTTTTATGTTCATATATTTAATTATGGATTAATGGAAGATGTATTGAGTATTTTGATGACTTAGATAATAGAATAAAGAAGAGTTCCATAATCTCTTACCCACTCAATGACTCAAGATTTAATGGTTTGTCTTGTTTTGAATCTATTATTTAGTTTTTGGGTTTTGTATTATTTAAAAGATTTATATGTTTTGAGGAATGAAAATAATATGGAATTATCTACATACGAAGATCTCTCATTTACTAACAACTACAATGGAGCTCCATTTCATGGTTCAAAGGTACATCCACTTGTGGTTGTGTTGTTTAATCATTTTTTTGAATAGTATTTCCCAATTATAAAAAAATAATAGTACCTATTATGATGTATTTTGTTTCGGAATGTTGTTTAGTATCTAATTTCAGAATAAATTTTTTTTTAAATGATTGATGATATAGGAAATTTTAAATTAGGAATGAAATTTAAAAATGTTACATTAAAATATCACAAATTAATATATTTTCATTAAAGAATTAATAGGTAAAGTTGAAAATATATTATTTTTATAATAAAATAATTACAATTGTTTTTCATAAACTGATATTGATCGAATCAAGTTTATATATTGAACAAAAAAATTTTGAATCAGTTTTTTTATGTTCATTTCAATAAGAAATTCCAAATTTTAAATGAACAAATTTTTAAATATTATGTACAGTGATAATATATAATAATGGTTTTTATGAGTTAATACATTTGTTAATGGAATGTGTAAGAATTGTAAAATTTTTAATAAATTTATCAAACAACATGTTATCAATATTTTTATGTGTATTTGTTAATAATGGAAGTGCTATAAATATAGGGGAACATTTCAATTGTGAATGTATATTCAAAAATGTATTTTCAAAATATAATGTTAATTTATAAATTATTATTAATATATTTTACTGTATTTATTTTTTATGGGGTTGTTGTGTTTAATTTTTAGGGTATTTCTCATATACATGGGTTTACCCAGTATTTGGGTAAATGATATTTAAATGGGTATTGAATCAAATTTATTATCTACGGTTTTATTGGATTTCCCCTTGAATGAATCAATTATTTTTTGGGAGTATATTTAAAATGATTTTCTTGAGTGGGGTCTCTTATAATTATGCAGTGTGATGTTATGGTTTATGGAGATTCTCAGAAACCATGTTATCTAGTATATCTAAAGACCTATATAGTAGTCATGTGTTAATTTAGTTCCCTTGTATTTCCAATCTATTTGGATTTTAATTATATCCCCTCATTGGAATGTTAACAGTATTGGAGATTTTATCATTTATGCAATTCATGTATTACCTTAATCCCATTGGTATTATAGCCTTGTATTTTATATTTTATTACATTAATTTTTAATTTGGAATGTGAAATCATTGGATTCATTCAAGGGTATCCAAATGGGTGATTTTCTATGCATAGAATTTTTCTTAGTTGGATCCATGCTAATCCTGATGTTTTTACATGTTGTTTTTCATGTAGGATTCCAATTAGCTTCCTCTTCCTCTACAATTTTAATTAATTTATTAGTTTCTCATCTATTTGCACAATTTATTAGGTAAACATGGATATGACTTCTCTTATACATTTGGATTCCTTTTCTTTTCAAACATTGAGATAATGTAGGTCATATGATTTTTGGAGACATATCTATTATGGGAGATGGAAATTATGGGTGTATTCTCGATTGGGAGTAATGATTGATGTCTTTTGATTCATATAATATATTTGATATTGTTTTTTATTGGGGTTTCCCATAATTCCATTAGACATGTATTTTAATGGAACCATTATGGTAGTGTTTCAATGAATTGGCCTCAATACTATTGTATCACCCATAATGGTTTGGGATTTTTTTGTGTTTAATGTGGGACGAAAGACTATTTGTTTCCCATTATTTTGATGATTATCTTCAAAAGTTTCTTTATCATGCCTTGAGTGTATTTTAAGACTACTCTATAAATCCATTCAAAAATCTTGAAATGAAATATATTTATGATGGGACTTGTTTTATTATGATTTTGGTTGGAATGCATTACAGATTCTCATTTATTAAAGGATGTTTTTTTATTGTTATTCTTGAATTTCACATTCATTATAAGATGAATTGATTTTCTGATATTTTTTAATTTTGATTTAGTTAGAACTAAATTTATTTCATTGAAGTAATCATTCTGTCCCTTATTTTTAAAATGAACCTATTATATTGAATATATATAAAATTGTCTCTACATTTATCCTTTTATACTATTTGATGTTTTCTTGTGGGAATAATATCCAATAGTGAAGAGCATTAAAATTTCAAAACCATATTTTTTTATGATATGAATTTTATTTTTTATTTTATAGTCTATATTTTATATTTATCCAATACATTTTAAATTTTTAAATATTTTGATGGTTGTATAGCGGAAAGCAGTTGTTGTAATGTAAGGGGAATCCATCCACCACAATGACACTAAATCTATAACTCTGATTATTTTATGTTAATAGTTAGTTTATTGTAGTCCTACAAAGTCTCATTATATATGGTTCCTAATTTTGTTTAAAATTTTATGTATATGTAACATAATTTATTCTTTTATGAATCTCAATTGAACACCACCATGTTAATACAATAATATGATTTCTTTTACGCATCTTCCTAAAAATACATTGTTACCTTTACATAGATCTTTTGTGTAAGGGTACACTTAACAATCGATATTCAACATAAAGAAAAAAATTGGGGGTCCATTATATAGATCCTCCAATTCAATTTCATTTAATGGTAATGTTATAATAACTGTCAAATAAACCCCTTGGAAAATTACATAAGGTAACAATATGGTTTCCCTTACACATACATTCTTTATAACGGTATCCTGTAAGGGTAATGAAATATCATGCATTTTGAAATGGTTTTTATAATGGTATAACCTTTAAATTGCCTATCTCTATATGAGTAAATAATATATAAACTTACGTAGCTCAAGTAATTATCTAAATATAATCTATAGTTTGTCAAATATTTTATTTTTTTGTCTTTCGTTCAGAACAAGTTATAAGAAAAATACTAAATATTCCTAAATATTCCTCTGATACTAATGATGATCTTTTTATAATATTCTAATATTCATATTTTTTATAGTTCAATAAGAAAAAAATGAGATTTATCTTAGTAAAGATAACATGAAAAAATATATAAAGAAGAGTGACTTTATTTATTTATGTACAATAATTTAAACTTCCTTTTATATAGAGCGTGTGGAGTATTTCATGTGTAAAATCTCACAAAAACACCATATCGTTGATGGATTAAAAAATAAAAAGGATCTATGATCATAACATGAGGATACATAAAATCAAATGGGGCTATAGAACTATCTAAAATTTCATAAACATAATATATAGAATAATATTATTTTATTGTAGATTATACCCTTCACACTACAAACCATATCCTGGAGGATAGGATCAGATACTCTTTGATTAATGAATCCAAAAGGATCTACAATTCATATTGCATCTTATTTGCTTCAAATTTTTTGTTAATTAATTATTTATCAGTTTCATTAAATTTAATTAACACCCTTTGATCTTTTCACAATGATTTTCAAATAATGAAGAAATCACTTGGAGAATGAAATATTAAATAAATAAATAAATATATATATATTATATTTTTTTGTTATATTCATGTATCAAATTCTTGAAGAATACATACATCCTAATATTTATTATTCATAAGTCTAATTGATTATATTATTTTTTATATGCATCTCAGGCATGTATGTTATTCACTACACATCAAAAAATGGATTCAATATCACCCATTCTTTTAATATTAAAAATTTTGACAAATTTTAGGACGCTTTTATTTGAAATAATAATCGTAGTGAATTCAATTCTCTCAGTTATCTTATTTTGGATGTATTTTTTTGAAATATATTAAGAACCTATTATTCTATTATATATAACACATTTAATATATTTCATGTATCGGTTATGATAAATGGACCAAAGAGCATAATTGAACTGTAATATAGTATACCATTATAAGATAGTTGTTAAATAAGAATAATGAATATGAATAAATAAATATTAAAAAATATTTATAAAGAATTTATATACAACAATTATATTGAAATATAAATAATCATTTTTTATAAATTTTTTATAATGCTTCGAAAACAAATTTTCTCTAAAAAATTGATTTTTAATATTTATAAGAATTTTAGATGAATGAAGAAAGATAATTTTTAAAATAATTATATAAGTATTAGTTTATTGTGGCATTTTAAAATTTTTCATATTAATCTTATTATTAGATGAATAGTTAAAATTACATATTTTAATTTAAAACTGACTTTTCATATTAATAATTTATAATGATCATTATTAAAAAAATTGTTTTAAAATAAAAATTTGTTTTCTAAAATAATAAAAAATCTCAGTTTGGTTATTTTAATCAATATTATAATTTTTTTACAAAATCATTGTATGTATAAGAATCATTTTTTTTCATGAAAACCCACTTTTCGTCTTGTTTAATGGGTTGAATTTTAAATTAAATTATGCCACTTCGATGAATTTATTTTTGAAAAAAATGTATTCCACATTTGGAATTGTATAATTTGAAATTATGTATTTAGTTCAAATTATATTTCTATCAAATGGAAAATTAGAAAATGTAAAATTCATTACCATGATTGATGATAAATTTGGATTATATGGGTTTAAAATAAGTGATAAGGGTGTTTTTACAATAAATCATATCTAAATACCTTTTTATGGCCATATTTCAATCATATATTTTCTCAGAATAAAATCCCATGAAATTTAGATGAATGTTCATTGATAATTATTTTTTATTTTTTCATATTTCATGAAATTTCATATATCTCTTCTCCTCCACTTATATGAGTAAAGACCTCCATTATCTTATTTATGCCGTATTGATCAATCTATATCAAAAACCCGATAACCAATTGTCTTATCAACATCCATGTCTAGGAATTGAAGGATACAATCATCTTTTCAGGCATTTCCAAGCATCCTTACGCATTGATCTGATGAAGGACTACCAGAGAAGAGGTAATCATGTTACCCGACATCATTGAATTTATTTTTTATAACTCCATTAAATATTTGGAATTAATTTTAAAATTTAACAAAAACTCTCATAAATTTATTTAATTTTATTTTGATTTAAAAAATAATAAAATCTGCTCCCTATTCCATCCAATTTGATGTGAACGTTTTTCATGATTGTATGCGTGCACTACTGCTTCCACATTGTGCTAAAATTTATTTCCCAAAACCACTATTATTGTATGATTATTAACATAGGTATAATGAATATATATTCCATTTTGGAAATATATATATTATTTGAATTAATATATTATATTTTCTATCATACATTACTACCATTTAGAAAATTATAATGTCGCATTTGTTTACGTGTGTACAACCACACCCATGAACAGATGTGAATCATTTCCCATTAATTCTTTAAATGGATTTTAATATGTCTACATTTTAATAATAAAAATTATATATATAATATAATTATTGTTATAATAAGGATAATTTTTATTTACCTACCTTTCAATCCATTCATGAAAATTTTAAAACAACAATCATGCTTACATATAATCTACCACATCTATGAATACTGTAATTCTTATTTTTATATTTTAAATATATGATTGAATATAAATATATATAAATATATATAATTTTTATATATTATATTAATATCAGGAATAAAATTATATATATGATTGAACCATGATCCTTGTATGATTATTGCAACTGCTAATGTGAAAGTATCTTTAAAAAATAATAATTTACATAGAGAAACATTAATTTTTATATGAAATTATTAATAAAATACTGTTAAAATGTAATATGTTGATATTTATGATGTTTTATTATGTACATGATAATAGTATATATAAAAAATAAATACTAAATTATCATACACATTGTCTGATCAAATTGAAAAAAAATGACCATAAGGTAAGGGACTTATGTTACTATACCATTACATATCAGGATTGTCTTTTATTTTCATTATGAAGTAAATTTTTTTTACAAATCTCTTGATGATCCAATGAATTTTCATATTCCCTTTTTATATCTAGACATGACATTATTTAATTTATTTTACCCTATCTATGATGTCTACATATTGGAAGAATGATTTTTAAAAAAATCGACATTTTTTCCCTATAATTGAAAATAAATTTTCTTCCATATCAGTGTTTTAAGGAAAAATATTCAACAAGGTTTTATAGATGCACATACGATTGATTTAATGAATTTTTATTCATGTTTTAAATCATATATAATGGTTTAAAATGAATGTTCTAATCATGTTCTAAATGTTATAATTTTACTTTCTAATGAAAATGATGAATGGATATTTTTTATAACATATATGACTATAATTGAGTTTTCCAACAACATTATTATTCAATAAGTTTAAAAATTCATTTCATAATTCCATTTTTCTATTTCATGAACAATTTTCCTTAAATTTTCTTATATATATAAGGTTTAAATAATAAAATATGATATAAATAACATATTTATGATGTAAAATATTTCTATAAGAATTGAAATAGTTTTTTCATCTACAAATACATCTCGGATATTACATATTATTTAGTGGGATATTTTCCTATTATACCATCCAATTTTCTTTTGATAATTGATTGTGAAATTTTTTGTTTTATATTTATTAAATAAAATTTATGCCATTAGCATATTTTATATAATTTATTATGAAACATTTATTACACTTGTTTCGCTTCCATGAATTATTCTACAATGAAATGATGAAATATTTATGAAAACTATTTGAATTCCATATGTTATTATATGATAGTTGATTTATGATCTTATAGAAAACATATTTTCTATTTTCATTATATAATTGGTGTGATCAAAATTATATATTCCTCTAATGACATAGGTAAATATAGATATCATGTTATATTAGAGGAAATAAAATATGGATTATCCTAGGTGAGTATGATTCTATTTCTAAAATAATAGTCCTGGTAGTGAACATTGAAAATAATATGATATAATGATAAGCATACCCAATACACTATACTATTCTTCACATCAATAATTAAATATTAAAATTATGTTTCATGTTTATATGTATTTCAAAAATGTATTTCATTCTCAAATTTTAATCCACCATGGAAACAATTATATTATTCCATGAGGAATAGTGTGTAATGAACATCAATATATTATGAAATGAAAACATATTTAGAAAATTTTTATACATGCTATGGATTTTTTTTTGTTTTTGACAATGATCACAAAACATTATTCTAATTTTATGTTTAATGGATAATTGTTTTCAGTTTTATTTACCCATAATATGCATATGATCTCACCCTTTCTGATATTTCTTAATACATGTAATAAAAAAATATTTTATGTATGATATATCAAAAAAACATTACAGTTATAAAGACATTAGGGAGATATTATTAAGATATATTATAAATTAGTTATTTTTGTATCCATATTTATGATGACAATAAATATATATATTATTACGTAATATATCATAATTTTATATATTGAATATTAATATTACATGTTAATTAATATATATAAGACATTTATGGTTCACTATAGTTTTTATCAGAACAATGTTCAGTTTACATTGGAATGTAACAAGAGAAATTATAAGTGAAAATCCAAATCATAATCTACTATTGGAGGACAACTAATGTTATGGTAAATAATGAATTGTTTTTTATAAAAAAATTTCTCAGGATGAACATTACAAGTTGATGTGGGTCTTCAAAAGATTCATCTAGATGCAATAACCATTAAAATAGTTGTTTGGCTATATTATGGACATCATTATAGTTCACTGTTATTTTCCAAACTATAAACCTCATATACAGCTCCCTAGTGATTCACATAGGTAAATTAAAAATTTCTTTGTAAATAATTATGACATAATAGAGTAGATTATGATTGTGGATAACCTTTGACCAACCTATTTTATCATAGGTGGAAAATAAGTTTTCTAGATATATAAATCCTATAAATTATTTGTCATGACTATGTGGTTACCCAATATTATTATTGTTTAACACACAATATCCATTTGTCAAGACATAACAGAGCTATGTTTCTGTGGAATTTGATTAAAAATATAATTATTTCCTCTTGGAAAACCAAATATTATGAGATCTCGAATGGAAAAAATGTTGATATTATTTTCAAACACCCGCACTATATGAATCATGTCGGCCTTTCATATGATCCATGGGGGAACAATGTTTTATTTATTCAATCCTAATGAAGAATCCACCATATTTAAATAGGTTTATATATCCACTTATTTATATTAAATGGATCAGTACCACTTCGAATTTATTCTTTATCCTATGGTTTTAAAAAAATCAACTTTTATTTTAGCTCATTATTATTTAGATGTTGAACTAGATTAATTTTGAACTCTAATCATTAATATGTGGAAATATAAACAAATTGACTTCATGATGTGGGTTTATTTTAGGAATTTTTTGTATGTACATTTCATATATTATTTTCATGAAACCAAGGTAATTAATTCATTGATATAATACATATGGGTGATTAATACATTGGAAACTATGGGGTTAATTTTACATGAGTTGTGAGGTATGCATATGTTATTATCGTCTAACCTAAAATTATTATCGATTTATTATTTATTTTCTTAAATCATAGTATCGTAATGGTTCCATAACAAATGCATATTAATAGATATATAGAAATTGATTGATCTTCTACCAATGTGGGAATAGATATTTTTTACTCATCAATTTCAGGGTTATGCTAAAAAAATAATGTTTGAAAAATATGTTATTTTTCAAAACCATTGAAATAATAATATAACTATTTTATTATTAGTTAAGTGTAAAATGAATTATTGAGAAACATTTAATAATTGTAATGGTAATAATTTTAGATTTTGAAAGGTAGTTTATCAGGAAGTCAAATATCAATATTATTGGGTGAATAATATTGCTAATGATGTAGAAAAGGAACCATGGAATGCACCACAAATAATATACTATTTCAATTGTAGGAATTATAATAATTATTCAAAACAAATCATTGATCTAATGGGTAGTTATTATGATCAAATTTTGAAACATATAAATCCAATATAAAATAAAAACATCATTTGTTAACAATTACTCATGTGGATAAATATTTAAAAAATGTACCCATACCATTCAGTCTATAATTTCTAATGTCATGGATTATACAATATATATCATGCCATTTAAATATTAATAATTTTATAAGAGTATCATAATTCCACCATATTTATTTGATATTTCATTTTTGGAAAAATATCATAACGGATTGATGATAACATCTCATATTGATGATACTTACTTGATTGATTTTTTTTAAATAACATTAATTAAAATATTTTTAATCCCACATTAGTTTAATTTGATTGTATATTTTAAATCAATTTTCTTTATTTATATAAATATAAAATCATTTTAAAGGGAATTGAATTCATGTTTTACATAAATAACTACCCTAATATCTATTATTGGTGTGATGATAAATATGAACATGAAATGTAAATTCTTCCACTTATATTTGTCTTAATTACTGTAAAAGGTGGTGTTAATAATAGATGGTTGGAGATAAAGTCAACATCCAAGATATCGTATGGATTTTTTTTGATGTATTTCGGTGATAGTTTTCCAGTCTTACACATAACCAGAATATTGGATTTTAAATAGAACATAATCATTGTACAACACCCATTTGAGTGCATGTATATATCATGGTATTGATTTAGTCGCAGGAATTAAAAAATGGTAATAGATTCATATAAGGGGACTCATTCATCCATATATTTCACCCTATAAATTGACTCTTAATTTTGATAATAATAATGACAGATCAATGATAATTTATAGTGATTATTGTTAACATAAAAACCGTGAAATAATGAAAAAGAATTTTCTAGCCTATATTGGTTACTTTCTTGATCAACTACACAGAGTATAATAATTAACAAATATTGACCATTGTTCATGATATCATCAATTTCAGGTCATCGTGGTTATACATGAGACTTAATTGTGAATAATTAATAGATACTATAAATTAATAGTTACTCAATTTGGTCTTACATATTCCATCACTTTCATTAGTGGTATAATCTAATTGTGTATTTATAAATAATCCTAACCAGGGTTTGGTAGTATATATAGATGATATTCATATAAAAAAATGGAAATGAATATCCTGAAGATCACTTGATGATTAAAATAAATATCCTAAGGTTGGAGAATCCATATTTAATATGCACCATGTGTAATTTTTAGATATAATTTTTTTCATTTTTTGGGCCAATAATCTCATGAGAATGTATATCTTGGAATATATCCCAGATGTATGTTCGTTAATTTTGGTCATGACTAACCAATGTGAATGATATATATAGTTTAATTATTTTTTATTGATATTATTTACTTTTTATGGATAATTTTTTAGGGATTTCTATTCCACCCTCAAAATTAATTCAGAATAGAGAAATGCTTTATTCGGCATAAATGTAAAGAGTATATCATTGAACTGATTAAAAGTTTGGTATATGAACATGTTTGTATAGTTCATTACATGGGATAGGGGTTTTTTATCTTTATTTATTCATCCATGAATTAACTGAGATGAACCCTCTTGTAAAATTTATTGTGATATCTTGTTCCTCATTATAGTTTAATGATCACATGAAAAATTAGCGAACCCATTATTTGTAGTTACATATTGTAATTTCTTCATTAAATATGTCAATATAATTAATCTATAAAAAATAGTTTTGATATATATAATGATCATTGAAGTATAAGTTATATATTACATTATAATTTGTTAATATTCAAAAAATAATTTGGGTGTATTTTATTAATTATTATGTCTTATAAATACATTACCACCTTAGGTAATTAAATTTTGTTGTATATTAAAGGAGTCGAATGAGTCATGTCAGATTATATATTATTTGGATCACAAAAGATACTATATTTAAAGACATGACAAATTATTTTTTGAAAATAAGGATGATGAAGGATAGATATTGTCTTTCTCAAATGATTACACATCCATATTACCATATAATGATTAAAATGTCCAAAAATAATGACTCATAGTTGGAAATAAATGTGGGGATTTTTCATGAGTAAAATATTTATTATGATGGAATGATAAGTTTTAAAAAACATTTATGATTATATTTTCTAAAATATTTAACAAAGTATATTTATTATGACTCCCATTGGTCATTATTAACAATTCATCCTTGAACAGTGATAAAATATAGAGATCTAAAAGTTATTAAATGTTGGAAAAAAATAAAAATATATATTTTATTGTAAATCTATCAGTTCTTGAATGTTAAAAATTTAACATTGAAATTAATTAATCTAATGGGATTTTAAAATCATTAGCCATACCAGAACTGAAATTGGATAACATAAACATTAGGTTTATAAATAGAAAAAAAGTGGCATCCATAATATTATTTTTATTGTAGTTTATCTCCTTACAATTTATCATAAATTAGTAAAATCATGGAAGATTTATCTCAAAATATACATTATAGAATCCATAGTAATTAATTGTTACACATATAATTATTAACAATTTCTATTTTATCTAATTAAAATCTGAGGATTACCATGATGGTCTGGTAAAATCTTAAGATATTTGTACATTTAGAGTTGTGTTTCACTACTACATATCATTATCATAAATAATTTCATTCTCATAGTTCAAATGGAACATTGAGTTATAGTATATGGTCATGTTAGGTGGATTCTAATGGTTTTTGTAATCATCTAATTTTTCTATTTGGCATTCCATATGAAAATAGCATTCGATCAAGATTTATTATATCTTATTATGAAGTGAAATATTAATATCTGTTTAAAAATTCAACATGATGTCTTGATATTGATGGAATAAAGTTATTGATACCTGATGAAGTTGAGGAAATGGAAGAAAATTTCATATCCATGCAATATCAAATTATGAAATAATATAGTTGAAAAAAAAATATATGATTAAAATTATCAAGGTAATCAAGAATTATCTATTTGAGAGAATGAATTCCTATGAATATCACAGTGGAAAAATGTTATGATATTCTTAATTAAAGGAAATTTGTTCCTTGGTTATATTATCCCATTTTAGATTCATTATAATGTAACGATGGTAGCATATCCCATGTTCCTCCCACCAAACCTCTGTGTTGCTCAGGATCTATTCCATATCTCTTCACACAAAAAGTATATAACTAATAATTCATACATAATAAACTCATTGAATCTACCAATATAAAATAAATTTCTATATAAATAAATAATGGTTGAAATCTGTGATCATAGTGGTAATTTTCTATGAACATGACTTCTCACATTATTATAGATATAATAAAGAGTCTAAAAAACAAGCTATAAAGGAATTGGAGGATGTTTAGAAATAAATATTTGATAATTTTTATATTAAATTTATTAAATTTTTAGTTTTATAACCTATTAATGTGATATATAATGAAATATAAAGTGATATTATGATATATTTATTTATAAACAAATTTCATTGATATATTTTTATATAAACAACTTGGATTCAAAATGAGCTATAACATTGTATAACCTTATATTTTTTATTTTAAATTGTATTAATGATAGTTCATATTATATTTTTATAAAAATATGCATAATTTCTAAACAAATATCATTTATATTGGAAAAAAACTACTAATGTTTTATTACATAATATATATGTTTAACATATTATAATTTTCCACAAAATGTATTTTTATCGGTTCTCGTGGGAAAATAATTATAAAATTAATGATTACCAAATTTTTAAAATTTAATTGAAATACTAAGATCATTTATGAAATCAATATATTAAAATTCTCTTAGATTGAAATATTTAAAAAACTAAAGGAGTTATTTTTTATTGAATAGTGATATTATAAATGTTTATTTAAGACAAAATTTTTGAATAAATTATTCTAAAGAAATCCATTTTATTTTAAAATTGATTTGGTATTATAATTTTTTGTAATTATGTTTTGAATAATCGCATTTTTTGTTATTGAAAAAAAATTGAGTAATAATTTTGATATAAAATCATTTTATTCTAGATATTTTTTTTGAAAACATCTTTAATTCCAAATTGTAGTTATAATTTAAAATTTAATTATTGAAAACCAAATATTTGAAACAATAAAAAATTAATTCAATATTTCAGATTATCATATTGATTTTTTTTTAAAATAAATTATTTATTTGTTCTAATTAATATTTAAAATAGTAAGCATATGTTTTCATAAGGAGGTTGAAATAAAATTACAAGTGGTAAACCCTGATAAAAGGTTAATATTTCGAATTAAACATCTCTAAACACAGTTTTGAGGAATGATTTTTACCACATACTATCCCAAAATTTATCATCGTTCCATTATGAATCATTTTTCATAAAAATTCCATTATAATATTTTAATATTTCGGCAAATTGTTAGTGTTTCATCTCAGCCACATTGAAATTGACAACATGATATTCCCATATTTACTAGTAATTGATCCATCACGATCAACCAAAACATTAAAAATTATCTTCTCAACCTCAATATAACCTATTTAGATTTTATGTTATTAATAAAAATCTAATCCATGGGTGATTATTAAAGGATATAAAGTAGGTGTACCAATGAATATGTAATACACTGACTTGAACTACAACAATTTTTCCTATTATATCCAATAATTTAGTGGTATTGAAAAAAATATATATTAACCCAAAATATAATATAGTTTTATTATTAATATGGAACAACTAATATCAACCATTTATTTCATTAATAGGAAGATACTTTATCACTCATGCATACCTGTGGACTAGCGCTTCTACATAATGATAAAATTTATTTTCCATCACCATCATTAATGGTTGGTTATTATGATAGTTTTAATTCAAATATATAATATTTATAACACAAATATTACTCTTGAATTATAATGTAATATATACTTTCTAAACATAAAATCCATTTGAAAATTATAATTTTACTCATGTATATGTGTGGTTTACCACCACAAACAAGCGGTGTGGTTCATGTATTTATCCACCATACATTGATATTAATAATGATATTTTTGATGAATAAATATTATATATAATATTATAGATTTTCATTAATAGTAAATTACTTCTTATCATTATTTATTTTCAACTATTGATAATGGAAATATAGGTTCATGATTACATACGCCATACATTATTCATGATGGTGTGACTAATTTTTTATAACATCCTTTAATGGGTGACACTATATATATTTTTAATATATTATACATATATATTTATGACAATTATTTATAATGTGGATCCATTATTATTGTACAAGGACTAGAACTACCTAACTGAAATTTTATTTAAAAACAAAACATCAACCCCTAAAAATGATGAATTTAATTATGTATTATTAAAAAATGGGTGCTGAAATATTATAATTTCTTAATATATGTATTTTATGTATGAAAATTGATATGGTATCTTATTATAGAAAAATAATAATTTTTATAAATGGTTTTTCAGTCATTTCAAAGGATTTGAAACATGAGGTCAGAGATTTATTTTACTATCTCATTATTTATCAGGATTATTTATGATTACGTTTTGTATGACTAAATTTGAGTACATCTCTATAAGAAATCCCATTAATATTATATTCCAATATTTTTTTAAAAGAAGTGACATTTTTTTCATTCATTTTCATATATTTATGATCTCAATAGATAGAAATAATGATTTATAGAAAAATTAAAATTATTTATCCCTTTGGTCGAAATTAAATATTCTTCCGAATCCATTTATCAAAAAATATTTTATGAATGGGTTTACTACATTAATATTATATTTTATATAAAAATTAAAAATTATTAATATCTTTGAATATTTTGGGGTAAAATACTTATTTTAATATAATGTAGGTTTTAGGTTTCAAATTTGACAAAAAAATTTAGAAGGAATCATTATATTAACAAAAACATTGTGAACAAAATAATTCATCATGATGAGTAATCAATGATTTTAAAATTATTTTTTGGGTTCCCATGGTTATTTTGAAATTATATTCCATATTTGATGAATGTGAAATTTTTATATTTTCAATAACATATTTTACTATAAAAATGTAATTTTTTCATAAAATTTTGATGTGATTTTTAAAATATTTTCCATATATCATTACATACATATTATATATTATCCTTTACAAGATATTATATTGAAATATACCATAAAATTAATTTCTTTTTATGGAATTTTATGACGTTGAATTGTACCTGATTAAATGATAATCATTTCATTCTAAAGGGTTAATTATGTTATGGTGAAAATTATATGGAAACAATTTAATTTTTCTAGGATATTGTATGATAAAATAAGAAATTGTTTATGAAAATTATTTTATATCATTGATTTATTCATTATTCAATAATTTATGATCTGTTGTTATAGATGTATGTATATTTAATTTTCTGTTTTGGTGAGCCTAGTATTATATTTACCGCTAATTCATTGAAAAAATATGGTTACTTATTGAGATATTATGGACATGAATGGGGGAGAACCTATATAATAAATCGAATCTATAAACTATAATAGGCTATAGAGTGGACCTAAACTCAAGATATAAAGGAATGGGAAGTTATACAAATTACATATGGTAGTATTGGTTATTATTGTTGACTAAATAAATTATTTTCCATCCTTATGTGAAGAACAAAAAATTTATGTTTTATGATAATGTTATTATATCATGGAACATGTTCTTATATTCTATTTGGATTTATTTTTTATGAAATGATGATATTTTTTTCCATGAATCATTAAAAAACATGATATTAAATTCTTGTTATTAAAATATTATTCTCATGTTATCAAAAAAATATTTTTCATTTTATGATAAACTGATCTTAAATATTAGTCTTGTCTTCCCCAACTAAGAATATAAGATCATCAATTCATATGTATCATTTCCAAATATGTTTGTTAAATTTTAATATTATTATATATTTAATAAGGTAGATAGTTTTGAAAAATTTTTGGTATTTAATTTTTTTCTCTTATCAACTAAATTTATGTTTATCCATGTTTCCAATGAAAATAATCTTATACAATTCTATCAACATAAATAATTTAATGTACTGAATCTCTTGAATGAGACCCACTATTTTAGAGCCTCTATTAGGTATCATAATTCCATATGGTGGGCCATCATTCTATTTTAATTTTAGGTTATTGGGAATCTTAATGAGGGTATACTATATATCAGACTCAATTCTATCTCTTTCCCATACAAATTAATTTTTTATGTTTTATTTTTTATTGTAATTCATGTTCTTGGGTTTTTAATGGTTTGAGAGATTTATATTGATTGAATTAATTAATTTTTCCATGGTATATTTAAGATAGTTTGTTTAAATAATATATAAAATGGTTCAAGACCTCAATTTTTGTTTGGCCATATTTCCATGACTATTCTCCTGGTTATCCCTAATAATATTTTCAGTTCATTAATGAAGTATACAATAGTCGGCCTTCAGTTTGATGTTCTTTGGGAGGAACATTCATCATGTGAGAATGCTTTATTTCATTTTGTGTGTGTTGTAGGTCATTAAAATGGGTGTTCATAGAGGTTGTTTATTTATTGTGGTTCATGGTATATTTAATTTTTCAAATCTTGACACTTCCTTCAGTCATTTGAACAAATTTTGTCCTTATGGGGGTTTAAAAAACTATTGTAGGAAAATTCATTAAAATATAATTTCTTTTTTGTTATCTTACACATAAAATTATAATTTAGATTTTTTTTCAATAATTAAAAAGATATGATGTATATTGATTCTTAAATTTTTGAGGTTGTACATACGTTCATGGTTTTGGAAATGGAGATACTTCTTTTATAGTTGTGAACAGATGACATGAAAAATTATTGTTCGGATTATCTATCTATTTTTCCAACCCATATAGTATTCCACTAGCTAACATATAGTAGTAAAAGTGTTATCTAACAATTATTCAAATTATACATCAAAATTATGTGTGTAAAATTACATTATAAAATGAGAATGTATCAAATTTTCCCACTTTTACCAGAAAATCATAACCTAGTCACCCCTCTCCCACACTATCACATCATTATTACAATGGGGATACCTATTAAATGATCCCCTTCCTTCAGTATCATCCCATAAGCATTTCTTCATTAGATATCAATGTGTAATTATTCTTGGATAGTTCTATTCCCCTCCCCATTCAGTACAACAAATTTTCCTATAATTTTCATTTCTATAATTGTATGTTTTAGCTCATTTGAACTAAAATATGATTTTGGGAGATCATTCTGGTTTATTTTCTTATCTATGGATCATGTTTTTTTATTATGACCTACTCTAGTTGATGATATGGAAGGAAGTTAGTTTCTGATCAAATCCAAATAGGGATTCTTTATATTTTTTAAAATTATAGGATAATTTTATTCTTTTTAGGTTTACATGGACCTTGAAGTGGTGTAATAGTGTTTTACTTTTCTATATATGTATTTTCCATGTATGTTTACAATTTTTTATCCACGAAATCAGTTGTCATTTACCTACATGGGCTTTTAATTTCTTATTTTGAGACACAAATAATAGAGGCAAATATTTTGAATAATTATTTGTTTTTAAATTATGTTTCAATTGATTTTATCTCTAATTCAATGGTATTTTCTAGATTATATTTCTATGAAAAATATTCATGAAATAAATATTCCTTGCATTTATTCGGTAAGGTGATAGAATATCCATCTAAATGATAAATTAAAATTAAAATGTAATTAATTTGTTTGAAAATAAATTATCAATTTGACCTTTTATGTATCACTTTCCATTTAATAAAATAAAATTACATCAAACAATTTATAAAACCAATATTTTTTTAAAATAATGTCGAATATACCAAAAAATACTTTTTCCATATATATATATTTATATATCTGTGTGTATGTGTGTGTTGAACACATAGAAATTGATATGTATCTATATAAATATATATTTATGTGTTTTTAAAATTCTTATGTGGGTATATTCATTTTCAGATTTTGATTTATGTGTTTGTAAATTAGTAATTATATATGTTTTTAACCTTGAAAATGTTAATATTTTACATAAACATTTATGATTTTATTTGATTTCTAAACAAATTAAAAAATGAAATGAAGTATGATTTATAAATATTTTATGAATAGATCATTTAGATATTAAAAAGGTAACTCATATTCTCATACATTGTTTTCATGAGAATCTCAGGAGCATTTTTATATGAGTTAAATATATACCATTTGATATTTTTTTGACACAATATGGTTATAGTGATTTCCAAATTACCATATGAGGTGGTACTCCACTAGTATTTTATTATTATTATTATTATTATTATTATTATTAATCTATCTTTTTGGAAAACATTATGGTTTTCAATGAAATCGTTGTTTTGTATAGGTTTTATTTACATAGTATTCTATGTGAATTCTGCACAGTCATCCCAATAGCTACTAATGTGTTACATAGTCTTTAAACTAATTGGTGGTATATATAATTAATGTCATTGATATAAGGATTCCCAGGTAAATAGTGACCCATATTTGGTATTCCTATTATGATACATTTAGTTTATCACATATTTATTTGGTTTATTTCTCTAATTTATAGATTATATATTTTATCACTCCCTTACTCATTTATAAGCTGTAATTAATTTATTGAAATTATAATATAAACATTAAATAAAATGAAAAATTAGTGCTATTTTAATTAGATGATTCCTAAAATGGTACATATACCTTATCGATGTTTATATAGATATTTTTTTCATTTAATAAAAAATAAAAAGTATCCTTGTAAATGGTTGAAAAGAATTATTTTTTAATTTTATGATCTATATATTTAAAACATGATATTAATTCTTGATATAGTAATACCATAAAACTAATTGTCACATAGTGACTAAATTTTTCATATTTTATACCATTAGTAACTCTACTGTAATTTATGTCCCTCACTACAATATTCATTTCAGTTACTTGTAATCATATTATTTATAACCTATCATTGATAATTTATTTTTTTTGGTCGGTGACTTATATTATTGTGAATAAAAAAATATTTATTAATTTTTTTATTACATAAGAGAGGTAGGATGTTTTATTTGATTACATCGGTGGCTGGTAAATATAAATAATTGTGGAGGAAGAAAAGGTATTTTGAGTATTATATTTTTAGTTAAAATAATAATTGGATTGATACTAGAGTGGATAGATGGATTAAAATAGATATTTATTTAATTTAATTATTTTAATCATTTTACATTATTCTGGTTCCTATTTGTTTTAGCTTGGACCTCTAAAAATAGTAGCCAAAATGATTTCCCCTATTATAAAATACTGATTATTGGGAAAATATATTCCCCGTATATTAATATTGATTTCCTGGATCATTATTCCACTTAGAGTTGACAAGGAATTCACATTAGTGGTGTTCTAGTCACATTCAGGTGTCCAACTATGGTATGGCTCTAGAATTTTTATATAAATGAAAGGAAATAAAATTAAATTATAATAAATAATAAAATATATGGAAATTAATGTTGATTATAAATATTATTATCACAAAACTAATACCCTAAAATAATGAATCCACTATTATGGCAGCAATCAATTGTATAATAACAAAAAACCATGAAACAATATTGTGTGGTCTAGATATTTTTAAAATACATTAAAAAAATATATACAGTTTTTATACATATATATTTTTATTTTATAAAATAATAAATACATTTTCAAAAATAAAATCTCACGTAATTAATTAATAAACATATTAAATCAGTTGTACTTAAATAAGGAAGAAAACACTTATCACATCCCAAGTCTACTATAGCATATACCATTATATGAATATATTAAAAATTGAAAATATTTATAAACATTATTATATAATGAAATATTTAAATGACATAAAAGTTCCTTTATCTCTACTAGTATATTTTGATTTCCATCCAAAATATAAAAATATAACATCCATATTATAATGATTGATATTAATGTTTTTTATGCATGATCTGAATTGGATATGAATATTATATGTAGAAATTATTAAATACAATATAATTTTTGGGATGACATGTGTAATTTTTAAGATGATTTCATATTTATAGCATTTGATATGTTAAAAAGGGAAAAATCTTGAGAACAATAGTTTATGTAATTCAAAAATTCTGGTTATACATTATTAAATATATATCAATATAGCATTAATGGATAATTATATATGAGTAATAATTGTGCAGATTTATGTATTATGAAATAAATCCTGGGAATATGTTCTAATGACCATGACAGAGTAATTTAGATGATTTTTGAATCTTAATTAATGTTTTCAATGAATTTATCATATTTTTTTCTCTATGTTATTTATTTCATTATATTTTTTTCATTCTCCAATGGATGGGAAAATTTATTTTGTTACTGATGATGTAATTTTTTTAATCTCCCAATATTATGAATCCTACATTAATGTTAGTAAGATTAGTGAAAAATTGGTGGATCGTGAAAAAATATTTAGGGTTTCAAAAAAAATATTTGAAACATGATTTATTGATATTGGTTTTATTTTTTATTACACTCATTATTTACTATTTCAAATTCATTGGGTTGTATATGAATTACATAGAGCTATTCTTCTTATACCACATGAATTTAATGATGGGAAACAACTTTAAATGATAAAAACATTTTCAATCCTCGGATTTATGAAATGTAATTTAATGTTTTTAATTTAAACATTATAAAAAATTTCAATAGCCAATAATTCAGTGTCTTATTGATTTTATGTTTCATAAGATTAAAATAATATTTTATTTCTTCTATAAGAAGATCATATTCTTTTGAGATACAGTTCATAGTGAAGTCGAGATAATTAATATCTATATAATTGTCAGACAATATAATAAAGTTAACAATTCAATGAATATTGAGTTAATAGATGATAATGCCGAAAATTTGAACAACAATTCTATATTCATTATAGAATATGTATATTATATTTTTATAGGATTAAAAACAGAAATATTATTATTTTTCTTATTATTATGATGTTTTTCTATGAGTTAAATGATAAAAGATACTTCATTGGATTATGAGTTATAATTTCTTAAAAATGTTTTACGAGAATAGTGTAGATTCATTCACTTATTACACCGATACATTATGAGTGTATTCTCTTTAGATTTTTTATTTTGGCTGAGCTGTGTAATATCTCTCTGACTGTATATTTGGAATAAATTTTTTGATTCAGGTGGATTATTTGATTGGGATATGGTTAATGTGTTCTCTATATACATGTAATGTACAATTTATGGCTTATAAGAAAATTTAAAATCCCTAATTATCCAAGATGGTGTTTTCGATATTTTGGTAGCCACATTTTGAATATTTTCATTATGTAAAATTAAGAGGAATCATTTAGAGTAAAATTGTTTTATTATGTAATTGTTTAATATTTAATTTAAATGTAATCTATAATGGATTAGATTATAAAACATTTAATGATATAATGAGATCACATATTTAATCCCATGGGAACAATATTTTCATTCATATAGTAATTAAAAATTACCATATTAAAAATAAAAATAGTTCATTGGTTATGTAATATTATGGGTTTTTGGAAAAAATTAAGGTAACGGAATCTATTTAATTTAAATTTTTAAATAAAAGTTTTAAAATAGTTTTTTAATAAAATTTTCAAAATGAATTTTGGGATTAAATAAACTATTTTTATGGAGATTTCAAGGTGTATAATGTGATGATAAATTTCTTAAAATTGATATGATTAATAAAATATATATTAGTTTGAAATCAAGAATTTTTCTTTTTTTCATAATGATTATGGTAGGTGGATACATTTGTGGAGTTGGTGAGGAGAGATATCTATTGACATAATGAAAAATTTATATATATATATTTTCCCCCATGTATTTTAAAATGGTTAATGTCTTAGAGGAATATGGGTTTTATTATATTTTTCTCTAAGATTTATAATTTAGTTTTACTAATTATGAAATGTTTGCGAATATTAATAGTGAGTAATGTCATTAATAATAATTGATTATATAAAATGTTATGGAGAAATATTTCAATATTTAATGTGGAGTTTTAAAATTTGATGTATGTGACCGAACAATAAAATAAAAAAATTAAAAATTCATTCTTGCAAATAATATTTTCTATTGAAACATACCATTATAATTCATTCACTATTGAATATTAAGGAACAATTTTGAAACATTAATGAGGATACTTCAATTTGAATAATGGTGAATTTTGATAATAAAAAACGGAAGAGGATGATTCCCCATACATGTAACTTCATATATCAGTATAAGTATAGAGAAATTTAAAATGAAAATTAAATATATATAAAGAGGTATATGATCATGTGGAATAACTCAAAAAAGGGAGATAAATTTTACATAAAATTTGATGTAATAATTTATAGAATTGGTCATTAATACTCAACATGTCATTGGTGAATAGAAACAATTGGAAGGAAATTTTAATCGCAATGATGAACTCAAATAACCACATGAGATATTTGAAAAAAGAACACGAAAACATAAATATTAGTTATATTTAAAATGTATCCTTAGATAAATGTTTCCAAAGGAACCTAAAATAATTTTGACTTCAGAGGTTGAGGATATCACAAGGTTTATGGTTGAAAAATATATGGACTTTTCAACATCATTCTAAAAATATACGAAAAATATTAGGGGATCAATCAATATATCATTTTTCTTGATGATATAGAATATAAATTTTGATCACATTTAGAAGAGGATGTGACATTGGAGATGAACCGTAAATATGAAATTTAAATATTTGGTACCACGAATAAAATATTTTTTTGAATTTTTCCCAATATATGAAGAAATAACAGACTAAACGAGGTCCAATAAGTGTTAAAAAATTATTTAAGTATCAAATATAATACATAATGAGTATTAATAGACATGTACTCAAAATTTAATCTTATAATATTTGGAGATATGTGTCTAGGATAATGGGAAAATCCAGTACATAAATCTAAATACTTGAGGAATATTAAAACAGCCTCTAAATAATTGAACGAATTAAATGTGTGGAGATATATTGGTTTGATATTTCCTAAAATATTATTAGTTTCTTAGATAATTTATTAATATGGTTTATTTTGAGGTGGATGTAAAAGATATAGGATATGCTCTAATATCCAACAAAAGGAAATAAATATATATCCTAAAACCCAAATAAATGTCATTTTAATGTGTATGATTAACATTTCTCCAAATTTTTAAAATAATTTTCTTATTATAGGAAAATAATGAGTGGAAATAGAATTTATGGTTGAAAAACAAGAATGGATATAATAGTATTGAGTCCAATTTAATTAAAAAATTAGTTCTATATTTTATAAGAATAATATGAAAAGTATACATCATATTCAAAAATTATAATGGGGAAAAAAACATGTGAAAACTCGTCATGAAGATTCATTTAATAAAAATATGAATAATTAATATTATATATCGTTCAAAATTATATGAAATACAATTAAAATAGTAATTCATAGATGATTTATAATTGATGTACAACAATTAGTACTTTGAATTTGAACTTGTTGGAGAACATGAATTGATGTGCTTAGGGATTTTTTTTTTTTAGTAAATTAAAGAAAATTTAAATTATAATGACGTCAAATACGAAGGATGAATTGAGGAAAATTATTTAATACATTAGATCATTATATTTTAGGAATTTAATTTAATATTATGATATTAGTTAATAATTATTACTCATATTTTAAATATACAATCAATCAATGGGGTTACTGATTCAGTGGCTGTAATATAAATTCATAAATTAATGGATAGAGAAAAAATGAAAATTTTTACCAAGTTGATAGAAATCAAAATAGTTTTTATTTATATATAGAACGATAATTTCTCTTTCAATCAATGGAAAAATCATATGATAATAAAATATTAAGAATATGTAAAAAAAGATAATGGTTGGTATTAAATTACAAAAATTATTATAGGATATATAAAAGTATTTTGATTCTTGATTAAGAAGGATATGATGAAATACTTTTATGTGAAAAAATAATATTGTTTCACAGATTTTATTGTAGTTCTGAAAATTGTTTGTGGTAAGATTATTAATATTGGAACACAGTGTAGGAAAAATTTCAACCTCTTTCTAGATTCCTATAACGTGATGCGGTATATTATGATTAAATAATATAATTTTGTGATGGAAAAATGATAATAATTAAATGGATAGATTGAAATGAAAATTTAAGATTATTTTGAAACATTTTGTCATAGAAATATTTAATGTATACAATAATTGATATTGAAAAACATTTATATGAATATGTAATTATAATTGAGGTTACATTTGTGAAAAATGAATGATGAAATTGAATTGGTTACATGTTTAATAAAAATGTTAACAATGTGGAAATACATTTCAAATTTTTGGTTTCTAATCAACTAAATATTAATAATATTAACATCATTGGGTTATTTACATTAATAATTCAGAATTATAATTTCTTAAATAGGATAATATGTAAAATTTAATGATTCAAAGTAGGATTACAATTAACTAATTTTAGTGAATTCATAATTAAATCCAACTGTCAAAATATGTATAGAAATGTATGAAAAAATAGTGATGTATTTAACAAAAATCGTATTCATAAAATAATAAATAATGTTTTAATAATATAAATTCTTCAATAAAATCATTAATAATAATGTTGAAAAAATAAATGTAAAATTAATATAAAATAATTTCAAAAAAATATGTAGGTGTATATTTAAATTTCATTTCTTATGATGTGGTTAAATTTAACATATATTATAATTGTTTTCAATAAATAATTCATGATCATGATTCCGATAATGAATCGATGGAATAAGTAGTAACCAATTATAGTTGAACATTTACAAAAAATACATGGAATGAAATAACTAGATGAAAAATATGTAAATAAAAATAAATAATCTCCACATAACACCAAAAAGATAAATATTGTTGACTAAATTGTTCAATTATCATTTGTGTAATTTGAAAAAATGTAATAAGTTGGAGGGAATAATAATTTTTATATTATATAAATGAAGATATGGATATAATATAGAAAGTAAATTATTAGAACATCGTAATAGGATGAGTGATTAAAATATTATTCGAATGAATTGAATGTTCAAAGATAATAATTATGAGATTGATATTGTGATATCTTCGATTGATATGTGAATTATCATGGATATTGGGAATGACTTTATTAATTAATTGTGTATAGTTTTTGTATTAAAGAACTGTTTTTTTAGGATTTCAATAAAACCTTGGTCTAACACTACTTGTTTGACACTTTTACATTGTATGATTATTCTTAATGGGTTATCTCTTGACCAAACACCATCTGTAAAATATTTTTTTACATAAAATTATTTCATTACCTAAATTCATATTTTAAACCATATGATTATTTTATTTGATAAGAATCTATTTTAGGATATAATATCATCATTCAATATATATTTAATCTATGGAACTCTATATTCTATAGTAGGCGAATTTGGAGAATATTATGTCATAAATCCATAGTTTATGATGCAATTCCAATAAAACATGATCGATTTATAAAGTAATTAAAAAGAAATTTTCTTATTATTTTTAATCAATTATCTCTCAATCCCTTGGATGTTTGTTGTTATTTTGGTTACTCATTCATTTTGAATCTCTTAAATAGTCACTCGATATCCATGGTTGGTGCATCACTTTTATATTTGTATGTTGATTTATTTTTATTCACAACCATTGTTTGTATCTACATATTTTTTCAATAGTTTAGGTTTTTTAATCCATATGATGATTTTTTTAATACCATCTATATTTATTTATTTTTATATTTTGGTAGAGGCCAATCCTCATGTTTTTTGGGGTGTCGTGTGTGTGTTTAACATGATATGTGATATCAAACCACTCTGGTGGATCTATTATTGTTCCCATAATCATGGTGAGATATCAGAATCAATTATAGGTCATATGTTATTTTATTTTTTTCCATCACATTTTGAAGGATCCCAATGTAGGCTGGTGTGACCTCATTTTGAGGTTGGAAATTCTGTATCATGGAAATGCTGGATGAATTATGATTTATCATAATGTATAAAATATTTTATATATTAATTATCTTTATTTTGGATTGTCCTTAAATATATTTTCAATAAAATAATTACATTACTCAATCGTTGGTAATGTATATTGAGGTTTTTAAAACATTTCATACACAGTTATTAAAACAATATTGTTAAACGAAAAGGGTATTCTAGAATTGATTATGTTATATAAAGGTTACTATGGTTGAACATTTAGTCTTGGTCTTTTAACAATTTTACTATATGGTAGGATTCACTCAGGTGGTCTTCATCTGTACCATTATAATGTTTCTATAGGGACCTGATGTAGAAAATTTCTAGTGGGTTCTTTCTTTTGATGTTTTTAATCTCCCCATGTATATTTTTATGTGATTGATTTTTGTATTAGTCATTTTTTAATAGGTTAGGGTTGAAGCCTCATTTATTATTAAATCAAAGTGAATGCCTCTTTAACTGGCTAGACAGAGACGCTTTACATATCCTAAAGTACCAATAGGCATTTAGAATATTACATGGCCCGTAGGCCCAAATGTTTTTCCCAAGGCCCATTCATTGAATAGTAATACTATATTACCCACCTGCTACATTACCACACACTACCCACCACTACTATAGTGCCCTAGTTCCACTATAGTGTCTTTCCACTTCTATAATCCACACTGTTGCTATAGTACTGTCGCTTCTACAGTACGCTACAGAGTGCTACAGTACCCTACGCCCAATGGGATTTCAACCCATTTTTTTGGTCATAGTCATTTATCATTAAACTATTCAAATTATATCTTAACCTATTGTGATCCCTTTCAATTATATGATTGTGTATTGGATTTTTATTTATCCAGGATTGAAATATCTAAATTATATTTGATAAATTTTTTTATTATGTAATGATTTGAACCAGTTTTACAAGGATATTATATAACAATAAAAAATTTAATTTTTAATTAGGATGTTGATATAAAATACTATATTAATTTTAAACCCATGAATTTTTCAAAATGTTAATGTTTTTATTTTTTGTTTATTGTCTTGATAATGGACATTGTGGTGGAATGATAATGAGACTGTATAGATCAACCCCTTTACACCCCATCAGTGGTCCAGAATCCTAGTTATGTATTTTGATGTTGGAAATGAAATTGAGTCACAGTGATGAGGCGTGATTTTTTCTTCCAATGGTTTGGTTAGCTGGTGGTGAGATTTTTTGATGTTCCCCTCATTATAATGATGAGTATTTTTATTTGTTTTAGTTTTCTATAACGGTTAGGCTTGTACTTTGATTTAGTTCTGAATACAATATGTTTAATAAAATTGGATTTATTATTTTTGTTATGTAATAAATATCTTCTTGTTATTATTAAACGAATTTTTTTCTATATATTTATTCAATTTAATCAAATTTATGTTGGGTGGAGTCATTACCTTTATTTGGGGATGATTCTAGGGTGCTATATTCTTGCTTGTGGGGAACATGAACATTGTTGGGTGTAGGAACCAATAGTTACGGTTCTTGTTTATGAATGAATATTGGGTTGGTTTTTTTATATTTTTGTATAATAGAATGGTTATTATCAGCATTGGGAAGATTATATAAAGGAAATTAGATTATTATGACATCAGAGGTAGGTTGTGGTGTGTGACTGTCCATCTTTTAATGTGATAAGACGCATGTTACCATGTGATGTTGGGATGTATGTATATTATAATTTGTTATTGATCATAGATCATGTTTTTTATATTTATTTATATTATAATCAATAATTTTTGTGGTATTTTATCATTTATTATATTTATGGTGTGTAGTGACATACCTCTGGGATGTCTCCCAGATGTTCCAGTGGAGATTGAAACTACTTCAAATCAATGGAATCCATCATTATATTACAATATTACAGTTGTTTTCATAATCATTTAATGTCGTGTAATAGAATTAATCACAACTATAAAACCTAGTTATTAAAGAATATAAATGTTATAAAATAAAATTGAATGTAACTTGAGAAATAAGACTAACTTGATATGATTAATTTTATCTTCGACTTCTTGGATACAAATGAGAATATCAAGGTCAAGTGCATAGTATATTGACAAAAGGGACCCTATAAGAGAGAGTGTGATTATATTTTATAGGAAGATATGCATGTGTTCTTGGAAAATATCAGTATCAAGACCCATAGGTTCTATTGGATCTTTTAGGACACTCTAATTATGGAATATTCTATTGAGATCCTCAAATTGAAATAGGTAGTGAATTTTGTGTTGGCTTTCTCAATAAAGATGACGATATGGTCATTTTTCTCTAAAGGTATTGAATAATTTTTAAAATATACATCATAAGTTCCTATAGGTTTTGCGACCATATATTAGATAATTTAAATGATAATTTTTTATACTAATGAATTGATTTTATATTAGGAGATGATTGTGGAGATTATCGTGGATAACATAATTTGTTATTCTACCACTTATCGTTTAACTAGTGGTAGCTTCAATGGTCTGAAGGGAAAGAAATTTAATTTTAATGATCATCTTAGTAGTGGTGGATATCATTCACTACAGTGGGCCTACTCTATAATATCATGTACATCCAATAGTTTTCCCCTAAATACATATCAGTGTGGAATGATTGGGAACACAAAATAATCATGTTTTGTGCTTGTGAAGATGTAAAATAGATGTGGCCTCTATGGTAAACTATTGATATTTTATTATGTTATGTGTATTATTAAACATGGTAAAATATAATAGCCTTTGAAGGTCATTTTTGCAAATCCAGATGCAGTGATGTCCAGAAGGATCCATCCACATTACTCACTATTAAAACAACTTCTTATAGCATATGATTTTCTAGTGAATACCGAAAAAAATTCATTGATAGTGAGATGTACCATAATGGTTGTATAATCAATAGAAAATTATTTATTTGGTACAAGTTCATCACACAAATTTTTATATTCCTATTTTATTGATGTCATAAAACATGAAATATATTCATTTCAATTGACATGGAGAAAATATAACCTCATCTGAAGGGGATATAGCTACAATTTCAGTGTATCTATTATTATCATTAGTTATATAATGTAGAGTTTTTTTATTTCTACTTTCTTGACATGTATTTTTTTCTTGTCAACATTTGGATATATTTTATTTTCTCTTATTATACTTTCATTTTTTGTTAAAAATATTATGTAATGAATATTTTTACCAATTATATCTCTTATTTTGTAGGGAAGAGGGATATCTCAGGTCTTGTAATTTAGGGACATTCCTCATAGTGCTCAATAGTTCATTATATTTAGTTGATGTTCATCCCAATGTTTTATCTTTTATTATTGACCTTTACATGGATGTTTTTGAATATCGTGACATTTTCTTAAATAAAATATATGTTCCACTTATATATATCTAGTGCTTAATACCCATATTATTATTATAACCTCATATCTCATAGATTTTATATAACTAAAACCTCCCTTTATTAGTTGGGATGATGGGATAGAGAAATACCCCCATAAAATTTCACTTTGGGATTCCAAATTTCTATTTTCCTGAAGGATGAAGGATAAATACAAATATTATGGAACTGTGGATGCTCAACCATGTAATTGTGATAAATAAGTATCTTTTTGCCCATTTGGATGATATTTTATTACAAGTTAAAGTTATGGAATTTGATTTTGAATTTCATTACTCACTTGTGATATCATCAGCTCATGGATCTAGAGACTCATATATTCCACATAGAGTTTAAGAGTAGGTGTATATATTTTTATTATTTTATTTGATTCATTTTCATCTATCTTTTTCTACTATAGTTTTTATGTTTATCACTAATCTAATAATCCATCAGTATCTCAAAAACATGATGGTAATGTCATATATTATATCTTGGTTTATTAATGATCTAAGCATGAGAACATGAAGAATAAGAGTTTTATTTGTATGTATTGAGGAGAAATTCTCTATGATAAATAATTCATAATCATGTTTCTAGATTCAAGTGGTTATGTTCATGGGGTTCGTGATTTCTGAATATGGAGTATTTTTTATCTCGATAAGGTGAATATTTTCTTTTCCAAAAAATATCCAAATAATATATTTGAGATATGGAGATTCTATGGTTATGATATATGCTATTGGTTTCTCATAAACGATTTACAGAACTTTACACCACCATTGACTAATCTTAATATGAATGGGTTAAATTATTATTTGATGAAAATTGATATAATTATAATGATTAGATGAAATTTATTCAGATATAAACACCTATTTTGATATTACCTAAGGAATTTAGGCGGTATGTGGTGTACATTGATACTTATGGTGTGGTTTTGGGTTTTTTTTTATTATATAGTATGATAATATAGTGGCATATGGATATTTTATTTTTAATCCTCATGATATGAATTACACACACATGATTTGGATAATTTCATGGTTATCACTAACCTTAAATAATGATATAATTATCCTTTATTGGAGCGATTCATAGTGATTTATGACTATAGGATTCTGAGATATATATTTTCATAGATGTAATTAAATTTCATATAGATGTAGTGGGTGGTACACCAACATATGAACCACTCCAACATAACATGAACGTTGGGATGTGAAATATTGTTACACATTACCTTAGAATAAATGTTTCCATGAATTATATTTTTGAATTTAAGGATAAAAATGTCATTACTGTACAATTTTTCCAATTTAATATAGATAAAAAAATTGTGGTTATTGGTATGGTTTTGACCGGTGCACAATTTACATCATCCCTCATTTAGTATATTCTATTTATTCAACAATTTTATAATGATTTTAATGAGTCATTGAAACCCTTTCATCGTGGAATGAAAATTTTACTTTGGTCTCTCCTTAATTATTATATACTACAAATTGGGAGTCTATATTTATTCCCCAAATCTAGGAAGAGTTTTTTTATAAAATAAAATATTTATTGTTGTTATATTCATTCATGTGGTAAAACATTTTATGATGTAATGAGATGGTGTTTATGTTTTCTCAGAATGTAGTGATACATTAGGGATTGTGTATATTAATGTTACACCAAACTAATTATAATTTTAGATAATCTATAAGATCTAGATTTTATTCATCCTCTTCTGATGGGGGTTTGGAATAAGGGTGAGGTTTCCTAGGATATTGATTCAATATTACCATAATGTCATAGAGGGAGAAATTATGTTTTGGTGGTGGATTATTATTTCTTGAAATAAATTGTTTTTCCTCTGATCATACCATTAAGGATAATGATTATGGTATGTTTTATGTGTAAGAAGATGTGAGATTAAATATTGTTCCCTATATCATTATTTTAGACAGGTATCCTTGTTTTTTCACGCGATTTGAAATATTTTCTAAAAGGCGATGAGGTATCCATTTTTGTTGAGTATACTGTACCATTAATAGAGGAATGATCATATATAGCATGTTATTTTTATACTAAAGGATATTCTCCTTTTAGTAAATTTTGTATTTTTTTGGTTTGTTTCATTTCCATCTATAATTGTTTGATACATTAATATTTATCACTCATTGATCAGAATATCTCCCTTTTTATAATTTTAGGGTCCCTTGTGTATTTTACATATTTTTTGGGATGAGGGGAGGAATGCCTCCTCTATGGGATAAAGGCTCATTCATGAGGCATCCCTGAGGATTTTAGATATATGTTGGTGTCTGGTTACTATGTATATTGGGAGGATATAGTATGTGGGTCATAAATTCCATCCTCTGGAGTTTTTTGAATGTGACTAGGTTTTCATTATGGTGTCTCCATCATGGGTTATTCATCATCTTTGGAATCATGTAATGTTTTTGATATGATATATTGGACAATTTCTTGTCTCTATGATGTTCGGGAAATCACATATCAGTTGTAATAATAATCTCAGAGGATGTGTATTCATGATTTCATCCAACTATATCGTATCAAGAAGTATTATCATGGCCCCTATCATTTTTTACATTTGAAATATATTGGGTGGGATCCATATGTTTTCGTTATGGGAAAACAATGGGAAATTGTCGATTCTCTAGTGAATACATTACATGGTAAGTATATCCAATTTTTCAAAGTGTTATGGATAAAAATATTAGTTTCTCATTATAATTTTGAGCATAATGAATCTTTGAGACTGTAGTGGCCTCACCACATTCTCCAAGACCATACATCCACATAACATATTAAGGTTAGAAATTTGTATAATCTTGATATTATAAAATCATTGATCTTATGTTATGTTCTATTTTTATTTCATAACATTTATGTAATTGTTTTTATTTCATGAGTGTCATTTATTGGTGATTTCTGCCGATCCTAGGACTAAAACATGTTGATAGGAACTTTTACATTGTATGTTTTGACTTTTGGTATCTGATCTTAACTAGGAACCTACATTAAAATATTTTAAGGAATGAAAGTATATCCAGACATAAATTTTTATTTTATGACATAAATTCCATAAAAATTTTAATAATGTTTTATACAATATATATTAAATTATCAATATTAATTTAAGATGAGGTGTTTTAAATTTCATCATATGTTGATTATGTGGTTTTTTGGACCACAACCACAATTTTTAGAAGTTAATAATTTAATATATTTATGTTTTTTTTAATTTCAACAGTGGAGTTTTTCTTATTCTTCATGTTATCCATCTCTCTCAAATAATAAAAAGATTTTGGATATTTTGGGTCACACTTCTTCATTTGGATTGATTCTTTTGACTCACAATATCCATAGTGGATGTAACACATATCACCTAGTATGTGTCCATTTTTCATCATCATTTTTTTCATGGAAGTCATATATCACATTATTCTATTGAATTTTAGTAATTTTGATATGTTTTTTAACCATAATATATATGTTGTCTCATATTATTTTATAGTATTACCATTATGTTGGTTGTGGTGAGTTGAGTCTGTTTAATAGGTTATGTGGCGTTTACCATCTACCCATGCTTTATTATATACTATATTTTGAATCTAAGATGTTGGAATAAATTTGAAAGCTTCATTTTTTATATTTTTTTAATGAAATGATGGGTTATCACATTCTAGGATTCAATTGCCCGAGGAGGAGGTAGGTGCATTCATCTCTATATTTTTTTATGATCCAATATTGATCTTATTTTATATAATTTATTTAATAATATAATTTCAATGAACCATTTTAATTTTTGAAGATATAATAAATAGATTATTTTCTTCCAATACCGTTTTAAAGGGAAATCTATTATAGTTACCCATACATTACATACATTTTAAATACATTAGAATTAAATTATATTTTTTACAAAATATAACAAAACCATGACAGGACCATATAGTTATAGTGTCTTTAGAAATAGGAAAAAATAAACGATTGGTTCTTATAACATCTACATTGTCTCATGTTTTTTATCATATATAGACTTTTTTGGCATACCACATTTAATAACATTCTTCCTAACCTAGGGAAAAGAAACATACAAAATGGTGAGCTCAAAGGCTCAGTAAGGGTAAACAATGGAATGTCAATCATAACATATTCTTAAGATCATAAGGATTAAAAATTAGATCCTTCCTAAGAGGCCATAATATCATGTCATGTGATAAATCATAGAACTGCAATGTAATTCAAATAATAATAAAATAAGTCATGAATCTCGGTGGAATACACAAATATGCATAGAAAATCATTTCATAATAGTCATGTCTTACTGCCAAGACCATTGTAGAAGAAAATGCCCATTATTGAACCAAGTTCACTCCTCGTTCCAGTCCAGTATCACTGAACCTGATTAACATTCCATTCCATTCATATCAATCTCATGAGATAGAAATAAGTACCTGATGAATTTTAGGGAGATATAGGTCCCACCTATCTCATAATGAAACCATTCTTATTTGTGTCTAAAATTATAAATCATACATCATAGCATAAACCATGTAATAAAATAGGATTCTTAAACATCATGCCATCATATCATAATCCATATATGATAAAAGGACCCCCCTAAAAATAATTCCATCATAACATAATAAAATCAATGTAATAATAGTTATATAAACATAAACCTATGTCATCTTATACAAATTGTTTTTTGATAAAACACTTGAGCTTAGTGCGTGAGGTAAATATCATTTCTTCTTCAAAAAAATATTATTTTATCAACATGTCACACAATTAAAAGAACTTAATTGAAAATAAACATGAAAACTTTTAAAGGAATAATCATGGAAATAATTTTCTATGAGAGCATAAAAATCCGTTAAATCTATATAACTTTTAAAAATAATTTTCTCGTACCTTGCATAGAAAAGTCAAAAAAGTGTCTCGTACTGAAAAAAAATATTCCTTTCATATATTTTACTAAAAATCACCAATTGGTAAAGTTTTATTTCAATAATTGTAGGAGGATATAAATAATATTACATATTGATGAAACATGGATGTGGATGATAAATATGCCTCAGTAAATAGTGAAGTATAAACTATCTCAGATAAAAAATACATTTCAGGACTTTTCCCTTACCTTATGTTCGATATGATTTGTACGTATTTGAACCTCCTGTATAACAATTTAATTAATTTAATTGAATTATTGAATAACCAGAGTCATTTTTATGATATCATATATGGTTATATTCTTATCAGTTTATAAGTAATATTTCATTATTACTTGTTATTCGGGTGTTAACTACTTTT
The DNA here is from genome assembly GCA_963277665.1 of Viscum album. Lineage (NCBI taxonomy): Eukaryota > Viridiplantae > Streptophyta > Magnoliopsida > Santalales > Viscaceae > Viscum > Viscum album. The sequence continues at coordinate 1,386,167,718 of OY728126.1, read as the reverse complement.
TGTTCTTATGCATGTTTTGTCGAATAAATTCTTATTCCTCTTTTTAGGTAACATATATATCATATACAGAATGGTATTAGTATAACATATATAATATTGATTCATTAAATTCATATATAAAATCATTCTTAAATTTAGATCATGTAGAAGGTATCGCATCACATCGCGGAGATGGTAGGCTGGACTTACGCACGAGCGATGATATCATTCCCATGATTGTGGAATTGTATTGAAGTGTATTGTGTATAATATTTCATAATAAATATAACATTATAATAATCATATATAGTTATTTCTTTTGTCATTATACCAAACCAAGTATGTTGGTGGTGAAAAAAAATATTACACCACGATGTGGAGACTGTAGGTCGTACGTACACACTCGTGGTGATTTTACTTTTCATAGGATGGATAGAAGATGGAATATGGTTTTTTCATACTCATAATATCATATCAGTGGGAAAGTGATACTATAGTTATTACATAAAAATGAAAAAACTCATATAGAAGATGTATAAGAAGAAATAATTTTGAATGAATTGGTAAAGTATATTATACCTTCTTCGACGTGCCTCTTCTAAATCTCCTCTTAGGGAACAAAAGATGGTCTTTGAATAAGGCCATGACCTCAAGTATATTTCTTGGAATTTTTATAAGGGAAATGGTCAGGGAATGGATTATTTTGAAAGCTCAAAATTTAGGGAAGGGAAGAGGGATGAGGTGTCCTTTTATAAGAGAGAGGAGGGACACTTTTGGAAACCTCAAAAATATTAATTTATAAAAAATCAAATCCCCCTTTCCCCCTTTGTATTAAATTCAATATCGACGACACCTAAAAATGGAATCCTACCCCTTCGAGTTAAGGTGTTGTCTTTTGGGCTCACGATGACGCCAACAAAGGATTTTTTTATGGTTCTTGTGGCATGACAGTCTCTCTTGAGGTTGAGATGCTTGGGATCATACATGTTGTTTCCTTTGGGAAAATGAATTGTTGGACTACTATCTAACTTGATAGTGACTCCTCTACCATTGTGAAGGCAATCATAAATGGTGAAATTCTTATATCTTGGTGGTTCGTTGTAATGTGGATGCAATGCATGGATACCCTTTTGACTCTCAACTTCATCATCACACATGTATTTCGATAGGAAAATAGGTATGCAGATGGTCTTGAAAACATTGGAGTTGGAAACCCTATTATCTGGTATGATTCTATTCCTATGGCTTTACTTCCTCTTTATATGGATTATTGTAATAAAATATCACATTTTTTCCTTTTGTAATGTTTCTATTTTTATGAATCAATGCCTCTGCCTTTTGGTAGAGGGAACCTTCCAAAAAAACCCCTTCAAAACATCAAAATTGAATTAACATTGAAGATGAGATTAGATAGGGTCGTAATATCATAAACCAATAAAGTTATGACATGTTTTGATTCTATTTTAAACCTTGTCATTTTGATTTATCCTTATTTAATTTATTTAATTTTATTTGTGGTAATAATATTCTAAATTTTAAATGGTTATAAATTCATACATATGTTTTTTTATTTAACCATAATTGGATACTTAATGAAATTTTAGATCATATAAGTTTGAATTTAAATTTTTTAAATAATTTTGTCATTTTTAAACAATTTAATAATATGGTATTTTTATAAAATATTAATAGTTTCAATTTTGACACTATTAATTTATTTGAATTTAAATAAAATCCAAACAGGATATATATTCTATCCATAATATTTAATATCTTCCCCACATGTCTTAATAAATTATAAAATTATAGTCTCACATTAATAAGTTAATTTAACATTTATTTTAATATTTTTAAAACCATTTATTTGATATTTCTCTTAATAAAATAAATACTACATCATTTTTTATATTTATATAATACAATTATGTTCTATAAAAATAAAAAATAAAAAACTAAGATAATGTTAAATCAAATATATTTCTAAATAATACTTTTATTTGAATTTATATTCTACAAAACCAAGCATTTAAAATGTGATATTTATTAAATTATGAAGGTGACATCTTTGACATCATTTAAAATAAAATAATATAAGTGTCATAATCACTTTTATAAGGCTCTAAAAGATCAAAAAGTGTAGCCATTAACTATTAGGGTTGAGATATACTCGACCAATAAGTTTTGTTCATGTGTTTGGGCCTTTTAATGGGTATTATTATTTGAATAAAAACTATATTATTGATATTTCATTAAATTAATAATTTCTGCATCATTAATTCATATGGTATTAATGTAATTATATATATCTTATAAATATAAAATTAAATACAATGAAAAAGAAAAACATTTTAGTTTTAAAATTAGTATTTCTAATTGAATTTATATTCTCTATAACCTTATACTAAAAATAATTAAATTATTAACGTTTGGGTGAGAAATTTTTCAGTTTCCTTTAAATAAAACAAATTAAAGGTCTTAATATCATCAAAATTGGTTCAAATAGATATCCTTTCGAACCAGTATGTTATAGGGATATATATAACCATCCAAATATATTAATACAAGGGTTAGTGTTATTTTATAATACTATTTTCACCACTAATTACCTGAGTTACCCTTAACTCTGGTAAATAAAATTTATTGTAGTTACTATTCATAATGAAAAAAAATTAAAAGAATCCAATTAACATAATATGGACCTACTAATTCCAATTATGGAATCCATTTACCGGAATTCCAGATACAAAAGTTTCATTAATTAATTTAAAATTAATCTCGTTGTTTAGAAAATGGGTTTTAAAAGTTAAAACATTTCCAAAATTGAAATTTTTGTACCTATGAATTCAATGTAAAATTAATGGTAATAACATATATTATATTAAATGGTAAAAATATTTTGTATTAATAGTTTAAACCCATTAAATATTATAATTTAACCATATAAAATATTTGGATGAAAAAGTTGTTTTTAATTAAAATGAAGTTTATTTTTACTATTCATAAACATTAGTTGTTTATTAGAAAAATATCACAATTTTAACAAAATTAAATTGTTATATCCCACTTCCAAAGAAAAGGTTTACATTGTAATTTTAAAAAATTTAATTTTTCTAAATATTATATTAAAAAAATTCCATTAAAAGGCGGAAAAACATTATTTTATTATATATTTGTTCAATATAAAAAAGTATCTTTTTTAATTATATAAAAAGAATATCTTATTAAATTAATTCACTCAATTAAGTAATTGACATATAATTGATTTAAATTTGTAATTGATTTTTAAAAGTTAGTTATATTTATTCCCACTAACATAATGGCCAGGTTATAGTGGTAACTTTATATTAATGACATCTCATAGTTTGTTTCAACTCACGATTACGTGAAAAACAAGATAATGAAGAATAAAAATTATTTAAATATTTCCTAAAACACACATTCGTTACATTATATCCCCCTGAAACTGAATTACGCTCCTGAAATTCGTCACTTGGAAATAAATAGATGAGGATACCTCTCCATTATCATATCCTCAACTTCCAATGTAGCTTCTTCTAATTTGTGGTTCCTCATTAAGACCTTAAACAATATGGTGGTCTAGTTTAATAGAGCTTTTTTTCTATGATGTAGAATCTCTATCAATTGTTATTCATATTAAATTTCTAGTTCCAGTGGTCCTACATCTCAGCTTAGTACATGTGAAGGATCATGAATGTACTTTCTCCGGAGGGACACGTAATACACATCATGAACTTGAGAGAGATTTGGTGGAAGCTCCAATCGGTATGCTACCTTCCCAACATGATGAATAATTTTAAAAGGACCTATATACCTAGGCTTCATCTTTCCCTTCATTCCAAATCTCATTACTCTCTTCGAGGGAGATATTCGTAAGAACACCTAATCTCCTACTTCAAACTCTAGGTCTTTTCTTCGGCTGTCAGCATAACTTTTTTGGCGACTCTGAGCTTCTCTAATATGTTGTTGAATAGATCTGACCTTCTATGGAATTTCATCAATAAGATTAGGCTCTAATAGCTTTGTTTCCCCAACATCATCCTATGAAGTTGGAGTTCTTCACTTCTTTCCATATATAACATCATAAGGATCCATCTGAATAACTGAATGAAAGCTATTACTATAAGAAAATTCAACAAATGGTAGCTGTTTATCTTAATAACCATCTAAATCCATATAGAATTCTCTCATCATGTCTTCTATAGTATGGATTGTCTTTTCAGACTGACCGTCTGTCTGTGGATGATAAGCAGTGCTGAAACTCGACTCTCTATCTAGAGGATGATAATGATTTTTCCAGAACATAGAGGTAATCCTTGTATCTCGATCAGATATAATGAAAAGTGGTACTCCATGAAATTTTTCCACTTATTTTACATATATCCTGGCAAGCTGATAATGAGAGAAATCCTATCTAATAAAAATGGAGTGTTCCGACTTCGTATGATGATCTACTATAACCTAGATAACATTATTGACATTGGATGTTTTGGAATTTTCAGTGAAAATGTATATAGTGATGTTTTCTCATTTCTATTCCTATGTGGGTAATAGTTGCAACATCTCCTTAGAAAACAGTCTTTCGACCTTATCTTATTGACAAACCAAGCATTGAGAGACATATTTAGGAATATCTCTTCTCATGACATCCCACTAGAAGTACTCTTTCAGGTCCATATATATCTTTTTCCTTCCAGGGTGATCATAGGATGAAGAAAAATGATCCTTATCCAATATTTCTTCTTTAATTATGGTATGGGAGGAACACAAACCCGATTCCTGAAACTTATTATTTCGTCACAATTAAGGTCGAATTCAAAAACATTTCTCACCTACTTTTGTAACTCTACATCATCCTTCTGCGACTCTTTAATATTTACATATATAGATGGTTGAGCATTCATTTGAGAAAGATAAGATTTCTCCCCATCCGTTATATTTTAAGATCCATTCTTTTCATTTCCATAAATATTGGATCCTTCGTGATCCTTATCATGGATAAGATGGCATGGTCTGTTTGGATTAATGCATCGTCCACCATGTTTTCTTTCCAAGGGTGGTAATGTATGGAGAAATCATAATCATTAATCTACTCCAACCATCTTCTTTGTGCATATTATGCTCCTATTGAGTGAAAATATACATTACACTTTTATGATCTGTATAAATATCACACCTTTCACCACAATGATAATTCCTCCTTATTTTTAATGAAAATATTACCACAGCTAACTCCAAAGCAGGTGTTTGTTAATTTTTCCCATAGATATTCAACTGTCGTGAGGTATAATCTATCACCATATCATTTTTCATGATAAAACACCTCCATTCCTTTTTGGATGCATCACTATAGATCACAAACCTTTCTCCACTATAAGGTAGTTTGGTTAAATGTGCATTGGCTAACATTCCTTTTAACTCCTTGAAATTCTCTTCACATTTTTTCCTTAAAACGATATAAACTCCTTTTCAAGTCAACTTAATGAGTGGATTAGATAATCGCAAAAAATAATTCACAAAACGTCGATAATATCCATCTAGACCAAGAAAACATCAAATCTCAGTTATTTTTTTCTCATTACCATCTTTTGATAACCTCTGTTTTGGCTAGATCCACATATATCCCCTCCATTGAGATTCTGTGACCAAAAATTGAAACATTATGAATCCAAAATTCACACTTGGTAAATTTGGCATAAATATTATCCTTTATTAGGGTCTTTAATACAATTATTAAAGGATCTTAACGTTATTACTTTCTCTAATAATATGAAAGAATATCATCTATAAATACTACCACAAACTGAACAGGTTAGTTTATAAAGACTATATTCATTAGATCCCTAAAGATTACAGGGGCGTTAATAAGACCAAATGGAATCACTATAAATTCATAGTGTCCATACCATGTACCAAAAATAGTCTTTGGTATATCTCCTTTATGACCCATTATTGAGGATAACCTGAACGAAGATCAGTCTTAGAAAATTATTGAGCTACGCATAGTCGGTCAAATAAGTCATCATTTCATGGGAGAGGATATTGGTTCTTGATAGTGATTTTGTCAAGTTATTGATAACCAATGCAGAGTCTCATTGATCCATCTTTCTTATTAACAAAAATAATATGTTCTCCCCAAGGTGATTCCCTAGGGCTTATGAATCTCTTATAAATATTCTCTTTGAGTTTCTTCTTCAATTCATGTAACTCAATATGAGCCATTCTTTACGGTTTCATTGAAATGGGCATAGCACTCCATATTAGTTCTTTTGAAAACTCAACTTCACGGTTTGATGGAAGACCTATAAATTACTCTAGAAATCCATAATCAATATCCTGTACAGTGGGCATATTTTTTATAATGTGTTTCTCACCAAACATCTAAGATAAATAACCTTCATTTATTGTAATCAAGACCCATGATATGGAAGAAATTTCCACTAGAAGGTTATATGCATCCATGCATCAATAAATGATCATATATTGATCTAGAATATGAAATGTGACTTCCCTTCTTTGGAAAATTATATGAGATCCATATAAGGAAATCCAATCCATTCCAAGAATCACATCGAATTACACTATAGGATGGATAATAATATTTTTAGGATGAACATTCCCAGCAAAATCAATTGAAAAATAATTAAAATATTTTGATGAAACCATTGTGAAATTATGAGTTTTCACAACTATCTCAACATCTAAATGATGAGGTTGTAAATCGATACACATAGACGATTATTCAAAAATAAAAGAGTAGGTGGATCCAGAATTAAATAAAACATTTTCTACTTTAGAGTGGATGGTAAGTGATTCTTTCACCACTTCATTATCGTACTCTACATTTCCGATATAAATTTCATGTGACGTTCCTTTTCCTTTGGCCTTAAGTGTTTGTTGACGTCGATTATCATCAATTACCCATGGATTAAGGCATTGACTGGCATAATTCCCCATTTTCATTCACTTGTAACATTGAATTGTAGGAGGTTTATTATGTGTAGCCTTTTCTCTATTCGCATCATTAGACAACATTTTCCCATCACTTCGGAAACAAATTTTTTGATGACAATATTTTCCACATTTAAAAAATTTACTTTTCCCTTTAAGAAAATTCCTTCCATGTTACATTCCACATAATGAGTATAAGGGATAACTAATTTTCTTTTCAGTTTGGTCTTTAGATTTTCCATTGAATTCCATTTTCCTATTTTGATCATACTCATATGACTGATGGGTTACTTAAATATCCATCTCAACCTTGAGATCACATCGAACAATTTCTTCATTGCTATTGATGTCCCTTAGGGATAACATCCTGCGAAGACATTCATTAATTCCCCTAAACATTCGATCAATCTTACTCTTAGGTTGGAAAATAATTCCGGTAGCGTACCTTGCATCTCAGATAAAATTGGATTCATATGTACCAACGAATTCATCATCCTTTTTCGTTAGTTCAAGAAACTCTTTATCCACCTTGGTTTGAATCATTCAATGGAGATACTTATTGAAAAATAGGTTCTTGAACTTATCTCATTTCATGGACTCAATTTCATCTCTTTTCCTCATATTCTTAATAAGATTTCTCCATTTATCAGCTTCACCTTCCAAACATTATACTGCTAAGATGACTTTATCATGTTCAGAGCATTGTAGAACAGAAAATATCATTTCAGGGGGACTGGTCCTTTTTTCATCCACTAGTGAATGAAAATACCTACATAATGATGGTGGACACTACCACATGAAGGATTCAACATATTGTTACTCCTTCCTTTTCTCGTTTATATGTATTGTATGATTCCTAGAGTGAGAATGTTATATGACCATGGCTACAAGATTATTCATTCTAACTCCAATGACATTTGGTTTCTTAGGGGGACAATCTTTGGATTGCCCATCACATTCAGTATTAACATTATTCCTTTGGGTTCCAGCCATTGACTAAAACCAATAAGCATAGTGTGATCAACAATTATTACAATAGTAAAACCATATTATCAAGAATAAAATTTACCACATTAGGTCTTATAATAGGTTATTTAGGGACATTTATAAAAAACCAGGATTGTTACCTATTCTTAGACATATCCTTTGGGTTCTTACTAAGTCGTTCACATCCTACCTTCCAATGGTTAACTATATCGTTCCTCTGATACCAACCATAGAGACCCATACTTTACATACATTATTAATACATTATAATTGATGTATATTTGTTACAACATATAAAAAAACCTTGACTAGACTGTATAGGTATAGTGTCATTAGAAACTGGGAAACATAAACATCTGATTCATAAAAAATCTACACTGACACACATTTATTTGATCATATCATGAATCCTTTTTGGAATATCATATATCATACCCTTATTCCAGACCTGGGGAAAAGATACATACAAAAGGGTGAGGTGAAATTCTTAGTAAGGGTAATCAAAGGAAATGTCAATCATATCATATTATTAATATCATTATAATTTATAATCATATCCTGCAGAAGAGTTCATAATATCATGTAATGGGATAAATCATAGAACTGATATGTAATCCCAATCATCATAAAATAATACATGAAACTTTTTTTCATTCACACATATGCATATAAAATCATTTCATATTAGTCATGTCTCATTTCCAAGACCATCGTAGTGGACAATGTCCATTCCTAAACTGAGTTCACTCCTCGTCCCAGTCCGGTATCACTGAACCAGTTTAACTTTTCGTTCCAACAATATATTTCTCAAAAGATACAAATCTCAACCCAATGCATTAGAGGGAGATATAGGTCTCACCCATACAATAATGAAACCATTCTTATGTGTTCCCCAAAATTATAAATCATACATCATAGCTTAATCCATGTAATAAAATTGATTTCTTAAAAATTATTCCATCATAAAATAATCCATATAACATAAAAGGACATCATAAAAATAACTCCATCATGAAATAATACAATGAAGGTAATAATAGGGATAGAAACAAAACCCTATATCATCATATATGGAAAATAATTTTGATGAAATGCTTGGGCATTGTTCTTGAGGAAAATATCCTTTCTTCTTCAAAAAAAATTTCTTTTCTTAACATGTCATGCAATTAGAAAGATTTAATTGAAAATAGACATGAAATATTGTAAAATAATCATCATTGAAATAATTTTCTATAAAATAATAAAAATGAATTCATGTATTATAAGTTAAAAAAATTCATCTATTACTTTGGCTGGAAAAGTCAAAAAGTATCTCCTACTGAAAACGAAAAAATATTCCTTTCGTATAATTTACTAAAAATTATTCAATAGGTAAAATTGGATTAAAAAAATTGGAGGCGGATAGAAATAATATTATATATTGAGGAAACATGGATGATGATGATAAATTTTCCCCAATAAATACTGAAGTATAATAGATCTTGGATAAAAATGAGATTGCGAGATTTTTCCCTTAACTTAGGTCTGATATGCTCTATACATTTTTAAACCACCTTTATAATGATTTAAATATTTCCATTTACTTATTAGAGAACAATATCCATTTTTATGATATCATATATGGTCATATTTTTATCTATTTATTAGTAATATTTAATGGTTTCTCGTTATCTGGGTGTTAACCACTTTATGTTCTTATCCATGTTTTGTCAAATAAATTCATTTTGATATTTTTAGGTTATAGATATATCATTTAAATAATGGTAATAGTATAATATACATCATTTTTATTCATTAAATTCCTTTATATAATCATTCTTTAATGAAGATCATGTGGAACAAATCGCATCACATCGGGTAGACAGTAGGTCATACGTACGCACAAGCGATGATATCATTCCCATTATTGTGGAATTGTATTAATTTTTATGATGTATAATATTTCAGAATCAATATCATGTTTAAATAATCATATATCATAATTTATTCATTCATTATACCTATCCAAGTATGATGGTGATGAAAAAAAAGACTACACCATGTCGTGGAGACAGTAGGTCGTACGTACACACGCATGGTGATTTAATTTTTCATAGGATTGATAGAATATGGAATATGGTTGTTTCATACTAATAATAAAATATAAGAATAAAATAGAAACTGGAGTTATTACTTAATAATGGAAAAACTGATATAGAGGATGTAGAAGATGATATTATTTTGATAGAATCGGTAAATGATATTACCTCTTTTTCGATGCGCCTCTTGAAATCATCCTCTTAAGGAACTAAATATTGCCTTTGAAGAAGAAATAGACCTGAAGTATGTTTCCAGGGACGTTGATAAGGGAAATGGGAAGATTTTTTCTGAGTTTGAAATCTCAAAATGGAGTGAAGAGAAGAGGCAGGAGGTGCCCTTTTATAAGATGGGAGGGGCACATTTGGAAACCTCAAAAATATTAATTAAAAATAAATTATAACTCTACATAAAAACCTCTAAAATGACTCAAATTATATGATGAGATGATATAGTGTTATAATATCATCAACCAATAAATTTTTTATAGTTTTTCTTTATATTTTAAACCTTATCATTTTGATTTACCCTTATTTATTATATTTAATTTTCTTTATTGTAATAATATTCTGAATTTTAAATGGTTATAAATACTTACTTTGTGATGTGAATTTTCCAAAATTTGATTCCTTATGAAATTTCAGACCATATAATTTTCAATTTATAATTTATAAACATTTTTCTGATTTTTAAACTATTTAATTATATGATATTTTTATAAAATATCACTAGTGTCAATTTTGACAATATTCATTTATTTGAATTCAAATAACATACACACATGATATATATTCAAAAAAATATGTAATATATTTATAACATTACATATTTATCCTAAAAATTCATGGATCACATTAATATGTTAATATAATAATTATTTTAATATTTTTAAAAATATTTATTTGATATTTCCCTTAATAAAATAATCATTACATCAGTTTTGTATAATTAATTAATATACGTATGTTTTGTAAACAAATGAAAAATAAAATACTATGACTAATATAAATATAATATATTTCATATGAATACTTTTAGTATAATTTTTCTTCTACCAAACAAAATATTTAAAAATTATATTTTTTAAATTATGAAGGTGACAACTTTGACATCATTTAAAATAAAATTAATAAGTGTCATAATAAATTTAATAAGGCTTTAAATGATCGAAATGTATACCGTTGGACGATTATAGTTTTGATATACTCAAACAATATGTTTTGGCCATGTTTTTGGGCCTTTTGATGGGTATTATTATTTTAATAAAAACTATACTATTGATTTTTCACTAAATAAATAATTTTTGCCTCATTAATGATTAAGCTATTATGGTAAAATTAAATTTCTAAAAAATTACGAATAAATTACCAGGGTGATGAAAAACATTTTATCTTTCAAATTAGTATTTATAATTGCAATTATATTCAATATAACCTGAAAGTAAAAATAATTTTATAATTAATGATTATGTGAGACATTATTCACATTCCATTAAATAAAATAAATTAAGGGTCTTAATCTCATACAAGTGGGTTCTAATATATAGAATTTTGATGCATGTGTGTTTCATGGAGAAATATAATCATCCAATTATATTAATACATGTGATAGGGTAATTTTGTAATATTATTTTCACCCCAAATTACCTAATTTACCTATAACTATGGTAAATATATTTAATGTAGTTACTATTCATAATTCCCAAAAAATAAAAGAAGCATATTAATATAACATGAACCTAATGATTCCAAATATAAAATCCATTTTCCAAAATTTAAGAAACATAAGTTGGAGTAATAAATTTAAAATTAATCTTGTAATTTAGAAAATGGTTTTTAAAAGTTAAAAAATTGCAAAAGATTAAAATATTTGTATTTATAAATTCAATTTAAAATTAATGGTAATAACATACATTATTTGAAATGGAAAAAATAAATTCTAATCACAGTTTAATACCATTCAATATTATCGTTTAACCATATAAATTATTTCAATGATAAAAGTTGTATATAAATAAAATTTATCAAAATTTTACTATTAATCAAATTATGAAGTTTATCCGAAAAATATCAGAATTTTATCTGAAGTAAATTTTTATATCCCTCTTCCAAATCATAGGTTTTAATTGTAATATTAAAATTTTTTCTATGTATAAACCATAAATTAAAATGGGTTAGCCGATAAAATGAAAAAAAAAACATTCTTTTGTCATCGATTGGATGAATATCAAAAAATAACATTTTTAATTATATAACATACATATCGTATTAATTTCATTCTATCAAATAACTAATATGAAATACAATTTATTTATATTTATCATAGATTTTTTAGAGTTAGTTATATTTATTCCCAATAACTTAACAATAAGGAAATAAATGTATCTTTATATTTAGGTCATATCACATTTTGTTTAACCTCGCGATTGCATGAAAAACAAGACACTGAATTAAAAAAAATTATTTAAATATTTCATCAAACACACAATCATTATATCAATGTTTTTTATCCAATTTAAAATTGTTTTTGAAATATGGTTTGATAAATTAAGTGTATCGTCTAAAATTATTCATGAAATCATATTAGAAAATGATTTGTGAATTGTATTACATGTGATGAATTGAGTCCTTATGTGAAAGGTATAGCTTAGGGTCGTAATCGATAATACGATCTGGGTGTTCACTCATGAGGTGTTAATATTCTCCTATGTCAAATTTTCAATGATATTTGATTATATCATTGTAGGTTTGTTCACTATGGGGTTCTTCCTCAACAACATAGGAATCCTATTTGAGGGGTTTTAGTGTGAAATTGAGATCCATTCTAACATGATTAATTATCAATCCCAATCAATTTTGATCATTTCAGTGTTTTTAATTGTTCATTGGTCGTTATTCATTAATATAATATATTTCAAATTTGTATGTGTTTGGGGAAACTATTTGTGGGAAACTATTTTCACTATAATTATTTGGAAGTGTAGAAAATAATGAAATAGATATATAAATTTGAAATAAATATTATCTTCATTTTCAAGACCATATTTATTTGAAACGAACATATTTTATTTGTTTCTATAGAAATGTATTAATGAACAGTTGTGTGGTATTTTACAAAGTCAGTTTTTTAAACCACACACACACACCATAAAAGATGTTTCGACATGGTTATATATTTTTTCATAAGAAAAGTGCATAACATTATATGAGAAAATGAGGTTTTATTTTATCTTAGAATAGGTAGTGATTTGGAGGTGGCGTGCCATTTATCACATTATCACAAGTACTGTTATTCTATTATTATTTGTCTTAGGTTGATGTACTTGTACTTTGGGTTTTTTTAATACATTGAATCGTATCTCTTCTCGTGTATTCTTTCAGTTATTAAGTATATTTATACTTTTTTCATCAGTAATTTATTATATGAATATATTTATATATATTCTACATTTTCTAAATTTGTTATGATGAAATTTTATATTAGGTTTTTTATGTTCCATATGTTCTACTCACTACACCAAGGGGGTTAGGAAAGACCTTTTGATCTATCCCCCAAAGGATTACGATCCGGTTTATGAAGGAATCCATGAATGGATAATTACAATAAGTTCTTTTGTAAAGGCTCTAACTAGTTAAAAGTAAACCATATTTACAAAATATTCTCCCTTGTAACAATAATTTTATCAATAACAGATATATTGTAAATTATGATTTATGGATATTTTGTGATTCATAAAATAGATGTTATGATGAAATTTATGAATATTGTTCTCAAAAAAGATATGCACTCCAAAAAATTATTTGGTTTGAAAAAATGAAATGTCTCAATAAAATTTTTTTTTGATGTTATATTTAATTAAATGAGAATATATTACTGTAATTTTTTGATCATTTATTTTAAAAATATTTAATTTTATAGATGGAGTGTCAATCATGACCACTATATGAAATCATCCATGGATAAGTGAATTTTGGCTATCTTCATTGTTAGTGGCATAATCCAAAGAGGAAAAAATTTATATTTTGTAATAAATTATTATTCTATTTTGAGATATACCTTATTTTACTAGTTTCATAATTTCTATTGTCCAAGGAAAATAAAAATAAAAAATTTCATTTCATTTCTCATGGAGAATATATATTGGAATTGTATAAAATGTTTAATATAAATTATTTAAAAATAGTTTCCAATAAATTAATATTTTTTGGATATAAAAATTTAATCACTGAAAATGGAAAGGATATTTCTAATGATATATATTTTAGAATTATTAACATCTTTCTATAAGAAATTATAAAAGGGATGGTAATATGACCTATTAATTTAACAAGAAATAAATATTAGATTACTAGAAGTGATTTCACATTTCATAGAATCACATGATATTTGGTGTTTATATATTTTCATAAATAATTAAAAATTAATATATCAAAATAAACACATCCATAAATTGTACATTTTTCCTAAAACATATGGGTTTTCCCTTTATGAACAATTTTATTCATGAAATTTTGCATCTTTTAGGAAATATCCTATGACGAATGAATAAACTTTATATAGTCAATATTAATAAATTTATCCTATAAAATTCATGTGAGAAGATGATATTATTATAAAAATCAAAGTAAATTACAAAAACATGAATCTCCTCAATCTAGTGGAATCATTAAAACCCATCAAAATGTTCACATTTTTTACAATTAAACAATGACAAAATGAATTAACCATTTACACATACAAAAATGAATCATTACTGAAATAAATTATTTATGATCCAATTATTATTATTATGAAAACCATGAATTCATCATGAAGCATGTAGGAACTCATGGAAACATTTATTTTACAAAATAATTATTCACAATTAAAGAAATATAAATGTTTATTACGATTTAAAATTAAATAACATCCATAATTTTTTTGTAAAATAATAATATTTGAACATTGTAGATTAATATTGACAAATCATGTTTGGTTTGTATATCCAATATCAAAATAACTCAATTAATTTAAATTATATTGGAGTTACCAAATCAGTTATGTCCCTTGTTTTTCACCTTTGAGGACTTAATCATTAAATAATTCATTTGTGAGATTAATTGGACTCCCCAATCAGCATGGGAAATATTAATCTCACCCTTTATTGTATATAGTTCTCTAGTATAATATCACTGAAAAATCATCTATATTTATGCACATTTTCATTACAAACCACTTCAAAGACTAATTTGAACCTTTATGAAATATAGTTATATTTTTTAACAAATAATAAAATTAAATATATTTTTTCATTGAAAGAACATATAATGGGTAATTTCATAGAAACTTTGGACTGTATTGTACTATTAAATATCATTTTACCTTTTATAATAGGGTTGGTAATTAATAATGGATGTTAAAATGTGAAAATTCAGTCAAACCATATATAATAAAAAAACACTTTTCCAACAACTGTAAAAGGTAAAAAAATAAAACTTTATAAAAAATAATGAAATATATAGATTTTAATTATTTTATAATAATTACATTAATAGTAAATAATTATAATAATTATTATCATGACAATCTAAGGATGTAATATTAATCTTGAAGATTATAATTCTCAAGATATTAAATCCACTATAGAAAAATATAAATCCACATGTGGTTCTCTCTAGACAGACAACGAGTAGCAAGATGTTGTGCTGCATTATTTGTTTCCCTAATTTTGACGGAGAATGAACAAGCCAGGATGTTATCACTATGAGACTAGATTTTCGTGTGGATGAAGCCTAATTATTATAGTCTGAAATCATTTATGATGATGGCATTGATGATTTTGAGATAATTAAATTAAATTTGTATAGAATTCCATCCATAATATTTGGAATATGCCCAAACGAAAAAGACATTGTGGGATTTAGCATCATCAGGTTCCCAAAAGACATGGTTCAACTCTTCTCTTACTGAAATGATTTTACCATAATGGTCTCATACCATCAATCCAATTCCAAAAATTATATCATTGGAGATATAAGAATAAACTTTGATCTCTGGGATCCCTTCAAGGTGGTACCATCTTGTAATAGATGAACAAGAACCATAGACTCTATTCTGACCAGGGTCCTGATTCCACACATCAATCTATGATGTTCCCTGTCCAATATTGACACTGCAAAGGTTTTTATGTTTGATTAAAAATAAAATCATTCTGGTTAACCCAAATAAACCCAACAACTATGAACTATGTGGCTATACTTCATTATTGAATGCGGAATACCACATCGTCCACCATTATGAGAGATCTATTACCAACTCTAGAAAAATCATTGAAAGAGATCACCATGAATTCCAGAACTCCTTATATCCTAGGAAATGGATGATAGAATTAATATGGGATTGTATTTAATCTATAAGAGCACAATGTTGGTCATCTGTAACACGATAGTATGAGATGATATCCAAGGTTGGATGAATGAATGTACAAATCCACAACAAGAAGTTACTGATATTTGGGTGGGATGTCCATTTTACCAATTTAGTCTAGACCCCTCCTTATCCTCAATATTGGTTTCAAGAGATAACCTATGTGATGATTTAAATGAATATGATCATGAAATGTCATTTCATCAAAATAAATATTCTGGTCACACATCAATCACACATGGAACGATAAAAGTAGTACTTTAATCCCATTCATGGAATGAAGAATTAATATTATCCAAGAACCAACCAATACCAATATCATCTAAAAGGTAGTGGATATCAGCCTCCTCAGGTCATGGAAATATTGGGGAAGTATCCATCAAGATACCTTTATCAATTATCAAAGGATCATTCCAAATTTTTACATTCATTTTATCGATGATCCACCAACCAATATCATTATCAAGTAATTGTGCTGATCATCAAATAATTCTCCAAAGTAAGATAGGGTGGGGTCCAAGAGAGGTGTTCCAAAAAATGGGTTGGGGGAAATATTTTTCACGGTGAATCCACACGCAAATAGATGATGGTTGACCAATATTTCATTTACCCTTCGTAAGAAATGGGGGATCATTAAAAAAGGAAGATGTCCTAGAATCCCATCATGAAACCTACTTTATGGATATAATGTTACTAACAAAAATTCCAATGAAATTATTTATCCCATTATTATGCCCCACTAATAGTTGGAAATGATGGAATGAATTTATTCCAAAATTTCACCAAAAATATTGAATAGTGACATGACATAGCTTGGGATATATTGAATAGATTCCTTTATTAATGTTTATTATCCCTATTTGAAATTTTTTTGGATACCATGAATGGAAATTTTCTCAATTCTACCCACAATGAACTTTGAAATATTTTTTTGTTAGTCGACTATCATGGGGAGACCAATGTATTTATTATGGTTTTATACCATTTGATAACATGTAGTGAGACAAAGCACCACTCTATTGTTGATTGGAATAATATTGCTGAATAAAATCCACGATTTGTCCTAGTTAAATTCCTATCTAGAATCCCTCTAATAATAGTTGATCACATGGAAAAAAGATAGGAATTCATCATGTGTTCCTCTTCATAAGAGAATACACTCATCCAAAAAAGTGATAAGAAATAGGAAGGATAATCTGGAACACCTTTACCCCATGAATTGTATTAGAGGAAGCTTATGTATAGATGCGGTTTGAAAAAACATCTTGCACTAAGATGATGATAAAGAAGGAGAGTGGGTCTCCATGGAGAAGGCCTCATGTTAGGAAAAATCATAGGGAATGTCCACTATTAAAAATGATCTTAAAAGAAACATAGAAAAACATAATGGATGATCCTATCTATCCATTTTAATCTAAAACAAATTTTAGTAATGAAAACCCAATGAACATTACATTCCACTCTATCACACTCCATGGAAATATCTAGTTTCCAATCTATATTACATATTTTCATAGCCAATACTATTTTCAAAGAATAGAACTCCTCATGGGACACAATATCATAATATTTGATGAGGCTTTTCGAAACAAAGAAACATTAATTTTCATAAATAATAGAAGGTATCCAAATGATAATTTGATTGAATAAAATAATTGAGATATTTTTATAGGAGATATTGCATAATCTGAATGAAAAATGTTAGAATAAAATATGGGTTTATTAATATTTGATATGGGGTTATAATGGTCACATTACGAAGGAATTATTTATTTTCCATTAAAAAATATCATTAATTAAAACAAAAATGTCAGGGCCAATAATGAGATTGCATTTATTGATCAAAAGTGCATATAATCCATCTAGAAGTGAGGATTTCGATTAATTTATATGTTTAAGATCTCATAGGATATCATCATTAGAAAATTAATGTTTGATTGGTCAATTCATTTCATTAGTGATAATGGGATTGATAAATGTATGAACAATAGCCAAAATGGTGGAATTCCATGTAGTGTAATGGTTCAGAATATATAGGGAATTAATATCATGAATTTTATTAACATTGGATGTAGATTTTTCGGGAGGATATGAGAAGAAATAAATAGTGTTTTCGGGTGTTTTCATACCCTTCATTAATGTGGGCTTCACATGTCCACATTACCCACAATATATTTTTAAATTGAATGGATCCATCCAATTTTCATAGGAGAAAAATAATTCATAAAATAATACCATCACTTGGAGATCATGTAAGAAGGGAATTTAACTGTCACTTACATGAGTAACCATTATTCTTTGGCTGAATAAATTTATTATTTCTCAAAGAACTAATTTTAGAAGCCACCTAATGGATGTTAAAATTCATATATGGGTTTCCAACCATCATGCAATTATGGAAAACCTCATCACATTCAAGATCATAAGATGAGAGTATTTCCTATTTGAATGGTTTCCCTTATCATTAGATGAGATCTATATGCGATAAATCAATGAAAATATGGGGTGTCATGTTAAATTCGGTGATAGGTGAGTGAAATAAAACATTTTTAATTTGTTGGTCCAATTTTTTGTGCTCTAAAATCTATCCAAATTAACTACAATACATCTGGATTCTGTGTCCCCGTGAAACGAGGTGAAGGTATTACCTTCATATCCAAGATCTGACATATTTTCCCTTGAAATCGCATCACAAAAGCCTAAAACTGTGGCATGATACCAACACGATTCCCCACATTTTTTCTCTTAAAGAGAATATTCTTGAAGTCATCGCCAAAGTGAATAGGGCCAACAAAACCATTGTCTTAGTGAGAAATGTAGATCCCATGATTTCCATTTCTCATTTTCTGATACCCATCCATAAAAATAAAAAATTTCCATGGAAGCGGGAGGGCAGTGGGAATAGATTATTCCACATTATTCTATGAGTAAGAGTATACTCTCACATCAAGGTTATCCTTCCATAAATTACACAACCCACTAGAGTGTCCTTAGAGGGGGACCATGAAGTAGTCATGAAATCCAATTTTGTACGCAATAGATGTGTTTTCCTTGTTTAACAACATGTTATATTAACATGTAAACCATATCAGGGTGTATTTTAGCACAATGGATATAAAGAATCCGAACTATTTGTTTGTTTCCATTCCCACTACAATTCTCTCTTAGTATACTAAATGTGTTTGGTAGGGCTAGTTTATTCCAGCCTCCACCTCTTGATGTTCTTGTTGGGTTCCATATTCAAAAACATGCTACCTTTTGGGGTACCATTCAATTTCCAATGGTTCCTATAAAATTTGTTACGATCCCATTGTTTCTATAGATACCATATCACATACACGATCATCGCTTGCTGTAATTTTCCATATACATGGAATTTTAGGAGAAGGCAAGGTTGTGGGGACAACGGACACAATTAATTGTATATCATGCTTGTTTGGACAACCCATAAGAGCATAGATGATGTATGCAATAGTCTAAGTAGACTTGTTTGGGGATGTTTGGTGGGTAAAGAGGATCCCCAAAGGGTGGAGGACTGTTGTTTGTGGGCATGTCCATTGATATCACGGGGACATTGTGGGTTTATCAATGGTTATAGTTTCCAGCAAGAGGATATTAGTTAGTAGCTTTCAATACTACGAGATTTAATTGGGTTTCATAAGGTTTCATAGAATGTTTTAGGTCCCACAAAAATTATCTTCTTTTGAATGGGGGTATTTCGTGCATTGAGGGCCTAGGAAAGCCTTTATCTATCTTATTTCTATTTCACTTAAAGGGTTAAGTACATTTCTATTTTTTGTGTGGTAACAAAGGATTATAATGCATCACCAGGTTTCCTTATTTGTTTAAAACATTTTCGAAACAATAATTTTCTAAATGTATGAGAAAATCATAGAAGAAGTAGAAAATTGGAATATTTTCATATTCAAAAGATATCCAATATTTCGATCTATCATGTTTCAAGAAGGTACCCCTCATAAGAGGTTTTGAAACCTTAAACATCACTTTATTTTTAATAGATATCCCCATATGGATAGGGTCCAATCCCCCTTCATTAATTACATAAAATATTATTCATTTGAAAAAAATGATTTAAAAATAAAACAATAAAATATATTTTCAATTGAATGTACAATATAAAAAGTCTCTTATAGATTCTTAAATTCTATAACACTAGAATAATTACATTATATTATCTATTTTATTTATTATGATTTTTGTTTCATATTCATAATTTTATCATTATTCATATTATTTCATATTTAAAATAATTTATTTAGTCACTAAAATTTTTTCTTCATGTATGGAATGTTTTGGATATTATGTTTATAACATTAATAAAACATTGTTATTTTATCTATATTCAATGTAGGTAATGTTACATTACATAGAAATTATAAAAATTTTATAATTACCAAATTTAAAATTTTAATATTATTTTAATACAAAACATGTAAAGAGGTCATGAATAATGAATCATGTAATTTTATGTATTTGGTAGTCGATATGTAAAGATGAATGATGTTTTAATTATTTTACTCTATGAGAAAAAAATTAATTTATCAAAATAATGTTTTTTTAGATTTTGTATTTATTTAATATTTTCATCATTCTCTGAAACATTAGACTTTTTATATGAAAAATTAATCAAATAATTTTGTATAGGTTTTAATTTAAACTCATGCTTGAGCGGATTAATATTTTGTAACGGAAGAAAGGGTTAAACTATCACTAATATATTATATATAAATAATCCTAATTATTTTATAAGTACCATATATAGTCATTTTTACCATCCTTTTTATCATCCATTGAACATGGTGATAAAATTAAAAAATATTTCTTTTTGAAGGTGGTAGTATACATAATATCATTAAAATAAATATTTCCACATATGAGGGAAATGGAGATGAAAAGGGTTGTTCAATAAACATAATATCATTTATGTTTCTTGGTGATTATGATTTTTTATAACATTGTGATCAAATAATATTTAATAGGAATAGATGAAAATATTATCCTGAAATACCAGGTAAAAAATAATACATCTGAATAGTAAAAAATGCCCTGGCTTACAACATACTGATGAGAATGATGTGATATTAGTTACCCCATAACATCTAGTATGTGCGGAAGGATGTGAATAAGGTATTTTGATAGTAATTTGTGGAATTAAATTAATCATTTGTTTGTGAATAATTGTGGACTCGAAGTACATGATTATATTTGAGGGGAGAAGCATACATGTAAATACATAAAATTTTTAAGTATATTATATGTATTCATATAATTAATATATCTCCGAAATGTCATACTAAAAAATAGGATGACCATGAGTTTAAATGAACTAGTATAAAAATGTTTAAAATTCTTTTTATAAATTTGTCAACATTAATCCTCTGTTTTCCCCCTAATTAACCAAATTATCCATTACTTTTGTGATATATATTTAACCATGTTACTATACATAATAGAAAAAATTAATTCAAAATTGTTATAAAAATAAAACTATATATTTTTAGTATTACATTTCTTAACCATTATAAAAATATAATAATAGAAATGGTAAATTTTAATATAATTATAAAAACCATAATGGTGACAATTTTTTTGATATATTACCTTTTTATTCATTAAAAAAAATTCAGTTCAAAAAAAATATAATGCCAATATCAACAGTATTGATTGGATAATTTTTCAAAAAAGGAAAAACAATTATATCTTAAATCATTATAAAATTAAATTAATCATTCTCAATATCTGAATATAAATAAAAACATTAATAAAAATACTTTTTCTATTATTAAAATATTTGGAAAAGTATCCAAGAACTTACCGTAAGATAATTATGATATTCAAGATCCAAAAAAAATATATCAATTTAAAATTTCATGATATAGAATTTAATTAGTTAATGGTGCCAATTATTTCATTATAAAATAATATAATTAAATACAATCATTCATTTTATGTACATAAATTATATAAATTCATTTACTAAAAAATAGTGAATATGAATCCATGATATTATTTTATATAAATAATAATATTGATATATTTAATATAATATATAGGGTTTCACATTCTTCAAATATTTTTCAAATTATTTCTTAAAAAGTAAATTCATTACATGAACAAGTAAGTGTATTTTTACCTCATATCCTCTTTTAAATTACCATGTTTCTTCTTAAATTTTACAGTCCTTCCATAAAACAATAAACTAACTATTTTCCATACATCACAGTACATTATAAAAATGTTACGAAATAATAACTACATTATAGAAATATAAAATATTATTTTCTATCAGTACAACATTACAGTCCAATACATTAGATTAATAATATATATATTACCATAACAATGAATCATGAATCAAATAATTTACCTGATATAATCATATATTTAAGACCATTCTATATTAAATTAACACAAAAATCCATATGATTTAATGACAACCAGAATTTGAGAATAAAAATAGCCTTCTTAAAAAAATATGACATTGATTAGAGATAATTTATGCAAAACATGATCATTCACCTCAAATAATAGATCTTTCAGCTGGTTATCTACAATTATTTTGTTCTTCTATGTGATACTCATATATTAATGGAAATAATTTTTTTCCTTATAAACCATCCCATATTCCATCACATTTCCAAAAATTAAATTTTCATCCAAGTTATTCCCCACATGATGGATTTTGAAACCAAATTCTATAAAATTAATCCAAATAATCCATCAATATTCTTCAATGAAAACTTTTATTAATGGAAAATTCCAATATTAAATGTTATTAATTCCAAATTTCAGGATAATCGAAAGATGAAGAAAAAATTTATACCTTCCAATGCTTGAACTTCTTTCCCAAACTACACATTTAATTCAGGGTGATAGGATGTGTCACAACCTAACTCACTTGGGTGTAAACTATGGCTACCCTAGCCCCATCTCTAATAGGTTAGGGGATAGTGACCTGTGTTGTGTAGTAATATCCAACCATCTTGAGGAATTATCCTAATAAACCGATATAAATGTGGACATATGCATGACCATAAAATGGTAAAATATAAATAAATGAAAATAATCAATGAATACATCTATGATCCCAAAAATGTCATTATTAGTAATGTACTGAATGCAAAACGAGGGCCATATACAACCCCAACCAAAAACTATATAGAGACAAATCCACACCATGGGAGTGGAATATAAACAAATTCAGGAATCCCAAAAATAGCTAGGTTTATCTAGATCAATCTAGGCTCTGCTAGCTCAATGTCCTTCAAGGACACTGTTAAATGAGATACCTTCTGTATAACACACAACATATGTAGGTAAACCCCATGTAGGGTTGAGTATAATAATACACAGTACGAAAAACTAAAAACACTAAAAATATAATGATCAATAAATAGATAAAAAGTGTTATTTTAATATATTAAAAATAGTAAAATAATGAATATATACTCAGGAAGGACATTGTTCAAGTAGGAGTTCACAAAACACATACAGTTAAATGATTCTAATTCAAACAATGCTAAATTGTGTAGAATCCGTTCCAAGATCCATGATATCACCAAAGACACTCATAAAACTTTTCAAAATTATTGTGTTCTTCCCATGGAAGCTCATTTAAATTAGATGAACCTGTTACACAGATACGGTGTAATGCCTAGGCCCATTGGGGGGAACTTCATAAACAATCTAGTTCAACCCACTATGTTAGGGGATATATTCCAATGATATCAAAAACCCACAGATATACCCTACTAAATATAGGATCAACTCCGTACTCAAAGAGTTCACGAAATTTTAATAAACCCCAACAATGTAATTTAAATTATTGAGGATAAACAGTCATCTCATTGATGTACATCACATTCACTATCTAAGATGGATTCTATTAAGTATATCGTAATCATGATATGTGGAGATAATTCAAAATTATAACCTCATATGAATTTTCCATGTGAACACACTAAACATATTAAAGTATATATTAAAGAAATAAAGATATGAAAACACCCAAAAAGAGGGTACACATCATTTACTTAGGGTATAAAACACATCCATCCATCCCTTGGTCAAACCACGTGGTGATGCCTTACACAACATTTAAATATCCAAATACATGGCGTGTAGGAATATTAAATAGCCGTTGGAGACCTCCCAACACCTTTCATACGTTGTGTGTCTTTTCCTAGATAATAGTATCCATGCTCATGTACCATCCCATGTACACCAAGTTGTTTCCATGTACAACTTTTCATGTCTAAGTACATGATCATATTCCCTAAGACACATGGTGATTCTTACTGAACATGTCAAATATATGTGATAGGGTCACATGTCATGTGATATTTAACTATGTGTGGAATACCAAACACCAGACAGGGTAGTCCAACACGACACATAATGTCAGAATACATTCTATATAACAAATGATTTTATAGATCAATTGGATCTTATTCTGAATCATCCACTACATCATTATAGCCACCATCTTCGATGGATAATTTCCATTTAGGGAACTTCAATCCATTTCTATCATATATCTCTAGGATCCATGATTTGATCACCATGAAAGACAACACCATCAATTCATTTATCACTGGAAGGAATCAAAATGTGAAACATAAATCAAAAATACATTTCTATCCAACACTATTCATCATCTGTATTCATAAAACGTATATCAAACCCTTTATCATGAACCACACCTATGGTATGAATATTTTTCCCTAAATAATGGTCAAACAATGATTGAATACATCATATTGGTTGAAACACAATACATGGGAAATTCTTATAATGAACGAGTATAGAGTGGGGGATTGGTGAAATCTATAATCCATAAAATGTTATTAATAATGCTTTTCTACTATTTATTCATACATTATATGTTGTTTCATAACTAATGAAATTAGAGGGATAGGTAAAATATGAATAATAAAATAAATCCACCAATTAAAATAAACTTTTCTTCATGGAATAAATTCATGTTCATCGAATTGATCCGCGTTCAATAAGGATTAATGAATTGAATTGAAATAAAAAATAAACATGCATCCAATGGTTTTCATAAATTAGTGAAAAAGAAATGTCTCGGGTTTTTTCCACTAGAGAGATCCATGAACTCCATCAGTGAAAAAATCCTCCATCATTATCTAATTTTATGACATATAGAAATAACTCTCCCTAACTACACACTAGGTCTATAGCATTTACCAGCCTTCCATGATAAATATACATTAGCTTATATTTATATATGATCTCAATTTATGTGTAAAAAAATGATGTAAATAATTATATTTATTTATTTTATTCATTTGTGCACGTAGAAACTATTTTTGAATCCCCATGTGTTGATAAAGGATATGTCACACTGAAGTAAAACCAACGTTCAGAACATAGTTGTGCCATCATATTTCAATTGCACACCATTTTTCATAATCTATTCCACTATTCCACGGAAACTGTACATGTGTAATATTAATATATTTAATATATTAATTTTTTTTTCTGGATCACCTAGTACTATAATGGCACACTATCTCAATGCCTGGTCTCAACAATATTTTATAAAATATCCAAAAATAATTCATAGAAAATATGAGTAGTATCATTTCCCCCACCCTGAAACATTACATCCTAGAAATCCAGAATAATAGGTTAATAATATAATAGGATACCAAGATTCCATCTGGGTATCCCTATCTTGAGTGTTGTACTAATGGATTCAATTTTTTAGCTCGACACGTGCCATGAGAATCAATAAAAGTGAATGTTATTCCCCACATGACCTTAGATATCCATCAGGTACTCCTCAATGGTATATTTATGCTCAAGGTCTACCACAGCTCATTCGATTACATGTGATGTGTCATGAAAATACTTTCTTATCATCTAAACAAGAAAAATGTTGGGTAACAGATCCATCCATAGTGGTTGAGATAAGATGAATTCCACCTCACAAACTCTACATAGTAACAATATAGAACTATATAATATCATATATAACATACTACCTTTTACAAAATCATCTGAATCCACTTCGAGGTGAGACATTTCTGAACACATAGTCTCCCTCCACATTATCTTGATTTCTCTTTTGTTAGACCTCATAGGTCTTCTGATAGCTTTAGGATTTTTGTGTCTTCTCTTGTGTGATATGCACATTATTTTTAGTTTGTCACACCAAATATGGGACGATGAGTGATGAATCACCTAGTTTATTGCAGAAATGAGGTTTCCCATATGGTTCCCCATACCAGGCCTCGAATATTTCTATACTAACTGTGGAAGGGTAGTTGTAATTTTACTATAAATACACCAAGGGTAGACGATCCTTACAATTATAACCTAAAGTACATCATTATATAATGAAATATTTCCTCTATTGAATGAATAACCTTCTTAGTTTTTCCAGTATTATGGGGGTAAAACACTATTACCAAATGAAACTATTTCCCAAAGGCCTTCAAAAATCATATATATAATAATAATGTAAAGGGATAATCACAGTCTGAAATGATCACTAAGGGAACTCCATGGATCCCGACTGTCTCATGCATGTATAAGTATACCAATCTCTATTATGAAATATACTCATGAATGTATAAAATGTGGGATGACTTGGTGAGTGGATGTATGATCACCTTAATTGAATCATGTACTCATGAAGTGTGTGGTAACCCCTTCATGATGTATATAGATAAGGAATCCAAATTTCACTCCTTCACCTTAAGGGGTAGTGATAAACCTCATTTAACAAGTGTCTCATGCTTCACTTACTAGAAAGTGATACGTCATGATACAAACTCGACAACACAACTCCTGTACCATGTATAACAAACCTATTGTCTGATGTGAAGAAATTTTTTCTCAACAACTAGATGTACATCCAATAGTGGTGTATCAAACTCCTGCATCACCTCCTCCGACAACATCAACGCTACGATCACATATAATCTGAAGAGGATAAAAAATACCCACCATCATAATATCCATAATGGGTACATATTATGGAAATCTATTTATGTGAGGTCTCGTAGTCAATATCTCTATGATGAGAATCTTTGAAGCGTGATAAAAGTCATGTGGCAACAACCATTTATTAGAGATATTAAGTACCATCTATCTACAAAATGTAAAACAATGACTACGGTAAATAATCAGATTCCTTGTTCAACATCAGAGAACTGGATCTCTGGCTATGATCATATTCCACCACGTTCATCTTCCCAATAGTTTATAAAATATCAAAATAATTGTCCTAGAGATGCTATTACCATATATTTTGTCTCAAGATATGATCATTATGAGGGAAGATATATATGAAAATATTTTTTTAGACAAGATAATAATCCTTTTTCCCATCAAGTGGTGTCCCACTACCTTTATTGCGAAGTATACTTCTCCAAACTAATGATCCCTGTCAACATATTTCAACTCATGTGGTCACAACTATCTTGAACCATAAAAAATCACAACTGGACTCTATATGAGAACACTATCATTCCTCTTCTATGATTCATCATGAAAAACTATATACTCAAAACCATCTTCCTGAAAAATCAATATTGGACTGCTGGTCAACTTATATCTCCCCTCATGGTAGAACTATCAAAACCATTCCATCCACACCAACGGATTGCATTTTTTGGTAAAATATGTAATAAGTGTTGCAACTATAGAGAAATTAGGGTCAGACATATGAGTGTACATTGATACCCCATGGAAACTACAAACTGATGTAACACTATTGGGTAGAAAAAAGTAATAAATACCTCAACCTTTTCCATGAACACTTCCACTGCTATCTCTGAGATGATATGTTTGAGTAAGTTGTTCTCACAAATACAAAACTAGAACAAAAATATTTTCCCATAAATATAGTTCTCCTTGACTGTGTCTCAGACCATCCAAATGTTTCATAGATACACTTTCTCAAACACTGAGTATGATATGAAATATTTAATGAATATTCACCAAAATAATGGTCTATGAAATGGATAAAAATATTTTTCATGATTCCCATGATCACTACAGGGGTATTCATCACCGAGAAGGGAATCACCAAGTACTCATAGTCATCATAGAAACATATTAATGTTTTTTTCTATATCAACATCTTGTACACATACCTAGTGATAGTCCGATGAGAGTTTAGTCTATGAGAATTGTCCATACCCTCTAATCTGATCTAATAGGCCATACATCATTATTAATGGATACTTATTCATCATGGTCACTTGGTTCTTGTGTTAGTACTCCACACATAACATAGATATCTCATCCACCTTATTGGCAAAACACTGGGGAAGCGTAGGGAGAAACACTTTCTTTTACATACCCCTTCTCTCGTAAGTCTTATAACTACACCATAAGATTCCAAATCTCAATAGGATACATTCAAAATCTAACTACTTAAATCGGTGCCATCTCATGTTGTAAGTCATCGTAGATGACTTAATATTGGTGGGGTGGTAATATTATAATTCCCACCATAAATACGTCCAACTAATCATCCTGTAATTCAAGGAACTGATATCCCATATAATTCACATCTTCAATTGTCAGACTAGACAACTAGTGAGTAAATAG
Organism: Viscum album; assembly: GCA_963277665.1. Classification (NCBI taxonomy): domain Eukaryota; kingdom Viridiplantae; phylum Streptophyta; class Magnoliopsida; order Santalales; family Viscaceae; genus Viscum; species Viscum album. The sequence goes on along the minus strand of OY728126.1, from coordinate 1,386,138,693 downwards.
TTTCACTCTCCAATGAGTGGTATTTTCCTACTCCACCAAGGTTTAATTTTTTACCACAAGTGATATCCTCATCCAATTTCAAGGGATTCTATGTATCCTTCACCTAGGGGAGACATTCATGTAATGATATATTGATTTCAACTCTATACCTATGATCACATCATAATACTTCATCTCCTCTTCAAAGAGATACCATACAATTATCTCACCTCCAATCATCATATCACACTATCTGATCTAGTTCATAATATTCATGTAAACACTTCTACAGTCTCTATCTGTAAGTGTAAATCCAAAGGCACAACTATAATTTCCATGTCTTGAACCAGAGATGTCAAAAGAATGGAATTTATCACACATATTTCCATTAATAAAGATGCTAATGTTTTATAGATAAATATTATACCTTGTATCGTCTTATGAGATATGGTGACATTGGCATAAGTATCCTTCCTTTAGCCTCATTCATAAACATTAGCTCATTGAGCCTAGCATTGACCACTTGTGAAGTAGTGGTTGTAATAGGTCAAACCTCTCACAACATATTTCTTCCCTACTAGTCCATCTTCCACATTCTTCACTCTATGGACCACCATGACCCTATATTTGAATCTTCCATAGTTTTCCCTGAACAATCTATTGATCTTCTATATGAAGGGTCAGAAAATTACATTCATGGTTTCCCTAACAATACTAAGAGAAAATTACCCTCTACACCATTTTATTTTGGCAATTTTGAGATCTATACCTCACTGGTATTGTGTTGTGGGATTACATCCCAAAGAGTATAATTTTATTGGATCCATATAATTTCAATTTGATACCTTATTATGAGGTCACATCTCTTGGGTGAAAAATTCTAGAACCCCCATTTAGAGACTAATCTTCCCTGAATATATGCATCAAAAAGTTTCTCCCAAGGAATGTATAATATCATAGAATGCCTATAAAATTCACTAAATCCATAATATCAAATGGTAATCCCTTATCGAAGTATATTTCCCTGAAAAAAGGATCATGGACAATATATATTTATTATCATGACATATTAGTAAAACACAATTAATAATCTACCACTATCAGACTACCTTGAATTATTTGATGAATCTATTGTGTGCAAACTAATCATAATGCTTCCTAATATTAATCATCCCAGGAGAGGATCATGAATTCTGAAAATGAGTGAGATTATATATTTTGTAAATGTGTCACTAAACTCTATCATACCCCAGTATATCCAGAATGAAATCTCACTATGAGGACATGTATCTAATCCACATGCATAGAACCCAAAAAAACTCATGTTAATACCTCCAGGTATTCCTGAGTCACATGCAGTTCTGGAACACTAGAAAAAAATGGGAATTCACAACCTCTAATCCCACCATATTGAACTCATCCAATTTGTGTCATCAACATTCATTTCTAGATCTAGATGCAACTTTATGTGTGCTGGTATAACTGGTTGACCATAGAAATGGTTCTATCATCATATCAATCCGATATACAAAACACTTATCACTAGTCATATCATCGATCTAATCATTCAGTGGAATACTATATGATTTTTGTCATAGGGGAATATCAAAATAAATTTGATAATAGTGTTTCAAATAGTATATCTGATGAGTTAAATGAAGAATGAAATGGAAATCACACAACATTCATATATAATAAATGTACTAATGTTTTCTTTTAATCCAATGTATATATGTTCCATATAAAAAGGCAGGTGACTGATGTCCCATTGTATCGATACTGTGGTTGATCCACCAACACTATAGACTTTGTATTGTAAGCTGAAATCAAAAAACAAAACACTATCACCCCATCCAATTTCACAGACCCCTATCCTATGGTAGAATGGAACCCTTATTATAGGAATCTGTCACAATTGAGCCCACTAAGGTCTAAATCATGACTACCCCAAGCCCACCTCTAAAAGGATAGTGGTCAGGTACTGATGCCAAGAAATAATCTCCCACATATGGGATGCATCTGAATAATGAACATGTACACACACATCTCCAAAAATTTATAATGATGAATTGTAAATAACAATGCAACTGAATGCAACAATTTATGATCACAAAATTAGACGATTAGAGAAAATTTCTAAAGGCGATAAGAGGGAATAAAAAACTAACAATAGAATAATATTTAGATTCCATCCTTCATAAAGGTTGAAGAATACATTGAAATGAAGGAACACATAAAACATTGTGTTCTATCAAGATCACTATTAGCTCGGTCATCTAAATATCCTTCTAGGACACTATCAAATGGTTTATCAACTTCATTAGACACCCCATGAAAAGTCAGTGCCCTTGCAGGATGAGTACAATAGTAACATATATGGGACCATAATAAACTAAACATGATATATCTTTAATATTGTTCTTATAGGAATGATATTGCAATAACTTAATAACATTACAAGAACTAAAATATTAATAGGGAGGACATTGCATCACAATGGTGTCAAAACCAACAACCATCTACAGGATTAATCTTGAAACAATGATAATTATGGGATAATCATCTAAATTTTACATGTTATCATAATATTGAATCTCCTTTGAGGTAATGATAAAGGGGCCCCATCCAAGAAATATCACTATTCTTAGAGTACCCTGAATGTCAAATAGGCTCTTGTTCCAAAGACTATTGGTGGACACAACAAAACCAATCTAAATCAACCAGATACTAAGGGGATCATATTCCAACGATATTATGAAAACTAATGGTATGGTTTACTAGATAAAGGATTTATTCCCTACTCAAGGATATTACATCAATCCACATACCCAACTAGTGTATTAAAATAATATAGTATTGCACTATATTCACACATAGGGACACCATGAACTCATTCAGAGAACAATACTCCCTAGGTGATCACAATATTTATATGTCGATGGAATTTCAAATGTACACTCATAGGAATGAACCAAGGGACAAAATCAAATGATATTATTCTAGACCAAATAAAAAATGGGCTTCAGACACCCTAAAAGGGGGTACATGGTGTCTTTTAAGGGTATATATTGATTCAAGACATCCCATCTTCTTCCCTTGAAGATATTACTCAAACAAATTGTACATCTCTAAATTACCATTATGTCATTACAGAATGAAATGTCTATGGATTGACTCGAACCCTAGCTTTATCATCTTCAAATACCTATGTACCACCAGTAATTCTCATGATCCAATATGTTTACAACTTGTTATGTATGTATACACTTATCCTTGATTGTGTAGGTTTCCTACCCTTTCCCACTTGTCCTTTGTGATAAATGAATATATTATATGAACATGTCACATATTTTAGGATAGGGTCACATGTTGTGATACATTTAACTCTTTGTGGAAAACCATATCCTACAAGGGGTACCCACACATAAATAAATGTATGATTAAATGTCGTGTAACATGACAATGACTAAATGTAATAGTTTTATTACCACATATTCTACTATTTCACAGTATCCATAATTCTCATTATAGAATCATCGATCACGTGTATCCTGAACCATTCCATCATCAACCAAGAGGATCCTGGTTTAGATCTTAATGTAATGAACTACTGTTGAGTCATATACCACTGTCCTCTATAAAAACTAGGAAGAAATGAAACTAAAAATCCATTCTGAGCAACCTCCACAAATTTTATAATTTATTTTAACCTCTATTGTACCCTTGACCACAAGATACACCCATACTGTTGATATATTGTGTTGAATAATCGTCAAGCAATCATTAAATATCATGTGTTCATTAAAAAACATGCCATGAAAATTTCCCAGGATGAACATGCAATGAATGTGGGGGGTGGGATCGATAATCCATCAAATATGTGGAAGAAAAAGAATCCATTATAAATTCATCCTCGATACATTTTTTAGAATTGATCAACAATGATGGATATATAAATAATGAAAACTAATATAAAGCCATAAATATAATTATAACTAGGATTCATGAATAAATTCTTCTTTTGTGGAAATGATCCTTATTTAATTGGAAAAAATATATAATTTTAGAAATAAAAAATCAACAAATTACTTTGCATTTTAATTTATCAACGATGAAGAATCTTCCTAGATATCTATTGTTGGTGAGATCCATGAACACTAATGGTAGAATGTTCTTCGATCCTGATATGACATGGGGTCATTGGATATGAACACATTCTAATAGTATGCTTGGTCTCCATTCACTATCCACAAACCATGAGATATATCTATTAAAATACTTTTATATTTGTTATTTGGCGCCACACCAAAAATAATAATAATTTTCTTTGTTTTATTCAATTTTAACGATGAAAACATATTCAAAAAAACCAATATTCTAATAAATATTATTTCATTCTTAGGGTATAACCCACCGTTTAAACTCATGGGTACCCATATATTTCTCATATATAACCAAATTACAATTTTAATAAAATTGTATTTGAAAAAATATGCATGCATTATTTGAATATATTTAATATATTTTAAAAAATTGGTCTCACTAGTCCTCGTAATCATATTATGTCCCAGTTCGTGGTTTCCAAAATATTTGATATAATATAAAAAATTAATATATAGAAAATATGAGTCATTATAAGATAGATCTAAAATTAAATTAATCCCCATTTGCATTTCATGTCCTTTACAAAATTGTATGCAAATAATGGATGATTATAAAATTCAACATAATGATGGACTCCATGAAATCTAACAATTTATTTATGATAATGTATATCTTGTTAATCTAATGATATTTTATATCAAATAAGAGTAAAATGTGATGAGTTAGTCAAGTGTTCAATAATAACCTGTATGATATTATTACATTTATATTATTTTATAATCCCACCAAAAAATCAATTGATATATTTTCCCATTTCCATTTAAGAATTATCAAATGCTGAAGCATCCTCTCCTGTAGTTTTTTATTTGATTTAAAATATTTACAATTAAATAATTTTATTCTTAATATATTAATATCTATATTCATTTTATCATATAAATAATTCTCCTCAAGGTATATATACATTTTAGTATATTCAGGATGGACATAAAATCATGATCTATGATATACCGATAATAATTCCTATATAAAATTGGAATCTATTTACAATAATAGTCTCTATCCAAATCAAATATATCCAACCTTTAGTAATGTTAAAATTTTGAAATTTCAATTTATTAAACTATTATTTCATTTCATACAAATCATTATGTATATTTTTAGCATGTTTTCTAATATTTTAAATTGTATATATTTCTATCTATTTTACCAAAAGTGAGAGTGTTCTTGAAATGAAATATATTCACCTAAATAATTAAATCATTAACTAACAGATGTTGTTACGAATGTAACATAGAAAATGGGAAGCAATATTTTCAAATGAAGAACCCAACTATAATTATCAATTTATCTTGATGACATTGTATCTGAAATAATTTTCAGTTATTTTTTACAATCAAATTATCTACCACATGGTTTGATCATATTGATTTAATATATAATATAATCATTTATTATATGTATATAGATCACATTTTAAAAAATAATAATGACTTCCAAGTTGTTTAAAAAAAACTCCATCCTCAAGATAATTGGTAGGGTTATAATACCCATGGAGTTTTGTTTAATGTTTAGAATATTCAATTATATAAGCATCATTCATGAAGATATATCCATTTATATGAAAATCATAAAAATTGAAATTTAAAATCAGAATTTATTTATATTAGTTAATTCGGTAGATAATTTAGAACAATGTTCTAAATGTACATATTAGAGTCCTATTAATACAAAAAAACGTTGAATTTCACTGATATTTTCATCCAATATCCACTCATAAACAACAATATTTTCAGAAGAATAAGGAGTTAAAACATCCTCATAACCAATATACCCATGGAATGATAATTTCATAAGAGAAAACACCTATAATAATTTTTCTATACACTATTTGTTTAATGTACTGAAAAATAATCCTTACATTTTATCCCTATTCATAAGAACTTTAAGAACAAATCATAATTAAGTCAATGAAAAATGTCTACATTTTATCAAACTTCATAGCGATAATTCCATCCATAACATCTAAAATTATAGTGGGTTGTTTTACCAAAAAAAAATTCAAGAACCATAAAATCATAATTCTCATACTTATAATAGATCATCGTATATTTAATTTATTCCTCTATTATATTCAAATGACCATACCTATCTTGAGAACAATCTTGGAATAATACTATGAACCATTAATCTTAATATGCATTTTTTTGATTTGAGGTAACAAATGTTTTTTTCTTAAAAGTTGTTTATTGAGGGACCTAAATCCAATGGAATGTCTAATGATGCTATTATTTTCAAAATACAATATAACAACAAGGTAAGGTAAATTTATGGGGCTGATGAAATACTTTTCATTGAAATTAGTTAATTATGACTATTATTTAATATGAACAACTAAATCCATTCAATAAATTGTTTTATAAATTTTATTCTCATTATTCACTATTTCAATATTTAATTCCACCACACAATCTTGAATATCACTAGTGAAATTATCCAAAAATACAAACATATACTCAATGACTCGTAGAATGTCACTAATTTGAATAATTAATTTTTTTTAATAATTTTATATGTTAACATTGAATTCAATATTCATTAAATTTCTCATACTCATGATGTGTTATCAAAAAACCCATTCATTCTAGTATAAAATTGAAAGCTCATGAAAATAGATTCTTTGGATCTCCAATCTCTCGTAGAATAATAAAATATCCAATTTTTACCCATATTGAGAGAAAAATCTTCACTGGGAATGACTATAAGGATTTTAGTAAAAATATATCTATATATGAATATAAAAATATTTCCATAAACTCATTATTTTATAATACTAACCCAATTTTTTTTACAAAGTAATAATAATTAGTTATCATAAATATCATTAAATTTTTCTGATATCATTTTCAAAAAAAATATTGATTTAATATTAAATCAAATAATTCAATGGAATAATCTAAAAAATTATTGTATCAACCACCACTTCAGATGAGGCTCCAACATCTATCGTAGTAGCATAAAAATTAATGAACCTATATTTTTATTAATGATATTGAATATTTCATCCATGATTAAATATTTTACGATATTCAGTAGCATGATATCCCAAATCATTCCCAATAAAATACATATCTTATTGAAAACAATTTAATTCCCCATGAAATTTAGGCCATGAATAAGTTTCCTTATAGAAATAAGAAAAATGATCTAGATTACCATATTAGTAACAAATTTATGTTCATATTTATCAGTAATTAATTTTATGAACCATATTTGTATCAATTTGTTGGGGATTACCAATATATTTATTTGTTATGTACTTCTTTACTACATGTTAAAGACAACACAACTTACATGTCCATTATTGAGGTAGACAAATATTAGAAAACTTCAGCATATAAATCTCAATACAATGAATTACCTATTAATAAATATAAAATTAATGTGAATCCAATTATATTTTTTAAAAAATTCTTGATACACTTATTAAATCGGTCATTTTTACACTCATGGTCTAGAGAACAATTAAATTCAATCCTTCGATGTCAGTTGAAATTTTGTTCAAAATTTATCACTAATAATTATTCTACATTCATCAACTACATAAATTTCCATTCCCATCATAGTTTTTAAACATTTGGAAAATAAATTTCATGTAAAATATTTTTATAATTTTCCACTTTGGGTTACTAGTATAATCATTTTTCATAGTATTCATTATAAGAGATCAACATTGATTGACAAAACGTTCAAAATGATAAATGTGATGAATTAAATTTTGACATTAATTATATCTGAAATCATTGCATATCTATAATAAATCATTTATTTATCCTTTCAATTTTACCAGGCCTTGTGATCTATAAAATAGATAGGGGGTTTTCTCCTCGATATTCTACATTCTCGATATGTTACATCACTAATTCCCATGCATGTGGGGAACCATTAACAATATATTTCAAATGTGTTAATAATCTAAAAAAATGCTCATTCCAATAATTCTATGTTGAGGATTTAGAAGGTTATTATCCACTACTTCCATTCCAAAATTATTTCTTATTCTTGCAATGGATAAACCCACATTGATCATATATATATATATATATTATTTAATGAAATATTGGTATCTTCAAAATAAATCTCAAGATTCTATAAACACAAAATTAATTGTCTTAAGAATTTATTTTAACATTATTAAATCTTTTAATGGTATTTAAACCCTCTCTAATACCAATTATAAAAAATTTCAGAAATTAAAAATATATAAATATGTATTTATTAAAAATAATTTCAAAATTTTCACATTCCCATAATATATTATGTTTAGAGTTTTATAGGGTAATAATTAAAATATAATAAAGGTGTACAATTCCATATAATTTAACATGTTTCTAGAATATTAGAGGTTATGTATACACCCATGTTTCATTAAAGGGACATTTAAAATTTTAATCTGATCGGAAAGAATAATTATTTCCCATTTTATAGTACATACACGTCCTTAAATCTATAGAAAAATATTTTTTAATTTGTTATGGGCATAAAAATACCTGTAAGAGACATAAAAATAATTAAATTATATTTTACTCCTAAAAACATTAAAACACATGAAAATGTTCTCATTAATTACAATAACTCATTATTTTCACAATAATAACATTTTTATTCCAGAAATTAATCTTTGAACCAACAAAAAATTTTAGTACCCATTATTATTCATTAAAAAACGATGAAGAAAACATGATTCATTGGAAACACATGAAAAATAATCATTTAAAAATGATTTCACCATAAAAATTTAACACACTTCCCTTAAGAGATGAAGTCATATTATTTCCACTATTACACATTTTATAATTATAATACAGATAATTTATATTATCATATTCATAACATATTATCAATAATTTTTAAATAAATTTATATATAATATATGATATATAATATTATATGAATATCTAAACTAGTAATATCTCTCATCTTTCATAATTTCGGGATAAATCATTACCCAAACCATTAAAAATATATATCAATACCAACAATAATAATGATTCATATATAGCCCATTCAAAATTTTATAATACTAAAATATATTATCCCGAACAAAAAATAATAATTCTACCCCATTTTCATTAAAAAACCATTAAAAATAATCATTTTTTCCCATATGAATATTTTTAGATTTTTTCATAATAATACTGAGAAATTACCCTAATATTTAAAAACACATAAAAGGATCATTTCATAGAATATTTCTAATATTGAATAATAATAATGAAATTTTATTCTTATGTTAGAAACACTATACCATTCAATTTCTATGACATCACAAAAATGAGGAAAATTTAAATATGTTAAATCCATTTTTATAATATTTTATGAAAAGTAAAAATAATAACATAAACAAAAAATATTTGAAAGGTTCAATTTTTAGACTATTGATTATTAATGAAAATATACAGAAACACTACTTTTTGAAACATTTGATTTATATGTAATATGAATCATAATATATTAACAAAAACATTTTCATTGATGAAAATGTGTTAATGAGAAAAAATTTAAAAAATAGTTTTAAAATAAATCCCCATTCCTAATCACCAATGTATAATCATAGTCTCTATGCCTCATCAATAATCAAATTATGTAAAAAATAAATTTTTTGATGAAAATTAATATTTATTATTATAGAATTATTAAATTTTTTCCATCATTCCATGGTTTTTTATTTAGTTAAATTTTAAATTTGTTTTCATGTGTTTAAAAAAAATATTTTTTATAAACTCAAAACAACATTGATGTATAGAGATATTTTTAATTTATTATAAATCCATTACCTCTAGATGAATTAATAATTTATTTTTATTAGATTCAAATTTTTAAAAAATTCTCATTACTGAAAACATATAATGATGTCATGAAAAATGAATCATTTAATCTAATGGAGATTGTAGTTTATAATTTTTATTAGTGAAAGTCTCATATTTCTCATATGATTAATAGAAACAAAATTTGGTAATATTTTTCATTTATATAATCAAAAAACAACATACTGAAATCATATTAATTGATTAATTGTTGACTTATGACTATAATAGTATAGTAGGTAGGTAAAATGAATCACATCACTTCGTGGAGGTGGTTGTCCACACGTGTGCATAAGTGACATTATCATTTTCCAACAGATAAAATGTTTGTATTCTAACAAATATATTACCAATATGTAATCATTATAAATTTTTAAATATAATAAATATAAATTAGATCAAAAATTTTATATAACTTTGATATCCATTAATGGAAAATGAAACACATCACTTCACTGAAGGTGTAGTCCACAAATAGGAATGTGGGATGTTCTTATCTCCAATACCATATTAAGGTTGATTGAAAAGATTCATGAATAAAAATAATAACATATTAGTATATTTTTTATAATAATGATATAATATTATCATGATTAATTAATATAATAAATGGGCATAGGTAGACGTTTAAATAAAACTAATGTTTTAAGGATTATACTATTATATTTGAATACATCCCTTGGCTTACAACACAATTAATTTTAGATTGATATTTTGATGAGAATAAAAATATGTACATGGGAGGGAATTTGGGAAGGTATGTCACATGGTGTTGGTTAACCTATGATAGTGAATCTATTCGATATAGTGTAGAAATGGGGTTCCTTTTTATAAGGGAGTGGAGTGGAACCATTTAAAATATTTTAATCATAAAAAATATATATGTTGTTATCAAATGAATGTAATAAAAAATTTACATATTTTAATGATTTTTATGCGTCTATATTTTCTCATATAATAATACCTATATAGTTTTTAGGATATTTTAAATTAAATTAATTTAATTAATCAAACTAGTTAGGAATTTTACCCATTATAGTTGTGGATGAATTTTACCAAAATTACAATACATAAAGATAAATAATGATATTGAAGATAATTAAGAATGTGAACATCTGAATTCAAACTATTAAATCCATTTTACGAAACTTAATTTCCAAAAATGGTAATAAATAATTTTAATGAAAATAGATTGACTATAATGAGCCTTTTTTCAACATATTTTATTTTTTATGAATTTAATGTTTTATATTCCTAATTAATTTAAAATAAAGATTACTATAGAAATAATTGTATTGTTTATTCAATGTGACAATAAAAATCATTATGAAATCAAAATTATTGAATTATCGTTATAATAATTTTGAATAAATTCCATTTTTAATAATGATATTTACTTTTCAGAATTAATCAAAAAACATTCTATTCATAAATAACTGAAAAATCTAAATGATAGAAAATTAGTTATTATAAATCAATAAATCAATTAATTTTAAAATAAATAATTATAAAAAAATTTAAGAAATTATTTTAATTAAAAATAGTTAATAAATAAAAAAAATTAATAATATCATTTTTTAAAATTTAAAATATTTAATATATACAATCTTATGTCACCAATTAATATTAATACATAAATAATGAAAATTTAAACAAAATAATCTATAATTATTTTTATTGTTAACTTGGTTTCAATATACATTAAATTTATATGCAAATTTTTTAGATATTTTCTTTTAATACCATCCAATGTATGAACATTTTAAAATATTGAAAAAATAATAGATTAGGTCCATGGTATCCTTGATTATGGTTCCTTATTTGATTCAAAAAATGATATTTAGAATAATATTGACATGTGTATTGATTTTTAATTATTAAATTTGAAGACACTAATAAATAGGTCATTATCAATAAAAATTTAATGTTTCTAACAAGTAATTATTAATTATATGAGAACATAACTGAGAATGTTACAAGAAAAAAATTATTCTTTGATAAATCAATGTATCAAAATTTATTTTAATTATGGGAAATAAGGTCAATTTAATGAGAATGTAAAAGAGATTCTAGTAATATATTTATATATGAGTACTTGAATCAAGTTAAGGAAAAAACTTTTATAGTAACCAAAATATGGGGCAATGAAAAAGTATACCATTTTATCATGGAGAATGTGTATCAATGAGTTTTTGAAGAATGAAAAATTTAAAAACCTCATAAATTCTTAGATTTATTCCTTAGATCAGTATCCAAATAAATAATTAAGATGAATCATTTGAATATTTGGGTTCACCAACCACTAACCACTTTATAATAATTGGAATATTTTCACTATCTATATGATATTATATTTATTCATGGTTTATAAATGATTCAAAGGATTTAAAATTTTCATTTATTTGTAATGGGTGAAAAATTTATCAAATTTATAAGAGTTAAATGTGTTGTATCTTGTCATTATCATATTAAAAAAAGTTTATATTGTAGTATTCAAATACAATGTGCGATAACTCTATACTAGATAATTAGTAAATGGTGAAAATTTAGGACATGGGTAGTATGATCCATATGAAATGGAATATAGATTTTTTGAATACAATGTCAGGTATAAAATTTTCTTGTTTTTATGTGATTTATTTGAGAATGAATGTAGTTGAATTCCATAAAATAATAAATATCTCATTATCTCTTATTTTCAATTTTGAGATTTTATCTCTATGGCTAAGATTAATGTTAGTGTTATTTTAACCATAATAGATCTGATATTATGTGGTATAAATAAATATTATTATAATATAGTATTGTTTGTATTTTTATGAAATTATTAATAGAATACAACTCTTGATTGTTATACCCTTTATCAATATATAACAGTGGACAAGATTTTTTTTGAAATTGAGTGATTATGACGATTTGGGTGGGTAAGAATTTTCTTCCATCAGGATCCCGATAGATGTAAAATTTGGATGAAAATTTTATTGATATAAAATAATTAAAATAGTATATTTATTAATCATTTTGAGGGGACTGCATAAAAAATTTTAAACTATTATTATGGGTAAGAAAATGAAATTATAAATTATAAAAATACATTGACAATTAAAATGTTGATTTAGGAAAAATATTTTTTTTGTAATCATGATTAGTGATTAATTTTTCATCCACTACAATGATCCATGTTTAAAATAATTTCATTGGGATACATGGATAATTGGTTATAGTTGTCATGTATGTAGTCCTTTTTTTAAACTACTATAATCATAGAAATCAAAATTTTTATATCGTATATTGATACAATTTCGATGTATTTTATTTGGATGATAACATTTTGATGAACTAGGTATAATCATTATGTAAATGAATTTAAATTTATTAAAATATATATTGTTGTTATGCTAATGATTTTTATAGTTATAACATGTTCATTTCATGGTGGGAAGAATATGTTTTTAAGGATTATAAAGGAAAAATGCATACATTAATCTATCCCAAATATTGGGTTTTAAGAAATTTTTATTAATGAAACATTTCATCACTATATCCATATTCTAGAAAAAACAACTATATCTATACACAAGAACCACATACCCCCATCTCATACAAAAATTACATATTGGAATATATTACTATGAAAAAATCAAACAACTTCAAAGAAAAACATATTCCATTAAAATTTATGAGCACTACCAGTACTGTATAACAATATTATGTAAGGAAACTTGAATTGAAAGGTTCTGTATGAATCCATACATATTAATTATATCATACATGTTGTTGGTTCTACCATTATCCAAACCCTTATACAATCAATAATATAATTACAAGGCACGGAGGTTTGTGAATTTGAGATAAATAAATGTATAATAATATATAATAATACCCATTAAACTCAATAAATTCATATATTATAAAACATCTTAATAACCAAATAAAATTACAAATATCACCACCACAATAGTTAAATATTTGCAACTACTAAAAAAATGAAAACCACAAGAGATAACATAATTGTAGAAAAATAACCTATCTTTCACAACACTATTATATTTTATTACCACCTACAAAAATAATCACCAGAATGATCATAATTAAATAAATTATACAATTTTTATTTTATAAAATCTTTTTATTTTATGCATTTTGAATCATGGGGTTTTCTGTATGATTTTTTAAAATATTTGATGTTAATTAATTATATATGTTCATAAATGTTGATAATAATCCTATCAATATGTTTTTGGAATAAATAATTACTAATGTTGAAGTTTACGTAGTGAAATACAATGTTATATTATAAAAATAAATAATATTACATTCCTTTTATTGGAATCAGATGATTGATATAATGACTCAAATATACTAGGATACCATGAATGTGGGATTGTATTGATTCATAATCTACTTAAATATGAAATATTTGTCGTATAAATTCAATATAATACCCTAATATTTCTATATAAATTAGTGTGGGAATGATAAGAATAAAAACATTCCAAACAATATTATATGGATGATAGAAGATATTAATACATTCTAATCTATATTTATATTTCATTGTAAGAATCATTATCATACATGGATAGATTTAGATAATGGTACAAGTATTTTTTTAAACATATCACAATTACAATGAAACACATGTATGATCACATAATAATTAATGGGTAAAACCATTGTTGATTGTAATTAAAATATTTACATATGATGATATATGTTCATATTGTAACACATAATATTTATATTTAAATGGATCTTAAATATGATTTTATATATGGATGACTGAATGTAAAAAATATATAGGATTTTTATATATTTGAATATAATAGATACTAAAATTTCTTAATGATTATTCTAACAAATGTGGAATGGACTTAGTTGACTATATTTTAGGGAATGAAATTGTAACAGAGCTTATTATGCAGAATTGTTTTTTTAGATTTGTGGAATTTTGGATGATCAATATGGGGTCTCTAAAATGAATTATTGGATCAATAGTTAAATTAATAATCATGTATAAATCACATTTGATTCACCATAGTTTGTCTAAGATAATTAATAATCATGTCGTAATGGAGTTCATCACACTATGATTGGATATATAATAATGTATATTAAATATAATTATTAATTTTATTAGGATACATAAGGATGTATATTAAATATATATGTTAACAAACAAATTAATAAAATAACTATATACAATGGGTTTATCACATTCTTTGTTCAAAAAAATTGGTGGAATAATATTTTTTTAAACATAGTGAATTGAATAGAGTTGAATTATTTTTGGAAGTCTTTATTTGAAATTATAAATAATACAATTATATAGAAAAATTCATTTTATATGATGCAAATACAGTAATTTTCCATATACATTTTTCATAAAATATTTTGGATTATTGCGTTTCTATGAAAATTGATGGCATGCAATTCCAAGGTCTATAAAGCCGAGAACAGAATTTTGAACTTGTTTTAATGTACATTTAATGAACGTGTGAGCGTTGATTTTTATCCTTTGAACTGGTGATCTGATTAAAAATATGAGAGCATTGTTCATTTCGTAGCACATAGATTTGTTTAGGGGAATACTTACTTTTTTAGAAAAAGTCAGATGAAAAAGTTAAATTTCTGATCTTTTGAAATAAAATAATAAAATAACTAAAGTTTTTATATTTTTCTACTTTTCAACCATTGAGCGATGGTGGTGGAACTACAGTGAAATGTCTGAAATTAAATGAGAGACTTTTAATATATTGAACCCTAGTTTCTTTTGTTCTGTAATTTCCATGATTGTGTGTTTAATTTACTCATTAATTAAATTTAATTACTGATTAATAATATTAAACAAAACGTGGGATATTATTACATTATTAAACATGGATATTTCTTCGTTTTTGGGGATCAGCATGAGGAAACTTAGACGAAACATCAGAAAAAACCTATTCCAATAGATAATGTTGAATGAATGAATTCCGATGAACACCACTTAGAAAGAGAGTTCATGTTCCTATTCCACAACACCTTCCAGTGAGTTCTAGGAAGGGGGTAGTTTTTGTTTAAGAGTTTTATCAATTCATTTTATCCTCATGATGATTGAACATTCCCCTTGATATAACGCAATCACGGACTGTGCGGGCCAAACCGAACAGGGCCCAGACATGCCTCCAAATATTTCATTGATGGGTTCTTCATGAGAGACCGAGTAATAAGGCACCAAGAAACAAATGAGATCCATGAAGTGATGGTAGCATCCAATGGGGCCTGTAGGCGTAGTCAGAATAAAAAAGGACATTCGGTGAATTACTGGAGGCCAGCAGAAGCATCGCTGGGAAGGCAACACTGACGACAGGAGGAGGAGGCAGCCGCCTCTCGCCAGCCGTGGGGAGGAGGGGGCGCCCAAGGGCACCGCCATGGATGAAGGGGGTGAAGTCCTTGTTGAACTAAGTGGCACACACTGGAATCACAATGTGGGGTAGGTGTCACAGCTCTGAGTCGTATCGATTGGCTAAGGGCGAAGGACGGAACCACGCCGACGTGTCCCTCAATTGACGAGTCTACGCAGACCAAATAGGTGGAGCAGTTCCATCTTGAACAACTGATTAAAGAACTGAACAGAGCTAGTCTGTTCAGAAGGGGTGCTGACCCCCGCAACATGCTAGTGGTCCGCACTGGGTCAGTGGGCCTAGTTGGTCCAACGGCCCGTCGGGCACCACCTAGCCAGGTTGACCAGGCCGAACCCATGACACTGCACCTTCAGGAAGGTCCCAACCAAACTGGGACTAGCACAACCCCTTTGGTCCGGGCCTAGTAGGTTGGGTCGTGTCGGTCTGACCGGGTCGGACTAGACCCAGACCCCTTTATGGTCGAGTTTCGATTAATGGGCTATATCTCCTAAATCGTATGATTGTTTGGAGAACCGTCTATTGTGATAGAATCCTTTGGAAGAGGTGGTACATTTGAGATACTCAACATGGGTTTTTAAAAATTTTGTAGTCAACCTGGGTTTGATCGAACTCGAATACAACCAGGCCCTCGACACCAAAATTCCCATAACATTCAGACTGGGCATCTGATTGACGGACTTTCTGTTGGGTTGGAAACCTTATGAAATGGAAGTTCATCAAGTAAATTATTCATGGGAATTAGTTCCATTTGGGGTATGCCTGATGTCTGGAAGTTTGGTTTCTCAAAATCATAAGTTCACCATGTGTGGGAATCTTGTGGCCAGAAATCAAGTAATATACGACACTTTGGGGATCGTTATGTGTGGATCAACAGTAGCACGACCCATCGTGGACCAGCCTTAGAGTGGCCCATTGTGGATTAGTTACTTACGACCCTATGTGGATTAGTGTCTTATGAACCTGTATGGATTGATGACTTACAACCCAATGTGGATCGCGGACATTCGACCCTATGTTGTATAATGACTTATGACCATGTGTCAACCGACGACTAACGACCCGGTGTGGATTGATAACTTTCGACAATGTGTGGATTGATAACATATAACCCTGTGTGTATCAATGAATTACAACATTGTGTGAATCATCAGTAGCGCGACCCAATGAGGACCACTTTTAGAGTGGCCCATCGTAGATCAACAACTTATTACCCTATGTAGATCGATGACTTACGACCATGTGAGATCAATGACCTACAACCCTTTGGGGATATGTGACCGATGGAATTCATCATGGTTTATAAATGTAACATCTCAATGGAATAAGATGAATTATCTTTATGAATAAGCATCATTATTCCAATAAATTAAGTTATATATCCAGTTTGACCTAAGTCTTTACTTGTGCATTTTTATTGGAATCATGCTCTGTGGTTTATCCTTTGTGGAAATTTGGGAGACCTTCAGGGGACTCGAGTTCCCTACAGGGTATTATTATACTCACCCATGCATAGGCTTCACCTGCACCTTGTCATGTCTTGTGCTTATGACGATCATCATTGCATAAGGTTACGGAGTTAGGACTTGACGGGGCCCTACGGTGACTGGTTGACGTGGAGAGCCGCAGTGATGAGTTGTACCTACTATTTAGGTAGGATCCGTGGTAGAAAACCTCAAGAGCTATTTTCTCATTTTGGTTGAATCTCTTTCATTTGGACATGCATAATGGACCCATTATTTTTTTTACACATTTAATTTAGCTATTTTACTATGTGGTTACTTTTTTTGTGTACCTGGTCTTTGTTTGTACATGTTTAAAGGAATTCCTTCTCATTTTAGGGATAATCCTTTTCGGTGCTTGTTTAAAACCCCTAGCCTATGGAAGGGGGTCTTGGTATAGTTACGACACTGGCCTTGGGGGATGGTCATAATAAAGTCATATCTTATGGGCATGTTTTATCGAAGAACTATGAATTTGATCTTTTGAATTGGGAAATAGTTTCAAGTTTTTGAGTATAGTTCTCAGTTTGGGGAGTCCTGTGTTGGTTCAGCGGCTGACCTTTCCATACTCTAGGACAATTAGTTGGGATTTCAATGTTAATACATGAAAAGACAGATTGGCTGTTTCATTGAAATGTTTTTCATTTTCATCTCTATTAGGCCATCTCTCCCGGTATAATCCTATTAACCATGGAACAACTATCTCATAATAGGATGTCTCCTCGTAGATAAAAAATCCATGATTCCTGAGAAATATCATGATGATGTCACACCAGAAATGATGCATTGGTGTAGGGACCTCTTACAAAGATGGTACCTTCGAGTGGTGTACCAGAATAACCCCTACTAGTAAGAAAGTAGTTTCCACTAGCCCCACCATTGGATGATGCATGCCTACGTAGCACACTGCAAGAGTTCTGGTGGTATAGGCCTCTGATGTGACATGGATATATGGATATTCATGTGGTTGAGGATAGTCTATAACTAGCGGCTAGAGTTCTCCACCTTGCTGGGACACCAGCAGACTAGATGGTGATACTAGATTCAAGTCTCTTCCAGGGAACAGTATGGATATGGTGGATCGTAACACTTCAAATGAACTATGTGGCAACCCTCACCTAGTTGGACTTCAATAGCCTATTCAGGGTGGATTTAGTTCAGAAAAATATACTCTCTATGTGCATTCTGGAGCTCTTGTACTTACAATTGGAAAGCCTGATAGTAGCCCAGTACTTAGTGAGATTTATAAACCTCTCCTGCTACTCCAAAAACATTGTACAAGACCCTTTCATCAGGGCCAAGACATTTGAGAAGGGTCCCTGAAGGTAGATCATAGAATTTTGGATATTTGTAAATATACCATTGTAGGATGAAGTGCTAGAATGAGGGCATCTGGTGGATATCTGCCTAGCTGAGGAGACACCAAAAGAAAGAGTCACCACCAAACGATATGTGGCAGAGTCATCTAAATCAAATGTAGTTGGATGATTCATGGAACCCTGTGGGCCAGACCATCTCGTGGGTGACGCCACGATGTAGGGTCGGAAGAGCGGAGCTCATGGGACTGAGGAGGCCGACAAAGGATAAGAATGTGCTACCCATGCGGAGGGCCGGGTCACACGGCTTGCGACTACCCGAACCACAATGCCAATGATCTACAGAAGGTCTAGGGACTATCTAGGTAGATGAAGATATTCAATCGAGGAAGTCTGTAGGGTGGATGTTGTGGTAGAGGAGTCTGTCATGTAGGAGGCTGTGGGTGACATGATGAGGTTCTACCGCCACCACCTCTTGGTGGTCCACCCCCACCATAGAGATCTATTGGATGGGGTCCATCTCACCTTCAGGAAGATGTGGCCTACGGTCACGGTGCTCTAGACATGATTCAAGGTATGATCTATTTCTACACCTCCCTAGCTGATGTTATTATAGACACAGGATCTTGTCACTATTTTATTTCCATGTCTCTCATCTGGAGCGGGGGAGATTCTGGTTGAGCTATTGGCTATATAATTACGATAAGGGAATCATAAGAGAGAGGATTAAATGACTACAATCTAGTTCCACCATTGTGAGCTTACTCTAGGAGTTGATTGAATCTGTTGGGATCTCCTGGTAGCATAATCGAGGCCTTACGATGTCATCTTGGTTATGGACTACATACCACGATCTCTGCTCAAATAGAATTTTTTAAGCGCAATGTGAGGTGTGAAAAAAAGGATGGGATCAGGTAATCCATCATCAGGGAGAAGGGAAACATTTATGCTGAAGATGAACTATCTAGGAGTAGGGGGAAGATGATCACTCATCAGTTGGCTATCCTTGACCTCAGAGCAGTTGATAAGTGAAGTCCGAGTTATCCTATAGTCATAGACCAGTATGAGGATGAATTTCATGAAAATGTTATGGAATTATCTCCTTGTACATATGTATGATTCTACATCGACTTATACCCAAGGAAAACATCTATATTTACACCAACATATCATGTGGATCCCATAGATTTTCTTGAGTTTAGGGTAGAGCTGGAAGACTTGATGTACATGGGGTTAATAAGGCCCAATGTTCTCCATGGGAGGCCCCGGTTTTGTTTTCCAAAAAGGAATATAAGAGTATGAGGCTTTATGTGGACTATCAACACCTAAATCATGTGACCAGGAAGAACATGTATCCACTATCGAGGATTCATGTTCTTTTAGATTAGCTGAAAGGAGTTGTGTGATTCTTCAATATAGACCTTAGATCACGTTATCATCATCTCAGGGTAAGGGATGAGGATGTAGCGAAGGTAGCCTTTAGATACTAGTATGGCCACTACGAGTTCTTAGTGATTTTTTTCGGCTGACCACTGTTCTGGAAGTGTTCATGGGTCTTGTGAACAAGATCATCTAGCCTTACCTCGATTACATCGTGGTGGGTTTTATTGAAAAAATCATGATATACTCTTCAGAGGAGGAGAAGCATGCTACGCATCGGAAAATAGTTTTAGATACACTCTTAATGAACCAAAATTATAGAATGCTCTCGAACTTCCAGTTCTGGATGTAGGAGGTCCACTATTTGCAACACATTATCTCGAAGGTTGGAGTTTAATTGGATCAAGAAAAGATAGAGGTAATTCTTTCTTGGGATCCACCCAGGGGTGTGACTGAGGTGCATAGATTCATGGTGTTGGATTGGTACATCCAGGGACTCATACTTGATGTTTCTATAGAAGTAGAACCCTTGGTAGATTTGAAAAAGAAAATCCATTTGTTGGACAGAGAGATAATAGCAGAGTTTCCAAGAGATGAGGTGGAGCTTAATGAGTTCCCCCATATTGAGGCTACTAGAAGTGGGTGTTTGTTATGTAGTCTACTGCAAAAAATCAGGGAAGGGACATGGATGTGTCCTAATTTTGGAGTGAGTGACGATCACCTATGGCTCATGACAGATAAGAAAACACGAGAATTACTATGCGACCCAAGACCGAGAGTTATTAGGAGTGGTCTTGGCATTGAAGATGTGGTGACAATAATTGATGGTAGAATTGTTTACTATATACACCAATCACAAGAGTCTCATGTTTATTAGCTCATAGAATGACCTGAACATGAAACAGTGGTGATTTCTAGAGTTCATCCTAGACTAAGACTTTCAGATAGTCTACAATTCTGGGAAGGGAAATGTGGTGGTAGATGCACTCAACAGGAGGTCTTGGTTACTATTGCTAAGTGAGGCGACATAGCATCTAGCTACATTATAGTTATCTTTCATGTATTGTGATAGAGAAGAATACCTCCAGTACATGACATTCACTCCCCCACTCATTCCGAGATTCAGGGAGGCACAAAGTGGGGGTGTTGACTGTGAGACCCAACGTTCTCATATATCCTCAATACAGGATCCTAAAGTGTTTTCTAAAGGTGGGGATCATTTCAACATTTTCATAAGATTCACCATGGTATGAGTGACTCTACGAGAGGAGGTGTTGATGGATTTCAACACATCCCCTTTGGTGGTACTTCCTGGTATGGAGAAGATTTAACAAGACCCCTGGTGTTAGTTGCGGTGGATAGGGATGATGAATGAAGTGGTGGAATTCGTTTCACAATGCCTCACATGTCAGCATGTGAAGGTTGAGCACCAGGTTTTAGAAGGCATGAGTCGGACACATGAGGTGTTTGAGTGGAAGTGGGATAGAATATCTGTTGAAATCATGAAGGGGAAACCATGTACATGCCTTGGAAATGATTATATATGGGTGATATTTGATAGACTCACCATGGTGGTCCACTTCCTACCCATCTGAGACCATGGATCAGATGAAGCCTTGGGATGCCTCTATGTTAAAAAATATAGTAAAACTTCATGAGGTAACATGATCGATTGTCTCAGATTGTGACACCCATTTTACATCCCAATAGTTGAAGGGATTTTAGGAGTCTTTCATGAATCATTTACTCTTGAGCACCTCTTTTCACCCTCAGAAAGATGTTATGATGGACCTGACCATACATATGCTTGAGGACATTCTCCGTTCTTGCGTCCTTGTTGTTGGACGTAATTGGGAGGGAAACTAGCCCCTGGTGGAGTCTGTATACAACAAAAGTTATCAGTGAACTATTGGAAATGTGATATTTGAGGCCTTGTATGGGAGACAATGTAGATCATTTATATGATAGACAGACTCAGGGGAGTCAGCACTTATGGGTCATGAGTTTGTATGAACGACCAATGAGAAGGTGAAGATCATCCATGACATGATGAAAAATAAAAAAAAGCTGACAAAAATCTTATACTAATAAGAGATAGAGACCCTTGGAGTTTGAGGAGGGAGAACATGCCTTTATATAGGTCTCACAATGATGGGGATTGTGAAGATTTGGTCGGGTCGGCAAGCTATCTTTGAGATTCATTGGACCATTACAGATCCTCAGTATAGTAGTCAAGGTGGTGTACCACATATCTCCTCCCCCACAGATGTACCGAGTGCATAATTTATTTTTTGTGTAGCAGCAGAGGAGGTACGAGAATGATCCATAGCATGTTATCGACTAGGGTGATCTGGAAATTTAATATGGGGCGATGTTCAAAGAGTTTCCAGTGGAGATAGAGGATCGGTAGGTGTGGGTCCTTCTTGGATGGTCGACTCCTCTGGTGTGAGATTCATGGTGGTACGAGAACCACCAAAGGAACCCCTGAGAGTGGGAGGGTGAGATACATGATTAGTGCCCCCATTTGTTTCCCTAGATTTATTTTAGATTTTAGGTATGTTAATCTATATTGTTGATAGGATGTAAAGAACTAGAATTTCCATAAATGTTTAAAAAAAATTATTTGTAATTATATTGAATCTACAAAAAATGAGGGCACATGATTCTTGAGGACCAGAGATCCCGGAACGAAATTATAACCTTTTAAATTGTACGTTTAGAAAATGTTTGAGCAGAAATTTCTACCTTTTGAATTAATACACGATTTAAAATTTTGAAAGCACCGTTGAGTTCACACTGTCATGATTCACATAAAAGATAATTAACATTATTTAGAAAAACACAGATAAAAATGTTATATTTCTGATCATTTTAAATAAAATAATAAAATAACTACATTTTATTATATTTTTCATTTTTGCCACCATTGAGAGATGATGGTGGTACCACACTGTAACATCAGAAATTAAATAAGTGAATTATATTCTCTTGAAGCTCTCATTTTAATGTTTTAGTGATGACCATTATTGTGTGTTTAATTGAATCATTAATTAAAGTTAATTAATGAATCATAAAATTAAACCCAATGTGAGAAATTATTCTATTTTCAAATAAGGAAATGGAATGGGTTTTGGGGGTTGACATGGGGAAACTTTGACGAAACCTCGACCGAAACCTAATCGAATGGATAAAGAGGAACGAACGAATGTCAAATAAGCCCCCTTAGAATACGGGTTCATATTCCTCTTCTAGAAAACCTTCCTATATGTTCCAGGTAGGGGTTTATTTAAATTCTAATATTTTTATGATTTCATCTTCTCATACAGAATTTTGAACATTCCCCTAGAAATTACACTAACATAGAGTGTGTGGGCTGAACCAATCAAGGCCCGGACACTCTGCAAAACTTTTCATTGATTCATTCTTCATGGATGATCGATAAATAGGGAGGTAAGAAACAATTGGGAGCCACGTAGTGATAGAATAATCCCTGGGGGTCTGTAGCCCTAGTCCGATGAAAAAACAAACCTCTGAAGCATCACCGGAGGCCCGCATAAGCACCATCAGTGCGGTGATGCCGATGACCCAAGGAGGCTGCGGCCAGCAATCACTGTCCATGAGGAGGGGGCAGCACCCAATGGTAAGCGGCAAATGAAGGGATGGCCAATCATCTCTAGCCGTGTTGAAATTGGGTGGCGCACCACGG
Organism: Viscum album; assembly: GCA_963277665.1. NCBI lineage: Eukaryota > Viridiplantae > Streptophyta > Magnoliopsida > Santalales > Viscaceae > Viscum > Viscum album. The sequence continues at coordinate 1,386,114,435 of OY728126.1, read as the reverse complement.
CATCACGCTGCAGAGGATGTGTCACGACACTGATCTGTGGTGGTGGAAGCAAGGAAGATCTGCACCCTTAAGTGCCATAGTTGACCATTCCATGCAGAATACCTATGTGAATTGGCACCAACTGGTGGCACTGATTGAAGAAATGAACAGAATTCATCCATTCAGAAAGGGAGCTGATCCTCGAACATAGCTGGCCTGCCGCACCCAGCCTATGGGCTGGGTTGGTCTAGTGGCCTGACATTCCATGCCCAGTTGAACCATACCGAGTACATTCCATGTAGGCTAGGCCCATCAAGACTGGTCATGTCTGTCCAACCTGGTCGGACCGAGCCCAAACCCACAAATATTCTAGTTTTGATTGAAGGGCTATATCTCCTAAACTGATCGTCTGTTTGAAAAATAGTATGGGGCACTGAAATCCATTGGATGCAGCAATCCTTTTGAAATACTCCACTTTGTTTTTAGATAATGTTGGAGTATGGCCTAGATGGATTGGAATTGACTCCAACTGGGCCCTCGTCACTAAAATTCATATAACTTAAGACAGGGCGTGTGATTGACGCTTCATCAATTTCATTGGATCCCTAATGGAATGACAATTCATTGGGTTACTTCTTTGTGGGACATCATGAATGTTGGGGTATGACTGATATCTATAGAGGAGGTTTCTCAGAAACACAAGCGCACCAAGTACGATAATCCTATGGCTGGAAGTCAATTATCAAACAACCCATTGTGGATCAACATCAGAATGACCCTGTGGGGATCAACAGTAGCGCAATAAGATGTGGATCAGCCTTAGAGTGGCCCATTATGGATCAGTGACTTACGACCTGGTGTGGATTGGTGACTTATAACCCTATGTTTTTGAATGACTTACGACCCTATGTGGGTCGGAAAATTACTTCTTTGTGTATATCAACGACTTACAACCATATGTGGATCAACGACTTACGACCATATGTGGATCAACAATTTATGACCTTATGTGAAATAGCAACTTATAACACTGTGTGGATCGACGACATAGGATCTTGTGTTGATCAGTAGTAGTGTGGCCCGACGAGGACCATCCTTAGAGAGGCCCATTATGGATCAACAACTTAAGAACATGTGTGGATAGACTACTTATGACCATGTTTTGATCAATGACATACAACTCTGTGTGGATAAGTGACAGAGTGACTTCATCATGGTTTAGCAGTGGAACATCTGAATGGAATAACATTAATTATATTAACAATTAATAAGCATTAATAATATTATTTTTGTTATGTACATGGTTTGAGGTGAGTATTTACTTGTGCTTCATGATTGGGATAAATCTTTTTAGTTTTCCCATTGTGGAATTCTGGGATACCTTCGGGGGTTTCAGGGTCTCTACTAGGTATTGTTATACAAACCCTGCATGGGAATTTATAGCACGTTGTCGTGTCTTATGCACATGATGAAAAACATTGAACATGGTTAGGGAGTCAATATCGAAAATTGCACAGATAAGACCAGTTGATCTAGAGAGCCACAATGATGAGCTATACCTACCCATCAGGTAGGATATGTGGTGGAAGAACCCTGGAGCCGTTTTTTCCTTTTTTATGTATCTCTTTTAGTTGGGCTTGTAGACTGGCCCCTTTACAATCAGTATACACTTTTACATCAGCAGCTTTACTACATGGTTTACTTTAGTTGTGTACATAGTGTCTCTTTTTTTATAGGTTTAAAGGAAACACCTTCCCGTTTTAGGGATATTCCTTTCTGGGGATATTCTTTGACCCCTATCCAATGGAAGATGGGTTTGAGGTAGTCACGAAATGGGCCCTTGGGAACATGTTGACACATATGAGATTAATTTATATATAATTATTATGCTATAAATTTTTTCCCTCAATGGAGGCTCATGGTTTTTGGAATTACCATGGAAATAATACATTCATTAATGATAACGATGAAGTTAAAAAATATATAATTCCCCAATATATTTATCATTTATCTTTATTTATCTATTAATATGTTTAAATAGGTTTGGAATAAGAGTCAAGTCATTATATGCGATGTTTTTCAATTCCAACATTTGTGAAGTATAAAAAAAAGTGTTTATAAATGTAGTGTAAAATTTTATGTTGGTGATGTCCATTGAATTTTTTTTCATATATAGATATTAATTAAACAAAAATATTTTTAAAATGATATTTTTTATTGAATAAATGAGTGGATATGTAAGTGAATATATTTAACCATGGTTTTCTAATTTTTGATCCAGAAAACATTCCATATTAGTGATATTATTAATATGATAATAATATCATAAATTATAATCCACCAAAATAGATATTAAAAATAAATATGGTACAACACTAAACCAACATGTATATTATACCTAAAAGTGGACAAGTATAGGTGAATATATTAGAATCCTAGTGTTTGAGTGTGAAATAATTACTTTAAATGATATTATATTTATTCTAATTGTATAAAAGGGTTATATGTATTTAACATCTTATTAATAACCAAAAAAATTTCATATAAAGTGTGATGGTTTATTTTGATGATTATATTAATTTAGGAATGATATTTTCCCCCCATACTATCCTCTATTCTCTATGGTTCTAGGAGAAACCTTTTATGACTATCATGACAAAAAAATTAGCAGAGGACAAATGATCATGTCTGGGATTAAATAATTCAATTCTATATTAGAATATATATTTTTACTGAGAGTAGAAAAAATTTTAGGGGAAAAATTATTATTGGAATAAGATATGGTTGGTCTACTAATCATGGAAGGGATTAAACATTGATTCTTATACATTATGTTGTTGAGATATAAATAATAGTAAAATATTTTTGTATGGGGTGGCATAGTAGATCTTTGTATTATTAAACACAATATGATATAACTGAAATCATTTCATCATTTTACTATATATAAAATGGAAGATAATGGAATATATCGATGGCTAATCCATAAAATAATAGAGTATTTTATTTCCTAATTTAATATATGGAAGACAATATATCTATTTAAAGGATTCAGTAAATAAATTTCTTAATTAGTAAATAAATTTAAAATAATATAAGTTCTGGGTTAAAAAAATGAAACACTTTAGAATAATGTAACACCTATTGACCTATGTATTATTATCTATATTTATTTTAAAAAATAATAATTTTCAAACATCAGATAAAATATATTTTATTAATTTTAGATTATTTTTTAAAATATTTATGATTCAATAGAAAGAGTCACAATAAAGTTTAATATTAAAAATGTATAATGTACATGAAATGATTAAAGAATGATATTTTACATATTTGATAGATTATTACATTAAAATTATCTAATGAGGTGATTTCAAATTCAATGTTGAATTAGTATTGTAAAAAAATATGGAATCATTTGGAATTAAAATTTTATGAATCTCATTTTATAAAGAGTTAAAACAATAATGGATAGGGTTTCATATATAGTGATCCTATAGATTATGTGGAATATTAGATTGAAAAGAAGACAGAATTTAATATATTTTTATTCCAAAAATCAACCTGAATACAAGATACAATTTATAAAGGGTGTGTTTTCTAGAATATTGGCAATAAATTATCATGTAATGGATAATCATATGGAGATTATGGAGTCCAAAATTAGATTTAAATTCTAAAATAATACTTTTGAATTTTTTTAATAAAAATCTATATATGTTAACATTATATATAAATAAATATATCACCACTGAATAATTTTAAGGTCTTTGAAATATTAAAAATCATTGATCATTAAATTACAGTGTCATTGTACTTATATTATTTTAGAGTTACATGACTAATTATAAATATTATTTATTATAAAGAGGTGTAAATAACAGTGAAATTTTTATAAATATCTCAATTGTACTGAAATAGATTTCAATTATTTTTTTTATTTGGAGATTTTTATTTCTCCTTATAATAGACTTATTACATGACACTATAGAATTAATAGAGTTATAGACTCTTAGAGAACATGCATGAATCCAAAAACAATCATATAAATAATATTTGAATGAAATATATTATATTTAAATTAATGGATCATAGAGTTCATTGAATGTGATGCATTATTTCAATTGAAGGATTTCAATGAAGCATTAGAAATGAGATTTTATAAACCATCATTAGGATAATTTAAAAAATTGAATAATGAAAATGATAAATATTATAATTTATTAAATTTAGGATGAACATGCAAATAATTATACTGGTGCATAATAAATCAATCATATTTATTATGGATAGTAAACTGAAATAACATGAACAAGAACATTATTTTTTTAATCCAAAACAATGAAATATGATAACACTAATGAATGTCCCACTGAATGATTATCAACCATGACGAAGGCTGTAATTCTAGAATCATTGATACCAGAATCAAGTATAAAGGTAATTATTTATACAATGGAGTTATATATCAAGGTAAATATGATTGATCATTCTATCTCAAACATATTTTAAAATATTTTTACAATTTTAGCAGTACAAAGAATGAATATTAAAATTTGGATATCAATTTAGATGAAAGTTTTTGGATTATAATGAATACAATTATTTATATACATGATTTTTTCATGAAGTTATTGTATCCCCAGGAATATATATAATTTTAATTTATTTTACGTGATGAATATTTAAGGGTTATATGAGATACATTAGTTTATTACATTATATAATTTGGAATGAATTGGAAATTAGATGAATACATTGAATATAGGTGGATTCAATCAATATTTATATCAAGAAATGATTTAGAAATACAAGTTGTCAAAATTCAATTTATAATTATATGTTAGTCTAATATATAAATTAATCATCCATCTTAATCAATCTATCTGTTTCAGGAGTGGAAATGAAATTCACGTGTTATTAACCCTGATATGAATATAAATAGTTTCTAAGTATTAATATAATATTAAATGATTTATTGAATAAAATAGGGATTACAAACCGTTTTATAAGCCTATATCCAGTGGATTTATACCATTATGTAATATGAAAAATAAATTTTTCATGGTTTCATTACTTTTTTGATTTTTTATTCCAGTACTATTGTATCATAAATTATTTTAGGTTACAAAATTCAATTAAATTTATATTTCCATGATGATAATTAGGATTATATATGTTTTTACCGGGATTTTTTTTTTGGATTTTATATTAATAATAAGAAGGATATATATATATAACTTGAGAAGTGAAAAAATGAAAAGGAAAAAATAACAGGTACTACCTGTTGGATAAAATGTTTACTATGATAAGTTCCAAATTTTATCATGATGTAACACCCCAACCCCAGTTACCCAGATTCGGTGCATTGTTACATAACTATGGCATGATCACAAAAGATCATGTCTTGAAAGACCTATTAGATTAGTAGCCTTGGAATCATTAGATACATTAATAATGTTTACACAACATCATAAAGTGAAAAACTACAACAACATCTTGTCTCCATAGTCCACACTCATATACCCTTATACTATCCCTGCAGGTCATTCATAAAATACTTTTTCACATCCTGTGAAAAATAAAACATATAAAGGGGTGAGCTTAGATTCCAAGTAAGGATAACAATATAGCGAAAACATTCGTAAATAAGCATAAACATTGAAGGAAATGTATAACTAAAACAAAAGCCTTTTAAACATGAACTTTAGCATAATATGGCAGAAATAAAATGAAAAAATTCCATTTACTTATTCACATGGATATTTTAGTAGTCAAATAATCACATGCAATATCAATAACCACTTTTATAATGATGGAATGCATAATTTCATACTATCATAACTACATAGTCATGGCCTTGTCCCAAGACTACAAATAAGATTTTTTCAAGGCCGTGTTCCAATTAACTAGTTTGTCTAATGAGACCTACTGATGCATCGAGGAGCTATAGCGGGCTCCTCCCCTCACATATAAATTCCAATGCATTCTTCATATGAACAAGTTTAAAAATAACTTAAACATTCATATTAAAACTAGCATACGAAATGTCAATAATTTCTCCATAAACCATGAATGGTATAAAAGTAATACATCCACAGTAAAACATATCACAAAACCATCAATATAATGTGGAAGTTTTGTATCATAATAAATCAACTTCAAATAAGCATAAAATCAGTCAAAGAATGTTGACATAGATGAAATCAAAACTATTTTAGAGAAATATCTCTTTTTATGAAATCATTTAAAAGTCACATAATTATAATAGAAAACATTTACATTGAAAATATTCTTATAATCTTGGAAGAGATGTTTCAGTGATTATATATCTCCCGAAAAAAGCCACACCCACTGTATAAGTTAAAAAAAGTTATTCTTACCTTTATTTTGTTGAAAAGGTTAAAAGGACATTGTTTGGAAAACAACGAAAAGAATCATTTATAAAAATATTATAATAAATAAATAGTGTTATAAATTACATTAAATTATATTCTATAAAATAGTAATAATGATTTGAAATAAATTTTATTGAAACCTGGATGTGGATGATAAAGAGGTCCCAGTTGATAAGTATGTATAAACAACCTCAGATAATGAAGAGATTGTGAAATAAACCGTTAACTTGTACTTTTCCTTGGTCAAGAATTGTCTAACCACCTGTATAATGGTGAAATAATTGATATTAAATAATACAAGTATCATATACAATAATATGATATCATATATGATCTTTTATCATTTCTTCATTAATAATATACTAGTATTTTCATTGTTTTGGGTGTTAACGGATTCATTTTCCTTTATATTATTTGTTTTTTGAGTCATTTTTGTTACGTATGGGATTTATATTATACATATCCAGAATGATATCATGTTTTTAAATTTTAAATTTAATCATCAAATGAAAATTATTCTTAAATGGATAGGACGGGGAATGAATCTCATCGCGTTCGTGGAGACGGTAATCTGAATGTACGCATGAGCGACAATATCATTATTTTGATATTAAAATAATATATAATTTGATTTTATATCATATATACAGAACCATTATCATGATATATTTATTATTTACATCAATTACATATCAATATTATACCCATCCAAATTGTAATGTATTGAAAAACAATTACAGCACGACATAGAGATGGTAAGGCGTACGTACGCACGTATGGTGACATGTTAGTCAAAGTATGGATAAAATAATGAATTTTTTGTATGATATTTATAATAACATCATAGTATATATAAGACACTGGAGTTATTATTTAATAAAGGAAACATCAAAGAGAAATGAAGTGGAAGAAGGGAACTTGCCAGAGTGTGGTGAAAACATTACCTCTTCTTCGAGTTCTTCCTTTTGATTTCATCAAAAGGGATCCTTAAATTGGCTTTCTGACTAATGGAAGACCTCTAGGATGAGGTGAGGGAACTTTAGAGGATATTTGGTCAGGGGATGGTCTAACCAAAAGGCTTTTATGGTTTGAATTTGATAGAAGCGGGAGTGCCCTTTTCTAAGAGGGGTGAGGGGAACCTTAGGAAAAACTTAAATTATTATTTTTCAATATATTCGTATACTTTTTATAATGGCTCCAAAGTTACTTATATTAATGATAATATGGTTATGGGTCTAAATCCTTTCAACCAATAGATTTTAGGGAGGTTTGGGTTACTATATTAACCTTATCATTTTTATTTAACTCTTAGTTAAATAGGTTTACATTTACCATGTCTCTTTGTATTTTAAAATAATATTGTAAATAAACATAAAATTTACATCCAAGAGAACCCCAAGAGGTTAAATAATGACACACCTATCGTTAAATAATTCCTTTGGCTTATCCTTATATTTTTAGGAATATAATACCAATTAATAATATAATATTTGTTTTAAATACTCCTATATGTCAATTTTGACACTATTTATTAATTGATTTTTGATAAAGTTCTATCAGCTTTTTTAATTTGAAATAAATTAATTTAATCAATAATAACATGTAATATTAACCTATAAAATTAGTTTAATTCATAAAAAGTCTCAAATTACATTTTTTTGGATATTTATAATATCGGTTATTTTAATATTTCATTAATTAGGTTATTACTGCATCACCATTGTGTCACAAATAAAATAAATTATTTAAAGTCTGAAAATTATAATTAAAATACCATTATGTAGGAAATCTTTTTATATTTCTAATTAATATTTATAATAGAATTTATCTTATTTATAACCCTATATTAAAAATGTTTTAGTCATTAAACTTTAATTTTAACTCTTTCAACTCTTCTTTGAATTAAATAAAAAAATGACATAATCTGAACCAAGTAGACCAAAGAGGTTTATATTTTATTCCTAAGGTTGTTTTGGTAGAATAATACTTATCCAATAGAATTAGGACATGTTTTAGGTTAATAATAATATTAGTTTTACCATTAATTACCCAATTTACTTTAAACTGTGGTAAATAAAAGTAAAAAGTTACTATTCACAAAAAAAATTATTTTTATGTTATTGAAGCACATTTTACTCCTTGATATTAACTTTGTCTCTCTAATTTTTTAAATTCCACTCACTGAAGCGGTAAAATTATGTTTTTTGTGAACATGATAATTTTTCTAGGAGATGGGTAAAAGACGCTGAAAAGTTCAATAAAATTTTTATATATCTAAAATTAATATAAACTGAATCCAATTGATTACATTGAAATTATATAGGTATTATGTATGTATTTTTTCCTAATATAAATTTAATTAAAATAAATTATTATTTAAAAAATATTTCGATTTGAAACTATAACTTGGTGTTTTCACTATTCATCAAAAATTGAATGATTTCAGAAAAATACCAAAAATTCACCCTAAGCTAATTTTGATATTACGAATCCAAAAATAAAGTCCATTGTGAATGAGAAAACTTTTAAAATTTTAAAAATTTGTTATTACTATTCATAATGGCTATTTGGATTGGTTGTGGTGTGTTAGAACTCGAAGTTGTGTACAACACACGCTACTGTATTATTCCAAGAGAAGTGTACCTTGGAAGCATGGGGTGTTACATTCTCTCATCCTTCAAATAATTTTGTCCACAAAATTTCTAGAATACTACTGCATGAAAAAACTCCGGTGGTACTTCATCATATGTTCCTCAGGTTCCCATGTTGCCTATTCCATCTTATGGTTACTCCATAGAACTATTACCAAACGAGTCATCCGGTTTCTCTACACTTGTTCTCTGGTATCAAGAATCATGACGGGATCTTCGAAATAAGACAAATTGGGTTATAGTTCTAATTCCTCATATGTGATTTCATGCACTGGTTTAGGCATGAATTTTCTCAATAGTAATACGTGGAACACTATGTGATCTTTGGAGAGATTTGGTGGCATTTCGAAACGATAAGCTACAACCCCAATTCTTCCTAGAATTTCAAAAGGTCCTATGTACTTGGGACTCAATTTACCATTATTACTAAAACGTATAACTCCATTCCATGGAGATACATTCATGAAAACATGATCTCCTACCTGAAATTACAAATCATTCCTTCGTTTGTCAGCATAGCTCTTCTGCCTACATTGAGATGCTTTGATGTGGTTTTGGATTACCTTCACCTTTTCCATCGTTTCCTCCACCAGTTTTGGGCCTATGAGGTTTCTTTCACCAACATCATCCCAATAGGTTGGTGTGTGACATCTCATTCTGTATAACGCTTTATATAGTGCCATCCGAATACATGAATGGAGGCTATTGTTATAGGAAAATTCTACCAGAGGGAAATATTGATCCCACATACCTTTAAATTCAAGTGATCGTGATCTCAACATGTCTTCTAATGTTTGAATAGTCCATTCTGATTATCCATCAGTTTGGGGGTGGTAGGTCGTGCTCAAATAAAGTTCAGTATCCAGTGATTTCTGAAGACTTTTCATGAATCTTGATGTAAAACGTGGATCACGGTCAGAAACAATCGATATGGGTACTCCACGAAGTCTCAAAACTTCATTAATATATAGTCTATCTAGGCATTCAAGTGGTAGATCTTCTCTTATATCAAGAAAATGTGCTGACTTGGTAAGACGATCAACGATGACCAATATTGCATCATCCTTTCTAGGAGTCATTGGTAGTCCTATTAATAATTCCATCATAATAGTATCCCATTTCATCTTCGCTATGGGAAGAGGTTCCATGACTCCTCCCGGTTGTTTTCTTCCAACTTTCACTTGTTTAAAAACCATACATCTTGACACAAAATCAGCAATATCCCTCTTCATGTTGTCATACCAAAAATGTTCTTTCAGATCTCTATACATTTTGGTGCTCCCAGGGTGTATAGGGAAATTGGAACTTTGAGAATATTCCAACAATTCCCTTTTTAGATCAGGTATATTGGGAACACAAAGTCTCTTCCCAAATTTCAAAATTTAACCTTCATACACAAATTCACTCAATATCCCATCATTCACAACATTAATCTTAATTTTAAACTCTTCATCACCGGTCTGGGAACTCTTCAACCTTTCTCGTAATGATCGTTTGGAAACCATTTGAAACAGCATTGACGTTCCACCTACCATGGTGATTCCCATATCAATCTATAATTGATCTATGAAAATAGGATCCCTTTCAACTCTCATCTTGTTCAAAACTCCATGATCCTTTCTGCTCAAATCATCTGCCACCTTATTTTCCTTTACCGGGTGGTAGTTTATCGTGCAATCATAATCCTTGAGTAGTTCAAGCCATCCCCATTACCTCACGTTGAGTTCTTTCTGTGAGAAAATATACATCAGACTCTTATGATCAGTATAAATCTCACATTATTCACCATATAGATAGTGTCTCCAAATTTACAAAGAAATGATTACAGCTGCTAACTCAAGATCATGAGTAGGATAGTTGTGCTCATGAATTTTTAGATGTCATGAGGAATAGGCAATTACCCAATCATTCTGCATAAGAACACAACCAAGTCCTTTCTTTGAGGTATCACTATAAATAAAAAATTCATCATTCCATGATTGTAGAGTAAAGATAGTAGAATTGAATAATCTTATCTTCAGTTCTTGGAAACATTATTCAAACTCTTTTTCCAAAAAAAATTACCCGCTTTATGTGTGAGATTCGTTAATGGGTTAGCCAATCGGACAAAATTCTGGATGAAACTTTGATAATAACCAGCTAAACCAATAAAACTACGTACCTCAGTTATACTCGTCAGTTCTGGCCATTCATGGATTTCTCTGTCCTAGAAGGATCAACAAAGATTCTGTCCTTAGAGACAATATGGCCTAGAAAGGAAATCTCTTGATGCCAAAATTCACACTTGCTAAAAATCCCATATAATTCATGTCTTCTAAGAGTCTCTAGGATAATGCCCAAGTGATTATCATGATAATTGATGCTTTTAGAGTATACCAAGATGTATTCAATAAATACCACAATATAATCACCCAGATATTCCTTGAAAAACCTATTCATTAGATCGATGAATACAGAGGGTGCATTAGTCAATCTAAAAGGCATTACTGTAAACTCATAATGCTCTTACCTGGTTCAAAATGATGTCTTCAGAATGTCTTCCTTCTTCACACACAACTGATGGTATCTAGATCAAAGGTCAATCTTTGAAAAGTATTGACCTCCATGAAGTTGGTCAAATAAATCATCAATACATTGTATGGGATACTTGTTATTTATTGTTAAAGCATTGATTTCCCTATAGTCGATACATAACCTCATAGATCCATCTTTCTTCTTAACTAAAAGGACAGGGGCTCCCCATGGAGAAACACTCGGGTGAATAAATCCCTTCTTATTCAATTCCTCTAGTTGTTTCCTTAGTTCAACTAATTCCATAGTGGCCATTCTATAAGGGGTCATCGATATGGGCCTTAACCAGGAATTAAATCAATGGAAAATCCAATTTCTCATTCTGGAGGATGTCCAGGTAAATCTTCTGGAAACACTTCTACATATTCATTCCCAATAGGTACATCCTCAATTTGAACATTCCATTCCTCACCCACAGTTATTTCATTCACTTCCTCCGAAATAATTGAATTTAGTTGAGCTACTGGGGGTGGATCTAGATAAGAATAAGGCGGTGATGATTCTTCTCCAAATATACGGTGTTATTTATCATCATCATCAAAAATTGTAACCTCATTCTTACAATAAATCCTCGCATCATTGTCCGAAATCCAATCCATATTGAGGATTATATAAAATTCAATCACGGGTATGACAATGATATCCATAGATAAAGAACATTTATATGCTCTAATGGGAACCGATTCGAAAAACATTGTTGCGATGATAATTCACTTAAGAGTTTTAACTAACAAATCCCTTGTTAAATCAAATTGGATATATCTAATTTTCATATCAAACCGGGATGATATGAAACTATACAATGATCCAGAATCAAATAATGAATTTTCTAATCTTGATAAAACCATTACATTATCTGCCAGCACTTCTTTTGGAGCTTCTACCTCAGTAGTAGTGATAACATAAGATTGGCATTTATCCCATGGTATTTTCTGAGGTAAGTTCCCCTTACTCTTAGAGAATTCATTTTCATAATTTCCCATCTCCCAAAAATTTTTGCATTGAACATCGATAGATTTTTTATTCCCCTTGCAATCAGGTTCTTGGGGGCCTTTTTCACCACACTTATAACAGACTCCCATTCAATTCAAGCAAGTAACAGGGTGTTTCTTCCTACATTTACTACATGATGGATATTCAACTTTTTCCTTATTCTCCTTATTTCCATTTCTAGAGTGATCAATAGATCTCTTCTTCTCTTTCTTTTCTTTAAAGTCATAAGACTTAGATAATTACTTTTCTATCTTGATTGCACATGAGACAATATCTTCGTATGAAGAGAAGGATTGTGAGACTAACGATCAATGGAGAAATGGTATTAAACCATCAAATAAATGATCAGTCTTAATCCTTGCGTTATGTATATAATCTTCTACATGCCCTGCTATCCTTATAATGCCATCATCATACTTTGTGACATTCTCTTCCCCCTTTTTCCTCTGACTCAGAAATTGTCTTTCCATATCCGCTCGATGGTCACGAGGAAAGTATTTTTCAAAGAAAATCTCTTTAAACTCCTTCCATTCCATATTTGATACTTCATCATCTACATTTGTATTTTGAATCAATGACCACCAATGATCAGCATCTCATGTGAGGTGGTAAACTGCCATGATAAATTTTTCCCTTTCACTACTCCCCAAGGCATGCAATATTTCCACAAAGGAATTTATCCATTCCTCAGCTACTAGTGGATTAATACCCCCATTTAATGTTGGTGGTTGCTTCCTCATGAATCTATCTAACTTTGATCATCCACTCTACGGATCAGGGTGCTCCATACGGGTAAGGTTATTATTCATAACCAGAGTGAGTTGACCCAGTATGGTGATAAGCTGATCAACACCAGTTGTATCACCAGCTCCAATATAATTATCTTGAATAAGAGGGAAGTCCCTAAATGGAGTGCATGCATTTATACAATTTCCATTCCTTCCACTAGATTCCATTTCTAAAAAATGGCATACACTAGCTTAGTTTATGAATCGCAATACATAAATCCAAAATTCTAAAACACATAACATAAATTGAATAGTTTATGAGTATAATCCATAATCATAAAAATGTTTTCTTTGAGGAATTATAAAATCATAAACTCATCATAATGGTTTGTAAAGTAAATGAGAATTATCCTATGTATATCCCTCAATAGTGTCATAACTAAGAGTGCAGCAAGGCCCATTATCATGCACTAGTTTTCGTTCAAGTCTAGCTTAAAGCAGTGTTTTAAGGTTTTACCCCTAGGTACATCTATTCCAGAGCCGCCTCTACCTGCTCATATCCAGACAAAAATGTATTTCTCGGAAAACTCAAAAAATCTCTACAATACTAAAATTCTAGTATGTTTTTCTATACTAATACTCAAAGTCCATCTTAGGTCTCTGTGCTCTACTCAGATTTTATCTAAATCTAGGTTCCATGTTTTGTACAAAACTTCCTATGATAACAACTATTACTCCCCAACCCTAGTTACCCAAAGTAAGTGCATTATTAAATAACATTGTCATGATAACAGATGATCAAGTTTCAAAAGGCCAATTAGTTAAGTAGCCTTGGAATCCGTAGATACATTCATAACGATTACATTACATCATAAAGTGAAAAACTACAAAAACTTCTGGTCTCCATAGACCACGATCATATCCCCTCATATTATCCCTATAGGCCAATCATAAAATACTACTTCACATATTGGAAAAAATAAACCATAGAAAAGGGGGAGCTCAGATTCCCATTAAAGATACCAATATAGCAGAAACTTTCATAAATAAGAATAAATATTTAAGGCAATGTATAACAAAAACAAAATCCTTTTAAACATGAACTTCAGTATAATATGGCCGAAATAAAATTAAATAATTCCATTTACTTATTCACAAGGATATTCTACTAGTCGAATAATCACATGCAATGTCAGGAACCACTTTCATAATTATGGAATGCATAATGCCAGACTATCATATCCACATAGTCAAGTCTTTGTGCTAAGACTTCATATAAGATCTATCAAGGCCTTGTTCCAAGAATCTAGTTTGTATCATGAGACCTACTGATTCATCAAGTAGCTATATCGGGATCCACCCATCACTTATTATGTCCAATGTGTTCCTCATAAGAACAGGTTTAAATAGAACATAAATATTCATATTAAAACTATCATACGAAATGTCAATACTTTCTCCATAAACCATGAATGGTATAAAAATAACACATCCACAGTCAAACATATCACAAAACCTTCAATACAATATGGAAGTTTTGTATAATAATAAATCAACATCAAATAAGAATAAAAGCCATCAAAGAATGTTAGAATAGATGAAATCAAACCTATTTGAGAGAAATATCCATTTTTTTGAAATTATTTAAAATTCACATAGTTAAAAAATAAAAATATTACTTTGAAAATATTATTATAATATTGTAAGGGAAGTGTAGATGATTTTATAATGACCGAAAATAGCTACACCCACCGTATAAGTTAAAAAAAAGACATTCTTACCTTAATTTTGTCAAAAATGTTAAAAAGAAAATTGTTTGGAAAACGACTGAAAGATTCCTTTATAAAAATCTTATAAAAAGTAAAAAATGTTATAAATTACTTTAACCCATAGTCTATAAAATAGTAATAATAATTTTAAATACATTTTTTAGAATCATGGATGTGGATGATAAAGATGTCCCAGTAGATAATTACATATTAACAACCTCGGATAATGAAGAGATAGTGAAATAAACCCATACCTTGTACATTTCCTTGGTCGAGGGTTGGTTAACCTCTTGTATAATGTTGAAATAATTGTTATTAAATTATAAAAGATTCATATACATAAATATGATATCATATGTGATCTTTTAACATTGCTTCATTAATAATATCTTAGTATTATCATTGTTTTGGGTGTTAACAGATTCGTTTTCCTTTATATTCTTTGTTTTGTGAGTCATATTTGTTATGGATGGGATGTATATTATTCATATCCATAATGATATCATGTCTTTAAATATTAAATTTAATCATCAAATGAAAGTTAGTCTTTAATGGATACGATGGGGAATGAATCTCATCGCGTTCATGGAGAGGGTAATCTATACGTACGTATGATCGACAATATCATTATTTTGATATTAAAATAATAAATAATTGGGTGGTATATCATATATACAGAATAATTACCATGTTATATTTTTTATTTACATCAATTAAACATCATTTTTATACCCATCCAAATAATAATGTATTGAATAACAATTACACCACGACGCGGAGACGGTATGCCTTACGTACTCATGTATGGTGACATGTCATTCAAAGGATGGATATAATAATGAATTTGGTTGTACCATATTTATAATAACATCACAGTATATAGTATATTTGGGAGTTACTAATTTATAAATTAATCAATACAGATAAAGGATGTGGAAGAGGAAAGGAACTTCAAAGAGGGTGGTGAAAACATTTTCACTTCTTCAGGTTCTTCCTTCGGATTTGACAAAAAGGGCTCTTTATTTTGGCTTTATTACTAATGGAAGACCTCTATGATGATGTTATTGAAGTTTAGAGGATATATGGGTAGGTTTTTGCCGAACCAAAACCTTTATAAGGTATGAATTTGACTGAAGGACGAGTGCCCTTTTATTAGAGGGGTGAGGGGCACCATAGTAAAAACATAAAATATTATTTTATAATAAATTAATATTCGGTTTATAATGCCTCCAAAGTGACTTATTTCGAGGATAAGGTGGGTATTGGGCAAAAGTATTTCATAAAATATATTTTATACTGGTTTGGGCCACTATATTAACCTTATCATTTATATTTAACTCTCAGTTAAATAGTTTGACATTTACCAGGTCTGTTTTTATTTTTATATTATATGGTCAATAAACATACTATATACATTCAATAAAACCCCAAGTGGTTCATTAATGATACAAATATTATTACATAAGTCCTTTGGCCGAACCATATATTTTTAGAAATATAATATCAATTAATAATATAATATTTGTTTTAAATACTGCTTTATGTCAATTTAAACACTATTTAATAATTTATTTTTGATAAAGTGATAAATACTTTATTAATTCTAACTAAATTTATTTAATCAATCATAACATGTCATATTAACCAATAAAATTAGTTTAATTCATAAAAAGTCTCAGATTACATTTATTTGGATATTTATAATATCGATTATTTAAATATTTCATTAATTAGGTAATTACTACATCACCATTGTGTCATAAATAAATTAAATTATTGAATGTCTAAAAATTATAAATAAAATACCATTGTGTATAAAATATTTTTATATTTCTAATTAATATTTATAATCTAGTTTATCTTATTTATATTCTTATATTAAATATGATTTAGTTATTAAACATTTATTTTAACTCTTATAACACTTCTTTGAATTAAATAATAATAAATTTCCTAATCTATTCCATGTGGATCAAAGAGGTTCATATTTTATTCCTACGGTTTTATTTGGTCGAACTATACTTATAAAATATAATTAGGACATTTGTTAGGGTAATAATAATATCAGTTTTACCATAATTACCCTATTTACTTTTAACCGTGGTAAATAAAAGTAAAAAAGTTATTATTTACCAAAAATTATTTGTATATTTTCGAACCACATTTTACTCTTTTATATTAACCGTGTATCCCATATTTTCAAAAATCCACTCACATAAGTGGTAAAAATAAGTTTTATGTAAATTTACAAATTCTCTTAGGAGGTCGGTAAAAGATGGTGAAAAGTGGAAAAAATGTTTATATATCTAAAATTATTAAAAACTGAATCCAATGAATTACATTGAAATTATATTGGTATTATATATCTATTTGGACCTAAAATAAATATGAGGAAATTAAATAATTATTTAAATAAAAATTCAGTTTTAAACTATAACTTGGTGTTTTTCACTAATCATAAAAAATTGATAGTTTTCAAAAAAATACCAAAAATTCACCCTAAGCTAATTTCGATATTCTGAATCCAAAAATGAAGTCCATTTTGATAGATAAGATTTATAAAATTTATACAAGTGGGTATTACTATTCATAACGGCTAGTTGGATTGTTTGTGGTGTTTTAGAACACGAAGTTGCGTACAACACACACTACTGTATTAATGAAAGAGAAGCGTACCGTGGATGCTTGGGATGTTACAATGATGTGGTTGATTTACACTGCTAATATTTTTTATTTAATTACTAATATATTATTTATGTGTGGTTAAAATCATCGTTAAAAAATCTAACAACATAATGTATCAAGTTCTCTCTATATATATATTATATTAATGTGAAGTAAAAACATATTGATTTAAATATAAATGCATATTTCGTATAATTTTCTAATGAATTATTCAGATTAGGGTATTTATTTATGACTCATTAATAATTATTTTTTAGTCAATTAATTTTATTTCTTGAATGATGAATGAGATGTAATATATTATTTTTATTGATGAGAAAATGGGTTTTTTTCTAAATAATAAGTGTTTCAGACACTATCAATAGTTTTAATGGATTAAAACATAGATTAAATTATCCTAAATCATTTCATTAACTGTTTCAAAAATTTATGGAATGTTCATTAAATAAGGGTAAATATAATCTAAAATGTTTTACAAATTATTTAAAATGTCTTTAGGCCTTGAAAAATAATTTTATTTAAATTGTTTAATATTTTGTTGGTGTCAAAAGAAACATGGGTGTGAAAGCTCTCAAAATTACTATTTTCTAATTAGTGGTTAATGAGAACATGGTGAATTAATTTTTCAACAAAATAATAGAAGGAGAATCTATATAAAATAAACTTTTTCTTAAATATTAAAATATATGTAAAATTGGGGTATTGTCTCTAAATTTTTTAAACATTATTGAATTTACATGTAAGTTACATAATTATAATATTTGGAAGTATTTCATTTAAATTGGGAATGAAATTGTTACATTCAAAATATATATGCACATTATTTTATTTATAATGGGGAATAAAGAAGAATACTACCTAAATCTATATATGGTTCACATAAATGAAGCTATTGGATTATACATATTAATTTATTTAAATTATTTTATTAAAATATATTGTGGAAATATTGAAAATAATATGACTCTTAAGGAATTTTCTTATAATCAATTACCATAACTAATAAAGGAATATTGGGAAAGTGAAAAATATTACTAGAAAGAAGTTATGTGTAGGATAAAGTAACAATGAATAAAAATTCATTGAGAATTATGGTGGAAAAATATTTAACACATTTAGCATAAATACAAATAATTTTAATATAAATATTATTTACCGATGATTTTAAAACTCGAAGACTATTTAGTTGAGGAACTATTAGAGTAATCATAGAGTCTCTATAGAATCCACGATGATTCAAAAAATGGAATACAGCGGTATATGTACATATAATTTTTATAATACAATATGATTGAGAATTATTTATTTTTAATTGAATAAATATATATAAATTAAAGATTTCATATTCTATATCAACAATCACATGGGTCAAGAATGATAATGCTTAGAGTAATTTACAGATGGATAAAAAATTTAGTGAAGGTATGAGAATAACTAAACAATATTGGGTTATGATGTAATAATTAATTGGTTCTCCCATGATTTGTTTCAACTTAATTAATGTGAAATGAAGATTTTTGGTCATTCTCAAATATGGTATGTCTAGATATATATTTATTTCATATAATATTTTATGGATTCATCATTATTGTAGAAATAATATCATAATTATATATATTTAAATATAAATGACACCATCATTATATAGTGAGGATTTCAAGAAAATGCGGGGCTGATGTAGATGGATATTTATGAGGGGATTTTAAAAATATATATTATGACATGACACTATAGCATTTAAATTTATTTAAACATGGAGGAACAATTTTTGGTATCCAATTTGACAGTTTTTTATCGTTGTATGAATTTTAATGACACAATAATCACATTGTTAATATCATTACATGTTGGATCAAGTTATTTTTGTTCTATAACTGAGGAAATCAAATTTTTTTTCAATGAAATATATAATATATTAATGATATGTATTAAATTTTATTTGGTGATATACAGATCAATATATGGAAGTTATGTTCATCAATTATGGTTGAAATTGAAAACATTAATTTTTTTGTACACATGGAATTATCATGGTGAATTGGATGAATTATAATTTATCATATCAATTAATTATATAAAATACTTTTAGATATTAATTGAATAAATACATAGAAGTTATAATTATAGTATCATTATATTGATTAATCAAATAAA
Source organism: Viscum album (assembly GCA_963277665.1). Lineage (NCBI taxonomy): Eukaryota > Viridiplantae > Streptophyta > Magnoliopsida > Santalales > Viscaceae > Viscum > Viscum album. The sequence goes on along the minus strand of OY728126.1, from coordinate 1,386,094,507 downwards.
TACTGATAGAACAAAAAAATTATGGGTTTAATTGATATATCTAGTTTTTCTAATGGAATCCTTTAAAGTTATTGAATTATATTGAATATAATAGTTATGTCAAAAAAATGAAATTATCAACGGAGGAAAACTAATTTGATAATTATTCTTAACATAGAGATTCCTAGTTATACTATGATGTTTTTACTGAAATATTCATATAAACTCACTAATTTATAGACAATAACATTAATTGTGGAAGAATAATTTAAAAAATAGTTGGTCGACATAAATAATAGTCCTTATTTTTTTATTCTGGGAGAATTAGTTTCTTATACTAATATTTAAGATAATAACATCAAAATAATATTAAAACCTTCATCTAATCAATGAGTATAAAAAATATAGTGTGACCCTTTGATGAGTTTTGTGTGGTTGAAAAATATTTTCTATATAGGGGGAATTAACATGGAGTTACTACAAACCATATTTTTATCATCTAAAACAATGTGAAATAATGTATTTTAGTGTAATTTTATGTCATCATTTGTATGCACCAATGTCATATCCAAATTTTATTAAACCTTATAAAATATTGTCATTGTTTCTAATTTATCTTTGAAATTTATGGTGTTTGTATTTTTATGTATGAAATGGATGGTGATGTATATTGAGTTAGTTAATTTAAACGAGGGGAAAATATCATAAAATATTGACGGATTCTTTTTTATCATAGTTTAATTTGTAATATATCATGGATCCCCCTCCACCCAACACAATTTATTATGACTAGGACTCTAATTATATCCTAATGGTCCTACAAACCAGTATCATATCCCCAATGGAAGTTTTATAATTTCAATCATTGAATTAAAATTGATAGATTTATGATAAATTTTGAATCATTAATTTGGAGTCCTATTATTAGTGTAAATAAATTTCATACCTTGAAAATTGAGATCTTTCATTAATTTTTAGGTTTATAGTTATTTTATTTTGTGATATATATATATATATTAGAAAATTATTGAGAATTTAGAGTAATTATGTTTTGGATATGAGTAAGATCATTGAACTTTGAGGTATATAACAAAACCTCTAATTTGAATAAATGAATTGAATCCTTGAAATAATTTGAAGATAATTATTGGAAATCCATTTATCCAATGATATTTTGGAGACTACATCATGTTTAAATTCGTAATATAGTTATTATAACATATATATGGAAAAATATCCTAAATATTACATTATTCCAAAATAGTTATTATAAAATGTTTTTTCATTATGTGGAAGAGGGATTCATGACATGAATTATTTTGAGGTTCGAAAAATAAAATATAGCATTGAGGAGATGTGTTTTTTCAATGGAACTCAACCTCGCTGCATCACACTATGTGAAAGGGAATTAAATGTCCTATAATGACCCAATGTTGTATGTTTTATTTGATTTAAGTTTTCTTGATTTATGTACAAACTTACAACAAAAACAACTCTCCCTTGACCCGAGGAGAACCGATGACCCTCTCTTTAATGTTGTAGGGATTCTTTCATCAAGGGATAATCCCTAGATCACTCCTTTGATTTGTAACGATTTGTCTTCGATAAATGGTATGATCTACCTCTCTTCAAGAGGTATATTGGATCTGTTTACTCTCGTTTCAATTTAAAATGTGACGGTATGTGATATACATGTTTATAATGATGTTTTCTAGGTTTTTGATTGGTGCAGTTGTATCATGGCATATTTGGTTGGGTGATGTTATTGCAGGAGTTGTAATCATGATCTGTTTCATTGATCCACCATTGTGTGAATAACATCAAATAATCTTTGGGGTAAGGGATTCGCTTCTTCTCTATTTATTTATGTTTAATTTTAGAGTTAGGGTGATTTAACACCATGGATCACAGCAAAATTGATCTAAATAAATATATGAACTAGATTAAAGAATTGTTATCAATAATATGTGTCTGCTTTACACTTTCATACCAGTTTGCTGCTAGATATGTTATATAGTGTGATACATATGCGTATCATGGATTATCATGATGTTCTGGATGGAAATTGGTAATGAAAAAAATCTAGAAATAATTTTTTAATTAATTGGATAAAAGATAATGTGACATGTTTATTGAATCTTCTTGCTTCTATTGTTGTAATTTCATGTAAAAAAATTGATGTAGGTAATCATGTTTAATGGAATTTTATGATGAACCAAAATCATGTTTATTCTTGTTGATAAAATTATTAAAGGCATGTTAAATTAATTATTTAATAAATTTTTTAATAGCTTCTGATAGATTGTTGTTTAGGTTGACCATAGTTAGAACCTAGGAATAATGAATCAGTTTTGTGTTAATGATATTTTTGCTTAGGTATCAATTTTCTATCTTTTTGGAAATTATATATTTTCTTGTGATTTAGATTATTAAAATCTCATTATGTGTGATGGTTGGATACCTTTTTTGGGATTAATTCCCATTTATATTTTTTCACTACAATTTGTGATGTGCTTTGTAGATGAGTCTTATGGTTATGGTGGAATAGAGGCCAGAATGTGATGTGATAATTATATGGATCAGCCTAAAGAGATATTTTGGTGTGTATGGAAGGGATGTCGAGTGGTTATAGAAATAATTGAGGCCTTGAGTGGTGATATTCATCATTTTATTGTTTTGGGTGTCGGGGAGGACACTGGAGATGATTGAATGAGTTAAACAAGGATTATCCATTTAGATATAATGGAATTATAGTTAACACTTTTTTTTTATTATCTTTACTTTCCCCAAATCTAGATTTTTATGGTTATTCTTATCCTACTTCTAAAAGTGTTGAGGATGAACGAGGTATTACACATTCTTTCTGTTTCTAGCTTCTAGATGACGGCTGGGTCTATGCTCTTTATATACGTGGATAATATTTGACAGGTCATTCACCAAGTCAACATGTTGATTCCCTATTTTCATGGAAGTATATAGTATATTCCAATAGTACTTTGAAGTATGGAATGTTGTAATGTTGTTTAATGAATGAATATATAATTGTTTGAACTATGGGGGTTAGAGCTTGAGAGGATGAAATGATGAGGATGTGTTTCGGAGAAGCTCCAGGCCCAATTTAGTTATTCTTGCAGGGAATGGAACTTTTATAAAATGCAAATTAACAATAATATGGAATTGGATCATGATTAATTAATGTTTGTAAAATCAATTAACATAATGTGAATTTAATGAAAAGTGGTAATTTAACAAAATATAGGTCGTTAAATGGTTGTCTGCTTATATGATACATAGTCGTAGTAATGCCACATGGGAGTCTGAGAGACATTAGATGTATTTGAGTCTAAGAATATATTAATACCAAATTTTGGGGGTGAGATACATTATATCCAATAATATTTTTGTTTCAATAAATTTCCCCACCCTATCGATTAGGGTGACTAACATCCCAGAGAATCTGCACCCTATGGTTATTTCACCAATATTCTGGTGGGAGGATGGATGGTGACTACCACTATAGTCCCCAACATCTTTTATTTTTAGTTACCTGTGATGGTATGCACGGTCGTTCCTAATCCCCTTATATGTGTGTAGAGGGTTTTAACGGCTTGTGGTTATTTAACACACATATATTCTAAAAATAGTTTCATATATACTATTATACCGATGACGTGTATAGGATGAGATGGATTGAGGATCCTTAATAGATGTATAGGGTGTAATGGCTTGAGGTATAATATATGGAATATGATATACGTTATGAAATCTGTGGTGGATCTTGTGAACTACTTGGTCACTTTGGATACATTGAGTTGGTGGTCTGATGCATGAGGTGCATGTTGACGAACTAGGTGCACATTTTGGTTGTAAGGACCCAAACATTCATTAATGAAAATTCCGCTTGATCTAATTAAATATAGTATTATGGTTATATAAAAATATATCTTTATTTTTTTATGTTTCTGGATATCAAAATAATCTTATGAATTGTGTCCATTTCTAATATAGATTTTGAATAGTGATCACATGATTTGTATAAATATAAGGCTTTAACAAATCCAATTTACTCTAACAAAGGAAGTGATGCCCTCATCTAGTAGACCGTCCTTGTACTAATCCCATTTGATGGAGCTCGAAAAAAATGGTTGCATCATTGATTATTTCTCTTGACTAAGCCCATGTCGAGCATGAAAATGTTAAGCTTTAGCGGAACCGACTACGAGAGATGTGGAAGTAAATAATGATTACTACCAAGCAATGTTATCCGAGACACCCCAAAATTATGTCACCATCATGCTCCATAACCTTCAGTCGTATGTGGGTGTTATAAGGGGTTATGTAAATACTCCTAGCACAATGACTACGTATATTATTTTTGAATAAAGAATGTGCATTCATTTTATTTTGGTTTCTTTGTAAATTGTTTTAAAAGCAAAAATATTATTTTTAGATAATATTCAAATAAGAAATATATATTGATGAATTAATGGATTTTTGAATTAAATAATATTTTAATAAATTGTTATTATTATTATTAAATTATTTTTTATTAAATATAAATGATCATATAATTTTATCAACGTAATGGTAATTTTTATTATTGTTTGAAATCCGTTTATGTCAAAGCCCATAAATTTTCCATAAATGTATATTATTATTTTAAAAGAATAAAATCACATATTTTAAAGTCTATTTACATAAATTAAATATTATTTTTGGAATCAGGACATCGAAATTAACAAACGGTGAATTTTTAATAATTTTTTGAGATAGTGGAATTTTAAGGAAAAATTAAACACCATTTAAATATATAATGTGGTTTATGATATCATAATGGCCCAATATTGATGTAATAAAATAATAAAAACAATATTTTCAGCCAATATATGTTTTACCATTAAAATAATGTGACTTTGGGTTTGTTTGATATATTTCAAAAGGCTTTAATGGACCTTTCAGAGCTTAAAAACATTTTGTCTCTCTAAATTGTTTCCCTTGAGAGTGTGACTCACATCCACAAAAGCCACACAATTTTTTTAATATGTTCGGACATTTCCCTTATAAAATATGATTTCCTACTCCACTTTGGAAAAAACCATGGGCAATTACCGTGGGATGGTTTGTGGGTTTGAATAATTTAATATGAGATATCCCAAACCTAAATAATAATGAATTTCATCTCCTTTCCGATATAAACCCACCCAAGCTCCAATTTCAGCTTCATTGAAAGCCTTTTTAGTGAATCCACCCATAACCTTCTCTGTTTATAATCCTCTTAAGGTTCCCCAAGAACAGAAGAATCCTCTCTCAAGCCTCTCTCATTCCATTGGAAGCACCCATCCTTGTAAGAGATTTAATCTATTCTCATTTTGGCCAATTTTCATTAAGTTGTTATGCCCTATTGTTTTCAATTAAAAATGTTTGGGTATGATTTCTCACCCCCTCCATACAAGTATACTTACGATTAGATGATGGTATACCCCATTCTATTTCATTAATTCATCCCATGTACACATGTTACCATGGCAAAATTCCGTGAGGGATTTCTCTCTCCTCTTTTACATCTATGTCATTCTTAGGTATTATGCATCTAAATTCCATGATGTTGGTTGGTAAACGTATCCATATGACCCCATTAATTTCCATTTAATGTAAATATGTTTATGCAATATTTTCTATATTATCATCAATTTTCAAGAATTCTTATGTCACGTCGTTATACTGCCGAAATTGCACTGCATTTTTTCAAGCCAAGATCATTATGCAGTGAATACCATACCCATGTCTCTATCATGGGTAATCATATTTATTCACATATACCTATTGAATTATTATGTCATGTATTTATTCCACATTAATATATCGTTTAATAACTTATGATGTTGATTGATTCCATGTGGAACACTTGTGTAGGAAATTAAATGATTAAGAAGGGTGTGCCCTGATAGCACTCCAATGCATTGAGTAATGTATTCTATCATGATAGGTCATGTGTAATGAGAGTTGACACATGCTAATTAAAATGTAATGAGGGTTAACTTGTGATATATGTGCAATGAGGGTTTACTCACGCTCCATGTGCAATGAGCATTGGCTCATGCTAAATTCCATGTTAAGTGTTATTGCCACATTTCCATGTTAATATAATCAAGCCTTATCATGCCTTTATGTTCATGTTTCTCTTGAAATCTATTAACATTCCTATTGTCTAACATGTAATTTATTCCTCGTTTTATTCCATGTTTATTCCCTTACTGGGCTTTATCGCTCACTAATTTGTAATGCATGTCCTCATGCTATCCAATGCAATGCTAAGTACGAGGGAATGTAGTGATCATGTAAAGAATGTTTTAAATAATGATGCATTATTTTAGGTTTTATGTTGTTATTTTTTGATCATATTCCCCAAAGACAGTATAAATCTCAATCATCTACGTTGTATCAAGTTATTTTTATGTAATAAATCATGTTTAAGTGTCTAATAAATTGAAGGGTTGTTATAGTTGGTATCAGAGGATAGGTTTAGTTATTTTTTGGGATTTGGATTAGAAAACCGTAGTGAATCCTTAGAGATAAGAATAAGTATAATATAAAAAATCCTTATTTCTTTATGAGTATAGAGGAAGTGGTTTATCAATAAAATATACCCCTTTATAGATACGAGTAGGTAGAGGATGCTATGGCACATATGTATCCTAACAGTAAAACCTGAAAGAGATAGACTCGAATGAAAAATCGTGCACGACAATAGGCCTTACTGCACTCTTGGTTACGATACTCCTGGGGGATATTCTTTGGTAAATCCAAAATCATAGTATGAACCCTTATTAAAGGAATTTAAAAAATTCCCCTAGGAATATATGACAAAAATTAGATCATGAATAGCGTAGATTGAAGCCTATGGATTCATAAGTTAAGGAAATGATAGTTATTTATGAGTCAACAATTTTTTCGTTGGATTAAACATTATGTTTTACACCTAACATTCCTTTTATTCCATCCAATGGCCAATAATAGGAGGTAATGGGATAATAACTGACGGGAATATATATGCGATGATTGTTCTAATTAGATCATCAATCCAATGGGAGCCAGATTCATGAACATTGTCACACTTATTTCTCCGTTAACTAAAGCATTGAATAGAAACATGGGTCAATTGGAACGTTCACCCCCCCCCCCCAAAGAATGAACATGTCACTAGCGAGAGCTTTATCATATAAAGGCCTTCTACTTTTAATGGATCAATTGATCCCTCAATTTCTGAACAATGGATCAACTCCATTGAAAACATGTACTTTATCCTTAAATGTTCTGAACAAGACAAGGTGCTTCTGGATGCTTATCGTATGGAGGGTGAAACTGATCAACGGTGTATGTTGATCAAAAATACGAAGCCTGAGGAGGAGATCAAGGCGTTGGAATGGTAAAATTTCTAGAAGATGTTTTATGAAAAATATTTTCTGAATACCCTCCGGCTTAAGAAGGAAAGGGACTTTCTTTCCCTCAAGAAAAAAAAAGACAACGAATATGTCAGAGAATACAAGGAAAACATCACATGGCTTGAATGATATTCCTCCAGCTTTGTCATTTCCCTCTAATGAAAGGCTGACTGCTTCATTTATAACTATGATGAAAGATTTCTGATGTGCCCTCATGGTCGAAATAGAGTTCAGATAGTCTCAGGGGTATCCTAGGGATAAGATGGCTAAGGTGGACTACAATGTGGGAGGTATGTTGGATAAATCCAATGGTGCTAGGAAGATCCAACACCCCACATGGAAAACGTGTGCAAAGAATCACCCTAGAAATTTCCTAAATGGGGCATGATAATTTTATAGGTGTGGAAGAGAAGGACCCCTAGATATTAACTACAGACAAAAAGACATGCATCTGTAATAGAAGATATGAATGCACCATTAAAACCTCAACCCATACTTCATTTCTAAAACTAAAAAAAACTAGGGCATCTTGGGAACCAGTGCCCTATACCAATGGTTTTCAGAGACAACCAATAAAATCCAAGGTAAAAAGGGAGTTCTTTTCCATCACTACTGCTGAAGTGAACACCGAAACCGAAGTGGTTAAAAGTAAACATGTTATTCATTCAAGAATAGTGAACATACTTTTTGATTATGGATGAACAAATTCATTAATATCCTAAAAGTTTACTAGAACAATCCTAACACCACCAATAATCTGGGAAGTAATGATTTCAGGGAGTACATCAAATGGGGCACTCATTGTATCCCATGAATAAAACTCCTACCCTGTCACAATCAGTTGAATGAACTTCTCAGAGAACCTCATCATACTCCCTATGGTGGAATTTGATACAATTCTTGGCATAGGTTGTCTTTTTACCTCGACCCAACATAAATTTCCATGAGTAGGAAATCACTCTCCTTGTGGAGAATCGACCCCCCCAATTCTGTAAAAGTGCAAGGAGGAAGATAAATTTTCTTTTTCTCCATCATATAAAGCGTGGATATTACTTCCCTATGATAATATGTATTTGGCTCAAATGACTGAGTCTAATGATGAAACCATCCTTGATCACAAGCCTCTTTTGAGGGGATTCACTGAATTTTTTCTCGAGGAATTTTCTGGTATTCCTCCTAGAAGAGATATGGAATTATCAATTTATCTTATACCTGGGGAATTTCCAAGATCCAAGACTCCATATAGAATGGATATTGTGGTCCTTGAGGAGATGAAGAAACAAGTACAAAATAATCTGGATAAAGGGTTTATGTTCCCATGTTCTTCACCATGGGGTGCACTAGTCTTCTTCATCATGAATAAAGATGAGTTAATGAGCCTTTGCATTGATTATTGTGATCTTAAAAAAATCGCGATAAAGAACATGTATCCTCTTCCATGAATCGATGACTTGTATGATCAACTATGTGGAGCACAATACTTCTCTAAGGCGGATTTTCGGTTGGGATATTATCAAGTTGGGGTGATGAAGGATGATATTCCCAAGACTTCTTTCTGTATAATATTTGGGCACTAGGAATTCATCGTAATTCGTTTCGGTCACACTAATGCTCTAGAAATCATCATGGACTTGATGAATAGAGTCTTTAGGGATTACCTCAACAAATTTTCTGTTGTCATTATAGATGGTATTCTGATATACTTCAAAACCAAGGAGGATCATGAGAAGCATCTATGAACAATACAAGATACCTTGTAGAAGGAGAAGCTCTATGAAACGTACAACAACTGTGAGTTCTAGTTGAATGGGGTCTCATTCTTGTTCCATAGCATCACAAGTAATGGGATAACTTTGGATCACTCCAAGTCATATGAAATTGAGGGATGGATGAGGCCAACATCTGTAATGGATATCCATATCTTCATGGTGTTAGTGGGATATTTTTGATTATTTATTAGATATTTCTCACAATTTTCCGACCATCTTACCAAGAGAAATCGGATGGGAGTAATGTTTTCATGGAGTGATGAAAGTGGAGAACGATTTAAGGAGTTAAAAAGAAGGCTTAACATTGCTCCCGTTCTAAGTTTACCCATAAGGGGAGAACTTTTTGTGGTATTCAGTGATGCTTCCAAGATGTTTTTGAAATGTGTGTTGATGTAAAAAGACATGGTTATTGCCTATGATTCAAGGAAATTAATGATTTATGAGTATAATTATCCAACATATGATCTAGAGTGTTTTGTGCTGATCATCGAATAAAGAATTTGGTGGCCTTATCTATTTGTGGGGAATTGTGAAATATATATGGACCCCGAAAGGCTCATGTATATACTCACATAGAAAGAGTTGAACATGTTCTAACAATGATGGTTTGACCTGATTAATGACTTTGACTACACAATCCATTACCACCATGGTAAAGCGTAAGAGGTGGTTTATGACCTATGTAGAAATGACCCAGTAATTTTAACACTGACGATAATTGAGAAGGATCCACTCTTCTTAGATTGGATGAATATGGACATGGGAATCCTAAAAAAGGGGACATCATTAATACTTTCTCAAATGATTGTTCAACTGTATCTATTAGAAAGGATAAATGATTCTTGAAAGGATGATATGGGAATTCAAAAGAAAGTGGAAGCTATCAGAAAATGGATATCCTAGGAGTTAAATGTTAACGAACAAGGAAATGTGAGATCTAGGAAAACACTATGTGTTCCATCATGTCTGGAGTTGATGAAGGATCGTTTCAATGATGCACATAGTTCCTTTTTCTCTATTCCCACAGGAAACACAAAGATGTATCGAGATCTCTGAGAGCATTAATGGTGGGATAATATGAAGAAGGATAATAATATGTATACATCAAAGTGTCTAGTGTGTCAGCAAGTGAAGTCAGAGAGGCAAAAGTATAAGAGGATGATGCAACCATTGCCCATACCAGCATGAAAATAGAAGAACATCACCATGTAATTTTTCACTGGATATTTGAAGACATCCAAAGGCAACAATGCAAGCAAGGTTTTTGTGGATCATCTTACAAAGACTAAAAACTTTATTGCAATTTGGGAGGATTTTTCATTGGATCAAGTGGTACAGATATATATCATGGAAGTTGTAAGGCTGCAAGAAGTACCACTATCTTTTGTATGCGATTGAGACACCAGATTCACCTCTATGTTTTGGAGGATTTGTCAACATGCTATGGATACTGAACTAAAGATCAGTTCTGCCTATCATTCTCGAACGGATGGCAAATCTAACAAAACTATTCATACCCCGGAGGATATGTTATGATTAGGTTCAATGGATATCAAAGGAGGTTGGTACCAACATCTTCCATTGGTTGAATTCTCCTGCAATATTTTTTTCCACCCGAGCATCTGAATGAAACCTTATGAAGGCCTATATGGGAAGGGGTGTACAACACATGCTTGTTGAGATGAAGTAAGTGAGCATAATATGCTAGGACCAGAAATGGTAGAAGAAATGTTGGAGAAGGTAAAATTCATTCAGCAACTTTTCAAGGCAGCCTAGAGTCGAAAAAAGGTTATGCAGATTACTTTTGATGAGACATTGAGGTTAAATTTGTAGGTATGTTATTTCTATGCATTTCTCTATGGAATAATGACATGAGGTTTGGAATGAAATGGAAGTTTAAGTCCAATGTACAACATCCCCTTCGATATTCATGATCGTGTTGGGGTTGTGGCCTATCGACTAGCACTTCCACCTACCATGGCCAATGTACACGATGTCTTTCATGTATCCCTATAAAGGAAGTAACTACCAGACCCTTCATATGTACTCTTTTCAGAGCTAGTGCAGTTAGAGGATGATCATTCTTTTGAGGAGCAACTAGTGATGATCATAGGTCATAGAGAAAAAGATCTTCGAAATAACACAATGCCCCCCATAATGGTGTTGTGGACAAACCACAAGTTTCAAGAAGAAATGTGGGAATTATAGGAAATGATGAAGAAGAGTTACCAACATTTTTTTTAGTGTGGGAAAACAAAATTTTGTGTTTCAAATTTCTTAAGTGGGAAGATTGTAACGACCCAAAAAATCATTAAAAGAAATTACTGTTGATCTAGTTTAATGTCTTATTATTTTTATAATTAATGTGAAATTCATTTGTTTTATGTTTCCAAATTTATTATATCGTTTTGAATTTTTACCATTACTAATTTAGTCATTGAATAGTTATCACATGATTAGTATAAATATATGGATTTAATAAATCAAATTTACTCAGAAAAAGGAAGAGATGGCCTCATCCAGAAGACATTTCCCATATGAAGCCAATTTTTTGGAGCTCAGAATAGAGGTGTCGTCACTAGGCTTCGCTCTTGACCAAGCCCAAGTCGAGCATGAACACGTTATGCTTGAGTGGAATAGACAATGGGAGAAGTGGAAGTTAATAGAGATTTCCACCTGAGCGATGTCATCCGAGCCACCCCATGAGTATATCACCATCGTGTACCTTACCCTTCGGTCGTATGCGGGTGTTATAAGGTGTTATGTAAAAACAACCTATCACTATGACGATGTACATTATTTTTTTATATGAATGTTCATTTATTTTATTATTTTCACTTTGTAAATTGATTTTAAGTCACAAATATTATTTTTAGTTAATATTCAACTAATAAATCTATTTGAATGAATTGTTGTATTTTTGAATTAAATAATATTTTATTAAAATATTATTATTTTTATTAAATTAATTTTTATTAAATATAAATGATCATATAATTTTATGGATGCACATGTAATTTTTATTATGGTTTGAAAGCAGTTTTGTCAAAACACATGATTTTTCGATAAATGTTGGTTTTTATTTTCAAAGTACAAATTAACATATTTAGAAAATTATTTAGATAAATTGAATATTATTTTTGGAATCAGGAATTTGAAATTATCCAATGGTTATTTTTTCATAATTTTCTAAGACAATAGAATTTTTGGGTTGAAATTAAATATCGGATAAACATATAATGCGTTTTATGACATCATAATGACCCAATAGTGATGTAAATAAATAATATAAACATTATTTTCTGCCAATATATGTTTTTACGCTATAATAATGGGATCTTTGGTTTTTTTATTTATTTTACAAATCTTTAGTTGACCCTTCAAGGCTTATAAAACATTTTGTCTTTGAAAATTATTTTCTTTGAGAGTGTGACTCACCTCCACATAAGAAACCATATTATTTTATGATGTTCTTCCATTGGCCTTATGAAATATTGTTTTTCACTCCCCTTTAGAAAAAACCATGGGCAAAACTAGGGGTTGGTTTCTGGTTTTTATTAATTTAATGTGAGGTGTCCCAAACCTAAATAATAATGAATTCCCTCTCCTTTCTTATACAAATCCACCAAACCATACACTTCCTCTTCACTCAAAGCCTTATGAGTTCTTCCAAACCCTTCTTGATTCTCTCTATAATCCTCCCAATGTGCCCCAACCTCCTAAAAATCCTCTCTCAAGCCTCTCCTAAGCCTTTGGAAGCACACTTCCATGTAAGGGATTTCTTCATTTATCATTTTTGGCCAATTTTATTTAAGTTGTTATGCCCTTTTTTAAATTAAAAATGCTGGGGTATGATTTCTAACCTCCCCAATAAAAAACTATTTATTATTGGATGATGGGAGACCCCTTTCTAGGTCATTAATTCCACCCATGTACACCTTTTACCATGCAAAAATTCCATGATGGATTTCTCTCTCCTCTATTTTATCCAAGTAATAATTTATTTTTATCCATCTATATTCCATTACATTTGTTGGGACATGTCTTCATATGAACCCTTACATTCTATTTCATGTACATATAATGATACAACATTTTCTATATCATCAACCATTTTCATTAATCCTTATTTCATGTCGTTTTATTGCCGAAATTGCACCGCGTTTTTCCAAGCCCAGTTCATTTTTAGTGAATGCCATACCCATGTCTCTATCAAGGGTATTCACCTTTATGCACATATACCTATTGGCTGGTACTTTAATGTATTTTTTCACCATTACATAATAGTTTATTATCTTATGATGTTGATTGATTCTGTGTTATATGATACATGTGGGACACTTATTCATGAAATTAAATGTTTAAGATGGGTGCACCATGATAGTGCTCAAATGCATTGGGAAAAGTATATTTTCATGATACGTCATTTGAAATGAATTTTGACTCAATATTATTCAAATGCAATGAGGTTTTACAAATAATTTATCTGCAAATAGGGTTTACTCATGCTCCATGTATAGTGACCCTTGGCTCATGTTAAATTCCATGTTAAGTGTTGTTACGACATTTCCATGTTATGATTATCATGCTTTATCATGCCATTATGTTCATGTTTCTCTTGTGCTCGATTTATATGCCTATTTTCTAACGTCTATTGAATTATTCATGTTATTCCATGTTTATTCCCTTACTTTTCTTTATAGCTCACCCTTTTCTTATTCATGTCCTCAGGTTATCCCATTCAATTCTATGTAGGAGGTAATGTAGTGTTCATGTAATGAATTTTTTAAATAAAGATGTTTTATTTCATGTTTTATGTTGTGATGTAATGATACTAATCCCCAAACACGCTATACCACTCTATCTTATATGTTTTATAAAGTCAATTTTATGTAATAAATCATGATTAAATGTGTAATAAAGTGAAAGGTTGTAATAGTGGTTATTTTCCCATGTGTATATGGGAAAGCATTTTTGGAGAGAGATGCATAGAAGTACGATGTTGGGGGAAAGTGGAACACTAGTGGGGAAGTTGTTGCATGGTAATCATGATATTATTTATATATTATATACATTTTTACGCAATACATGGTGATATTTTCATTGCTGAGGCTTTGAAAATAGTTTACCTATTTGGGTGACAATTTAGTTTAACCTATTATTCACGATGATTTAGCATTAATTTATTATTTTTACAACATGATCTAGAGTGGATATTTATGAGTATAAAATTATACTCCCCCAATTCTATAACAACATTTTTTAAGTTACTTGGTGAAGGATGGGGATCTAGGTGGATACTACTAGCTTGGGGGTTTTCCAGGACCTTTTTGGTATTCATGGAAACTCTTATTTGACTTTTTATTTGTAATTGTAGTTTTCCATTCAATTCTAGTTGTTATTAAAGGAAATTAAATATATTTACTTCATGTTTATTTAATATTTTTGTATGATGAATAGTTTTTTTGTTTCTATCTTATCTATCTCCTCTGAATGTTTTATCAAGGATGGTAATGCATCTCATTTGTTTGTTTTCTATAACCATAATGCTATTTACCAACCTAGGGCTTACTGGCGGAGGGAATTCATGGTTATTATCTTTCTTCTAACATTTCCATCCTTGTAAGGTCCCATTTTGTGGGGATGTGTCATGAAAAAATGGTATCAGGTGTTTTGTTGATGGATATGATGGTGTTATTGTTAAGAATATGAGATGTTTAGTGGGTTGATAGGGAAATGGTGTCAGCTAAGATTAGCAGGCATAATAATTATGGGAAACCATCAAAGACACGAGTATTTAGAACACCAATTGATATGTTGTATGTTCATTTATGCTTACAGTGGCTACTAAAAAAATGTGATATCGGTTGCAAGGTAGAGTCCTAAGAATGGATCATGAATCATTCTTCTTTGCACATGTTTTTTAAATGGAAGACATTATTATTGGTTAACCTAAAAATAATATATAATAAAATTAATTAATACTATTTATTCCATATTCTTGGTTTAGGAACTATAATTGTTTTAAATTTTTTGTGGGTATGGATCCATGTCACCATCCCTGTTAAGTTAACATAGAAGATGTTCACTAGGTGGCGCCAGCAGATCACCACCTATTAGAGGATGATGATGAAGATAGAAGGTTGAATGCACTCTGAGCGTATTAGAGCTAGTGTATGTAGAAGTACAAGGATTCATTTCAGATACATACATTTTTGACTAGTTAGATTTGGGTAAGATAGCCTTAAGTTTTATTTTTTCTCAAACAGAGCACTGGGTATCGATGGTATTGATGATGCTTCATGGAACAATAAAAAAGTGGATGTTCTTATTCACTGGGGATTGCGATAAGTCAACAATGTTGTTGTATATGCTCTAAGATAAGTTCAGACCTATGTTTATTTCTACAACCGTAATTTTTTCTAGTCATTAGTAGATGGTTACCTTTCAGCAATGGATCCCCAGTGTGTGAGAATTCAAGATTCTTTTCATGAACCTTCTGTGAAATGCTTCAAATCTATTTCTTAATAAGGAGGCAAGGGAAAAGGGTTTTGAGGAGGATTTCAGCCCAATGATCTAGCATTAAGTCACTCCGTTAATGCTGAATATATATCTCAAGGAGATGTATATGGATGTTTTCATCAAGATAAAGTAATCTAGAACTATGTCATTGTGAGAGGGGATTTGTTAGTTTTACACAAGTGGTAGAGTTGTTGTTTGGGGTTCTTGATTTTTAGAAAATATGTTCTTCGATTCAGATTGGGGTAGGTCTCCTCCTTCGATACCTTATTTCTCAATCGGAATAGGATATTAGGAATATGTTATGAGATCATGAATTTATGTTTCATTAGAGGACTAGGATATTTATAGCGATAGTGCCCGACATTTTTGAATAGTCAGGGTGAGTTAGGTGTTCCTCTTCTGGTTCCTCCATTGAGGAAGTTCTAGCTGAGGATGTTGAACAAGGATGTACCAATTTTTGATATAGAAGGATCATATGTGGTTTCCAAAGTACTACCTTTGGATTCTAGTCATCCTTAGAGTGAAGATAATCACTATATAGGTGTTTTCTATTAGGGTCAGAGAGGTTGAGGAGTAGGTCCTAGTTAGCTGAATGAATTTTCATTGTCAGTGCTAGGTGGGCCAGATGTTGTTCAAGGTACCCATTTCTTGTTTCCTACTTGGATTAATGCACTGTTTGATTTATGAGTGATTCAATCCTTCACATAACCTACTTGTTTTCATGGTTTAGTAAATGATTTAGAGAGGCTTCTAGTCAATTATCATTGACAATGCCAATTGGTGGATGAGCAGACAATTTTCAAATATATAATGATTGGGAGCTACTATTAGGGTATCCCCACACTTGGTTATATTTCCAATGTTAATGGATATAACCATATAATCTCATCCTTCTCGTGGATTGGTTGTATTCGGTGCATGCTATCATAGATTTCGTTAGGAAGAAGGTGGTGTTATTTGATGTAATTGGAGAGCCAGTTGTGAATTTTTTTAGAGAGAAACCCTTAGATGTGTATGAGGTGTGTTCCATACATTTAATTATAAATGACTGAGATAATGCTGAGTTCTTTATTGGTTCAGAAATTTTTTTCCTGTTGTTCATATATTAGTATTCTATCATCATTCTAGAAAAGGTTTTAGCATTACCTTCTCAATGAGAGATTCAATTTGGGATAAAACTATTGATAGGAATGTATCATATATTGGTGGCTTCATATGGGATGATTCCTTTGGAGTTGTGGGAGCTTCGTATAAAGCTCAATGGTCTATTGCGGTGTGGCTTTATTTGACCAAGCATGTCATTCTGGGGTCCACTAGTTTTGTTCGTGAAGATGGTTGATGACTGTTTGTGGTTTTAAATAAATTATCATCACTTTAACAAAGTGAAAGTGAATAAAATCTATCATCATTCATTGATTAATGATTTATTTGATATATTTGAGAGAAATATTTCATTCTCGGAGATCAATTTTCATTCCGGATATCATAATATGTGGGTGAAGGATGAGGATATCCAAAATACTTCTTTTTTTGTCATCATGGGAATTACGAGTTTGTTGTGATTATATTGAGTGTGATGAATGTTCCAGATGTGTTCTTGGGTCTGATGAATTCTATGTTTCATGAGTTCCTCGATAAGTTCATGTTGGTCTTCATCAATAACATCCTTGTGTAATCTATGTCTGATGAGGGTCATATCGAGAATTTGTGCCCTATTTTGGGAGTTCTTTACCATGTGAAGATGTTAGGGATATTGTCAGAGTTAGTTTTTTTGGATCGGGAAGTATGTTTCATGGGGAATGATATATCCCATTATGGATTATCTATGGATCCATCAATGATAGGAGCAGTTCTGTCATGGGAAGCTCCTATGATAGTTTAATATGTGAAAAGTTTTTTGAACATACAGACTATTATAGGTGGTTCAATGCTGATTTCTATTGAGTTTTGACTCCACTAAAATGGATTATCAGAATGTATTAAGAATTCATTTGTACCTTTTAGTGTGATACAAATTTTGAATATCTGATGCTAAAGTTAGTCAGTTCTACAGAACATTCTCTACTAGAAGAAAGAGATATGATGTTTTTTGTGATGCTTCGCATCTAGTGTTGGGATGTGTTATAATGATGTAGTTATTGGCCAATTTTTATGGGTCTTGATAGTTTCTCCCACATGAGAATGACTATGAACCCAACGATCTTTACTTTGTAGAAGTTGTTTTTTCCCTGATGCTAGGGTGGCATTACATCATTAGTGAGTGTTTTGTGCTCTTCACTGATCATAAGATCCGGAATTGTTTTTCTCCCATCTTGTCATGAAGTCGGGACACTGCTATTGTATAAACAACTTATAAGATTTCTGATTATAAATTCTCTATACATTTGGAAAGGGATATGTTATGTATAATGAATTGAGTTGGAATTTGATTAGTGATATTGTGCATGATTATATTAATTCCTAGTAGGTGATCGGAGAACTCTCAGCATTACATCTATATGTGGGATATGTTTGGGACATATGTTATATTTTTTGGGTGTTGGATGTAACTATATAACAAGACATGATATCTCAACATTACATCAACCATTTTTGTGTGTTTGAAGAATAAATTTCTCATAGGTTTTAGAAAATAAGTATGTAGATGTTTGATTAAGTAGACGACATCACGCAGGGATTACACATTGTGTAACTATATGGAAAGGCGTGATATCTAGTTTAATAGTTTGTTTTATGGCATGAATGATAGATTCATGGCATGAATGTTTTCGGAGTTCAAAAAAGAAAATAATGCATTGATGCTATGCATTTTTTCGGTATAACTCAACCTTGAGGCATTACACAACGTTAAAGGGGTTACACAAGTTTTAATTCCTTGATGGTATATGTTTTATGGGTTTTCCAACATGTCATTTTTTCAAAACCTCTAGTAGCAACAGAACTCCCTCAACCTTAGGCAACCCGATGACCCACCTTCTTTGTTTTGGGGATTCCTTATTCAATGGGAGATCCATGTCTCCCACCTCCAATCCTTATACATTCATCTTCTATATAAGGTATGATATTCCTCCATTCATGAGTTTTCTTTTATCCATTTCCTCCTTTTTCAATTTTCCATGCAATTTTTCATGATATCCATGTTTCTAGTACTATTTTATGGGATGTTGGTTGGTGCGTTTGTGTCATGGAATCCTTTAGTGGATGCATTCGTTATAGGAGAGGTGATCATGATCTATTTCACTGATCTATTTTTTCAAGAAAATCAATTTTCTTTTGAGGTAGTGGATTCTCTACCACTCTATTTATATACATACAATTATAGAGTTATCATGATATAACCCATTGTAAAATAATTAAATTTATCTAATTAAATATATGAACAATATTAAGGAATTAGAATCAATCATATGTTGTTTTTTTATACTGGGATAATAGTTTTCCACTTTATTTAAATGATTGTATGATATATATGAATTTCTTGTTTTAGAATGATTTTTTAATGGAAATTGGTAATGAATGTAAATATAGAATTAATTTTTCAATTTATTGGTTAATTTTATATGGGCATGTTTAATGAATATGGTTGTTGTTTTTATAATTTCATATTAATCAAATTTATGAAAGTAACATTATTTATTAGAGTTGGATGATGTACCTGAGACATGATGATACTTGTGGATAAAAGTATTAAAGTCATGTTAAATTAATTTTTGAATTAATTGGCTGATCTCTTGTGATATCTTGTTTTTTAGGTTGACTCTCATTGAATCTTGTTAATAATGAATCAGTTAATTCAAAATTCAATAAGAGCTAACAATGTTTTAAAAAAAATTCCTTATAGGGACTGAGTTTTCAACTTTCATGTAAAGGTTGGTTTCCATATGATTTGGATCCATGGTATCTCATTTTGTATGAAGGATAAATTCCTTGTTTACGGTTGAGATCACATTTCTAGGTTTATTCAATATTCATGTTTTGTATTATAGATACGAAACATTTGGTTGTGGGGGGAGGGAGGACCAGATGTGATTTGAGACTAGATGGCTGATCTTGGAGGGATATTGAGGTATGTAGTGCATTGAGGTGCAGATGTTGTGGCATCAGTTGATTCCGAGACTAGTGAGATGCATCAGTTTATGGACATGTGTGTGAGGGAGGACACTGGAGATTATAGAAGATGTTTAATATGGGAATACCTATTTAGATGTAAGTGGGTACTGGTTGAATATATTATTTATTTATCATCTTTATTTTCCCAGCGACTTGTGTTAGATGGTGTTTCCTATGATCTCTCTACAAGAGGAGAAGACATATGGGTTATTCCATGTGCTTTCCGTTTTTTCTTCTATTGGATGGATTTGTCTATGCTCTTTCTATAAGAAGAAGAGACTTGACGGGTAGTTCACCAACTAACTTTGTTGATCACATATTTCTTGGTAGAGTATAGTGTTTTCTTATAATACCTAGATGTATTGAATGTGGATATTTTTTTGACTAAATGAATAAATAATTGTTTAAACCATGGGTATTAGATCATGTAGGGATTCAATGTTGAGGTTCTATTTCTTAGAATTCATGGCCTCATTTTCGTTATGCTTGGAGGGAATGTTACTTTGTTGAAATTCTAATTAAATGTAATGTGGAATTTGATAATAGTTACTTATTGTTTAAATAACTAAGTAATGTAATGTGAAATTTTTTAAAATGGATAAATTAAAAAAAAATATTATTAAATAGTAGTGTGCCTATAGTATACCTAATGTTAAATGTAGGATTTAGTAGTCTGAGAGACATTAGATATAGTTGATTATAAGACTAGGTTATGCCTATAGTGTGGTTTTGAGCAATATTATATCATGTACATTTTGTGTTTCTATACACTTCCCCCACCATCTTGGTCAGGGATACTGACACCCTAGGGATTTTGATCTATTGGGGTGGTGTTTTCCCCTAATATTTTTTTGGAATCATGGATGGATTACTACACTCTTTGGGTCCGGTATATTCTTTAGGTAGTTACATTTTTTGGTATGAAAAAAAATTAGTTTTCCCCATTTCTGTGTGTGGAGGGATGTAATGGATTGTGGTTATTTCAATCACATATATATTCAAGATATAGTTTATTACGGACTATTATAGGTATGATGTATATAAGCAATGTTGGATTGAGGATCCTTACTCGGTGTATTGGTTGTAATGGTTTGAATTATAATAATCAATGTGTGATACACATTATGTGAGTTGTGGTGGCTTCCAGAAACTACATAGATAACTTTTTTATTTTTATGTGGTATTGTAATGAATTAGATTCATATTGACAGATGAGTTTTGTGTTGTGGTGCTTCGCCCTTCTGTCTACGAGCAAGCATTTTTTGAAGGAAATACTCAGGATGTGGGACTTTGAGAAAAACTAGAAAACCAGTGGGAAGGGTAGCTGCATACCCATAATATTATTGATTAAATTATATAATAGTTTAGGATATACAATGTGATATTATCCCTGGTGGTTTTGGGAACATTGTATACCTATTTAGGGGACAAGTTACATTCAACTATTGTTCAATGTGCTTTAGTAAGCTTTCTTACCTTTTTCCCAAGTGGCTTCTGAGAGGATCCAACTGAGAATAATTTTATATGAAACCTATATTATATAAAAAAAATTTCACGTCATATAGTGAATATTATTTATCGGGATGTTTTCTTCTATTTTAGGGGTTTTTAGGAGCTGTTTGGGCTTAGTTGTCACTACCGTTTTCATTATTTTGGTACATGCAGTTTCCCATTCATTTATAGTAAATATTTTATGACATTGAATATGTTTACATAGTATTTATTTTATAATTTAGTATAAGAATTATTTTTTTGGGGTCTATCTTATCTCTCATTTCCTCATGTTTTCTCTTAGAGGGTAATGCTACCCATTTGTATGTTTTTTATACCCCCATTGCTTCTCGCCAACACGGTGCCTACAAGAGGCAGGACATGGGGGGGTCATTATCTCTATTCACACCTTTTCATCATAGAAGGTATACACTTTGCGAGGAGGTGGTTGTTACCTTTAAATTGGATATTTTGAATAATCATAATGTATACTCCAAATATGGTTCATCGTTATAAATAAATCAAAATCAAGAGAATAAGAAACATGTTCTAGGAAAATTATAATTCATTGATCATAAATTGAATGGAAAATTAACAAGATTCATTTTTTGGGTAATGGTATTTACCTCTGATATGTTTTTGTAATCCATAGCATAGAATATAGAAAACATATCTATAATAACATCACAAATAATGAATATATATTTGTAGTATAATTTTTTATTGATACATTTTTATCTGAATGAAATTTTTACTTGTGGGGGGTGTTACACCACGAAATATGTTATATAATCATATATCTTATCCAAAAAACATATTTAAAAGGAATTAATAAAAAAATTAATAATAGAATGGTAATAGATGAAATAATTTATTCACAACGTTGGTATAATTAGTATATGTATCAAAGGAATGGTGCACCACACACTATTGGTTGTATTCAAGAATTATTCATCATGGATAGAACAAATAAATTATATAGAAAATATAATAAATATGAAATTATTGAATAATAAGATGATAAAAAAATTTAGAAACACGTAATGGGTAGGAAATTATAAGATTGTCTTTGTAACACTTGTAAAATTTTACAAATGATTACTTATATTTTATTTGAATGTAATACATTAAAATAATATATAAAAATTTAATATGAAAGTCAAACCAAAATTAGATTGTAGAAAAGAAAATTATACAATTATTTGTAGATTACACAATTATCGTATTCCCTAATCAACATCATAGTTATAATATAAAGGGAAAAAATGAATCATAATACTAACCGCCAAATGAAAATGATAAATGAATTATAAATAAAAATTATTACTAAATGGTAAAGATAACATTAATTTATTGGATGAATGATTAAATATTTATACTATATTATGAATACATTGAATTATAGTTAGTTTGAATCAAAATAATTGATAATTTACATTAAATAATGACGATGGTATTAGTTTATATTATGGGTAGAAATGACCTAGAATTATAGTTGAAGGGAGGAATCATTGCACATCCAGTATGAAAAACCTCTATAATGTTCAGTAATCTATGATTTTTAAAGAAATACCATGTAACAACTCTAACCCTAATAGTTGATATCCAGTTTTTACCTTAAATCATTGGATCAACATATAAGTGATCCCATCTCGAGGGCTCAAACAATTTAGTTGTCTTGTAATAATACATTAATAATAAATCACATATTAATTTCTAAAACATAAAATAAAAATAAAATATGTTCATTGATAATATTAATATATATTTTTTAATTTAAATTTATATTAGTCATTTTATAATATTTATATTCATATGTAATTGAGAGAAACTGATAACATGATCTATGGAGCATAGAAATTAATGTTCATATTGTGGAAGCTACTATTGAATAAATATGTAATGAATAATATAATATGAAAAAATGATTTTAAAATAAATCAATATAAATAATAAATTTTTCATAAGACATATATATGGATATCATAAGTACTCAAATAACACAATGAATATAAATAAATGATTTCATTATGATGGAATTATAAATTATAGACACTATAAACAAAGCATTGAGGTAGTGTTCCAAGAAATCAGACACCAATGGGTAAGGAGTATTCTAATTACCAAATATGTCCTTTCTCATGGTATGTACTTATGCATCAAGTGGATAATATGGACCACACTATATATTTAATATTTTCAATTAAATAATCATTTTTAAGAGGTAATAATCATTACAATACATAATTATAATAAATAACTTTATTTGAAATATATGGTACAAAATTCCAATATTTTTCCCAACATAAAAAATAAAATTTCATGATCATAATACATTAAAAGTGAAATGGTGGAATTTTTCATTGGTTTACATCCACAGTAAACAATATATTTAGAGGAAGTTATCACATATAATAATTAATTAAGATATCACTTTATCTTTTCATAAGGAAAATACTATTTTCATTTTATAAAATCACTTAAATAAAGAAATTTTTTTGAATAATTATATTAAAATATTTCTTCTAAAATAATCATGGAATAATGTAATGTAATATTTCATGAATTTTTTTTTCAGGATGACAGGAAGGGGAAGTCAAGTCATATATGTTTTAAAAATGTTTCATTTTACCACTATATAGAAAGTTAATATGTGCCATATGAAAAATGTTAAAATGATTCCTTTTGTAAATAATTATATATATATGTATATTTAAATATAGTTAAAAATTAATTTACAAATAAATTTAATATAAATAAAAAAATAAAATCTTTGTTTTTAAATAATATGTAGTTGGAAGAAAAAAATTGACCAAAGTTAATATAAAGTCGAATTATGTAGAAAAATGTTTTCTCAATCGGAATAAGTTCTAAATTCAAAAACATGAACTTAAAACATGTAAACCACATATTTTACAAAATAAGAATAAAATATACGGTTTTAAAAATATTTATGGATTACAATCTCCATAAAATGAAATTTAGACAAAAATATCTTGATTATAAATGAGATTATATAATTGTCCCTATCCACATTAGTAACTTATGAATCATAAACCATTGTGAGAAATAACATAAATTTATAAATTAAATATATTTAATATACATATATAGTTGATATAAAAGTTAATTGGGGTGGTATAAATACTATAGAAAAGAATCAATTTCCTAATAAGGAATATTTCTTGTGTGGAAAAAAGTCGAGATGAGATACTTTTATAATGATTTTTCATTGATGTGATAAATAATCAATGAAGTGATTTTTTTTGTAAAAAATGTTAACTCACATAAAACATATTTATATACATTATAAAATAATGGAAAATAATATTACAATTGTAATCATTGAATAATAATTAAAATGAATATGTAATATAAAATAGTGACAGAAAGTCTTGTTAGTAAAACCATTACCACAAGTCCACACAATCTATGTGTATCCTGAAACACATGTGTAATAGATAAAATAAATAATTAATTTTTTTACCTCATTTTCTAGGATTATTAATTATTTAATAAAACATTTATTCCAATAAAAATATTTAATTTCAAATTTACTAAAGACCACCTTAGGTGTTTTGGTGAAGTATTATTCCAAATATAAAAATTATATTTCTTGGTAGACCATAGTGAAGTGGGTCGTTTTTCCATATTCTAAAGATTACAAATCATGATATTTTATTTCATTTTTATCCATAAAATACACTATTAGTTTCATCGATGATATGTTGTCAGAATGAAATTCATCATCTCTTGATTCGGTAAACAACACATATACCTGAGAAATATTTTTAAAATTAACTTGTTATAAACTGATAGAATAAATATAAAATATTATTTCAATAGTCATAATCAAATTTTTAAAATCATTTTTTCTTACTATGTCCATATATTTAACAAAACATGATAGTCAGGATTGAAAACCATAATGCATCTATATGTGGAGATGATAACTCACGCATTTTCAAGTGTAATGATTTTATTTTCAATGATTTAAATGGATAGAAGATATATGATATTTTTTTCTATTATCATTATTATGTCATTAAAATTTGAACAACCAAATATAGATTCCCTCACAAAATAGTAACTAACCAGAATAATCACATTCATGGTTATAATTCCTAATCCCTAGGGGTTTTTGACTAGCACCCATGCATCAACAAAAAATTTATGGAATGATTTATCCAAACCTGAAGTAGAAATAATGTAATATATATATAATATTGGAATAAATAGAAGAATGGTAAATCAAGAAATTTAGTTCTTAATAGGAAGGATGTATCTAAAATGATACCAATAAAAAGATTCTTAACAATATCCAATGTTCAAGTCTAGAATCAAATTATATTTATAATATAAATTGTTAATTTATATTATTTCACTGGAAAACTCCCACTATCACAAAACCAACTACCCATAAAATTTAATTGACTCCTCACCATATCACCAATGTACCATTTAATTCCCTACACCAAAATACATAAAAGTTTTTATGCACATCTGAATTGGGGAATGAAGTATGATATAAAAATTCATATTAGTACCACAAATAGGTGTTTTGTTCCATGTCTCAATAAAATATCCAAACACAGTCAACATGATTTAGAAAAAGGGTTGATAATTAATTAAATTGGGATTAAATTATAGGTATGGTAAATTATTTCCCCCTTTATTCAAGTATTTCTAATGTTAAGGGTTAATTTTTTGAAATCATATCACATATCTTAAAATAATCATTTACTATATCACATGTCATATCAATTCTTATGCTTACTAAAATCATGCCATGGATCATAACAAGTAAGGATAGAAAGAATACTCATACATAAACATATTAAATCATGTGTATCCAAACTATTGATATATGAATTGAATCTCTAGAGAATAATACAACCCTATAATTTGAAACTCAAGAATCTTATTCCAATTCTCTAGACTAATAGATCTATGCCGCGGAGAACATCACATTATTGGACCCACCAATTGTATCAGTAGATGATTTATATTACTTCACCATCCAATTACGTACTTGAGGCTTCACATATAAGAAATTTTCTAATCCAACTCACTACAAAAAATTCACGAAAACCATATTATAAAACCCTTACACAATTCATTGAAAAAAATACATTTATTAAAACAATTGGATCAGAAAATTTCTTAATATACCCATTTCAACAAACATAGTTCCATCTTTTTAATTCACCAATAAAAATTAATAAATCCTGAGAAACTGAATGATTTCATCATAAGCGAGAGACAGAACCAAAAAAAAAGAAACTCATGACACATAGGACCTTAATAGGATCAACCAATATGTAAAAACACATTTTAAAAAATGATTCACTATAATTAATAATTAAATAAAAATAAGTGTACCATTAAAATTTGTTGTCGGATATGATGAAACAACATATAATTCATAAAACAATAATTTCACACCAAAACCATAAAAATGTAACCCTCTAAAAAATACAAATAAAATAAACATACAATGCATCAAGACTAATTAACATTACAATAATAGTAGAACAAATATTGTAGTGAAATAGTACTATTAGAAGAAGCATTAATGATGAAAATTAATGATCACATAACTATAAAGACATATTACAATAAAAAAATTAGTTATGGAAATAAATGATTTTAATTTGATGAGATCCCCCAAATCACATTGGAGATGACCTGATCCTCATAAGAGAATCATTCATGCTGAATGAAAAGAAAATAATAAATGTATTATGGTTAAATATGTTTTACCTAAACCAATAATAACATGTAACAATTTCACAATGTGAATTTAATTATTTTTAGGTTGCCTTCAAAATAATTTCTCCCAATGTTTGAAAAACAGAAATAAACTTTTTGTAGACATGATCTGGTTTCATATTGTTTAAATATTGAACTTTTTATAGTAGTTTAGGA
The DNA here is from genome assembly GCA_963277665.1 of Viscum album. NCBI lineage: Eukaryota > Viridiplantae > Streptophyta > Magnoliopsida > Santalales > Viscaceae > Viscum > Viscum album. Next base: position 1,386,067,266 of record OY728126.1, on the reverse strand, counting down.
CATAAAGCTGCTGATGGATTGACATTATGTAATGTGACATCTCATATTTGGATTCCACATAGAGGTTCCCAAATCAACGTGGGACCCATGGACTCATGTACATATCCAATAATTCAAGGGGCTACTAACAAGAAGCAGGGGCCTAAGGTTTGTCCATGAGGATTCTATGCCCTAATTAAAAAAGTATAGCATTAATGATAAATAGCATGATATAGAAAAGCTTATGTAATATTGAATATATAGATGATCGAATGAAATTATGTAGGATTAATAAAAAATATATGTACCATAAAATCAAATAAAAAAAATTTATGGTACATTTCAAGTCTCCATAATTTAGGAAATCAAGGATACAAGGAAGAATTCATAACATTTGATACAAAATTAAAGTAAAGGAATCCCAAATAGAGGGATTCATTCATTTTTATATAGGGGGATTCATCCATTTTTAAATTTTCTAACATTTGTATATAAATTTTTAACATTTCCATACATATAGTATTACTGGATACTGATGGTGGAAATGATCAATTGTGAGATAAATATCACTAGTTCACTAATAATAGCATCAATAGAATCCAGTATGGGTAATATAAACTACATATGTTTTCTGTTATGAATATATAAAAGAATCGTAGTACAATAGTGTAAATACCCAAATACATTATTTAGCCTCAGTTGGTGTGTAAAAAATAATGCATTTCATTTATTAAATATGATCCAGTTTACATTTTATGTCACGTGAGTTATAAAAATCACTGGCATCCATACATGAAAATAGTAGTATATGATCCAATTATTAACTAGTAATTTATAATGATAATATTAAACTGGATCAATGCTAATGACCAAGGAATCAATTACCTTAAAGGTTAATCAAATTCAGGTAACAACAATAGAGTGGTTGATAGGGTAATAGGGTAATCCAAGTGGAATCACCCATTCCATTCCACAATATTGTTTTTAACTAATTCCAAATAATTCATCAATGGTAAAATGTGATATGAAATGGCTAGTCCAAATGGTGGATCTATAGTGCATTATGTCCTTAGAAATCATTCAATATCAACGTAGTGTATATATTGAATCTTATTAAAAAAAGTATTAATCAAAAAAATTCATACTAATTATCTACATGAATAAAAATATATGGTTCAAAGGAGGTTGTGACCCTTGGAATCCAACATCACTGAATTGAATTGGATTCCACGATTGATGAATGCATTCTATACGGAATCTATATCTAGATCGACTCTAACAACTTCAATTATAATGATTATGTACATTTTTATTAAACACCATATAATCAAATAATTTAATGAATAAATACATTAAATAATAATGACAATTTATAAGTCATTTGGATAAATTAGTTTCCTCTATTTAGTGTGACAAGGATTAACTAGTCATGTAAAAAAATTAATTTTTGTCATTATTAATTAATGAGGTTCACTCTACATTCATCCATTAGACATGGAATGGTGTTCAATGGATGCTAAAAAAATACAATTTCAATTAATTATGTAATCTAATATACATAGATATACTTTCTAATTCTATTTATGATTTATTTATCATATTGAAGAGATTACCTTATGAGCTAATGTTATATGAATATTCATGAAAGAAATTAACAACCCATTGATTTATGTAGACAATTAACTTTATCAAGGTCATTCCAAGTCAAACCTAAATGGTGGCATATATAGTATAAAGAAGATACTAAATATATAATTATGGAAAACAACCTACTTGTAGTTTTCTATGTTTGGGACACAACCTCTAATGATTGATTACATTTATGTCATGAGTATTAGAATATGATTATTGCAACTATAAAAAGGCATAATACTTAATTAGGCCATTCCTAATGAAATAGACATGCACACACCAGAATTTAAAAATTCATGATTCCTAATGGATGAGTTACATTCAGCCAATATAAGGCTCATATAACTCTTCATGCCCAATATCATCCTTTTATTTTTCATGTATTAGAAGAGATATAATGAATATATTAATTCCTTTATAATGGGGTATATTAACCTTCATTTTAATTAAGAAGTCAATATAATGAATAATGATGAATGGAATAAAGGGATTTAAGATCTTACCGATGCTTATCCAATGAGATGAATGGATTGTTGATTATAATACAAATAAATGAACGAGACTAAATAAAATACAAGAGGGGTTTTATATCCCAAATGATAGAATATCCCACTACTATTAGTTGAAATGGATGAGAAAAAAATGTCCACATTTAAAAATTTCATTTATGGGAATTACAATAGTTTCTTAAAAAAATGTGGGTTGCACGAGTTGACCACACAGTTGGCCAAACAGTGTGCCCAGAAAGAACTATATTATCTTTATAAGGGATTTATACATATTTAGGATCCATAGTTAGGGAAACCAAGAACCATCAATGAAAAAATCATTTTTATAATGTCTGTAGTGTTTTTTGAATTTGTGTGTGGCCCATGGAAGTTATTTATGGAAGATCATCCACCCTATACCAGCACATTTTCTATCCATGTAAAGTTATTAGTAACCATGATTCATGGATCACAATTTTTATATCAAATAGTGTGTCATGTCCATTTTCTCCACAAAAATTCCATCATTGCACTGAAGCGGTCCTCTAGACCCCCAAGAACTCTTTAAACTATTTAAGAATCCTTGTTATGTATATAATAATGAATTAAATCCAATTTAAAGGGGTCCTTATGTGACGTATTATTTGGGTTCTAATAGTGCTCGAACTTAAGTGAACTCATCCAGAGGATCACTTTCCATAGGCCGCCAAATACCGTTTGAGGACATATCTTTCCCTTGGGGACGCACATAAACCTCCCAATATTTTGTCTAATCATGTAAACACCCCTACTAATTTTACACCCATACAAGATGGATTTACTTCCCCCATAATGACATCATGCTCTGGTTGATGATGCTAATAGGATACTTCTCTGAAAAAAGATTGAATCCTAACTTAACATCATCAATATCAAATGTATGGGATGTGTCAATATTCTAATGGTGAACCATTGTGACATGAAATATAATGTTCATGGAATTATTCTTATTAAGTAATAACAATTGTGTGGCTATCATCACACCTCTTTCCAAAATCTAAAACAGGCCTATATAAATAAATGATAACTTCAATTGAATCATTATCTATCTATTCTGTTGCCTTGTTCACACATGAATGAAAACATGATCCCCAAACTAGAACTCTAAAGGTATTTGTTGAAGATCAACAAAGGATTCGCATCTACCCAAAGAATTATACATATACCTCATGACCATGTGGACTGTCATTGATGTATCTTGAATGAGATAACGACTTATTAGCTCTAATAATCTAACAGTAGATAGCATAATGAAGAATGAAATGACCAACCATATATGTCCTCATAAGGATCAATCTAAATTATTCTTGGAAGCCATTATTATATTGAAACTCAAAAGAGGGATTCTCTTCTCCCATGAACTAAATAATTGAAGGAATCATGACCGAATATTGTCCTTTAAAACCTCGATCTTCTTATCTAATTAAGAATCAGCCTGAGGGTGAAAGATTGTGGTCAGAATAACATGTATACCCAGAGAATATTGTAACCCCTTACAGAACCATAACATGAAACGGGAATCCCTATAGTAATCGACCGTATGAGGTACCCCATGTAGTTGGATTATCTCACTAAAATTCAATATTCCAACTTATTACTAAGAATGTTTCCAAAATAGGATGGAAGTGTGAACTCTTTGTTAGTATATTCATTAATATCAGTATAATTTCAATCTCTATTTGACCTCCGTAAACTGACTACATATTATGTGGAATCAAATTCTCATTTTCATTATAGAAATAAAATCTGTTGTTACAAGCCTTCATGATATCGGTTCCCCTCATTCAGTTGTTGTCAAGTAAAACACCTGGTGATAAAACCTATTATCTAATGTTTCATCCTCGGACACAAATACTAGAATCGAATATCTCAATACATATAGGATATACATGGTTTAACATTCCAATGAGTATCATGGGACTTTCAAATTAGTTCCTCTGTCATATAAATAGTACATAAGAGAATCCCATGTATATGCATGATTCCATCTCTTCCCACAGGCCATTCTGAGGGTAGGTTATCTCTTAAAATCATTTAATGGAGAGCCATACATTCAGTATATGAAAATTTTATGTTCTTCACCTTCTCTAGGAAGAATTATTTAACTTCAAGGATAATAGGTAGGATGTATCTTGACTAGCATGAAACATTATATGTATCTCATAAAACAGGGTCATCAATTTCCATTCACCACTAGATTCCCATATGGAATGTCCTTGGTTTCCTACTCCGCAGATATGCTACCACATTTCCCCTTCTAGGTGTATAGGCAAGATCCAAATCAATATATTGATGGTATTTGATATTTATTTTCAATTCAGGATTCAATTCATTCTGATTAATAATGTATTTTATGATCCCGTGTTCAGCATACCCTGCAAAGAAGTCACCCAATAGAGTTTTCCCCAATAATGTAAGAAATGGAAAGCTACAGCTAGCTCATGGTCATGTGTCGAGTAGAATATTTCATGATGCCTCAATTTTCATGACTTGTACATAAGTAATCTATCATCCTATAACATCATTTCTCTTTTTCGAAGGCTTAAGTCATCACAGAACATTGTATAATGTCATATATGATCTAGATGATTTTGAATAGGTGTCAAGACTAGCCTCTCATTCATCTCCAAAAATGATTTGTCACACTATTTTGACCATAGGAACATAAAACCCTTATTTGAAAAATTGAAATGAGGTAAAAAAATCTTGGCCATATTAAATGAATTTAATAACAAAACATTTCCAAGAATGTGTGTATGTCAATCAAATTCATTGGATTCTCTTGAGAAACCATAGCACTCACCTTCTAGGGGTCATTATAGAAAACTTATTCTGATATGAATGGCCCAAAAAGCTAGAATTGTTATCCTATATATGGAATAAAAAAATATTACACAAATTAGATTATATCTCAGTGTACTCAGAATGAAATATATTTGCTTAGCATGATCACTAGGAGTGCAAGAATAAACTATGACTTCAAAAAAATACCTTGGAAAAAGAATCCTGATAGGGGTGGAACACCCTAATCATAAAATCTATAAATACAGAAAGAAAATTTGTAATAGTTAATGAGATAACGAGAAACTCATATAAACCATAAATTCATTGAAAATTTGTATGACATATATCAAAAGGTCTAACATGAATGTAATGATAGCCTTACTATGGATAAAATTTAGATAATAATGTTTCTCCTTAGATCTTGTTAAAGATATCTTCTATACATGGTATTGGAACTGAGTTCATGATTATAAGCTGGTTCAACCATATTTAATCCATGAATTAGAAAGGGTTCATGTCTACCTTCTTGATGAAAAGAATGGGTGAACCCCAAGGGGATGTTTTTGGAGGTATATATCCAGTGGTCTCTAAATTCTGATATTGCCTCTGCAACTCCTAGATTTCCATATGTGACATCTAGTATGGATTAATACACACCGAAACTTCTCAAGTAATTATTTCAATTATAAACACTACATGTCACTCTGGAGGAAATATAGAAAAAATATCAAGTAAATGTCCCTGAAATGATATAATTCCATAATCAATTCGTGATTTTTACACCATGATACACCTTCATGAGATTAGAAATCTGGATAGTCAATAAAATTGTCTAATGATGGCTTGGTAGAACACTACTATCATGGACATCCCAAAAATCCTTATATGGATGAACCATGCCTTCTAGTAGTAAAAAAGATACCTTGTAGTGAAGGAAGTCAATAAACCCATTAGGTATTACCAAATAATACATCCCAACAATGACATTGAATCTAATAATCACAAGAATAATGTGTCCCCACATGAAATTGAAACATTTTACCTTAAGGGGATAGTCCCATAATTTTCATATTCCAACAATCTATACTCTCAATGGTGTATCCAGGGACATTTACACTCACTGATCTTGTATTTACAACCTGATGATTTCCACATTAGGTAAGGAAATGATAAATTTTTAAGCACCAATATCAAATAAATAATATACTATACTAGAATATTCCAGAATTTTTCATCGAACTATAGATGGTTCTGCACTCTAATCCTCAGGAATAATTTATACTCAATGTATCTACCCATGTTGATGCTCATATGCTAAAACTAGACTACCCCGATCATGACCACTATACTGGAAAAATATATAATTAAATGTCAAAATACTTTTTCCATGACATTCTACTCATCCATTCCCACCAGTGATACTATATTTCCCCTCCTATTGTGGAAAAAGAGTACCATTCCCATATGATGGGCCCATCGTGGATCCTATTACAATGGATGCTAATGGAACGGTCTGGTAGAATCATGGAGGGATTCCTATATGGCCTCAATCCCAGCACACTATGTGGTTGATATCACACATATGTTATAGATATACCTCCCATCTAAAATGGTGTAGTGAAATGAAGCTACCAATGTGGTTCGTCTGACTGCCACTCATCTCACATGAAAACACAACAGATTTCTTTCTGCTACTGGATGAACAATTTGTATATAATGAAATTGATCCTCTATACCATGTACATTCACAGTCTATTAGGTTGTTCTTAATGATAAGTTCAATATTGAAGATTTAATACGAATTAGTTTGGAGAAATACATTCACTAGAATATGGATGGCATACTAGAGCCCATCCTTGAAGAATCATACACGTGATGGCTAATAAAAAACCATAATCAGTCGGTAGAACACTATGATAGTAAAAATTTATGGATATTCAATAAATGACATAGAATAAATCATGATAATTTATAAATATCTGGCTCAATCAACTATCATTGTATAAGGAATGATGTTTTCATATAAACCAGTCTGGAAGTTTACCCATAGAATTCCATGATGGGGATAGTCATGGGTTATCACGACCAACAATTTCATATCAATATCACATAGAATATGTGTATCAATGTTGAATCTCTAATCCATAGGCACCAGATAATTATCAATGATAGTTAAGGTGTCATATAGCCTTGACATAGTAGCCTATGGACTTCCATCCCATAAAAGTGTGGGATGGAACTGCAGCTCGAAATCAAGGGTTAGATCATCCATTTATGAAATTGGTTAGTGAGTACCTTAAATTAATATCATATGACATTAGAAACATTGATTATGATGAGTGTTTGATCGAAGATCTCTCAAAATTGGTGCTTCCACAAGTGACACTGTAATGACCCAAAGTTTCATTAATGGAAATCCCACTTGATCTAATTAATTGCCTCTTTATATAAAATTTTAATATAAAATGTCAACATATTTGGATTTAAGTTAATAATTTTGACCGTTTCTAATATAGTCGTTGAATAGTGATCACATGATTAGTATAAATATAGGGCTTAAACAAATCCAATTTACTCAGAAGAAAAAAGTGATGTCCTCATCCAGAAGAATTGGTCCCTACGAAGACTATTAGTCGGATCATGGAAAACAGGTGGCATCCTTGGATTTCTCTCTTGACCAAGCCCAAGCTAGATTTATCATGTCAAACTCGAATGGGACCTTATACAAAAAAAATGTGTAAGTTGATATAGATTACCACTCGAGTGATTTTATCCGAGCCACCCCAAGAGTCTGTCACCATCGCATACCTTACCTTTAGGTCTTATGCAGCTGTTTTAAGGGGTTATGTAACAAATCTCTAGTACTATGTTCATGTATATTGTTTTTTGTATATAATAATTAATATACCTTCTTGTCATTATTGACACTTTGTAAATAGTTATTTTAAAGCACAAATATTATATTTTACTTAATTTTCAGATAAGAAATCTATTTTGATGAATTAATGGATTATTAAAATAAATAATAGTTTAATAAAATATTATTATTATTATTAAAATAATTTTTATTAAATATAAATGATCTTATAATTTTATGAATGCAATTGTGATTTTTATTAAGGTTTGAAAGCCATTTTTGTCAAACCTCGTGAATTTTTGATAAATGTCAGTTTTTATTTTAAAAGTGAAAATTAAAATATTTAGAAAATTATTTAGATAAAGTAAGTGTTATTTATGAAATCAGGATGTCGAAATTATCCAATGGTGAATTTTTCATAATTTTCTGAGAGAGTCAAATTTTTGGGTAAAAATTAAATACCGTTTAAATATATAATGTTTTATATGCCATCATAATGACCCAATAGTGATGTAATAAAATACTATAAGCATTATGTTCGGCCAATATATGTTTTACCATTAAAATAATGCGATTTTTGGTTTTTTTTACTTAATTTAAAAATCATTAATGGACCCCTCAAGACTTATAAAACATGTTGTCTTTTTAACTTATTTTCTATGGGAGTGTGACTCACCTCCACATAAGGAACCACATTATTTTATGAAGTTCGGACTTTGTCCTTATAAAATATAGTTTTTCTTCTTCCCTCTTCCAAAAACCATGCGCAAAAACCATGAGCTGATTTGTGGTTTGGATTAGTTTAATGTATGGGGCCCCCAACCTAAATAATAAATAACTCACTCACCTTTCCTATATAAACTCACCCACGCTCCCACTTCCTCCTCACTCAAAGCCTTTAGAGTTCTTCCATCCTCTGCCCTACTCTCTCTAGAATCTTCCCAAGGTTCCCCAAGCTCCCAATAATCCTCTCTCAAGCCTTTCTCAAGCCTTTGGAAGCACACTTCCAAGTAATGGTTTTTCTTCCTTTTACTTTTTCTTCAAATTTTCATAATATTGTTATACCCTTTTAATTTCAATTATAAATGCTGGGGTATGGATTCACACCTCCCCCATACTTCCCTTTTATTTTTTTAATGATTGGATACGCCTTTCTCTCTCATTAAAAGCCTCACTTGTACACTCGTTACTATATAGAAATTCTGAAAGGAACTTCTCTCTTCTCATTTACATTAGAGAAATACTTTTGTATCATGAATCTAAATTCTATTAGAGTTTTTGGGACATGTATCTATATGACCCCCTTACTATCCATTTCATGTATATGTGATGAGACACCCCTTTCACTCTCATCAACCATTTATTTGAATTCTTATATCACGATGTTATACTACCGAAATTGCACCAATTTTCTAAGCCAATGCCATTGTGTAGTGAATACCATGCCTATTTTTCCATCAAGGGTATTCACCTTCATTATCATTTACTTATTAATTTTAATGTTTCATTCTACATTCCATTTTCGTGGAATAAATGATTATGTTTTATGAATCCATGTTTTATGATACATGTGGCACACTTATGCATGAAATGAAATGTTTAAGAAATGTGTGCCCTTATAGTGCTCCAATGCATTGGGTAAAGTATAGTATCATGATACGTCATGTGAAATGAGTTTTGAATCATGATAATTCAAGTGCAATGAGGGTTTTCTGATTCTTCATGTGCAATTATGATTTACTCATGCTTCATGTGAAATGGACCATGGCTCATTCTAATTCCATGTTAAGTGTTGTTTCCACATTTCCATGTTATGATTATCATGATTTATCATGCCTTTATGTCCATGTTTCTATTGTGATCTATTGATATTCCTATTGTCTAACATGTATTTTACTCCTCATTTATTCCATGTTTATTCCCTTACTGGGCTTTATAGCTCACCCTTTTCGTTTGCATTTCCTCGGGTTGTCTCATGCAATGCTAAGTACGAGGGAATGTAGTGGTCACGTAAAGGAAGTTTTCAATAAAGATGTTTTATTTCATGTTTTACGTTGTTATGTAGTGATCCTAATCCCCAAAGACACTAGACCACTCTATCTTCTAGGTTGTATCAAGTGAATAGTTTATGTAATAAATCATGTTTATGTTTATAATAAAAGCAAGGTTGTCATAGTTGGTATCAGAGGATTGATTTAGTTATTTTTGGGATTAGGATTAGAAAAAGCTAGTAATGACTTAGATATAAGACTAAGTACAATAAAATTGTCACTATGTTTTGTTGTGTATTGAGTAAGTGAGATTTCAAGCAAATACATCCCTGTCTAGATAAGAGTAGGTAGAAGCGGCTCTGGCATAGATGTACCCTAGGGGTAAAACCCGAAAACACCGCTTTGAGATAGACTCGAATGGGAACTGGTTCATGAAAACAGGCCTTACTACACTCTGGGTTACAACAATCCAAGTGGATATGGTTTAGTAAATTCAAAAGCTTAGTATAAACCCTTATTAATGGAAAAAACCTCTAAGAATATATGTTAGAAAGTAGATCACGAAAATCATAGATTGAAGCCTATAGATTCAAATGATAAGGAAATAAATTTTAATTTATAAGTCATCATATTTTGTCTTTGGATAACCCTTTATGTGTTACCCCTAACTTTCCTTTCATTCCAGATAATGACTGGGAATAGGAGGACTCGGGCTAACAAACGATGTGAATATTAGTGTGATGAATGTACTAATGAGATGCCCAATCCAATGGGAGCGGGAATCACGATCTTTGTCACGCTTCTCTCTCAGCTAACTCATGTTTTGAATAGAATCACAGGTCAAGAGGAACATTCAACCCCCCCCCCCCCCTAAGAAAGAAAAAGTCACTATCGAGAGCTTCATGAGACAAAGGACTCCTACTTTTAGTGGATCATTCGATCCCACGATTGCTGAACAATGGATCAACTCCATTGAAATGATCTTATCCATCCTTCAATGTTCCGAACAAGAGGAGGTTCTCCTGGAGGCTTATCGTATGGACGGTGAAGCTAATAAATGGTGGATGTTGATCAAAAATACTTATCCTGAGGAGGAGATCAAGGCGTTGGAATGGAAGGATTTCTAGAAGATGTTTTTCCATAAATATTTTCCTCACACACTCTGTCTTATGATTGAAAGGGACTTACTTTCCCCCAAGAAAAAGATGAAGAATCTGTTCGAGAGTACGAGGAAAACTTCACAAGGCTTGAATGATACGCTTCCGGCTTTGTCGTTACCCCCGAATTCAAATTTGACCGCTTCTTTGGTGGGTTGAGGCCAAACCTACGGAAAGTATCATCGATATGTGACTTTGACAGCTATGAGGAAATTGTCTGATGTTCCCTCAAGGTCGAAATGGAGATCGAGGAATCACATGGGTATCATGGGGACAAGAAGCGTAAGGTGGAATTCAATGTTGGCGGTCTGATGGATAAATCCAACAGTGCTAAGAAGATCCAGCACCCCACTTGCCAAAAGTTTGGAAAGAAGCACCCTAGAAATTGAATCAAGTGGATGAGGAAATGCTTTAGGTGTGGAAGTGAAGGGAACCTAGCTATTTAGTGTCAGCAAGAAAGACCCGCGGCTGCAGCAGAGGAGAGGAATGCTCTGTTCAAACATCAATGTGTTGTTCATTTCTATAACTACAAAGAACTGGGTCATTTCTCAAATCAGTTCCCTAATCCAAGGGTTTTTTGAGGCAACCAACAACTTCCAAGGCAACATGGAAGATATTTTTCCATCACTTGTGCCGAATTGAACACTGACAACGAAGTTGTGACATGTATGCTATTTATTCATTCATGAATAGAGAATGTAATTTTTGATTCAGGTTCGACACATTCATTTACATCTCGAAAGTTTAAAAGAACATTCCCTACACCACTACAAATCATGGATGTGAAGATATCGGTGATTACAGAAAATGGGGAAATCATTGCATCACATGAATATAAGCATTCCCCTATTATAATATTTGGATTGAATTTCCCGAAGAACGTCTTCATACTCCCTTTGGTGGAATTTGATGCAATTATTGGCATGTATTGGCTTTCCTTATATAGAGCCAACATAAATTGTCAGGAAAGGAAAATCACACTCCATATAGAGAATCGACCCCCGATTCATTACAAGTGTAAGGAGGAAGATTGATATCATTTAGATACATCATCTCAAGCATGGATATTACTGCCCAATGAGCACGCGTATCTGGCTCATATGAATGAGTCCACGAAAGAAACCATCCTTGAATAAATGCCAATTGTGAAGGAATTAACAGAAGTGTTTCCCGAGGATCTTCCTAGTCTTCCTCCTAGAATAGATGTTCAATCCTCAATTGAAATTATACCAGGGGCTCTTCCAATATCCAAGAGTCCATATCGAATGGCTTCCGTGGAGCTTGAAGAGCTGAAGAAACAACTACAGGAGAATCTAGATAAAGGGTTTATACTCCCAAGTGCTTCACTATGGAGTGCACTAGTCCTCTTCATCAAGAAGAAGGATGGGTCAATGCGCCTTTGCAACGATTATCGTTATCTCATCAAAATCACGATAAGGAACAAGTATCCTCTCCCCAGAATTGATGAGTTGTTCGATCAGCTGCGTGGAGCACAATACTTCTCCAAGGAGGACTTGCGGTCGGGATATTATCAAGTAAGGGTGAAAAAGGAAGATATCCCCAAGACTGGTTTTTGTATAAGACACAGGCACTATGAATTCATAGTAATTCCTTTTGGACTCACTAATGCTCCATAAATATTCATGTACTTGATGAATAGAGTCTTTAGAATGCACCTTGACAAATTGTTGGTAGTATTTATAGATGATATTCTAATATACTCTAAAACCAAGGAGGATCATGAGGAGAATTTAAAAACTGTACTAGAGACTTTGCGCATGGTGAAGCTCTATGAAAAGTGCAGTAAGATTGAGTTCTGGTTGAAGGAGGTCTCATTATTGGGCCATATAATCACAAGCAATGGGATATATGTGGATCCCTCCAAAACAGATGCAATTGATGGATAGTCGAGGCCAACATCAGTAACGGATTTTCATAGCTTCTTGGGGTTAGCTGGATATTATCGACAATTTGTACGAAATTTATCATGATTGTCTAACCCTCTTACCAAGCTAACTTGAAAGGGAGTAAAGTTTTCATGGGGGTGATGAATGAGAAGAAAGCTTAAAGGAGTTGAAAATGAGGCTTATCACTGAGCCCGTGTTCACTTTACCCACAAGTGGGGAACCTTTTGTGGTATTCAGTGATGCTTCGAAGAAGGGATCAGGTTGTGTGCTGATGCAGAATGATAAAGTGATATCCTTTGCCTCAAGGCCGTTGAAAATCCATGAGAGAAACTATCGAAATTTGATCTAGAGTTGGTGGTGGTGATATTTTCTTGAAATCTAGCGACATTATCTCTATGGGGAGAAATGTGAGATATATACTGACCACAAGAGTCTTAAATATATATTTACAGAGAAAGAGCTTAATATGTGCCAGAAAGTATGGATAGAGCTCATCAAGAATTATGAAAGTTCAATACATTACCACCCTGGGAATGTGAACAAGGTGGAAGATGCCCTAATTAGAATGGACTTAGAGATTCTATCAATGATGAGAATTGTGTAGGAACCAATCTTCTTAGACATGATGAAGATGGACATGGGAATCATAAAGGAGGGAACATCATCAATCCTTTCACAAATGACTGATCAACCATATCTTTTGGAAAAGCTAAAGGATTATCAAAAGGATGATGTGGGAATTCAGGAATAAGTAGATGCTATCAAAAATGGAAATCCTCAGAGTTTAATGTTAATTATGAAGTAATTGTGTGATTTGAGAAAAGACTATGTGTTCCATCGAGTCCAGAGCTGAAGAAGGAACATTTGGATGATGCACATAGTTAAAATTTATCTATTCACCTAGGGAGGACTAACATGTATCAAGATCTTCGAGAAAACATTTGGTGGGATAATACGAAGAAGGAGATCGTTGTATATACATCAAAGTTATTAGTGTGCCAGTAATTGATGGCAGAGAGGCAGAAGTCAAAGGGGATGATGCAACCATTTCCCATACTAGAATGGAAATGGGAGACCATCACCATAGGCCTTTTCACTAGACTTATGAGGACATCCAAAGGAATCAATGCAATCTGGGTTGTGGTGGATCATCTTACAATGACTGCACACTTCATTTCTATTAATGAGGATTTATTATTGGATCAACTGGCACGGATATATATCAGGGTAGTGGTAAGGTGTCATGGAGTACCACTACTTATTGTGTCTGACCGAGATCCAAGATTCACTTCTATGTTTTGGAAGATTCTTCAACATTCTTTGGATACTGAACTGAACTTCAGTACTGCCTATCATCCTCAAACTGAAGGCCAATCTGAGCGGACTATCCAAACACTTGAGGACATGTTTAGAGGGTGCTCAATGGAATTTGAAGGATGATGGTATCAACATCTTCCTTGGGTTGAGTTATCTTATAATAATATTTTCCACTCGAGCATCTAAATGTCACCATATGAAGTCCTTTATGAGAAAAGGTGCCGAACACAGGTGTGTTGGGATGAGGTCAGTGAACGTAAGCTGCTTGGACTGGAAATGGTCAAGGAAATGGTGGAGAAGGTGAAAATCATTCAGCCACATATCAAGGTAGCCCAGAGTCGACAGAAGTGTTATGTAGATAATCGTCGACGATACCTTGAGATTAAAGATGGAGACATGGTTTTTCTATGCATATCTCCGTGGAAGAAGGTCCTAGGGTTTGGAAATAAATGAATGTTAAGTCCAAGGTACATCAGCCCCTTCGAGATTCTTGATTGTGTCGGGGATGTGGCCTATCAACTGGCACTTACACCTACCATGGCCAATGTACATGATGTCTTTCATGTATCCCTCTTATGTAAGTACATACTGTAACCTTCACATGTACTCTCTTCTAAGGTGGTACTATTGGAGGATGATCATTCTTATCAGGAGTAACCAGTGAAGATCTTAGATCATAGAGAAAAAGTTCTATGAAATAAGACAATGCCTCTCATCAAGGTGTTGTGGTGAAACCACAAGTTTGAAGAAGAAACTTGGGAATCAGAGGAAATCGTGAAGCTGAGTTACCCACATCTATTTTAGTGAGGGGAAATGAAAATTTTGCGGACAAAATTTCTTAAGGAGGGAATATTGTAATGACCCAAAGTTTCATTAATGGAAATCCCACTTGATCTAATTATATGTCCCTTTATGTAAAATGTTTATATAAAATTTCAACTTGTATGGTTTTATGTTACGAATTTTGACCATTTCAAATATAGCCGTTTAACAGTGATCACATGATTAGTATAAATTTAGGGCTTTAAAAAAGTTAATTTACTCTGAAAAAATATGTGATGGCCTCATCTAGTAGAATTGATCCATATGAAGCCCATTTTTTGGGGTTCGAAAAATATGTGGCATCCTTGGGTTTCACTCTTGACCAATCCCAAGCTGAGCTTCATCATGTCATGATCAAACGAGACCGTCTATGGGAAAAGTGGAAGTTGATAGAGATTACCAATAGAGCGATGTTATCTGAGCCACCTCAAGAGTCTGTCACCATCGCACACCTTACCATTAGGTCTTATGCGGTTGTTTTAAGGGGTTATATAACAAATTTCTAGTACAATGTTCATGTATATTATTATTAGTATGTAATAATGAATATACCTTCTTGTCATTGTTGACACGTTGTAAATAGTTTTTTAAGCACAAATAGTATTTTTTTGTTAATATTTAGATAAGAAATCTATTTTGATGAATTAATGTATTTTTGAATTAAATAATATTTTAATAAATTATTATTATTATTATTAAATTAATTTTCATTAAATATAAATGATATTATAATTTTATGAATGCAATTGTAATTTTGTTAAGGTTTGAAATCCATTTTTGTCAAAACCCGTGAATTTTCGCTAATTGTCGGTTTTTATTTTAAAAGTGAAAATTAGCATATATAGAAAAAATTTTAGATAAAATAAATGTTCTTTCTAGAATCAGAATGTCGAAATTATCCAACGGTGAAATTTTCATAATTTTCTAAGACATTCAAATTCATGGGTAAAAATTAAATACGGTTTAAATATATAATGTGTTTTATGACATCATAATGACCCAATAGTGATGTAATAAAATACTATAAGATTTATGTTCGGCCAATATATGTTTTTCCATTAAAATAATTTGATTTTGGGTTTGTTTTACTTATTTTAAAAAGTATTAATGGACCCCTCAAGTCTTCTTAAACATCTTGTCTTTTAAAATTATTTTCCATGGGAGTGTGAATTACCTCCACATAAGCAACCCCATTATTTTAAGAAGTTCAGAATTTGGGATTATAAAATATTTTTTTCCTCTTACCTTTTCGAAAGACCATGGTCACAAACCATGATCTTATTTGTGGTTTGGATTATATTTATGTAAGTGGTACCAAACCTAAATTGTAAATAATTTACTCACCTATCCTATATAAACCATCCCAAGATCCCACTTCCTCCTCACTGAAATCCTTTGGAGTTCGTCCAACCTTTTCCCTACTCTCTCTATAATACTCCCAAGGTGCCACATGCTCTCAAGAAGCCTCTCTCAAGCCTCTCTCAATCCATTGGTATCACACTTCCAAGTAAGGGTTTTTCTTCCTTTCACTTTTTTGTCCAAAATTTTTAATATTTTTATGCCCTTTTAATTTCAATTATAAATGATAGGGTATGGTTTTTCACCTCCACTATACTTACCTATTATTGTTTTAATGATGGGATAACCCATTCTCTCTCATTAAATGCCTCCCCTATACACCTGTTACTATTCCGAAATTATGAAAGGAACTTCTTTCTCCTCATTTATATTCAAGCAATACTTTTGTATCATGAATATAAATTGCATTAAAATTGTTGGGAAATGTATCTATATGAACCCCTTACTTTCCATTTCATGTAGTTATGATGAGAAACCCCTTTCTCTCTCATCAGCCATTTTTATGAATTCTAATATCACGTCGTTACGCTGCCGAAAATGCACCAATTTTCTAAGCCAATGCCATTGTGTAGTGAATACCATTACTATTTCTCCATCATGGGTATTAACCTTCATTCACATTTACTTATTAATTATAAAGTTTCATTCCACATTTCATTGTTGTGGAATAAATGATTATGTTTTATGAATCCATGTTTTATGATCCATGTGCCACACTTATGAATGAAATGAAATGTTTAAGAAGGGTGTGCCCTTATAGCACTCTTATGCATTGGGTAAAGTATAGTATCATGATACGTCATGTGCAATGAGTGTTGAATCATTATAATTCTAGTGAAATGAGGGTTTACTTATGATTCATGTGCATTGAGTATTTACTCATTCTTCATGTGCAATGGGCCTTGGCTCATGCTAATTCCTTGTTAAGTGTTGTTTCCAGATTTCCATGTTATGATTATCATTCTTTATCATGCCTTTATGTCCATGTTTCTCTTGTGCTCTATTGATATGTCTATTGTCTAAAATATATTTTACTCGTCATTTATTCAATGTTTATTCCCTTACTGGGCTTTCTAGCTCACCCTTTTCTTATGAATGTCCTCAGGTTCTCCCATTCAATGCTAAGTACGAGGAAATGTAGTGGTCATGTTAAGGATGTTTTCAATAAAGATGTTGAATTTCATGTTTTAAGATGTTATGTACTGATCCTAAGCCCCAAAGACACCATAACTCTCGATCATCCATGTTGTATCATGTGAAGAGTTTATGTAATAAATCATGTTTAT
This sequence comes from Viscum album, assembly GCA_963277665.1. Lineage (NCBI taxonomy): Eukaryota > Viridiplantae > Streptophyta > Magnoliopsida > Santalales > Viscaceae > Viscum > Viscum album. The sequence goes on along the minus strand of OY728126.1, from coordinate 1,386,049,648 downwards.
GTTTATAATAAAAGTAGGGTTGTCATTGACACTCCTTGTTCTATGACTAGAATTATTAGATCCACTATATCAAGATCATGGTAATCACCACCTTCCTGGAGCGTGATGTGAGGAAATCATAGATGAATTGGTATATAAATTATAGGAACGTCCCTCAATAATGGATTAAGATTATATATAGAATTTATAGAATAGAAGTAAATATGAGGGGTTTCTAGTAGATGATGGGTCAATAGCACCTTGGCTCATCATTTGTCTACAACCGTTTATTTCATAAATCAATTTTTACTTTTAAATTTTTCAATTTATTATTTTTATATATCTATTTTCATTATAAATTTATCACTTTTCCCAGTGAATTAAGTCCCATACACCATATCACTAAATTCAACGTCCATTTAATTTCATTCTAATTACTAGACTTAGTTAATTACCAATTCCAACCCACAAGGTCCCATACACCTCATGAGTTGGAACTAGTAATTAAAAAGTCACAGCCAAAGGGCCATGAATGTATTTATATTAGTATGTCTCACTCAAAAATCAATTCCATATAAATAAAATGAATGTAGTGAAATGATCCTATATAGAATCAAATATTGATGAAATATGAATTATATGTGCTTGTTATGAAGAATGAAACATACAAAATTCCCCTTATATCATCAGTCTAGGTAACAAATGAAATTTATAATTAGAATAATAATGGTAATAAATATCTCTCATAATTTTCATCACCTAATGGTGAAATGATAACAATTTAAATAAGAAAAATCATAAAAAAAATTATAATTTGGGGAACTCGATATTTACCATGAACATGGGATAGCCGCAACCAATCATGGATTATAACCATATTCCTAGAATTCGTTCTCTTGTCTATTTTATCAAAATATTATATCATGAAATGGAACCACTAATACCGCATTGCGATATATTGACTCAAATTCCACTCAGAGGTTATCGGAGCCTGGTTGGCCACATGTCATCAAGCACACGTACAAAAATGACAAAGGCTTTTGAATAGTAGTGAAGGCCAATGGTGTGTCTGGGGTAGAAAATTTCCTCATTAAAAAAGTATATAAAATTAGATAAATAAGATATTTGGTATACGATGAAAAAATATAGAACATACATATGGTATAGCTGATGTAGATAATAGTAAAAAAATATTATAAAATGATAGTCTTATGAAAAATATAATTATACATTTCAAGTATATATGAAATTGGAAAACATAGACCAAAGTTAGAAATAATTAAATGATCTATAGAAGTAGAAACAAATACCAAAAATATCGAATTATTATGAGATACTTCTCGGTCATTTCCTATAACGATCCATCTTAATGAATGAATACAGAATCAAGCGTCCAATGGGGATTTATTCCCTTATCCACAACATTATATATATATATATATATATAATCACCAAGGGTGCCAACAGTGGATATGTTGTTGTGAGAGAACAATCATAGTTATACACCACTAATGACATCTATGGAATCACATATTTGTAATATAAATTAAAAAATGTGAAATAATTAACATAAAAATAGTAATTAGTACAATTACATAAATACCATAGTACATGCTTTAGCCTTAGATAGTGTATGATCATTTAAACATTTATTTATTTTAATTATATTCTAGTTTTTAATGAATTCCATGTGAGGTATAACTGTCTCTAATATCTATAAATGATAATAATAATAATTTAACGAAGACATGGAAAGGAATCTATGAAGATATTATAAAATAGGATCCAAGGTAATCAACTAGGAATAATTGTTTACATGGGTCAATTCAATATTTGAAATTATTATTTCATGTCAAATATAGTAATATTCTAATCCAAGTGGCATAACCAATGTTTTTCCAAAATAATAATTCTAACCAAGTATAACGAATTCATTCACGGTAAAATAGGATATGAAACTTCGAGGGCTAAGCGTGTATCCAAAGAACCTCATGTACATAGATTTAATAATGGATCTAGGGATTGTATTTATGGAATTCTATAATAATAATGGATGGATCCAATAATGTCATACCAAGAATCCACAAGTAGACAAAGACTATATTAGAAGGTTGGACCCACACTTGGAAACTAGAATAATTGAATCAAATTAGCATCCCAATGTTTTCAAGGCACTCCCTTGGGAATCCAAAGACAGATAAATTCTGAAAAATCCTATAATAAAGAATACATATATTCATTATGAACCATATAATAAATTCAAATTATAAAAAGGTAAATTAATAATCATTCTATTTGATAAGATAGTTGGATTGAGTATTTTCCATTCACTATTATGACAATGATAAATTAAGAATAAAATCCTTTATTAGTTAAATTATTTCATTGTTAGTTTATTAGGATCACTGTACTGACTTCTATCATATAAGGAATTGGGAGGGTGGTTGTCCCAAAAAACAATAAAATTATAATTATTTCTAAAAATTCATACATATTTATATATTCCAATTCAATTTAAGAATAATTTATCTAGTTTAGGAACATACAATTTGATGTCATGGGATAAGCGTGTATGTGAATGAAATTAACAACACATTGATTTGGTTGAATACATTCCATTATCATGTTTTTGTCAAGGATTACCCAAGATATGGTGCATATATGCATAATAAGATACTAAAAATATAGATATGGAAAAACCCTACATGGGGAGTTCATTGATGAGAACACAACCTCCTTCAGTGGATAAATTTTATGAAAATGATCATAAATATGGTTATAATGACTATAATAAAGTCACCATTATTAATTAGGTCACTCCGGATTAATTTGACGTGAAAAAATGCTGAATTATAAAATGATGAATCATGTGGGATGAGTTATGGAAAACCTAGCACAGGCTCATACGAATATCCTCATCCAGTATCACCGTTTAGTTTGTTATTTATTGGATGAGATCTAAATAATAGATAAACACACTGAAAATATGGTATATAATCTATGATTTAAATAGATTCATCTTTATAATGATTAATTATGGACAAACAAAAAACAATTATGATCATACAATTACTGACCGAATGAGATGAATGGTTCCTTGATCAGTCTTTTGAAAGATGAACAATATCAAAAACATTCTGAGTGGGGTGTGGGGGATCAAATTAGGTAAAAAAAACTCCACAATCTACTGTAAGGTAAATCATATTACGGTGTATGATTTGAAAATTCCATTTATGTACATATTCATAATTTCACCAAAAAATGTTGAATGGTATGGCTGCACGTTTGGTCAATATGTGCACCAACCATGCACCACCTACTACATCAAGGGGTTGTTTTCATAGATATGACAAACAGTTAGGGAATCCTTGTATGAATCATGTAGATACCATCTACAAAATGTATTAACAAAATTCATTGGTGTTTAAACACTAGTTCATGGTTTGGGAAAACCATTCACCTTGATTCGCCCCACCATCTAGACCAGCATGATTAGGAGTAACAGTGCTCCATGGCTCGCACAGTTTATAGTATTTGTGAAAAAATGATATTTTCTCCACCGACAAGGTTTTTGATCCCCAAACAAAACTCAAATAAAACCTCATAAACCTCTATAACCTCATTATGTATTCATACTAGTTTCCTAATAAATTCTTATAAAATATTTAAAAATATTAGTAAGTGATGGAAAAAACATAGTTCATACCGGTAACCAGTTCACAACATGGAAATTACCAATTATTATATTATGATAAAATATTTGTAAAATATCTCATTTCAATCTGAACCCCAATGTATATCATCATAATTCCTCATCACATTTCTTCCCAATAGACTTTAATTCCAACTAATATACATCCCTATAATTTTTATCATTTTCAACTAAAAATTTATTAAATATTTAGAAGAATAAAAAATCACACAAACACATATGGATATGAAAATATATATATTAAATACCTAAAATAATATATCATATTTTTACAAAATCCCTACAAAATGTATTTCCATACCTACAATGTTCTATTGAAGAATTGTATATTGAGAGAGGTTCTGTAAATACTACCTTGTTATAGATCATGATACCATATGTCTAGTTATTATGGTTCATTTCACCATAATAATCTCACTAATGAAATTAATATTGTATTTATGATATTAACTTTAGAATCAATAATATCCACTAAATTATCAATAATTGAAATTTATGGCTCCACTAACATATCATTCTAACATAGAATATGATTGGGATCTATAGGGTGCATCCTAAGATGATATATGTGTAATAAATCAGGAATATGTTTCTAATTAATTTGAAAATCCAAACAATAATAATGATTGTAAGGATAGTGCGTGACCTCCAATGGTCCATCATATCTATGAAGCAAATTTTCATGGTCTCAAAAATTATGAGGGACCAACTAAGGAGAATATTTTACGAAGACCCAGTCACAAAAGGAAAACTCATATAGATGAACTATCAATTAAGTTTCGATTTATTACAACTCATATTTTAATCTAGACATCGATTTATACCTAGATTCATCGACGGTGCATCCTGAATGAGTCTTCGTCCTACAGGAGGGGCCTATCTCTCCTCTACGATATGATGTGGTGACATGTATGGGTTACCATATAAAACATTGACGGTAACAATTTTGATCGATGAGTGATAGAAAAATTTGAAAATAAAACCATTACAGTATATTTATCCAATAATCCGCCAAAATAAAATATTCAGGAATAGTCGTTATCTTCCATGATCTGAATAAAAATATATTCATATCCATTTTTCAATGGATGGTCTGTGATACTCAACCTCAACTGTCTCTGCCTTTCCTCTTGGAGACTCTTTATGAACAATGAGTTAAACATAGGTTCCCTATCTAAAACAATGAATTACTGAACTTCATATAACCTAACTAACTTGTATACATACAAATTTATTCATCATACACATTAGTGGTGTCCATGATCATAGTCAATTGAGTAAACATGTTCAATATATCAATCACCTCCCTGATTGCTTACCACCCTCATAAAGTACATGGTAATCCAACAACCATTTATTTGAACGCATACTCTCATATCCAATATAACACTATAAGAGGCTTGGGAAACATAGATGGTCTTAGATTCTCTGTATTTACCAATTTTAAAGTGTAATAGTGGTACACATAATCTAAAAATTCATTCTTGATACCCAAGCAGTTAAATCACCATTTCATAGAACAATACATCTTCATAGTTCCCAGTTGAACAAAACAAGAATAAATATTATGGTGAAAAAAATAGATATCCTCACTAATTCATGGATGAAAATCATTCCCCAAATTAGAAAAATACATATAAAGGGCGATAAGAACTTGAAATGGACTCATTACCTTGATGGGTTTCTCACATTTCTATTAAATCATGATCCTTCTACAAATCCTAATGAATTGACTAATGCTGGCATGATGATAACTAAATATTTATAAAAAATACACCTCAATACCCTGTAGATCATCCAAGTGCAATATATAAATTGTACTTATAAGGTCCCACTCAATGATAGATTCCTAAAACAGCTTGCGATGGTACATCTCTGCTAAGAGATTCTATAATAATATTCCTCTTCTCAAGGGTGAATTCTATATCAAAATATCCAATCATATTTTATTCCCCCCAACACCTATAAATATAATTCATTAAAATTTTAGAAATGATATATCTCAGAATCTTATTATTAAAAAATACTATGAACCTTTCCTCATATAGAAAATTCCTCCAAAAATCAATTTCATATATAACCATGGTATTCTCTACATAATAAATATGTTCATTCATATCATGTGTCCAAATATGTTTTGAGTTTTAATACTACCCATTACCATACCACATAATACTGAATCATAGGCCAGAACCATATTTATCATAGGTAACCACATAACCCTTTTCGGGATCATGTAATATCATAATTGGAGCTAGTTTCAAAAGTCATATCAGCTTGTTGAAATATGATTGACACACTATATACAGCAATAAATTAACCCCTTCCTTGTAAGATATGTAATTTGATAAAAAATATTGATAAATCCTTGATGAACCACCAATAATACATTTAATGAAAAACTGATATCATAATCAAAATGAAATTCCATGGATCATCCCATGAGTTGATACACTTCACCATCTCCAGAGTAACTAATAAACCATTGTAATAATTCAAAAACCTTAATAATTACACTTACAATATTGAAAACCTTCACATTAGATTACTTTTTACAAATGGAATCACCTAGGGATTTCTAAATCAAACTCAGATATTTCTCTTGGTCATTCTTAAATCTCCAATAATATGAAATATCATACTCGAACACTACCAAATAAAGTGTTGATATTCTAATGTAATACATGGTTCATCAATTCTAGTAATATTTTTGGATAATTAGTGTGAATAAATAACATCACAACTTACTCAAAATATACATACCGACTCTAGAATAATTTCTTAAATAATTCAAAAACCAAAACAATCACATAATGGTATCTTGACCATAGATAATTCCATGAAAACCAATTTCCAAAAAAGAATTACTATGTAAGATCATAAAAAAGTAGAAACGTATACTTATTCATAAATGTTAATATATTCAACATTCTATAGTCTACAAAAAAACTATGTGAACCATTACCATTTGTGGAAAAGTGTATTTGGATTTCCCATTGTTAAACACGAGGTTGAACAAAAAAATATATCATCAGACTAGTAAATTGAATGTTGATATATTTTCTCTCAGAAAGATAGAAACAATTCGAGGTTATCATTATCAGCTAAATATTTGATTACTGGTCAATCATAAAATCTACCTTCCATTATGGGGAAAGATAAAATAAATAGTCTATGAGAATAACAGTAATGTAACCAAGTGATGATTATAAACAAAATGAAGGTTATCATCCTCTCCTCTAATGGTAGAAAAAAACTCATGAGATATGTGATGGAAGGACATGAACAGCGTGACCTCAGATCCCACTCTCCATGAAACACCAAATAGCTCCCATCAATCATATGAAATCAGACATGAATAGAATAACAATTAAAATCATCATGATAGGTGATAGTAAAATTCAACCATGTGATTTAGTCAAATATATATAGATCGATAACGAGGAAATCCCTCACTAACTCTGCATTGGTTATTGAATGTGATGAAGAAGGACATTGATGCCTACCCTCATTCCTCTTTCCTTGATGTTTCGATAAATTTTAAAAAAAGTACATGAGTTCAGTTTAAAATTTAATCATATCGATAAAAAATATCGATATAAATGAGTTAGAGTACCCTTTACCTAATAAATTAGTTTCTACTAAATATTCATCATTTATGGTACCTCTCATTGTTGATGAATGTGTAGCTAACTATGCAAGAAAACCATCCACAACATGATGGTGATTCACTAATGAAGATTGTGGTTGTAACATTGTAGACATTAAAGAGTCTAAAAGTGTGGTAGTAGGATTTTTTATGATTATATGTGATCATAAAGAAGCATAGATATATCCTAACAGAAATTTGTTGATGGGAATCTCCCAAAACTATTGAACATATTCTCAGGTGAAGAACAAAAACTCTAGGAGTTCCCAAACATACCACATTAATATAATTTCAAGGGAACAATACTATATATTACAATAGGTTTAGTGGATTCATGAACTAAAACTACCACGACACTGATGTGATGATCATTCCAACCCCACGTTGTCACATTAATGCCTCTAATGCTTCTAATCTAAGATATAGTAGGAGTATAATGATTAACCATTACTTCAATATTCATCTATTAAATCATTTCACAATCCACTACCTCCACCGTGATAGAAAAATATTAACTAATTACCATGATATTATATTCTATTGAAAACCCTATAAGTTATTTTGAGCATTCCTCTAGTCATTATATACTAGATCTGAAGAAAAAAAACCAACTCCCTAAACTGGTTGGTGTACACTGATAACAAATAATCTCTTTGTAGCAATGTGAGGAACTCTAGGGAAATCCATGTTGTATTGACTCTGGGAATGATTTATAAACGATGTGGGTATTTATTATCTTCTATTCAAATTTCTTATTTATATATTCATATACATAGAAATTCCATAGTTTCTTTCTGGGAAAATTGAGTATGACATCACCCACATTAACCAAAATTTCATAGGTGTATCCAGGTCGTCTAGGATCTAGTAATTATTTTCAAGCATGTACTCCGCATATTGATGTTCATTACTATCCATAATGGACCATGCCATATCATGAAATAACTCTAATGATCATTCCCATATCTTGTAGCTCTTAGTTATACCTCAAAAATTATATAGATTATTTTTGGTACATTTTTGTCCATAGAAAAAATATCCTATAGAATAGTAATGACGATATTATTTTCTAGAAGCAGATTAACATGAGTAGAATCTGATGTAACCACCTTAGTAACCAATGGATTATTTTTCAGAGGCATAATGTTTCTGGTAATGATAGAATAAATTATAATACAATCATATATTTTCAATACAAACATTAAAACTATAACATGAAATTGATACAAATATCATAAACTCAAAATAAAAGAGGTACACCCCAATATCCAATGGTAACATTATTGTATTTATAGAAATAGTTGGACAAGAACTAATAGAAACCTATATGTCATGTTCTGAAAATCATTTATACATTATTGAAGCATCTCAAGAAAGGGAACAACCATTATATTATTAAAAAATTAGATGAACCTATCCTAGATAACAGCACACACTAGTACATATCCTGAACTATCATGTATCTGAATGGATTTCCAGACCCCAATTATATGGTAAATATCTCAAAATAAACAAAAAAAACAGAGTGAACCATTTCACCAAACATGACAAAAAATGTATTATATATATGGATGAAATTAATAAATATCTAAAGTTTAAATTAACAAATTTCTTTCATAGAAAAAAGAAAATGTATAAGTGATATCACTCAAATATAAGTAAAAATTTCCATGTTTAAATATCGAAAAACAAATTAAAACTAAAACCAAAATAGATACTCCATGTGATTATATGGGAAAACTCCCACTATCTCACCACCAGTTACCACCACAATGCCTCACTATCACAGATTATATTTTCCTAAACAATAGAAATGATAATGTACATGAGCCTTCAAATGGATGTATATAGGGGGAATAAAATAGGACCAATAATATCCCTCTTAGTTTTACCATATCTTGTCTCTGGTAAGTATTTGGAACAAGATAAAATTAATGAAATCAATGAAATACAATTAGTTAAATAATTTATATATGAATGTTAGAGTAAATTATTTATTCCATTGTCCACAATTACAAATAATCGAGTAAAACCTATTTTTTATTAAATAACACATATATCAATTTTATCAAAGCTTGTTGTACATATCATATGAAGTTCATATTTATATGAAATGAAGAGTTCAATCTTGATAAGGATCACAATATTTCAGGATATCGAGAAAACTCATACCCATAAAAATAAAATAATTCTCATTCACCACGATATATATATATTGAATCAATAATACTAAAAAACACCCCATAATGTAAAGCTCCAAAAAGTCTAAAAATCCTACAGAAAAATGATCATAGAGAGAATATTATCATACCATGGATGAAACCCCCCAAATTTATCAAATAATGTTGAATATTACCACACCTTTAACCTATATCCCCATGGAATCCAATTTTATATATTTTCCATGACAATCCATCGAAAACATTAATTGAAAAAAATTTCTTAAATCAACTTCATAATGCCCTAAAAATACTTATTCTTTAAACAAACTAATGGTAAAACCTCATTTTCACACAAGAATAATTTCCATAATGAAAATTCAATCATTCAATTTATTTGTAAAATAATTTATAGAGGTAGATAAATATTGTTCATTAATAATAGGCTATATATTGAACCACCTCCCTCAAACAAAGGTTTCACCTAACTGTATAGATATCCACCAACATTAATGAACTCATATTCAAAAATAGAGTCCCTATAATCACTACATACATCTAATATTAAATTGAACATGAAAAATGAAAAAAAAAATAGAATATTTAAGAACACATATATCATCTGATCATTAATTTCACCAGAACAAAATTAATTGCCAGCCATCAAATGAAGATAAAAAAATGATATGAGAAGTAACAATAATAATCAATACTATTGGACCAATAGATCTAAAAATGTACCTCAATGGTGATGTATTGATTAATGAAAATGATTTATTAGAATTCTCACTTGCTGGGATAGATGAGACACACCCATAATTTAGATCATCATTTGAATGGATCGACCCATAATCAATAGATATTACCAAATTCGTCTTGGATATCTCCATGTTTTTTAAAGTGATTCCAATATAAAAATTGAATATATAATCATATGTGAAATGTGGTTCCCACTACTAAACTTAAACCATTAATTATTTTGATTTAATTACTATCAAAACATGTCAAAAAATGCATCGAATCTAGTTAAAAAACACTAAATGAACTTTTCCAAATGTGAACCATTTTTCCATAATGTAATACTATCAACCATTTCACCAAATCACGACATCAACACAATGAATTTTTTATATCATTTGAACTGTTGATTATGTAACACTTCCTAGAAGGAATATCATATAGTAACATTTAGAAAAATACATCAGGATAACCAGAAACCCAAACTATATCTTATAAATACATTTTGAAATTTTTACCATGGCTCCATTAATTATAATAAACATACCTCCCTAAAAATAGGTCATTTTCCATAGTTTTGGATCCTTGTACATAGAAGACCAAAAATTTACCCGAATAGTGATGGAAATAAATGTAACATAATGAATTCATGAATATAGGTAACAAGATATTACGAATGTCATAAAAATACATTAAATATAACATAATAAATATACATGATAATAGGTTATGAGAAAAAAATTAAAAAACATTCGTGATACTATTGTCTACCCATATGTACAAATGATTACATAATTTCCTAGTAGTTGTAAAAAATGGATAATGATAATAATTCCATTAATATAATTTTAAAAAATAAATTTAATACAAAATTTTTATTATTCAGTATTGTTTGTAATTAACTTTTTGGTTGTATAAGAATAATTATAATAAAAATTTTTTGTTATGTTTATTTTATTCTCAATGAAGAACATAATTTATATCCCTCTTTAAAAACCCTAGGGATGGACTACAAATTGTAACAGAACCACTATAATATAGATTAAATATTTAATAATTATTTTTACTGTGTTTTTCGGTTATGAGGATCAAGAATTGTGAGGATGATAAACAATAGGGTTTCCATTTATATGTATGGGAAGGGATTCCATTGAAATTATTCTATAAAGACCCAATCATTTAATACATTAACATTAAATCACTAATAAGAAATTTTCAATACATTAATCAAACCAAATAATGAATACCATATTAGTTTAGTGGCATTAGAATCATGGTAACATAAACACTTGTACATAAGTGAGATAAATTTTCTTATAATAGGATCTTCATTACAAAAAACATTTTTTGACACATAATACATAATACATGTCATCATATAATTGGGAGGAAACCAATAAAAGGCGTGAGATCATATGATCAGTGAGGGTAATAAATAAGGATATATAAGAATAAACATGATCATATGTGTGTGAGAATGTGAAGATAATTTTTTAATATCAGACCCCATATATGAAAAATCCTAAATATTTGTTTTGGAATAGAGATTATAAATTCATTAAGATATGAATAAAAAGGATAAAAGAAGATAATCCATGAAACCATAATATAGTAACATGACATGTAATTGTGGCATCAACTAAAATAAATAATATCATTCATAATTTGACAGGATGAATAATTGGAACATGTAAAGGCACTTCATGGGAATGCGCCTATTTGGAATGGACCCCCACCATCCCCAGTCACAATCCATTATTTATAAAGGATTGAGATTCATCATCTTCCTATAGTGGATTGGGTTTCCCCGTCATCCCATTGTGGATATTCATTATCCATCATCCATCTACATTGTGACTAATCCTATTTGGTGGCACAGACCACTATCCAAACTCTAAGTCCATTCATTCAATGGTATTAGGTTTCCTCCACTATCACATGGTGCATCAGGTCTATCATCATAATTCCCATAATTATATTTGGATATATAAATCATTTCCCAATGAATTGGTGGGGGGAGATATAGTTCACATCCATCTAATAATAAAACCCATCCATATATGTCCCGCAAGATAATAAAACCTCCATCATTCCATAATCTATTAAAAGTTATGGGTTTTAATAACAATATATAATAACCCAAGAAATGAAATGGGTTTCATAAATGTGTAATCATATCTTAGCCCATTGGAATAGGACATGTATAATAATCATTTCATTAATGCATAAACCATGAAAATAAGAATGTTTCATAGGAATCATTCCATCAAAACATAAATCATTCATATAAAAAATATGAATTGAACCATTAGATGATTTCTAAGAGAATTTTCTGTAAAAAAATGTATTTAATATTAGAAGGAAAATATTTTGGAAATAACCTACTAAAAACAATTCATGAGGAAAAATATACATTCAAAAAATAATTATTTAAAAACATATACAAATTTGAATTTTTTTCTCAATTTATTAAATGTAAAAATGAAAAGCTTTTCAAAATAATTTTCCTTGAAAAAAGTTAAATTAAATATTAAAAAATTTAAAAATATCATTGAAATAAATTATTTAAAACATTATTAAAATCTACATCATTAAAAATGAAGCTTCAACGTATTTCTGAAAAACATTCCATTGAAAAGAATTTTAAAATATAAAAAGGTTTATTCAAAACCATAAAAAATATAAAATTCATATTCCATGAAAATAATTTAAAATGGTCATATTTGAAAACAATTTTCAAGAAAATGGTCCATGAAGGACATGGCATGAGTCTCAGTGAATGAAAATTTAGAAAAAACTACATTAATGATTTCGTTAGTCTGGAAACATAAATCCTATGGATGATATATAATAAAATCCATATATAAATACCAATAAATATAAATAAAAAATCATATAATAAATTCATTGGTATTATAATCCCCACATAGATGAAATGAGTGGTGATTATGCCGTAAATATCATAGAAATGAAAGATATAATATAAATTCCCCGAGCTTATGTATTGAAACTCGTCATTCCTATACATACATCTAAAATAATTAATAAATTATTATTATGAATCATTTAAAGAAACATAAGATTTAATATAATAGAATTTTTGGTACTAATATGAAGTTATAATACTAGCTTATTGAATAATCCAATTTAAGTTTTCGCTTCAGGTAATATCAGCTTTGTTTTTCACATGCACCGTAGTTTGTAATATTAGTAGTCTTAATAAATATATTGTGATTTATATAATTTATAAAATGATATATTTATTTTTAATAAATATATATTTATTTATAATAATCTATAGAATTTAGAAATTTAAAATGGAATACACCGTTCATGGAGACAATAGGTTTTAGATTCACTTGAACATTGTTTCCGTTTTTCGTTGTCATCTTGATGGAATGAATGTAAATGAAATATATAAATATATAATATCATTAAATTATAGTTATTATTTTATATATATCATATAATTTGATTAATGACTTCTTTAATTCACAACAAGTATTTGTGAAAAAAACACATTACTTTGAGGAAGCCATAGTCCACACTTCACCAAAAGAAATTATCATATATACACAAAATGAAAATCATGGAGGTATGAATTTTAAAATAATTTTAGAATACTAAATACATAAAATATATAATATATATAATATGGAAATATATTCTCATTCATAATTTACAACCATGTGGTGGTAAAGGAAAAATTCGAACAAAATAGTTTTGTGAGGGGATAATTCATCGTACCCAAGAATGGTAAGTAAATTACACATTTGATACATGTTTTTGAATATGTAGGACAGTCCATTATCATTAAAATATAAAAGTATATTTAGTATATTTGTGATATTATATATTAATGGAATACTAATATTTGAGTTAGTGGAGAATGAAAACAAAGGAAAGGGTCTTGAGATAGGACGTTACCTCTTTTATGGGTAACTTATATTGGATTGCGTCAAAGGGTTTATGTGGTTGACTTCATAACAAATGATAGTATTCATGGAGTATGTTAGGGATGTTGTGAAGATATTTCGGTATATATTGGTTGAACATATATGGGTTTATATGTAATAATAACAGAGAGAGTGGTGGTGTAACTTTATAACAAATGGAGGACACACAATTGGCCTTTTTTAAAACAAGTTTGATGTACCATATATTTAGCTGAAAATGACATAAAAACTTATAATAAAAGCATTTAAGGTTTATGTTTTATATATTTTCATAATAAGGGTATTGGACATGTTAATAGGTCATTTTGGCTCTTAATATTTCATTTTAGTCCCTTGTTAATGTTAATTTTATCTTAATCACTAAAATTAATCATTAATACTTTTTAAAATGTTTTTGTTAAAACACTATGTTGATATTTTTATACGAAAAATATTATACTAATTATAAATCTTAATTTAAAATTTTAAAATATCAATCCATATAAGGGTAATAATTATGTTTAATGATAATCCCTCAAAAGTGTTGAGAAAGTAGGTTTTTAGAGTGAGATTGATCTAATGTTCATTATGTTTTAATATCTAAATTAAATATAAAATTATTCCAATAACCATAATTTAATTAATGGGATTATAGTTGATATATTGTTACTATAAAAACAATATAAAATATATTTATCTATATAAATAAATTTAATTTTTTTGAAGTAAAATTATTCCCTTTAACTATTCATCTGAAAAGGTAGATTCTAAAAAAATCATTCTGAAAAAACTCAACCTATTTAATTTGGAAAATATGAAATAAAAAATTCTGTTTATTATATAAAATTTAATTTTAAATTGTCTATAAAATTAAATTTATTATTTTTCATAAAATACATAAAAAAGTAGCTCTTTTTTAAAAATAATATTTTCAAACTTACGAAGACAATAATAAAACAATTGTTAGAGTTTTTATGAGTATCATCTATCTATAAAAAAAATTATAAATATTATTTCAAATGTATATAATACTAATATTATCAATATGTTTAACATATAAGATATAACTATCCCATTTATATAATTATAATAATAAAATGTTTTTTCACAGAAACTCGATGTCGCATGAAATGAAATCGTATGTAATGTTACATGTAATGAAATATTATATTGGGGTAGCGTGTAAAGTAAATTTACTATAGTGTAGAGAGAAACACACCACATGAAATGAAATTAATTTATTCAAAAAAAATACTCTCAAAAACACATGGTGTTACATTCTACCACCCTAAAAATTAATATGTAATGGTCCGGGTTTTTGGGGTCCATTACTTTGTGAAAATCTCGTTTTGGGTTTTCGGGTCTGGGAATCACGGTGGTGTAGGCCTACCGGTAGCCTTAGCCTATAGGTAGCAGGCCTACCGGTAGCTCGGTCTACCGGTGGCCACAGCCTACTGGTAGCTCTGTCTACCGGTAGCTCGGTCGACCGGTGGCCGCAGCCTACCAGTAGCTTTGTCTACAAGTAGCTCGGCCTACCAGTAGCTGCAGCCTACCGGCAGCTCGGTCTACCGGTGGCAGCAGCCTACCGGTAGCTCGGCCTATTGGTGGCTACAACCTACCGGTCGCTCGGCCTAACGGTCGCTGCAGCCTACCGGTAGCTCAGCTACCGGTAGCTGTCACCCACCGGTAGCTCTCACCTACCAGTGGCTCTGGCCTACCCTACGGGTTATTTCCAGTAGCGCTCCCTTTTGCACAAATAGGGTTTTAAACCCTATTTTGACCTGTTGGAGCATGTTTTAAAGGGCTGTAACGCGCATAATAGTTTTAATTAATTTCTTAATCAATTATTGAGTCAGTTTAAACCACCCGACCCTTTAATGACAAGTGGAGCTGCGTGATCAACCCATGACCCCCACGCCTTAGGCGGTTTCACGTTCTCACCTCAACCATACACAACTCTTATAAAATAAGGGTTAGCCGTGGTTTCTCATTTCCTCGATCGTGTCTCTTAACAAACAGCTTCTGGTGCATTGGGCGCATCGTTATCCGTAAAATTACTCGCCCGACCTAAGCATTGATAGACGAAGCGATTTTCATTCAGGCGATCCGAATCGCTATCTGTGAACTTCCTCCCCTGGCCTTAGACTATATCTTTGATCCAACAGGTAGGGAATTTCTCCATTTCCTCTCTCTTTGGTGTATCATGCGGGGTGAGCGTGCTTTTGTTCTGTAGAATTGGATAAACTAGACCTAATTAAATATAATGAACGAATTCTATAAAGAAAGCAGGGGGGCTGTGATCGTTGATGCTCTCCTATATTTTGTTTTGATGCAGTTTCTTTTATGACAATCTTGTTGAGTTGTGATAGCTTATGCATTATGAAAATAGAGGTTGTTGGTGGTCGTTGTTTGTGCACTAATGAACCCTACTGATGTTTTAAATGGCTTGTTTGTAAATGTGAACACCTACTGTGAAATTGGTTAATCACGTATATCCGGCTGAAGAAATTGAAAGCACCAGGATCAATCACTTCTGTTCTAACCCCTGTCAAAATGGAATTGAAATCATAGAACGTGTAAAATCTTTTAATTATAAAAATACAGGCTTGTCCTTGCTTAGTGTTGGTGGCAGTGTTTTGGTGGTTTTCATTTATGAGTCGATTGCTGGAGATGTGGGAGGGGATGGGATCCCCTGATCTTTTATACCCTCGGTGGTTGTGTGAAATTGGGGGATGGGATCCCCTGTTGATGCGGCTTCGGTGGTTGTGAGTTTTAAGACCTGGTGGATACTTGATTATATCACAAATTGGGGTGGAATCCTCTGTTGTTGAAAACCGGCTATGGGCGTTATGGTTGTTGCTTGATTTTTTTCACCTTCCTGGACTTATGCCTATGCCTACTAGTTGCCCAGTAGTTCTTAAACATAAACATTATTACTGAACTTGAAATAAGAAAGGGGACAAATGGGTTGTTAGGGCGAGTCGCGACTCGGACTTGAGTGTTGTTGTGATCTGTAGGCTGTCTGAAGAAAAACCTAGCTTGGGTGAGTGCTAGTTACCTATATATATATATATACTTGTATCTTTGTGTTTCTTATTCGCGCCCCACCCAAGTTGAGAACAAAGTGCCGAACACCCCCATTTCATCGGGGAGGGTGTTTTTCCCAACACTATTCTTAGTGGCTAGTTATTAGCTCCTTTTCTGCTCCCTTTCCCAGATAGCCCAAGTATCTTCGGGCAGGCTATGATAGCCTGAGGTCCATTATTAGTCCAAGAACCTTCAGGCGGGGTGGTGTGGTGGTTGGCATGGTGTGTGCGGTAGGTGGTTTCCCTAGTGTCTTCGGGATGAGGCCCAGGTGTCTTCAGGCGTGGCAGTGGATTTTTCTAGCCCAGGTGTCTTCGGGCGTGGTGGTTTTTGTTCTAGCTTAGGTTTTTGTAGGCGTGGTTACGTGTGACAGTTGTGGCCCAGGTGTGTGCGGGCGAGATTACGGCACTGGGACTGCGTGTGGTTGTGGCCCAGGTGTGTGTGGGCGGGTGTGGTAGTGGGACTGCGGTGAGAATGGAGGGATTGGTCCGATGCGTAGGATGTCTCAATAACCAGTGGTAAAGTGGCACAGGGTACCAAAACATCGATGTTCTCTTAATATATATATTAATTGACTTGCTTTATTTGGGGAGTGTGCCATGGTGAGGCCTGGGGTGGATAGTTTACCTTGATAGGTCGTTGGTTTACTCCTTTTCTCAGGGGACATTAGCACGTTCCCCCACTTGTGCACGAAAGTCTTTGGTTTTCCCTACTGAGTGTACTTGTATGCTCACCCTACATATATAAAACTGCTTTCAGATTTCCAGGAGGACTTTGGGGATCACGTAGGACCTTACTAGCTCAGACCATTGGGGCAGTTGCAGTTTTTGTTTTTCTTCTTTGGTACTTACCTTTGTAGTCGCCCTTTGTACTTTCGGGCCTTACTTTTAGAACATGCATGTGGGAATGGTTTATTTATTTTGGTTTTACATATCTTTCCTTAATGGTGTTGTTGAGTTTCATCATCTCATCTCTAGATATTATAAAACAAAAAGGGGTAATGCTTTCCATTTGTGAGAAATTTCTATACCCTTGGTGCTAGTTTCCACTCCGGGACCTATTGAAGGCGGTTCTCGGTGGTCATTATCTCTCCTTAAACTTAAAGAAGGATGGGCCTGGCAATCTGTTGACCCTTCCCTCCTTTTGGTGAAGGTGGGTCGTGACAGAATGGTATCAGAGCGATGGTTGAGAGATAGGATGGAGTCTGGAGTTAGGCACGGTGAGGATTGCATGGGCTGGTAAGGCAACAGTGTTGGGTGACGTTGTCGTGTGAATTAGGCTAGGGAAGACCAGCTAGGACACGAGATTTTAGGGCCCCCCGTGATCCGATGCAAGGACTCTGGACCTACCGAACGACCAAGTAAGGCCACACTGATTGCAGGGTAGACACCCAAGGAAAGGTACTTGCATCATAATGACTTGTGTTCTTGTGTTTCTGGGATGTCTCGGGGATTAAGAATAAATTAATTTTTAAGAATTTTTAAGAAAAATATTCTGCACTACATGGGCATAGGCATTCCTTGTTTACCTTGCAGCTATGGAACCTGGAAGGCGACCACGTGTGGTACAGGCGATCGAGGCCCCGGAGACTACTTGGGTCGATCGGTAGAGAGCTAATCGAGAGGAAGAGGACGGCTAGTGGAAGAAGACTCTTCGAGCCTTCCAGCGACAGGCCCTCGAGAAGTATGAGGGCAGCACCTCCGATATGAAGACGGAAGGCTCACTAGAGGAGCTAGTTATATCTTTCGGCCTAATTCGGGCCCCGACCGAGTACTGGGTTCCTCTGACCATTAGCCAAATTCGAGTAGCGGCACGTCGGTGGTGGATGTTTTACCTGGGGAGAGGAGAGAGTCTGAGGTGGCTTGGGTGGATTTCGAGAGGGTGTTCCGGGCAGAATTCCTCTCCTTGACGATGAAGGCAGAAAAGAGGCAGGAACTACTCTCCCTGCAGCATGGGAGTATGTCTGTGAGGGAGCTGGGGATCAAGTTCAAGGACCACATACGTTTTGATCCAGACCTCCTTCCCGACGAGGAGTCTCGGGCAAGGCGTTTAGAAGAGGCGCTTCGACCCTCCCTCCAGTATATTGTTACCCTCTTCACCCTGCCGACATACTTGGAGGTCCAGAAGAAGGCCGAAGTGGTAGAGAGGATGCATGATCTAGGAGGAGTGTCGCGAGAGGGGATACAACTGGGACCATTGAAGGGGAAGGCCGTCAGCACCAGGCCTCCAGCGTCAGGACCCTCTAGGTTCCGACCAGCAAGGAGCAGGCCACATCAGTTTCAGTTTCGATCCCCCAGCCCTCGCCCTTTTCCTACGGGCCCGGGACTGCGGTGCTTCATCTGTGGGAGCCCTAGGCATCTCCGGAGTCAGTGCACCGTCCGGGTGCAGTACAGCAGTGGCAGTCATCCCCAGCACCGCCCCAGCAGCAGCTTCCAGCCAGACCTTTCCAGCAGCAGCAGCAGTGACATCGAGCTCACACTCCTCCGAGGGAAGACGTATGAGGAGGAGGCCAACCTCAGGGCGCTCCACAGGGACCTCGACCAGGGCGTGGTTGGGGAGGTGGCTAGCAGACGAGAGGTAGGGGAGCTGGGCGTGGACAATTAAACGCCGTAGAGGCATCAGTTCCAGCAGGGCCAGAGGTTCTTCGAGGTATGATCAGTCTGTTTAGAACTCTTGCTTTTGCCTTGTTTGATACGGGAGCTTCGCACACCATTGTTTCACCCAGCCTAGCCCGTTCCTTGGGTTTAGATACGGAGAGACATTCAGTTCCCCTGGTGTTGAGCACACCAGTCGGAGGTCAGACCAACTAGTTGTTTGTTTTTCGGGGATGTAGACTGATGATAGGGGCACATCAGTCAGTCAGGGATCTTCTTCTTCTACATATTCAGACATACGATGTCCTCCTAGGCATCGAATGGCTATTTTCTGTGTGCGTCGTCATCGACTGTTTTCGAAGAAGGGTAGTGTTATCAGACTTGGACAGCCGGCGTGTTACCTTCACTGGCGAGCGGAGCAGTCCGAAAGGAAACAGGAGAGAGGAACCTCTCCTCTCCATGTTGACCAAGGTGATAGTGTAATCATTAGATGCTGAAATGGTGGAAGTGCTAGAGATCGTATGTGTGTTTATGGACATCTTTCTTTAGGAGGTGACGACTCTACCCCCTTGACGTGATATCGAGTTCGGGATAGACCTACAGCCCGACGCTCGTCCATTCTCGATGGCTCCTTACCGGATGGAACCTTCGGAGCTATGGGAGATGCGGATACAGATTGATGATCTGATGATGAGAGGTTATGTTTGACCGAGTGCGTCACCGTGGGGTGCTCTGGTCTTGTTTGCAAAGAAGGCAGATGGTGGTCTCAGGTTGTGCATAGACTACAGAATGCTGAATCAGGTGATGATCAAGAATCGCTACCCTCTTCCGAGGATAGATGATCTTTTCGACCAGCTGAATGGGGAAATATGGTTCTCGAAGATCGACATGCGGTCTGGGTACCACCAGCTGAGGGTGAAAGAGAGCGACATCCCGAAGACAGCGTTCAGGTTCAGGTATGGACACTTTGAGTTCGTAGTCATGCCCTTCAGCGTTACGAACGCCCCAGCTGTGTTCATGGGGCTTATGAACTCCATATTTCGAGAATACCTGGATCAGTTCGTGGTTGTTTTCATCGATGACATCCTGGTCAAATCTAGATCAGAGGAGGACCACACAGAGCACCTGAGGATAGTTTTGGATGTCCTCTGACATCCCCAGCTCTATGGGAAGTTGTCAAAATGCATGTTCTGGACACAAGAAGTGCACTTCCTCGAGAACGTGGTGTCCGGGCAGGGGGTAGCGGTGGACCCGTCAAAAGTTGAGGTAGTTGTTTCTTGGGCAGCACCCAAGAATGTGGCAGAGGTCTGTAGTATCCTTGGGCTGGCAGGTTACTACCAGAGATTCGTACCCAACTTCTCCCAAGTTGCGGCCCCTTTGACGGCTCTGACCAAGAAGGACCAGGCTTTCGTATGGAGTGAGCAGTGCCAGTCAGCCTTCAGCTATCTGAAGGAGAAGTTGGTTAGTGCCCCAGTTCTGAGATTACCAGAAGAAGGGGTGGCCTATGAGGTATTCTGTGATGCTTCAGGATAGGGCCTGGGATGCGTGTTGATGCAGCGACAAGGGGTGATATCTTATTGGTCTAGGAAGCTGCGTTACCATGAGCTTAATTACGCCACCCACGACCTGGAGCTTGTAGTGGTCGTTTTTTCGCTAAAGTTATGGCGGCACTACCTCATCGGGGAACACTTTGTGGTCTTCATAGATCACAAAATCTTGAGGTATATATTCTCCCAGCGGGATTTAAACTTGCGACAGTGGAGATGGGTGGAGTTCCTACAGGATTAAGACTTCGAGATCTCTTATACTGAAGGCAAGGGAAATGTGGTGGCCGATTCCTTGAGCAGGAGGATGTAGAAGGATGCGGTCCGAGTGTCGGCGGACGCCTGGAAGGCAATGGAGGAATTGGACGCCTTACACCTGGATGCGAGGATGGATAGTGGCAGAGGCTGCCTGTATCAGATGATAGTGAAGTCATCTTTGTTTCGACAGGCGGAGGAGTCTCAGTGGGGAGACCTGGAGTGCAAAGTGATGTGTGACCGAGTTGACCAGGGAAATGCTCCGGAAGGATGGACAGAGGATGGTCAGAACCGGATTCTTTTCCAGAAAAGGTTGTTTGTCCCAGAGGCGATGCGTGACAAGGTTCTCAATGAGTTCCACAAATCACTATTGGCGGTACACCCAAGAGTTTCCAAGATGCACCAGGGATTGAAGATGCAGTTTTGGTGGCCCGAAGTTAAGCGAGCAGTGGTATAGTTTGTGGCCAAGTGCTTAGTGTTTCAGCAAGTGAAGGCTGAACACCGAGTACTAGGCGGTCTACTGTGGCATCTAGATGTCCCCGAGTGGAAGTGGGATGACATCTCGATGGATTTCGTCACGGTACTACCCATGGTCCAAGGAGGGTACTACGACATCTGGGTGGTAGTGGACATGTTGACGAAATCGGCTCACTTTCTGGCAATCAGGGATTCGAGTACTATGGACGCTTTGGCACGAATGTACATGGATGAGGTGGTGAGGTTGCATGGAGTTTCGAGTTCTATAGTCTCGGATAGGGATGCACGGTTTACCTCGCGAGTCTGGAGAGGATTGCAGCATGCGTTTGGCACCCAGTTATGCCTTAGCACTGCTTTCCATCCCCAGACAGATGTACAAATAGAGCGCACCATCCAAACCTTGGAGGATATGCTACGAGCATGTGTTCTGGACTCAGGAGGATCATGGGTGCGACACATTCCCCAGGTAGAGTTCACTTACAATAATAGCTATCACTCTACCATTGGCATGGCCCCGTTTGAAGCCATGTATGGGAGGCAATGTCGTTCACCTATGTGTTGGGCCGAAGTAGGAGAGGCAGGCATCCATGGCCCAGAGGTGGTGCAGAACACAACAGAGAAGGTTCAGCTCATACGGGAAAGGATGAAGGCGGCCTAGGACCGACATAAGTCGTATGCTGATACCAGGAGGAGGCTCTTGGAGTTTGAGGTTGTGGACCACGTATTCTTGAAGGTCTCCCCTCGGTGCGGGCATCGGAGGTTCGGCAAGGGGAGTAAGCTTTCTCCTAGGTTCATCAGACCCTTTGAAGTATTGCGGCGGGTCGGCGAGGTGGCTTACCAGCTAGCGTTGCCACCGCCGCTACTAAGAATACATGGTGTCTTCCATGTGTCCCAGCTCCGTCGGTATCTGCATGACGATTCCCACGTCCTTGATTGGGGTGAGCTGGACATCGAGGACGACGTGACCTTTGTGGAGAGACCAGTGATGATCGAGGATCTCAAGGAGATGGTGCTTTGTGGGAGAACCATTCCCTTGGTTCGCGTGTTATGGAGACATGGTGGGCTTGAGGAGAGTGTGTGGGAGAGGGAAGCACAGATGCGTACCCAGTACCCAGAGATGTTTTGAGTTTTTCTCCTTATTGTACCTGTTGTGGTAGAACATTTTGTCTTTTGGCTATGAAATGTACTGGTTTCTTTCCTCTGTTTGTGTGTGAAAAGCCCTGGATATGGGGGAGGAGAGAACCCGACCCCTAATCAAGACACATTAAGCTGGATGCGATTAAACACGTGCGGGCGAGTAAGTGCCACCCAAAGCGGATAATATCTTGACATGGGGAAGGAGACTCCCCAACCAACATGCACGGGTAGTTTGGCATGGTATGTTTCTTGTTTCTTGGTGGGGAAATGTTTTAGTTAGCAAGGGTTCTCTCCTAAGAGGTATCTTTCGAGGTGGTTGTTCGGACCCTCTCTTCCCTTCTGGTTTTGTTTTGATTCTCGAGGACGAGAATCGTTTAAGAGGTATCTGATGTAATGGCCCGGGTTTTTGGGGTCCATTACTTTGTGAAAATCTCTTTTTGGGTTTTCAGGTCTGGGAATCATGGTGGTGTAGGCCTACCGGTAGCCTTAGCCTACCGGTAGTAGGACTATAGGTAGCCTTAGCCTACCGGTAGTAGGCCTACCGGTAGCTCGGTCTACCAGTGGCCGTAGCCTACCGGTATCTCTGTCTACCGGTAGCTCGGTCTACCGGTGGCCGCAGCCTACCGGTAGCTCTGTCTACCGGTAGCTCCGTCTACCGGTGGCCGCAACCTACCGGTAGCTCTGTCTACCGGTAGCTCGGCCTACCGGTAGCTGCAGCCTACCAGTAGCTTAGTCTACCGGTAGCTGCAGCCTACCGGTAGCTTGGTCTACCGGTAGCTGCAGCCTAACGGTAGCTTAGCCTACCGGTGGCTGCAGCCTACTGGTAGATATCACCCACCGGTAGCTCTCAGCTACCGGTGGCTCTGGCCTACCCTGCGAGTTATTTCTAGTAGCGCTCCCTTTTGCGCAAATAGGGTTTTAAACCCTATTTTGACATGTTTGAGCATGTTTTAAAGGCATGTAATGTGCATAATAGTTTTAATTAAATACTTAATCAATTAATGAGTCAGTTTAAACCACCCGACCCTTTAATGACGAGTGGAGCCGCGTGATCAACCCATGACCCCCGCGCCTTACGCGGTTTCGCGTTCTCACCTCAACCGTTTGCGATTCTTATAAAATAAGGGTTAGTCATGGTTTCTCCTTTCCTCGATTGTGGCTCTTCACAAACAGCTTCTACTACATCAGGCACATCGTTATCTGTAAAATTATGTGCCCGACCTAAGAATTGGTAGACGAAGCGATTTTCGTTCAGGCGAGCCGAATCGATATCCGTGAACTTCCTCCCCCGGCCTCATCCTAGATCGTTGATCCAACAGGTAGGGAATTTCTATATTGCCTCTATCTTTTGTGTATCATGCAGGGTGGGATGCTTTTGTTATGTATAATTGGATAAACCAGACCTAATTAGAGATAATGAACAAATTCTATAAAGAAAAGAGAGGGGTTGTGATCGTTGATGTTGTCCTATATTTTTTTGATGCCGTTTCTTTTATGACCATCTTGTTGATTTGTGATGGCTTATGCCTTCTGAAAATAGAGGCCATTGGTGGTCGTTGTTTGTGCACTAATGAACCATGCTGATGTTTTAAATGTCTTTTTTGTAATTGTGAACTCCTGCTGTGAAATTGGTCAATCACTTATATCCGGATGAATAAATTGAAAGCAACAAGATCAATCCATTTCGTGCTAACCCCGGTCAAAATGGAATTGAAATCATGGAACATGTAAAATCTTTTAAATCTGAAAATACAGGCTTGGCCTTGCTTAGTGTTGGTGGCAGTGTTTTGGTGTTTTTCTTTTACGAGTCGATTGTTGGAGATGTGGGAGGGGATGGGATCCCATGTTCTTTTATACCCTCAGTGGTTGTGTAAAATTGGGGGATGGGATCCCATGTTGATGCGACTTCGGTGGTTGTGAGTTTTAAGACCGGGTGGATACTTGTTTATATCACGAATTGGGGTGGAATCCTCTATTGTTGAGAACCGGGTATGGGTGTTATGGTTGTTGCTTGATTTTTTCACCTTCCTGGACATATGCCTATGCCTACCCGTTTCCCAGTAGTGCTTAAATATAAACATTACTACTGAACGTCAAATAATAAAGGGGACAAATGGGTTGTTAGCATGAGTCGTGACTCGGACTTGAGTGATGTTGTGATCTGTAGGCTGTCTGATGAAAAACCTAGCTTTGGTGAGTACTTCTTACCTATATATATATATACTTGTAGCTTTGTGTTTCTTATTCGCGCCCCACCCAAGTAGTGCACTTAGTTCCGAACACCCCCATTTCATGGGGGAGCGTGTTTTTTCCAACAATATTCTTAGTGGCTGGTTATTAGCTCCTTTTCTGCTCCCTTTCCCAGATAGCCCAAGTATCTTCATGTAGGCTGTGATGTCCTGAGGTCCAATATTAGCCCAAGAACCTTCGGGTGGGGTGGTGTGGTGGTTGGCCAGGTGTGTGTGGCAGGTGGTTTCCCAGGTGTCTTTGGGATGAGGCCCAGGTGTTTTCAGGCGTGGCAGTGGATTTTTCTAGCCCAGGTGTCTTCGGGCGTGGTGGTGGTGGTTCTGGCCTAGGTGTTTGCAGGCATGGTTACGTGTGACAGTTGTGGCCCAAGTGTGTGTGGGCGGGATTACGGCAGTGGGACTGCATGTGGTTGTGGCCCATGTGTGTGCGGGCGGGTGTGGTAGTGGGACTGCGGTGAGAATGGCGGGATTGGTCTGATGCGTAGGATGTCTCAATAACCAGTGGGAAAGTTGTGCAGGGTACCCAAACATCTATGTGCTCTTAATATATATATTACTTGACTTGAGTTATTTGGGGAGTGTTCCTTGGTGAGGCCTGGGGTGGATAAATTACCTTGATAGGTGTTTGGTTTACTCCTTTTCTCACGGGACTTTAGCACCTTCCGCCACTTGTGCACGAGAGTGTTTGGTTTTCCCTACTAAGTGTACTTGTATGCTCACCCTAAGTATATAAAAATGATTTCAGGTTTCCAGGAGGACTTTGGGGATCATGCAGGACCTTACTTGCTCAGACCTTTGGGGCAGTTTCAGTTGTTGTTTTTCTTCTTTGGTACATACCTTTGTAGTCACCCTTTGTACTTTTTGGCCTTACTTTTAGAACATGCATGTGGGAGTGGTTTATTTCTTTTGGTTTTACTTCTCTTTCCTTCTTGGTGTTGTTGAGTTTCATCATCTCATCTCTCGATCTTATAAAACAAAAAGGCATAATGCCTTCCATTTGTGAGAAATTTCAATACCCTTGGTGTTAGTCGCCACTCTGGGACCTATTGAAGGCGGGTCTCGGGGGTCATTATCTCTCCTTCAACTTAAACAAGGATGGTCCTGGAAATCTGCTGACCCTTCCCTCCTTTTGGTAAAGGCGGGTCGTGACATAATATCACCATCAAAATTTATCATTATGAAAAAACAAAAATTAAGGATACGTCTGCATCATCATAACATAAAGATTCCAAATAGATTACTTTAATTTGTAGTTTCTCCAAAATTTATTTACCACGTGAGTTGGGTTGTTTCATATAATATTCAATGTATAATCCATAATGGGAACTTATTTTTTTCATAACAAAGATCTTTCTCCATTGGTATGACATCTATTTTCATTACCTATGATGGGTTGAGTATTTACTTCCTTAGGGTAGAGATATAGAACACATCATGGACTTTAGTGATATTTTGAGGGCGTTCTATGTGATAGGAATCAATTATGATATGAAAAATAATCTCTAAGGTGCCAATATACCAAGGTCATATTTTTTGTTACTTCCAAAACCATATAACCATATTCCATATAGATATTTGTCGAAAAAAAATCTCATAAACATCAAATTAGAGTTCATAGTAATGGTTAACATCAAAAACTATCTTCCAACTTTGAGCTACCTTGATATTCTAATGTATGGATCAAACCTTCTATAATATTTCATTAGCTATGTTAGGTCCCAATAGATATCTTTCTCTTAACATCATCCCTGCATGTTTTATCTCTACATTTCTTCCCATAGTGGGATTCATAAGGATCCATCTAAATTAATCAGTGAATGTTTTCATTGTAAGAAAAAACTAATAGGGGATGATGTTGATACCAAAATCATTTGAAACCCAATTAACAATATATAAAATTTTCCTTTAATGTTTGAATTGTTATTTCCAACCAACCATCCATATAGGGATGATGAGAATTTCTGAAACTCAATTATTTATCATGTTCTTACTAAAGTATTTACAAGAACATTGAGGTAAACTAAAAATCCATATCAGATACGATATAATATGGTACCCCATTATACATTACCACTCACTTAAAGAATATTTTTTCATGATGATCCAAATAAAATTATTCTAAGATAGAAATGAAGTACATTGACATAGTAAGGTGATCAAATACATCCCACAAAGCATAAAACCCATTTGTTGTTTGTGGTTTCCAATGAAAAAATCCATAATGATGTTGAACCATTTCAATTATAGTGTGGGTAATGTTAGAAATATTCCATTTGATTGTTTCCTTTTTCAAAATATTTCTAAAATACCAATAATCAAGATACAAACTTTGAGATATACCTCTTCAGAACATACCACCAGAAGAAATCTTTAATGTCTCTACGAATCTTCACACTTTTGATTTGAATAAATATTGATTAACTATTATCTTCTTCCAACAGACCCATTATTAGATAAGGTTTGAAATTATGCATACACAGT
Organism: Viscum album; assembly: GCA_963277665.1. Classification (NCBI taxonomy): domain Eukaryota; kingdom Viridiplantae; phylum Streptophyta; class Magnoliopsida; order Santalales; family Viscaceae; genus Viscum; species Viscum album. The sequence continues at coordinate 1,386,021,658 of OY728126.1, read as the reverse complement.
TATCAGACCTTATCATTTCTTCTAGTTCAAGGTTAAACTCAGGAACACCTATATCCTTCTTTTTCATCTCTATATCATATTTTTGTTCCACATTGATATTCACATGGATATATTGATGACCATTATATTATGAATGAAAAGAATATTCTCCTTCATTATATATTTACATATATGTCTTTTTTAAATCTATAAATATTGGATCTTTTTCAAACCCCATAATGGATTATATACCATGATCATTTAATCTCAATGCAATGACCACATTTTTCTCTTTCCAAATGAGGTAATGTATTGACAGATCATAATTCTTTATCATCTCTAACCATCTTCTCTAGATCATGTTATACTAATTATTTTTAAAAATATATTAAATTATTTTATGATTGGTATATATATATATATATCAAAATTTTCTCCACAATTATTATACAGAAATATATTGAATAAATTAACAACTACCAACTCCTAATAAAGACATGGTTAATTTAGACTGTGATTCTTCCAATGTTGTGAGTCATTAGAGATAACCATGTTATCTACCAAAAAAACACCCAATATCTCCATGGATGCATCACTATAGATTACAATCCCTTCTCTATTATAGGGAAATGTAAGAAAATGTGCATTATCAATCTTTCCATTAAGTTCCATGAAATTTCTCTCACATTCATCTGTCCAGATGAGCTTTTCATTATTCTATGTATGATTGGTCATAGGATTAAATAGTCATGAGAACTTATTTAAAAAACATCGATAATAACCCAGTTAATCTTTGAAAATAATTGATCTCACTCATAATTTTTAGTATTGAGCAACATTAAATATAAATTATCATTGATAGATCTAATGATATACATTATTTTTATATTATGGGACACCAAATGAATCCTTCTTCAACCAAAAATAACACTTTGTAATACTTTTATACTAGTTCTCATTCCTCAATGACTTAATTATAATACTCATGTCGTCATCATGATATTTCTATCTCATTATGTAGAAAATAAAATGATCTAAAAGGACTACAATAAACTAATTGATGTAATATCTAAAAACAATATTCATAAAATCCATGAAGCTGGGAAGGTAATTAGTAAGACCAAAAGGAATCACTATATAACAATTATGTTCATAACATGTACAGAATTGTGTGTTTGGTATATATTTTTTCTTAATGCTTAATTAATGATATACAATATGAATGTAAATATTGGAAAAGTATTGAGTAGCATACAACTGATCAAAAAAGTCTTAAGTATGTGGAAGATGATAGTTATTATTCATCATAATCATGTTCATCTCCAAATAATCAATGTTGTGATGCATTAATCCATATTTATTTTATCACAAAAAAGTAATTTTCACCCCATGGTGACAATCACTATAGATTAAATCCCTTATCAATGTGTTCTTGGAGTTTCTAATTTAATTCGTGAAAAAAATTGGTCCCTTCTATTGGAGCTCTATAATATTTTTATGAAACTGTGTAGCAGTTATATAAAAAACTCGACTCCTTGTTTTGATGGAACAATATGAAAATCATATAATAACATATAATGAGAATCCCAAAAAAAGGGGATATTATCAATGTCATGTTTCCCCCGAACAATTTTAGACAAACAATCATTCATAAAGGGAATTAAGACTCATACACTATTGTTGGTGAGACAAATGTGTGAAAATAATGAAAATTTTCAAGAAGATCACTAATAACAAAGGGGATTCTTCATGAAGGACATTGGCGGAGCCCTTAACCACTATAGACTTTGCAGTGAACCATAGTGCTACAGCCACTGTAAATTCTTTCCCACCTCTACGATCACTATAATGTAAAGATGTAGAAGAATCTACAGTTATGAGGAAATTGAGGGAATTATATGCAACATGGAGGGAACATTATTTCCTCTTAAATCCCTTGGAAATTGGTGGATGCCTCTCTGATCATTCAAGAAGGATTTCAGGATTCCTATGCACCAAGGAGGTGAGGACGGTTGACTCAAACACTATGAAAAACTTTAAACAATCCTCATTTGATGGAAATGCACAACTGGATTCACAACACACTATCAGAGATTCAAGACTCCTCTTTCCTATAAATAATGAGATTCCCTTAGGCAAAAGGGATGGATACCATGACCATTCACCTTCTCAACTCTCAAATCATGAGTCACCCTCTTTTTTGAGATTCAAAGAAAAAAATGAGATGTACATGGTACCTGAGCACATCAGAATACCATTCCTTTAGCTCAAATGAAACCCCTCTTCAAGCAAGGATTCCCTTCGTGGAGCCCTTCGGCTATCTTAAAGGAAGGGTATTTCTAAGGTAACTGGGGTCTTCCCAATGAACTCATAATTTTCCTAGTACCATCACTGAACATGTGGACTCCATTATATGGCCAGATCACTATGCTTCTCTAAGTACATTTCTTTTCAATATCATTTTTTACAAGGAACCCTTTCTCAGCAAATTCCATATCCTAGAAAGCACTTATATTTTGTGAAGGAACCATTATACGCATGTCTACTCAATTCCTTGGCTAGGCCTCTCCAATTCGCAATGCATACCCCTTCAAGGAGTCTCTCCACTTTGTGGGGCACAAAAGATTTATAGGGTCCATTCCTATGAATCATTTTCATAACAAAACCTACATCCACACAACCCTCCAATTTTGTGTAAAGTGATTTCAAGGACCCTTCTGTGGTGTTTCATATTGGGTTTCATATACTCATGTTTCTACAAATTGGAATGATAACATCATTTATTTCATCACATCAACACGCTAACATGGTCACCTCAATGGATTACTCTATAACCTTGTCTACACACATTATTTCTAGTGTTATCCCTCTACCAATGGATAATGTGTCCTAGTTTTTTATGTATAAGGGTTGAGGATGGAATCCTCATCATTCAAGCTACAAGACAATAAAATGTGATGCACCATCATTCTCATCCCATGACATTACACTATAACCTTTCCCCATGCATTGCACTTGGGGTTCCCTCTCCTCAGACATTTTCCTTTCCCACTGGACTCCACAAGAGTGAGATCCTCCTAACATGGAATGAGATCCTCCTTGCAAAAAATGACATCTATCCATGGGGAGGGGAAATAATCTTGGTGTAATACCCTCTCCATTCTTGATGGTTGTAGCCTCTTTTCTCCTCCTCTCCTGTTTTGTGCTCAAAGGCTAGAGGAGTGATGGGAAAAAGAACATTCATTACTCCTCCCCTCTCCCTTTGGTATTTTTAACCATCGAGCCTCCATCTAGGAGTATGTAATAATATCCATATCCCTAGGCCTCTAACGAAGAAAAAGAACTTATTTTAACTTTAGGATTCCAACCACACATAATCCCCACTCTACTCCTCACGGACGCACCTTTGGTGATGTGATCTTCAGGTCATTAGTAACTCTTGTTTCTCAAATCGAACATGACTGACATGTACTTAGAGTAAGCACCCACCATGGAATCCTCCTTGGGACACCTTCACTAATAATCCCCATCCTTCATTTCTGAACTACATGGAATTATGTTCCCTGCCATGGAGATATGTTGGAAGCCACATTGAGGTTTAATCCCAATATTCATCGGTCCAGACTACTTCACATTGGTTCACTCACGTCATTCATGATTTTAAACTACGTGGCCCTTTTCCCTCATGATGTTAAAATATATAACTTCGAACTACCTAGGTTTTTATCCCTATATTCTTGATAGGGTATGGAGGAAGTCTCTATGAGGTTCAACACCCAAAAATTGTAAACATTTTTAAACTATGTGGGTATTGATCCATGTCTCCTAGATAGGGTATGTCAGAATCCTCCGAGAGGTTGAACACCAAATAATTGCTAACCTTTTCCAACTATGTATGTTTTGATCCCTTTATCATAGACATGGTACATAAGAATACTTCCTATGGTTCACCCCAAAAACTGGTAATCTATAGTTTTCTTGTTGTGAAGACATGCATCCTTGGTCTGTCTGAGTTGTGTCATCACAACAAACGGCTTTCTAACCTTGCATAAACCCCTATCATGTAATCAGGTCTCTATCATATGCCCACACCCCAATTCTATGTCCCAACATGAACTATATAGACATTTATTCCCAACCACATGGATACATAGAAATCCTCCCTAATATTCAAGCCCATCACCCATGTCCCATCCTGGTCTCTCCCTTGGGACCCTGTGTTTTAAGATGGTCATGCCCCAATCCAGAGGCTCCACTTCCTCTAGGGCCTATCCATGCATCAATTATCATGGGTGGCCTCCTCAGGTATCCTATCACCTCACCTATCTACATGGAGTTTGATTACCATCTATGAAGATACATTGGAAGACTCTCTAAGGTTTAGACCTGACACTTCCTTGATTTTCACATCGGTCATATCTCAATCACCATCTAAATCATTCAACACTATATCATCCATTTTTATTTTTACCTAGGATTCCATATACCAGAGAGATCATGTCATTCCCTTGTGTAGATAACCACACAAGAGCCACACACAACCCATAACCATTAAAATAAAATCATATCACTTGTTAGGGGATGTTATCTGTGTGTATGCCCCAACATGTTTCTAGGTCGTTTTCCATTGTGTAGACAATAATTCATCACCCCATCAAACAATGTGGTTTTTGATCCCTGTCTCCTATATAGGGTACATATAAAACCCCTGAGATTCAATCCCTGGCAAAGGTAAAACATGGAGTCTCCTTTAAGGGGTCCCAAGAATCTTTAGTCCAGTCCTCATTGGATGTTTGGATCCCTCCAACCAGTAAACCCACCACTCTCCATTAGTGATATGAACAGTCTAATCTGTCTCTGATAGCCATTAAAATTATGGTAGACCAGGTTTCATACATGGGATGTTGAGGAAAACCCATGGTAAGTGCCTATGGAATACAATTCCCCACACTGGAAATGGTATTCCTTATGCTTCTGTGCCCCCAACAATCCCTATCATATGGGGAAGAAACCTACATGAATCAGAGTTTCAGCGTCCAATCATTCCAATGATGTCCAACGTGACTATTACCCCGATCGATGGTTGTTTCCCTATCTTGACCCTGATGAATGTCCTCATAGAAGAAATTTTATTAACTGGTGTCCATTATGATATGGTAACAGGGAAGAGATTAATGAACGACGTCATAATCATTAGGGTAGACCCAGACATGGTAATGAGTTCCTCATAGGAAAACACAGAATGAGAGACTAACATCCCATCATCCTATTTCGATCGTGGAGAAAATGTACCAGAATAAAGGATGGATTCTATGTGCCTTTGGAATGTAGTAATGTGGGGAAACGATCATCACTTATTCCATAGACAGATGTGCGCCCTAGAAAAAGCATCGAAAATATAAATGGTGAACCGGATGTGAAATTATTCTCCTTAATGGGGAGATTAGTAGTGTTCGAGACATCAGGGGATTATAATTTCTCTAGATCTAGCTATATGGCGCCAGGCCCCGCCAAGAAAATAGTGAGGCTAGTGTGAAACTCATAAGAGATTGGGGATGATTGGTTGAATGTCTGACATCCTTGACTATGACCTTGTCAGTGTGGATCCATATTACTAATTATTGAAGATGGAATGACTCCAGTGCACTAGAATTCACTTTCCCCCTCTCAATTCTAATGGTTGAATCTTCCCGATTTCGTGGGCCAAAGCTGCTAAGTTATGAAACTGATCACCACCCACCCATAATATAGGGGCTTGGGAAACACCATTGCTGCAATCCTGGGTGTCCCCATATCTTTTGTGGTGGCCTCCACATCCACATTTTTGGGGTGCCCCACCCTAATTCACTATATGAACTCTCTCTGATGAGGGTGATCAATGATCTCATTCAACGATATGATAAAAAAGAGATTATTGAAACTTGGGATTTGACCCGACAAGACCTAGAGAATTCTGCACCTCTTCGTCGCCCTACCCCCTGGGGCCTCATAGGGAGCCACTGCTCCCCACTCCAACCTAAAACCATTTGGGATTCTCTCCCAAAAACACTTTGATGACTCAATCCCATATGCCAATGAGGTGAGAGAAGTCTGAGCCATCCCAATTGTGATCGTGTCTTGGGGGTCGCCATGGAGGGCTCTCGCAAGGCCATGTCATCACAACCACCCAGTTCTATAGGCTGAAGAGAATGTAATTTATTCACCTTCACCACTGAACACATTCTGATAAACTCGATGCCAACATCGGGTGAAAGCTGAGGAGGATTCCTCCAGGGGGATTCATCATCAATGGATACAGTGGATTGTGTCACCGCTGTAGCATACTATCAATTCACCAATTATTCTTGAGCATGAGAACTTGTATGACTATCTGGGATTGAGACCCCAATCATCCCATGGGTAGGTATGTATGACTCTCTTGGTCATAAACCTAGTTAGCACCTCACACAGGCTGACCCATAGAAATGCAATCTAGCACGGAGGTCCTCCCCGTGCCACCATCAATGAGAGTGCTCGTCCTCCCTGATCCCAGGATTGGCGTGGAGGTCCCCACCATTCCACAATGAGTCCGACCGAAGGCCCTCCATACCACACTGACATCCAGAATGGAGGTTTCTTCCAAAACTATGATCCCAGGAATGGATCCATTCCTCCTATAGTTGGTCGTCGATGGGAAAATCCTACTCAATCTGTCAAGAAATAACATGCATTTACCCATGTTCTTACTACAACTAATAAATGTCCCTTCAGTACCAGAAATCAGAGAAGAAGTTGTTTTCCCCACTTCATTGGCATCCAACGTGGAGGTCTTCACCATGTTTTTTTTGAGCTGTACGAAGGTTCTCTTTATTCAGTCACTTCTATGGGAAACAAGCATAGAGGTATTTCCCAAGCTCCCACAATTTCGAGTGGATGTCCTACCTCCTCCAACACTTCTTATGTGGATTCCCTCCATGAGTTATCTATAGGACACATAGTCCCTCCCCATGTTTCTTTTGACAATTTCCTGGGTTATCCTCGCACCTCGACTAACCCGGGCGGGAGTCCACTCCACCCCAACACCAGTTTGGCAAATGGACCTCCATGTGTGGAAAACCAAACCTATTTCCAAGAACCATCACAGGATAGGAGATATGGTCGCAACCTCTAATTGAAAAATACTGGGAAGTTTTAGACTGTGATAAAATATGACTACTTTTCAGAATACGTTGCAGAATGTGATTTGGTAATGAAAACCTCACCCCTATCTTCTGTGTTGGCGGCCGGGGTAGGTTACACGTGTATAAGCCACTAAAATCTAGGAGGACTGGTCTCCCGGATCCCCCTCCCTACATTTATACGTCCAGGAGGAAAATTATTTGGCATCTTTCTCGGCCTGATCATGAAATCCCCCAATCATAAATTGGATCACTGTCCATCTCAACCATAGACCATGAGGAGTTGTTTTGGGGACCAATAGAGGATGGGAAACAACATGGCCCACCTTCTTTTACCACAACCCCAATGTGGGAAGTTATGGATTCCAATCAGTTTTACCGAGATTTGGTGGCTTAGTGGATGAATTATTCAGAAGACAACTCATGGGGCGGTGGCATTTTATCACGCTTGTTGTATTATGCACCAGCAATTCTACTGTCGCATTGTTCCTCTGTAGTGCCATTATCGATCCCTCAACTACCCCTAGTCGATGAATTGGTCAAAAAAGGGCTTGATTCAAGGTCTGAGCCAATGATCTTGTAGAAAATCCTTACAGTGAATCATTTCCCAGAGATGTTCTTCCCAGTTGCAACCATGACCATTTGTACACTTGATTCTCTTTCCCAGGAAAAGGATGAGTTCATTGGCCAAACACTTTGGGCGATGCACTTTGGTCTTCATTAACAACAGGTGGCTTACCCAATGATTCAATAACACTTTTATGATATTGTCCAACAATTTCGTATGGTTAACATGGATGGGCTCGCTATGGATTAGACCCCTGAGATGCCATGTCGCCGTCGGACCCTCAAACATTTATGATTTCAGAGCTTTAAGGTGCTCCGCAGAATCATTAAGGATGATTACCCCCCATTCAGATCCATGGTTTTGGGAAGTTTTCATCCCTAAATTTTAGTTCTATTATTCACCAACCTGACATTCTAGAATATATTGAGGATATCCCTTTAGTTATTGTCATAGTTAACATGTTCGACCTATCAGATGGATATAATTAGCTATATCTCCCTGAAGAGAACATATCCCCCCGGGGGGAGTAACACACCTATTAGATCTATCTGGAAGGGTTAATCTCCTGTAATGAAATTTAAAAGTTCTTCCCATACCAATAGAGTCATTAGCCATTGGTATGAATCCCAATAAGAGGAAAAAATATTTGGGGTCTTCAAACCCTCTAACAGGTATGGATCAGTGTAGAAGATGGAAGATGATAAAAAAATGACACATTGTTTCAAAATCTCATTGAATACAACAATATGGTTGATGACTATCTCACTGAACATGTCATGGAATGTTGACTAGACTATGGTAATCCTCGACCAGGGTAGTAGGGGCAAGTGCACCCCCCCGATGAGTGGCCTCCTGGTGGCCATGCCAATCCTTCCCATGGAGACATAGTAAATTCTTGAGTGTATGGAAATAGGGTGAGTTATGTCTTTCCAAATCGACCCTAATTGTGTTATAACCCTCCTTGGGACCCAGTACAGGATCCCCTATCCGCTCTGCATGTTGTTCCCCAAGCAGTCTCGTAGGTCATCGAACAAGCCGCTCCATGAGCCGCAAGGACTGTTTATCACATTGAAGAACCTTCCAATGAAATGGTTGTTAGGGATATTTTTCGAGATAAGAATCCCCACCCATATGATCCAATGAAATCTATAATTGACTATCTAGAGGTTTTGGAAATTTGGTAGGTGGAAATTCTGCATGATGGCAATCCATCTCTGGCATGGGGGGATGATATGCCAGGACACCCAAGATTTATATATCCAACCTTTACCCCATTTAATGGGACAGGTGATCCATTGAAACATCTGGACCACATCATCTCAAGGTGTGGACCCATTATAGGAATGCCAATGCCTCAGGAGGATACCAACCTTTGGGGTTTCGTTCAAAAATTGGAAGGGCATTAATTTTTCTGGTACAACCAGCAACAAATTGGGTCTGTAGATGTTTGGGAGGATCTTCGTAGGTAGTTTTTTACTAGTTCAGTTACTCCACTAGAAAAATGAGTATTGTATAACTCTTAATGTTCAGGAAAATTCCTTATTACCACATCATAGAAATTGTCTCTTCATGTTAAGGCATCACATATTCCCTGGATATGCCGCCGACTCAAAAATAGCTACTAATAATGTGTGTGGGGAATTCCCAGACTGAATTGGTCCTCTCTCTAAACATACAGAACCACCTAGGATTATTTCTCGGATTTCTCCACGAAAGCCCAGCGTCCATAGGAAGCCTTGCAGCAGGCCAAGTAGGCACACCTTTTTCCACAAGTAGTTCCCACTAGATGAGCCGCTAAGGCCAAGCCCATCGCAGTATCCCAAATAGAGGTCCCCATAAAGTAGGAGAAATTTCTAGTGAAGACACCTCCATATACTCGTAGTGGGCTACAACCTCATGTGTAGCCTTCATCCTAGCGACGACCACTATAGAATTGGTTGGCGACCCATGAACATGTCGCCACATCCTAGGTGAGATAATAGTGTTCCACCTTCTCGACTGGCTCCTTGAGTTCGCCATCAAGGCCAGACACTTAGATCCCCCTTATAGGATATATGGAACTAGGCGTACTCATTTAATTAGTCTCTGGTCCTCAGTTATTTATAATGTTCCTTGGAATAGGGAATTTTATGATTTCTGAATTGAAGGACGCCCAATGTTGCATATTTCACTGATTTCCCAAATTACATCTCCTATCAGCGAATACTAAGGCACACCTTCAATAATTTTTATGTTTTTAATGACTGGATCGATGAATAGGTTGACAAAAATATAGTCAGGTTATGTCTGTCCCGAACACATGTGGCATGTGAATTCATAAAGCCTGACAGTGATAGTGACATTGAAGGTGAGTGGTAGCAGGTTCTTAACTGCGGGTCCCCAAAATACAACGATTGGATGTCTTGTAAGGCATTCTTCTATTCCCATTGAATTATCCATGCCCTTTTGAATCAACTCGATCCTTCATAAATCACTACATTACCTATAACCACTTCTTTTAATAGTACCTCTTAGCCTTCCACTTCATAGAAGTGCATGCATAGGCAGCGTGAGGGAAAACAAAGCCCCCTACCAATTCCATCATCATCCCATACTATCTACAATTTTATGCCCCTAGAGTGGAAGATGCCCATAGAATATACCCAGTGATGAATGATTCTTCATGTGATGATAATGGTTTTTCTTTAGATAATACCACATACCTAGAAAACCCTGACATGGTTCCCAAGGATGAAGAGTTCAAGACAGATCATCCCAACATCCCCGATAACGCCAGCATTGATGGAGCTTCAACAATATGAATCAATAAGATGCATTTGGTAGTGCTTCCTAAAAGGATATTCATGCAACCGTTTCATGACAATAGGACCAGTTTAGATCTCAGCACAAGAATCACTGTCATCTTATTTCACTAGATCCTCCTTCACTGCTATTTTTTAATACATGATCAGTTGGATACTCCATGACCCTGATAAATTTATCCATGTTTGGTTGCAGATTAGCCTTAGTATTCTTTCCACTATCTGGTATGATCTCAATGCTTGTTGACAGGTGATCAGCATGTTATTCTTAGAACCAATCAGTCACCAGTTTAATCAGAAGGCCCCATTATACATATTTTCATATAATGACCTCATGTCAGAAAAAGTTCACATTAGAAACATTACCATGATATCCTTAAGAAATATTCTATAATTACTATTATGATCACTATCTTCGAGGATCTCATCCTGTTTGAAGATATATGTGAATCCCTTATTGAGTCATTATGAGTATCCCTCTAGTTTGAGACATAGGTAGCATACATAGAGGCCTTCTATTATTAGTTAGTCGATCATGATGAAGATCAAGATATTATGTAACACCCCAAGAATACATAGTGTGTTATTTCTTCAAAATAATTCAATAACTTTCACTACACGCAACACCGAGTTAAAGCGCACCAAGACTTACCTAACTAGCCGCAATGAATATTAATACCTAATTTTTAAAATTTTATAAATTCTATCTCTCAAAATGGAATTCATTATTGGATTTGGAATATCAAAATTATCCTAGGGTGAAATTTTGGTACTTTTTAGATAACTTTAATATTTTGATGAACAGTGAAAATTACTAAATTTTAATTAAAAACAACTTTTTTAATCAAAATAATTAATGGTGATAAATTATGAATTATAGTGGTTTTAAAGTATAACTATAATATATTTTTACCATTTTATCCAATGGTGTTCATTATAATTAATTTCACTTCGAAATTGGACTAAACAACTGTCAATCTTTTGATATATATTGTTTCTTAAAAACACGCTATTTGTTGTGACAACGGGAATTAAATATAAAATTAAGTAATGCAACATATATGTTTGGAATTTTTTAAAATAGATATCATTTTTGAATTTGGAATATCAATTATAGCTTAGCGTGAAATTTTGTCTTTGTTCTGAAAAACTTCAATTTTTTATGAATAGTGAAACTACTAAGTGGTAGTTAAAAAAACTGAATTTTTCATAAAACATAATTTTACTGCTTCTCTGAATGGAATTTCAAAAATCTGAGAGACACTGTTAATATCAAGAAGTAAAATGTGCTTCAATGAGATGAAAATAATTTTTGGTGTATAGTAAATTTTTACTTTTATTTACCACGGTTAAAAGTAAATAGGGTAATTAAGGGTAAAAAGGATATTAATATTACCCTAACACATGTCCTAATTCTATTGGACAAGTGTATCTCAACCAAAAACAATCTTATGAATAATATATTGTCATTTAGGTCCACTTGGATTAGATTAGGACATTTATTATTATTTAATTCAAAGAAGAGTTAAAAGAGTTAAAATCAATGTTTATTTACTTAAAAATTTTTAATATAAGGATATACATAAGATAAATTCGATTTTAAATATTCATTAGAAAGCTAGTAATATTTCCTACATAATGATATTTTATTTATAATTTTTATACTTTATCTAATATAATTTATTTATGACACAATGATGATGCAGTAATTACCATAATAATGACAAATTAAAATAATTTATTTTATAAATACCCAAATAAATATAATTTTAGACTTTTTATGAATTACAATAATTTTTTAAGTTAATATGACATGTTAGGAATGATTTAATTAAAAATTTTCTAAGTAATCATTCTTTTATGAGTTTCACAAAAATCAAATATTAAATAGTGTCAAAATTGACATAAAAGAGTTTTTAAAACAAATATTATATTATTAATTGATGTTAAATTCTAAAAAATCTACAGTTCCGCCAAGAGACTTATATCATGATAGTTGTATCATTAATGGACTACTTGGGGGTCGGTTTGATGTATATAGTAAGTTTATTAACTATATAATATAAATATACAAAGTGACATGGTAAATGTCAAACTAATTAACTAAGAGTTAAAACTAAAAGATAATATTAATATAGTAACCCAAACCTATCTAAATTATATTGGTTGAATGGGTTTCGACCTATCCCCACCTTAACCTTTGAATAATTAACTTTGGAGTCATTAGAAACCGAATATGAATTTATTATAAATTAATTATTCTAGGTTTTCCAAAGGTGCCCCTCACCCCTCTTATAAAAGGGAACTCCTCCTTCACATTTATACACACCATCAAAGCCTTTTGGTTCGGCCAAAATCTGCCCAAATACTCTTCCAAAATCCCTCACTACATCCTAGAGGCCTTTGTTTGATCAGAAAGCCAACCTAAGGAGCCCTTTTGATCAAATCAAAAGGAAGAACCCGAAGAAGAGGTAATGTTTTCACCACCCATTTTCACGTTCCTTTCTTCTTCCACTTCTTCTTCCTTTGTTATTACCATTTAAAATAATAACTCCATAATAATATATATACAGTGATTTTATTATAAATATGGTACAACCATATTCATTATTCAATCCACCCTTTGAATAACATGTCACCACACGTGCGTACGTACGGCTTACCATCTCCACATCGTGGTGTAATTGTTATTCAATATATTATTATTTGGATGGGTATAATAATGATGTGTAACTCATGTAAATAATAAATATAACATGTTAATGATTCTTTATATATGATATACCATCCATTTATATATTATTTTAATATGAAAAGAATGATATTGTCACTCGTACGTACGTACGGACTACCGTCTCTACGAACGCGATGAGATTCATTCTCCATCGTATCCATTCAGGTATAATTATCATTTGATGATTTAAAAATAATGTTTAGGGACATGATATAATTATGTATATGAATAATATACAACCTATACATGACAAAAATGGATTATGTAACAAAATATATATAAAAAACGAGTAAGTTAACACCCGAAACGACGATAATACTAAGATATTATTAACAAAGGAATGTTAAAAGATCATATATGATATCATATGAATGCAAATGATTCTTGTATAATTTAATAACAATTATTTCACTATTATATAGGAGGTTAACCTACCCTAACCATGGAAAAGTACAAGGTAAGGGTTATTTCACAATCTCTTCATTATCCGAGGTTGTTTATACGTAACAATCTACTGGGATCTCTTTATCATCCACATCCATGTTTCTTAAAAATTAATTTCAAAACATTTTTACTATTTCCTAGAATATGGGTTAATGTCATTTTTACACTTATTTGACTTTTTATAAGAGGTTTATAAAGGAATCATTCCGTCGTTTTCCATACAATGTGCTTTTTAACCTTTTCGACAAAATTAAGGTAAGAATGTTTTTTTAACTTATACGGCGGGTGCGGCTATTTTCCACTGTTATAAAATCGTCAAAGCTTCCCTTACAAGCTTACAAGAATATTTTCAAAGAAAATGTTTTATTTTATAAATATATTACTCTTAAATTATTTCAAAATAGAATGAGATATTTCTCTAAAAAGAGTTTTGATTTCATCTATGTCAACATCTCTTGATGGATTTTACGCTTATTTGAAGTTGAATTATTATGATACAAAACATCTATATTGAATTGAAGGTTTTGTGATATGTTTGATTTAAGATGTGTTATTTTTATACCATTCATGGTTTATGGATAAAGTATTTACATTTTGTATTCTGGTTTTAATACGAATGTTTAGGTTATGTTTAAACCTTTTCATATGGGAATGTATTGGACTTAATATGTGACGGGTTGAGCCCATTATAGCTCCTCGATGCATCGGTATGTCTCATGAGACAAACTAGTGTCTTGGAACAAGGCCTTGACAAAATCTTATTTGTAGTCTTGGCACGAGGCCTTGGCTACGTGGTTATGATAGTCTGGCCTTATGTATTCCATCATTATGAAAGTGGTTATTGATATTGCATGTGTTTATTCGATTAGTAGAATATCCTTGTGAATAAGTAAATGGCATTATTTCATTTTTTCATACTATGTTGAAGTTCAATTTTAAAAGGCTTTTGTTTTAGTTATACATTTCCTTAAATGTTTATGCTAATTTATGATAGTTTCCGCTCTATTACTTACCCTTACTGAGCGTTTCAGCTCACCCCTTTTATAGGTTTTATTTTTTTCCAGGATTCCAAGAAGTATATCATGATTGATAAGAAGGGTAATGAAAATTGAATAATGGAATTCATAAAAGATTATTTATGTTGTTTTGTATGTTATGAAGTGTAATGTAACATTCATGTATGTTATCTATTTTCCAAGACTGCTAAACTAATCGGTCCTTTGGGACTTGATTCCTTGTAATCATGACAATGTATTAAAATAATGCACCGACTCTGGGTAACTGGGGTCGTGGCGTTATAGTTGGTATCAGAGGAAGTTTAGAAATAACCTTAGAAACTAGATTTAGATAAACTCAGATTATAGCACATATCCCTAAGATATACTTTGAGGATTAGTATAGAAGAACTTCCTAGAATTTTGGTATTTTAGAGATTTTGTGAGTTTTCTGAGCAATACATCCCTATCTGGATACGAGCAGGTAGAGGCAGCTCTGGCACATATGTACCTAGGGGTAAAACCCGAAAACACCGCTTTGAGCTAGAATCGAACGGGAACTGGTGCACGACAACGGGCCTTGTTGCACTTTTGGTTACGACACTCCCGGGGGACATGATTAGGATAATTCTCATTTTATTTACCAAACATTATGAAGGGCTCATGAGTATATACTTACTCAAAGAAAACATTTTTTATGATTATGGATTATATCCATAAACTGTTCATTTTTCATTATGAATTATTTATTTCAATTCATAAACTAACCTAGTTTATGCTATTGTATAGAAATGGTGCCTAGTAGAAGGAATGTGAACTCTAGTAATACATATGATCCAAAGAGAAAGAAGGATCATATCTTTCAAGTTCTTAAGACATAATTTATAAGAGAAATAGTCTCCCATGTATTATCATCATATGAAGAAATAATATCATGTGTTGATAAAATAACTAAAGAGTTTATAGAGTCCTATGGCTTTGAAGGGAAGCAAGAGAATAAAAGGATGGAAGAGAGAAAGATGGATACAGGGAAGAGGGAAAATATGAATTTTCCCATATGTGTTAATTGTGGGAAGAAACACCCTGGATCTTGCCTGAAAAGAATGGGGGTTTGTTAAGTGCGGAGGAAAAGGGCACAAAGTACGTGACTGCAAGGGTAAGAAAGTGGTTTCAAATGTACAATGCTCCATTTTCAAGGAGTTTGGACACTTCACGAACCTATGTCCCAGTCATCAGACTATGCTGCAAATGATGCTATTGGATAATAATCAAGTTATGATACTACCACAGATGAAGAGAATTGATTAGAGTTCTTATGTTGATTATGTCATTTGATTGTTGTATCAACAATGTACTTGTTATAACAATTATGGAGTATATAAGGATTGTACTACATTACTATTTCATTAAGGACTAGAAATTGTGTGGAACAAAGAAAAGTGACTCAATAGGAGGTTAAATTTTTGGAAAATATATGATTGAGATAAAGATAAACCATAATATGGTTCTGATACCGAGGTAGTGATTTTAGAAAAATAAATAATGGATTTGGATAAATTATATTGGATATTATTGACTACCTTTAAGATGATTAATGATTTGTATATTCCATCATTATTGGGGTTTAAAACGTTTTTGTATTGATGAAGTATATCCAGCATTCTATATGGAATAAGGGAGCATGAATGTAATCAATAAGGTTTATGGTAATTTAGGATGATTCAGTGTTTTAAAAGAATACTTGATGAAGGTATTCATATGCTATTACGGGGTAAAAAGTATCTACATTATGTTTACTATCCATATAAATGTTGGACTGTGAGTTTGGACAGAAGTATTTTGGATAAATTCTAGTTTTTGATTAATTTTCGATTGCCATAAAAGGACAACCTAGAGGTCGAGCGGCAACCCATTGCGACCGGAAAGGCCGCGAGACTTGAACCCTCAACCTAAGGGAGACAAGGGTGTGTCACCTACCACTGGCCCATGAGATGTCCTAGATTAAATAATGTAGGTTTTGTAAAATATCTGGTAGATGATTTATAAATTTGTTTTTTTGGCACCATGTATGAATAGTATAAATAGATTTTATTTACGTTCTATTATCTTTTAGAGTGAAATATGAGTATGTGGTAGAAATTTATTAATGGATAAAACTATAATTTTAAAGTAAGTATATCTCCTTATGATCTTTGCCAATCTCATAAATAAATTCCTCAACATTAAGAAAAGGAATTTGAACAAAAATTTTGTCCTAGATGGTACCTTAAATCATCACTAATTTATGGCTTTGGGATTGTTGGCCATTTCATAGCCATGTTCTCTACCACTCTCCGTCAGATAATTGATGGTTATATTTCTCTTCAATATCCATATTTTCCTACATGGAACCCTAGTATGTGTTATTTTCGGTAATCTTCATACTTTCCACTCTTTATTTTAAATAGAGTCCACATTAATTAATTTTTTGATGTGGGATTTCAACTAAGATATTTTTTAAAAGGTCAAAAATGTGTTATCCTTATACCTTATGTTTTGTTGAATCGATGGTATTTTAAATCATCATAGATTGTTGAATTTAAGGACCTAAATTTTAAACTTTTTTGTGATTGATGACCTAAATCACTACCTATAAATATTTACGTTTTTCCTCCAATTATGTGTCTCTAATTGCCACCAACGTTCTCCTAATCGAGATCATAATTTGGTGGTAACCCTTTCATTTCTCTTTTCCTAATATTAAGACTAAATTTTAGTAACCCAATTTCTGATGTGGGTTTTCCCACAAAGATACTTTTTATTTTCAACCTTTTATTTTCGAAGAACAATTTCAAATTGCGAGGATGAAATTTATAGAAGGAGGGGAGAATGTAACACCCCAAGATTACATAGTGTGTTATTTCTTCAAAATAATTCAATAACTTTCAGTACACGCAACACCGAGTTAAAGCGCACCATGACTTACCAAACTAGCCATAATGAATAGAAATACCTACTTTTTAAAATTTTATAAATTCTACCTCTCAAAATGTACTTCATTATTGGATTTGGAATATCAAAATTATCCTAGGGTGAAATTTTGGTACTCTTCGGATAACATTAATATTTTGATGAATAGTTAAAATTAGTAAATTTTAATTAAAAACAACATTTTTAATCAAAATAATTAATGGTGATAAATTAATAATATGAGTAGTTTTAAAGTATAATTAGAATATATTTTTACTATTTTATCCAATGGTGTTCATTTGAATTAATTTCACTTCGAAATTGGACCTAAACAATTGTCAATCTTTTGATATATATTGTTTCTTAAAAACACGCTATTTGTTGTGACAGCAGGATTTATTTATAAAATTTATTAATGCAACTTATATGTTTGGAATTTTTTAAAATAGATATCATTTTTGAATTTTGAATATCAATTATAGCTTTGGGTGAAATTTGGGCATTGTTCTGAAAAACTTCAATTTTTTATGAATAGTGAAACTACTAAGTGGTAGTTAAAAAAACTGAATTTTTCATAAAACATAATTTTACCGCTTCTGTGAATGGAATTTCGAAAATCCGAGAGATACGGTAAATATCATGAAGTAAAATGTGGTTCAATGAGATGAAAATAATTTTTTTGTGAATAGTTACTTTTTACTTTTATTTACCACGGTTAAAAGTAAATAGGGTAATTAAGGGTAAAAATGATATTAATATTACCCTAACACATGTCCTAATTCTATTGGACATGTGTATCTCGACCCAAAACAACCTTATGAATAAAATATTATCATTTAGGTCCACTTTGATTAGATTAGGACATTTATTATTATTTAATTCAATGAAGAGTTAAAAGAGTTAAAATCAAAGTTTATTTACCTAAACATTTTTAATATAGGGTTATACATATGATAAATTCGATTATAAATATTCATTAGAAATATAATAATATTTCCTAAATAATTATATTTTATTTATAATTTTTAGACTT
The DNA here is from genome assembly GCA_963277665.1 of Viscum album. Taxonomy (NCBI): domain Eukaryota; kingdom Viridiplantae; phylum Streptophyta; class Magnoliopsida; order Santalales; family Viscaceae; genus Viscum; species Viscum album. Next base: position 1,386,002,998 of record OY728126.1, on the reverse strand, counting down.
TAAATATTTTAATTTATTTATGAAACAATGATGATACAGTAATTACCATAATAGTGACAAATTAAAATAATTGATATTATAAATACCCAAATAAATATAATTTGAGCCTTTTTATGAATTAAACTAATTTTATAAGATAATATGACGTGTTATTAATGATTTAATTAAATTTTTTCGAAATAATCATTATGTTATGAGTTTCACAAAAATCAACTATTGAATAGTGTCAAAATTGACATAAAAGAGTTTTCAAAACAAATATTATATTATTAATTGATATTAAATTCATAAAAATCTAAGGTTCGGCAAAAAGACTTATATCATGATAGGTGTATCATTAATGGACCACATGGGGGTAGGTCGGATGTATATAGTAAGTTTATTAACTATATAATATAAAAATACAAAGTGACATGGTAAATGTCAAACTAATTAACTAAGAGTTAAAACTAAAAGATAAGGTTAATATAGTAACCCAAACCCGTCTAAATTCTATTGGTTGAATGATTTTTGACCTATCCCATCCTTAAACTTTGAATAATAAATTTTTGAGCCATTAGAAACTGAATATGAATTTATTATAAATTAATATTTCTAGCTTTTCCAAAGGTGCCCTCACCCCTCTTATAAAAGGGCACTCCTCCTTCTAATTTCTTCACACCATCAAAGCCTTTTGGTTCAAGAAAACACTGCCCAAATACTCTCACAAGTTCCCTCACTACATCCTAGAGGCATTAGTTTGATCATAAAGCCAACCTAAGGAGACCGTTTGATCAAATCAAAAGGAAGAACCCAAAGAAGATGTAATGTTTTCACCACCCATTTTCAAGTTCCTTTCTTCTTCCACTTCTTCTTTCTTTGTTATTACCATTATACAATAATAAATCCAGTATCATATATATACTGTGATGTTATTATAAATATGGTACAACCATATTCATTATTCAATCCACACTTTGAATAACATGTCACCATACGTGCATACGTACGGCTTACCGTCTCCACGTCGTGGTGTAATTGTTATTCAATATATTATTATTTGTATTGGTATAATAATTATGTGTAACACATGTAAATAATAATTATAACATGTTAATTATTTTTTATATATGATATAACATCCATTTATATATTATTTTAATATCAAAATAATGATATTGTCGCTCGTGCGTACGTACGGACTACCGTCTCCAGGAATGCGATGAGATTCATTCTCCATCGTATCCATTCAAGTATAAGTATCATTTGATGATTAAAAAATATTGTTTAAGGACTTGATATCATTTTTTATATGAATAATATAAAACCTATCCAGGAAAAACATGGCTTATGTAAGAAAACATATAAAATAAAAGAGTAAGTCAACACCCGAAATGACGATAATACTAAGATATTGTTAACAAAGCAGTGATAAAAGATCATTTATGATATCATATGAATGTATATGATTCTTGTATAATTTAATAACAATTATTTCACTATTATATAGAAGGTTAAACTACCCCATCCAAGGAAAATTTCAAGGTAAGGGTTATTTCACAATCTCTTCATTATCCGAGGTTGTTTATACGTAATAATCTACTGGGATCTCTTTATCATACACATCCATGTTTCTTAAAAATTAATTTCAAAACATTTTTACTATTTACTATAATATAGGTTAAAGTCATTTATAACCTTATTTGTCTTTTTAAAAGAGGTTTATAGAGGAATCCTTCCATCGTTTTCCAAACAAGGTGCTTTTCAACCTTTTCGACAAAATAAAGGTAAGAATGTTTTTTTAACTTATACGGCAGGTGCGGCTATTTTCCGCCGTTATAAAATTATCGAAGCTTCCCTTACAAGATTATATGAATATTTTAAAAGAAAATGTTTTATTTTATAAATATATGACTCTTAAATTATTTCAAAATAGAAAGAGATATTTCCCTAAAAAGAGTTTTTATTTCATCTATGTCAACATCCTTTGATGGATTTTACTCCTATTTGAAGTTGATTTATTATGATACGAAACATTTATATTGTATTGAAGGTTTTGTGATATGTTTTATTGTTTATGTGTTATTTTTATACCATTCATGGTTTATTGATGAATTATTTACATTTCTTATGCTAGTTTTAATACGAATGTTTATGTTATGTTTAAACCTTTTCATATGGGAATGCATTGGCTTAATATGTGACGGGTGCAGCCCGCTATAGCTCCCCGATGCATCGGTAGATCTAATGAGATAAACTAGTGTCTCGGCACAAGGCCTTGACAATATATTATTTTTAGTCTTGGCACGAGGCCTTGGCTATGTGGTTATGACAGTCTTGAATTTTGCATTCCATCATTATGAAAGTGGTTATTGATATTGCATGTGATTATTCGATTATTATAATATCCATGTGAATATGTAAATGGAATTATTTCATTTTTTTTCATACTATGTTGAAGTTCAAGTTTAAAAGTCTTTGGTTTTAGTTATACATTTCCATAATTGTTTATGTTTATTTATGAAAGTTTTCGCAGTATTGCTTACCCTTACTGAGCATTTGAGCTCACCCCTTTTCTATGTTTTATTTTTTTTCCAAGATTCCAAGAAGTATATCATGATTGATAAGAAGGGTTAAGACAAGGGAATAATGGCATTCATAAAAGATTATTTACGTTTTTTTGTATGTTATGAAGTGTAATGTAACATTCATGTATGTAATCTATTTTCCAAAACTGCTAAACTAATCGGTCCTTTGGGACTTGATTCCTTGTAATCATGCCAATGTATTAAAATAATGCACCGACTCTGGGTAACTGGGGTCGGGGCGTTACATATTATATATTTCTCTATAGAAGAAGATGGTTATCCCATATAATGGAATATATTCCCACTATACATCGTTTACCATTTCAATGGTGTGGAGGTTTTCTTCTATCTTGTAAACACATGGTCTGGGACCAACCTCATCCCGAACTAGACAATAAAAAATTTGGTGTTTTCAGATGATAAATTGAGTCCTTATAACATAAAAATTCAATATTAGGATATGATATAATAATCCTAGGTTTTCAAGATTCACCTGAAGACTATGTACAGTGTCATAGTTTCCAGAACTGAGTTTATTCTTGTCTCACAAGAGAGTTCCCACATCATGGTGATGGGAAGGCTATGACTCCACCTGCATGTGACAATACATTCATTGTACAACCAATTCCTAAAGTACACCATTAATGGTAGTGTATGAATACTCCAAGGTGATGCATATCTCTTTTCCTCATGTAGATCCTATTACATGGATTCCGACTATTACAAGAGCAAGGAAAATCAGATTTAGGCTAATGAGGATGAACAGGCTTCAACTGTGACATACTAGTGGACAGACCAGGATGATGCCTACATTTTACAAATACAACGATTAGAGGCCACAACCCCCGATTTGGGTAAATTCATTGTTGTTTATGGAATGAAGTGAAATAACATTCCCATATCTATGGGATGCTCGATGATAACCACACATTCATTTTCAAAACAGGCATAGGTGTTTTCAAATCCCCCTAATATAATAAGGTAACGGGGTGACCGCCCCATGGAAACAACCATACGTCAAAATTTCTTGTCTTCCAGGGATATGATAAATAGGCTTAAGCGGACATGCCCCTATTACTTTGATATCATTAGTCATGGCCTCATTGGACGAAGGACATATGGGATCGGGTCAACAGTTTTCATTGTTATTGTCTCCATTGTACATGAAATCCTCAATGCGGTGTCCACCACCGCTCTGGCCGGCACTAGTGTCCCACCAGGGTCTGTCGACTCAGTAGAATCACCTCCATCCAAGGATCCCTCCCAAATGAATGAGTAAGAAGATTTAGAGGATTCACCTCCCACGTTCAAATAGGGTTTCTCCACCATGATCGATGAATTGTTATAGGTGAAACATGGTAACCAAGAGGATATGAAACCCAAATTGACCATCAATGTTATGCATGTCGAATAAAAATAGAGATATTTGGACCCCCAAAAATATCATCATGATTTATTTTCCTAGAGGTATGACAATATGTCGGGGCCAGATCCTATAGTCGTCATCCACTACCTCGGTCTTCCAGTAAGTCATTCCGAGTTCAAACAACCTCCATGATAGATGCACCCTTCTCACACTATCATGGTTGAGGTCAAAGTTGATAATAAAAACAAAGAAAACATCATGAAGGATGTATAGTACCCATGATGGTTAGCTAAAAGTTTTCCTATCAGGAAGAATAATTGATAGATCATAGTCTACATTTATTTTCAGGATCTCAAATGTCCCATCTCGAAGGATGAATTTCTCCATCCCACGACAAAACTGTTGATATGTGCCACCAATGGGTTTCAAGCTCTCTAATTCATGTATAGGTATTACAGATATACTAAATTCTGAATGCCCCCCATAGGATTATGAGTTCACCGTATTTTGGGAACCATAAGGTAACTCTACTGCCATGTATTGCCCTTTGGTCTAAATAATACATGTGACACCTATTAGAGTGCAAAGAATCACATATATTAGTTGATCCTCAGAAAATTGGAGGAATAATATGTGGATGATATGGTGTTCAAATATCCACAGCACTAGGAGTATCTCATAGTTATCTTGAAATTATTCAGCTTCCTCTGTTCCCACAATCTGTAGATGGACCCGTTGAAGTGTGCCTTCGGGGTCACCTCCATAATGTTTCTCAGATTCATTGTTAGATATAGAGGCATCAAGATCATTCTGGTGAAGATCAAGGCCATTAGTTAGATGTCACCTATGAGAAACATTCGAGAGCTTCGAGGATTTTAAGAACACTTATCCTATATATTCCAATTCATCTAAACATTGGCTGGAATGTGTGAGACTTTTTCCAGCTCATGAAGATATGGGATGATTATCAATGGGATGACCAGTGTCAAAACTCTTTTAAAGAGATCAATAGGTACCTGTTACAACCTTTGGTCTGGAAGCCACACATTTATGGAAAGCCTCAGGTCATTTAAGTGACCACTTTAGTGCGATCTCTTGGTGCCCTTATCAGCTTGAACAAAAACAAGGGAATGGAAAATAGTTTATACTCTCTCAACAGCATGATCCTTGATACAGAGGCCATCCATTACTCTATCGAGAATATCAACCTTGAACTAGTATTTGATGTGAAGAAATTTTTAAATTACTTGATGCACCATGAGATATTTCTAGTGTCCTGAGTGGATCCGCTGAAATACATTCTGAAATGAAACATGTTGACAGAACATCTAGCTCAATGGGTATTGATCCTCCAGCAGTTCAAAAACATGTTTTCCCCTAGAAGGATATCACGGGACAAGAATTGGAAGAATTATTTTCCACCTATCCACCTCCCATAGTGCAATCTCTAGATAATTATTTTCTTGTTGAAGAAATCCTCTCTATGGATCAATCTATTCTGTGTTGGAAAATGAACTTTGATGGTGCTTCCCGAAGCCCATCTGAAAAAAGGATCAATGATCCCTGACTCAACTAATTGGTCTTGGTTATCATCTTCATTGCACTGGTGTAAGATATTTTACCATATTCTTTAAAATTGTGAAAAAGTAGTACCAAAAATAAGGTAGTGTATTAGGAACAAATTAATGATCTCGAGCAAGACCTTGAGAATTATGTTCCTCACATAAATGTTAAAGGGGAATATGAACTAGTCATCAAGTATATCCACCATGACTACACTGTTAGGAATCTGTACCTTATTCAAAATTTGGAATGCACCCATCTGTTGATGGACCCGTTCCCATATTGGATAGAAGTTACTAATGTCCCTTGTTCATAGAACGGTCGAGAAAACACCTTATATATCTTGGACTCATTTCCTACAGAACCTGACTAGGAAGATTTGATTATCAATGTGGTGACTCAGATATTTATCTCTTATACTACTCTAGATGAAGATGATATAATGAAGGTAATACACTTTACCATCACTACCTCCATATCGGGACACCTAGGTACCCCGGCTATTGTTTTGGATGTCACTACTGACTGGAGTTCCCCATTTATCAAGTAACACCAGTATGGTAATATCTCAGCAGATCGAGCTGGGCATGAGTTGATCTGATGACACGCATTGCAGTTCACCAACCAGTGTGGTCTTAGTCTCATGTGAATCGTTTATAGGCATGATTTTTATGGGATTCTCCACCGTTGCATTCAAGTAGGTGATATTTGTCTTGTAATGCAGAAAGTTCATGCCAGTTATTGTGGGGCTCATCAGGTAGGGTTGAAACAATCTCATCAGTTCTAGAGATTGTGGTATTTTTGTCCTACCATGATCTATGACTGTATTCTGTTTTCCAAAAAGATCCATGCCAGAAAAATCGACACTAATTTTGTGCACGGGCCACCAAAACCTCTCCAGACATCCACGTACACTTGGCTCATTGCTGTCTGGGGACTTGATGTCCTGGGACCCTATCCACCAGCCATAAATTGCCAGTTCAGGTTTATCCTGATCTATAGAGATTTATTTTCCATTTGGGATGATGAAATACCCCTAAAAAAGTTATGGCCCATTCAATCATTGAATTTTTGATATTTAATATCAATTACCTATTCAGAGTCCCTCATGTTGTCCTTACCAATAACAAAACCAACATCTAGAAAGCCGAACTGGAGAACTTGTCTACCAAGTACGACAACCGTTCAAATCATACCACCTGCTACCATGCTCAATAAAATGGTATGCTAGTGGAATTCATCAAAACCCTCTATAACAATTCGTAGACGATGCTCGGTGATAAAAAGAAGAGTTGGTTGGAAAAAACATGAACACCATCTATCCCTATTAGAAAACGACTTGTAATTCCACTCGGGTGACCCCTTATACCATGTTGTATGGATTATCGGTAGTCCATACCATCCAAAATCAGTTTTATTCATTACACATTGCTATTTATGGTTGAACCGGATGCGCCCGACGAGAATACGCATTGTGGCCTACACATTCTAGAGAGGTATCAGAACAAAATATCCAGAGAATTCAATTGAAAAGTCTACATCTGCTCTATCTTACACGGTGACATGGTGTTGTCCATGAGAAATCCAATTTTAACTCGCAGAAAACCACCCAAACTGGTTCCCAAATGGGAAGGACCTCACATCATTCACAAGGATTACCCCAATGGCACGTACTCCATATTTAATATGGATGGAGAGCCTATAAATCCTCCCACCAATGCAAAATTTTTCATGTGGTAATTTTCCTATGTAATCCAGTCATGAATTATATTAAACTATACCTTCTCCACCACACGACCTTAAACTATGTGATTCATTCAGGATAAATGATGTAATACTACCCATCACTCATCCGGCATAACATTAAACTACTTTATCATCCTACAATTCATTAAAATGAGAGTGGTTATTATAGCATTAAGGGAAGAGATATATGATCATAAACTATGATCCATAAGTGTCTTGGTCACTTTATGTTAAGAATAATAGAATCTCATGAACCACATATGGTTTGATATTTTCATGTAGGATATGTGGGGATTTCTGGAAATTTCACCCCTAGGTCGAGCCTCAAACATCATGATCTCCCCTTAGGTTTGGCAATTTCATCTAAGTGCTTTTCAAAACACATGGTGTGGTATGTGGGCTTATGTAATCATTCTCATTTGGTTTATCGTGATAGCACCATGTATCCCCCTCCTTCAATATCTTCACCCCTTTCATCCTTACCGCATGGAGTTTAACTACACGGGCATATTCATGCTTCAAGTGTAACCTTTATTTGGCTCCCCATCGATATTCACATCTGAAAGGACCCCAAACTGTATGGATTCTAAGACTCTGTTCTCTCATACCATCTTGGGCCAACATCAAAGATGATATTGAACGATACTTTATTAAAAGCCTATTGTTGCAAATATGTTCTGTGGTCGACGATCATTTGTTGTTCTCATTTCAGGTCAAGTGATATGTATGTTGTGTTTCTAACATAGTGAATAGCCACCCTCCATCGTTATCACCAGCTATATATGTACCAAATATTGGGTGCATGGATTCATTTTTTTCAGTTATCAATTTGAACGTCATTGTTCCTAAAGAAGGAATGTTGGTCTGGTTGGGTTTAACCTCACCTTATCTCTCTCCTCCAATATCGTTCCCTAATGTGGTGGGGAGAATCCGATCCCATTCCGTATTTTGGACACCATGCAATTCCCACCCGGGCCTAGGATTTTATGTAAGGAAATACCCACATAAAGGGTCACGTAATCCTGGTCTCAGATCTATGACCTCAAAATAAGATCACCACCGTCCTCAATGCATGCTGTTAAACTGTGTGATCCATCCGAATTGAAGGATGTAAAACTACTCAACACTCATACCCCATGACTGTAAACTACAAACCTACTAGGAATTTCCTTCCATAACCTAGCCTCAGGTCCCTCAACATTTCTTCACCCCTGTACTTGGTTATAACATTGGATTGTGAGGAGTGGTATGGACTCTACGTACTCATTCACTTAGAGATATTTTTTCACCATCCATAATCATATGCATGAGAGACCCCAACATCCTCCATCCTATAATAAATAATACATTAAACTTAAGGGGAACCATCATGCTATAAACATACCATCATTTGGGTATCCATCATATTTCACATTTGAAAGGACCCTCTAATTTAATGGATGTTAAACCTTTGTGTTCTCATACCGTTTCTGGCCAACAACCCAAATATTTTGGATTAAATTTTGAAACAAGATCTGTATTGTAAATATGGTCAACAATTGATTCTCATTTGTTGTTCCCAATAAAGGTTTCAATACAGATACTATGTTGATAACATGGTTATCCGTTATCCTCAAATCATAGATAACGTTCTGTGGTCCCCCAAATGATTGGAGGGGTGATTCACCCTTTGTTTCGTGTCCCACAAACATGACATGGAATTGGGTGTCTATGTTATGAGCTCCATGTACATAAACTAGGATCTGTGATGTCTTATCCCATTATGTTAAACTCTATGTCATCTTGTGAACTACATATGGATTAATTCACACCATTATTGGATATTTAGGAAAACAAAATCATTTCATTTTCATGTCCAACTAGGGTTCATTTATTCATTCTCTCAACCATTTGACTTTAGTTTTTTCCTGAAATTATGAATGGTGCGGCGTATGTGGTCTTATTACCTCATTCTCATCTGGTTATTCACCATTCCATACACATTTCTCGTCAAGATACCCCTATCATTGTCGTTACTCTATAAAGTCAAATTTAATGCAACTTCATAACTATGTATTTATTGATTTCCATCTTAATGGTATACATAATTACTCATAGACATTTTGTCTTCGGGTCCATCTTTGTTTCTTAGAATCATACTCTTTTTTCTTCCCCCTTCGAATATTTTCTCTTGTAGGGGGTATGTGGTGTGTTATGGGATTATTTCGCTAGTCACATCGAGAATTCAATTTCCATTCCACATACATCTGACAAGATATCTCTCCATCCCCCTTTCATGCACTCATAATCTTGAGTCATCTACCCCCATATTGTTCCCCTCAATAAACTTTTTCAATTCCCCAACATGCATCGAAGTACTCTAGATTTGATCCTAGAGTGATGGGTTCTACATGGAAAAGTTTCCATCTATTTACATGCTTCATGTTTCCTTCTATTTTGGGACATCATCATCATTCAAATTTAATGGGACCCCCTTTACATCCTTGGCCCATGCCACATTGTCTCACCTACCAACTAGGACCAATGTCCCTGATAATTTGAATGACAATTTGACTCGATTCTTGATATGTGAATACGGTCAGTGGTCGATGGTTAATTTTTTTGGTTCCCATTTCTGGGAGCACTATATGGATTTTATGTTTAAAACATGGTCAATATCCATCATATATCATTAAAAAATCCCATTATTCCTTAAAATATTTTATTCTTGAATCACATAGTTTTCCACTCTTTCATGTCCATGTGGAATATCAACACTCTTAGTGTTATCCATCTATGCGTGATTGCACATTAAAATGATGAATCCACAGTGTGGTTCCATTTGAGGCATCATACCATTTCCCCTTTCTCTATATTCCATGTGTTTTGAATATCCTGTCAACCCTTTTTTCCAATATAGAGCATGGATCACATGGGCTTAGAGAATTTTTTCAATTTTTATTCCCACATGGAAGAGTCTCATTTTTTCGGTTTGAGCTCTATGAACATAACATATGATATGCCTAGGACCTAGTCTTATGGTGTTAAACTACATGGAGCATTCAGAACTATGTATGGCATGACTCCCCTCCACATAGGATATGTAAGAATGCCCAGACATTTCGCCTTTAGTTCCATCCCCATGTCCTCCGATCTAGTCCCACATGACTTTAAATTGTTGTGTTTTTTCACATGACATCAAAATTAATGGGTTGGTCATAACATATAACTGTAAAAAATGACCTTATCCTCCTTTCTTCTTGATGAAAAATAACACTGCATTGTTGTTTCCTCACTTGAGGGGACTCCATGATTGTATTCAGTTCTCCACCATTCCATTTTTCAAGTCCTACATTTGGCTTGATTCCTATAATGATTCATATATTCTCTATCCTATGATTGTTTCTTCATAAAAAAACACATCCACCATAAAGGGAAAAAATATCCATCGAATAATGAATCAATTGGTGCAAAAGCCAAAACTACAGGATAATATTTTCCCTGGCACTAGTACCCTACCATTCCATAATCTATAACTATGTGTGGCTTGATTACCATCCTTCTAGGATGCATAAGAATGCCCAGATATTTTGTTTTGGGTCCATCCCTAGGTATCTCAATTGATGTCCTCTTTCAGCACCCCTTCGCCTAATATCGTTAGGAAGCATGTGATCTGGGGATTACTTCATGTTTTCTCATTCAAATCAGATTTTCCAAAAGATAGACCATATGGAACCTTCGTTCATCCTAGTCAGGTCTAGGCTATATGACCATAATCTATGATCTTCCAGTGAGAACAATGTATCGATTGATTCCCATCCTCATGGGATGCGTATGAACATCCGATTTTTTTTGTCTTCGATTCCACCACTATCATTATGTTAAGGGATGGGAGGCTTCTTTGTTCCTCATTCACATCAGGGTTTTTCTACTTTTCCACACTGCGCAAATTCCATTAATACATTTACTCTCTTAAATGTCAATAATGTGACATTACACTATGATTTTTCATCCTTATGATATATTTCTGTGGAAAGGGATTATAATCTATCTATTTGACACATCTCATTGCCATACACAGATGTACCAAGGAATAGATCCCAAAGTGAGTTATTTTACATGGACATTCCCTCATTTCATGTCCACACCTCGTGATAATTTTATTTGGATTTCAATCCACTTCCATGTTTGAAGGGACTCCCTTTACGACCTGATCTCATGCCACATTGGCCCACCTACCGTATTGGTCCAACTCCGTGGAAGACCTTATAGGACATATTGTGATAGGGTCCATGTTTTGATAATGGTCAGCAGTCGACCCTCATTTGTATGTCCCCATTCCATGATAATGCGAAATAGATGATGTGTTTCTAACATTGTCAGTAGTTATCCCCTAGTGTCACTCCCCCATCATTGTGAACTAGATAATGGGCTCCTTGATTCATTTATTTCCAATTCCATGTGATTAAGGGGAATTTAAAAACACTCAGTTTTATCCCTCCGCACACTTATGTTATTTGAGTAGGTTGGTCAACAATTTTGGGACATCATTCATTTTGAGTTCCATTTCACCAAATATGTGTCTCCAAGTAGAAGGAAAATCCCATCACTACTCCATGTTTCTCACATCGAGCACACCTCACATGTGATTAGTGGTTTAGGTCGGATGTGTACTTGTGTGGTCAAACAAAAAATGCCTCCTGTTTTGTCTGATGTTAAACATCACTCTCAGAACTATGATCAGGTTGATTACCATCCTAATGGGATACGTAAGAACGTCCATGCACATTCCCTCTGGCCCATCCCCAAGATAGGCCCCCTCTGGTATACAATCTAATAAATTCCACTGGAAACACATGGTGGGGTGTTGAATTCATTCTCCTCATTAAGGTCGAGATAAGTACCACAACACAAATTTCAATTCTAGGAAACTATGACCTCAATGTATAACTATAAAATAAAATTCTACCTCTGATAAGATCAAGATTACACTTGTTGATTATGGGATGAATTAAATTATCCACCATATAGGTTATCCCTCACTAGTGAGGGTATATCACCCAATGACACTTTGAGAAATACATCTGGCTTGATTCCTATCCTCATGGGATACGTAGGAACAGCTATGAATTTTTCCTCGACTCCACAATGAAAATTCCCATTTCTGGCCCCTTGGCATGTGATCTCTGTTGGAGGCACATTATGTGGTACAAACATTCTGTTTTCCTCATTCAAATCAAGTTTCTTGTTACCACATCATTTAACCCTTCAGATATCCACCCCCTATTACAGGAGTTAGTCTCTCATGGCCCGTTCTTTTCATATGATGTTAAACTGTACTGGTCCTACACAACTATTTATTGCATGATTCTCACCCTAGAAAGATATTTAGATACATCTGGATGTCTAGTTACTAGATCTAGTAACATTCTTCTATACCATCCATATGGTTTTCTAGACCCCATTCCCCCTTTCGGGACCGTTCTTTTCCTCTGTCCTCATTATACATCGTCAAACTACATGTCTATCATCCACATTGGTATGCCCTAAAATTGGGGCCACTCTAGGCTCTCTCTAGAGAGATCCATTTTGAAAATTATTACTATGACTTATCAGACCGATGCTCTCAACTAATTTTTTTTCATCATGGTGGAATAATTTCAAGAGTGTTGGAATCCATTCGAACAGCCCATAACTCCACCCCCCACTATTTGTGTTCCCTTTATTTGGATCCTCATCCTCATTCCTGCATTAAGGAACCCCCCTATGAGTATGTATGCTTGGATTAGGGCTCACCTACTGTCCTTGGATAACGTTCAAGTGGACTAACGATTGACATTATGATTCAGGCCCAGTGTTCAGAACATGGTCAGTGGTCGACCATCATTTATTTCCACATTTCAGGATAATGTTGAAGTGATATTGTGTCTTAAACCTACAAATTAGTTATCCATCATTTTCATGTCATCCATATAGTTCTGAATTTTGGGTATTGTGATTCACACATTCCACACCCCTCTATTCATAATAATTTTAACTCCCCTTACATTACCATGCTCGAGCACAAGAGCAAGTTGGGAATATGACAAATAGACTACTCTGAAATCATCATTCTCCAGTCAGACCTCCCTATTTCTTCCCTAAAATCTGGATCGGTCATTCTGACCCTAGATTCCAGGATCATGGTTGGTACTCTCTTATTTATGCAGAATAACGATACAGTCATGTTTTTGTTTCCAACATCAGTCACAACCCATGTCATCTTAGGGATTGATCGTAGGATATTTCATGAATATGAAGGAAATTTTGAAAATGAAAATAAATAATGGAACTCATGCATGCAACTAACATAAACAAGATGAGCATCAATGTGCATTTATGAGCTCACACAAATTACAACATCCTAGGATGAACCTAGGCATAGATGGGTTGAACTTTTCAATGTAGTGACCCAGCTCCATCACTCTCTAACATGAAGCTTCAAGGATATATTTTCACTTATTAAGAGGCTACTCTTCCTCAATGGAAATGGAGAAGAGTGCATTAGCCTCGATCCGGACCCGATCCTCATCAGCTTGGATAATATCCATCTTTTTAGAAGATCACCTCATTTGTTCTTCAGCCTCTACCAGTAGGTCCTTCAGTCATGATATGTTCCTATATTGTGCTTTAAGGTAAGTATAATACTCCTTCTCCCACACCCACAACCACTTGATCTCATTTTCAGCCTCCTCGAGTCTCTTCATGTCCACATACTTCCTCCGCTTCCATCCCACACTGTCCCCACAGTCATGTTTCCATATTTTCTCTACCATGAAGACATGGATGAGTATTTGATGATGTTGAGAATCCACACATCTTGCACATAGTTTGAAATTTGAGAATAGAGCCTCCCCATTTAATCTATCTATTGTGCTTGTGGGGTGTCCCCAAGGATGTGCATGATCAGATTACATGATTGGAAACCGAACCCATTTTTATCCCCTTCATTAAAAGTAATATCATCCTGGTCATCAGGTTCGGTGGGTTTATATGTGGGGAATTCCTCTAAGAACTCATTAAAAGGATCCTCATCTAGTTTCCGGTTTGGTATTTCAGGTCTCATGTCATCCGATTTATCCCCATCGTCAGATTCCACCTCGACGATTTTAGGATCAGTCCTACTGACAGACCCAACTATAAACGAGAGAGCAGCAACTAGGTCAGTATGGGAGTCTGTTTCCATGACCTTCGGTATTCACCTCGGAAAAGACTTTCCAAGAGCCTTTTCGATCCTTACCAATGTGTTCTATGCAATTTGAAGAACACTTAATGGGAGAATACACTTAATTCGGTTGCCCTGATCCGATGGATGACAGTCACAAAAGCTATGAAAAAGCTATACAGTGTTCAAATAGTTGTTCTATCCATTGAGCTATCACCTTTGGATTCCTGAGGCGTGGACCCCATATATATTGTTGGGATGTATGAATATTGGAGGAGAACCCACAGGGTTTCGTGGACTTTCTAGGTGCGGAAATTGTCATGGTCGTAGGTGTATATGTTGACAATGCATCCACTATTACAGAAGAGAGGGTTTTGTGTTTGAGGCCATCCTACATAGGAAGAATTTTATTTGAGAAGGCCTAAATGACCTAAATAATGATCATAAGAAAATTATTTAATGGTTAACTCAATAGCCTCTTAAAAATCTTCATGCTCCATGTTAGTGACCTTGCCTTCCATCAGGGGGTTCCCTCAACATTCTTCTTCCCCTAGGAGGACTCTTTTGATTCTACTAGTAGTGGTATGCAATTCTTCAATTCCAAAGAATACAATTGATGAGGGAATGTAAAGTTGAGTAGAACCTTCAACCAATCTTTCCTTTGATACATAACATCCCGAGAGTGCACAAAGTCCTCTATATAGGACAGCTGCTTCCCTGGAGACTGAGTGTGTAACCAACGAAACCACCTAGGTGGCCTCCCCCCTTGCTGAATTCACACTGTTGTGTCTCTCGGGTCCCTTACATATGCCTAAATCCCAATCGGTGCATGTATCACCTGTATTGTGCCTCGTAACAATGATATGTTCTTGTCATCTTTTGGTCCCGACCTCGAGGTTGAGGAGGTACCCCAACACTAGCACAGACAGTCCACCGCTTCATCATCGCCCATGGGTAGGCTTCCTCTTAACTCTTGGCATATTCATTCACAATCCCATGTACAAATGCAGGTAGAGGAATCTCATTCTAAATCATCACATCCTCCCATGTGAAAATGAACCACATCTTCCTTGTCAAAAATTTATGGTCATCACGACATAAAACCAAGTAAACTCAATAGGTCGACAACTTCATGTGATGTAACTACCTCATAAGTTGTATGAGGTAATACACACTTTTTTACAAACCATAATGATATATTTATTAGTATATACCATCTCAAAGAAATTATTTTATTATTATTGATTATATCTATAATCATTCAATTTATGTTACGTATTTTACAGGTTTTGAAAAATGTATTTTGATTCATAAAATAATTTGGTGTATGCCTTTGTTTAGAAATGGAATGTGGTAGCATGAATGGAAATTGTATCAACACCTATAATCCACGTTGGAATTTAACTCCTACTCAAGAAAATTATTGTGGTGTAGGTGATGCAGCTGCTGCTGATCAGTTTATCACCATACAGGGACAACTCACTCAGGTAATGAATAATAACTATTCCAGTATGGAGAACCCTGATCCACAACACGGAGGATCAATGTTAAATATTTTCATGAGTCAGAAAACACCAAAATTAAATGGGACTAAAAATCTATTTTTATCTGAGCAATGGATAGATTCATTAGAGAAAATATTTCATGCTTTGGGGAGTAGGGGAAGGTAAAAAGTTGTCATGGAAGGTTATCACCTCATGAGAGATGCATATTCATTGTGGTCAATAATTAAAAACTCAAAGGAAGATGAAGAAGTATCAAACATGGAATGGAGGGTGTTTGAAGATATTTTTTTAGAAAAGTACCTTCCTCAGGACCATCAAGCAGATATGAAAAGATAATTTCCGTGTCAGAGGTAAAATGATGATGAGAATGTCACAATGTATGGAGATAACGTTACAAGGTTATCAAGGCATGCAGTAGATTATATAAATAACCCATGGAGTAATTTTTATCAATTCATTTATAGGTTAAAACCATTCATCCATCGACCATTACTCTCAAAATCCTTCTCGTCATATGAAGATATTGTTTATTGTGCTATCAAGATAGAAAAGTAATTCTCTTAGTCTTACCACTTTAGTGAAATGTAATAGAATAAGAGATATGCGGAACACATTGGAAATGGAAATAATATGAATAATGGAAAATTTGAATATTTATCCTGTAATAAATGTGGAAAGAAACACCCCAATACTTTCCTGAAGGGAATGGGAGTCTGTTACAATTGTTGTAAAAAAGGCCCTCAAGCTCATGATTTCAAGGGAAAGAAAGAGGTTGTCAATGTTGAAGGATTCAATTGTAGAGATGTGGGGAATTATGAAAATGAATGTCCAAAGTTCCAAGAAACATACCTCAGAAAAGTCCAAAGGATAAATCCATGATTATGTGATCACTACTACTAAGGTTGAAGCTCTGAAAGATGTGGTGGTAGGTAATTTAATGGTTTCCTAATGTTTAGCCAATGCTATTTGATTCTAGATCATTGAATTGTTTCATATCTTCCCAGTTTACTAATAAAATTAGATATTTATAATTTGATTAAACAAGGGACATTTTAGTAAAATCTCTTAAGGGATTTATCATTGCAACAATGTTTTGATAATCAGTTCCCATTTGGGCATTAAAATATGATTTATCTACGGATCTCATAGTCATACATATGATTGCATTTGATATAATCCTTGCAATGGATTGTCTTTCATAACGTGATACAATACTTATTGTATGAAGTAGGAGGTTACAATTTTTGGTGATGATAAGGAGTACTTTATCTTTAGAGAAGAAACGTTACCCCCTAATTCTAATATAGATTCACCCCTTGTAGCTCTACTAAATTAAATTATTGGGGAGGAGGAGAATTAAATTAATATGGGTAAGGAAAATAATTTTCAAATAGTGGATGTCCATATTTTACAAAAAAATATATTGATTTGTTTCCAGAGGATTTACCTGGATATCCTCTAGAATGAGAAAGTGAGTTTCCCATTAATTTAATTATTGTTTCAAGGACCATATCGAAGACCCCTTGTAGAATGGAAACTGTGGAATTAGTGGAACTAAAGAAACAACTTGAGGAATTGAGTAATAAAGAATTTATTAACCCTAGTGTTTCCCATGGGGATCCCATGTTTTTTTGTTAAGAATAATGATGGATCTATGAGGTTGGGAATTGACTAAAGGAAGGTCAATGCTATAAAAATAATGTAAATGTATCTCGTACCTCTCATTGATGATTTATTTGACCAACTTCATGAACCTCAATATTTTTCAAATATTTTCCTTCGATCTGGGTATCTTCCGTTGTGTGTGAAGAAGGAAGACATTCCGAATACAATATTTTGAATAAGGTACAAGTATTACAAGTTTACCGTAATTCCTTATGGACTGAATAATTAACCCTCTGTTTTTAGGGATCTAATGAATAAAAGTTTTAAGGATTATCATGAGGAATTTGGAGTGGTATTAATTTAGGATATGTTAGTTTACTAAAAAAAGTACAAAGATCATGGAAATAACTTACACACTATTCTGAAAACCCACATACGAAATGAATAATATAGGAAGTCTAGCATGTATAAATTCTGGATTTAAGAGGTTTTTTGGTCATATTGTCTCCAATGATGGAATCCCTATTAACCCTTCAAAGACCAATGTAATCCAGAATTTCCAGCACTGACAAGTATAACTGAGGTACACAGTTTTATTGTTTTAGTAGGTTATTATTAGGGATTCTCCCATAATTTTCCCCGAATCTCTAACCCATTAACCAATCTAGCATGTAATGTGGTTAAAATTGTTAGGAAAAAATAGTGTGAATAATGTTTTGATGAACTAATGAGAATATTAGTCAATTCTCCTATATTTACTCTACCATCATGGAATGATGGGTTTGTTATTTATAATGATGCTTCAATGAAATGACTTGGTTTTTTTCTTATGAAGAATGATCGATTTATTTCCTATTCATCACAGAAGCTTAAAATTCATGAACAAAACTATCCCCTCAGGATATTGAGTTATTAGTTATAATCTTTTTCTTTGATAATTTAGAGATACTATCTCTATTGTGAAAATGTGAGAAATTTACTTATCATAAGAGAATGAAGTATATTTTATGACAAAAAAGAACTCAACATGGGGAAATGGCAATGACTCGAGCTACTCAAGGATCAATATTTCACTATACACTACCACTTGATGAAGGAAAATATGGTGGAGGATTTTTCAAGAAGATAGGATCATGGAGTTTTAAACAAGATGAGATTTGAAAGGGATCGTGTTTCATGGATATAGTAAAGATGGATATGGGTACAACCGTGGATGGTGAAACATCAATAATTTTTCAAATGGTTTCCCAAAAATATTTACTAGAAAGGATAAATAGTTCTCATACTGATTATGAGAAGTTTAAAAAGAAAATTAAATCTATGAATAATTGGATCTTGATCGACATAATATATGATAATGGAATTTTGAATTTTTGGAAGAGACATTGTGTTCCTGACAAACCTGATCTAAAAAGGGAATTGTTGGATTATGCTTCTAGATCCAATTTATCTATAAACCCTAGTAACACTAAGAATTATAATGATTTGAAGGAACATTTTGGGTGGGACAACATGATAAGGGAGATTTCTAATTAGGTGTCATGATGTATGGTTTTTCCCCTGGTAAAGGATGGAAGACAACAAACTATATGATCCTTGCAACCTCTTCCCACACCTATGTGTAAATGGGACGATATTACGATGGATTATGTCATGGGGATACTAAAGTCTCCAAGGACGAATGATGCAATATAATTCATTGTTGATCGTCATACTGATTCAGCCCATTTTCTTGATGTAAGTGTAGATTTACCACCTGAACATTTAGAAAGACTACATATTAATGATGTTGTAATTATACATGGAGTACCCCTATAGATTGTTTATAATCATGATCCCTCTTTTACAAGAAGATTCAAGAAAAGTATTCAGAAGGCTCTAGATACTGAACATTGTTTGAGCACTACCGACCACACTCAAACTGATAGACAATCTGAACAGACTATTGAAACGTTAGATGAAATGTTGAGATATTTATAACATTATTTTCAAGGTATGTGGGATAATTATTTACCTATATTATAATTTTCCTATAACAATAACTTTCATTCAAGTATTCAGATGGAACCATATGAAGAGTTATAGGGAAAGAGATGTCGCACACCAACTTGTTGGGATGATGTTGGTGATAGAAAACTCGTAGGCCAAGAATATGTTAATGAATCAATGGAAATGTTTAAGGTTATCCAAACCATATCCAAGCATCTCAAAGTAGGAAAAATAGCTATGATGATATCCGAAGGAAGGATTTGGAATTTTAAAGTAGGATATCATGTTTTTTAAAATTAATCTCCATGGAAGGGTGTTATAAGTTTCAGTAAGAAGGGTAAATTATGTCTTAGGTACATAGGACCTTTCTAAAATCTAGAAGGAATTGGAGTTGTGGCTTATTATTTTGAAATTCCACCAAGTCTCTCCAAAATTCTTGATGTCTTCCACATATCACTATTACGAATACAAATGTCTGGCCTATTACATGTACTCACCTGTGAAGAAATAGAATAGGAACTCGACCTATCTTATTGTTAAGTGCCTATAAGAATTATTGATAACAACGAACCAGTGTTGAGAAACCAGACGAATCTTCTAGTAAAATTTTTATGGAGAAACCATAAGATGAAAGAGGCAACATAGGAACCCAAAGAACTAAGGATGAAGAACCACTCGAATATTTTGTACAGTAGTATTCTATAAATTTGAGGAAAATATTATTTGAAGAAGGAATGAATGTAAAACACCAATCTTCTATGGTACGTTTCCCTTTTAATAATGTAATAGCTTGCGCAATACGCAACTTTGTGTTTTAGAACACCATGACAAATAAAACTAGCCATTATAAAGAGTAATACCCAATTTTTTAATTTTTATAAATTTTATTTTTTTTATTAGATTTCATTTTTGGGTTCAGAATATCAAAAATATATTAAGGTGAAATTTTTGTATTTTTCTGAAAATAATTATTTTTTGATGAACAGTAAAAAATACTGCATTATTGTTTAAAATATACTTTATATTTAAATAATTAATTATTTTAATAAAATTTATTTTATGTAAAAATAGATACATAATATCTATATATGTTCAATGTAATTAAATGGTGTAAATTTATAATAATATTAATATGTAATATTTTATTGAACTTTTTAAAGTATTTTACTCACCTACTAAAAGTATTTTCAAATTTGCATAAAACTTAATTTTACCGTTTATGTGGGTTGAATATCCAACTTATGAGAGAGGCGGTTGAAATTAGTATGTAATGTGTGGTTCAAAAAGATTAAAATTATTTTTGGTGAATCGTAACTTTTGAATTTTATTTACCATCGTTAAAAGTAAATAGTGTAATTAATAGTAAAAATGATATTATAATTACCCTAACCCATGTCCTTATTCTATTGGATATGTGTATTTAGAAAAATATTAAACAGAGGAATAAAATATGAACATTCTGGTCCACTTGAATTTGATTTGTACCATTATTAGTATTTTATTTCAAGGAGAGTTTAAAGTGTTAAATTCAAAGTTTAATAAAAAACCATTTTTAATATAAGGTTATATATAGGATTAATTCGACTATAATTTTTTTCTAAAATTTAAGATTATTTCCTACAAAATTGTATTTTATTAATAATTTTTGGTCATTAAATAATTAAATTTATTTATGACCCAGTGATGATAACATAATTTCATAATTAATGATATATTAAAATAATTGATGTTTTAAATATACAAATAAATTTAAAGTGAGACCTTTGATGCATTACACTATTATTATAGATTAATATTTCATATTAGGTTTGATTCAATGATTTTTTAGATTAATCAATATTTATGACATCCTCAAAAATAAATTTTTAAATAGTGTCAAAAGTGACATAAATGAGTTTTTTAAACAAATACAATATTATTAAACGATATAATAGTTTTATAAATAATAAATTTCAGAAAAATGACTTATATAATAACAGATATATCATTAATGAACCACTTGGTTGTTTCTTTTAAATTTATAGTAGGATTAATAACCATATAATATAATAATACAAGAATACATGGTAAAAGTTAATCCATTTAACTATGAGTTAAATATAAACGATGTGGTTAATATGGTGACCTAAACCAGTCTAAAACCTATTGGTAGAGATTTTTTCAACCCATAGCCACCTTATCCTCGAAAAAAAATTATTTTTGAGCCATTATAAACCGAATATCATTGTATAATAAAACCATATTTAAGGATTTTCAAAAAGCAATGCTCGCCTCTCTAATAAAAGGTTACTACCCCTTCTCCAAAAATCACACCTCCATAGCCATTTGGATCAGCCAACCCCTACTAAAATATTCTCCCAACTACCCTTCCTTTTAGTATAAAGGCATTACTTTGATCAGAAAGCCTACCTAAGGATCCCTTGGGATCAAATAAAAAGGAATCACCTGAAGAAGAGTTAATAATTTCCTCACCTCATTCACAGTTATATTTTTCTTCAACTTCCTCTTTTATTGTTGTTTCTGTACCAAAATAACAAATCTAGTACCTTATACAAAATGTGATGTTATTATAAATACGGTACAACCATATTCATTATTTTATTCATCCTCTGAATAACATGTCACCATACGTGTGTACGTACGACATATCGTCCCCACGTCATGGTGTAGTTTGTTGTTCAAACACTTTATTAGTTGGATGGGAATAACAATGAGTATAAATGATGTAAATAATAAATATAACATGTTAAATATTCTGTACATATTATATACCATCCAATTACATATGATTTCACCCTCAATATAATGATATTTTCGCTCATGCATGTGTACAGATTACGGTCTCCACGAACGCGATGAGATTTATTCCCCATCATAATCACTCATGAATAATTTTCATTTTATGATTAAATGAAATGTTTAAGTACATAATATAATTATATATATGAATCAAATACATCTTATCTATATCAAACATGGAATTCGTAACGAAGCATATATATGAAAATGAATTAGTTATCAACCTAAATAATGATACTACTGAAATATTATTAACAAATAAATATTATAAGATCTTGTATGATATTATAATTATGTATATGGTTCATGTATTACATAATATTAATTATTTAACTATTAACTAATATATTAACATACCCTTGATCATTGAAAATTAATCGGTAAGGGTTAATTCTATAATCTCTTCATTATCCGAGGATGATTATACATGAGTATCTACTAGGACCACTTTATCATCCACATCCATGTTTCTTAAAAAATTATTTCAAAATATTTTTACTATTTCCTAGACTATGGGTTAAATTCATTTATTCCACTATTTTAATTTTTTTACGATTTTTATAATGTTAAATTTTAGTCGTTTTCTGAACAATGTCTATTACGACCTTGAGACAAAATTAAGAAAACAATATTTTTTTACCTTATTCGGTGAGTGTGGATATTTTCCACCATTAAAAAACCTTCAAAGATTCCATCAAACCCACATATTTAAATGGTATAATGTATAACATCTTTCTTGGTGAAAAGGTGGAATTTAGTTTATCATCGTGTAAGACGGGAGTGAACAAAAAGGAAGTGCTAAGGACCGATGGGTGTTGGGCTTGAAACATAAGGAGTATTACTTTGTACCTCGCTTGAAAATCGAAAGGATCAATGCCCAGATAGTTCGGATGGGTGGCATCAGACATATGCTAGGTCGGCCCAAGGAGGATTATATTGTCAGTGCTTATTCTAATCCCATCTGAGTAATACTTGATGTGAGACAAAAGATGAAACAAAGCCCTGATGATGGTATTGTGAAAGGAGCATAAGTAGGGAAATAATAGGGTCATAAACATTATTAGCAGACCAAATCTGAAATAGGGGCTTATTCTTGGTTAGCCGCCCAGGGAGATGGATATTGGGACTTACTCCGGGATGGAGGCCTGATAGTGAAAATTCCCGGAGGGGGTGGGACGGGGTAATGAAGGTCATGATTTCCATCTCTACTCTAGTATTTGGCATGAATGAAGAGAGGTGGAGAAGGTATACTACTTTACAAAATGAAAGGCTCAAGGCTTACACCAGGATTGTTTTCCTTCCCTAAAGAATGATTTAACTTCTGAAATGAGGATCTCATTCCATTTGAGGAAGATCTCACTCCATTTGAAATGTGCATGAATGGAGAATGTCCGAGATGGTGAACCCTATTTATATTGCATAGTGAGAGGCCACAATTTAAAATAATGTCCTTAGGATGACGGTGCTTTGCAGTTTGACGTCTTTTAGCTCGGATGAGGCAGGTTCACTCCGCCCCCCTAAGACTTACATGATTGATACATACCAACCCTTGGGGAAGGGAAGGCATCAACAATGTGATGGTGAGGCTCCTCTATATAGTGATCCACTTAGGGGCTCATGTTGGTGTGGCTATATAATGAATCAATAGTCATTAGCATGCAAATGAGAAGAATCGTGAGGCTATGCCACGCAACATTAAGCACCATACAAGAGACAATGAAATCACTTCTCTTGAACTTGGGGGGCCATACGGGATATGGGTGTGTAATGAATTTGGCATTAGAAAGGGGTGATTCACAAATAAAATGAGCATCATGAAGGGAAATGACTACCCAAATTGGAGGGGCTTTGCAAAGGAACGAGGCTTCTCAAGGAGGGGGTCTTCGTTAAAGGACAAGGCTTTGCGGAGAGAATCCTATATGGGAGAACAACTTCACCATAGAAAATACATATTTTTTGGAGAATGTTTCGAGAAGGATCTACGCATTTTGAAACCTCAAGCACAACAAAGGGTCCCATTAACTATGAATGGCATAGGCCTTCGCAACTAGTATCTCCACCATCAGCGGTTGATGAAAATCATATATCAGGGTATGGATCATAGAGGCCATGTACCTTTGGTGATCAATTGGAGGGTTTCGTGAACGTCTATGTGAAATAGGTGATTTGGAACATGAAAGGATAGAGTCAGAATAATTTTAAAGAGGGGGAGATCCTTCTATTTTTAGGCAACCACCATCAGTGGGGTCGTAGAATCTACTTAAGAGAATGTTGACAACACAAAGAGGACAAACTCTATCAGCCTACACTAGTCTCGTGGAGGATGCAGGACAGTGAAGAGGGGCTTTGCGACTCAGCTGCTGCAGAGCAGGCCATAGAAGATGATAAAGCCGCATAGGGTCTTTAGTCGACGTCAGAAAAATGCCTAGTCCAGATGCTGTGGAACACTTCCCGAAGGTGTCGGTGTGGAGCGGAACCCACTACATAGATCGTTTTGATAAGACCTATTTTGGTATTTCATAGAGGGTCTTTCAATCATTTAGATAGGTGGATTTCCCTAATCGCATCGTTGAGCCTATGGAATGGGTGGGACACATTTTCGGGTTCGGAAACCCCCCCCCCCTTAGAATTGGAGTCGATAGAAAGAGAGGGTAGAGTTATGATGTAAAGACACTGAAGATACCTTTATAATTGAATGTGTGATGAATCCCGGATGCTGGGGATAAGCTGGTTCTCCAAGGGTGGATGCATACCCTTCTCATAAAGGCTCTTCACATAGAGGGCTCTGTCCATAGGGAATAAGGTTCCATGAATAGCTTGGGGGAGCCACGAAGAGTTCAATACTCGCAATGAAGTTGGTGCTTATAGAGCCTATATATAGGGGCTCAAAGGATTTTTTGTTCGCACCTGGATCATTGAGAGTGATAGTGCTTGCCCACTCTTCATGAACTATCCTCTCTATGAATGCATTATCATACTAAAGTCATTGGTTTGTTACTTCGCAAAGGATTTATAGAAAACCAGAGCATCTTGATCTGCAGTTTTCATTATGACACAGGACGAAGACCACGTTTCATTGTGGCAGAAAGGGACTACGTGATTGTCTCCAAAAAGTGTATTCTTTAATGGAATTCACAAACAGTTTTCAAAAAACAATAGCTCCTCAACCAAAATCTTTCTCCAAGTCCTCAAACTTAATGGCCACTAAAGAGGTTGCATGATATGTTCGTGCTGATGGTTCTTAGAGGGAGTCCATGTCCAACAACCTGAAATAATGCGAGTACATCCATAGCACTTCTGATCTCAAATCATTGAGAGAGTGACTCACAAAGAAAAAAAAGGGATTATACTCTATGAAATCACCTGAAATTATACATTTTTTTCTTTTGGGGTGATGTATTCATTCCTGAGACAGGCAAGGATGAGCCAGCCTATTGGTTCAACAATACCCCTATGAAATATCCGTGGAATAGGGCTACGAATGTGTGCATCAGGAAAGATCATACCCTGGTCATAGTGCATTGTCTTTATAATCATGTCAAACACGTAAATTGTAGGGCATTGGTGCAACAGAAATCCCCATCTATGTACCAGAAGATCACCAAGGTAGGGATCAGAAATCTGGAAAAGGGGTAGATCAAAGCTCAGACTTGTGCTGGGGTGGAAAAATCACAGACGACTGGGCCTGGGCCTATTGGGAATGTTGGTCCTGTAATGAGTTTTAGAATGTCTGGAGGTGGGTGCACCGATATGAAGTGGTCTTGGCCTCCCAATTTGGTGCTTTCCAACTTAATTAATCTATAATAGAATTGTTGAGCTGGTGGTCTCCCAATTCCAACACATTCTATATGCATCACATGGAGGTTGGAATCAGCCTCTAGGACCTTAATCATATTTATGGCATCCCAATCATGGGAGGGATTCATGATGAGTTCATACCCAATAAATTTTTTTGGAGGGATTGGGGGAAACTTCCACCCTTGTCGATTGAAATTCTGAGGTATGTGCCAAGCATGGATGAGGAAAAATAGAACACCCAAGACATACCATTCAAGCAGTGGTTCGGTTAATTCATGAATATCCACTCGGAAAATGGGACACTATAGTTGAGGTCTTCGATTTTTCGTCTAGGATATCAATGGGGTAAAAAGGGAACATACTGGCTGACCCAAAATGATATCCAGTTTCTGATGTGGGGATACATTATTAAGACTGAGTAGAGGAAGATAGTCTAGCTTTTTGTGTTAATCTCAACACGGATCTGCTTGTGGATTTTTTGGTAAAATTTACCCGCATGGGGTTGTGACCAAGTAAATTCATCATAGAAGCACAAATAGATAGTGGGGATCACATAAATCTAGGTATACCAGTGCAGGTAACGTTTGACTATCTTCATAGGCACATTAGTTAGGGGAATAGGATGTAACGAGTTTGCGGGTCATTCCACTTTTTGTACAGTTGGATCGTGGCAGACATGGGGGATACAAATATAATAACCCCATTGATCCACCGGGGATACATTCCTGACATGGAATTTTGATGATTGCGGGGAGTGCCCCATTCAAGTTGGATGATACAACCTTGCTAAGAAACATGTGTAGAGAAGAAAAATTCATCATCCACTAATTCCCTTTGCCATTCGGGCCCTATACCGAGGACTTCACAAATAAATTATATAAATTTTTGTATATTCGGTTCATATTTAGCAGTGTGTTGGTGGAAAGAGTAGATTGTGAACTCATATCTGATCCATATACCCAGCACCCGTTTCCCAACAATTTTGTTTCCCGAAAAGGCTGACTCCTATAGTGTATATAAACGTGCTCCACATGGATAACCCATGTGTGATGTGACAACAATGGGTAATTTTTACATGGTATTATGGGATAATTATGAATGATTTTCCCCCATATAATGCAACATTCGGATTGGTCCACTAGTATGAAAAATGTCGGGAGGCTGCGAACCGTTGAGAATTGCGGATTAAAGTTACCATCTGGGCAAGCATGGTGGTTCCACCACAACAATGTTAGATAGTGATGCTGAATAAACCTCAAGAAGGAAGTGATAATATACACCAGGGTGATGAATTTGTAATAGTAGGGGCGATAGGCCATGAAACAGAAAATCCCAGGCGAGTGCTGGCTAGAAGTGAAGAGGGAGAGGGGGCAGTGCCATGCCCGGTTAATCTATATGGGAGATCCTTGGAGGGAGGTGAATCATATCAAGGCTTATGTAGGATCACCCCTCATGCTCCTAAGATGCAACTACATCTTTTATCAATCCCTTTCAAAGTCATCTTTCTATAGGAATGAAACTATTGGGAAAATAGATCACAACACCTCGACATCAACAGTTTTGTTGATGAACCTGAACATGAACATGATGTTTCATGGGGAGCTAGGATTTTCAAAGGATGGTTTCAACACTACCCCTTATGAGGAAATTTTTTTTCAAATTTAAAATAGGTAATGAATTTATGTGGCGAAAGCCGGATGATTCTGCATTAGGAGATGGTGCCATAGAATATGAATACGACCGCATAACCATCAGAAGCTCAACTAGGGGACCATTTTCTATTTCCTGTCCGTGCAGACGAATCAAGTGGGGAAGAAGTTAATTCAGCAGATCTCCACTGAGAAATTTAGGGGTCATCCAAGGGTTCCTCTAATGAAGATGGTGAGATTATGTTTTTGGGAGGAATCTCCTTAGAATAATTATCCACGACATTAGAAGTAAGTATCCAATTCCTTTAAATGCACTAATTCCCTGACAATCATATCATGATTTCCCAACTGAAACATATATGTATAGGAGAACCTTCAGTCACCCACTCTTCCGGATGCATATGAAGGCAGGGCAGTCATAGAGGACCCTACACTAGGGCCTGCAGCCAGAGATATGATGGTTATAGAATCATGGGATGTTGGTAATGCAGGGGTAGCCTTCTCAAGAATACATAGATCCTGCAATCATATATGGAGGGTCACACACAGGATTTTTGATGATGGTAGACCTGAGGTGAGACCAAGAAGTAGACCATGGTAAGTCTCATACTGTAGAGTTGTACATGTTGTTTGGTCGGTCAAACATGCCAACACAACCCTTTCATGTACTGTTTCATGGATGGTACATACATTTCTAATTAAAATGGCTAGAAGACCTCAGTCTCTGCTCTGAATAGAGTTTCCACTCCCTTGCTTGTTATGTTCCCTAGCTAACCGAGCCATAGATCCTTATGAACCGCAAGCGACGACCGATGATACTGCTAGTAGAACATAGTTTAACATTTACCATGAGGATGTCATCGAAGTGTAATATAATGAAGATGATCCAGACAAGATAGACCATGTTGCGGATCTCATAGAGGTGTTTGTCAAATATGAACCTGTCGAACCACGGGATCGGTACGAAACTAGTTCCAACGAAGAGGACAACAAGCCCATTCAACATCGATCATTGATGTTGATCATGTGCATTATCATTGAGATCCGACAAGAAAAATTGATAGATCAGATGTGGATGATTCATTCCTAGAAACATGAATTATGCGCTTGAGTGATAAATTCCCAACGACCTCACCCGCTTATTTTGGACTACCTTAATGATTGGGTGTGGTACGACACACACAGTCTTATTTTTGGTTGGAAGTGGAGAAAGGCCACCCATATTCAATGACTCCATGAGATTAACATGAGATTCAATGGTTTATGGTGTAGGCGAATGATCAGTCTTCTTTCGTTGATGTGCAATCGGGGCTCATATCACAATTGGAGGCCTAGATCAAGGTTGATGAAATATTCCCCATAGTCTTCGAGTAGGAGAAGGATATTACCAAGATGCCATCAATTCTAGATGCCACGATCCAACAAGTGGTAGAACTAAAATAATTTTCTAAAGAGGTCAACCTATCTATGTGTGGGGGCGACCCCTGGTTGCTATAATTTATATGAACGTGGTAACATTTTTTTATTAATTACATGTTTATATAGATCACATGAAAGAGATCAATTATTTGTTTTAGTTGTTTCATTTCAATTTCATCCATGAAATTTCGAGCGATAAATCCCTAAGCTCAGATGGGTAATCCCTGATGTGATAAAAAAGGTATGGTCGCATTGTTTTTTCATTTAAATGGCGGAGAGCAAACCAATTTTCGTGAATCCAGGTTATAAGTGACCAATCTAGGATTCAAGGATGAATTGGGGAGGTCTGAATAAAGAATAATGTTCTCAAAAATAGTCGAATTGTTGTTCCTCCAATGTTATCAAATACATGAGAAGAGTAATTTCCAGGGCATTAGAATCAATTTCAACATATGGGAGTGGAATGTTTGAATCATGATACCCAAAATTCAGAACACTTTAGAGAAGGCTTGACAATGATGGATAACTATTGACAATGTTTGAAACAATGTAACCCTTTTGCATTATCCTGAAATGGGGATAAAAAATGAGGGCTGACCACTAACCATGTTTGAAACATGGGGCCTAACTCAAGATATCATTCATTTTTCTTCTAGAATTATAGTCCATGACAGTAGAGAAGCCATATGATTTGAATATGTACTATTAAGGGGTTATTTTAGGCATGAAAGTGGATGCAGGTCTAAATAAGGGACACGTGAAGCATTGAGGTCAGAGTGATGGGTTGTTTTAATGGGGTCCAATACTCTTGAAATTACACCATTATGATGAAATAACATTAGGTGAGCGTAGTGACCTGTCAAGGATCGTTCTTTTTTCATGAAAGGATCTCTCTGGTGAGAATCCAGAGGGGCTTGAAATTTCATTTCATACTAAGGTGGATGGTAGACACATATTTTAACATCGTATAGTGAGGATGAAGAACATTTCTTTGGATTGTATAATAAGAACAAGGATAAAATTATAAAGTCATGTTGAAAGGATGATATTAATCTCGTATAAATTCATATGGCTGGGATGCGTATAGGGGAAAAGAGGTTTTTGACGGAAAAAAGCATGGTGGGATAAAGCATAGCCGATGAGAATGTGGACGAGGTCCACACTACACCACTCGTAATTCTGGGGAACAAACATTGCGTCCAGGGGCCAGGAAAGGCTAGACACTATGGGGCTGAACCCTAGGACCAAATATATTGGGGTTCGTACCTATCCCATTAAGATGGGAATCACTCCATACATAGTTCTGAGAGTGAAGTCTAATGTCATGCATGAAAATGACATGAGAGACTATCTCTTAATAGGGGAGTAGGTGGTGTAGCTTTTTCACACCCAACGTGAATGAGGAAATAATCACACACATGTCAGACCACACAATCCAATGAATGTCAGGGCCAATAGGATGAATAAAAGAGATAATTAGTTAATCATAAGTTGGATCTATTGAAAAGATGCTCGAGTGTTCCAACATATCGCCTGAGGATGAAAATAAATAACTATGTTTTTCGTGAATATTTCACAATGTTTATGTCTTACAGAAATGATGTAAAGAGACTTTATTTTAGGGTCTTAGAGCTCAAACCCTGAGAAATGAGATTTTTCTAATCAGGTGAAATCCTTGACAAATTACATTATCCCAAAAAGACACACTAGATTTGGGAAACAAGTTTGGAGAAGGTCATCATAACTCATGGAATATATAGAAAAGGGGGGAATGGTGTGGAGCCTCGAATGACTCCTCACAATGGATTTTTCCTCGAAAGGCGCAATTGTGAACTGAGGGATGGTATCGGGAGTGCCAAAATTCCACATGGACATGATGGAGTGGAAAATTATATGAATAATGAAACCAATATTTAGGGACTAATGGGTGTATTGTGATGATGAAGGAAAACTGTTGACCATTTTTGAAACACATTATCCATATCATGTGACCAGAAATGGGAACAAAAAATGTGGATTGGCTAGTGAATATATTCGAATCATGGAACTTTGTATCAATTTCTCATTCAATATTCACAGGTACATTATCCCAAGGTCATAGGAGAGCACTGGGGCCTAACATCCATGCTATTCGGGAGGTCCATTATGAAGTGAAAGATAATGAAAACCCAAATGATGGAGAACATGAAGAAAGAAAATGGGTGATAACATGTCTATGTAGAATCCAACACTCTATGTCCTAAACCAGAGTGCTCCTAAGTAGTTGGGTGAGACGAAAAAGTGGGTCCAGGGGGGAAAATTCAAGGGAATCCGATACAAAATGATTACTAGAGGAAAGGTGATGGAGAGTCCTGAAGAGAGATAGGTACCTGGAAAAATTATTAAAAACCCGATGTGAATGAGGACATCGAGTCCATACTATAGAACACCCCCCCACAGAAGGCTTTGGACAAGTGTCTATAAGGAAGAGATGGATTCTAAGGAACATGGCTAGACTCGTAGGAAAAAGCTCCAAATTTTCCAACATTTCCCATGAATATTGGAACAAAGCCACATGTTGTTCTAGTAGTACCATGTAGTTTAATGTTGTCCGGTAAAGTCAAAGAAAGATCTTAGTTTACGGTCATAGAGCATGGACAATAGTTTCCCATATTAGATTCATGTACCTGAGAAAGATGATTGAAAAAAGGGAATTACAGTGCTGGTCGTTTAGGGGACAACTGGATGATATTAAATATTAAGGATAACTACTGACCATGTTCACAACACAATATCCACTTTGTGAGGCCTTGAAAAAAAATTGAGCATCGACCACTGACCACATTTTCAATGCAGGACTTGTCTCAAATTTTCATCCATAATCCTCAGGGATGTTAGACGAAGATGGTAGGATAGCCCTGGGGCCTAGAATCCCTGTTTTTCTGGGGTATATTTGGATGTGAATGATGTTGGAAACATAAATAATGGGGATGTGTGAATCGAATGTATGCCCCTGCAGTTTTACATCATAAGAGACTATTAAAGAGACAAAGATATCTAAGATGGGGGATAGATGGTGAATCATGATGATCTCTACATGAATGAAGGAAAATCCATCACCCCACCATGTGATTTTACCCAAGGGGATATCTTGTATTTTGGGGATGGCCCTACAGACAAGCTGTTTGCGAGTCAATATGTATCCCATGACGATGGGAATCAATCCGTGTGTAGATCTTGATAAGGACATGCATTTTAGAATCATGCGGTGTGGACATCGGAGGTTAGAATAATGATTAAGGGAACTTGTTATGATCAAAGTAATCTCATAATGAGTGGGGAAAAAGAAGAATAAACTACGTCATGTGGGATCCCCCTAGAGAAATACACCCTGGGGGTATCCAAATAGAATAACATGGGGGGTAGACTTTACGATGAGGTGTCCGAGTGTTTCAACATATCCCATGAGGTTGGGAATCGATTCATATGTAGTTATAGAAAATTTCTACAAGTTTTACGTAATTCAGAAAGGATGTGGGGAGATCATAGTTTTAGGGCATCGAGCTTGGACCATAACATTATATTTTTCACATGTAGTTTAACTCCATGAAAGACGAGGGTACTGAGTGGTTTTATGTCATTCAACATGGATGGGCCACACCGTTTAACGTCATGGTTAATATGAAATAGTTTAAGGTCACGTAGAACCGTATAAAATTTAACATCATGTGGGACGACATATAGTTTATTGATATGCAGGACAAGTGCCGAGTATTCTTAACTCTTTATACTTCGACGGATCACTCATTTTAGCATCATGTAGTAAAGACGCCGCAATTTCTATTCATGTATGACTGTATACTCAGGAAAAGTATTTATTGAGGAATTTAGAATTGTTGGGAGGGGCTATATGATCACCATCAATGGTAATTAGGGAGTGCACACCATTGGGAAAATCTGTGTGAATGATGTATGGACTTTCCCATTTGGTCTCTTATTTGGGTGGTTTCCTACCAGGTATCATTATCGTTCTCAGATCCAACAACATGTCACCTTTTAAGAATGAGCGGGGAAGCACATTTTTATTGAATGATCTAGATACCTTGTTCTGATGCCTCTCCAGACTGTGAAGGGCTGAAACCATGTTCTCATCAAAAACTTCCAATTCAGCATGATGGATTTTGATTACCTAATCAGTTTTATGTTGATCATAGTTGGCAATGTGAAATGATAGCAACTGAATCTCGATAGGATAGAATGATGCTGCCCCATACACCAGGGAATAAGGAGTCACCTGAGTGGAATAAGAAGTCTCTATCTGGTAGTCCTGGTGTGTGTTACGGAGCTTTTCTGGAAATTTTTTTTTAATGACCAAACAATTTCTAAAAAATGATGGGGAGGGGTTTTTTTAATTCCTTGATCTTCCCATTGTCTTGTGAGTGATAGTGGGAGGTATGGTTAGAATGGATGTTGTACTTAGCTTACAACTTTGTTTTTTCTATTTCTTGAATGTTGGTGTTGTTATCGGTGAAGATGGAGCGAGGGACTACAATGTAGTAGATGATATTTGAGGTCACAAATTCAATGACAGAATGGACCTTTTTCTCTTTGAGCAGAATTTACTCTACCCAGATGGAAATGAAATCCATAGCTGTCATGATAAAGTCCACTGGAGGGTAGTCACCGGTGGAGAGTTTCATATAACATTGAGTCCCTAGACCACAAAATACCAAGAGTAAATGGTTGTGTGGAGAGGATCTAAAGGCTGATAGAGAAAATTAGAATGTATTTGGCATGCATTGTACCCCTTAGAAAACTCGACATAGTCACGAATCATGGAAGGCCCAATATACCCCATCCTCAGGATCTGGTGAGATAGTTTCGGACCTGTTGGATGAGCCTAGTAGGAACCCACATTAACTTCCATAATGATTTGATAAACTCACCCCCTAGATTAATCAAACGATAATCTAATTGAACCCTTGTCTACAGAGTATCTTCTTTGCATCGGGTCCTCTATAAAGGGTAAAATTCAATGTGTGGAGTCGGATTTGCTTATGCCCAGATCGATCTACTAGGAGAATTTCATGCTGGAGAAACTCGATAAGGGGGGTCCTCCAATCAGGATTCACTTTCAAAAATGCATCATGGAGACCTGGGGGTCCTGATGTGGAGGAACATGTGGTAAGTTTTCTCACCAATGGATTATCATCATTGTCTGATGTGATGGGAGAAATTACTCGCCAGTGCACCACATGAATAATCAAATCATCCTGACCAGGCTTTGTAAGAGATGTATCTAGGATGGACAAGGTGCTGGATTGAATATTATAAGGCCAAGGGACATGTGTAACTTCAATCCTATATATGAATTGGTCCATCAACTGGACTGTATGTTCCAGCAATGGTATGAGCTCTGGCTTCTTGAAAACATTGTCATCGTGGGTATTTTTGATGACTAGTTCAGAGTACCCCTTCCCATTTATGTGGGGAACATCAATCTCAAGGGCCAACTAGAGATGAGTAATGAGAGCTCAATTCGCTACCATGTTGTTGTTAAAACCTTTTGAAAAAAAAATGATTATAGTAGAATAGATTGTGCATGTGTGATGAAGAAAATGCACATGACCACTCTATTGAGTCTCGTGTTACTGGATATTCCTCCAGTAGGGCTTCATGAGGCACCATCAAAATGAATCTTCCTACATGGAATGGCATGAACCACCAAGAGGATATCATCATTAAGAAAATCAAGATCCAGGGACTAGTCCGTAGGAGATCTATGGTAGGAGAGGAAGTCTTCCAATACCTATAATGTAATGGCCATATGGAGGACAATACTAATGTTGAACTATTAAATGATCACTTCCCACTGTGCTAGATGTCCTATCAACATGGGGCAGTTCATGATGTATTTTAGCGGGTCCACTCAGGACACTAGATGTATCACATGATGTTTCATGTAGTACTGTAATTTTTTCAAAGTGAATACTAGCACGAGGTATCTCTTCTTGATAGAGGAATATATAGTATCAATATCAGGGTTCATGTAGCTGAGATAATACCGATTGAACTCTATTCCCTCATTGTTTTTTTGGGTGAGCAGGGCCCCGAGAGTTTTCGTTAGAGAAACCACAAAAAGGACCACCAGCTTTCTAGAAATGGGTAGAATCCAAACTAGATGATGTAACAAGTACTGATTGATTTCCTCAAAAGCATCTCGGTTCTCCTCACCCCACTGGTAATCAAACCCTTTCATCATAAGAAGAGAAAATGGCATACATATACCAGCCAGATTTGTGATTAATCAATATATATTGGCTATTTATCATTGGAAGCCTGAATCATCCCAAATGATTCTCAAAGGATACATCTGGATGATTTCAAATAATCATCTCCAGATCGATCTCGATTCCTATATATCTAAAAACAAAAATGTTGAAATTTCCATAGGTAACCCCAATGGCACACTTCAATGGGTTCAACTTCAGATTTCGGGATCAGACGATGTCAAAAACATTCATGAGATCATTGAGATGGTCCTAGAGCTGGTTATTCATGACCAACTATTCATCTACACATCATTTTATCAATTTCCAGAGGACTAGATTAAATATGCGATGCATGGTGTGCTGATATGTGGAACCGACTTTCTACAAACTGAGGTGCATCACCTGGTAACAGAATGTACCTTGCTCTACCATGAAGGTGGTATGATCTTATTCATAGTGGTAAATTAGTATTTGTTTATATCTAGAATATCCTTCCATGAAGTAGAGAGCCCGGAAGACTGTGATGGCATTATTCAACAGTTCTATCACAGGAAGGGGAAAGTCATCCTTCAGATTGTGATGGTTGAGATAACGAAAGTGCATGAAGACTTTTATATGTATGTTCTTCACCCGGACAGATACAACATTGGATAACCATATAAGGTACCATAACTCCTTGATGAATTGATCCATTATTATCTTATCAAATATGGCCTTCACCATGGCACTGTTAGAAGGGTGTATCTTTCTGGGAAGTTTTTTGAACAAGGGATGATTTGCTAGACAACCAAGGAGCTGGATGGTGACCTAAGGATATATTCCTAGAATCTCATCATAACTCCTGTAAAATACATCATGATGTTGCTTTAGGACGTGCATGTATCCATTTTTCTCTCAGATAGGCATGGTAGCACTTATCATCATGGGATACAGATTTGTGTCAATACCAAGGTTTACTAAAACCAATTCAACATTTGTGGCGAAGGAACCTTATTCGAAAGTAGGAGGAGCATCCTCAAAGACTTTTTCATCACTTATATAGGATGGATCCTTAGTGGTAGGTGATTCTGTTGAGAAAACAGTTCCGGGTGGGACACTGGTTCCAGCGTGACCGGTGATGGACATTGCATCAGGGGGCACTTGTGCTAATAAAACCAATGTAATAAATTATACAAAACTGATCCCATATGGTATTCGGACCATGGGTCCACACATGATGATTTCAAAGCAATAGTGTCATGTTTTCTTGAGGCAATTTATCCAATACAAGGAAAACATGCAATTATAACGTATCGTCATGGAAATTGGGCAGACATATCGATACCCTATAGGAGTAGGGGTCTCAGGGAGACCCATGCTTGATTGGTATAGGAATATTAGGTAATCTTTCCGGGCCTCATAGATTTTGGAATATGATTTTTCCTCATTCCAGAAAAAACAAAAAAATTCCCCATGTTCAGGGTCGTATCCTCCAAGTGGTGGATTGGGAAAATGAAGGTATCATCTAGGATTGACCAAAAGTCGGTTGGAGTTGTAGCGTGTTCAACCTCATTAGCTTGGATATGATTATCTTTTCTCTTGTAATAGTCGACATTCAGGTAGTGGGCACCAAAAGGGGAAAGTAGAGACACATCACCGTAGATCTTGTCTACTCAACCATTAATGGAGTACTTATGGAATTGGTGATATGGAGAGGGGACTACAACATGTAGGTGGAGCCATGGCCCACCCATCAATGCATGGTAGGTGATATCTTGGGAGACAAACATGAACTGAAGGATGGTTACCATACCACCAAACAGGGACTTCAGGTGGGTCTTGTCGACTCGTGTCTATTACGTCTTCTCGAATCCTTGAATTTTCAGGTCAGAGGGCCTCGTATCATCCTCAGTCAACCTCATATTTTGATTCATTTTTGTCGGGATAATGTTGATCCCAGATTCATTGTTGACAAGATAGTGGGGGAACTCTATGCCATTGATGTGGGCACATATGTACAGTGGCCATATGTGCCCCTATATTTGAGAGCCTTAATCTTCTCCAGATAAAGAGATGGTGGGTTGACATTTTTTGAGCTCAGTTGCCTCATCATGGAAGACTTCTACAGGTGCTAACTATGTCTCCCACTGGAGGGGACATTTCTAATCATCAGATATGGCTTCGTGAATATCTGCTAATAGATGAAGTTCCTTGAGGATAGAGAGTGTCACATGGATGCTAGAAAGATGTTAAAGAACATCATAACTCTGTTCCAGGCATGAACTTCTACTGACAGGAGGTTTCTATGTGTCATGTGGTATGGTTGGCCCTTCTAGATAAATAGGAGGCCGGGTGGTGCTTGGAATATCCCATTGGTCACAATCCAAAACACGCGAAGTGACATCTGGTTGAGGGATAAATGACTGTAGAGGCTCCAGCTAATCATGTAGCATAAACAAGGGTGAAGGTAAGTATGGTGAAACAAAATGATGAGACTGTGCATGCTGGGCACAATACTGGGCCTTTCTGTCTGGTTTCATTGGCATACACAACATGGTTGGAAGTAATTTTTGAGGGGTTTTGATGACCCATATAGCCACGACTCCATCGACACTGGAGATTTGTGGGGACGCTGGGAGGATCCATCTAGAGCTCCCCATCAATGGGAACCGTATAGGGGTTTACCATCTCCATGATGTTAACCGAAGCATACCCTGGATCATCACATGACGAATCCTCCACCACCAGAAAGTACATGGGATATTCACCATCTTCGTGGTCATGATGTTACAGAGAGTACATGATGACGAAAAAATTAGTGGTGGATATTTTTTTCCATTGCTCCATCGATGTGGGATCTTTTTGGAAGAGGAAAGCTGAGATTCCCACGCAGATGTTGTAGCTGCGGCTGACGCAGCGGCCACTAAATGTTTGGGTGAATTCAAATGTGCATGGATAATTCCATGGGCATGGGAGACTACCTTATGAGCCACCCATTCATCATATTTTTGATATCCGCAGTTAGGGAACTGATTCCACTCACCTTCTTAGCCACTTTCACCATCAGGATGTATGAATACAGATGCCACCAATGCCGGTGTTTGGCCTAACATGAATATGTTGTTATCAACCTAGTCTGTAATCCATTATATAAACACATATCAATACATGAGGGTGTGACCTAGGAACTAGTGATATGGGTTGTTTTGGGGGCGATTAGTGAGATCCACATCTTTGGGCCTCTGACATTCTGGGAACTATAGAATTCCCGGTTCCAAGAAACATAAAAAATAAATGGAGACCTAGCCACATTGAATGACTTGGTCCGGATTGCACTTTTTCGAAAAGGGGCTCTGGGTGCCTATCCCTGATGAGGCGATGGAGGAGCCTATTGTGGAGGTGGATCCTAATTATCTCGTGTAAGTTGTGGTGGCACGTTATGTAGGGGCGCCTACTGATTCTGAGGTGGGTGCTGCTGGGCCGGAGGCAGCGCCTGAGGAGGCGGGTCTCTGCGATGTTGTAGAGGTGGCTCCACTGGTTAGAACTCTAATTGCTTGGGTGCCTTTATCTGAGATACCGCGGCATGATCAAACTTAGTTTCTCTTCTCATGGGAGCTAGAGGAGGCAATGAAATTGTCAATCTTGCATGCTGTAGAGAATCCTCATGATGCTAGGCCTTTACATAGAAACACCAAAATCCCATATGGTAATTATGAGTTATGAGAGAGGGGACCAGTTCTGTTTTGACATTCCCCACAATCATTTTCACAAACTGTTCATTAGTATGTTTCAAATGAAAGGAGTAGGTGAGTCCTTTCCACGGGGCAGTGATGTTCGCGACGTGCATGTCGAGCCTCTACTTTCACTTGAATAGGTATGAAATACTCATCTTTAGGGTGGTAGATATTAACTTTAAATGAAATTTCCTACAAATAACATCTCATCTAACTACTAACCCAATGGGTAGTGGGTTCTACCAGATAAATGAAGGCCCTTTCAATGTCTGCACAAAGCACTGGAGCTTGGTGGCCTCCTACTGCGCTGGAGTCCCTAGCAAGGGCCCATTCCTTGAGATGAAGTGAGCCAGATGTTTCAGCGGGTCACCCGTCCCATTAATGTTGGAAAAGGTCAGGATTCCAAAAACTAGTGGTTCTAGAATATCGTCCACCCATTCTAGGTATGGATTACCATTAGTCTAAATTTCAACCTGTTGAGTTTCCAATGCCTCATGGCGAGCAACGACCACTACCACAGGATCATCTAGAAAGTTATTCTTATCATGATGAGGATCCTTGACCACTAGTGTGCTGATAGGTTCTTAAACAAGATAAGAAGGCTCAACATCTAATAGAGAAACTGGAGGGATAAACTGTGGAATGGATGGGGGAACCTGTGTCAGGTCTCGAAGATTGTCACGCCTTTCTGGTGGAGTTGGTGATGCATACTGAAATCTCTTTTCATAGGCATGGGCCTCTTACCTATCTCTATTGACTTGATGTTCGGGGTCTCCGGGATTATAATTGATGCGGGTGAATTGTACCAACCCCATCATCCCTGGTCGAGGGTCACCATAGTCTGTTCACCACTCTACAACATCATCATCATAGAGTTCATCAACCATCTTCTTGTGATCAGTGATTTGTTGACATAATAAGACTTTCTCAATATTATCTTCCATCTTCTACACTATGACAGATGGTTCAGAGTGTTTTACAGCCCCTAGAGGATCTATACCCTTATTGGGATTACAAATGAGGAATATTAACTCAGTTGGAATGGGATGACCCAATATATTTTTCTGCTAGAGGGTAACCCTTCCCAGAGGATCTAATAGGTGTGTCACTCCCCCATGAGGTATGTTCTCTCCATGGAGTTCTATCTCACTCTCTTCATCTGATAGGTCAGCCATGTTAACTATGACTCTACCTAGGGGAATATCCTCAATATTGCTTGGAAATTTAGACTGGTGATGAATAGAACTGAAATGGAGGGTAGAATACATCTACCTACCATAGACCTGGACAATGTTAGAACCCCACATTATAATCACGTGGAGTACTTTAAAACTATGAACACATCATTGTTTGAGGTTCCTGTTGTGACCAGGAGACTTAGGGAACTGGGGAACATGGAGCACAACCAATATGACCATGTCGTATTGCGTGTCAATATCTTCAAAGTTTCTCTGACACATAAGATAAGCCAGTAACTGATAAAAGAGATGGGAGTGTGTCGCGTAGAGTGTTTTTCAAACACACGTGACTTCCTCCTGGGTATGTGATTTTGGAACACTGATGTTCGTGGTCAAAATTGTCTAGAACATCTTTGGGAATTGATCAGATGAAATTATTTCCCACAAGATCCTTGACTTAGACTTGTGATCCAACTCATGGTTTCTCCACACATAAATCGAGGTTGGATATGGGACCGATAATGGAACTGAAGCAGACTGCTGAGATGGTAGACTGGTCGGTGGGGAATACAGAGAACGAGTTGAAAAGACATTGTATCTTGGGGTGACCTGAAATGAATGCAATGATTGATCCAACACATCCACAAAATATGGAATGATGAACGTAGTTTTTGTTTTAGGATAGGTGGTTACTAGATGTGGGTCATGTTGATGTTCTTCCTCTACTGATCCCTAGAATAACTCTTCATAGTCTCTGGCCGAGGTGTAGAATGACCATGTTGATGATAGAGAGGATTTCAAGCCCAGACCCTAAACAGAGACCAAATAATTATTGTCCTTGAAGTCTTTGTGGAGGGAGGCCAGAATCCTGTCGACCTCACTTTCTGGAGGGTTGAGGATGATACACCACATTCCCGCCTCACTATTAAATTTAATGATCGGGGTGAGGGGTTCATTGGTGAATCTCATTCTTCTTCTGAATCCAAGAAGCATAAGGATAAAATCATGGTCTGATATATCTTTATATTCTTTTTATGGAATCAGTGACCTGTTCTCCAGCCTTTGGATGGTTCTTCAGTATGGGGTAGGTTTTTTTCTCACAGAGGACCTTTGGAAAAAACGATGTTGGGGTGGAGAGGACTTCTTCTTGGGTGATCTAGGGTATGAGGAGAACCATGAAAAATGTAAAATGGAATATGAGGAGGATCTCCATGTCCAATGGATGATGCGTGGAGGGAATCCCAAGACGATGTGAAGGATAATGTAGGACCTCCACAATATTTCGTGGGAGCATGTGTAGCGCCTCCATGTTTGTTATCCTTGGCAGTGAAATTATGAGGAGTTCCTTCGTAAGGGTCTGAAAAAACATAGTTAGGACCTCTCTGTTCAGTGCCAATGACGTGTGGAAGTCCTCCGCATCTCTGATTTCTTGGATGAGGAGGACCTTCATCAGTTGTAAGGACAGCATGGAAAAGACCCCCATTTAGATGGATGACCATACGAGTAGCATCTTTACATCGGTGACCAGTGACAAGAGGAATGTCTTCATACCTAAGTTCATGGGTGTGGATGTTTCTTTCGTACTGGGTGTTAATACGGTTGGGAGGTCCTTCACACGGATTGATAGAGTCATGTAGAGGACCTCCAAACTAAGCATGGGAGAGAGGAGTACCTTCACTCTCCTTGGTGGTGGCATGGGGAGGACCTCCATACTAGATTCTTTTATCCATGTTTAGCCCGCGATGAATGAAACATGTGTTGGTAACCATGAGAGTGTACCCAACATTCTTGTGAGGTTAATGGGGCCTCGATCCAGGATGGGAATCAGTATGCCCCTATATGGCATAAATAAGGGATTGATGGTATGCGTTAGTGGTTGAAGGGGCCACGGGCCACGATAGCTATTGATGTTGACGCCCCTAAGAGGGCATCCTCCTCAGCCTGCGCCCGATGATGGTGTCAGGTTAACCCGATTGAGGCCAGTGGCATATGGGTATAACTCACCTGAACATCGTCTGGTGGGGATAGGTGGTGGCGCTAATGTGGCTACGTGGGAGTTGTCCTTGGAAGCCCTTGGGATGGGATTACAGTTTGGATAACCCATACATCCCTCACCTCATTGACATAGTGGATGGATTCATCTAAATGCTCTAGAGAGAGGCTCCTAAAATGATATTAGGTTGGAGTGGGGAGTAGTGGAATCATGCGCGACCCTTGGGTGTGGGGGTGACGATGAGGCGAACAAACCTTTAAGTCTTGTCGGGCCATATCCTAGGTTGTGATAATCCCATCCTCCTCATATCATTGAACAAGGTCATTAATCCCCCTTCCATGAATGAATTCAGATGTGGATATGGGGTGTGGGTTCCCAATAGTTGTGGATGTGTAGGATTCCGTAGAAGAGATGAGGCCTTGCGGGATTGTCGCATTGATGTTTTCCCATCCT
The DNA here is from genome assembly GCA_963277665.1 of Viscum album. Taxonomy (NCBI): domain Eukaryota; kingdom Viridiplantae; phylum Streptophyta; class Magnoliopsida; order Santalales; family Viscaceae; genus Viscum; species Viscum album. The sequence goes on along the minus strand of OY728126.1, from coordinate 1,385,960,221 downwards.
GTACATCGGTGGGTGGGAGATGATCAGTTTCTTATTGTAGCAACTTGGCTCTTTCAAAGAAAAGAGATTCAACCATTACTAATGAATGAAGGAAGGAAATATCCAGTTCCTTAGCACCATTACTTCTTCCATAGTTGGTAAGAAAGATACCCGATGACAATATTGTCGACTAGGATGTGTGACATTCAACTTCCGCAACTTCTGGGGATTTTCATGTTAGGCCCACTATTTTGTTGGTAGGACATGGTTCTAGATAACTAGATATAGTGATACACTAATCCACCAATGTCTCAAACTCAAATAATCATCACATTGAAGACAATAACATCACGTTGGATTCACTATTTATTTTTCCAACTTTTTCACTGGGGTGCACATTCGTCCTTTTGGAGGATGCGATCTTTGATTCCCCACATTATCGCTTCCCAAAGTCATGGATAATCCCTCGCATATTTAGGAAAGTTTTCTCCTTAATCGAAATGGGATGATGGGATGTCTATTTCTCCTTATGTGGATTCCTCCTCCTAGCTCATCACAAAATCTGTGTTGTACTTAATGATTAAGACATTGTTTATGAAACTCTTCCCAATTCCATGTCTTTATTGACACTGGTTAATCACTCTTCTCCTGTCTAGACATTCCATGGGATGATGTCATGGCTACAACCATCAATCGGGGGAGTAGTCACGTTGGACATTGCTGGAATTTATGGACGTAGGACCATTGATGAGTCTAGGCATCATCTTCTTATGGTAGGGCTTCTCGAGGGCGCAGGAGACCAAGGCATCCCACGTCGAGTGAGGGGAATTGTATCCCATATGCATTCCTCAGAGGATTTCCATAGATTCCCATGTCTGACTCATGGCATGCCACAAGTTTAACATCTTGCAGAGACAGATCATACTAATAGAAACAAAATTAGAAGTGGATCAGATGGGTGAAACCCCACGTGGGATCATTTGTGGGGCCTACTGGATGATTGGATCAAGATTCCCAATGTAGGTGGATCCAAGGATGCTTGGTTCCCTATAATGGGGACACCAGGGTTTACCATGGGCTGATATTGATCCTCGGGGAGGATTCCAATGTACCCATTCATGGGAGAAAAGGATCAAAACCCACGTCGTTCGAAGAGAGGATGAATCAAGGTGTTCATAGAAGAAATTGACCCGAATTCATGTTGGGGATTATGCGTATTTAGTGGCCCAGATATTTCTAGGACCAAAGAAAAGGTGGATGAAATTATCTCACTAGGATGTTATAGCCTGGGTATGAATTAGGATGGATAATAATAGAAACTAGAGGATGTAAAACATCCGAGATGGGTCATGATAAAAAAAACCAGGGCTCAAGAGAGATAAAATAATGGGACATAAAATATAGGATTGAACCTCAGGGAGGCTTCCTACATATCTACGTGGTGGGGAATTTATATCCACATTTTTCAGGTGGGGGAATAGAATCAGGGTGTTCACATAGGATAGGTAGATGACGATATACTGGGCACACACGTAGTAAGCAGCCTAGGATGGTCTGACGTTATTGGGACAACCCAAGGATGTCGATCCCAGTAAAGGGGACTAAAACAGGTTACTGTTCGTTGTGGGTTACAACAGATTACCACTGGTTGGGGTTGAACTTCAGTGAGTATTCCTACATATCCTATCTGGGAGAAAAATATAAAACCCACTTATTTTAAAGGTATTTAGTTCAACATAATGTTGGATAAAATGGTGTCATTCATTTTAACATCATGTATGTTAGGAGGGAACTGACGTGAAGTGGTCTAGACCAATGGGTGTTGGGGTTGAACATTAGAGAGGATTCCTATGTACCTTTCTTGGAAAGGTCAAGGAAAAAATTCAAAGAAGTTCAGAGGGGTGTCTTGAGGCTTATGCTATGGTGGGCCAGAGTGGATGTCAGGGTCGATGCATATTCTAAGACAACGTGAGTCATGATCAGTGTGAGAAATAAGAGGTAGAAAAGACCTAATGATCACGCCACGAATTGTGCATACATGGGGAATGTAACAGGGCATACACATGGTTAGTGGCCCAAGGAGGGTACATGGACATACACATGGTTATCCACCCATAGAGATGGATATTGGTAATTTCTCCCGGATAGAGGTCTATGGTGACAGATCACATAGGGAGAGGGGAAAGGTAACAAGGGTCCTCGTGCCCATTTCACCTCTAAACATTGGAATATAAGAAGAGTGGAGGAGTAGGGATGCTACATCCTATAGAAAATCTAGGGACTAACACCATGATGGTTTCCATTCCACATGGATAGATGATTCTCCCACAATGATGATCCCATTCCATGTATGGAAGAACTCTCTCCTATGGAGACATGTGAGCGTGAAGAATGTCCAAGACATGGAACACTATGCATATTGAATTGGGTGATTCTATAGTTTAACATAATGTATTGAGGATGATGGTGCATGGATGTCTAACAAACTACAGCACAAATGAGGTAGGTTTACTCTAAATCCCAAGGAATTACATGACTGATACATACCCACCCTTGGGCAAGGGAGTGAATCAGCAATTTCGTGGTGAGGTGGTGCTATGGAGGGATCCATCGAGGGGATCACGTTATTGAGGCTATGTGAGAAAGAAATAACAATTAGTGTGTCTATGCAATGAAGCATTAGGCTAAGGAATAGAAAATGAATCACCAAACAAGGGACCTTGAAATAATTTCTCAAGATCCTATAGGGCTACATTATAAATGGTTTTGTGATGAATTCAGTATCGAAACGATGTTATTCGCAAAGATTATGATCTTCACAATGGATGGGTGATTCACAAAGAAGATGGTCCTCATGAAATGAAATGGATACCCAATGCAGAAGGGCTTCACGATGGCATGGTACTTGATAAAGAGGGGGGCTCTGTGAAAGGAAAATGCTTCACAAAGGTCAACATTTATGTGAGAAGTGCATAGCCTTAGAGAATACCTCTTTGTTCAAATAGTGTTTCTTGGAGGCTCTACGCTTCACAAAACATTGAGCGTCCTAAATGGGCCTCTTCCTCAATGATGGGTAGATGCCTTTGTGAAGGGAATCTTGCCAACCGTGGATGTTGAAAAGCACGGAAAGGGGTACGGGTCACAGAGGCCAAGTACATTCGGTGATCCATTTGAGGGTTTCGCGTATGTCTATGAGAAACTAGAGCTTTTTATGTTGAAAGGGTAGAGTCAAAATAATGTGGAAGAGGCGGTGAGACTTCTATTTATAAGAAAACTATGTCGGTGGGCTCGTAGATCCATTCAATGAGATGGGTGACGCCACTGAGAGGACTCACTCTGTTGGCATGTCCCTACATTACGGAGGATGCAGGATGCCATAGAGGGGCTTCTAGACTTGGACACCACAGAGCGGGCTTTAGAAGGTGATGATGCTGTGGATGGGCTTCGATCAGCTTTAGATTCATCCATGGCCAAGATGTTGCAGATCCCCTCACGGAGGCGCATGTGTGGATTTGAGCCTACCACGTGGAGCATTTCGCAAAGGCCCATTTTTGAGATTTTTGGGAGGTTTGTTTGATATATTCGATAAGAGGATTTCAACAATCACATATTTATGTCCGTGGAATGTGTGGGATGCATTTTTCAGAAAAAAATATGTTTTATATTGATCGTTTATATGACCAATATCAAATAATTTAACATTGAAATCATTATTTTTGTTCACAAAAAATTAGTACGTAATAGTTTTAAACATTTTTCTTTTTAAGGAATAGATCATAATTATAAATGTTAGACGAATGAAATGATAAATTGATAGTGCACCCCGATTTGGATGATACTATTGTTTATATATCATTTGATATGAAAACATTTATAAATGATGATATATATTGAATGAAAAATTTATAAGGGAAGTTGATGATAAACATCATGATTTCAAAAAGTAGTTTTATAAGATAGAGAGATATGCTAAGATATCCATGTATTCTAGTTGTACTAAATACAAAATATTTTCAAATGTATTGATGTTATGTAATTTTTATTATTGAAGTAGATGATGAGACACCATATTTATAAAACTAAATTTTCACATTAATGATATGCTACCTGAAGAAAATGAACTTCAATGTTTAACATATGCCACCCAGAATAATTATACGATCAATGGGCATAAAAATTTGAAAAATAAATTATTTTACAAATTATTGCACATTGTTTCAAAACGATCATAAATCACTCAAAAAATTCCTGATGTATCGTATAGATCGATACAAAAAAAATTAATTAATTCAATCAGAAGATGTATGGTACCTTCAAATTATTCAACATTTTAAAAGTCTATAAGGATGTTAAGAAAAAACATGATAATGGACATGGAATGAAGATACATGAATTATATTTTGATACCTATGTCATCCAACATATTCTCGCAAGTGGAAAAAATTTATTATATGTATCCTCAATTTGGAGATGAGCTTAGAAACCATCATATGGTCATTACTATAGATTGAATAAATCATTTCAATGTACAAATTAGTATACACATTACCTGTCTAATTGTGTAGGTATATTATAACTTGATTCCATGGTTATGCATTTTGTGAAAATACATTAGGTTTTCTCTACTTATATCTAGACCAATGTAACCAGATAATTATTTTGATGTCCACATGGATCCATTGATAGAAGATATGATATTGATGTGGTACACTACTGTTTAAAATTATTATGCTCATTGGAGTGAAGAATTAACATTGAGGGGCATATTTAAGGGGATGATATTTTAATTTCTGACATACAAGAATTTTTTCCCGAAATAACGTTAAAAGAATGTTGGGGTGTCTTATTTATGAAGAATGCACACAACCAGTTCTGTTGAATCATTCCATGAAGATAGTGTTTTTAGGAATTCCTATTTATTACCTCAATGATACCAATATAGACCCTATACAATTAATTATTTTTAATATTTTTTATATTGATTAGTATGTAATTTTTGACATGTTGGAAGAAGCCATACCTTAATCGTATGCACAATTTGACAAATATAGATCAATGTGTTCACAATCTCTTTAAAATTAATATTTAAATACAAAAATATTTTTACTTCCAAAAAAATGAGATACAATTATCAAATTGTCTAGATAATTTGTAAAAAAACTCATATGTCATTATTCATGTATAAGAATCAATTTCACATAAAACCAGAAAACAATGTGAATGGTATACTCAAAGTGTGTGTTTCCATTTTAAAATTCTATCGTATGAAAATTTGAAATAATTTGATCAAAATGCAAGAAATATTTTTTAGTTGTTTGGAAAATTTTGTTAGAAAATCCCTATGGAATTTTTGAAGTGTTGGAAGCATCAACACCACAATATCATGCACAATATGAGTGGTATGAGTCCAAGTGTACATTTTTTATTTAAAATTATCATTAAATATTGTAAAAACAAAAAAAATGACATAATAGAAAACAAGAAAACCCATTCATATCAATTTTATACTTCATTAAAATAATAATTATGTCATTTGAGTTGTTTGGTAATTAAATAAACATCAATTAAACACACGATGTTACTGGAATGTTGCAAACTATGTATTTTTATTTTAAAATACCATTAGTTTTAGTAAAAAAAGAATAGTGACACTCCTGGATATGATTAAACACATTCAAATTATTTTGATACTTCATGAAATTATCCATAAGTCCTTTAAAATGTGTATAAATCATCAATTTATCAATTGAATTTACAATGTACCGAGTATCAATATAATTTTTTTAACTAAAATTACAATTAATTTTTGTAATAATGATATGTAAAATAATAAAAACTATTCATAATATAGTAAAATTATCCACAAGATATTTTTTTTTGTTAAAAAATCAACCGTAACTAAATATAATTCACTATTTTCTTGATATAACTCAATTTGTATATTATATGTTAAAAATTTTCATTTTAGTTCAGTAGGTGTCTCAATTTCTAAATTTTAAGAAACCACAGTCCAATTATCTGGAAATTTTTTGAAAAATATTAATATGTCATTTGTGATGTTTAGAAATTAGTCTCACCTATAACAGACACATGACATGACTGGTTTGACTTAAGTTTCATGTTTACATTTTAAAATGACATATTTGTAAAACCATAAAGTGACATACTCTAAACCTATTAATTTTTTACTTATTTTGATACAATAGAAAACTGGAACATAATTAATTGTTGACATGTAGGAATCACCCACACTGTAACACCTAGATGTTTTTTTTGATAAATTATCATTAAATAATTTTTTATTTTCCAGTTATTTTTTTTGCACACAATCGTGAGTTTATACAAACCAAGATATTCCCTTATTATAAAAATTACAATTATAGTCTACATGTTAGGTAAACAAGGATAAATATAAAAACTATATTTAAATGTGTTTTTAATTCATTAGCTATATATTATTTATGAAAATTGTGAATCCAATAGATATATGTATTTTTTAGTGACTTTCATTTGGTAGTGAAATTAATGGGATATATGTGTGTTATATACATACTAAATTATTTTATATATTCATCCAATGGATATTTTAGTCATTGGCGGTGAATAAAACCATATTTGATGTTTAAGAACCTATTTTTTAAAAGGTTAATTTTACACCATTGAATGTAGAACCCATTTTAAATTAAGATTTTGACACATTAATAATTTTTATTTGATAACATAAACATTTTATTTTGATATGGGACATAAAAATTTACTTTGGATAAATTTATAATATTTTTCTAATAACATTCATGTTTTGATGAATAGTTAAAATACACTAAATATTAATTAAAAACATCTTTTTCATCAACATAATTTGTATGGATAAATTATAACATTTAATGATTTTAAATTTTAAATAGATTAAATATTTATCATTAAATATAATTTAGGTAATTATCATTAATTTTACATAGAATTCATAGGTCATAACATTTCAATCTTTTATATTGTTTTACCGTTTAATACCCCATTTCTCATTTCAAGAACATGAGTAATTTTAAATTAATCCCTTTTTCTTCAATGTTTTGAATTATTAAAAATGTATTCAATAATTGGAATTAGAAGGTAAAAATTATGTTAATAAGCTAATTTTGTTTTTGGGCATTATGAATAATAACTTTGTTAATTTTTTTTAATACTACGGTTAAAGGTAAATCGTGTAATTAAGGGTAAAGAAATGTCATAAAATTACCTTAACACTTGTAAAAATCCTATTGGATTAATAAATTTGACCAATATAATATATTTTTCTAAATTGAATAACTTTATGGACACTAATCAATGAATATGACTTGAATGTAATAAAATCTAATGAATGTGACAAAATGTCACAATCTCATTTTATATAAGTATATTAACATTATTATATGGAAAAAATGGAGATGATACCCATTATATAGTCTCTAAAATTCTAAATGAAAATACTATTTCATCCGAATTTATTTATAAATTTTAGATATTAAATATTTACAATTAATTATGAAACAATTGTTATGTAAAAATTATTTTATTAACAGAAATATCAAATAAACGGTTTGAAAATATTAAATTAAATATCATATGATCTAATTAATGTGATATTAAAAATTTATATGTGAATATTACATGTTAAGAGTGTACATAAAATATGTTTTTAATTTATCTTTTTATGGAATTTTTAAAGTCACATAAATGAATAGTGTCATAATTGATACTATTTATATTTTATGAAAATAAAATTTTATTATATTACTTAAAAAACATAAAAATATTTTAAATTTAAAAACACCTCATATTAAGATTTAAAATTTCATAAAATATCTATTTATAGTCTTAAATATTTATAACCTATAAACGTTGAGAATTTAATTTCAACAATTAAATTTATGTAGAATAACTAAGTGTTAATTAAAATGATAATGCTTAAACTGACCTAAAAATTTGTGTACAATTTATTGGTCGGTGAAATTAAAACCATATATCATCTCATATTCTAAATAAGAATATTCTTTGTAAGTCATTATGTGGGGTTTGATTTTATTATAAATTATTATTTATGGAGTTTCCAAAAGTCCCCCTCACCTCAATTTTAAAAGGGAACCCCCTCCCTCACCACTTCACTTCATTTTCAACGATCAAACTCATCATCCCCCTTACCATTTTAATCTAAACCTTCCAAATTTTCATTCTATATGTTCTTTTCATTTCAAATGACCAACTATAGTTCTCATAGAGGTGATTTAGAGGAGTAAAATTGAAGAAGATGTAACATCATTACAAATTCTTTCAAAACTCTTTCTTCTTCTACTACCTCTTCATTAGTAGTCTCATAATATAGTAATAAAATAATTATCACTCATATACTAATATATTATAATAATCATGAAACTAAAATTGTCCACCTTATACCCATCCTTTGAAAAATGAAATCACCACACATACATACGTATGGCTTACCATCTCCACAGTGTGGCGTAATATGTTTTTCACCACCACCTTATATGGATGGGTATAATGATGGAATTAATATATATATATGTGATTAATACAAAATTATTTTCATTCTGATATTGAATAAGTAATGCCCCAACTCTAGAAGCTCAAAGCTAGTGCATTATTTAAATACATTAGCATGATTACAAGGAATCAAATCTAAAAGGACCGTTCAGTTTATGAGTCGTGATGAAACTAGATACATACATGGAACCCATTCTACATTTTTAAGGAAAAAAATGATACATAAAAAATCTATAAAACTACGTACTTGAAAACCCAATAAATGATCTCTTCTTCAGAATATAGGAAAGAAAAAATAAATAAATGGGTGACCTCAAACGCTCAGTAAGAGTAAGAAATAAAACGGAATATAACATAAACATAAACATTGTCCATGGTGAATAGAAGAAAACACATACCACTAAAAATACTAAACCTCAAAACCTTATGGTAGAAATTTGATATGAGTAAATAATGTCAAAATAAAACATAATCATTGTTATTATACTAGTCGAATATCCACATTAACATTCAATTTCTTGCTTCATAATTAGGAAAGTGCATATTCCGGTCATTCTGAAATAGTTTTTCAAGACCTCAACCAATACATCCAAAATTGATTAAGGCCTCTTCCAAAACTGTATATCAAATCTGGAATGTCCTCATCCAATTCAACATCTAATTGTCTCATGAGACATAATAATGCATCGTGGACTAAAGCGTCCCCCATACATTACATACTATGTCCAATGAATTCCACATATGAAAGGGATGAAAAAATTAACATATTCATTCAAATTGAAACTATTATATGAAATGTAAATAACTTTTCCCAATCATTTAACATAAAAAGTAACCATTAAGAATAATATGATGAATGGTATCAAGATAGCACTTCCATGGTGAAACTAATCATAAACCATTCAATAAAACAATGTGGATGATTTCATATGAGATAAAACTCAATGAAGTAAACCGTTAAACAATGTTTGTTGACATAGATGAAGATACATTTAAATGAGATCATTGAAACATCTTTGAGTGGAATAGTTATTAATCATTCTAATGTGTCACATACCTCATTGTAATAATAAAATAAAAATACCTTATAATATCATGAGAATAAGGGTACTATTGATATGATACACCAAAGGGTATTAAATACACAACAAGATTGAAATAAGCGGTGAACATGACCTATATCTCGCAAAATTAATTTGAGATGATTATAGAACTTTTTACTTTTTAATGATGAGTTCTTTTAGAAAATCATTTATATTTTTCAGGAAATATGATTGTAAGAATTAATTTCCAACAAAATAAAATAACAGGACATTGAAATTATATTTTATGAATAATTTTAGTACAACTGATGTGAAATAATTTAAAAAGAGTTCTTAATGTTATTTAGAAACAAATTATTTTAGAGCAATTTATGGAAAGTAAGAAAGGGAATTTTAATACAGAAATGAATGCTTGTTCTCATAAATCCAGAAATGATCAAAGATAATTTTTCAGGAACAAATGAGTGTTTTTATAAATATAATTTTGTCTGAAAGAATATTCTATTTTACAAATGAAAATTTATAAGAAATTGAAAATATCCCTTGAATTGATTTTGTTTATTGAGATAAAAATTTGGAATGATCCTCCTAAAACATGTAAATCCCCATAAAATAAATAAAGATTCATGATGATAAACTTATATAGAACATTAAAACATATTATTTTTTCTGTATATAATAATAATTAATAATTTCTTGGGAGGTATGTAGAGAATAAGAGTAACCAAAATGAAAATGGTGGTTCTGGTAGAAATCCAAAACAAATTTGTAATCAATAAATTCATATGCCCCAAAAAAATAATATTTCAATAATAAATTGAATACCATGAAAATAAATATATTAATTATATGTTACATCAATGTTCAGTATACATAACCATACATAAGTAGTAGTAGTGAATACAAATAATATCACAATAATGGGAGTGAGATGTAGAAACCCTTAACAAAAGTATGAATGTGTTCTGCTATAGAACACAAGGTCCTGTAATATATAATTAGACATATTAATAACTTATTTCAGAACCTATTAGATATTTATTTAGTTTATCAAAAAAATTAGTTAATTTATTCTCTTATTGATAAGTTATTATAGAGAATTTCGTCGTTTCAGAGTGTTTGTTTTCTTTATTATTATAGTATGTTCACCTGTTTTTAAGATATGGAGTTCATGGGGAATGTATGTAAAGATCCATAATTAAAATTAAATATTAGTAATGGACATTAAGAAGTGTTAATGTCTATTTAAATCTGTTTGTTGCATGGAAAAAGGATGAATAATAAGATAAAATATTTATGACATTCACCTAGATTATTTTTGCATTATTTTAATTATTAAGAACTATTTTGTTCATATGGTTTATTATTATATGCATATACAAGATCTGGAATATTAAATTTCTATTATAGTACATATATTATAGTGTATTTCAACCGTAAAAATGGGTTTATTACCAGTAATGAAGAAGAAAATGATGAACGAAACTTCATCGTCTATGAAGGCTATAAATTGGAACCTAATGAATGTTGATTTCATTTATAATATAAGAGGGAGAGTGTAAAGACATTGATTATGGTCTGTTAATTAACATGATATAATTCAAGTATATAGATGATACTGTGGTTATCTTTTTCTTTTGGACAGATTATATGGGGAGAGGATAACCAAAGAAGATAAATTGAAATGAAAATAAATGAAAAAAACATTGCATCACTTCTAGAAATATCCCCCTTGATATCCTTCTTAAGGGAAGGGGTTTTGGCCTATTGGAAAGACCAAGAGATTCATTAATGTGTGTACTGACTAGGGAAGGGTAATTGTGAAAAACATTTAGGAGCTTACAGGCTTAGAGGAGTGACGAGAAGAGACAGTGAGGGGGGGTTTATATTAGAGGAGATGAGGGATTTAATAATTTTTTAATCATTAGATATTAGTTTCCATCAAGAACATAAATAATGATGATTTCATGACAAATAATAGTAATAAGTTAATATCAGTTCTAACCATGTGGAATTACCTCACTAATGATGTCATAAATAGTGCATTTAACCTATAATATGTATATACTGTATTTTACCGTATTTCTCTATTCATCGAAAATTCGAGTATTTCAACAAAAACTTCAAAAAATACACCCTAAACATTTTTTGATGGGTAGTATTTAACAATAATCACCAATTTTTTTAAAATATCTTTCAAACTATTTTGTATTTATATTAAAAAAATCTAATTTATTGAAAAAAACACTTCAAAACTATAACTCAATTTATAAGACCTTGAGAAATTAATCAAGGTCCAATAAAATTATCATATAATTATTAGAAAATAAATTAGATATTTGTGATTAAAATTTATGAAAATAAATTATCATTTTGAATTATTATATTAATTAGAAAAGATTAATTTTAATATTTATGTCATACAACAAGACCAATACTTATACTAGGATCATTTTTCGGTTTTCTGATGTATAAATTGTATTTATACATTCATGGTTAAAGTATCTATTTTTATATGAGATAAAATTAATTAATATTCAAAAAGGTATTTCCGTATTCATAAGGGTAGGTTACTATTCAAAAATAATTATTTTTCTCTTAACAGATTCTATATATCCTACTTAATGAAACTGTGTATGTGAGTTTTTCAAAATTCAAATCATAGAGGTGGAAAAATTATAATTACATGACTACATTATAACAGAGTGGTGTTTTGTAGAGACTTATTGTCTCATGCATTCTATAATAAATCTATTTGTATGTTTTTTGGGTGTTACATTATCCCCTCAAAAAATTATCATTCTCGAAATTTGAAATTGAACTTCGAAAGTTAATGGTTGATACATGAAAATTCAATTTTGAATAAACAACACCAAAAATATAGTAAAAATATTATATTAATAATAGGAAATGGAAACACATGAGTTACTAAAAAACAAAGCATTCTAATAGGGAAAAATTGCCAAATAATAATAACCAAACCATCATGTAGCATCATTAAAGTCTGAAATGCATATAAAGTTCAACAAAAACCATTTTTTAAATGGTTAAAAATTCCAAAATATAATGATTCAAGACGTTATGATGAAGGACACTAAATTTCCAAGATGAACATATCATTAATCCTTAATCAATAAGAAGGAGCTCTAAAATACATATTCCAAACAAATGAATAACATCATCAGAAATCCTCTAGAAATATGAAAAAAGTTGAATTACCATAAAAACAATATTAGAAACACACATTCCTCTATATTCCTTAAGTAAGATACATGTTATTAGATATATTCCATAAATCCCATTGTGTTGTAAAGTCCATAGATAACATAATATAACAGTTATCGGCAAGTCAATATTTAGTTCCAATGTAGTCTTTACTTATCATAATCGATCATTTCATCTTCATTTTATCAACACGAAATATATATTATGGTTTGTCATTCCATCAATCATCTATTTTCTAAAATGTCTAACTTTCTACTGATTTTTTTTTCATTTATACCATTCACCATTTGACCTAAAATCATTCCTGAAATAGTATAGAAACACAATACTTATATATCATATAATTCATTCAACCAGTATTTTTTCACAAAACATTCTAACGAATATATTCATGACTAGGAATATTAATAATTCTACTTCATCCGTGGTAGTATCATAACTTGATCATTATCCAAAATCATCATTTTGGGTATATTCCTTTTATTCTCGTGACACTGATTTTCATAGTGTCCCATATCCTTATATTTAAAGCATTAAATATAATGAATTTATTTCCTTTTCTTGCAATTATGAGCTTGGTGTAATTTTTCTCTACACTTGATGCAATCTTCTTTTCCTCTCAATATTATACCATGTTGTTTCCTTTCCCAATTATCTCATGTGGGGAAAAACATATTTCTCTTCTTCCCTTTATCTTTATTTTCCCAAACATCCTCCTCTAATATTGCTTCCCGGAAAATCCATAGGACTTAGAGATGTCTTTACAAACTGTATCGACACATGATATTATTTACTCATATGATGAGGATACTTTGGAGACAATATTAATTTGAAATGATTGATTTAGACCATCAGAGATATGATCTGTCTTACTCTTCACATCTGATGCATTGGTGATGTTCTCCATTCTTATTTTAGGTTCAATTTCTACATAACTTCATATTATTTATTAGTAAGTAGCATTATGAAATCTCTAGGACTATAAACATGGAAATTCACATTAACAAAAAATGTTCATCATAGATACGAGAACTATATAGTTTGGTTACATTGGCATTATAAATCCTCTATAATAGTGGGTAAATAAAACATGAATGAACCTATGAATATACCCAAGGAGAGTCAAAACCATGAGTGCAGCTCGACCTGTTGTCATTTACTAGGATATCTAGGCTCAAGCACGAAACTCCTTGTCAGAGTTTTCACTCCACGATACATTTTCACCAGAGCCTCCTCTACCTTTTTTATCTAAATAGTGATGTATTTACAAGAATAGTCCACATAATCTATTTTTTACCAAGATTCTATGAATTTCATGTATGTTTGTCATCAAACACTAACGTAGGTAATTTTTTTCTAATCTAAATTTTCTTATATAGATTCAAACATTGCTACTAAACATCTTTTAATAACAATAGTAACGCCCATACCGTAGAAGATCAGATATGATGTATTATTATAATACATTTTCATGAATACAAGTAATCAAATCCCAAAGGACCGATCAGTATAGTAGTCACAAAGAAACTTGATAGATTAATAGTACCCAATTTACATTTTTAATGGAAACAAATTTGGATACATAAAAAATCTAATAAACTACATCCTTGAAAACTAAATAAATGATCTCTTCTTCATAACTTGTAGAAAGAAAAACAAATGAATGTGGGGAGCTCAAATTCTCAGTAAGAGTAAGAATTTCATCAGAATATAACATAAAAAAATACATTTGTCGTGGTGAAAAAACAAAAACACATGCCTTTACAAAAAATAAACTTGAACAGATTATGGAAGCAGTATGAGTTGAGTAAATATTCCCATAATAAAACATAATCATGGGTTTTATACAAGTTGAATAATGACATGAATAATCAATTAATAGACTCATAATGAGGGAATTTCATATGACACTCATTTTGAAACATTTTGTCAAGGCCTCATCCAAGAAGATTAAAAATGATTAAGGACATTGAAAAATAACACATATCAAATTCGAAAATCCCTCAGCCAATTCCACATTAATTTGTCTCATGAGACCTACCGATTCCTCAAGAATGATATCGGGACCCATCCATCACAGAATATGTCCAATGCACTCCTCATATGAAATGGATGATCATAATTAACATATACATTCCTATTAAAACTAAAACATGAAATGTAAATAACTTTCCCTAATCATTCAACATAAACACTAACCATTTAGAATACTATGGTGAATGGTATCAAGATAGCACATCCATAGTCAAAATAATCACAGGTGTTTCAATAAAAAATATAGGATTATGACATAGGATATAAAACCCAATAAAGTATAAGATTAAACAATGTTTTTTTACATATATTAAGATACTTTTAAATGAAACCATTGAAAAATCCTTAAGGGAAATAGTCCTTAAACATTCCAAATTGTCCCATTCCACCTTGCATCATTCAAATAATATTATATTAAAATATCATTAGAATATGGTTACTCATTATATGATATAATAAATGGAATTAAATACTCCAAAAGAGAGAGATTGGTAGTGAACAAGGCATATATTGCATAAAAGTTAATGTGAGGTGAGAAGAATACTTTTTTTAACTTTTGATGGAATAGTTATTTTTGAATGTCATTTATATTTTCTAGGAAATTAGATTGTAATAATGAATTCCAAATAAAATAAATGTCTAAGCCATTGAAATTATATTTTATAAAAAATTGATGTCCCACAAATGCAAAATCATGTCAAAAGTGTTCTTATGGTTCTTTAGAAATAAAAAATTTTAGAGCAATTTAAGGAAAGTATTAAAGCGAATTTTAATGTAGAGAGGCATGATTTTTCTCTTAAATCCAGAAATGATCCATGATCATTTTTCATGATAAAATGAGTGTTTTTATGAAAATAATGGCAGAATAAAATATATTCTGGTGAACAATAGAAACTGGGTAATAATTTAAAAATATCCCTGGAATTAGGTTTGTTTATCGTGATAAATTTTTTGAATGATCCATTTAAAACATGTAAATACACATTAAATAAATAATTATTCTGGATTGTAAAAAATTTAAGAAAATTAAAAATTATTTATGTGTCGTATATAAGTATAAATAATAATTTATGTTAGGTAAGTATAGAATAAGAGTTACGTTAAAGAAAATTGAGGATCAGGTAGAAATCTCATACCACTTTGTAATCAATCGATTCAGATGCCCCAAAATTAATAATATTCAATTAATTAATTAAATACCATAATAATAAAGTTATTCGTGATATTTTACATCTATAGGAAGTATACATACACCATAAATAATTATTAATAGTGAATACAAAACATCTCACAAAAATGCGAGTGAGATGACGGAACCCTTAACTTATGTCTGAATGTGTTCTGTTCATGAACATAAGGTCCTGAAATATGAAATTATAATAACTAATAACTTATTTGTGAACCTATTATCTATTTATTTAGTTACTCACAACTATTTTTATTTCATTTATGTCTTATTGATAAGTTATTATATTTAATTTCGTCATTCCATAGTGTTCATTTTCTTTATTTTCAAAATATGTTCACTTGTTCATAAGTAATAGAGTTCCTACAAAATTGATGTAAATATACAGAATTGAAATTATATATTTTTTTTATAAAAATAAAGAAGTGTTAATGGTAATTTTTAAAATTTAGTTACCTGGAAAGAGGATGAATAATTTGATGAAATATTTATGACATTCACTGAGATTATTTTAGCACAATTTCGATTATTAAGAAGTAGTTTGGCTATATGATATTATAATATGTAAAAATACTAGTTCATGAATATTAAATAGGTTGTAATACATATATTTTATATTGGTTCACCCATAAAAATTGTTTCGTGACTAGTAATGAGGGAGAAACTAAAGCACAAAACTTCATCTTCTACGAATTTTATATATTGGAACTTCATAGATGTTGATTTAATTTATAAAATAAAAGGGAGAGAGTAAGGATATGGAATATGAATCATCCATTCAAATTAATTAATTCTAGTATATATATTTTAATGTGGTTATCATTATCATTTGGATATAGGAGGTGGGGAGAGGATAACAAAAGATGACAAATTGAAACGAAACTAAATGAAAAAGAAGGGTGCTCTACCTCTTGAAATACCATTATTGAGATCCTCATTAACAGAAGGGGTTTTGTTATTTTTAAAGAAAAATATATTCTTGAATTTGGGGAGTGAATAGGCAAGGGTATTTGGGTAGAACATTTATGATCGTCAAGGCTTATAAGAGTGAAGAGAAGAGGGGTGAGGGTGGGGGGGGGGGGGGGGTTGTAGTGCAGGAGAGGAGGGTTTTCTTAATATTTTAATCATTATTTTATTAATTTCTCTCAATAATAGAAATAGAGATGATTTCATGACCAGTAATAGTAATAAATGAATGTTAGTTATAACCAAGTGGGATTACATTACTTCTATTTTCATAAATAGTGCAATTTTCTGATAATTTTTATATACAGTATTTTATAGTATTTCAGAGTTCATTAAAAACAGTGTATTTTATAAAAATCCAAAAAATTGACCACAACCATTATTCAATTTTTGTAATTCAGAAATGAACTCAATTTAAAAAAAAAAATCTATAAATTTTTTATTTATGTTTTAAATTAAATCATAATTTATTCCAAAAAATGACTTTAAAACTATAAATCGTTTTATAAGACCTTGAGAAATTAATAAAGATTCTATAAAATTATCCTATAATCATAATAAAACAATGTATGAATTTGGGATTAAAATTTAATAAAATAAATTTCAATAATAAATTAATAAGAAAATTGTATTTTAAATATATATGTCATAATAAAATACCAATACTTATACTATGATCATTTTTTCACTTTTCTGATTTCTAAATTGTATTCATACATTGATGTGGGAAGACTCTATTTTTCTATATGATTTACTATTATGTACTATTGATTACTTTTCATAAGGTTATGTCACTATTTATAATGTTTGTTACTATTCACAAAAAATTATGTTAGTCTTATCAGACTATAAATATCTAACTGAATGCAAGCATGTATGTCTGTTTTTCAAAATTCAAATCACAGAGGTGGAAAGATTATGTTTACCTGAGTAGGTTATAAGAATAGTAGTGTTTTTAGAGACTTAGTGTTCTAATAATTCTATAATAAATCTTTTTTAAATTATTGGGGTGTTACAATATACACCATCCACTTCAATATGATTCAACTATTATTTGAATGATATCGTCGCTCGTGCGTACTAACGGCATACCATCTCCACAGTGCGATATGATTCGTTCTATATAAACATAATGGATACATGATTAATAAAAATTAATTAAATGAATAAATATGATATATATTATACTAATAACATGTCCTGATTTATATAAATATAATCTAAAAATAGGAATAAGAACTTATTTAACAAAACATGCATAAGGACATAAAGTAGTTAATACACGAATAATGAGTGACAATGAAATGTAACTAAAAATGAATGAAAATATGATCATAAATGTTATCATAAATTTTATTTTTATTCTAGAATAAGTCATTAACATTTTTTAAATTATTATATATGAGGTTTCAATACATATGATGCATAGAAAACCTAAGGTATGTGATAACTTTTCAAATATCATTTTTATCTTCAATTGATTATTCGTAAGTATTTAGTGCGGTATAATAATCATCAACATCCTGGATTCATAAATATTTATTTCAAAATATTCTTTATATCCTTCTATCATTGTTAAAATTAATTTTTACCCATTGGTAAATTTTTACAAAATGGTATTAATGGAAGATTTTGTTGTTTTTGTCATGAGATACTTTTTAACTCTTCTGGTAAAAGTACAAGAATATTTTTTTTAACATGTAAAACATGAACTAATTTTTACGCTTTCATAATTCCTTATTTCCTTGAATATTACCCTGTAAAGACCCAATGTTTTTCAAAGGAAAATTCATTCTTATTATTATGTCATATGATAACATGAAATCAAAATAAAATGAACTACTATGTAATATGTGACTTTTAAACTTAATTTTGACACAACTATATTTTGAATTTCGAAAATATGACATACATGGTTTTGATTAGTAAGTTATTTGGAGTCTATTATGACCTAATAAATTTTTTATTAGTAGTAACATACCATTATGAATAGTGATGTTAAACATACGAATAATGAAATTATCTAATGAATAGTAACCTTAAATATGATATTATATAAATAAGATTCAAGAGGAGGTATGATATACTGATAATTGTGAATAAGAAAATAAATCTTTAAAAATTGTGTTTTTCGAGTAAACTCTGTTTTTAATTAAAAATAAAATGAACCATTTCAAGAAAATTATTTTTGAAAAATGGAGCTCATTTTTTGATTCTACTCATCAAATAATGTTTAGGGTGAATATTTCGGATTTTTCTTAAATATTTGTACTTTTTATGAATAATAAAATACTATAATTTGTGATAAATGATAAATACTTGAATTATGATTCCATAAGCATATCTATGGATAATATTTCAAACTCGCATTTACACATTAGTGTTTTTGGTCATAGAATTGTCACAATTTCTTCTCTTGAGGGAAAATAATATACGAATGAATTAAATATTATGAAAACTCTCATCCCCTCCACTATAAGTACCACCTCTACTTACCTCTTCTCTTCACTCCTTTCAAGCTTAATTCCTTGACTATGTTTTTCCCAAATCACACCCCAAGCTCCTCCCCCATGTCAATCAACCAGTTGTATTCACAAAAGAAAAAATTAACTCCCTTTTAAGAGGCTCTTAGGGAATATAAAAAACTCCATAAACTTATATGTATTGGATTTTTGTTATGACAATAGAATATGTTATTATCATCTCTCCATTACAATTATTTTATATTAGTAGTAAAGACACCATCTGAGAAGTGTTAAATAACCAAATTCAAAGATGATGGTTTTCAATTTTAGTTACCATCCTCAATTTTGGTAATGAAACTATTTTCATTTTTAAACAATACTATAATTATTGTACTGTGTCTAATCTATGTTTCAGAAATAATTTTGTACAAAGGTTTTTTATTTATCAAACCAAACATATTCATTGTTAAAAAAAACATCCAGTTAACCCAAAAGGTTATCACTAAAGTTTTATATAATGAATCGACATAACATCATGTAACCAAATTAATTTTAAAACAATATAATCACTTGGATGTTCACTAATTTCATATCACTCCAATTATGGACAAACACTTTCAACTTACATGTTTATCTGGTCATGAAAATAAGTAAACTGATCAGAAAAACCATGAAAACAAACAGACCCGACAATGATATTGAACCTTATAACCAATACAAATGATTAAGACAGAACATTAAAAGGTTATAATAAATCATTTAATTTTAGAATTATTTATGGAATTACTAATTAATTATCATAAAATTATTATACATGTCATTAATATCAAGTGGAGAATACCATTGGACTTAAATTATGGGATCCTCTAAATTTAACATTTATTCAAGAATGTTATTTATGTTCTGTCCTTTTATGTGTAATTCATAGTGATTGTGTATGATTACACACCTCCCCCATTGTGTCCTAATTAATTTAAAATGACGAGAAACACCATTCTCTCTCATGTTTCCTCTTATGTACCATTGATACCATGCCAATTTTCTATAAGAGATTTTACCCAAACCTCCTTTATTCTTTTGGGTAATTTATCTTTCATTTTACCTAAATGAGGTTATCTATTATTATTATTTTCATCTTATAAATAATATGTTAATGTTCCCAACTCATGTAATATGTTCTATTCATCATTATCTTTTTGGGATATACATATTATTATGGGATTCCCTCTTCAATACTTATTGATAAGCAAACATGTTTTGAAGGGGCATCCTAAATTCATACCTGTTTTCAAGTGAACTATATTTTCTGTTTTTAGACACAATTGTCTATATAAGATAATTATATATATTTTATAAACCTTCCTAGTTAAATTTTGGATTTTTATAATGGATTTTCCATTTCTTATTTTGAAGGCTCTATATTATATTCTTTTAAACAGTTATAGAATGATTTTATGCCAAAATTTTTGGAATACTTTCCATACATGTTGTCACATCTACTTGAAACCAATCAACACGATACATATATATTTTACCTTCGTAATTCACATGTATACATTAATTCCTTTATTTTATTGACACTTTTTTATTACACCCATCTGTTATGTTTTGTGTCATGAGTAATTTACACAATTCTTTCCCCAGGTATTCCTTATGTTTAAGTAAGATGTATTATATTTTTTTCATTATGTTGAAAACAAATTCATGAAAATTTTATAAGGGTGAACCTATATAGTACTCCAATACATTGGGTAATTTTATGTCTCAGGATATGTTATGTGCGATGGTCTTAACAGTTATCCTTGGTTGGTGCTATTCTGTGAAACGATCATTGCAATTAGCATTGACTTGTACTAATGTCATGTTTTATGTTGCGGCTACATTTATATTATTCCATGATTATATGATCTCGTGTTTATATTCTATTATTCCATATGTTAAATGCCATTTTATATCATAATTTAATTCCTTCTAAACCATGTGTTAATGATTTCATCTTTTGGTTATACCATTACAAGGATTTTAGCTCATCCCATTGTTCATGTTATCCCAAGGCTATCCTATACAGTTGTATGAACGGAATGGAAGATATGATCTCATTATAGATTTTTAAAAAAAGATTTTTTTATTAACTTTTTTTTACTTAGTCTTCCAAGACACTAGTCGTTACAATCATTTTCTTCTACTATGATGTATAATTATACATAATATCATGTAATGTTAATTGTAAGAGGCTAAGATTAAAATACATTGTATTAGAGGATGGTATTGTTTTTCATGGATATTCTAAATAGAACACCGTAGTGATATCCATAAGGATGCGACTATGTAGAAGAAAATATACCTAAAATTTTGAAAGAATAGATTAAGTTGTTTTTCATGAAGATATAGCCATGTCTAGATAAAAACTACTTGAGGTGGCTCTCGTACAGATGTAACAAGGAGTGAAAAATCTGACAAGGAGTTTTGGGCCTAACACAAGTTATCCTGGTACATAATAACGAGCCTTGCAGCACTATTGGATTGACACTCTAAGGGGATATGTTTTAGGAAGTTGATGATTTTAGTATAAACCATTAAGAATTGAATTAAAAAAACCATAATAATATATGTTTATAAATTGATTGAGGATAACCTGGATTTAATCCTAAGGAATCATAGTTTAGGATATACATCTCCTTTAAAGGTTTATCCTCATATGTTCAAAGGTTCATTTTTATACTCAATAAAAATGAATCCAAGCCCTCTAGTTGTATGTTCTTTTTCATAGTTAATGGTTGGAAATATAATAACACATGTCTACAGTCAATTTTATAGGGAATGTGATGATTTCCTAAATGATATACTTAATATGATTATAATGGGTGCTCAAAAAATTAGGATAGTACTTTCTCAGCAAGCTCATGTCATGAATAATGACATGAATCATGTGGAACAACATACTCCTCCATGGAAAGAGAAATTTGATGTAGAATCCTTAATGTGGAAAAGGCCTCTCATGTTTAAAATATCTTCTTATCCCATTCTTGCGGAATAGTTTTTAACTCCATTTAAAATATATTCTCCATCCTCTAGTGCTCGAGAGAATAGAAATCTGTAATAGCGGTATATCGTTTGGATGGAAAAGCTGATCAGTTGTGGACAATAATCATAAATTCAATGTCCTGAGAGGAAATTGATTCCAAGGATTGAGATTAATTCAAGAAGTTGTTTTCAATAAATATTTTCCTTTAACCCTTCATCTCAAGATGGAAATTTAGTTCCTCAGACTAAAGAAAATGAAATATGAATTCATCTGGGCGTATGAAAAAAAACATTACATGGATTTTAGGGTACACACTAGCTTTTTTCATGAACACCAAAAATAAGGTGGATCACTTATTTAGAAAGATAAATAGGAATCTATGAAAATTATTGGATATTAGAGACTTCATAAAATTATGAAGAGATTGTCTGTTGAGCCCTCAATGTTTAATGGGAGATTGAAGACACTCAGTGGTCTCGTGGGCCCAATGAAATGATTTGGAAAATAGAAAAAAACATCCATGGTTCAACAAAAAAAATCACATTATTGATAGAAGCATGAATATGGAACTTATAGATTCTGTGGGATGAAGAATCCGGGTAACTATCAAAATGGAACAGAAAATTGATTCATATGTGTAAAGCTGGGACATCAATCCATGAAATGGAAACGTGATATTGATAATCCCACTAATGTGGATGATTAAAGAAAGTCTATGATCCACGTTCAGCAGTGGTGAAATGTTACAACTGCAAAGAACATGAGCATTATGAAAAAAATTTCCCTAATCTAAGGGATATATGAGTATATCAACAAAAACCTCCAAGGTAACAAGGGTGGTCTTTTTCTATCACCACTACTGAGGTGGTGCCATATAATGTTGTGGTGACATGTATTCTAGTTATTCATTCAATAATAGAGAACAAACTATTTGATCCTGGTTCTATGAATTCTTCATATAAATAGTGTTTACTCTGATGTATTTCCTGAAGAGTTTCCTGGTCTTCCTCTTGACTGAGAGTTTGAGTTCTCAATTGAACATTTTCCAGGGTCTTTCCCTATATCAATGAAAGCGTACAGAATGGCCACCAGATAGATGGAGGAGATGAAATGTAGTTACAATAGAATTTGTATAATCGATTTATACGCTTGACTGCTTCACCATGGGGTGCGCTTGTCCTCTTAGTAAAAAAATAAAGATGAGTTAAGATGAATTTTCATTGATTATATTGAGATCAATAAAATCACTATAAATAAAAATTATCCCTTTCCATAGATATATGACTTGTTCAGTCAACTTTGTGGGGACAATTATTTCTCTAAGGTGGACCGTCGATCATGATATCACCAATTAAAAGTGGGGACGGAATATATTATCAGGAGTTTCGTTATGAACAACTTATGTACACTATGCATTCATTGTGTTGCCCTTCAGACTAACTAATGCTTTAATAATATTTTTGGATTTAATGAATGGTGTTTTTAGGTATTGCATAGAATTTTTTTGGTAGTCATTATTGAAGATATTTAGATTTACTCCATGTGTAATGAGGGACATTAGGAGCATTTGAATATTGTGCTATAAAAATTGTTAATGGAAATGTTATATGAAAAGTATGGTAAATGTGAGTTTTTGATGGAGGATGTGTCAATCGTGGGGAATGTTTTCACTAGAAAATGGATATATGTAGAACCATCAAAGATAAATGAATTAAAAGAGTGGCCAATCCCAATATCTTTAATAGAGATCTGTAGCTTTTTGTGTCTATCTGGGAATTATCAATTATTTGTGAAGAACATTTCTTGATTTTTAAACTGAATGACAAAGCTGAAATGGAAGGGAGTAATTTTTGTCTATATTCAACAATGTGG
The DNA here is from genome assembly GCA_963277665.1 of Viscum album. Taxonomy (NCBI): domain Eukaryota; kingdom Viridiplantae; phylum Streptophyta; class Magnoliopsida; order Santalales; family Viscaceae; genus Viscum; species Viscum album. The sequence continues at coordinate 1,385,935,885 of OY728126.1, read as the reverse complement.
AGATTGTTTCAAGGTGTTGAAGAAGACTCTTATCACTACGCTAATACTCACACTCCCACAATGTGGTGAACTCTATGTGGAGTAGAATGATTCTTTGAAGAATGGATTAGGAAGTGTGCTAATTTAAAATGATAAATTGGTATCCTATACCTCAAAAAATCCTTAAACCCACTACAAAAACTATGATACACATGATCTAGTGTTAGGGGTAGTGATCATTACATTAAAATTCATTCAACATTTTCTCTATGGGGATAAGTGTGAGATATATAATGAGCCAAAGAATCTCAAATATATATTCAGACAAAATGATCATAATTTGAGCCATTTAATATTGACAGATCTCATTAAGGATTATGACCACTAAATCCACTACCATATAGTTAAGGGAAACAATGTGGCATATGCTCTATATAGAAGGGATCTGGAATTTTTATCAAGGATGAAAATTGAAAAGGATAAAATATTAATTGATTTTTAGAGGGTTGACATAGGAATCATTAATGGAGGAACATCATTAAAACATTCTCAAATGATATCTCATCTTTCCCTTAGGTAGAAAATAAAAGATTCTTAAAGAAAAGAAGTAAAATTGTAAAAAGGATGGAAGCTGTTGAAAATAGGGACTCACTGAGTTCATGATTTATGAGAAATGTGTTTTATATTATGGGTTGTGATTATGTCTACCATACGATCCAGATATAAAGAAATTTCTTTGGAATGATGCACATAGCTCAACCTTCTCTATTCACCTAGGGAGAACAAAGATGTAATAAGATCTCCAAGAGAATATTTTTGGGGAAAATGTGAAAAGGGATATTTTTGAAAATACATAAATGTGCCTGGTATGTCAGAAAGTGAAGGTTGAGAGGAAAATGTCTCAGGGGATGATTCAACCACTACCCTTACCAACATCTAGGTGGGAGATTATTTCCATGTATATTGTCATTTGACATCCATGGACATCTAGGGGAAACAATGCTATATGGGTCATTGTAGATTGTCTTACAACGATAGTTCACATTATCTCAATTCAAGAGGACTTATAATTGGATCAACATGAATGGATATATATCAAATAATTTTTAAGGACACATGGAGTACCACACTCAATTGTATCAGATTATGATCCGAGATTAACCTTGATATTAGGGAAATGTCTCAAACATGAACTATGAACTGAAATTAATATCAGTATATCCAATCATCCTAAAATTTATGGTCAATATAATCAAAAAATTCTAACAATTGATGAAATGTTGAGAGAATATTATATAGAATTAAAAGGTGGATGGTACTGAAATTTTCATTGGTTAAATTTTGGCTACAATAATACTTTCTACTAGGGCATCCAAATGACACCTCATGAATCCCATTTATGGGAAAAGTTTAATGACACCGGCTTGTTGGGATGAAGTTTGTGAGCGTAAGATGTTTGGACCTAAAATGGTTGAATAAATGGGGGAAAAGGTAAAAACCATTCAGTATAATATTAAGGAAGCCCATATTCGACAGAAGAGTAATGCATATAATCATCTATGAGACATTGAGTTTTATGTTGGGGAAGTGTTATTTCAATATATATCAACCCTGAAGTAGGACATGTGGTTTTTGCAATAAAGGAAATATATGTCCTAGCAACATAACCCCCTTCGATATTCCGGATCGTGTTCGAGTTGTGTCTTATAGACTAGATCTTCCACATACCATGGCTAATGTACACAATGTATTCCATGGATCCCTATTAATGATGTACATATGAGACCCTTCAAATTTACACACATTAGAGGTGGTAGTGTTGGAGGATGATCATTCTTATGAGGAGCATCTAGTGAAGATCTTAAATCATAGAGATAATGTTCTACGTTACAAAACTACTCACCTGGTAAAAAGTACACTGGTAAAATCATGAATAAGAAGAGGAAACATGGGAACTAGAGGAAGCAATGAAGGAAAATTATCCACACCTATTTATTGCCAAGAATGTAAAAAAAAATTGCGTTAGAAATTTCTTATAGAGGAATGAATATAAAAACCCAATTTTGTTCAATGGAAATTTCATTCTTTTTATTATGTTATATGATCACATGAAATCACACCAAAATTAAGTACTAAGTATAATGTGACCTTTGAACACATTTTAACAATGATTTGTTTTGAATTTCAAAAACCTTACATACAAGACTGTGATCAGTAAGTTATTTGGATTTTAATTTGACCGTCATTATTTTTTGTGAATACTAGCATACCCTCATAAATAGTGATGTTACACTTATGAATAGTGATATACGCTAACGAATTGTAACCTTACATATGATGGAATATAAATAAGATTATAGAGGATGTACGATATACCTATATTTTGGAATTAGAAAATAAATGTTTTTAAATATTTGTTGTTTGAGTAAATTGTGATTTGAAATAAAAATTTTGTTAATCAAACCTAGAAAGCTATTTTTAAAAAATGGAGTTCATATTTGTATTCTACATGTAGAAAAATTATTAAGGTGCTTTTTTTGGGATTTTTCAATAATACATGAATTTTTTATAAATAGTTAAATATTTTAATTTATAATAAATTAAAAATAAATGAATTAAGATGTCATTAGATGATATATGGATTATCTAACGCCATTATCTTGAAAACATGTGCACAGATTGCAATTTTGGGTAAGGTAATCTTCACTATTGCTACTCTAGATGTAAAAAAATAAATAAATGAATTAAATATTATGAAAACTCTTCTCCCCTCCACTATAAATAACACATCTCTTTACCTCTTCTCTTAACTACTCTCAAGCCCAATTCCTTGCCTATGGTCTTCCCAATTCACTCTAGAAGAACATCCTCTACATCCATCATCCACAGGTCTCCTCATAAGACCAAATTCTATCCCCTTTAAGTGGCTCTCAAGAAAGATTTTATTAAGAGGCAAATTCCTATTTTCTTTTCTTTCATTTTAATTTTATGTTCCTTTGTTTTATTTTCTATCTATACCTATCCTAATACAAATGGTATGAAAACTCCAGTACATTACATGTTCTTTATGTTTTTTATGATAATGGAATAATTTATTATCATATATACATTAATGTTGTTTAATTTTAATAGTAATGTCACCATCTGAGATGTGTTAAATTACCACATTCAAGGAGGATATGTTTCTTATTTCTGTTACAATCATTAGATCTAGTCATGAAAAAATTTAAATTGTAAAAAGTGACAATTGTATATGTGTTATATCTTATTTATTGTTTTGGAATCCTTTTCTACACATGTTATTGATTTATAAAACAAAACATGTTCATTTTTGCCAAAAATATCCAATTAACCCAAATGATTATCACTAAAGTTTTATATAATTATTTGACTCCAATCCATGTAAATAATTTGAATTTTCAACCATGTAATCTCTTAGATGTTCACTAATTTTATGTATCTTCAATTATAGACAACCACTTTCATCTTTCATGTTTATCCATTCATTAATATAAGTAAATCAATCATAAATACAAAGATAACAAACAACCCCAAACAATGAAATTGAACCTTATAACCAATCTAGATGATTTTGAATGAACATAAAAAGGATATAATAAAACATTTACTTATAAAAGATCTTTTTTAATTACTAATTAATGAACCTAATTGGATTAGTTAAGTCATCCATATCATGTAGAGAAAACCATCAGACATAAGGTAAGGAATACTCTATATTTCACTTTTATTCAAGATTGTCATCTATCTTTTTCCATTTTATGTGTAATTCCTAGTGATAGGATATGTCTACGCACTTCCTCATAGTGTCCTTGTAAGGTAAAAATTATTATGAACCACTTTATATCTCATTAATACCACTTAAGTACACACAATACCATGCCTATATTCCACAAGGGATTCAACCCGGACCACATTTATTCCTTATGGTTTAATTATATTAATTTTTTCCTAGACAAGGTTATCTATTCTTCTTATATAATTCTAGTAAATGCAATGTGAATTTTCCAAACTCATGTAACATGTTCCATTAATCATTCTCTTCCATGGATATATATATTTTTACGTGATTCCCTCCTCAATACTTCCAGACAAGAAAACTAGTTTTGAGGGAGCTTCCTAAATTCATACATGATTTCAAGTGCACTAAATCTTCTATTTTATGAAACAATTGTATTTATAAAATAAGTATTTATTTTTTGAAAAACTTCATGGTTCACTTAAGGTTTTGTATAAATTATTTTTCGATTTTTTATTTTAAAGGGTTAAAATTATTTTCCTTAAAACCGCTAAAAAATGTTTATATGAAAAAACTTCTAGAACACTTTTTCCCATGATTCCACTTATACATAACATCACTCAATGTGATACATATATATTTCTCCTTTTTAATGTTCATATATACTTTTATTCTCTTCTTTCTAGGACACATTTGTGTTACGACCATCTGTTATTCTTTGTGTCAGGATTATGGTACCCAATTCATTCCATGGGTTATCCTAATGTTTATGTAAGATTGATTATGAATGATTATTTATGTGGAAAGCTTATTCCTGAAAATTTATGCTGGGTGTTCCCAGATAGAACTCTAATTAATTGGGTAATTTTATGTTTGATTAGACGTTATAAGTGATGGCCCTGGCGGTTAGCCTTGGATTGTGCTTCCATGTGAAACATTCTTTGGGGCTACCCTTTACTCATACTAAATTCATGATTTATGTTTCTAAATAAAAAATATGATTCTATTATTATATTTTCCCATGTTTATATATCATGATTCTATATGTTAAATTAATTTTTATATCATAATGTCATGCCTTTTATCCCATGATCTAATGCTTTGTCTATATTTTTATTCCCTTAGTAGACTTTTAGCTCATACCTTTGTTAATTTTGTCCCTTGGTTATCTGATGAAAATTTATGAGAATAATGTAAGATAAGAGGTCATTATAGAGTTTAATTAATTTTATTTATTTTTTTTTGATTACTTACCTATTATTCCAAGACACGATACTTTATCTTTCTGGGCTTTTACTCTGATGTATAATTACGCTTAAAATCATGTAATGGTATATGTAAAAGTCTAGGATTTTTATATATCCTAAATTACTACAACAATATTTTCACATAAAATTATTTATTCTAAAATTGTGTGGAATTTTGTTTAAGGAAAACATTTTTGATGAAAAAATGATATTTTCCCCATAAATTTATTTCAAGTGTTTTCACAAACTTATTTTCCATACAAGATGATATTATTTTAATAGATTTATATTTCTATCCATGTTATTAATATTATTTGATTGGTTTTATGATAGAATGTTATATAAGAAATACATTTTTTATATCAATTATGATGGAATATTGTTTAAGAAACCAATTTTATTTCATTTGTTATGCTATGGTGAATGTTTTTATGTTTTTCTGGCACACATAAGAATGATTTCATTATTATATGGGAGGGACCTATATATCCCTTAAATTCATTGATTAATGATTTATATCTCATGAGATAGACATGACTGGAATGATAATTAAATATAGTTAAGTAATACAGGGCTGGAATGAGGAGTGAATTCGGTTCAATAATGGAATTTTTCCGCAATGATGGTCTTGGAAATGATCATTGACTAATATGAAATATTTTTCTATGAATATGTGAGTATTACATGAAATATAATATCTTATTTTATGATTATATAGATTAAATTTAACTTTTATGATTTATCCCATGACATGGTATTGTGATATTTTATATGTAGGATATGATTTTGAAATGTTTTGTTTATGAATGATATTTCCCTTATTTACCCTTACTAAGAATTTGACCTCAACAATTCATATGTTTCTTTTCCCCAGGTCATTAAAAAGTGTATTAAGTATGATATGTCAAAAGTGAGTTGAGTTATGAAAAAATAAGCAGGGGAAAATAAATATGTTTTATGAACCAGTTGTTTATGTTTCCCAATTTCTCAAGGAACTGAACCTATAATGATCTGGCATGGTTTTCTAATGTTATATAAAGAATGTTATTTATTGTTGACGTAATATATATATATGTAATTAATTGTCCATTATAGTTGGTATGAGATAAAAGGTATAATTATCCATTGGAAACTAGTATGGGAGAACCTTAAAAAGAACCCAAAGATATACCTATGTATATGTTACAATCCTATGCTTGCGTTTTAGAGATGTTGATGAATAACTTAAGATAAACCCTAAAATTTCTTGAATTGAAATTTTATTCATTATTATGTTGTATTACTTTTTTATATTTCTGTTTCTGACACTATGTTTTTTGGTTTTAGTCAATGTATTGAACCTGATATAATGGCTTTAATACTGAATGCGAAAAGCAATGTAATTAGTGTCACCCTAAGAAACCAAATTTTATAGGATATGTAATGAAAAATATTATTGCCATCACTATACCACATTATCACGATATGAATCATGAAGGACTTCCAAATAAGAAATGTGAGGAGAAACATTTTGTTGAGTCCTTCATGGAAAATGGGACGGGTTCAGGAACTTATTTTTCAATAAGTACTCTATTAGAATTCATTTAAAAAAGACAGAGAAGGAGTTCCTTGAACTTCAGAAACAGGATGATGAATTTGTAGGTACCTTCGAACCAAATTTTACAAGATTAGAAAGGTATGCTTATGGAATTATTATCCAACCCGAGAGATAATTTATTCGATTCATTAGTGGATTAAAACCATGAATCTGATGGGAATTAGAAATATGGGACTTCAATAGATACGATGAAATTGTTCTATGTTCTCTTACTGTCGATGTGGATATTTGTGTAAGCCATCATTTATAAGGGTTTGACAAAATGGTAAAATGGAATTCAAAGAAAAATCTAATGACCGCACTGAAAAGAATACGAGTTTTCCTTTATGCTAAACATGTAGAATGAAACATGGATGGAATTGTCTTAAAGGGAGTAGTAAAAATTTTATGTGTTGTAAAGAAGGTTATCAGGTAGTTGAATGCTGATGCGAAGGGAAAAAGATGTGTAAGGATTCGAACAAAGAAAAAGCTACACAAAATTCACCTCCTACACTTCAATGTATCCAGTGCAAGAAAAGGGGTAGAATTCTAATCATTTCACCAATAAAAGGGATACTGATAACGATTAATGTCAACGGACATCTAAGGCCAATGAAAAAGAAAATTCACATGCAATCCCTTTCAGCCACTTAAAGTACGATAAGGAATTCGTTAATTTTACACATATCATTAACTATAAAGTATAACATGTTTTATTTGATTCTAGATCCACCCACACTTTAATTTATAAATAATTCTCTAATGGAATCACCTTTTACCTTAAAAAATAGATGTTGAGTTAGTAGTTGTAATATAAATTGGGACCATAGTAGCATCAAATGTTTATAATTCTTCCCTGGTTGATGTTTGTGGAAAAGTGGTTCATAAAAATCTTGTAATCCTTCCTATAGTGTATTTTGATGCCACTCTTAGCATGGATTGGATTTCTCTATATGGATATCATATCAATTTCAATGGAAGGGAAGTCATATTTCATATTCCAAATCAATCTATTATCATCTATTGATGCAAGGATGAATATAACCTTATGGTAGAAATTTCATCCCTCTTATGGGGATTGATTCTAAAAAATAATATCTAATTACCGTAAATTGTTGGTAAGAAACTAACGATGAAGAATATATCCATTTTATCATAATTTTATGATGTATTTCAAGAATAATTTACAGATCTTCCACGAAATCGTGAAATTTAGTTTTCAACAGAATTCATTATTGGGTTTATTACTATATCAAATACACCTTATAGAATGGACCAAATTGAGTTGTAGGAATTGAAGAAGAAACTCTAATAGAATCTTGATACAGAAATCATACATCCAAGTGCAACACCTTCGGAAGGACCTATTCTATTTGTTAATAAAAATGATGGATCAATGAGACTCTGCATTGATTATCGAGAACATAAAAAGATCACTATCAAGAACAAATATCATCTTACCCACATTGATAACTTATTTGACCCACTATGCAGAGATCAATAATTTTTCCATGATTGAACTTCGTTCAAGATATAATCAATTAAGGGTAAAAAGGGATGGTATAAAAAAGATATAATTCCATAATATCTATTGAAACTAGGCATTTATAGTGATTCCTTTTGGTTTTACTAATTCCCTAGACATCTTCATGTATCCAATAAGGTCTTTTTAGGATATTGTGATCTGATTGTGGTAGTTTTATAGAAAACATTCTTCTTTATTCAAATAGAAAGGAAGAACAAGAAGATCAATTGATAATTTTACTAGAGACCCTGAGCATGGAAAATTTTATTTCTAAATTTACCCAGTGTAAATTTTGGCATCTGAATGTTTCATTTTTGGGTCACATAATCTCTAGAGATGGGATATCTGTGGATCCAGAAATAACTGAGGTTATTGAAATATGATAAAAACCAAAAATGGTTACTAAAATCTAATGAATTATTCATTTGGATGGATAATATCAACATTTTTTGAAATATTTTTCATTATTATATAATCCACACACCATGTTCTCTTGGAAAGAAGCTGCGATCCTTTGGAAAGAGGAATGTGAAGGGAATTTCAGTGAGTTAAAAAGAATGTTAGTCGGTTCACCTGTGTTCACACTCCCTTATAGTGGATAAAGGTTTGTGATCTAAAATGATAAATCAAATAAAAAGGTGGGATATTTTCTCATGAAAACAAAAATGGTGATAGCTTATGCCTCACAGAAGTTGGAAATTCATGAGAAAAATTAACCTACTCAAGATTTGAAGTTTGATGCTGTAATTTTTGTATTAATAATATAGATTCATTATCTTTATGAAGAAATGTGTGATATTTATATTTATCATAAAATTTTAATGTATATTCTAACAAAATATGAGATGAATATACTCCAGATAAGATGGTTGAATTTGATTAATGATTATGATTGGTCAGTACATTACCACCCTGGGAAAGCAAACAAGGTAACAAACAATTTGAGTTGAAAAGACCACGATAGCATATGCATGATGTGGATCATGAATGATCCAATATTTACGGTTTTTCAAAGGATGGATCTAAAAATTTTAATGTAAGGGGACAAATCATATCTTTATCAAATAAATTTCCAACCATTTATAGAATGGAATATTAAAGAGGCAAAGAGATAATATTTATAGTTTCAAAATAATGTAATAAAACTTCTCTAATTCATCCTTAATTGTGATGAAATAATAAGGTTCAAGAATCAGGTTTGTATTCCCCCATACTATAAATAATGAATTAGCTATTGGATTTGGCTCATTGTCCATCATTCTCTATTCCCCTTGGAATACAAAAGATGTACAAGGACCTATATGTGTACTTTTGGTGGAGTGGAATGAAAAAGGTTGTCACAAAATATTTCTCTCAATTCTTGGTTTTTCATCAATTTAATGTTGAGAGACAAAATTCTAAGAAGAAGTTACAACAATTACCCATACCATAATGTAAATGGGAAAACATTATTATGGAGACTATCATCGAATATCACAAATCATGCAACAACAGCAATGTTATCTGGGTTATGGATCATCTCTTTTAGAATTCATCACACATTATTTCAATTACAGAGGATTTATCTCTTGATCAGATTACCAAGATATATTTAAAGTACGTTGTATAATTTCATGGAGTACCACATTCAATTATATCTAATCGGAATCCTAAGTTTACCTCAATGTTTGGGCAATTTCTTCATCATTATCTAGATATTGAGTTATAATTAAGCAGTATTTATCATCCGAACACAAACGGTTAGTCTGAGAGGACAATTCAAACACTGAAAGACATGTTAAGAGATTATTATATGTATTTCGATGGTGGTTGGGATCAACACCAACCATTAGTGGAATCTCCACAAAATAATAAAATTCACTCTATTATTTAGATGGATTATTATGGATCTCTCTATGTAACGATGTGCAGAAATCCAACTTACTAGGATGAAGTTGGGCAATGAAATATATTTCGACCTGATGTTGATGATGAAATGGGAGAAAAGGCCAGATCAATTTAACAACACATCAGAGCAATTTAGAGTCGAAAAAAGGATATGTTGACAACAAAATAAAATATCTATAGTTTAATGTGGGTGATATGGTGTTATTATGAATATCTCCTTGGAAAAGAGTAATGAGAGTTGGAAATAAGTTCAATCTAAACCTTAGGTATATCAGTCCTTTTGAAATTCTATATCATTTTGGGAAGGTATCATACTGATTAAAGTTTCCACTGAATATTTCTAAATATCCTGATGTGTTCCATGTATCTATCCTGAGAATGTACATACCATATCCCTCCCATGTACTAATCTCAGATGATGTATAACTAGATATATATTTTTTCTATGAAGAAAAACCGATAGAGATTATAGATCACATCGACAAACTTCTACAAAACAAGATCAATTTATTAGATAATTTTTTATGGTGGAAGAAATAATTTAAATAAGCTAAATGGGAACTTTATGTTGTGATGAGGGAGAGGTATCCTCATCTTTTTGTTTCTAAGTGACAGATTCTGATGGATAAATTCAGTTTGGGGGGAGGGGGGTAGAATGCAACAACGGGATGTTTTTATGATATATTTTCATAAAATAAATTTTATTCCTTTGTAGATTGTTTTAGAATCAATTGCGAGATTAAAAGAACTAAAAGACACCCATATTATAAAAATTATTATTATATCTTAGCCATTATGTTTGCGGTATATGTATAATTAACTTATGAAAATGCATTATGAATTCATTGGCTATCAAATTATTTATAAAAATATAAATCTATTAGATATTTTTATTTTTGAGTGAATTTCTTTTGGTAATGAATTAAATGAGATGTATATGTTTTATATAATTTTTAATATATTTTTTATATTCATCCAATGATTACGTTAGTCAAAGGGTATGAATAAACCCCTATTTTATGTATAAATCCCTATTTTTTTAATGTTAATTTAACACCATTGGTTAGAAAAACATTATAAATTAAGATTTTTTCACATCAATATTATTTATATGAAAACATAAACATGTTATTTTTAAGTGATATAAAAATGTACTTTGGAAGAATTTATGGTATTTTTATAATAACATTCATGTTTTTATGAATAGTAGACATACACTAAATTTTAATTAAAACCATATTTTATCATCAAGATAGTTTATAAGGATAAATTATGATATTTAATGGGTTTGAAGTATAAATAAAATATATTTTTATCATTCAATATAATTTATGTCAGTTGCATTAATTTTACATTGAATTCATAGGTAAAAACATTTCAATTTTTGGCAACGTTTTATCTTACAAAACTCTTTTTCTCATTTCAACAATGGGGTTAATTTAAAATAAATTACTGCAACATTTGTGTTTTGATTTTTGAATAATGGAATCCATATTTTGAATATGTACGTCCAAATTTTTCTAGTAGCAATTTTTATTTTTGAGCATTATTAACAATAACATTAGTATTTATTTTTATTAACATGGTTAAAGGTAAATATGGTAATTAAAGGTAAAAATAATATTATAGCATTACCTTAACACATATAAAAATTATATTGGATGACTAAATTATACCCTTCTCATCTACTATTTTAAATGTAATCACATTATGGACACATACCTATTAATATGATAAGAATATAATAAAAACTAATGATTGTGACAAAATGTAACAATATCATTTTATATAAGTATATTAAATTTAATATATGTATAAATAGGATATAATATAGACTATAGATAGTATATGTAAAGATAAAATATTTTCCTACATTATATGAATTTATTTATAATTTATAGATATTGAATAATTACCTTTAAGAATTTCAAAATAGTGATGTAAAAATTATTTTTTTAATAAAAATATCAATTAAATGGTTAAAAATTATTAAAATAAATATCATCTGTACTAATTTATGTGATCAATGGATTTTCATGGTTAATATGACATGGTGGGATTTTATTTAATTTTATTTCAATTTTATCTCTTCTGTATATTTTTTTAATTCCAAATAAATGAATAGTGTCAAAAGTGACACTACTTATATTTTATGAAAATAACATTTTATTAAATTATCTAAAAAGCATAAAAATATTTAAAAATTACATAGTGATAATTATAAGATGGAATATGTATTAAATATAAATTTATGGTCAATTAACACAAAATAAGAAAATATTTATAACCATTAAATATTGATACAGTTATTTCCACAATTAAAATTATATAGAATAACTAATTGTTACTAAAAATGATCATTCTTAAATTGACATAAACAATTTTCCAAAATATATTGGATGATAATATTAAAAACCTATATAATCTAATCATATAAATTAAATCATTTTGGAAGATTTTATGTGGGGTTTTATTTTATTATAAATTATTATATAGGGAGATTCCAAAACTGCACCTCACCTCAATTATGAATGGATGCCTTCTCCAACATCTCTTCACATCATTGTAAGACTTTAAGATCTTCCATCCCATGAAATTTTTCATTATAAACTTCCATGTTTTCATTCTATAGGATCTGGTCTTCTTCAATGACCAACAATAGTGCTCTATGTTTATGTGTAGAGGAGACACATCGAAGAAGTGGAAATATCATTTACCGATTCTTTAAACTACATTCTTCTTCAACTTCCTATTCATTAGTTTTTTCACTATAATGTAATAAAATAAGAATCACTCATATAATTATTGGTTATTATTAACATGAAAAAAAATTCCACCTTTTAGCTATCCTATGAAAAATGAAATCACTACGCGTGCATAGGTACGACTTACCATCTCCACACCATGGGATAATCAAATTTTCACTATTACCTTACATGGATAGGTATAATGATGGAATTAATAAATATATATATGGTTGATATAAATTGATTTTGATTTTGGTATTATATAAACCATTCATTTCAATACTGTTCATCAATTATGGGAATGGTATCATTGCTCGCGTGAATGTACGGTTTACCGTCTCCACGGGTTGATGTGATTCATTCTTCATAAACCTTATTAATCCGTGATAATATAAATGAATTTAATTAATAAATGTGATATATATTATTCTAATACCATGATGTTAATGGTATAACCATAACATAAAAAGAGGAATACCAACTAATTCAACAAAACATGCATAAGAACATACACACGTTAATACACAAATAATAAGAAACAATGAAATGATACTAACAAACAGATGAAAATATAGAATGAAATGATCTTATAAAATTTATTATGATTATAGACTAAATCTAAAACATTATTTAAATAATTATACAAGAGTTTTGGATTCATATAAAGAATATCAATCTTATGGTAAGGGATATCCTTTCGAATCTCATTTTTATGGGGGACTATTTATTGGTAAGTAACTACTAGGGGTTAGTTATCATCCACATTTATGATTCCTAAATATGTATTTTAAAATATTCTTCATATACTTTAGTAGTTTTTAAAATTTAATTTTACCTATTATTAATTTTTTAGTAAATTTTATGAATGGAATATTTGGTCATTTTTGGTACAAGATACTTTTAGACTTTTCTGGTAAAAGTTCAAAAAGAGTGTTTTCTAACTTGTACGGCATGAATGAATTTTTAAAATTTAATAATTCCGTATTTTATTGAATCATTCTTAACAAAATTAAATGTTTGTTTTCACATAACATGATTTCTTCATAAATAGTGGGGCATTTTATGGAAGGGAATCATTTTTTAGGGAAAAAATAAATTTTCCTCAAGAATTAATTTTAAGAGTTTTCTCAAAATTATTTTCCATCTAAGATGAAACTATTTAAATAAGGATATATTTATATAAAAGTTATTACTGTTATTTTATTGTGTTTGTTATTTATTATTATTTAGGAAATCCATCTTTTTATATCAATTATTATGTAATAATTTTTAAGAAACCAATATCATTTTAAGGGTTATGCTATGGTGAATGTTTTTATGTTTTAGTGGAACACATTAGAATATCATAATTATAATGTTTATGGGACCTATATCTCCATATCCTTTATTGAGTAAAGATTTATATCTCATGATATGAACATGACTGGATTAAAAAGATAATCCGGTTCAGTAATATTGGGTTGGAATAAATAGTGAACTCGGTTCAGTAATGGACTTTGTCTACTATGATGGTCATGGAAATGATATTTGACTAAAAATAAATGAGTTTCTATGATTATGTGTGTATGAAACAAAATTTAATTTATTATGTAATGAATATTTGTATTACAATACACTTTTAGGATTTATCAAATGACATGATATTATGATCATTTATATACAGGATATGATTTTAAAATGTTATGTTTATGATTGATATTTCCCTTATTTACCCTTACTGAGAATTTCAGTTCACCCTCTCATATGTTTAATTTCCCCATATCATGAAGTAGGGTATTGAGTAAGAAAATTAAAAATAGGTAATTGTTATGAATAAATAAGCGGGAGATAATGTAGTTATTTTATGAACCAGTTGTTTATATTTTCTAGTTTTTAAAGGCACTCAACCTATATGGTCTTGGTGTGGTTTTGTTATTTTTTGTAATAAGTATTATTTAATGTCGAAGTATCATGTTTATTTTAAGTATGGTCTATTATACACACCTAAATTTGATGCATAGTATGATCGGTATGACACTTAATGATTATTTTTTATATAAAATTTATAATTTTTAGAGGAAAAAAATACTAGTGACATACTAGAAACCAAAACAATTAATTTGGAAACACTTGATAAATTATAAAAAATATCCATAAGTCATTCTCAGTTTTTAGGAAGAAAAACTTCAATAGGATACATGGTGTGACCAGAATGTCCCCAAGATTGTCTTTTTATCTAATGTTGACATTAATTTTAGAAAAAACACATTTTACATTCTACAAAATGATCAATCACATTAATATTTTTTTATAGTTTAAGAAAATTATCCATAAGTCTATTTTCATATGTAGAAATAATCCAAACTTCAATACAATGTATGTGGTTCCTTGTATGACTCCAAGTGTGTCTTTTAATTTAAAATCAACATTTTTTTAAAGAAAATAATGTGACATAATACAATTAAACAAAAATATTTTAAATTGGTATGATAATCTATTAAAATATTTCATAACTAAATTTTAAATGTGTAGTAATCATCCAAACCACATTGTGACTCATGATTTCCCAGTATAACTGAAATTGTTCATTATTATTAAAAAAATAACATTTTAGTTTAAAAAGTGTGTCACTTACTGTAAAATTTGATAAAAAACTAGGAATGTCTCAATAGTGTAAGAAAGCGATTCATAAGTTATTTTTACATATTGGAGTTAATATCATTTCAAACTGATACATGATGTAACTAGTATGACACAAATTCCATTCTTCCAGTCAGAAATGAAATTTTAGTAAAAATGATAAGTGTGAAACTCAAAATACATCAAAAAAATAATTTTGTTATGATAGATTAAATTTTTTTTCCTTATGTAATTCTTGGCATGTTGGAATCAAAATCATATCAATTCAACACATGGGGTAAACATTATGACTCTAATTGTCTTTTAATATAAAAATGACATTAATTTTATTAAAATATAAGTGTGACATACTCAAACCCATGATAATTAAATCATATTATTTTGATAATTTAGGAAACCAACATATAAGAAATTTTAGATGAGTTGGAAGAATCCACTCATAAATATGATACAAAATGTGACTAGTATGACTCCATGTGTGACTTTTTATTAAATTTTTTATTATTTTAAATTTGAAATATAAGTGCCATAATAATACAATGAAAAACCATTTGGATTATTTTGATAATTTATGTAAATAATTTAATAATCATTTTTTACATATATGAATCTACTACACCTCATTACATTGGATGATGTTCCCCATATAACTCCAAGTGTGAGTTTTCATTTTAAATTGGAATAAAATTTAATAAAAAAGGAAATTGACATATTCAACAATGATAAATGGAATTCAGATTAATTTAATACATTATAAAAATGATCCATAATACATTTTTACTTTTAGAAATAATCCACACCTCAATCCATTTCAAAGTGTTCATGATATTAAAAAATTTGTATTTTATCAATTTAAAATGTCAATTTTAGTTCAAAAAGTAAGTCCCTCCGTGAAAACCATGAAAAAATGATCATAAAGTTTTGATAATATTTTAAAATGATCCCTAACTTATTTAAGACATACAATAATCAGTCTCACGTAAAACTAACACTTGATGTGACCTTTTGGACATGATGTACATGTTTCTAGTTTAAAATCAATTTTTTTTAAAAAGACAAGTGACATAATCAAAAATGAAAAAAAACATACATATTATTTTTATTCTTTATGAAAATGGTGCATATTTCATTTGGGATGATTATGAATTAAAATTTCTTCAATATCATACAATGTATGACCATTAAAACTGAAGGTGTGTCCTTTTATTTAAAATTGTAATTAATTTTAGTAAAAAAGAGATGTTTCATTGTCAAAACTAAAACAACATGGTAAAATGGATTTGATAATTTAAAAACCTACCATTTTATATTGGTGACATTTAGGAATAATCCAAACATCAATAAGACATATAGTGTGCCTATTATGTCTCCATGTGTGACTTTATATTTTAAATTAACATTAAATTTAGTAAAAAAACAAAATGTGAAATACTGAAAACCAAGAAAAATAATTCTTATTTTTTTGATACATCAGTAAAATGAACAATATGTCATTTCTAATAAGGACGAATTAGATAGATCACAATCATATGCATGGTGTTCCCTCCATGACCCAAATTATGTATTTTTTTAAATTGACATTAATTCTAATAAAAAATAAAGAAGAAATACTTAAAACCGATAAAAATAATTCATATTATTTTGATACATTAACAAAATAATATATATATCATTTTTTGATGAGGAATATGTCTCACCATAATGTGATTCACGGTGTACCCAATATAACTCAAAGTGTCTGATATTAGTTTAAAATTGACATTTTAGTTCAAAAAATTGTTACTCACTAAAATAAGAGATCACACACTCTAATTGTGTGGATAATTTAGGAAAATTATTCATTAATAGTTTTTTGATGTATAGTTATATTAATGATATCTAAATGACATAATACATGAAATTTATGACTCAAATGGATAGTTTCAATTTAAAATTGACATTATAGTGAAAAATAAATGTGGAAAACTAAAAAACCATGAATTTTTTTTGATTGGTTTGGTACATATAGATAATGAACCATATGACATTATCTTTTGTATGAATTAGAATAACACCAATTGGTGTCACGGTGTGTGTGGTAGCACACCACCTGTTTCATTTTATTACAAATTATACATTAATTTTATTAAAAATGATATGTGATATACCCAAATCTAAGACAAAACATTAATATTGTTTTGATACATTAGTATAATTATCCATACATCATTTTGTATGTATAGTAAATATTTGAACATCAATGTGACACATGATTATCCAGGTATTACTCAATGTGTCTCTAATCCATATAAAATTGACATTATCATTCAGAAAATGTCACCCACTAAAATCCAAGAAAAGAAAATTCATTGATATGATAATTTATAAATGTGATAAATAATTCATTTTTGACCTATATGAATTATCCTCATTTAAAACCAACACATGTTCTCTACGATATGACTCAAAGTGCTTTTTTCCAATATAAAATGACATTTTATTATAAAAACACAAGTGACATACTCAAAACTGAGCAAACCCATTTAGATTTATCTAATACCTTAGAAAATTTGATAAATAAGTCATATCTTACATATAGAAATTGAACTCACATGAATACGATAAATCTTGTGTTTATTTAGACTCAATGTGAATGTTTTCAATATATAAGTTCAATTTTAGTTTAAAATAAACAACACATCCCTAAAACGGAGAAATAGTGATCAGATTAATTAATCTTAATTTATTATGCAGGAAATTAATTAATTTCCTTAACAATTTTTTCATGTAATTATTTAGATAATTTCTAAGGAGATAATTATTGAATATGAACAAGAAATGGGTGATGTGCTAGAATTAAATGTAACTAATTTAGATACATGGTGTTCTATGTATGATTAAATGATTAGAATTAAATTAAAGAATTATGTTTATTTTATTTATTCATTTGATTAATAAATACTTATTTTTTTCATATGTAGGTGAATTATTTTTCTCATTATTGGGTAGTACTTTTATAAATAGCATGAGTAGTGTTCAGGGGACAAATATAAAGAACATCAATGATTCTGAATATCATGGGTAATTTCTACTTAATAATTTAATTGTATATAAAATGACTGAAATGTTTATATATTATTGTATTTTCTTGTAACTTTTTATATAATCTTATATTTGAAATATTTATTTTTACATATAATTTTACACCTGTTTCTACTGTTGTAGTTTTCTGTAAATTTAATAGCACAATACATTATACACCATTATCAGCACTAATAAAGGTTCTGATGATGTATCCCATTATCATTTTCATTTATTATAGTGATAAAAATACCCATTATCTATGCTATAGGCAGGCCCATATAAATGGGTTCATTTATTAGTTTCTATAAAATAAATGAAGATGACACTGTTTGTATTGATTTGATTAGAACTTATAAATGTCCCTTTATTGATTCTTTTCTAGCACTCATACAAACCTAGGTGTTTTAATTTCACACACCTATTATGTAACATCCCATGCAAATAAAGAATAATAAATTTTCATATCTAATAATATTTGTGAATAAAATATTAATATTTCTTTAATGGGGGTTCTATGTTTGATGGTGTACCCAATACACAATAACTAGTTTCTTTGAAATCATACGTTGCAAACTAATAATATAATAATATTTTAAATGGTAGTTAACACCTAGCCATTGTAATTGAGGGAATGAACAGAACTAACTACAAAGTGATTATATATATATTTCAAATATTTTTACTTTTATCCAATAAATGTTAGAGGCTTAATAATGCAAATGAATCCAATTTTAAGCATAAATCTTCTAATATTATTTAAAAGGCCGATTAACCAACTTTTTATAGAGAACCCATTTTAAAAATACATTTGAAAATTTTTTATGTTATATTTCACAAAATAAAATCCTTCTTTAGAATCTATATATCAAAATTTACATTGTGTAAATTTTTATTAGTTTTCCAATAATGTTCATTTTTAGTGAAAATGTTCTATTTTAATTCAAAACCTCAATTTAATCTAATTTATTTATATGGATAGATTATCTTTTTAGTTTGTTTTAATGTGTAATTAAAATATATTTTTATTATTTAATCCAATGGTGTTCATTGGAATTAATATCACTTTGAAATTTGACTTAAACTAGTGTCAATCTTTTAATATATATTGTTTCTTAAAAACACGATATTTGTTTTGACAATGGGAATTAATTTTTAAATTAATTAATTAAAATAATATATTTTTAATTTTTTAAAATAGAAATAATTTTTGAATTTTGAATATCAAATATATCTTAGGGTGAATTTTTGTTATTTTTCTAAAAAACTTCAATTTTTGATGAATAATGAAACCACTAAGTGGTAGTTTAAAAACTGAATTTTATTTTAAATAAAACGTTACCACTTCTATGATTTTATTTTCAAAAATCCTACATACATGATTTTCATTATTAGGTAAAATTTGGTTCAATGGGATTAAAATAATTTTTTTGTGAATAGTAATTTTTAAGTTTTATTAATCGCGATTAAAGGTAATTAGTGTAATTTAAGGTAAAAAAAAGTTATAATAGTATGAAATTACATTGACACATGTCCTAACCTTATTTTATGTGTCATTACCGACCAATCCAATCCATGGGTCATCTTGGGGACCCCATGGATCCACTTGGGTAAGAAAATGACATTAATAAATTTTTATTTAAAGTTAAAATAAAAATGTCACAAACTTGTAATGTTTTACTAAATAAAATTTTACATGGGGTTATAAAAGTAATATTTTTGACTAGAAATATTAATTAAAAATCTAAAAAGATTTCGTACATCATTGTATAATAATGGTAATTTTTGGACTTTAATTAAATGAATTTATTTATGACACCATGATGATGCAGCGATTACCTCATCAATGAATGATTTAAATAAAATTAAAAGATAAGTTAATATCTAAGAATTAAAATTTTCCAAAACCTATTGGATGGATGTATTTCTAACCCTTATCACCTTATCCTCGAAATATATAATTGTGGGACCTTTAATATTCATAAATCATTTTACAATAAAGTAACATTCCATGACTTTCCAAGAGTGCCCCTCCTCCCTCTTATAAAAGGCCACCAACTCTACCACCATATCCACACCTCTCAAGCCATTTTCTCGAAAAAACTATGCTCATTTCATCTCTCTGCATCCCTCTCCTCATCATAGAATCCTTACCTGAGGCAGAAATCTCTTAAAAAATCATTTTGGTTGAAACCAAGAGGAGTTACCCGATTTAAAGGTAATGTCTTCTCTTATGTTCTTCTGTTTTATTTTTCTTATCCAACCCCCTAATCTCTTTTTGTTAATTTCATTTGTAACAAAAATAGTATATTAAATATTCTAGGATTTTTTATGAGAATTATTCTAGCTACACTTACACACACCTCTGTCTAATGGTTATAGAATATACTGTTTCTGTGGATGACGAATTTTAGCCTCCCGAAATGATGATTGTTCAATATTCTTCTAACACCTTTCATGGTGTCCATTAAGATGTCACTATATTTATATATGATATATATTATGTTTATGTTTCAAATATGCTTCTGTATTTATCATTTATGTCATACCATTATGGTTTCCATTATGGGTAAACGCAATATCTTCATTTTAAGAAGTGCGGACTACCGCCCCCTCAAAGTGGTTTGATTCGTTAATGCCACATGTGGGATGTATAAAGGATGGGGATAATGATATTATATATATATATATATATATATGATATTATACTGGAATTATAATATTCCTTTATATAATTATGATTTCATTCCTTCAAATATGAAATAGAAATGAAAGTACCATTCATGCCTACGTACGGCTTACCGTCTCCATGAACGGTGCATTTCATTTCTTAACTATAAATGTTATGTAAAATTATAAATTCAAGTATTTACTGGATATATATGATATATATTATCTCTACTTCTTGAATATAATTCTGGATATAATGGATATTTTACCAGATGAACAACTTGTAATTATAAGAAGTTTATTTTTGACTCATGTACGAATGATCGACAAAAAAACCGTTATTAACGTAAATAATTACATAATGTTCAAAAAATGGAAATAAATGATATAAAAGGAATAATAAACATAAAAATTTTATTAAGCAAGTAATAATTAAGTCTAGTTTATTATTACGGATATTAAAGAAAGATCGAGTCAAGTCGGACACGAGGTAAGGGATCCAACCTCTCTCTTTATTTTTA
Organism: Viscum album; assembly: GCA_963277665.1. NCBI lineage: Eukaryota > Viridiplantae > Streptophyta > Magnoliopsida > Santalales > Viscaceae > Viscum > Viscum album. The sequence continues at coordinate 1,385,914,297 of OY728126.1, read as the reverse complement.
AGTACTTTATTTCATGTCACTTCTTTCAATATCTTCTTACTTATGTTGGGGGATGTTATTATATATTCCTATTACTATAACTTTTATGTTCATATGTTTAGAGACCCTAATTGATATCTTCAATACATTTTTGTAAGTTTTAAGTGGCGTTGTTAGGCTGCCGAGTTTTCATAAGAGATTTTTCATCTCACTTTTATTCCCGTGAGATTTATGCTACATTTGCCACTATTTCCTTTGAGTGGTGTATGTACTGCCCATTATTATACGCTTTGTGTAATATAATTTGGTTTATGGGTATTTACATAAAATAATTATATTCTTTCTTTCATGGGGTGCACGTTTCGAAAGTTACCCAAGTCGTTAAGGGAACCTTTCACCCCCCTATTTTTAAAAGACATCTTTTATTATGTCTTTTAATTTACATCTTATTATGTTGGGATATGTTCTTATATATCCTTATTACTGTAAATTTTATTTCCATGTGATGATATTACATTTATCTCTCTCATTAAATCTTTTTCTAAAAGCTGATGTGACGTCGTTAGGCTATCAAATTTTTGCAAGGTAACTTCTAAACCCAATTTCGATTCTTCAGGTTAAACATCTACTTCATGATTATGTCATGATATGAATATGTGTGGATGAAATCTAATTGTTTTACAGTTTATATCCACTTTTTTGGATGAATTTATACTTGTCACACATAATTATGTCATTGATTTATCCTTGAACTAATGACATGATCCTTGAATGGGATTACGTCTCAATTTCTCTTCATTGGGACACTTCTTTATGCGATGCACTTTTATTATTTTATAAAGTGTATATAATTCCCCTTTGACTTTCCATATCAATATTATGTCTATACTCATGTCATTTAACCATTTTTAAAATGATATACTTTCATGTGTCTTATAATTTAAATGTTCAAAGTGTAAAATGAATCTTTTATTAAAACATTGTTTTAAATGGTTTTAAAGATTTATTCTTTTAAACATTTATCATGCATTTCTATGTTTTAAAAATGGTTTTAAGGATTTATTTATATGGACATGAATGTTTGAAAACATTTTCAAAAGATTCGATGTGGTATGGGACACTTTGATTCTAAAATCTCTTTTAGATGTCTTCTTTTAATATTTTCAAAGTATGAAGGGATATTTCTCTCATAGAGTTTTAATGTTTTTATTAGATGTTTTTATTTATGTTATTATAATGATGTCATCTCTTGTGATTGAAATGTGGAAATTTTATATTTCTTTTATGCATTTTTTATGTGTAATGATTATGTTGTGGTTCTTGGGAAATGTTTATGAAATCAGGTGGTTATGTGATAAACTAAGGGCGGGTGAGCCCGATATAGCTCTCCATTTCATTGGGTAACACGAAGAAGTTAAACGCTATGGTTTCTCCAAATATATTTATGGAATATACTAAGGTGGGTATTCCAAACGTAACCATGATGGTTAATCCCTATGTAAGAATGTTATGAATGCATCATGTTATCTTTATGTGTTATAATTTCTATGAGTTATTCATAAATCTTATGATTTAATGAGGTATGTTAAAGTGCTTATGTTTTATGAGTAGAGTATGATTTCATTGATTCTTATGTATGCATCGTCTAATGTTTTCTTTCTTTATTTTTATGACCCTTACTGATCTTTTTATGCTCATCCAAAGTTTTTGAAATGTTTTCCACAAGAGTTAAAGATCAATATTGTCAAGGATGGGATTAAGGAAAGACATTCTATCTAAAGCATAGAACTATACATGTTTCTTTTTAAGAGTATTTATTTTATGAAAAAAAATTGAAACTGAGTAGAAGTGTATACTTTATAATCTTTTGAGATGTAATAGTTATGTCCTAATTCTCTAAAACTCAAAACCTGAAAAGATACTCAATTTGAATTATTCATTTAATTCACGAATATGTATTGTACTAAGGTAGGGTCCTTATATAGTCAATAATTTTATTAATGAAAACAACCAATTTTATCAATGTTAAAGGGAAATTTTTTAGTATTGTAGCATTTCCTTTTTTTGGATAGTTCAACCACCTTCATGAACAATGATATAAATAAATATCATTATTGATTATGAAAAATATAACTAAAAGTATCTTTATAAATTAATGTGAAATTAATTCAAGGATTATAGATCATTAAAATCAATAATAATATTAGTCATTTTTTTATTGTAACTCTTTTATGTGAATTGTAAATTATCAAAATAACCACATCAACAACTTCGTCATCACAAATCATAACAGAAATACATATGAAATTTAATTATATAATTTTTAATCATTATAAAACATAAATTAAAACACATCTATTGTTCTTTTAATTATTAACATTGTATATATAACCAATAATATAAACTACCATAATGTAACCAGTACTAGAAGAATAATCAATGCGAATAACATCCGATGTAGAAAATAAAATATAAAGTAAAAATATATTATTATAAATGATTATTAATTAATTATAAAAAAATTTATATGTATGAATACAACTATCAAATGTGGGACTGATATTGTTATTTTTTATTATATAGGAGGATATGACACATTTTTAAATGTAATAATTAATGTTAATAGATTTTTCATCTCAAATTTTCTTCATTGAGATATGATTTTTATTAATCAATTTTTTTTCTTTTTATGGTGATAATATTAAATATTGATTTATTTTTCATAATGATTCTTGAAATATTAAATATTTAATATTAAATTTAAATTTATAACACTACTAATTTATCAATTAAAAATATAATGATGTTGTAAATTTGTTTAATCTAAATATCATTTCATTGGGACATGTTTTTTAATACACACCGAACATCATTTATATTAGTTTTATAGTACATATTAGATAATTATATTAGAAAATAAACATACATCCTTGTATTTTATAATCAATTTAATCCTTAATATTTAATGGGGTTACACGAAGAAATTTATAAATCCATAATGAATATTAATAACAAAAAAAATTCTGTTAGGGATTTATAATATTTATTATTTAATTAATTTATTCAATGGTCACATTCATCAAAAATAAAATAAACTTATAATAATTTTTTTATTATTATATCAATGTCATGAGTTTTAAATTCAATGATTATTCCATAATGAGTTTCTCTCTCATAAATGTATAATGTTGTTATAAGTAATTCCATTCCTTCTAAAGAATGATATTTTCCTTCCATATCAAAATATTATATTATTGTCAATTTTTTCCATTATATTTGGAAACAAAATTGTGTATTAACTCTTATGAAATATATATTTAACATCTCCATTCTTCCGATAAATGTTTTTTCTATTTTTATGATGTGGGAATTCAAAAAATCTATTTCCATGTTCCGTGTATTTAGTTTGAAATCCATATTTACATGATATAATCATTATTTTCAATTTAGAATCCTTTATATAATTTATTTTTTAAATTATATTAATTCAAAAAATTTACTTCACACTTTTAAAAATTAATTTTCCCTAAAATTGTCAAATCATCTATTATTCCAATGATATGATAATTTTATGAAAACGATTTTTCATATTTTTATACATTTTAATATTTTTCTAAAAAAACTTTCTTTCCTTTCAAAATTTAAATAATGAATCACCCTATAAATAATTTTCCGAAATATATTTATTTGTTAAATTGTTTTAGTATCATCCATTTACATTTACGAGGGAAATTTTTTGGATACCATATATATATTTGGTAAAATTTATTCATTTTTTCTGATTTGTTTATATTCTGATGCATAATTGATTTAAATTGGAATAAATATATAGATATTAATAATATTTGGAGATATATATAACCATAAAATGTGATGATTATGGTTAAAAATCAAAATAGAAGAGTAAATGTTGTGTGCATTTGATAATAAAAGAAATTTTTCATTAATATCCTATATTACAAAATAACCATGATTAAACTAGTTGAATACGGTTTATTATTTAATTTTTTTGATACATAATTATATGGGTATATTCTTATTAATTTGGTATTACTTTTCCTCCTATCATGAATAATGTAAAAATTGAATTGTTTTATATTTTATTTAACATGATATTTCTTCATGTCATATATTTTATCATTTATTTATGAGAAACACATTGATAGATATTTATATTTAGTCTCTTACAACACAATTGATTTTACCCCGATCATGTATTTATTTTACCATGGTAATTATATATTGGAATGTATTATGAAGAATTTTATATAAATATATTATTTTTGGGATATATTTAGTAATTAATAAGTAAATATTAGTATTTAGAAAAAAGGAAACTTGTAGAAGAAAAAAAACAGAAATGAGGATCGTAAAACATAATAAACATTCGATTCATGGGATTTTCTACTCTTTAATGATACTTAATGTTTAATATAGAGAATTTATTTAATTTATTAATATGTTTATCTTAGATCAGATAAAAAACTACAAATTACAGTGTCGAAGGATAGTTTTTTATCAATGGCCCCATGATTATGGGTATAGGGAACCTCTTTTGGAGATGGTAGTAATCCACATGAGTGAGAGATGAGGAATTAAATTATTTTAGACCCTTTGCTGGGAATTTTAAAACATAATATTTAAAACAAAAAGTCTGAGATATTATGAAAATAAAACAATAGATTTAAAAAATTATATATATAGTATGCAGACCCCACATTTTCTTTTTTAGGGAACACATTGGATATATATGACTACATCAGATACTGAAATTTTTTTGAAAATAATTTTATGAAACATGATACATCCATGCCTTCTGGTTTATATTTTTATGGAATTTATACATATGGAGGATGAGGCATAATAATTTAATTTCCTTGAAATAATATCATAATATTCATTGGGGAGAGGTTCTTACCATGGGTCATCATGATCTTGGGGACATCAACCTCTCAAAGAGACATCTTCTACCACTGTGTTCATTCCATAATGTGGTTTAGTTGTGTATAATTGTCCAAATCATCATTATTATCACCATAGTATGATAAAAAAATATTACGTGACATCCAAAATTTATACCCCTATTATCTATACTGTGTCAGCATTGAAGTCACATATCCATGGTATTTACATCATTTTTAGGATCCTTGACATTGGATTTTATTCAAAGGGGATGACCCTTATTATGTGAATTATCTTCCTCAATAATGATATTACCATCAAGGAAGTTTTTTTAATTATAAATTGGAGGAACTCATTGACAATTTATTGTCGAATTAGATTTTGGGGGCATCAAATACTCGCCAATAAAGGGTGACTGTGGTCACCATTCCAACATAGTGGTATGATTTATTGGTTTTGTTATTGAGAAAAAGAGGAGTGAGATAGAATAGATGAAGGTTATAAATGATATTGATGTGTAATATCATAAATAATTCATGTTTACCAACCCCAAAGATGGATGATATGTTTCCTAGATCAATGTAGCCTTAATTGGAGTTCAATCTATCTATAACATTTCTAGATTTGTTGAACTATATGGACGGTGGTGGCGAACGATGGTAAATATCACTACATATTTATTGGTGTAAAAATGGTTTATCAAAACATAAATTTCAAAAATATCCTCAACATATGGGAATGCAAAGTTAGTGAACTTTAGGGACAAACTCATGAAGTGGTTTAATGTAGTAATAGAAGTTATTTCCTTTTATGGATCTCAATTATATAGGATATTGACATAGATCCAATGTGTTAAGATGATCTTGATCCATCAATTATATTGGAATTACACCCTATTTCTCTTATCATTATACAATTAAATTGATGAACCTCTACAATACAGCTAGTATTGGAGAAACCGAGTGATGGAACTCAGAACGCATGAGATATATATTAGTAACATACATGATATAATTAAATGGGATAATTACATGTCAGTATCATCAATGTCACACCATAGAACTTCTCTATTTTTAGAATTCATGGGGGAACATGTCTAAGCATTTCTAGTGGTAATAATGTAATTGGAGTCAACTATATGTTTTCTAGTAATGTTGGTTGCATGTAACATTGTTCCTTAACTCACTATTGTTATTCAATAGATACATATCATGTTCACCTATTCAATTTCATAATGTTTCATCGGGTGATACTTCTTGAATTAATGGAATTGTCAAGATTTTATCCCATTTTCAATATTTCCAATGGTGTGTATCCTTTCACTACACGATACATGGTGTAGGAACCTTAGATCAAAAAGAGATGATAAGAGGACAACACATCTAACAAGGGATTTTTTTTCATATTCTATGAATTCATTATATATTTTTTAAAATCTTGTAGATTTCATCCCAATTCATTATTATCTGATAATAGTTAATTACACATCCTTTTTCCTTGTTCTCATGAAGATTTTATAGTAATAGTGGTGAGTGTATTTTATATCTAGATGCTACTATCACTTCCTAGTTATATGATATGGGGAAATATTATTCTCCTCACACATGGTGTGATGGTTTTATTATTTCATTGATCAATTGTAATATTATGAAATTCATAGTAGGAAATATATTTTGTAACGTTTAAATCCTCGATGGTGACATCTATCATGTATTGAAGCTGACCAAAAAGTCGCTCAATATTTATAGTCCTCTAGAAAAATTCATAGTTTTGAGACTACTAGGGAAAATAATAATTTATAGTCTTATGGGGGTTCTCATAGTTTATAATATATTTGGGTTACACATTGTTTAATGTCTAATGTGGTTTATAACATTATAAAATTCTGTACAAATGCTATATGATTACAGTCATACAGGACACTATGTTGGCCAATGAATCAAAGGATGGAACACTATAGGGTTATTTCTTACATGAATTGTGGTTAGTTTTTTTGGGACATTACCACTCGTGATGAGATGGGACTTTAGTGAATTTTATATTGAAACTATATGAATCAACATTTTTATCTTGCAATAATAGGAGTATAATTCAGTTGAAATGCTATATGATTACAGTCATATAGGACACTATGTTGTCCAATGACTCAAAGGATGGAACACTACAAGGTTATTTCTCACATGAATTATGGTTAGTTTTTTTGGGACATTACCACTCACACTGAGATGGAACTTTAGTTAATTTTACATTGAAACTAGATGAATCAACATTTTTATCTTGCAATAATAGGAGTATAATTAGTATTAAGAACTATATAATTTATTTTTATATTATAAAATCTGTATATATATTATATATTCTTGAGAAAAATATTATTATGTATTAAATGGAATGAATATAAAAGTATATGTGGGGATTATATATTAGGATACCATTTCCATGCAAGGATGAAGTAGTGATATGTGTGTGTAATATAAAAATTATTCCAGGACCATATTTCATTCCAATTCTCATAAACAATGGTATGAAATTATAATTATGCATTTAGAGTTTTGAACAATGAATCAATATTTAGAGTATAATGAATCCTTATTCTTTCAGTCCTATAGAACATTATCTCCAACAATTGTATATAACAGGAGCTCATAATAATGTCTCACACAAGATTTGGGATATGAGATATTTTGAGTTTTATGAGACAAAAACAAATATTGAAAGAAATTTTGATGATTCAAAATGTGTTATATGAAACAATTCCAAGTGTTTTAAAATATATTGAATATATTATTGAAGATAATTCAAATAAATTTTCTCACTTGATGGAATGTTTATATTTTTTATTAGATTTTTTGTAGAAAATGAATTTTTTGTTGTGTGAATTGAGTCACATAGATTTAAAAAAACCCTGAAATAAATACAAGTACATAAATGAGATGGATTTATATTATCTTCACATATAGAATTAAATGATCGAATTGTTCTGTCATGATCATGTAACTCATGTATCCACAATTATTCAATTAATTGACTCATGTAACCTATGTTGCTTGATACTATAGAAATATTAATAAAAATATATTCCTTCATAAAATATTACTTATTGATCCATCATGGAAGTTTTTGTGTGTTATAATATCACTAATTTATTTATAGATAATTTTTAAATTTTTAGGGGCATGATAAATCACACCATATAATAGAAAATTATATAATATTAGGGTTTTGGTGATGATTCTAACGTTTTATATTCCATGGTTTCTAGTTACCAAAATTTTGATTTATTTTTTATGTGTTTTGAAAATTTCATTGTTTATTTGGATATTATAGTTATAGAAAAATGTTACTTTTGATAATTGTGGTATTAATAAAAAATCATGGCCATTATTCTAAGATAAATAACAATATTTTTGTTGTATAATTTCATAGATAGAGAGTATATTAAAATTATTGGATAATCATAGATCCAGAGCTGAGGAAGCAAACCATAGTATCCATTAACCTTGTGATTATGGTGAAATATTAATATTTATTATAGAAAATTTTAATTTGACAATATAGTACACTCGATATTTTCATCCACTGTTTTCAGAACCAATATTGAACAGACCAACAATTTGTTGTTAAATCACTACATATTAAAATTTTATCATTAAAAAAAAATATATATTCTCATTGAATTGTGTTTTGTAAAATTTATATCCATTTAAAATATTTTTGGTGCACTCTAAGGACTTACGGGAATATGTTTGAGAGAATAATAAGGCTTATACATCCTTTATATGATACATTAACTTTAGTATAGTGTAGTAAGGAATTATAATCTTATTTATGATTTTAATTATCATATTTCTTTATAATTTTATTAAAGTACTGGTAATAATGTAGGGAATGTTTTAATACATTATCCATGAACATTATTAATAAAAAACTAGAACAATTTATTTTGGATAACAACTAAAAACCACCGATGATGTTGCCCCTGAATAAAAAGGACATTTAGAACCTATAAAAATAAAATGTTTTTAAATTATTATATATTTATCATTACTTATTCTCATGAATAAATTAAGGTTTTTTTTTTGAAAATATTATTATCTAAACAGAAATAAAACTATATTTTTGTTATTTGAGAATTTTTTCATTGGTAAATACATTACATCATATTCCTATCACATTCTTCTAGTTAATAAATAAATATAATTTCAAAAATAAATTTTTTTAGTGGCAGGGTGTTAAAAATTATATTTATGTTTCTAAGGAGATTGAGTGGTTATATGTGATTTTATAAGTAAATAGTTAACAAGGAAGTAAAAATTATATAAAATATAATTTATAAACAAAATTATTCTTGGCAATAATATTTCAATTATACTTGTCTAGAAAATTAATACGAGTTGTTGTTCTCTTGCCACTACAAATTTGAAATTATTGTGGGGATTATTAAATTGAAATGAATGTTATTATGTTATATCATAATCTATTGGTCATTATTTCAATGCTACCATAAGTTTGTTTAAATTTTATCATGATGTGTTTTGTTTCCTATTGATTCTATAGGTTTGTTTTCAAAATTATTACGATAGTTGATTATTTATATAATAAAAGGAATAATTTACACTATGAATCTATCGATCATGGAAATATGGAATGACACTTAGTATTGTTACTCAAAAATGAATAGTTAAATAATAAATTTATATATATAAATTTACCCATGATTGAATGGGTAATTAGAAAGGACCATACATTGGTTACCCAAATAGACATAAATAAAAATATAATAGAAATTTAATTAATGATATTGACAAATGGAGGGAAGTAAAAACAATTTTGGGCAATTGAATCAATATTTTGAGGGGAATTGATAATTTATATATTTATCCAAATCATAAATAAGAAATATCCTGCTATGATACGTTTCTAGAATGAACCTTAGAGAAAATGGGCATTAAATTCATATGAAAAGTATCATATTGTGGAATAATAGTTCACTACGAACATTTTTGATACATGCTTAATCATAAATATGGATTTTCATTTATAACTATCCTTTAAAATAATAACCCTAACGATTATACAAGGGTTATGTAATGAAAAAACCAAATATAGTCATATTTTATCACCCATATGTGCTCACAAGATATCCCAACATAAATTACCAAGGAAGTGTTCTCTGTGTGATGTAGCTTTAGAATCCCAATAATTTCCAATTTTCACATCCACTAGAAACTATAAAATAGTCAAATTGAAGAATACCCACCACATATACTGGCTACACATTCATAAATATATTGTAACATCATATAAATGAACATTTCCATTCACTAATTCATAAAACAATATCTACAAACATACAAAATGAAAAATGTGTATGGTTGGAGTAAAATGTACCTCATGGTGTTCATAAATAGATCACATTAATAAAATAATATATGTAACTGTAAAATATGTTATAATATAGTTGGAAGATAACATGTCCTCATTGAAATTCATCCGATATAGTTCAAGTAATATATTAGCTTTGGTATTAGAGTTGCATGCTTTCGTGATCAAGTAATAAAAGTGTAAATTATTTATTTATCTGTATAAGAAAAAATTTCATTAAGTTATGAATTGAATTGAATTATGGTACATGTACACAAGATGGGGTTCTTAGTACTAAGGATATCAACCAGAACTCATCCTCTATATAACGTTTTATATATTGATATAAACTACCACCTTTATTGACTCTCTAAGCTTATGTTGTGGAACAACCTTTTAATATATATATATAATCCTCTATAAAACATTACATATTTTAATAGGAAAGAACATAAGTATAAAGAAACCCACACAGACACTGAAAAATATATGTCTATATGTGTGTGTGGGAATGCACACGTGTGTGTGTCAATATGTTAATATATGACCCCCATATATTTGTGGCATCTATCATCTAATAATGAAGAATATTATGAGTAAAAAATGAAACAATATCAGTGAATCATATATATACTAGTATAAAACGCATGGTAAAATATCAACTCTTACATAAACATCAGGAAGTAATATATTGATTCACGTTTAAAATATAAAAAAATTCCATTCAGAAAAAACAAATATTGTTGAATCATAAAAAAAATATGTGTATATCTTTACGATAATAAATTTTCAATAATCATACATCCAATAATCTAACTCATTAAAAAACATATTTTCCATAGTTCCACGAGTCATAAGTAAACTCTATAATATACATCATGTGGTTGTATCCATATCATCCTCTTATAATGTATTTGGTGTAATGTTAAAATTCATTTTAAATCCAACATTGATTGGATTTTATAGTAGCCCATACCATGGTTCTTTTATTCCATATATATATGTTATTTTGTATAGTATGTGTATCATTGAAGGGAAACGAAATGTACGAGAAACATTTTTTTATTTAAATTTTCCAAACAGATAACCAATTATATTTATACAAGAATCTTGCAATTAATATTCTATGACATAAAAATATCAATATTTTATAAGATAATGAACTTATTTAATTATTTTATCATTAATATGATCCCATTGATCATGCAAAAAGATATCACATGGGAACTATTCTTTATGAGTCTATAATGGAAAACTAATGATCTATATAAACCTATTAATTTTTTATTAATTATTCCATATTCTTGATAGATTTCAGTAATAGACATTAAATTTCAACAGTGAAATTCACAATCCTCTCAATAAAAACACATGAAGGTTATGATAACTAACACTATGGATCTAAAAAAACCAATGTAGAAGTGAATCATGAAAGAATAAAGTTAATACAATAAGATTCAAAATTCCATGAATAGGATACCAATTTCATTCGAATTATTTTAAATATCATTTTTTAAAATTTTGTTTTGTTTCATAACATTAGTCATGTCTTGTATCACTCTACTGTATACCCCATGAGTACCTGTACAAAACATTATGGGAGGAAAATTGAGATTCCCACACTAGTTATTATTAAGATGAGATAATCTCTTCCTTATAAAAGAAATATGTGACCATAACTATTTATGGAAAAATAAAATTCATCATAAAGTATAATTTACTTCTACACCAACCAGAATTTATAAATTAAACATGTTTTGCCGAATAGTTACCACAAAAATGTTGATTTCAGACTCCAATAACCATTATATGGTATATTTATTTATATAATGTTTTATATCTCAATCCTATGATGGTGAGAAATTAGATAATGTAATCCGTGAGACAGTACTACAACAATTTGACATTATATCCTGGAATAAAAACCAATGAAAACTCTATATATCCTACATTCATGAGTATTTTTATGAAAATAACTTTTAAATGATTGAATATTATTTTGAGAAAATAATAATCATTTATGAATTCAAAAAAACAATTATATTCATAATAAATTTTTTATTTATTTAAAATAAATGATTTGATAATGAATAGTAAAAAATATAGTTTTTCCCAAATGATGAATTGTATTACCTTATCATCGTATAAGCATGACCTAGAATTTAATAAAAACCTTTTAATAGATTTATGATTTAATTTTAAAATTCATGGTTATTTTATTTATATTTAAAAATCATATGATTAAAATTATATAGTTAAAAAAAATTAAATTTTGAAAAAACATGCATTTAGTTTTTTTTATTTTTTCATGTTTAGAGAAGATTCAATTTGGGATTGAATGAAATAAAGAAAAAATAAAAATAATAAATTATTAATTAAAATTAAAAAAATTATAGTCATAACATACTTTTATATATTATTTTTAAAAAGTACATTTTTTAAGAAAAGGTTTTTATATATTATGTCCCCTAATAAAAAAAATAATTTCTATAATTAATAGAAATTTTATTTTTAAAAAGTATGTAAACATATGAAATTATCATTTTCATATTATAATAAAAATCAATTTTAAATTTTTTCATTAAATTTAGTTACTGAGGGAGAATGTTGAGTAACCATAGTAACGGAAAATTTGAAAAAATTGGTGCAATATTGTTGAAAATAGACACAAAATGTAAAAAAATGTAAAATATTATATTATAGATTGATGTTATACATTATCCATTTCGAAAAATATTTATTAGAATTTTATAAATTCTATTACCTTAAAAAATGGTGTAATGCCCTACAAAATTATTGAGATTTTATAAAAAAAAATAACTCTCATTACATTTGATAGTAGCTTTCATCGACCCCATTACACCAGCAATTCCAAATCATTGAATCAAACAAAAAACATACCTGGTATCTCCCCAATATAGTCCATCCTCCATTTAATCAATGATATAAACCAAAACCAAGGTACAAATCCTTAAAGTGTTACCTAAGAGAGAACATCGAAGAGAAAATTATTTGTCTCTGCCAATGTTTTTTATTTCTTTTCATCTTATAAACTACTCAAGTCCCCACATTACAAGAATTTATTATAACAAAAACATTTTAAACAAGATTAAGCATTATTATATAATTTAAAAATTAATTTTATACCTTCCACTAAAATAATTGACCAAAATGAATGCATCATCATATGTGTATACAGACTACTGCCTCCATGAATGACATGTATGTTTTTCAATATCCATCTCAAATTGATGGTTAAAAAAGGTTATCTAATTAGAAAAATCCTAAATTTTTAATCATTCAAACTATCAATGAATAATAATGGGAAATATCCATGTTTGAATGAAAAGAATCCATAAAAGTAACATTAATACCAATTAATGAACTTCTCAGTGTAGCTTTTGTAATTTAGATTTATTTTTTCGACAATCATTGAATATATATATATATATAGATATAAAATATTAATTAATGACATCAAATAAATTATGGATGAAATTTTGATTTTTTATAAAACCATTGATAACAGAAATGAATGTAAAAGTGTTACGATGGAATTAACAATGAACCCCAAGTAACTCTCATAAGATGAGTTTATATTATAATTAATTCAAAAAAATAAAAATGGGTAGTATAAAATTAAATATTTATAAATAATTATAATTTGAATAAATTAATTGAAATTTATTTAAATATATAATAATTTAATCTCAATTTCAAATCATTTTCAGAAACAAGTTAAAAGTTTTTTCAGAAATCACTCTCCTTACGATTAGTTTTTTATTATGAAACTAATTTATTTTAGTTAGTATATATTATTCAATATTGATATTTAATATCATAAAATAACCTTAATTTATCTTAATTTATGTTTAAATTATTTTTATATCTATTTACCATTATGTTGAATATATACTACCAATTTGTGATGTTATATCATTAAATAAAATTTATTAATGTCATATCAATTCTAATTATAATCCCGATCATTTATTAATTTTTTCATAAATTACTTGGAAAAACATAATTTTGTTTTCCTTGTTAATTTAATTTTTAATTTCTCATCCTATTTTCAACCATTATTTCCTTTTATTGGAGATATAAATTTACATGGATTTATCTTTACGTCATTCTTAATAAATTTAATTTTATTTAACTAATTATATATTAATCGGTCTATCATATTATTTTGATATAAGATGTTGTCAAACTATAGTAACACTAATTATTTCCCTTAGTTTGAATACTATCCAATGTTTTGGAAAACAAAATGTGACAATAGATTCGATGACATAAATATCTTTATTGATATGGGAATGTGAATGGGGTTATGGAATAATAGGCACCAAAGGGTAATCACCAAAAATAATTTAATTTACCATCTCCTCAATCATCACACCGAGGGATAAAAAATAACCCTAAGACTGTTTATATGGTTATGGACTACTAGGGGATACTATTTGGAACAGTCACTATGTCCATATGAATGGTGATGCCATTTTTTTCCTACCATTTCCAAATACTATTACCAATTAATTATATGGAAGATAATTATTATCTTCCATGTATAACTTCACATATTAAATGTACCACCTCCACTAAATTTCACTGATAAAGGTATTTCCAATTACATTAACCATACCGTACAACTATTGTGTTGGCTAATGGAAGTTATCCTTGGCATTCACATTATTCCAATGAATGGGGTATTGTGTTCTTCATATTTTCCATTATTTTTACAGGCATGGTCTAATTTATGATTATTTTTTGTAAGGAATGGTATTAAAGGTTTTTTTACTCTTATGTTGAATACAGTGGACATAACTAAATGATTTGTGGGGGATGATATTATATCAACCATAGATGAATCAATGAGTCTCCTAAATGAATAATACTTCATCTATTGTGAATAGATATCCCATTATCATTAAATTTTACTAGAAAAATATTTTGACATGTTTTTTGATGTAAAATATTATGAATTTTATTAGTATGAGATCAATCATGTTTTTACATCCATGTTTTAATATATTATAATGGACATAACATTCACTCGGTTTAAAATGTTTATTGATTCATTCTATTTATTTAATTTTGCAATATCACTTATTCTGTTTTTATTAAATTATATCTTTTCTTGTTCGGTATTACTTACAAATAATTTGAGATCACTATTATCTTTTCCCATTCTATTGGAAACCAATTTGTGAACTAAGTATAATTTTATTATATAGGATGGATGGTATAATTAAGTCCATATAATGTGTTCATGGTAAAAATTATATTATAAAAAGAAATGTTTGTTTCTTACAAGTATTATTAGATTAATATATTGATAGTTCAAATGTGGACTCTTTTATTCGTTACAAATAATGTAATGTATCCACCTGATGGTGAGTTTATGGAGTCTAGTTTATTACACAAAATAAAATTAACCTTCGTTAAACATCTAATAATAGGTGTGGAAAATGATATTGAAAACATATTGTTGATGATGGAGGTCTCATACAAAAACCCAAATGTTAATCTGTATGGGGATATCCCTTTAATAAAAAGGGAGTGCAATGGTGGTCAATAATGACATTTGAACGAGATTATGGAGTTGGTTTGGGGATGATAAAAAAGAAAAGGTTATTTAATAATAATAGATGTGGAATGGAAAAAACAAAATAATATTTTATAATAAAATTTATTCTAGGAACCTATTGAGTAATCGATGGAAGCCACTAGGTACCTAGTCAATTCACGATGAACCACCATCCACTTTTGACACACAGTGGGTACCTAGTTCTGGTCTATTGTGTTATGAGTACTCTCTTAGACCTAGGGGACCCTCTTCTATCCACATCATTCTAAAAACTTATTTCACCTATATCGAACATATATTATAGTTTATATATTTAAAAAATAAATTAAATGGTTTAAAATTGAAGGTAAATACTAACCAATGATGAAATTCGTCATTATAGAATCATATCATTATTTTTGAGAATACAGTAGACAGACCATCATTTCATTTTTACATGTCAAGTCATATCCATGTTTTTGTGTTACATTTATTTAATTAAAATTTTTTATGTTTAAATAAATTATCTAATGTTCCATTTGAATCATATATACTTTTGGTGACAACAATATATTTCTTGTTTCTCAGACACCCTTCTTCCTCACAATGGGATTGTTCTCCCCCATGATGGTTGATTATCATAAATTGAGGTAATTATAGGTATATAATCCACACCTTATCATTCCTTTCAATTTTTAAGATGTTTCTATTGAGGTTTTTCTAGAAATTTTTGGGATTGGTAAAGGGATTTATGGAGGATTTATTTGAATAGATCTTGTGAGAGATTTGTTTTAGTATTAATTTTTTTAATATTATTTCTATTTTATACACTTATAGTAATTGTTTTGTTTCAGTTCAAGTTATGGAATAATAATACTTCTATATTTTTATTGATATATTAATATATATATGTTAATATTTATTTTTATTTAGTTAATGTGGTTAAAATCAAATAATAATGATAATAGATGGATTGAGAGTAAATGTGACATTATTTGAGAATACTTTACTTATTTTCAGGCTACCTCCATTTTTTAATGATAAATTGATCTATATATGAATATATTTTAATATTGGTTTAAAAAATGATTTTATCTTAATTTTTTATGATTTGTTTCATAAAATTATTTTTTTATAATGAATTATTTATATCTAGTGAATTTGGTGGAAAATTTAAATTTAAAATAAATTTGACATAAAGAATAATTTCTTGTACTTAAATGTGTATTTTTTTCATGATATTATATAATTTTTGAGAAAAATATAATG
The DNA here is from genome assembly GCA_963277665.1 of Viscum album. NCBI lineage: Eukaryota > Viridiplantae > Streptophyta > Magnoliopsida > Santalales > Viscaceae > Viscum > Viscum album. The sequence goes on along the minus strand of OY728126.1, from coordinate 1,385,897,217 downwards.
AATGTTTCTTAGGAGTATAATAATATTTATGTATATGTTTTTATCTCGATTTAAAACCATTTTTTGTAAATAATGTCAAATATTTGCCAAAAATTAATTTTCAATAAATAATAGAATTTTAATGAAAATGGAATTATTCTACCCGGATATATGGAGGAATATACTTATCAATATAGATCTAAAATTATTCTTCTGAAATTAGTGGTTGATTCAATATTTTTGATTGATTTTTATAATTGAATTTATATAATAGGAGATGTTACAGGAGAAATAATCAAATAGTGTATTGATCTCGATGAAGTTTCATTATATTAAAATCTATTTTATATTAGATAAAATTTCACCAAATTTTGAATGTAAAAAATGATATATATTTTATCCCACATATGATTACACTGATTTATTTCAAATGATTAAATTCAAAGGATGTTAACATACATAATATTAATTTTTATATTGGTTACCATGTAAGAAATATATTGCAAATTATAACGAAGGGTTGAATTATTTTAGCATTTGTTGATATGTTAATGTATTATATTCCTGTGGTTCCAAAAAAATTATAGGACACTAAATTTAATATGGAAATATGTTATGATTATAAATAAATTGGAAACAAGTGATGGAACATAATTGGTCTAGAGATAATTCTTTTACCATTCTAGGACATTTAGAGTTTATATAAAGATTTCTATAACTATAACCACAAGGTCCAAGTGGATGTTATTTCAAATGATATTTTTCTAATATATTTTTATGTGATTTGGTATACAAATGATTCCATCATTATTTATGATCATTTTTTTGGATTGAAATATATGGTAATCTTTCTATATCTTTCTATTGTCATATTAGTCCTTTTTATTTATTATTTTCCTATTGGTCATAACAGTAATGAATATCATGAGATATAGTTATAATAATTTTGTTTGGTATTATGTTTGTATTTCCATAGTTTATTAGGGAATATATTTAATTTGTTGTATTTTATTATCAAACTAATATTGTAATAGGATGGTGTAGAGTAAAATATGTTTACTCGTATATTAATAAGATAACGAGAGAGTGTTAACTTTTATTTAATAATAACTATCATTACCATAAAATCCAATTGAATATAACTATTTTTTATAAATAACATTAATATTTTAATTATATTCCCCTTCTTTAGAAAAGAATTTCTTATATACATATGTAATAAATAAGAATATCATTATAAAACCCCAATTGTCTTATTATATATTTTTATAATGATTAGTATATTTTTGACAGATAAAAATTGTAAAAACATTAGAATGATATTAGATAGTTTCTTCCTGAAGAGATAAACCATTGGACTAAAATTAGAATATTTATTTCCAAGGTAATATGAATGCATTTTTGAAAATGTTTATTTTAATAATAAATGAAATTATTCGGGTTGTTCACTAATCTTTTTATATATTTTTAAATTTATATAATTTAATTTTTAAAATATACATGTGATACTTCCCTTTTGACTAAATCAAGGTTATAAATTTTAATGGAAATTACTAGTTTCATTAATGACTTTGTAACTACAATATTAGTATTTAACTACTAATTACTTATTGTGTATTCACAGAAACTCAGATACTATTATCCAGAATTTGAATCCTAAAATATTTCAGACATTTAAAAGTTGTATTGGGGTAGAAAGAAATGAAAACCAATAATTTATCCTCCTTTTTAGAAAACCCATAATCCATACTAAAAATAGTATAGTTTTATATGAAATGATAAATTATGAAAAAAATTGAGTATCAAAACCTAAAATAATAACTGGTGGTAAAATAAAACATAAATAATTGGAGTCACTATATAAAGAAACTCCTCAAAACTACATCAAATTACCTTAGTTATCTTGTGTTTTTGAGTTGAAATAAATTTTATAACAACATTTATCTAAATTATTTTTGAAAACCACACTAGGATGACATCAAAACTACAAAAATTATGACACTAAAGGAATTCAATTTACAAATTTGATATCGAATTAATGAAAATTTATTTAGAGAATTTATTTTTAATGACTTTTTGAAATAATAATAATAAGGAAATGAATAATTGAATGTTGATCTATAATTATATTTCATATTTCATACCATTATTTCCAAATTTTTTTATAGAATTGGATTTTGATTAAATCAGAATTTAGATATTCTTCAACATTTTTAATTTTATTTTACTTTATAAAATTTCCACTAGTCATATAGTACATGTCTTAGTAATTTTATTTTTTTGAGAACCTAATTTGGGCAGTAAATTTCATTATAGTAATCACATTAATTTAGAAACTCATAATTTTCATGAAATATAACACTAACGTTAGATAATTAATTTGATTGAAAAATGGCCATAAAATTATTAATTTAATTTTAATGTTGTTAAAATTTATTGCTTGGGTAATGTTATTTATTCTGAAGTAGTTAATTTTAATGGGCTATAAGTGAATGAGTGTATTAAATTAGAATATTTTTAAAATGTGTTGGAGTTCCTTATTTGCATTGACAAAATTAATTTTTAAGAAATTTATCCCTCTAGAATATCATTTAATATCATAGTGAATGAATAATAAAATTTTAAATTATAATATAGGATTTAACATTCATTTGTGTATAAATGAAATCCTACTCTTCAAACTGTGATGTCATGTTTTAGAGTATAAACATTAAATATTTTCAATTAGGTTGAAAATTAAAATTAAAATATAGCTCTATTTTATAAAATCAAATTTAAAAAATCCAGTCTTGATAATATGGATACTTTGCTATAAAATTTTCTATTTCATCTTAAAGATCACAGTTATTATATTTTCCATTCATTAACAAAATCCCTCAATTTTTCATAAAGTTACGGTTATTTTTGTTATATAATGTAAAAATGCCCCTACTGGTAAAACTATCAAATGGGATTCAGATTACGTTTGGACTTTTTGGATTATGAAAGAAGCTCTATAAATAACAAGGATAGATATATAAATCATTTCCATACATTAAATTCAAAACAAAAACACATTTTTTATTATTTATTTTTCCTATATTATTTAATAATGTTATTTTAATACTTGTGTTAAAAAAGAAAGAAGGGTTGTGGTCTACCATATTAAATACATCATCAAGTAGATGTCTACCATAATAATTTATTAGTTTGTTTATTTATTTCTAATTTATTAATAATAATTGTAAAATTTGTTATTAGATGTATAAAGACCCTATTTTGTGTTTTTTCTAGTTATGGGGTGTACAAATGTACATTAAAAAATTACTCATATAAACTTATTGTGTTTCAGAATATGATCGTTTTTCATAAAAATAATTTATTGCACATAGTTTGTTAAATAAAACTACTCTTCCATTTGTAGATGAATATAACATGGTTTTTAATTAAAACCATGCATGTTCACACAAGATCATTCCATTTAATATTAAATTATGTAATATTAGTGAAGATATATTATATAATTATTTTTGTGAATTATTTATCTTTGATTTTATTGAAAATATTATGTTTTTTAGTTTTGTATTGTATGGGAAACCTATAAACTACATTGGGATACTATTGGAAATTTTGTAAATATGTAGTTGTTTTAACATTATTATGACCCTACTGTAATCTATTTATGAAGAACTGAAATTGAATATTCTTTATAACAAGTATCCAAAATTGAATTATTATTTATTAGTATTATTATTGAGTTCATTAATGAGTGTGGGAGATGGGAATTTATTATAGTTATGAAAAACTATTTTTCATTCCAAATATGTTTTTTATAATTTTTCCAAATTTCTTATTTTAAGTAAATGTATCCATGTTTATCTTAGAAATAAATTTAATTAATAGTGAATGATATTTTATTGTATTTGGGGTTATTAAAAACTTTATTTTCACAGCCAAATTAATTTAATGGTTTTTTATTACTCTCATAAAAACATCAATTATTTAATTAGTTTAATCACGTGTTTCAAATTGATAATTCGATTTATTATATGTTATTTTGATTAAAATATTAAATAATACATTAAAAAAATATTAAATATTACTTATATTACAAGGTTTAGTTGTGAGAGATTGTTCAGTTAAGGAATGTGATTCTTTTAATTACTCTATGATATAATTAATTACCTGAACATACTCATCTATTATATTTTTTTAGTTTTTATAAATAAATTATGTATTTGAAATTAGTTTTTTAATTTTTGATTTGTGGTTCTACCATCCATAGAGCAAAATAGACTTTAAAATAAAATATAATTGATGAATTTTTATGTTTGAACATAATTCATCATTTACATATTTAATAACCCTTTTTAAAACTAGAAACTCGACTTGTTCAAAAAGTCAATATCTTGAGGATGTGACGACACTCTTCGTGTATAGTGATTTCTAGGGGAACCCAAATTTATATAATATTAAATTTTATGCATTATTCTTTAATTATATTTTTGATAATTTTCATATGTTAAAATTCAAACAGTGAGTTTTAAAAAAAAATTAAAGGCATTCATATAGACGATCAGAGTTATTATTTATTGAGTATTTTTTCATTGTTTTTATACTAATTTTTAATTTTGTTATAATTAAATGTAATTTTAATGATGAATTCATGGTAAATAAGAAATTTTAGGTTTGATTTATACTTATTAAATAATAAAATAGAAACATAATTGTTTTATTAAATTAGTAAAAGTCCACGATTTGAATTTTAATAAATTTATAATAAAGAAAATTTTTTAATATCTAGATGAATATACTCAACACATAATTTAAGAATTTATAGTATATTTGAATTTATTTTACATGTTTTTTTGTTAAAAAATAAGAATTATTATTTAGGGATGAATAATTTAATATATAAAAAAATTAGTATCTATATATAATGAAATAGTGAGATGTATATTTTTTAATAAATAAAAAATATAACCCATATTAAATATTTTATTGTTTATTTTTTCCCATATATTTTTTAAATTGAATTTAAATAAATTTATATATATTAGGTTGAATTTTCAAATAGTGAGTCGATGTATATGAAATAATTTAAGATTGAAATATAATTTATATTAGAGAAAAGTATTTCAATGGTGGTAGAAACTTAATATCGAAATTATAAACTGTAAATGATTTTATATATATTGTATAAGATTAAAATAAAAGGATTTTTTTATAAATAATATTAAATTTTTATTCATTTTTTAGGAATAGTTCTATTGAAAAGTCAAAACTTGGGCTGGAATTGCTTGATCATAGGACGATCTCATATAGTTGGCTATTCAAGTAGAGATAAATAGATACTTCATATAGATTGAATCAAACATGGAAATAAGTACACCAGATAAAAATAATGCAAATGAGTTGAAGAGTGTATCCAGGTAAGAGATAAAATGAAAATTAAAGTATATAAAGTTGACATTATGAAAAGATCAATTCCCTTACTACAATATTGAATTATTTGAGTTTATTTCAAATAATAATTTTCATGTATAAATTTTAGTAGATATCATTGTATTAATTCCTTCTAACATTTGTGGTTATGAATGTATTTGAGATAATTTATATGTTTTTTCCAATAGTTTATTTTCACTCAATAACTGATGTTTTTCTTTTTTTTATGATGAATATTTTAATATATTGTAATTGTAAACTAATATCTATATCTAGTTGCGGGATGCATATTTTGATTTCTTGATTTATATGTTTCTTTATTTTCCTATAGCATTTTCTTTCGAGAGTATAGTAGAAGTTAATATTATAGTGAAGTGATATAATCTTTTTTATTTGTATTATACTTTCTTATTCACTTAATTTATTATATTGTATTTAATTCTAAATATTCTATATATTATTTTGCATAATTATTAAGGTGTTTTGTGATAATATAGTTTTAATAGAACAATTTGATATAAATTGATGTATATCATAAGGTATCAGTGTTTGAAACCACATTAGGAATACATATGTTTAAGGGGAACAACATAGAAGCATAAAATGAAGAAAAATATGAAAAATCTAAAATTTAATTAACTAATGATTATATTTCTTATGAACTTCTTTGGAAATGAACTCTTTCAAATAAATTAAATTCTTTGGTATTAATTATGTTCTGTGTGTTTGAATCATTTTAATAAATACATATATACTATATATTAATTTTCTATATAAACCCATTTCTTAGTGTGTATGAATATTATTATACTATACTTTATAAGAATTATAATACTATAAATATAAGAGTATTATTTGATAGTTGTTACTATAGGAAATAAAACCTAGTTCATGTACCACAATAATTTATGAATAAATGAAATGTGTTTTATTATTTTTATTATAAAATAATGTTTAGTTAGTCATAAATAAGTTTTTTATTTATCTTTCTATAGTTATTTAGAATATATTTATGATTGGTTAAATGATTAAAATTTGTGTAAGAAAATGTGATGTGAATGAATAGAATTGATATTTTATGTTTTGGATATCTGAATCCACAATTTATATTAGTGAACCAAAATATATAATTTCTTCTTTATATTAGAAATAAAATAGGGGTTTTTTATTTGTTGTTTGTTTTTATTGATAGATTGTGGTGCTTTAATGATAGTGGTTGCAGCTTGAGTTTAGTATTATGATATGGTGGAGAAGGATTTTTACTGGTTTATTTTTGTTGTAGTGGAATGGGTGTTATTAAGAACATTGTAGCGATGGTTAGATACTGAAAAAATAGTTTATCAAGGTTATAGTTGAGGAGGATAAAGTGTTAATATTTTGAAAAATTGGTATTCTTTAGTGATAGGTAGTGAGATATGTAGTTGTTCATGGTGTGTGATTCTATCCCTAATCATATTAATGAATATGTACAAAATAAGATGGTTATGAAATGTGATATATTAAATCCACTATGGAATAGTATTAAACTGATTTTTGTGGATAGTAATCATGGTTCAATGGTGTTAATTGTGATAATAATGTAATATATTGGGGTTAATGTTGATGAAAAAAGCTGTTAGTTTTACTGCACTCCATCTACTAGTAACCCTTAGGGTAGTGATGCATGATGGAGTTACATCATCTTCCATCTACAATATGTAATGGTTTGACAAATAGAATCAATGGTATTACACCCACAAAGATACATGGTATTAACCTCATCATCTGTAGAATAAAATCAATAAATAATCAAATAAATAACATGAACAAATAACCACATAGATAATTGAATAGTTGAATACTGAGAGCCCAAAATCATGATAAATATATCATGAGAAGCCTATAACGATCGACCATGTACCAAAGAGCCTCTTGGATAAAAACTATTGGTATGTACCACCAAACATGATCACCAACCAAACAATATAGACTTGAAAATAGTTTAATATCAAAGGGAGAACATAGATGTACAATTATTAAGATCCTACAAAAAAACCTATCAGGTAAATTTGGAAGTGGTATACTAAATCCCACTGAATATACTCATAAACCATATACATACCTTAATATGGTGAACTATATCTTGACCACTATATATATCACTCTTAAATTAGTGGTACACAATAATAATAATTGTAAAAAAATGTTATATATATAAGTGAGGCTCCCTACTATAACATTCCCATTAATGCAGTCATCCTTCAACCCCAATGTATAATGTCCTTGTCCAACCATCCCCTCCGTTAATCAAACTACATATCTATGAAATCATCTTATAGTTATCTCAACATCTCACCATACATCACATTTGAGAAACCATATACTAGATTCATCATTATTATATCCATATAATATCATATTGAAACATATATCCATCACATACCTTTTAAATAAAATATATACCCTAATCTATTATATTCTATTTATAAATTTACATGCAGTACTGCAAGTAATTACATACTGGAAACAAATATATTTTGTGACCCAAATCCAATATATCTATTATAAAAACTTATATCATAAACATGATACATTAGATCCCATGTGATAAAATTCCACATTCTATAAGACAACATAGCATGAATATACCAATATAAAATACTTAAATTTGGATGAAATAGTGGGCTAGGGACTAGCCAACCAATAAAATTCATGACAGAATTGATATTGGAATCAATTACAAGATTCCAAGGTGATATACTAGCATTGAAATACCCTAATGACTTGTGTATTTGAGCCAATGTATTAATTAATCAAAATGATATGATATTAGAATATTGTTATTAGAATGACTATCCTACACCATGTTGAAAAAATATGTAGCATCTGGTATGATAGCTTGAATACATTCACTATAGAAAAAATAATAATATCACCCATCATAAAATAATACAGATTCATCATCATCATAAATAAATTACTATTATAATACCTCACTATAAATCCTAGTAATCATTTATAATAACCTTCATGAGTTAGGATACTTTTATATTATGTATGATAGTTGTAGATATCTATGTCGTCTTCTTATTGGATTCATCCACACAAAATAATGGTTCCCTTTTAGTATATAATTATGACTTTCCACACCTATTCCCTTAAATTAATTTATAAGACATTATAGTTTCACAATCTAATTTATTTTAGGGCTCAAAATATGTTATCACATAAATGATTCCCACAGAGTAAAATAATCAACATTGAATATGAAAAAATTTCCATAGTGAAAAAATAAATAAAAAATGATACCAAGAAATTATCCTAACTCAATGCCCTTATTCATTCATCATACAATGTGACCTAAAATATCATTTTATAAAACCAATAAAAAATTGATATTTCCCCAACTAGAGAAAAATAATCCATACATTAGTAAATAATCATAAAATATATGATTTCACATAACTTTTTATAATTGAATATATCATTATAATCTATTGATACAACATGAAATCATATTTTTTGGTAATAAGATTAGTGAGGAATCATGGAAATGAAATTAAAAAATAATAGATTACATGAACAAATCATGGATTAACACATGTAGTTTCCCCACCTAATTCAACTATGAAAAGTTACTATATGGGAGAGTTATGAGACATCATGTACACCTAATGAAATTGTAGATTCTGAAAAAAAGTATTAGTGGTACATCATAATCATTTTATGAGAAAATAAAAACATATTATAGTGGGAAATAATACATTAGAATAAACTAATAATAATCCGAAATAATAAACTAGAATAAGTGGAAGATAAAAAAATAACAATAAATAATAATATGAATGTGGAAGCTTAGGATCTCCCAAAATTTATTATCAATCAGGATGGTCGGATATAAAAATAAAATAAGGATACAATACCTATACAATAGTCTCTTCAAAATAACTGATTTGTTCTTCATCCTAATATTTTATTTCATCATTTAATATCACTTTATCATGAAACCCATAGAATATTCAAATCATGAACCTTTAACAATTATGCACAACATTATTAACCATGTTGCATTTCCACATGAGATTATTGTGAGTATATTTTAGTAAGGAACTAGATTTTTTTATGGATAGAATGTTAAGGTAGTGTATTTTCCTGTGACATTATTTTTAGAATAATTAAATTATTCTGGAAGAATAAATAATTAGTCATTGTAGAATTTTGTTTCCCCTATTGAAATCAGGATAAATCCATACATTCTTCTACCTGTGATAGAGTGTCTTAGATGGTGTGGTAAAAATTTTCTAAAGAAAATTTATCTTCATCCCCATGTATATATCAATTACAACCAAAACATACAAGGGTATTTACATACATCCTTATAACACATTAATTGTCTTGAATACAGGGACCAAATACAAGGAATCCCAATCCATGGTACCCCTAAATGTAAAGAACAAAATCCTAGAATGTGGTATATCATCGTGATGTTGATGATCAAATCCAAATAATCATAATCTATGGTACTCATAGATCAAATTAATTTTATTCTAATTCATGATATTCTTGGGTAAAATAGGGAAAATGATAATCATTCTATTCAGGATCAAAATCCCTATAACCCCATGAAACTACTGTTAGAATAATTCAAAACCTTAGAGAATATTATAGATAGAATAAATCAAGGTTCCCCGAGATCCAAAACAGGATTCCCATAACATGGTACAATAGACATGAATATATTTTTACCAAATCATTTAATCCTAGATCTAAATCGATGGAATCCTAAAACATGCTCATAGGCCTCATTGAGCACATAAGATTATTTACACTGTATCCCAAATAATGGAAATCCTATCTCTGACACATGGATTCTAAAATTATAGTACTCCAAACTTGAATAAATGGAATCCCAAAATAGAACCGTGGTAGTGAAAATCCCAATATGAATACCCTCTCAATACAGTTATCAATCTATCATTAACATGAAGGGAATTCTACACCACTACATGCCAGCATCTATCACCTAGGAAAACATGAAAAATACAGGGAATGATTTATCTCAACTCATTGAAGACATCCAAACATATATACACATATTCAAATAGAATGATTGAAATAAAGTTAATAAATTAATATATGTCCTACTAGGAAGTGAATAATGGAATAAATTAAACAGTAAATGTGGGAAAATTCATGAGAAAATTCATACTAAAAAAGTCTACAAATACTACAAACTACACCAATATCTCTATGTGATTGAATGGGAAAAATCCCAAAGTTTCACCACCAACTATCCGAAAGCCAAATGATAGATATCCTAATAGTGTGAATTCAACACCTTGTCTTTAAATGCATCATAATTTATAACATGGTCTATACACCACCAACGAGGTACCCAAGGGGTGAGCTAATAAGCTTAGCAGTGTCTCACCCCTCTATTCGATATCATGTCTCTGAATAATAATAATTTAATTATAAACATTAATAAAAATAAGGAATGATAAAAGTTTAAATTTTTTATATCAAAAGAATTGTGAAAAAATTAAATTCCACATTTACAAAATTTCCAAATAATGTAGCTAAATCGGTCCTATGAATTTCATATACATAAATAATAATAATTATATAATTAAACAATTTTCACATATCACATATATTCCATGGATGTACAAAAAGAAAAAAACAAAACTTCAAAATCATCCAATAGGAAGACTACCAAACATCACACCAGAGAGAATGATACATCACGATTGTTATCCCACACATACCTACAAATAAAATTTCTCATACATATAGAATATATACATACAATTAATAGCTAGAGAGCAGAGGCACCCCCAATAATGTGATACCCCAAACAGTTCAATCATGTTCCAAAAAATAGGACATGTGATAAGAGGAAAGCCCCATTAACCCTGCCTTTATAGTAGATCAAACATATTACTATATTTTTCATATATATACCCAAAGTATCACAAGTTATCTATTTTCTAAACCATTTAGTTGAACCATTTCATCATTTTATTATTTGAAATCCATTATGTAAATCAATTTCACAATTCAGTGAAAACCCATTCTCTTTTAACAAAATAAATGAGAAACATATTTTTTTTGAAAATGTAGTTCCACAGAAAAAGAAAATTATTTATATTATTCCATTTCTTTTAATAAATCAATTTATCAAAAATATGAGCAATTTAGTTCACCAACACATTCCATTGATGGAACCACCTACCTGGAAACAAGGGTCGTATACATATATAATTGAATCCAACAAATGGATGAAATAAACAATGAAAATAGAGGCCCCAAATAAATATATATCTTTTATAATTGATTCAATTTAACAAAACCTTCAACATAAGAAGAGGATAAAATACATACCTCAAGAAATTAAACCTACCACACAACGACCCACAACGGAAAGAACCCTTAGAACTAGATTTCACTATGTTCCAAGAAAGTAATAATACACAAATTCACAAGGTATTAAAAAACCAATATTAAAACACAAATATGAAACATTGATTAAATTAAATGAATATGTTGATTGGTTAACAAACCCAGGGAGATGCCACACAACTACCATAATGATCCAAAAGTGATAAAACCAATCTATTTTAAATTGAGGTCCCCAAAATATCTAAAGAAGGATCTAAGGTCTAGAAGGGGTTGATCTAATGAAAAATTAAATAATAATCCATTAATTCATTTCCATAAACTAACTATCTCTAACCATTTCACAATGTGAAATCTGTTTCTACATCATATAATTCACGGGACATTTATACTCCCAAAACCCCTTTGATCTATTATGTAAAAACTTACCATTACACATTACTATGAGTGTAAGAATTCCATCTATTTAACTTCCCCATGGTATGTAGAAGGTTCATGTCACCATACCTGTTGAATATAATGTCATTTACTACCATTACAGGACATGAATTCATCCAGAATACTAAAAAACAACAGATTCTATACAGAAAATAAAAACCAACCAGTAAATTATCTGAACTGATGGAGAACCCTATTATGCAATTAAAATTTTATACTCAAGATATATTAATTCAAAGAAAATCATATATCACTAATATTTGGGTTAATATTATAATTAAATTTTTTATATCCTCAAGATTCCAATGATACGCTCAATAAAACTGGAAAATAAAGTAATGATTGTGAAAATACCTAAATGTTGGAAAAAAGATGATACAAAATAACCACCATAAGATTTTATATCCCTTTAAATTCATGTAGAAGAATGATTTATGGTAATGTTGTGAGTCCACTTCTCCCTCATAAATGACTCATACTCCCAATTCTCCTTAGAATCTAATCATTTCTGCCATAACACTACACCCCACAAAATTGAAATCTTACATATGTTAGTTACTTGAGAATCTTTGAGCTCTAAATTATTTTTCACAAAAAATTAATATATATATAACTCAATAAATTCCCTTCTCAAAACATGAGAAGGATTGGGATAATATTTACTGAGATTTGATATATATAAATCATAATTAATTTCGGTCAACTAAACCATAAATTCTGAATTATTAGAAACCTTACCTAGCTGCAAAGTGACCTAAAATGGTACAACATGTCTAAAATTCAACTACATGTGTTTCACATTCTGATGGTGACCCATTCAAGAATACACTTTCATGAATACCCAGTCACGTATGGAGAACTCGTAAGGATAATGTTTTTAATCTGCATAATAATTCTATAGAATCTGTATTGTAACCAAATTCTGGTACGTAAATTCATTTGCACATGTCCTAAACTAGCTCAAACCCACAAAATATGATCATTCCACATCATCCTAAAAACCAGGTGACCATCATGGATGATTAAAAAATTAATAATATTTAACCACAATAATTGATGACAGATAACTATTTTATAAGAAAAATATACCAGGACTAGATAGCCATCCCATGATCCTATAAAATCCAAGACACACGAATTAATAATGACATCAAAATCCTAAATTACAAGCTTCATTTGAATTTATATAATTGGATGAAATGCTTCAGTCAATAATACATGAGTCCCCATAACCTCCTAACAACTCTTCTAGACCCACTATGTAATACAATAATTCCTCTATAAAATAATTTCATATGGATACCATGTAACATAACCATCTCCTACACAAAAAACATACAAATATATTAAAAATTATATGTTTCTATAATCATAATGAGATGAATTGTATTTTTCAACCCATTATTCACCACCCCGATATAATTACTCCTAATGAATTTGTATGGTAATCCAACATCAATGTCCAAGGATTCCACATCCCATTTCCATGTAAACAATGTATGAGGCTGGAGAAAAAACGATTTTTTCATATGAGCTTCCTTTATATTTTGGATGGAATAATGATAGAATATATAATTAGAGAATTCACGCTTCCTAACCAGCCACTAGAATCTTCATCTATTATAAAAATATATCTTCTTTGTTCCCAAAATAATTTTGCTTGAAAATACCAGATAATAAAACAAAATCAAGATCCTCCTAAATTCTAGGATTACAAACCCATCCCCCAAACAAAAAAACCATTAGAAGATAGAGACCAACCAGAAATGGTCTCTCCAACATATCATTTTTCTCAAATTCAACTAAAATTTCAATTTTTCTTAAAACACTATAGAATATCCTTGTAAAATATGTTGATAACATAACACTGTATAAATACACCCCTAAAAAGTCTTACTGATCATCTATATCCATCTAGGAAAAAATCCCCATAAGGTTTCGGTCTTCCTTCATTCCATGAACATATGGAAGTGGAACATTCAATATATGAGCACTATGAATGAAATTACTCTTCCCTTTGTTATAGGTATAACACCTTGAGATATTAAAAGAGCACTATGTTTAATAGATTCTGTTTCAAAGAAGGGAATGATTAAGAAACACTAAAATAAAATTATTTTGACACAATAACTATTAACTATCAATTAAATTAACTAGTGTAGATATGATTTACTATGATATAAAATAAATATTAAGTTTATATTAAAATAAAATTTTAATTATTCAGAGTAAATTAACACATAATTTTTATTAATTTCTTTTTTTTCAAGTATTTTATTTCTTTAAATATATTTTTTATTCCTTTTTATTAGATAATTACTATATTTTACTTCTAAAAAATATGGAATTTTTTTTCCAAATAAAATAAATTTATAGAATCACCATGTCAATATCTTCTTTATTGTAATTATTTGATAATTTAATAAAAATGATGATCTTTTTCGGTGAAAATGTGAAAATAAGTTTTTTATTAATTAAACTTACTCTAATGAAATAATAATTTCATGATCATGATTTAAAATTTGTAAAACATTTATTGAACAGAATATATTCAATGTCTGAAATAGTTTAATTTTTTTGACTTTTAGAATCAAATGATTATAAATTTTAAAAGCTATGATTATATAATTTTAAGAAAATATTTTCTATAAGTTATACACAAAACATATTCAGAATTGAAATTTTCATTTTTATCAAATTAAGTAAATAATATGTATTCTTTAGTTTGACTGTAGAGTTAAAATTTATATTATATGGTCAATTTAATTTTGAGTCATACAAATGTTATCGAGTTAAACAAATGATTTCTTGTATATAGGAAAAATAATGTAGAGTGTTAAATAAAATATTAAAATATTAAGATTAAAAAAAATCAACACTAAATGGTTTATATATGTTTACTATCATTTAACATACATTAAAACATAAAAAATACATCAAATTTATTTTAATAAATCCCAAAAAATGTAGAAGTATTTAAATGTAAAATATTTTTTTATTGAATCACTAACAACATCCTCTTTTTAAGTATAACTACCATAATAATCCAATCCATTTCTCCTCACAAGAAATGAATATTTTAAAATATAAACATCAAATTATCTTTCCCATTATTCCCACATCTATGTTCTTATATTCTATCCTAATGACTACTTAAATGTTCTTTTAGGTATCCATCTAGTTGGTGATTTTCAATATTCACCTCTCTCTAATAACCTCTCTTAATTTTCAATATTCTATTAAAATATTTTCACCACATTCATCCAAAAAAATATAATAAATCCAGTATCATTTATTCAAAAACATGTTATTTTTCTAATTTAATATAAAATAAGTTTATATTTTCTTATTTCATATTATTACATTAATAAAATAAATTTTTTAACATATGGATATTGACCATCTCGGTGGAGATTGATATCATTAATTTTCCACTGCCAACTTCATGTCTTATCATAAGAGTTATGTTGTTGTAAAATAATATTTTAAATTTTATATTACAAAAAATTTAATGTCATTGATCAAATATTTAGACATAATATTATATATAATGTAAATTTTTTTTCTTGGAAAGAATACACACCATAAAACAATAAACATTTAACATTATCAATTTATCTAATGAGTCGTCAATATTTCTCAATGAAAAATGATTAATGGGACCATTGAAACTTATGGATGTGAATGAATGCATTATAATCTAACTTAAAGAGTTTTATTTCACTATTACATGAACATATATAGTTATACAAAAGTGAACCGATCAAGAAACCATAAAACGAATGTACCGAAAGCAATTATAACATGTAAAACTTATTGAGGAAAAAGTTATTATATTGTATAAAACGATCATATAAGTTATAATAAATATTAATATGATATTTTAAAAAATTAAAAACATTTTATATACTTTTATAAAAGAGGATAAACTATTAAAAACTAAAGGGAATTGTGAGGTAATGTTTTCACATCTCCCTTTTACGTCAGCAAGATCTATTCCTTATTCACTTTTTAATTATTTTTTTAGTGTATATACTGCTCTTATATATAAAATATAATAAACCTAACTATGTTATTTTTTTTAATTTATTCATTTAATATTTTTTCATTTATGGGGCATAAGATTTGGCAGATTACAAAGTGGTAATTGATTTATCTACTCCATTCAATTCAATGGGTCAAATGCTGACTTCCTAAGTCATGTCATTATATTATTATTTGTGAAATAAATTTTGAATATCATATTCGGTATTTAAAGAATTTTTTTGTGGGATTATTGATATTACCCATTTAAAAATAACATGATAGTTATAAATTCAAGGATATGATATTTATACGGGTCATTATTTTAAAATTTTACTCTAAAATATCCCCTTACATCTTACCTTTTCATTCATGATCATTTTTGTGAAATTATTTAAATTTTTTAACTATTCTCCAATGATTATATACAGTAACATTTATTCATATTTATTTTTTAATTTCTATAAAATTTTATATGTTTTCATTATCAAAATTGGTTTTATTAATTCTTTTCTCTTAAAAATATAGATGTAATGTTTTTTAACTTATACGAGTATAATTTTTTATTTCTAGTGCGATGCCTTAATTGTTTATAACATCCTTTACACATGTTAATGATTATTTTCAAGGAATGTATTTTATTTTATAATGAAAAATTATATTTTCTCAACAAATCATCTATGATCACATTTAAATTATTTTTTACTATATCACAATAATTTGTTGATTCTCATGATTCATTGAGTTTGATATATCATTATTCCAAATTAAATTAAATTGAATTCTATATGGCTTGTTTGACTTTGGATGTTTTGATATTTCCTAGAATTATTTCTTCTAATATTAATAGTTATTGATTTTTTTAAGTCATTTTTGTTTTGTTGTATTATTTATTCATGTGAAGAATTAATAAGACAGAGGAATTAATGGAAGAGTCCTAATATATCCCCTCAATGAATCTGTTGGTCTCATGTGGAAAATATTATTTGGTTTTGGCTAGGTGCCTAACAATTTATTTTCAGATGTATTGACTAGGGATTCAAAGGTATGTATTGGATATGCGACATTATAAATCCCTTAATTATGATATATGTTATTTATTTCCTTGTGATTATAAGTTATCTTTAATTTTCATGGCTAAATATTATAGATATATTTATTATTTATATCTAATTATTTTGTCATATATTATTTTTCTATATTTTGATGAAATTATTGATTTCATCTCATCGGTTACAACTATTTACCTTTCCCTAAAAGTTTTTCTTATTTCTGATATCCTCTCATGAATGATTACCTATATTATGAATTTGACCTCACCATATTATATTGTTTTACTTTTTCCTTAGGATTCCAAGAAGTTTGTTTTAATTAATATGTGTGGTTAATTTATAAGAATAAAATTTCTTTCAAAGTATTCATTATGTTTCTTTATGATTTAGATTGTAACGTATGATTCAATAATGAATCCAATTTTACTAAAAATATAAATTATCTGGTCCATGGGGATGTGATTCTGTTCATGTAATGAAAATATAATAATATAAAAATAATCAATGGGCTTTTGGGTTTGGGGTTTTTAAATTTGAAATCAAATAAATATTACTAGAAACCATTGTAATTTTATTTTGGGAAACATGGATTATAGATTTAAACCTGATGAAAAATATGGAAAAATATCTAAATAAAGTAAACAAATCATTTTGAAATTATCTATTGCTAAATTTTCACTGTTTTATTAATATTATAAATATTTTTTAGGTAATACATTTTGTTTCATAATTATATGATCTATTCTAGAGTATTCCATCATTTAGAAATTGATCATAGAAGAAGGAATTAGAACCAAACCAATTAACCTAATCCAAGGAGAATTAGTTAATATTTATTGTGGTCATTAAGAAAATTTTTCCAAGAGAAATAGTCACCCAAAAATCAAATATTACAAAGACACAATATAATTTTCTACCTAGAAAAAAATAATTATCAATGTATTATTTCTTCGAACAGAAGAAATGAAATATTAGTATTATAGAGAAAAGTAAAATAAATGGAAAAATGGAAAAATGTATTTCCACAGAAGTGATAATTATAGAAGACAACAATATTGTATTTGATAAGGAGGAGTGAAAGTTTTCTTCAACTGTGGTGGAAAATTCCACTATACTTCATGGTCAAGAAAAAATACATCCATGGTCAATTCCTCAACTATATAGAGATGGGGAATATGAAAATGAATTTCCCAAGAATCTGGGGAATGTGCCTCAGTTGAATCAATGGGATCATGGCCAATATTATGTATTTAATATATCTAAAATGGAATTAATTTTTTATCATTATTTTTGAACCATGAAATATATTTTATGACATAATAATTATGAAATATATAATTATTTTAATATTATAATTTTTCATTAAGGATTTGAGAGAATACGTTGAATGACCCCAATGATTAGGTATTGTGATTCAGCATGAAGTTATTCTTTTGCCAACACATGTTTGAAAGAAATATAATCCTAACATGTTTCTAATGTTGATATTATAATATTGATATGAATAGATGATATACCATGGCGATGATTAATGATTTATTAATAAAGTGGTTTATTCTATCTTTGATGGAGTTGACTTATTTTTTATGATTTAAATAAAATATCAATTGATATATGTTTTACCTACGAAATATGAAATAGTTAATGTTTACAATATGGATTTATGGAGATTCAGTTAAATAAAATAACTGATGATAATACATGATGAAGTTGTTAACATGTTTGGGATGTGTGATTATGTTCTACTTTTGGTAGTTTATGATATTAATGGTAAGTTAATATTTTAAAAATCAATATCCTTTATTAAAACATTTTGATCATGAAATTTTTGGATGGTTTATAGGCTCATCCATTTATGAAATAGATTATGTTTAACTTTAGACACCATTTTAATGATTATCATGATTATTCATATTGTATAACCTATGGAAACCATACTGGTTTAGGGAAATAGTTTTAATGAATTATCCCCCATTATGAATCTTACATCCTATTAAAATGTAATTTTAGAGTTTCTATAGAAAAAAATAATTTTTTGGATATTAATTTTATTGAGAATAGATGAAATTACTTTTGACATTGTAACTTGATTTCCAATGACTCTGTGATTGCATGATACAATATGGGTTATTATATTTTTGCGAATTAATCATGAAACAAAAAAATAACATTAGAGGTTAAAAATTTATATAATGTTGAATATATTATGGATATTTTTGTAAAATTGTAAGAATTATCTTAATATAGTTTTACAAAGAGGAAAAAACACTAGTCCGGAATATACCCATCGCACCAGTCAATGACATGAAACATGAAACCACAACGGAATGGGGACATGTTTTCAATTACAATCACTAGACAAAATGATGTCCAGGTAAGTATAAAATCATTGTGCTTATTAAAATGTTATTATAAATTAAGGATAATTTAATTTTTTGTAAACATTATTCTTAAAATAAATAAAATATTATTTTAGGAACAATGCTTGAACATTATTTTATAGATAAGTTGAGTTTGTAGTAGGACTTGTCTAAAATATTAAACTATACCTATCATTTATGTATATGTACTTGTGTTTTTACTCAATGGACAAAAATAAATCCTGATCTTTTTGAAATTAATATTGAAAAAAACACACTATTTGTTTAATTTCATTTTAGGAAACGAATTCCCATTTAACCTATCTTTATTTTATATTTTTGTGATTATAAAATTTATAATAACCATGTTCTAAATAAACCTTAATAATAATTTGATCGTTTTCTTTCACATAAATGAACACATTTTCACCTCTTAGTAATGATCTACTCTTCAAATACATAGTTTTGTGGTGACCTTTTTGTTTTCCATTCCCTCTTTTTAAGAGAATATATTATTAACCATTCTACCAATGTGGGTGTTCATAAATTCAATTTTAAAACATCAACTAAATGAATATAAATAACAAGTTCTAATTGAAAGGATTATATTTATTGAATTAGAGGATAATATAACATTTATAAACATTAATTGAATACTATGTTTAATAGGTTACATTGCAGAAAACATTAATCTTAAACTAATTCATAAATGTTATTATTTTATCATGAATATTATTAAATAGACCTTACTTATTTGTGTGAGAATCATATTAACTATTTTATGAAATAAATATTAATTAGACATTGAAATAAAAAATTTAGTTATTATTAGGAAAGGAATATATATAATTTGGTACTATGATTATTTATTCAAATATAATATTGATTCAAAAGAAATATCTATTTCGTTCATTTTCATAAGAAAAGTAATTAATTTTTGAAACCTTAATAAATCATTCGGAAAAAATAAATTTCTATTTTGACTCATAATTTAAAAGGTATCTTACTGATATTTTTTGGAATTTTCTAAAAATGTTAATTTTTTGGTTAAAAATTAAAAATATTATTTTGATGAAAAACCATAACTATTAGAGAATATATTTTATTTTTTCAATAATAAATGATTATTAGAAAATATAATTGTTTAATATTTATTTAATGAATGAAATTTAACATAATGTGTTACATTTATGAACACATTCCTTACAATTTTCAAATTAATGATTTTAACATTTAAACAACTATTTTTATTAGTTAGAAACATAAAATATTTAGAATAGATTATTTAATATTTATAAACTAAATCATTTAAAAAGGATTCGATATTTGTAATTAGGAGGTTAAAATTATTTTATAAGGTTAGTCTGGGTATTCAAAATCTACCATGAAAATTTATGCATTTTATAGTTTATGTAAAATAATGTAAGAGTTAATATTAAAAGTTTAAAACATAAAATACCTAAAAATTACATAATTAGAAGGATTGATTTATTGTTTCTATATATTTACCAATAATTAATTAATTCATAATCAATCAATTTTTTTTGAAATAATGTCGCCTAAATTTTTTTGGATTTGAATATAAAATAATCATTATTAAATCATTTAAAATAACCCTTCTTCAAGTATGAATACCATCCCTGAACACCTAATTTCCCCTAAATATCCTTTAAAAATTTCAAATATATTAAAAACCCCCTCATACTCACTCTCCCCATGTCCATTTTTCACTGGTCTCA
This sequence comes from Viscum album, assembly GCA_963277665.1. Taxonomy (NCBI): domain Eukaryota; kingdom Viridiplantae; phylum Streptophyta; class Magnoliopsida; order Santalales; family Viscaceae; genus Viscum; species Viscum album. The sequence continues at coordinate 1,385,875,824 of OY728126.1, read as the reverse complement.
CCCAAATACAATTTCTAATTTCTTTATGGGGTCCTTCAAGGAGATGATTTTCATGAGTTATCTTTCTCAAAACTCCCCTCTTAAATTCCATTATACTTCCACCTTCCCCTCACATATTTAATCCATAAATTAATAATAACACTAGTATAATTTATATAATAAAATTTTATATGTATAAGGGAATATATTTAATATATCCATTTTTATCCCCTTATTCAATAAAAACAAACCATTATCCAAATTATGGAGGTTGACTATCCCCATGGATAATAATTATGTTTATTTTATATTGATTCCCTCAAATATGGTCAATATTGCATTATTATGGTTAAATAATAATTTAATAAGTATATTTTATAATTTTTAATATTTGTAATCAAATATTTATACATAATATTTAATAAAATGTATGTTGTACTGGATTGTCAAAAAACACACAAAAAAAACTAAACATTTACTTTATATAAAATGAATCAGTATCATTTCCAAATGAGAAATTATACATTGTAATATTTAAACATCATTATGTCTTTTAATACCATTTTATTTAATTTAAGGATTTTTATTTCCATTTGAAAATAACGTCCATAATTACACACATGTTGACTGACCATGAAACCATGAATCGAATACACCCAAAATAATGAAAATAATAAAATATTAATAATTATAGTGTGGTTAGATGTTATAAAAATAACATATAATGTATTATAAATATTAATATTGTTCAATGATAAATTATTTATAATCATTAAGCCTATTTATTTTAGGATAATATAAAAATAAATTAATGATTAACATGATGTAAGGGTCTCTCATTTCAAATTTACATCTATGTGATGTATTAATTATTCACCATCTATTTATTTAATAAATATCCATTTAATGTGATAAATTTCTAATTATATGATTAGGTCATACTATGATAATTTGGGAATTGAATTTTTAATGTATTATGTTTTATTTCCCCTTTGATTTTTCTTTATAGAAAATATATATATTCAAACCATTTGATTAATTCCTAGTTCAATGATATGATATTTATAGGTGGAATTGTTATCAAAATAATTCTATAATGTTTTCCAGAAAAGATAATTTTTTTATTCCTCCACTAGTTTTTATAAATTTATTTGCAAAAGTATTATTTTAATGTTATACAATTTTTATTTAATATATTTTTTCCAATTTAATTTTTACAAAATTCATTGAAAGATATATTTTTTAATATTTAGAAATGGTTCATGAGCCTTTTTTGACCAAAATATTGAAGGGTTTTTTTGAATATGCGGCATGAGAAATATTTCCCACCATCATTACTTCAAAATTCTTTAAAACGACCTTTAATTTTTTTTGAGATTATTTTCAATGAAATCACCTTTTTTTCATAATTAAATAGTGTTTTAAAAATATGATATTTTTAACAAGAAGAGGGATATCTTCCCGAATTTTTTTTGATTATCTCAATTAATGTATTTTCAACTATGTTAAATTCCTTTGTTGAATCATATTATTCAATGATGTTGATATCTTGTGATACAAACTTCCATAATTTAATAAAATCCTTTAATCAATTCTTCTATGGATGTATTGATACATAGTTTGACTAGTTCTTCCAGTACATGTTTTTATTGATTTTTTAAGACTTGTTTTTTCTATTGTATTATTTATTCTTGTGAGGAATCCATTAAACATAGTAACAGAAAGGTATGCCCAAATATGGTCCCTAGATGCAACTGTAGGTCTCATGAGGCAATCAAAATTGGTTATTTGCTAAGGACATGCCCATTTATTTTTAGATGAGTTGGAAAAAGCTGTGATGTTGTGTTTTTTTGGTCAAAAAATTTACATTCCACCATGATGAGATTATGTATTGATTTTCATGTGATTATTCAATTAGTATAGTATCTGTTGTTATGTTTTATGGATCATGAAATTATTTATAAGAAATTATCTGAACATATTTTATTCGGGCCATATGATGAAAATGTTATTGATTTAATGTCAGGTATTTCAGTTATTTAGATTTCCATAGTTTTGATACTTTTTATAATATATTTTTATTATATACATACCCTTATAAACCATTTTAACTCACCAATTTATTATTTTTTATTTTTCCCCAAGATGTATATAAGTTTATTATTATTGATATTCATGGGTAAGATAGAAAAATAATGTTCATCTCAGAGGATTAAATATATTGTATTTTATGTTTTAAATGTTAATGTAAGATTCATGTATATATCATGTTTTGTAAAACTAGTTAACTATTTAGTCGTTTGTGATTGAATTGCATGTATCTTATTCTAATATAATAATGTAACCACGAACCATGTGATACTAGGGAGAGAGTATTTACAATAAGAGATATCAAACTCAAATATCTTATGGTATAACAAACATCACCTATCTCTATTATTAATGTATTTTTGAAAAAAGATATAGTAAAATATATTTTGATTAGGACACAATGTGAACCTATCCCCAAATAGAGAGTACCTCAAATACATAAGAACATGAATGACTAAAAAAAGATCTACATCATGATGTGTGTAGTTCTTCACATCTCATGGAAGCAGAAGAGAGGAATAAGATACCGCCCGATCATCTTGAATTACCACACAACCAAAAATAGTAATAGAATTATCAAAAAAAACAATATGCCCCTTATTAGGCACCTATAATATTTGACAGAGAGTCGATTCCCTATATTTTTTCAGTTCATCAAAATAAGACTGAAATTTTTCATCACATGTGAATTTTACACATTTCTAGGTAATATTAATCAAATGTTTTGTAAGCATTTAGAAATCATTAGTGACTCGTCGATAGTATCTATAAACACCCAATATGTTTATAACATTAAATAAATTTTTGTGATAAATTGATGAAAAGAAATCTTTTAACTTATTTTGATAAAATAATATTCTATGATCCAAAATACTTTTTCTCCAAGATCATCTATTCTTGGATCCACATATTTCATTTCATAATATTTACATCCAAATATTGAATCCTAAGGATTTCCATTACAAAAATTATATGGTGATCATGCTAATGATTGTGTCTCAAATAAAACAAAATATATTCAATGAACAGAAGCACAAATGTGTCCAGATTAATAGAGAATATCTCATTTATCATTACCATAAAAAGAATCGGAGTGTTATTCAGAACCAAAATAATTTGAAGATGTTTTCAATGAACCTATAAACTATTAAAAGATGTATTCGTTATTTAAGAGTCCCCAACTCTTAGAATATGATAACCAGGCCGAAGATTAATAACTAAAAACCTCTTTTTACCTTAAACTATTAAAAAATCATGCATAATGGTGAAGGATAATTATTATTCACTATTACCCTATTCAATTTATGATTGCCCATGTACAATTTTAAGGACCATATTCATTACTACAATAGATCTACAAGGATTCCCATGGTTAAATGATGGGGAGAACACAACCATTTTTCAATAGGTTTACTAAATAAATTTTTAGATCTTTAATCTCCACTATTTCCATATTATAGGATGGTATCGAAATCGTCTACTTACCTTGATGTAGTTCAATAATCAAATAATCCACATTATTTGGAGGATTACTATAGTAATATCACTGGAAAACAATATGAAATTTTCAAAAATAGAGGGAAGATAATAAATAGAAGAAACATAATTTGTCTCAACTCCATTAGTAGACAACATACAGTCAAGCTATTGTAGGAAGGCCCTATACGCCACAACTCAGATCCCACTCTCCCTAAAACACATGTGGTCTCTAATAATTTATTATAAAATGAAAAACATAGTTTTTAAAAATCAACCTCATCATGATGAGGAATAGTCCATTCCATCTTGATGATGACATAAAAAATATATAGATCGTGAAAAAAAAAAGAATCTCAAACTAACCATGCATCAACTATTGATAACACACAAGTCAACTGAAACCTATATCAATTAATCATTCCATTTGGTGCCACTACCTAAATAATAAAGGAACTGAGATAAATTGAAATGTAAATAAAATATAAACATGGAAATTTATTATTTAATGTCAAGAACCTATATAAAATAAATTATTTTCTATTGAGGTTGCAATAAAGATGGTTCCTCCAACTATCATTGGACCTGCATATACCTCTTCAAGAAAACCACATACTTCATGGAAATTATTCACTCTCGAGGCATAGATAAAGATACATATAGTCTATTAAGAGTCTGTATTCACCATTGTAGCCTTTGGAGATAAGGATCCATAAGAATATCTACGATAAGACATATCCTAATAGAAACAAAAAAATGAATATAACATCAACAATAGTTACAAAAAATTTTAAATAAAAAAAATTTATTATTGGTGTGACCTTTAAAAACTTATAAAAAGTCAGTGACACACCACTAGATTCAACCGGGGGTGCTAAAGGGTCTATCTACAAATGACCACCTCCTCCACTAGTTTAATTTTCCTTCACGTTTTTCATTTCTCATAGTTCACAAATAATGATTGTAAAATGTGGAATAGATGGGGTGGAATAATAAACCTCTCATAATTTATTTTTATATTCCATTATAACCTTATACACTTTCTCACAATATTTCAAAATCATTAGCATAAATACCTATGAACTAATATCTTCTCACAAACCATGATGGTATATTAGATATCTTAGAAGATCATTATTTAGAACCTCTAGTAAAAAATAAACCATCTCCACAATCTGATTACTATGCACTATCCAAAAACCCTATCCCTTCTATAAATATAGGAACATAGATACTTTTACATCATCAAAAACTTTGTAAATAACTATTGTAAGAATAGAGTCTTGATAACCTTCATGTTAATTCCCATTTTCCAATCCTCCCATTCCATGGATTCTCACTAATGCTTGTTGTGACCATCATGTCTGAAAACTACTTACATTAAATAAATACTATTAAGTGTATCAAATAATTGAAAGATATAGTAATCCATATCATGATTGTATTTTTCCTATTCATATTCATTTATACCTTTAACAGGAAATGAATATTTATCCATGAACTCTAATGAATTGTTTTTCTCTCTTCCAAAAACCAATTATACCTTAAAAATTGTGTTCTATGATTTTGATAAATTCTGTTCCCCAATAAGAACATGTTGCTTAAATGAATTGATAAAATTCAAATCCATAGGAGGATTACCATGAATAGAAACACATTCACCATCATGAGGAACTCAGCGATATCCTCTTGGAGGCATGAAACAGTACAACAAAATAGTATAAATGATAATAAAAAATAATAATCTATATTAAATCTATAAAACACATGAGGTAAAAAATGATATTAATTCTATGAACCCACAATAAGAGAAATGAATCCCAATATCCTATTATAACTTCAATTTCATCATGGAATGACATATCTAGGAAATCACTACACTATATCTTTAATTTCCATAAAATCTTATCTCTAGTCCACTAAAGGTCAGAGGACCAGGAATATTGAGGAAAGACCACAAATAGTATCAAATATTGATGAACCTGACCCATATAACCTCTTAATTTAGTAAAATACTATATCAATAATGAAACATAATGGAATTACAGGTCCACATTGACTGGATATTAACACTCTATAAAACAGCGAAAAATAGGGGGGAAATTATCTCCCAACCTAAAGCAGACTTCATTATATATATACATTTTTTTGAAAATAAATAGTATATTAAATCATGAATAAATATACATTTCATAATAGAAATGGGAAAAAATAATATCTATAATTAAATGGGTAAAAAAGTCCAAGAGACATGTCTATCTCTAAAGTAATGAGAAAAACATGTCCTCCAATAGAGCCATGTGATGGTGTGGGAAACTCCCACCTTCACACCACCACATACCCAAAACACAACTGATAGAGAATCTTGCTATCTTAACTATGGATCATTTCCATTTACTGCATCACAAGACATTACATGTTCTATGAACTATTGAATGCATATGCTTGCTGTGATATAAGGGGTTCAGTAGGGTCTCACCTAGGTGTTCAATATCATGTATATGAACAACAATCCCTTGAATTCTAGAAAATAATTAAAAAACCCCATGAATAATAGTTTAATATTTTTTATATAAAAATAATGAAAAATAATTTAATTTCAAATATATTATTTAAATTATATTCAAATTATATCATATAGGTATATTAAAACATGTATAACATCTATAAATAAATCATGCATCACAATCATACCAAATCCATTGCAGTTCAACAAAATAGTACAAACAAAGAATCCCAAATTGGATACAAAGCTGCAATGTTAAAAACATTACAAGGATCACGATGTTCTATGATAGATTTTAAACTCATACATAAAATATACAATCCAATTCACATCAAGACATTATACATATGAATTAGTACGAGAAATAAGAGGAACACGACCAAAAAGTGATCCACCCAGTAGGACTAATAAATCATCAAAACAATAATTCATTGGGAGTAGAAGAAAATCCCAATATAAAACGCACCATCAGTGGATGAGACAAATTTCTAAAACTTAATCCTATTTTATTAAGGCATCCCATGTGCTATATTTTCCAAAACATGTCATCAAGCTATATGATCATTTCTTTCGTTGAAAATGATTTCATTAAACAAATTTAAAGGTATTTAACCACACATTCATTAACCATTAATATGGGAAAACTATATTTTATAAAACAAATTACACACATAACAAAAATCATTCATGTCACTAAATTTCTTTATATAAAATAATATTTCAAAATAGAAGTAATGTAATTCACCAACGCAACCTAGAGACAGAATCACTAACCTCAAAACATTGTTCTGACACACTTGTAATCAAGTCATCCATAATTAAGAAACCATAAATGATATCAGTGAAAATATAATCAATATTAATCACATAAAATTAATTCATTTTTACTTTTGGGGCATAAGATAAGAATAAAAAACACATACATGGAGAATGAACAGTATTCGTGATACACACAATAATGGAAACAACTAGTAGAACCAGATCAACCAATAGATATAGAATAGGATCAATAGAAACATCACCATGGGTCACTATAACAAATATGATTACAATATGGAACTAATGTGATCAAAATAATCAAATAATTATAAAGGGCCCTTTACCTAGAGATATTCAACTCAATTTCCCTAATGATCTGCTGATAAATGATTCAATTCAGATCGAATCGAGGTCCCCAAAATCACTCGAGAATTAATATAGGTCAATAAGGGAGATAGATTTTGAATTATTAAATATGAATAAACCATTGAATAACCCAAAAATACATTTCTGAGGCCATTTAATTTCAATAATCCCATTTACAGGTCCTGCAATACATGAGACACACATGCGTCAGAAAACTTATCACCTTGGTAATTAAAACCATATATTTTAACAATACTTGACGTGTAACAATTACACAGTAGGTAATGAATTCATGATTTGTATCGGCTTTATGTATGATTCCATACATAATTTCTTCATCCTATACACCCATTAGAGGAAATATATTTTTCATAAAAAACTACATAAATAAATGATTATTTACAAAAACCTCGATCCAACATGTGAGTTCTCCAACATCACTATGAACACCATAAATACATATAAAATATATAAAAAGACTCCAATTATTTTAAATATATATATATCCCAAAAAATTGTTCCATTTTACTAAAAAAATGATCAATATCCTAAAGAGTCTAATGATGTACCCAATGAAATAAGAAAATATGTAATGATAAAAAAATCATAAAATAGATTAATAAGAAGTTATCAGAGGCCTCATACAACTCTTATAAACACATTATATGTATCCTAAATTAGTATTCCTTAGTTAGTAGTGTGACATACAAAAGTCATCACACATACGTGTCTCAGTAGTTTGGGCCTATACATGAACCCGTCGAAAACCAGAATCGAGCCGCAATAGTTAATTACTTATACAATCGTTCTATATTTAATTGAAAAAAATAAATTATCTCGGTTGTATGGTGACATAATAAATAACCTCTACCAATTTCCTAAATGGACCATATCTTTGTGGACAACAACATTGGGTGACCAATTGGGGTCCTAGAGGGATCCTCATATCCAGAACATCCTTAATTAGTCCTCTTATCTAAATACATCTCTCAGATCAACAACCATTACCATAAGGGATTAAAATACCTCAACATCCCCTTATTCCCATCCTGGAATAACTCTAATCTGTAGAAATTATCCCATGGGATATATATTGAACATTGTTCCCATTCCCATCCAATCATGGTCATAAAAAAACACCAAACAAATTTATCAGTCTCATTGTCTTTACCCATCAAATGAAATCATCTCTTAGTGGAGGAGGATGGCATAACCCATGACCCTCTATCAAGTAAAACAGTTCTCGGAAATATCATTCGTAAATTAATTTTCACTAGTTTCAATCATCATTATTTTATAAAATTTTATCTTTTGAGTGGTTAAAAATGAACTTATACTAAGGCCCCAAATTATTACTTTAACAAAATACACTCCCCTTTGGATACTCTACATCTTAAGGAAAACATATAAAATAATTTCCCTGACCAGAAAACCCTGAGACAAACTATCCAGATAATAGGGGACCATCTTTGACATAGTATCTTAGATATATTCTTGAAATCCAATGAAAATTCTAGATTTTAACTTTCAATTTTTTTTATTTTTCATGGAAATTGGAGAACATGTCACGCAATGTAAAAAAATAATTAAACCATTGGGAAAATATGAGGTACCTATTTACTCAATCATGTATTCATTGTCATTTTAATAAGATCATGATAAATCTAAATATGGGTATCCAAGTCCATCTATCCACATCCCGTCATTGTGAGGTCCTAACTAACGTAAAAAATCTATCAATTAGTTATTTTACACACTTAAATAATTTATAGGTATTTAAAAATAGAATTTGTTTTAAATGATGAAAAACTCACCCATAAACCCTCAAAATTGAATTCACATGTTATGGGATGTGATCCACTCCTATAACACCCTCAAGATTAAGAATCAAAAAACATCCAATGAATAAGTAAGATTCAAAGCCTGTTTTATCCAAAAAATTGGCAAACACCTTTATAAATCCTAATTGTCATGTAATTTTTCCAAAAGTATATGAGATGATGTGATTAGAGCAACGTATCTCATTCCTTATGAAAAACATAGAAAATCCCCTTCAGTATCTCTAGTTTTTCTCATGCTCAAGTGAAATCAGTTCCGAAAACTAAAACATTTCCCAAAATCAGCGATGATGGAGGGAGTATAAAAATAAAGTGTTAGGAGTTGTAACATACAAATACAAAAATAAAATTTAACACAACATATACCACTATGTATGGAAGGATGTGGAGGGGTATTCTATGTTTATATCATCCCCGATTACATTTCTTTTCTAAAATAAGTGGCGATTCCCCAGTTAGTTTATCTTTTTAAACAATTGACTAACCATTTAATTGATTAAATAAAAATTTTAAACAATGGAACATTTGGGTATACATTTATAACCATAAAAATTTATAATAAGAGATTATCAATCATGATAGCATTCTAAAAACAAAACAATGAACACAAAATAAATCGATATAAACTCTAGAAATATTTCTATTTAAATATTACTATTTTATCTTTGAATATAAATTTCGTAGTATAAATATGAGTAACCAAATTATGAATATATTTTTTAAATGGTTATTATAAATAAAAAATTATTGGCTAATTTATTGGAAATAAGAAATCAATTATAAATGTTGTCATTTAATATTAAAAAAAATTCCTGCAAAAATTGCTTATTTAATTTTCACAAAATATATTCTCATTTGATAATAAATATTATAGAAAAGTTATATTTTAAAAAAGATATCTATTTTTAAATATGAATATGAATTTTATATTAGGTAAAATGTTTTTTAAATTTCTGATAAGATTTATTTTATAGTTAATTGAAAAATAAACATTTTATTAAAAACAATATTTTGTTTTCATGTATTAATAGAATCCTTATTTTTTATAATATTATTTTAAAATACACTTAATTACTTTTCACTAAATATAATCCCATTAATTTTATTTTAATCTAACTTATTCAATATTATGATAAAAACATTTTTATAATTAGAAATCCATTTTTCAGGATAATCGTTTCTCATTTCATTTCGTGTATTTATTTAAAATGTAATTTTTAAAAATTACTAAGGATTAATTTGAAAAATTAATTTCATTATTTATAATCATATTTAAAAAAAATTGTAAGTACATAACTTTATTTTATCCATGATGAATTTTAATTATGTTAAATATATTTCACCATTGAATGGGAAAACCTATACAAATAAAGAAAAAATTAAGAGACACCATATCAAAAAAATCCATAAACATGACACTATTTTATTTCGGGATTTTAACATGACCACCACCATTATATAAAAATATTTATTGAATTTTTGTAAAAAATTTCTTTTATTAAGACCATTTTAATATTTTATGTAATTGAAAATTCCAAAATATCACTCTCTTAAAATGTATATTCTATTATCTGACTATATTCATAAAATAATATTATATAAATGAATATAAAAGTATAATTTGAACAAAAATATTTTATTACTATGATTTTTTATGAAATAATTATATTTTAGTGATTGTATAATTTACATGAAGTCTAATACAATGTTGACACATAGTTTTTAGAGGTAGTAAAAATATCAATGTATATAATTATAAGACATGAAAATTAATATTTTTTGGATTTATTGTGGTTCAAAATTATTTTTATGGTTACTTTTAATGTATAATTTTTTAGAATTAGTTAATATTTTATTTACATACCAATCATGATTTCTCTAAATTTAATTGATTAAATAGTCCTTAAAATGATGTTAATTGTATTTTATGTTGATGAATATATCAATGAATGTTTTAGAAATAATTAAAATCATGATATATGGATGATAGAATGGATATGGTCTATAATTTCGTCAATTTATCATTTTTATGTGAATATTATCACTAAAATTAAATTTTAATACTTTAGAAATAAAATGTTTCTACCATGGAAAATGTAAAAATTTGTAAATAAAGTGTTTAAGCTAAAATAATTTGTTACCAAGGTTATATGAAAATTATCAGGTTTTATTTTGTTAAAAGAATTTTAACCAGAAAAAATATTAGATTTAATGTTTTTCTCACTTTTTCTACTTTGACATGAGAATTTATTTATTATATTTATATATTTTCTGTAATTATAATGGTTTCCATTTATTTTCTATAAATGGAAATGGTCCCTCATATATTATTCACACCATCCCGTGACATATATCTCAGCTAACCCATAACAATACATATCATAATCTTCATTGGATAAATTCTATATCTTAATTTCATATTAAATTAAAATATCTTCTATACATAAGGAGATATATGAAGGTTGTTCTTCAATGTGTTATAGGTTAGAAAATGTACCATGAAAGATGAGACTTTGGGTAAGGGTTTCTCATATAACATTAGTTTCTAAGATTAATAATCAATATTCAACATTTATTCATTTCTTGTGGTCTATATTATTCCGGTTTGAAATCATATAGCATGAAAATATTTATATTTATTTTTTTAAATGTTTTAATTTATGTTATATTTCTTATGGGGGATATGATTAAAATGTTACAAAATAAGTAATGGATTTATTTTAAAATCTCATATCATATTTTTAATGTGCAAAAAAAATTACCATTTAGTTAAATTTTAAATAATTTATCCTATGAAACCAATTTATTTTATTAACCATTTCGAGATCATGTCTTTTTTTTAATTAGTATCATTTTAATCTTTTTGGTACTTAAAATTATTGAATCCTTTTTTAAAATAATTTGATCTCAATATATTATTTTTTTTAAAAATATTTCTCTCATGCTTATTCTCTTTAAAATTATAGCATTTATTTCATACAATACTTGAAATGTGTTAGAAATCCCAGTTTATTTAAATAATAATGTTTTTTGAAATTCTTAAACAAGAATTTTTTTAAAGAAACCTTTTATGATCATGTTGATTTTGAATTTTAATAATTATTCAAAGGATTAATTTCAAACAACTTATAAGTAATGAATGTATTTTCTCATTATAATTATTTCTAGTTTATTAGAAGGTTTATTTTTTCTATTCATAATGTAAATGGAATTTATTTTCTCGACATTAAAGGAATATCTAGTTCGAATTTTATCTGAAGAAAATATGATTATTTAAAGTCTTAATGGTTCAAATGTTTACTATAATGTATATTATCTTTAATATCAATATACTTTAAGGATGTTTAAATATTAGTACATATATTAATATTTTTTCCATTAAATTTTATTCACCTAATGTCATATGCTGATGATGATTTAAGGATGAATCCATGAAACCCATTTTCTAACAATTAGTTAATTAATTTATGATTAAGTCATTATGATACATATTTCATTTTCTATGGTTATGATATTATGAAATTACATCACTCTAATTTTTATGGATTATTATACCACTAACATTTTAATATTTTTATGATGTTTTGGTACATTTATTGTTCAGGATCTTGTGATGGTTGGGTCCATTATATCCCTGTAATACATTGGTAAAAGATGAATTACTCTTGAGACAACAATATAATTCCTAAAACTAACTTAATACTCACAACATTATTAGTTTACTAAGTTACCTATTCCTATGTTTATAAGTGGGAATGGTTTCATATATATATGTTTATGTGTGGACTCGATTTTAGTTCCATATATTTATGTTATAACCTAATTTTATGTCTATTACATAAAGAATTCCGCTATTAATATATATATATATATATATATATGTTCACACTATTAAAATTATTTGTTTATTCAATATACCTATGATTATGATATGACCCCATGGATCATGAATGATTATTAATGATTCCACACTGTTATGACATTTTAATTTTATATAATACATCCTTATTAAATTACTAAAAATTAAATATATTTTCGTGATTGAGTATGAAATTATAATGTTATGATCGTTAACTTTATAACCCTCTCATTTTTTAAAAGGAAAATAATATTTTATAACATATCTCATATGAAACACCTAGTGCAAATAATAATTGATTATTTAAATATGACTATTTTAACATTTCCATTAAACTTTCATCCATGAGTATGATTAAATAAATTATGATATATATATATATATAAGTTCTAAATTTTTGATAAATTCTAATTAAATTATTATTCAATTTTTTGTAATGAATATTTGTTAATTGAAATATGTCTTCTTCAAATTTTTTTTTATTTTTTAAAAAATATTATAAATATTTTATATAAAACATAGAAAATGAATCTAGTAAAATGATATCATATTTTATATCAACTTATTTAAATTAACAGCGGTTTGAATTTTTTTTATTTTTCCAAAAATATATTTTTTCAGCCAACAGTGAATGATGTCATGTTTTTGTAAAAAAATCCTTTCATTTGATAAATTAATTAATTGAAAATTAAAATTACTATTTTATTTATTTTTAAAGAAACATAAATATTGATTAGTTAGAATAAATTTGACTAATAACATATTAATAATATTTATATCATATTTTAATATTATTTTATTTTTAGGATTAACAGTTTTTTCCATTAAACAGTTTTAAAATGCATATAGTTTATTCATTTAAATAAATGAAAAAAACCAATGATAAATAATCTAAATAAATATTTATTATATATGTATTTATGAATTTAAATTAATAGAATAATTATTACCTGTTATAAAGTTAATGTAAAATCATCTTTTCTATGATAAATGTATTTTTCAGAAAACTCCATTCCATCATGAAAGCGTGTTTTATATTCAATTAAATTAATTCAACTCAATGAATTTATTTTGATAAAAAATTTCACTATATTGAAGCATAATAATTACTATTAGGTAATAATATAAACATTATTTCTGAATAATATGAATAGTAAATGTAGTAATTATTAATTACCAAATTAAAAGGAAAATATGATAAATAAGGTTAAAAAAAATTTAAAAAACCTATAATCAATGTTAACCAAAAAGTATGAATATTTATAATTCATTTCCACAGTAACTTTGAGTATATTGATTCATTATTTTTTTTTACTTTATAAAATATTAATTAATTAGTTTGATGAAAATCGGGTTTTGATACAATAAAACAACAATGGTATTTTTTAGAAATATAAAATTAAAATCAAAATAGTAATTTTGATGGATTAATGTATTTTCGAAAAAAAATTATTAAATTTTTTTTATTAAATATAAATGTTTTTTCTTTTCAAATTCATATATAATTTTTTTTTGAAAATTATTAATGTAAAAAAACCCAAAATTTCTCCATGAATGGAATTTATTTTTTAAAAAAGTGAAAATCACAATATTAAAAAATAATTTTGAAGAAATAATTTTTTTAAATAAGATGATAAAAAATATACAATGGAGAAATATTAATAATTTTCAGAGATCCACGAATTTTCGGGTAATAATGAAATACAATATAAATATACGGAGTCAATTGTCACTTCATAATGACGCAAAAGTAACATAATAAAAACTATAAATGGTATCCACGACTAAATATCAATTTTCCATTTATAAAAATTTTATTTTATTTTTAATTGATTTGTTTTATAAATATCTTTTCAATCCTCCAAAACTTATGATATATTTTATAATTTTATAATCAAATATTTATGAGTATGACTCATATCCACATAAGCAAGGTTGTTATTTTAATAATATGTTCCCATGAACATATAAAATATTTAAATCAAAATAGAGTTTTTATAATCCAGTAGAAAAAAACATTGTAATGATTCTGGGTTGAGTTATTTTATTTTATAGAATATAAAACGTATGTTTGAGAAATCATATTGAAATCCACACTCATTTTGTTTATGAAACCACTAATTATCACATTAGACTTCACAAAATATCCTCAAAGCAAATCCAATCTATACAATTTCCTATATAGATTCTATAAAATGTTCCTCAACCTCTCAAAAATCTCCTCCAATGCTTTTGTAGTCACACACTCACATAGGAGACCTCCCTCTCCTTTTTTCATTTCAACCATGTTCATCATTTAATGCCTTTTTCCTAATTCCCAATGTTTGGATATTTTCTCCAAAATAACCATTACTATAAATTATATATATAAATTAGGATATATTACTTTAAATAAAAATAATACATACCAGGATCCTATATTCACACCTGTTATAATGCCGACATTTTGTAAGTGATTTCTCTATTCTTATTTATATTCAAGCACATATTTCATGGTATACACAAAAATTTATATTTATTTATCTTGATATATGTTATTACATATACAAATAATATTTAATACATGTAAAAATTATAATATACCCCTTTCACTCTCATTATCTATTCCCATGAACCTTTATATACACCCATTACCATGACAAAATTTACTAAGAGATATCTAACTTCTCATTTATATTCATTCCACTATTTAATGTTATTCCGCTTGATTCAATTTTTTATGGTGATATATTTTCTTTAATAACCCCATAATCTGAATTATATGTGTAAATGATGATATACCCCTATCAATCCCATTAATACCTCTAATGATCATTTTTGTACAGTTGTTTCCATGTAGATATTTAGTAAGGGATTCCCAACTTCCTTTAGTTATTCATGTTTCATTATTATATTATGAATTATATTTAAAAATAAATATGAGGTATATGTCTTTACATGTCCATGTTACTTCTTATTTGATGGAAAAATTATTATAAACCCTTTTCACCCTGAAAACCCATTTTTATGAATATTTACATGACACCATTATGATGTAGAAACTTTTCCATGATTTTCATGCCAAAAAATTGTGCTGTAAACACTATAACCATTTCTTATCAACGATGTTCACATTTATAAAAATATATATCATTTATATGGGACATGCATGTACTTATTACAAGATCTATGATTGGGGAATAAAATATGGAAGTAATTGAATCCATATTTTATGATCTATGTGTCACACATGAGCGAGAGGATGAAATGAATGTGTCGAGTCCATCGGAAAATATATAGAAAACTAATAAACCGATTGATGTTTTTTCCCATGAGACATCATGTTGTCATAGGATTTGAACAAGATTATTTTATGGGTATTTTTCCATCATCATGTCTTTGAGAAACGCCTTGTCTTGTGTTTTCTGATGTTGTGTTTTATATTGATTTCAAATTTCCATGTTATGATTTTTATTCCATTTCATGCATAAATATTAATTTTTTTATTACTAATGAATGATATACTTATTTAATAATATGTATTACCTTATTATAAACTTATTTTCTTACTTGAACTCTATTATGTATGTCCCTAGGTTATCTCAGGCTATTTTAGATGCCATGGAATATTTGGATCATGCTCATGATGTTTTCCATATGGTAGATGTATTTCTCCTTTTGATTTGTTATGTAATAAACCTAATTCCCAAATAAAATAAACTTCCTGATCATCCACGTTTTATTAATTGTAATATTATATAATATATCAAATATTAATGGTAAATAAAGATAAGGGTTGTTGTACACTCATACCCTTATGATAAAATATGATCATTGATTGATATCTCTTACATATACCCTTCTTGATCACCTGATATCACCCTTACTAATGTTACGTTTTTCTCTAGGTTATTAAAATTGGTTTTATATATGGTATTTCTAAGATTATTTATTTGATATAATAACATTATAGGATATTTTGAAGGTTTTTTTGGTAAATTTTTTATGTATCCATATACTCAATGACACTAAACCCATGAACTTTGGAATGGATCATACTAATATATAATGGAAAATTATCTAATAAAATTAAATATTTATGTTTTTAATTGTTAGTTTTACTTGGTTGATAACACAGAACGGTTTTTGTATGTTCTTAATTAATAAGGATGATAATTTAGTGTCATCACATAGGATGTTCCTTAGTATATGAGAATATACCATGTTATGATAATAAAATATGTATTATAATAATTAAAAATAAAAAAAAAATTGATATGTGAATGTAGATGTGGTTTTGGAACATATGCTCCTAAGGGAAAACCCAGTAATGTGATGAGTGGGCCTTAAATTGATCATTATAAATACAACATGAGTGTTCCTAGACAGAACACATATATATACACCGTCCTGGGATATTATTGGTAATTTAATGTTGTATTTAATAACCAACCTGATGAATTTAAACACCTAATTACCATGTATGAATGAAGAAAATCATCTGGTATCACATACTAAAGAGAATTTTTTGTGATATAGAAATCAAGTTAATGTATTTTATTAATTATATAATTTCTCAATATGATTATTGTTTCTTGCAATATGATTATAAGTATTAGTTAATGTTTGGATCCAGAAAGAATAATTTTGGTGATTAGTTTTTTTACCAAATGGAATGATTGTACCCATGAAGGACCAAATTACACATTATCTAAAATGGGTATCATTTTTTAATACTAATCAATTATAATATTATATGATAAAATATATCAATTTCGACGAGTTTCATAGAAGACCTCATAATTGAAAAATGATGTTTTATAAAGACCCTGAGGGAATTAATATTCTGATTTAAACAAATTGAGAATGTGGGAAGAAACTCATGGAGAAATGTCTCAAAGTAACTTGAAGATGGTTTGGTGTTTGAAATTGTGGTAATTCAGTACGTAATTTATTAGAAAAAATGTTATGTTTTTTATAGGGAAATTATGCTCATTATTATCTAAAATTTGTTGTCTAATGTCTAATATATTGCGAAGCTAAGAATTTTCCAATTAATTGTATAATGCTATGGGGTAACTATAACAAAAACTATGGTCCTATATTATGAAAATTATAATGTTGAATTACTGAAGAGTTAAGGGGTTTTAATTTAAAAATCATATTTAATATGTTTTATTTTCAAATATATTAATGTTATACGAGTCTTAAAACCACTATGGATTATTCTATATATGTATTTTCTTTAATTTTTATAAGGAATATGATGAATGGTATTGAAAACATAGTAATGTTATTTTCATGGTGAGCTGACTATTCCTTGAAAATATACAATGATTTATAAATAACATTTAATGTGTAACATGTGTAGGAATAATAATGTATTTTCCTGATAAATAAATGAATAATATCAATAAATAAATTTCTATTGTGTAGATGTTATTGAAAATTATCAATTCATTTTTTAGAAAGTATCATATGAAGATGTTTGTTTAATTTTTTGATTAATTTATTATATTTTATAGTATTTTATTTTATTTGATGAATAAAAATAGTGTTTTTTTTATCATATTATATTTCATTTAGGTTTTATATCAGCTTCTGTTATTATCACATTATAGGAGAATATATGTTCTTTGTAGTAAAATCAGGGGTATGTTACCTCATGATATAATTCATATTTTTTTTGAAAAACGTTAAAGTCCATAATAAAATAATATATATTGTAAAATATTTCCTATATTAGGTGATTGATTTTTTTTCATACATATTTTGAGGGAGTTTTAAGGCTACATATTTATGAGATAAATTATTTCAGAATCATGGTGTTAATATTTAATTTTCAGAGTCTAATGTATAATATTTATCTATATTTTATATCGTGTGATAACCATTTTAGTTTTCAAAAATATTTAGAGATATATGTAATTATTTTTCATCATTTTACTGATATTATTTTCTATTAAAATTAATTTTTAATGCTTCATGCATGGAAAATTCATCATGAATATTCATTTCCTTCAGTAATAGATGATGTAGAAATTGATCGAATCTCATCCAAAGGATGAAATTATATTTTTTAAATTGAAATAAATCATATAATTAAATTTTCTCATGTTCTATATCTTGCTAATAACATAACCCTTCCACATTAGAAGAAATGATCTTGAACTAAAAATTATCTTTATTTTTCATTCAATTATGATGAATGGATAGTCATTCAACCCCTCTCTATTTTATTGTTTTTATGTTTATAACATTATTTTGACATTGCTCTCTTGAACTATCTATTAGTACATGGATTTTATTTTTCGACTCGATGTCTATATTTTATAACCCTTTAAATTTTACCATTTTCTAAGCCACCATTTGTGTTATATTTTATGTATTATTTAGGTTACCCACCCACTTTTTTCAATGTGTGTGTTATTATTCATATGTGTGATGGAATTTTTAAAATGTGATTTTAAAATATTGAACATTTGATGTTCAAGATAATTTTTTAGGAAAATGTTTAGTTAAGTGAGAAGAATATAACATTCCAAAAAATGTAGCTGAAATGAAAATTAATCTTGAATGTTTTAATAGAACACAACACCACACATTAAGTGAATTTTGGTCCACAATGAAAATATTTATATTGAAATTTGACCAATATAGCCAAGCCATTGAATTATAATGTATGAATATGAAAAAAATATTGTGAAATATATTTATAATGGCCAAAATCAGTAAAAAAGTATTTATTAATGTTTTTTAAATAAACCATAAGTATTCATTAAACTCATTTCATACATTAAGAATACTTTTTCAAAAAAATTATTTTTAATTTATTTGAAAAAATATTATAAATAATTTATTCATATTTTTTATTTTCTATATATATTTTTTAAAAATAACTTTTGATTATTAATATAGGTTGAAATTTTGGGATTTTTCTAGGAAGCCTGATTTTTGTGAATGGTGAATATTTATAAATTTATTGAAAATTTCCATATAATTTCTTGTATTTATATGTCAAATTTTTCATCAAATTGGACCCATATTTTAAGTTGTTCATTTTTACAATGTATAATCAATTTATTTCCATTTTAATTGAAACTATTCTTCATTTTTATGTAAAATAAGTTATATAAAATTTAAATTTTCAAAAAAATATTTTTCCATTAGGTTTTCGAGTGTATTTTTAATGTAATTTGAGATAATTATAGAAATTTGATTTTATAAAATTGGTCCCATTTTTAGTATTTTAATTCCTACTGTTTTAAGTAGGTCATCATTAATATCTGTTTTACAAATATTAATGATGGTACATATTTTTCACTATGTTATAGAGTCAAAGGAAGAACATGGTTATAATATTGAGAAATGGAATTAAATTCCTAGATAAACATTACAATAATTCCTTTTATGAATATAATTTAATAAAACATACAAAATACAATAAAATATTTAATTTTAGTTCCATTATTCATTGAAAAATATTTTTTTATATGTTAAGAAACTAACAATTACAAATTGTAACTATCTTGCTTTTAATTTCATATATATAGTCACATTTAAATAATAAGATGATATTAGTGAATTTAAAAGAATAATTTCTTAAATAATTATTTCCTTTTTATTATTGTTTTTTTCATTAGAGACGTTATAATTACATTAAATACAATAAAAATTTTGAAATAACGATTTTGAAATCTGTGAAAAAAATTTATTAATAATTTTGAAGACATAATAAGTAATATTTTCTAATGAAATTTGTAAGAACATGATTTTTATAATCAATTATAATATATTATTGGTCCATACTGTTTATATATTCAAATTAAATACTAATATATATTTATTTAACATCATAATTTTTTAATAGTTGTTAATATAACATTTATGGTATTTCATGTAAAATCATTTATTAGTAATTGTTTTAATATTCATAAAAATATTTACGTTGGATAATGGTGAGGGGATATGGTCAATAATTTTATCAAGTAATCAATTTTATTGAATATATACCTTATATATAAATTTATAATTCTTATGAAAATATATTCAACCATTATTATTAATATTTGGTAAAAAAGGGGTTAATTGAAAAGATTATGCTTAAAATATTACATAAATCTATCTATATTGAATTTAATGAAGGTATTTCCAAAGTAAAACATGTTAGATTATATATTTTTGATAGAGTATCCCACATTCACTTGAATAATATATTTTTATATTTAAATACCATTGGTAATTTATTAGTTTCGTAACACAAAAATCCCAAATACAATGTCATTCTACAATTACATCAGCATACGATACTAGAAAATCATACCCCGAAGGACTGAACAATTTTGTAGTGTAGGTAAACTAGATAGAAACTTCTGTTTTTCTTACAAATGAAAAAACTAATTAGAAATTAATTATAATTATTTTCAAGGATAGTAACTTTGTTCAATTTATCATATCCTTACATATATATCTTAGTATATTTTAAGGAATCCAAGGGATTAGAATCAAAATATGGGTGAGCTCAAATTATCTGTAAGGATAAGGTACAGTGGAATCAAAAATAGATCACTGAACATTATATATATGGAATGATAATGAATAAACACAGATAACATATAATCAATAAAATATTAAGGACAATAATAAAAAAAATATCTTTAGGTAAATAACTGTAAATAAATCCATTTAAAAAATCTATTGAGAATAAAATGAAACCATAGAAAATTTCACATAGAAAAATATCACAGAAAATAAATAAATAAATATAAATGATAGAAGTTCATAAATATTTCAAATTATTTATAGGAACATGAAAACCAACACCATCCTGACCTTTTATAGGATGGTTTAAATATATTGGTAGAAACCTGTCTATTCTTTTTTGAAATAATCTCAAAGGATTTTTTTTCGGGGCAATTATTTCCCATTAGACTACCGATGCATCGAGGGATAACATTAAAGTGTCCCCTTCCTTTAGGGATTTCATTAACTAATCCCCAACACATATGTCTTACATTAAATGGACCCAAAAACACATATTTCTTGTCCAATGAACTCATAATATAGTGAATTAATCTATTTAGTTAATGAACAATGTACCTTGTCCAAATTCTGTGTTGATTAATCGAAGAACATTTTTCTATATTTCCCTAGAAAATCAAATAATGTTCAAAGTAAACACATTATCGAAAAATAATTTAAGGTTTATGAAATAAATTTATCCATGGTAATGGATACAAAAAATCTGGGGAAATTCAATGTTTTTTGAGCATAGGAAATTGAATATTTAAATGTCCTAAAAGTAATCAATTTAGTGAATGATAATATTCTCTGTGTAAAAGAAATCATAATCTATCCAAAGGAATAATAAGAATGATATCAAGAAAACATATCTCTATTGTGTTAATAATTTATAATTGTTACCATTAATAAATGAAAATTCTAGAAAATACCTTTTAAAAACAATCTTGATGAAAATATACTTTTCATTATGAATAACATTTTCAAAATATTTTTCTTCAAATATAACTGTCTGAAACACTTTATTCATAAAATATTCTTTGAATCCTAAATGTGAATCATTAATGTTATTATTGTGGGTAATTACCTACTTTTCAAACAAAGTAAAAAAACAAACCTTTTGTAGGGGAAAAGGCTTGAAAAAATCTTTATTGAAAAAGGGATAAGAATATTCCAGTAAAAAATTTGTAGAATAAAAAACATTAAAATTTTATTAATAAATAATTATATAAGGGTTAACAAAAATTTTAATTGTTTTTAATGAAAAATGAATTTTTAAAGAAAAATGGTTCTCTGACTAAAGAGAGAAATGATGTCAGGTATTCATAAATATATTTTCTAAGACATTTGATGTACGAAAGAGTTAAAATTGGTACTACTATAATGACACTTCATTAATAACAATATAATAATAAAATTAATGGATTCATTAAATAATAATTCAATAATTTCCCCTTATATGAATTGAAGTGTAAACAATCCCAAATGAATTTTGCTTGGTTAGTAAACTATTGAAAATATTGTAACATTGATATGAAAATAAATCAAAAAATAGATTATCTGATTAACATTTAAATCCACATAATAAATTTTAATTACAATAATTTATTTTAAAAATAAATTTCACACATACTTTATAATATTAACTACTATGAGGATTTAATATATCCCAATCAAAAGGAATCAAGTTATGAAAATTTTAAACCTTGTAAAAACATTTAACTCAAATAACCATATATGAAATAATTCAAATTAAATCTAATAATATAATTATAATTAAACAATTAATTATATAGTATTTTAAAATGGGAAAATTATACAACACAAAAAATTAGAAATTGGTGAATATGGTGTTTCTCTCGTAGATGTAAAAAGTTAGATGAAAATCCATTACATTATGTATTATTTTTATGTTAACATATTTTAAACTTCTATTAAGTCATTAAAAGAATGTTATTAACTTATAAAATAAAAATACATATACATATTTAATATCATATATTATCCTCTAACATTATCTTATTACATGTTTGTTAATAATCATTCATTATTTAAACTATTTCATGTGTTAATGGTCTATTTTTTGATTGAATTTCCTCTTATTACTTATGGATCCTTTTACATAGATAATTATTTAATCATATATTTAATTTAAACATGATTTAATTATCATATATATTAATTATATATGTGTTTATAACATTCCATTAAATTTTTATATAAGAAATGAAATGAACTATTCATGGAGACGGTAAGCGGTACTTACTCATGGACACTTCTTTCATTTCCTTTCCATATTAAATGAATAAAAAGTAAATAATATACATAAATATTATAGTTAAATTAAAATATATATTTCATATATGAAAAATATGATCATTAAAACCACCCTTTATAGGTTCAATGTACAGTTTGGATGAATCACTTCACATTGAGGAGGTGGTAGTCCATAAATCCACAAAAATGTTTTTATATTTATAGAAAATGGAATGAATATTGGTTTGTGTTATATAAAAATTTTGGAATAATAAATTCATTATATATATCATATATATCATATATAATCATTTTTTCCATAATAATTCCCACCATGAGAGGTGATAATGTAAGAATGACAAACCATCATTTTACGAGGTGGTAGTCCACCGTATATATGAATGGTATGTTAATTACTCATTGGATAGAGGTTGGAATAATTGTTGGTATGACCCTTAATATCACAAATATTATTATATTTATTAGTCCTATGATATTATGTAATCATGCAATAAAAATATTTTGTTATATGGATAATAAATATAAAACAAAATAATGAGAGGAAGTATGTTACCTCTTATTCAGTTAACTCCATTTTGATTACAACAAATGGATTACATGGATTCATTTATGACTAAAATTATGAATATAGTATGAAGGGATACTATTTATAGAAATTATTTTAGTATATTTAGAAATATCCAATTTGCTTTTGAGGTGTGAATACGTATGTGGGAAAGGTTTTTTATAGTAGAGGAGGACTATTATTCTATTAAATAGAAAAATGACAACACTATTGAGTGGTATCACTTATAACATGTGCCTACAATAATGGTCTATATCCTATAAACTATATTATATGGTGAAAAAAGTTCCATAAAATATCATTTGGAAAAAATTCAAGGTTATTTGGGCATTAGGATAAAGGTTTATTCCCTTATCAAACTTATTTTTATTTTAATATAGTAATTACTTTTAATCACTTTTACTACTATTTTTCCTTATTTTTTTAAATTATAATAAATAATGAAATATTATAATTAAAAATATAGAATAAATTTTCCTAATTTTCAATCATATAAGTGGATACATATAATTTTAATATAATCATGTAGATGGGATAACAGGGTAGGTTTAATTAATGTTAAATCGTTTGAGATATGCTTTTATCAAATTTCAAGGAAAAATTGATTCAAATGAATAAAATGGGTAAATGTTTTCATAATTTATATATTGTTATGTTAAAAATAATTTATAATATAATTTAACCTTATAAGTACATTAGATGAAAAAGATGTTTAGAAATAAAATTCAGTCTTTTTCATTATTCATCATAAAAAATTCTCATAAAAATTCAAAAAAATTATCATAATGTAATTTTTTATGTTTATATTTCACAAATTATTTTTATTCTATGGTATTAAAATTACTAATGTTATGAAAAATTGATTTATAATAGGTTCTCTATTAAATGGATGTAAAATTGACTATAAAAAAATATTGGTTTTTTTGTGTAATATTTTCGTTTCTTATATCATATGACTATAAAATATATTGGATGAATATAAAAAATATGATTGCATATATGATATATATATTCTAAAATGTTATTTAAAACAATTCATAACCTCCAATTTTATGGCTCGGTTATTTGTTATTATATTAAATAAGATTATTTTAATAATTATTTGTTATCTACTGAAACATGGTCTTGCATGTAACGCAAAACATTGAAGAAACTCATGATTACATGAGATTCAATCTAACGTATTACCATGTTCATTTCAAGATATATTATAGATTTATTTTATTTACAATTGTTAATATGTTGTAATGTAATGGTATATTATATTTTTGTATCTGATTTGTGTTATGTGTAACACATTATATCAAATACAACTTTCTTACATTAGAATTTCAAGGAGCTACAAATTCCCAGGCAATCAATGCCTTTACTATAAACGGAAACAACATATCCGCAATCCTTTTCAAATACTCTGTCCACATGGCTTATAAAGCCCCTCCAAAAAACATCATAACATTAGTATCTACATTATGGAGGTTTTATTTTTATTAAAATACCATATCTATGGACATTATAGGGAGACAAAATGGATCTTATTTAGGAAGGATGATATTTAAATTTGTGTATATATATGAAATATTCGAGGTTACAGATTATGATCACTCCTCTATTTTAGAGAGACATATTCAATATTAACTACTTTTACCTTTTTATTATATATATAGTACACATTTGTAAGGATATATCTTGATTCTATTAAAGTTAATCATTTTTAATGTTTCATATGAAGAAATGTGTCTCATTGTTGTCATGATTATGGGTTACAATGGATGTAAAGGATTAATGTTACAATCACATTATATTTTAGGGTTTTATTGCTAAATTTATATTGAGGGAAACAATATGAATCATAAATACAATGTAAATTGTTTTATCCATTATTTATTACTATTATTTTAATGTTTACAACAATTTGCTTCTATTTCATGATTAAAATGATCAAGAAAATGTTTTCAAATAAAATCTGACCTCATTTATTTTTTGGTTGACAAACTTTTCATTAATGTCCCTTTCGTTCAAAATTATTTTAGGGATGGTTTTACAAATACTTGAAATGTTTTAACAAATTCAGTTTCCTTTAATTTTACATTATATATAATGTTATAAATTGAATATTTCAATATAAATATTGTCTAATGATGAATTTTTGGTCTTTTAACGAAAATGTTAAATGATTGACTTCAATTAATATAGATGACATGAAAATGTATTTCTCTTATCCTGATCATTCCATTATTTTGTGTTTCTATTAAAATATTCCATATTCATTTTAAAAAAAAGTAATTCACCCATATTTATGAATATATTTTAGATTTTCTATCAAAATAAATACTTATATTCTTATGTTATTAATGAAATCTTCTAATATCATGTTAAATGTATTTTTCATTTATGTCAACATCATTTAGTGATTTATATATGATCATATGATACCATTCTATTTATTTTTCTGTACATTTTATAATGATGATGATTAGAGGATGATTATATGAAACACATTTCATCCCAATGTGGTAATTTGTTTGTGTTGAAATATTTTGAAACCCAATATTTTTCCATGTTTTTTGTTATGATATAATGAATTATGTGTTATTAATTGGGTTTATGATGTGATGAATTGATGAATTTCTTTTTATAATAATGTGGGAAAATTAGTTATTGTGGTTATTTAATAGGTTCTTCCAATATAGACCTCTATTTCATTAGTTAATGGTAAATAACTCAATATTTGAAAATATTATATGGGATCTTGATTAATTGTAATATGAAATTACCATAGACCTATTTTAATGCATATAAGTATATTTTTAGGCCTGGTTTCATATCCATACATTTATTTGTGGGAAAATTTTAATACTAATAATTGAATTGAAAAAAATTATTTCATGTCCTTAACTTAAAGAGTGAACCTATTACTATTTATACATGTTAACATTATTATATGTTTATTTTTATAAAATATTATTATTATAAATTATCTCATATATTATTATTTAATATTGACAATTCTCCCCAATTATGACTGGTTACTTTTTTATTATAATTATTTATTATTGGACTCCGGATTAACGATATTTACATGATTGAGTATAATTTTCTTATTCTATTATCATGCACTCATACACTTGTTCTCATGTATAATCATTGATTTATATCTCCTATATTAACATTTAAATGACATAAAATCTCTTTCAATATTTTTTTCCATTTTCCCAAGGTTCTGATCAAATTTTTATGTGGGATATATCTTAAATTATTTTTATGATTGATAAACTTTTTCGGAGATAGTAATCATTTTTAATAATCATGACGTTTATGTATCCTGGTTTCCAAATAATCTAAACCTATAAAATTATTCCATTGATAATAATGATATATAAAGAATATTTAACTAAAAATGTTTTAAATTTTTAACTGAAATGCTTCGGTTTCTTCAAGATGGTTCCCCTCCTCAATAATAAACCTAAAAACATAGAAATAATTACTCACAATGTGAATCCTGTGAATCTAATACATAATAGTTGCCCAACCAAACTTCATTAATCTTACTTCTTCATTAACATCAATACCCTCCAAAATTTCTCTAACAACATTCAAAAAAATAATCATAGGATGTTAAAAATATTAGAATCTCATTATAAGTCATGAATCAAAGAAAAAACATTTCACATCCAAAAAACATTAATTACTTATTAATTTCATAACCATCCTAGAAATGAGTTACTATAATATCCCCACTAGTTAACTTCTAAACCATTGGTATTTTCATCAACTATAAAATTAATTATATGATCCCATGTTGTCTAGAATTCAGGATCAACACACAGTGATCTAGTCTGAAATGCCGAATCAGCTTCCATTGAACAACTATAACCAAGAAAAATATTAAAAAAACTAGTCCACTGATCATAATTGACATAGAAACACCAGTATGGTTCATGAACATTCCCATAAAACAAAATATATAATGTTTCAATTAAAAAATAATCATCCCAATTCTCGTGCTCCACACTACATGATTAAACTCAGAATGGTGGATCTTGATTGACGTTTCTGCACACCAAAAAAATCATACTAAAATGTTTTATTGATCGGATGAGGGAGACACATCGTGTGGTTTATATATAATAATATATATATATATATACTAATTTAAAAATAATCAATAATTCTTCAATTTGATTCCAAGATGAATTAGACGAGTCTCTAATGCCCATGCATATGGAGAAAACAGTCTAATATTCCTAAAATGTTATTAATACAATGATTGGAATACCCCTATTATTCCATATAGTCGATAGATTTGGGAAGAGCTCTCTTATTGAAAACGAAAAAACAGTAAAACAAGGAGTTGGAAGGGGACATACAAGCATCATGCCATCATGACATCAATCTAGAGAACATCATAATTCATAATAATACTGATAAGAATCCTCATAATCATCATACCAGTCCGAGTCAACTATGGGACCATGAGACCTGGTGACAATAGTCGGCTTGAGATAGGAATGGTCATTCCATTGTCTCGCTTTCCTTGGAGGAACATGTTAGAAACATTCATCATCCACAATAGTAGCTTTCACTTTCGATAATACCTGACTATATGATGATTTTTTGGGGAATCATCCTTGATATCATCCCACCTTCCATGGATCCCCTCGGTTTTCCTTAATTTATTGATTTCCTCTCGAATCCTTGAAATGTTCCTATCTTCTAGATTTTAGTTCCCTTCAATTTCCTGATCAAATTTTTGCTCCGAAGACGCAATTCTGCCCTCATCAATTTGGATCTCCGGGGCCATCCCCCATGACGTATGAGTCTCCTCTGTCTACTCCTTATTCACCCCATCTATAATCTGCACATTACCTTTGTCAAGAGTGGGATGTGTATCTGAATCCACCTTATTCTGTGTTGACTTCATCCTCAATTTCTTTCTACAAGAAGTTTCAGGATGCCCTATGGAGGATGAAAATGAGCAAACCAAATACTTGTGACAATTATCCTTGACATGACCTATCATTTGGAACTCTGAACAAAAGTCTGGAAGTAGTTCACATTCCACTTTTAATGGAATATTATCATCCAATGCTGAAAAAAAACATTATAGATCAATCTAGTGCTCATGTCAACCTCGACCAAAACCCTAGGATAATGACTAAATATGACATTCTCAGTATTCCTATCCATCTTGATCGGGATCCCCACACAAGATGCAATATCAAACAAGATTTTAAGATGCCACAAAATCCAATTACGGCCAATAATCTTGATCTAAACTTGGGCATTATTATTTCTTATAGTGAAAGGATTAAATCAAAAATCCAACTCTTGAAAGCATAGCATACAAGAATTTATGGCGATTGATCCAATCCCCCATGCCCTTCGCTTTAGATCTTCTGAAGGAAAAGTGATATGAAAAAACCCCCGACCCAAGGGAATACATCTCTAGCTAGAAAAAACACATATAGAGGTCATCTTTAGAACTAAATGAAAAAGTTTCCAAGGCTTTCCTCCTACGGGAGGAACATGCCTAGGGATTATGGAGTGTTTAAAAATTCTGAATCTGTCAAGAATCGCCTCTCTACTAGAAATCACACGTGTAGTGTCACCTTTCTTGACCATTCGCTCTGAGGCAGAATCCTTAACGTGAGAAAAGTGTCTTTTTATCATATCAGATTTCTTAGCCCCCTTAGATGGGCACTAAACAACAACACCATCTTTCCCAGCCTCCACCAATGAAGACCTCATACTGCCCATACCTGCAACTGCAGGAGTCACATCTACTGGCATATGTCTACAGACATGGTCCATTCTGGTGGGATTTACCTCAGACAAAAAATGGGTCTTGTGCACACCATTCGGGCTTCCAGCACCAGGCACAACTGCCATACTCGCATCGCCAATCATTACATTAGCCTTTCCACCCTGGCCATTCGCAATGACCATCACCCCCCCCCCCCCCGTAGCACGAGACACTACCGGCATGCCGCTTTCACCATCTACGACGTCCACCACCACCCTCGGGACATAATATGTCACCGCCATCACGCCTCGCGTACCATATGCACCGTTGACAACTTCCGAAGTCACGCCATCAGCTGCATCAGTTACTACCACCGTGGCTCTGCACGCACCCAGGCTCCCGCCGCTCGCACCACTCGTCGCAGCAGAAAATCAATAACATTCAAACCAACCCTGAGGAAGGATATCAGCACCTGACGGTGGAATCTCCACACCCAAAAACCCTAGATGAGTCGAGATTTAGAGAGAGAAAGTCCCTCTTCTCACATCCCGCCTCCATACCATTCCATATATGACATTCCCCAAATGATGGTTCTAAATACCCCAAATTCCCAATAATTTTAATCCAGAATGTAACATCAACAGTGTTTTTTCATATGATTCACCCTCGAATCATGTGATGAAGTAGGTTCACCACATGAAACATATCATAAATCATAGGTTCACCCCCTAAATCACATGATAAATCTGGATCACTCCCTATACCATTACATGAAGTAGAAATAACCCCAGGAATCAAGTGAAAAACCATGATTCATCCCTGAACCACGTTATGAATTATTTGTCACCCAAAAACCACCCCATTGAATCATTTTCAAATTTTCTTAATGATAATTCAAATGAAAAGATTCATTAAATACCTCATCAGATTCAAAAAATAGGTATTTACATTGGATCAGATAAATCATATTTATATGTAATTATAATTAATGATCATCCTAAAAAATTTAATGTCTCCAATGAAATTTCCAATGAACAGTATATCATGAGGGTCATGACACAATTCATTATGGTATATTCATTACATTTCACTGTGAATAAATTTGATCATCATTCTTATACTCTTTTTAAACCAGTAATAATAATCATTTCATGCTTCAGGTCAATGTGAACTCCTTTTTATTTATAAAAAAACTATTTCTTATCAAAATTATAGTCACACACTTGAATAGAAAATGATAATATCCTCGCCACATTGATTAAAATATAACCCACCATGACCTCTAACTCAACATGTTCCAAAAAAAATTCATGGTTATACCCATGATCTATTCCCTTCAATAAATTAAAATTTATTAAAGATAAACACATAAATAGATTAGTCTACAGCAATTGATACATTTATAGTTTATCCACAACCATAGTGGGATTTTATTCATATTAATCAACACACGTGAAACCAATCCTATATAAAAAGAATAGATGTAATCAGTGGTATACTCACATATGATAGATCACTTATCTATAAAAATAGAACAACCAATAAGTGTTGATATCCTGATTAATATGAATCAATTTTAATGGGAACACACTCTAGTAATAAAAATACATATAATCCAACACATGGAAAATAAGACTCACAACATTGAACCTTGGCTAAAAGTCTTACAATGTTTACCATTGTCACTATATGGATATCTCATTAAGATAGAATCACTATCAATGATTTAATTCAAAATAGTGCACCTCTCATAAAATAAGGTATATACAATGATTTCCCACCACTCAGATGATTTAATTTAACCACAAGTGTATATACATTCTCTATCTAAGACTCTAGAAATTTTTTTAATATCTAAAAAAATCATTAACTAAATTTCTCCATCCCTTAATAATGATTCCTCGATACAAACTCATTTTTAGTAAGGGTTCATTCCTCCGGAAAATTCATGATATAATAATGAGAACACCATATATATCTTCATTTTGCATGCACTTTTACCAAGTTAGGGAACCAAAATTTTCCTTCCTCATACAGAATATCTATGGAATCACCACTCCTACATCTTAAAATTGGTTTCAACTCACATGAACTGTCTTATAACCTAAATGATTTACACGTGTCTCTCATCTATAAGGTACTCAAAAGATAGGGATAACCCTCACTATGGTCACCCTTCTATATATAATCTCATCCATATCTCCCAAGTCGCCTATATTTGGATATTTTCCCCAAAAAATAGTAGATATCATCTCTAATTTAGGTTATATCTCACATTATTCCCAACACACATAAAACATGTCTATGATCTCATATTCAGAGTCATGTGGAAACAATTATCCAAAACTACATGGTATATGGTCCACATGTTCATATTTAGCAGAACATGACATATCAAAGAAAAATAGGGAATTTTTTGACACTAGGAATATACATATTGTAGTACCTCCTCATGAATCCATATTCGTAGGCAAACCCTTATTGATCCTCAACCCATGAGAGTCACCACCTCTATGATTTCGTACCATATGTCAATACATATATATAACATCATCACTTATCCATGATATGTCTCAAACATACCATTATTTTAGAGTTCAATTTGGGATAATTAAATCACCATTATATATAGGAACTCCCTGATTATATTGTTACTTGAACCCTAAATAGCAGAACCTTTGTTTCCCATTATGCATAACAAGGATTTTCATAGGGAATGATATTATAGTACTGAACAACTAAGTGTAAATATACATCCCATACCCTAATGTTAATCATATTAGATATCATTGATCATTAACCACATATCAACATGTCCAATAGTCAAAACAAAAGTATATTATTATTCAATTTAGTACAGTTGCATTAAATGTTTTACAAAAAACACCATATATGTTTTTATTGAAGAAAAAATCTAATGTAGCCTATCCTTAGTGTAATAGAAATGAAAACCATCAGGAACATATCATGTGAATCCTATACTCCCAATATGATTCATAATTATAGTATTGTGAATATTTTCTAAGAGAAATATTAAACAATTAGCCATCATTAGATGTTACAAGATCCAAAATTACAATAATCCAAATTTCCAAAATCATAAAACACATTCATATTATACAAGGTCAAATATAAGTCAACCATAAAATAGAATTACATGTACAAGAGTATCATGAACATGAAACCTATACATCTTATCGTGTATGGTGTGCCTGTCCCACACATCCAATTTCTATCAAATGTTCAAACACATTCATATGTCACACAACTACCATCTATGTAACACCCCAGGTAAATAAAGAATATGACATTTTTATATTAATCCATTTTTTTGAATCAAATATTAATATTACTTTAATGGGAACTCTATACTCGATGGAGTACCCAATACGCGACAACGAGTTCCTTTGAAATCTTACGTTGCACTCTAATAATAAAATAATATTATTTAAAATGGTAGTTAACGCCTAGCCACTGTAATGGCGGGAAAGAACGGAACTAAAAAAATTATTATGTATGTTTGTCAAATATTTTTACTTTTTACAATAAATTTTAGTGGATTAAAAATGAGAATGAATCCAATTTTAAGCGTAAACATTCTAATATTCTTTAAAAGGTCGATTAACCGCCTTTTGATGGTGATCATCTTTTAAATCCACTTTTTGACAATTTTATATGTTATATTTGACAAAATAAAATTATTATTTAGAATTGAGACATCAAAATTTACTTTGTATAAATTTTTGGTATTTTTCTGAAAAAGATCAATTTTTAATGAATAGTGGCATATGTTGTATTTTAATTCAAAACCTCTTTTTATTATAATTTATTTATATGACTAGATTATCTTTTGAATTGTTTTTAAAGTGAAATTATAATATATTTTTACCATTTTATCCAATTTTGGTCATTGAAATTAATTTCACTTTGAAATCGGACTTAAACTAGTGTCAATCTTTTGATACTTATTGTTTCATAAAAACACGCTATTTGCTCTGTCAGGAAGAATTAATTATTAAATTAATTAATGAAACGTAAATGTTTTGAATTTTGTAAAATAGAATTCATTTTTGAATTCATAATATCAAATATATCATAGGGTGATGTTTTGGTAATTTTCGGAAAAACGTCAATTTTTTATGAATAGTGAAACCACTAAGTGGTACATATAAAAACTGATTTTCCGTTTAAATGAAATTTTGCCACCTTTGTGTTTTGAATTTAAAAAATCTGACATACATGGTTGTCATTAAAAAGTAAAATGTGGTTCAATGGAATTAAAATATTTTTTTGGTGAATAGTAACTTTTATGTTTTTAATCGCGATTTGAGGTAATTAGTGTAGTTTAAGGTACAAATAATGTTTTAATAATATGAAATGACCCAAACACATGTCCTAAACTCATTGGACGAGTCATGGACGACCAAGACAATCCATGGGTTAACTTGGGGACCCCATGGAGCCACTTTTGTTGGAAAATGACACAAATACCTTTTTATTTAATGTTAAAATTAAAATGACACAAAGATGAGTTGTTTTACTAAAAAAAATTTTAAATGGGGTTATACAAGTAAGATTTTTGACTCTAAATAGTCATTGTAAAGATACAAATATTTCCTACATCATAGTATTTTTTTTTAAATTTTTAGACATTAAATAAATTAAATTATTTATGACATAATGATGATGCAGCGATTACCTCATTATTTAACGATTTAAATAAAATGAAAAGATAATGTAAAAAATAAAACCTACACTTGTCAAAAACCTATTTGATTGGTATATTTAGAACCCTTATCACCTTATCCTCGAATTATATCAATGTGGGAGCTTTTAAATCCGAAACTCATTTTCAAATAAAGTAACATTTCTTTACTTTCCAAGAGTGCCCCTCCTCTCCTCTTATAAAAGGCCCCCACCTCTACCTCCTTACCCACACTTCAAAAGCTTTTGGATCGGAAAAACCCTGATCATTTTTCCTCTCCACATCCCTCTATTACTTTTAGAAGCCTCACTTTTGGCATAAGGCTTCCCATGGAAGCCATTGAGCTCAAATCAAAAAGAGTTACCCTATTTTAAGGTAATGTCTTCAGTTGTGTTCTTTTGTTTTATTTTGCTTCTCCAACCCCCTAAACAATTTTTATTCATTTATTTTGTAACAACTAAAGTATATTAAATATACTATAATGTTGTTATAAGATTTATTAGAGCTACACTTACACACACCCACATCAAATGGTTAAAGAACATACTGTTTCTGTGGATGGCGAATTTCTGCCTCACGAAACGATGATTGTTCAACACTCATATAACACCTTAAAAGGTGGCCATTATGATGTCAATATACTTATATATGATATATAATATGTTTATTTTTTACTTAATCTTCTGTATTTTTCTTTTTTGGCATACCTTTATTGTTTCCATTGTGGGTAAACACGATAATTTCATTTTAGGAAGTGCGGACTACCACCCCCTCAAAGTGATTTGATTCGTTAATGCCATATGTGGGATGTATAAAGAATGGATTTAAAGTTATTATATATGATTTATGTTACATATAAATGATGAATATAATTCTGGAATTAAAATATACATACCTCTCATTTAGTTTTAATTCCATTAATATGACAGAAATGAAAGTAGCGTTAATGCGTACATATGGCTTACCGTCTCCATGAATGGTGCATTTTATTTCTTACCTCTAAATGATTATTTAATATTATAAATACATGTATATTGTGGATATATATGATATATATGATATCCAAATCATGAATATAATTCTGGATATAATGAACCTTTGAACACACGAACAACATGTAATTATAAGAAGTCCACTTTTGTCTTAAGAACCAAATATCGAAAAAACAAACATTATTAACTTAAATGATAACATAATGGTTATAACATGTAAATAAGTGATATAAAAGGATTAATGAACTTAAAAAAGGTTATTAATCAAGTAGAAATTAACTCAAGTTTATTATTCAGGACGTTAAAGAATGATCGAGTCAAGTTGGACCCGAGGTAAGGGATCCTACTCCTCTCTTTCTTTTTAAGTACACTCTTTTATGTCATTCCTTTTAAAGCTCATATTTCTTGTTATTGAGATGTTATTTTAAATTAAACTTACTATAATTTTTATGTTCATGTGATGAGAGACCATATTATCTCTCATCAATCCATTTTGGAAGTTTTGAGTGGCACCGTTAGGCTGCCAGATTTTCGTAAGAGATCTAACCTCTCTCTTTATTTTTAAGTACTCTCCTTTATGTCACTTCTTTTAAGCTCATCTTTGTTATGTTGGGGGATTTTATTTTATATTCCTCTTTCTGTAAACTTTATTTTAATATGATGAGAGACCCTATTTGATCCCATAAATCCATTTTTTTATGTTTTAAGTGGCGCTGTTAGGATGCCGAGTTTTCGTAAGGGATTTTTCATCTCACTTTTATTCCCATGGGATTTATGCTTCATTTGCCACAATTTCCTTTGAGTGGTGTATGTACTGCCCATTATTTTACTCATTGTTTAATATAATTTCATTTAAGAGTATTTATATCAATGTTGTATTTTCCTTCTTTCATGGGGCGTATGTTTCGAAAGATACCCATGGCGGCAAGGGAACCCTTCACCCTCCACTTTTTAAAAGAATTCATTTGTTATGTATTTTAATTCACATACTATTATGTTGGGATATGTTCTTCTATATCCTTATTGATTTAAATTTTATGTCCATGTGATGAGATACCCTTTTTATCTCTAATCAACTATTTTTCTGAATTTTTAAGTGACGCCATTAGGCAGTCAAATTTTTGCAAGGGAACATCATAACCCAATTTTGATTCTTTGGGATAAACTTGAACTCCTTGAATATGTCGTTCTATGAATATGTGTGAATTTCCTCTGATTGTTTTTCACTTAATATCCACTTATGTTTGGTGTATTTATTTGTCACACATAATTATGTAATTGATTTATCCTTAATCCAAGGATATCGTCTTTGCATGGGACTTCGTCTCAATCCCCATTCATTGAGACATATTTTGTTTTATACACAACCTACTTTTATACTATGTATAAACCCCTTTGACTTTTACGTTTATCGAAAATGAATATTTTTATACGAAGAGTTTTACTAAACGACAAAAGGGAATGTTTTTGTCTTACGTACGCGGCGACAACGACTTCTCCACCGCCGTGACCATTATTTGAGTTTCGACTTCCTCTACAAGCCATACTTTTTTTAACGAAAAATAAATACCATGTTTTACTTTTCTTTTATTTTGGTATTGAAAATTCTTTTCATAATTTTTTTATATCAATGTGTTGTATTGATATCATGTGATTGAAAAGTGTAAATGTTATGTTTCCATTATGCATGTTTTATGTGATACGATTATGTTATGGTTCTTGGGCATTATTATGAAGACGGGTGGTTCCGTGAAAAACTAAGGGTGGGTGAGCACGATATAGCTCTCCAATGCATTGGGTAATGCGAAGGAGTGAATGGTTAAGGTTTCTCCGAAGAGATTTGGGGAATATACTGTGGTGGGTATTCCAAACATAACCAAGAGGGTTACTCCCTACGTAAGAATGTTATGAATGCCTCAAGATACCTTTATTTCTTATGATTTATATGATTTATTCATGATTTTTATGAGGTATGTTAAAGTGCTTTTGTTTTATGGGTAAAGTATGATTTCATTCTTATGTATATATGAAATCATGTCTCTTTTCCATATTTTTTATAAACCTTTCTGAGCTTTTTATGCTCATCCCATGTTTTTTGAAATGTTTTTCACAGGTAAAGGGAAAGGTACATGATATGATGATAGTTTCAAGGAAGTGTCAAGAAATAATCCATGATTTATTTTTTAATATGTTTCCGTTGATGGGAAAAAAATTAATACAATCTTTTATGTAACCACTTTGTTTAAATGTGGAATGTAATGCATGTTTTATGATCTAATTCTCTAAAACTCTAAACCTGAAAAGATCCTCAATGTGTAATATTATAATAACTCAAGATTAATTAAATATTAAGGCTGGGGCCTTATAATCTTCGCAAATTCTATGGAAAAATAAATCCATAAAATATTATATGATAAAAATAACCTAAAATATCTAATACTAAATTTTATCAACCCCACTAACATCTACAATGATGAGTAACAGTGAAATAGAGTTACTAGACCTGCCACACACCGCCTTGTATACAAGATTCTTCTGAAACGTTGAATTGGTTTTGTGTAGTAACATTGAGAGACTATAAACCATACTAGAGTGTGAAATAAAATAGTAAGATGATATGAGAATCATCCACAAAAACAAAAAAAAAATCAACGTAAAAAAGTAATAAGCATTAATAATAATATGAATGATGAAGAGTGCAGTCATACATTATAGGTCACCTACAAATAAGATCACCATTATAATTAAATCAATGATAATATATATATAGAATATGATATATCACAACCCTAATTCTAACAACATTATTATATATTGTATCTTTGAGAAAAATCACATGTTCTTGAAAGGACATGCTTCCTCCCACCATGAAACTACAATCTATGAGGTCTGATTGGGAACCCATTAACTATGGTCATCCAGACATGGCATGTGTAAAAATCATTGGGGGACCACTAATACGGTCATCTAAATTAAATATCTATTCTGTTTATGTTATTGTTTCATGCTAATATCAAAATTAAAATTTGTATAGAAGAATAAATTTATAACCACTATCAATCCCAAATTCTACTACTAAGGGATGGATTAATCTAATCCTCTTTTTATTGTAGTTTATTTGAGGAGATAGAATACTTTTTCAAAACAAATATCTTCCCGGTCTTTTGTAATCTATCCACAGAGAAACAATTATATGGGGAAATCAATATCCAATCCATAAAATAGAAAATCCACTCATATTTAAGGATACAATCCATCGAATCCAAATCCATAATACTAAAAACTATAAAACATGGAATCATAAAATTAGGTATTTAATATCAACTTTGGGGACCATGTCCAGTTAAACAGAAATTGTGCTTGGAATTGCATAGTATCTTAAATCACAGCATCCTACCTCAAAATCCAAAACAACCAAAAGTATTCTCATTGGCCTAAAATGATTCTTATAACCATTTATAAGGTATTTCAGATCATCATACTACAATATTAAATACATGGAATCCGAAATCATTATATCCTAATATAAAATCCATGGAAACATCTAACATGAACATATGGGACATCTGAATCATATGATAACATCCATTGTGGAATGAATCATGGTATCATTATATCTAATATGATGAAGATCTAATATTTGTACTCCTAACCAAATACATGGTATCCAAAATCATACTGGTCGCTCAATGAATTCATATATTCTTAAAACACATCTATAGGGCTCATCATATTGTTATAGGAATGTCCTAGGTCTCCACAACAAATAATAATTAGTGGGTAGTGCATACCAATAAAAATATCTAATATATGTGCCTCTATGGGTATTCTTCCATCCTGAACCCATCAAATACATGAGGGTATCAACCATGGTGAATTACCTACCATCATAAAATCTTTAATTCAATCAAATAATTAATTTATGTTCTAAGGTGACACAAACAATAATCCCTATCCATTTCCTATAATCATATTCTTAGAATGATCAACTTGCCTCTCTAGAACAGATCGAGGTTCCCTAGGTATCTTCATAGACATGAAACCATTTATCTGTATTTATATTGGAATATGTCTCATATGTTCACACCGCATACTGGGAAAGCATATCATCTCATAACATCATTAAACTTTAATTGTTTCGGTATTATCCTCCTAGGTAAATAAAAAAAATGGATATTACAGAATCTTATTACCATTCAAAATCACTAAAGTTTGTTCTATACAACGAACCTATACATTGGCCTCATTGATTATACAATCCTAGGTAATCATGTCTTACATTCTTTGGAACACTCTTTCAACATTAATCTCTATTTCCTAACAACTCAAAGACATCTCCTAGTTTCAACAAGGAATAATAGAGAACGTAATCATCATCTAATATCCTACATTTATTTAGAAGAAAATCTATAACCAATACTATGGAACACTATACCTAAATAAACCACATAACATATAAATGGATCCATGTTTTTAGGGAGCTTATTAAAAATAAATTCAATGAGAATTGGTGGTTATGGTCCTAGGATCTTTTTCTAATTATTGGAAATCCATTTTAATGTGAACGTTTATTAATAAAATGTGCATCTCACTATGTGACTAGACTACATGAAAAAATAAATAATAATAATGAATAAAATCCAAGGGAATATATGAGAGATCTCATACCTCAACTGTGGTATTTTTCTATATAAAGAACATTAATAATTTTCTCACACATCCATATACAATTTCATCTTGCCACTACCTTTCATTATTAGGCACTAACTCACCTAAAAATAGTGAATAATTATTTATAAACAATTTTATAATTTAATTTAATTTATTAATTGAACTTATAAAAAATTAAAATTCCAATCATTTTCTACTAGACTCCAAAAACTCAATAGGTAACATATCCACACAAGGACTATGAACAGTTGGGTTTGATCTACTCTAGATACAC
Source organism: Viscum album (assembly GCA_963277665.1). NCBI lineage: Eukaryota > Viridiplantae > Streptophyta > Magnoliopsida > Santalales > Viscaceae > Viscum > Viscum album. The sequence goes on along the minus strand of OY728126.1, from coordinate 1,385,835,224 downwards.
CATCAGATCTATGAAATCTAAAATCCCCAATTAACAACCCTAATTAAAAAATTGGGCAAACAAAAAATAATCTACATCCAATGAAAATTAAAATTGATACATATCGTTCATTTAATTATGTGCATATAGAATATTTGGTTCTCCTCTTTTCAAGTTGAGAAAAAACCCATATCGCATGGTCTAATTATTGATTCTAGTGGTATCAATGGTCTATATGAATACAAAATCCACCAAAATCAGATTTAATACATTAATAAAACATGTATGGAATAATGGGGAAGAACATGCTTTAAATCCAACATACATATACCCATGTCCCTCAAAATGATGGTTGAAGTTATAGGGAGAGGTCCGACAGTGAACTACCCCATATGCACTACAAATCCAAAATAGCGTGTCTTGGACCCCTTTCATTAAAAAGATATGAAAATATTATGGAGTTAATCAATGGTTCATTTTTTGAAGCTTAGGGGTGGAGGGGTCCTTCCCCTATCACAAACAATCACATTTTTAATCCTTACATCATTGTGTGAATGTTATCAACTTCCCGACTATCCATATATCCTATGGAACCCTCACAAAAACTTAAATAAACTACTAAAGCTCAACCCCCAACTAGACAAATATATTTCGGATTTTAAAAATATAAAAATATAATTTTGAGTCCATGTTATATAATGGAACCATCCACCAATCCCAAAATTTAAATTCCTTCCAAATATCATAACCCCTCTCGAAACAGTGTATTTCCCAACATTAAAAATTTTCATTTCAAAATTCAAAATATTTTAAATCATTTGGATTAATTGATTAAATATTTATTTGTTTAAGAACATATGAAAATCAATTAATTATAGGATAATAATAGTTATTTCTATCTAATAGATATTATCAAGGTAATACTATATGATGATAAATAACTTCAAGGTGGAATATAATTCACAATTAATATCTGATTCATAATCTTCATCAAAATTCATCAAATATTCATTATAAATTTCAAATTTTTAAATATGAAAGCGATATATATATATATATCTTAAGAAATCTACACAATATTTTAAATCAAATGTGGTTACTATCTTGAATAGAAAAATATTCATAATAAAATCACAACACCCTTTCATTATTATTAATTTGATAAATTCATAAAAATTATATTCTTCAAAACAATCAACCCCACCGAATTAATACGTGAAGATAAAAAGAACTTGATTCGACACTATCACCTGAAATATGAATATTTTTATGTAACCCCAACCCTAATATAAATCACTCTAGAATACAAAACATAAATCGAGGAAAAAGGATTCCACTACCATAGAATATAATTGAACTGCCATAAATATAAACATAAATTAATCACCAACAACCATGGCCAAATATTAACTAAAACATAGGAAATCTAAACTAATATATCCTATATAATTAAAGATATTATTAAAAAAATATTTTATGTGAACATGAATAGTGCCAAAAATTAAGAGTGACAAATCCTAAAGATAAATGTGTTTTGAGTCTTCTAGTACAGGGATAGTAGTAAATAAATTTTTTTAGGGTCAATCCAGTATTTTGGGAAAGAAAAAAGGTCAAAATGTAAAGAGCCTGATGCATTATTTTTAGAGAAAATCAAAAGGGCCTCCAGCATGGTGTAGAGACATGAACCACAACCATGATGTTTGTAATAAAATACATGTTTTATACCATTGCCTTTGATAACTGCACATCATAGAATATTTATAGGAGACCTTGTTAATATTATAAATGTTTTTTTGAATACAACCATGATGTTTGGATACAGAAAGGTCCATGGATCCCAAGACCATGTATCCCTATCGAGGAAAATAATGAAATTGAATAACTATCCTCTTCATGAAATGTACACAAAAAATAGTGAATATCCTAGATATATCATTCCCATCATTACTAAACAAAAATAGAAATCAATATTTCCTTGACATATCACCTACATGATGACTAGCACATGAATACTCATGTATTGAATTTCCCAAAGCGAAATTCTGTACGTTCCACACCTACTAAATGATTACAACTATAGTTTCATTAATTATACATTTCCCAAACTATGAATGGAAATAGGGAAATGTATATAAACTAACATAGAAAAACTATAAATAATGGAATGTTACGTACTACTATTAAAATATAAATATATTTTATTTTTGAACTCCTCATGACACCACAGCATTCAAAACGGGTGTTCGAACATGACCTTATCTCACAAATACATCCTTTATGAATCATGACATGTAAAGAGAAGTATCAAAATAAATTTTTTTTCAAGAAACATAATTGAGATTTCCCATTAACATATATAAAAAATAATACATTGTAAATTATATATTTTTGAAACCACCACTAATATTAAAAATTTTAGAGATCCAAAATTCTATTTTCATATCACAACCACCTCAAAACTCCCTCTTGTCAACCCTCGGCCTAGTAAACTCGAAATCAAAGATAACAACTCTTAAATTGAATACATCTCACACAATTACAATAATTGAGAATCATAACGAATCCTAAGAAAGAAAAATTGGAGAAAAATAACAATCATTCTTCGTACTTATCATTTATTTTTTATATTAAGACCATAATAAACCCATCATGAAGAAAAAATAACATAGATAAAATATCTCAATCATCATGTTAATGGGAAATTAAACACTTATGATATAAATGACTCAATAATTAAAAAAAATTGGATACAAAGAATGAATCTATTACCCACATTCAAATGTAATCTCTTACAAACCATTATACAGCTAGTAGATATAATCCAATGGAATAGTATACCCACACAACATATTCCCCAATTTTTATCTTTTTAAATAGTTCATTCCTAAAACGTTGCAACATATTCAACATCAAAACAATTATTTTCAATGATGTATGAATAATCAAGATGTTAAAAATGGTTATACAATACATAAATAATAGATTGGATCTGGTTCATCAGTGTTTAAACTTTTATCATTTACGTAATAGCTTTCACTTGATCCAACACCTAGAACGACCCAAATGACTGGGGTGAGATCATTTTCCAATGACTGAACCTATAATATCCATGAAAAGGTCTATCACTCAATAAAATAAGACATATATTTTCAAAGATAATTTCACATTACTATAGTTAGAATGAGTCATTTTATGGTCATGTACATCCATCTACTACTAACCAATCACCACTAAAATATATGTTTTGACATGAACCAATCCTTGTCAAGGAATAAATAACTGTACAACCTTATTTAAACATAATTTTTATGTTTATGGGTTATTATATAACATATAAAATGTGTCCATAATGACAACAGAGTGGTAACTATTATTGTTTATGGACTCATCCATTAGTAATTTCCTTACTCACAATAATAAACAACAATTATTTCATGTAAAAAATGTCATTGAATGTTTTTATAGTCTACTCTAACTTCCTATGAATCATTGTTTGAGAAATGTTCTTATGAATTATGGATATCCAAAATAAATATGGATTCCACTCCACGAATTGGAGGTGAAATATGGTCCACATTTAGATATAATCTTATATAGAACCCTAGGAATACTCTCTATCACATAGAGATAATTCCTCATTAAAAAATCATCTATGCTTTAGTCCATAATTTCAATTATGTTAGTAAAGATTTTAGAATGATCCCTATTTATCCAAATAGAATAATATCCACAATGAGATAATGCTAAAATGGAAATGAAGCCCATTGAAAATTCCTCACACTTCCATAATAGAATTACTTATGGTTGAATAATAATAACTGAACATGATGTTAAACCCAATCCTTTTAACATACAAAAAATTGAGAGATAAAAACTATAAAATCTCACATCATTTCATATCACCATAAAAATCCTCTCATGTCATGGTACACCTTAACCACAGTATGATATATAAACAAATGAGGGATGATGAATTCCTAGAGAACAACCTTATTCAACATTAAAGGAATAAAGTGAATCCAAAAAACAACACCCTATGGTGATCAACCACTGACTATACCTCAAAGGAATAAAAAAAATCTCAACATTCTTCCACCCCAAAATCTCCCAACTAAGATTCTATCACTTTCTTCACTAAATATATATACCTAGTTATCTGATAGAGATACCCTATTTCTTTAATATATTTCATACTATAGAGAATTTATGAAAGCACCCATATTACTATACAAGTTTATATGGTCTCACTAATATCATAACCAAATTATATCCTAGTCTATTTTTTCCATAAAATTTCCATCACCTTTTGTATAAGAAATATTGAATTCAAAGTGCAATAATAATTCATACTGCTACAACTTTTGAAAGTTCATATCATGTTGGGAGAGGATATACCTCATAGTTTCCTATTATATTAATACAATAAATCCCATAGAAACTATTTAATTTTAGTAAAACATTAGATCGAAAACAAATATAGTAATATATTGATTATTGGTGGCACTGTTAACCTTTTTTTCCATATCATTTGAGGAAAATAATAGATAACTTTTGTTTTCTCTATCATGATGATACCCATCCAGGACATAATGAGTCATAAAAAACTCAAACAGGAAAAAAAATATCTATAAAATTAAGTACCTGAGTGCATTCCAACTCATCATTAAATCACACAAAATAAGGATTCCACTGGCATATCTAAAAAATCATGATATTTTTAAATCAAGGTTATCATAAATTATTAAATATAAGATGATTCAATCCTGAATCTATGATAATAGTCTTCAATACTTTATAAACACTATATGTCTTCAAACGTTTTAGGGTTTATATAAGAAACAACTGCATCCATAATCAATGGACACATAGACACATTCCATCAAGACATCATATGTATAACAAAACTAACCCTATATCATATAATATTTTCACTGATAGCCTTGAAAACATTTTATGTTTTAAAATATCTTCTATAATAGATTGAAATATGGCATCAAGTTCTTATATAGTCTTAGAATAAATAAGAATGGAAACAGTTATCACCACCAAAAACTAATAAAATAACTCCTGAAGCATAAATTTTTTGAGTCCCTTATATATAAATGGGTGTCCATGACACTAAAAGGTATAGAAAACATTTAATTCCCATGATGAAAAATGTATGATGGTTTAAGAGTATCCTCACCCTGTTTTCAAATATAATTATGTCCAAAATGATGATTTTTCGTAAAGAAATAGTTAGTTCAAATTATTTAAATTGAAAAATCATATTTTTTCGAATATTGTGTTGTTTAATTATTGTAACAAGGATTATGTGATGATAATGGAAATCCGTATGAAATTTATGTTCCAATTTCTTCTCGAATGAGACCATAAAGACCAGATTTGGTAAACTAGGTCAAACAAATCCTCTCTATAGGGGAGCATCAACATGAATCTATAACTCTTAATATTCAATGAAAAGAAACCCATATGGCGATATAGGTATCCTAGTGAATCATTTCCATATATATATGATAAAAATAATCCCACATTTTTGGGTAAACATCAAAACCTACAACATCTTAGTCATAGCATGTCTCTTTTGATTGTTTATCTTATTTTAATTCATTTTTGGAAGCTATTGTAGGAGTTTCAATGGGTTTTCAATGCATATTGGGTTAAACAAATTGAATCAATTGGGCATGAATTTTATTTTTTCAATAAAATTTTAACAAATTTTTGGTATTATAAGATAAAAAATCAAGAAATTGATTATGAATCATGGAGAATGAATCATTTCTATTTTATTATTATGATTTTTGTAATATTAATAATGTTGAGAACCAATGATTAAGTTCATTGATGTGAAACCATTTGTCCAAACATGATGAGGTATTTAAAATAAGAATAAATCAAAAAAATTGATGGAATGTGAAAATTAGGAAACAGAATATTTTTCTTGTTGATTAGTGAGAAATAGCTCAAAATTGTATTATATACATAAAATTATTTTATTTATTTTTTAAAGGCCATATAAAAAAATTGGCTTTCAAACAGCCATACAATGTCCACCACAACCACAGGTGGGACAGAGGTGGAATGAAATTTGGCTTTCTGTTAACTTATCCACCCCATAGTGGAAGTTGAGGATGCATAGTTACCATATTTTAGGCATGGATAATGCATTTAGTTGAATTTTTCAATTCAGGAATAATAAGCTCATGGGGATGTATATAGGGAGTGCACATAATGGTTGGTAGTTTGGATTATAGATGTAGTAATTATAGAGACCATTTCTTTCATTCATTAACATTGCTTATTTTTTTAGGTATACTTAGAAAAATTATACAAATTGATGCCCAAAGACCATACTAGTCTAGAAACATTGGAACCATTGAAATATAGGCACAAGTGCATAAGTGGGATCAATTATCCCCAACTAAGTTCTTCTTTTCTATGACCCTTCATAGACACATAAAATAGAATACATATATTTATAACATGGGGAAGGAATCATAAAAATGGGTGAGCTCACATTGTAACGAACCGTGTTTCTAAACCGGTTAAAAATATGAATGTTTTTGAAATATTTCTTTTATCAGTGGGTTGTTTTTTTACCAAGCTTCAGAATGAGGTTCTGAGTATTGGAACTGTTTAAAGGAGTGATATCGGACTACGCGCGATTGATTAAACCTTGCGGTTCGGCCTTCCAGGATACAAGGGCTCTTGGTAGCGGGCAAACAGGCTGCGCACGGTCTGTCAGACCGTGCAAGTCAAGCCACGTAATTATATCGAGAATTAAAAAAATGGATTTATGGAATTTAATTAAATAAAGTGAGCTAGACATTATATTCAATAAAATTAATTTACTGAAATTAATTTTTGAATTTTGTGTTTCCTTAATTAAATTCAGTTAAAAAGAATTTAATTAATTGAGTTTTAATTGATGGTCAAAGAAGCGTTTTAATTTATATGGAATGTTTTATTTTAATGGAGGTTTTGGGGATAATCTAAGGTTTAAATGATAATAATAATAATAATATGTTTATTATTATTATTATTATTAAATTATGAAATTATTGTTTTATTTTTTTCCATTTTTATTCTTTGTTTTTCAATGGGGCGGCCCCCGTTATTTTTGGTCTTCTCCCTCGCGCGAGGAGTCCCTCCCCTACAACCCTAATCAGTCTGCCTCCCCCCACCTCCCGTACGGTGCGACCTCCCCCGTTGAACCTCCGGTGCACTGCGCGAGACCCGGCACACCCTCCCATGTAGAGCGACCTCCCCCAGAAGACCTCTTTTTCACCGCACAACCCCGAGCGAGAACCCCCCCTTCGGCGCACGATGGGATGAGGTGCGACCCGTCCTCCTTCCGCGGACGGATTCTCCCTGTTGCTCCATCGGTTTGGTCTGAATCTTCAAGGGTATTCAAATGATTTATCAGGACCCATTGGTCCATGTTTCGGCAACTGCCGCTGAAGTCGTGGCAATTCGGGTGATTCCGGTTCACTGCCAATGTTTCGAGGGCGTAGGGTGGTTTTCCTTCGTTTCCGGTTGTCGCTAACACCTGAGTGCGTTAGGCTGTTTCGTGTGTTTTTGAGTTTCCAGATCTTAAACGAATCGCCTGCATAGGCATAGGTGAGTATTTATATGTATGTGGGTTCCCTCGGCGTGCGTATATTTGTGCATGGCAGAAAATGTACACGTATAGGGCTAGTTTTTAACATTACATATATAAAAAGTGCCTACGCGGGTGAGCGGAAACATGATTATGTGTATAAGAATATGTGTAAGGATCCTCTTTCACACTCACATGGCCATGCGGAGCGTGTTCATAGAGGCTAGGTGTCCTTAAATGTATGTGAAATCACATATGCCTTGTGGGGGAGCAGCAGGTTCAACTTTAGTTAGAATGCACCAAGTTCTAGAGTGGACGTATAGATCCACCTTGAGGTAGGGTCCCGATCCTTTCCAATTAAATTTAAGAAAAGTAATAGTGAGTTTAATATTTCACTTCATTAAAATTTTAATTTTTCATGTTTAGTTCCAATTAAATGATTCTGTGAAAATCGTGTGAATTGTAGGAATAAGATAAAAGAGGTTTCTTGGTCACTAAACTAACGATTCAATAATAAAACCCCTCTTTCGAGGTGCGCTGCCTTCAATCTAAAAATGTAGCAAAAACGTTTCATGATTTCCTTCCTTATTGTTTGGATTCTTAATTTTGTTAAGTGTTGAATGATTTTTAAATTAAATTCTAAATATCAATAAATGAATTGTTTGATATAGTAATGACATGTTTTATAAGAAAACTCCTCCAATGGAGGTGAGCTGCCTTCAAGATAAAAATGTAGTAGTGTATTTTTTTGTTCTTGCTTGATTAAATGTCTTATGACTCTTTATGCTTGACATTATACTTGATAAATGACGTCGCTTCATGAAAAATAATAAAAAATCCATGAAACCTCCTACGTTCATGGCTTAACATATGATTATAACTTTTAGTGTTGGGTGTTTACCCTCATCCCTTTACATCAGCGCTTATGCCAGGACATGCCTTGTGCAGCTAGTCACAACCTTCCGGCGATGCCTCATTATTTCATATTGAAATTCTTGTGTGGTTCGCTCATGCCCATTGTGGCCTTCGTTTATGTTGAAGCCCATCATGGGTGCTCACTTTTCCTCTTGGCCACCCCCTTAGGTGTGCCCCACATAAATGCCCACTTCTTCCATGTTCCTAAAGTTATTAATGTAACGCAATAGTTTTAATTGAATGCCTTTCTTGAACATGTTCATTGGCTTGTACCATATAATTTCATTAATAACCGATCATTGAGGAATGTTGATGCCCTACACTTTTGTTTAACATCTATTTCTCATTCATGTTCTAGAATTATGATTAAAGATAATTAATTAAGAGAACTAATTAGGAAAATTATAGAACAAATTTGGATAATTAAATGTGAAGAATTAATTATGAAATGGGAATTGTGTCGACTGATTAATTAACTGATAAATGGTAATAAATAAATGACATTCAGGGGCATAGACTTGGAATTCTAGAACAATTTAAACATTGGGTTTGGACATGGTGTTCCTTCCCAATGGTTATCCATGATTTTGATATAGGGTGTTAGACATGGCGATCAACACCGAATAATTAACTGGGTGTTAAACAAGGCGATCTACACCAAATGTGATTCGAGGTGTTAGATATGGCGATATACACCGAATTATTATCTCGGTGTTAGACATGGTGATCTACACCAAATGTGATTCGAGGTGTTGGACATGGTGATCTACACTAATTGAGAATTGGGGTGCTTGACATGGCGTTAAACACTAAACAAATTATAATAATGATTTATGAAAAGAATGAGATATGTGGGTAAAACCTGAGTGAATTGTGGTCAAATAAAGAGTGGTAAGAATTAATAGACTTCCAATCAGATTTGAAATGATAATTGAATAAATAGAGTAAATGAGAAAAGTGATAAAAAAGTGTTTTTTTGCTTGAACCAAATTTTATTGTGTTGTTTTAAACAGGTTCTTCTTCCCGCTATGAGCCGAGGCAGGTATGGCCGTCAGGTATCCTTTTTGGAACCTGGATGGGTGTTTATTGTTTGTAGTGTATCGTTATTGTTTGGAAATACCAGCACATTGTTTAATTATATTTCATTTTCTAGAGTAGTCTAGACACCATTGGTTCCAGCCTACTGAGATATATATCTCACTCCCTACTCGGTCCTCCATTGCACTGGGGTACCTGAGTAGATTCTATTTGGTTGTAGAACCTTGTCATTGATGTTTATTGTACATGGAGTTAGGACCAAGTGATTGAGCTAAGTCTCGGGATTCTTATGAATATCTTCTTCAGGAATGAGTCCTTTGTTTATTTACTTCTCACATTATTGTTTAAGTATGTCGCGTGGTTTACTTCTTACATTGTATCGTTATTATGACATGCATGCATCTTCTATTTAAATTAACGTTTGCCAATTTTATTCAAATCCTATAAATGAAAAACATTTTCCACCGTTTTCTTATTACTTACACTACTTTTGTTGTTGCGGTATGTTGTCCCTTTTCTTCACATTGATAAGATGGTATAGTCTCCCCCTGACTTACCTTACACAGTCACCGCTAGTCGGCAACCTCTAGCGTAAGGGGAGACGCGCTTGAGGCCATGTCACGGGCCGGATCGGGTGTCCTGGGAGACCGATTTAGGATGGACCAGGGTTGGTTCATGACAAAATGGTATCAGAGGAGGTTTCTTTTCCTTTATCTTACTGTTTTTGGTTGGTAGACAGGAGACTATGAATGTGTCGGCGATTGGGTAATAGCCGTGTCTAGGACTGATCACCCCGCATACGGTAAATGACCAAGTGGCCAGGGCTGGGAATTGATGTTCATGCAGTTTGCTATTACAGTTGATGTGATTTCACCTTGGGTGAATGTTGTAAAATCCACTGCTTATTTGTTTATGAAGAGGTATTGAAAATTTCCCTTGGCCCAATATTGCCTGGAAAATGCATTCTATAAATTATATTAGGCACTTAGAGATTCACATGTCATGCATATGTTCCATTCCATTTAGTTGCATTAGTACGATGCCTGCTAATTTTGATTGTGTTACTTGAAAATGTGTCATGCCTGGATTTATTTAGCACTCCTCTTTAAAAATCATGTTTCGGTGATAGTTAACATGTTTGTGTGATAATATGTCATGTTTTCTATCTTTCTTGTCTGTCATGTTGTGTGTTATAGCATGTTTTAGTGATTACAGCATGTTTTTGTGTGTTATCTATTTGTAGTTTCTTGTTTTCTTGCTGGTAAGCGCTTGGTTACTTTGGTTGATATTGTTTGTTGCATTTACGATGGAGCCAATTTTCCATTATAAGGTGTATGGGCGCCTTATAATTGGGAAAAGTGTAAATCATGTTTTCGATCTTTTTAAAATATGACTGCTAAAGTTTAAATGATAAATATTGAAGTGGAAGTTTGTTACAACTTTCCCATTTTACCCATGGGGCGTTGTTTGAAAACCAAGTGCTTTGCTATGAAATAGTACTTGTGGGTTTGTTAAAATCTTCTTTCAAATGATTAAAGGTTGAAATGATTTAATGAAATTGATAAAATGGAAATGGTTTTTGAGACTAGTAATCCTTGTTTTGTGTAACCAAAAGATAGGGTCGACAAATGTGCTTCATAAGGGACTTTCCCGTGCCTGGTAGTACCCTTAGAGCTTGAGTTTCCTTGTTTTCAGTGTGAGCTTATGATGTGGTGATCATAGTTCGAGGAACGTCACCTGTGCGTTAAAGTGTTTCAAAAATAGCACGCTGGTGAGCGACTAGTTCTTGCGATGACATGGACACTCCTAAGGTGGTAGTGTCTCATGAGTTTCAGTTTACATGACAATACTTTCTTGGAAGCACGTCATTGATATGGTTGGCGGTGTGCACAACATTTCAGAAACTCTATTAGTGTGGGAAGAGTTTCTGTTTGTTAAGCTTGAAGAATATGAATGCCTCGAGTGGTATAGGAATCAGAGTTTAGTCCGAATGATCTTCTCAGCAACCTTGGTTTGATCTTAGTGTTCTATGATGGATGAGACGAGCATGTCCCCCATATTAACGTCGTCTTGGATGCACTAACATAGCGTCGGTTATGCGCTGTTCTAAAGTTTATAAGTTATGGGTTTGTTTCGTAATCTCTTTCGGTTTGTGCGTGGGATGCACGGTTTCTTGGAGTTACGCTTCATGTTGAGGAATGATAGTTTTATAATAGTCTTGTGATAGCATGACAGGAGAATATCATTGGAGGTCGTGTAAGGACTTAGGTGTACGCGTGGTTTATAACAGAACAGTTTTAAAAGCACGTCGTCGGTTTATGGGGAGTGTGAATTTCGGGTTGGTGATGTCTTTCGAGGAAATCATGTGTGACCGATTTTAGTTGGTCGATCGTGATTCGATAGTTTTCTGGGGTTGATGTCCCTATAATGACCTCAGATGTAAGCTCTTCTTTGATGTTTTAGTTGTAACGTGAGTGTTGGCTTGAGTGGTAAAGGCTTAAGTACAGTCTTCTTAGAAAATGCTTATAGGTGCATTGGGCGTTGGAAACGCACTGCGACCGGTTGAATGAAACGTCACGACCCTTGTAGTTCGGGTGATGTTTTCCTTGTTTTCCGAAGGCTTCTCATGGATGAACGTTTTTTAATGTGGGTATTTTTTAACAAAATGTGTTTCTAAACCGGATAAAAATATGAATGTCTTTGAACTTTTTCTTTTATCAGCGGGTCGTTTTTTTTTACCAAGCTTCAGAATGAGGTTCCAAGTGTCAAACTGTTTAAATCATTGATATCAGACTGCACGTGGTTGATTAAACCTTGCAGGTCAGCCTTGCGAGATACACTGGGCTCTTGGTAGTGGGCAAATGGGCTGCACATGGTCTTTTAGACCGTTCGGGTCAAGCCACGTGATTAGTTCCAGAATTACAAAAAAAATTGTATTTATAGAATTTAATTAAATAATGTGTGCCAAGCATTTTATTTAATCAAATTAAGTTAGTGAAATTAATTGTTGAATGTTGTGTTTCATTAATTATAATCAGTTAAAAAGAATTTAATTAATTGAGTATTAATTGATGGTCAAGGAAGCGTTTTAATTTATCTGGAATGTTTTATTTTAATGGAGGTTTTGGGGTTAATCTAAGGTTTAAATGATAATAGTAATAATAATATGTTTATTATTATTATTATTAAATTATTAATTACTATTTTAATTTTTTTCCCTTTTTATTGAATTTTTTTTCTTTAAAAGCGGCGACCCCCTGTTTTTTTTTGTCTTCTCCCTCGTGCGAGGAGGCCCTCCCCTGTAACCCTATTCAGCTGGCCTCCTCTCCCTCCTCCCATGCGGTGTGACCTCCCTCAGCGAACCTCATGTGCAATGCACGAGACCCGGTGCACCCTCTCATGCAGTACGGCCTCCCCCGGCAGACCTCTTGTGCATCGCGCAACCCCAGGCAAGAACCCCCCTTTCGGCACGCGACAGGATGAGGCTCGACCCGTCCACCTTCTGCAGCCGGATTCTCCCGATTGCTCTATCGTTTTGGTCCGAATATTCAAGGGTATTCAAATGATTTATCGGGAACCTTTTGTCCATGTTCTAGCAACCGCCGCAGAAGGCATGGCGGTTTGGGTGATTTCGGTTCGTCGCCAACGTTTCGAGGGCATTGGGTGGTTTCGCTTCGGTTTGGGTTGTCGCTAACACCCGAGTGTGTTGGGCTATTCTGGGTGGTTTTGAGTTGATAGAGCTTAGGCGACTCGCCTGCATAGGAATAGGTATGTATTTATATGTATGTGGGTTCCCACGGTGTGCATATATTTGTGCATGGAAGCGAATATACATGTATAGGACTTGTTTTTCCCATTTCATATATAAAAAGTGCCTATGTAGGTGAGCGGAGACAGACTTATGTGTATAAGAATATGTGTAAGGATCCTCTTGTGCACACTCATGGCCATGCGGAGCATGTTCATAGAGGCTAGGTGTCCTTACACGTATGTAAAATCACATATGCCTCATGGGGGAGCAGCAGCGACAACTTTAGTTAGAAAGCACCAAGTACAGGAGTGGACGGATGGATCCACCTTGCGGTAGGGTCCCTCTCCTTGCCCTTTAAATTTATGTAATGTAATAGTGAGCTTAATATTGAACTTCCTTAGAATATTAATTATGCATGTTTAGTTTCGATTAAATGCTTCTATGCAAATTGTGTGAATTTTAGTAATGAGATAAAAGATGTTTCTTGGTCACTAAACAAACTATTTAATAATAAAACCCATCTTTTGAGGTGCACTGCATTCAATCTAAAAATGTAGCAATAGATTTTCATGATTTCCTTCCTTATATTTTGTCTTCATAATTTTTTTAAGTGTTGAATGTGTTTTAAAATAAATGATAAATATCACTAAATTAATTGATTGATAAAGTAATGACATGTTTTCTAATAAAACTCATCCAATGGAGGTGATCTTCCTTCAAGATAAAAATGTAGTACCAGATTTTATTGTGCTTGCTTGCTTAAATGTCTTATGAATCATTATGCATGAAATTATACTAGATAAATGATGTCGCTTCTTGAAAAATAATAAATGAGCCGTGAAACCTCCTAGGTTCATGGCTTAACATGTGATTAGAACTTTTAGTGTAGGGTGTTTAACCTCTTCCCTTTACTTCGACGCTTAGGTCATGCCATGTCTTGTTCCGCTTATCACAATCTTCCAACGATGCCTCATTATTTCTTATTGAAATTCATGGGTGGTTCGCTCATGCCCATTGTGGCCTTCTTTTATGGTGAATCCCATCTTGGGTGCTCTCTTTGCCTCTTGGACATCCCCCTTGGGTGTGGCCCACCTAAACGCCACCTTTCTTCCATATTACTTAAGTTATAAATGTAACGCGATAGTTTGAGTTGAATTCCTTGCATGAACAAGTTCATTGGATTGTACCATTTAATGTCATTAATAACCCATCATTGAGGCATGTTGATTCCCTACACTTTTGTTTACCTTATATTTCCCATGAAAGTTCCATAATTATAATTCAGATAATTAATTATGAGAACTAATTAGGAAAAGTTGAGAACAAATTTGGATAATTAAATGTGATGAATTAATTATGAAATTGGAATTGTGCGACTGATTAATTAACCAATAAATGGTAATAAATAAATTAGATTCTAGGGCCTAGACATGGAGTTATATATCAATTTAAATCTTTGGTTTGGAAATGGCGTTCCTTCCCAAATGTTATCAAAGCTTGTGATATAGGGTGTTAGACATGGAGATCTACACCGAATAATTACCTAGGTGTTAGACATGGAAATCTACACCAAATGTGATTCGGGGTGTTAGACATGGAAATCTACACCGAATAATTATCTATGTGTTAGACATGGCGATCTACACCAAATTTGATTTGTGGTGTTAGACATGGAAATGTACACAAATGAAAATTGGGGTGCTTGACATGGCGTTCAAAACCAAACGAATGATAATAATGTTTTCTGAAAAGAATGAGAGTTGTGGGTAAAACCTGGGTGAATTGTGATCAAATAAAGAAAGGTAAGAATGAATGGATTTCCAATATGAGTTGAAATGATAAGTGAATAAATAGAGTAAGTGAGAAAAATGATAAAATTTTATTTATGCTTGAACCAAATTTACTTTTGTTGTTTTAAACTGGTTCTTATTCCGGTTATTGGTCGAGGCAGGTACTGCGGTCAGGTGTCATTTTTTGGAACCAGGATAGGTGTGTATTGTTTGTATTGTATCATTATTATTTGGAAATATTAGATCATTGTTTAATTATATTTAATTGTCTAGAGTGGTCTAGACCCCGGTGGTTCTGGCCTACTGAGATATATATCTCACACCCTACTCGGGCCTCAATTGCACTAGGGTACCAGAGTAGAATCTATTTAGTTTTAGGACCTTGTCGTTGCTGTTTCTTGTACATGGAGTTAGGAGAATGGGACCGAGCTAAGGCTCGGGATGATTATGAAGATCTTCTCCCGACTTGAGTATTTTGTTTATTTACTTCTTGCATCGATGTGTAAGTATGTCACATGGTGTACAGCTTCCATTGTATCATTAGAATGTCATGCATGAATATTCTATATAAATTTACATTGGCCAATTTTATTCAATCCTTAAAAATGAAAAATGTTTTTTGCTATTTTATTTTTATTTACACTACTTCCATTATTGCTGTATATTTTCCCTTTTCGTCACATTGATAAGAGGGTATAGTCTCCCCCTGACTTACCTTACACCCTCGCCACTAGTCGGAAACCTCTGGTGTAAGGGGAGACACGCTTGAGGCCATGTCTTGGGCCGGCTCGTGTGACCCGGGTGACCAGTTTAGGGTCAACATGGGTTGGTTTTTGACACCCATGATCTTTATGGGTAAAAAAATGAGACATGTAAGACTAAACATTGGAATATGGGCATGTCAATGCGATCGTACCTTTATAAGATCATACACTGAATATCGTATGGTTAGAAACATGAACCATGGAATAATTCTTAATAGTTCATATGAGATGAGTGATAAAGAAACAATGAACATATTTAATAAAATAATATCATATGAATAATACATTGAATAGTTTGATATATATTATTATGATATCTTTCCAAATAAGTCAATATTCACTAGTAGAACATATGAAGGAACTTCATTTGAACCACACCTACTGGGAGTAACACTCCCCCATAACCAGTCATAGTCCGTTCTTATAATGGATAAGTTTTAACCATATTCACATAGTAGATTAGGATCTGTTATCTTCTAACATCATGGTGACTACCCCATGTATGCAGTACACAACACGATCCCTAGTCACCATTTATTCCTTCTAAGGGATCATATTTTCATCAATTTCTCAGAGTGGATTAATCATTTCAACTTGATTCACTACAATATCTAATAAGATATAAATCATTACCCAATTCATTGGAGGTATATATAAGTACTACCAATATAATAATAAAATAATTCATGCATGTTTAAGAATATAATATGATATCCATCATATCATGACCCAAACAAAGAATTTTTTCTAAAAAACATCCTATCATATTCCCATGAAATGAAATTGGTTTCTTAAACAAATAATAATATATTAACATGTAAAATGATAGGTTTCATTATCATTTCAACATTCACTAACCCATGAAAATAATAGTGTTTCACAAGATAAACAAAAATTGAAGAAGAATATGATTCATAAAAATAATTCCATAAAAACATAAACCATTCACAGAAAGAAGAAGAACAGATCATTAGATTCATTTCTTATAAGAGCATGAGTAACATCAATTGATGTCATCGTGGATAGAAATTAAGTTTTATATATCACTTAAAAACATTTCTCAAGGAAAATATCACATCTTTTATGGAAAAAGTTCGTTAAAACATAACGCCTCTTGAAAACCATTTTCCTAAAAACAAACACAAAAACATATAAATAAATATTTGAAAATAGTTTGGAAACGTTTTATTACAAACATATACAGAGGGATTGATTTTTTTAAACTGTTTTTCTTGAAAACATAAATAACATGATTGAAATCATTTTCAATCCATTTACATGAAAATACATAGAACACATATAAATTTAATTTAAAATTTTTTTAAATCCAATTTAGTTGAAGATATTGGAATGGACCTTGAAATATTTTTTGCAAAACATTTTTTTGAAAATGATTTGAAGAAATTTATTGGGATCTTGAAAACATTAAAAAACTAGAATTCTGTTTTCATTTAAAATGACCATAAAATATCTTCTTCGGATATTTTATAAATCAGGGTTCTTGTAGTTTATGGCATGTTTCATAAATAAGGAAACTTGAGATAAAAACTAATTTTATGATTTTTTAACTCTTAATAAATAATCCCCATGAAATATAGATCATAAAATGGATTTTTAAATAGCCATATATTTAAGGATAAAATTAATATAATATATTCATGGGAAGTATAATGTAATGACCCACTAATTTTCATTGGATTAAGATCACAACGAGTCATTACATGGCCTTAATTGACATCCATAAGACACCAAAGGATGACAATAAATGTTGAAGGGTTTCAAAATAAATCAGGGGTGATTTACCCATTAATAAATAAACCAATATTCCCTAATACCATATCCCAAAACATTTACTAAATGATTTCGGAATAAAATGAAGACAAAAAACCACGTCATGTGTATCAAGACCATATATATCTGTGCACTAACAAAAGATCAAACTAGTATCAAATTAAATAGTGGATAAAAAACCAAAGACTCTAAAGATGCCACAAGAATCTATAATAGACAAGATCCAAGATACCCAATCATTGAACATCTCAAGTGTCGTAAGGTAGTGCTAAAAACATGGGAATCATTACCTTTACCCTTGTCCTAGAAGATAGAATTTGAAAAGGCACAAATGTGTCAAATCCGGGGTGAGTACACAACTCCGGATATTTCCCCTAATGACTTCCCTAGTCATTCCATTAAGATATAAATGTTATACACATTTAGATAAAACATATTATATTAGAAAATTTACAAAAATAGGTTATAACCAAATATAAAAAAGTTCCAAAAACCATTTACGACAAATTGAAAACAAAACTATATGAAACAAAATTCTAGAAACTTATTTTTCCATAAAAATTAAAAAAACAATTCTTATTATCATTTTGTATAACCATTCCATAGTTCACAACACAGCTACACATGTATTCTTCGTTGGACAGTTCCATGCTCATGAGCGGTCTCCTTTCCAATCACCATGTGTCCCAATGACACACCCCCAATCCAGAATCATATCCTATTTATCACAATGGTTCTAGACCCTTATTAAGGGCATGTTAATCATGAACTCACACCAACACCATTTATTCCAAACATTTCCATCACCAAAATATCCCGATTTAGTACAACAAAAAATATATGGAATACCAAAGCACAACCAATTTTAAAGAAACATTTAATTTCAATAAAACATTTCATTTTTTGAAAACTTATAATCCCTTTATTTTGACAACAATCAAGAAAAATTCCATTTTAAAATCCATATTTAAAACCAAGAACCAAGGCACTCATTAAAAATATCTAAATCTCATTTCCTTGAGGACACAATGAGTCATAACATGTCCTTATGAGACATCACCAAGACAAAGAAGGCTGGAAATATATTCCAAATTATTTCAAATAATATTGGGGGATGATATACCCTTTAATAAATAAACCAATAATCCAAAAAACCATTAGAAAAAACATTCACTAAATGATGCATGAACCAAAGAAAAAAAACTAAACAACTTCATGAATCTTAAAGCCCTATTAATGTGTGAATCAGCAGTAGACCAAACTATTATCAAATTAAATAAGTGATAAACAGCTCAATACTCTCAAGAGACATAAATAATCCATTATAATCAATATCCAAGATCCACAATCCCCGAACAACCCAAGTATCACAACGTAGTTCTAAAAATGTGGAAAATGTAACTTTTTCCCCAACTGATGAAGATTTCATCTACAAAAGATACAAAGTGCCAAAGAATTGGTGGATATAAAACTCAGTAGGTCTTTCCCAATGACTTCCCTACTCACAACACTAGGATTGAATCATTATCCACATTTATATAAAATAGCTTATATTAAACAATTTAACAATATATGTTTTTAAAATAGATAAAAATGTTCCAAAAACCATTTAACAGCAAGTGAAAACAAAACTAAATTAAACCAATTTATAGCATGTTAATTTTTAATAAAAATAACAAATCAATGATTAAAACAAATTATTATTATCATTTTGAATAACCATTCCATAATTCACAACACACGCTCACATGTATTCTTCATTTGATAGATCCATTCTCATGAGCGGTCTCTCGTCAAATCACTATGTTTCCAAATGAAACACGCCCCCTATCTAGGGTCACATCCCCTGTACCCCAATTGTACGAGTACCTTATTAAGCGCCCATAGAGCTTCAATTCACAACTACACCATTTATTCCTAATAATTCCATTACCAAAATAACCCACTTCAATAAAACTAAAATTTTATAGAAAAAATGACACCCAATTTAAAAGAAACATTTAATTTCAATAAAACATTCCCTTTCATTGAATACATATAATCCCATTCATCTTCCAACAATCATGGAAATTTTCATTTTAAAATCCACATTTTTAAACTAATATCTAATATACTCTATCAAAATCCCCGATTTTCCAAATTTCACAACTACTACTAAAAAGGGATTCTGACAAGTGTTAAAATACAAAATAAAAATAATTTCAACACCAACCATTCAATTTTAATGAATTCCAATCAGTTATACAAAGTAGAGTCGATAAATATGCAACCTAAATAGTTGTATTTGATGAAAACCATAACAAACACAAAACCTCTACAAAAACCGGGTCGATTCTTCAAGAACCCACCTTAGGTATCTTCTCCTAGAAAGATCATGTCCAAAACTCTATATATTTGAAATCCACTGACCTAGATCTACCCATAATGGGAATAGATCATACTACCCGGGAGATGTGGAGAGGTAGATCTATGTAGATCCAAGAAAGCAATCATGAATGAAGAAGAACGATCACATACCTCCAGAATCTGGATTGAATTCTCCAAGGGAAGATTTCATATCGCCATCAGACAGATGGTAGATCCTTATTTGGCCTTAGGAGAATAAAAATCCCGATTTAGTTCTAGTTTGTTTCAAAAACGTGGGAGCTATGGCCAAAAAGGGTGAGAAAATAATTTTATGGATCTCATTCTGACTCTGTGCATAGGTTCACTGCACGGTTATACAAAATGTGCACTCTCCATGTGATAGTCACTGCCCGAATGGCTTCCCCTTGAACGGTCTCCTAGACAATGGTCCAACAGTGCTAAATATACTGCCTCAAGAAGACCACTACGAACGGTTGGATGCACAGTTTTTGAAACCATGTGTCTCTTTTGTGACTTCCATTTAGCCCCAAAAGTAGTTCCACTGTTTTCCAAACTCTTCCATCAATCACCCTTACTCATTATAACGATAAAATGAATCAAGTAACTATTACATACCAGAAACAAGGGGTACTAAATTCTCCCCACCATTGTTCCTTCTATCCCAATATATTAGAAAACCCTTATAGATCGGAATGTTTTCCTGGAATTACTCTTTCATATCCTTCGTTTGTTCCCATGTCCGTTCCTAAATCTGACCATGCGGCCATCAAAACCATACTAGACCAATGATTTTTTCACAGAATACATTATGTTGCCTACCCAGAATCCATTCCTCGATATGTATCAATGAACCATCTAGATTTAGTTATATTTGATCCCATCTGATCACATGGTCAATATGAGGCAAATACTTTTTCTATTAAGATACATGGAACATATTATGTAGAGAAACTGAACCATGGTGGTAATGAAAACTGATATTCCACTTATCCTACATGTTTCAGTATCTCTAAATGGAAAATCTATATATGAGATAACCTTCCCTACTTCCCAAAATGATGATGTCAAAACCATGGACATATCCTAAAGAAGACATGATCACTCACTCTGAATGGAAATGGTCTTTGATGGTGATCTTCATATTATTTCTAAAAACTCTGATCCATCTGCATCCACTTTATAATCAAGTGGATATTTTTTGTCGTGTCTTAGACAAGGCTCACTCGAACTAGTGACGTTTCACCTACTTCCACCCAGTACATTGGACAATTACAAGGACACCCAAACATTGCTTTTATATATAGCCACATGTATCGAGACATGATAAGTGTTATTGTATGATAAATACACCAATGGTATTTCCACCTCCCATGAGCCACCAAAATACATTACAAAGGCCCACAACATGTCTTCCAACATTTTTATTGTTTTCTCAGACTGGCTGTCTGTCTAAGGATGATATGTCGTGCTCAGAGGCAACTTTGTGCCAGGGGATTCCTGTAAGGATTTCCAAAATCAATATGTGAACCTAAGATCTATATATAAGAGTATTAAAACCAGTATGCCATGCCTCTTTACCACTTATCATATATAGATTTTTGACATATCCTCCAACATATGAGTTTCATGAATTGGAATGATATGGGCCTATATGGTAAGCTGATCCACTATCACACAAATGTCATCGTGTATCAGAACTTTTCTTGGATGACCTATGAAAAAATTAATCACTATATGCTCTTATTTCCACACTAGGATGGGTAAAAACAGAAACATTCCAATTATTCTCAAATTTTTTTCTTTAACAGGTTGAAAAGTTAAGAACAAATAAAAGAACCCGACAAACTTCCTTTTTATACCACTCCGTTAAAACTATTTCTTCAATTCCTTAGAAATCTTCTATGTACCAGGATGTACAACCCATCTCAAATAGTGGATTGCAAGAAGGATTTATTACTGAAAAGCCATAGGTACAACCATATGATCTATAAGACACAATTATAAACTCCCATCAAGTTTCCATCCCTCAATGGTCTCCCCGCCATTGAGTTCTGAACTCATAACCAATCATTCATCATCTGATATTTGTATCTATTTTACTATATTTGTAAAATTAAGATCAATTAAATCTGAAAGAAAACCCACAACATCACCTCGATCTTCACATTCAAGATGCATGTCGGTCAGGACTGACATCAACTGCCAATCATTTGAATCTTCATTCACCATTTGAGCTTATAAATTTCTAATCGATGCATCCACCACCAACATCCCCATTGTTGGTTTATACATACAATAAAATTCAAACATATGGAGATACTCCATCCATCCACATTTCTGGAGATTTATATATCTCTATGAAAAAATGTGTTTCATGTTTTTTGGACTGTGATAACTGTAAATTTTTCCGCAAAGGGAGAATATCTACATGTTTTCAAAGCATGAACGACTGCATCTAACTCCAATTCAGGTGTTGGGAAATCATTCTCAAGATATCTCACCTGAAATGAACCACAAGACACCAAAATAACTTTTTTCATGAGAAAAACACCCAAATCCAATTCGGAATCATCACAGTACACCAGATACTACTGTTCTGATTTGGGAAAAATCAATATAGGTGGCGATGTAAGATGAAATTTTAGTTCCCAAAAAGGCTTCGTTAATTCGTATGTCTAATGAAATGGATTTTTTTTTCAAAGATGTCATTATTGAATCTATTCATGAGAAACCACAGAAAACCCGTCAGTTTTTTCCAGCTTGACCAAGAACACATTTCATCTCAATGAAATTCTTTTTTTGCATCCACAAGATAACATCTTCTATACATTCAGGATCAATACAAACTCCTTTCTCAAAAATTACATAGCCAACAAAATGTACTTCTTGTATCCAAAAACCACACTCAAATAATTTTGAATAAAACCTATTATATCATAATATTTGTAACACTATTTCTTAGTGCTCTTTATGGTCACCCTTTATCCTTGAATACAACAAGATGTCATCTACAGGTACTAGAATAAAAGAATCTAGATATTTCAAGAATATTCGATTCATCAAATCCATGAAGACTTCTAATTCATTAAAGAGTCTTAATGGTATGATTGTATATTCATAGTAGAGATATATTTTTTTGAAATAACTCTTTGGAATTTCATCCTTCAAAACTCACAATTGGGGATATCCTGATTGCATGTCAATCTTAGAGACCCACTAAGAACACCTTAATTGATCGAATAGATCATCAATTCGTGGAAGTGGGTATCTATTCATTATAGTAACATGGTTTGTCTTATGATAATCAACGCAAAACCAAAGAATTACATCTTCTTTCAACCTGAACAGGACTGGTGCTGCCCACAGTGATGTACTTGGTTAGATGAAACCCTAGAATTCCAGTTCTTCTGACTGCATTTTAAATTCTTGTAATCTTATTAGTGACATCCTATAAGATGGAAGGGAAATTATATTACTCCCTAGAAAGAGATCAATGGTAAACTCGACTTCCCATATAGGTGGTAACCATGGGATGTTATTAGGAAATATATTTGGAATATGATCCACAACTGGTGGAAAATTATTTACCTCGATCTCTTCAATTGATGTCATGACCAACGCTCTAAACTGATATGAGATTTGACCCACTGTAGGTGCAATCATGCTCTTTTCACCTTTCATTACCATCCTCTCTCCTTTAAAGAGATGCTCGATGTCGTCCTTAATCAGGGAGTTGGATGTTCTCATTTAATACTCAATGTGATCCATGGACATTTTCAACCAATCCATACATAGGATTACATAATATAAATCCATTTCCATCATCTAGAAGTTCAATTTTAGCTCAGCTTCAAAAATAGTTATAACACATTATCTATAGACAACGGTTTGACATTATCATTACATAATAAGAGTTTGGAGTTGTATAATAGAAGGAATCACTTCAATCATTAATCATATCAAATCAACATCATGATAAGTAATGAAATAACGTGATACGCCAATATCAAAGATCACTTAGACAAGGATATAATTCAAAATAATCATGCCTCTCAACAAAAAGTTTCCCACCTAGTCATCAACAATCATATGATCAACACCATAAAATTACATCATCACAGCACTATTCTCCATGTTTCTTTGTTGGTATTTCCCAAGTTGAGGAGTCACTGTATTTATGAAATCCCCATGGATAGCTATAATCTTTTAATGAGATTGATTATGTTGTCCTTTTTCTATCAAAGCATAAGATGCCTGAAACACCTGAGAAGAGTATTGATCACCTAATATTGGATCACTACAACAATTGTGCAGGAGATGGGCCATCTATTTACAATTATGAAATGTTCTAGGTTGTTTCGTACACTCTCAGTTTATGTGTTCAGGGGACCCAAATTGAAAAAACACATGTTGCACTTGGTTCATGGAGGAAGGATCACAGATCCACCCGTCAAATTATGATTTCCAATTACCCCATGGAAATAGGGGTGCATTTTCTTCTTTCTCCCAGTGGTTGAGTCCCCACCTTTACCTATTGGTATCATCATACCACCTCCCATAGATCCTCATATATCACATTCATCCATAGTCTCTCTATTCACCATCACTGAATAATCCTTAATATATAGCATCACCATATTTGGTCGAACCTCCATCGATAGACCTAATTTGAATATGTGTGACTTTAAGGATTCACTTGTTGCAACTTATGGTGAAAAGAACACTAAATTCATGAATTTAACTACATAATATGTGATTGAGAGACTCTCTTATTTCAGGGAGAAGTTTGTAATTTTCTAGATCATGAACATGTGAGGATATAATTATTTGTTGTACAATTCCTCTAAATCCTCCCATATATAGAATTTCTCAAATTTATTATGTACTGCTAAATCCCACCACTGGAGTGTAAGATCCTTGAACATATATTCCAATATATTGATCATTAGCTCCATTGGGGTGCCAATGAAATCAAATATACAATTCACACCACTGAGCCACATATACACCTTCTCTAGTTCAACAATTCAATAAAAGTTACGTGGATTCGGCTTCATGAACTGCATGGTATGATCGATATTCCATGGCTCATTTCTTCATTTCCTAGTATCCATATCTTCAAAATCTTAGACAATACTCTGAAACTACTCTTGGGTCACCCATGGTTCAGGTGCAACAACATTCTCCATAGCTTCTTCGAGTCAGTTTTGACAATGCCTACTAGATGCCATTTTCTAAACCAACAACAAACTCCTTCAATCACACACTTTAGTAATAGATATATTAGACATTAAAATTCAATCACAACAACAATCACAACATTATTTTTCAAAAAACAATATTTATCAATTTCAACCATTTTTCAAAAATCTTATTCAGGTTTTTTAATATTAAACCATTTTTAAAATATATCAACCATGGTTTTTCGAAGGCTTTTTTTTGAAATCAGTGTCATACTTTTTTCAAAAAACACTTTATACACAACCTCGATCATTAATAAAATTAATATATGCACTCAATGTGGGACATCATTCATTTACAATCCATGTCATGATTGTCTCATTGGCTAAAACCAACACAATGAGATTTCCACCATTCTAGAAGTGTCTCTAAAGTACATATATTCCCAACTCCCTGGAAAAAAGAAGTTCTGCAGAATAGGGTAAGCTACGTAATTTTATGCAATTAATTTCATGAAGAAACAATACTACTACTATCTAATATTGAAACCTTTGAAATATAATAAATAGAATTTCAACTCCCTGACTAATTACATTTATGACTAATTGTTAGGTAAGGACCGAACAATATGATTACATTTGGAGCTATAAGGAAGGAAAAAACTGATACCATTTGTAAGAACCTGTTAATTATCATTGGCTTGAGAGAACAACAAGTCATTACATGGCCTTAAAAGACATCCCAAAGATCAAAGAGGATGGAAATAAATGATAACTTGTTTCATTTAAAATTGAGGGATTATTTTACCTTAAGGAAATAAACCAATAAACCAATAATCCATAACTCAAAACATTCCCTAAATGTTTCATGAACCAAAGGAAGACATCTAAACAACTTCATGTGTCTCAAAGACATATCATTGAGTTCGAAAAAGAGGACCAACCCATTATGAAAGTACACAATATATAAACAAATTAAGACTCTCATGAAAAAAATTGACTATTTACTACACAAGCTCTAAACTCCACAATCACTGAATATGCCAAATATCACAAGGTAGTGCTAAAAACACAGGAAACGTTACTTTTGACCCTATCCTAGAAGATAGAATCTACAAAAGCACAAAAGTGCCAAAGTAGGGGTGAGTATAAAACTAAATATGTTTTCCCCAATGTATTCCCTACTCACGCCACTAGGATAGAAAATTTATCCACATTTATATAAAATAGCTTATATAAAACAATTTTCTGAAACAGTTTATAACAAAATATAAACATGTTTCAAAAACCATTTTCCACCAACGGAAAAGAGAACTAAATATATCCAATTTTCATGATATTATTTTTCAATAAAATTATCTAATAAATTTATAAACCCATTTGTTATTATCATTTGTCCTAACCATTCCATATTTCACAAAACACCCACACATGAATGCTTTATTTGGCAGTTCCCTGCTGATGAGCAGTATCTCGTCCAATCACATTGTGCCCCAATGAAACATGCCCCAAATCTAGGGTCACATCTCTTGTATCCCAATAATACTCATACCTTATTAAGTTACCATTAAGAATGAACTCACACCATTAAAAGATATACCAAATATTTTCATTAACAAAATAACTCAATTCCATTACATTGATATTTTATTGAAAATAAAATAACAACAAATATCGAAGAATAGTTTAATTTCAATATAATATTTAATTTTATTGTAGAAATATAATCCCATTCATGTGCCCACAATATTGGAAAATCCACTTTAAAAATCAACATTTTAAAACCATGAACTAAAGCACTCATTCAAAATCCCCATTTTTTAAAATATCACAACTATCACTCAAAAGGGATTCCATAATCTTTTCAACAACCAAAAAAATATTAGTTTCCATACACATTTAATTTGAAAGAATTCAAATTAGTTATAATAGGATGATTAAATAAATAAGCCTCATACCTCGAAGGATATGATGAAAACCACAAAAAACGAAGAACACACAAGAAAACTGGGTCGATTATCTGAGAACCCACCTTAGATCACTTCTCCAAAATTGATCAGGATGAAAACTCAAAATATTTGGAATCCAACAACCTAGATCTACCCATTATGGGAATAGACCAGAGAAACTGTGAGAAGAGGGGAAGTCGATATATGTAGATCTATGAAAACAATCAAGAAGGAAGAAGAACGATCACATACCTCAAGAATATGGAATCAATTCACCAAGAAAATACTTTGGATTTCCTTCGCAGTGATGGGAGAACCTTTTTTTGAATTAGAAAAAGAGACATCCAAGTAAGGTCCAATTTGGGTAAAAAATGAGGGATTTATGAAAATGTGGGTTATATCCTATTTTTATGGATCTAATTCTAACTCCATGCACGAGTTGACAACATAGTTAGAGCAAATCCATGCACTAACCATGCTGCAGCCATTGCCCGCAAAAATTCCCCTTTCATGGTATCCCAAAATCTACTCCAATAATGCTGGAGCTACTTCCTCAATAGGACCATTGTGCAAGTATTGTCCACATGGTTAGGAAAACTATGTTTCACCTATGTGACTTCCATTCAGCACACAAAACACTTCCATTGTTCTCCACACCCTCCCATTCATCACACTTAATCATTATAAACATAAGAGTAATCAAGTGAGGGTAACGTACAAAAAATTTTGGGTTCTAAATATAATCACCACACAAAATAGACGAGTGGTGAATACGGTGTAAAACCCAGAGAAATAAATGTGAAACATGAAATATCCTTACCTTTATCTTGAATCTCATTATACTTATTCAAAAAACCTTTATAAAAAAATATTAATTTTTATACAAAACCATAGTCTTTTATCTACTACTAGATATGGTTTTATTATGAATTTATATTACATTCTGGTTACAAATCTATGTACATGTTTTTCTTCGGGTAATATCTTTTTTTATCTACAGGTGTCTTAAAAAATAATATATTTGGTCCTTATACATGAATAATGATTTCCAGAATGAAAATAAAGACAAAATTATAATTTAAATTAAGTATATTTTTTTAATAATAATTTATATAATATAAAATTATGAAATGCAATGGACTATTCATGGAGATGATAGGTCGTATGTATGCATAAACGATTTTTCCACTTAATTGTCATATTGAAAGGATTAATATAAATGAAATATGTGTGTATATATATATAATTATTAAAATTGTATGAATATTTCATATATATCATGTAATTTTGTTGAAATAATACATACAACATTCCATGTTGTGTGTGAACGAATCACATCACATTGAGGGGGATGTAGTGTACATTTCCTCAAAAAATATTATCGTATTTACACAAAAAAAATGTATAATGAAATGCATAGTAAACAAATTAATGAAAATTAAAGATATAATATATATAATATATATCATATATAAATATTTTTTCCATAAAAATTATCACCATGACAGGTTCGAAAGGAATACAAACAATCATCATTTCATGAGGTGGAAGTTTTCCATACACATAAATTTTATGTTTATTACCCATTATATGGAATTGTGTTTAAGTGTTGGTAGAAAACATAGTATAAAAACATATTACTATATTTACGATACATGGATTTTTAAATAAACAAGTTAAAAATAGAATTGATGTTGTGGATAATGAAAATAAATTAAAGTAGCTTGGGGGAGGGTGTCATCTCTTAATCGGGTAACTCCATCGTGTTTTCACCAAAGGGATTCCATGGATGGTTTTCGGACCAAAGGGAGGATTCAAGGAGGAATTCAAATATATTAGGAATTGGATTGGGTAGATATTGTCCTATCATAAGGGGCATGATAGGAGTTAAAATGGCTAGACTTGGTGTCCTTCTATTGGGAAGGAAGGGGTCATACTTGGAATTTTTAAATTTAAGTTATGTGTACCCATATTTATACATAAAAAAAGTCATAAATAAAAATCAAAATGATGGTAAATAAGAAAATAATGGACAAAAAAAATTTCCAGGAGAGGATTCTATGTCATTTAGGGACTTAGGAATATTCTTTTTTCCCTTGTTAAGCTTAATTTTACCTTAATAAGGGTAATTAATTTTATTTAATTTCAATAATCAGTTAGTCAAAAACTATGTTGAAATTTTTAAAAATTAAAAATGATGAATATTCCAAATTATACATCATTTTTCCTCATTATAATCATATAATTGTTAGAAATTTATTTAAATTTAATCCCGCTGACGAGAAAACACGTAGGGTTTTCATGTAAATAAGTGATCAAAAGTTTTATTTATTTTTATAACCAAATCCAATGTGAAATTTGTTCAAATGGCCTATTTTATATTAATTTATAAAATAAATATCTAATTAAAGGATCCAATAAAAGTAAAAAAATTAAGTTATCCTTATAAATAAATTAGATGAATAATCAGATTTGAATTAAAACTCTTTATTGTTCACTATTCATAAAAATGATGTTTCTCAGAAATATCCCAAAAATTTTATGTATGTTATTTTTAAAAATATAAATTAAAAAATGATGATTACTGTATAATATTAAATTTCTAAATTTCTGTAAAATCAATCTTACTTCTTCTAATGGATGGATGTGGAAAAAAATCATTTGAGAAAATAATATTTTTTAACCAATAAGGACTTTACCAAAAATGTTATCCTTCACTATGAATATCAATAATTTACATAAAACCATTATAAAAAATATTTTAAATTTATTCATTATTATTCATATTAATATGTTTGACTAGGGGGTTATAATTATCTTATTCAACAAATATTTAAAAAAATGACATTTCATAGAATCTAAATGATTCGGTTAATGTATGCATAGTCAGTGTTGAATGTAACGTATGCTAAGTCATAGTTTTCTGTAATGAAATACAAGTATATGTTGTGTGAATGTAATGTTTGAATTATATCAATTAATAATATCAATGAGCATTTAATTCATTCAAGAAAAAAAGCACCATAAATACTCAGGGTTCTACAGTATTCCACCTATATGAATTTATCCCTAAAAATTCATTAGTATGGAAAAATATGAGGACACATATGCTTTATCATATCCTAATGATCCTATGTATATTTTTATAATTAGGGATTTCCCCCAAATATTTGACATTGGGAGTGCTCTTGTTTCATAGAACATCATCTATATGATCTATAATTTCTTCTTGTTTTTTCTCATTTGAATGATCGAGCTCTAGTGTTATGGCCTATGAGTTCATTACCTGAAAAGGGTCAGGTATGTACATCCCATTGAGAGACACATTTTACAAATAAAGGTCTTTATTTAATTTCATAGGAAGATCCAAGTGATATTATACCATACAGATATGATCAAGAATCACCAAGGGACAAAAATACATTGTGAATAGTTTCTATTTCTTCATTTATCTAGTAACATTATTCCCAGGAGAGGTTTGTAGAAATCCATTCTCCCCAAATTCAAATTCTAGATCACACCATATCTTATAAAAATAAATTTTGTACATATTATGATCTTCCTTGATATGAAACTAAATGGATTTAATATTCTCTACAATTTCATCATTGATCTCAGGTCCCAATATCATTCTTTCTCCAAACAAATCCTAAGATGTTGAAGCTATATATTTCTTTCCAGATGGGATTTCATATGTTTCCAACTGAATGTTTGATTGAAAACTATAGTTGTATGAAAACACAACTACAAGAAACTGTTGTCCTAAACCGCATTTGAAACCCTTAGAAAAATATGTCGACACATCCTAGAGGGTATGAATTGTTCTTTTTGACTGCCCATATTTTTGGGGATGATCAGTAGTGATGAAACTCTATTCCATTAAAATTGATTACTAAATACTTCTCTAGAATAGAGTTTTAAATCTAGGATCCTAATCATATAAAATAAATTATTTAATACATGAAAACTTACCATTTACACAATGTATATCTTTGAAGGATGATCCAGATAGAAGTCTTCCCTGATAGTCATGAAGTGTACATAATTTATAAGGTGATCAACTACCACCCATATAGAATTAAATCCTATATATGATTTTGGTAGTCAAATGAAAAAATACATACTAATGTTCTCCCATAACCATTCTGGTATAGGTTATGGATGGAACATCCC
The DNA here is from genome assembly GCA_963277665.1 of Viscum album. Taxonomy (NCBI): domain Eukaryota; kingdom Viridiplantae; phylum Streptophyta; class Magnoliopsida; order Santalales; family Viscaceae; genus Viscum; species Viscum album. Next base: position 1,385,803,927 of record OY728126.1, on the reverse strand, counting down.
CATTGGCTTTTTTCTATTAGCCTTAATGTAATATCCTGACCCGGATTTCCCTCGAACCAATTTTCGGACCGTTTTCCACATGACCTCAAAAACATATCCCTATATGCCAGAGGATTATGACTAGAAATGAGGACCCATGGATATTTTGTGGGGAGGCTATTCACTCATACTCATAGTTCAAAATGATAACAAATACTATACTCAGATAATGGAAGCAGATGCAAGAAATAATAATCTGAACTATAGAAATAAACATTGACAATTTATACAATGAATTCATGTCATGGTAATACATGCCAGAAATAAGTAAACAAAAAATCATGTTATACATCTCATAACATAAAAACAGAATCAAATCCAAAGTCCGATCTCCTTGAGAATCTCAAGAACCTTCTTGGGACTTTTTTCTAAACTCACTTGTATAATCAATCAACAATTTCTAGTCCTCAGTCCTCAATTAATTATCATCTCAAAGCACATTATTAATTCATAATTAATTTTATCAGCATTACCAGATTGATTAATCATAATTAATCACATGATTAATTATCTATTTTACAACATCAATGAATACATTTAATTATTAATTAATCATATCATTTCCCCTATAAAAAATTAATCCAACAGTTCTGTTAACTTTATCAAAGGAAATAAATCAATTAAACTGTATTTTATTAATTATGATATGTTTATAACCATACCTAAACAAATCTATTTGATCCAATTATTCCTAAATCAAACGGTGACCCCTTTGAATGTATACACTTCAATATTAATGCACGTGCATACATGAAATTGATCGGAACACAAAAAAACAAGTTAAACTCACAATTAGAGTGGTAGGGACCAACACACACCAAAGTAATCAACTACAACAAAATTACACCATGAGATGCTAATTTAAGTGGAGAGAGACCATTTTTTGGGTATATAGACCTACCCAAAAATGATGATGGTGAACCAATCTAGCCGAATCACATTGCCTAAGGTGGGAGTTATAAAAAAATAGGCCAACATTCCTGAGACATCATCTTCACCACCTAGAATCAAAGGAAATGATAAAACCTAATCAATCCGAGACCTTAGAGTTTTGGAATAATGGAGACATAATGAAGGAGAGATGAGATTCCTGATCAAAAGAAGAAAACATGCAGATAAGAAATTACCACTACGGGATGGAAAACGTCTATGAAGAGAACATGAGAAATTGACATATGGAGGGAGAGACGACATAAATTAGTGGTGCTCCACCCAAGGGAGAGAAGATAGGGGGAGGGGTCACACCTCTCCTGTGTTATGCGCCTCTCCCTCTTGTTTTCACTATAAAAAAATTTATCTTCTTATTTTATTATAAGAATAAGTATAATAATAATAATAATAACCATCATCTTACTATTATTAACTATTAATTTCACAAACCTTTGATAAAACCCAACTCCCTAATGACACAACATTTATTTGATGTATTCTTTAAAGAATTTAATAAAAAAATCCAAAATACATATTTATTTAAATAAATTATCATAGCATAATTTCATTAAATAAAACTCCATTTAACATCAAATAATTATATTCATCATAACCATGAATTTGAATAGATAAAACCCCAACTCCAAATTTAACACGTCAATTAATTAACTACCTTTCCAACTAAATTTAAGTATACAAATATTTAAACTCATTATTATTTAATTAAATTCTCTCACCATAATTTAATTAATAAACCCCAACACACAATTCATCATACTTTAATTAAATTTGTTTGAACTAAATATAATTAAATAATTTCATAAAATTATGTTATTTAATTAAACTCTTTGAACATAATTTAGTTAAATTAAATGCTCTAAATCATTATAATTATTTAATTAAATTCACTCAACCTAAAGTTAAATAAATAATAATACCCATTTCGTAATGACTATATAAATTATTCATATCCTTGAATTTGTTTTAATAACATCCACTTTGTTTTAATTATTTAAATTCATTATTACCTAGAATTTTTTTATATGATACCTCAACCCCTCATTTACATGTCATTTAATTAAATTAAACTCATCTCCATTTATTTAAATTATGACTACATCTCATCATCATTATTTAATAATATATTTTCAATTTCAATTTAATTAAATAATAACCCCATTTCAAAATGATTAATGAAATTCTTATTAACCCTGAATTTAATTAAAAAAATCTATTTCGTATTATTTAATTAAATTCCTCTTTTATATGAATTTAATTAAGGGAACCCAAAATCTCCATTTACATTTAAATTAATTTAATTTAAATCATCTGATTTTAATTAAATAAAGACTACAACCCGTTATCATTTAAATTAAATACCATTCTTTTAATATAAATTTAACTAAATAAATTCTACCTCAAAATTTAATTGAATTAAATTCGCTAAAAAATAATTTATTTAAATAAAAACATCATTTTAGTTTATTTAATTGAATTATTTTCAACCGAATGTAATTAAATAAATTATCCAATTCATCATCATTTATCAAAATTCCATCAACCCTAATTTAATTAAATTAATATCTCATTCAACTCTATTTAAGTAAATTTTCTCCTCCACATAGTAATAAAATGAATTCTATATTATCCATCTATATCTTATGTAATTTGTAACACCCCAAGATTTCATAGTGTGTTATTTATTCAATATAATTCAATAACTTGCACTACACACAACACAGAGTTCAATCGCACCATGACTTACCAAAAAAGCCATTCAAAAGAGGTTATAAATAGTATTAACTAAATTTTAAACATTATACAATCCTCATAATTTTAGAATCAATATTATGAGTTTCTTAGACATAACGCAAGAACAAATTCATTTTCAGTATTGCACTTTTATCAACTTTTAATAGTGAACCCTTTTTAAATACAATTTTTTATAATTTTTGACGAAATGGGGACATCAAAAATATAAAATGAAACATCCCAAGCTTCCACAGTATGCTTTCCTTTGAATAATACAGTAGCGTGTGTTGTATGCAACTTCGAGTTTTAACACACACCACAACCGATCAAACTATCTGTTATGAATAGTAATACCTACTTTTTGAAATTTTATCTCTCAAAATAGGCTTCATTTTTGGATTCGGAATATCGAATTTGGCCTAGGGTGAAATTTTGTAACTTTTCAGATAACTTTAATATTTTGATGAATAGTGAAAATTACTAAATTTTAATTAAAAACAACTTTTTTAATCAAAATAATTTATATTGATAAATTATGAATTTCAGTGTTTTTAAAGTATATTTATTATATATTTTTACCATTTAACTCATATATTTTCATTGGACATAATTTCACAATTAAACCAGACATAAACAACTGTCAATCTTTTGATAATTATTATCTCTTAAAAACACGCTTTTTGTTTTAACAACGGGAATTAATTTTAAATTAATTTCTGCCACTTCAATGTTTTGAATTTGGAAATATGGATTCTATATTTGGAATCAGGATGTTCAAATTTTTTAAATAGTTATCTTTTATTTTTAGACATTTTGAATAATTACTTCGGTAAATATTTTATATACCATGGTTAAAGGGAAAATCCGTTAAATAAGGGTTAAAAAATAATATTATAATAACAAACAATTACCCTGAAACGTGTCCTAACCTTATTGGTTGATACATGTCAGACCCTGGGCATATTTGGGTCGATTTTGGGACCCCAAGGAGCCACATGTAGGTGATAGGGACACTTTATTTTAATTAAGTTAAAATGAATACAAAAATGACACAAGCATATATCTTTTAGAAAAATAATTTTTACATAGAGTTATATATGTTGGAATTTCAACTATAAATATTAATAATAAAGCTAAAAAGAGTTCCTACATAATGATATTTTATTTATAATTTTTAAAGATTAAATAATTCAATTTATTTATGACACAATGATGATGCAGTAATTAGCATAATAGTGAAAATTTAAACTAATTGATATTATAAATACCCAAATAAATATAATTTGATACTTTTAATGCATTACACTAATTTTATAGGATAATATGACATATTAGAAATGATTTAATTGACTTTTTTTGAAGTAATTATTCTTTTATGAGTTTCACAAAAATCAACTATTGAATAGTGTCAAAATTGACATAAAATAGTTTTTAAAAAACATATTATATTATTAATTGATTTTAAATTCCTAAAAATCTAATGTTCGGCCAAGAGACTCATATAATGATATTTATGTCATTAATAGTCCACATGGGGGTCTCTTGTATGTATATAGTATGTTAATTAACCATATAATATAAAAATACAAAGAGACATTGTAAAAGAGAAACTAATTAACTAAGAGTTAATACTTAAGGATAAGGTTAATATAATGACCCAAACCTGTATTATTTGTATTGTATGAGTGTTATTAGACCCATACCCACCTTAAACTATAAATAATCAACTTTTTATCTAATAAAAACCGAATATGAAATTATTATAAATTAATATTTCTATCTTTTCCAAAGGTGCCCCTCACCCCTATTATAAAAGGGCACTCCTCCTTCTCATTTATTTACACCTTCAATGCCTTTGGGTTCGGCCAAAATATGACCAAATACTCTCCCAACTTACCTCAATACAATCTATAGTCCTTATTTTGATCATAAAGCCAACCTAAGCAGACCTTTTGATCAAATAAAAAGGAAGAACCCGAAGAAGAGGTAATGTTTTCACCACCCTTTTTCAAATTCATTTCTTCTTCCACTTCTTATTTCACTGTTATTACCATTCTAAAATAATAACTCCAGTATATTATATATACTATGATGTTATTATAAATATGGTACAACGATATTCAGTATTCTATCCACCCTTTGAATAACATGTCACCATACGTGCATACGTACGGCTTACCGTCTCTACGTCGTGGTGTAATTGTTTTTCAATATATTATTATTTGGATGCGTATAATAATGATGTGTAACTCATTTAAATAATAAATATAACATGATAATGATTCTGTATATATGATATACTATCCAATTATATATTTTTTTAATATCAAAAGAATGATATTTTCACTCGTGCGTACGTACGGACTATCGTCTCCATGAACGCGATGACATTCATTCTCCATCGTATCCATTCAAGTATAATTATCAATTTATGATTTAAAAATAATGTTTAAGGACTTGATATCATTCTGGATATGAATAATATACATCCTATCCATGACAATCATGGCTTACGTAACAAAACATATAAATGAAAACGAGTAAGTTAGCACCCGAAACGACGATAATACTAAGATATTATTAACAAAGCAATGTTAAAAGATCATATATGATATCATATTAATATATATGATTCATGTGTAATTTAATAACAATTATTTCACCATTATACAGGAGGTTAACCTACCCTCAACCAAGGAAAAGTACAAGTTAATGGTTTATTTCACAATCTCTTCATTATCTCAGGTTGTTTATACGTAATTATCTACTAGGATCTCTTAATCATCCACATCCATGTTTCTTAAAAATTAATTTCAAAACATTTTTACTATTTAAAATAAAATGGTTTAAAGTAATTTATACCCTTGTTTGAGATTTTATAAGAGTTTTTTAAAGGAATCATTCCGTCATTTTTCAACTAAGGTGCTTTAAACCTTTTCGACAGAATTAAGGTAAGAAAGTTTTTTAACTAATACGGCGGGTGCGGTTATTTTCCACTGTCATAAAATGGTCAAAGCTTACCTTATACGAATATATGAATACTTTCAAAGTAAATATTTTATTTTATAATTATGTGACTTTTAAATGATTCCAAAATGGATATTGTAAGAATTTGTGAAAGGTACTCTTTATCAAGATCATAATTTTAAATGTTTTAAAGATTTATCTTTCTAAATATTTTTAATTAATGTCCATGTTTTCAAAATTATTTTAAGGATTTATTTATATGGACATGAAGGTTTTGAAATGGAATTTATTTTCAAAAGTTTCAAAGTGGTATGGGACACTTTGATTCAAAAATCTCTTTTAAATTACTTCCTTTATAAATTTGTGACTTTTAAATGATTTTGAGAAAAGAGATATTTCTCTCAAATAGTTTTGATTTCATCTATGTCAACATCCTTTGATGAATTTTATGATTTTTTGAAGTTGATTTATTATGATACAAAGCTTTTATATTTTATTGAAGTTTTTGTGATATGTTTGACTGTGGATGTGCTATTTTTATACCATTTATAGTTTATGGTGAAAGTATTGACATTTCGTATACTAGTTTTAATACGAATGTTTATGTTATGTTTTAACCTTTTCATATGGGAATGCATTGGACTTAATATGTGATGGGTGGAGCCCGCTATAGCTCATCGATGCATCGATAGGTATCATGAGACAAACTAGTGTATTGGCACAAGGCCTTTGAAAAATCTTATTTGTAGTCTTGGCTTGAGGCCTTGGCTATGTGGTTATGATAGTCTGGCATTATGCATTCCATCATTTTGAAATAGGTTATTGATATTGCATTTGATTATTAGATTAGTTGAATATCCATGTGAATAAGTAAATGGAATTATTTCATTTTATTTTTGCCATACTATGTTGAAGTTCAAGTTTAAAAGGCTTTTGTTTTAGTTATACACTGCTTTAAATGTTTATTCTTATTTATGAAAGTTTCCGCTATATTGTAATCCTTACTGGGCATTTGAGTTCACCCCTTTTCTATGTTTTTTTCCCAGGATATGAAGAAGTAAATTATGAATGACCTGTAGGGATAGTATGAGGGGATAAGAGTGTGGTATTTGGAGACTATATTGTTGTAGTTTTCATTTTTATGATATAAAACATTATGAATATATCTAGTGTTTCCAAGGCTATTAAACCAATCAGTCTTTCGATATTTGATCATTCTTGTGATCATGCCAATGTTATGTAATAATGCACTGACTCTGGGTAACTGGGGTCAGGGCGTTACAGTTGGTATTAGAGGAAGTTTATTACAAACCTTGGAAGCTAGATTTAGATAAACTCTGATTAGAGAACGTAGACCTAAGATGAACTTTGAGGAATAGTATAGAAGAACTTCCTAGAATTTTGGTATTGTAGAGATTTTGTGAGTTTTCCGGGCAATACATCCCTTTCTGGATATGAGCTGGTAGAGGCGGCGCTGGCACAGATGTACCTAGGGGTAAACCCGAAAACACCACTTTGATCTAGACTTGAATGGGAATTGGTGCACGACAACGGTCCTTGCTGCACTCTTGGTTACGACACTCCCGAGGGATATGCTTAGGATAAATCTAATTTTATTTACAAACCATTATGAAGGGTTCATGAGTATATATTTACTCAAAGAAAACATTTTTTATGATTATGGATTATAATCATAAACTGTTCAATTTGCATTAGGAATTTTTTATTGCAATTCATAAACTGACATAGTTTATGCTATTGAATAGAAATGGCGCCCAGTAGATGGAATGTGAACTCCAGTATTATGTATGATCCAAAGAGTAGGAAGGATCGTATATTTAATGGTACTAAGACATCATTTATAAGGGAAATAGTCTCCCATGTATTATCATCATATGAAGAAATAATATCATGTGTTGATAAGATAAGTAAAGAGTTTACTGAGTCATATGGATTTGAAGGGAAGAAAGAGAAGAAAAGGATGGAATATGGAAAGATGGATAAAGGGAAGAGGGAAAAAATATTTTTCCCATATGTGATAACTATGGGAAGAAACACCCTGGAACTTGCCTGAAAGGAATGGGAGTTTGTTATAAGTGTTGAGGAAAAGGACACAATGTATGTGACTGCAAGGGTAAGAAAATGGTTTCAAATGTACAATGCTTCATTTGCAAGGAGTTTGGACACTACGCGAACCTATGTCCAAGTCATCAGACTATGCCGCAAATGATGCTATTGGATAATAATCAAGTTATGATACTACCACAGATTAAGATGAATGATTAGAGTTCTTATGTTGATTATGTCATTTGAGTGTTGTATAAACAATGTACTTGTTATAATAATTATGGAGTATATATGGATTGTACAACAGTAATATATCATTAAGGACTTGAGATTGTGTGGAACAAAGAAAAGTGACTCAATAGCAGGATAAATTTTTGGAAAATATATGGTTGAAAGAATGATAAACCATAATATAATTCTGATACCGAGGGATTGATTTTGGAATAATACATGATTGATTTGGATAAATTATATTGGATATTCTTGACTACCTTGAAACTAATTAATGAATTGTATATTCCATCATTGTTGGGTTTTAAAACATTTTTGGATTGAAGGAGTATATCTATGATTCTTTAAGAAATAAGGGATCATGAATATAATTAATAAGGCTTTATGGTAATTCAGGATGTTGCAGTGTTTTAAAAGAATACATGATGAAGATGTTCACATGTTATTACGCGGAAAAAAGGGATCTTTATTGTGTTTAATTCCTTATAAATTTTGGACTGAATTATTTTGGATAGTTCTAGTTTGGATTATTTTTGATTGCCATAAAAGGACAACCCGGAGGTCGAGCGGCAACTCGTCCCGTCCGGCATGGCCGCAAGACTTGAACCCACAACCGAAGGGCGACAAGGGTGTATCACCTACCACTGACCCACGTGATGTCCAAGATTAAATAAGGTAGTTTTTTTAAAGATTTGGTAGATGAATTATAAATTCTTTTTTATTAGAACCCTATTCGAATAGGATAAATATAATATTTTTTTTACGTTCTATTATCTTTTAGAGTGAAAGATGAGTTTGTGGTAGATATTAGTTAATGGATGGAACTCTACTTGTCAAGAATATATTTTTCTTCATCTCTTATTCTATGAAGAAATTAATTCTTATACTTTATTTAAGGAATCCTAAAACAAAAAATGTGTTATCCCAATACCCTATGTTTTGTTGAACCGATGGTATTTCAAATCATCATAGATTGATGAATTTAAGGACCTAAATTTTAGACTTGTTTGTGATTGATTACCTCAATCACTACCTATAAATATTTAAGTTTTTTCACTAATTATATGTCTCTAATTGCCACTAATGTTCTCCTAATCGAGATCATAATTTGGTGGTGACCCTTTCATTCCTCTTTTCCTTATATTAAGACTAAATTTAAGTAACCCAATTTCCGATGTCGGTTTTCCCACAAATATATTTTCTATTTTCAACCTTTTATTTTCGAAAAACAATTTCAAATTTTGAGGACGCAATTTATTGAAGGAGAGGAGAATGTAACACCCCAAGATTTCATAGTGTGTTATTTCTTAAAGATAATTCAATAAATTGCACTACACGCAACACCGAGTTCAATCGCACCATGAGTTACCAAAAAAGCCATTCAAAAGAGGTTATGAATAGTATTACCTAAATTTTAAACTTTATATAATCCTTATAATTTTAGAATCCATATTATGTGTTTCTTAGACATAATCCAAGAACAAATTCATTTTTAGTATTGCACTTTTATAAACTTTTAATAGTCAACCCTTTTTAAATACAATATTTTAAACTTTTTGACTAAACGGGGACATCAAAAATTTAAAATGAAACATCCCAAGTTTCCACGGTACGCTTTCCTTTGAAAAATACAGTAGCGTGTGTTGTACACGACTTTGAGTTTTAACACACACCACAACCGATCAAACTAGCCGTTATGAATAGTAATGCCTACTTTTTGAAATTTTATCTATCAAAATGGACTTCTTTTTTGGATTCGGAATATCAAATTTAGCCTAGGGTGAAATTTTGGAACTTTTCCGATAACTTTAATATTTTGATGAATAGTAAAAATTACTAATTTTTTATTAAATTTTTTTTTAATCAAAATAATTTATATTGATAAATTATGAATTTGAGTGGATTTAAAGTATATATAGAATATATTTTTATCATTTAATTCAATGTTTGCCATTGGAAATAATTTCACAATTAAACCAGACATAAACAAGTGTCAACCTTTTGATAGTTATTATCTCCTAAAAACACACTTTTTGTTTTAACAACGAGATTTAATTTTAAATAAATTTCTGCCACATCTGTGTTTTGAATTTGAAAAAATGGATTCCATGTTAGAAATCAGGATTTTCAAATTGTGTAAATATTTAACTTTTATTTTTATACATTTTGAATAATTACTTCGGTAAATATTTTATTTACCATGGTTAAAGGGTAAATCTAGTAAATAAGGGTTAAAATATAATATTATAATAACAAACAATTACCCTGAAACGTTTCCTAACCTTATTGGTTGACACATTTCCGACCATGGGCATCATTGGGTCGATTTTGGGACCCCAAGGAGCCACTTGTAGGTGATAGGGATATTTTATTTTAATTAAGTTAAAATGAATACAAAAATGACACAAGCATATATCTTTTAGAAAAACAATTTTTACATACGGTAATATATGTTGGATATTCGACTATAAATATTCCAGAGAAATATAAAAATATTTCCTACATAATGATATTTTATTTATAATTTTTAGAGATTAAATAATTTAATTTATTTATGACACAATAATGATACAGTAATAACCATAATAGTGAAAAATTAAAATAATTGATATTATAAATACCCAAATAAATATAATTTGAGACTTTTCATTCATTACACTAATTTTATAGGATAATATGACATATTAGGATTGATTTAGTTGACTTTTTTCAAAGTAATTATTCTTTAATGAGTTTCACAAAAATCAACTATTGAATAGTGTCAAAATTGACATAAAAGAGTTTTTAAAACAAATATTATATTATTAATTGATATTAAATTCATAAAAATATAAGGTTTGGCCAAGAGACTTATATCATGATATTTATATCAATAATGGACCACTTGGTTGTCTCTTGGATATATATAGTATGTTTATTAACCATATAAAATAATAATACAAAGAGACATTATAAAAGTGAAACTAATTAACTAAGAGTTAATACCTAAAGATAAGGTTAATATAATGACCCAAACCTGTCTAAATTCTATTGGTTGAGTGCTTTTAGACCCATACCCACCTTATCCATTTAATATTCAACTTTGAAAAAATTAGAAACCGAATATGAATTAATTATAAATTAATATTTCTAGTTTTTCCAAAGGTGCCCCTCACCCCTCTTATAAAAGGGCACTCTTCCTTCTCGTTTATTCACACCTTCAAAGCCTTTTGGTTCGACCAAAATCTGCCCAAATACTCTCTCAACTTCCCTCACTACATCTTAGTGGCCTTAGATTGAACATAAAGCCAACCTATGCAGCCCTTTTGATCAAATCAAAAGGAAGAACCCGAAGAAGATGTAATGTTTTCACCACCCTTTTTCAAATTCATTTATTCTTCCACTTCTTATTTCTTTGTTATTACCACTATAAAATAATAAGTCCAGTATCTTATATATACTGTGATTTTATTATAAATATGGTACAACCATATTCAGTATTCTATCCACCCTTTGACTAACATGTCACCATACGTGCGTACGTACGTCTTACCGTCTCCACGTTGTGGTGTAATTGTTATTCAATATATTATTATTTGGATGGGTATAATAATGATGTGTAACTCATTTAAATAATAAATATAACATGATAATTATTCTGTATACATGATATACTATCCAATTATATATTATTTTAATATCAAAATAATGATATTGTCGCTCGTGCGTACGTACGGACTACCGTCTCCACGAAAGCGATGAGATTCATTCTCCATCGTATCCATTCAAGTATAATTATCAATTGATGATTTAAAAATAATGTTTAAGGACGTGATATCATTTTGGATATGAATGGGATACAACCTATCCATGATAAACATGTCTTACGTAACAAAACATATAAAAGAAAACAAGTATGTTAACACCCTAAATGACGATAATACTAAGATATTATTAACAAAGAAATGTTAAAAGATCATATATGATATCATATTAATATATATGATTCATGTGTAATTTAATAACAATTATTTCACCATTATACATGAGGTTAACCTACCCTCAACCAAGGAAAAGTACAAGGTAAGGGTTTATTTCACAATCTCTTCATTATCCGAGGTTGTTTATACGTAATTATCTACTGGGATCTCTTAATCATCCACATCCATGTTTCTTAAAAATGAATTTCAAAACATTTTTACTATTTAAAAGAATATAGGTTAAAGTCATTTATACCTTTGTTTGACTTTTTATAAGTTTTTTATAAAGGAATCGTTCCTTCGTTTTCCAAACAAGGTGCTTTTAACATTTTCGACAGAATTAAGGTAAAAATGTTTTTTTAACTTATACGGCGGGTGCGGTTATTTTCCGCCGTTATAAAATCGTTGAAGCTTCCCTTATAAGAATATATGAATAATTTCAAAGTAAATGTTTTATTTTATAATTATATGACTTTTAAATGATTTTAAAATGGATATTTTAAGAATTTGTGAAAGGTACTCTTTATCAAGATCATAATTTTAAATGTTTTAAAGATTTATCTTTCTAAATATTTATAATTAATGTCCATGTTTTCAAAATTATTTTAAGGATTTATTTATCTGGGCATGAAGGTTTTGAAATGATATTTCTTTTAAAAAGTTTCAAATTGGTATGGGACACTTTGATTCAAAAATATCTTTTAAATTACTTTCTTTATAAATGTGTGACTTTTCAATGATTTCAAGAAAAGAGATATTTCTCTCAAATAGTTTTGATTTCATCTATGTCAACATCCTTTGATGCATTTTACACTTATTTGAAGTTTATTTATTATGATACAAAAATTCTATATTTTATTGATGGTTTTGTGATATGTTTGAATGTGGATGTTCTATTTTTATAAGATTTATAGTTTATGGTGAATGTATTGACATTTCGTATGCTAGTTTTAATACAAATGTATATGTTATGTTTAAACCTTTTCATGTGGGAATGCATTGGACTTAATATCTGACGGGTGGAGCCCGCTATAGCTTTTCAATGCATCGGTAGGTCTCATGAGACAAACTAGTGTCTTGGCACAAGGCCTTGGAAAAATATTATTTGTAGTCTTGGCACGAGGCCTTGGCTATGTGGTTATGATAGTCTGGCATTATGCATTCCATCATTATGAATGTGGTTATTGATATTTCATGTGATTATTGGATTAGTAGAATATCCATGTGAATAAGTAAATGACATTATTTCATTTTATTTTTGCCATACTATGTTGATGTTCATGTTTAAAATGCTTTTGTTTTAGTTATACAATGCCGTAAATGTTTATTCTTATTTATGGAAGTTTCCGCTATATTGTTATCCTTATTGGGCAGTTGAGATCACCCCTTTTCTATTCTTTATTTTTCCCAGGATATGAAGAAGTAAATTATGAATGACCGGCAGGGATAGTATGAGGGGATAAAAGTGTGGTCTATGGAGACTATATTGTTGTAGTTTTCATTTTTATGATGTAAAAAATTATGAATATATCTATTGTTTCCAAGGCTACTAAACCAATCGGTCTTTCGAGATTTGATCTGTCTTGTGATCATGACAATGTTATTTAATAATGCACCGACTCTGGGTAACTGGGGTCGGGGCGTTACATAATTAAATTCTCCCATAAATAATTTAATTAAATAAAACCCTCATATCACTTTATTTAAATAATTTTTAGGTGAAATTAATTAAATAAAATATCAAATTCTTCATCATTTAATTAAATTCTCTCACCATTAATTTAATTAAATAAACCCCGCATTTCACTTAATTTAATTAAATTAATTTTAAATGAACATAATTAAAAAAATCTCTTATTAATTAGTATTTAGTCAAAAAAATTTAATCAGAAATTTAATTAAAAAAATCTAGAAATAAAAAAACTTTTTTAGGCTGCACATTTTGACTCATATGGTCTAATATACTATGTGTAGACCATGTGTCTTCTTCTGCACACCCATATTAACATGCACGACTCAATCGCTTGGTTTGTCTAACCCTGCACAACCTGTGACTACACCTCTATTAGGCCAGATACTGATGAAACGAATCTGAATATCCACGATACTCCTAGATATTTTACCCAAGCATGATATATAAAGGTTTAAAAGATACCAACCCATGAAACACCATCTCAATGCTTGGTGTTAAAGTCAACCTATCAACACAACGAAAAGTTTCTAAAACATTTGTATGTTATCCCATTTAAAAAAACAAAGCCATTATCAATATACCCTCCATAAAAACATCTAATACCTATGTAGCCATTTGGAACTACTATAGCATCAACCAACCAACCATGGTCATGAAGCCTCATTTGAACTGTTGTGTTGCATTCCCAAATTCTAAACATAGCCTTAAACATGTTAGAACCTCCAGCCACATCTAATTCTTTGAAATGCATCGTTGACGCATGAAACCCATAACCGTCATAAATGAAACCAATCAATTACCACTCTAGATGACATTTACATATCAAAGCATCTCTATCATGATATCATAAGAAATAACACAAATACATTCTGTAACATTGAATAATGTCACGACAACACATCAAGATAATATTAGGGACACAATGGAATATATTCATCTCAACCAGCTATACACGCAGGCATGGTAATGTTTATAAAAACATGGCATTGAACCCAAGGCACATAATCAAAATTAGTAGGTATACTACTAATGAAATACATGGCATGTGATACTCATGGAATGTGATACGCATGACATGTAATTCATTATGTTCATTAGATGATGCATGTAATTTAATTTCCTTACCATAGTAGGTCAATGAAAATTTTCAAAATTCTAAAAATCAATAAGCATTTGAAAATATGCTCGTCACTCAAGGTGAAATCATATTCACAGTAACATCGAATAGTATAAACATCAATTCACATCCCTGACAACTAGGGCATTACACATAAATGGGGTGATCTATCCCAAGCATAACTTTTAATAGAGCAGCAACACTTTCCCAGTCTCCTATCTAACAACCCATAATAGATTGAAAAATTGAAAAGAAATAACACAACCTGAAACTAATACCACGTTGTAACATCCCAACCCGACTTACCTCGAAACTGGTAGCTGGACTTGTAGCCATATGAACTCATCTGTGTATCCTCGTACAATAGATGATGCCGACTAGAAGTGAGGGTCTAATGATATTAAGGGGAGATTATTCCATCATATTATGAGTGCACTACTGTAATAAATAATAAACATAGATAATATAAGAAGTATTTGTAAGCAATAATCAACTGAAGAAAGGAAATGGACAACACCAATTTATACAATGCATTCATTTCATGGTTATACTTATTTCAAATAAAAAAACAAAAAACATTCTATACATATCATCATAAAAACAAAAAATACTCATTGCCCCAAGAGAGATATCCACGAGCATCTCAAGATCATTTTCAACCCGTTTCTCCTAACTCCCATGTATAAGCCAATAGTAAAGTCTAGTCCACACTCCTGCAATCTAGGAGGTCGACATGGGTAGCCTAGTGCAATGGTAGCCCTCGAATATGATGTGATATATAAATCATAGTAGCCCCAGACCAATGGTGTCTAGATCAATCTAGACAACACAAAAAAATTAACAATGTGAATGTATATAAAAGAAATTACATAATTGAATAAATAACCAATAACCAGTCTAGGATCCAAAGGTACACCCGATGAAAATACCTACATTATTTCATAGATTAAATAAGATTCTGAACAAGAAAAATATATATCAATAATGTATAATGAAAATTTTATCACATTATTTAATATTAATTTTTCAAGCACACAAAATAATGAGCAAGTTACCTTTATTATATTTCATACATTTCAATGACTTTATTATACCATAACATACACGCACATAAAGGTCCACGTTGTAATTCCATTCTCACACTCCAAAAGAGTCCATATTACTATTCCATACTCACACACCCATGAATTTCCGTGTTACTATTCCATAGTCATGCAACCATGAATGTCCATGTAACCATTCCACATCACGCACCCATGAATTTCCATGTAACGATTACATACTCACGAACACATGAATTTCCATGATTCCATTCGATACTCATGCAACCATGAATGTCCATGTTGCCATTCCATACTCATGCACCCACGAGGGTCTATGTTACCATTCCATACTCACACACACATGAATGTCTATGCTACGATTCTATACTAAGGCACCCATGATGGTTCATGTTAACATTCCTTACTCATGTACCAAGAATTTCCATGATACCATTCACCACATCATGATATAATTAATTCATCAATTAATTATCATCGTTAATCTCATTACTAATTCAAAAATTAGATAAAGACAACAATTCATTTAGCTAACTCAAACATTTAACTTTTCACAACAATTACTCTAGTTAATACAATAATTAACTAGTCATAATGAACCCATATAAATATAATATAATTAATTCAAATATTATTTTTTTTCCAGAAGCCATTTGAAAATAAAATAATTATTTCACAAATTAATTTTTTCAACTTACCCAAAAAATCTCTAAATTAACCCCATGATTAATTATCTATATTATAATCTCATAACACATAATTAATTCACAATTATTTTTCTCATATAAACCATTTTAATCATTCATAATCAATCCCCTAATTATATAACATATTAATGTAAATGATTAGGTCATAATTAATTATCTCAACTTAACCAAATTATTATCTGATAAATAATCCCCTAATTAATTATTATTTTAAAGAACATAATTAATTTATAAATCATTATTTTAACATAAGTAATTTAATATCTTATAATTAAACCACTGATTAATTATATTCTAAAAGAAAATAATTTATTATTTCATCATAACTAAATTAATTACTCAAAATTAATCCCTAGATTAATTATTATCTCAATGAAAATAAATAATTCATAATTAATTATCTAATATTAACCAAATTCATTACTCATATTTAATTCTTAGATTAATTATAATCACAATCACATAATTAATTCACAAATAAATATCTCAACATAGCCAATTTAATATCGTATAATTAATGACTTGATTATTTATGTCAATTCCAGTTATCAAATAACATAAATAATTAATAATTAATAATCTTAACTTAGCCAAATTTATATCTCATGATTAATCGCCCGATAAATTATCTCAATTAAAAACCCCAAACAAAAACTGGTTTCATAATTAATTGTATCTACATAGAAAAATTAATTTTTCATAATTAATCACTAGATTAATTATCACCTTAAAGCACATAATTAATTCATAATTATTTATCTCAACTCTATTTATTTAATTTATCATAATTAATCAACAAATTAATTGTCTATTTTATAACCTCAAAAACTATAATTAATTCAGATTTAATAATCTCATTCCACTAATAAACAATTTTATCCAATATTGTAGTCACCACTATCAAAGGAAATAAATTAGAAAAAATACATTTTATTAAATAGAAAATGTTTAGAATCCTACCTCAATGAATATGGATTATCAAAAGCTTCATAACCCAAACCGCGTCCCACACACACATACACACTTCCATATTACTGCATGCACATACATTTAATAGATCAAAACCCCAAATTACAACATCTGACACTCACAATTAATGTCATGGGGACTAACGCACACACAAAAAAATCCACAAAAAACCAATTACAACATAAGCATCTAATTTAAGGGGTCCAAAATAATTTATTGGCTATATAGCCCCATATATGATGATGGTGAACCTATCATGTATAGTAACATCAATTATGGTGGAAATCAACGAAAAATAGACCAACTGTCCTGAGACGTCATCCACACCACCTTGAATCGAAAGAAACAATGAAACTAAAACAATCCTCGATCCTTAGGGTTTTGAAAAAATAGATAAGAGATAAAGAAGAGACAAGATGACTGATGAGAAGAATTAAACAAGTAGGGAATGACACACCTCAATGAGAGAGACTGCATTGGTTAGGAGACCTATAGAAACCGATGCGCAGAGGGGGAGATTGATGAAATGGGTCATCCCCCACCCATGGGAGAGTTGAGAGGGTGAGGGGTCGCGCCTCACTTGTGTTGTGTGCCTAGAAGTCATGTTTTCTCTGTGAATAAATTAAACATATTATTTTATTATAAGAATTAGTGTAATAATGACCATCATCTTATTATTATTACCAATTAATATCACATATCTTTTATAAACCCCAACTCTCCAATTACACATAATTTAATTAAATTCCTCTCCAATGAATTTAATTAAAAAAATTCCCCAAAAAATCAATATTTTATTAAATCATATCAACACAATTTTATTAAAAAACCATTCATTTTCATAAAATAATTATATTCATCATAACCTTGAATTAAATTAGTTAAAACCCCAACTCTAGATTTAACACATCATTTAATTAAATTATTTTCTAACTGAATTTAATTAAATAAATTTTCCAACTCATTATGATTTAATTGTATTCTAAAAACATAATTTAATTAAGTAAAATCGACAACTTATTAATCATTATATAATTAAAAATTTTCAAACTAATATTCATTAAATAATTTCTTGAATTTGTGTTATTTAATTTAATTCTCTTAACACTATTCAATTAAATTAAAATATCCAACTCATGAATATTATTTTATTAAATTCAATCAACTTCAATTTAATTAAATAATATCCTCGATTTTGCAATGACTAATTAAATTCTTCTTAACCATCAATTTATATAAAAAACCTCCATAATAAATTAATTTTCATAATTCATCTTTTCCATGAATTTTATTTAATAAAACCCAAACACCTCATTTAAATTTCATTTAATTAATGTTATAAAATATCAATTTAATTAAATAACAACTCCATATCATCAACATTTTTTAATTAAATTCTCTGAAAATATATTTAATTAAATAATAACCCCATTTCACAATGACTAATTAAATTATTCTAAACCATTAATTTAATTTAAAACCCATTTCGTATTAATTAATTAAATTCCACCATTCCATTAATTTAATTAAGTGAGACCCCAAATCCTCATTTAGATGTAATTTGAATTAATTTCTATCACATTAATTTATTTAAATAATGATTCTAACTCTTCATATTTTGATCTAGATTTTATTTTCTTCATCCTAATTTAATTAAAGAAGTTATCCATATCAATGTCAATTAATTAAATTCACTCAACATTAATTTATATAATTAAAACCCCATTTCACTTTATTTGATAAAATTAATTTCAACTGAATTTAATTAAATAAATTATCCTATTTATCATCATTTATTTAAACTCTCTCAATCTCAATTTAATTAAATTAATTCCCACATTCGATGCCATTTAATTATATTTTATCTAATATATCATAATTAAATGAATTTTACATTCTCCGTCTCTACCTAATTTAATTACATTCTCTTATATTTAATTTATTTGAATAAACACCTCATTTCACTTTATATAATTAATTTTTTAATCTGAATTTAATAAATTAAATTATCCTATTTTTCATAATTTAATTAAATCTTTTCGGCTTTAATTTAATTAAATAGAACCCCAATTTCACATTATTTAATTTAATTCATTTAAAATGGATTTAATTAAATAAATTCCCCAATTCATCTTCATTTAAATAAATTCTTTTTAATCAAGAATTTAATTAAATAAATTAATTCGAATCCTAGAATTGTGTAGGTCGCATGATATGACAAACATTGTCTGACTTACAGTGGATAGACTGTGCATATTCTAATCGACACACATTTTAACATGCACGACTAACCCACCTGGTTTGACTAATCGTGCACATCCAATGCATTAACCTTTTTTGGGCCCAGTCCTTCCAAAACCCATCCAGCTATCCAAGAAACTCCCCTAGCCTTACCCCAATCCTGAAATATACATTTTCATAAGATCCCAAATGATGAGTCATTATCTGGAAGCCTGGTTTTAAAATTGACCCGTTATTATGATGAAAATGTTAAATAAAAATTTGTTTTAACCCCATTGAAAAAAACAAGGGACTTTACATATAACATTGTGGAATAATAATAATTGAGATTCTCAATCTATGGTATCTTTATTCATTCCATCCCACCATAATTTTTCATTCATTTCCTTATACATCTCTATACTTCTATAATGGATAAAGAATGAAGAAGTATGAAATCCCTATAATTGCTTCTTCATCAAATATTGTTTAGAAAGAACAAATACATAGTTTTTGACCCTTTTCATTCAATACTAATCAGGGATTAACTTAGGAACATTTAAAACATTCTTTTCCAGCTCTATATATTCCTTCCCACATGATTGTTTATCACATAGATTGAGGGTTCAACATTCATTTGAGAATGATAATATTTTCCCCTTCCATCAGGATTTCTCGCACTATCCTTTTATAATTGATATATATTTGATATTTTGTGATCCTCATCAATAATAACCAAGAATTATCCTTTCCACTCAAACCATCATCCCTTATTTTTATTTTCTTGTGTTGTAATATATTCTCAAATCAGAATATATTATCAACTATATCCATCATCTCTAGAGTGTGTTTAACTCATCCTATGTGAATATATATTTCATACTTTTATGATTAGTATATATATAATACAAATTTCACCATAAAGAAATCACCTCCATATATATACAAAATATATTACCATTACTATCTCAAAATCATGTTTTGGGTAATTTTCTCATTAATCTTCACCAACTATGATGCATAAGAGAAATACATTTTGTTATGCATTAGAACACATCTCAATCCCTTATTTTATGGATCAATTATGATTAAAAACATTGCTCCTCTATAGAGTAATTAAATAACAAGTGTGCTGAGCAACATTATCTTCTTTTCCATAATATTTTCCTCACATTAATCTATCTAAAGGAACTCGACCCCCTATAGAGGTAACTTATTCATAGGAATATATATTCACGAAAAAATATCCACAAACTGTCAATGATATCATTATAAACCAAGAACAAAGTGGATCTTAATAATTGTGGATAGTGTAAAACATCACTTAATAGATTTTATATTTGTTTCATATATTGTTATACCATCTCTTACGATTATATGATAAAAAATGAAACCTCATGAAACAAAAATTCATAGTTCGGAAATTTTTTATAAAGTTTTCCATTATTAAGATATTTAGTACAATTCTCAAGTGGTGTTCATGATCATCCACTCTCTTTGAATATTTAATAATATCATCAATACAAACTACCACATATTGATTGAAGTAGTACATAAAAACTCTACTTATAAAATCCTTAAAGATAACATGGGAATTAGTCTGATCTAAAGGCATTACTTGATAATAATATTTTCTATACATTATATATAATTAGATCTTTTCTATATCATCCTTCTTGACCCCCAATTTATGATATCTAGAATAAAGGTCCATCTTGTAAATGTATTGTTCTCTATGAAATTTATCATTGAAGTCTTCAATATAGGCAAGAAAGAAATTTTTCTTGATTGTGATCTTTAACAACCCTTGATAATGTATTCATAGTCAAATTGATCCATCTTTCTTATTCAAAAAAAGAATAGGTGCACCAAAAGGTGACTAACCTAGTCTAATTAATACCTTAACAAGGTTTTATTGGTGTTTCTCCATCAATTCATGAATCATAAAAGGGGAAATTATACAGGGAGTTTTTGAAATTGGTTTGGAAACATGTATGAGTTCAATTAAGAACTCAACATCATGTTTCATTGGAAGGCTAGTAAGATAACATAAAATTAAAATACAATAGACATATTAATGAGGGTGATTTCTCCCCCAACCATTTGTGATAAATTGCCCAACAAAATAGATTTTAGACCCATAAAATGTATGAAATCGTTGTTGGAAGATCAAACTTTTTGTCACATCAATGAAAGATCATATGACTATTTCAAATGTCAAATGTAACTTAACTTCCTCCATAATTTTCGGGGTATTTATTCATAGAAATATAATACATGATTATGATGACATCAAATTCAACCATAGGATTTAAAAACTGATTTTTAGGAAGCACATTCCCCAAATTGTTAACTAGTTATTAATCACATTCTTGAGATGAAATCATCATACCATTAGATGTTTTCACAACTAATTCCAAATATAATCATTTCAGTTAAATATAAATACCCAAATAAAATTCTCTACATATGAACGATTTGGTATATCTAGGTGAAATTATGATATTTGTAGTTACAGATTTGATGGTAAGTCTACCTTTCACCATGTCATTATTTCACCAGTGAACGCATCAGATTTACCTTTGTTCCTTAGTTTAATATTATGCTAACATAGATCTTCATCATTATCTATTGGGTTCGGGAACCTCTTAGCATAATTCCCATTATCCTTATACACGAAGCACTGTAGTGTGTGAGGTTCATTTATTGTATATTATCCTCTATTTTCATCATTGGTTAGCTTATTCCCATCTATTCAAAAATCAATTGCTTGATGGCCTTCCCTTTCACACATAAAACACATATTATAACACATAAGACTATTCCCATCATCATTCATTCCACATTTAGAGAATAAAAGAAGGATCTTATTACTCTCCTAATGGGTTTTGGAATTCCCATTGAAATCAATCATCTATTTCTTCTTAAACCGTGAGATTTATATATAAGTCTATCATCGATCTCAACATTTATCAAAAAGCATGAAATCAATTCATAGCTACTAATTTATCTTATGGATATAAATATTACGATATATGGATTGAATAAACTAAATAACATATCAACATTACATTCAGGATGGATGGTAATATTAGAAACATAACATGAAAGCCTTGTGGAATTAGCGTCCACAGATTCATCATCCTTTTCCATAAACTCAAGGAACATATATTCCATCTTTATATGAAGAAGACAAGATATTTATTGAATACTAATTTCTTAACTCATTTGAATCCATGGATTATATATATTCTTGATTCCTCATATTCTTTATTAAAGTCCGCTATTGGTCTTTTTCTCCTTCTAGTAGATAAACAGCTAGAATGAAATTCTTATGATTCGAACATTGTATATCAAAGAATATTTTTTTAGTGTTATCTATCTAGTGTTTCACAACATATGGATCTGAATACCCACTGAGAGAAGGTGTAAATTATACCATGAAAGAGTCAACATAATTTTTTCCCTAATTTGGTCATTTGGATATCCAGCATGATTCATAGATATAGATATTCAGGTGAGCCTAAAATTATATTTTTCATCACATCTCCCATAGAATTTGTTTTATTAGGAGGAAAATCATTACATTTCCTCTTTCAATCACTATAAACACAGTTATATTGGGTTCCATCCATTGAATAAATCCGAATTCATATTGTAAAAAATAGATATCATAATGACGAAGTTCATAATAATGAATAGTTACATATTGGATTCCAAAATTATGAAACCTTCCTCAATTCATGAAACTATAGGTTTATCCTAGATTATTCATATGCATCTTGTTTTAAAATCCTCCATTATGGTTCCTAAAGAGTTCATTAATTTTCAAAGCATATCCCCCTGTAGTGTCAAACCAATAATACAACAAGGAATAATATCATGTACCGTGTTACATAATTTTGGGCCCGAAACACCATATCAAATTTTTTACTATTAGGAAAATCAATGAAATATCCATATATACATGCACATTTAGATATTGTTGTATGGAAAGGAAACCAATTACCCTATAATTTACCAAAATTATTGGAAATATTTCAATAATTATACTTATCCTTATACTTATCATTGGATGTGTCCTTAGTGTTCTCACTATGGTTTTTTATCCTATATTCCAAAGGTTAAATAAATATATGATTTATACCAACTATACAGGAAATCATATTTTATACATTAACCTCAAAAAACACTTGTGAAATACATAAAAAATTATACAAATAGACAGCCAAAGTCCAAACTACGCTAGTATATTAGGAATTATGAAAACATAAACAACAATACATAAATGGTTTATATTACCTCCCTCTAGGTTTTTCGGAAATTCAACCATTATTATACTCATAAAACATTATAAATATCTTCATAAAATTGGGAATAAAACATAAAAGGGGGTTTCCTCATATTCTCAATAAGATTAAAATGGGAGACATGTAAGAATAAACTAGAGTATAGGAGTATTCGAACAAGATCATTACATTAGATGATCATAACCTATAGATCGTATGGTTAGAAACATGAATCATGTTATAAATTAGGGTAATATATAAGACATGAATAATAAGGAAATAAGGAATATAATCTATGAATGTGTCTCATATGAATAATACAAGGAATTCTGTCATACATAAACATATGATATCATTCCCTCTAATTCAAAATTAATTGTTAGAACATATCAAGGCACTTTATGGGAACCACACCTACTGGGTGGGACACAAAACCATCCCTAGAAGAAATAATTTCCCTTTATTTTAATAGGTTTCCCCTTCATCCCAATGTATATTAGGTTTTACAATATTCCAAATTCAGAGTGACTACATCTACTGGTCGGTATACACAAATATCCCGAGACACAATCCTTTCCTTGCTAGGGATCAGTTTTTCACATCTTCCCATATGAGATCAATTCCATTGACTAGATTCACAGAATTATCTCCTAAGATATAAATATCTACCCAATGAATTAGTAGGAAATATTTTCCCCACTAATCTAATATTAATTCCATTCATACTTGTGCCACAAAATAATAAAACATTCATGATATCATGACCCATAAAAAGAGATGGGTAAAAAATACATACAATCATAATCACATGAAATAAAATGGGTGTCATTAACATTTAATTATATGATAACCCACATAAAAATATATGTTTTATAATCATTTAATCAAATTTTTACCACTGAAATGATGTGGGTTTCACAAGAATAAATCACATGTTGGAAGAACATGTCTCAAAATCATCATTCCAACAAATCATAAACCATTATGAGATAGAATATGAGTGGAACATCTGAATAATTTCCTAAAAGGTAATTAGTAATATCAACAGATGTCAGGGTTGATGGATAATAATTGTGAAATATCATTAAATATTTTATGGGAAGAAAATTCCATTTTTATTTTGAACAATGTTCACTAGAACATAAAACCCATTAAAACCAATTTTATTGAAAAAAAACATGAAAATGTATAAAGAATTATTAGAAAAAACTTTTTCTTTAAAAAATTATAATGAGTTATTATAATGGATATGAAATATAATTCCCTTGATATCTTATAAAAGAAAAGTTTTAAAAAATTAAACCAATTTCCTTGAAAATACCTGAAAAACATATAAATTATGTTTTTAAAAAAATTTAACACATTTTTACATAAAAACATTTGAAAGGAGATTGAAAATGTTTTAATCCCAAATTTTTTATAATATATAGAAAACCAGTAAAGGAATCACAAATAACATAAAATAATATACCATAATTTTTAATAGAAAAGGATCATAAAAATCATATATAAATTTTCCATCAACATGGTTCATAAAGTTCATGTCATGTGTCTCAATGAAGGAAAATTAAGAGAAAAATATTTTTCCAATTTGGTATCACTTGAAAAACAAACCACATGAAATAGAGAAAATCAAATTAAAATTTAAATAACAATACTACTATAGACTCTAATCCTAACATAAATTCATGTGTATTATAATAACCACAAAAAATATATGAGTTGTGAATAAGGAATAAATCTTAAGGAAATTAATTTGAGACTATAAATCCCCTTAACGTATGTCTTGAATCACGTCGTACTCATTAAAACCTACTTTATAATAAATTAAATATTATTAGACAGAACCTAATTTTTATTTAAAATACCATATATGGTTTTATTATGACATTATATTACACGCTACGTGATAATTCTATGTAATGGATTCACTTTAGGTCATATATCTATTGTTCATTACATGTGTCTTAATTTTTTATATATTAGGTCCTTATAATTATTTTCTCATTTATTTAATATAAACCAATACATTAATATCATTTACTCTTTGAATTTTTTTTTATAATAATACATATAATATAGAAGTATGAAATTGAATACACCATTCATTTACATCGTAGGCTATATGATTTCATGAACACTGTTTCCATTTAATTTTCATATAGAAAGTAATTAACTAAAATAAATATATGTATATATATGTATATTTAAAATTATTATAGTTTAAATTAAATATCATATATATCATATAATTTCATATAACCCATCCTTATTACATTTCGCGTAGTGTGTGAACAGATCCCATCACTCTGAGAGGGAGGTAGTCCACACTTCCTGAAACACAATTATCATATTTACAAAAAATAAAAAATATAAATATATTTGTTGTAAAATAATTAAATAATATTAATGAAATATTATATATCATATATATTATATATAATATGATTTTACAACATAATTATCACAATGAGAGGTGATAATGGAAAATGGTAAATAATCGTTTTGTGAGGTGGTAGTTCACCACACACATAAACAATATGTTCATTACCCATTATATGTATGTGTGTGTATGTTTAGACTGACCCATTATAATTAAAAAATCTTAGTATATTTAGGATACAGTTTTGTTTAAATATTAGTGGAATAAGTTGAATTAATTATTCAATAAAAAAATAGAAGAAAAGATCTTAAGGGAAGGTGTTACCACTTTAACGGTTAAATCCATATGGTTTTCACCAAATGGATTCATCTGAAGGTTTTATATTAAAAGAAAAGATTCATGGGAAAAAAGATGGATCATGGGAAGTGTATTGGGATAAAAATTTCTGATCATATGATGTTTTCAAGATGTGAATTATGGGTATAGGTGGGGGCCATTTATAGGGAAGGGAGGGGACATACTTGGAATTACTAAAAACGTGTTAGGTGTACCCACATTTTTACCTAATATAAGTCATAAAAAACCAAAAAAAATGGAAGGTTCATGTCCAAATAACGTCTAGATAATAGGTTCTACACAAGATGAGAGGTCATATGGTTTTCTTGATTAAGTTTTATTCCCTTTTTAACCATAATTTTCCCTTAATCATTGTAATTAACTGTAATTACATTCATTAATTATTTTAAAAAAAACTATGTTGACCTAAATATACCTTATAAATTATTATTATTGAAAATGAGGAATCAAAATTTCCAAATTCTAATTACATATGTGGCCTAAATTTATTATATTTTAATCTTGTTGGAGAGAAAACACTCGAGGCATTTAAAGAGAATAAATGATCAAAAGATTGCTATGTTTTTATATCTAATTTCAATGTGAAATTAGTTCCAATGAACTATTTTTGGATGAATGGATAAAAATAATTATCTAATTAGGTTTTATAATAATTGAAAATATAAATTTCTCTTATAAATATATTACATGAAAAATTAGTTTTGATTTAAAATTCCATATTTTTTACTATTCATATGAAAATGTTGTTTCTCAGAAAAATTCAAAAAACTCAATCTATGATAATTTCTACTTTATAAATTCTAAAATTAATTTTATTTAACAATTTATATTTCAATTTTTTTTTTAAAATTATATTTTTTCATAGAAGGACCTGATAATTAGTTCATTTGAGAAAATATTATGTTTAAACATATAAAAACATTATGAAAATTTGTATCCTTCAATGTCAATATGTTTTATTTATATAAACAATTATAAAAAAATTTCACAAATGGTTATTAAAATTCATATTAATATGTTTAATTTCGAGGATGAAATTATCCAATTCAAATAATTATAACAAAAAAAGAATGTTCATAGAAACTATGTGTTGCGTGAAATGTATGACAAATCAGTGTTACATTTAATGAATTCCATGTTTGTGTTGGGTGTATCATAAACTGAGTCAATTCAATGTTAAAGGAATGTTTTACTCTATAAAATTCATGATATTGATGAAAATGTAATTTATTTTAGAAAAAATGGTATATAAATATTGGGGTGTTATAGGCTTCGGATGTGGAAGCTCGTGTGTCTGGTGTTGGTATATGAGTGTAGTCATGGATACTTCCAAATATTGATTCCATGGATCATAAAGTATTATTTTATCATCACTAAAAATGTGGATAGAGTTAATTTGGATAATGGTCACATGAATATTGTTCATTCGTCACCGAATGATAAAAAATTTGGAGTACATATTATTCTATTTATTCCATTCTGTTTGATCATTCGAAGGATTTCAACATCAAACACTACTCTTATTTAATGTCTTCACATGTTCCATAGTTCATGTTAGATCCTCCAATGATCAAATCTATGGTCTCTATTCACAGTTTTAGGATGATATTTTTAGGTTATGTGCCTCATTACCTCTATGCTTTAAAACACAATTTTCATGAGTGAATGAATTCGAAGAATGTGATGATATCTAAAAATATTTTATGATACATACGTTTTTTCATGAAAATAATTCATTAATGAGTTCTCTAAATAAAAATTATAATTCGTGCAATTATATTTTTAGATGAATCTTCATCCAATAAGAAGAGATAAAATTATTTATGATTTCATAAATATTTTTTGATGGAAATCCTTGTTCGAAGAATATTTAATTGTTATAATAGTTTTATAAAGTAATATAATTCAATGAATGGATTATTAATTAGTATTTCTGATATGGTGGATGAATATAATTTTATGTGGTGGAAATCACTTTTTAAAAGAGAATCACTATGTCAAAAACTTGAGAAAAAATTTAATATATAAGGCTCCCATTTTCCGTAGAAAAAAATTGAACTGTAATTATATATTTCTTGGTGTGAAAGAAGAATGTATTAATATATATACATAGATGTGTTAATGAGATTTGAACCAGTGATTATTTTGAAGATTTTAAAATTTATTTTCAATAACACGATCATGGTCACATACAATTCTCATAATTTTCATTATAAAAAATTATATGAAAAAAACTAGTTACTAGAATAATTGTGTCCACATTTGAGAAGATCACATAATATTTTCATGATGTGAATCACAATTTAATGAACCTCGTAGTTTCACATGAGAAATAACATGAATGATATAATTTCAAAAAGATTAATCTAAAAGAATAAATTATATTTCATTTAACATAATGAATATAATTTATGTATCAAAAAATTTGGTTAAAAAAATAAAAACACCATAGATATATTGAATTGATAAGTGGAAAACAAAATAAAAATAAGAAAATGTTTACTATTTTTTAAATGATATGTCTATTCTATTCTTACTTTAAGTTCCATTGATTTAATTTTTGGATGATAACCAAAAAAATTAATGATATTTCAAGAAGATATTTATTTGATTAGTGAAATATTATTCATACATTCAATAATACATGATTAAATTTTTTTCACCTATTTAATATATTTTACTTTGTATGGGGTTCATTATACAGGATATCAAATATTTATTCTATCAATACATCATTGAGGGAACTAATCATAAATTTGTGATTTTTTAAAAAAGGGATAATCATAAAATCTATAATTTTATTTGAAGCTGTGGATGAGAAAAGGAGATATAATATAGTCATGAAGGATAGTCACACAGAATAAAGAATATGAAATTTTAATATAATATTTAACATTTAGAATTAGAATACTATATAAGGAAGTATAAATACCATCTTATATAATTCAAGTGTGTTAAGGTAAATGTGGACTCTAGTAACACTATTTGAAGTACAAATGGACCACATGGGTGACTTAAGTATACAAATGTTAGTGTAGAAATAGGTAACACTATGTGAATCTGTATAAATATCCTCTTATTTTGAATCATGAAAATTATACATTGTGCCTCTATGTATCAAATTATAATTTTCAATATTATTATCACAGATAATCAGTTTGGGGGGTTTCAAGGTTAACCCACATAGAAATGAGAGGGTACATTCAATATACCTTTCACAAAATGTGAGTTCTATTGTATCCTATAATTACAATATATGAGTTGTTATTTTAAGATATCATAGAATGGATTTAGAATAACAATAAGATAATGAGGTTGAAATAAAAGGTAATGAAATCCTAAAAGTTTAAAATTAGATTCTCCCACACCAATATGAGTGCTCAATCTGATATAGGGAACTATAATTTGTACCATAAAAATGATTCGATCTAAATACCATCTATGATTTTATAATTTATAGATACGAGGAAATGAGTGAGATACCTCATATATAGAAAAATATTGTCAGTCATAATTAATGTAATATATATATTTCTTCCAACATTAAGATGAAAAATACGAAAAAACATGCATCACAGTTGATGAATAATATTATTTTTAAGGGAGAGACACCAATAACTGATTTTCATAAGAATAATATAACTTGTTATAGTTTTCCATTTTATTCTTCTTCTAATTAAAATTTCTAAACCTATAACAATGATTTATTACATATGTATCATCATTGTTAATGAAAATAACATATTAAGAATGTTACCAAAGAAGGCGTAAAATGAATTTTTGAAACTATGATAGGAATTTTGATCGAAAATAATAGTTAGAAGAAGTGGATAATACTATGGAAGATGTATTTTCTAAAAAATATAGAATATGTAACACAATGAAAAAATTATTAAGATAAAAGGTTGATAAAATCAATATTTTCAATTAATGATATGGTAATTTATTTGTAGAATAGAAAATTAATTTTTTTGAGAAATAATCATGTGAAATTTTATTTGTAGAATCATTTCTTTTATATGGATTATTGAAAGAAGTTTTCATTAATTTTAAAGACTCAGAGTTAGAGGATAATGTAATGAGGGAAAATAATATTTAAAATATTAAACAATAACCAAGAAAAATACGTGAATGAAAAATAATAAATCTCAATGAATATTGGGAAGATATCTAAAGAGTACCTAAAGATGAGAAGATCTCCCTCAACATGTACTGTATTGATATATAAGTGAAATTGAAGAATCATGAATCTTTATAATATGTAACATCTAAAATAAATGGAAAAGGAGAAAGTTTCATAGAATTTATTATTGAGGATCATGAATCTATGGAGATAATGAGACCATACTCCAAGACAATGTAATTATACCCCACAAAATAAGGTCTCATATATCCTAAAAACTATCATATTTTTTAATTTTATTTTAACATATGGAACATGTTTTAATATAAACTCTAGAAAAGTGTGATGGTGGAAAATAAGAATAAACATACCACATTAAGGATTTATTTTAATTTATGTTAAAATATATGTTCCAAAAAAAGAAACCAAAAGGTATTAGGGTCCACTAAAATATAAAAATGTTTAAACCCCATGAAACATGGAATTACTTTTATAAAAAATAAGAGATGAAGATTCATATTCTATTATGGGTTTTTTTGGATGTTTTGGGACTCATAATTAGAATAATAGGTTAACATGATAATCCATGTAAATAATATAAGACTACCAAAAATAGGTGTAATGATAAATCAAAGAGAATAATATAAGAGTTAAATAATATTTCACCTTGTAAACTAAGGTCAAAATGGATTCTATCAATTCTAGTAAAGTGAATGGTCTAGATTGGTAATCTTGAACTACAGTTAATATTTCTCAAATTAAAAGAGTTCTTTCTAGTAGTTCTGATGAATGAATAATTCTAAACATTGTTACACCAAGTGAAAATATGAGCGATTCTATCATTAATTCAATGGAGAATTAAATATCTAAAGAAAATCACATCCCTTAAGAAATATGCATGAATCATGGGCGATTTATGGAGAATATATAATAAAAACGTCTTAAGGAAATAATATTGTAAATATAATTCCACCAAAGAATTTAATCAAGAATATAAATGAAAAATTAGAATATTTATATGGTTAATTTAAGATATAGGGTCGTAGAACTGAGAAATGTATTAAAATACTACAAAAAGATAATCCCTATTTCATGATAGGGAAGTGGAATTAATAAAAAAAGTGTGTTAAATAATGTAAATATTAATAAAATACAAATTATTTAATTGAATAGTTCTTATTTTTACATATAAATAAATGGAAATTTTGTAAATAAATTGAGGATTCAAACAAAATTGCTAAATATATTTGAAATAAAATGGTTTGAGAAAAAAAGGTGGAAACCCATGATATGTTTTCCTTAAATGGTAACATGACCTTATGGAATACTTATTTTGAATGAATTTTTTATATAAATAATAAGTTAAATGTAAGAAATATGATATTCAAGTTGATGGATTCAAAATAAAAATAATAGAAGAATTAAATCACCACATACTGATATTGGAAGGAATAAATTTCCCAGGTTGAGTGGAAGCACAAAGCATAAATGCTACTACTGAGGATAAAAGAGGTCTCACATTATTCCATTAATTATATTTTTAACTAAAATTTAGGGATTTAATCTAAATGGACTTTTCCCATGATGTATACAATTGAAGATTTCATATTTTTAATTCTTCAATACAGAGTGAATGTATAACATCTAAAAAGTGTTTTAAAATTACAATATGTGGAATGTCAATTGCTCCCATATACCTACATTGATTTAAATGTATATTATTATCATGGGGACATTAATATTTTTTATTTAATTGTTATATGTGATTGTTTGTAATTTCATCAATGATAATTGTGAATTTGTGAGCATGATTTCACAAGAAATGTGGTATATGGGAAAACATATATAAACCTAGTTTTTTCTATATATTTTTTCTACACTATGTTCTATCATGTAGTGTCACAGCTGATTTTATAAAGATCATTTCAAAGAAAACTATGTGATTTCATCCCTCTATCAGAGGTGTTCATGATTTGATCTTATATGCGAGGATAATATTTTTGTTAATATTTTTGAGATTATAATACCCTCACATAAACATTTATATTCTCACTAATTAGTATAAAATATGTTGACCACAAATTTTGTATGATGTTATAGGTATTGTTAAGAAATAGATTGGAAGAAATTATTGAACCCAATGGACATGAATAATATTTGTTTCCAATAATTGTTGAATGTGAATTAGAGATTATAAAAATGAATGTAGATCTATTGGGGATAAACCGTTTATATTGAGTATTTGATATATTATTTTGAAAATCGGTGGGTTTTTCTTGAATTCAATAACATGTGAAAAACTAGTTTTGTTTGAGTACATTTTTCATAATAGGATGATGAATTTAGAGGTAGAATAATTCATGTATTTTTAAAAGAATATAAATTCCATGAAATGTAATATTTTTCACTGTAAATGGAGATGAAGTTCATGAAATTCAATAATATCTGTATAATTAATCTGTATATTTTCTGAAGGTCTATAACTATAAAATTATTCCTAAAAAATTCCAACCAAGGACCACGCCTTCTATATATGGGACAATAGTAATCAATCATGTGGGAGGCTATAATATAATCCTCTAATGGTAGAAGGTGAGGATGTATAAAACTCACATGGATATCATAGTGGAAGGAATTACAATTGTTGAACCAAAGAGGGAGTACAACGAATATGTTGATGCAATTAGGTGAGCAAGAATGTATGTGATAACATGTTTCTACATAGGTATGTGTGGACCATGGATTCCTATGTTTGTGTGGGGTTGTTCCTAGAGTTGAACTGACTACCTACATCTAACTAGTCAATAAGGAATAAATTACTGTCATGACCCGTCCCCCGGGGCCCATGCCGTGACTACCCAAAGCCTGGCTTCTATAGGCCAGGGGCGGGTGACTATCACCAAAGGTGTAATTCCATAAAACTGGGAAGGCATTGCCTTTATGACTTGTAAGCGCACACATCTAGATACAAAACACTTCAAAAATTGTATAACAAAAGAGTGTCGAAAAGTAAAGGGGAAAAATACAAGCCCAACTATAAAAAACAAGGAACTGGAAGTATAAGTAAAACCGATGAAGGAAAACAGCTATTGGGTCATCCTCCAGAATTCCTACCTGAATAGTAGGTACATATAGCCTCCTCTGTACTCTATGTCTGTTAGCCTGCTCCATGTACCGACTAGTCATAAGGTCCACGTCCATGCACCGTTTAGTCCTGATACTCTCAGCCTCTATCAGCATTGTCTGTCCTATGCATCCAACATGATGAGGTGTGGGCATAGCCCATGCAGGTGTGAGTATAATGATACTCATTAGGGACCCTGAGACCATCAAGGTTTCAAAAAATCCAACAAGGATAAAACAAAAAGTTCGAAATCAACAGATAATCCTACTTAGGTATATGCCCATACATATACCTAAGTTATCAATTGATCCATCTCAATCATGAGGTAATCACAAAAGATACTAACTCAACCCACACAGGTATACAACATATGTAGATAGATAGATATGATTAGATATATCCACTGAATTATCTTCTCTATCGAACCCACGTAGGATCCTGGTATAGTAATAAGAGCTTTTGAACCCTTGTAGGATCCTGGAATAGTAGTCAGAGCTATTGAACCCACGTCAGATCCTGGAAAAGTAGTAAGAGCAGTCATACCAACGAAGGATCTTGGAATTGTAGTCAGAGCTATCCAACCCATGTAGGATCCTAGAACAATAGTAGAGCTGTCGAAAGAATGTAGGATCCTAGAATAGTAATCAGAGCTGTTGAACCCATGTAGGATCCTATAATAGTAGTCAGAGGTTTCGAACCCATGTAGGATCCTAGAACAGTAGTCAGAGCTGTCGAACCCATGTAGGATCCTGGAATAGTAGTAAGAGATGTCGAACCCATGTAGGATCCTGGATCAGTAGTCAGAATACTGCCAGCCACAGGGTTCCTGCACAAAGCACAATTGATTCTAAGAGGGTCTAATCTTCAACCCATGTATCGATACATAAAATACCTAGAAGTTTGATGAATAATTATACCAATGGTCTACCACTTCATCGGGGTCTCAACGCAACTGACGACGCGTCAATCGGACGCCCGATCTGTGAGTTAATATCCTTTTAGTTCAAGGGGCACCGTTGAATTCATGCTCGATCCGACCTGGTCGTATCTCAACTATACTCAAAACTCAAGTGGGGTATACTCAAAGGGACATTCACACTCCAGGAATACCAGTACTTCTAACTGTTTATAAAATGGATGTACGCTGCCAACGATATTTCCAAAAGAAAGTAAAGGGTAGGTTGTAGGCCTAGGTCTGGTCCGACCCCATTTGGGTTCAGCTCGGCCGGACCTGTTGGGTTCGGCCCGGCCCGTTGGGCCTGACCCAGCTGGCCACGAGGGCCACGAGAAGCACGAGACCATGGTCCGTTAGTGAGGACGTGGACTGGTCATGGGTCAGTGTAAAGGAGGTTCGGCCCGGAGGCACCGCAAGGGGCGTGGGAGGCCAAATCGGCTTGGAGTGTGTGGGGCGTACCTCAGCAGCTCAGCCCGAGATTCCAAAGCCAGTATAGCAATCATTGCAAGGGGCGCACCTCAGGAAACTCAGCTCGGATGACCAAGGCTAGTTCAGCCAGAAGCGGCGTAGGGTGCACAGGGCGCGCGGAGCAAGCAGAGGCTGGAGGCTGGTGCGGCTCAGGTTGGCGGGGCCGACGCGGTTCGGTTGGGGTGCTGCAAGGGAGTCCACGGGGCAGCATGGTTTAGGCCAGGGCACCATGAAGGAGGTATCAGTGCAGCGCAGTTCAGGTCAGCGGGACCAGTGCGGCTTGGCCGGGGGGAGGCTGGCCGGTGGGGATAGGAGGCACGAGCGGCCTGGAGTGCACCGCGGTACGGCCAAGAGTTTCGGAGCTGGTTCGTTCGGTGGACAACATTGACGTGACCACTACGGTTCGACCGTGGAGAGGTGGTCCAGAGGGGCTGGGAGGTGAGGCCGGATAGGAGGGTTCCATGGTGCCACCCAAGGCGGCGATGTCGGTTCGGCTGGTGAACAGGGTGGTTGGAACTGGTTCGGGCGGTGGATGGCGCGGCCGATAGGCGGCACGGGTCACGGTGGCCACGGGTAGTGTGACCATTGCATGTGTTGCATTTGTCATCATGTCAACTTGTCGTCATGCCGAAGCACATCACAAACATGAATGAAGGAGGAGTTGGGCCATGTTGGTTTGGCCCACACCCTCCACATTTTGGTTAGTAGCAAGCAGACCAATTCTTTGTTGAATTACAATGAACTAACAAGATAATAATATAGAAGAAGAAAATCATATCAACACCCTTCGCCTTCCCGCAAAAAAAATTTCCAACATGCAGGGAAAATCATCCACAATAGTTATTTGTCATAGAAAGGAATAATTACAGGAAAAAAATCATATTCAAATAAACCCCCTACTTGAACATTCGTCATCGATGAAGTCGTGAGGAAGATGTATCATTGGAAAGAGACGGAAACAAGCATTTTCCTTGATCTCCAGTTTTGTGTCATCTCGTCATAGTCGAAGACGTCCTTCATAAAAGGAAATCTTGAGGAGGAAAGTAGAAGATGTCCCTCATTGGCATTATTTTTAGGAAGGACACGATCTTCATTCATCATTTGCAATAGATTTTCTCACTAAGCTGTCTCCTCTTCAAAGTTCCACCAAAATGAGAGTTCCAAGCCAAAATAATAGATTACGTTATCTATTATTTTGTTGGAAAGAATTCTAAAAGAAAATTGATTAAAGTGGGTGGCACAATTAAAAGTTATAGGGGTTGGATCATTTAATTGCAATGTGTGTTGGAACAATTAATTGGGTATTGATGTCAAGAGGCTCCAATCATTTATGATGGAGTTTTGTGGTTTCCTCATTTAATTAAAGGGTTTAGTCCCGGGTGGTCTGCACGTCGTATCCCTTAATGGGAGGATAGGATCAGATGGTCCACCACCATAAACTCTCATGGAAGGTTAAGGTGTGGTGGTCCCCACCTCCAACTTCCACATGGAGGCTTTAACCAAAAAAATAAAAATAAATCTACAAAAATTTATTTTTATTTATTTATTTCACTAAAACCCCCAAAAAAATATTTTATTATTTACCCACTAACGTCAAAGTGAATGTATCCATAAGAAAATATCGGCACTTCGATTTCAACAGTGCCCTCTGATTTCAATTCCGAGCATTAGTTCAAAAGTTTTAAAATGTCACTCGTGCGTTTACTGAACGTACCTGATCCAAAGTTTGGAAAATTATTACTAGTCACCCTCGACCCATTCCAGTCGAGGTAAGGCTCTTACTAGGTGAAACACACCCCAATGAACCCAATGGTACTTGCAGATTTTTAAACTGATTTAATGTTTTGATGTTATTAATTTTTACAATAAAATAATTATCACTCAATTATTTTATTTGTGGCCAAAAACAAACTGTCACTGGTGGCCCATGCCTTCGAAAGTTGGTATATTCATAAAGAAATAATATGCTCATGAGTTCATCTGTGGTCTCAGTTTTTTAATATGTGTTACCGTCTATGAGTTATAAGCATTTGAAAAATAAAAAAATTATTTATTTAATTTATTTACGATTATTCCATTTTTGGGTTTTCTCATAAGAGGCCCACGCCGACAAATCTTAATTTGCTCCTAGGGTAAACCCACCATCTT
The DNA here is from genome assembly GCA_963277665.1 of Viscum album. NCBI lineage: Eukaryota > Viridiplantae > Streptophyta > Magnoliopsida > Santalales > Viscaceae > Viscum > Viscum album. The sequence goes on along the minus strand of OY728126.1, from coordinate 1,385,766,368 downwards.
GAACGCAACAGTACCCTTATATTTTTAATCTGTGTAACCATTTAATAAGTATTCCACATTTTTAGGAAAACTAATTAGGCTCATTAACAAAAACTTAACAAAACTTCAATGGGTCATTTTGGGCATTCCAGCCCTTGGAATCTCACGCCGTCAGATTTATCCAAATCGTAAATTTATAATTTATTTTAAAAATATCATGGAAATTAAAAGTCCTTAAATTCTCCCCACCTCAGGGATCTACATCCTCCTAAGCCACAAATCATCTAGGTAAACAAGTTATGGTACTTAGCATGCATCTGAGCCTCCCGCTCCCTTGTCCTCTTATGGAGTTTCCCATGATGCCAACAAACACGCACCAGAGGTATCGACCATCCATGAATGGTCCGCTTCTATTTATCCTCAATCTCAACTGGAACCTCTGTAAAATTTTCCCCATTGTTGATGTCCATCTCGCCATAGTAGATGATGTGAGAAGGGTCATTCACATATCTCCCCAGCTAGGATATGTGGAAGATATCGTGCACTCAATTCAATTGAGGTGGAAGAGCTATGTGTAATTCCACCTCACCAATTCTATTGGGGACATTGAATGGTCCGATGAAATTTGGAAATAACTTTCCGCCTCGGTCAAATATCTGCAAACCTCATCGATGGGATACCCGTATAATGACGTGGTCGCCATCCTCGAACTGTAGAGGTCTCCATATCATTCAGGAAATGAAATATTCCGGATCTTTGTAGTTTTCATCCGCCCCTGGATGATCATCACTTTCTCTGTGGTATCACATACCATCTATGGTCCCACAAGTGTTGACTCCCCTAGGTCACTCCTTCACAAAGGGGATATGCAAGGTCTCTCATACAATGACTCAAAAGGTGTCATCCAAACGGTGGAGAGATAGATGTTGTTGTATGAAAACTCCACCAATGGTAAGTGATCCCCCCAGCTGCGACCGAAGATGAGAACACAAGCACGAAGCATGTCATCGAGAGTCTAAACGGTCTTCTTGGTCTGGCCACACGTCTGAGGATGGAATGCAGTGCTCAAATGAAGTTGTATCCTGAATTCTTAAGTTAACCCCTACCATAGACATGAGGTTAAACCTGTGTCATGATCAGAGACAAAAGAAGAAGGTACTCCTTGTATACACACAATATCCTACACATATAGGAATCCCAAGCTCTCTAATAATCCAGGCCCTCTAATCAGAAAGAAGTGTGCCAACTTGGTGAGTTGGTCAACGATCCCTCAAATAGGGTTATGACTAATTTATGTACATGGAAGTCATGCCATGAATCCATGGATATCTCATCCCACTTCCACTTTGTAACCTCTAATGGATGAACAAAGCCTCATGGTACCTGATGCTCTGCATTCACTTGCTGACAAGTATGGCATTGAGAGACAAACTCTGAAACTGCATTCTTTATTCCCAGCCACCAGTGTTGTCATTGGAGATCCTAGTACATCTTCTCCACTGCTGGATATACCGCTAGAGTGGATGTGTGGAACTCCCTCAACACTTCTTCCTCAGGTGACATTGGTAACATGGTAGATCCTATGATGAAAATTACATGCTCCCAACCTTCAGAAAATCCATGAAGTGCATGCCCTATGGATATTTAATCATTTTACGTATCGCAGTCTGTGTCCCCATGCTACACCTCCCTGACTCACTGAAGAAGTGGGGGAGTGACTGTAAGTGACTGAAAGAAGGCTTCTCCATCTCTATCCAGAAAGGATATTTGTAAGGCAACTAGTTTCCCTATCGCCTCAGTGAGTAGATACATGCCAGAATTATTTCTAAGGGTGTCTGGTACCTTATTCCATTTCCCAAGGGTACAAATTATCATTAAGAAAACTTCTCCTTCCAGGACGGTGTGGTTGGCCTATTCATGAGTGAATGGATACATCCTCGTATGCATGACTTTATCCAGTGCTTCTTGGTTTTCTGTTTTCATCGGCCAAGGAAAACCCCATCCCAACATTGTAGATAAACCAACACCACTTTTTCCCTAATATATTCATTATGAGTATGAATTTTGGATCTCTAGTCATACCCAAACTAACTTCGTAAGGCCTCAATGCTTCAACCAAGAGGTTCCAACCAAAACAATTGCTTCAAGGGTCAGATCACTCTATCAGCGTAAGTGTGATTATTTAGTCTCCTCCCAAAGGTATCTCCAGATGCAAGGGTCAAGTCAATGGTTTAACCGGAAAACCTAGGTCTTGGACAAGATTCTTGAAAGGAAGTAAGGATTGGTACCTATGTCTATTGATATGGAATCTAGTATTACACATAGACCATACCTAGAATCATTCATAGAGGCCTTTGGTCTCCCTCATTGACCACATGAAGCTACTCTCTTCCCCCATCCTCCAGCTCCCTGAGCCTAGAGGGGACCAAAATGGGGGGTGGTAGTAACATGAAGAAATGTACACCACCTCATTCTACTCCCCTAGATCTAATACCACATATACTGCACTTCAAACTCATCTTTCCCTATCAAATCTTATATCCATAACATTTTACATTCCCGAGTCTCTGAGACTAGCGCTCGTTTTCTGCTTTCCCACTGCTAACATTTACTGGCTGTATCCGCTCAACCGAAGAACATTCAACCACAAAGGTTTTCTCTAGAACCCTTGCATAAGTAGGAATGTATAAAGGAATAGTGTTATCACAGATTTACTTTAATCAAACATCACTTGTATGTTTGAGCCCTGAAGCACTGATTGTATCGTATTCATCATGTACTAGGAATGATCAGTACACCTCGATGAATACTCAGCTACCAATATGTCATCCTGTTGTATCTGTTGATGTTCTAGAGAACTATCAGCCACCTTCTCGAGCTAGTCCTCAGTCTCCTGCGAGTCAGGCTCACCTCGGAACCTGAAGGGTATTTGATGATGAAACACATGTAAGGCACTAAGGCTACATGTGTCCTCTATTGGTACCACCCGTAGAAACTGTTGACCAATGGGTAGTGACATAGAAGACCAATTATTTCATTAATTACAAATATCTAACAAGAAAAGATGATAGAAGAAGAAAAGTCTATCAGTGAAGTCCAGACATTATATATCCCCTCAATAAATCAATTGCTTCTCATTAGTCAAAAAATTTGACAAATTAAATTGGTTTATACATATGTTTTAAATAGTCTTCTGAATTTTCATGATGGTTTATGTTATTATTTTCGTCAAACATAACCTTCAATAATTAATGATTTTCATTATAGATGCTTTAGTTATCTATATTATTATCAATTAGGAGTTCATATTATAAAATATATGGAAAAATATAAATATAATTTTATTTATTATATGGAATTTATTTTAGTTATTTAACTTCACAAATTCATTATTCATTATCCCATTTTTGAAATGTCATGTGTTGTTAGTTATTCAGAATTCCTTATTAATTTATATTTATTGATTCAATATTTATGCTGATTTATATACCATAATTTAGTATTTGTGTTCTCCATTATTATATTTCCTTTCCCCGGGACATGATGAGGAATCCATGGAAATAGTTATAAGGATACTGAGCTTTCAGTTTTTGAATTTCATTATTTTTCTCCCAATGTAATATGGATACAGTGATTGTAATCTGGTTTTCCTAAACCACAAATGGGTCAGTCCTCTGTGATTTAATTCTTTGTAATCATGACAATGTAATAAAATAATGCACCAACATTAGGCTTATGATGTTGGGGATTCCCAATATTCATTTTGGGTATCTATAGAAAGACAAATACAGGAACCATGGGAACAATGGTGTATTTTTATTGAAACAATTATACATTATGGTTCTATTATCCATAAGATGGGATATCACTAGCCACTGGAAACTAAATAAAAATAGTGGATACAGGCCAGTAGGTGGAACCCTCCATGTGGATGGTGGAATCAGGACAAGCTAAGAAAATAAGGGTTTCATCATAGTTATATTCCCTAAAACTATTAATTATCCCTCTAAACCTTCTTTTATGCACACATTCCAAACATGTCTCTGGGAGGGAATCTTCATTGGAATAAAAAACGCATTGATCACCTCCAATCACTTCTATTGTCATAGTTGGATCATTTTTCAAATTTTAATGTATTTTTGACCATTGGAATGTTTTTTATTCATGTCCCTTCCATTATTAATGAATGTGGAAACTGTTCTATATTATGATGGAAATATTTATCATTCTTATTGTCATTCAATCTCTGATACATAAAGAAATGTCTTTTTTTATTCTCTTAATCGATGGTTTTCATGTTGGGGTGGTGCAACATGGGTGATTGATAAGGTAGGTGTTGATATACTATAAGACCTATTTTTATTTATAAAAAAAATTCCAGTCTATGTGAATCATTATATACTATATTTTTTGATATTATCTTGAAATCCATTTATTTGTATTGTGTCTAGATCATGTCAGATGTGGTGAGAGAACATATTTGGAGGTATATAGTACTATCCCTAGACTATTTTCTATTAACCATGAATTCTCAACATTTATTAAATGGTTTAATTATTTAATTGAAAATATAATTAAATTTATTGAGATGCATGTGTAAATGGGTTACAAAATTTGATTTTATTTCTCATTATTATAAAAATGGAATTGTATTTTCAGTGAAATTTGAGAAATACTTTGATATTATTTTTCAAATCATTTTATGAAAAAATGGTTTTTTGATATGGTTTTTGAAATTTAAAACAACATTTGAAATTGTTTTAATATTTTTCAAACATGGGATTCATGGATACTTTTGTAGATGTGATTTTATTAGGCATTATCTTTTTTAATTTTAATGGGGCACAATTATTGTTGTGTTGCTCTTTTACATGATCAAATATACAATGTCTCTATGGACATGATGTTGATATTTTAATGGTTTTCATAATTTCGGGTGTTCTTATATACCTACTAAATATATGAAATTTTTCTAGGGACTTGAGTACACAATAGTCATGTTCTTATGAGTGTTGTATGGGTGACTTATATATCCTGATCAATATTATACTATGGGTTATTAAAATTTTTCTATGAAATTTTATAGTTATTAATTTAATTTTATAGGATTTTTTATTTGATAAATGAAATTAGTTTATTGAAATTTTTCATTGAATTTTTTTACAAATCATTTTCAATGCTTTGGGTAAAGGGGGGATATTTACCATGCTTGTAATAAAAATTTTTTATCTTCTTATCATGAAATGTATTATCTATAATTGAGAATATTTTAGTTTGTTGGATGACACTAGATATATAACCCATGGGAAGAATTTTACAGATATTATTTATTTTACACCCTATACACAACCTAGGGGGTGTAGAACATGTTATTACTAATATATGTATGGAAAATAAGACACGGTTTTGTGGAATGGTTAATGATAGTTATTTATGGGTTATCGGTGGTGAGATGGTGGAATATATCCACATATCAATTTGAGAAACTATTTTTTGGGTTACATCCCATTTTTGGAAATATTTGTTCATATAATGAATTTCATATCATGATAATATTTTTTTGTATTTATCCAATTAGAACCCTTTCTTTTAAAGAATACTTGATTCACTGCTTTCATTATGTATATGTATGATAAGTATATTTCTTTATATAGTGAAAATTTATTCATATTATTATTATTATTTTCTCTGGCATTTGATTCCAAATCCTGGATATTGGGAAATCCCTCAAGTGTTGTTGCAGTATGATTTTCATCCTAGTTGGATGATTTTCTGGGCCACGTTATAAACATTTGGTATCAATGGCTGGTTATGTTATGTATTTCTAATGTGGTAGATAAGATATATGATTTTCAGTACATGAGTGTTTGGTTGGGATGGGTGATATGTCAGGTATTTCTATGGAGAATCATAATTTTCCACTATTTTTGTGAAATGTTTCTCCATTTTTTGTTTTTGAACATAATCAAATTTTTTAATAATATTATATTCTTTTAACGTAATATTGTTTTATTTTTTATATTTTCTTTTCAATCTCATATGTAGAAAATCGACATTGAAACATCATCCTTGGTTTCTATTGGTGGTTTTTATTGGATATAATCCTAAATGAAATCATAATATTGATCGGAATTTCATATAGTCTATCATATTTTTACTTCCCATCATGGAATATAATTTACCTCATGATAAAAACATTGATTTTTAGGAAAAACCTATACTAGGAGTAGGAACAAATCGAGCTCAATATTTCATATGGAAGAGTCCCCGAACTAATAAGGGTATGAATGAATCCTAATAGGAGATGGAATAGATGTATATTTAATGACAATGAAAATTATAATTGAAATAATTTTTTAACTAAAAAAATTAAATATTATGAAATAAAGTTATAGAAAAAGAATATTCTACTTTGGTTTTTCTGTACAATAATATGGTCTTTCAAATATAAATTTTTTTATGCATCATTAAAAATGATAACATATCCACTCTAAAGATACCATTTTGATTAGTATATAATGTGTTATGATAAATTCTAGTCGTTTATGGAAACAGAATTGTTGGCCTAAAAAAGTATCATTGTTCCCAACAATGGAAATTTATTAGAGCATTTGTGGGATATGGAATCATAGGGATATACCTTTTTCCATAATAATATAGCCATCAAAAACTGAATCACAAGGGAAAATATTTTTAGGAGAAGTTTAATTTCATTGAGATCAGGAATGAATCCATGTTTACTGAACCACCCTGTGAATGGGTCACCATTACACTCTTTAATTGCATGGAATTCAACGGTTTTATAAAGGTAAAGGTTTTTGGAAAATAAAAGTATGATTTTTATAATTTATTTTTATATAAAATATTTATTATATTTCCCCCTCTTTAATATCAACTTTTTAAATTAATAATTAATCATTTTCATAAAAAAAATTTTTTGGTATAATGAATCAGATATTGTATTTTTTGGAAAAATTGTGCTTCAATCCATACACTCTATCTGATGAATTATTTTCTTAAATATAATATTTTAATAAATTATTATTAATATTAAAATTTCAATATATAAAAATTATAATATAATTTATGAATACAAATGTTTCCTTTATATGGTTTGTAAAATTGTTACAGTTAAAAAATCTTTATTATTCAATAAATTTGGATTTTTTATTGAAAGTGTATATTAATATATTTAGATAATTATTTCAATAATGTTAATAATATTTTTGAAATAATAACATTTAAATCATGAAATTATGTGTTTTTCATAATTTAATCTAAAATAGTCGATATGTTTTGGTAAAAATGAAATATATTCTAATTATATAGCATGTAATATAACATCATAAAGAAAACAAAGATATGTAACAAATACTATAAACAGTATCCATAAACAATTTTTAACCATTAATATAATGTTTTTTATCTTATCTAAATAATTTTATAGTCCCTTAATTAATTATACAAAACCACCATTAGCATATAATGTTTTAAAAAAAATTAATATATAATAAATCACTTAGACCTAAGAAAAAACATAATTTTATATTTATTTCTCAAATAATTATCAAATAATTAAAACCATGAATATTAGGAAATCAACATGGAAGAAACCATTGGAATGTTTCTTATTTTCATTATTTTATCATATTGAGTGTAAAACCGATTTTTGGGAATTAATAAAGGATTATATGCTATTTTTCTATATCAATCGACATGTTATCATATAGAAGTTCACTAGAAAATTATAGGATCGTGTTGTTACACTATTTACCTCACTAGTTCTCACCCAAGGTCCCCACATGCTATTATGATTCTCCTACAAATCTTTTAGAACCACCCAAATAATAGAATAGATCATCTCTTTCTCCTTCTTTATTCAAGATCATTCATTATGTTATGCCTTTTGATTTTGAATTGATGAAGATGAGACATGTTTTTACACATGTCTATTACTATAATTTGTATTACAATGTATTGAGATATCCCCTTCTATATCATTCATCTATTTTATAAACTATTAGGTATACTTGTTATGCCGCCAAGATTGTGATGTGATTTTCCATTCCAAACAATTATGTAGTGAATACCCATCATTATTTCAAGTCAATGATATTGAACTAGTGGATACTATTATTACATCCCATTACCAATCTCTCAGGCATGTACTTAACATCATCATGGATTTCCTTTTCTTGTTTTCTATATAGTTTTGGGAACAAATTTGTAGGATACCTATAATGGTGAAGTCATATATTTTATGGAATTATAGCTTTAATTGGCTTTTTTATATACGGTGCAAGAGGATTTCACATCGTTTAACTAGGTTACATGATGTGTATGAGTCGTTGGATGCATTTCATGAAAGTCTCCATATTGTGAATGGTTACAATACATGAATATATGTTTCACATAATTAATGTTTTACGTAAAATATTATAGTTTGAGGTGATGGATTTCTCAATGTACTAAAACACCATGGACTTAGGGATGTGTAAGGGAATCAAAATCCATATATTTCCCTAGTAAAGGATGTTCATGAATGTTGTTCTATTTTTTAGGGACCATTCGACTGCCAATTTTCAATTTCTCCCAAACCAATGCTCATATCTAACCATTTTTGGAGACTCCATTCATTTTAGATCAATCTGTTCTGTATTTGATCTTCATTGTGGAAGTCGATCACCTCTATAGGTATGTGATCATTATTCATCCTTTCTATTGGTCCCAGTTGTACATTTTGGTTTTGTTATTAGATCTGTTTGTCTAATTTAGTGTTTATTCATGTCTTCATCATGATCTGTTGTGCTATCTAATTCAAAAGGCCATTCCATTAGTTTTCTTGTTTTGGGGGCATTCGTTCTTGGGGTTTTTGGGTTTCCTCTATTTTTCTAACCCCATGGTTTCACAATTGGATTATTCATATGTTGTGCATTGAATTCTAAGGCCTTCATTTTATTCATTGGGTTTTTTTGTCGCTGAAACCCATTTTTGGCATCTAAAACCTATGATTCCTTGTAGGTGGTTCTATCTATAGTCTATATTTATGAACCTTGAAGGTTTTTATAATATTTTTTTATACACATAATTGGCCTGATTTATTTGTGTGTGTTAAATATGGTTTTGAAAGAAATTTTGTTTTCCCTAGTTGTTGAAAAATTAAATGAAATGTGGGATTTTTAAATAATTAAAAATGCAATTGTGTAATGGTTTTGAAATGGGGTTTCAATGTATTATAATGAATTATGAACAAATTCACATGGGTTACCTTGGTAAAATAGGATAATGGGTGACCTTGAGTACTTCATATATGTTTTGTGATTGTCAATGGGTTTTCTCTTGGGGCTTCTTTTTTTTAGGCTCATTATTCTAGAGGATCGATATTCAAATTTTGGGGGTGGGGGTACTCCGGGTCCATTCTCTACATCTTATTCCAATGTTCAATGAAGCATATTGTTCACATTATTTATGGTGGTATGATTAGTCTTCTATTCTAAGCTATAGTGATAATTGGTGCTGATACATGTGATTATTTATTATATTTCTTTGATTTGATGTTTTATCCATGATATGAATATTTATGCTCAATAAAACTTTTATATAATATATTCATTGAAATTGATATACCTCTATTGTTTTATAGCTGAGATAAAATTGAAATGATTACCATGACTCCTATAAAACTGATTTATTTCACATCACAGCTTTTTTTATCTAAAAATATAATATTTTAATTGATATATGTAGACATGTTATGGAACACCTAGGTGGGATACTACTATGCCTTTTATCTCACACCCTATGCACATCTTTGGTGTTGTGTAGACTGTTGCATGACTTCAATTATAGGGATCATAATGGCACCGTATTACAGCGGTGAGATTTCATGTCTGCATGGTTGGATAGCAGGTGGTGAGATGGTGGGAGTTCATATACACCATCACATGGAGTAGCAGTTTTGATTTGGTCTTTTTTAGTTGGACATGTCCTTTGTATATCAAGTTACATTTAGAGTTGTTTTTTTCTACTTTCCTCTCATAGTTTTGGAAAAAAACTTTTCATCCTTCCTTTTCCTCTTTCGTTTCCATGTATATATATATATATTCCATGTGTCCATAAACGTTGGGATAAATTTTTCCCTTTAGTTTCCTTATTGATGTATGGGTTCTTCTCATCAGCACATGGGGATCAAGAGTGGGATTTGGGTATTTGAAAAATTAGGTTGGGTTCCAGTTTTGAGAGAATCACAAGATTTTTCATTATAATTTGGTATCAAATGAGGTCTACCCTTAAGATTACTTGTCATAAGACATCTTTTAAACTGGACATATAACTTTTTGTTCATGTGAGGAATGTTGTGATATGGTCTTGGCCTTATGTTGTATTGACGATACTCATGTTTCAATAGGAATGTGGGTTATGTTTTAAATATCAGTTTCTTATTCTGTCTTAACTAGTTTGAATTGAACCATTTGGAAAATATTGAAATTATATAGAAATTATATACATTTATATAATGGTATAAATTGATATTGAAGGAAATGTTGGTTTTCCAAACTCTTATATTCCATCTAGTGGTATACTCAGTTATATTCATGGGAAAAAGGGAGAGTGACATGATCATTGTATATGTGGTGGTGGTGGGTCAAAAAAAGACCTCCTATAATCCTTTTGTTGAATCAAGTAGTGTTCCCCTGACATGCTATCAGTGTGGAAAGGTCAGACACAACATATGTTCTTGTCCTATTACTATGAAGACATGTTATGGCTGTGGACACATTTTTAATTTTTAGCATTTATATTAGGCTAAGAAAACACCATGTGGTGGTATGGGTTGGTCAGCTCCAAAGGCTACTGCGGTGATGTCAAAAGATTTAAAGACTACTTGGATCCAATCACATGCCTCAGGAGTGAAAGAAATATGAATTTTAGATGAGTATCCTTCAGAAGTCAATGCAGGTCCGACAACATTTATAGGTATTACCCTAATTGAATCTTCAGAATCTATTAGATTATTTGACAGTAATACTTCCAAAAAAAATTTATCTGCACAATTTGATGATATTATTAAACATGCAATAGAACATATGCACTTTATATTGAATTTGTTGACACTTATTGGAAAGAGGGGAGTGTAGGGTTTTTGATGACCTTGTTTGTCAATGGGTATTCATAAGAAGATGGGATTTTATTTTCTCGTTCTAGATCTGGATCAGTTTGGAATCATCATCGGTATTGATTTTCTAGTAACTCATTCAGATGGGGATTATTTTTATCATTGGTGTGTTTCATTTTAGTCTTTTAATGGAAGACCCTGTGTGTTTCAGTGGGATTGCAACAAGAGATTAGGTCATTTAGGGCCTTCCCACCAACAACTTATAAGTTTTTTTTCAAATATTGTCTTTGATTCTCATGGGATTTCACTAGTTGTGGAACATCCCATTATTTGTTGAGGTAATCTTTATGTTTTCTCAAACAACGTCTTTGGTCTTCATCCAATGAGGTGGGTAGAGTTTACATATGATCTTGTGCTAGATACTCAACTTATATAGATACCTCATTATTGTATGTCACTAGTGGATCTAAAGGAGCTCAATATTCAGTTGGTTAACCTTTTGGAAAATGGTTCATTTTCCCAACTATTTTGTGTTGGGAAAACTGCGTTCTCTTTTCCATGGTTACAGAGGGATCACATCGGTTGTGTGTGGACTATCGAGAGTTTTAACAGGTCATGGATGAGAAAAAAATACCATTCTCTTTGTGTGGATGATTTTTTTGGATAATTTGATGGGGTTAAAGTTGGTTTTCAAAGATTAATCATTGGTTGGGTTATTATAAACATTGATTTCTGGAGTCATATATAGAAAATAACAATTTTGGAAGCATATATGGACATTATGAATATATTATGAATCATTTTGATCGGATTAATAATCCTTTATATTTTATTAATTTTATGAATCAAATATTACATCAATATATTGATACATTTTTCGTTGTTTTCAGGGATGACAATCTTGTCTACTAAAAATTGGATCTTCAGAACGAGCACCGTATAAGTTTAGTTCTATCAAATTTGAGAAGTCGCCATTTTAATGGGTGGATTATAAAATGTAGTTTCTAGATTCATGAATTTATGTTCTTAATGGAAAAGTTTCTGAATTTGTTGTATTAGTTGATCAAGAGAGGGTAAAGGTTGTTTCCTAATTGAAGAAACCACAAAATTTCATTGAAATTCAGAACTTCCTTTGTCTTGATGGATACAATTAGTTTTTTTCAATGATTTCTCCAAGGTGTAATCACCTTTTAAGAATCATACCTATAAATCAGTTAGATCCCCTTTTAATGAAATGATGTGGTATTATTTAAAATAATTGAAATAAATTCTAACATCTACTCCAATTATTATCATAAAGGATCCAGGTAAAGGATGTGTGGTATTTTCTGATACTTTTGGAGGTGGTTTCAAACGTGTTCTTATGCAGGATGACCATGTGGTATCCTAAAACTATCATCAGTTTCAACCACATGAGATGAATAAACCCAGTCTTGATTTATATTATGTTGGATTTATTCATGTTCATAAGTAATGGTGTAACTATCTTTTTGGGTAGCAGTTCAAGGACTTCTCTAATCGAGATATTTTGAGTCAAATATTTTCAAAAAAACACTTAAATCATAGATAGATTTTGTCGATATAATAACATTAGATGTTTGATAGGGACATATCTTATAAACCGATGAAGGTTAATATCAAATAAGATACTCTTAAATTGAATGTACATCTAAAAGATGATCTAGAATTGATGGAGGAGTAGAACCTTATGTTTATTTTCTCTTATTTTCACAATGATGCTCAAGAGTATTCCTCAGGTATGGTTTTGACCGGTGATCAGGTATCATCATCTCTCTTAGAGTCATTTTTTTATTCGGCATCAAGAAGTTGTGTTTAGAAAATTTTGAGAAAGTGTATATGGTGGAGAGACCTTCTCTGGTTAGTCTCTCTCAACAGATTTTATACTCCACTTTAGGATGTGGGTTTCCACAACATTATTTGTGAGTAGATTAGTCTTATTTTATTGTAACAAATCTTCTTCGTTTTTTCATCCAATAACTATGAAGTTGTATTTTTAATTGAGATGATGATTCTTTGCGGTTGGGAATGAATCATTAAATTGTAGATTTTGTGTCCCTCTATTACACATGACAACAGATAAAGGCAGATCACATGAAACCAGTTGGATTACTTTAGGCATTACCTATTATAGTTTGAAATGGGATGATATATCCATGATTTTATTTGTTAAATTATCGTGGACTCATCAAGGGAGTAATACTACTAAGTAGGTTATTGATCGGTTGATGATCTCATCATATTTCATTCAAAATAAGGATACCACTAAAGTTGATGAATTGGGTATATTGTTTGTGCTAGTGACTATTAGGATACAAACGGTTTCTTCTCCCATTGTTTCAGATTGGGATACAATGTATACCTTGTGGTTCTAAATGATTATTTAATAGGAAATGGGAACTCATGTCATGTTAAGCACGTCTTACCATCCAAAGATATATTGTATGACCATGTGTGTGATTTAGATCCGGTAAGACATGCTTCGTGCATTTTTCTTGGATTTATATGGATCATAGGATAGCCATATTGGAAAGGTTGTGTTTTATTAAAACAATAGTTATCAATAATTGATAATAATGGCTCCCTTCAAGTTATTATACGGTCTCCCATGTTAATAAACACTTTATTGGGATGAGGTTGGAGAAATATCATTAGATGGACCATGTCTAGTCTAAAAGATGTTTGAAAAGATTTAGGATGTACATTGACCTCTAGTAACAACAGAGATTCGACAAAAAATGTATACTGATTGGTGAAGTCATCCTCTAGATTCCTCTATTAGTGACTAGGTTTTCTTGAATGTTTATCCTCCATCGGGTCACCGTCAGCATGGAAAATATAAAAATTTGTCTCGAAGATAATATGGTCTATTTGAGGATATCGAGAATCATAGGTAGGTTGATTATCAATTATTTTTTGATTATGTTAATCATTATTAGTAATGTATTCCAAATATCTCAGTTTATGATGTACCATCTTGACCCCACCAATGTTTTTAGTTGGGAATAAGTTTAGGATGAGCTAGATACTTTGATTTTAGAAAAACATATTCATATCATCAACTGTTATGGGAAAATAATCCATTGGAAGTCGATTCCATTGGTTAGAGTACTATGGAAATAGGGAAAGATTCTAATGGGGCTTGGAAATTCATGTTTTAAATTAATTAGTAATGGAATCATCATTTTCTAGGGATTACATCTTCTATATGAAATCCTAGGGATGTAATGTATTTATCTTGTTATGACTATAAAATTCTGTTATCGATCTCTCAAGTATGGAAATATCTACATCATGGGATTCATATACGCTACTTTTGTATAGGTCTGAGAAAAAATTGGGGTGACACCTATAACGGTGTGGTTAGAGATTTTTTGGACTCTTAGAATTATTAATCTTTTTATACAGGATGGGGGAGTATTTCAAGTAGTATAACTTGGTTAGATGATGTGTAAGATTCACTAGATAAAATTCATGAATGACATCATACATTGAATGGATTCACGATGTGAATATATGTTTCTGGTCATGCATGTTATAATTAATGGATTTTAAAAAGTAGGTGATTTATTTCTTAGTTTACTTAAACACTATGGACATCAGAATGAGTAAAATAATTACTAGCCATATAATCCTTAGTGTAGGGATGTTTTGGGGTGCCATTCATGTTTTATAGTGACCATTAGGCATCCACTTTTGTATTTCTATTCAACTAAAAACCCTATCTGAAAAATTTTAGGGACTTCATTCCTTCTATATTACTTTGTTCTATAGTTGATCGTTATTATGAATATTGTGTGTCTATCTAGGTACGTGATCTTTCTACTTCTTCATTGGAATATATCTTGATAGGACCTTTGGGTTCTGTAATCACATAAGATGATGGAATACGTCAGGGTTACTTCATATCTTCTTCTAGATGTATTATGAGATATCATTCTAGAGTCCATTACATTGTTGATCGTAGTGCGGTGGGAATTCTTTCATTAGGTTGGTGGGATTCCCCCTTTCCATTAACCACTTAATTTCATGATTGGATCAATATTGTGATGTGGATTGTATTTTAAGGCCTTATTAGATATCATTGGGTTTTCATTGTGGGTGGATCTAATTGTGTTCAAGTGAAAACATTGTTTCAATGTAGGTGGTTCTATCTCTAGACAATGTTGATAAGCCCTGACGTTGTTCCTTTAAAATATGATTTCTACATAAAATTAAAATGATTTTTACTGTGTATAAAAACTCCTTTTAATGAATATAGCACTTCCCACATTTTTTATAAATGGAATGAAAATTAATATATTCAATGAAATGAAAATAAATTTTTTAAATGATTTGGAAATGGGTTTTCAATGAATCTGATTGAATTGTGAAAATAAAAACTAAGGGTACCTTGGGTACATAGGTGGAAGGTTTATCTTGAGGCCATCATCCCATTTTTTGGAATATATGGGGGATTTTACTTGGGAGTTGCTTTTATTTCCTAGGAACATTGTTCTATGGGACATTTATTGATATTTTGGGTAGGTTTACTCATTGATAATTCCTATTCTTCCTAGGAATGTGCCATAGGATACATATTAAAAAATTGACTGATTATGGTATAAGTAGTCTTATAGTATGGCCAACACTGATATTTAATGCTAATAAATATTCTTATATTTTAATTTCTTAGATTATTTTATTTATCCCTGATATGCATGTTTATGATGGAGTAATAATATGTAGAATTTAATATTTGAAATTGATTTACCTAATTTTTGTAGAACTATGTATAAAGGTAAATTTGTTTAATTATTTCTATAGAAAATATTCACTTACTATCATCATATGTGTTATTTAAAAATAGAATACATTAATTCTTATATAGTGAAATGTTATAGAACAACTTGTTTTGATCATATTGATCGAGTTAGCTCACACTTAACATAGCTCTTTGATGTTTCATAGAACTTTGTATGTTTTCCAATGCAGGGAAAGGCAACGCACCGTAGTGTGGAAGTGAGGTTTCATATCAGCTGGGATGGGTATCCAATCGTGAGATGGTGTGATTTCATCCCCATCATAACATGGAGTAGCAATTTAGTTTTGGTCTTTTCTCATTGGGTTTTCCATTAGAGTTCAATTTACATTTATAATTTTTTTTATTTCGTATTTCCTCTCACAGTTATGGAATATGCAAATTACCCTTCCACTTTCTATTTCAATTATGTGTGTGTGTATATATTCTATGTGTTTTTACAATTTTTAAAAACTCATTCCCCATGGTTTGTTGATTGATGATCGGGTGCATGTCATTAGCCCGGGGTGATCAGGAATGCCCTTCTAGTATGTGAAAAATCCGGTTGGGTTCATGTTTTGAGGGTAACCCGAGTCGGCTCGTTGAACTTATAATTTACTAATTTTGGATATACATGACTATAACCCAAAATCTATAATAATGGTGTAAAAATTTAAGAAATTAATTCATCTTCATTATGATATATGGGGAACACTTATGCAAATCAATGAAATGAATTTCATTTGTGGATGTAGAATTATATAGCCCATCATTGCATTGATAATCTATTTTAACACATGATATGTCTTGAATTGTGAACATGAGGTTATCTTAAGAATAGTACGTTCTATTTTTTTGGGGATAGCCACGAATTATGTTTAAGATTCCATATTTAATTTTTTCATTAAGTCATATGTTTCCTTTATATTATCATGTTATATTATGCCTCATTGACCATGATTATGATTATCTCCAATATTATATTACCTATATATGAAACCTATCTCCAATGTAATATATTATTTAATGATATTTTTTATTCCATTACCGGTCTTTATTGATTACTCATTATCATGTGCATCCCCATGTTATCCAAGGAATATTTAGTGTAACCAATAAATATTAGGGCATGTTTTAATGTTTTTGAATAATGATGTTGTACCCATGTTCTGTTTTAATGTTGTATGTATTAAATATCTGAAATATATTAGGTATAACGATATCATGGGGTTGTATTATGTGTAAATTTAGGTAAACAAATGATGAATTAATGTGTCACAAACAATTGATTTTCATAGATTGTATCCGATGAAAATTTATTTATTTTAATGGATTATGATTAGAAAAATATATTGAAATGCATTGGGATAAGACTACCCGTAACACCCGAGACCATTACGTTATCAAAGAAATCTTTTTCTACACATAAAATTTCTTGGCTTGCTTTACACGAAATCGCGTGCTTCCTCGATAGCTTGCGTCGTACGCAATACCGAGTTTCACTAAACAATGATATACTATTAAAATATTATTAAAACTAGCCGTTATGAACAGTAATAACAACTTTTTGAAATTTTATAAATTTTATTTTTCAAAATGGACTTCATTTTTGGATTCGTAATATCGAAATTAGCATAGGGTAAAATTTTGGTATTTTTCTGAAAACTTTCAATTTTTGATGAATAGTGAAACCACTAAGTGGTAGTTAAAAAACTGAATTTTTCATAAAACATAATTTTACCGCTTTTGTAAGTGGAATTTCGAAAATCCGAGAGACACGATTTATTTCAGTATGTAAAATGTGGTTCAATGAGATGAAAATAATTTTTTGTTGAATAGTAACTTTTTACTTTTTTTAACCACGGTTAAAAGTAAATAGGGAAATTAAGGGTAAAAATGATATTATTATTACCCTAACTCATGTCCAAATTCTATTGGACAAGTGTAATTCGACCAAAAAAACCTTAGGAATAATATATGACCATTTAGGCCCACTTGGATTAGATTAGCACATTTATTATTAATTTATTTAAAGAAGGGTTAAAATAGTTAAAATCAAAGTTTAATAAGTAAATCATTTTTAATATGGGGTTATAGGCAAGATAAATTCTACTATAAATATTCATTAGAAAGCTAAAAATATTTCCTACATAATGGTATTTTATTTGTAATTTTGAGACTTTAAATAATTTAATTTATTTATGACACAACGATGATGCAGTAATTATCTTATTAATGAAATATTTACATAATTGATGTTATAAATACCCAAATAAATATAATTTGAGATTTTTTATAAATTACACTAATTTTATAGGTCAATATGACATGTTAGTATTGATTTAATAAACTTTGTTTGATCTTATCATTCTGTTATGATTTTCACAAAAATCAATTACTAAATAGTGTCAAAATTGACATAAAATAGTTTTTAAAACAAATATTATATTATTAATTGTTATTTTTATTCCTAAAAATATAAGGTTTGGCCAAATGACTTAGATAAGATTATATATATTAATAATCAACAACTTGGGGTTCTTTTGGCTTGATATAGTAGGTTTATTACCCTTATATTATAAGAACACAAGAAGACACGGTAAAAGTAAAAATTATTTAACTTAATGTTAAATCTACATGATAAGGTTAACATAGGAACCTAAACTTGTCTAAATTCTATTGGATGAGAGTATTTAAATCCCTCCCCACCTTAGCTTCGAAATAAATAAATTTGGATCTATTTAAAACCGAACTTGACTTTATAATTAAATAATATTTTTAGTTATTCCAAAGGTGCCCCTCTCCTCCCTTATAAAAGGGCACCTCCTCCCCCTCTTCCTCACACCACTTTGAGACTCAAGCTCGGCCAACCCCTGCCAATTTGTTCTCTCCACTTCCCTAGAAACTTCCTAGAGGTTCTGGTCTTTTTCAAAGACCAATTTTAGTGCCATAAAAGGAGGTCTCAAAGAAGCACTTCAAAGAAGAGGTAATGTTCGTTACCGATTCTTTCATCTTTATTTCTTCTTCCACTTATTATTCTTTAGTTGTTTCATTATGAAGTAATAACATCAGTATCACTCATATACCGATATGTTATTATAAGTATGAAACAACCCTGTTTCACCATCTATCCATCCTACGGAAAAAGAAATCACTGCGCGTGCATACTTACGGAATACCGTCTCCACACCGTGGGGTAATCTTTTTTCCACCACCGCCTTACTTGGATGGGTATAATGGTTTAAATAATGACTATATATGACTATTATAAAGTGATACTAATTCTTAAATAGTATACATACACTCCAATACAATTCCACGATCATAGGAACGATATCATCACTCGTGCGTACGTACGGAATACCGTCTCCACGATGTGATGCGATTCGTTCTACATGATCTTCATTGCATAATGATTATATAAATGAATTTAATGAATAAATATGATATATAGTACATTAATACCATTCTGGAAATTATTTATCTATAATCTAAAGAGAAGAATAAGAATTTATTCGACAAAACATGCATAAGAACAAAAAGTTATAAACACCCGAATAACAAGTAGCAATGAAATGTTACTACCAAGAAGCTAAAAATATGACCATATATGATATCATAAAAATAATTATGATTCTGTAATATGTCAATAACATTATTTAAATCATTATACAGGAGGTTCAGACATGTACAAAGCATATCAGACCTAAGGTAAGGGAAATATCACAATCTCATTTTTATTCGAGATTGTTTATAATTTGGTATTTAATTGGGTGTATTTTATCATCCAAATCCATGTTCCCTCAATATGTAATATTATTTCCATCCACATAAAATTGTTTAAATCCAATTTTACCCTTCGGTGAGTTTTTAGTAAAGGATATGAAAGGAATCTTTTGTCATTTTTCATACGAGGTACTTTTTGACTTTTCTGACAAAAGTACGAAGAATGTTTTTTTAAACTTGTACGGTATGAATGGATTTTTAAAACATTATTTCCAAGAAGCTTCATTTACAAGTTTTCAAGTTTATTTTTAATCAACATATTTTAGATTAGAATTGTATGACATATTAAGAAAGGAAAAGTATTTTTGAAGTAGAAAGGATATTTTCCTCAAGAATGGAGTTCAAGTGTTTTATCAAAATTATTTTCCATATAAGATAATAAAGGGTTCTGTTTTTATCCCTATTATTACATTGATTTGATTATGTTGTGATGGAAATATTTTTATGAATTCCTTTATCTTATATAAATTGTTTTATGATGTCATCATGTTTAAGATTCCCATTTTTATTACATGGTTTATGCAATGATGTATGATATACTATTTTGTGGCACACATAAGAATGGTTTCATTATGAGATGGGTGGGACCTATATCTCCCTCCAATGCATTTGGTAAAGATTTTATATCTCATGAGATAGACATGGCTGGAACGGTAGGTTATATCGGTTCAGTGAAACAGGAGTGAAACGAGGCTGACTCGGTTCAGAAATGGATTTTGTCCACTAAGATAGTCTTGGAAATGAGTCTTGACTAATAAGAAATGATTATCTATGATTGTGTGTGTATTCCACAAAGATTCATTTTTAATTTATAGTTATTGGGATTTCATTTCAGTACTATGATTTATCCCATGTTATGAAATTATGCTCCCTTTTTAAGGTTAATATTTCCAAAATGTTATGTTCTTATGAATATGATGTGATTGATATTTCTTTTATTTACCATTACTGAGCACTTGAGCTCACCCTTTTGTATGTTTTATTTCCCCAGGTTAGGAAGAAGGTTATTAAGTAGAATATTCCAAAAAAGGGACTCTAGATATGATGAAATAAATGGGAGGAAAAGTAGATGCTTTATGAACGAGGTATTTATGTTTCCCAGTTTCTAAAGACACTATACCTATACGGTCCTTTCTTGGTTTTGTTATATGTTTTAATAAGTGTTCTTCAATTATGAAGTAATAATAATGTATGTAATGTATGGGTCATTATAGTTGGTATCATAGGAAAGGTATAGTCAACCTTTGGAAACTAGGATGTGAAAGCCTTAGTAAGAACCCTAAGCATAAGTCTAACCATAGAACACAATCTTAGTGTTTTAGAAATGGCCATGAATAACCTAGGATAAGACCTTAAGTGTGAAATTTTATTCTCTATTATGTGGTTTTACTATTATAATTAGTGTTGATCACACTATTCTTATTGGTTTTAGTCAACGGCTGGAACCCAAAAGAAACTTGTTAATGCGGAATGCGAAGGGAAATGCAATGATTGTCCCCCTGAGCAACCAAACGTTATGGGAGCTGGAATTCAAAATCTTGTAGCCATTATCACACAACTTTCTCAAGCTATGAATCATGCAGGACTTCCAAACGAGCAATGGAAGGAGCAACATTCTGTTGAATCCTTCATGAGACAGTGTCCACCTTCATTCAACAGGTCTAATGATCCATTAGTTGTTGAACAATGAATTAGTACTACTGAAAAGATATTTTCAGTTCTTCAATGTTCTAATCATGATAAAGTAATCTTAGCAGTGTATCGTTTGGAAGGTGATGCTGATCAATGGTGGAATCTTATTAAGAATATGAGGCAAAGGGATGAAATTAAGTCCATGGAATGGGATGAGTTCAAAAACTTATTTTTCAATAAGTACTTCCCTCGTATTCTCTGAACAAAGATGGGGAAACAGTTTCTTGAACTAAAGGAAAAAGATGATGAATCTGTTGGTACCTATGAAGAAAATTTTACAAGACTTGCAAGGGACGCTTCTACTATTATTATCCAACCTGATAGTAAGATCGATCGATTATTTAGTGGCTTAAAACCAAGTCTTCTAAGGGCCTTAGCCATAAGGGACTTCAATAGCTACGAGGAAATCGTTCGATGTGCTCTCAAAGTTGAGATGGAGATTGGAGTAACCCATCAGTCATATGGGTTTGATAAGAATAGGAAAATGGAATTCAAAGGAAAATCTAAAGAGGACACTGAAAAGAAGATGATCTTTCCCTTATGCTCAAAGTGTGGAAAGAAACATGGAGGGATTTGTCTTAAAGGGACAAGTAAATGTTTCAAATGTGGAAGGGAAGGTCACCGGGAATTTGAATGCCGCGATGATGGGAAGAAGATGTCTAATGATGCAAACAAAGGAAGGGATACACAGAATGAACCTACTACACTTCAACGTTTCAAGTGCAAGGAGATGGGACATTATGCCAATAAATGCCTTAATCCAAGGGTTTATGAGGATGGTCGACGTCAACAAACTCTTAAGGCTAAAGACAAAGGAAAGTCACATTCAATTTCTATCAGCGATGTAGAGTATGATAACGATGTGGTGAAAGGTACACTTACCATCCACTCTAAGGTAGAAAATATTTTATTTGATTCTGGATCCGCCCACTCTTTTATTTCTGAATAATTTTCTAAGGGTATCACCGTATTACCTCAACAATTATATTTTCAGTTAGCTGTGACAACACCTAATGGCACAACAGTCACATCAAAAGTTTATAATTCTTCTCCGATTGATGTTTGTGGGAAAGTGCTTCCTACAAATCTTGTGATCCTTCCAATAGTGGAATTTGATGTGATTCTTGGCATGGATTGTCTTTCTCTACATGGAGCTCATATCAACTTCCAAAGAAGGGAAGTCACATTTCATATTCCAGATCAATCTATGATTGTCTATCGATGCAAGGATGAACATAACCTTCCAGTGGAAATTTCTTCCATTTTATGGGTATTGATTCCAGTAAATGAAGGTTATTTATCTCAAATGGTTGGTGAGAAACTCACGATTAAGAATATGCCCATTGTACGGGAGTTTGATGATGTCTTTCTGGAAGAATTACCGGGTCTTCTACCAAATCATGAAGTTGAGTTTTCAATAGAACTCGTACCGGGTGCTTTGCCTATTTCAAAGACACCTTATAGAATGGCCCCAATTGAGTTGCAGTAATTGAAGAAGAAACTGCAAGAGAATCTTGATAAGGGGTTCATACGCCCTAGTGTGTCACCTTGGGGAGCACCTGTTCTGTTTGTTAAGAAGAAAGATGGATCAATGAGACTCTGCAATGATTATGGAGAACTTAACAAGATCACTATCAAGAACAAATATCATATCCTGTGCATTGATGACCTATTTGACCAACTATGCGGAGCTCAATACTTTTCCAAGATTGATCTTCGTTAAGGGTATCATCAATTAAGGGTCAAAAGGGAGGATATACCAAAGACGGCTTTACGTACAAGGTATGGACACTATGAATTTATAGTGATGCCATTTGGTCTTACTAATGCCCCTTCTATCTTCATGGATCTAATGAATAGAGTCTTTAAAGACTATCTTGATCAGTTTGTGGTAGTCTTTATAGACGATATTATTTTCTATTTAGAGAGCAAGGAAGAACATGAAGATCACTTGAAAATTATATTGAAGACCCTGAGAAAGGAGAAACTTTATGCCAATTTTACAAAGTGTGAATTTTGGCTTAAAAAAGATGCATTTTTGGGTCACATAATATCAAAAGAGGGGATATCTGTGGATCCTGCAAAAACAGAGGTTATCGAAAGATGGTCGAGACCAACAACAGTGACTGAGATCAGATGTTTTCTTGGAATGGATGGATATTATCGACGTTTTGTGAATGATTTTTCACGATTATATAATCCACTCACCATGTTGACTTGGAAAAGTGTTAAATTTGTTTGGATGGAGGAATGTGAAGAGAATTTCAAGGAGTTGAAAAGAAGGTTATACAGTGCACCTGTGCTCACACTTCCTTGTAGTGGAGAAAGGTTTGTGATCTACAATGATGCATCCAAGAAGGGATTGGGGTGTGTTCTTATGCAAAATGGTATGGTGATAGCTTATTCCTCACGACAGTTGAAAATCCATGAGCAAAATTACCCAACACATGATTTGGAGTTAGCTGCGGTAATCTTTGCATTAATGATTTGGAGGCATTACCATTATGGTGAAAGGTGTGATATTTATACTGATCATAAAAGTTTAAAGTATATATTCACACAAAAGGAGCTGAATATGCGCCAAAGAATATGGTTGGAGATGATTAAGGATTACGATTTCTCAATCCATTACCACCCTGGGAAAGCAAACAAGGTGGAATATGCATTAAGTCGACAAGACCATTCTAATTTATCCATGATCAGGATCACAAAAGATCCAATATTTATGGATTTACAAAGGATGGATCATGGAATTATAATGAAAGGGGAAAATCGTATCTTTCTCAAATGAATGATCAACCATCTATACATGTGAATATTAAAGAGGCACAGAAAGAAGATGTCGAGTTATAAAAGAAGGTGAGAAATGTTCCTGAATTCAACCTTTATTGTGATGGGATAACAAAGTTCACGAATCAAGTTTGTGTTCCTTACATCCCCGAATTAAAGAAGGAGCTACTGGATGAGGCACATAGTTCATCATTCTCTATTCATCCTGGTAGCACGAAGATGTATAGGGACCTGAAAGAGTACTTATGGTGGGATGGCATGAAAAGAGATGTTTCTGAATATGTCTCTCGATGCTTGGTTTGTCAACAAGTTAAAGTTGAGAGACAGAAGTCTAAGGGGATGTTACAACCATTTCCCATACCCGAATGGAAATGGGAAAACTTTACTATGGACTTTGTCACAGGACTTCCTAAAACATCCAAAGGCAATAATGCTATCTAGGTCATAGTTGATCGTCTTACAAAGTCTGCACACTTCATTGCTATTAGAGAGGATTTCTCTCTAGATCAGCTTGCCAGGATATATGTAAAGGAAGCGGTAAGATTGCATGGAGTACCACTTTCTATTATATCTGATCGGGATCTAAGATTTACCTCAAAGTTCTGGCGAAGTCTTCAGCATACTCTGGATACAGAGTTGAGTTTCATAACTGCTTATCATCCTCAGACAGACAGTCAGTCTAAGAAAACAATTCAAAATCTAGAAGATATGTTGAGAGATTGCTCTATGGATTTTAAAGGTGGTTGGGATCAACACCTACATTTGGTGGAATTTTCTTATAATAATAGCTTTCACTCCAGTATTCAGATGGCTCCTTATGAATCTCTCTATGGAAAGAAATGCAGGACTCCAACTTGTTGGGATGAAGTTGGGGAAAGAATGCTATTAGGACCCGATCTCGTTGATGGAATGGCAGAAAAGGTCATATCTATTCAACAACACATAAGAGCACCTCAGAGTCGACTGAAAAGTTATTCCGACAACAGAAGAAAAGACCTAGAGTTTGAAGTGGGTGAAAAAGTGTTATTATGAATATCTCCGTGGAAGAGAGTTATGAGATTTGGAAAGAAGAAGAAGTTGAGCCCAAGATATATCGGTCCTTTAGAAATACTGGCTCGTGTTGGGAAGGTAGCTTACCGATTGGCGCTTCCACCGAATCTCTCTCAAGTTCACGATGTGTTCCATGTATCTCTCATGAGAAAGTAAATACCTGATCCTTCACATGTACTCAGCTCCGAAGTTGTACCGCTGGAGCAAGATCATTCTTATGAAAAACAACCGATATAGATTCTGGATCGTAGAGAAAAAGTCCTACGAAACAAGACCACTCGATTGGTGAAGGTTTTATGGAGGAACCACCAATTAGAAAAAGCTACATGGGAGCTTGAGGATATGATGAGGGAGAGGTATCCACATCTTTTTGTTATAAAGTGACGAATTTCGAGGGCGAAATTAATTTTAAGGGGGGTAGAATGTAACACCTGAGACTTTTATGTTATCAAAGGAATCTTTTTCTACACACAACACTTGCTTGGCTTGCTTTACACGAAATCGTGAGCTTCCTCGATAGCTTGCGTCATACGCAATACCGAGTTTCACTAAACAACGATATACTATTAAAATATTATTAAAACTAGCCGTTATGAATAGTAATAACCACTTTTTGAAATTTTATAAATTTTATTTTTCAAAATGGACTTCATTTTTGGCTTCGTAATATCAAAATTAGCATAGGGTGAAATTTTTGTATTTTTCTGAAAACATTCAATTTTTTATGAATAGTGAAACCACTAAGTGGTAGTTAAAAAAACTGAATTTTTCATAAAACATAATTTTACCGCTTCTGTGAGTGGAATTTCGAAAATCTGGAAGACACGGTTGATTTCAGTAAGTAAAATGTGGTTCAATGAGATGAAAATAATTTTTTGGTGAATAGTAACTTTTTACTTTTTTTACCACAGTTAAAAGTAAATAGGGTAATTAAGGGTAAAAATGATATTATTATTAACCTAACACATGTCCTAATTCAATTGGACAAGTGAAATTCGACCAAAAACAACCTTAGGAATAAAATATGACCATTTAGGCCAACTTGGATTAGATTAGGACATTTATTATTAATTTATTTAAAGAAGGGTTAAAATAGTTAAAATCAATGTTTAATAAGTAAATCATATTTAATATGGGGTTATAGATAAGATAAATGCGACTATAAATATTTATTAGAAAGATAAAAATATTTCCTACGTAATGGTATTTTATTTGTAATTTTTAGACATTAAATAATTTAATTTATTTATCAAACAACGATGATGCAGTAATTATCTTATTAATGAAATATTGACATAATTGATGTTATAAATACCCAAATAAATATAATTTGAGATTTTTTATGCATTAAACTAATTTTCTAGGTTAATATGACATGTTATTATTGATTAAATTAACTTTGTCCGAACATATCATTCTGTTATGATTTTCACAAAAATCAATTACTAAATAGTGTCAAAATTGACATAAAATTGTTTTTAAAACAAATATTACATTAGTAATTGTTATTTTATTCCAAAAAAATATAAGGTTCGTCCAAATGACATAGATAAGATTATATATATTAATAATAAACAACTTGGGGTTCGTTTGGCTTGATATAGTAGGTTTATTAACCTTGTAGTATAAGAACACAAGAAGACACAGTAAAAGTAAAATTATTTAACTTAATGTTAAATCTACATGATAAGGTTATCATAGGAACCTAAACTTGTCTAAATTCTATTGGATGTGAGGATTTCGAACCATCTCCACCTTAGCCTCGAAATAAATCAATTTGGAGCTATTTAAAAACAAACTTGACTTTATAATAAAATAATATTGTTAGTTATTCCAAAGGTGCCCCTCTCCTCCCTTATAAAAGGGCACCTCCTCCCCCTCTTGAGGTGTATTCTGTTGATGCTTTGGGTATTTATTTACATAGTTCCCCATCTCCTGACAAATGAATAATTAGACATCAGAATTTTTTTATTATGGTCCAAATTAGGATCCTCATGGAATTTCTTTCCACACTTTAGTAAACTGTAATTCACTACATGAATGTTTCGGGGAAAATCATTCCATGACTATCACATGTTGGAAAACCCTTATTTCACTTCTTCCCTTTATCTATTTTATTCTATACAATCCAATTGATATCTTTATTCTATTTTAAGTCATAATACATATATAAGTATTTATCTATTTTTATATCACATGATTTTATGTCCCCATAATATTATAATTTTTTAAAGACATATTCCCTTTCAAGGAATGGCATAATCCCATAAAAGATATGTATATTATTAGTATTTGGTTTACAGTACTGGATATAGAAACCATTCATTATTCTCCCTAAAATTTCTAAATAATGGAATACAATAGACATGAGAATAACATTATGAATCTTAATAAATAGTTCCAAAACTAGTAAAACAATTAATATAAATTAAAAAAACCATGCATGGAAAATATCATAAACATAATCATGTTTTTTTAGGAATGATTACTAATAATTAAAATATTTTAAAATCCTATATAATTGATATTAATGAATATTTGAATTATCATATAAATGTCCTCCCATAGTATCAAAAAATTTGTGCACCATGACACACTCAAGTCAGGTCTAAAACATATCTTTTCAATGTTATTACCCCTATGCATATTTTTACTAGAACAACATTCGCTTTTAGTACCCCGAAATGGATGTATTCGAGGGATAAATCGAATATTATATATCTTACCATAACATTAGGATGAAATTATGTAATTATCCTTAATTTATATCATATTGTTAAGTTCCATAATATATGATTTCCAAAATATAGTTCTTATTTTTTCAAATAAACATTCTCTGATACAAACATTGGAAATCCCAAATCCATTATCCTACAGTCGATGTTTATATTTTTAAAATTTAACTACTTAAATTATAATTCATATGGAATTATTGAATATTTTAGTAGCCTTATGAAACTGGATACGTATTTTATATTCAAATTATATTTTAAAAACAAAATAAAAAATGTTTTCTTTATGAAACCCAATATCCCCATTAGCATATATTTGCATTTCAATCATTAAACCATTTTGGTATCAAATGTAAAATAAAACATAAAAAATGAGTGTTCTCTGATGCATAGAAAGGGTTTTTATATTGTATATTATTTCATGGATAAATAATAGAAATAAATTAGTAAAACACAAGAAATTTAATCAATAAACATATCATAATACGGAATAAATGACTTATTATCAAATAATGACACAAAAATAATCAAATAATTTTGAAAGCCATACATATATGTTATATTTAATTAAATAAAAAACAATAAATAACTGATTTCATAATAAGGGAATTCTTAATGGGTGATTGTTGAAACCATTATAAATATTCAAAACAAATATCCATTCTATTTGAATAAACAAGTGTAATTTATCCAATTGATTTGTCTCATTAGACATATATATGCATCAACATGATACCTAAAACCAATCCACACATTAACATAACATGTCCAATGAATTATCCATATGAATGGGGTGATAAATAATTGATGTAAAAATTACCAATGAAAAAATAAAATATGAAATATTAATACATAACCAAATAAAATTAATAAAATAAAAAACCATCATGAGTAATATAGAAATGGTAATAAAATTTATCATCCATAGTCCAACAGATCATATAAAATGAAAATAAATAAATGTATGATTTCAAAAAAACATATCCCACTAAATTAATTATTAAAATGAAGGATTGAATTCATTTATTAATATAAATTCTATAGATTTTTTTAAAAGTATATTTGTGGAGAATAAGTATTTCCCATATAAAATATTTTTAAAAACAAAAGATTACAAAATATAAGAAAAATAATTTTGATTCAATGTAACTATTGATAATTTTAAAAAATAATATTTAAACCATTGAGTGGTTAGGATGGATGCAAATTTCATTCATTCCATACATTAAAAAAAATACCATTCACATTTTTTTAAAAATGAAAGTGACACATGTTTTGAATATGGGCTGAATATTACACCAAATGTTTTTATAATGGGAAAACGGGGTAAAAATTAATTTATTAATTCATTATCAAATGAAAAAATAAATGTATCATAAATTTTAACACAATATGAAATTTTATGAAAAATGATTATCAATATATTAGATAAATATTGTCAGATATTCAATAAAATAACATGAAATAAATTTCAATTCAAATAAATAGAAAATTGTGCAATTTCATCAAAATGTTCATGAATAACCATTAGAGAAAATATTAGTTTTTTTAATTGAAAAATATAAAATAATTCTAATAATGAAGACTTATAGAAAAACAATCCTGAATAATGATGATATTGTGAACTAATCTCGCACAAATTTTGTAATTTTTGAATAATAAGAACTAAAAAAAATTATAAAAAATCAAACATGAAATTCCACGAAGATTAAGAGATTAATGATATAAAATATAAAATGGTTATGTATATAAATCAAAAAATGGAATATGTTTTCAATATGGTGTTTGTCTAACAGATGTAAAAGGGTGTCAAAAAATCCTTACCCCATATTCGACTTCCATAATATGTATTCAAAAATAATATATAAAAATAATGTTTTAAGTTAATTCTATTATATAACCATAATAATATACTTCATACCAAAAAATATTTATAGACATGGTTTTATCAACATTTTATTAACAATTATTTGTTAAAACCACTATTTGTTTTCATAATTACATCATTTTTAATGTCTCTTATTATTCTTTAGTTTTGGTAATTTTAATACGATCATGGATTAATAATATAATAAAGTTTTTACTTTATATAAATATCATATATATTAGTATTTAAATTAATCGATCAATTTTAGAAATAGAAAAAGTGTTACACTATTCATGGAGATAGTTGGTATGACACATGCTTGAATGTGGTTTCCAATTTTCATGATGGGAGGAAAAAAGGGATAGTTAATTTCATTTACACATTATGGATTCATTATATTGTAATATATAGAATTAATATTAATCACATATAAAATTATATCCATACATTTAACTATCAAATGAAATTCATTTCACCTCTCTATGTGGAGGTGGTAGTCCGCACATAAAAATGTGTGACATTATTATTTTACAAATGGTTGGATGGTATAATGACTTATATAGTATTATATTTCTAAAAATATTGTTATATAATAAAAATCACATATAATAATTTAATTTAACCAAAATACATTTTATTTAACGCGTATGAAAAAAACTAATCACAATGCTTTGTGAGGTCGTAGATCATCATACACATGGTCGACGACATCATATAACCTATATAAAGGAGTTTTTGTTTTTATAAATTATATATTAAATATAAAATTATATTTATGTCTTAAATGTCATATAAATGTTTTAATCCCATAATTATATAAATAAATGAAATTTTTAGATAGAAAACATATTACCTTGGTTTTTGAGATACTGATACTATGTACACACGATGAACAATTCAATTTCCCATTTTTTGATGTCAAAACTGATATTGGTAATATAAATAATATAATATAACATATTTTTATAGGGTGTTTTTTTAACATTATAATCATTGATGAATATTATAGAGATTTACAACAATAAGTAAAATGAAAACATACAGTTAAAAATATAACCTATTCTTCGGTCATCCTCTTTAGGTAAATTATAAATCCATTCTAGACTATATTTGAGATCAAAAAAACAATGTAGGATGTGGAGAGGGATTTAAGTAAGTGATTTAGGATGAAATTTTTCTTATCCAAAATGTTTTATATATTTTTATATGGTTGGAGTGTTTGTGTCATTTTATATGTGGGAATGAGAACATAAATGGAATTTTTTAAATGATAATGTAATAACTGTATTATTATAATGATAAAAGAAATCCAAATCGGTAATCATCAAACAATAATGATTAAATGGTCACAATATTGGCATGAATATTGTTTTTTAATGTTATTATGTTATTTTTAACACTTGTCTTACTAGATTAACCCCATGGGAAACCCTTTTCTCTTTAATGACGATCAATTATTTTTACTGATTTTAATATTTGTAATACTAAAATTTTTGGATAAACTTATTAGATAATATTTGTAACGCCCAGACCCCAGTTACCCAGATTTGATGCATTATTACATAACATTGGCATGATCACAAAAGATCAAGTCATGAAATACCGATTATTTTAGTAGCCATCGATTCACTAGATACATTCATCAGTCTTACATTACATCATAAAATGAAATATACAACAACATGGTCTCCATAGTCCATACTCGTATCCCCTGATACTATCCATGCAGGTCATTCATAAATTACTTCTTCAAATCCTGGGAAAAATAAAAAGTGAAAGAGGTGAGCTCAGATTCTCAGTAAGGATAACAATATATCAGAAACATTCATAAATAAGCAGAAACATTTAAGGCAATATAAAACTAAAACTAAATCCATTTAAACTTGAAATTTAGCATAATATGGGACAGATAAAATTAAATAATGCCATTTACTTATTCACATGGATATTCTACTAGTCGAATAATCACATGAAATATCAATAACCACTTTCATAATGATGGAATGCATAATTCCAGACTATCATAACAAAATTGTCAAGGCATTGTGCCGAGACTACAAATAAGATTCGGTCAAGGCCTTGTGCTAAGATACTAGTTTGTCTCATGAGACCTACCGATGCATCTATGAGCTATAGCGGGCTCCAACCCTCACTTACTATGTCCAATGCATTCCTCATATGAACAGGTTTAAACATTACATAAACATTTGTATTAAAAATAGCATACAAAATGTTAATACTTTCTCCATAAACCATATTTTGTATAACAATAACTCATACACAATCAAACATATCCCAAATCCATTAATACAATATGGAAGTTTTGTATCATAATAAATCAATTTCAAATAATCTTAATATCCATCAAAGGATGTCGACATAGATGGATTCAAAACTATTTGAGAGAAATATCTCTTTTTTGAAATCATTTACAAGTCACATAATTATAAAATAAAACATTTACTTTGAAAATATGCTTATCATTTTGTACGGTAAGCTTCAAATATTTTACAATGGTGGAAAATAGTCGCACCTGCAGTATAAGTTTAAAAAAATACATTCTTACCTTATTTTTCTCGAAAATGTTAAAAAGGACCTTGTTTGGAAAACAACGGAAAGATAACTTTATAAAAATCATATAAAAAGTAAAACAAGGGTATAAATTAATTTAACCCTAAATATGTAAAATAGTAATAATTTTTTGAAATTCATTTTTATGAAACATGGATGTGGATGATAAAGAGGCCCCTTTATATAATTACGTATAAACAACCTCATATAATGAAGAGATTGTGAAATAAACCCTTACCTTGTAATTTTCCTTAGTTGATGGTATTTTAACCTCATGTATAATTATTAAAACATTGTTATTAAATTATAAAAGAACCATATACATAATTATGATATAATATATTATCTTTTAATAATGATTTGTTAATAATATTTTAGTATTATCGGCGCTTCCAGTGTTAAATTTCTCGTTTTATTTTATATGTTTTGTCACATAAGCAGTGTTTGTTATGGATGGGTTGTATATTATTCATATCCAGAATGATATCAAGTCCTTAAACATTATTTTTAATAATCAAATGAGAATTATACTTGAATGGATATGATTGGGAATGAATCTAATCGTGTTCGTGGAGATGGTAGTCCGTACGTACGCACGTGCAACAATATCATTATTTTGATGTCAAAATAATATATAATTGGATAGTATATCATACATACAGAATAATTATCATGTTATATTTATGATTTAAATGAATTTACAAATCATTATTATACCCATCATAATAATAATGTTTTGAATAATAATTACATCACGACGTGGAGATGGTAAGTCGTACGTACGCATGTATGGTGAAATTCATTCAATGGATGTATAGAATACTGAATATGGTTGTACCATATTTATAATAACTTCACAGTATTTAGAAGATACTGGTGTTATTATTTTATAATGGTAATAACAAAGAAAGAAGAAGTTGAAGAAATAAGGAACTTGAAAGAGGACGGTGGAAACATTACCTATTCTTCGGGTTCTTCCTTTTGATTTGATCAAAAGGTCTCCATAGGTTGGCTTTATGATCAAACTATGGACTCTAGGTTGATTTGAGGGAAGTTTAGAGAATATTTTGGTAGTGGTTGTCTGAGAAAAAATGGATTTAAAGGTGTGAATTAGAGAGAAGGGAGAGTACCCTTTTATAAGAGGGGTGAGGGGCACCTTTGGAAAAGCTAGAAACATTATTTTATAATAAATTCATATTCAGTTTCTAACGGCTCCAAATTAGATTATTTAAAGTTTAAGGTAGGGATGGGTCGAAATCCTTTCGACCAATAGATTTTAGATAGGTTTGGGTCACTATATTAACCTTATCATTTATATTTAACTCTTAGTTAAATAGTTTGACATTTACCATGTCTTTTAGTATTTTTATATTATATAATTAATAAACTTACTCTATACCTCTAAGAGACCCCTATGTTGTACATTAATGATACACCTATCATTATATAAGCCCTTTGGCCGAACCTTAGGTTTTTTGGAATAGAACATCAATTAATAATATAATATTTTTTTAAAAAACTCTTTTATATCAATTTTGTCACTATTGGGTATTTTGTTTTCGATAAATTCAAAATAGCATTATTAAATTGAATAAAATTTATATAAACATTCCTAATATGTCATATTAAGCTAGAAATTTAGTTTAATTTATAAAAAGTGTAAAATTACATTTATTTTTCTATTTATAATATCAATTATATTAATCTTTCTTTAATACAGTAATTACTACATCATCATTGTGTCATAAATAAATTAAATTATTAAATGTATAAAAAATGATAAATAAAATACCATTATGTAGGGAATATTTTTATTTTTCCAATGAATATTTATAATCTAATTTATCTTATTTATAACCCAATATTAAAAAAAATTAGTAATTAAACTTTGATTTTAACTCTTTTAACTCTTCTTTGAATTAAATAATAATATATGTCCTAATCTAATCCAGTGAACCTAAATGATAATATTTTATTCCTAAGATTTTTTTTGTTCATGATAAACTATTCCAATAGAATTAAGACATGTGATAGGGTAATATTAATATCATTTTTACCCTTTATTACCCTATTTACTTTTAACCGTGGTAAATAATAGTAAAAAGTTACTATTCCCCAAAAATTATTTTTATCTTATTGAACACAATTTAACTCCTTGTTATTAACTTTGTCACTCGAATTTTTGAAATTCCACTCATAGAAGTAGTAAAATTATGTTTTATGTGAATTTCCAAATTCTCATAGGAGGTGTGTTAAAGACGTTAAAAAGTTCAATAAAATTTTTATATATCCAAAATTATTCTAAACTGACTCCAATGAATTACATTGAACTTATATAGGTATTATGTATCCATTTTGACCTCAATTAAATATAAATAAAACGAATAATTTTTTAAATAAAAATTCGGTTTTAAACTATAACTCAGTGTTTTTTCACTATTCATAAAAAATTGAATGTTTTCAGAAAAATACCAAAAATTTTCCCGAAGATAATTTCGATATTCCGAATCCAAAAATGAAGTCCATTTTGAAAGATATAATTTGTTGAATTTCAAGAAAGTAGATATTATTATTCATAATGGGTAGTTTGATTGGGTGTGGTGTGTGTTAGAACATTATGTTGCGTACAACACAGGCAACTATATTATTCAAAGAGAAGTGTATCATGGAAGCATGCGGTGTTAAATTCTCCCCTACTTCAAATAATTTTGTCCTCAAAATTTCTAGAATAATACCACATGAAACGAATCAGTTGATTCTTCATCATAAGTTCCCCGGGTTCCCACGTTGCCTCATCCATCTTATGGTTTCTCCATAGATCTTTTACGAGATGAGTCGTCCGATTTCTCAGCAGTTGTTCTCTGGTATCAAAAATCCTGATGGGATCTTCACAATAAGACAGATCAGGTTCCAGTTCTAATTCCTCATAGATAGGTACATGCATTGGGTCAGGCATGTATTTTCTCAACAGTGATACAAGGAACCCATCAGAAACTTTAGAGATATTTGGCGGCATTGCCAAACAGTAAGCTACAACACCAATAAATTCAAGATTTTTGAAATGTCCTATGTACCTAGGACTCAATTTTCCTTTTTAACTGAAATGTATAACTCCCTTCAATAGAGATACCTTCAAGAAAAAATGTTCTCCTACCTAAACTTCCAAATCCTTCCTTCGATTATCGGTATAGCTCTTCTCCCTACTTTGAGCTTCGTTGATGTGGTTTTGGATTACCTTCATCTTTTCTATCTTTTCCTCCACCAGTTTTGGGCCTACACGTTTTCTTTCACCAACGTCATACCAACATGTTGGTGTGCGACCTCTCTTTCCATTCAACGCTTCATATGGTGCAATCAGAATACTTGAATAGAAGATATTATTATAGGAAAATTTCACCAGAGGTAAATATTGATCCCACATACCCTGAAAGTCAAGTGAGCATGATCTCAACATGTTATCTAAGGTTTTAATAGTCAGTTCTGATTGTCCATCTGTTTGAGGGTGGTAGGATGTGCTCAAACGAAGTTCAGTATCCAAGGCCTTCTGAAGAGTCTTCTAGAATCTTGAAGTAAAACAGGGATCGCGATCAGAAAAAATCGATATAGGTACTCCATGAAATCTCCAAACATCATTAATATATTGTATTTCAAGACATTCCAGTGGTATATCTTCTCTTATAACATGAAAATGTGCTGACTTGGTAAGACAATCAACAATAACCCATATTACATCATTCCTTCTAGGAGTCTTTGGTAGCCCCATGACAAAGTCCATCGTAATATTGTCCCATTTCTACTCGGGTATGGGAAGTGGTTGCATGACTCCTCCGGGTTATTGTCTTCTAGCTTTCACTTGTTGACAAACCATACATCTTGAAACAATATCAGAAATCTCCCCCTTCATTTTGTCCCACCAAAAATGTTCCCTCAAATCTCTATACATTTTGGTGCTCCTAGGGTGTATAGAGAAATTAGAACTATGAGAATCTTCCAATAAATCTCTTTTTAGATCAGGTATGTCAGGAACACAACGTCTCTTCCCAAATTTTAAAATCCCATCTTCATACAAAAATTCTCTCAATCATCCATCATTCACAGCTTTAATCTTCCTTTGAAATTATTTATCACCGGTCTGAGAACTCTTAATTCTTTCTATTAAAGTTGGTTTGGAAACCATTTAAAAAATCATTGATGTTTCACTTTCCATGGTGATTCCCATATCCAACTTTACTAGATCCATGAAAATTGGATCCAGTTCAACTCTAATCATTTTCAAAACTCCATGATCTTTTATGGTCAAAGAATCTTCCACATTATTTGCCTTCCTCGGGTGGTAGTGTACTGTGCAATCATAATCCTTGAGTAGTTCAATCCATCACCTTTTCCTCATGTTGTGTTCTTTATGTGAAAAAATATACGTCAAACTCTTGTGATCAGTATAAATCTCACATTTTTTCAAAGAGATAATGTCTCTATATCATTAATGAATCATTTACTGCTTCTAACTCAAGATCATGAGTAGGATAGTTTTGCTCATGAATTTTCAGTTCTTGTGATCTATAGGGAATAACTCTATTATTCTGCATAAGGACACAACCAAGTCCTTTCTTTGAAGCATCATTATAAAAAACTCATCATTCCATGATTGTAGAGTTAATATAGGAGCATTGAATAATCTTTTCATAAGATCTTTAAAACATTCTTCACACTCTTTTGTCCAAACAAATTTAACCCCTTTACATGTGATCTTTGTTAATGGGTTAGCCAATCGGGAAAAGTTCGGGATGAAACGCCGATAATAACCTACTAAGACAATAAAACCACGTACCTCAGTTATACTTATCGGTGCATTACATTCCTGGATTTCCTTGTTCATACAAGGATCAAAATAGATTCCATTTTTAGAGACAATATGTCCACGAAAAGAATCCCATGAAGCCAGAATTCACACTTGTTAAACATCCCATATAATTCATTTCTTCTCAGTGTCTTCGGGATAATGCGCAATTGATTTTCATGATATTCATATATTTTCAATTATACCAAGAAATCACCAATAAATACCACTATAAAATCATCAAGATATTCGTTGAAAACTATTTTCATTAGATCCATGAATATAGAGGGTGCATTAGTCAGCCCAAAAGGCATTACTGTAAACTCGTAATGCCTGTACCTAGTTCGAAATGCGGTCTCCAGAATGTCTTCCTTTTTCACAGACAACTGATGGTATCTATATCAAAGGTAAATATTTGAAAATTATTGAGCTCCGTGCATTTGGACAAATAAATCATCAATGCGAGGTAGGGGATACTTGTTCCTAATTGTTATAGCATTGATTTCCCTATAGTTGATACATAACCTCATAGATCCAACATTCTTCCTAACAAAATGGACAAGGGATCCCCATGGAGAAACACAAGGGTGAATAAATTACTTATTACTCAGTTCCTCTAGTTGTTTCTTTAGTTCAACAAATTCCACATTGGCCATTATATAAGGGGTCTTCAATATATGCCTTGAACCCGGAATTAAATCAATGGAAAACTCAATTTATCGTTCTGGAGGATGTCTAGGTAAATATTCTGGAAACGCACCAACATATTCTGTCACAATAGGTACATCCTCTATTACAACATTCATTTCTTTAAACATAGTTATTTCATTATCTTCCTCCCCAATAATTGAATTTAGTTGAGCTAATGGGGGTGGATCTAGGTAAGAATCAGGTGGTGACGATTCTTCATTAAAGATAAGGTGTTCTTTATCATCATCATAAAAAATTTTAAAACCATTTTTCTTACAATAAATCTTCACATCATGGTTCAAAAGCCAATCCATATAGAAGATTATATCAAACTACGTCATAGGTATATCGATGAGATCAGTAGATAAAGAACATTTATTTTCCCTAATGGGAATGGATCCACAAAACTTTGTAGCAATGATACTTCCCTCAGGTGTTTTAACTAACAACACCCTTGTAAAATCAAAATGAAAATTTATAATTTTCATAGAAAACTAGGAAGATATGAAACAATGCGATGATCCAGAATCAAATAAATCATTTTTTAAACATGAGGAAACCATTAAATTACCTACAACCATGTCTTTCAGAGATTCTACCTAAGCATTAGTGATAGAATAATCTTGGCCTTGATCCCTTGGCCTTTTCTAAGGTATGCTCCCCTGATTATTTGGACATTCATTTGCATAATTTCCCATCTCCCTGTTGTTGTAGCCTTGAACATCGGTAGCTTCCTTCTTCCCCTTGCAATCACAAGCTTGGTGGCCTTTTTCACCAAACTTGTAACAGACTCCCGTTCCCTTCAAGAAAGTACCAGGGTGTTTCTTACCAAATTTACTGTAGGATGGATATTCAACTTTACTCTTCTTCCCCTTATTTCCATTCCCATATTGATCAGCAGATCTCTTCTTCTCTTGATTTGCTTTAAAATCATAAGAATTAGGGAATTCTATTTCTGTCTTGATAGCACATGGGAAAATATCTTCGTACAAAGAGAAGGTTTGTGAGACTAATGCTCGACAATGAAATGGTTTTAACCCATCAAAGAAACAATAAATCATACTTCTTGGGTTACATATATAATCTGCAGAATACCTTCCTAACCTTGTAAAGTTAGCCTAATACTTTGCGACATTCTCATCCTCCTTTTATCAGTCTTAGAAATTGCCTTTCCATATCTTCTTGATGGTCACGAGGAATGTATTTTTCTAAAAACATATCATTGAACTCCCTCCATTCCATATTTGATACACCATCATCTTCCTTCAAGTTTTGAATCAATGACCACCATTGATCAGCATCTCCAGTGCGGTGGTAAACTGCCATGATAACTTTCTCCCTTTCACAACTCCCCAAAGCCTAAAATATTTTCTCTAGGGAACTTATCCATTGATCATATACCAATGGATTTGTACTCACATTGAATTTTGGTGGTTGTTTCCTCATGAAGCAATCTAACATTGATCCTCCACACTGTGGATCAGGTTTTTTCATATGGGTAAGGTTATTATTAATAACCTGAGTAAGATGTCCCAGTATGGTGATTAGCTAATCAGCACCAGTTGCATCACCAGCTCCACTATAATTATCTTGAGCTAGAGGGGAATACCTACATGGAGTGTGTTCATTGATAAAATTTCCATTTCATCCACTATGTGCCATTTCTAAAAAATGGCATAAACTAGGTTAGTTTATGAATCGAAATACATAATTCCAAACTTGTAAAACACTTAACAAAAATTGAACAATTTATGGATATAATCCATAATCATAAAAAAAAATTTCCTTGAGGAAGTATATACTCATAAACCCTTCATAATGGATTGTAAGGAAAATGAAAATTATCCTAAGAATATCCCCCGGGAGTGTCGTAACCAAGAGTGCAGAAAGGCCCGTTGTTGTGCACCAGTTCTCGTTTGAGTTTATTTCAAATCGGTGTTTTCGGGTTTTACCCCTAGGTACATCTGTTCCAAAGCCGCCTCTACCTACTCGTATCTAGATAAGGATGTATTTCTCGGAAAACTCACAATATATATACAATACCAAAATTCTAGGAAGTTATTCTATATTAATCCTCAATGTTTGTCTTAGGGTTATGTGCTCTAATCAGAGTTTATCAAAATCTAGCTTCCAAGGTTTTCACTAAACATCCTCTGATACCAACTGTGATGCCCCGAACCCAGTTACCTAGAGTCTGTCCATTATTAAATAATATTGGCATGATCATAAAACATCATGTCTCGAAAGTCCTCTTAGATTATTAGCCTTCGAATAACTAGATACATTCATCAGTCATACATTACATAATAAAATGAAAACTACAACAACATAGTCTCCATAGTCCACACTCATATCCTATCATACCATCCATGCTGCTAATTCATAAATTACTTTTTCACATCCTGTAAAAAATAATTCCTAGAAAGGGTTGAGCTTAGATGCTCAGTAAGGATAAAAATATAGTAGAAACTTTCATAAATAAGCATAAACATTTAAAGGAATGTGTAACTAAAACAAAAGCCTTTTATACTTTAAATTAAGCATAATATGGAAAAGATAAAATGAAATAATTCCATTTACATATTCATATGGATATTTAAATAGTCGAATAATCAAATGAAATATTAATAAAAACTTTCATTATGATGGAATGCATAATCCCAGACTATCATAACCACATAGTCAAGGCCTTGTGCCAAGACAAAAAATAAGATTTTTTCAAGGCCATGTGCCAAAACACTAGTTTGTCTCTTTAGACCCACCGATGCATTGAGGAGCTATATCAGGCACCACCCGCCACTTACTAAGGCCAATTTATTCCTCATATGAATAGGTTTAAAAATAACATAAACATTCATATTAATCATAGCATACAAAATGTGAATAATTTCTCCATAAACAATGAATGGTAAAAAAATAAAATGTCCACAATCAAACATATCACAAAACCATCAATATAATATGGATGTTTTTTTATCATAATAAATCAACATCAAATAACCTTAAAATCCATCAAAGTATGTTGACATAGATGATATCAAAACTATTTGAGAGAAATATCACTTTATTTGAAATCAATTAAAAGTCGCATAATTATAAAATAAGACATTTACTTTGAAATATTATTATAAGATTAAAAGGGAAGCTTCGAAGATTTTATAGTCTTGGAAAATAGTTGCACCCTCCGTATAAGTGTAAAAAAAGACATTCTTACCTTAATTTTGTTGAAAAGGATAAAAAGGACCTTCTTTGGAAAACGAAGAAAATATTTCATTATAAACATCTTATAAAAAGTCAAACAAGGGTATAAATGACTTTAACCCATATTCTGTAAAATATTAAGAATGTTTTGAAATACATTTTTAAGAAACATTAATGTGGATGATAAAGAGGTCTCAGTAGATAATTACGTATAAACAACCTCGAATAATGAAGAGATTGTGAAATAAACCCTTACCTTTTACTTTTCCTTATTCGATTGTATTTTAACCTTCAGTATAATAGTTAAAACATTGTTATTAAATTATACAAGATCCATATAAATAATTATTATATCATAAATGATCATCTAAAAATGCTTTGTTAATAATATTTTAGTATTATCATCGCTTTGGGTGTTAACTTACTCGTTTTATTTTATATGTTTTGTTACATAAGTCGTGTTTTTTATGGATCGGTTTTATATTATTCATATACAAAATTATATCAAGTCTTTAAACATTATTTTTAATAATAAAATGAGATTTAAACATGAATGGATACGATGGGGAATGAATCTCATCGCGTTCGTGGTGACGGTAGTCCGTACGTACGCACGAGCGATAATATCATTCTTTTGATATTAAAATAATATATAATTGGATAGTATATCATAAAAACAGAATAATTATCATGATATATTTATTATTTGCATGAATTTACACATCATTATTATAACCATACAAATAATAGTGTTTTGAATAATAATTACACCACGACGTGGAGACGATAAGTCGTACGTACGCACGTATGGTCACATTCCATTCAGAGGATGGATAGAATACTGAATATGGTTGTATCGTATTTATAATACCATCACTGAATATAGAATATAATGGAGCTATTATTTTATAATGGGAATAACAAAGAAAGAAAAAGTTGAAGAAGAAAGGAACTTGAAAGAGGGTGGTGAAAACATTGCCTTTTCTTCAGGATCTTCCTTTTGATTTGATCAAAGGCCTCCATAGGTTGGCTTTCTGATCAAACTAAGGCCTCTAGGTTGAATTTAGGGAAGTTGAAAAAATATTTGTAAAGGGTTTGGCCGAGCCAAAAGGCTTTGATGGTGGGAATTAGAGAGATGGGAGAGTTCCCTTTTACAAGAGGGGTGAGGGGAAACTTTGGAAAAGATAGAAATATTATTTTATAAAAAATTCATATTCGGTTTATAATGGATAAAAAGTGAATTATTTAAAGTTTACGGTGGGTATGGATCTAAATCCTTTCAAACAATAGATTTTAGGTAGGTTTCGGTCACTATATTAAACTTATAATTTATATTTAACTCTTAGTTAAATAGTTTGACATTTACCATGTTTCTTTGTATTTTTATATTATATACTTAATAAACAAAATATATATCTCCAAGATACCCCCAAGAGGTCTATTAATGATACACCTATCATTATATAAGTCCTTTGGCCGAACCTTATATTTTTTGGAATAGGATATCAATTAATAATATAATATTTGTTTTAAAAACTCTTTTTAGTCAATTTTGATGCTATTGGGTATTTTGTTTTTGATAAATTCATAACAGCATTATTACTTAGAAAAAAATTTATATAAACAATCATAATATGTCATATGAACCTAAAAAATTATTTTAATTTATATAATGTCTCAAATTACATTTATTTTGGTATTTATAATATCAATTATCTTAATCATTCATTAATACAGTAATTACTTCATCATCATTGTGTCATTAATTTATTAAATTATTTAATGTCTAAAAAATTATAAATAAAATATCATTATGTAGGGAATATTTATATCTTCCTAATGAATATTTTAAATCTAATTTATCTTATGTATAACCATATATTATAAATGTTTTAGTAGTTGAACTTTGATTTTAACTCTTTTAACTTTTCTTTGAATTAAATAATAACAAATGTCCTAATCTAATCCAAGTGGACCTAAATGATAATGTTTTATTCCTAAGGTTGTTTTTGGACGAGATACACTTGTCTAATAGAATTATGACATGTGTTAGGTTAATATTAATATCATTTTTACCTTTAGTTACCCTATTTACCACTAACCGTGGTAAATAAAAATAAAAGGTTAATATTCTCAAAAAATTATTTTTATCTTATTTAACCGCATTTTACTCCTTGATATTAACTGTGTCTCTTGGAATTTAGTAATTCCAATCACAAAAGTGGTAAAATTAAAATTTAGGTGAATTTCTATATTCCCCTAGGAGGTGGGTAAAAGACGGTGAAAAGTTCAATAAAATTTTTATATATCTAAAGTTATACTGAACTAACTCCATTGAATTACATTGAACATATATAGGTATTATGTATCCATTTTTAAATTAATTATATTTAAACAAAATAAATAATTATTTAAATAAAAATTTGGTTTTAAACTATAACTCAGTGTTTTTTCACTATTCATCCAAAATTGAATGTTTTCAGAAAAATACCAAAAACTCACCCTAATCTAATTTTGATATTCTGAATCCAAAAATGAAGTCCATTTTGAATGTTAAAATTTATAAAATTTCAAAAAGTGGGTATTAATATTCAAAAAGGCTTGTTTGATTGGTTGTGGTGTGTGTTAGAACTTGATGTTGCGTACAACACACGCTACTATATTATTCAAAGAGAAGCTTACTGTGGAAGATTGGGGTGTTACAGGATGGTACCCCCTAGTAGGTGTAGGGGCCATATGGGGAGTACCATGGGTTTTTATTGCTGTGATGGAAGCCAATTGGTTATAGACATAGGAGCTTCACCATATACCAGTTGGTGGTTCTGAACCGAGTATGTCTAGGGGTCTTCTAGGGATGTTTAGGATCACCCATGGTTACTTAATTAATTTCCATGTTTGTCTACTTTATGTTGTATAAGTTTTTTCATGCCTCTTTTTTCACCAGCTTCCCTTATAGAACTTTGTGGATTTGCCTACCATGGTTTTGTTTAGGAAATGAAAAATTGTTCAGAAAAATGGTATATAGTGTGTGTTGTATATTCAATTGGAAAAAGTATGTTACTTATATTAAATTGTGAAAAACCTAATGTAATATTTGTATTTCAATCTTTTGTTATTGAACTGTTTTTGGAATGCAAATACTTAGATTCTGTGGTTTTATTTGGAATCCCAACTGAACATCTTGGTGCTCCAACCTATCATATTCTTTCAGTAGCATGTGCAGTTCTAGTTCAGGTTCCTAGTTTAGCTGATCAAAGTTAGAGTAGGTTTGAGTCTAAGTTGGGTGGTGAACTATAAGGTCACAAGGAGGAATGTTCAATTTTATTTTCATTATGTTGTTAGTTTTTATTTCTATTTCCAGTTTTGATTGGTTGTTTATCTTTTTTTCATGGGCCAAATCTTTCACAATGGTTATGTTTTGATGCCCAA
Organism: Viscum album; assembly: GCA_963277665.1. Lineage (NCBI taxonomy): Eukaryota > Viridiplantae > Streptophyta > Magnoliopsida > Santalales > Viscaceae > Viscum > Viscum album. Next base: position 1,385,721,830 of record OY728126.1, on the reverse strand, counting down.
CACCAGTTTCCAGCCCGTGGGGATTGGGAACACCCATCTGGCCATGTTGCTGACCGCCTCAGGTGACATGTTCAGGGTTAGATGGGTTTGGTTCATGACATTTTTTTGATCAAAATGGTTATTTAAATGTGAATAAAAGATAATGAAAAGTTCCCTTTTATAATATAGGTGAATGCAGTTTAGTAATGTCGTGAAATAATAATTTATTATAAATTCATATTCACATTATTATACCTCCAAAGTGATTTATTTAGAAGATAATATGAATATGAGTAGAAATCCCCTAAACCAATGAATTGTAGACATGTTTAGGTTAAACAATAACATTGTCTTTTGGTTTTATTCCTTAGTTAATAATTTATTTCATATCATGTCGTATTGTATTGTATTTTTACACTTTGTGGTTAATATATTTACTATATAATGAAAAACTAACCTCAATTGGTATATTGATGAAATTATTAACAATCTCCATTTTATTTGAATAGGCTAAAATTTTACTGACTTTTATATTGTTTAATAAAATTGTTATTAATTTTAAATTTTATTGATGTGAATTTTTACACTATTCGCTTTATTGAATTCAATTAAATTTAAATAGAGAGATCACGTATAAAAAACCAATTGAATAGTATTCTAACATTACATATTCACATAAAAACTCACGAATGACATAAATTATCCCAAATAATATTAATTTTATCATTTATAATATAATTTATTTGATTCTTTCCCTGCATGAAAACAATTTTTTTAATTTTATAAAATCCACCTTAGGTAGGTGGGAACTAGGGTCTCAAACATCACACATTTAACACTACATTACTCAATCAAAAACCAAAACTTCAATATTCAAATCCACCGCCAACCACCTCGATCCACGAACCATCCACCATGTGTCAGCATCACACGTCCTCGTAAAGCTGGTCACTACAACGCCACGAGCAACGACAAAAGCGGTATCCAACCAACCACAACAAATCAGATCGTTGGCGGTCACCACTAGTGACCTTCGTCGCCATCACCAACCTGCATCTAACCATAATGTCGGCGAGCAACATCAGCATCCTTTATCACCATCACTGTTGAAGGAAACCCAACATCAGATCATCACCGGTCCAAACCAAAATCCCTGAGCAAACATAAGTGAACAGGGAAAGAACGCACACCCCTCACAAAACCTCACAATCACAACCTTTAACGAGGCATAAACCCTCGGCACATCGCAAATTCAACACAAGATATCCACAATAACAACTAACAAATCCGGTGAAATAAACAGAAAATGAGAACCCAAAAACGTAGATACATTCTGCATAGCAACCAACAACAACCAATCATCATCAGAAGGAACTGGACATCTAAAAATCCACAAAATCAAAATGAAAACATCGGAAATCAACCCATACCGCACATAGAGTGCCACAGCCTGTGAAACCCACCTCCAAGAACAAGGGATTATCCGACAAACCCTCCCGCTGTCATCCTCAGTTGCTAAAAAAAATCTCCCAATGCCGCCATCCAAAAATACCACAGATGCAACGCTCATCCACCAAACACCCATATCTATGGCCAAAGTGATGATACCTCTCCGCTAGGATAGGAACTCAGGCACATAGTCAACATCGAGTCGTGAATACCCCGGTGCGTGCAAGACGAGCCGACACAAGGCCGCGACAGTATAGAGAACACCACCACAAACCATTGAACCAGGCAGGAAGGAGAGCAGATCCGGGATGAAGGAGGAGGCGTGAGAGGAACCCTAGCAGAGCGCAATGCCCCTTACGGGCTCATCCCCTCAGTAGCAGTCCTATTTGATTCTTTCATTAGTATGGCAATAACATCAACATCATGGTTTCATAAAAAAATTAATTATATAATATCTAAAAAATATAAATAAAAAACGATGATGTAGTATATATATTTATTTTATGAATTAATATTTATATAAATCAATTATATGAATCCATATTGAAATTTTATTATATATAAGATTCTTGTTTATGATAATTTTTCCATTACATAAAATTAAATGTTATAAATGTCATAATCACACCATAGTGAATTCCAAGGGCCAACATTTCATTGAATTTGTTTTCATGGTCTACCATAAATCATCTAATAATATTATTATAAGTGTTATGACATTTTTATAATATGATAATATTATATTTACCCTTATTTACATGATTTACCATTTAACTATGGTAAATAACAGACTAAATTTACAATTCTCCAAAAATTAATTTGATAATATGAGACCTATTCTTTCATAATAATTACAAACATGTCTATTATTTTAGGAAAAATCAATTAAAATAAGTGGTACCAAAATTTTAACACTAACCCCACTTTCGGATCGAGAAAATTGGATTTTATATTGTAAAAAGTAGCAAAAGAATGACATGTGTTCATATCAAATTCCAATGTGAAATTACTAACAATAACCATAATTGGATTAAATGATGAAATCATAATCAAAATATAATTTATAAACAATTGAAATGATAATATATCAACACATATAAATTAGAAGAAAATGCAGATTGATTTAAGATGCAGTATATTTCACTATTTAGTAAAATATGAATCTTATCAGAAATGTAACAAAATTCCCAAAAAAGTAAATTTGTTTTTCCAGATTCTAAGGAGGAAGTTTATTTATTTCAAATTGAGCATATAAATATGAAAACACTTGATTTTAGAAATGTTTCCCATTTTAATGTGTCAAAACTTCTTTTTAGAATAAATAGTCTTTTATGCTTGAAATTAGATTTATTCTCATTTTAAGCCACTAAAAATTATTTGTAGAGTTTATAACATTTAACAAACATGTTTATACACAATATATTTAGTTATTTAAATCCCCATTAGTAAAATGTCTATGAATTAACTTGTAATTAAAATTATAATATTAATAATATATTATTTTTCAGTATAATTCAATCTTCTGTGCAACGTAAGATTTCAGAGAAATCACTCTTACGTGTCAACTTATTTATCATATATAGAATCTCATTTATGGTAATGTCTCTAAGTAATTATTAAATATTAATAAATATAAATATGGTTAATTCTTTAATTAGCTCGGTTGTTACATCAATACCCATTTTGGTAATTTCATTCTCTAAATTTAAAAGATTGGCTCTGTAACTCTGGTTTCACATTTCAATATTACTTTACTGAAATCCCACTTAAAAAGCTTCATGAAAAATATACTTTGAATTAAATAATGTGAAGTATAAAGGTCAAATGAGATAACAGTTACCGATGTTCCATGTAGGAAGACATGGATATGGATGAACAACAAAACATCATGTTCTGATGGACAGTGATAGAACTCATGATTAGGAGAAAGTAAAAAAAAGACAACCACCAACATGTGGTGGGTTAAAAATCATTTATTTATTCCTATGAAAAGAAAATATAATTCATCATTGTTTTAATATCATTTACATAGAGTTAGGGAATTCATTTACTACCTAAAATATGATCAGTTAGAAAAAAACATACTTGAAACGTAGTATTTCATCAAGTAATTGAATTCAAAAAAAACTTGTCAGTTAATATAAATGATGTTTATTCAAGATAAATTTTTCATTCTTGAAACAATAGGATAATCTTATATAGAATCCAATAATTCAAAAAAATTTAAACATCTATTTATCATATCTAGAAAATTTAACGAAAACAAATATGGCTAGGATCAGATAAAAATATTCACCAAAAGAATAAACCATTAGAAGATGAAAAACTACTATTAATCACAAAAATTAAACTATAATACCATAATTTAAACATCTAACATTCAAAAAATAACCATCCATAAAATTCCAAAAAAATAATCCAATATAATTTTGATACCCAAAATTTAGAAATATCTTATTATATAGTCTCAAAGATAAATTTTACCATTCCTCATCAAATAAAATCATCCTCCTATAATGTCTCATAATAAAAAAGTAATTGACCTAATAACATATCATCCAAGATATGTTAATAATTTCCATAAATAACCTAATTCCACATAAGTACAAAATTAAATATCACAAATTATTCCTAAATATTATTCAACCCTAACTCCTCAATTAAAATCTCTTAGTATTCTATTTACCTTAGTCATAATCTATAAACACATTTAACTAAAAGGTAAAATCCAAACTAACCAGGTATTAACTAAGGATAGTGGTAGATGTTAAGTCCTTTTTAGACTTCATTTGTGAGTTTGATCCACACAACCTTTGATTACATGATGGGTTCTCACCCTTCATATTTGATTTCCATTTTCTAAAACTAAATAATTTATATATCATCTACCAAATGGGATAAAATCTCCCAAAATAACCATAACATATTATAATCTCAAATTATATTTCTTGTTCATCATTTTTCATTCCAAAATGTTATATCCCATAATTAACTAAAAATCAACGATTATATAATGAATAAATTATAAATACCTCCCCAAAAGAAGAAATAATTCCTCCTAAAATTGTGTTTTGACAGAACAAACATTAGGGTTACACATAGTAGAAAAATTATTCCAATGTAATCCCATCATCAAAATAGAATTAATACTTTTAAACATTTCAACATCCTACAATAACCATAACACTATAATACATTATATGTAGATGTATTAACCATTTAGTGTTATTCATTTTACCATTGATCAGATTTTCAATCGTATTACAAAGTAATTATTTCATACAAATAAAAAAACTTGAAACATGTCATATGATTTAATAATGTCAAATCATGATACAAGAAAAAATACATTCCTTCCATATTTCATTTTCAATTTCTACATAATCAATTGGAATGGAATTCAGTATTGAAAAACATATATTTTTAGGGTATGGATGATCCCATTCCTAATCATTCTTCACCAGACATCTATTTTCATAATGATCATAATCCAAACATTTGAAACATTCTATTGAAAACTTTGAATGTAATTCATTCACTTTACTATAATAAACTGAACACTTCCTTTTTTCCTTTGAAGGTTACAAATTTATGACATTAATTCCCACATCTGTAAAATCTTTTGTCCCTTTAATTTATTTTATGTAGTATTTCATTCCACATCCTTGAAACATATACCATTGGATATACATACCTTTGGGGTCATTATTACCTAAACATCAATAGGGATTCATTTCTCTATTATATTATACCTCATAAAGAAAACATAGCTTCAAGTGGTTCATCATTACAATGAATAATTGGATTATAATAACCACTAGAGTACTCATTGAAGATCACTTTTCATTCAGTTTCTCATTCAGATAACCACTGCCATTTCCATTAGAACCATTGTAACATTGGTTCATGATAGATCCAACCATTTACTAAACCCAAAAAGGGGGTTTTGATTATATTATTAAACTAATCTTATAATATCATATAAGGGTTATAAACACTAAGATATACTCATCCATGTTATCTCAAAATCATTAAAATTTTCAAAAAAATATAAATCATTATAATTTTCTAACAAATATGGTAATATCCATCTTCTAATGTATGCTTAAATTATACCATAACCTGTAAAATTATATAAACCTCCATATGTTACCAACTATAATGGCCTAGATTTCAACAATTTTTAATCATTAGTTATGTCAAAAATTCATATAGAGGATATTACCTAGATTACAGTTTTAGAGAATTAGCCCATAAATATTACATTAAAATTAGATAAAACTAAAACGATATCCATTTATTCCATAGTAGAATAAAATTAAGGTAAACAATATTTCATTTTCATGATAAAAATATTCTTGACATCTTCTTTTTAATTACCCATCCTTATAGCCTTTGAAAACATTTCCCAACATGGAATTAGCACAAAAATCTCGGTAAGGGATATAAAATAAGGAAATAAAATGGTATTCAATAAATATTTATAAACACATGAAATTATAAGAATACCGAAATAAATTATATAAATCATAAATGGTAATGGTATATTTTTGAATCACCATCATATATACTCTGTAGCTTTAATATTTACAAATTATGTAACATTCATGGTATCATTTGGAATGACAATCAAAGTAGATTATCTAAATCAATTAAGAAAAAACATATTTTTTAACTCCATATCATTACCCAATGCATTGGAGAGATATCGCAGGCTCACCTACCTCTATATTTTAATGAAACCACCCGTATACATAAGTAATTCCCAAAATCCATAACATAGTCATAACACGTAAAACATATATAATGGAAAATTAACATTTCCACATTGAAATTATAAGTTATAATTTTAATATACTAAAATAGCTTATACATTCTCAAAACCATATTCACTACCAAAATAACTAAAATTTCCATATATTATTTTCATTAGTTTTAGAAACATTGCGACTTGTCAAGGAATCCAAATACCAAATAATGGTCATAGTGTCTGAAAGTTCATTTTCACCACATATGATAAAAAACATTCCATTTGTCATTAAGTAAAATTATTCATATAAAAATAATTCAATTTAAAACAATTTAATAATATTATAATTAAATGGGTATGAATATAAATTTCATAAAATAATGTCATGTGTGAATCAGGATATGTCTCATTGAATGGAGATTGAGACGAAGTCCCTAACATTGAGTCCGACTTGTCACGTTTATTATTTATTTTTTAAATAATAAACATATGTTAATTTATAAATTAATCAAAACCTTTTTCAGGTTTATTTTTTATATTTACATCACTTTTTACCATGAAATAACAATATATAAATCATTTATGTTTATGTTATATGCTTTTTCAATATTTGGGACTCGAGTCAAAAATGAACTTGTTATGATGAAAATTGTAAATATGGTCATAAGCCCATCATCAATAAAGAAATATACAGGATTTAAAAATCATATACAACTAGAAAATATGTATTTATAATAATTCATAATATATTGAAGTTGGAAATGAAATTCACCATTCATCCAGATGGTAGGCCATATGTACCCATGAATGCTACATTTATTTATTTTTCAAATTTAATGAATAATAATTAAATTATATATTTGTATCTTATAATTACAGTATTATATTAATGTCATATATTTTGAATAGTTTCAAACAAACCATCATTTATAACTTCCATTCATAGTAGGAATGAGTCATATCGTTTTGAGGTGGCAGTAGTAGACACTTTTTCAAACAAGATTATCGTATTTACAGAACATGGAATGACTACAGGTTTTTTATAAATAAAAAAATACGAAGAATAGAGAAAATATAATCATAATATATATCACATATAAATAATCTTTCCATAAAAATGGGCACGATTATAGTTGGTATAGGAAGTCTAAACAATCATAGTTTCGTGAGGTAGTAGTTCTCCTTACACAAAATTTGTATGTTCATTACCCCTTAAATTGAGGCATGTGTAAGTGTTGGAAGAATTATTATCATAAAATTTACTAGAAAACTAATTATACTTGTTTTTTAAATCATTTAATAATAAGAGTATAGGGAGAGTATAATGGAAAAGAAATATTAAGACATGATAGAATTTATTACCTCTTAATCGGATAACTTCTTTTAGACAATACAATAATGATTACCTAAGAATATTTCTGTCTAAAGTGAGGTTTATAGGATGATGGTAGGGATTTTAGGAAGAGGATTGTGTTATGATTGTACTAAATATAGTGTTATTTAAATGAGAATAAAATATAAGGATAAGTTCCCTTTTATAGGAGATGTGAGGGACACTTTATAAAAGTCATGAAGTATTAATTTATTATTAATTTAATTACAGTTTCTGATAGATACAAAATGATTTATATATAGGATAATATGAGTATCAGTATAAATACTCTATACCATCTAATTTTATACATATACTGTTTAAAAAAATAACATTACCTTTTTTATTTACCCCTTAGTTAAATAATATAATTCTTATCATGTCTTCTTGTATTTTTCTACTATATGGTCAATATAGTAAATATGAGATTCCAAAAAAAACCTCCATTGGATATTTTATGAAATTTTTAATAGTATTAATGTATTTTGACCAACCTTATATTTTTATGACTTTTATATCATTTAATTAAATATTTTTTATTTTAAAATATCATTTATGACAATTTTTACACTATACACTTTATAAAATTTTAATATATCCAAAAAGAGTGTTAACATAGAAATAACCAATTTAATGGTATTATAACAATTCATATGCATCGATAAAATTAACTTATTAAATAAATTATATCAAATCATATTTATTTTTATATTTGAAATCTCCTTTATTTGATTCTTTCATTAATAGAGAAATAATTGAATCATCGTTGTGTCATAATTAAATTTTAATTATTTAATGTCTAAAAATAATTAAAAAAATACCATGATGTGGGTGATTATTTTATATTTTTAATTACTATTTATATTTGAGTTTTTCACCTATATAAACACATATTTATATTAGTTTAATAATAAAAAAAAATTTGTGATAATTTTTCTATTAATTTAAATTAAAAGTTATAAATGTCATAATCACACCTTAGTGGCATCCAAAGACCAAATTTTCACCCAAAGGGTGTTCTGGGTTATCCATAACTCATGTAGTAATATTAATACATGTTTTAGAGTAGTTTTATAGTATTATAATATTTTTTATCCTTATTTACCTGACTTAACCTTTAATTGTTGTAAATAAAATACTTAATTTCACCACGAATGATTTTAGTCCTATTAAACCAATGTGTTCATACTCATTACAACCATTTATGTTAGTTTTTAAAAATTCATTAGAATGTATTTGAAAATATATTTTTAACACAAATCCCATTTTTGGATCGAGAAAACAGGTTTCAAAGAAGTAAAAGACATCAAAAGAATGACATGTGTCCATATTAAATATCAAAGTGAAATTACCTCCAATGGAAAAAATTAAATTTCATGATAAAAAAAATTATTTTCTATATACATAAAAAATCAAATTATAATCTAACAATACACATAATTATACAAAAAGTTAGATTTGAATTAAAATGTAGTATTTTTCACTATTCATTAAGATATGAATCATTTCAGAAAAATACCAACAATTCAGCCAAAGTAGACATTTATATCTAGACTCCAATTAGGAAAATTATTTTTTAAAATTTAACATATAAAAGTGAATGAAATATTTGAATAATGGTTCACCATCTGAAGGTGGTAAAACTAATTTTTTGAACAAATAAAGTATTTTATACATGAAATTGGATTTAAGCTCATTTAAAGCCTATGAAATTTATTATTGAATATAAAACCATTTAATTAACATGTTTAAACGTAATATAGTAAGTTATATTCATTCCCTCATTTTCATCAACTAGGTTTTAACCACTATTTAACATTCTAAGATAAAAATATATAATATTTTTCGTTACAATTCAGTCCATTGTGCTTTGTATGATTTTGGAGAAACATGTTGTTGCATATCTTGTATGATATCAGATATAACATCCCTATTAATGTTAAATAACAATCTAATTTTTAAATATTAATTTATATGAATAATATATATTCAATACTTACATGGGATGTTATAGACTTCCATGAAAATACATCCCAATATATATACTAAAGTTGGATGTGGTTCTTGAATAGATGTACCTAGGGGTAAAAACTATGTCATGGGGATTTGTGCCTGACAAGAGTGTAACGAGATATATTCCATCAGGCATTACTGCATTCCTGGTCTAACACTCCTTTTGTATACACATAGGATAAGTCATATATTATTTAAAACAAAATTTTATGTATTTAAAAGTAATGTTTTCCCCGAATAAACCATGTTTGTTATTTTGAGATTATTTATCGAAAATTTTCAATTTATGATAGATTTTAACATGTTTTGTTAATATATATTATGTTACATAATGTTCATATATAATCTATTGTATAAAATCATTTACAAATTAATCATGGAAGGATAAATTATATCAGTACCCATGGAAAATGTACATGATTCTCTATTGAGAAAGAACATATAACTGGTATTGAAACTAGCCATGTTATGGATGTATAAGTGATACACAATCCATGTTTTTTGTCAATGGAAATGAAGACCAAAAATGGTTTTTGATCTCGAATACCATGGAGAATGAATAAATACAACTCATGAAATATAGAAATGTTAAAGACACATTCTCTAAAAAATATTTCTTTCATGATCAAGAAATAAAGATGAAGTGAAATTTCAAATATTTTAAATCAGAATGATGATGAAAGTGTTTTTTGTCTATGAATATCCCTTTAGATGGTTATAAAGGTAATATGCTAATTTAATATGCAATATAGAGCGACAAATTTAATGTTTTAATGAGTGTATTCTGATAAATATATGAAGGATAGTAGTTTATTACATAATATCTTCATATGATGATATAGATTTATATGCTTTCAAGACATCAAAAAAAATTATCCTTGAATTATGGATTCAGAGGAAAGTAAGAGAACAAGTGAAAGGAAGATAATATTTCTAAAAAATGGATGATAGGAATGGTGGATTTTACTATATTTACTAACTATGGAAAGAGACACCCTTTTTAGTACATTAACACATTGGATGGAAATTATTTTTTAAGACAAAAGGGTCCCCATGAAAAATAATTTAAATAAAATAAATAAAAAATTGCAACGTTGTGTTAATACTACAACTATATGGGGAACTAAGAAAAAACAACCCCATTAATAATGTAAATGAACCTCAAAAGATGCTAAGGAATAATTGTCATCCATATGATATTGATACAACAAAAGTGTAACAACTAACTTTCTAATGTATTTTGATATAATAATAATTTGAAAACAATTTTAAAGATGATCTTATAATCATATGAATTATTAATTTACAAGGATTTCAATGTGGTACTTTTTCATTCAAGAGTTTAGATTATATGTTGAATGGTACTATGAAATATAATTAAGTAGAAAGTAAGAACATTTTGAAAAAACACTTGTTTGATGGAAATAAATGAATTAATATTTTCCAAATGTTAATTTAATAAAATATTTATAAATATATTATTGATTTGAATTATATAAATTTGATAACTGCTCACTATCTTAGAAGTTATTAATGATTCATTGACATAATGTTCAATTCTCCCATTTATAGAGCATACAACACTTTTGGATTTATGAAATATATCCAAAAAATGTGTATTAAACATATGGAATAACAAATCATTCATCTTTTCAATAAAATTTCTGGGTAATTCGGCGTTGCTACTGTAGAGACCCGAAGCTTTATGTAAATGGACATTACATTAACTTAGCGGAATAATTAATACATAACAAAAATAGACACGAAAGGACCATAATAGTTTAGTGTCTTTAAAAACATGGAACATTATCATTTAATCATGGTGAAAGTTCTACAACATCTCGCAAAAAGATCTTCCCCCTTTTTTACATAAAACCATTATTTATATCCTGGGGAAATGAAAACATAAAAAGGGTGAGCTAAAATTCTCAGTAAGGGTAACCATAGAGAACATAAAACAATCCATAAACATTTGAATGCAAAAACATGAACATAAAATCTAAACATAAAAATCTTGAGCAAAGACATAAATCTTGGAAGTACGTAAGGAATATATAATAATGGAACATCAATCATGATAGAATAACATGGGAAGAAAACATATAATTGTGGTAAACCATTAAGCACATGATATGATTTCTATAGTAGCCAAGGAGTTTCTGCCAAGACCATCTTAGTGGACGAAGACCCTTTCTGAATCGAGTTCACTCCTCGTTCCAGTCCTATATCACTGAACTTGATTAACTTACCATTCCATCCATGTCTATATCATGAGATATAAATCATTACCCAATGCATTGTATGGATATATAGGTCCCACCCATATCATAATGAAATCATTCTTACTTTTGCCACAAAATAAACATAAATCATTCATCATAACCCAAAGAATAAAATGGTTTTAAAAATAACATCCAATCATAACATAATACATATAAAACAAATGGATATCATTTCATCATAAAAATAATAAAACCATTTAAATAATAGAGAAATTATAATTGAAACATAAACATACTGAATAATGTATATCTTATATGGAAAATAGTTTTGATAAAACACTTGAATCTAATTCTTGAGGAAAATATCCTTTCTTTATCCAAATAATTTTATTTTCAAAAAATGCCATGATATTTTAAAAGAGATTTTTTTTGATAAAAATAGCCATGAAATCTTATGAAGTATTATTTATTAAGAAAAGGAGTTACAGTACCGTAAAAATCTGTTCCTGCCATATAAGTTAAAAACATTCTACTCGTACTTTTAACAGAAAATTCAAAAAGTACCATATTTGGTAAACAAAAGAAATATTCCCTCCATATCACAAAGTAAAGGTCAGAGAGGGTTTAAAATGTCTTTAAAAATAAATTTAAGAATATTAAACACTTTATGAAATACATTTTTATGTACATGGATTAAAAATATACCCCAATAAATACTTACGTATAAGAAATCTCAGATAAAAATGAGATTTGCCAAATTATCCCTTACCTTATGTCTGATATGCTTCGTATGTATCTGAACCTCATGTATAATGATTTCAATAATTTCATTGACTTATTAAAGAATCATATTAATTTTTATGATATCATATATGGTTCACTTATGACTTTATATTACCCGTTCTTTTGTAAATTCCATGTTAAAGCAGCGTTTTGGGTAAATTCGTTTCATTTATCGTACGTGTTTCAACTTTATATTTATGATATTATTACTTATATACTGATTTAATTAATTCCATAATGTATAAAATTATTTATATATAATATATATACAGTATATAAATATATATTATAGATCAATAAATGGAAATGATATACACCGTTCATGGAGACGGTAGGCCGTACGTACGCATAAAAGCTATTTTCGTTTTCTTATTGAATGGAATTAAGTAAATGAAATATATATGTACATAAAACCAGTATAATTATTTTTTTATATATTTCATGATTATTTATTATATATATACTTTATAATCATACTTGAATGGTTAATCATGGAAAATGAATCTCATCACGTTCGTGGAGACGGTAGTCCGTACGTACGCACGAGGGATGATATCGTTACAATAATTATTTAATATAATTGGAGTGAATGATATAATATATCAGAATAATTTTGATGTTACAATAACCATATATAGTTCTATTTTTCACCATTATACCCATCTAAGTAAGGTGGTGGTGGAAAAACTAATTACACCACGGTGTGGAGACAATATTCCGTATGTACGCAAGCGCAGTGATTTCATTTTCCGTAGGATGGATAGATAATGAAATGGGGTAGTTTAATATTTATAATAAAATATCAGTATATTATTTATACTGATGTTATTAATTTATAATGAAACAACTAAATAATAATAAGTTGAAGAAGAAAGAAACATGAGATAATCGGTAGAAGAGATTACCTCTTCTTCAACGCAACTCTTTTAAGCTTCCTCTGAAGCCACAAGAGTTCTTCTTTTGAAGCGAACATAACCTCTATAATGTTTCTAGGGATTTTTATAATGGAATTGGGCTGGGTTTGGCCGAGCTTTAAGGCTCAAAATGTTGGGATGTGGAGAGGGATGTGGTGCCCATTTATATGGGAGGAGAGGGGCACCTTTGGCAACATAAGAAATATTAATTTATAATAAATTAAAACCCCACTTAAAAACCTCCAAAAATGACTCAATTAGAAGATTAGATGATATATGGTTATAATATCCTCAACCAATAAAATATAGACATGTTTTATGTTTATTTTAAACTTTATCAACTTGATTTAACATTATTTAGTCTATTTAATTTTAATTGTGGTAAAAAATTCTGAATTTTAAATTCTTATAAATACATACATAAATGTTGTCAATTTTCCATAATTGGATAATTTATAACCTTTTCGACCGTATAATTTTCAATTTTTAGTTTTTAAATATTTTTTTATTTTTAAATAATTTAATAATACGTTATTTTTATAAAATATCAATAGAGTCAATTTTGAAACTATTCATTATTGGAATTTAAATAAAAACCAAACATAAGATATGTTTGAACCAAAATATATAATATATTTCTAACATGTCATATTAATCAAAAACAATTCAGGGGCCACATTATTTTTTTCATATATTATTTATTTTAAAATTATTAAAACCATTTATTTGGTATATCTCTTAATAAAATAATTACTATAACATTTTTGTATAATTATTTAATATATTTATTTGTTGCATAAAAATTAAAAATTAAATCGTATGATGAAGATAAATATAATAACTCTCATAATAGTATTTTTACTAGAATTTATCATCTTAAAATCACAACATTTAAATTTTTGTATTTATTAAATTATGAAGGTGACATCTTTGACATCATTTAAAATAAAATAATATAAATGTCCTAATCAGTTTTATAAGGTTCCAAATGGTCCACAAATAGACCATTGTATGATTAGGGTGTATATATACTCGACTAGTAATGTTTGGTCTAGTTTCTCGTCCTTTTTATAGGAATTGTTATTTTAATAAAAACTATATTATTGATTTTTCAGAAAATAAAACATTTCTACATCATTAATGTATAAGCTATTAAGATAATTATATATTTCTTAAAAATTACAAATATATTACCATGATAAATAAAAACATTTTAGATATCAAATGAGAATTAATAATCGAATTTATATTCTGTATAACCTTATATTAAAAATAATCTAATTATTAATGTTATAGTGAGACATTTAACTTTCTTTTAAATAAAAAAATAAAAGGTCTTAATCAAAGAAAATTGGGTTCAATTAAAGTCTATTTCTACCCAAGTATGATTTAGGGTAAAATATATTCATCCAATTATATTAGGACAAGTGTTAGGGTAATTTTATAATATTATATTTACCTTTAATTTCCCGATTTACCTTTAACTATGGTAAATAAAATTTACAGTAGTTACTATTCATAATAAATAAAAATAAAAAGTATCATATTAACATAATTTGGACACACTGATTCCAAATATGGAATACATTTTTCCAAATTATAATCGCAAAAGTTTCAGAAATTAATTTACAATTAATCCCGTTGTTAAGAAAACGAGTTTTAAAAGTTAAAACATTGCAAAAGATTGAAATGATTTTCCCTATGAATTCCTTGAAAAATCATTTATAATGACATAAATTATATTAAATGGTAATAATATATTTTATTTATTCATTAATCCTATTAAATATTATAATTTAACCATATAAATTATTACGACAAAAAAAGATTTTTTTTAATTAAAACATTGCGTGTTTTAACTATTCATTAAAATATGAAAGTTATCAGAATAATATAAAAAATTTATGCAAAGTAAATTTTTAAATCCTGATTCCAAAGAAGAATTTTATTTATCTAATTGAACTTATAAAACATGTCAAAAAGTATATTTAAAGTGGGTGCACCATCAAAAGGTGGGAAAACTGCAGGTTTTTAAAAATATTTATTTTACTCAAAAAAATTATTTTGTTCACAGACGATGTTCTAGAAAATGTGTAAGTTGAATTATATTATTATAACATTCAAAATATAGTTAATAATATTCATAACAGCTATTTCATAATAATATTATAACAATATATCTTTGTTTATTGAAACCTGGTACTCCGTACGACACATGCTATCAAGGAAAGTCGTGATTGTGTGTAATGCACGCCATGTCAGGGTTGTGTGTAGTGAAAGCTCCTTTTTTTGTTGCGTAAAACATAATCAAAACTTATTTTATTTAAACATTAAAAAAAATATAATAAATTTTTCATAGAATAATTTTAACAGAACTAATTTTAAATTGTGTGTAACACGAGCCAAGAATAGTGTTGCGTATACTGCAAGCTAATACAGTGTTGTGTATAGAACAAGCTAATTTTGGTTTAGCATATAACACAAGAAATCAATGAAATTAAAAAGAATAATTCTCATTAAATCTCAGGTTGTTACATTCTACCCCCATTAAAATTAATTCTCCCTTGAAATTCGTCATTGTTATAAATGGTTTTCTTCTTGAAAGTTTCTTTCATAGAAACCCACATCGTAAAAAGGAATACTAAAACTAAATTTTAAAAACTAATGTATGAAATGTAACGGTTACCAAATTAACTAATCAATGGGTTTCCTCATAGAATAACATAGGTGAAGATATTGATAAAGAAGAGAAATCTAACAATCATGTTCTAATGGATAGTGGTAGAGAACATGTCTATGAAAATGCCATCAATCATGAAGCCATAAATTTGTGATAATATAATATACCATCTGATTCATCAGATATGAAGGCACAAGGACAACATTTTTGGTTTTCATGATCATTTCCCTAATGTTGAATATTTTTTGAAATAAAAGAAATACTTACTTGATTTTTTTACAATCTCACTGTTGTTTGGGCCTTGAACAATTTCCACTTCATCTCTTAAAGAAATGAAGATGAATTTGTCTTCTGTGAAGTGTTAGCAGATCATGCGATAGAATGATAGGTCATTCCATCTGTCTCAAACATAAGTTTAGAAAACGTTATATATATAAGTCTATATATAGTGAGAATAATCGTATATGGTTCCTCAAATGGACTTATACTTCATCTATCATACCTCTTTATAAAATAAAAGACAGTTTCTACTAACTAGGGGCATCCTGTAAGCCATTGGTAGGTGATAAAGTCCAGTTGCACTTTGGTTTTGAGTTTGATTCCTGCAACCATGTCCGACATGACGGGTTGTTGCCCATCCTACAGGTTGTCCTTTTTCTAAAACTACACTATTATAACATTATAGAAATAATATAAAAAAATGTTTTAGCCTTAAACAATACTATCTTATGTCAAACATAATCCATTCCAACCTTTAGGCTTATCCAAAATACTTGGGCCCAAGCTCATAGTATAAATAAAATGATTACTTGGAAGGTCCCATAAAAATCACGTGAATACCATCATTTATCCCCCATATATAATAAGATATATCTTATTAGTTATATTCCAAACATGTGAATACCATAATGATGTATTCTTTGGAAACATGAATACCCATTGAACCTTACTGAAAACATGAATGCTATCAAAAGTTAACTCTTTCTACATACCAAAATCCCAAAATTTCTATATTCTCAAACCATGATATCACATTGTCCTTATATTATCCAAGAGATCATTTCATTTTTCTCTTTATCCCTTCAATAGGCACATATCATCCTCTTTCCAAAAATATTTCAATCACTTTTCTAGGTTACTAGTAGCATATTCTTATAGAAAACCACAATGGACCAATACACAGATATTTCGATATACTATAAATGTACCTCAACAACATTATTATTGAATTCCAATACATAATCCCTTAAATCCATCCTCTTCAATGACTGGCACGAAATAGGTCCTTCCTTGATTTTGAAGTATCTTCTTAGGTCAGGGCATTGAGTTAGGTAATGCCCATGTTCCCCATAGATAAGACATTGGACTCCATAACTGTCTTTCACTCTATGAACCTTTTTTCCACATAGATAACATCTTCCCATCCATTTGAGGTATTCCTCAAGGATCTTCTTCCCTTCTTTAGAAATTTCAATCTTCCATTCTCTATGATCCTCACCGTGAAAACATGAATAAAATTCCATCTTCCTCTTATTTTATTACATTGGAATACAACTAAATATCACATGTTAATCATATATCAAGATGATTGATTTGGCATAATAACAATATATTTCCCTCCAGGAATTACAAAATTTCTTTGATCATAGTCACTAATTTGTCCATTGGAATCAATGTGAACTGAATTGCTTCTCGTTCCCTCCATTGACTATGACCAGATACCATAGTGTAAGAAATAGTTAAAATAACGAGGAACCACATAATATTAAAAAGTCACTTATGGGATGTATAACTTATCACACATTCTTTAATCCATGACCGCCTAGTTTCACCCTAGGTTATTCATGATCATAAATATAATTATAGGTTTGTAACCTGTCGTTGTACTAAACCTTAGGGACATCCCTAGACATACCTTATAAATATCTCTAGGGATATCACTAAAGTTCTCGCACTCTAGTTTCCAATGTTTGACTAAAACTTTCATCTGATACCAAATGTAGAGACCCAATGCTTGACGTACATGGACATTACATTACTTTAGCGGAATACTTAATACATAAAAAAACAGACACAAAAAGAACCGTAATATTAGTGTCTTTGGAAACATGGAACATAATTTTCTATTCATGGTGAAAGATCTTCAACATCTCCCAAAAAGATCACCCCCTTTTGTTTTCTTACCTAAAACCGTTATTTATTTATTGGGGAAAATAAAACATAAAAAGGGAGAGATCAAATGCTTAGTATGGGTAAACATAGAGAACAAAAAACAATCCATATACATTTGAATGCAAAAACTTGAACAAAAAATCAAAACATCAAAATATTGAGAAAAGACATAAATCGTCGAAGTATGTAAGGAATATATCATAATGGAACATCAGTCATGATAAAATATCATGGGAATAAAACATATAATTGTGTCAAACTAATAATAACATGATATGATTTCCATAGTATCCAAGGCATTGCTGAGAAGACCATCTTAGTGGACAAAGTACCTTTCTGAATCGAGTTCACTCCCCGTTCCAGTCCTGTATCACTGGATCAGATTAACTTACTGTTCCATCCATGTTTATCTCAGGATATATAAATCATTACCC
This sequence comes from Viscum album, assembly GCA_963277665.1. Lineage (NCBI taxonomy): Eukaryota > Viridiplantae > Streptophyta > Magnoliopsida > Santalales > Viscaceae > Viscum > Viscum album. The sequence continues at coordinate 1,385,703,062 of OY728126.1, read as the reverse complement.
TATGCATTGGAGGGAGATATAGGTCCTACCAATCTCATAATGAAATCATTCTTAATTGTGCTAGAAAATAAACACAAATCATTCATCATAACCCAAAGAATAAAATGGGGTTCATAAACATCATCCCATCATAACATAATCCATATAAAACAAATGGATATAATTTCATCATAATAATAATAAAACCATTTGAAAAATAGAAACATTATAATTGAAACATAAACATACTGAATAATGTCATCTTATATGGAAAATAGTTTTGATAAAACACTTGAAATGGATTCTTGAGGAAAATATCCTTTCTTCTTCAAAATCGTTTTCTTTTAACAAAATGACATGACATTTTAAAAGAATAGGATTTCGTTGAAAATAGTCATGAAATATTGTAGGGTAATAATTATTATGAAATGGTTTTATGAAACCGTAAAAATCCTTTCATGTCGTATAAGTTAAAAAACATTATCCTCGTACTTTTAACAGAAAAGTCAAAAAGTACCATGTCTGGTAAACAAAAAAATGATTCCCTCCATAACACAATGTAAAAGTCAAAGAGGGTTAAATATGACTTTAAAAATAAATTTAATGATATTAAAAAATTTATGAAAAACATTTTTATAGACATGGATGAAAAATATACCCAAGTTAATATTTATGTATAAGCAATCTCATATAAAAATGAGATTTGCAAAATTACCCCTTACCTTATGTCTGATATGCTTCGTATGTATCTGAACCACCTGTATAATGATTTAAATAATTACATTGACTTATTAATGAATCATATTCATTTTTATGATGCCATATATGGTTCACTTATGGATTTATATTACCCGTTATTTTGTAAATTCCAAGTCAAAGCAGCGTTTTTGGTAAAATCGTTTAGTTTATCATATGTGTTTCGACTTGTTGTTCTTGATATTATTACATATATCCTGATTTACATAATTCCAGAATGTAATACATGATTTATATATATTATATATTCGGTATATAAATTTATATTTTAGATCGAAAAATGGAAATGGAATACACCGTTCATGGAGACGGTAGGCCGTACATACGCAAAAATGCTGTTTTCATTTTATTATTGAATGAAATTAAGTAAATGAAACATATATGTACATAAATTCAGTATAATTATTATGTAATATCTTTCATGATTATTTATTATATATATAATTTATAATCATATTTGAATGGTTAATCACAGAAAATGAATCTCATCGCGTTTGTGGATACGGTAGTCCGTTTGTACGCACGAGCGATGATATCATTCCCATAATTAATGAATAGAATTGGAGTGAATGATATAATATATAAGAATTATTATGACGTTAAAATAACCATATATAGTTATTATTTACACCATTATACCCATCTAAGTGAGGTGGTGGTGGAAAAACAAATTAAACCACGGCGTGGAGACGATATTCCGTACGTACGCATGCTCGGTGATTTCATTCTCCGTAGGATGGATAGAAGGGGAAATGAGGTTGTTTAATATTTATAATAAAATATAATTATATTATTTATAATGATTTTATTAATTTGTAATGATACAAATAAATAAGAATAATTTTAACAAGAATGAAACTTGAGAGAATCGGTAAAAAAGATTACCTCTTCTTTGACACACCTCTTTTAAGATTCCTCTTAAGTTAATAGAGTTTGTCTTTTGGGGAGACCATAACCTATATAATGTTCCTAGGGAAGTTGAGAATTGAAATGGTCTGGGTTTGGCCGAGCTTTAAGGCTCAAAATTGTGTGAGGAGGAGAGGGAGGAGGTTCCCTTTTATAAAGGAGGATAGGGGCACCTTTGGAAACATAAGAAATATTAAGTTATAATAAATTCAAAACACACTTAATAACCTCAAAAATGACTCAATTAAAAGATGAGATGATATGGGGTTGTAATATCTTCATCCAATAATATTTAGACATGTTTTATGTTTATTTTAAACCTTATCAACATGATTTATAATTATTTAATTTATTTAATTTTATTTGTGGTAATAAAATTCTAAATTTTAAATTTTTATAAATACATACTTAAATGTTATAAATTTCCCTTAATTGGATACATATTAAAATTTTAGACCATTTAATTTTCAATTTGTATTTTTTAAATATTTTTGTGATTTATAATAATTTAATAATATGTTTTTTTATATAATATCAATAGTGTTAATTTTGACACTATTCGTTATTTGAATTTAAATAAAAACCACACAGAAGATATGTTTGAAAAAAAATATATTATATATTTTTAAAATGTCATATTCATCAAAAAATTTCACGGGGCACATTAAATTGTTCATATATTATTTATTTTAATATTTTTAAAACTGTTTATTTGGTATATCTCTTAATAAAATAATTACTTTAACATTTTTTTATAATTATTTAATATACTCATTTCTGCCATAAAAATAAAAAATAAAATCCTATGATGAAGATAAATATAATACATTTCATAATAATATTTTTACTCAAATTTATCGTCTTAAAATCACAACATTTAAATTTTTGTATTTATAAAATTATGAAGGTGACATCTTTGACATCATTTAAAATAAAATAATATAAATGTCCTAATCGGTTTTATAAGGAACCTAATGGTCAAAAAAAATACCCTTGGATGCATAAGGTATATATATACTCGACCAGTAATATTTAGTCAAATTTATAGTCCTTTTGATAGGTATTGTTATTTTAATAATAACTATAATATTGATATTTCACTAAATAAACAATTTCTTCATCATTAATGTATAAGCTATTAAGATAATTAAATATTTCTTAAAACATAAAAATAAATTACCAAGATAAATAAAAACATTTTTGTTATCAAATAAGTATTTATAATCTAATTTATATTCGATATATCCTTATATTAAAAATATTCTAATTATTAAAGTTTGAGTGAGACATTTCATTTTCCCTTATATAAAATAAATAAAATGTCTTAATCAAATACAATTGGGTTCCATTATATTATATTTCGACCCAAGTAATAATGAGGGTAAAATAGAATCATCCAATTATATTAGGCAAGGGTTAGGGTAATTTTATAATATTATATTTACCCTTAATTACCTGATTTACCTTTAACTATGGTAAATAAAATTTACCATTGTAACTATTCATAATGAATAAAAATAAAAATAAGATTATTAACATAATTTGGAAATATTTATTCCAAATATGGAATCCATTTTTTCCAAATTCTAATCACAGAAGTTGGAGAAATTAATTTAAAATTAATCCCTTTGTTAAGAAAATGAGTTTTAAAAGTTAAAACATTGCAAAAGATTGAAATGATTTTACCTATGAATTCCATGTAAAATAAATGCTAATGACATAAATTATATTATATGTAAAAAATAAATTATATTTATACTTTAGAACCATTAAATATTATAATTTAACCACATAAATTATTACGACGAAAATGTTGTTTTTAATTAAAATATAGCATGTTTTTACTATTCATTAAACTATTAATGTTATCAGAATACTATGCAAAATTTATCCGAAGTAAATTTTTATATTTTGATTCCAAATTAGAATTTTATTTTTAAAAATTTAACTTAATAACATGTCAAAACTAGATTCAATGCGGGTGCACCATCAAATGATGGCAAAACTCCATTTTTTGAAAAATATTTATTTTTCTCGAAAAATTTATTTTATTCACACATGATGTTCTAGAAAATGTGTAAGATGAATAATAATGTTATAAAATTCATAATTTAGTTAATAATATTCATAACGTCTAGTTCATAATAATAATATAACAATATATCGTTGTTTACTGAAACCTGGTATCGTGTACGACACATGTTATCAAGGAAGGTCGCGATTACGTGTAATGCACGCCAAGTCAAGGTTGTGTGTAGTCCAAGATCCTTTTTTTGTTGCGTATAACATTATCAAAACATATTTTATTTTTAAATTAAACAAAAAAAATTCATAATGTTGCGTAGAATAATTTTAACAAAATGAACTTGAAATTGTATGTAACATGAGCCAAAAATAGTGTTGCGTATACTGCAAGCTAATACGATGTTACATATAGAAGAAGCTAATTTTGGTGTAGCCTATAACAGAAGACATAAATAAAATTAAAAAGAATAATTCTCATAAAATCACGGGTTTTTATAGCTACCGTGATTCAAGAGAACTCATTACGAAGGTATTCACATGTATCTAGTTTTACAAATAAGAGCCACTTCGTGTTGTGTAAAGATTAATGCTAGGTTCTGTCGAGAAACTCATTAAACTTATTTCTATATTTTGGCATCATAATATTTTGTAATGGTTGAATATTTATGAAATGGATAAAGGTATACAATATATTAGGATTATATATTGATATATTACATCACTGTTTGATGAAACATATTCTACAAAATTAAGTATAAATGATTAATGGAACAACAAAATGTTAATATTTTTCTTCTAAAAAAGGCACATATAGCATAATTATTTTTCACTATATTCATATAGAGTTGAATAAATAATCAACTCTAGGAAAATATTCTTCAAAAAAATGTTTCCATATCATCATAATTTTTTATGATATCAATGGAATTTTAACACCCCACTTTTTTCATGGATTTTTTGTCAACAAAATTCCCATTTATATTTTCTCTATCAGTCTCCATTAAAAACTGATATTTATAATTTTCTTCCATATCCATGTTTTAACTTATTTTCACTTATTCTAAATCCATATTTTGTAGTGAAATTCACACTTCCCATTCATTATTATTATGAATATGTGTTATGAACTCTATTTTATGATATATTTTCTTTCAAAAAAATAGAATATCAAACCTTCAATAACATATATCTCACATGAATTGTGAGGAAAAAATGTAATTAAGGTGGGGAGAGTGTAATTCCACAAAATTATTATTCATGAACATCTTTTTTAATAACCATCTTGGAAAGTAAAACTGAGAAAAGAAATGATTATAATGACATTAGGTATTAATATATATCTTATATTTTATATAAATATATTTTATATATTTTAATTCAATAATAACGGAGTTACCTAGTGTTACACGTTCGAACTATTTTGTTTGGTGGTTTGTGTTACATACAATATCAACTCTTACAGATCAATACTATATTTTTAAGATATTATTATTTAATATGATTGTACCTTGTCATGAAATTTACTTTTATTAATAGTATTAACTATATTATTAAAAAATATAAATGAATTCACTGGTTACAAATTTATTATACAAGGATATGAGAAAAAAATTTATATAGAGGTAATGTTTTTATAAAATACTATTTTTATTCTCACAATTTTATTTTAAAATAATGAATTTCATTATTATAAATTAATTAGAAATGTTAATTTAATAAATATTTTTTATATTCTATGAAATATTTTTGACATTCATCTAATAGATTTGACTGGCATATGATAAGATACAATGCAAATATGCACATTGAAAACTATATTTTTATAAGTGTATTATAACAACATTTGAAAGGATACAATATATTAAATATAAATTTATCCCTATTTTAAATTTAATATGACAAAATTTACTTCATTTTAGGATGAGAAAAATTTATATAGGTTTTTGTGATTTTTTTAATTTTTATATCTGTTTTCAATTTTTTATGAATTCTAAAAAATTCTAAATTTTGTATAAAAACTGATTTTATTTATAACATATTTATAATGTTAAATAACAATTTTCATTAGTATTAATGTAAAAAATTTTCAATTATATATCATTTAATCCAATTGATGTAATTTGAATGAATTTCACTTTGAAATTGGATATAAAAACCTACCATACTTTTGAATGGTTTTACTTTGACAACCAGCTTTGGCGTCCAATCTATGGGATTAAATTTAAATTAATTTACAAAAAATCATTTATTGAAATTTGAAAAAATGGTTAAAATAATTTTAATCTGAAAAATTTATAATATCAAATACTTTAAACATAGTTTTTGGCAAAAAATATTAGTGATTGTGATAAAAATTTATTACAACCTTTACGGGGAAAATTAGCTTTATAAGAGACAAAAACTTAATTTTAATGTCCAAAATGACCTATAAACTTTTAAAAAATATATTTAATTTCAATATTTCAATCGTATACTCCATTGTAATATATTTGATCCATTAGTTTTCCGACTATTCATTGCAAAATAGTGGGTTGCATTATGTTTTTAAATTTTACCAGAATGTCACTCATCCTCCACTATAAAAAGGCATTGACCCATCCAACTTATTCAGAAATATCAAGGCCACAAGAACTCCGTGAAAAGATGTAATAATATTAAAACATCCATAACCCCATAGTATATACCTATACATAGTTGTAATCTATCAAGGAAATTATTTTGGTCTAAATTAAAAATAGTTACACGAAAATGAGGTAACACTTTTCAACGATCTATTTCATTTTATTTCTTTCCCCATACCCTTCGGTATTTTCATTCCCTTATTGTATAAAAACCTAAGTACTATTAATATATATATATATTTATTAATTATAATGATTATTATTACAATTATATAATCTTCTATAAATTTTTTAATGAAATTATTTTTCTTGTGTATGGTTGACTACTACCTCATGAAACAATGATTATTCATTCTTAATTTACCAACCATCATGGTAATAACTATTTAGTAAATAATCTTATTATATATTATATATGATACTAATAATTAATTTAAATTTTTATTTAGTTCTTATATAAGTCATACATTCATCAGTTCCATTTTTTCGGCATATAATACCTTTGTTTTTTGGACATATAGAATATTTCCTCCACAATATGTTGTGATTCGTTCACAATATACATGGAAAGTATTTTAGAAGGGTTAAAATTAAATATATCAAATATATGAAATAAAATGATAATATAATTATAGTACACACACACACACATATATATATATATATATCATTTAATTTTCATTGTTCTAATATGACAATGTGATGAAACTATCATTCATGTATATGTATGGTATATATTCTCCTAGAAAGGTGAAAATCATTTCATATCACCAAACCAATTAGATTGTTCTAAATAAACATATATTGGATATATATTATATTTAAATAATTTTTTACGTTCTGCATATGATAAAATCCAGATATAATTAATTTTTAAATCAATTAAAATTTCATAACATACTTGAAAAATTAGAACATTAACATTAGAAAATAGTGAAAATAATGGAATATTTTTATCAAATGGGAAATAATATATTATAAGAATATTTTACCTGATAATATAAATATTTATATGGTTATCTTATATTTTGTTAACATTCTAAAAACAATTATAAATTATTTTAATGTATGGTTACCCTAATGGAATCTTAAGGAAAAAGATGTCTTCTAAATCTATATTTAATTGAGGCTAATTTTCCGTTAAACAAAAATTAACTTTTATATGGTGTATATACTAAAATTTGACCTATTATATCATGAATATTTTTATTCTCATGATATTATATGTATCATTTAATGGTACTCCATCATGGATATAATAATAAAATAAAATTCAATGTGGTATGGACACATTGATGTGTTTTTAGATTATTTTCATCAAGAATGCTTTAATGATCATTCAATGTGATCTCTATTACTCAACATCATCAACCAATGTTATTACTGGTCATACATAGAGGATATATATATATAATTAATTCAATATACATATTTAGTAAGGCTTGATGTTTGTTAATTGAATCAATTATTCAATATGAGGATATTTTTGGATAGGCAGTGATCAGGGATGTCCAGACGTTATATAGCCCCTAAATGAATCAATTTATTCTCATGTGTCAAAAAGTTGGAAAAATTAAATTGGTTTATACTTCATTTTTAAATAGTCTTGTGAATCTTCATGAGGGTGTATGATTTTATTTTCCTCAAACATAACCATTGAGAATTAATGATTTTCAATATAGATATTTTAGTTATCTATATTATTATCAATTGGGAGTTCATATTATAAAATCTATGGAAAAATATAATTATAATTTTATTTATTATATAGAATGTAATTTAGTAATTTAACTTCACAAATTAATTATTCATTATCCTATTTTTTAAATGTTATGTGTTCTTAGTTATTCCGAATTCAATATTAATTTATATTTATTGATTCAATATTTTTTTGATTTATTTACCATTATTGAGTATTTGTGTTCTCCCTTATTATATTTCCTTTCCCCGGGTTATGGTGAAGAATACATGGAATGAGTTATAAGGATACTGAGCTTTCAGTTTTTATGATTCTTTATTTTCTCTCCCAATGTAATATGGGTATCGTGTATGTAATCTCATTTTCCTAAACTGCTAAATTGGTCAGTCCTATGGGATTTAATTCTTTGTAATCATTCCAATTTAATAAAATAATGCACCGACATTTGGCTTATGAGGTCGGGGATTCCTAGTATTCATTTTGGGGAACTATAGAAAGACACATATAGGGAACCTAGGGAACATTGGTGGATTTTTATTAAAACAATTATACATTATGGATCTATTATACATAAGATGGGTTACCACTAGCCACTGGAAACGACATAAAAATATTGGATACATGCCAGTAGGTGGAAACCGTAATGTAGCTTGTGGAATCAGGCCATGCTGGGAAACTAAGGGTTTAATCATAGTTATATACCCTAAAACTATTAATTATCCCTTCGAACATTCTTTTATGCACCCAATCCAAACATGTCTCTTGGTGGGACTCTTCATTGGAATTAAAATCTCATTGATCATCTCCAATCACATATTATTTCATAGTTTGATCATTTGTCAAGGTTTCAAATATGTTTGACCATTGGACTGTTTTTCATTCATATTCCTTCCATTATTAATTAAGGTGGAAGTTATTCTTTATTATGATGGAAATATTAATCATTCATATTATCACTCCACATCTGTTACGTAAATAAATTCCTTGTTTTAATCTCTTAATGGTTGTTTTTCATGTTGGGTGGTGGAACATGAGTGATTGACAATGTAAGTGTGGATCTACTATCGCCATAGACCGATTTTCTTCTGTAAAAAAGATTATAGTCTATGTGAATATTTATGTACTATCTTTTCTGATATTACCTTGAAATCCATTTATTTCATGTGTGTCTAGATCATGTCACTTGTTGTGAGAGAACATATTTAGAGGTATATAGTTCTATCCCAAGACTATGTTCTATGAACCATGAATTATCTAGATTTATTCAATGGTTTAATTAATGAATTGAAAAGATAATTTAATTTATTGAGATGCGTGTGTAAATGGGTTATGCAATTTGAATGGATTTCTCATTATTATAAAAATAGAAATGTATTTTTAGAGAAATTTGAGAAATATTTTAATAATATTTTTCAAATCATTTAATGAAAAATTGGTTTTTTGAAATGGTTTTTGAAATCTAAAACAACATTTGAAATTTTTTTAATATATTCAAATCATTTGATTCATGGATACATTTGTAGATGAGATTTTATTAGGCATTATCTTTAGGAATTTTAAGAGGGTACAATTATAGTTGTGTTGCTCTTTTACATGATCATAGATACAATGTCTCTATGAACATGATGTTGATATTTTAAAGGTTTTCTTAATTTGTGGTGTTCCTCAAAACCTATTACATATATGAATTTTTTTAGGGACATGAGTAAACAATATTCATGTTCTTATGAGTGGTTTATAGGTGACTTATATATCCTAATCAATATTATACCATGGTTTTTCACCATTTTTCTTTGTAATTTTATAGTTATTGATTTTATTTTAAAGGATTTTTTATTTGATAAATGAAATTACTTTATTGAAATTTTTCAATGAATTTTTTTACACATCATTCTGAATGCTTTGGGTAAAGGGGGAATATTTACCATACTTCTCATATAATTTTTTCTTCATATCATGAAATTTATTATTTATAATTGAGCATACTAGGGTCTGTTTGATGGAACATGATATAGAACCCATTGAAGGAATTTTACTGATATTATTTATTTGACACCCTATACATAACCTTGGTGGTGTAAAACATGTTTTAACTAATATAGGTATATAAAATGAGACACAGTTTTGTGGAATGGTTAATGTTATCTATTTATGGGTTTTGGGTGGTGAGATAGTGGAATATATCCACATATCAAATTGAGAAACTATTTTTTGTGTTGCATCACCTTTTTGAAAATATTTCTTCATATCATGAATTTCATATCATCATAATTATTTTGTATTTATCCAATTGGAACCCTCTCATTTAAATAATATTAGATGATCTATTTTCATTATGTATATGTATGATATGTATATTGTTTCATATAGTGGAAATTTATTCATATATTTATTATTATTTTCTGGGGTGTTTGATTCCAATTCTTACATATTTGGAATTCACTTAAGTGTTGTTGTTGTATGATTTGCATCCTAGTTGGATGAGTTTCGGGGACAAGTTATAAACATTTGGTATCAATGGATGGTTATGTTTACTATTTATAATTTGGTAGATAATATATATGATTTTCAGTACATGAGTGTTGGGTTGTGTTGGCTCTCATGTTCTGTATTTTTATTGAGAATCATAATTTTGCACTATTTTTGGGAAATGTGAATCCATTTTTAGTTTTTTAAAAAAATAAAGAAAATTAATTATATTATTTTAGTTTAATGTAAGATTGTTTTATTTTTTATATTTTCTTTACATTCTCATGTGTAGAAAATAAACATTAAAACATCATCCTTGGGTTCTATTGGTGGTTTTTTGATATTATCATCAATGAAATCATAATATTTATCGTAATTTCATATAGTCTATCATATTATTACATCCCTTCATGGAATAAAATTTACCTCCTGATCAAAAAATTGATGCTTAAGAAAAACCTATACCATGAGTAGGAACGGATCAGGCTCAATATTTCACATGGAAGTGTCCCTGAACTAATAAGGGTATGAATTAATCCCAATAGGCAATGGACTGGATGTAAATTTAATGACAAAAACTTTTATAATTGAAATTATTTTTTATATGATAAAATTACATATTATGAAATGATGTTATAGAAAAAGAATGTTCTACTTTGATTTTTCTATACAATTATGTGGTCTTTCAAATATAAATTTTTTTATGCATTATAAAAATTAAAAACATATCCACTCTACAATTACCATTATGATTAGTATATTAAGTGTAATGATAAATTATTGTCAATGATCGAAACAGAATAGTTGGCCTTAAAAAGTATCAGTGTTCCCTATAATAGAAATTTATTAGAGCTTTTGTGGGATATGGAATCATAGGGATATAACTTTTTCCATCATTATATAGCCATCAATAACTGAATCACAAGAGAAACTATTTTTAGGATAAGTTAAATTTCATTGAGATCATGAAAGAAACCATGTTTACTGAACCACCCTGTGAATGAGTCACAATTAAACTCCTTAACTGGTGGGAATTAATTTGTTTTATAAAGGTATGTGTTTTTGGAAAATAAAAATATGATTTATATAAATTACTTTTATATAAAATAATTATTATATTTCCCCCTTGTTGATATCAATTTTTTAAATTTATAAATAATCATTTTCATTAAAATTATATGTTGGTATAATGAAACAGATATTTTATTTTTGGAAAATATTGAGTTTCAGTGCAGACACTCTATTTGATGAATTATTTTCGTAAATATAATATTTAAATTAATTATTATTATTATTAAAATTTAAATAAATATAAATTATAATATTATTTTTGAAGACAAATGTTTATTTTATATGGATTGTAAAATTGTTACAGTTAAAAAACTTTATTATTCAATTAATTATGATTTTTTATTTAAAATTGTATATTCATAGATTTAGATAATTATTTCAATAATGTAAATAATAGTTTTCAAATAATCACTTTTAAATCATAAAATGCTGATTTTTTCATAGTTTATTCTATGATAGTAGATATGTTTTGGTAATAATTAAATATATTCTAATTATATAGCATGTAATATAAAATTATATCTAAAAATAGTTATGTAATAAATACTATAAAGAGTATCCAGGAAAACAATTCATAACCATTAATATAATGGTTTTTTATCTTATCTAAATAATTTTATAGTCCCTTAATTAATTCTTCAAAACCACTATTAGAATATAATGTTTTAAAATAAAAAAATTTAAAATAAATCACTTAGACCTTATAAAAAACATAATTATATATGTATTTCCCAAATAATTATGAAATAATTAAAAACATGAATATTAAGAAATCAACATGGAAGAAACCATTGGAATGTTTCTTGTTTTCATTATTTTATAATCTTGAGTGGAAAAACGATGATTTGGAATTAATAAAGGATTATATGCTATTTTTCTATATCAATCGATCTATTTTTATATTGAAATTCACTAAAAAATCTAGGATCGTGTTATTACACTATTTACCTCACTAGTTCTCACCAAATGTCTCCACATGCTTTTATGATTCTCCTCCAAAATTTTTAAATCCACCATAATAATATAATGGATCTTCTCTTTCTCCTTTTTTATTCAAGAACCCTCATTATGTAATTCCTTTTGATTTCGAATTGATACATATAAGACATGTTTTTACACTTTTCTATAACTGTAATTAGAATTACAATGTATTGAGATAACCCTTTCTATATGTTTTATCTATTTTATAAACTAATAGGTATACTTGTTTTTCCTCCAAGATTGTGATGTGATTTTCTATTTCAAACAATTATGTAGTGAATACCCAACTTTATTTCCAGTCAATGGTATTCAACTATTGGATACTATTATAACATCACATGACCAATCTATCAGGATTGTACTTAACCTCATCATGGATTTTCTTTTCATGTTGTCTATATAGTTTTGGGAACAAATTGGTAGGATACATATAATAGTAAAGTCTTATATGTTATGGAATCATAGATTTTATTGGAATTTTATGTACCGTGCAAGAGTATTTCACACCGTGTAACTAGTTTACATGATGTGTATGAGTCACTAGATGCATTTCATGGAAGACCGTATGTTTTGAATGGTTACACTACGTGAATATATGTTTCACATAATTAATGTTTTAGGTAAAAGATTTTAGTTTGAGATGATGGATTTCTCAATGTACATATACACCATGGACTTCGTGATGTGTAAGGGAATCAAAATCCATATATTTCCCCTAGAAAGGATGTTCAGGAATTCCGTTATGGTTTTTAGTGACCATTCAACTGCCAATTTTCAATTTATCCTAATCTAATGCTCCTAAGTAAGTATTTTTGGACACTCCATTTGTTCACGATCATGCCGTCTTGTATGTGATAATCATTGTGGATGTGGTTCATCTCTATGGGTATGTGATCTTTATTCATCCTTTCCATCGGTCACGGTTGTACATTTTGGTTGTGTTATTCGATCAATTTGTCTTATTTAGTGTTTATTCATGTCTTCATCGAGATCTGTTGTTTTATCTAATTCAAGAGTCCATTCCTTTTTTTTCATGGTGTGGGTGGTATTCGTTCTTGGGGTTTTTGGGTTTCCTCTTTTTTTCAAACCCCATGGTTTCTAAATTGATTTAATCATATGTTGTGGATTGGATTATAGGTATAAGGCCCCATCCTTAAACCTTACTTAATATTGAATTAAATGAATAATTCACATTGACGTTCTTTTCAGGTTTATAGTTTTAGAGAATTAGGACATAACTATTACATCTCAAAAGATTACAAAGTAGTCGCTTGTACTAAATTTCCATAAAATAAAAACTCTTAAAAAGAAACATGTCTAGTTCCATGTTTTAGGTAGCATGACTTTCCCTTGATCCCATCCTTGACCCTATTCCACACTAAGTCCTATGAAAAACATTTCAAAAACATGGGATGAGTATAAAAATCTCAGTAAGGGATACACAAAGAATGAAAACTGTTTGTTTTTTAAAAAAAACAAGTAAACCATGTATACTTTATCAAAGTAATACTTTTCACCTTTTCAAAGTAGTAAAAACTCTTTTCTGAATAAAATTTCATTAATTACCCTTCTGTAACCAAAATATTACCATAAAACCCATATAAATATCACATAATATATAAAGGTAACTTGGGACATAAACATACTTAAGTGGAATAACCATAACGACTTCCAAACATATCACTTAATGGAATAGCCATTCGGAAAACTTCCATACATACTTAATGAAATAGCCATACGGCCGACTTCCATACCCAATGCATTGGAGGTTATAACGTAACCACCCGTCCTGGTATTCACGACACCACCCATCATATGGTTTATCAAGTAACCACCCGTAAAATGTCCAAGTACAATTATAAAATTATAACACATAAAACCAACATAAAGGAATGATAACATTTCCACATTTAAATCACAATATATCATGTAAATATATTGACAAAATAGAATCCTTTATCAAAACCATTTTCAATACCAAAATACAAAAAGAAGTATATGGTATTTATTTTATTTTAAAAACATTATGGCATGTTGAGGAAGCAAAAGATCAAATAATACTCGTAGCGGCGGAAAAGGTCGTTGTCATCACGTACGTAAAAAGAAACATTCCTTTTTGTCGTTTAGTAAAATGCTTCGTAGAAAAAAGATTCCTTTTGAATAAACGTATAAGTCAAAGGGGTTTATACACTGTATAAAATAAGGTTGTGTATAAAACAAAATATGCCTCAATGAATGGAGATTGAGACGAAGACCCTTACAAAATGGTATCCTTGGTTTAAGGATAAATCATTTGCATAATTATGTGTGAAAAACGAATACACCAAATATAAGTGGATATTAAGTGAAAAAAAAATCAGAGGTTATTCACACATATTCATAGAACGACATATTCAAGGAGTACAAGTTTATCCAAAATAATCAAATTTGGGTTAAAAAGTTCCTTTGAAAAAATTTGACAGCCTAACGGCGTCACTTCAAATTTCAGAAAAGAGTTGATGAGAGATAAAAAGGGTATCTCATCACTTGGACATAAAATTTACATCAATAAGGATATATTAGAACATATTCCAACATAACAATATGTGAATTAAAATACCCAACAAAAGAAGTCTTTTAAAAAGAGGAGGGTGAAAGGTTCCCTTACCGACTTGGGTATCTTTCGAAACATACACCCCATGAATGACGGAAAATACATCATTGATGTAAATACTCATAAACGAAAGTATATTACACAAATAGTAGAATAATTTTAAGTAAATACACCACTCAATGAAAATGGTGGCAAATGTAGCATAAATCTCACGGGACTAAAAGTGAGATGAAAAATCTCTTATGAAAACTCGGCAGCCTAACAGTGCCACTTAAAACATAAAAAAAATGGATTGATGAGATCAAATAGGGTCTCTCATCATATTAAAATAAAGTTTACAGAAAGAGGAATATAAAAGAACATCCCCAACATAACAAAGAGTAGCTTTAAATAAGTGACATAAAGGAGAGTACTTAAAAAGAAAGAGAGAGGTTAGATATCTTACGAAAATTTGAGAGCCTAACGACGCCACTCAAAACATCCAAAATGGATTGATGAGAGAGATTAGTGTCTCTCATCATATGAACATAAAAAATTACAGTAATATTAATATAAAAGAACAACCCAATCACAAGAAATATGAGCTTAAAAGGAATGACACAAAACGGTGTACGTAAAAAGAAAGAGAGGAGTAGGAACCCTTACCTCGGGTCCGACTTGACTCGATCGTTCTTTAACGTCCTGAATAATAAACATGAGTAAATTTATATTTTCTTAACAACCTTTTTCAAGTTTATTATTCCTTTTATATCACTTATTTGCATGTTATAAACATTATGTAATCATTTATGTTAATAATGTTTGTTTTGTCGATATTTGGTTCTTAAGTCGAAAGTGGACTTCTTACAATTACATGTTGTTCATGCGGTCAAAGGTTATTTATATCCAGAATGACATTCCTGATATGGATATCATATATATCATATATATCTAGAAAATACATGTATTTATAATATCACATAATCATTTAGAGGTAAGAAATGAAATGCACCGTTCAGGGAGACGGTAAGCCGTACGTACGCATGAACGCTACTTTCATTTCTTTGTCATATTAATGGAAATAAAACAAAATGAGAGAGAGATATATATATGTTATAATTCCAGAATGATATCCATAATTTAGATGTAACATATTACATATATATCCATTATATATATGTACTTATAATATTACATAACATTTTGAGATAAGAAATGAAATGTACCGTTCATGGAGACGGTAAGTCGTACGTACGCATGAACGCTACTTCCATTTCTATTTCATATTTAATGGAATTAAAACATAATTATACATAATAGTATTTTAATTCCAGTATGGTATCATATATAATATCATTAAATATATCCTTTATACGTACCACATATGGTATTAACGAATCAAATCACTTTGACGGGGCGGTAGTCCGCACTTCTTTAAATGAAGATATCGCGTTTACCCATAATGGAAACCATAAAGGTATGCCCAAAATGAAAAATACAGAAGTTTAAGAAAAAAATAAACATATTATATATCATATATAAATATAGTGTCATCTTAATGGACACCATTGAAGGTGTTAAAAGAATTTTGAACAATCATCGTTTCGGGAGGCCGAAATTCGCCATCCACAGAAACAGTATGTTCTTTGACCATTAGATGTAGGTGTGTGCAAGTGTAGCTTGAATACTTCTTATAGAAACATCCTAAAATATTGATGATACTGGATTTGTTACCAAATAAATGAATAAAAAGAGTTTATGGGGTCGGAGATGCAAAATAATACAAAAGGACTCAAGTGAAGACATTACCTTAAAATCGGGTAACTCCCTTTGGTTTGAGCTCAAAGGCTTCCTTGGGAAGACTTCTGCCCAAATTGAGGATTCATGGAGTAAGAGAGGGAAGTGGAGAGACAACATGGGTAGGGGTTGGCTGAGCCAAAGGCTTTGGGAGTGTGGGTAAGAAGGTAGAGGTGGGGGCCTTTTATAAGAGGAGAGGAGGTGCACTCTTGGAAAGTAAAGAAAAGTCACTTTATTTTAAAATGATATTCAGATTTAAGAGGTCCCACATTGATATTATTCGAGGATAAGGTGATAAGGGTTCAAAATCCACTCATCCAATAGGTTTTGGACATGTTTAGGTCTTAGATATTACATTATCGTTCCATTTTATTTAAATCGTTAAATAATGAGGTCATCGCTGCATCATCATGATGTCATAAATAATTTAATTTATTTAATGTCTAAAAATTATAAAAAAATACTATGATGTTGGAAATCTTTTTATATTTCTAATTAATATTTATAGTCAAAAATCTGATTTGTATAACCTCATTAAAATGTTTTTTAGTAAACCATTTCATGTTTGTCTCGTTTTTTACTTTAACTTTAAATAAAAAGATATTAATGTCACTTTCCAACCAAAGTGGCTTCATGGGGTCCCCAAGTTGACCCATGGGTTGTCTTGGCCGGCCATGACACATCCAATAAGGGTAGGACATGTTTCTAGGTCATTTCAGTTGATTAAAACATTATTTTTACCATAAACTACACTAATTACCTCTAATCGCGATTAAAAACTTAATAAGTTACTATTCACCAAAAAATTATTTTTATCCCATTGAACCACATTTTACTTCTTAATGACAACCATTTATGTCTGATTTTTGAAATTCCAAACACAAATATGGAAAAATTTCATTTAAACGGAAAAATTAGTTTTTATAAGTACCACTTAGTGGTTTCACTATTCATCAAAAATTGATGTTTTTCAGAAAAATCACAAAAATTCACCATAAGCTATATTTGATATTCCGAATTCAAAAAATGAAGTATATTTTACAAAATTCAAAACATATAAGTCACATTAATTAATTTAATAATTAAATCCTGTTGTCAGAGCAAATAGCGTGTTTTTATGAAATAATAAGTATCAAATGATTGACACTAGTTTAAGTCTGATTTCAAGGTGAAATTAATTACAACGACCACTATTGGATTTAATGGTAAAAATATATTCTAATTTCACTTTAAAACCAATTAAAAATACCATCTAATCATACAAATAAATTATATTAAAAAGTGGTTTTGAATTAAAATACAACATTTTACATTATTCATTAAAAAATGAACTTTATCGGAAAGATACCAAAAATTTACAAAAAGTAAATTTTGATGTCCCAATTATTATGAAGGGTTTTATTTGGACCAATAGAATGTATAAGAGTGAAAAAAACTATATTTAATGACGATTCTCCATCAAAAGGCGATTAGTGAACCTTTAGTGAAAACTAGGGCATATATGCCTAAAATTGAATTATTTCCATATTTTAAGCCTTTATCTTTTATTGGATAAATGTAAAACATTTAAAAACATATATAATCATATTTTAGTTATTTCTATCCATCCCCACCAATACAACGGCTACATGTTAACTGCCATTTAAAATAATATTATTTTATTATTAGAGTGCAACGTAAGATTCCTAAGAAACTCGTTGTTGCGTGTTGGGTACGCCATCGAGCATAGCATCCCCTTTAAAGTCATATTAATATTTTATTCATAAATATGGATAAATATGAAAATTTTATATTATTTATTTACCTAGGGTGTTACATCCTTCCCCCCTTTTGTGAATTGTGTCCTCGCAATTTTTAAAATTGAGCTTGGAAACATCCTTGAAAGTCCCACATCGGAACAAGTGTTGGTAAAACAATCATTTTAAAATAAAGGAAGATAAGTATAGAGGTCACCTGAGTTAACCCATACTAGGATTCCAAGTATGAAAATATGGACATGGAGGAAAAACAAAGGGTCATGTTATGATGGAGATTGATAGTAAACATGTCTAGGAGAAAGTTAACCATAAGAAAATCACAAACTTGTGATGGATTAAACGGTATTCGATTCCCCAGTAGGAAAAGTTAATAGAAAACATTTTTTAAGTAACTTGGTATTGAGGAATTTATTCATAAGGAAACATAATCACTTATCTTGTTGACTTTCAACTTTTACTAGATTCCTTAATCAAACTCATATTTTCTCCAAAAGACGAGTATTTAGGAAGACTTGTTTGCACTAAGAGTACTATAATCAATTTCTAGATAATCACCTAATCCACAATAGAGAACTATATACTTCCCATGTCTTTAGACATTAACCAAAACCAAAACCAAAAAGGTTTGTACAAGATTAGATAATCAAGAAAAAGATAACCCTTTATAAAAAGAAAATCTATTCTTAATCTCCAAAATTTTTCCAACAAAACCCAAAGTTCAACGAGGACTATTCGATAAAAAATTTGTCCATAAAATTATTTAAAGTAAACCAAACTAAGATTGAAACCCAAATATTTGAAGGATTTAGTCACATAGTCTTCCATGTTAAATCGTAACATTTATCTCCAAACAACATCAGTTTCTCCTAAAGACTCATATAGAAAAGTAATTAACCTAATCGCATATTCTCCATGATAGGTTAATAATTTTCATAAATAACCCAAAATAAACTTACTCTTAATTCATAAAATCATATAACTAAAAAGAATCAGTCAAACTAACTAGGGACTTCACGTAGTCCAGTGGTAGGCGATAAATACCAGTCACACTTTGGTTGTGGGTTCGATTCCCGCATCTTTGTCCGACGCGACGGGTAGTCACACGGTCTGCGTGTTTTCCTTTTTCCAAAACTATATAATTCTCAAATAATTCCCCAAAAAGGGATAAAATCATCAAAAATAACCATAACATAATTTAACCTCAATTTTATCTCGTGCCTTTCACTTCAATCATAACATATGGTAACCCATAATTACCTCAAAAATTAAGGATCATATATACTCTAATGGTTACCTTTATAATTATTACCTGAACTTCCACATAGATTGGTCATCTCGTACATGATGCATTACAGAACATACCATGGTTCAAGTGGTTGGTTATGACTCCTTGATAGTTGGGTTAGAACAACCACGAGTTTCCTCATTGAATCCCCCATTTTATCTAGTATCTTAATCATAGAACCACCACAGTTTCCTTCAAACCTATTGTCTCTTTGGTGCCTGCTAGATCCATCCATTCACTAAAAACAGAAATGTCAGTGTGAGTATATCAACAAAACCATCATGTATTAATGAGGAAGATATACACTAATATATACTTACTCATTAACATTATCTAAAACTATGACTCTTTCTGAAATCCTAACCATTATGGTAATGTCACTTATTCTTAAAAAATACCCTAACCTCTAACGTTATATAAACAGACCTTTGATACCAACTATAAGGCCCCAGCCTTAAACCTTACATAATATTGAATTAAATGAATAATTCACATTGAGGATCTTTTTAGGTTTAGAGTTATAGAGAATTAGGACATAACTATTACATCTCAAAAGATTACAAAGTAGTCGCTTCTACTAAATTTCCATAAAATAAAAACTCTTAAAAAGAAACATGTCTAGTTCCATGTTTTAGGTAGCATGACTTTCCCTTGATCCCATCCTTGACCCTATTCCATGCTAAGTCTTGTGAAAAACATTTCAAAAACTTGGGATGAGCATAAAAAGCTCAGTAAGGGATACAGAAAGAATGAAAACTGTTAGTTTTTCAAAACAACAAGTAAACCATGTATACTTTATCAAAGTAATACTTTTCACCTTTTCGAAGTAGTAAAAACTCTTTGCAGAATAAAATTTCATTACTTACCCTTCTATAAATAAAATATTACCATAAAACCCATATAAAGATCACATAACATATAAAGGTAACTTGGGACTTAAACATACTTAAGTGGAATAACCATAACGACTTCCACACATATCACATAATGGAATAGCCATTCGGCCAACTTCCATACATACTTAATGGAATAGCCATACGACCGACTTCCATACCCAATGCATTGGAGGTTATAACGTAACCACCCATCCTTGTATTCACAGCACCACCTTTCATATGGTTTATCACATAACCACCCGTAAAATGTCTAAGTACCATTATAAAATTATAACACATAAAACCAACATAAAGGAATGATAACATTTCCAAATTTCAATCACAAT
The DNA here is from genome assembly GCA_963277665.1 of Viscum album. Lineage (NCBI taxonomy): Eukaryota > Viridiplantae > Streptophyta > Magnoliopsida > Santalales > Viscaceae > Viscum > Viscum album. The sequence continues at coordinate 1,385,681,922 of OY728126.1, read as the reverse complement.
ATATCATTTAAATATATTGAAATAATAGAATCCTTTATCAAAACCATTTACAATACCAAAATACAAATATAATTATATGGTATTTATTTTATTTCAAAAACATTACGGCATGTTGAGGAAGCCAAAGATCAAATAATACTCGCTGCGACGGAAAAGGTAGTTGTCACCGCATACATAGAAAGAAACATTCCTTTTTGTCATTTAGTAAAACGCTTCGTAGAAAAAATATTCCTTTTGAATAAACGAAAAAGACAAAGGGGTTTATACACTGTATAAATGAAGGTTGTGTATAAAACAAAATATGCCTCAATGAATGGAGATTGAGACGAAGACCCTTACAAAGACGGTATCCTTGGTTTAAGGATAAATCAATTGCATAATTATGTGTGAAAAATGAATACACCAAATATAAGTGGATATTAAGTGTAAAACAATTAGAGGTTATTCACACATATTCATATAACGACATATTCAAGGATTACAAGTTTATCCCAAAGATTCAAATTTGGGTTAAAAAGTTCCCTTGAAAAAATTTGACAGCCTAACGGCGTCACTTCAAAATTTAGAATAGAGTTGATGAGAGATAAAAAGGGTATCTCATCACTTGGACATAAAATTTACATCAATAAGGATATATGAGAACATATCCAAACATAACAATATCTGAATTAAAAGAACCAACAAAATAAGTCTTTTAGAAAGAGGAGGGTGAAAGGTTCCCTTACCGACTTGGGTATCTTTCAAAACATACACCCCATGAATGAAGGAAAATACATCATTGATGTAAATACTCATAAACGAAAGTATATTACACAAAGATTAGATTAATGGGAAGTACATACACCACTCAAAGGAAATGTTGGCAAATGTAGCATAAATCTCACGGGACTAAAAGTGAGATGAACAATCTCTTACGAAAACTCGGAAGCCTAACTGCACCACTTAAAACATAAAAAAATAGATTGATGAGATCAAATAGGGTCTCTCATCAAATTAACATAAAGTTTACAGAAAGTGGAATATAAAATAACATCCTCAACATAACAAAGAGTAGCTTTAAAGAAGTTACATAAAGGAGAGTACTTAAAAAGAAAGAGAGAGGTTAGATCTCTTACGAAAATTCGGCAGCCTAAAGGCACCACTCAAAACTTCCAAAATGGATTGATGAGAGAGAGTAGGGTCTCACATCATATGAACATAAAAAATTACAGTAGGATTAATATAAAATAACATCCCAATCACAAGAAATATGAGCTTAAAAGGAATGACATAAATGAGTGTACTTAAAAAGAAAGAGAGGAGGGGGATCCCTTACCCCGGGTCCGACTTGACTCGATCGTTCTTTAACGTCCTAAATAACAAACTTGAGTTAATTTAAATTTTCTTAACAACTTTTTTTCACGTTCATTATCCCTTTTATATCACTTATTTCTATGTTATAAACATTATGTAATCATTTAATTTAATAATGTATGTTTTGTAGATATTTGGTTCTTAAGTCGAAAGTGGACTTCTTACAAATACATGTTGTTCGTGTGGTCAAAGGTTCTTTATATCCAGAATGACATTCCTGATTTGGAAATCATATATATCATATATATCTAGAATATACATGTATTTATAATATCACATAATCATATAGAGGTAAGAAATGAAATGCACCGTTCATGGAGACGGTAAGCCGTACGTACGCATGAACGCTACTTTCATTTCTTTGTCATATTAATGGAATTAAAACAAAATGAGATATATATATATATATATATGTTATAATTCCAGAATGATATCAATAATTTAGATGTAATATATTACATATACATCAATTATATATATGTATTTATAATATTACATAATATTTTGAGATAAGAAATGAAATGTACCGTTCATGGAGACGGTAAGCCGTACATACACATGAGCGCTACTTCCCTTTCTATTTCATATTTAATGGAATTGAAACATAATGATACATAATAGTATTTTAATTCCAGTATGGTATCATATATCATATAATTAAATATATCCTTTTTATGTACCACATTTGGTATTAACGAATCAAATCACTTTGAGGGGGCGGTAGTCCCCACTTCCTTAAATGAAGATATCGCGTTTACCCATAATGGAAACATTAAAGGAATGACCAAAATGAAAAATTCAGAAGCTAAAGGAAATCAGAAACCTATTATATATCATATATAAATATAGTGTCATATTAATGCACACCTTTTAAAGTGTTAAAAGAATGTTTAACAATCATCGTTTTGGGAGGCCGAAATTCGCCATCAACGGAAACAGTATGTTCTTTAGCTATTAGATGTAGGTGTGTGAATGTGGAGCTCAAATAAATCACATAACAACATCCTAGTATATTTATGATACTGTAGTTGTTACAAAATAAATGAATAAAAAGAGTTTAGGGGGTTGGAGAAGCAAAATAAAACAAAAGGACTCAAGTGAAGATATTACCTTAAAATCGGGTAACTCCCTTTGGTTTGAGCTCAAAGGCTTCCTTGGGAAGACTTCTGCCCAAAGTGAGGCTTCAAGGAGTAATAGAGGGAAGTGTAGAGACAAAATGTGTAGGTTTTGGCTGAGACAAAGGCTTTGGGAGTGTAGGTAAGAAGGTAGAGGTGGGGGCCTTTTATAAGAGGAGAGGAGGGGCACTCTTGGAAGGTAAGGAAAAGTCACATTATTTTAAAATGATATTCGGATTTAAGAGGTCCCACATTGATATAATTCGAGTATAAGGTGATAAGGGTTCTAAATACACTCATCCAATAGGTTTTGGCCATGTGTAGGTCTTAGATATTACATTATCTTTCCATTTTATTTAAATCATTAAATAATGAGGTCATCGCTGCATCATCATGATGTCAAAAATAATTTAATTTATTTAATGTCTTAAAATTATATAAAAAATACTATGATGTAGGAAATATTTTTAGATTTCCAATAAATATTTATAGTCAAAAATTTGATATGTATAACCCCATGTAAAAATTGTTTTAGTAAAACATTTCATGTTTGTCTCATTTTTACTTTAACTTTAAATAAAAAGATATTAATGTCATTTTCCAACCAAAGTGGCTTCATGGGGTCCCCAAGTTGACCCATGGGTTTTAATGGTCGGCCATTACACATAAAATGAGGTTAGTACATGTTTCTAGGTCATTTCATTTTATTAAAACATTATTCTTACCATAAAATACACTAATTACCTCTAATCGCGATTAAAAACTTAATAAGTTACTATTCACCAAAAAATTATTTTTATCCCATTGAACCACATTTTACTTCATAATGACAACCATTTATGTCAGATTTTTTAAATTCAAAACAAAAATATGGAAAAATTTCATTTAAACGTAAAAATCAGTTTTTATAAGTACATCTTAGTGGTTTCACTATTAATCAAAAATTGATGTTTTTCAGAAAAATCCCAAAAATTCACCCTAAGCTATATTTGATATTCCAAATTCAAAAATGAAGTCTATTTTAAAAATTCAAAACATATAAGTCAAATTAATTAATTTAATAATTAAATCCCGCTGTCAGAGCAAATAGCGTGTTTTTATGAAACAATATGTATCAAATGACTGACACTAGTTTTAGTCTGATTTCAAAGTGAAATTAATTCCAACTACCACTATTAGATTTAATGGTAAAAATATATTATAATTTCACTTTAAAACAAATTCAAAAGATAATCTAATCATATAAAAAAATTAGATTAAAAAGAGGTTTTGAATTAAAATACAACATTTTACACTATTCATTAAAAAATGAACTTTATCGGAAATATACCAAAAATTTACACAAAGTAAATTTTGTTGTCCCAATTCTTAAAAAGAGTTTTATTTGGTCCAATAGAATTTATAAGAGTGAACAAAACTATATTTAATGACGGTTCTCCATCAAAAGGCCATAAGTGAACCTTTAGTGAAAACTATGGCATATACGCCTAAAATTGAATTCTTTCTGTATTTTAAGCCATTATCTTTTATTGGATAAATGTAAATACATTTAAAAACATATATAATCATATTTTAGTTATTTCTATCCATCCCCGCCAATACAATGGCTACATGTTAACTACCATTTAAAATAATATTATTTTATTATTAGAGTGCAACGTAAGATTCCCAAGGAACACGTTGTTGCGTGTTCGGTACTCCATCGAGCATAGCGTCCCCTTTAAAGTCATATTAATATTTTATTCATAAATATGGATAAATATGAAAATGTAATATTCTTTATTTACCTAGGGTGTTACAATAGGACCTTCATTTTATTCATTGGTTTTTTTCGGTGGAACCCATTGTTGGCATGTGCGACCTGAGTTTCCAAGTAGGTAGTTCTATCTATAGTCTATATTGATGAACCCATGACGTTTGTTATTAATTTTTTTATACATTGAATTGGCCTACTTGATTTGTGTGTGTTAAATAGGGTTTTCAAAGAAATATTTTTCCCTGGTTCCTGATAAATTGAATGAAATGTGGGATTTCTCAATCATTAAAAATGAAATTGTGTAATGGTTTTGAAATGGGGTTTCAATGTATTTGAATGAAATATGAAAAAATTCAATGGGTTACATTAGTTACATAGAATTATGGTTAATCATGAGTATGTCATACATGTTTTGGGATTGTCAAGGGGTGTTCTCTTGGGGATTGCTTCTATTTATAGGGATCAATATTCTAGAGGATCAATATTCAAATTGGGGGGGGGTACTCTAGGTCTATTATCTACTTATTATGCCTATGTTCTATGAACCGTATTGTACACATTATTGATTGTGGAATGATTTCTCTTCTATTCTGAGCTACAGTGATAATTGGGGCTGATACATTTGCTTATTTGTTTTGTTTCTTTGATTTGATGTTTTATACATGATATGAATATTTATTCTTGCGAAATATTTTCCATAATATATTCATTGAAATTTAAATACCTTAATTGTTTTAGAACTGAGATAAAATGGAAATGATTACCATGATTCCTATAAAACTGATTTATTTCATATCAAGACATGTTTTATCTAAAAATATCATATATGAATTGATATATATGGAAATGTTATAGAACACTTGGGTGGGATACTACTGTGCGTTTTAGCTCACAACCTGCGCACCTCTTCGGTGCTGTGTAGACCATTGTATGTCTTCAATTTTAGGTAATACATTGGCACCGTATTAAGGTGGTGAGGATTCTTGTCTTCTTGCTTGGATAGCTAGAGGTGAGATGGCGGGAGTTCATATACACCATCACATGGAGTAGCAGTTTAGTTTTGGTCTTTCCTAGTTGGAAATTTCCTTTGTATATCGAGTTACATTTAGAGTTGATTTGTTTCTACTATCCTATCACAGTTTTGGAAAACACTTGTTATCCTTATTTTGCCTCATTCGTTTCCATGTATATGTATATATATATTCCTTGTGTTCATGCAAGTTGGGATAATTTTTTCCCTTTAGTTTCCTTATTGATGTATGGGTTCTTCTCATCAGCACGTGGGGATCAAGAATACCCTTTGGGTACGTGACAGATCAGGTTGGGTTCCAGTTTTGAGAGTAACCCTATATTTTTCGTTATAATTAATTATCAAAGGAGGTCTACCCTTATGATTAATTGTCTTAGAACATCTTTTAGAATTGATATATGAATTTCTGTTCTTATTAGGAATGTTGTGATATGGTGTTGGACATCTATTATATTGACGAGACTCAAGTTTCTTTAGGAAGTTGGGTTATGTTTTAAATTTCAGTTTCTTCTTATGTATTATATAGTTTGAATTGATATTTGTGATATTATATAATCATTCCTTTAGTCTTAGTATGCATTAGTTTTCCTTCTAGATTTCTTCCATGGATTCCTAAGGAAGGTGTAGTATATGATCAATATGGGAATCCATCAGTGGGTCAGAATCTCATTAACACCATCGTACGGGATGCTCGTGTTATTAATCAAGATGCCCCACAAGTTTATAATGTGGCTGTTGAGGTAAATCCTGAAGATGGATGATATATTGATCAGTCACATGATTCCTCGGGCATAATGTCTCTGTCCTCAAATGGATCGAATGATCCTTATGAGGTAAGGGACAAAATGGATAGAATCGATAAAATATTGAAAACAGAGAGAAACCTGATAATATTATGGTAAAGTGTGAAATGTTCAAGATCGAGGGTTCTGGAAATTGATGATTGGATTATGTGTTCTAGGATTATAGAAATGTAGACGTACATTACATGTTTTTCAAAAACATATTCTTCCCTTAGTTTTGTGTAGATTCACGGAGGATGGAATCATTTTTTATTTCCTATCTTTTTAGTAGTGATAATGTTCGTTTTAGCATACAACAATTTATTTGCTGAGTTTGCCCATTTTTTCTCCAAACATGGTAATGAATGACCATCTGAAGGATCTGATGTACCTGTAGCGTTTTACAAAAACATATCAGGTCACACGCATTTATGTTGAAACATTTTACAAATATAGGAATGATAAACATTGATATAATGGTAAAAATGGATATTGAAGGCAATGTTGGTTTTTTAATATTATATATTCCATTTATTGGTAAACTCAGTGCCATTCATGGGAAGAAGGGAGTGTGACATGATCATTGTATATGTGGTGGTGGTGGGTCAAAAAAAAGACCCTCCTCCGATCCTTTTGCTGCATCTAGTAGTGTTCCCCTGACATTCTATCAGTGTGGAAAGTTCAAACACACCATATTTTCTTGTCCTATTACATTGAATACATGTTATATCTATGGAAACATTTTTTTATATATAGAATTTATATTAGGCTATGACTACACCATGTGGTGGTATGGGTTAGTCATCTCCAAAGGCTACTATGGTGATGTCAAAAGATTTAAAGACTAATTGGATCCAATGACATGCCTCAGGAGTGAATCACATTTTCACTATAGATGAGTATCTATCAGAAGTCAATGTAGGTCCAACAACATTTATAGGTACTGCCCTTGTTTCAACTTCATAATTTAATAGATTATTTGACCCTAATTATTCTAACGGATTTTTATCTGTGCATTTTGATAATATTATTAAACATCCAATATAAATTATTCCCATTATATTGGATGTATTGAAACGTATTTGAAAGTGGGGACTGGAGGGTTTTTTATGACCTTGATTGTTAATGGGTATTGATATGTAGCTGGGCTTTTATTTTATCATTATAAATCTAGATCAGTTTGGCATCATCATCGATATAGATTTTTTAGTCACTCATTGATATGGGGATTATTTTTATCGTTGGTGTGTTTCATTTCATGCTATTAATGGTAGACCATGTTTGTTTCCATGGGATTGGGACACAAGATCAGGTCATATAGGGCCTTCCCACCCACAACTAATGATTTTTTTTGCAACTATTGTGTTTGATTCTCATGGGATTTCTCTAATTGTGGAACTTCCATGTATTTATCGAGGTAATATTGTTTTTTTCCCAGTATAAAATCTCTTGTATTAATCCAATGAGGTAGGTAGATATTACAACTAATCTTGTGCCAGATACACAACTTATTTTGATACATCATTATTGTATGTCAATATTGGATCTGAAGGAGGTAAATATTTAGTTGGATAACCTTTTGAAAATTGGTTCATTTTCCCAACTATTTTTTTGGAAAACCTGTGTTCTCTTTTCCATGGTTGCATATGGTTCACATCGGTTTTGTGTGGTCTATCTAGAGTTTGACCAGGTCATGGAAAAGAAAAAATTACCATTTTCCTTGTGTGGATAATTTTTTTTATAATTCGATGAGGTAAAGTTGGTTTTGAAATTTTGATCTTTGGTTTGGTAATTATAAACATAGATTTCTAGAGTCATATATAAAAAATAATGATTTCAGAAGCATGTATGGCCATTATGAATATATTGTGAATCCTTTTGATCTAATTAATACTAATTTATTTTTTACGAATTTTATGAACCAAATATTACATCAACATATTGAAATGTTTTTTTAGTTTTCATGGATGACAATATGGTCTACCAAAATATCATCGTGAGAACGAGCACCATAAATGTTTGGTTCTATAAAATTTGAGAAGTCACCCTTTTAATGGGTGGATTATTAAATGTAGTTTCTAGATTCATGAAGTTATCTTATTAATGGAAAAGTTTCTGAACATGTTGTATTCGTCGATCCAGATGGGGTGAAGGTTGTTTCTAAATCAAAGAAACCAAAAAATATCATTGAAATTCAGAACTTCCTTGGTCATGTTGGATACAAATAGTTTTTTTTCAAAGATTTCTCCAAGGTGTAATCGCCTTTTAATAATCGTACTAATAAATCAGATAGACCCCCTTCTGATGAAATGTTTCAGTATTCTTTAAATGAATTGAAATAACTTATATCATCTGCTCCAATTCTAATCTTAAATGATCCAGGTAAATGATACGTGGTGTTTTCTGATACTTTTGGTGGTGGTTTCTGACATGTTCTTATGCAGGATGACTATGTGGTATCCTAAAACTATCATCATCTTCGACCACATGATATGAATAAACCCAATATTTATTTATATCATGTTGGAGTTATTAATTTTCTTATGTAATGGTGGAACTATGTTTTTGGGGAGCGGTTCAAGGTCATCTCTAATAGAAAGACTTTGAGTCAAATCATTTCACAAAAACACTTAAATCTTAGATAGAGTTTGTGGATATAATAACATTAGATGTTTTACATGGACATATCTTATACATCGATGAGGGGGAATATCAAATACGATACTCTTAAAGGGTATGTACATCTACAAGATGTTCTAGAATTGACGGAGGAGTAGAACTTTATGGTTCTTTTCTCATAGTTTCATAGTGATGCTCAAGATGATTCCTCACGTATGGTTCTGAAACGTGTTCAGCTGTAATGGCCCGGACCTCTCTGGCCCTTCCCTTTGTCAAAAAGAAGGTCAAGAAGTGTTCTGGAGGGTAAAATGGACTTTTCACACACTTTCCAGAATTTTGAAACTACACGCCGGGTAGTTTGAGTACACGTTGTGTTCCCCCTTTTTCCGGGTATACCCTATGTTTCAAGTCGTGTCCTTACTGTGTGGAATAATGGGTGCACGCTGTGTGACCAGTTCTACACGTCGTGTAGTCCGTCCCCGCGTATGCGTTACCAGTCAACGGTCGTGTATCGTGTTGGAGCCGTGTCCTTGCCGTGTGCAATAAATGAGTACACACCGTGTGTCTAAAATACACGCCGTGTAGTCCTTCCCCGCATATATGTTACCCTCAAACCATGTGTTGACCAGTCAACGGCCACAGAGCCGTGTTGGAAGCCGCGTGGAGACCGTATGAAAGAACCATGTACATGCCGTGTACTTTTTCTTTTCACGCCTATAAAAGGAGGGGTCCCCTCCTCTTTTCAACTCACCCATATCCCCCCCTCTCCTCTGAGAAGAGCTCTCTCAAGAGACACAAATGCTCTTCCTTCCATAACATCTTCGTCCGAGCTCTGATTTTCGACCCGTCATCGGCCACGTGATCGTAACAAATAGGTGGAGCTTCCGAGCTTGGATTTGTTGTCTTTCCTTCGGCCTTTCCTCTCCGACATCCACCCGAGTAGGTTTTTCCAGGACCTGATAGAAGTGACAGACACCGAAGGACGTCTTCTAAGGTTGATCTGGGGGAGCATTTCAATCAAGAACCTGTTGAAGTAGGGATCTTACAATTGTCTCTCTAATTTTTTCATCATGTGGGGTGGTTATCCTCTTGTTTTCATGAGAAATAGTTGAACCTAAATGAAGATAATAATTGGTTAAAGAATAGGAATGAGAAGATGTGATTGTTGTTACATTATATCATGTGTTATTATGTTGTGAATTTAATAGGCTTATGCCAACTGAAAATCACGGTCGTTGGGGGCCTTTTCTTGCACAATTAAATGTTTCCCTATTTTCTAGACCATTTTTTGTGAATGTAACTTTGTGAAATGTGGAAATTGGTTAATAATGTAAAGTTGGCTGATTAAATGGAAATTTGGAACCCTTGTGTTATCACCCCAGTTAAACAGAAATGGAATAATGAACATGTGGGTGTTGGTTTGGATACGAGGCATGTGATGGGGGGTGTTTTGTGGGTTGTTGTGGTTTGGGTGAGCACCGGGGCTGCGGTTGGCTTGATTGTTGGTTGGTGTGAATGTTGTGATGGTGATGGGCGGCGGGGCTGCGATAAATGGTATTAAAGGGACGATGATGTGCGGGTTCGGTGTGGTTGTGGTTATGGTTGTTGGAAGAGGGGCTACAGGGATGTGTTTGAATGTGAACGGGCTATGGGTTGTGATTATTAAATAAAAAGTGGAAGAGTTAATGAATGGTGGGTCATGGTAATGGAACGGGTTTAATAATCAATGGGTTAGTTGGTTGATAAGAAGGGATTGGTTTTGTTGCTTGTGTTTTCCTAACTTGATTTTTTGATGACAGGGATATGTTTTTACGAATGTTCAATGTGGTTGGTTGTGGATAGTTTCCCAGTAGTTGAGGAACTAATAAACTAATTCTACTGAAACGTGAAAACCTAAATGGGGTGGGGGATGTTTTTTGTATGCATGCTTCATAGTAGCAGTGCTGAGGCACGTGCTCAGTTTCTCTGTTTTGAAGCCATAGGATGGGTTTGGTGGTTGGTAAATATATATATCTGTATCTTTTGTATTTTATCGCACCCCACCCATGCTGATCACTTAGTGACGAACACTCCCATTTCATGGGAGAGGGTGTTTTTCCCTTAGTTACTAGCTCTTTACTGCTCATTCTCCCCTAGGCTATGATGGCATGAGGTGACCTTATACCTAAGACTCTTCAGGTCGGTTTCAATTGGGGTGGATTTAGCCGAAGACTCTTCGGGCATGTTCTACTGTTTCCCAAGAATCTTCGGGATGAGGCCCAGGTGTGTGCGGGCGGGATACGTGGTTGTGAGGCCCAGGTGTGTGCGGGCAGGATACATGGTTGTGAGGCCCAGGTGTGTGCGGGCATGATACGTGGTTGTGAGGCCAAGGTGTGTGCGGGCGGGATACGTGGTAGTTAGGCCCAGGTGTGTGCGGGTGGGGAGACTGTGCCAGCGTCAGGACGTTCGCCGTTAGGAAGAGCATCTAACAAAAGGGAAATGGTGCGGGGTACCCAATACCCTTGCTTCTTATATACTACTACCTGTTGTGCTTGTGTTTTTTGGTGAGTGTGGCTGGTGAGGTTGGGTGGATAGAATTCCTTGCTAGGTTTCTTCTGTTGTTCTCACGGGACATTAGGATGTCTCCCCACTTGTGCAAGAGAGCATTAGGTTTCCCTAATGAGTATACTTGTATGCTCAACATGCATGTGGGCTTGGTTTGGGTTTATTTATATACACTAGTTCTTTTCCTTTTTGGTGGTTGAATTTTCCTATTTCCTGATCCTAGATAATAAAAAAGGGGTAATGGCTCCCATATTTGTGAAAATTCATACCCTTGGTGCTAGTCGCCACCCTGGGGCCTACTGGAGGGGGGACTCGGGGGTCATTATCACCCTTTCACCCTTTCCAGCTCAGGAGGGGAATCTTTGGTGGGAGGGGGTCGTGATAGAATGATATCAGATGTGATGGTTGAGAGATAGGATGGACTATGGAGTTAGGCACAGTCATGATTGCATGGGATGGTAGGGAAACAGTGTATGTTAATCTTGGTGCGTGACATAGGCCAGGGATGACCGGCTAGGACACGGGATTTTAGGGCCCCCTGTGATCCAATGCAAGGACTCTGAGCCTACCGAACGACCAAGTGAGTCTACATTGATTGCAGGGTAGAGACCCTAGGGAAGGTACATGCATCATCATGATTGTGTTTTACTTGATTTGGGTGTTCTGGAAAAGAAATTAAAATAGAATGATAAAATAAAACCTTGAGTTTTCCTTACTACATTGGATTAGGCGATCCTTGTTTTCCATACAGCTATGGCACATGGACGTCACCCCGGGAGGCACAGATGGCTGAGGCCCAGCAGATTCAGGAAGTCGATCAGCTGAGGATTGACCGAGAGGAGGAATATAGCCAATGGAAGAAGTCTCTCCATTCTTTCCAGAGGCAGATCCTCAAGAAGTACGAGGGCAGTACATCGGATACAGAGACGGAGGGGTGGCATGAAGATCTAGGGATCTCTTTTACCTAGATCCATGCTCCGAGTGAGTACTGGGTTCCCCTAGTAGTCAGTCAGCTCAGAGGGGCGGCGCGAAAGTGGTGGACGCTCTACCTCGGAGAGAGGATAGAGGCAGAGGTTCCATGGGATGACTTTGAGAAGGAATTCCGAGAGAAATTCCTTTCATCCACGATCAAGGCGGATTAGTGGAAGGAGTTACTCTCCCATCAGTTGGGGAGTATGCAGTACGAGAGCTGGGGATCAAGTTCAAAGATCTCTTGCGCTTTTCTCCAGATCTCTTTCCAGATGAGGAGTCTCGGGTGAGACGTTTGGAGGAGGCACTCCGTCCTTCACTCCAGTATGCTGTCACCCCCTTCACCCTTCCGATGTACATGGTAGTAAAAAAGAAGGTATAGGTTGTAGTGAGGATGCACTCGCTGGGAGGTGCAACCTGAGAGGGGATCCAGCCTGGTTCGTCGAAGGGGAAAGTGGTCAGCAGCAGGTCTCCTGCGACGGGACCTTCCAGGTTCAGGCCAGTGGTGAGCAGGCCCCAGCAGTTCCAGTTCAGATCTTCGGGTCCTCATCCCTTTTTCACGAGCCCGGGACCGATGCGTTTTTCTTGTGGAGGATTCAGTCATGTTCAGAGTCGGTGCCCGACCCGAGCTCAGTACGGTGGAGGTGGGCAGGTTCAGCGCCCACCTCAGCAGCATCAGTTGCTAGCGAGGCCCTTATGGTAGGAGAAGGACCATGCTCCTCCGAGGGAAGACTTTTCCAGAGGGAGCTGACCATAGGGTGATCCTCAGGGACCTCGGCCAGGGCGTGGTCGGGGAGGTGGATGAAATCAGAGAGGCAGAGGAGCTGGGCATGGAAAGCTGCACATAGTAGAGTTGACAGCTCCAGTAGGACCAGAGGTGGTGCGAGGTGCGATTTGTTTGTTCAGCACTTTTTTTTCTTCTTTGTACGATTTCTGGAGCCTCACACTCCTTTGTTGCACCTAGTCTATCCCATTCTTTGGGACTAGACGTAGAGAAAATTTCCGTACCACTGGTACTGAGTACACCAGTGGGGGGCCAGAGCAGCATATCCTGTGTTTTCCAGGGATGTGGGATGACGTTGGGACCACATCGATATAGTGGGGTCCTTATTCTGTTATAGATGTAGCCATATGATGTCATCCTAGGCATCGACTGGTTTTTTTCTGTTAGTGCCGTTATCGACTGCTTCCAGAGAATATTTGTTTTCTCTGACGTGGATGGGCAGCGCGTATCATTTGTCAGCAAGAGGAGCTTTCAGGCAGGAAGATGGTGTGTGGAGCCTCTCCTTTTCTTGTTGGGTGGGTTATCAGTGGTTCCAACTAATATAGAGATGATGGATGTACCAGAGGTTGTTGGAGAGTTCCTCGATATTTTTTTATGAGGAGGTTGTGACTCTACCCCCCCCCCCCCCCGACGTGACGTTGAGTTCAGTATAGACTTACATCCTGGTGCCCATCCGATTTCGATGGCCCCTTATCGGATGGCACCTTTGGAGTTGTGGGAGTTGCGGATTGAGATTGACGATCTGACCGAGAAGGGTTTTGTTCGACCCAGCGTGTCGCCATGGGGTTCTCTAGTTTTGTTTGTAAAGAAGGAAGATGGTGGTCTCAGGCTATGCATAGACTACCGAAGGTTGAACCAGGTAACAGTCAAGAACCGCTACCCCCTTCAAAGGATATATGATCTCTTCAACCAGTTGAGGGGAGCAGGTTGGTTTTCTAAGATTGATCTACGATCGGGATATCATAGGTTGAGGGGGAAGGATAGTGACATCTCGATGACAGCTTTCAGGTGAAGGTGTGGGGACTTTGAGTTTTTGGTGACGCCGTTTGGAGTTACTAATGCACCATCTGTGTTCATGGGACTTATGAACTTTGTCCTCCATGAGTTCTTGGACTGGTTCGTCGTTGTGTTTATCGATGACATCCGGATCTACTCAAGGTCAGAGGATGAGCATGTTGAGCATCTCAGGGCAGTCTTGGAAGTCCTTCAGCACCACCATCTTTACAGGAAATTTTCAAAGTGTAAGTTCTTGACAAAAAAAGTACACTTCCATGGGCATGTGGTGTCTTAGCATGGAGTATCGGTGGACCCGTCGAAGGTGCAGGCAGTTGTTTCTTGGGCAGCACCCAAGAGCATGGCAGAAGCTCGTAGTTTCCTGGGGTTATCAAGTTACTATCAGAGGTTTGTTTCGGACTTCTCTCGAGTTGTTTCTCCTTTGAAAGCTTTGACGAGGAAGAACCAGGTCGTCCAATGGAGCGAGCAGTGCTAGAAAGCTTTTGACTACCTGAAGGAGAAGATGGTTAGTTCTCCCGTACTCAGGTTGCCAGAGGAAGGGTTATTGTATAAGGTGTTTTGTGATTCTTCTGGCCTTGGTCTAGGGTGCATACTGATGCAGAAGAAGGGTGTGATTTGTTATGGATCTAGGAACTTGTTCCCTCACAAGCATAACTATGCCACCCATGACTTGGATATTGCAGCAGTTGTGTTCGCACTGTAGTTTTGGCGACATTACCTCTTTGGGGAGCACTTTGTGGACTTCTCAGATCACAAGATCTTGCGTTATATCTTCTCCCAGCGTGACATGAAATTACGACAGTGGAGATGGGTCATGTTTCTCCAAGAATATGACTTTGAGATCTCTTACACTGAAGGTAAGGGCAACGTTGTGAATGATGCCCTGAGCAGGAAGTCGCGTCAGGATGTTGTTCGGGAATCTACTGATGCTTCGAAGGAGATGGGAGAGTTGGATGCCTTAGACATGGATGCCAGGGTAGAATGTGTTAGAGGCTGTTTGTTTTGTATGACGGTGTAGTCCTCCTTGATGCAGCAGGTGGAGGAGTCTCAGTGGGGGGACTCCGAGGCGGATGTGATGCAGGATCGCGTCGATCAGGGAAATGCTCCAGAGGGATGTTCAGAGGACAGCCGACATCAGATGCTTTTCTAGTGAAGGTTGTTTTTTCCAGAGGCAATTCTTGAGGGAGTTCTCCGTGAGTTCCACAGCTCATCCTTGGTGGTACATCCAAGAGTTTCAAAAATGTACTGAGGCCTGAGGGAACCGTTTTGGTGGCCCGAGGTGAAACAAGTTGTGGCGGAGTTTGTAGCTAAATGCCTAGTCTGTCAGCAAGTGAAGGCTAAGCACCGTGTTCCCAGTGGTTTGTTGCATCCTTTAGATGTCCTTGAGTGGAAGTGGGATGACAACTCAATGGACATAGTCACAGGACAACCCAGAGCTCAGGGTGGTTATGATGAAATCTGGGTGGTGGTGGATCGACTGATGAAATCGGCTCACTTCTTAGCAATCAAGGAGTGGGGCCCAGTGAGTACCATAGCACAGAGGTACGTAGACGAGGTGGTGCATTTTCATGGAGTTCTGAGGAATATCATCTCAGATCGGGATACTCAGTTTACCTCATAGGTCTGGAGGGGGTTACAACATGCTTTTGGCACCCATCTACGCCTTAGCACTGCTTTCCACCCCCAGACCAATGGGCAGACGGAGCAGACTATCCAGACGTTGGAGGACATGTTGTGAGCATGCATTCTGGATTTTGGAGGATCATGGGTATGACACTTTCCTTTAGTAGTGTTTTCCAACAACCACAACTTCCACTCTAATATTAGCATGGAACCGTTTGAGGCTTTGTATGGAAGGTCATGTCGTTCACCCATTTGCTGGGCAGAGGTTGGTGAGACATGTGCTCTTAGGCCAGAGGTAGTGTAGAGCACCACAGAGAAATTCCAGCTTGTACGTGAGAGGATGAAAGTGGCTCAGGACTAACAGAAGTCTTATTCTGATCGTCGGAGGAGGCCCTTGGAGTTCGTGGTGGGAGATCATCTGTTATTGAAGGATTCCCCTCGACGGGGGAAGCAGAGGTTTGGGAAAGGGAGAAAGCTCTCACCTTGGTTCATCGGACCTTTTGAGGTGTTGAGGCGAGTTGGCGAGGTGGAATATTAGCTAGCCCTACCACCTCAGTTGGAGAAAGTTCATGAAGTCTTCCACGTCTCCCAGCTTCGTCGGTACATACATGACGACTCCCATGTTATCGACTGGGGAGATCTAGATATGGGGGATGATGAGACCTTCGAGGAACGACCAGTCAGAATCGAAGACCTTAAATAGAAGGTTCTTCATGGACGAACCATTCCCTTGGTTCGTGTGTTGTGGAGGCATGGCGGCCTCGAGGAGAGCACTTGGGAGCGGGAGACCCAGATGCATGCTCAGTACCCAGAGTTGTTTTGACTTGTGTTTTTCCCTTGTTCTTCTGAGCTTTGTGTTGATGTTTTACTTTGTACCTTTGATATATGGAATCCTTGGCTTGTCAGTTGTGAGACCTATTGTTTCTTTGTTCTCTGGTAGTGTGTAAGATGTCTGGATGAGTGGGAAAGAAAAGAACCTGACCCTTAATCGAGACGCATTAATGCAGATGTGATTGAACCCGTGCGGGCAAGTCAGTGCCACCAAAAGAGGATAATATCTCGACATAGGTGAATGAATTTACCAAACCCACGTGTTCGGGTAGTGTGTTGGTTGTGTGGTGTTGGGGTTAGTGCGAGTTAAAAAATCCTAATGTATGAAAGTGGGAAGTCCCAATTCTTAATCGAGAAACATTAATGAGGATGTGATTAAACCTGTGAAGGCAAGTCATTGCCGCCTAAAGTGGATAATATCTCGACATAGGAGAAGGAATTCCTAACACATATGATTATGGTTGTTGGTTGGGTTCCAGTTATAATGAGAACCCTAAGAGGTATCTTGTTGGGTTCCACTGGGTTTGTTTTTGAATTCTCGGGGACGATAATGTTTTAAGAGGTATCTGATGTAATGGCATGGACCTCTCCGACCCTTCCCTTTGTCAAAAAGAAGATCAAGAAGTTTTCTGGAGGGTAAAATGGACTTCTCCCACACATTCCAGAATTTTGAAACTACATGCCGTGTAGTTTGAGTACACACTCTGTACCCCCTTTTTCTGGGTATACCCCATGTTGCAAGCCGTGTCCTTGCTGTGTGGAATAATGGGTGCACGCTGTGTGACCAGTTCTACATGCCGTGTAGTTCTTCCCCGAGTACGCGTTACCAGTCAACGGTCGTGTGCCGTGTTGGAGCCATGTCCTTTCCATGTGCAATAAATGAGTACACGTCGTGTGTCTAAACTACACGTTGTCTAGTCCTTCCCCGCGTATGTGTTACCCTCAAACCGTGTGTTGAACAGTCAACGACCGCGGAGCCATGTTGGAAGCCGCGTGGAGACTGTGTGACTGAACCGAGTACACACCGTGTACCATAAAGTATATGCCGTGTAATTTTTCTTTTCACATGTATAAAAGGAGGGGTCCCCTCCTCCTTTCAACTCACCCCTCTCCTCCCCTCTCCTCTGAGCAGAGCTCTCTCTAGAGACTCGAAGTCTCTTCCTTCCATAACTTCTTCGTCCGAGATTAGATTTACGATCCGTCAGTGTCCACGAGATCGTAACAACGAGGCGGAGCTTCCGAGCTTTGATCAGTTGTCTTTCCATTGGCCTTTCCTTTCCGACTTCCACCCGAGGAGGTTTTTCCGAGACCCAACAGAAGTGACGGACACTGAAGGACGTCTTCTAAGGTTGATCCGGGGGAGCGTTGCAATCAAGAACCTATTGAAGTAGGGATCTTACCTTTGTCTCTCTAATTTTTGCATCATGCGGGGTGGGTATCCTCTTTTTTTCATGAGAAACAGTTGAACCTAAATAAAGATAATAATTGGTTAAAGAAAGGGAATTGGAAGTTGTGATTGATATTACTTTATATCCTGCGTTATTTTGTTGTGAATTGAATAGGATTATGCCTACTGAAAATCACGGTCGTTGGGGCCCTTTGCTTGCGCCATTAAATGTTTCCCTATCTTCTAGACCATTTTTTGTGAATGGAACTTTGTGGAATGTGGAAATTGGTTAATCACTTAATGTTGGATGATTAAATGAAAATCTGGAACCCTTGTGTGATCACCCCAGTTAAACAAAAATAGAATAATGAACATGTGGATGTTGGTTTGGATACATGGAATTTGATTGGGGTGTTTTGTGGGTTGTTGTGGTTTGGGTGAGTAGTGGGGTTGCAGTTGTCTTGATTGTGGGTTGGTGTGAATGTTTTGATGGTGATGGGTGGAGGGGCTGTGATAAATGGTATTAAATGGATGATTATGTGCGGGTTCGGTGTGGTTGTGGTTATGGTGGTTGGCAGCAGGGCTGCATGGATGTGTTTGAATTTGTACGGGCTATGGATTGTGATTATTAAATAAAAATTGGAATAGTTAATGAATGGTGGTTCATGGTAATGGAACGGTTTTAATAATCAATGGGTTGGTTGGTTGATAAGAAGGGATTGGTTGTGTTGCTTGTGTTTTCCTAACTTGATTTGTGGATGACAGGGATATGTTTTTACGAATGATCGATGTGGTTGGTTGTGGATAGTTTCCCAGTAGTTAAGGAACTAATAAACTAATTCTACTAAAATGTGAAAACCTAAATGGGGTGGGGGTTGTTTTTTGTATGCATGCTTCGTAGTAGCAGTGTCGAGGCATGTTCTCAGTTTCTCTGTTTAGAAGCCATAGGTTGGGTTGTGTGGTTGGTAAATATATATATCTGTATATTTTGTGTTTTATCGCACCCCACCCATGTTGAGAAATTATTGTAAAACACTCCAATTTCTTGGGATATTGTGTTTTCCCTTAGTTACTAGCTCCTTCCTGCTCCTTCTCCACTAGGCTGGGATGGCTTGAGGTGACCTTACACTTAAGACTCTTCGGGTAGGTTTCGATTGGGGTGGTTTTAGCCCAAGACTCTTCGGGCAGGTTCTACTATTTCCCAAGAATCTTCTGGATGTGGCCCAGGTGTGTGCGAGTGGGATACGTGGTTGTGAGGCCCAGGTGTGTGCGGGCGGGATACGTGCTTGTGAGGCCCAGGTGTGTGTCGGCGGGATACGTGGTAGTGAGGCCCAAGTGTGTGCGGGTGGGGAGAGTGTGGCAGCGTCAGGAAATTCACCATTAGGAAGAGAAGCTATCAAAAGGGAAATGGTGCGGGGTACCCAATACTCTGGTTTCTTATATACTATTACCTGTTGTTCTTGTGTTTTTTGGTGAGTGTGGCTGGTGAGGTTGGGTGGATAAAATTCCTTTCTATGTTTCTTCTATTTTTCTCACGGGACATAAGGATGTCTCCCCACTTGTGCACGAGATCTTTAGGTTTCCCTACTGAGTATGCTTGTATGCTCACCCTACGTTTACTTTCAGGTTTCCCGGAGGACTACCAGGGTCGTGCGGGACCCTACTAGTCGGACAGTTGGAGTTGTTGCTGTTGTTGTACCTTGTTTTCTTTTGGTATTTTACTTTGAGATTTCTTGTACTTGTACCTTGTTATAAAAATTTTTAAACATGCATGTGGGCATGGTTTGGGTTTCTTTATATACACGGGTTCTTTTACTTTTTGGGGGTTGACTTGTCCTATTTCTCAACCCTAAAGAATAAAAAAGGGGTTAATGCCTCCCATATTTGTGAAAATTCATTCCCTTGGTGCTAGTCGCCACCCGGGGCCTACTGGAGGCGGGACTCGGGGGTTATTTTCTCCCATTCACCATTTCCATCTCAGGAGGGGCATCTTCGGTGGGAGGGGGTCGTGACATCAGCTATCATCATATCTCCTAGGGTCATTTTTTTGATTCAGCAGTAAGAAGTTGAGTTTAGATAATTTTGAGAAAGCCTATATGGTGGAGAGACCTTCTCTGGTTGGTCTCTCTTATTAGATTGTACACTCCACTTTAGGAACTGGGATTCCTTCCCATCATTTGTGAGGAGTTTTTTCTTAATTTATTGTCACAACTCTTTCGAGTCCATTCATCAAATAAGTATGAAGATGTATTTTTAATTGAGATGATCATTCATGGCGGCTAGGAATGAAGCATGAAATTGTAGATTGTGTGTCCCTCTATTACACATGCCAACAGATAAAGGAAGATCACTTGAAACCCTTTGGTTTACATTAGGCCCTACCTATTCCTATTTGAATTGGGATGATATATCCATGATTTTATTTTTTGAATTACCGTGGACTCATAATGGGGGTGATTCTATCAACGTAGTTATTGATTGGTTGACGATGTCAGCTTATTTCATTCAAAATAAGGATACCACTAAATTTCTTGAATTGGATATGTGGTTTGTGCTAGTGACTATTAGGATACATAGGGTTCTTTCTTCCATTTTTTAGGATTTGGTTCCAATGTATACCCTGAGGTTCTAGAGGATTATTCAACAGGAAATGGGAACTCATGTCAAGTTAAGAACATCATACCATCCTAAGACAGATGGTATGAAAATGCATGTGATTCAGATCCTAGAAGACATGGTTCTTGCATTCGTCTTGGATTTCGATGGATCATAGGATATCCATATATGAATGGTTGTTTTTTATTAAAACAATAGTTATCAATCATTGATAATAATGGCTCCCCTTGAGTTATTGTATGGTCGTCGATGTTAATAATCACTTTATTGGGAAGAGGTTGGAGAAATATCTTTAGATGGACCATGTCTTTTCTAGAAGATATTGGAAAGGATTTAGGATGTGCATCAAGATATAGTTACAATATTGAGTCAAAAAAATTGTATATGGATTGGTGAAGTATCCTCTGGATTCTTCTATTGGTGACTGGGTTTTCTTGAAAGTTTAAGCTCCATTGGGTCACCGTCGGCATTGAAAATATAATATTTTGTCCCGAAGATATGATGGTATGTTTGAGGATATTGGGAATCTTATGTAGTTCCATTATAAGTTATTTTTTAAATATGTTAATCATTATTCATATTTTATTCCAAATATCTCATATCAGGATGTACCATCATTATCCCACCCATGTTTTTAATTGTTAATAAATT
The DNA here is from genome assembly GCA_963277665.1 of Viscum album. Lineage (NCBI taxonomy): Eukaryota > Viridiplantae > Streptophyta > Magnoliopsida > Santalales > Viscaceae > Viscum > Viscum album. The sequence goes on along the minus strand of OY728126.1, from coordinate 1,385,660,848 downwards.
TAGGCAGAGCTAGATGCTTCGATTTTAGATTAACAAATTGAGATCACCAACTGTTATGGGAAAATATTCCATGGGAAGTCAATTCCATTGGTCCGAGTACTATAGAAGCATAGAATGATTCTCATGGTTCATGGATATTCTTGTTTAAAATGAATTAGAAGTGCACTCATCATTTTCTAGGGATTACATCATCTACATGAAATCCTGGAGATGTAAAGTATTTATCATGTTAAGACTATAACATTCTATTATCGATCAATCAAGTATGACAATATCTATATCATGGGATTCATATACGCTATTTATGTATAGGTCTGAGACTGAATTGGGGGGATACCTATAAAGTTGTGGTTAGAGATTATTTGTACACTTAGAATTATTCATCTTTTTCTACAGGAAGATGGAGTATTTCAAGTAGTGTATCTTGGTTAGATGATGTGTAATATTCACAAGATTCAAGTCATGAATAACATCATACATTGAATGGATGAATTATGTGAATATATGTTCCTGGTCATGAATTTTTTAATTAATGGATTTTCAAAATGATGTGATGGATTTCATAGTGTACTTAAACACTATGGACATCAAAATTAGTAAAAGAATTACAAGGCATATAATTCCTAGTGTAGAGATGTTTTGCGGTGACATTCGGGTTCTACAGTGACCATTAAGATTCCACTTTTCCATTTCTATTCAACTAAAAATCATATGGGACATATTTGGGGGACTCCATTCCTTATAGATTACTTTGTTCTACGTTTGATCGTTGTAGTGAATATTGTGTGTCTCTCCAGGTATGTGATCATTCTGCTTCTTCATTTTCATTGATCATGACTGCACCTTTGGGTTCTATTATCATATACGATGTTTTAATACGTTGGTATTACATTATATATTCTTCTAGATATATTATGAGATATCATTCTAGAGTCCATAACATTGTTGTTCGTAGTGCGGTGGGAATTCTTTCATTAGGTTTGTGGGTTTCCCCCTTCCACTAGCCACTTGTTTTTTAAATTGGATCAATCTTGTGATGTGGATTGTATTTTATGGCCTTCTTATATATCATTGTGTTTTCATTGTTTTTGGATCCAATTGCGTCTAAGTGAAAACTGTGTTTCAATGTAGGTGGTTCCGTCTCTAGACAATGTTGATCAACCCTAATGTTGTTCCTTTAAAATACGATTTATACATAAAATTATCATGATTTTTAATGTGTATAAAAACTCCTTTTAATTAATATAGGACTACCCAAGTTTTTTATAAATGGAATGAAAATTAATACAATTAATGAAATGAAGGTATAATTTTGAAATGGTTTTGAAATGGGTTTTCAATGCATCTGATTGAATTGTGAAAAAAAAACTAAGGTTACATTGGGTACATGGGTAAAAGGTTTACCTTGAGGTCATCATCCTAATTTTTGGAATATAATGGGGATTTTACTTGGGAATTGCTTCTATTTCCTAGGAACATTATTATATGGGACTTTTATTGATATGTTGGGTGGGTTTACTCATTGAGAATTCCTCTACTTACTAAGAATGTGTTGTAGGATTCATATTAAAAAATTGACTGATTATGGTATGTGTAGTCTTCTAGTATGGCCAATAGTGATATTTAGTGCCAATACAGTTTCTAATATTTTATATTTCATGGATTATTTTATTTATCCCTGATATGCATGTTTCTGATGGAGTAAAAATATTTGGAAAGTATTATTTGAAATTGAATTACCTAAATTTTTTTAGAACTGTGTAACAAGGTTAATTTGTTTAATGATTTCTATAGAATTTATTTACTTATTATCATCATATTTGTTATTTTGAAATACAATACATGAATTATTATATAGATACTTGTTATAGAACACCTTGTTTGGATCATACTGATCCAGTTAGCTCACACCTAACACAACTCTTTGATGTTGTATAGACTTTTGTATATCTTCCAATGTAGTGAAAGGAAATGCACCATAGTGTGGAAGTGAGGGTTCATATCCACTGGGTTGGGTAACCAATCGTGAGATGGTGTGATTTCATCCACGACATAATATGTAGTAGCAATTTAAATTTGGTCATTTCCCATTGGGGTTTTCCATTAGAGTTCCAATTACTTTTATAATTTTTTTATTTCATATTTACTCTCACTATTATGGAAAATAAAAATTATCCTTCCACTGTCTATTTATTTTATGTGTGTGTATATATATTCCATGTTTTTTTATAATTTGGAAAAAATCATTCCCCATGGTTTTTTGATTGATGATCAGGTTCATGTCATTTTCTAGGGGTGGTCAGGAATTCCCTTCTGGTATGTGACAAATCGGGTCGGGTTCTTGTTATGAGGGTAACCCGAGTCGACTCATTACACATATATTGTACTAAAATTGGATTTAAATGACTGTAAACCAAAATCCATAATAATGGTGTAAAAATTTATGAAATTAATCCTTTTGCATTATGATATATGGGGAACACTTATGAAAGTCCATGAAATGAATTTCATTTGTCGGTGTAGAATTATATAGCCCATAAATGGATTGATAAAATATTTTAACACATGATATGTCATGAATTGTTAACAAGAAGTTATTTTAAGAGAAATGTGCTCTATTTTCTTGGGGGATTGCCATGAATTATGTTAATGATTCCTTATATAATTATTCCATTCATTCATATGTTTCCTTTATAGTATCATGTTATATTATGCCTCATTGACCATGATTATGATTCTCTCCAATGTTAAATTATCTATATATGAAACCTATCTCCAATGTAATATATTATGCAATGCTATTTTTTATTTCATTATTGGTCTTTATTGATCACTCGTTCTCATGTACTTCCCCATGTTATCCAGTGAATATTTAGTGTATCCAATAAATATAAGGGCATGCTTTAATGTTTTTGAATAATGATTTTGTAACCATGTTCCGTCTTAATGTTCCATGTATTAAATTTCCCAAATATATTAGGGATAATGATCTCTTGGGGTTGTATTAAGTGTATATTTAGGTAAAAAAATAATGATTTAAAATGTAACAAATAATTTATTTTCATAGTTTTTATTAGATGATAATTTATTTTTTTGTGGATTTGGATTAGAAAAATATATTAAAATACATCGGGATAAGACTAACAATAATAAAACCCTCTGAATTTTGATAAATAATAGAGTATATGGTATTAAGAAAATATATCCCTATCTGGAGAATACATTCTCATGTGACTCTTGGAGTTTTGTACCTTGGGGATATAACCTTGAAGAGGACACATTAAGTAGGAATTTATAATCACCTGATGAAAAACAATGATCCTTTTCGAAAACCTAGATTGAAACTCATCATGTATATTCATTTATAAATTAAATTATTCTTTAAAACAAATAATTAGGTGAAACAAATTCAAATAAACCCTTTTTATGTAAATAATTAATGGATTTGTTAAATTAAACCCAATAATTCAAAGGTCAATGAATGTTTGAGCCATAAATTTTATGTTCCTAATTTTTGATTTATATCCTTACTATCTTAACAAATATCAATACCTATTTCGATATTATTTTATTCATTTTTTCTTAATAGGTGAACAAATTCGAAAACCAATGTGATGGGAATGTGATTCCTTCAAAAATGAGATTACTAACTCAATGGGGGAATGTTTTGGGAACAACTATACAACACTTTTGTAACCTACACAGATATTGAATAAAATGTTGAATCATGGGGCACTTATGTTTCCCCCAATTAAATATCATGTTCTAAACAAGAACATTATAGCTTTGAGAATGAAAATGTTGTGTATGGATTTTATAACATAAACGGTGAAGCTGATCATTTGTGGATGTTGGTAAAAGATATGAATATCGAGGAGGAAGTCGATGTGATACCTTAGAACGAATTCTATAAAATTTATTTAAATAAATATTTTATTCAAAACATATATCTTAAAATTAAGGTGGATTTCAATATCCTATGAATTTTTTTTTGAGGAATCCATTATAGTGTATAAGGAAAATTTCACAAGATTTGCATGCTATGCCTCGTGAATTTCCATTAATCGCTGTTGTAATGTTCAAAACATATATAGTGTAAAAAAGAATAATCTAAGAAAATATTTTTCTATTCATGAATTTGAATGATATATGGAATTTTCATAATGTACCCTCAATGTAGAAATATAATTCTTCAAATCACAATGGTCTCATGGGATTGGAGAAAAAAGTAACGAATATATTTAAATTTTGGATGTGAAATTGTCAATTGTCATGGGGGTAAAATTTCCATTAAAAACATATCATAAAATATAGAATAATACTTCTATAATTATATAGAAGGTTAAAATGAAATTATTTTAGAGTGGGAATGAAGGTAACTATAATATATATTGTCAATTGGGGAAACCCACTAATGTGATAGAAGAAAGGAATGCTATAATAAATCTTTTTCATATTTTCAAAAGTTTCAACAGTAATGAATATAGTAACTATGGGAATTAATACCCTAAGATAACATTTTTACTGATAACTGATGAAAATAACCTTAAATTCCTTGACATTAAGGGAGAGTGTATACTACCACAACAATTAATGAGGACATTAACACTGATGTGTTGAATGTTAAGATGGTTATTTATTAAATTATATCTAATTTACTATTTTATTACAGTTCTAAATATTATTTCATATAAATTTTTTTATTAGAACTATTCAAATCCCACATCAAAACCTGGAAGTCGAGTTATTTTTTAAGATGGAAATTGTTCATTTGTTTCATTACCCACATATAACTCATCGACTTTCAAAACATTTGATCTTATTTTCAATGAAAATATATTCATACATCTCTTATATTTATTCAATTATCATCTAAGAAATGATGGTAGTTTTTTATATATATCTAACCTAAAATTATTAGGGAAGGAAATCACCTTCTGTATCTCAAATCACCATCCAATTCTATAAAATTGAATGAAGGAGGTTGATTATTCTATGAAAAAATATATATATTCAATGGATATTGTTTCATTATGACCAAGAATACATAGATCAAATTATTTAGACTAAACATATGCCAATCGATAGTAAAATTACCATTGTAATGGAATTCATTGATGTGTTACCAAAATAATTTACATATCATCCCCCTAGAATTGATTCCTATTTATCAATTAAGATAATACCTAGATCATTTCCACTATCAAATACTCTATATATAATGTTAGAGGTTGAACCATACGAACGGAAGAGAAAATTGAAATAGATAATATATACAAGGATTATATACCTAGGGGCATCACTATGGTATGAACATGTAAATTTCATTAGGAATAATGTGGGTTTAATGGTCCTTTTCATTGTTTATCATGAACTCTACATGATCATGGTAAAGAAAAATATCACATTCCATATATTGATGATAGTTCCTATCCACTTCCCAAAGCCAAGTACATCTATAAGGATGGTCTTCAGTTGGGATATTATCATGTAATGGTGAAGAAGGATGATATACACAAGTCTTGTTTTCAAACAAGGTATACTAAATATGATTTCATAGTGAATCCAATTGGACTCACAAATAATCCCTCAATATTCATTGACATAATGAATTCAATATTTATGGATTACCTCTAAATCATTTTGGTAGACTATATTTATGTTATTATTATATACTCTAAAATCAATACGGAACATGAGATGAATTTGAATAATACACTAAGAACTTAATTAAGGAATATTTATTTATGAATTATAGTAAATCAGAGTTATGGTTAGATTTAGTAATTATTTTTGTGATTTTTATCACTAGTAAAATGATAATAACTAATCATTAAAATCTAGTGGTAATCCAAGGATAACTCATAAGATAATTTTTTATGGAAATCCATAGTTTACTTCGATTATATGTGATATTTTTTCTATTTTTGAGAAAAATATCATTATTTTTAATCCCACTAATAAATATTGTATGGATGAGATCCATGTTTTAATAGATAGATAAATGAAATGAATGAATTACAGAGCTGACGAACAAGATAATCATTATTCCTATGATCACCTTACCAATAATTAGTGGATAATTTGGGATCTACAATAATGAATAAAAATGTGGTCATGTTTTTACCGAGAAATATGAGAATGTAATAGATTAGGTCCCCCACAAAATTATGATATCTGAGTTGATCTAACCAAAACATGATCCTTAATTGGTATACACGATCTTCTTAATAAACTCATGGTGGTACTCTCTGTATAAATAATAGATTCATATATATATTTATACAGATGAAAATATCATTAATTATATATTTACACATAAGAATCATAATATTTTTGAATTGAGGTGGTTTAATATGAGATAGTTTTATTATATATTAATCCATTCAAATCTTGGGATGGAACAAAATTAAAAAAGTTATATATGTATAAAGGATCCCACAAATTATTATTTTTTGAAGATTCAAAAGGATTGAATAATCATGGAAATGAAAAATATCAATATGGGAATAATAATAGGATAATTATCATACCATCCACTAATAATTACTAAACAAACTATTCTATATAGAATTAATGAGGCCCAAACAGATGAGGGGTTTCTTGTGAAGAAGGTAGGGAAATGTTTTAGTTAAAATTTTATGAATATTGAGTTATAATATTATTAACCAATATGTGTGTCTGAGAAAAAAATAGAAAATGAAACATATCAATTATGAGGATAGATAATCCTTCTACATTCATTCATTAAACCCTAAAATATATGGGGATGTAAATTAAAACATTTGTATGGAAAACATGAAGAGGGAGATGGAAAAATTTTATATATAGATGCTCAGTGTGAAAAATTCATCGTGGAATGACATAAGTATAAGGGTATGATGAAACCATTTACATATAATTATGTAAATGGGAAACCATAACCATGGATTATTTCATTGGAATACCAAGTAATTATAATTGAAACAATTCCATTTGATGGGTTGAATATCACCTTACAATGTCTCCCACATTAATTCTTATCATGGAATGTTTCACTACTTTCTAACTCTACCAGAAATAAATTCGGGATGTTTGAAGGCTATATGGATTGAAAATCTCAATTATATATGATGGAGATATATTGGTATCCTTTAGGTTTTAAGGAACCCTTTAGTTGGGATGGGATAAAAACAGATCATTTCACTAGTTATCACACCCATATGGATAGTTGGACTAAATGGACCATTAATACAGTAGAGGAAATTATGAGATCATTTTTAATGTACTTATATGATGATGGGGACTGTTAAATCCCCAAATAGAGTTATCATATAACAAATTTTTCTATTATTGAATTTAAATGGAACCTTATGAGGCCCGGTATGGGATAAGATTTTAAACTATATCCTGCATGGATGAATGGGGAGAGAAGAAGTTCAATGGACGTGGTTTTTTCAATAAAATTATAGATAATGTTCAAACAAATCAAAATCTTATGAAATTAAGAAAATATTTACATAAAATATACGAATACAGTTATTGGAGAAACTGGTAGTTTTAGGTAAGATATAATGTTTTCATTATTATATTCTCATATAATAATTTTAATTTAATTGAGATGAATAGAAATATTACTACAATAAAAATTGAAAACTTTGAGTCTATTTATCATATCATATTATTTACTGATCAAATAAAACCTCCTCCAAACCCATATAAGGAATGTTATTTGCTTCATGTATCCCTCTTGGGAATGTACATTCCAGTCCTATCACATGTACTCAATCAAGAGGTGGTATCATTAGAGAATGGTAATTCATATGAGGAATATATGGTGATAATATTACATCGTAAAGAAAATTTTTGTTAAAAAAATAAGACCACATATTTTTGGAAGTGACAAGAGAACCAAAAGACGACACAATATAAAAATTACCAAATACTTTTTAGTGTATGATGTGAAAATTTTGAGAATTTATTTTTAGAAGTGGTATAATGTAATGATCAAAACTTTTTATAAAAGATATTATAAATCCAAAGTGAATATATTACTTATTAATTAATGAAGTTACAGAAAATAGATAAACTATACATGTGATTTTAGAAAATTATTCGATGGGTCACATAAAAATGACTCTTAAGAATCATAATCCATGATAAAATATCAATTGTACATTGAGTATTAATATTAGTATATTCTGGATGATAATGAATTACAATTGACAAGGAAAATTGATGTTAAGGTCTCGTCATGTAGGAGAATACAATATGACTCACATTTAGTGATGTTTCCATAGGAGGTGGAATCATTGGGATTTTCCATTGACCAATCCTGATCCATGATTCTATAAAAAACACATATGTGAAACCATCTATGAGAGAAGTCCCTGCACATCAAGAGGGTGGGAAAAACCATGTCAAAAGATCCACCATAAGAAACTATCACTGTTTACCACTATACATATTGGAAATTCAATTTTATAATAAAGGGATATGTATATAGACCCAAAAATTATAAATTTAAATATTTTATTCTCAATAAAATATTTTTATTTCTATCCATTTTAAATATTAATTTTTAAATTATTAAATAACTATTTCAATAAATATTCTTTTTTATAGGAATAAACAAAAATAATACTTTTGTGAAGTAAGTAGTTTCAAACTGTATGTTATTGGCTTAGTGGAAGCGTGTAATGGATTTTTCATGACAATGATTACTTTCATGTTATTTGATCAATACAATATCTAGAGAAATATAAATTTTGTTTTCAATGGAATTCAATCAAAGAATAATGTTAACCTATATCACACCAATGTCATAGAGAGGATCATAACATGATATTTGAAATTAATTAAATTAAAAATTATTAACACGATGGAATTTGATCTTCATTGATTGATCTGGTGACAAATATACAACACACTGTTATTATGTAGTGGGATTCAAGTGTGGATTCTCTATAGCAGTGATCCATATGTGTTCCATGAATCTCCAGATGTTGTCAAAAAGAATCTCTTGGTGCTAGCTTGGTAGATACATGTGCTTGAGTCATCGTCCTTTTATTGTTATGTGTATAGATTCCAGTGATTTATCCTTAATCTGATAGAGGATGATTTCCCTCTATTCATGGGAGCATTCTTGGAGAAGAGTGATCTCAATGGATTGAGAATATTCACAAAATCTGTTATTCATATCCCAAAACAAAAGAAATGTATTATTGAGAATATAATTTAATTGTGTTTATCTATCACTAGGGATAAAATTAAATATTTTAACAAGATTCATTTATTATTTATATAATCCTAGAAAAATTCCATTTAAAATAATAATAATAATAGTAATATTTATCAACTAGGGAGAAAATGTGTATTAAATTAAATATTATTAAATAAAATAATATATTATATTATAATTTTTTATTAGACCACTGAACTCGATCCACCATTACCCATTAATTATTATTGAACATTGAATAATGAAATATTATTTTTTGAATAAATTTCAGTTCATTATTCTCTAATATATAATTAAAAATTATATTAGCTAAATATTAAATATATATTTATTAAATATTTCACTCCCATTATATTATATAAAATAACTTGTAAAAAATTATATGTGATCTATAATACATGATTAATAATAAAACCACAGCCAGGAATAACATTTATTCAACATGTTAAATAAAAAATATTAATATATTATTTAACTAAGATTACAGATACACAAATTTTTTGACCCACTAAGCCACATTCTTAGTTGAATCAGGAGAATCAACCTAATGTACAATGTATGAATCTAGGAACATGCCAAAGCACCCGTAGAGAATGATTTTAATTCCATAACCAAATGATACATCATTCGAATTATTATGCTGTAATAAAATCATTTTACCAGGATATCTATAATGAATAAGGTTGTATGGAGGGGCTATTAACCCTAGTGACCGATGTTTTTTTGTTGATTTCCTAGAAAAGAATTTTACTTATCGAACACCATGTCCATGGATTCATTTAGGCTAGATCATTTACATCAATGGGCCAGAGATTCGAATACCCATTAAAACATAAGGGAAAAATTCATTTTCACATTATTTGTTAATGAAATATTACTTGTTACAGACCTGACATATCCTATCTCACAATGAACATATGTCTTCATGGTTTTTTTCCATGAACCAATGTATATTCCTAAAAATATTCAGAAATAATATTATTACTATCTAAGGACAAATAATTTTTTTCCCCAATATTGGAATATCTAAGGACATAAAGAAATGCGTATTTACTAAGGGTGGGATTCATTCCCATGATATCCTACCAAATATTACGAAGTGCATACACCATCAGAAGGCTCCTCAATGTCCTATGAGGCTCCACCCATGATATTACATATCATTAATATCAATAAAATTATATCATCCACTTATAAAAATATATTAAAAAATAGTTTAATAGCACTTTCTGGTTCGCATCATATCAGGGAACTACTATGATCTTTTAGTGTGACATCTACTCTTAGTACATTATTACATGATATGTAAGAAAAAATATCAATCATGATATGAGAAGTATTTTATTAATTTTTAAAACCATGAATACATGTTATAATAAAGTATATATAATTCTGTTCTAGGTAACCAACACCAAAATAATCTAACCGACACTAGAGCCCAAAACTAATAACCTTTTGTCTTATAGCTCTCACATGATAGTCATGCTTCTGGTGAGATGTTCATTTAGTCAAGGTGTCTACTAAATTCTCTTATGGGGTACAATTCTCACTAAAAATTCATCCCATATAATAAAAAATCATCAAGAGGTGATACTTTCAGAGTAAATTTTTTTCTATTGCAGTGACCTTGCCTCTTTTTAAAGATCCAACATTGAACTATTATCATAGTAAAATATGAAAGGGTATTTAATTTTTTTTACCACATCATACTCCAAGTCAATGTTTTGAATAAAAATGGATTTATTGGCTATGTAAAAAGATAAAATATACATGGAATCTACTATAGAATCAGCTTGAACTAGCTGCTTTGAACTCGTACAGCCCTCACCTCCTCTATTGATATAGAAAACATATGATAATTAAAGTATAAAATCAGTATGATATTTATAAAAAATTACATTAGTATATCATTTGATGACAAGATACTCATCTCCTCCAAACCCTAGGTTTATATCCTTAATTATTATCAGATTCATAAGGATATCTATAATATTAGTCCAATTCGATTGTCAGAGATAATATCGATATCTACCTAACATTCTCGAAACTTATGCAACATAAATAATACTAAAAAATGTCATAAATTATTTATCCTATCACTAATACAAATGGTATGTTACTCATTTAATCTTTATTTTGTTGTGTATAAGAGAAATTTTCTTAGAAATATGTGAACCATGCGATAAGAGAACCAATGACCTCTTGAATTTTTCCATAATGAATATCTTTAGTATATATTAAACATATTTAAATTGAAAATTTCCAATTAAACATTAATATCAATCACTAATGATCTTGATTAGTAAAGTCATATCTCTTATAGCTAAGACATTCATGGAGAATTTTTTTTAACCAATCCATAACAAACTATAAATCAGTTTTGTTGTTTCAAATAATTAATATTTCATTAATATATATAATTAGGATAATGTATGCATTCCCATTAAACCTCTTGAAACCAGTTGACTCACATTCATTCATAAAAAAAAAATCATTTTATAGCTAGATTGGATCGAATGTATCACGACCATGATTCTTGCTTCAATATATAAGTTGATCACAACAAATTTCAATAGTTTTTTGAATCACATAGAGTCCTAATGAATTTTGGTTTTGTCATATAGATATCTTCCTAAAGGATCCCATTAAGGATAGTAGCTTTGACATCCATATGCAAAATATCATATTCATTGTAAGCTTCTATAGCAAGTATAATTCTAATGGATTTATAAATGTAAACTAGTGGAAAGGATTAATCATATTTTATTCCTTGAATCTATATAAACCTTTTATCCAGAAGACATTTTTTATAGGTATTTATTTTAACATTTATGTTCAATTTAATCTTGAATACACATTTCTGATCCAATGGTATTTAAAACAACTCATGCATCGACTAAAACCCCAATATAGTTTTGATACATCGAATCAATTTTGAAATTCATCACTTATTTCCATCTTAGTGCTTATGATCTATCTAATGAATTATTATAGAATTGATGTTAATCATTTGTTACTAATAATTATTAACCATCCTTGGTGAATATAAAAACATATCACTGATGTTATCTTGCCTCTATTATGTTGCTACATAGTAATTTTGTTTCAGAAACTACATACTTCATGGGGACCATTAGAACATGTTCCTTCCTTATCTCTTCTATATCATTAGAATCTACCTCATAGAAGTAAATATTTATCAAACCCTAATTTTTTAGTATGTTCTCCCTCTCATAAAAATTAAATTTCTAGAAAATTAATTTTTTTCTGTTGGCGTTGTATAGGTAGTATCCATTTGTTTATTTAATATACGCTATAATGATACACATTGAACCCTCTGGTGATATTTTGTTTCTTAATAAGGCCTTAATAAACTCTTATCAAACCCATATAGGTGGTTACAAAAAAATACATTTCTTTCCACTTAATAATTCTAATGGAATTCCATTTTTCCCTTTAGTTGGAAGTCAGTTTAATGTGATTCCTACAAATCGTAATGAATTTCCCAAAAATTATAATATAAGATCATCATGACTCAACATTGACATTACCATGTTTAAAAAGGTATGGTTTTCTATGTCACTAAGACCCCTCCACATGGAGTCTATGTTGATGTTAGTTGAGAGAGAATCCAAACTCCCATAAAAAGTCGTTGAACTCTATGATGAAATATACATCACCTTGATTTGATCGATGCTTTTTTATCTTCATAACATGGTGATTCAATAATTCATTCTTGAATTCACTGATTTTCTCAATGGAATCATACATATTCCCCCTTATGTATAAACAACCATATCTACTAACATCACCAGTAAACGTTATGATGTATTAATTGCACCTCTAAATTCTACTTGAAATGGTGCACAAACATTAGTGTGTACCTATCCTAGAAGCTTTGTGGTTCTTTCACCATGTCTTGATAATGGCGGTTAGGTTTTTTTCCAATGTAATTTAAAAATACATATTTCATATATTTTTAGATTATATGAGGATAATTAATAATATAGAAAGATATTTAACAAATTATTCTCATTTACATGACGATGACGGTGATGCTAAAGCTGTTGTTATATGAGTCGTTAGAACATGAGTCATTATAAATTTATAATACATAGTTTTCATTATTTAATACATAAATACCATTCTTTAAATGAGTCATAAAATATAATTTGGTTTCCTTATTAAAAAAACAACTTTTGTTTCCGAAATTGAAAATAAACCCATCTATGTATATAAAAATGATTTATAAATTTTTTTAATTGTAATAGTAGGTACCTAGTAACAATATCTCAAATCCAAAATAATTCTCATTGGTAATAAAATGTGGTAGTCACTAATTTCCAAAGCATTCTTCCTTTCTCCATTAGTGTCTCTCATATCCACCTCTCCCTTATAAATCTTTTAGAATCTATGTGGTTTATACATTGTGATAGAGATGTGATCCCCACAATCTATCTATATTTTCAAATGTATAGATATTTCATGATTTCACTCAATAATGAATGATCTATTAAAATCCACTTACTTATGGGTGAAAATAAAATTCCAATGTCCAAGCTTTCCACATGAAAAACATAATGCCTCATTTTCCTAGACCTACTTCTACATATTTTTATTATTTGAATAATGAAGATTAAATGATTTTGACTATTTATAAGTCTTGGTACCCTTTTCATTCCTCTTACTTTTATTATTCACTATAATTATTATGGGTTTATCACACCCCATTTCTTTATCAATATAGAGAATCAATGTAAGATGTTCAAAAAAACCATCTAATTTTTTGTCACATTGTAATTAAAAATAAATATATGTATGGTCTTGAGTAGATTTAAAATTATGAAATATACATTAAACTAATATGATAATTTAATACCTAAGTTGTATAGGTGTTCAATATAGACTATATGCTTTTCAACATGAGGCTCGGTAGGTATAGAAACTCCAAGATTAGTTATAAACAAATTAATGGAAATATCTTACCTCTCTTTTCTCACATGCTCTTGATAGAGATCAAAAAGGTGTGATATCGTTCCATATGAATCCATATACTCATGCTGCCTCTAGATTTCCTTGGACATGGATAATAGAATGTAACATTGAACCTATATGGAATAGTTCAAATGATTATTGTAGATTTTTATCTCTTCATCACTTGGCTCACTTTTATGTGACTTAGGTTTAGGTTCTTCTAGAACATAAAATTTACAATCAATGGGAATGATGGACTGTAAGAGCTTTTTCCACACTTGTAAATTTGTGTTGGTGATAAGGTTATACTTCTGAGGTATTGATCACAATGAAATGTTTGATGTAATTTTATTCTCGTTTCTAAAAACTCGATTTTAAATGGTTTTAGTAAATTATATTTTAAATTAAGACAACTAAATAAATCATATATTTCTTAACCTCCAACAATTTTATTGATACCCAATATACCACAATATTGGATTCAGAATAACATGATTCTTAGATATTCATGTATAATGGATCTATATTCCCCTTCTGATAACCCATACAGTGATTGGTCATGAAACTTTAATAGTTTAATGTAGGAATTCAAAATTCCAACTAAATTAACTCATGGTTCCTTGATCTATTGTGTGCACTACCCAATCCCTAAATCCTTAAATTTGATTTCCTCAACTGATTTTTCATAGTTACACCAAGACCTCCTTCAGTATTCAATCCTTGATGTGAGAAAAATTATGTCAAACCAAAAATTCATGTCATAATTCACTGATAAATGAAACTAAAAAACATTGGTTTGTGAAGAACTTTTAACTATGGTTGGATTTTATGTAATGTAAGTAGTGGTTAAGACAACATAATATATATAATTGTGTGATTTTATTCGATAATTCATAATTTTACAATTATTATATTTATTACATTATGGGTAATATTAAGTGGATTTACACTTGTGATTAACCATGTTAAGTTACTATTTACAAATAAGCAAATTTATTTTAGATATATCTTCCATGTCCAATAATTTCACAAAATTATATTTTCAAAAAAATACTTCCATAATAAAATAACAATGAATCTTGATAGAAAAATAATAATATCATAGAATAATAATTATATTATACTAATGGTTAGATTATATAGTAGTTGATAAAATAACTAATGACCATGGGGAAAACACCTTGATCCAATTAAAGATCTTGTTAGAGCCTTCAACCTGTACCCAAATGAATCTCTTTTGGATTGGTTTTTCCTCGACTCCAATCATGAACTGAATCAACTAGATAGTGAGCTTCATCCATTACATATGATTTTACTCACAAACATGTGAGGGAAATGTGTTTACCTAAAATAAATGATCAAAACATAGTCCCTTTCATATTATAAGGAGAGAAAGAACATATGCCAAAAAATTAATTTAATAATAAATAAAAATAAAGAGATCACAAACCAAGATCTAGTCTCAGTCTAGTTCCAGTAATTCATATAATGAATTATGAATTTAATAAAACAAGTATTTAATTCTTAAAAGTTCTTATTTATGTTAATTCATGCATAAATCAATTTATTATTATATTTAATTAATTAGTTTTTTGACTTAATTATTATCTGAATTTTCTTGAGATTTTCATGCATTATAATTTTAAACAAATTAATTAGATTTATTTAAATTTAACCGTGTACATTCATGTACCTTGGATGAAACATATTGAATAATCGTTTGAATCTACCAAACATTTATTATACTCATGTTTTTTTTTAATTTTTTGGATATATGTAATATATGAATTATCATGTGCATTCATCAACTATAAAATTATATGAATTACCATTTTTTTAGTCACATGTTATCATTAAACTCACCACAAGTAACAACTATAATATGAATCATACACAATATATAAGTCTGAACATTAAACAGATATTAATTAAACATATATATATTAAAACAAATCCCATGGTCTATCCTATCACCTTAATGAACACACACAAGTACAAGTATCAGGGTTTACATATTATAATATATAAATTTAAATTTGTGTAGTTTTTTATACGTACAAGTTGTGTAAATTGAGATATTCGGCATGTACATATCACACTGTCTACCTGAAGAACATTCCTAGGGCCATGACATGAAATTTGTTCCATATCAAATGAAGTACACAATGTGTATAAAGGAATAAATGGTGTATTAACTGAGAGTTATAATTTCACTAGTTAGGTAGGTCATGTATGAAACATGTGGACCTTATGTGAAAAAAATGGGACAACATACCATGTACATGTGCAACAAGGTATTTACTCTAGCTGGCCATACCCCACATAGGTTTGGTCAACACATGGTGTAATAATTAACTATACCACGTGTAATCATGGAACTATGTTTGATTAATTCCTAAATAAACACCTCGTTCACTGAACATAAGTAAATGGTGTGTAACTCCAGTCACAAGGTGTGTTCATCTGTGTAATCTATGGAGAAACCTTAAAACTTCCAGATGAGTTGTTGAATTTTTTTTTTCATAAAATTAATTTTCTCTATCAGATCTACATGAAATGATGGAGGAAGATGAATATATCACAATTCAGATTAAAATAATGATTACACATGAATTGAAAAGGTGAATACAAAATAAGTAAATCATCATTGATTTTAAATAATAATATTTATTTATTTCAGCCTTATGATTCCACTTTCAGGTTCTGATCATAGAAAAATCATGTGATGGGTCTTTACGATCATTTCATTTTGTCATCTTTAATGATTAACTTGGGATCAACATGATGATAAACATTATGTTCAACAAAATTGGATCAAATAAAAAAACAAATTGAATCACATCATAATCAAAGAGAGAGAGAGAGAGTATAATCACAAATTATTTCTAATTATTTTAATTAAACAAGAACTACCTTGTCGGTATTTTATCTTCATTGATGGATTTGGTAACATATCTGCAATACATCACTGTTTCAGTATAATAATCTAGATCAGATTTCATCTAGTAGTGAGCCAAACATGTTCTATGAATATCTGGACATCATTGAAATTATCCTTGGGTACTAATACAAATGATCATTTCTATTGCATAATCTTCTATTGATAAGTTTGAGAATTTCTTCCTAATTGTTCTCCATGAATTGGTGGAGGAATAGTTATCTCCAATCTTGGGAAATCTCTTAGAGAAGAGATATCTGAAGGGATTGAGAGAATTCTCCAACTCTGTTGTGCACAACAAAAAAATTGAATTGTTCTAGTGAGAAAATTATATAATTGGGTTTATATATTGGTAGGGTAAACAAAAAGTATTTCATAAGTTCCCTTTATAACATTATAAACTCCTATAGACACCTTTGAAAATTAAAATATTATTATTATTTATTGACATACTCTTAACTTTAGAGTTAAATTAAATATTATTTAATCAAATAATATTCAATATTATTATTTCTCCCCAGAAAATTAATCATGGTCCACCATTCCTCCATAATATTTATCGAGCCATGATTTATGACGATTTATTTATTAAATAAATTCCAATTAATTATTCTCAAATAAATAAATGTATATTATATTTAAAAAAATATGTATTTATTAAATTTTCCACAAACAATATATTCTCTCAAATAATGATCAAGGGAAAACATACGATCAAGAATACATGAATAAGCGTTATACCACATTCAAGAATCATATTTATTCAAAATATTAAATACTAAATAAATATATACCTTTTAACAGAGATTCTGGATACACATATTGTGTGAACCTGTAGGCCTCTTTCTCAGTGGCATTAGTCGAATCCACCTAATGTAAAATGACAGCATCTAGTGAGATGTTGAGGAACCCATAAAGATAGATGTTAATATTGCAACAATATGATGCCTCAAATGAATTCATACTATTTAATATAATCTATTTATCAAGATATCTATAATCAACCAGGTTTCATGTCGGTGTCATCAAAAAATGTGGTTGACGTCTTTTTTTATTGATTTCCCATAAAATTGTATTTCTTAATGAAAACCAATATCATGTATTTTTTTAGGCTATATGATTTATATCAATGGTCCTAAGAGAACAACTTGCATTAAATCATAAGGAAATGTGTTTTCCTAGCATTAGTGTAATGTTACTCATGTCACACCCAACGTACGATACCGGTCCACAATTATATATCGTCGTGGTTTTCATCAATAAATAAAAGTATGTGACTCATAATATTCATTAAAAATAATCATAAAGTCTAATGATAAATACACACAATCATATATAAGACTATCAAGTGTCATATAGAAATGTGTATTTCATACTAATGGGATTTGTTCTCTTAATATCTTACTAAATATTATAAAGGGTGTGCACTATGAAATGGTGCTTCAAATTCTTATATGTCTCTACCCCTTATAGAATGTATAATTTATGTCCCTCAAATGATATCATCTATATATAAAACATATATACCTGAAAAGTGTTGTAGAACACATGGATTCTCATCATAGCAGGGAACTGATATGACCTTTTAGTTTGAAACAACTCTTAGAATATTATCATATATTATGTAATGTAGAGTAATAATCAGGATGTTATTAGTAGTTTATTAATATTCAAAACAATATATACATGTTATCGTAATGTATACTTACGGTGGTACTAGGGAACCAACTCCAATAAAAATACGGAATTTTTTTATGAAATCATGAATAATGGAAATAAATTATTTTTTATTGATTTTTTTTAAAATAAATTTTATAAATATAATTGATAATATAATATGAAGATTTCAATGGTAATATTTATATGGGTCCATAAAATTATACTATAAAAAACATGAATTCATAAATAAATGGTTATTTTTTATTTAAAAACAAAATCTCATATTTATTGAATTATGTTGAATAAAATAAATATTAATTTTGAAATCGGTGGAACAAAACTTTTTAATGATAAATTTATGAGAATGTTATGATATATTCATATTTTTTAGTTAAAAAAACTATATTATAACTATGTGGTATGTTTAATTACATAATATGATTCAAAAAGTGTTGAAATAAATACTGTAATGAGTAATCATGACTAAATTTATTTTCCCCTTTAAAATAATGTGTTTTTAATTTTTTCTGATTAATTTTAGAATGACCTAATGAATCATTGAAAATCTATATTATATTCAAGGATTTTCAAATCAATTATATATATACATGACATACAACCACATCAAATAAAAAAATAATGTTATTTTATTATATCTTATAGATGTAAATGTATAAATATTTCTCCTCTTTTTATAAACCAGGGAAAAACCAATGGAGGGTATATGTTTTTTATTACATTATCATTTATGTTTTAAATCCTAGGTTTGAAAATTAATAAATATTTCCCCGCTATTTTAGTATTAAATCCCACCTAACCTCCAAATCCATTACACTAAAAAAAATTGTAGAAAAATTTTACTCCACCCTTACCTATCTCGAGACATACATTGTTCCCCATGATCTTAAGATACTCCTTACATAAAATTAAATGATCCAACTCAAGGTATGTGTTCCACCATATATCTTAATTTTTAAAGATCCATATTATTTTAATTATTTTTTATTTCCAATTGTTCATGTTGGGATATTTTATTACACATCCCTATTAATTTCCTTATGAATTTGAAATATTGAGATGCCTATTTATATAAGATTTATCGTTTGTATAACCCATTATGTAAATCCATTATACATTGGATATTATCTTGTAAATTTCTAGGAAAAAATCTGAATTAGGAATACTAATGTCCATATCCACTGTAGGATATTCACCAACTAATAAATATCTTTTATTGGTTGCATATTCACACGTATGTAATCCAAAACACTTAATCAGGTTAAAACAGTTCATTAATTACATCCACATTGTGTATGATATATGTGGAACACATATGCATTGACATGATATGAAATTAATCAGTATAACTGTAATAATATAGTCCTCATATTCATTTTTTAATGTTTTTATCCCATATGATTCCATGTGTGGAGAATGAGAGGATATCCTAATCACACTATATTATGTCTTCTTGGTTGTTATCCATGAATTTTGTTTTTTATTTCATGTTTGTTTCGGTTTCCACATTAAATTGTTACATTTATGTCATCATTTTATATGATCCCTCATTATTAAGGATTATGACTTTAATCATTATTTTTTAGCTTGATATTATTATAGGATCACATATAAATAATTTAAAAACTAATTTTTTTTTGTTTATTCCTTTACTAGTCGCCATTTATTAATAATTTATTATTTACATCACTATGTTATCTAATTTAGTTTCAGAATATCCATGAAATATAAGGTAATGACTCATCATTTTATAAAGATGATGTTATATAAATGTATCTAGAAAATTTTAAATACTAATAAAATTAATGACACTAGGAATCATGATATTATGGAGTTTTTCTAACTGTTTCATTCTAAAAAATAATGATTCACTTTGTAATAAAATATGGGTCTCTATAAGTAATGATAAGTTATATATTTGACATCCTAGAGAAACTGGAGTTTATGAAGGTGAATACGCAACATTCTTCCTCGAGATTCCAATCCATAAGTGGTGGGATTACATGGGTTAGGCATGTTGATATGTGGCCTTAGAGTGTAATTGATTCAATGAATTTTCAATCAATAATTTATCGTAGATTCACTAATGACTATGAATTATTTTTAGTTCAAATATTCAAAGTATGTAGATATTTTAGTCGTAGTGCACAGTAACGTTGTCTGGATATGGTTTAAATTTCTTCAGATGTGGTTCAGAATGATTATTTAGAGACTAAAAATTATACAAAAAAAATCATTGTAATATATAACAATGGTCATTGACGTTGATGAGATATTCAATAGAGATATGATGATAAAAATGGTCATTGTAGAAAAAAATTTATTTTTTTGAACCTCTCATCCACCAAATAGATGTTATGATTGAATTTAGGGGGAAAAGATGAGATGAAATGGTATTTAAAATGGTAGTGGAGGTGGTTACCCCTGATATTCATCTTTTTCAATATTATTAGTGGCAAATAGTGTTCTTTATACCAGCTTGCTCTATAAAAAAGATGGGTAGAATATGAATTCTTGTATTGGATATGAGTGAATTTGAATCAAATTTAGAATATATTTTCATCTACAAGGGGTAAGTTCTGATATTTCTATTCTACAATATTCAAAGGTATTTTCAGCTCCAAAGGCGTGTTCGACAAATTCATAAGCATAAAAGACCATAGGGATTGTTCCACATGTTTCAATAGTTATGAACCTTCATGTAGTGGATGAGTTTGTGATAGATGTTAATGTGGGACTACAAATAGTCGGAGGTTCAATTTTTATTTTATTATATATAAAATAATATCTATTTCATACATGTTCAAAAAATTCATTTTTATCTGGTTATATTATTGATGATTTGAATCTTCTGCTAAAGCACAATTATTTTTTTAACAGATTTTGATGTGCTTTTTGGAATGTGGAATGAGAATGTATTTAATTTATTATCATGCCTCCTTTAAAAACCTAATTTCAAATTAGTATTTGTGAATATGGATAATTATCTAGAGCCTTTCAATGAAATCTTTTGGATGGATTATTTAATTTACCTCCAAGATGAAATTCATAGTTACCATCAGAGTGTCTCATTTCTTATTGTCAATAGGCGATCTTGGGTGTCCCATAGAGAGTGTCCTCCAGGGTCTATATATATTGGACCTTCCTTCCTAGTGTTTAGGCGTCCGTTATCCTTCCATAAAATTGAGGATGATACAATTTTCTCTTGTTTTAATATTCATATTGTAGTTGGGGATTTACCTATAATTTTACCACATGAGTTCACCAATATATTTATAAATAATGAGGTTGAGATCAATAATGACATGAGGATAGGTAAATATCCAATATCAATACCTTCTTTTCTTAAAGAAATTCCATGATGAAGGACCTATAGTTTTTGTATGATGACTAATTTGATTAAGGCTAAATTCATTGTAGTATTTAATTAGGTTCGGCCCCATGTGTATCACAATGGTTTGATGATTCCATTTTCACTCATGTTTTAGTTTGATGAATTATTTGAATCATTATTCATTCTATTTTCTATTGATATATAGTTTTACATGAGACCTGAGTTTAATGATGATCATTACCAGAATATTTTCCTTAAAATCATGAGATGGCATCACCTATATGGAATGAAATCTATATAGAATTTATGGATACAGGAGGTGATCATCTTGGGAATGTGATTTCAAAACATAGTTTATATGTCTAGCATAAAATTTTTAATCATTTTTTCTAATTGGATATACCATGTACGGAATATTAGATATATATAATCCTAGGTCTAATAAGAAATTTTAGTCATTCATCATTGATGTATCGAAGTAATAATTTTCATTGTCATATCTTAACAATAAAGAAATGAAATTATTATGGGATTATAAATGATTGGATTCTTTCATGGATTTTAAATGAAATATAACAATGTATTATTTTTAAATTATATATAAACCTTGTATGTTATATGTTGATTTATGTTAATATTTTGGTTCTGGTATGGGTTATGTGCTTATTCAGGATGATGAAGATGTTGTGTATCAAACATTTCTTATATATCCAAAAGAAAATAATTACAACACTCATCATTTTGAGCTAACTATTGTTATGTTTGTTATTATGTGTTGGAGATAGTATCTTTTTTGGATAGGATCATGATCTTTTAGGATCATATGATATTGATAAATATAATTTATTAGAAGGATCAATACATTTGGGATAAATGATAAAAAAGAATACCTCAATATTCATGACATTGAAGTCTCTGGGACCCTATGGTAGGTGATTTCCATTATTGATGTTTTTAAAAATAAATTTAGTCATCCTCATAATGTCTCAGAATCAAAAGATTAGTGATTAATTATTGTTGTAATCAATCAGTTTCATTAGGATGTGTATGGTGATGATTTTGGTATATTTATGACTAGGGTATTCTTGTCATCATCTAAAATTCTATTTATTCTATAGGACCATAAAATGCTGATAATATCATAACAATCAGGAAAACCGAATATATTGGTGCGATCATATCCAAATTTTCTCCAAATTCAGATATAATTATTCAAATGAGGATTATGTTTTTGATACCATAATATTTTAGAAATATAGTGTTTCATGAATTTCATCATTCTTCATGATCTATTGACCCTAAAACTATGTATATGTAATATGTTATGTAGGGGTGTTTCTGTTGACTGGGTATGAAGTGAAACATCACAGTTTATGTGTCCCACCAATAAGCCAACCAACAGATAATGATAGTGTGATAGAAACATTATGGATTGGAACTACATCATATAGTGGTGGTTTTTAAATGTGAGGATGTCTATATATTATTCATCAATGGATTACCATATACTACATGAAGAATAAATTCTATTTGTGTGGATATTTATTAGTTATGAAACCAGATCGTATAATACAAATTTTGGAAACCATGAATGGTTTATGTGAAATATATTTTGATGATTCATGGGGCTCTTTGTTGCATTTTCTCTGATAGGGATGGTATATTTAATTCTAGAATTTATTGGATTCTCCAAGAGGTAATATAAATTTAGATGAGATTGATCACAACATACCATCCCGAGAAATATGGATATAAGAAGTGTGATATAATGATATTGGAGGATTTTCCATGTGTTATGTCATGGATTTTGGTTTATAATCATATATCCATACGGGTCTATATAGTTTCACATATAATAATTATTATGATTCCTAAATCAAAATATATCTCCTTGAAGAAATTCTATAATGGTGCCTATTAGGATCCATGTTATACATCATTTCTTGGTTACAAAATTTAGTTGAAAGAAATTCTATACATGACATGAATTCCTAACACTGGATTTCTCTTTGTTGACCATGTCTTGATGAGTGATTCCATGTGACTAGGTCTCTATATTCTTGGGAATCAATGGATGATATCTGTAATACCCCAAGAAATCATAGTGTGTTATTCTTCAAAATAATTCAATAACTTGCACTACATGCAACACCGAGTTCAATTGCACCATGACTTACCAAAAATACATTCAAAAGAGGTTATGAATAGTATTAACTAAATTTTAAACTTTATATAATCCTTATAATTTTAGAATCCATATTATGAGTATCTTAGACATAATACAAGAACAAATTCATTTTCAGTATTGCACTTTTATCAAATTTTAATAGTGAACACATTTTAAATACAATATTTTAAACTTTTTAACTAAATGGGGACATCAAAAATTTAAAATGAAACATCCCAAGCTTCGACGGTACGCTTTCTTTGAATAATACAGTAGCGTGTGTTGTACGCAACTTTGAGTTTTAACACACACCATAACCAATCAAACTAGCCGTTATGAATAGTAATACCTACTTTTTTGAAATTATATATATTTTATATTTTAAAATGGACTTCATTTTTGGATTAGGAATATATAATTTAGCCTAAGGTGAAATTTTGGTAATTTTCGGATAACTTTCATATTTTGATGAATAGTGAAAATTACTAAATTTTAATTAAAAACAACTTTTTTAATAAAAATAATTAATAGTGATAAATTATGAATTTGAGTGGTTTTAAAGTATATTTAGAATATATTTTTACCATTTAATATAATTTTGGTCATTTGACATAATTTTACAATTAAACCAAACATAAACAAGTGTCAATCTTTTGATAGTTATTATCTCTTAAAACACGCTTTTTGTTTTGACAGCGGGAATTAATTTTAAATTAATTTCTGCCACTTATGTGTTTTGAATTTAGAAAAATGGATTCAATATTTGGAATCAGGATGTCCAAATTGTGTAAATAGGTAACTTTTATTTTTAGACATTTTGAATAATTACTGTGGTAAATATTTTATTTACCATGGTTAAGGGTAAATCTGGTAAAGAAGGGTTAAACAATAATATTATAATAGTACTAAATTACCCTAAAACGTGTCTTATACTTATTGGTTGATACATGTTCGACCATAGTCATCTTTGGGTCTATTTTGGGACCCCATGGTTCCACCTGTAGGTGATAGGGACACTTTTTTTTAATTAAGTTAAAATGAATACAAAAATGACACAAGCATATATCTTTTAGCAAAACAATTTTTACATAGGGTTATATATGTTGGATTTTAGATTATAAATATTAATTATAAATATAAAACGATTTCCTACATAATGATATTTTATTTATAATTTTTAGACATTAAGTAATTTATTTTATTTATGACACAATGATGATGCAGTAATTACTAAAATAGTGAAAAATTAAATTAATTGATATTATAAATACCCAAATAAATATAATATGAAACTTTTAATGAATTAAACTAATTTTATAGGATAATATGATATATTATGATTGATTTAATTTACTTTTTTCGAAGTAATCAATCTGTTATGAGTTTCAAAAAAATCAACTATTGAATAGTTTCAAAATTGACATGAAAGAGTTCTTAAAACAAATATTATATTATTAATTGATATTAAATTCCTAATAATCTAAAGTTCGGCCAAGAGACTTATATCAGGATAGGTTTATCATTAATGGACCACTTGGGGGTCTCTTGGATGTATATAGTAAGTTTATTAACCATATTATATAAAAATACAAAGAGACATTATAAAAGTGAAACTAATTAACTTTGAGTTAATACTTAATGATAAGGTTAATATAAATACCCAAAACTGTCTAAATTCTATTGGTTGAGTTTTTATAGACTCATACTCACCTTAACCTTTGAATAGTCAACTTTGGAGCCATTTTAAACCGATTATGAATTTATTATAAACTAATATCTCTAGCTTTTCCAAAGGTGCCCTTCACCCCTCTTATAAAAGGGCACTCCTCCTTCTCATTTCTTCACACCTTCACAGCCTTTTGGTTCGTCCAAACTCTGCCCAAATACTCTCCCAACTTCCCTCACTACAACCTAGAGGCATTATTTTGATCCGAAAGCCAACCTAATGAGCCCTTTTGATCAAATCAAAAGGAAGAACCCGAAGAAGAGGTGATGATTTCACCACCCTTTTTCCAAGTTCATTTCTTTTTCCACTTCTTCTTCCTTTGTTGTTACCATTCTAAAATAATAACTCCAGTATCTCACATATACTGTGATGTTATTATAAATATGGTAGAACCATATTCAGTATTCTATCCACCCTTTGAATAACATGTACCGTCTCCACGTCGTGGTGTAATTGTTATTCAATATAATATTATTTGGATGGGTATAATAATGATGTGTAACTCATGTAAATAAAAAATTTAACATGTTAATTATTCTTTATATATGATATAACATCCATTGATATATTATTTTAATATCAAAAGAATGATATTGTCGCTCGTGCGTACGTACGGACTACCGTCTCCACGAACGCGATAAGATTCATTCTCCATCATATCCATTCAAGTATAATTATCAAATGATGATTTAAAAATGATGTTTAAGGACTTGATATCATTCTGGATATGAATAATATACCACCTATCCATTACAAATATGTCTTACATAACAAAACATATAAAAGAAAACAAGTAAGTTTACACCCAAAACAACGATAATACAAAGATATTATTATCAAATCAATATTAAAAGATCATATATGATATCATAATTATGTATATGATTCTTGTATAATTTAATAAAAATTATTTCACCATTATACAGGAGGTTAACCTGCCCCAACCAAGGAAAAGTACAAGGTAAGGGATTTTCTTATCTCACATTCAATTCCGTGAGATTTCCATTGTTCGCCACTAAATTATTAAAAGTGGTGTATTGTGTATTTCCATTTGATATATATTATCATGATTCTCTTTATATTCATGTTATTCTATAAATCATTTGTTGGTTATTAACTTTTGGCCATACGACTTAGTTGATTAACGTGGTAAGGGGTTTTCATCTCACTCCTTATTCCCGTGAGATTAATGCCATATTGCCACCATTACCTTTTGTGTGGTGTATGTACTGCCCATAATTATATTCTTTGTGTAATACACTCTAATTAATGTGTATTTACATATTCATTATATGATACCTCTTTCATGGGTTGTATGTTTCATAAGTTACCAAATTGGTAAGGGTTATTTCACAATCTCTTCATTATCCGAGGTTGTTTATATGTAATAATCTACTGGGATATCGTTATCATCCACATCTGTGTTTCTTTAAAATGTATTTCAAATTTTTTTTACAATAATAAGGGTTAAATTCATTTATACCCTTGTTTTACATTTTATAAAAGAAATCTTTCCGTCATTTTCAAAACAAGGTCCTTTTAACCTTTTCGATTGAATTAAGGTAAGAATGTTTTTTTAACTTATACAGCGGGTGCGGTTATTTTCTGCCGTTATAAAATATTCAAAGCTTTCCTTACATGATAATAATAATATTTTCAAAAAAATGTTTTATTTCATAAATATAAGACTCTTAAATGATTTCAAAATAGAACGAGATATTTTTCTAAAATAGTCTTTATTTCATCTATGTCAACATCCTTTGATGGATTTTAAGCTTATTTGAAGTTGATTTTTTATGATACAAAACATCCATATTTTATTGAAGGTTTTGTGATATTTTTGATTGTGGATAAGTTATTCTTATGTCACTCATGGTTTTTGTTTAGAGTATTGACATTTCATAAGTTTTTTGTAATCCGAATGTTTATATTTCATTCAGATGAATGTGTTAGACAAGTATGTTCCGGGTTGGGGACCGGTAAAAGTAAGCCCTCCGGTTTGGTCTCCGGTTATTATAGGAACTCCGGTTTGGTCTCGGGTTATTAGAGGAACTCCGGGTTGGTGTTCGGTTATTAGAGTCACTCCGGTTTGGTTTCCGGTTATTAGAGGCACTCCGGGTTGGGTTCCGGTTACAGTTAGCCCCTAGGTCTTTGGACGAGGCCTTGACAAAGAAATTAAAGTTTAGCATTATGCATTCCAACATTATTAAAGTGGTTATTGATATTGCATGTAATTATTAGATTAGTAGAATATCCATGTGAACAAGTAAATGGCATTATTTCATTTTACTTTTGCCATACTATGTTGAAGTTCAAGTTTAAAAGGATTTTGTTTTATTAATTCATTGCCTTAAATGTTTATGCTTATTTTTGAATGTTCTGCTATATTGTTATCCATACTGGGCATTTGATCTCTCACCTTTTCTATGTTTTATTTTTCCCAGGATGTGAAAAAGAAAGTTATGAATGACCTGCAGGGATATTATGAGGGGATAATAGTGTGGACTGTGGAGACATTATGTTGTTGTAGTAGTTTTTCATTTTATGATGTAATGTAAAACTTATGAATATATCTAGTGTTTCCAAGGCTACTAAACCAATCGGTCTTTCGAGATTTGATCTTTCTTGTGATCATGCCAATGTTATGTAATAATGCACCGACTCTGGGTAACTAGGGTCGGGGCGTTATAGTTGGTATCAGAGAAAGTTTAGTTCAAACCTTGGAAACTAGATTTAGATAAACTATGATTAGAGCACGTAGACCTATGATGAACTTTGAGGATTAGTATAGAAGAACTTCCTAGAATTTTGGTATTGTAGAGATTTTGTGAGTTTTCCGAGAAATACATCCCTGTCTGGATACAAGAAGGTAGAGGCGACTCTGGCACAGATGTACCTAGGGGTAAAACCCGAAAACACCGCTTTGAGCTAGACTCGAACGAGAACTGGTGCATGACAACGGGCCTTGCTGCACTCTTGGTTATGACATTCCAGGGGGATATTCTTAGGATAACTCTCATTTTCGTTACAAATCATTATGAAGGGTTTATGAGTATATACTTCCTCAAAGAAAATATTTTTTATGATTATGGATTATATCCATAAATAGTTCAATTTATGTTAAGTGTTTTATAAGTATGGGATTATGTATTTTGATTCATAAACTAATCTAGTGTATGCCATTGTGTAGAAATGGTGCCTAGTAAAAGGAATGAGAACTCCAGCAATGCACATGATACAAAGAGAAAGAGGGATCATATTTTTCATGGTCTTAAGACAGAATTTATAAGAGAAATAGACTCACATGTATTATCATCATATGAAGAAATAATATCATGAGTTGATAAGATAAGTAAAGAGTTTACTGAGTCCTATGGATTTGAAGGGAAGCAAGAGAAGAAAAGGATGGAAGATAGAAAGATGGATAAAGGGAAGAGGAAAAATATAAATTTTCCCATATGTGATAAATGTGGAAAGAAACACCCTGGAACATTCCTGAAAGGAATGGGAGTTTGTTATAAGTGTGGAGGAAAAGGGCACAAAGTACGTGACTGTAAGGGTAAGAAAATGGTTTCAAATGTACAATGCTTCATTTGCAAGGAGTTTGGACACTACGTGAACCTATGTCCTAGTCATCAGACTATGTCGTAAATGATGTTATTGGTTAATAATCATGTTATGATACTACCACAGATGAAGAGGAATGATTAGAGTTCTTATGTTGATAATGTCAATTGAGTTTTGTATCAACAATGCACTTGTTATAATAATTATGGAGTATATAAGGATTGTACTGCAGTACTATTTCATTAAGGACTTGAGATTGTGTGGAACAAAGAAAAGTGACTCAATAGCAGGATAAATTTTTGGAAAATATATGGTTTGGAGAAAGATAAATCATAATATAGTTCTGATACTGAGGTAGTGATTTTGGAATAATATGTGATTGTTTTGGATAAATTATATTGGATATTCTTGACTACCTTGGAACTGATTAAGGATTTGTATATTCCATCATTGTTGGGGTTTAAAACATTTTTGGATTAATGAAGTATATCCAGCATTCTATATGGAATAAGGGAGCATGAATGTAATCAATAAGGAATATGGTAATACATGATGAAGGTATTCATATGCTATTACGGGGTAAAAAGGATCTTTATTATGTTTACCTTCCTTATAAATGTTGGACTGTGAGTTTGGACAGAATTATTTTGGATAGTTCTAGTTTGGATTATTTTGGATTGCCATAAAAGGACAACCCGAAGGTCGGGCGACAACCCGTCGCATCCGGCAAGGCTGCGAGACTTGAACCTCCAACCGAAGGGCGACAAGGGTGTATCACCTACCACTGGCCCACGAGATGTCCTGGATTTAATAATGTAGTTTTTTTAAGAGATCTATTAGATTAATTATAAATTCATTTATTTTGGAACCCTGTACGAATAGTATAGATAGAAATTTTGTTTTTTTTCGTTCTATTATCTATTAGAGTGAAAGATGAGTTTGTGGTAGAAATTTATTAATGGATAAAACTCTAATTATAAAGTATGTATATCTCCTTATGATCTTATCCAATCTCATAAAAAAATTCCTCAACATTAATAAAAGGAACATAGAACAAAAATGTTGTCCTAGATGGTACCTTAAATCATCACTAATTTATGGCTTTGGGATTGTTGGCCTTTTCATAGCCATGTTGTCTACCACTCTCCATCAGATAATTGATGGTTAGATTTTTCTTCCATATCCATATTTTCCAACATGGAACCCTAGTATGTGTTATTTTCGGTAATCTTCATATTTTCAACTCTTTATTTTAAATAGAGGCTTCATTAATTCATTTTTCGATGTGGGATTTTAACTAAGATATTTTAAAACATAAAAATGTGTTATCCCAATACCCTATGTTTTGTTGAACCGATGGTATTTCATATCATCATAGATTGATGAGTTTAAGGACCTCAATTTTATACTTGTTTGTGATTGATGACCTCAATCACTACGTATAAATATTTATGTTTTTCCTCTAATTATATGTCTCTAATTGCCACCAATGTTCTCCTAATCAAGATCATAATTTGGTGGTGACCCTTTCATTTCTCTTTTCCTCATATTAAGACTAAATTTTAGTAACCCAATTTCCAATGTGGGTTTTTCCACAAATATACTTTCTATTTTCAACCTTTTATTTTCAAGGAACAATTTCAAATTGTGAGGATGCAATTTATTGAAGGAGGGGAGAATGTAACACCCCAAGAATTCATAGTGTGTTATTTCTTCAAAATAATTCAATAACATGCACTACATGCAACACCGAGTTCAATTGCGCCATGACTTACCAAAAATCCATTCAAAAGAGGTTATGAATAGTATTAACTAAATTTTAAACTTTATATAATCCTTATAATTTTAGAATCCATATTATGAGTATATTAGACATAATACAAGAAGAAATTCATTTTCAGTATTGCACTTTTATCAAATTTTAATAGTGAACACTTTTTAAATACAATATTTTAAACTTCTTAACTAAATGGGGACATCAAAAATTTAAAATGAAACATCCCAAACTTCCACGGTACGCTTTCTTTGAATAATACAGTAGCGTGTGTTTTATGCAACTTTGAGTTTTAACACACACCATAACCAATCAAACTAGCCGTTATGAATAGTAATAACTACCTTTTGAAATTATATATATTTTATATTTTAAAATGGACTTCATTTTTGGATTCGGAATATCGAATTTATCCTAAGTTGAAATTTTGGTACTTTTCGGATAACTTTCATATTTTGATGAATAGTGAAAATTACTAAATTTTAATTAAAAACAACTTTATTAATCAAAATAATTAATAGTGATAAATTATGAATTTGAGTTGTTTTAAAGTATATTTAGAATATATTTTTACCATTTAATATAATGTTGGTCATTGGACATAATTTTAAAATTAAACCGAACATAAACAATTGTCAATCTTTTGATAGTTATTATCTCTTAAAAACACGCTTTTTGTTTTGACAGCGGTAATTAATTTTAAATTCATTTCTACCACTCCTGTGTTTTGAATTTAGAAAAATGGATTACATATTTGGAATCAGGATGTCCAAATTGTGTAAATACGTAACTTTTATTTTTAGACATTTTGAATAATTACTGTGGTAAATATTTTATTTACCATTGTTAAGGGTAAATATGGTAATAAGGGTTAAAAAATAATATTATAATAATACTAAATTACCCTAAAACGTGTCATAGCCTTATTGGTTGATACATGTTCGACCATAAGAATCTTTGGGTCGATTTTGGGACCCCATGGCGCCACTTGTAGGTGATAGGGACACTTTTTTTTAATTAAGTTAAAATTAATACAAAAATGACAAAAGCATATATCTTTTAGAAAAACAAGTTTTAAATAGGGTTATATATGTTGGATTTTAGAATATAAATATTCATTAGAAATATAAAAAGATTTCCTACATAATTATATTTTA
The DNA here is from genome assembly GCA_963277665.1 of Viscum album. Lineage (NCBI taxonomy): Eukaryota > Viridiplantae > Streptophyta > Magnoliopsida > Santalales > Viscaceae > Viscum > Viscum album. Next base: position 1,385,628,314 of record OY728126.1, on the reverse strand, counting down.
TTTATAATTTTTATACATTAAATAATTTATTTTATTTATGACACAATGATGATGCAGTAATTACTAAAATAGTGAAAAATTAAATTAATTGATATTATAAATACACTAATAAATATAATATGAAACTTTTAATGAATTAAAATAATTTTACAGGATAATATGATATATTAGGATTGATTTAATTTACTTTGTTCTAAGTAATCAATCTGTTATGAGTATCAAAAAAATCAACTATTGAATAGTGTCAACATTGACATAAAAGAGTTCTTAAAACAAATATTATATTATTAATTGATATTAAATTCCTAAAAATCTAAGGTTCGGCCAAGAGACTTATATCCTGATAGGTTCATCATTAATGGACCACTTGGGGGTCTCGTGGATGTATATAGTATGTTTATTAACCATAATATATAAAAATACATAGAGACATTGTAAAAGTGAAACTAATTAACTTAGAGTTAATACTTAAAGATAAGGTTAATATAAGTACCCAAACCTGTCTAAATTCTATTAGTTGAGTTGTTTTAGACCCATCCCCACCTTAACCTTATAATAGTCAACTTTTGAGCCATTTTAAACCGATTATGAATTTATTATAAACTAATATCTCTAGCTCTTCCAAAGGTGCCCCTCACCCCTCTTATAAAAGGGCAATCCTCCTTATCATTTTTTCACACCATCAAAGCCTTTTGGTTCGGCCATGCTCTGACCAAATAATCTCCCAACTTCCCTCACTACAACATAGAGGCCTTAGTTTGAGCAGAAAGCCAACCTAAGGAGACCTTTTGTTCAAATCAAAAGGAAGAACCCGAAGAAGAGGTAATGATTACACCACCCTTTTTCCAAGTTCATTTCTTCTTCCACTTCTTCTTCCTTTGTTGTTACCATTCTAAAATAATAACTCCAGTATCTCACATATACTGTGATGTTATTATAAATATGGTACAACCATATTCAATATTCTATCGACCCTTTGAATAACATGTCACCATACGTGCGTACGTACGACTTACCGTCTCCACGTCGTGGTGTAATTGTTATTCAATATAATATTATTTGGATGGGTATAATAATGATGTGTAAATCATGTAAATAATAAATATAACATGTTAATTATTCTGTATATATGATATAACATCCATTTATATATTATTTTAATATCAAAATAATGATATTGTCGCTCGTGCGTACGTACGGACTACCGTCTCCACGAACGCGATAAGATTCATTCTCCATCGTATCCATTCAAGTATAATTTTCATTTGATGATTTAAAAATGATGTTTAAGGACTTGATATCATTCTGGATATGAATAATATACCACCTATCCATTACAAACATGGCTTACATAACAAAACATATAAAAGAAAACAAGTAAGTTAACCCCCGAAACAACGATAATACTAAGATATTATTATCAAATCAATATTAAAAGATCATATATGATATCATAATTATGCATATGATTCTTGTATAATTTAATAAAAATTATTTCAAAATTATACAGGAGGTTAACCTGCCGCAACCAAGGAAAATTACAAGGTAAGGTATTTTCTTATCTCACATTCAATTCCGTGAGATTTCCATTGTTCGCCACTAAATTATTGAAAGTGGTGTATTGTGTACTGCCATTTGATATATATTATCACGATTATCTTTATATTCATGTTATTCTTTAAATCATTTGGTGGTTATTAACTTTTGGGCATACGACTCAGTTGATTAACGTGGTAAGGGGTTTTCATCTCACTCCTTATTCCCGTGAGATTCATGCCATATTGCCACCATTACCTTTTGTGTGGTGTATGTACTGCCCATAATTATATTCATTGTTTAATACAATCTAATTTATGTGTATTTACATATTCATTATATGATACCTCTTTCATGGGTTGTATGTTTCATAAGTTACCAAATTGGTAAGGGTTATTTCACAATCTCTTCATTATCCGAGGTTGTTTATACGTAATAATCTACTAGGATATCGTTATCATCCACATCCGTGTTTCTTCAAAATGTATTTCAAATCTTTTTTACAATAATATGGGTTAAAGTCATTTATACCCTTGTTTTACTTTTTATAAAAGGAATCTTTTCGTCGTTTTCAAAACAAGGTCCTTTTAACCTTTTCGACAGAATTAAGGTAAGAATGTTTTTTTAACTTATACGGCGGGTGCGGTTATTTTCTACCGTTATAAAATATTCAAATCATTCCTTACAAGATAATAAGAATATTTTCAAAAAAATGTTTTATTTCATAAATATAATACTCTTAAATTATTTCAAAATAGAACGAGATATTTTTCTAAAATATTCTATATTTCATCTATGTCAACATCCTTTGATGGATTTTAAGCTTATTTGAAGTTGAATTATTATGATACAAAACATCCATATTTTAATGAAGGTTTTGTGATATTTTTGAATGTGGATAAGTTATTCTTATGTCACTCATGTTTTTTGTTTAGAGTATTTACATTTCATAAGTTTTTTGTAATCCAAATGTTTATGTTTCATTTAGATGAATGTGTTAGACAATTATGTTCCGGGTTGGGGACCGGTAAAAGTAAGCCCTCCGGTTTAGTCTCTGGTTATTAGAGGAACTCCGGGTTGGTGTCCGGTTATTAGAGGCACTCCTGGTTGGTGTCCGGTTATTAGAGGCACTCCGGGTTGGTGTCCGGTAATTAGAGGCACTCCGGGTTGGGTTCCGGTTACAGTTAGCCCCTAGGTCTTGGGACGAGGCCTTGACAAAGAAATTAAAGTTTAGCATTATGCATTCAAACATTATGAAAGTGGTTATTGATATTGCATGTGATTATTCGATTGGTAGAATATCCATGTGAATAAGTAAATGGAATTATTTCATTTTACTATTTCCATACTATGTTGAATTTCAAGATTAAAAGGCTTTTGTTTTAGTAATTCATTGCCTTAAATGTTTATTCTTATTTTTGAATGTTCCGCTATATTGTTGTCCTTACTGGGCATTTGAGCTCACCCCTTTTCTATGTTTTATTTTTCCCAGGATGTGAAGAAGTAAGTTATGAATGACATGCAGGGATATTATGAGGGGATAATATTGTGGAATGTGGAGACATTATGTTGCTGTTGTAGTTTTTCATTTTATGATGTAATGTAAAACTTATGAATATATCTAGTGTTTCCAAGGCTACTAAACCAATCGGTCTTTCGAGATTTGATCTTTCTTGTGATCATGACAATGTTATGTAATAATGCACCGACTCTGGGTAACTAGGGTCGGGGCGTTACAATATCTATATGATATGTTATACTATATTAAATCACTATGAAGGGATTTTAGGTTGCTTATAACCTATAATTACCATATCAATTGCTAGGAATTCGTGATTTTTTCATATGTCCTAGATCAATACGTACAACCAAAATCCATCACATATTTTTATTTACCAAGATAATTCATTGGAGAAATATTTTTATAATTTTGTATATTAATGTGTAGTTCATTGATTCTTATATAAAATAATGGCATAAGATGTATTGTCACAAACCAACCCGGGTCGACAGTGAACCGGTCACCCGAGTCGGCCCGTGACATGGCCCAAGGGGCATTCCCGATCCACACGGGCTGGAAACTAGTGTCAGGCATCCAAAAATAAACAAGGGGGAACTATTTTCCCCATAAATAAAAGACTAGTAAAACGGAGGAAAAAAGTAGAATAACGCAAGACAAATAAATGACACGAAAAAGGAAGAACAACCAATAACCACAAACTAACCCGACCATCAACAAATATTCTCGCGACTCTGATAGTCGCTCACTAGTCCACAACCAACTCTCACCCATAACGACTAGGCTCAAGTCAAACATGCAACAAAACTAAAAATAAGAAAACAATATAGGCGTGATTATTAATACTATGTAGGTAGGTCGGACTAATTATATTCCCAATGAACATAACATTATATAAAGAATTTATCAATTCCAGGATTGAACTTAAGTATATAATATATGGGTTTCGAAACACACTTGCCTTTCTAAAACAAGTCAAAGTCCATTGCACTTTTTAATTCAAAAAGATGATTAATGTTTGAATGAAACATGTGCAGTGCATTTTAAAATCATTTTCATGAACAATTTAGAAATCCAAATTTTAGTTGTTAGTAAAAAGGGAAAACCACAAAACATACCACACACACAAATGGAAATGAAAAAAAGTGGAACCCAAGGCCCAGCTACTGAACTAGACCTCTCAATCGTCTTCCACATATAAAAAAACACTAATGGAAACATGGGTCGGACCTAGGAGCTCATGAACAATCCAGAACATACTATACAGGTGACTCTTCCTAAAGGCATGCCTAATCTCGATGATGTCATAACACCCTAATGCCTGGTGTGTTCCATCATAGCCTAACCAAGGGGCCCAATCCCCTAGTAGATTTTCATCCATACTAGGAGCCACTTGCCAATGGATAATCTAAACTAGTGCAAAAATCGTCCTCAGAAGATTCACTTACTATGTCATGTTCCCATATCTACACATATAATAAAGAGAAAAGGGTGAGTCAACAATGTCAAACAAGTAGTAAAAACATCACACACAAATCAAGCAGTCAACATACACCAAATATCAAATCTGAGTCACCCCAAATAATGTTTTCCAAAATAATTTATTTTATTAAAGTGCCAAATGAGCCTTCACCAATTTTGAGGAAAATCCTCATTTCTCAATTGAACCAAAACACTTGTTTCTGCATCAAAATAAATCATTTATCAATAAATCAGAACTACATTTAAAATTCCTTGAATTATATTTAAAGGCAAAATGGCCATTCTTTCCCAACTAGGTGTCCGCTCATCAAGAAAATGTTTCAACTGTGATGTATAAAATAAACAGCTCTTCTTACACCAATTAATCATTTAAAAATATATTATCTTAAATTATTTATCATTTATTTATATTAATAAAATATCCAGAAAATCAATAAATTCTAAATTTAAAGAGGAGTGCAGTGGGGGACCTACCTCGACTCACAATCCAACCACGATGACGCGACACGCCTTGCATGGGCACACTTGCTGACGATCGCATGACCATGGAAAAACTTTGTCAATGTTCTACAACCATAATGACAAATAAAATACATAAACATGCACTTAAAACAATTCATACGAACAAATAGTGCAAACACCACCTCGACATGATTTCGAAACGCAACTTGCACCATCTACATTATTTAATGGATTGTTTGCACCATTTATAAAACAACACTATGTGATGCAAAAAGTGTTTACACCAAGAAGATTTATTATTTTATATAAACACACTACATTAAAAAACTCTAATTCAACACTTTCAAAATACCACATTCACACCATCTAAAAAAAATCAATAAATCATTAAACTGTTTATTAGATCATTTAGTGAAAAACCAAAAAGACTTCACACCAAAATACACATAAAATCCCCCTTTTTAAATCAAACATACAACAAGAAGCATTTCACACTGAAATATGCATCACATTAATGACTTGATAAATTATTTAAACAGATCAAATAACATTATTAAAATAATTTAAAATTAATTTCAAGGGCATGCAACACGGCGAACACACCAAAATAATAATTTCTCACTTGAACGCATGTCAAAAAGCTACAAACAATACATTCTGCACCACAAAATTTGACCATAAAACAAATTTATAAAACCAAATAACATATTAAAATAATAAATTGATTCAAGGGTATTGAACCACTTACCTTGAGGTGGAAGAAATAAATATATCGTTTCGAAACCAAAAACGCACGTTAAACGCAATACAAGAAAACACGAATAAACCCTAAAACAATGAACCGAACTAAAATTATCAAGTTCAGACCTCAAAAAACTCAAATAAACCAAATAAAAAATCCTAACAAAGGATAAATCCAAAACAACAAACCGTTACCAGAAAAAATGAGAACATTGCAGGATGGAAAAGGTGAGTCGGACCGCGGGTGCATCACAAGGGAAAAGGGGTCCGCGGGTCGGAGTTGTCTGAAGGAAATGAAGGACCCTAGCCTCGAGAGAGGGAGGAGTAGCAATGTTGAAGTGTGTCGACTAGGGCATCAGGCGTGTCACTGACCGGATGGTTGGGTGTCCGGTGGTGCAACGATGGCGGTTGAGGGCGAGGTTGTGTGCACGAGGGGCAAGAGGAGGAGTGTGGACTGTCGGCTGGAGCGCTGGGCGCAAGGCGATAGTGATGGTGTAGGCCGGGTGTTCAGGTAGGTCTGGAGAGGCTGGGCTTGGATGTAGGTGGTAAGGCAGAGTTCAGCAGGGCGAGGCGGCAGCGACCACTAGGCTGGTGCAAGGAAGAGCTGCGGGGCTTCTGGAGGTGAGGTGAGGGCCTCAGCGAGGAGAGGGAGGGTGATGGTTTCTTGAGGGTGGAGGGAGGCGGAGCATAGAGGGAGATGTCGAGGGAGGCTGGACTGCGCAGAAGGAGGCCATAATGGGGTGGGGAAGCGCAAGATAGTGAAGGGGGAATGAGAGGCATGGAGGGCAGCTCGCTGACAGGGGTGAAGGGGGTAGCTCGGCGGGGGTCCTAGAGGGAGTGCAGTGTGAGAAGGGGTGGGGGAAGGAGTTCAGTGCACTTGAGAAGAATGGGGTGGGGGTGCAGATAGACATAGGTTTTAGTTTATTTATTATATCTTTTTATCATAATAATAATAATAATAATAAAACTCAAATTAAAAATAATACAAATAAAAATGATAAAGATGATAATAATAAAAATAATAACAATAATAACACCTTAGTAATACTAATATTATTAATTACAAAATAAAAATTTTCTTACTAAAATTCAAATATTCATCAAACCTTATTTATATAAAACACTATTTATTTTTATCGTTAAACATTTACACTGAACCTGAGATAACAACGCGTCTATTGCCCACTGTGCGGTGACCGAGAAGGGGTCCAAAACCCACCGAACTAATTAAATGTCGAAACCTTAAACCAAGACACAGCCCAGACATTGGCGCGGGGACCAGGAGCCAAGAAATAATAAAATATAAATAATTTAAGAAGACTGTGAGTGACATCTCTCCACCCCATAGACACTTTCTACCCTAAGAAAGTCACCAAACCAAATGATGAACCAAATAGGAATCCGTGCCCAAATAAAACCAGAAGAAACCACAACATAAGAGAATTGGAGAACACTAGAGGGTTCTCCCAACCACAAGGACTCAACTAGTGTGGAAATTATAACTTCCAAACATACCACCCTGGGAGGGGGTGACACGGGAACTCCCAACCGATCCAAACTAACCTCTTTAGTGTGAACAAAACAACACCTCCGCCAAAACTTGGAACTCTCAACTCAAACCAAATAAATCCCGAATACTAGAGAAAACCCACCGAGAAGAACTTAACCCAAGAATTAAACCCTAGCATTAATATAGTCTTGGACTCCTCCGTAGACACTTACATCTTCAAACAAACACTGTTAAACCAAGATCGACCCATATAAGTGTCAATCACACTCTTAAGAAAAGTACACAACACAGAAAACCCTTACCCGACAAAAAAAATGGTTAGATTACAATAGAGAATGTCCATCATAACTCCACGACAAAACAATGAACCCACGATGTTGTCAAATCTTTAACTGCAGAATAACGAGAACAGAGAGACTTTAAATGTTCACTACCAACATGGAGCAAAAAACCCGAACTGGGGATTCACAATCCCAGAAACTCCTGACTGCCCGCGAGCTTCACCCCAAGATCTATGGATGGGGCTCTGATGGCTGATGCATCTCTTGCCTCATAGTCGGGCACTAGATTTCCTCTGGTCACATGATCTTCCTCAGGCGACGCTTCCTAAAAAATTTCTCCAAAAGACCCAGATAGCCGCCACAATGACATGTCTTTAGAGAGATGTGACATGATAGCTTCACATGACCAAACCGGCCACACTAGTGGCACACCACTGCATGGTCCAACGAACAAGAAGCCAAAACACTGCAGTGGACTCATTTGAAAAAAGTTCCACTTACAAATCATGTTCTCCAGATGGGGAACCTTCATGAGTAACTAGATAAGTTGTATTTCCATGCACCTATTCTCTAGAGACCAGTTTAGCTAAGAAAACCTCATCCACCAACAACTCAAAACGATGGTCTTTATAAAAGAGGACACACTCTATGATCTCGGGGCAAAGTCCCCCAGTGAAGTGAGAAGTATTCATCAAATCTTTCAAAACTGCCTCCGGAGAAAATGACACAAGCTCCTTGAAATGGTCAACAAATGCCTTCACCATCCATTGGCCTTGTTAAATAAACATGAGCTCTTCCATATTCTTCATCTTCACTTCATCAGGCATTAACCATCGGATGAAGACAGATTTAAAGACATCCCACATCATCCCAACCTTCATTGAAGGTGGGGCGAGCAACCCCCATTCGTCCAAAGACAAACACTCAAATAATCCTAGAACAAATCGAAATCTAACAGACTAGAGTTCCCAACATTATAAAAGATAAGTTGATATCTTCAAACCACAAAAGTACCTTTAACGGACCTTGATCACCATTATGTACATATAATGTCTGAGAAGGGCCAAAAATTGGTCATGACTTATCAGAAACATTGGAGACCCTTCTGGGAGGCATTTTTTGAATAGCAGATAAAACACAAAGCGATAACCAATATCAAATAGAAGCAACATGATTGAAATACCTTTCATCCAAAACCAGATAGCTCATAACCCAATGAAATACTAACAGAACCCAAATTTCATTTTTCAAAACCCCCTTTTTTATTTTGGATTTCAAAACCTTTTTATTTCAAGGCCATTTTTCAAATACCAATCCCACTTTTCATACAAATATCAATTTTGAAAATTCATTTCCCTTTTTTAAAAAATATATTTAGAAAAACATGGTCAAGCCTTTAATTCCAAGTGCACACCCTAGTAATCACATGAATAGTTGCCCATGTCTTCTTACTCTTTCACACATACACACCATCACACACTTACCATGCATTCCCTCACAGGTGAAAATGTTCATAAAGAGTACCCGAGGTTGCACCCAAACTATATCTCTGCCAGTTCCTAGCGACCACCTGATTTTTAGACCAAGAGCTTTCAGTTAAATAAAAAAATACAATAAAAAAATAAAATTAATCTCTTTCACAAATTTAAATCCATTTATACGAAATCGTTCTCATTTATAAAACCATTTTTCTCATTTTCAAAAGTGTACTTTCACCCACCAGAAACAAGATGACCCACAACATGCATCAAATTACCGAAGTGAGAGACTTGTAGTCATGATTAAGCTAGAGTCATGGTAGTGGGCCATGCCCTAAGTAAGCGTCAACGACTGGGAAGAACTTAAACCACGTACGCGAACTCCACATGGGTCACTAATCCATGTAAAACCATAATGTAACATCGGTTTTCTTATGTTTTCTTCCCTCAATCCAAAAAAAAAGAAAGAGACAAGAACTCAATTCTAGGACTACGCCTGGCGACTCGAGGTTCGAAACGTGTGAGGGTTCATGATATCCTTCCCATACCTACCTTTCAAGTCCTAAATGTCCTAATCTACATCTAAAGAATACCCCAAATAATAATATTCTTCTCTTATACCATTTTTTCACGAAGCGGCGCGAGTTGACCCTAAACTGTTCACCCGAGCCGGCCCGCGACATGGCCTGAGGGGCATTCCCGATCCCCACGGGCTGGAAACTAGTGTTGAGCTTCAAAAATAAACAATGGGGAATGATTTGTCCCATAAATGAAAGACAAGTAAAATAGTGAAAAAAAGTAGAATAGCGCAGGGGAAATAAATGAAATGAAAAAGGGAGAACAACCACTAACATCAAACAAACCTGACCATGAATAAAACTCCTCATGACTCTAAGAGTCTCTCACCAATCCACAACAAACTCTTTCCCACAGAGATCAAACTCAAGTCAAACATAAAACAAAACTAAAAACAGGAAAACAATATACTCATGAGTATTAAAACACAGTTGGTAGGCTAGACTAATTCAATTCCCAATGCACCGACCATTAAATAACGAATTTATCAATTCTAGCATTGAACTAAAGTATATAAGATAAGGGTTTCCACACACACTTTCAATTATAAAACAAGTAACATTCCATTTCCCTTTTTAATTCTAAAACTAGTTTAATGTTTGAAAGAAACATGTTCAGTGCATTTTAAAATCATTTTCATGAACAATTTAGAAATCCAAATTTTAGTTGTTAGTAAAACGGGAAAACTACACAACACGAAACACAAACTAGGGAAAATGGAAAAACAGTGGCACACATTGCCCAACTACTGAACTAGACCTCCCAATCATCTTCCACATACAAATAAACACTAAATCAAACATGGGTCGAACCTAGGAGCTCGTTAACAATACAGAACGTATTATACATGTGACTCATAATGAAGGCATGCCTAATCTCGATGACGTCATAAGGCCCTAATACCCAGTGTTTCCCTACATTGCCTAACTGATGGGTCCAATCCCCTTGCAGAGTGTCATCCGTATTAAGGGCCACTAGCCAGTGCGTAATCTAAACTATTACCGCAATTTTTCTCAGAAGATTCACTTACTATTACATGTTCCCTTGTAAACACAATAATAAACAAGAAAAGGGTTATTCAACAAATCCAATCAAGTAGTAAAAACATCACACACAAATCATGCAGTCAACGTACACCGAATATCAAATCTGAGTCACCAAAAATTGAGTTTTCCAAAATAATTTATTTTATTAAAGTTCCAAATGGGCCTTCACCAATTTTAACGATGATCGATATTTCTCATGTGAGCAAAAACACCTGTTCGTGATTCAAAATAAATCATTTACAATAAACAAGAACTACATTAAAAATTCCAGGAATTATATTTAAAGGCCAAACTAGTATTCTTTCATTACTAGGTGTTTTCTCATCAAGAAAATGTTTCATGTGTAGTTTATAAAATAAACCACTCTTTTTACACCATATAATCCATTAAAAGTTTATTATCTTAAATTATTTCAAATTTACTAAAATTAAAAAAATATCAAACAATTAATATATTCCAAATTTAAAGGTGTGTGTAGTGGGGGACCTACTTCAACTCACAAACCAATCATGATCACGTGACATGCCTCGCATGGGCGTGCAAGCTGAAGATCGCAGGTCCGTGGAAAAACTTTGTCAGTGCGCTGAAACCACAGTGATAAATAAAATACATAAACATAGACATAAAACAATTCAAATGAACAAACAGAGAAAACACTGCCTCAAATTTATTTCAAAACACAACTCACAACATATACATTATTTAATGGACTGTTTGCACCATTTATAAAATACCACTATGTGACTCAAAATGGGTTTACACCATGAACATGTCTTATTTTATATAAACACACTAATTTAAAAACAAACGCATATTAAACACTTTCGAAATACCACTTTTGCATCATCTAAAAAATTCAATAAATCATTAAACTATTTATTAGATCATTTCATGAAAAACCAAAAATAATTCACACCAAAATACACATTAAATCTCTCTTTTAAAACCAAATGTAAATGAAGAACCATTTCACACCCGAATCTGCATCACATGAATGACTTTATAAATTTTTTAAACTGCTCAAAGAACATTAGTAAAATAATTTAAAATTAATTTCAAGGGTAAGTAACATGTCGAACACGTGAAAATAATAATTTCTCACTTGAAAGCATGTCGAAACACTACAAAAAATACATTTCGCACCACAAAATTTGATCAAAAAACACATTTATATAACCAAATAACATATTAATTTAATAAAGTAATCCACTGTTAAGGAAATACCTACCTCGAGGTAGAAAAAATCAATATCTCGATGTGAAACCAAAAACGAACATCTAACGCACCGCAAGAAAACACGAATAATCCCTAAAACAATGATCTGAACCAAAATTATCAAGTTCAGACCTCAAAAAACTCAAATCCCCCAAATAAAAAATCCTAACAAAGGAGAACACCAAAAAAAAAATCCCTTACCAGAATAAAGGAGAACATTACTGGAGGAAAAAAGGTGAGCCAGACAGCGAGTGTGTCACAAGGAAAAAGGGGGCCACAGGTCATAGTTGTCCGAAGGAAACGAAGGTCGGTGGACTGGAGAGAGGGAGGATCTGGAAAGTGGAAGGGTGTCGACCGGAGGATAGGTGTTTCACTAGTCGGCTGGTCAGGTGTCCAGAGGTGCAACGAAGGGGTTCGAGGGTGAGGTTGGGTGCACGAGAGGCTAGAAGAGGAGCGCAGGATGTCGGCTGGAGGATTGGGTGCATGTCGACAACGAGGTTGTTGGCCGGGTGCACAGGTAGGCCGGGAGCGGCTAGGCTTGGATGATGGAGGCCAAGTGGAGGTCGGCTAGGCATGATGGTGGCAGCCACTGGACTGGTGCAAGGAAGAGTCGTGGGGCTTCAAGAGGTGAGGTGAGGTCCTCTATGAGGCGAGGGAGGGTGCTGGTGGCTTTAGGGTGGAGGGAGGCAGAGTGCATAGGGAGAAGTCGGGGGAGGCTGGATCGCGCATAAGGAGGCCCTAAGGGGGGGGGGGGGGGAAGTGATGGACATTGATGGGAGAATGAGAGGCTTGGATGGGAGCTCAAGGACAGGGGTGAAGAGGGGAGCGCGGTGGGGTCCTAGAGGGAGAGCATCGTGTGAAGGGGGAGTGCAGCGCACAGTAGAAGAATTGGGAGGGGTGTGAGGGTAGGCCTAGGTTTTCATTTATTTTTTTTTTCCTTTTATAATAATAATAATAATAATACACAAAATTAAATTAATAAAAATAACAATGATAAAGATAATAATAATAATAATAATAACGCCTTTTAATAATAATATTACTAATTACATAAGAAATTTTTTCTTTTTACAATTAAAATATTCATCCCACATTTTTTATATAAAAAACTGTTTATTTTAATCGTTAAACAATTACACGACACCCGAGATAAAGACACGGCTACTGCCCATTGTGCGGTGACGGAGCACGCGTCCAAAACCCACTGAACATATCAAATGTATAAAAACATAAACTGAGACCCAACCCGAACATTGGCGCGGGGACCCAGAGCCAAGAAATAATAAAATATAAATAATTTAATAAGTCTGGGTGTGACAAATCATTTGTCACAATCCAGCTCCCCGGGCCATGAACCATTTCATAAGACCCCATGGGTCTCATGTAATACCTTGGTTGCCTTAAAAGTACACCATAGGATATTACTCACTAGGGTCGCTTATTAGTCTAATGACTATCCACACAGGCCAACACATGTTCTTTCAATGTGTTTTTTCCTCACTCACGCACCCTATGAAACTTCCCAGGTGGTCACCCATCTGGATTACTACTCTAGGCCAAGCATGTTTAACTGTGGATTTCTAATCAGGTAGGTTTCTGAAAAAATGTTCACCTTGTTGACATGAGTCATATCATTATGACATTTAATCATTCATCATTAAGGGATGTTACAATCACCCCCACCCCTTTAGAGCACAACATCCTCGTCGTGGGACCTACATCTTAATCCAGGTAGTGAACCACACGTAAGGCTGGGTTCCTCCTCTGATACCACGAGGTTAGGTCTCGGCCCACCAGGTACCCTAGTTGCCTGCAGACACGTGGTCCCCACCATGTGGTCCACCCATGTGTCTGAATGGGTCATCTGACAAATGAGAGTCCCCACCGGCCAACACATGTCCTTTCCAGTGTGCTTTGTCCTCACTAACACACACCCTGGGTGACATCCCAGAAGGTCACTCATCCTAATCACTATTCCATGCATGCACGCTTAACTATGGAGTTCTAATCAGACAGGCTTCTGAAAAGAAAGGTACATCTTGTTGACATTTGTAGTAACATTCATTCTTTTAAGTCTCACTTTTCCAAGGGTGTTACATTATCCATCCCTTTAAAGCATAATGCCCTCATTGTGGACCCCAAGCCTCTAACCCAGGCAGTTCCAAATCACTTCCGGCTGGGTATTGGCTCTGATACCATTTAATGTAACAACTGGGCCCCGCCCACCAGTTGCCCCACTGACACGTGGTCCCCACCCTGGGGCCCACCCACATACTTGAACGGGTCATATAACTAATGATTGTCCCCACATGCCAACACATGTTCTTTTCTGTGTGCATTGTCCCTACTCACACACACCCTGGGTAACTTTTCAGAAGGTCACCCATCCAGATCACTAAGCCAGGCCTAGAACCCTTAACTGTGGAGTTCTAATCAGACAAGATCTCGAAAAGGAAGGTTCACCTTATTGACATGGGTAGTAACATTTATCCTTTTAAGTCTCACTTTTCCAGGTGTGTTACCTATATACTCTATTTTTCAAAGTATTATCACATATTAGATCATATTCTCATGGGACACGGTTGTGTTAATTTTCAGTGAGAGATTAGTACCCTCAATTATTTCAGGATCAGCCATCTTTTTTGTAAATTATTGTGGATAAAAAATCCTAGGATGGAGGTAAATATAACATCATTGTATAGGTATTTATAGTTAAAAATTTTAGTATATGATCATTTGAGTTTAGGAGGAATCATGTGCATTTTGATTGTTTTTCAAATTTGGACGGACTCACAAGTGGCTACATGGAGCCACTATATCAATGATTTATTTTAATTGAACCATATATTGTTTATGGTTCCACTGGCAAATAAGAATACTTTTTGGAGGGCACTGTACATTTTTTGTGACCATCAACTAGCTGATGGAACCCACTAGGTGACCAGTGGCATTAGGTTGGGACTAGTACATAATGATTTATTCATAATTATGTCCCCCTAAAACAATTAAATTATACTCTAAATCATACATTATAATAACAAAATAATTACTGATCTATTATATATTCTCCAATCATATTAATGGATCCCTAAACCCTCTAATTTTAATTATTTGAACCTGGTTTGACAGGTTCTCAATGTTTTATGTATGATTGATATTTTTTCCCATGTTTTTCATGTTCCTTCCATTATTCTAGAAATATAAATTGGGAGTAAACTATATTGGTCTGATCTATCCTTATTTTAAATATTACTTCCTCATTACATATCAGTTCATCAATTTTTCCACCCATGAAGTTTATATGCTATGTTAGGTCAGTACATCACATGTGATTTTTAGAGAATTTTTTGAAATACTTAATTTATTGACATTTATTCTAATAAAAACACAATTTTTTTTTTGGAATTATACATTTGGGCCTCCTCTTTTTTTTTATCACATTCCCTTTACTTCTATTGTGTGTGGATTCCTCTATGACAAGTGTGTGACTATAGTCCATGGTAGGTGGTTCATTCACTAGAATATATTATATTAACCATGAATTATCTTGATTTGGAAAATAGGTTTATAAAATAGTTTCATGATCTAAAAATTTAATGATACGTGTTAGTAAATATGTGTTTGATAAATGATGGGTTTTAGACATAATTTATTAAAAGAAAAATATTTTCAATTAAATATAAATTAGTATTTGAAAATGGTATTCCAAAAAAAATTAATGGTTTATTAGTAATTATTTTTGAAATATTATAAGTCATCCAAAAATGATTTTATATATCTCTCTCATGGAAGACATGGTTACATTTGTGGAGTAGTTTTTATTTGACCATGTTCATTTTAATACTAAGGGGGTTCACATTCTACTGTTTTCTTACATTCCAAGACCATATATAAATTTTCAATAGGAATATATTCTTAACATTTTATAGACAATGACATTATAGGGAGTTCCTCAATCCCTAGTATATTGGCTCTTTTCAATAGCTACTTGAGAGTTCTCTAGTCATTGTTTATGATTGTGGTATGTGTGACCTTGGTAGATAGACCGATTTTATACTAGGGATGATCACCATTTTTCATTGTATAATTTAATTATATATTTGATATGATATGATAAATGATTTGATATATGTATGTGGGTTATTGAAATTATACTTTGATATTTTATTACTATTTTGATTTCACTGATTTCTGAAAGACATAATTATTAACACAGATTTTGATATTAAAATATTCTAATTTTTATAATGTGATGATTTCCTTTAAATTTATCATAATTATAATATTTTATAGTAAATTGACATGGGACATCCTTATAGGATCCTTCTGTGTTTGTTTGTTCCATATCATGTACCCTCCCTTCTTGATGTGTATACATTATTTTATCTCATGTAGGACATGGGAAGGTGCCGAAATGAGGCACTAAGGTTTATATCATCATGGTTTGAGTATCTTATACTTGGATAGTCGGATATTTCCCATATGTATTACAGAGTGTCAATTTCTTAATTTAATTTTCCATTTTGGTTATTTTTCACAAGTTTTTTGGTTTATTCATTATACATTTAGTTGTATCTCTTCTGATAGAATTGAATAGTTTATATAATATTTATTTCCAATTTTAAATTATATATATATATATATATATTGTATCCTGTATCATGAGGGGAAAATTATTCACTCAATTTTTATAGGTTTCCCTAGTGATATGCTCCAGCCCATGGGGATCATTAATGTCATTCAGGACATGTGATACACTTGTTTATATGCTAGATTGATGGGTTATATATGCCATTTCGTGATAGAACTTATAAAAAAACATAATAATCCATTTTTTAAAAACTAGGAAACACCATTTTGTTATCCAACCTATACTAAATATCATCTCTATTATCATACAATTTTAGCACTCAACACATGTACATCTTATCCCATGATCTTAGTTAACAATTAATATGGAGTTCGCACCATCAACATTAATAAATACAACTAAGCACCATGATAAATGCATGATAACATAAAATAAATACATCATGTTCATGATGATGATGATATTATTTGAATGTATTGTTAGATATGTAAAATCATTTAAAGAGTAATTTTCTATAAAATCATTTCAAAATATCAATAGAGATCATAAAATACAGATGAACCTCAAATTAGAAAATTCAATTATAATGTAATTTGAATCATCTAGACTAAAATTTATTGTGAATAGACTCATGAGTCTATAAGGATGGAGTGTGTGGCCCAAAAATAAAAAACAATGCATTAAATCTTGTATAATATAAATATATGATAACTAGAATGATCTCTAGATCATATGATAAAGGTTATTCGAAGTATTTTATTTTATTACATCCTACTCCAAAAAAATATATGACATGGATCAATATCATAAACATTGTAATTAAATTCTATCCATCTTTTGGGGTAATGTAAATTAAAATTTTATCTTGTTCCAACACTATCAAACCTCTATAGATCAAAACTTCAGACATTCTCCAACTACTTCAGCCTCATTGGATACTTCTATAGTGGTAGAACCTAAAATGGGTTCCACCTCTACACTGACAATCTAGGAATGTAAAATACTAATGAATCAGATGTCTACCACATCCAAAATATTATAAAACCTTGGTTAATTTATTTTAAGGGGTATGTATCATATTTGTAATATTGAACTGGGATGAAAAAGGATAGAAACATCATTGAATGAAACTTATGATTATTGTAAATTAAAATTTTATACTTGGTAAATTACCCATAGAGCGTTAGGGAGAATCCCCTTCCATTTTAACCCTATCATATATAGGATACTCTGAATAATATTATCCTTAATCAAAACCAGAAGATACATAAATAAATTTAATGGGTTAATCTAGTAATTGATCTATGTAAATAGTATCTCCTAAAAATGAATCACTATATCCTTACTACTACAATATTTCATGAACCGTAAATAAGAAGATTGTTATATTGAATACCATGATCCCACAGAGAGTAACTACACAAAAAGAGAGTGGTAATCCCTTTTCTAAAAGAAACCATTGAGGTCGAATAAAGAGACTCAACTAGGCATTTGGCCAAAAACATATCCCTTAATGATATTAACTCCTCATGGTTGTAATGGAATGGAATCCACCACAATTGTGATCCCCCAATTATTATAATATATCCCTATATAATCCCATGAACTTTATAATCATATATTTAACTAAAATAAATATTTATTTTCTCATATCAATACATAAAATTTGGATCGAAAATTAAGCCCTCAAATTTAGGTATGCTTTGGTTATAAAATTTTCAAATCTTCTAATTTTAATCATCATCTTTGTTGAAATAAAATATACAGGTATTTAATGCCACAAAATTATAAACATCATTGGCATGAAATAAAATATGATTTATACATAGATCGATACATATAAAATAATAAAAATATATGGAACTCACAATACATATATTTTAATAAAAAAAATGATTAATTAATTATTCATATTATTAATTATGTTTAACAAGCTAATTAAATACCAAGAACCAAAAAATAATTACTGAAGATCTTTACCATGGTCATTATTTATTTGGGTGAATATATTCACTTGGAACGTTCATTAATAATAAAGTGAATACAAAAGATCTTCTGGGGATGTAAAACCCAACATAATAGCAAGTCCCACTTTCTTACATCAAGTACTAAAATTTAACTAACATGTTTTCTACACTATTTTTTCAACTCCTTCCTAGGGTCTATAAATAATATTAATTCTAACTCTAAATGATATTCATTGATAAAAGTATTTCTAAATCTATACTCTATTGGAAATCCTCAATGAAATGTAGTGAATGTTGGAGTGTCCCCTAAAACTCTCCATCAATAATCTATTGGATTTTAATGAATACTTTGGGTTTTAAACACACAATTATTTAAGGGATTTCGATCATCATATCTTGAATAAATATGACCAAAATTATAAATCATAATTGAACTAATTTAACCACCCAAATATATTGTATTTATTAACTGAAATGTTTAATAAAAATAAAATATACCTTGATCAATTCATAATAAGTGACCCTTAACACCAACATCAATTAAACAAACACTTTATTTTGTTATCATCCAACTCAATCACCATCTATCTCTTATATATATATATAAACAAATTTATATATATGGGTCATCATATAGGTATATTTAGTAGGACCCTCCTCTAATCAAATCATAAATATATAGAAGAATAATACTAGATTTTGTTGAGAAAATAAATAATTCAACTCATTACCTAAATCAATTGAACAACATCTCAACCTCACTAACTGACACATTCTATTAAACACATATATATTGAAAATATAATTAAAAAAATATATATAATTAAAGTGACACACTTCCACATTCCCACTAATGGAGTGACTATACACCCCAAAAAATAATGAATTGGAACTCCAATCCCCTTTATAAGCCATAATAAAAATACTTGAATTTCAATTAGAACCAAATCATTATCTCATCATGTTGCGCATCCATACAACTACAACAACACCATGTTTTCATCACATATCCAAAATATTAGAGTGAAAATAGAGGAGTTTATAACTCTTGTATATATACAATAGCGACACATGCTTAACAAGCTTTGATATAACGTCAATTTTGATAAATATTTAGTAAATTAAAAAAGTAAATTCTTGTGGACTATAATATTTTATTGTCTTTGGAAACATGGAAAATCATCTAACTTGGTGTTAGATCATTAATTATTCCCAATAATATATTCTCCATTAGTACATAGAATAAATACATTAATTCATAACATGGGGAAAGGAAACATAAAAGGGGCGATCTCATATTGGTAGTTAGAGTAAAAAAAATTTATATGTAATCATACACATGTTAATAAGGGCATGAAAACATGTTCATGTCATTAGAATATCACACTCGTCATAAAAAAGGACATAAACATGAGTCATGGAATAAATAATGGTAGTTTATGATATTTTAAAAATATGGAAATCAAGAGAATATGACATGAATGAATAACATAAGAATAATACCTACAATTGTTGTACACTATAAGCATATAAAATGCTTTTCCATGGGTACCTAATATGGCATGCATAACATGATAGGCGTGCATTAATCGCATGTGTACCTATTTCAGGCTTGGGATACCCACCTGTGTACCCAGATGTTTATAGAATGAGATTCACTCTCATGTACCCTCTTTTTTCAGGCATGGGATGACCTCTCATTAACCCTATTGTGTCAGGAAGGGGATTCACTCCCATGAAACCTCTTGTTTTCGACAGAATATTCCCTCTTTTGTTGGCATCATATTCCCTCCCATGTACTATGTTTTTCCCATAAGACATTTATCATTACCAATTGCATTTGTGGGAGAAATTGGTCCCACCCATCGCATAATGAAATCAAACAACCATATTCCAAAATAAAAAACATTCATCATTTCATAACTCATATCATTTAATTAGTATCATTATTGTTTCATCAGATCATAATCTATAGAAAATGGATTGGTTTGATTAACATTTCATCAAATCATAATCCATTAAAAGAATGGGGTTTTAAAATCATATAACATGTTGAAGATAAAACTGTATCATAAAAATAAATATATCAAAACAAAAACCATTATCTAATGTCTTTGAATGGTAATCATAATCTATAAAAATGATTTTCATCTTAGATAGATAATGATTTTGACATATCAAATGGAACATTTCATAATGAAAATATCGTTTTATTGATAATTCCTTTTGTAAAAAAATTTTAAAAATACATTCCTTATAAATATATATTTACAATTTCATTTAAATAATAATTGATGAAAATACCTTTTATGTGTAAAAATTATTTTTAAATCAAAAATTATTTTAAAAAAAATTAGTAAAAAACACCTTAAAAACTCATAATTGAAGCATGAATACATTTTGAATCCCCTTTTTTCAAAATACATAGAAAACATAAAAATTAACACTTGAAATAATATTAAAACCCTTTTCAAGAATATGGTTATATAACCTTAAAAATAAATATTGAAATCACTTAAATAATTATCTTTGAAAACAACCGTTTGGAAACATATTATCAACGCATTGAAAATCATTTAAATTACATTATTAATATAAAATATTTTTGAAAACATTTTTCATTGAAAAAAATACTACATTAAATATATTTCATGAATATTAAGAAAAAATTTTCAAAATAAAATAACTGTGTATGCTTATAATAAAATATTAAAGTAAATGATGGTCAGGACGTGAGGTAAGTCTATACATGTTGAACATTCTTATGCCCTTAAAATTATAGATATGTTCCTTATCTATAAAATGATAAGAAGAATGATTTGAAAATAATTTTCTAAAATGAATAATCTTGGGAAAAATATAATTTATAAATTATAGGATAATATTAAATCATTTTTGAAAACATTTTATGAAATCAGGGTTTAAAGAGAACCTTTATTAATAACTAAAAGGAGAAACAAAGTCATATTATCCTGAAAATGTATACTTAAGTATCCTAAATACAAATAGTAAAATTATTGTATAATTAAATAGATATAAAATTATTTACTTGAGGTAATAAAAATTAATGATACTTACTGAGATATGGGTAATAATATTTCATCAATGGAATCATATTCCCGAACAATCTCAATAAACGATGATATTTTTTGAATAAACTGACACAACATTGTAAAATTGTAATTATAACTCAATATAAACAATAAAATTAAATGAATTATAAAATATCTTGAATATAATTATATTTATAATATAAAATTTCAATGGTAGTATATTCACCTCATAGAAAAATATAGGTTTACAAATAGGCATGTATCAAAAGGAAGAAAAATTGACATGAAATTACTTATTTAATTTTGTAAATTTTTAACTGTAAACCACATGAAGGAAACATCCTAAAATGAATATTTAAATAAATATGAATTTAAGTATCAGAATTATAAAATATTTTCATGTTTAGTATATATAATTCATAGAATAAGTTAGTGGTGAATAAGGAAGAGGTCTAAAAATGTAAATGTGAGATGAGTTTATCCCTTAATACGTGAGTAAATTTAGAATAATGATTACAATGATAGAATAACGTTATTTAAATTTTCTTAAATTTCATTAAATAATTGAATATAATTATATAACTTATCATTGGTATATTTATAAACCATAAATGTGGTTGTGAGGGGTTAATATAGAATTTATCTCATGGAAATAAAAAGTGAGATGAAATTCCCTTACCATAAGTATTGACATTGTTTGTACAAGATCAATCCTCTGATATAATAAAAATAAGATTATTATAAAAAAACATTTTTACCATATTATTGTATGTAATACAATATATAACTCATTTATTAAATTATATTGCACTTTCATTGAAAATTTCATGTTAAATTAATGTTTTAGGCAATAACCTATTTCTTAATCATATGTGTTTTGACTTGTTATTATTGACCTTATAACTTAGATCAAGATTAATTATTTATAGAATGTAAAAAATTATGAATGTGTCATATATATTTAGTTTATAAGTAATTATAGAAATATATATATTATAGAAATATTAAAAAAAATACAATGTTCACGGATATTGTAGGTCATACGTACAAATGAGGTTTTCTTATGTTCTATCATTTTATTGAAATACAGATTGGGAATGATATATATATTTTTTCAATTAGGTAGAATTATTATTTCTAAAAAATAATATAAATTTACAACACTCATCATTAATACATTCTATGTAAAGTGTGAATGAATCACGTTTCTTTGAGGAGGTGGTAGTGCACACATAAAAAAACCATGATATCGTAGTTTCAAAAAATAGAAATCATGATACAATGTATTATATAATAATCACATAAGTTTAATGATATCTAAACTATCATATGTATCAAATATAAATTTTGTTTACATCAAAATTTCAACCCAATAATGGATTACAATAAAAATGAACAAAATCATTTCGTGTGGTGATTGTTCATCGTAAACAACAACAAAAATTTTGATACCCATTTGATGTATGTGTTTGAAATTTTAGAATTAATAAAATAATAAAATATACTATTATATATTGGGAAATTATTTTTTTATAAAATTGTATAAAAAGAATATTGAAGTGGTGTAGAATCAGAATAAAACTGAAGAGCATGAAGAAGGATGTTTCCAATTATTTGGGTAAATTCTTCTGGGTTTGTCCAAAATATGTATATTTTTTATTATAAAGATAAATAACTTTAGGGAATTCTTGAGAATATTTGAGGACATTTTTGGCGAGCCAATGGGAAATAGAGGTGTGAATAAGGTAGATGGGTGAGTTCCTCTTTTTATTATTGGAGTTTTTGGCATTCTTGTACATTTTTTGAAAGGGCATTCTACCTAGTATTTTCTTTTGAAAAGTGGATCCAATAATTTAAAACATTAGTTCCAATGGATTATAGTGTATTAATATTTCAATATAACGGATTATTTACATGATTTCAGGACATTGGGGCTCTTAATTTTAACATTCAGCCCATTGATAAACTAATTTCACTAATAATAATTGTAATAAATTTTTAATAGATTCACTAATATTTTTTTTCAAAAAATATGTTTCAATTATTATAAATTATAAATTATAATTATTATAAATATGGAATCAATTTTCTGAAATTATGATCAAATAATTGGAAGAAATTAAGTTTATATTAATTCCATAGTAGAGATGACATGTTTGTTTTTAATAAAAAATGTTCAATTATTTCTTCTATTTTTATATATGATATTAATTTTTAATTTTTTTCAAAAGACCTATGTTGTATTAATTGATATATTATTGCAATAATAAGTCTTTAAAACCAACTTTAAATGTACGATTTATGATTCTTCGAAATGTTATTTTCTTGATTATGTATCAGTTTTAGTCTTATTTATTGTCATTAATTAAGTGTTTCCTATGTCATTCTGGAGCCCCAGAGGTGTTTTGGGGTTTCGGGGCATGGAAAAATGAATAAGGGGATTTTGGGCCAGTTTGTACGTTTTGAGCATGGTTTTCCAAACCGTGATTGGGGTGATCATGCAACCAATGTAAATCCACACGTTCTGCACACAGTTTCGAAAAACCGTGTAGGTAAGCCGTGCGTTCTAGAAACATAAAAAATATTACAAAATTTACATTATGGGAATTCCTACACCACTGGAGAATCTTATTCATTCTTCTTCAACAATCCCTAGTGACTCCCCAAATTCTCCAAGAGCCTCCACAGATCAGTCTACCTCATAATATGTCCATTTCTAGTGCTCTTGGTTGTAGATTGAAGATCTGGGTAAGGCTTATCTACTTCATGCTTCTTTGTTTTGGTTTAAGGTTTCTATTTCCTTCCCATCTCCATCTAATCTCTCAAACCCTTCCTTTTCAGTGATATTTCGTGTAAAGCATCACGGGTAGGATTAATCATGATCTAAGCCTTAAATTGGGAGTCTGTTTTCGAACAGATTCAATATAGGTGGTCTATAAGTTATAGCCCTTGGTTTTTGTTTAGATTTCCACATTTAGGGTTCTTATTCTTTCCCTTTGTTATGTTTTCATGGTACATTAGTCATGATGTGACGTATTGGGTGTCTAAACGTTTAATTGAACCCCTCTTCATCCCCATAGGATGAAAGTTGGATGAATCAACCATATTAGGGAAACCCCTGGGGTGTGCCGATATTCTCAGACTTATAGATATATATGTATTTGTAGGAAATTATTCAAGAATTCAGATCCAATTATGAATATGTTAGTATGCTTAAATGATATGCATTCGACGTTTTTGTAATGCACATAGGCTGATTAATGCCCAAAGAAGTCGTTTGGTTGGAATGAAAAAGAGTTAAATAGATAAATGGAAAAATGTTAGGGGACTAAATTTATACTTGAATATTCTTAGTGAGATAGGCATGTGAAATGGGAAATGGGTATAAATGGTTTGTAATATAAATGATGAACGTGTTAATGGATTGATGTAATAATGTTAATTTCTGACTTTTTGATAATTTTGTGATGTTTTATATGATGTTGTCCTATAGTTTAT
Organism: Viscum album; assembly: GCA_963277665.1. Lineage (NCBI taxonomy): Eukaryota > Viridiplantae > Streptophyta > Magnoliopsida > Santalales > Viscaceae > Viscum > Viscum album. The sequence continues at coordinate 1,385,603,359 of OY728126.1, read as the reverse complement.
TTTAGTGATTGATAAATAATCATGTAATAATGGTTTTATTGAGTGGGGTATCGATTTGAGGATCAGTACCCATGGGTGGAGTTGGATTGAGGTTATAGATTCTCCTCTAATTGAAAGGGTTTTGGAATGGGACAGAGTTTGATTACCATAACAGTTGCATTCCACCCGGACTAAGGCATCTAGTTGAGGATTATGATTTTTGTTATAATGTGATTCCTATTGAGATACAGATTGATTTAAATCCGTTATCCTTGAGAATATTGAACATGTCTAATCCATTGACCAAATATAGAATGGTATATTATAACATGAAAGGACTATATAGTGAACCTGTATTCTATGGTTGCATGAATTAAATGAATATTGTCTATAACAACCTAATAAACTATTTATCCTTATTTTTCATCATTTATCACATTCATTCATTATCTCTCTATAATGGATATTTTGTAGACACCATTGGTGGTGGCCTACTAAGTTATACTCACACCCTACTTGATCCATTGTTGGTAACCAGAGCATATATCATGCTCGATGGTCATGACAAGGCCAAGGGCCCTATGCTATAGAGTTGAGTTGGACACAGGACCTGTTGGGTGAGGTACCAAACTTGGATTCTGGACCATATTGGGGACCCTGTTGTTTTCATTATTTTGGGGTTTTGTACACATGACACTATATCATGGACTAAACTATTTTCTATTTTATATGGTCATACAATGTTCTGGGAATTGGTTAATTATGCATGTTATTGATTGTTCTCTTTTTTTATTATTTATGTTATCATAAGCTATTACTTACTCTAATATTGAGGGTATAGTCTTCCCATGTGACCTATTAGATACTCACTACTAGTTGAATCCTCTTGCATACGGGGATGTGTGCTTGATGTCACGTAACTACCTGACTCGGGGCCCGAGCATAGGAGCTCCTGGGCTGGGGATGTTACAAACTGGAATGAAAGGGTGTTTCTTTTCAATTTCATACTATTTAGGGATGGTAGACAGGATTTTAGGAATGTTTTGGGCCTTGGTAATGATCTTGTGCTTCCTAATTTCTAACCAATGTATGAGGAACACACAAGTACCAATGGGAGGGGATCGTTGTTCTTATTGAGTGTTTTTGTATTAGATGATATTTCACTAGGGTGTGATGCACATGTTTTGTGATTTAATTGTTTTTTGATATTTCATTCATGCCTGGAAGGGTATGAGGATGTGAATTCATACATAATTCTAGTCAAATTTATATATAATTTACATGCATCATGATAGGCACACACACACGGGATGGGTGTGTGGGATTTAATGGTTAGGATGCAAATGTTTTCGTAAAATTACTGAAATTGGGCCTAATCGTTTGGTGTGAATGGGAAAAATGTAGAGTCAAATGGGTAAGCAATGATTAGAAAATATTGTTTACTAATGAAGTAAAAGTGGATTAACGAGTAGTAAGATTATATTGTAATAGGTAAATTATTTTGAATGGTGGTAATAGATAAGGCGCGTGACCATGTGAGTTAGATACTCATGTTATCCATGGACATTGGAGAGATGGAAAAGTGTAGTGATCCAATTGTTAGTGGTTTTTTTTGGGTCCTGTATGTGAACTAGTTTAGTTGTGGAAAGTGATGATCCTATTTAAATATCATTATTCTTAAAAAAAATTTATGTTTTCATTCCAAAGATTATGTTTGGAATTGTAGAAAAATTCCACCCCGAAGAGATGCACTAGTTGGGTGACATGAGGATGTTTCGAAGAATGCTCCTCCAGTAGTGGAGTGGGATAATGTGGTGATCCAAGGAGATAGGGAATATAATTTCTATGATAAATTCACTTGTTTTCTGCTGATGGTGGATTGAGACACAGGGCGGGTTGCTCCGAGCAAGTTTGAGCTGACCATGGAGTTTCAGTTGTAGCACCCTCGGACAGTTACCGTAGAGGGTGGGTGAGATGCATTAGAGATTTGGATAGAGTCCATCCAAACTATTCTTTAACATTTTGAGACTCATCTTGATATGTGAGCTAAGATAAAGGCGTATGTACTGAGGGGTCAAAAAAATGTTTGTGGGGCCTTATGGTTTAGACAGAGTAGGCAGAGGGAATAATGTGGAAGGATATTCGGGATAAGTTTCATGAGAACCTCTATCCAAAAAAACATGAGGTAGGAGAAGGTAGAATAATTAATGAGGTTGAATTAGAGGATAATGTTGGTGATGTACTATACTAGTAATTTTGACAATTTGAGGCACTACTTTCTGACATTGAACGGAGATGTGGAAGCTATGGAAAAACACATCCAGGATGGGCTGAGACATATGATCAGATCTCAGGTGAATAACATTCATCTGAAATGTTTTTGTTGAAGTGGTGGATCAAGACCATATCTCATAGGGGAACCAGAAGGGATCTTCAGGTAGTGAACATGTTGTACCAGATGGGTGAGAAAGTGTTGTGTCTTATGGTAGGATGAAACTCCACATCGAAACCTTTCTGAATAGTGAACGTGTTTAGAATAGTTAAAAGTGGGGGTCATCATATCAAGGTGGAAAGCTTCTCTGCTGCTATTAGTGCGGCAGGCCAAGGCACAGGTTTGACCAGGGTCCCCACCCACCGGTTGAGAGCTATGTGTGTGGAAGGTTATGTCACATGTATAGGTTATTCCAGAACTTACGATAGTCCGAAAATGATAGAGTTTAGAAAAAGATGTCGAATGTAGGTTGGGGTCAGTTACCCTATATCAGGTAGGTATTTGGAGCTCCACGAGTCGTACTGGTAGAGTCGGTGGATGTGGAAATCTGAGGCTAGATCATCCTTTCTAGAAGAGTAGTGTGGTATAGGGAACTCGGGCTAGAGCCCATGGTAAAGGGTCAGACCATCTCCATGAAGCTTAAGATTCACCTGATGGTGGTGAGGCAGGTTTGTCTATTATTCCAGGTATGATTCTTGTAGATTTTACACATTCTAGTTCGTTAATTGATAAAGGTGGTACACATTATCTTATTTATACGTAGTTCATAGTTGTGTTGGGCGTAACTATAGAAGCTATGAGTGGGGAAATGTCGCTTGAGACTCCATTAGTGGTACCAGTTAGGGACATCAGGCAGTGTAATGGTTTTTCCCTGGATGTTGGTGGGTATTTGTTTCTATGGGATATGTTTTCCCAAAAGATGTCAAGTTTTTACCAAATAATGGGATGGATTGGTTGGTGTTATATCAAGCCCATATCATTTATTACTTATGTCAGGTAACATACTCATCTCTAAATGGGAGAACATATGACCATAATGGTGAGTGAGATACTTATGCGGGAACTACAGGTCTACAAGGTCTGCAGCTCGGGGAACTCACATCCCATGTACCGTTCCTTATGTTAGATGATATGGAGAAAATACAAATAATATTTACTTTTGTTGAGGAATAGTTTCAGGATGTGTTTCCTCAGTACATCCTAGGATTACCACCTAAGAGAGATGATGTGTTTATGATGGAATTGCTTCCTAGAGAGGAGCTGGTTTCCATTCCACCTTATTGAATGCTGCGAGAGGAGGTCCAAGAACTAAAACATCGGTTTGAGGAATTGGAGGTTAAGGTGTTTTTAAAACCTAGTACATCACCTAAGAGATATCTGGTGTTGTTTTTGAAGAAGGCTGATATATCACTGAGGCTATGTGTCGATTATATGAAGCTAAATAATATGACAGTTCAGAATTGATAACATATTCCTAGAATTGATGACCAATTTGATCAGCTCATAGGCGCCTTAGTGTTTTCTATGATTGATTTGAGATCAGGGTACCATTAGTTGAGGGAGAGACCTTCTCACATACCCCGAATAGTTTTCCAAATCAGGTATATCTTTTATGATTTTTTGGTGATTCTGTTTGGTTTGACCAATTCATGAACATTGTTCATGGACTTGTTCAACTGGATATTCCTGTTGTATCTGGATCAATTTTTAGTTCTCTACGTTAATTACATCATGTCATACTATAGAACTCACGATGATTATACCAAATATCTTGACATCATCTTGAGTACACTAAGATATCATAGTCTTTATTCAAAGATATAAAAATTTCAATTTTGGATTGATAAGATGCACTAGCTTTGACAAATAATTTTTGAGTAAGGTGTGTCGATGGATCCAAAAAAGGTGCAGGTTGCGGTGTCCTCGGAGCATCCCAAGAACAACTCTGATAATCAGAGTTTTCTGGGATTGGCTAGTTATTACCAATGGTTTATTAGAGATTTGTTTCATTTGGCATCACCATTCACAGTACTAACGAAGAAGGGGATTATGTTTGATTGGTCAGAGGATTATGAGAATGATTTTCTAAAGCGATAAAATGGTTGACTAAAACACCAATTTTAATCTTACCAAAATATGGTAAAAAGATATACCATATATGGTGATGCATCTATTATTGGAACTGGGGTATTGTTGATGGATGATAATCGGGTTGTAGCTTATGGGTCGAGATAGTTGAGGACACCTGAAAGAAATTATCCTAATCATGACCTTGATCAAGCTGTTGCGGTTCATTCATTAAAGTGCACGATGCCTTACTTGTTGGTAGAACCTTTCATGGAGTTCATTGACCATAAACATCTAAGTTACATGTTCTCTCAGAAAGATTGCAATCATTGACAATGATGGTGGGTTGAATATCAGTAGTCTTTTGATTTCAATTTATTGTTCACCCCAAGGAAAGGGAATAGTTTGGCTGAAACGTGGAGTCTGATGACTCATAATCAAGTTGTTTAGGAATCCAATTCAGAGTGGGTGATGATGTCCTGGTTTAGTGAGATTCATTTATAAGAACAAGGTGGGAATGAGAAGATTACCCTTTCATCTATAATAGTTGAGTCCGCACTTCTATTTTGAGTTAAAGATGCTTAGTTGGGGGATCCAGAGTGTCTGGATATGATGTAAAGTCTTAGTAGTTTTGATTCACCTTCCTGTTGGACATTCAATGATGATGTATTTTCTTATGTTCTTGGTTGTTCTGAGATTCCAATAAATATTGGTAAGGAGTTAATGAACGAGCTCCATGTGTCAAAGTGGACAGTGCATCCAGGAATGACTAAAATGTACTAGGATCTTCGTAGGTATTTTTGGTGGCTGAGAATAAAGAAAGAAGTTGTGAGTTTAATTGCATGATGCCTTACCTGCCAGTAGGTGAATGGGGAACATCATCGTCCATGTTGGTTGTTGCATTCATTGCCTATTACAGAGTGGAAGTAGAATGACTTCGTGATGGACATCATGGTGGGTCTTCCGAGGATGCCTCATAAGAATGATGCAATTTGGAGGTGGTGGACCAGCTGACCAAATTGACCCATTTCATGCCGATTTCGGACACCAATATAGTCGTCCAGTGATGTGAATTGTATGGTTAAGGAATAGTATGGTTGCATGGAATTTTTTGAACCATAGTTTAGGATCGTGATCTATGTTTCATCTCATGCATCTAGAGGGGACTAAAGAAGGAACATGGTACCCAGGTGTTTCTGAGTACGACGTACCACCAACATTTTGATGGTCAATCAAAGCATACAATTCACATATTAGAAGACATGTTTAAGTCATGTGTTCTGGATTTCGTTGGTTTGTGGGAAAAGAATATGTCACTTTTTGAATTTTCTTGCAAAAATATCTTCAAGGAAACATTTTAGATGGAACCATTTGAGTCACTATATGGGAGACCAAGTAGTAATCCTTGGTTTTGGTTAGGGGCTGGAGAGTATGAGTTGTTAGGAACGAGTCCTGTGAAAGAGACGTCATAGAAGGTTACTTTGATTCAGAAGTGTATGGGTATGGCTCGGAGTAGCATAAGTCATATGAAGATAAGATTCATAGACCTCTTGAGTTTAAGGTGGGTGAGAGTGTGTTTATTCTGGTGACTCCATGGTTGGGCCACTATCGAAATTAGAAGTAGGGAATGATGGTGCCAAGATATGTGGGACCATTTGATATTGTGGAGAGGATTGGACCAATGGCCAACCAATTGGATTTTCCAAAAATGTATAGTGGGATTCATGATGATTTACATTTTTCACAACTCTGACAATATCACCTGGATCCATCTCATGGGATAAATGTCGAGGATGTCGAGCAGAAGGTTGATGCGTCCTTCGAGGAGCACCTGGTATGTATTGTGGATCATAGTGAAAATTTATTGTGGTGGAAAGGTTGTGTCCTAAGTTTGTGTTCAATAGAAACATGAAATCATTCGAGAAGAACTTTGGGAGTGGGAATTAGATATGGGGTTCTGGTGGCTTGATTTCTTTTCTTTGTGAACATAGTGATGCTCCGGTAGAGCGGTTCAGGGTCAAGCTGTTATAATGTGGGGAGTTTTTAAGATATCTGATTCCACTATGAGGTATGTTCTTGTTTATGTTTCATTTTTAGTGCACTTTTTGTTTTTAATTATGTGTTTCCCAGGTCTTTGTAAAGGCTTGGGGCTGTTCTTGGGGTTCAAGAAATGATGAAATAAAAAAATGGGCTTTCTAGGAAGTATGCACGGGTTGCACGTGGTTTGGAAAACCATGAGAGGGGAGACCATGTGGGCTAGTCCACACACATAGTTTTTGACAAGACTAGAAACCCATATGAGTGGGAGGGCATGCGGGTAGTATCCATCGCAAGGTATGTGCACATTTTGGAAATCCATATTGGTAAAATGTGCATCCTGGAAACATCTAAAAAAAGAAAAAAATTTCATTACTGGATTTCTTATACCACTTGGTATTTTCATGATTTTTCCCTCTTATAGCCCTAGTGACACCCCAAAATCTCCAAGAGCTTCCAAGGATCAATATACCTAATCATAGGGTAGTGTGGATCATTGATGGACGCCGATTAAAGATCTGGGTAAGGCTAATCTCCCTGTTTCTTCTCTTTTTTTGGATTAGGGTTTCTTTTTCCTTATAATCTCTATCTGAAAAACTGAAACCCTACCTTTAAAATATATTTATGTTAAATCATCAAGGGTTGTTTGAATCGAGATCTAAATCTCCAAGTGGGTGTGCATTCACCAATTGATTCAACGTAGGTGTTCTGTAAGTTATATTCTCTCGTTATCGTTAAGATTTGTGCATGTATGTTTTTATTCATGCCATCTTTTGATGATTTATTGGTTCTATTAACATGATGTGATTTAGTAGGTGACTAAATAGTTATTTAAATTCCTCATGACCCCATGGAATGCAATGAATATGAGTCAACCAATTTAGAGACACCCATGGGGTGTGTTGATATTCCAAAACATAGAGTTATCTTAGAAAGTTTAGGCCATTGTTAAAGAACATAGATCCCAAGATGAATATATTAATATGATTAATGGATACTCAATTGGGGTTATTTTAATGCACTTAGGATGGGTAATGGACTAATAATTTGTTGAGTTGGCATAAAAACATGTTAAATGTATTAAATGGAAAATGCTAGGGGACTAGATTTCTACATGAATATGCTTAGAGATGTAGGCATGGGAAATGAGAAATGGGGATAAAGGGATAAGTAATATAAATGATGAGTTTGTAAATTTATTGAGGCAATAATGTTAATTTCCCATATAGTGATATTATTGTTATTTTGCAAATGATGTTGTCTATGGTTTTTTGTGGTGAATGATAAACATGCATGTGAACATGGCTAGGTTAGGTTGGGTATCAAATTGAGGTTCTATACCAACTGGTTGAGTTGGACCGAGGTTCCAGCTCCACCCCAAAATTCACGTGTTAGGAAGGGGACGAAGTTCTATTCCCCTAATAGTTGCATTCCACATGGAGAGAGGCTTCGAGGTGAGGTTTATAAGATTGTAATACTGTGATTCCTAGTGAGATAGAGCATGATTATATTCCCATATGCTTGAGAATATTAAACATGTAAAATCCATTAAAAACATGAAAATGTAGATTAAACCATGAAATGCCTATGTAGAGAACCTGGATCCATTGTTATTTTAAGTTAAATGAACATATTCTAGAAGGGCCCAATGAACTATTTATCCTTACATGTCATCATTTATCACATTCATGCACTATCTTCCCTTACTAGATATTTCGTATACGTCATTGGTGGTGTCCTACGGACTTATACACACACCTTTCTTAGGAACTCATTAGGAAGCTAGGGAGATTTCATGATTTTAAGTCAAGAAAAGGCCAATGTCCCTATGTTAGGGAGTTGAGATTGACATGGGACATGTTTGGTGCGGTTCCACACATGCAGTCTAAACCATTTTTGGGGATCTAGATGGTTTATTTCTTTTGGGGTTTTGTTAACTTGACATTATATAATGGAATGACTTATTTACTATTGTATATGGTTATACCCAGTTTTGGGAATGTGTTAATTATGAATATTATTAACAGTTCTCTTTTGTATCTGTTGGTTAAGTAATTATCTATTATATCATGCTCTAATATTTAGGGTATTTTCTCCCCACATGACCTATTAGACCCTCATTTCTAGTTGGAAACCTCTAGTGTACAGGGAGGTGTGCATGAGGTTATTTAATTACTCATCTCGTGGAAATAGTTTAGTGGCTCTCGGGTTGAGAACGTTATAATGTGGTATCAATGGGTGGTTCTTTTCTCCTGGTTAATATGTGGGGATGGTAGAAATGATTTTATCAATGTGTTGGGCCTTTGTAATGAGCTTGTTCTTGGGATTTGCTAACCCATGTATAAGGGAAACCCCAAGTTATCATGGGAGGTTATAGTTTTTGTTGTTGTGTCTTATTATATTAGATGATATTTCACCATGCGTTGATGCACTTGTTGTGTGATTTGACGGTTTTGTGATATTTTTCTCATTTCATTAAGGGTACGAAGTTGTGCATTCATGCATCATTCTGGGCACCTATATAGTTAATTGACATGAATCAAGATGGCCGCACACACCGGATGGGTCTGTGAGATATAAAGATTATGATGCATATGATTTCATAAATATAATAAAATTGTTACTAATGGGATAGTATGAATGGGTAAAATGTAAAGTCAAAAGGGAAATTAGTGATTAGAAAATGGTGTTTGCTAATTATGTAAAAATGGATTAACTTGAGGAAAGAGTAAATTAGATGATGGAAACTATATTTAATTGGAGAAAATATAAGGCACATGGCCATGTGAATTAGATACTCATGAAAGCCAGTTCCTTACGAGATATGGCTACGTGTAGTGACTCTATTGTGAGTAGGCTTGTTTGGGTAGTGTATGCGAATGGGTTCAATTATGTCAAGTGATGAGCCTATCTATATATCTTCCATATCATAAAATGTATATGTTTTTGTTCTAAGAATCATGTTTGGTATTGTAGAGAAATTCCACCTTGAATATGTATGTTGGTTGGGTGACATGGGGATATTGCCAAGAACGCTCATCCAACAGTGGAGTAGGAGGACGTGGTGATCCCTTGAGATAGGGGTAGAATTTCTATAATAACATCACTAGTTTTTTTTGCAGGTGTTGGAATAAGACGAAGGGTGGGTTGCTCCAAGCGTGTTTGAGCAGACCAGGGAGTTTCAACTGCATCACTTTCTGACCATTAATGGTGAGCATGGGACAAAAGTAGCAGAGTTTTGGATAGAGTCCATGAAAAAAATTCTTGACCATCTATAGACTTCTCTAGATAAGTTTTTCATTTTAGAGGCCTATATGATTATAGGTCATGAAAAACATTGGTTGGACATTATGGTTCAGAATTTACATGCTGAGGGAATGATGTGGAATAATTTTCAAGAGATGTTTCTTGAGCATGTTTTTTCAGAAAAAATGAGGCAAGAGAATATTGTGATTTCATGAGATTGTCTCAGGTGATATTGTAAGTGATGGAATATGCTAGCCGTTTCACTAATTTGAGCAGCATTGTTCCAATGTTGACGTGAAATTGGGCAGCAATGGAGAAACACTTTGAGGATCAGTTAAGACACGAGATCAAGTATTAGGTGAATTTTTTTATCTGAAATGGTTATTTAAGGTGGTGGATCAAACCCTTATCTCGGATAGGGACCTGAAGGGATATTTAGGTAGTGAACTTGTGGATCCATTTTGTAGATGAGTTAGGTAGGCTTCTAATTGTAGGAAATTCCACTTCAGAACCTTTTCATCATGGTGGAAGGGTTCAGAGATGTCTGAATTGGGGGACACTGCTTAAGGTGTTGACCATGTATTCTATTATTAGTGTGGCAGGCCAGGGAACAAGCTTGATCGGTGTCCCTACCAACAGATCGAGTGTCGAGCGTGCGACAACTATGGCCATGTTTTGAGTTTCTATAGGATCCTGATACAGTTATATAATTATGGAATTCAGAGGAAGATTCCATGTGTAGGCAGGGGGTTGGTTACCAAATATCATGTAGGTAGTGGAGATCAAAAGTTTTTACTAGTATATGTGGTGGACAAGGATCTCTAGGACCAGTTTCAGGATGTGTCTCTTGAGTACTTCTCGGTGTTACCTCCTGGGTGATATGTAGTGTTATTGATCGAATTGTAGCATGCATCAGAGACTGTGTCAATTCCACCTTACTGAATGGTGATATTAGTCCTCCACAAAATGAAGGTTGAGTTAGAGGAATTAAACCGTAAGGGATTAATACATCCTAGTACATCGCCTTAGGGATATCTTGTGTTGTTTTCTAAGAAGGAAGACAACTCACTAAGGGTATTTTTTACAATAGGAATATAAACCACATGACAGTTGAGAACTAAAACACTCATCCTAGAATTGATGACCTATTTGATCAGGTTACAGGTGCCTCAGAGTTTTTTAATATTGATTTGAGATCAGGATACCATCAGTTGAATGTGAGACCTTATGATGTACCTCAGAACACTTTTTGAAGCAGGTGTGGTTTGCATGAATTTCTGTTAATGTCGGTTGGTTTGTCCAATACAGTAGTAGTGTTCATGGCTTGGATGAACAGAATATTCCAACCGTATCTGGATCACATTATAGTCGTATTCATTGATGACATCTTGGTGTACACCAGAACTCATGAAAATCAATCCAATCACATTGATATCGTCTTATGTACACTAAGTGAGCATAATTTTTATGCCAAGATATCAATAGTTCCATTTGGATTGATGAGGTGAACATTCCGGGACACATCATTTTTTTGTTATGTGTGTCTGTGTATCCAGAAAAGGTGTAGGTTGTGGTGTCTTGGGAGTATCCCAAGAACGTATCTGATATTTGTAGTTTTCTGGGTTTAGCCAGTCATTACAATAGTTTTATTACATATTTCTCTAGTTTGGAAACACCACTCATAGGCCTAACCAACAATGGGGTAATGTTTGATTGGTAAGAGGCTTGTGATAATATATTTTAGGAGATGAAAAAGAGGTTGGCTACTACACCAATTTGGATGTTAACAGAACCAGGTAATAAGTATACATTGTTCTATGATGATTCCAATGTTGGACATGGGGTAGTCTTGAAGCATGATTATCGGGTTGTATCTTATCAATCTAGGTAGTTGAGTACTTGTTAAAAACTATCTAACTCATGACCTTGATCTAGCTACTATGGTTCATTCCTTAATGTGTTGGATGCATTACATGTTTGGAGAAAATTTCACGGTGTTCACAAACCATAAAACTAATTGTTACATATTGTATCAGGGGGATTTGAGTTTTTTATAGCAATTCTGTGTTGAATATATTCAATCTTTTGATTTTGAGATGGTGTACACAATAGGTAAATGGAATAGTTTTGATGATGCTCTGAGCCCAAATAATCAAAAACATGATGTTCAAGAATCCATTTCATAGTGGGTGATGATGTCCTTATTTGCTGAGAGGAATTTGGAGGTACACGATGGGAATAGAATGATGACCCTTTCATCTATAGTATTTTTCTATGTGCTTCTGTGTTATGTTAAAGACTATCTTTTTTTGTATCGAGAGTGTATTGTTATGAAAGGAAGTTTTTACGGTGGGGAGTCACCTTCTAGTTGTAAATTTGGTGCCAATTGATTTTCTTATATTCATGGTTCCATTGTGGTTCCAACAGATGTATGAGAGTAGTTGATGCCCGAGTTCTATGCATCATAGTGTTTAGTGCGTATGGTATTGACTATGATTTACTGTTATCTTTATACAGAGTTTTGGTTGTCGGGAATGAAGATAGAAGTTTCATGTTTTGTGTCACGATGCCTTACATGTCTACAGGTGAAGGAATAACATCACCATCCAGGTGGGTAGTTGAAGTAATTTTCTATTCAAGGGTTGAAGTTGAATGATATCATGATAGACTTCATGGTGGGTATTCTGAGGATTCCTATAAAAAATGATGCAATTTGGGTGGTGGTAGATCGGCTAACCAAAGTGGCCCATTTCAAGACAATTTAGGGGACCTATACAGTCGACCCCTAGAGGGAATTGTATGTTCGAGAAATAGTACTGTTTCATTGAATGATAAGAACCATAGTATTATATCATTATCCACATTCCACCTTGTGCTTCTAAAGGTAACTATACAAAGTTCTTGTCACCCAGTAGTTTTTTATAAAGGCTTCCACCAACAGACTGATGGGAAGTCAGATCATAAAATTCACACAATAGAAGGCATGTTGAGGGAATGTGATCTAGATTTCGGTGGTTCATGGGAAATTCGCTTGTATCCTTTTTAGTTTCCTTAAAATGACTGATTTTAGGATATAGTTTAGATGGATCCTTTTGAGGAACTATATGGGAGACTGTTTAGATCTATGTTGTGTTGGTTAGAGACTAGGGAGTCAATGCTGTTATGACTGAGTCTTGTGCAGGAAATATCAGAGAAGGTTAGATTGATTCAGAGGCATATATAAATGGCTCAATGTAGGTATAATTCATATGAAGTTCATCATCGTGGACCTATTAAGTTTTTTTGTGGTTGATAGTGTTTTTCTTCGGGTCTCACCATGGTTGGGTCACCGAAAATTTTTGAAAGAGGTCATGCTGACACCTAGATTTGTTGGACCATTTGAGTTTGTGAAGAGGATTGGACCAGTGGCATACCAATTGGTGCTTCTCTAGAAGTATAGTGGGATGAATTATGGTTTCCATGTTTCAAAATATTGATAGTATCACCCTATTCCAGCTCATGTGATAAACGATGGGGATGTCGAGCTTGAGGCTGACACATCTTTCTTAGAGCACCCGGTTCATATTATGATCATTGTGAAAACATTTTGATGGGAACAATTGTACCCTTACTTCATGTTCTATAGAATGTGGTAAATTTTTAGGAATAAATTTGTTAGTGGGAATCAAATATGTCGTTTCATTGGCCATATTTAATTTCTTTCAGAACTTATTGATGCACTGGAAGAGCTACTTGGGGATGAGCCGTTATAATGTGGGGAGGTTGTAAGATCCTAGATTACTTTTTAAGGTATTTCCATGTTTATGTGTAAATTTAATTACTATTTTTTGGTAAATTAAGTTTTTTCCCAAGTCCTTGTGATGTCGTGGGGTTGTTCTGGGGGTTCTGGACATGAAAAGAATGAAAAAAGGGGCTTTCTGTGCAGTCTGCATGGTTTGCACTCTGTTTGGAAAACTGTGTGAGAGGACACTGTACAAGAATTGGAAATCCACAAGATTTTAAAAATGATTGGAAAACCATGAGAGTGAGAGGGGACATAGGCATTATCCTTCACATAGTTTTCACAATGTTTTGAAAACTATGCGGGTAAACCCTGAGGCATTGAATCTTCAGAAAAAATTCAAAAATGCCATTATGGGATATATTATACTACTCGGGATTTTAAAATTTTCGTTCTCTCAAAGAACAATGATCTCCCCAAAAACTCCAATAGCTTATACTGATTAATCTACCTCATTTTTGGTCCATTTAGTGTTCCCTTGGTTTTGGATGGATGATCCAGATAAGGCTATGTCCCTATTGCTTATCTTTTTTGGTTATGGTTTTCTATTTACATACCATATCCTTATAAAGCTATCGAACCCTACCTTTTCGGTGAGATTTAGGGTGAATATTCAAGGGTTGGATGAATCGAGATATAAATTTTTTATTGGGAGTGTGTTCACCAACGAATTCAAGGTAGGTGTTATACATGATATATCCCTTGGGTTTTTTGTTGGTTTGTGTGTGTGTGGTTTTTATTTTATCCATATTTTGAAGCTTTAATTGGTTCATTGATATTATGTGGTATAGTGGTTGTATAAATTGTTAATTGATCCCTTCTTGATCCCCATGGACTTCTTTTATGATGACTCAACAAAATTAGGGCCACATATGGGGTGTGCCGATAATCCTGGACGTAGAGTTACCGAAGTATGTTTAGGACATTTATCAAGAAATTTGATATCATGATGAATATGTTAATATGCTTAATGATTATGAAATCAGGGTTTTAGTAATGAATTTAGGTTTTTTAATGACCTAATAATTCATTTGGATTGCAAAAAAAGGGTTACCTAGATTAATGGGAAAATGCCCGGGGACTATCATTATAATTGAATACGCTTAATGAGAAATACATGAGAAATGGGAAATGGTGGAAGGGGTTATGTAATATAAATAATTAATATGTTAATGGATTGTGGAAATAATTTTAAAATCCCATTTTTGGGTATTGTTGTGATTTTGTAAATAATGATTGATATGGTTGATTGTGGTGAATGAAAAATAATCATGTACACATGGCTTGGTTGAGTGGGGTATCGACATAATGTTCTAATCCCATGGGTTTAGTTGGACCAAGGATTTTACTCCACTTATAAATTCATGGGTTATTGAAGGGGTAAGAATTCTATTCTGCTAACAATTGTATTCCACCCCAATTGAGGCATGGATGTGATGATTTTGAGATAGTTATAATGTGATGCCAAGTGATATGGGGCTTGATTTTATTCCCTTATGATAGAGAATACTGAACATGCCTAACCCACTAAACACATGAAAATGTAGATTAAAACATGAAATGCATAAGTCATGAACCTAGATTTAATTTTAGTTTAAATTAAATGAACATATTCTAGAATGGACCAATGAATTGTTTATCCTTATTTGCCATCATTTATCACTTGCACACACTATCTTCCATTATTACATATTTTGTAGACCCTGCTGGTTGTGGGCTACTAATTTATACTCACACCCAGCTCAAGTCGTCGTTGGGTACCCATGTATATTTCAAGATTGCATGTCCGGAAAATTGCAAGGGCCCTATGCTAGAGAGTTGAGTTGGACATGGGACATGTTGGCTATGGTTCTAGACTAGGAGTCCGAATGATTTTGGGTATCCTAATATTTTCTTTCTTTTATTGATTTTTTTACTTGAATCTGTAGAATGGCATGACATATTTACTATTTTATATGGTTTTACCTAGTTTTGGAATTGGGTAATTATGCATTTTATTGATTTTTTTTCATTTTGTTTCCATTATTTACGTTATTATCTACTATGGATTGCTCAGATATTGAGGGTATAGTCCCCACAAAAGACCTATTGGACCCTCGTTGCTAGTCGACAACCTCTAGCGTACGAGGAGGCATGCATGATCTAATGTAACTACCCGAATCAGGGAACTGATTCCGTGGATCCTTGGATAGAGTCTTTAAAATAATTTTAATTAATCATTTTCAATAAATTTGACCACAATGCACATGGAATTAAAATACAATATTTCTCATTATTCGTCAAAAAATGAAACATCATATAAAAATGAAAAACATTAACCATAACCTAATATTTTCAAAATATAACTAATAAATTTTTTTTTAAAATATAAAATTATTAAATCATCTAATTTTATTAAATAGGGTCTCCATTAAAAGGCGATAAAAATACAATTATAAAAATATGTGCTTTTTATGTGTAATATTGGGTTTGTTCCTATCATATCAATATCTACTATATATGATGAACATAAAAAATATTTGATCAAATATATAAAATAAATATTTCATTAATATCATTCGTCAATATTAATTTATTTATCCATTTTAGGTTGATATATCTTTGTGATCTTAAATGTAGTTTTTATAAAATCATACCCTTTATATTCAATTTCATCTTATATTTATTTCTAATTATTTTCGAATCAATGTGATTGACAATTTATTTTCTAATGATATTTATTCATATTAATAAACTCCATCCTCACATATAGGTTACTAATCATTATATTAAATAATAATTTTTTAAAAGATATATTTTTGTTCGGTAAAAATCAGTCTTGCGTGTAATGCATTCCATTAAGAACATTCTGTCATGTGTGTAACATATGATAACCTCAGTCTTCTATGTAGAGAAATAGGAACAACATGTTGCATTTAGTTCAAGATTTATGTGCTGCTACAAATAATGAAATCCACACATAATACATTCTTATAAAAAAGTATATATTATGTGTTTCCTGAAATTAAAAACATGAAAATATTAAATTATTTAGAAAAAGATATTTAAAAAATATATCTAGGTGTTACATTCCACCCCCCTTAAATTTAATTTTCCATCAAAATTATTCAGTGTTATCAATGTTCTAAAACTGTAAAACTTCCTTCTAATAAAATTATAAAATAAAAATTCATAATAAAACATACTTTAATAATGGATTGTTGTTAACATAACAGTTACTCAATGTACCACATAAATAGGTTTCCACGTAGGAGAACAAAGGATGTAAGTGAAAAAATAGTTATGGAAGTGAAATATATTTGTCATGTTCTAAGGAAGAGTGATTTAAAACATTGTCATTAGAATGTTAATGATCATTAATCTAAAAAATATGATGATCTATGGTTCCATTTTATTCATCAGAAATGAATGTACTAGGATAGAATTTTTGGTTTTAAAGTCCTTTTTTATAATGTTGAAGAACATTCCTAATATGATATACTAACATTATATTATTCCATTACATATGCACAATAGTCTAATTTGATGACCCTTGATTAATTTCCACTTCATCTCTTACTCATGGGAATGAAGGTGAATATTTCATTTCCAAAGAACTAACAAATCATGTGATACGTAAATATAAGGATAAATCATCCCATATATCATTTAATCTTCATATAAAATTTTTATAACTAGTTATCAAATATACATAAATTCTCATTTGTTGAGATATAAATTTATCCTCACAAACTCTATTTCATATTTAACATCAATTTTCCATAATTGATTAACATTTTAAACCATTATAAATATGAAAATCCAAAACACTATAATGATTCCCATGAAATAATCATTACATTGATCCCTCATATATCAAAAATTATATTATAGATGAAACATTCCAAACATGTGAACACCCTCAAAATATATTCTATTAAAATATTGTAATCAAGTGAATTACCTTAAATCATTTGGAATCAAGCAGGCTTTCGTATTCTAAATATTAATGAATATATTTTGTAAATCCAATAAGTTTTAAATGTCATCAATAATAACATATACACATTTTAAAAAAAATAATTATAAATGATGGGGTAAAAAATAATGTCCAATATAATTATTTATACCCAATTAATATTTATCCAAAAATTATTTAGTAAACATCTGGAAAATATAAAGGGTTAACGTCCAATAGTAAAAATATCACATATTTATGAAATCAATTTTCCACCACACAAGAAACCTTTAACATAAAATTTAAAATTATAATTTGAAAAATTATACTGAATATAACACCATATCCCATGATTTGTATAACATAATCCTTGAATTCCAAAATTATATAATATTCAATTATAAAATTTTATTCTTAAAACATTAATAATACTTCATAAAATTATCAACTAATACCCCTTTTCTTGATTATGATATATGAATACTATAATAAGGTTCATAAAGCTCCATACAATCATTCTTCTTAAATTTAATGTAATCTATACTATAAAAAATAATATAACTTTTACCATTCGTTTGTGGTCAAATTATTTTCAGAAGTATAGCCAATACTTATAATGAAATAATAATTCTATTCATCATATTTACACATAGGATTTCAATTTGTATTAAAGATATATATTCTACCTGAAAATAAGTAAATTTGGTTCTAGTTTTTAATAGTTCATTCTACAAGCTTACAAGAGAAATCATATTGTGTGAAACATTTATCATAGAAGAAAACATCATGTTCTTGAAAAACTACTTTTAGAATGTCTAAATATGGATATCTAATTCTTCAATTTATGAATCCATGGGTAAAATAATTTTTTATCATATTCCACCTCTATTTAAATCCTTCCAAGTTATTCCTAAACAAAACTATATTTTGGTATGACACTATATGTTAGAGTAGAATCTCCTTGGTAAATCTGATCCCAAAAACAATTTTATTGTGGTATGTAGACATCGAAGTATTTATAATAAAATTGTCACTCTATCCCTTAAACAAATTCTTTGAAATTTTCCTAAACACTAACTCATCATTAGACTGGTCCTTAGAGATATCCTTAAACATTTCAATATAAATTTACCTATTTATATCATTTTGGATTTTTCATCATAGTTTCAAATGGATGACTACTAATTTTATCTGATACCAACAATAAAGACATGAGTTTAACATACATGGACTTTAAATAAATTTAGATTAATATCCATTACATTTTAATAGTACATTTTTAATGAATTTTATAGTTTAGTGTATTTGGAAACAAGGAACAAAACCATATAACATGGTGAAATATCATCAACATTTCCCACAAATACAAGGATATTTATTATGATTTAGTTTATGAATATTGTTTACATTCTTTCTTGAATGGTTTAATTTTTTATATAATTATGTTTATGGTACAAGTGTTTCATCAATGACCTATATGATTGTGAAAGATTCTTATTTTCATGGGAAATGATTTGATGATATTATATAGAATCCTATCCATTTCTTATTGGTTATGATTTGATGAAATGATAATGATACCCATTTAATTTCATAGACCATGATATGATGAATTTTTTGTTACCATGGACCTCATGAATGTTTGATTTTATTATTTTAATGGTGGGAAGTATATCTCTCTCAAATTCATTGGGTAATGATAAATATTTTATATTCCAAAATGTGTACAGAAGATGGAATCCCAAGCCTAAAACAAGAGATAATCGTATGCCTACAAAAACATTACATGGTATGGAATCATAATCACAAAAAGAGGGTAAATAAGAGGACATCACATGCCCAATACATGAGGGTATATGGGAGGGAATCTGATGCATGAAATAATAGGGTACGTTGGAGGTCATACATTTATAGAATCAAGTGGTTATATAGGTGGGCATCCCAAACCTGAAGTAGTTAAATGGGTTACAATCCCATGACTAAAATGTCAGGCGGGTCTTGTTATGTAGACATGACATAATATTTTCAATGTATATTTGAATTCCACAATTCCATGTATTATTCCTATGTTATGCCTTTATGGTTTATGATCATGATTCCATTTTTATTTATCTCATAGAGAAATCAATAATTTATCACATGACTCATCTTTATGATCTTTTTAAAATAGATAATTATCTTATAATGTCTTTATCACATTCTCAAACCATTATGCACATATTTATTAATACATGTCTTTTTTGATTACCCTTACTTGGCATCTCAGATCACTACTTTTATGTTTTCTTTCCATATGATATAAAAAGTTTATAAAAGTGTATAGAATTGAAAAATACAAGTTGATTCCATTTAAACCCATTTCATTAAAAGTTAAAACATGGTAAAAAATTCATTTAACCATTTTTGGAAAATTGTGTAATGTCACGACCCAATTTCCATACAATGGTTCCCCGTCTCGGCCGTTCATATGACCTCATTCGTGCCTCCCCTTACACAAGAGGTTTCCTACTTGCAGCGAGGTTCTAATATCATTCCTGGTGTGATCATCGCCACATTTTATACTTACCACGGGAACACACCAATATAATATAATGAGAAAATAACATAATAACTTATAACAAAATGAAGAACAGTCCAAATATCCCAAGATGATCCAAACATGAAATACAATGTGATAACTAATTTTTGAATATGCCATGATAATGTACGTTTTATGTGTCATAAGAATCAAAAAAGTAATGTAACACCCTGGGATTTTATGAAAAATATTATTTTTAATTTCATTGATGTCTTGTGTTGTACGGTACTCCAAATTTAGCGTGTACTATACACAATACCGTATTAGCTTGTAGTATACGCAACACTATTTTTGGCTCGTGTTACACACAATTTCACGCTCGTTTTGTGGAAATTAATTCACGCAACATTAAGTATAGGTTTTGTTTAATGTGTAAATGAAATATGTTATGATTATGTTATACGCAACAACAAATGGAACTTTCACTACATGCACCCCTAACTTGGCTTTCATTACACGCAATCAAGACCTTCCTCGATAGCGTGTGTAGTACGCAATACCGGGTTTCACTAAATGATATATTATTATAATATTATTATGAACTAACCATTATGAATAGTAATACCCACTTTTTGAAATTTTATAAATTTTATTTTTCAAAACGGTCTTCATTTTTGGATTCAGAATATCAAATATAGCCTAGGGTGAATTTTTGGTATTTTTTTGAAAACTTTCAATTTTTGATGAATAATGAAAACACTAGGTTACTATTTAAAAACTGACATTTTATATAAATTATTATTTATTTTATTTAAATTTATTTTAGGACAAAATTGATGAATAATTCCTATATAATTTCAATGTAATTCATTGGAGTCATTTTATAATAATTTTAGATTTATAAAAAATTTATTGAACTTTTCACTGTCTTTTACCGACCTACTAGGAGATTTTTCAATTGTTCATAAAACATAATTTTACCACTTCTGTGAGTTGAATTTTGAAAATCCAAGAGGCACATTTATTATCAAGGAGTAAAATTTGGTTCAATTAGATACGAATAATTTTTGGTGAATAGTAACTTTTTACTTTTATTTACCAATGTTAAAAGTAAATAGGGTAATTCAAGGTTAAAAGAATATTATAATAATTTAAAATTACATTAACACATGTCCAAAAATTATTGGATAAGTAATGGCCAACCATGGGCATCCTTGGGTCTATTTTGGGACCCCATGGAGCCACTTATGAAAGACAATGACACATTAGATTAATTAATTTAATTTAAAAACAAAATTGGCTTTAACAAAATTACTTTAGTAATTAATACTTTTAAGGGGATATATAAATTATCTTTTTGACTATAAATATTCATTGGAAAGATGAAAATATTTCCTACATGTTGGTATTTTTTTATAATTTTTAGACATAAAATAAATTATGTTATTTATGACATGGGTTAGCAAATTCCTCACACCTCTCAAGCCTTTTGGTTCTTCACATATCTGCCCAACTAAGCTCCCAACATCCCTATCCTCCCCCTAGAAGCCTTACATTAGGCAGAAGGAACTTGAAGAAGTCCTTTTTGTTCAAAGCAAAGGAAGTTACCCAAATTAATGGTAATAGTTTCTCTTAAGTTGTTTTCTTTTATTCTACTTCTCCAAACCCTATAATTTTTTTAATCCTTTATTTTGTAACAACACCAGTATAATCAAAATACTAATATGTTTTTATGAGAAGGATTAGAACTAAACATACACACACCTCCATCTAATGTATGAAGAACATAATGTTTATGTGGATTCCAAACTAACGCCTCACGAAACGATGATTGATTGATTTTCTCCTACCGCCTCTCATGGTGGTCATTATGATGGAACTTTATTCATATATGATATATATTATGTTTATGATTTCCTTATTATTTTTTACTTCCCAAATATATCAAGCCTTTTTGGTTTCCATAGTTGGTAAATACGATAATCTCATATGAGGAAGTGCGGACTACCACCCCCTCAAAGTGATGTGATTCGTTAATGCATTATGTGGGATGTATAAAGGATATAGTAAATGATATCATATATGATATTATGATGTAATTATAATATAACTATATATCATTATGTTTTAATTCCATTAAAATAATAAATATAAATGAATGTAGCGTTCATGTGTACGTACGGCCTACCGTCTCCATGAACGGTGTATTTCTTTCCATTTATCGGTCTGTTATATATATGTACATTATGAATATATATTATATATAAATCATGTTTTATATTCTGGAATTATGTAATCATGATCTAAGTAATCATATTAATAATTACAAGTCAATACACGGACGATAAATGAAACGATTTTACCCAAAACACTACTTTAACAAGGAATTTACAAAATAACAGGTAATATAAAGTTTTAAGTGAATGATATATGATATATTATATATTATTATGGTTCTTTTACAAGCTAATAATATGTTTAAACCCACTATACAAGAGTCTCGGATACATACGGATGAAATTGGACATATGGTAAGGGATAATGTGGGAATCTCAATTGTTTTCTATCCGAGATTTCTTTTACGTAATTATTTACTGGGGTTATATTTATCATCCATGTCCAAGTTTGATAAAAATATTTTCATGTATGTTTAAAGTCCTTTTTAACCATTTTTTGACTTTTACTACATGGTATGTGTGGAATCATTCTTTTACGAGGTTCTTTTTGACCTTTCTGGCAAAAGTATGATAAGAATGTTTTTTTAACTTATACAGCACGAACGGATTATTACGGTTTCATACCGCCTTATATTCAAGAATCGTACTCTACAATATTTCATAATTATGTTCAAAAAAATCATTTTATTTTAAAATTGGATGGCATTTTGTGAAAAGAAAATTATTTTTAATAAGAAAGGATATTTTCCTCAAAAATTTATTTCAAATGTTTTATCAAAACCATTTTCCATCTAAGATGACATTATTTCATATGTGTATGTTTCAAGTATAATGTCTCTATGATTTAAATGGTTTCACTTCTCTTATGATGAAATGTTATCCATTTGTTTTATATGGATTATGTTATGATGGGATGATTTTTATGAAACCCATTTTATTATTTGTGTTATAATGAATGATGAATGATTTTTTTTGTGGAAAAAGTAAGAATGATTTAAATATGAGATGGGTGGGACCTATATCTCCATCCAATGCATTGGGTAAAGATTCATATCTCATGAGATAGACAAGACTGAAATGAAAATTAAATATGGTTCAGTAAGAAAGGGCTGGAATGGCATGTAAACTCGGTTCAGTAACGGACTTTGTCCACTAAGATGGTCTTGGCAGCAATGCCTTGGCTACTATGGAAATCATTAAATGTGCTTAATGGATGCCACAATTACATGTTTTATTCCCATTCTTTTTTTCATGATTAATGTTCCTTTGTGATCTATGCCTTATGTACTTCCAAAATTTATGTCATTGCTCATGATTTTGATGTTTAGATTTTATGTTCAAGTCTTTTCATTCAAATGATTATGGATTGTTTTATGTTCTCTATTTTAACACTTACTGAGCATTTGAGATCAACCTTTATATGTTTTCTTTTCCTCAGGATTTAAAGTAAGTTTCTAGGTACGAAAACAAAAGGGGAATATCTTTATGGGAGATGTTGAAGATCATTCACCATGATTAGAAGATTATATTCCGAGTTTTCAAAGACACTAAACTATTACGGTCCTTGTGTTTCTATTTTTTTTATGTATTAAGTATTCTGAAAAAGTAATGTAATGTCCATGTTCGTCAATAATTCGAGTCTCTACAGTTGGTATTAGAGGGAAGATTTAGTTAACATTTGGAAACTAGGATGCGAAAACGTTAGTGAAATCCCTAGAAATATTTCTTTGGTATGTCTAGGGATGTCTCTAAGGTTAGGTATATGTATAGGTTATAGTCCTAGAATTATGATAACAATAATAAATAACCTAGGATTAAACCTATGATGTTAGTGATTTAACGTACTCCCCTTGATTATGTTGTTTTCCTAACATGATTTATGCCACTCACACTATTCATTTTGGGATTTAGAAAATGGCTAGAAACCAGAAGATTCATGTTAATGGAGAATATGATGGAAAATGGAATGATATTCTTCATGATCAATAAAATGAAATGGGATTTTCAAGGTGAAACATCGTTATTATGCCTAATAAGCAATCTCATAATATGATCAATAATCTCAACTTTGGTAAGTTTCCTTACTTAGTTAATAAGATAAAGAAGAAGTTTCATGATGATCATAGAGGAAAGAAAGTTCAATTTTCCTCATGTGAATCATGTGGGAAGACACATCAAGGATAATGTTTCAATGGAATAGGAAGATGATTTGGGTGCAGAAAAGAAGGGCACAAATCTAGTAAGTGTAAAGGAAAAGGTTCAGTTAACACCATGGATATGGATAATGGTATTGCTACGACATCAACAGTGATTATATGTTTTAAATGTAGAATTTATGGGAATTATGCAAACCAATTCCCTAAGAAAAAATATCATGAAGAGAATCAGCATTGTTATATGGGTAGTATTTGTGTGGATGAGGATGAGGAGACTAAAAATGATATATGAGATGAAACAAGTTTTAAAGCTTGATCAATGGTTTAAGAATGTAGTGTAATTATTGTATGTTTATCAAGAGTTTTGTTGTATATGTAATTTAATAGTACTACGAAATAATGAAACATTTAAGGATTGTTAAACTATTGTTTTTCCTAAAGTATTTGAATGTATATGTTGAATGGTATTGGTAACCATGAAAGGATATTCAGATAGTTTTGGAAAAAAGATGATATGCATAGAATGAATGGATAAGGAGGAAATAATATGTTTGATAGTATTCATGAGCTCATGATCGTTATAAGGACAAAGTGATATCATGGTTTGAGTACACAGAATGTTTCGATTTTGGTATGTGGAAAGAGTTAACTTTTGACAGCACTTGTGTTTTCACTAAGGTTCAATGGGTATTCATTTTTTAAGAGAATAAAAGATTAAGGCCTTCTAATGTTTGTAATGTGACCAACGAGACATATCTTATGATATATGGGGATCAATGATGGTATTATCATTCTTGTTATATGAACTCTTTGGTAATCGTTTTCACTATAATATGAAATTGGACAACAATATTTTGGATTAACCTAAAGATTGGAATGGATTATGTTGGACATAAGTTAGTATTGTTTTAGAATAGATCTTTTTTTGATATTATTGATGGAAAGTTATATTAATGTATTTTTAGATAAAAAGGACAACCAACAGGATGGGAAAAAACCCGTCACATCGGACAAGGCTATGGGAATCCAACCCACTACAGAAGTGCAACATGCCTTTATTTCCTACCACTGGCCTACAGAAAGTCCCTGGTTAGTAGAATGTAGTTTTATTTTATTATTCAGGATGATAGATGAATCATAAGTCCATTTGGAAACCATATCTGATTAATCTCACCATTGATGGACTTTTGTATATAACATTTGCTAACTTCTGTTTGAGATAGATGGAATGACCTATCATTCTATCTCATGATCTGCTAAAACTTCGTGAAAGACAAATTCAACTTCATTTATTTAAGAGATGAAGTGTAAATTGTTCAAGGCACGAACAACGGTGAGATTATACCAAAATAAAGTAATTATTTCTTCTGATTCAAATTCTTCAACATTGGGGAAATGATCTTGAAAAACAAATATGTTTTCCTAGTTACCTTATATCTGATGAATCATATGGTACCTTAGATCATCACAAATTTATGGCTTTGTTATTGGTTGATTTTTCATAGCCATGTTCTCTACCAATCTCTATCAGAACATGATGATTAGATTTATCTTCCATATCCATATTTTCACCTATGTTCTCCTATGTGGAAACCTAGTGATTAGTTAATTTGGGTAACCATTATGTTTCATACTTTAGTTTTTAAAGATAAGTTTTGGTATTCCTTTTTACGATGTGGGTTTCTATTAAAGAAGCTTTCGAGTAATAAACCATTTATAACCCCGATGAATTTCGAGGGTGAAAGTCATTTTAAGGGGGGTAGAATGTAACACCCCGAGATTTTATGAAAAATATTATTTTTAATTTCATTGATGTCTTGTGTTGTACGCTACACAAAATTTATCTTTTACTGTACACAACACCGTATTATATTTCACTATACACAACACTATTCTGGGCTCGTGTTGCACACAATTTCAATTTCATTTTGTGGAAATTATTTTACGCAACATTAAGTATAGATTTTTTTAATGTTTAAATGAAATATGTTTTGATTATTTTATATGCAACACTAAACAGAGCTTTAACTACATGCATCCCTGACTTGGATTTAATTACACGCAATCAAGGGCTTCCTCGATAGCGTGTATAGTACGCAATACTAAGTTTCACTAAATGATATAATATTATAATATTATTATGAACTAACCGTTAATAATAGTAATACCCAATTTTTGAAACAAAATTTATTTCATTTTTCAAAATGGACTTCATTTTTGGATTCGGAATATCAAATTTAGACTAGGGTGAATATTTGGTATTTTTCTGAAAACGTACAATTTTTTATGAATAGTGAAAACACTGGGTTACTATTTAAAAACCGACTTTTTATATAAATAATTATTTATTTTATTTAAAATTATTTTTGGAAAAAAATTGATACATAATACATATATATGTTCAGTGTAATTCATTGAGTCATTTTATAATAACTTTAGATATATAAAAGTTCTATTGAAATTTTCACCGTCTTTTATACACCTCCTAGGAGCTTTTTCGATTGTTCATAAGACTTAATTTTACCACTTATGTGAGTTGAATTTCAAAAATCCGAGAGACACAGTTAATATCAAGTAGTAAAATTTGGTTCAATTAGATAAAAATAATTTTTTGTCAATACTAACTGTTTACTTTTATTTACCACAGTTAAAAGTAAATCGGGCAATTCAAGGTTAAAAGAATATTATAATAATTCAAAATTACCATAACACTTGTCCAAACTTTATTGGATGAGTAATGGACGACCAAGTGCATCCTTGGGTAGATTTTGGGACCCCATGGAGCAACTTATGAAAGACAATGACACATTAGATTAATTAATTTAACGTATAGACAAAATGGCATTAACAAAAATCCTTTGGTAATTAATTTTTATAAGGGGATATATAAATTATCATTTCGACTATTAATATTAAGTGGAAAGATAAAATGATTTCCTAAATGTTGGTATTTTATTAATAATTTTTAGACATTAAATAAATCAAATAATTTATGACACAATACTGATTTAGTATTTACATCATTAATAAGTGATTTAAATAAATAAGATTATAATGATTAAAATATTATCCAAAACATGTCCAATTCCTATTGGATGATTTTATTTAGATTATCGGTCATCTTATATTTGACATTAATGTATTTTGGAGCTCTTGAAACCGATGATAAGTTTATAATAAAATAATGTTTTCACACATTCCTAAAGAGCCCCTCCTCTTCCTTTTAAAAGGAGACCACTTCTATGAAATTCCTCACACCTCTCAAGCCTTTTGGCTCGTCCATACTCTTCCCAAATAAGCTACCTGCATCCCTCTCCTCCCCCTATAAGCCTTACATTAGGCAGAAGGCACTTCAAGATGTCCTTTTGGTTCAATCCAAAGGAAGCTACCCAAATTTAAGGTAATAGTTTCTCTTAAGTTGTTTTCATTTATTCTACATCTCCAACCACTAAACTCTTTTTAATACTTTAATTTGAAACAACACCAGTATCCTAAAAATACTATGATGTTGTTATGAGGAGTATTATAACTACACTTACACACACCTCCATCAAATGGATGAAGAACATAATGTTTTTGTGGATGGAAAACTAACGCCTCACGAAACGATGATGGTTCGATTTTCTCCTACCGCCTCTCATGGTTGCAATTATTATGGCACAATATTCATATAAGATATATATTATGTTTATGATTTCATTATGATTATTTACATCCCAATTATATCAAGCCTTTATGGTTTCCGTAGTTGCTAAATATGATAATCTCATTTGAGGAAGTGCGGACTACCGCCCCCTCAAAGTGATGTGATTCGTTAATGCCTTATGTGGGATGTATAAAGGATGTCGTTAATGACATTATATATCATATTATTCTAGAATTATAATACACCTATGTATCATCATGTTATAATTCCATTAAAATAATAAATATAAATGAAAGTAGCGTTCATGTGTACGTACAACCTACCGTCTCCATGAATGGTGTATTTCTTTCCATTTAAAGATTTATTATATATATGTATATTATTAATAATTATTATATATAAATCATGTTTTATATTCTGGAATTAAGTAATCACGATCTATGTAATCATATTAATAATTACAAGTCAAAACACAGATGATAAATGAAACAATTTTACCCAAAACACTACTTTAACAGGGAATTTACAAAAGAACAGGTAATATAAAGTCGTAAGTGAATAATATATGATATCATATATACTATTATGGTTCTGTTACAAGTTAATAATATGTTTAAACCCACTATATAGGAGTATCAGACACATATGGAAGAAATTGGACATAAGGTAAGGGATAATGTTGCAATCTCAATTGTTTTCTATCCGAGATTTCTTATACGTAAGTACTTACTGGGGTTATATTTATCATCCATGTCCATGTTTTATAAAAATGTTTTCATTTATGTTTAAAGTCCTTTTTTAACCATTTTTGAAATATTACTACATGGTATGTATGGAATAATTCTTTTACAAGATACTTTTTGACTTTTCCGGCAAAAGTACGAGAAGAATTTTTTTTAACTAATACGGAACGAACATATTTTTACGGTTTCATAACACCTTATTTTAAAAAATCATACTCTACAAGATTTCATGATTATGTTCATCGATGTCCTTGTCTTTTAAAATTGAAAGGCGTTTTTTGAAAAAAAAATCATTTTGAATAAGAAAGGATATTTTCCTCAAGAAATTATTTCAAATGTTTTATCAAAAACATTTTCTATATAAGATGAAATTATTTCATATGCGTATGTTTCAAGTATAATGTCTCTATGATTTCAATGGTTTCACTTATCTCATGATGAAATGATATCCAATTGTTTTATATGGATTATGTTATTATGAGATTATTTTTATGAAACCCATTTTAATCATTGGGTCATAATGAATGATGTATGATTGGTTTATGGCACAGGTAAAAATGATTTCAATATGAGATGGGTGGGACCTATATCTCCCTCAAATGCATTGGGTAAAGATTTATATCTCATGAGATAGACATGGCTGAAACGGAAAGTATATCTGGTTCAGTAAGACAGGGCTGGAACGACAAGTAAACCTGGTTCAGTATGGGACTTTGTCCACTAAGATGGTCTTGGGAGCAATGCCTTGGCTACTATGGAAATCATTACATGTGCTTAATGGATGCCACAATTACATGTTTTATTCCCATTCTAGTTTATCATTATTAATGTTCCTTTATGATCTTTTCCTTATGTACTTCCAAGATTTATGTCATTGCTCATGATTTTGATGTTTAGATTTTATGTTCTAGTATTTGCATTAAAATGTTGATGGACTGTTTTATGTTCTCTATGTTTACCCTTACTGAACATTTGATCTCACCCTTTATATGTTTTCATTTACCTAGGATTTAAAAAAAGGTTTTAGGTAAGAAAAAAAGGAGAAGATCTTTATGGGAGATGTTGAAGATCTTTCACCACGATTAGAAGATTATATTCAGAGTTTCCAAAGACTCTAAACTATTACGGTCCTTCTGTGTCTGTTTTTTTATGTATTATGTATTCCACAAAAATAATGTAATGTCCATGAACATCAATAATCTGGGATCTACAAGTAAAGTCTCCAAAAACTCCCATGTAGTCTCTGAACCACATCAGGTTCCCTCATCCATGCTCCATCACTACTCTTCCAGAGCCTAAATTATTTAAATGTGATATCATATCTCACCACCTGCTTCAAAACATTCTATATCCTGAAATCTTCTCATGTGGGGTCATATGTTTGGGTTAATATTCTACTATAAAATTCACATTTCATTATTAATTCCTCTGGAAAACATAGTCCAATCCCAATTTTTTTTGTGCAAAAAACCATGTGTATTAACTCCTTTATCAATCAGGCATATATTTCATGGGTATAGAGTGTCATGTCTAGAACCATAATTTTTAGTCATGCATATTTTTTATTGGTGTAGATTTTCATTTCTAGCACTGCATTAGATGACCATACATATATATATATAATTGTTGTAGATCACCAGGTTTAAATCACCATTATCAACCATGTAAATAGATCTATTAATGGTGTAGATTTTCACATCTATCATCCAATTTAAAAACTATGCATATATTTTTATCATTGTCATACATATTAATTTCTCTCACTCTAGTTATCAACAATGCAATTATATCATTAGCATAGGAATATATCACCATATCTAACACCCCATTTATCAACTATATATATCACATCATATCATATTATCAAATGTATATCAATATAACATATTTTCACATTATCATATCAATAAAGATCATTCAACATTAATCCTCTTACCACTATTAACCATAATAATATTCCATTATTAAATTCAATAATTAATTAAACCAGGTGCTTTAATTAATTAAAAAATTATTTAATCTCATTGATTTCCCTTACTTAATTCAACAATTAAATACTCATGAAAATCAACTATTTAATTAATCAGTTAACAAATCATATAAATAAGATTTATTAATTCATCAATAAATTATTCACATAAATTCCAATAGTTAATTCAATAATTAACTAATCACTTCAACAATATTAATTAATTCTGCAATTAATTAGTCACATAAATTTCCATAGTTAATTAAATTTTACTAAAAACATTAATTAAAATAAATAATTTGACAATTAATTAATCAGTTAAATTATATTTGTTATTTGAAAAATTTCCTATTCATGTCGAGAACATTAATTTATTCAGCAGTTGGTTAATAACATCAATTTCTATAATTAATAAAACAATTATCTAATTAATCCACTTTTTTAATAATTTGAAATTTTGTTTATCACACTAGTCCCCTTAATTAATCTTCTTGTAAAATATGTATGTCAATTACATTAATTAATTAATCAATTAATTAATCAATGTCCATAAGCCAAATATCCAATAATTAATTCAAGATATAACAATTCAAATAAAAATCTAAATATTTCATACTTAATTATAAAAGTAAATATCTTAAACCAAGAATCACATTGTCCCGTAATTAATTCAACATTTAGTTTTCCAAAATTTTAATCCAATATACAGATAATACCCAATTAGTTTACCAATTAATTAATTGGATTCATAAAATTTAACCATCACAATAATCCATTTAATTAATTAACAAATTGATTAATCTAATTCAATCACTTGAATTAATCAACCAATAAGTTAATGTAACCAAATTCCATTATTTAATTCATCAATTAAATAATCACATTGATCCTCATTAATAAATCATCAATAACAGAATCCATTCATTTAAGTGAATAATTAAATATTAACCTATCTCAAATTATGAAATCCATTAATTACATAGTCTTAGTTAAACAATTAAATAACCCTAATTAATTGAAAAATTAATTGTTTAATCTCAATCAGTTCAACATCCACAAATGAATTTCTCAATTAATGTTTCTATCTCTATCAATAAAGCAGTCATAACAATATCAAATAATTAACTCTATAATGAATTATCCAAATCACATTCTCTTGATCATAACAGTTTCCATTAATTAATTTACCAATCAATTAATGAGTTCCCTTTTTTAATCAATTTAAAAAATAATTAACACTTTCATAAACTCAATATGCAATAATTAATTGTTGAATTTATTATTCACAATTTACAATTCAAAAATTTGATAATTAACTCAAAAATTTATTTTCTCAAAATTCCCAATTCGATAATTTGATAATTATATCACTAATTATTATTCCTTATTTCACAATTTACATTATTCAATAAAATCCCCAATTCTTCAATTTATTAATTCCAATTGTAATTCCAATCGCTAATGAATAACTAGAAATTCTATAATACCGTACATGTGATTGATAATAAATACTATGGGATTAGAATTTTAGACCAGCTTCATTGAGTCATTGATGAATGATTTCACAAAATATATCCCCAAAATTTTTCCGCACAATAAGGTATACCATGATCTATATATAAAACACTAAATATATGTTAACCCGTGAAAGATATCTTAATTCATGATATTGATCATCTAGCCTAAATATGGATTAACCAAATATAGATCAAGATCTAGAAAAATATAAGGTAACATTAAAGACCCGTAAATTTCAATGAAATTTTTTTCTTAAATTATTTGGGATTTTACGAGTATGCAGTATCAGACGGAACTTGATTCTGAGCCCCAATGTGCCCGAGATCAATTTCCAAAGTTTAGCTCAGGTACGTTCAATGAACGAACGAGCGGGTTTTTCTATATTTTGAATCGGTACTCGGAATCAAAATATGAGGGCACCGATGAAACCGCAGTGGCAGTAATTGTTTAAGAGGACCTTTCCCAAAGGTATATTTTCTTGGGAGGAGTGGTTAAAAAATTGAGGATTATATGTAAAGTAAATAAAATTATGTTCAATTTTATTTCTTTTTTTTATGTGGTTATATCCTAGGTGTGGGAGTTGGGGTGGGACCCATTGGTTACTAACTACCCTTGAGAGGATTAAGGTGAGGTAGGGCCCACACGAGCCCTAACTCTTCACTTTCCTTTAACTCCTCTTACCCCCCTCTTAATGTTGTAACTCTTCTTAACATGTTAAACCCCTCCTTTAAGTGGGTGGCTCTTCCTCTCCCCACTCTCTCAATTTTTAATGCTTGCCAACTCAAACTTAATTAATAATTTGAATTAAGTGTTTGTTTTTCAAAATTTTAAAATCTTGTCTTTTGTAAATAAATTAAGGAAGGGCCTTATTTTATTTTTGTTTGGAATTTGTTGTGTTAAGATATAGGAGAAGAGAGTTTCTTTATCGAAGAACATCAATCCTCCCGCGAAGGACGACTCAGCGACCCCGTCTTCTCCATCCCCTTCCTCCTCCGCGCCAAGGGAGGGGACACTGGCACGTGAGTTCTCCAACGACACACAATCATATTGTTCTATCCATAATAAAAGAGAAGACTATGCTTCCTTGGGTGCACACTGTCGATGACGGAAACGATGCCATATTTTGCAGCGCTTGACAAACACGAATTACTTTGCGAGGTAGGGGTTTTTTACGTTCATGATTAATTGAAAGTGATTCATTAATTAAATTTTTGGCTTGTTATTGACATAACGGGAGGAGATCGGACCTCACAAACACGACCGATCCTCCTCCCCATTTATTTGTTGATCCTTGTTGATGGTTGTGATGAAGATGGCGTGGTGTCATTGCACCGTGTGGGAATGAAGCGGTCCACGACCGGAGCGGGCCGCGATGGTGGAGGGAAACACCGTCGCACCACGTCGCTGAGGCCGAAGGAGGCCACTGCCAGGTGCGGGCCGTGGCGGAGAGGCGCGACACCGATGCCCGCGCCAGATCTTCAAGGAGGCCGCGGCCGGGGCGGGCCGCATCGGAGGGGAGCGGCGCCAGTCGGACAGCATTCACGGCATAAGGCCGCAGCGGTCTCCAACGGGGCGGCCGGACACCAGCGCCACTTGGATGGGGGACCCCCTCGGGTCCCACGGTTACAAAAGGTTGGCCTTAAGGTCCGGACGTTTCCGAAACAGTGGGTGCCCCCCCTAATTTCGGATAGATTCGTTCAAACGCCCATATCTTGGGTTACAGACCTCTGATCGACGCACCGTCAGTTGCGTTGGGGTCCATTTATCGAGACAGTCGTTTCTTTATATTATACTGAAGCATTCTGTAATGTTTGGTTACATCCAGGTTGGTTTGAACCCGAAACCAACTGGGCCCTTGGAGCGGAAATGCTTATAACATAACGACCGGATGTCCAAATGGCGTGTCTTCAGTTACGCATAATTCCACTTAGTGAGAAATTTATTTTGGCTTAATCCTTTTGAGGTTTGGTCGAAGCTGGAGTACGGTCGGGTTGGTTTTAGCTTAAAATCCAACTGGGCCCCTAGGATGAAAAAGCCAATAACTCTCAGACCGGGCGTCCGATTGACACACCGTCTATCATGTTGAGTTCCTATTGACGATACATAACATTGGGATACATCAACTCTGGACATCGTGACAGTTGATATATCGACCCCCTTGGCTCATGGAGTGGACCCTCCCAGAATTGAGCGTGCTGTGTGCGGGAACCCTAGAGCTGCCTGTGACTGTGACGACGATGCCGACTATACTTGGATCCAACGTGGGTTCGGCAGCGAGGATGAATGTACTTGGATCTTCCGTGGTTTCGGCAGCGATGACGACTATACTTGGATCCTACGTGTGTTTGACAGCAATGGTTACTGTACTTGCATCCTACGTGGGCTCGACAGTGAAGACTTTTGTACACAGATCCTATGTGGGTTCGGCAGAGGAGATGATTCAGAGGATACATCTAATCTTATCCACCCCTCTTCGTCGATAGAAGACCTATGTGAGCTGAGTCTTGAATTTCAATCATTATCTTTGATATGATTCACTTGATTACCTTTGTGGATTGGAATGTGCTTTCCTGTGTGGATTGGGTTGTACTTTTCTGTGTGGACTGGGTTGAACTTGGGCTCGGAAGTTGGAGTCGAACTGGAATTGTTGACTTAGGTATATGTATGGGAATATACCTAAGTAGTGTTGTTTGATACTTCTTATTTATATCTTTCCTTTGTGGGATATCCATTGTGGATTCTGGGAGGCCTTCGGGGGTCTCGGGGTCCCTACTGAGTATCGTATACTCACCCCTACATGGGCTACGCCCGTACTACGTTGTGTTGGTTATAGACGACGGACAGTGCTGATCGTGGTTGAGGCTCGTGGAGCGTGACGGTACCCGGAGGTGGAATATCAGGCGGGACGTACACGTAGCGGACAGACGGACTCGAGGATCTGAGGATACCATCTGTACCAACCCTTCTGGTGGGATAGCTAGAGGATGACTCGGTGTTTTCTGATTTACTTTACTACTGATGTGCTTTCTTTTCATTTGTACTGTACTTTCAGTTGGGTTTGTATTCTGGCCCTTTTACTTTTCAGCACTTACTTTTGTACTCATTTTACTTAGTGTTTACTTCAACTTTCTTACTCTATGGTTTTTGTTTTTTTATATAAAGGCAATGCCTTCCCTTTTATCGGGATTTACGCCTTTAGTGCTAGTCGCCATCCCCTGGCCTATGGATGGCGGGCTTGGGGTAGTCACGACATGGGCCCCGAGGTTGGGTCATGACAAATTGGTATCAGAGTTGGCGATTCTACTGCAGAACTCAGGACTCTGATAATTTCTGCTATATGAAGCAATAGTGGTTAGGGTATTGAGTGTGGTTTTCAGTCCAGGGAGTCTAGTGTTGGTGCGGTGGCCGGCGTATCCATACACCAGGGCCCTGACATCTGATTTCTGACTCAGTGCACAAAAACATTGATTGCATGTTTGTTTCAATGTTTTCTTTGTGATTACTTTTTGTCAGCTCACCATGTATACTGTATTAACCGTAGCATAACTATTTCTTTTTAAGATGGCCCCATGACGACATCCAGCTAGGGTTTCGAGCATTGTGTGAGATGGTAGCCCACCGAGCGACGAGGCGTCGGTGCAGGGACCCATTACAGCGGAGGCACCTGCAGTACCTCTACCCGCTGTGCCACCGATGCCATAGCCCCAGAAGCTGAGAGTACACGTCTCTCGAGTTCACTACATGATTTTCAGCATTAGAGATTGCCCAGGTTCCACGGGGAGATGGACCCTCAGGAAACCGAGGATAGACTGGTGATTTTTGTTCGAGTCTTCAAATTGGTAGGGACACCAGCAGATCTTATGGTGATCCTTACGGCGAGTCACCAGCAGACGATAGAAGGTAGATGGTGGAGCCTGATGCTCAGGGTGCACGATGACGCATCTATTATTTGTATGGACTTCGAGAGCCTCTTTTGCTCGGATTTTGTTCCATCCACCCTCTGTGCGGTGTGCATCCAGGAGTTACTACAGCTGCGGCAGTGCAGCATGAAAGTCGCCCAGTACTTGGTGAGATATACCGATCTCTCGCGCTACTCCATAGACATGGTACGAGACCCATTCTTCCAGGCCCGGACCTTTGAGCAGGGACTGAGTCATGATATCAGGGCATCTATGATATCCCTCAGCATTCTGACGCAGGCAGAAGTACTGGAGCGATCCCTTCTTTTGGAGGGATTTCTTGCTGAGCCTACACGAGCAGCGAGACCTACCATAGGGCGACATGTAGAAGATTCATTTGTGTTCGGCAGTAGACAGACGTCGTGGAGGTCCAAGTAGACTAGAACTTCATGTGGGCAACCATAGGATAATGGTTTAGAGGTACGAGGCACACGCAGCAGAGCCAGTCGTACGAGAGGCTGGCAGTGCTATCCATTCGGTGGGCAGGGACACATGGCTCGTGACTGCCCGACCCGCTACGCAGAAGAGCAGCAGACAGTTGAGGGACCACCCAGGCAGAGGTAGATGTTCCACCATGGGAGTCCGCAGACAGCAGGCAGACGAGGTAGAGGAGTGGGCCGACCAGTAGGTGGTGGACGAAGCTTCGGGGCTCTACCACCACCACCACCAGGAGGTCCACCCTGACCACAGGGAGCTGGCGGTCAAAGGCAGGCTCAACTTCGGGTAGTGGAAGCCTATGACCATGGTGCACCTGATATGATTCGAGGTACTATCTATGTCTACTCCACCCTTGTTACAGTTTTTATAGACACAGGAGTGAGTAATTATTTCATTGTCGTTTCCATTTTTCGGATCTCGGAGATTCTGACGTAGCCGTTTGCTCGATCCTTACATCTAGAGACTCCTGCGGGAGAAGACTTGACGATTACACACTGGTGCCGGCAGTGTGAGATTACTCTAGGAGGTGAGAGCTTCGTCTGGGATATTCTTGTAGTGGCGTCGAGGCCATACAACATCTTCTTGGGAATGGATTGGTTATCTACGGTTCATGCTCAAATCGGTCGTATTAGGCGTAATATGCAGTGTGTCCACACAGATGGGAGAAGGTTCACCTTCACTGGCAAGAAGGGATCTATTGCAGCGCACGATGGACTTATGTAGAGGAGAGGGAAGCTGATCACCCATCAGTTGGAAAGTCTCATCCTAGTAGCAGTTGATGTGCGGAGTCCTAGTTTTCCTGTTGTGGTGGATCAGTATGTTGACGTTTTTCTTGACGAGGTTCTAGGAATGCCTCCTCGCAGGGAGGTAGAATTCAATATTGACATATAACCCGATACAGCCCCGATATCTACTCCAGCATATCGGATGGCTCCTACTGAGTTTCGAGAGCTACGGGTATAGATGGAGGACATGCAGGGCAAGAGATTCATCTGACCCATTGTTTCACCCTGGGCTTCCCCAATTTTTTTCTCCAAGAAGGCGGACGGGAGCTTGCGACATTGTGTCGATTACTGTCTCTTAAACCAGGTGACCGTGAAGAACAGGTATCCACTTCCATGTATTGATGACCTCTTCGATCATCTCAAGGGAGCATGATGGTTCTCGAAGATAGACCTCAGGTTAGGCTATCATCCGCTCAGAGTTCAAGACGAGGATCTGTAGTAGACGGCCTTCAGGTATCGGTATTGACACTATGAGTTCTTGTTTATTCCATTTGGAGTAACCAACGCTTCATCCATGTTCATGATTCTCATTAACAGGATCTCCCAGCCTTACCTCAATCGATTTGTCGTGGTCTTCATCGATGACATATTGATTTACTCGACTACTGGGGAGGAGCACGCATACCACATCCGGGTTGTACTAGATACACTCTGATAGCACCAGATTTATGTTAATCTCTCAAAGTGTTAGTTCTGGAATCAAGAGGTCCACTTCTTAGGGCACGTCATCTCTGAGGCGGGAGTTGCGTTGGATCCTGCGAAGATCGAGGCAGTGTTAGCTTGGGAGCCACCCAGGAGCGTGATGGAGGTGCAGAGTTCTCTTGGTCTGGGTGGGTACTATCAGAGATTTGTTCTAGACTTCTCTAAAGTTGCAGCACAACATTAAACTTTGAAAAAAGAAGTGTAAACCCTTCTTGTGGTCAGATAGATGTCAGCAGTGCTTCCAGGAGCTGAGACAGAGATTGACCAGTGAACCCATCTTGAGGCTACCAGAGGAGGGAGTAGGTACGTAGTTTACTACGATGCAACATGGACCAGATTCGGGTGTGTTCTATTGCAGGAGTGGGAAGTGATCTCCTATGGTTCATGACAGTTGAGGTAGCATGAGCATAACTATGCCACCCATTACCTGGAGTTAACAGAACTAGTCTTCGCCAAGAAGTATTGGCTGCACTATATGATGGGTGAACGCTTTATAGTCTACTCTGACCACCGGAGTCTCAGGTAAATCATCTCACAGAAGGACCTAAACCTGAGACAGCAGTGATGGCTTGAGTTCTTCCAGGACTACGACATTTATATAGTCTATACTCCTTGGAATGGGAACGTAGTAGCTAATGCTCTCAACAGGATGTTGGGCATTCAGCTACTTGGAGAGACGACAGAGAAATTAGCCGCTTTGAAGATATCCTTTGTGGACAGAGATGGGGCAGACTTCCTACAGTCATTCATAGTCACTCCACCACTTCTTCAGCGGGTCAGATAGGCACAACATGTAGACGTTGACTATGAGATACAACTTGCACAAACATCCACAAGATAGGCACCTGATGGATTTTCAGTAGGAGGAGAGCATGTCATCCTTTTCAGAGGATGTACCATGGTACAAGTTGAATTATTGGGGGAGGTGCTAAGATTGATTCATACTTCCCCGTTGGCGTTATATACAGGAGTAGAGAAGTTGATCCAGGATCTCAGACGACAACACTGGTGGCTAGGTATGAAGAAAGCTGTGGTAGAGTTCGTTTCACGATGCTTCACCTGCCAGCATGTGAAGGCTGAGCACTAGGTACCAGAAGTCTTGGTACAACCCTTAGAGGTCCCGGAGTTGAAGTGGGACATGATATCTTTGGATCTCGTGATAGGGCTTCCACGTACGTCCAGGGGACATGACTCCATTTGGGTGATTGTCGACCGACTCACCATGTCGTCCCAATTCTTACCTATCCGAGAGCAGGGCTCAGTGGAAGGCTTGGGACGCCTCTACGTCTAGGAGATCGTGCGGCTTGATGTTGTGCCATTATCTATTGTCTACGATCGAGATGCTCACATTACTTCTCGGATTTGGAAGGGGATTCTGGAGGCATTTTGGATGTAGCTACGCCTGAGCACCGCCTTTCAGCCTCAGATGGATGGCCAGACGAAGAGGATCATTCAGACTCCCGAGGACATGCTCTGTGCATGTGTCCTTGAATTTGGTCACAGCTGGGAGGATCAAATACCCTTGGTGGAGTTTACGTACAACAGTAGCTACCACTCTACCATCGGGATGACACCATATGAGGCATTTTACGACCGACCTTGCAGATCATCTCTGAGATGGACATTCCCTGGGGAGTCATCACTTGTACGACCATAGATGGTTCAGGCCAAGATGGAGAAAGTACAGATCATGCAGGCGTGGATGAGGACTGATCAGAGCCGACAGAAGTCCTATGCTGACAGGAAGCGAAGACCACTAGAGTTCGAGGATGGTGACCATGTTTTCTTACGTGTCTCACCTCGGTGTGGATTACAGAGATGTGTTCGGGGCATCAAGTTATCTCTATGCTTAACTGGACCATTCTAGTTTCTCAGTAAGATAGGCGAGGTGTCTTTTTTCCTGGGTCTTCCCCCTCAGTTGCACCGTGTGCATAACATCTTCCACGTATCTCAACTGAGGAGATATGTGCACGACCCGACACATATCATTGATCATGGGGTGTTGTACATCAATGACGTGGAGACTTTTGTGGAGGTCCCGGTAGATATCGAGGATAGACCGGAGCGGGTCCTATGTGGATGGTTGATTCCTCTAGTGCGCATCAGGTGGCATCACCAGAACCTACAAGAGAGAACATGGGAGCGAAAGGCTCAGATGCGTGCTCAGTAGCCTTATTTGTTCCCCTAGTTTTTGATATATCTTTACAGGGACGTAAATCCCTGATGTGGGAGTAATGTAAAGACTCGTAAATTTCACGGAAAAGATTTTCTTAAATTCTATGGAATTTTATGAGTACGTAGTTTCTAATGGAACCTGATTTCGACACTCGGTGTGCCCAGAACCAATTTCAGAAGCTTAGCCCGAGGACGTTCAGTGAACGAACGAGCGGGTTTTTCTATCTTTTGAGTAGGTACTCAGAATCGAAATATGAGGACCCCAATTAAACCGCAGCGGTGGTAATTTATTAATAGTACCTTTCCCGAAGGTGTGTTTTCTCAGGAGGAGTTGTTAAAAAATTGAGGATTAAATGTGAAGTAAATAAAATTGTGTAC
The DNA here is from genome assembly GCA_963277665.1 of Viscum album. Taxonomy (NCBI): domain Eukaryota; kingdom Viridiplantae; phylum Streptophyta; class Magnoliopsida; order Santalales; family Viscaceae; genus Viscum; species Viscum album. The sequence goes on along the minus strand of OY728126.1, from coordinate 1,385,562,876 downwards.
AATTTTATTTCTTTTTTTAAGTGGTTATATCCTAGGTGTGGGAGTTGGTGTGGGACCCACTGGTTGCTAACTACCCTTGAGAGGATAAAGGTGAGGTGGGGCCCACATGATCCCGAACACTTCACTTTCCTTTAACTCCTCTAACCCCCCTCTTAAAGTTGGCAACTCATCATAACATGTTAAACCCCTCCTTTAAGTTGATGAGTCTTCCTCTCCCCACTCTCTTAATTTTTAATGCTATCCAACTCACAATTAATTAATAATTTGAATTAAGTGATTCTTTTTCAAAATTTGAAATGCTTCGCTTTAGTAAATAAAATAAGGAAGGGCCTTATTTTATTTTTGTTTTTCATTTCTGGTGTTAAGAGAAAGGAGAATAGAGTTTCTTTATCGAAGAACCTCAATCCTCCCGCGAAGAACGACTCAGCGACCCCGGCTTCTCCATACCCTTCCTCCTCCATGACAAGGGAGGAGACACTGATGCTGGAGTTCTCCAACGACGCACAGTCATCTTCTTCCCTCCATGATAAAAGAGAAGATGATGTTTCCTCGGGTTCACACAGTCAACGATGGAAATGACGACATATGTTGCGGCGCTTGACAGCCACGAATTACTTTGGTAGGTAGGGGTTATTTACGTTCATGATTAATTTAACGTTCTTCGTTTATTAAATTTTCCGCTTGTTATCGACATAACGGGAGGTGATCGGACCGCACAAACACGGCCGATCCTCCTCCCCTTTTATTTGTTGATCCTCAATGATGGTTGGGACGAAGGCGGTGTGATATCGTTAGACCGTGTGGGAAAAAAGAGGACCGCGTCCAGAACGGGTTGCAGTGGTGGAGCGCGGCGCTGTCGCGCCGCGTTGGTGAGACCAAAGGTGGTCGCGACCTAAGGTCGTCGCGGTCTACAAAGGGGCGGTCGGCTGAGCCGGCTGCCGGTGCCTCCTGGAGGCAGGACCCCCTCGAGTCCCATGGTTACCGAAGCCCGACCTTAATGGGTGGCCGTTTCTGAACTAGGGGTTGCCCCCCCCCCCCCTCGCACCCCACTCGGCAAAGAGATGAGCCACGGTCGGCATCCGAGCTGGGTCGCAGGCCGCGTGGGTCGGGCCGCTCGCGCCGGGCCGAGTCGCTAGCACTGGGCTGGACCGCGCCCAATCGGGTTGGCCCGCGCCCCGCCATGCCGCATCGCTCCCAAATGGGCTGGACCCAGACCTGGGTTGGGTCGACCCGGTTCGTGCCGACCCAGGGGGTATTGGGCCGGGGCGGACCGGGCCCAAACCCCCTATTTCAGACAAATTCATTCAAACACCTGTATCATGGGCCACCGACCTCCGATCAATACAAAATCAGTTGCGCTGCGGTCCTTGGATCGAGACGGTCTTTTTGGTAAATTACACTCAAGATTTCGGTAATATTTGGGTATGGCCGGGTTGGTTTGAATGCGAAACTAACCGGGCCCTTGGAGCGGAAACACTTATAACTTAACGACCGGACGTCCGAATGACGTGCCGTCAGTTACGTTAAATTCCTCTTAGTAATACGGTTCTTTTGGCTTACTCCTCTTGAGATTTGGACACAGATAGAGTACGGTCGGGTTGGTTTTATCTTAAAACCCAACAGTTCCCCTAGGACGAAAAAGCCAATAACTCTCAGAGCGGGCGTCCGATTGACGCGCCGTATGTCATGTTGAGTTTCTACTGACGAGACAGAACTTTGTGATACATCAACTCAGGACTTCGTGATAGTTGATGTATCTACCCCCTTGGCTCGTGGATCGGACCCCCCCCCCGGAATTGAGCATGCTGTGTGCGGGAACCCTAGAGCTGACTGCGACTGCGACGATGATGGAGACTCTACAAGGATCCTACGTCGGTTCGGCAGTGAGGATGACTATACATGGATCCTCCATGGCTTCAGCAGCGATTAAGACTATACATTGATCCTACCTGGGTTCGGTAGCGATGCTTATTGTACTTGGATCCTATGTGGGTTCGACATCGACAGCGTCTGTACTTGGATCCTACGTGTGTTCAACATAGGAGATGATTCAGAGGCTACATCTAATCATCTCGACCCCTGTTCATGAATAGTATACCTGTTTGATCTAAGTCATGACTTCCAATCATTATCTTCGATATGATTAAATCGATTTCCTATGTGGACTGGGATGTGATTTCTTGTCTGGATTGGGATGTACATTCCTGTGTGGACTTGGTTGAACATGGGCTCGGAAGCTGGAGCCAAACTGGAATTGTTGACTTAGGTATATGTATGTGCATATACCCAAGTAGTGTTGGTTGTTACTTCGTATTTTTATCTTTACATTGTGGCTTATCATTTTTGGATTCTAGGAGGCCTTCGGGGGTCTCGGGGTCCCTATTGAGTATCGTATTCTCACTCGTACACGGGCTATGCCCGCACTACATTGTGTTGGTTTCATACGACGGACAACACTGATCGTGGTTGAGGCTCATGGAGCGTGATGGTACCCGGAGGTGGACTATCAGGCGGGACGTACACGAAGCAGACGACCAGACCTGAGGAGCAGAGGAGACTATCTATACCCACCCTTCAGGTGTGATAGCCAGAGGACGACTTGGTGGTTGCTGATTTACTTTACTGATTCTCTACATTCATTTCATTTGTACTGTACTTTCAGTTGGGTTTGTATTCTGGCCCTTTTACTTTTCATCACTTACTTTTGTACTCAGTTTACTTAGTGTTTACTTCAGCTTGCATACTCTGTGGTGTTTGTTTTCTTATATAACGGCAATGCCTTTCCTTTTATCGGGATTTACGCCTTTGGTTCTAGTGCCCAGCCCCTGGCCTATGGAAGGCGGGGTTGGGGTAGTCACGGCATGGGCCCCAAGGTCGGGTTGTGACATTCACTTCCCACTAAATGAACAACATAATGAAGGTCGATGAATGGGAAAATGAGATATGATTCGCATACCAAGAGAGGAGAAGATCGTTAATTCATGCATTGAATAGGAAATAATTGATGTCGGATATCCTTAGAATCCATCTAAAAATCTATGAAATTGATAGAAATTACAAGGTCCCATGTATGGGTCGAATGGGGGATGTTTCAGGTGTTTGAGTGGATTTAGAAATAATTATTGGGCCATTAAAAATATCATGCATAGTTTTATAAATAGTGTCCCACATTTTTATCTTTCCATGATCTAACCATGAAACTATTATTTTTGGTGTTCATTGTTTAACCTTTGAGGGTGAACGATTTTACAAATTTTGTTCGAGTTATAAAACTCCCCATTTCCGAGGGTTGCCTGGGTTACAAGGATGGGACATACTATTTTCACTGACCATGCACTAACCATTCACATACTTCATTATTTAAAATTTTCAACAATTTTATCCAAAAATGCCTCATTGTATTACCCAATATAAAATTACACATTATGAATCTAATGTGTTCTCATAAACACTTATGAGATATCCTAATAAATGTTTGGAATCTTACAATCTCCCTACCTTATAACATATCTTCCTTAGATTTCAATTAAATGAAACTCTTAAGAATACGAGTTAAAATAAGGTCGGGCCAGGGTGACCTCTTATCTTATTCTCCCTCTAATGTTTCATACAAACCCCATCATGTATCAACATTACATGAACTAGTGGCTCAGTCTCTCCTTATATCATTTCATCACTCGGATTTAATACATGTATTAGATGCTATTCAAGGATGCATCAGTATCAATATCAACATCATTAGAGTACCAGACATCATTCACAATTCAATAGTGGCTCTCATCCTTGTCATCAAAACCACATTTAATATGCATACATTCACCTCCTCCAAGTCCAACATAGCCAATTCTGAGTAATTTATTCTTGCACCATAAATTTTCCTCACTGGAATTCTGATTCCACCACATCAAACCCATGGTCTTTTTCCACTCATCTACTATTGACATTTCTTTTTCCATTGTTGGAGTATTTTTTACACCGCTTTGTTAAGAAACTCACACACCATTGTTTTTATCAACCAATTTTCCATTATGAAAACCTCATCCGTAATCTTTTTATAGTGTACCTTTTTCAATTCAGATAGACATATATTTCGGCATAAGTAAAACCACTATGTGTCCCCATATCCAACTAAAAAACACAAATTTACCTATGCATAAAGAAAGATCTTTCTCAGTATAACCAAGATGATATCAATATGTGGGAAATAATCATCACTAATTAAAATTATCATAATAATTATTAGTGAACACCAACACACAACCTCCATTAGAGATGATTCCTCCCACTATAGAAACTCCTTAACTCGTTGAATGCCATTGGTTTCCATTTCCACCAATATCCCACCATAAGATCCAAAACCAGATGGTCTCCGAGAAAACCTATAATAGAGTTCTAAAAATAATGCATTCTTTCTACCCAAACCACCCTCATCAATGTCCAAATCAAGAAAATAATGTATTACAGTATCACACCATTAACATAGTTAATTAGATGGGTCTGTAGAAAACTATAATAAGTCATTCTTCTTTTTCCCTACATACGGTCAAACCCAAGTCACTAAAACTTTCCAAAAATATTAAACACCTAGGTCCTGGTGAATAAGGGTAAAATGGTTATCATTATTCAATTTTTCAAATTAGACACCAATTTTTAAACATTTTTTCATAATTTTTAAGAGTTTTCAATTTTTTTTTGAATTATTTTCACTTCAATATTACATGCAAGGGAAAAAATGTCCATGTCCATCAAGATACATCAAAATCATTTTCTTGTTTGTTCTTAAAATGAATCTTGTCATTATCGAATCATGAGTTCTTATAATGAATCATGAATACTCAACTAGCATGACATAAAATACCATTGGTCAAAACTCATGAACTATCAACACATATCTAAAATAATATTCACATAACACAACAAGAGTTTCATCTAAGGTGAAATAATATTACACTATAAATAAAAATAACAATAACAAAAATCCATCTCAATGTACATGGGTTCTACCCTGTCCATGTGTTAGCTACTCTAATGAATGATTTCATAAGAAAGGATCAACTCTTTCTTGTACCATGTATTCATTTCTCAAATAGTAACAAATAACAAGAAGAAAGAAACTCATCTGATACCCCAATGTAATGTCCCATCCCATGTGCCAAAAATTGGTTCCCAGAACCAGTTGGTCACATGACCTAATATCTACCTCCCAATATACTAGAGGTTTCCAACAAGAAATGATGGTCTAATATCAGTCTTGGAGAGACTGTACCCACTTTTTTCCTTTATAACGGAAATAAAACTATGGAAAATAATGAAATATTAACTAAATAACTTATTACTAGAGATAGAATAGTACCTAGATCATAAGATGACCAAAATTAAATACACAATATAAATATGGAAGATTGAATATGACCTGTTAATGTATATTCCATGTGTCAAATGGAAATAAAAATTAAATAAATTGAAAACTCCTATGAGGGTCCTCAACAACGTTTGGTTCCCTAATATAGGACCCATCCCAACTCTTCCATCTAACGTAGGTCGTTTTACCTTATCTAGTATAGAAAAAAAAATTCAATTTTGGGGCCAATCTGGCGATATGGCTACGGTGTGGGTACAACTCATTAGGTCTCAAAAACAGTGTCTAAAACAATATCAATTCAATATAAAATGTAGTTTTATAAATAAATTAGTATAATGAATAAGTAAAAAATTATCACATTATCATTTCTTTTTTAATTAACCACATTTACTCGTAGGATCTATAGGATACTCGTATGTAAATTTTCACTTTGGTTCATGTCGGATCATGATGTGTTCGTAGGTAGTATCATATCATAATACCTACTTTATCTAATGTGGAATACTTATCTATTGAATGGGGATATCATCTCTCTATACATGCTTTAGTTTACACCAAAGCCTGATGTATTCCCAAGTGAAGTAATACGTCGGAGCTCCCTTTTTACCATTCACTTCACATTTCATTATTATGGATACATGGATACATAGTCTAATACTGATGTTTTGTGTGTAAAAACATCTCTAGCATCCAATTTATCAGTAATGAATATATATTATTTGTGTAGATTGTCCTGACTAGCACCACAATTATCAGTCATGTATATCTATCATTGGAGTATATATTCTTTTCTAGCATTGCAATTATTTTCCATGCATATATATATCATGGACATAGATTGTCAACTATAACACCATGTTTATAAATCATGGTGATAGACTTATCATTGGCATAGATTGGCTTGTCTAGCACAACATTTAACGAATATGCAAATATATAATTATCTTAGACCGTCGTGTATAACACCCCAATTATCAGCCATGAATTTATATCATTATCATTGGTGTATATCATCATGTATAAAACCCCTTTTATCATCAAACCATATGATATCCTAACACATTTTCACATTTATGTGAAAATCACATGTTTCATATTATCACATGAACTATGATTAATACAAATTAATCATCTTACCATAAATAACCAGAAAAATTTTCAATTAATTACTTTCATACATTAATTAATACATGTTAAATAATTAATTTAACAATTAATTAATTACATCAATTTCTTAAATTAATTCAAAAATCAATTAATCAAATATATCCAACTATTAATTAAATAATAATCTAATCACATCAATAATAATAATTAATTCAATAATTAAATAATCACATCAATTCCATTATTTATTTAAAAAATTAACTGATCAAAAATAATAATATTTATTTTTTCAAAATTTAATTAATAAATTTAATTTTTTGTCGGTAATTCAAAGAATAACTAATAACGTCAATTACATTATTTAATTCAATAATTAATTAATCACTTAAATTTGATTAGTTAATCAACTATAAACTAATTAAACCAGTGACAATAATTAATACAACAACAAATTAATCAAATAAATTTCAATTGTTAATACAACAATTAAGTAATCATGCCACTTTCATTGAATATTCAATAATTAGTTTATCACATAAGTCCCCTTATTTGTATCCACAATTAATTATGTAGGTTGACAGTATTAGTAAATTCATTTATTAAATAAAAAAATCAAAAGATAAAATATCATATAATTAATTAAAAACTCAATTATTCCAATATACAATCTCAATATCTCATAATTAATTCTATGAATTAATTATCTCAAAAAAAATTCTAAATATTAAGTAATTTATTGAAAAATAAATTACCAATGTTATTAATTTAATGTCCCCACAATGCAAATTAATAAATTCAAAAATTTATCATCACAATTCATTCAATAACACAGCGACAAAATTAATCATTAATTAATTCACCAATTAATTAATATAACTCAATCACTTCAACTAACCCACCAATGATTTAATCACAGGAAATACCATTAATTAATTCCTAAATTAAATAGTCACATTGCCCCTTAATAATTAATTAATAATTTGATTTAATAAAAAAATTAAATAATAAAATTTCCCCCATTAAATAATCTATAAATTAATTAATCTCAATTCAATAATTAAATAATCATAATTAATTTAATAATTAAGCGTTACATTTCAATCTGTTTAATTTCCCCAATAAATTTCACAAGTAATTATTCTTTCTCAATCAATTACAAATTAATAAGAATTTCCAATAATTAATTCTACAATTTATTATCCCAATCACAATATCATGATCCCAAAAAATTCACATTAATTATTTTAACAATTATTTAGTCAAATCTACATCGTAAATCATTTTCAAAATTAAAACAACTATTTCAAAAACTCAAAATCTAATAATAAAATCACCAATTAATTATTATCAACTTCAAATTCAAAAATTTGATAATTAAATCAACAGATAATTATCCCTAATTTCCCAGTTCTATACATTGAAAATTAATTCACCAATTAATTATCCTTATTTCAAAATTTCTATTAGTAAAACAAATAACCAATTCCAAAATTAATTAATTGACCACACAAGATAATTAAATTTGGTATTCCACTAGCATAATGGACTATATGAATTATAAAATAACATTCCAATAATTAAAAATAAAAATAATTGGATTTTTATTTTATATAACCTACCTTGATTTATTGATGAACAATAACCACCAGAAATCCCAAAAATTGAGCATCACAAAAATGTAGATCATGATACAGATCTAGAACCATAAATCATGATTTTCCACAATAGGAACTCTTAATAATAAATCTAGATCCACATGGCTAGATATAGATTCACCAAATATAGATCTTGATCTAGAAAAAGGAGATTTCATCCAACCAAAATAATGAGATAAAGACGTATGATTAATGGGAAAGCAATGCGATATGATGCAATTAATATGAGATGAGAGGATCTTCAATCCTTGCAAATAATCATAAAAAATGAAGTTGTAATCCTTTTAATCCATCCATAAATCTATAAAATTATCCATAAAGTCATAAAGATACAATTTTGGATCGAATAGAAGATGTTTCAGGGAATCATGTTGATGTTTAACTAATTTTCTAGCTATTAAAAATATCGTGAATGGTTTCATATATTGGGGGATATAATTTTCTCTATCCATGTTCCAATAATGTGCATATTTGTTTAGGGGCTCATGGTTTTCAATGATAGGGAACATTATTTTACAAACTTCTGACATTTGTGAAACACTGTTTTATAGGATTTCATGGTTTTCTAGGTTGGGTACATGTTTCGTGCGAGTTGTATACCAACTGTGCATAACCATCATTCCACCAATTTTCTCAAAATTCAACAAAACATTCCCCATATTAAAACCCAGTCAAATAGAAATCAACATTGGGGAAACGAGTTACCATATACATGCATGAGGAAACCCTAGAAAAGGTCGACATTAAACAAATAGTAAATAATTTTTTTTGAAATAAAAAAAATAGTTTTGAAAGAAATCATATTTCTAAAATAAAGGAGAAATAAATTCATATATTCAAAAAAAATTATTACTTATCTTATGTATAAAATAGTGAAAAAATGGAACCATTACATGAATAAAAGTTGAATAAACAAAGGGTAACTATATCCATGAGTGTTCATGAGATTTGGACAATAACATCACATGAATGGAATGATATTAATGGATAGTATCAATAAATGATAAGAGTATCACCCTTACCCTAGTTACCCATAGTCAGTGCATTATTACATATCAATGGATTTATCAAAATATATCATGTCTTGAAAGACAGATTTGTTTAGTAGCTTTGGATGTATAAGATACATACTTATGTTTTACATTACACTAAAAAGTAAAAAACAAAAATCTTGTGTCTCCTTTGGACACTCTAATATCTCTTAGCCTATTCCACCATGTTAGTCAGAATATACATTTTAACAGAATGGGAAAAACAAAACATAAGAATGGGGTGATCTCAGATGCTCAGTAAGGATAAAAATATAGTAGAAACAATAATAAATTATCATAAACATTTAAGGGAATGTATAAGACTAAAAAACAATCCTTTTAAACATAAAATTCAGCATAATATGGAAATTAAAAATCAAATAATTCCATTTACATATTCAGATGGATATTCTACTAGTCGAATAATTACATGTAATATCAATAGTTAATTTCATAATTATGGAATGCCTAATGCCGGACAACATAACCAAATAGTCAAGGCCTCATGCCAAGTCTACAAATAAAATTATTCCAAGGACTTGTTCCAAGACATTAGTTTGTCTCATGAGACCTACCAATGCATCTAAGATCTATAGTGTGCTCCACCATAGCAATGTCAACACTTTAACCAAAAACCATGAATGGAATAACAATAGCACATCCATAGTCAATTATAAATAAATAGCACATCCATAGTCAATTATAAATAAATAAATAGAATATGGAAGATTTTATTATAATAAATCAACTTCAATAAAGAATAAAATAAAATTAAGGGTATTGAAAGATGAAAATGCTGACTAAAACTATTAGAAAAAAAATATCCACATTTTATTGAAAACATTTAACAGTCGCACCATTTATCAAAGAAGACATTTATAAAGATTTTTTAATCAAACTGTCACATGCCACCGTGAACTTTTTTCAAGAAATTTTGATTTGAAAATATTAATTTCCATATAAATATATCCTTAAATACATTTTTAAAACATGAACATTAATGAGAAATATTTAGAGGAATACATCTTTAAAACATTTAAAACGGTATATCAGTTAGAGTTCCTAACCAAATGGGAGATGATGGAATAAAAATAATTTATGTAATAAAAATGTAATAATATCATGAGAATAAATGGATTCATTAAATACTATGTCAATGTACAGTATATCCACCATATAAAAATTAATTGGTGCATAACAACAATAAAGTCTCAATAGAATGTAAATTGAGATGAAATCACTTATAAATATTGTATCCTTCAGTTAAAGACAAATAAATGAAAAAATTATTTGTGAAAAATATAAATACAATAAATATGATTGGATATTCAGTGTAAATCAATCATATGATATTCACACATATTCTTGTGACAACAACAACAATGACTTGGATGTTTGACTCAATGAATGAAAATTGAGTTACGATTATTCAAATCAAGTTCATATTGATGACTTGAGAATTTATCAATGGAGTGACTATGTGTATCAAATGTATATACACACAATTGGGAGTGTAAATTAGTAAAAAAATAAATAAATATTGATTTCACACATAATCTTTGTGTAAAATAATCTATGACGTTTGTGTGAAACCTAATTAGTGGAAATCGAAATTTAAAATTCTCTTATCTATTTGGTACCATATGAAAAAAATACCCCATGAAAGGAGGATCATACAATGAATTTTTAAATAACCATAAATTAAATTATATTACAAAAGTAATACAATTCTGGGAATTACATACACAACACAAAAGATAATAGTGGAAATATAGTCGTAATCTCACGAGAATGAGAAGTGAGAAAACACCCCTCACCTTGTACTTCTACTTAGTCGAGGTTACATCATCATTATTTATAATAGTTAATTCATTATTATTAAATTATAAAATATTCATATACAAAAATATGATATCATATATGATATTATAATATTGTACTGTTAATAATATTTTAGTAGTATAATTGTTTTGGGTGTTAACGGATTCGATATCCGTTATATGTTTTGTTACTGAAGTCATGTTTTTAAGGATATGATGTACTTTATTCGTATCCCAAATTATTTCAACATCCTAAAAAATATTTTTAATCATAAAATGAAATTTATTCATGAATGGTTACTATGGGGAATGAATCTCATTGTGTTCATGGAGACAGTAATCCGTACGTATGCACGAGCGACATTATAATTCAATTGAAGGTTATATAATATATAATTGGAGGTTATATAATATAAAAAAAACATTAACATGTTATATATATTATTCACATCAATTATACATCATTATTATACCCATCTAAATAACGAAGTGTTGAATAACAACTACTCAGCAACGTGGAGACAGTAAGTTGTACGTACGCACATATTGTGACATTGTCCTTCATAGGATGGGTTGAATAATGTAAACATTTATACTATATATATAATAACATCACACTATGTATAAGGTACTATAGTTATTATTTTGGAATGGAAACATCTAATAAATAGGACGTGGAATAAGAAGACAACAATGAAAGATGTGATGAAATTATTACCTTTTCTTCTAGTGATTTCTTTTGATTTGATCAAAAGTGATTCATAGGTTGTATTTCAAATCAATGTAAGGCCTCTAGGATGTAGTAAAATTAGTTGGGAGAATATTTGGTAAGGTTTTTTCTATCCAAATGGATTTAGAAGTGTGAAATTTAATTAAGTGGAAGTTCCCTTTTGTATGAGAGGTAACGGTCACTTTAGGAAAAGATTGAAATATTATATTATTATAAATTTATTTTCCATTTCTAATGGCTCAAAATGGATTTATTTAGAGGGTAAGGTTGGGATGGGTCGAAAAACATTCAAACAATAGGTTTTATATAGGTTTAAGTCAACATATTAACATAAAGTAATATACATAACTATTAGTTAAATAGTTTGACATTTACCATGCCCCCTTGTTTTTTATATTATATGGTTAATAAACAAATTATTAATAGCCAATATAACCCCAAGTTTTTCACTAATAAAATACATATAATTATATATACCATTTTCCAGAACATTAAATTTTTTTTACTATTATATAAATTAATAAAATAGTATTTTTTTTAAAAATCAATTATTTCAATTTTGACACTATTTAGTATTTGGTTTCTGTTAAAGTCATATCAATGTTATTACTTCTAAAAAACTTATTAAATAAACCCTATAATGTCACATTAACTAATAAATTCTTTGAATGCATCAAAAGGATCAATTTACATTTATTTTAATATTTATAATATCAATTATTTAAATCATTGATTAATTTGGTAATTACTGCATCATCATTGTGTCATAAATAAATTTAATTATTCAACATCTATAAATTATATATATAATATCAGGATGTATTATATCATTTTATCTTTATAATTAATATTTATTGTATAATTTATCTTCTATATAACCCTATATTAAAAATTTTTTAGTTATTTAAAATTGAATTTTACACATTTAACTCTTCCTAAAATAAAATAATAATAAATGTAATAATATAATCCAAGTGGATAAAAATGTTCATATTTTATTCCTATGGTTTGAATTAGTAAAATAAACTTATCCAATAGAATTAAGACATTTGTTAGGGTAATTATAATATCATTTTTACCTCTAATTACCGTATTTACTTTAAACCATGGTAAATAAAATTGAAAAGCTACTATTCAAAAAAATGAATTTCATCTTATTGAACCAATTTTTATTTATTGATGTCATCCATGTCTCTCAGATTTTTGAAATTCAATCCACAGAAGTGGTAAAATTACATTTTATCAAAATTTGCTGATGAGCCTATAAGGTGGGTAAAAGACTGTAAAATGTTCAATAAAGTTATATACATCTAATCTTCTTATAAAATGACTTCTATGAATTACATTGAATTTATATAGGTATTATTTATCTATTTTTAATTATAATAAATTTAAATAAAAAAAATAATTATTTAAATAAAAAGTTGGTTATAAACTATAACGCACAGTTTTTCACTATTAATAAAAAATAAAAAAATTCTGAAAAATACCAATAATTCACTCTAAGATATTTATGATATTTAAAATTCAAAAATCAGTTATATTTGAACAAATTAAAAACATATAAGTTGTATTAACTAATTTTAAAAATAATCTCATTGTCAAAACCAGAAAGCGGATTTTTGAGAAGTAAAAACTATCAAAAATTGATATGTGTTTATGTCCAATTAAAATGTAAAATTACATACAATTACCAAAATTGGATTAAAATATAATAATATAATCTAATAATACATCAAAAACATTAAAATATATAATTTGACATTATAAATTATTTTGAAAAAAAACGTTGTTTTTAATTAAAATTTAGTATTATTTATTATTCATTAAAATATGAAAGATATCAGAAAATCATCATAAATTTTTCAAATCTAAAAATTTTATATCCCTATTCTAAATAACATATTTATTTCAACAAATTGAATATATAATAGTGTCAAATATTGGATTGAAAAATGAATGTCCATTAAAATACGGTAAAGTTTCATTTTTAAAAAAATAAATCTTTTATCTAAAAAATTGAGTTTGTTATTATATTATTTCTATGAAACCCATAATATAGATCTTAAAATTATGTGTTGTATATAAAATTTAAAATTCAGTTAATATTATTCATAACCACTTTTTGAACAACTTGTTTTGCAAGTCGTGGAGCGCTCGAACTCGGTGTGACTTGTAGGACATGCTATTGAATTACCTTAAATAAAATAACTTACTACGAAATAATGTGGTGTTATATTCTTCCCTGCTATTAGAAATTGCGTCCTCTAAATTTTAAAATTGGGCATGGGAACACCATTGAATATCCCACATCACAAAAATAGTCAATAAAACTATCACTTTAAAAGAATTAATGAGAAGTACAAATGCCATTCGTGTTACTAAAAATAGGATTCAATGTTGGAAAAAATGGATTTGGAAGATAATATAAGTGTCATATTCTGATTGAGAGTGATAAAATATGTGATCATGAAAAAATTAACAATATGAAAACACAAATCTTCTGACTGGTTAAACAGTAATTAGTTTCCCAATAGGAAAAGTAAACGAATAATGGTTTTTGTTTTATGTTCCATTTCATAAAGTTTAGGAATTTATTTTTTAGATTAAATAAGAACATTGAGAGAAATACTAACTTTCTATTTTTATTTTCAACCTTTAATAAATTTATACCTCTAACTCATCTTTTCTCCAAACTATGACTATTGAAGATGACTTGGGCAAACCTAATGTGCTAGAATCAACTTCTGGAGAATCATGTAATCCACAAAGAATGAATTATATATTTCCCTTGTATTTTGAGATTAACCAAAAATAAATAGTTAGTACAAGATCAGATGATCCCCAAAATGGATAATCCTTTATAGAAAGAAATACTAATCCTAATTTCCAAAATTGAAAAAAAATTCTCAATGTTCCAAAAATACCATTCAATAACGAATGTTCTTTAAAATCCATCAATATAATCCCAACTATGATTTAAACCCAAAACTTAGAAGAATTTGATCCCAAAGTCATTTATATTAAATCATAACATTTATCTTCAAATAACATTATCTACTCATAAAGTCTCATGCAGAAGTGTAGTTAACCAAATAACATATTCGTTATGTTAGGTTATCATTTCCATTAATAACCTGAATCACTATAAAACATATAGATTCTTCCAAAATAAATAAAATCCATAATTACTTTTCAAATTAAATTCCATAGTATTCTATTTTCATTCCGCATATAGTGTTCCCAACAAAGCGTACATCTTCTAAAATAACATTTATCACTTATTCACCAAATAATATTCCTATAATAAGGATATCCATTTGATTAAACATAAGTTCCAAAATCAGCTTATTATTGATCAAAAAATCAATTAACTAAAAATAATTTGACACACTAACCAGGTACTTCACGTTGTCTTGTAGTAGGTAATAAATCCAAATCAAACTCTAGTTTTGGGTTCGATTCTCGATGCTTCGTCTGACGTGATGGGTTGTCGCACGGTCTACGTGTTGTACTTTTTAAAAAACTATATTTTATAAAATTCCAAAAATGAGATAAATTCCTCAAAATAATCATAATAATAATTTCACCACAAATTTTATCTCATACCTTGCATATTCGTCCCAAAAAATAATAATCTATAATTTCATAAAATTCACGTATCATGTAAACCAAAATGGTTCTGTGTAATTATAACCAAAAATGAAAAGATAATTCTACCTCAAATATAATTTTCACATAACAATCTGCATGGTAATACATACCAAAGAATAGTCTTCCAAATTAATCATATAAAAAAAGATCATTAATAATTTTAAACATTTGTCCATCCATTTATTTCCATAATGGTTCATCCATGACTTTGATTTTATCCTATAGAAAATGGCATTGACTCGGGTAATTCCGTGGTCACTTAAATTTACAAAAAATGTCTGTAATTAGATTCTTAGGATCATTTTTTATTTTCTTCCATAATACTTATCATTTTTCCTCAAAAATTATACACATTATGTTCTTATTTCCCACACATAAAGCATTTTTTTTGTTCCATTAAGACACTTTCCTGGGTGTCTCCTTCCACGTTTCCAGCATGATGGAAATTGAGATTTCTTTTCTCCATGATTTCCACTAATGGAGCTCTTATCATTCTCTACCTTTCTCATCTTTTTTGAGTTTGGGAGTTAGTTAATGTTTATATTATTGATCATATTTTTGGAAAACAGGATTATACATGAGAATGATATAATTTATGCCTATCAACAATTCATTTAGTTTTTCATTTCCATCAATATGCCCACCTTGTAAATCGTGTTCTATGTTTCTATGACATCATTGGAATCCAGCCATTAACGAACACCAGAATGGATAGTGTGAATCACAAAATCATTTATAAAATATCATGAAATCATATTTTAAATGTAAAACACCATAGGATTAACCAATGTTATTTATTCTCATCTTATATTAAAATCTGTAAAATCATTTTGAAAATAAAATTTGAATTATCATATGCATATTCCCCAGGAGTGTTGCAATCAAGACTACAGCAAGGCCCATTTTCGTATACCCAGATACCCAGAGTTAAGCCCGAAACTCCATGTCGGAGTTTTCACTCCAAAGTACATCTGTTCTAGAGGCACCTATACCTACATGTATCCAGACAAGGATGTATTACTTGTAAAATCTACATAATTTTTACATTATGTTATTTTTTGGATATTCTTTTATACTAATCCTCACTATCTTTCTGAAGGTAGTGTTTTATAATCATATTTTTTTTCTAAATCTAGCTTTCTAGGTTGTGGTAAACTTCATTTGATATCAAATGTAATGCCATTAACCAAGTTACCCATAGTCAGTGAATTATTACAAAACATTGGCATGATCACAATATATCAGGTATTGAATGACCAATTAGTTAAGTATCCATGGAAGTACTAGATACATACATAAGTTATGAATTACATTATCATATGAAAAACAACAATATTGTGTCTCTTTTAAATACTCATATATCCCTTAGATAATTACTGCAGGCCACTCATAATATACATATTCTCATCCTTGGAAAAATTAAACATAAGAAAGTGTTGAGCTAAGAATCTCAGTAAAGATAAGAATATAGTAGTAACGATCACAATTAATCATAAACGTTTTAGAGAATGTATAAGACTATTACACAATCCCTTTAAACATAAACATCAGCATAATATAAAAAATATAAATCAAATAATTCCATTTAAGTATTCAAATAGACATTCCCCAGTCAAGTAATCACATGTAACATTAATTGCTAATTTTATAATGATGGAATACATAATGCTATACATCATAACCTCATAGTCAAGGCCTCATGCCAAGAGTACAAATTAATTTTTTCCAGGTCCTTTTGCCAAGATAGTAGTTTGTCTCATTTGATCTACCAATGCATCGAGGATCTACATTAGGCACCACTGTCAATTACTAAGTCCAATTCATTCCTCATATTAAATGGTTGAAACATAATCTAAACATTCGTATTAAAACTAGCATATGAATTGTCAACACATTAACTTGAAAACATTAATAGAATTTGAAATAGAGCATCCATGGTCAAACATAAATCATTCCATACAATATGGGAACATGTATTATAATAAATCAACCTCAATAATGAGTAAAATAAAATGACGGATATTTACATAGATGAAAATAGTCAGTAAAACTATTTGAGAAAATTGTAACCTTTTTCTTGGAATCATTTAAATGTCGCACTATTCATCAAAGAAGTCATTTAAAAAAGTTTTTTAATCAAAGTGACCCATACCACATAGAAAAATTTGAATGTAATTTTGATATCAATACTTTAATGTCTATATAAATATATCATTAAAACAATTTTTAAATGATGGGCATTAATTACAAATATTTAAAAGAATACATCTTTCAAACATTTGAAAGGATACTTTAGTTAGAATTCCTAACCAAATTGGAGATTATTTAATATAAATATTTTTTGAAAAAAAAACAATATAATATCATGAGAATAAAGGAATTAATGATATACTATGTCAAAGTACAGTATATACACCATTAAAAGTTCATTGGTGCGTAAAAACAATGAGGTCTCAATAGAATGTAAATTGAGATGAAATCCCTTTTAATGACTGTATCCTTAGGTTAAGGATAAATAATTGACATAATTATTTGTGAAAAATATAAAAACACTCAATATTATTGGATATTATGTGTAAATATATCATATGAAATTTACACATATTCATGTAACAACAACACCATTGACTTGGATGTTTACCACAATCAATTAAAATTGAGTTATGATTACTCTTATCAAGTTCATATCGATGACATGAGAATTTATAAATGGAGTGATTATGTGTATAAAATGTATATACACACAATTTGAAGTGGAAATTTATAAATAAATAAATAAATAGTGCATTTACACATAATCTTGGAAGAATTTAATCGTTGATGTTTACGTGAAACCCAATTAGTGGAAATCAAAATTAAAAATTCCCTTACCAATTTTGTATCTTAAAAAAACACCATGAATGAAGGATCATAAAATGATGTTTTAAATACCCATAAATTAAATTATATTACACAATTAATAGAATACAAGGAATTACATACACACCACAAATAATAATAGTGGAAATATAAAATGAATCTCCAGGGAATAAGAAGTGAGAAAAAAACTCCTTACCCTGTACCTTTCCATAGTGGAGGTTACATTAAACATAATTATAGTAGTTAAATCGTTTTTATTTAATTATAAACGAACCAAATACATAAATATGATATCATATATGATCTTATAATATTTCTTTGTAAATAATATTTTAGTAGTATAATTGTTTCAGGTGTTAACTGATTTTTTTTTCCTTTATATGTTTTGTTATGTAAGTCATGTTTTTTATGGATATGATGTATTTGATTAATAAACCGAATTATATTAAGTTATTAATAGTAATTTGTTATCATAAAATAAAAATTATTCTGGAATGGTTATGATGGGAATGAATCTCATCGAGTTCATGGAGAGATTAATATATACGTATGCACAAGCGACTATATCATTTCGTTGAAGGTGAAATCGTATATAATTGTACGTCATATCATATATAAAGAATCAATAATATGTTATATATATTATTTAAATCAATTATACATCATCTGTATAGCTTTCAGAATAATGAATTGTTGAATAAAAACTACACCACAATGTGGAGACGGTAACCCGTACGTATGCACATAGGTTGACTTTATCATTCATATGATAGATAAAATAATGATTATGGTTTAACCATATTAATAATAACATCACAGTATTTAGAAGGTAATTAAGATATTTTTTTGGTATGGAAACATCAAAGAAAGAAAAAAGCGATAGAAGAAGATAACTTTTAAATAGGTGATGAAATTATTACCTGAACTTCAGGTACTTCTCTTTGATTTGATCAAAAGGGCTCCTTAGTTTGGATTTCTGATCAAAGGATGGCATCTATGATGTAGTGAAAGTAGTTGGGAGAATATTTGGGCATGTTTTGGCCAAACCAATGTCTTTGGGGGTGTGAAATTAATAGAAGGGAAAGTGCCCTTTTATAAGAGACGTGAGTGACACTTTAGGGAAATCTTGAAATATTATTTTATTATAAATTTATGTTAGGTTTGTAATGGATAAAACTGAATTTATATCAATGATAAGGTAGGGATGGGACGAAAACCATTCAGAACGTATTTTTTAGAAAGGTTTAGGTCACCATATTATACTAAACATTTATATTTAACTAATTGTTAAATAGTTTGACATTTTCCATGTCTCCGTGAATTTTTATATTATATGGTTAATAAACGTACTATAAAAGTCCAAGAGGACCCCATGTTTTTAATTTATAACATATATATCATTATATAAGTCCTTTGGATGAACCGTAGATTTTTTAGACGATTATATAATTTAATAAAACGGTATTTGTTTTAAAAACTCTATTATGACAATTTCGACACTATTTAGTAATTTGTTTTTTTTTAAAGTCATATCATCATGATTACATCAAAAAAAATTATTTAAATTAACCTTAACATGTCATATTAACCTATAAATGTTTTTCAAATCATCAAGATGTTCAATTTACATTGATTTTATTATATATAATATCAATTATTTTAATCCTTCATTAATTAGGTAATTACTAAATCATAATTGTTTAATAAATAAATTTAATTATTGATTTTATAAAAATTATAAATAAAATATCATGATATAGGAAATAATATATCTTTATAATGAATATTTATAGTTGATTTTATCTTATGTATTACCCTATATTAAAAATGGTTTAGTTTTTAATCTTTGATTTTACACCTTTTACTCTTCCTTAAATAAAATAATTATAAATGTCCTAATCTAATACAAGTGGATCAAAAGGATCATATTTTATTCCTAATGTTGAATTTGATCAAAATATACTTATAAAATAAAATTAAGAAATGTGTTAGGGTAATTATAAAATCATTTTTACCATTAATTAACCTATTTACTTATAACGATGGTAAATTAAAATCAAAAGTAACTATTCACCAAAAATTATTTTTCATATTATTGAACAAAATTTGACTAACTGATTTCATCTGTGTCTCTTAGATTTTTGAAATTTAATCCATGGATGTGGTAAAATAACATTTTATTCAAATTAGAAAATATGCATAGATGATGGGTAAAAGACAGTAAAAAGCTAAACCAAATTTTATACATATAATCCTATTTTAAAATGAATCTAATGTATTAAATTAAATTTATATTGATATTATGTATCTATTTTGACTTAATATAAATTCAAATAAAATAAATACTTATTTAATTAAAAGGTCAATTTTAAACTATATTGCATTATTTTTCCCTACTCATCAAAATTCAAATTTATTCAAAAATTAACTCTAATATAATTTTTATATTTCAAATTAAAAAATTACATCTATTTCAACAAATTAAAAATATATAAGTTTTATTAAATAATTTAAAAAATATTCCCATTGTCAAACCAGAAAGTGGGTGTTTGAGAAGTAAAAACTATCAATAGATTGATATGGGTTTATTACTAATTTAAAAGAATATTATTTCTAATGACATACATTGGATTAAATGATAAAAATAAAATCAATTTACATGTCATAACCATTAAAATATATAATTTAACACTATAAAATATTTTGATTAAAAAGTTGTTTTTAATTAATATTTTTTATTTTTTAACTATTCATCAAATAATGAAAGTTATCAGAAAAGCACTGAAAAGTTATCCAAACAAAATTTTTATGCCCCCCTTCTATAGAATATGTTTATTTTCTCAAATTTAATATATAAAAATGTCAAATATGGGATTTTAAAATCGATTTCCATTGAATGGTGGTAAAATTACAATTTTTTTAAAAAAATACTTCTTTAATATAAAAAATTAAAATTTTCTTATATTATGTCTAAGAAATACATATTTTGGATGTTAAAATTATATGGAGTATATAAAATTCAAAATGAAGTTAATACTATTCATAACCCCTTTTTGAACGGATAGTTTTGTATGTTTTGGTGTGCTCGAGCTCAGTGTTGTGTGCAGCGCAAGATATTGAATTAAATTAAATAAAATAACTTCCTATGTAATATTATGGTGTTACAATATGATTGTATCCATAAACCATTACTACTTTTAAACATTGAATCATAAAAATATGGAACTAATAACACTTCATGAAATGAAAAATATCATGAAAACGTGTATATTCATGATATAACATGTCATATTCTTTATATACATCTCATTGAAAAATATATCTCATAACATGGCATGTATATTAAATAAGTAAAATTTAGACAAAATTGAATTACAGATTTCATAACTTTTTAATGATAAACCTCATTTAAGAAATATTTTAAAATTTATATTTAAATACCCATAAATTTAAATCAATGAATCATATAAAACATTCATAGTTATATTATACACCACACAATAGAAATGTCTAGTGAGAATGGAATAAGTCTCCCAAAAATAAAAGTGAGATGATAAAACCCTTAACACTTGAGTAACATTAGAATGGTGATCCCCGTGAGATAATAGCATCATTAAAATATTTAAATATCATTGAATAACATAACTTAATGATATAACATGTAAAAGGGTAGTATATACCCCCAAAATAAGATGTCACTGGTGAATATTGCATGAATGTCACAGAAATTAAAATCATGAATGTCCCGAAGGCCTTCATTTTTATTGATTTTTGATAACCCCCATTAAATGGGTGAGGGGAACCCTTACAAGGCCCGTAGGCTCAGAGATTAAATGGTCTGTAGGCTTAAGAGATTACATGTCCCGAAGGTCTTAGAAAATTCAACCAGACTATCTACAAGGAACTTCCCCTCCCCAGCATCTGCATCCTGATAGTAGCTCTCCACCTTTGCATGACCATCTGGAAGGCTTCCTGTGCAAGCACATGCTGGTACTGATGGAATAGCCATACCCTCTCATTCTGAAAAAATCCATTTGGCTATGCTCTGGTGAATGCACCTGCTCCGAATCCTCTTCTAGGGCTGCTTATTTTTTTGTAGTGTGTCTGGGGCCTGCATTCATGTGTCCTGAAGGCCTTGGGGTGGCCCTAAGGCTTTAAGGTGCCTAGAAGTATTTGAGAATCAACTGGCCCGAAGGGATTGGGTGGCCCGAAATCCTTGATGGACCCGAGGACCAAACTGGTGGCCCTATGGCCCAAATGGTTGAATAGTTCTAGCAGATACAGTACCAAACAGTGCCTACTATAGTACTTCTATAGTACTGCTACAATATTGCTACAATACCCAGAAATATTCCTCCACCCGGATTTTATCTCGTGTCTCTTGCATGCACCTAGCGAGATGATATTCACATTCCTTTTGTTTTCACATTCATTGTACACATTTAGACCTCGTATATGATAATAATAAGTTTATTATAAATCTAAAACATTACTATAGTGTTATATATATTACCATATCTAATTCACATATGACTTTATATAACCATTATATTAACAATACCATGTTAAAGTGATGTTTTGTTTAATAACCACATTTATTATGATATGTGTTTTGACTTTTTATTCTTCAGACTCTTACATAGATCATGATTTAATTATTTGAAATATGTAAATAATGATGTATATATCATATATATATTTATTATATAAATATTTATTTTTATTTATTATAGGATGAAATAATAAAATAAATACACTCTTCCATGAGTTGGTTGATCATGCATACACATGTATCTTTCTTCCATTTTATTGTTGTATTTAATGAAGGAAAGTGGATGAAGTATATATATATATATATCATTATTTTAGAATTATTATGTCATATATATCATAAAAAATTTTAAAACACATTTTAATACATTTATTATACAGAATGAATGATTCACATAACGTTTAGGAGGTGATAGACTACACTTCCACAAATAAATTATTCATCATTACACAAAATAGAAAGAATGAATCTATATTTTATATAACAATTAAAAAATTAATAATATGTAATAAATATAATATATGTCATAAAAACATAGTTTCCATTATAACTCCCACCATGAAAGGTGGAAATGTAAAAATAAACAACAACATTTCGTCAGACAGTCATTCTTCATACAAAAGAAGGGTAAGTTCGTTGCCTATTAGATGAAAGTGTGTATAAGTGTACATGTAAACCATAGAATAAAAACATCTTAGTATATTTAGGATACATAGGTTTGTTTATAATCATGTAATATGAATATTTTATGGGGTTTATAAGGAAAATTAAACAAAATATAATGAAGAAATATGTTACCTCTTCTTTGAGTAAGTCCTTTTGGTTTTCAGCATAGTGATTTTTTGAATGGATTTCTAAAAAAAGGGACAAATCTATGATGAATTTTTGATTTCGGGGAGATTATTTAAGAATATTTTGTGTGATAAATATGGAGTTATATGTATGAATATGTGAGATAAATAATGACCATTTATAGTGGAGGAGATGTGGAATTATTGTAAATTTTGATAATTGAAATATTCCCACGTTTTTCAAATGTAATAAACATTGAATAATGGACCCAATAATTTAAAATAGGTAATAGGGTCAAATTATGTCTATAAAATTGATTTTTAGATCACTATTTGTCATTTTGGCCCTTGAGTTTAGGATTTAATCCATTGTTAACATGATTCTCCTATTAATAATTTTAATTAATATTAATTACGTTCACTAATATTTATTATCAACATCTAGTATGAAATGATTAAAAAATATAAATTATGATCATTGAAATGTTAGAATCTATTTTTCCATTTTCCAATAACCAAAGTGGCAGAAATATTTTTAAAATTAATCTCACGGGCACGATGACAATTCGTCTTTTTAATGTAAAAATATTCAAAAAATTTCTATGATTTTATATATAATATCGAATTTAAATTGATCCCAATCACCTAGTTATAATTAATTCAAGTATAATTGATATAATTATACTTTAAAAACAACTAAAAATGAAATTTATCCTTAGAAATTAATCAAAAAAAGAATCGGTTTTGAATTAAAATTCAATATTTTTCATTATTCAAAAACAAAGAAACATAATAGATAAATTCAAAAAATCACTCTAACATAATTTTTATGTTTGACTACATAAATTTAAATTTTCTATCAATTATAAAATTCATAAAATTACAAAAAAATTATATGTAAAATTGGTTCTCCATTAAAATTATTTGAATATGATTTTATAAAAATGTTGGATTTTGATGTGTCATACTGGGTTTCTTCCTATCTCATGCATATATAAAATACTCATTTATTGTAAAAATGGTTTTATTGATTATTTAAAATATATATTTAACTAATATAATTCATTAATACTAATTAATTGAATTTATTTGAAAATATTCATCTTAGTGGATAAAAGTAGTATTTATAAAAACATTCTCTTTATATTCAATTAGTTCTTATATAAATTTAAATTTAATTTGAAATCAATTTGATTAAAAATGAGTTTTCATAAGTTATTTAATCCTATTAATAACCTCTAACCAATCTTCTAATGAATATCTCATTATATTAAATAATAATACTTTTAATAATATATTATTTTTCTGTAAAACTCGATCTTACGTGTTACACAATCCATCGAGTAAATTCAGTCATTCATGTAACATAATCTAACATCGATGTTTTGTGTAGATAATTATAAAAATTTTGTTGCACGTAGCATAATTTTTAATTTTTTTTCATATAAAAACAACCAAAATTAATGATTTCTCATAATAAATATTACAATCAGTTTTGTGTGAATGAAAAATATAAAAATATTAAATTAATTATAAAAATATATTTCACAAAATAGAATATTGTTACATACACACTATACCACTATCCATTATTGAAATTAAAAATATTAAAATGTATATATATAAAACATTATAGCCCAAATATCTGTATATTTTACAACTATAATTCATTATAACTAATATATAAACATATGTCATGAATGATATCAATTACATACCACAAGATAAAACATTACATAATATAAGTCACCATATAAATGATATTCTTACCTACTATGTTTTTTCTAAAGTAAATTATAGGTGTTTTATTTGTGAGTTATTTTAATATGCAACAACCTAGATATTGGGTTGAAAAATTAGAACTCGCGGTCAAATATGGGCATTTTCTTACATTATAGGCTCAATTGGTGGAACATAAGAAATTATAGAAATTATTTATTTTATAGAGAAAAACATGACTGTAGGAAATTATCATATGACAAGCTCAAAATATAATAAATATCCAAGAATAATAATGATTAAAACAAGAAGTACTGGAAATCCAAAATCGTACATCATATATGCATAAAATTTTAACATCACCAACAATCATTTTATTTATTAGATTCCCACTATAAATATTACTTAGCGTTCAGATTAACAATCAAATATCCATGTTTTTCATATATTAAAAACTTCTTTTCAATATTTCAATGTTGAAATCATGGTTAATTGACTAGAAAAAATCCATATTTTCTATTTCACATTTCATTAACACAAAAATATCTATTCCTATTAATTAGTTTTTAATTGATTAAAATTTTAAAAAAAGTATTAATGAATCAACAGATTATATCACGTAAATTTTTACTTGTTTTGAAATTGAAAAAAATACATTAATAAAAAATAAACCAATAAAATTTGAATTTTGAAAAATTTCTCCAAATAGAACAACTAACACTAACTTACATGTTTATAATCATTATCGATTACTTTCCATATAATCCATCCCATCCCAATTTTCACCACATGAATCAATAACCACAATCATGGGAATACAACCCATCCAACATATAATTAATCGAACACAAAATTTTAGACATAAATTAATAAAAAGTGATATATATTTCCATGGTATGTACATAGAAACAAAAAAGATTTTAAAAAAACCCTGGAGAAATCGTGACCCTTAAACTAAATTCAACAATTTTGTTGAAATATGTTCACACATATAATATCCCCACACTTTCATTCCAATACTCTATAAATCACTTATTGAGAAGCATTACCATGAAAAAAATGTTCAAGGTGGTATATAAAGTAATGTGAGTATACCACTGATTAACATACATATCATACCAAAATATTATTTCTTAATAAATTTCAAAATGATAAATTTGAAAGGGAAACATAGATAGTAACATCCCCAATCCTAGAAATGATTTTTTCAATAAATAATAATATCCACCATAGATAAAGTAAAATCAATAGAAAATCATTGAATCCAATTAATTTATCAAATTAATTAATTAATAATTAATTATAATTATTTTTAGGTCTAGTCCCGTGTATCTAGTAACTAAATTAAATGCATGAAATTTCCACAGATGCATAAACTAAGAAGAATCATATGAATCCCTTACCAAGATATGAAACTTCAAAAAAAAATATACCAAAACCAAGGAAAAAATAAATTTACCACCACCAAACACGATGTAATCTATCAAAGAACCTAATCACACAAAAAAATAATACGAAACTATAGCCAAATTATAAAATATATATATGAAACCCCATAAACATATCCTAAATAATGGAAAATATTAAGTGTATATATTTAAACGGAGTAAATAGGAATACCAATAATTAAGAGGGACTATAAAAACATATTTTAGAGGTTTCCATCCCAAAGGAGATGATTTGAAAGAACTAAATGTGTTTCAGGTTCAACGAGGGTTAAAAAGGAAGAAGCAAAAGTAATATTTTCCGGATCATGTCTACATATTTAAAGAGAAAACCAACAAGACATCACCATAATATAGAAGTTTCTGCCATGTATATAGTGACTATATTTAACTACTGATGTTAGTCACAAATTTTTAAAATTGAAATATACCCCCCTCACTTATGTAGTTTTTACGATTAAAATGTATTATTTACTTGAAATAGAGCAGTTTTGTACATAACAAAATCATATCATGCTCGATTATTTATAAAACATACACTACATGGATGAATTCCCATCACCAATTCTATCATATCAAGCCATAGAGGAAACATTATCGACATTTCATTAACAACTAAAAAAAATTAAATTTTCCTAAAAATAACACCAAATGGACATTATATGAAGTGTTTCATCTTTCCTCCTTTCCAAATGATAATTACTCTGTGTAATCTACCATAGAAATTACTACACCATGGTATTTTGACAACTGTACAGGTCAACTTACATATGTATAACCTAAAAGTATTATAACGTACACATGGACACTCAAAAAATGAATGATATTTATGATTATATAAAATGTAGTAATGAAACAATTCTAAACATTTAATAATGTCGGGTCCAAATAAATTTGTGTTTCACCCTTCCCTATAATAAATAGGGAAGTAAATCAGAAAAAAATACTTTTAAATTTGGTGTTTTAGTCTTCATATTTTTGACGAACTATAATAAACATGAATTTCTAAATCAATTTTAATGAATTCTAACCAATATAAACCACCATTTTAAACACAATGTCCAATAAAATATGAAACAATTAATTAATGAGATTAATTGAATTATTTTTTTTCTGATTTTTTTGATTTAATATATAAATGGACGAAGTTTTATGGTTTATTTTTTATAAATGTGGTGAGGGTTATGTATAAATATGGAAGTAGTTTTTTATTAGTATAAATATTATTTTTTGAAACATTAAGTGATGTGTAAACCCATAATTTCTAACATTGTAATGATATAATGATTGGGGTAGATGTGGAAGGTGAGCCTATATATTATTTATTCAGGTATTAGGGGGTTATGAGGTGCTCCAAGTGTCTTAATCAATTTTCTTTATGTTGAAATTATGATGTATTGGTTAGTTATGAGTGTAAATTTATTTTTATATAAATTTTACCACATGTTCGGGTTCTATTATTATAATTTAGTATTTTTACTTTTTTATTATTTATTACAAAATAAAAAACTAAACCATGTTGGAAAAAAGTATACTAGTATTTGGTTTTGGGTTTGGTGTGTACCCCCCTCCCCCACCCCCACACCACCAATTTCAATATATGGGGGATATGGGTAGATAACTAGCACTACTTCCTTTTATTCTCTTACAGTGATACAATAGATATGTCTTAATGGAATGTGGATGTCAATATTCCATTATGGAATGTTATTATGGTAATTTGGTGGTATATGGATTATTTTATTGATATTGTGATATATTAGTGATATTATTAGGTGGGATCATGGTAATAATTATACTATGTGGTATAAGATAGTTGGATCTTATATATGGTATACAGTTTTGGTATAAGGTTATGGTACATGGATCTGGATAATATATGGTAATGTGGGTATGAAATGTGTATAATAATGGTATAATAGAACTATAACATATGTCATTGGTGTGCGAGGGAGACAAGTTCATTGGGGAATCAGGTTTGATATTACTTTTCAATATATTTTCATGTCTATTATATTGGTATAAAACAATGGATATATTATGAGAAACCCTTAGCAAGGATTGGATATTTATAGGCATAACTATGTAATGAGTTTGTTTTATTTTTTATTCACTAACCATTTATGGTTCTTTTAAATTTTTATGAGCGTGTCTCATGAGGATATAACAATGTTTACTTTTATTCACCATATTATTATCTATAAGAATTATTTAAAAATTAATAGGTTGACTTCGGTGATTAAATGTGAAATTTAAGTACCATGACATTGTGAACATTAGTGTTGGAGTCACCACTTTAGGTATAAACTTATATTAAAACATTATATTTATATATGATAAATGTGAAATGTTGAGATTATGTATTTTTTTATGTGTTATATTATACATATTTTTTTTTGATATTTATCTAATGAATTGTTAGGTCAATACCTACCGTATGATTTTTATATCATCTTTCATAATCTATAAGTAGTTTTCAATTGGAGTCAGTCTAAGAGGATAAATGTTTTCATTTTTATTGTTATAATAGGAAGCTTTTAGTGGAGATATATCACAATAGTGTAGTATCATAACATTTTTTGAGAGTGGGAAAATATTTTGGAGTCAGAAACATGTAATTGTTTTCAATGATTTATTTAGGAAATAATACTACACAACATTATCATGTAATATAGGTGATAAATATAATCTTTTACATAGATAGTTCCACTATGATCGGTGTGTATGAGGTAAATCATAATGAAAAAATAATTTGAGATTATACAAAGAAGAATGGTATGGTTTATCATTGATTATACTTGTGGATATAATATTATTTTCTAATATTTGGCTGTTACAAAATGTTATTGTATTAATATAACATAATAAAAAAAATTAATCAAAATTTTTTAGGGTTTTACATATTAATAATATTTTTATTTCAATATTCTTATATTTATTAATTTAATTTGTAACGAATGTTGAGTAAAACTCAACAAATAAAGAACATATATTCTAGGTAAAGATAGAAAAGAAAATAAAAACATCAATGTTGTTGGAGAAAATATATTAACTACATGAATTTTTAATCATATATGAATATTTTTACATTGATGTATTATTAACAAGTGATGATATATTGAAACATAGGAATAATTTACTCTTGATATGATATATATTTTTCTACAATATTTTTTCGAATTATTTTTCATGTCTTAATCTAGATTTCATGAGTTACGATTTTCTTTCATTTTGAATGTGATTATATAGAGATCAAGAAAGAATGTTGATTTATTATTTATTTGTAAATGTTTAAAATATAATGAATGAATATCATTATTTTTCTTAATTCACATAGTATAATTTATTAAGGAATCATGTTTAATATAATTAGTAAGAGTATCAATATGTTCAACATGATTTTATTTTCACCATGCTTATTTTTTTTAAAATTACTAAGAAATATAGGTGACCTATTTTGAAAACATGCATAAATATATCAATTGTAAAATGTGATTCCAAGATGTAATAACCGTTGATGATATATTTTTAAAAATGATAAGTGGATTTTTTTATGTTTTGGAGTTTTAATCTCTGATTTTACTATAAAAAGAGGATATAAAAATGTCTAATTTAGAACACACTAAATTGTAATATATAAGTAATTTGTCGGGTAAATATTTTGTTCCTTAATAGTTATAAAAATTCTAATATTTTCAAAATGTTCTGAGGATGAAAATTCAAACAATATCATTAAATTTATTCATAAATATATATATTATTTGTATTTAAGGGTAATATAGAAAAAATATCCAGTTAAAAATAAATCATGGTTGGAATAGTTTTTCTCACATTCCATTAGAACATATTATATTTAGAAAAAATATATCTATTAAAATACATTATCTGTAGCTTGATAAAATTTATAAGATTTACTCTATAATTTATTTATTATGAATGTTTTTTCAATAAATAATTCAGGTTTACTGGTTTTTGTTTCTAAATTTACATAATTTTTAAAATGTTATAAAAAATTATTGTTTTAGGTTGTTTCATGATAAAAACTATTAAATAAAATTTTTTTTAAAAAATTAATTCACAATTTCCGAATGATATTTTATGAATGAATATATTTTGGGATAATTTTATTTATAAATTATTAACTATGATGTTTTGAGAGAAAATAATAGTTCTTTTATTAATGTTATTGATATTTTTTATGTAATGGAAATTTTTTATAAATATGATCATCCATGTTATCATTTTTTTTTCATATGGTTAAATTGATTTATTTTTTAATGGTGGTTCAAGGGAAATTATACATATATTATTTTTTAGATTTCATTATTTATGAATATTGTATTATTGAGGTTTATTTGTGTAATGTTAGGAGGGTTTTTTATTTGTTTATTTTATTAAACTATATATTTGTTTTTGTTGTGATAGTAATGAGATGGTTGTGTTGTTGGTATGGTGGGAGAAATTGATTTTGATAGATTCTTTGATATTATGGAAAAAAATTATTTGTTTGGTGGGGGAGTGGTATATTCATGTATTTTTAATATGTGTTTTGTTCACAAGTTATTTTCATATTATTAATATAAATTAATTAACCTTACATATTAATTTTTTTTGAGGAAATAAATGTTTATAAATAATTTTAAGTAATTCATTATTGATAATCCAATGTTGGAGTCCTATGATATTTCTCAAATTCATTATCTACAATATAGAATAAAAATGTGTATTCTCACCTAAATATGGAAAGTGGTGTGGGGGTAGAATTTTATTTATAAAAAATAAATGTCGACTGGAATTCTGAAAAGAAACAAATTAAAAAATATTGAGAGTATATGAAATGAAAATATAAAATTAAATATAGATGATGAGTTTATTTTACTTAAATTATTTATTCACAAAATAATAAATATGAGATATAATGAGTGTGAGTGAATGTTTATCAATTAATTTTATAAGTTAAGATATGATATCAAGTTAATTTCAATATAAAATAAAAAATAACTAATTTCATCATAATTAAATTGAGTATACATGTATCAGTTATGAATTTAGAAATAATGTGCTTATAATAATTGATAATAAAATATTTTGTTATGTGGAGAGTAATAGGATATAGAGATATTTTATTAATGAGTTTTTCAATATCTTGTAATGATCCCTAATATCCCCTCTCTTATATTTTTAAATGGAATTCCCGAGAGTGGCCTTTTCGAACCCTCCAAACTCAAGAACCCCCCTCCCCATGAAGAGATCATCCGGGGATGCCCCAGCCAGGGAGGAGCTGTTTTCAGCCAAGATGACAATGCGTCACACTGGGTAACACCTCGATCAGTGATGGTTCGTCATAGTAAGTCGTCAGACAGGTGATGTGCACCCATTCTACCCACCAGGTGAGACACCTCGTGACCCGGAAAGATGAGTGGTTCATGGGAGGCGAAAATTCCCCCAAGAGAAGGCTCCCAGGAATCGAACCCCAGACCTCACTGAACACCGTTGCTCTGGCCCTCGACCTTGCCCCACTACGCAACTCGCAGGAATTCCCTTACATCCCCCCACTTAGGTTGAGAGTATTATATAATTAAAACTCTATTGAAATTTTTGGGGATCAAGAATCAACTATCCATTTATTTATGAGGTATGTATTAGTAAATTAAACTCTCAAACAATAAATGTTGTGAGAACCCATCCCTCACTTTTTGGTTATGAGCACCACTCCCAATTTATTTTCATCAGATGTAGAAGGAACCCCATAATTTAAAATTGTTAAAAGAATTGAGATTTTATTTCCAAAAATCATAACAAAAACCAGTTATTTCCCTAGTAGTATTGAATAATTTTAAAAGAGTGATATAGATGTAATTTTAAATGGATCCTCAGTCATTGGGAATTTAAAATGGATTTGAAAAATAAAAAATTGGTAATGAAGATAATATTTCCTCAAAAAGCTGATAGAATTCACCAATAACCATTTTTTCAGAATTTGATGTGTTTTAGATCATTAAATCCACTATAGAGTCCTTTTTATATCGTGCAATTTAGCACAATATATTCAATAATTTGGATGGGGTTATTAATGTTGAATAAGACCCATTATTTAAATTATTGACTATATTTAATTATACCATGGAATGCATGTATCAACACCACCAGGAAGTAGACATCCACCCCTTGGTAGCTGATGGAATACATCTGTTTGACTGTTTTTGGTTAAATTTTACTAGGTATCGATGTCAATCCATCTTCTGGATGATTGAAAATATATAGTTGTACTAGTTATTTTTTCATCCACCGAATGGTACATGAACCTCCACGGGGTAGCTAGTGGACACCTACTACTTGCGAAGATCTATTCATATGTCAGTAACTAGCTGATTCCCTACACTGGAGTCTTGATGCTTCCTACAGAAAGCCAAACACCTCTGTGGTCAAAACACGTTCATTTTCATCTTCTATTTGATCATGTGTCTTATCAATAATATTTTAACTCATTCATACAAATATCAAGATGGTATACCAATTATTCATTAATTTCATCAATATTTCTCTATGAATGATAATATTAGTCATGATTCTTTTTGTATTTATTGATTTTTGTTACATGATAATCCAAATTTCATTAAATTAATTCATTTCTTCTTGTAATTTTATTTATTTATTATATATTAGTCGAATTATAAATAATATAAATGAATATATTACGCCAAAAATGGGTTTTTTTGTCATAAAATCACATGATATAGAGTGTGTTCGAAAAATGTTTTTCATTTTGATGGTCACAAACACTTTAAAAAAAATAATATATCACTAATAAATATTTCAATATTATATCCCTCTTTGAAATTATATAAATATAAAATATGATTAAATCATTAATGAGTCAAATATATTTAGAAACCATTTCATTAATAAAATATAATTCTATAAAACACCCCCTTTTCAATATTTTAATGTTAACATTAAAAATACTTACAAAAATATGAACGAATAACATGGTCTGTGAAATAAGGATAATAATGATATTCAAAGAGGGGTATAAAACATAAAAAATTAATGATTAATTATATAATTAAATATAACTTTGAAAAAAAAGATTAATATTTGAATAAGTTCTCAAAAGGGGGAAAGAAAATAAGAAATTGAAAATTCAGATTTAGAATTTTAAATGAAATCGAAAACGAAAATAATAAATTAATGGAAAAAATTAAAATTAAATTAAAATTATTTAAAAACATTTCCCATTTTTATAAATAACCCATTGTATATGAAAACATATATTTTTAAAAATATTAATTCAAAATACGATCTTGAATGTATATGAATGTATATCCATTTTTAAGAGTAAAATGATAGAAAAATGATGTTAATAAATAAATCAGAAGTGACGGGTCTTAATATGAATCTAATAGCCTTTCCGCCATTTGATATGAATCTTCATAAATATACCTCAAATTAAATAAAATTGTAAATAAAAATAAATATATATGAAAACATTATAACGAGAGATAGCTAGACACACAAATATATTCAATAAGTAAAATGAAAATATATATCAATAATTTCACAAATTAATGATCAATCGTAGCTATAAACAATTAATAACTAAAGTAATGAATATATGATATTTATAAATATAAAATAAAATAAATAATTACAATAATTAAAGTGATCCAATTTAAAAATATAAAATTTTATTTTAAAAAATATTAATAGATTTTAAAATTTTAACTGCCCTAAGTAAATCATTTAATGAAAGGTGCCAATTTTTTTAGATAATATTTTAGTTTTAAATTTTTAAAACAAACCATAATGTATCATATAACTAATCAAAATATATAAAACTAAAAAAATTAAAGAAATTAATTATCAATTATTAAAAAAGAAATTATATATTTAAACATAGTCTATATCATTAAATTATAATTTAGAAAAGTTATTAAAGATAGAAATGTGATAATAATGATTCAACAGCCCCTTTATAAAAGAGTTACTAATTTTTAAAAAAGAATCACATTGAAACTTGAAAGATCACCCCAATTTTATAAAATATAATATATTTAATTGTTGAAATTATAAAAATTTTCAAGCCACCATAATAAGGGTGGAACTAATCTCAATGGTGTAGTCCCAAAAAATATGAATTGTGAGTGCCTATTGGTACCCATGTGAAAATGGGTTAGAAAATGATATCTAAAATTTATTTATAGACCATATATGTTTAGTATAATGTTATATAATAGAAATATTGAAAAAATATGTGTAAATGTTTCCACTCATATCATTCATTTTTTAAATTTACCATATAATTAGGATTCTCAAATAGTGGACATTAACTAGAAAATTCATTTGGGAACGTCCCTTTACAATGTTGTTTCTATGATATTTTATATGAATTTAAATAAAATATTTTGATTTTAAATTTAGTAATATTTTGTGAACCCAAAAAATATTCGGATGTTGATCTCCATGAATGAATTGGGGAATATTGTTTGAAAGAAAATTGATTTAGGATTTTAAATTATTACCATTATGTTGATATTTCAGTTTAAAAAGAAACCATTCATTTTCATTAGAGATACAATTATTATTTAGTATAATTAATATCGTTTTCAATAATAATTTTTTTTATGTTTTAGATATATAATTCTATTTAGAAATTATTTCTTAAAAAATGATTGCAAGTTCAATTTTATTGAATGGAAGTGAAAGTAGAAGATGAATAATGTGAAGGATAGTGAGTGGAAGGAAAATAAATATGATAACTAATCTCATCATCTTCTATGAGATTTTCCTGGATGAGTTTATCACAAGATTTGTATTAGTTGGTCGAGTCAATGTATCATTTTCTAGAACACCTTGATGTGAATTTATGGAATTCCATACCTCATTTTCATCTGTATTTTTTTTCATAGGACATTATGGACTCATTATTGCATTGGTGTAAAATTTTTATAATGGGACTTCTAGTCCATTTTTATTTTATCTGTTGTAATAATAGGTAAATTTATTATTTTTCATGAGTTTATTCTACTTATTTTTTAAATTTTCAATTCAAGAATCATTATAAAATGATAGATCATCAGCAATACCTTTGAGAGAAATATATTTTTGATTTATATGGATTCAGAAACATTATTTACCTCATTACTGCTCATTATAATTTTTCATTCCTTTAGAGATATGTTAACCTCTTTATACACAATTTTATTTATAATATATTCTTCTTGTGTAAATTGGAAATACAATGCTTATTTTCTTGGTAGGACCCAAATTTTGTTTTTACAATGTTTTATGAAGACAAATCATCACCAAGGACATTAAAACATTTTTAGTCAATAAGACAAGTAAATATAATATTAATTTAATATTATAGAAAAATATAAATTATTTTCGAATCTAACATATACGTGTCTATCTCAATATTAAAAATATTATTACTTCCTTCATGGGTAATCTTTGTATTTTATATTTTTATGGGTTTTTTTCTATATAATAATCGATATATTTATTTTACTCTAGACCAGGATGTTTGAAGGTCATGGAATATTCATTAATATCAAATATGTAAACATAATTAGGTCTCTACTTTTCTTATTGTTTGTTACGAGGTGTATATTCAAGAATTACTATTTTATAAACATTATAACCCACAAAAAAAACAATTTTGACATTTTATTTTTCTAATTTAAATAATCCTTTCTTTAAATGATTGGGGAATTAGAATATGAGTGAAAATCAATTTTTATTTAAATTTAACATAAAATTATTTAATAAAAAAATTTGACCTAATACTAATTTTATTCCTAGTAATGCTGACATGCGGTAGAGGGTGGTGAATTTCCATTATTATAAAATTTAAATAATATTTGAAGGATATCACAAAATAATACTATATTTATAAAAAGGGAGTTTTTTATATTTTAAAATTAAAATTTAATAATGAAAATTGGATTATTGTATTAAATTGATGAACAAACAATATTATTATTTTTATGTAATAATTATAGTTGTAAATACCCAGAAATTACATGGATTTTATTTAAAATACATTGGATTTTCGTGAGTCTTCAAAAAATTACGGTGCTTGATTTTGAGGCCCGGTGTGTCCAGAATCAATTTCTTAAGTTTTGTTCAGGTACGTTTAGTTAACTGATGAGATGGATTTTATAACATTTGAAACGGTGCTCAGAACTGAAATCTAAGGTCACCATTGAACTCGCAGCACCGGTATTCGATTATGAATACTTTCACTTAGATGATAGTGAGTTGGGAATAAAAGTTAATTGTTGACTTTATATAAAATAATAATAAAATAAAGTACAACACATTATTTTATTTTTATGACGTCGTGTGTTGGGTGTGTTAGTTGAAACCTCCCCTTGGGAGTTGGTGGTGGGACCGCCACACCCTAACATCCCATTAGAGGTTATGGAGGTGGGGCCCTCCCAAGCATAACCTCCCTATTAATGATAGGGGTGGAGACCACTCTACCCCTATTGATGGTGGAGGATGAAACCTCTATACTCCCCATCATTAATGAGGAAGGACCTCTTGACCTCCTCAGTGAAATTAATTGTGCCAACGCACGTGCAAATTAATTGTGCTGATGCATGTAATTTTATTAAGGGGAGTTTCTTTCTCCGTTTGAATTGTGTGCCAATAATACAATAATAGACAACCTATTATTATTATTTTGTTGGAATTATCTTTTGGTGGAACTGAGGAAGAGGAGAGGTAGGGAGAACCATTCTCCCAATGAAGAACGCAAAGAATGCGAAGGACATCGGCGGTGGTTCTTCTTTTGTATTATACCCTGACCAATTTCCGACGAAGAGAAACTTCCCTCCTCATCGTGGTCAATGAACCAACGCCTGAGCTTCAATTGGGAGTTCGTGATGAACGCGGCGATAGACGAACTTCATCGTCTTCTTTCCACAACATCTTTAACGAACGTCGCTCAACGACTGACGAATCAAAGGTAGGGGTTGTTTCTTAAAAGAACCATTTTCTTCCTTCCATAAATGAATAACGTTGATGTTTTCCTTTTGTGGGTGGTGTGTTGTGTTCCGTTATTCCGAACCTATTTCTACCACCCTAAACTCGGAGGGTGCGGGCCAAACGACCATGGCCCAACCCCTCAATTTTTCTTTTTGTGATAACTCCACGACGGCATGTCAATGAAGAAATGATGATGAAGACGGATAACAAAGGTCGCGCTACCCGCGGCCTCCATGAATCGCGCTGCCCTCACAGTAAAACAGTGCATCTAGCCGAACACCACTCTGCCCCACACGGGCCTTCCCACCCACTGGCGCACAACGTGCCGGCCGGTCGGCGCCCCACAGTACCTCGCGCCACTGGCCAGTGCACCCCACACGACGCCCGACGGCCTGCCCGACACCCCCGCACCCTGCCAGCAGCCCGCCCGGCGTGCGTCCTGCCTACTCGGCCCCTACCGTGGCCTGCTCGGTGCCCCCGTGGCCTGCCCTGCAGCCTAGCTCGCCCTGCCCAGTGCACCCGTGGCTGCCCAGTGTCCAGCTATCCTACCTGTGCCCCGCGAGGCCTACCTGCTGGCATTCCGGAAGCCGACCTCCTTAGCCACATCCCTCACAGCACTGAATGAACATGCCCCATCCATGAGGCCAAGCTGCCTGTGTGGTGGCATCTGGGCTGAACCGCCCTCACAGTCCGCTCGCTGGGCCCAACAAACTGAGAATATCTTAGCGGGATGATCCGCCCTATGGGTTGGATCAGAACCATTGGGTCTGTCTGCGTAGACGAAGACCAGGTCACCCCAGACTGGGTTGTGCCGACCCTTTGCTTACATTGGCCATATCATTGACACCACATGTTCATTTGATGAACCGTCAATGGTATTGGAAATCTCATTGTGAGACAATCCCTTTAAGAATACCCCACTGGAGTTTGGGTTATAGTTGAGATATGGGAAGGTTGGTTCATACACAAATACAACCAGGCCCTCATGACTAAAATGCTTATAACTCATAGATCGGTCGTCTGATTGACGCATAATCTTTTGCATTGAGACAACTATGATGAGGCAGAATGTTGATATAATTCTACGTGGGAATTCACAAAACTTTTAGTAACAACTTTTACCTCGTGGAGAAGACCCTCCTGGAGATGAGAGAGAAAATTTCGGAGACCTAGTAGCTGGCTGAGACATGACGACTGTTGACCGATCTACTCAGAGTTATTCGGATGGCCCAGTTTGGAGAGCTTGGTTGTAGCAGAAGACCCACGGCGTAGGAGCGCTTGGTTGTAGCAGAAGACCCACAGTACTGGACAGAAAAAGTATCTCTGTTGGCTTTAAGGGGGACCACTTGGTTGTAGCGGTAGACCAATGGTGGGGAGTGTCTCTGTGTGAGCCCGACAAACTCACAGTACTCGACAGGTGGAGTACCTCAACAGTCCATGGATAGTGAGAAGCGCTTGGTTGTAGTGGCAGGCCCACTGTACTCTATAGAGGAGGAGTTATCTGGAATTCATGGTTTCGACCTCATGAATAAAAATCCTATTTGATCTGTGTCAATGACTTTTGTGTTTTTCATCATGATTGAGATGGGTTACTAGGTAACTTAGGTATATGTATGGGTGTTTACCTATGTAATGGTTATCTGTTGATTTCATACATTGTGGTTTATCGTTGTTCGATTTTTTGAGAACATGAGGGTCTCAAGGTCCCTACTGAGTATCGTTATACTCAACCCTACATGGTCTATGCACGAACATCGTTGTGTTGGATTCAGATGATAGACAACGCTGACGAAGGCTGAGAGCACCAGGACTGGATGGTACCCGGAGGTGGACATTACGATGAGTCGGTACAGAGAGGATTTTGACAAACGTGGAGTGTTGAGGTGGCCATCTGTATGCACCCTTCTTTTAGGAACCCCAGAGGATGATCCAGGAGCTACTCTTTACCTTCTATATTTTTTCCCATTTTTAGTTGTACTTGTACTTTACAGTTGGTCTTGTATTTCCGGCCCCTTTTTACATTCCAACACACTCTTTGTATACAGTTTTTACATAGTGTTTTGATTCCAATTGTGTACTCTAATGTGTTTTTTTTCTATTATAAAGGAAGTTCCTTCCCAGTTTATGGATATATGCCTTTGGTGCTAGTCACCACCCCCTGTTCTATGGAAGGAAGGTTTGGGGTAGTCACGATATAGGCCTCAGGGGATAGGTCGTGACAAATTGGTATCAGAAGAGTTGGTTCTACCGCAGAACATAGGACTCTGATATTTCATTTCTGTGAAGCAATAGTGTTAAGGGTACTAAGTGTGATTTTTAGTTTAGGGAGTCTAGCATTGGTATGGGAGACTGACGTATCCATACACCAAGACCATCAATTCTGATTTCTGACTCAGTGCATGAATACATTGATTGCGTGTTTTTTTCCTTTGTGAATTCTTGGTCAACCAGGTCACCTCACAAGGTAAAATTTTTTGACTATGTCACATATATTTCATTCATGATGTCTAGAGGCCCAAATCGTGGCGTACATGGACATTACATTACATTTGCGGAATACATAAAAAATAACAATAACAAACACTCAAGGACCGCAATAGTTTAGTGTCATTGGAAACTCGAAAAAATAATCTTCCA
This sequence comes from Viscum album, assembly GCA_963277665.1. Classification (NCBI taxonomy): domain Eukaryota; kingdom Viridiplantae; phylum Streptophyta; class Magnoliopsida; order Santalales; family Viscaceae; genus Viscum; species Viscum album. Next base: position 1,385,522,519 of record OY728126.1, on the reverse strand, counting down.
ATCATGGTGAAAGATCTTCAACATCTCCCATAAAGATCTTCCCCTTTTGTTTTCTTACCAAAAACATTTCTTTATATCCTGGGGAAAAGAAAACATAAAAAGGGTGATCTCAAATTCTCAGTAAGGGTAATCATAGGGAACACAAAATAATCCATAAAAATTTGAATGCAAAAACATGAACATAAAATCTAAACATCAAAATCTTGAGCAAAGGCATAAATCATGGAATAGGTTGTGGCATATATCATAAAGGAACATGAATCATGATAAAATAGTATGGGAAAAAACATGTAATTGTTTAGAACCATTAAGCACATGATATGACTTCTATAGTAGGGATGACATTACTGCCAAGTCCAACTTAGTGGAAAAAGTCCCTTTCTGAATCGAGTTCGCTTCTCGTTCTAGTCCCATATCACTGAACCGGATTAACTTACCGTTCCATCCATGTCTATGTCAAGAGATATAAATATTTACCCAATGCATTGGAGGGAGATATAGGTCCCACCCATATCATAATGAAATCATTTTTACTTGTGCCAGAAAATAAAGACACATCAATCATAATAACCCAACGAATAAAATGAGTTCATAAACATCATTCCTTCACAACATAATCCATAAAAAAAATAGATATCACTTCATCATAAGAAAATTGAAACCATGTAAATCATAGAGACATTATAATTGATCATACACATATGAAATAATGTCATCGTAGATGGAAAATGGTTTTTGATAAAACACTTGGAATGAATTCTTGATGAAAATATCCTTTCTTCTTCAAAGTCATTTTCTTTTCACAAAATGCCATGCAATTTTAAAAGAATAGGTTTTTTTTTTAAAATAGTCATGAAATATTGTAGAGTAAAATTCATAAAAAAAGGCATTATAAAACCATAAAAATCCATTCATTCTGTATAAGTTAAAAAAAATTCTCCTCATACTTTTAACAGAAAAGTCAAAAAGTTCCACGTATGGTAAACAAAAGAAAGATTCCTTCCATAACACAAAGTAAAAGTCGAGAGGGGTAAAAATGACTTTAAAAATACGTGGAAAAATATTAAACACTTTATGAAAACATTTTTATGGACATGGATGAAAAATATAATCCCATTAAATACTTACGTATAAGCAAACTCGGATAAAAATGAGATTTGCAAAAATTTCCCTTACCTTGGATCCGATAAGCTTCGTACCTATCCGATCCTTCTGTATAATGATTTATATAATGTCATTGACTTATTATAGAATCATATTTATTGTTATGATATCATATATAGTTCACTTATTACTTTATATAACACATTCTTTTGTAAATTCCTTGTTAAAGTAGCGTTTTGGGTAAAATCGTTTTATTTATCATATGTGTTTGGACTTGTTGTTCTTGATATTGTTATTAATTATATCATTATTTACGTACTTCCATAATTTGAATCACGATTTATATAACATATATATTCAGTAAATATATATATATGTAATAGGTAGATAAATGAAAAAAATACACCGTTAATGGAGACGGTAGGCCGTGCGTACACATGAACGCTATTTTCCATTCCTTATTGGCTTGAATTGAAGTAAGTAGATGAAATATATATATATATATATATACATTAATACAGTAGCTTTATCATGTCATATATTACATTATTATTCATTATATATACTTTATAATCATTCTTTAGTGGTTAACATTTGAGAATGAATCTCATCGCGTCGTGGAGACTGTAATCCATACGTAGGCATGAGCGATGATATCCTTCCATAATTATTGAATTGAATTGGAGTGGATGATATAATATCTCATAATAAGTATGATGTTATAATAACTATTCATAGTTATTCTTTATACCATTATACCCATCCAAGTATGGTGGAGTTGGAAAAACAGATTACACCACGACATGGAGATGGTATTCCGTACATACGCACGCGCGGTGATTTTGTTTTCTGTAGGATAGATTGAAGGTGAAATGGGGTTTTTCATATTTATCATAACATATCAGTATATTAGTGATACCGATTTTTTACTTTATAATGATACAACTAAAGAAGATTACTTTTATGAAGAAAGAAACTTGAAAGAATCGGTAGAAGAGATTAACTCTTCTTTGACGTACCTCATTCAAACATCTTCTCAGGGCACTTGAGAACACCAGAACCTATTTGATTTAAATATAGAGGTTTAGAAGAGGAATTTTCAGTGGTTTTTCGAGTTTCAAGTCTCAAAAGGGTGTGAAAAGAAGATGGAAGGGATGCCCTTTTTATAAGGGAGGAGAGGGGCCCCTCTGGAAAGTGTGAAAATATTATTTTATTATAAACTTATCATCAGTTTCAAAAGGTCCAAAAATAATTAAATATGAAGTTAAGATGACTCATGGTCGAAATAAAATCATCTAATCAGAATTGGTCCTGTTTTGGATAATATTTTAATCATTATAATCTTATTTATTTAAATCATTTATTAATGTGGTAAATACTGCGTCATTATTGTGTCATTAAAAATTTAATTTTTTTGTTATCAAAAAATTATAAAAAATTTACCACAATGTAGGAAATAGTTTTATCATTCCAATTAATATTTATAGTGTTAAATGTATTTTATATAACCCATTATAAAAATTAATTACTAATTTTTTTTTTTAATGTCAATTTTGTCTATACATTAAATTAATTAATCCAAATTTTCATTTTCACTACCAAGTGGCTCAATGGGGTCCCAAAGTAGACCCAAGGATGACCATGGTCGGCCAATACTCATCCAATAAGGTTTGTACATGTGTTAAGTTAATTTTGACTTATTATAATATTTTTTAACCTTGAATTACCCTATTTACCTTTAACCACAGTAAACAAAATAGTTTTAACTACCACTGAGTGGTTTCACTATTCATCAAACATTGATGTTTTTCAGTGAAATACAAAAAATTCAGCCCAAGATATATTTGATATTCTGAATTCAAAAAAGATGACTATTTTTTCAAATTCAAAACATAGAAGTGGAATTAATTAATTTTAAAATTAATTCCCGTTATCAAAACAAATAGTGTGTTTTTAAGAAACAATAAATATCAAAAGATCGACACTTGGTTATGTCCAAATTTAAATTAAAATTAATTACAATGACCAAAATTGGATTAAATGGTAAAAATATATTCTAATTAAACTTTAAAACCAACTAAAAAGATAATCTATCCATATAAATTATTTCAATGAAAAATACTTGTTTTTAATTAAAATATAGCGTGTTTTTACTATTCATTAAAATTTGAAAGTTATCAGAATAATATGAAACATTTATCCAATTTAAATTTTTATATCCTTATTCCAATGAAGAATTTTATTTTGTAAAATTGAACTTATAAACATGTCAAAAACTAGATTTAAATTGGGTACGCCATCAAAAGGCGGCAAAACTGTATTTTTTCAAAAATATTTATTTTACTCGAAAAAATTATTTTGTTCACATAGCATGTTTAAAAAATGTGTAAGACGAATAATAATGTTATAAAATTCATAATTTATTTTATACTATTCATAAAATCTAGTCCATAATAATATTATAAAAATTTATCGTTTTTTAGTGAAACCCGAAATTGCGTACAACACATGCTATCAAGGAAGGTCGTGATTGCGTGTAATGAAAGCCATGTTAGGGTTGTGAGTAGTTAAAGACTCCTTTGTGGTTGTGTATAAAAAAATACAACCATATTTCATTTATAAATTGAATATATATATATATATACACTCAATGTTGTGTTGAATAACTACTATCAATCAAACTTGAAATTGTGTTTAACATGATCCAAGATTAGTGTTGCATATACTGCCAGCTAATACGGTGTTGCATATAGCGCAAGATAATATTGGTGTAGCATACAATAGGAGATATGAAAGAAATTATAAAGAATATATCTTATAAAATCTTGGGCTGTTGCATTCTATCCCCCTTAAAATGAATTTTGCCCTCGAAATTCATCGGGGTTATAAATGATTTACTTTTTGAATGTTTCTTTCATAGAAACCCACATCGTAAAAAGTAATACTAAAACTTAATTTTAAAAAGTAAACTTAGAAACATAATGGTTACCCAAATTAACTCATCACCGGGTTTCCACATAGGTGAACATAGGTGTAAATATGGATATGGAAGAGAAACCTAACCGTCAAGTTATGATGGAGAGTGATAGAGAACATGGCTATAAAGAATCCAATAATCACAAAGCCATAAATTTGTGATGTTCTAAGGTACCATCATATTCATCGGATATAAGAGCACTAGGACAACATTTTTGGTTTTCAGGATCATTTCCCTAAAGTTGATGAATTTGAATTAGAATAAATACTTACTTTATTTCGGTATATTATCATCGTTCTTTATGCGTTGAAAAATTTCCAATTCATCTATTAGCAGATTATTTGATAGAATGAAAAGTCATCCCATCTATTTCTATCATAAAAAGGTTAGCATAAGTTATTAAATATACATAAGTCCATCTATGGTGAGATTAATCGTATATGATTCCAATAATGGACATATACTTAATCTATCATACCGATCATAATAAAACTAGTTTCTACTAACCAGGGACTTCGTGTAGGCCAGTGGTAGGAGATAAAGGCCTATCGCACTTCAGTTGTTGGTTCGATTCCTACAGCCTTGTCCGACGTGACAGGTTATTGCCCATCCTGCAGGTTGTCCTTTTTATTAAACTACACTATTATCACATTACAGAAATAATATCAAAAAAATTTCTTGCCTTAAACAATACTATATAATGTCCAACATATTCCATTCTAATCTTTAGGCCTATCCAAAATACTTCAGTCAATGCTCAGAGTATAAAGAAAAAAATTACTAAAAATGTCATATACTGAGCATGTGAATACCATCATTTATCCTAGATATATTTTTTGATTGCATTCCATTCATGTGAATACCTTAATAATGTATTCTCTTGAAACATAAACTACCATAGAACCTTAGTGAAAACATGAATGACTTCAAAAGGTAACAATTTCCACATACCAAAATCCATAAAATTTTATATACTCAAACCATGATATAACATTGTCCATATATCAGTCATGAGCACATGAATACTATCATAGATATTATATTCTCCTTATCCCTTAATTATGCGTATTTAAATTTCATTCCAAAAATATTTCAATCACTTTTCATGGTTACCGGTACCATAAAATTATTAAAAACCACATTGATCCAATACATTGATATTCCAATATTCCACGATACTTTAAATGAGATTCGACAAAATTATCTTGGATTCCCATTACATAAAAACTTATTCATTCCACCACATCGTTTTCATTCTCAAAATCACAAATAGTGATCACATGTGACTTCCCTTTATCATTTTCCTTAAGAGGTTGCTCACATCGATCATCATTAACCATTGGATTAGGGCATTGATTAGAATAATACCACATTTCATTTCATTTTAAGCATTGAAGTGTTGGTGGAGCGTTCTCTGTAGCCTTTTCTCTATTTAGATCATTAGCGACATTTTTCCATTACTTCGGCAATCAGCTGCTTGATGACCTTCTTTTCGACACTTGAAACATTTTCAATTACCTTTTAGACAATCTCCACCATGATTCTTTCCACACGTTGAGAATAAAGAAATATTCAACTTCATTTCATCATTGTTCTAAGGTTTTCCCTTGAACTCCATAATTCGTTTCTTATCAAAACCATGAGATGGATATGTTACACCAACTTCCAGTTCTACATTGATAGCACAACGCATAATTTCTTCATATCTACTGAAGTATCTTATAGCTAATTCCCTTCAAATACTTGGTTTTAATCCACTGAAGAATCGATCAACTTTACTTTTAGGTTGGATGATAAAGCGAGATGCATACCTTGCATGTCTTGTAAAATTCGCTTCATATATAACAACAGATACATCGTCCTTCTACATAATCTCAAGGAACTCCTTTTCCATCGTTGTTCTAAGAATAAAAGGGAAGTACTTACTTTAAAAAAAGTTCTTGAACTTTTCCCATTGCATGGATTCAATTACAACTTGGGCCTTGTATTCTTAATTAGAGTCCATCACTGGTCTGCTTCACCTTCTAAATGGTGAATAGCTAAAATGACTTTTTCATGTTCTGAACAGTGAAGTATGAAAAATATCTTTTCAATGGTACAGATCCATTGTTCAGAAACAAGTGGATCGTAAGACCCATTTAAAGACGGTGGACATTGCCTCATGAAGGACTCAATAGACTATTGATCCCTTCTCTGATCATTTGGAAATCCAGAATGATTCATAGCTTGTGTATGTACAACAATAAGATTTATCACTCCATATCCCATCACATTTGGTTTCTCAGGAAGAAAATCATTGCATTGTACATTAAATTGATCAACATGGTTCCATCGGGTTCCATCCATCGTCTAAAACCCAAAAAGAACAGTGTGTGAGGAAAAAATCATGCTAAGAAAACAACATAATAAAGGGGGAGTAGCTTCAATATATAACATATCAGGTTTATATATAATATCTTTACTGTAATTCTAGGACTATATCCTATACTTATAATTATCCTTAGGGACATCCCTTGACATACCTTAGAAATATCTCTAGGGATCTCACTAATGTTTTCGCATCCTAGTTTCCAAAGGATAACTAAACCTTTCCTCTGATACCAACTGTAGCAGTATGGAATTACATATAGTGGACTATAATTGATATCAATCAGGGCACTCCATGGGAGGCTACACCCCCTGGGCGGGACACACCAACATCCCCAGTGGTATCCATTTCCTCATGAATCCCTTGTGTAGGGAGCCATGCTTCGTCCAACGCTCATATGTGAGAGTTCCCAAGGATTGGATTCATTACTACCTCCATTGCCTCTGATACCAACTGTAGAGACCCAAATCATACAGTACATGGAAATTAAATTAATTTTGTGGAATACTTAAGACATAAGAAAAACAAACACAGAAGGACCATAATAGTTTCGTGTCTTTAGAAACTCAGAAAAATAATCTTCTAATAATGTTGAAAGATCTTCAACATATCTCATAAAGATCTTTCCCTTTTGTTTTCTTACCAAAAACCATTCTTTATATCCTGGGGAAAAGAAAACATTAAAAGGGTGAGCTCAAATTCTCAGTAATGTCAATCATAATGAACATAAAACAATTCATAAACATTTGAATGCAAAAACATGAACATAAAATCTAAATATCAAAATCTTGAGCAAAGAAATAAATCATGGAATTACATGAGGAATATATCATAAAGGAAAATCAATCATAATAAAATAGCATGGTAACAAAACATGTAATTGTGGAAAACCATTAATCACATGATATGATTTCCTTAGTAGCCAAGTAATTACTGCAAAGACCATCTTAGTGGACAAAGTCCCTTTCTGAATCATGTTCACTCCACGTTCCAGTCCTATATCACTGAACTAGATTAACATACTGTTCCATCCATGTCTATTTCATGAGTTATAAATATTTATCCAATGAATTGGAAGGAGATATAAGTCCCACCCATCTCATAATTAAATCATTCTTACTTCTTCCACAAAATAAACATACATAATTCATAATTACCCAAATAATAAAATGGGTTTCCTAAACATCTTTCCTTTATAACATAACCCATATAAAAAATGGATATCATTTCATCATAAGAAAAGTGAAACCATGTAAATAATAGAGACATTATACTTAAAAGATAAACATATGAAATAATTTCATCTTAGATGGAAAATGGTTTTTGATAAAACACTTGAAATGAATTCTTAAGGAAAATATCCTTTCTTCATCAAAATCATTTTCTTTTGAAAAAATTATATGAAATTTTAAAACAAAAGGTTATTGTTTAAAATAGTAATGAAATATTGTAGTGTACGATTCATGAAAATAAGGCGTTATAAAACCATAAAAATTTGTTCATGCCGTATAAGTTAAAAAAACATTCTCCTCGTACTTTTAACGGAAAAGACAAAAAGTACCATGTATGGTAAACAAAATAAAGATTCCTTCCATAACACAAAGGAAAAGTCAAGAGGTGTAAAAAATGACTTCAAAAATACATGGATGAATATTAAACACTTTATTAAATCATGTTTATGGACATGGATGAAAAATACAACCCTAGTAAATTCATATGTATAAGAAATCTCGGATAAAAATGAGATTGCAAAATTTTCCCTTACCCTATGTATGATATGCTTTGTACGTATCCAAAACTCATGTATAAGGATTTATATAATTTCATTAACTTATTACAGAATCATATTATTGTTATGATATCATATATGGTTCTCTTATGACTTTATATTACCCATTCTTTTGTAACTTCAATGTTAAAGCAGCGTTTTGGGTAAAATCATTTTATTTATCGTACATGTTTGGGCTTGTTGTTATTGATATTTCTATTAATTATATCATGATTTAATTACTTCCATAATTTTAATCATGATTTATATATCATATATATTATGTATTTATATATAATATGTAGATAATTGAAATGAAATTCACCGTTCATGGAGACGGTAGGTCATGCGTACGTAGGAACGTTGTTTTCCTTTCCTTATGGGCTTGAATGGAAGTAAGTAGATGACAGACAGACATATATATATATAAATACATTACCTTTGTCATGTCATATATTACATTATTATTCGTTATATATACTTTATAATCATTCTTGAGTGGTTAACATGGAGAATGAATCACATCGCGTCGTGGAGACGGTAATTCGTACGTACGCACGATCGATGATATTGTTCCATAAATATTGAATTGAATTGGAGTGGATGATATAATATCTCAGAATCAGTGTGATTTTATTTTAACTATACATAGTTATTCTTTATACCATTATACCTATCCAAGTAATGTGGTGGTGGAAAAAAAGATTACACCACAGCCTGGAGACGATATTCCGTACATACGTACACGCAGTGATTTTGTTTTCCGTAGGATGGATAGAAGGTGAAATGGGGTTTTTTCATAATTATAATAAAATAAAATTATATTAGTGATACTATTGTTATTACTTTATAATGAAACAACTAAATAAGAAGAATGTGAAGAAGAAAGAAACATGAAATAATCGGTAGAAGAGATTTCCTTTTCTTTGCCGCACCACCTTTAAAAATATTATTAGGGCACTAGAGTTGGTATTTTGAGAATACTAGAAACTCTATGATATAACTAGAGATGTTGAGAAGAGGAATTGGTAGGGTCTGGCCGAGATTCAAGGCTCAAAAGGGTGTGAAGAGAAGAGGGATGTTGTGCCCTTTTATAAGGGAGGAGAGGAGCACCTTTGGAAAGTGTGATAATATTATTTTATTATAAAATTATATTAAGGTTTAAAAAGGTAAAAAATCATTAAAGATGTAGATAAGATGACTCATTGTCTAAATTAAATCATCCAATCAGAATTGGACATGTTTTGGATAATATTTGAATCATTATAGTCTTATTTATTTAAATCATTTATTAATGAGGTAAATACTGCATCATTATTGTGTCATAAATAATTTAATTCATATGATGTCTAAAAATTATAAAAAAATACCAACATTTAGGAAATATCTTTTCCTTTAAATTGAATATTTATAGTCTAAAATATAATTTATATATCCCCTTATAAAAATTATTTACTAAATGATTTTTGTTAATGTCAATTTTGTCTTTACATTAAATTAATTAATTAAAATTGTCATTATCACTACCAAGAGGCTAAATGGGGTCCCAAAGTCAACACAATGATGCCAATGGTCTGTCGCTACTCATCCAATAAGGTTAGGATAATTGTTATGGTAATTCTGAATTATTATAATATTCTTTTAACCTTGAATTACCCTATTTACCTATAACCGCACTAAATAAAAGTCAAAAGTTATTTTCACCAAAAATTATTTTCATCTTATTGAACCACATTTTACTTCTTGATAGTAACCATGTATGTTATATTTTTTAAATTAAATTCACAGATGTGGTAAAATTTCATTTAAATGAAAGATTCAGTTTTTTAACTACCACTAAGTGGTTTCATTATTCATCAAAAATTGAGGTTTTTCAGGAAAAATACAAAAAATTCATCCTAAGGTATATTTGATATTCTGAATTCAAAAAATATTTCCATTTTTACAAATTCAAAATATATAAGTGGAGTTAATTAATATTAAAATTAATTCACGTTATCAAAACAAATAGCGTGTTTTTAAGAATCACTAACTATTAAAAGATCGACACTTATTTATGTAAAAATTTAAAGTGAAATTAATTCCAATGAACAACATTTTATTAAATGGATAAAATATAATCTAATTAAACTTTAAAATAAATTAAAAATATAATCTACCCATATAAATTATTGCAATGAAAAAAAGGTGTTTTCAATTAAAATATAGCGTGTTTTTACTATTCATTAAAATATGAAATTTATCAGAATAATATGAAAATTTTATCCAAATTAAATTTTTATTTCATAGTTCAAAGGAATAATTTTATTTTTTCAAATTGAACTTATAAACATGTCAAAAACTAGATTTAAAGTGGTCGTTCCATCAAAAGGCGGCAAAACTGCATTTTTTGAAAAATACTTATTTTACCTGAAAAAATTATTTGGTTCAAATACCAAGTTTTAGAAGAAGTGTAAGATGAATAATAATTTAATAAAATTCAAAATGTAGTTAATACTATTCATAACGGCTAGTCCATAATAATATTAAAACAATATATCATATTTTTAGTGAAACCTGGTATTGTGTACGACAAACGCTATCGTGGAAGGTCGCGATTGCGTGTAATGAAAGCCAAGTCAGGGTTGCATGTAGTGCAAGACTCCTTTTTTGTGTATAATAAATACCGACCATATTTCATTTATATATTGAATATATATATATATACTCAATGTTGTGTTGAATAACTACTATCAAACAAACTTGAAATTGTGTTTAACACGATCCGAGATTAGTGTTCGGTATACTAGAAGCTAATACGGTGTTGGATATAGTGCAAGATAATATTGGTGTAGTGTAGAATAGAAGATATGAAAGAAATTAAAATGAATATATCTTATAAAATCTCTGGGTGTTATAGGATGCCTCCCCGCAAAAGACCAGCGAGATCCCTGAGAGTCGTACGTACTGACAGCTCGCCGAGCAATGAGGCCTTGGTGCAGGGACCTATTCTAGTTGAGGCACTAGCGGGGCCACCAGCGGTACCACTTCATGTTGGGCCATTGATGCCATCAACCCCTACAGTAGATGATTCATGCCTCTTGAGCGTGTTGCAAGAGTTCTAGTGACAGAGGCCACCCAGGTTCAGGAGATATACAGACCCGCAGGAGGATTAGGATTGGCTGGAGGCTATGGTGAGAGTCTTCATGCTAGTTGGGACACCAGCAGACTCAATGGTGATCCTTACTGCTAGCCTCCTTCAAGAAGCAGCATGCATATGATGGAGCCTGATGCTCCAGATGCAAGACGAGGCCACACTACTCTAGTCAGACTTCGAGAGCCTGTTTCGGGCAGAGTTTATACCAGCCACCCTTCCTACGGCGTGGATATAGGAACTACTACATCTATAGAAGGGTAGCATAAAGGTAGTTCATTACTCAGTGAGGTTCACCGACCTCTCCGCTACTCCACATATATTCTGCGGGACCCATTCTTTAGGGCCCGAGACTTGGAGAAGGGGCTCAGGCGAGAGATCAGAGCTCTGATGATCTCACTTAGAATCTCGATGTAGATGGGGGTGTTGGAGAGAGCCCTCCTAGTGGAGAGATTTATTTCTGAGAAGTCTCCAGCATCGAGACCCACCACTACCCGACATGAAGTAAAGTCTTCTGCAGAAGGCAATAGACAGTTGATGTAGAGGTCCGAGAGGACCAAACCTACAGGTGGTGGACCGCATGACTCGGGATCGGATGTGCGAGGAACATGGGGTGGAGACCGACCTTCTAAAAGCGTGAAATGTTACTCGTGCAGCAGACAGGGTCACATGGCTCTTGACTCTCTGACCCACAGCACAGATGATCAACATACAGTTGAGGGACCTCCCTGGCAGAGGCAGAGGTTCGATCGAGGTGGTCCGTAGGTAGGAGGCGGATGTGGCCGAGGAGATGTACATGCAGCTGGCAGTGGATTAAATTTTGAGGTTCTACCGCGACCACCACCAAGAGTTCCACCCTGACCTCAGGGATTGGGTGGACAGGGGAGAGCACAGCTTCATGAAGCTGAGGCCTATGATCATGGAGCTTCAGAAATTATTTGAGGTACGATATGTGTCTATTCCACCTTATTTGTAGTTCTTATAGACACAGGTGCCAGCCACTCTTTATTTTCCACTTCCCTCGTTTAGAACTCGAAGATTCTGATAGAGTCGTTGGCTCGATCCTTACAGCTAAAGGATATAAAGGGATCAGACTAGATGATTACACACTAGTGCCTGTAGTGTGAGCTTATTCTAGGAGGTGATAGATTCGGTGGTATCTCCTCATAGCGGCGTCGATGCCTTATGACATCATCTAGTGTATGTACTGGTTATCTGTAGTCCAGGATCAGATTGACTGTATTAGGCGCAACGTGCGGTGTGTCCGCACGGATGGTACCAAGTTCACCTTCCCTGGCAAGAAGGATACCTTTGTAGGACATGATGAATGTAACGCCCCGACCACAGTTACCCAAAGTTGGTGAATTAATACATAACATTGTCATGATCACAAAAGATCAAATATCGAAAGATCGATTATTTTAGTAGCTTTGGATCACTAGATACATTCATAAAGTTTACATTACATCATAAAGTGAAAACTACAACAAAATATTGTCTCTACACTGATATCCCCTTATACTATCCTTGCTGGTCATTCAGAAAATACATCTTCACATCCTGGGGAAAATAAAACATAGAAATGGGTGAGCTCAGATGCCCTGTAAGGATAACAATATAGTAGAAACATTTATAAATAAGCATATACATTTAAGGCAATGTATAATGAAAACAAAAGCCTTTTAAACTTGATCTTCAGTATAATATGGAATGAATAAAATAAAATAATGCCATTTACTTATTCAGTTTGATATTCTACTAATCGAATAATCACATGCAATATCAATAACCACTTTCATAATGATGTAATGCATAATTCCATATTATCATAACCATGTTCCCAAGGCCTCATGCCAAGACTATAAATAAGATTTTTTCAAGGCCTCATTCCAAGACACTAGTTTGTCTCATGAGACCTACCGATGCATCAAGGAGCTATAGCGGGCTCCACCCATCACTTACTATGTCCAATGAATTCCTCATCTGAATAGGTTTAAACGTAACATAAACATTCATATTAAATCTAGCATACAAAATTTCTATACTTTCTCCATGAACCATGAATGGTATAAAAATAACACATCCACAGTCAAACATATCACAAAACCTTCATTACAATATTTAAGTTTTGTATCATAATAATAAAACATCAAATAAGATTAAATTCCATCAAAGGATGTTGACATAGATGAAAACAATACTATTTTATAGAAATATCTCTTTTCTGAAATCATTGGAAAGTCACACACATATAAAGGAAGTAATTTAAAATATTTTTTTGATTAAAAGATTTCCATACCACCATGAAACTTTAGAAAAGAAATATCATTTCAAAACATTCATGTCCATATAATATATCCGTAAAATCATTTAGAAATCATGGACATTAATTAAAAAGATTTAAAATTATGATCTCTATAAAGAGTAAATTTCACAAATTATTAAAATATTAATTTTGAAATCATTTAAAAGTCATATAATTATAAAATAAAAAATTTACTTTCAAAATATTTTTATAAGCTTTTAAGGGAATCTTTGATGATTTTTATAATGGCGGGAAATAGCTGCACCCACCGTATAAGTTAAAAAAAGACATTCTTACCATAATTTTGTCGAAAAGGTTAAAAAAGGACCTTGTTTGGAAAATAATGGAAAGTTTTATTTATAAACATCTTATAAAAGGTCAAAAAAGGGTATAAATAACATTAACCCATATTTTTTAAAATATTAAGGATGTTTTGAAATACATTTTTATGAAAAATGGATGTGGATGATAAAGTGGTCCCAATAGATAATTACGTATAAAAAGCCTCGGATAATGAAGAGATTGTGAAATAAACCCTTACCTTTTACATTTCCTCGGTTGAGGGTAGGTTATCCTCTTATATAATGGTGAAATAATTGTTATTAAAATATACAAGAATCATATACAAAAATATGAAATCATATATGATCTTTTAATATTGATTTGATAATAATATTTTTGTATTATCGTCGTTTCGGGTGTTCACTTACTCATTTTCTTTTATATGTTTTGTTACATAAGCCAGGTTTTTTATCTGTAGGGTGTATATTAATCATATTCAGAATGATTTAAAGTCATTAAACATTATTTTTAATCATCAAATGAAATTATTTTTAATGTATACAATGGGGAATGAATCTCATCGCGTTCGTGGAGACGGTAGTCCGTACGTACGCACGAACGCTACTTCCATTTCATTTTTCATTTTACAAGGAACTAAAACCAAATGATACATAGATATATTATTATTACAGTATAAAATAATATCTTATATATGTTTCCTAAGTTCATTAACACCATCCCTTATACGTTCCATGTATGGTATGAACGAGTCATGTCACATTGAGGGGGCAGTAGTCCGCACTTCCTAAAATGAAATTATCGTATATATATACAATATGAAAAGAATAATGGTACGATATAAAATGGGATTACAGAAGAATATATATAAAATAAATATCATAAATATCATATTTAATTATAGTTCCATCATAATGGCCACCATGAGAGGTGGTAGGAGATAATTGAATAATCATCGTTTCGTGAGGTGTTTGGTTTCCATCCACAGAAACAATATGTTCATCACCCATTAGATGGAGGTGTGTGTAAGTGTAGTTCGAATACTTCTCATAAAAATATCCTATTATATTTAGAATACTGTTTTTTACAAAACAAAATAATAAGAATAGTTTAGGGGTTGGAGAAGTAAAATAAAAGAAAAAAAGCTAAGAGAAATCATTACCTTTAATTTGGGTAACTCCCTTTGGTTTGAACCAAAAATGACTCTTGATATGCCTTCGGCATAAGGTAAGGCTTCAACGAGGAAGATAGGGATGTAGGGAGCATAATTTGGAAGAGGTTGGACGAGCCAAAATTTTTGAGAGGTGTGAGGAATTGGATAGAAGTGGTGTCCTTCTATATGGGTGAGGAGGGGCTTTTTAAGAATGATTGAAAATATTATTTTATTATATAAGTTTCAAAAGGTCCAAAACTTATTATTGATGAATATAAGATTACTAATGATAGAAATAAAATCATCCAATAAAAATTGGACTGGGTTTGGGTATAATTCTAGTCTTTATTATCTTATTTATTTAAATCATTTATTAATAAGGTAAACACTACATCATTATTATGTCATAAATAATTTAGTTTATTAGATGTCTAAAAATTATATAAAAACGACCATGATGTAGGAAATCATTTCCTCATTATAATTAATAATTATAGTCAAAAATATAATATATATAACCTTATGTAAAAATTGATTTTCTAAAAGATAAATGCATATGTCAATTTTGTATTTAATTTAACATAATTAATAAAAAGTGTCATTATCACATACAAGTGACTCCATGGGGTCCCAAAATCGACCCAAAGATGACCATGGTCGGAAATGTATCAACCAATATTGTAATGACACGTTTTCGGGTAATTTAGTATAATTATAATATTATTTGTTTACCCTTATTTATTGGATTTACCCTTTAACCATAGTAAATAAAATATTTACCAAAGTAATTATTTAAAGTATATAAAAATAAAATTTACCTATTTACACAATTTGTACCTCATGATTCTAAATATGGAATCCTTTTTTCTAAATTCAAAACACATAAGTGGAAGAAATTGATTTAAAATTAATTCTCGTTGTCAAAACAAAAAGCGTGTTTTTTAAGAAATAATAACTATCAAAAGATTGACACTTGTTTTTGTCTGGATTAAATGTGAAATTATGTCTAATGACCAACATTGTATTAAATGGTAAAAATATATTTTAAATATAATTTGAAACCACTCAAATTCATAATTTATCACTATTAATTATTTCGATTACAAATGGTGTTTTTAATTAAAATTTAGTAATTTTCACTATTCATGAAAATATGAATGTTTTCGTAAAAATACCAAAATTTCACCCTAGGATAATTTTGATATTCCAAAACCAAAAAAGACGTCCATTTTGAATGATAAATTTTATAAAATTTCAAAAAGTGGTTATTACTTTTCATTACGGCTAGTTGGATTGGTCACGATGTGTTAGAATCTCGAAGTTGCGTACAACACAAGCTATTACATTATTCAAAGGGAAACGTATCGTGGAATATGTGGGTGTTACATTCTACCCTCCTTCAATAAATTATGTCCTCGCAATTTGAAATTGTTTTTCGAAAATAAATGGTTCAAAATAGAAAATATCTTTGTGGGAAAACCCACATCAGAAATTGGGTTAATAAAAATTAGTCTTAATAAGAGGAAAAGAGAAATGAACGGGACACCACCAAAATATGATCTCAATTTGGATAACATTGGTGGAAATTAGAGACACCTAATTGAAGGAAAAACATAAAAATTTATACGGAGTGATTGAGGTCATCAGTCACAAATAAATGTAGAATTGAGGGCCTCAAAGCCATCAATCTAGGATGATTTAAAATATCATTGTTTCAAAAAAAACATAAGGTATTAGGATAACCCATTTTTAGTTTTATAATCCCTTACCTAAGGTTTATGAATTAGTTTCTACATATAATAAGTGAAATATATATATACATATATATATATATATATATATATACTTTACAAGTAGAGTTTAATCCTTCAACTTATTTCTACCACAAACTCATCTTTCACTCCAAAAGATAACAGAACTCAAAAATATTATATTTATCCCAATCTTATAAGGATCAAAACCTTAAAAAATACTTTTTAATGACTATGGACTTCTTGCAACATAGTGGTAGGTAATAAAGGCCCATCACAATATAGTTGTAGGTTTTATTCCTACAGCTTTGTCCGACGCAACAGGTTATCCCCTGACCTACAGGTTGTCCTTTTCCTTAAAATATAGTATCATAATACTAAAAAAATTGATCATAAGAATTGTATCAACCTTAACAACACTATCCAAAGTTAACATTATTCCACTCCAAACATTATAGTTATCTAAAGTACCTCTATCCAGACTCTCTGTAAAAGGTATCTAAATTCCAAAATCAATTGTCACATCAGATTCCCCGGACAAAGTAAAATTTATCTTATTGTCACATACTGAAAATATGATTACCTTAGTCACATTAAAACCTTAATGAAAACAACAAGTACATCAGTACAATCCTTATATATATCACATTATTCTTATAACCAGAATATAATCCTTGAGTCTAAAAATAGAAATACATTAATTATTCCACTTCATCTGTAGTAACAATATATGAATGGCCTTGATCCCTTGGCCTTTTCTAAGGTTAGATTCCTTGGCACGTAGGGAATTCATTTTCATAATGACCCATTTCTCTACAGTTATAGCATTCCACGTTGACAACAACTCTCTTTCCCTTGCAATCATGAGTTAGGTGGCCTTTTTTACCACACTTGTAACAGACTCTGATTCCCATCAACCAAGTAACTCGGTTTTTCTTCCCACATTTTCTGCAGGATGGATAATAAATGTATCCCTTCTTCCATTTATTTCCATTTATAGAGTGGTCAGCAGGTCTCTTCTTCTCTTTCTATTCCTTAATGTCGTAAGACTTAGATAATTCTTTTTCTGTCTTGATAGAAAAATAGGCAATATCTTCGTATGATGAGAAGGATTATGAGACTAATGCTCGAAGGAGAAACAGTATTAACCCTTCAATGAAACGATCAATATTACTTCTTGGGTTACATATATAATCTGCAGCATACCTTGCTAACCTTGTAAAGTTAGCCTCATACTTTGTGACATTCTCATCTTCCTTTTGTCTCAGACATAGAAAATTCCTTTCCATATCTTCTCGATGGTCACAAGGAAGTTAATTTCCTAAAAATAGATCTTTGTACTCCATTCATTCTATATTTGATACATTATCATATTTCATTGTGTTTTGAATCAATGACCACCATTGATCAGCATCTCCTGTGAGGTGGTAAACTTCCAGGATAACTTTATCCCTTTCACTACTACCCAATGCCTGGAATATTTTCTATAGAGAACTTAACCATTGCTCAGCTACCAATGGATTTGTACTCCCATTTCATGTTTGTGGTTGTTACTTCATTAAATGATCTAACATTTATCCTACTTGCTGCGGATCATTGTGCACCATACAGGTAAGGTTATTATTCATAACCTATGTGAGATGTCCCATAATGGTGATTAGCTGATCAGCACCAGTTGCATCACTAGCTCCACTATAATTATCTTCAGCAAAGGGACACTCCCTACATGGAGTTCTCGCATTGATATGGTTTCCATTTCTTCCACTAGGAGCCATTTCTAATAAAAGGAATACACTAGATTAGTTTATGAATCGCAGTAACTAAATCCAAAATTGTAAAACACTTATCATTAATTGAAAAGTTTATTTATATAATCCATAATCATAAAAATATTTTCATTGAGAAATTATATACTCATAAACCCTTCATAATGGTTTTTAAAAAAAATGAGAATTATCCTAAGCATTTCCCTCAGGAGTGTCTTAACCAAGAGTGCAACAAGGCCCGTTGTGTAGCACCAGTTCCCGTTTGAGTCTATCTCAAAGCGGTGTTTTCGGGTTTTACCCCTAGGTATATCTGTTCCAGAGCCGCCGCGACCTACTCGTATCCAGAGAGGGATGTATTGAGAAAAAAACTCACAAAATATATACAATACCAAAATTCTAGGAAGATCTTCTATACTATTCCTCAAATTCCATCTTAAGTCTATATACTCTAATCAGAGTTTATCTAAATCTAGTTCCCAAGTTTTGTACTAAACTTCCTCGATTGCAAACTGTAATGCCCTGACCCCAGTTACCCAGAGTCGGTGCACTATTACATAACACTGGCACGATCACAAAAGTTCAAATCATGATAGACCGATTACTTTAGTAGCCTTGGAAACACTAGATACATTCATAAAGTTTACATTACATCATAAAGTGAAAACTAAAACAACATCTTGTATCCACACTCATATCCCCTTATAAAATCCCTACAGTTCATTCCTTAAATACTTCTTCACATCTTGGAAAAAATAAAACATATAAAGGGGTGAGCTAAGATGCCCAGTGATGATAACAATATAGCAGAAACTTTCATAAATAAGCATAAACATTTAAAACAATTTATAACTAAAACAAAAACCCTTTAAACTTGAACATCATCATAATATGGCATAAATAAAATGAAATAATGCCATTTACTTATTCAGATGGATATTCAACTAACATAATAATGACATGAAATATCAATAACCACTTTCATAATGATGGAATACATATTTCCAGACTATTATTACCACGTAGCCAAGGCCTTGTGCCAAGACTACAAAAAAGATTTTCTCAAGGCCTCATGCCAAGACACTAGTTTGCCTCATGAGACCTACCGATGCATCGAGGAGCTATAGTAGGCTCCACCCGTCACTTACTAAGTCCAATTCATTACTCATATGAATAGGTTTAAACGTAACATAAACATTCATATTAAAACTATCATATGAAATTTCAATACATTCTCCATAAACCATGAATGGTATAAAAATAACACATCCCCAGTCATGCTTATCACAAAACCTTCAATACAATATTGATGTTTTTAATCATAAAAAAACCAACTTCAAATAAGCTTAAAATACATCAAAGGATGTTGACATAGATGAAAACATTACTATTTGAGAGAAATATCTCTTTTCTGAAATCATTGAAAAGTCACACATTTATAAAGGAAGTAATTTAAAAGAGATTTTTGAATCAAAGTGTCCCATAAAATATTGAATCTATTGAAAATAATTATAATTCAAAACATTCATGTTGATATATTAAATCCTTAAAATCATTTTGAAAACACGGACATTAATAAAAAGATTTAAAATTTTGATCTTGATAAAGAGTACCTTTCACAAATTCTTAAAATATTTATTTTGAAATCATTTAAAAGTCACATAATTATAAAATAAAACACTTACTTTAAAAATATTCTTATAATCTTGTAAGGGATGCTTAGACGATTTTTATAGCGGTGGAAAATAGCCACACCCGCCTTTTATTTTAAAAAACATTCTTACCATAATTTTGTCAAAAAGGTTAAAAAGGGACATTGTTTGGAAAATGATGAAAAGATTCCTTTATAAACTTCTTATAAAAAGACAAAAACGGGTATAAATGATGTTAACCCATATTATGTAAAATATCAAGGTTGTTTTGAAATAAATTTTTTAGAAACATGGATTTTGATGATAAATATGTCCCATTAGATAATTATGTATAAACAACCTCGGATAATGAAAAGATTGTGAAATAAACCATTACCTTGTACTTTTACTTGGTTGAGGGTAGGTTAACCTCATGTATAACGGTGAAATAATTGTTATTAAACTATACAAGAATCATATACATAAATATGATATCATATAGGATCTTTTAATATTGCATTGATAATAATATTTTAGTATTATCGTCGTTTCAGGTGTTCACTTACTCGTTTTCTTTTATATGTTTTGTTACATAAGCCATGTTTCATATCCATAGGTTGTATCATATTCATATCCAGAATTATTTCAAGTACATAAACATTATTTTTAATCATAAAATGGAATTATTCTTGAATGGATACGATGGAGAATGAATCTCATCGCATTCGTGGAGATGGTAGTCCATACGTACCCATGAACGCTACTTACATTTCATTTTTCATTTTAAAAGGAATAAAAACCAAATTATAAGTTGGTATATTATTATTATACTATAATATAATATCTTATATATGTTACCTATGTTCATTAACACCATCCTTTATCCCTTCCATGTATGGTATGAACGAGTCATATCACTTTGAGGGGGCGGTAGTTCGCATTTCCTCAAATGAAATTATCGTATATATATACAATGTGAAACGAATTATGGTATGATATATAAAGTAATTACAAATAATTATATATAAAATAAATATTATAAATATCATATTTAATTGTAGTTCTATCATAATGGCCACCATGATAGGTGGTATGAGATAATTGAACAATCATCGTTTCGTGAGGCCTTTGGTTTCCATCCACAGAAACATTACGTTCTTCACCCATTAGATGGAGGTGTGTGTATGTGTAGTTAAAATACTTCTAATAAAAATATCATAGTATATTTACGTTACTGGTTTTGTTACAAAATAAAATAATAAGAAGAGTTTAGGGGTTGGAGATGTAAAATAAATAAAAATAAGCTAAGAGAAATCGTTACCTTTAATTTGGGTTACTCCCTATGGTTGGAACCAAAAATGACTCTTTAAGTGCCTTATGCCTAAGGTAAGGATTCTAGGAGGAGTATACGGATGTAGGGAGCTTAATTGGGAAGACTTTTGACGATTCAAAAGGATTGGGAGCTGTGTGGAATTGGTTAGAATTGGTGTCCTTCTATATGGGGGAGGAGGGGCTCTTTAGGAAAGAATGAAAATATTATTTTATAATATAATTATATTCGGTTTATAAAGGTCCAAAACTAATAAATGATGAATATAACACGAATCATGATCTAAATAAAATCATTCAATATGAATTGGATAGGTTTTGGTTATTGTTTTAGACTTTATAATCTTATTTATTTAAATTATTTATTAATGAGGTAAACACTACATCATTGTTATGTCACAAATAATTAAGTTTATTAGACGTCTAAATTTTTAAAAAAAATACCATGATTAAGGAAATATTATTATCCTTCTAATTAATATTTATTGTAAAAAATATATCATATATAACACTATGTAAAAATTGATGTTCTAAAAGATATATGCTTATGTCATTTTTGTATTCACTTTAACATAATTAATATAAAGTGTCATTATCACTTACAAGTGGCACCATGGGCTCCCAAAATCGACCCAAAGATTCACATGGTCGGACATGAATTAACCAATATTATAAGGACACGTTTTAGTGTAATTTATTATTATTATAATATTATTTGTTTACCCATATTTACCGGATTTACCCTTTAACAATGGTAAATAAAATATTTACCGAAGTAATTATTCAAAATGTCTAAAAATAACAGTTAACTATTTACACAATTTGGATCTCCTGGTTCTAAATATGGAATCCATTTTTCTAAATTCATAACATAGAAGTGACGGAAATTAATTTAAAATTAATTCCTATTGTCAAAACAAAAAGCGTGTTTTTTAAGAAATAATAACTATCAAAAGATTGACACTTATTTGTGTCTTGTTTAAATGTGAAATTATGTCCAATGACCAAAATTGTATTAAATGGTAAAAATATTTTCTAAATATACTTTAAAACCACTGATATTCATTCTTTATAAATATTAACTATTTCGATTAAAAAAGATGTTTTAAATTAAAATTTAGTAATTTTCACTATTCATCAAAATTTAAATGTTTTCAGAAAATACCAAATATCCACCCTAGGATAATTTCGATATTCTAAAACAAAAAATGATTTTCATTTTGAATGATAAAATTTATGAAATTTCAATAAGTGGGTATTACTTTTCATAACGGCTAGTTTGATTGGTCACGGTGTGTTAGAATCTCGAAGTTGCGTACAATGAAAGCTATTGCATTATTCAAAGGGAAACATATAAGGGAAGCCTGGGGTTTTACAATGGACTTACATGGAGGAGGGTGTATCTGATCACTCACAAGTTGGATCGCCTCACCAACAGATCAGTAGATGTGGAGCGTCTAACTTATCCTCTAGTGGTGGACCAGTACACGTATGTTTTCCTTAACGATGTCCCAGGAATACCTCCTCGTAGAGAGGTGGATTTATACATCGACATGTACCCTAGGAAGACACATATATCTACTCCATCATATTGAATAGCTCCCACTGAGCATTGTGAGCTGTAGGTACAGCTGGAGGACTTGCAAGATAAGGGATTCATCCGGCCTAGTGTTTCTCCTGGGGTAGCCTCGATTGTGTTCGCCAAGAAGGCGGACAGAAGCATGAGGCTCTATGTCATCTATTTCCGCATAATCCAGGTGACCATGAAGAACATGTACCCACTCTCAAGGATAGAAAAACTCTTTGACCTGTTGAAAGGAGCACTTTGGTTCCCAAAGATAGACCTCGGATCAGGGTATCACCAGCTCAGAGTTCGAGATAGGGATGTGCCGAATACATTCTTCAGGTGTTGTTTTGGCCACTACAAGTTCTTGGTTATGCCCTATGGCGTAAGAAACTCTCTAGCAGTGTCCATAAGTCTCATGAATAGTATCTTCCAGCCTTACCTCGATCGCTTTGTCATAGTCTTCATCAACGACATTCTGATTTAGTCGACTACTGAGGAGAAGCATGCATACCATTTGCAGGTAGTACTAGACACACTCCGAGATCGTTAGATTTATGGTAATCTCTCAAAATGCCAATTTTGGATTCGAGAGGTTCACTTCTTGGGACACGTCATCTTGGAGGCTATAGTTGTAATAGAACCAGTGACGATCAGGGTGGTACTTTCTTTGGAGACACCTAAGAGTGTGATGGAGGTACGAAGTTTCATGGGATTGGATGGGTACTACCGGAGATTCCCTCTATACTTCTCCAGAATTGTGACACCACTATCAGCCTTGACCAAGAAGGGGAAACCCTCCGTGCAGTCAGAGAGATTCTAGAAGAGGTTTCTGGATCTGAGGCAGAAGATGACTAGTGACCCCATCATGAGGTTTCAAGATGAAGTCGTAGGGTTCTTAGTTTACTGAGACACATCAGAGACTGTAATCGGTTGTGTCCTGATGCAGGAGCGAGTTGTGATCGCTTATGTTTCTCGGCAGCTGAGACAACATGAGAAAAACTACACTACCCATGAAATGGAGTTAGCTATAGTGGTCTGCGCCTTGAAGATGTGGACGAACTTTCTTATGGGAGAACGTTTTACCATGTACTGTGATCACAACAGTCTCAAGTAAATCTTCTCTCAGAAAGACCTAAACCTGGGACAACGATGTTGGCTTGAGTTCCTCCAGGATTATGACTTCAAAATAGTCTGTACTCTTGGAAAGGTGAACATTGTTGCGGAAGTTCTCAGTAGGAGGACTGGTATTCAGCTTCTAGGAGAGGAATGAGAGAAGGTGGCTCCCTTACAGATATCCTTTGTGGATATGGATGGATCATAATTCCTACAGTCTCTTACGGTCACTCCCACACTACATCAGCGAGTCATGGTGGCACAACATGGGGACACTGACTGTGATACACGACGTTCTTAGATTTCTAAAGGGTAGGCAACTGATGGATTTTCTGAAGGTGGGGAGCACATCATCCTCTTCATAGAATGTACCATGGTACCAGTAGATCTTCATAAAAATGTGTTGAGGGAGTTCCATACTTCCCCTTTAGCGGTACATCCAGCAGTGGAGAAGATGTAACTTGACCTTCGATGACAGCACTAGTTTCGAGGTATGAAGAAATCTATAGAGGAGTTAGTCTCTCGATTTCTCACTTGTCAACAAGTGAAGGAAGAGCAGCAAGTACCAGTAGGCTTGGTTCAGCCAATAGAGGTCCCAGAGTTGAAGTGGGATGAGATATCCATGGATTTCGTGACAGGTCTACCACGTACATCCAGGTGTCACGACTCGATTTGGGTGATCATCGATGGACTCAACAAGTCGGCCCACTTCATACAGATAAGAGAGCAGGGTTATATAGAGATCATGGCATGCCTCTATGTCCAAGAAATTGTGAATTTACATGGAGTAAATTCTTCTATTGCCTCTGACTGTGACACGCGGTTTACTTCCCGGAAATGGAAGGGGTTGCAGGAGGCTTTCGAGACACAACTTCGCTTAAGCACTGCCTTCCATCCATAAATAGATGGTCAGACTATGCGGACCATTCAGAACCTCCAAGACATTATCCGAGCTTGTGTCGTTGACATTGGTCGCATCTGGGAGGATCACTTACCATTGGTAGTGCTTTCCTACAACAACAACTATCAATGCACCATCGGTATGGATCCTTTTGAGGCCTTGTATGGTCGGTCTTGCAGATCTCCACTGTACTAGACCGACACAGGGGAGTCAGCACTAGTGGGATTAGAGATGGTACGAGCTACCATGGAGAAGGTACTAATCATCCATGAGCGGATGAAGATTGCACAGAGAAGATAGAAGTCATATGCTGATAGGAGACGAAGACCCCTAGACTTCGAGGATGGTGACCACATCTTTCTACGGGTCTCACCTCAATGGGGTCTATAGAGATTTGGCCGAGGTGGCAAGTTGTCTCCGTGATTCATCGGACCTATCCAGGCCCTCAGTAGAGTAGGCGAGGTGTCTTACCGGTTAGCTATTCTACCTCAGTTGAATCGAGTGCATGACGTCTTCCACGTATCTCAGCTGAGGAGATACGTGCACGACCCATCCCACATCATTGACCACGGAGAGATGGACATTGAGGATGGGGTGACTTTCATGGAGGTTCCTATGGAGATGGAGGATCGATAGGAAAGGGTCCTATGTGGATGGTTGATACCTCTGGAGCACATTCGTTAGCAGCACGGGAACCTCCAATAGAGAACATTGGACTAGGAGACTCAGATTTGTGCTCAGTATCCCTATTTGTTCCCTTAGTGTGATTTGTTGCATACGGGGACGTAAAGCCCTGAGGTGGGTACCGTAAATACCAGTGTGTCTGGAATCAATTTTTTATGTTTTGTTTGGGTATGTTTAGTTAATGTACGAGTGGGATTTTATAACTTTTTAACAAATGCTTGAAATTGAAATTCAAGTGCACCGTTGAACTCATAGCACCAGTATTCGCTTAATAAGGCATTCACATTGACGGCAGTGTGTCGGGAATAAAAGTTAGTTTTTGACTTTTAATAATAAAAATAATAATACAAAGTACAACACATTATTTTATTTTTCAGATTCCTTTTGTTGGGTTTGTTGGTTGAAAACTCCCCATGGGAGTTAGTGGTGGGACCGCCACAGCCTAACTTCCCATGATAAGTTATGGTGGTGGGGCCCACCCGAACATTACCTCCCTATTAATGATAGGGTTGGGGACCACCCGACCCTTATTGATGGTGGAGGATGAAACCTCTCCACTCCCCCTCATTAATGAGGAAGAACCTCTTGACCTCCTCTATGGAATTAATTGTGCAAACACTAGTTCTAATCAATTGTGCAAACACACATGCCAATTAATTGGGCCAACACATGTGCCAATGAGTGTAAATTTATTAAGGGGAGTTTCTTTATCTGTTTGAATTGAATGCCACAATAAAATAGTAGACAAATACTTATTATTATTTGTTTGGAAATATGTTTTGGTGGAACGAAGGAAGAGGAGAGCTAGGGAGAACCATTCTCCCAATGAAGAACCTGCAGAAGGTGAAGGATGTTGGAGACGCTTCTTTCTCTATCTTCTACCCCGACAACTTTCCGACGTAGAGAAACATACATCCTCATCTTCTTCATTGAACTGACACATGATCTTGGATTAGGTGTGTGTGACCAATGCGGTGATCTATGAACTTCATCATCTTCTTTCTGTAACACCGGCAACAAACGTCGACCAACGGCCGACGAAACAAATGTAGGGGTTTTTTCCTTTAAAGTACCATGTTCTTCCTTCCATAAATGAAGAACATTGATGTTTACCTTTTGCGGGTGGGGTGTTGTGCGCCGTTCTTGAGAACCTATTGCTACCACCCTAAACGAGGAGGGTGTGGGCCAAACCAACATAGCCCGACACCTCCATTGTTATTTTTTGTAATGACTCCATGACAGCATGGAAATGATGTAATGGTGATGAAGATGGCGAACATAGTCCGCACTACATGTGGCCTCCACGAATTGTGTCGCCATCGCAATGCACCGGTGCTTCCGTCCGAACATCGTTGTGCCACGTGTCGGCCTTCCCTCGAGCCGGCGCGCCCAACACTGGCCTGCCCGCATGCCGTCATGCCCTGCTTTTCCTGCCCGTGCACCCTGTGCCCTGCCGGCGGCCCGCCAGGCGCCCCCACACCCTGCCGGCGGCCCGCCCGGTGACCCCGCGCCCTGCCAATGGCACTCCTGGCGACCTTGGGCCCTGTCGGTGGCCCGCCCGACATGAGGATTGCCTGCCCATACCTTGCCGCAACATGCCCGGTCCCCCTCCCCCTGACGTGCCCTGACTGGCGCCACCGCGCCCTACCTCGTGGTCGGTCGCGCCCTGCCTGGTGCACCTGCGGTATACCCGGTGTCAAGCCGGCCTAACCATGCCCCGTGCGGCTGTCCCGCTGGCCTCCCAGCTGTAGACATCCCAAGCCGCGTCTCTCACTGCGCTGGCCGAACCAGCTCCGTCCTTTGGGACGAGCCGCCTGCGTGGCGACATCCGGGCCGAACTGCCCTCATAGTCCGCAAGGCCGGGCCCGACGGACTAGAACTAATATAGCAGGATAACCCACCCAACGGGCTGGGTCAGACCCATTGGGTGCGTCTGGGTTGACCCAGACTGGGTCGGCCCTAACTGGGTTGCTCCGAGTCAGTCTGACCGAGTTGGACCAGACCCGGGCCCACTACCAACTCTTTGCTTACATTGGCCATATCATTGACACCGGACGTCCACTTGAAGAACCATTAGCAGTGCTGGTAATATAATTCAGATATGGTCCCTTTGAGAATACCCCACTGTATTTCGGGGTATAGTTGAGATACAGTTAGGTTTGTTCATACACAAATCCAACCGGGCCCCCGAGACTAAATGGCTAATAACTCATAGACCGGGAGTTTGATTGACGCGCCCTCTGTTGCGTTGAGACCCCTATGACAAGGAGGACCTTTGAGATACATCTATGTGGGACTTCACAGCACTTGGAGTACCAACTTGTAGCTCATGGAGTGTACCCTCCTGGTGACGAGCGAGTAGATTGCAGTAACCTAGTAGCTAGTAGAGACTTGACATTTGCGGACCGACTGAATCTGAGTGATTCTAATGGCCCAGTGGGGAGCGCTTGGTTGTAGTAGAAGACCCACAATGGAGGAGCATTTGGTTGTAGTGGCAGACCCAACGTACTCGACAAAAGGAGTACCTTTCTAGGATGTGAGGGGAAGCGCTTGGTTGTAGCGGCAGACCTTTGGTGGGGAGCGCCTCTGTGTGAGTGTGACAGACCCATAGTACTCTATAGGTGGAGTATCTAAGCAGTCCAAGGTTAGCTGGAATCGCTTGGTTGTAGTGGCAGGCCAACTGTACTTGAAATAGGATGAGTTCTCTAGCAGTCGTGGTTTCGACAATGTAAATAAAAATCCTGGTTGAGCTGTGTCAGTTACTTTTCTGTTTTCCTCATGATTGAGATGGGTTACCAGATAACTTAGGTATTTGTATGGGCATTTACTACATAATGGTTATCTATTGATTTCATAATTTTCAGTTTATCCTTGTTGGATTTTGTGAGACCTTGAGGGTCTTGGGGTCCCGGCGGAGTATCCTTATACTCACCCCTACACAGGTTATGCCTGCACATCGTTGTGTTTGATGCAGAGGACAGACAGTGCTAACAGAGGCTGAGAGCACCAGGACTGGACGGTATGCTGAGGTGGACCCTACGACGAGTCTGTACACTGAGGAGTCTGACAGACGTGGAGTGCTAAGGTGGCCATCTATACCTACCCTTCTGGTAGGAACCCCAGAGGATGATCCAGGAGCTGCTCTTTAATATTTAGTTGTCTGTCCCATTTTCAGTTGTACTTGTACTTACAGTTGGGCTTCTATTTCGGTCCCTTTTTCCTTTAAAGCACACTCTTTGTATACAGTTCTTACTTAGTGGTTTGCTTCCAGTTGTGTACTCTAATGTGTTTGTTTTTTAGTTATAATGGAAATTCCTTCCCAGTTTATGGATATACTCTTTTGGTGCCAGTCTCCATCCCCTGGCCTATAGAAGGTGGGTGGGGGGTAGTCAAGATACGGGCCCTGGGGGACGGGTCATGGAAATAGTGTGTGAAATATTATGATTTATAGATATTATGAGAGATACGAGATGATGATAATTATATAATAAATATAAAATATAATTTTAAAGTTAATTATGTGAGTATTCATTATAGTGCTATGCATATAGAAATACTGTGATTATATGATTTGGTAATTAATGATGATAAAATATAGAATTTAAATGTAGTGAGTATGATATATGATAAGGGAGATTGAAAATATCGTGGTGATATCTCCATTGTGTCCCACAGTATTTTTGGAGGTCTATGATTTTACAACGCCCCATATTTTTATGGAGTTAAATAAAAAAAACTCTCATTATTTTTGGTAGTTGTGGAAGGAATCCAATATCCCTCATTTTAAGGGTTTTGTGAACCCATCAAAAAACATTATTGAAATAAAACACCTCACACAATATGGCATTACCAAAATATGGAAAGGTATTTTTTTAGAGGAATATGGACATGAGAATATTAATATACAATTATAAATCCATAAATGTGATACTCTATACTGAATTTGAGACACTTCATACAATATATACATCTTCATATCTTTTTAAATATAAATATAAGAAATGGTTGAGGTCAAAAACCAAATAAGAAAAAAATATTACCATCAAATAAAGGATCAAATAATATTAATATGATAAGAATGTCAGGGGAACTAATATCATATTAATAAACATTGAATAAAAAAATTTAGACTCCCTGATTGAAAGACATGTAATAACAAATAAACAATCCAATAAAATAGTGTAAGATCAAACCCATCTCTAGTGATGTATCCTTTTTTACATTAC
The DNA here is from genome assembly GCA_963277665.1 of Viscum album. NCBI lineage: Eukaryota > Viridiplantae > Streptophyta > Magnoliopsida > Santalales > Viscaceae > Viscum > Viscum album. Next base: position 1,385,492,446 of record OY728126.1, on the reverse strand, counting down.
TAATTTTTTCATGGTTTTTATACGATGGGTATGGAATGTATTGGGTTTTTTTTTGTGAAATTTCGATGTTTTGGAGGTGTTTTTGAATGTGTTGGGTTGGTTCATGATTTTCCCAAACTATGTGCACTACCAAAGGAAATAATGAAACACTAGAAAATGATTTATTGTAGGGTTACTGAATCATTTTACAAAAACATGATCCCTATTATGGGTAATTATGAACCCCTCTAGTAGGAGGATCATAGTTAGGTGCATGGTTAGGTCAAATTGCACACCCCATATAGTAAACCACGTGTTTGAAAATATAATCCAATGAAAAATTCAATAACCAATTTCAAAACAGTTTTATTATATCCTAAAACACCCCGACTCTACCCTATAATTTTTATATAATTTTTAAAAGATCCTAAATTATAATGACCCATACTTTACATACATTGTTATTACTTCAAAATTGAACGATACATATTACAGCATATAACAAAACCATTAAATCACTATATAGGTATAGTGTCTTTAGAAACTGGGAAACATAAACAACTGGTTCATAAAGCATCTATATTGCCTCCAAATTTTTTAATCAAATCTAGAGTCCCTTTTTGCATATCCTACTTAATAACCTTCTTCCTGGCCTAGGGAAAGAAACATACAAAAGGGTGAGCTCAAATTCTCAGTAAGGGTAAACAAAATAAAAACCAATCACATCATATTCATGAGAACATAACATTTTGGAAATCTTAACCTGCAAAAGAAATCATAATTTCATAACATGGGATAAATCATAGTAGTGATATGTAATCCCAATAATCATAACATAAAACATGTAACTTTATGGCATACACACATAATTAAAGGGAATAATTTCTTAGTAGTCAATACTCATTTCCAAGACAATCTTAGCGGACAAAGTCAATTTTTGAACCAATTTCACTCCTCGTTTCTGTCATGTTTCCCTGAACCGGATTAACATGCCTTTCCATCCATGTCTATTTCATGAGATATAAATCTTTACCCAATTCATTGAAGGGATATATAAGTCCCACACATCCCATAATGATACCATTCTTATGTGTGCGACAAAATCATAAACCATACATCATAGCATAACCCATGTAATAAAAATGGTAATCTTAAACATCATGACATCATAAAAAAATTCATATAAGAAAATGGAATTAATAAAAATAATTCCATCACAACTTAATCAAATAAATGTAATAATAGGTATATAAATATAACCCTATATTATCATAGATGGAAAATAATTTTGATAAAACACTTGAACTCCATTCTTGAGGAAAATATCCTTTCTACTTCAAAAACATTTTCCATTATTAACATGTCATACAATTTTAAACTAAAAGAAGTTGATTAAATATAAACATGAAAACATGTAAAGGATTATTCTTGGAAATAATTTTTTAAAAATACATTCATGCCATATAAGTTAAAACAACATTCTTCTCGTACTTTTGTCAGAAAAGTCAAAAAGTACCTCGTACGAAAAATGAAAAAAGATTCCTTTCATATATTTTACTAAAAACTCATCTAAGGGTAAATTTGGATTTAAAAAATTTTAGGTGGATGTAAATAATATTAAATATTGAGGAAACATGGATGTGGATGATAAAATACACCCCAGTAAATAACAATGTATAAACAATCTCAGATAAAAATGATATTGTGATATTTTCCCTTACCTTAGGTCCGATTTGCTTCGTAAGTGTTTGAACCTACTGTATAATGATTTAAATAATTTCATTGAATTATTTTAGAATCATAAATATTGTTATGATATCATATATGGCCATATTATTAGCTTCTTATTAGTAATATTTCATTGCTACTTGTTATTCTGGTGGTTATTACTTTTTGTTCTTATGCGTGTTTTGTCGAATAAATTCATATTGTTCTTTTTAGGTTATAGATATCTCATTTCCAGAATGGTATTAGTGTAATATATATCATATTCATTTATTCAATTCATTTATATAATCATTATGAAATTAAGATCATGTAGAACGAGTCACATCACATCGTGGAGACGGTATTCCGTACGTACGCACGAGCGATGATATCGTTCCCATGATCGTGGAATTGTATTGGAGTGTATGAATACTATTTCAGAAACAATATCACATTACAATAATCATATATAGTTATTATTTACACCATTATACCCCTCCATGTAAGGTGGTGGGGGAAAATAGATTACACCACGGCGTGGAGACGAAATTCTGTACGTACGCACACACGGTGATTTCATTTTCCGTAGGATGGATAGATGGTGAACTAGGTTTTTTTCATACATATAATTACATATCCCTATATGAGTTATAATTATGTTATTACTTCATAATGAAACCACTAAATAAGAAGAATTTCAAGAAGAAATAAAGTTGAACGAATCTGTAACGGACATTACCTCTTCTTTGAAGCGACTGTTTGAGACCGCCTCTTAGGGCACGAAAATTTGTCATTGAAGAAGACCAGGACCTCTAGGATGTTTCTAGGGAAGTGCAAAAGAGAATTTGGTAGGGGTTGGCTGAGATTGAAGGCTCAATGTGGTGTGAGGAAGAGAGGGAGGAGGTTCCCTTTTATAAGGGAGGAGAGGGGCACCTTTGGAAAAGCTAAAAATATTATTTTATTATAAAATCATATTCGGTTTTTAATAGCTCCAAATTGATTTATTTAGATTCTAAAGTGGGGATGGGTCGAAAGCCTCTCATAAAATAGAATTTAGACTAGTTTCGATTTCTATTTTAACATTATCAGTTAGATTTAACTTTAAGTTAGATAATTTAACTTTTACCGTGCCTTCTTGTTTTCATACACTATAAGGTTAATAAACTTACTATAACGATCCAAAAGAACCCTAAGTTGTTTATTATTAATATATATAACCTTATCTAAGTAATATTTCCAAACCTTATATTTTTGGGAATAAAATAACAATTAATAATATAATATTTGTTTTAAAAATTAGTTTTTGTCAATTTTGACACTGTTTGGTAATTGATTTTTGTGAAAATCATAACAGAAATATTAGTTCCAAAAAAGTTAATTAAATAAAAAATAACATTTTATATTCACATTAAAAATTACTGTAATTCCTAAAAAGTCTCAAATTACATTTATTTGGGTATTTATAACATCTATTATGTCAATATTTCATTAATAATATAATTACAGCATGATCATTGTGTCATAAATAAATTAAATCCTTTAATGTCTAAAAATTATAAATAATATACAATTATGTATAAAATCTTATTATATTTCTAATGAATATTTATAGTAGAATATATCTTATGTATAACCCTATATTAAAAATTATTTACTTATTAAACATGGATTTTATCTATTTCAACCCTTCTTTAAATAAATTAATATTCAATGTCCTAATCTAATCCATGTGGGCCTAAATGGTCATATTTTATTCCTAAGGTTGTTTTTGGTCGAATTACACTTCTTCAATTTAATTAGGACATGTATTAGGGTAATAATAAAAACATTTGTACCCTTAATTACCTTATTTACTTTTATTCGTTGTAAAAAAAGTAAAAAGTTACTATTCACAAAAACTTATTTTCATCTCATTGAACCACATTCTAGTCCTTGATATTAACCGTTTCTCATGGATTTTCGAAATTTCACTCACAGAAGCGGTAAAATTATGTTTTATGTAAATTTGCAAATTCTCCAAGGAGGTGGGTAAAAGACGGTGAAAAGTTCAATAAAATTTTTATATATCTAAAATTATTATAAAATGACTCAAATGAATTACTTTGAACTTATAAAGGTATTATGTATCATGTTCTACCAAAAATAAATTTAAATAAAATAAATAATTATTTAAATAAAAAGTCAGTTTTTAAATAGTAACCTAGTGTTTTGACTATTCATAAAAAATTGAATGTTTTTAGAAAAATACCAAAATTTCACCCTAGGATAATTTCGATATTCCGAATCCAAAAATGAAGTCCATTTTGAAAAAAAAATTACAAAATTTCAATAATTGTGTATTACTATTCAAAACGGCTACATTTAATAATATTTTAATAGCATATCGTTGTTTAGAAAAACTCGATATTGCGTACGACACAAGCTATCGATGAAGGTTGTGATTGCGTGTAAAGCAAGACAAACTAGTGTTGTGTGTAGTGAATGATTCCTTTGTTGATTTATATAACATAAAAGAAAAATATTTCTCATAAAAGTCTCGGGTGTTACAATCTACTCCCCTTAAAATGATTTTCGCCCTCTAAATTCGTCACTTTGTAACAAACAGATGAGGATAACTCTCCCGCATCATATCCTCAAGCTCCCATGTAGCTTCTTATAATTGGTGGTTCCTCTATAAAACATTCACCACGAAAGTGGTCTTGTTCTGTAGGAATTTTTCGCTACGATCCGGAATCTCTATCGGTTGTTTTTCGTAAGAAAGATCTTGCTCTAGCGGTACATCTACTGAGCTGAGTACATGTGAAGGATCAAGTATTTAATTTCTCAGTAGAGATAAATGGAACACATCGTGAACATGGGAGAGACTCGGTGGAAGCGCCAATCAGTAAGCTACCTTCCCAACATGATCCAGTATTTCGAAAGGACTGATATATCTAGGGCTCATCTTTCCCTTCTTTCCAAATCTCACCACCCACTTCAAACTCCAGGTCTTTTCTTTAGATGTTGGCATAATGTTTTTGTCGACTCTGAGATGCCCTTATGTGTTTTTGAATAGATCTTACCTTTTCTGTCATCTCATCAACAAGATCATGTCTTAATATCTTTCTATCCCCAACTTCATCCCAGCAAGTTGGTGTCCTGCATTTCTTTCCATAGAGAGCTTCATAAGGAGCCATCTGAATACTGGAGTGAAATCTATTATTATAAGAAACTTCTACCAAAGGTAGTTGTTGATACCAACCTCCTTTGAAATCCATAGATCAAGCTCTCAACAGATCTTCTAGAGTTTGAATTGTCCTCTCAGACTGACTGTCTGTCTAAGGATGATAATCAGTGCTGAAACTCAACTCTTTATCCAGAGTATGCTGAAGACATCACTAGAACATTGACATAAATCTTATATCCCGATCAGATATAATGGAAAGTGGTACTCCATGAAATCTTACAACATCCTTCACATATATCATAGAAAGCTGATCCAGAGAGAAATCTTCTCTAATAGCAATGAAGTGTGCAGAATTTATAAGACAATCAACTATGACCCAGATAACATTATTACCTTTGGATGTTTTAGGAAGTCTAGTGACAAATTCCATAGTGTCGTTTTCCCATTTCCATTCTGGTATGGGTAATGGTTGTAACATCCCTGTAGAGTTCTGTCTCTCAGCTTTAACTTTATGACAAACCAAGAATCGAGAGACACATTCAGCAACATCTCTTTTCATGACATCCCACCAGAAGTACCCTTTCCGGTCCCTATACATCTTCGTGCTTCCAGGATGAATAGAGAATGAATAACTATGAACCTCATCCAGCGGCTCCATCTTTAATTCTAGGATGAGGGAACACAAACCCGATTCCTAAACATTATCATCCCATAACAATCAAGGTTGAATTCAGGAACATTTCTCAACATCTTTTGTAACTCTACATCTTCTTTCTATGCCTCTTTAATCATCACATGTTTAGATGGTTGAACATTCATTTGAGAAAGATACGATTTTTCCAATTCTATTATAATTCCAAGATCCGTCCTTTGTAAATCCATAAATATTGGTTCTTTTGGGATCCTCATCCTGGATAAGCTAGTATGGTCTTGTTGACTTAATGTGTCTGCCACCTTCTTTTCTTTCCTAGGGTGGTAATGAATTGAGAAGTCATAATCCTTAATAATCTCCAACTATCTTATTTGGTACATATTCAGCTCATTTTGTGTGAAAATATACTTTAAACTTTTATGATCAGTATAAATATCACACCTTTCTCCATAAACATAATGCCTCCAAATCTTTAATGCAAATATTACCGCACCTAACTCCAAATCATGTGTTGGGTAATTTTGCTCAAGGATTTTCAACTGTTGTGAGGCATAAGCTATCACCATATCATTTTGCATAAGAACCCACCCTCGCCCCTTCTTGGATGCATCAATGTAGATCACAAATCTTTCTCCACTACAAGGAATTGTGAGTACAGGGGCACTTGATAACCTTCTTTTCAACTCCATGAAATTACCTTCACATTCCTCCGTCAACACGAACTTAACTCCTTTTCAAGTCAACATGGTGAGTGTATTAGATAATCATGAAATATCATTCAGAAAAAATCGATAATATCCATCCAAACCAAGAGAACTCTAGATCTCAGTTACTGTTGTTGGCCTCGACCATTTTTCGATAACCTCTGTTTTTTCTGGATCCATAGATATCTCCTCTTTTGAGATTATGTGACCCAAAAATGCAACTTTTTGAAGCCAAAATTCAAAGTTGGTAAATTTGGAATAAAGATTCTCCTTTATCATGGTCTTCAATATAATTCTCAAGTGTTATTCATGTTATTACTTGCTCTTTGAATAGACAAGAATATCGTCTATAAATACTACCACAAAATGATCAAGATAGTCTCAAAAAACAATATTCATCAGATTCATGAAGATAGCAGGGGCGTTAGTAAGACCAAATGGAATCACTATAAATTCATAGTGTCCATACCTTGTACGGAAAGCCGTCTTTTGTATATCCTCCATTTTTACCCTTAATTGATGATACCCTGAATGAAGATCAATCTTGGAAAAGTATTGATCTCCGCATAGTTGGTCAAATAAGTCATCAATGCATGGGAGAGGATATTTGTTCTTGATAGTGATCTTATTAATTTCTCGATAATAAATGTAGAGTCTCATTGATCCATATTTCTTCTTAAAAAACAGAACTGGTTCTCCCCAAGGTGATGCACTAGGGAATTTGAGTCCCTTATCAAAATTCTATTGGAGTTGCTTCTTCAATTTATGCAACTCAATTAGGGCCATTATATAAGGTGTCTTTGAAATAGGTAAAGCACCGTGTACGAGTTCTATTGAAAACTCAACTTCGTGATTTGGTGGAAGACCTGGTAATTCTTCCGGAAAGACATCATCAAACTCCCGTACAATTTCCATATTCTTAATCGTGAGTTTCTCACCAACCATTTGATATAAATAACCTTCGTTTAGTGGAATCAAGACACATAAGATGGAAGAAATTTCCACTGGAAAGTTATGTTCATCCTTGCATCGATAGACGATCATAGATTGATCTGTAATATGAAATGTGACTTCCCTTATTTGGAAATTGATACGTGCTCTATATAAAGAAAGGAAATCCATGCCAATAATCACATCAAATTCCACAATAGGAAGGATCACAAGATTTCTAGGAAGCACATTCCCACAAACTTCAATCGGAGATGAATTATAAACTTTTGATGCGACTATTGTTCCATTAGAGGTTGTCACACCTAAATCAACATCTAATTGTTGAGGTAATATGGTGATACCCTTAGAATATTATTCAGAAATAAAAGTGTGGGTGGATCCATAGTCAAATAAAACATTTTCTACTTTAGAGTGGATGGTAAGTGTACCTTTCACCACTTCATTGTCGTACTCCATATCACAGATAGTAATTGCATGTGACATTCCTTTGTCATTAGCCTTAAGAGTTTGTTGACATCGATCATCATCATCATCAACCCCTGGATTTGGGCATTGATTGGCATAATGCCCCATCTCCTTACACTTGAAACATTGAAGTGTAGTAGCTTCATTCTGTTTATCCCTTCCTTTGTTTTCATCATTAGACATTTTCTTCCCAGTATTTCGACATTGAATTGCCCGATGACATTCTTTTCCACACTTATAACATTTTCTTGTCCCCTTAACGCAATTTCATCCATGTTTCATTCCACACTATGAGCATAAGGGAAAACCCATCTTATTTTCAGTGTGCTCTTTAGATTTTCCTTTGAATTTCATTTTCCTCTTCTTATCAAACCCATATGACTGATGGGTTACTCCAATCTCCATGTCAACCTTGAGAGGACATCGAACAATTTCATCGTAACTATTGAAGTCCCTTATGGCTAACGCCCTTCGAAGACTTGGTTTTAAGCCACTAAAGATTCGATCGATCTTACTCTCAGGTTGGATAATAATTCCGGAAGCGTACCTTGCAAGTCATGTAAAATTTTCTTCATAGGTACCAACAGATTCATCATCCTTTTTCTGTAGTTCAAGAAAATCCTTCTCCATCTTTGTTCGAAGAATACGAGGGAAGTACTTATTGAAAAATAAGTTTGTGAACTCGTCCCATTCCATGGACTCAATTTCATTCCTTTGCCTCGTATTCTTGAGAATATTACACCATTAATCAGCATTTACTTCCAAACGATATACTGGTAAGATGACTTTATCATGTTCAGAACATTGAAGAACTGAAATTATCTTTTTAGTGGTACTGATCCATTGTTCATCCACTAATGGATCAGAAGACCCGCTGAATGAAGGTGGACGCTGCCTCATGAAGGATTCGATAGAATGTTGCTCTTTCCTTTGCTCGTTTGGAAGTCCTCCATGATTCATGGCTTGAAAAAGTTTTTTGATCATGGCTACAAGATTTTTCATTCCAGCTTCCATAACATTTGGTTGCTCAGGAAGACAATAATTGCATTGCTCGTCGCATTCCACATTAACATGGTTCCTTCGGGTTCCAGCAATTGACTAAAACAAAGAAGAATAGTGTTAGAAACACTAATTAATATGAAAAACACATAATCAAGAATAAAACTTCACACTTAAGGTCTTATCATAGGTTGTTCATGGACATTTATAAAACACTAAGAATGTGTTCTATGCTTAGACTTATCCTTAGGGTTCTTACTAAGGCTTTCACATCCTAGTTTCAAAAGGATGACTATACCATTCCTCTGATACCAACTATAACGACCCATACTTTACATACATGGTTATTACTGCAAAATGGAAGCATACGTATTACAACATATAACAAAACCATGAAAGGACCATATAGGTATAGTGTCTTTAGAAACTGGGAAACATAAACAGCTGTTTCATAAAGCATCTACATTTCCTCCCATTTATTTCATTATATCTAGAGTCCCTTTTTGCCTATCCTATTTAATTACCTTCTTCCTGACCTATGTAAAGAAAACATACAAATGGGTGAGCTCAAATTCTCAGTAAGGGTAAACAAAATAAAAACCAATCACATCATATTCATAAGAACATAACATTTTTGAAATCTTAACCTGCAAAAGAAATCATAATTTCATAACATGGGATAAATCATAATAGTGAAATTTAATCCAAATAATCATAAAATAAAACATAAAACTTTGTGTCATACACACATAATCATAGAGAATCATTTCTTAGTAGTAAAGGCTCATTGTCATGACTATCTTAGCAGACAAAGTCCATTTCTGAACTGAGATCACTCCTCGTTTCATTCCTGTTTCACTGAACTGGATTAACCTACTGTTCCAGCCATGTCTATCTCATGAGATATAAATCTTTACCCAATGCATTTTAGGGAGATATAGGTCTCACCCATCTCATAATTATACCATTCTTATCTGTCCCACAAAATCATAAACCATACATCATAGCATAACCCATGTAATAAAAATTGGATTCTTAACCATCATGACATCATAAAACAATTCATATAAGATAAAGGAATTCATAAAAATAATTCCATCACACCATAATCAAATGAATTTAATAATAGGGATAGAAACAGAACCCTATATTATCTTAGATGGAAAATAATTTTGATAAAAAACTTGAACTCCATTCTTGAGGAAAATATCCTTTCTACTACAAAAACATTTTCCTTTCCTAACATGTCATACAATTTTAAACTAAAAGAAGTTGATTAAAAATATACATGAATAGTTGTAAAGGATGATTCTTGGAAATAATGTTTTAAAAATCCATTCATGTCATATAAGTTAAAAAAACATTCTTCTCTTACTTTTGTTGGAAAATTCAAAACGTTCCTCGTACGAAAAACGACAAAAGATTCATTTCATATATTTTACTAAAAACTCACCTAACGGTAAAATTGAATTTAGAAAATTGTAGGTGGATGGAAATAATATTACATATTGAGGAAACATGGATGTGGATGATAAAATACACCCCAGTAAATACCAAAGTATAAACAATCTCGGATAAAAATGAGATTGTGATATTTTCCCTTACCTTAGGTCTGATTTGCTTCGTAAGTGTCAGAAACTCCTGTATAATGATTTAAATAATGTCATTGACTTATTCTCGAATCATACTCATTGTTATTATATCATATATGGCCATATACTTAGCTTCTTATTAGTAATGTTTCATTGCTACTTGTTATTAAGGTGTTTATTACTTTTTGTTCTTATGCGTGTTTTGTCGAATAAATTCTTATTGTTCTCTTTAGGTTATAGATATCTCATTTACAGAATGGTATTATTGTAATATATATCATATTCATTCATTAAATTCATTTATACAATCATTATGCAATGAATATCATGTAGAACAATTCACATTACATCGTGGAGACGGTATTCTGTACGTACGCACGAGTGATGATATCGTTCCCATGATCGTGGAATTGTATTAGAGTGTATGAATACTATTTTAGAATCAATATCACTTTAAAATAATCATATATAGTTATTATTTAAACCATTATACCCATCCAAGTAAGGTGGTGTTGGAAAATAGATTACACCACGACGTGGAGACGGTATTCCGTACGTACGCAGGCGCGATGATGTCATTTTCCGTAGGATGGATAGATGATGAAATAGGGTTTCATCATACATATAATAACATATCATTATATGAGTGATAATGATGTTATTACTTCATAATGAAACAACTAAATATGAATAAGTTGAAGAAGAAATAAAGTTGAAAGAATCAGTATTAGACCTTACCTCTTCTTTGAAGCGCCTCTTTGAGACCTACACTTAGGGAACTAAAATTGGTTTTTGAAGAATACCAGGACCACTAGGATGTTTCTACGGAAGTGAAGAAGATAATTGTTTAGGGATTGTTCGAGCATGAAGGCTGAAAGTGGTGTGAAGAAGAGAGGGAGGATGTGCCCTTTTATAAGGGAGGAGAGGGGCACCTTTGGAAAAACTAAATATATTATTTTATTATAAAGTCATATTAGGTTTTTAATAGCTTCAAATTGATTTATTTCGAATCTAAGGTGGGGATGGGTCGAAATAATCTCATCCAATAGAATTTATAGAAGTTTATGTTTCTATTTTAACCTTATCAGTTAGATTTTACTTTAAGTTAGATAATTTAACTTTGACCATGTCTTCTTGTTTTCTTACACTATAAGGTTAATAAACATACTATAACAAGACAAACGAACCACAAGTTGTTTATTATTAATATATATAAACTTATCTAAGTCATTTGGCCGAACAATAGATTATTAGGAATAAAATAACAATTAATAATATAATATTTGTTTTAAAAAAAGTTTTACGTCAATTTTTAGACTATTTTGTAATTGATTTTTGTGAAACTCATAACAGAAATATTAGTTCAAATAAAGTTACTTAAATCAATAATAAAATGTAATATTAACTTAGAAAATTAGTTTAATTCATAAAAAGTCTCAAATTACATTTATTTGGGTATTTATAACATCAATTATGTCAATATTTCATTAATAATATAATTAATGCATCATCATTGTGTCATAAATAAATTAAATCATTTAATGTATAAAAATTTTAAATAAAATACCATTATTTAGAAAATCTATTTATATTTCTAATGAATATTTATATTATAATTTATCTTATGTATAACCCTATATTAAAAATGATTTACTTATTAAACATTGTTTTTAACTATTTTAACCCTTCTTTTAATAAATTAATATTAAATGTGATAATATAATCCATGTGGGCCTAAATGGTCATATTTTATTCCAAAGGTTGTTTTTTTGAATTACACTTATCAAATATAATAAGGACTTGTGTTAGGGTAATAATAATAACATTTCTACCCTTAATTACCGTATTTACATTTAACCGTGGTAAAAAAAGTACAAAGTTATTATTCACCAAAAATTATTTTCAACTTATTGAACCTCATTTTAGTCCTTGATATTAACCACGTCTCTTGGATTTTCGAAATTCCACTCACAAAAGTGGTAAAATAATGTTTTATGTAAATTTTTAAATTCTTATAGGAGGTGGGTAAAAGAAGGTGAAAAGTTTGATTAAATTTTTATATTTCTAAAATTGTTATAAAATGACTGCAATGAATTACTTTGAACTTATAAAGGTATTATGTATAAATATTTACCTAAAATAAATTTAAATAGAATAAATAATTATTTAAATAAAAAGTCGGTTTTTAAATAGTAACTTAGTGTTTTCACTAATAATCAAAAATTGAAAGTTTTCAGAAAAATACAAAAATTTCACCCTAGGATAATTTAGATATTTCAAATCCTAAAATGATGTCCATTTTGAAAATTAAAATTTAAAAAATTTCAAAAATTTGGAATTACTATTCATAACGGCTAGTTTTAATAATATTTTAATAGTATATCGTTGTTTAGTGAAACTCGATATTGCGTACGACGCAAGCTATCGAGGAAGGTCGCGGTTGCATGTAAAGGAAGCCAAGCTAGTGTTATGTGTAGTGATAGATTATTTTAATCAATTATATATCATAAAAACAAAATATTTCTCAATAAAGTCTCGGGTGTTACATAAAAGATTCAAACAGCTTACAAACTCCATTCATGGTGACTCTTAGATCTATTTGAATAGATATTCAACACTCAATCGGTTTCCTCCATCTCTCACATAATTATCCCACTATTTAAATGTATTTATTAATCCATTATTTATGGATATAAGTCTATGATTTTATATATAATAATCCATTGAAATTTGGATATAGTATATGAATTTAGTTATCATTATTCAATTAGAAAGTGGAATTTCCACTTCAATTTGGTGTATTTCATTATTGTGCATCCAACAACGATCTTCATGTTGATGGTATAAATTTTAAATCACAATGTCTTGATTGATATTAGTTTTTTGTAATTGGGAAAATGATGTTTCCATGTTTGAAAATTCCATCATGAACAGTATTAATTAAGTAATAAATTAATTAATGGAATGATGTGATTATGAAATTTAGAGGATATAGGGAATATGAAATAAATTAATTAATGGGGTTGTGTTATTTCATAATTAATTTTACTATATATTAACTAAAAATAAGAATTATAATATGGTTTTATTTACCATAATGGTTTAATTGTTTATATGATTTAAGTAAATAAAAATGGTCAAATGGTGAATTTGTCATATTATTCCATTTTATGAATCTATTAAACCATTATTATGTTGATAATTTAAGTTGTACCTTTGACATGAAATGATAAATAGGGTTAATTTTGATTAACCTTGGTAGATTTGATATGTTTTATATATGTATTATTGTATGATACAAGAGTGTGGGACACATATTGATGCTCCAAATACCCATTTGTGATTGGATGATATAATATAGTGGGACACAAAATGTTTCTTCAAATGTACATATGTTATTGACTGTTAAACTAGGTCTGAGAAAGGTTCTAATTCTCCAAATAATCACAGGGTACTGAACATGGTTTCCAAGACCCTATATGTTGACATTGGACTATGGTTCCATGTAGCCATGATATAAAATAAAAATGATCTAAATAAACAAATCCCCTCATATAATGAATTCTCATTCCTTATGTGATTGGGTTCAGACTAAAACACATTCCAAAAAAGGTATTGAATTGTTTGATGTATTTTATAAACCATGGAAAAATTTTATTAAATGAAGAATAATTGATTAGAGTTATGATTTTCCTTTCGATTTATACATTATTTGTAACACCCAGATGTTTTTACGAAATATTTTCTCTAAATAATTTAAATTATTCCATAACATGAATTGCATGCAATCAAAAGATTAAAAAAACCATCAGATGACCAAATTATAGAATTTACATTTTTACCTAGTTTTTTGGTTAGCAGAAATAATTATAAATAACATATGAAAATTATTTGTGAAGTCATTCTCTAACAAAAAGAATAATTTACATCAATTATATATTTGTATTGTTGTATAACTAAATTGAGTGAACTACTATTAGTAAATGAAATTAATGAAATATATATTTTATAAGATTTATAAAATACTTTTTATATTCATCCAATATATAAGTTAATCATAGGTTGTGAATAATCCCTATTTGATATATAAAAACCAATATATTTCAGAACGGTGATTTTACAACATATAATGGAGAACCCGTTTTAAATTTAAACTTTGAAACATTAATTATTTTTACATGACATGATAAATATTTTATTTTCCAAAAGGTTATAAAAATTAACTTTGGATGAATTTTTAATAATATTGTAATAACATTCAAATTTCGATGAATAGTAAAAATAGACAAAATTTTAATTGAATTCAAAATTTATCACTGATATAATTTATATTGTTAAATTATAATATTCAATTATTTTAAATTATAAATAGAATATATTTTTATAATTCAATATAATATATGTCATTTTCAAAAAATTTACAATGAATTTAGATGTAAACACAATTCAATCTTCTAAAATGTTTTAACTTTTAAAAAGCATTCTCTATTTCCAAAAATAGGATTATTTTTAAATTAATTATTGTATATTCGTTGTTTTTAATTTTCAAAAATGTTTTCCATATATGGAATCTTTATATACGAAATTTGTAAATAAATTTTTTCAATTTTTGGGCATTATGAATAGAAACTTTGGTAATTTGTATTAATACAGTAAAAAGGTAAATTAGGTAATAAAGCATCACAATACTATAATAAAATTAAAATAACACGTTTATTAATTTATTTTGATTATTGTGCTTCGAAATTAATCATACTTGGGTAAAAATAGCATAATTTAAAATCCTCCTGGATTACATTAGGACATTTAATTAATTTATTTAAATAAAAGTAAAATATGACTCAATCAAATTTTAATAACTAAATAATTTTTATATAAGGCTATATAGAAGATAAATTATACTATAAATACTCATTTAAAATATAAATATTTTTTCATTTTCATGGAAATTTATTTTTAATTTTTAGAAAATAAATAATTTCATTAAATATTTATACATTGATGATGTAAAAATTAATTAATTGATGAGAAATCAATAAAAAAAATTTAATTTAAAATACAATAACCATAAAAAAAGACCCAAAAAACTTGACTAAATCATATTGGTTGAATATTTATCTACCATAACCATGCAATAATCGAGTTAGGGACCGTTAAGATCCATAAAGTGGAGATTGTAACATTAATAAAATTTTATTTAAAGTAATGCTAAAGATTAAACATTCATAATTTAATAAGTATAACATTTTAAATGAGGTATTTTTATAATATAAATTATACTAAAAACATTATCCTGAAAGATAATATATTTCTATTCATCATAGTATTTTATTTTTTATTTTTTAATCAATAAATATGTATATAAAATAATTACACAAAATTTATGTAGTAATTATTTTATTAATATTGAACGAAAATAAATGTTATTAAATATATTTAAATAAATATAATATGGTATAATTAATATTTTTAATTAATTTAAAATATATCCTTGTCCTATTTTTAATATAATAAAATTGTTTTTATGAAATTAACTTGTTATCTAAATATTTCTAAAAATCATTTAATTGAATAGTGTAAAAATGAAACTTTTCATTGTATATCAAAATAATGTTTTATTAAATTAATTAGAAATAATAAAAAAATTTAAAAATATATAATAATTATGGAATTTTGTAATATATTATATGGTGTTTTATTATGTTATAATTAAGATAAAATATGTAAATATTGCACCTTTTTAATGTTTAAATATGTGTCACCCTAGATAAAAATTAAATAGAATAAGTAAGTGTTAATTTAAAATGATAAGATTAAATTGGTAGAAATATTTGTCTTAAATCTATTGGTTGATGATAATAGAACCATATATAATCTCATATTCCAAATTGGGACATTTTGGTGTTTATTGGGTGGGTTTTAATTTTTTTTGAATTATTATTTTTAGAGATCCCAAATGTGCCCCTCACCTCAATTTTTAAAGGGAACCTCCTCTCTCCCATATTTACTTCACATTAAGACATCAAGGTTTTCTATACATTGAAAATTTCCTTTTAAAATTTACCTAGTCAAATTTAAGAGTTATTGTTCTTCTTCAATGCCCAACTCTAGTTCAGTAAGAGGTGATGTATAGAAATCACATCTATGTAGTGGTAACATCCTCTACCGATTCTTTCAATCCTTTTTCTTTTTCTACTTCCTATTCATGAATTTTTTATTATAAAGTAATAACTCTTATATAAATTATTTACTATGATATTTTTATGATTATGGAAAAACAATATTCCATCATAATCTATCCTACAAAAAATCAAATCACCATGCATGTGTACTTACGACATACCATCACCTTATCATGTCTTTTATTCCCCACCACTTCATCTGTATTGGTATAATGATTGAAATAATATCTATATGTGATTATGATAACATCATATAGATTATGAAATATTATACACCATTCATTTCAATACCATTCATCAATTGTGGGAATGATATCGTCACTCTTATGTACATTCGACCTACCATCTCCACGATGCGATGTGATTCATTCTATAATCTATCTATTAAAGACAGATTATGTAAATTTATAGAATAAATAAATATGGTATACATATATTATTAATTTTCATTTTGAATGATATAAATATGAAAAATGAAGGAGAACCGAATGTTATTTGACTAAACAGAAATAAGAAAATGAAGTAGTTATTACCCGAATAACGACTAATAATGATATATTATTAACAAGTGGATGATAATATGATCATATAATATATCATAAACATGTACATGATTATAAAATAAGTAAATTTAATTATTTAAATAATTATACACGAGGGTAGGATATATATAAATAATGTGATACCAAAATGGAAAGGGAAAATTTCACAATCTCGTTATTATCTGATATTGATTATACATATATATTTACCCATTGGTGAAATGTAATTAAATGGTATTAAAGTATTCTTTAGTCATTATTCCATATGAGGTATTTATATGTTTTCAAGAGAAAGTATGGGGATAATTTTTTTTAACATATAAGACATGAAAAGATTTTTATTTTTTCATAAAACCATATATACATGAAGATTCCTCTACACAATTTCAGGTCCATTTTCAAATAAATTATTTTTCCATTAAAATTTCATGGAATTATGAAAAAATATTTTCTAAAAAAAGAATTGATATTTTCCTTAAGAATTAATTTCAAGGGTTATATCAAATTTATTTTCCATATAATATGGAATTATTTAATAGGTTTGTGTTTCAAGTATAATATCATTATTGATCCTATGATTTTATTGTGTTTATTATGGAATTTTATTTATAAAATAATTTTTTACATGGAATATGTTATGGTGGATTGATGTTTAAATAAACCCATTTTATTAACTGGGTTATGAAAAATGATTTATATTATTGTGTAACATGTTCAAATGGATTCATTATTATTTGGTTGTGTGATTCCCCAAACCTAGATTACACTTAATGGGTTCCCCAAACCACATCTCCACATGCCCTCAAGAACATGTCCCTAAACTCTAGAGGATACTGACTAGCACCACGGTTTCAGGGTGTGTATGTGGGGAGGATATTCCCTCATTACCATATTTTAGTGCATGATATGAATTATAACATGGCTGAAAATAGAATAAGAAAAATGAGTAAACAGAAGGCACATCATAAAATAGGACAACATATACAATAACTGTAACAACATGGATAGAATTCACAACTGATGATATGTCATTTCCCAAGAAAAATTAAAAACATTGGTACAACATAGCAGAAATAACATGTTACAGTTAAGTACAAATGATATTGAATACTATACCAAGCATATAATGCTCTGACTCCGTCATTGGATATCAAGAACCATATGATACAATAGGAAATCAAGTTTTGAAGTTGTATTTTTCCCATTATTAAAATATGTAGTCATGTAATCTACACTAGGTACCAAATAATTTCCAGGTAGGGTGTGAGAAAAATCTCAGCGGGCCACCACCAATGGTTTGTACAAAATCCATCTCATTTGATGGAAATGTAATAGTGTGAATGCATTAATAAATAATGTAAAATATTAGAATGTACCTAAATACCCAAGTACTAGCTTCATCCCTAAGCAGGTGTCTAAAAATGTCCACAATTCATTAATTAAGTAATTTCCAATTTCTTTTGATAGGAAATATGAGGAATACCCAACACTGAAATCACCTCATGATTGTATGAATAGTGAAGGTTCCAATATGTAATAGGGAAACCAAGATTTCTGGAACATAATAGTGATGTCCAAAGGTAAAAACCAAGGTGACGTCAACCACTATTCTTTCCAAATTAGTATTAAATATTGAATGACATGGGTTAAGAGTGTAATCCAAGGATCATAGTCCATGTAATTCCAAAATGATGTGCCTAATGAGTCCATGGTGATGGACCAAGCTAAAATAGGGCTATGCAAAGACAGGGCTTGATGGGATTTAACTGTGACACATACATGTCAATGTTGGATCTATGGAGTTTAACCATTTTATAATATAATGATAATTAAATGATTATAAAATTTCATACTGGGCATCCCTGATTATACAAGGATTGGGTTGTAGGTGGGTTTGAACCTATTCTAGTCATATCCTTGAATTGGAATGGGTTTCTTGAGTGCTCGTGGTATTCTCCAATTAGAATCCTTGGTGATCTTGATTCTTTATAATCCTATTATTTGAATTCATGTAATATCTCCTTTGTAACAAGCCATTCATTTCTATTGTGTGCTAAGTTTATGTAGAGAACAACATTTTTATCATGCCATTTAGTTAAAACCTTTCCATTTATTAGTGTGACAATGGAAAGTACCATTAATCCTCTTTATAAAGTCATTTAGTTCAAGTCATGCCTCTCATTAGTGCGACAAGGGAAAGTATCCTAAAACCATTTAATCCATTTAAGACACATTTAATATTTCATGATTCATTCTACTACCTTAAATTAATGTGGTATGGGGTGCTGTAGATATGCCACTAATTAATTATTCACAACTAATTATAAATTTTAATCAGTTACAATAGGTGGGTCAGGTGGTACACATACATGGTACATTCCATTATGAAATTCATAATATTAATCAATCGAATTAATATAGAAACTCTTACCCATCGATATATCAAGCCAATGTAGACTTGAACAATGGCGTAAATGTGTCAAAACACTAAACAACAATTATGGCACAATGTTAGACATGGAAGGGCTGGATTTTTGGTCCAAAACAATTAAAACTAATCACATACATGGAAATAGAAAATCATTATGGTTGTAAAATTTTTAAGAATGGGATATAAATTCAATGAATGACACCGGATGAAATCAGTGGGTCCCACAAGAAAAATACAAAAAACACACATTGTGGATGATTTATAGACCACCCTCTATAGGATTTTACGAATCACCTCCTCCCATTATGGCCCTTTATTTGGCTCAGATTGGAGTAGCTCTATCAAAAATAGTAAAATACATAGACCTCAATATATTGGTTCAACAGAAAAAGAGAAAGAGAACAGATCTAGATGACTCGAGTACTTACCATAGCACATCCAACGTGACCAGAAGATGATCGCTTGGATCCAGGTCGAAGGATATATTTGAATCGATATATTTGATCTAAAAATCCCTAATATTAGGATAATGAAGGATAATCCCATATAAAAATGTATTTGGGAATAAGGGGGGATCTAAATATAACACATAGTGTGAAGCATGAAATTTATTAAAAAAGTTATCTTGTGCACAGTTTGTCTGTAGAGTTTTAAAAACCATGAATGGATACCTAGGAAGAAGGAGGACATGCATGGTTTTTCCAAATGACCATTCTCCAGCAATGTGAGTATAACGACCCATACTTTACATACATTGTTATTACTTTAGAATTTAAGCACACTTATTACAACATATAACAAAACCAAGATAGAACCGTATAGGTATAGTGTCTTTAGAAACTGTGAAATATAAACAACTGGTTCATAGAGCATCTACTTTGCCTCCCATTTATTTCATCATATCTAGAGTCCCTTTTTGGAATATTCTACTTAATAGCCTTCTTCCTGACCTGGGGAAATAAAACATACAAAAGGGTGAGCTCAAATGCTCAGTAAGGGTAAACAAAAGAAATATCAATCACATCATATTCATAAGAACATAACATTTTAGTAATCTTAACCTGCAAAAGGGAGAATAATTTCATAACATGGGATAAATCATAGTCGTGAAATGAAATCCCAATAATCATAACATAAAACATGAAACATTTTGGCATACACACACAATCATAGAGAATCATTTCTTATTAGTAAAGACTCATCGCCAAGACTATCTTAGTGGACAAAGTCCATTTCTGAACCGATTCACCCTCGTTTCAGTCCTGTTTCACTGAACCGATATAACCTACCGTTCCAGCCATGTCTATCTCATGAGATATAAAATCTTTACCCAATGTATTGGAGGGAGATATAGGTCCCACCCATCTCATAATGAAACCATACTTATGTGTTCCACACAATCGTAAATCATACATCATTGCATAACCCATGTAATAAAAATGAGAATCTTAAACTTAATGACATCATAAAACAATTTATATAAGATAAATGAATTCATAAAAATATTTCCATCATAACATAATCAAATCCATGTAATAATAGGGATAGAAATAGAACCCTATATTATCTTAGATGGGAAATAATTTTGATAAAACTCTTGAACTCCATTCTTGAGGAAAATATCCTTTCTACTTCAAAAACATTTTCCTTTCTTAACATTTCATACCATTTAAACTAAAAGAATTTGATTAAAAATAAACATTAAATATTGTAAAGGATGATTTTGGAAATAATGTTTTAAAAATCCATTCATGCCGTATAAGTTAAAAAACATTCTTCCTGTACTTCTGTCGGAAAAGTAAAAAAGTACCTCGTAAGAAAAACGACAAAAGATTCATTTCATCTCATTTACTAAAACTCACCAAAGGGTACAAATGGATTTAAAAAAATTGTAGGTGGATGGAAATAATATTACATATTGAGTAAACATGGATGTGGATGGTAAAATACACCCCCAGTAAATACCAATGTATAAACAATCTCAGATAAAAATGAGATTCTGATATTTTCCCTTACATAGGTCCGATATGATTTGTACATGTCCGAACCTCCTGTATAATGATTTAAATAATGTTATTGAATTATTACAGAATCATAATTATTGTTATGATATCATATATGGTCATATTCTTAGATTCATGGTAGTAACATTTCATTTCTAATTGTTATTCGGGTGTTTATAACTTTTTGTTCTTATGCGTGTTTTGTCGAATAAATTCTTATTCTTCTCATTAGAATATAGATAAATAATTTCCAGAATGGTATTAAAGTACTATATATCATATTTATTCATTCAATTCATTTATATAATCATTATGTAATGAATATCATGTAGAACGAATCGCATCACATCGTGGAGACGGTATTTAGTACGTACGCACGGGTGATGATATCGTTCCTATGATCGTGGAATTGTATTGGAGTTTATGTACACTATTTCAGAATCAGTATCACTTTATAATAGTCATATATATTCATTATTTACACCATTATACCCATCAAAGTAAGGTGGTGGTGGAAAATAGATTACACCACGGCGTGGAGACGGTATTCTGTACGTACGCACGCGCGGTGATTTCTTTTTCCGTAGGATGGATAGATGGTTAAATAGGGTTTTTTCATACTTATAATAACATATCTGTATATGAGTGATATTTATGTCATGACTACATAATGAAACAACTAAATAAGAAGATGTGGAAGAAGAAATATAGATGAAAGAATCGCTAACGGACATTACCTCTTCTTTGAAGTGCTTCTTTGAGACCTCCATTTAGGGAACTAAAATGGGTCTTTGAAAAAGACCATAACCTCTAGGATGTTTCTAGGGAAGTGGAGAGAATAAATTGGCAGGTGTTAGCCGTGTTTGAAGGCTCAAAGTGGTGTGAGGAAGAGTGGGAGGAGGTGCCCTTTTATAAGGGAGGAGAGAGGCACCTTTGGAATAACTAAAAATATTATTTTATTATAAAGTCATGTTGGTTTTAAATAGCTCTAAATTGATTTATTTCGAGGATAAGGTGGGGATGGGTGGAAATCCTCTCATCCAATAGAATTTAGACAAGTTTAGGTTCCTATTTTAACCTTATCATGTAGATTTAACATTAAGTTAAATAATTTTACTTTTACAGTGTCTTCTTGTGTTCTTATACTATAAGGTTAATAAACCTACTATATCAAGCCAAACGAACCCCAAGTTGTTTATTATTAATATATATAATCTTATCTAAGTCATTTGGTCGAACCTTAGATTTTTAGGAATAAAATAACAATTAATAATATAATATTTGTTTTAAAAACAATTTTATGTAAATTTTGAAACTATTTAGTAATTGATGTTTGTGAAAATCATAAAAGAATGATAAGTTCGAAAATATTTAACTAAATCGATACTAACATGTCATATTATCCTATAAAATTAGTGGAATTCATAAAAAATCTCATATAATTTTTATTTGGGTATTTATAACATCAATTATGTCAATATTTCATTAATAAGATAATTATTGCATCATCGTTGTGTCATAAATAAATTAAATTATTTAATGTCTAAAAATTAAAAATAAAATACCATTATGTATTAAATATTTTTATATTTCTAATGAATATTTATAGTCGAATTTATCTTATATATAACCCCATATTAAAAATGATTTACTTATTAAACTTTGATTTTAACTATTTTAACCCTTCTTTAAATAAATTAATAATAAATGTCCTAATCTAATCCAGGTGGGCCTAAATGGTCATATATTATTCCTAAGGTTGTTTTTAGTTGATTTAAACTTGTCCAATAGAATTAAAACATGTGTTAGGTTAATAATAATATCATTTTTACCCTTAATTACCCTATTTACTTTTAACCGTGGTAAAAAAAAGTAAAAAGTTACTATTCACCAAAAAATTATTTTCATCTCATTGAACCACATTTTACTTACTGTGTGTCTCTTGGATTTTCAAAATTCCACTCACAGAAGCGGTAAAATTATGTTTTATGAAAAATTCAGTTTTTTTAACTACCACTTAGTGGTTTCACTATTCATCAAAAATTGAAAGTTTTCAGAAAAATACAAAAATTTCACCCTATGCTGATTTCGATATTACGAATCCAAAAATGAAGTCCATTTTGAAAAATAAAATTTATAAAACATCAAAAAGTGGTTATTACTATTCATAACGGCTAGTTTTAATAATATTTTAATAGTATATCATTGTTTAGTGAAACTCGGTATTGCGTACGACGCAAGCTATCGAGGAAGCTCACGATTTTGTGTAATGCAATCCAAGCAAGTGTTGTGTGTAGAAAAATATTCCTTTGATAACATAAAATTCTCGGGTGTTACATTCTACCCCCCTTAAAATGAATTTCGCCCTCGAAATTCGTCACTTTGTAACAAAAAGATGAGGATACCTCTCCGTCATCATATCCTCAAGCTCCCATGTAGCTTCTTCTAATTGGTGGTTCCTCCATAAAACTTTCAACAATCGAGTGGTCTTGTTTCGTAGGAATTTTTCTCTACGATCCAGAATCTTTATCGGTTGTTCTTCATAAGAAAGATCATGCTCCAGCGGTACAACTTCTGAGCTAAGTACATGTGAAGGATCAGGTATGTACTTTCTTCGGAGAGATACATGGAACACATCGTGAGCTTGAGAGATATTCGGTGGGAGCGCCAATCGGTAAGCTACCTTCCCAACACGATCCAGTATTTCGAAAGGACCGATATATCTAGGGCTCAACTTCCCCTTCTTTCCAAATCTCATAACCCACATTCAGGGAGATATTCGTAAGAACACTTTATCACCCACTTCAAACTCTAGGTCTTTTCTTCTGTTGTCGGCAGAACTTTTCTGTCGACTCTGAGCTTCTCTTATGTGTTGTTGAATATATCTGACCTTTTCTGCCATTTCATCAACGACATCGGGTCCTAATAGCTTTCTTTCCCCAACTTCATCCCAGCAAGTTGGACTCCTGCATTTCTTTCCATAGGGAGATTCATAAGGAGCCATCTGAATACTGGAGTGAAAGCTATTATTATAAGAAAATTCCACCAAAGGTAGGTGTTGATCCCAACCACCATTGAAATCCATAGAGCAAGCTCTCAACATAACTTCTAGAGTTTGAATTGTTCTCTCAGACTGACCGTCTGTCTAAGGATGATAAGCAGTGCTGAAACTCAACTCTGTTTCCAGAGTATTCTGAAGACTTCGCCAGAACATCGAGGTAAATCTCGGATCCCGATCACATATAATAGATAGTGGTACTCCATGCAATCTTACAACTTCCTTTACATATATCCTGGCAAGCTGATCCAGAGAGAAATCCTCTCTAATAGAAATGAAGTGTGCAGACTTTGTAAGACGATCAACTATGACCCAGATAGAATTATTGCCTTTGGATGTTTTAGGAAGTCCTGTGACAAAGTCCATAGTGATGTTTTCCCATTTCCATTTGGGTATGGGTAATGGTTGTAACATCCCCTTAGACTTCTGTCTCTCAGTTTTAACTTGTTGACAAACCAAGCATCGAGAGACATATTCAGCAACATCTCTTTTCTTTCCATCCCACTAGATGTACTATTTCAGGTCCCTATACATCTTCGTGCTTCCAGGATGAATAGATAATGAAGAACTATGTGCCTCATCCAGCAACTCCTTCTTTAATTCGAGGATGGAAAGAACACAAACCCGATTCGTAAACTTTATTATCCCATCACAATCAAGGTTTAATTCAGGAACATTTCTCACCTACTTTTGTAACTCGACATCTCCTTTCTGTGCCTCTTTAATCTTCACATGTATAGATGGTTGAGCATTCATTTGAGAAATATATGATTTTCCCCTTTCATTATAATTCCAAGATCCATCCTTTGTAAATCCATAAATATTGGATCTTTTGTGATCCTCATCAAGGATAAACTAGCATGGTCTTGTCGACTTAATGCATCTGCCAACTTGTTTGCTTTCCCAGGGTGGTAATGGATTGAGCAGTCGTAATCCTTAATCAGATCCAACCATATTCTTTGGCGCATATTCAGCTCTTTTTGTGTGAAAATATACTTAAACTTTTATGATTAGTATAAATATCACACCTTTCACCATAAAGGTAATGCCTCTAAATCATTAATGCAAAGATTACCACAGCTAACACCAAATCATGTGTTGGGTAATTTTTCTCATTGATCTTCAACTTTCGTGAGGAATAAGCTATCACCATATCATTTTGCATAAGAACACAACCCAATCCCTTCTACTATGTATCACTGTAGATCACAAACCTTTCTCCACTACAAGGTAGTGTGAGAACATGTGTACTGGATAACCTTCTTTTCAACTCCTTGAAATTCTCTTCACATTCCTCCGTCCAAAAAAACTTAACTCCTTTCCGAGTCAACTTGGTGAGTGGATTAGATAATCGTGAAAAATATTTCACAAAACGTCGATAATATCCAGCCAAACCAAGAAAACTTCGGATCTCAGTCAATGTTGTTGGTCCCGACCATCTTTCGATAACCTCTGTTTTTGCTGGATCCAAAAATATCCCCTCTTTTGAGATTATGTGACCCAAAAATGCTACTTTTTGAAGCCAAAATTCACACTTGGTAAATTTGGCATAAACCTTCTCCTTTCTAAGGGTCTTCAATATAATTATCAATTGATCTTCATGTTCTTCCTTGCTCTCTGAATATACAAGAATAATGTCTATAAAGACTACTACAAACTGATCAAAATAGTCTTTAAAGACTCTATTCATTAGACCCATGAAGATAGCAGGGGCATTAGTAAGACCAAATGGCATCATTATAAATTCATAGTGTCCATACCTTGTACGGAAAGCCGTCTTTGGTATATACTCTCTTTTGACCCTTAATTGATGATACCCTGAACGAAGATCAATCTTGGAAAAGTATTGAGCTCCGCGTAGTTGGTCAAATAGGCCATCAATGCACGGGAGAGGATATTTTTTCTTGATAGTGATCTTGTTAAGTTCTCGATAATCAATGCAGAGTCTCATTGATCCATCTTTCTTCTTAACAAATAAAACAGGTTCTCCCCAAGGTGACGCACTAGGGCGTATGAACCCCTTATCAAGATTCTCTTGGATTTGCTTCTTCAATTCCTACAACACAATTACGACCATTCTATAAGGTGTCTTTGAAATAGGCAAAGCACCCGGTATGAGTTCTATTGAAAACTCAACTTCACGATTCGGTGGAAGACCCGGTAATTCTTCTGGAAAGACATCATCAAACTCCCGTACAATGGGCATATTCTTAATCGTGAGTTTCTCACCAACCATTTGAGATAAATAACCTTCATTTAGTGGAATCAATACCCATAAAATGGAAGAAATTTCCACTGGAAGGTTATGTTCATCCTTGCATCAATAGGCGATCATAGATTGATCTGGAATATGAAATGTGACTTCCCTTCTTTGGAAATTGATATGAGCTCCATGTAGAGAAAGCCAATACATGCCAAGAATCACATCAAATTCCAATATAGGAAGGATCACAAGATTTGCAGGAAGCACTTTCCCACAAACTTCAATCGAAGAAGAATTATAAACTTTTGATAAGACTGTTGTGCCATTAGGTGTTGTCACAGCTAAATGAACCTCTAATTGTTGAGGTAATATGGTGATACCCTTAGAAAATTCTTCAGAAATAAAAGAGTGGGTGGATCCATAATCAAATAAAACATTTGCTACTTTAGAGTGTATGGTAAGTGTACCTTTCACCACAGCATTATCGTACTCCACATCGCTGATAGAAATTGCATGTGACTTTCCATTCTCATTAGCCTTAAGAGTTTGTTGACGTCGACCATCATCATCACCCCATGGATTAGGGCATTTATTGGCATAATGTCCCATCTCCTTGCACTTGAAACATTGAAGTGTAGTAGGTTCATTCTGTGTATCCCTTCCTTTGTTTGCATCATTAGACATATTATTCCCATCATCGTGGCATTCAAATGCCCGATGACCTTCCTTTCCACATTTGAAACATTTACTTTTCCCTTTAAGACAACTCCCTCCATGTTTCATCCCACACTTTGAGCATAAGGGAAAAGCTCATATTCTTTTTAGTGTGCTCTTTAGATTTTCCTTTGAATTCCATTTTCCTCTTCTTATCAAACCCATATGACTGATGGGTTACTCCAATCTCCTTCACAACATTGAGAGCACATCGAACGATTTCATCGTAGCTATTGAAGTCCCTTATGGCTAAGGCCCTTCGAAGACTTGGCTTTAAGCCACTAAATAATCGATCGATCTTACTCTCATGTTGGATAATAATACCAGAAGCGTACCTTGCAAGTCTTGTAAAATTTGCTTCATAGGTACCAACAGATTCATCATCTTTTTGCTTTAGTTCAAGAAACTCTTTCTCCATCTTTGTTCAGAGAATACAAGGGATGTACTTATTGAAAAATAAGTTCTTGAACTCATCCCATTCCATGTACTCAATTTCATTCCTTTGCCACGTATTCTTAATAAGATTCCCCCATTGATCAACATCACCTTACAAAGGATACACTGCTAAGATGACTTTATCATGATCAGATCATTAAAGAACTGAAAATATCTTTTCAGTAGTACTAATCCATTATTCAGCAACTAATGGATCATTAGACCCACTGAATGAAGTTGGACGCTGTCTCATGAAGGATTCAACAGAATGTTGCTCCTTCCTTTGCTCGTTTGTAAGTCCTGCATGATTCATAGCTTGAGAAAGTTGTGTGAGCATGGCTACAATATTTCGCATTCCAGCTCCCATGACGTTTGGTTTCTCAGGGGGACAATCATTGCATTTCCCGTCGCATTCCGCATTAACACGGTTCCTTCGGGTTCCAGCCATTGACTAAAACCAAGAAGAATATTGTGAGAAACACTAATTATAATAGGAAAACCACATAATCAAGAATAAAATTTCACACTTAAGGTCTTATCCTAGGTTATTCATGGCCATCTCTAAAACACTAAGATTGTGTTCTATGCTTAGACTTATCCTTAGGGTTCTTACTAAGGCTTTCGCATCCTAGTTTCCAAAGGTTGACTATACCATTCCTCTGATACCAACTTTAACGACCCATACTTTACATACATTGTTATTACTTCAGAATTGAATCACACTTATTATAACATATATCAAAACCATGAAAGGATTGTATAGTTATAGTGTCTTTATAAACTGGGAAACATAAGCAACTGGTTCATAAAGCATCTACTTTGCCTCCCATTTATTTCATCATATATAGGGTCCCTTTTTGGCATATTCTACTTAATAACCTTCTTCCTGACCTGGGGAAATAAAACATACAAAATGGTGAGCTCAAATGCATAGTAAGGGTAAACAAAAGAAATATCAACCACATCATATTCATAAGAACATAACATTTTGGAAATCTTAACCTGCAATAGGGAGCATAATTTCATAACATGGGATAAATCATAGTAGTGAAATGAAATCCCAATTATCATAACATAAAACATGAAAATTTTTGGAATACACACACAATCATAGAGAATCATTTCTTATTAGTCAAGACTCATTGCCAAGACTATCTTAGTGGACAAAGTCCATTTCTGAACCGAGTCACCCTTGTTTCAGTCCTGTTTCACTAAACCGATATAACCTACCGTTCCAGCCATGTCTATCTCATGAGATATAAAATCTTTACCCAATGCATTGGAGGGAGATATAGGTCCCACCCATATCCTAATGAAACCATTCTTATGTGTGCCACAAAATCGTAAATCATACATCATTGCATAACCCATGTAATAAAAATGGGAATCTTAAACATCACGACATCATAAAACAATTTATATAAGATAAAGGAATTCATAAAAATATTTCCATCACAACATAATCAAATCCATGTAATAATAGGGATTTAAATAGAACCCTATATTATCTTAGATGTGAAATAATTTTGATAAAACTCTTGAACTCCATTCTGGAGGAAAATATCCTTTCTACTTCAAAAACATTTTCCTTTATTAACATGTCATAACTTTTTAAACTAAAAGAATTTGATTAAAAATAAACTTGAAAACTTCTAAAGGAAGCTTCTTGGAAATAATGTTTTAAAAATCCATTCATGTCGTATTAGTCAAAAAAACATTCTTCTCGTACTTTTGTCGGAAAATGTCAAAGTGTACCTCGTACGAAAAACGACAAAAGATTCCTTTCATATCTTTTACTAAAACTCACCAACGGTTACAAATGGATTTAAAAAAATTGTAGGTGGATGGAAATAATATTACATATTTAAGAAACATGGATGTGGATGATAAAATACACCCCAGTAAATACCAATGTATAAACAATCTCGGATAAAAATGAGATTGTGATATTTTCCCTTACCTTAGGTAGGATATGCTTTGTACGTGTCCGAACCTTCTGTATAATGATTTAAATAATGTTATTGACTTATTAAAGAATCATAATTATTGTTATGATGTCATATATGGTCATATTCTTAGCTTCTTGGTAGTAACATTGCATTGCTACTTGTTATTCGGGTGTTTATAACTTTTTGTTCTTATGCGTGTTTTGTCAAATAAATTCTTATTCTTCTCTTGAGATTATAGATAAATCATTTCCAGAATGTTATTAATGTACTATATATCATATGTATTCATTAAATTCATTTATATAATCATTATGCAATGAATATCATGTAGAACGAATCACATCACATCGCGGAGACGGTATTCCGTACGTACGCACGAGTGATGATATCATTCCTATGATCGTGGAATTGTATTGGAGTGCATGTATACTATTTCAGAATGAGTATCACTTTATAATAGTCATATATAGTCATTATTTACACCATTATACCCATCCAAGTAAGGTGGTGGGGGAAAATAGATTACACCACGGCATGGAGATGGTATTCCGTACGTACGCACGCGCGGTGATTTCTTTTTCCGTAGGATGGATAGATGGTGAAATAGGGTTGTTTCATACTTATAATAAAATATCAGTATATTAGTGATACTGATGTTATTACTTCATAATGAAACAAGTAAATAAGAAGAAGTGGAAGAAGAAATAAAGATGAAAGAATCTGTAACGGACATTACCTCTTCTTTGAAGTGCTTCTTTGAGACCACCTTTTAGGGAACTAAAATGGGTCTTTGAAAAATACCAGAACCTCTAGGATGTTTCTAGGGAAGTGGAGAGAAGAAATTGGCAGGGTTTGTCCGAGATTGAAGGCTCAAAGTGGTGTAAGGAAGAGGGGGAGGAGGTGCCCTTTTATAAGGGAGGAGAGGGGCCCCTTTAGAATAACTAAAAATATTATTTTATTATAATGTCAAGTTCGGTTTTAAATAGATCCAAATTGATTTATTTCGAGGATAAGGTGGGGATGGGTCTAAATCCTCTCATCAAATAGAATTTAGACAAGTTTAGGTTTCTATGTTAACCTTATCATTAGATTTAACATTATGTTAAATAATTTTACTTTTACCGTGTCTTCTTGTGTTCTTATACTATAAGGTTAATAAACCTAATATATCAAGCCAAACGAACCCCAAGTTGTTTATTATTAATATATATAATCTTATCTAAGTCATTTGGCCGAACCTTATATTTTTAGGAATGAAATAAAAATTAATAATATAATATTTGTTTTAAAAACTATTTTATGTCAATTTTGACACTATTTAGTAATTGATTTTTTTAAAAATCATAACAGCATGATAATTTCTAAAAAAGATAATTAAATCAATACTAACATGTCATATT
Source organism: Viscum album (assembly GCA_963277665.1). NCBI lineage: Eukaryota > Viridiplantae > Streptophyta > Magnoliopsida > Santalales > Viscaceae > Viscum > Viscum album. Next base: position 1,385,461,314 of record OY728126.1, on the reverse strand, counting down.
AACCTATAAAATTAGTGGAATGCATAAAAAATCTCAAATTATATTTATTTGGGTATTTATAACATCAATTATGTCAATATTACATTAATAAGATAATTACTGCATCATCGTGGTGTCATAAATAAATTAAATTATTTAATGTATAAAAATTACAAATAAAATACCATTGTGTAGGAAATATTTTTAGCTTTCTAATTAATATTTATAGTCTAATTTATCTTATCTATAACCCCAAATTTAAAATGATTTACTTATTAAACATTGATTTTAGCTATTTTAACCCTTCTTTAAATAAATTAATAATATATATCCTAATATAATCCAAGTGGGCCTAAATGGTCATATTTTATTTCTAAGGTTTTTTTTGGTCGAATTACATTTGTCCAATAGAATTAGGACATGTGTTAGGGTAATAATAATAATAAAATTTTTACCCTTAATTACTGTATTTACTTTTAGCCGTGGTAAAAAAAAGTAAAAAGTTATTATACACCAAAAAATTATTTTCATCTCATTGAACCACATTTTACTTACTGACATCAACCATGTCTTTCGGATTATTGAAATTCCACTCACAGAAGCGGTAAAATTATGTTTTATGAAAAATTCAGTTTTTTTAACTACCACTTAGTGGTTTCACTATTCTTCAAAAATTGAATGTTTTCAGAAAAATATCAAAATTTCACCCTATGCTAATTTCGATATTACGAATCCAAAAATGAAGTCCATTTTGAAAAATAAAATTTATAAAATTTAAAAAAATTGTTATTACTATTCATAACGGCTAGTTTTAATAATATTTTAATAGTATATCGTTGTTTAGTGAAACTCGGTATTGCGTACGACACAAGCTATCGAGGAAGCTCGCGATTTCGTGTAAAGCAAGCCAAGAAAGTGTTGTGTGTAGAAAAATATTCCTTTGATAACATAAAAGTCCCGGGTGTTACAGTGAGGTCACTCTGTCTGTAAGAGAATAATTTGTACGTTTTTTCAAACCATGTATAATTCCTACACAGTTTACTATAAACCATTCGCCAAGCCTATTTTTCAAAAAGATGGGTTTCGAGAACCAAACATTCCCCAAACATCCCTTAGACTGTTTCTTAAACCATTAAGCAACCATATTCAGTCTAATGATAAGCATTAGAACCAATATTTAAGAATCAATACCTGAGTGAATAATTGGTTTCTTATAATCCTCCCTCTCAAAAGAACACCTTCCTAAGTTCATCTCCAAGGAAAAGAGAAACATTTTCTAAGAACAACATGAGAAATTGGTAATGTACATCATCATCCCTCTCCCTTTTCCAATCTTGTTCTCAAACATGATTCCATCAAACCTATACTAGAGGGAAAGAGTGGCCTTGGAGTGTCGTCATTCTCCAGTCGACGATGTAAACTAGATACTTTTCAATGGTAGCATCAATATCTTAGTTACCTTCCTTGGGATAAAATTTATGAGACGTGTCGGAATGATATTGGTGAAGCTTTGAAACATGACATTTTGTCATGCATGGAATGGTACCTCTGAGGCAGTATCAACTGATTGGCTACCCACATAATCTCCCTTGAAACTCAAATGGACAAATGTAATGATGCCACAGAATTCACTAATTTTATGACCATCTATCCCCTAGATTCGGTGATACCAAATAGAAAACAAGATTCACAATATCGAAATCTAGAGTTTAACAATGGTAATAAATAAAAGATTTTTTTATAGACTGAGTAATATTCAAACACATTCTGATCAGCTGAACCTGCACAGAAGTATCCTGAATAAGACAAGGACATATTAGGGCTGCCTCAGCTGCCTCTAGCTAGAATAGGGGTGAACAACATGGTCTTCCATATATGGCTTCAAAAAAAGAAATAATATTCATCCCTTGAAATCTATTCTTATTGGCGAACTCAAAGAGAGGTATATGGTTATTCCAAGAACATCCCATATCAAGGATTAATTCTCGTTTCATATCCTCTAGAACCTATATTGTCGGCTCTGATTTTCCATCAGTCAGAGGAAGTAAAGTTGTTCTTAGAAGAACATGTGTTCCAATAGCTTTCTGAAATCCCCATCAGAACTGTGACATGAAACGAGATTCCTGATCTGAAACCATTGTATGAGGGACCTTGTGGATTGGTAATTCTCATGAACATATAGTCTTACTAACTCAAAAACTGAAATAGTCTCTTGAATAGAAATGAAGTCGGGTTATTTCTTTAGTTTTTTTATTACTACCCAGATAGCATCGCTAACCCGTGATGATCTAGGTAGGTGGACTACGAAATCCCCAACAACATCATCCCATATCCATTGTATAACAAGAATTATCTGCTGCAGTCCTGTAGGTCTCTCCTGCTCCACCTCGACCTATTTATAGGTGGAACACCTAGTGATAAAGCTTGAAATTTTATGTTTCTACCTAGCCAACCAATACTAACATTTAAAGTCTCGATAAATCATCAAGATTCTAACATGAACCTTCCACATGGAGGCCTGTGACCCTTTCAAAAACTCCTCTCTCATATCTAAAGGGACCCAGAAACGTCCACATAGATACAGAACATTGTCTTTTCCCACAGACCAATCAAGATGTAGGTTATCTACTGATATACTCTAGCAGAGAAAAAAGCTTTTGGGATCTAATAATATCTAACACTTTACCTCCTCAAGGAGGGAAGAGGTAATTTATATGAATAAGAGATAATATTGCTCATGTCTTTCATGAAATTGCAGTTGCTTCTTAGAAAATAGATCCATTAATATTCATTCATCTTTAGCTTCCCGTACGACCTATGCCTGAGTATTCCAACTCAATGCATATTTAACAACATTTCCCTTCCCAGAGTAAATGTGATCTCAAAATATGTGGATTTTTTATATTTGACATATATCCACTGTCTTAGGTACATGTCACACTATGTAATTATATATTTTCGGCTCTTATAGTGCATGTACACAATAATGTTCTCACCCAAAATAGAGTGTCTCCATAAACATAAGGCCTGGAAAAGTGTTACTAGATTATTGTTGTGTGTTGTGTAATTTCTCTCATGAGACCTCAACTACGGAGATCCATACACAACCACTATGTCATATTTCATCAAAACATCTCCTAGAATGATTCGGGATGCATCACAGAACACAATATAACCTTTTAAAGGATCTAGAAGAATTAGAATATGAGATGAGACATGCCCCCTTTTCACCTCTTTAAATTCAGTCCCACATTCTATTTACCCTAGGAAGTTTTTACCATTATTTATAAGTCCAATTACATGGGATTAAATGAATGATAAGTCATGTATGAAACCCATGTAATATATAGTCTGCCCCAAGAAACATTGTATGTCAAACAAGTTCATGGGTTGTTCCCTTAAAACAAAAGCACGAACATTTTATAGGTCATTAGATACCCTCAATCGTCATATTAAATGACCTGGGATGTGGAATTTTTGAATTCAGAAGTGGGGCATAGCCATGTTAGGGTAAATATGATTTTATCTTAGTGTACTCTACATAATCTCAATATGTTTGGAAAGGTTGTTACAAGAAAGGGAATACATCTAGATTTTTTCAAAAAAATCTATACAAAATGAGTCCAAAAAATTGTGGAAATATCTATTCATTTGGGAACTGAAAATAGAAGGCATGTTCATCTGAGAAAATGGAATAACTAAGTTGTCATAAAGACCACACCAACTCCCAATTCTATACGAGGTATGTCTACTGGTATGATTCATAACTAATGATAACCCGATTGCATTTTGATCATAGAGAAGGCCTTTGCTCATAATTTAATGTTGAATAAGTCATCAATTCGTGGTAGTGGATGAGATTTTTGGACCTTAAGCCAGTTCAACTTTCAGTAATCCGCACATAAACATAATATTCAGAACACTTTTTTGGAAAAAAACACTACGGAACCCAGAGAGGATTTTCTAGGACGTATAAAACCATAGGCCTCTAAATTGTCTAACTCCTACATGAGATCAATAAGCTCTATAAGTACCATCCTATATAGAGGAATGGACACTGGAGATATTCCTATAACAATCTCAATTATAAACTCTACCCTTTTCTTGGGAGGTAATCCAAAAAAATTTCATAAAATACATTCCTAAAATGATCTACTATTGGATGGAAATAAACATTTTATAAGCATTCATCCTAGATGAAGAGATTTTAAAATTGGGATGTCACTCTACCTAGCCCACGAGGCTTTGGTCCACCTCTCCCATCCCAGATATCCCACTAACCCTTATGTATATAACAACGTCCTTTTGGTGAGGTAAAATATCCCTTAAAGTGATAAGAGTCTATAAAATTTTGACAGTGAGACAAACAATCCTTCCAAAGAATGACATATAAGCATATCATCATAGGAACAAAGAGATTATATAAGAAATGGTAACTTCCTACCTCAAGGGGACAATCCTTAAACTGGTATAGGCCCTCTATTTGCACCCCTAATAGTGTCTCTAGTTTCATGGCACCATTGTAAAATTGTATTTGTAGTACGAGGAATTAAAAAATGGATATATAGACAATAAATTTTGATGAAAATATTTAGAATAAAGAAGATACTATAGTAGAGGCTACTAGTATTTTAACTCATACAGTAGAAGGTACAACAACCTGATACTCATGTATCAGCTGTAGTGATTTCAATTGATGTCATCCACGACCCTATGAAACAAATATAATAACAAGATCATAACTTCTCTGTTGATGATAATGGCGAATAAGGGTCACGGTACCAGTATCATGACCTCCTAGACAAAAACAACTTTTTCTATTCCAAATCCACACCTGATGTGGCATAAAGATCTTTCTCCCGAAGGTGGATATGGTATAGAATCTTTTTCACTTGAGGCTGGGGGAATGGTTCTACAGTAATGTTGTAGATTTTTCATACTGCTGCAATAATGTCACTCCAGTGGTTCCCTATCAAACGGGTGCATTGAATGCCCCAATATTCTACACTAATGCATGATTTAGAGCTATCAAATAAGATACCCTAGTTGTCACTACTCTGATGTGATACTTCAAGGAAATCATCCTCCAACTAGAATAACTACTAGATTGAAACAACACTGGTTCTCTATGAAATGTTGTATTTATGGCCCTCATGTTGTAATCAGTGTTAAGATCCAGATAGACTATCATAGAAAAATAAGGTATGCAAATTAAATTGACCTGATTACGGATAGAGCACTAGAGCTCATCCTCAATGCATCTAGAACAAGAATGATCATCACAGGCTAGAAGAAGTGCAATGTGTTTCAAATCCATGAGTCTTGATGAATACTCCTTAACTGACATAGAAACCTGTTCAATATGCCTATACTTTCTTGCTCTAACAACACTTACTGTCTGGGATAATAATAGATCATATTAGGAAGTCTTGAAATCTACCCATAACAAGCCCGGAGGACAGCCATCCTAGGTAATAACATCCCACAATCACAAGGATGAATGACAAAGAATGTATAACTCAGGCATAACCCTCTTCTCTAGAGGTGACTCCAGATTCTCAATGATAGCTAGGGTAGATTATATCCAAGTCTCAGCAACAAATAATGGAGTAAAACAAGAATAATCTAACGTTCATCGAATCAATCAATAATAATTGTCATATCAAGCAATAAAAAGCAGTAATATTCCCTTATATGGCGTAGATAAATGCATGACATATAAATTTTCGGTGTCTATATTGATACATGTGATAATGATACTTTATCTCATATCATCAATCCAAGGTTGAAATAATGCCTCATTTAGATTAATAGTCAACAACACCACAGTGCATGTGTCTCACCTAGTAGTGAAATTATAACAACTGTAATAGGAAAAAGTAGAACATCAATTATAATTATGGAAACTAGGTTTTCACACAAAAATGAGGTTATGACACCCAATCAGAACTTATGAAAATGTACCTAGTGATATAAATCACCAATTTATTGTCTGAAAATAGTAAATTAATAAATGAACGTACTCTGTTAGAAATATTTCATGTCCCGAACCTAGATGGAACCTAATGGGAGACCCAAGTCTGGTGTACACTTGGCATCAAGAACATCTCCACAAATTCTAGAGGCTGTCGACTATTAGCGAGGGTATGGGGATTGTCTTTTTGGAGACTTTTCCCGCATTACCAATTTTTTGCGCAACGGATGAATGTAAAAAATGAAAATAATAGTGGATGTAGTATGAGTGAAGAGAAGGAACGTCAGAAATAGTGACAATAGTTGAAATAATTGAAAAAGTGGAACAACATTCCAAACCGATGATATGTCATGTCACTAGAAAACTGGAAAAAATTGGTACAAGATAGCAGTCATAACATGGTCCACTTAATTATAAATAAATTTAAATACTATCCCAAACATCATGATCTTTGGGTCATTCATCTTCAACCAAGCACAATACTAAATAACTAGAAATCATGTGTTTGAAGTTGTATGCTTCCCTTTATTCACATGAGTAGTCATTTAATCAACTTCAGGCACCAAATGATGCATAGAGAGGGTGTGAGGTAAATCTCAGTGGGCCACTACTAATGGTCTCTAAAATATTCGTCCCATGTAGTGGAAATTTATCAGTGTGAATGCATGAATATATCATGTAAAATATTAAAGTGTTACTATATACCCATGTACATGCTTCTGCCCTTAGCTGGTGGATTTACATGTAAAAAATTATTTAATTAAGGAATTGTGAATGTATATTGATAGGTAATGTGAAGCATAATTGACACTAAAATCACCTCATGATTGTATAAATAGTGATGGATCAAATATGTAACAACAAAAACATGATTTATGATAATTATGTATGATGTACCAAGGTAACGACCAAGGTGATGTAGACCTCAAGGTTAGCATACTTAGTAATTAAAATATCATGTCTTGCGATAAAAAATAGTAATCCAATGAGAGTAGACCAAGGCATTCAACAAAGATGTTCCTACCGTGTCCAAGGTAATTGACCAAGGTAATACAGGGCTATGTAGAGACAGGGCTAGAAGGGATTTAACCATGGAACATAAATTTCAATGTTGAATCCATGAAGTGTATCCAAGGAATCCTTTAATGGTAATTATAGGATCTTACAATGTCATACCAGGAATCCGGGAATAGAAAATAATTAGGATCTATGTGGGTTTCATCCTAAGAAAGTCATATTCTTGAATAGGAATGGGGTTCCCGAGAACTCATGGAATTCTCCGATTAGAATCCAGGGAGAGATTGATATTCTTATTTAATTATGATTTCATGTAATATCTCATTCAGTTCATGCATTTCATTTCATTATTGTGATATGTACATATATAATTAAACCTTTTTATCATGTCTTTTGTTTTAATCCATTCCCTTCATTAGTGTGACAAGGTTACGTAGCCTAATTTTTTTATCAAGATATTTGGTTCAATCCTTTACTTTAATTTGTGTGAACAAGACATGTAGTGTGCATTAATTTAATCCACTTATGGAATATTCCATAATTTAATGTTAATTTTGCTACCTTCCATTAATTGGGTAAAGGTTGCTACAGATATGAAACCAATCAATCATTCAAAATTAATTATCTGTTTTAAGAACATACATTAGGTGGGTTAAGTGTTACGAATACATGGTCCTTTCCATTATGAAGTTTTCAATTTAAATCAAGCCAGTTAATATAGAAATTATTACCCTTATGTAGGTCAAGCCAAGGCACACTCGAATGGTGGCGCAAACCTATCAAAACACTAAAAACTATTATAAAATAACTTTCGACATAGAAGGGATGGAGTTGGGATCATAAACACCATAAATTAATAATTTATATGTAATGAACAAATCCATAAAGATATAAAATGTATAATCATAGAATATGAATTTAATGAATGAAACCCGATGAAATTAGTCGACCCTACACGACAAAACCCAATTCAACAAACATTATAGATGCATTATAAATGACCCAAATTAGGAATGTAAAACTCTTCTCCTCCAGCATTGGCCATTGATTTGGCATGAATTGAAGTAGATCTATAAAATGTAGGAAAAATTTCATACCCAGATATTTTAGTTGAGAGAAAACGAGAAAGTGAATTGCTCAAGGGGACTCGATTACTTAACGTTGCTCATCAAACATGACTAACAGAAGTTTGATCAGATCTCGGATGAAGTAGATCATTAAACCCCAAGCTTTTATCTTCAAAAATATAAAAAATAAGAGAAATGGGTGATACTACTACATAAACATGGATTAGGGAAGAAGAGTCGATATTATTAGATCATAAATGAAAGAAATTTGAAATTTACACAAACAATAGTCTCTGCACGGTTTGTCCACATGGTTTGACAAACAATGTGATAACCCTATATAGTTACCTAGGATGAAGGGGAACATGCACGGTTTGGCCGCAATGCCCGTGCGCCGACCATGGGACGTGGCTTTGTCTGAAAAAACACAATCTGTATAGTTTTCCATCTCATGTGGAATTCCTACACGGTTTACCCTAAACTGTGAGCCAATATTATTTTCCCAAAAAGATGGGTTATTGGCTCTAATCATTCCTATGACAACCCAGATTATTTTTTTCAATCCCCATAGGAATACATATTAGGTCTAATGTAATGATTCTAATATAAAATTAAATGATCCATACTTGAGTGAAAAAATTGGTACATACTATATGGTACCTATATCTCCTTCCAAATCAGTGGGTAAAGATTTATATCTCATGTTATAAACATGGATGGAATGTGAAATGTTCTCAATTCAGTAATATTGGGCTAGAATGAGGAGTGAACTTGGTCTAGTAATGTACATTGTCTTCTATGATGGTCATGGATATGAGGCTTGACAAATATTAAAATATTCTCTATGATTTTTTCATAGAAAAAAAATTCCAAGTCTTGTGTTATAACTTTTGGGATTACGTTCGTTGATTCTTATAAACATTCATGCTTTATCCCATGGAATGATATTGTGATCTTTCATATTCAGGATAATATTTTCAATTGTTATGTTCTTATGTCTTATTATTATGATATTATTGATATACCCTGTGTTTACCCTTAAATGTAATATGAGCTAAACCTTTCATATGATTCTTTTCCCCAGGAAATGAATAAGGTTATTATGAATTATACGTTAAGAAGGGGTGTTTTTTTGATGAAATTAGGGGGATTCAATGAGGATGTCTTATGAATGATCTATTTATGTTTCCTAGATTATAAAGAAACTATCCATATACTTTTCAATCAAGGAATTGTTATATTTTTTATTGAATATTTTTTTATCATTGAATTAATATAAATATATTCAATGTATTTATTTCTATAGTTGATATCATAGTAAAAGTATAGTTATATTTTGGAAGCTAGGAAGTAAAAACCTTCATATGCACCCAAATGATATGTTGAAGTATAGGTAAAAATTGTACTGTTTTATAAATGATCATGAATAACCTAGGATAAAACATAAAGTGTCCCAAATTGAAATTTATTCTTGATTATACTGACATTTAATTATGATTATTGTTTCTCATACTATACTTTTGGGTTTTAGTCAATGGCTGGAACCTAAAGGAACCATGTAAATGTAGAATATGAAGGGAAATAAAATTATTATCCTCCTCGGAAACCACATGTTATGGGATCTATAATAATAAAATAATCTTGTTATTATAACACAAATTTATCAACCTATGAACCATACAAGACATCCAAACGATCAAATGATGTAACATCATTCTGTTGAGTCTATCATGAGGTTTTTTCCACATTCATTCAGTGGGTCTTCTCTCCAATTAATGGATGAAAATTTGATTATTACCACTAAAAAGTTATTTTCAATTCTCCAACGTTCATAAGATGATAAAGAAATCATAAAAGTCTATCATTTAAAAGGTCATGCTTATCAATGGTGCATCCTTATCAAGAATACAAGGCCAAGAGATGAAATTGAATCAATGGAATGGGATGAGTTCAAGAACATTCTTTTCATTAAGTAAATTTCTCATATACATTGATCAAATATGGAGTATGAATTCCTTGACCTTATGAAAAATGACTATATATACATTTTTACCTGTAAAGAAAATTTTACAATAATTGAAAGGTATGCTTCTGGAATTATTATCCAACTTGAGAGTAAAATTGATCAATTAATTAGTGGCTTAAAACCAAGTCTTTTAAAATAATTTTTCAAAAGGTAATTCAATATGTATGAAGAAATCATTTGAAGTGATATCAAGATTTAGATGGATGTTGGAGTAAAAAAATAGTCATATTAGATTCATAAGAAGAGAAAAATGTAACTCAAGGGTAAATTTGAGGAACCCACAAAAAATAAGATAGTTTTACCTTATGCTCAATGAGTGGAAGGAAACATGGAGTAAATTGACCTAAATGGACTATTAAATGATCTTATCATAGAAAATAAGTTAATATTGTAGTTGATTGCGAATGCAATGGAAAAAAACATGTCTAATATTTCCAAAATATAAAAGGATACACAGAGTGAACCTATTATATATCAATGTCAAAAGTTAACTGAAATCGATAATTACAAAAATAAATGATGTAATCTAGTGGTTCATGATGATGATTAATCTCAGCTAACTTTTAAGGCCAATGAAAAAGTCTAGTCACATGAGATAACTATCAACGATGTGGAGTATGATAAGGATGTTGAGAAGGGTTCGCATACCATAAACTATAATGTAGAAAATACTTTATTTGATACTGGATCCACCAAATCCTTTATTATTAATGAATTTCCATAGGGTTTTGTAGTTTTACCTCAAAAATAAAATGTTGAGTTATTTGTGAAAAACCACAATGGACTAATGGTTTCATCAATATTTTCTAATTATTTCCCCATTGAATTATGTTGGAAACTACTTACTATAAATCTTGTGATCCATCCTATAGTGCAATATAATGTAAATCTTTCCTTTGACTGGATTTCTATATATGGAGCTCATATCAATTTCCCAGGATGTGAAGTCACATTTTATATTATTGATCAGTCAATGATCATCAATTGATGCAAGGATATGTATGCCATTCCAATGAAAATTTCATATATCTTATGGGTCTTGATCCATATGAATGATGTCTATCTATCTGAAATGATTGGGTAGAAACTCTCAATTAATTATACACCAATTGTACTAGAGTTGACGATGTATTTATAGATGAATTACCAGGTCTTCCAACAAAATGTGAAGTTTATTTTTTAATATAACTCATACTAGGTGATATTTTTAATTTAGATACACCTTATTGATTGTCCTCAATTGAGTAGCCATAATTGAAGGAAAAGATCCAAGATAATATTGACTTGGAATTCATACGCCCTAGTGTGTCACCTTGGGGAGAACCTATTCAAATTTTTAAGAAGAATAATGGATCAATGAGACTCTACATTTATTATCCAGAAATTAACATGATTACTATCAAAAAAAATACTCGCTTCCATTATTTGATGTCCTATTTGACCAACTAAGCATATCTCAATGAGTTTACAAGATTTATAATCATTTGGGATATCATCAATTAAGGGTCAAGAAAGTGGATATATCAAACATGAAATTACATATAAGGTATGGACACTATGAATTTACAATGTTCCCTATTGGTCTAATTAATTCCCCAACTATATTAACAGATATAATGAACATATTCTTTAGAGATAGTCTTGATCATTTTGTGGTAGCCTTTATTGAAAACATTATTCTCTATTTAGAGACCAAGGAAGAACATGATGAAACCTTGGGAATTTTATTAAAGATAACGAGAAAGGAGAATATTGTTTAAATATTTACCATGTCATAATTTTGTAATAAAGAAATATCATTTATGGTTCACATAATCACAAAATGGTGATATTTTCTGATATAGAAAGAAACAATTTATTGAATGTCGGATAAGAACAAAAATGGAAATGTAAAATCGATTTTTTTGGTTTCTCGGGATATTATCCACATTTTGTGAATGATTTTCCATCATTATCTAATTCAATCACCCAGTTGACTTGGAAATGAGTTATCTTCAAGTGGATGAAGGAATGTTATTGAATTTCAATGAGATTAAAATAAGGTTAGCCAGTACACATGTGCTCAAACATCCTTGTAGTGTATTATGGTTTGTTATGTACAGTACATCATCCTAAATGGTTTTGGGATTTGTTCTCATGAAAAATGAGGTGGTGATAGATTATGCCCCCTGACAATTAAAATTCCATGAGAAATATTATCCTACTCATAATTTGAAGTTAGTTGCAGTAATCTTTTTATTAAATATATGGAGACATTATCTTAATGGTGAATGGTGTTTTATTTCTACTAATTAGTGAATTTTAATGTATATTTTTTTTTAAAAAAGTAGTTGAATATGGACCATAGAAGAAGGTTGAAGAAGATTAATGATTATGACTTCTAAATACATTACCATCCTGGGGAAGAGAACAAGGTAGAAGATTATTTGAGTCATAAGAACCATGCATGCCTATACATTATTAGGATCATAAAAGATCTAATAAATACAGGTTTTCAAATGATTGATCTTAATATTTTAAGTGTCTGTAAGAAAATTTTAAATATATCAATTTAATGTTCAACCATTTATACAAGTGAAGACTAATGAGGCACATAATGAGGATATAGTGCTACAATAGAAGGTGAGAAATGTTCATGAATTCACCCTTGATTGTGATAGAATAATAAGTATAAGGATTTGGGTTTCTATTCCTCCAACAATAGAATTAATGAGGGATTAATTGAATGAGGCTCATAGTTCTTCATTTTCTATTCAAACCAGAATCACAATGATGAAAATTTTACTAAAAGAGTATTTATGGTGGGATAAAATGAAAAGGGGTGTTGTTGAATATGTCGATCAATGCTTGATTTTATAGCATGTAAAGGTTGAGAGAAATATGTCTATGTGGATGTTACCACCATTAAGCATACTATAATAAAATTGGGAAAACATCACTATAGACATTGTATTTAGACATCCCAAAACATATAAATGTCATAATTCAATATGGGTTGTAGTTGAATGCCAAATGAATTAGGCACACAAAATTTATATTATAGAGGATTTCACTATTGATTAATTTTCTAGGATATATGTATTGTAACGGGTAATATTTCCTGGAGTACTAATTTAAATTTTATCTGATCAGGATACATGTTTTGGCTCTTTCTTTTGACTATGTTTTATGTATGATCTAGATACAGAGTTACGTTTTAGCACTTCTTATCATCCTAAGATAGAAGGTCAGTCTGAGAGGGTATTTCAAACTCTTGAAGACATATTGCGGCCATGCTCTATGGATTTCAATATTTTTTGAGATCAACACCTTACTTTGGTGGAATTTTATTACAAAAATATTTTTCACACTAGTATTTCGAAGGCCAATTATGAAGCCCTCTATGGAAGGACTTGATAAAATACAACTTCCTAGGAATATATTTTGGAATGAAAGCAATTAAGACATGATATTGGTGACAAAATGGATGAAAATGAATATATATTCAACAAAACATATAATAACCTCATCATCGAAAAACATTATGCTCAAAAACAGATAAAAAGACCTAGAGTTTGAAGTGTGTGACATACAGTTTCTACAAATATCTCTCTGGTAGGGAGTAATGATATTTGGAATGAAGGGGATGTTGATCACATGGTATATTGGTCCTTTTAAAATTCTGGAACATGTTGGGATGGTATCTTACTGACTATCACATCTATCGAACCTATCTCATATTAATGATCTGTCCTATGATACTATTCTAAGAAATTACATACACTATCCTTTACATGTACAAAACCTGAATTTCTTACAACTACAGTAATATGTTTCTTAAGATGAACAAGTGACAGAGAATTGGAATCATTGGGAAAAATTTATGCGAAACAAGACCACTCACTCGGTTAATGTAATGTGGAAGAACAACTATTTTTTGGAAGCAATGTGGGTGATTGAGAAAATTATTTGGGAGAGATATTATCTTCTCTTTTTATCCATGTGATGACTTTTAAGGGAGAAATTCAGTTTAAGGGGGTATAATGTAACACCCTAAGGATTTTATGAAATATTTTCTCTAAATAATATTAATTCTTCAATAGATTTCATTGAAAACATGCATGAGTTCCAAAGAACCATGATATAACCTTAGTATAAAAAACCCATTTTACCATTGTTGTTAGGTTAGTGGGAAAAACATTACATAACTTAATTAAATCTATTGTGAAGTTATTCGCTAAAAATTATTTATGAAAAATATAAATTAATTATATATTTTTATTTTTGTATTAATAAATTTATTGAATCACTATTAGTAAATGTAATTAATGAAATATATATTTTATATACTTCATTTTTTTTTGAATTCATCCAACAGATATTAGTCTCATAGGTTATGAATAAATCCTATTTAATGTATAAAAAATATATTTTTCAAAATGGGGATCCTATGTTGTTCAATGGAGAACCCTTTTTAAATTAATATTTTGACACATTAATACTTTTTATCATAAAACATAATAAATTTCACTGTATGGGTGATACAAATATTTTCTTATGATGAATTTTTAATACATTTCCATTTTACATTCAAATTTTTATGAATAAAAGAAAATACAATAAATTTTAAATGAAAATGACTTTTTCATAAAATAATTATTATGGTGATATTATAATATTTAATGGTTTTAAATTATACATATAATAATTTTCTTAATTCAATATAATGTATTTCATTAGCAATAATTTTACATTGAATTCATATATAAATACATTTCCATCTATTGCAATGTGTTAACTTCTAAAACATGTTCTTTCTTCTTGAGAATGATATTAATTTTAAATTAATTACTGAAACTTTTATGTTTACAATTTTGAAAAATGGATTCAACATTTGGACTCAGTTGGTCCAAATTATGTAAATAGTATATATTTTTTGAATTATGAATTCGAATTTTGATATTTTTAATTAATATGGTAAAAGCAAAATACTATTATTAAGGGTATGAATATTATTATAAATATATATATTAACACCTTTCTTAATATAATTGGATACGTTTTTTTTACTAAAATCACCCCTGGGTCTAAATAGTGTCCTTTGGAATCCACATGGATGATATTAAAACATTTAATTTATTTTATTTAATGAAATGTTAAATATGTCTCTCTCAAATTTTAGTAACTAAATAATTTTTAATATAAGGTTATTAATAAGACAAATTCGATTATAATTACAAATTTTAAATCTATCATTTTTTAACCATGTAAATTATTTTTTTTAGTAAATAAATAACAACCATAAAGACTTATAATTTGACGATGTAAAAATTAATTAATTGATGAGAAATTAATTAAATAAAATTTTATTTAAAACACTAATAACTATCAAAATACACAAACACATGACCAAACCATATTGGTAAAGCATATATTGACCATAAACATCAAAGGATCTAGTAAGTGACCATTTGTAACTTTATAGAAGATATTTGGACACTTATATTCTTTTTTTAAATGATTTTATTGTTTTTACCTTCATAACTTAATAAGTAAAACATTTTAAATGATAGATTTATAGAATATAAATTTGAAGAAAAACACTCTACATAAATCATGTAGATTTATATTTATAATTTAATTTAATTTACTTTTTTTTATTTTTCAAATAAGTATATTAAGTAATTAAAAAAATTTGTTGTACTAATTATTTTATTAATAGTGATAAAAATAAATATTTTTACAAATATTAAAATTAATATTATTTCTGGAAACATAATATTTCTAATGAATATTTTAGTTTACCTTGTGCTAATTTGAATATAACAAAATCGTTTTTTCTATTTATTCTTGATATATTAATATATTTAAATATTAATGAATTAAATAGTTCAAAATTGACACAACTGTTTGTTTATCAAAATAATTTATTATTGAATTATATAGAAATCCATAATCATTTAATAAAAATATATAATGACTATTATGTGGTCTAAAATATTATATGGTATTTATTTATGGTCTCATTTACTTAAAATAAGTAAATATTACAACCTTTTTATGTTGGATTATTTTGGTACCCGACTTAAACATTATATAGAATAAATATGAGTTAATTTAAAATTATATGGTTTAAATTTATAGATAAATATGTCTAAAATATATGGGATTATTATATGAATACCCTATCTCAAATAATCATCTATATCTCAAAAATATTATGGTTTTTTATGGTTTTTTATTTTATTATAAATAAATATTTTTGGAGATCCCAAAAATGTCCCACACCTCAATTATGAAAGGGAACCTCTACGCTCACCTATTCACTTCACATTGATCCTTAAAGCTCAACCATACCCTACCATATACCATTATAAAAATAATTAATCACATTCTTTTTTGTTTTAGTCTTCATCAAAGAAAAATTGAAGTCCTCTAAGAGGGGATTTATAGGAAGCACATTGAGGAAGAGGGAACCACCTCTACCAATTCGTTCAAAATTATATCTTCTTCTACTTCTTCTTCACTATTTGTTTCATCATAAAGTAATAAAAATGATGTCTATTATATACTGAAATTTTATTTTGATTAATGGAAAATAATATTCCTCTTTATATTAATTCTAGGATAAATGATATCACCACACATTTTTATGTACGACATACCATCTCCACATCGTGGTGTAAGGTTTTTTTCGCCCCCAACATTCTTGGATGGGTATAATGATGGAAATAACAACCATATATGTTTATTATAACTTGATATTGATTCTGAAATACTGTTAACCATTCACATAAATACTATTAAACAATTATGGTAATGATATCATCACGTCGACATACATACGACCAACCGTCTCCACAATATGATGTGATTCATTCTCCACATCTTTCTTTAAGAATGATTATATAAATGTATAGAATTAATAACTAATATATATATATATATATATATATAATTTTGATAAAATTTTGGAATGATAGAATTAGGACATATGAAGTAAAATTGGAACTTATTCGACAAAACATGAATAAGAAAATAAAGTATTTACTATCTGAATAATAACTAATAATGACAAGTTATTAACAAATAAGTAATAATATTTTCATAAATCATTATTCAAAATGAAATTAATTCTAAAATAAATCAATGAAATTATTTAAATCATTATACAATAGTTTTAGACACATAAAAAAGGAAATTGTGTCTAAAAGGAAATGGATAATTTCATTATCTCTTTATTATTTTAGATTTCTTATATATAAGTATTTACTAGAGTATATTTATCATCTACATAAATGATTCCAAAATATGTAATATTATTTATATTCTTCTACAATTTTTATTTTCAATTATACAAATTGGTGAATTTTTATTAAACGTTACTAAGTGAATCATTTTTCATTTTTCTATATAAGGTACTTTATGATTTTCTCGAAACATTTACCAGGAGAAAAACTGTGTAACATATATGGAAGAAAAGAATTTTTTTATAGAACATTATATTTCAATGAAATTTTCCCAAAATGATTTTTTATTATCAAATTAATTGGTTCTTATTAAAATTGTGCATCATTTTGAAGAAATAAATCATTTTAGAAGAAGAAATGACATTTTTATCAGGAATTAATTTCATGTGTTATATCAATATTATTTTCTACCTAAGATGGAATTATTTAATATGGTTTTGTTTCAAGTATAATATTATTATTTTTCCTATAATTTTATTTTATTATGATGGAATGATATTTATAAAATCCATTTGTTTTTCATGGATTATGTTATGGTGGAATAATGTTCAAAGAAACCCAATATATTCCTTGGTTTATGATGAATGAAGTATATTATTAAAGAACACATAATAATGATTTATTTATCAAATGGGTGGGAACTATATCTCCCTTTAATTCATTAGGTAATGATTTATATATAATGAAGTATACATGGCGGGAATGAGAAATGATATTGGTTCAGTAATGTTGGGCTAGAATGGGGATTGAAATCGGTTCAGTAAAGGACTTTGTCCTCTATGATGATCTCTGAAATGAGCCTTGACCAATAAGAAATGTCTTTCTATGTGTATGTGTATGCCACAAAACTTCATGTCTTCTGTTATAATTTTTGGTTTTATGTTAACCGATTATTATGAATAATCATGATTTATCCCAATGCATGATATCCTGATATTTCACATACCAGAAAAGACATTCAAATTTTAGTTTTGTTTATATTATGATTATGATATGATTTTTATCTCCCATTTTTTACCTGTATACAACATCTAATCTCACCATTTCATATGCTTCTTTTCCATTGGTCATGAAGATGTGTAGTAAGTATGATAAATCAAAAATTGGTCTTGTTATGAGAAAATAAGTCAATGACAATGAAAATGTCTTATAAATTTTTTTTTATGTTTCCTAATTTCCAATGAAACTATTCCATGTTAGCTTTTTTGTGGATTTTTTAAATTTTTTAATGAATATTATTCAGCTTTCTAGTAATATAAATGTATGTAATGTTTAGGGAATTATATAATTATTTCAAAAAATGTTTAAAATAATATTAATTGGATGTTGATTTAAATGTAGTTGGTGCTAGCCTACTAAGTTGTACTCACACAACACTCAGTTTTCCTAATCAATACCTGAATCTACATCATGTCTGGAGGAAAGGATAAGGTCAATAAAACTATGATAGGTTAATGAGTTGGGATATAACTTGGATAAGTTAACCATACTTGTTGTTGATACCCAAAATGGGGATTTTTCACTTTGTTTATTTTGGGTTTTATTTTTTAAACATGGCACTTTTTCAGAATGGAAAATGTCCAAATTTAGTGTTGGATACAATTTTTTTTTGATTCACCATGTATTACTATCCTATTTTTGTTATGGGAATATAGTTATTTTTTGGTGTTTACTATTGGTTATTTATTGGGTATTTCCACTATTGTTAAACTATGATTAATAGGGTATAGTGTCTCAATGTTTTATATATTATACCATCGGTATTGGTCTGTAGCCTCCAGAATACGGGAGGTGCACATGAGTTTATATAACCCACCAGGTAGAGGCATGGGTATCTGACCACATGGTCAGGATGTTACAATGTTTTATCAATGAATTTTTCCATTCCTCTTCTTTTGAATTACTTATTTTTATGGTATATATGGTATTAGGAGGAATTTGACCTTGGGTAAGAGATCATTAATGGGAGTAGCTAAAATTTTTATTTTGGTAAAAGACAAGTACCCAAGATGGTATTAATGTTCTTTATTTTCCATGATCATATGAATACTATTTCATCTATATTAATTTACTTTTTGTATGATGTAATTATAGTTTCATAGATTATTTGAGATTTGATTCGTGGCCTAGTATTGAATGAGAGTTTAGTATGCATTCATCTATCTTGTCCCTCATGATTTATAATCAAATGCATTATTTTGGGAACACATGAGAAAAACTGTTTTTGTGTAAGTCATTGGATTTGAGATGTTCTTATTTTATAATACAATTGAAATCAAAAGGTTCATAAAGTGTGCTCAAAAATTTTAAATGATGAAAAATGTGGAAAATGGGTTTCTATTGAGATACTGCGCTATGGATAATATTTTTAAACATTCATAACCTTAGAAGAAATTGATGATTGATAAGGGTAGTGATAGTGCCTTGGTTTTGACGATATTATTGGAAGGAATGATAGATTGGTGTGGATTTCTGTAAATTTAAATTGTTTAATGTGTAAATTTTGTGATATATGTCATAACACATGTGTTTCTGATTTTGATTAATTAATATTTTGATGATAGTGGTTGAGAGGGTGATAGGAGGGCATAGTTGGATATGATCCTCAGTGGTGGATCCAGAGCCTCTAATTGTGTCGGGTGATGAAGTCATAGGGTAGTTCCATGAAACAATTTTTTTCTTTGATTGTTTATAGAATGATACCTAAGGAAGGATGTGAAGAGTATGTTAGACAATATATAAGAGTTTTTGTTGCAACACCCTCTAACATTTACAAGATACAGGGGACCTAAGGAAGCTGAGTTCAAGATTGAGTATATCCAAACAATACATTTCCACTTCAAGACTCCTATTTACAAGATATTCAAATTTGTTTTATACATGATACATGGTAACGAAATGTACTGGTTAGACATCATGGACTAGGATGGATAACATGAGAATTTGATGTGGATGGACATTCTAGGGAAGTTATTGAGGAACATTTACATTGGGTAGCTCTAGAATGTTAGTAAATCTAAATTCATGAGGATGAATTGGGGTACAATATGCATGATTAACTACATTGGGTGCTTTACAATTTCGTATTAGTTCAATACAATGATTATAGGGGAAGATAATACATCAACGAAATAGTTTCAGGGTGAGATTAAATGAGAAATTATGTCCAAGGTGGATATAATTTGGATGAAATTGTTTTAGGATGTTTTAAATCATGATTTAATTTTTTAGGTGGACCTAATAAAGGCTTCTAGTGTAGGATATGTAGTTTTTGATAGATGATTGAAAGGTATGAAATAGACAATAAAGAAACATCATTATGAGAATGCTGACCAGAAAAGTGGAAATAAATATTTATTGGGAAGGAATAGTTATGTGAGATCATAATAAAGTTATCAAACCCTTTTTTTGGTAAGTTGGTTCACATTCATTGAGCCCTCCCCCGACCACCAGTATATTGTCGAGACTACAGAATGTTAGACATGTACAATTCTTTTGTAGGAACCCATGAAATATGTGTAGTAATGGAATTCCTAGATAGAACCATAGTACTAGATGAGGATATATGTCTCCATAAAACTCAAGGAGTTATAGTTCTAGTAACTATAGTGATCGAGGTAGTGAGTACAGTACATTTGGGAAAGAGTTCCCATATTAGTAGAGTGGTGCTGCTCAAGGGACTCAAAATGCATCACATGGATGAAGGTAATTACAACATAATAATGTTCAGCTAATAACAGCAGGTATTGAGGAATGATCATGGTTAGTAATAGGTACTATTCTATTGGCTTCTATTCTTGATAGTTTCTTATATGATACTCTTTCCTCTCATTTTATTATATCTTGAAAAAATGTGAATGGTTTGAGTCTGGAGGTAGAGTATGAGAGTGGGGTTATGACGATTGATACCCCTTTATGAATATTGTAGAAAGAAATATATTAATTCAAGGGGTGTTCTCATGTGGTTCGGGAGTAGCATTTCTTATGGGATAAACATATACCTGATATATTAAGATTCAACTTTATTTTTATGTATGGACTTGTTAATAAAAAAAAATTCCCAATTTATAGTTTTACCATATAAGAGTGACATGTATGTCTCCGAAGAGTTAGAATTATGTTCATTATGGATAGTCAAATATCAGGGAAATCCCTATAGGGATGATTATTAAGAAACTAGGGTAGTTCCCCGTAAAATTTTATAGAATGTTTCTTTATGTTCAGGGTGAAAATTTTGATTTATTTCTAGCCATTGTGGATGGGATCCAAGAAATATCACTGTGGGATTCCCAATTCTTCCACCTAAAAGATATGTTGAATTTACCCTTTAAATCATGATAGTGGATGATATATTTTATATTCTACCATAAAAAATGGATCCAATAGTCCTTCATGTGTTTAAGACAACACCAGATGTTTTGATAGATATAGGGTTTATCCGTTCGAGTATGTTGGTTTGGGATGTTTCACTCCTATTTGTAATTTAGGATGACAACACCATGAGATTATGTGTTTATTACCATATATTGATCCATTTTTTTAGTGAATAAGTAGCATCAGTTTCCTTGTATCAAAGATATTTTTTACCATTTGAGAGGATATTATGCTTTCTATAAGATTGAATTGAGATCCAAGTTTCATCACCCGAGTGACCAACCTTTTATAACACCTCAAACTAATTTTTAGGCATGTATGCCCTATATGAGTTCATCATGATGCAGTTTGGGTGGAAGATTAATCATGTGGTGTTTATGGTAATGCGTAACTAAATCGACCACCCATAGATGGATCAGTTGGTGGTATTGTTTATGGATGGAATCATAGTGTACTCCATGACTCATGATGGTCATGCCCAAAATAATTCCATCTTGTTGAGTACACTAAGATAATATTAGCAATAAGAAATGATATCAATGTTCCAATTTTGGTTTTTTTAGATAAATTTCATTTGTCACATCATCTCAAAGTTATGTGTGTCAGTTGACCCAGAGAAGGTTCAAGAATAATATTCATAGGATCATCCCAATAACATTTTTTATATCTATAGTTTTCTAGGGATAATTGTATACTATTTGATGTTCGTCCTATAATTTGTCTTATTATAATAACCAATTTTGGTTGTGACTAGGAAGGGGATAATGTTTTAATTTTCTTGATATTTTGATAATTCCATTAAGGAGTAGATAAAGTTCTATAAAAATAACTAATATTTATCAAACCTGAACTAGATTACAAATATATTGGGTTTTTTATTCTTCTGGCCTGCAAAATGGAGAAATATGGATGTATGTAGATCAATAGGTGTCAAATGTCTCTTGATATTTGTGTTAACATGAATGGAAGTTTCATACATGATAACTCAATCTATTTGTAGTTGTTTCTGCCTTGATGTGTTGGGAGTTTTATTAGTGGAGTGAGATGTTCATTTTCTACATTGATCACAAAATCCTAAAGTATTTAATATCCCATTGATATTTAAATCCTTAAATGTGTATATGAGTTAATTATATCCATCCATTTGTTTGTGAGCTTGAATATATAATAGGAAATGGAAACAATGTATTTAATACATTGAGCTGAAAATAACATACTCAGGTAGTTCATGAGTCTAACTATGAGTGGATTGTTCTGATCTTACATGGTACGATTCATGCTATGCTTAGTGAGGTTCTGGATAAGATGAATATCATAACAGTTTCAGTGGGTTATACACTTTTGATATAGATTACGCAGAGGTATTATGAGGACCTAGAGTGTTAGGCCTTGAGGGAAAGCCCTGTGGTGGGGAATCTCCTTTCTATTAGACAATAAAGGAGGTTGAAATCAGATTTGTTTAGGGCTATGTTGTTATACCATCATGTAAGTGAGAGGAGATGATTATTGAGTTTTATGGATCAAATAAGTACTAGATCAAGGTTAAAACAAAATGTACCATGACCATCATCGATAGTATTGATGTTCGTGCAGGAAAAAGTATATTGTAGTGTTTGTGACGTGACGCTACACATGTCAAAAGGGGAAGGTTTAGCATAATGACATGGTGGTTTACTATATTTTGTGACCAATCTAGAATAGAATTAGTATAATGTTACCATATAATTTGTGTTGGTTTTTCGGAGGAAGCCTCAGATGAATGACGATATTTTGATAGTTGTGGACTATTTCAAATTGGTATCACATTTCCAGTCTATATAAAAGCATTTTCCTATGGATCAGTTGGAACACATTTATGTTTATGACATATCCCTTATTCATGGGGTTGCAAAGAGTATATATATTGATATTTACTCAGGTTTAACATTTCACTAGTGGAATGTATTATAGAAGGGGAATGGTACATAGTTATTTATTAAAAATTTATTTTTAACAACATAAAAATGGGGAGTCAGAACATTATATTATGGTTTTAGAAGAGATGTTATGACTGTGAATTCTTGAGTTTTGCGTGTATTGGGAGTAGAACTTTGTGGATAGTGAGTTATCATATAATAATAGTAATATGAAATCTATATAGAGGGAACCATATGATGTAAATTATAGTAGGCTTTTCATATCACCTATATAATGGATGAAGGAAGGACAATAAGAGTTATTGGGACTAAGTAATATGAAGGAGACATCCGAGAGGGTTTATATGATTAATAAGAATAGAAAAGTAAATTATAGAAGACATAATTCAAATGACGATAAACATCAACGATCACTTGAATTTATAGTTAGTGATAGGGTGATCCTTCGAGTGTTTTCATGATTTCATCACCATATAATTAAGAGGGAGGGAATGATTGTGACTAGGTGTGACATACCGACCCGGGTGCCAATAAAAAATTCCTTGAGTCGGTTTTCCACATGCCCTCAAGCAGGGATCCCCTTATGTAAGAGGGTTCAGACTATAACAGAGGGTCTTAAAAGTCTGTCAGGGGGAGAATATACATTCTTTTATAAGAATTGATACACCAATGGAAGAAAACAACAGTATCCAAGTGCGAGAAAATAAAAATTACCAAAATAATATCATTTCATATGAGACTCAAATAAGAAAATTGAATACTTAACTGGAAGAAAAATCATGCTATGACAATCCAACTGTCATGTGTCTATAATGAATCTAAAATTAAATACGCAAAGACTCCCAAGAAGGTCCAGAACGACATCTTGTTCCATCCCCTAGGCTCAAATCCCAATTATCAATATATCCCAAGACCTTTCCCTTATCATATCCTGAAAAAAAATCCTCATGTGCTGATCAGGAAGCCCGAATATGGTGTGAGTACAAGTCATTAGGCCACCACCAACATTGTCTAAAATGAGACCAATAATTAGATAGCACATCCAGTTCAATTTTTCTAAAAATACAATTCCTAATAAAATAGTAATCACATTGTCATTGGATCATTTATAGTCACATTAGGCAAAGTTTCAATCCATGTTTCCAATTTGAATAATCATTCATTATTATTACTCATTCAGTGTAGGTCTTCATGCCTAGAAACCAAAATCTATTAATGTGTATGTTTCCATGCCTTTCACTATATATCTCATTCGGTGTATGTCATCATGAACATCACCCTAAATCTCTTTCATTTTAGGTCGTCATGCCTAGAAACCCATATTTATACCTTGGATAACTTTTAGGGTGGAATGCTATGTCCAAGTACGAAATTCAAATCGATCTAGGACTCCATTAATCGAACCACAAAAAATACATCCATTTAATCATCATTTAATTAACAAGAATTAGCCACATAATTCCATTTATAATTCAAGGAATAGTTAAACAATTCAAAGGCCATTAGATAACTCAAAAAGTAACTAAGCACAAAACACATTAATTAAATCATTAATTAATTAATCAATAAACAAAATTATCATTCAATAATTAATTATTCACAATTTAGTTTCCATATAAAGTCTCAAAATTTCATAATTAATACTAATACTTTATTATATTTAATCCACATCATGGAACATAATTATTTCTAACAATTAATTATCTTACATATCCAAAGGTTATTTCATTATTAATTTCAGCCAATTAATTATCATAACACAATCAATTCAATATATCAATTAAAATAACTCATCGTATAACAAATATAAAAAAATCTATTTGGGAAACCACCCTTCGTTAGTCCCTTGATTGAATTATCAATTAATCACCAAGGAAAATCACAAGTCAATACACATTCATAATTACTCCAATATTGGAAATCAATTGTCATGGAAAGCTATAATTTTCATGAAGTCACATTCACAGACCAATTCCACCACTATGGGAGTTCAATTTATACAACCAAAATTGGTTTATTGATGGAATTTAGCCCAACAGTTATCCATAAAATCCAAGCTTCACAACGTCATCAATCACGCTTCAGATCTAAATCCCTAAACCAAATATAAAATTAAAGGAATCGTGATCATTAAAATCATGATCTTGATCTGCAATCCTAGATCTAGATCTCAACTGATAAGTTCAGATTCATCTAAATGGTTGATATTTTCGATGAAAATATCATGTAATGATAGATTAATGAACTAGAGAAGAAATGAGAGAAATTCACTTACCAACATGTTAGAAGATATTCAATCTGGGCTTTTGATCGTGAACAAAGGTGTTCGGATCACATGGGAATCCCTCCTGAAATCTCTACAAACACCATATATTTGTCAAGACTTATACAAGGTTGAAATATGGGAGTTTCAGGGGGGTGTAGTGCTTATAAAAAAGGGTATTGGGATATTAATTTTTTTCACATGATTTCTTTGGAAGAGGCACACAGTTAGGGAATACCGTGCACAAACAATGATGACCTCTCTGACTAGTTTTGAACTGAATACACTGTTTGGTTGCATGGTTTTTCAAACTATGCGCTAAATATACAAAGCCAATTATCTATTAGTTTTCCTTGAATATCACCCAAACGCTCCCAAAGACACTACAACCAACCAAATGTACTTAAAGGATTCAAAATGTACCTGAAAGCATGCCCAAGAAGACCCCAAAAAAGGTCGGGATCTTACAATCTGCCCACCTTATAACAGATCATCATCGATCACCACACCCAAACATCTTTTTGATTACATGAAAATAATTTTGGGAAATTGATCCCTGTTGTCTTCCTTTTGTCCTCAAATTTCCCCTTGAACACTTCCATGTTTCCATAACACATGAACTAATGGCATAGTATTTCCCTGTAGAAATTTCTCACTACAGCCTAGTTCAAGTATTAGATTCTCCTCAAAGGACACATCAATCTAAAGATAATCCTCATACACATAAATCACATGAGAAGGGTTAGGGTGATACCAAAGTAGTTGTGCCTAATTGAAAACATCATTCATAGTTCTGATTTTATATGGAAGGGGTAATCGGTAATCAACTAGTCCAATTATCTCCACCAACTCAAAAGGTACTATAAACCTAGGCGCCAACATACCCTACCTCTATATCCTATGGTGACCCAATATAAATGAAACCTTAAGAAATAAAATATCACCCTATAAAAACTCTTGGGGATATTTCCATCTATTGGCATATGACTTCTTCCTACTCAAATCTCTAGCCATATGTTTGCGAATAAACAGCATGAGCTTCGACGTCTCCTAAATGAGACTTTCTCCCAACAGCTCTGACTCACTGTTCTCTAACCAACATAGAAATGATCTACAAGGACTACCATAAAGTGCCTCATATGGTTCCATCTTTATTGTTTTATGATAAATTTTGTAGTAGATGAATGACACTTAATCCAAATGTTTCTCCCATGGACCACCGAAGACAAGTAAACATGCCCGAATCATATCCTATAACATATGTATTGTATGCTTGGATTTCCCATCTCGCTATGGGTGGAAGGAATGCTTAACAAAAACTATGTACCATTCTCCTTTTCTAAACCCATCCAAAATCATGATGCAAATGGTTACTCAAAATATGAAATTACAGTTTTCCTCCCATACAAATGAACAATCTCTCATTCATACAATTCTACAAATTGATCTACTGTAAATGATTTTTTTAGGAATGAAATGTGATATGTTCATTAGTCAATCCACAATGGCCCAAATATCATTATTATTAGTAAGTATATTTGGATGTCCTACCTCAAAATCCTTAGTCACATTGTCCAACTTCTATTCTGAAATAGGCAATGGCTTCAATAGTCCTCTAGGTCATTGATTTTTTGCATTCACGTGCTGATAGTTGAAACATCTTGTCATGATCCCTACTATATCCTTTTTAATTCACAGAAAAAATTGGCATTCTATATCATGGTACATTTTTTCACCCTAGGATGTACCGCCCATTTTATGTCACAAAATTAATAAATGAGTTCCACTCGCATACTCATAGGCAAAAAACCAAATTTTTCACATAGATGAGATCACCCTCAACTATTATCCACTATGATGGTGTCTCCCCACTTTGAAGGCTTTACCTTAAGGATAAACACACTATGTCCTCATACTTCCGTTCCATGATCCTTCTCAATAGTGTAGACTCCACTCCTACAAAAACTAGATCCATCCTCACCTAACTCTTCAAAACTAGAATAAGAATTTCCACTGACGAAGTCGTCATCTTCTACTCTACACTCGACTCAAATACCAACTGAGTATGAGTTTTTCTTCTCAAGGAATCAACCACATTATTCCCTTTCCCAGGTGTATATGAATGTTCAAAATCAAAAGACTGCATATACTCTGCCCATCTTCGTTGCTGAAGATTCATCTTCTTCTCTGAGATGACAAACATTATGCTTTTTTGATCTATAAAAAATATAAATTATTCACCAAAAATATAGTGTCACCAACACTTAAGTGAATAAATCACTGCTGACGACTCCTGGTCATGAGTAGTGTAATTCTTTTCGTGGGACCTCAGCAATAGAGACCCACAAGAAATGAATCAATCCCCTTCCATCAACAAAGCTCTGAGTCTCATCCCAGATGCATCACAACACACCATGTACTCCCCAGGAAAAATAGGAATGATCAAAATTGGTGTCAATGGCAATCACATCATCAAATACTATAAATCATTCTCTGATGGATTTGTACAATCAAACATTATCCCTTTTATTTTCAAACATTAATGTGGTGCAACCAATTGGGAAATATCATGGATGAATATCATAAAATTTAAATCCAATCCCAAAAAGAATCTAATATCATTAACATTCTTGGAATGATCCCCTGAAGCCACTGTCTTCATCTCTCCAAGGTCCATTTTCACACCTTATTACGAGATGATCTGCCACTGAAAGTGTATTTTTTCACTCTAATACTGACATTTAGGCAATATGGTGTATATCATATTCTCTCT
Source organism: Viscum album (assembly GCA_963277665.1). Lineage (NCBI taxonomy): Eukaryota > Viridiplantae > Streptophyta > Magnoliopsida > Santalales > Viscaceae > Viscum > Viscum album. The sequence goes on along the minus strand of OY728126.1, from coordinate 1,385,432,696 downwards.
ATCCGTGTACATGTGATGATGTAAATATGTAGGGAAAGATCATCATGAGACTTATAGTACACCATGATTTCATCCAAAAACACCACCAAAAACTGATATATGTACAAATGAATGGTCTTGTTCATCAATGACATAAAAATTACTAGAGCAGTTTTCAACCGCAATGTCATAAAAGGAAATTTATAATGGCCAAACCTATTTCTGAAAGTATTTCATCGTATATCAGAAGCTTGAACTCTCATCCAGTGATGCCTCAATTTCATGTTGATATTTGAGAACCCATAACCCCCCTTCAAATCTTCAAATAGATCATCAATACATGGAAGATGATATAGGTTCATCAATATCATTTTATTCAAATTACTCTAATTAAAAAAGTAATGTAATATCCTCTCAGAATTATTTTCAAACAAAATAGGTGGTCCCCAGGGCGACATAATTGGATGGATAACCAGGTTATCCTCCAATTCATCAAACAACATTTTGAGCTCTTGAAGCTCAGTTTGGTCCATTCTTTAAGGTTGAATATATTCTGGCTCAGCCCCTAACATATGATCAATAGTGGATTCCAAATATCACATTGTTGGAAACCCTAAAAATACTTCTAGAAAGAAATCCTAAAATAGTTATACTACTAGTGGAAGGATTCATTTTTACCACTACCATCATCTAGAAAACGTCTAGCAACATAAGCTGTGATATATCGAAGTTACTGAGTAATTTGACCATCTCGGCATGAACAGATTTTCCATTCTCCACGAAGGACGTATTGGCCACCCTTAGAAGATACAAAGGTCACTCTCTTATGGTAACAATCTATATGGGCTCGGTATGTTACGAGCCATTCCATACCCATAATCAAGTTGAATCCCATTATTTCAACAACATAGAAATTCCAAAGAAAAAGATACTCTCTGATATCTAGAGAAAATTATTTGCAGCAATAGATATCCTAAGACCTTGTTCCCAATGATGTATCAATATTCATCAATGCACTAACGGACTCCACCACATAGTTCATTCCATTAATAATATTTTAGAAATAATGGAATTAGATGCACTAGTATCATATAAGGAACTAAATATAGTAGAGGAAACAATAATAGTACCTCTCATTGTTGATGGACCAGCCTCTCTCTCCACAAGTGTAGGCTTCACTACATTTAAATATCTGGCCCCTCTTCCCTATGGCATCATATGAATCCCATAGGTAGAACCAATATACTGATATGGGTTCTCAAACCCTAAATACCCACGTCTACCACCTTTAACTCCTCTGAAAGTATAACTCTAGCTTCCAGACCTGAATGGTGTAGAATACCCCATTCCCACACTCTCATATTTATTATCAACTCCAACAGAACATACTTATCACTGATTTCTATAGAACTTCTGTAGGTTCCCAATCAATCCACAAAACCATCAAACCACTGGTGGTCGAGGGAAATGTGTATTCTAGTGTCCTTTCCAACCGCATTGTTGGAAAAGAACATGAGTAAGATATAGTTCCATTGTTCCTCATAATTGTCCACCTTTTATTCCACTATCATGACTAATGTTCTCATAATGGTGCTTTCTTTTCTTATGAGACACACTACCTGATCTTCTAGTGACAGTTACCTTTACTATACTAGAAACATATTTCATGTTCCCCTCTGAAATGAGATCCTGATTAACCACTATTGACAATTTATTGAGCCTATTGATATTTACATGGGACACAATTTCACCCCTAATTCCATCCTAAAATCATATTTTCGAAGAAGCCTCATCTACCACCAAATCATGAGAAAAATGCTATAAATCTATGAAAAGTCCAACATAATCTATTATGGATGTGTTTCCTTAAGTCAGATGCATAAAATCTAAAGCCTTCTCCTATATCAGCGTCTCTGGATCCAAGTGCTCCAAGAACTCTTCCAAAAATTCCATCCACAACATATTATCAGTTTTTTCAGATTGTACTAGAATATCCCATGACATTTCACGGACCCCCGTAGCATATAAGCATCCAACGTGACCCTCCTCTCAATTAGATTCTCCAAATGGACAAGTATTGTCTCTATGAATTCAATCTTGAATTTGGCTACCTCTGGTCCACCCTATATAGTAAAAGTACGCGGGTGCTGCAGTTGAAACACCACTGTCAACTCATACATGATTTAAAAAACTCTCCCCGTGTCTCTTTCAATGAATTTCATGGAACAGATAATTTTATCTTGGAACTTATCTCTTTTCTCCTTAGCTTGCCCCAATGGTACCTCATGTTCCCTATGTGGAAGATCGTTTCGGGCCATAACCCTTGGTCTCTCCCTTAACAATTATCATGGAGGAATACATCTATAAGTCCAAACACATGTCACAGGTCTCATGATAGAACCTTATAACATTTATATAATGTAATAAATTATCACAACAGGATTCAACCTTTCCTTTCTCCATTTTCCTCACTATATGGAAACACTGAGGACATATCTATACCGTTAACCATCATACTCCTAGGTCTTGGTTAACAAGTGTATATTTATTCTCATGAATTAATCCAACAATTAATTAATCACATCCCCTAAAATTAATATATTAAAAAACTGAATAATTAATCATACTCATATCTACAATCAATGTTCTAAGTACATACCCATTTATTTCTATTTTTCATCATTATTTAAATCTCTCAACATGGAAAAACAATTCATGTCCAAAAACAAACCCATAACTTGTTTTCCTACGTGTTCCTAGAATGAGGCATGTAAAATTAACACTAAATTCCTATAAAGGAACATGAACAGTCATGTATCATGCCATTTTTAAGTCACAATCCAAATTCAAGGAATTTAAAAACAAAAATCACATTACACCACATGTGCACCACCCATGGTGAAATAATATCCAACTGTTACAACAATACCACACTATGAATTCGGATTTTCCCCCATACATAGTTTCGAAACTCCAATGAACAATCAAATTACCATGCCTCAACTATTCCAAGTCATCTGTCTTCTTTTCCTAAAAGAGGAAGACAAAATAAAAAGAAGAAATGGAAAACTCCTATTATACCACTTTGTGACATCTCAACTATGTTGACACTAAACAGTTCACCAAGATAGTGGGCCACATGACCTTAAGAACACCTTCCTATATTCCAGAGGGTTTTGACTAGCATCATGGGTCTGGTAAGTCAGCCATGGGGAGACTATCACCTCATTTATCTGAATCAAACCCCCAATGGATGAAAACACAAATAACAAAGTTAAAAAGAATATAAATAACCATAATAATACCAGGTCATATGATAGTAAAATAAGAAAATACCATACTTAATAGGAAGTTAAACCATTCTATGATTATGAAAGTGTCATGTGTCTACAATTTAAGTATAAGTAAAGACACAATGACTCCCAAGTGGGTCCCAATCAATGTCTGGTTCCCTCTGACATGCTCTAATCCCAAAATTCATCCTTTCCCAGGGCCTTACCCTTATGTTGTCCTGTAACAACAAATTTTACCCGATTTCTCATTGGGTGGCCCAAATATTGTTTTAATGCATCTCGGTATTCCACCACTAACAGTGCCTAAAACGAGTCTAGCCAGAAGACAGTGCATGAAATTATATGATGTATTAAATTCAATTCATAAAAAAAGTTATCACATTGTAATATAATCTTTAATCATCGGATGAGGTTTAGTATCAGTTAATTTTAACTTTTTCACTCATCATTCATTATTATTAATCATGTGGTGTAGATCATCATGCCTAGCATCCCAAATATTAGTAATTTTTGGTCTCTATGATTATAAATCTATATATCATCCAGTGTAGGCCATCAATCCTAGCACACCAAATCTCATTAGGTGTAGATCATCATTCCTAGTACCCCTTATCTCAAGCATGGATAAATTTTGGGGATGAATTGAAAGTCCATGTCCCAACTTCTAATCAGTCTAGAACGCCATGTCTAGCACCCCAAAAATATATCCATTTAATCATTATTTAATTCGTTATAATTATCCACATCATTCGATTATTAATCCAACGATTAGTAATACTTTTAAAAGGACATTATCTAACTCAAAAATTAACTAGGCACATAACCCGTTAATTAATTAATTAATTTATTATTCAATGAACATAATTCTCAATCCATAATAAAAATATACAAATTAATTATCCCTATGAAATCTCAAATTTCAAAATTAATTCTCAAAATTAATTTTCATTAATCAACAACATGGCATATAATTAATTATCATAGTTAATTATCTTATACATCCAAATTTTATTTCATAATTAATTTACCCCAATTCATTATCATAATGTAATTAATTCAATATATCAATTACAATATCTCATCCCATAACCAATCTCTAAAAGCAAATATCTATTTTGGAAACCCCCAATCATTTTTTTGGGATTCAATTATCAATTAATCAGTAATGAAAATAACAAGTCAATACATACTGCTAATTAACCCATTTTAGGAAATAAATTATTATTGGAAGTTATCAATTTTTTAAACTCACATTCTTATATCCAATCCATGAATATGGGAGTTCTATTTAGACCACCTACCTCTATTTATTGATGGAATTTAAGAAAATAAAAATCCCCAAAATCAGAGTGTGGAAATGTCATCAATCAAGATTCAGATCAAAATTCATAATCCAAAATTATAAACAAAGGCCTCAAGAGCTTTGAAATCTAGATCTATATCCAAAATAAAATATATATATTTCTTATAAAATAGGTTTAGATCCATGTAAATTTTGGTTACCACCCATTAAATGATCATGAAAAGATAGAGGAATGAACAAGAGAAGAAATATGACGAAATCCACTTACCAGGATGAGAAAAGATGTTCAATATGGGATTTTGATCTCAAAGAATGGTGTTAGGATAACCTTATAATCCATCCAGAATGCTATAGGAACACTTATAATTTTTCAGTCCTGAGGCAGGGTCAAAGTATTTGAGTCTTGGGTTGTTCATTTGGTTTTAAATTGAATTTTTCGATATTAAATTTGACGCGCTTGGTTTCCAAAGAAGAGGAGAATGGTTAGTGAAAACTATATGAAAAATATGGAAAATACACTATATAATTTTGAAAGGTTGGCATGATTTCTTCACATAGTTTTTCAAAGCGTGCAGACCTCTCTATCCAGTTTTTCATGCTAGCCTTGGTTTGGTAACACAGTTTGTAAAACCATGAGAAAGCCATGCATAAATCCATATCATTTAGTATTCCTTATTGTTCACCCAAATTCAAACCAAGCCTCTATTACCAATAAATGGTACATAAATTCTTCAAAAAGTACCATAAATCGTGCACATGTTGACTACAAAAAAAGGTTATAATCTACACTAGGATTGTTAGACCATTTGAGGTTTTTGATAGAATTAATCTCATGGCATACCAATTAGATATTCTGTATATGTATAGTTCAATTAATTACATTTTTCATGTGTGAATAAATTGGTATTACCACTGACGCTACTCATGTGATTGATGTGGTTGATTTTGAGGTTGTTATCAACATACCCTCTGGGGATCATATGTTATGTGTGTTTGATTTTAGGTAGAATTTTATTCATGGAGAAACCATCAAAATAGTTAATATTTTTGTGGAAATATGGGTGTTTTATAAATCAAACATGGAATAGAGAAGCAGATATGTGAGGTCAATGTCCATAGTTTTTACCTCATAATATGACATATTCTTGGGGGTACAACATGAGGATGATATGTTATAATGTGGGGAGATTGTAATTTCTATACAATTTGTTTTGATGTATACATTTTGTTAAGAGGTATTATTTTTGATTATTTTTTTATTCTTTGTTTGAGGCATGTATTTGGTGCTTTTGGGTGAATGGTGAATGTTTTTGGAGGGGTTTCAGGTAGTACACCATTAGAACATTGTTTGTGGAAACTATGTGCCCTATGCCATCACACCAAGAAACCCAAGAACGATAGGGATTTGTATGTTTAAAATGGTTTTTTGAACCATGTTCCCTCTCAAGAGTAATCATGAACCACCCTTTTAGGAGGATCTGAGTTTAGTGCATGTTTTGGAAAAAATGTGTCCCCATATAGGAAATCGTGCATAACAAAAAATAATCCAAAAAAGATCATTATATGTTTATAGAATCCCCTTATTATATCTCTAAACACCCTATATTGACCCTAAATCATTTATATTGTATTTAAGGGATATTAAATGGACTCCAAGATCTTCCAAACACTATTCTTAGTGAACCATATGATCTATTTGTATAGATCTACACCTCTCCTAGTTACATATATCTTCTTGACTGGTTTCATCCCTATATCCTAGATTTGTCACGTCTTTTTGAGGGATGTTTCCTCTATTGTTGATTTATATATATCTAGGTTTTGATAGATCCATGTCTATTTTATTATGGATTTAATTTTTATATCTAAAATGCGTTCTTCATTGTGAAATTGAATATTATGTTTTAATTTGTGGATCTTTGTTGGAAAGCGTTTTTTAATGATCTTGAGGTTTGTGGTTTAAATTTAAGATCTAATTTTATTGATAAATATTGTCTATATTTAATTCTAAAATAAAAATTCGCATTTTGGTAAATCACATCATGAATTGGATTAATCAATTAGTCAATTAATCAACGGAATAATGTGGTTGTGAAATTGGTGGGATATGGGAAATTTGAAATTGGTTAATTAATGGGATATTTAAATTGTTAAATTAATGTTATTAAATATTAATTTCATAGAGAATTAATATCATTATGATGTTTTTAGATTAATAAAAATGGGTTAATGGGTTATAGGATTTTAATTTTTTAAAATGGTTTAATGGGTAATAGTTCATATTATTATGTTTGATTAATGTTTTGAGATACTATATTTTTAAATTGATTTGGAATATTTAACATAAAATTTTAAAAATAGGGTTAACGATCAATAACCATAGTTGATGTGATAAATCTGATATATGTCAGATTTATTAACATAGTATAATGAGATATAAACTAATTCTCCAAACACTAATATGTGATAGATTGAAATACGAGTGTGGTACATAGAATGATTCTCTAAAAACCACATTTTATTGAATGATAAATGGGTTGTGTGATAAGTATTGGGGCTCCAAATTCATTTAGAGTGTTAAACATGGAATTACTGACCAAAAATGTTTACATTGAAATATTGATCCATGTAGTGGTGATATAAAATTGAAATTAACTAGATAATGAAATCCATTTATATAATTAATTGTGGTTCCTTATGTGATATAGTTCAGGCTCAATATCAAGACTAATTAGCTATTAATTTGTTGGGTTTCTTTTTTAACCTAGTGTAAAAAGTGGTTAAATAAAGACAAATTCATTATATAAAAATTTTCTATTTTATATTTCACTTAATTGTATCTACCAATTGAATAAAAATGTATTATATGGATACTGTTTTAAACACTGTTGGTGGTGGACTGTTGTGTTTTACTCATGACCAAAATAGGCTACCTGCTTGGTAGCTGAATAGACATCATGTTTGTTGGATAGAATAATGGAAAGATACCCACATTAGATGGATAAGTTGGTATGGGGCATGGATGAGTGAACCAAATTAGTGATGAGACCTTCTTTGGGAAGCTATCCGTATATTTATTTTGGGTTTTCATTTAAACATTTAACACTTATTTTTTTATATAATATAACCTATTTTAGTTTTGTTTATTTTATTTTCTTATCATTCATCTTGTATTACAAATCTGTTTTGGATATGGCATTATTCTGGTTTTTGATTAATCTCTTATGTTTATTTCATCATTATTTGATATATAGTTCAACATTGATAATAAGGGTATATAATCCCCTTTGTATAAATAGTAGAACCTCATAGTTGGTTGACTACCTCTAGCTTACTAGGAGTCATGATATGGCTGTCATAATTTATTGGCTTAGGGAAACTGTATGTGGAACCCTTGTTGGGATGTTACACATTAAAAATGTGCGCAAAATGTTTGGACAACAAAAATGATTCCAATATAATAATAATTGGAATATATAAATATGTTATCTCATATCAAAAAATTTCATGGAACAATAATAATTTTATAGAAATTATATCATTTTAAAAAAAAAGTATTGTCCATATTTCATGTTATCAGTAAAAATATTTATATAATGCATGTTCTGAAATTATATTTCAAATGATTTATTTTTGAAAAAAATCACATGCATATTGTTGGGGAAAAAATTCCCATATTTAATTTTATAAAATATCAAATATCATAAACAAAATATTTTGAAAAAATTGATTTCAAATTGATTTAATTGTGAACAAACAAAAAAGCCATTCACAATGTTCTGAAAAAAATAGATTTCCCATCATTACCGATTATTTTTCAAGATAAATTAATCCATATCCAGTGTATTGGAATGAATTATATCTCCCTAACCATAATCATTTATAAAAAAATGTGTCAGTAAAAATAAGAAAGTAGAAATAGGTCCTAATGAACACATTTTTAGTGAATGGGTTTCTTAAAAATTCAAATACATCTCATAACATGCACATAGTAAATCAAATAATATCTAAAAAATAATTATTGAAAATGAATTATATCATAAAATCATATAAATGGGGATAAAAATATAACTTCCTGAAAGGGGATCCTTGGAGAGTGAATATTTTTTAATTTAAAAATTCATTTAGAAAAACATTTAAATAATTTGAGAAAATTTTACATTAACAAAAAAATCATTGAAGAGAAATAAAAAAAATTCTACATACATACATCCAAATAATATATCCTTTAAAGTATACGATTTTTGAAAATCGATAAGAAAAAATACATTATACAATTTTACTCTAAAACTAATCAATAATAATTTAGTCTTGAAAAGGAGGAAGAATTCTCAAAATATGAAGAGAAGAACATTTGAAACCATTAATATTAGACTAATTGTTAATAATTGAGACATGAAAAATAGATAATGTTTTCAAATAAAGTAAGAGAAAATAATTTGGAAAACCCCAATTTTAAAATAATTTATATTGATTGATGCATGAGAATACATACCATTTTGAAAAAAATAATTATAAAATAATGTGATATATATAAATTTAAAAAAAATTGTTACTTTTTTAAACATTAAGAGACATAAATTTATACCAAAGGTGATTAAAAATATATTGAAATATATTACATTTAATTACTGTTAATATCATTAGGAAAATGAAAATAGATAAATATTCAAATGAATTATTATTTTGTTGAAATCAATCATGTATTAAATATGTTAAAGATATATAATTTTAACTTAATGAAGGAATTTGAGTTAACAAAAAACTTTATGACCCTCGGAATTGTTATAATTTCAATCCATTTACTGGAAAAAAGGATACGTCTCCATAAAAACATTTTATTTCAAGCATATTTTAAAATAAATTCATTTTTCAGTAGTCACACCATACTGGATATTCCATGTTGAATAACTAGAAATTGTTCGCATGAATTTAAATGTTAGACAAGAAACCCTTAAATTTATTCCATTCTTAGTATACCACACTCTTACCTCCTATAAAACAAATAAAAATAAATGAATATCCTATTTTAGAACCATTCCAACATATATTACCCTATTATAATCCATCTTATGTATTTTTTTATTATGATTACGTTTTTCTGTTAATGTTTATTATGACAATTAGGTGTTGATAACTTTAACAATTTTCCGCATGTAGCGTAATATTGATATCATTACCCATAATTTTAAAAAAATAATCTTTTATATATAATTTATTAGTCAAAAATATATAAGACATATTGTCTTAATATATTCTCATTTCATTTCATATGTATTTTTTGAACATTTTGTGAAAACTGAATTGACAATGACTTATTTAGTGATTTTCATGAATTAAACTGATACCTTAAAAAATTATATACGTAACATAATATTTACCAAACCATATAAAAATAAATATTTTCTTATGATATTATCATAATATTATTTTTTACATTCCAATAGTCATCCATAATTTAATTTAAAAGCATTTTTCATATATGTGGTTAAACGAACTCTAATGTACTAGATGATAAAATATAAAAATGATTCTTCATGGAAGAGGATATTATTGCACATTCATTAGTATCATTTTATTATATTTTAAAGTCGACAAAACTAAAAAAATTATGTTTCTACCATTATTATAAAAATATATTTAAAAAATATTAACATTTATTCATTATTTTATTATATTGATATGATTTTTTGGAGTAATATTATGAAGAAAAACATCAGAATGAAATAATACATAAATTTATTATTGATTTTTCATTGGATAATCCCTTGAAATTGTTTATATTGGGTAAGAATTAGGAAATAGTTGAATATTTTTGTTATATATGGTTATTGGAGGATTTAATTTGTAGAGCTTCACGGTGAAACTGTTATTAGTGGAGTGTGTTTGATTTTTTTTAATTTATTTCCTTTTATAAGAGAAGAAAATTTCACCCTTGGAAGAACCATTTGTATTTTTATAACAATGTGACAATATTCTAATTTTAATGGGTCCAATATTTCAAAAAAAAATATTGTATGGGTTCTTTTAACACATAACATTTTCCAACTGATTATTTCCTCACATATTTCAAACATGTTATTGGGGTTTTTCCATTGTTTTCATCATTTTACTCTTTGATTTATAAAAAAGTAACTTGTCTTTTATTATGTTTTTATATTTATTAAAAAAATAACATAAAATATATAATTTTTTTATTGTGATGGAAATAAACATAACATCTATTAAATCAAATTTAGTTGCAAAATATTATAATAATATATTTTGAATTAAAATGTAGAATTTTTAGAAAAAGAGTTCTACTAAAAAAATTTACTTTAACCATTATGGATTATTAATATTTTTTAGTTCCAATTAAAAATTAAGTTAGTGATTATATATTTATTCATTTGATTATACATATTTTTATATTTAAAATTTCTACTTTTTTAATTTAAATTATTTGATATATATTAATTTATATTAATAAAATAATAATTTAATTTTTTTTCATCATTATGGTGGTAATTATCATTATAAATAGTGATCTAATTTGACACCTAACAATGATATTTTACTTATTTGGTAAGAATAAAATTAATTTATTTTATATAAGGCGAGTTTTAAAAAAAAATTCCTCTTTGTGGGGAAAATGTATATTAAGCCTTGTGTATAAAATGAAGAGAAAAATTTTCATAATAAAAATTTTTAAGAAAAATGATTTATGATTATGTTATTACTATTAATTTCATTTGTTGAAAATTATATAAATTAATTATTTTAATGAAAATATTATTTATTTAAAATTATCTAACTATAAAATAGTCATTCCAATATGATATAAATATTTCAAAAAATAGTCTATGATCAGTGTTCATTTAAAACACTAAATAAAATTTCAGAATATTTCCCATGGGTTTATTAATTAAACATTGTATTATTTTTAAAAAATATATTTTAAAAAATATAAATATATAGATAAAACAATTCAACACAATTCTACATATTAATATTATATAAAAAATCAGAAAACTTATAATCTTTATAAAATTAGTATTTTACTATTCATGTGATAATTAATTGTTGTAATGCCCTGACCGCAGTTACCCAGAGTTGGTGCATTATTACATAACATTGGCATGATCACAAGGAAGATAAAATCTCGAAAGACCAATTAATTTAGTAACCTTGGAATAACTAGATACATTAATAAAGTTTACATTATATCATAAAATGAAAACTACAACAATATAGTCTCCATAGTCCACTATCTTGTCCCCTCATACTATCGCAGCAGATCATTCATAAATTACTTCTTCACATCCTTGGAAAAATAAAACATAGAAAAGGGGTGAACTCAAATTCCCAGTAAGGATAACAATATAGCGGAATCTTTCATATATAAGAATAAATATTTATGGCAATGTATAACTAAAACAAAATCCTTTTAACCATGAACTTCAACATAGTATGGAAAAAATAAAATGAAATAATGCCATTTACTTATTCACATGGATATTCTACTAATCGAATAATCAAATGCAATATCAATAACCACTTTCATAATGATGGAATGCATAATAATATACTATCATAACCACATAGCCAAGGCCTCTTCCTAAGACTACAAATAAGATTTTGTCAAGGCCTTGTGCCAAGACACTAGTTTGTCTCATCAGACGTACTGATGCAATTTTTTTAGAAGATACTTACGTTTAAAATTTCACAAATATACTCCAGTCATTTTCTGAATACATTATACAAGATTCTGAAAACAAAATAACTAATTCTGAGACTGCTCGACTAATTTCAGGCCATGATGGGTCCACGCCCAATCCCTTCCTGTCTACCACACTCGAGAGTTGGGCTTTCTAAAAACATTTTTAAGCTTGCGTTAAATACGTATACATTTTCACTGGATTTTCATATGTTTGAGAGAAATATCTCTTTTTCATGAAAAAATTTAAATGTCACACAATTTGGAAAAGAATTCATTTAATGAAATTTTTTAATCAATGTGTCCCATACCACTTTGAAACTTTTGAAAGGAATTAACATTTTAAAAACATTCGTGTCCATATAAATAAATCATTAAAAACCATTTGAAGACATGGAAATTAATGAGAAAGATTTAGAAGAATAAATATTTAAAATGTTTGAAATGATGTTTTATTAAAAAAGTACCTTAAAATAATCCCTTTTAAAACTCTTTCATAAAACATGGATATGGATAATAAATTTGTCCCAATAGATACTTTTGTAAAAAAACCTCGGAAAATAAAGAGAATGTGAAATTAACCCTTAACAATTTCATAACATACGAAACATACAACCCACGAAAGAGGTATTATACAATGAATATGTAAATACACATAAATTAATGTTTATTATACAAAGAATATAATTTTGGGCAGTACATACACCACACAAAATGTAATAGTGGAAATATGGCATGAATCTCACGGGAATAATGAGTGAGATGAAAACCCCCTACCTTGTACTTTTCCTTGGTTGGGGGTAGTTTAAACCCCCGTATAATGGTTAAATAATTGTTATTATATTATAAAATAATCATATACATTATTATGTTATCATATATGATATTTTAACATTGCTTTGTTAATAATATCTTAGTATTATCGTCATTTCGGGTGTTAACTTACTCATTTTCTTTTATATGATTTGTTATGTAATCCAAGTTTTTCATGGATAGTTTGTATCTTATTCATATCCAGAGAGATATAATGTCCTTAAACATTATTTTTAAATCATAAAATTATAATTTTACTTGAATGGATACGATGGAGAATGAATCTCATCGCGTTCGTGGAGACGGTAGTCCGTACGTACGCACGAGTGACAATATCATTGTTTTGATATTAAAATAATATTTAATTGGATGGTATATCTTATATACAGAATCATTATCATGTTATATTTATTATTTACATGAGTAACGCATCATTATTATACCCATCCAAATAATAATATATTGAATAACAATTACACCACGACGTGGAGACGATAAGCCATACGTACACACGTATGGTGACATGTCATTCAAAGGATGGATAGAATACTGAATATGGTTGTACCATATTTATAATAATATTATAGTATATAGGGGATACAGGATTCATTATTTTAGAATGGGAATAAAAAATAAAGAAGAAGTTGAAGATGAAATGAATGGAAAAAGGGTGGTGAAAACATTACCTCTTCTTCAGGTTCTTCCTTTTGATTTGATCAAAAGGGCTCCATAGGTTATCCTTCTGATCAAACTAATGCTTCTAGGTTGTAGTGAGGAAAGTTGATAGAGTATTTGGTCAGGGTTTGGCCGAACCAAAGGGCTTTTATGGTGTGAATTAATGAGATGGGTGAGTGCCCTTTTGTAAGAGGGTTTTGAGGCACCTTTGGAAATGCTAGAAATATTATTTTATAATAATTTCATATTCGGTTTATAATGGATCCAAAGTGGATTATTTAAAGGTTACGGTTTTGATGGGTCTAAAAAACTTAACCAATAGAATTTAGATAGGTTTGGGTTATTGTATTAACATTATCGTTAAGTATTAACTCTTAGTTAATTAGTTTCACTTTTACAATGTCTCTTTGTATTTTTATATTATATGGTTAATAAACATACTATATACATCCAAAGGAACCCCAAGTGGTCAATTAATGATACACATGTCATGATATAAGTCTCTTGGCTGATCCTTAGATTTTTAGGAATTTAATATCAATTAATAATATAATATTTGTTTTAAAAACTCTTTTATGTCAATTTTGACACTATTCAATAATTTATTTTTGTAATAATAATAACAGAATTATTACTTAAAAAAGTTAATTAAATCAATCCTAACAGGTAATATTAACCTATAAAATTATTGATTTTTATAAAAAGTCTCAAAAAACATTTATTTGGCTATTTATAATATCAATTATTCTAATTTTTTATTAATTAGGTTATTACTGCTTCACCATTGTGTCATAATTAAATTAAATTAGTTATTGTTTTAAAATTATAAATAAAATTTAATTATGTAGGAATGCCATTTATCTTTCTACTGAATATTTAAAATCTAATTTATCTTATTTATTACCCTATATTAAAAATGTTTTAGTAAATAGACTTTGATTTTAACTCTTCTTTGAATTAAATAACAATAAATGTCCTAATATAATTCAACTGGACATAAATGATAATATTTTACTCCTAATGATTTTTTTGGTCTAGATACATTTGTCCAATAGAATTTGTACATGTGTTAGGGTAATATTAATATCATTTTTACCCTTAATTACCGTATTTACTTTTAACAATGTTAAATAAAAGTAAAAAGTTACTATTGAACAAAAATTATTTTCATCTCATTGAACCACATTTTACTCCTTGATATAAACCTTGTTTCTTGGATTTTCTAAATTCCACTCACAGAAGTGGTAAAATTATGTTTTTTGAAAAAATCAGTTTTTTAACTACCACTTAGTGGTTTCACTATTCATCAAAAAATGAACGTTTCCAGAAAAATACCAAAAATTAGGCATAAGCTATATTTGATATTATGAATTCAAAAATTATGTCTATTTTACCAAATTCAAAACATATCAGTTTCATTAATTAATTTTAAAATTAATTCACGTCGTCAAAACAAATAGTGTGTTTTTAAGAGATAATAACTATCAAAAGATTGACACTTGTTTATGTCAGGTTTAATTATGAAATTATGGACAATGACCAACATTGTATTAAATGGTAAAAATATATTATAAATATACATTAAAATCACGCAAATTCATAATTTATCCATATAAATTATATCGATTAGAAAAGTTCTTTTTAATTAAAATTTAGTAATTTTCACTATTCATCAAAATATAAATGTTATCCAAAAAGTTCCAAAATTTCACCTTAGGCTAAATTCGATACTCCAAATACAAAAATGAAGTCCATTTTGAGAGATAAAATTTATAAAATTTCAAAAAGTAGGTATTACTATTCATAACGACTAGTTTGATTAGTTGTGGTGTGTGTTAGAACTCGAAGTTGCGTACAACACACGCTACTGTATTATTCAAAAGAAAGCGTACCATGGAAGATTGGGATGTTTCATTGTAAATTTTTGATGTCCCCATTCTAAAAAGTAAATTTATTTAGTCAAATTGAATATATAGAAGTTTAAAATATTGGATTTATAAAGGGTTCACTATTAAAAGTTGGTAAAAGTGCAATACTGAAAAAAAAATTTGTACTTACATTATGTTTAAGAAACTCATAATATGGATTCTAAAATTATAAAGATTATATAAAGATAAAAATTTATTTAGTACTATTCATAACCTCTTTTGAACGGCTTGTTTGGGAAGTCATGGTGTGCTTGAACTCGGTGTTGTGTGTAGTTCAAGTTATTGAAATATTTTGAAGAAATAACACACTATGAAATATTGGGGTGTTATATTCTCCCCTCCTTCAATAAATTGTGTCCTTTCAATTTGAAATTATTCTTCGATAATAAAAGGTTGAATATAGAAAATATCTTTGTGGGAAAACCCAGATCAGAAATTGGGTTAATAAAATTTAGTCCTAATAAGATGAAAAGAGAAATGAAACGGTCACCACCAAATTATGATCTCTATTCGGAGAACATTGGTAGCAAATTAGGGACATATAATTAGTGTAAAAACATAAATATTTATAGGTAGTGATTGAGGTCATCGATCAAAAACAAGTGTAAAACTGAGGGCCTTATATTCATTATTCTATGATGATTTAAAATACAATCAGTTCAGCAAAACATATGGTTTTTGGATAACACATTTTTTTAAGATCCCTTCACTAAATTATAAGAATTAATTTTTTCATTGAATAAGAGAAGAAGAAAAATATATACTTCACAGGTAGAGTCTCATCCTTTATCTATGTTCTACCACAAACTCATCTTTCAATCTAAAAGATAATAGAACATAAAAATAAAATTCTATTTATCCTATTCGTATCGGGTTAAACAAATGAATTTATAATTCATCTAGAAGAACCATTAAAAAAACGATATTATTCAATCCAGGACATAACGTGGGTCAGTGGTAGGTGATACACTCTTCTCGCCCTTCGGATGTGGGTTCAAGTCTCGTGGCCTTTCTGGACGCGACGGGTTGCTGCCCGACCTACAGGTTGTCCTTTTATGGAAATCCAAACTAATCCAAACTAGAACTATCCAAAATACTTCACTCCAAAATTTATAAGGAAGGTAAATACAATGAAGATCCTTTTTTCCATGTAATAACATGTGAACACCTTTATCATGTATTCTTTTAAAACACTACACCATCCTGAATTTCCATAAAACCTTATTGATTACATTCATGATCCCTTATTACAAAAAGAAAAATAGATATACTCTTTCAATCAAAAAATGTTGTAAACCTCAACAATGATGGAATATACAAATCATTAATCTGTTTCAAGGTAGTCAAGAATATCCAATATAATTTATCCAAATCAATCATGTATTATTTTAAAATCACTACCTCAGTATCAGAACCATAATATGGTTTATCTTTCACTCAACCATATATTTTCCAAAAATTTAACCTACTATCGAGTCACTTTTCTTTGTTCCACACAATCTCAAGTCCGTAATGAAAGTAGTACACCAGTACAATCCTTATATACTCCATAATTATTATAACAAGTACATTGTTGATACAACACTCCAATGACATAATCAACATAAGAACTCTAATCATTCCTCTTCATCTATGGTAGTATCATAACTTGATTATTATCCAATAGCATCATTTGCGGCATAGTCTGATGACTGGGACATAGGTTTGCGTAGTGTCCAAAATCATTGCAAATGAAGCATTGTACATTTGAAACCATTTTATTACCCTTTCAGTCATGTACTTTGTGCCGTTTTCCTCCACACTTATAACAAACTCTCATTCCTTTCAGGAAAGTTACAGGTTGTTTCTTCCCACAGTTATCACATATGGGAAAATTATTCTTTTCCCTCTTCCCTTTATCAATCATTCTCTCTTCCATCCTTTTCTTCTCTTGTTTCCCTTCAAATCCATAGGACTCAGTTAATTATTTACTTATCTTATCCACACATGAAATTATTTCTTTATATGATGATAATACATGGGATACTTTTTCTCTTATGAATTATAGCTTAAGACCATGAAAGATATGATCCTTCTTTTTCTTTTGATCATGTGCGTTGCTGGAGTTCTCATTCCCTCTACTGGGCGCCATTTTTAAACAATGGCATACACTAGATTAGTTTATGAATAACCATACCTAATCCCAAACTTGTTAAACACATAACATAAATCAAATAGTTTATGGATATAATCCATAATCATAAAAATGTCTCCTTTTAGGATGTATATGCTCATAAACCCTTTATAATGGTTTGTAAATTAAATGAAAATTATCCTAAGCATATCCCCTAGGACTGTCGTAACCAAGAGTGCATCAAGGCCCGTTGTAATGCACCAGTTCCCATTCGAGTCTAGCTCAAAGAGGTGTTTTTGGGTTTTCCCCTAGGTACATCTGTGCTAGAGCCGCCTCTACCTGCTCGTATCCAAACAGGGATGTATTTCTCAAAAAAGTCACAAAATTTATACAATACCAAAATTCTAGAAAGTTCTTTTATACTAATCCTCAACGTCCATCTTAGATCTATATGCTCTAATCAGAGTTCATCTAAATCTAGCTTCCATGGTTTGTACTAAACCTCCTCTGATACCAACTGTAACGCCCCGACCCCAGTTACCCAGAGTCGGTGCATTATTACATAACATTGGCATGATCACAAGAATGTTCAAGTCTCAAAAGACCGATTAGTTTAGTAGCCTTGGAATAACTAGATACATTAATAAAGTTTAAATTATATCATAAAATGAAAACTAAAAAAATATATTCTCCATAGTTCACACTCTTATCCCCACATACTATCCCTGCAGGTCATTCATAAATTACGTCTTCACATCTTGGGAAAAATAAAACATAGAAAAGGGATGAGATCAAATGCCCAGTAAGGATAACAATAGAGAGGAAACTTTCATAAATAAGAATAAACATTTAAGGCAATGTATAACTAAAACAAATTCCTTTTAAACTTGAACTTCAACATAGTATGGAAAAAAGAAAAATAAATAATTCCATTTACTTATTCAATTGGATATTCTACTAATCTAATAATCACATGAAATATCAATAACCACTTTCATAATGACGGAATTCATAATGCCAGACTATCATAACCCCATTGCCAAGGCCTCGTGCCAAGAATACGAATAAGATTTTGTCAAGGTCTTGTGCCAAGACACTAGTTTGTCTCATGAGACCTACTGATGCAATTCTTTTAGAAGATACTTACGTTTAAAATTTCTCAAATACACTCTAGTTTTTTTCTGAAAACATTATGCAAGCTTCTGAAAACAAAATAACTAATTCTGAGACTGCTCGACTAATTACAGGCCATGATGGGTCTATGCCCAATCCCTTCCTATCTCTCAAACCCGAGAGTTGGGTTTTCTGAAACCATTTTTAAGCTTGCGTTAAATACATATAAATATGAACTGGATTTTCATATATATGAGAGAAATATCTCTTTTTAATGAAAACATTAAAATGTCACACAATTTGGAAAAGAAATAATTTAAAGACATTTTTGAATCAAAGTGTCCCATACCACTTTGAATCTTTTGAAAGGAATTAAGATTTTAAAAACATTCATGTCTATATAAATAAATCCTTAAAACCCATTTTGAAGATATGGACATTAATGAGAATGATTTAGAAGAATAAATATTTAAAATGATTGAAATGATGTTTTAGTAAAAATTACCTAAAAAATCCCTTTGAAAACTCTTACATAAAACATGGATATGGATAATAAATATGTCCCAGTAGATACTTATGTAAAAAAAACCTCGGATAATAAAAAGATTGTGAAATTAACCCTTACCAATTTGGTAACTTACGAAACATACAACTCATGGAAGAGGTATCATACAATGAATATGTAAATACACATAAATTAATGTGTATTATGAAAATAATATAATTTTGGGCAGTACATACACCACACAAAAGTTAATAGTGGCAATGTGGCACGAATCTCATGTGAATAAGGAGTGAGATGAAAACCCATTACCTTGTACTTTTCCTTGGTTGTGGGTAAGTTAACCTCCTGTATAATGGTGAAATAATTTTTATTGAATTATACAAGAATCATATACATTATTATGTTATAATATATGATCTTTTTACATTGCTTTGTTAATAATATCTTAGTATTATCGTCGTTTTGGGTGTTAACTTACTCGTTTTCTTTTATATGTTTTGTTACCTAATCCATGTTTTTCATGGATAGGTTGTATCTTATTAATATCCAGAATGATATAAAGTCCTTAAACATTATTTTTAAATCATCAAATGATAATTATACTTGAATGGATACGATGGATAATGAATCTCATCGTGTTCGTGAAGACGGTTGTCCGTACGTACGCACGAGCGACAATATCATTCTTTTGATATTAAAATAATATTTAATTGGATGGTATATCTTATATACATAATCATTATCATGTTATATTTATTATTTACAGGAATTACATGTAATTATTATACCCATCCAAATAATAATATATTTAATAACAATTATACCACGACGTGAAGACGGTAAGTCGTACGTACACACGTAGGGTGATATGTCATTCAAAGGATGGATAGAATAATTAATAGGGTTGTACCATATTTATAATAATATAACATTCTATAATAGATACTGGATTCATTATTTTAGAATGGGAATAACAAATAAAGAAGAAGTTGAAGAAGAAATGAATTTGAAAAAGAGTGATGAAAACATTACCTTTTCTTCATGTTATTCCTTTTGATTTGATCAAAAGGGCACATTAGGTTGGCTTTCTGATCAAACTAAGGTCTCTATGTTGTATTGATAAATGTTTAGAGTGTATTTGGGAAGGGTTTGTCCGAACCAAAAGGCTTTGAAGGTGTGAATTAATGAGAAGGGGGAGTTCCCTTTTATAAGAGGGGTGAGGGGCACCTTTGGAAAAGCTAGAAATATTATTTTATAATAAATTCATATTCAGTTTCTAATGGCTCCAAAGTATAATATTTAAAGGTTAAGGTGGGGATAGGCCGAAAAACACTCAACTAATAGTATTTAGACAGGTTTGGGTTATTTTATTATCCTTATCTTTAAGTATTAACTCTTAGTTAATTAGTTTCACTTTTACAATGTCTCTTTGTATTTTTCTATTATATGGTTAATAAAATTACTATATACATCAAAAAGACCCCAAAGTATTTCATTAATCATACACCTATCATGATATAAGTCTCTTGTCCGAACCTTATTTTTTTTGGAATTTAATATCAATTAATAATATAATATTTGTTTTAAATACTCTTTTATGACAATTTTGACACTATTCAATAATTGATTTTTGTAAAAATCATAACAGAATGATTATTTCGAAAAAATTAAATTAAATCAATCATAACATGTAATATTAACCTAAAAAATTATTTGTATTTATAAATAGTCTCAAATTTCATTTATTTTGGTATTTATAATATCAATTATTATAATTTTTCATTAATTAGGTAATTACTGCATCAACATTGTGTCATAATTAAATTAAATTATTTAATGTTTTAAAATTATAAATAAAATACCATTATGTAGGAAATATTTTTAATGTTTTAATGAATTTTTATAATCGAATTTATCTTATGTATAACCCTATATTAAAAAGGTTTAGTAAATAAACATTGATTTTAACTCTTTTAACTCTTCTTTGAATTTAATAATAATAAATGACCTAATCTAATACAGGTGGCCCCAAATGATAATATATTACTCCTAAGGTTGTTTTTTGTCGAGATAAAATTGTCCAATTGAATTAGTACATGTGTTAGGGTAATATTAATATCATTTTTACCCTTAATTACCATATTTACTTTTAACCGTGGTAAATAAAAGTAAAAAGTTACTATTCACCAAAAATTATTTTCATCTCATTTGAACCAAATTTTACTACTTCATATTAACCGTGTCTCTCGGATTTTCAAAATCCCACTCACAGAAGTGGTAAAATTATGTTTTATGAAATAATCAGTTTTTTAACTACCACTTAGTGGTTTCACTATTCATCAAAAAATGAATGTTTCCAGAAAAATACCAAAAATTAGGCCTAAGATATATTTGATATTATGAACTCACAAATGATGTCTATTTTACCGAATTCAAAAAATATCATTTGAATTAATTATTTTAAAAATTATTTCCCATCGACAAAACAAATAGCGTGTTATTAAGAGATAATAACTATCATAAGATTGACACTAGTTTATGTCCGGTATAATTGTGAAATTATGTACAATGACCAACATAGTATTAAATGGTAAAAATATATTCTAGATATACTTTAAAACCACTCATATTAATAATTTATCAATATAAATTATTTCGATTAAAAAAGTTGTTTTTAATTAAAATTTAGTAATTTTCAGTATTCATCAAAATATAAATGTTATCCGAAAAGTTCCAAAATTTCACCTTAGGATAAATTAGATACTCCAAATAAAAAAATGAAGTCCATTTTCATAGATAAAATTTATAAAATTTCAAAAAGTAGGTATTACTATTCATAACGGCTAGTTTGATTGGTTGTGGTGTGTGTTAGAACTTGAAGTTGCGTACACCACAAGCTACTATATTATTCAAAGGAAAGCATACCGTGGAATCTTGGGATGTTTCATTGTAAATTTTTGATGTACCCATTCTAAAAAGTAAATTTATTTAGTCAAATTGAATATATAAAAGTTTAAAATATTGGATTTAAAAAGTGTTCACTATTAAAAGTTGGTATAAGTGCAATACTGAAAATGAATTTGTTCTTACATTTTGTCTAAGAAACTCATAATATGGATTCTAAAATTATAAGGACTATATAAAGTTTAAAATTTAGTTAATACTATTCATAACCTCTTTTGAACGTCTTGTTTGGTAAGTCATGGTGCGTTTGAACTTGGTGTTGCGTGTAGTGCAAGTTATTGAATTATTTTGAAGAAATAACACACTATGAAATCTTGGGGTATTGAAATTGTTAATTAAAACCTAAAAAATTAATTTTAGACTAAAATGAATATGATTAATCAAAAAATTTATCAATTCTCCAAAATAAATGTCCCCAAATTCATAAATTGTATATAGAAACCATAAATGTTGTAAAAAATTGTCTTCATAAAAAAAGCCATTCATTATAATAAAAAATATTTTATAAATTAATTATTAATCTAGTATAAATATATCTTATTATTATTCAATTAAATTAAACTTAGTTTCCCGAAATATATTTATATTTATGAAAATATATTTTTAAGAATAATGTTATAATTTGGGATAAAATTATCTATAATATTTATTAAAATGATATTTTTAATATTAAAATTATTTAATTGATTTTTATGTGACATTATGATAATGAAAACATCATATTTCATGAGGCACAGATTTAATAACAGAAAAATACTAAAACAAGTGTTCATAATATTCAATAGATATTTTATTATTATATTCATGTGTTTACAAATTGACATAGTAATTTTAAATTTTAAATTTTTATTTATAAATACACATTCTTTATATGAAAAACATTTCAAAAATATTTTAGGTCATGTAAATGAGAAGGTTTTAGAAAAATATATATTTTTATACTAGTAACAAAAAGTTTTGAAACAAAATAAAAAAAATCCCTAGTATCTAATTGATGAGGAATTAAAAATTTAATTATACAATAACTTATTTAAATTTTAATTTATAAAATTTATATTTTTTAAAAAAAAATATATAATATAAATAAAAAATATATTAATTAAAATGTACCTTTCAATATTATTTCATATGATTAAATACCTAAAAAATTTAATGATTTTAATTAACTACAACATGTAGTTAATAGTTATTATGACTTTATATGACACATTTTCATCAGGTGTTCCTTCAAATAAATTTTTCCCCACATTGATATTTTTTTCAAGATGTAAAATATATGGTCTTTTTTTAAATAAATTTACATGAATTTGTCACACAATCCATGTCTGAAGAAATTTATTAAAACCAAAAGTTATACAGTAGAAACCATGAGGTGAAATGAGCTTACACCAGTAAATAATTATAGAGAAACAAAATAAATGAAGGATCAAACAAGAGGCCTCACACCATCAGCAAAGGCGATCACATGTCTTCTTCTTTCCGTGGGCATGGAAGACTACAACCATCCGCAGGACATACCAGCTGGAAGAAAACTGAAGCAGAATATCAATACGAAATATATTTCTGTATCTGCAATAGGGACCACCGACGAAGATCAAGCAGTAGAAGAATAACACCAAAGTAAAGAATAAGGAAAATAACAAAGCGAACCAGCACATATCTGGAAGAGCTAGATATATTTAAACCTCATGCCAAATTATTGCCAAGGGATGTCATTGAAATTAATACTTGGGTCCTTTTAAAATTCCTCAACCACATTGATGAACATCCTATTTCGGAGATCAAGGTATGTATCCGCTAACATCTCTCCATTATTATAATGACCAAAAGTAATGTTGTCTTCCCCTTGAACCCATGAGGCATGCTCAATTGGGAGCTCAAGATATTCTGGTAATTTATATGCATTCTTATATGCAGGGTCATCATTCTCACAAGATGACTCTTCAGATTCAGAATCAGAAGAGGATGTGGCAGCATCTGAGGAGGTAGTTACTTTATCATTAAGAAGTGGTTGTGGGGGAAGTGTGTTTTGTACCTTCAAGTTCGCAGCAGGAGAATATGTGATGATTGTTCTTTCAACTTTAGTAGAGTCCCTACAATTCCAGGTGTTCCCAGCACTTGGCGTGAGGAATCCATAAGAGTCAATTATATATTTTTTAACTTATCTAGCACTCTATTTAAAGTAGTCATTCTCCATTTGACTAGATTTTTCAAGCTCATAAGAATCATCTGGATCCTCTTGCCCAGCTTCTTCATCATTTTTCATAGAATTACCTGCCTCGAGAATGGGTGATTCAGCCTTAGTGGTGTCCAAAATTTCCTCCCTAGCATTATGTATGTTCTCAGTGTCACAGGAAGGGATAACCATAGATGTTTCAATATGATTCGGGATGCAAGTATTGAGAGGGGGTTTGGAAGCTTCTTTTCTTACCCAAATTGGTTTGCGAAAGCAGCAAGTCGAGGAGAAAAAATATTGTTCCCACATTAATTGATGAAGTGACCAATGCATGAGGATTAATTGCAGAATGCAGGAACATTCTCAATGTCAACATCTTGAATGAAACCACTGTCTCAATTTTTAATCTAGAATCGTGAAGGAAGTGGTTTAGAAATATTGATTTCAGTGCAGATTTTGGAAACAGAGGGGCGAGTGAGATTAAGGTTAGTTGAATCTAACTTAATGGGTTAGCCAAAGTGTACTTACATGGAAAATAACACATTCTGTTTGTAGAGGTGCAAGGGGAGATTAGGGAAGATGAGCCAGATATGAACAATGGGGGGTTCAAAATCCAAATGAAAGTCTGGTGACAATTTTAATACCTTCATTTCGCAACCACAAAAATATCGGAAACCACGGTTCCAAAATCGATAAAAGTCATCCTTCAATGAAAATTGAAATAGAACATGAAAATTTTAATAATAATTAATATTCATTAAAATTAATGTTCTTTACTAAGATTTGTTCTCTAATAAAACCTTGATTTAAACATATTGTAATTCAATTTCTACTCTATCAAACATGATTAGTCATATAACTCTATCATATCAAAAATGGTTTCTTTTGGTTGTGATATCACATGATTCACATATCAATTGGTAAATTATAATAGAAAAACAATATGTTGTAGTGGTTTGTTAGGAGAAAATGTTCAACTGAATCATATCTCACTAGAGTGAGTACAAAATAACCACTGGTTAGTGATGGTATATTATATTCAGTTCTATGAACCAGTACTAAATAAATTTAGATTAAAAATATTAATATATCAGAAGTATCATCAAATAACCTCAATAAGTTCTTTATATTTATTTTTAATAGCATTTATAATAAATTATCAAGAAATGGTTAAAAAAATTATTTTCCCTCCCACCACCACATCGTCTCAATTACCCAACCCTGACCCCTCTCATCCCCAACACCATGTATGACCATGACCCCTCGATCCCTTAACCATCCCTCTACCCAGTGGTGACATGAACCCCCCACTCCCTCTATCCTCCATCCTCCATCCTTGGTGGTGATCCCCAATCCCACTTCCTATGTGTGACCCACTCCAAACACCTATCCTCCCCCACTCCCAATGTGACCATGACCCCTCAAGCCCCCCTACCCTCCCCTCTCTAGTGGAGACAAGACCCCCCTCTAACGTCCCTCCTCCATCCTCGGTGGTGACCCCAACCACAAAGAACATCCCTCTAACCTCCCTCATCTTGGTAGTAATGTAGAAACACATCTAACCTTCCTCTTCACATTGGCAACACAAAAACCCCAATCTGACCTCCCTATCCTGATGTATATGTGAACCCCACCCCGATTTGATATTTTTAATATATCCTTAGCAGTGACGGCGACCCTTTTGGCCCCTTCCAACCTCCCTAATACTAGTAGTGGCACAGAATACCCCTGACCTCCCTCTCCCCGACAGTTCCCCTATATAATGGAGAAGTCACCCCCCCTCTATCCCACATTTTCATTGATCAGTTTTCATCATCATAGACTCTTCCGGATTCATTAGACTTTTGTGGTAATTTAGTGTCACATACTGTGTAAGTGGAAGATCATATGATGGTATTCTCTATTTTATAGCTCATTAAATTAATAAACACTAATATATGGACCTATATTCTAGGTTTTTGAATCCTAAATAAAATATAATGTTTTTGTATAAATCTATTTTGATAAGAATCATTGTTTTTGTGGTTTTCACTAAAAAAATGGTTTTTCATGGTAACATGTATTTTAAATTTATTTTCCAACTACCAGGAACACCTAAAATTTGATAAAATAGTTGAATGTATTTTATTACGCGATTTCAAGGCATAAAAAGATTCTATGGTTCTTAACATTTTTTTAATTGAAATTCAATACATCCATTGGTGTGCCTGGATTTTTGAGAACCAATGTTGAGTTACATTTAATATACTTTCTTAATGATTATTGAGTATTTCAATTTTTTAAAGAAATTTTCAAAAAGGTCTCTCAAAGAATATTATTTTGAGGCCTCCATCCCTAAAATTATTTTATTTGATATAATATAGGTAATTGAAATCTATTTATTTATCATTATTTTTTCACATTATTTGGCTCCATAATGACACACTATTATACCCCAATACTTTAATGTGAATTTTACACCCGAAGCGTTTTTGCCTCATTTTTTTTCCTTTTACAATATATTCTTCTACAAGAGATTGATTAAATTCATTCATTTAGTCATCCATATTTTTTCTTATATAATAAATTTTTTATCTATAGATTATAGTTGAAAATTTATTCCCAAAATTATTTACTTTCTCCGGAGTATAATATTCAGGGGTCCACATTGTATAATATGTAATTACCATCCTGAAAGAACTAATACAAAATTCAAAAATAAATACAATAATAAATGGGGTCTGAAAATAAATGTATTAATATATCAACCATAATCTTCCACTACATTCAATATATACCTGGTAACAGTTCAAAAAACATGACTAAGATTCAAGATTCCTTACTTTTCACATTAGAAAAAATTTAGAATTTAAAATATTTTTCTTTTAAATCACTATGTATTATAGTTTAGTACATGTCTAGTAAAAGGATCCCCTCAATAGATTGTTTTTAATGAATTTTATGTGAAAATAAAAAATGACCATTAATTTTAGAATGTTTTATATAAACATATAACAACCTAAACGTATGTTTTAATCAGGTTTGGATGTTTAATAGTGTGTGATACCATAATAAATTATACATTCAATTAATATTTTTAAAGGGGAGTTCATGGTAATAATCATTCCATGGGGAATGGTTCAATAATTTATCAATGTATAAACTTTTTCAATGGAATTAACCCTCCTTAGTTACCACATTAATGTGGAATAAATAATTTTTTTCACACATAACAATAATATCAGCTGCATTTAAAATTCTTAAAATTGATACATATTTAAAATCTTTAATGCATATGTTTTTATCTAAAATTAAATCATGAAATATTAATTGTTTCATGCAAGTATTTAACTTCATATACCATGCACTCTAGTCATATTCTAACCCATATATATACTTTATTAATTTTAATTTTATCTATTTTATTAAATATTTAAAATATTATATTTTAATGTAATGTATAATTAAATTCAGTGCCTATAGATAAAATTTGGTTATATTTACCTAAAAATACACCTTGTTTTTAAAAAGGGATTGGAAGAGTTTTTTGATTAAGAAATTTAAAATTGACCAGAGGGTAGAAGAATAAAATGGTTGTTTCTAGATTTTAAATTCATGTGATCTTTTTTGGGAACAAAGTATATAATCATTTATTATTTAAACAACTTCCTACTCAGTATGATTTTTTTTGGGACAATGAATCAAATTTTATGGGATGTGAAAACAATAAAATTACTATCAATGAAACACAATGTTACCCAATGAAGGACAAATTAGTTTGAAATTTTTTTAAATGATTACTTTTTATTTTTAAGAATACAATGTACAATATTTCAATTGATAAATAGAAATATTAGTCAATCCTTAGTAGGTAAATATTTCTTAGATCATCAGTGACCCAGGAAATGATTTTATGAATTATTTTTAGACACATAACAAAAAATGAATAAACGGTGTTTCAATCATTCAAAGTAGTCATTCCTACATAAGTATTATTATTTATAGTGTCCATAAAGATGTATTAAAAAATTAATTTCAAGGATTTTAGAGTTCTTAATGATTCAAATAGTGAATCTATGATCCTTAAAACATTCTATGAGTTGAATAATTTAATTTACAAACATGGACAAGATTATACAAAGATAAATTAATTACATAATGATTAAATTCTTTTTGGGGTGAAGAGATTGAAAAAGATGTGTAAGATTTAATATAATTAGATTGATGTTAATGAGCAACAGTGAGAGTATACATCAATATAACCCCGTAAAAAAAATAATTAAAATCCTGAAAGGTATTGTGTTACATTCCTCAAAAAACCATACATAAAATGATTATTCATCTCGTATAACACTATAGATAACATAAAGGGGCATTCTCATTACAGTAATAATGGATTGATGAGACATCCAAAAGATTCAACATCATGGAATATATTTTATTCAATATATCTTTATTTTTCTACAGATCCATGAAATGTACTTTTGGGATTTTCATTGGATCATTTTAACCCTTTTGGATCATTAATTAATAATTATATAGTTTTTCCAATTGTTTTTATCCTCTATAATCTTACTCATTTTATGTGGATGATGAAGACTTATTTCATTATTTCAATTATTATTCTTGGAAAGAAAATTCCATGAACTGACAATTATGTATTCCTTCATCCTCTAATTAATGAATATCCAGAATTATGGGATGATGGTGTGGAACCATATGATGCTACAATGATACAACTATTCAAAATTCATGTAGCTTTAATTTGGACAATTAGAGACATTCATATTCTAGTAATTTCGTAATGTTGGAAAACAAATACTGGTTTAAATTTTACAGTTTCTAATTTTTATTTAGATCCTCAACAATTACCTCATAGAATAATTTTTTTTGGTGTTATAATGATTAGTAGATTATTCTAAAAAATGATGGTTAAATTTTAATGTCTTGTAATTTCCATTTGTTTTTTATATATAATTATTTCCTAACCGTGAAATTACATGGCACGTGATTCTGAGGCATGGAATGCCCATAATGATCTGTCAAAAAATGTTAATCATTAAGTCGAAAGTGTGAGGATTTTTCAGGAAAAGTGTAATAACTCCTAAATAGTTGATCAGATATGGAATCTGAGGGCACATTTTCATTGAGGATGGCAATTTTACCCTTGGTGCAAGCTATGTTTAGTTGGCACACTACTTCAATAAGAATACCCCAAAATTAAATAACCCTAAATAAAAAATAATTATAAAAATTATTTTATTTTTCAAATGCATATAGCACATAAATGGTGACTTGGATTAAAAATATATAGCCACTGCTGAACTTTTGAGGGTGTCCTTTCCATATGTAGATCATATCATTGGCATGTGCGGGCCAACTGTGGATGTTAGATTTTGGACGTGAATAAAATAATTAACAATTATTTTATTTTCAAATCCTTATAACTCCATAAAGGTAAAATGGATTGGAAATCAATGATTACCATGAATTTTTTGTGGAATTTTCTCCACATGAAGGGCCCAAAATTGGCTACTGTGGGTCAAGGGTGAAAGTGAATTTATTTTTACTTGTTTATGGTATGTTCCCTAAAGGTGTGAGATGGATTTTTTATCATTTGAACCGGTGCTCATATTTAAAATTTTACATAACCGTTGAATTCAGATTGTTGGAATTCACCTAAAAATGATTTAACTTCATCCAAAAAGGTCCGAGTGAAAATGTTATCATTATGAAATTTCACGAAAAATAATAAAATAAATTAAAAGAATTATTTTATTTCTTTTATCACTATTGAGTGGTGGACAACGACGCTATTGGGAAGTAATGAGGCAGCGATGATGGATATTAATGAGGCTAATTAATGTCTCTATAACTCATAATGTAACTATGCTTAACATCAATGATGTTTCTTAAATAAAACAAGGTAACAAAACGACGTCACAAAATAATGGGGACACTTTGACATGATCCTATTAATAGTACGATGAGCTAGAAAAAAGGTTTTGAATTTTTGAGGAGTCTAAGGTGAACCAATGATAGACATCCACACCATCGAATAAAGAAGATGAATGTCAGAAATTCATCATATTCGATGCCTTTTGAAGAACAGAGCTGGGAAGCGATGTCAATGTCTTAATCCCTCAAGGACGAACGTCGTGACATTGGACCTCATAAGAGGTAGGGGTTTTTGAATTTAAGTTATTCCTTATAATTTTCTGAAAATTACTAAGACAGATCAACCCTAAAAAAGTTTGCTATACAATTATTTCATTGTGTGGGAGGGTTTTTTATTCTAGGGGTTATTTAATTCGGGGTCCAAATATTGGAATAGAATGATTGAATAGAAACTCCCAGAATCTCCCCCCTCTCTTTAATCCTCTAACATGGAAGCCCCGGGTTGACATGAACAAAGACTGACCACCTCTTCATGTGCGTGTTAGGTGGTCGTACCACAGAAATGATGGGAAGGATGGTTTGGGATCCTTACAGTGAAGAGTTTTCTCCTAGGAGGCCACAGACGCCGAAGACTTGAAGGAAATAACCTTGAAGCACGTCTGGTGGTCCGCTAAACAATCTGTTTGCATGTTGATAGCGGCGATGATAGTAGATGTTACCAGACACATTGGTCTGTGGAGTAGGATCCCCGCACCGACAGGCCGTTTTCTTTGGTAGACCATGATTCATCATCCCTAGCGGCGAGCTGGATGACGAGGTGCTAGGTGGACGCCTCGTGGAGGGATGACCCACATCTAGGCCATCCATAAGAACGGGAACCACGGTCCTTGAACATGATAGGATGAGGAGCCCCAAACATTCTCAAGGCATGTGGGAGGCAACGACCTGTATACCATTGAAAATTCAGGATGCATCACTTTGCGGGCACTGTGAATGAGGTGTGGTTAGCCACTTGTGGTCTGCATTCGGACAGGGAGGGAACATGGCTACCTATCGTGTCCCAAGTGCTCACATTAACCATACCACACAGCCAGTCCCCTCCATGAAGGTCGATCCCTCACTGGGTCGAGAAGGACCATGTTGGTGTGTTGGACCCACGCCCATTAGGGTCGGGATATATTAGACCGGGTCACCGAGCGACACAGTGGGCTGGTCCCTCAGCAAACCGGGTCGGGTCTAGAGAGGCCTATTGGGCTTGGACTATAGGCCTGGCCGGACCAGACTGTCCTCGACCGACACTCAGTCGGGTCGATTATGTTTTAATGAACCGAGGTATGTCGGACCCCCAGGCTGGGTTTTTTGGGTCGATCTGATTGTTTCATACCGGGCCCCATTGAAACCATCCCCATGGTTACTAAAACACTGTTATCATTCATTCCACGTGTACAAATGAAGATTTTTTTGCAGTGTTGGGACCCTACATATGTGTGAGATGTTTTATCCTTGTTTATGGTGACTTTTTTTGATAGTATATATATGAAAAAAGGGCTTGAGGAGTGGTTCTCCCAAGTTTACTATACAAAGAACCCTACCACTGGTTGAAACCTAAATAATGCTGATTTTTAGCCCTGTTGAAAGCAACTCTTTATCAATTAGAAGGCCCACTATGATACTCACCTCTCTGTGACTTTTATGTCTCATGGTACGTCATTAGAATGAGTACCTCAGTTTTACATGACAAGTGGGAAACACCTCTTTGTGACTTTGGATGCCCACTATACGCAATGGGATATGAGTACCTAATAATTCCAAGGTTGGTGGGAAGCACCTCTTCGTGACATGGTAGGCCCACTGTACTCCCTATAGTAAGAGTTCTCTAGCAGTCGAGGTGTTCGATTATGTGACTAATGATGATATTGTTACTACCATAGAATATACATGGTGTGATATGTATGGTGTTTCGTGCTTTATTTTGAAAATTTATGTGTGGTATTTCCTTATTGTTTTGGACTCTCTACTGAGTACTGTGTTACACACCCCTACATGGTCTTCTCCCACATATGTTTTATATGGTGTAGACAACCGACATTTAGATAGGGGTTCTCAAAGAAACAAGACAGACGGACGCTTCGGCAGTGGACGTGGTGGCCACGGACAAGGTCGGGCCCAATAGGATCGAACGAACTTGATATACTACTTCATCTTCTAGTATCTTCACCACCATTATGATTAGGTGGGGGTTTTATGTGGATGGCCATCAGAGATTCCTTTATCCACTTGCTGTTTAGATTTAATTGTTGGGTTTTTATTTTGGCTCACATACATTCAGTTGTACATGCATTGAGACTTGTTTTAGAGGTATTGGATACCCACATTTAGTGTTTTGGGATGTGTTTTGGTGTGTGTTTTCTTACATGTACTCTGGATAATGCCTCAAACATGCAGCTTGATGCCTTCAGTTCTAGTCTCCAGCTCCTGGCCTTTGTGAGGCGAGTTTGGGGTAGTAACAAAAATCGGCCCAAGGGGACGGGTCTTGTCAAAGTGGAATCAGAGGGAGGTCGGTTCGACCATAAAGGGAATGAGTCAATTGTTTTGCTTTTTGAAAAAAATGATAAGTGCTTCAAGTTAAAGTTTCAGATTCTGGATGTCTAGCGTTGGTGTGGTGGCTCAAGATTCCATACACTAGTACCATGAATTATATTTTTGTCTCAATATATGAAAACACTGGTTGGATAAGTGTCTCCTTATTTTTAAATAAACTCATATCACCAAGTAAAACCTTCTTAACGTGGTACATATTTATCTATTGTTGGATGTCTCCTCGTGGATGACCAACCAGGATCTTGATATGAGGTCGTCCGGATAGTTCACCTAATGATGTGGAATCTTTTTAGGGAACGGTTATAGAGATGGCCCCACGAGGTGGTATACTCGTGTTACCACCACCTACTTATCAGCTAACAGGACAACCTCTAGTGTTTCAGGTGGATGCAACTTTCCAGAATAAGTCATTGATGACTCATTTTTCACATAACAATTAAACATGGTTCAAATGTGTGTCACGAGCATCCATGGAAATGATCACCCAAGATACATTTTCAGTAAGTCCAAAGAATTATAGCTAATAATTGTAAACCACAGAACCAGAGGGTTTATAGGAGGGAGTGTGCTAGTTTCTAAATTGGTATGCTTTTTAAAGCTTGTCGTAGGAGAGGAGATTATTTCTGACTATCGTGGATTTACAACTACATTCTTGTTATGGACTAGTACCTTTCATTTAAGGATTTTCTTGTAGTAGGTAAAAGGATATGGTTGATCCATAAAGATGGAACCATATTTACCTTTATCAGTAGAAGGAAAATATTTCTCTCTTGATGGATTCAGGCAGAGGAGGGTATAGCCAAATCTTATTTAGGTGGCTAGTTCGACCCTTAGTACAGTGAATGTTATGAGCCCTCATGATCCTTAGAGATAGTAGAGTTATAGGATGTATCCATTTAAGATGTTCTATGATTACATCTATTTTGGGAGTTAAACTTCTTCATTATCCATACCTAGGATGACACTGATATCCAATGGTTTTTTATAGATCTTTAAGGATTGAGGGTACAACATGAGGACATGGGAAAGGAGTAGCTTCATGTGGTCAAGGAGTACGACTCTAGGGATCCATGAATGATTCATGGAATGGTCTGTGTCTACCACTCACTACCATATTAATAGACATAGGTTCTTATCATTCCTTCTTTTCATGAACCTTGTTCAAGACATAGAGTTTCTCTTTAATCAATTGACTTGATATTTACATTAATAGATACTTATGTGTTGATATCTGATAGTCAAACTTATTTCGATGGTGTGATCTGAAACGTGTGGTGAGAGTTTAGGTTGGAACATATTGGAGATAGCTTCAATGCCAAAATTTGTTAGTTTGGGTATGGAGTGATCATCCACATTTCATTCTCAAATTGATAGTTTTATGAAAACGAGATATGGTATATATGTAGCATTGTAAAATGTTTTTCATAGGTCAGCAAAAATAAGGGGAAAAATAGGCGACACTGAATAAACACATGCATATGAGGTTTTAGTTGGTCACTCTTGAGTCGGACGACCATACCCTTGTGGAAGTAGATGTTATGAGATTTTAGTTCCCAATAGTAGAGGCATTGAGTGTGAACGTCCCTTCAAATTTTCTTTTTGGGTTACCTCCCTCAAAGGGGAGGGACTTCATTGTCATTGTACACCCCGATATAGACCAGTTATCTGCCTCAGTATATCAACGAGATTTCATATAGCTTATAAAGAATGGGTCATCGGTGGGGGAATTGTAGCCAAAGGGAATAGTAAGACCCAATTTTTGAGGTTATGTGTGGATGATTTTCACATTAATCAAGTGGTTGTGGAGAACGAGTACTCAATTCCAATGGGTGGATAAACACACCAATCAATTAGAAAGGGTATACATTCACATGGATTGAAAGGTTCCCCTAGTATTTTCAGTAGTTGTGATAATGGTGAAGGCTAGAGTTCCTTCAATACTATGAATTTGAGATAGTATACAATACATGGATGGTCAATATGCAGCTGGACATGCTTAGCAGAAAGTATAGTTTATAGATGCTGAGTGAGAAAACATTGTAGCTAGCCGTGATGTAGAAATCCTTCATGGATGATGATGGACCAGCTTAGCTTCAATCAAAGATAGTCACTCCACTCTTGCAGCATGTCTGGGAGGCATAGTTCGTGGATGTTGACTATGAGGCCTGACATGATCAGTTATCCTCATGACAAGATCTTGATGGATTTTCGATAGGTGGGGAGCATGTCATTATTTTCAAAGGACACACTGAAGAACCAGGGATGTTATCGGAGGAGGATTTGAGGGAATTCCATACATTCCTTTTGGTGGTACTTTATGGTATAGATAATATATTCCTAGACCTATGACGTCAGTACTGGTGGACCAGAGAAGGAGACCCTTGGAGTTTGGGGAGGGAGATCGTGTTTTCCGTCAGTTCTCACTCTGATAGTGATTGTAGTGATTTTTTTTGGGGTGGAAAGCTATCTCTGGGGATTATCGGATCATTCCAGATCATGAACATAGTTTCTGAGGTGACATACCACCTACATATTTCAACTCATATCCAACTTGTTCATGATTTGTTTCACGTGTCACAGTTGAGGACATACATGGATGATCCATCACATTTCATCGGCTTGGGAGAGATGGAAATTGATGAAGGGGAGATATTTTCAGATTTCTCACTGGAGATAGAGGATCGATAAGAGTAGGTCCTACAGGGGCAGTTTTTTCCTCTGGTGTGCGATCAATGGCAGAATGAGAATTTCCATTTGAGCGCATGGGATTTGGAGGCTTATATTCACGTTCACTAGCCCCATATGTTTGACAAGTTTTTTTGGATTTCATTGACATAAATCCATAAA
Source organism: Viscum album (assembly GCA_963277665.1). NCBI lineage: Eukaryota > Viridiplantae > Streptophyta > Magnoliopsida > Santalales > Viscaceae > Viscum > Viscum album. Next base: position 1,385,396,813 of record OY728126.1, on the reverse strand, counting down.
GGGGATAGAGTTTAATGTCCTAAATTTACATGTATATTTAATTACAAGGAATAATTTCAAGACATTGATGTTATATGGCTTGTGATTTCGAGGCCTGGAGTGCCTGAAATGATCCGTCCAAAAATTTTAAGCGTTAAATAGATTGTGTGATCAGTTTTCTTGAAAAAATAGAATATTTCGTAAACGGTTGTTCGGAACAAAAATTTGAGGTCACCATTGCATTCTAGATGGTGTGTTTACCATATTCACAAATTATGTTTATTCGAAGAATGCCTCCAAAAAGAAAAAACCAAAATTCCCTAACCATAAATAAAATTAATTAAATAAAAATAATTTTTTTTTTCAAATTTTTATTACTCACAATTGATGATTTGGATTAAAAATATGAGACCAACAAATAATTATTTAGGGTATACATTCATTAGGAATATCCTAACATTGGATGGCACGACCCAACAGTGTAAGATAGTTTGTGGAAATGAATAAAATAATTATGTAACTGTTAATTTATTTTATAATAATTATAACTATAAAATGGTAACATGGATTGAAAATCTGAGAGTACCATTAAACTCATGGAGGAAATTTTCTCTTAGGTAGATCCTAACTGTGACTTGTGTGGGTTGAGGGTGAAAGTTAATTTTTTTGAACTTTTTAAAGGTATGTTTAGTAAACATGCAATTGTGATTTCTTATCTTTTGAACCAGTCCTCGGATTTAAAATATGAGGGCACAGTTGAATTTAGAATTCTAGTATTTGTCAAGAATTGACATAACTTCGGATAGAAAGGGAAGACCCAAAGAGATATTTTTGGATCCTTTCAATACATATAATAAAATAATTTTCAAGAATTTTTTTATTTCATTTATCAGCATTGAGACACTTCAGGGCTACGATGAGGCAGTGACAATGCAAATTAATTAGGATCATTAATGGTTGGTTAACCTGTAGTGTAACGATGCTCTAATGATGTGTAATAACGATGTTGTTTCTTAAATAAAACATTGTAATGACACGACGTCACAACATAATGGAGACACAGTGACATGCTCTTATTTATAGGTCGATGCGCTTGGAATATAAGGAATAAAAATTTGGAGGATTATCTCGAAAACCTCTAATATAATTCCACCCCAGTGAAGAATGAAGAATGCTGGAAGAACATTATCATCTTCAACGCCTTTCGAATAACGGAACCTAGAACGACATCAACTTTATAATCCCTCAAGGATGAATCCTGCGACATCGGAAATCCTAAGTGGTAGGGGTTATTTATTTGATGTTCATCTCTGCTCTTTTCTAATAATGAAGAACACTAATCAACCCACATACATGTTGATTCATGATTCATGCGTTATGCAGGATGGTGTTTTAGTCATGGGGTTATTCTATTTGTGGTCCAAATCCTGGAAAGGAATAATTGAACGGAAACTCTCAGAACTCCCCCATCTTTAAACCTCATACCTAGAGGCCTCAGGACAACATGAAGATAGACCAAGAACATCTTCATATGTGTTCTTGGTGTTCGTACCCACTAAATGGAGTCAAGACAGGTTTGGGATCCTTGTGGTGAAAGGGGAGATCCCCGGGGGCCACAGACGCAGATGGCATGATGGAAGGACCACTTGAGCCATTTTGGTGGTCCGCTAAAAATTACTTCAGCACGTCGGCAGTGTCAGGCCTCACCATCCACATTGAGGGGGCAGCTTGACCCAGAGGTAAATGTGGATCGGGAGACCGTGGCTCATCAGCTATGGTAGCGCGTAATAGGACGCGGCGCCAGGAGGGGCACCACGTGGATGGATCTCCCGCGTCTATGCCATCCATATGAATTGGGAGTTGTCGTTCTTGACCAAGGCTAGATGAGGAACCCCATGCATCTGCAGGGTAGGAGAGAGGTCATGACCCGTTGACCGTAGCATGAGTTGGACGTGGTTCCAGTCAGGCATTTCACAGGAGGAGTGGCTCGCCTCTTGTGGGTTTTGTTTAGACCGGGAGAGGACAGAGCTAGCTACCGCATCCTAGGCGCTCACATAGGCCTCACCCTCAGGTCGATCCCTAGCTGTCGGAATGATGTGACAGTGTGTCGGGCCGTACCCACACCAAATGACCAGACAATTTTCCCCTTCAGGATTGGCTGGACAAGAAAGGGTCACTAGGCTACACGACGGGGTGGACCCTCAGCCAGCCGGGTCGGGTCTTGCAAGGCCTATTAGGTCGAGTGCACTGGCCAGGCCAGACCATACCAACCTCAACCTGCACCAGGTTGGGTTGAGTTTTTCTAAGTGAACTTGGGGATATGGGACCCCAGAGCCAGCTAGTTCGGGTTGGTCTGACTGGGTCAGACCAGGCCCTATCGTAATCTGTCACCTAGTTACGAAAAATATTTGTGTAATGCAAACTGCGTGTCTAAAAGAATATCTGTTTGTGGTGTTGGGACCCTCTTGATGATGAGTATATTTTGACACAATATATGAAGACTTTTGTGATTGTTTATATGTGAGGTATGGCATGAGGGGTCGTTCTCTCAAGCTCACTATGTACAAAACCCTACGACTGGATGAGATTGGGAGACTACTAAATTTTAGCCCAATTAGAAGCACCTCTCTAGGACTTGGTAGGCCCACAATAGGAATCACAACTCTGTGACTTTTCAAGCGCATGGTACGCAATTAAAATGAGTACCTCAGATGTCCGTGTCTAGTGCGAAACAACTCTTTGTGACATGGCAGGTCTATCGTATGATATGGGGGAGGAGTACCTAAGTAGCTCAAGGATAGTGGTAAGCACCTCTTCGTGACTTGGCAGGCCCACTGTACTCCCTAGAGGAGGGGTTCTCCAGCATCCAACGTGTTGGATGATGTGACTGATGATGCTATTGTCACTTCCCCAGAATATACCTGGTCTGATCTATCCTTTGTTTTGTGCTTTAATTTGAAAATTGTTCTGTGGTCTTTCCTTTTTGTTTTGTTCTTCGTACTCAGTACTTTGTCACTATATTTTGAATGGGATTCACCAACATGTTTTGTGTCTAGTGCAGGTGAACGATATTCCAAAAATGGGTTCTCAGGGAGACGGGACTGAAGGATGCTTCAGTGGTTGACATGGTGGCCTAGGACTATATGGGGCCTAGTTGGACTGAGAAAACATGAAATATTACATCGGATTCCAGTTTCATCACTACCTTCATGGTTAGGAGGGGTTTTCATATGGACGGACATCATTGTTTTTTTTACTTGTTGTTTATAGATATTTTTTGGGTTTATATTCTAGACCACTTACTTTTTGATTTTTCCTCACTCAACCTTGTTTTCGTGGTAGTAGTTTCCCCCTACCAGTGTGTTGGGATGTTGTTGGGTGTGCGTGTGCGTGTATAAGTACTTAGGAATATAGCTCCAACTTGCAGGATGATGCCCTGAGCACTAGTCTCCATACCCTGGCCTTCAGGATGTGGGCTTGGGGTAGTAATGGCACCGACCATAGGGGATGGTTAGTGACATTAACAACACATGATTCAATTGATATGTTGAAATTATAAATTCACCAAATGTGTTATATGGTTCATAAATCTATGGAAAATTAATTAATGTCACTAAATAATTTGGAAAATGGCACGCGATTAAATAAGGGGAAAGGGGTACAATGTACCTTATCCTAATTAGGTAGAACACAAAAAAGGATGAAAAGGAGTATATTTTTAAAACATACTTATTGTGATTTTAATTTGATATGTCATAATCTTGAAATAATGAATATTGAGAATAAAAACAATGATAATTTAATTTTTACAGTGTTTAATGATCTAGTTAAATCAGAGGATCACCTTACTAATACTAAGTATTTGTTTTCAATGTATATAAATCATGGTTTGTGAATAAATGGGACTGGAATATATATTTTAGCTTTTTTTAGAAAGATAATTCTTGATAAAGATGTATTCCTTCAAACACTAATGAATGAAAATTTAAAATATGGATATTCATGTAACATATCAATATGCAATGTGTAACACCACAAGCTTCTACAGTACGCTTTTCTTTGAATAATACAGTATCATGTGTTGTATACAACTTCGAGTTCTAACACTCCACAACCAATCAAACTAGCCGTTATGAATATTGATACCCACTTTTTTAAATTTTATAAATATTAATTATCAAAACGAACTTCATTTTTGGATTCATAATATCGAAATTATCCTAGGGTGATTTTTTGGTATTTTTTTAAAAACATTCAATTTTCGATGAATAGTGAAGAACACTGAGTTATTAGTTAAAACCGATTTTTTATTTAAAAATTTATTTATTTTATTTAAATTTATTTTAGGTAAAAATAGATACATAATACTTATATATATTCAATTTAATTCATTGGAGTAAATTTATATTAATTTTTAATATATATAAATTTAATTGAACTTTTCACCGTCTTTTACCCACCTCTTAGGAGAATTTGCAAATTCACATAAAACTTAATTTTACCTATTCTCTGAGTTAATTTCAAAAATTTTAGATACACAGTTAATATAAATAATTAAAATTTTGTTAAATAAGATAAAAATAATTTTTTACTGAATAGTAACTATTTAGAATTATCTACCACGTTTAAAAGTATATTAGGTAAGTAAGGGTAAAAATGATATTATTATTATTACGCAAACACATGTCAAAATTAAATTGGATAAGTATAATTAGACCCAAAAAAACCCTAGGAATAAAATATAAATCTCTTTGGTCCACTTGAGTTAGATTAGGACATTTATTATTATTTAATTCAAAGAAGAGTTAAAAGATCTAAAATCGTTGTTTAATAAATAAAACATTTTTAATATAGGGTTATACATTAGATAAATTCTATTATAAATATTAATTATAAAGATAAAACGATTTCCTACATAATGGTATTTTATTTATAATTTTTAGACATTAAATAATTTAATTTATTTATCACACAATGGTGAAGCAGTAATTACCTAATTAATGAAATATTAAAAGAATTGATATTATAAATATCCAAATAAATTTAATTTGAGATATTTTATGAATTTAACTAATTTTATAGGTTATTAAGACATGTTATGATTACTAAAATTAGTTATTTTTAATTAATAAAGTTTTTATGACTTTAAAAAAAATCAATTATTAAATAGTGTCAAAATTGACACAAATGAGTTATTAAAACAAATATTATATTATTAATTGATATTCTATTCCTAAAAATATAAGGTTTAGATAAAGGAATTATATTATGATAACTGTATTTTTAATGGACCACATGGGTGTCACTTGAAAATATATAGTATGTTTATTAACTATATAATATAAAAATAAAAAGAGACATGGTAAATGTCAAACTATTTTACTAAGAGTTAAATATAAATGATGAGGTTAATATAGTGACAAAAAACGATCTAAAATATATTGGTTTAAAGGATTTGGACCCATACCCACCTTATCCTAGATATAAGTCACTTTGGAGGCATTATAAACTGAATATGAATTAATCGTAAAATTATGTTTTATGTTTTTTCTAAGGTCCCCTCACCCCACCTATAAAAAGGAACACCCCCTTATCTCTAATTCACATTTTCAAATAATTTTGGCTCGGCCAACCCCTACCAAAATATCCTGTCAACTTACATCCATTAAATATAGAGGCCTTAGTTTGATATGGAAGCCAACTTAAGAATCCCTTTTGATCAAATCAAAAGGAAGAACCCGAAGAAGAGATAATGTTTTCACCACCCTCATTCAAGTTACTTTCTTCTTCCACTTCATCATTCATTATTATTTCCACTATATAATAACAACTCTAGTATCTTCTATTTATTTTGATGTTATTATAGATATGGTACAACCATATTCAGTATTCTATCTATCCTTTGAATGACATGTCACCATACCTGCGTATGTATGGCTTATCGGCTCCACGTCCTGGTGTAATTGTTATTCAAAACATTATTTTTTGGATGGATATGATAATTATGTTTAATTGAAGTAATATAATAAATATAATATTACAATGATTCTTTATATATGATATACAATCCAATTATATACGATTTTAATATCCAAAGAATGATATTGTCGCTCATGCGTACGTACAGACTACTGTCTCCATGAAAGCGATGAGATTCATTTCCCATCGTATCCATTCAAGACTAATTCTCATTTTAGGATTAAAAATAATTTTTAAGGGCTTGATATAATTTTTGGATATGAATAAGATACAACCAATCCATAAAAAACATGGAATATGTAACAAAACAGATAAAAGAAAACGAGTAAGTTAACACCCAAAATGAAGATAGTACTAAGATATTTTTAACAAAGCAATGTTAAAAGATCATATGTGATATCATATTATTGTATATGATTCTTGTATAATTTAATAACAATTAATTCACCATTACACTGTACTTTAACCTACCATCTACCAAGGAAAAGTACACGGTAAGGGTTTATTTCACAATCTCTTCATTATCCGAGGTTGTTTATAGGTAATTATCTACTGGGACCTCATTATCATCCTCATCCATGTTTATTAAAAATGTATTTCAAATAACTGTTAATATTTTACACACAATGGGTTAAATTCTATTATGCCATTGTATTACTTTTTATAATATATTTATAAAGGAATCTTTCCGTCGTTTTCCAAACAAGATCCTTTTTAACCTTTTCGACAAAATTATGTTAAGAATGTCTTTTTTAACTTATATGGAGGGTGTGACTATTTTCAGCCATTATAAAATCATCGAATCATTCCTTACAAGATTATAATAATATTTTCAAAGTAAATTTTTTATTTTATATTAATGTGACATTTAAATTATTTCAAAAAAAGGGATATTTCTCTCAAATATTTTTGATTTAATCTATGTCGACATCCTTTAATAGACTTTAAGCTTATTTGAATTTGATTAATTATGATACAATACTTCCATATATTATTGAAGGTTTTGTGATATGTTTGACTATGGATGTGTTATTTTTATACCATTCATGGTTTATAGAGAAAGTATTGATATTTCATATGCTAGTTTTACTACGAATGTTTATGTTATGTTTAAACATGTTCATATGAGGAATGCATTGGACTAAGTAAGTGACGGGTGGAGCCCGCTATAGCTCTCCGATACATCGGTAGGTCTCATGAGACAAATTAGTGTCTTGACCCAAGGCCTTGATAAAAACTTATTTGTATTCTTGGCACAAGGCCTTGACTATGTGGTTATGATAGGCTGGAATTATGTATTCCATCATTATGAAAGTTTTTATTGATATTGCATGTGATTATTCAATTAGTAGAATATCCATGTGAATAAGTAAATGGAATTATTTCTATTTATTTCTTCCATATTATTATGAAGTTCACATTTAAAAAGCTTTTGTTTTAGTTATAAATTGCCTTAAATGTTTATGAATATTTATGAAAGTTTCCGCTATATTGTTATCCTTACTAGGCATCTGTGCTCACCCCTTTCTATGTTTTATTTTTCCCAAGATGGGAAGACGTATTTTATGAATGACCTGGAGAGATAGTATGAGGGGATTTGAGTGTGGTCCATGGAGACAAGATGTTGTTGTTGTTTTCAAATTTTGATGTAATGTAAACTTTATGAATATATCTATTGTTTTCAAGGCTACTAAACAAATCGTTATTTTGAGACTCGATATTTTTTGATCTTGCCAATGTTATGTAATAAAGACCTGACTCTAGGTAACTAGGGTCGGGACTTTATAGTTGGTATCAGAGGAAGTTTAGTAAAAACCTTGGAAGCTAGATTTATATAAACTCTGAATAGAGCACATAGCCCTACGATAGAATTTGTGGATTCGTATAGAAGAATTCACTAGAATTTTGGTATTGTAGAGATTTTGTGAGTTTTTCGAGCAATACATCCATTTCTGGGTACGAGCAGGTTAAGGTGGCTCTAGGACAGATGTACCTTGGGGTTAAACCTAAAAACACCACTTTGAGCTAGACTCAAACGAGAACTGGTGCATGACAACATGCCTTCCTGCACTCTTGGTCATGACACTCTCGGGGGATATTCTTAGGATAATTTTCATTTTCTTTACAACCCATTATTAAGGGTTTATGAGGATATTCTTCCTCAAATAAATCATTTTTATTAATATAGATTATATTCACAAACTGTTCAATTTATGTTAAGTGTTTTACAAGTTTGGATTTATGTATTGAGATTCATAAACTAATCTAGTGTATGACATTGTTTACAAATGTAGATTAGTGGAAGGAATGGATATGTATCAATGCACATACTCCCTGTAGGGATTTACCTCCTACTAAAGATAATTATAGTGGAGCTGGCGATGCAACTGGTGTTGATCATCTAATCACAATACTGGGAAAACTCATTCAGGTTATGAATAATAAAAATACCCATATTGAGCACCCTGATACGAAGCATGGAGGATCAATGTTAGATCAATTAATGAGGAAAAAACCACCAAAATTCAATGGGGGTAAAAATACACTATTAGCTGAGCAATGGATAAATTCTTTAGAAAGAATATTCCACGCCTTGGGGAGTAGTGAAAGGGAAAAAGTTGTCATGGTAGTTTACCGCCTCACTGGAGATGCTGATCAGTGGTGGTCATTGATTCAAAACACGAAGGAATATGATGATGTATCAAATATGTAATGGAGGGAGTTTAAATGTCTTTTCTTAGAAAAATAGTTTTCTCATGACCATCGAGCAAATATAAAAAGACCATTTCTGTGTCTGAGGCCAAAGGAGGATGAGAATGTTGCAACGTATGAGTCTAACATTACAATGTTAGCAAGGCATGCTGTAGATTATATAGGTAACCGAAGGAGTTATTTTGATATTCTCTTCAATGGGTTAAAACAATTTCTCCATTGAGCATTACTCTCACAATACATCTCGTCATACGTAGATATTTTCTTATGTGCTATCAAGACAGAAAAATAATTCCCTAAGTCTTACGACTTTAAAGAAAATAAAAATAAGAAGAGATCTGTTGATCACTCTGGAAATGGAAATAAGGGGAAGAAAGGAAAAGTTGAACATCCGTCCTACAATAAATGTGAGAAGAAACACCCTAGTACTTGCTTGATGGGAATGGCAGTCTGTTACATGTGTGGTGAAAAATGACACCAAGCTCGTGATATCTATGTGAAGAAAGAAGCTACTGATGTTCAATGATACAATTTTAGGGAGATTGGACATTATGAAAATAAATGTTCTATGTGTCATGGAAACATACCTCAGAAAAGGCCAAGGGATCAAGGCCAAGATTATGGTATCACTACTACTGAGGTAGAAGCTCTGAAAGACGTGGTGGCAGGTAATTTAATGGTTTCCTCATGTTTAGAAAATGCATTATTTGATTCTGGATCATCACATTTCTTCATATCTTCCTAGTTTTCTTTGAAAACTAGATATTTCCAATTTTATTTAACAAAGGAGTTTTCAGTAAATACTCATATGGGAAGTGTCATTGCAATAATGTTTTGTGAATCAGTCCCCATTAGAGCATATAAATGTTTTTTATCTGCTGATCTCTTCGTCATAACTATTATTGAGTTTTTTATAATCCTTGGTATGGATTAGATTTCAGACCATGATGTGAAGATTTATTGTAAGAAGAAGGAGGTTACAATTTTTGATGATGATGATGAAAAGGAACACCTTATCTTTATAGTAGAATCATCACCACCTGATTCATATCTAGATCCACCCCCAATAGCTCAACTAAATTCAATTACCAGGGAGGAAGAGAATGAAATAATTATGGGTGAGGAAAGGAAATGTTCAAATAGAGGATGTACCTACTGTGAAAGTATATGTAGATGTGTTTCCAGAAGATTTTCTAGGACATCCTCCAGAACAAGAAATGGAGTTTTGCATTGATTTAATTCTTGGTTCAAGGCCTATATGGAAAACCCCTTATAGAATGGCCAATGTGGAATTAGTTGAACTAAAGAAACAACTTTAGGAATTGAGTAATAAACGATTTATTCTACCTATTTTTTCTCTATGGGGAGCCCCTGTCTTTTTTGTTAAGAAGAAATATGGATCTATGAGGTTATGTACCGACTAGAGGTATATCAATGCTATAACAATAAAGAACAAGTATCCCCTACCTCGTATTGATGATTTATTTTACAAACTTCATGGAGCTTAATACTTTTCAAAGATTGACCTTCGATCTGGATATCATCAGTTGTGTGTGAAGAAGGAATACATTCCAAAAATAACATTTCGAACCAGGTATGTGCATTACGAGTTTATAGTAATTCCTTTTGGGCTGACTAATACACCCAATGTTTTCATGGATCTAATGAACATAGTTTTCAAGGAATATCACAATTATTTTTTAGTGGTATTTATTGATGATATCTTGGTATAATCCAAAATCTAAGAAGATCATGAAAATCACTTGCGCATTATCCTGAAGACTCTTATAAGACATGAATTATATGGGAATTTTAGCAACTGTGAATTCTGGCTGCAAGAGATTTCTTTTTTGGACATATTGTCTCCAATGATGGAATCTTCGTTGATCCTTCTAAGACAAGAGCAATCCAAGAATAGACAGCACTGAGGAGTATGACTGAGGAATGCTGTTTTATTGGTTAACAGGTTATTATCAACGTTTGTACAAAAATTTTCCCGATTGGCTAACCCATTAAAAAAGCTCACATGTAAAGGGGTTAAATTGTTTTGTACAAAAGAGTGTGAATAATGTTTCGAAGAACAAAAGAGATGATTATTCAATGCTCCAATATTGACTCTACCATTAGGGAATGATGGGTTTTTTATTTATTGTGATGCTTTAAAGGAAGAACATGGTTGTGTCCTTATACAGAATGATTGGTTTATTGCCTATGCATCACAAAAACTAAAAATTCATGAGCAAAAATATCCCACTCATGATCTTGAGTTTGGTGCTATAATATTTTCATTGAATATATCGATACACTATATATATGGTAAAAAATGTGAGATTTTTCCTAATCAAAAGAGTTTGAAGTATATTTTCTCACAAAAATAACTCAATATGAGGCAAATGAGATTGCTTTAACTACTCAAGGATTATGATTACACTATACACTACCACCCGGGATGGATAATAATGTGGCAGATGCTTTAAGTAGAAAGGATAATGGATTTTTGAACAAGATGGGATTTGAGGGGATCCTATTATCATGGATCTATTAAATATGGATATGGGAATCACTATGTAAGGTGAAACATCAATACTTTTTCAAATGGTTTCCAAACTATCTTTAAAAGAATGGATAACGAGTTCTCAGACCGATGATGATGAGTTTCAAAATAAGATTACCACTTTGAATGATGTGAGATTGAGTGAATTTGTATATAAAGATGGAATTTTGAAATTTGGGAAGAGACTTTGTGTTCTTGATATACCTGATCAAAAAAGGGAAGTTTTGGATGATGCTCATAGTTCCAATTTATCTATACACCCTAGAAGAACCAGGATTTATAAATATTTGAAGGAACATTTTTGATGGGTCAGTATGAAGGGGGAGATTGCTGATTTTGTGCCATGATGTCTGGTTTTTCAACAAGTGAAAGCTGGAAGCCAATAGCCTAGAGGAGTCATGCTACCTCTTCCAATACCTGAGTGGAAATGGGATAATATCATGATGGACTTTGCCATGGGGATTCCAAAGACTCCTTGAAGGAATGATGAAATATGGGTCATTGTTGATCATCTTACCAAGTCAGCACATTTTCTTGCTGTAAGAGAAGATCGACCAATTGAACGTCTATCAAGACTATATATTAATGATGTTGTGAGACTTCATGGAGTACCCCTATTGATACATTCTGATCGTGATCCTCGTTTTACTTCAAGATTATGGAAGAGTCTTCAGAAGTCCTTGGATACTGAACTTCATTTGAGCACTGCCTACCACCCTCAAATAGATGGACATTCAGAACGGACTATTCAATCCTTAGATGACATGTTGAGATCATACTCACTTGACTTTCAGGGTATGTGGGATCAATATTTACCTTTGGAAGAATTTTCCAATAACAATAGCTTATATTCGAGTATTAAGATGGAACCATATAAAGCGTTATATGGAAAGAGATGTCGCACACCAACTTGTTGGGATGATGCGGGTGAAAGAAAACTTTTAGGCCCAGAAATAGTGGAGGAAACGATGGAAAAGGATAAGGTAATCCAAAACGAAATCAATGAAGTTCAATGTAGGATGAAGAGATTTGCCTATAACTGAAGGAAGGATTTGGAATTTCAGGTATGAGATCATGTTTTCTTGAAGGTATCTCAATTAAAGGGAGTTATAAGTTTTGGTAAGAATGGTAAATTGAGTCCCATGTACATCGGACCTTTCGAAATTCTAGAATAAATTGGGGCTATTTCTTATCGTTTGGAAATGCCGCCAAATCTCTCCAAAGTTCATGATGTGTTCCACATATCACTATTGAGAAAATACATGCCTGAACCAACTCATGTACTCACCTATGAAGAATTAGAACTAGAACCCAATCGGTTATATTGCGAAGATCCTATCAAGATTCTTGAAACAAGTGAACAAGTGCTGAGAAAATGGACGAATCACCTAGTAATAGTTCTATGGACAAACCATAAGATGGAAGAGCAACGTGGGAACCTGAGGAACATATAATGAAGAACCACCCGAGTCTTTTCTTGCAGTAGTATTCTATAAATTTTCAGGAAGAAATTATTTTATGGAGGGGAGAATGTAACACCCCAAGCTTCCACGGTACGATTCTCATTGAAAAATATAGTAGCGTGTGTTTTACGCAACTTCATGTTCTAACACACCACAACCAATAAAACTAGCAGCTAGGAATATTAATACCCACTTTTTGAAATTTTATATATACTAATTTTCAAAATGAACTTCAATTTTGGATTTGGGATATCGAGAATAGTGTAGGGTGAATTTTTGGTATTTTTCAAAAAACATTCAATTTTTGATGAATAGTGAAAAACACTGAGTTATTAGTTAAAACCGACTTGTTATTTAAATATTTATTTATTTTATTTAAATTTATTTTAGATAAATATAGATACATAATACCTATATATTTTCAATTTAATTCATTGGATTCAATTTATATTAATTTTAGATACATCAAAATTTCATTGAACTTTTCACCGTCTTTTACCCACCTCCTAGGAGAATTTGTAAATTCACACAAAACATAATTTTACCACTTCTCTGAGTGGAATTTCAAAAATCAAAGAGACACGGTTAATATAAAATAGTAAAATGTGGTTCAATAACATAATAATAATTTTTTTTGTGAATAGTAACTTATTAATTTTATTTACCACGGTTAAAAGTAAATAGGGTAATTAAGGGTAAAAATGATTTTATTATTACCCTAACACATGTCATAATTCTATTGGATAAGTATAAATCTACCAAAAACAACCTTAGGAATAAAATATGAACCTCTTTGGTCCATTTGGGTTAGATTAGGACATTTATATTATTTAATTCAAATAAGTGTTAAAAGAGTTAAATTCAAAATTTAATAAGTAATCATTTTTAATATGGGGTTATACATAAGTTAAATTCTACTATAAATATTAAATATAAATCCAAAAAGATTTCATACAGAATTATATTTTATTTATAATTTTTAGACATTAAATAATTTAATTTATTTATGACCCAATAGTGATGTACTAATTACCTAATTAATGAAATAATAAAATAATTGATTATATAAATATCCAAATAAATGTAATTTTAGAATTTTTATGAATTTCACTTATTATATATGATAATATGACATTTTAGGATTACATAAAATATTTTTTTGAATTAATAAAGTAGTTAAGAATTTAAGAATTATCAATTATTAAATAATGTCAAAATTGACATAAAGGAGTTTTTAAAACAAATATTAAAATATTAATTGATATTATATTCCTAGAAATCTAGGGTTCTGATAAAGAACTTTTATAATGATAGGTGTATCATTAATGGACCACTTGGGGGTATTTTGGAAGAAAATAGTAAGTTTATTAACTATATAATATAAAAATACAAAGAGACATGGTAAATGTCAAACTATTTAACTAAGAGTTAAATATAAATGATAGGGTTAATATAGTGACCCAAACCTATCCAAAATATATTGATTGAAAGGATTTAGACCCATCCCTACCTTAGCCTCTAAATCAGTCACTTTTTAGGCATTATAAAAAGAATTTTAACTTATTATAAAATAGTATTTTAAGTTTTTCCTTAGGTTCCCCACACCCCTCATATAAAAGGGGACACCCCCTTATCTCGAATTCACATATTCAAAGCCTTTTGGATCATCCAAAACAAGCCCAATTAACCTCTCAACTTCCCTCACTTCAACCTAGAGGCCTTAGTTTGATCATAAATCCAACTTAAGGAGCACTTTTGATCAAATCAAATGGAAGAACCAAAAGAAGATGTAATGTTTTCACCACACTCTCTCGAGTTCGTTTCTTCTTCCACTTATTCTTTCTTTGTTATTTACATTCTAAAATAATAACTCCAGTATCTTATATATACTGTGATGTTATTATAAATATGGTACAACCATATTCAGTATTCTATCCATCCTTTTAATGACATGTCACCATACGTGCGTACGTACGACTTACCATCTCCATGTTGTGGTGTAATTGTTATTCAAAACATTATTATTTGGATGGGTATGATAATGATGTGTAATTGAATTAAATAATAAATATAACATTGTAATTATTCTGTATATATGATATAACATCCAATTATATACTATTTTAATATCAAAATAATGATATTGTCACTCATGCATTTGTACGGACTACTGTCTCCATGAAAGCGATGAGATTCATCCCCCATCGTATCCATTCAAGTTAATTCTCATTTGAGAATTAAAAATAATATTTAAGGACTTGATATCATTTTGGATATGAATAAGATACATCCTATCCATAACAAACATGGCTTATGTAACAAACATATAAAAGAAAATGAGTAAGTTAACACCCGAAACGACGATAATACTAATATATTATTAACAAAGCAATGTTAAAAGATCATATTTGATATCATATTAATTTATATGATTCTTGTATAATTTAATAAAATTTATTTTACCATTATACAAGAGGTTAACCTACCCTAGAACAAGGAAAATTACAAGGTAAGGGTATATTTCACAATCTCTTCATTATCCGAGATTGTTTATACGTAATTATCTATTGGGACCTCTTTATCATCCACATCCATGTTTCTCAAAAATGAATTTCAAATAATTATTACTAGTTTACAGAATATGGTTTAAATTAATTTATACCCTTTTTTACTTTTTATAAGATATTTATAAAGGAATATTTCCGTCATTTTCTGAACAAGGTCATGTTTAACCTTTTTTTACTTATACAATGGGTGCGGATATTTTCCACGATTTTTAAATCATCAAAGCTTCCCTTACAAGATTATAATAACATTTTTAAATTAAATGTTTTATTTTATAATTATGTGACTTATAAATGATTTAAAAAAAGAGATAATTCTCTAAAATTGTTTTGATTTCATATATTTCAACATCCATTGATGGATTTTAAGATTATTTGAAGTTGATTTATTATAATACAAAACTTCAATATAGTATTGCAAGTTTTGTGATATGTTTGACTGTGGATTTTTTATTTTTATACCATCATGGTTTATACAGAATGTATTGACATTTCATACGCTAGTTTAAATATGAATGTTCTTGTTATGTTTAAACATATTCATATAAAGAATTCACTTGACTTAGTAAGTGATGGGTGGAGCCTGCTATTGCTCCTTGATGTATCGGTAGGTCTCATGAGACAAACTAGTGTCTTGGTACAAGTCCTTGACAGAAACTTATTTGTATTTTTGGCACAAGGCCTTGAATATGTGGTTATGATAGTCTAACATTATGCATTCCATCATTATGAATGTGGTTATTGATATTGCATGTGATTATTAGATTAGTAGAATATCCATGTGAATAAGTAAATGGAATTATTTCATTTTATTTATTCCATATTATATTGAATTTCAAGTTTAAAAAGCTTTTGTTTTAGTTATACATGGCCATAAATATTTATTCTTATTTATGAATGTTTCCGCTATATTGTTATCCCTACTTGGCATCTAAGCTCACCCTTTTCTATGTTTTATTTTTCCCAGGGCATAAATTAGTATTTTATGAATGACCTGTAGAGATAGTATGCGGGGATATGAGTGTGGTTTATGGAGAAAAGATGTTTTTGTAGTTTTCACATTATTATGTAATGTCAACTTTATGAATGTATCTAGTGTTTCCAAGGCTACTAAACTAATCGGTATTTTGAGACTTGATCTTTTGTGATCATTCCGATGTTATGTAATAATGCACCGATCCTAGGTAATTGGGGTGAAGGCATTATACAATGACTTCAAACATCAAATGTTACATGGATTGAAAATTTCACACCCCAACTAGAGTCAGACATCCAATTTATTATTTTCTTGGTTTTGCATCATTAGGAAATCGTTGGGTTTGGGACCTTGGTTAAAATTTATGAAACATATAAAATTGGATGGTTTTCTGAAAAGTTGATGAGCACCTCAAGGTTTTTGGTAACCATGCAATCGGGTAAGCAACAGATGTGGTTTTCTGATGTTTAAAATAAATAAATAAATATGAAAATAAAATAAAGTAAAATTTTAAATCATAATTGTAATAATATTATTGTGGTAGATGATAATATTATTAATATAAAATATGTTATTAATTTTTTTATTATCTAATTGTATTTAATATTATTATTATTTTTAAATTTCAGTACTATTATTATTTTTTCAAATAATAATATTTTTTTGAAATTTTATTTTTATATTATTGGAATTATTAATATTATTTTTAGTGTTATTAGTATTATTATTATTATTATTATAACTATTAATTCTTTATTAGAACCCTAAACCCCCCCCCCCTTCCCCTTACCTGCTACATGATAGCCCACTCCACTTAGTTTCCCCCTATGTGAGTGTGACCAACCTTCCCGAATCCCCCCTTCTTCAACAATGCTCTGGAATGCTTAACGTCTGGTCACCCTACCACCTCACAGTGTTCCATCCTTTATATATCTACACCCTCTCCTACTCAGACCAACCTGTGATAATGCCCCTCTACGATAGGACCTGACTATGGACCTCATATCCTTTATATTGTGAATTCACTCTGGCCTGCTCCGATGTGCGGCTCTGGGATGATCCCACTATCCAATGCGAGATGCTTCAGTTAAAACCATCTCATATTGTGGTATGTTTTCCATTCCTTTTTTGTGATCTTTTCTTCATTTTTTCCAAACCCAAATCAAGGGGTATGTCGGGGTATGTTGTCATTTTTTAAAATTTGTGATGCGTCTTTGATGTTATTTTCTCCCTTCTGTTGATGTGCAGTTTTATTCACACACCACTGAAGTAGGTGATTCCAAAATTTTCCCTTCCGTCCCACCCATATGAACTTGTGTATATTCAATTAATTTTTAAATTTCATTCTCACCTCCAGAGTTATTATAGTTTACTCATTGTAGTGTTTTATAATAGTTATAATTGTTAAGAATATCTTCTGAAATAATTTATTAATAATGTATCAGTGGTTATGTGTATAAAAATATTATGATAAATTAATAATCTGTGTAACTAATTTATCATGGTTTTAATTAAATAGTTTGGTGAAAACATAGTTTTTGAGAGAATTTAACATGAGTTTGATTTATTTTTGTTGGAACGTTTATATGACATTGAGTGAATTTCTAGTGAAAACCCAGATGAAGTCATTTTTTAGTTTTTATAAATAGTTCATTTGGTTTTTAAACTGATGAATGTTATGTTTTGAAATGTGATATTTTAGTTTTTAATGTGTTTTAAGAGGAAATGTATTTTTAAATTGAATTACAATTTGAAATTGATTGAAAATGTCTTTTTCCCACGTCTACCATGGGTCCTCTAAGCATTCACCTATAATGGATGACCAGTCGGCATATCCCCTCCCTGTAGGGGAGGGAAGAAATGTATCTCTACATCTGCTCTTGATGAAGCTTCCTTTCACTTCTCTCCCTTCACTAATCCATGGTTTCTCTTAGCTTTTCTAGGTATTCCTTTAGCCCGAAAAGATCCTAGTTTCACTAATGGACCCCTTCACTTCTGATTTCCCTCATGATGTTCTTAGAAGCTTCTTCCCTGCACAACCTCACTTTGTTTACTCATATCGGTTAGTATAGGACTTCAGTGGATGTAGTTGATATATTTTTCAACACTCAGTTGGTCCATAAACATTTATTGTTGGTTTGTTTTCTTGAATATCAAAAAATGATGATTTGATTCTCCTCTGATGAAGAATTAGCTTTTACATGGTCTAGCGACCTGTGATATATCAAGAATTTTTTTTCTATCTTCTTCATTCTTCATTTGACATGCACTTGAATGGAGACCTAGAGACAATGAATATTTTGGTTTGACATCTAGGTTTTTCCACTCTCCTTCCAAAATCTTTCAATGTTTTAGATGTTAGGTAATCATGTGGGAAGATTCTCAGTTGCAGATATTAGGAAACAGAAGGATTTTAATCACATAGAACACCAAATTTTTGTTTAGGTAGAAATTTAAAAAAATCCTCTGGATTATGTCAAGATTTAAATAAGGGGTGAATATATACCCAAACATTCCTTTGTATATGTTGCATGGACCCATTATTGTTCCTCTAGCTACCACTTAGGGCATTCTTCATATATATTTCATTGAAGTGGGACATCATTGACTGGATTGAATCCAATTTATGAGAAGGCTTCAGTGTAGATGGAGGCTATTATTGAGAATAATATTTTTCTTATAGAGGGTTAGCCTCTTGTGTGTAACAAGAATAATTATGGTTCTCAGGTGTCTTATGAATATAACATGAAATAAACTCACCTCAACGAGCTTGGGTGAAAAGTCGATATAGGACATACATGAAGGTCATTGGAATGCTTCTCACTTGGATAGCCTGACTGTGCTCAGTTTTCAGGCAAGGGGTGTTCTTCCCAACCAAGACATGAATTTTGTTAAAGGACAATCCATCATGATTTCTACTGTGTTTATTTATATAATAGGAAGTGAAAATATATATGGGGTGCTAGAATCTGAAGATCATACCTCACTCGAAGGAGGATGTTGAAATGAGTAGGGACTTGAATTGAATAAGCCCAAAGGAGATGGGATGGATGGGATGGGGGCTGAAAAGGATTCATATCTTGAATCTAGATCTTCTCAGATCACAGAAATGCAATTAGAGAAAGAATATCTTCTCTCTTTAGTGATGAATCTAAAAAATCCTTTTTGATTTTAATGGTTTCCTTATGAAAGTAAAGATATTGAGGCCACAGAAGGAATACTCCAACTTACACAATATTCCAATTACAATATCATCTTGCAATGGATCCTTTTTTCAGATGAAACCCTCAGTTTTTTTTATTACTCTAATGAAATTGGATATTCATCCCATTGATTGTAAAATAAGTATGTCTAAGGGGCCAAAATTTGTGGATACTTATTTTGACATGAAATTTTAAGATGGAGAAGACAAATATGAGGAGAAAAAACAAAATAATACATGAGAATATCCTTAATTATAAGAAATATATGCTTGATGAATCATTTAAGATCATCATATTAGAGTAATATGCCCACATAATGTTCAATAGATTGATTCAAGTAGATTTAAATGAAGAACTAACTGTTTGGATAGAAAAACATAATCATATTTTGATCCATGGTTTCAATGAGTAGAAAACAATATTAGAGGCACATGCTCAATCCTCGGATAAAATGGAAAATAACATAGAATAACTTTTCAAATGATATCCATAACTCATGGTTGACTCCGTTGAATGGAGTTTATAAAAGTTAAATATTTTCAACTCCTTTAAATTATTCTGGAATGGTCTGTTTATCTTGTATGTTGTTTGAAGTTCATTTTCTTTTGTTAGGTTTATTGATTTCTAAATTTTTTTATATTGATTCAAATAAATAAGTCGTTTTTAGGCATGTGAAATTAATGGAATTCTAATGTAAGCATGCGTTTGGTTATTTTGAAATTATTTATTAATGATATTTGAAATGAAAATCATGGGTTCAAGGTGATTCCATGTGCGTTTGGGTTTGTTATAGAAGTGAATGTGGTCTCTGTGAATATATTTATGGGTATGATCCTTGGATGTTGGGGTGTCCCATTAGTTATTGGCACATAATTGGGTTCACTAGGAGTGAACATTTTTGTTCCCTCAAATAAAGAAGGAACTTGTCAAATAGTGTCCCCTCTAAAACTAGGGTTTTTAAATGGGTTTTAGTTTTAAATAAAGTTGGTCCCATTAAGTGATTTCTAGAAAAAAAAATTAAATGTGACCCTCAATATTTGGCACGTTGGTCCCTGAAACAAGTATTGGAGTGATTTAAAAAACCATATGTCTCATTGGGTTGTTGTAAAGTCTTTGGGAGTGTGTTTGGAACATAAGGGACCATTTGGTATTGTAAATATAAAAGTAGTGTTTGTTGGTTGTTTTTCTAAATTCACATAGTTGAGTCAAGCTAATAGACCATTTGGGTCTTCCAACTCAAAAGTGGTTTTATGTTTATTTTTAAAAAGGAAGTGGATTTGGTATGTGTGTGTTCCCAATTGGAACCAATGTGTTTTGTGAAACTGTTTATATTATTGTATGGTGTAGAGGCCCTATTGGAACCATTTTTGTGATGTGAATGAAAATAGAAATATAAATATAGTGGGGACACCTATCTTTGATTTCCCCTTCATGGGTTATCATATAAGTGGCCTTCGTGTTTGTGGTAGGCAAGCGTGCTGATGGAAGGAAAGGTTATAAATACTTACATGTAATTATTACCAGTATAGGTTCTTGGGAATCTTTTACAAGATCTAGTGATAGTTTCTTTATAGCCCAATTTAGATAGGATAGAACCATCTTGGAGTTGTAGACAGGCTAGGAGGGATATACTGGTATTGATTCCTGGTCTGGGAAGCTAGTCGGTTATTGACAAAGGGGCTTCACCATACATCAGTTGGTGGTTTTGAACTGAGTATGTATAGGGTTCTTCTAGGGATGCATAGTAACACCTATTGATATTATCAATGCAACATTTTAATTTCATTATTTTATTTTTAGTATTTTGTAATCTTATCATTCTTCTTAACGAATCCATTTATTTTCAACACAGCCATAATATATATTTTTCAGGGTTATATATATATAATGGTAGTTTATTTTTGAAATGGATGGTGGTGTGTGTTGGATTTTAAAAAAAGAAACATCGTTTTTTTATAAATATTATTGCAAAATTATTTCTATTTTTTAATTTATGTTTAGTGAAAATATACTATGATGTTAAATGAAACACCTTGATAAAATGGTTTATCTTGGAATTCCTACTAAGAATTTAGATTCTCAAACCTATTTTATCTTTTATGTTATAGGTTCCTTTAGCTCAGGTTCTCCTAGTTTAGTGGGTCATTATTGGATAATGGTTGATCTTGAGTTTTGTGGTGATGAATAAATCACATGGATATCATCTTGAGGGGGTTTTGTTTTTCATATTTTGATTTGAAGTTGTGTTGGTTATATCAAATAACTAAATTTGTTGTTCATTTTGTGAGATTTAGTTGCTAGTTTACAGTGTTTTTAGTTTGTAACATTTATGTATCTTGTCCTCATTTATTATTCATGGCTTAAATTGTTCGAATGTATATGATTGGATGCCCGTAACTAGTCTCCATAACCTGGGTACTGGGAATGACCAAGGGCCATACTGAAGACTGGATCAGGTGACTGGTCAGGGTCGACACGAGTTGGATTGGGACAAAATGCTATTAGAGCAGGCCCATGATATTTTTGGATTATGTTAGATGTATATTAGGACTTTTGGGACTAGGGAAGTAGGTGTGGGAAGAGCTTCACATAATTCTACTCACACAGACCCTAGAACTAAAAGTGGTTGTCTAAGATTTGAGTATTTTTTCTTTGTTTTGGATTGAGGGGTGAGAAAGGTGGCACTCCGTGGTCACATTTTGACCCTACATAGAGTGGTGACCTAGGTGCAGTCCATGTGAATGGTTTAAATTACTCATAATGTTCTGAACTACTTGGTTCATGTACCACTACCATGTCACTAAGTCAGGCATAGAATCTATCCCAACCTTCTAGTAATTTGTTATATCTTGTACATTATATTGGTTTTGGTTTGTGTATGTGAGATTTTAATATGATAATAGTGTTGAAATAAAAATTATTCTTCCTAATCATTTGAAATTTTTAAATTCGGTTATAAAACTGAAATCACTTTTTTTTGAAAATTTGGCTCTTGACTAGAATTAGTGAGAAAATGGTTTGGTGCAACCAATGTTGTTCCTTATAAAAATTTTCACATGTGGGGGTGTGAGTATGGAATGTTCATTTAAGAAAACATGAATGGATGTGAATTAAAAAATGTGAAATGGTTCAAGGGATTTCTTAGGCGTGTATTTCACATTAATGGTTTGTCCTTGTTTTCGAAATGTGGTTTTGGAAGGGATTTTTTGCATTTTTTTTCTGAATTTATGTATGTTGCTGGGTTTGTTTTTGGGGATATTTTTTTATATGAAGGTTTATTCATTTATGTTTCTTCGTATTGATATCGGTTTTGGCTTTGTGTTTTATATTTTGTTAATAAAATTCCTCCCAAAAAGGGCTCCAATATTTTTAATGAGTAATTACTTGTTTTTTTTGCTTCATGAATGTTGACCATTTGTCATGGTGATCAAAGTCTGTTAGAGGATGTGGAGTGGAATTAAGTGGTCGAGTGTGTCTTCATGGTATTGAGAAATCCCAACGTTGTTAGACTGTCTACATTATTGGAACTGTTCGAGGGTCCTTGATTGGATGAAGGGGGTTTTCACCCCACCGTTAATGAATGCTGTAATGATGTGGGATGTCAAAAAATACATCTTCATATGATGGTTCATACCTGAAGAGTTGAAAAAGTAGAAAATTTATGATCTTGGCATATCAAATAAAGTCCAACAAGAGTGTGAATGAATATATTGACCATTTCAGGGAACCTGTTTCCTATTCTCTAGAGATAGAGTCGTAGGACTTTATGAAGAATCATTTATTCATCAAGGTCTTTGTCCATAGATCAAGGGGTGGTTCCTCTCTCATATGGACCTTTTTTGACAAGACAATATATGTATCATTTCTAGTAGATTTGGTCTTCAGAACATAGATGGTTTGTAATCTGGTGAATCTCCTCATTCATGAAGGTTCCCCATTTGGCGAGGAGTGGATTCCAAATGGACCTGTTCCAAATCTGTTATCTAAATTATTACTAGATTATAGTTCATCAGATTTTTCGGTTTTTGGCCACCATTGTGGTCAGTTCCTATACATGAAGCCTTCATGTCACATCCCTCAAAATACATTCCACCATTACAGTTGTTTGGGTCATCTAGAGATGTTTTTCAGAAAACATCTCCTTAGAAGAACATTCTGATCCGAGGATTCTAGTTCTAGATTGCGAAGTAAGAGATGAATCATACATCACATCCCCATCCACTAGTATTTTATAGATGTACGAGAATAGATATGAGTTTCTAGGGGAGTGAAGACATGGTTTGGGTTATGAGTTTTGTGTTAGGACTGGATCCTTTTGAGCCATTTCAATCTTGATTCTATGATGTTAAAGTTTTACTGTCTGTATAAGATCATCATTTCATTGTTGGATTGTGAAATACATATTCTATTGTAATATAAAAAATCATGTTATTTATGTGTTACTTTTAATGAATCTTGTTTTTGTAAAATTGTGTTTGGCCTTATATGGGATAGTTTCATTTTAGTGGAGATAATTTGAAGATGTGACTGCTTGTGTAAAAATTGATGTTTTTAATTATTTTCGAGCTCTCTTTTTTATATGTTTGATTCCACCATTATAGTCTCCTATTAGATTTAAATGATTGGTTTGGTTGGGAGTTCCCATATTGGCCCACACTTTTGGGTGGTATGATAAGGTTTTAATTCTCAATCTAGCTGAGTCCTTGTTGTGGGGAGAAATCACTCTTGTTCTCCCAATAGTTTTTGTTTTATTTTTTTCATAATCAATAAGTTGGGACTTGTAGTGTAAAATTTCAACCTAAGGACCTAATTTTCTCTCAGTTTTGATAGTGCATGCATCTGAGTTGGGCTATCATTAGGCTTGGTGAATTTTTAGGGATAAAACGTGTCTACGGTGGGGAGAATTGGCACACCCTAGCCTCATACACACTTTTAATATATTTTTTCTCAGTATCATATCTTCTATACAGAGGTGGGTTTTGGGAAGAGGTTGAAATTTTTGAAATATGGTAATTTTATGCATTTTGGGCTACTGTATGGGCACAACAAGGTTGGTAGTAATAGTGTGGTTGGCCATGGTGCACGTATAGTTTCCTGATGTTGAAAATAACATTTTTTATGAAAATAAAAAATTTAAATTTTTAAAACCTTACAATAATTATATTATTGAGTTATATGATAAAATTATTCTTATTAAAATTGTTATTAATATATTTATTATTCAATTATTAATAATATTTTTAATTTTTTGAAATATTACTACTACCATTTTTTAAAAATAATTTTATTATTTTTATAATAATAATTATTTTATTATTGGTATTATTTTTATAATTTTTAGTGTTATTTTTATTAGCATTAATATTATTTTTATAACAGTTTTTTCTTTTTTGGAACCCTAAACCTACCACCCCCCAACCATCCCCTTACATGTTGTGCGACATCCACCCTCCCCTATTTTTCCATTGTGAAAGAGTGACCAACAAGCCCAGCCCCCCCTTTACAACGCATCAACCAACATCTTGTCCGGACACCCTACAATGACGATGAATGCTATCCTCCATCTAGAATAACCCTATATTGCTCAAAATGACCTACTACAACACCCCTCTCCCACTCTACCCATCCTTTGGTCGTATCTTTATTCTGGTGGGAATCACCTCTCGCCTGATCCGGCCCACGACTTCAACGTGAGACTCTGGTCTGATGCGAGATGATCTGGTGTGAGCCCTCTTCTCCTTCAGTTTGTTTTCCTAATTTATTTTGGTTTTTTTAAAATATTTTTTAAATTGTAATAATTGAGTATTTTGGTTTGTTTTTATCAATTATTAGGGTGTGTGAATGGTATGCACAGTTCTTATCTCCCTTTTGTTGAATCGTGGATGTATTTTTTCACCCCCGAGGAAGGTGTTTCAGAATTTTTCCATTACTACACAACACATGGGAACTTTTATATTTAGAATTTGTTTTTAAATATCATCCTCACCTCTATAATTATCATACTAAACTCACTGTAGTCTTTTAATATTAGTTAGAATTGTCTAAAATATTTTTTGAAATAAATCATTGATTATGTGTAGGTGGTTCCGTGTATAAACATTATTTAATAATTCCTTTTTCATGTGTAATTAACGAGAAATGTTATTTAATTAATTATTTTGGTGAAAACATTGTTTTTAGGGAAATTTACCATGCATTAAATTTATTTTTTATGGAATTTTCTATGATAAAGACTATGGTTTTAGTGGAAACATATAGTGAGCCCTTTGTTAGTTTTTATAAAAAGTGCAATTAGTTTATTTGTTTGAGAATGAAATGAAAGTTATATTTTGAATAGTGAAAACGTTTCTTTGAAGATTTTGTATATGAAATTTATTTAAAATTGTATTTTGTATCTGAAATTGGTCGAATTATGATGTAATCCAATGATATGATCTTTTTAAATGATTTATTAAATGATTTTTGAAATGCTAATCTTGGGGGAAAGGTGTTTCGCTGTGAATTCTTGTTTAGATTGAATGCGAATGTTGAATTTATAAAAATATTTTCGGGTATCATCCTGGGATGATGAATGGTTACATTAGATGCAGGAACATCCATGGGTGCACTAGGTGAACACATGGATGTACCCTTAATTGATGATTGGACATATAAAATTTCCTCTTATCTAAACCTCAGTTTCATAAATGGATTTTAGTTATAAAAAATGATGGTCCCATGTGGTTTTTCTATAAATTGTATTAAATGTTATTCTCATGATTTTAACCATTTGGCCTCAAAATATGTTTTGGGTTGATTTAAAAAATTGTTAATGAATTGTTAAGTAGTTGTGAAGAGTTTGGGTGTGTGAATGGAATATAAGGGCTTGTTTAGATTTGTAAGTTTATAATAATGGTTTGTAGGATGTTATTGTAAATTAATTTAGTTTAGTCAATCTAAAATCCCATTTGTAACATCCGACTCAAAAGTGGTGTGGTGATGATTTTTGAAAAATAATGGGATTTGGAATGTGTGTGTGCCCGATTGGGAACCAAAGTGTTTTTTGAAATTGTTTGAATGTTTATGAAGTATAGTGGCCCCGTTGGAATCTTTTCTGATGTGAATGAATATATATATATATATATATATATATATATATATATATTGGGAACACCTATCTGGGATTTTCCCTTCATTGGTTATCATGTTTGTGGAATCCTATTAGGGGTAGTCAAGTGTGGGGAAGACATGTAAGGTATGTCATGCCTGTAAGGGCCACATACTAACATAGTATTACTACCACCAATGTTTACTGGTAATATTTTAGTTTATCGAGTGATGGTTGATTGATATCCCTGATTAAACAGTTATGTACCCTCCTACAGTTGTAGACATTTTAGGAGGGATGTGCCGCTAGTGAGGACAAGTTAGGGTAGCTAGTTGGTTATAGTCATTGGGGCTCTAATGTACACTAGAAGGTTGTTCTGAACTTTGTTTGTCCAGGGGTCTTCTAGGGATGTTTAGGATCCCCCATGGTTATTATCTATGCTTCTTGAATACATTATTTATTTTCATTTTAGGATTATTCTACAATTAGATTTATTCTTATAAATTATGTTTATTATCAACTGAACCCTAGTTTATTTTATTGGAATTTATTTATAAAATGGTAGTTTATTTTTTGGAAATGGAAGGATGCATGTGTCGATTTAAAAAAGGGAAAGATTTATTTTTTTATTAAAATGTTTGGGAATATATATTTTTTTATATTTCAAACTTGTGTAATTGGAAACTGTTGTGAAAGGAAGCATTTGAATCCCGTTGTTTATCATGGAATTCTCACTGATGATTTTGGTGCCCCAAAATCATTAATCATTTCGATCGTAGGTTATTTTGGCTCAAGTTCTCCTAGTTTAGTTGCTCATAATATGATCAAGGTAGGTCTCGTGGTAGGTGATTACTAAGAGGTCACATGGAGATCATGTGGCAATGGTTTAGTTTTTCTTATTTTTATTATATGTATTTTTTAATGTATCCTGTAACTAAATCATTTGTGCATTTATTTGAGATTAATTTGTTAGTATTCAGAATTTTCAGTTTATACCATTTATTTATCATGTCCTAGTTATTCATTTTGTTCTGAAATCCTTCATACATGTATGTTTCTATTCCTGACACTATTTTCCAGTCCCCGGGTTCGAGAACTCCACTCGGTCCTTGTCGTCGACCAGCTTGGGTGAGTGGTTCTGGGTCGACCAAGGCTGGATCATGAAAGAAATGTCAGAACAAACATATTTATATATAAGAGTTGTCATTGTTGGATTTTCAATATTATTTACCTAAAAAAGGTACCACATTTTTAGTTGATTTTTTTAACTTTTTCAGAGATCCTTTCGGAATAACATTAAATCCAACTAAACTTGATAAACATAATGAATGAATATTTTGACAAAATCATTGGGATATGACATTTTCCCCCTTCATCATTTATTTTAATGATTCATTAGACTATTCATATGTTGAAAAAGCTAAACTTTGTGGAAAGATACACAGTTGATGGATGTATCCAACTGATAGGTACATTGATATATTTTATTTTCGATGGTGAATTAGATTTTATCAAATAATTGTGCAATATTTATTAATAAGATTAATAATTTTTTCCATTAGTTACATAAGTCATTTGAAATGATATGTGAGGTATAATTCTCACCTAGAAGGCTCCATTGCTAATGGTTCCATTTTTACAAAGTGTTTGAAATTCAACTCTATGTATTTGAATAGTATTGAAATTATATTCTATCACATTGGATGTCTTGATAACATCTCCATAAATTCAATATATGAAAATAAGTCATCGTTGTTTCCATATATTTGAAACCCAATTATAAATGGGTCAAATTATACATTGATAGAATTATAGTTGGTAAAAGAACGTTAATATGTTCTACTCAGTAGTGTTATTTCAGATCCAATTATTGATGAATTGTGACCGGAAACAAAGAGGAGACCAAGGATTCGAAATTAAAATAAGATGGAATTAACCCATAATGGAAATATGGAGATGTTATAATGGTTTACCAATCATGCAAGTATACACTCATATTCTTATTATTGACATTTATTTATTCTAACTATGATAAAAGTTATAGGTTATATCATTTTGTATATATAATGAATGTTGAAAATATAGCTGAATTATCAAATGATTTGATAAGTTTTGGTAAAGGTGCTCTAAAGAAGGCTTGTAGATTTGATGAATACAATATTCATTTCATTAGGTTCCGTACTATGTATCATGAAGAAGACAACAAAACTAAGATTATAGATATATTTACATTATCAATGGTGGGATACTATGGTAAGTAGATTGATATAACTGATGAAAACTACCATGG
Source organism: Viscum album (assembly GCA_963277665.1). Taxonomy (NCBI): domain Eukaryota; kingdom Viridiplantae; phylum Streptophyta; class Magnoliopsida; order Santalales; family Viscaceae; genus Viscum; species Viscum album. The sequence continues at coordinate 1,385,368,006 of OY728126.1, read as the reverse complement.
ATAATTTTCAGTTGACTTATTCATATTCTAGTTGGTAAAAAGATATAGGTTTACAGTGAAGGACTAATTAAAATTTTCCCTTATAATATTCTATCACATAATGATTCAAGTGAGCAAGAATATCGTGATATTTTTATCTTGGCATCATAGGAAAAGATTTTTTATTATGTGGATGATAAAATACAAAAATGATTGATTGTTATTGTACATAAAAATTGGAGAGACGTATATGATATGGGTGATGAATATAAATTGGGGATTTTTTATAGTTCACACAATAAGACATAAAATATTGAATAGTTTTTTCATGTTAATATTGAAATAGTTGAACATTCAAGAAGGAGTTAAAATGAAGGGTATGTCACAACAGTGGTTGATAACAATGAATATAATAAAGATAAATATAATTGAATTTATAAATTGGTAATGAAAATATATTACATGTTCTAAATGATATTTTTTCCATACATATGTAAATTGTTGTATTTTTTCATTTTATTTTGGTAAAAATGTTTTAGTTATCCATTATTTATATTTTAAATACATCTTAACCATTTGGAATTAATGAATGATGAGAACAGAAAAAATTATAGATTCTAGACAATTAGAATCTCAGAGGGATATTAATATATAATGAAAAAATGATGTATTTGATACTCAAGTAAATGTAAATTAATATTATATTCCTTGATAAGTAATTTAAAATACATGATTAAATTTCGTAACATACTCATAAAGTTATATGTTTTTTATTTCTAGTTTTTTTTCATTTAGATATCCCTGACTCCATTTCACTCCCATTAACACTGAAAATAACACATAAAAAATCCACAAAAAACAAAAATGAGACATAATTATAGGGAAATAATTGAGTTATATCCACCACATCTTGTTTAATATTTACATTGGTTGATTCATACATGTCTAAAATAAATTATATTTTTTTATCCAAAAGACTGAAATCATTCTGAGCTTGGATGAACAGTTTGGACTCAGTAAACACTTAGGAAACATACATATGGATTTAACACCATGTTTAGTGCGGCCCAATCAAGGAAAAAATTTCATATTTTCCTGAAATGAGAGGAAACCTATTGTATATTTAATTTCGAAATATAGGAACTGAGGGTACATCATTCTGAATGATAGTTTTTCTATTCTAGTCGTAATTGCATTTTGAGTAGTTTACACTAAAATGTGCATGGAATAGAAAAAGTAGTAAAATAAGAGATGATTGTTTTTAAATGATGATAAAATGATATATATCGTATTGCAATATAATGGTACCGATAAGACATCATTCCAGATTTCAGTGTTCCCATTATGGATGTAAGCATGGTTTCTTTGTTTTAAAACACAAAAATGTGCATGGAATTGTAAAAAACACAATAGATGTAATTTTTTCCATAAATATTAGTATAAAAACAGTAGATTTAGTTTTCAAATACTGGATCCAACTATACATCATTTTGAAAGACGATTGTCATGTTATGGTCATAAATGAATTTTTAGTTTTTCAAAAACACTAAAAGGCGTCTTAGCATTAGAAACCCAAAATGTACCATTAGAAAATCCTAAAATAAGGGTAAAATGTCTAATGATTTATTTTTTTAATTTAGGATGTGACGACAAGTCATTGTGAATGACGGTTTGTCTTTTTTGTTTGGAAATGCGTTTTTTGTTTTTTAAAAAATTAAAATATGTATGAAAAGATAAAAAATATGAATATAATGTCGCAGATTCATGAAATTGGAGAAAAATTAAATTATATTCAATTGAAAAATATAGGAACTAGAAACACAATATTTTAATGAATGGTTTGTATGTTATGGGTGTAAACACATTTTTTTGTGTTTGAAAACTATAAAATGTGTGAGAAATACTCAAAACCATGAATAAAAATCATATTTTAATGAAATGAGGGGAGAACCACCATTTAGTACACATTGACCCATAAGTGTAGATAACACGTGAATCTAACATGCAGTAAGATCAAAATAACTTAGTAAATAGTTATAAAAAGTATAATAGAATTTAACATTAAGTGTTAGGGGTAAAAACTAGGAAAACAATGATGGATTTCCATGAAATGAAGAAAAAATTAATTTTGATTTAATTTTGTAATGTAGGACGAAATGGAACATCATTGAGATTGATGTTTTTCTTATTATGGAAATAATGGTGTTTGTAGTGTTTTAATAGAGTAAAATGAGGTTGAGTCCTCTAAAATTAGGAAAATGATGTCATATTATTCTTAAATTAAGGGTCAATTACCATCGAATAAATTTTGATATCTCTAATAGATAAAACATTATCTAAATAATGGTTTTCCTATTTTGGATGTAATCAAGTTTCTTGTGTGTTAAAACACTAAAATGTGGATCGAACGATCAAACATAGTAAAATGATTTTAGATTTACCTAAAATTATGAAACATTGATATTAGATTCAATTGTGAAATGTAGATATTGAAAAAACATCTCGCAAAATGATGGTTTTATCATTACAATCATAAGTAAATTTTAATTATTTTAAATCACTACAACATGTGAGAAGATTAAGAAAATGAAAATGATGTCATATTATCTTGAAATATGGGGCCAAACACCACTTATTTTTTTATGTATACATGTAGATAACACATAAATTTAATGTGATGTGTGATCATAATTAACTGGTAAAAACATATAAAATGTTTAAATGCCTTTAAAAACATGTTTTCGGGGGTCAAAATCGAAGAAATTAAATAGAAGTTTTCAAAAATTTGGGGACAATAACCATATAATTCATTATGAAATGTTGTAACCCAAGTCAAGTCATTCTGAGTAACAGTGTTCCCAATATGGTTATAAATGCAATATTATTGTTTTAAAACACTAAAACATGCATTAAATGGTCATAATATGAATAACAATTTCATATCGCCTTGAAATTAGTGTACAATGACTTCAAATTTATTTGTGAAATATAAGAACCGATAGAAAATCATTCTGAATGATAGTAGTCTCGTTATGGATATTAAAAAATTATTACTAATTGAAAACACAATAACTAGCATCGAATGTTCATAACCATAAAAACGACATTTGAGTTTAATCATATTTTGGGAAGATTACAATAGATTTAATAGTAAAATATTCGAACAGAAGACATTCCATTTTGAAGGAAGGTTTCAACGTTTTGGTGGAAAATATGATTTTAGTGTTTTAAAATACTAAAATGTGTATGGAACATTCTAAACCAGGAAAACAACAAAATATTTTCTGGAAATGATTGGATAATGGACACATTTTTTATTATGACATGTGGTAACTAATGACACGCCATTTTAAATGAAGTATTTCTATTATGACAATAAATGTGTTTTTGGTGTATTAAAAAACTAAAACTTGTATAGAACGATCAAAAATAGAACAACGGTGCTGGATTCTCTTGAAATCAGGGGAAATGACCATAGATTTATGTTCAAAAAATATGAATCTATTAAAAATCATTTAGAATGAATTTTTTATTATTATGGACATAAAAACATTTTCAGTTTATAAAAAACTAAAATGTGTATGAAATAATCAAAATAAAAAAACATGTCAGGTTTTCATAAAATCAAGGTACTAATACTACATATTGTATTTGTTCCCAGTACGCACTGATCTCAGATCAATATATGATGCAGTGCGATCAAAATTAATCATTAAAAACATATAAAAAGAATAAATTCCATAAAAAACAAGTGTTGGGAGGTCAAAATCAAGGTAATTTGGGAATATTATCATGAAATCAGGAGAAAATGACCACAGAGGTGATTTTGAAATGTAGGAACAAATGACACATCATTCTGAGTATTCCTTTTATAACCATAAATATCTTTTGGTGTTTTAAAAAACAAACACATGCATATAATGGTCAAAACCATTAAAATAATGTTATGTTATCCTAAAATCAATGTAAACCAAATATATAATTAATTTTCAAAGGTATGAATAAAAAATACAACATTTTGAGTGATGGTTTTTAGGTTATGTCCATAAACATGATTTTAGTGTTTTAAAACACTAAAACATGGGTGAAATGGTCAAAAAATGGAAACAATGTCATATTATCCTGAAATCAAGGGGTATTAGTCTTATATCGAATTTTGAATTGTAGAAAATAGGAAAAAATTTATTTAGAGTGTCAGTTTTCCCACTATGGCTGTAAATCTATTTTAAGTTTTTCAATTCACTAAAACATTCGTGGAATGATAAAATCCATTGAAAACAACCTCGAGTTGATGAGAAATCATGGGAAAGGAAAACATTGTAATTTTGAATTATATTAATTCCATTAATATCAAAGTATTAAAAATTAATTTATTAAAAAAATTCATGCTCAATGCATGTCGCTTAAAAAATAAATAAAAATACTTACTTATCTCATTTTAGTTTTAAGTGCGGAATCTTATCTTAAATATTTATGCTTCTATTTTCAATGATTTTTTCATTATATAATATTTTTTATGTTAAAATATATTCTATTTAATTATCAATATAACCAATTCTATATTCCTCATTATGAATATATTCTATATCATTTCATATTAACATTTCATTTATTAAATGTTTTGTTTTTAATTTTATATGGAGGATGATGGTATTATGAATGTGTATAACAATTGTGATCCCTAAAATTATTCATATGGAAGTCACTAAAGTCGTTTGATTCCTTGGTATATTGAAATTTTATCAATAATTCTATTATACTTCTGAATTAGTTTGTTTAGTTTCATTTTTGTTTCATTTATTGTTATAGATTATGAGACGAGGCGGTCGATTTCTGTTGATGAGATAATGTGGAGGAATACTGATGATGTGGTGGTCGGAGTATGGATGTATATTGAGAATGGGTTGTTGTAAGATATATTTTATATTTATATATTGATGAAATATGTATTGGATGATGTGTGGGATGACTGAGACATATATTATGATGACCATGGTTGTTTGGATGATTATGGATCCTTGATGTATGAAGGATGGGTTTATCCTATATTAATGTATGATTTTAAATTATATCATTTTTTGTATTTATTATCATTTTTTAAATATTGTTTCAAATAAAAACACATCTATTAGTGGTGTGTTTTACCTGCCTATAATTACAAATTTTTTTATATGTTTAGTAGTGGTTCATATTTGCAATTTTTAAACACAACTACGACAAAATTCATTGTAGAGGTTAATATTTATTTATATCCCCAACAAATCATTTTAAATTAATAAAGCTAAAATAATTAAAAATCAAAACACCACTAAATTTTCAAAAAATGAGACATAAAAATCATTATGAAATAAGAAAACAACTACTTGTTGAATATTGACCATGAAATACATGGTTGTTTCAGTAAGTGCTGCTAAACAACTAGGTGGTAGTGTAAACATCCAACGCGCCAATGAAAAAATAATTCTAATCACTATTTTTTTATAGTGAGAATAAATATAACTATATTGTGTTATATTAATTCATTGTATATCATGTTGACGATTGAGTGAATGATCATCCAGTCCATTTCATGTAATTTACGCTTAGGTGAATCGATACCCCATCCACATTAACTTGTACTATCATCATTGGGATATTTTCAACGGAATTGCATCTACTCTATGATTTATCAATATTTTTGTATATAATCCTATATATAGAGTTATCACCTTGGGTTTATATAATTTTTTGAAACCCTAAAACCAATGAAAAAAATAATAATAATAAATTTCTTAATCTATTTTCAAAAACAAATAATCCCTTCTATGATACCAATTATATTGACCTGGTATAAACACCTAATAATAAAAAGTATCTCACTATTTAAATAATAAATCTCACAAATAGTCACACTACCCAATGTCTATTGGGTTTATCTTCACAGAGATTAGAAACACAATAATCATAATTTGAAATCATTAATCTATTACTATTCTCATCAAGACACTCTTATAGACATACCATATTGTATAATCTTCTTCATAACCATGGGGATGGAAACATAAGAGAATCGTGAGCATAATCACTCAATATGAATTTTTTTTGACATTTTATTAAGGGATAAATCGTAAACATATCAAAATACATTAGTTGGGAATAAATATCTTACTAAAAGAACATCAAACAATAAATTTTTTATAAGTAGTGATTCTTAGTTATCTATTATCATAGAGAAAAACTTATATAGTGGAAAAGTGTACGAAATATTTAGAAAATAAGTATTATTTAAAGACAATAAATATATTAATATATATATAGTACTTAAAATAAATAAACAATATTGGAACCTATATAATAAGAGGAAAATTAAATCATTGGTAATAAAAAAACCCTCCACACTTCATGTTATGAATAAAAAAATTCCAATGCTTCATGTTGAGGAAAAAAATCAGATGAATAAAATTTTTTAACAAAAAATCCCACATTTTATATTCCAAACATATTATTCCAACACATAATGTTGTGAATACCAAAATTAAAATGCTTCTTGTGAGAACAAACAAATTACCCACTGTCCATGTTCGGAACAAAAAAAATCATATGCTTAATGTTATGATGTAAATGAAATGTACATTCATAGAATCCATTTATCATGAGATATAAGTCCAAAACAAATCTATTGAAGGGAGATATATGACCCCACATATAGTAATTTATAAAAATTTGAGATATTAAAAAATACCTAATAAAAAAATCATAAATAACATAATGAAAGATAATTATTTTGTTATGAAATTCAAAAAAATATTATAACATGGAAATCATAACATATTGAATTTCAAAACACTAATTTTCCAAAAGAAATAATGTGATAATAATAAATAAAATTATATCAAAACCTTACTTTATAAAATATAGTCATTAGAGAAAAAAAATTAATGAAATAAAATAAGATTCACAAAACCATTAAAAAATTTATGTACAAATTACAATGAAAATTCATTTCTATGAAGTGAAAGAGAATTCAATTAAAAAAATTATAAGTAAACCATAATTATAAATAAATAATAGATTACAATGGGGAAATAAAAATAATTATAAAATTTTTCTACTAAATTAATATATAAGAGTCAATAATTGAAAAAAAATATAACTTCTTTAAGAAAAATGATGTAAAAATTATTTTAACACCGTTATGTTTCAAATAATCATTAATGAATGTGACATAAAAAATATATAATGTTTTCAAAAAATAATAGATAAAATACATTTAAAACAATTAAATTTAAAAGAATAATTAATAATAATGAATTTAAAAATTCATCATATTTTTAAAAAATGATGTGAAAATACATTAAAAACCATTATACTTAAAAAGAATCCATAATAATAGAAACATGAAAATGACATAATGATTCGAAAAATACAAATCAAATTAAAATTAAAACATTGATTTTAAAAATAAATTATTATTGTAATCCTAATAAAATTAATGTTTCACCAGATATGTGGCTCAATGGATGAAATGTTTTTTAAAAAAGTTCAAGGACAATATTTTTCACTCAGTAAATGGAAATAAGAAAACAATGTAACTTATGGCCTAGTGAATACATAGAATCAAAATCTATTTTGGTGAATCAAATTGATATTGATGCTAAAAACCCTTGAATAAAATAAATATCGTAATTTAAACTAATTATCTGCTAATTACACTACACTATCGATATCATGGTGTATAATAAGAAATATGTCTCCAGAAATTATCTTTGAGACATTAAAACTTTAACTTGTTTCCTTAATATGTATATCACATTATTTCATCCAATAAAAAACCTAACTAAACTAATATAATTTTTAAAATATTAACCATATATATTAACCTACTAGAATATTTATTATATGTTTTTATTGTGGTTCATAAATTATTTATATTGTATTGTGTTCATCATGTCTTAACAACATTAACCGTTTTGTGTATAGTTAAATTTTTTTCTATCAAGTCCCTTAATTTTTAAAAAAATTAATTAATGATATATAATTTATTATTCAATACTATATTACTTGAATTTATATTAATATTTCTCGTTTCATAAAATATGTTTTTTGGTTACATTATATAAATATGGAAGGTATAACTACTTATTTAATTGACATTATAAAACAAAAATGACACATTAATAACAAGATATATAATTAATAAAAATAGAAAACTAATTGAAAATCATGATTTTATTATTAGATAATTATAATATTTTTTAATGGTCACATATTAATCCATAATAGTATTTTAAATCATCTTTGATATAGAGAGTTAAGTCAACCCAAACATAATCAAACTTTTACTATTTTAGTGATTATGTTTAAGGAGGTGTTTATTTGGAAGTAATATCATTATCAAAATAGCGTAACGATATAATAGAAATTTTTTTGTTATTGAGAAAAATAGTTTTTTTATTTTTGTGTAAATAATGAGAAACTAATAATAAATGAAAATAACGATTTTTAGTAGAAATAGTGGTCCACACACACAATCTATTGATGTTATTTTTTCAATAGTGGATGGAAATAAAAAAATAAATAATGTAAAATTAGTATCAAAATATATATATATGTATATAAATTATATAAATTTAGATATATTATAATAGAGACAATATTTTTGGACAATTAATAAAAAACATAGATAATAAATAATACTAATGTAGGATACATTATTTTTTCATAAAAGTTATCAGGAAATTGAATTGATTATGATAACTATAAGTGGACATGAAATTTTGTTTATGGGGGAGGGTTATAGAATTATAGGAAAACATAGATTTAGTTGTAGTTTTCAAAACCACCAATATATAGTTTTTGGGATAAATTCAAGAAGTAGTTTGTATCATTATTTTTAAAAACCACTGTGAAATGATTTTTAATTTTTTTTTAAAATTTTTCTAATTTTTTTAAAAATTCAGTAATTATTAGCAGGGATTAAAAACCCCTATGAAATTGATGGAAAAAATGAAAATTATATTAAATTAGTAATTATTAAAAATATTTTTTTATTTACTATCATTTATAGTTTTTTATTGATAATTTAAATTTTTTTATTGTTTCAATTAATAAATATTTAAAATTATTAGTTATAAATAATTTTAATGTGAAAACCAGTATTTAATAAGTTCAAAATCAGACTTCGTAACAAAATGACCGTAATATTTATCCGAGAGTTTGTTTTAGCTCCACAACCCGTCAAATCATAGCATAGACAATTAACTAAAAGAATATTAGATTTTAAATTTGAAATAATCAAAATAGTAAAATTTATTATAGTCTCAATAAAATATGGATATCCAATTGAGACGTCAAATAAACATAACATTAAATCCTAGTGATTGTTTAGGCTCTACAACATATCAAATTGAAACTTTCTATGATCTATTCACCCATAATTACATAGGTAAACCTATGTCACATTTTTCAATCCCTAAGAGGCGCATAAGGCCCCAAAACTGTTTTTTATTCGGGGTACCCAAATATTTTAAAATTAAATGGAATATCGACCTTGTATAAGAGTTTATTTTTTTATGTTTTTAGTGGGTACTAAAATTATTACTTGTGATAAAAATCATATAAATATTATAATTTTGAAATTTTATTTTTTTTCTCAATGTAGATTTATTTATAAATAAATATTTGGAGATTAACTTGTATTTACTAATAATAAATCAATTATAAAAATAAATATTTACACAGAAATTCATTTGTAAACATATTTACAAAATGGAAAAAAATATTTATTATTCATTTAATTTTATATAATTAATATTTTACTGTATTTACCTTATAAAAATGCATTAATATGTATATATATACCTATATATTTAATTTTTATATAAAAATATGTGTCGCTCAATAAAAAATATTTATTTATGTGTATATTCTAATATATGTAAATGAATAAATAATTAAATGTAAATATTTGTGTATATAAATAATATATAAATGTATTTTTATATAAATATTTCATTATCACTAAAAATTAAATATAATTGAATTTACAATAAAACTGTATTAGTATATGTCTACACATATGTAAATAATATTTATATATACATATGTGTCTGTATTGATAAAAAGATTTATATTTATATTTATATAATAATATATGTAAAAGAATATTAATATATAATATATTTAAATAAATTTTAGTATATATATATCATTCACATTCAATGAGATTTCATCTTAATTTAATATTGTCTTCATATGCCTTTTTATGTTATTTATGATTTTACTCCACTGATTTACATTCATTTGATTTGAGGGTGTTTCAATTATTGTGATTTCTCTCTATTTGGTTATTTATTATATTATATATATATGTGTGTGTGTGTGTGTGTTTACTTAAATTTATGAATATTTGCGTAAATATTTTCACATATTTATATGTATATATATTTACATCATATATGAGTAAATATATATACTGAGAAATTTTATATTTATTTCTATTTATATATATAACCGTATTAATATACAATTATATATCTTTGTATATTTATATATATTTTTTAAAAATGAATATGTCATTATATATGCTGCAAATACTTTTTTTTCATAAATCCAGTTTAGGAAAACCGGTAACCTCACAACTAATCAACAAAACATCCAAAAGAAAAATATCTTCAGAGATTCAAAGTTCAAAACACCGCGAACCACAATCCCACCTAGAGCCGCGCAACCACATCGGGAAGAGAATCCATGCGAAATCACCACCGGTGAGACAACCCGGAACACCACATGCCACCATTCAAAGTAGGACAACGGTGGAGCCATCGTCAGAGCATCGATCCAATCTGGTCCGACCACCGTCTTCACGAACCATTGGGGATCACAGAAACCCAAAACACCGGTGTTCCTCGTTGTTTCCAAATAATAGGGCCAAAAGACACCGACGCGCTACCGAGAAGGACCCAGAATGCTCCGAAGAGTATGCCGGTGAAAAACCTTTCTTACACCCGTAGGTCCGACCAGCAGCGCCGTCAAACGTCACCACCGAAGCAGAGCCGTCGAGGCCAACCACCGGGAAGCGTTTCACCAGGAGGAAAGATCCAAGCCCAATAAAAAAAATCACACTTTCGAAAATCAAAACTCAAACCTTCAAACCCTACGCAATAGAAATCTCCAGCATTCAGAACACGAGGGAGCAGGAAATCGCTGCAAGCAGAGGAACCTCGCTACCCAGATCTCGTCGCCGCCATCCTTTTCGACCTCGAGATCCGCCGCAAAACACCAACTGCACACACCGGAAGCGAGGCCAAGACCTTAGGGGAATGGATCTGGAACGTCAGTCTTGTTCTGACACCACGCCGCTAACGAAAACCCTATCCAGCGAAAGGAATAGAGCGAAAGAAATAGTCAACTGGAGAGACAATGGGAATCCCGAAGCCAACATAACTAAGGAAATGCCAGGACTCACTGAGCAGATGGAAGGCCGCCGTGAAAACCATAGGGAAGGAGGCGGCGACGAGGAGAGCGCCTGAAACCGCTGTGCCCCCTTACGGGCCCATTGTCATTATATATAGCTAGGTAATTTTTTTATGAATGTATATATATATATTTATTTATTTATTTCAATTTATTATTTAGCTATTTATTATTTAGTATTTATTATTTATAATATTTTATTTGTTATTTATTATATTTTATTTATTATTTATTATTTATTATTTATTATTTATTATTTAGTATTTACCATTTATAATTTCTTATTTATTATTTATTATTTAAAATTTATTAATTAACTTTTTCCTATTTATTTATCGTTTTAGGTTTTTTATTTTTTTAGTTTATTATTTAAATATTTTATATTTTTCGACAATATATTTATTTATAATTAATTTTTTATTTCTAATTTATTTTTCTGTTATAAATTTTTATATTATTTTTTATTTATAACTTTGATACTAATTATAATTTTTTAATTTATGTTTATTTTTTATAAAATTATTTTTATAATATTAATTTTTAATTAAGTATTATTAATTACTTATTTATTATATATAAGTTAATTAGTTAATTATTTAATTTTTATTAGTTTATTATATATTATATATTATTTATTACCGAATTAATTTTAAATTTATACATTATATCTATATTTAATAATATATATTATATTATATATATTATATGATATATATATAATATATAATATAATATGTAATATATTATCTAGTATTTATTATGTAATATTAACTATTAACTCTTTATTATTGACTACTGACTATTTACTATTTACTATTTACTATTTACTACTTATTATTTATAATTTAATATTTATTATTTATTATGCATTATTTACCATTTATTTCCATAATATATGTTTATTTATTTATTATTCATTTCAATTCTATTTATAAATTATTATTTTTAATTAGTAATTGTTACATATAATTTATATATTATTGATTAATACTTATTTAATTGTTAGTACTTGTTATCTATTATTTGTTATATATATATATTAGAATAATAAAGTTAATTTATTCACCAAATGAAGAGCATGTTGGAGTGGTAATGTCAATCGAAGAAAAGTAAGAGGTAATGGTTCAAATCTCACAAAACATATGATTTTTATATATGGCATGGGGTTGTGTATGGACATGGGCATGGGCTGGAGCATTGTAATAATGGAACGGACATGGGAATGAGCATGATTGGAATAATCAATAAGTAATATATAATATAAAATGAATAAAAAGTAAAAAATAAAAAATAATAATAATAAATTATTTATGAAAATAAAAAAAATAACAATACATATAATTAAATTAATAAATAAATAATTTTATAAATAAATTACGAAAAAATTTATAGACATGACCGTGTGCATGAAAAAAGTAATAATGACATGGACATATGAATAAGAATGACAAAAATATACAATAAATAATAAATAATATATCATATATAATAAATAATCAAAAATAAGAAAGTAATTAATTAGATACTTAATTAATTAATTAAAAAATAAATTAAAAAAATAAATATTTTAATTATGAAAATAAAAATATTAATTAATTAATTAATTACAAAAATATATAATTTAATAAATTAATAAAATAATTAATTAATAACGAAAATTTGAAAACAAATTAATTTATTAATTAATTAAGAAAAATAAACAAATAAACTAATTAATTAAAAAAATTAAAAACAATAAAAAGATAAAATAAATTCCACTATAAAATCATTTAATAATGGTTTAAACGAATACTACAAAATAACAGCTAAATAGTTTTGTGATGGATTTGATAAAATTCACCTAATTGATTTATGATACACAGTTTAGAAATATTTTTCCAAAAATTCCAAACAACTATTTAGTGGCGATTTAAAATGCTGCTCAATGCTGATTTTTGAATTGTATATGCATAGTAAACGGTTAGTGTTTTAAAGAATGATTATATGCAACTCTGTGTGTTTTAAAGGGTGTAAGTGATTCCCTATTATAAGATTGGAGAATAAAACTCTTAAATTCACAATTTATATTTTATTAATTATGTGACATGATTTCATGTTCAATAGATGCAATGTTTTTAAAATATATAGTATATTGTTTTCAGGTCTTAAAAGGTTGAATCAAGCGATTGAACAAATTAATTATGAAATTTATTACGGTTTAACCATTATGTTTTTAAATTTTACCCTTATACATTTAACTATATAACATGTTTTTAACTTTGTGATTTTATGTTATATTAGAAGAATAAAATTACCCATATAAAAAAGACGATGATATAAAAATAATTTTATTATATATTTTTACACAATCCAATTTTGAAATATTATAAAATTAACATTTAAATTAAAACATGTATCGTGTAGAAAACCCATATTAGTAAAAAATGATACCCTGAGCATTATAGGATCTTAATCAGATTATTTATTGAGTCACATAGAAATGATTGCTAATTTACATAGCTTTTTTATAATACATAATATTAGACTCATTCATTAATTTATTTTAATTTAATGTTTTCACTATGAATTCAATGAAGGTAAAAAAATATTTATAATATAATTGGTTCACCATTATCATGGTAATAAGTATTAATAATAAAAAACATAATTTGTATATAAAAATGAAATTGAGAATATTTAAAAAATGAATATTATTTTCTAAAAAATAAAATCAAATTTATGAAATTAATTATTTTTTTGTAAGTTAAATTAATTATAACAGACTTACATGAAACATGCAAAACCTCATTCTTCAAAATAGTTTATTATTATGTAATATGAATTATTAATTAGATACGTTTCTCAATAACATTAAATCCAAATAATATAAAATAATTTTTATCTCCAAAATAGTAATTATTTAAAAATAAAAAAAAGCCTCATTTAATCTTGTTATATCAAAAAAAATATAGTGCCACCCATTTTTCATTTAAAAGCCCCCATGTTTTTTCAAAATGATTACCATTAGTTTATAAAATAATGACAGAATTATAAAATAAATTATTATTATTACTAAATATAATTTAAAAATAAGATGGATTTAGAAACATTTATTTTACTAATATAGTATAATTATATCATAGTAGTGAAAGAATTATAAAAATAGCCAATTCATTATTCACATAAAAATTTATTACATCAAAAAAAATAAAAACAATACATTGTGTGCCAATATAATTATAATTAATCCCAAAATTATGTTGATTTTATAAAACAAACATGCTAAAATTACAATATGTTATAAAAAATAAAATTTTTATGTATAAATGATTTTTATAAAAAATATATATGTAATGAAAATTTGTTTATAAATAACATGTTAATATAGTGATAATATGTCGTATGTTTTTTCAGTAAAAATAAACATTGTTCTTGGAAATGAAATGACTATTTTGGAAAAATAAATTTTATACATAATGATTTGTGTATAGGGAAACATTATAAATGTTAATTATTATAATGAAATTTAGATGATTATAAATACTTGAGGGATGGTTATGTGAGATTTAAAAAATTGAAATTTTAATTTCCTCTATTGTTAATTTTTTTTGTAGAAACAGATGAAAATTAATTTTCATAAAATATTATATTGTAACCTAAATTGATATTTATGGGGTTTAAAAGAAGAAATAGTAATTGAATATGATTTATTTTACATTATAAATACATATTATATATATTAAAATGATTTCAATAAAATTCTGATTCATCTTAAAGTGACTATAATAATAAAATATTCATTCTATTATTATTCAACTAAAATACAATTATTTTACCAAAATTTCAATAATAAGATGTATATGAATATTATTTTGAGAGATTTATAATTTAATTTTACTTTATAGAATTTAAATTATAATTTTTGAAAATATAATTTTTTAAAAATTAATACATTATAATAAATGATGACTTTTAATGAAATTAATATTTTCCATATTAACTCATTTAAATTATTTATATTACAAATGTATTTATTTTAAAATGATTTCATTTTTAAAAATTAATTAGTTTAACTTCTTATCGAGTTTAGGAAATTTTTATCTGATCGTAATGTTAAAATAACATTTGTTACATTTCAGAGGATATAAAATATCATCTCATAAAAACTTCATGCCTTTTCTCTTCATCGAATATAACTGTTTCATGATTTAATCACTTTTATATATTTTAAGTCAAAAATGTTTCTGATTTATGACATCTAATTTATCAAGTAACATTTTGAAATTTGACGATTTAAAATAACGTAAAAAATGACCTATAAATTTCATTATTTAAATAATAAACTCTCTATTAGAATTTCTATATCAGCACCAATGGATAGATAATAGCCAGAAAATTTTAGTGGTTAAAACACTTGGATTTTGTGTGATTTTTGTAATATACTATTGGGTAGCCCCTTTTGTCTATCATTAAGCTAATAATTCATTTTATATTCAGTGGTCTAATATACATCCATTAGATAGTCAGTGAACCTCCACAAGGTATCCCATAGAATCCTAATGTTTACGTGGTTCTATATACATAACACCTGGTATCCAGTTCTTGGAAGTGGGGAGGCAGTGCAACACACAGTTTCCCAAACTCTTACATATTCGTATTGAAATATTTTTCCATTACATTTTATTTGAGAACATCTCTTTTTGAGTTTAACAAATTCATACAAATTTCAAAAATCTATAACAATGATAGAAAATTTTCATTAAATTTTCAGAATATTTCATCAATTTCATAATTATTCTTTTGATGAATCGTTAATTTTTTACATGATCCTCCAAATTCCTTTTGATCAATTCATTTAATCTCATAGTTGAATATCATGATGTTCCAAAATTATAACTATAAATACATCAAGAGAAAATATTAGGCCTAAAATGGGTTTATTATGGTTGCAAAATCACATGTGATAGAGGTATAATGAAAGTCACATTTTTTAGGGCTTGGACCCAAAATTAATTAAAATTTAAAAGATATTGATGTTTTCATTGAGTTATTAAATACTTTGGATGAACATTGAGTGGCCTTTGTAGATATTTTTTTGGATATAGTCAAAATATAGTGGATGTTGTATAATTTCTCACATATAAATTTTATTAATAAGTGTTTCATTTGATTATAAAAATGAAACTTCATTCCATGGTGTAGAGGAATATTTAGAAGGGAGTGATTCATATGTTCTTATATGAATGATCATGTTCACATCATGTTTGGAGAAAACATCTCTATATTAGTTGACCAACATAGCGACCTATGATGAGATTAATATGTGTGAGTGAATGTATCACCTTGATATCTTAAAATAATCACGTTTTTTATAGAAAATATATAACAAGACATGGATATTATATAAAACATGAAATTTATTTCATTAAATTTATTCTATTTAATATATTGTTGAACACATGTTCACTGAGTTGAAATAAACCATAATATTTCATACCAATATAAACTAACAATTAATGTGTAATGTATGAATAATACAAGATAAATTATGAATATTATGCTTATCGATGAATAATAAACAAAATAAAAATCTTTTTAATTAAAAGGAAATGTTTTCTGAAAAAAGTGTAATTTCATTAAATATAGCTTATTAATCCTTTTCCTGCATAATTTAAATTTACATTATAACATATTTATGAAATTTATTTTAAAAAGTAATCATATTTTTTGAAATGATAGCATAAAAATTATCTTATGTTGTTTCTTTACTGTTATGTAATGGTTCATGTAATGGAATAGACCATTCATGTCCATTACATTGTGGAAAATATAGTGTTTGAGGTGTCCTTGCAAGTCAAAGCGAATCTATCCAAATCGTTTCACAATTCATTATTTTAAATATTTCCTTGGGGTACATCATGCCAATGTTTTCTAACCCTAGTGATGTAACACCCAAAGGTTTTGAAAATAAATATAGAATGCAATTTTATAATCTATCCTCTTGTATGTTTTGAATTTCAAGAAATGGTCATCAAGAGTTGTGTTCAGTAAGTCATTTGGAGTCTGATATAACAAACATGTTTTTTTGGTAAATAGAAACATACCCTTATGAATTGTAATATGAATAGTAATATGAATAGTAATATGACCTTATGAATAGTAAATAATAATATTATTTTATTTTCTTAAGGCAATTGGATAATGAGATCTTAATTAATTTTCCAATGTCACATAAAACTAATTGCACTTCAAGATTGTTATTTTTCGAATTAGCTATGAACTTATTTAAAAATTAAATTTATAATATTTAGAAAATTAATTTTAAAAATGTATTTCACTTTTTAATTCTACATGTCGAAAAATGGTAGGGGTGAAATTTTGGGTTTTTTCTAAAAATTTGAATTTTCGTGAATACTGAAAAATACAGTTTTGAGTATTCAGTTGTTTAATGATATCATAATGACATAACAATTAATATAAAAGGCTGGTTGACTTTTTTATAGTATCGTAGACATGTGGTGTCCCAAGTGGCTTAAACCATGGGTAAATACCATGGGAAAGCCCATGGTTTGTCAAAAACCACTAATGAGGTGTCCCTTGGAAATTATTAAAAAATTACCTCTCTTTTTCAATAAATACCCACTCATCCATTCGTTTTCATTCATTCCAAACCCCTCATATTCGATTCTGTGGTGTTTTTATCTCTCTAAGAGTCCTCTAAAGGTGTCCTTAATCCCCCATGGTTCCATCCTTCATGATCTAGGAGTTATTCTATAAGGTAAGGGAATCCTTCATTCTCTTCATTAAGTTGATACTTCTTTTATGTTATCTATTTGAAATTCCTTTATCATATATTGAGGATTGATTTTATTCATCCCTCTTACTATAATTTTGATTTAAATATGACTATATACCTTTTTTTTCTCATCATTTAATTTTATGAAATTTGTAAGTGACGACGTTAGGATGCTGAATTTTTATAAGGGCTCTTTTAACTTTCTTTTTTTTTCATTTCATATCATTTATTTTTCTCTCCTCATGACCTCTATCCAAATTATCATGATAAATCCAGTAACATATATATACTGGATTTATGTCATGTGAATTTAATACCATCATAAATATTCTAACTCCCTTACTTTTATTTTTATAAACGAAATCAACGTCCATGAGGTTCCAATTTATAGCCTTTAGGGACGACGAAGTTTCGTTCATAAATTTCTTCTTCATTACTAGATATGAAAACACATTTATGGTTGAAAAATACTATAATATATGGGTTATATCCTAATTA
Organism: Viscum album; assembly: GCA_963277665.1. Taxonomy (NCBI): domain Eukaryota; kingdom Viridiplantae; phylum Streptophyta; class Magnoliopsida; order Santalales; family Viscaceae; genus Viscum; species Viscum album. The sequence goes on along the minus strand of OY728126.1, from coordinate 1,385,349,300 downwards.
ATATTCAAAAACCAGATTATGTACGTATAATTAAGTTATATGACAAAACATATTCATAATAATCCAAATACCGCCGAATAATCGAAGTGGTTGTCATCTAACGATTCTTCCTTATTCCATATAACCAAATGATATAAATGAACATTACCAATTATTTATGTTCATAAATAATATATAATTCTAATCCTGGAGATTTATAACCATTCCACATGAACATAATTACTTAAAAACAAGTGAACCGAATATGAAAATAAAGGAAACAAACACTCCAGAACGATGAAATTCAATACAATAACTTATCAATAAAGACATAAATGGACTAACCAGAATTATTGTAAACTAAATACATGTCTAATAGGTTCTGAAATAAGTTATTAACAAGTATAATATCATATTACTGGATCTTATGTACAAGAGAGGAACACATTTGGTGTTAAGGTAATGGTTTTTCCACCCGAACATCCATTTTCATTCGGGATACTTTCATTGTCTAATTACCTCAATGAAATTATTATTTATTGTTATGTACTCATCATATATTCTGTTTTAGTATAATATATATGTGTACAATCCATAACACCTCCATATTTTATGGATAGTTTCATAATTTTAAAGGAACATTCAATGTAGCTTCCAAAATACAAGCCTGATCAAAGGGAATTTTCAAATTCATTCCTATTTTCAAGGGAACTCTATGATCTGTTTTTTGGAAATATTTATCATAATAAAATCACTAATTTTATTAAGAAAATAATATCATCACTAACTTCTAGATTTATAAAAAGATTTTTCCAAAAAAACTCATCTTTTCAAAATAAAAGAGTATTTATCTCAAGAATTTCTTAATGATTTTATAAGAGTGTTTTCGTCTAATTCAACACTCTTGTTGATTCCATGGTATTGTTGGGTTTAATAATTTTTTAATTCATCTTCCATATTTTATTTAATGGTTTATTACTATCTCTATTTTGGATGATCTATCATAAAATCATTCAACATATTATTTTGAATGGTTAGTGTTTATGTTCAATAATTGGGAAGAGTTTGTTACATTTCATATGATAGTTTCAATATGAATGTATATGATTTTTATGTTTATCACCTCTCATATGAGGAATGAATTTGACTTATTATGTGACGGATGGGGCCCACTATATCCCCTCGATGCATCGGTAGGTCTCATGAGACAAATAGACGTTGACTTGGCTGAGTCTTTTCCCAATGTGATATGTATTTTGGGCAAGGCCTTAATCTCTAGATGTCTTGGCCGAGGCCATGGAAAAATGATTCAGAATGTCCGGAATATGCACTTACCTCTTTATAAATCTAGTAATTGATAGTTCATCTGGTCATTCTACTTGTAGAATACCCATTATTATGTTTTATTATGGAATTATTTACTCAGCTCTTATTCTTGCCATAATGTGTTTCATGTTTATTATTAAAGGCATGTGTTTTCAATTATTCACCATGTCTAATGTTTATATTATCTTTTGATGTATTGCTTACACATTCTATGAATTTGATCTCACCCTTAATTATTTATCTTTTTCTCACGATATGATGAAATAAATTATGAATGACATGCAAGATTAATCTAGGAGACATGATGTTGCTAGTGAAATAAATTAGTGTCGTTTTTCCCTTCATGTTGTAATGATCAACTTCCGAATGGAACTTGTTTCCAATAACACTAAACTAATCGGCACATTAGGACTCGTTTTCCTTGTATGTATTCCATCTTAATCAAATAAGGCACCGACTATGGGCAACTGGGGTCGGGTTCTTACAGTTGGTATCAAAGGACGTTTAGTAGAATACATGGAAACTAGATTTAGAAAACGTAGAATTAGGGAAGAGTCCTGATGAAGCTATTATTTTCAAATATTTAATACTTTAATTTAACGTTTATAAACCCACCATAGTGTTATTTAATGGTAAATTGTTACATATTTAGGTTTTTGTGTTACTTTTAACCTAAATGCAAAAATAGCCTAATTCTGGATTTTTGACAGATTATTATTACAAGGGTATTTTAGTCATTTATTATAAAATATATTTTCAAATTTTGTGAATAGAATTTTTTGAACCCTTATTTCATTTCCTTAATCTTTGTCTTCAAGACCAGGGGTTGAATCGATATTCTAGAGGCCGTAAAAATCAATGATGTGAAATATTTTGTCGGGCGGAACGCGTAGAACCCACCTTAGTAATGTAACCATAATTCGGGATAAACGCTTCCAAATGCTGCTATTCCACTGGTATTTCAAAGAGGTCTCCAATAAATGTCTCTAAAATGAAATTTAAAGCCTTTTGGAATCTGTTAAGATGTCCATTCAATGATATAGTTTTGAAGGAAGCTTCGAGGAAGCTTCATCCAAAGAAAGTGATCGTCATTAAAAAAATCATAACTCCTTAAATACGAGTCCAATGATTCTGAAATTTTTATGGTGGACGGTAAACACATTTATGAACAATAGTTATGCAGAGGTCCACCTGTGAATCGGCCAATTAATGGGTCTAAAACACAACAACTTATTTGACAATGAAATCTGCTTATAAAAGGAGAGGAGCTCCAACCTCTCAAGGACATTCCATTCATCACCACACCATTCATCACAAAGGGGTTTGAAATGAGAGAGCAAGAGTATACGAGTATTAAATGATTTAATCAATCCATGAAGGGCTAACTCCAAGCGGTTGTGGGCTGCGACGATCCGAAGTCATTTCCCCTTTTGAGTTTGTGCTTTCATTGTAAAATATTTTCTTTTAAACTATCCTGGAAATTGTTTGCATGATTGAAGGAGGTCTTTTTCTCTCATGATTTCAATTTCCTATAAATTTTTCTATATTTATTATATTCTAATGAATTTAAAGTGGTTTTCCTCATGGTTTAAATTTCTTTGGGGAGGTCTCGTCTTTGACAACGATGAGTTCAACCTGTTTTGGTTTTTCAAAGGTCTTCGGGTAATCAGAACACTTTCATTAGAAGATCGACACCCATGTATGAGGTTTCGATATGGAATCTAGATAATTTAGGTTTATACATTGAGGTCTTAAGGTATAAATTGGATAATTTAATTAAAATATATTCGTAAACAATGAAAAAGAGAGTGTCCAACGATCAATGTTTGTCTACCGCTGCTACCATTAGCTTGCTCTTTCCAGCTCAATTTTCATTGGTATTTTAATTACAAATGTAGATTTAATATTTCATTTTGATTTCATTTTGATAATCAAAATTACCCATATATATTATATAAAATAGTTTTATATTATTTAAATTTAAAAGTGACAATTGAAAATACAGTGCGTAAAAGCAGCCTCCTTGTGATCGACCATAGGGTTTGCCACTATGGTGAAGTATTAGGTTAATAAGAATTTAATTGAATATGGTAAAGAAAATGAAACCCCTACCATCAATTTGGAGCTGTTTACGGGGAGGCCAAGTGCTTACACTCTCTGTTTTTCAAAAAAAACAAAAAAAAAAAAAAAAAATCTTTATGTATATCATTCATTTCATCAGCCAAAATGGATTTTTATGCAAATTATTATAATTATTGGAATGTGGATAACTTTTATGATGTGACAAGAAGGGATGATACATTGAATATTAAAATGCTTAAAAATTCCCAACAATTAGAAGAAAATTTCCAGCAAATGAATGAAAATGCCTTGATAATTCAAGAGAATTGCAGAAAGATGGAAAAAGCAAGCAAGATGATAACATAATTGGTCGCCCAAGTTGAAGATTTTAAAGTTTTATGGATGGAATGACAAAAAAGACAAGATGAGGAGAATAAAAATCTTGTTCAGCCTACATTTAATGAAGATGTTGATGAGGTTGAAGAAAAACTTGAAGACCCACTTCCCTCGGCAACAAATGAGTTCCCAGCTGCCTTGCTTGAGGAAAAGGGTTATAATGATGAAATTTCTAAGGGAGTTTTAAATTTTGAGCATTCATTTCATTCAAATTTCATTAATTCTGAATTTAAATCTATTACTGCTTATTCTGATTTTGTAGATTCAGCACTACTACTGTAGGCTCCAGATGAAGAAGGAGAAGAATGATCTATTAATGAGGAGAGAATGGCGGATCCATTCGAGATGTGCATTAGTGCATTTGAGAATAATGGCAAAAAAGAAGAAATCATAGAAGAACCAGTTTAGGAACTCGAACTAGAAGAGAAGCCACATCATATTCTTCTATTTTCAACACCGGTGGACACCACTCCTCCAGATGAAAAAAACATGGAGCACCCCTACATCCTTTTCCCTCCCCCTCTTAATATAAAATTTTATTTTTCATAACCTCTAGGGGTTGGGGATATTTTACTTTTCTTTGGGGGTTCTCACTTCTGGAATCCACCTATGGATGTCAGGAGGAATAATGTCTGGTCGTTTCTAAGAAAGAAACCACATCCACCTTCGGAATGGGGTTAAACTACTGCAATTGCCTAACTAGGGGCAGTAAAAACCTAGCACCCACTTGTGGGTCAAACCAAGAATTATCCCCCCTTTTCCCCTTTGTATTTATTTTTATTTATTTTTCTAAAGAACTTCCTTATTTATTGCATTGTAGGAAGAAGTTTCCCAACTATGAGCTTAACTCAATGGTGCTGCTAAAAAAATAAAGTCAGGTTGTGTCTTTCCTTTTATTTAGTTTTTCTTCCATTATTTATATTTTTTCATGATAAAATGAAGGGTAGTGGAATTTAAGTGAGGGGGGAATGTCGACATGCTTAGTTATTTTTGTGTGCTTTCAATTTTTTTTCATTTTTTAATCCTTGAGCTTTAATGAAAATTCTGAACACATTTCACAAAATAATTGATTTTGATAAAATTGAAATGATTTTTGAAAAAAAAGGATTTTAAATGATTGTTGATGTGAATTGTTTTTCCTTAAATTGGATTTTAAATCATGTTGAGGAGTTTAACTGATTTTTGAAGTCCATGGCCCTGAAACACTGACTTAAAACATTTTTCACGTCCTATGAGGTATTCTAAACCACTTTGACATATTCTTTCTAATACCCACACTTTCTTGAGGGAAACATGGATTTTGTGCGAGAACCAGAATTTGTGATTTTTTACTTTTGAAGCTTTGGATTTCATTGAAAGTTTTTAATATGATTGAGGAACTACTTTGACTGGTCACATATTATCCTGAGACCAACCATTACATTTATCTTTCGTTATCCCTTAGATGCCATGAATTTCCTTATAGGATTAAGACACAGTACACACAAATTTATCCTAACCTACCCATTCTCTTGGTATTGTTGCATGGATATTTTAAGTTTGAGTTTGGGGGAAGGGCCTTTCGTGTGCGTTCATTGATATTTGTTTCACTTATGGTTATTGTGTAGTTTGTGTCAACATTTTGGGCTGTGAAATAATTGGTAATGAGTCATAATATCATTATGCTTCATTTGTTTCATTCAGTTCCCCTTCAAAAAAAGGCAAATAAAGATATGCCTTTCTGGATCTTTACAAAAAAAATGGGGAGAACATGGATGATTTAATACCTTGAAATCATTTACTCGATCATGTACCATTTAAAATAAATGGGGTTGGTGTTTTGTTTCACATTCACAAGGTGGATTGAGTGATGAAATTTCTGGGTTTTCACTTGATTATTCATGCATTGTAGTTAAGAGTCAAACCTTCTCTTTCTATACTTGAAATTTTAAATCATTTAACCACCAAACCAAAGCCATAGATTCATTTAAACCATTGATAAAATCCTTCATGATTGAATTTTTTTTTATGTTTCGCGCTGTGGATAAATGATAATAGTCACAAGCCTATGGTGATACATGAAAGTTCCAAGTATGAGCATAACTCCAAAATTTATTTCTCCTGAGTGAAGAGGGACATAAAATTCAATGTGAGGTAAGTTTTGATTGAGCCATGGATGGATTTATGAGGTTGAACAAATTTACATTTTTTTATGAAAATGAAAAGAATTTTTTTTATAGAAGATACATGATGAAATTCTATTTTGATAAGATCATGGATGTTTTTTCATTTTTGATTGTTGTGTGAATTTTTATATGAATTTAAAATAATTGCTCAGGTGTGCAACACTTAAGTGTGGGGGATTTATGAAGATAGTATTTTACCATATTTTATACTGTAATTTAACATTTATAAACCCACCATAGTGTTATTTATTGGGAAATTGTAACATATTTTGGTTTTTGTGTTATTTTGAACCTAAATGCTAAAACGGCATAATTTGGGATTTTTGACATATTTTTATCACAGGGGTATTTTGGTCATTTCTTATAAAATATGTTTTTAAATTTTGTGATTCAATTTTTTTTGAATATTTATTTTATTTCCTTCAACTTTTTCTTCAGAACCAGGGGCTGAATTGATATTCTAGTGGCCGTAAAAAATCAATGAAGTGAAATATTTTGTCGGGCAGACTGCGTCGACCCCACCATAGTAATAGAACCATAATTCTGCCTAAACGCTTCCAAATGATTCTATTCCACTTTTATTTGAAATATGTACCCATACACGTCCCCACAATTAATTTAAAGCCTTTTGGAATCCGTTAGGATGTCCATTCAACGATAGAGTTTTGAAGGAATCTTACAAGAAGCTTCATCTAGAGAAAGTGAGCATCAATAAAAATATCATAAATCCTTAAATACGTGGCCAATGAATCTGATATTTGGAGGGTGGACGGCCACCACATTTATGAAAAATATATATGAATAGGTCCACACATTAATCGGCCATTTAATGGGACAAAACACGACAAACTATTGACTATGAAATCTGCCTATAAAAGGAGAGGAGCTCCTACCTCTCAAGGAAATTCCATTCATCTCCCCACCATCCATAACAAAGGGGGTTGGCTTGAGAGAGAAATAATATAGGTGTATTCCATGATGTAATAAAGAAATTAAGGGATAACTCGAAGCGGTGGTGGGCTGCGACGATCCGAAGACATTTCCCCTTTTGAGTTTCTGCTTTCATTGTAAAATATTTTCTTTGAAACTATCTTGGAAGTTGATTGCCCGATTGAAAGAATTATTTTTCTCTCATTATTTTAATTTATTATAAATTATTCTAGATTTCTTATATTTGAATGAATTTAAATTGGTTTTACTCATGGTTTAAATTTCTTTAGCGAGGTCTCGCCTTTAAGCAAGATGAGTTCAACCTGTTTTGGTTTTTCGGAGGTCTTCGGGTAATCCGAACACTTTCATTAGAAGATCACCACCCATGAATGAGATTTAAATCTGGTATCGAGATAATTTAGGTGTATACCTTGAGGTATTAAGATATACATTGGATAATTTAATTAAAATATATTCGTAAACAATGATAAAGGGAGTGTCCAACGATCAATATTTGTCCATCGCTGCTACCTTTAGCTTGTTCTTTCCAGCTCAATTTTCTTTGGTGATTTTAATTACTAATGTAGATTTAATATTTCATTTTTATTTCATTTTAATAATTAAAATTAACCATATATATTATATAAAATATTATTATATTAGTTAAATTAAAAAGTGACAATTGAAAATACAGTCTGTATAAGCGGCCTCCTTGTGATCGACCCTAGGGTGTACCACTATGGTGGAGTCTTAGGTTAATAAAAATTTAATTGAATAGGGTAAAGTGATTTAAACACCTACCATCAAGTCCCTATGATAGTCTTGGTGGATAAACATACAAGAATGTCCTGTTATTTTGGTAATGAATATATTATTTGGATCTTTCAAGCAATATATCCCTGTTTGGATACGAGTAGGTAGATGAGTCTCTGGCACATATGTATCTAGGGGTAAAAACCAAAAACACCGCCTTGAGAAAGACTTGAATGGGAACTAGTGAATGACAATGGGTCTTGCTGAACTATTGGTTACGACATCCTGGGGGATATTCTTAGGATAATTCACATTTTCTTTACAAGCCATTATGAAGGAGTTTAATGTAAATATTTTCAATGAAACCATTTTTTGAATATGCGATTATCCATGAATAGGATCTCAATTTTTCTATGTATTTTTAAGTTAAGATTATAAATTATGACTCATAAACTAATATAGTGTATTCCATTATCTAGATATGGAGCCTAGTGGAAGGAATGGAAATCACACGAATGCATGTGTCCCTGTAGGGATTTTCGTTCGACGCAAAATAATGATGTTGGATCTGGTGTTGTGGCTATTGTTGAGCAACTCGTAACTATACTGGGATAACTTACTCAGGTTATGAATAATAAAATTACCTATATGGAGCATCCAGATCCATCACGTTGAGGATCCATTCTAGATTGCTTTATGCGACAACAACCTCCATCATTCAACGGGACTATAAACCCATTTGTAGAAGAGAAGTGGATTTGTTTTCTTGATATGATATTTCACATTTTGGGATGTAATGAAAGATAGAAGGTTATCGTGGTAGTATATCATCAATTGGGAGATGCGGATTAGGGGTGGTCATTAATCCAAAACACAAAGGAGGAGGAAGATATAGAAGATATGGAATGGAAGGATTCTAAGTAAATATTTTTAGAAAAATATTTCCCTCGAGAGAAGCGAGCAGCTATGGAGAGACAATTCTTGAATCTGAAGCAGAATGAGGATGAAAATTTTTCCAAGTATGAAGCATGCTTCACAAGGTTAGCAAAACATGTTGTAAACTATATACAAAATCCATCGAGCAAAATTGATCGATTCTTTGATGGCTTAAACCCATTCCTATGGAGGGCACTGGTCTCCCAATGTTTTTCATCAAATGAGGATATAGTTTTGTGTGCCACCAAGACCTAAAAATAATTCTCTAAGTCTTATTACTTTAAGGAAAATCATGAAAAGAATAGGGATGCTGAAAACCATGGGAAAGGAAATAAGGAAACAAGGAAAAAGGGAAGAGTTGAATTTCTACCATGTGACAATTGTGGAAGGAAACACCCTGATGCATGCATAAAAGGTAAAGGATTATGCTAAAAATGTTTTCAGAAAGGTCATATTGCTTGTGATTGCAAAGTAAATAAGGAACCCAATGATGTTCAATGATATAATTGTTAGGAGATGGGGCTCTATGCTAATAATTTTCCAAAACATCAAGGAAATATGCAACAGAAGAGGCCACTAGAGCAAGGACAAGTATATGCGATCACAACTACAGAGGTTGAAGTTTCGCATGACATGATGGCAGGTACTTTGATCGTTTCCACAAGCTTATCCAATTCTTTATTTGGATCTGGATCATCGCATTGTTTCATATATTCCCAGTTTTCTATGAATATTAGATATTTCTAATTTGATTTAACAAGGGAGTTGTCAGTCAAAACTCATAAGGGAAGTATCATTGTTGTAATGTTCTGTCAATCTGTTCCGATTAGAGCATAAAAATGTTCTTTATCTGTTGTTCTCATCGTCATACTCATGAATGAATTCGATATAATCCTCGGTATGGATTGTCATTCAGATCATAATGAAAAAATTTGTTGTATGAAGAAGGAGGTTAAAATTTTTTATGACGATGATAAAGAACACCTTATCTTTAGAGAAGAATCATCACCACCTAATTCTTATCTAGATCCACCCCCAGTAGCTCAACTAAATTCAATTATTGGGGATGAAGAGAATGAAATAACTATGGGTGAGAAAAGGAATGTTCAAATAAGGGATGTACCTATTGTGAGAGAATATGTTGATGTGTTTCTAGAATATTTACCTAGACATCCTCCAGAATGAGAAATGGAGTATTCCATTGATTTAATTCGTGGTTCAAGGCCCATATCAAATACCCCTTATAGAACGTCCACAGAGGAACTAGTGGAACTAATGAAAAAACTAGAGGAATTGAGTAATAAGGGATTTATCTTCCCCAGTGTTTCTCTATGGGGATCCCCTGTCCTTTTTGTTAAGAAAAAAGATGGATCTATGAGGTTATGTATTGACTATAGGGATATCAATGATATAAAAATAAAGAACAAGTATCCCCTACCTCACATTGATGATTTATTTTACCAACTGCATGGAGATAAATACTTTTCGAAGATTGATCTTTGATCCGAATATCATTAGTTGATTTTGAGGAAGGATGATATTCCAAAAAAAACATTTCGAACCAGGTATGGGCATTAAGAGTTTACATTGATGCCTTTTGGATTGAATAATGCACCCTCTGTCTTCATGGATCTAATGAACAAGGTTTTCATGGAATATACCAATGATTTTGTAGTGGTATTTATTGATGATGTCTTGGTATACTCCAAAAGAAAAAAAGATCATAAAAATCTCGTGTGCATTATCCTGATGACTCATAGAATATATGAATTATATGGGATGTTTAGCAAGTGTGAATTCTGGCTTCAGGAGATTTCTTTTCTTTTCCATATTGTTTCTAAGGATGGAATCCTAGTTGATCCTACAAAGACAAAGGAAATCCAAGATTGTCCCACGCCAACAAACATAACAAAGGTACAGAGTTTTATTGGATTAACAGGTTATTATCGGTGTTTCATAGATAATTTTTCCCAACTAGCTAACTTGCAAACAAAGCTCACATGTAAAGGGAATAAATTTGTTTGAACAAAATATTGTGAAGAATTTTTTGAAGAACTGAAGAGAATATTAGTCAATGCACTTATATTGAATCTACCATCGGGGAATGATGTGCTTTTTATTTATAGTGATGCTTTATATAAAGAACATGGTTGTGTCCTTATGCAAAATGATAGGGTTATTGCTTATGCATCACGACAACTAAAAATTAATGAGAAAAAATATCCTACTCATGATCATGAGTTATCTGTTATAATCTTTGCTTTAAAGATATGGAGACATTATCTCTATGGTGAAAAAATGTGATATTTATACTGATCAAAAAGGTTTGAAGTATATTTTCTCACAGAAAGAACTCAACCTGAGGCAAACAAGATGGCTTGAACTACTAAAGGATTATGATTGCACGATACACTACCTCCCGGGGAAGGAAAATAAGTTGGCACATGCCATGAGCAGAAAGGATCATTTAGTTTTGAGCAAAATGATAGTTGAAAGGGATCCTATTTTCATGTATCTAGTAAATATGGAAATGGGAATAACCATGCAAGGTGAAACATCAATTCTTTTTCAAATGGATTCTAAACAATCTTTACTAGAAAGGATAAAAAATTCTCAGGATGATGTTGTGGAGTTTCAAAAAAAGATTAAAGCAATGAATGATGAAATATTGGGTAACTTCGTATATAAAGATGGAAACTTTAAATTTCGTATGAGACTTTTTGTTCCTGATATACATGATCTAAAAAGGGAATTGTTGGATGATCCTCATAGTTTCAATTTCTCAATACACCCTGGAAGTACTAAAATGTATAGAGATTTGAAGGAACACTTTCTATGGGACAACATGAAAAGGGAGATTGCTAATTTTGTGTCAAGATGTATGGTTTATCAACAAGTGAAAGCTGGAAGGCAACAGCCTGGAGGAGTATTGAAACCTCTTCTCATACCTGAGTGGAAATGGGATAATATAATGATGGACTTTGTCATGGGACTACCAAAGACTCAGAGAAGAAATAATGCAATATGTGTCATTGTTGATCGACTTACCAAGTAAGAAAATTTTCATTCTATAAGAGAAGATATACCACTTGAAAATCTATAAACACTATATGTTAATGATGTTTTGAGACATCATGGAGTAACCATATCGATTGTTTCTGATCACGATCCACATTTTATATTATGATTCTATAAAATTCATCAAAAGTACCTAGATATTGATCTTCGTTTGAGCACTGCCTACCACCCACAAGCTGATGGAAAATCAGAATGGACTATTCAAACATTAGAAGACATGTTGAGGTCTTGTTTTCTTGTTTTTCAAGTAATGTTGGATCAGTATTTACCTCTCGTGGAATTTTCCTACAAGAATAGTTTCCGTTCAAGTATTTAGATGGAACCCTATGAAGCATTATATGGGAGGAGTTGTCGTACACCAACAAGTTGGGATGATGTTGGTGAAAGAAAGCTATTGGGCCCATAACTTTTTGAAGAAACAATGGAGAAGGTGAAGATTATCTAGAACCATATCAAAATAACTCAAAGTAGGGAAAAGAGCTATGCGGACAACCAAAAGAATTATTTGGAATTTCAGGTAGGAGATCATGCTTTCTTGAAGGTATCTTTATGCAAGGGAGTTATACATTTCAGTAAGAAAGGTAAATTGAGTCCAAGGTATATATGAACTTTTCATATTCTAGACCGAATTGGAGCAGTAGCTTACCTATTGGCAATGACGCCAAGTCTCTCGAAGGTTCACAATGTGTTCCATGTGTCAATGTTAAGAAAGTACATGCCAGACCCAACACATGTACTCACTTAGGAAGAAGTGGAACTTGAGCCTGATCTATCTTACTTTGAAGAACCTATCAAGATTCTTGATACTAGAGAACAAGTATTGAGAAATCGGAAGACTCGACTGGTAAAGGTTGTATGGAGGAACCATAAGATGGAGGAAGCAACATGGGAACCCGAGAGGCTTATGTTAAAGACATACCTAAATCATTTTAGGTAATATTCTGTGAATTTTGAGGATGAAATTTTGGTTAGGAGGGAAGAATGTAAGACTCCAATGTTTTGAAAATAAATATAGAATTCAATTTTATAATCGATTCTCTTATATGTTTTGAATTTCAAGAAATGGTCATCTAGAGTTGTGTTAAGTAATTCATTTGGAGTCTGATAGAACAAACATGTTTTTTGGTGAATAGTAACATACCCTTATGAATAGTAATATGAATATTAATATGAACAGTAATATGACCTTATGAATAGTAAATAATAATAATATTTTATTTTCTTATGGAAATAGGATAATGGGATCTTAATTAATTCTCCAAATGTCAGATAAAATTAATTACACTTCAAGATTGTTATTTTTCGAATTAACTGTGAACTTATATAAAAACTAAATTAATAATATATAGAAAATAATTTCTGAAAAATGGATTTCACTTTTGAATTCCACATGTTGAGAAATAGTAGGGGTGAATTTTTGGAATTTTTCTAAAAGACGTGAATTTTTTGCGAATAGTGAAAAATACAGTTTTGAGTATTCAGTAGTTTAATGACATCATAATGACTTAATAATTAAAATAAAAGTATGGTAGACTTTTGTATAGTAAATTATGACATGTGGTGTCCCAAGTTGCTTAAATCATGGGCAAATACCATGGGCAATCCCATGGTTTGGCAAATACCACCAATGAGGTGTCCCTTTGAAATTATTAATGAATCACCTCCATTTTTCTATAAATACACACTCATCCATTCGTTTTCATTCATTAAAAATCCCTCATCCTCGATGCTCTAGTGTTTTAAACTCTCTAAGAGTCCCACTAAGGTATCCTTAAGCCCCCAAGGTTCCAACATTCAAGATCTAGGAGTTATTCTACATGGTAAGGGAATCCTTCATTCTCTTCTTTAAGTTGATACTTCTTTTAAGTTATCTATTTGAAATTCATTTATCATATATTGAGGATTGATTATATTCATTCCTTTTATTGTAATTTTGATTTCAATATGATTTGATACCCTTTTTTTCTCATAATTTGATTTTATGAAATTTTAAGTGACGTCGTTAGGCTGCCAAATTTTCATAAGGGATCTTATAACTTTTCTTTTATTTTCATGTTCATCTATTTTATTTTTCTCCCCTAAACTCCTCTGTAAAAATGATCATGATACCTCCAGTAAAATATATATACTTTATGGATGTCATGTAAATGGAGGACCCATCATAAATATTCTTACTCCACCCCGTTTATTTTTATAAACGAAATCAACGTTAATGAAGTTCCAATTTATAGCCTTCATGGATGACGAAGTTTCGTTCTTAAATTTATTATTCATTACTGGTCATGAAATCATATTTATGGTTTAAACAGACTACAATATATGTGTTATAACCTAATTAATATTCAGGAACCAGATTATGTACATATAAATAAGTTATGTGGCAAAACTAGTTCATAATAATCCAAATACAGCCGAATAATCGAAGTGGTTGTCATCTAACGATTCTTCCTCATTACATATAACCAAATGATATAAATGACCATGAAAAATTATTTATGTTCATAAATAATATATAATATCAATACTAGAGATTTATAACCATTCCACATTAGCATCATTACTTAAAAACAAGTTAACTGAATATGAAAATAAAGGAAACGAACACTTCAGAATGACGAAATTCAATAAAATAACATATCAATAAAGTCATAAATGAACTAAAAAGAATTATTTTTAACTAAATACTTGTCTAATAGGTTATTTATATATTTATTAACTAGTATAATTTAATATTCCATGAGCTTTAGTACACGAGAGGAACACATTTGGAGTTAATGCATGTGTTTTTCCACCAGAACATCCATTTTCATTCGGGATACTTTCATTTTCTAATTACCTCAATGAAATTATTATTTTTTTATGTACTCAACATATATTCTGTGTAATTATCATATATATGCGTTCAAACTAGAACCATTCCTTATTTTATGGATAGTTACACATTTTTTAAGGAACTTTCAAAGTTGTTTCCAAAATACATGCCCGATCCAATGGAATTTCTCAAATTATGTCATATGTTCAAGGGAACTCTATGAACATTTTTTGAAAACCTATATCATTATAAAATCAATAATTTTATTATGAAAATACTATCTTGACTAACTTCTGGTTTTATATAATTATTTTTCCAAAAGAACACTTCTTTTCAAAATAAAAGATTATTTATCTAAAGAATTGTTTAATGATTTCATAAGAGTATTGTCGTCTAATTAAACACTCTTGTTGATTACATGGTATCATTTAGATTAATAATTTATGAATTAATCTATCATATTATATTTAATGGTTTATTACTAACTCAATTGTGGATGATCTATCCTAAAAACATTCACCATATTATTCTTAAGGGATAGTGTTTATGTTCAATAATGGGAGAATGTATGTTACATTTCATATGATAGTTTAAATATTAATGTATATGTTGTTTATATTCATACCCACTCATATGAGGAATGCATTGGACTTATAATGAGATGGGTGGGGCCCGCTATAGCACCTCGATGCATCGGTAGGTCTCATGAGACCAATAGACGTGGAATTGGATGAGGCCTTTTCCCAATGTGATATGGATTTTTTCCGAGGCCTTAATCTATGGATGTCTTCGCCGAGGCCATGAAAAAATGATTCAGAATGTCCGGCATATGCACTTACCTCTTTATGAATATAGTAATTGAAAGTTCATATGGTTATTCGACTAGTAGAATACCCATGATTATGTTTTATTATGGCATTATTTACTCGGCTCTTATTCCTACCATAATGTGTTTCAAGTTTTTTAATTAAAGGTATGTGTTTTCAATTATTCACCATGTCTAATGTTTATATTATCTTCTGCTGTATTTCTTAATCATAATGAGTATTTTATCTCACCTTTTCTAATGTTTCTTTTTCTTAGGATATCAATAAGTAAATTATGAATGACATGCAAGTTTAATCTTGGAGACATGATGTTACTAGTGGAATAAATTAGTGTTGTTTTTACCTTCATGTTTTACTGATCTACTTATGTATGTAAATAGTTTCCAATAATACTAAAATACTTGGTCCTTTGGGATTTTTATTCCTTGTATGTATGCCAACTTAATCAAATAAGGCACTGACTCCGGGCAACTGGGGTTGGGTCCTTAAAAGTGATGTCACCAAAGCGGTGTCCCACCCTGACAATGTATCACCTTGGTAGTAGCTCATCCCAAAACTGTGCCACCCTAGTGGTAGATCACCCTGACGGTGTCTCACCCTAATGATCAGTCGTTGGTGGGGTCTCACTAAGGGTCACTTCATGGCGGTGGCTCATTTTCAATTTCTCATCAAATGGTGCCTTATCTAACAGTGACTCATCTAGTGGATCCATGTTTGGTGGTGGGTAATCTAGTTATGCCTTGCTGGTGGTGCTGCATCTGGTAGTCTCGTGTGACCAATGTTTCTAGTTCTTTATTGTTTTCCATTTTTACATATTTATTTGACATAAAATTCGTTTAATTCATTATTTTATAGAGTTTGAGGCTGATATAATGTATGTGATTCCTATTTTTAATTTATTTAGAGTCTGGTGGATTTTAATTATTCAAAACAAGTGGTAATGACCAGATCATCCTTTATTGGAAAATCAAAATGGTATATAAACCCATTGATTTGTTTCAATCATCTGAAATCCAAGAAATCTTTCCCATTGATCATTCCTTCATGCTTCATCTTGATATGGTATTCCCCAAATACATCATCCAATAGGATTCTAGTAAATTGATGAAAGAGTTGGTCTGTGGTTCCATAGGGAATTCTCTTATACAATACCCTGTTTTTGTGCTACAAAGAAGTACCGATCATATTTTCATCCAAGCAGGTTTTTGTTCTTCTTTGTTAATTTGGAATCATATGGAATGGTTGTATTGATGTTTTCCCATTTATATATAGTTCATTTTTTATTAATAAAGATATTTGAATTGGTTTGAAAATAAATATATAATGGTTTTATAATGTAACACATGATCTAATTGTGTTATTATTTTATATGAATTATTTTGATATGTATGGGCTAACTACCCACTAAATATTATGGTCAATTTTGGGTCCTCATTTGTTCACGAGATAGTATTTGGAATACATGTTTTTTGGTATTTTTTGAACACTTATATATATTATTTGTTAATCTGGATATATTCATATAATAAAATGATACTCTAGAATCATATAGTTTCGGTGTCAAACCCAAAATTTACAAAGTGGTATTAAATAATGGATTCCTTATTAAATATGAAAATATTTTTTCCTTGGTATGTTAGGTGATTTGATGTGCGGAATTAGCATGTTTTGTATATATGGGATAAATGGATGACATATGATTGTAACATGTGGTATTTGTGAATGTGTTGTGATTACAAAGGAGGGATTAGAAAATAATGCTGTTATAATGATTTTTTTGATGTGGTTGTGAGTAATTTTCGGTTTTATTAATATAATGAACTAGATGGAAGATTTCAAACATGGAAAATAGTTTTTTGTATGATTATTTCTCCAATTGTTTTTCAATTAATATCATTTAGAAATCTTCAACCCATAACTAAAGGTCGTGGTAGGAAGTTTCATTAATAAGAATTACCGTAATTTACCATGTCCCTTTACAACATTGGATGAGTGTGAATGATTGTTACTGTGTTACATGATATGTTTTGTGTCATGGAAGTTTCCCAGGTACTGATAGAATAAATATATAATTATGTGATAATTTTTGGAGTGACATGGGGTTTATTTGGTTAATGAGATAGAATTGGTCAAAGAAATATAAAAGTAAGGGTTGTTGGATTAAATATGAATTATGATAACTGATTAAATGAATGGGTGTTGAATGTAGAGGAAATGTGAATCTTTTTTAATTTATAAGGGATCTTCAACTTCTAAAAATTTATTTTCAGTTATTAATAAATGCATTTAGAGGAGGAAAAAATGGGCACAATGTTGTGTGTTGGTGGTTTTTTTGACATCCCATTGGCTAAGATAGAGTTTTTGATACTATATATATATTGTTATATTCTTTTTATTCCTATATGCACCACTCCCATGTTCAAAATTGTGTGTCGATCACCTGCATCATCACACAAGGGGTTTTTTACATCATATGATATGGAATACTAATGGTAGTTTAGCCACTCATTTTAAATATCTCATTGAGGTTAGATTGTTATGGAACATGTTGTGATGGCCGGTGGTTTGTTACTACCTTAGGTGGTGTTTTTTATGGACCAGTTTTCATTAGGTGATATTTGGTAGCCTAGTTTTTTGAAGGTGAAGGGGTTTGTGCTATCACATGTGTCTTTAGGATGTGATGTGATATGCATTAATAGGATTCATTAAGATGAGATATGGCATGATCTGTTGTGAGACCCAGGTGTGTTGAGGAGTTATGTGTTGTGAGGACTATGAGTGTGCACACATCATGTTTTTGAGGCCTAGTTGTGTGCGGGTGTGATGTGTAGTAAGGCCTATGTGTGTATGGGTGGGATGTGATGTGGTATACAGAAGGTATGGGAGCTCCAAGATGTACGACATTTGGAGAGAGCGGCATAACAGTGGGAAAGTGGTGTCAGTATCTAATTATTTATGTTATTTATAAAAAATTAAGTTACATTATTGGTGTTACGTGGTGAGAGAGCCTTGGTGAGGTTGGGATGGTTTGCATACCGGTTTAGGTGTGGTTTGGTTTTTCAATTTTCTTCATTATAACATTTGTATGTGTCTTTAACATGTGCATGAGTGACTGTGGATTTCATTCTGAGTATACTTGTAATATCACACTACATATATAGAATTACCTTCATGTAGACATGATGATTTCATGTACCATGTTTGGAGGAAAAATATCAAGCCTTTGAATAGTTTCAATATCAAAAATTAACAATACTTTTGGGTATTTAATTCGGAGATCATTATTATTACAGTTATACTATTACATGAAATTGGGATTCCTTTTGTCTTTAAATTTTATATTATGGATTGGATTTATTTTGAATGATTCATTCTATATATTTATCTTTTATCTTATAAATAATAACTCCCCCTATATTATGATATTTGTACACCCATGGTTCTGGTCGCCTTCCCTGGGCCTACTAGAAGCGGGACTTGGAGTCATTATATCTCTCTCCTTATTGAGAAATCTTTGGAGGGAGGGGGTCATTATGAAGTGGTATAAAAATTGTTATTTGAGTGATAATATGGAATTTTAGAGTTATTCAATTTGAGGATTACATATGGTGGTATCAAAACAATTCTAGTAGACCATAGTGTGTGATAGAGGCTAGGTATTTTGACTCAGACAATATATTTTGTGACCCCCTAGTGATACAGTAAACAAAACTCTATACATATTGAATGTCCAAGTTAGATGGTACATTTGTAGGGTATAGACCTAGTAAGGGTACATTCATCATAATTTATAATGGTATTATTTGAATTTTGTTGTTTTGGGAAGGTTAATATGGTTAATAAAAAAATGTAAAATAAATCGTAATAAAAATATCATACTACCCGGGAATAGGAAATCATTGTTTACCATCATCTATTGGAAGGTCCTCTATCCATGTCTAGATTAGGATTTTGAGGTTTAGTTGGCTGATGTGGTTGATCTCTGTAGGGATAATCTAGTAGAGGATGATGATCCATCATAGATATGTTTTCGGCATTCCCATTACATGCTTTGGGTAATGTATGAGATTGGTTTTTTAGATGCGGAGATAAAGAGCTAAAAAGAGGAGATCAAGATCACATCCAGTTTGATTCAGGCACCGATGATGTTCTCGTCTACTGTGGCAGTCATTCAGATGTGGGTTGGTTCCCCTATATGGTGGACATTGTATCTAGTTGAGCCAAAAGAGGTAGAATTTTATTGGGTCAACTTGTATAGTGTGTTCTGGGAAGATTTACTTTCATTTACCATTAATTATGAGAATATAAAAAAGGGACTCTCCCATTAGTATGGGACTATGACAGTGCTGGAGCTGGGGATCATTTTCAAGGACTTTCTATGTTTTTCCACAAACCATTTTCTAGATGTTGTGTTTCTTGGGAGGTTTCCCGGGGAGGAAGATTGTCATTCAATATAGTATGTTGCTACTCCTTTTACATTACGATCATATTTTAAGGTTCATAATATTCTAGAGGTGATTAAGTGGATGCACTCACAAGGGAATTTACTACAATGAGAGGGTTTCTAGAAGAGTTCACACAGTGGAAGAGTTTTTAGTGCAAGATATTGTATGCCAGGACCATCAGAGTCATGAATAATATGGAATCAACCTTGATAGCTTTCTTTGTAGCCTAATGGATCTAGTGGATTTGGTGATTTCCTAGGGATATTCATGTCGGTGTGTTTTGGTTTTGGTTTTCATGGGCATCACTACATTTAGTTCCCAGTAGTTCACTAATCTATGTTTGGTGGGGGACAATAGGTTCAGCTCTGTCCTCGACAATAATTTACAGCGATAACATTTATGCAGAAGGGGTATCATATTTGTAATCTATTAAGTGGAGATGGATTTGGATCATGATTATCACATCATGTTCCCCATTTTTAGGGACCATAATTGAACATGTCTATAGATGTGGTCATCAGCAGAGAGGAAAAGCAATTTTAATATAAATTTTCATGCAATAGAGGCTGTAGTTCTTTAGAGTTCATAGGTCTCCAGAGGTACAATTAGTTTGTTAAGTTCTGTTGTTTGTTCCATGATTGATTTAACAACATTATAATACATTGTTGGATCCCATCTAGCCCAAGCACTTGGACTATACATAGAGAGGCTTCACATTCCCTTGGTGTTGAGAAGTCAAGTAATAAGACGAACCAACTTGTTTGATGTGTGTAGGGGGGGGTGTTGAATAATGATGGGACTACAAAAATACCATGGGTATCTTTTATTCATATAGATGAATCCATAGGATGTAATTATCAATAATTAATGGTTTTATTTTATACATGTAGTTATCAAATTCAACTTTAGGAGATTCAGGTTTTTGGATGTGGATGGTCTGTGTGTGGTTTTTGTTGGTGAGAGGAGTTTCATATTGGAAAGCCATTATATGGATCCTATTATTACCTTGTTGGATGAGATGGTAGTGAAATCAGTGGACATTGGGATGGTTGATGTTCATAGGGTCATTGGGGTGTTCCTATATGTTTTATATGAGGAGGCTGAATTTCTACATCCTCGATGAGAATTTTAGTATAGGATAGACTTGTTTCACTATGATTCTACAATATTAATGGTGACATATTTGATGGAACCTTCTGAGTTAAGGTATTTAAGGATTCATATTGATGATCAAATGAAAAAGGGTTTTATGCAGCCTAGTGTGTACCTATGGGGTGATGTAGTGTTGTTCTCAAAAAAGGAATACAATGGTATAACATTGTGCATAGACTAAAAAAAGATGAATTAGGTGATATTAAAAAATAGTTACCCTATTAAAATAATAGACGATGTATTCGACAAGATGAGATAGGAGAGTTGGTTTTCTAGGATCGATATGTGGTTTGGGTATCACTAGTGGACAGTGAGGGAAGTCTATATCCCAATGATTTCCATCAGATATAGGTATGCACACATTAGGTTTGTATTCATGCCATTTGGTGTAATGAACACACCATACATGTTCAAGAAGGTTATGAAATCCATTTTCCACGAGTTCATGGACAAGTTCTTCATTTTATTCATCGATGAAATCTTGATTAACACAATGTTATAGGAGGAACATGTGAAGGGTCTCACAACTATCATGTAGTTTCCTTAACACCACCAACTATAAAAAATATGGTCCAAGTGTATTTTTTGGACTGGGAGGTGTATTTCCTTGGGCATGTGGCATCTTAGTAGGGTGTAGTAGTCCACCATTGAATGTTGAAGTATTGGTTTCATGGGAAGTACCCATGAATGTGGAAGTGGTGCACATTTTCCTTGGTATCGTAGGATGTTATTATTGCTATGTAAATGAATTATCTATTGATTAATTCGTGTTTAATGATTTGAAAATGATGGATAAAGCTTTTTTTGTGGATTGATCAGTGCCCAGTTAATTTTTTTACATAATTTGGGTGTTGGTAAATTCACCAGTGCTCCAGTTTCCTAATGAATGTGTAATAATTGTGTTGTTTTGTGATGCTTCTTACATGGGCTTGGGATGATTACTAATATAGATGAAGGCAGTGATCTCTTATCTATTCATGATGTTACAAACTCATGACCGTAACTATTCCACCATGATCTAAATCCATATGTGGTGGATTTTAATTTATGTTTTGGATATATGACCTTATTGGGGAGCACACTGTGGTCTTCACAAATCACAATATCATAAGGTGTATATTTTCCCATCAAAACCAAGATCTATAAAAGTTGTGTAGTATGGAGTTTCTTTTGAAATATGTTCTTAAAATCTCTTACACCATAGGATATAGAACATTCAAGGATGATGATTTTTGCCGAATGAAACAAAAGATGTTGGTTCTGGAATCCTTGGATGCTTGGATATAAATGGAGGTGTTGGTTTCCTGGAACATTTATTTAGGAGTATATAGAGGTAGAAGATGGTTTTTTTTCTTATTATTGTGCATTTTTCTCCAATTCATCACATGTAAGAGTCTTATTGGGGATTATCAGATACAGAGGTGATACAGGATCATGTATTCCATGGTTATGGTATGTAGGGATGGTCAAAATATTGTTGGAACCAATTTTTGTTTCATACTTTTTTTTCAGGTTTATACGTGATAGATTTATTATTCAGTCTTGTAGATCACCTTTGGATGTTCACCTATGTGTTCCAAGGTGTATCGTGTCTTGGGGAAATACTTTTGGTGTGTTGGGATGAAATGATATGGGAGGAGTCTGTGGAAAAGTGATTGGTATTACACTAGGAAAAGTCTAATAATAATGTTAATAGTGGTTTTTTCCGTTGAATGGATTTTCCAATGTGGTAGTGGGATTACATCAATATGGATTTCTTCCAAGGGATACCCAGAGCTCGGGGAGGTTGTGATGCTATCTAGGTGATAACAGATTAGTTAATGAAATCATCTCACTTCGTAGTGATGAACGTGTCAGGTGTATTTGATATATTGTCTATGAAGTATGTGGATGAAATAGAACAATTTTTAGTAGTTCCAATATAAATTGTCACATATACAGATACATGGTTTAACTCACAAGTCTGGAGGGGGTTTCAACATGCTTTATGAACTCTTTTACAGTTCATCACTCATTTCTACCCCTAGAAAAATGGGTATATGGAATAGACATAGCTATAATTTGATGATAGGTTGTGGGCATGCATCTTAGACATTAGTGGATCTTAGGTATGACACCGACACTTCATGGAGTTTTCATATAATAATTACTATCAATCTTCCATTAGTAGGGCTTATTTTGAGGAATTGTACTAGATATCATGTTTTTTTCCATTGTGCTCAATGGATGTTGGGGAGGAATATATTCTTGGTCCTAATGTGGTTCAGGTAACAAAAAAAATGTTTATCTTTTCTTGGGAGGATTAATGCAGTGTAGGACCAGAATAAGTCTTATGTAAATATTAGTTTAAGGCCCATGGAGATCAATTTTGGTGACCATATGTTCTTGAATATTTCCCCCCAATGTGGGAAATAGAAGTTTTATAGAGGGTGTAATATTTAGACCACGTTTTCTGGTCCCTTTGAGGTGTTGGGGTGAGTTTCCGAGGTAGTTTATCTATTTTCATTCCCACCGTAGTTAGAGAGGATACATAAGGTATTTTACAGCTCTCATATTTGTTATTATCATTGCGATGATTTTCATGTCATAGACTGAGGTGACTTAGATATGAAGGATGAAACAACATTTTTGGAGCACCTAATAGAGATATAAAATCATAAATAGAAGATGTTCCATGGATGTTCCATTGACTTTGTTCATGTGTTGTAGATATAGGGTGGCCATTAGGAGAGTACATTTGTGTAAGAGATTAAGGTGTGTGCCGAGTACCGAGAGATGTTTTGAGTTTATCCTTGTTATGAATTTCATTATAATGTAATGTTTGAACATTGTTGATTTAGAGATTATCTTTTCTCTATTGGTTGTTGATGTGTGGAAAATTCCTAACTTATGATAAGGGAAGGACCAGATCCTTAATGGAGTCATGTTAATTGTGATGTAGTTACACATGTGTGGTTGAGTTAGTTCCACCCATAGCAAATTGTATATTGACATGGAGGATAGATTTTATGGATTCGTGACTCTAGGATGGTGTGGTTGTTGTGATTTTATAGCGGGTCTTGTGATTTTTTGGTTGATGAGTCAACAAATATTATGAAACATCCTAGTTGGAAGATGTCGAAGAAGGTCATCATCGGTGAATAGGTTTCCACTAAATATTTTACATTACAAATGGTGGTTTATCATTGAACATTGATGTGTTTAGTTGATTAAATTTTATTAAGAGTATAAATAACCATGATAGGTTTCTTGAGGGATGGTATTTTTGACCCCTCTTATATTTCATTCTAGGTTGGTTTTAAATTATTGAGGGTGAGAATAATATGATAGTTTATTGATATAAAGTCCTAGATCATTCCAGTTATTTTATTTGTGGGAACTATATTTTTTTAAGTTTCATAGGAAGTCAAGTTGACTCTTTCCAACAAAAATTAAAATTTTCCATTTTCCATTTTTCCAAATGGTGATGCATGGTAACAATGTCTCACACTAGCAGTGTCACCATGGATGTGTCCCTTTGGAAATGTCTAAACCTAGTAGTATCTGACCCTAGTGGTGTCTTACCCTAGTGGAAGCCCCACCTGATGTTTTCTCACCCTGACAGTCTGTCCAAGGTTGTCGCTCGCTAGCGGGGGCCACTAGTGGTCGCTCATCCAATCATGCCTCATATAGTGGTTCCTCATCCAACTTTTCATTGTCTAGATGTGTATCTCATTATTGTATCTCACATGGTAGTGACTAACTGATGGGGATAATTTCCCACTGAAGGTTTCATGTCTAGTGATGCCTCATCTAGTAGTTCCTTGTCAAGCGGTGCCTCTTCTGGGGGTGCCTCACTGGGGGTGCCCCGTCTAGCTGTGTTAAGTTAATAATGTACCCAGTTCTTCTAGTTTTACCCTTTGTAAATTTTCATTGATGTAAAAACAGATTAATTCCTTATTTGAATGAGTTTTAGACCGATTCAATTTCCTTAAATCATATATCTAATTTCATAAGAGTATTTGGATTTTAATTGACCAAAATGTGTGGCCTTGACCAGATCAGCCATTATTTGAAAAAAAATAGTATCTAAACCCATGGCTCTATTTTGATTATCATGATGCTAATATATGTTTCCCATTATTCATTCATTATTTATTCTTTTTGAAATGATATTCCCATAATCCTTCATCACATAGGACTTTAGTATTCTATTATAGTAGTTGGATCGTGATTCCCTTGAGAATTCCATGTTTCACACTACTATTCTAGTGAAACAATAAGTTTCGATCGCATTTTATTCCTTGTATGTTTCCTCTGTAGTTATTAATTGTTACTCTTGAAGGATGGTTGTACAGATTTTTTCCCTTACAAATATAATTTATTACCTTTTTATAATGATAATTTAATTGGTTTAAAAATCAATATATATGGGGCTTGTAATGTTACACATGATCTTGATTTGTTATTGTTTGTGTTAACTCTAGTATTTGTTTGGAAAAAACATTTTAAAATAATTACATTGGGGGTCCTTGTTTGTTTAGGGGATTGTTTGTGCAACTATATAATATTCACAAGAACTGAGACATTCATGATAAATCATGAATGTGGAATCAAGGCAATTAACAAAAAAACATTCTGAATAACTAAATATTATTAATGCATGAGTGATAAGATGTTATAAAAAGATCATATATAACAATATAATTATTAATTTTGTTCTTCACAATGTTACATAAATTTATTAAAGAACTATACATATTTATAAATCACATTCCACAAAATTGAAGTGTTAGGTGAGAAACATTGTCTAAATTTCCATTAAATGTGACCCTGTAAAACATCATCCACCAATTTATTTTATACAATTCATATAATTTACATTGAAATTTAATATCATGAATCACTAAATAGTCATGTTATATTTTGTTTTTAATTTTATTTATATCATCCAAGTGTATTTTTCTTTAAAATCACAATGTTTAATGGGATCATATCTACAAGGATTGTCCCTTTGCATGTTTTTGTAAATCGAAGTGATCAGTGGAGTATCTGAAGAGGTTTGGAGATATTGGGTTGTGTAAAAACGTTGAAAGGGGGGATTACATGTCATGTAATACAATTACATTAATAGAAATCAGGTTTCATAGGATGTTTCCTTGCCTGAAGTAGGGTTCCATGATTTGTATGTTTTCAGGGGTTGAAAAATAAAATAAAGCATTGAGGCATCACATTTTTCAACAGAAATTGACCATGATGCATTAATGTACATGAAATGGGATTATAATTCATGTATTTACTTGATGATGTGTATTTCTAAAACATTTCTTCCCCTCATGTTTTCAAAAACCTATAGCTTCAGTGACTCTCCCTCAACCCAATGCGACTTCATGACCCCCTCTTTATCATTTTGGGGAATCCTTCATCCCTAATAGATATCTAGCTCTCTTCATTGATATATAGTGATCTATATATGATATGATAAATAACATACCTCTGTTCATATGGTTTTTACAATCTTTTTTTCTCACATTTCTCTTTTTTATGAGATGGTGCATGATCCCAATGTTTCTAAATGAGTTTCATGCATACTTCTAAAGGACAAGTTTTTTATGATTTGGAGCATTTAAAACTTATTATATGTGAAATATGGATTCCTTTTTTATGGAATATAACCCATTACTACACTTACGTATACTTATTGTGATGTGCTCGAGATACAAGACTTGTGTTATGTGGGGAGGGGAGGCCCAAATGTGATCTGAGCCTTTGATGGTTGAGCCTAGAGGGATATATGTTTTGTGGGGTAGGGATTCATAGTTTTGTGGCTTTAGAATATTCCCAGAGTGGAGATATTCATCAGTTTATGCATGTGGGATTCGGGGGGGGGGACAGCTGACAATATAGAATGAGTTGAAGATAGGATTACCCGTTGATTTGAATATTGTATTATTGAGGAATCTGTTTTTTAATCTTCTTTATTTTTTCCCCACCACTTTTTAGAGATATTTTTTATTACAATCCTTCCAAAGGAGGAAGAATATTCATGGGGAGAATCATGTTATTTTAGTGTTTAGTTATCACGGTTGGATGAGTCTACACTCCCATTATAAGTTGCAAAGACTTGATGGGATGTTCACATAATCACCATGTTGATCCCATTCTATTTGTTAGCATAGAATGTTTTCCAAGAATAGATGGAAATATTGAAATATGTTAAGACATAATTTACATAAATGAATTAATAAATTTTTATCCCATAGGGATGGATCTTACTGGGATTCTATGTTGTGGTTAAATTTCAGAGAAACCATGGACTCTATTTGGTTAGGCCTAGAGGTAAGAGAAACTTTATTGTGATGCTTATATAATGAAATGAGGGTTTTTTTAAATGTTAAAAAATGGTTAATAATTAAATAACATATTTTAAAATGATAAAAATTGATAAATAACGTAATGTAGCAATTTAAATGGTTGTGTGCTTATAGGATATCTTGTATTAGTAGTGGCACCTAGGAGGCTTTGAGACATTAGCTGCATTTGAGTCTAAGACTAGGTTGTTCCCATAGTGTGATTGTGGGATATATTATATCCTATAATTTTTTTGTTTCTATATGGTACTCCTCCCTAGTAGTTATGGAAATTGACACCCTATAGATTTTGATCCTAGGGAGGCTGTTTTCCCCAACATCTCGTTGGGAGGGTGGATTGATGCATACACCCTTTATCCATGCTCTATTCTATTGGTAATTACATGTGTTGGAATGTATGATTGTTATTCATTCCGACATATATGTGTTGATGGATCTAAAAACTTGTGGTTATTCATAAACATATATTTGGGATATAGTTTCCTAAATTATACTATTGGTATAACATTTATTTTATATGATTGCTTGAGGATCCATATTCGGTGTTTGAGATGTAATGGATTTAGGTATAATTGTCAATGTATAATACATGTTATGTGGGTTTCAGTGGCTCCCATAAAATACCTAGTTACATTTGCTAATTTGGACATGGTGGTGTGAGGCATATGGTGCATGTTGTGGTGCTTATCCTAGATGTCTACAAGAAATCCTTTTAGAGAGTGATTCTAAGGACATGTGATGTTGGGGGAAAGCAGAAAACCAGTAGAGAAGTGGTAGTGGGATAATATTGATATTATTTATTATATTGTATAATATTGTATGGATACATGGTGATATTATCCAGGGTGAGGTTGGGATCATAGTAAACCTATTTAGTTGAGGAGTTAGTTTCACTTGTTATTCAATGTGATTTATCATGCATTCTTTACATTCGCACAAGTGGATTTGTGGAGGATAATACTGAGTATAATTTTACACACACACTATGTATTTTTAAACTATTTTTAGGTTTGTTGGAGATTGTTGAAGATCAGTCTGGTTACCAATAGTTTTTCGGATTGTAGGATCTATTTGGGATTCATGTTTGATGATGCCCTTACTTATTTTGGTACTTGTAGTTTCCTTTTCAGTTGTAGTAGAAATTTCTTCAAATTAAACATGTGTACATATGATTTCTCTTATATTGTATTATGGGAAGTATTTAATTGGTATATCTCTTGTATATATCTTCCGCATGTGTTCTCTTATAGAGTAATTCCTCCCATCTATGTGTTTACCATACCCTCATAGCCAGTTTCCTACCTGAGGCCTACTGGAGGTGGGACTTAGGGGTCAATCTCTATCTTGTCCCATTTCTGGCCGAGAGGGGTACTCTTTGAGGGGATGTGGTCATGAAAAAGTTGCATCAAAGCTATGGTTGAGGGATATTAACGATTTTTTAGTCTGGAACATGTGAGATTTCATGGGTTGGAATGGAAATGATGTCAGATAAGTTTATAATGCCTTGAAAACATGGGAGACCGGCTGAGACATGGGTATTTAGGGAACCTTGTGGTATGATGCAAGAAAACTTAACATTTTTATGGGTACTAAATGAATTGATACTGGTTGAACGGTAGAGACCTAGGAATGGATCATGAATCAGTCATATTTTCACCAATGTAGGAATGGGTATACCTTGGGATCAGTTAAACAATAATTTATAAAATAAAAGAACCAATTTTTGTTAAATTTTCCATATTCTAGATTTATGAGATCTACCTAGTTTTCCTTTGTAGTTATGTCTCTTGGTTGACGTCCTCATCAGGTTTGTGCAGAGGATGTTCAGAAAGTTGTGCCTTCATATTTCTGCAATGTAGAGGTTGATCATGTTGACACATGGAGGAGGAAACTCTTAGAGATTCAGTGACAGAGTCTAAAAATGTATGAGGAATCTATTTTAGATATATTCATAGATGGATAGTTTATGGAGGGAGAGATATAATTATGTTTGATCCATACTTCGAAAGGGAACTGGGTATCATTCAACGAGATAATGTTTTCACGGGCAATAAGGTTGTGGTGGTTTTTTTCCATAGAGATTGCGAGGAGTTGGCATTCTAATTAGTGGAGTTTTGAGACTATTTTATAGATGATTTAATTATTAGACAACAATAGAGGCTATTCAAAAAGATATATGTACCCTTTGTCAGGGGATCTTCAGTGAGTGATTGTTTGGTATCCATTTTAGGAACCTTCTGTGATATTCATCATACCCTTTTCCAGATGAGGAGGATCAGGAGAGGAATTTAGAGGAGGATTTTCATCCAGATATATAGATCCTTGTTCATCATTTTATGTTGAAGAAGTATCTTGAGGCAGTTCCAAGAGAATAGGTAAATTAGAGAATGATATCCTAAACTAGATCGTTATAGTATGGGAGTCTTGAAGATTACTAATAATGTATAGATGTGGTTTTTGTTTCCCGGTATGCAAGGCCTATGATATTTTAGTTAGTTTGGGGTAGGTCCCATCCCTCAATGTCTCATTTCTCTAGGGTAAGATTCTATTATGATTATGATAAGTGATCATGTGCTTGTTTTCAATATAGTAGTAGAGGTCATCAGTTTTGAGAGTACCCGAACATTCTAAGAAGCCAATCTATATCAGGTGTTTGTATTTAGGTTCCCCCATGGAGGTACTTCCAGTCGAGGTAGTAGGAGTAGGTTGAAACAACATTGGATAAATATCGAGAATATGGGGTAGAAAGAGGATAGCCTTAGGATTCTCCCTATCCTCAGAGAGAAGAGCGCGACCATAGAGGTGGTATTCAGAAGTGTCCTGGAGTTTGTGGAGCTGGTCATGGTCAAAATAATGATCTTGTGCTTCCATTGGCAGGACATCCATATGTCATTCGAGGTAACCTTTTCTTGTCTTCAACATGGTTGAATTCCATTTTTGATTAAGGAGTTATGAAATCCTTCATATCAACAACCCTTTTCCATGATTGGGGAAAAGAGGTAGAGAAACTTCTTGTTCCCTTAGCATTGACAATGCTAGTTGGTTGGTGATATGACTTTTCTAATGTATGTAGAAAATCTGAGCTAGTTTTATGGAAGCACGGATCTTGGGGAGATTTCCTTCGATTACAGGTAAAACCATATGATTAGATCCTTAGTATGGATTGTTTATATTCGGTGTTGTCTATCATGAATTTTTTTAGGTATTGGGTTCTGTTCTTCGATGCAGATGGAGATCCATTATTGTTTTTTTTGAGTGAGACCCTCAGTTAGATCAAAGTCAAGTTCCTTCCATGTAATACTTTATGACTGATCTCATACTACATTCATTAGAGGATCCGTAGTTGGTGTTTCCTAGGGTTGTAGAAGAATACCCTATTTTATTTCTAGAAGATGATTTAGAGTTACCCCCTCGATGAGAGAACAAGTTTTTGATCAAGAAACAAAAAGAAATGTCTCAAATATCAATGTCTCTTTATAGGATGGAACCTTATATGATGAGAAGGATACACATATACCTTAATGGTATGTTTTAGTATGTTTTTTATCAACCGAGTGTGTCCCTATGGGGTGCACTATTTTTTTGTGAAGAATAATGAAGGAATTTTGGGGTAGTGTATCGCTAATCATCCCTTGAACCAAGTGACAGTAAAGAACTTCTATTCTATTGCATGGATTAATGATTTATTAAATCATATGAAGGTAGAATTTTGGTTCTTATAGATCAATTTAAGGCCAGTAATTGGTCAGATGCGTGTGATGGATGAAGATATCATGAAGACTGTTTTCCTTTGTCGTCATAGGTATTTCGAGTTTGCTGTGATGTCACTCAGTGGGATGAATTATCTAGCTATGTTCATGGTGTTGTTGAACACTATGTTTCGTGAGATCCAAGATCAAATATTGGTAGTTTTCATCAACAATATCCATGTGTACTCCACATTCAAAGAGGACTATGCATGACATATGTGTTCCATTATGGGAGTTCTTTACTGTGATAAGCTATTTTGGATATTGTTAAAGTTTAATTTTTGGTCTCAATAAGTATGTTTTGTTGGGGAATGTTTTATCCCAAGATCGAGTATATACAGATCCATCAAAGGAATAATTAGTTTTTTCAAGGTAAACCCCCATAAGACTTCCCAATGTATGATGTTTCATTGTTATTGTAGGTTATTATAGGAGGTTCATAGCTGGTTTCCCTCATGTTGCGACACCATTAATAGTGTTGACCAGAAAGGATTAAGAGTTCTTATAGGCTGACCACTATTAGGATGATTTAGTGTATCTATGCAATAATTTGGTTAGTGATTTGGTTCATTTTCTTCTAGAAGAAGTAGTTCTGTTTTGTAAAACCCCATGATTTCATAGTACATTTTTACTTTCAAAGTAATCCATTATCATTCACTACATGCAACATCGATTTCTAGCGCACCACGACTTACCAAACAAGCTATTCAAAAGTGGTTATGAATAGTTTTAACTGAATTTTGATCTTTATATAATCCGTATAATTTTAGAATCAATATTATGTGTTTGTTAGACATAATTTAATAAAAAATTCATTTTTTCCATATAAAAGAAGTATTTTTAATAAACTTCCATTTTACATCCTTTTAACAGAAATCCCTTTTTAAATATATTATTTGACACTTTTATATATTCAATTTGACAAAATAAACTTTTTCTTTATAATCGGAACATAATATTTTTGTTTCAATAAATATTTTTGTCTTTTTATGAAAACATTCATATTTGTGTGAAGAGTGAAAAATACTATTTTTTAACAGAAAACAACTTTTTTAATCAAAATAATTTGTAGTGTTAAATTACAATTTTTTTGGTCTGTAAGTATAAATAGATTATATTTTTACAATTTAATCCAATTTTATTTATTGGAAATAATTTCACATTGAAATTGTACATAAACAAGTATCAATCATTTGTTAGTTATTATTTCTTAAAAACACGCTTTTTGGTTTTGACAACAGAAATTAATTTTAAAATAATAAATTCAACTTATATGTTGTAAATTTATAAAATAGGCTTAATTTTTGAATTCAAAATATCAAAATTAGCTTAGGGTGAAATTTTGGTATTTTTCGAAAACATTAAATTTTTGATGAATAGTTAAAAACACCGAGTTATAGTTTAAAACCGAATATTAATTAAAATAATTAATTATATTATTTAAATTTTTTTAGGTCAAAATAGATACATAATACCTATATATGTTCAATGTATTTCATTGGAGTCATTTTGAAATAATATTAGATATATAAAATTTTATTAAAATTTTCACCGTCTTTTTACCCACCACTTAGAAAAATTTGAAAATTTACAGAAAACATAATTTTACCATTTCTGTGAGTTAAATATCAAAAATCCAAGAGAAACGGTTGATATCATTAAGTAAAATTTGGTTCAATAATATTAAAATAATTTATGGTGAATAGTAACATTTTACTTTTATTCACGATTAAAAGTAAATAGGGTAATTAAGGGTAAAAATGATATTATTATTTCCTTAACACATGTCCCTCTTCTATTGGCTAAGGTTAATTAGACCAAAAAATCGTAGGAATATAATATGATCCTTTTGGTCTACTTGGATCAGATTTGGACATTTATTTTTATTAAAGAAGAGTTAAAAGTGTTAAAATTCATGTTTTTATAACTAAAACATTTTTAATATTGAGTTATACATAAGATAAATTAGACAATAAATATTAATTAGAAAGATAAATAAAATTACTACATAATGGTATTTTATTTATAATTTTTAGACACTAAATAATTAAATTTATTTATGACACAACGATGATGCATTAATTACCTTATTAATAAAAGATTAAAATAATTGATATTATAAATACCCAAATAAATGTAATTTGATACTTTTGATGAATTTAACTAATTTTATATGTTAATATCACATCTTAATGTTTATTAAATAATTTTATTTTAAAGTAATCATGCTGTTATGATTTTTAAAAATAAAAAAATACTAAATAATGTCAAAATTGACATAAAATTTTTTTTAATCAAAATACTATATTATTGGTTGATATAATATTTCTAAAAAATCATAGGATCTTCCAAAGATATTAAATAATATTATATATGTCATTAATCAACCATTTCAGGTTCTCTTGGAAGTTTAGAGTAAGATAATTTTCCTTATAGTGTAAGAATACAAGAAGACATGATAAGAGTTAAACTATTGAACTAAGAGTTAAATATAAAATATATGGTTACAATGGTAACCTAAACTTGTATAAAAGTTATTGTATGAAGGGGTTTCCAAATATACCCACATAATCATTTAAATAATTCATTTTAGAGCCATGTTAAAACAAACATGATTTTTTTATAAAATAATATTTTGAACTTTTCCTAAAGTGACCCTCACCTCTCTTATAATAGGGAACTTCCCCTTCTCTAAATTTCACACCTCCAAATCCATTTTTATTGGCCAAACCCAGCCCAACTATCCTCCTAAAATTACTCTCTTCATCCTAGATTCCTTTCATAGGTCATAAAGCTAACCTGTGGAGACCTTTTTATCAAATCAATAGGAAGAACCCGAAAAAGGTAAATATTTCATCACATCTTCCAAGTTCCTTTCTTCTTCCACATCCTCTTTCATTGTTGTTTCCATTATAAAAAAATAAATCTAGTATCTTCTATATACTGTGATGTTATTATAGAAATGGTAAAACCATATTCATTATTCTATCCATCCTATAAATGACAAATTCTCCATACGTGCGTACATACGGATTACCATATCCACGTCGTGGTGTTGTTTCTTATTTAAACACTTCATTATTTGTATGGGTATAATAATGAGTATAACTTATGTAAATAATAAATATAACATGTTAATTATTTTTTTTAAATGATATTTCATCCAATTACATATGATTTCACCATGAATATAATGATATTGTTCCTTATGCGTATATACATATTACCGTCTCCATGACCTGATAGGATTTATTTTCACGTTCACCATTCAATGATGATTATAAAATATATATCATTAAAAAATATTTAATACATGACATAATAATTCTACAAGTTATATATATTTACATTCATTCATATTATTCACTTAGTTCTGTTCAATACGATATGAAAACGGAAACAGCGTTTATGCGTACGTACAGACTACAGTCTCTATAAATGTTGTTTTCGAATTCATATATATGTCTGCTATAAATATTTATATTCCGAAAATATATGATATATAAATGATGTTTTATATTCTTGATGTATTTTAATCTTTTTCTAATTGATTCAATCAAGAGTAACATGTTAAATCACGTACGATAAAGAAAGTGAATATTACCCAAAATGTTAATTTAACATGGAAATTATTATTTAATGGGTAGTATAAAGTCATAAATAAATCATGTATGATATAATAAATATTAATAAGGTTCTGTTATAATATAATAACATACTAAAATCTTCATACATGAGGTTAAACATACCATCGACTAAAGAAAAGTGCAAGGTAAGGGTTAATTTCACAATCTCATTATTATCCAAGGTTGTTTTTATGTAAGTATCTACTGAGACATATTTATTATCCATGTCCATGAATCATAAAATACTTTTCAAAGAGATTATTTTTTAGGTAATTCTTTTACTAAAACATGATTTTAAATGTTTTAAATATATATTATTCTAAATCATTGTCATTAATGCCCTTGTTTTAAAATGGATTTTATGGTCTAATTTATATGGACATTAATGTTTTTAAAGTGTTAATTCCTTTCACAAGTATCAAAGTTGTATGGGAATCATTGATTGAAAAATGTTTTTTAATATCTTCCTTTCTAAACTGTGTGACTTTTAAATGTTTTTATGAAAATTTTTTATTTCTCTATGATTTTTAAAAATCATTTTCATATATATCAACATCTCTTGAAGGATTTTAAACTTCTATGAAGTTGATTTATTATGATACAAATCATCCATACTGTATTGAAGGTTTTGTGTTAGGATTGACTATTGATGTGTTATTTTTATACCATTCATGGTTTATGGATAAAGTATTGACATTGTGTATGCTAGTTTTAATATGAATCTTTATGTTATGTTTAACCCATTGAATATGAGGAATCAATTGGACTTAATAAGTGATGGGTGGAGCCCGCTATAGCTCCTCGATGCATCAGTAGGTATCACAAGACAAACTAGTGTGTTGACATAAGGCCTTGACAAAATATTATTTTTATTATTGGAACAATTCCTTGACTATGTGCTTATGATGTCTTGAATTGTGCATTACATCATTATGAAAGTTGATATTGATATTGACTGTGATTATTAGACTAGTAGAATATCCATGTAAACAAGTAGGTGGAATTATTTTATTATATCTTTGATATATTATCCTGAAGTTTATGTTTAAAAGGATTTTGATTTACTGTTATACATTGGCTTAAATTTTTATGGTTTTTTATGAATGTTTTCGCTATATTGTTATCCTCACTGAGCATCTGAGCTCACCCCTTATTATTTTTTATTTTTCTCAGGATTAAAAGAAGTTTATTATGATAGATATGTAGGGTCATGCTTGGGGATTAATGGCATTATCAAAGGATCATTTATGTTGTATTTTATTTTCTAATGTGTAATATAATGTTCATGTATGTAATATATTTTCCACGACTACTAAACTTATTAGTCTTTCTGGACTTGATTACTTGTAATCATGCCAATGTATTAAAATAATTCACCAACTCTGGGTAGCTGGGTTCGAGGAGTTATAGTTGGTATCAAATTAAGTTTAGAAATAACCTTACAAATATATTTTGTTAAAATCTGATTAGAGAACATTACCCTAATGTAGAATTTGATGATTAGTATAGAAGAACTTCCTATAATTTTTGAAATGTAGAAATTTTCGTGAGTTTACAAGTAATACATCCTTGTTTGGATAAGAGTAGGTAGAGGTGGATCTGGTATAGATTTACCTATGGGTAAAACCCAAAAACCACCTCTTTGAGCTAGGATTGAATGAGAAATAGTACATGACAATGGGCCTTGCTGCACTCTTGGTTACGACACTCCTGGGGGATATGTTGAGGAAAATTATCATTTTATTTAATAACCATTATGAAGGGTTTATGAGTATATAATTACTCAAAGAAAACATTTTTATAATTATGGATTATATCCATAATCTGTTCAATTTATTTTTACTATTTTACAAGTTTAGAATTATGAATTTTGAGTCATAACCTGAACTACTGTTTTCCATTGTTTAGAAATGGTACCCGGTATAAGGAATAAGAACTCCAACAATACGTATGATCCAAAGAGTAAGAAGGATCATATCATTCATAGTATTAAGAAAAAATTTAGAAGGTAAATTTTATCCCACATATTCTCATCATATGATGAAATAGTATAATGTGTCAATAAGATAAGTAATGAATTAATTGATTCATATGGCATTGAAGGGTAGCCAGAGAAAAAAAGGGTGGTAGAGAGAAATATGGATAAAGGGAATAAGGGAAAGAAGGATTTTCCCATATGAGATAATTGTGGAAGAATTACCTTTGTAAATTAGTGAACTGAATGATATTTTGTTATAAGTGTGGAGAAAAAATGACACCATGTACGTGATTGCAAATGTAATAAAAACGTTTTAAATGTACAATGCTTAATCTACAAAGAGTTGGGACACAACGCGAATCAATTTCCAAATCATCAGAGTGTACCCTAAATGCTGCAATTAGATAATAATAAAGTTATGATACTACTTAAGATGAAGAGGACTAATTAGATTTCATACTTTTTTATTAATGTATTTTTTAATTTGAGTATTGTATTAATGATGTACATGTTATAAAAAATATAGAGTATATATAAGGATTGTACTACAATACTATTTCATTAAGGACTTGAGATTGTGTGGAACTATGAAAAGTGACTCAATAGCTGGTTAAATTTTTGGAAAATATACGGTTGAGTGAATGATAAACCATAATATGGTTTTGATATTGAGGTAGTGATTTTGGAATAATACATGATTGGTTTTGATAAATTATATCGGATATTCTTGACTACCTTGAATCTGATTAATGATTTGTATATTCCATCATTTGTTGGAGTTTAAAACATTTTTGGATATAAGAAGTATATCTAGTATTCTATAAGGAATAAGGGAGAAATAATGTAATAAATAAGGTTTTATGGTAATTGAGGGTGTTACTATGTTTTGAAATAATACATGATGAAGGTATTGACATGTTATTACACGGAAAAAAGGATGTTCATTGTGTTTACCTTCCATTTAATTTTGCACTGTGAGTTTGGACAGAAGTATTTTGGATAAGTCTAAAGTTTTTAATTGATTATGTTTGACATTGGATACTATTTTTATGGTTAAATAATTTCTCGATATTATTTTTGGATTGTCCTAAAATGGATAACCTGAAGGTTGGGCGACAACCTGTCGCGTCGGGCAAGCCTACGTGACATGAACCCGCAACTAAAGAGTAACAAAGGTGCATCACCTACAACTGGCCTATGAGATGTTCTAGATTTTATAATGTATTTATTTGGTCTAACAGTTAAAATATAAATTCATTTTGTATGGAACCCTATACGATTATGATGAATAGAATATAATTGAATTATATTATCTTTTGGAGTAAAAGATGAGTTTGTGGTAAGAATTAGTTGAAGGATAAAACTTTTCATGTCTAGTATAAATATATATATATATATATCCACTTATTCTATGATGAAATTAAATCTTAATCATTAGGAATGGGATATTAAAACAAAAAATGTGTTATCCAAATACCTTATGTTTTGTAGTACCGATGATATTTTAAAAAATCATAGATTGATGGATTTTAGGCCCTCAATTCTACAATTGTTTGTGACTGATTACCTCGATCACTACCAATAAATTTTTACATTTTCCCAATAATTATGTGTCTCTAATTTCTACCAATGTTCTCCTAATTGAGATCATAATTTGGTGGTGACTTTTTCATTCCCCTTTTCATCTTATTAAGAGTAAAATTTATTAACACAAATTCCGATGTGGGTTTCCAATTAAGGTATTTTCTATTTTCATCCTTTTATTTTCATAAAACAATTTCAATTTGTGAGGAAAAAGTTTTTTGAATGTGGGAAGAATGCAACCCCCCCCCAGATTTTATAGTACGTTTTTTCTTCAAAGTAATCCAATAACTTGCACTACACGCAACACCAAGTTCTAGCGCACCACAACAGACCAAACTAGTCGTTCAAAAGATGTTCTGAATAGTGTTAATTGAATTTTGAACATTATATAATCCTTATAATTTTAGAATCCATATTATAAGTTTCTTAGACATAATTTAAGAACAAATTCATTTTATTTAGATAAAAGAAGTATTTTAAAAAAATTAAATTTTACCACCTTTTAACGGCTAACCCTTTTTAAATCCAATATTTTAATCTTTTATAAATTCAATTTAACAAAATAAAATTCTTCATTACAATCGGTACATAAGAATTTAGCTTCAATAATTTTTTTCTGATAACATTCATATTTGGGTAAATAGTGAAAAATACTATATTTTAACTCATATCAACTTTTTTAATCAAAATAATTTTTTGTGTTCAATTATAAAATTTAATGGTTTTGAAGTATAAATAGACAATATTTTTACCATTTAATCCAATGTTATTCATTGGAAATAATTTCACATTGAAATTGAACATAAACAAGTATCATTCTTTTTTTAGTTATTATTTCATAAAGACACACTTTTTGGTTTTGAGAACGGAAATTAATTTTAAATTAATAAATGCAACTTCTATGTTTTTGAATTTTCTAAAATAGAAATAATTTTTTAATTTTGAATATCAATATTACGTAGGGTAATATTTTGTTATTATTCTGGAAACATTCAAATTTTGATGTATAGTGAAACAAAATATGATATAGTTTAAACTGATTTTTTTTTAAAATATTTAATTATATTATATAAATTTATATGAGATAAAAATAGATAAATAATACCTATATATGTTAAATGTAATTCAATGGATTCATTTTGTAATAATATTAGATATATAAAATTTTATTGAACTTTTCACCATCTTTTACCCATCTCTTAGGAGCATTTGGAAACTTACATAAAACATAATTTTACCTCTTTAGTGAGTTTAATTACAAAAATAAGAGAGACACAGTTGATATCAGTAAGTAAAATGTGGTTTAATAAGATGAAAATAATTTTTTTTGTGAGCAATAACTTTTTACTTTTATTTACCACGGTTAAAAGTAAATAGGGTAATTAAGGGTAAAAATGATATTATTAATACTCTAACACATGTCCTAATTCAATTTTATAAGTGTAATTCAACCAAAAACAACCTTAGGAATAAAATATGATCATTTTGGTTCACTTGGATTTTATTAGGACATTTATTATTATTAAAGAATAGTTAAAAGTGTCAAAATTCCAGTTTTCAAAAATAAAACATTTTTAATATAGTGTTATACATAAGATAAATTAGACAATAAATATTCATTATAAAGATAGAATTATTTCATATATAATGATATTTTACTTATATAATTTAGATATTAAATAATTAAATTTATTTATGACACAATGATGATGTAATAATTACCTTATTATTAAAAGATTAATATAACTGATAATATAAATACCCAAATAAATTTAATTTGAGACTTTTGAAGAATTTAAATTATTATATAGGTCAATATGACATGTTAGGGTTGATTCAATCAATTTTGTTCGATGTAATCAGGTTGTTATGATTTTTATAAACAAACAAATACCAAATAATGTCAAAATTGACATAATATAGTTTTTAAAACAAATACTAAATTATTGGTTGATATAATTTTACTAAAAATCAATGGTTTGGCCAAAGGTATTAAATAATATTATATATGTCATTAAGGAACGACTTGGGTTTCCCATGGACGTTTAGAGTAAATTTATTAACAATATAGTGTAAGAATACAAGAAGACACGTTAAGAGTTAAACTGTTTAACTAAGGTTAAATCTAAATGATATTGTTAAAATGGTTACATAAACATGTCTAAAACACATTGGTTGAGAGGTATTAAACCCATACCCACCTTAGACTTTAAATAATTCATTTTGGAGAATTTATAAAACGAAAATGGTTTTTTATAGAATAATATTTCAAACATTTCCTAAAGTGACCATCACCTCTCTTAAAAAATGGAACTTCCCCTTCTCTTAATTTCACACCTCCAATCCAATTTGGATGGGCCAACCCCTGCAAAAATATCCTACCAAAATTCCTACCTTCATCCTAGATGCCTTCCTTTGGTCATAAATCCATCTTATGGAGCCGTTTGGTTCAAATCAAAAGGAATAAACCGAAAAAGAGGTAAATATTTCATCACATCATTCACGTTTTTTTCTTCTTCCACATCCCAATGGATTGTTGGTTCAATTATAAAATAATAACTCCAGTATATTATATATACTATGATTTTATTATAGAAATGATACAACCATATTCATTATTCTATTCATCCTAAAATTGACAAAGTCACCATACGTGCATAGGTACGAATTACCGTCTCCCCGGCGTGGAGTAGTTAGTTATTCAAACACTTCATTATTTGTATGTGTATAATAATGAGTATAACTAATGTAAATAATAAAAATAAAATGTTAATGATTATTTATATGTGATATACAATCCAATAAGATAATATTTATCCATCAATCTAATGATATTGTCAATCGTGCGTATGTACGGATTACTGTATCCACGACGTGATAAGATTCATTTATACGTTCATCATTCAATGATGATTATCAAATATATATCAATAATAAGTATGTAATATATGAACTAATGATTCTAATAGAGATTAATATATATATATATATATATATACTTATATACATCTTATTAACTTAGTTCCGTTCTGTACGATATGAAAACGGAAACAACGTTTATGCGTACGTACGGACTACTGTATCCATAAATGGTGTTTTCTATTTAATATATATGG
Source organism: Viscum album (assembly GCA_963277665.1). Taxonomy (NCBI): domain Eukaryota; kingdom Viridiplantae; phylum Streptophyta; class Magnoliopsida; order Santalales; family Viscaceae; genus Viscum; species Viscum album. The sequence goes on along the minus strand of OY728126.1, from coordinate 1,385,308,037 downwards.
CTACTATACATATTTATATTCTAAATAAATATGATATACAGATCATGTTATATATTCTGGTTGAATTTAAACATGGATCTAAGTGATACAATCAAGAGTAACAAGTTAAAACACGTACGATAAGGAATGTGATTATTACCCGAAATGTTAATTTAACATTGAAATTATTATTAAATGTTTAGTATAAAGTCATAAATGAATCACATATGATATCATAAACATTAATTTTGTTCTGGTATAATTTAATAACATACTACGATCTTCATACAGAAGGTTAAATGTACCCTCTACTAAAGAAAAGTGCAAGGTTAAGGTTTATTTCACAATCTCTTTATTATCTGTGGTTGTTTTTACGTAAGTATCTACTGAGACATATTTATTATCCATGTCAATGTTTCTTAAAAGATTTTTCAAATGGATTATTTTAATGGAAATTTTTTACTAAAACATTATTTTAAATGTTTTAAATATTTATTCTTCTAAATCATTCTAATTAATTTCAATGTTTTTAGAATGGTTTTAAGGATTTATTTATATGGACATGAATGTTTTTAAAATGTTGATTCCTTTCAAAAGTTTCAAAGTGGTATGGGACACTTTGATTCAAAAATGTCTTTAAATATCTTCCTCTCAAAATTTTGTGAATTTCAAATGTTTTTATGAAAAAGTGATATTTCTCTCATTGATTTTTACAAATAATTTTTATCTATATCAACATCCCTTGATGGATTTTAATCTTGTTTAAAGTTGATTTGTTATAATACAAATCTCTCATATTGTATTGAAGGTTTTGTGTTATGTCTGACTATGGATGTGTTATTTTTTTACCATTCATGGTTTATGGATAAAGTATTGACATTTCATATTCTAGTTTTAATATGAATGTTTATGTTATGTTTAAAACTTCTCATATGAGGAATGCATTGGACTTAATAAGTGACTGGTGGAGCCTGTTATAGCTACTTGATGCATCGGTAGGTCTAATGAGACAATATAGTGTCTTTTCACAATGCCTTGACAAAATCTTATTTGTAGTCTTGGCATAAGGCCTGACTATGTGGTTATGAATTCTGGAAATATGAATTCCAACATTATGAAAGTGGCTATAGATATTGTATGTGATTATTAGACTAGTAGAATATCCATGTGAATAAGTAAATGGAATTATTTTATTGTATCTTTTCCATTTTATACTGAGGTTTAAGTTTAAAAGGCTTTTGTTTTAATCATATACATTTCCTTAAATTTTTTTTTCTTATTTATGAAAGATTCCCCTTATTTGTTATCCTTACTGAGCATCTGAACTCACCCCTTTAGATGTTTTAATTTTCTCTAGATTATAAGGAGTGTATTATGATTGATAAGAAGGGTTAATCTAGGGGATTGTTCTCATTCTCAAAGGATCATTTATGATTTTTTTATTTTCTACCGTGTAATGTAATGTTCATATATTTAGTCTATTTTCAAAGACTGCTAAACTGATCGGTCATTAGGGACAAGATTATTTTAAATCGTGCCAATTTATTAAAATAATACACTGACTTTGGGTAACTAGGGTTAGGGCCTTACAAGTTTGATGTTTTATGTGATGCATCATGTCTATGGTAAGGTTTTGTTATGATATTGTATAGATCCTTCATTTCATATGGGTATAAATAGTTCTGTCCACATGAATGCAACTATAAAAGACATGATCTTCAGTTATAAAAAGTGGATTTTCCATGATGTTATAGAAACATTACCTCTTTGGAGAGCATTTGTTGTCATAAAATAATGTATTTTTCTTTCTCCTAGTGTGATTTGAACATCCAAATGAAACTATGGATGGTGTTCTTATTGGATTACAAGTACAAAATTTCAAATAAACCTAGGAAGGGGAAGTATGTGGCTGATGCATTGAGTAGAAAGTCATGCATTGATGCAGTGTAAAAATCAGGTGATTCTGGGAGAGTACTAGAATATCTTTTTGAACTACATCAAGATATTGGAGATGTTAGGGGAAAGGGATGTCCTTTTCAGATGACAATTCATTCATCTATGGTGCAGTAGGTGGAGGAACTCCAATTGGTTGTCTTGAGGTAATGGTCTGGAGAGACTGAGTATTTTTTTTGAGGAACCTCGTGGACGGTCTAAAGATGAATGTCATTGAGTTTTCTTTCTTGGAAGGCTTTTCATTCCATTATAAATGCCTAAGAGGGTTCTTAGAGAGATATTTAGTTCACCTTTGGCGGTACATCCTATCATGATAAAGATTAAATGAGATATGAGATTTCAGTTTTGGTGGCCTTGGATGAAGAGTGATGTTGTATAGTTTATGTCATGATGTTTTTCCTTTTAGAATTTGATGGACGAGAACCAAATTCCTTGAGGTTTGTTCCAACCATTATGTGTCCCTCAGGGGAAGCGAGAGGACATATTGATGCACATTGTTACCAGTTTACCTCGAGCTCAGGGAGTACATGCCTCTATATGGTTAGTAGTGGATCGTTTCATGAAATATTCCAACTTTATATTGATCACAGATTCGAGCCCAGCATAGGTTTTTCAATGGTAGTTTATATATGAGGTTTTGCGACTCCATGGAGTCCCGATGACAATCATTATCAATTGAGATCCATATTTTACCTATAGGGTGTGAAGAGGTCTACAACATACTGTCGGTTTTTAGATATTATTAAGCTCTACATTTCATCCACAGATAGATGGTCAGATAGAGTGGACCATATAGACTCTTGAAGACATGTTACAATCTTATGCCATGGATTTTTGATGTTCTAGGATGAGGCACACTCTCTTATTAGAGTTAACATAAAAAATCATTCCCACTCCATCATCAGTATGGCATCATTTATTGTCTTGTATGTATAACCATGCTATTCATTATTTTCCATGACTAGTGTTAGAGATTCATTAATTCTCGAGACAGAACAAATATAGAATATAAATACTACGGTTAATGTGATTCATGAGAGGTTGAAGAAAGTACTATATCACCAAAAATACTATGTTGATCATAGGAGGAGGCCTCTAGAGTTCAACTTTTGGGATCATGTGATATTGAAGGTGACTCCTTGTTGAGGGCAGTGATGGTTCCACCAAAGGATTAAGCTTTATCCTTGGTTTTTTTGGCCTTTTGAAGCATTGGATCTTGTTGGATCCCTGACATGTTGTATTTTTCATCCCCCATAGTTGAGATGGATACACAATGTGTTTGATTTTTTGCATCTAATTTGTTATCCTCAAGACGACTCTCATGTGATCGATTGGGGAAAGATTGATGTCAATGATGATGCAAAATTCGAGGAGCCACCAATAAGTATATATGACATAAAAGGGAATGAGTTTGGTATGTGGGATATACACATTATTGTTGTCTTTTTTTTTGTGGAATGGTTTCAAGGATGAGTGTATCTAGGAACATGAGTCACATATACTCTCAGAGTACCCCAATATTTCTTATGTTTATCTCTTCTTTTGTTACGTTGTTCATTTGGTGGTGGTAGAATTATTTGGTCTATGATATGGCTTCCTCTTCATTCTTGTTGTGCCTTTCTCTCTTTTGAGAGGTATCACCCACAAGAGTGTTTTTATGAGATGTTTGTTGTTTTTTTTTCATGTTTTTCAATAGGTCCTCTTGTGAGGCGGTGCAATCCTGTAGTGGCGAAATATTTGAGAGGAATCACAACAGGTGGTCATTCAGATAACATCTTTCTATTTCCCCCCTTGGTAGGATTTAGATTCTTGAGGAATAGAATTTTTTATAGGAACCTGATTTCAAGGTCCGGATCTGCATGGATCCACCCTTTGTATGTTTTTAAATATTTATGTGCTCTAAGGAGGATTGAAAGCATTTTGGAGAAGTTCAGTAAAGTTAAAAAATAGTTAGAGGGGATTACATGTCATGTAACTGAATTACATGATCTGAAATCCTGCTTCATGTGTTGTTTCATGATGTTGAATTGGGTTTGAGGATGTCTATGTTATCAGTGTTTTGGATATAAAAAAATCATTGAGGTGATCTATTTTTTGGTGGAAATCGACCCCGATGAATTACACGATTTGAAAGGGTATTCATTATTGAGTAATTTCCCACTTCTTTTTTTTGATATATTTTAGCTACTTGGGTTTTCAAAAATCTAGGGTGGTAATAAATCTCCCTAAAACCCAAGCAACCCGAAAAACCACTCTCTATCATTTGAGAGATTATTTTGTCATGAAATCATCCCATGATCTCTCCATCAATCTATAGAGATCCATCTATGATATAATGTATAATATACCACAATTTTTTATGTTTCTAATATCATTTTTCACCTATTTTATTTTCCATGTTATGTAGTTTGATATCCATGTTTCTAATAGAGTTTTATTAATGGTTGGGTGGCGTGGTTTTTCCGTAGTGTCCTTGGGTGGATGAAATATTTTTGGAAGAGTTGACCATGATATATTGCCTAGATCCATTCGCATGTGAAGAACAAAAAATACCTTTTGAGTAAGGGGATTAATTTAATCAATATTTTATTTCCCATCAATCATATAGTTATCATGACTTATCCCAATTGATCACATTAAAATTAAAATTATAAATACTTTAGCAGGATTAATGAATTGTTATTGACGGCCAAGAATTGTTGTTGACCTATACCATTATAATTTCACACTTGATTTTCTAGATTGTGTGACATATATTCTTTTAATGATTTATCATTTCGTTCATAATGAAAATTGATAGAGTACATAAATCCAAAATTATTGGATAATTAATTGGATTATTGGTTAAACAGACATGTTTAATAAAAATGGATTTTGTTTTTGTAATTTGGTGTTTATCAAATTGATGAAGATATGCATGTTGAGAAGAATTGGTTAATAATCCTAATGTATATTGATTATTGTTGATAAATTATTAAAGGCAAGATAAATTGAAAGGTTAATTATTTTTTTGATACGTTTTGATTGATTGTTTCATAGGTTTCCTATAGTTTGACCCTATGAATAATGATTCGATTAATTCAATATACAATATGACCAGGTTTTGTGATAATGTTAATTTCATTTTAGGGCATGAGTTAGCTACTTTCTCATAAATTCCAAGTGACATATGATTCAGAACTATGAAATCTTGTTGTGTGTAAAGGTTGGATGCCTTGTTTTAGGGATGAGAGCCCATTTCTATGTTTGTTCTAGTTTCTTGTGATATGCTCTGGATAAAATACATGTGGTTAGTGGGGTGTGGAGGGTTATATGTGATGTGGGCCAAGGATAGAAGATCCTAGAGGGATGTTTTGGTATGTGGGGAAGTAAGGACTGGTTTTGGTGGAAGTAATTGATTCCAGGAGGGTCGAGATGCATCCTTTTATGCATGTGGGTGCCATAGAGGACCACCGAGATGATGGGATGAGTTTAATTTATTATTAATTGTTGATGTTAATGTTGGATGATTGAAAAATATTTTGTTGGTTTATCAAATTTATTTTTTCCTGAAAACATGAGGTGGTTTTTTTCTAACTCTCCCTACACAGTAGGAAAGGATGTGAATGGAATGCCTCATGCTTTCCGTGTTTAGATTCTCATGGTTGGATGGGTCTAAACTTCTGCTATAGGTGGCAAGGAATTGACTTGTAGTTCAACTATTCTCCATGTTGATCCCATTCTATTTGGTAGCATAGGTTGTTTTCATATAATATGTTGAAATATTTTAATATGTAATGTGTTAATGTTTTTAAATAAATGAATAAATATTTAACCTATTGGTTGGAGCTTTCAAGGATGAAATGATGCTGTTATATATCTATGAAACCATTGATTCTTTTGGGTTATTCGTAGAGGGTAGTGAACATTTTTTTGATGAAAATTTAATTAAATTTGGGCTTTGTTAATGGTTAATTACTTGTAATGAATTAATTAATGTATTTTGAAACTTATATAAAAGGATAAGTAACCTAATGTATCACTTTAAATGGTTGTGATTATATAGTATATCAAGTCTTTTAAGTGGAAACCGGGGGTCTGAGAGAGGTTAGATATAGTTGATTCAAATAATGGGATGTGACCATATTATGGTTGTGAGCTATATTAAATCCTATACATTTTGTGTTTCTCTACTCTTCTCAACCCCTTCGGTTAGGAAAAATAACACCATGTGGATTGTGATCCCTAGGAGCTATTTTCCCCAACATCTCAGTGGGAGGCTGGATGGATGACTACCCCCTTTTACCCCAATCTCTTTTGTTGGATTTAAATTGTTCTTGTATACAATAAGTTTCATTTTCCCCATATATGTGTGTAGTGGGATGTAATGGATTGTTTTTATTCTGCATCATATATTATGGATATAGTTTATTGAAGGATACTACTTGTATAACGTGGATATGGTATGATGTCTTGAGGATCTTTACTCAGTGTGTGGGCAAAAATACCTTGAGGTGTAATACTTAGTGTATGAAACACATTGTGCATTCATTGGTGCCTCCCAGAAACTACCTGATTTATTTTCATTATGTATATGTGGCTCTATATTTCATGAGGTGCATCTTGTGTTACTTAACCTAGGTGATTGAGAGATAGCCTTTTAGAGAGAGATGCTCTAGACGTGTAGCATTGGGGAAAAGTGGTAAAATTGTGGGGATGCGGTAGCGGGGTACCATTGATATTCTTTATTATACTATCTACTATAGTATGTGATATAGGGTGGGTGTTGTCATTGTGAGGCTGGGAACATAGTCTACCTATTTAGGTGATGAGTTATTTTATCTTTTTGTTCGCTAGGCATTATCATGTTTTCTATATTTTGGACATAAGGCTCCAGGGATGATCTTATTGAGTATACAATTATACTCATCCTATGTATAGTGAAACTATTTTTAGGTGATTCAGTGCATGTTGGAGATCAGGCTAGTTACTACATGTTTATGGGTTGAAGGTTATTTTTGGGCTTCATGGTCGCTGTCTACCATAATTCTTTGGGTGAGTGCATTTTTCCTTTTCAGTTGTAGTAGTCATTGAATGATAGTACATATGTATACATGATTTTTATTTTATATTTTAGTCTGATTAGGAGTTGGTTGGTGTATTTCTAGTCTATCTCCTCTTCATGTGCACTCCAAGACTGCAATTCCGCCCATCTATGTGTTTTTTTACCCCTGGTTCTAGTCTCCATCCGGGGGCCTACTTTAGGTGCAACTTAGGGGTCACTAAATCTCTTCTCCCATTATCGGACATGTAGGGGTACACAATGAGTGGAGGGGTCATGAACGATGTTGTAAATCTTAATATACAATCTATTTTTTATTTTTTATTCTTAACAATATTTTGAAACAGTCAATTTATTTTGAAAAAGTATTCATTGATAATTACATTTATCTAAAATATCCATTTTTTATATGATGGATTTTATTATATCCAAAAAAATTAATATTTTTTTCAATATTGTGTTTCTATTAAATGATATTTGAATAACTGGGGAAATATAGATAAATATGTTTCACTTTCTCAATATGGATAATTATTGATAAGGGATATTGTTCATGACATAATTCTATCATTATATATTTTTGGAATTCTTTGGACATTCAAGTACAACTAGGTATTCTTTATAGACATCCCCTAAATGCATTAGTAGAATCATGAGGCAAAATATCTAGATGAACAAAAATTAGTTTCCCAAACATGACGAGTTTCTATAGAATAGATTAAAAATGGATTATTAATTACATCGATAGTAGTTGTATCATGATCCTAATTTCATGAAATAAAACAATGAAATATATCGTTCATTATGAATTTTTTTAACATTATCCATTAAATAATCTTAATCATATAATATATATATATATGAATTTAATTCAGATTTTATTAATTAATGAACATGGATTTAAACTTTTTTATATTTCCATATAGAGTATACCTTACCAATTTATTTAAATGGAATGTTGGTTTAGGTATTAACATTCAATGATTATTATTCTTATTAATTTATGATATATTATTATGTAATTATCCCTTAATGATAATTTCATATCACCCATATTTAGTTCATTTTCTTCAGGATTCAGTGAAGTGAATTATGTTTAATGTGAACAAGTATTGTAGATGGAATATTGTTATTATTGAAAACAATTATGTTTTAATTTTATATTCAAATATAATGCATGAATATTTTATTTGTATAGTTTACCAAGACTACTAAATTATTCAGTCTCACATTATGGCATCCCACCTTTTTATTTCATAACATTTCATAACATTTTTTAAACTGGGTATCTTTAATGTTTAGTGTCTTGGAAATCAAGAACATAAATAATGAAAACATAAAACGTTCTTCAAAATATCTTTTAAAATTATCTATAAATGTTCATACTATGTATTATTATTTCATCTCATAACATGAATACATATATCAAAGGAAAGCGTGAGCAGAAGGCCCAGTAAGAGAAGCAAAGGAATCAGTTTACTTGTGATATCAATAAGAACTCGATGAATAACCTAAAGACATGAGAAATGGAAGTTGAGGAATATAATAATGAAAATAACATGAATAATAACTTGAATACGTGTCTAAAACATTTAATTTAGACATTCATGAACATATCACAATTGTTCATCCCCGTGGTGTCAAAAAATTAACCAAGGTTATTCACCAAGTTATTGTGAAACTCTTCATCTCTAGAGATTAAATTATTTACCCAATACATTGGAGATATACCAGGGCGCAACCTTAATATGTCCTTATATTCATGTTATATTCATATATCATGTTAATTCATTTCATAAATTACCCAAAGAGAATAAAATAAATGGGTTTCATATCAAAATCATGACATTTTAATAAGTGTTTAATAACAAGATCATTATGTCATTTATAATACATGGAAAGGGAATAAGGGTTTTATGTATGTCAATTATAGAATAAATAATACCATTTTATGTCTTTATGAACACCCCTAGAAACGAAATAGGTCGGAGTATTCACATAAATAAGATAAGTGTATTTTTTGAGAGAAAGAGAGAGAAATTTTGAGACGAAATTTCTACAGCATTACGACAATATATCATGGTTTTAGAAAACAATAAAAATAGATTGGAAAAGAGTCTACCATAAATAAATGAATAATTTGGAAGCCAATGGATATAATAAAATAAAAATAAGATCATTATGTGTATATTTGAAAGATATACCACCTGAAAAGTAAACACGAAAGAGAAAATAAAATGCGATTTTTTTTACAAAAATTTGGTAGCCTAACGACGTCATAAAAAAACTATGAAAATAAATTGTCAGAGTGGAAAGGGTATATCATCATATGGAAATGAAATTTAATTTAATAAGTATATATATAAACATACCCTAACATAATACAATAGGTACTAGAAGACATAAAATAAAGCATGTCCATACTTAAAACAGGAGGGTGACAGGTTCCCAAACCATGAAGAGTAACTTCGAAAGCATGAGGGTTGGGACCTTGGGCTGGATTGATGGATACTTTTGAGGACTCCTTGGGTGGTAAAATACCAGATCTTATTTGGTGATGAATTTGGAATGAAATTATTGATGGAATGTGTAGGTATTTTTAGAAAAAGTGAGGGAATATTTAATTAATTCCAAGGGACACCTCATTGGTGGTATTGGCCAAACCATGGATTTTCGATCATATTTGCCATGGTATTTTCCACTTGGGATACCTCATAACATATCTTAATATTCAAAAGTCTACTAGAATTACTTCATCTTAACAACATAATTGATGAGGTTATTAATCACATCGAATCTCAAAACTGCATTTTTACTATTCACCAACAAACAAAAATATTTACCAAAATCTGAAATAGTCACCCTAACATAATATCATAGCTCTGAATTCAAAAATGAACTCAATTTTATGAAAATATTTTTTAGTTATGGGATATTTATTATTTTTTTAAACACTATTTACTGAAAAAACAAATACTAATACCAAACTAATAATTTCTAAAACAGTTATTTATGTATGCTAATATATAACATCACCATTCAACATGCCTAAATTATATTTATACATTCTTAAGTGAGGTTAATATTCCACTGGTCACACTACTATTCATAAGGGTAATATTATTATTCATAATGTACTATTCACTAAAAATTATGTTGATCTAATTAGACTCTAAATTTCAAACTGGTCACAACTATAGAATACCATTTTTGAAAAACATTTTATATTATTAATTATTTAAAGTATAGAAAAAATATTTTAAAATAACCATTTTAAAATATTCATCAATAATATGGAACTTCTATAAATTTATCCGGACATTCGAAATTACAAAATATAATATAATAATAAATAACAATTCTAGGTATACAAAAGTATTACACAACATAACTAAGGTCTTGTTACATAGCCCCTTATAACATCTGCATAGGACCTATGTGAACGTTGTGGTATGGTGATAGAATCATGGTGAGGCTTGGACAACATTTCCCAAGTGGTGATTTCTAACAACGTGATCTTCTCCCTTAGGCGATTCAGTTCAAGATTCACATGTTGAATCTCAACATGGGATTGTTTTAGAGTAAATCCTAGAGATGAAACTTCATTCCCATGCTCCGACAGATGGGCTTCATGTGGCCTGAGACTAATGGATGTGGCCATTGACTCCTCTATAGGTATTAATTAACCAAGAACACATGTATTTATAAACAAAAATCGTAACATTAAGAGTTTAGATTCCAATTGTCATATTGACCAACATTTGTATTATAGTCGAAACCCAATTGTATGATTTTAATTTTAATCAATTAACTAATTAATTGATATAGTTTTGTGGAGCATAAATTAAAATATCATTCAAATTTAGGAATCAAATAATATTCTAATGTTTGTGTCATTACATTCTTCCCCCCTTTAAAAATTTTGTCCCCAAAATTTTAACTCTTACCCTCATAAGAGAAATGGCATGGGTACTTCTGCCTCATAGACTCCATTGGATCACACGTTGCTTCTTGACATTTTTGTTTTCTCCAAAACACCATAAAATGTGGGTAGTCTTGTAGCATAGAACCTTGTCTCTATGATCCTAGATCTGAACCAGCTTCTCCTTATAAGAGATGAATGTTCAAGTTGTACCACATCTGTATTTAGAACATGTGAAGTGTCATGTATGTACTTTTTCAAGAGGGATACATGTAAGAAATCATGAACTTGTGCTAAATATGGAAGAAGTGAAAGCTGATTGGCCACTAGTCCTATGAAATCAAGGATTTCATAGGGACCAATGTACCTAGGACTGAGCTTCACTTTCATCCAAAACCTCATGACTCTCTTCCAAGGTGGAATTCGTTTAATGACTTTGTCACCGAAATCACTCTCCAAGTCCATTCTATAGTTGTTATCATAGCTCTTTTTCCGACTCTAAGAAGCCTTAATGTGCTGCTAGATGACATGTACATTTTCTATCATCTCTTTCCCAAGATCAGGCCCAAGAAGCATTTCCTCACCAGCTTCATCCCAACAAGTAGGAGTTATACATAATTTCGAAAATATGGATTCATAGGGTGCCATTTGATTGCTCGATTCAAATATATATTTGTAATAGAACAAGACTAATGGTAGATGTTGATCCCAAACACCTTTAAAATCAATTTAGATTATTCTCAAAATGTCCTCGAGTGTTTAAATTTCCATTCATATTGTCCATCAGTTTGAGGGTGATAAGTCGTACTGAAATTTAATTTATTACTCAGAGCATGTTGAATACTTCTACAGAATTTTGATTTGAACCTTGGATCACAATTAGATACGATAGAAAACAGAACTCCAAGAAGACTTACCACTTTTTTTACATAAATTGTGGCAAGTTGATCTTGGGGGAAATCTTCCCGAATAGAGATAAAATGGGAAATCATGGTGAGACGGTCCATAATAACCCATACCGCATTGATTCCTTTTGAGGTTCTTAGGAGACCAGGGACAATGTCCCTTGGGATATTGTCATACTTCCATGCTGGTATGGGTAGTGGTTGTAACTTCTATTTTGGAAGTTTTCACTCTACCATCACGTGTTGACATACCATGAACCTTGTAGTGTAGACAACAATCTCCAATTTCATATCATCACATCAATAATTATCTTTATGTTATCTATATATTTTCATACTCCATGGATGTATAGAGAATGTAGATATATGATAATCATCCATCTGGTCCTTCTTTATTTTCTGAATACATGGAACACATAGTCTTGTAAAAAATTTCGGTACACCTTCTTGATCAATATTGAAATTAGGAAACTTCCCATCCGTTACATCCTCATACTTCTTTTGTAAAAAAGGATCTTCCTTATGAGAATTCATGATCTTCTCTAGTAATGACGGTTGAGAAATCATTCGGGTTAGGTTTGATGATGTACCATCCCTTTTAATTCCCATGTCCAACTTTACTAGTTCATTGATCAAAGGATCTCTTTGAATCCTCGTCATGGAAAGAACAACTGGTTCATTCCTCCTTAATGCATCAGAGAATCTGTTTACTCTTCTGAGATGATAATGAAGTGAAAAATCATAGTATTGGAGAATATCCAACCATATCCTCTGTCTCATGTTCAAATCCCTTTGTGTAAAAAATATACTTCAATCTTTGATGGTCAGTGTATATATTAAATTTATCCCCATAATGATTGTGCCTATATATCATCAGAGAAAAAATAACCATATCTAGATCTAGATCAGGTGTAGGATAGTTCTTCTTATGAGTCTTCAACTATTGTGATTCCTAAACAATGACATTGTCATTTTTAATGATGATGAACCCAAGCCATTTCTGAAATTCATTTCTAAAAAAAGATAATCATTCTACATGTGAGGGATGAGTTAACATGGGTGCATTGACCTCTAAAAACCTGGATCTTATTTTCATGAATGTTTTTCTTTTTCATGGAGTTATTTAGAAAAGAGGAGTTTCTGGAAATTTCTGAAGTACATGTCGTGTACTTTATGAGTACAGGTCGTGTACTATGTTACAACGGGTAGCTGTGTGCTTACTGTGTAGCAGCCTTGCACATGACCATGTGTGATGACATGGAGGCAACCTAAAGAAAATTATGGAAATAGCGAGTACACGCCATGTACTTCAAAAGTACATGCTGTGTATTTTGTTCTTTTCATTAAACACAATGGGGTCGTGTCTGATGAACAGACCCATCTCCTTATCAACCTAGTTCGTTTGAGAGTGCCGAGAAGCTGCAGATCATTGATGAGCCCCCGGCCAGGCATCCGTCCTCCGGATAAAATACTGACGGTTGCCTTAGAATCGTATTAGTGATTTCTCTCTTGTCCTAGGGAACCATCCCTTGATTTATCTTATTTCTTGAGTTGTCGTGGGTTGAACATTTTATATATTTTCATAGATCCATGGTTTTATAAGGTGATTCAATCCTCATAGTTAAAGTATCATGATCTCTCAACATTGAGGTAGGTGGTTTGTGCCTTTCTATAGGAAGTCTTTGAGTTATATGTTCAATTTTTTCAAATACCCATCAAGGAGGTATTGTGTGTTTAAAATTTTAGACCTACTATTTTTTAGTTATGCTTGTATGATTGAGTAGATGATAATGTGTTGTGAATAGGGTTAATTGTTGTGCTTTGGTTGTGTTACCAATGAATGCTGTTCTTTTTTTGACCTTTCGGTCCAGTTTTCATATTAGGTTGTTCTTTACTTTCCCAAGCCATGTATTATAGGATGGTGTGACTAGTATTCTATTATAATGTTTTGTTGTAGAATGTTCTCCAAGTAGTTCTTGAGGTTTTCCTTGGCTGATACACACTACTACACTGGTATAACTTACACAGGGAAATGAGAACCAGGCGTATAGACCCTAGGGATAATGGAAATTGATTGATTCTCTAGAGTGTCTTTTATAATATTATGATGCGACACCATAGGGGGACATGATTTTGAGTTCTTCCTTAGAGAGTCTATAGTTCCTCAATGAGGGTCACAGAGGGAATGTGATGTAAGGGCTTCCATGGAGCGCTATTAGAACTGATACAAGACAATGGAGGGAATTTAAGGTGAGTGCGTCCTTAGAGAGTCTATACATTAGCTAAACCAGAGGGGTGAGACTGTGTGTGGTTCCCAGAGGGTTGCTTGTGCTTGTTAGGTTGGACCATAGGGGATAGACTATGTGTGCTTCCCTGAGGGTTTCCTGTTGTGTTTATCTTCTTTTTTAGTTGTTCCTTGATATTTATACTGCAATTTGTTATTGTTGAGTACCTTCCTGTTTATTATTTCCTGTATTTTTACCTACCATATATTCACTGACAGTTAGGCAAAAATCGCGTGGGGGTTGCCTACAAAGATTTAGTCTGACACCATGTTTGGCCAGGCTTTTGTGCCCAAACAGATTATATTGTTGTAGGTATAGATAAAGGAAAGATCCCTTCTACTTGTGGTACTTGACATGCTGTGGAGCTTGAGATCACGGGACCAAGATATGGCTTGCGATTTTGAGGAGTTACCTTCTTTCATTTACACTTTGGATTAGTACAATTTTATTCTTGCATCATGACTTGTTCTCTATTTTCCTAGACATATGAATTATGAATCCCTATATATATGTGCTCCAATTTGTTCTAATAGTCTTAAGCTATTTATTTTTTTATGATATTATTACTTCTTCTGGTCTCGTGTATATTTCTTTACTTTCCCTACACACTCTACCAATGAGGGCATTGTTTTCCCACTATCACGCCCAAGACCCTTGATGCTAGTCGGTAGCCTCTAGCGTTCGGGGAAATGCGCTTGATGACATGTGATCAACCGGGTACGGGGCACCTCTGAGAGGCATCCTGAACCGGGATGTTACAATGTGATATCAGAGGAATTATTTTCTCTTGATTTACTATTTTCAGCCTTTAGCTTGGGATAAGATAGAATCGGTACATGGTAATTAGATGTGCCCGAGAGTAGAAAACCCGTGCACAGGGAAAATATAATCTACATCGATTATTGCTATTTATTCTTGTTTTTCAAGTTTACGTTCGATTTGATTTTCACCATTGGGTGACCCACATCCTTTGTGCTATTACTGTTAACGTTATTCAGGTTCTATTTATATCCCAACCCAAGGAGATTAGGGTATTCCATCTCATGCATCATATAGGCACTTTCTAGAAATAAAATGTCATGCATCATTTCCATGCCATCTATGATGCATTATTTATTTCATGTTGTTTTGATTGATGTTGTATAAAATATCCATGTTGTTGGGATAGTTTCCTTGATAAAAATACATGTTGTTTGATAGATTATTGTTTTGTGTTATGTTTTACTTGATTTGAGGCCAAAACATAGTTCCTGCGGTGTTATAGGCCCTTATGAAATAAAGATTGGTGGATCCTTGCCTTTTTTGTCTGATAATAATGTTTAGAAGATGCCAAAAATTGATTTGTGGGGAGTATGGGCACTCACATATCGGAATTTGGAACATTCAGTGCTTGTTTCATTGTTTCTGGGTTCCGAAGTAGTTTTTGAGGCTTATTATCCCGAAAAACACAGAATACACACCATTTACTGTTAAGTACACTCCATGTGTTATTCTATTTGGGAGGAAATAGTTTTTCTTAAGTATATTTCGTGTACTTTATGTTCATGCCGTGTAATCTCTAACTGTGTCATAAGCTGTGTGAGCAGAGACACGGGATTGGGATTTTCTTACGGGGACACATCCTGTACCATCCGTACACGCCATACGGTGTTAACCCAGTGTCCGCCCGTGTAACTGACAACACAAACAAATATGTTTGAATATTTACACATCATGTCATCATTGAACACACAATTTACTCTAACCCATGTACCTTGTTGTGTCACTAACAACACGGGTCGGTGTTATCCTTTCACGTAAATGTCATGTTTGTTTGGAACACTCCGTGTAGTGTGAGCCATGCGTTAGGCCATGTAACTAACAACACAGGTTAGGTGAATCTTGTCTAGTACATGATGTGTCTATCGTGAACATGCCTTGTAGTGTTTTCTTAGGAGAGAAGTGTGGCTAAACTTTGTAGATGGACTCGGGCAATGGAAGAGGATTCAAGTACACGCCGTGTGTTAAGACAACACACCATGTGTTTGGGGTGTTACATGACCAGTTTAGGTAAGAGTACATGCCCATGTGAATGACATAAGGGAACACACCGTATAAGAAATGTACACACTGTGTATTCATGTTTTGTAAAACATGAGTGCTTGCATTCCCCGGTTCCCTTCCTACACTACTTGTTTTCTGTCATTGATATCATCATGTAAGGTGTGTGCTTGACCGTGTCGATTAATGCCACTGAGACTTCATCTGGTTGTACACCAGTTGCCAGGCAGTGATTCGACTCAGAACATGGCTGATCATGGACCACCTATTGATCCCCCAGTTGTGCTAGCCTTCACACTAGCCAATATACCTGACATGAATGCGGATTCAAAGTTCAGGGAGGGCCTTTTGAGTATGATGCTGAACTTTCATGGAGTTCCCCCTCTTGCCCCGTCGATGGATGATTTGACTCAGGTCTTATAGGAGCAGTATCCTTCCACTTTCTTAGGGTAAGGAGGTCCTCAGGATGTAGATTCATGGATAAAAGCCATGATTACGATCATTGACCATCTAAAGATGCCTCTAAATAGGAGGGTCAAGCTCACTACCTATATGCTTTGGGACTTCTCCAAGAGGTTGTGGGTTGTGATCTCAAATGCGGGACACTAGCAGGATATGGTGTGGGATGAGTTTCAACGCATCTTCTATGACTACTTCTATCTGAATACCATGATGGTCAATCGATCCCAAGAGTTTATTAGTCCGGAGCGGGGTACTCTATCTGTTATGGAGTATTCCTCTCACTTCATTGAGCTACAGCATTTCACGTCTATTATGAGAGTTGATTAGTATTTCAGGGCAAGGAAGTTCGAGGATGGTCTGAGGCACGACATCTTATCATAGGTGAACATATTTTTCATGACTTATATCACATCTATCATCAACCGGTCATTGATCACTGAACGCAATCTGAGGGATTCCAGATTTGTGAGCCAGGAAGGATCGACATCTGTAGTTTGCATCCCTCCTACTAATAGTAGGAAGAACCACAGGGAGTCTTCATTCGGTGATTCAAGAAGGTGAGAGAAACCTTCCGATATCCAGGTGGTATGCTACTAGAGTAGAAGGGAAGGGTATGTGACGCCGCAATGCCAGAGAGACCCAGTGGAGTGCCAATCGTGAGGAAACATAGGTCATCTTTAGCGCATCTGTCAGATAATCTCACCAGCAGCTAGTGACAAGTGTTCTTCTAGGACTCCTCGTTTAGGAGAAGAACCACCCGTTTCTCACTAGTCTGTGAACTAGAGCTCATCCAACCATTCAAGCCAAGGTGGAGGTCATGGTCGTGGTATCCAATTTCCCGGTTTTCAGCGGCATCAGAGTGGATCATCTCAGAGTGGTCAGGCAAGGTCACTGGGCTGCGCTGCAGGACAAACTTTTACAGTGGTGCAAACCCAACCGAAGCAGGCTCTCGGACCCTCTATCATTCGAGGTATGATCTTAGTAGCCTAAATTTTAGCATCCCCTCTTTTTGATATAGGGGATTCCTATAGATTTATATCTGTTGCATTCATGGAGAGCCATGGGCTCTGCATCTTTTCTTCTACTGATATCATGATGCTAGACACTATATTGGGGAGTAGAATGGCTAGTGCATGATAGTGTAGAGAGTTCCCTCTACAATTTGGTGGGTGTCACTTTTTATGGGACCTCTATGTCCTAGATATGACAGGCTATGATTTCATTCTCAAAATGGATTGGCTAGTTCCCTTCCAGGAAGTCGTTGACTATTATCACTGCTTAGTGAGTTTAATATAACCAGAGGCTGAGTTCTTTCTTTATAGGGGCGAATGGGATGTCAAGGCGAGTATAAAAGGTCCAGTGCATCATGGGTTGTGAGGAGTTACCGCCAATATTTCTAGTATTTATCTAGATGACTAGGGAACTTCAAATTTAGGCTTTACTCCAATGGTGGGTTGTTTTAGATATGTCTATCCAGAGGAATTTTTAGGTTTTACACTAGAGAGTGAGGTGGAATTATTGTTTGAGCTTGTGCTAGGATCAGAACCAGTGTCTATTACTCCTTATAGGATGGCTACACTTGTGTTGAAGGAGCTCAAGAAGGATTTGAAATAAGTTGAAAAAAGGGTTTCATCGGACCCAGTACTTCTACATGGGGTTCTCTTGTCATATTTGTGAAGAATGCAGACAGTTCCCTTAGGCTTTGTGTGTAATATCGGTTGTTGAACCAGTTGATGGCCATGAACTGATATCCCGTGACTAGGATTGATGATCTATTTGGTCAGCTTCGAGGATCCCAAGTGTTCTCGAAGATTGAACTTAGATCCGGTTACCATCAGTTGCAAGTTAGACCATCATATATACCTCTTACAGATTTTCAGAGTAGATATGGTCTATATGATTACATGTATATGTCATTCGGTCTCGAAAACATTCCTACAATATTCATTGCACTGATGAATGATTGTTCCATCAATACATGGATTCCTTCGTGGTGGTCTTTGTGGACGATATATTGGTGTACTCTCACACTCAACAAGACCATGTACCCATCTTCAGATCATTTTATTTACACTGAAGGAGCATCAGGTATATGCTATGCCTTCAAAATGTCACTTTTTGATGGATCAGATTCACATCATGGGTAATGTTATCTCAGAGGAAGGAGTATCAGTAGACCTAGTGAAAGTGAGTGTCGTAGTTTCCTGGGAGACGTCGAAGAACATCCTTGATGAGTGGAAATTTCTAAGGCTATCTGGATAATATATATGTTTTATAGAGGACTTTTCATGATTAGCAGCACCATTGACGAGTTTAACAAAGAAGGGTTAGATGTTCTTATGGTCAGATTCAAGTGAGTAAACCTTTCAAGAGTTGGAAGGGAGGTTGAATTCAGCACCGATTCTAGTATTGCCGGAGATGGAAAAATGCTATACTCTTTATTGTGAGGCTTCAGGTATTGGGCTAGGAGTTGTTCTTAAGCAGGGATATGACGTCGTTGTTTATGGGTCTCGGTAGTTGAGGCCACATGAGAGGAATTACCAGACACATGATTTGGATTTGGTAGCTGTCATTCAGGCCTTACGCTTCTAGAGGCATTACCATCTATGAATTAATTTTGTGGTTTTCACCAACCAAAAGAGCATCATGTACATCATCACATAGCGTGATCTGAATTTAGACAGTGAAGGTCGGTTGAGTACCTTCAGTCTTTTGACATTGATCTTGCCTACACGCCTGGGAATGGTAACACAGTGGCTAATGCGTTGAGTAGGAGGACTCAGATACCGGCAGTTCAGGAGGCCAGAAGTGAGTGGAAGCTTATGGCTCTATTCTCGGAGATTCATTTTGAGGTGCACGATAGACAGGGGAAGACACTTCATTCTTCATTAGATGTTACATGTACTCTTTTTGATCGAGTTTGAATGAAGCAACTATCATATTCTGAAGGCCTCATCATATGGGAATGTGTGTCAAGAGAGGACTCTATTCTTGGGTGGACTATATGCGAGGATGATATCTTGCGTTTCTAGGAGAGCGTATGGGTGCCAGCAGATATACGTGGGGAGGTGATATGGGACTTTCATTCTTATGTTTTGACAGTTCATTCTGTCTTCACAAAGATGTATAGTGATCTACATCTTCAGTATTAGTGGCCATGTATGAAGAGGGGCACTACTGTTTTCGTCATGAGGTGTTACACTTGTCTTCATGTGAAGGCGACACATCACCAACCAGCATGCAATTTACATCTGCTACCCATTCCCAATTAGAAGTGGAATTACGTCTCAATGGACTCTGTGACTATTTTTCTGCGGTCGCCTTGAGGGAATGACGCAGTTTGGGTTGTTATTGACAGTCTCACGAAGGTTTCTCACTTCTTACCGATCAAGGAGACCTTTATTGTTCATAAGATTTGACAGTTGTACATCCAAAAGTTTGTACGCCTTCATGGAGTTCCATAGTAAATTTTTTCAGTCAGGTATTCACATTTTACATTTCATGTCTGGCAGGGGCTTCAGAAGGATTTATGTATACAAATATATTTGAGGTCCGCATACCTCCCACAGACAGATGGCCAGTCCGAGCGTAAGATTCAGGTGATTGAAGACTTGCTCCAAGCATGAATTTTGGATATTGGAGGTTCTTGGGAGAAGAATATTCCTCTTGTAGACTTTCGCTACAAAAATAGTTTTCAAGCAACTAATCAGATGGAACCTTATGAGGATGTGTATGATTTTCCATGCCGATGACCCTTATGTTGGATGTAGGTAGGAGAGGCAGCTTTGATGAGACCTCGTCTTGTTCAAGACACCACAGAGAAGTTAGAGTTGATTCGGAATAGGATGGCTACTGCACAGTCTCGACAGAAGTCTTACACTGATCAGCGAAGAAGACCTCTAGAGTTCGAAGTCAGGGATCAGGTTTTTTGGTGTGTCACACCGAGGTTGGGACACAAGAGAATTATGAGACTGGGTAAGCCATCACCGAGGTATGTTGGGCTGTTTGAGGTGTTGGAGAGATTTGGGACATTTTCCTGTCGGTTGTAGCTACCTTAGAGGTACCGCACTATGCACCACGTTTTCCATGTTTCACAGCTTCGACGTTACGTTTCAGACTCATCTAATGTTTTCCAACCAGAGGAGGTTGAGTTGGAAGTAGATGCATCTTTCAATGAGTATCCTATCTAGATTTTTGATCTATGTACACATGTTCTATGTGGCCAGTCTGTTCCTCTGGTACGGGTGCCATGGCTGCACAGCCGATATAGGATGAGACTTGTGAGAGGTAGGATGATGTACGATCACAGTGGCCGGAGCTATTCGGAGTTTCTTCATCTACATAACCTTGGTAAGGGAAATTTGGAGACGAATAACCTTAAGGGGTGATGTTTGTAAGAACCCGGATCTTCTCTTCATGTGTGCTTTTCTTTTTTCTGGAGTTTTTTATAAAATAAGAGTGTCTTGAAATTTTTGATGTACACGTTATGTACTTTATGAGTACACACCGTGTACTCGGTTACTGTGGTTAGCCAGGATCTGACAATGCAGCGGCCATGCACACGGCCACGTGTGAGGAACTAGAGGTCCTCTAAAGTGTATTACGTAAAAGGTGAGTACATGTTGTGTACTTTAAGATTACACGCCGTGTATTTTGTTTTTTTCATTAAATGTGTCAGGGTCACGTTTGACAGAAAAAACCATCTCCTTCTCAACCAAGTTCATTCGAGAGTGCCGAGCAGCCATGGATCATTGACAAGCCCCTGGCCGAGCATCCTTCCACTTAATTAAACACTGACGGTCACGTTAAAATCACATATGTGAGTTCTCTATTATCCTAGGGAACCATCCCTTGATATCCCCTCATTCGTGTGTTATTGTGGGATGAACATTTAATATGTTTTTTTAGATCCATGGATTTTTAAGGCGAATCAAGCCTCGTGGTTCAAGTATCATGAAATCCCAACACCAAGGTAGGTGGTTCGTTCCTTTCTGTAGGATGTCTTTGAGTTATATGTGCATTTTTTCCAATACCCAAGAATAGGGTATTGTGTGTTTACCATTTTATCCCTTTTTTACCACTTATTCTTGTATGCTTGAGTAGATGATAATTGGTTGTGAATAATGTGAATTGTTGTGCTTTGGCTGTGTTGCCCATGCATGTTGTGCCTGTTTTAACCTTTTGGTCTAGTTCGCCTGTTTGGCTGGTTTTTTTATTCCCATGCATAGTATTGTAGGATGGTGTGCCTATTTTTCTGTTATGATGTTATGCTATAGAATGCTCACCAAATATTTTTAAGGTTTTCCTTGGCCAATAGGCACTCCTACAGTTGCTCGACTTACATAGGGACGTGAGAACCTGTTTTATAGACCACAGGGAGAATGGACGTTGAGGGATTTTCCAGAGTGTCTCTTATAATATTATAATTCGATGCCATAGGGGGAATTGATGTTGAGTTCTTTCTCATAGATTCTATAGTTCCCCTACATAGGCCATAGAGGTAATGTGATGTATGTGCTTCCCTAGATCACCATTAGTACCGATACAAGACTATAGGTGGAATTTAAGGTGAGTGCTTCCTCAGAGAGTCTATACTTTAGATGAAATAGAGGTGTGAGATTGTGTGTGCTGCCCAGAGGATTGCTTATACTTGTTAGGTAGGACTATAGGGGTTAAACTGAGTGTGCTTCCCAGAGGGTTACCGGTTGTGTATATCCAGTAGTTTTGTTTTTTCTTGATATTGAGACTGTAGATTGTTATTGTTGAGTACCTTCTTGTTTATTGTTTCTAGTATTTTTACCTTCCATATATTCACTGACTGTTAGGCACAGATCTTGTGGTAGTTTCCCACTAGGATTTAGTCTCACACCCTGTTTGTTCCATGCTTTTGGGCCCAAATACATTACATTATTGTAGGATTAGATAAGGGAAAGCACCCTTCTTCTTCAGGCACATGACTTATTGTGGAGTTGGAGAGCATGAGACCAGGCTATGGTTTGCGATACTAAAGAGTTAACTACTTTCATTTTCACTTTGGTTTAGTACTGTGGTATTCCTACATTATGACTTGTTCTCTATTTTCCTAAAAATATATATTATGAATCACTATATATATGTGTTCCAGTTTGTTCTAGTAGTCTTCTGCTATTTATTTTTGAATGATATTATTACTACATCAACTCTCATGTATATTTGATTACTTCTACCATGTACTCTTCCATCGAGGAAATTGTTTCCCCACTATCACACCCAAGGCCCTTGCTATTAGTCGGAAGCCTCTGGCATTCGGGTAAATGCTCTTGAGGTAGTGTGTCCAACCGGGTACGGGGTGCCTCTGGGTGGCTTCCAAAACCGGGACATTACAAAGTGGTATCAGAAAAATTCTTTTATCTTGATTTACTATTTGAATCCTTTAGCCATGGATAGGACGAAATTATTACTTGGTAATAAGTTGTTCCCGAGAGTAGTTCACCTATTTACAGGGAAAATCCAATCTACCTCGTTTATTGCATTTTCTTCTGGTTTTCAATGGTTATGGTTGATTTGATTTTAACGGTTGCGTGACCCACAAGGTTTATGCTATTATTGTTAACATTATTAAGGTTCAATTTCTATCTCAACTTGATGAGATTAGGGTATGTCATATCATGAATTATATAGGCACTTTCTAGAAATCACATGTCATGTATCTTTTCCATTCCATATTGGATGAATTAGAGATTTCATGTTGATGTGATAGATATTGTGTAAAATATAAAAGTTTTTTTATAGTTTCCAAGATAAAAATACATGTTGTTTGATAGAGTATTGTCTTCTGTTATGTTTTTCTTGATTTGACACCAAACTTTGGTTCTTGAGGTGTTATGGGCCCTCATGGACGGGTGTTCGGTAGATCCTTCATTTTTTGACTTTTTATAATGTGTAGAAGATGCAAAACATCGATTTGTGGGGAGTATGGGCTATCAAGGATCAGAATTTGTCACTTTTAGTGTTCTTTTCAGTGTTTCAAGGTTCAAGAGTAGTTTCTGAGGCTTACTGTTCGAAAAAACTCAGAATACACACTGTGTAGAGTTAGGAACACGCCATGTGTTCTTCTATCTGTGAAGAAACAATATTTCATAAATACATGCCATGTACATTATGTACTCACCCTGTAATCTGTAACTGTGTCATATGCCATGTGGTAAGAGACACGATATAGGGATTTTCTTGCGCGGACATTCCATGTACCATCCCTACACACCCTATGGTGTTAACCTGGGGTCCGCCCATGTAACTAAATACAAGGATAGATATGTTTGAAGATATACATGTTGTGTCAACCTTGAACATGCCATGTATTCTAACCTAAGGACCCAACCATGTCACTAACAACACGGGTCGGTGTTATCCATTCATGTACATGTTGTGTCTATTTGGAACATGCCATGTAGTTTGATTCATGTGTCAGGCCATGTCACTAACAACACTGGCCAAGTAATGCTTGTCTGGTACATGCCTTTTCTATCATGAACACACCATGTAGTCTTGTCTTCGTAGAGTCGTCTGGATTAACCATGTAGAAGGACTCAGGTAGGGGAAGAGGATTCAAGTACACGCCATGTGTTAAGAAAACACATCGTGTGTGTGTGGGGTGTTGCATGACTTGTTTATGTAGGAGTACACTGCCATTTAAATAACATAAGGGAACCTGAAGTGTAAGAAATGTACACGTCATGTTGTTATGTTTTGTAACACTTGAGTTCTTTTTTTCTTATGTTCCCATTTTACACTCCTTCTTATCAGTCCATGATATCAAGATCTATGGTGTGTGCATGACCTTGCAGAGTTATGCCACCGAGACATACCCTGTTTCTTTGTCCAGTTACTAGGTGCTGATCAGACACCAGAAATACGTGATCAGGGACCACCTCCAGATCCTCTAGTTGTTCTAGCCTTATCCCCACCTGTTGTACCTGACATGGGTGATGATGCACAGTTTAGAGAGAGATTTATAAGGATGATGCAGTCCTTTCATGGAGTGCCTCCTCCTACCCCGTTGATGGATGATTTGACATGGGTCTTCCAATAGCAGCATCCACCCACTTTCTCATTTGAAGGAGGACCTCTATCAATAGAGTCATGTCTAGATTACATGCTTACAATCATTGAGGATCCTGAGATTCCTCTAGAGAGGAGGTTAAAACTCACTACCTCTATGCTTTGGGACTCCTCCAAGTGGTGGTGGGATGTGATATCACTGGCGGGACGTGAGTAGGTTATGGCATTGGATGAGTTTCAGAGAATCTTCTATGACTAATATAATCAGGAGACACTGAGGGATGATCAAGCCCAAGAATTTATACATCTATAGTAGGGAACACTATGCGTTATGTAGTATTCCCCCCATTTCATAGACCTGAAATGTTCCACTCCTATTACAGGTGTCGATTTGTTCTTCATGGCGTGGAAGTTCGAGGATTGTCTAAGGCATGAGATTCGATCTCATGTGAAGATCTTATGGTGACTTCTATAACTTCTATCGTCAACCAGGTTCTTGTCACATAGTGAAATATGAGGGATTATAGAGTTTTGTGCCAGGGCAGCTCGACATCTGGAGTTACCATCCATCCTACTGATAGTAAGATGCGCCGTATGGAGTCTTCGCACGGTGACTCAAGAAGGAGAGATACACCTTCAGGTAGCTAGGTGGTATGCAAAAAGTGTAGAAGGAATGGGAAAACGAGGCCACAATGCCAGAGCGACCTAGTGGAGTGCCAATCTGGCGAAAAGATGGGTCATCTTTAACGATTCTATCAGATCTTCTCACTAGCACATGGTGACATGAGTTCATCTATGACTCCTCATTCGGGAGAAGCACCACCATTTTCTCACCAGTCTGGGAACCAGAGTTCTTCTAGCCATTCTGGTCGTGGTGTATGTCGTGGTCGTGGTAGCTAGTTGCCCGGTTTTTAGTGATAGTAGAGTGGATCAGCTCAGAGTGGTCTGGCAGGGTCAGAGGGCCTTTGTACAGGCCAAAATTTTGAAGTAGTGCAGATCAAGTAGGAGAATAATCCCATAACTTCTACTTTTCAAGATATGTTCTTAGTAGCCCCAGTTTTAGCTTCTTCTCTTTTCGATATAGGGGTTTCACTTATCATTGTATCTATTGCTATTGTGGAGAGACTTGGGCACTACATCTTTTCTTCTACTGATATCTTGATTCTAGACACCTTGTTGGGGACTAGAAAAACTATTGTACGTCAGTGCAAAGAGTTCACTCTTCAGGATGGTGGGTGTAACTTTTAATGCGACCTCTATGTCCTAGAGATAACAGGGTATGATTTCATTCTCGGAATGGAGTGGCTAGTTTCCTTATAGGAATTTTTTGACTATTATCACCGCAGGGTTAGTTTCATATCAACAAATGGTGGATCCTATATTCATAGGGGAGAATGGGATATCTAGGTGACCAGAGCAGGTCTAGAGCATCATGGGTTGGGAAGAGTTATAGCCCAGATTGCTAGTCTTTATCTGGATGACTAGGGGACTTAATATTTAAACATTCTTATAGTGGTGGATTGTCACAGAGATTTTTTTCCAGATGACTTTTCAGGATTTCCACTAGAGCGTGAGGTAGACTGCTCGATTGATCTTGTTACAGGAGAGGCACCGCTATCCATTCCTCCTTATAAGGTGGCTACACCTAAGAGGAAAGAGCTCAAGAAGATGTTGAAGGAGTTTAAAAAAATGTGTTTCATATGACCCAGTACTTCTACTTGGGGTTCGTCTATCCAGTTTTTAAAAAGGAAAATTGTACACTCCAGCTTTGGGTGGACTATCATAAGTTGAACCATTTGACGGTCAAGAACCAATATCCCATGCCCAGGAATGATGATCACTTTTATTAACTTTGAGGATCCTGGGTGTTCTCTAAGATTGACCTATGATCTAGTTACCATAATTTGCGAGTTAAAACATCATATATACCTCTTATAGCCTTCCGGAGTAGGTATGGTCTATTTGAGTACATGGTTATGTAGCTCGGTCTCACGAAAGTGCCTACAGTTTTAATGGCACTGATGAACCGAGTGTTCCACCAATATTTGGATTCCATCGTGGTGGTCATCATGGACGATATCTTGGTGTACTCGCACACTCGACATGACCACGCTACCCATCTTGAGATCATTTTGAGTACACTGAGGGAGCATCCGTTATTTTATAATCTCTCATAATGTCACATTTGGATGGATCAGATTCACTTCTTGGGTCATGTTATCTCAAAGGCATGGGTATCAGTAGAACCAGTGAAAGTGAGAGCTATAGTTTCCATGGAGCATCCGAAGAACATCCTTGAGGTGTAGATCTTTCTAGGGATGTTTGGATACTACAAACGTTTTTATACATGACTTTTCAATATTAGTAGCACCACTAATGAGTAGGAAAAAGAAGGGTGTGAAGTTATTATGGTCAGATTCTTGTTATTCATCCATTCAAGAGATGAAAGGGAGGTTGACTTCAGCACCAATACAAGTATTTATAGAGCCGAGAATAATCTATACTATTTATTTTTATTCTTCAGGTATCGTGCTGGGAGCTATGCTTTTGTATTGAGATGGAGTTGTTGTGTACGGGTCTTACCAGTTGAGGCCACATGAGAGGAATTACCCTACACATGATCTGGAGTTAGTAGTTTTCATACATGCCTTATGGTGTTGTAGGCATTACCATTTAGGAGAGCATTTTGTGGTTTTCTACAACCAAAAGATTCTCTAGTACATCTTCACACTACATGATATGAATTTGAGATAGGGAAGGTGGGTTGAGTACCTTCATTCTTTTGGCTTTGATATTTCCTACCTGTTGGGGAAAGGCAATGAAGTGGCTGATGCATTGAGCTGGAGGATTCAGACACAGGTAGTTCAAGATGCCAGTAGTGAGTGGAAACTTATGGCTCTATTCTCAGAGATGCATTTGGAGGTTCACGACAGACAGGG
Source organism: Viscum album (assembly GCA_963277665.1). Taxonomy (NCBI): domain Eukaryota; kingdom Viridiplantae; phylum Streptophyta; class Magnoliopsida; order Santalales; family Viscaceae; genus Viscum; species Viscum album. Next base: position 1,385,280,471 of record OY728126.1, on the reverse strand, counting down.
GTAGACCCTTCTATCTTCTGTAGTTGTTTCCTCTAATCTTCTTGATCAAGTTCTAATGATGCACCAATCATATTCAGAAGGCCTAGTCATGTGGAAAAGTGTCTCAGGAGAGGGCACTATTCTTAGGTGGAACATAGGCAAGGATTATATCTTGTGTTTCTAGGGGAACATATAGTTTCTAGTAGACATAAACGGAGAGAAGATATAGGACTTTCATTTCACTGTTTGGGCAGTTCATCTTGGCGTCACCATGTTGTATCGTGATCTATGATGTCAGTATTGGGGGCCTGGTATGAAGAGGGATGTTTCTGGTTTCTTCATGAGGTGTTCCATTTGTTAGTAGGTGAAGGCAGAGTATCAGCGACCAACATGTCTTTTACACCATTTACCCATTACCATGAGGAAGTGGAATGACATCGCAATGGACTTCGTGACCGGTTTTCCAAGGTTATCTCAAGGGAATGAAACAATTTGGGTTTTCATTGACGGGCTCATGAAGGTTTCTCACTTCTTGCCGGTCAAGGAGACCTTCAGTGTTGATGAGCTAGGATGGTTTTAAATTTGAGAGATTTTCCATCTTCCTGGAAATCCACACTCCATTGTTTCATACTTGGATGCACGTTTTACTTCTCAGGTCTGGGAGGGGATTAAGAAGGCTTTGGGTACATAGGTACTTTTGTGTACAACATACCACCTCCAGATGGATGGCCAGTCCAAGCGTATGATTTAGGTGCCTAAGGACATGCTCCAAGAATGAATTCTGTATTTTGGATGTTCTTGGGAGAAGCAGATTCCTCATTTATAGTTCACCTACAACAATAGTTTTCAAGAAACTATTCAGATGGCACCTTATGAGGCTTTGTATGGTAGGCCATGCCGATCTCCCTTATATTGGCTCGAGGTAGGAGAGGCATCTTTGGTGGGACCTCAGCTTGTTTAGGAGATCACAGAGCAGATAGAGTTGATTCGGAAGATGATGGATACTGCATAGTCTCAACAGATGTCTTATGCTAATCGGTGGAGACGACCTCGGGAGTTCGAGTTCGGGGATCAGGTTATTGTATGTGTCACGCCGAGGTTGCGACATAATAGGATTAGGAGACATGGTAAGCTTTCACCGAGGTACTTTGGGCTGTTTGAGGAGTTGGATAGAGTTGGGCTAGTTGCCTACCTATTGCAGCTACCTCAGAGGTACCGAGATATGCAAGATGTTTTCCACCATTCACAGCTTCTATGTTACTTTTTAGACTCATCTCATGTTTTCCAACCGGGGGAGGTTGAGTTAGAAGTGGACGCATCTTTCATGGAGCATCATATCTTGATTTTTGATCGAATTACAAAGGTTCTCCATGGCCGGTATATTCCCCTGGTATGGGTGCTATGGAAGCACAGGCATGTACAGGACGAGACTTGGGAGGGGGAGGCTGATGTACAATCGAAGTGGCTTGAGCATTTCAGGGTTTCTTCTTCTACGTCCCCTTACTAGGGGAAATACAGGGAAAAATTTCATTAAGGGGGGGAATTTTGTATGAACCCAGATCTACTTTTCAGGTATGTTTTCCTTTTTCATTTAGTTTTTAAGAAAAGAGAAGTTTCTGGAAAAAATTAAACCCACACCATGTACATTATGAGTACAAAATGTGTACTCAGTTATCGTGGGTAACTGTGTGCTGACTGTTTAGCATCCTTTGACATGGCCATGTGTGATGTCCTAGATGCCACCTAATTCAGATTACGGAAATGGCGAGTACATGCCATGTACTTCAAAAGTACACGCCGTGTATTTGGATTCTTTTCATTAAATGGACAGGGGTCACGTATGATGGAAAAACCATCTCTTTCTCAACCTACTTCTTCCAAGAGCACCGAGCAGCCACCAATATTTGACGAGCCCCTGACCGAGCATCCATCCTCCGAATCAAACACAGACTGTTACATCAGAATCACATCGGTGATTCCTTTCTTATCCTAGGACACCATCCCTTGATGTCTCTTCTTTTGTGAGTTATCATTGGTAGAAAATTTTATACGTTTTCATAGATCCACAACGTTCTAAGGTGATTCAAGACTCATGGTTCTATTATCTTGATCTCCCAACAACGAGGTAGGTGGTTTGTGCCTTTCTGTAGGAATTCATTGAGTTATATGTGCAATTTTTTCCAATACCCATGAATGGTGTATTGTGTGTTTACCATTTTAGCCCTATTGTTTTACAGCAATGATTGTATACTTTATTAGATGATAATTGGTTGTGAATGGGGTTAATTATTGATATTTGGTTGTGTTTCCCATGCATGTTGTGTCTATTTTGACCATCGGGTCTTGTTTTCTTATTAGGCTGTTGTTTACTATCCCATGACAGGTATTGTAGGATGGTGTGACTGTTGTTCTGTTATGATTTTATGTTTTAGAATGCAAGACAAGTAGTTCTTGAGGTTTACCATAGAAAATATGCACTGCTACACGTGCCTGACTTACACAGGGCCGTGAGAACCTGTTGTATAGAACACATGGAGAATGGACGCTGAGGGATTCTCTAGAGTGTGATTTATAATATTACAATTAGAGACCACTTGGGGAATTGATGTTGAGTGTTTCCACAGAGTTTCTTTAGTTCCTCGATGTGGGACACAAAGGGAATGTCACATAAGTGCTTCCATAAAGCACCATTAGAACCGATACGAGACTATAGGGGGAATTGATGGTGAGTGATTCCTTAGAGAGTCTATACATCAGCTAATTCAGAGGGGTGAGACTGTGTGTGCTTCCTAGAGGGTTGCTTGTACTTGTTAGGTATGACCATAGGGGATAGACTGAGTGTTCTTGCCAGAGGGTTACTTGTGGTGTTTATCAGCTTGTTTATTTATTGCTTGATATTGAGACTGTGGATTGTTATTATTGAGTACCTTCTTGTTTATTGTTTCTTGTATTTTTACCTATAATATATTCACCAACTGTTAGGAAAAGATCTTGTGGTGGTTGCCTACTTGGATTTAGTCTCACACCATGTCTGGGCCCCACTTTTGGCCCCAAATAGATTATATTGTTGCATGTATATATAAGGGGGAAATCCCTTCTACGTTATGTACTTGACATTCTGGGGAGCTGGAGAGCATGGGACCAAGCTATGGCTTGCGATGATGAGGTGTTACCAGATTTTTTTTTCACATTGGTTTAGTATTGTTGTATTCTAGCATTGTTACTTGTTTTCGATTTTACTTGACATATGTATTATGATACATAATATATATATATGTGTTGTAGTATGTTTTAATAGTCTTCCGTTGTTTATTTTTTGTATGATGTTATTACTACTTCCGCTCTGGTGTATATTTGTTTACTTCCGCTGTGTACTCTGCCAATGAGGGTATAGTTTCCCCACTATCACACCCAAGGCCCTCGCTACTAGTCAGCCACCTCTGGCGTTCATGGAAATGTTCTTGATGCCATGTGACCAACCGAGTATGGGGATACTCTGGGTGGCTTCTAGAACTGGGATGTTACATAACCAATAACTTCTTCATTCCATGGAAACTATATGTGGTATTTTTGATGACAAAACTCACACCAGATGATATCCCGCTCTTAGATCATTCATATATAATACCCAAGCTTCTTGTATATAGTCAAAGTGATCATTTATTTGAGTCAGTGAATACAAATTCTTTATCATAAGCAAGTTCATCATTTTGCAAATCGCTGATAGATATATGGTTCCATCCACCTTCTTCGAAAAAATCATGGGTGAACCCCAAGAGTATGTACTAGTCCATAAATATCATTTGGCCTCTAAATTATCTAACGGCCACTTGAGCTCTTGATTCATTGTTGGTTATATTCTTTATAGAGGAATACACATTAGAGATAATCAAAATACATGCTCAATTATAAATTATACCAATCTCTCAAGAAGAATTCCATGATTTTGTTTTGATAAATTCATCCCTGGAATGATCTACTACTGTAGGGAAATAATCTATTTATAAACCATAATCATCCCAAATGATGTTTTCAATCTATTTGGTCACTACTCTTATCCCATTATTCTCTAGTCCAGCTCTACTAGCCTGGATATCCCACTCACCCATATGTAGATAATTTGTACCCTTTGGTGACATTAAAAATATATTGCAGTGATCATAGTCAACCAAAGAATGATACAACACCAACCAATCCATACCATGAATTACAATAAATCCTTTCATTTCGAGAATGAAGAGGATCCATTAAAAAAGATAACATCGTATCTCAAGGGGGTAGTCCCTACTCTGGAGTATGAACTGTTTCTGTACCCCTAATGCCGTATATAGTGTCATCACACCATATTATTTCTATATATCTAGTCTGAGACATTCTGTGATAGATATAGATATAAAAGATTTAGAAACACCTATATCAAATAAATCAGATACTATTGTAGATTCCATAAGAATTGTATCTCATACTATAGATGGTCCCGGATATTGAACCTCGGGTATTTGATATAGTGCATTCAATAGGCCAGATCCATAGACCATTACAATAGATGGGTTTCCCCAATCATAACTGCTCTGCAAAAGCTTCTGGTGATCAGGGGTCCTGCATCCATGGCCCCAACCTCTTCCTCGACCATACCAACCAGTGTTATTCCACCTCCCCACCTGATGCAGCGTAATAGAAATTTCTCCAGAATTTGGAGATGGAGCAGATCCATTTCCACTCAAGTATGGTGGAGAATTCCTATAGAAAAAATTAGAGATTCCCCATATGACTATAGGACAGAAACTCGATTGGTTTTCTGAGGTTTGGCCATCTTTTTTGACGTTCTTGTGCCCTGGTTTGTGGTTTCTTGAAAATTTCTTTTGGTTTTTGACGTTTTTGTGTAATGGTGAAATTTTTTGTATTGGAATCATGTATTGGTGTACCAGGAACCCATAAACCATATTTTGAAAATGAAAACGATGATTAGCAGCACATTAAGGGTTCTTGTTCCCTCAAATTCCATAGTGATCACACTCTATAATGATATCGAAACATTCCATCTTGTTGTCATTTCTCTGACTAGATACCTCAAGGGAATACTTCTTACTATGGGAAGAGCTACTCACCTAACATGGCACTGGTCCTCTATGCCTGGTACAATTTTCACTACTCAGGTTATGCTCTATGATAAGAGCTTGAATGACTATTGCAAAAAAATTAGGCAGGAAAAAGACATTCACATACGTATGGATGGTGTACAAGAGCCCATTCTTGAGGAATCTAGCAATAGAAATCTCATCACATGACAAAAGAGGTGAAATTCTTTCTAAATAAATGAATCATGATTAATATTACATGAATGGCATAGAATCTGACTCTGGATGCATAGACTATATGGCTCTATCAAGTCTCATCATCTGAAGAATGAGGAAATCCTAGAAGGCTTTATGGAAATCAACATAATGTTGATTTCATGAAATAAGGTGATGAAAAATGGAAGAACATGGATTTGAACACTTTATTATCATATCCAAGACACAGATTCCACTTAATAGGTGCCCCAAGCTCAGTGGGCCACATGGTCTCAAGCTCATATCCCCAAATACTAGAGGCTACATACTAACAACAGGGGCCCAAGGTGTGTCATGGGGGATACTTTTCTCTCATTAGCATTGTGTACCCTAGTGGATGAAAATAAATAGGAAAAAATAGAGCATTAAATATGCATAAATAGTAGCGGTTAAGAGGAATAAATGAACAACAACAACAACAACTGATATAATTGGAATAACATTGAACAACAGATGATGATATTCCGTGTCAATAGAAATCTAAAAATCAATGATACAATATAACATACAAAACTAGTTCCAAAAATGAATAAATGAAATAAAAATATTATCCCAAGAATACTGATATCCAAATTAGTCATCTTCTATCAAGCTCCATCCTAAAAATTTATCAATCAATTGTTCAAATCCATGTGCTTCCCTTTTTCAACACCGACATTCATGAAATAAACTCTAGGTACCAAATTCTTCCTAGAAAGGGTGTGAGTTAAATCTTAGTGGGCCACCAACAATGGTGTATATAACATCTGTCCCATGTAAATGAAATGTAATAGAATAGATGAATGAATTTATATATATATGAATTAATGTAGTACAATTTAACTAAATACCCAATTACCGTCATCTCCCCTCGGCTAGTGTATGACCATATAATCAAGTCATTATGTGATTGAACCAATTTGTATGTAATTAAAACATTATCAACGTTTAATGTTCCAAGATGTAATAAGGTAACACCTATTTATTTTTAATACAATCTGGTTCCATTGTACTCAACATGGAATCATAGACCTCATGGGTTGCTAACTCAGTTGTAACTAAGAATATCTAAGCGTAAGAGTAAAATATATAGAGACTTGTCCAAGGAATTCTTCAATTACATGCTTACTATATCTTAGATTATCAAAAATGGTAAAGGGGTATTAGCAGTAATAGGTCCCTACGCGATTTAACAATGAAACCTACTTGTCAATGATGCATCAATGGAGTGTATCTAAGGCATACTTTAATAATATTTGAGGGATCATACTATGTGATACCAAGCATCAATAGAATCTATAAGGATTAGGATCTAGGTGGGTATCATCCTAAGAAAACTATATCCTAGAATCAGAATGGGGTTGTATTTTTCTCATGGCATTCCTCGATAAAAATCCAAGGTGAGCTCGAGTTTGGCCATTCTTATTTTATAATGAATGCATATAATTTTTCATTTAGTTATAGCCTATAATTTCATTATTCTGACAATGTTTTTTTAGCATGAAACCATTATTAATCCCAATAATGGAATATTAAATAATTAAGGACCATTCCACTTCCTTCCATTAATGTCGTAAGGGGTTCTATGAACATGAAACCTTTATTTCTTTAACATTAAATATGGTCAAGTCATATACATAATATACACTCCAATTTCCCTTTCACATATAATTATCAATTTGATGCACATACCATAGGTGGGAAAGTGGTAAAAAACAGAGTATTTTACAATTTAAAGTTACCAAAATAAATAAAGCAATTTAATATATAAAATAATACCATTATAATGATTATTCCATGTCTCACCCGAACAATGGCTCAAACATTTCAAATACTAAAAAAATTATGGGATAACATCCCACATTGTATTGAAAGAGTTGTAGAAATAACCACTGACAATTAATCACATTTATGGAAAGGGAATATGAATAATGTTCTAATAATTATATTAATGGAATATGATATCTATAAATGGTAATTGATGAAATCGGCGGTCCCCACACGATAAATCCAAAATCAATGATCTTGGGGGACGAGTTTTAGAACACTCACCTTAGACTTGTAATCTCCTCTGATAATATTTTTTCCCTTGATTTGTATACTATTCTAACATATATAAGGAAATGGGAAGAACAATCAGACCTTGGTAATTAGGTTGAGATCAACAATAATGAGAAAGGCTAAAACAACCATGAGTTCTTACCGTTGTTCATTCAGTGGGATGTATGAAAGCTCGTTTGGATCACAGAAGAAGGGGATCTATTGATTCCTACCTTTGGTAATCAGACTGATCCAAAATGAGAGGAAAATAGGTGAATCCTTCCAGAACTCTTATTATGAAGAAGAGGTAGATTAATTAGATCAGTAAGGGTAAAATAAAAATTTTACCCAAAAAATTAGCATCATCACATTTTATCCAAACGATTTGAAAAATCGTGCAGAAACCGTTAATGTGTACTTGGGAAAAAGGGACATTGTATGGATAGTCCGCATATTCATGTGCCAATAGTGTGATCTGGTTCTTCCCAAAAAGAGACAATCTACATGGCTAGGAAAACCATTCTACAGTCATGCGCCAACCGTGTGATGTGTATAGTTTCTAAAATAGATGGGTTATATGCTCCAAAAAATCCCCGAATACCCCTATGTGCTTTGAGAACCGACCAGGCATCCATATTAGTCCTAAAATAGATAATTAAACTTCAATTTAAAGGATCCATACCTTAGTAAAAAAACCGGGTTCTAATAAAATAAATCAAAAAATTGGATAACGGGATTCTGTAATTATATAATAAAAGTTTTTATTTCTATTGGTGTTTAGGTTTAAGGACAATGCAACATATTTTGATTATATTAAATTTCATAATCACATAATAGTTAATTATATTAATAGATTTGTATACTATTTTGTGTTTTTGAGTATAAAATTTATAATAAGTTGAATTTATTGAACACCCTATTTTAGGGTTTATGTGATTCGATTATAAAATAAATATGAATATTTTAGGAGAAACATATGGTAATAAATTTTTTTAATTTTAAATAAATTCAAAGAATAATACCTTAAAATATTATAGATCTAATTTTAAAAGTATTTATAGAATTAAAATTTCACAAAATCAATAATGAATTTATAATAATAGTCAAATTACATTATTAGTTTTTATTGGGAAAAAGTAAAAAATAATTCTACAAATTTATTGGATTTTTTATTTATTGAATAATTTTATTTCATTTATTTCCATAATTATATTTAATAATTTTATAAGAAATATATTAATATTGGTTTTTAAAAAGTATAACCCAAATGCTGGGTGACAAACTATTGCATCTGAAAATTGTTCGGGTGTGGAGCCCAATACTCATAGATGGTAAGTGTTTAGTACCTACCACTATTCTACATGATATCATGGTACATATGTCACTGTATTGTATATAATTATTTGAAAACTAATAATTAATGATTAACTTCTAGTGTTACTTTTTACGTATACACTTTAATTGTTATATTATAAATCTTATTCAAACAATATTGTTTTTGAAAAATAGATAGAGATATATGAAAAATCTAGTAAATATATTATGAATCATATGACCCATTAAATGTAATTTATAGATATTAAATTCTAAAAAATAAATTTTTATACTAATTTCATTGAGTAAAGTAATAAGACAAAATTTATTAAAGAACAACAAATATATTAAATTGTTCTTATGAAATTTAAATGTATTGTTTATGTATATTTTCATATATTCCTAGATAGCAATACAATTAAAAAAAACCTAGAAAATTGTATTGATATAAATATGTTATATTATTCCCTTCAAATCTAAAGAATTATATATCCTTTTAAATCATCCTAGATTTATGGTTTTGCTACCCTTAAATTTCTTTTAAAATTCACATGATTGTGATCAATGACCTCATTCACTCTGAAAATATAGCATCCCAGACAAATAAAGAATATAATATTTTCATATTTATTAATATTTGTGAATTAAATATAAATTTTAAATTTAGATGGATTCTAAGTTCGATCGATGGCCTACATGATACGCAACAACATGTTTCAGTGAAATCTTACATTGCACGCAACGTTGCGTCATATGAAATATAATAATATAATTTTATTTTAAACAATAGTTAAATACATGTCGTTGTGTTGGAGGTAATGGAAAGAAATGACTAAAATATGAATATAAATTTTTGTTAAATGTTTTTACATTTAAACCAATAAATTATAGAGGCTTAATATAAAAAATAATCTGATTTAATCATAAATACTCTAATATTCAATAAAAGGTCAATTTACCGCCTTTTGATGGAGAACTCCCATTAAATGTAGTTTTGGTCACATTTAAATGTTCTATTTAAAAACATTAATTTATTATTTAGAATATAGAAATAAAAATTTACTTTGGGTATATTTTTGGTATTTTTCTGATAAAATTCATTTCTTAATGAATAGTGAAAAATACTGTATTTTAATTCAAAACTGCCTTTTAATCTAATTTAATTATATGGATATATTATACTTTTAATTGGTTTTAAAGTATAATTAGATTATATTTATAATATTTAGTCCAATTTTGGACATTATAAGTAATTTTACTTTAAAATTGGATACAAATAAATGTCAATCTTTTGATAGTTATTATTTCTTAAAACACCATTTTTATTTTGATAATGGGAATTAATTTTAAATTAAATTCTGCCACTTCTATGTTTTGAATTGTGAAAAATGGAATCCATATTTAGAATTAGTATGTCCAATTTTAGTATATTGGTAAATTTTATTTTTAGACATTATGAATATTTACTTCAGAAAATTTTTTATTTTCCATGGGTAATGGGTAAATCATGTAAATAAGGGTAACAAAATATAATTATTATTATAATAAATTACCAAAAGTGTGTACCAATCCACTTGGATGATAAATATATGACAATGGGAATCGTTGGGTCAATTTAGGTACCCCATGGAGCCTCTTGGGAGTGATAATGACACTTTATATAAATTAATTTAAAGGAAAGAAAAAAAATGACATAAAAATATATCTTGTATTAAATCAATTTTTACGTTAGATTATATAAGTTTTCTCTTAGACTATATATATTCACTTTGAAGATAAAATTATTTCCAAGTTTATGATATTATTTATAATTTTTAGACATCAAATAAATAAAATTATTTATGATAAAATAATGATGTAGTGTTTAAGTCATTACCGATTGTTTTAATTAAATAAGATTATAAAGATTAAAAAAATATAACAAACCTATGCAATTTTTATTGGATGATTTTATTTTAAAAATGATTCATTTTATAATTGACTTTAATAAATTTTGGTACTTTATAAACCGAAAATTAGTATATAATAAAAAAATATTTTAAACATTCTTAAAGGGCCATTTTCTTCACTTATAAAACACCCTCACATATAACCAATTCCTCACACATCACATGGCCCGTGTCTCACCCAAACTCATCCCAATTATGCACCCTAAATCACTCTTCTCCTCCTTGATGCCTTCCTTTAGGCAGATAAAAAATCAATTAGACTTTTTTTTAAACCCAAGGGAGATACCTAATTTAATGGTCAAGTCTTCTCTTATGTTATTTTGTAATATTTTAATTCTATAACCCCCTAATCTCTTTTTATAACATTATTTTATAAAAACACTAGTATAATCAAAATGCTAGTTGTTTTATGAGAAGTATTATAACTACACTTACACACACCTCTATCTAATGGGTAAATAACATACAGTTTCTTTCGATGACGAACTATAACCACACAAAATAATGATTTCTCAATATTATCCTACCACCTCTTTTGATGGAGATTAAGACTGAACTATATTTATATGTGATATATAATATAATTATATTGTTTCCATGATTTTTTAATTTTTAATTATAGAATATATTTATGGTTTTCATTGTGGGTAGATACAATAATTTCATATGCGGAAGTGTAGACTACCACCCCCTCAAAGTTATTTGAATCATTCATGCCATACATGGATTTCATAAATGATTGACATAATGAAATTATATATGAAATTATATTGAAAATATAATATACCTATGTTTCATTTTTTTATTCCATTAAATATGAAATAGAAATGAAACTTGCGTTCATGCGTATATACGGCTTACTATATCCATGATTGGTGCATTTCATTTCTTATCTTCAAATGTTATGTACTATTATAAATACATATATATACTGTATATATATGACATATATAATATCTAAATAATGAATATATTTCTATAGATAATGGAATTTCGATCAGAAGGACAATTTATAATTATAACAAGTTCATTTTTAACACATGTTCCCAACATCGACAAAATCTATGATATGAACTCAAATAATTAACTAATTATTATAAAAAGGTAAGAATTGATATAAAAGGAAAAATAAACATGAATAATGGTTCGTCAGCAAGTAGAAATTAACTTTAGTTTATTATTCAAGAGATTAAATAATGATAGAGTCATGTCAGACATGAGGTAAGGGACTTCTTCTCAATCTTCTTTCATTGAGGAATAGTTTTTTATACACTACATTAATTAATTAAATGTATAATAATACTTTTATATTTAATTTCATTAAAATAGAAAATTTTTCTACAAGGTGTTTTTCTAAACGACAAAAAAATAATGTTTCTTTTAAATGTAAGCGGAGACAATGACCTTCTCGGCCACCATGAGAATTATTTTTTCTATGGATTCTTTAACAAGACGTAATGTTTTTTAAAGGAATGTAAGTGCCATATACTATATTATGTATATTGTTATTGAAAATTGTTTTGATAATGTATTTTTTATTTCAATATATTTAAATGATGTGAAAATTATATCTTTCCTTTATTTTAGTTTTATGTGTTATGAATATGTTCTGGTTCTTGGGATTTGTTTACATATACGGGTGGTTCCATAATAAAACTAGGGAGGGTAATCCTGAGAGAGCTCTCCAATGCATTTGGTAATGTGATGGAGGTAAACATGTTTTTTTCTACTAAGATATTTTAGGAACATACTATGATGGGTATTCCAAATGTAACTCCCTATGTAGATGTGAAATCTACAATGTATATATGTTATGGATGCCACAAGTTACCCTTTATGATTTATTATTTATATGTATTATTGTTAAATCTTATGATTTCATGTGGTATGAGCTTATACATGGTATTTATTTACGAAATAATGTTATTTTTCCTTATCATATAACCCTTTCTAAGATTTTTATACTCATCCAAATTTTTTTTAAATGTTTTTCACATGAATTAAAGATGAATGTGGTCAAAGATGAGATCACGGAAAAATCTTACTGTCTACAACATGGAACTAGAAATGCCAAATTTTTCAAGAGTTTCTATTTTTTAAAAAATGGAATCTAAGTAGAAGTGTTTAATTTATAGTTTTTTTGATATGTACTAGTAATGACTTAATTATCTAAAAGTCCAAACCTGAAAAGATCCTCAATTATAATTATTTATTTTATTCATGATTGTGTAATGTTTAATGCATTGTTCATATAGTTGGAATCAAAGGTGTTTTAATTGAAATATAAGTGTTAAGATATTGTTAACATAATATCCATAAATTATTTTTAGTTTACATTAAGATTGAAATGATATAGCATTTACGAATTTCCATTTTTCTTCACATAAGACATGTCTTTCTTCAGAATGGTTATCCATAGAAGAAACATGGTAGCTCAAATGGGATGACATCTGTTAGGAGACAACCTTCCAAATCATCAGCCTGAGATTGTCAGAATCGGAATAGAAGAATTTTATGTAGTCATGGAACAGTAGAATCAGGCTACAAATGGAGGTATAAATGCACGAGATCATCTAGATAAACTAGAGATGAACATGCCAATAGTAGAACATTTCATGAGGCAAAATCTCCTATCATTTAGAGTATCATATGACCCTATGATAGCTGAAGGGTTTATGAAAGAACTGGAGAAGTTTTTTGTTATCATGGGGTGTTCAGAACATAAAAAGGTTAGTCCCACTATTTAACATTTTTAAGGTGAAGCTGATCAGCAGTGGTCGATGGTGAAAAATATCAGGGATTTTGAGGATATTGATTCTATTGATTGGGATTAATTCCAAAGTATGATTCTTGAGAAATATTTTCCTAAGGTGTTTTTTCTTAGGATGGAAAAATAATTCCTAGAATTGATGTAGGAGGATGACTCATCGGCTTCTTTCGATGAAAAATTTACTCTACTGGAAATGTATGCTTCAAATTTCTTACGAGATATTGATAGTAAAATCAATCATTTTTCCATAGTACTAATCCAAAAATATCAAAGGTATTAAGATAATCCTGAGTATAAAAGTTATGAAAAAAATTGTTCCATGTGAAAAGAAGGTGAAAATAGAGTTTTTTGATGATCATGTGTTCTTTGAAAACAATTTGAATAAGAGGTTGAGGTGGAAGAAGAAATAGAAGAAGTATTCAAAAAATTCTGATGGTAAGAAACATAAGAATATTGTTTGTGAAAATTGTTGATAAAATCATACTATGGATTATCTTTGGAGTTATAGTATGTGCTAACAATTTGGTAAAATGGGACATAAGGATCATAATTGCCCTGAAAAATATCTAGGTAATGGTAAGACAAAATCTGATTTACAGTCAGTTAAAAGATTTAAGTGAAACGGAATGGGTTAATATGAAAATGAGTGTCCATCAAAGAACTCAACAGAGGGAAATCTACCAGAGTACAAGATGAAAGGGGTCTCAAAATCTTTTGCAACTACTTGATCAGATGGTGGCACATCAAATGATGAAGTATCAGGTACATTTATTAATTGTTCAGATTATGCCAATGTGTTTTTTGATTCAGGATCTATACGTTCATTCATTTTAGAGAAGTTTTCTTGTAAATTGAAAATTCCACCTCAATATATGAATCATGGACATACATTAAAAGTGAATGGTGTAAATGTTGAGAAAAAATGAAAACATAAGAACCTTCATATCCTTGTGTTGATAATGAATCTAACTACAAATCTTATTGTTTTGAATCTTTTAGTGTTTGAGGTTATTTTGGATATTGATTGTCTTTCTGTTTATCATGATAAGATTGACTGTAGAGCTAAAGAGGATTCTATTCAAGAAAGATTTATTGTTTGTGTACAATAATGAACTCATACTTTTGATATCATATCAGGAAGCTGTGAAACTAGTAAAAGATGGGAATTAATGTTACCATACACATATTGTTGAAAGAAAAAGAACTATTCAGATTAATGATATACCATTGGTAAATGGGTATCATGGTGTTTCTATAGATGTGTTTAATTGTATAATACCTAATCGGGAAGATTAATTTACTATTAAATTAGTTCCTACTAATAAGACAACTTCAAAACCCCCTTATAAAATGGCTAAAATTATCTTTTAGAGTTAAATATGAAATTTCAGGAGTTATTAGATAAATCTTTTATTCGACCTAGAAAATCACCATGGGGTTATCCTGTCTTGTATGTTAAAAAAAGATGGTTAATGAGACATTAAATTAATTATAGTTCATGGAATAACATCACTATTAAAAACAAGTAACCTATTCCTCATATTGAGGATTTGTTTGATCAGCTCCAGGGAGCTCATTATTTTTCGAATACTGATTTGAGGTTCAGATACCACAAATTGAAAAAAAGGGAATCATACATTTTGAAGACTGTGTTTCATACTAGATATGGCCATTATGAATTTCTAGTTATGCATTTTGGGTTAACCAATGTACCTATTGTATTCATGGATATTATGAATAGATTTTTCCATGAGTTGATAGAAAAGTTTGTGGTTATCTTCATTAATGATATTGTAGTTTATTCTGAAATTAAATATGATCATGAATTTCATTTAAGGGTTTTCTTGAAAAAAATAAAATAAATAATGTTGTATGGGATATTCAGAAAGTGTGAGATTTGGTTACAAAAACTTTCTTTCCTTGGTCAAATTGTTTTAAAAATGGCATAACTATTGATACTACCAAAACAAATGTTGTTGAAGAAATGACCAGACCAATGAATATAACAATGATTCATGGTTTTCATGGATTAGCAGGTTATAACCAGAGGATTGTTGAATGTTTTTCCGGGTTTTCTAGCCTGCTGACTACGTTAACTTGAAAAGGTGTTAAGATTGTTAGGAAAAAAGAATGTGTTGATTTTTTTTTCAGGAATTGAAAAGAAGATTGGTGAATCCTCCTGTTTTGGAACTACCTTCCTGAAATTGTGAGTTTTTTTTATCAATAATGATTCATTGTTGAAATTACTTTATTGTGTCCTAATTCAGAATGATAGAGCAATTGCTTATTCTTCACTTCATTTGAAACCTCCCATATTAAATTACATTACACATGATATGCAATTAGCTGCTGTTTTTTGTAATTAAAAATTTAGAGGCATCATTTGTATAGTGTAAGATGTGAAATATATATTAACCACAAATGTTTGAAGCTTATATTCACTCAGAATGAATTAAAAATCAGATAGAGGAGATGGTAGGAATTAATCAAGGATTATGATTTCACAATTCCTTACCATCAGGGAAAAGTAAATAATGAGGCTGATGATTTGAGTTGAAAAAGTAATTCTTCATTAACCATGTTACATTTGGAATGAGATCCATTTATTTTTTATTTGATGAAATTTGGGATATAAGTTTTTGGAGTAGGAAATTCCATTGTTTTGTTTCAGGTGACTGTGAAATAATCTTTATTAGACAGAATTATGAATGCACAGAAGGAAGACAGTGAGTTGCAGAAAAAGGTAGAGTTGTTTAAAAAGGTAATGATTCATAATTTTAACATTGATAATGATTGTGTTTTGAGGACTTGGAAGAGATTATGTGTACCGTGTGATTCACAGTTGATGAATGAGTTGTTATGAGATGCTCATAGTTCTCTTTTTTTCGGTTCATCCTAGTAGTATCATGATGTAAATAGATCTTGAAGAGTAGTATTGGTGGGATGGACGGAAAAGAGATTTTGTTGATTTTAAAATGAAGTGTTGGACATGGCAACAGGTTACAAAAGATTGAATGTTACCGAAAGGGATGCTTCATTCCTTACCATTTACAGATTGAAATGAGAATATATTTATATGAACTTTGTTGTGGGATTTCCAAAGAAATCTTGAGGTAATAGTGCAATATGTGTTATTTTTGATCAATTGACTAAATCTTCTCGTTTCCTTCCATTTAATGATGATTTTTCTCCAGATCAAATTTCTCAGTAGTATGTCAAAGAGATAGTTAGGTTGCATGTTTTTCCCACTCCATTGTATATGATCGTGATCCCAGGATTACGTCTATCATTTGGGAAGGCCGTCATAAATCATAGCATACAAAATTAAATTGTAGTAAAAAATTTCATCCTCAATCACATTGGAAGTTAGAAGAAAAAATTAAGTCCTTAGAGGATATGTTATGTGCTTGCTCGATGGATCACCAGGGAAGTTGGGACCAAAAAAATTCATTGGATAAATTTTCTTATAATAACAGTTTTCCGTTAAGTATATAGATGAATCCATTTGTGGCATTATATGGGAAGTGGTGTCGAAGACAATTTTTTTTGGGATGAAGCATGTGAAAGGAAATTGATTGGACCAGAATTGGTAGAAGAGATGGAAAAAAATTATTAGATGATTCAGAAGCACATGAGAATAGCTTTGAGCAGGCAAAAAAATATTGAAGATAACCAGAGGAAGGATATTTATTTTATGGTAGGTGATCATGTCTT
Organism: Viscum album; assembly: GCA_963277665.1. Taxonomy (NCBI): domain Eukaryota; kingdom Viridiplantae; phylum Streptophyta; class Magnoliopsida; order Santalales; family Viscaceae; genus Viscum; species Viscum album. Next base: position 1,385,263,393 of record OY728126.1, on the reverse strand, counting down.
TCTCAAAGTTTCTACATGGAAAAGAGTGGTGTGTTTTGGTAAGAATGGAATGTTTAGTCTGAGGTTCATTGGACCTTATGAAATCTTGGAGAAAATTAGATCAGTTTCTTAAAGAGTGGCTACACCTCCCAGTTTATCCCAGGTAGACAATGTTTTTCATAGTTCTGTGTTGAGAAATTATATGCCAGATCCATATCATGTTTTGAGCCCAGAGGAAGAGCAGTTGGAAGGGAATCTCTCATGTAGGGAACAACCAGTCCAGATTTTTGACCGAAGAGAGAAAGTGTTGCTGAATAATGTAATTAATTAGGTAAATGTTTTTTGGAAAAACCAAATTCTGGATGAGGAAATGTGGGAATATGAATTTTTTTGTGATATAAATACACTAACTTATTTGATAAGTGAATAGAATTGTGGGGACACAATTCCCAAAAGAGGGGAAGGATTTAACATCCCAGGTAAGTAAAGAATATAACATTTTCATATTTATTAATCTTTTGAAATTAAATATTAATTTTACTTTAAAAGGGATTCTAGGTTTGATGGAATACCCGATATTTAACAACAAGTTTCTTTGAAGTCATACATTGCACGCAATGCTGGGTAATACTGAAAAATAATAATATAATATTATTTTCAATGGGAGTTAAATCCTAGTCGTTGAATTGGTGGGAATGGATAGAACAAACTACAATATATATATATATTTGTTTTTTAAATGATTTAACATTTATCCAAAAAAAATTTGTGGATTAATATAAGACAAAACTTGTTTTGAAGCCTAAATACTCTAATATTCATTAAATGATCGATTTACCACCTTTTGACGGAGAACCCTATTTAAATTTAGTTTTGGCGAATTTTATATGTTCTATTTAACGAAATAGAGTTCATTTATAGAATTGGGACATCAAAATTTACTTTGGGTATATTTTTTATATTTTTCTGATAAAATTAATTTTCTAATGAATAGTGAAAAATACATTATTTTAATTCAAAACTGCATTTTAATATAATTTATTTGTATGGTTACATTATCATTATAATAGTCTTAGAAATATAATTAGATTATATTTTTAATATTTAATAAAATTTTTATAATTGAAAGTAATTTCACTTTGAAATTGGAAAAAATAAGTGCCAATCTTTTGGTAGTTATTATTTCTTAAAAACCCACTTTTAGTTTTGACTGCGAATATTAATTTTAAATTATTTTCTGCAACTTTTGTGTTTTGAATTATAAATAATTGATACCATATTTAGAATCAGGAGGACAAAATTATTTAAATAACTAACTTTTATTTTTAGACATTTTGAATATTGATATCAGTAATAATTTTATATACCATGGTTTAAGGGAGAATCTAGTAAATTTGGGAAACTATTTATGATTATAATAATATTAAATTACCCTAACACGTGTCATAATCCTATTGGATGATTCATTTCCGACCATGGGCATCCTTGGGTCGATTTTGGGACCCCATGGAGACACATGGGAGTGAAAATGACATTTTATATTATTTAATTTAAAGTAATGAGAATATGACATAAACATATATCTTTTAGTAAATAAATTTTTACATGGGGTTATATAAGTTATCACTCCAACTATGAATATTAATTTGAAATCAAAAAATATTTCCTATATCAATATATTAGTATTATAAAATTTAGACATCAAATAAGTAAAATTATTTAAGACACAATAATGATGTAGTGTTTTCCTTATTAATGAATGATTTAAATAAATAAGATTATAGTGATTAAAAAAATATCAAAAACCTATCCAATTCGTATTCTATAATTTTACCTCGAACAAAAGTCATCTTATCTTCGACTTTAATAATATTTGAATGTTTAGAAACTAAAAATAATTATATAATAAAATAATATTTTAAACATTCCCAAAGAGCCCGTCCTCCCCCTTAAAAAAAGCACTAACTTATAACCAATTCTCACACTTCCCAAGAACCTTGGATCATCCATACTCTTCCTAATTAAGATCTATATTTCCCTCCCTTCATCCATGAATATTTCCCATAGGCCGAATAAAATTCAATTAATCCTTTGGGTTCAACCCAAATAGTGATAGCCGATTTAAAGGTAACATCTTTTCTTACATTATTTTTTTATTTTACATATAAACCACATAAACTATTTTTATTTTTTTATTTTATAATACCAAATGTATCCTAAATATACTAGATTGTTTTTATAAGATGTATTCGAACAACAATTACACACACCTCTATATTATATGTAAAAACATAATGTTTCTCTAGACGATAAACTACAGGCTCACAAAATGATGATTGTTCAATCTATTTCTACCACCTATTATAATGGCCATTAATATGGAACTATATTTATATGTGATATATATTATATTTATATAGTTTCTATGCTTCTGTATTTTTTATTTATAGAATACCTTTATGGTTTCCATAGTGGGTAAATACGATAATGTCATTTGAGGAAGTGTAAACTATGACCCACTAAAAGTGATATAACTCATTCAAACCATACGTGGAACAGATAAAAGATGTATTTAATGAAATAATATATGATATTATACTACAAATATAATATAACTATGTATCATTATGTTTTTATTCCATTAAATATAAATGAAAAATGAAAGTATCATTCATGCGTATGTATGGTTTACCATCTCTATAAACGGTACATTTCATTTCTTATCACCAAATGTTATGTACTGTTATAAAAACATATATATACTGGATATAAATGATAAATATGATATCTAAATACTGACTATCATTCTTGAGATAATAGAATTTCTACCACAGGGACAATTTATAATTATAACATGATTATCTTTAAATCAACATCCGAACATCTACAAAATGTTTGATATGAACTCAAATAATTAATTAATTATTATAAAAAGGTAATAATTGTTATAAAAAGAAATAATAAAATTGAAAAATGTTCTTTTGAATGTAAAAGTTAAATTTTAGTTTATTATACAAGAGATTATATAATGATCAAGTCATGTCAGACATTTGGAAAGGGACTTCGTCTCAATTTCCTTTCATTGAGGCATGTTTTTTTGTACATGACATTCTTTTATACAGTGTATAAAAATAATTAACATTTTATTTCATACAAATGGAATATTTTTCTATTAATAATATTACTAAATGAAAAATAGAATGTTTCTCTTTAATGTATGGGGTGGCAACGACCTTTTCCTTCGCTGTGAGTGCCATTTGATCTACGGATTCCTTAACAAACTGTAATGTTTTTAAAAGGAAAATAAATTACATATACTCTATTAAAAAATTTTGTATTGAAAATGGGTTAGTTAATGGATTTTATATGTCAATATATTTAAAGGGTGTTGAAATGTTATCTTTCCTTTATTATTTTTTTATGTGTTATGAATATGTTATAGTTCTTGGGCATTATTTACGTATACGAGTGGCTCCGTGATAAACCTAGGGTGGGTAAGCCCAGGACATCTATCCAATGCATTCGGTAACGTGATAGAGGTAAAAATGAATGTTTATCCTAATATATTTTGGGAAATATACTGTGATGGGTATTCCAAATGTAACTCTCTACGTAGCTATTAAAGCTAAAATGTAAGTATGTTGTGGATGCCACAAGTTAAACTTTATGATTTATGATTTTAATGTCTAATTAAAAAATAAAAGGATATCACGAGGTATGAGTATAAGGACCTGACCTTAAACATTACATAATATTGAATTAAATGAATAATTCACATTGAAGATCTTTTTAGGTTTTTAGTTTTAGAGAATTAAGACATAATTATTACATTTCAAAAGATTACAAGGTAGACATATCTACATAGTATCCATTATTTCATAAAATAAAAACTCTTCAAAAAAAAGTGTCATGTATAGTTCCATGTTTTAGACATCATGACTTTCCCTTGATACCATCCTTTACCTTATTCATATTTTAGTCATTTGAAAACATTTCAGATATTGGGATGAACATAAAAAGATCTTTAAGGGTTATAAAACAAAGAATGAAAACATTTGTTCATAAATACATACAAAACATGATCTCTTTTACTTACCTCATGAAATCATAAAATTTATGAAAGACACGTAGAAATCATTAATCATAAAGGTATCTTGTGCAACTCATATCATACTTACATTATAGCTATCACAGCTACATATGGAGTTACTTTGGAATACCCATCATAGTATATTCCCTATATCACTTAAGAGAAACAGTCACGTTTACCTCTGTCACGTTACAAAATGAAATGGAGAGCTATCTCGGGCTCACCCACCCTAGGATTATCAAGGAACCACCTGTATATGTAAATAATGTCCAAGAACCATAACATGATCATAACACATAACATAAGCATAAAGGAAAAATAACATTTCCAAATTGCAATAATAAATTATCATTTCATGATATTGGAATAATTAATCCATTTTCAAAATCATTTTCAATAAAAAAATACATAAAAAGAGTATATGGTATTTAGTTTTCCTTTTAAAAAAATTCCTTCTTGTTAAGGAAGCCAAAGATCAAATAATACTCACGGCGGCAGAAAGGTCATTGTCACCGTTTACGTTAAAAAACATTCTTTTTTTTAGTAATATTAATCGTATAAATAGATTCCCTTTTAATAAAATGAAAAGTCAAAGGGGTTTAAAAACCGTATAAAATAAAGTCATGTATAAAACAAAAAATGCCTCAATGAAAGAGATTGAGAAAAAGTGACTTACCTTGTGTCTGACATGACTAGATCATTATTTAGTCTCTTTAATAACAAACTAATGTTAATTTCTTACTTGATTATGAACCCTTTTCATGTTTATTATTAATTTTCTATCACTTATTACCATGCTATAATCATTTTTCAATCATTTAAGTTAATAACGTTCTTTTTGTCGATATTTAGTACTTGAGTTAAAATGAACACCTTATATTTAAAAGTATTCCATGTGGTGAAAGGTTAATTATATCCAAGATGATATTCATGATTTTTATATCTTATATATCATATATATCTAGTATATAAATGTTTTTATAATAGTACATAACATTTATAAGTATGAAATGAAATGCACCGTTCATGGAGACGGTAAGCCGTACGTACACATGAACACTACTTTTATTTCTATTTCTTATTTTAATGGAAATAAAAAGTAATGATACATAGTTATATTATAATTACAGTATAATATCATATATAATATCATTAACCCCATAATTTATACATCCAACATAAGGCATTAACGAATCAAATCACTTTGAGGGGGCGGTAGTCTGCACTTTCTCAAATGAGAGGCGGTAAGATGTAATTGAACAATCATAGTTTCGTGAGGCCTTAGTTTTCCATCCATAGAAACTTTATGTTTTTCATCCATTAGATATAGGTTTGTGTAAGTTTAGATCTCATTCATATCATAAAAATATCCTAGTATATTAATAATACTGGTGTTGTTACAAAAGAAAGGAATAAAAAGAGTTTAGGGGTTGGAGAAGTAAAATAAATGAAAACAATTTAAGATGAACTGTTACCTTTAATTTGGGTAACTCCATTTGGTTTGAACCAAAGGACATCTTCAAGTGCCTAATACATAAGGTAAGGATTTTTAGAGGAGTATAGGAATGTTGAGAGATTAATTGGGTGGAGTTTGGACGAGAAAAATGGCTTGAGATGTGTGTGGAATTGGTTTGAAGTGGTATCCTTTTATAAGGGAGAGGAGGGGCTCTTTATGAAAGTGTGAATGAATTATTTTATAATATAATGATATTCTGTTTCTAATGGTCCAAAAATCATTATTGTCTAAGATAAGATGACTAATGGTCGAAATAAAATCATCCAATCAGAATTTTACATGTTTTGGATAATATTCTAATCATATAATCTTATTTATATAAATCATTTATTAATGAGGTAAATACTTTATCATTATTGTTTCATTAATAATTTAATTTATTAGATGTCTAAATATCATAAAACACATTCTATCATGTAGGAAATCTTTTTAAATTTCCAATGAATATTCATAGTAAAAAATATGACTTATATAACACAATAAAAAAAATTAATTTACTAAAAGATGTTTGTTATTGTCAATTTTGTCGTTACATTAAATTAATTAATCTAAAGTTTCATTATCTTTCATAAGTGGCTCCATGGGGTCCCAAAATCGACCCGAAGATTCCCATGGTCGGCCACTACTCATCCGATAAGGTTAGGACAAGTTTTATGGTAATTTTTAGTTATTATAATATTATTTTTACCTTTAATTACCTTATTTAACTTTAATCGCGGTAAATAAAAGTCAAAAATACTATTCAGCAAAAATTATTTTCATATTAATGAACCAAATTTTATTTCATGATAACAACCATGTATGTTGAATTTTTTAAATTCAATTCACATAAGTGGTAAAATTATATTATTATTAAAAAGTCAGTTTTTTAACTACCACTAAGTGGTGTCACTATTCATCAAAAATTGATGTTTTTTGGAAAAATACCAAAAATTCAGCGTACAAATTGTTTGATATTACTATTTCAAAATTGATGTCTATTTTTACAAATTCAAAATATAATTGGCATTAATTAATTTAAAAATTAATTCTTGTTTTTGAAACAAATTGCGTGTTTTTAAGAAACAATAACTATCAAAAGATCGATACTTGTTTATGTCCAATTTTAACGGGAAATTAATTACAATGACCAAAATTGGATTAAATGGTAAAAATATATATCATTTTCACTTTAAAAAAACAAAAAAGATAATCTAACTATATAAATAAATTAGATTAAAAGGATCTTTTGAATTAAAATACTGTATTTTTCACTATTCGTTAAAAAATGAACATTATCAGAAAAATACCAAAAAATCACCCAAAGTAAAATTTGATTTCCCCATTCTATAAAAGGATTATATTTGGTCAATTATAATGTATTAAGGTGACCAAAACTATATTTAAAGAGGATTTTCCATTAAAAGGCGGTAAATCGGCCTTTTAATGTAAACGATGCTTACAATTAGATTCATTCATATTTTAACCCTCTAAATTTTTATTGGATAAATGTAAATAAATTTAAAAATCATGTATAATCTTATTGTAGACAGTTCCATTCATTCCCGCCAATACAACTTCTAGGAGTTAACTACAATTTAAAATAATAATATTATATTATTAGTTTGCAACGTAAGATTCCAAAGAAACCCGTTGTTGCGTATCAGGTACTCAATCGAACATAGAAACCCCTTTAATGAAAAATTGATATCTAATTCACAAATATTAATACATATGAAATATGTCTTATTATTCATTTAACATGGATGTTACATCCTTCCCCCCTTTTTGGGAATTGCATCCTCGCAATTTTTATTCACTTATCAAAATATGTGGGGGTATTTATCCTTGGGAGCATTTTCAGATTCCCATATTGCCTCTTCAAACATATGGGTTTTCCACAAAACCATTACCTAGTGAATTACCTTATTCCACAACACTTTCTCTCCGTAGTCAATAATTTGGACTCGTTGTTCTTCATAAGAGAAATTCTCTTCCAACGGAACTACCTCTGGGCTCAAAACATGAGATGAATCTGACATATACTTTCTCAACATCAAAACATGAATAACAGTGTGTACTTGGGATAGAATTGGAGGTAAAGCCACTCTATACACAATTAATCCAAATTTCTCTAGAATTTTATAAGGTCCAATGAACCTCATACTCAACTTTCCCTTCTTACCAAAACGCAGCACACTTTTCCATGGTGAAATTTGAAAAGGACATGATCACCAACCTCAAAGGAAAGATCCTTCCTCCTGTTATCTGCATAACTTTTCTATCTTCTTTGAGTTGTTCTCATGTGCTTCTGAATCATCTGAACTTTCTCAACCATCTCTTCTACCAATTTTGGTCCCATCAGCTTCCTTTCACCTACTTCATCCCAGAATTCTAGAGTTTAAAAATTCGTTCCATATAATTTTTCAAATGGAGCCATCTGTATACTGGATTTAAAGCTATTATTATAAAAAAATTCAACCAAATAAAGGATTTGGTCCCAAAATCCTTGGTAATCCATCGAGCAAGCACATAACATATCTTCCAATGTCTGAATTGTTCGTTCTGACAACCCATCTGATTGAGGATGAAAAGATGTACTAAAATTTAATTCTCTACACACTGATTTTTGAAGGCCTTTCCAAAAGTCAGAAGTGAACCTGAGATCATGATCAGATACAATGGAGAGGGGAACTCCATGCAACCTGACTATCTCATTATCATACAACCGAGCAAGTTTACCTACAGACAAAGTATCTCTAATAGGTAGGAAATGAGCAGATTTAGTCAATCGGTCAACTATAACCCAGATTGAATTATTACCTCGAAATGTATTTGGTAATCCAACAAAAAAGACCATGGATATATTTTCCCATTTCCAATCCGGCACCGGTAAAGGCTAAAGCATTCCTTTCGGTAATTTTCACACTTCATTAACCTACTAACAAGTCAAACACTTCACAGTAAAATCAACAATATCTCTTTTCATTCCATCCCACCTGTAATACTCCCTAAAATCTTTGTACATCTTAATACTGCCAGGATGAACTGAAAACAGAGAACTATGAGCTACACATAACAACTCATTCTTCAACTATGAATCATAAGGAACACATAATCTATTTCCAAATCTCGAAACACAATCATTATCACCGTTAAAATCAGGCAACATACCCATCTAATCTAACACAACCTTTTTCTGTAACTCACTATCTTCCTTCTGCGCTTGCTTAATTCTGTCTAATAGAGATGATTTCACTGACACCTGAAACAAAATAGTAGAATTTCCTACAACAACAACTTCTATTCCAAAGTTCATCAAATCAAAAAACCAAAGGATCTCTTTTCAAATGTAAAATGGTTAATGAAGTATTACTTTTTTGACTCAAAGCCTCAGCCACTTTATTTGCTTTCCCCGAATGATAAAGGATTGTGAAATCATAATACTTGATTAATTCCAACCATCTTCTCTGTCTCGTGTTGAATTCATTCTATGTGAATATATACTTAAAACTTTTGTGATCAGTATATATTTTACACTTCACTACATACAAATGATGCCTTCAAATTTTTAAAGAAAAAACAACAACAGCTAATTTCAAATCATGTGTAGGGTAATTTAACTCATGTGGTTTCAAATAACGTGAAGAATTAGCAATTACCTATTAATTTTTCATTAGGACACAACCAAGTCCTTTCAATGAAGAATCACTGTTGATAACAAACTCACCATTTCTATAAGGCAATTCCAAAACTGGAGTATTAACCAATATTCTTTTCAATTCCTGAAAAAATCATCACATTCTTCTATACAGATGAACTTAAAACCTTTTCGAGTTAACTTAGTCATTGGACTAGATAACCGTGAAAAATTATCAACAAACCTCTGGTAATAACCAGCGAAACCAAGAAAAAAATGAATCTCAGTTATATTTGTGGGTCTTGGCCATTCTTCAACAACATTCATTTTAGCAGGACCAACAGTTATTCCATTTTTTGAAACATTGTGACCAAGTAATGAAATTTGTTGTAACCAAAACTCAAACTTGACGAATTTCCCAAATAGGTTCTTTTCTTTTAAGGGTTACAAGAAAAACCTTAAATGACTTTCATGTTCCTCTTTACTTTTGTAATAAACCAAAATGTCATCAATGAACACAACCAAAAACTTATCCAAGAACTCACAGAAAATTATATTCATAAGATCCATGAATATAGCATGTGCATTGGTTAACCCAAAATGCATAACTACAAATTCAATATGGAAATATCTAGTACGAAACGCGGTCTTTGGAATGTCTACATCCTTTACTTTTACCTGATGGTACCCCGACCTCAATTCAATCTTTGAAAAATACTGAGCTCCCTGGAGCTGATCAAACAAATCATCGATATGAGGCAAAGGATACTTTTTCTTAATAGTGATGTTATTCAATGCTCTATAATCAATGAAAAATATCATTATACCATATTTATATTTAGCAAACAAGATAGGAGTACCACATGGTGACGTGCTAGGTCGAATGAAACCCTTATCTAATAGCTCCTTCAATAGCTTCTTTAACTCTAAATGTTAAATTTGAGCCATTCGATAAGGGGGTTTTGAAATTGGCTTAGCATAAAGAACTAAGTAAACAGTAAATTCAACTTCCCGATTAGGTATAATACCATGCAACTCATCTGGAAAAACATAAAGCTACTTTTTTAGCACTGGCACGTCATTAATATGAACAGTTTCTTTGTTTTCAACAATATGTGCATGGTAACATTCATTTCCATCTTTTACTAGTTTCTCTGCTTCCTAATATGTTATCAACATCAATGGCTCATTTTTGTATTCAAACTGAAAATCTTTCTGAAAAAAAACCTCTTTAGCTCTGCAATCAATCTTATCATGATAAACAGAAATCCAATCCCTACCAAAAATAACATCAAACTCTACTAATGGAAAAACAATAAGGTTTTCAGGTAGATTATTTCCTCACAAAAGTATAAGAATGTTCTTATATTTTCATTTTTTCTAAACATTTCCTCCAGGTGTTTTTACCAAATGTTCTTTATTTATATCTTGAGATGGAATTACTAATTTACTCGAAAAATACTCAGAAATGAAAGAGTGTGTAGACCCCAAATCAAACATCACATTGGCATAATCTGAACAAACAAACAGTGTACCTGATACAACTTCATTTGATGGCCCAACATCTACTGAGGTAGTTGCAAAGGATTTCGCCACCCCTTTCTGCTTGTTGTCTGGCTGCTTTCCTTATGTTGAGTTTTTTGTTGGACACTCATTTGCATAATTACCCATTTCATTGCACTTAAAACATTTTACTAACTATAAATCAGATTTTGTCATACCATTACCCTGATCTTTTTCAGTGCAATTACGAACCTTATGTCCCATTTTACCACATCGGTATCACTTACCAGAATTCAAAATACATTCCACATCATGCGTTTTACAACAATTTTTACAAAATGTAAACTTATGTTTCTTACCATCAGAATTTTTTGAAGATTTCTTCCCGTTCGTCTTCCACCTTGTCCTCTAATTCTGTGGTTTGTCAAAGAATACCTGATCATCGGGAAACTCCATTTCCACCTTCTCTGCAAAACAAAAAAGTTTTTCATAACCTTTAAACTCATGAGTAGCTAAACCCTTCGATACTTTGGATTTAATCCTGACTAAAAATGATTGATTTTACTATCAAGATCTCGTATGAAATTTGGAGCATACCTTGCCAGTCGAGTGAATTTTTCTTCATAAGTATCCACTAATTCATCCTCCTACCTCAATTATAGGAATTGTTTTTTCATCCTATGATGAACCACCTTAGGAAAATATTTATCAAGAAACATGCCTTTGAATTCATCCCAATCGAGAGCATCAATCTCCTCACTATCCCTGATATTTTTCACCATCGACCACCACTGATCAACTTCACCTTCAAAACGGTAAAAATAAAAACTAACCATTTAATGTTCTGAACAACCCATGAAATAAAAAATCTTCTCCAATGCTTTAATCCACCCTTCAGCTAGCACAAGGTCAGATGATCCTCTGAATGATGGGGGATGTTGCCTCATGAAATGCTCCACAACTGACATGTTCCTCTGGGGTTGATCTGGCTGATCTCGTAAATGGATACTACCACCATTTATAGCCTGAGTAAACTGTGCCATCGCTGCAACAAAATGTTCAGTTCTGTTTCCAACCATCCCAGGTTGCTGATTTGGAAGGTTTTCTTCCTCCTGACATCATCCCAATATAGCTTCCCTGTTTCCTCTGCAGAAAACCATTCTGAACATATAAATATCTTAGGCGAAGCAACATGGTAATCTGTAAATGCTATATGATCTCAATACTAACATAAATTACTTTATGGATATTAATTTCACAATACCCTAACTCCAAAAGTTATCTAAACTGACCTCTGATACAAACTATAAGGATCCGACCTTAAACATTACATAATATTCATTTAAATGAATAATTCACATTGAAGATAATTTCAGGTTTAGAGAGTTAGAGAATTTGGACATAACTGTTACATTTCAAAATATTACAGGGTAGACATATCTACATAATTTCCTTTTTTCATAAAATAAAAACTCTTGAAAAAAATGTGTCATGTCTAGTTCCATGTTTTTTACAACATGACTTTTCTGTGATCCCATCCTTGACCTGATTCATCTTTAAGTCCAGTGAAAACATTTCAAAACATGGGATGAGCATTAAAAGCTCAGTAAGGGTTATAAAAAGAAGAATGAAAACATTTTTTCATAAATACATTCAAAACATGAACTCTTTTACATACCTCATGAAATCATAAAATTTATGAAATACACAGGGAAATAATTAATAATAATGTTAACTTGTGGCATCCATATCATACATACATTGTAGATATCATAGCTACATTGGGAGTTACATTGGAATACCCATCACAGAATATTCCCTATATCTCTTAGGAGAAGCATTCACGTTTACCTCTATCACGTTACCCAATGCATTGGAGAGCTATATCGGGATCACCTGCCCTAGGTTTATCATGGAACCACCCGTATACATATATAATGCCCGAGAACCGTAACATGATCATAACACATAACATAAGTATAAAGGAAATATAACATTTCCACATTGAAATAATAAAATATCATTTCAAGATATTTAAATAATAAATCCATTGAGAAAATAATTTTCAATACCAAAATACATAAAAAGAGTATATGGTATTTATTTTTCCTTTTAGAAACATTCCGGCCCTTTAAGGAACCCAATGATCAAATAATACCCGCTGTGGTGGAAAGGTCGTTGTCACCGCTTACATTAAAAAAACGTTCCTTTTTGTAGTTTAGTAAAACACTTTGTATAAAAAGATTCCCTTTGAATAAAATTAAATGTCAAATGGGTTTAGACACCGTATAAAATAAAGTCGTGTATAAAACAAAAAATTCCTCAACGAAAGGGGATTGAGATGAAGTCCCTAACATCGCGTCCGACTTGACTCGATCGTTCTTTAATCTCCAGAATAATAAACTAAAGTTAATTTCTTATTTTCCTAAGAACATTTTTCAAGTTTATTATTCATTTTATATCACTTATTACCATATTATAAACATTATTCAATCATTTAATTTAATAATGTTAATTTTGTCGATATTTGTTACTTGAGTAAAAATGAACAACTTATATTTACAAGTTGTCCATGTAGTCAAAGGTTAATTATATCCAGAATGATATTAATGATTTGGATATCAAATGTATAATATAAATCCAGTATATACATGTTGTTATAATAGTACATAACATTTAGAGGTAAGAAATGAATTGCATCATTCATAGAGACGGTAAGCCGTACGTACGGATGCACGCTACATTCATTTTTATTTCTTATTTTAATTGAAATAAAACATAATGATATATAAATATATTATAATTCCAGTATAATACCATATATAATATCATTAACTCTATCCTTTATACATCTCACATAAGGCATTAACGAATCAAATCATTTTTGAGGGGGCGGTAGTCCGGATTTCCTCAAATGAGATTATCATATTTAGCCACCATGGAAACCATAAATGCGTGATGTAAATGGGAAGTACAGAAGTATAAGGAAATCATAAACGTAATATACATCATATATAAATACAGTTCCCTCATAATGGCCACTATGAGAGGCGGTAAGATGTAATTGAACATTCATCATTTCAGGAGGCCTTAGTTTTCCATCCACAGAAACATTATGTTCTTCATCCATTAGATGGAGGTGTGTGTAAATGTAGTTAAAATTCTTTTCATAAAAACATCCTAGTATATTGATGATACTGGTGTTGTTACAAATTAAAGGAAAAAAAAGATTTTAGGGGTTGGGTAAGTAAAATAAAATAAAACAATTTAAGAGAAATTGTTACCTTTAATTTGGGTAACTCCCTTTTGTTTGAACCAAAGGACTTCTTGAAGTGCCTTTTGCCTATGGTAAGGCTTCTAAGAAGAGGAGGGGGATGTTTAAAGCCTAATTGGGCAGAGTTTGGACGAGCCAAATGGATTGAGAGGTGTGTGTAATTGGTTAAAAGTGGTCTCATTTTATAAGGGAGAGGAGGGGCTCTTTAAGATAGTGTGAAATTATTATTTTATAATATAATGATATTCGGTTTATAATGGTACAAAAATCATTATAGTAGAAGATAATATCACTCATGGTCCAAATAAAATCATCCAATTAGAATTGGACATGTTTTGGATAATATTTTAATCCTTTTAATAATATTTATTTAAATCATTTATCAATGAGTTAAACACATCATCATTATTGTGTCATAAATAATATAATTTATTCGATGTCTAAAAATTATAAAAAAACTACTATCACGTAGGAAACAGTTTTAATCTTTCCACTGAATATTTATAGTCGAAAATATGACTTATATAACTCCATATAAAAAATAATTTACTAGAATAATTTTGTTATTGTCAATTTTGTCTTTACATTAAATTAATTAATCTAAAGTGTCATTATCTTTCATAAGTGGCTCCATGGGGACAAAAAATAGACCGAAAGATGCCCATGGTTGGCCACTACTCATACAATAAGGTCAGGACAAGTGTTAAAGTAATTTTGAATTATTATAATATTCTTTTTACCTTGAAATACCTTATTTACCTTTAACCGCTGTAAATAAAAGTCCCATGTTACTATTCACCAAAAATTATTTTCATCTTAATGAACCACATTCTACTTCATGATAACAACCATGTATGTCAGCTTTTTGAAATTCAATTCATAGAAGTGGTAAAATTTCATTTAAATTAAAAAGTCAATTTTTTAACTACCACTAAGTGGTGTCACTATTCATAAAAAATGACGTTTTTAGGAAAAATACAAAAAATTCAGCTGAAGCATTATTTGATATACTGAATTCAAAATTCATGTATATTTATTCAAATTAAAAAACTAGAATTGGAATTAATTAATTTAAAAAATAATTCTCGTTGTTAAAATAAATAGCGTGTTTTTAAGAAACAATAACTATCAAAATATTTATACTTGTTTATTTCCAATTTCAAAGTGAAATTAATTCTAATGACAAACATTGGATGAAATGGTAAAAAAAATATTTCAATTTAACATTAAAACCAACTAAAAATATAATCTAACCATATAAATAAATTATATTAAAAGGCACTTTTTATTTTAAATATACTATTTTTCACAATTCATTAAAAAATGAAATTTATCAGAAAAATACCAAAAAATTACCCAAAGTAAAATTTGATGTCCCCATTATAAATAAGGATTATATTTCTTTAATTGAAATGTATTAATTTGGCCAAAACTATATATAAAGAGGGTTCTCCATTAAAATGCGGCAAATCAGCCTTTTAATGTAAATTATGCTTAAAATTAGATTCATTCATATTATAAGTCTCTAAATTTTTATTGGATAAATGTTAAAACATTTAAAAATCATGTATAATAATATTTTATTTAGTTTCATTCATTCCCACCAATACAACGACTATGAGTTAACTACAATTTAAAATAATAATATTATATTATTTGTTTGCGATGTAAGATACCAAAGAATCCCGTTATTGCGTATCGGGTATGCTATCGAACATAGCAACCCCTTTAAAGTAAAATTAATATTTAATTCAAAAATATTAATAAATATGAAATATGTCTTATTCTTCATTTACCTGGGATTTTACAATGAGCCTGTGTTTGGAATGTATTTATGGACTAATGTTATCATTATTTATTTTATAACCCTTAATTTGTTTTTTATTCTCTTCCCATGTTTATTGAAATTTGGTTCATAAGACATAAATATGAATATGATCGATGATGGGATCAAGGAAAATTCATGTTAGCTAAAAAAGGAAACTATAAATGACTCGTTTTATCAAGAGTTTTATTTTATGGAAGAAATGGAAATTGATTAGAAGTTTCTACTTTGTAATTTTTTGAGATGTAATAGTTATGGCCTAATTATCTAAAACACTAAACCTGACTTGATCCTCAGTGTGAATTATTCATTTAATTCATTATTATGTATTGATTATGTTTGAGTCCTTATACAATAAATATCTATTCCTCTATTTCATATCCATATCATCGACATCAACAACAGTTCTTCTAATTATGAACCTTTTTCTCTGTTATTCCATATTAACTTTTTACATCCCTTTATCTATTATTAATAGGTTAATTTATTAAACCTTTTACGTTGTGGATTTGTCATCAATTTATTCCCAAATGAAAATCTATTGATTCCTAATAAAAAGTTTAAATTGTGATTATTTAATTTATTTAAAGAGAGGATAATGTGATTACATGATATTTCTAAATAAAAAATTGTTTCTTAAGAAATATATCACATGGAATACCATGACTAAACAACCCATGATGTATATTTATTTAAATATAATATTTTCTATAGATTGTAAAAAAATAAACCTCAATTAAAAATATATGATAACACAATTTACTATTATATAATGAACATTAAATTTTGGGGTATGAATACATTTATATTTTTTTTAAGATTATGTCTGTCTATTGATTACATATAAAATAAGAATTATCTAAAATCTACATATGTGTTTATCTAAAAAAATACAATTTTTTAAAAGGACGATTATACCCGCTATTCATGTATAAATACAAATCATTTGTCCCATTTTTTTAAATATTATTTGGAGATATATGTTTAATTTTATAAATTATAATTTCAATATTAAGTTTTAGTAATTTATTTTGATTTATCTAAAATGATTTATTATAATTGAATAGTGAAAATTTGATATTTTAATTGAAAAAAAAATTTAATTATTTTTAATGTAAGATTTTATTAGAAATTAATTGTGATGTAAATTTAACTCAAATATATTGTAATTTATAAAATATAATACACTGTAATTTTTTATATGGAATTATAAAATAAATATATTGTATCTAGTAGAAAATATTCCCTTTTAAACCCCAACATTCTCATGATGTCTGTGTGAAAAAATTTAAAATATATTTCAACACTTATATGACTAGAATGTGGAAAAAAATTTCACTATTTGGATTCAGGAAAAGTTATAGTATATAATATATTAAAATCAATGTATGACTATATTGAATAGTAAAAATAACAAAAATTATATACCAAAGTTATGGCATGGGGGTAAAGTAATAGATAAGGATTAAAATGAAATATAATATTTATAAAATATATTTTATTGCATTATTTATGACTTTTAATATCAATTTATCTATTATATAACAGTTTGGATCCTTTTGTCCTGTAAAAAACATGGGTACAACTTTTTATTTTAAAATATTAAACCTATTCCACTCACAATTCTTACAAAATTCCACCCCCTCTCATCTCTTCTTCACTCATTCATACCATTTTATTCAGAAAATACAATCCCAAATCACTTCCCCACATAGACGATCCAATATTATAATAAATACTTTGGGAAAAAAATCCATATTTATTAGGACGTTGGTATGCACATATTGTGGATACCTAAAGAAGATATAACATTCTTCAAGGTGTGTTTTTATTTTACTTCTTCATACAACTACATAAATTCTTATTAAAAATTAGTTACAAAATAAAATAATTTTATTATATATAAATATATTTCTTTATAAATAGGAAATGACCTAAACCAAAGCCTATATGAACAAAAGGGGTTATGCAATCATCATTCATTTCCACGACAATCTACCACCTCACAAACCGATGTATTTCATTTTTTCCCATCACCTCCTCTCACTATTTAGTATGATGATAAAAATAAATTATATATATTTAATAATGTATTATTATGTATTCATTATAATATATGTTACATTTTTACCTTCCATTGTGTATGTTATATTATAATGTTGGTCTTGTGTATGAAAGACTATTTCCTCGCTATGTGAGTTTATTATTCTTTCATTAACACAATAAATTGATGAAAAAAGTATAAAGATAATAAATATATGTTATATATGTGAAATAATAATGACAATAATGATATATCTAAAAGTAATAAAATATAACATCTATCATTTTATTTCATTTCATCCTAATCACTGAAAGATGAAATCATTGTTCGTGTACGAGAGGACTACTACCTTTAAGAAATGATCTGACTATATTTTTATCACCCCAACACATTAATTATATATATAAGTACATTTTAAAAAATATTATTATATATATATATATAATTTTTTATTTTTAAAATATTACAAACATTCTTTACATTGTGATCATTAGAAAATATAAATGTTACTACTGTGTACGTACAACCTACAGTATCCATGATTGTAATGTAATTAATTTATCATAACCATATTTTATGATTGAAATTAAAATTATATTTTATGTAAAAATATCATAATTATGACCTTATTACAATTATATATATGATAGAACTAAATAATATTCCCATGAATTAAAACATTCATTCAAAAGCATGAATGAGAAACCAAATCCATTTGCATTTGAATAATGGGAATAATAAATGATCATTAATGAATAGGTGATAAGATGTATTTAAATTACCATATACTATATTATAAATAATAATATGGTTCTATATTAAGATAAAAAAAATTCATAAAATTACTACACCAATGTTTAAATACTGTAAAACCAAAAGGAAGCGTGAGGTAAGAGATTATGTCCCGATTTATGATCATTGAGAAACATTTGTATTCATTTTACGAAATTAATTATATAGTGTATAAACAACACATTTGAAATGAAATATCATTATTCATTTATTAATCATGGTATTTTATGATTCTATTTCAATTATTTCATCCAAAGGGATTTTAGAAGAAAATTAGAAGGAGGTAAATGGTTTTTTCTATATCACATTCATTTGTGATTATAATGTTTTTGTTCAAACAATAATTTTATAGTGATAGTTTTATAAATTTCACTAAATTTCTCTTAAATATAAATATATTATTATTGTGGATATAATTTTTTCATAAACTATAAAAAATTATTTTACATATGGGGTTGAAATTTATGGATTCATGATCTACTATTTAAATATAGATAAATATGAATCTGTTAATAAATATGAATAATTGTTGACAAGGAACATTTTTCAATAATTTAATAGATAATTAGATAAATGATGAATTGATTTTCTGTTAAGATATGTGTGGTTCCTAGTTATAGACATCACATCGATGAATCTATATTTTCATGAGGATAATTAGTAAGCTAAGGTAAAATTTGTTGAAAAAACAAGATGAGTATGTACCCAGTAGAGTTAATGTGTATTTTGAATGTTATTGATGGTAGAGGTATCACGATATTGTGGTCATGGCATCAAATAATTATTTATTTCTATATTTAGGAACTAAATTATTATTTTCTATGATTTTTTCACAATGATATTTTCTATAGATTCATTTAAATATAATTTCATAGATAAAATGGAATGTGATTTTAGTTATTTTCTTTTATATATATAATATGACTCCCTTTTAATTTAAATGTAATGTTTGTGGTTTTATTTACCATTCCATATTGGTCATACTTTCTTATTCATGACATCTTCCATTAAACAATACCCTTACAGATCATTTGATCTCAACAATATTTTTTTTTCTTTTCCCCCAAATTTTATGAAGTGTAGTATTATTGATGTGAAATGTTATATTAGGGGGAATGAATTTATGTTCTGAAAAATTATGTTTAATGTGTGTTTTAAAATGTAAATCTAGGAAAATTTTATTATATAGTTTAGAATGAATAATAAAGTATTTGGTCCTTTATGATTTTTTTCATTGTATCTTATGCTAATGTACTAATGTAGACAACAACTCTAGGGAATTGGGGTTGTTTTCCCATGATTGTGACCTGTAGAGTTTTTATTGTGGTTGATGATTCCATATAAGGATGATTTTTTTGATTTTTTTTCTTTGAAAAAGATGAGAGAAAATTTTGATAAAATAGTGGGAGTATTTTTTTTATTTTTAATGTATCTATGAAGGTAACATCTAGGATTTCAAGAGGGTTGTGGATATGAATTGATTTTAGCACCTTATATTATAAAAAAATACCGAGTGAAAAGTTCTAGTGGTTTTTTAAAATATCTATGAGTTCATTGTTAGAATGGATCATGTGATACATTTTCAATTTGGATAATATGTCTCCACTATAATGAAATGGGACATCAATAATATTATTTCCCAGAGATTCAAGAAATTCTATTTCCATAGTGATAGTATTTTTTGTAGTAGTTTAGTGAGAACATGTTGGGTTGTAAATAATTATATAATAAGGATCATCATGAGTATTGGCACTTATTATGGGTTTTAAAAGTATTTTCTATTATTTTAATACTAATCAAAATCTCTAATAATTTTGAAAATATATTATTAAACATGATTCATTTTGATACTATTTTCCCATTTCCATATTTCATTTATGTTTTTTATTTTGAATTGGAATTGATATTACATTAGTTATTTTTTTTAAATTATACTGATGGTGGTTTCCATATTTAATCTTATATTTCTCACATTTTTAAACATTGATTGAAACATTTAAAAACAATTATTTCCTTGTAATTGAATTACGATATTGTGGGATTTATCTTATTCTTTAGTTAATCCAATATATTAAACATTTTTATCGTAAAATTGGTGTTTTATTGAAAATTTTTTATTGGTTATATTCTCAATATATATTATCATAGAAGAAATGGTGTGACGAAATCATTCATTAATTAGATATGTTCAGTGAATAATCAATGGTAAGACCAAGAATTTTTCTTATAGATATCGTCTTTGGGGTGTTTTAATTCAGTTTGATGGTAGTTTCCATATTTTTTTTTCAAATGGTTGATAAAAATTTGATAGGTATTAATAAATATTCATTATTTTTAAAGGAAATTATTTTGGTGGAATAGAGGTGTAAAATGGGTCTAGAGTTATTTTAGTGCTGAACAATGTAATATGAGAAATATTATAGTTTAAATTTTAGCTGTCAGTAAGCATTTTTTCACCATACAATTTGACCACGATTTGTAATCAATAAGATATCGATACAAAGAGTTTTATCTATTCATTATGAATTTATTATTTAAATATTGATTTTCAATTCATCTTGAGAAATTATATTATTCCTAAATCCATTTTGAAGGATTTCTGTGGTTTCATTTATTTATTGATGATACATAATGGTACTTTTTATTTTACTATAGTGATATCAAAATATTTTTGAATTTCATAGTGTATATTGTTATATGCGTAATGAAGGTGGTAGTTTCATCCATGATTTTAAAGGGATTGGAATTTTTGGTTTGATACTAAACATTTAACCATTTCTTGAAATTTTCATATCAACTTCAGATAGTGATTAAATAGATACTCAATGTGGAATGATGACATGTATTTTGGGAATCTGGGAGACCTACTATCATTACACCATATTAAGGTCCATTATGCTAGGTTGAATTTATATAATTATTATGTATAAATTAGAGCATTTAATTATATTTTTTCTAATTACAATAACATATTAAAGAATATAAGAGACTAAAGGGTCTTTCTTGATGACCACAAGCACCCCTCTTCATGGTGTTTGGTTTCATCAATTCTGTGAAGATAGATTCCCTTTGATTCAGGTATTTACATCTTATTTATTCTTTCCTTACTTGGTTTCTCATATACGGAGGATGTTATTGAACAATTACATATATATTTTTGGGTTTTTTTTGGTGTTTTGAAAGAGAATATATGTGTCAATATTTCTTTGGAAATATAATTTTGTTTGAAAAACAATTTCATCGACTTATTCCAATCATATTTTATGAATTATTAATGATTTGATTGATGATAGGGGATTTAGAGTCCAATTTTTGTTAATTATGCACTAATGTGGATAAATTATGAATTTAGTGTCTTCTTAAAGAGTTGAAATTCATAGAATAAATATAATATATTTTAAATTGTAATGGTTATAGTATTTAAGCATTATTTCATAGTTTTTTATATTTTAGTGTTTTATATTTAATATTTTGTAATTTTTTCTAACATATATGTCTTCTAAGTAGGATTAATATATTTTTTTATCTATTAAATAAAATATTTATGGAAAATTATAATGGAACTGAGATTATAGAAATGACAGTTCATATTGTTTAATTGTGAGATACTAATTTTTATTGAAGAATGATTATAGAGAGTATTTAATTTAATAAAATAATAAAGTGGATTAATTGTATTATATTTTGATATGAATTTTATTATCACGATTATATAATTTTGTTAAAATGACATATTTTATGGATTTGGTGTTGTTTTTTTAGTATAAAAGGATTTTGTATATTTTTTTGGTTATCATATGGGTGTTATTATATACGTTTTTACTAGTTTGATATGGATTACATTATTAAGTGTGGTTGTGTGGATAGAAATTAAATGGGTGATGTTGTGAATTTTTTGTCCTATTGATATAGTGGTGATAGATTTTACTATGGTGGTCATACTATTTATATCCTAATAAATACAAATAAATAAATAAATAATCATTTGAATTAATGTGAGACCAGTATTGTATGTGATGAATTAGAATCATCATTGAATAATTTCAAACATTTGTAGGATTAAATTATTTTTAATAAGTTTAAATTAATTAAATGTTGTAAAATATTTTTGTTAATATTGACTAAAATGGGTTTTATAGTTACTGTGGAGAATAAAATTAAGACTTAGGTAATTTATTTCTTTTATCCAATAAAATAAATAAAAAATAAAATAAGGTTATACACATGAATGGTTTATGAATGTTGTGTTGGTTTTGTGTGATTAAGAAAGTAATTTATGTTATGTTTCAATGCAAATATATATTATTTATAAGATAATAAGGGGTTATTTTTATAATTATAAAATATAACAACTAACTTATGTAATTATTTCTAAAAAAGCGGTATTTTAACATGTTTTTTGATTTTGTGGTTGGTATTTCAATTAATGGAGTTTGTAATTTTAGGATAAACTACTGTAATGTGGTTGTGATTTATTTTTCTGAAATGGGATAGTTATTGTGGTGTTTTATTGTTATTTTACACTATGGTCAGTTTTTGTGATTTCCATGTACTCTTTCTATGTTACATTATTAATTATAGAACACTATTTATGACAGGTAATTAATTGGATGCCTATGTTGGATTTACGTATCATTGGGTTCCAATAACATCATTGATGTATCAAATTTCTATAGATGACCTCATCCCCAATCTTTCATGTTGACATGAATTTGATATGATATAATGACATGAGGTTGTTTATATGTATTTATGTAATTATAAAATAATGGTGTTATGGTATGTAGTATGTTGCAGTGATGTGGTGGTTATGTGTTGATGTAGTTATGTTGTAGTGTTTTGGTCACAAGATATTTGGATATGGTATATGGTAGTTTGTATTTTTTTAATTCGATTCTAGTATGTGGTATGTGATTGTGGTTTATTATAGTGGATCATATGTGGTAATGTGGATGCATATGTAGACACAGAATAGATAGTTTCCTTATTACATATGTTTTTTGGTATGCGGTGTTATTATTCAGGGGGATAAAGTGTTCATGAAAACATACCAATAAATTTTAAAAAATTCTATATTATAATATCTACAAATTGATTTGGTGATCGAACCATGCGGTTGTTTGGATAGTAGTTGATGTTTCTTATTAACAAGTTGATTTTAGTTTTTTCAATGATGGTTTAATATGATTGTTCCATATTTTACTAATAGTATTCATAGAGGAACCTAAAATTAATAAATTTATGTTGTGCCCTATCTTAATGTAATATTTTTGACAGATTTATCATGGGGATTTTCTAAATAGATTTCTATTACAATACGATGACATCATGAATGGTGTAGTTAAAATATCTAACATAGAAGATGATATATCATAGATAAATTATATTTATCTATAAAATTTCAAACTTTAATGGGATTTTAAAATTTATTTTATATTGTTTATAGATTTCAGTATATATTTTTATTATTTTTCTTATGAAATTTGATGGTAATTATCTTTATATGAATGTTTTAGAGCCTCTATGCTACTCTCCATCTTGTGGTCTACTACAATCCAGATTCAAGGCTCAGTCATGTGAAATTTATTTAATTACTCATTAAGTTTAGTCCATAAATAATGATATTATAATGTTTCATTAATCCTTTTGAGTTTAGCTATAGAATATAACAATGTTTAATTTAAATTTTTTAAAGTACATAAATTTTATAATTCCTCCGAATTATATTAGTTTGTTTTTTTGAGGACCCATATTTCTAACAATTGAATACCACATACAATTGTTTTCATATTCATTATTATTAAATTTAAATATAATGAACATATTCCTCAATATATATTCTATCATATTATAAAATATACTATAATATTATGAGTTTTACATATTTTTTGATATTAATATCATACCCCCCATTTATACACTTGAATATAAAAGTTTATGTTTCTAAATTTGGTTAATCTATATTAATTTGGGAATTTTTTTCACCATACAATTTGAATACAATTTATCATCATACGTACTCTTCTATATATTTCTCATTAAATCATATGTGAGGTAAATTATTTTGTTATTTTTTCATTTTTTTCCTCGTAATTGATTATTTATCTCTTTTTTAACCATTATAATAGAGATATTGAACTTATTCTCATATTTTTTATGAAATATTTTTCGTAATAGTTTTTGTCTGATAATGATGACTATTTCAACATTAAACATTTTAATGTCACAATTTATATTCAAGAATATCAATAATTTTATAATATATTATAATTTAGAAATATAAAAAGGAAATTTTTATTGGTTAAAATTTCATGTAATAAATATTATGGTCATGAGAAGACCTGATTTTACCCCTTACCATGGCACCCTACTCATCTAGCGACATAACGAGGGTGTGTTACTGAACATCGTAAGAATCAACAGTGTGTTGAGGAATTTGTTTGGAACTCCCAAGAAATATTTCACCCAACCAAAAAACTTATTATGTAGTATAATATTTTAAAAATATATTTTACAATCCTTGTCTATATGTTAGAGGTCCAAAATAAAATTATTAATAAAAAATATAAATTAATAATGAAACCACATCAAGAAAAAATAACATCTAAAACAAAATAAATAAATAATACCATAATTTATCCAATTGTATTAGGATAATCAATAGTTAAATTCCATGACTTAAAAATATTTTAATTATTAAATAAATATAATATCTTTTATAGAATGATTTTTTTGGAACATCATTTTAATCCAATACTACACAAAACAATGAGTTCACATGCATTACACAGAACGATGATTTTTACCGAACAATAATATATTATGAAATTATTAATATTTAATATGTTAATATATAACCTAGAAATTATGTTAGAGGTTATGAATAGTATTATATAACCGAAGAAAATATATTGGTAAATTCATTGGTTAAAAATTAATTATAATTAAATATAAGAAAAATTGAATATAAAATGATTTTTTTATAAAAAACAATTCTTATTATCACAATATTATTATGTTTTAATAAATTAAAATTAATACAATTATTGTGTTATATTAATGTAATATTTTTATTATATATTGAATAAGTTTTTTATATTGATGAGGTATGGTTCGTATTCATAAGAGAAAAAACATAATATCGCGCATAAAAATCAATTCTTTTAGAAACAAACTTTTTTCTCATTGTAATAGAGAAGAAATTTTAAATCCAAATTTTCAAAATATTGAAATGTTATTTAAAAAAATAATCATCTTATATTTTATAGGACTACAAAAAAATTCATATTTTTAAGATTAATTTTTTTTCTGAGAAGTTTTCTTATTTGTCGAATAGTGTAAAATAATACCTGAATGGGTCGAAGACGTTGTATTTTTATTTATAATTGGATAGTCACCCTTTTAATGGTTGAGGTGGAACTCTTACAAGGCTGGTAGGCTTATAAACATTACAGGACCCGAAAAAAATATTTGAAGAAGGCCAGAATCACCCTAGACACTACTTGGAACTGCCCATCCCTAGTGTCTATATAATTATGAAGCACTCCACCATAGAATGACTGGTCGGATAGCTACCATTTGCTGAGTTTCGAATGCCTGAATCCTATGTAAATATTGGGATTAACTAAAAATTTATCCCACTTCAGTTAACTAAATTTTGAATAAAAGATATAAAAAATTCTAATTAGTATGATATTTTGAGTCTAATAAGCTCAACATTGTTTTCGACCAAAAATATTAGTAAAGGTAAAGAAAATTAATTATAGTTGTTAAGTGTAAATCGATATGTTAATAGAAAAAAATTATATTATAAGCATTATAAAGTTACATTAACACTTTTATTGATTTAATTGGATGATTTATTATCTATCAATATTATATTTAGTTCGATTGTGTGAGCTCTTAGAGCTAATTTTATGGCATTAAGGCTTTTATAGTATTTAATTATAAGGAATTTATAATATGTCTTACTCATATTTTGAATAATTTTTACATTCTTTAAAAATGCCCATTAAAAAGATATATTCTACTAAAAATATTCATTAGAAAGATAAAATATTTATGTTCATCATAATAAGTTTATTAATTTTTAGGGAATAAATCAATATGGTAATGTCCATCACAATGACGACACAATAATTTTTTAATTAATGGACATCTGAAGTAAATGTTAATAAAAATATTAAAAGAAATAAAATATGATATAATTGATGTAATCCACGAAATTTTAATGTTACCTGGACATATTTGGGATGTATTACAGAATATTTTCAATGTAATATTTTGCATTTATATTTTTAAAAAATTAATTAAATTAATATTATCAAAATTGACATTAATGTTATTTTAAAATAAATAATATATAACTAAATTAAAATATATTAATATAAATATATAATTTTACCAAAATATTGGGCTAAAGATTCAATTTTCATCCCTCACTCATTTATGGTTTTTATTACATTTTATAGTAATTATAATAACCCTTACTGAGTAAAAAGGTAAGTTGTCACAGTCAGAGTTAATAGGTTTAACTAAGGGTTAATGACAAATCATAAGAGAGATAATGTGACCTAATCTTATCTAAAAATTTTTATTATTGATTTAAAAACCCATATTAATATTATATAAAAAATAAATAATTATTGAGCCATTTATAATTGATAATGAATTTATATTATTAAATAGATTGTCTGTTTTCAAAAATAACCTTCACCTAAATTATAAAATGGAATCTACTCCCTTGCTTAGTCACTCCACATTGATCCTTCTTGGTCAGTGAAAACCTGAAGAAAAATAGCTCCCAAATTCCATACACTAATTTTGGAAGCCTAATTTTTTTTATAAAGAAAACAAAGGATTTGGGATAAACTAAAAGTAGTTACTCAAATAAGATACCACATTCTTAAACAGTCACATTAGATTTATTTCTTTCTCCACTCATTCATTTTTTAATATAACAAGATTCTATAATAAAATCAGTATCCTCAATATACTAATATTATATTATATTAATTTTTCGACCATAACATACACATACTTTCATTTAAGGGGCAATGAACATACCGTTCTTGTGTATACCAAAATTACACCTCACGAAACGATGTAGTTCATTTTTACATTATTACATATCATGGGTGGGAATTATGATGGAAAATCTATTTATATTGGAAATATGTGATACTTATAATGTATTTATTTTTCTTAAATTATTTTATAATATATAACTTTATACTTTCTATTTTTCTATAAATATGATAACATCATTTGTTGAAGTTTGTATTATCACCTCATCAATGCATAATGATATGTTAAAACACTATGTGGAACGTAATATGGATTGTATTAATTAAAAATAAGTAAAATAAAATAAATATATATGATATTGAAGACACAATAATCATTCTTGATATATAAGAAATATTTTTATTTATTACCATTTTCACACATGAAAAATTGACAACATCGTTTAGGAGTGCGTGGACAACGAAATCCCCAACGTGATGTTATTACTTTTACAATAGAATAATTATATAAATAATTATATAGTGTTCAATAAGTTTTTAATTATTATTAAATCATCATTATTGAATGAATTAATTTTACATGCCTTCTTTTCATAAAGATCATTCATATATAAAATTGTAAGTCATTCACACGTACGACCTCCCCCTCCCTGATTGAAACATTGGTTCATTTTTCAATACTATATTTAGTAATTGCGTTTATAAGTATAATTGATGAATAAATACAATATAATATTAATTATTAATATTAGGTATATTTTTATATAATGACTCATTTGACCATAGTTGAGAAACCAAATTCATTTTTTACATGTGAACCCATTTTTATAGAAACAAAATATTTAAAATAAATTGTTAATGTAGTTGTTTATATCATTGTTATAAGTAAAATAAAAATAATGATAATCATGAAATAGTTTCTGATGTAAGTAAATAATTATCACATGTCTGTTATTATATAATATAAATAAACATATGACAAGTCAAAATTAGGGTTAGGGATCATTTTTTCACATTTATTTTTATGGGATACATTCATTACGCACTACATATTTCTTTTGTGTGGAGTATATACCACCCATGAATATATGTTATTAGAATTATTCTTAAGATTAAGGTATTTTTTATCCATATAACTTTATTTCATTCATGGAAATATTATTCTACAGATTTAATGGTGATATGTATTTATTCACAAGCTCGTTTTTATTCAGGATGGATTGTGTATATGTCTCCATTAAATATTATTTCCCTACCATGATTCTGTTTTCTAAAAATATTTTAAATTTCTTTTCTATTCCAAATTTATTTCAAAATATCAAATTTTACAAATTTTTGGTTCTTTTAATAATTATTTACAAAGTAATCATCCAATAATTTTCTGTAGAACGGTACTTTATAAATTTTCTTGCAAAAGAAAGAGCATATATTTTTTCAATTTTACAGAATGAACCAAATTTCCCACCATCTTGAAAAATTAATATTTTAAATGTTTATTTAATAGATTACAAGATTATTTTAAAGATAATATATTATTTTATAAAGGAGTGTCCCTTAAAATATATTATTTCAATGTGTTAAGGGACTTCATCTCTATTTATATTCAATTGAGGCATAGTAGGTGTTATGCACAAATTCACTTTTATAAGGTTTACATTCTACCCTTTGACGTGTTATAGAATGAATATTCTTATTCTCATGATATTATAAATTTCATTTAATGTTATTAATTTGTGGGGATTATAATTCAATTGTTTCAAAGTGGTAAGAGATATATTTAAATGTTTAAAAATTATTTTTGTCTAGAAATTTTTAAAGATATTTAAATGATATTTCCATTCAGTAATATCATCAACCATTGTTGTTACTTATCCTCCACTGTATAATTGTTGATTAAAACATATTATTTATTCAATATGGAATTTTTAATCGATGTAATATTGTTTAATAAATAAATATATTATTCTATATATGAGGGACGCATTAGATTTGGTATTCGTTGGGTGGGGCAATCTGTAGCTCCTCAATGTATCAGTAGGTTTTGTGGGATAAACATCATCTAGTTTTGGCCAATGGATTACCCATTTACTTCATTATTGGAATGAATCCATAATAATAATAGATTCATGGAATTATACAACGAAATTATTATTATTGTATCATGATGCCTTGAAAGTATCATATTTTTTCAAAAAGCCGCGATGATATGTTTTAGATATATTTAATTTTTAAATCTATAATTTTGTATTCAATTATTTTTATTCAATGGGATGTTTCAATTAATTATAATATCCACAGTTATATTTTATTATAATATTATTAATAAAATTAAATTTATTTTAATTACATATAATTTTTATTTATTAATCCTTATCAAGTAATCTAAATGGAATGTGTTATATGTTATTTACCTTTCCTATTAGATTTATTCTAAATTGATTCATCGTTAATGTCACGTTAAAAATATTTATTGGGTATTTGAGATTTCACTTACTATGTTTCCTTTACTTATGTTGTAATGATGAATTATTTTAATAATATATCAAGGATGTTGTTAAATTAAATTTATTATGTATCATTTTTGTTATCCATTTCAAAATTTGAAATGGGTATCATGTATATAATAATACATTCCAAAACTAATAAACTAATTGGTCTTTTAGGATATTATTCTTTATAATAATGAAAATGTAATAAAACAATGGACCAAATCTGTGCTTCTAGGGTCAGAGCATTATAGTTTTCATCAAAGGAATTTTTTTAGAAATCATGGAAACAAAAATTTTAAAAAAATAGACTAGGGAACACAACCCCCGTAATGAATTTGATGATATGAATATAAGAGTATTATAATGTTCTGGACCATAATACATGGAATGGTTATAAAGTTAATCATATATAAAATCTTTTAAATAGAACATTGGATGTGGTTTCTGTGATTATTGTATTTCTACACGATGTGATGAAACCTGAGATAAGAAAAGTAGTAGAACATAGTCAATGTATATGAATAATATTGTAAATATATTAAGGTATAATGTATTTTATTTACTTATATAATTGGAATGTTAATGAATTTATGAAATATAATAAAAGGGTAGAAAAAAATCCATATCATCCGGATTTTTGTTTATATCAATAACCATAATTTCACATGAATGGTTTATGGTTTTTTGGTCACCAACATT
This sequence comes from Viscum album, assembly GCA_963277665.1. NCBI lineage: Eukaryota > Viridiplantae > Streptophyta > Magnoliopsida > Santalales > Viscaceae > Viscum > Viscum album. Next base: position 1,385,232,537 of record OY728126.1, on the reverse strand, counting down.
CTCATGAACATGTTCCGTATCAATCTCCACCAAAAGGTGATGGATAGACATCTCATATATGTCAATGTTTTTTCGAATGTTATCATATTAGAAAAATAAGTTTTTTTTATATTCTCATTTCCATTTCTATATTCTTAATAAGATGTGTTATTATCCGTACTAATAGTTTGGGGTTTTTAATAATTGATTATTTTAAAATATCAATCCAAAGACTACTAAGATCATGTTTAAATTGTGTGGATGCTATTTTAATTAAGGTGGAGAGAATGTAATAGCAAAAAAAATTACAATATTTTTAGTTTGAATGAATATAATTTTGTTTGTAGTTTTTTTATTTGAAACATCGTGTTAAGATTACACTACACACAACAATGATTTTCCATTATTTACACACAAGTTCATGTTTTACAAAACAAAATTATATTTTTAAAATATTATTATAAAATATATTAAGATATTACATAGCCATTAAGTTAATGGTTATGAATAGTATTTACCAAAAAATGATAATATATGGTTGAATTCATCAGTTAAAAATTAATTAGAAATACATATATAATAACCAATGGTTATAAAGGGATTGTTTTTATATAAGACCTATTTGATCATCACAAAGAAGTTTTATCCTAATATATTATATTAATTAAATTTAATGAGTGATGTCAATTAAACATATATATAACATATTTATTAAAATATTTTTGATATTAATAAAAGATAATTCATAATCATATGATAAGAACAAACTCAAAATTATAACTAATATCAATATTTTTATAAAGCACTTTTCCACCTTTTAATAGAGAAATAATTTTAAAAATATTTTTTTCAATTATATATATATTTTTTGAATAAATAAATGTATAATATTTATGATTAACAAAAATTATTATTATTTTGATCGTTTGGTATTTTTTTGAGATATTTCATTTTATGATGAATAGTGAATAAGAACACATTTTAGTTTAAAAATGAATTTTCATCTAACTTATTTATATAGTAATGTTTTTTATTAGTTTCATTTCAAAGTATAATTTAAAAAACATTATATCATTTAAACCAATCTATTTATAAAAATTATTTTTCCAGAAAATATAGATACAAAAATTTAGAAAGCTTTTAGATGTTTTTACTTTAAAAACCTACTCTGTCATCTCATCTGGATGATTAACATAAACCATGATTTTTACACTTATTTAAATAGAATTTTGATTTATTTTGATACATGTTGTTATTTAGTAATATATTTTTCGTCTAATATGATTAACTTATTTTTTTCTAAAAATATAAGTAAAATTAAAAAAAATTAATTATAATATTTATTGGTAAATCGAATATTGAAGGGTATAAATAATATTATAAGCACTATAAATATTCCGTAAAACTTGTAATAATTATATTGGATGAGTTCATGTCGACCAAAACCATCTATTCATTATTCTAGTGAGCTATTTTAGAAACACGGATGACTTTATGGTTTATATAGTATTCTGTTTGAAGGAAAGTATAACATAACATACTCATGTTTCTAAAAAGTATTTCATTGTTTATATACAGTTATTGAGATGATATATTTTAATATAAATATTAATTGGAAATATAATTCTTTTATCATTAACTAGAATAATTATCGTTAATATATTTAGAATAAGTGAATAAATAAAATGTTAGAAAAATGATGATGTCATAATTGTTTAATTAATGTTCATATCAAATAATTTATATTGAAAATATGGTAATAAATAAAATTTTATATAATTTATGTCATAAAAAAATAGAATCCCAATATTTTTTATGGATTTATTATTGGTTTTATTTCTAAATTTTATTGTGTATCAATATTCTTTTAAAATATAGGAATTGGATAGTGTCAAAATTAATATTTATGATATTTTGAGGGAACTGATATTTTATTGAAATCAAAAAAAATTATAAAATTATAACATTTTTCCAAATTATTGCGATAAAGTTGAGAATGTCTTCCATGACTCATTTATTATTTTTTTGAATATTTTAGTTCCAATATTAACCATTAAAAAGTAAAGAGCTAAGTGGTTATGTTAAGAGTTAATGGGTTTAACTAAGTGTAAATGAAATATGATAAGGGTAATAATGTGATCAAAACATGGATAAAAATTATTGGATGAGTTAATGTATACATATAATCATCTTATTATCTAAATAAATGACATTGTGTCCATTTTGAATAGAATGTTAATATAAATTAATTTAATAGTTTGAGGGTTTCTAAAAGTACCCCTCACCTCAATCATTATAGGGAATCTCATCAATTACATACTCAAAACACATTGAAACATCTAGATCGACCCAAAACTACATAGATAATCTCTATAATTCACTTTTTTCGCCATAGAAGGCTCATGTTTAGACAAAATTATACCATGGATGGTATTGGGTATAAACAAAAAGAAGTTACCCAAAAAAGAGGCCTCACATTCAATAATCACATATATTTTATTTCATTCCTTACTCTATAATTAATAGTTATTAAATTAATATAAAAAAACAAAGTATCATAAATATACTGAGATGTTATTATGTTATGGGTTTGAACTACACTTTGACAAACCATCATATAATGGGTAATTAACGTAGCATTCTTTTGTACGGTTAACTACCACATCAGAAAATAATGTTGTTCGTTTTTCGATTACCACCTCACATGTATGGTAATATGTAGTAATATCTATTTATATATGATTTATATATGATAAATATTATATATTTATTCTTCTTTAATTTTTTTATAACACGTACTATTATGGTTTGTATTTTTTCGAAATATGATAACATAGTTTGGGTATGTGTGGACTACCGCCTCCTCAAAGTGATGTAAAACATAACACACGACATGGAACATAATATGAATGGTCTCAGATAAAAATATGTGAACTAAGTGAAAAATATATTTTATTCATGAGATACTTACTTTTGTTGAAAATAATATATCATTTTATGTAGTACCCTTTTAACACAATAAATAGTGATAATTCCATTCATGGATGTGTGGACTACCACCTCCTCGATGTGATGTGATTACTTTTACATAAAAATAATTATTTATATAAGTAAATAATATTGAATAAAATTTTATTTATGATATAATTATCAATTTAGGAAATATATAATGTTAATAATCTTCCTTCCTTTTTGAAAATTTTAAATGGTAATATTACTCATGCGTACGTAAGACCAATAAAGTCCAAGATTGTAATGTTGGATAAATGTTGATAATCATATTTCGTGGTTTTAAAAGTATAATTTATATTAAAATATCATAATAATTTAATTATTAATATTCAATATATTTTTATATAATTCTCTCATTGATCATTATTGACCGACATAAGTATTTTTTTTATCAGGTGAACCATGTTTGGTCAAAACACACGATGCAAAATTAATTATTGAAGTAGTTTTTATCAACACTGTAATAAGTGAAATAAAAGTAATGATAAAAATGATAATTTTTTTTAAATAAAGAAAATAAAGAAAATATTTTTATTATTCTGTAATATTAGGATAGACATGACAAGTCAAACTCAATGTAAGGGATCTTTATCTCACTTTTATTTTTGGCGAACACATGACTTATACACTAATTCTTTCATTGTGTGGTATATATACTGCCAATTAATGTCTTTTATGATTATTATCATAACAATTATGTTATATTAGAATCTATATATTTTTATTAATTTCATGGGAAAAAAATTATGCTTATTGTAAGGTGATATGTATTTATTGTAAGAATCTATTGTTACTCGAGATTTTCTGTGTTTAGGGCTCTTTTTGGGAATATTTTTCCACCATGTTAGTGTTTACTAAAAATGATTTAATTTTTTCTATATTATACATTGTTTTTTTAATTTATTTTTTACCATATTTTTAATTTTTACCATATTCTATTACATGGAATCTTCGTGGTGTTCTCCAAAATAAGGTACTTTAGGAATTTTATTAACCAAGTAAAAGGAAGATTTATTTTCTTATATAACATGAAAAAATTTCCTCTCATCAAGAAACACTAATTTTTTGAAAATTCATTTAAATAGTTAAATGGTTATTTAAATGAAAATATTTTATTTCTAAATGTGAGTCCTTTTAAATAAATAATTACAATGTTTTAGGAGATTTTGAGTCAATTATAATTCTTTTGAGTCTTATTTATATTTATAGAACAATTCTATTATATATGGTGTATTTACTTCGCTATTACATGTTATATCTTGAATCTCATAATTATCATGATGTTTTATATTTCATTTAATGTTTTTCATTCTTCGAGATTATTAATGAAATTTTTCAAAGTGTTATTTGTCAATTTGTAATGTTTTATGATTATTTTCCTCAATAATTTTTAAATGGTCTCAAAATTGTCTATTCATTAATCAATATCAAAAAAATTGTTTTTTCTTATCCTACAATATGTAATTATTTATAAAAAATTAATATTTATTTAATATGGATATTTTATTATAATGAAACATTATTTATTATTTATATCAATTATTCTACATACGAGGAATCCATTGGATTTCATATATGAAAAAGTGGTCCACTTAGCCTCTCAATGAATCGATAGGTTTCATAGGACATACTAGATATAGTTTTTTCAAAGGAATACCCATTTATTATATTTTAACATGATTATTTGAGAGCATAAGATTCATTGCATGAGGTCTTGATAGTATTAGATTCATATAATGAATTCTTGCATGTATGTGATTATTTTCATGATTTTTCGATGATATATTTTGGATATCCATTGTTATTAATTCCATCATTATGTATTCAATTTTTTTTAATACATTATTAGTTATAATATAAATGGTTATGTTTCATTATAATATTAATGATTAAATTTTATGTTCTTCAGTTGTCTACCATGCTATATTTATTATTCAATATCAAGTAATTAAAATGGAATGAATAATCTATTATTTACCATTCCATGTAGATTTATTTTCATTGAATAATAATTTCTCCCACATTACATACCCTTACTATGAATTTTATCTTGCCTTAATTCTGTTTCCATTCCAGCATCATAATTAATAATTTTTACTGAATAATATTTCAAGGAGGATGCTCATTAAATTTTATTAAGTATAATGTTTTATTATCTATCTCCAAAAGAAAAATGTTTATCATTCATATAATATTGATTTCGAAAACATCTAAAATTATAAGTCCTTCAGGATTTAATTACTTATAATGAACCTACTCTAAAATTATATGGTTAGGGTGTTAGATCATCTTTGTCGAGATAATAAAAATTAAAAAACAAAATAATTATGAAAAAACCAACCTGATGTCCACATGACCCAATGCGTAATTATCTAAAAAACCCCAAAATGGTTTTAGCAGCAATGAAGTTATATATAAAAATAGAGAAATTGATAGGAATTATTTTTATATGATAATATATGATATAAAAACTGCACCATTTGTTTTACAATTAGATAAAAGATCTATTTAGATCTAGTCTGAAAATAAAACTAGAAAATATAGGTTTTTATATTGATGTTTATAAGAAAAAATCGGTTATTTTCAATTTATCATTCAAGAAATTATTTTTTATTCGATATAAATAATGAATTTCATGAATTTGGAATCCATTACAAGTAAAATAGAAGGTGTCACAAACAATTTTAATAATGAATATATTTTATATTTCATTTAATTTAAATAATTATGAATGTAATTATGAGATGATTTCATAATAACGTTGTTAGAAATAAAATATCAAGTATAATGATAATCAATAAGTGGAAAAATAATTAAATATTAAAACCAAGGAATCCATCATTAGAAATGATGTATAAAGGATCATGGGAATACATTGGAGCATCAGAAAAAAAAACTTATGCAATATTAAATATGATCCATAATATCAGTGAATATCATTTAATATAATTAGACTAATTCTAATAATACAATTACTAATGTAAAAAAAATAAAACTCTTAATTCATGGTGTTATCCATATTAAGATCTCCTAGTCATACCAAGATCCAACAGTAGAGTAAAAAATGTTTTCTGACAGCCCTCTTTCTCTAGTCAATTCCAATGATATGATCAAAATTGAGGTAGGTGAATTTAGATATTATAAAAAATAAAATATTGATATTATATACAATCATAATCTTGGATCCCCTTTAAAAACCCATGACATAGATTTTCCACTTAGGATATTCTAAATAATATAGTATGATTTCCATATTCTATGGGATTATTCAGTCTCATATATCACTCCAAATAATGGGAACATACAAAGTGAATTTGGTCATTATTAAAAAAACCTTTAATGTTCCAACTGAGCCACCATATCATTATTTAATATTTAACATCATAAAAGTAACATTAAAAAATTAATCTCTTATTGTGAAATCTAAACTATTTTTCCCACTTAAAAATATTCATTAAAATAGTATGAAATACTTTATAATTTAATAAATTATCTTAAAAATATGAATAAAATTTAAAATACATTTTTATGATTTTAATACAATTTAAAATTACACATAATCTATTAATCAAACAACTGTGGAATATGTGTGATTAAAAATGTTTCAGGAATGAATCCTATATTTTTTAATTTTCCTAACAAAAAAAGACTATGACTATATACAAAAACAATGAATGCTTTTAAAAAATTATTTAGTGGTTCTATAATATAATATCAATACATGGATACCCCTACCTCAAACTAATTTCAAAATTTCAAGGTCATTGAATAAAAGATTAATTTTTCCTAGAGAAAAAATTACATTCCATAAATAGATAAGTCATTTATATATTTTAAAAACATATCCCCATAGGTTTTAGTGTAACAAACCCAAGAAAGAGTGGGAGGAAAACAATATAGACGGGAAAACGAAATAAGGAATGAGAAATTACCTAGAAATGAATATTTAGATATTTAATGAAGTTTTGAGGAATCACTATGTGAGGCTGAAAAATCAAAGGTGATGGGACAGATAACTATGATAACCAAATAGTGGTTTTGGGGAGGAAATATTCTGTTCAAATAACATTGTGATAGAATGTCCAATTACACCATTTAATGACATAAATAATCCACACTCTTGGAAAACGTGGTTTACCGATCCATATGCCCACCATGTTCATGTTACTGGGTATCCTATGCACCTTTATAATTTCTAAACATGGATAGGGAAATTATACCCCAACCTTGGAAGAATATATCTTTAACAAAATGAAAATATGTATGGTTTATTTATTGTATCTAAAATCCACGTAACAACTATCAATCTTCCTTAAAATTCAAAAAAATTAATAAATTGATATTTTTTTGGCATGATACTTATGTAAATGATAAAAATTAAAAAAAATATGTAAAATACCAAGTAATGTGACGTTTTGTTTTTTATAATTATTCCATTTATAAAAATTCATGCTTCCATAAAATGACTGAGTTACAGTAGGACATAATAATATCGATAGGAAATAATGAAAAATGAAATAAAAAACCAAAAAAAAATGAACAAAAATATATCACTACACATCACTAAAACTATTATTATTTACATGTGTTCTTTCTATGTGTTTCTCTAATAATGAGAAAAAACAATATTTTTCAGTTCAGTTCTACATGTACTAAATCAACACTAAGACCCAAATATTATTATACTAATGAAACCACATTCAAAAATCTAAAAACTTACTTGAATTTTAGATCACATTCCGAATATATATATGAATGAAAAATAAATATTTGTTGATAATCCTGATGAGAACTGAGAGAGATACTCAGTATCTCCACTATAAGAAATCCAATTATATAGAATTTTAAAAAACTAGAATATTCTATATAATAATCATATTGACCATAAATGGATATTTGGAATGTCGTTTCACCGAAGGTATTTTTTCGGTGTCCCAAATGTTTTTACACTAACAAATATATCACCTGTAAGGGGACGACATATAGGGAATTAAGAAGTTATTTTATCTTGTTTAACATAGTTTTTATTTTTGTTTTAGCGAAGGCTACTGAATATAGAGTTGATTTTTATGATTGTTTTGGATGAAAAAAATTAATTGGTTTTATATTTCTTTTAACAAATTTCTAAATACAATAATAGTAAAATATGTGAAAATTGGTTTTGATGTAAATAAAGATAGGAAAGTGTTGGGGTTATGGATTAATGAAAATATTGATTATTAAATCCAATGTCCTATAAGGTTGTGTTGTTCATAATAACCCAACACTCTTGGTTCAATTTCAAATAATGTTTCCTTGTTCCAATTAACATTATAATTAGAGCTGAAGAAACTAACTTCGTGGTCCAATAGTTAGTGTTTAACAGATCATTATTTGAATTATTCGATATTGATTGGACAAATACTTCAAATGGTTATGAAATTATTCGTCAGTATTATTCTTTTGAGTCCCTGAATATTCTTCCCTTGGTCTGGAATAGAACTTCCAGTGATAAGATGAAGTGATTTAAGAAAAATTAGAAGATATTATTAGAACAAACACATTCATAAAAACATAATTCAAATTACAACTAATCATATCCCACAAACCCAGCACAATGGTTGTTTATTTACTCATGGAGGTAATAATAATCACATGACTCTTGATACCTGCTTTGATCATGCCTGGAACATCGAGGTGAAAATGATTCTTCGGTAGACAGAGGATTGACGATAGTACGACAGTAGAGCATATCTCCTTCAGAACATCAACCCTTTTATCCACACAATACTACCACTAACTCTTCTTGGTTCGGAGGCCAATGCATCCTTTTATAGGAAAATTGTGTACACATCAAGTTGACAAATTACACGCCGTGTACTTTTGTAAATGCGTTTTTTCCTAAGTTTTCTCCGTATGAAGGTGGCCTAACAGTCCGCCATTGACTTGGAACACAACACTGCCTTGTAGGTAAATGAACATGGAATGTAGCACCTCCATACATGGCGTGTAGTCTAAATTTTTCGTCACCAAATTCTTCTAGAAATGTATACACGACATGTATCAGTGGAACATGACATGTCCACTTCAGTCGTCCACATGTGCGTGTAGTCTCTTTTCATCCACCAACTACTTCTAGAATGGTATACACATCGTGCATAGATTGAACACATCGTGTACCAGATTCTGGTTACATGGGAATGTACTTGTCTAGGTCAACCTATGTCTGAGAATGAATGTACACGACGTGTATATAAGTACATTCCATGTAGTTGTAAATTTTTTCTTATTTCATCCCCATTTTTTGTATTTGGACATAATTCTCCTGGAAATGAACAAGATCACCAATATCAATGTATTTTTTCCCTAAACAGTAGGTAATTCATGAAAAAGTGTTCTTATTTTTCAATAGAGTATATAAAAATGTATATACAAATCAGGAGCATCAAATGCCCACATACTTAGTCATTTTATTTCCGTCAAGAAAATATCAATATATAATTAAAAGACTCTATATTTTAAAAGGAATAAATTCAGTTAATCATAAATTTAAATAATAAGTTACAGGTGAAATTTTCATAAATAATACAAAATAATTTCAACACAGGAGATATTCTAATCATGCCCCGTATATAATTCAATTAACTAATTTCATCATTTTTTAACACATGTTTCTACATTTCAAAAATAATCTAGCCACAAGATGATTAACCTCACCAATAACATACTCACACTCAAGATTCTTTTAATCAGTGTTATGATTAATCAAATATATATATAAACTATCTATAGTTTTGAAAGAAATCTTGTTCTCCACTTTAGAAAATTTGACTCAAAAAAATCATGAGGGATTTTCAATAAGGATCAGTTGTTTCTATGGTTAAAGGTTGGTAGATAAATATGTGAAAATAACTATGAGGATTGAAAGAGGATAAATTATTTAAATAAAATTGCATGATATTCAATGTTTTACACAATGTAAAAAACATCCTCAAAATGTTTTATCAAAAAATCTCATAACCACCATCTCCTTTTGTTGGGTAGGAGTTATAAACCAACAAGTGAGTATAAGGCCCCTTTGTTTGCACAATTTTTTTTCATACAACACAAAGGGAACCTTCTATAATTATCAAAAATATAGGTTTGGAACCCTTTTCAACCCAAATGGTCAAGAGGGTCTCTCTCATACTTATTCTCTTAACAATTCACAAATTTATACCATGTGTTTCTAATCCCTTCTTTTGAGATCAAATGAACAGTCATGAAAAATCATAAAATAATTATGGTAGGAAATAAAAATAGGCTTGTAATATGGCTTCCAATAAAGGTTATTCATGGTATATAAGGGCTTCACATAGATATGATATTGGGTAGGTCTCATGATAATGAGGTTTAAATAATTTAATGTCTCAGTAATTTTAATGTAATTAAAAAATTCTTCATTATTCAAAAAGAAAACTTGAAAATTCTAGTAGTTATGTATATTCTAAGAATCTCTCAAAAAATATGATATTAGAAAGAATATGACAAAGGGATTAGAATACCTCTCAGGAGTGGGAAAAATAAATAAAGATACAATCAGGTCATGAATTGAAAATAATTGATTAGTATGATCGATGTAATTATCTAAGGATTACAAGTTGCAATTTTCAAATTATATCAATAATCATTTTAAAACACTTATAAACAAAAATGAAGATTATTTTTTTTTAAAAAATTCCCACTTTTAGATTTAGTATTTAAATATATGATTAACAAAAAAAATGTCTTCAAATTTTTAAATATATCTTCTAGTAATGATGTCTCTTATAATCTGATAAGTTCAAAGACTAAAGAGGTTGAGAGACACCCCACCATACTTAATACTACACGTGGTTCACCAAGTGCCCTAATAGATGAACAAGTTTAGGTGGGGAAACAATAGTGGACCGGACCGAGGTAATGTAAGGAATGAAGTAAACCATGAATGAAAATTAAACAATTGAAAAGGAAAACTCCAATCACATCAAGGTGAAGAAAAAAGGAATGTGATGAAATAGTGCAGCACAAAACGTTCCAGAGTACCTGTGAGGGGGGAAGAAAGAGAACATTGCAAGCATACATAATGACATAGGCACAAGATATCACAAAAAATATATATTAAGATAAACATATGTCCAAAAACCAGTCAGAGGGTCGACTCAGAAAAGGCATCATCTAGTACATAACCATCCGGGAGAGAAGGCTCAGGTGCCCTAGAATCTAGAGTCTTGGAATTTGAACCCCAAAGAGAAACCGAAGAAGTAGGAGTCGTAGGTATGAGACTCGGAATGAGAATCTCGGCATCAATCCCTAGACTGGAAGCAGCGGTGGCAAGAGTAGCAGCTACAACTGGGCCCACAGTAGATTAAAGAACGGAATTTGTGGCCAACATAGGAAAGGGTGGGGGAGATGTAGTAGAAGGGCCTGGAAACAAGGCAAAGGCAGGTGGCGAGGGAAATGTAATACCAAGATGTTGAAGAATAAGCACCAACATCTACTCTAAACAGTCCAAGCAGATGTTGATATGAACCAAGTGCTCCTCCATAATATCGAGGCAGAGGGAACGAGCGAGATTGATCAAGGAATCAAGAGAAGGGGGGTGGTGGTGGTATAAAAGAATGAAGGCTAGAAGAAGCGGGGTCAGAAGAATGTGGCTGGTTGGGGAAGCTGGAGGGGGTAGGGAAGGAGAATGAGGGGAATCAGCGGGTGTAGGAGGGTCAGTAGGTGGGCGGGGTGGATCTTGGGCAAAGAGGTTGGCACCCCCTTAGTCCATACCAATCCCTTGTTAATAAGAACGAGATAGTCCATTAGCTTGGGGTAACCTAACATGTCATGGGGTAGAGAAGACTCAAAGAACCCAAGGTGGTGGGCAATGCGGGTGGCGTAAAACCCATCATTTAGGTTTCCCTGACGGCCGGTAAACATGGCCTGAAAATAAGAGGCAATATGGTATGGGAGTTCTGGGTAGTCCTACCCGATGAGAAAGGTATGAAGATCCATTTCATGTCTCGTCACGTCCCCCCATGCTAATGGAGGGGGAAAAGAATGGTGCTAATGCACTGGTTGGTAAAACGAAGGATGGGGTCAGTGATAAGGGTAATCTTATAAGAAGTATTGGTATAGTGGTGGTCGCGCCCCGCAATCTCCCGCCACATAGCAATGAGTTCCGAATGCTCAGGTTGGTTCATGGAGGATACATGTTGTGGGGTGACGGGATGAGGGTAGAAACCGCTCCCTCAGCCGAACTCGGTCATGGTAAGGGAAAAACTTCATCCACCTAGCCGGAACCGAACCACATGTACTGCATCACTAGGTGTCTCCTGGTACTCAGCTCCGTTGAACTCTAACACGGCGGAAAACTCCAAAAACAAATAACGAAAAATTGGAGTGATGACTTGGAATATCGAAAGTAAGGGAGTATGTTCGAGAAGATCCTCTAAATCTCCCATGATTCCCAGCTGCTGAGGGATGCTGCTATCTTGTTAGCGGCCGCTCAATGGAATTTGGCGATGAGAAAAATGTTGAACTCTTTCGTGTTCCATGTTAGTGACCTGGAAAACCATGTAAGGGTAAGAAAAACGTGCAGGTCCTGGCCCATGTGGAGGTGCAACAGCAGGAGCTGGCTCTGGGGGTGGATCTGCCGTTGTAGACGGAGGCCTGCTAGATGAAGTAGTCGATGTGGGGCCAGCAGCTACTAAAGGGGGCACAAGAAGTGCGGTAGCTGGTGGGGAAGAAACGATAGTGCATAGAGGCTCCAGACGGGGTGTTGGATAAGAAACTATTCTAGGCCCAGCCTCCATAGAGGATGTGGGTGGTTGAAGGATGGACAACGGAGAGAGCATGAATACCGGAGCATCTGGGTCTTGCTGCGTCAGAGGACGGAGTCATATCCGAAAATAAATGGGCCTATCTCTCTTAGTAGAGGATGCGGGGTGCTTCCCACAAGAAGGATATTGGTCTTCCATAACCTGTAAAAGAATGAAGAACCAAACAGAAGTAAAACAAAATAATCAAAAACAATGAAAATGTGAGAAAAATGAAAATTAAAAGTACATGATGAGTACATCCAGAGTACACAGTGTGTAGTGAAAGATGGGTATCATCCAATTTTCTTTGGATAAACACACTGAGGGAGCATGGGATAGGCTAGGAAAGTAAATGCCACAAGTACTGAACATACATGAATTGTTCATCCAAAGTGGATATGGTCATGTTTTAGTAAAGTCACAAAAACTATTTTATCAGTTCTAACAATATTGGACACAACGGGTACTGATCCGATCACGACATGTTCATGACTAGAGGAACATGGCCATTTAGGGGGGGCTAGACACGTACTGGCTGATGTAAATGGCATACATAGTGTGTGCCAAACATACACGCCGTGTACATTAACATGGTGTGTGGGGCCTTGTGAAAAGGATACTTGGTGACGATGGGTGAATGTACATGGTGTTTCTCCTTCATACACACTATATGGTTTTAAATTTCGAAGCATCCAGTATGAGGTCGTGTACAATAGTACATAATGTGTGTTTTTCATATTGTGCCCATGAACCATAGAAGCCGAATGGTCAGCTGATCTCAAAATTGCTATAAACGCTTCTAATAACTTGATATATAGGGTGTAGAAGGCTGTACCTGGACCGAGGATCGTAATGTAATAAAAATCAGAACTAAAAACGCCCTAAATCCTCAGATTTGGGAGTAGGGAGTTCATGTGTCTTACGAGGGAAAAAACTGGAAAGAGGGGGAGCTCCGCGCGACACGGGCTGAAGTTGGGTTGTCTGTGGCTTATATAGCCAAGGTACATGGTGTGTACATATAGACTACTTGCTATGTATCTCAATTTTTTTGTTATGTTCTTTTTATTAATAATATAGATAAATATAGGTATATAATTATCATCGTAAACTATATAATAATTAATATTAATAATTTAAATAGTAAAAGTTAATATATATATATGTATATACATAATTTTAAAATAAAACTATACACGTAATTTATCGGGAAATACACGACGTGTGTTCTAAAATTGTAAAAATATAAGTACAACCTGTAGTCTGGTGCTTGGGGCGAGGATCTAACATAAAATCGGTCGTTCCGAATAGAAGCCCTCAACCACTGGAGCAAAGGTTGTATTGCTAATCTAATTTATCATTTATATACAGATATTGTATATGACTTATACTATATGGGATAAAGAAAATTCATGGTGTGTGTTTTTTAATTATACAAGAAGGGGATGAAGTAGGGAGATTAGCCGAGGCCGAACCTAGGTATTTTGGATCTAGGGCCGATACATTTCTAATCTTCCAACTTCACCCACATGAATTACAGTAAATAATTTGTTTTATTTTGTAAGAAACAATATGACACAGATTACATATATCAAAAGACACGCCGTGTGGTTTTATTAAAAGGAAAAATTATGGAAATGGGGCCGTTGTAATGATTCGCACACGAGTCTTTTGGAATTGGGATACGATCTAGACCAACTGATCCATCCCCATCATGAATTTTCTTACAAGAATATATACATATATGTGAAAAATAAATATCACACACACTGTGTAAGAAAATATAATAATAAGGAATCTTGTGCCGAAGGTAGGCCAAGGGGATTCGAACCGGGGATGACTCGGATAAACTATTTTGACCTTACCATCGGCATCACCATCATCACTATTTATAGCTTTTTTAATATATATATTTATAATATCATGAAAATTGAAAAAGTATAAGTACATTTCATGTATATAGGTGGTACACGGTGTGTATCCACTAGGTTTCCTCCCAAGAAGTGCATTTTTTTAACTTTGGCTCGACCTACATACCTCATTTACCTAAGCTCTATGGTGGTTAATGGTCTCAATAATAGCCTCCCTAGCCTTCTAAGAATTGTAGTTCAACTTGCTCTTCTTCAAGAGGAATGTCTGGAATGATAAATTTATCATAAATAAAAGAACATACCGGATCATCCACTAAGCAATCTTCTATGATAGATATCGCATAACATCCCTCATGATCGGGTGATGATGCATTCATGATAGCTTTTAAGACATTGTAAGAGATTCTATCGTCTGCAATTCAGAAAGGGATCTCCCACTGCTGCACGTCGATGAGTGCCCTTAAAATTTACAAGAAAGGACTTCCCAAAATGATAGGTGCCTCTTGTTCATCCTCCATGTGAAAGATGATGAAATCTTCAGGAAGGATCAGTCTACCTACATTGAAGAGCATTTCCTCCAGTAGTCCCTTTAGATGTTTTATGGATCAATCAGGAAGTTGAAGGGCTACTCATGTAGGCTTCAAATCCTTGAGCCGTAGCTTCTTAAAAACTCTTCGGGGAATGAGGTTTACGCTGGCCCCTAAGTTACAGAGGGCCTTCCCAAACACTCATGGTCCAATAGTATTGGGAATAGTGAAACTAATTGGATCCTAGAGTATGGGAAGAATTGAGTGTTTGAAAACTCTAGAACACTCTATGGTTAGAGAAATGGACACCAGATTCTCCATATTTCTTTTTTTTGGAGAGTATTTCCTTAATGAATTTTGCAGAAGTGGGCATCTTCATCATTTCCTATCAAAATGGAATATTTATGTGCATCTTCTTGAACACGTCCAAGAATTTTCTGAACTGGTGAAACATCTTTCTTTGCTTCAATCTCTCTGGGAATGTAAGGCAGGCTCAAAGGGTTTGACAACCTCCATCCCTTTATTTTGTGTAGCCTCATTCCATGGGATTTGAAATAAATAGAGGTATATATCAGTACATTTATTATCAATGGGGGTGTGGATGCGCCTGGCTATGCCAGTTGGTTTTGTTGGATATCTTTTCTACTCTGGAGCATGACAAAATGGTCCCCCACCCTTGGTTGATTCTCTGGTTTACCCGGTAAAGTACATAGTTTACTTCTATAGAGTTCGTGTTCCAATTGGCCAATCTGGTTCCCTAGGACTCTTATTAAAGCCTCTTGATTTTGGAACCTGGTCTTAGTAGTAGATATAAATTTGGTCAGGAGATCCTCTAACCTTGTGGTGTTCTTTTACTAAGGTGGTTGTTGAGCTGGTGGCGGTGATGGCTATCGTGGCTGTTGTGGGCGAGGGTTTTGATACCCTTCCTACTACTAAGGGCTCTTTTGGGGTTGTTTCTATATTTTTTATTGGTTCTAATAAAGAGGCTGTTTGTAGCTGGGTGGTCACTAGATTGATGGATTCTGTTGTTGTTGGCCCCACCATGTATTTTTTTGATCAAACCTTGCTGAATTCGGATACTACTGGTACTATTTGGTCCCTCGATTAGGTGCAACATAACTCACCTTGCTTGTCGATTGGCCTCTAGTAGAAGCTTGTAATTCTCCCATGATGTGGTTATCTCCACATTAACTACACGTCGGATGGTTTGACGCATGTACATGGGATGTTCCCTTTATATTGAGCGTGTCGATCTTCTTGGACAGAACATTCAACTAGGAAAATAGCATGGTAGTGTTATCAATGTTATACATACCTCATTTTTGTGTGCCCCACTCGGAATTCCACTGGAAGCTGTTGGCAGACATGTCCACCAGTAGTTCGAAGAGTTCATCGGGGTACTACCTCATTATCATACATCTAGAAATAGAATCCACTATGGACTTGGTATTATTTGTTAACCCTCCATAGATTTTTTGGACCGGCATCCAAAGTGGAAGTCCTTGGTATGGGCATTTTCGCAACATCTCCATGAAGTACTACCATTATTCTTACAATGACTCTGAGTCTTGCTCTTGGAAGTTGTGGATTTTGTTCAGTAGTGTCACCATCTTCTAGGGTAGGATGTATTTGGACAGGAACACCAGGGCTAGCTCCTCCCAAGTGAGGATGGATCATTGCGGAAATCCTTTTATCTAGTCTTTCACCTTATCCCTTAGAGAGAAGGGGAAGAGATGTAGATAGATGGAATCTATAGACACTCCGTGGTTTCAGAATGTGTCGCTATCCTCCAGAAATTTGGAGAGATGGGCGTTGGGATCCTCGCTAGGCAGGTCGCAGAATTGTATAGTGTTCTAGATCAGCTGCATGATAGCAAGCTTGATCTCAAAGTGTTGGGCCTGCAACAATAGATGAATGATGCCCGTATCAGCTTCGTGGATTGATGGCATGTCGTAATCTATGAGATTACTGCATGAAGGTGGCTACTGAGGATGGAGAAATAACATAAATTGTTGTTCCTGAGGAGCATTGAATAGACCCTATCCTTGGTGGAAATACAACATCTTCTCTAGTTGGAATTGTTGGAGCTACTAAGGGTTCCAGTTTTCATCTGGTCTTAACTGTTTTCCACCTCCTTGGACATCATCTAGACTTTTGACATCGTTATGCGCCATTGGATTGGTTTGGTTGTGTTCGACCATGACTTTTCTCTGGCACCTCAAAAACATCTGTTCTATCACCGAATGTGATGGGAAAAACCATGATGACTCAGTGTTCTTGGAACATGTGAGGTAGCTTCTCATACACATAAAGGCCTACACAAAACAAAAAAAAACACCAATCATAAATGAGGAAAGAGAATGATAAAAAGAAATGAAAATAGAAAAGAAATTTTTGTGAATTTATGATTTCTATTTTAACTAAAATTGGATACAAACATAATTAAAACAATAATAAAATGAACTTTTCATTAGTTCCCTAGGAACGATGCCAAAATTTTGGATGTCATTTCATGAAAACTATGTTTTCGGTGTCCTAAATTATTTTTACCATAACATTTATATAAACACTATTATTAAACAAATATTAAAGACTATTATTCAACTAATAAAAAATGTTGGATTTTTATTAGAAAATACTTTCCCTTTCTTAAATTATCATTACCACTAAATCCATTATATAATATTAATTGATTACCCAAAATATGTTGTTGGTAGTTTAATTAAATTTGAACATTGTTATTTATGTATATGTGTATTTTTTTAATTTATTTATAAGTTTATCCCGACATAAAATATAATTTTACATAATCACACCATAAATAATTAATATTGTACTAATAAAATATTAACAAGAGATTCAAAATTGTAATCTTCTTCTAATTATATAAACTAAAAAAAATTATATACATCATATTTATTATTTCCATAAGAAATATTTTGAGATAATTTTTCATTTTAAAAAAATACACTACTTTTGGATAATTTATAATAATATATTTTAAATCAGTTTCTATACTACAATTATAAAAATCCCTTTATTAAGTGTGTTAATATTCATTATATATTTAATTTTATCAATTTATAAGTTACTAAATTATTTAATCTATTCATCACCATCAATTATAATATTTTCATTATTATTAAAAGGGTTATTAATGTTTTCAGACAAAAAAATTAAAATCATGTACAAATTCATTCCAAATGATTTTTTCATTCCCCATCACATTGTGATTATTAATTTTATTAAAAAATGTTTCTCCCTCAATGTGATGTGATGAAATTTATATTTCCCCTTGTGAATCATTTTTCCTCATGATAACTATCAAATTTTTTATTTTTCTTCATTAATTATAATTTATTTTGGTCATAATTGTATTACTCATGAAATTCTAAAAACATATAATTAAATTTTTCTAATGTACAACTAATTAAAACACATAGAAAGAATAATTATGATATTAATTATTTTTGTATTGAAAAATAATTTCTTGATCATTGATTTCAAATAAATGATTCGAATTTCATCATATTCACTAATAAATATTTTTGTGAGATTTATTTTCAACATTAATATTTAATCTTTTGGGATCCAAAAATTAAATATAATTATCTTATATTTATTTTTTCATCAACATTATATATCATCTTATTTACTATATGTTAGATACATTTTAATATTTAATAACCTATGAGTCATTGAAATATTGAACATCAAGAGTGTATATCATAGTGTCAATTAAATCTAGTTGAATATACGACGATTTAAGCACAACAGATTAATCTATATTATTTTATTTATATCCATGTAATGTGATACCAATTATATACACCTATGTAAAATATTATTTCATATATTTGTACCTTCTCAATTGAAATATCATTATATTGATAATAATGTAATTAAAATCCGTGTTATTTTACTATATTTTATACTCCTTAAATAACATGGACATTATATCGTATTTAACTATTTCTTCTAGAACCAAAATCCATTATTAATTATTTCTCATATAGAGAAGATATCCATGAATTTTCTACTATGACACTCACTAGAAAACACTTATAACAAATAAAATCATAATATCCACTTTCGTTAGTTGTATTCATGGGTGTTCCCTTTTCAATAATTTGTGTTTTCGAGGTGTTCTATAAGTACAGATTGTATTTATGGTGGATTTTGAATAAAAAATCATATATTTTTTAATTTTTAAGATACCATGTCATAGAAGAGTTCACATGTTTTTTGTAATATATTATAATTATTCTTTCGAACTCCATCATGTATTGAAATTTATATTTTTTTGGGGATTTTTTAGAATATAATTGCTTTATTTCAACAATATAACACTGTTTATACAATTTCAATAAAACAATTATGGTTTAAAAATAATAGATATTTTGTTCAAGGTATACATTCTTGTTTTAGGGTTTATTTGGTTATCAAAATGATAGAAATCATATGTGATCCCTTTTTAATTATAGGAAGCCTTATTGGTTATTGATTAATCTTCCATGGTATATCCTAGTATCAAATTATTTTTAAGGGAAATTTTTTTTAATTATCCAAATATTGTTATTAGTCCAATAATAATTTTATAAAGTAAAATAACAAATATATTTTTATATTTTTATATTTTCATATACAGTCTATTTTTTCATTTGATTACTGATTAAAACATACAACGATATGATTAAGGGAACCATGAAACAATTTTTGTAACTAAAATGTTATATATTAATATTTTTTCCTATATATTTTTATTTAGTTCATACATTATATAGAAATAGATGGGTAGTATAGATGAATTTCTCGATGTTTATGGGTGTATTTGTGGTTCCCCAAGTCCCTCTTCACATGAGTATGAGTTCATGGTATCTATATTACGTAGCATATTAATTTTATTCAATTATGTTTTTTTATTAAAGATATTATTGTATGTAGTGTATATGTTTGTATGAAGTGAGATTTATATGATGTTAATAAAATATTATTTTTTATAATCCCTATTTGAATAGGAAATTTTGATAATCAATAATCATCGCTTCATAGATTCATTATGAGTTGATTGTTTTATGGAAATTGATTTAGAATATATTCATTATTATTAATTATTATTTTGGGAGATTGGTTTTATATGGAATCATTGGTTATTTAGTAATAATTAATTTATTTATATTAATCACAAATAACCTTCTTAGGATAATGAAATCAATTTGGTATATGTAAAATTTTTATGTTATCTCTCACCAATTATGATAGTTTGGATATAATTTTTTTTTTAATATGGGACACTGTTATTATAGACTATATTATTTAACCAATTATTTAATATATGATAAAAATATATATTAATCAAAAAATGTATGTTTGAATAATTTTAAATAATATGTGTTTAAATTAATATTTAAAAAATGACATTACATATATGGAAATCAATTGTAATAGAAAATAATATAATTGTATTTTATTTTATTGGAAGGAATAAAAGGATAAAATTATTATTTTCACATGTGATATATTAAATTGATGATATTTTCTATATGTTTACTTTTATTAAATGATAAGTTGGACTGTTATTGATATTTATGATTTAATTACAAGGATATGGATTTAAAAATGAAAAAAACAATTATTAATAATAGAATGGGAATTTTATTTTTTATATTTTTAATAGTAAATTTATTTCAACAATGTGATGATAATTATATAATTTTATTAGTAATGAAATTTTATATTGGATGGAAAAAGGTATTGTGTTTTTTCAATTACAAAATTTTTATTTAATTTTTTGGTTGTGGCAATGGAATTTTAAATATTTGATGAAATATATTCCTTAAGGTTGATTGTTTTTAATTTTTTATTGATGTTAATTTTCTGTGGATATTGGTAAATGATATTTTAGTGTGGTAGTGTATAAATGGGTGAAGGAATATTGTTAACAAAATATGATATGATTTTGAAATTATAGGGGTATTGTATAATATTATATATCATTGAATTTTTTAATATTTATTACACAAAACACTCCATTTTTGTATCATTACTCCCATTGATAGAAAAATTTTTGTAGTGGATAATTGTTCAATATATATAATGTGTATAGTTTCCCAAGCCCTTTTCACAGAATATGATATTATTTTAAAATTAAAATCCATTAATACACAACAAGGATTGAAAATTATTAGTGTATTGAATGAATAAGATTGTAATCAATAATAAAAAATCAATTATGAAATTTTTCTTTTATACTCAACAAAAAGATCACAAAATAAAATTTAGCTCTTAAAAAACATGTTATATCATTGGGATTGCATAATGACAGTGGTGATCATAAAATACTAGAAAAGAAATAATCATGAAAATTTATAATATACTATGACTCCATAGTATAACATGATATAATATAAGAGAAGGTGGCCATATATTCTAGTGGATGAATAACATAATGATCGTAGGTATAATAAGACCATTTAAATATGGGAAATTGGAAGAAACATAAAATAAAAAATAAAACATATGCCACTTATAACCTCAAAGAAAATACTAGATAATACATAGAGTTCCAACATGGATTATATTAACTCTCTAATCTCATGCATGACATATCATAAGGATAAAACAATAACTAATAAATTAGTGGTCAATATAATTCTAGGCCCACCCATCATATTCAATTCAGGGACATGCATATTTTTCCCACATAAGGATACTAATCATAAGTCATAAACATAAGAACTACCCATGGAATGAGATAGGTTATAGAATAATTTCTAAAAACATAATCAAAATATATTCCATAAATAACATATTTGATAGATGGTAATAAACAATGAATTACACCATGAAAGAAATAAGTAATAACATAGTCATAAATCTGAGTGAAATATATATTGAATTTATAATCATTCCATACATTTTACAATATATAATGTTATTTGGGAAAATAATGTTCATAAATCGAATAAAATGGTGGGTTATAAATATCAAATAACTCGACACAAATTCATCACATCATTTATTTATTCACCTAAATAAACAACTTAAGATAAATAGATACTCTCAATATAACATTTTCCCTATTTTTATTACTTTAATTTTAAATTTTATGAAGTCGTATTAATATACTCAACGAAATAATTTTAGATTGGATATTTTAATGATATCCAAAGTATATGTCAAAAATAAATCTTGTAAGTTGACTAATGTAAATGAGAATATTGATTAATATTATTCATAATTAAATCCATGAATTAATTTTCATATTTATATTTAAATTAATATTTTTACACAAATAACGAAATATGGTAATGAAATATGAACGACATTACAATCATAGAGATGATACAACGTACATGTGCTAGATTTGATTTCCCAATTTTTTTGATGATAATCATGGGAATTATATATGGGTTTCTTAACCTTAGATGATGGTAATTTTATCATTAATATGATATTAATAAATTTAATAACTTTATACAACCATCTATCTGATGTGGTAAAAAAAATTTCTACATCACACCATGAGTCGGTACTCCACTATACACATGAACATCATTATCATTTATTTAATAGATGATAAGGTAATAAATAATGTTATAGAATTACATTATAGTGCTATTAATATTTAAGAAATATAATAAATATAAATTAAATTAATATTTAATACCATTCATTTAAATCATTATTTAAAAAATTATCACGTCACTTTGCAAGGAAGTAGTATACCTAAAACACGAACAAGATTGTAATATTCTTTATAAAATTGAAATAAATAAGGTATAAATGATATTATGATATAATAAGTATAATTATATCATAAATATCATATATAAATATTACATACCTCATTATATTATATTATGTGAAGTGATTAAGGAAAATGAATTATGTTAGTTCATGGGGTTGTAGTCCTCTTTACACACTGTCAATAGTTTCATTTCCCATTTGAGGGAGGTGGAGATTGTTTCAGGAACTAAAAATATAATTAAAAAATATATTTAATTTTTTTTACTTTGACTGTATTATATCATTATGGATTAAAATGATTTATATGATGTAGAAGGAAAAATTAAAATGCATAGTCAACGATTTTCCCTCTTCTATAAAGGACTTATTTTTGATAAAACCAAAAACCATTTGATGATGAGAATATGAAAAAATAATAATTTTATATTTAGGGTGATTAATTAATAATTTTACTTTATTAGGTAGATTTTTAGCCTAGAGGTTTTTATGGGTGTATAATATATTATATTAGTTGCCTTTTATAATTTGGGGAGAGGACACAACTTGAATGTTCAAAAAATATATTATTCTACACACATTTTTATCATTCTTGAAGGAACCCAAATTTATAGTTATAAAATATTAGAATAGATAAGGTCTATATATTACAAAAAAATTGAATTAAACATGTTATGGGTCATTTTTAAAAAATATGCATTCATATTAACCCCCGATAAACCCATTTAAACCATAGACTCAGTAATTTAATTAATGTTTCCCTGTTCATTATGGTAAAAAATTATGTTGAAAATATAATAAAATATAAAATAAAATTTCATGAATAGTATAATATATTTTCAGAAATTCAAATAATATAAGTGGTAGAATTTAATTTATAAATAAATCCATATACGTGTTTGAAAATTTGGTTTTCAAAATATTTTTTAAAATCTATAAGTACAATTATATAAAAATTAAAAATTAACTCGATTCAAATGAATATAATATTTAAATAGTAATAATAATTAAATAATTATACTCTAAAACCAATTTAAAATATTATTTATGATTTTAAATAAATTAAATGAAACCGTAGTTTTATATAATTATCATAATTTTTCACAACTAATAAAAAAGTAAATATTCAATGAAAATTATGACATAGTCACAAAAAGATATTTTTAATTTATATTTATACATTCATGTATAATTTTATGTATGATTTTATAAAAATTTGTACAGATTATTTTCATAATATTTTTATAATGCAGAACTAATTCATGTATCAGAAAAATACATTATTTAATGAATCATTTTTTACATTTCATGTAGTTCATAATTTATTTATAATCAATAGATAAACATTAAATTTATTTTATAATTTTGTAAACTATAATGTTAAAAAAAAATATTGTCTTTTTAAAGAAATAAATTTAACATAATGGTTATAATGGTAACATTTAAATAATAATATTTAAAGAGATTATCACGTTCAATTTAAACCTGATGTTACATTCATCAGATGCTATCATATAGATTGAATTTATATAAAATAAATTAATCATAAATCCTCATGGTTCTATATTATCTTTTTAATTGAGTTATGGGTTATATATATTCCATTTAAAAACATTGGGATGTCACATTCTACACCATTAAATATTTTACATCCCCGTTATTTAAAAAATTGAATAATAGTCAAGGGTTTGGTATTAAAAACAATAAATTGAAGAAAAATAAAACAAAATAATGGTTAATGGAATTTAAATATAAAAAGTGGAAACAAAAATAGGATGGTCATCTTGAATATCACATTATGAGGGTTTTGAGTTTACGAACATTGTTTAGAAGTGAAAATATTGAAATAAAGGAAAAAAAGAATAAATAATTATACGGAGAAGTAGTGCTCAATGACCCCATGAAAATGAATTTTCATTATAATTATATAAAAATCAAAAATATTGGATGAATTAAAAGACCATTTATTAATTTTATATAATGGTTTGGTGGTATGATTTTCTTAATATCCATTTACTAGATTTTGGTACTTATTTTACGATCAAGGTAGATAACACTAGAGTACATACATACATGATATATTATTATTTAATAAACCCAATTTAATCATTTCAATGTTCATTAATCATTTTACACATTAAATTCTACTATATAGAAATGAATTTCCTTTACAAATTTAATTTAATTCATTAATCTATAAAAATATGGTTTAATGGTTTATGATGTCAATAAAAGTGTATCATCAATTCCACCTATCACTATTAATACATAAATTGTTCACAATAGGTAATATTATAACATAATGTAACTTAAAAATATTTATCTAAAAAATTATACAATGAAACCAATGGTTTTTCTTAAACCATAGCCTAAAAAATAACTCTCTAGTGAAAATAACTAAAATAAACTCGGCATATAATATGGATGTACCTTGAAATATTATCTTAATCCCTTATGAAAATATTCAAAATCATTTTATAATTATCAAAAAATAATACCTTTGGTTATACAAAAAATTTATATATACTTAAATCAAATAAAGAAACTCCTGATAAATCACTTTAACCCCAAAAATGGAATAACATTAACCCATAACAATTTTTCCCAAATTCAATTTAAAATTTAACCCTGGAAATATTTATGTGAAAAAAATTTATACATACCAATATATAATGTCGGAAAATTGTAGGTGATACACCGTTATCACCCTTCCGTTTTGTGTTCAAGTCCCACAGCCATGTCTAATGTGGTGGGTCATTAAATGGTTCTTAAGTTGTCATTTTCTCTAAAACAAAATAAAACATATGTGATTGTAATATTTATTATTTTTCATGATCCTATAACATTCTTTAGAATATGATGTTTATAATAAAAATATAATTATTCACAAAATATAATTTTTTAGCCACTTTGTTTTTAAATTCATCTCATTATTGTACAAAAAAACTTATTACCTCTAAATTAATAATATATACAAGAATATCATTTATTAAATTAATATTGTTTACATAAAGAACCAATTATAATGAAATTTACAATTAATTTTGTTTGTAAAATTCATCATATTATTTGAAATAATTAATGAATACATCTATAGAACAATAAAAATATATATATTTCAAGATTTAGATAAATCTTGAATTATAGTACAAAATCATTGCAAT
Source organism: Viscum album (assembly GCA_963277665.1). Taxonomy (NCBI): domain Eukaryota; kingdom Viridiplantae; phylum Streptophyta; class Magnoliopsida; order Santalales; family Viscaceae; genus Viscum; species Viscum album. The sequence continues at coordinate 1,385,206,435 of OY728126.1, read as the reverse complement.
CATTCCACCTCATTAATAAAAACATTAAATAGACATAATCACCTTATTTTTATATAACTCTATACATTCAGATATCATTTCAATTATCTTCATTATCGATTGAAAAATATTACTCATAAATGCATTTTAATCCCCTTCCATTGTTTTTCACGTTGGATATCTATTTTCATAATGTCCAATCGTTCAAAATTTAAGGCATTCAATAAAAAGTTATTTCACGGGGAGATGACTAATTTATGAAATTTCATTAATGGGTTTTTCATTTTTCATCGTAAATTAAATCCATTGTTTCCTTCCTTCACACTCTCAAAACAACCTCATGTTCAATTAATAAATTCACTTTGATGATTCTTTTCACATTATAGACATATATGAATCTAAATATTCTTTCCTTAATAGTCTCCACCAATAGAGACCTCATCAAAATATATCCTTCTCTTATAAAATGAGTCTTAGATATCTTAAGGAACATTTTATTAATCATATTTCATGATAATTTATTAAGGATAATTAAAATATCATTCACTCCATTCGTAATACAAATTGGATTCTCATCAACACAATTTCTATCAAATTCTATATTAACCTGGTTCCTTTTGGTTCAAGAAATTGAATAAAACACAATTAAATGTTTCATAAAAAAATTTGTAATGGGAAACCAGATAATAATGAAATAATATTTATTTGATGCATATATAATGATCATTGTATTTTTAAACAAGGTCATTCATGATCATCATATTTTAAAATTATTTAAGATTTTTCATATAGTGTTTTTGAATGTTTAAAGCTTATCCTCACGGAGTGTGAAACTGTGTGTATAGTAATAAACATTTTCTTACAATTTGTTTTTCTCCAATCAAGCCTAACATGCATTTTTCAGAGTTAGTACCCCTGGGTGAATCTTCTCCAGAACAGTGTCCACCTCTATTGTAAAATGTGAATGAAATTTCTTGGATTCCACTCACTCTATAAGTCTCCATAAATATATAGTATTTGGATATACATTGTCATATCCATATAAATATATATAAAAAATCATTGGGTTCTTACAAAATTTTTCTCTTTTTACATCTAATTTTTATATGAAACTTTTCTCTAATTCCAACTATGGAATTCAAAGCCTTCTATAGATTATATGAAATTATTTTTACAATAAAAATAATTTAAAAACCAGAAAGATAATAAAACTGTTTTATTTTTATGAATTTGAACATAATATATAAAAGAAATCATAAATAGTTAATCGATATTTAATTCTCAATGTTGAGCTCAAAAAACCCATTTGTTATTCTAATACAATATTGGAGGCCTAGGAAATAAAGAAATAGAGGGCATATCAAAATATTAATTTATGAATAAACATGACAAGGAAGCATACCATTGGAGTTAGTTGTATATCATAATATCAGAAAATATAACGTAACTGTTTAATCAAGTATAAGTAAAACATAATGTGAATAGTTTAAAATGTTTTCAAAAAAATTTGAAATTGGGAGAAACATAAAACATGAGATAAACATAAGACAGTAAAAGCTTCCAGGGTAACAACGCATGGTTGATAGAGTCCCATAATAAATTATTCTTACTATACAATCTCATAAACAATTTCAAATGAGATTTAATCATTACCCAATAATTTAGAGTGATATATAATTATAGGCCATCCCTTTACATTTCTTTCAATTAAATTAATATGTGTTCCACGTTAGGATATTGACTATAACTCATAATTAAATGAATTACCCATAGAAATAAATAGATTGAATAATCATGTATCATAACATAATGAAAATAAATTCCATCGAGATATAATTTGAGTGATACTGATCAGTCATTTATTAATATATCACAAGTAAGGATATTAATATTTTTATACCTATGAGAGACATATTTTCATAATTTATATGAATTCTATAACATTAATTTAAGATAAAGTGAGCGAGATAGAAAATGGTCACAACCCAATGATAGGGGTGGGTTAGAATGATCCCTTAAGACAAGTTTTTAATGATCAGTCTATTTATCCTAGGAAAATAAATATAAGTAATTTTTTTACTTGGTAATAATTTTTTTCCATTTTTACAATTCCATTAATTTTAATTGTTACCATGTAATATAGATTTATTGAACAAATTAATTTTATGTTGGTTGATTTAAGTATAAAAAATTATTAGGCCCAAAATCAATTTTTTATGTTGACTATGGTCAAATATATTACTAATTAAAAAAATAATGAAAGAAATAATTGAAAAAAATATTCATTTTTATACATAAATTTTTATTTCTAAATATACCATAAAAATGGTTAGGAAAAATTATCTATTTTACAATTATGGATATGGTAGGCCAAACATATGATGTACACATGAATATACATATCATTTATTAAATGCAATGTAATCAAAGAGATTATAATATTTAATTCATGTCCAGAATGAATAATATTTAATTAATATAAAAAATAAATATGAAATTGATGCTTACTAACTTCCCTATAAATTGTATGTGAAAAATGAATCACATCACATCTTCAGACAATATCCCACCGTACACACGTTAAACATTATCATATTCTCAATGGAATGAAAATGTAAAGGGTATATATATGATAATATAACAACATAATTATATTTATATTAAAAATTTAATATATCAATTTTCGAAACTTTATTATATACTTATGTGATAAAAAAATAATACAAATCATGTAACATCATTTCACGAGTCGGCAGTCCACTATAGACACAACCAGCAAATTATTTTCACTTTTCATGGAAGGGGAGATTGTTATAGATGATGAAATTAACGTATAAATATTATTTTATAATGAATATATTAGTTATATTATATCTTCATATAAATAAATATTTGATGGGGTGGAGGATGAATGAAATTAAAACGCTCGATTATGAATGTTACCACCTCTTTGAACAAAATATTTTGGTTTCCAAAAATAGTATTTATGTGGTGTCTAAATTAAAAAAACACAAGATTATAGGCCTCATTTGTTGAATTAATTGAATAATTGGGGTTTTTTTGTTTTATAAAATTGTTTTTTAATGTGAGTAGGGGGGTGTGTCCTTTTATAAGTTGGCGGAGAAGACACACTAGGAATTTTATAAAATAATGAATTATATTAATGTTTTTCTACTGAAAAATGATTTCAAATGTAACATTTTAATTCCTTATAAGATATATCATAATTATATTACAACATAGTTTCAAAAATAGTTGTTTTTGGTAATTTTATCCATTGTTTTTCATGTTTTACCCCATGTGAAACACATGTTTATCTTAACCACGAAAAATCATTATTAATTATTTCATTATTAAATATTATAATAAAATAAATTTATTAAATTATATAATATAAATTATGAATATAAAAAATAGAAAATAATATTCTATAAATAAACTTCAACTATGTGGATGAATTTTATTCAAAATATAAAGGAGAAACATATAAAAAAAAATTAGTTTTCCAATCAAAAACTTTCAAAAGGTTATAATGATTTTATATCAAAATTTAATAAAAAATTTATTCCCATGAGTAAATTTACATATATTTTAATATAATTTAACTAGTATTAACTTAAATAAAATTTATATTATAATCATTGTCTTTAATTAATTTAAATGAAAAGGATGATATAAATAAAATTCAATACATTTCAATATTATTCAAAAAATAAATATCCTCAAAAACATTTATAATTTCTACATGAAGATAATTGTTATATGTATAATTATAAAATGTTTTTATTATTTTCAATTTAATATATTGAACTTGGAATAATTTAATATTTATTTATCTTATTACAAAATAATTAATGTTCCTTTAAGAATGATATTGTTTTTAAATAATATTATATATCTCTTTCAAATTTTTCTTACTTTATTTCAAATCAACTGATAACTATTGAAATGATATTATACATTTTTAAAACATTTATTTTTTAATTTATTTATTTCTATTTATTTATAAAAATTTAATAGTTTGGTTTAATTTTCTTCTATAGAAAAAAAAAATTTAAGATGTAATCAAATTTTTTTGAACTGATGTTGTGTGAAGCATAACATATTAAAGAGATTGAATTTATTTAATAAATTGATATTTTAAATCATTGTGGTATCAATATATATTATTTTTATTTTTATTTGTTTCATATATTAATTTTAAAATATTTAGGTGTTATATTGTGTGTGCTGAAGATTGAAAAATACTCACACTCTACCACTATTTCTTTTGGATAATGTCTAGTCATGATTTGGTGGAAGTGGATGTGATTAATAGTGAAATTTTAAATAATATGAGGTTATTCAATTTTTTTTGGTTTGTAGTTTCAATATATATATATATGTGTGTGTGTGTGTGTGTGTATGTGTGTGGTATGATGTTTTGGTGTGGACACCTATTTTTTCAAAGACAAATATTACAAAATATTATTTCATTATTTAATAAATCTCATAATAATACATGCTCGGGCACCCTAAATGTATAGTGTCTCTAGAAACAATATTCATAAAAAATATTTAATGAAATATATTCAAAATGAAAAAAATATTATAATAAAATAGTATATATATTAGACATATACTATATCAACCCATACATCATATCATGTGGAAATGAAACATAACAAATGTAGGGTCCAGATGCTTAGTATGGGAAAACATAAGAGAAGTCAATCTATGATCGTAAATGAGAATTTTTATAAGGGTATTCAAACATGATTTTAACTTAATAATTTCATACCCATTCATTCAACGATCATTAATAATGAATCATAGCATTAAATAATTTAATAAAGGGGCTTAAAATGGAATATCCTGGCATCAAAAGATTTATTTTTCTACCCATAGTCTTAGGTTATCAACATCATCCATCAGTAGATAATTTTTACTGCATGAACTCTGAGGTTATTAATAACCCTCAGATATTACCATTCCATCCTGAATTTCAATAAAATAAAAACACATCTTCACATAAATTTAATTGGTTAAACAACAACATTGGAGTATTTCGAACAGATAATTTCATCATAAAACCCTTAAAATTTAATCATGGACTGAATCCAATGCCAAATTCCACAAAGGTAGTAATTTTCAAATTTTTCAATAAAGTTAAACAGTATAATACAAGGCCCCTAAGATCTTTCATCCTAGTATTTGATCCTATAAACTGATATAAACAATTAATATCCAAAAATTATTCCATAAAAAAATAATTACTAAATTATTATAGATATAGTGTATAAATTAAGATAATTTAATTTTTACAGGGAGATAGTACACACATTAGGTCAATCAACCACATAAAAACCATTATCAAAAGGTAATATTCTACTAAATATTCACAACCATATATAGGTGGAAGAAAATCCCAAAATATAAAGACAACTCATTTGGAAGATAATATAAACTTACTTAAACCCATTTGGATGATTTAAATAGAGTTATACATCAGCGGGAAAACAAGAAAATGTTGATAAAAATCCTACCAGAATACCATATTTATAGGATATAGGGAATGTATATTAGAAATGGGATAATTAACAATCCAAAAGTTGAATTGAAATTTTTTCCTAAAATGGAATCTTTTGATAAATGGAATGATGTTGAATGAATAGAATAGAATGAGAGATGGTCAAGACCTTTCCATAAAACTTTATTCAATCAGTAAAAATCTTATCTTGATTTGATATGAACATATTGGTTGGTATTTTGATTGGAAATACCCACACAAACATATTTATTCCCAAAGAAACAATGGTGAAATCCCAATTATAAAATTTTAGTAAGATAACACCCCATGATGCTTGCAGTGAACCAGATTCTCATCATGAATTCCTCGATGTACCTCTATCCTCATTCAAATATTTAGATTCCAATTCGTCACCCAATTAAATACATTCAAATATTGAATGGTATTCATAATTGGAATTAATTTATGATTTTTTTTCATCATCGATGTTCAACAAATTTTTCTCTGGTGTTCACCTGAATACCAGCGACCTCATCTAAAACATAAACTTTTGGCAAACAACACATTTGGATGTTAATAAACTTGAATCCATTATTATAATATTGTATTTATAAATGACCCATCCCTTACTGGAGAAAATCAAAATCCACATTGAATCCACAACCAATTTGGATTTGATAAATTATAATCTCCCTGCATTAAAAATTAACATACAAAATGGGCATCATTTAGAATTTACTTGAATAACCCAGCCTATATGGGGTTATAAAAAACATATTTTACTAGTCATTACCTTTAATTTAGATATATAATCCGTTTTGTATCTAAAAAATGATGTGTTTTATCCACCAAATCCCAAGACACCACTTGTAGACATCACCAAACCCCATGATGGAGCTTCTAAAAACACTCTATTTACAAAACACCACTATCACAATAGTAATTCCATAAGTAGGATAATGGTGCTCCCCACACTGAAAAGTGAATTTTCATGACCACTTTTATCCCAAAACATTCCCCACCATCAAGGTCACATATCAAAAAACAACCCTCATGGTCGAACAAACTGCTCGAAATGGGTTCAATTCTATTGTTCCCTAACCATGAAAAGACTCATAAAATATTTGGCACCACTACATTCCTCTAATTACAATAAATGTATATTAGTATTCATTTTATCACACATACTACCCATATATGTTGACCAATCATCAAAAGGCCATGTATATGCAATAAAATAATTCCATAATACCTGAAAAGATGTTCATGATCCATGTAACAATATCCTCAAGATTGTATAAGAAATTATACCAACAATGTGACTTCATCACATTCATTATTGAATTAACCGATTAAAACATGTTTTCAAAATATTGGGTCACATGTTTTACCCCCAAAAACATGTCCTCATGTTGGGATTCAATCACTGAATCATGAAAATTGTTCTCCATCAGAACAAAAACATGAACCATGGAAGGCACCACAAGACATGTCTTGAGAAGTGGTAAACTAATGAATCACCTTTTGACCACCCCATAGAATCCATATATTGATACTGGCACACATAATCCTTCGAGATTCTTGTTATATTTTCAATATGGTTTTTCCAAAGGATCAGATAAAATAGACTTTTGATCTATTAATTACCACAAAACCCACAATGACAACCTAACAACTGATTCTGTAATTAAAAGTACTATTATCACTAATGTATCATATTTCAAGATATTATGGTTGTTACCCCACCATATTAATTACCTTATATATCTCCATTAGTGCAACACTAAGGATTCCATTTATCCTTACAAAAAGACTGTTTGGTAGATAAGCATATATCAAAATCCCTCCTCACATATTCATGATGAGGTCAAGTTATTAAGAATGATTGTCACTATTGTATGAGTAATATAATATAAAAATAATAATTAACAAAAAATCCCATAAATTTCTTATGCCACCTATTACCATTAGAAAATTCCAAATAATTCAAGGTTCATGGGGCTCCCCTCCTGCAAGGGCCATAGTAACATATGTCTACCATGATTCAAGAGGGATTGATTAACAAAAAATAAGTAATGCATAATGTAAATTGTATATGTATACATGTTTTATATTATGATGTTGAACTGCTTTCACCAAACAACATAGGTAATTCTTCCACAACAAAAAAAAATTAAATAGATGTGGAACTAATAAATATCAGAAATAGAAAAACAAACGGTCCATCAAATTTTTTGACCATTATATATATTACTGAAATATCAATGGAGACTCACTCATCATCCACCCATCCACATATCCCAAAAATATGGGTAGTAGAGTGGATTTTCTCGGTGTTTATGGGTGTATTTTTTGTTTCACAAATCCCTCTTGACATGAGTTTGAGTCCATTGTATCTATATTAGGTACCATATTGATTTTTTTTCATTCAGTTTTTCTATTTAAGAGGCTATTGTATGTAGTAGATATGTTTATATGAATTGATATTGATGTGATGTTAGTAAAATATTATTTTTTATAATCTCTATTGGAATATGAAATTTTGATAATCAATAATCTTCGCTTAACAGATTCATCATCAGTTGATTATTTTTTAATTATTATTTATATATTTAAGTGGATAGAGGTAAATGGTATTTTAGTGTGGTAGTGTTGAAATGGGTGAAGGAATATTGTTAAAGAAATTGTTATGATTTTGAATTTATAGTGGTATTGTATACATTTATATATCATTGAGTTCTTTTATATTGATTAATCAAAAATAATATTTTTTTTGTAGCACGATTATCATTGTTAAAAAAAATTAGTGGATAATTGTTCAAAATATATAATGTGTATAGGGTCTCAGGCCCTTTTAACATAATATGATATTGTTTCAGAATTAAAATCAATTAATACACAACAAGGATTGAAAACTCTTAGTGTATTGAAAATAATAGGATGATAATCAATAATAAAAAATATATATTATGGAATTTTTATTTTATACTCAATAGAAAGATCCTAAAATAAAATTTAGCTCTTAAAAAACGTGGTATATCATGGGGATTTTATAATGAATGTGGTGATCATAAAATACTAATTAAGAAATAATTAGGATAATATATGATAAACGATGAGTCTAAGTTATAACATGATATAATAGAAGAAAATATGGTGTAATATTCAAGTGGATGAATAAAATAATGATCGTGGAATAATAAGACCTTTAAACTATGAGAAATTGTAAAAAAAAACAAACATATGTCTGTCATAACCTATAAGAAAATACTATATTCTACAAAGAGCCCCACGGTAGATTATATTCAATTGCTAATATCATACATTACATATCATAATGATAAAACATTAACTAATAAATTAGAGGTCAATATAATTTCAGTCCCACCCATAATATTCAATTCATGGACATAAAAAGTTTTCCCACATAAAGATACTAATGATAAGTCATAATCATTAGAATTTCCCTTGAAATGAAATGGGTTATAGATTCATTTCTCAAAACATTATCAAAATTCTATTCTACAAAGAACATATTTGATAGATGGTAATATATCATGAATTACACCTTAAAAGAAATTTATAATTACATAGTCAAAAAATATGAGTGAAATATATATTGAATTTATATCCATTACACACATTTTTCGTTATATAATGTTATTTAGAAAAATAATTTTCATAACTCGAATAAAATGGAGGATTATAAATATCCCTTAACACGAAACAAATTCATCACATGAGTAATTTATTCCCCTAAATAATAAACATAAGATAAATACATAATATCAAAAGAACATTTTTAATGTTTTTAATTACTTTTATTTTAATTTTCACCATGTCATATTAATATACTCAACCAGATAATTTCTCATTGGTTGTTTTAATGATAACCAAATTATATGTCAAAAATAAATTTTGTAAGTTGAATAATGTAAAAGAGAATACTAATTAATATTATTAATAATTAAAAAAATGCAATAATTTTCATATTTATACATAAATTAATATTTTTACACCAATAACAAAATATGGTTCTAAAATATGAACTGCCTTACAATCATAGAGTCGATAAAACGCACATATGCAAGAGTAGCTTTTCAATTCGTGGATGATAATGATGGAAATTAGGTATGGGTTTTTTAACCATCGAGGGTGGTAATTTTATCATTTATATGATATTAATTATATTAATAACTTTATACAACCATCCATCTGATGTGGTAAGAAAATTTTTTCACATCACATAATGAGTCGGTACTCCACTATACACATGAATATTGATATTATTAATTCAATCGATGATTAGGTAAGAAATAATGTTATTGATTTACAGTATAGTTCTATTAATATTTAATGAATATAATAAATAAAAATTAAATTAATATTTAGTGTCATTCATTTATAGCATAATTGAATAAGGTATCATGTCACTTTGTGAGTGAGTAGTATACAATACCCAAGAATGAGATTGTCATATAATCCATATAAAATTGTAATAAATAAGGTATATATGATATCATAATATAATAAGTATATTTATATCATAAATATCATATTTAAAATTTACATACCTCATTATATTATATCATGTGATGTGATTAAGGTAAATGACTTATGTCACTTCATGGGGCGGTAGTCCTCTTTACACATAATCAATAGTTTTGTTTCCCATTTGATGGAGGTGGAGATTGTTTTAGTTCATACAAATATAATTAAAGAATATATTTCCTTTTTTTACTCTGAGTATAGTATATTCTTATAGTTTAATATGATTTGAAGGATATGGAGGGGAAAAAATGAAACACAAAGTTAAAGATGTTCCCTCTTTTATAATGGACTTATTTTGGATTCCACCAACAACCATTTGATGATAGAAATATGAAGAAAAAAAATATATATTATATATTTAGGGTATGTAATTAATAATTTTACTTTGGTTGGTAGTTTTGGAACATACACGTTTTTATGGGTGTAGAGTATAATATATTATCTCCCTTTTATAAGTGGGAAGAGGACACACCTTGAATATTATAAAAATATAGAATTATACACACATTTTTCTCATTCCTAAAGGAACCCAAATTGATAGTTATAAAATATTATTAGACATATGGTCGATATATTACCAAAAAATATGAATTAAAATATTAGAAAATATAAAATAGTATTTCGTCAATAGTATAATTAAATTTTGGAAATATAGATAATAAAAGTGGTAGAATTTAATTTATAAATAAATCCGTATTTGTGTTTGAAAATTGGGTTTTCAACATATTTTTTTAAAATGTCTATGAACAATTATATAATAATTAAAACTGAATTCGATTGAAATGAATATAATATTAAATTGTTGAATATGGAATTTTATTAAAGAAAAAAGAGAATCAATACAGGAAAACAAACAAACAAGAAACACCAAACAACCATAATGTATGGATATAGTGAAATGGAAACGAAAAAAACACCCATTGAAATAGGGTGCGATCCGGAAGACAAGAAGATGTTTCTGTATAACGAATACCGCAACAGAAGGCTTCAGGACACCCTTTGTATAAACATGATCACTTCCTCAGAAAAGAATACAACACCAATCAACGAAGACTCCTTCAATCCCCCATAAAAGGAATCAGCAGAATTCTTCTGATCAAAACATCTCCCATGATATAATAGAGCTTATAAAAACATAAATAAATGAAAACCACTCAAGGATGACACTCCACTAAAGAATCCTTGGAAAAATCTACATAAAAAAAGAGAGCAGAAAAAACAGAGAAGAGAAGGCTTGCTACATCATACCAGTAGAAAAATAAAATCAAACCATTCCAAAGAAGAATAATGAGTAAAACTAAGAAAACAAACCCCCAAAAAATAAAGCAGAACACAAGAATGAAAAAAAAATCCTCAAAAAGAGATAAGAGATAGCTTGAAGAAGTCTAAAAATGGGAGACTTGTCAAAATACTTTTTAAGAAAAGGAATGAAATCCTCAGCAACATGATCATACAAAAAAAATCAACTCCATCAACACCTTTATTTTCCAGGACATCAGTAACAGAATTGGAATCCCTATAAATGTGAGTGATAATAAGTTTCAATGAATAACGAGTCTCTAAAAAATTAATCCAATGATTATTTAGCTTGCAAGATAAGTGGGAAAGACCCATCCTCATGGTAGAAATGACAACAGTTGAATCACTTTCGATCCAAAAATTATCCCAGCCACGCTTCACAGCTTGATCCACCTAAATGATAATGCCAAGAATTTCAGCCTCATGTGAAGAGGTAAAGCCACAAGTACCATTAAAACAACCAAAGACATCCCCTTTATGATTACTGAAAACAGAACCATAACCAGAAAGATCTAGATTACCCCTAGAGGCTCTGCCCGAATTAACTTTTATCCAACCCAAAATAGGTTCCTTCCAAAGAACATAAAAAGTTACACACGGAGGCCTAAAATTTCCCTTAACACCTATCCGGTTCAGAATGGACAAATCATGAACAAATATGAAGCATAAATGCTTCCTTGGAATATCAACATTACTCATTGCAGCAAGAATGGCTGATAAAACCCCACATAATGAGAATGAAAAATTATCACGAATCACCTTATTACGAGCAAAACCAATAGAATGAAGGAGTTTAGTAGCAACGACCTTAAAAAGATCCATCAAATGAGGAGAAAGTGAAATAGAATGCCAGCCTTGATGGAAATGATGAATTGTAGACATATCAAGCATATAGATTTCAAAAATTTCTTAAACAACCTTCCACATTGAAGAGTCATGAAAAAAACTATGAACCAAATGATCAATATCTTCACTATGTTGATGAAAAAACACACATGAAGAATAGAGAGAGATGCCACATTTCTTGAAGATAACAATCAGTACGAAACTTCCCATGGGATAGTCTCCAAGAAAATGTTGTCCGAGAAGGCCTAATATTGCTCATATGAAGATCTCTCATCCACTTACAACCTAAATTGAAAGATTGAGAATGACTATAAAATTTTTTAGAAGTCAGCATGCCATTTATTGTAGGTTCCCAATCCCAAAAATACTCTCTGTTAGGGAAGCAGTAACTATTGATAATATTAACAATATGATTAGGGAGACCCCTATATTATAAAGCTGATCTTTAATCGTAGCATCCAAATAAACATTAAATTCATCATTCATCAAAGAATTAGTTAGGGGATAGCCAATCAAATTGGCCTTCCAAATGGATAAAGATGAGTTCCTTGAAACAAGCCATCTGGCATGAGAGTCAATGGAAGAAAAAATGGTTTTAAAATCAGGCCAAATGGAAGAATACAGATGATTAAAAACCCCATTCCCGAGCCTATCCTTGAATTTATTATGAAGAAAGTCTAGAGACTCGAAATTTATATTGACAAGCCTCCAAATGAATGAGGCCTATAAAGAATCATTAAACACCACAAGAATTTTAATACCAAGACCCCCAGCATCATAGGGTTTACAACAATTATTCCAAGAAACCGTTACTAATATCTTTTCCAAAATATTACCACTCCAAATGAAATTTTTAAAAGAAACATTAATGTTATTAATGATAGTGATTGACCACTTATAGACCATGAATGAATAAAAAAACATAGAAATGATGATAGCCTTAACCACGGAAACACGACCCACTAGAGATAAGGACTTACCCTTCCAGGTAGCAGGATAACTTTTGATTTTACAATGAATATCAGAAAAATAACAAGATTTAGGCCTCCACTATAACATAGGAACATTCGAATAAGTAATGGGAAAACACCTTCATGAATACCCAAATTCCTTATAATGCCCGTCTTCCTAGAAATAAGAAAGTTCCTACCAAAATAAACAAAGGAATTATTCCATCTAATCTCTTGCCCATATACTTTTTCTTAATTAAATAGGTCACGCTTGATATTTTTAATATTTTTCTTATCCCCTTTAGTGACAATAATAATATCATCAGCATACAACAAGTGAGTACGAGCTAAACAACCTCTACCAGCACTGATAGACTTCAGTTTCCCATTTCCAACCATAATAGAAAGTAATATACTAAGATAATCCTCCAAAATGGAAAAAATAATGGTCGAGAGAGGGTCACCTTGTCTGACACATCTAGAACAAGAAAAATATCCATTATGGGGACCATTAAGAAGAAAATAGATACAAGAAGACTCAAAATTGATTTTAACACAATTAATGAAATCATCATCAAAACTAAAAAGATGATGAACCTTATAAATGAAATTCCAATTTATAGTAGAAAAATCTTCCCTGGTGTCCAACTTGAGAGAAACATTACCATCGCTTGTTGATTTTTTAAGAAGGTTAACACATTCTGAGGTAGCAATAAGAAAATCTTGAATAGACCTACCCTTAATAAATCCAAACTGATTGGGAGAAACAATATTACTGGGAATAGAGGAAAACCTTATGGAAATAATTTTTCAAATAATTTTAAAAATTGTATTGATCATGGAAACTGGTCTGAATAAAATAATCACATTATAATTCTCCATATTTGGAATGAGGGCAAGGAATTGAGCATTCATGCCCTGAGTAAGAGATCCACCTGTAAAAAAATGAGTAACCGACCTGAAAACATCATCATGAATGACGTACCAATATGTTTGGAAGAAACAATTCCCCAAACATGTGTACAAGGTGATCATTCAGACATTAGATTAAAGACCACTTCCTTGATTTCAAAGTCCAAAGGAATAGGTTTAAGGTTGGAATTATCCACATGATTAACAAGAGTTGGAATAATAATCTCTACTGGATCCACAAGACGGGCATGACCCGTAAAGAGATCCTTAATATAAGTAACAACATGCTCAAAAAGATCCTTTCTATTATCAGAGACATTATTCTTATTTCTAACCAAAGTGAGTGGCCTTGATACTTTCCTAATTCTCTAAAAATCATTAAAAAATTTATAATTTATATCCCCATCTATCAACCAATTATCCTTAAAATTATCTCTTTGCAAAGCATCCCTGAGATTCATCAAATTATTAATCTTGGAAACTAGCTGAGTCTCAGCCAAAACATCATTACAGAAGTCATTTGAAGAATTGTGCAACTGCATTTATTGAAGATATTCCTCAAGAGTGGAAATTTTAGAATCAAGGGAACTGAAATGAAATTTACTCCCTAATTTCAAATTTCTTTTATGATGTTTGACCTTGATGACGCAAGAAAAATCCTTGACCATTCCATTCCATGAACTCAATGATCGTTCAACAATAGTTCTACATTCAGGATAATTAATCCAAGAATTATTAAATTTAAAACGTAAAGGAGGTTTGTGATCCTTACTCACAAGGTCAACCAAATTAGGATGATGATCAGAGTTAATTATTGAAAGAGTCATACAAGAAATAGAACCCCAAAAATCAGGACAAGCCTCATTGAAAAAAGGCATATCAATTATACTAGCGACAAATATATTCAAAACATTCATATACCATGTATACTTTGCCCCAACAAGAATAACTTCAATCAACCCATTATCATCAATAAATGTTTTTAAATCACTTGATGAAATGACATTAGTCATAGCTCCAATCATCTCAGCATAATTCATTATGGCGTGAAAATCACCAAGAATAGACCACGGGCCTGAGATTGAAGAGTTGAGAGAACTACTATCCATCCATAAATTCTTACGACCCCGATAACAATTATGAGAATAAATAAAAGAGCAGAAATGTTGAAGCCCTTGAATATTGAAGGAACAAGTGACATGTTGATCAGAATTAACAATTAGGGAAATATGAGATAGTGAACAATGTGTCAAAATGCACAACTATTTAATATTCGATGAATATTTATTAGATTCCACAAAGTGAAAAACATAATTTTCATAATTAGAAATATTGGGAGAAAAAACTATTTTGGGTTCAGAAAAACCAATGAGAAGGGACCTGTGTATGAGAAAGAAGAGCCTAAGGGACCTCATGGTATCATGATTGGCTAGTACTTGACAGTTCCAGAACAAAAGTTTCATTTAAATCTATGACCGATGTGATTACCCCCTTTTTTGAACCCCACAGTTACCTATTTCCCAGATTTAGGATGCCTTCCATCCTTCTACATAAGACTAGAGGCCCCTTGTAAAAGATCACTTCTGTCAAAACTGCTAGTGGTTCCTTTTCCATTTTTGACACCAACAGTGAGTATGTCAATAGGGCCTCTGGATGAATCAGGAACACCCATATCATGCAATGACATCTCTACACTAGATGAAACACGAGCCAAAACTTCTTCAACAAGTGCAGCATTACCATCAAAAGAAACATGGACCCCAATCTCCCCTTCCATTGATGTAGAAACTGGCATGAAAGAATCATTTACCACTCCTATTATAGCAGAATATGCATTAAGAGAAATATAATATCCATCCACCTAAATTGGGGAAGTGACAAGTGCAATGGAGGACATAACACGATCAATAAGGACCTTGGAAATCCCAGAATTCTCACTATCCTGAAAAGATACCACAAGCACACATATATTATTCTATAAATCCTGCCTGTAAAAATAATCATCATTCTCTTTTTCTGAAAAAATAACCAGGTCATAAATTTCCGAAGAGATATTCGGATTCAAAAAAGCGATCCTCTATACACATGAATCCACCATATTTATCTATTTACTAATGAACCTTAGCAAGAGGTGAAGGAAGATTAGGAATCCTACCTTGGAATAATTACCACAATCAATAAGAATCACTTTCCTTTTAAACCCGATGTTGTGTGCACCACATGCTATCCGATAGATTGAATTTATTTAAAATAAATTAATCATTAATCCTCATGGTGATATAGTCTCTTTTGAATTAAATGATGTGTTACATATATTTCATTTAAAAATATTGGGATGTCACATTCTATCCCAATAAATATTTTACATCCTCATTATTTGAACTTATGCATAATATTTAAGGGTTTGGTACTCAAAAAATAAATTTAAGAAAAATAAAATAAAATAATGGTTATTGGAATTTACATATAAAAAGGGCAAAGGGAAATAGGATGGTCATCTTGAATAACACATTACTAGGGTTCTAAGTTGACTAACATTGATTGGAAGTGAAAACAGTGACATTAAAGAAAACCATAAATAATTATTGAGAAAATTAGAGATCAATGACCACAAAAAAATTAATTATCATTAGAATTATAGAAAAATCATCAATACATGAGGAATTAAAAGGCCATTGATTTATTTTATATGAAGGTTTAGGGGTATGGTTTTTTTAAATATCATTTTACTAGATTTGGGTGCCTATTTTACAATCAACGTAATGAACTCTAGAGTACATACATACATGATATTTTATTATTTAATAAAAAAATCATCATTTCAATGTTCTATAATCATTTTCCACTTCATATTATACTATATAGAAATGAATTTCTAATATTAATTTAATTCAATACATTAGTCTCTAAAAATATCCATTAATAGATAAGGTCAAAAAAAGTGTATAATCAATTCCACATGTCACTATTAATACCTAAATGGTTCACAATAGGAAATATAATAACCTAATGTAACATAATAATATTTACCTAAAAAATTATATAATGAAACTAGTGGTTTATCATAGTCCATACCATATATAATAACTCTATACTCAAAATAACCAAAATAAACTCAACATTTAGTATGGCATTAACTTGAAATATTATCTTAAACACTTATGAAAATATTCAGAAGCATTATAAAATTATAAATAAATAATACCATAAGTTATACAAAAATTCTATATACACATAAATAAAATATATAAACTCTTGGTATATCAATTTTCCCCCAAAAATTAAATAATATAATCCTATAAGATTTTTCCCAAATTCAACTTAAAATTTGACCCTGAAACGATTTATGTGGAAAAATGTTATAATTACCAGTATATCATGTTGGTCAGTGGTAGGTGATACACCATTATCACCCTTTAGTTTTGGGTTCAAGTCGCATAACCTTGCCTAATATGGCTGGTCTTTAGATGGTTCTTAGGTTTTCATTTTCTCTAAAACAGTGGAAAACTTATGTTATTTTCATATTTATAATTTTCCATGATCATATATCATTCTATGGAATATGATTAATATTATAAAAATATAATTAATCACTAAATAACATTTTTGTGCCACTATTTTTTTCCATTCATCACATTGTTCTACAAAAAAAATAAACTCATTAACTCAAAATTAATTATATCTCCAAGATTAGCATTTCCTAAATAATGTTTCACATAAAAGACCACTTTTAATGAAACTTACATATACTTTTGATAGTAAAATTCATTATATTCTTGGAAATATTTAGTGAAAAACTCTATATAACAATAATAATATATGTATTTCCTGATTTTTATTAATCATGAATTATAGTAAATAATCATTTCAATAATTCCACCTCAATCTTAATCCATTAACTAGACTTCATCACCTTATTCGTATATAACTCTATACATTAAGATATCATTTGAATTACATTCATTATCAGTTGAAAAAATATTACTCTTAAATGCTATTTAATCACATTCTGTATTTTTCCACGTTGGATATATCTATTTTCATAATGTCTAATTATTCAAAATTTAAGACATTCAATCATTAATGATACTTTGGAGAGACGACTATTATATAAAAATTCCTTAATTTTTTTTTCATTTTTCATCAGAAATTAAACCCATTTTTTCTTTCATTTACACTCTCAAAACAATATCTTGTTCCCTTGATAAATTCAACTTGATGTTTCTTTCCACATTCTTGACATATATGCAACTAAATATTCTTTTCTCCGTAGTCTCCACCAATAGATAACTCATCAAAATATATCATTCCCTTTTGAAATCAGTCTTAGAGTTTTTATGGAAGATTTTATTAATCATATTTCATGATAATTGATTAAGGATAATTAAAGTATCCTTCACTGCATTCATAATACCATTTGGATGCACATCAACACAACTTATTTCAAATTCTATATTAACACGGTTTCTTTTTGTTCATGAAATTGAATAAAATCATAAATCATAGTGTCATAAAAAATATTCGTAATGGGAAAAAAGATAATAATGAAATATTATTTATTTGATGTATAAATAATGGTCATAGTATTTTTAAACAGGGTCATTCATGATCATTATATTTTCCAATTATTTAGGATGGTTCATATAGATTTTGTTAATATTTAAAGAATATCCCTATGCAGTGTGAAACTATGTGTGTAGTAATGAACATTTTCTTATACTACGTATTTCTCCTATAAATCCCAACATTACTTTTTCATAGTTAGTACCCCTAGGTGAATCTTCTCTAGAACAATGTCCACTTCTACTGTCAAATGATAATAAAATTTCTCAGATTCCACTCACTCTATACTTATCCAAAAATATCTATTATTTGGATATACATAGTCAAATATATATAAATATCCCTAGAAAAATCCTTGAGTTCTCACAAAAATTTTTACTTTCTACATCCAATTTTTATATGAAACTTTACTCTGATTTCAACTATTGAAACCCAAGCCTTCTATAGATTATATAAAATTATTTTTAGCATAAAAATCATTATATAAATGAGAATAATTAAAAATAACTATTTTATTTTTGTGAATATGATCATAACAAATAAAATAAATCTTGAATAGTTAATCTATATTTAATTCTCCATAGTGAGCTCAAAATATCTATTTGATCTCCTAAAAAATATGGGAGGCCTGGGAAATAAAGAAAGAAATGGGGTATAAAAAATCCAAATTAAAGGATAAACATGACAAGGAAGCATAACATGGCTGTTAGTGGTATAACATGATATCATAAAAGATAATATACATGTTTAATCAAGTAGAAGTGGAACATAATATGAACAGTATAAAAGCTTTCAAGAAAACTGGAATGTGTATGAAATATAAAACATGATATAAACATAATTCAAGAAAAACATCCAATGCAACAACATATGGTGGATAGAGTCCCAAAACAAATAATTCTTACTCCGCAATCCCATAAACAATATCAAATGAGATTTTATCATTACTCAATAATATAGAGTGATATATAATTATAGGCCCTACCATAACATTCTTTTCAGTTAAATTAATATGTATTCAATATAAAGATATTGACCAAAATTCATAATGAAATGAATTATCCCTAAAAATAAATGGATTGAATAATCTAGTCTCATTACATAATGAAAATTAATTCCATCGAGATATAATTTGAGTGATGGTGATAAGTCATGTATTACTACATCCCTAGTGGGGATAAAAATATTGGTATACCTATGAGAGACATATATTCATAATTTATAAGCATTCAATAACATTAATGAGAGATAAAGTGAGATAGATAGAAAATGGTCATCCCCCAACGATATGGGTGGGTAAGAAAGACCCCTTAACTCGATAAATTTTTTTATCTTTACTATTTTTATCCTAGGATAATAAACATAAGTAATTTTTTTACTTGGTATTTTTTCTAATTTTTACGATTCCTTTAATTTTAATTTTGACCTTGTAATATTTATTTATAGAACAAATTAATTTCACATTGGTTAATTTAATTTTAAAAATTTCCTATTCCCAAAATCATCTTTTTATGTTGATTGTGGTCAAATATATTATCAATTAAACAAATAATGAAAGAAAAATTTTGAAAAAATATCTTTTTTATACGTATATATTTATTTATAATGTTACCATAGAAATGTTTATGAAAAATTAGCTATTTTACAATTATGTGGATGGTATGACAAACATATGATGTACACACGAATAGAAATATCCTTTATTAAATTCAATGTAATATAAGAGATTATAAATTTTAATTCATATATAGAATGAATAATATTTAATTAACATAATATATAAATATTAAATTAATTTTTATTAACTTATATGTAAATTGTATGTGAAAAATGAATCACATCACTTCATGAGATGATAGCCTACCATACACATGATCTACATTATCATGTTCTCTATGGAAGGAACACGAATATGGTATATATATGATAATATAATAACATAATTATATGTATATTAAAAATATAATATATCAATTTTGGAAACTTTAATATATTCATATGTGATAAAAAAATTAATAGAAATCAAATTACATCATTTTGCGAGTTGGTAGTCCTTCATAGACACAAATGGAAATTTATTTTCACTTTTTAGGGAGGGGGATATTGTTAGAGATGATGAAATTAACATATAAATATTATTTTATAAAGAATATATTTGTTATATTATATCTTCATATAAATAAATATTTTATGGGGGTAGAGGATGAATGAAATTAATACAATCAATTAAGAATGTTACCTTTTCTGTGAACAATATATTTTTGGTTTCCACCAAAAGTATATATATAGTGTCTAAATTTAAACACCTAGGATTATGGGCCTCATGTGTTGAATAAATTGAATAACATGGATTTTTATTGTTTTATAAAATTGTTTTTTTAATGATAGTAGGGGGTGTGTCATTTTATAAGCGGGCAGAGTAGACACAGTAGGAATTTAATAAAAGAATGAACTATATTAATTTTTTTCCCGTGAAAAATGTTTTAAAATGTAACATTTTAATACCTTATAAGATACATCATAATTATATTACCATATAGTTGCAAAAATAATTGTTTTTTGTAATTGTTCTCTTGTATTTGATGTTTTACCCCATGTGAAACACATTTTTATCTTAACCACACCACATAATTATTAATGTGTTCAATATAAAATATGATAATATAATAAATTTATTGAATTACATAATATAAATGATGAATATTGAAAATATAAAATAATTTTCTATAAATACTCTTCAACTGTGGGGATGAATTTTATTCAAAATAAAAAGGGGTAACATATCAAAAAATAAGTTTTCCATTGAAAAACATTCAAAAGGTTATAATTTTCATATATCAAAAGTTAATATGACAATAATTCCTATGAGTAAATTTAGTTATATTTTAATATAATATAAGTAGTATAACCTTAAATAATTTTCACATGAAGATAATTGTTATAGGTATAATTATATAAAGATGCTAGTATTTTTAAATAAATTTACGGAACATGTCATAGTTTAATATTTAATTTTCTTATTAAAAAATAAATAATGTTCCTTTAAGAATGATAATATTTTTGAAAGATAATTAATATTCCTTTCAAGTGGTTCTTATTTTATTTCTAATCAATTGATAACCATTGAAAGGTTTTTATAAATTTTTAAAACATTGTTTTGTTAAATTATTTATTACACTTTATTTATATAAATTTAACATTTTGGTTTAGTTTTCTAATTTAGAAAACAAAATTTTAAGAGGCGATCATATTTTTTAAAACTAATGTTGTGTGAATCATGGAATATTAAAGAGATTGAATTTATTTAATAGAATGTTATTTTAAATCATTGTGGTGTAAAAATATATATTATGATTATTTTTTTTCATATTTTAATTTTAAAATATTTATGTGTTATATTGTGTGTCATGTAGATGGTCGACTACTCACACTCTACCACTATTACTTTTGGATAATGTCTGGTTATGTTATAATAGATGTGTATGGGATTAATAGTGTAATTTTCAATAATATGATGTTATTCTATTTGGTCGTGGTTTGTGGTTATAGTATATATATATATATATAAGTGTGTGTGTGTGTGTGTGTGTGGTATGACGTTTTGGTGAGGTCAACTATTATTTCATAGAGAAATATTAAAAAAAATTAGTTCAATATTTAATAATTCTCATTATAATACATACTTGGGGACTCTAAAGTTATAGTGTCTTTGGAGACAATATTCTTAATAAAAATATTAAATGAAATATATTCAAAATGGAAAAATATTATAATAAAGTAGAATACATATTATACGTATCCTATATCAAACCATACATCATAACATGAAGAAATGATATTTAACAAATGTAGGGTCTGGATCCTCAGTATAGGAAAACATAAGAGAATTAAATCTATGATCATAAATTTGAATTAGAATAAGGGTATGAAAACATGACTGTAACTAAATAAATTCATATCCAGTCCTTCAATGACCATTAATAATTAATCATGGAATTAAATGATTTAATAAAGGGGATTAAAATTGAATATCACCGCATCAAAATATGTATTTTTCTACCCATATTCTTATGTTAACAACATCAACCATCAGTGGATAATTTTTATTGCAAGAACTCTAGGGTTATTCATGACCCTAATAGATTACCATTCCATCATGAATTTTAATTAAATAAAAACAACTCTTAATCTAAATTCAATTTGTTAAACAAACTCATTTAAGTATTTAGAACATCGAATTGAATCACAAAAACCAAAACAAATGAATCCTTAAATGAATCCAAGGACACTTTCCTCAAAGGTTGTAATTTTCAAATTTCCCATTAACGTTCATCTGTATAATCCAAGGCCCCCCAAGCTTGTTCATTTTTTTTATTTTATCTTATAAACTCATATAAATGATTTATAACCAAAAATCATTCCATAAAACAATAATAGTTAATTATTATATATAAAGTGTATCAATTAATATAATTTATTTTTTACATAGAGATTTTATACACATTAGGTCAATCAACCACATCAAATCCACTATCAACAGGTTATATTCAAATCCATATTCACAACCATATATAGGTTGAACAAAATCCCAATATATAAATACAATTCAATAGAAAGATAAAATAAATTTACTAAATCCCATTTGAATGATGTAAATAGAGTTATACTTCTGCAGGAAAACATGAAAATGTAGGTAGAAATCTTACTGGTATACCATATTTCTAAGATATAGGGAATATATATAAGAAATGGGAGAATTAACCATCCAAAAGTATAATAGTAATTGTTTCCTAAAATGGAAACTTTTGATAAAAGGAATGATGTTGAAGGAATAGTATAGAATGAGGGATGGTCAAGACCTTTCCCATATACTTCATTAAATAAGTAAAAATACTGTCATGATTAGAGATGAACATATGGGAAGGCTTTTTGATTGAAATCTCCCACAAAAACACATTTATTCCCAATCAAACAATTGTGAAATCCCAATTATAAACTTTTTGTACGTTAACAACACATGATTCTTGTAGTGAACCATATTCTCATCATGAATTCCTCAGTGTCCATCTATCCTCATTCAGATATTTAATTTTCACATTCCAAAAACTATTAAATACATTAAAATATTGAATGGTATTCATAATTGTAATATATTGATATTTGTGTTTTCATCATTGATGTTCGACAATTTTTTATATGGTGTTAACCCAAATACTTGTGACCTCCACTGGAACATAATATTTTGTTAAAAAAACATAGTTGGATGTTAATAAACATGATTCCTTTATTAGACTATTGGATTTCCAAATAACTCATCCCTTACTGGAGAAAAATAAAATTCACATTGAATCAACAATCAATTTGTATATGACTAATTATAATCTCCCCACTATAAAAATTATCATACCAAATGAGCATCAATGATAATTTAATTGAATAAACCATCCAATATGGGGTTCTCAGTAACAAATTATTTTACTTGTTATTATCTTTTATTTAGAATTATAATTCATTGTGTATCTCAAAAAGAAAGTGTTTTATCCACCAAATCCCAAGACACCACTCGTAACCATCACCAAATCCCATGTTGGAGCTTCTAAAAACACTCCATTTACAAAACACCATGATCACAATAGTAATGTATTAAGTAGGATCATTGTGCTAACCACCCTAGAAGGAAAATTTTCATGGCCACCTTTATCCCAAAACATTCCCCTCCATCAATGTCACATATCAAAAAACAACCCTCATGGTGCAATAGACTGCTCTAAATGGGTTCCATTCCATTGTTATTAAACCATGAAAAGACACCTAAAAGAGATGGTACCACTACTTTACTCTAATTCGATTGAAATTATATTAGTATTCATTTTCTCACACATACTACAAACATATGTTGAAAAATCACAAAAATGCCATCTATAGGAATTAATATAGTTCCATAATATCTGACATGATGTTCATGATCCATGTCAGTATATTCTCAAGATTTTATAAGACATTATACCAAAATATTTCCTTCATCACATTCATCATTGTATTCACCCCTTAAAACATGTATTTCAAACATTGGTTCACATGTTTTACCACCAGAAACATGTCCTCATTTTGGGATTTTCAACTTGAATCCTGAAAAATATTCAACATCGGAACAAAAACATGAATATATGAAGATCCCAAAAAACATGTCTTGAGATAGGATAACTAATGAATTAGATTTTAAACACGCCATAGAATCCATATATTGATACTCACACACATAATACATCTAGTTTTGTGTTAGCGTTTGAAAATGGTTTTTTCATGTGATCAGATTAAATAGACTTTTCAGTTATTCATTAATATAAACCCTCAATGACATCCCAATGACTGATTCAGTAATTCAAATTACTATTTTCACTAAATATTATATTTCCTGATATTATGGTTGTTACCCCAAAATATTAATTATAACACCCTGATATTTTGTGAAAACTATATTTTTTTATGTCTTATGTTCTATGAAACATGAAAAAAATCTTTTACTCTACACAACACTGCCTTGGCTTGTGTTACATGCACTCGCAACCTTTCTCGATAGCGTGTGTTCTATGCAATATCGTGTTTCACTAAACAACGACATATTATTGTAATATTATTATATAATAGACGTTATGAATAGTATTAACTAAATTTTAAAATCTATAAAATTATTATTCATATTATATATTTTCTAGAACATGGTATGAAAACAAAATAAAATTTTCGGGTAAAAGAAGTATTTTTTTTAAAAATGCAGTTTTTCCTCCTTCTGATGGCGCACCCACATTAAATCTAGTTTTTGAAATATTTATAAGTTCAATTTGAAAAAATAAAATTCTTCCATGGGATCAGGATATGAAAATTTAATTGGGATAAATTTTCCATATTATTCTGATAACATTCATATTTTAAAGAATAGTAAAAACACGCTGTATTTTAATTAAAAAAAACTTCTTTTCATTGAAATAATTTATATAGTTATATTAGATTTTTAATTGGCTTTAAATTGTAATTAGAATATATTTGTACCATTTAATCCAATTTTGGTCATTGGAATTAATCTCACTTAGAATTTGGACATAAACAAGTGTCGATCTTTTGTAAGTTATTGTTTCTTAAAAACACGCTATTTGTTTGGATAACGGGAATTAATTTTAAAATTAATTAATGTGACTACTATGTTTTGAATTTGGAAAAATAGAAATCATTTTTGAATAAGGAATATCAAAAATATCTTAGGTTGAATCTTGGTTATTTTTATGAAAAACATCAATTTTTGATGAATAGTGAAACGACTTAGTGGTAGTTAAAAAACAGACTATTTCATTTAAATGAAATTTTAACACATATATGAATTGAATTTAAAAAATCCTACATAAATGATTTTTATCAAGAAGTAAAATGTGGTTCAATAAGATGAAAATAAATTTTGGTGAATAGTAACTTTAGACTTTTGTTTACTCTGTTTAAAGGTAAATAGGGTAATTAAAGGATAAAAGAATATTATAATAATTCAAAATTACCATTACTCTTTTCCTAACCTTATTGGATGAGTTGTGGCTGACCATGGGCATCCTTGGGTCGATTTTGGGACCCCAATGAGCCACTTGTTAGTGATAATGGCAATTTGGATTAATTACTTTAATGTAAAGACAAAATTGACATTAACAACAATCCTTTAGTAATTAATTTTTATAAGGGGATATATAAATTATCATTTCGAATATAAATATTAATTGGAAATATAAAAATATTTCCTATATGGTGGTTTTTTTAAAGCTTTTAGACAACAAATAAATTAAATTATTTATGACAAAATAAATGCAGTATTTACCTCATTAAAAAATGATTTAAATAAATAAGATTATAATGATTAAAATATTATAAAAAACATGTCCAATTCTGATTGGATGATTTTAGTTCGACAATGAGTCCTCGTATCTTAATGTTTAATGATTTTTGGACCTTTTGAAACCGAAGATTAGTTTATAACAAAATAATATTTTCACACATTCCAAAGGTGCCCTTCTCCTCCCTTATAAAAGGGAACCTCCTCCCTCTCCTCATTACACAACATTGAGCCTTCAAGCTCGGACTAACACTTCCCATTACTCTTCTCAACTCTTCTAGTAATATTCCAGAGGTCCTGGTCCTCTTCAAAGACCAACATTAGTGCCTTAAGAGAAGGTTTCAAAGAGGCACGTCGAAGATGTGATAATATCTGTTACCGATTCTTACAAATTTATTTCTTCTTCTACTTCCTCTTATTTAGTTTTTTCATTATGAAGTAATAACATAAGTATCAATCATATAACGATATGTTGTTATAAATATTAAACAACCCTACTTCACCTTCTATCTATCCTATGGAAAATGAAATCACCTCACGTGCATACGTATGGAATACTATCTCCACGTCGTGGTGTAATTTGTTTTCCACCACCACCTTACTTGGATGGGTATAATTATGTAAATAATAACAATATATGATTATTTTAAAGTTAAATTGATTCTGAAATAGTATACATACACTTTAATACAATTCCACAATCATAGGAACGATATCATCGCTCGTGCGAACGTACGGCCTACCGTCTCAATGATGTGATGTGACTCGTTATACCTAATCTTAATTGAATAATGATTATATAAATTAATTGAATTAATAAATATGATATATATTACACTTATAAAATTCTTTAAATGAGGTATATATAACCAAAAAATAATAATAAGAATTAATTTAACAAAACACGCATAAGAACATAAAGAAATGAACACCTGAATAGCAAGTAGCAATGAAATATTACTAATAAGAAGATTAGAATATGACCGTATATGATATAATAACAATGAAAATGATTCTATAATAAGTCAATGACATTATTTAAATCATTATACAGGAGGTTCAGATATGTGCGAAGCAAATCAGTCCTATTGTAAGGGAAAATATCACAATTTCATTTTAATCTGTGATTATTTATACATCAGAATTTACTGGGGAATATTTATCATCCATGTCTATTTTTACACAATATGTAATATTATTTCTATCCTAATACAATTGTTTAAATACAGTTTTACCCTTTGGAGATTAAAATATATGAAAGGATTCTTTTGTATTTTTTAGTATGTGGTACTTTTTGACATATCGGGCCAATGTATGAGAAGAGTATTTTTTTAACTTATACGGCATGAATGGATTTCTATGATTTCATAGAACATTATTTCCATGAAGATTCCGTTTCATTATTTCATTTTTATTTTTAATCAACTTCATTTAGTTTAAAATTTCATGACATGTTAAGAAAGGTAAAAAAATTGACATAGAAAGGATATTTTCCTCATGAATGGAGTTCAAGTGTCTTATCAAAATTATTTTCCATCTAAGATAATATAGGGTTCTGTTTCAATCCCTATTTTTAAATTGATTTGATTATTTTATGATGTTATTAATTTTATGTTGTCCGTTTATCTTATATGTATTATGCTATGATGGCATGATATTTAAGAGTCCAATTTTTATTACACGTGTTATCCTATGATTTATGATTTTGTGGAACACATAATAATGGGTTAATTATGAGATGGGTTGGACATATATCTCCCTCCAATGCATTTGGTAAAGATTTACATCTCATGAGATATAAATGTCTGGAATGACAAGTTAATCTGGTTCATTGATACAGGACTAGAACGAGGAGTGAACTCAGTTCAGTAATGGACTTTGTCTACTATGATGGTCTTGGAAAGGAGCCTTGACTAATATGAAATGATTTTCTATTATTATGTGTTTATGCCACAATGTTTCATGTTTTTTGTTATGATTATTGGGATTACATATCACTACTATGATTTATCCCATGTTATGATATAATGATCTCTTTTGCAGGTTATGA
The DNA here is from genome assembly GCA_963277665.1 of Viscum album. NCBI lineage: Eukaryota > Viridiplantae > Streptophyta > Magnoliopsida > Santalales > Viscaceae > Viscum > Viscum album. Next base: position 1,385,177,906 of record OY728126.1, on the reverse strand, counting down.
TTTTCAAAATGTTATGTTCTTATGAAAATGGTATGATTGATATTTCTTTTCTTTACCCTTACTGAGAATTTTAGCTCACCCTTTTTTATGTTTTCTTTTCTCTAGGTCAGGAAGAATGGTATTAAGTATGATATGCCAAAAGGGACTCTAGATATGATGATATACATGGTATAAAATGTAGATGCATTACCAGTTGTTTCTGTTTCACAGTTTCTAAAGACACTATAGCTATACGGTCCTACCATGGTTTTGTTATATGTTGTAATCTGTATGCTTCAATTCGGAAGTAATAACCATGTATGTAAAATATGGGTTATTATTGTTGGTATTAGAAGAAAGGTATCGTCAGCCTTTTGAAACGAGGATGTGAAAGCCTTAGTGAGAACTCTAAGGATATTTATAAACATACAATACAATATTAGTGTTTTAGAAATAACCATGAACAACCTACGATAAGACCTAAAGTGTGAAATTTTATTCTTGGTTAAGTATGGTTTCCTATTATGATTAGTGTTTCTCATACTATGCTTATTGGTTTTAGTCAATGGCTGTAACCCAAAGGAACCCTGTTAATACTGAATTCGACAGGCAATGCAATGATTTTCCCCTTGAGGAGCCCAACATTATGGGAAATGGAATGAAAAATCTTTTATCCATGCTCACACAACTTTCTCAAGCTATAAATCATGCATGACTTCCAAACGAGCAAAGGAAAGAGCAACACTCTGTTGAATCCTTCATGAGGCAGCGTCCACCATCATTCAGCGGGTCTTCTAATCCATTAGTGGCTGAAGAATGGAATAGTACCACTGAAAAGATATTTTCAGTCCTGAAATATTCTGAACATGATAAAGTCATCTTAGCAGTATATCGTTTGGATGGTGAAGCTGAGAAATGGAGGAATATTTTTAAGAATACGAGGCAAAGGGATTAAATTGAGTCCATGGAATGGGATGAGTTCAAGAAATTATTCTTCAATAAGTACTTCCCTCATATTCATAAAAAAATGAAGGATAATGATTTTCTTGAACTAAAGAAAAAGGTTGATGAATCAGTTGGTAACTACGAAGAATATTTTACAAGACTTTCAATGTACACTTCAGGAATTATTATCCAGTATGAGAGTAAGATCAATCGTTTCTTTAGTGGCTTAAAACCAAGTCTTCGAAGGGAGTTAGCCATAAGGGACTTCAATATCTATGAGAAAATTGTTCTATGTGCTCTCATGGTTGATATGGAGATTAGAGTATTCCATCAGTCATATGGGTTTGATAAGAAAAGAAAAATGGAATTTAAAGGGAGATCTAAAGACCTAAATGAATAGAATATGAGTTTTCCCTTATTCTCAATGTATGGAATGAGACAAGGATGGAATTGTCTTGAAGGGACAAGTAAATTTCTTTATGTGTGGAAAAGAAGGTCATCGGTCATTTGAATGTCGAAATAATGGGAAAGAAGATGTCTAATGATGCGAAAAAAGAAAGGGATTCGCAGAATGAAACTCCTACACTTCAATGTTTCATGTTCAAGGATATGGGGCATTATGCCAATCATTGCCCAAATCCAAGGTTTTATTTTGATGATCGACGTCAAAAAAATCTTATGGTCAAATACAAAGGAAATTCACATGCAACTTCTATCGGCAATGCAGAGTACGATAACGAAGTTGTGAAAGGTACACATACCATCCACTCTAAAGTAGAAAATGTTTTATTTGATTTTGGATCCACCAAATATTTTATTTTGGAAGAATTTTTTAAGGGTATCTCCCTACAAAATCAATAATTAGATGTTGAGTTAACTGTGAAAGCAACTAATGGCACAACGATTGCATCAAGAGTTTATAATTCTTCTCCAATTGAAGTTTGAGGGAAAGTGCTTCCTGAAAATCATGTGATCCTCCTTATAGTTTTATTTGATGTGTTTCTTGGCATGTATTAGATTTTTTATATGTAGCTCATATTAATTTCCATATAAGGGAAATCACATTTAATATTCCCGATCAATCTACTATCATCTATCGATGTAAGGATGAATACATCCTTCTAGTGAAAATTTCTTCCATCTTATGGGTCTCGATTCCAATAAATGAAGGTTATTTATCTCAAATGGATGGGGAGAAACTGACGATTAATAATATGCCCATTGTACCAGAGTTTGATGATGTCTTTCTGGAGGAATTTCCAGGTCATCCACCAAATTGTGATGTTGAGTTTTCAATAGAACTTATACCAGGTGTTATGCCCATTCCAAAGACACCTTATAGAATGGCCCCAATTTAGTTGCAGGAATTGAAGAAGAAAATCCATGAGAATCTTGATAAGGGATTCATATTCCCTAGTGCATCACCTTGGGGAGAACCTATTCTGTTTGTTAAGAAGAAAGATGGATCATTGATACTCTACATTGATTATCGAGAACTAAACAAGATCACCATCAAGAACAAATATCCTCTCCCATACATTGATAAATTATTTGTCCAACTACGCAGAGCTCGATACCTTTCCACGATTGATCTTCATTCAGGGTATCATCAATTAAGGGTCAAAAAAGATGATATACCAATGACAAGTTTTCAAACAAGGTATGGACACTATGAATGTATTGTGATGCCATTTGGTATTACTAATGTCCATGTTATCTTCATGGATCCAATGAATAGAGTCTTTAGAGACTGTACTGATCAGTTTGTGGTAGTCTTTATAGACGATATTATTGTATATTCAAAGATAAAGGAATAACACGAAGATCACTTGATAATAGTATTAAAGACCCTAAGAAAGGAGATGTTTAATGCCAAATTTAACAAGTATGAATTTTGGCTTCAAAAAGTTATATTTTTGGGTCACATAATCTCAAAAGAGGGGATATCTGTGGATCTAGAAATAACAGAGGTTATCAAAAGATGGTCAAGACCAACAACAGTAATTGTGATCCTATGTTTTCTTTGTTTGGTTGGATGTTATCGACGTTTTGAGAAATATTTTTCATGATTATCTAATCCACTCACCAGGTTGACTCGAAAAGGAGTTAAGTTCGTGTGGATAGAGGAGTGTGAAGATAATTTCAAGGAGTTGAACAGAAGGTTATCCAGGGCACATGTGCTCACACTACCTTGTAGTGGAGAAAGGTTTGTGATATACAGTGATGCATCCAAGAAGGTATTGTTGTGTGTATTCATGAAAAATGATATGGTGATAGCTTATGCATCACGATAGTTGAAAATCCACAAGAAAAATTACCCAACTCTTGATTTGGAGTCAGCTGTGATAATATTTGCATTAAAGATTTGGAGGCATTATCTATATGGTAAAAAGTGTGATATTTATACTGATCATAAATGTTTAAAGTATATATTCACACAAGTAGAGCTGAATATGAGCCAATGAAGATGGTTGGAGCTGATTAAGGATTACGATTGCTCAATTCATTACCACTCGGGGAAAGAAAACAAGGCGGTAGATGGATTAAGTCCACAAGACCATGCTAGATTATCCATGATGAGGATCACAAAAGATCTAATATTTATAGATTTATGAAGGATGGATCTTGGAATTATAATGGAAGGGGAAAAATCTCATCTTTCTCAAATGAATGTTCAACCATCTATACATGTGAAGATTAAAGAGGCACAAAAAAAGATGTAGAGTTACAAAAGAAAGGGAGAAATGTTCCAAAATTCAACCTTGATTGTGATGGGATAATAAAGTTCATGAATCATGTTTTTGTTCCTCCTATCCAATAATTGAAGAAGGAGCTAATGTATGAGGCTTTTAGTTCTTCATACTATATTCATCCTAGAAGCCTGAAGATGTATAGGGACCGGAAAGAGTACTTTTGGTGGGATGGCATGAAAAGAGATGTTGTTGAATATGTCTCTTGATGCTTGGTTTCTCATCAAGTTAAATATGAGAGAGAAAAGTCTAATGGGATGTTACAACCATTACCCATAATAGAATGGAAATGTTAAAACATCACTATGGACAATGTCACTGGACTTCCAAAAACATCAAAATGAAATAATTCTTTATGGGTTTTAGTAGACCGTCTTACAAAGTCGGAACACATCATTGCTATTAGAAAAGATTTCTCTCTAGATTAGCTTTCCATGATATATATATAATAAGTTTTTATATTTCATGGAGTACCACATTATATTATATTTAATTTGGATTTGAGGTTTACCTCGAAGTTCTGGCGAAGTCTTCAGCATACTTTAGATATAGAGTTGAGTTTCAGCACATCTTATCATCCTTAGAAAGATGGTCAGTCTGAGAGAACAATTCATACTCTAGAAGATATGTTAAGAGTTTTCACTATGGATTTCAAAGGTGGTTGGGATAAACACACACCTTTGGGGGAATTTTCTTATAATAATACCTTTCACTCCAGTATTTAGATGGCTCTTTATGAATCTCTCTATGGAAAGAAATGCAGGACTCCAAATTGTTGGGATGAAGATGGGGAAACAAAGCTAATAGGACTTGATCTTGATGATGAGATGGCAGAAAAGTTCAGATCTATTCAACAACACATAATAGAAGCTCAATGTCGACCAAAAAGTTATTCCGAGAACCAAAGAAAAGACCTAGAGTTTGAAGTGCGTGATAAAGGGTTGTTACGAATATCTCCTTGGAAGAGAGTAATGAGATTTGGAAAGAAGGGAATGCTGATCCCTAGGTATATCATTCCTTTTGAAATAATGGACTATTTTGGGATGATAGCTTACTAATTGGCACTTCCACCAAATCTCTCTCATGTTCATGATGAGTTCCATGTATCTCTCCTGAGAAAGAACATACCTGATCCTTCACGTGTACTAATATAAGAAGTTGAACCACTGGAGTAAGATCTATCTTATGAAGAGCAGTCGATAGTGATTATGGATCGTAGTGAAAAGTTCTACAGAACAAGACCACTAACTTGGTGAATGTTTTATGGAGGAACCACCAATTAGAAGAAGCTACATGGGTGCTTGACGATATGATGATGGAAAGGTATCCTCCTCTGTTTGTTACGAAGTGATGAATTTAGAGGGAAAAATTCATTTTATGGGGGGTAGAATGTAATACCCTGATATTTTATTAAAAGTATATTTTTCATGTCTTATGTTATACGAAACATCAAAGGAATCTTCCACTGCACACAACACTATCTTGTCTTGTGTTACACGCAATCACGACCTTCCTCGATCGCGTGTGTAGTACGCAATACCGGGTTTCACTAAACAATGATATATTGTTATAATATTATTATGGACTATCCATTCTGACTAGTATTAACTAAATTTTTAATTTTATAACATTATTAATCTTACATATTTTCTCGAACATGGTATGAAAATAATGTAAAATTTTCGGGTAAAATAAGTATTTTTTAAAAAATGCAGTTTTGCCACCTTTTGATGGCGCACCCACATTAAATCTAGTATTTGAAATTTTTATAAGTTAAATTTTACAATATAAAATTCTTCCTTGGGATAAGGATATAAAAATTTAATTTGTGTAAATTTTCCACATTATTCTGATAACTTTCATATTTTAATGATTAGTAAAAACACGCTATATTTTAATTAACGACAACTTTTTTTCATCGTAATAATTTATATGGGTATATTATCTTTTCAATTGGTTTTAAAGTGTAATTAGAATATATTTTTACCATTTAATCCAATGTTGGTCATTGGAATTATTTTCACTTGAAATATTGACATAAACAAGTGTCGATCTTTTGATAGTTATTGTTTCTTAAAAACACGTTTTTTGTTTTGAGAACTGGAATTAATTTTAAAATTAATTAATTCCACTTCTATGTTTTTAATTTCCAAAAATAGACATCATTTTTTAATTCATAATATCAAATATATCATAGGCTTAATTTTTGGTATTTTTCCGAAAAACTGCAATTTTTGATGAATAGTGAAACCTCTTAGTGGTAGTTAAAAACTGACTCTTTCATTTAAATGAAATTTTACCACTTATCTGATTTTGAATTCAAAAATCCAACATACATAGTTGTTATTAAGAAGTAAAATTTTGTTCAATATGATGAAAATAATATTTGGTGAATAGTAACTTTTGAGTTTTATTTACTGCGGTTAATGGTAAATTGGGTATTTCAAGTTTAAAATATTAATATAATAATTCAAAATTACCTTAACACTTGTCATAAATTTATTGGATGAGTAGTGTCCGACCATGGCCATCCTTGGGTCGATTTTGGGACCCCATTGAGCCACTTGGTAGTGATAATGACAATTTGGATTAATTAATTTAATGTAAATACAAAATTGACATTAACAAAAATCTATTAGTAATTAATTTTTATATGGGGTTATATAAATTATATATTATACTATAAATATTCATTGGAAATATAAAAATATTTCCTACATGGTGGTATTTTTGTTATAAATTTTAGACATCATATAAATTAAATTATTTATGAAACAATAATGATGCAATATTTACCTCATTAATAAATTATTTAAATAAATAAGATTATAAGGATTATAATATCATCCAAAACATGTCCAATTATGATTGGATGATTTTATTTCGACAATGAGTCATATTATCTTTTTCTTGAATGTTTTTTTTGACTTTTTTAAACTGACGATAATTTTATAATAAAATAATACTTTCACACTTTCCAAAGGTGCCACTCTCCCCCCTTAAAAAAGGAACCTCCTACCTCTCCTCTTTACACAAAATTGAGCCTTAAAGCTCTGCCAACCCCTACAGATTAATATTCTAAAATTCCATAGTAATATTCTAGAGGTCCTGGTCTTCATCAAATACATACATTAGTGCCCTAAGAGGAGGTTTCAAAGAGGTGTGTCGAAGAAGAGGTAATATCCATTAACGATTCTTTCAAATTAATTTCTTCTTCTAATTCCTATTATTGAGTTGTTTCATTATGAAGTAATAACATTAGTATCACTCATATAATGATATGTTATTATAAATATGAAACAACTTTATTTCACCTTCTATCCATCCTATGGAAAATGAAATTACCGTGCGTGCGTACGTATGGAATACCGTCTCGACGCCGTGGTGTAATCTGTTTTCTACCACCACCTTACTTGGATGGGTATAATGATGAAATGAATAACTATATATTATTATTATAAAGTGATATTGATTATGAATTAGTATACATACATTTTAATAAATTCCACAATCATGGGAACGATATCGTCACTCGTGTGTACGTATGACCTACCGTCTCCATGATGTGACGCGACTCGTTCTACATGATCATCATTGAATAATGATTATATAAATGAATTTTATTAATAAATATGACATATATTAAAATAATACCATTTTTGAAATGAGGTATCTATAACCCTAAAAAGAAGAATTAGAATTTATTCGACAAAACTTGCATAAGAACATAAAGCAATGAACTACCAAATAACAAGTAGCAATGAAATATTACTAATAAGAATATAAAAATATGACCATATTTGATATCATTAAAATTAATATTATTCTGTAAAAATCAATGAAATTATTTAAATCATTATACAGGAGGTTCAGATATGTATGACGAAAATCGGACCTAAGGTAAAGGAAAATCTCGCCATCTCATTTTTATCCGAGATTGTTTATACTTCAGAATTTACTGGGGTATATTTATCATCCACATCATTGTTTCCTCAATATGTAAAATTATTTCTATCATCCTAAAATTTGTTATATCCAATTTTACCCTTTGGTGAGTAAAATATATGAAAGGAATCTTTTATCATTTTTAGTACGAGGTACTTTTTGACATTTCCGGCCAATGTATGAGAAGAATCTTTTTTTAACTTATACGACATCAATGGATTTTGATGATTTCAAAGAACATTATTTCCATGAAGCTTCATTTTAATGTTTTCAATTTTATTTTTGATCAACTAAATTTAGTTTAAAATTTTATGACATGTTAAGAAAGGTAAAAAAATTCTGAAGTAGAAATGATATATTCCTCAAGAATGGAGTTCAAGTGTTTTATTAAAATTATTTTCCATCTATCGTAATATAGGGTTATGTTTCTATACCTATTTTTACACTAATTTTATTATGTAATGGTGGAATTAATTTTATGATGTCCTTTTATCTTATATAGATCATGTTATGATGGCAGGATGTTTATGAATCCCATTTTTATTACATGGGTTATGCTATGATTTATGATTTTGTGGCACACATAAGAATGGTTTCATAATGAGATGGGTGGGAACTATCACTCCCTCCAATGAATTGGTTCAATATTTATATATCATGATATAGACATGAATCGAATGACAATTTAATCTGGTTCAGTGAAACAGGACTGGAACGAGGAGTGAACACGGTTTAGTAATGGAATTTGTCTGCTATGATGGTCTTGGAAAAGAGCCTTAACTATTATTAAATGATTTTATACAATTATGTGTGTATTACAAAAAGTTTCATGTTTTATGTTATGATTATTATGATTACATATCACTACTAGGATTTTTCCCATGTTATGATATTATGATCTATTTTGATGGTTAATATTTTCAAAATGTTATGTTCTTATGAATATGATTTGATTGATATTTCTTTTGTCTACCCTTACTGAGTATTTGATCTCTCCCTTTTGTATGTTTTCTTTTCCCCAGGTCAGGAATAAGGGTATTGTGTAGGATATTCCAAAAGGGACTCTAGGTATGATGAAATAAATGGGAGACAATTTATATTCTTTACCAGTTGTTTATGTTTCTCAGTTTCTAAAGACACTATACCTATACGGTCCTACCATGGTTTTGTAATATGTCGTAATAAGTATGATTCAATTTTTAAGTAATAACCTTGTATGTAAAGTATGAGTCGTTATATAAATTACCTTATATATCTCTATAAGTGAAACACTAAGGATTCCCTTTATCCTTACTGAATAACTATTAGGTAGGTAAACATATATAAAAATTCCCCCACGCATATTCATGATGATGTCAAGTTATTAAGAATGATAGTCTCCATTATATGAGAAATATAATATGAAAATAATGATTAAGAACACAACCCATCACTTTATTATGTCACCTATTACCTTTAGTAATTTCCAAATAATTCAAGGTCTATGGGGCTCACCTCCCACAAGGGTCTTAGTAACATATGTCTACCAATATTCAAGAGGTATTTATTAATCAAAAACCAGTAATGCATAATGTAAATTATATATGTATCCATGTATTATATTCTGATGTGGAACTACTTTCACCAAACGACATAGGTTATTCTACCACAACCCTAAAAAATCCAATGGGTGCTGAACCAATCAACATAACTAATAGAAAAACAAATAGTGCAACAAAATTTAGGACCATTATATATATTCTTAAAATACCAATGGATTCTCACACATCTTCCACCCATACACATATCCCAAATAGATGGGCAGTAGAGAAGATTATCTCGGTGTTTATGGGTGTATTTGTGGTTCCGCACGTCTCTCTTGACATGAGTTCGAGTTCATGGTATCTATATTACGTAGCCTATTGATTTTATTACATTTAGTTTTTCTGACTTAGAGAATATTGTATGTATTGGATATGTTTATATGAATTGAGATAGATATGATGTTAGTAAAATATTATTTTGTATAATCCCTATTGGAATATGAAATTTTGGTAAACAATAATCATCGCTTCACGGATTCATGATCAATTGAACATTTTTGGGTAATTGATTTGGAATATATTCATTATTATTTCTTTTTATTATGTGAGATTGGTTTTATTTCAAATCCTTGTTTATGTAGTTTGAATTTTTTGAATTATATTTATCAAATATAAACATCATATGATAATGAAATAAATTTGGAATATGTTATATTTTATTTGTTATCTTTCACCAACTATGATTGTTTGGATATGAAGATTTTGTTTAGAATTGGAAAATGTTTTTATAGAATGTATTATTTAAACAATTATTTTAATATATTTTAAAAAACTATATTTAACAAAAAATGTATATATGTGTAATTTTAAATAATATGTGTTTAAATTTATTTTTATAAAATGACAATACATATATAGAAATTAATTGTAAGTGAAAATAGTAAAATTATATTGTATTTAATTGGAAGGAATTAAATGATAAAATGATAATTTCACATGTGATATATTACATTGGTGATATTGTCTATTTGTTTACTTTGATTATATGATATGTTTGTCTATGATTGATTTTGATGATTTAACAACAAAGATATGGATGTAAAAATATAAAAACAATTATTAATTATATAGTGTTAATTGTATTTTTTTTATTTTTTATTTTAAATTTAGTTAAATAATTTTATGATAATTATATGATGTTATTAATATTAAAATTTTATAATTGATGGAAAATCGTATTGAGTTTTTTCAATTATAAAATTTATATTCAATTTTATTGTTGTGTCTATGTAATTTTAAATACTGAATGAAATATGTTCCTGAAGGTTGATTGGTTTTAAATTTTTTTATATTATTTATATTCCTCTTGATAGAGGTAAATGATATTTTAGTGTGGTAGTGTTGAAATGGGTGAAGGAATATTGTTAAAAAATTGATATTATTTTGAAATTGTAGAGGTATTGTATATTATTATATATAATTGAATTTTTTATATTTATTAAACAAAAAAATCCATTTTTTGTTACTTGACTATCATTGATATTAAATTTTTTATAGTGGATAATTTTTCAAAATATATAATCTGTATAGTGTCATCATCCCTTTTCACATAATATGTTAATGTTTTTAATATTAAAATTCATTAAAATACAACAAGAATTGTAAATTTCTAGTGTATTTGAAAGAATAGGATTATAATCAATAATAAAAAAATAAATTATGGAATATTTATTTTACACTAAATAGAAAGATCCTAAAATAAAATTTAGCTCTTAAAAAACATGGTATATCATTGGTATTGCATAATGAATGTGGAAATCATAAAATCATAGTAAGGAAATAATAATGATGGTGTATAATAAACTATGATTCCATGGTATAACATGATATAATATAAGAGAAGGTGTCTAATATTCAAGTGGATGAATAAAATAACAATAGTGGTATAATGAGACCTTTCAAATATTAGAAATTGGAAAAATCATAAAATAAAAAATAAAACATAAGTCTGTTATAACGTCGAAGAAAATACATGATTGTAGATACATTCCCACAATGGATTATATTCTATCACTAATCCCATACATGACATACCATAAGGATAAAAAAATTACAAATAAATTAGTGGTCGAAATAATTTCATGGCCACCCATCTTATTTTATTCATGTACATGCATATTGTTCCCGCATATGGATACTAATCATAAGTCATAAATATAAGAATTACTCATGGAAGGAAATGGGTCATAGAATCATTTCTCAAAACATAATCAAAATAGATTCTATAATGAACATATTTGATATATGGTAATAAATCATGAATTACCCCATAAAATAAATAGATAATTACATAGTAAAAAACATTAGTGAAATATATATTGAATTTATAATAATTCTACACATTTTACAATATATAATGTTATTTAGGAAAATAATGTTCATAACTCGAATAAAATGGTTGGTTATAAATATCCCTTAACTCGATAGAAATTCATAACATGAATTATTTATTCCCCTAAATAATAAACATAAGATAAATACATACTCTCATAATAACCTTTTACACGTTTTCATTACTTTTATTTTAATTTTTACGATGTCATATTAATATATTGAACCAAATAATTTCACATTGGAAGTTTTGATGATAAAAAAATTATAAGTTAAAAATATATTTGTTAAGCTGAATAAGTTAAATGAAGATATTAATTAATATTATTCATAATTAAAACCATGAAATAATTTTAATATTTATACATAAACTAATTTTTTTACACGAATAACAAAATATGTAGGGAAATATGAACTCAATTACAATCATAGAGACTATACAATGTACATATGCAAGAGTAGCATTTACATTTTTGGACAATAATGATGGTAATTTGGTATGTATTTTTTAATGTCAAAGGATGGTAATTCTCTCATGAATATGATATTAATTATTTTAATAACTTTATACAACCACCCATCAGATGTGGTAATAAAAATTAGTCACATCACATCATGATTCGGTAGTCCACTATAAACATGATCATTCCTATAATTTATTCAATGGATGATAAGGTAAGAAATAAAGTTATATAATTATATTATAGTAATATTAATATTTAATTAATATAATAAATAAAAATTAACTTAATATTTAATACCATTCATTTGATGAATAATTGAATAATGTGTCACATCACTTTGCAAGGAAGTAGTATACCATACACACAAACGAGACAGTCATGTTCCTTATGAAATTAAAATAAAAAAGTTATATATGATATGATAATATAATAATTTTAATTATATCATAAATATCATATATAAAAATATCATACCTTAATATATTATTTCATGTGAAGTGATTAAGGAAAATGAATTATGTCTGTTCATGGGGCAGCAATCCTCTTTACACACAGTCAATAGTTTCATTTCCCATTTGAGGGAGGTGGAGGTTGTTTTATGTCGTAAAAATATAATTAAAGAGTATATTTAATTTTTTTACTCTTAGTGTATTATATACTTATGGTTTAATATGATTTAAAGGATGTGGAGGGAAAAAATGAAACACATAGTAAAAGATGTTCCCTCTTCTATAATGGACTTATTTTGGATTACACCAACAACCATTTGATGGTGGAAATATGAAAAAAAAAATATTAATAAATTTATGGCATGTAATATAGAATTTTACTTTGATAGGTATTTTTTTGATCATAACGTTTTTTATGGGTGTATAGTATAATATATGTGCTGCCTTTTATATGTGGGGGATATGATACACCTTGAATTTTCTAAAAAAATAGAATTCTACAGACATTTTTTTCATTCATAAAGGAACCCAAATTGATAGTTATAAAATATTATATGAGATACGGATGATATAATACCAAAAAATATGAATTATATATGTTATGGTTCGTATTTAATAAATATAATCTCATATTAACCACCATTAAAATATTTCAACAATAGACATATTAATTTTATTAGTGTTTTCAATGTTCATTATAGTAAAATAATGTTGAAAATATTAAAAAATATAAAATATTATTACACCAATAGTATAATAAATTTTATGAAATTCAAATAATATAAGTGGTAGAATTTAATTTGTAATTAAATCCATATACATGTTTGAAAATTGGGTTTCCAAAATATTTTTTTTAAATGACTAAGAAGATTTATATAATAATTAAAACTAAATTCAATTCACATGAATATAATATTTAAATTTTAACAATACTTAAATAATTATACTCTAAAAAAATTTAAAATATTATTTAAAATTTTAAATAAATTAAACGAAAAGTTAGTTTTCAATAAACATCATATTTTTTCACAATTTATGAAAAATTAAATATATTTTAAAAATAATGACATAGTAACAAAAAGGTTAATTTTAAATTTATATTTATACATTAAGGTTTAATTTTATGTATAATTTTATAAAAATTAGTACACGTTAATTTTATATTATTTTGTTAATGCACGACTAATCCATGTATCAAAAAAATACAATATTTAATGAAACCTTTTTTCACATTTCAAGTAGTTGTTATTTAATTTGTAATCAATAGATTAACATTGAAATTATTTTATAATTTTTTAAATAATAATTTTCCAAAAAGATATGTTCCTTTTAAAGAAATAAATTTATCATAAATGTTAAAATGGTAACTTTTAAATAATAATATTTCAATAGAGTTTCATGTTCCATTTAAACACGATGTTCCATGCATCACATGATATCCAGTATATTGAATTTATTTAAAATAAATTAATTATCAATACTCATAGTGCTATATTATATTTTAAATTGATTTATATGTTATATATATTCCATTTAAAAATATTTGTATGTCACATTCTACCCCGTTAAATATTTTACATCCTCGTTATTTGAAATTATGCATAATAGTTAGGGGTTTGGTATTCTAAAAATCAATAGAAGAAAAATAAAATAAAATAATTTTTACTGGCATTTACATATAAAAAGGGGAAAGGTAAATATTATGGTAATCAATTATAACACATTACAAGGGTTATTAGTAGATGGACATTGTATGGAATGTAAAATAGTGACATTAAAGGAAAGAATAAATTTGTATAGATTAAATTTGTGTTCAATTCCCACATAAAAATGAATGATCATTAGAATTCTAGAAAAAACCTAAATACTGGGTGAATTAAAAGACCATTGATTAATTTAATATGATGATTTCGGGGTATGATTTTTTAATATCCTTTTGCTTGATTTGGGTTCCTATTTAAAAATCAATGTAGAGAACACTAGATTACATACGTACATGATATATTATTATTTAATAAACACAATTTCATCATTTCAATGTTCATTAATCATTTTTCACTTTAAATTCTACTATATAGAAATGAATTTTCAATATTAATTTAATTTCATTAATTAATCTCTAAAAATATCCTATAATGGATTATATGTTCAATGAAAGTGTATAATCAATTCTACATATCACTATTAATTCATAAATGGTTCAAAATAGGTAATATAACAACCTAATTTAACATAAAAATATTTATCAAAAAAATTATGCAATGAATCCAATGGCTTATCATAGACCATACCCTAAAAATTAACTCCCTAATGAAAACAACCTAAATAAAATCAATATTTAACAATTATTTAACTTGAAATATTAACTTAAAACCTTAATAAAATCTTCAAAAGAATTATATAATTATAAAAAAATAATACCTTAGGTTATACAAAAAATTTATATATACATAAATAAAATAAAGAAACTCTCGATATGTCTCTTTCCTCCAAAAAATGGATTAACATTATCCTATAATATTTTTCCAAAATTCAACTTAAAATTTTATAATGGAACCATTTATGTGAAAAAATGTTATACTTACTAGTATATCATGTAGTTCAATGGTAGGTGATACACCGTTATCACCCTTTAGTTGTGGGATCATGTCCCACAACCATGCCCATTGTGGTCGGTCGTTATATGGTTTATGGGTTGTCATTTTATCTAAAATAATGGAAAACATATGTGATTGTCATATTTATAATTTTCCATGATCCTATAACAGTCTATAGAATATGATTATTATAATAAAAATATAATTATTCACTATATAACATTTTTTTCAACAATTTTTTTCTATTCATCTAATTATTCTACATATAAATAAACTAATTACCTCAAAATTAATTATATCTCTATGATTATCAGTTCATAAATTATTATTTTTACATATAGAAAAACCTTTAATGAAATTTACATTTACATTTGATAGTAAAATTCATCATATTCTTGGAAATATTTAATGAAAATATCTACATAACAATAAAAAAAATATTTCATGATTTCTATAAATCTTGAATTACAGTACATAATCACTTCAATCATTCCACCTAATTCTTAAACCTTTAACTATACTTCATCACATTATTCTGATACAACACTATATATTAAGATATCATTTGAATTGTCTTCATCATCGGTTGAAAAAATATGACTCTTATACTCTTTTTAATCACCTTCCATATTTTTTCACGTTGGATATCTATATTCATAATGTCTAATCAGTCAAAATTTAAAACATCCAATCATTAATGATACCATGGAGAGACGATAATTCAATAAAATTTCATTAATTTTTTTTCATTTTTCATAGGAAATTAATTCCATTGATTACTGCATTTATACTCTAAAAACAACATCATGTTCCATTGATAAATTCACCTTGATGTTTCTTTCCATGTTCTTTACATATATGTAACTAAATATTCTTTCCTCTATAGTCTCCGCGAATAGAGACCTCATCAAAATATATCCTTCTCTTGTGCAATGAGTCTTACTGTTTTTATGGAACATTTTATTAATCATATGCCATGATTATTGATTAAGGATAATTAAAATATCCTTCACTCAATTTATAATACCATTTGGATGCTCATCAATACTATTAATTTCAAATTCTACATTTACTCGGTTCCTTTTGGATCATGAAATTGAATAAAAACATAAATCATAGTGTCATATGAAAATATTCATAAATAGAAACAAGATAATAATGACATATTATTTATTTGATATATCAATCATGATCATCATATTTTTAAACTGTTTCATTCGTGATCATCATATTTTCAAATTATTTTGGATGGTTCATATAGAGTTTTTTTATATTTAAGGCATATCCCCAGGGAGTGTGAAACTTGGTGTGTAGTAATGAACATTTTCTTATAATTTGTACTTCTCCTATCAAGCATAACATGCCATTTTCAGATTTAGTACCCCTAGGTGAATCTTCTCAAGATAGATGTCTACTTATATTGTTAAATGTGAAAGAAGTTTCTCGTATTCCTCTCACTCTATAATTCTTCGAAAATCTATGGTATTTGGAAATACACAGTCATATCCTCATAAATATCCCTAGAAAAATCCTTGGGTTCACACTATAATTTTCTATTTCTACATCCAATTTTTACATGGACATTTACTCTGATTCTATCAATGGAAACCCAAGCCTTCTATATATTATATAAAATTATTTTTAACTAAAAATTCATTTAACATGAGAATGATAAAAAAGAATTATTTTATTTTTATGAATATGATCATAACAAATAAATGAAATCATTAATAGTTAATCGATATTTAATTCTCCATAGTGAGCTCAAAAAATCCATTTGTTCTCCTAAAACAATATGGGAGGACTAGGAAACAATGAATGGAAGGGTGTATCAATAAATCGTAATTAATAAATAAAGATGACAAGGAAACATAAAATGGGAGTTAGTTTTATAACATGATATCATAAAAGATAATGTACGTGTTAAATAAAGTATAAGTAGGACATAATGTGAACAACATAAAAAGTTTTCAAGAAAACTGGAAAGTGGAAGAAACATAAAACATGAGATAAACAAAGGTCTAGGAAGACGTCCAAGGCAACATCACATTGTGGATAGAGTCCCATAATAAATTATTCTTACTCTACAATCCCATAAACGATGTGAAATGAGATTTAATCATTACAAAAATAATTCATTGTGATATATAATTATAGGTCCTCCCATAAAATTAATTTCAATTAAATTAATATGTGTTCCACCTAAGGATATTGACAAAAATTCATATTGAAATGAATTACTGCTTGAAATAAATGCATCGAATAATCTTGTCTCATAACATAATGAAAAAAAATTCCATCGAGATATAATTTGAGTGATGATGATAATTATTCTATAAATATATCCAATGTATGAATAATAATATTGGTATACCTATGAGGGTCATATATTCATAATTTAAATACATTCTATAACATTAATCAAAGATAAATTGAGCTTGATAGAAAATGGTCATAACCCAATGGTCTGGGTGGGTTAGAAAGACCCCTTAAATTGAGATCGGTTTTTATGTTCAGTGTTCTTATCCTTGGAAAATAAATAGACGTAATTTTTTTACTTAGAATTTTTTTTTCCATTATTACGACTCCATTAATTTTAATTTTTACCTTGTAATATTGATTTGTAGAAAAAAATTAATTTCATGTTGGTTGATTTAAATATAATAACTTGTTATGCCCAAAATCACTTTTTTATGTTGACTATGGTTAAATATATTATTAATTAAACAAATAATGAATGGAAAAATTGGAAAAATTGTCTTTTTCATACCTACATATTTATTTATAAAGCTACCATAAAAATGGTTATGAAAAATTATATATTTTACAATTATGTAGATGGTATGCCAGACATATGATGTACACATGAATGGAAATATAATTTATTAAATTCAATGTAATATAAGAGATTATAATATTTAATTCATCTCTAGAATGAATAATATTTAATTAATATATTAAATAAGTATGAAATTAATGGTTGTTAACTTCTATGTAAATTGTATGTGAAAAATGAATCACATTGCTTTGTGAGACGATAGACCACCGTACACATGATCGATATTATTGTATTATATATTGAATGAAAACGAATATGGTATATATATTATCATATAATAACATAATTATATTTATATTAAAAATATAATATATCAATTTTGGAAACATTATTATATCTATATGTGATAAAAAATTAATAGAAATCAAATTACAACTTTTTGCGAGTCGGTAGTCCCCCATAGACACAACTGACAATTTATTTTCACTTTTTAGGGAGGGGATATTGTTATAGATGATTCAATTAACAAAAAAATTATTTTATAAAGAATATATTTCTTATATTATATCTTCATATAAATAAATATTTAATGGGGGTGGAGGATGAATGAAATTAATATACTTGATTAAGAATGTTACCTCTTCTTTTCACAACATATTTTCGTTTCCACCAAGAGTATTTATATGGTTTTTAAATAAAAAAACAGATTACATGCCTCCTGATATGAATTAATTGACTAATTTCGTTTTTTATTGGTTTATAATTTTTTTAAAATTAGAGTTGGGGGGTACGACCTTTTATAAGTAGGAGGAGAAGAGACACTAGGAATTTTTTAAAAGAATGAATTCTATTAATTTGATTGTAGTGAAAAATGTTTTAAAAACTAATATTTTTATTCCTCATAAGATATATCATAATTATATTACCATATAGTTTCAAAAAAAATTGTAATTTTATTCCTTCTTTGATGTTTTACCCCATGAGAAACACATTTTTATCATAACCACGACAAATAATAATTAATGTGTTCATTATTAAATATGATAATAAAATAAATTTATCATATTACATAAAATAAATAAATAATAATAAAAATATAAAATAATTTTGTATAAATATTCTTCAACTGTGTGGAAGAATTATATTCAAAATATAATGGGTAAAAATATCAACAATTTTTATTTCCAATGAAAAACATTCAAAAGGTTATAATGTTTTTATATCAAAAGTGAATATGAAATTTATTACCAAGAGTATATTTAGTTATATTTTAATATAATTAAACTATTATTATCTTAAATAAAATTTATATTATAGTATTTTTTCTTTAATTAATTTCAATGAAAATGATGATATAAAGAAAATTAAATACTTTTCAATATTTATCAAAAAATATATATCTTCCATAACTTTTATAATTCCAAGATGATTATAATTGTTATAGGTATATTTAAAAATGATGTTAGTGTTTTCAAATAAATTTTCTGAACGTGGCATAATATAATATTTAATTATCCTAAAACAAATTAATTAATGTTTTCTATAAATAATGATACTATTTTTATAAAATAATATACATGTCTCTAAAGTGGTACTTATTTTATTTTTAATCAATTGATAAACATTGAAAAGATTTAATATCTTTTTAAAACATTGTTTTTATAAATTATTTATTACTATTTATTTATAATAATTTAACAGTTTGGTTTAATTTTCATGTTTAGAGAAAAAAAATTTAAGAGGCGATCACATTTTAAAAAATCGATGTTCCGTGCATCAGAAGATATTAATGAGATTGAATTTATTTACTAGACCGATATATTAAATCATTGTGGGGTAAAAATATATTATTATAATTTTTTTGTTTCATATATTAATTTTAAAGTATTTAGGTGTTATATTGTGTGTGATGTAGATGGCCAACTACTCACACACTACCACTATTTCTTTGGGATAATGTCTTGTCATGTTTTAGTGGAAGTGGATGTGATTAATAGTGTAATTTTCCATAATATGATGTCATTCAATTTGTTTGTGGTTTGTGGTTTTAGTATATATATATATATTTAAATCTTTGAGTGTGTGGTATGACGTTTTGGGGAGGATAGGTATTATTTAAAAGAATGTATTAAAAAAATTTAGTTTAATATTTAATAAATCTAATAATAATACATGCTCGTGACCCTAAATGTATAGTGTCTTTGGCAACAATATTTGTAATAAAAATATTTAATGAAATATTTTCAAAATGATAAAAAATATTATAATAAAATAGTATACATTTTACACATATCCTATATCAATCCACACATCATTACATGGGGAAATGAAACATAATAATTGTAGGATAGAGATGCTCACTATGGGAAAACATAAGAGAAATCAATCTATGATTGTAAATGAGAATTAGAATAAGGGCATGCAAACATGAGTGTAACTAAATTAATTCTTACCCCATCATTCAATGATCATTAATAATGAATCATGTAATTAAATGATTTAATAAAGTGCTTTAGAATGGAATATCCTCACATCACACGATGTATCTTTCTACATATAGTTTTATGTTATCAAAATCAGCAATCAGTGGTAAATTTTTATTGCATGAACTCTGGGGTTATTCATGGCCCTTGGAGGTTACCATTCCATCCTGAATTTGAATTAAATTAAAACACATCTTCACTTAAATTTTATTGGTTAAACAACCTCATTTGAGTATTTTGAACATCAAATTGCATCATAAAACCAATACAATTGAAACATGGAATGTATCCAATTCCACATTCCGCAAATATATTAATTTTCCAATTTCTCAATAAGAATCGTTAGTATAATCCAAGGACCCCAAGCTCATTAATCCTTGTATTTGATCTTATAAACTCATATAAACATTTTATATCCAAAAAACAATCCATAAAACAATAATTAATGATTTATTATTGATAAAGTGTATCAATTAATATAATTTATTTTTGACATAGAGATAGTATGAAGATTAGGCCAATCAACCACATCAAAACCACTATCAAAAGGTTATATTCTACTCCATATTCACAACCATATATAGGTTGAAAACAATCCCGAACTATAAAGACAATTCAATGTGAAGATAATATAAATTTATTAAAACCCATTTGAATTATGTAAAAAGTGTTATACATCAGCGGAAGAACATGAAAATGTAAGTTAAAATCCTACTGGGATATAATATTTCTTGGATATAGGGAATATATATTTGAAATTAGATAATTAACAATCCAAAAGATGAGTTGTAATTGTTTCCTAAATTGGACAGTTTTGATAAATGGAATGATGTTGAAAGAATAATATAGAAAGAGAGATGTTCAAGAACATATCGACATACTTCATTCAATCAGTAAAAATATTATCTTGATTATAGATGAATATATGGGTAGGTTTTTTGATTGAAAAACCCGATACAAACACATTTATACCCAAATAAACAATGGTGAAATCCCAATTAAAAAATTTAGTAAGATAACACCACATGATGCTTGAAGTGAACCAGATTCTCATCATGAATATCCTCAGTGTCTCTCTGTCATCATTCACATATTTAATTTCCTAATTCAAAAAACTATTAAATCCATTAAAACATTGAATGGTATTCATAATTGGAATGAATTGATGTTTTTGTTTTCATCATTGATTTTGACCATTCTATCTCAGGTGTTCACATGAATACTTGAGTCCTACACCGAAACATAACCTTTTGGTAAACAACACTTATTCATGTTAATAAACATGAATATTTTATTATAATATTGGATTTCCAAATGTCCCATCCATTACTGGAGAAAATTAAAATTCATAATGAATCGACAAACAATTTGGATATGACTAAGTATAATCTCTCCACTGTAAAAATTATAATGAAAAATGAGCATAATTTAGAATTTAAATGAATAACCCAACCTATATGTGGTTCTAAAAACTGATTTTACTTGTTAATATATTTAATTTTGAAATATAATCCATTGTGTATCTCAAAAATGAATTTTTTTTATATAAAAACCCCCAAGACACAACTCGTAGCCATCACCAAACCCCAGGATGGATCATCTAAAAACTATTTATTTATAAAACACCACTATCACAAGAGTAATTTCATATGTAGTATCCTGGTACTCCCCACCCTAGAAAGAAAATATTCCTGACCACTTTTATCCCAAAAAATTCCGCACCATCAACGTCACAGATCAAAAACAACCCTCGTGGTCCAACAAACTACTTGAAATGGGTTCTATTCCTTTGTTCCCAAACTATAAAAAGACACTTAAAAGAATTGGCACCACTACTTTCCTCTAATTACAATAAAAGTATATTAGTATTCATTTTCTCACACATACTGCCCATATATGTATACCAACCACCAAAAGTCCATGTATAGGCAATAAAATAATTTCATAATACCCAAAACGATGTTCATGATCCATGTAACCATATTCTCAAGATTTTATAAGACATTTTACCTATAGAGTTCCTTCATCACTTTCATCATTGTATTCACCCATTAAAACATGTATTAAAAATATTGGGTCACATGTTTTACCACCAGAAAAATGTCCTCATATTGGGATTCTCACCTTAAATCATTAAAATTGTTCACCATTATAACAAAAACATGAATCATGGAAGACCCCGCAAAAAATATCTTGAGAAAGGGTAAACTAATGAATCACCTTTTGACCACCCCATAGACTCCATATATTTATTATATCACAAATAATCCATTTAGTTTCTTGTTAGAGTTTCAATTTTGTTTTTTCATGGGATTAAATAAATTAGTCATTTCTGGTATTAAGAAATTCAAAACCCACAATGACAACACAACGACTAATTGAGTAATTAAAATAACTATTCTCACTAAAGTATCATATTTTACAAGATTATGGTTGTTTCCCCACTATATTAATTACCTTATATATGTCCATAAGTGCAACCCTAAGGAGTCCCTTTATCCTTATAGAGAGACAGTTAGGTAGACAAACATTTAGAAAAATACCTCCTCGCATATTCATAATGATGTCAAGTTATTAAGAATTATAACACCCATTATATGAGTAATATAATATGAAAAAAATAATTACTAACACAACCCATCAATTTTATTGTTACCGATTACCATTATGAAATTCCAAAAAATTCAATGTTCATGAGGCTCCGATCCTGCAAGGGTCTTAGTTACATATTTCTACCGTGATTCAATAAGGACTGAAAAACCAAAAATAAGTAATGCATAATGTAAATTTTATATGTATCCATGTATTATATTCTGATGTATAACTACTTTCACCAATATACTTAGGTTATTCTACCACAACCCAAAAAATTCCAATGTATGCTGAACTAATCAATCTCACAAATAAAAAAACAAACGGTCCATCAAAATTAACGACCATTATATATATTCTTAAAATATCAATGGATTCTCACTCATCTTCTAACTTTCCACATATCCCAAATAGAATTTTTCTTCCCTAGTTTGTTCCTTCCATCATCACTCAACAAGATAACCCATGTAATAAAATTTCTAACAACCATTCAGTGAACCCAAATCAAAACATCATGAGTCATTCATCCCTAGAACTAGGATCATACACTGATTCCAATAACTGACCTTATATCCTATCCTATCTACATCATCACTCAAGAATACTACAAAGAAACATCTCCATAAAATAGGCATAGAACCCATCCCAAGAATATTAAAACTATCATATGCCTCATGATTTCATTCTAAAACAACTAGTGGTCAACTTTTTTCAACTATATGTCAACCTTATCCAAATTCATGGACGTCAAATGGTACTTCTATTGAAACAATTTTCCTCCCAAACTCTAACTAACCCACTAAAATGTGATGAACAAAGAATACTATACAATTTCCTAGTATTGACTTTAAGGACAAATATTTATTCCCATAGAACCATTATATAGGGTTCCAATCACTAAAACCATGAGAATTCAGGTGAATTTTTTGTATGAACTGATCAATATAAACCCTTACTAACTATGGAAAACAATTAAACTCTCACCTATCTATATTATTCAAGTATCATGAAATCTACATGGAACACACACATAATCCAATATTAAACCTCTAAAAATTCCACTACTCATGGGAATTAAATAATAACATTTCTCAAAGGCACATGATATAAATATGTACATTAATCCATCTATATGTCTCACAAACCGAATGAATATATATAAAAAAATCATTCCCATTATCAGAGAACATGTACCCTCGAACTCTCTTCCCAATTGAATTATCCTTAGAGTACTAGGACATAAACCTGAACCCAACAAGGAACACTGATACGGTAACCATGGGTTATACATCATGTTCCACATATACCCATATAGGGCACTTAAAATCAAATTCATGATATATAATTCATCATCCTCATTACCATGAACCTCATTGTATATCCACATGAAATTTCATAAGAATGTATTCCTATATGATCACACACTAAAATTCCTATATTTCATTTGAATCTTGATATCTTTATATGATGGGTGAGAAATCACTTTACCATATAAGAAAAGAGTAGAAAACCAAATAGTAGAATATTCTTAATGGGACAACATCCAAAAATCATTAATCAATAATCCAAACCAAATGCGCATCTATCATGGTTGAACTAGATAAAACTATAATTTTTTAGATAAAAAAATGATCCCCATGACCTGGTAATGAATACTTACTTTCAAAATAGGCATGTGAAACCCACTATTTTACCATCCATCATAGGCCCAAAACATTTTTTAAAATATCATGGTTACTATATCCATTAACTATAATACAAAATAAATAAGTGATTTGATCCATGTTCATTACGTCCATCCCTATAACAATATAAAACTAGTATGTGGGATTTTTCAACATGTGACATTAGGTCAAACTACCAATTAGACAATGTCTACAAAACTGGATGGGGGTAAGATGGTATTATGGGGATACATTGTCACGGACCAACCCAAGTCATCCCAGAACCCGTCACCCTGGCCAGCCTGCGAGAAGTCCCGAGAGGTGTTCCCGATCTTCCTCGGATAGCGAAAAGCTCCATGGGCTTCAAAAGTGTACACAAGGGAACATTTTCTCCCATATATAAACAATTAATCAAACATCAGAAATAAATGGACAGCACAAAATTCATTTATATAAAAATTGAACTAAACATTATTTATACAGGAAACAAATTGTATAACTATCCAACAGCTCAACTGAAAAAAACCCGATAACCAACTAACTCCATGTGAAACCGCTAGTCACGGTCCAACACAATGATCACACATCTTCCAAGGATATCAAACTCAAGATGAAACCTGCACAAGAGCTAAAAACAGAAGAAGACTATATCTGTGAGTGTTAAAACGCATTAGCTTAGCCCGATATTCTATTCCCAATGCACTTCCTTTAAAATAAAAGAAACATTAATTTAATGTTTTAAAAACAAGATATAATAGTATTTTTTTTCAAATGATGTTCCATGCTATAAAAATTATTAGACAAAAACAAGAATGTTTTTTAAATAAAAAGAAAGTGAAAAATTTTCAAAGATATGTAACTTCAAAATGAAAATTGATTTAATGAGGGATACTTTAAAGATTGTACACTTTTAAATAAATAACACACACAACAGAATTTACCAACCAAACACACTATATGCCAACAGTGAGTACAAAATATCCAATGAGCACAACTCACGGGAACACCCCTATGCACTATTGAGTTGTGAGCCACATGTACCTAATATCCCAGCGAATTTTACCATAATAAATATTTGTTATCGTGGTCACAAAAAACTTTTAGGGAGCATACCCATAACTTAGTGGTCCCCCAACAACATCATCTTCATTGTTTAGTTATTTTTTTCAACTTCAATCTTGCTACGTGAAATAGAGGCCAAACACCCATAGAATCACTAACATACTAGTACATGTCTTCCCCCTAGATACCTAGGATTCCGTTTAGTTCTTGATAAAGTTACATATATTTTCAAATACACATTTCCATAAAAATTCCATTCCAAAACTATAAAAACAAAAACATCTCATTAACATTATTTTCATTTCATTAACGAATCAATAAACCACTACAAATTTTTGTAATACAATTTCATGGAGTTCATTAAGGCATTGCACATAGAACTCATCCAAGAACACTATTTGAATTATAAACACACAATAATACCATAAACAACTATATTTGGATGCCCTAAAAATATTTAAGAAAATCATTCAATGGAAAATAAAAAAATCCCAATTGACACTACATGGTATATACAAGTAAAACACTGATTCTTAATTTTTAGGAAAGGCCAAATATGCCTTTAATCATTTTCCCAAAACTATCATTTGAAAAAGATATGAATTTTACTTTTTTTAAAGAGGTGTATAAACACAATATATAGCATCCAAAAAAATTCATAAATATCATAAAACACTCATGTTACCTATTCAAAACACAACCATTTTCATAAAAAATGTGAAACATGCCATTTTCTTGAAACTCGGGAAAAAACATGTTGTAAACCAAAACCCATTTATTTGTAAAACCAAATACAAATTTGAAATCAATAAAAGGATCCCGAAATAATTTTTCTACTTGATTACAATGTATTTATTTATCCAAACAAATAATTTTAATTTCCACTAGACATATAAATGCCAACCATTCAATTTATCGAACATGTGACATGTTGTCTTTAAAAAAATAACTTATGTTAATCTCTTAACAAGGGATAAAATACCATTTTCAAGCCATAATGTTATTCAAGCTACTGAAGCTTATTCAAAATACTATAAACCAAAAGGATATGGTAGGGGAGATTATAAAACTCTATCAAAAATTATTTATTAACAGATCCCTATGTTGAAAAGGTCTAGGGGAGATTATAAAACAAAGAAATAATGAATGGAGGAATAAGATGGGGGATAAAAGATAAAGAATCTCACCTTTTCAACTAGAAAACTATTCTTATTCCACTAGATCTGCACCCTTAGATAGACAGGAATGTCTTGAATATTCTTGGAGAGACTCATAAAGTCCGGACGAACCAGGGAAAGAATATTGGTCTCCCAAATAATGTTAATAGATTGATTTATGAATGATAAAATATACCGTGTCAATTATGGATGATTTGAGAGATATTGAGAATGTTTCCCCACTCCGTGACTATTCTGAGCTCCAAAAAGGGAAAATAGATAATGGGGTTGAGTATAGAGATATTAGCTTCACATGTGAGGTTTAATAACCATAAAATATTAAATATTTATTTAGATATAAAATTATCAAATTATTTTTATAAAACTGGAAATGGGACAATGGGCTGGACCAATGCCTTAAAATGTAACACCAATTCACCATGATTATGAATTCTTAAGGGGTCAAAAACGATATGGTAGTTTGAATATATTAGTTGAGTACATGTGGGGGGTAGAATAGGTGAAATTGATTTAAAAAAAGGATTTATAAAAGAAACAAATTTGTGTTTTAAAACTAGAAATGGGCTCACAGTTGGCCCAAATAATGAAGTAACCATCCATTCTCAAAAAACACCTAAATAAGCAATGGGGAACCCAAATTATTGGGTGATTAGACATAGATGAAAATTAAAAACTCAAAACTAATATCACACAAAATACAAGAAATATAATGGGATTTAAAATGATCCAGATCAAAACAAGGACATGAAAAACAGGGTGTGACAATCCTCCCCATCATTAAATCTTTCTGCCACCAGAAAGCCATAACACATTACAGCTGAAAGATAAACACCTAAGGATTCCTTATCAACATGATAAAACATATCAATATTGTGAAATAAAATTTTCCATCAACGTATCTTAATCCTATTTCCCAAGCAAAAATCCAACTCACAACCACTTTGTGAAAATCAATGGAACGGTCAAGCCACCACCACCACAACCAAGCCAAGAACCCGATAGGTTGGCCTTCTACCAATGAAACAAACAATCACCCTAACTAAAGAGAACTCAATAAAACCAAGGAATCTAGGGGAGTACAAAATTTACTCCCAAACATTAATAAAAAACAAGCACTAGACATGCTCATAGGAGGAAAAATCCATGAGTCCTGTGGTGGGTCTCCCCACCATCAGAACCCAACTACCAACCAAAAAAACAAGAACCCAACATTACCTCACTTTCACAAGTCCAAAAAATACTCTCCCACAGGAACCCACCAACAAATGTTATGAGGGTTACAACATGAACATATAAACCACCCACTCCCTAACAGAGGGGAAAAGAACTTGGCCAACACTTTCAGCACAGATCTGGACCCCCACCACTCAGGGATGGGAGGGATGGAGACCAAATAATTTGGCCACTGGAACCACAATAGAAACCAAGGAACATCCCATAACTATCCACCTATGAATATGCAACACCAAGGCTGCATCATATTTACATTGGAGGTCCACAAGGAGACATTGATCTGAAACCTACATCCATGAAGGCATAACTATAGACATTGTGTGAGGGCTAAGTCCACCAAACATGTTGTGACAAATGGAAATTCACATTAATGAGGAACCCCAATATAGGAATAGAAACTACCTTACTGCAATGGTGGATTCAAGAGCCTAGTATTTTGCCCCACACCTCTGTAGATTTCCTGACTTCGTGAAAAGCTTTACTCTGAGGCCTATGGGTGGAGCCCTAAATCATGAAGCATATGCTGCCCCGTAGTCAGGTGCTAATTATCAAACCACTCAAAAAACTTACCTTCTCAAATAAACAATTTCATCAAAATAGGAACTCCTAGATATATATCAAAATTATATCTCACTCAGAACGAGGATCATAATAGAAAAATGAATACAGAAAAATGCATCAACATCAATGAACACAACTGTTATGTCCACATAAATTATCTCGAACAGGAAGCACATTAAATCAATGCCAAACAACTATCTATTTAAACTAATGGGATATATAATTTTATTAGGAGGTGGTTCTAGCTTGTTAAACATGAGATATAATCCTTAGGTTTATCTATTGGAAATCATGCAAACTTATAACTATATATGTCCGCATCACAACATCCAACACATCTTTAGAGACCAACTGAACAATACCCCAAAATCGATCCACCAACAAGATCCCATATCAAGATGAAACAACTGTAAAAATTCAAGATCATAAAGAATCATATTGAATAGAAAACACTTCTAAGACATTGGATAAACCATCCACATAACCATTGGTTCTAAACAAACACCACAATGTTTCACCTAAAAACAGTTTTGAAAAAAAAACTAACTTGGTGGATTTTTCACATTCACTAATGGTGTTTCATCAAGTATCACTGACATGAACATTTACGTGCCACCCCAGAAACTCAAAAACCATCCCATATAGGCCATCCTTCTAGATATTAATAAAACCATGCATGTAATAACCCATGAAAACACCATAGGCTAAAACAAAACAACATGATTCCAAAAATCATGTAGCGCAAAAGGAACACCAACCACCAAGTAAAAAATTATTTTAATATTCCATAGAACAAACCACATTTCATCATGAATAATTTGATTAAAAAATAATAAATTTCAATTAATAGAACTTACAAAAACAACCATTCAATTCCAAATAGCCCTCCCCCATTTAAAAAAAATCATCAATGTCTCTTTTCATAATCTGACAACCACAAAAGCCAAAACCCCTTCCCAGAAAAACACCAGTCACACGAAACCGAATTTCCAAAACCTATTCATCAGATTCAAACACTTTTCAACAGAAAAAAACACCCCATTTAAAACAATGTTTCAGAATTACTTTAAAATGATTCACAATTTCAAAATATTTTATATCAACATTCCACAAGTTTAGATTAGGGAAAATCCAATCCTGTTAAATCATTTCACCTTCCTCCCCAAAATTTGTTTAAAAAAACATGACCCTACCAAAACCATTCATATACTAAATATTTGAAAACCCATTTTCTACCTTTTCCAATTCCAATCCTTCTTTTAAAACCCATTTCAATAATTATCACAGAAGGATTTTCAAAACAATAAATCAGAATTCCTGAACGGTCCAAGAAACCCACAAAAGGGAACTATTTTCGGTGGGTGACTTCACCATATGGTTGGCAGCCATCTGTCAAGATCAACACCAACACAAAGAGTCTTATTAGGACCATTCCATAAATCCAGATCAATTTCCAGGCCCTGCGAGCTAACAGATACCATTATTCACACTCTCCTTGTCATATCCCAACAACAAACAATCAACAAGAACAAAGGACACTAATAAAACCAGACTTCCCATGGAATCCTGAGGATCGGAATGAGAAATAGTTCGCAACGCTGTTCCCACAATTACCCCTCAAGTCCCAAAAATACTACTCCATCTACCTTTACAACCCAAAATAACAAGGGCACTCTAAAATAATGTTCTGCTAAGATTCAACCTCCTCTGATACCATTTTTGTCACGAACTATCCCAAGTCATCCCGGAACCGGTCACCTAGGATAGCATGTGACTAGTCTTGATAGGCGTTCCCGATCCTCTCGGGATAGTGACAAACACCGAGGTAATCAATAGAGTACACAATGGAACGATTTTTCCCATATATAAAAAATTAAACAAATAGCAGAAATAAATGGACAACCCAAAATTCATTTATATAAAAAATGATCTAAAAATTATTTGTACAAGAAACTAAAAGTAGAACTAAACCAAAAACTCAACTGACCAGACCTGATAACCATCTAACTCCATGTGACACCACTGGTCACTCTCCAAAACAATGATAACACATTTCCCAAGGTGATCAAACTCAAGATGAAACTAACACCAGGGCTAAAAAAAGATGAAGACTATAGACGTGAGTATTAAAACTCCGTAGGTTATCCTGACATACTATTTCAAATGCAGATCTTTTGAAATAAAAGAAACATCAATTTCATGTTTTAAATATAAGATAAAAAAGTATATTTTTTAAATGAGGTTCCATGATATAATAATTATCAAAAAAATACTAGCATGTTTTATAAACAAAAATGCTTGTAATAATTTTTCAAAGAGGTGCGACTTCAAAATGAAAATTGTTGTAATGAGGGCTGCTTTAATGATTATACACTTTTAAATAAATAACTCACACTACTGAATTTACCAAAAAAGACACTTTATGTCAATGGTGAGTACAAAATAGTCAATGAACACAGCTCACGGGATCACCCCAGGGCACTTGTTAGTTGTGAGCACTAGGTACCTCGTATATCAGTGAAAGTAACCATAATAAATATTTGTTCTCGTGCACACGAGCCACTAGTTGGGAGCATAACCATAACCTAGTGGTCCCCCAACAACATCATCATCATAGATTAGTTACTGTTGTCATTGTAAAACATTCAATGTGAAATAGGGGCCAAACCCCACAAAATCAATGGCATATTAGTAAAACACCCGTTCTTCATTTTTAGGAAAGGCCAAACAGGGATATAAACATTTTCCCAAAACTAAAATTTGAAAAAGATATGAATTTCAATTTTTGAAAAAGAGGTGTATACACACCATATACAACATCAATCAACATTCATAAATCCCATGAAACACTTAGTTTACATTTTAAAAACACAACCATTTTCATAAGAATTTGAAACATTCTATTTTCCGGAAACTCGGGCCAACACATGTTGTAAACCAAAACCCATTTATTTTTAAAACTAAATATAAATTTTAAAGTCATAAAAGGATCCCGAAATTATTTTTTTACATGATTCCAATGTATTTATAAATCCAAACAAATCATTTTAAATTTCAATAGACACATAAATTCCAATAGGGAAATTTACCGAACACGTGGCATGGACTCTATGAAAACAACTAATGTTAAGCACCTAAAAAGGGATAAAATATAATTTTCATGCCATAAAGATATTAAAGCTACTAAAACATATAAAAAATAATATAAACCATGTGCGGAAGCTCCTGGAATAATTTATCAAACAGGAGGAGTGCACATTTATAACAAACCAACTTTTTTTTTACAACTTAAGTCATAATAAACAAATTTCACACAAAACCTTAAAAACTAATGTTTCACAGCATAGAATACCATATAAATAATGTTATAATAGTATGATAATGATGAAACTTAAATGATAATGGCTTGTGCAATGGACATCCGACCTCAAATCCATTGCGTAATGGAAACACACTCCTAAAATCACCATCTGAGGTTTTAAAAAAACTAAACATAAGTCAATCAGACCCATATTAATAAAAACCCCATCCAAAATCATGTAATAATTGAACCCTAAGTCTAACAAGACTAGGGGATATTATAAAACCAATAAATAATGAATAGAGGAAGAAGATGGAGGATAAACGAGAAGAAATATCGCCATTTCAACTAGAAAACTCTTCGTAATCCACTAGATCTTCACCATTAGAAAAAGGTAATGGTTTGAAACTTCTTAGAGATGTTCTGATGGTCTGGATGATCCCGGTAAATATGATTGGTGGAAAAAATAGTACAAATTTATTGATTTATGAATGATACAATTTACCTTTTCAATTCTGGATGATTTGAGAGACATTGAGAAGGTTTCCCTACTCCACATGTATTCTGAGCTTCAAAGTTGTCAAATAGATAATGGGGGTGAGGAAATGTATATTGGCTTTGGGTGGGAGGTATAATCACTAAAACATATTAAATATTGAATTATATATAAAATAAAAAAATTATTTTTTAAATACTAGAAATGGTCCCATGGGCTAGCCCAATGCCTAAAAAAGAATCCCCAATTAACCATGATTATGAATTCTTAATGGGTCCAAAATAATATTTTAGTTTTAATATATCAGTTGAGGCTATGTGGGAAGTATAATGGGTGAAAATGGTTGATAAAAAATGGAGTTATAAAGGGAAAAAAATTTGTTTTCAAAATTGGAAATGGCCTCACGGTTGGCCCAAATCATTATGTAACCACCCTTTCTCCAAAAACTCCTAAACAAGAAATGGGGAACCCAAATTAGGGTGATTATACATAGATGAAACTTAAACACTCAACATTAATCTCACACAAGACACAGGAAAAGTATCGGGATATCAAATTAACCAGATAAAACCAAAGAAATGAAAAATTGGGTGTGGAATACATAAACCCCTATATCAAAGTATAAATATTAACAAAATAAACCAAAATAATCCATGAAATTAATAATTTATTGTATATAATAATGTAAAAATATCTAAAAATTATAGATAAAATTAATGTGAAACCGTAACAATTATGTTGTACATTCTAATACTAACCACTCGATTGGTTATATATACGCACAATAAATTAAATAAATCAATGTATAAGGAGGTATAATAAATATCTGAGCTAAAGAAAATATAGTATGGTAATAATATATGAGAAATAATGATCAATCAATCTATCATGCAACTATTCCCATCCTATTTCATCAAAAATGTGAACAACTTCTTAGATTCCCAAAAGTGTAGAGGCCCAATCTAGGTGTGAGATGATAAATTTTTATCCAACCACCCACCAGATCCCGAACTAAATTTCATATGTAGTTGTATGTGAAAGTGGCATCATCAACTAAAATAAAGGGTTTAAATAATAAAATATAATACTATAAATCCTACAGGGATCCTCCCTAGTCAATCACACCTTCGTAATCACCCTGGAAGATATCACATTTAAAGGAAAAATTCTCTAGGATATGGATTAATCACTCAATTTATGTTATATTCTTCTATAAAGGATGAACTAAAACAAAATTATTATAAAAAATAATTAATTCCTCAAGTTCAATTTTAATATCACCCTATTGTATCAGGAATAATACCATAAATAATATAAATCCTCTCCCTTTGATGTCCAATGACTATGCATATAGACCTCAAGCATGAAAACTAGTCATTGAACCCTCCCTAAGGTGTCAAGTACCCATGCACCTATATATTAGGTAGTATAAATCACACACATAACCCTAATGTGTAATGTGACCACATGTATAGCAATCTGTCTACTTATACCATGCCATTAGCACTTAGTCATTACATCACTATGAATCAATCCATCATGATGTTTTTGGGTATGAACATGGTCATAAGGAACAAAAATAATAAAAATTACTAGTAAAACAAGTAATCAAAAGGACATGTAATATCATTCCATTATAAAATAACTGAAAAAGAGTTATCTCAAAAAAAACATGAGATCCTATACAATATAAAAAAATATGATTCTTTGTAGACTTATCATAATTGGTAAATTGATAAAAATATTATCAATTTTGAGATATAAAGTATCCCTCAGTATTCCCATTAAAATCATCAAAAATAAAATAAACAATGTTACTCTTGTTAATATTATAAACTCATGAAGGTACAAGCAATTTCTATGTGAACCAAATCAAGAGGTAGAGAAGTTAAATCTTTTTCTTTGTTTTAAAATAAAAGTTGTTATATTTCCATTTTTGATAGTAGTTAGTGACATTCTAATTTTGAAAATCATGATTACATAGATCCATAACTAATAGTTTCATAGTAATATTTCTAAGTGATTGAATGTTTCCCTGGATGAGTGTCCTATAACGCATCCATGATTCATTCTGTAGGAAACATAAGCAAGAAAATATTTCCGAAACTATAGAATTTAGATCAGTAGTATAAACAATATCATTTTTTAATGTAGTAAACAAAACATAAAATCCATCATCTCATAACTGAAAAATACAATGAAGGTTACATTTTATTCCATCTTCAAGTAAAAAATTTGAAATGAAAATTGAATTACAGATACCAATTTGGACAAGGGGGTTGATTTTACCTTTTGAATTATCAAAAAAGTCGACATGACCACCGTTAAACTTAATAAGTATATTGAATCGTGAATAATATCTTATCATATTTAATGAAAAACCCCTATCAATATACCATAGACTATCACATGATTCTTTCCTTTATCTTTTCTATAAAAATTCAATTTAAACAAGAAATGACTTTGGTAACCAGATCATTTTTGGTCTAGAGATGTTATTAATCAACTACATGGGACCCCACAATCACATAATAAGTTTTATATGAATAAATTTTATACTTTTTTAAATTAAAACATTATTTGGTCTTTTAGATAAATAATTTGCAGAAAAAATATCATATTTGTACTTGGGAAAAAATTCATTTTTTATTCCCCACATTCCAGGTTGATAATCAATTCAAGATAAATATTTTTATACAAATCTATTTGAAAAATTATTAGATATATTTTATGTACCAATTTTTATATTTTAAAAATAATTCTTAATATTCTCAATATAGTTCTTTAGTTTGGTATTATATTTCAGAAGTAATGAATTTCTCTCATTTTTAACAGATAGTTTCGATTATTTATTCGCAGTCAAAGAATGGTATGTTTTGAGAGTTTTATATAAATATTTTAATTCATTATATGTATCATTTAAAATATTTCAATATTCACAAAAATACTTAGAAAATTCATCTCCATTATGTTCATTTTAACAATCATCAAAATCATGCATTGATGAATCAATATGTATTGTATTTAATATAGGTTCATTAGTATCCTTATAAATGTTTTTCATAATGAACATGTTTTCTCCATTAGATTTAGATTCATGTGATGAATCATAATCAATTCAAATATCTTAAAAAACACTACACGTTTCTTTATAATCCCTTTTTCATCTTTTATCTTGGTACTTGTTCTAATTTTTATTCTTCAACATTAGATAAATTTATTTTAAATGATTATCCCATTAAATTAATTTCAGTCAAAATCATTTGAATCACCATCTATATTTCATACACTTTTCCATCTTCCTCTATAATATTTTTCCATTAATAAATATGATTCATGAAACATTTGTTTTTAATTATATAATTTATAATTTCGCATAGCTATTTGAGCCATCTCCTAATCATTTTATGGTAAAAAATCCCTTTGACTAGAACAAACTACATGGTACATTTTTCCATTTCCTTTTCATTATCTTTAGATGAAATAGTCATGAAGAATACCAATATTCTCTTATTATTTTAATCTTATTTATATTTTACCTTTAGTGCTTCTTTAGACATCATCATCTATCGAAATAATTCCTTAACTAGTAGATTTATTATATCATAAGTCTCTTTAATGGGGACATATGCGCCTTTTAGTATTTCAAGGATACATCTATGTGATCCCATTATATGGTCCTTATCAGATACTGGTTTCCATCAATTCTCATGTGGTTTAAAATTTAATTGAACCACAGGTAGATATCATAAATAGTTTCATTAGGCTTTGTCACAAAATTATATTATTTAATAGTATTATATTTATGGCTGACCACCATAATATTGGTAGTTCACTCATGGGAAAAATAAAAAGTATCCCATTTTTTATGAAATTTTACATTCTATAATTCATTTAAATTTTTCTTCACCTCATGCAGAGTAATGGTTATTCCTTGATTTACAATTATTAGTGTAAGCAGTTTTAGTTGATTCCTCCCATATAGCTCTAGAAGTTGCTGGACGACAATATTTAACTTTTATTGCACAATGAATTTCAAATAATATACATTATATATACATGATCATCTTAATTTTCCATTGATCATAATTTCTCATATAAAAATGGAGGTCTATTTATAGAAGAACATTTTTATATTTTACCAATTAAAAGAATTAAATATTGTAATTATAAAAATTTATGACCATTAAAGATATAATAAAAAACATATAAAAACACTAATACAAATTATCTATGAAAATATCAGTTTTTATTGTCATAATAATTTTTTACATGGATAAAACTAGTTAGAAAACCAAAATGGAACATGTGAAAGAAGGGGTATATCTAGAAGCTGAGACATATTCCTCTCCACATGGTGATCACCTATAACCACACCGTTTTTATAAAATAAACCAGTTAATACAATACCTCACTCATGTTTTACAATAGTATAAAAACTATCCATGTCACACAAGAGCTCTACCATAGATATAAGTTGGTGTAAAAATAAACAGGCCAGACACATACCTCTATGATAGTTATCATGGGAAATCCAAAAAACAAGATTATCAGAAGATATCATGTATCTTCATGTTCAGCACATGGGATGGTGTGCATATGAAAAAAAGTATTCACACACACAACTCGATATGTAAGAATAAATACATAGAACATAAATGACTAAAAGATTAGAGATAGAAATAATCAGTCTATTTTAGTGTATATTAGGACTCCATGAATGTACCATGTAATGCATGTCGATTGGTGTCCTCTTGAAATATTCATAAGTACAATGTATTATAGACTTATATATTTTTGATTGGTGGAATATAGTATATATGTATAAACATTGTATTACTCAGTTGGATGGTATCCATGGTTCATAAATTTGTCTATTTAGTTCTATATGGGTGTTTCCAAAAGAAATAGCTATATTATTTTTATCATCATGATTCAAAAAACATTAATGGGGGAGTCAACTTATCCTTTATTAGCAATAGAATGATGAATATCCATGTTCATTCGGATATCATTATTCATCACATAGCTCACCTAACAATAAATTTATGTGTTATATAGATCGATTAAGATACAATCATTAATATAGAAATCGTCATTAAATTCAACAATATAGAATTTATAATTAATTCCATATATGTAAAGAATGAATACAATTGTGTTGTCTTAGTCTAGCTGTGTCTGTTGGGTGGTGAATTGATTTGATGGGGACACCAAGATGGAAGGGTTTGAACTAATGGCGAGTCATCCTCATAGTGGTGACATAATTTTTGGTAGTTTTGGATGGAGGTGTATCAACCTTATCCAAATTTATATTATGGTGGCATGACATCCTGACGGTGTGTCACATTTTATAGATTTTTCCCATAAGAAATATATCATTTCCTAGTGTCTCAGACATAGTAAATTTTTCATTCCTATAGTGATTTATTTTTGATGGTTTCCATGACATACTAAAGAAATATTTCTTGGTAGTGGAAAGTCTAGCGGTGTGTCCGCGTGATGGTGAGTCAACCATGATATTTAATCATTATTAGCGTTGTCAGTCTCAATGGTGTATCATTCTTAACAGAGACTAGTGGGGACATATACAGAGACAATTTAATCACCTATATCAATTTATGAAATAATTATATATATCATGAAATTAATTTGAATCATTAGAATCATGATTTTCTGTTCATTAAAATAAACATTTATCTAGATATAAAAATGTTACAATGGTGAAAAGAATATTTTCTATAATATAGGAAAATAATTAAATGGGTTTTGATAAATGTCTAATAGATTAAAATTAATTTAAACAATATCATAAAATGGATGGATGGGCTAAATATCTAACCTAAAATGTCTCCATTAATTTAGTTTTCATCCAATCATATAGAAATTGATTCCACCTCATTGTGGTTGAATTTTTATATAAAATAATAATAATTTTAATCACTTAAAACCACTCATCCTCAAGGATAAATACAACCCCTCCCTTTCCCATGTCAACACAGAAGACTATTATCTACACAAATATCTTCAAAAACATATCCTCATCACTCTACTAATTTTAATGTTTTTATATTCTCCCAAAATGGATAAATACAATCACCTCAAGAGTCTCTCATGAAGGTGATATTCAAAAGGTAATTTTCTCAACCTTGCTCTCCATCATTCATTTCTTGTTCTACATTCCCCTCATTGACTTCATAAGTGACATAATAATAATTCTGGTGTCATTTACATAATGGATTTTTTTTTCTATATGAATATCTTATATACATCCCTTTTATTACATAATTATATTTAATAAAATTAACATATTATACATGTTATGATGGTTAATCACCTATGAGAAAATTGTTTTTGATCAACTTCTATAATCCTCTTCATGGATGGTCACAACACAATGAATCTAGTAAAATAAAATTCAATTGATATATTATAACTTATTTCATTTTCTTTTTCTTATATATACTCCTAATAATAAATTAAACAAATCTACTTTATGGTTTTCAGAAAATTCACGAAAATAAATTAAGCATTTATGAATAATGTTTTATCTAATGAATCATCCTTGTATAAGAAAAACATGATTTATGAGATAATTAATATTAATTTAATTTCATTAATAATATTAACATCAACTTATGAAGTTGTAATTCCATTGTAATTGAAGATATTTAATATCACACAAATGAACCAATCATTAAACCATGAAATGAATGCACCCAAACCATGAAAATTATGAAATATTATTAATTTATAGATTAGAAGATGTTATAAAATAATAAAATAATGTATTATAAATATAAACCTAGTTCTGTAACGAGTTAAATCTATTCATTAAATGATTATACATGAGGTTAATATACGATCCACTATAGATAATAGTAAGGTAAGGATTTTCACATCTTACATTTCAATTGTGACATATTTACCTTATTCAAAAATAATTTCAACTTTTTGGAGTATGTATACATATCCTTGAAACATGAAATCATTAATATCATTATATTTAGGGTAATAAGTGCATCATTTAATAATTATTACATTAATTGGGAAGACAATTTGACTGATAACATATGATATGAGACTCATTTTCAATTTACATTCCATTGTGACTTATATATAATTAACCTCCAATTCACATTTATGTGGGGTATTTATTGTCTCTATGTCATTTAATATCTTGATTTATTTATTTCTCATTGTATTTTACTAATTTTTTAAATGTTATTTCCTTTACGGGGCTTATAATTCAAATATATTAATTTGGTAACAACACATTGACTTAAAAATCACTTTTAAATCAATTATCACATATATGATGAATTTGTTCGGCTTCTACACAATATGATAAGGATGATTTAATGTATTCTAATTGAGGTAGTAGTACTCTCTTGAGATAATTAGTTGGGAAAATCATATGGTTTGTACCTTATATACTAAACCATGTTGTGAAATGTCTTGACGGTAAATGTAACCTTACATAGGAAACATGTTCCCCAATAGGTAAACATTTCCTCCAATGATAATTAATTTATAATTATTATTATCCCTGATATTATTTCACTAAAATAATATATTCTTGAATTTTATTTCTATATTATTTATTACATGGAATGTGTGATTAGTAATTTACATTACAATATTGATTATTCTCGGTGATTCATTATTGAAGACACTATATGTAGACCCTACTAATTGCTTTATCTCATCACATTATTTTGTTTTATTTTTATACATAATTCCAAGAAGATTACTATGATAGATATGATGTGATAATAAAGGAGTATAATGTATTCCTTAAAATGATTCCCTATATTTAATATTATATTTCATATTTTAATGTATGTTTAATCTACGTGATTATTTTTCAAAAACTAATATACAAATTGATCCATTAAGATAATTCTAATTATAATCATGAAAATGGAACAAAATAAGGCACAAAATCTATTCATCTATTGATGGGGTCATTTCATGTGGTATTATAGGATGTTAAGTTGAAAACATTTGGAATAATAGATAGGAAAACATAGATTAGACAGTGAAAAAAATTAATATAATTTGGATATACACCTAATAAAAACCCGTAAGATTTAATGACTAGTTTATGTTATGTAGTTTCTAGATTATGCCTTATCTTTCTTAGTGGTATGGTATAATCATGTGTTTTCCATGATTTAGAAATTCCTTGTAGTGGATTGAAATGGAATGATGCCATTGAACGTGATCTGAAGAGTAAGAAGGATCATATAATTTATGTTCAAAAGTTTATCATTCTGCGGGAACTAGTTTCCCTATTATTGGCATCATATGAGGATATATTATCATGTGCTAACTAGATGATGAATTTATTATCTATGTATTATGTCTTTACAGTAAAAAAAAGAAAAATAGAACAACAAAGATAAATATAGAGAAAAAAAACAAGAGAAAGAAACATTATCACACATCTGGTAATTGTGGAAAGAAATAACCATTCACTTGATTAAAAGGAATGATATATTTGTTCATGTTTGTAGAGAATAACCATATCCCTTTTAATTTAAATGTTAAAAAATGGTTTCCAATGTATTATTCTTTAACTGAATTATTATGGGACACTGTGAAAATCATTTTATTGATGATTTAATGGAATATACCTCAAAATTGACTAATGGTTCTTGGTCATTCTAATGATACTTAACCAAACAAAAAGGAATTATTAATATCAATATTTTTGTATACCAAAATTATGTCCAATTATTTTTTCATTAGTGACTTATTGGTTATAATAATTACGAAATATATAAGTATTTTACTTGAGTACTTCTTCAGTAAGTATTTGTGATCACATGTTGAATGGTACCGATAGCTTGGAATGAGATTCAATGGAATGTTGTCTTTTTTAAAAAACATGATTAAGAGATGATAACGATAAATATATTATTAATAATGAGATAATAATGACAATGAAATATGTATGGAATAGTATTGGTAACCATGAAAGTGGTTAGTGATTTGATGGTTTATGTTATCATTGTATGGATTAATATATGTATTGATTTAAGGAATATATTATAAAACCAAAGATTTTAATTTTGGAATATTTATTATTTTCATTTTGGTTTTAAGGTGATCATGGTATAAATTAATTTTGTATGTTGAATAAAGATATATTATTATTTTTGGTAATCTAATGTTTAATTTTTATATCATTCATCCTTCCATCATTATTTTTTGTATCTTGAATTTTGATTGATGCCTTTTGGAGGATTGAATTAACTCAGTACATTGATAATAATCATTGAGGATGAATTATTATATATTATATTGTATATAATCCTATAAGATTTTATTTTAGTATATATTTTATGGTCGAATGAATTTCTTTTTGATCTTATGATTTAATATTGTTTTTCATGTATAAAACATTTAACATGAATATCTGTTTTTCTAGTATAATCTATTAGGTTAAAATACATCAAATACCAAAAAAAGGAAAATAATATTATTATGATGTGGAATGAAATAATCTATGTTCATTTTCACATGTTCATATATGAATTGTAAAATAATCTCTCAATACTAGGAATGTAATTTTGAATGAAAATTGTTATTTGCTAAATTTTACAATCGATAAATCAATGGCCTCCTTAAGAAACCATCAGTTTACGATTTTATGATGGTATAAATTTTGATTACAATGTTCTATATCAGTTATAAGGCCCCGTACATAAAAAATTACATAATCGTTAATTAAATTAATAATTCAAAATGAGGATCTTTTCAAGTTTATAGTTTTAGGGAATTAAGACAATACTATTACTTCTCAAAGATTACAATGTAGACACATCTACTCTGTTTCCATTTTTTTCACAAAATAAAAGCTCTTGAACAAAAGAGTCATATCTAGTTCCATGTTTTAGATAGCATTACATTTCCATGATCCCATCCATGACCCTATTCAACTTTATGTCCTATGAAAAACATTTCAAAAATGTGGGATGAGCATAAAAAGCTTATTAAGGGATATGAAAATTCGGAACGAAAACATTAGTCAAAGTATACATAAAAATAAATGAAATCATAATTTACTCATAAAACATAATAACTTTAACATACCTCATGAAATCCTAAGATTTATGAATAACTCATGAAATCATAAGAAATAAATGTAACATGAGGCATTCATAACATTCTTAAGTAGGGAGTAATCCTCATGGTTACATTTGGAATACCCATTACATTATATTCCATAAATATCATCGGATAAACCTTATAGTTTAACTCATTTGCAATACCCAAGGCATTAGAGAGATATCTCGAGCACACCCTCCCTTAGTTTATCATGGAACCGCCCGTCTTCATAAACAATTCCCACGAACCATAACATATTTGTATCACATAAAACATGCATAAAGGAAACATTACATTTCCACGTATCAATCACTAGATATTTATAAAACACATTGATATAATCAAAACATTATCAAAAACATTTTAAATAACAAAATAATGTAAAACATGGTATTTATATTTCATTTAAAAGTATGTTATGGCTTGTAGAGGCAGCCGAAACTCAAATAATGGTCACGGCGGCGAAGAAGTCTTTGTCGCCGCATATGTAAGACAAAAACATTCCTTTTTTCATTTATTAAGACACTTCATGTAAAAAGATTCCATTTTAATGAATTTAATAGTCAAAAGGGTTTTATAAACCGTATAAAATAATTTTATGTAGAAATCAAAAGATGACTCAATGAAAGGAGATTGAGACGAAGTCCCATTCAAAGTTGGTATCCTTAGATTAAGAATAAATCAATTATGTAATTATGTGTGAAAAATATAAATACACTCAATATAAGTGGATATTAAGTGTAAAACAATCAGAGTTCATCCACACATATTCATTGCACGATATAATCAAGAAGTAGAGGTTTAACCCAAATAATTGAAATTGGCTTAAGAAGATCCCTTACAGAAATTGGACAGCCTAACTACGTCACATTAAAATTCATAAAATGAGTTAAAGAGTGATAAAATGGGTATCCCATCACATGTACATACAATTTATAGAAATAGGGATATATAAGAACATTTCCCAACATAAGAATATGTAAATTAAAAGACCTAACAAAAATAAGTCTTTAAAAAGAGGCAGGTGAATGGTTCCCTTGCCGATTTGGGTAACTTTTGAAACGTACACCCCATGAAAGAAGGACTATAAAATGATGATGTAAATAGCCATAAATTAATTTATATTACAGAAAGAGTAAAATAATTGGAAGTACATACACTACTCAATGGAGATAGTGACAAATATCGCATGAATCGCACGATAATAATTTGTGAGATAAAACCCCTTACCGCGTTGTAATAAAACAAGTCATATGACCAAAAGATAATAAGAAACAAATGAGTCACATAATACCATAAATATCACTATAATTTGTGATAATATATATCAAATGGAAGTACACAATACACCACATTCAATAAATAATTTGCGAAAAATGGAAGTCTCGTAGAATTAAAATTGAGATAAGAAATACCATTAACTCAAGTCCGACATGTCTTGTTCGTTTATTTATATTCGAGAATAATAAAATTTGGGCAATTTATAATTTCCTAAGGAATTACTTTAATTTTTATTATTAAATTCATATCACATATAATCTTGTTATAATAATTTGTTAATTATGTGAGTTCATATCATTCTTTTTGTCGATATTTGGTACATGAGTCAACAATGAACTTGTTTGAAGAGAATTGTTCATGGAGTTACAAGTACATCATATTCGGAATGGTTTTCATGATTTAAATATCATATATATCCATTATATATGTATTTAATAATATCCCATTATGT
This sequence comes from Viscum album, assembly GCA_963277665.1. Classification (NCBI taxonomy): domain Eukaryota; kingdom Viridiplantae; phylum Streptophyta; class Magnoliopsida; order Santalales; family Viscaceae; genus Viscum; species Viscum album. The sequence continues at coordinate 1,385,133,666 of OY728126.1, read as the reverse complement.
TTGGAGATATGAAATGAAATGTACCGTTCATGGAGATGGTAGGTCATACGTACGCATGAACGCTACATTCATTTTTTTGTCATATTAGTGGATTTTAAAACTAAATTAGACATAGATATATTATAATTATAGTATAATATATATGTTACATAGGTAACATAAGTTAATTATTTAAATTATTTATAAATTCCATGTTTGTAATGAATGAGTCACATCACTTGAGGGGGTAGTAGTCCACACTTCCTCATATGAAATTATTACATTTGCACAACATGAAAAGAATAATGTTATGTTTTAAATAGAAAATAAAAAATAATTTAGAGGAGATAAATATAATATATATCATATATGAATATATTTAAATCATAATGGCCACCATGAAAGGTGTTAAAAGAAGATTAAACAATCATCATTTCGTGAGGCAGTAATTCGCCACCCACAGAAACAGCATGTTCTTTAACCATTAGAGGGTGGTGTGTGTAAGTGTAGGTAGAATCCTTATCATAACAGCACATTATTATATTTATTATACTATTGTTATTATTGTATAAAATAATAAGAATATAGTGAAGAGTGAGTAAGGAAAATAAAAGAAAGAAACTCATGAAAATACATTATCTCTAAATCCTATAACTCTTTTTGATTTCAGCCAAAGGCTTCCTTGGAAAGACTTCTGCCCAATGTTAGGATTCTAGAAGTAATAGAGGTATGTAGAGAGATAATATGAGTAGTGGTCAAATGATCCAGGGGCCTGATAGACGTGGGTAAGGGGGTAGAGGTGGGGGCCATTTATAAGAGGGAGGAGGGTCACTTTTGGAAATTCTTGAAATGATAATTTATTATAAAACTATTTTCAGATTGCACAAGTCCCAAAAGGATATATTTAGAGGATAAGGTGATAAGGGTTATAAATCCACCCATACGATAGGTTTTAGACATGTTTTAGTCTTAGATTTTACCTTATCACTTCATTTTTTTAAATCGTTCATTAATGAGGTAATCACTGCATCATCATGGTGACAAAAATTAATTTATTTATTTAAAGTCTAAAAATTATAAAAAAATACCATGATATAGGAAATATTATTATCTTTCCAATTACTATTTATAGTATAAAATACCATTTATGTAAACAAATTTAACGTTGTTTTACTTATGATATACTAACCATTGTTATATTTCTCTTCTTTTTAAAAATAATGTCATAAATGTCACTATTACACCCATGTGACTCCATGAGCCCTAAAGTTAGGTAAAAAGCTTCCCATGGTCAGACATGACTCAAAAAAGAGGATGTGGACACAAGTTGGGGTAATTTTATATTATTATTATTTTATTTTATTACGCTTAACTACCCGATTACTAACTAATCATGATAATTGAAGATAATTACCGTTGTTACTATTCATAATGTCAAAAAACAAGACTATTAATTAAATAATTTGGACCTTCATAATCCAAATATGGAATCCATTTTTCAAAATTACAAACACAGAAAATGCGGAAATTAATTTAAAAATAATTCCCGTTGTCAAAACCAAAGACGAGTTTTTAAGAAGTAAAATTTATCAAAATATTGACATGTTTTTACATCCAATTGAAAGGTGAAATTACTTCCAATGAACAACATTGTATTAAGTGATAAAAATATAATTCAATTACTATTTAAAAACAATTCAATGGACAATATAAAGATATAAGTAAATTATATGAAAAAATAGTTTTGAAGTAAAATGCAGTATTTTTCACTATTCACTAAAAATGAACATTTTTCAGAAAATTACCAAAATTTTATCCAAATTAAATTTCATATTCCAAATTAAAAAATGATTTCCATTTTATCAAATTCAAAATATATAAGTTTCATTAATTAATTTCATAATTAATTCTCATTGTCAAAACAAATAGCCTGTTTTTAAAAAACAATATCTATCAAAAGATTGACTCTTGTTTATGTCCAATTTCAAAGTGAAATTATTTCCAATGACCACCATTGGATTAAATGGTAATAATATATTTTAAATAAACATTAAACCAAATTAAAAAGATACTCTAATCATAAAAATAAATTATATTAAAAAGAGGGTTTGAATTAAAATATATCATTTTAACTACTCATTAAAAAATGAACATTATCGGGAAAATTAAAAAATTACACAAAGTATATTTTGATGTCCTCATTCTTAATAAAGATTTTATTTTTTCAAATTTAACATATAAAATTGACAAAAGGTAGTTTTAAAAATAATTCACCATCAAATGTTTGTTAATCTATATTTTAAGGAATATTAGAATATTTATGCTTAAAATTGGATTCATTCACATTTTAAGCCTCTAACATTTATAGGATAAATGTAAAAATATTTAACAAACATTTATAATAATTTTTTAGTTAGTTATATTCATTCCTTCCATTAAAACGGCTAGGAGTTAACTACCATTTGAAATATTGTAATTATATTATTAGTGTGTAGCGTAAGATTTTAAAGAAACTCGTTGTTTCATATCAGGTATGCCATCAAACATAACATCCCCTATAAGGTAATATAAATATTTTATTCAGAAATATATAATAAATATGAAAATGTCATATTCTTTATTTACATGAGATGTTACATCCTTCTCACCTTTTTGGAATTGCGTCCTTGAAATTTTAAAATTGGGCTCGGAAACATTATTGAAAGCTCCACATAGGATAAGGAGTCAATTCAACTGTCAGATTGAATGAAAGAAAGAAAAGTACAAAGGTCACTGAAGTTAACTCATACTATAATTCCATGTAGGTAAAATGGATATGGAAGAGAAAAAACGTCAAGTAATGGTGGAGAGTGAAAGAAAACTTGTTTAGTAGAAACATAACCACCATAAAATCACAAACATGTGATGGGTTAAACGGTATTTGATTCCCCAGGAGGAAAAGTCAACAGACAAAGTTTTTTTTTAAGTTACTTTTCATTGAGAAATTTATTTATGAGCTTAACTAAAACATAAGGAAACATTTTTACTTGTCATGTAGACATTCATCTCTTACTAGATTTGTTAAAAAAACTCATATTTTCTCCAAAATTTGAGTATTTAGGATGACTTATTCAAATTAAGAGTGTTATAATCATCTTCATGAGAATCTTCTAATCCAAAAAAAGATGAAATATATATCTCCCATTTCTTTAGACGTTAACCAAAACCAAAAATTGTTAGTACAAGATCAGATAATCCCCCAATTGATAATCCTTTATAAAAATATAATAGTCTTAATCTCCAAAATTCAAAAAAATTAACCCAAGGATCAAGAAAGACCATTAAATAAATAGTTATCCATAAAATTTATATAAGTAATCCAAAATACAATTGAAACACAAATCTGGGACGGATTTAATCACATAGTCTTCCAAGGTAAATCTTAACATTTAACTCCAAATAACATCATTAACTCATAAAATATCATATTGAAAATTAATTAACCTAATCACATATTCTCCATGATAGGTTAATCATTTCCATAGATAAGCCAATATAAACCTATTCCTGATTCATAAGACAATATAACTAAAAAAGAATTAGTCATACTAACCAGGGACTTCACGTAGTCTAGTGGTAGGTGATAAATACCAGTTGCATTTGGTTGTGGGTTCAATTCCCACAGCTTCATCCGATGAACAGGGTTGTCACATGGTTTGCGTGTTTCCCCTTTTCAAAAACTATATAATTTTATAACACTCTCAAAAAGATATAAATTCATCAGAAATAACCATAACATATTTTAACCCCAAAGGTTATCTAATAACATTCGTTTTTCCTCCCAAAATGTAATATCCTGCAACTACCTCAAATTTATTGTTCATATAAACCGAAATGGTTATTTATAACTATATCCACAAAAGAAAAGATAATTATTCCTTGAATAATATTTTCATATATCAAACATCATTGTTACACGTACTATAAAAACTCTTTTAGTGTAATCCCATCATCAAAAGAGCCATAATACATTTATGATTTTCAATATCCTAAAATATATCATAACTCTTGAATCCCTCATATGTTTACTTCTTACTCATTCAACACTATTCATGATCCATTAACCATTACTTTACATATTATCCTGAAATACTACATTCCTACAAACAAAATCATTAATCATATATTACGATTCAACTATAGGAAAACATCTGTTATGAAATAATCCATACCTTTCATTGGTCATTGTAAGTTTCTTCATCCTCAATAATAATGGAATTAAGTAATGGTAGAAAAATATTTGTATGATCTTGGTGATCCCATTCCCAAATCTTCTTCGTAGGACATGTGATTTCATAATGACCATGCACACCACATTTAAAACATTCAGTTTATCCCTCAGAAAAGACTTTTTTTCACTTTCCTATAGTCAACTTGATGCTTCCTTTTTCCATGGTAGGTTCTTACTTTATGACCTTAATTTCCACATCCATAGCATCTTTCTGTCGCTTTGAAACATTTTCCCAGGTGTTTCTTTCCACATCATTGACACGTAGGTTATTGAACATTATTAACTTTATGATTATTACCTGAACATCCATAGGGATTTGTTTCTTGCATATATGATTCCTTATAAAAATAACTAAGGTTCATGTCGTCAATCATGACTCTTAATAGTTGGTTGAGATTAACCACAAGAGTTCTCATTGTAGCTCCCATATCATTCAGTTGCTCATTCGGAAACCGTCAGAGTTTTCTTCACATCTACTGTTACTTTGGTGCCTTCTAGATCCAGCCATTTACTAAAACAAAAAGAGTCAGTGTCCATATATTAGTAAAATCATCATATTATATCTTATGAGGGGGGTAGCTACTAAGATATACTTATTAATGTTATCTTAAACTTATTCACTATAAAAAAACAACTATGATTCTTTCTAAAATCCTAACCATTATGGTAATGTTGCTTAAGATTAAATAATACCCTAAACTATAATGTTATCTAAGTCGATATACGACACAAACTATAAGGACCCAGATTAAATCATTACATACTGTTGAATTAAATGAATAATTCACATTGGGGATGTTTTTCAGGTTTAGAATTTTATAGAATTTGTACAATACTATTACATCTCAAAGATTACAAAGTAGACACATCTACTCAGTTTCTATTTTATTCACAAAATAAAAACTCTTGAATAAAAAAGTCTTGTGTCGTTCCTTGTTTTAGATAGCATGACATTTCCTAGATCCCATATTTGACCATATTCCACTTTATGTCGTGTGAAAAACATTTCAAAAACTTGGGATGCACATAAAAATCTCAGTAAGGGATATAAAAATATTGAATGAAAACATTAGTCCATGTATACATAAGAATCAATGAAATCATTATTTACTCATAAAACTTAATAACTTTAACATACCTCATGAAAACATAATATTTATGAATAACTCAAAAAAAATAAGAAATAAAGGTATCTTGAGGCATTCATAACATTCTTACATAGGGAGTAACCCTCATGGTTATGTTTGGAAAACCCATCGAAATATATTCCCTAAATCTCTTCGTAGAAACCTTATCGTTTTACTCCGTCGCATTACCCAATGCATTGGAGAGATAACTCGGGCTCACCCGCCATTAGTTTATCATGGAACAACCCAACTTCATAAAAAATTCCCAAGAACCGTAACATAATCGTATCACATAAAACATGTATAAAGGAAACATAACATTTCCAAATTTCAATCACAATATATAAATACAACACATTGATATAATCAAAACATTATCAAAACAATTTTCAATACCAAAATAAAGTAAAACATGGTATTTTTTTCATTTAAAATATTGTTATGACTTGTAGAGGAACTCGAAACTCAAATAATGGTCATGGAGGAGAACAAGTCATTGTTGCCGCATATATAATACAAAAACATTTATTTTGTCGTTTAGTATGACGCTTCGTGTAAAAATATTGATTTTGAATGAAATTAAAATTCAAAAGGGTTTTATACACCGTATAAAATAATGTTGTGTAGAAATAAAAAGATGCCTCAATGAAAGTAGACTGAGATGAAGTCCCGTAAAAAGAAGGTATCCTTAGATTATGGATAAATCAATTACATAATTACATGTGAAAAATATAAATAAACTCAATATAAGTAGATATTAAGTTTAAAAGAATAATAGGTCATCCACGCATATTCATAGCACAATACAATCATGAAGTAGAGGTTTAACCTAAAGAATTAAAATTGGGTTAAGAAGTTTCCTTACAGAAATTCGACAGCCTAACGACATCAAATTAAAATTAGAAGAATTAGTTGACGAGTGATAAAAAGGTTATCTCATCACTTGGACATAAAATTTACAGAAATAATTAATATAAAATCATATATCAGCATAAGAATATGTAAATTAAAATACCTAACAAAAATATGTATTTTAAAAATAGGAGGGTGAAAGGTTCCCTTACTGATTTGGGTAACTTTCAAAACGTACACCCCATGAAAGAAGGACTATACAATGTTGATGTAAATAACCATAAACAAAATTATATTACATAAATAGTAGAATAATGGGCAGTACATACACCACTCAATGGAGATAGTGACAAATATATCATGAATCTAACAGGAATAAATAGTGAGATAAAAACCCCATACCTCATTGTAATAAAACAAGTCATATGAAAAAAAATATAATAAGAAGAAAATTAATCAAATAATACCATAAATTTAACTGGAATCTTGATAAAGTATATCAAATGAAAGTACACAATACACCACATGCAATAAATAAATGGCGAACAATAGAAGTCTCACGGAATTAAAAGTGAGATAAGAAATCCCCTTACCTCAAGTCCGACTTGTCTTGTTCATTTCTTTATATTCCTGAATAATAAACTTTGGTCAATTAATAATTTCTTAATTAATTCCTTTAATATTTATTATTCAATTAATATAACATTTTATCATGTTATAATAATTAGTTCGTTATGTAAGTTCATATCATATGTTTTGTCGATGTTCGGTACATGAGTCAACAATGAACTTGTTTGAAGAGAGTTGTACATGTAGTTATAAGTACATCATATCTAAAATGGTTTTCATGATTTTAATATCATTTATATCTAGTTTTTATGTATTTTATAATATTCGATAATGTTTGGAGATAAGAAATGAAATCTACCATTCATGGTGACAATAGACCGTACGTACGCATGAACACTACTTTCATTTTTTGTCATATTAATGGAATTTAAAACTAAATTAGACATAGATATATTATAATTACGGTATAATATATGGGTTATATTGGTACCATAATTTCATTAATTACATTCTTTTTAAATTCCATGTTTGGCATGAATGAGTCACATCACTTGAGTGGGCGGTAGTCCACACTTCCTCAAATGAAATTATCGCATTTTCACAACATGAAAAGCGTAAAGTTATGTTTTAAATATAAAATACAGAATAATTGATAGGACATAAATATAATATATATAATATAAAAATATAGTACCATCATAATGTCCACCATGAATGGTGTGAAAATAATATTGAACAATCATCGTTCTGTGACGTAGTATTTTTCCACCCAGAGAAACAATATGTTCTTTAACGATTAGATGGGGGTGTGTGTAAGTGTAGGTAGAATAATTATCATAAAAACATAATATAATATTTAGGATAATTGTTTTATTATGGGATAAAATAATAATAAGATAGTGGTGAGTTAAGAATAATAATAAAATAAATAAAGTCGAGAAAAGACATTACCTCTAAATCGGGTAACTCTTTTTTATTTGAGCCAATGGCTTCCTTGGAAAGACTTTGGCCCAAAGTGAGGCTTCTAGGAGTAAGAGAGGTATGTGGAGAGATAATATGATCAGATTTTGGATGATCCAAGGGCTTGAGAGGTGTGGTAAAGTGGGTAGTGGTGGGAGCCATTTATAATAGGGAAGATGGTCACAATTGGGAAGTCTTGAAATGCTACTTTATTATAAAATGATTTTCAGATTTTAAAGGTCCCACCAAGATATATTTAGAGGATAAGGCGATAAGGGTTTGAAATCCACCAATCCAATAGGTTTTAGATAATTTTGAGGCTTAGATTTTTCCTTATCTTTCCATTTTATTTAAATCGTTCATTAATGAGGTAATCACTACATCATCATGGCGTCATTAATAAATTTTTTTATTTTCATTATAAAAATTTAAAAAAAAATTACCATGATGTAGGAAATTTTTTTAGATTTCCAATGAATATTTATTGTCTAAGAGATCATTTATGTAATCAAAATTAATTTTTTTTACATAGGACATAAGAACCTTTATTGAATTTCTATTTTTTTTAAATAGTGTTATAAATGTCACTATTACACCCATGTGACTCCAAGGGACCTCATGTTCGGTAAAAAGATTCCAATGGTCATCCATGACTCAAACAGGAAGATTTAACCACATTTTTGGGTCATTTTATATTTTTATGATATTATTTTATTACCCTTAACTACTCGATTACAAATTAATCAGGATAATTAAAGATAATTACCGTCGTTAATATTCATAATGTCCAAAAACAAAAAGAGTATAAATTACATAATTTGGAATTTCTAATTCAAAATATGGAATCAATTTTACAAAATTCTAAACATAGAAATTTCAGTAATTAATTTAAAAATAATTCCCCTTCCCAAAACCATAAACGAGTTTTTAAGAAGTAAAATTTTTCAAAAGATTGACATGTTTTTACATCCAATTGAAAAGTGAAATTACTTACAACGAACAACATTGTATAATGTGATAAAAATATAATTTAATTACCCATTCAAAACAATTAAAAGGAAAGTCTATCATTATAATTAAATTAGATTAAAAATCATCTTTGAAGTAAAATGCAGTATTTTTCACTATTCATTAAAAAAGAACATTTTTCAGAAAAATACCAAAAATTCTTCCAAAGTAAAATTAATATTTTAAATTAAAAAATTATGACCATTTTACCAAATCCAAAACAAAGAGGTATCATTAATTAATTATATAATCAATTCCCACTGTCAAAAAAAATAACGTGTTTTTAAGAAACAATATCTATCAAGATATTGACACTTGTTTATGTCCAGTTTGAAAGTGAAATTAATTACAATGACCACCATTGGATTAAATGGTAAAAATATATTTTAACTAAACTTTAAACCCAATTAAACATTTAATCTAACCATATAAATAAATTATATTAAAAGGAGGTTTTGATTTAAAATACTTCATTTTAACTATTCATTAAAAACTGAACATTATCTAAAAAATAATTTTTTTAACACAAAGTAAATTTTGATGCCCCGATTCTAATGAAGGACATTATTTTGTCAAATATAACATATCAAATTTAAAATATGTAGCTTTAAAAAGGGTTCTCCATCAAAAGGTTGTTAATCATCTTTTTAAATAATATTAGAATACGTATGCTTAAAAAATGGATTCATTCACATTTTAAGCCTCTAATTATTATAGGATAAATGTAAAAATATTTAAAAAACATATATAATCATTTTTTAGTTAGTTATATTCATTACTCCCATTACAAAAGCTAGGCATTAACTACCATTTAAAATAATATTATTATATTATTAGTGTGCAACATTAGATTTCAAAGAAACTCATTGTTGTGTATTGGGTATGCCATCAAACATAGAATCCCCTTTATAGTAATATTAAAATTTTATTAAAAAATATTAATAAATATGAAAATGTTATATTCTTTATTTACCTAGGATGTTATAATAGTCTTCATCAAAACAAGATTGTTTCATTTCATATCCATGTCCCTATTTTCACTACCTACTAATTTTATCCTATTCAAAAGAATAATTTTTTAGGGCCTTCACATTTCTTATTCCCTCTTATTAATGGGATTTATTTATGCTTATTTATGTTATGGGTTTCCCACCGAGGAATTTTTAGGTATTTACATTTAAATATTGATTGAGCTATTTTGAATAATAAAGATGACATTTATTAAATGTGGGGAGAATATGACACCCGCATATTTTACCAAATCCCACTATGTAAATTAATTCTCCTTGATAGATTATGATACAAAGAACATCAAGTTTAAAAAATAAAACAATATTGTTTTTATATATTTATATTGGTACCACATAGCCATTGGAATGATAGGAATGAATGAAATTGAATAAATTAGGAAAATACAGATTCCTAATTTTTATAAATGAATTAATTGGTTACAAGTTAATTATAAATGAAAATTAAACCCCATTAAACTGAAAGGAGGTGTTTAAAAAACTACTTTTATGCTCAAAATAGTATTTTATGTTAATAAAATTAATTTATCACTACAATTGAAATATATTAACGATGTTTATATGACATATATAATCAATACATTTGTCTAAAAATTAATTTTACGAGTTTCATAAGATATATATAATAGAAAATCTCATTTTAAGTAATAATAACTATATTATTCTAAAAAGTTATTTTCTTAGAATTTTATGACATGCATGTTTGAAATCAAAATTTTGACACCTTTATATGTTTTATGATAAAAATTAATGCTCAAATATTAAATACTATTATCATGATTATCAAGAGTTAAATTATTCTTATTTTTTGTAAGTGTTTTCATTTTATTACAAGTACTGAAAATATTGCATTTTAATTAAAAATAATTGTCTAGATTTTTATTACATATTTATATAATAAATTAAATTAATTTTAAAGTGTAATTAGTTGAATTATATATGTAGCTGACCAAATTCAGTCATTTGATTATATTTCACCTTGATATTGGATATAAAAAAAATATTTATTTTGAATAGTTCAATTTAGAAAAATGTTCCTTCACTATGTTTGAACCTAAAAAAACTACAAAATATTTATTTCCATCGAAGTACATATAAATTATATACCACATTAGTGTGGTTGGATTTAGATATAAATCAATCATTAATTTATTTACATAATCCCACCTCTCTTCATGAATAAATACCACCACTCACAACCCCATTCTGACACACATGCCTAGTATCTCATATAATATAATCCAAATCCACTACTTTTATCTGTCCCCAAATCCACGTTCATATATTATGACAAAATGACCATGTAAAAATGTCCTCAAGGGTCTCTCAAGGAGCTGATATTGGAGAGGATATTTTCCTAAAACATCCTCTCTAATTTTAATTTCTTCTTCAACATTATCACCGTGTGTTTCATAAATTAAGGAATAATAATTTAAAAAACATGTAAATTCATTAATATTATATTTATATTGGACTATCATATATCTATTATATTTATTACCTCATATAATTCAATGAAATGAAACAATTGTCTATGCTATACTGGTTAATCAGTACTATGAATAATAATTGTTTTATTTTTATACTACATCATTCAAGGCTCATCATAAAAATATTTCTATGGTAATAAAATCTTTTAATAATTTAATTTTTACCTAATACATGTTCTAATAATAATAAAATCTAATAACCGTAAAGAAAATGATTCGAGTTCATGGTATTGATAAAAAACCCCAAAATAAATTATTCCTTTACCATTAACATCTTATCTATTGAATAATACAAATTGGATTCTCCCCGTGAGGATAATATTATCACTAAGAGGGGGAGGGTTGATTCTGTGATAAATTTCTATTTTATGAATAATTTAAAATGAAACAACATTTACCTCCTATTAAATATTCAATTCCCTACATAAAAAAAATAAAACACTCAGCCACATGAACAAAAGTATTTACATGGTTCATTATTCAATATGAATAGCTATGTCATTTGTATTATATGGAGAAAATCCATCACCATAAAATCCACATGAAATAATTACTTGGATTCCAATAATTGGGATATTACATTTCACTCACTTAACAGTTTGAATAAAATCAAATGATATGTGTGACCTCTCTTAGCACAAATAAGGTGATACAATGTTTTTGTTAGAACTCAAATTACTTTTGATTTTTTTCAAATAAAGAAAAGTAATAAATTGAAATAAAATTATTGTATTTTTTGGTCATATGAATATTAATAACATTCAAGATACTGTTATGAAAATTCAATCTGATTTTAGTGTCTGATTTCTCATAGTACGATTCTCCGTGATACCAATATTTATTTCTGATTATATGATAGAATAAAATGTAAATGAATTAGCCCAACATCAATTAAAAATCCCAATAAACATTGTAGGATTCTTCCTCAGTCCACGAAACCTAATACAGAAAACCTAAATCCAATTAATTGATCCTGATAAGATGATCAATTGAATAGGAATTTCAATTATCTGTTAAAAAACTTCATCTAAAAATAATCATCGAAACCCTATTAAAATATATCAAAAATTGGGTGCTTCTTTCACATGAAAAATAAATCAGTCACACAAAATATACAATTTACCTTTCCCTTTAATAGGTGACTATCAAGTCCTTTTGAAGGAATCCCAAAATCGATTCCCGATCACACAATTTCACCCAAATTTCAATTTCCCTCGTAATCATAGGATGCATTTTTATTTTTTCAACCCCTATCAAAGAATATATATTCTTCATCAATCTTTATCTCCTTCTTTGGTCATTCATTTGAATCCTCAATATGATTTAAATATATGATTCCTATTTTTCTATATCAGATTTCTTAAAAAAATAGCTTCAACAAATAAAATCAAATGTATGACGAAATAGATACCATTCACATTTTATGAATACAATCCTTAGAACTGATTTGAATCAAAATATTTCAATTGATCGCACAACACCACCTTGAAAATGAATTCATCAGTCCCTTTCTATTTTTCTCTTAACGAACTTGAAATCCATAACATAATCTTCTCTACTTCTCTTGACCTAATTGGAAACCTTAAATGTAATTCAACCCTACTGAAATGGTTGACTACATTTTTATTCCCATTATATCCTATTAAAATGTTCACTAAAATAAAAAAACATCATTCACAGACCAACACTTTTATCATGATTTCCTTTATGAATTTAAAGTATTTTGAGAATAGCTTTAGCAATGTCTGAATATAATGGGAATGTAACGTAACTTTCAATTAAATACAACTAGTTTATTTTCTTCTCTCACAATGTATGTTATTTTTTGAAAACGATTAGTCGAGATACAATCATCCTTAGTACGATTGCTAGATATGATAAATCTGAGTACGATTGGCTTGGATACGATTTTCCTGAATATGAATGTTTTGTTGTTCAATCATTGGGAATATGAACATATAGTGTTCAATCATTCAGGGAATGTTCATTTTTCTTCCACTTGTATATAATCATTTTGAAAAACAATTTCCACCAATTTTATAATCGGTACTTCTTTTTCAATTGGTACCAAAATTTCAATCGACACCACCTTTTCAATTGGTAACATATTTTAAATGGGCACCAACGTTTCATTGGAAAAACATTTTCAATCAGTAGCACATTTTAAATTGAAACCACATGATACTATCCCTTTCTTCCTTCAAGATTGCATCACAGGTTCTCCAATAAATATATGATTTATATGAAACAAAAATCAAAATATCATCATCAAAATTAACTAATCATAGTCACGCTAACCCTGATTCAACTTATAAAAATACACTACTTTTATATCACATTGAGAGTGAATATAATGTCAATTTGCTTTCAGAAGGATATATTTACATTCATTTCAGACTTCAGATGAGTCTGATCAAATCCGATTCATCATTATGAACACAACCTCTTCTGAAACCTCGGTGAGTATGAATAACTAGAAAACATGAGTTTAATTATTTAGAATACAAAGATCCACATGATTTATACCAAAAACAAAGTGACTTATAATTTCAATCTTCTTTTCCCGCTAAGCCAATCACCCCAAACAGATTTCTCATTACACTGGGGAAACTGTTTCAAATTTTTTCTCACCGATACAGAATCACTCTCAATATATATTCATTTGTCCAAAAACAAATCGATTGAGAAAAAATAAAATGAAAACAAAACATTATACTAACAATATTACACTTTTTATTGGTGATCAATACCCAATTATATCAAATCAACCACATAAAAAATATTATCTTTTATTATACATTTTCAATTTTATATCCCCCTTATTGACAATATAATTCAATGGGGCATAATGAGAAGTTACTAACTTATTGAAAAATTATATCTATTTCCAAGATAAATAATTATTCTTCATCATAGGTATCACATGAGTTTTTTAACAATGAACCTTTAACTAAACAACTCTAATTCTACATGGGAAAATCCTGTATAGAAAACTGAAGTGTGTAATCATGATGTACTATGATTTCCATAACATAGTATTTATATAATGCCGTTTTCATGTTTACTCCAACAATATTATGATTGGGTAAAACATTGAAATAATTTTTTCATGATAAAAGTAACCTTCGCACATCTTTAAAAACACATTAGAATGTTCAGGTGTATAAAAACACAACTTTTTGAAACCTACTATTCTTTTCAACCACACTACATTATTTATAAAATAATATTAAGAGTCTCATCAATTTCAACTTCTTTATTTCTACCCCTTGAAATCCATAAAATCTAGAACAAGTATAATATGATTTTAGGGAATGAGGGGGATCCTATATTGTTTCTTAGAAACAACAATTGGGATCAACTTCCACTATCACTTGTTCATATTTATTCTTTTTCAATGAAATTTATTAGACATTATTTTTTCATTATCTTCATCCTTATTTGATTTTGTAACAACTTCGGTTTTATCTATATAATATTTGATGTTGATTTAAACATTTCATTATTTTTTGAAAAATATTTATTAAAATCAATTTGTAACATTTTTCAAATGCCTCTTTTTTCAGGAATGATAGTTGAACAATTTATTATTTCATGAATTATTTACTAGTATCCAATATATACTAATAAATTTTTTGCAATATTTATTATTTCATAAATAGATTGTTTATTCCTCTATTATATCACTTTTTTTTCTTCTTCCTCTAATTTCAAAGACAAGTCAACGTGTTCTTCCAACACAACTATGAAATCTTCCTTTTCATACTTATTAGATATTTCATTCATAACATAAATGAAATTTGGCTCCTATTATTCTTTTAGAAATTATTTTTTTGCTAGTAACATAACAAGAAATAATTTTTCAAAGTTTTAGGGTTGTTCGCATCATTCAAAAAGATATTTCAAGGGTTGGAACCTATTATCACTCTCCACTTCAACATTTTTATGTTTCTTTACACCCACTGCCTCTGAACACTTTCATTGAGGAGATTCCCCCTGATAAACCTATGCCATCAATAAGATTTTGGGTAATAGTAATGTTTTGTATTGATCCAACACATATTTTTTGTGTGTCCAATTCAATAATAGTATAATAAATATCCCTTGAATGTGTATTTATATATAAAACATTCATACTTATTAGACTTCTGAATAAGTTTATCTGCCAAATTGTTGAATTTAATTAATAAAAAACAAATTCATTCTTTTATAAATCTTATTCATTCATTTCATTTTATATTTATCAATTAAATAATTTTTTGTAACACTTAGGGATTCATAATGTTTCAAAACATTTTCATATTCATGGTTCACTGGGTTGTTATAATTTCAAATGTTATTGTTTTTACTACATTCATGACTTACATATCATTATTTTTTTAAGAAAAACCTATAACTTTTTTCTCACACTTTGAATGAAACATTTTTTGAACCTTTTTTGTCTTATAATTTCTAGAACCTTCACCAATGTTAGTGATAGTGTTTTCAAATCATGTAATTTTCAATACATCATTATAATGTTTTTGATGGAAAAGTTCCATCAAATCATAATTTTCTGTTCATCTTCACCTCTAGATTATCATGAATATTATTTTCATCTGCAAGAGATTTCGTAAAATCATCAACCTCTATTCTTATCCATCCATTCTAAAAAAAGACATTATTGATTTCGTTTTAACAAACAGTCATCAAGAAACTTCAATTTTTTTTCAATTCTATTGGTCCTTATGAACAATTCTTTTTACTATTCATTTAAAATGAATTTTAAGTTGAGTTTCTTCTTAATCATGGCTTCTACATCATAATTCATCATCATTAATTGTTTCAATAAATGTATTTTCCCATTATTCTTAATAGATTTTTCAGATTTGGCATTACTTTCTTCTTCTTCTTCATCATCAAATATACTATATTCATTGCTATAATATCTTTATTGATTTACTGTTGTAATAAAAATAATTTCGTCATCATTATTTGTAATCTCCTCAAAATCATCATCATTATAAAAAAATCTTCCCCTTTTATATTTGGACACCTTATTATATTCCCTCATGATATTGAATTTTTTTAACCTTTTTCTTCAAAGAACATCTTGTCCTTCTTTCTCATTTATCACTTTCTTTTTAATCACTTTGTTATTAATTTCCTCTTCATGGAAAATTGGAATAAAATATCATAATATATCTATATCCAAAAAACATTAAGGGATTTTTTTCCATTATATCTTCTTGTACCACTTCTCTAATTTTTAAATAACAAGGATATAATAGTATCATGATTTTTACATATCTCAATTTCAGAATCAGAATCATTTTCATGAAAGCCATGACAGACATTTCTCTACCTAATTTTGTTTTTTTCTTAAGTAAAATATTCATTACTAATTTCTTGAGTAATGATAGTACTATGAAAATCATCTAGAGATAATGTTTAAGGGTCTCTTTATTCTATTGAGGTTACTATTGCATCAAATTTTTTTAGACGAATTCTCATCATTGTTTCAGCAATAGTAAAGAAATATAAATTTTCCCTAAGACATGTGATAGAAATTATAATGTTATTTTCCATGGTAAGTAAGTCATAAATTGATTCATTATGACCCATCATGAGAACATTGTAGTTCAATTTCCATAATTTTTACTTCTCGTTCTTCACTTTTATATTGCCTTAAGAAATGTTTTTCAGCTTCTCACATATTATTTTGGGAGTGGAAACATCTTTTACACTTAGAAGATCACTTTCAAAAACCTCAAACCCAAGAGATATAAGATGTGTAAGAATTATTCAATTTCAAATATGATAATTCCTATCATTTTTAATTGGAATTCCCATGATGATCACACTTTTCATGTTCTCAATAACGAACTCTTATTCAAATGATTTAGAAAAGAATAAGTGAAGGGAACCTAGCATTGATACAAATTCTATATTCCTAATAAGGATAATTGTATCACTGAGGCGCAGAGGGGGGAATTAATGATACTTTTTTTATGTATCATTGAAGATGAAACAACCTTCTCCTACTATAAAAAATTGAATTCATTGTCGAAAATGATTAAAAACCCATCCATAAAAATAAATAAATTTAAAAGGGTCACTATGAAATAAAAATATCTTGGTATGTGATATGGTTTAGAAATAATACATTACCATATAATCGACGAGGAATCAATCCATGGATTACAATGGGTTGGATTTTTCCATTTACTCGTGTAGTACATTGATAAGAATCCCAAATTACATGTAGACCCTCTTAGATTAAATAGGGCAATACAATGTTTTTATAAGTGAGATGTGATTACATTAAATTAAAAAATGTAATCAATTGAAACAAAATTCTTCAATTTTCAACTCAGAAGAATATTTAGAACCTCTTGTGATTTTTTATAAAAAATCCCTGTGATTTTCAAAGTCCAATTTCTCTGAGTAAAATTCCCATGATAGAATTAATTCATTCCAAATATTCTATATAATATAATTCAAATTAATAGGAAAAAATTTAGTTATTGAGCCCAAAAAAATTGGTATGATTCTTCCTCAGTCCAATAATCCCAATACAAATATCCAAAATATGATTAATCCTACTTGAAATGATGCTTATAAAAAAACATCAATTCTCCATCAAAACCTCTTAAAAACACAATAGATAAACCCTATTTTTCATTCTATTAATCTCTTGGTTCCTCTATCATGAGAAGAACATCAATAAAAAATCTATAATGTCAGTTTCCTCATTTATTGGCGGCCCTTGACGAATTTTGAGAGAATCCAAAAAATTCTCTCCTACTCACCCAAATTCACCCTAATGAAAAATTCCAATGAATTGTTATGATTAATTTGGACTTAGTCATCTCATATCAACGTTTCTATATTTTTCATGAATTTCATTTGAATCATCAGTCTGATTTCAATACATGTGTAGGTTATTTCTCAATCAGATTTTATCAATTCAAAGAACTAAATAAACTAAAATAAATGTATAAAAAATGTATACAATTCAAATATTATAAATATGATTCTTATAAATTATTTGAATCCAAATAATTCATATGAATTTTTATATCACCCTTGAAAATACAATCATAAATATCATTATATTTTTCTATTAACCAACATGAAATTGAAAACATCATTTTCTCATCTTCTCTTGACCCAATTGGAAACCTAAAAAGTTATTCAACCTATTTGAAGTGGATGACTACATTGTTGATCTCATTATCTCCTATTCTTATCTTGACCTAGTTAATAAACCTTAATTCATACATCTGTCCATGTTTCATGACTATAAATTAATTTGAAAGTATTAATATCATATTCATTCTTGGATTGTAATGTATCACAACTCTACATTCATTCCCGCTACATTATTTTATTTTCAACCTGAGTACTATATTATTAGTGTACGATTGGTCTGGATAACATCATCATCAGTATTACCATTCATGATATGATCATTATTGGTACAACTATCCTTGATATAATTTACTAGAATAAGATATTGTCTAGGTATGATCATTTTGAATATGATCATACTGGGTACTATAATTCATTGTACTTTTATTTCGTCCTCCAACAGGATAGGATCAATTCGAAAATGAATCATCACCATATAATACATTTTTACCATCCCCGTCATCTAAATAGAAATAAACTTTTAAATTGGAACCATATTTTTAATTGGAACCAACGTTCCTATCATCACCATCTATTAAATAAGCACAAAATTTTTTATTAGCACCACATTTTCCATCATCGATGCTTTTTCAATCATCCCATCCTTTTAAATTGGAACCACAATTTTCTCCCCATGTATTCCATCTAACAATAATAACAAGTTCTTTAATGTAATTATGATTTATATGAAATAAAAATAAGAAAATAATCATTATAATTAATTAATCATATTCACACTATCCTTGATTCTCCAAAAAAACTTCTTTCGTATCATATTCAGAGTGAATATAATGAACACATACTTTCAACATTCCATATTCTATTTAATTATAAACCCATGATGAATCTGATCTCAACTGAATCCTCATTATGATATTCTCCTCTTCTAGACCTATTTTGAGTATGAATAATTTTAAATCACAAGTCTGGTTATTTTGAAAATATAATATTGTATGATTTCTTGTAAATACAATGTGATTGCGAACATCATTATTCTTTCCCAGAAAAACCATTCACCAAAAATATTATTTCTGATTACAAATATTAATTCATTTCCAATTGTTTCTACCCCATACAACACCTTTCTCAACATACTTTATTACATCATCAAATATGTCGATTGTCAACAAATAGAACTAAAATATTACTTTTTCATATCACATTTTTAATACAAATTTGATATGTAAGACCATTCATAATTCTATAATTTCATTTATACAATTCAATTCCAATTACAATTTTGCAATTCCATTTTAATAGAACATACATAATTTTTCATAATTGAACTAATTGTGTAACCATGACACGAACACACCCAAAAATATGAATATAAAGATTTATTAATAATGAAAGGTTCATAAGATGTTATGAAATTTTTCAAAGAGATTTTATAAATACTAATATTTCCCCATAATGAGTAAAAAATATTTTTTGAACTATTATAATGGAATTTAACCCATCCACCACTAACAAAAGCATGATGTGAGGATTTTTCCCATATCAATTTTCTTATGTCAGATATATTCCTTATTCACCACAGATTTTATATCGTGGGCGTATGTATATATATATTTTTATATAATATCCTTATTCAAATTATATTGTGGGTATTAAATATATAATTTTATAATTATTATTCTTATGTGTGATACACATTGGTGGATTACATTTGAAATGTGATTTTATCAAAACATACATTCCATTGAAACTAATTTGTTATTATAAACTAATTAAATTATATGTTGTACAAATACTATCCCATCGAAATTTAATATCATTATTTGTGAATTCATCATGTTATTTTAATGTTTTGCGAAACGATATTTCTTCATGGGGTTTATGAGTCAAATATATCAAATTGGAATGGAAAACATTTATTTTAAAATAAATGTTTAAATAAATTATTTTATATACGAAGAATAATTTTTTCTGCTATGACATTGGTTGGGGACCCTTTAACGTAATCCATCTGATGCATCAGTTTCCACAGGAGATAAATTATTTGAACAATGCTGGTCTGTTTATATCCGATGTGCCAAACCATGCAGTGAAATGTCTTCATGGTAAAGGTACCATATACAAAGGAAAAATGGTTCCCAATAATTAATAATTCACTATATTGATAATTTTATTAATTATTATTATTATCCATGATATGTTTTTCATTGAAATTATATTTGGTTGAATTTCAATTTTATTTAATTGAATGAATTGAATGTTTGTCCAATTATATACCATTCTTTGTTGATTATTCACTTTGATTAATTATTACAACCATTGTACTTAACCATTATTAGTCATTTAATTTCAACCATTCATATATTGTTTTCCCCACAATGAAAAGAAATTTTAATTATAGGTATACATAGATAATGTAAGAGATTAATGGTTTCTAAAAAGGGTTCCCTTTTTTGTATTTTATATATAATATTGTTTTTTAAGGTTAAAGTATTTATGTTGTCGTTCAAGACTAAAAAAAAGATTACTTATATTTGATGTGATTCCTTGTAATCAGGATAATTTAATAAGGTATGTTGCCAAATCCAAGAATCGGTGGTCAGTTTTGTTGAAAAAAATATACTTATATGATTATAATGATGGATACTCAATATGTGGTTGATTCTTCATCATATGGATATAATATTATAGAAAAAGTCAAAATATAATTATAAAATATATATATAACATAGTTATAAAAACAAACATACATATCAATTCAATAAAAATCCGCATACAGTTCATCAGAAGAGGAAATTCAAAACATTATTTCAAAAATAATAGAAAATATTGACATATGAAATTAAAATAAATGAAAGATTATGAATATTTAGTTAAAGATAATAATATTACTAATTGTATTTATATAATTTTATCCATTCTAAAACTGAATTAAAATTTATTTTTATAAAGAGAAATTCCAAAAAATTAGAAATGAAAATAATTTTTAAAAAATAATTAATAATGAATTGAAATATTCATAAAAGAAAATAGTAATAAATGAGATATGATACAAAAATACAATAAATATTAAAAATGTGTATTTCCATAGATTTGAAAAAAAAAATGAAACATCAAATATTTTGGATAATGTTATGAAGCTACATTTAACATTTTTATAAAGGAATTAAACATCAATTGAAAATTTCACAACGGTATTATTTATCTATAAAGTTGAATAATAATTAAATAGTTAAATGATTTTGAATATGGATGAGAAATAAATATTTGAAAGGATTGATATTATTATTGACAATATCACATTTTTATGGATATTGAAATCCATCAATGAATATAATTTTGTCTTAAAAACGAAATTTCACAAAAGATAGGTAAAGTTTCATACAAAATATATTAATGGAAGAAGAAATTATTCTTAGAATATAATATTCATGGGATATTGTTTATGACCTAATGAAAATGGAATTTAGTTGAAAAAAACATACCACAGACATTCTCCCGGTCAAGCGTGTATTATATCCTAGTATAATAATGCAAGACTCATTTATACATTATATTATAACCTCAGTAATATTAGGTACCCTCTATATAATTGTTTTTTATAATTCAGTACATGTTTTTTTTATTCTATTAATATTGATCATATAAGGTTTGTAGTATCAATCACTCCTCATCTATATCAATATAATGGTATTAGTCATCATTCAATGTTCTTGAGTTCATTAGAAATATAATATTCTATGTAGAGTAGCCTAATATCCATAGCGAGTTATGATGTTCTAATTTTATTTCATGTTGGTTATCGATATGGTTTATTATGAATAAATTCACAATTCCTGTCACGACCCGCCTTCACCAAAATGAGGGAAGGGATAGCAGATTTCCAGACCCTTTATTAGTTATGTTTAAGTAGAGATAATGACCCCCCGAATCCCGCGTTCAATAGGTCCTCGAGTGGCGACCAGAACCAAGGGTATAGAATTTCACAAATAATGGAAGCAATTACCCTATTTTTTTAAGGATCGAGATATAAGATAGAAACCCCAATAATACCAAAGCTGAAAGCAAAGGTAACGCCAAAAATAACATGTTCCCATATGCATATTCAATAGTAATTGACACAAGCCACAAAAACTCAAAAGGTAAAGTACCAAGAAAAAGGAAAACAACATCAACAATTTCCCCAAGGTTTGAGCTAGTATGGTCCTGCACAATCCCTGAAGTCCTCCTAGACACCCGATATTAGTTTTATATATGTAGGGTGAGTATACAAGTACACTCAGTAGTGAAAACCAAAGAATCTCGTGCACAAGTGGAGAGGCATTATAATGCCCTATGAGAAATGAAAAACCAAAACACCTAGCAAGGGAAACTATCCACCCAAACCTCACCAAGGAGCACTCCCCAGATAATGAAAGGAAAGTAATGTATAGTAATAGAACATCGATATTTGGGTACCTCGTGCCACTTTCCAACTGGTTATTGAATACATCCTATGCATCGAACCAATCGTTCCATTATCACTTTAGTCCCACTGCCATATCCCCGCCCGCACACACCTGGGCCACAACCACACATCCTACCCACAGACACCTTGGCCACACCTGCCACGCATAACCACACCTGCAAACACCTGGGTCAGAACAACTACAGCCACGCCCGAATACACCTGGTTTAGAAAGCTGTTGTCACGCCAGAAGACACCTCGGCCTCATCCCGAAGACACTTGGGAAACATCCCTCCTCAAAAATCCTAGGCCAACCACAACAACTACCCTCCCTGAAGATTCTTGGGATAATAATGGACTTCATGCCATCACAGCCTTCCTGAACAGTCTTGGGCTATTCACGAAAGGGAGCCGAATAAAATCTAATAACCAGCCACTCAAAGGAGTGTTGGAAATAACACCCTCTCCAAGAAATGGTGTGTTCGGCACTAAGTGCTCAACATGGGTGGGGCGCGAATAAGAATCATAAAAAATAAAATATATGTATAGGTAACAAACACTCAACCCAACCGTGGGGCTCCAAACCTAATCACAAACACCATCGTTACTATTCATTCATAAAAGAAAAGGAAATCACTCACATCCAAGTCACAGATTATTCCGAAAACCAACTCCCCATTTCAAACATTCTTGTTTCCATGTTCAAGTGACCTCTTCTGCACTACTGGGAAACTAATAGGAATAACCACAAGCTAGGAAAAGAGAAACAGGCAAACAACAATTTAAGTATTCACACCAGGGTCTCTTGTGGAGTCACGACAACAAAGGGATAAATGAGATCTATCAAAGTACTGGAACTGAAGAAAACCCCGAGACACAGCCCCATATCCCCATCCTAGGAACCAATGATTTCTCAATAATAGAGTATCCCACCAGAGTTTGTGTCAGCAGAGCAACTACACAACTTCATATTCACAACCGACATTCATACCACAACATAGGATCCCATCTTCACCCACATCACCCCATGGTAAATCAAACCGAACAACACGCCTACTACCAAAACAAATCATGGAAACATCCAGGTTCATGAACATCATTCCTTATTTTCTTCTTTCTTTTGGTTATCCGGGGTTATCACATAGAGATTCTTATTTTACTTGAACGTCCATTTAATTGATTAACCAAATTCCATGTTAGGTAATTTAATCACCACAGAAGACATGGTTCATTAGTGTACAAGGAACGTCCACAAACGGCCATGATTTTTAGTGAGCATAGGCCCACACAATTCACAACACATATCAACATAGAAGAGTACATCCGAACATCGATCACACCCCCACTTCATTATTTATGGTCTATTCATTATCTTTATTACGATTGGTTTCATCAATTCTTACAGAGACAAAAACGTACCCACCCTGCATGATACACAGAAAAAGAGGCGATGGAAAAATTCATACCCGATTGATCAAGGATCGAAGTTCTTCTCTATGGGCCAAGAACAGAGGAAGGTGTGACTCGCAGGGGAGGGATGTTAGGAACTCCAAACGCACTAAGAAGAAATGGATTCCAGTCAAGTGGGAAGAAGAAGGAAGAATAAATTCTCGTGCGATATATAGATAAGATCCCGTTGATTCAGAATATGGGGATTTGATCGACATTAAATTCGGATAGTGGATCCCCACGCGGTTGGGTGGTTATGCATGATGAGATTAATTTTTATTTAATATCCCCTATTGGGGAGGTTCCTAGAGATTTCATGGGAATTAATTATGGGATTTAAATGGCTTTCAACCACTTTAAAAGTGGTAACAAGCCCAAAAAAGGTGTTACGGGGAAACTATAGAAGAGAAACCCAAAAAGGATGGGTGACACCGATCAGTCATGCCAACCGGTCGGGCCAATCTGTCGCACGGATCGGTCACGTTGATCAGTCATGCTGATTGGTGGCGCCGATCAGTCATGCCAATTGGTTGCATCGATATGTCGCGCCGATCGGCGCAGCAATCGGTCACGCCGATCGGTCACGCCATAATGACATCCTTCTACCGAGACTCCACCCATTGGATCCGTAAATTGGTAAAGGGATGGACCGTGAGGTTATAGGTAATCACATCAGATACCTCTCAAAGAATTCTCGCCCTAGAGAATTTAAAACCAGAAGAGAAAAGGGGGGTCCGAACAACCACCTCCAATGATCAATCTCAGGAATGAATCTCTTCCACATCTATAAACACCTCTCCCTCAAGTAAACATGAAAAATTAAAGGGGTCAAACATTCGAGTCATATGTTTAGGGAGTTTCTTCCTCCATGACATTATACTATCCACTTTGGGCGGCACTAACTCGCCCACACGGGTTTAATCGCATCCACCTTAATGCGTCTTGATTAAGGATCGGGTCCTCCCCTCCCCAGAGTTAGGACTTTTAAAATGCATCATATAGAATAAGAAAAACCACACATTCCATGGTTAACAAGTTAAAGTGTTCCATCACAACCAAGTACAAACAAAATGGAACAAAACTCAAAACAGCTCTGGGTACTGGTCATGCATCTGCCTCTCCCATTTCCAGGTACTTTCCTCGAACCTACCATGCCTACACAACACATGAACCAGAGGAATGGTTCACCCACAAAGAAACATCTCTTCATGACCCTCGACCTAAACTGGTCTTTCCACAAAGGTTATGTCATCCTCGATATCCATCTCTCTCTATTCGAGGATGTGTGAATCTTCATGCAGATACTGACGGAGCTGGGACACATGGAAGACGTCATGTATCCTCATTAGCGGCGGTGGTAATGCTAGCTGATAATCCACTCCTCTGACGCGCCACAACACTCTAAACGGTCTGATGAATCTAAGAGAGAGAGTGCTCCCCCTACTGAACCTCTGTTGTCCACGCTGAGGGGAGAACTTCAAGAAGACGTGGTCCCCCACCCCGAACTCCAAGGGTCTCCTCCTATTATCGGCATATGACTTCTGTCTGTACTGTGCCACATTCATCCTTTCCCATATAAGAGAAACCTTCTCTTTCGTGCTCTACACTTCATTGAGTCCATGAACACTCGCATCCCCAACCCCATTCTAGCTCACGAGTGAGCAACATGGACTCTTTTACAAGGCTTAAAATGGATCCATGACAATGGTAGAGTGATAGCTATTATTGTAGGAAAACTCTACCAGAGGAAAGTGTCGCACCCATGATCCTCTTGAGTCCAGAACACATGAACGCAGTATATCCTCCAAGGTCTGGATGGTGCACTCTGCCTGTCCATCTGTCTGGGGATAGAATGTAGGGCTAAGACGTAACTGGGTGCCAAATCCATGCTGCAATCCTCTCCAGATTCATGAGGTAAACCGTGCATCCCTATCCAAGAATATGGATCTCGGAACTCCATGCAACAACACCACCTCATACACGTACCTTCTTGCTAAATCATCCATGGCACCCTACTCCTTGATCGCCAGAAAGTGAGCTGATTTCATCATCTGGTCTACCACTACCCAGATAGAGTTGTAAACCCCTTGAACCTTGGGAAGTCCCATGACCAAATCCATCGAGATGTCCTCCCACATCCACTAGGGGACATCTAGAGACTGTAGTAGACTACCTGGAACACAGTGTTCGGCCTTCACCTATTGACACATGAGGCACCTTCCTACAATCTCTCCTACTGCTCATTTCATCCCAGGCAACCAAAACTGTCTCCTAACACCCTAGAACAACTTGGGAACTCCCAGGTGCACTACTAGGTGTAATTTTTGTAACTCACTAAGAACTTTTCCATGCATCGGCTCTTGAAAAAAGAACAATCCTCAGAAAATCATCTGGTTCTGACCATCCTCCGTCCACCCTTCTGGAGAATTGCCCTGGTCAACTCAGTCATCCATCACATTGCTTTCTGAGTCTCCCCATTGGGACTCCTCTACCATTTGTAACAGAGAATATTTCACTGCCATCTGATATAGGAAACCTCTACCACCTTCCATCCTAGTATCCAGGAGTAGGGAAAAAAATCCTCCATTGCCATTCAAGCATCTTCCAGCTCTCAAACCACATCCTTCAGTGACTTCCTACTCAAGGCATAAAACAACACATTCCCCTTTCAAAAGCCATAGGAAATCTCGAAATCATAGTCCTGAAGGAACTCCATCCACCTTCGATGTTGCAAGTTTAGGTCATGTTGGGAGAAGATGCACTTCATGCTTTTGTGATCTGTGAAGACCACGAAGCGCTCCCCGACGAGGTAGTGCCGCCAAAAAATTAGTGTGAACACGACTGCTACAAGCTCTAGATCAAGGGTGGCATAGTTACGCTCATGGGGATGTTACTTCCAAGACCTATAGGAGCTCACCCCTTGTCGCTGCATCAACACACATCTGAGGCATTTTCCTGAAGCATCACTGAACACCTCATATGCTGCCCCTTATTCTAGAAACCACAGCACTAGGGAACAATCCAACTTTTCCTTCAGATAACTGAAGGGCACCTCACATTTCTCATCACACACTAATGTCTGGTCCTTCTTGGTCAAGCCTATCAAAGGTGCTAAAACTTTGGAGAAATTGGGGATGAACCTCCGGTAGTAACCCACCAGACCAAGGAAACTTCGAACCTCTTCAACATTCTTCGATGCTACCCAAGAAAAAACCGCCTCGACCTTCGATTCGTCCACTGCTATCCCCTGCTCAGACACCATGTGGCAAAGGAAATACACTTCCCATGTCACGACCCATCCTCAGGGCCCGTGCCGTGACAACCCCAAGCCCGCCTTCCATAGGCCAGGGGCTAGCGACTAGCACCAAAGGTGTAAATCCTGATTACTGGGAAGGCATTGCCTTTATAAAAGTAACAAAACACCACAAAGTACAAGCGGAAGTAAAACATTAAGTACAAAGATAGTTCTGAAAATTCAATGGGCCAGAATACAAACCCAAATGGAAATATAGCTACAACTGAACAAAGACAACAGCTGGAAGAAAGGAAGCAGCTCCTAGGTCGTCCTCCTCGGATCTTACCTGAAGGGTAGGTACAGATAGCACAACTCCTCAATGCTCTCGCACGTCAACCACCTCCGTGTGTCGTCTCGTCATGAATTCCACCTCCAGATACTGACTCGTCCTGTGGTCCACCTCTGGTTACTGACTCGTCGTTTGGTCCACCTCCGGGTACTGACTCGTCGCGTGGTCCACCTCCGGGTATTATGTCGTCGTGTGGTCCACCTCCGGGTACCGTCCAGTCCTCGAACACTCGGCCTTCGTTAGCACTTCCTGTCGTCTGCAACCAACACAATGAGGTGCGGGCATAGCCCGTGCGGGGGTGAGTATAAGGATACTCAGTAGGGTCCCCAAGACCCTCAAGGTCTCACAAAAACCAACA
Organism: Viscum album; assembly: GCA_963277665.1. NCBI lineage: Eukaryota > Viridiplantae > Streptophyta > Magnoliopsida > Santalales > Viscaceae > Viscum > Viscum album. The sequence continues at coordinate 1,385,105,413 of OY728126.1, read as the reverse complement.
AAGATAACCATAAAGAAGATCTAAACAGATAAACTCTACTTAGGTATATGCCCACACATATTCCCAAGTTATCAAGTAACCCATCTCAATCTTGAGGCAAACACAAAGGTCATAGACTCAACTCAAACCAGTATTTTCATTTTCGAAACTGTAACTCCTGAAGAGCTCTGTCTCTAGGAGTACAGTGATCCTGTCACGTCTCTCTGAGGTACTGCTCACCAACCTATGACTGTTGAGGTACTCCTCCTATCGAGTACCGTAGGTCTTCCACCTCACACATTAGTGCTCCTCCGCCATGGGTCTGCCACCTCACAAATTAGTGCTCCCCACTGGGCTATGCTAGTCACTCTGAATCGAATCGGACAAGTAGTCATCAGGTCACAGCCAACTACACGGTCTTTGTACAGCGTATGCTCGTCTCTTGGAGGGTCCTCTATAAGAGATACTAGTAGATACTCCATGTATCAGAAGTCCCACAAAGAAGTATCTTAATGAACCGCCTCGTCATAGGGGTCTCAACACGACAGACGGCGTGTCAATCGGACGCTCGGTCTGTGAGTTACGAGCTTTTTCGTCCCCGGGACCCGGTTGGTTTCGTGTGCGAACCAACACGGCCATATCTCAACTGTACCACTAACTCTCATAGTGTATACTCAAAGGGACTATTTCTCCACGTGATCACCAATGCCGCTAACAGTTCGTCAAACGGGCGTCCGGTCTGAAAGATATTAGCTTTTCCGTTTCAGGGGCCCTGTTGGATTTCGGGTGAAATCCAACCTGAAAACTATCCAAATGCATCCAAAACTCAAGCGAAGTATGTCAAAAAGTTCAATCTCATCAAGAGGAGATCAACGAGACAGACGACGCATCAATCGTACGCCCGGTCTGAAAGATATCATCTTTTTCGTTCCAGGCGCCTGGTTGGATTATGGGTGCAATCCAACCCGACCATACTCTGACGGAATCCAAACCTCAAGCAGAGTAAGCCAAAAGTTCAGTCTCATCAAGAGGAATCCAACAAAGTCAACGACATGTCTATCAGACGTCCAGAGCTCATGTTACGAGCGTTTCCGCTCTGAGGGCCTGGTTGGTTTCGTGTACAAACCAATGCGGCCGAACCCAAAGTATTCCAAAACCTTGAGTACGATATGCCAAAACGACCATCTCGGTCCAAGGATCGCATCGCTGCAGACGGTGCCTCGATCAGAGATCTGTAGCCCAGTATATGGGCAAAATACCGAAAAGGTCCGAAAACGGGGGGTCTCGGCCCGTCCCGACCCGGCCCAACCCACCACTGGGTCGGCCCGAACCGGGCAGACCCGACTGGGCATGACATGGCCCGGTCGGCGCGGCGCGGCCCGGTCTAGGCGTGACCCGGCCCGGTCCACCCAAGCCGGCCCGGCTCGGCCGGGTGGCTGGCTGGCTCGGCCAGCGAGTCGGTGCTCCGCGGACGCGGTGCGCGCCGCGCCCCCCCTAGATCCCGCGTGGCCATGAGATTCGCCACCTTGCCGCTGCGGCTTCAGCCGCGGTGTTTTCTCTAGGCGGCTCTCCAGGGCGTTGCCCCCTCCGGGCGGCCGGCCACCGCCTCCGGCCGCCATGTGCCTCTGGTGGTGTCCGCGGGCCACCAGAGTTTTTTCGGTGGTCCGTTTTCAATTCTGCCTGCGCCGATGCTCATCCCGGGTCACGTTTTTCACTACGGAAACATCAAATCGTCTCTGCGGCCCATTCCGTCAATGCCCGATGATCCGCACGTCAAAATAAACAACTGTAGAGTCTTCCGTTCGCCTTCGCGGCCCCGACTATGACCACACTTTTGTTCGGCCTTGACGGAGCGGCGCGACGGCGCTGCGCATCCTTGCCGCATCACTCCAGGTTCTCGCGCGGTTCCCTCGCACCGGGGTGCCATCTTCTGAACCGCAACATAATCGACAAAAAGGGGGAGGAGGGTCGGCCGTGTTTCTGCGGTCCGACCTCCTCCTGTTATAATGATAGCAAGCGGCCATCAAATAGAAGTCGACGTACGGCAATGAAATATTTCACGGCAAAATCAATAAACCTCAACACCAACCTGCATGAACGAACGATCCGCGGATCAACCTGGATTGGTTGGTCCGCGCTCGACGTTCTTTTCTCAAAATATAAGAGAACACCAAATAAATTTCACTACCTCGAAATTGACGTCTCACGTCGTCGAGTCGTGGAAGTTGAACGTCGTGGTAGTCTAACATTGAGGTAGTCGGGTGTCGCGGAAGAAAGGTATCCCTTCCGTCAACATCAGAACAAGAAGGAGAACATTGTTGTTGGCGGCGGTCTCCACGGTCGGCGTCTCCTTCCTTGTCATAGAAGAAGAAGAAAAATGATTGGAGAAAATGTAGAGCTTTCGTCACCGAGTCGGAAGGTCATTCTTCTTTTGGAGATGATGTTCTTCAGAAGAGGGAAGAGCTCTCTCCCAAATTCTCTCACACAACAAAACTCAAAAAAATAAAATAAGGCCTCTCCTTATTTTATTATTTTTTCGTGCATTCAAACTTTTTTAAAAATTCAAACACTTAGTTAAATTTATTGAAGAGGTTTAATCAATTAATTTTAGATATGTTTTGGCAAAATTAAAGAGGAGAGAGGGGAGAGTTACACAAGTTAAAGTGGAGTTACAAAATTTAAGAGGGAAGTGAGTTATGGGAGGTCAAGGGGGTTATGGGAAGATCAAGGGGGGTTAGGGTCTCGTGTGGGCCCCACATCCCACATATCCTCATATGGGAAGTTGGGTGGTTGTGGGCCCCACCAACAACTTCCCATGGTAGAATTTAACTCCCTTGGTTAACAAAAATAAAATTGTTCACAATTTTATTTATTTTTTCCTTAAACCCCAAAATTTAACTTCTCCTCCCAAGAAAACGCACCTACAGTAAAAGTCCTCTTAAGAAAATACTGACACTACGAGTTCATCGATGTCCTCAGATTTCAATTCCGAGTACCGGTTCAAAAGATAGAAAAACCCGCTCGTTCTTACACTGAACGTACCCGAGCTAAACTTCAGAAATTGATTCTGGGCACACCGGGCCTCGGAATCAGGCGCCGTCAGAAACATCATTCTTGTAAAATTACAATGAAAATTAAAGAAAAAATTTCTCTTGAATTTTACCGGTCTTTACATTACTCCCACTTCAAGGCATTACGTTCTCATAAAGCTTTAACACAAACTAGGGATACAAAAGCGGTACTGAGCACGCATCTGAGCCTCCCGCTCTCATGTGCTCACATGGAGGTTCTCGTACTGCCAGAGAAAGCGCACCCGAGGAATCGTTCGTCTTCGTAGGATCCGCTCCTATCGATCCTCGATCCCCACTGGAACCTACGCGTATGTCACCCTGTCATCGACATAAAACTCCCTGAGGTCGATGATATGTGAAAGATCATGCACGTATCTCCTCAGTTGAGAGATGTGGAAGTCGTCGTGCACCAGGTGCAACTGAGGTGGATGCGTCAAGCGGTAAACCACTTCGCCTACCAAGCTGAGGACCTAAGAAGGTCCACTGAACCTCGGAGATAACATTCCGCCTTGGCCACATCTCTGTAAAACTCATTGAGGTGAAACTTGGATAAGGACGTGATCGTCTTCCTCGAACTCCAGAGGTCTCCAATTCCTATCATCATAAGGCTTCTGTCGGCCCTGTGCCGTCCTCATCCGCTCTTGGATGACCTGGACCTTCTCTAGTCTCACAAGAGCTGCTATGATTTCTTCTTTTCCGATAATATAAATCTGGTATCATCCCATTGATGAACCAAATTCATTGCCTAATACAGTCAATCCGGACATGAATGATGTATTCATACCATGGACGACGTCGTAATTCCTCGACGTTACTACCAAGAGATCCAACTGTCACTCTCACCTCCAAGGGTTGAGTCACATGGTCGGCATTAGTGTGAGCTCACTGGGTCTCTTCCAGTAGAAATCTCGAAAGTGAGGGTCGAGTAAACAGTCTTAGTCGGAACCACTCAGTACCAACCAAACAAAAGGACATGAAAGAAAATTTTAAAAAAAGTTTAGTGTCTTTATATTATTGCATCTCATGGTACAATGACACAAATGTAACAAAAAAACATGGAACTAGATATACACCACTAGTTCTGCTCCTGTCCACTCGCTTCTGGAGCTCCGTAGTCGTAAGCGTCTGCTGCCTGAAGCTGAGCTCTCCCATGTCCATGTTTTCCCTGTGGTCGGGGTGGACCTCATTGTAGTGGTGGTGGAAACACCTCGAAGCGTCGTCCACCTCCAGCTGCACGGCCATTTCCCCTCCCTCGGACCTCAGCTCCTAACGGTCTGCCTTGATCGAACCAATACCTCTGCTTGGTCGGTTCTTCATTTAATTGTCGGTCATCAGCTTGGCGGGTCGGACAGTCACGTCCCAAGTGACCAATCCCGCCGCAGGAGTAACACTGAATGGCATGTCTGGATCTATCATTCGCCTTGGTGCCTCGCACTACCGACCCTGAGTCACGCGGTCGACCACCTATAGGTCTGGTCCTCTAGGACCTATGCGTTATCTGTCTACTTCCTGCTACAGAAGACTCTGCCGCATGCCGGCTAGTTGTGGGTCCTGCTGCTAGAGACTGGTCAGCAAGGAAACTCTCCACTAAGAGGGCTTTCTACAACACCCCTGTCTTCATCGGAATGCTGTGACAAACAACAGAAGCTCTAATCTCTCGTCTGAGCCCCTGATCGAAGGTTCAGGCCCTGAATAATGGGTCTCGTACCATATCTGTGGAGTAGCGCGAGAGGTCTGTGAACCTCACTGAATACTGTGTCACTTTCATGTTTCCCTGCCGCAGCTGAAGTAGCTCCTATATACGCACCGCTCGAAGGGTGGCTGGTACAAACTCTGCCCGGAACATGCTCTCGATGACTTCCCATAGAAGTGTCACCTCGTCATGCATCTAGAGCGTCAGGCTCTGCCATCTGTCTTCTGCTGCCTAATGTAGGCTGGCAGCAAGGATCACCATGAAATCTGGTGGCGTCCCCACTAGCCTGAAAAATCTCACCACAGCCTCCAGCCAATCCTCATCCGTCTAAGGGTCTGTATCTCCCATGAACCTGGGTGGCCTATGGCACTGGAACTCGTGCAGTGCGCTCAAGCGACGTTCACCCTCTACTGCTGGGGCTGGTGGTATCAGTAGCCCAATGGGTAGTAGTACCGCTGGTGCCTCAACTGGGATGGGGCCCTGTACTGAGGGCACGTCGCTCGATGGGCTGTCAGTACGAACAACTCTCGGGGCTCTAGCTGGTCATCCGCGGGGAGGCATACTGAAAAAAACAAACATGACATGGTCAAACGATTTATACCTGGTGAACTTTCCTGGTTTGAGCTGACGATTAAAAACATCTGAAACCACACACGCAATCAGTGTTTTGATGCACAATGTCGGAAATCAGTTTTCGGGGTCCTGATGTAGGGATACATCGGCCGCCCGCACCAACACTGGACTCCCTGAACTGAATAACACACTTAGTACCCTTAACACCATTTCTTCAGAGAAAGAAAATATCAGGGTTATATGTTCTGCGGTAGAACCGACCCCTCTGATACAAATTTTTCATGACCCGTCCTTGGGGCCCGTGTCGTGACTACCCCAAGCCCACCTTCCATAGGCCAGGGGCTGGCGACTAGCACCAAAGGCGAAAATCCTGATAACTGGAAAGGAATTGCGTTTATAAAAGTAACAAAACACTACAGAGTACAAGAGGAAGTAAAACATTAAGTACAGAGATAGTGTTGAAAAGTAAATGGGCCAGAAAACAAACCCAACTAGAAAAATAGATACAACTAAACAAAGACAACAGCTGGAAGAATGAAAGCAGCTCCTGGGTCATCCTCCTCGGATCTTACCGGAAGGGTAGGTACAGATAGCGCAGCTCCTCAATGCTCTCGCCCGTCAACCTCCTCCGTGTGCCGTCTCGTCGTGAAGTCCACCTCCGGATACTGACTCGTTGTGTGGTCCACCTCCGGGTACTGACTCGTCGTGTTGTCCACCTCCGGGTACTGACTCCTCGTGTGGTCCACCTCCGGGTATTGTCTCATCGTGTGGTCCACCTCCGGGTACCGTCCAGTCCTCGAACACTCGGCCTCCGTCAGCACTGCCCGTCGTCTGCAAACAACACAACGAGGTGCGGGCATAGCCCGTGCAGGGGTGAGTATAAATATACTCAGTAGGAACCCCGAGACCCTCAAGGTCTCACTAAAACCAAGAAGGATAACCACAAAGAAGATCTCAACAGATAACCTCTACTTACGTATATGCCCATACATATTCCCAATTTATCAAGTAACCCATCTCAATCTTGAGGTAAACACAAAGGTCATAGACTCAGCTCAAACCAGGATTTTCATTATCGAAACTGTAACTGCTGAATAGCTTCGTCTCTAGGAGTACAATGATCATGTCACGTCTCCGAGGTACTGCTCACCAACCTATGACTGCTGAGTTACTCCTCTTGTCGAGTACCGCGGGTCTGCCACCTCACACAGTAGTGCTCCTCCGCCATGGGTGTGCCACGTCACAAAGTAGTGCTCCCCACTGGGCTATTCTAGTCACACCGAATCGAATCTGACAAGCATTCATCAGGTCACAACCAGCTAAACGGTCTTCGTACTCTGTACGCTTGTCTCCGGGAGGGTCCGCTCTAATAGATAATAGTAGATACTCCAAGTATCTCAAGTCCCATGAATAAGTATCTTAAAGAACCACCCTGTCATAGGGGTCTCAATGCGACAGACGGCGTGTCAATCGGACGCCTGGTCTGTGAGTTACTAGCATTTTCGTCCCCGGGGCCCAGTTGGTTTTGTGTGCGAACCAACACGGACGTATCTCAACTGTACCCCGAACTCTCATAGGGGATACTCAAAGGGACCATTTCTCCATGTGATCACCAATGCCGCTGACGGTTCGTAAAACAGATGTCTGGTCTGAAAGATATCATCTTTTCAACCAAAACTCAAGCGAATTATGTCAAAAGTTCTTTCTCATCAATAGGAGATCAATGAGACAGACAGCGCGTCAATCAGACGCCCGGTCTGAAAGATATCAGCTTTTCCGTCCAGGGGCCTGGTTGGATTTTGGGTGCAAACCAACCTGAACGCACTCCGATGACATCCAAACCTCGAGCGGAGTAAGCCAAAAGTTCTGTCTCATCAAGAGGAATCCAACAAAGTTGACGACACGTCTATCGGATGTCCGGAGCTCATGTTATGAGTATTTCCGCTCCGAGGGCCCGGTTGGTTTCGTGTACTAACCAACACGGACGAACCCAAATTATTCCCAGACCTTGAGTACTATATGTCAAAACGACCGTCCCGGTCCAAGTATCGTATCGCCGCTGACGGTGCGTCGATCGGAGGTCCGTAGCACAGAATATGGGCAAAATACCGAAAAGGTCCGAAAATGGGGGGTCTGGGCCCGTACCGACCCGGCCTAACCCCCCACTGGGTCGGCCCTAACCGAGTCGACCCGACTGGGCGTGACCCGGGCTGGTCCGCCCAAGCCGGCCCGGCTCGGCCGGGGGGCTTGCTGGCTCGGCCAGTGAGCCGGTGCTCTGCGGACGCGGCGCGCGCCGCGTCCCCCCTGGATCCCGCGCGCCCGCGGGATCCACCCGCTCGCCGTTGCGGCTTCTGCCGCGGCAGTTTATCCAGGCGGCGCACAGGGGCGCCCCCGCCTTTGGCCTCCGGCGCCACCGCACCGGCGACCCGCACCACCGGTGGTGTCCGCGGGCCATCAGAGTTGTTCCAGTGGTCCGTTTTCAATTCCGCATGCGCCGATGCTCATCCCGGGTCCCGTTCTTCACTGCGGAAACATCAAATCGTCTCTACGGCCCGTTCTGTCAATGCCCAACGATCCGCACGTAAAAAGAAACAACTTCTGAGTCTTCCATTCGACTTCGCGGCCCCGACTATGACCAAACTTTTGTTCGGCCTTGAAGGCGCGACGCAACGGCACCGCACATCCTTGCCGCATCACTCCAGGTTCTCGCGTGGGGCCATCGCATCAGGCCGCCATCTTCCGAACTGCAACATAATCAACAACAAGGGGGAGGAGGGTCGGCCGTGTTTGTGTGGTCCGACCTCCTCCCATTATAATGATTGCAAGCGGCCATCAAATAGAAGTCGACGTACGACAAAAAAATATTTCACGGAAAAATCAATAAACCTCAACATCAACCTGCATGAACGAACGAACCGCGGATCAACCTGGAAATGGTTGATCTGCGCTTGTCGTTCTTTTCTAAAAATATAAGAGAACACCAAATAAATTTCCCTACCTCGAAGTTGACATCGCACATCGTCGAGTCGCGGAAGTCGAACGTCATGGTAGTGGAACGTCGGGGTAGTCGTGTGTCGCGGAAGAAAGGTATTGCTTCCGTCATCATCAGAACAAGAAGGAGAATGTTGTTGGTGGTGTTGGTCTCCACAGTCAGCGTCTCCATCCTTATCGCGGAAGAGGAAGAAAAAGGATTGGAGAAAACGTAGAGCATTCTTCACCGAGTCGGAAGGTCTTTCTTCATTTGGAGATGTTGTTCTTTAGAAGAGGGAAGAGCTCTCTCCCAAATTCTATCACACAACAAAACTCACAAAAATAAAATAATCCCTCTCCTTATTTTATTATTTTTCCGTGCATTCAAATTTTTTTAAAAATTCCAACACTTAGTTAAATTAATTGAATAGGTTTCATCAATTAATTTATGAGGTGTTTTGGAAAAATTAAAGAGGAGAGAGGGGAGAGTTACACAAGTTAAAGTGGAGTTACAAAATTAAAGAGGGAAGTGAGTTATGGGAGGTCAATGGGGTTATGGGAAGATCAAGGGGGGTTAGGGTCTCGTGTGGGCTCTACCTCTCACATATCCTCACATGGGAAGTTGGGTGGTTGTGGGTCCCACCAACAACTTCCCATGGTGGAATTTAACTCCTTTGGTTAACAAAAATAAAATTGTTCACAATTCTATTTATTTCTTCCTTAAACCCCAAAATTTAACTTCTCCTCCCAAGAAAACGCACCTACAGTAAAAGTCCCTTTAAGAAAATATCGGCACTGCGAGTTCATCGGTGTCCTCAAATTTCAATTCTGAGTACCGTTTCAAAAGATAGAAAAACCCGCTCGTTATTTCACTGAACGTACCCGAGCTAAACTTCGGAAATTGATTCTGGGCACACCGGGTCTCAGAATCAGGCGCCGTCAAAAACTGCATTCTTGTAGAATTACAATGAAAATTAAGAAAAAATTTCCCTTGAATTTTACGTGTCTTTACATTACTCCCACCTCAAGGCATTACGTCCTCGTAAAGCTTTAACACAAACTACGGATACAAAACCGGTACTAAGCACGCATCTGATCCTCCCGCTCTTATGTGCTCACCTGGAGGTTCCCGTACTGCTAGAGAAAGCGCACCCGAGGAATCATCCGTCCTCATAGGATCTGCTCCTATCGATCCTCGATCCCCACTAGAACCTCCACATATGTCACCCTGTCATCGACATCCAACTCCCTCAGGTCGATGATATGTGAAGGATCACGAACGTATCTCCTCAGTTGAGATACGTGGAAGTCGTCATGCATCAGGTGCTACTGAGGTGGATGCGTCAAGCGGTAAACTACTTTGCCTACCAAGCTGAGGACCTAATAAGCTCCACTGAAACTCGGAGACCCCTTGCCGCCTTGACCACATCTCTGTAAACCTCATCGAGGTGAAACCCGTATAAGGACGTGATCGTCATCCTTGAACTCTAGAGGTCTCTAATTCCTGTAAGTATAAGGATTTTGTCGGCCCTGTGCTGTCCTCATCTGCTCTTGGATGACCTGGACCTTCTCTAGTCTCACAAGAGTAGCTATGATTTCTTCTATTCCGATACGAGAAATCCGGTCTTATCCCCTTGATGAACCACATTCATTGCCTAATACAGTCAATCCGGACATCAATAATGTATTCATGCCATGGACGACGTCGTAAGGCCTCGACGTTACTACCAAGAGATCCAACTGTCACTATCGCCTCCAAGGTTTGAGTCACACAGTCGGCATCAGTGTGAGGTCACTGGGTCTCTTCCAGTATAAATATCAAAAGTGAGGGTCAATTCAACAGTCTTAACCGGAACCACTCAGTACCAACCAATCAAAAGTACTTGAAAGAAAACTTTAAAAAAAGTTAAGTGTCTTTATATTATTTCAGCTCATGGAACAAAGACACAAATGTAACAACAACAACATGGAACTAGATATACACCACTAGTTCCACTCCTGTCCACTCGCTTCTGGAGCTCCGTAGTTGTAAGCTTCTGCTGCTTGAAGCTGAGCTCTACCATTTCCATGTTTTCCCTGCGGTCGGGGTGGACCTCCTGGTGGTGGTGGTGGAAACACCTCGAAGCATCGTCCACCTCAAGCTGCACGGCCAGCTCCCCTCCCTCAGCCTTCAGCTCCTAGCGGTCTGCCTTGATCGAACCTCTACCTCTGCCTGGTCGGTTCTTCATTTAACTGTCGGTCATCTACTTGGCTGGTCAGACAATCACGTGCTATGTGACCAATCCCGCCGTAGGAGTAACACTGCATGGAAGGTCTGGCTCTGTCATTCCCCTTGGTGCCTCGCACTACCGACCCTGAGTCACGCGGTCGACCACCTATAGGTCTGGTCCTCTTGGACCTCTGCGTCATCTGTCTACTACCTGCTACAGAAGACTCTGCCGCATGCGCGCTAGTGGTGGGTCCTACTGCTAGATACTACTCAGCAAGGAAACTCTCCACTAAGAGGGCTTTCTACAACAACCCTGTCTTCGTCGGAATGATATGAGAAACAATAGAATCTCTAAACTCTCACCTGAGACCCTGATCGAAGGTTCGGGCCCTGAAGAATGGGTCCCATACCATATCTATAGAGTAGCGCGAGAGGTCTGTTAAACTCGCAGAATATTGCGCCACTGTCATTCTACCCTACCGGAGCTGAAGTAGATCCTGTATATGCACCGCTCGAAGGGTGGCTGGTACAAACTCTACCTAGAACAGGCTCTCGATGTCTGCCCATAGAAGTGTCTCCTCATCATGCATCTTGAGCATCAAGCTCCACCATCTGTCTGATGCTTCCTGATGTAGGCTGGTAGCAAGGATCACCATTAAATCTGCTAGCGTCCCCACCAGCCTGAAGACTCTCACCATAGCCTCCATCCAATCCTCAGCCGCATGAGGGTCCGTCTTTCCCCTGAACCTGGTTGGACTCTAGCACTGGAACTCGTGCAGTGCGCTCAAGCGACGTACACCCTCTGCTGCTGGGGCTGGTGGCATCGGTGACCCAACGGGTAGTTGTACCGCTGGTGCCTCCATTGGTGCCTCAATTGGGATAGGGCCCTGTACTGAGGCCACGTCTCTCGGTGGGCTGTTAGTACAATCAACTCTCGGGGATCTAGCTGGTCATCTACGTGGAGGCATACTGAAAGAAACAAACATGACACGGTCAAACGATCTATACCTGGTGAGCTGAACTGGTTTGAGCATACTTTTAAAAACTTCTGAAACCACACATGCAATCAGTGTTTTCGTGCACAAAGTCGGAAATCAATTGTCAGGGTCCTGGTGTATGGATATGTCGGCCGTCCACACCAACACTGGACTCCTTGAACTGAAGACCAAACTCAGTACCCTTAACAGTATTGCTTCACAGAAAAAAAAATATCAGAGTTATAATTTCTGCGGTATAACCGACCCCTCTGATACAAATTTGTCACGACCCGTCCTCGGGGCCTGTGCCGTGACTACCCCAAGCCCGCCTTCCATAGGCAAGGGGATAGTGAATAGCAGCAAAGGTGTAAATCCTGATAACTGGGAAGGAATTGCCTTTATAAAAGTAACAAAACACCACAGAGTACAAGCGGATGCAAAACACTATGTACAAAGAAAGTGCTGAAAAGTAAATGGGCCAGAATACAATCCCAACTATAAATATAGCTACAAATGAACAAAGACAACAGCTGGAAGAAAGGAAGCAGCTCCTGGGTCATCCTCCTCGGATCCTACCTGAAGGGTAGGTACAGATAGCACTGCTCCTCAATGCTCTCGCCCTTCATCCTCCTTCGTGTGTCATCTCGTCGGGAAGTCCACCTCCGGATACAGACTCGTCGTGTGGTCCACCTACGGGTACTGACTCGTTGTGTGGTCCCCCTCTGGGTACTGACTCATCGTGTGGTCCACCTCTGGGTACTATCTCGTCATGTGGTCCAACTCCGGGTATCGTCCAGTCCTCGAACACTCGGCCTCCGTCAGCACTGTTCGTCGTCTGCAACCAACACAACGAGGTGCAGGCATAGCCCATGCAGGGGTGAGTATAAGGATACTAGGTAGGGACCCCGAGACCCTCAAGGTCTCACTAAAACCAACAAGGATAACCACAATGAATATCTCAACAGATAAACTCTACTTAGGTATATGCCCATACATATTCCCAAGTTACCAAGTAAACCATCTCAATCTAGAGGTAAATACAAAGGTCATAGACTCAGCTCAAACCAGGATTTTCATTATCGAAACCGTAACTGCTGAAGAGCTTCGTCTCTGGGAGTAAAGTGATCATGTCACGTCTCCGAGATACTTCTCACCAACCTATGACTGCTGAGGTACTCCCATGTCAAGTACCGCGGGTCTGCCACCTCACATAGTAGTTCTCCTCCACCATGGTTCTGCCACCTCACAAAGTAGTTCTCCCCACCGGGCTATGCTAGTCACTCCGAATCGAATCTGACAAGCAGTCATCAGGTCACAGCCAGCTAAATGGTCTCCGTACTCCGTACGCTCGTCTCCAGGAGGGTCCGCTCTACGAGCTACTAGTAGATACTCCAAGTATCTCAATTCCCATGAATAAGTATCTCAAATAACCGCCTCGTCATAGGGGTCTCAACACGACAGACGGCGTGTCAATCGGACGCCTGGTCTGTGAGTTACTAGCATTTTCATCCCCGGGGCCCGGTTGGTTTCATGTGAGAACCAACACGGCTGTATCTCAATTGTACCACGAACTATCATAGGGTATACTCAAAGGGACCATTTCTCCACGTGACCACCAATTCCGCTGACGGTTCGTCAATCGGACGTCTGGTCTGAAAGATATCAGATTTTCTGTTTCAAGGGCCCGGTTGGATTTCTGGTGCAATCCAAACCGGCCACTATCCAACTATAACCAAAACTCAATAGAAGTATGTCAATAGTTCTGTCTCATCAATAGTAGATCAACGAGACAGACGGCGCGTCAATCGGACGCCCGGTCTGAAAAATATCAGCTTTTCCGTTCCAGGTGCCCGGTTGGATTTTGGGTACAAACCAACCCGGCCACACTCCGACAGCATCCAAACCTCGAGCTGAGTAAGTCGAAAGTTCTGTCTCATCAAGAGAATCCAACAATGTTGACGGCACATCTATCGGATGTCCGGAGCTCAAGTTACGAGCGTTTCCGCTCCGAGGGCCCGGTTGGTTTCGTGTACGAACCTACACGGCTGAACGCAAAGTATTCCCAAACCTTGAGTATGATATGGAAAACCGACCATCTCGGTCCAAGGATCGTATCGCCACTGACGGTGCGTCGATCAGAGGTCAGTAGCCCAGGATATTGGAAAAATACCGAAAAGGTCTGAAAACGGGGGGTCTGGGCCAGTACCGACCCGGCCCAACCCCCCACTAGGTCGGCCTGAACCGGGTCGACTGGACTGGGCGTGACCCGGTCCGCCCGGCGCGGCCCGTCCCGGGCTAGGTGCGACCCGGCCCTGTCCGCCCAAGCCGGCCCGGCTCGGATGGGGGGCTCGCTGGCTCGGCCAGCAAGCCGGTGCTCCGAGGATACGGCGCGCGCCGCGTCCCCCCTGGATCATGCGCGGTCGCGGGATCCACCCGCTTGCCGCTACGGCTTCAGCCGCGGCAGTTTCTCCAGGCGGCGCGCCTGGGCGCCACCGCCTTTGGCCGCCGGCACCGCCGCGCCGTCGACCCGCGCCACCGGTGGTGTCCGCGGGCCACCGGAGTTGTTCCGGTGGTCCGTTTTCAATTGCGCATGCGCCAATGCTCATCCCGGGTCCCGTTCTTCACTGCAGAAAAATCAAATCATCTCTGTGGCCCGTTCCGTCAATGCTCGACGATCCGCACATCAAAATAAACAATTGCGGAGTCTTCTGTTCGCCTTCACGGCCCCGACTACGACCACACTTTTTTCGGACTTGACGGCGCGGCGCGACGCCACCGCACATCCTTACCGCATCACTCCAGGTTCCTGTGCGGTGTCGTCGCACTGGGCTGCCATCTTCTGAACCGCAACATAATCAACAACAAGGGGGAGGAGGTTCGGCCATGTTTGTGCGGTCCGACCTCCTCCCGTTATAATGATAGCAAGCGGCCATCAAATAGAAGTCGACGTACGGCAATGAAATATTTCACAGCAGAATCAACAAACAGCAAAATCAACCTGCATGAACGAACGATCCACGGATCAACCTGGAAATGGTTGGTTCGCGCTCGTCATTCTTTTCTCAAAATATAATAGAACACCAAATAAATTTCCATACCTCGAAATTGACGTCGCACGTCGTCGAGTCAATGAAGTCGAACGTCGTGGTAGTCGAACGTCGGGGTAGTCGTGTGTCGCGGAAGAAAGGTATCGCTTCCGTCAACGTTGGAAGTAGAAGGAGAACGATGTTGTTAGCGTCGGTCTCCACGGTCGGCATCTCCTTCATTTTCGCAGAAGAGGAAGAAAAAGGATTGGAGAAAACTTAGAGCGTTCTTCGCCGAGTCAGAAGGTCGTTCTTCGTTTGGAGATGATGTTCTTCAGAAGAGGGAAGAGCTCTCTCCCAAATTCTCTCACACAAAAAAACTCACAAAAATAAAATAAGGCCTCTCCTTATTTTATTATTTTGCGATGCATTCAACCTTTTTTAAAAATTCAAACACTTAGTTAAATTAATTGAAGAGGTTTAATCAATTAATTTAAGATGTGTTTTGGCAAAATTAAAGAGGAGAGAGGGGAGAGTTACATAAGTAAAAGTGGTGTTACAAAATTTAAGTGGGAGGAGTGTTAGGGGAGGTCAAGGGGGTTATGGGAAGATCAAGGGTGGTTAGGGTCTCGTGTGGGCCCCACCTCCCACATATCCACACATGGGAAGTTGGGTTGTTGTGGGTCCCACCAACAACTTCCCATGGTATAATTTAACTCCCTTGGTTAACAAATATAAAATTGTTCACAATTTTATTTATTTCTTCCTTAAACCCCAAAATTTAACTTCTCCTCACAAGCAAACACACATATGGTAAAAGTCCTCTTAAGCAAATACCGGCGCTGTGAGTTCATCGGTGTCCTCAGATTTCAATTCCGAGTACCGGTTCAAAAGATAGAAAAACCCGCTCGTTCATTCACTGAACGTACCCGAGCTAAACTTCGGAAATTGATTTCGGGCACACTGGGCCTCAGAATCAGGCACCGTCAGAAAATGTGTTCTTGTAAAATTACAATGAAAATTAAGAAAAACATTCCTTTGAATTTTACGGTTCTTTACATCTCACATCCAAAACATGCACTTGGACAACTTACCATAGATTTTGTGCTGTTAGAGGACCTCTAAAACCATTATCATTTGCTCAGCAAGATCCCCCTCTGATCTTGAGTAGATCAATATGTAGTCAATAAACACGACCTCGAACTGGTCAAGATATTCCTGGAATATGTAGTTCATGAACCCCATGAACACGGCTGGAGCGTTCGTGGCGCCGAATGGCATAAGTACAAACTCAAAGTTCCCATATCTGCACCTAAAGGCAGTATTTGAGATGTCTCCCTCCTTCACCCTCACCTGGTGGTATTAAGACCACAGATCGATCTTCCAGAACCAACCTGCTCCACTAAGCTGGTCAAAGTGATCGTCTATCCTCGGGAGAGTGTAGTGATTCTTGCCTGTTACCTGATTCAGTCTCCTATATTTTATGCACAACATTAGACCACCATCCTCCTTCTTCTCAAATAAAATAGGAGAACCCACGGTCATGTAATTTTCCGAACAAAAACCTTCTTCATCAGATCGTCAATCTGAATATGCAACTCCCACAACTCAAAAGGTTCCATCTAATAGGGGGCCATCGATATCGGGCGGGCTCCAGGTTTTAAGTCTATCCTTAACTCAACATCACGTCGAGGGGGCAGAGTTTCCACCTCTTCAGGGAAGAATTCCATAAAATCACTGACGACCCTTGGAACTTCTACCATCTCTGCATTCGCCGACTCCACTGATAGCTTAGCTAACAAGGAGAGGATAGGTTCCCCTCGCTTGCTGCTCCCCTGGAAACTCTTCTCAATGATGAAAGTCACCTGTCGGCCTCCCAAGTATGAAAACAATATCCTTCCTTGGAAGCAGTCAATGAAGACACATATAGAGAACAACAAGTCAATTCCTAGGATGACATCGTATGGATGTATCTGCAATATTAGAAGATCCCCGACTGACCGATGTGGCCCTAACATCAGTCTGCATCCTCAACAAACATACAACAAGTCGGTCTGACCTCTGACTGGTGTGATTAGCACCATGGGCACTGTAAGTCTCTCAGCGTCTAAACCCAGAGCATGGGCCAGACTGGGTGTATCAAAGGAGTGTGAAGCTCTTGTACCGAACAATTCATATGCAAGGGTACTAAAAAAGCTGATCGTACCTCGAACGTCATCTGGCCCTACTGTAATTGCTACCTCCGCGGCGTGCAAATACCCATGCCCAGCTCCTCTGCCTCTCGGCTATCGGCCTTATCCCCGACCATGCCCTAGTCGAGGACCCTGAGGAGCGCCCTGAGGTCGTCCCCCTCCTGGAACGTTTTCCCTTGGCAGAGTAGGAGCCCACTACCCCTGCTGCAGCTGTTAGAAGGGCCTAGCTCGAAACTGATGCTGCTGAGGTTCGTGTTGGACTTGGCCACCCACACCGTACTATACTCTATCCGGGCACTAGTTTTGAAGGTGGCCATGGATGCCACAGACAAAGCACCTCGTCCTCAGGCCCAAAGGAAAGGGAGAGGACCGGGAGATCAGAACTGGAACTTTTGCGGGTTGCTCCCTGCTGGACAAAACCTAGAGGGTACTGATGCTGGAGGCCTACTGCTGAAGACCTTCCCCTTTGATGATCCCAATAGGATCCCCTCTCAGGAAACACCTCCCATCGTGTGCATCCACTCCACCACATCAGCCTTCTTCTGCACCTCTATGTATGAAGGAAGCGTGAAGGGAGTAACATCGTACTAAAGTGAAGTTCGGAGGGCCTTCTCCAAATATCTCGCTTAAGACACCTCATCCGAAAATAGGTTCGGAGAAAATTGAAGGAGATCTTTGAACTTGATCCCCAACCCTCTCACTGACATAGCCCCCTGCTAGAGGGAGAGTATCTCTATCCTCTTCTCGGCCATCATCATGGAAGAGAGGAATTCCGCCCGGAACTCCTTCTCAATGTAAGCCCACTCAACCTCATCTTCCCTCTTATCTCCAAGATAAAGCGTCCACCACTGACGCAGTGCTCCCCACATCTGGCTGATGGCCAAAGGAACCCAGTACTCTATCAGATCCCGAATCAGGCCGAAATATATCACTAGATCCTCGAGCCATCTCTCCATCTCCCTATTTGAGGTGCTTCCCCTGTACTTCCCGAGGGTCTGTCACTGAAAGGCTCGAAGCATCTTCTTCCACTGATCATCCTCCTCCTCTCAATCGGTCCTCTGCAGATCGGCCAGGTCAACCTCATGGGTCTCGATTGCCTACACTACTTGTGGTCGCCTCTCAGGTGTCATAGCTACAAGGTAAATAAGGAATGCCTAAGCCATAGTAGTGTAGAATATTGTTCGTAAATTTTTCTTAGACTTTATTTATTTTTAATCCCCATGACTCCCATGAAACATAAGTACAAAAGTCATTATGATGCATGTACCTTTCCTAGGGTCTCTACCCTACAACCAGTGTAGCCTCACTTGGTGGTTCGGTAGGTCCAGAGTCCTTGAATTGGATCATGGGGCCCCTAAAATCTCATGACCTAGATGGTCTTCCCTAGCCTAATTCATGCACCAAGTTCACCAAACACTTTTTCCCTACCACTCCATGCAATCCTCCCTATGCCTGACTCTAGACTCCATCCTATCTCTCAACATTGCCTTTGATACCATTCTGTCATGACCCGCCTTCACCAAAAGGAGGGAAGGGACAGCAGATTGCTAGAACCTTCCTTCATTAAGTTGAAGGAGTGATAATGACCCCCGAAACCTGCCTTCAATCGGTCCTGGAGTGGCAACCACCAACAAGGGTATATAATTTCACACAAAATTGAAGACATTACCCCTTTTAATTTTGTTACCGATCGAGAGAGAATATAGCAACCCCCACAACACCAAAGATAAAAGTAATGGTAAAGCCAAAAATAACCCATTCCCATATGAATGTTCAATAGTAAATGATACCAGAAACAAAAAATTCAACGGTAAAGTACTGAGAAAAAGGAAACTTTCAACAGAAACTGCCCCAAGGTCTGAGCTAGTATTGTCCCGAACAATCCCTGATGTCCTCTTGGAAACCTGAAAGTAGTTTTATATACGTAGGGTGAGAATACAAGTACACTCAGTAAGGAAAACCAAATACTGTTGTGAATAAGTGGAGAGGCATTCTAATAACCTGTGAGAAAAGAAAAACCAAAACACCTAGCAAGGGAAACTATCCACCCAAGCCTCACGAAGGCTCACTCTCCAAATAACGCATGTCCAATAAAGTACAGTAATAGCATATCGATATTGGGTGCCCCACGCCACTTTCCCATGGGTTATTGAAGAAATCCTACCCATCAAACCAATCCATCAATTTCACAGTAGTCCCACTGCCACATCCCCGCCCGCACACACCTGGGCCACAACCACACATCCCACCCGCAGACACCTATGACACATCCACCACGTATAACCACACCCACAAACACCTAGGTCAGAAAAACTACCACCACACCCGAAGACACCTAGGCCAGAAAGCTACTGTCACATCCGAAGACACCTAGGCCTCATCCCGAAGACACATGTGAAACAACCCGCCCGCAAAAACCTAGGCCAACCACCACAACTACCCTGCCCGAAGATTCTTTGGCTAATAATGGAATTCAAGCCATCACAGCCTGCTCGATGAGTTTTAGGCTATTCAGGGAAGGGAGCAGAAAATTAGCTAATAACCGGCCACTCATAGGAGTGTTAGGAAAAACACCCTCCCCATGAAATTGGATGTTTGGCACTTAGGGCTCAACTTGGGTGGAGCGCGAATAAGAATCATAAGAAATACAATATATGTATAGGTAACAGACACTCGTCCCAACCAAGGGGCTCAAAACCTAAGCACAAACACCCTAGTTACTATTCCATCATAAAAGAAAATCAAATCACTCACATCCAAGTCACAGATTATTCGAAAAACCAATTCCCCATTTAAAACATTCTTGTTTCCATGTTCAAGTGACCTCTTCTGCACTACTGCGCAACTTAAAGGCATGACCACAAGCTAGGAAAAGAGAAACAACCAAACGACAATTAAATTATTCACACCCAGTTTTCTTGTGGAGTCAGGAAAACAAAGGGATAAATGAGATACCTCAAAGTACTGGAACCAAAGAAAACCCTAAGACACAACCCCATGCCCCCAACCCAGGAACCAATTTCTCAACAATAGAGGATCCCACCCGAGTTCGTGTCAGCAGAGCAACTACACAGCTTCAGATTCAAAACCAACATTTATACCACAACGGAGGATCCCATCCTCACCCACAACACCCCATGGTAAACCAAATAGAACAACACACCTACTACCAAAACAGGGCAGGGAAACATCCAGGTTCAAGAACATCATTCATTATTTTCTTCTTTCTGTTGGTTATCGGAGGTGATCACACAGAGATTTTTATTTTAATGAACGTCCATTTAAGTGATTAACAAAATTCCATGTTATGTCATTTAATCGTCACATAAGATATGGTTCATTAGTGCATACGTAAAGACCACCAACGACTATGATTTTCAGCAAGCATAGGCCTGCACAATTCACAACACATATCAACATAAAAGAGTACAACAGAACATCGATCACACCCTCCATAATTCTTTAAGGTCCTATCATTATCTTTATTATGATTGGTTTCATCAATTACCACAGATAAAAAAGAGTACCCACCCCGAATGAATAAAAGAATGGAGGGGCGAAGGAAAAATCCCTTCATGATTAATTAAGGATCGATGTTCTTCTCCACGGGCCAAGAACAAAGGAAGGAGCAACTTGCAGGGGAGGGACGTCAGGAACTCAAAACGCACTAAGAAGAAAAAGTATCCAGCCCTGGGTGAAGAAGAACGAAGAAGAAATTCACATGCGATATATAGATAAGGTCATGTTGTTACGGAATATGGGGATTTGATCGGCTTTAAATTCAGATCATGGTTCCCCACACGGTTGGGTGGTTACGCATGACGAGATTAATTGTTATTTAATATCCCCCATAAGAGAGGTTCCTCAGGATTTCATGGGTATTAATTATGGGATTTAAATGCCTTTGAACCACTTTAAAAGTTTTAAAAGACCAAAAGAGGCATTACGGGAAAACTATAGAAGAGAAACCCGATAAGGCTGGGTGACACCGATCGGTCGCACAGATCAGTCGCGCTAAACGGTCGCGCTGATTGGGCGCAACGATCGGTCATGCCAGAATGATGTCCTTCCACTGAGACACCACCCTTAGGATCCGGAAAATGTCAAGGGATAGACCCTATGTTTCTGGGTCATCACAATTCCCCAGTTTGGATAATAATCGAAGTATGTAATATGTTATATTATGTATGCATTAAATCATAGTATTTTAACTCCATATTGATAATAAAAACAAAATATACCTTGTAGTATCATATGATTACATTTTTAAGGTTTACAATACTATGCATGATTATAATTTTTAGAATTTATCATGTGTGTGGTTAAACAAACCAAAAAAGAACCACCAATTATCAATCGATGAGTGTGACTAAAAATTCAATTTATTACAATGTCATATTTTTATAAAAATAAGTATAATATATTTATTTTATTAATGGGGTAATTCATAATTTATAATATCGATATAATGTTTATAAATTTGAAAATAATGATTTGAATTTATCACTCACAAGGAATAAATTGTTACCCCTGAGGGACACCTTCTTGAATTTTACGGAGTTCATGAAAATTCTAGGTTTGAATGCTTTTCAACAAGGGAGGTGATAATTTATATTGGATTTAAAGTAGAGTTTAAAGGTGAATTATAATAGTATTAATATATTATAAATTGTGTGGAGGGGTCCTTTTATATGTAAGTGTAGAGAAATGTTAGTAAATAAAGGTAACATAATATAATAAAAATTCATTTTCAGGTAAAGTGAATCCCAATTTGAAAAATATAGAAGGTAATAAGAGTTAATATTGATCAACGAGAAATTAATCTAATTTAATTTTGATTTTTAATAATATAGTAGTTTTTTACCACATGATTTAACACAAATCAATTAAATCATCCTTTACAATAACAACTACATTTTTCTTATATAAATTATGATTATGATACAAAATATATCAAACTCTTCAATTAATTTTACAATGATGATTCCAAATAGAAAATATATTTTTTATATAAATAATTAATATATTTGGTAAACTTTAATTACAAAATATAAAATTTATATAATACAATAATATTTATTTGAAATAAATTTGTTTGGCATAAAAATTATTGTATGTAAAAATACTAGTATTATTTATTTTGATGAAAATGCATTTTTATTAACAAAAAAATGTGTGTTTTGTGTTTATTAATGAATCAGAAAACCTAATGTAATCTTGTGAATAATTAGTCAAATATGATATTAAATATGTTTTGGTATTATAAAAAAAATTAAAATAAGTTTTAAAATGTCAAACATATATTTTTTAAACAAAAATTATATTTTCAAAAGAATTATTCTATCAAGGACTGTTGTGATCCTTTTTTGTGATTATTTAGGTAAATGTGGTCCCTATAGAAGTGGTAATATCTTCTACACCATTAATAAATTCTTGATGGGAAACTTATATATCTAGGTTTTAAATTGAGTCTCTTTTGATGCTAAATAACCAGATATAATCTAGGAAATTTAATATTGTGTTCATGATGGAATGAGTGTTATAAAGACTGAATTAGATCCATCCATGTCCGCAAAATCATTGAAGGATTGATCTTGAAAATTTTCCTACATATTAAATTTAACAAAGAGTTAATTACTTCATGCCACCAATATACTCAAAAAAATGGAACATATTCTTGTGTGGTGGCTAATCATGTAACTGACACCATATTTAAGAGTGAGATAGTTGAAGTGTCATCGATGTATCTATATGTGATTCATAATTTCACACCGCATTATATTGTGGTGCTAGTGTGAGGTAAAAATCCATAATATAATGTAAACTCCTTTATTATTCTAAAAAATTATGTTTTATAATAATAATTTTGGATTTGGGATCTCATATCCCGAACTATTGTATTAAAAAATCCCAAAAATTATAATTTCATTCAAATATCATGATGTTTTAATTAAAGCTAATATAATTTTAAATTAGATATTTTAACTTTTACCAAAAAACCATTAATGTTTAAAAAGTATAACAAGATTACCCTAGGGTAATTTATAATTGATTGATAAAAAATTATGTTCATTTTTTCAAATAATATTTCCATTCTTTGGGGATTTAAAATAAAAATGGAATGACATGATAAATAACAAAAATAAATTTTTATGATAAAATAGATTTCCTTCTCTCTGTATAATTAAATTTTTATGAAATATAATTATACTTTTTCATCCCATTAAATTAATTAAATTGATAATATTTATATTTATTACATTATTAAATTTTGTTGAAATCATTTTAAAAAGTGTATATTTTGAATATTTGTATATTTTATAAAAACAATTCCCAAAGGATAATATGTATTTCCAAAAATGATTTTGAATATTTTTCTCTATTCCCAACAATTTAATGGGATTGAAATAAATTATTTAGAATGAAAATATACATAGTTGTCATTTAATTAATAGTATTTATACCAAAAATTATACACGAGAGTTGGAACTGATAATATAAATCTATATTTATTTATACAATAACAGCCAACATCTATTAAAAAACTATGATGGTTATTTATTTTATCACCTCGCTATAGGGTATCCTTGTAGACTAATGTGATTGGGAATGGCCCATTTCACACCCCTTATGCTCCATCTTCCCTTCCACCATGGATCATTACCTAATAGGTTAAAATAGATTGATTATTTTATTGGTTTCTCATCCCATTCATATAATCTAAGGAATATATAAAACAACCTTTGTTTTTGAGGGATGTCATATATATATTTTATAACATGTTGTACATTGAAGTGGATTAGGCTTGAATGGGAGATAAAATTACTATTATAATAAAATTAATCTCTAATAATGTGATTTATATTTGTTTTATTAAATGTAATTTTTTTTCTTGCTCATTTGACGTTTTCCCATTAAATTTTAGTAGATTTTGGTGAATAATCAATACTAGACACCATTATTTTGATGGTGGTAGTCTCAAGGGTGTGTAAGGAGGTTCCTACACAAAATTTCATTAGGGTTTGGTATTGTTTATTCTTTTAGTGATCTATCAATAGATCATTTCCATTTAATTAATGGGAGTAATATATAACTTTTATAATAAATAATTGTTGGATGAATGGTGGAGATAGGAATTAATGTGGTTAAATAAGGAGTTATAGAACATTATTAGGCTTAAATTATATTATGTGAGTGGGGATAAGTTTTTATTATTGGGGTAACTCAATTATAGAGGTAGGAGATCCATAAAATTCCACATTAGTAACAAATTGTTCGTGTGACGTATGTTATATGTTATCAAAACCATGTCTGGAAAACCAAAAGTTGAATTCAATTGGATACCCATTTATACAGATGTTTTGGATAAGTATGTATTGTGGAATTATTATGTATCCATTCACTAAGATAAATGTTTCTTATACCAGTGTATTTATAATAACACTTAGAAAAAAAATTTCGTATAGTTCCCCTTTCCCTATGGTTTTTCAAAACTATTCATATAGGCCTCTTTTTGAAGACAATTCCCAATGGTATTGGAAAACCATTGGTATAGGCCTCTTTGGGACCACTTTTACAAAGGTTTTGGAAAACCATTGGGATAAGAAACTTTGAGACCACTTTTTCCAAAGGTTTTAAAAACATTTTGGGAAATTGGACTTTCGGATAAATTTTCTGAATGGTTCTAGAAAACCAATGGGAAAGAACACATTTATACCTCTTTTACCTAGGGTTTTCCAAAAACATTGTGATAAAATACTTTTATACCTCTTATCTCATTGGTTTTAGAAACATGATGGAAATGTACACTTATTTTTTGAGGAATTTTTTCATCAAATATCATCAAATAAAAAAATATACGTTTAATATAAATATAAATAAATTTATATATATAAACATTTATCCAAAAAAATTCACAAAGGTAATTGTATAACAATGTCTTGGATATATAATGTAAAGGAAGTGTAGACATTTGTATTTCTTCCATTGTAGGAAAATACATGGCGCTGCAGTGAGGCAGTGATGTATCATGGCAGGTGAATTGGGTTGCTAGTGGTGAGATGGTGGGGGGTATTGATCAATATCATAAAGATATCAGTTTAGTTTTCTCCCTTCTTAGTTGTACTTTTCTCTTGTATATTTTAGATACATTTATATTTTTCCCACTATATACTTATTGTTATGGAATATATTCGTTTATTTTCCACTGTTACATCCGGATCCATATATATATATATATATCTATATATATATATATATATATATATATATATATATATATCATGTGATTTATTAGGATGTGTGAATTAATTCCCTCTAGTTTCTTCTTTGCCCGTGTGCCTATCTCCAGACCGTAGGGACTGTGAATGCCCTTCGAGTATATGATTTAATAGGCCACGTACCATTTTTTTTATATTAGAGTTAGGTCATTATAATTTGTTATTAGGGGTGGTCTATCCTCAAGGGTACTTTTCTCGAGATGACTATTATAAAAAAGATATTATGATTACAACCTAAGATTTATGTTGCGATAAGTTTCGGGAGAGCAATTTTTGTGATGGACATAAGTTACAATGAGAAGTAGGGATACATTTCTAACGTGTTTGGATTTTTTTTATTTTAGTTTTTGATTATGGGTTTTCTTGTTTGAATTGAGATATATTATTTTTTCTAATCATTCCATGTAGTTTAGTTTGAATTCATAAATCCATCATATATCCTCTTTGAGTTCCTTAGGAGGATTCTCCTAATGCTCCTAAACAAAATCCTCATATTTATCAGAATCTCATCAAGGATGTTGTTTGGGGAGTTAGTCATGTTTTCCAGAAAATACCATGAGTTCATTAAAAAATATTTGTGGTAAAAACAGTCACCGGAGGAGAGATAGATTGATCTCAACTATTCTAGTGTGAGATTCCAATATACATTTAAAGATGAAATAAAACTCTAGAGGTACAAAACTGGATAGACAAGATTGATCAAATATTAAAATTCCGTGATTAACTATATCATATCAAGGTTAAGTGAGCAATGTTCTAGCATGATGGTTCTTATATGAGATGGTGGGACTCCATAGTCTAGGAAGACAGAGACATAGAATTGGATTGAAATGGTTTTAGAAACCTACTATTCCAATATTTTTTTTCTAAAGAAGCTGATGATGTAAATGTATATGAAGTTACTTTTATAGAAGTAGGGTATGATTTTGGTGTCATCATATACTAATAAATTTTAGTGAGCTTTTCTGTTTTCCGATGCCCAGGTAAAGAATGACCAATTAAAGGCTTAAAAGAAGCCACATGGTTTGTGATCTGATATCGGATCACATGAGATTATGGTCTGTATTTATTCTAATGTAGAGATTGTAGATAAATCTACGAAGGTAAAGATGAACTTTGAAAAAAATTCCATCCCTTCCAACTCTTTTTTTCTAAGCAGTGAAAGCTTCAGTGGTAAAAATGGGAAGGAGTGTAATTTTTAAGATCATCACATATTTGGAGATGGTGGGTTTTGGAAGTGATCTCCGTCCACACCATTTTCTATAGCTAGAAATGTTCCTATGGCTTGCTATCGGTGTGTCAAGGTTAGAAAAAATGTCTTTCTTGTCATATGCCAGCTGTGACGTTCAAAAGATGTGGCACATTAGAAACTTACATCACTTCTCTTGGGCTATGAATATTCCTCATTATGACAAATTTTTTTGGCACTAATGATACTGTGGTTAACGTAGATGCTTCAAGAAATAAAAGGATTCATCCATGGGCCTATTGGGCAGTGATCTTTCATGCATTACATGATTTCCCATCACATGTTTATGCATGTTTGGAAATACTATGATGTAAAATATTTATTAAATAATTAATCTAAATTTCTTTACATCATTCTTTTGCCTCCCACACATTTAAATTTTTATGTTTTTTTGATATTATATAACATCGAATGGAACTTATTTTATTTTTAAATGAGTTAGTGATGCCTATTTTTTAGAGGAAATAGAAGGGGTTTTGGTTCCCTCTGTGTTGGTTAATGATATCTGATATGGATTTGGTTTGGTATTTTCATATTTTTTATATGTATAAGTTTGATGGCATCATTTGTGTGGATTTTCTTTTCTCAGGTGAAAGTGAAGATTATTGTTATCATGAGTGTGTTTCCTTTAATGCTGCTGATGGGAGATGATGTGTGTTTCTGGGGGAGTGGGACCCATGGTCTAGCCAGGACAGAACATCATGCCCATATTTAATGTGTTTTTTGTCTTTTTTTTATTAAACCCGATGATTTTCCTTTTCTTTTTGATTTTTCAATTATTGTTTTCCAAATTTTTATGTCTTTTGATAATACTTATTTTTTATCCATACAGATAGAGACATAGAGTTTAAAATAGACATATTTTTAGGTACACATCAAATATTGATACCCTCTTATCACTTGGAAATAACATAGCTGAAAGAGTATAAGAATCAGTTAGATGAACTATTTGAAAAAAATAATTCTCTATAATGTTTCTCCTTGGTCAGCCTCTGTTATCTTTTCTAATAAATGAGATAGTATAATTTAGTTGTTTGTTGGTTATCAGAATTTGAACCTTGTAAAAACATAAGAAAAAATATCTTATTCTTCATGTGGATTATTTGACTGATCAATTAAATGGGAGAAAGTGGTTTTCAATGATTGATCTCCAGTCACATTATCATCATCTTAGAGTTATAGTGTCTGATATACCGAAGTCATATTTCTACAGTATGTATGACCATTATGAATATCTAGGGATTACTTTTTCTATGACTAATACTCCTACAATTTATAGGGCTTTGATGAATAATGTATTTGATGAATATATCAACACTTTTTTGGTAGTGTTCATGGATGATATTATAAAATATTGAAAATCGTAGTGTGAGAATGAGCACCATCTAACTAAGGTTCTAGAAATTATGATAAGTAAATCATTGTATGTAATTCATTAAAAATGTATTTTCTAGATTCATGAAGTGATGTTCTTAGGGAACTTAATTTATGAACATCGATAATCAATTGATCCTAAAACTATGAATTATTTTTTCATAGAATGAACCAAAAAATGTAATTTAGATACAAAGATTCTTTTGTATTACTATATAATATTGATTGTTTGTTGAGGATTTATCATAAATAGAATGACCTCTAACTGACCATACATGGAATGCAGTGAAATTCAAATTAGATGAGAAGTGTCAATCGTCTTTAGATGAAATGAAATTACTTCTAACATCAACTCTTATTCTGATCTTACCTGATCCCGCTAAGGGGTATGTGTTGTTTTGTGATACATATGATTATGGTTTCTGATGAGGGATTATGATGGATAAATATGTGGTATCTTACTACCCTCATCAATATATGACATATGAGAAGAAATAACCCACTCGCGATTTAGATATTGTTGTGATTGTGGTTGTGATTAAATACTAGTAGTAAAAACTGTTGGGAAAAGGTTCACCATATTTTATGATAATATGATTTTCAGTTATGTAATTTCTCCAAAATAATTGTATATTAAAAAGAGATAGTGGGTATAATAACATCATACATTTGACATTATTTCACATACACCATGGTGAAGGGGACTATGATTGCATATTATTTTAATAGTAATGTACCACCATAGGCTTTCTTTGAAATGAAGCAGTGGAACCATATAAGGATTTTTCAATTAGTTTCCCCTATATGATTATGAGGATGTTTCTGGTATAGTTCTGAATATTGAAAACTTTTCTTCATCTCTCTAGGACTCTTTTTTGTTGAGTTAATAATATGATGATGAGTTCAATAAAATTTGATAAAGCCATTATGGCAGTGATACCATTTCTAATTGGTCACTCTATTTCATTTTTGTTATCCACTAGGGGAAGCAAGGTGTCATTCCATTATACGTGAGGTGTTTAGTCTTATTTAATTGTCATAGCTCTATGTTTCCCATTCATCCATGAACTATGAAGATGTATTATTACTTGAGACGTTGATTCTAGTTGCCAAGTCACAAGTTTGACATTGAAGATTAAGATTCCATCTATTAAACATGTTAACATTTAAAGGAAGATAAATTTTAACCCTCTAGTTTTCCACATCCTCATCATATGTATGTGTGGAAATGGGAAGACGTATCGATGGATTTTGTTGTTGGATTACCTTGGACTCCACAAGGGATGCATTCTATATGGCTAGTTTTTGATCAGTTAATAAAGTATATTCATTAAATTTCAATCGAGGATACCACTATGGTTGACGATCTGGTTAAGATATATGTGTAGGATATTGGGATGTTATAAGGGATTCCTTCGGTAATTATTTTAGATATGGATCCTTGGATTACCTCAAGGTTCTAGAGGAGTGTTAATGAAATAACGATAACTCCAGTCGAGATGAGAACAACATACCATCCTATAATAGAAGGTATGATGGTCTATTTATTATGATCCTGGAGGATATTCATTATGACTATGTCTTGGATTTCAGTATATCATGGGTAAACATCTTTCCCAGGTTGATTTTTTTCATTACAACAGTTAAAAATCATCGATCATAATGGATCTCTTTGAGGAATTTGATGGTTTCCCTTGTAGATCAACTCATTGTTGGCATGATTTGGGATAAATAACATTAGTTGGACCAATATTGGTATAGGATACATCAACTAATATTCAAGATTTACATCCATGTATGGTTTCTTCTTATAGTCAAATGTAATCATTCAATGATCGGCTGCATCATCCCATGGATTTTTCTACAAGTGACCATGTTTTCATGAAAGTTGCTCCTCCTTTGGGTCACATCCATATCTAAAAATAGGGAATGTTGGATTTGAGATATGTTCGAACATTTGAGATCTGTAAGAATCTTTGGGGTGGTGGGATTTTTTTATAGCATTTCCAGTATAGTTAAAAGGTATTCATGCTGACTTCTAAATATTTCAACTAAAGAGGTGTCTTCTTGATCCCACTAACATTTTGAGTTGGGAACAAATTGATTATGATCCAAATGGTTAATTTTTTTGGGAAACCATTTGATATCATTTACTATCATGTTAATTTATTTAATTGGAAGTAGATTTCATTGATTAAATATTTATAGAAACAAACGTATGATTATACAGAGTGTTGGGAACATTAGTCATTAATGATGGATAAGTGGCCTCATATTTTTATTGTGGTACGTCATCCTCCAGACCTATTAGTGACTAAATTTCTTCATGGTGTGGGGTTTGTTACATCAAGTAAGGTTGATATGGTAAACTCTCATGTGAGTGAATTGTTTTGGAAGTTGATTAAATTGGTCAAAGATTTAAGGAAACATGAATAAGATTCACATGAGACTTGTTAATGAAATTCGATGATGAGGGGGTAGTTGCCTCAAAATTTTTACATAGGGAAAATCTTAGACAATACATCCTTTGGTTATTACATCATTATGGTGGGGAGTTTATGACATACTATTGTGTAGATCATGTACAGTTATCCCTCTTTTCGAGTTCCCTTTTTGTTGATTATTAAATGTTTGTTTCATGATAAGGGATCACAATGTATGATGTCACATGGCATGAGTTGAATTTAAACGTCATGAGTTAATTTAGGGTTAATTTTTAGTTTGAGATGACTAATTTTTTATAGTATTTGGACATCATAGATTTCACAATGTGAAATTCCATTACAAGTCATGTGTTTTAAAGAAATGTATTTTTTGGTTTACATTCAGGTTTTGAATTTTCATTTGGCAACTAGTTCCCCATTTTCTCTATCCAAGGAAACTCATTGTTGATTTTTAGGGACACTATTCCATCCCCATTGATTCATTAATCATTTAATCCTCATTTTAGTTTTAGTACATCTTTTAGGGTGGGTGATCTTTCTGATTCATTATTTCCATTGATCAGAGTAGTTCCCATGAGTTGCATTGTCAAATTTATGGGTTTGATTTTGTATATATTCATTTGTTATTCTATATTTATTCCTAAATCTCGTTCTAGTGGTCATGAATTTGTTGATTGTCTTGGGGTGGGTGTTTGTTTTTTAGGTTTTTTGGTTTCTTTCATTCTACATCAACTTTTTATAAATTGAATATTTCATGAAATTTGGATTGGATTCAAGGTCCTTCATAGGCGTTGTTAGGGGTTTTTTTTAGTGGATCTCGTTATGGGCTTGTCAGAACTTGGTTAAAAGGTAGGTGGTTCTTTCATTACAATGGGTTGAAGATCATTATTATTCATGTTTCATAATCTGGATTATACATAGAATGGGGAGCTATTTTGGGGTGTGTTGATAAGTGCTTTTAACTAAAAATCATTTTTTCTATTTATTAATAAATAGATGGTGAAGTTATATTTTCTATGAATTGAAATAGATTTGATAAATAGATTTTAGGTGGTTTCCAAAAAATGAAATTAACTGTGAAAATAAGAACTTGGGTTTCCTTTTGTACTTGGTTAGATTGGTTATCTTGATCCCATAGTCCATTTTTTGTCTCTTTCCTAGGCCTATTGTTCTAGCGGACTGTTAAATAAATTATTAAGAAGGTTTAATAATGGGTAATTCACCTACTTTATAGTTCACTGTTTTAAGAACTAGAAAATGCATTTTATTGATTATCATATGGGTAGTTTGCTAGCCTGGCCGATTATATTATATAGTGTTGTGATACATGTTATTCTACTATAGTTGTGTACTTATTGGATTCCTTTTTTATTCATGATATTCATGTTGATACTTGTGAAATATGGGATGGTTAATTTTCATTGAAATTGATATACCAAATTTTGTTTTAGAAATGTCGAAAATTGAATTGTTCACAATGTTTTCAATAGAAATAATTTACACTTTATCTTGTCTTGTATTATTTGGATTGATCATGTGATAATTGTTATACAATGACATGTTATGGAACACCTTGGTGGGATCCTATTTATCATATTATATCACACCCATCACACCCCTTGGATGTCGTATATACCATTGTATGTAGTCAAATGTAGGGAAAGGTGGGGCTCTATTGTGATGAACTGAGGTTTCTTGTCAACTGAGTTGGGTATCTGGGGGTGAGATGGTGGGAGTTCGTCCACACTATTATACAGAGTATATGATTAGTTTTTGTCGTTTTTAGTTTCATTCATATCTTGGAGATGTTGGATACTATTACATTGGGTTTTTTATACATTTTTCATAGATTTATGGAATATATTTTTTATCTTTTTGATGCTCCATCTTTCTCTAGGTTTATATATACCATATATTTATTCCAATTGCTTGAAATCATTTTTTATGGTTAGAATCTTTATTCCTAGGTTCTTATCAACCTCCATATGGACTAGGAATGACCTTTGTATATGTAATAGAATAATTTTGGTTCAATATGTTAGGGTATATTAGGTAGGGTCATTACAAATAATCATAAAATATTTTTACAACAAAACTGTTCAAGAAGAAGAACAATTTTTTGGAATGAAATCTATACTACTGTATATAATGAGGTATGTGATCATTTATATAATAATGAATATTATCAAAATATTTTTAGGGAGAAAAACCACCATTACATTATTTTTGTGACTTTAATACATGACGTCAAAATTTTTAATGTACAGATTATGTACTTGAAAATACTATTTTCTTCAGGAATGAACCAGGGATGCCTCCTAATAATAACCCCTTATTCAAAACCAACACTAATGAATATGGAAACCATGAATTCCAATCATATAAAGAAATGGTGGGGCTCATACCATCTACTTCACTTTTATTTTCTGTTCAACCTAGAAATAGTTATCAACATGAACAAATGTTTGAATCCTACTAATATATATGGAAAATTTGAGGGAGAATAGTTTTCGAAGGTGGATCAAAATTTAAAAATAATGGATTAAAATGATTAAATGTTGAAAAATTATTTTTAGAAATAAATAGATATAATGAATCATATATATATATATATATATATATATCAGATAAAATGATACTAATTCATAAATTTTAAATTTATCATCCTTATAGGGGAATGAATGCGAGAGAAAAAAGAAATGTGTAAATGATTTAGTGATGTGAAAATATGTGATAATATAACTTATATCATACTAAAGAGTTTTCTTTAAACCCACTATGATTTATAAACAAATCCTAAACCATCTCAAAATGAAAAATATAATTAAATTGAAAACTAAAATTGAGTGAATCCTATGTTTTGGAAGTATATTGTTACATTTAAAATACCATGATTATTTTTTTGAATTTGAATAGCCAAAAGATAATGAAATGTAATGAAAATATAATAAAGTTAAATACATAGATTAAGAAAAAAATAATAGAAAAAATTTGATGATTGTTTTAAAAATCCATTCATTTTCATAAAATAATTTGGAATAATAATAAATAACATTAAATTTTTTACTTTATTAAATGATATCATGAATCTCGACATCAAAAAACCATTCATTGATTTCGTAATTGAACCAGAATATATAAGTAAATCAATATGAGAAATTTCCTTGAAAATTATAATCATTGAAAATTTTAATATATTAAATTTTATAGAGGAGTTTCATTCAAAAATTATTAATATTATAAGTCACAATCTTCTTGATCCATGGTATATTTTACAACATTGACATTATGATATAGAGTTGTATTTTTGAACAATCTATATCTTCTTGGAGAGAGTTTAAACAAATTTATACTACTTCATGTTTCTTCATTTTACTAGGAATCAAACACCCTACAAATATTTTATTTATAGTTTGAAGATTGATCCATACCCAAACCAATTAGAAGGGTTGATGACTTCCCTGTAAGAGTGGGGATGATTTTTTTACCTAGAGAGCTTTTGTTCTTATACATAGAGTGTCAAATGGAATTAACCCTCCTTGTTGGTACAATATTCCAATATATAAGATAATATTTTATATATTTATCTATTGGTATGCTGATATTAAACAATTGATTGAAAAAAAATATTTCTTTAAATAATGTCAAGAACCTTCACAATTTCAACCCTTTACAAAAATTAAATACTAGTTAAATAGGAACCTATATATGAGAATGGGTAAATTTTTTCAAGAATGGGGGATGAAATCAATATTTGACCTATCCTAGTATTTATGTTCATAGAAATTTCATCAAAAAAGAATAATCATCATACAATAGAATTAAGGGAATGTAATTAGAGAACATTGATGGGTTTTTAGTAAAGAACATAATTCAATCATTAGTTATAAATATAAAGAGATGTTTTTTATATAACACAATAATGATGAGTAATCACTCTACAATGAAATATTTATGAGACTACATAATGATCTTGTAATGCTCAGGATGATGTTTCCCATAACTGTTAGAAGTCACCCGATTTAGACATCAAAATCCTATATACATATATAATATTATATTATGTAGGCAAGTAATCATCATTGGTTTTCATAATATGATCAAACACATATATAATTTTATAGAATATTTGGTGGGATATCGTGAGGATGTTTCAATATATTATTTTTTTCATTGTTGACATTATAGTATAAGTATATCATATTAAATGAAAAAATCCCAAAAATATTGTTATAAATAGATATTTGGGAGGAAAATAAATATACCAAATATAAAATATTCAGACAGATGAGAATGATTTTATTTTTTAATCCTAGAATAATTTTTATTATAACAGATCATACTCATCTTTTCTTTGTTAAGTGGGTCCCTATAATGGATCGACTTGTGTTTTACCAAACCTTTCATATAAGAAAATCCAAATTTGAAAAATTAATAAGCTAAATGTCTGCATTCATTAAATAAAATTAATTTGGAAACTAAAAATAACCATTTTCAACTATTTTTTATGGTAAAATGATTACGATCTGGATATAATGTAATTATTTTATTTCATTGATGGATAATCGAGATAAATATAAATAGAAAAATCCATTCATGATTACTAAAAGGAATCATTCAGTTGTTAATTTGGGACATTTGGGTAGCATATAATTCCATTTAGAATATGTGGTGATTCAATTAAAATTTGTATTTTTATTGTGGAAACTATCAAATATATTATTGAAATTATAAAAATGGATTTTTTGGATGATTTCATTATTATTGCAATTATTTTTAGGTGTTATCTTAAAAATCCTGAAATCCATCTAGAATGAAGTTATTTAACCTACCAGGTTTTAAACATGCCAATGTATTAATTCCTAGAAATTCATGAAATTTTATTGGTTAATAATGATTCTAAGAGGGGGAATGTGGTCGAAAATTATAAAATATAATTTATCAAAATGTTTCAATAACCTAAAAATTCTTAAGAAATTGGGATCCAACTATGTCATGCCAGTTTTTTATTAGATATTCTGCAAGAACATTTCTGAAGTCAGAAAACCATTATACCGAGTACACGTAAAAGAATATTTTATATATTTATCTATTGGTATACTGATATTAAACAATTGATTGAAAATAAAATTATTTTTTTTAAATAAAGTCAAAAACCATCACAATGTTGACCTGTTACAAATATGAATTACTAGTTAAATAAGAACATATAAATGAGAATGGGTAAATTTTTTCAAGAATGGGGGATGAAATCAATATTTGACCAATCATAGTATTTACGTTCATGGTAATTTCATAAAAATGATTTACCACCCATCAATATAATTAAGGGAATGTAATTAAAGAACATTTAGGGGTTTTTAGTAAAAACATAACTCAATCATTAATTATTAATATAAAGATATGTATTCTATATACCACAATAATGATGAGTAATCACACTTAAATGAATTATTTAAGAGACTACATAATGATCTTGTAATGCTCAGGATGAAGTGTCCCATACCTATTATAAGTCACCCGATTTAGACTTCAATCTCCTATATACATATATAATATTATATTATGTAGGTGAGTTCTTTTCATTAGTTTTCATAATATAATCCTACACAGATATAATTTTATAGAATAGTTTGTGGGACATCATGAGGATGTTTCAAAATATGATTTTGTTTTTCATTATTGACATTATAGTTTATGTCTATCATAGTACATGAAAAACATGCACATAAATATTTTTATAAAAAGATATTTGGGGGGAAATATATATACCAAATATGAAATAAGTATATAGATGAGAATGATTTTATTTTTTAATCATAAATTAATTTCTATTATAACAGATCATCCTCATGTTTTCTTTGTTAAGTTAGTCCCTATAATGGATCGAGATGTTGTTTTACCAAACCATGTATATTATAAAATCTACTGTTGAAAAATTAATAACCTAAATATCTGCATTCATTAAAGAAAAAATAATTTGGGAAGTAAGAATATCCATTTTCAACTATTTTTTTGTGTTCAAATGATTATGATCGGGATATAATGTAATTATTTTATTTCATCGATGGATAATTGAGATAAATCTAGATATAAAAATCCCTTCATGATTACTAAAACTAATCATTCAGTATTTCATTTGGGACATTTGGGTAGATTATAATTCCGTTTAGAATATGTGGTGATTAAATTAAAATTTGAATTTTTATTGTGGATACTATCAAATACATTTTTGAAATCATAAATATGGATTTTATGGATGATTTCATTATTATTGGAATTATTTTTAGGGGTTATCATAAAAATCATGAAATCAATCAAGAATGAAGTTATTTAACCTACCATGTTTTAAACATGCCAATGTTTTAATTTCTGGAAATTCATTAAATTTTTTGGTGAATAATGATTCTGAGAGGGGGAATGTGGTTGAAAATTATAAAATATAATTTATCCAAAAATAACCCAAAAATTTATATGAAATTAGGATCCAACTATGTCATGCCATTTTTTTATAAGAGATTCAGCCATAATATTTCTGAAGTCCGAAAACCATTATACTAACTACACGCAAAATAAACACCCTTACATTTTAATGAAATGTTCCTGGAATTAATTTACATACAAATAGATAAAAATTATGTTTCACCATTTATTACATCCATATATAAGAATAAATCTTTTGAGGGGATGTTTGATCCTAGTGATTGTGAAATAATGTTGTTTTTTTCTAAAGGAATGATAATATGATAAATTTTATTTAATATTAAATTCATTTTTTGGATAATTATCTGAATAATTCAACTAAAAAAAAAGAGATTAAATTTTTTCTAGACCAATATAGGTAGTATTTCATAGGGTCTATGTTTATAATTTTTATATATCATTATACTCTAATGTATCCACTATCAAAATAAATTAAACTAATATTTTAGAGGTTACACAAATTCAAGGATGTTGAAAAATGTTCAATAAAAGATATTTAAAACGTGAATTAATAACATACACCTCAGGGAAGAAGACTTATTAGATTTCATACTATGCAAATTTACATGATGTATGGGTCATTCCAACATGAATTTCCTTGAAACATGAAATGAAGTTTATTTATATATTGAAGTATTAATTATGGGTGAATTATTTGATCATTAATAGATTAGATGATTGAATACAAATGATATGTGTTGTTTTGGGGAAATTATTACAATTTAATAGAGAGGGAACCCATAATATTGGGGATAGACAATAGGTTGAAGTGGACATCCCATAATTTATCATTGTCTAGTTTTTTTTGTCCATATCCATTCAATGATGCAAGGTGTTTATTTTTAGGATATGGAAAGTGTTATAGAATATGAATTTTTTTAAGAAATAGGTTCTACTCTGAATTCGGATTTATGAAAATTACATTATTTATTTTTGGGGGTTAGAATTAAAAGAAACATTTCTATCTTTTATTGGAAAACAATATATTCACTAGTTAGTGAAATATTTATCAAAACATGGAAACGTATTGTCACTTAAAAATATTTATATATCATCCATTATGAAAAAATTAAAGAAGAATTTATTTTATATATTTTGAGATCTAAAAGATTTTATTACTAATATTAGTACTCATTTCAAGAATTATATTTTTGATGAAATTGAGGGTTCAATATGGGAGTTCCTAAAAAACAGGAATTACCAATCACCCTCAATATAATAAATATGTTATAAATTCTATATGAGAGATCAAAAAAATTAGAGAGGATAATATATTGTTATTGGAAATATTTATTATCCAAATTAGATACTATTTTTGGGATTAATGGAGTGTTTATAAGAATTTAGTAGGAATGTCTCCATATATAATTCTATGTATAAAATATTTCATATCCAATTATATCTTCATCATAAATAATGTTATTTAGATAATGGACTAAACACTCACTACAGAGATACTATTAAGTGATGGTTAGTACAGATGTGTGAGTAATATTAAATTAATAAGATGATATTAAGAAATATGTGATAATTAAAAACAAAGACCAAATGAATCTCAAGAATCAATAATTTAGAATTGGGATATCATGGTTGGTATAGGAAACATACTATTTAATTCTATGATAGTGATTTTTTCAGATATAATGATTACCAAATTTATATTACCAATAATGATTTGGATTTTAATAGTTAATGGATTTATATAGCTAGTTGGAGTGGAGGGTCAACCATTTCTGGTCATTGGTATGATAATTAAACATTGTTTAGACATTATGTTGAAGGTATTGGAATAGATCTTATTTATTTAATGGTGAGATACTAAAATTATTTATCACGAAAAATAACTTCATACCTCATGGAGCTGACCAAGGGATTATAACTGTTTCTTTTAGTTTTTATTTTTTAATATGAATGACTCGTGAGGATGAGGCCTATAACATTATAAGACATTTTAAAATAGACATTTATTGATAATCACGCAACATCACATTGATTATCACTATAGGCCCCCAACCTACTTTGTGATTTTATGAAACTAATTGAATAAAGAAGTTTCCAACCATGAAAGTGATAAATGGTTTACCAACAATACATTTACTAGTAGAGAGATTATAAGAAAAGATACCATGTATGAAAATTGGTTATGTACATACTGACTATAGGTAGAGAGTAAGTTATAACAGAAATATGTTTTCATGTGATTATTCAATGAAACAAACAAATAATATGTTATGTATAAATTTTTTAATTTATTAAATTAATGTATGATGGAATATAAATACCAGGCCACTTCACTAATAATATGAAGGGATACTCCCAAATGAATTCAATATCTTATCAATTTCATAATGAAGAAATATATTATATATATTTTTAATAAAGTATATTTAACTAAATCCAATGGTTTCCTCTTCTATGAAGTGTACTTTTTTTATCATATATATATATATATATTGTTGGATTTCATTTTAGGATCTCAAATAGAAAAACATGTTTACTCCCTTAATAGAAGAGATGGGAAACTCTATAATTAATTCAAATTTGTAAATGAATCCAAATTTTGAGTAATATTTTATAAATTCTCATTCATTTTTATCATCGTTATGAATAAAAATACATTTGAGAGAATAATCCTTAATTTTTTGATCAATATTACGAGAATTTATTTTTCCTGAGAGCAGGTATTATTATACACAGATCAAAGATTTTTAAAATCAAGTTCAACATCATTTTTTATCATTCATACACTGATTATATATGGATTTCGGATTTTAATTTAGTTTACTACTATACATAATGATAAAAATGATAATTCTATAATAAATATTGAAAAATATATTAATCACTTTGATGGTTAAAATCATGGAATCCTTAAAATAATTCATGTGTAATTTGGTTGACTTTGGAAATGATATGTGAATATTTTAACACTTCTTAATTATATACATAATTATAATTACAAAAATATTTTGAATAAAAAAATGCAACACAACATATCATTCATTATTAGACAAAATATTGGAATCTATGTGTTGGGGGATATTTTCAATGAGATAAATGTTTCTATAAATATTTTTACACTAAACAGATGCATCAATATTTTCCAAATTTTATCACAATTTTATGGCCTTTGGGAATTAATTTTCTAGAAAATATAATCATATATGGTTTTTGATATCTTTCATGTTAAATATTATTATATGGAATATTAAAAATTATTTATGTGCATGAGTATTGTGTGTTTCTTCAAAAAAATTTATAAAAATTTCGTTTGGTAATGAGGAGTGATAATGTGTTGTGATATATATATAAGGAATTAGAATTGGAATAAAACAAATAAATATTTTTGAAAATGTACCTAGTAAATTTGACTGAATAATGAAAAAACATAGTGATCAAACTAAAAATATAGTTATATGTTACACTTAAATCCTGAGTAAAATATAAAATTGGTATCCCACCGTGAATAAATAAAAAATCATTTGTAAATTTGAAAAGGTTCAACCATTCAATATAACAATATCATTAGACTGGTTTTGCTGAAATAATTTAAAATAATGTTCCACATTTAAATAATTTAGTTCATTATGGAGAGGGGGATATTGCTCCAAAATGAGGAAGTTATAAATTGAGTTTTAAAATATTGTTTGATTTGTGTCAATAATATGTAAAATAGATCTATATATTGATGTTATTCAGGGATAATGATAATTATGTGTACCTATCTCTATAATTTAAAGTTCACTTAAATTACACTTACTTTCAATTCATGTTTTGCAACATTAATTTAGGATAATTTAAGGTAGTGATGGATTGTTAGATTAGAATAATATGTTTGTTATGTATTATTAGTTGTTTAATATTTCATTTCATGTTTTTTTACCACAGGTAGTCCCAAAGCGATATTTAATTAAAACAATTATCTCATCACTTTTTTACATTGTAAATAAATTGTTTGATTTTATTCTTATGAAATAATTTTTTTCAATGTAAAAACATTGCCCTCCTAAAGAAAATAAAATTTATATATATTGGACATTTTATAAATGCGTTATTAAATATAAATTTCAATATACTTTTTTGTAAATAAAAAATATTTAAACTAAATTTTTTGAATTTATTTACAAATTATATAATATTATTTATTCTTTTTATGATTTTCCATTTTCCTTAAATCACAAAATAAAAATTATTGTTTTAGATGTTAAATTGAAATTTTTTTTATTCTTTTAATTATTATATAATAGTAAAACTCTTTATTGTATTTTAATTTAATATATTTTTTTGAATAATTTATTATAATTTTATCAATTTTGAGTTTTCAATTATTTCGTTAGTCGATAATTTTTTATGTTAACAAAAGTTTTTAAAATTAAATCATTAAATATAATAATTAAATTTTATTATTAAATTTTATACCAAAGGATGTTTTTTTCTAAAATTTGAAATGATATATTTCAATCGTTTGCAAATATTTGGTTGCTAATTTACATACTATGGCGCCCCAGACATAAAATCCCAAATCTGGTTCATAGGAAACATTATTTAATTAGTTTCATTAATAAAATGTAATCTGATCAAATATTTATTTTCGATTATTACTATAGTATAATC
This sequence comes from Viscum album, assembly GCA_963277665.1. Taxonomy (NCBI): domain Eukaryota; kingdom Viridiplantae; phylum Streptophyta; class Magnoliopsida; order Santalales; family Viscaceae; genus Viscum; species Viscum album. Next base: position 1,385,064,283 of record OY728126.1, on the reverse strand, counting down.
ATTTTTATATATAAATCATGTCTCTAGATGTAAAATAAAAGGCTTGGTGTCTTATATGATCAGATTTGAAAGCACATAATATTCGAATAGCATGGATGTTTTCTTCATATTCGAACCAAAATAGATTAAATTAAATAAATATATTATGTTATTATCATATTTTTAACATCGGAATAAATAATAATTGAGATACCTTAAATGGCCAGTCATCGAAGAATTTTCAAAATGATATAAATCATTAGATCCAAAAAATTTAAAAAACATGAATAATGTAAGAATTTATTATTAAAAAATATTTATAAAAATAGTTTTCAATATTTATTAATATAAGAAAGTTAAATTTAAAATGAAATAAACATAAAAAATTAAAAAATAGTGTAATTTATATAGATAATAAACACAATCCATGGATAATAACAATATTCATGTGTGATGGAAATGTAACATACCCTTGAAATCGTTCATAAAAATAACAATTAGAAAAAAATAGATAGGGAAATATATTATTATGAATATAAAAAATTAACAATAATAATGTTTTAAAGAACAAAAATCTAATTCATTATATTGGAATTAAAAAGTTTCCATGATTTATGCTTCGAACATGAAAAATATTATTCTTTATGTTGTGAATATGCTAAATATTTATGCTACATATTGTGAATAGTCAAAATGTGTTCACTCCAAGTTCGTAAAAATATTTCATTCTCATTAACCATGTACAATGATATATAAATAATTAACCTGTGTAGTGTATTGTTATTTAACACCCTAGAAATCATCACCAATACATAATAGTGCAACTCAAAATCAAATAATTAATTTCATCATAAATAACTAACAATAAAATAATGGAATTTATATATTCTACCAATGGTATCACATAGAATAAACATAATAATTTGATACTGAGAATTTATTATCCAAAATGAATATTTTTTATGAGAACATGTTGTGTTATTTTTTAACCATTAGCTGATTTTATAATAAACAATTTAAAATCAAGGAAAAATGAATCAAATTGTTTCTTAAAATATATGTATTAACATCACCTATAATTTTTTTTATATAATGTAAAATTTAAAAATTCCATTTTCTGAAGATGACAAATAAAAATTTAAAACATTCAATTCAAAACCAATTATAACAAATATATATTGATATGAACTAATTGATTTACCATAATGTGATGTACAAGGGAATAATATAAGAGCATGTAATTTAAAATCATTCTAATTTTTTTGAAACAAAATTGTTGAAAACCAACATCATTAAAAGGATAAAAAAATCTAAAAAAATTTATGAATTGAAATAAAAATATTGTTATAGTTACATAATTTTTTTTCTACTATTAATGGAAAAAATTTGTGGTATTTAAAAATATGGATATAAATGAAAGAGTCATTTTGGGAATCTATAATTAACATTAATGAAAATTCATTGTCCCATAAAATATACTCATTATGGAGGATGAATTCAGTGTGAAAAATTATTTTCCTGTAAATTAATTTTTAAAAACAAATGTCAAAAAACGTTATAATATATTAATATTTAATGAAAATTTTCACAGATGAGTGATTATGACCTACATATGATATTTATATAGTGAAAAAAGTTTATAGTTGTCCAGTATTATCATTTTTGATGTATCCACATATAAATAAAACATTTTTATCTTAATATATCATTTTTTTACAATATTAATATAAAATAATAATATTTAACATTTTAGTCATTATATAGGTACAATTGTTAGTTTTTTTTTCTATTTTCCATCATCTAGTGTTCATAGATTAGACAATTTTTACTTGTTGGAATAAGAGAAGTTTTGGTACATGTTCTTCATACAAAGATAATGTTTTTAGATCATTAAGGTTTATCTAATGGATGATTTAAAATTATTTATGAAGAATCAATTTCTAATGGTGAGTGTTACAGTCTTTATACGTAATGATGAAATCTATAAAAATAAGACATCAGTTAATTTCTTATCCAATGAATGTATTTTTGTAATTATTGGGTTAAATATATTTTTTAAAATTTATATAAATAAAAATATTAGAATACTTATATGATCTTATATCATTAATTCTGTTTTAATAATAATAATGTATATAATATTATAGAATTGTTCAATAAGGATGTCAAATCAACACAAACATGAACATTCCACGATTAATATATAATAATTAAGTGATTTAATTTCAATATCCTTAAAAAATATGATAATGTTATGATTTAGAGTTTCATAGTTAAATATATTACAATCACATTGTATTTATAAAAGTAATTAATGGATATTAAAATAGTGTATAATTTGAAAAAAAATATTTTCCAACATGTAGTCCTCATTTATGTGATTGAAATTGAAAATTATTATTTATTTATACAATAAGTTTTTGGTTTTCCAATTTATAATTCCAATGCTATAATGATATCACAAGCACACCATTTATCTGTTAATCCCATTCACATTACCAACCATATAAAGTGGTGGTAAACTAAAAAATGTAACCAATCATTCCACGGTGGGTTATTCCACATGTACACATGGTTGGGGATTTTATTTTAATAGAAATTTAATAATGTATAATATATCATTTAATATTAAAATATATAATGTGATACAAATTTAAATATAATTTTTTAAATTTCAAATTTTAACCATATATGTACTTTGTTTATGTAAAATGAAATGTGATACTTTCTGGAGGTAGTAAATCACAAACAAAAATGAAAATATTCTTATATCTTCCTATGGGAAAAGGTAATGGTGCTTGTTTATTAAATCATTACAGTAAAAAAATCTTTATTACAGTGATACTAAATTTATAATTTTATTTTTTTGTAATTTAATTTTTTGAGGATTGTGATCACATAAAAAAATAAAAAATAAAAATATACGATATGAACTTATATATATAGTATCATATATTATATACTATTTAAAAGGGTCAGACCATAATGGGATGATATTTTTTGAAGACTATGAAATCATTAAAGTGGATAAGGGTGGTTTGTAATTTATTTGGTATACATTGGGATGAACATATATGATTTTTATTAAATTGTAATTTACGATAAGAGGTATCTTATTCTATGAAAAAATGCATCAATCGATGAAGATATAAAGTTGAGGTGGCGTCAATAATTTCCATAGCATTGTAAATAATGTTTGAATCCCTATACCTCATAAATTATTGTTTTTTCTATTTTATCATTTACCATGAAATAAATCTTTTTCTTGGGTAACATAATTAATTATTCTAAAAAAGATAACCATTTTAGATAATATATTTCTATTGATAATTATTTTTACTCTTTTTTTGAATTTCAAATGACCTTAAAAATTAATTTTAACATAATAAATGTAAAATGTTTTATTGGATTTCATAAGAAAATATTATAAGAATTATAAATTTTAATTAATCGTATTAAAACTATATTAAATCTATCTAAATCTATAGTAGTTCATATATAATAAAAAAACCCAAATTATATTTTTCATAAAAACCTAAGTCATACATAAATACTAATGATGGAATAAAAGTGACATCTTTTGAAAAAATGGTATATTTTTCAATTCATTAAAAAAAGTTTATGAAACATATCATAAATGAATCTTATCATTATCTTTATATAATAAAATAAAAAATAAAAAAATAATTTATATTAATTTACATTTTAAACTAAATATATTTCATTTTTAATAAATAATATAAATTAAAGTGGAATGATATTATTATATGAAATAAAACTATTATATTCAGTTTAAAATTTCTTATAAAATTCTATTTAATATATTTTTAAATAATTATTTATAATATAATTATATCTTTTTAATCAAAATAATCATTTTTGGTTTACATAAAATAAAAATTTTAAATGTTTAAAAATTTTATCCGTATTGTGAATTCATAAAAATGTCAATTTTGAAATTTAAAAAATTTCATGATATATATGTCCATAATAATATTTCATTACTGATAGATATAATGAAAAAATCATAATCATTAACTATAACACCCCCATTATTTCATATGTATTTCCATTTAAATAATGTATTTTTATTTGACTACTTCACTATTATGAAACAATGAGTGAATATAAACTTTTTTATACTAAAATGTTATATAATATAAATTAAATCACACTGTATGTAAAAAACATTATAAAAAATTGTATATATTATTTAAATAACGAAAATTTGTTTATTAATTCATAATACTAACGTAATCATTTTTTAGTACTGTAATTTTATACATCAAAAATATAATTTCTTTAACAAATGGTCGATATTAATTTTTTCACGTAATTGGTTTTTTGTTTTTAAGATATTGAGAATTTTTTTGATGAATTTATATTTTTTTTAAAACAAAATGTCAATATTATATAATGGTTTTATAGTTTTCAGTGAAAATGTTTGTTTTTATTAAATCGTTTAAAATAAATATTTTTTTAAATGGAATATTTTATTTAATGTAAAAGTCCCATTATGTTTTTAAAATAATCATAATGTAACATAATTTTAATTTAACTATAAATAACATAAATATAATTATAGAAATCAACATTATACATGGTTTTCGGTATTTTTTAATTTTTGTGCATAAAAAACGTTCTTATATAAATATTTTTTATGAGGAAATTTTGTTTTTAGGTTATTATTATTAAATTAGTCTAGATTGAACAATAGTTATATTGAAATGTATCAATTACATATTAAATCACAGATTTTAGCATTCCTTAGCTATGTTTAAGGATCAGTTAATTGATTTAAAATAAGTTTTAGGTTTAGAAATACCATTTTTTAAAAAATGAGATTTGATTGCATTTTTCTCACATATATATAATTAAATTCTAACTCATATAGTAATTTTATATGGGAAATGTATTAAATATTTGGAATATAAATAATTAATATATTATAATAGGTTCATATTCATTTTTCCTAATACTAAAATAAAAATACAATATAATTTTATGACAATATTTAGTGTTATAATGCATTTACTTGGGGGTGGGGTTAAAATAGAGAAATAATGGTGTGAATGCCAAATGACTATAAAATAGATTTAATTAATAATATTAAAACTTAGTAATATTATTAAATAAAATCTATGTTCATTTTTATCAACATGATCTTGAATATTTTATAATATTTTTCAATTTTTTATTTAATTCCTTAAATCTAGATCACATAAATTATAAAATGTGCCACTTCACCTACATTTTTAAGATTATTGAATAAAAACTTATTATAAAATTTCTCCTCAATAACCATCCCATGTTCCATCCCTTAATTATAGATATTTTTTTCTTCTCCAATGTATAACCATTAAGGATTATTTTATAAGTTAAAAGGGGCCTCTCAAATAGGAGGTGTAAATCATAACTGAGCTCTACCAATAATATTTCATATTATAAATTCAATAAAAGTATTAAAACTATAATTACAAGATAAATATTTTTTCATGAATATAATTATATTTTAAAATGATTACAGAAGAACCAGTTCCCTCCTTTTCACCACCAAATGGGAAATTAATTTATCGCTAGAATGTACACAAGGACAACCACAACTATATAAAAATATTATTTATATACTATCACCATAATTAGTGTTTGGTAATAATTATATATTAAAATTATATATTTGAAATTGAGTATATAAGATTGAATTTATAATGGTTGATTATAATTTACTATTATTTCATTCAATCTATTTAAAAATTGAAGCATCGCAAGTGTGTATGTACGGACTACAATCTCCATGTAGTGATAAAAGTAAATTTTCATCAAACCATAACATGAGGGGTTATAGATAAGTATATAATTAATATATATGATATTTATATCATTATTAAAACTATTTTAATTACAACCCAAAAAAATATTCAATGAACATATATAATAAAACAGAATATAGTAGAGAAATGAAGTATTTGAAACCCTAAATGATGATAATAATGATATATAATTAAAAAATCTGTGATAATAAGTTTCAAGTTAAAAATTTGTATTACTATACGTATTAATATTATTATGGGATAGAATTATCCTAAATTTAAATTTATTATTTATGATTCTACAGTACTAATAAAGAAATACAGACATGAGGTAAGGGATTTGTATTATAATTTATTACATGGGTTGTTTCTGATTTATTTTATGATAATTAAATTATATTATTTATATCTCTTAAATATTATTTTACTTATTTTACTATGGTTATTTATATATGTATTATGATATCTATTTTTTCCCACCATTATTTACCCAAGAGGCCTATGGAGTAAATTTCTGAAAAAATGACTTGATTTCTGCCATTAGTCTGTAATCATATCTTTAATGCCCAAATTTTGATGAAATAATTTTCTAAAATGTTTTAATTATTATAATGATATATATTTATTTTATTTTTAATGATGTTTTACATTCTATAAAATCTATTAACATGAACGTTAATAATACCCCAAACTCTGTATATCTATATTAGAAAGTTATATTAAACTACTAATAAAGATAATAAGAGTACCTAAATGATTAAATAGTATTTTAGTTTTTGAAGATAATATTCATAGAATGATTTAATTTTTATAGAAAAAGATACGACATGAAAATTTGTTATAACATGATTATCCCTTTCATCTTATCTGTTATAATATACTTATTCTTCCTTTAGGTTTCCTGGGTATAGAAAGAAAAATAAAGGAAATATCTTATTATTACTAACAAGTAGAATATAATAGATTCATATATAACAATCACATAGAACAAGTGATATGGATATGTTAACTGCTGACCATGAAGCCATAATCAACTGAAATTTTAACACATAATTTTTCGATGAAGGTGGATAAAATCATGGATAAAAATAATCAATGATATGATGATTTTGGAATGTATATTGTCACACATCCAAAACAATTTTGCATAGCCTTGTTATGAGATAATTTACATATCTTCGAGAATATAGTAATGAAATACTACTATCAAGGACATGTTCAAACACACAATCCTATTAAGGGAAGAGTAATACATAGAAATATATCTGGGTTATCCTTAAGATATGAGTTGACGCATCACGTGTCTATAAAATTTTAGACCCTTCCCATCGCTTGTTTATGTACAACATACTCACTATAATATTCACCAAAATCATTCACCCCATTCTATATAGAAAATATTTTTAAATAAATCATATTTATCCAAATATTTATATATATGGACCTTTAATTATATCTCATTCAGTAGGGTTTTGTTGATGTATACGAGGACATATCTTAACCAAATTAGATGTCATGTGGTATAACCAAATAAAAATGAACAACCTTTGTCAAATAAATATTAAAATTTGGATATATTAAATTTTATTGGATATAAATGGAAGATAATAACTAGATTCAATAGATTATGAAATCATTAGACATAGTGAATGGTATCAAAAATCTTTCTTCATGTTTTATTAAGAGCATGTGAATATTAAAAGGTATAGTCGAAAGCATTTTCATTCCAAATGTTCATTCGTTGTTGAACTGATGATAAATCAAGGAAATTAATGAGTCAATACTGATGAAAAATTATTGTACTAACTCATGGTGAATCTATAAATATCCACATCTAATTTCAACTAACAAGATATAAATTAATTTTCTATAAAATTACATAACATTTTATTTTACAAAATTATATAATGATTTTCCTTAAAAGAATAAGTAACTATTTGATCAAAATAATATGTTAGGAGGATAAAAATATTGAATTCAATAATATATAATTTTCATTAGTGATGTGGAAGAAACTATTTGATTAAATTTATGGACAAAAAAAAGAATTGTTTGTCAATATTACATGTGTCCCAAATAACAAAAATTAGGATGAATAGACTACAAAAATTACATGGGAAACAATTCAATCACAAACACTTGAAAGATAAGAGCTCACATTGATCTTAAAATATAATTATTAAAAAAAATTCAATGTATAAAATATCACATAGGTAATATATACAATACCTAATCGAAATTAGGTTCATAATTTAAAACATTTATAAAAATGGGGATTTGATATGGAAACCCCTTAAAACATTTCTCATCAACTACGAACATAGAATAGAATATTGAATAGTAAAAATTGAAATATTAAAAACTTAATTAATAACCTTAATCATAGTTATATATATTCTCTCATACTATACATACATTGTCATTCCATTTATGAATTCATATAATTTTCAACAACATTATATATTTTTTGGATCATTTTTACTAGTTTCATAATAGTTTTTTACTATTCAATTTTCTTAAAATTTCCACTATTAAAATGAAAAACATGACTCTATTAGTTTTGATTTATTATAATTATTGATACTTATAATGACATTCCAATGTTATTTAAACTTTATCCTCAAAGGTGATGTCTAAAATATGAAATTTTCAATGATTATTGATGATTAATGAGTGTTTCTTTAATTGATGATTTATATATTAAAATAATATATAATGAAATTAAAATAATTATTAACATATTTATATCATTTTATTCAACTAAATAAGTTTCCACAGTCAAAGATGATATAAATTCATATTATTTTTCACTTATATGCTCAAGCAAACCTATACACGAAAATAACATAATTTAGTGAATGATTGTGTGGTGATTTCATTTTATTATCATTAAACTAGAAGAATAGATATATAATATAGTTTTTATAAGAGCCACTTCTTAAAATCATAAGTAAGTAAAAGAATAATTAATTGATATGAAATCATCACACAATTTTAATAAAACATAATCCTCTTAGTATGATTAATTTATATTATTAAACTAATTATGAATTTATGTTCGTCATATAATTAAAAGGTTATTAATTTTTTCACACTAAAACATTAATTATTGCATAAAAATAGAATTAATCAGTTAATTTTATCCTTATATCCATCTTGGTATGGAAATGGATGAAAATGAAGCACTCTACATAATAGATTATTAGTTCCCACAATGCATAGAAAATAGATCTACTCTTATTATTGGATGAGTTATATGAATAAATAACGATTATAACATTAATATATTGACATTATAACATATTAATGAAAATAAGATATTTCTTCAAGTGTATAGAAGAAAAAAATTGATGATAAGTAATAAGAATACTATGAAGTTGATAATAATGAAACCAGTGACTTGTGTTTTCCTTATAATCCTCCTTGAATTTGAAGGGATTATGTAATATCTTTCCCGATCTCACTGTATTGAGATTTAGGGGGAATTCTAATTGACCTTAAGCGATGTTCCAATGTTTCAAAAGTCAAAAATAAATGTTGAGGGCTTCAAGAATAAATTGGGGAATAATTGTTTCTTGACAAAAAAACCAACCAACCAAAAAATAAACTATCAACAAACTTCATGATGCATTTTTTCAAAATAGAAAACTCAAATAATACCAAAAGAAAACCAAATAATCCATAACAATACCAAATTCCAAATACATCCAATCCCTAAATCAGAGTATCAAGATGAAGACTACAATAAGATCCCAATGAACTGGGACCCTATCCATTGCTCCACACCAATCTATATACTCCCAGAACCACAATGTCACCATATCATCATAACGAACCACTAGTAAAATGATTTACCTTACTCTTACTTGTGTCCTAGAATATAACATCTACAAAAGATACAATGTTCCAAAGTTGGGGGTAAGTACAAATACTCGTTATTTTTTCCCCAAAATACATTCCTACACATGCAACTAGGATGAAACCATTTTCACATTTATATAAAATAGTTTATATTCAACATTCAAAAATTCTACAACATACAACAACCGAACAATCCATTACCAAGCCAATTCCACCCAAATTCCCAAAACACATAGGATATCTAATCTACAATGGAACTGTCCATTTCTCCACTTCACCTATGCACATGAAATTTCACTTTGCAAGAATCACATTATAAGGAAACCAAAATGGTGGAGCTTCCATCCTACTCATTCACTACTTTTCCAACTAGTGGTAATTCCCACCCACTTATCCTATGATGGTGGACCTTCCATCCACTATCCTAACCCTTATTATAGTGGTACTTAATCTACACTTTCAAATAATTACATACAATCCATAACACTTAATCAACCCAAAAGAAATAATCACCAAAGCCACACAATGCACACCATCATTCTCATCACAAGTCAATTCACATCAATAAATAACCCGTTTAATGAAATTATTATTTAATCATTTTCCATGACAAATATCATTTCAATAAAACTAAATCTTTTTTGAAATCCATTTTCATTGACCATTTCAACAATTCAATTTTGTCGACAAATTTTAAAACCTCCATTTTAAAACCCAAAACTAGAGCATTTCACAAAAATTCCATTTTTTATCCCAAAATACCAAAAACATCACAAATGGATTTCCATATGATTTCACACATAAAAACCGAATTAATTTTAATAAAAAATAATTAATTGTAACAAATATTTAAGTTATAAATATGTTGAATTGAGAGATAATCCATCTACCTTTAAGGTTCCAATGAATTCGACCCACATGCAACCGCTCCCCAATCAGGGAAAACACACCATTGACACTACACTAGACCCACTTCCCTATCATGCACAAGACTTGAAATCAAAACCCCATAAAAAACCAATGATCTACTCAAAATAGGTGTATATCAAGAAAACATAGAGAGAGATGTAGATATAGAGGGAACCACACAGAACCAAGAGGTGAGACCTATCCAAGGATAACTTCCTTAAATCCTACAAGAACCCCCTTCAAATCGCTTCCAAAATGGGTGGGAGGGAACCTCACAGCTTTGAGAACCTAAAATAATAAGTGAGTCTCAAGTGGGAGAATGAATGGAGTGAAATGGGTCATGCTCAAGGGATCCCAGATTTAAAAGCCCCATTTTTATGAGGATTCATTGTTAGCCCGCACCGTTTGGAAAACTGTACGCTAGCCTTGTGCATAAAAATATCATGAGAGAAAGGGTATGAATGGATTCCTCACATGGTTTGGAAAACTTTTCATATGCCATGAAATTCCAATAGTCTATCCCTATAATATTTTCTTGTAGAACCCTCTTGGTTTCCCCTAACAATGCTCAAACTGTGCGCCCTTAGAAAAGACTCTGAACTTATTCAATACCCATCCAAATTCTCCAAACCTCTTAAAAACTAATACCATTCACATTTAACATAAAAAAATAAATAAAGAAAGGTTTTATACCTGATACCATGAATGAAAAATTATCCCGACCATTGGACATTCTGTACTTATAAAGTTGAGAACAATCACTTTACTGAAAGGGATTAGGCCATTACTCAGCCATCTATTTCTCTGACTCCCAAGTCTCCTCCCAAATATGACCATGATACCACAAAACATGTACTAAACTAATGATTTTACCAAGAAAGAATTTCTCCAATCGATGCACAATCTTCGCTGGAACATGTACCGAGGAAGGATCTAGTTCTAACTGAACATGACACCAAGGAATCACATGGTCATGATCTAGCTGATACTTTTTCAACTGCGACACATGTAACACATTGTGCACCGCACTAAGTCATGAAGTCAAATACAAATTATAAGACACCTCCCCAATCTTCTCATGTATCTAAAATGGTCCAATATAAATCAGATACAATATAACCTCCATCCAAAACTAATGATGTCCCTTCCTAGAAGAGATTCTCAAAATTACCTGATAGCCCACCTCGAACGAGAACTGTCATCGACGATTATCCATATATGATTTTTGACAACATTGATCCATCTCTATCCTCTTCTTGATCAACACGACCTTTTCTTTAGTCTCTTGGTAAAGGCTTGGTCTGATCACCTAAGTCTCGCCCTTTTCCACCCAACATACTGGAGAATGACACAGATGCCCAAACAAAGCCTCAAACAGAGCAGTATATATCGATGTTTCATAACAATTATTATAAGATAACTCCACCAATGGTATGTTCTCCTTAAATGGACCATAAAAATACATCACACAAGCCCATAACATATACTCTAATGTTTGAATCATCCACATAGATTTTCCATCCTTCTGAGGATGATATGTCATCCTCATCATCATATTTCTACCCAGATCATGATACAAGGATTTAATAAAATGAGATGAAACCACGAATCTCTATCTGATATAATCGAAATTGAAACATCGTGCATCTTTACCACCTCCCAAATATAGATTTTGGATAGATCATCCACCGTATGAGATTCAGGAATGGAGATGAAAAGGGAAGAAATTGTGAGCGGATCCAAAATCACCCATATAGAATCATGTTTCATGACTATTCTTAGAAGACCTGTCACAAAATCCATTTTTATCTGAAACCTTTTCCACACTGGGATAGGTAAGCACTACAAAATTCATTCTTTCAACTGATGATCTTCCTTGAATTTCTATTATTTCAATCATATTATGACAAACATGGCCACATCACTTTTTATATTAGCCAACCAAAAACCTATATTCAACACCGTATACATTTTTTGAATTTCAGGATGGGCAACCCTCCTGGAATGATAATAATCCTTGATAAGTTCCTCCTAAAAAGCCACTGGAACCACCATCTGACACCAAAAACACAATACGGAATTCTCATTCAGTTCCCTGTTATTAATGTTATCCCCACCAGTGAGTTTTGACCCCATATTCATACACTTGAAATCTGATGCATGTGCCTCTTTAATCAAACCAAACAAGAAATGAACCAATTAAACCAGAATGAAGATCGCTCAATCACCCTGGTCTTCACATTCCAACCACATGTTGTGTATGACTGACATCAATTGACACTAATTTGTTGCATGTTTTAAAACTTCAGTATATGATTATTAGCTCAATTCTTCCGCCACTAAATTTCGATTACCCAGTGTGTACATTTAGTCCAAATCAAACATTTAGAAATATTTCCTACATCTCTTTTTCCTCATGTTCAAATCCCAATGTGAGTAGATATTCTATAAGCCCATTTGATCAGAAAAAACTATAAATTTCTGACAGAGGATATAAGGACGCCACATCATTAAAGCATTAACAATGGCTGAAATCTCCAAATCATGTGTTGGGTTGTTTTTTTCATCGAAACTCAACTACTATGACCACAAGAAACCACATGAACCCCCTACATGAGAAAATACCCCACCCCTGATCTCTATGTGACACAATACACAATGTATCGTTTCCCTGGTTATAGAAAAAACAAGATTCGAGCTAACATAAGACAACAATTTATCTCTTAAAAAATTTCTAACACTACACATCATATTTCAATGGAACATTATTCCTTTTCAATGATGTTATCGGTGAATCCAATCATGAGAAATCATGAGTAAAATGTTGATAAAAACCATCTAGATAATTTAATATTGGTATCTCAAAAATGTTCTTTGGCATTTTCTATTAGATAAACACCACTATCTATTCTAGAAAAATAGAAACACTCTTCTCAGAAATAACATGTCCAAGAAACGAACTGCATGTATCCAAAATTCACACTTTGACAACATGGCCTACAACCAATGATCCCTCAACATCCCCAAAACTATCACCCCGTGATTCCCATTATGTAACCTTGTCCCCGAATACACCAGTATATAATAAAAAAAATACCACAACAAAAGAATCTAGATATCTATGAAATATGTTATTCATCAATACCATCAACACTATGGATACATTCATTAGACCAATGGTCATAACCACATACTCGTAATGGACTTATCTACTTCTGAAATATATTTTCAGAATATCCTCTCTCCTCACTCACAATTGGTGATATTCAGACCACAATTCAATCATGGAGAACAACTATGTTCCCGTCAATTGGTCAGACAAAAAATCATTGGGAGGAAGTGGAAATAGGTTCTTTATCAAAACCTGATTAAGTCTACGATAATTGAACCAGATATATATGGTTCCATCAACCTTTTAACAAAAAACTTTTACTACCCACAGAGATGTTCTATGACAGATAAACCCTTTTTTATAAATCTTCCAACTTCACCATTAATTCCAGAAATTCTTTTGGTTCCATTCGTTAATATGGAAGTTAGATAAGACTAGTCACTAGAAAGAGATCAATTGTAAACTTGACTTCTCTCACGGGTGGTAACATAAATAATTATTTAGGAAATACATCCCTAAACTGATCAAAAACATCTGGAAGAACAATCTACACAACACCTCTCATCGATGCCAATGTCAATTCCTTTAACTGATATGAGATAGTGCCAATATTTGGTACCAAAAAATCTATTGTGCCCAACATTGCAATCTTCTCCCTTCCAAACAGATGTCACAAAATTTACTGTTCATGCATCGAAATCGATGATGTCCTAAAATAATTCCAAACCATCCATTCCTATGATTATATCATAAGCATGCATCCCATGCAATGTGAAATCCCACATCAATTTGATGCCATCCCCAACTAAACAACAGCCTTGATATAGGAAGGCTCAACACTCTCTTTGAACCAGAGGAGTGTGTTGATTTAAAACAGAAGGCTTTATTTCCCAGTTCGAACCAAAAAAATCAATGATGCGAGAATAAATAAATGAATTTGAAGAACCCAAATCAAAAAAAATATTCCATCAATGTTGTTTTTAATATAATTGTACCTTGCACCGTGGACGGCCATGTCTGATCATCCATCACTGCCTTTTTTAGCTCCAAATAAGTGATTACATTCCAAACTCTTCTCTTTATTACCCAACTAAGGCATCATGGTATTCCATGAATTACTATGATGCCCTTTACACTACTACTGAGGGGTACGTTTCTGTCCCTATCTGGTCAAGGAATAAGTCCCCTACAACACCTGATGTGTGTCACGAACAACCGACCACATAGAATTCTAAAAATAATGTTGTAGATTCACCATATGCATACAATTATAACATGCTCGAGATTTTACAACACAATCGTGAATTGTGTTTCTCTTGAAACAACACTGAAAACATCTTGACATGGTGTAAGGTTTTGGAGCATGATTCACCAATATTACCATTGGATTATGAGCTGTACTCACAACCTAGAAACAAGTGTCCCACATTCTCTTGAACCTAGAGTCCGAGCTCCCACTATTCCATGTGGCTACAAACATACTTCCCATGCCTGTAGCAACCAAACGATCTCACTCAGTCACTGTATCTTTATTCAACATTTCTATGTAATCATCCCCACACAAAACCATTATCTTGGACTGAATTTAATTGGTCTACGATACTTCAAATATTAATTCCTTCAATGATGTACTACTTTCCACCGTGGGCTCAAAACACACTATGTTTATAAACATAACAGTATATTCTATTACCGCAATGTTCCCTTGATTCAAATTAATAAAAAATGTTTTTCTCTGATTTCATAATGTATGAGTGTATATTTGTTTATTAAATATTCCTTATACCCCCCCCCCATTTCACACTTTGGTCAATCCGACATTGGACCGCCAACTCCCACCACTAGAGGGAATGTTCTTGCAATATATTGATTTCTAGTTTCACATTCATCTCGCTCCATATTCCTATGAAGTGAAATATCATATTAATTCTGTCCACCCATGCTTCATCCCTTTTAGGATCCAAATCACCCTGAAACATGGGTGGATTATGCCTTTGAAACTAAATGACATTATCCACATTCTTTGTATTTTTTACTTTATTCCCACTTTTCATAGCTTTGAATGTTTTCACTATAATCTACAATAGCTTCTGGTTCTCTGAGGCTATGCTACAACCAAATTTACAGTAGCTTTTTCGATTGGCCTCTACGACACCTACTCGGTGCCATTTCTATCATCAGAAAAATGACCAAAAGTTTTCCTCCAATAAAAATGAGTGTTCAAATTTTCAATTTCATTACATTTCAACTATCACAACCAGGATTTCCACAAGTTCACAATTCCAATGTTTCACTATTCTGAAAAAAAACCACCATATTTTGAAAATCCACCCATTTTCAATATACGACATGTTTTTATATTTCAAAACCTTCTATTTTGAAACCCACTACATATTTTTCAAAATTAAAAGAATTTTATAATACCATTGATCATTATAACTAAATTAATTATCCATCTGAGTGGGAAGTCATTTATACCTTGCATTCCTGGATCATCTAATTGGATACACCCATGAAAATGTGATATATGATGCCTAAAAGGGTCTCCAAATGTATATGTACCCAACTCTCTGGTAACTGGAAGTTCATCAAAAAAAGGTCAGATACATCCATTTATGCTATACAATAAATGTTTTGACAATCCTAGTTATTGCTAGAATACCAACATAAGGAATATGTCAAGAATAAATGTCAATACCAAGACCAATGAACAAATCCACGGACTAAACAACTACCCACACCAGAATTCCAATTTCCGAACAAACTAATTCCAACGGTAACATACTACCCCATATCATTTGCATGAGAGGGTGGAGGAATGATACATGGTCTTAAGTGACATTCCCATGGTGGCATAGGATTGAAATAAATGTCTACGACATTGAGAATAAATTTGGGAATCATTTTCTTTTGAGGAAAACCAACAAACCAAACATTCTACTCTCAAAAAACTATATCATGCATGACAACAAAACAACCCACTCAAACAATACCAAAAGGAAACCAAGTAATCTATAACAATCCAACAACCCAAATACAACCATTCAAAAATTATGAGTACAAAGAGGAAGACTACATCAAGAATCCAATGAAATAGGACCCCATTCAACGATCCACACCATGCTCCATGATCCAAGCACCACAACGTCACAAATGCATCATGATGAACCGCTAGAAAAAAATGAGATTACTTACTCTTACATGTGTCCTAGAATTCAACATCTAAAAAAGAACAGAACTTCCAAAGCAGGGGGTGAGTAATAATAATCATTATATTTTCACAAAAAGGAATAACTACATAATACACTAAGATAAAATAGATAGCACATTTATATGAAACAATATATATATAAATGGTTATATAAATAATTCAATAATGAAACAAATTACATCAAGAAAATCATTCCATTACCAGGAAATTTCCACCCAAATTCTCAAAACATGCAAGACATCCAAACAATCATAGTATAATACATTTAAAAATTTCACCATTTCACAACAAATTCAATCCTGCTAGCAACACACAATAAGGAAACCAAAATGTTAAAGCTTTTATCCAATATGTTCACTACATTTCCATCAAGTGGTACACACTACCCCCTTATCTTTTGATGGTGGCCCTTATTTTCACAATACATACCCTTATTATATTGTTACTTCCTTACCATATACACACAATTCCACAAAACCCATAATTCTAACTCAACCAACAAGAACTAAGCACAAAGTCCTTAAAAAAATCACACCATCATTCCCTTCGCAATCCAATTCACTTCAATAAATAACTCATTTGTTGAAATCACCATTTAATCATTTCCCACGCCAAAAAAAAATTAAATAAAAAAATTGTTGAAAACCATTTTCATTAACCAATTAAACAAACCAATCCTTGCAACCCACTAAAAAACATCATTTTAAAACCCACAACAAGACCAATTAACCACGAAGCCCCCCTTTCCCCAAAAATCCCCAAAACATGTCCACGAGATTTCTAAAATATTTCGCACATAAAAAAACACTCATATTTAGGAAAAAAAATTAATTAAAACCTAGATTAATGTTCTAGATATGTGGAGTTGAGAGAGAAGACACCTACCATTAAGGTTCCGATGAATTCGACCAACAAGAAATTGAAACAAAATCTGGGCAAATGTACCACTAAAGCCACTCTAGATTCCCTTACCTATCATAGAAAAGATTTGAAATCAACCCCCAAGGCTACTAAAACCCTAGATCTAAACACAATGAATGTATATATATAAAACTGATGGAGATTGTGATGTAGATCTTGAAGACACTATAAAGATCCACGAGAGGAGACTTACCAGAGATGAAACGCCTTCAATCCACCAATAGACCACAACTATTTGCTTCCAAAACATATGATAGAGAACCTAAAGCCTTTGAAAACCCAAAATATTGATTAAGGCTATACTGGGAGAGTGTTTGGAGTGAAATATGTCAAGCCTGAGTGATCCTAGATTTAAAAACTCCATTTTTTGTGTGCATAGGGTTAGCCTACATAGTTTGGTGAACAATGAACTAACCATTTGCATGACACTGTCTCAAGAAAACTGGTCTGCATGGTTTCTTCACATGGTTTTGAAGACTGAGCACAGGCCATTTGAAGCCTATTTTCTTCCCTTTCACGGTTTTCGAGTGAACATGCACAGTTTCTCCTAACCGTGCACAAAATATGCGCCCTTACAAATCATCCAAACATATTAAAAACCCTTCCAAACTCTAAAAACCACTTCACAACTCATCCCAAGAACATTAAATATATAAAAAGGCATAAAAAAGGCCTGTATACCTCAATCTAGGTGTGCTAAAAATTAGGCAAACTATGATTATCCATAAGATTATTTTTATGGGAAATGTTTTAAAAAAAAATAATGATATCATATTTACTTGGATAAATTAAAATGTGATGCGTGAATTGATGTGGTGCATATTTCCACATTTCATAGGTGAAGGGAATTTTAATTTTGGTAATAACTATACTTTTTATTAAAATGTAATTTTACTAACCAAGGTTCACTGGATCAATATGTATAATACTGTAGAGTAAAAGTGTATTATTTTATCATATTATAGTCAAATGTATTAATGTCATTATTATTTTTAAAAAAATAGTTCTTTTAGCATTGTTTAAACTCAATTTACCCCCTTTAATTATACAATTACAATTTATATGTAATAATAGTTAATAATTCATATGAAAATTATTAATTTCTAAAAAATATGTATATTTTATGATTATAATTGTCAATTAAAAATAATTTTATAAAATAAAAGTTTTAATGTTGTGGAAATATAATTTTTTGATTATTACAAATAATAATTTAAAAAAAATTTCTTAATAAATTAAATATATACTATTGAATTCATTTTATTATGTAAAATTAAATTATATAATTATTTTAAGGGTAAATTTAGATTTTATTTTAAGTTAAATTAATGTTAAAAGAATTTAATGTTTAGAAAATTCAATCTCCCTTGATAATAATTGATTCCCTAAAAAGGTCAAAATATTATTTTTTATATTAATGATTTTAATTTTTCATAAAAATGATTTATATATGTTTTCAAATTATTATTAATATTTTTATTTTATTAATTTTACTCATTAAAATCAGAATTTATTACACAAAATGATTTCTAAACTTTTTTGTAATATTTAAATAATAGTAATTTCATATAAATTATATGTCATGTGAGAAGTATAATTTCTGACGACAAAACCACCTCTGCATAGAACGATAAAAACATTCATACTAAGTTAGATTTGTTATTACATATTAAGAAATTTAATATGTTTCATCAATTTCAAATTCTAAAATTTTTCTTTTAATTAATTCAATGAAAATATTTTCTATAATGGGTGAATTTATGCAATTTATCATGATACAGTATTATCCTACTATAATATAGTCTCGGGGGTTACATTCTACCATCGTTGAATAATTTCATCATCAAAGATTGGGTATATATTTTCATCTAAATATATGTGGATGTTACTTTCTTTTTATCATCTTCAAGTTTTGAGTTTTACAATTATAATATATGATTTCCCATTACGACATTAACCAAATGAGATTCTTGTTTCCCAAATACATTTTATTTCCTATCACGAATCTAGATATGATCCAAATTATAGGATCCAAATTATAGGAAATCTCCTTCTTCAATATATTCCCTTATATTTTTGAACATCTATCTAATCCATAATATTTTTTATACCTAATAAAACATGTATGATGAATCAGAATTTAAAAAGGTTGGGATGTATATCCAATCATTATGATACAAGTTAAATTATTTCTAGTAAAACAAAAAAAATAAATGTACTGATAGGATATTATCCTTATTTTAGAAAATAATATAAATCATATACCTAGGAACCCACAAAAAATATATGATCTTAAACTAGAAATTGAAATTAATTCCTTAGATTATCATTAGAGAACTATTAACATCAAATTTTTTATTAATTTGATCCAATATTGTTCATACCCTTATAATTTTTTCATCCATGGGATCTGGTAAAAATCAAATTATTTTTCTAACAACCTCCCAATAGGTTGTAGTATTATTCAACTATCCATAAATTTCTTTTTTTGGATCCTTCAACATTCTCTAATGAAATAAATTAGTATATATAAATTCAATTGTAGGTATATACAGATCCAAAATATCCTGAATTTTATGATAATGTGATATAAATTTTTATTCCTGGGTATGTATTTTTATTTCATACTACCCCAGAGTTTGGGGATTATATGTACTAACTAAAAGATTCTCAGTTTTGAAATTCCTTTTATGACCCTTCAAATTTTTCTGTGAACTAGGGGTCATGGACGGATACAATCAATAGAGGTTCCCCATGATGATTTATAATTTCATTGATATAGATATATGAATGGTTATAAATGAATTGATCTAATATTATAATTATGAAATGAATTGTTATAATAATATAATCAATGATGACTCAAATATCATTTTTATTCCTTGAACAATTTAGATTTATAGTGAAAAATTCCATTTAATATTTTTCTCACATATATAATGTTATATGAATAGGTACATGATTTTCCAATGAAGATATAATTCATCCGTTACCAATAACAATAATATTAATTTTGAACCATAATGATAAAAATACAACATCATTAAATATTACTAGAAAAGTACCCCCAAATACCCATACATATTGGTTCTACCAGGTTGTATATGGATATTTTAACTATGTGCTCCATCTAAGAACTTTTCTTTTCTAACTAGGTATGGATGAAACTCAAAAAATAATTCCAAACATCACAAATCAATATTATTATATGAATGTTTTCAATTTCCCATGGGACGATTTTTTGTTATTCCTTTTCTGTTCTCATCATCCCACATGGGATACTCTATCCTTTCTTGTAAAAATGGATTAATAATGGTTTATTAATAGAATAATGAATCCCCTTTTCAATACCCATCATGGTCAGGAATCTATGGTCTATCATACTCAATTCATCGTATTTCTTTAATTTCCTCAAATTGTGGTAGTGTGTTGAGAAATCGTAGTCCCTAAGTGGTTGTAATTATATTCTTTGGCTTATGTTGACGACATTATAAAAAAAATTACAATTCCAAAATATAATTTCCTATATAGATCTCTCATTTTTAACAAGAAAGGAAACATATTTGATATTTTTTTAATAAATTACATTAACTAATAGGTAAATGTGTTGATATGGATATTTCTGTTCATGGATACCCAATTATCGTGATGCATAGGAAGTCACCCTATCATTTTTATTAAGGTCACAACTATGTCCCTTTTCTTTGAATCGACATAAATTACCAATCGATCAATAAATTATAGTAGAGTTAATAACTACATTTTAATTATACCTCTATATAGATATAACAAACGCAACACACTCCCAAGATCATTTGAATTTAAATAATTTTCTTCAAATATTTTTCCATATTTGAAAACAATGAAAAAACATGAAAAAACTGATGATGCTGAATTTATAATCCTAGAAATTATCACGTCATGGTTATGTTATTTAGTTTGATCCATTTATTAACATGAAATTCAATATTATCATAATTTATATAATTTTCATGAAATATAATCTATGTAATGTCATAATTTTTCACAATTTTTTTTAATAACTTGAGCAAAAATTTATGTTTTAGACATATTGATATATTTGGAGTTGATGAGTTATGTTATTAATAGATTAAAGATGATAATAGTTCTTTTTTAGTGGATAAACTAATTTCCCTTTTTATACATGGCCCATCAAAGGGACATCTCCTTAATTTTCATGATTAAATCAATGGCTATATAGTCTTAAATACTGTGGAATAATAATATATTATCATTCTATATTTATATCTATTTAATTAACTACACTAAATCGACTAGTTCCATTTAAAAAGGAATTATAGATATTGGCCTTTTATCATGGGTGAGTTTAGTGGAGAAGTAAATATTACACTATGTTGGATAAAAATTTAATTCTATTAGAAAAAATGGGGAATTTTGTGAACAACTAAGACATTCTCTATTCATAGGATATATTGTTGATGAATATTTCACACTTTATCATCCTTTCATCCATGAATTTCATTCAGTATATCTACCAAGGGATGGTCTAAAAATGGCTTATAAGGTGAAGTCTATCCCTTAAAAATATATACTATGGTGATGATAATTCCATTTCATCCACTACCCAATTTTTGGAAAACAATTTCCCATGGATTAATCCATTTTTCACCTATAAATATATTAGTTGTTCTTATGAAAGCTAGAGGTTGTTATCACATGATGTGATCAGACATATTTACACCATGTTTTGGGACCACAATCTAATATATACAATTGTGATTATTTTTTTAGTGGTTGAACTACCCTTATATGGATTTCAATTGAATATCTTCAAAAATTGATTGACTAACTAGTTCTGGGTAATACTTTTTATTGACCAAACCCAATATGGGAATGGAGACACAACTACCCAATTACAACCTTCATATATGGTGGAAACATGTGAAGAACGCATAACTTACTAAGGGATGCCTTTTCCTAGAAAACTGTACACACGCACACATCGATTTTAATGAAATAATGATTAGGTAATGAAGGAAATATGAAACACTACTATAAACTAATTAAAACATGCATGAACCATTATATAATACAAAATTACGATACTCTAAACATAAAATTTATGGGAAAAACACATCTTAGACTAAAAATTTGTCCCAAACTAATGAAAAACGTGAAAATTTTACATTTGAAAGAGAGACTAGCTCCTAAATCCCAGTTTTTGATCTTTGTACATTGTCCTAGCACGTTGTTTCCATAATCTCCTTTTTAGTCATAGCAGACTTGGCTATCATCTTTATAAGAAAAATCATGCGTTGACAAAGCCTATGAAGTGGTGAGTATAAGCACACCTAGTATGAACCCTCAATAGAAGAAGGGGAGAGCAGTATGATATAAAATATATGAAAAGTATATTTTTTAAACAACGAAAACTGAAAGAGTACCACTCAACCCAACAAGAGTAAATGTACGCTCATCTAAGCCCAAGGTGTAATCAGAGAGAGTAGATTAAATAACTATCGAGAATCTTACACCTATAGTTTGAGATTAGACTTATCCAACCATGAGAAAATTTTAATGGGAAAAATAGTCCATACCTCATGGGTCTCTGCATCTCATAAAAGCAGTGTAACCAAATACAATCAGTGGATAGAGAAGAAGGATATATTTATATCCCCAGTCAAATAATCCCCAATGAGAGAGTAATGGGATCTCTATCTCATAGCTCTTCCCATGATGAATAGTAACCAACAATTCCAAAAGAAAAACAATGGTTCATGAAAATGTATGAATTTACACCAAACACACAGGTACCAGTGACTCATTCATCATTCCATGAAACTATCTACTTTAGATAGAGTGGACTCCCCTATATTGTTTTGGTCGTATTACAAAAACATGTCTCGCTAGGGAAATTTTCTATATTCCTGTTGATTCCAATGTTATGTAAAACCATGTCCTAGAATTGTGCATCATACTCAAGGGTACAATTTTTCTAGGTAGATGACATATTATCTTGTACGATAGGTGGGGTTCAATTTGTTGTTTGATAACCCATACCATGTCCGACTGGAGGGTTCCACTCCAAATCATCGAGGACCAAATCTTTGATTAGTAGGAGTGTTCCACTTGGGATGTCGATGACCCATTCACACCCTGGATGTGGGGTTCCACTCTATGTAATCATGGAATCATGCCTCGCCTTTTAGTAAGGTTTATAATGGCAATTCGAGGACCACATCCCAAACCATTTAGAGGGTTCAACTCTGTGGGTTTTTTAGGACACATGCTCTACCCTGCAGGAGGATTCAACATGGAAAGTAACCTCCAGTGTTCTCGATTGATCATAATTATCATTGTGTGTCACCTAGAAAGAATCCAATACTTCAAAATTATACATCATTTATCGAAATCCACTTCTAATGGAACCATCAAATTCTATGTGAAATAAAAACTCAGGTAAGGTTACTTGGGGGGGCCAAAATACATGTTCCAATGAAGGATATATGAATATTTTGGATTTATATAGATGTGATCAAAGTGTACATGACATGTTAGGGAACCCAAAAGATGTGTTGTCTCACTCCACTGGTTGATCGGGTCCCTGGATGGATCATGGCTCCATCACATGTAGTTGCATTGGCTCTATAGGTGTATAGCATGGCATGTCCTGGCTAACTAGGACTGGAGCCGTGTCTTGATCATTTTTTCCATGACCAGAAAACATGGGAATATATCTTTCCCCTTGTAATTTCACATGCGTACCCATCTATTTGTACTAACACATGGGTCATCCATCATGGAAGGGGGTACATTTAGTGTATGTGGGGACTACTTGTCGTGCCATCCTCATTTTTCGCAAAACCCTCCCCAACTCTGTGAGAAGGGCTACACATAATTTTTTCCTCATAAAACATTGTCTGTAGTATAGATTTTCAAATAAATTTATGATACTACTTTAATCAAAAAATATGATTGATCTCATAATAATTTATACTAGAATATATCTGAAAACATTGAATCTGGAAGTAGATTGTGGATCACATAAGTCATTCACCAAGAAATAGCCTTCGATATTCCATGAATATTTCATTGTGTATTTTACATGCCCTCATGGTTTGTAGGGTCTATTTCATGATTATAAACCACCAACCTGAAAATCCTCATTCTGTAATATTTACATATCTATGCTTCACTCATCGAACTATTCTCATCTTATAAATCCAACATGAATCAATGGGTCTGATCGAGCGCAATACCTCATGGGAAATTCATATTGGGTCCATGGGGATCCAATCAGTGATGAATCTAATGAAAATTTGTTGATAATTTACCGGAACAATATTTAAACTTCTTTGACTAATATTTATAGTAAAACTATCATAAAAGATCATATAAGAGTTAATAAATATATTAAAAAATTGAAATTTGGTACATATGATCTTAAAAAGGCCACAAAAAGTGAATATGAATGGAATAATAACTATCGAATCAATAAATTTAAATATAATTCCATAAAACCACAGATAATGAGTGATAAATTGATTAATGATTGATCAATAATGATGAATGTGTCTTCCATCAGTTTGATAGGATAAGTCAAATTATTTGTGGTCTGATCCTATTTGATTCAGCGTTCCATCACTGTTTGAGGTGATATTACATATGAAGGAGTAAGAAAGATCTCAACAGTAACTCAAATTATGAAGACAAACATAGGGTAATTTTTTGAAAAAAACTCTAAATGTGTTACATGTTGTTCTGAAACAAACAAATTTATTAAATATATAATTAATCAGTTCACTAAACTCATCACCTGTGAGAGATGGGTTTAAAAATCTTTCACTGACTCATTTTATAAAGCACATTGGGTAAAATACATGTTATGAACTCAACAATGGTCTCAGATTAATGATATGACCAACTATTTATAAGTGGTCCTATTTTCATTAGATGTTTTATGCATAACAATAAAATATATTTAATCTTTTTGATAATATTAATTTTGGGAACATATGGCCTCAAAATACAACGTCTTCTTAGTACTGAGCATTGGAAATATATATAGACCAATATCAATGTATAGAATGAAAAAAATGGGGTCTCAACATCATAGCTTCCTTCAATATTTTTAGCATTAAAAAGAAAAAGAAAAAAATTTATTCTGGTACTGAGCCCACCCATAGATCTCCCACTACAAGGAACTCTCCTTCACGCATTAGTGCTTCCATATAACTCTAACCAAATGGATGGTTGGTCTATATAGTGTCCACATATTCTGATTTGTAATCTTTAGCTGGTGATCTACAATGGTGGTTCCATTATTGATGTTCAGATAACCGCAGTTGATGATGTGAGCAAGGTCGTGCATGTATCTCCATAGTTGTGACACATGAAATACTTCATTGAACCACTCTAGTTTTCTGTTACAGTGATGTGGTAGGAAACAATTCCAACTATTTTCATGATCTGAAATGTCCTGATGAACATCGGGGATAGCATGCCTCCAAAGATGAACCAAAAGAATCCTCATCGTGGAGAGACTCTCAAGAACATGTGGTCTTCACAATCAATCTATGAGGACGAAAAATGGTGATAGAATATATATTTCTATCTATTTTAGGCCATCAATATCATCTCACAGATGACCTGTACCTTCCCAATTGTTACCTGCACAAACATTAGGCCCATCTGAGATGACTCAACAATCTCTGAAAATCACAAGGGTGACCTATAGGGTCTCCCATATTGGGCCTCAAAAAGTTTCATCATGATGATAGAGCAGTGTATGTTTCTTTATGAAATCTATAAGAAGGGAAGTGATATTCACATCGTCTAATTAAGTATCACATGAATTCACAGAACATATCTTCCAAAACTAGGATAGTGTGCTCGATCATCTTATTAATATGAGGGTGAATGGTTATACTTATTCACATCTGGGTCATACATTCCTCCTATAGTAATAACCATAATAGTGATGTAAATAACTGAATATGAATTTAGACAATCATTAACGATACTTCATGATGGTAAATGATCTCATATATGTATAACTACCCCATACTATCTAAAGAACACTTCTCCCGGTTATCATTGAAGTTTTTCAAAATTTTAAGTCAGCAAACTATCACCCATATAGAATAATGGATATTTTTTGGGTGGAATAATTTTGTTAAAGTACATGAAAATTCCTTCGGAATTCTACACTAGGATTTCATGGCACTTTTATAAACCTACTGGAACATGGTACACTGCTTTCACCTACTGACTAGTATGGAACTGAGATAACATCTCAACTACAAATCATCTCATGTGAGATCAACACAATTTTCACCTAATATCTCTATATATCATTCCTATAAAGTGATTTATAGATAGAATAGAATTGTGGAACTCCATCATTACATCCTCCCACAACAAGACTAGAACAATTGTTCTCCCTAAAAATAGGATGAGATGATTCCATCCTTCAAAATACACTTTTGTTTTGTAACCAATGGATATCTGATCATGTAAGACCTCATAGTCGATAACTCCCTGCTGGGACTCTCACATGCTCATGGGTTATATTATTAAACACCATCGAGTGCAGAAATACTATTCTATTTGTCTTTACCAGGTTAAGCTATAGGGAGGAAAACCGTTAAGAACCCTCTTACACAAAGAGAGTTTGGGATATCTTACTAATGGAATCTTCTACATCATTTCAATTACATGGATTATATAATATTTTGAATGCATAGTTCTGTAGGAACTATATCAATTTTCATTGTCTCAGGTTTTTGTTTCTGTGTATGAGGTTGTAGTAGAGACTTCGGTGGTCTGTGTAAAAGATAATGCGCTCTTACAAAAGGTTGCACTTACACACCCAGAAAGTGAATATCACTGATGCTAGATCTTTTTCATGGGTGTCTTATCTTTAATCGCAACATCTAATTACCACTTACCATATGAAATAACTACTAGATATGTAATTAACACACAACATATACCTTCTCCTAAGGCATCAAAATACACTACAAACCACACCCCATCTTCCGGTAGTTTCAGCACTACAGAAATTAACTGCCCCAGCTCAACTCCTCAGTGTCCCTCTAGAGATACTCAGAAAAGGAAAATTATTTCCCTATCTCCTTCAAAGAGTTCAATGTTGCATTGATTCCTAATAATTCTTCTACAAACCTCTTATAGTACCCCTCTATACCAATAGAATTTATGTACTAGGTGAACATGCATGGGTGGATCCCAAGATGGATCTACAATGTTCATTTCTAGATACATGGATAAAAGATGCTGATAAATGGCATTCCCTATAAATTGATCTTTTTGTATCTATTCATGTTACATTGAGAGTTCCTCATAAAACTAGTGCTCTCAAATCCCTTCTAGAATGATCTTTAGCCACTCTACATGCTACTACTTTGTTTCATAGTAGACAATTATGTCATTGTTGAAGATAATGACAAACCATGTTCATCAAAGATAGAATAATAGATGGATAATTCCTCAATCCAAAGAGTATCAGTTTGAACTCCTAGTTTTTGTAGCTACATCAAAATACCAACATAGAAATGTCAACCACATAAACTCTCAATAGGGGTCGTCTCTATACCTTAGATCAATCTTCAAGAACCATACAATGACTCAAAATTGGTTAAAGAGGTCATAAATTCCTATAATGTTGTATGTATTATTTATCATGGCATGGTTCCGATGATGAAAATCAACACAATTTCATGAGCTCCAATCTATAATTTTTACGAACAAAATTAGAGCTTCCCATGGGGACACACTTGACCTGAGGTTACCTTTATCATAAAGGGCATCATACTAAAACCACATCTCACAGATCATAGTAGGTTCTATATGATATTATATGTTAGATATAATATTAGTCCCTAGATTCAAGATAATAAAAACTCCATATCCAACCACAGAGGTAGTCCAAGAACATCCTCAAAGAAGAAAGTTCTACAATCCTATAGAACCAAAGAAAATATGATTCAGGAAGTTCTATTGAACCATGGGATAAAATAAGTAACTAATGAGTAATGGAATATATCCTCATGTTTAAAAAAAATTATTTTTTCCAACCATTAGATATTTATCACCAGAAAAGTGGAATCTCATCCTGTCATCATGTAGTCATCTGAGTTGTCTATAATGATAATAGATATAGTATATGACCATGGATAGACCATACATACCTTAGAATATGCCATAGGATTCCATCATGATGTCAAAAAGGTCCCAAATGACTCTCTCCCAAGAGATAAATAACACTATTGGAAAATGAACGACACATAATATGAATTCCGTGTCGAATCCTCAAAACAATGATTATGTGTTAACACCAATACTAGGAGTTCATGATCAAGTACCATAAGTGTAATAATAATGGAAAGAATGGAATATTTGTTTAGTGACATTGTTGATAGAGTATAAAACAAATATATCATACTGTTTATCAGATCATGCACTGTATGATCATATACATCCACTGCATGCAGTTTTCCATTACTGCGGTTTCATGCTCTCAGAGCATGATGTTGGCCTTCTTGTGGTGGTGTTGGAAGGATCTCATCATAGAGTCAACCACCCATATATAACTATTCTCTTATAGCATATCTACATACATGAGGACCACATTGTTCTTGCCTTGGACATTCCTGGTCATGATGCTACCTCAATCATGGTAGTCCATCAAATATATGCATAGGTTTCTCTACATGTCTAGTTGAGAAGTGTCATTCCATGTGACATCACGTATTACTAGTGAATAACCACACCTCCCTGGGATTTCCTATACATCGACACAACCTGTTATCATGTTTCTATGTCTAATCTTGGAAGTATCTCTTACACCGAGATCATGGTTCCCAGCGTCAGCTTTTTGCTACAGGCAACTAAGATATATGGCGCCCACATCCAGATTTAGCTTTTTGGTCTTCCTGTGACCTTGTCATATCTATAAATATTTCTCACTTCAGAAACATGACATAGGTTGGGATGATTTATCGTAAAATTCTAGATCATATCACACTTTGGAGACACTTATAAAGATTATGTTCTTTGAGGTATCCATCTTGTATCATGTCATGGGAGGAACACATAGGGTTTGTAAACCTTTTTGTGAACTCTTCCACTTCCACCACTCTATTCATAAGTTCCATAAGCTCTTGGATCCCATATGAGTGCATGTATGAGAGGTAGTAATAATAAAAAATAATCATGTGGATGTTTTTTCATGATACTGTTGAATCATTGTGCATCTGTGTAATAAGGATCCACCAAAAACCCATCTGGAAAATATAAATGGATATTTCTAAATACATCAATTTTATCTTTTTATGTTTGAAAATTTGTGAATAAGTGGACCACTGACTATATCCAATCCTTTTCATCATGTGGATCTTTATCGCCATTGATGCTCAGTGGTCTTCGATTATGGATCTAGCGGTGCACGCTAAGTCTACATGCATCCTTAGTTTTCTCTATTGGGACTATTTTTTTCTAGATAGGGTTAGGAACTACTAAATTCCAAGTATATTAAATATGATTGTATGATAGTCCCTAAACTGACTCCTCTTCCCACATAGGGTTTTCTTCATGATCCTTAGTTTGTTTCTTAGTTTCTTGCTTTCACGGAGTCATCCTAAATGTTATCATGGTGTACCGAGGAAAAATGTACATAATATATATAAATTTATTAAAAAATTTATAAGACTGAATAAATAAAGTAAAATACTCAATGATATATTATTTTTTTACCATTTATCCTTGAAATAAATTCCTTGTAATGTCGAGTTGACAAGCTGGTAGTTATGGTCCTTGTGAATTTATATGTCGGCTGTTGCACCATCACTAGATTTTCAGTCATGAGATCTACCCTTGATAAAATTTATAACTTTTCCCCTTATCCCAAAAAAATATTATTAATATATTAGGTTTTAATGAAATCCCTTGTAATGAATTTCATATGATGGAAATATTTAATGAACCGATCCAAGCTGGGGATCTAGCCACAACTACCCCCAAGCCCATCTTTATTGGCCATGGGTGGCGAGAAGTTCCAAATGAATAACTATCATCAGAGAAATTTTCCCAAAAACATATAAAAATTATCTTAGGTATAAAAATGGAAAATTACATAGGGAAAGGTGAAAATAGTCATCACTTATATAATGTAAACTAAATAGTCATGGAACTCTATACTATAAAAAATCACGATAGTGTAAACTGAAATGTAATGGGGAAAATACAAAGAAAACGAAAAAATTGACCAAAAATAATAGAAAATTATTATTTACAACATGTGAAATAGAGATAAAGTCTTGAATTAAAATATATGTCCACCGTCGGAAGTGGAGGGACCTAGTATCCCTATGCTCTTCTATAGTCATAGTCGATCAATATGTTTCCTTCATAAGAAAAATTTTGTGTAAGAAAATATGATGAAGGGGTGAGTATATGTATACCCAGTAGGACACCCCAAAATATGAAGTTGGGGTAGTAAGATATACCGTAGAAGATAATGATATAAGATACACTAGTAACAATGAAAGAGTACAATTTAACCCAAAAATAGTGAAATTTATATCAACCATGAACAAGGGGCTAAACATAGGGAGTAGATGAACTGCACATTTATTCTTAAACACCTATATAAGGCGGGTAAACTCATACAACAATGATATATATAATAAAGAAAAAAATGGAATTTTATGTACCCTAAACATCCTCACCTCTCCTAGAAGGTGATCATCTAAACCGATAGAGTGGATACAAAAGATTGATATATATCTACGCTTAGTCAAAGAATCCAAAACAATTATGTAAGGCAAACTCCATATCACATATCATTACAATAATAGGAGTAACTAATAGTTCCAAAACTCTAATACCAATTCAAAACACCTCACACATATTCCCTAAATACACATGTATAAGGGACTCATTCACCAGTATCTTGTAAGTCCAAATATATGTTAATCCACCTCTCATCACTATGATGCACAATCAAGGGGCCATATATTTTTGGTAGTGTGTCCAAGCCTTGGTATGTTTCAAGGGTTCCACTATGGGGGTCAAAGACACATTTCAAGCCATGATGGAGGGTTCCAATCCATGTCATTAAAGACCTATACCATGCCCAGTATAAGGGCTCATCCTTGGAAGTCGATGACCCTTTCATAACCCTAGTTGAGGTTTTTACTCTATGTAACAGATGAAATATGTAATCTCATGAAGGTGGAATCCAATAGGTAATTTTGTGTCCCATTCATCGCCCAACAGTTTCAATCTAAAGGTCACCAAGGACCCATGCCCAGCACTGCAAGAGGGTTCCACTAGTAATTTAACTTAGGGTTATCATTCTCGATAATATCCACCATCGAGAATTGCCTAAAAAGTGGCCAATCCAATACAATTCTACATAATATATCAAAATCCCAAATAATGAATTTTTTTTAAACATAAATGAAATCGGGATATAATACTTGCGGACCAAAATATGAGTTCAAACAAAGAAGATACATACGATTGATTTTTGAATAGAAGAGATCAAGGGGTACATGACTTGTGAGGGGACCCCACAGTGTGTGGTCCCACTATACTACCTTGGTGTGTCCCTAGTAGAGACATGAATTTATCCCATGTCGTAGTACATGCTATGGAGGTGGAGTATATGGTGTGCTAAGGATATCTAGTATCAGGGTCATGTTCTTCTCATTCAATCTATGTATTAGAGTACATGTGTGTGTACCTAACCCTATTTATATTCACATGTATTCCCATATATGTTACTATCACACGATATATCAAACCAAGAAGGGGTACAAAACATTCAGTGGGGACTGCATGTTTTTTAATCCACAATTTTTTCTATTCTCTATCCATTATCTTGAGATGGGCTACAAAAAATGTGTTTTCAATGGAGCATGATTTGTAGTATGAATTTTAATATAAATACCTAATCTGGATTTTCTTCTAGAATATGTTTGATCAAAAAATAATTCTTATTTGAATATATCCAAAATCATTGGTTCTGGATATAAATTTTTTATCTTTTCCATCACTCACACCAAAAATTCCCTTTAATCAACAGTGAGGGTCTTATTGTCCATTTGGAATGCCTCTATGGATTCCAATAATAATTGACATAAAATATCTCTTAAATTTTATCTATTGTGATAAAAATAATAATTCATTCATTCATTCATTCATTAAACTCACCTAAAATGAGCGAGGGGTCCACACATATCACGTAGACTCATTACCCGTTGCACAAATTGTAAAAAGCACATTCTAGACTCAACTAAGGTATCAAATTTCTGAACCTACCAATTGTTTATTATTTGTCCTATTTTAATTATGTATCTGTTGAACTGTAATATAAAATATATTTTAATGTTTTTTTAAATTTATGTTTGTTCAGAATGGGCCTCAAAATCACACATTGAATTAGCATCAACCTTAATATATATATATAAATATTTAAAATTATTACAAAGAAATATCTTGTATCCAAATAAATATTTAATTAATATATGTGTTGATATGATTTCCTTTCATCTAGTCATTCACCAAACTTCTATAACAAAATGTAAAAAATTAACTGATAAAATTTACATTAAAAAAATCATATTAAACCTCAAGTGGTTTCCCAAGACATATAGGGGGATTTTTAATGTACATCTCTTATCTAACATGGTTCATCTGAATCTCAAAACATGGTCGATAATAAATTCCAGTTGATACTAAGTGCGTCACTCTACACTTTAAAAACCATTTGTCGATAGATATAGTACAATATTTATAAAATATAAAAGTGTTCCAAAAAAATTTGGTACGTTTTTTAGTCTTGTATATCATGATACAAACATAAATTACACATTAAAAACAAAAAAAATAGAACATTAATAAATATTTATAATATTATAATCCCATCTATTAATCCCTAAAAAATGACCAAAATTTCGCATCTCTCTTTTAAGTGGAAAAAGAAAATATACCGGTGATCCTAGATTTTCTACAAGGAGTTGAATAAATTATAAGATAACATAAACTTACAATGAAATAATATATACAGAATGAATAAATAAACAACAAGAAGTTATCATCCCCTGAAACAATGTACATACATTTTAATTAAAACAAATGAATACATGTATCACAACTATTAATGATATTATAATTATTGAATGAATAATTCCATGTATCAAAAATTTATTACCAATGGCATATGAAATGGAATTTTATTTTTTTGATACCATAATCATGTCATCTGATTATAAATTACTTTTACGAAGACACTGTACTATTATGTGGAGATGAATAAAAATTCCCACATAGGTTTTTTCATGAGATGTGCTGATGAATAGATGTGATATATAAGTCCATTCCCCACCCACAACATATTTTTTCCAATTAAATAACAATATGTTTACTCAAGAACTATCTTATAATTACTTGAGGAAACTATTTCAGTATAAAATTTATAAATATGTATATTTTAAAATATGATATTTATTTAATTCCCCAATAAATAGAATGATGTGCTTATTTTAGAGTACACCACTTAATAATCAGGGATGAAATATTGTATCATAAATGATAATTGATGTAACTAGATAAATGAATATTAGGGGAAAATGAAAAATAAAATTTGGTTGAATATCCATGTATGATATTAATAAATTCATATTGATTAAATTTAAAGGTGACAATTTGAAATTGTAGGAAAAATCCATCATCTTGGTTCACTAAGAGCATATGAACATTCCAAATCATATCACCCAAGAATACCTAGCATGGGGTGAAATATTAAGACCACAAATCATTAAGTTGGGTGATGATAGAGTTAGTTATTATCCAACCCTTTCTGGGATGATTTTACCAATATTAATCCATTTGATATCTTCATTAACTATAGAATTTCAATTAAGGAATGTATTTTCTATGAAATTATAGAAATTGTTTCTTTCCCAAATAATGTGATATTTTTTCATCCATAAAAGAGGTAAATAATGTATCAAAAATTGAGAAATGTATAACAATCATTACCTTTATGTCCATTAAATTTAATAATTTACACTGAAAAGTGTCTTCAATTTCAATGCATCGACCACAAAAAATATAATATATTTTGATTATAATATACGTACCAGAATATAAAAATTGATACATAGAAAGCTCACATATGGATTGGTTAAAAATTAAATAATATATCTTAAAATATGGAACATGAAAATTAGATGAAATTAATATGAATAAATTAATTTCATTATATAATATCTCACAAAATAATTATATACACCGCATAATAGAAATTAGATTCCGAGTACAACACAACTCTTTATGAGAGGAATTTAATATATTAACCCCTTACCACTCATCCTTACATCCACAAAATACATAATCTTGTTTATAAAAAATATATATACCATAATAACATAATTCATAACATTAATCAAACCCATTTTAATTAACACTATTTATATATATTTATTCATTACAAGAGTTATTCTGATTTTCCATGGCACTATTGATTGTTTTTTAAATCTATATTGTAACGATAATAGTAGTTATCGTATTCATTATCCATATATAATCATTAGATACATGTTCATCTTTTTTACTATAAGTGATGATTTATAACAATTTATGATGCTTCAAATTCAATTCATTGGTTTTTTATAAATATATCTTGACAATGGAGTCTAAAAAGAGCATGTTTTGGTAAGTATTGATCAATTAATAGTGTTACATTAATTGATGAAGGGGATATTTATATAATATATAATATAATTATTTAAATATATATATATATATATAATCATAATAGTAAATAAATTTTAATAATATTTCAATTATATAATTACATAATACTATTCATATAGTTTTTAATCCAATTGAAATACACAAATACATGGTTTTCATGAATGATTATAATGTGCTTTTGTTGTAATATACATATATTGTAATCATAATGATCACATTGTGTGTTTATTATTTCCATATATCATAATTAATAGTACACAAAAATAGAATTGATGAATATGAAAATATTAATCATATGGATAATAGATTATCCTCGTTGTATTCTTATTTTATATGATTAAAATAATGATGATTGTTTATGGAAAAATCAAAAACATTTTCAAAAATGTGTCATACTAGAAAAAAAATTGTATCAAAAAGTAATACATTTTTTAATACCATTATATATCTATACGTATACCGCTCTTATGTAAAAGGAATAATGTTTAATCGTGGAGGATCTATTATGAAAAATATAGGGACAATAGAACCATTTTTCTTAATGAATAGTATATATGAATTAATATAGATAATATCTTCAATATAGTAAGTGGAAATATATAAATGGTATTATTATAATTATATTATTGCAGATATAATAAATTTTAAATAATATAATTAATAATTATTATAAATTTTTTACAAATATAATGTGATGGGAATGATTTTTCTTTTAATGTATCCTAGAAAATGAAGAGACAAGGAAAAAATGAATGATTAGTTGATTATATAAATGAGAGATATTTATAAAGAGGAAAATTTGGTAGAGTGTTACAGTGAAATTTAAATCATAGGAGTGTCTTTATATAGTGAAGATTTTCCCCTTTTATATTGTTGGGGAAGGATAGTTTTGGGAACATCTATAAATTTTAAAATAATTCAATGGAACTATTCAATGATCAATGGATCAAAAATAAAAAAATTCTAATTATAGAAACACGTATTGGGTTGGGAAAATATAATAAACTCAATTATTTACTTATTTTGTTAAAGCTTCATAAACCATATAAAATGTTAAAATAAATTAACCCCTTTTATAATATCATTTGATATTATTTTATATTCATAGTAAATTGTATTATTTTCATTGTTTATGATTCTATATTTTATCCCAATTGATAAGTATATTTTATAATATTTATATATTTTTATCAAAAAATATCTCATAAGCGGTAAAATGTAATTTTAAAAATAAATACAATAAATTTCATTGAAACGATTTTTAGAGATATTAAATTTATAATATGTAATATAATTCATAATATAAATAAATGTCGTACATATTTTAATTACATAAATCAAATTTTATTAAATATATTAGTTTTATGAAAAATTCATGGTAATCCGAAATAGAATATCCCTTGATAATACTTGAACCAATAACAATACCCAAAGTTGTTTTTATATTAGAGTAAAATTTAAATTAGTTTTCAAAAAAAAGTATTATAAGATCAATGAGTATTTCAAAATGTACAATATTATTCCATATTTTTATTTTTTATAACTTAAAAGGATTATAACCATCTAGTTAGTTCTTATATAATACTAAATTTGTTAAACATAATATTTTATTGAAAAATACATTTTTTTACAAAAATCCTACCGTTTATAAAAAATCTATCAATAATTATTACAAAGTTAATTTATATATGAAGAATAAGAGATGGAAATATTTTAGCGAAATTATAATTCAAGAATTAATCATTTAATAAAAGTCTTAGATAAGAGATAATTAAAGGGATAATTTTTTTCAATAATTCATGATACATTATTGGCCTCATAGATTTGTATCTCATGCATAACAATTGTCTTAATATGTTCGGAATGATTTTAAAAAAACTTTTTACCAAAAAATTGAAACTAATATTTTATTAATTGTCCATGAAAAAATGAATTTCCCCATGATCTATATTTATTTATTATTTGAAACATCCATTTCATGTTTGAATAAATCATTTTAAAAAAAAATTTAATATATTAAAAATTACTATATATTAATTAAGTGAAAAAATGTATTTTGTCACATGAAATTTTATAGTTATATATTGAATGTACATTCATATGTAAAAATATCCTTTTATTATTTATCATAATAATTTGGATATGATCCAATGTTAACATATTTTTCTTTTACTAATTGATTTCGGTTATGGGGATAAAAGTTTTGTGAAACCCATTTCTATTTCCTCATTTATGCAATGATTAAAGTTTGAATGTTTTGTCATATTGGTGACCTCATATATAAGGATTATAATTATTTGATCTTTTATCCTAATATATATTATGGTGATTGCTGGATCTATTACAGAACTATTTTAAATTGGGTAATTAGGATAACATTGATAAACTACAATGAGATGTCAATTTAAAAAAAAACACATCATAAATTAAGATGTTTAACAAGTGGTAGATAATCCTATGAGGATGTTGGAAATGATAATGTAATAATTTTCATTATTGTACAAAGTCAATAATAATTGTCTTGAAGGTTACCTTTAATATAGAATTGGTTTTATTAAATTACTTATTCTAAAAACATATATATTATAAAAATTATACATTATTATAGATCATGTTTGATTATTGATGATTCCACATTATTATGAGTTATGTTTGTTATTGTGATAATAACATATCCATTTAATTTTGATTATTTATTTTTGATTTATTAGGTGGGATTATGTTTTGTTATGATCATGTTATCATACCCCTATATTATTATATGCACACATATGATCATTTAATAATTGTAAAAAACATAAATCATTTATGTACTAGTAGTTTATATATTGAGGATTCAAATGCAACTAAAAAAATTAGTTTTCATTGTACATAATAATGATATGTAATGAATAATCACATAATAATTCACAATATTTATGTATTTAATTTTTGGGATATTATAGTTGGTATTAGATAATGGATGAGTTATATTTTTAATCATTGGGGATAAAACTTTTGTGGGATACCTTATTAAAACTAATTTTGTGGATAAAATCATAATTTATTGTAATAAAAAGGTTATAAATTTCTATGAATAAATAAAAACCACATTATAAATGGAATTAAATATGGGTATGTCATAAATTCCGTAAGGAGTAACAACTATTCAAGGGAAAATGGGTAATTACTAGATCATTACCAAAGCATGATGACTGGCACTATGACTGAGTACATTGAAATTCACTCCCTAGGGATATGATTTTGTTATTTCTTTATTTATACATAATCTAAAATTATTTTAATAGAATATTAACATGGAAACCAATGTTACATTAAAGGGTACAAATATTAAAAAGGCAGGTGTCACAATTTAGACATCCATGAAATGATTTTCATGATGACATGATTTCAAACTTTGGTTATTATTCCTCAAAATATGTTTAAGGGTTTTGGTCGATGGATAGAGCCCTAAATAAATATGTTAACCATTATTTTCAAATACAAATATATGGTATTACTCATAATCAATTGAAATTAAAGTGTGGCATACATTATAATCATTTATATATTATTATTCAAATTTTTCAATACATGTAAATTATTGATATTATATGTTTGAAAATATGGGAATAACATGACATTGAGTACTTTGTATTCAAAAACTACCTCTTTATTAGTGTGTCTACTAACCCAAAAATTTCAATGAAATATATTAGTTCCATAAAAAATCTAGATTTTATTTTCCAATTCTAGGAACATATAAATTTTTTTTATTTAACCATCTTCTGGATAGTGAGTCATTCAGTGGATGACTCTTATCATGAATATAAAGTCATTGTAAAATATTAACTCTTCTAATTTGGATGATTTTAGATGTTTAGTTATCACTAATATCCATACCCATATTATCTATTATAATTGAGAAGTAATTAATTGAGCTAATTAATAAGGATGATGAATCCAGTAGTACATTTGAGAAAAATTTTATTAGGCCAATTTGGTATACTTTGGGAATTATCATATAACCAAAACCTAAGATTGATTAATTCTTTAGTTTCATAAATAAATTATCATAAGAGAGATCTAAAAAAGTTATTTTAGTTGTTATGAAGAAACTATTCAATATACTATCATGGTGGAAATATAAAGTGATGTAACCCATTAATATCATTATTTGGATTTCAAATTTAAGATATATTCAAATGAGATTAATAATGAAAAAAATATGGGGGTAATAACATTACAACTTATTTATTCTATAAATATGTAATATATAATAGATGATATTTTTCTTAGGGGATCTAAAAAAATTAATTGTGAAAACAAGTCCATCATTGAAAGGAGTACTGAAGTGATGTGATGATTTAGTTCAATGAATGTCACGATGAAAAGGGTCAATCAAATTTCACCTCCAAATCTCCAATTTTCCAATCCAATAAGAATGGTAATTATATTAACCAATGATAAAATCTATGGGTTAATGATTATGATATATTTAAATAATCATCTATATAATATAGTAAAAGGGAAATGGAATACTATCACTATTATATTATGTGGTATATTAATGATGTTCAAAAAGAGAAACATAACATCCAATCTAGAATTGGAAGTTTCAAATGAAGTTATTGTTTAACCACCTCTATTGTTTCTAAAAAATTTACTAAGGCTATCATATTACCATATCACTAATTAAAAGTGGAACGATTTGTCAAAATTAAGAACATCAAAATGATCACATATTTTTGTAATGAGTTTTCTCTAATTCAACATTTTTGGAATTTTATCCCTATAAAAATTATATTCTCAATATAATTGAATTATATTTTATTTCAGTTATGGATTTTCATTCTTTGTATAATTTATATATCAATTGATTATGATGCTAAGTAACATTATATATTCCAAACAAACCTATTATTATCTATCACAGTAAGGATAAATATAAATATAAAATAAAAATTGCATCTGGTTAATAGGTCTTAATTCATTATCAATTGGAATTTTTATCTTAGATGGTATGGGAGAAAATAAACATTGATGATATGCTTATTTATTTGTAATTTATTGATGATTTTGTTGAATAATTAGTTTATATTTCAACCATTCATGAATTCTATTTATTAGTATAACTCATATTCAATGATAGACCTTTTTAATGACTCTATATTGAATGAAAATGATTGAAATGATATTATTGAAGAAGAAACCATTGGAGAATCATAATAATGGATTCATTAAGTGATGTGTATCTTCATGGGGAGAATTATTTCATTATTTTTTATTGCTAAATTATTGTTCAATGAAAAATTTTATTGATCATTATGATATTTACAAGATAGTTTTCAAAGGATAAGTATCGTATTTCTCAGTTTGATTATTTTTTTTATCATTTATGAGATACTAAATTTTTTTCCAAGATTGTTTAATGATCTTGATATTATAAATTGATGGTTTAATGGTAAAATATAATCCATAAAGAATTAAAATCATAGAATAAACACTATAAAATAATAGTTCCTTAAATTTTGATATCGAATTCCCACTGTATTTATTTATATAATGGATTGAGTCATTAGATATTACTATATCAAGTTATTCATCATCATTGTAGATAAAATTTTTATATATTATATGATATGTTTTGAGTATGAAGAAAAAATTTCTTTGGTACTACATACCTTATGGAACGTCAATATATTGGAAAAATTTATAAAGTGTTCATTATTTATTAGAAATGTTTAATTTTATGTGAATATAATATAAAAAGAGTATATATTAGTGGATCTATCAAAGATAGAAGTCACTGAAAACATTATCTGGCATAACAATGTGAATATGATCTATATTACAATTGGAATATAAGGATAATATGATTACATTTTGAATTATTTATCTTAAATATATAATATTATATCCATGTTTACTCTTAATGGAGTCAAGTTCTATTGGAAATTTGAATACGAAAAAATTTAATGAAACCAAATATAAAATTTTCATGTAAACTTGTGCACACAAAACCCCACAGTGTAGTTGGGTTTATATTTAATGTGATGAAAAAGAGAATTTTGTTGGGATTTATTCTTTTTTGAAATTATATGGTGATATATTATTTTTCACAAAAATTGAAGTTTCATGAAAAACATTTCAGGGCATAGGATTTGAAGTTTGTTGCAGCAATATAATCATTAATGATATAGACGAATTATCTTTAAGAATAAAGGTATAACATATATAATCATATTAATATAGTGAGTTGAATATGTTCTATAGAATACAGATTTTTTTGATTAACTATTATTTCTATCTAACACATTACAACCAATGGAGGGAGAAGATGGTGGATAATGCTTTGATTGAAAAATATTATCAATGATAATACAAGGTGATGATCCTAAAAGATCAAATATTAATGTATTTGAAATTATAGACAATGAAATATTGATTGAAGTAGATAAATTTCACCATTATCAAATGAGAGTATAACGATCTTTCCATGTGATTATTACGGTGGAAAAATAGGTTCATACAGAGCTATAAAGGGGGGGGGGTGATCAATGCTATATATTTCCAAAATAATTATGATCAGATGATATGGTTTAGAATATGATTATTCTTGTTATAAATAAAATATTTTAGGAAATTGATGTATTAATATGGTAATAGATAATCATTCATTATTAAATATGGATGTTTAAATATGTGATGTGATGTGAAAATGTATTTCTAGTGCCATAAAAATGAGAGAGATATTGAAATGTATATATCTTCAGGCATGGTATATTGAAAATGTATGTCAAATAGATAGAATTTTATTGTTATGTTACGAAAACATCTAATACAAGAATTGATTTTAGAAAATATCACAATTAGTTTCATCATTGGACTCCTCAAAACATCCAAATACCACAATGTTATTTGATTCTTCATCAATTTTCTTATGATTATAGTTCAATTCATTAAAATATAGGGAAATTTTCCCTTGATTAGACTTCCATGATTAAAATTTTGCAATTGGTATGCTTTCATTGGGAAAAATTCTATCATATATGAAAGGGATCTAGGGATTACCTCAATTTTATAGAGAACACGTTAGAAATTCCAAGATATAGATTCATGTGTCTATATTTATTATCAACCAAAAAATATAAATATTATAAAATCATTCAAACTATGGATGATATATTAATATGTTAATCTCTACATTTCAATGGTTTTTAGGATCAAAACCTTCATCTATTTTATTTTTATTACAATTATATATTTTTATGGATATTCATAAGGATCGATATAATGTCCTATATGGAAGGAATTATATAACATCTCCATGGTGTGATAATGTTTTAGATAGAAATATATTGTGACCAATGGAAACTGAGGAACTAAAATATGATGCTAGATCCAACTAGAAAATTCAGAAGGAATCTCTACGTTGATATAAGTGTTTTACAGAAAATCGTTTGTGAGATATGAAATATGATAACAAATGGGAAAATCAATAATTAAATAATGAATTATCTATTTGAGATTAAATGATCAATTTACATTATATCATGTCATTAGGAAATTCAACCTCATCTTTTGTGATCGTATAATATTTGTATTTCTACAATTTCTTTTACTGAGTCAAATTTCTATAATGAATGGTTTATTCATTCAAATTATTAAACATATCTATATAGTTAAATCATAGAACATGGAAATATTTATTAAGTATATTATAATCAATAACATGATGTATTATCTCATTGTTAGTGAGGAAAACACACATTCTGAAAGAAAACGCTCCATGATGTTTTTTTAGCATCTATTATCAATCAGAAATAATACAACACAAATCATAACATTTTAAATATGTGTTTTTAAAGATTTTTCATACACCATATTAATTTTTTCCTTCTTTAGATGTCATAAAATTTATAGATTTCCCTCTATATCTTCATAACACATGACATTATAACGTTATATAATATCAATGTATTGGAGACAAGTGGAATTCAAATAAATTTCATTACCACACAAATTAAATTAAAACTATTATAATTTGGATTTCATTTGAAGTCCAACTCATTACATTTAAACCTTATAATTTTAGATTCATATATAGAAACACTTTCCTCCATCATATTTCTGAGAATTGAAAATTAAATCTCAAAGTAAAATCATTTTTTTGGGAATGTTTCTTTAATGAAATGTACCATTAAATCCTTAGACTCAATTATTTTTTATTATTAAACATCATTAGAGTATTTAATCAATGTACTACATTGATCAACATCCCATGTGTAATGATAAGAGTCCCTCAAATCCATATTTTGTTCATTAAATCAATATGGAAAAATAAATTCTATAGCGAAACTATGCATTTATCTTATAAAAATTATCTTGGTGTTCAATTGATTAATTTTAATTTTTTTTCAATGAATTTTTTTTAATTTCCATAAAAGATTAATTAATAGTATTTTTATCTATAAATTCAAGGTAATTGGTTAAAACATA
Source organism: Viscum album (assembly GCA_963277665.1). Classification (NCBI taxonomy): domain Eukaryota; kingdom Viridiplantae; phylum Streptophyta; class Magnoliopsida; order Santalales; family Viscaceae; genus Viscum; species Viscum album. The sequence continues at coordinate 1,385,020,233 of OY728126.1, read as the reverse complement.
ATTAATCTACCACAATATCAAAATAAATTCATCTAATAAAGAACCGTCTTTATCTGTAGCTTCATTTTCATTCCAAGTATCGTAGTTTCCTATATTATTATATGAATTTTTATGATATTCATTTAATGGACTAGAATCCCTTTCAAAAATGGAATTGAATAGATAATATCATAATATCATTAATCCTTATTTATAATTTTTAAATTGGTGAAAACCCATTTATAACAAGAAATTTTATTCACTTACAATTATAGAATCATAAGCATTATATCATTGGGAATATCAATAAATCTAATATAATTTTTCAATTATTTCCAAATATTTTTTGAAATAGTGATTGAATCATTTAATTAGTATTTCAAGAGAGTTTCTACCACGGTGTGTTGTCTATGTCCAACTCATCTTCCACCAATGAGGATCTTCATAATACTCGATCTACATTATTTTGAGTTTTCAAAACTTTTTGCATCATTTAAACAACCACATCCACATAAAAATACCTTTAAATGGATGAATATTCTACAAAATCTATATAATATATACCTTACCAAAACATTTTGAAAGTATCCTAAATATATAAATATACTCAAAATCTAAAATTGAATTATGTTTTGAAATATATTCATTCAATGTCTAATTCCTATAATTTAAAATAAATGTCATTTTGTTCCAACTATCAATCCACAACTCAAGTAAGATGTAGATGGTGGTTACTTTTGTATATTTCCACATAATTCATTGAATCTCATTATAAAGGAGTTAATTGTAAAGTAATCGTGGGATGCTGGATATATAAATATTAGTATCACATTAAATATGAGAACATGAATTAAAAAATTAAACATATCAAGTGAACTATATTATTTCATCTATTGAAATACTGAATACAAACAATTATCCCTTAGTGTAATCTTGATGAATGTAAAACATAATAAATGTATATTTTAGATGCTTGGAATGGGAAGTAGTAGAAAACAATCGGTCTTAAAATAATAATGAATAAATAATACATAGAAGATAAATAATGAAAACATTGCATATAACTAACATCATAAAATGGGTACAATATCCATGTATAAAATATTAACAATAATGGACACATGAAAAATATGTCTCATTTTACTATGACTAAATACATAATATTTGACCAGATAATATAATTGTCAAGGAATTGTACATAGACATCGAATGTAAATAGGAAATGTGTTTGAAAAATTCCAAAACTTGTTTTCCTCATAGGAACTATCGATGCATCAAAGGGTGAATAAAATCCATGAGCATGTACCCATGTGGTAAAGTACCTTTATTGGCATCCAAAAGACCGAGGATCGAATCCAGGTAGGGATGAATTTTTGGGGTAATGTACAACCACTGTGGTAGTACTATATCAGTGATGGAGCTGTAGAAGCAGTGGAACTATAGTGGAATAGGCATTGTAGCTGGAACTGTAGTGGGGGAGGAAATGTAGCACAAATTGTAGCAGCCCGAGTATTGTAGTAGTACCATTCACTGAAAGGGCCTTTAGGATGAAAATGGGCTTTCAGGGCTTGTATTCCAACCACATGGTCTTCGGACATCGGCCTATGTAATGGTTCATCCTCAACCTAGTTTTAAAGATATTTTTTTTTAAAAAATAAATGGGGCTTCAACACTAACCTTTAAAAAAGTATGGGGGGATAAATATTTAATTCAAAGTCAACATAAAAATTCATATTAAGATACATGCCCATAAAATTTAAATATTTCCTAAATAAAATTTAAAAAAATATAATAATACAATTATTGTGAAATATTATATTCTATGGATAAAATATATACCCATTAAATCATTATATAAAACAGTTTAGGGTAACATAGATGAAACACATTAAAAATATCACTGGGATATTTCTTGATGGAAGAACCCTTTTCATTCTAAAACCAATTATTTTAAAATCTATAAATTTATCTAATATTAGAGAGTTTTATTATTTTAAAAGACTTATAGAAACATGTAAAGGAATGTTCAATTAATATATTTTTAATGGTGGGGGTAATATATTCTTGCACAATTTTTTTAAAAAAATATATATCATTCAATCATTCGTTAAAATTTGTGTCATTGAGAAAAAGAAAAGAAGATTCCTTCTAAACCATTTTATATAAAGTAAAAAATTTCTAATAATTTTATTTAATCAATGGAAAATGTAAAATTAATATTTAAATAATTTCACATCATAAATGTTCATGGAATAAATTAATCCTAAATGATTTTGAAACAATGTCTATTTTTCTAAAAAAAACATTCATTTTTCCTTTCTAACTGAAAACAATGATTAAAAGGAAAATAAAAAATAAAAAATTAAAATTTATATAAGAAAAAAATAATCATTTAAAATAAGTAATATATAATTCTTTTAATATAAACTTAAACCTAAACAATCTCGATTATGGGTTAGATAATGAAATAAACCAATTCATCTTGATTTCACGTAGAATAACTTTACTTAACCACATGTATAGTAATTTTTTATTTATTATATATGCATAACATAACCATATAATATAAATAATACAATATGTAATCATATTTAATCATATTAACTACCATAAATAAAATTTCACTCATTATTATCATTGTTTCAGGTGTTAATTGTTCCATTTTTCATCTATGATTTTGATTGGTAGTTTTGTTATTATCATATTTATCAAAATTAAATAATATATATAATATAATTACATAAATATTTATATATTTGTTTAATATATTCATTTTATAAATATTTATAAAAATATAGTAATTTCGATCATTGAATATGAATGTCATTGATTTGTAGAGGATGTCAATTACACATATGAAAAGGATACATTATCAGTTCTAATGTGTATATGGGTATGTAATTGGATAAAATATTAAATTTTATTCATTATAATTATTTCAAATATATATATATATATATATTCATTATATGCTCAATTTTTTTTTGTAATTCAAGGCATTTATATAAATAAGTTACATATATCTGTTATGTGTTAGTCCATGGTACTCACAAGTGATGGTTTTGTATAATATTTGAAAGATAATAAGATTGATTAAAGGTATTCCATGAACAGAATAACAACTCATAATTGGGTATTTATATTAATTTTTTTAAAATTATCATTACCAAATTTAATGTTTTAAAAATGAATAAAAGTCAAAGCATTCAGTTATGATGATTAACTATTATTTAAAAAAGATCATGTAGACCACTTCTTGTATGCTATAGGGCTTGTATTATAAGAACACAAACTAATCTAAGACATTGATATGGTTAGATAGAGGATATTTCAGTAGTTCCTTTTTCGACGTAAATGGAGGATGTGGTGTGATTAGGTTAGGAGTAGAGGATCCCTTTTATATGTAAGGGAGATGACACATATGGAATTTTTCCAAATATTAGTATGTTATTAAAAAACTTTTAAGGTAAAATTATTAAAATTATAGAAATAAAATATGTTTTAGATAGTAATTAAATGATATAATATTATTTAATTTTGACATGTTTCTATGTAATTTTAACCCTTTTCTTTTTTATATTACACCCCTTAGAAATACATTTTAACCATAACTATCGTAACAAAATTTTAAATTATTTTACTTTTTGTTATTTCCTAAAATGATAGTTACCAAATTAAAAAATTTGAAAATTTTGATTAAAAATATGTTAAATAATTCAAAAAATTATAATTCTATATTTTTATGAATATATATTAGAAATAACCCTATAAAAGGTGATGAAGAACAAATTTTGATCGAATTGAATTTTTCATGTATAACATCAAAATTCATTAAATTTACTCCTATTACACATAATTATATAAATGTATATACATATACATATATATATAATATAAATTTCATTTAATAAATTTATATGTATATATAAATTCATAAATCAAAATGGTAAAGCATTATGTATTTTAACAAAATATTTCATGAAATATTCATTATTGCATACAAATGATCCTTATTTATTTCTATAGTAGTAATAAGTAAAAAATGGTTAAATATAAATATTAAATTATATTATTATAAATAAATTTTTTATTATTTATATTTTATCTTTTCATCTTTTGAAAATATCTTATTATTAGTAAATTTTTTAAAAATTTAGTACATGAATTAGTTGAATTTTTTTGGTCAAAATTTATATTCCTAAAATGAAATAGAATTATTATACAACAATATCATAAAAATAAAAATATATTGTAAATTCATGTCATAAATATGTTGAATTACTATAATAAACTGCATTTATATATTACCCCATGTTTCATCTATTCTACAATAGTATCCACATTGCAGTTTCTAAATATGGATTTAATTTCTCTAAAACCAAAAATTATATACATATGATACATTTATGTTGGTTTTATGTATATATAATATACATAATTATAAATAGTTATTAATAAATTATTATAATATAGAATCAAAAAATCAACTTCAAAATATAATATGAAATATAATAAAATTTTGAATATTTTTATTTAAGATATAAATTAAAAGGAATTGGGAATAATAACACAATTAAAAAATAAATGGACATAAAAGACCCTTAAATGAAATGTAACTTATTTAATATTTGAAAACAACATTAGTACCACGGAAAATCTATGGATTGGGTCCTAAGTGGAAAAACACTTGAGCTTCAGGATCAATGCATTTAGTGTGATGGGTATTGGGAGAATGGGAGATAATTTTTTACAAATGAGAGAGGATTTTTAATTAATTTCTAAACATATTACTTGTAAAATATGATTATGAAAAATTGAAACATATTCGAGTACCCATGGGATATTTTCATATATCATTCATTTTATGTCCTGAATTTGGATTTATTAGGGATTAATCATTTATATCTGATTTTATATCATTGTCCTTGGAAATATAATTTTCCAAAAAAAAGTGTTTAAAAAACAATAATTTCCAATTTATATTTGGTAATGATATTTATATGTGTTTAAAATATTTTAATAAAATTAGTTATTATTTTATGTAAATTGACTTAAACAAATTATTACAGAAAAATGTATATAATAATTATGAAATAACACACACCATATATTATTAAAATATTTTACGAGAATGAGAAAAATTTTCCATGATTAAAAAATATAAATAATTGACCATAAGTTATTTCTGATGTTCTAATTCAATAAATAAAATAAATATTATGATATTAATATTGTAATTATATACATTATATAATTTATAAATGGATGATATATACGATCGGAAATGTTTTATTAGACAAAGAACAATTAAATTTTTAATCGAATTTTTAAATTTTAATTCTATTTATCCTCTAGTTACAAAACCCTCAAATAAAACTATCATAATTACTACTTGTGAGGTGTGAAATAGTGGTTCCGTTAAAGGGATGGTTTTCCAAAATTATTATAGTGCTTGTTTCCCAAAAATATTATCTCTCTAGTAAATGACTTGAAATCAACATTAGTTTTTTACGTTCTCCATTGTCTTGGTCATGGATGGACCCTATTGTTTTTATGTTACAACAATAATTTTTCATAAAAGAATAATAGGTTTCATATCTCTCGTAACATGAATTATCGATAATTAATTTAATTTCAATATAATTCGAAAACATTGTTATTTAAAATTGGCAATTATAATATTTCTATTAAATGGGTAGGTATAAATAGTTGTAACCACCTTATGAATTATGTTATCTGTTTATTGCTTAATGGATATTAAATTAGTTCCATATTTTAAATAATATAATTTTATTGTTCCAAAATGTGTTTCCTTTAAAAAAGGCTTAGATTAAATTTTATACAAGGAAATTAAAATTATCATAAAATAGTTAATGATATTTAATTTATAAAAAAATTAATAAATTTTCATATCAGATATCTGAATTTTTTAGAAATATGTATTTTATTTTTCTGAATATGATAATTTTACAGTGAAATGTGAAAAATACTGAATTTATTGAATACTATATTTTCTTCTCAAGTATTTAAAATTTCATTTTTTTTAATTTATTATAATGTTTTATAATTACTTTTTAAATAATCCTATTACCTTAGATCTCATTTTAATTGATATTTTATAAAATTTTGGTATCAAATAATTTCTGAGCATAAAATTATTTTTAGGCAATGTAATTTTTCGTGGCATTATGCATGATAATTTTAAAATTAACTTCTACAACATATTGGAAATATATTTTAAAAATTAGATTTTAATCATTGAATTAGAATGTGGTAATTCGGTATATTGTTTAGTAATAATGCTCAGATTACTGAATTATAACCACTATAAAATAGTTTTCATATTATAAACGATAATAATGATAGTATCAAGTTAAAAATGGAAATCTAGGGTTTCAAATCATCTATAAAATATCTAATTTTTCATTAAATGAGTATAATTATACCAAAAACGTTAAATGTTAGAAAATATGTCTGTTTTATTTTCCAATCATGAGGCCCATTATATTATTTTATGTCATTTAATATACCAAAATAATTATTTCATGATTTTTATATGAAAAATATTTTTCCAACATATAAAATTATTTTATGAATTGTTATAAATTTAAATTTTTTTAACAATAATTTTTTATATATGGTAATTTAAAATTTTCTTAATTTTAAAATTTTATTAACTGCATACAAAAAACTAACATAGTGCATGTGGTAGAAATAGAAAATATATTAAATTACTTTGATGTGTTTAAAATTAATATTTTTTTGGTGATTAATGAGGAACAATTCTTTTGAAAAAAAATTATTTTTATTTTTATTTTTAATAATTTAATATTCAAATAGAATAATTATACATTTATTATTTTTTTTTATTTGTTTTTATATCCTTCAAGTTAAAATTTAGAGTTTCTTAATCTAGAAAAGATATTTTCAGATGACTTAGTATTATATAAAATATTATATTAGATAAATTGAACGTGATGTGGAAAATTATTAAAACCATTTTGATTACTAGGCCACTTTTCAATCTAATTTATATTTATAAACCTTTAACATGTAAAAAATTTATCACTATAATCATTACATACCATTTATATGTGGTTTATACTAGGAGATGTGAGGTATAAGATCACCTATACTGTTAAATATTACTGTTTATTGAATTTATTTGTATAATAAACCTAGATTCAAAATATTTCAATTTTGGGCCCCATGAATGTGATAATTAATTTATATTAATTTAAAAAATTTAATAAATCTAAATGTCACACTTCCCACACATATAAAGGTAAAATACTTGTCCTCCCTATTTTACCATTAATGATCTGAACATACCAACCAACATACACCAGACAATCTTTTTATATATTCCTTATCTACATTATAGGGGTTATGTTACCCTTACAATATTTTCCTTGTTTTTCATGTTTATATTTAGTGAAGCTTATTTAAATACGTTGTACCTTTCCTAAATGAATGAATTAATTTTACTTATTCCACTATTTGTAAATATTTTTTTCTAAGATTACTAATATAATAAAATTAGAGTCTCTTATATATTTATAAACTATTTTTAATTAAAAATTCAAGTTCATCTTCTTTTTCCATCAAATGGATAACATTACCATCATTATTGAATAAATATAGACCATCGCCTTGCAAAAAGATATTTTTCATATCTAAAAACCCATATTCATAGATATTTATTATGATGTATTAAACTATATATATATATATGATATTTGTGGTACAATTATTATTCTATAAATTTAATATATCATCTTAATTGGTAATTTTACAACTTTTAAACACACAATAAACACATGTTTATATGTATAGACTACCATATTTGTGTAGTGATTTACTTCTCTTTTCTGTATTTCCATTAAAGGCTAGTCATGGGGATCAATTCAATCATGGTATTTAATTTTTAAAAAACAATAATTAGTCATTGAAGATAATAATATATTTCCCTTATTTATTTTCTATCAAATGGAATGTCAAAATGTTACTCATATGTAATTTATAAAAAAATTATTTACTGATTATTATTCTCTAGATGATGGATCTGTGAAAACATTTTAAAAAATATTATTACTGAAGTAATTTTGTAATTATAAATCGATCATAATTAAAAATTTAATGCTACCATGATCATTTATGTAATTAAATGATACATATATATAAGACAATTAAGATGATTAATGTAAATGATATATACCTTAAAAATCATCTTGGCTAGGTAAATAATATTTTCATCTTTATTACCTTGGATTTTACGGGAAAACATAGCATGGTTTTACTCATGGAATGGTGATTCATAACTCAATTTATTTTCATTTGGATACAATAAATCTACATTGTATATGTTATAAAAATTTCATGTTTGTAATTAGCTATTGTTATATTATTCATTATATCTAAAATGATTTATTTTTTATTTATATTTAGTAAACATTATCACAAAATTGATTAAATGTCATTTCATTATTGCCAAAATTATAAAATAATCTTCAATAACATTTGTTTTGATGAGACATAATATATATTCCCACATGATTTGTTTTTATACTACCCCATTGATATATTATAAGATGATACCTTATATTCATTGTTTTTAATATTTCATTTGATATTATTTCAATCATTGTGTTTATGATTCAAATGTTAGAATAGTTTTTATAATTTATTATGCAACCTATTATTCATTCTAGACTCTTTATGTTAATATATAAATTGAAGGAAATTATAGGTTATGTCTATTTTAAAATCTATAGATAAACCCTATTAACTAGTTGGGGAATGATACAACTAAAAAATTATTTTTCTCTATGTTAGATTATATTACCACACCAGAATTTGATTTTTTTTAATCATGAAGGCCAAGAGAATATGTCAGGTAGTAATAGTGTGGTTTCTCCGCTTATATCAATATATAATAGTGTGATAGAATCATTGATGGGTTATCCCTAGAAAATATGGATGTGGATGATGCCTCAGTCGGTAATGAGGCTGATCCTAGAGGAAATTTCACACTTGTCCCAGTTTAAGAGGCTATTTTGGATTCTATTTGAATGGTCAACATTGATGGTCCTATTTAACTAGAATAATTTCAGGCTAAGGTTTGCAATGCAGTGTAGAATGGTTTTGTTATACATGTAGTTCTTGAGGAGGTTGTAGCTATGGATGCATATGAAGATATTCATCATGAAACTGTGAAGGAGGTATCTTCCCATGTGGTTGTGTAGGAGGAGGTTGAACATGTGGCTATCAAGGAGGAGACACCACATGTGGTTGTGCAGGACACATATGCAGTTCAGGGGGAGGCCGATCATGTTGTGTCAGATGAAGCAGTTCAGAAGAAGGGTTTGTTAAAGGGGATCATATAGGAGGAGGCACCAAAGAAGACTATGAAATGGAAAAGAGGGTGTTATACAACTTCTTGGGTGCGTGGGGGGATCTCAAGGAAGATGTTGTTATATGAAATGATGGTCTATTCTTTATTGATTTATTCTCAATATCATTGCTTCGCTGTGTTTTTTGACACATGAACAAATCCCCCTTCATATTGTACCCATACGTCTATTGAAAACAATTTCGTTCCAAGGGTTTGGTTTCCCAAATCCTTGGCTAGGTCATCTTGGTAAAATCAATATATTTCCTCATTCATTGGGGATCATGGTCGAATACAAATTGTAGTCTCATTTATACACTATTGATCATAATTTATCAAGACTACTTTTATATATTAAAATCCATCCTTATTTGCTCTTTGTTAATAAAATATTATCTTCTACACTCTTTTCATCATACAATACATCATGAATTTTTTTATTTACACTTTATTGATTTATAAGTTCATTTTTAACCGTATTTGAAATTATTTACAAGGGATTAAAGAACAATTTTTTTTCATTTCAAAAATGTAATATAATGAAATTATTTAAAAATTATGGAAAATGTTTTTATCATATATGGGTTGGAAAATACATCCCACCATCATGAATATTACATTATTTGAAACATTCTATACATTTATACATCATTCCATTAAATTAATTTTAAAAAAATATTGAAATAACTAGATTAAATATAAGTTATCTCAAAAAATTAAAAGTGAAATTTCCTAAAAAATTATTATTATGATTGTATAAAATCATCTTCATCGATGGTGATATTTTTTGATGAATATTAGATATTACATAGGATATAATTTAATGATACTATCCCCTATATTACTATATAAATATTGTTATGATGTTGTTTTGTTTATGATAGGGAAAAATATTGACATTTATTATGATAATTTGAAATATAGATCTCCATATTGAATTTTCATTATATTAATTAATACGAATATTACTATGATGAAATCAATGGACTGTATAACAGTTTCTATGGTCATGTTATCTACCCTCATTATATTTATGGGTCTTATAAGATGAATTATGAAGTGCATTTTAATACTCAATAAGCATTATTGCTTATGATTTTATTGATAGATAATTTTTTGATCCTCACTTATTCCTACAGTATTTTTCATTCATTATCTAAATTTTTATATATTCTACTTTATGAATTGCCTTAATAAGCATATGATCTCTCCACATTATTTTCATATGTTTTAGAAGGATAAATATAAGAATATAATTATTGATATGTAAGGATATCATGGATGTAAAAATAAAATTAACAACTCAAAAAATATATTTTATTATATGTTCTAAATTTTCAAGTCAGATTCCAAATTGTTTCTAGTATTCAAAACATAATACACTCTTTGATCACTTGTTTTTGGATTTCAGTAATCTACAGACAATATAAGAATATAATCATTACCATGGAGATTCTAGGCACAATTATATGATAGTTATAAAATTAGAATATTTAGTCAGAAACATTTTGAATTTATTCAAAAAAACAGTGATTAGACAACCAACGATATAATATATTCTAGGTATTTGTCAGATAATATTGTAATATCATGCAGATTTAGTAAATAAGTTCTTTTGTTGTTTTATATGACTCTAAATCAACATCTTGATAGGTTATTGTGGAAGTGATCATTTCATGTATCTTCTGTTTGGTAAAAAATTATAAATGGGATGACTTGTTAATGAATGTATCTTTATCTATGAACACATAGTGATATATACATTCAAGTAAAATACATAGGTTAATTGAAATTTTATTTATACATTATTATTATGAATGAGAGGAAAAAAATGGAAACATATGATATTCCATTATGATTGGAAATAAACTAAATATTATAGTGATAGATATGTATAATGTTGACAATGAGTTAAATCCATAATTACCCAATTAATGGTTTTATGTGATGTGATATTAATATTAAGTTTAGCATTCTTTTTTGAGAATAAAACTCATCTTTTTAGTTTCTGGTTATTTGAAAAGCGTAATATGATGAATAATGTTTTTTATTTTTCGTACATAAATTTCATGTTATTGATATAAATTATGAATAATTTGACTTGTGATATTAATATGGTTAATTCAGTTAATATTATCATTAAATTCTGAGAATATATATTTTATCATATAGATAACCATCTGAATAAGTTTTTATTTAGTGACTTAGTGATTAAAGAAAATTTAATAGTTTTTATTATATAAGAAATATTTTATGATTATGTAAATTGACCTAATTTTTGATAATATAAGTGTTAGTTGATAAATATTGGGTAAATTATGTTTTTTATCTTTACTAGTATTCAAGTTATTTTTTGAAATGAATTTAATTTTTTGAGAGAATATGATAATTGAAACTATATTTTATTAGTGAATTTATGAGTGATAAAATTCATTTAGATATCAATATTATTCTAATAATATTATAATTTATAAAAAAATAATTCTAATAATTTAGTATAATTATTTAAGACATTTTTTAATGATTATTATTATTTTTTGTTAATAGAATTATTTATGTTTATCTTTAGTCATTTTTGTTGAGTAATTCAAAATTTAAGTAGAATTTATTTATATGGAAGTCTATTCTGTTAGAAATTATAACAAATAGTGGCCATAAATTTTGTTCTCTGAAGTGATAGGAGAAATAAATTATTATCCCCTAATGAATATTTTTATATTATAAATGTTTATTTTATTCATTCAAAACTGAAAAAATCATCATGAATATTAACTAATTTTATTGAGAGATGAGATATAAGAAAAACATTTTCAATTGAATCCAAAGTATTAAATTTGATATATTGAATTGAAAACAATAATTTGTTTTTTTATTGTTATCAATATCATGAATTAAAAATAATCCCACAACAATACAAAAATTATCTTGGAATAAAAAATTTACCTAAATATTTATTTATTTTATGAAATGAGGGTATAAATTTCTTACGACCCAACCCCCGGGGCCCATGCCATTACTACCCCAAACCCGCCTTCCATAGGCTTGGGGCTGGGGAATAGCACCAAATGAGTATTCCCTAAAACTGAGAAGGCATAGCCTTTATAGCCTATAAACACACATAACAAAATACACAACTAGATACGAACTCATGTAAACTGAATAGTAAACAGAGTTAGTCCAGAAATCAAAAGGGTCCAGAATACTAGCCCATATGAAATGTAAATGAAATAGAAAGTACAAATAAATTGGAATATCTCTTATGATCACCCGCCAAGTATCCTACCTGAAGGGTAGGTACATCTCTCTAACGGTTGTCTCTATGGTATTCCTTGTCTATGGTCCACCACTGAGCTACCACTAGTCCAGGTACTCTCATCTTCAGGCAGTGTTGTCTGTTGTCTACACCAAACCCAATGAGGTGTGGGAATATCCCATGCAGGCATGAGTATAAAGATACTCAGTAGGGACCCTGAGATACTCAATGCCTCATAAAATCCACCAAAGATAAACCAAAAAACATGTAAACCTGTGAAAACCCTACTTATGTATTTGCCCATACATATACCTATATTATAATGTATACCCTTCTAAATCATGAGGAAACACAGAGTAAAACTCAAAAGACGAATGCTCAACTGTTCCACAAAGAAAGCAACCCCGCGAAGGTAAGTACCACACAAATACAACACAAAGAAGAATACCACATAGCAACTGAATCATCTCACACATGTATTTCATGGGTATAGTAGTAGATAGTATTAGATATAACAACTAAATATTCTTACACTATTAAAAGGAAGACCCATGAAGGCTCCCAAATCATTATCAAACCCACGGAGGATTGTAGTGCATCGTCAGAACCACACATGATCCTAGTACCTGATCAATATGTCGTCAAACCCACACACGATCATCGTACATTTCCAGTACATCGTCAGACCCGCATAGGTTCTCTAGGTGATGACGCACACAAGATCGCTCAGAGATAACCCACACAGGATCGATCGGCATTGACCCAGAGAGGATCGCTCGGTGCTGACCCACATAGGATCCCTCGATGATGACCCACACATGATCACTAGGTGTTGAACCACCAAGGATAGCTTGGTGCTGACCCACACATGATTTCTTGGTGAGGACACACAAAGGATTGCTCAGTGCTGACCGATACCGGATTTCTAGGTGTATACCCACACATGATTTCTAGGTAATGAACCACACAGGATCACTCAGTAGTGACCCACACATGATCGCTCAGTGATGACCCACAGAGGATCGCTCGGTGCTGACCCACATAGGATCTATATCCATTCTTCATGTCAAATCCTGCTACGGGTTTCCCACTATAAGATTGCTCATCTTTGAGACGGTACTCTCATCTAGACACTGGTCTATACTCTGACTACCACAATTCCCCAGGGAAGTGTATCTAAAATTACCGCCACGTAATATGGGTCTCAACGCAACAGACAGCGCGTCAATCAGATGCCTGTTCATTAAGTTATTACCTTTTTAGTCCTGAGGTCTCAGTTGGATTCGTGCTCAATCAAACCCGACCATATCCCAACTTTATCAAAATCTCAAGTGGGGTATAAAAAATAGACTGTCTCGCTCCATTTTTTACAGTGACGTTGATGGTTTTTCAAACAGACATCTGGCACCAATGTAATGGCCAATAGAGCAAAAAGATCGTAGTTGGTTCGAGTTTGGTCCGACTCGGTCAGATCCACCCCACCCAACCCAACATGGGATGACCCTATATGGTTTGGGTCGACCCAGATCATGGGGTCCAGCCCGCCCCATGCTGGGCATCTCCAGGGCAGCTAAGCAGAGCGAGGCCATAAGGGAAACAAGAGGCCACAAGGGAGGGAAGGACATGGTGGCCGTGGGGCCATGGGATTGAGAGGATATAGGGGCCACAGAGGGCCATGAGGCGTCAAGACTGCAGGCAGTGTGAGGTCGCATGGTAGTGGAGGCCACCGGCTACAAAGGTCATGGGGGGCGCAGTGGCCATGGTGCGGCGGAGGCCGCGGGCGACGGAGGCCGTGGGGGCTGAGGAGCGGTGGAGGCCACGGGGCAGCAGTTTGTCATGGCTGGCCATGTGGCACAGTTGCGCACCATTCCCTCACCGACCATCAGCACAACCAGCCGCCCTTTTTATATTTCCTTCGTCGTGGACGGCCATGGTGCCAGTCGAAGTTCTCGAGTTCCACTGGTTCCAAAACCCGACACATGTCGCTGTCACCATCATGAATAACACATCAATTAAACACAAGATTTTTGGATAGTTCATGCCATGTTTTTTGAGCCCACACTCTCTGCATTAGAGCAGTTAGAAGAGGATATAATATCTTCCTAATTTTATGAGGAATTATCAAGAACAAGTAAAGGGAATAAATTCAAACAACCACCCTACCTCTAAGGTTATTTTATGTTGGTGCGAGAAGGAATTTGATGATATCGACATTCTTCGCACTCGCCAAACACCTCTGATCCCAGGCGCGTTTGGTGGTTCGTCATATTTGAAGATGTTCTTCATTGGAGAGATCATTTTTTTGATGGAGGATGAGTTTCTCCACGATTCTCAAAATATTTTCCCTTTTCCAACCGTCCCTCCCAATACCACCAAAATGAGGACTATCCGACTTTTTAAATTATATTATGTAGATTAATAATGTTGGAACAATTAAAAATGCTAACACATTTCATTATTTTTTGGTTGGATCTAAAAATTATATGGGGTGTTGGCATATTTAATCGTATCAATTTAATTGGCTCAAATTAATGGAGGAATATAATTAATGGGGAGTTGAGTGGTATCTCCCCCATTAAGAGGTTTTTGGTGGTCCTCGTAATTAATTTCAAAATGGGAGGTTTTAAATCTAGTGGTCCCCACCATTATAAATTCCACAGTGGATCTTCAAATAAAAATAAAATGTTAAACAAATTTATATTAATTCATCCTCAAAAAAGTGAAAAATTAATTTCTTCCCTTGACCTACTGTAGTCGAGGTGAAGGTCGCCTTAAGAGAATACCGGCTCTGCGAGTTCAACAGTGTCCTCATATTTCAATTCAGAGCACCGGTTTAAAAGTTACAAAAACCCACTTGCACGTTTATTGAACATGCCCGAATAAAAGTTCAGAAATTAATTTTGGGCACTAGGGGGCGCGAAATATCGCACTTTCAATTTTCGTGAACTCAAAAAATTCCTATTTATTAGAAACAATACATGGAAATTATGGTTTTTAAATTCTCCCCACATTAGTGAATTGTGTCTTCGAAGTCCTCATTACATAAATAGGGAAACAAGTGGGGGTAATAAGAATGAATCTGAGCCTCCCACACCCTTGTGATCTCCAAGAGGTTCCCGTGCTGCCAAGAAATGTGCACCACAGGTATCGACCACCCATGAAAGACCTGATCATTTCGATCTTCAATATCCACTATTACCTCAAAAAATGTCACCCCATCGTTGATGTCCAGCTCACCACATTCGATGAAGTGATAAGGGTCATGCACGTATCTCCTCACCTAGGAGATGTAGAAGATATCGTGTACCTGGTGAAACTAAGGGGGAAGTGCTAGGTGGTAAGCCACCTCTCCAAATCTACTGAGGACCTAGAAGGGTCCAATGACCTTCAGAGATAACATGCCACCTCGAACAAATCTCTGTAAACCTCGTCAAGGTGAGACCCGTAGAAAGATATTGTCGCTCTCCATGTACCCCAGAGGTCTCTGTCTCCTATCGGCATACGACTTCTGCCTACTCTATGCAGTCTTCATCCACTAATGGATGATCTGATCCTTCTCTGTGGTATCTTGAATCATCTCTGGTCCCACGAGTGCTGACTCCCCTGGGTCAGCCCATCGCAAAGGTGATCTGAAAGGTTGCCCGTACAATGCCTCAAAAGGTGTCATCCCAAAGGTGGAGTGGTAGCTGTTGTTGTATGCAAACTCCACCAAAGGCATGTGATCCTCCCAGTTGTGACAGATGTCGAGGACGCTTGAACGTAGCATGTCCTCGAAGGTCTGAATTTTCCACTGAGACTGGCCATCCGTCTAAGGATGGAAGGCGGTGCTCAAACGAAGTTGCGTACTAAAGGCCTCATACAACCCCTTCCATAGTCGAGAAGTAAAACATGCATCATGATCTGAGACAATCGTTGTGGGTACTCATGTAGCCACACAATTGCATGCAAATGGAGGCATCCCGTGCTCTCTACTGAATCTTACACTCTGATCGGTAGGAAGGGGGCTGACTTGGTGAGTCTGTCAACGATCACCCAGGTAAAATCATGTACCCTAGATGTACATGGAATTCCTATGACGAAGTCCATGGATATCACATCCCACATCCACTCTGGGACCTCTAAAGGATTAACAAATCATGCTGGTACCTAATGCTCCTTCTTCACTTACTGACATGTGAGGCACTGAGATACAAACACTGATACTACTTTCATCATTCCTGGCCAACAGTGTTGTCGTTAGAGATCCTGGTAAATCTTTTCCACTATTGGATCTTCCGCTATAGGGGATGTGTGGAACTCCCTCAACACTTCATCCCAAAGTGACATTGGTACCACGACACGTACTCTAAAAATAATGATGTGCTCCGCACCTTCAAAAAAGCCATCAAGTGTATGCCTTATGGATATATGAGCACATCGAGCCTCGCAGTCAGTGTCCCCATGTTGCGCCTCCCTAACTTGCTAAATAAGTGGGGGAGGGACTGTAGGAGACAAGAGAAAATCTTCTCCATCCCAATAAACAAAGAATATCTCTAAGTGGAAAACTGCTCTGTCAACTCACCTAGAAGCTATTTATTAGATCTTTTACTGAGTGCATCTGCTAGAATGTTTCCCTTACCAGCAGTATAGACTATCATGAAGTCATAGTCTTCGAGGAACTCAAGCCAACGTTGTTGTATTAGGTTCAGGTCCTTCTGAGAGAAGATATACCAAAGACTCTAATGATCATAGTACAATGTACAACACTCTCCAATTAAGTAATGTTGCCACATCTTCAAGGTGAAGACCACTACTGGTAACTCAAGGTCATGGGTAGCATAGTTCTGCTCGTGATGTATCTACTGTTGAGAAACATATGAGATCACTACTCTCTCTTGCATCAGAACACATCCACACCCGGTCCTTGATGAATCATAGAAAACTATGTACCCTAAACCATCCTTCAGTAGTATCAAGATAGGGGCACTAGTCAACCAATACCTCAACACCTGAAGACTCATTAGGCATCTTTCTGACCAAACGAAGTGTTTTCCCGTATTCATCAATACTGATAGAGGTATTGAATCTCTGGAGAAATCTGGCACAATCCACTGTTAGTATTTAGCTAAACCCAGGAAACTCCTTAACTCTGTCACACTATTGTGTGACTCCTAAGAAAGTACCACCTAAATCCTGGCTAGATCTACAATAACTCAAGCCTCCAATATGACATGTCCCAGAAAGTGAACCTCTTAGATCCATAATTGGAACATCTAGAGCTTACTATAAAGCCGGTGCTATCGGTGTGTGTCCAGTACTATCTACAAATGACAGGCATGCTCCTCGTCGGTAGTCAAGAAGATCAGTATGCCATTGATGAAGACTACTACAATGCGATCAATATATGGATGAAAGATCATGTTCATGCGTCCCATTAACACTACTGGAGAATTGCTTACGCCGAATGACATAACCTAGAAATGGTAGTGGTTGTACCGACATCTGAAATTCATCTTCTGCACATCCTCATCTCGTAATCTGAGCTGGTGATAGCCTGATCTGAGGTCTATCATCGAGAAACACCGCGCTCCCTTTAACAGATTAATGAGGTCTTCAATCATCGGGAGTGGGTATTTGTTTTTCACGGTCACCTGGTTTAGGCGCTGATAGTCAACACAAAGCCTCAAACTACCATCTGTGTTCGTGGAGAAAAAAATCCGTGTTTCCCAAGGAGAAACACAGGAATAAATGAATCCCTTCCCTTTCAAGTCCTCTAGCTATAACCGCAGCTCACGAAGCTCCACAAGAGCCATCCAATACACAGGTGTAGATATCGGTGTCGTCCTAGGGTACAAGTTAATTTAAAATTCCACATATCTGTGAGGAAGTGGACCCAGAAAATCATCATGGAAGACATCTGTGTACTAAGACACCATTACAGGAATGTTATGACTCTCCACATAAACCGCTCTAAGGGTTAGGATAGCCAAATAATGAGTGATCGGCGGCACCCTCCTCCAGGGGAGTCTAACATGCACTGCAATGAATCCCTTCATGATAGTGAAGGAAAAACCTAGTCTCATCCATGAGGACACATCGTACATTGTGCCTAATACAGGAAATATGAGGATGGACTGTAGATAACAAGCCCATACCCAGGATGACGTCGTAAGGCCATGATTCCGCTACTAGGAGATCCCAACCGATTCTCTTGCCTCCTAGAGTAAGCTTGCATTACCGACACCAGTGTGTAATCATCGAATCAGATCTTGTTGGAGTCTCTAGCCGTAAGGATAGAGCCAACATCACCATCATGATCTTCGATCTCAGGACAAGGAAAATGTAAATAAAAGAGTGAATGACACCTGTGTCTAAAAGTATTGCACCTAAGGTGGAGTAGACACTGATCGTACCTTGTATCATCTATGGAGTGTCGTGATCATAGTTTTCATCTACCTGGAGTAGAGATCGCCCCTGTCCTCCTACTCCCTAAGGTCGGGGTAGACCTCCTGGTGGTGGTGGATGTAACACCTCGAGTCATCGCCAACCACTAACTGCATAGCCAGCTCCTATGCCACATCAGCCTTCTCCTTGCAAACCTCCTCGGTCGAACCTCTGTCTCTGCCTAAGCGGTTCATCGACCATCTTTTGATCATCCGTATAGAGGGTCAGATAGTCACGAGCCATGTGACCCTTCTCGCCACATTAGTAACACTGCATGTTCCTCGCATGACAGGTTATATTAGTGGTGGACCGCACAACCGTCCCTAAATTAGGAAATCGTCCACCTGTATGTATGGTCCTCTTGGAACATTGTGTCATCATTATGCTGCTATCTAGAGAAGACTCCACTACATCATGGCTGGTGGTGGGTCTCGTTGTTTGCGACTACTTAGAAAGGAAAGTCTCTACAAAAGGGAACTCTCTAATACACCCGCTTACATCGGGATGCTGTGTGAGATCATTGAAACCCTATCCTTCTGCATGAGTCCCTGCTCGAAAGTCTAGGCCCTGAAGAATGGGTCCCGCACCATATTAGTGGAGTAGTGTTAGAGGTCAGTGATCCTCGCGGAGTACTGAGAGACAATCATGTTGCCCTGATGTAGATGAAGTAGCTCTAGAATGCACACTGCACGAAGCGTCTCTGGGACAATCTCTACCCGAAACAGGCTCTCGATGTCTTCCCAGAGAAGTGTCACCTCGTCATGAGCCTGGAGCATCAAGCTCCACAATCTGGCTGCTACTGCCTGTAAAATACTGGCGGCAAGGATCACCATGACATCAGATTGTGTCCCTACCTATCAGAAGACACTCACCATGGCCTCCAGCCAATCATTAGTCACATGTGGGTCTATCTCTCCCCAGAACCTAGCTGGCCTCTAGAGCTAGAACTTGTGCAATGCACTCTAGTGGCATGCACCATATGCTGATGGGGCGGGTGGTATCAGTGGCCCAACGGGTAATGGTACCGCTAGTTCCTCCACTGGTGGCTCTACTGGATGATCTTCCTGTACCGAGGCCTCAACACTTGGTGGGCTATCGGTGCATACTACTCTCGGGACCCTAGATGGCCTTCTACAAGGTGGAATCCTGAAAAGAAATAGGTGCACGACAGTAAATAAGTTATACCTGGTGAGATGACTCAAAAATATCACAACGAAAGATCTTGAAAACACACACACAATCAGTGTTTTCGTGCACTGTGTCAGAAATCAGAAATCAGGCTCCTGGTGTATGGATATGTCGGCCGTCGCACCAACACTGGATTCCTTAAACCGATGACCACACTCACTACACATAACAATAATTCCATTAAAAATAATTATCAGAGTCCTATATTATATGATTGAAAAGAATCCTTTGATAAACTTTTTTCATGAATTGTCCCCTGGGGCCCGTGATGTGACTACCCCATGCCCGCCTTCCATAGGCTAGGGGATGGCGACTAGAACCAAAAGTGTATTCCCTAAAACAGGTAAGGCATTTCCTATAAAAACAATAAACACATGCAACCACGCACATAGCAAGATATGAACTCATGTATACTGAATAGTAAACACTGTGAGTAATGAATGAAAAATGGGACAAAATACAAGCCCAACTAGAAAGTACAAGAAACTGAAAGTAAAAATAAAATGGAACAAATCCTATGATCACCCGCCAAGGATCCTACATGAAGGGTTGGTAAAACTCTCGAATGGTAATCTCTGCCGTACGCCTCATCTAAGGCCCACCTCTGAGCTACATATAGTCCTCGTACACTCTTCTTCAGTCATAGTTATCCGTCGTTTGCACCAAAAACAACGACGTGCGGGCATAGCCCGTGTAGGGGTGAGTATAATGATACATAGTAGGGATCCCGAGACCCTCAAGGTCTCACAAAATCCACAAAGAATAAACCACTAAGCATGAAAACCAGTGACAACACTACATAGGTAAATGCCCATACATATACCAAAGTTATCAAGTATACCAATCTCAATCATGAAGAAACACAGATTCTTACTCAAAATCCCAATCCTCAACTGTTCCACAATGGAAGGAACAACACAAAGGTTAGTACCACATTGGTATTCCACACTGAAGAATACTGCAATGGTACTGACTCAGCTCACACCAGGTATTTCTTAGGTACAGTAGTAGAGATGATTAGATGTAGCAAATGAATCATCTTACTCTATTAAGAGGCATACCCATGAAGAATACCTAATCATAATCAGACCCATGGGGGATCTTATTACATTGTTAGACCCAGACATTATCCTAGTACCTCATCAGTACATCGTCAGACCCACACATGATCCTAGTACATCGCCAGTACATTTTCAAACCCACATAGGAACTCTAGGTGTTGACCCATACAGAATCGCTTGGTGCTGACCCACATAGGATCGATCGGTGCTGACCCACATAGGATCACTCAGTACTAACCCACACGAGATCGCTAGGTGCTGACCCACACAGGATTTCTCAGTGTAGACCCACACTAGATCGCTACGGGATAACCCAAATAGGTTCACTCGGTGCTGACCCACATAGGATCGCTCGGTGAAGACCCACATATGATCACTAGGTGCTGACCCACATAGGATAGCTTGGTGATGACACATACAGGATCGCTTAGTGATGTCCCACAAATGATCTCTTGGTGATGTCCCACACATGATTGCTCGATGTGGACCCACATAGGATCGTTATTCATTCTTCATGTCATAGCCAGCTACTGGGTTCCCACACTATGCTTTCTCAACCCTGGGAGGGTCTGATCCTCTTTCCACTGGTCGGTATTTCAAATCATATGAAGTCCCAAGAAAAATTATTCCAAAGGTCCCCACCTCATAGGGGTATCAATGCAATAGAGGGTGTGTCAATCAGATGCCCAGTCTGTAAGTGATTATCCTTTTAGTCCTGAGGGCCCGGTCGGATTCGTGTTCGATCCAACCCTTCTGTATCCCAACATTATTAAAATCTCATGTTGGTTATACCAAATGAACTGTATTGATCCATGGTTTACAGATCCATTGACAGTTTTCCAAGAGGACGTTGGGTGCCAATGTTATGGTCAATAGAGAAAAAAGCTTGCAGTTGGTCTGGGTCTGGTCCGACCCGATCCGACCCGTCCTCGGCCGACCAAAGACTGTTTGGTTGGACCCGGACCACTGTGTCCGGCCCGGCCTGCACCGGGCAGCACGGGGGCCGTGGAGCGGTCCGAGGCCGCAAGGGCGGTATATAGGCCATGAGGGTCGAAAGGTCGCAGGAAGGTGAGGCCGCGGGGGTCTGGAGGCCACGAGAGCCGTGGAGGTCCGCTGGGTGATGAGGCCACGGGGTCCATGGGGGCCACGAGGCGGAAAGGCCACACTGCAGCGGAGGCCAACGGTGGCACGAGGCCGCGAGCGGCGGGGGCCGCTGGTGGCGAAGGCTGCCAGTGGCGAAGGCCGCGGGTGGTGAGGTGGATGCAGGGCGGCAGAAGCCATGGGGGGTGGAGGTCGCAGGGGCAGTGGAGGGCTACTAAGCTGCAAGGTCGTGGGGACCATGGAAGTGATGACCCAGACCCCCAGTGTAACGACCCAAACTTTTTGAATAGTATATTAACTTACTCTTAACCGTTTAATAGAGATGTTAATGGTTAGTTCAGATAGAGGAGTCGATGGCTTCATCCGGTAGAATTGAACCTTATGAAGCCCACTTATCAGAGCTTGGGAAGGAGGTGGCATCGTTGGGCTTTGCATTGGACCAAGCCAAAGTCGAACTCCTGCGTGTCAAGCATTAACGGAAATGCCTATAGGAGAAGTTCAAGTTAGTAGAGATTACTACTAGGGAAATGTTATCTGAGCCTCCCTCAGATTCTCTCACCATAGAACACCTTACACTTAGGTCATATGCTGGTGTTATAAGGGTCTATGTGACAAGACCGTAGCTTCTTTGTGTAATCCTTTGGGATGAATAAATTGAGATTTCTTCCTTTAGTGAAGTTTGTGAAATTTTAAATTTTCGGATAATTCTAGGATGTATTTTATTAATGAATTTTGAAAAAAGGGATATTTTATAATATTTATGTAAACCTTAAATAATTAATGATATGTAATGATTTTCAAAAAATGGTCTTCTGCAAAAGTGTTCAGTAAAGAATTTTGAGTCTAATAAGATCAACATAATTTTTGATTAATAATAAATTATGAATAGTGATTTTACTCTTAGGATTAGTAATGTGACCAAATGGATTAGTAATCTCACTTAAATAAAGTTTTAATATAGTTTAGACACCTTGATTAAGTAATTTGATTCAATAAAATGGGTAAATAACGGTTTCATAAATTATTAGTCAAGTATTAGTTTTTCGGGTTAATAGTGTTATTTTATTTAAAAATTAAATTTAAAATATTTAGAAAATTATTTTTATAAAATGGGATTTATTTTTAAACTCAAAGAATCGATATTATGTTATGGTAATTTTTGGGGATTTTTCTGAAAAAATGAATTTTTGATGAATAGTGTATTTATTTAAAAATTAAATTAAAAATATTTAGAAAAATATTTTTATAAAATGGAGTTTATATTTGTTATCAGAGCATCGATATTTGTTTAAAGAGAAATTGTGGGATTTTTCTGAGAAAGATGAATATTTAGTGAATAGGAAAAATACAGTTTTAGGGTTTCGGTATGTTTAATGACATCATAACTATGACATGATGAATTCGTGAGTTTTTTTAAGGTTGACCGACTAAAGGTGATGATTTCTTTTATTGGGGGCCCCATGTGGCCTTACTCCATGGGAAATACCATGGGAGAGCCCATGGTTTTGAGAAACCCACTTGTGAGGTGTCCCTTGGCCATTAATGCCTTGTCCCATCACTTTCCCTATAAATACCCACCCTTTCCTCCTTTAGTTTTCACTCCAAACTCTCTCCCATCTAAGCTCTAGGAGCCCTCCCAAGGTTCCCCCAAGCCCTCAAGGTCCCAAACATTGGGTTTTAAGAGTTCCATTTAGGGTAAGGGATCCTACCTCTCTTTTTCTTTTCAAGTAATATCTTTTATGACATTTCTTTTATGCTCTATGATCATATGTTGGAGGATGTTCTTTTATATTCCTCTTACATCCCTTTTCATGTTCATATGAACAGTGTCCCCCTCTTGCTCTCATCAATTCATTTTAAGAATGTTTAAGTGGCACCGTTAGGCTGCCAAATTTTTAAGGGAATCTTTCACCTTTATCGTTTTTCAAAGTTCTAATTTCATGTCAAGTCTTTCAAGTTCCTTTTTATTCTGTTGGGGTATAATATCTATATCTATCATACTAAACTTTTATGTTCATATTATGAGAGACCCTATTTGATCTTGTCAATTCATTTTTCTTGATGTTTAATTGATGCCATTAGGCTACTGGATTTTCATAAGAGAAATCTAATTTTTTTCTTCCTTCCATGTTTTTCATTTCAAATGATATGTACTTAAAATTTCATTAACATGTTCATATATCCTTAATATTCTATCCCTATGCTGTTTTATGGGTTATTCATGAATATTTGACCCATGTCCTCTCTTTTTTCAATGTTTTCTAAAACCCTGAAACATAGTCGTTATGCTGCGTGCAGAATTTCCGTCTCAAAATGTCTCTCTATTTTTCTAATGTTCTTTTATTTTATTAAGTGAATACTCAAAGATACCTATTCTATAAGGGTATTCACATATATTCAAAAAAATCTATTTTATATTGTTTTATTTACATACATGAGACCCACCTTCATTTTCTGTGGGTTTTAAAGTGACACAATGATCATGTCTTTAAAACAGTTTATAAAATGTTATGATTATGAAATGTAACCCATTTCTGTTATGCTATATGGATTTTTTATTATATTATTGATGATGATATATATGGCTCACATGATAATAATGGTGAATTTAAGGGTGCGCCCTGATAGCGCTCTAATGCATTGGGTAAATACTTAATCACTAGAGATGACCACTTTGACTAATACCTTGGTGAATAACCTTGGTAATTTTTATTGACACCTTGGGGATGGACCTTGGAGAAACGGAAATGATTGTCTTTGTAAAAAGTTGTATCCACATCTTCATGTTATGAAAAACGTTAATTTTATTATGATATTCCTCATGATTTCTTTCTCATGTCATAAAATTCTTTTGATGACCATATTGAAGTATCTCAAGTTCACATGTAAAATGTTTCTCCTGTTTCCCTTACTGGGACTTCTTCACACCCTTTCTTTTGATGTATTTCCCAAAGTTATGAGTTGCAGTAATGAACAAGGATGAACTTAAGGAGAAGTATTTCAAGTGTTTAAGAATAAAGTTTTATATTGTTTTCATGTATTATGTTCCTGGTTTCCAAGACACTAAACCGTAAAGATCATCACTTTTGAGTAATGTAATGAAAGCTTATGTTATAAAAAGGTGGGATTCCACAGTTGGTATCAAAGGATGGTTTAGTTATTTGTGTAAATTAGGATATAAAAACTTTAGGAAGTACCCTATAGAAAAATTTAAATATATGAAAACTTCCTGGTATTTTGGTAAGTATTGAGTAAGTGGTTTATCAAACAAATACATCCCTGCCTGGATATGAAAATGTAGATGCGGCTCTGGCACATATGTACATTGGTGTTAAACCCGAAAACAGTGCTTTGAGCTAGACTCGAACGGGAACTGGTGCACGATAACGGGCTTTGCTGAACTCTTGCTTATGACACTCCCGGGGGATATGTTTGGTTAATCACAAGCTTTTTATGAAACATTATGAAGGAATTATAGAGAAATGTAATTTTCTAATCATGAAGTCTTAGTTAAAAGATTCATAAATGAAATAAGTTTCTCACTAGGGTTTTATTCTTTTAGAAAATGGAAAACAATAGGAGGAACCGTGCAGATGGTGACCGCAATGCAACATGTGCTGACGTCCCTCTGATGGAAGCCGGAATGGAAACATTCATGCGAATGATGAACCAACTGACTCAAGTTATGAGTAATATCATGAATCAAGGTGAGATGCTGATCTCACCACGAAGGGAACAACACTTTGTTGAGTCCTTCATGTGTCAATGACCACCATCATTAAGTGGGTATACTGATCCAATGGTTGCAGAACAGTTGATATGCTCCATTGAAAAGATCTTTTCTGTACTTCATTATTTGGAACTAGAAATAGTCACCCTTGCTGTTTACCTCCTAGAGGGAGAAGATGATCAGTGGTGGTCACTGATAAAAAAACATGAAGCCATGAAGAGATATGGATGCTATGGAGTGTTAAGAGTTCATGGGAATAATCTTCTATAACTATTTCCCTCATTCCATGAGAACGAGAATAGAGAAAGAGTTTCTCAAGCTGAAGCAGGTGGAGAACAAATATTTCGGAAGCTATGAGATGAACATCACCCGCCATTCATGATATACCTCTAGCTTTGTAATGGATCCAAGTATGAAGGTTGATAGATTTTTAGGTGAACTGAGACCTCATCTGCAGACGAATCTATCCAATTGGGACTACGATAGCTAAGAGGAGATCATGCAGAGTGCAATGAAAGTCGAACTGGAGTTTCGTGAACATAGTGGTCTCACAAATCTAATGTGAAGAAGAGAGCTCTATAACCAATCCTTGGAAGAAGCTTTGATCCTGAATAAGGTGGAAAGAAAATGCAACTTTTCACATGGAATAAATGTGGGAATAAGTATTCGGGGAACTGCTTAATCAGAAGTGTCAAGTGCTACAAGTGTTGAAGAGAAGGCCATATTTCTCGGAATTGTCTAGTGAGGTGAAGCCTCAACTTTCCAACACTAACGATAGAGTAAATATGGTTCCGGACCTTCACAAATTCAAATTCTTCAACTGTGGACAGATGGGCACTTTGCTAATCACTGTCCAAATCCGAGGGCAGTGGAGGGGAATCACTATCAACCTCAGAAAAGGCCAAGCGAGCAAGGTTATGCTTTTTCTATCACAACAACTGAAGTTGAAGTTGCAAATGACGTGGTATCAGGTACTCTTTTTGTCCTCTCAAAACAAGCATGTACTTTGTTTGATTCTAGTTCTACGCATTCCTTTATTTCCTCCAAGTTTGCAAAGAATATAGAATCAATCCCCGAACTGGTTGAGGTAGAATTGTCAGTCAAGACTCCAAGTGGGATTATCCATGCATCAATAGTGTTTAGAGAATCTTGTGTTTATTTTATTGAGCACAATCTTATCACAAATATAGTATTCATTACCATGTGGGAATTCGACGATATACTAGGGATGGCATGGCTCTCAAAGTATAATGCTAAGATCATATGCAAGAGTAAGGAAATATCAGTAGTCTTGAATGAACTACCTACAATTATCTTCCAAGGAGAGATATCCCAAACTGATCCCTATCTAGAAGAACCTCCTATATCTTTCTTTATGGAGTTAATTAGTGATGATGAAGAAATAAAAGGGAGTATAAAAATAGAAGGTGTTCCGATTGTTCAAGAAGACATGGTTGTATTTCCTGAGGAGTTACATGGACCTCCCCCAAAAATAGAGGTAGATTTCTCCTTTTAACTCGTACCTGGATCTCAATCGATATCAAATACCCCGTACAGAATGGAAAATGTGGAGCTGGAAGAGTTAACGAAACAACTCCAAGACTTGTTGGAGAAGGGGTTTATCCAACCGAGTGTGTCTCCTTGGGGAGAACGGGTTTTCTTTGTGAAGAATAAGGATGGATCAATGCAGCTATGCATTGATTATAGAGAACTGAATGAGATCACAATGAAGAACAGATACCCTCTTCCAAAAATTGATGATTTATTTACCAACTTTGTGGGGCTCAATTCTTCTCCAAGACATACCTTCGATATAGATATAATCAACTAAGGGTGAAGAAGGAATATATTCCAAAGACTGCCTTCCGATCAAGATAGGGGAATTATGAGTTTACTATTATGCCCTTCGGCATGACTAATGCTCCTACTATTTTCATTGATTTGATGAATAGAGTCCTTAAATATTACCTTGATAATGTTGTGGTAGTTATTATTGATGATATTTTGATATATTCAAAAAGTTGTGAGGAGCATGAAGATCATCTGAGGGTTGTTTTGAAAACTCTGCGGAAGGAGTGGCTCTTTTGAATGTTCAGCAAGTGTGAGTTCTGGTTACAACAAGTGGCTTTCTTGGGGCACATCGTAACCAATGAATGAATCTTGATTGACCCGGAAAAGACAATGGTTGTGGAGGAGTGGCCTCATCCCACAACATTAACTATGATTCGTAGTTTCCTTGGTTTAACAGGATATTAGCGGAAGTTTGTGAAATACTTTTCACGGATTACTAATCCACTAAAAATGTTGACTTGAAAAGGGGTTAAGTTCATCTGGACAAAGGAATGGAAGGAATGTTTCCAAGAGCTGAATAAGAGATTGGTTACTGCACCTATGTTAACACTACCCTATATCAGAGAAGGATTCTTTATTTTTAGCGATGCATCTCTGAAAGGGATTGGGTGCGTCCTCATGAAAAATTACAAGGTAATTGCTTATGCATCTTAACAGTTGAAGATTCATGAGTAGAATTATCATATGCATGAGCTAGAGCTAGTGGCAGTTGTTTTTTCTCTAAAAATATAGAGGCACTATATTTTTTGGGAGAAATGTGATATATACACATACCACCATTGTTTAAAGTATATTTTCACGCAATTGAACATGAGACAACGAAGATGGTTGGAGCTTATTATGGACTATGATTGTTTAATTCATTATCACCCTAGAAGAGAAAACAAAGTCGCAGATGTGTTACGCAAGAAAGACCCTATTGTTCTGGGAACAATCAGGATACTAGTAGATCCATTGATTAAAGATCTAGTAAAACTAGACATGGGAATTGTAAGGGAAGGGATATCATCAACCTTATCCCAAATGATTTCTCAACCTTTATAACTAGAGACGATTAGGAACGCTCAAAAAGAAGATCCTTTGATGCAGGAGAAGTTTGAGGCTATAAAGGATGGGAAGTTCCCTGATTTCAATATTGATCAAGAAGGTGTATTGAAATTTCATACAAGACTATGTGTTCCATCTATTCTGGAGATAAATAAAGAACTAAGGGATGAAGCTCATAGCTCTACTTTTTCTATACATCCGCGAAGCACTAAAATGTATAGAGAGCTTCGTGGTCATTATGGGTGGTATAACATGAAGAGGGAGATTTCTGATTACACTACTAGGTGCCTGGTGTGTCAAAAAGTGAAAGTAGAATGACAACTTCCTAAGGGGTTATTACAACCGCTACCCATACCAGTTTGGAAGTGGGATAATATCACTACGGACTTTGTAACTGGTCTCCCGAAAACATCCAAAGGAAACAATGCGATATGGGTTATTTTGGACCGTCTCACCAAGACCGCCCATTTTATCTCTATTCAGGAAGGTTTCTCTCTGGATCAACATTCCACGATATACATAAATGAAGTGTTAAGGCTACATGGGGTACCACTATCCATCGTGTATGATTGTGATCCAAGATTCACATCAAAATTCAGGAGAAGTCTTCAACATGATCTGAATACTGAATTGAATTTTAGTACGGCCAATCATCCTCAAACTGATGGCCAATCTGAAAGGACTATTCAGACACTCGAAGACATGCTGAGATTATGCTCAATGGAATTTAAAGGTGGTTGGGATCAACACCTCCCATTAGTTGAGTTCTCCTATAACAACAGCTTCAATTCGAGTATTTAGATGGCACCCTGTGAAACTCTGTATGGAAAGCGATATAGAACTCCTACTTTTTGGGATGAAACTGGTGAGATAAAGCTTCTTGGGCTTGATCTTGTGCAAGAGATGACAGAACATGTTCATGCCATCCAACAACACATAAAGACTGCTAAGAGTCGGCAGAAAAGCTATGCTGACAACTGTGGAAGGGACATGGTGTTTGGTTTTGGCGACAAAGTCTTCCTTCGAATTTTTCCATGTAAGAGAGTCATGCAAGTAATGAAGTTTTTGAATAACAAACTACTCCTAAACATGGAGACGTTAAGCCATACGTACACACGTATGGTAACTTTTTCATTCATATGATTGATATAATAATGAACATGGTTGTAGAATTTTTATAATAACATCACATTATATAGATGATACTAGAGTTATTGTTTTAGAATGGAAAAAACAAATAAATAAGAAGTGGAATAAGAAACGAACTTGAATGAGGTGATGAAATATTTACCTCTTCATCGGGCTCTTCCTTTTCATTTAATCAAATGTTGTTCTTAGGTTGTAATTATAACCAAAAAAAGGCCACTAGGATGCAGAATGAAATGTTTGGAGGATATTTGGTCAGGGGGTGGCCGAGACAAATGGATTTGAGGTGTGAAATTATTAGAAGGGGAAGAAACCTTTTATAAGAGAGGTGAGGGTCACATTTGGAAAAGCCTAAAATGTTATTTAATAATAAAAATCATTTTCATCTTCTAATGGTCCCAAAATGGTTGATTTAGTAGGATAGGTGGGGATGGGTCGAAAAAATTTCAACCAATAGGTTTTAGATAGGTTTAGGTCACCATATTAATGTTATCTATTAGATTTAACTCTTAGTTAAATAGTTTGTCATTTACCAAGTCTCTTTATATTTTAATATTATATGGTTAATAAACATACTATAAACTTCCAAGAGAACCCCAAGTGGTTTTATATTCATATATATAACCTTATATATGTCCTTTGGCTGAACCTTAGATTTTTAGTAATATTATATCCATTAATAATATAGTATTTGTTTTAAAAACTCAATTATGTCAATTTTGAGACTATTTAGTATTTCATTTTTGTGAAAATGATAACAACATGATAAATTCAAAAAAAGTATTTAATAAACAATAAAATGTCATATTAACCTATATGATTAGTCGAATTCGTCAAAATCCTCAAATTACATTTATTTGGTTATTTATAATATCAATTATTTTAATCATTATTTAATAATATAATTATTGCATCATCATTCTGTCATAAATAAATTAAGTTATTTTATATCTAAAAATTACAAATAAAATTCCATTATGTAGGAAATATTATTAGATTTATAATTCATATTTATAGTCCTATTTATATTGTGAGTAATCCTATATTAAATATGGTTTACTTATTAAACATTGAATTTAACTCTTTTATTTTTTCTTTAAATAAATTAATAATAATTGTCCTAATCTAATCCAAGTGGACCAAAGGGGATAATAATTTATTCCAATGGGTTTTTTGGTCTAATTACTTTTAAAAAAATAATTAGTACATGTGTTAGGGTAATTATGATATCATTTTTACCCTTAATTTCCCAATTTACATTTAATCATGGTAAATAATAGTCAAAAGTTACTATTGAACAAAAATTATTTTCATCATTTTGAACCAAATTTTACTTACTGATATCAACTGTGTATCTCATATTTTTGAAATTATATTCACAAAAGCTGTCAAATTATGTTTTATGCTAATTTTCAAATGCTTTTAGGAGTTGGGAAAAAGAAGATAAAAAGTTCAATAAAATTATTATATATCTAAACATATTATAAAATGACTCCAATTAATTAAATTAAACTTATATTGTTATTTTTTATCTAGTTTGATCAAAAATAAATTTAAAGCAAATAAATAATTTTTTAAATAAAAAAGTCATTTTTAACCAATAACTTAGTGTTTTTAACTATTCATCAAAAATTGAATGTTTTCAGAAAAATACCAAAAATTCTCTCTAATATAATTTTGATATTATGACTCCAAAAATGAAGTCCATTTTGAATGGTAAAATTTATAAAATTTCAATATGTGGGTATTACTATTCATAAGGCTGGTTTGATAAGGTTTGGGGCGCTGGACTTGGTGTTGCGTGTTGCGCAACTTGTTGAATTACATTGAAAATATAACGTACTATGAATTATTGGGATGTAAAAAATAATTTGAGGAATTAATATGAAATTGAATCCATGGATTGGGAAATTTTCAACAACTTATTATTCAATATTTACATTCCTTGTTTTCTTCATATGATTATTGAAAATTAGTTTCTTGTGTTGATGGAAAAAGATGATGAATTTTTTAGTAACAAATATTCAAATTTCACAGGACTTGTGATGTAAGCATTCAGAATAACCATCTCACCCGAATTTATATTTGATCTGATATTCAGTGGCTTAAAGAGAAGTCTCATAAGGTCGTTGGGAAAAAAATATACTTCAGTAGCTATAAAATAAATTATGCATTGTGAAATAAAATTTGAGATTTTGGTTTTAGTTGCATATCATTTTCAGAGTTTTAACATGAAATCGATGATTGAAAATGAATAAAATTCAAAAAACCATGATGATAAGATGAAAATATTTTCATTATGCTCTAATTGTGTAATGAGACATGGATGCAATTGTCTTATAGGGTCAAATAGGTTTTTTCATAGAGGAATGAAAGAACATCATGAAAATGATTGTTGTACTGGTGGGAAAAAGATGGCCAATGATGAAAAAATAAGAAAATATTCACAGGATGAAGAACCCACACTTCAATTATTTAAGTGAAAAGGGGATGGTGAACATTTTAACTGGTTCCTAAACCCAGTGGTTGGTGATGATGATCATTTTCAACAACCTCTTAAACTGAGGGAGAATGTGAAATGTCATGTGGTGATTATTTCTAAAAATCGATGTGATAACTTTGTGGTGAGTGGTACATTTTAACTCCACTCTAGAACTACTAATTTCTTATATTATTCTGGTTCTACCCATTCATTCATATCTAAAAAATTTGGATATAATATTAACATTCCACCAAAATGATTATATTTTTTACTTTTAGTGAAAAAACTACTTTTATGATGATTTAATAACATGATTAGGATTACTCCCTGTTTGACGTTTATGTTAACTTGCTTCCTAAAAATCATTACATTCTTCCATTGGTTGAATTTAAGGTCATCTTAGGATAGTATTGGATATCAACAACTAAATTCTGCCTGAATTGTCAAATAAGGGATGCTACAATTGATATTTCAAATGAATATATGATTTCCTATTAATGTTTTGATAATTACAAACATCATGTAAATATTATATATAGTTGTTCACAACACTTTCCATGGGACACACATCCTTCGATGGAGGACGCACTCATTTTTTCCCCACATTCCCTCTTTCTAATGGTGGGTGGT
The DNA here is from genome assembly GCA_963277665.1 of Viscum album. Classification (NCBI taxonomy): domain Eukaryota; kingdom Viridiplantae; phylum Streptophyta; class Magnoliopsida; order Santalales; family Viscaceae; genus Viscum; species Viscum album. The sequence goes on along the minus strand of OY728126.1, from coordinate 1,384,986,951 downwards.
ATCCATAGCTTATTAATGAATATTTCCTCCTTGATTCAAATTGGATGATTCTATGTAAATATCTCCTTCAATGGATTACCCCTCAAAACTCGTTAACTAGTCCGGGTCTCCATTAAATATTTAGACGTGGAACATGAAACTCTTCCATGATGTCATATCATCATGGATTCCAGTTAATTACACTGATTTTTACAGGACATTACAGGGGTTCAAGACCAAGAAACAAACATCAATCGAGGTAGTAGTCATGTTTGACAATGTTGGTGTGTTTGGAAGATGAAACACTGATGTGTCTAGGTTTCTTCCTCTTATGATAGGGAATCTCAATGGAGAAGAAACCTGAAGCATCAATTGTCTAATGTGGGGAATTATATTCCATATGAATGTCACAATGGCTTTCCTCAGCATTCCATGTTTTTTATTGGGTATTATACAATTTTAACATCTATGGGACACGAATCAGATTGAAGATAACACTGATGGAGAGTGAATCAGATGATTGCATCCCCAAGAGGGCACACCTATGGGGTTTAGTGGATGTGTGGATACAAATTTCGAAATAAGATGGATCTGAACATGCTTAGGTCCCTATAAAGGAGATTCTACGGTTTACCGTTGGCTGGGATTGAACCTTAGAGAGGTTTCCAACATAACCTGTGTAGGTGATAGGGATCAAAAACCACATAGTTTGAAGGGGTGTTGAATCAGGGTGTACACAAATTAAAACAACCTGGAGTCAAGTTGCGGATTATTTAAGGATAGCTCCCATTGTAAGAGGAATGCTCTTGGTTGGATGGTTATATATTTTATAATTATTATGCATGGTATGTTACCCAAGCACATGGCGTGATCTCATTGGGATAAGGTGGCATGGGTAAGAAATATGATTGATGATATAGGGTTGAATGAAGTGGATGGTGAATGATATTGGAACAACATGAATATTATTTGGTAGTGTTGTGATTGAACCTCAGAGAGGCTTCCTAAATATCCTTGTCGAAAGGAATCCATGTCCAAAGAGTTTAGTGAGTTGATGGGACAACCAATTAGGGGTACCATTAGAATGGATGCAAGGATGGGCCCCAAAGGAAGTGGAACATCTGTATTGGGGAATGACCTTTCCAAAACAAGGAAAGTCTCTAAATAGATGATAATGGGACATGAGTGATGGGATTGAACCTCTGAGAGACTTCCTACGTATCCCCGCGGTAGGAAATCAATGTCCACATAGTTCATAATGGGGCAAGTAAATAGGGTGTGCGCATAGTATAGTGACCTGACGACATGGTGGGGGATTTTATGTGCTTAGTGGCCCGTGAGTTGGATTGAAGCCATTGGGACAGACCAATGATGTGTGTCCCAACAAAGGGGATACTGTGGTTTACCATTGTATGGGGTTGAACCTCAAGGAGGCTACCTACATGCCCATTAATTGAGACATGGATCCAAACCCATGTAATTCAAATTGATTTACCATTGTTTACGGTTCAACCAAGGGAGGCTTCCTACGTACCCTGTCTAGGAGACATGGATCAAAACCCCTGTAGTCTGAATAGGTTTACCATTACTTATCGTTGAAACTCATGGAGGCTTCCTACGTAGCCTATCTTGGAGAAATGGATCAACACAAACCTATTGGGAATGCTTACAATTTATCATCATGAGGGATGAGGGGAATATAGTTTATCCTCTTACAGGATTAGGTTGATCATGTGTGACGTAGTCGGGACTGATGGATGCTGGGAATTATCCTCATGGAGTCTTAATATGTATCCCCATGGTCGATTATCAATAACATCATAGTTCCGCTTTAATGTTCAGGTATTATTCAACAAGGATTCCTTAAGAGGATGTCTTGGTCGGTGGTTACTCAAATCCCATGTGAGTCATTCTAGGTGTGAAAACTAAGAGGCAACATAGTCTAGACAATCGAATCTTGAAAGGTATGACCATGATGAATAGAGTGGGGATTATTTGATGTTTGAATCTGTTAGGTCCACTAGGCTGAATACCCTGAGAGGGGGGTGAATCAGGGTATGACTAATTAAAAATTAATGCTCGTTCTGATCTTGTTTCACTGTTAAGCAAAACACTCTTCTCTCTCTTTCCTGCTACACAATATAAACAGAAAGTAAAGCAAGCGCAGGACCCAACAATTTTACATGGTTCACCGCTAAGGGCTACGTCCAAGGAGGATACGCCGACAGGTTGCCGGTCATACCAAATTCCACTAATCTTCACTAGATGTGGATTACAAGGTTCAGTCTAGATCACTTCTATGCCCAGGCTCACTGCCTTTACAAATTTAGGGTCAGCTCACTGCTTTCCCAAGGGTCACTCCCTGTCTCTCTCTCTCTCTGGCTCACTACCGGTGGAGAGGATCACCTTCTTCCTCTTCCTAGGCTCGCTGCTCTTGGAAGGAATCCACTCACAGTTTATAGACCTGTAGGTCTCTTCATTTGCATGAATGAATGCATCTTCCTCTATGCGTAGATGCTCTGTTGAAGTACATCTTTCACCCGTAGATGAATATCTCTTTGCACCAAAGGTATCGGGCAACGTACCAGCTTCCACGCAGTCTGAGAAGCACCGCTGGAACAAAGCCTTACTTGGCACGCAAGTCAATATCAGCGCACAAGTATCGGCGCGCAAGTCACAACGGGCGCGCAATTCCTCCTCAGACACTTGCGCGACTCAAGCTTCCGCAACTCCAAACTTGCGCGACACTATTCCTTTTACGCCCAAACCAATATTGGCGCGCAACTGCAAACCGCCGTGCAACTTCTGATACCGGCGCACAACTTCAACCACTGTCGCGCAACTTCACCTACGCGACCACACACACCACCTGCCCGACCACCACACCTGCGCGACGAGAGATCTGATTTATCAAAGAGTTGAACTCCGGTAGAAAATAAGGAGGGGTGGTCCAGTATTTATAGGCAAATTGACCACACTGCGCGACGGCGCGCAAGTCACCTGCGCAACCCAGTCTCGGCGCGCAAGTCTTCTCTCCTTTTAGACACTTGCGCGACCAACTCCCAAACTTGCACGAACCTGTTTCCTTATCCATATTTTGATCTTCTGATCTTGAAAAACATATGGCGCGCAAGTTTCCTGTAGACCAAGTTCACGGTGCGCAAGTCCCTTTTCCAAAAACACTTTTCTTCATTTTCTGATTTTCAGGCCCTAAAATTTGGCAAACACTGGAAAACGGCGCCACCTTGTATCTGTTCTTTTGTACCGCCTCTAGATCATCCATTCCTTTCATCGACATTCTTGAATCAAACATGGATCGTTGACCTCAACTCTTGAACTCGACATTCTACCATGAAATCCTCTTTGTCAACAAATTTGTATGTCATTGTTTTGCTTTGTCAACAATCACTACTCAGATGTCCACTATGTCAAAAAACACAATCACCTCAAAAATGCTGCAATGATACCTTGAGGGATTTTTTCCCAACAGAATCCCAAAGAGGAAACATGTATGTATTCTTGGATAGTAGCCTAGGGATATGGATATTGGGACTTACTCCATGATGGAGTCTTGAAGGTGATAAATCCCAAAGGAAGATAGGGGTAAGATGAGTCCCTATGCCCATCTCACCCCTAGACATTGTTCACGGAATGATAGATCAGGAGAAATTGAAAAAACCTCCCACAAAAATGGCTAGGGTCTTACACAAATAAGGGTTCCCTTCCTTGTGGACAAATGACATTCCATGCATGTATGATCTAATTCCATTTGAGGAATATCTCACGGCCATAGAGATCAGTTGCTGTGGAAAATCTCTGTGATGGGGGAACCGTGTGAGCATTACAGGGGTGAGTCTATAGTGTAATTTCATGTAACAAGGATGATGATGTTTTCAGTTCAACTTCATGCATCTTGGATGAAGAGGAGTCACTCATAACCCCTAATACTTACATAACCAGCACACATTAAACCTTGTTGGAGGGAACGAACCAGCAATTCCATCTGGAGATTGGGTATTGGAGTGATCCATTGAGGGGATCAGGTTATCATGAAATTTCTAAGAAGACACGACTATTATTTTTCCTATGTGAAGAAGCGTGATTCTACGAAACACAACACGAAACATGTCCCATGGTTGATTGAAATAACTTCTCACAGACCTGGAGGTCAATACGAAAGAAGGTTTTTTTTTACGAAAAAAAATTTACTGTAAAGAACCCTGTGAATCTCTCCTACTTCCTAGAGTGGAGAGACTCAGTGAAGGGGTATTATTCATGAATTGGGGTGGCCTTGCCTACTCATGGAGTATAAATATGTATAAAGGGTTCTTCATGAAGTACAAGTGCTTTCTCGAAGTAGGAATTCATAGAGCATGGGATCCTTGCAAAACGTGACATTGCAGGGCGATGTACATCACAAGGCAGAGTGATCCTTCTTTAGCATGTAGTCCACATGTGCATGGTAGGTAATTCATGATGCATGAGTTCCTTATGAAGACACGAGTTCCCTTACGGTGATCTTACAATTAAGATAGCTCCTGGGATCTGTGAAGATCAGACGTGGTTGAGGAGGGTTTGTATATGTGATAATGGAATGGTATTTATCAATGCTCATTTACATTGAAGTACTCATTTTTCTCAATGCTTCACAGAGAAGAGGGTTCTTTATGATGTGAGATATCAGAAGGCGGATGGTCGGGGAATCAAACTTCTAGGTCTGAGGGAAGCCTTATATTTATTGGAATGAGGTGGCGCAATGCTCACAGTGTCCAGGATCACCTCGATGCGCGGGTTCCCTTTCCTATAATTATGATAGTATGACCCCTAGGTCTTCCTTACATATCCTTAATCATTTTTCATGGGCTCTAGATTTGGGAATATTCGCATGCACTAAGACTGACCTTTGGGAATCGTGCCCACTATGTTGTGTGGCGCATAATGATTCTTCAGTCTCTAAGATTGTGTGCTCCATAGCATGTGCGTATGAGTTCTATTGAAGGGATCTATGTGAAATCTATGTGATCGGGCTTTGTGATCGAGATCTACATTCTAGGAATGAAATGTATAAATTTTTTAGACAGATTGGGACAGTAGGGAACTGCCAGGGGGTCCTTGTGGATGCTACCCGGAAGGAAAATATGGACAATAACCTAGTCAATGGGGAATGTGTGTAGAGTCATTCAGACCATTAATCTATGGTGGAGATATTTTCTAATAGTTAGAAGACTTACCCTTTTTGGAAAATATTTTCCCTATATGGCTTTGGTCTGAGGGATGATGTCCTCATTCTCGAAGCAGTGTCGGAATAGCCAAACTATTGGTCCAGGAGTACGTTGTGCCAGCGCTAGTGGTTTTGGGTTGACGATGTTCAATCATGGTAGAATCATACACCCAAAAATTCAAAATACTAGTATAATCATTTAAAAAATTGATGGGAAGGAGTTGTTTCTAGAGGTACCTCCCGCCAATTACCACCCCATTTTGAAGGCATGCTTGGGGAACCTAGAGAAGGGGTGGTCTAATGAGTGGGATCCGTGCTAAATAAGTTGTATCACGAATGACTGGATGTGGTTTTACTGGGTATTTTCCACTTGCGAGGAGTTCAAGGTAGAGCTATGTCGATTGGGCCTATATGAGGCAGTTTAGAGCTACCAATTCCACATCTACCAGCCAAAGAAACTTATGTCGGTGTTGCTGAGCAAGTGGTCATTGTGAACTAACACATCTCATTTTCATTATGGGAATGTCAATATCATCCTCTTAGACAATAATAAAATCTCTAGGATTCTGATACTGGTGGAAATGTATGACTAGTTCCACCCCTCCACAAACACAATGGATGACCCAGAGACGATTTTTCCACTAAAAAGGTATTGATGGACCTATTTTCAGAAGAGGACACGTAGTCTGTGAGGGATGTCCACATAATGTTGGGGTTCTGGCAGTTCATGAATTCCCCTATAAATGAGATGTTTCCCATTAGGTCTCCCACTTTTCTAAAAGGGGTCCGGTGCAGTAATGAGCCCTCATACAATAGCCTCTAGGGGGATAACATGTGGAAGAAAAGGGGGTTCAGTGACCGCACTAAGAAGCAACGAGTGGTATGGTTGCATATATTCATCTCAATGGTCATTTGCAGTTGGATTCTTCTAGTAAAGGATATGAACATGGGCATACAGCGGAGCATGATTATCATGGTGTCTATTTTTGAGATATGGGAACAGATCCATTTCAGGATCCGGGTGATTTCAAATCTATAAAAATTATTATGTAATTTCTGTGAAGGGGACAATCTATATAGGGTGCATGGGTCATTACATATTTTTTATGGGTGGATAGATGCGCATATGGGAACCCACGAATACAGAAACCCCATTTATCCTATAGGGTTGTAAATCTAACCAGCTATTATGAATTCAGTTGGGAGATTCCCGACCAAGATAACCCCTCGGTCGGGGCTGAACTGAGCATGAAAGGTGGATGGGATCAACTTCTGCACATTCCTATTGCCAACCGGTGTGTTCACATATGACGGCTATGGAATGTAGGAGAATAATCCATACATTCTAGCATTTTTGGCTTGGAGTCATGGTGGAGCGGGTTGACCACCAACCTCTCTGTCTTAAGCATATCCCCCATGAGTGTCATTACCAAGAGTGTAGCATGTCCCATTTTCTTCTACCAAGAAACCTCGGGTCAATCCCAGAACACTTTGTCAGAGTTTTCACTCCCAGGTACATTTCTGTCAGAGCTGCCTCTACCTGGTCATATCCAGACATGGTTTTATTGGTTGGAAAACTCAAAAAATCTCTTCATGAGAAAAACTAAAGAGAGTTATTCTATAATAATAATCAAAATAATTCTTAATGTAATGTTCCCTAATCAGAATTTTTCTAATTATAGCTTCCAATGTTTGTACTAAAGTTTCTCTGATACCAACTACAACGCCCCGACCCTAGTTAACTAGAGTCGGTGATTCTTACACAACATTGGCACGATCACAAGGAAACAAATGAGGAAAGTCCGATCAGTTTAGTATCCTTTTAAATGTGAACATCATCATAACAATGAAACTATAAATCAAATAATTTCATTTACTTATTAACATGAATATTCTACTAGTCGAATAATCACAGACAATATCAATTTCCAATTTCATATTGATGGAATGCATAATGATAGACATCATAACCACATAGTCATGACCTCAAGCCAAGACTAAAAATAAGATTTTTCCAGGGCCATGTTCTAAGACACTAGTTTGTCTAATTAGACCTATCAATGCATTGATGAGATATTTTGGGCTCCACTCATCACTTACTAAGTCCAATACATTTTTCTAAGAAAAGGTAGAAACATAACATAAAAATTCAAATTAAAAATAGAATAAAAATGTAAATACTTTAAAAATAAACGATGAATGGTATAAAAATAATACATCCATAGTCAAAAATATCACAAAAAATTCAATACAATATGAATGATTGTATCATAATAAATCAACTTCATACAATTGTAAAATCTATCAAAGGGTGTTGACATAGACGAAATCATAACCTTTTGGGCGAAATATCTCTTTATATTTTAAAATCTTTTAAAAGTAACATAATTATAAATGACAAAATTTATTTTGAAAATATACATATAAGATTGAAAGGGATCCCTTTAAGGTGCTTTAATAGAAGAAAATAGCTGCACTTTCCTACTATGTTAATAAAATAGTCTATCCTTAATTTTGTTTAAAGGGTCGCAAAGGACCCTTTTTGGAAAATGGAGAAATGATTCTTTATAATCTTCTTATAAAATTTTAAAAAAGGATATAAATCACTTTAACTCATAGTCTAGGAAATAGTAACTTTTTTTGAAATACATTTTTATGAAACACGGTTGTGGATGATTATGAGGTCTTAGTAGATACTCACGTATAAACAACTTTAGATAATGAAGAGATTATAGAGTTAACCCTCACCATGTAAATTCCCTTGATTGAGGAAAAATTAACCTCCTATATAATAGGTAAATAATTTTTATTAAATTATTCATGAACCAAATACATATATATGGTACCATATATGATCTTCTAATATTTCATTATTAATAATATTTACGTATTATCATTGTTTCGCGTGTTAACTAATTTGATTTCCTTTATATGATTGGTTATGTCAGACATGTTATATATAGATAGGTTGTATTTGATTCATATCCAGAATGATATTATGTTCTTAAATATTACTTTTAATAATAAAATAAAAATTACATTGGAATTATTATGATTGAGAATTAATCTCATCGTGTCCGTGGTGACGGTAATCCATATGTATGCCCGAGAGATAATATAATTATATTGATGGTGAAATAATATGTAAGTTGATGGTATATAATATGTATAGATTCATTAACATGTTATATTTATTATTTACATCATTTATTCTCATTATTATACCCATCCAAAAAACTAAGTGTTTGAATAATAAACTACACCAAGACTTGGAGATGGTAAGTTGTACGTACGCATGTACGGTGACATGTCATTCATAGGATGGATTGAATAATATATATGGTTGTACCATATTTATAATAACATCAAAGTATGTAAAAGGTACTGGAGTTGTTATTTTGGAATTGAAACAACCAAGAAAGAGGATGTGGAAGAAATATATAACATTGAATGAGATGATGAAAATATTAACACTTCTTCATGTGATTCCTTTTGATTTGATCTTAAGGTATCCTTAGGTACGATTTCTGAATAAATTTATGCCCATAGGTAGAAGGGAGGGTAGTTGGGGGGATATTTAATCATGAGTTTACAGATCCAAATAGCATTGGAGGTGTGATTTGGAGAGAAGGGTAAGTACCCATTTGAATGAGTGGTGGGGTCACATTACGAAAAGCTTGAAATATTATTCAATTATACAATCATATTAGTTTTATAATTTCATAGAAATGATTTATTTAGAGTATAAGTTGGTTATAGGTCAAAAAATGCTCAACCAATAGGTTTTAGATAGGTTTAGGTCACCATATTAACCTTATCTTTTAGATTTAACTCTTTGTTAAATACTGTAACATTTACCTTGTATTCTTGTATTATTATAGAATTTGGTAAATAATCTAACAATAAAATTTCATGAGATTCCCAACTGTTTCATTAATGATACATATATTAATATATTAGTCCTTTTTTCGAACCTAGTATTTTTGGACTATTTTATCATTTAATAATATATTATTTATTTTAAAAACACATTTATGTCAATTTTGACAATATTAAGTAATTGATTTTTTTTGGAAGTAATAATAGCATTATTACTTCAAAAAAATTAATTGAATCAACCCTAAAATGACATATTAATCTATGAAATTAGTAGAATTCATCAAAAGTCTCAATTCACACTTATTTTGATATTTATAACATTAATTATTTTAACATTTCATTAATATGTTAATTACTACATCATCCTTGTGTCATAAATAAATATAATTATATAATTTATAAAAATTATAAATAAAATAAAATTATGTAGGAAATTTTTTTATCATCATAATTAAAATTTATAGTCTAATTTATCTTACGTATAACCCTATATTAATAATTATTTAGTTAGTAAACATTGAATTTAAAACTTTTTACGCTTCTTGAAATATAATAATAATAAATGTTCTAATATAATCCAAGTGGACCAAGAAGATCATATATTTAATCCTAATTGTTATTTTGTCTGGGATACACTTATCCAATAGAATTATGACTTGTGTTAGGGTAATTATAATATAATTTTTTATTTAATTACCCTATTTACTTTAACTGATGTAAATAAAAGAAAAAATACACAATTCACCAAATATTATATTCATCCTATTGAAACAAATTTTAACTTACTAATGTCTACCATCCCTCTAAGATTTTTGAATTTCAACTCACCGAAGTGGTAAAATTATGGTTTATGAAAATTTGCAAATGCTTCAAGAAGGTGGGTAAAAGACGGTAACAAATTCTATAGATTTTTATATATCTAATATTATTATAAAATCACTCCAATGAATTAAATTGAACATATATAGGTATTTTGTATTTATTTTTACCTACGATAAATTTAAATAAAATAATTAATTATTTAAATAAAAATCCAATTTTAAACAATAACGCGGTGTTTTTCACTATTAATCAAATTTTGAAAGTGATCTAGAAATACCAAAAATTCTCCTTAAGATAATTTTTGATATTATAAACACAAAAATGAAATCCATTTTGAATTAAATAATTACTAAAAATTATAATATTTCATATTACTTTTCATAAAAACTAGTTTGATTTGTTGTAGTAGGGTAAAACTCCATTTTGCGTACTGCGCACGCTATTTCATTATTTCAAGAGAAACATACCGTGGAAGTTTGGGGTGTTACATGTGACTCAACACTGATTTATCAAAAAAAATACATGGTGTTTAATATAATGTACACGTCGTGTATTAGCCTCAACCAACCCCTATAATAGGCGGTCTTTCGAGCCACCTACACTGCCGTGTACTCGCCGTTACACTACATGTACACAGCTATATGTGACGACTGGGTACATGACATATACCCAAAAGAACATGGTGTGAACATTGAAATTTTTCCATTTCTTCATTGTTCCTAAAAAAACAAAAATCATGTTCCACACCTGAAATGAAGAATCTAGTTCTTACAAACTTCCCCCCCTTAATGCAATTCATCACTGAATTTCCCTTCGAAGGGTGGTGAAGAAGATGATTCAAACAACTCTGGACACTGTGCTTGTATGTCATCTTCCCTCTCCCAAATCTCGTCATGTACTCACTCGTGATGACATATCACTCGTACCAAGGGAATAGACCGTCCATGGAGAACCATAATGCAGTGACCCACTATCAGAATAGGGTGCTCCTCGAATTATGTATACACCTCCAACTTGTCATCCTTGGGGTGGAAAAAATGAGACGGGGTTGAAATGTAACACTATAGATGAGAATATTGAAAAACATCATTCATATCCTGATACCTCATAGGTAACTACAACTAATAAAAAACTGGCACGACTCCCTCCAAAACCTCAAAAAGTTTGACGTATCTCAGGGAAAGCATGTCATGTCTCCTAATCCTCATGTGCCCCAACCTTGGTGTGACAAGATAGAAAACCTTAGCTCTGACCTAGAAATCTATAGGTTATATCCATCGATCAGCCTAATATTTTTGGAGAGATTTTTCTGTAGATATAATCTTATGAATCAACTCCACCTTATCAGTAGTGTCTAGGAAAAGACATGGTCCCTACATACCTGCCTCTCCATCCTCCATCCATCATAGGGGTGATAGGCATGGAATTCAGTAAAAAACCTCACAAGGTTCTATCTAAATAGTTTCTTGAAAACTATTATTGAATGAAACCTCCACTAGGGTTATGTGTGTCTTCCAATAGACCCAAAATCTAGGATTCATTCTTGAAGAATGTCCTCCAAAACCTGAATCGAGTGATCAGATTGGCCATATGTCTGGGGATGGTATGTTTTACTCAGAAGTACATGTGTACCCAAATCACTTTATATTTTATGCCATATATGAAATGTAAACTAGGAATCCTTATCTGAAAAAATAGAGTGTGAAACCCCATGAAAATTTACAATCTCACAGATATAAAACATTCCAGGCTCATCAATATTGATGTTTTTCTTAATCAGAAATAAATTTGAAACCATTGCGAGTCTTTCAACAAAAAAAGCTGCATCATTCCCTCAATGCGACTGTAAAAACCCAAAAATTCCATGTAAATTTATTTTAATTATATTGGAAATTTAAAAGTCCGAGAATATTTAAGGTGCATGATTCTGAGGCCAGGAGTGCCTGTAATGAATATATGAACTTTTCTTCAGATACGTTCAGTAAACATGCGAGCAGGCTTTTGTAAATTTAAAACTGGTGCTCAAAATTGAAATCAGAAGGCACTATTGAACTCGTAGAGCTGGTATTCTCTAAAGGAGACCTTCACCTTGACCGTAGTAGGTCGAGGGTGAAGATAGATATTTTTTTTGGGAAATGAAAAATAAAATAAAATAAAATATTTTTTTATTTCTAATAAAGACCACCAACATGAATGTTAAAGAGATGGAGACCATATTAATTAAAACCAAAATGTTGAATTTTTATTGGTTGGGACCACCCAAACTAAAAACACCCTCTTAAATGTGGGTAAGTATCCAGAACTTCCTCCACCTAAATTGGGCCACCCACCTTTAATTAAGGATTCCAATTAATTGTTCCTTCAAAATTAAATTGATAACATAATCTAATTTGTTGTTGGATCCACACTGGTTTGTGTCAGGATAAACAATTGGGAAGGGTGAAGGGGGGAGATTTTGGGAGGATTATTATTCTCCAATGAATAACACCTCCAAACAAAGATCTTCTTCAACAGAGAACTCCTCATCTTCTCCAAAAAAGAATGTTTCATCCTCCAACATGGGATGTCTTCAACAGAAACGAACCAACATCCACCCTTTCCTCCTCACCGATGTCTATGAACCATCGATGTAGTGTTTGATGTTTTGAGTATCACCCCTTACTGTTCTTAACGTTCTTCACACAAGATTTAATAAGTCGCTTGCTACCACCCTAACACAGAGGGTGTGGGCCAAACGAACATGGCCCAACCTCTCCGCATATCCTTGAGTTTTTTGTTTTGTTCCTATCAATTGAGTAAAATGGTGACCGGTGCCAATGAATGGCCCCAATGGGACTTAGATACGGTATTCGGCCCACCGTTGGTTGTGATGAAGGTGACGACGCGACCGCACCGCCTGACAGAATAGAACTGCGGACTCCCTGCCGTAACATGGCACCCTGCCACACTGTGGCCGACCCACACCGCCGGGCCACCATAATAATGCTGTCGGGCCGGGCTGCTCATTTCGGGCCGAGTCGCACAATAGGCTGGGTCGACCAGAACTGGGTTGGCCACGGCCGGGTTGGGCCGAGTCGGTTTGACTGGGTAAAACAAGTCTAAGAGAAGTTTCAACCCATCCAATACTTTTTCCCGTGACTTTGGCACTGGGTGTCCATATGATGAACCATTTATGGCACCAGAAACCTTGGAGAGAGACTTTCCTTTTGGTATACCCCACTCGAGGACCGGAAAAATTAGGGTATGGTCGGGTTGGATGGAGCATGAAGCCATCTAGGCCATTAGAACTAAGAGGCTAATAGCTTATAGACTGGGCATCAAATTTATGCACCATTTGTTGCATTGAGACCCCTATTATGTGGCGGTTCTTTGAGATTCTTCTTCATGGGACTTCATTTACATTGGAGTATAAACCGATGGCTTGAGAAGAGGACTCTCCACGAGACAAGTGAGCATAGTGCGGGAACCCCGTAGTTGGATGTGACAATGTACTAGGATCCTATGTGGGTCTGACGACATACTGATGATGTTGTAGGATCCTGTGTGGGTCTAACAACCTACTGAAAATGTACTATGAACTTGTATGGTTCTCACGACGTACTGACGACGTACTAGGATCATTTGTGTGTCATACGATGTACAAACAATATACTAGGATCCTATATGGGTCTGATTACGTAATAATGAAGTACTAATAACTTGAATGGGTGTGAAGGGGTACTGACAACATAATAGGATCCTATGTGGGTCTGACGATATACTGAAGAGGTACTAGGATGCTGTGTAGGTCTTACGATGTACTAGGATACTATGTGGCTCTGATGAGGTACTATGATCCTTTATGGTTCTGTGGATGTACTATGATCTTCTGTAGGTCTGATGATGATTTAGGATCCTTCATGGGTCTTCATTTTAACAGAGTTGGATGAATTAGTAGTTACATATAATCATCTCTAATACTGTACCTATGTTATATCTAGTGTGATCTGAGTTAGTACATGTGTGGTACTTTCCTTTGTGGTAATACCATGGTGGTATTATTCGGTGTGTCGTACTTGTGTGGTACTTACCTTTGTTTTTTTCCATCCTTTTTGGAACAGTTTTGCTTTGGGATTTTGGGTTGGACCCTATGTTTCCTCATGATTGAGATGGGTATACTTGAAAACTTAGGTATATTTATGGGCATATACCTAAGTAGGGTTGTCAGTTGATTTCAATCTTTGTGGTTTATCATTTCGATATTTTGTAAGACCATGAGGGTCTCAGGGTTCCTACTAAGTATTGTTTTATTCAACCCTACACGGGCTATGTCAACACCTTGTTGTGTTTGGAGCAGATAACATACAACGCTGATCGAGGATGAGGGTACCTATGTTGGGCAATGCCCGTAGATGGAGCATACAGTGTGTCAGTGCGCAGTGGAGAGGAGTGGATGTGTAGTGATTAGGAGTCAATCTGTACCTTCCAGTGAGGTTAGAACCAGAGAGGAAAATTCCATAGTTTTATTTCTCTTTATTTGGTTGTGTTGTATTTCAGTTGTAATGGTACCTTTACAATTGGGATAGTATTCATGCCCCTCTTAATTTCAGCACAATTTTTCTATATAGTTTACTTGTGTCTGTATCTTGTTGTGTGCATGGTTGCATGTGTTTATAGTATTTAACGGAAATTCCATCCCAGTTTTAGGGAATACGACTTTTGGTGCTTATCGTTATCCCCTAGCCTATGGTAGGCGGGCTAGGGGTAGTCACGACAGGGGCCCCGGGGGACAGGTCGTGACAAATTTTTATCATAGCAGTCAGTTCTATCAGAGAACATTGGACTCTAATCTTTTGTTTAATTGGAATATTTTTAAGTGTAGTGAGTGTGGTTATCAGTTTGAGGAATCCAGTGTTGGTGCATCGGCTAACGTATCCATACACCAGGACCCAGACTTCTGATTTCCGACTCAATGAATGAAAACATCGATTGCATTTATGTTTTCAAGAGTTTTCTTTAGAATCTCGTTGAGTTAGCTCAACAGGTATAATTTATTGACTGTGGCACAACTGTTTCTTTTCAGGATGCCTCTACATAGACAGGCAGCTAGAGTTTCTGATATAGTATGCACAGATAGCCCAGCGAGCGACTAGGCACTGATGCAAGGCCCTCTTCTAGTAGATGCACCAGCGGGGCCACCAGTGGTACCATTATCTGTTGGGCCACCGATGCCTCTATCCCCAGTATCAGAGGGTGTGCACTGCTCAAGCACATTGCATGATTTCCAGCACAAGAGGCCACCCATGTTCAGGGGAGAGACGGACCCACAGACGGCTGAGGATTGGCTAGGGGTAATGTTGAGAGTCTTCCGACTAATAGGGACACCAGATGATCTCATGGTGATCCTTGCTTCCAGTATTCTATAGGCAGCAAGAGGCAGGTGGAGGAGCTTGAAGCTCTAGGTTCAGTAAGAGGTGTTTCTTCTTTGGGAAGAGTTAGAGAGCCGGTTTCGGGCAGAGTTTGTCCCAACGACTCTTTGCGCAATGTGCATACATGAGCTACTTCATCTGTAGCATGATTGTGGCTCAGTACTCAGTGAGGTTCACCGACCTCTCATGCTACTCCACTAATATTGTGTAGGACCCATTCTTCTGGGCCCGGACCATTGAGCAAGGACTCAGGCTGGAGATCAAGGCATTTATGATTTCTCTCAGCATCCCGATGCTGGAAGGGGTGTTAGAGCAAGCCCTCTTAGTTGAGAGTTTCCTTGATGAGCAGTCACCAGCAGCGAGACCCACCACTGGATGACATGTAGTGGAGTCTCCAATAGTTAGCAGCAGATATATCTCAGAGAGGTCCAAGAGGACCAGACCTACAGGTGGACGACTGCATAACTCAGGATCTGTTGTGTGGGGCATGGGAGACAGATCCAGTCAGGCGAGGATCATGCAGTGTTTCACAAGCGGTGGGTAGGGTCACATGGCTCATGACTATCTGACATTCCCTATAGATGATCAGCAGATGGTCGAAGGACCACTTAGACAGAGACAGAGGGTCGACCGATGGGGTCTACTGGGAGCAGGATGACTTGGCAGAGGAGTTGTTCGTGCAGCTGGTAATGGGAGATGATTCGAGATGTTACCACCCCCACCACCAGTGGTCCACCCCAACTACATCCACCAGGTGGAAATGGGCGAGCTCAGCTTCAGGTAGTTGAGGCTACAAACAGTGGCACTTTGAGATGATACGGGGTACATTCTGTGTATACTCCACCTTATATACATTACTTATAGACATAGGTGCTAGTCATTATTTTATTACCACTACCCTCGTTCAAAGCTTGTAGATTTTGACAGATCTAACGGATCGATCCTTATGTCTAGAGATACCTAAGAGAGATGATTAAATGATTACTCACTGGTTATGGTAGTGTGAGCTTACTCTAGGAGGTGATAGCTTCAGAGGGATCTACTAGTAGAGGCGTCGATTCCTTACGTTGTCATCTTTGGCAAGGACTGGTTATCTACAGTCCTTTCAAAGATTGACTCTATTAGACAGAAAGGGTGGTGTGTCTGCACAAAAGGGACCAATTTTACCTTCACCGGAGAGAACATAGCCTTTGTAGCACATGGTGGACTTACCCGAAGGAGGGTGCAGCCGATTACAAATCTGTTGGCTAGCTTTACCCTCATAGTGGTTGACATGGAGAGTTTTAGATATCCTTTATTGGTGGACCAGTACATGAATTTCGTCTTAAAAGATATTCTAGGTATACCTTCTCATTGATAGGTGGTCATTTACATTTACTGCTACCCCGAGACGGCACTGATATTTACTCCAGCTTATCAGATGGCTCCAACGGAGCTTCGTGACCTGCAGGTACAGTTAGAGGACTTCTAGGGGAAGGGATTAATCCAGACCAGTGTTTCCCCTTGAGCTACCTTGATTTATTCTCCCAGAAGGCAGTTGGGATATTGAGACTTTGTGTTGACTATCGTCACCTGAACGAGGTGACCGTGAAGAACAAGTACCCACTCTCAATGATTGACGACCTCTATGATTTGCTGAAGGGAGCATAGTGGTTCTCAAAGATGGACCTCAGATCAAGCTATCACCAACTCATAGTACGAGATGAGGATGTGCAAGAGATGGATTTCAGATGTCGGTATGGCCATTATGAGTTATTGGTTATGCCATTTTACATAAACAATGCTCCAGTAGTGTTCATGGAACCCATGAACAAGATCATTTAGCAATATCATTATTGCCTTTGGGTGTTCTTCATTGATGACATTCTAATCTACTCGGAACTAAGGAGGAGCATGCCTTTCATTTTCAAGTAGTACTGGATACACTCTAAGAGAACAACATTTATGGTATGCTGTCATAGTACCAGTTCTGGATCTGATAGGCTCTCTTTCTGGGACTTGTTATCTCGAAGGCAGGAGTTTCAGTAGATCCAGAGAAGATTGAGGCGGTACTTTCATGGAAGCCACCCAGGTGTGTGATGGAGGTACGAAGTTTCCTGGGTTTAACTGGATACTACCAGAGGATTATGCTAGTTTTATCATGAGTTGGAGTACCTTTATCCGCATTGATGAAGAAGGGGTAACCCTTTGTGTGGTTGGAGAGATGCCTCCGGTGTTTTCAGGAGCTCTGGCAGAGGCTCACTACTGCCCCCATCTTGGGGCTTCTAGGGGAGGGCATTGGGTACATAATCTACTGCGATGTATCATGGACTAGTCTCAGATGTGTCCTGATGGAGGAGTGAGAAGTGATCGTGTATGGTTCTCAACATCTGAGACAACATGTGTAGAACTAAGCTACCCATGACCTGGAGTTATCAGCAGTGGTCTTCGCCTTGATTATGTGGAAACATTACAAGATAGGTTAACATTTTACAGTCTACTTGGATCAAAAGATTCGTTGGTATATCTTCTAATAGAAGGACCTAAGCCGGATACATTGACGCTGGCTCGAATTCCTCTAGGATTATGACTTTGAGATATTCTATACTCCAGTGAAGGGGAATGTTGTAGAAGATGCACTTAGCTGGCGATCCGGTATACAGCTGCTAGGTGAGGTGACCGAGAAGTTGATCACTTTGTAGATATCCATTGTGGATGGAGATAAAGAAACATTTCTTCAATCACATACAGTGTCTCCCCCCACATCATTAGTGAGTCGGGGAGGCACAATGTGGTGATAATGACTACGAGGATCGACATGAACAGATATTCATAGGATATGCACCTGATGTATTTTTTGAAGGTCGGGAGCATGTCATTATTTTTAGAAGACGTACCATGGTACTACTGTCTCTTCGAGAGGAAGTGTTGATGTAGTTCCACAAACCCCCTCAAGTAGTACATCTAGGAGTTGAAAAGATGTACCAGGACCTCTTCTGACAGAACTGGTGTCCGGGAATGAAGAATGCAGTAGTAGAGTTGTCTCTCGGTGCCTCACTTGCAGCATGTGATGGTGGAGAATCAGGTACCAGTAGGATTGGTTCAGACATTGGGGGTACCAAAGTGGAAGTGGGATGTGATATCCATGCACTTCGTTATAGGACTTCCATGTAAATCTAGGGGTCTTGATTCTATCTGTGTGATCGTTGAACGACTCACCAAGTCAGCTCACTTCCAACTGATCATAGAGTATGGTTCATTAGTGAGCTTGAGATGCCTCTATGTGCATGATATTGAAAGTCTACATAGAGTAACCTCGACGATTGTCTCGGATTGTGATACATGATTAACATCTCAGATATGGGAGGGTTTGGAAGAGGCATTTAGGGTGTAGGTTTGATTGAGCACCGCCTTCCATCCCCATACGTATGGCCTGACTGAGCAGACCATTAAGACCCTCTAAGACAGGTTGTGTGCTTGCGTCCTCATCTTCGGTCAGATCTGGGAGGATCATTTGACCTTGGTGGAGTTTTTATACAACAACATCAATCACTCCACCATTGGGATGGAACCTTTAGTGGAGTTTTATGGGAAAACATTATGATCACCTCTATGTTGGACTAACATAGGGGAGTCAGCACTAGTAGGACGAGAGACGGTACAGGCTACCACGAAGATTGTTCAGATCATCAAAGAGTGGATTAAGACTACATAGAGCAGTCATAAGTCCTATGCCTACATGAGATGGAGACCTCTGGAGTTCAAGGATGGTGACCACGTCTTTCGAGAGTTCTTACCCCGAAGAGGGTGCTAGAGATTTGGTTTGGGATAAAATTTATCTCGTAGGTTTGTTAGACCCTTCGAGGTCCTCAGTAGAGTTAGCGAGGTGGCTTACTGCCTAGCTCTTCCATATGAGTTGCATCGGGTACACAACGTCTTCAACGTATCCTAGCAGAGGAGATACGTACATGGATCTTCTCACATCATCGACCACAGTGAGCAATACATCAACTATGGGGTGACATTTACAGAGGATCTGGCAGAGATTGAGGATCAACATGAGCATATATATTGTGGGTGGTTGATACCTCTGGTGCACGTTCACTGGTTGCACAGGAACCACTAGGAGAGCACATGGGAGCATGAGGTTGGGATTCATGCTCAGTTCCCCCACTTGATTCCTTATTTTGAGTTGTGGCTTACGAGGACGTATATCCCTGAGGTGGGGAGAATGTATAAACCTGGAATTTCCATTTAATTTTTTTAATTATATGGGAATTTTATGAGTCTGCAAAAAATGACGGCGCATGATTCCGAGGGTGAAAGATAGATTTTCACCTCGACCACAGTAGGTTGAGGGTGAAAGATAGATTTTTTTTTTGCTTTTTGTGGAAATGAAAAATAAAATTAAATAAACATTTAATTTATTTCTAATAAAAGCAACCAACATGAATGTTAAATAGGTGGGGACCACCTGAATTAAAACCCCCATTTTGAGATTCTAATTGTGGGGACCACCCGAAATTAAAACTCCCTCTTTAATTGGGATATGTATGTTGAACTTCCTGCACATAAATTGTGCCACCCAACATAAATTAATGATGAAAATTAATTGTGCCAAAAAAATTAAATTTGTAGACATAATTTAATTTTTTTTTGGCTTCACACAAGTTTTTTTTTAGAGAAACAATTAGCAAAGGATAAGAGAAGAGATTTTGGGAGGATTATTCTTCTCTAATGAAGAACACCTCCCGAATAAGATCTTCTTCAATGGAGAACGTGTGATATTCTCCAACATAGAATGGGGCATCCTCTAACGTGGGACATCTTCGACAGTGACGAATCGACGTCCTCCCTTCTCTCCTCACCAAAATCTACGAACCTTCAAGGTAGGGTTTTGTGTTTTGAGTATTCCCCCTTATAATTCTTGATGTTCTTCATTTAACATTTACGAAGCCGCTTGAAACCTAATGTGGAGGGTGCGAGCCAAACGAACATGGACTGACCTCTCTGCATATACATGAGTTTTTTTTCCTCGCAATGGAATAGAATGGAGACTAGTGCTGAAGACTGGAACCGGTGTGACTAGGATACGGAGGCTCGTACACCGCCCGTTGCGACGAAGGCAATGGTGCGACCGTGCCGCCCGACGGTAGAGAACCGCAGCTAGTGTCTTGGAAGTGATGGGAGGCTAGCCGACTATCCAACCCACGGTGGCAGACGACCACCCTGTGGCCGACCTTCCGCACCGTGACACCCCACCGCCCTGCTGCACCACGTCCACCCCGCCGCACCACGATGCCCCGCATCACCTCCCTGCACCTCATGGTCACCCATGCTAGGCTGCACCGTGGGCCGGGTCGTGCTGCGGGCTGGGCTGGACCCAATGGGTCGGGCTGAGTCGAATAGAATCGGGTCAACCCTCACCTTGTTGGGTCGGGTCAGCCTAGTCCCGGTTGGGCCGGGTCAGTCTGACCGGGTTGGATAGGACCCGGGCCAGTTTCGACCCATCCCATAATTTTGGCCATAACATTTGGACCGGTCGTCCGTTTGACGAACCATCTATGGCGCCAAAATCCATGGAGAAAGGCATCACTTTTGGTATACCCCACATAAGGTTTGGATAATTTTGGGGTATGGTTGGGTTGGATCAAGCACAACCCCTACCAGGCCCTCAGAAAAAATGGCTAATAACATACAGACCGAGTGTCTGATTGATGCACCATTTATTGCATTGAGAACCTAATTACAAGGAGTCCCATTGGGATAATTATTCATGGGACGTCGTGGCCATTGGAGTATCGACTAGTGGCTTGAGGATCGGAACCTCTAGGAGACAAACGAGGTTTGTGTGGGAACCTTGTAGCTAGATGTGACAATGTACTAGGATCTTGTGTGGGTTTGACGATGCACTGACAATGTAGTAGGTTCTTGGGTGGGTATGACGATGTACTGACGATGTAGTGGGATCCTGTGTGGTTCTGACAATGTACTAATGATATACATGGATCCTCTGAGGGTCTGACGATGTACTAGCGATGTACTAGGATCCTTTGTGGGTATGATAATGTACTAATGATGAACTAAGATCTTTTACGGGTCTGGTGAAGTACAAATGATGTACTAGGATCTTGTGTGGGTCAGATGATGTACTTACTAGGTATTAGGATCCTGTGTGGGTCTGACGATGTACTATGATCCTATATGGGTTTGAGAATGTACTAGGATCCTATGTGAGTCTGACGATGTACTACGATCCACTGTGGGTCTGATGATGATTTAGGATCCTTCATGGGTCAGCCACTTAACAGAGTAAGATGAATTAGTAGTAACATCTAATCATCTCTACTACTGTATCTATGTTATACCTAGTGTGAGCAGAGTTCATACATGTGTTGTACATTATTTCATGGTAATACATTGGTGGTATTCTTCTGTGTGGCATACATGTGTGGTACATACCTTTTTGGTTTTCCTTCCTTTGTGGAACATTTGGGCTCTGTGATTTTGGGTTGGACACTGTGCTTTCTCATGATTGAGATTTGTATACATGATAACATAGGTATATGTGTGGGCATATACCTAAGTAGAATTGTCAGTCGATTTCATGTTTTTTGGTTTATCCTTTGTGGATTTTGTGAGACCTTGAGGGTCTCGGGGTCCCTATTGAGTGTTGTTATACTCACACCTACACGGGTGATTCCAACACCATGATGTGTTTGGTGCAGCTGAAAAACAATGC
The DNA here is from genome assembly GCA_963277665.1 of Viscum album. Classification (NCBI taxonomy): domain Eukaryota; kingdom Viridiplantae; phylum Streptophyta; class Magnoliopsida; order Santalales; family Viscaceae; genus Viscum; species Viscum album. Next base: position 1,384,964,921 of record OY728126.1, on the reverse strand, counting down.
TTATTGAGTCCAAGGGTACCAAGACTAGATGGTGCCCGAAGGTGGACCAAACGATTTCTAATGGGTTTTTTCATAGAACCAGAGACATCCGATGATTCCTTATCCATTTGAACCTACTTTCCAAATGTAGGAACTCATTAGTTGTGGACTGATGAGGCTTAGGAATTTTCATAGGTCGAGGGGATGGGAGTTCAGACTCATCAAACCTTTTTGAGGGGAATTATTGTATACTCTGGGACTCTCTTTATATATTTAAGTTATGTTAGTGAATCCTTATTACATTACTCAGTACAAAATGATCTTTCCTTTAGATCTGACACTCAATGATTGATATGTAGGAAATTTAGAGAATATTTTATATGTATTTTAGTTTCATCACCGATAGAGAATCATATTTATTTGATAGAGATTCTTAGCCAATGGTACCCTTCAATACATAAATGTCTCTTGGTCATTATGATGACCATACTGGTTTTAAAGCCACTCAGTGGGGCACTTGAAGTTTATTGTCATTCAGAAGGAAATTGATTATTTTAGAGTAGGGATCGTACCCGCAGATGGGCTACCAACGTATCCTTTGTTTTTTGAAAAGGAATCAGAACACACGTAGTTCAAGTAAGGGGGTATGGTTTTTATGCCTGGTTGATAGCTCAAAGAAAGATGTCATGATTACTTTTACACTGTAAGCTCACGTGAGTCATGCTCGCTGTGAGAAACAAGAGGTATTGGTGAAACTGGACAATTGTTCCATGAATGATGTGATGATGAGGGGCTTATGTGTTTATGACTGCCAAGATGGATGAGGATTAATATTTACATCAGGGAAGAAATCCAGGAACAGGGTCCATAATGTTATATGTGCTTCATGGAGATTTGGATACTCTAATCCTGGGGCTTACTCAAAAGGAAGATTCCCAAGTTAGGAGGGGACTTATGATTGGGTTTTACTCCTGAGAAGGATTCCCAGATCAAAAGAAAATTAATATTGGATTAGAGAAATTAAAACTAGGGCTTACTCCTGAGAAGAAGGCCCAGATTAAGGGTTTTGAAAAATTAAGGGACTTGGGGATTACTCCTAAGGAGGATGCCCATATTTGGGAATATTAAGACTTGGATTTATTCCTGAAAAGTGAGCCCAGGTTAAAGGAATTATGGTTGGGTCTTACTTCTGAGGAGGATGCCCAATTTAATAGGATTTGAAACTGGGGCATACTACTAAAAAGAAGGCCCAGATTAATAAAAATTATTAAAGGGGCTTACTCCTGAAAAGGATTCCCAAATTAATGAAAATTATGACTGGGGATTACTCCTAAAAAGAAGGCGCAGATTGATGAAGACTTGGGGCTTACTCCTAAGGAGGATGCCCATATTTGGGAACTTTAAGACTAGGGTTTATTCCTGAGAAGGGATCCCAGGTTAAAGGATTTATTGTTGGGGCTTACTCTTGAGGATTATGACCAATTAATAGGATTTGAAACTGGGGCTTACTCCTGAAAATAAGGCCCATATTAATAAGGATGTGGGGATTACTCCTAAGGAGTATGCCTAGAAATAGGGTTCTCTCATCTTAAAGGATGAGGATAAATGAATAAAATCTCAATCTTTAGTGACATAAAAATGTGTAAATCGCTATGTTTTGAGAGATATTCCAGAGAATCTCTTTTATATAAGAAATTAAATCAAGAAAACATGCCATAAATGGCTTTGAAGAATGTCTTGAATATTGAATCTTGACTATGAGAGGTGGAATTGTATAAGAGAGATGAAATGGGAAGGAAAGGCACCCAAAAAGGCAGGGGCGTGCAAGTCCTTACAGGGACGCAGGTACTGTGTGGGCGCGCAAGTCCTGGTCGCACAGGTATACCTGCGCGACACATGGGTACTTGCGTGATTGTTAAATAGTTGGGTAACACTTGGGCGATCCTTGACCAAAGCCTTTAGAATTATCTTGAGGCTCTTCCAGAAGATGGGAGCGCAAGTTTTAATGAGTAGGTGAGGAGGTGCGCAAATATATTCATTTCCCTTAAGGGTAAAACACCTTAGGAGTGAAAGTGTTAGTGAATTCTAACACTTAGACTTTACTTCTCTTGTTTAGAACATCCATTCTTGTAAAATAATTACCTTAGAAGTGGTCAGAAGACATGAAGAAGAGACTTGGGCATTCAGAGCTCTGTATCTAAATTCTGGAAAAATTCCTCTTGAAATGGGGGGCCCACCAGGGCTTTTTATAGGCTGGAGAAGTCTATGGGCGGTTATCACTTAGGGCGCGCAAGTTACTTGCACGATAAAAAATGTGGCGCGCATGTGTACTTGGGCGACCATTGTAGAACCTGTGCGACCCTTTGCAATGATCTTTTTATTCATTCCTTCGTCAATTTTTAATATTTGTAAAAAGGTTCAATCACTTTGAGCTAAGATATTCTCTTTTTCCAATCTTTAGACTCTGTGATGAAAGGAGCATCAATAAAAGTCCCTGATCGGAGTTGGATCCAAAATAAATGAGAATTTGACTCTGAGGAAATCGAGAATGAAAAGAAAATTGGGGCACGCAGGGTATGGCGTGCAAATGAGGTTCTGGTGCGCAGGGTATGGCATGTAGGGTCTGGCACTCAGGGGTATTGCCTTGTCTATAAATAGAGGACCTCACTTCATGAAAAGCACCTAGCTCTTGCTTGTTTTTTTGCTCTCAGCGCACAAGTTGAATCCCGGCTCTCGCTTGTCCGCGCTTCTTGATTCTTATGTCGCGCTTCCATTTCTTGTGTCGTACTGCTGTTTAAGGTATTTAGACTTGCACGGTAAAACCTGCGTGCCCAATACTTGCATGACCGAAGGAGACATGCGTGCCAACTATGAGATTTGTGCTCCTTAATGAATTAGAAAATTTCTTCAAATCCTTCACAAATTTTATGAAAAATTAACATACTTTAAGAGTTAATTATTCAACTTTTTTCAGATCAAATGGATCCAAAGAGAATCGGAACAGCTGATGAACTGGAATGAAAAATAATTGATGAGATGACGGACATTGTTAGCCATGATTACTATTCCATCTGCGAAAGCACTCTTCTGAACTTGGTTAAGTATCTGAAGAAATATCATCGTGATTTCCCACACAGCATCTATCTGCCTCTCTATGGCCATGGTCATCTGCAATATGTCAATATTCCAGAGGCAAAGAACTATCTCCTGCCTTCCTTGTTTCAGTCGTATACCAACTTTTCATCAGCAAATGTCTAAATTGCAGGAACATTTTCTAATGCTGGAACAGTATAGAATGCCAATATAATTCACCATAGCTCTTGTGCAGCAGATCTAAAACGTCACAAACCTGAGCTGTAACCACATTGTTATCATTCAATCTATTGAAATTCTCAGATGGATCAATCCTAATGCTAGAAGGAGAAATGATAATTCCATTCTGGATGAGGGGTGAAGAAAAATTGGATGTGGGCTTATTGGGTGTGACAAACTTGTGAAGAGTTTGTCGAGGATATAAAGGGAGCTGCAATTTATGAATCCGTCTAGGCTGGGCAGACGTATGTTTATAGGAATGATAATTTTTCACTGAATTTGCTTAGCCACTGGAGCACAGAAACGAATTCTTTCCATCTGACCCATGGAGAACTATGAATTAGTTTGTGGGATGTATACAAGATCATAGGGGTTCCAATTTTGCGTTATATGTGTGACGAATTCATCCCTCCAAAGGAAACATTGAATGATCTGGAGAAGACTCCGAATTTGGTTCCAGATTTATTGAAGATGTATCATAAGTTCAAAATATGAAAGACTTCAAAGACTCATTAAAGAAGGGATATTCACCCAGAGGAATTTATGGATGTGTTTCTCAAGTAGAAGTGGGAAAAGGGGCCCACATGTACTCGTCTTACTAGTTTCCCTAGAGTAGATAAGGGAGGTGTTCCTGGAAAATTCTAGCTGACTCTGGAAGCAGGAGAGATTAAGAAATGGGGGTATGAAGTGAATCATAAAATCCCGTAGAAGACCTGTCTGTCATGATTTTTAGCCTTATGGATCAATGTCTATATTTTTCCAATTAGATATTTGAACGGAGAAGTCGGGCCAGGGACCTTTGTTATCGTAGCCAAGTTGGATAAGAGGAAGATGGTGGGGTTGGCTACCCTAGTTTTGGAAAAGATTCACAGGAACTTAATCCATGTCTATATGAGTAAGTATCCTTTGAAATTAGTGAGTCCTATCCAAGTTTTATGGGGATAGATCACCAATCACTTCCAGACATATGTTGTTCAAAATGGAATACAGATTAAGGGAAGTTCTTTCAGGCCGTCTATTCGGTCCTTCTCTGGAGTTTGTCCCTTTTCCCTCAATGCTTATGATATTAGGCCAAGGCTGGGTATGAATAAGGAATTCCACTTCTTTCACTATGGAAATCCTCCGACAGGGCGATTTATTGATGATTGATTAGCCATCTTTGAACAGAGCTCTCATATGCTGGCCTGCATATATGGTGTACTGGCCACAAAAATTGATGGGGAAATTATATGTGAGGCATATGCTCCATATCGATTTGCACGCCAATTCAAGTGTCTGCAGACAACTGTTGTATCTCCTCCAGTGCACGTCAGATCAGAGCAGCATCCAATGGTTGCTCAGCAACTATGGTTGCTAATGGCTATGGAAAGGACTGGGGTAGTTTTTGACTTACCAGATACTGAAGAGGTAAGCAATTTGACAATATGGTATGATGAAAACTGGATAGCATCATATCCTAAGGCCATATTGAATAAACATGTTTATCGGGTTGGGAAGAAGAAGTGAACCATTAAGAAAGAAACAATTCAGGTGGTAGGTGATTCTTTCACTCATGAAGCTGGTTCACCGAGTTCTTCAACTGAGGATGGTTCATTAGATTCTTAAGAGATACAACTTATGTCAAAACGGCCATGTGCTGTATATAATCCTCCTGTCAGAATCAATAGATCCACTCCATCAACTCAGGGTGAGTTACTTTATTGAGGCAATTTTAATTGCATGTAACATTATAGAGTAACATGTTTTCATTCTCTTTTTATAGTTGTAGGATCTAGAAAGAAATTAAAATCCATGGTCGTAGGACCCTCTTCGCAGCCCTATAGTACACTTGCATATCTACGACCAGAGGCCATCCAGGCATGGCGGGATGTATACTGCAATACTGAAACTATCTGGCTGGAACTATGTGAAGGGTTATGTCTTCCTGGAATAGGGACTCTTCAGGCTCCTGCAAATATTCTTTTGAAGGTTAACCCTGATGAAGTAAGATCCTATGTGAAAGTGTTGAAGTCCTACATATATGCCCCTGAAGATTATATCCCTATCATTAAGAGGGTGAAGGAAATGATGGATCACAGTGCCACTGATGAGGAGTGGAATGAGTATATGGCTCTTGAAGATGTATGTTTTCTTTCCTTATTTTCATTGCAACTTGATTTTAGTCGATGATTTTTTATTCAAGGGAATTTTTTTCTTCATCTTGTGGCTTTCCAAAACTACTGAGGTTCCTTCGCCATAGTATTGACCTTGTGGTACTGCCATCATGGCTACTGCTAAATCGCCTCACGAACCGGGTGAGATATCTCCAGGCTAGCAGGCCATGAATGAGAAGTTGGAAATGGCTTTCTAATTTCCAATTCAAGCGCCAATAAGAGAGACTACTGACACTCCCAAAAAACCAAAAGGACAAAGGCGACGAAGGAGGAAGTCCATCGCTAAACGCTTTATCAGTAGTGGTAAGCCCTTCGGATAATCATGAATTTTAAACTATAAAAAAGATTGTTCATTTCCCTTGGGATTGCAGGGGATTATTAAAATTTCCCTCTGAGGGAAAGGATCCATCCTCCATTAAGGACCACAGAGGGTGTTGTGGAACAAACTCAAATCCAGGCTGACTTGGCTGCTTCTGAAAAAGAGCCAACATCTATACCCAGTACTGCTCCTGCTGCTGCTATAAGTAGAGAAGAACCTGCACCAGAATCATTGGAAGCTACAGAAACTAAATCTTCCATCTTTCTTGAAGAAGTTGTCCAGGGTCAGGGGCTATAGAATGAGGGTTTCCAAGAGGACACATCAGATGCTCCCACTAGTGAGACTAACCAGGATTTTGAAATATCATTGGATGAAATGATGAATCGTGGAGTGTAATTTGAATAATTTTATGGTCATTCTATGATATCATGTGATTTAGAAGACCTTGGGCATGAGTTTCATCCTTAGTCCAGTAAATTTTTTACAATTTACGCTTCAAATCATGACTGAAAATAATATGCAGTTCCCTCCATAGAAGCAGCTGAACTACCAATTCCTGAAGAGGGTGTGGACATTGATGTCAACACTACCATTGCAGAAAAATTACCTCAAGTGGAGCTAAACCCGGTAAACCCTCCTGATACCCATCTTCAAGGTCCTTTTGAAACTGGGAATGATGGGGAGGAGTCTTCTCAAGCATCTGATTTACTGTTAGGTAATTATTGTACTGATTTTTCATGATAGACAACCAATTTCCATTATTCTATGAGACTAACCATACTTTTAATTGATCAAACAAGTCCATAAACTTCAATGTCTATAACTGTAGGTGAAGCCTAAACCTCTTCCCAAAAAGTAGTAGAAGGTGAAGCAACCTTGGTCAGGGGTGAAGGAGAAGAACATGGCACTTCCTTAAGTGCATTAATCCTAGATTACATGCCCCCCCTGTGATGATGATGTTGAATCAGACCTAGAGCTGCTTAAGGCGCTCAGATTTTCACGACGCAAGGCGTGGAAGAACATATTGGAAAATCATATCTGAAGTGCCTCTTGACGATTTATCATTAAAGATTTACCGTTTTTCTTCCTAGTTCTTCATGCTAGGACTTGGCAGCTTTGGATACCAAGAGATCCATACCGTGGTGAAACAAGTCATCATAAGAAGGGAGAAGGAGCAAATGTGCTATGAAGATCAGACCAGGGTGAAGCTGTCAGTCAATATCTATGAATTTGAGGCTGTGGTATCCCGAGATGAGGCTGACTATCCTGCCAAGATGAAGGAGCTGAAGCATAAGATCAAAGATAAAGTCGTTCAAAATATTCACCTTCAGCAACAGTTAGATGTTGTTACTCGGGAACTTGACCAACTCAATAATTCATTAAAGGGATCTCAAAATAATGGTATGAAATCCGTTGTAGATGCCAAAAAGGCACTCCATCAATATGAGAAGAGTGAAGCTAGTCAAGTGCACGAGCTTCAAGTAGCTGCTGATGAAGCTCGGGATGTTGTACATCAAGTGAAGACTTAGGTTGACAGTGTTTTGTAATTTCCTGAAAAAGAGAGCAGGCTCCAATCTGGGGATGTCCTTCTAAGTCTTGTGCATCAATGGAGAGTACTTTTATCTTCAATCATTTATGCTTTTATTCTTTCGCTACCTGCATTAAATTTTACATAAGCCAATGGGCCTAGTAATCATAGTTTGTTTTCTTACTAGGATTAATTTAAATAACCCTACATACTTTGAATCTCTTAATTTCTCAATATTACCTAAATCATAAAAATGTATGTTTAGTGAGCTGGAACATGACTTTTATTCAAATTTCCTTTTTCTTTTGTGGGCGGTTGAAAGTCATGATCATCGGACATAAAAAGGCTAATTTTTTAGGTCGAAATAGCTTCGACCGAATGAGTTAGAATTCACTCAATTCCTTGAAAATTTATCTGAAAACATATTACCATACTCAAGTATGAGGGAAAATATGTAAACTATAACTTAAGAAAATTTGAATATGAGGGATGATATGAAAAAGAGCTGAAAAGCATTAGAAGAAGTAGTTCCCAAGAATGAAGTTACCATTATTTATCAAACCCGTTGGGGGGTTGAATTATGTAGGGCCACCTAAGGCCATTGGCTTCATAGTCAAATAAATAGCATCTTTTGGATGACATGTCCGTTATATAGACTACTTATGCAAGGCCACCTAAGGGAACGTGATGCATAGTTAGGCAAAAGGACTCTCAGAAATTTACTTTCCTAGTGCTAAAATACCAGTGAATGTTTATGGAGATAAAATTTTTAAATGTATAGAGTTTGATGTATGGAAAGAGGTAGTTGAATATGGAGAAGATATTTACAAACAAGATTATCTAAGAAATGGATGGATATCACTCCTACGAAGGTCTGACCCAGACATAGGGAAGGATAATATAAACCATAGACTTGAATACTTTCAGATCATGAAAAAGGATATGGGACAAATATGTTAAGGATGGCTATTTTTTTGCAGATCCCTGCATATTATCAAGAAAAATAAAGACAAAATAGGTTTTCCTCACAAGAATTAAGTTACCACTATTTAAAAAACCCATTAGGGTGTTGAATTATGCAAGGCCACCAATGGGAATTGGCTGCATAGTCAAATAAATAGCATCTTTTAGCTGACAGGTCTATTATGTAGACTATTTATACAAGGCCACCTAAGGGCACATGCTGCATGGTCAAGCAAAAGAACTCATAGAATTTCAGGCCTTTTGTGATTAGAAGTTAAGAAATGGGTTATGAAGATCTGAAAATATTTAAGGTTGGGATTATGACACATAAAGATGGGTATTTTACAATGTATGCAGAGATACACAAATCAATGCTAACCATAGTCATGTTTTGGTTGGTTCCTGAATTGAAATGTTGGACTTCACTGCGTATCCCATAAGAATGGGAATCAAGACATACATAGTTCTTAAACTACAGTCTAAAGTTGTGCAGGAAAAAAGTTTAGGAGATCTTAGTTTTAGGTCATAGAGCCCGGACCATTATGAGAAATACACAGTGTGTGTTTTCATGGGGACTTTTCAGCAAAGGGACTGAAAGTGGAATTAGGTGTTAGGCCCAATGAATTGGGGCTGGATTCGAGGGACACTCAAACGTTCCTACATATCCCATAAGGATGAGAATCAAGCCCACATAGTTCTAGAAATACCCTCTGTACAAATTTGGTTCGTACATGTGGTGGGTGAAAGAGGACCTTAGTGAAATGATGGTTTAACCCAAGATAAATGGTTCGGGCATTACCATGTATGCATGTAGTCTTTGAAATGAAACAAGATTGAAAATCAATGTAAATAATGATTCCCTCTCAGGTGAGGGTATCAATGAATATTGTAGTTTAATTTCATACTGGACAAAAGTGTTGTGTATTTTAACCTCGTATAACAAGGACGAAAGTGAACCAATATAATGATATTGATTCTGGGGACAATTTCACAAATCAACATCGTATGAGATGGAGGTGAACCGATGCGAAGAGATTGGTTTTGGGCTTGAACCATGGGAGGTTGCCTATGTACCCAACCTAGAAGGCAAGGATCAAAGTTTGCGTAGTTAAATTAAGGAATGATTTAGTGATCAAGTTGTCCTTGGGTACAACGACCTAAAAAATATTGTTGGGACTTACACATGGTTATTAGCCCATAGAGAGTGCTATAGATGAAGTTTGATCTAAGCATACATGATTCATACTCGGTGTGAGAAACAGGAGGTAGAAACAACCCTAACGATGCATAGTTTAATGTCATGTGGGACATATAAAGGGACTATGCAGTTTAAAGTCTTGCAGTTAGGACTATTGGTGTTGCATAGTTTAATGTCATGTAGCAGGGACAAAGTATAGTTTAATTTCATGTAGGACATATTAAAGGATTTTTTACAGTTTAGCGTATTGTAGCTAGGACGATGGGGATAATACAGTTTAATGTCATGTTGGACAAAAAGAGGAATGTGAAGTTTAATGACATCTAGTGAGGAAAAAAGAGTACACCATTTAATGTCTTTTTGGACGTACTATGGACTTTTCATAGTTTAACGTCATGTTGGATGAAAAAGGGACGATACAGTTTAGCATCATGTTGGACGTAAGTGGCAATAGTATAAGGTCATATGCATGGACCGTTGGTTATAATGTTTAACGTCTTGATAGATGTAAGGGAATTCTATATAGTTTAACGTCATATAGCAAGGATGATTAAGGGGGACAGAGTTTAACATCATGTTGGACGAAAGTGCGAATAGTTTAAGGTCATATGCATTGACCCCTAGACGGTGCAGTTTAATGTCATGCTATTCGTAAGGGACGTACATATAATTTAAGGTCGTATGCATGGACCGTTTGTATTTTGTGTTCATAAAAAATATTTCTTCGTAAATCTAGCATTGGTTGGAGTATTGATGAGTTCTCCATCCATTGAGATTAAATAATAATCTCAATTGGAGTAGACCTTATGTATTGAGTAAATTCCTTCCCATTTTGGCTCAAGATTGGGAGGTTTCTTTCCTAGAATCATTGGAGTTCTGAGAACTAATACCAATTCTCCCTGAGTGAATGAACGAAGATGAACTTTTTTGTTGAAAGATCGTGATATTCGATTCTGATAGACATCCATGTGGTGAAAAGTGCACAATCATTTCCCATCTATCCTTTCCAATTCATTAAATCGCTTTTGAGAATGTTCATTTGTAGATGACTGATCACAAATGGCTACTCTGAGTGAGGGTAGTTGAGCTTCAATGGGCAAGACGACTTTCGTTCCATATACCAGTGAATATGGAGTAGACCACATTGCAGTGCGGGTTGTAGTCCGATAAGCCCATAAAGCATGAAAGAGTTTATCTAGCCACACATTCTTATCTTTATTCACCATATTTTGAAGTATATTTGAAAGAGTCTTGTTGAAGGATTCTATCTAGATATTGGCCACTGCATGATTCCGAGATGAATGATTGGATTTGATGTTGTATTATTGATACAACTTCTTCACCTCGGATAAGCAGAAGTTGGTGCCATTGTCTGTCAATATGGTATGTGGGACAACAAATATGGTAATGATGGTAGACTTGATGAAGCTAATAATTCATTTAGAACTGACTTACTTGAGAGGTATTGCCTCTTCCCATTTGGAAAAGAAATCAGTAGCTGTAAGAATATAATTAAACTTCTTGGCCGTAGCTGAAGGGTAAGGTCCCACCACATTCATTCCCCATGTGGAAAATGTCCACGAGTATTTAGCTGTATGAAGCAACTCTGGAGGTTGATGAATGAAATTGGCATGTACTTGGCATGAATGACACTTCTTTGTGAAATCAACAAAATCTTGTATCATTGAAGGCCAAAAGTACCCAAACCTTCGAATTTGATCAGATAGTCTATGTCCAGACCGGTGGGCACCACAGACTGCTAAATGCACTTCTTTTATGAAAACCATTTTCTCTTCACCATCAATGCATCTAAAGAGAACTCCATAAAAAACAAGATTGTAGTTAATTTTCTCTAGGTGGTCTAGACAATAAAAAGAGTAAAATTGACGACATGTCGCCAGATTTGTTCTTTCCCAGCTCTCTCAGGTGGAAGCGTTCCATTTTGAAGGTATTCCCTGATATGTGGCATCCATCCAGTATTATGACCATACAGTTCTGGAATGGGTCAAACTTCATTAATTTCCTCTATTCTAATTTGAACATAAGGTGAAATTTCATGACGGTGGGAAATACTGATGGTTGTCTCGTCCCGATTTGGATCTGCCAGAGCTATGGAATATTTTCCAGTGCATTAGCTTGAGCATTTGGTGATCTTGGGACATAAGAAAATGTCGGTTCCGATGGGAATTCCGCCATTAACTCTCTAATGTAATCATACAAATGGATTAGTTCTTCTTTTCTGATGGCATAATCCACATTGACTTGTTTGATTACCAGGTATGAATCACCTTTCACCTTTAAGTGATTCACTTGTGCTTGAAGCGCCATTTCCAAGACGGTGATGAGAGCTTGGTATTCTGCTTCATTATTGGTACCACCTTCCCACAATAAGAAGGAATAAGGTAACACTGTGTTTTTTGGAGAAATGAGCACAATTCCTAAGACAACTCTGTTGAATTTAAGATTATCCATTTTTCTCCCTGTAGGACTTCTGGAAGAACCATCAAAATACAATTCCCATGCCTGAGGGATTTCTTGAATAGGGAAAACTTCCTCATCAGGGAGTTCAATATCTGAGGAGGTGTCTTCCACTGAAGGGTGTTCACAAAAGAAATCAGCCAAATTTTGGCCCTTTATTTCTTTTTGAGACACATACTAAATGTCGAATTGTTGTAAAATAACTTCCCACCTTGCCAGACGTCTTGTAAGCATTGGACGACTAAGGATTCATTTGAGTGGGTTATTGAGGTATACCAATTGGACCTCGGGATGTTTCATGTAGTGTCTCAACTTCTGAACTGAAAAGATTAATGCTAGGCAGCACTTCTCAATACTTGAATATCGGGTTTCTTCTTCAAGCATAGTCTGACTGAGGTAGTAGAGGATGTTTTCATTCCCAGCATCATTATTCTGAGTAATAAATGCACCCAATGATCTCTCTAATGCTATCACGTAGAGGATAAGTGGCCTTCTTTCAACAGGTGGCATAAGTACCAATAGGCTCAAGTGGTATTTCTTGAGAATATCGAATGCTTCTTGACAATCTTCAGTGCACTGGTAAGTGACTCCCTTTTTCATTAATTTGGTGAAGGGTAAAAATTTGCCTGTAAAATTTTCGATGAAACGCAGAATATAGGCTAAGTGTCCTTGAAGTCCTCTAAATTATTCCAAATTTGGAGGAGGTGACATAACAAGGATTGACATGGTCTTCTCATAATTGACTTCAATACCAGGATGGCGTAAAACAAAGCCACGAAATTTTCGTGAGGTTACCCCAAAATCACATTTTAAGGGGTTCTTCTTCAAATTATGTTGTCAAAGCTTGCAGAATATGAATTAAAAATAAGCCAAGTGATCAGAACTTTGTTTGGATTTGACCACCAAATCATCCACATAACATTCAACAAAAATCCCTAAAAAGGGCTTAAATATGCGATGCATAGCACGCTGATATGTTGGGCCTGAATTCTTTAAGCCAAAGGGCATTACCCGATAGCAAAACAAACACTGAGGGGCCCTAATGGGTGTGGATTTGTCATCTTCTGGAGCTATTCGGATTGGATTATATCCAGAATATCCATCCAAGAAGGAAAGTGCTTCATAACCAGCTGTTGCATCTATTAATAGTTCTGTAATCAGAACTGGAAAATCATCCTTAGGACAATGCCGATAATGATCTTTGAAATCGATACAAACTCTAATTTGTCTGTTATTCTTCTTCACAAGGACAATATTAGCCAACCACTTGGTATATTTAACTTCTATGAAAAATTTAGCTTTGATGAGATTATCCACTTCAGCTTCAATTTTGGATGCATAAGTTGGGTGTGATCTTCTTGCGGCTTGCTGAAACCCTCGATGTTCTTCTAGTAAAACCAAATGATGAGTACCAACATCATGATCAATCCCAGGCATCTCTGTATAGTTCCAAGCAAATATGTCTCGATTTCTCTTTAAAAAGGAAATATACATCTATTTCTCATCAAGAGTCATGGACGAACTGATTAAAGTGGGGCGTGGATCTTTTTTTGTACCCAAATTTATTTCTCTGAGTTCATCCACAGTGGTAGAGATACCCACTTAAAATGTTGGAGGAGCATCCCTGAGATCTTCCTCTTCTTCTTCAACATCTATTATTTATTCCGTTTCTACTTGCATAGTTGATGATGAAGAAAAATTTCCATGATCATAATAGATGTTTAAAATTGAACATCTTGAAGAAGAGGCTTCCATTTCCGACACAATTGATTATGAAGTGTCTTCCATCGGTAATAAACAGGAGATGATGGATTGATAATAGACATAATTTTTCACCTCTGACATCTCTATCACTTCTTCTGTCCTGGTTGGTGAAGTACTTGCTGGATTTCAGCAGATGAAACAAAGACATCTCCATTTGAGCTTTCATCATTGCCTAGAGCATCACCAATTTCTCCTAGGTTGCCTGGCTCGATTGCTGTAATTGAGATTATGGATATTTCCATAATAGTATTTTTATTTGGTTCTATCATGTCAATTTGACTGATAGGAAACACATAATTTGTACTCACATGCACAAATGGATTTACTGGGATCTTTTCCAAACCATATGGAGCATTAACTTTGGTAATCTCCCTGGTTGTGGATTTATCCTTTCCCTTCCTATGATAGAATTCCTCCTCAATGTATTGAGACTCACATGTCTTGAATGGGGCCTTATCACCCTACAATGTCCCAACATAACCATTGAAACAATATTTGAGACATTGATGGTATGATGAAGGGATAACCGCATGTTGACGTAGCCTGGGTCTTCCTACCAAGATGTTGAAAGCTGAGTCTTGATCAAGAACCATGAAATCTGAATTGGATACAAGATCTCAAAACTGAGTTTTGAGTGTAACATTGCCAAGTGGTTCTTGTTCATTTTTATCAAATCCTTGTAACATCATGGTAGAAGGAGATAAATCATACTATGTAAGGCCCAATCAACGAAGTATACAAATTGGAATGAGGTTGACTCCTGAACCATTATCAATGAAAGCTCTTCGGACATCTACACCATTAACCTTGCCAGATAAGTACAAAGGTCTAATATGTCAATGCACGACATCATCTTCATCTTCATCACTAAAATATATTACTGCATGGAATTCTATAAGATTATTCTCTATGTGATAGAGTTCAGCTGCAACAATTTTAGTTTCAAACTCATGAGGACTTGGAAAAACATCAATGAGTGATTCCCGAAGATCCTTTGATAAATTCAAGGCATCCAGAATTGATAACATGGCTGGTACTTGGGACAGGTCTTCCAATATATCATACTTTTGATCCAAAGTTCTACGTTTCCCAACAAGAACATGCGGTTTAGAAGGTGCCTTGGAAGCAGATGCTTTGGAAGTTGATGCATCTTGTATCGGGATAGGAGTCGGAAATATTCATGGTTTTGGAATATTGGACCGATTAGATCCATTTACATGATTATAGGATGAAGGTGGAACCCCCAACCGATCCTCCAAAATAACCGTGCCAGGACTGAATTTGCGATTGGTGGAAGAACTTGCTTGTTCTTGTTGAGCTCGCTGATGGGCTCTACCATGAGTTTCTGTGGCGTACACAGTTCTAGCAGGGGTAGAATTGGAATATTGGCTTCTAAAAGATCCACTTCATCCCCTATATCCCAAAACCCTGGAACTCCATCTGATTCCTCTATTTGATATAGGGAATTCGGGCTCATCAAAATTGAAACTGCAACTGGCATATGGATCTGTTAATTGAATCATATTAACAGAACCGAAAATCAACTCTTCATCCGATGAGGACTCTACCAGATTAGCATGTTTAGTCTATGTCGTTTGGTGGGACGGTGCCCGTGGCTTCGAAGTAGATGACATGAAATATGCCAGAGTCAAAGACAACATAGGCTTTGACACATACTCATCTTCTTCTGATTGTTTCTCTTTCTTGGAATTGTGTCGCTTCTTTGGGGACTTTCTCTATGATGAAGAGGGTTTTTCTACATCATTCATGGTAGAAGGGACAATTAGTATTTCAAATTGTGGTCACAAAATAGCATGAATTCGGTTGATTGTCTTTCTGACCATCCAATAATCATATTTTTCTGCATTTTTGCTTTTGACTTCTTTCCACTCTCCTTCATCCTCTGGAACTTTATAGGTAACACATACATCCCGGGATAAAGAGCCTTTTAGTTTGACTTTTCCTGATTTGAACATCTTTTGCAGGAGGTCCTTGAAAAAAAACCCTCCTGAATGTGATTCCCCAACATCTGGTGAAATGGGCAATAGTTGGTATGGTCTTCATCTCCTTCCTTGTTTGGCCTGTTGGGCCTTGGCAATTGAACCAAATTATTTGCAGAGATGAAATGAAATAACCAGGAACTTATTCATTTTGGAAAGAGTAAACTTTTCTTTTCAAATCCTCAAATTGATTTCGTCTTTGATCTCTTTGATTATCTTGATGAAACAGCGTCCATTGTTGGCACTCAGGAGGTGGATCCCTTCGAGAAGATGAAGGTTTTGATGTAACATCATTTAAAGGTGCTTGTTTAAGCATAACTGTAGCCATTTTGGCATTACCCATTCTCCTTCCTAGAGCTGATGGAATTACATGAGATTTATCCATAGTATATATAAAAGAATCTTCAATCTGTTGAGCGATTGAATTAAGGTCTCGAAACCCTCCTGTGTATTTCACAGGGATCAGTGGTGTGCGCAACTCATAATGCGTATTTTACACACAGATTGGAAAAAATTCTTCCTGAGGGAGTGCTAAGCATAGGGAATATGTTAATCCCTTCCAGCGAGCAATGAAATATGAGACCCTTTCGTTCTCCCTTTTCTTATAGTTTGTAAGATCAAAAACTGTTGTCTTTAGCAAAGTTGAGCTGAATTAAAGAATAAATCGTTGATGGTGATCTTCCCATCTGGTAATTGACCTGGATTTCAAGCTTGTATACTAGAGAAAGGCTGGTCCTTGCAATGTCCGCACGAAGTATCTGAGTTTCACTGCTTCTCGATGTTCTGGAGTTCCCATCATTGTATCGCTACATGACACGTAACGCATCAATTGTTGTTCAGAATGGCCTGATCACATGAAAATACAGAATACAGGGTTCCAAAAATTTGATGGGGTAGGGATTGCATCTACCCATTCAGGGTAAGCTCTCTTTTCTTGTTGAACCTGAGTACACTTTCCCTCCATAGCTTCCAACTGAGTTGTTAATCACTCAATAATAGTCATTAACTTTTCAGAAAAATCTGGTTGAGCTTGGACCTAAACAGGTGCACTGACTTGAGCTTGGAGAAGTATAGAAGTCGGTACTACAACTGATGGTAGAACTGCCAATTGTTGTTACACTTGACCCGTAGGATTAGACCTATGAGGGTAAACTAATAAAGGAGTATATTCTTGATCCATCTCAGTAGCTACAACAAACTCCCTTGGATGACTGACTCCAACATGCTTAGGAGGAAGAATACCTTGAATTAGTTCTGCATTCAACTTCCTCAATTCATTCATTTCATCCTCTTGTGGTGAAAATCATTTCTCTAGTGAGAGCGATTGGCCTTCTCCAGAGGAAGGATATGTAACCTGATTCTTTCCCTTCCCCTTTTTTGATCCCTTTCAGAGAGGGGGAAGTGGGTTATTTGAAGAAACACCCAGATTTTGGGTAAGCCTTTGATTTCATGTACGTAGACCTTCTTCCTTTGTGTATGAGCGTACAACTTCTTGGAAAGGAACCTCTTCATCTGATCTCTCTGAGTGAGCCTCATCTGGAGGATCAGCAACAATGGCATTGATGACATTGATTGATGCATAATGCATTGCATCCCTCTTATCGGCATTCCTGCAATATTTTCTCCTTCCATGGATTTTATGAGACATTTCCTTTTGTTGATTAGATCCCTCAGGAACTTCTTGGGTAACTATAATTATGAGGGAATATCCTGATAATTTGGCTCTTCATTCCTCTTTTGTATTCTTCCCCAATCGAGAGAAGATCGATTTTCTTTGAGGGGGGATTAATGATTTGAAAAAGTCCCCAGTCTAGTGGACTAGGGCTGTTCCTGCTGTTCTTCCTCAACTCCTCAAATCCTATTTGTTAATTCTGAGGGTTGGTTTAAAAGATTCCCATGTCTGGATAGATGGGGTGGCTCTTGACATGATATGTATGAGACTTTCTTAAAATCTATCATGATCTTGCGGACCTTGGTCCGGAAATTAGCTGGATGCATCAGTCAACATCCACTATTATCACCCAGTTTAAAAGACCATTGGATGATTTCTGACACTTCTTTCACTTGATGACGTGCTTTCTCCATACGAGAGGCCTGTTCAATATTCTCATTCACTTGATGCAGGAGTAATTCACCAACTTGTTATCTATATTCATGATTTTGAGAGGAACCAGTTGAAGCCTGTTCTTGGGAAAGCTTTTGATTACAAACAAAACCCATTGACTGTGGCTGGCCACGGGCAATAACATTGCATAAGACCATTTTCGGCAGGCTTTGATGACTGGAGAGCATAGTGAAATGTAGTTCTCCAGGAAAATCCCATCCTCTAACATGAATAACATATGGGGCATTGGTAATTAACTGGCGCAATCTTCTAAGTGCGCCAAGGCATGAACGCTGAAGGGCTCTCTGCTACTTTTCAGCCTTCGGATATCGAGAGACTGATAGAGGTTCCAAATCAATCTGAAGTTGTAACCCTTATGTTATCTTAACATGATTTTCATATTCATCATAAGATAATACTATCTTTTTCAACTAAAAAAGTGTTTTCCATATGTTGAGACGAGTATCATGAATTCCATCTTCCGTCAACATCTCTGGAATGTCATACTGTGAGTCATCCAGAGGCCAAAACATGACTGGCACTTCACCTTTCGCCAGTTATTTTCTCATGTTCCACATTTCTTCTTTATTATTCAATGAGTATTTTTCTACCTGATTTGACTAGACCTGGTTCTTCCTTGTATCTTCATCAGATTCAACAATATTGGTAGAGAAATCACTGATTAAACTAGAAGATGCATGACTTAGGGGTGGTTTGGAGAATGTCATACGCACTGGGCTATCTTCCGATTGAGAACGTATTTCACCTACTAGCGATGAAGCATCTGACCTGACTGCTTTCGCATTTGCAAGTGCCTCAAGATAAGAGGGATTTCTCAGTACTACATTGTCCACTATATAATTTTCCGGGAAATGTGCATCACTATTGTGGAGAGGATTTTTGCAGCGAAATTCATCATCATGGGGAGGACCATGATGGTGGGTTACAGCAAAAGATGAAATCTCTTGCTCCTTGGACTTCTGGCCGAACAGAGGGTTATTGTAGCTCTCATCTTTAGATGAAACTTCAAGATAGACCGAACTGTCATGAAGAAAGCCTTCAGTAGGAAGTGTCTTTTGAAGACATTCAGAATTAATGTTCCCACTATTGGGAAATGAGGGAGTAGAATCTTGAATTCCAATAGATAACTGTCTGAGGGCATCAAGAACACCATCATCGAGCAAGGCCTTGTTACAGATTGGCTCTTGATCTCCTGACTATGCTGAGCGGGTCTTCTTCTTAGATGCCTTCTTACTCGCATTGGAAACCACTTGTTGACGAATGCGGCTGCTTTGAGCAGGTGTGTGTTCCTGATCAGGAGATATGGCCAGGTTAGGCTGACGATCTCTACTCAAATCAGGTGTATGTTCCTGACTTGGTTGTCTGTATAATATGGAGGAGTATGCCCCAGAACCCTATTGGACTAAAATAGATGTGTGTGTCTATTCTGGAGTGAACTGTTGATGTGTCACTCCACTGGTAGGGATAGATTTATGTGTCTTTCCCTGAGATGTTACTGAAGCTGTTATAATATCCTGGCAAGCATCCAGAAAATGATTAGAGATTTTATTCTTCTCTTTCACCATTGATATAATATGCTTGGTGACTTCATCTGAAGAAACGGGGATATACATCCATTCCATGATTGGAGTAGGTGTGTGTTCATGCGCCTGTCCTTATTTTCCTATCAGTGAATCCTGACAATACTCATGTGTAGAGGCAGAGAGTTGAGTCTGCCTATTATTTGTCACCAGAGCTTTCCCACTGACTTCTCTGTGTGCTACCGAGTGAGACTGTCGGTAGGCTTCATCAATACTACCAGGTGTTTGTGCCTGCTGATTTCACTTCGCCGAATATGGTTTAAGAGCTCCATTTTATGTAGTCAGACGAGCCTGCTGACTAGATGGTGATGTATCAACAGGTGTGTGTTTCTGCCTATAGTACTCCACCGGAATTGCTTGGTGGGATTGGAGTGCTGCTGCTAGACGAGTCTGCTGGACAGTGGAATTAAAATGGATGGGTGTACGTTCCCGCTCATTGCTTTCCACCAAGTTAGGTTGGTGGATATCATGGAATATGGTAGAGAAAAGAACCTTCTCATTGTTAACCGATTGTCACCTCTAGTGATTCGTTTTGCCTACTCGGGTTCGAGGAACCTGAGCCGAATACCTGGAGACGATACCCTCATCATGTTGAGGGCTCACTACCGCACGAGTTTAGTGGCGATTGTTGATAGGATCCATTGGGAAGAACTCCTAATTCATTGAATTAATCCCATAAGGGTCCTACTCATTCACCAACCTAGAATATGGGAGTGAATGGTGATTGCGTTCTGGGGATAACGACCCGAAACGGTTTGAGACGGTGGTTAGCACTGTCGGCTTCTTGACCACTGGTCATCGTTGTCCGGACAAGCGGTGTGATTTGTTCACTTAGAGGGCTTTTCAGGAAGCCTCCAGAGTTGGAATGGTACCATTTTTATGGTACTCCTTAACTAGCGCATTTGATACCCAGCATTGAAGACGCTGAGTAGGTGATGTCATCCTCAGAGCGAACGACGATCCAGTAGGAGTAGTAGCAGTGGCATTCACATCAACAGTATTCACAGGTGTGAACTTGAGAGCAAACATTTTTTATAATGCAGAAAATCTTGGAAAAGAGTGCCAGTTTGATATAACACACATAATCAAGATAAATTCATCCACTACATCTTTTGGATGAGCACATATGTCAATGATTGTTTTTGTTGGCCCTCCCATTGAGTTTTAAAAAGGGGCCTAACAAATAAGTAAAACATCCTATTATCTTTGTTAAGGATTCACGTCGGGTTCACCATTTTTTGTTTCCCTCGGGAATTGGGGAATGATCTCATTGACTTAAGATTAAAACATTCCAAGCGGTTTTTAACAGGTTTTTTCATAGAACCGGAAACATCCAATGATTCCATATCCATTTGAACCTACTTTCCAAAGGTAGTCACTCATTATTTGTGGACTGATGAGGGTTATTAATTTGCATTGGTCGAGAGGATGGGAGGATGACTCATCACACATTTTTAGGGGAATTATTTTCTACTCCGGGACTCTCTTTATAGATTTAAGTTATGTTCGTGAATACTTATTACATTCACCATTATAAAATGAGCTTTCCTTTAGATCTGACAATCAATTATTGATATGTAGGAAATTTAGAGAATATTTTATATGTATTTGAGGTTCTTCATCGATAAAGAATCATCTGTATTTTTTCAGAGATTCATAGCCAATGGTATCCTTCAATACATAAATGTCTCTTAGTCATTATGATGACCATACTGGTTTTAAAGACACTCAGTTAGGAACTTGATGTTTATTTTCATTCATAAGGACATTGATTATTTCAGAGTTGGGATCGTACCCGCAGATGGGATACCTACGTATCCATTATTTTTGGAAAAAGAATCTGAACCCATGTATTTTAAGTAAGGGGGTATGGTTTTTACACATTATTGATGGCTCAATGAAAGATGTCATAATTAATTTTACACTCTAAGCTCACGTGAGTCATGCTAGGTGTGAGAAACAAGAGGTATTGGTGAAACCAGAAAATTGTGCCTTGAAAGGTGCAATGATGTGGGGATTTTGTGTGTATGACTTCCCATATATATGAGGATTGAGATTTACTTTAGGGATGAAATCTAGGAATATGGTCCATAAAGGTATATGTGCTTCATGGAGATTTGGATACTCTAATCTTGGGGCTTACTCCTAAGGAAGATTCCCAAGTTAGGAGGGGAATTATGATTGGGTTTTACTTCTATGAAGGAAGCCCAGATCAAAATAAAATTAAGGCTGGTTAAGATAAATTAAAACTGGGGCTTACTCCTGAGAAGAAGGCACATGTTAAGGGTTTTGAAAAATTAAGGGACATGGGGCTCACTCCTAAGGAGGATGACCATATTTGGAAACATTAAGACTGAGGTTTATTTCTGAAATGGGATCCCAGGTTAAAGGAATTATGGTTGGGTCTTACTCCTAAGGAGGATTCCTTATTTAATAGGATTTGAAACTGGCGCTTAATCCTTAAAAGAAGGCCCAGATTAATGAAAATAATGATTGGGGCTTACTCTTGAAAAGAAGGCCCAGATTAATGAGGACTTGGGGCTTACTCCTAAGGAGGATGCCCATATTTGGGAACTTTATGAGTGTGGTTTATTCCTAAAAAGGGAGATCAGGTTAAAGGAATTATAGTTGGGGTTACATGTGAAGAGGATGCCCAATTAATAGGATTTGAAACTAGGGATTACTCCTGAAAAGAAGGCCCAAATTAATGAGGACTTGGGGATTACTCCTAAGGAGGATTCCCAGTAATAGGGTTCTCTGATCATAAAGGATGAGGTTAAATGAATGAAATATCAATCTTTAGTGATATAACAATGTGTAAATCACTAGTTTTGAGAGATATTCCACAGAATCCATTTCAGATAAGGAATTCAATCAAGAAAACATGCCATAAATGGATTTTATGAATGTCTTGAAGACTGAATCTTTAATAGGAGAGGTGGAATGGTATAAGAGAGATGAAATGGGCTGGAAAGTCACACACAAAGGCAGGGGCGCGCATGTCCAGGAAGGCGCGCAGGTACTGCGTGGGTGCGCATGTCCTGGTCGCGTAGGTATACCTACGCGGCAAATGGGTACTTGTGCGATTGTTAACTAGTAGGGTAACACATGGGAGATCCTTGACCAAAGCCTTTAGAATTATCCTGAGGTACTTCAAGAAGAGGGGCGCACAAGTTTTTATGAGTAGGTAAGGAGTCACGCAAGTATGTTCATTTCCCATAAGGGTAAAACACCTTAGGCGCAAAAGTGTTAGTGAATTATAACACTCAAACCTTACTCTTCTTGTTTAGACCTTCCATTTTAGGAAAATAATTACCTTAGAAGTTTTAGAAAGACATGAAGAAGAGACTTGGGCGTTCAGAGCTCAGTATCTGAATTCTGGAAAAATTCCTCTCGAAATGGGGGCCCACCGGGCCAATTTATAGGCTGGAGAAGACCCCGGGCGGTTATCACTTAGGGCGCACAAGTGACTTGCACGATCAAAAATGTGGTGTGAAAGTGTACTTTTGCGACCATGGTAGAACCTGAGCGACCCTTGTGCAATGTTCTTTTCATTCATTCCTTCGTCAATTTTAGATATTTGTCCAAAGTCTGAATCATTTTGAGCTAAGATATTCCCCTTTTCCAATCATTAGACTCTGTGATGAAAGGAGCGTCAACAACCTACCCTTCTGGTAGGAACCTTAGAGGATGTTGTTTTAGCTATCTTTCTATTTCCTCAGTTGTATTGTATTTTAGTTGTACTTTTACTTTTAATATTGGGTTTGTATTTCGGCCACTCATACTTTCTGCACTCTTTTTTCTATACAGTTTACTTCAGTTCGTATCTTGTTTTGTGCTTGGTTTCATGTGTTTATAGGAATTAAAGGAAATTCCTTCCCGGTTTTAGGGGATATGCCTTTCGTTTCTAGTAGCTATCCCCTGACCTATGGAAGGTGGGCTTGGGGTAGTCACCTCACGGGCCCCAACAGATGGGTCATGACCGTGACCTTGGTAAACCCATCAGAAAATCCATTGTGACATAATTCCACTTGCACCAGGGATTGGGTAACTGTTGTAAAACCCACAACCGACTACTGATTCTCCACCTTTACCTACTAACAGGTGAAACATCTCATTACAAAACAAGATACTTACCTCTTCATACCTAGCCGCCAATACTGTCGGTGTAGATCTCTATACATCTTTCTGGTAGCATGATGAAATGCCTAAGCTGATGAATGAAAATCTCACATCAACTCTTCTCAAATTTTTGGTGATTCCCATATATATACATGAAAATGAAATTCCTCATTGTCACCTATGTTCGACCAAGGAGTAGGGTCCTCTCCTAATACACTCTCCCACAGAACTAGGCCATTGGAATCTGAGAGATGCCTCAGTCGCACTAAATCCATTAGAGTAGAAGTACTGACTATAGAAGAAAAAAAAGTATGTATCTATCTGTCGTTCACCTCTAAATGAGTATCAGAAAATATATCCATAAGATGCCACACACTAGTAGCCTCCTAAACTACATGTATCTAAGTCCTCTATCTCAACACATCATCCACTGTGTTTCCTTTCCTAGGCGTACACGAAATCTCAATGTCAAAAGTCTAAAGGTACTCAACCCACCTTCGCTGTCTCAAATTAAGGTCATGCTGAGTAAAGGTTTACTTGAGGCTTTTTTGCGTAGTGTGTACCACAAAATTCTCTCCAAAAAGATAATATCTCCAACATCGTAAAGCATGTACAACTACAGCCAACACGAGTTCGTGTGTTAGGTAATTCCTCACATGTGGCCTCAACTACCGAGACCCATATGCAATGAATTGTTCAACCTTTATATGAATTGTTCCCAACCCGATACCTTATGCATCATTTTATTATGTTTTACTCTTCCGATGCTTCATAAAAACTAGTATCTGTGCTAAATTAAATCTCTATTTTAGTTTCTAAAAGGTATAATCATAGGAATATGTCCACAAGTAATTTTCACCCTTCTTAATGAGGCCCATAAATGGTGCTTCTATGTGTGAAAATTCATGTATAATGCATTTGTAGTAACCATCAAGCCCTAGAAAACTACGTACCCAAAATACGTTCTATGGCTGCTCCAATGAAACAACAATTCACACTTTCTCTTGATCTACTGATACTTTTTTGTCTAAAATGTCATGAACCGAGATGTGATTTAGGGACATTCAAAAGTGGCATTTTCAGATATTAACAAATAAATGATTCTCTCCAAATGTACTCAGTATGATCTCAAGATAGATGGTGTGTGATAGTAAAACAATATATTTTTGAAAGTCTCCAAAAAAAGAATCCAAGTAATGATGGAATACTCAGTTCATCAGTTCCATGAAAACCATTACAGCGTTCGTGATACATAATGGGATATCCAAATACTCGTATTGACCATACCTACCCCGAAAGGCTATACGAGGTATATCTGATGGTCTAACGTGAAATTTATGATGACTGAATATCATTTCAATATTCTAGAACACCTGGGATCCTTGATTCTGATTAGAGAGATCCTAAATCCATGGTAAAGGATATTGGTTCTTAACTGTAAATTGGTTCAGCTTCCGATGATCCACACAATTTCTGATGGAACCATCCTCCTTTTTCACAAAAAAAGGAGAGATGAACCACATTGAAAATTACCAAGTCGAATGAAACCCTTCACCTGAAACTCTTATAACTGCATCTTAAGATCCTCAAACTTAGATGTAGCCATCCTATATGGAGGAATGGACACTGGTTCCACACCAGGCACAATCTCAATTGAGAAATCTACCTATCTCTCTAGAGGTAAACCTAAAAAGTTGTCCGAAAAGGCATATATTAAATGGCCCACTACTAGAGGAATATCCATGTGAGAATTATCCTGGTCATCCAGATATAAAATAGTAATTGGGTTTGTAATTTCTCCAAACCCATGATGCTCGGGTCCATCTCTGCTCACCTTGACATCCCATTCGCCCTTGTGTAGAAACGACCCACTCTCTGGTGATATGAATCTCACCCTAAGGTGATAGTTTTCAACAAAGGCTAAGAGGATAACAACTACTCTATTCCAATAATGACATCGATTCCTGTCATCTCTAAGACATAGAGGTCCCACAACAAGTGACACCCACCAACCTCAATAGGGCACTCCATACACTGACATACAAAAGGCATTGTAACAACCAATGGAGTGTCTACTGTCATAAAATCATCAAAAGTAAATATGAAGAGCCTGAGGCTCTCCACAATAGAAACATATATAAAACTACAGGAATCAACTTTATCAAAAATAGACGAAGCTGAAACTGAGGCAACTAGAATTGTACCTCTAACTGTAGAGGGTCAATGATCTAGCTACTAATAGGCATAGTCTACTCAAAATTTATGACATGTACCATGGCCCAATGACCCTTCCTGATGACCCAGATCCATTCCACATTATTGCCTCTGAAAACCTGTAGCCAGACTACCATGTCCACGACAACCTCAATGGACTGAACTGCCTGAAAAATCCCACATCCCTATCTGATGTGAAATAGGTTGTCATAATCCTGAACATGGAGTGATAAAAAACCCCCTCTCTATCACGAAAGGTGATAGAATCAATAAAAAATGCTTAAAGTGGATCATCTTGTCACATTCTCGGCCCTCGACTAGGTCCTTCATTCATTAAGGTCTTGTGTGCCTGCTCTTCCCAGACATGTAGCATACCACATATATACCTGAAGAAAAATTTCCTGAAATCTCCCTATGCCACATCGTGCTATATTTCAATGGAGTTCCAGACCTGGATGCTGAACTGGCCTAGATCGTAGCTCCCAACTCCCCCAGATTTCACATTGTAATCAGCACCTGATTAACTACAACAGTCACCAAAGTCAGCCAGATAATATTCACCTGTGATCGGATGTCACACCTGAGACAATTCAAAAATCACCTAGCGAGTGATAACATATTGACATCCAGAATATGTGTGAAGCATTTAATCACATTAAAATGAGAATAGTAATCTATTCCCAAAAGAAATCCCAGATCTAAGTGCATGAACTCTCAGGCTTGATCGGCCCTCGATGTATCTGGGTAGATATAATCGAAGATGGTCCTCTAAAACACTTCCCAAGACATATGCTAATGACGTCCCTCAAGTGAGATAACATCCCACCATCTATTGGTGGAATCATGTAGCATGTACCTCAAGAAATTCACCCTCTTCTCTGGAGGTGTCTGCAAATGCTCACAGAATGTAATCATGGCCTCCAATCACGACTCTATAGCATGTGGTCCTCTATCCTCAAAAAAAGGTAGGGGATGATACAAATAGAACACCCTAATAAACTCAACCATATAACGAGAAGGATTTGGTGCCCCTTGAAAAGTCCGTAACATCCTCAAATATCTTTCATAGAATTGTGCATCAGCTCATGTGTCCGGTATAATAGTAGTTTCAAAGATGGGAACAATGGGGGGATCTCTAGGAAGTCTATGATCTACCATTTCTAATGTATAATCATCACCCTCTTCCTGGAACACAACTAGAGGATATCTTGGTGGAATGACTCTGCATGTTCAATCACACACCTCAATTCAAGATTATTAAGGACGTCAACTTTAATGATCATGGAAGGAATGGGAGTGGAAATAATTCATGTTTTACAAAATAGGGTTACATAGAGTGTAGAACCACTACATGGCATGTTCCCATAAGCCATAACATGGGAGTGTACCTCTATCAACCTGGCCATGTATCACCCCATACACATGGTGTGTTCATCCTGAGACACATCATGTACATGAATTTTCCCTCACTTCCCAGGTTATTCTACACGGCTATAACTACATGGTTCTCTCCTGGGTAACACTACACGACATGTTCACTATAGAAACAACATATTCTTCTAAGGATCCATCATCCCATGTCATTTTTCAAATGGAATCATACATGGTTGATCAACACAAGACATTTACAAGCTATACACAACATGTATTATCCAAATTTCATCCACTCGGGTTGTTTGTCACACGTCAGGATTCATCGTCTCTATAGCACGACATGTACTTAAGGTACACAGTGTGTTCTACCAAAATTGTATCCACCCCGTGACTCTACTCACACAGTGAGTCACATAGTTAAAGACTACACAGTGTGTATATATAAAACACATAGTGTAGCTAAAAAAAGTTGTTTCCTCCAAAACATAAGAAGACATGGTGTGTGTTTATGACAACACACACCTTGTTGTTTTGGTTTTCAGACTGTAGGTCTAAGAAACATCTCTATCACCCTTAAAACATAATATTTAGTCCAAGGCATGACAAATTCTGACCCATGGAATCCCAAAATCCTCGCGAATAAAATTTTGGAATTCTTATTGACATCATAACATGGTAATATTCAATTAGATTTAAAAAATTATACACCAAATTCTAATCCTAGAGTGCCCATAACACATAAGGGACAAATGTTTGGCATCCATCCAAATGAAACCCTATCTACTCCAAAAACCTATCAAAATATCGTGTATTCTATCATAGAAATTGTCCCAAAATTATGAATATCTAGCCCAAAATCTAACAGAATGACATGAAATTAGTAATGAATCCTAAAACTCTTGACATGAATGCTTGACTTGTGATCTCTATTAAGTACTAATATGATTAATGATATGGAATACCCTCATTTCATCTAGTTTTAATAGATATATTACCTTAATGACATCGATAATAATAGAACAACACAAGTGCATCACTCAATGGGAAATAAAATCAAATATAATAATTGAAGAAATAGATAAATTGAAATATTTGAAGTAAATTGGATTTTCCATGAACACAGGTTCGCTCCTCCTGAGCACAGATTATTATGAACTACCTATTATTTTCTATACCTATCAATATGCTCATAATAGTATGAAAAAGAAGAAAAGAAAGCCATCATTGATACCACTTTGTAACACCTTAGTTCCATGTTCCTCCAAAAGGTGCCTCGAACCTATTTGGTCAAATGACCTCAAGCACATTTTCCAAAATGCCAGAGGATACAGAATATCAATGAGTTCCATGGTGTGATAATGGGGAAACCATGCCCACATTTGCATAGTATACATAGTGGAAAATAGAGAGTAAACAATAGTGGATGGAGTAATACCCTAAAACAAAATTTAAAAAGTATAAAACCAATAGTAATATAATAACTAGAGCATCTATAGATGATTCATGTCACATGTGTCTAGTAAATCATCCAAACAAGTCTTAATGATAGATATAACACAGTAAAACCAAAGTATAGAAATGAAGTAAACTCTAAGAGCATCACATGAATCAAATCAGTCACATGATCTATATCTCCCATAGTAATCAAGTACCTGATGAAGAAGGGTACTTTCCCTTATATATATATAATCACAGAATTTTTTTTGTAATAAAACCATGACCCCAATATGGTGTCATAAGAATCCTCGTAGGAAACCACCAAAATATTTGTGCCTAATTGCCATTGAATATATATAACAGGTAATATGGAGATATAAAGTAAATAAACTTGGATTTATTCAAATGTAAACAATCGAATGGTTTCCAATTAAATTTATTTTCATTTATTATTAATTCCATTGAATCATGTAAACCATGTGATTTAGCCTAAGCTCTATATCCCCCATGTGAGTTGAAAAACAGATGTCTCAGAAGACCAACTATTAAAAATAGTAAGACCAAGTCCGATATTGTTTTTTTTCATAGAAGACTCATCACAACTATTCAATCATTAAACAATGACACTATAAGTATGATCCCACAGCCTAATCCACCTAGTCCAACATAACAACAATTCATTTTATAATCACCCGTTGGGTAGCTCTCACAGTGAAACCCCTTTGTTCTACATTGGCACTAAATATTTACAAACAACCACCTAGACATCTCACGCAGTCAACACCCCTTGGTCAACATAGCATCAATTCATTTAATAACAACCCTCTGGGTGGATCTCACAATGTAACCCCTCTGGTCTATGACCACCTGGAAGATCTCATAGTCAATACCTCTAGGTCAACATAACATCCATTCATTCATAAATGACTCTACCTCAGGAAGTTCTCAATATCAAAATCCCCTTGGTCAATATTTCAAAATTCCTATCACATGCATCTCATATAATTACTAACTCCTTCCTACAAACACGAGGCATGGAAAACAAGGCAATCCTAATAGGAATTCTAGACCAATCGTCCATAATCAATCAAATAAGTCAAACACACCCATAATGAAGGAATAAAACCATATGCATAAGAATATACTGTTTTATCTATCCACAATAACATAAATTGTAATAAACATGGTTTAATTATAAACACAAAAAACCCCAAATGTAGGTATACATAACTTTTAGCGTATATAATCAATAGAAAATTCACAATAGAAACAAACCTCCAAGCTCGTAATCATATGCTTGATACTCATAAACATCAGCCCTCGAATCATATGAGAATGATGTAGATTTTAAAAAATGGTAAAAAAGAGCATACGAAGTTAACTCATTCGAGAGGAAGAATCATGAAGAAAGGATTTTGTGGAAAAAATAACTCAATGATGGGATTCCAATGCAACCAACAACATCTCAATCAGAACTCGGACAGAGAACTGAGAGGAGTTCGATGTTCGCGGTCATTCCATCATACACCTTTATGAAGTAATGGAAAAAAGAAAAGGTATCCAAGGATAATACACAACCCCACATAATTTTTTCAAATAACAAGAAAAATACAGTGCGAGTTCATTTAATGAACATGTTGTCGATTTGCCTCTACCGACCCCCACTTTAGGCAGTCTTCTAGGTCACCTATACGTCTATGTACTCGGTCGTTACGTTCCCAGTACACAGATATACATGACAACAGGGTACACTCTGTGTAACCAAATTTACATGGCATCTGCATAGAAAATTACACATTTCATCCTTTTCCTCAAACAACCTAAAATCATGATCCATACATAAAATGAAGATCTAGGTTTTTTCAATTTTTAATTAAATTTATGTTTTAATAGTCAACCATTAATCGATAAATATATGGATTCAATTATGAAATCATACATAAATATTATTATAAACATCATATATTATGAAATATTATATATATATATATGTGTGTGTGTGTGTCTATGTGTCTATTGATATATATCAATATATATTTGTATATGAATTGTGTTAATAAGTTATTATGTATAAAATCCATTAAAAATTAAAGAAAACTTAATATGATTTAAATTTTATCATTTTATTCAATTTTTATTTTTATATTTCATATTTTGAATTTGATACTATTTATAATTAATATAAATATATATTGATCTAAATGATTTTTTAAAAAATTATTTTATTAATAAACATTCTATTAATTTTTTAATTTATTATTTTTTTTATTTCCATTGCTTAGTTAATACAAATTATTCATTTCTAATTTTTTATCTAATTTTAACAATTTATTCATTTTACATATATATATATATATATTTATTGTTTATTGTATATTAACATTTATTAAATATAAATATATATTAAATTTTCAATTTTTAAATTGTTCAATTTTTAATATTTATACTAATTTACTCAATTTATTAATCCTTAAAATGATTTTTATTGTTTTTATATGTCTATATTTAATATATATTGCTTATTGAAATTTATAATCTAATAATAGGTACATTAAATTTATTAATATTTATCAATAATAATTTCATTTATGAATTTCTAAATATTTTTCTTAATTTAATCATTTTTATTTTTATTTGATTAATTATTTAATTTTATTAATTTTATAAATATATATTCAAAATAAACTGTTTGTTAATAATATATAAATATGTATATTTATTTAATTCATTAATAGGTATTTAATTAATTTCTTTTAAATTTATTAGTTCTTAATTTTTATTTTCTTAGTTATTTCTATGTTTTTATTAATTTTCATAATTGTATATTTCTTATAGAATTACTTTAAAACATTTGGAATTGGACCCGACTAGGTCAAGATGCATCTGAATACAATGTGGAAAAATTGGTTTAGTAACATATAGGGATGGTCAAGGGATTCCTTTGCATCTGGTAGTCCTATATATTTAGTTGAAGTATATGTTATTTCCCATCCCCACAGTCGGATTGTGAACCACAATTACGGTTGAATGATATATAAAGGATCATCATCATTTTCACTCTTTTGTTGTTGAATTAACCTAGTGATTGGGGAATTCATTAGCATTAGAAATGAAGCATTGATTAATGGTACCCTATAGATATGCTTCAAATAATACGCAAACTAATGGTATCTTTTATCAATGTTATTTGGCGATAATAAATGGAACCCTTTGTCAGATATTTTTATTGCACTCATAGATGGCACTATTATTAGTCATTGTTTTTATAGAGCTAATAAAGGATAGCATTGTTATAGGAATGTTTTGTATTAGTTCTATAGTCGATGAGTGTTTATGGTTAAGAAAGTTATTATTTTATCCTACTATAATTATTAAAATAGAATAATGATATTATTATAATTTTTGAAGGTGTAAAATCATACTTGAAGATATTTTAATATATTAGAAATTAATATCTAAAATAAAATATATCACTTTTGTGAAGGTGTAAGTCCGCATGTATGCATAGGTCACACATTCCATTACTTAGAATGTAAAGAAGGTAAGAATGTTTTTTGAATTTTTTTTAATATTAATAGTTTTTTAAATTTTATATTTATCCATTAAAACCCCCCATTTAAACGATCCCAGTATGTTGGCTATTAAAAAATGTATAATTTCTCTTAGGGACACAGTAGTCCATGTACAACATAAGTGTATTTTTATTGAATTCAAATGCTGGGTATGAGAGTAGAAAATTCTTATCCAATAAACATATTTAAATAAAAATATAATAATTTTTTATAATCAACTATTTAAAAATTGTAAAAAATCGATTGGATTTAGAAGAATAAATAATGGAAAATGAATGAAAAAACAGAGTAATGGGGAATTTAACCTTATTGCTTTGAAGAACTCATACGATAAAATGATTAAGTATTAAAGATTATATATATTTATAAGTCCATTATCTATTAAATGTTTATTAGTGTTTAGAAATTTGATTTAATATTTTTCCTAAATATATGTGGCTTGGAATGTGAGGAGTAGTGAGTTGGTGGTGGATCATCTTACAAGGGAGCGGTGTGGAATTTTTGAAATATATATTAATGGAAATCTCACTATAAAATGGTCAAATGAATCCGATAATGGATAATAAATGAGGGGTGTAATGTTAAGGATGAGAAATCTTCATCGATAAATTTTTAAAATTGTATTTAAGTCTCTGAAACTTATATTTTTTACTTTGTCATTATTTGTGTTTTACTCTGGTAAC
Source organism: Viscum album (assembly GCA_963277665.1). Taxonomy (NCBI): domain Eukaryota; kingdom Viridiplantae; phylum Streptophyta; class Magnoliopsida; order Santalales; family Viscaceae; genus Viscum; species Viscum album. The sequence goes on along the minus strand of OY728126.1, from coordinate 1,384,932,120 downwards.
TTATTTTTATCAATGTAATTTAAATTTATTTACCCAAACAAAATGGAACATATTAAATAATTTATTCCTATGTATTTAAATTATGAAATAAAATTTAAATATAAATTCCTACTAAGTGATAAAAATTATTTTTAATAATCACACACATAATGTTTAAAACCCTTTTGTTAGAGAAGTTCAATTTTATACATAAAAATCACAACTAAGATAAAATTATGAATGATTTTGGATTAAATGAAATTAATTGACTTATTTTTCAGAAAATATGATTTTTGTGCATTTGAATACATGAAATAAAAATATTCTACATTTATGATAATTATTTATAATAAACATAACAAAAATATGTTTTGTTCAAGTAAAAAAGTATGTATGTCTCTCAAATGATATAAATTAGTTTTAAAAACTAAAAATTTTATAATTAATTTGTTTATTTTATTTCATAAATATAAATATTGTATATTAAATTCTTTATAATCATTCATAATGACCCTTAATTTTGAGATTGTCATAAAATTCACAGTATTTGTAAAAATAATTTTTTCCATTATTCACCAAAAAAATCATAATTTTCAGAAAAATATCAAAAATTAATCTTTCAATAATCTTGAAAATATAAAACATAAAATGAAGTTCATTTCATCATAATCACATTCTAAAAATTATGAATTTATCTTTGAACTAGAAATACATAATATAAATAAAGCGGTTTTATTTAAAAATATATATTTAAAACAATAAATATTCTTAATCTTACTTGAAATAAATTTTTTAATTAAATAATATTTTATATATTAGTTTTAAATATTAAATATTACTATATTCATATTATAAAATTGATCTTTTTTATTTATCATGTAAAATATTGTTCAATTAATTTTAAAAAAATGGTTTGAAAAAAATCCATTCTAAATATTTAATTGTTTTATCCAAAATTATATAGTAATTTAAATAAAAAATAATAAATTTAATGAAAAAGAACTTCTTATTATTAAAAACTATATTTATGGATTTTAAATATAATTTTTTTTATAATGAATCTTTTGGTATCTCTTTTATCTACTTGGGGACTTATTAATATTGTAACATTTTTAATTATATGTTTCACAACATACTTCATTTTATATATGGGTTTTAATGATAATTGTTTTTTCATGCAATGTATGAAACAATATAGTTAAGAAGTAATTATTTTAGAGGAAAATATATTCCAATTTCATAGGGTATTACCCTCATCAAAAACATTCGTAAATTACATCCACACAATTTAATTTATCACATTCAAATAAAAATACATATGTATATATTAATGATAATTAGAACTTAATATATTTATTCCAAAGAGAAAAAAACTACATATATTAGGTATGACTATGTAAAATATATTTTTCCTTTATAATAGACATATATTAATATTATATATCAATTTTTAAAACTATTCTTATATCACATAGTCTTTATATTTTCTAGACACATATCATCTACATAAACAATCTCTAGATCCTAATTCTAATGAAAAACTATAACCAATGGGATTATGATAATATGTAATAAAATAGGGTAAATTAGAACATGCATATTAATAATTGGTCCTAATATATCTTTTCTTATATATCCTCAATTTTATAATTTAATAATTTCATTTCAATTATGACATTGTTGGATGATCCTATAAATTCTTTAGTTTAGTTTATAATTTACCTGGTTATATTTTAATTAGGTTCCTTGAAATTCAAAAAATATGTGAAACAATCCTTCATAATGGGTCTTAATGGTCATGGGAATTACCCATGGATATCCCTTGACAGTGGCTATTCATGTGTGTAGTCTAATACCTACACATCATGGACCATTCAATGATTGACTTGACACTCATCTCGTCTTTTCAATATAGATTTCTCAAAGTGAATCTCTTTTATTTCCGGATAAACTATTTAGTATCGATATATGGGTGTAATTTCTAGGTAAACCATATAACTTAAAATATACCAATTTCTTATTATATTATCAAACTCTTAGTCTTATCCATAACCATTCCACTAATGTTCTCTTAAATAAATCCCCAAAAATAAATAAACTGATCATAACAAATAACTGAATTTTTTTTGTTACCGTATGAGGTGACCTAGACCCACAATCAAGTGTCTGGTGCTAAAAAATTATTTAGGACATTATCATTGAATCATAGTAAATTTTCTCGGTGATAAACTTTCCATTACATTAGATCATTACTAAAAATTAATAAATACATCTTAGAAATTAAATCAAAATCCCAATAACCAAATTGGTAGTTTATTTGAGGATTTTATTCCATTAATTTTTCATCAAAAATGGGTTTTTTTTTTCATTATACAATTACTCTACTTTTTATTTCATCAAAACCACTAATAAATTTACTTTATATAAAACACTGTTTTATATATATTCCATTATATAATTTATTTTGGAAATGAAAACCTAATAAAGGATCCTTATATAATGATCAATATGGGTAATTTTATCAAAATGATATCAAGGATTAGATAATTAAAAAATGAGAATACATAATCGTGGAAGAAATATTTTATTATAAATAACATTCAATAAAAATATTTTTCCATAATACATGATATAAACACATGTACTATAAACCATACAATAATATAACATGAATAAATTATGAAGAATCAAGATATAATAAATATTATTCTAGAGGTATGATAATGGGACTATAATTATACTAAATTTCATTGAAATGAAAAATAATAATCATTTTTGATATATAAAATTGAATAAATATTTTTTAAACAAAGGTACATGCATCAAGTTCGTGAAAAAATATTATTAACAATGATACCTATATCATTATTAAATAAAAATGAGTAAAGTTAACTACATAACATTTACATGAAAAACATGTGAAAAAGATATGTGTATCATGTTTACACATTATACCTTTCGGAAAGTAACATTTATCGTTTCCTAGAAACATTTCATCATCTCAGATGATATGTTACATCAAACAATTCATTTGGTAATTATATAAGACTCCAACACACAATCCTCCATATATATGTGTAAGAATTAAAAGAAACTATTCATCACATCACAAGGAGCCCATATAAAATGTGTGATTTGTTACATTTCCTAATGATGTACTTAAAATAGAACATATGAATTTAAATGTTTAATAACCAAAAATTAAATAACCTCAATAGTGTTCATTATAAGAAAATATTGAGGGTGATTCATGAAAATTAATTTCCAATGAAATAATACCATTATAACTAATTATAAAAATGAATGTGAAGTAAAAAATTATGATTAATATTGATTTTTATTACGGATGAAGTTATAGTCACTTTGAAAATAAAATTTCAAAAAGTTGATGTAATGTTTTTTTAAATCATTTAATTTTATAAAAAATAATCAATAGGGTAGTGATAATAAATATTGATCCTATGTAAATATGGAGTGAGAAATAAATAATAAAAATTAAAATATAATTAATGAAATCTTATATCATAATAAGGGTAATAAAACATACATTTGGAAATAATGAAAGGGATATGTGAAAAACTAAAGAGGTGAAGATAATTGTGTTTCCAAATATATATGAAAATATGGGTAAAATAGTAAACATGGTTATGGGTGATAATGATATTACATGGGATAATGTGATTTATTCATAACAATATTTTTATTTTAGAGAGAGTAATTCATTATGAAATTATGTTTAAATAAATAAATATTTATTCCCCAGAGAGGAAGAAAATATAAAATGACAAATAATTGTATTTTTTAATAACCCAATCATATAATAAATAAGTTCAATTAAAATATAATAAATCAAATAAAGCGGTTTTGAGTTATCAATACCATTTACATATTAAAAAACATTTTAATTGAAAACCGATGTAATATGGAGATTTAATTTAAAGTATAAAGAGAATAAATAAAGTAGAATTAATGATATTATATAACTAATAATAAATATACATTCGATCATAAAAAATATAGTTCCGTGGAAAAATAGGTATCAAAAAAAGTAATTTGATACAAAACCCTCTTACGTTGTTGTTATATTTTGATTTGATACCCCATGAATAGTGTTAAATGAGGTAGGATTTTTAATTTGGTAGACTTTTAAAAAACAATAATTTAAAAAAAAATTTCCAATATATGAAAAATATTGCATTCATAATCACTCATCTCAAAAGAATATTCTTTTCTATTTCATTTTATATTGTTAATTTTTAATAATTTATTAAAAATACCTTATTTCATTTTATTATTATGTTCATGAATGGATGTTTTTAACATCGATTATTTTTTTAGTACTCGTTTCGTAATGGTGGTGTTGATTCATGGTTATAGATTTAGTTCTCGTAAAATATATATCATTATAGGTATTATAATACACATTTTAAAGTGGATTATAATATTCAAATTGTTTCTCATATATAGAAAACTTTAATTTTCTATGCAAGACATTGGCATATTCTATTGATTAATTTTGGATCCATGCATAGAGATGGTGCATGATTCCAAGGACCAATGTGCCTGGAATAAATTTTATAAAATAATTAAATATAATTTTAATACATGCATGCTATTTTTCAAATAAAATGGAATATCTCTTAAATATTTGACCCGATAAAAAAGAGGAGACAATGGTTGGTCCTAGAACATGGTGTTTACCCTAGGCACAACAATAATTGTGTTGTTGTTGGACATTCTGACCCCTTGCTGATTGGCTATGAATTTATTTGTATAAATAAATTAATATTATAAATTAATCAATCTATCTTCATCCTAATGAATTACTGATAAGTTTATCTCTAGGGGTATTTTCCCAGGGCAGTCTCATAACCATGTGATTTCCAATAACGACTTCCTCTCCATTCCTTCTGTGAATGAAGAATGATTAAGAACTATGAAGAAACCTTGGACTCATGAGGATCAAAGAATAATGAATGAAACAACAACTTTTGATAATTGTTCAAGTGAGATCCTCAATAATGACCGATCAAATCTTTATAGTACTAGTCTTTGGTGTTTTTATTCCATTGAATAAACATTGAACATGTTGATGATTTGTTCTTCTCTCTATGCCCATTTCACCTACCTGATTACTAAAAATTTAATTTTCTATTAATTATTCATCTTACCTCAGTTTCCTATTCCTGATCAACAGACAAGAATGCATGGCCAACATCATTTAATCTGTCAATTATTGTTCTTTTCTCTATAAATTTTTCTTGTTCCTCATCGACGAATAATCATGAATCCTTGTTTGATTGTTGACTGGAAAACCATGTCCCTTTATGTTCCCAGACTCACGATAAATAAATAAAACATGGATGGTTTTTTAATCTGATAAAAGATCTTGAATGCTCGTGAGACATGTATTAATTTTTTTGGTGATTGTAAATCAAGATCATAAGGAATTATGACGCGGTGTCTCTCTGAAGGTGCAAAAAATTTGTGTGGTCTGGTAGTGTGGGGTCAGTGTGAGCAGGGTGTCTGGGATGATGGTCTTGCACAACTCAAGGAGGTCTTAAGATGGGTATTGTAGAGTAGAGTGGAAAAAGTGTTCATTTCCAGAGGACTAGGATGAGATGGTGTGGCACATTAAGGTAGAGGAATTGGTTGGTCCATGCAGCGGTGGTGGTGGTCCGCGATAGTAGGGTGAAGTAAGTTGTTGGCACTGGGCAGGGGCGACAGCATGATCCAGCTCAGGTAAGCAGCCTAGGGAGGAATATGGATGAGTGGTTTTCAGTGGGAAACCAAGTTCACCATACGGATATGAAGGGGGCGGTGAAACAATAATAGAAAAAAATATCAAAAAATAGTATTATTTTTTAGACTCCCGTAACTCCCCTTTTGATGTTTGGTTGATGAATAGTTTGGGGTGGCATAACCCTGTTTACAATACAGCGGTAATAAGATCATTTCAATGAATTTAGCCTGACCTGTTACCTAGGGTCAAAAAACACCCGTGATACTTTAGATTTTATAATATTATTAAATTATTATCCAACTATAGCTCCTACATACGATGTCAAATTGATGCACTTTCAAAGTTGATGTGACTATATCACTAAGGCGATCAAATAAATACCAAATTTGGATATTTAATCGTGGTCTCTAGTTCAGTTCTATAACACACCTATTATTATTATTTTTGTTGTTGTAGAATCTTAAATCATTCGTAAATATCTCGTAAAACATTGGATTGGTGATCCCTTGGTGGATTTGTGAACCTGATATTGAGGCTGATGTTTTGAGACTAATATTTGTATTTTCATTCAATATATAGAGGTAGGACACATGATTCCCTATTCATGAAAAATGTTGTTAAATATATCTTCTTATATGGGTTCAAAATCGAGAAAATGAATAGTCGACCATTTGTGATTTTCCACAAGGATCACAATACTGTGATCCATTTGGATTTATAGAGCTGTTTGTGGAGGAATGTCAGTGAAATTATGTTTTTCCCTTTGGATCAACTATGAGCATTGTGCGCACATCAACCTTTTTTCTAGATATGATATGTACTCTAAGAGTACAATGGAATGCCTTGGGGTGAATTAACATAAATTAGTAACCAATTGTAGCTATGTAAATGGATAGGAGATTAGGTGGGGGTCAGACGTCGTGTGGACCCATACACATTGTGTACCTCTATATTAATCTTATACCTCTCAAATATACTTATTTTGGACTCAGATTTTTTCCATGAGATGCCTATACTGATTGTCTCCCACATAGAATGTGATGGTGACCTCAGAAGAAGCATTCATGTTAGGACATGAATGTTCTGGGTTATAATTCACATAGAAGACACCCAATGATGGTAGCGATCAGAGAGTCTTACCAGAGTAGTTGTGGGGTGACACTCTAGCTGGGATAGGTAGTGTAGTCCCTAAAGATTTCATGTTACACACCAATATGATATGGACAGTTATGTTCCTCGACGTTCCGTGTTAACCCACCAACTATTCTAGCCAGAGTAGTCCCTGATGACCTTTTAGGAATGAACATCTTGTAAGGATGGGTAATGGAATCCCACTAAAGACTAGCAAGGATTGACATCTAGTTGTCTCTAGTTTGTGGAATTCCCAGGTGATTTTCATGAGTGGTACCATAATGTAAGAATTGTCAGTGACATTCCTTGATGACTAGTAGAGAATTCCCTCGACTGTGTGTCCTAGAGTTGAGGCAGGGTTCATCTTATCTTTGTAGTCATGATGAAGAGGGGCTCTTTCCTCATTGATACATATTCATATAACATGATCTAAAACCATATGGGAGAGTCGGTTCCATCCAATGTGGATTTTATCGAGGTGTGGGGATTTGATCCCCTTTTACATTTTCCTCCTAGATAATGTATGAGGTGATGGGATTTGCATATTGTTATACATGTTAGGATTTTCTACTCACTTTTTATGGCTATGCTGAGTGATGGAGAACACCTTAATCTTTCATTTGGTCTTCTTTAATTGAGAATATATATATAAATACTTTTCTATCATGTTACAGATCCAAGTCCTTATGTCTTGGTTACTCTCCATCTAGGATAGGCGATGATGTGGGGGGGTATGTAAGTTGATTCTCATGTCTATCTCCTAATTGTTGGACGAGTCTAATATCTAGATGTATTTATTAATAACTCGATGGGGAGTTCACCTACTAACCATTTTGAGCTCCGTGTATTTGGATGATTCTACATTCACCCTATTTTTTGGTTCAGCTATAAGTCTTCATTTCTCTTATACCATTCATTGTTCTCTCTACTGCTTTCCCCTTAAGTGCATCTCTTATATCTCCCCATTAAACATTTCAAGGTATCTTATTGGGAATATATATATACTCACCCATACATGTGATTTTTCTATCACGTTTCATGAATTTTGAAGATAGAAGATAAGTTAATCGTGATCTCAGGGGATGTTGGGGATATGTACTATATGAACCTCCTAATGTGGACGTAGATGGGATACAAGATTGAAGCTCTCTCTTTCGTTACTCTTCTTTAGTTTCATTCAGCGTTAGATAGGTTTCTGGTTTGGGCATGTATTTTTCAAATTTTCTCTTCAGTTAACTCTACTATACTCTTAGATTTTCTAGATCTTCATGCATGTTAAATTTACTTTATATCATTTTTCACTTTTTCTAATTTTCCTCTACAATTTTTCGTTGAGTTGACTTTGAAAGTGTACACATGTTCTTAGGAAAATACCTCCCCATGTTTTTTGTGCCTCTAGTGCTTGTCACATACCCATAGAATATGGATGCGATCTTGGGGTAGTGGTGTCTCAAGCTCTATCTTGGGTCAGGTCTCTATATCATATGTCTTTTTAATATTTATGTTGACAAAAGTTATTACTGATAATTCTGGATAATTTATAACAAACAAAAAAGGAGCGAAAATAACGGTATGTTTATTATTATTATAACATTAATTGAACATTTAAAAAAAACATATTTTCCCACAAATTTCCAATAATAATAGACGTTTTTTTTATCATGCATGATATAAAATTAGAACCATATAAAATTATCATTTTAAAAGGACACCTAAAAGAACTCGTAATTAATTTAAGGGTATGAATGGCTATGAAAGTGATTATGTATGAATATTATCTCAATAAATTAACTATTATTATATTATTTTTTTATAATGTGTTGAGCCATATTTTAAGATTATTTTATATAGAATGATTTATTAAATTAAAAACAAAATGCTCTCCTCTTGTGGAGGGAGTGGTGGAACGCATGAATGAGTGAAATGATTGTTTACATAAAACCAAAAGGATAAAATAATAGGTTTATAATTATTAATCTTAATAATTTATTAAATAAAATATTTATCATTAAATACCAATTCTATAAATGTTAGGTGTTTATGAAAACTACATACTTATAATTATAGAGGTGGTATTCCACCCATAACATATGTGACATTTTTTATTTAATGGGTGTGGGAAGGATATAAAGTTGTTATCACATAAAAATAATAAAAGTATTTTATAATTATAACAAAAATGTAATTATGAAAGTGTGTTTATACCATATATTTTGTAGGTATAATTAGTAATAAAAAATAAAAGGAAAATATGTGTAATTAAGAATATAACCTTACTCCTTGGAAGGGATATTTTGTAAAAATAGTTTGGTATCTGAGTGGAGGTATTTTGAGAAGGAAAAAAACCTAATAAGTATCTAGTTATTTAGGTAATTAATTTAGTTTTTTACCAATATAATATTATAGGGGTATGAGTGGGAGTTTTATTCTGGTGTAACCTTTTATATGGATGAAGAGTTTCATTTTTTAACATACAATTGGTAATATAACTATTTAAATTTCAAACGAATATAATAATGCAATACAATGGAGTGGTAGAATGGCATGGCTGAAAAATACTGAAATATGAATTATGAGAAAAAATTAACAATGTTTCAAGTATATTACATAGTATTTTTCTGTTTTAACAGTTATTTTATTTACCATTGAGAATAATTGATATCTATGTTGACTAATTTTAATGACCCAATATAAAATTGTACAAATAATAAAAGATTAGACATAATTAGTTGAAATAATATATATATTTTTTTAATAAAATCTCTATATTGAAAAAAACAATTTTTAATATTGCAACACAAAACATGTAAAAAATAATTTTTAAAATAGTTTATTTATTCAAAAAATATTTGATTAGATAAAATTATTGATGTTGTGGATTTATAAGACATTAATTGGTTGGAAATTTACATATTATGAATTATTTTTCTTGAAAACTATCATAATATGAATTTATCTCAGTGGAAACATACATTATAATATAAACGAAAAATAGGTTTTATTGTTGAAAAACTATGATGTGAGATAATAAAATGTTAAAAATGTGTTTTATAATTTAAATTTTATATTATTAAATTGTATAAATATTTATATTTTTATATTTTTTATATAAAATAATTTTTGAACATAAAAGTCATTCTTTTATTTATGACATTTTCAATGAAGTGATAGTTCGTAAATAATATAACTTCCCCATAATTAACACCGAAAATGATCCTTTTTAGAAAAAAATTAAAAATTTAACATATGGAAATATTGAAATGATAAATCTGAAAATGATATTAATTTTATTAAATTTTAATTCTAATTTTTTATACTTTACTTTCAAATGAAAATACATAATATAATGATATACTATTTTTTTAAATAAATAATCATTATAAAAACATAAAAGTTTATCTTAGTTAATGTAAAATTTTAATTTAATGAGTGTTAAAATATAAGTTTAAATTAAAATATTTTATGGAAATAGTTTTTTAAAATTGATAATTTTTTTTCATTAAAAATCAACATCACATTTAATTATTTTTCATTGAAAAATATTCACTTATGAAATTTAATAGCTTATATGACATTTCATTTACTATATACCATCTAACACGAAATTTTTTTCAATAAATAAATCATTATAATAAAAATAATTATATGTAATCAATCCAAATAAATATTTTCTTAATAAATAATTTAATTTATTTTATTTTAATTTGGGACAATATTCTAATTATAATTTTTTTACATATTATTAAATTACATCAATATTATTTTCTATAATTTGATTTAATTATATGTTTCATGTGAAAGAAATTAGCACAAATGTTTTTAATTTATAGAAAAATAAATTCCAAAATGTAATGGTGGAATACAATATAATTCTCTTGAAGGATATAGATAAAATTTTCCTTCCATGTATAATGGATAGGATTATAGAACCAATGGGAGGCCTTGGACACTAACTTGATTAAATTCATGATCTGGTCATATAAAACCCTATATTTCTACTTCCTAAATTTAATTTTTAAACACTGTGATGTATACTTATCACAATCTCTATTGGAGACATTCAACCACACTCATAGTTAATAGTTTTCATATCTTGGAATCTATAAGAAACTTCATTCACTTGACTTTCATTATAGAATGGTTTTATTGGTATTTTTTCTTATTTCATATTCCCCTGAGTATTGTGTATTTCATCAAAACACCAATTAGAAATGCATTAAACGTATTATAGTACTATGATAGAAAATTGAATAGGCATCTTCCTTTGTTTTTTTATGTGGTGAATGATGTATTAATCACTATAGTTCACACCAATGAGAAGCCATCAATAGATTCTGTTATCTTTTAGCTCCAAAAAAATAATAACTATTTTCAATTGACCCTTTTCTGGGAAATATTCATCATCATGGATCATGTTGAGGATCATAATCATGAAACAAAAAAAAAATGACGATAGTAAGCGATTAATTCTACTATAGATCTTACAATGATATAAAAAGTTATCCTATGGTGTTTAATATTGTTGCAATTAAAAATCCATGTGTTGTGGAAGTCCACATGTCATTCCCCTCCCAATCAACCATCTAAACCATGAGAAATGTAAAAGTATGATTGATATATTTACTTTTCCTAATGCCGCTACGTAAATCACAATGAATTTGTAGATCATAACACTAACATTATAGATTTTGGATTATTATCATATTAGTCTATAAATACTTTGGATATACTATATTGACCATGATGGTGTTCAATACCATCCTTTATAAACTCCTATAATGTTTCATCATCTTGTGTCCCTTAGTCAATCAATATGGACTAATGTGTGGATATCTACCAATTTGAGTCAGGACATGTGATTATATGTTGATTCCAAATTAATTGAATTGTTTTACTCCAACTTTTAGGAAATTAAAATCCATCTCAGTATTAAAAATTACAATAAGGGGGTATACATGTGATTAAGTGCCGAAAATTGAGTAAATGATATCTATTTCGACCCTCATGGTTTCCCCATACACCCAACATGATTCTACATACTATGAGAAGATATATTATTTAAAATATATTGAAAAAAACTTCTAAACCAAACGCCTCACCACTGATATTTTTATGTCAATGTTCTATAACCTTCAATGGAACCATTGATTTAGAGAATAAAATCCCACAACATTCCTATTTGTGTGTTCTAATACATGGATAACTGTTGAAATAAACAGTTTCCATGAACAATTTCATCATTTTAAAATTATAATAGACTTCAATTTTAAGTAATAATGATATTAGTGTAATTCCCAATGATTTCTAATATCATCTTTTATAAATGTTTCTTACCTTCTTCATCTACACCAACAACAATCATATTGTTTGCTTCTTCTCTGTGTGTAAACAATTGAATAATGAATATTTCTACAAAATAACTATCTGATTCAATTTTCTCACATAATCTCTTGATATTTTACATTCAAATAAGATAAATATATTAATGTTAAGGATGTTGCGAAGCCTCTCTTCTTCTTCGGAAATGCCCTAACCCTAATGTCGCGAAGCCTTTCTCCCCCCTCTTGATCAGAGGGGGGAGGGTTAAATGCTCATGGACGGGACAAGGCCTTCACGCCATTCACAAATCCTGATTTTTTGACGTCTTTTCTGAGGATTAAAATCTCACTGAAAGTCCCTAATCTGTTTCAAGGAGCGCCTCAGCTTAATCGTTCCTCGGTGGAGCTTAACGGTGCATCAGACCTCTGCAATCTTACGCAGGTGGTTCAGTTCCGCCATCAGCGTCCTTCAGTCTATGATTTCGGTCGTTTTATTTTCAATTCATGGGATATTGAATAACAGGTGGTAGTCGTCCTACTCGACAGAAAGTATTTGATTATTCGGTTTGAGATGGAAGAAGACCTAATTACCACCTGGTCCTGTTCCCCTCGAAACTGCAATGGAGACTCATTTTTTCTTCTTTGATGGAGTTTTGAATTTCACATGAGGCATGACCACTCGATGATGGTGATCTGGGTGAGTCTTCCTGGTCTCCCTCTCTCCTTTAAAAACCCCTCTATTTTGTGTTCCATTGGAAATTTTATCGACCGGTACTTATGTTCTGATCGCCAAACGGAGGTTGTCTGTCACCCCATCTGCCCAAGGATTTGTGTAGAAGTCGATGTCGCGAGGTCGCATATCAACTGGGTATGGATTACATATGGTAAAGAGTTTCAATGGAAGTAGGATGTTATGTTTGAGTCTTGTTTACCTTTATGTGCTGCATGTAGGCATCTTGGACATGCTGATTCGGTCTGTCAATGTAATGGTATGGATGGGGATTCATCGGGGGATTTGAGAATGGGTAGAGAAGGTCCATTCTCGCTGGTGATGAAGGAGATGTCCAAGAGTGTAGGGTCTCAATGCGAGGAGGGTGCTCAGGATCTGGTTACTTGCTCTGCACAGGCTGTGAATGATCTTTGGGTTGCTGTGGTTTAGGCTGAAGGATGTTCTGGTCCTGATTCCATGATGTAGGGGAAATTTCAGAAGGAGGTGGAGGAGCAGCCACATGACCCGACTGTGAGGCAGGTTTTTGACAATCTCAAGCGTGATCTTGGTATTCCACGGGAAATGGATAATCAGGACTCCTGTGACCGGCAGTAGGAGCATGTGTATGAGCAGCAGCTGGATACAGATGTTTCTGAAATAAGGGCAGTTGATGAATGTGCTGAGCAGTGGGTAGGGCAGGAGAATTTTGTTGGAGGGATTTCAATATTGATCTCAACTGGAAATCATTTTCGAGAATTGGCTCAAGTATATGAAGATGATACAAGGCATAAGAAGGAACGATTGCAGGGTGATCTCTCCCATGTGGGTGCAATAATTGGGAATATTGTTATTCAGGATGTTGGGAAGCAGTCACAATGTCTTTCCATGATTGATTATAACAATCAAGATCAGAAAGAGCGAGGATTGTAGTATCAAGTTGTGAAAATCCTGGGAAATTGGGATGACATTTTTGATAGTGACAAGGAAAATATGATTGGTATAGTTCAAATGTCTTATAGTGATGTGGTTCATGGTATGGGGATGAATATGTCTGGGAATTAGGATGCTATGACTGCCCCACCATGGTGGAGGTTGAGAAAAGACTACTCCTATCATCCAAGGTCGGTGCCTACCAGATCATCTATTGTGAAGGAAAGTGGTGATATGCTGTCTTCAAAGGAATTTTTGTCTCTAGAAAAGATAAATCTATGAAGGAATTATACTAAGGTTCTCAAACATTATGAAAGCTACAAGTCGGAAACTGTTACTGCAGAAGAAGGAGGTTATAGTGGATGTGGTGATGGGTGTGATTTTTACAATCTGTAGCTAACTTTTCTCCCCTGCTATACTTGGTTGGCATTTTATTTTTTACTAATAAATTCTCAGAGGATTATCTCTGACTGAACATTCAAGGTACGAATGTTAACATATAAAACGATTGATTATGTGGTCCGAAATATGGTTTCGATTGAATATAATGAATATATTAATTATTATTCTTATATGGAACAATTTCAAAATGAGGTATTGCAACAAAAAATAATGGGTATCATCAAACACCTCAATCACACATTTTATTTTTTGGTAGATTATAGGAAAATATTATTATGTAACCTCTGGCCCGTCAACCAATCTAGCTCTAGGTGGCCCAATAATGATATATACTTCAACCACAAGCATCGGTCCAAAATGTTTCCTAGGGAACCAGATAGTGGAAAAATAGAATATGTATTTAAATATAAAATTAATAGGGAATACTATTTTAGGTATGATATTATTCATGGATTATTTTATGTTTCCTATTAAATAATATTCTCATGATTCCAATAACTATGAATCCATGAGAGAATGAGAAGAAAAATCATCTTAATTATTTCCATTGCCACAATTTTTATCAAAACACCATCAAGAAATGTTCTATCATCAAGGAATCTATTTAAAATATTATATATTAATGAATAATTTAATTGGGTAAAACTAGAAAACCTTTCTATGGTATTTCTACTTACCTATATGATGGAAATGCTAATGAGGATCTAAAATAGGTATTTATTCAATGGAAAATCTAAGTATCATCATGATAACTAGCTTTTGTATAAAACATTTTATGTGTCTTTACATATTAATTCATTTCATATTAATTGTTGTGATATAATTTATGCTCCTCATAATAAGGATTTGAATAATTTTATGCATGATTGAATTGGGAATCAAAATATGTAAAACATGGAAAATTGGTAACAAAGAGACACATCTTGCCCTGAGTGAAGAAAAGCGATGCGACACCAGATTTTTAAGATGAAAGAAGATGGAAAATCTATAGTTGACACGATATGCATCATGTACTGAAAGTATGTGAATTGTAGTATCATTTTGTAACCTAGTGTAGACTGCGTAGAATAAGTTGTGATGAGAGAACAAATTTTGAACTGCAAGTACATGTCATGTAACTCCAAGACATGATACAACCAGAGTGAAAACGGTATACGAAGTCTCTGTAGATTCGATGTGGTAGAGGAAAACACTGATCTAAATGGCATAATGTTAACTTTAGGTACAAGTCATGACAATGGTGATGCATGAAAAAATATAATGACACCATCAGAGAGTTTTGACATCAAAATAGTAATAAAAAGAACCATCGATCTCCCTTCCAAGGCATTTCGGAATACTCTATACCTAAGGGAGAAAGCATGACCACCCGGAGGCTTCCATAGATAGGTTTTTATTTTGTTTGTATTTTTTATTACTTTAATTTATTTTATAATTGACTGCATTATAATTAAATTCCAACTACTCATTTCATTCACTCTCCTTATCCATCACTCCTTTTTAATATCTCCAATATAGTTATTGGTTTATTCAACATTGGTGACCACCCAAGGATGACTAGATAAACCCTATAGGGGAGAGTAGGAACAGTTAAAGGGGGTGTGTACCATCATAGTTCGATTTAGCATTTCTCGTAATGATGATTTTATTTGATAGTATCATGTTGTGACTATATGTCCAATTAATTTTTCATTGAATTTTTGACCATATGATTCAATAATAAATTAACCCGAACATGATTGAGATGAATTATTCAAGACCACTAAATATAATTATTCTTATACATTTGGAAATATGAACTATGTGAACTTTAGCTATGTTTATTCATCTGAACAATATGAATTTGAATTATAGGGTAGGTTGATAGGAAATGGTCATTTATTCTGTGTATGAAACTATTTTCTTGCACATCAATTTAATATGATTATTTTTCCAGTGATGTTGAATTATTTAATGTATAAAAACCACCCCTAAAACTAATCTCCATATCAACTATTTCTATTATTTAATTCTCTTATATTATTTTAATAATTAGTTTAATAAAATAATATACAAATTGGAGATACCAAACCTTTATTTTAGAGTATTTACCCTTGAATTCCCTGATATATATGGGATCCACCCCACACATCAGCTTTACTACACTATTTTAGTATCTATGGTTTGTGATATTATAAAATTTTAATTTGAATCAGTCCCATAGGAATAAACAACACCATTCAGGCATGTCATGATTTGGCACTATTGTTGGGGATCAGCGGAGCGTTGCAGGTGACGCAAGACCGATTTCTTAGTTCATAGACTTTTCTTATTAAATTAATATTTACGGATTATAGATTAGTTAATGAATTTTGCATCTAATTTTTTAAACATATATGTTGATGATAGTAGTGTTTCGTGGTGTGCTTTCTGATTTTTCAAATGAACCAGTATTTTGCTGCACCACTACCAATATAAATTGAATAATATAGTATTAAACCATTTTTGAAGAACTGAATTTAGAAGGGTGGATAACGAATGAAAGTAGTTGGGAGGGGTCATGTTCTCATGAGTATGATGAATTACAACACCTATAGTTTAATGATTACTAATATCATCCTGATGGAGGAGCTCAAGAATATCAAAGCTACCATGGAAATTGTTGGACTGAGTTTTACACTAATTAAAACACCAACATCAAAAAAACTCAAGAAGTTAATCCCAAAGAATGACTATCTAGACTGCCTTCCAGGGGTATTGAAGTGATGGATAATTGGTTAGAAAATAAAGAGCCTAAACATAATGAGTAGGGAGAATTGACTACTCAAATTTCCAAAATAATTTTAAATTTTAATTTGTTGCATACAATTTCTATATAATTTATATTCATGTGTCTTTAAAGATGATAAACATAAAGAAGTAGTGTAATTCAATTCCATTAGAATAAAACCAACCCATGAGAAAAAAATTCAAGAAGGACATTCCTTCCATCAACCTCATGATCATAATTTATATGGCATACAATCCACGTTGATCTCTATGTTCATTATAGTGTTGGATAAGAATATTGATGATCGTGCAGCCAATG
This sequence comes from Viscum album, assembly GCA_963277665.1. Classification (NCBI taxonomy): domain Eukaryota; kingdom Viridiplantae; phylum Streptophyta; class Magnoliopsida; order Santalales; family Viscaceae; genus Viscum; species Viscum album. The sequence continues at coordinate 1,384,914,841 of OY728126.1, read as the reverse complement.
TCATTGAACATGGAGAATTAATTACTCATATTTTTCAATTTTATTTCAATTTTAAATTACCTTGTAGTCAACTTACCGTTATAATTAATTTTAGGGACTGATTTGTTTAGTGAAGAAGAAGATCAAAATTTGGTTGAATCCATTAATGTGGAAACGAAAAAGGGTGAAACATCTGAGGTAGAGACTAAAAAATATTACATGGAGTATGTTAGATACATTCAAAAAGATGAACCTCAAGATCATGAAGATGTATCAGAACATGATGCATCCCTTCTATAAATAATAAAATACCAAGAAGATCAAATAGAATTTCATTTTCATGTATGCAATTAAGGGAAAAAATGGATATTTTTGATTGAATGGTTAAATTGGGAGATGACTAGGAGGTCAAAGTAATAAAATATATATAATATTAGGAAGTATAAGTGGAACATAATGATGTGTATTGTGTTAAGGAGGTGCAATCAAGTAAATTTTTTGGGTAAGAAGGAAAATTAAAGGAATTGGACAACTAGAAAACATCCATCGACCTCATAGGTATTCTTGAGACTGAAGATGAATGAAGGAGACTCCCTATTATATTTTCTAGAGTAAGAGAGGAAAAATGAAGATCCGACTGAAGAATCCATTCAAAAATGTGAAAATGTGGAAGATAAAGAAGAATAATTGGATGAGTAGGAGAATTAAAAAATCATGTAAGATTTTTATTTCCTATTATTTTCATTACATCTATCCTCAGATTTTATCCGACCCCTATCCAAGAAGAACCAATTGACGATAAAGAAAATGGCCACCTTAAATTCATAATAAGGAAAGATGTGGTTAAATCCTTGATGGATAGAATTATACCATGTTCCAATAAGCTAAAAATTTTAATAGATCAAGATGAATGACCATAAAAACGAGCATCTATCGAGAGGTAACTCAGATGGAAAATGTTGATTTCTAGGATGCAGATCTATTTGATTTTGTTAGTTTAAATAAATATCCCTCCCATTTTCCTCTTTCCCTATTTTATACACATATATTAAATTATCAATAGCTTATAATTTAAATATTAACATTTATATTTGACATTCCTATAATGAAGAAGTCGGAAATTATTGAATAGTTTGAACACATGAACATTACACATCATGTAATGACATTACACATCATGTACCTAGTCAGAAAAATCAAAGAGACTCATTCAGATGCATCAATGTATGGGTAGTACCATTTCTACTTGTTTATTTCTTTGCGCCACTAGTTTTTTAAAGAATATTATTTTTTAAAAAAGGAATTAAATTGTTGCATGTACTAAATTGAATTAGATTCTCCCACTAAAATTATAGATTTATTTTTCTTGTACTCACTTATATATGATAAATCACCACCAAAGATAAATATTTTGACATGGTTGTAAATTTAAAATTTGATGATCATAAATGAAAAGATATAAATTGATATTTTAAAATCCAATTACTTAATATAAATTGGTATTTCTAGAAAATGATTGTTCATATAATTTTTTTTCATGATGTTGATTCCTAGAATCATGCATTGAGTATTATAATTATAGATTTTTATGCCATGACCTGATTGAATCATATTATTTTCCCATTTCCTAGAGGATTTTTAATAAAAAACTATCTATTTTTCTAATTATATTTCATGATTGAATAATGGTGTATAAAAATCAACTAGAACATGCATTGATATATTTTCACTCATATGACTATAAAAATTAAAATTTAAATGATTGAATAATTTTATTAATGATGCATTTTATTATGAGACCCACCTACACATAGATCCTCTTGTAGCTTGTAGATTCTATGGATGGAATTTTTAGGATTAAAACATGTTACAGTCCTTTATATCCTTTAGTACCTAGCTCTTTGTATTTTTTGTGATATTCAAATGAATAAGATTGGGGAAGGGGTTGTTTATGGAAGATATGGGATGCCATATCTTGAGTGGATACGACATGGTGTTTTCATTGGATTGTGGGGAAGGTTCATATTTACATTCATCATATTCCGTTGTATATCCCTATTGTTATTAAAAGAAGAAAGAAATGAAGAAAATATGGATTGTGAATTGGGTGAATAAAAAATCACTATTTTCTAGACTGATGGTTTTTACCATTTGTGTCAAGTTGGTGGATGTGAGGATTATTCCAATCATGAGCATGAAAAAATAACAAATAAATAAAATTAATGATATTTTTCATTAGGATTACTTTGTCTATGAGCCTTCACTCTTTCATTTGGGTGTTTTTTGATATGTAAATACTTATTTGGGTCTGAGCATTTCATTTAGATTTAATTTTGAATATAAATAAATTTTACAATAGTGTTTATCCCACTCCTTGATCCATACATTATTTTCAACATTTTACCTACCTACCCTCCTCTACAGAGTAATATGACCCTAATTTAAAAGCCATCTTGATTATGTTTGATATTTTTCTATACATGGTTGGAAAGATGATTCAATTGAAGACTACGGTTAGGAACATGCACTTAAGGAATTATTAAAACTCCATTAAATATTACCTTGATTAATGAGTGGAAAAATTAATGGTGAGGAAAATAATAATTGTAATGGGTATTGATGAAAAGTTAATAGTTGTGTGTGAAATGGTTGAAATTTCTTGAATTTCAAATTTTAAATGAAGCATGATTTTTTGAATTCCTTATTTGGTAGGAATTATGCTTCAAAAATCTATAGTTATAAAATATTTTAATGAGAATCATAATTTGAAAACTGTTTTTCTGATGTATGGACCCGTGGTATTTTGATGTTGTGGTTTTACTTGAGGACTACAATGGATTTGAGTGCGGGGGTATTTGATAACTATATTTTTCATACCTATTTTGAGGTGTCTTGACATAAGAATTCATTACATATTAATTGATGTGATATAATCTATGTTCCGGATATTTATGTTTTTAAAATTCTAATACATGATTTACATGTGATGAAAAATAAGTGAATCATTGAAAATGTTGTAAAAAGTGACACATTGTGCCATGAGGGAAGTGAAGTGGCATGAAACTAGATTTTGAAGATGGTGGAAGGTGGAAATTCTAGATCAGAACCAATTAATATAATGTACTAAGAGTACACGAAATGTAGTATCATTTCATGGCATGCTACAAACCACGTTGAACATGTTGTGATGACGGAAAAAACTATGAACTACAAGTACACATCGTGAAACTACAATTCCTGACGTGAATAGTGTCAAACAAGAGTAAGGATTTTCCATGGAATTGATGCGGCATATGAAAACGGATATCTGATGTACATGATCTTTATGCTTGGTACACGTCAAGATGATGATGATGAGTCAAAAATATAATGACGCATGGTGCGAGTTTGATGAAAAAATGATGACAAAAGGCACCCTCGACCACCCTTTCACGGCATTTGGGCATAATCTTTACCTGAGGGAGCAAGCATAACCACTGAGAGGCATCTATAGATAGGATTTTATTTTTCTTATGTTTTTCTTTTCCTTTATTTATGTAATCATTTATTTCTATATATTTTTATCCCAACTACACTTTTCATTCTTCCTTGTTATTCTTCACTCTTTTCTAATCACTCCACTATGGGTATTGATTTCTTCATTATCGACAACCTACAGGGGATGATCAGCTAATCCCCAAAGTGGGGAGTGGGATTTATTAAAGCAGGTGCATACCATGATAGTTCTGTTTACCCTTTCTTTTAATGAAGATTGTGTTCAACAATATAATATTCTGCTTTCATGTCCACATTATTCTCTATTGAATTGTTGACAATATGTTTCAATAATGTATGAACCCAATCATGGTTGAGAAGATTTTTTCATGACCATTGAATTTAAATACTATTATGTATTTTTAAAGATGAACTAAATTCACTTAGGATTTTTCAATTCATCTAACCATGATGAAATGGGATTCCACAGAAGTATGATAGGTAATGAAAATTTATTCTATCAATAAAAAAATTTGGTTGCATAGATTTTTAACATGATTATTTTGGGAGTGATGTAACATTAATTAATTTAGCAAAACCTCCTATAGATTCATATTCCCCTACCTTATATTTATATATTTTAATTATTTTAATTTAATTGCATATTTATTTTTATGAAATCAATTATTAATTGGAGAGTCCTAATCTTTAGTTAAGAGTTGTCAACACTGCATTCCCCACACTCTATGGGTTTGACCCCGCACTTCTGTTATACTACACCTTGTAGTTAGTATGTTTCGTGAAATTATCAATTTCTAATTTTACTCACACCAAGTGGAATTGATGATTCCTTTCAAGCACATCACAAGAGCTATCCAGAGTGTTGATTTCACAATCAAATTTGGTCATTTATCAATGTATGAATAATCCTACACCCTCTTGAACGAGTTCATCATATCTTATAACTGAATTGGTATCAAATCATTCTAAAGATCAAAAGGTCCAGAATTAATATTTTATATAGTATATTGTTCCTATAATGATGTTAATTTTAGTTTATAGCCAAATGGATTTAATTTACACTACACTCAAATGATATTCCATGAGTTGTCAGTGTCTAGGTTAATCATTGGACAAGGAGTAGTCATTTTCCACTATAAACTTCATCATATTTTTCAATTATTTTGTTCATCAAAGTGTTGAAGAATACCCCATGCCTCCTCATGAAGTGTCTCATTGATGTCCCTATTCTAGGGGAAGTAATTACTTGAGAATTCTAAATACACAAGTATTTATCAATAACTATTATAGATTCTACTATCAAATGAAGGAAATTAATTTTCAATGTTGGAAAAGAACATTCATCCACTCTATAAAGGTCAAGTTCATCCCCATAGAAAATATATACGATGGAAAAATTATCCAAAACATAACCTCCACCCTATACAACATGGCCCTCTATAATTGAAAAAACTGATGAACCCCTTGGGAGATGAAGTATTCCCTTAACATAAAAAATTTTCCTTCTCTATAACGTAGGTATTATCCGACCCTATATCACTTTTTATATAGTTCACCACTAACCAAAATTATTCTATGAGTATCACGTCAATCATGAAATATCTCTCTTGATCATTGCAATAATGTGGTTTTCATTGAAGTATATTTTGATGAAGATGTTAACCAAAATGCATTCCAGGACATCATAAACATTTCTATTGGTGATATGTGAACAGACATAAGGGGATCAATACGCTCACTATAAATCTCATAAAATATCATTGGTGTAACCATGAATTAATTCTTAATGTATAATTTCATTTTTAGTAGTCTTATCCGTTTATGATGTTTTAGAAAACTAAAAAATTTGACTTTTAGTAGATGAAATTCCGGGACATATAATCTATCTATTGGTATATATGAGTAGTGGCAACAAAAAGTATCCTTTATTATTATTAAATTCATGTTTTGATAGTTTTTTTATCAAATGATTTATCTGTTTTTATTAACAATAAATACCGAATAATTTTTTTTAATAAATAAATATATTGTTTTTAATTATTTTTACCAAAACTTTTTTTAGAGTTTAAATCTTATAATATAATTTATTAAATATAAAAAGAAATCATTTCAAAATAACTATCTTTATTATTAATATTTATCGATATAATAAATAATAAATTTATTTTTTAAAAAAAATAAAAATTTCAATAAGAAAAAACATTAATATATCATAAAAACTAAAATAAATAATAAATGGTAAATTATATATATGAAATTTATTGAAAATATGATCATTGATCTATATTATTTATAACGAAATTAAAAATATTTGATAGATAAAAAAATAATGAATGCCAACAAAAATCCCACATATTTAAAAATGAATTAAATAAACAATTTAACAAAATTAAAAAATGATAAAAATAAAATAGACTCTACGTAATGGCTCAATACTTCCCCCTGCACCTCCCCTCTTTACACATCATCATTCCCTACCACATACATACCAAAAATATCATTTAAAATAGAATTATTGGTTCATCTCCATGACCCACACCCATTCCCATCCCCTTTCCTACGTGCTTTATTATCCACAGTCAAATATATCTTTATATCTACTCATGTTCACCTGATTTTTTTATTTTATAGACTATATTGAAGTTACGTCAAGATGATACAGGATACAAAATCATTTATCATTCACCATATAGATGATTGATCCACTTATAATTTATGTATGTCTATTCTCTTTCTTTTAATCACATTAAATAATGATTATCTGGTGTTTGAAATGAATTTTAACTGAGGGCTCTATAGAAGTCTAATTAAATGTAATTTCATATTAGTGTAGTTGTTTTTTATTTAGATTTAGATAATTATACTATATTCTCATGATATACTATAGTTTTCTGTATTAATGATGTGGATATCAAATATATCAAATATATCCACCATATTTTTTTATTTATAATAGTACATAACATTTGGAGATAAAAATGAAATGCATCATTCATGGAGACGGTATGTCGTACGTATGCATGAATGCTGCTTCCGTTTCTTTTTCTTATTTTAATGGAATTAAAACATAATGAAACATAGTTATATTATAATTATAGTATAATATAATATATAATATCATTAACTCCATCCTTTATATATCCCACATAAGGCATTAACGGGTCACATCACATTGAGGGGGTGGTTTTCCACACTTCCTAAAATGAAATTATCGCGTCTACCCATTATGGAAACCATAAAGGTATGATATAAATGAAAAATACAGAAGCATAAAGAAAACATAACCATAATACATATTATATATAAATACAGTGCCATCATAATGGACACCATGATTTGTGGCAGGAGTTAATTGAATAATCATCGTTTTGTGAGGCATTAGTTTTCCATCCACAGAAACATTATGTTTTTTACCCCTAAGATTGAGGTTTTTGTAAGTGTAGTTTGAATCCCTCTCATAAAAACACCCTAGTATATTTTGGATATTGGTTTTTTTATAAAGTAAGTGAATAAAATGATTTTAGGTGGTTTGAGAAGTAAAATAAAAAAATAACTTAAGAGAATACGTTACCTTTAAATCTGTTAAGGCCCTTTGGTTTGAACCAAAAGGGTTTCTTGAAGTGCATTCAGCCTAAGGTAAGTCTTATTGGATGAATAGTACGATCATGGGATCTTATTGGAGCAGAGTTTGTATGAGCCAAAGGATTGAGAAGTGTGTGGAATCAGGTAAAAAATGAGGGCTTTTTATAACAGAGAGGAGAGGCTCTTTAGAAATGTTTGAAGCAATTATTTTATTATAAACTCATCTTTAGTATCAAAAGTTCAACCAATCATTAAAGTCGATGTTAAGATGACTCATGATCGAAATAAAATCATTCAATAAGAATTGTACATGTTTAAGATATTATTTTAATATTTATATTCTTATTTATTTTAATCATATAATAATGAGGTAAATATTAAATCATTATTGTGTAATAAATAATTTAATTTATATGATGTCCAAAAATTATAAAAAAATACCATGATGTAGGAAATCTATTTATCGTACCAATAAATATATATAGTCTAAATGATAACTTATATAACCCCATGTAATAATTAATTCACTTTAAGATATTTGTTTGTGTCATTTTTGTCTTTACTTTATATTAATTAATATAAAGTGTCATTATTACACCCATGTGGCTCTTTGGGGTCCCAAATTTGACCCAAGGATGACCATGGTCGGATATGTATCAGCAAATAGTATTAGTAAATATGTTAGTGTAATTTAATATTATTATAATATTATATTTTCCCCTTATTTACTATATTTACCGTTTAATCAGGGTAAATAAAATATTCAGTAAAGTAAATATTTAAAATGTCTAAAAATAAAAGTTACATATTTACACAATTTGGTCCAACTAATTCAAAATATGGAATCAATTTTTCAAAATTCAGTAGATAGAAGTGGCAGAAATTAATTTAAAATTAATTCCTACTGTCAAAACAAATAGCGTGTTTTTAATAAATAATAACTATCAAAAGATTGACACATGTTTATGACAAATTTCAAAATGAAATTACTTTAAATAAACTAAATTATATTAAATGGAAAAAATATATTCTAATAAAACATTAAAAACAATAAAAAATTAATCTAACTATATAAATAAATAATATGAAAAGAAAAATTTGAATTAAAATACTGTATTTTTTAACTATTCATTAAAACATGAATTTTATCAGAAAAATACCAAAATTTTATCGAAAGTAAATTTTTAATGTCCCAACTCTAAAGAAGAATATTATTTTGTAAAATTGATCATATATGAGTGAGAAAACTATATTTAATGATAGTTCTCTAGTAAAAGGCGGTAAATCGACCTTTTAATGGTAATTATTCCTAAAATTAGATTCAATCACATTTTAAGCCTCTAACATTTATTTGATAATTGTAAAAACATTTAACAAACATATATAATAATATTATAGATATTTCTATTTATTCCCATCAATAAAATGGCTATGAGTTAACAACCTTTTAAATTTATTATATTGTAATATTAGTCTACAACGTACGATTTCAAAGATACAAGTTGTTGCGTAACAGGTACACCATCAAACATAGCGTCCTATTTAAAGTAAAATTAATATTTAATTCAAAAATATTAATAAATATGAAATGTGTCCTTTTCATTATTTATGTAGTATGTTACAAAAAGCATGTGTGACACGTAACCCCAAAGTAGATTGCATTACACGCAACACGATGTTTCAATAAAACAACATTTTATTATTATAATATTCTATACAGGATATTTATAGCATATAAATAAAACAAATTAGTGTGAAAAAAATAATATATTATTTAATATGATAAATAATTATTATATATAAATTATATTTTTTGATAAAAAGACATTAATTTTATTATAAAGTATTTATTAGTATGAAAATAATAATTTATTATAATAAATTATTTTCTAGTAAATTTGGGGAAAAATTAATTTTGGAAATATTTATAAATTTAATTTTATAAAATAAAATTAATTTTTGAATAAATAATTTCAAAATTATCTTAGGGTAAATTTTTGGTTACTATAGTAGAATTATTCATATATTGGTCCTTGGGGAAAAAATTTGAGCTTAGGGCCAGGTAATGGTATGTATGCCCACTAGGCCTTTGGTGTATGTAATCAGTCTCCCTATAACCAATTTAAAGAGGCCTTTTATTTTCATTAATAATAAAAATGAGGCTTCGTCCCTAACCTTTAAAAACATTCGTAGGGTAATTTTTTTTATTTTTATGAAATAATCATTTTTTTGTATGAACCGTGAAAAATACTAAATTTTAATTTAAATATTTTTTAATAAAAGTTATTTAAATAGATAAATTATATTTAAATTTAGTTTCAAGGTATAATTATATTAATTTTTCTTCAATTATTCTAGTTTAGGTCATTGGGTGAAATTTCACATTGAAATTTCATATCAATTCATTCCAAGAATTTGTGAATTTTTTCTTAAGAACCTGATGTCGCGACCTGTCTATGGGATTAAATATGAATTCATTTCTAAAAATTATGTGATAATAATTTTAAAAAATATATTCAATATTAGGAATAAATATAATTTATAATGTGTAATAATTTCACCATAATTTAAAAAAACATTATTGAATGTGATTAAATTTAATTACGTTAATTAAGGTAAACCCTAACTTAATTAATGACTATACATAAACTATAGTTGGTAAATAGGTCTCCATACATGCCTTAAATTTATTTTCTCAATATTTTTTGGTCATTCCACCTCTAATAACCTATAATGATCCATTGGTGACCTTGGTGGTGAAGTAAAATGTGGGGAGTAGTCAAAACATTTCATCAATACACAATATGTCATTTTCCCCCAATTATAAAAAGCCTCCTCTAAACCCCCTCTCTTTAAACCAATTAATATGTTTTTTATTGAAAAAATCCTATCTAAATATCATCCCATAATCCCTAAATTCATCCTATAAGCCTCATTTTTATTTGAAATCCATCCAATGAATCCATTTTGGGAAAATCTGAAGATATTACCCAAAGAAGATGAAATATCTTTCCTCAAGATCTTTTGTTTTATTTTCATTATAAACCTCTAAAATATAACTATTTCAGGATTATATAATTACCTATGTATCGAAAATATAATTAAATTTTGTTATTATGTGGTTTATATATAAAATTTTACAAACTCTCATCTAATGGGTAATGTACAGACAGTTTTTATATGACGAACTACAACTCCATTAAACGATGTTGTTCCTTTTTCATTTCCACAATCATGTGAATAATAATTTAGATGGACATTATATTTTTTTAATATATAAAAATATGAAATTTATTATTTATCTATGCTTCAGTATTAATTATATAACACATGCTTTCATGTTTTCCATTTTATATAAACATGTTAATTTAATTTGGGGATGTGTGGAGTACCTCCTCCTCAATGAAATGTGATTTGTTCACAGTCAAAATTAAATGTATTAAGTATGGCTTTATTAAATGTATATGATATATATATATAATAAAAATTCTACTATAACTAGTAGGTATATTTGAATTTATTTCATTTACATTCTTTCTTTCAATCAGATAATTAAAAGGAAATATTGTTCATGCGTATGTACGACCTACCATCTCATGAACGATGTATTCCATATCAAATTTCATTCCTTAATAGATTATTATAAATTAATATATACTTAACATACATAAAACTTATATAATGTTTTAAATTTTTGGAATAATTATATAGTATTGATGAAAAAATAAGTACCAATTTAAGATACATGTGGAAAATAAATATGATATTCCCAGAAACATTACCATATCATGGAACTGTTAATAATTGTGTAATTTAAATCCATATATGGTGTTATATATAATAATATGTTTTCTGGTATATTTATAATATATTTATATTTATTATACCAGAGGTTTTAATATCAATGATGAAAGTTAATAGAATATGTAAGTGGATTTATACTCTCACTTTTATTTTTTTTTGATATTTATGCCTCATTAACCAATCATTACTTTTCTATGATGTATACAAACACCATGAATATATTGTATTATTATTATCTTTAAATTTATTGTTATTTTCATATATATTTGATAGAATATATTCCATGGGGGTTATGTTTCAAATTTTTGAAAATATGTTAAGTAGTTAGGACTCAACTTTCTTTCTTTGAGACATATGCCTTGAATTTTAGAATCTATATTTTCAAAAAATCTTTGAAAACTTTCATTTAAGAAAGATATTTTAAAACAAATTTTGAGGAATAATTATTTAAAAAAATTGGTTTCGATACATCCTTTGAATATTTTTAAAAATTTTTACAAATAAAAATGTTGTCAAAACTATTTTCTGATCCAAAAAAACGTTTCTCAATACGTAAAGGAAATTTTTCTTAAGAAATTTTTTAATATATCTGTATAAATTATTTTACATATTATATAAACAACCTTTGGTGTTACTCATTTTTTTATGTTTTAATTATCCAACAGTTCCATTCATATTCTTTCCCTGAATGGTTTTTGTTTTGAAAGCATGATTTTTATTTAACTAATTTTTCATTTATAGGTTATATGATTTTGAAACATTCATATTTTCATGGGTTATAAATTGATGAAATGATTACGAATCTTATATTATTGTCATGTTTAAGAAAGGATTACATGATTTTGAAACCAATTTTATTTCATGGTTTATGATATCTTGCTTATTTTGTGGCACATGTATGAATAATTTCATTATTAGATAGGTGAGACCTCTATCTCACTCCAATTAATAAGGTATGATTTATATATCATTAGATAATGATGTGATTAATGTCAATGAGTTTAATCCACTATAGGAGATGGGAATTCCTGATCCACTAAGAAGATGGAGAAAACCCTATTTGAGTTGGTTTCCTAGAACCAACTAATTTTTACTTTATTCATTAATAAATACAATATCACATATTGATTTTTATTCTACCTAAAAATGCATGTGATAATGCCCTAAGGATAGGTGTTTCATTAAAGGGTCATAGTGGATCCCTAATATGATGAGAACCTAGAAGACCCATAAAAATAATTTTTAATATATCATGATCGGATGATGTTATTTGAGGGACACAAAAAATAAAAACCATTAGGGGTGAGGACTCGTAAATAATTGTGGAACCTTATCATGGTGTGACTTATTGGTAATATCCAAGAGGATATTATGAGAACAAGACCTGCCAGCCAGAAATCAACATTTCAGAGTGTCATTGGATGTTCCTATCTGTAGAAGTGGGTATTAGTCATTAGACTTTACTATTATTATTAATGGGTATTAAAAATCGCACACTTATATGTATTGAAGAAAATTGTGATGACACACTGTTTGCAGCGAGGTCAGATATGTGGGGTACGTCATGAGTAATACTATATTATTAGATAATGTGAGAAACTATTTTCTCTTCTATTCTATAAGGAAAGTAGATATCCTAGGCCCTTTGATGGAATTGATATATCTTCAAAAAATACATATCCTTTGAATGTAATTCGTATGTTCAATTCGATAAAGTTAAATAAAGAATAATCGATCACATGGGTTGATGGCACTAGCATGCAACCTGGTTGATTCGAAATATTGAGACAAAGGTATTACATTACACAGTAAGTGTTCATAGGAGGTAACACGTCATTGCAGCATTAACTTTATTCTCTATGGTTTCTTGGGGTGTGTTTCTAGACGCAAACCCTGGACTCTGGGAAAGCTCCACCAAATTCCACTGAGAAAGAGGTCAAGAGGTTCAAAAACATTGTGTGTCCAAGTATCTCAGTTAAATATTAATTTAATAGGTTGAATAATGATTATTTCCAATGTATTTTTAATAATTATTAAAGGATGCCTGATTTCATTAATTTCGATACTAGTTATTCGAGAGAATATATATTGGATGAAATAATATATTTTTAACGAGTAATGTAGTGACATTCATTTGTGAAATAAATAGACATTATATAAGGTCTAATAAATGTGGTGGAGGAAGTAAAGAAAATGGGAAAACAAATGTACATGTCGTGTAAATTAATTTACACGTCGTGTAATTTTTCTAGGGATTTTTGAGAAATTATATTATTTATTTAATTAAATAATATTAGTTGTAATTCACAGGGCACATGTGAAGTAATAATAATGGCCAAATTTTATTATTAGGCATGGGGTCTCACTAGGAGTTAAATTAAATGAATAAATTCATTCGGGTAATTATTTCATCTTTTTATTTTATGAAATTAAAATTCCAATTATATAATTCTTATTAGCCTAGATTTTATGTTGTTGTGCGCAAGAGATCTAAAAATCTCTCAAACCAAGAGATAATTTTTTTTTCTACCACGTAGACTATCATGTTACAGGAGAGATCATCCTCCACCAGATCAAGGAGAACGCTTTGGAACCGACTCTCATGGCGATCAAAGGAAGACATTGAAAATGATGTCTCTTCGATGATAACACCCAGAGATCCCTTTAGAAATGTATAGATATATAGGGAGAACATGTGGTTCACCAGTAGACGAAGCCTACACTTGGATTTTTTGAAACAATAACGGATCACATCAGATTATGGTCAAAAACATTCACAGAGAGGGAATTTCATCAAGTTAATTCTTGTCTTATAATTATATTCATTATAACCAATATATGATGATCCGCTCTGTGGTTCTGGGACTCCCATCCTATCTTTCATTTTTTATTCTATTCTGAAGTTCTGACATTTTATTATCATGACGGTACTCGGATTGACTATTGTTAACGGAAAAATTAATGTTGGGTACACCCACCAATGCACTTATGTTGAGCTTGGAACAGACAATTAGTATAATATGGGTCATATGATTGATTATAATTATTTATTTTTTTGTTTATGATTTACTGATTTAATAACATAGTCAATTAAATTCAAGATAATCTTTTTGAAAATATGAATCTCATGATCGGTTCCTCCACTTTCATTTATTGTTCACCATAGAGAAAAAATATTTTCATTTCATTTAGATTAAAATAGATAACAGGATTTCATCTGGAGGTTCCAAAGCATCCAGGATGTAAAATACCAAAGTACACAATGTGTATTCGGTAGTACAAGTCATGTAGTCTAGATTCAATGCATCATACCAGTCCACCAAACCAAGAAGTGTGTTGGAGTCATTATAAGTCTTAAATGACTCTATGTGTTGACCATGAACAGGTGGAACATAGTCTTTGTATTACACACCATGTAGTGGACTAAACATAGCATATAGTCCCTTCGGGTTATGGTTGGACAGTGGACCCCATACACAGCTTTCTCAGGTGGAAACTATGTAATGTAGATAGTTCATTCCATGTGGCCCACTGAACATGCCGTGTAATCTAAAGATTTTATAAGTACATTTACATTCTATGTCCTTAGGCGTGTACTTTAGATGGAAGACGAACGATGCTACATGGAGTGTAGTTAGAATTATAGGATGTGTACTTATCCAAATAAAGATCAATTAATTAAATTTTATTATTATATTATACAAACCCTTGAGACATGTAACATAGTGTAGACATAATGCTATGGCACAAAATGTGATAGGTGTATTGAATATATTTGATTAATTTATCATCTACATAATGTTCATTTCTACTCAGTTGGTTGTTATGAACAAGAATCCATTGGATTTTCTCCAAGGTACAAGATATGTACAAAGATAAATTTAAATGAAATTATTTCTTAAAAATAAATATTGATGAGAATCATAATTAAATTCCAAAATGGGTTTCTGATAAAAGGATTGATTAATTAAATACAATTAATTGATTTGAGCTAGATTTATCTTAAACAAGAACGATTAATGAATTTAATGACTGTTTAATTTATGAATAAATATTACTGAGTATTTGAATGATAATTAGAGAGAACAAGAACTTTTTATGTGATTAGTTTCTTTTAAATAATTTATTTAAATTTAATTTTTGGATCTTCATGTCCTCGCCTCATTTATATGTAGGGCCTATGTGTACAAGGTTTCTTTTATGTAAAATCTATTTTTACCCCTCATCTACATGTGAGATAAAGGAATATCTAAGTGATGGAGATCCCAATCTAGTCGAGGAAGCTTATGTGAGGGGTAAGGTGAAAACAACCCATATATATACATAGGTGGCCAGGTGGAATGATTTAAACATGAATCCAAAATGTTCAATGTTTTTCTCCCCTATGTCATGAGTTATTTTATCAACCGTTAGATAATCTAACCAATAAAACTATATCATGATCATACCATTTATTTTGTTTCTATTAGTATCATGGTTTATTTATAGTGGGTGACTTATCTTGATCATATAATTAATGAATTAAACAAGCCTGAAAGATGGAACTAAAAATATGGCATCTTAAGCATTGATATTATCTTAGTCTTGGTTAATCGCTTATGTATATCCCACATAATATTAACAATCATGTAATCAAATATAATAAAATTTTATTTTACTTATAAGGATAAAATCCCTCAATGAAATATTATGTTAGTATATTCTTCCATAATCTTCGTTAAAATCGAACCATAGTTCAATGTTCATGAACAACCCTAGGTGGGGTGAATTTAATTATTGGGGAATTCAAATTCAAGTTTATTTCATTGAGTTAACTTGGTTTACATCAAGTGATTACTTTCACAATAATACATAGTGTTAATAAGAGGGAAAGGTTGATGAAATCTAAAATAAAGGGGTTTCGGGATTGGGGAGTCCACTCAGCGGATCAAGAAAATGCGAGTTAATGTAGTAGGAATTTGGAATTCCTACATAAAACCCTTCTTGTTTCTTGACCAACTTGTTGGTGTAATGAAATAGAAAATTTGGATCCTTGACACTATAATATCCAGAAAAAAGTATTCTTATGTCAATGGTGAGGCCTCTTAGATTTCGATAAAATTTTGGGGTATAATAAGTTTTAATTCATTTATTTGTCTCAATTTTTTCTTGACAAAGTAATAAATCTTTTCTGATCTTAATTTTTATAAATGAAAATAAAAATGACTTCAAAATTATCATTTATAAAAATAATTGAGAAGTAAAACCTTATCATTGGCACAAATTTCTAGAAATGGTTGAGGTGGTTATGCGTCATCCTTCGCCACGAGTGGAAATTGTACGTGGTGGAGGAGCCTATTTTAATTGGGCCTAGAAAAGAGGCCACTGAGGAGTAAATATCTCTCTTTATGAAACAAATGAATAATGACATAGATGATAAAGTTTTCATGCTATCGTCCATGTATAATGAGCTCATAAATCAACATAAATACATAGGCACATATAGAATGATATCTCATCTTAAGGATCTCTATCAAGTTAAGGCAAGATAAGAGATATACGATATCTCTAAAGAATTCTTTACATATAATCTTGGAGGCACTGCCCCAGCTGAGCCTCATGTATTCCAGCTTATTGTCAATAATGAATGCCTAGGCATCTTACAGATTAAGTTCCCATATGAGTTTCATACAGATCTAATCCTATCATCACTGCCCAAGACCTTTTCCAGCTTTATTGTCAACTACAACATGAGAAACAATGAGAAGTTTCTATCAAATCATATGACCTTAATTTTCTAGGAAAATAAGGACAAGGGGTGTGAAAACCCAACATTATTTATGGTGAATAAGAAAAGGAATGTAAAGACAAAGGGTCCAAGGATTCATAAATGGTCTGATGTCCATAAGCATCAACCCTCCAAGAAGGAAAAGACATTGAAGCAGGGAAAGAAACTAAAGGCCTAATGTTTTTCATGTGGCAAGCGAGGCCACCGGAAGAGGAACTGCACCCAGAGGAATGGGGTTGCTAAATGTGTGTTCATTATTGAGTGTAATTATTCAATTTTTACACATTGGGTATTAGATACAAGTTAGGGGGATCACATCTATATTCTTATGTAGGAACCAAGTAGATTTAGAAAGATTTCTATAGGATAAGTGGATCTTCAAGATGCCAATGGCGTGAGGTTGGCTACATTGGGAACTAGCGATTTCCATCTCTCATAGCCAACTGTGATACTTTTTTATTTACATAACAATTATTATATGACTATTTTTACCAAGAACATAATTTCTGTAACATGTTTGGATATGGATGGATTTTTTTTCATGTTTATAAATAAGGGTTGTTTCTTTTATAAGAAAAATGTATGTTATGGTTTGAATAATTTAATTAAAAAATTTTATGTATTATATTCTGAAAACAAAATGTTGTTAATTGATAATTAAACAAACTCACATGAGTCATACATCACCTAGTTGCGACATCACCATCTCGGTCATGTAAACAAGATGAACTTCACAATGTACAGCCAGGATGGTTATTTAGATTCTTCTAATATAAAAACACTTGATAGATTTTCAGCTTGTTTTCAAGGTAAAATGGCCAAGCCGCCTTACAACAGAAAGGGTGAAAGGGCCACATAGCTTCTAGGATTGGTGCATAAAGATGTGTTCAAGCCATTTCCAGTAGAATCTAGAGGTGGATATTCTTACATAATTACTTTTATAGTTTATTTGAGTATATATGGAAATGTATACTTAATGAGGTATAAGTTATAGTCCATAGAGAAACATAAGGAGTTCAAGAATGATGTAGTGAATCAACTTGGTATGAAGATAATGAAACAACAAATTCATAGTGGTGGAGAATATATGAACCAAGAGTTCATCGACCTTTTACAAGAGTCATAGATTCTATCTCAACTCACTCCTCCATATACACCAGAGTGTAATGGTTTTTGTGAATGGAGAAAATAGTCATTGTTCGACATGGTGAGGTCTATGATGAGTCATGAAGATCTTTCATTATCATTTTTGGGATACAAATTACACACTTTAGCGTACACATTAAACCAATTACCAACTAATGTGAAAAAAGGAATTCCCTCTAATATATGGAATGGAATGGAACCCAATATTTCACACACACATGAATGGGGATGCAAGGAATTTTTTAAGGCCTCATCAAAAAAAAACTAGCTCACAGGGGCAAAAAGTGCATCTTTATTAAATATCCCAAGGAAACAAAAATATATTACCAATATAACCCATCAGATAAGAAATTCATTATTTCATGAAAATTTGTATTCCTTGAGAGGGATCACATCGTCAAAAAGGATAGTGGGACCAAGATTGACTTAGACAATGTTAATGCTCTGGATACACATGAGTTAGTATATAGACAAATTCCACAAGTCCTCGTGGAAGAGGTTCCATAAGCACAATTATTACGTAAGATCTAATGAGAGGTAAGGGAACCATAGAGAGTTAGTTTCCTAGGCACTAATGATGGTGAATCAATATTTTTGGACAATGATGAACCTCTCCCCAAAATGGAAGCATCAAAGAGATCAGAAGCTATAGGGTGGCTAGAAGCTATGAAATATGAGATAGATTAAATATATCAGAAACAATTCCAGGTTATGTTTGATGAGAAAGTTGATGTAAAACATGATTGATAAAAATGGTTATTCAAGAGAAATTTGGATAGCGAATTTCAAATTAGCACTTATAAAGCAATGGTAGTGGCTAAAGGATTCAAATAGTGTCAAATAATTGACTATGATGAAACCTTCTCCCTAGTTTCTAGGTTTAAATCCATATGGATCATAATTTCAATAGCAACATACCATGAATAATGATTTGTTTGATGAATGTCTAAATAGCATTCCACAATGGGAACCTTCTAGTATATGTCTATATGACACCACCAGATGGGTTTGTGACCCCAAGTGAATCCAAATGGGTTTTCAAGTTGCATAAATCCATTTATGGTTTAAATCATGCATCCTAGTTAGGGATCATTTGATTGGATGAATCTATAAAGATATTTGGTTTCATTAAGAATGAATGTTTGACAAGTGGTTATAAGTGATTTAAAGGGAATACCTTCATTATCCTTGTATTATATGTTGTTGACATATTTTCTATTTGAAATGATGTACCACACTTATAGTCAGTTAAGAAATAGTTGAAGAATTGTTTATCTATGATAGAATTAGGTGAATCAGGATACATTCTAGTGATCAATATAATTTGTGATAGATCCAAGAGGTTATTGGGACTAGGTCAGGGTACATACATTGACTAGATACAAATGATATTGAGTATGGAACAATCCAATTGGGTAGTGCTTCTAATGTCATGTTGCCTACATCTTTATAAAAGAACGTGTCCTAGGACACAATAGGGGAGATGTACGATTAGTAATATCCCATATGCATTGAATATATGATCCATCATGTACGTCACATTATGTACCGGGTTTGATGTTTCCTATGCACTGAGCATGGTAGGAAGATATCAAGAAGATCCATGCGAACATCATTTGACTACTATTATAAATATCCTTAGGTTTCTAAGTAGAACTAAAGATACATTCTTGGAGTATGGATTAGACTAGGATCTTTTCATTAGAGGGTATGTAGATGCTAGTTTTCAAACAGATCAAAATGATCTAAATTCACAATCAGGATATGTTTTCTGTCTCAATGCACGATCTCTATGCTAGAAGAGATCAAATCATCCAGTTGTCACTGATTCTACAGTGAAGTCTGAATATATAGAATCGTATGATGTAGCCAAGGAAGCAATATATATTCCGAACATTGTCTAGGAGCTTTATGTGGTTCCTAGCAGTAAATATCATATCACATTGTATTGTGATAATACTACAGCGTAGGCTCTTTCAAATGAAACAAGATCACATCAACATACAATGAACATTCTCTGAATATATCACATCTTGGGGGATATCTATCAAAGGGGTTAATTTTTAGTGAGAAGAGTGTCCAAAGAAGAGAACATGAAAGACACCATGAATAAAGTCATATCTCACAAAATTCATGAATAACATCCGAGATCTAGGTGTTTAAAGGTAGTTTGCAGTTGGCTCTAGTCCTAGAGGGAGTCAGTTGGATTTGGTAGCCTAGAACCAACTATTTTTGATCTTTTTTAATTAATAAATACCTTTTCACATCATGATTGTTGATTTTTGTGAAAATTCATGTGATAATGTCCTAATGATAACAATTTCATTTAAGGTTCATGGCGGATCCCTACTATGATGAGAACCTGGATGTTCCATAAAATTATTTTTGAATATATGTTATTTTGTACGATGGTGTTATTTGAGGGAAACAAATAATACATGCCGTTAGGGGTGTGAACTCATAATCATTTACTCACCTTCTCATATTGTGCACCCTTGTTAATATCTAAGAGGATATTAAGAGAATGATAACTTCCAGGGAGAAATTAACATTTTATAGTTTCATTGGATGTTCCTATATGTGGAAGTGTGTATTGGTACATAGAATTTAAAGTTATTTTCAATGTGTATTTCAACGAATGCACATGGATGTATTGTTGAAAATTGTGAGCACACACTGTTCACAACGAGGTAGGATATGATGGGTGTGTCATGATTTATACTGCATTAATAGATAATGAGATGATGGATTTGTCCCTGCTGTTCCATAATATAAGTAGATATCTCAGGCCCTTTTATAGAATTGATATAACCTAAATAAACTCATGGCCATGGTATTGAATAGGCGAGTTCAATTATGGAATCTGGAAGAATGAATAATCGAGCACATGTGTTGATAAAACTATCATGCAACTCTCTTGATTTGAATTTTCAAGACAAAGGGATTGCATTACATTGTATACTTTCATAGGAGGTGACACACCATTACAATGTTAACTTCATTATCTATGGTTTCCTTTGCATGTTGTTAGATGCTATCCTAGGACATTAGGCTGGATCTGCTTAATTCCAGTTAGAAAGACTCCTAGAGGGTCACACACTATGTGTGTCCAAGTATCTCAGTTAAATATTAATTTCACAAGTTGAGTAAATATTATTCCCAGTTGTTGATTAATAATTATTCAAGGATGCCTTATCACATTTAATTTGAATCTATTTATTCAGGAGAATATTTTGTGGTGGAAATAATATATTTATTACCGAGTTGTGCAGTGATATTTTTTGAGAAATAAATATCTATAATTCAAGGTCTAATAAATGTGGTGGAAGTAATTCTGAAAATGGAAAAACAAAAGTACACCCCATGTATATTAATATAAAAGTTGTGTAAATTTAGTATGTATTTTTGAGATATAATACTATTTATTTAAATATATAATTTTAGTTATAATTTGTTGGTCACATGTCAAGTAATAATAATGGTCAACTATTATTATTAGACATGGGGTCTTACTAAGAATGAAATGAAATAAATAACTTCTTTTGGGTAATTAATTCATTTAATTATTCTAAGAAATTAAAATCCCAATTATATAAATATTATTATCCTATAATGTTTTTTTGGATGCTAAAAATAGATAAAATATCCTCTCAAGCCATGAGATATTTTTTTCCACCATGGATGCTCTCATGTTATGAGAGAGATTCTCCTCCACCGGATCAAGGAGAGCACTTTTGATGCGGATCTCAGAGCAATCAAAGGAGGACATCACAAGACAAGGCTCTTCCATGAAATAACCTTGATATCCCTTCAGCGATGTACATAGATACGTTGAGAATGTTTGGATCACTTCTAGAGGAAGACTACACTTGGCTTCTATTATGAAACAAAGGATCACATTGGATCATAATCAGAAACATCAATGGATAGGAAATTTCCTCAAGGTAATTTTTGTATTTTAATTAATTTATTTGTAATCAACATATGATGATCCTATATATGGTTATAGGACTCCCTTATATTATTTTTTTCTTCATTCTAATCCAAAGATCAGAAATTTTATTATCGTGACGAATCATGGATTGATCGGTGTTAATGGAAACATTAAAGTTGGGTACACAAACAAACACACTTTTGTGATGCCCGGAACTGAAAAACATGATCTACTACATAATTATGGGTAAAACTATAAAAATATAATCTTAATATACATTGAAATTGTGTTATTTGTTAGTTCATTTTATACATTATATAAACAGACTCACAAATACCATATCAATTTAGTGCCTTTCGAAACATTGAAAAATATATATATTCTAGTGGAGATCTTCAATATTTCTCAAAATGATATTTCCCATAAGTAATCTTATTTAAACCATTTAATTATAACTCATAGAATGGTAACATAAGAAAATGGAAGGCTTGGATTATTAGTTTTGGTAACCAATGAAGATATGTAAGCATAAACTTGAATATAATGGGTATGAGGATGTGATCATAATGTCATAAGGTAATACCCCTGCATATAAAAGATCATAAAAATGATTTATGAAACAAATATTGGTAGTATATAAGTGATTAATAATAAAGTAATCAATATCATAAGACATAAAATAATAAAATATGAATGGTACATGAAATTGTGGTAGAAAAATAAGGATATAACATGATTTCTATTGTAGTAATGGAATGATTAACAATGTCATCTTAATCATATGGGTTGAATATCCATACCATATTGGTTGTCATGGATCACTCCAATTACCATATTATTAGTTATGGATCAATACCAAGACCATCATAGAAGACAAAGTACTTTATTGTATTGAGTTCACTCCTCATTATAGCGATCATAATCTCCTAACATATAGATCATTACCCAATACATTGAAGGTAGATATAGGTCTCACCCATCACATAATTAAAACCATGCAAATTCATACAAATATAAAATAAATAATTCATCATATTAGAATCCATAGAATGAAATTGGTTTCATAAATAGCATTCAATCATTTCATAACCAAAGGAAAATAAATAGGTTCAAAAATTAATACCATTAGAAACATAAAAAAACATAATAAGAATGAAGATTGAATCCCTAAAAAATATATATAGTAGTTCATATAGAACACAAAATAATGTTATCTTATATGAAAAATAATTTTCAGAGTTCACTTGAATATAATTCTTGGGAAAAAAAACCTTTCTGTTTGGAAAATTTTCATTTTTCTTTAAAATTTCCTCCAATTTTGAAAAGAATTTTTTTCCTAGGAAATAAATTTAAAGTATTTTAAATTAATTATAAATTAATTTATACATCATGAAATAATAAAATAATATTCATTCTATAAAATAAACAAACATTACTTTCATAATTTTTCTAGATAAATCAAAAACTACCTCATCTACAAGAAGACAAAAAAATTCATTTCAAACAATTTAGTAAATTGTGAAAAATTGGAAAAAAACATTATACATCCATATGAAAATATAAAAAACCATTTAAAAAATATTAACCAAAACACTGACTTCAAAAAAATATTCCCCAATCGAAACATAAAATGAAATAATGATAAATAGTGATGAGATTATAAGATAAACATTCATCAATTTATAATTAGTAAAATTGTATGACCTATAAATGGAGAAAATTATCCAGTTTTGAAAATAGAAAAATATTCTTGATAATACACATAGTATAAATTAATTAGATGTATATACCCCACGTAGAAGTAATAAGTAGTGTATATGGAATGTGTCCCACATAAATAAAAGTGAGGCAAAAATCTATAACCTTTTGTCTTTCCTCTCATCGTACTCATGAAAAAATAATGTATAATAAATATAAATTTATTATAAATCTATTAAATAACTTTATTCAGTTATATAATGTTATATGTGGTTTACTTATGCCCTTATATAACTATTTTATCAATAATTCAATGTTAATGACATGTTTCTAGTAATAACCATGTTGTTTTTCGTATGTGTTGATTTGTTATATTTTTCATCCTGATACATATATCATAATAAAAAATTTTGTAGAATGATAAATATGAGATATATATCAGATAAATTCCTTATATTATTATTTATAATATTAAATAAAATATATTAATATAAAATGATATACATGGTTCATGGAGATGCTTGACTGTACATATTCTTGAATATTGTTTCCATTTTCATGTTGTCTTGAAATAAAGAAAGAATATAATAGATAGAAACACACATATATCTATAAAATAATAAAAAATTTAATATAATTTCATATATATAATATACATTTAATAAAACCAATCAAAATACATTCCATGTATAGTGTGAAGGAATCAGATTGCTTTGTGTAGGAGAAAATCCACACATCCACAAATGAAGTTAACGTATATCAAGAAAAGGGAAACCATGAAAATATTTTTTATATAATAAAAAATATGAATAATGAATCCCCAAGGAAAACATATATTATATAATACATTTTTCTATTATAATTCACATCTATAATAGGTGTTCTTTGAAAAATGAACAACATCGTTTCCTAAGGGGGTAGTTCCCTGTACAAAATAACTCTATGTTAATAACATATTTTATTGAAGTGTGTGTGTGTGTAGTAATAAAGATTTATATATAACAACAAATTAGTATATTCAATATACTTATTTTATTATATAATCATGAAATAAATATAATTTTTTGGTATTTTGGAAAAAATAAAATAACCATGTTCGTTGATGATCATTAGCTCGTCATTGAGTTTCTTCTTTTGATTTGTATAAAAGGAATTGTTTGCATGGATTTTTGAAAAAAAATAAATCTTATTAAGTGATAGATGAGTTTTTTGGAGGATATTTATATATATTCTTTTCAATAGATGTTTCGGTATGTTTGGATGGAAACTATTCGAAATCATGAAAAGATTAATTTATAATAAATTCAACCACAATAATAATACCTCAAAAGGACATTTATTCTGATATAATTAGATATAAGGTTAAAATATATTCCAAAAATATATTTTAGACAACATTTTCATTATATTGAACCTTATCATTTTGATTACCACATAGATAAATTATTTTAATTTTAATTACAGTAATATAGTGTTATATATTATAAGGATTTATTTTAATAAATAATTTATCTATTGGATAACAAATTTAAAATATAAAAGATCTTACACAATATCCTATCCCATTTTACTTACTTAATATTTTTATGGAATATACTTAAATTTATAAAATATGATTTTATTAAAATACAATAACTGTCAATTTTGACACTATTTATAACATGGAATTTATGAAAATCAATCCAGTAATTAGACATAGAAAAATTACATTTAATAATCCATTAATATTTCATAATCACGTATAATAACATGTTACCACAATAATTATTTGAAAATTTATTTATTTTAATATTTCCAATACCATTAAACTGAATATTTCATTAATTGAGTGATTAACGCATCATAATTTTTTAATTATTAATGATAATTATTACATCACTATTTGTATAAAAAACATTTTCACCTTTAAATAATTTAATTGAAAAACATTTCCTTTTATTTTCAAAGGATTTAACCATCATTTATAAGTAATTTGTCAATGTATTATGACTAAAACATTATTTCATATTTTATTTAGTATTTTTCATAATTCTATTCCAATGGTAAGGTTATTATTTTTTATTTTGAATAATTATTATAATAAAATTATTTTTTGTTGAAACTCCGTATTGCGTGTAAAGAAAGCCAAGTCGTTGTATCATATAGTGAAAATATAACATGGGGTTTCAAAAAATTCAATAATAACATTGTTATTTAATATAATAGAATCAAAATTATGTGTTCTGTGAAATTAAATATATCATAAATATTAAATTAATCCAAAAATATATTTCAACAAATATCAGGGTGTTACTTTCTACCACACATAAATTGATATTCTCCCATGAAATTCATCTCAGTTAACTATGGTATAATAATTGAAAGATTATTTCATTTTAACAGACATAATATGGATAAATAATAAGATAAATTAATTGACTATACATCTATAGTCTAGTACGTTGGAAAAATTTAGTGTTTCGGGTCATATGGGAGGCTATAGTGGCTAATTTAAAGAGTTTGTCAACAATTAATATTTTTTCAATGTGGAGCCAGGACCAGTAGGTTGATATGGTTGGTCGTGATAGTGTGTCACACCAATGTCTCATGCCTATAGGTTAGGACTGGTTATTTTAGAACACTGTGTCATTGATAGTAGGTCACAACTATCAGTCACAATGGTAGGACGTCAATAGTGAGTCCTCTAACAGTGACTCATACAATACTGAGTACCCCAATGGTGTCTCATCCACCTGTATCTCATCAATGGTATCTCCAACTAGAATCACATTCACTGGTGACTCATCTACCAGTGTCTCACACTGTTGACTCGTGACGGTGACTCACTTAATTGTTAGTCTTTTACAACAGTTGTTTTTCCAGTTTTTCTCCAGTTTTTAGAATTTCACCACTTCTACATTTCCCTTGATGTAAATATAGATTTAAATCATATTTAATGGTTTATGGATCCATTTATAACTTTATACATTTTCTAAAAAACATGAAGCTTCTATTAACCTTATAAACCGTGTGGACTTGGTCAAGATCCACATTTAATGGATTAAAATAATGGAATCTCTAGTTGATTTAGTATATGGACTTTATTAAAAAATTATTTCATGTTCCTTAAGTGTTTTTATTTTGTATTGGTGTACCCCGAACCATTCCACCCTGAGGAGCCATGTCTTGTGCGGTAGATGTTAGATCTTGTTTCCCTTGGAGATTGTTCCCACTACCTATGCACCCCACGTTCTGTGCAATAACGAAGTGATGGTTGTCTATTCTTCCAAAAAGGGATCCCTTCATCTCTCATTTATTTATGTATCTTATAGGGTGGGTGTATTATTGTCTCCTTTGTGAAGATAGTATAATAAAAAATTAATAATGATAATTAATTCAATTTAATATTATCATGCAAGGTCGAGAAAAGTGACATGTGTTTTTCTTTATTATCTATTGATGTTGTGAATTTATATAGGCAACATGCCTAATGAGATTCATGGTCATCGGTGGTCTTTATTTGTGCACCATGAATGGATTGTTAATTCAAGTTATTGGTCTTATATTGAATGACTATATATAAATACGAAATTAATTAACCACATACATTTGACTAATAAATGGGTTCCCTAATATCAAATAGTTTATATGATGACCTCATAATTAATAAATGGAAATTGAATGAGTAATAAGTTATTAAATATGAATATTCTCTAACTTGTTCTGTTTTGTGGTGTGTTGGGTGTGAGTATTTTCTGGCTTCTGTTGTAGTAGGGTTGTGGGTTTGGCTGTGTGAGGGGGGGGGGGGGTTGTATTGTTGGTGTATTGGAATCATGGGATGAGAGATTGTTTGATCATGGAATTTATGAGTTGTGTTGTGCATCGGGCCTTTGATATGATCATTTTATGTTTTTGTTTGTGTATTTGATGGGTGTGGTGTGGTTATGAATCAGGGATACAGAGTATGGCTGGTGTGAGATATATTGTTGGGTATAGATATGATTTGGGGGTAGTTGTTTTTGATTTCATAGATTGGGTAGAATGACATTGAAGAATGGTTATGGAAGATGTTGGTATTGATAATTTTCATGGAGTATCTCAATGTGTATCATGTAGAAATTCTAATCCTATGTCTCGGTATCAATGTATGTCATGTCATGAATGGGTGTTAAATGGAGAGGAATGTAAACATACCTCTGTTTATATATCTCTTCACATTCTGAGATGGCTTTAGTTGTGTTTCCAATTTTGGATTGTGTTTAGTTTTTTTCAATTTAATAAAGGAATGAATAAATGATTTCTTAATACATAATGAGAATTAGTTATATGAATTGAATGGGGATATGATATGAGTTGTGGTAGATTCTATTTTTGTGGATTTAGGGGTAGTAGAAGAGGATGTTTTTATGAGTTTGTATTTTCATGAGAATCCATAGGTTGGAATAGAGTGTTTGGTTTTTTGTCCATAGACATGTATTTTATATTTTTAATTTCTATACACATCTCACCCTAGTTGATCACTGTGTTTCCAGAACCCCCATTTCCAGGGGGAGGGTGAATTTCCCAAATATCCTGGTAGGATGATGGTTTTCAAGATACCATTCATTCCATAATCCCTTGTTTATGTGGTGATAGAACAATATTATTTGTGTAGGTGGTGGTTTGTGAGGACAAAGTGTGTATGGGAGAGTTTTGTTTCCCATGTTTCTTTGGGGTGAGATATTTAGTGTTTCTGAAGTGCCTTCTGGAGGAGGGGTGCTTTTAGACCAGCTGTTTAGAGAAAGAAAGTATTGTGGTAGTGGACCATGCATCTATGGGAGGGATTTGATGTGGTATATGGCCCAGGTGTCAATGGGAAGATGTGTCTGTGAGGCCTAAGAGTGTGTCGATGGGTTTTTCCATGGTTTATTTAGAAGGGGTGGGAGAACCGAAACATTTTATAGGGTGTGAGACCATCTCATTAGTGGGAATGTTGTGAATGGTGACATATCCTCAATGTACTTAATATAATACTTTATATTACTTTAATTATTTGGTGAGTGTTCCTTGGTGCGGTGGGGATGGTTAGTATACCTTATTATGTAATATTGGTTTTGTTGTTCTCTCATGGGATCATTATTCTGATTCTACCACATCTTCGTGAAATACAATGGGTTTTTTTATTGATTATACTCGAATGATAACCCTATTTATATAAAGATACTTTTAGGTTTATCGGAGGACTATGTGGACCATGTTGGGCATTACTAGCTCTAACATTGGTGTGGTTTCTAGGCCACTGCATAGATTTTATTTTTTGTCCATTCCTTTGAGTTTTTTTGGCATTGGTAATAATTTTATTTCTAAACATGAACGTGGGAGGTATTTTGGATTTATTTTGTATATTTCATGGAGTTGTTATGATGTTGATATATATTATCTCCCTATCATATATTATTTTAAGCGTTAATGCCTCCCATATTGTGAGATCTTTGTACCGTTGGTGAGAGTCACCACCTCGAGGCCTAAAATAGGTAGGACTCAGGGTCATTATCTCACTTTCTTCATTGTTAGATCAGGGGGGGAATCTTTGGAGGGATGGTTTCATGATAGAATTATATCATAGGTGATGGTTGAGATATAGTATAGATCTTGGGGCTAGGTATTGTGAGGATTTCATGGGCTGGTAGGTCAATAATTTTAGGTGATCATGGTGTGTGATATAGGCCAGTGAAGACCATCTTGGACATGGTATTGTAGTCCCCCCAGGTGATCCAGTGAAAGGACCATGAGCATAACAAATGACCAAGTGAGGCTACGCCATTTTTAGGGTAGAGACGCATGGAAAGGTAAATTCATCATAATGGCTTGTATTCTTTTTTGATTCAATTTTTTTTTTGAAATTTGACATGAATAATGGGTTAAATCAGATAAAATAAACCTTGAATAAAATTGAATACTACTCAGTCCTAGGAATTCACTATTTACCTTTCAGATATTGAACCTAGTCATTGTCTGCATGTAAGACATGAAGTAAAGGAAAAATTGGATGACCTAGTTGATCTATATAAGGATGATATAGTAGAAGAAAGAGACCAATGGTAGAGAATGTTATGTGATTTCTAGTGGAAGACATTGGGAATGTTTGAATGAAGTGGTTCTGAAATGGAAATGGAGAGCTGGTTTGGGGAGCTTGAGATAACCTTCATTCTAATATAAGCTCTGATGGAGTGCTATGTTCCTTTTACGGTGTCCCAGATGCGAGGAGTTGGGTATTTGTGGTTGACATTTTATGTTTTAGAGAGGAAGGAGTATGAAGTTTTGTGCAATTATATCAAGATTTAGTTCAAAGAATAATTCATGTCATCGACCGTGATGGTTGAGAAGAGGTATGATTTACATTCCTTCTAGTATGAATGTTCCACAACATTAGAGCTGGGGATTATGTTAAGGGATTTCATTAATTTTTTTTCCGGGATCTCATTCTATATAAGGAGTATCGATTGAAATGCCTAGAAGTTTCACTTCATCATTCTATCAAGTATGTGGTTTCCCCCTTTACGGTTTTGATATACATAGAGGTCTAGAATATGGTGGAGTTAATTGAGTGGATGCACTCACGAGGAGGTATATCATGAGAGGGGATCCAGTAGCATTCTTCAAAATGTAGGGTTACCAGAAGAAGGTCATAGGCTCTTGGTTCATTTATGATTAGACTAGTGGTGAGTCAACATCAGTAGTTTTAATTTCGAAAATCTTTCCCTTGTGCCCATCCAGTGGGTTTGGTGATGATGTGTTTCTTTTGTAGAGTATGTTGAAATATTCATAAAAAATTCTCAGTAGCTCTTTGACATTAGTATGGTGTATCTGCGTAGGTTTTGTTCCATCCTCGGTTTCATTTTCTATCAATGTCATTTCAATAGCAGGGATAACATGCTCATTCCCCACCAAGGGTTGATAGAATAAGTAGAGGCTGATATATGGTTTTTCCATAGAGACCTCAACTCTAGCATTCTTGTGGAGGTAGTCATCAGTAGAGGGGTAAAAGATTTTGTCATGGTTTTTTTTATGCCACAGAGATAGAATTTCTAATTTCACCATAGATCATTATAGGTACAATAACCTTGTTTATTACAAGTTATTATTCATTGTTCAATTTAGAATATTTTCACTCATTTTTTGATCTCGGACTATCCCATGGTTTGGGACTAGACAAAAAGAGGATTCCAATCCTGTTGGTGTTTGGTACACATGTTGGATGTCATTCCAAATTTTTTTTTTGTGTAAGGGTTGTAGACAACATATGCGACCACGTCAATCCTATGAGGATATTTTTCATGTTATAAATGTGTACATACATTATTCTCATTGGAATCTACTGGTTGTATTCCATGCATACCACTATCGATTTCCTCCAGATAAGACATGTCTTTTCGGGCATGTATGATCAATGCATGACTTTTGTCGATGACTGGATCTATGAGGTGGGATGTCGGTATGTGGATCCTCTTCTATCCTTACTGGATGAGTTTTCTATTGATGCAGTAGACATTTTACATCCCTAGGGTTGTTGGAGAGTTCATGGATGTTTTTTCTGAGGAGGTTATGACTCTTCTCCATAACGTGGTTTTGAGTTAGGGATAGACTTTCAGCCTAGTGCTTTCTGATTTTGATGGATACTAATCGGATGGAAGCTTTTGATCTATGGGATTTGTGGATTTAGATATATGATATGATGAATAAGGATTTTACCTGGCCCAGTATGTCATAGTGGGATGCTCCAGTCATGTTTTCTAAGTAGGAAGATGGTGGTATGAGGTTTTGAATAGACTATCTGATGATGAATCAGGTGAAAGTCAACAACCTTCAACCTCTCCAAATGATCGGTGATCTATTTGACTAGCTAATAGAAGTAACATGTGTTTCTATGATCAATATTCTGTCTGTATATCACCAGTTGAGTGTGTAGGAGGGTGATATCACAAAGCTTTTTTTAGGTGAAGGTATGGGAACATTGTGTTTTTGGTCATGTATATCAGTGTTTCGAATCCACTAGTTGTGTTTATGGGGATTATGAACTCTATAATTGATGAGTTTTTGACCATTTCTTCATTGTATTCATTGATGACATATTTTTCTAATAAATGTATTAGGGAGAGAATATCGAGCATCTCAAGACTATCTAGAAGGTTATTTGATGCCACATGCACTGAGTAAAGTTGTACAAGTTCATGTTCTAGACAAGAGAGGTTCGTTTACAATGGAATGTCATGTCTCGACTGGGTGGAGAAGTGGACTCGTCGATGGTCGAGGAAGATGTTTATTGTGCACCACCCAATAATGTGGCATTAGTTCTTAATTTTATGGTCTTTTTACTTTTGGTTGTTTATAACCAAAATATCTTGAGTTTCAGATCCATTGATAGCCTTGACCTAGAAAGATCATGATTTTGTGTGGAGAGACCAGTGTGTGGCAGCGTTTGGATTTCTGAAATGGAATTTGGTCATTGGTCCAGTTCACCAATTTCCATTGGAAGGGGTGATGTTCTAGGTATTTTGTGATTCTTCCCTTAGGTTTTTTTATTTCTATTGATTAATAAGTGTGGAGTGATATCTTATGGGTCTAGGATGTTTCATTCTCATTAACATAACTATGCCACCCATGATCTGGAGATAGAGAAGGTTGTGTTAGTGTAGAAGCTATAACGACATATCCTAATTAAGGAGCGCTTGGAAATCTTCACAAATCATATTATTTTGAGCTATGTATTTTCCCAAAAAAAATTATACATGTGGTAGTGAGGGTGGATGGGTTTCCTCCATGAATACGACATCATGATTTCTTACACCTCGGGGAAGGGGAATTCCATGGTAAACACCTAAAACTGGAAGTCCTTTAAGGATGTTGTTCATGAATCTATGGACGCTTGCAAGGTGATTGTGGATTTGAAAAACATCCCCATTGAGGAAAGGGGGATATAGGTATATGATTCATGTTTTAGATGATTGAGAAATATTCTCTGATGCAAAAGATAGAGGAGTCATATTGGGAAGACTCTGGGGAAGAGGTAATGTTTGATCGCATTTAACATAGTGATGTTCTGGGGTGATGGTCTAGGGATAGTAATTATTGGATTTCTTTACTTGGGAGGATGTATCTATATTGTTGATTCATGATTGGGTCCTCCATGGGTATCAAATAACACAATTATTGGTGAACCTAAGAGTTTCCCAATTGTATCATGGCTTGAGGATAAAGTTTCGGTCTCCTGAGCTAAAATAGGAAGTGGCAGATTTCGTGGTGAAGATCATAGTGTTCCAATAAGTGAAGGTTGATCACCATGTTCAAATTGGTTTCTTATACAACATAGATGTTCACAACTAGAATTGGGGTGACATACCAATGTATTAATCACATGGTATCCCAAGGCTCATGTAGGGCTGTGATGCTATTTGAGATGTAGTGGACCAACTGAAAAAGAAAGATCACTTATTATAAGTTGGTGAGTTGGTTTTAGTGGATTCGATTGAAAAGAGGTATGTGGTTGAGGTGGTGTTGTTGCATGCAGTTTTTATATCCATTGTATCAGATTGGGAATCATGTTTTTCC
The DNA here is from genome assembly GCA_963277665.1 of Viscum album. NCBI lineage: Eukaryota > Viridiplantae > Streptophyta > Magnoliopsida > Santalales > Viscaceae > Viscum > Viscum album. Next base: position 1,384,881,869 of record OY728126.1, on the reverse strand, counting down.
TCAAAAATATATACGTGATTTTAGTATGCTTTTTGGCACTCAGTTATGACTCGTAATTGTTTTCCACTCATAGACAAATGATAAGATAGAGTGGACCATCAAAAAGATAGAGGATATACTGTGAGAGTGGGTCTTGGACTTTAGTAGATCCTGGGTGAGACACTTACCCTTGTAGCAGTTCTCTTAAAATAATAGTTATCACCCTTCCTTTGGAATTGGTCCATTTTATGCATTGTATAGAGGACCATTTAATTCATCATTGTGCTCAAAAGAAGTAGGGGAGACAACAATTATTTCCCCTGAGGTAGTGCAAAGCCCAATGGAAAGAGTTACACTCATTTGTGATAGGATAAAGTATTTGTAGAACTAGCATAATTAATATGTCAGTCAGGGGAGGAGGCCTTTGTAGTTCGAGGATGTGACAATTTATTCTTGATGGTTTCCCCATAATGTGGGTATCAGTGGTTTGGTAGAGGGAGCACGATTTCTCCATGTTTTGTCAGACCCATCAAGGTGTGGGGGAAGATCCAAAATGTAGAATATTGATTAACACTGCAACCAATGTTGGAGTGGATTAATGAAAATTTCACGTCTCTCAAATATGTCGATATCTTCATGATGAGACCCAGGTCATTGACTGAGGAGAGATGAATATTAAAGATGATGCATCATACATGGTGAAGAAAGTATATAACAAAGATCATTTGTAGATGGTGTTGTGTGGATGTACTATCGCTTTGGTTTATGTGTTGTGTAGGCATTGTGGATTGGAGGAGAGTATCTGGGATCCATAAACAGATATTCGGGCCTAGTACCTATAGTTGTTTTGAGATTTTACCTATACTATTTTTCCTCATTATGAAATGTTTGAACAATTTTAGTAATTATATGTGTGTTGAATTATTCTATGTTTTCTGATATAGTCATAACATGTTAAAATGGGAGTACCTAATTCCTAATTGACACACAGTATTTGCGATGTGATTAAACATGTGTAGGAGAGTAAGTGCCACCCAGAGATGATAATATCTGGACAAAGAGGATATAATTCATTGACTCACTCGTTCATACAATGTGGGTGGTGGGTCTTCTAATCATCTGGGTTATTAGATATAGGAGGAGGTTTTCTAGGATGTTCAGTTTTCACTCCGGATTTTGAACAACACATGATGGTTTATCATTGAACCTTGATGTCAGTTGCAATGTTTCAAGTGCAGCATGAACTTTGAGAGGTATCCCACAGGGTGATTTTTCGGACACCTTTTACATTCTGAGATAGGTATTCAATTTTTGTGGGAGAGAATAGTCTTGGAGGAATCTAATTTAATGGACCAGACATCTTTGGTCCATTAAACTGTGATAAATCAGTGTTTTATGCGTTGCGGTATGTCATGGTGGATCATTTCATGTGCATGTCATAATAATCTAGTTTTTTCAATGGTGAGTCAGGACTAGTAGGTGTCGAATGTTATTCATGATTGTGAGTTGGAATAGTGACTCACATCAGTAATTCAGGACTAGTATGTCATGAGTACTGAGGAAGGACCATTGAATTACTGATAGTCAGTCATGATGGTAGGTCTTCAACGGTGAGCCACCTAATGGTGACACTTCCAATGGTGTGTCAACCAATGGTGACTCACCCACCAGTATCTCATCCAATAGAGAATCACCCAATTAAGACTCCTCTACCTTTATCTCACCACTGATAGATCTCATTTGTGACTCATCCACTAGTGTATAGTCTAACAGTTACTCATGACGGTGATTCGCTTAACGATGAGCCTTTTTAATAGATTTTCATTTTTCTTGTATTCCCTAATTTTTAGGTTTACCAATTTTATTTTCCAATAGATTGAAAATGAGTTTAAAACCATATTTAATGGTCTTTTAAGCCGTTTAGAATTGTATTCATCATCTAAAAACTCGAAGCATCCATTGAACAACCTACCCACATGTCCATAGTCAACATCCACCTTTAATGGAATTTTAATACAATTTCACCCATTGATTTAGGATCTGGAATTTCTAATGTCGAGATATCCTATTACTTAGGCATTTTACATTTATCTTGGTGAGACCAAGTCCTTTCTTCCATAAGGATTCATGCATTGTGCGGTAGACGTTGGATCATGTTTTCCTGGAAGGTTCTTCATACTTCCTACACATTCCCTTTAATCCAATTAGAAAGTGTTGATCGTATGTTATTACAATTAATAATCCCTACATATTCCTTTTATTTGTGTATCATATTGGGTTCATGTATCAATGTCCCTTTTTTTTTAAATAGAAGAATACCAAATAAAAAAATATATTTGAATTGGTTTAATATGACTATGCGGGGTTAGGAAAATTGACTTATGTTCTACATTACTATTTGCTGATGTTGTGAATTTATATGGGATGTATGCCTACTAAAAATAATTTTTATTAGGGGGATTTGTTTGTTCACTTAGGGTTGATTTTAAATTATTATTATCTGTATTTTTTGAATGAATATATATATATATATATGAAATTGTTTATCCACATACATTTGGCTAATAAATTGATTACCCAAACTCAAATTGTATCTATGATATCACTTATATTAATAAATTGAAATTGATTGATTAATGTCTTAATATTTCAGAATATGATATGACCATGTCTATGTAGTAGTTTGATGCAAGTTGGTTTGTTCTGAATTGTGTTGCAGTAGGGTTGGGGGTTTTGTTGTTTGAAGTGGGGTGGTATGGGTGGTGTAATGGTATCTCATGTCAAGGGACTGTTTGATTGTGTAATGGATGGTTAGCGTTGAGCATTGGTGATGCCATCATATATTGTGATGTTTATATTGTTGAATGTGATGAGTTTATTGTTGTTATGCAGTATGGATGCTGAGAATGGTTGTGGTGACATATATTTAGGGGAGCATATATGAGTTGGGTGTTCTTATTGTTGACTTGATGAATTTGTCATAATGAAATTAATGAATGACGATGGTAGTGGCTGGTATGGGTAATTACATGAGATTTTCTCTAAGAGTATCATGCAGAAAGCTTTACCCCATGCCTTGGGATCGATGTGTGTTATCTTATGAATGTGTTTTAAATGTAGAGGAATGTGACCATACATCATTTTATATTCCCCTTATCTTTTTTCAGATGACTTTATATGTGTTTCGTATTGTGTCTTCTATTTAGTGTTTACCTAGTTAGTGATGGAATGAATAAATTATTTGTTAATAAATAATAAGAATTTGTTAAATGAATTGTATGGGGGTATGATGTATATTGTTGATGATTGGGTGGTGGTTTATTTCAATGTAGAAGCTGTTGTTGTTTGTGTGATTTGGCATTTTGTTTGCGAACCCATAGATTGTGTAGGATTGTTTTGTATTATATCGATATTCATGTTTTTTCCTTTCTAATTTACATACACACATCAACCTAGTTGACCCCTATTGGCCAAACACCCCCATTTTCATGGGGGTGGGTGGCTTCCCCAAGCATCCCAGTGAGTGGATGGTTGGATGGTCAACCGATCTTCCCTATGCCCACTTCCAGGTGGTGATAGCCAAATATTCTTTAGGAAGGTGGTGGTTTGTGAGGCCTAGGTGTGTGTGGGATATTTTTATTTCCTATGTTTCTTCGAGATGAGAAGTGTGGGGCTTCCTAGGTGTCTTTACTATAATTAGAGGTTGTTGACTAGATGTTTATGGGAGGGAATTTTTGGGGTAGTGTACCGGGATTATTTGGGTGGGGTGTGATGTGTTATGTGTCCCATGATTCTATAGGTATGATATGGTTGTGGGAAAATTTGTGTACTGGAGGGTTATGACATATTTCTTTTAGAAGTGGTGGGAGCACTGGGATGTGTTTTGTTAGTGTTTGAGGGTGGATAATTAGTTTTAAAGTAGCGTGGGTTACCCTATCACTTTTTTTATTACTATATTAATTTGATAGACATTAAGTATATGTTGAATGTTCATTAGTGAGGTTGGGATGGTTAGTATTACTTGTTTGGTGATGTTGGTTTTTATGTTTTATCATGGGAGAATAAGTATATTTCTCCCACTTTTTCAAGATATACTTTGGTTTTTAACACTAAGTATACTATAATTCTCACCCTACATATATCAAACTATAGTCTTGTGTCCAGGAAGAAAATGTGGACAATGTTGGGAACTAATAGCTTATAATTTGGGATAGCTATTGTGTCAATTCTTATCTTTCTTTTCTGGTACATACCTTGGAGTTTTGTTTCATTTGTAACAGTTTTATTACAAAACATACATGTGGGATGGATTTTGGATTTATTTTATATATGTATTGGGGTTTGATATTATTAGGATTCATCTTGTATCTAGGTTCTATTTCCTTATAAATTGTAATGGATCTTATATTGTGAGATAAGCATTCCCTCGGTGGTAGTCTCCACCTAGGGGACAACTGTATGTGGGACTAGTGGGTCATTATCTGCCTTTTCTAATTATCATCTCGGTAGGGGCATCATTAGAGGTAGGGGGCTGAAAAAACTCCTTTTAAAAACTAAATCAGGAAACAGAATAGTTACACAATGTAACTCACAATTAGGCTTCCAAAAAGAATAAAATATGCAGAAAGTGAAAAAATTAACATGCAAATGAACTTTAACATTCATGTTCTCTTTGTGAGTGATAAAGAACATGGTTAAGAGAAAATCAGTGATCAAAAACACATAAACCAAACAGGATTTAAAAGTTCTTTTATAAAAACAAAATTGATTATAAAATGAAAATATTTTATTTCAAAACAATTGTCCTAAAAATGAAGAATTAGAAGATAAACATACATGATTTCATCATAATCTAAATCTTTATTATTCCTTGATCAATTTCCACTTAATCTCTCACTATATAAAATACATGTGAATTTTTCAATCCAAAATAATTATTTGATCACGAGATTAATTAATAGAATGATAGATCATTCTACCTATCTTTATCATAATAATTAAAAAAGTTCACATATGTTATCCAATATGAATAAATCCGTATATGGTGAGATAATAATTTAACCTCTAAAACCTTTTGTAAATTTTAACATAAACTATTTCATAAATGGTTTATGTTATAACCCTTCCAAAAAATGCATTTCAAAAAAATATTAGATGTGGTCACTAAATTTCTGAAAAATAACATATTTTTAAACCCCCGCATATCAAAATGTATCTATTGTATTTCACATACCAAACATGTTAATAACTACATCATATAATGTATTGAAAATTATAATTACCATTAATACTTAATTAAAACATTACTTCATTGTTATTTTAAATATTATGGGATATATTCCTTATGTACAAAAATGTCATAAAATCCATTTATGATATCATAAAACACTCTACCGAAAATTTATTAATCATTTCCAAGGTAATCCATAATATCAAACATAAATGTTCATATCCAAAAAATCTTTATCCAAACATTGTTACCTCATCTTCTATAACATTTTAATGGTTATACTTCACAATGTAATGTTATCCAAAAATTTCACCTTGCCACCTCAATCGTATTTCATGGTTACCAGTAACATTTATCATAAGATATCAAATCCGCAAAGAATAATTATAGTGTACAAATCATTAGAGGTTATATTAGTCCATAATACCATAAAATTAGTTCAAAAATAATTATTCTTGATTTAAATTACACAGATACCATAATCATCCAACATTATTCGTAAACCTTTACTCAAGCTTTATCATCTTATAAATTAATACCCGTATCTTATAATATTAAATATGAATCATGTCGTAAGGTTTCAATTTCAATATAATAAATATTCTTACTCTTAATGTAAATAATAGTGTTAGAACATACCATACCTTTTACTTTTGATTGTTGGTCTCTTTATCTCTATTAAAATTTCCGATACTCATTACACTATATTGATTCTCTTAATGAGATCCCCACTTAGGACATAGATATTTATAATTCTATACATTCCACATTATAACATTCATTTTTAACAATGTTGATTCTAGACTATACTACTGAGTAAGACTATATATCATAATTTGAGAAACAATTATCATAGAATAAAAACATGAAATCATGAAAATTTATTTATTGGATACCTAAATCATGAAACGTAAATTTAAATCAATGTTACCGTAGGTTTATCCATAGAGACATCCCTAGACCTATCCTTATAAATTTACCAAGGGTTTTCAATAATGTTTTCTCATCATAGATTCCAAAGGTTTAATAAACCTATTCTATGGTGGAAACTATATTAATCCAATATTTATGTACATTGACATTATGTCATTATTTCATAACATTCCATAAATTTTACAAAAACACTCCCAAAGGAAGTATTAGTTTACTTCCATTGGAAAGTAGGAATAAAACCATATAGTCTAGTGGAATATATTCAATGCTTCCCACAAAGTGAAATCACATTATTTATCATATGTGAAACCATTTTTTATAACATATGGAATTAAAACCTAAGAAAAGGGTGATATCATATGCTCAGTAAGGGTTAGAGGGAGATATATCAGTATAAATGTGGTCATAATGTGTATGAGGACGTGATCATAATGAACGAAGACCATGTCCAAGAAATCAAAGTTCATATACCTAAATCGTGTCATAAATATGGGTAGTTAATAAGACATTAATCATAAGGTAATCAAGATCTTATTCCCTAAAATCTACACGTAGGAATAAAAAATGAAATTGGGGAATAAAAATAAATTTTATAACATGATTTCCATAGTAGTCATGGAATCATTTCCTAGGACATCTTAATAGAATGAGTTCACTCTACATTCCATCATGGTAGTAAAGTTTCACTCCCATGGTCATCTTAGTAGTAATGGTTCACTACCAAGATTATCTTAGTGGATAAAGTCCTTTACTGAATCGAGTTGCCCCCCTATTCCATCCATGTCTATCTCATTAGATATAAATCATTACCCAATGAATTAGAGGGACATATTGGTCCCAACCAACACATAAAAAAAACCATACCTATTTTTACTATAAAAACAGAAATAAATTTTCATATATATATCCTGGGAATGAAATGAGTTCTTAAACATCATTCAATCATAACATCACCCATAGAAAATAAATGGGTTCCATAAATATCATTCTATTGTAAATGTAAACATCTATCGGTAGAATAAAGATATCATCCATGAAAAATAACCCCATTAAACTATAATTATCATCAAATAATGTTATTTTAGATAGAAAATAAATTTTAGAGTAAAATTAAAAATAATTATTGTTTATAATATCTTTTATTCTTTGAGTTTATTTTATTTTCATAAAATTCCATTAAATTTTAAAAGAAAAATATTATTTAGAAATAACTATTTATTCATATAATTGAAGCTTTGTATATTTAAGGCATCATTACTATTTGAAAACATTTTCATTCTATATTATCTAAAATACATTTTGTGCACACTTTTGATGAAAAATTACCAAAGTACTTCAATTGGAAGATGAAAAAATAGATTCCTCTAAACAAATTTAGTAGAAAGTAAAAAATGGATAAAAATGACTTTAACCATACATATAAAAAATTTTAAAATCTTTTTCAATACATTTATAGAAAATATGAAAATATGATATAAATATTCCTCAAATGGAGACATAAAACCAAATAATACTGAATAGTGATGAGATTGTGTAAAAAATATTTATCACTTTATAAACAAAAGAATCATATAAACCATGAAAGAAATAAAATTATTTGGATTTGAAATTCCATAATATTTAGGATAATTATCATAAAATACATTTCTGTGTTTTATGTAAACAACATAGATGAAAAAAATAGTGTATAACTATGTGTCCTATAGAAATCAAAGTGAAACAAAATTCCCTTATTTTATGTCATTACTCTCATCGTACTGATGAAAACATCATGTATAATAATTATAAATTTATGATTAATCTTTTAGAAAACCATATTAAACTATATAATATATATATTATTAACATATGGCCACCTATTAACCATTTATCAACAAATACTTGTTTATGTTATATTATATGTAATAACCTATTTGTTTTCACATGTGTTTTGATTTGTTATATTTTCTGTCTTCACTATTATAATCTGATTTCATAATTTACAAAATGATAAAAGTTATAGAAATATCATATATAATTAATATATTTTTATTTATAATGGTATATAAATAATAAAAATACAAAATGTAATAAATGCTTAATGGAGACAGTAGGTCGTACGTGTGCATGAATGGTGTTATCAGTTTCATTCCTTATTGACAGAATGAAATACAATTAAATATATATATATATATATATATTATATATATAAATAATTAATATTTCATATATGTTTAATATGTTCACTAAAAAACCTTAATACATTACATGTAAAGTGTGAACTAATCACTTCTCTTTTAGTAGGTGGTAGACCCCACCTCCACAAATAGAGTTACCATATTTCTAACAAATAGAAATAATGAGGGTATGTTTTATATTATTATTTAATAGAAATAAGTACATGATAAATAAAAAATATATCATGTAATAAAAACGTTTCCAAAATATTTCCCAACCCTGAGATGTGGTAAAGGATAAAAATTAAACAAATCGTTTCGTGAGGCGGAATCTCAACATACACAAGAATGGTATGTTCATTAACAATTTGATGGAATTGTAAGAAATTATTGGGATAAAATATAATATAAAAAATATACATTTGTATATTTATACAGGGGTTATTATAAAAACATGAAATGAAATTATATTGTGGGGTTAAAGAAGAAAAAAAACAATAATAATCAATGATGAAAGTTAAATTTTCTTTGGGTATCTCATTTTAATTTTCACAAAAGCACTACATTTGTGTGATTTTTGAAAAATGTAAGAATTTTAAAATGAATTGAGGTATTTTGGGTTTCTATTTTGATAAATTATAGTGGATAATAATAGGCTCTAATTAATAAATGGAAAAGAATAAGTGGTGTCCTTTATATGAGAAGGGAGAGGCACTTTTCAAAAATCTTAAAATATTAATTTATAATAAACTATATAATAATAAAAATACATCAAAAGACCATTTAATATAATATAATACTATTTGAGTTTGTAATTTTATCAAAAAAAATATATTATAATTTTTTGTGAATTATTTAAATCCTATCATTTAGATTAACCCATAGTTAATTAATTTTTATTTTAAGAAGGATAAAAATATTTCTATAATTAAGGTGATGAATGTTTTACCTATAAATAGTAAATTGAACCGTAAATGTATAATTTAAGATAAGTTATTCCATATACCATCCCCTTTTTCTTATTTAATATTAATTTAATTTTAAAATCATTTAATTACATTTTATTTTCCTAAAATATCTTAATAATCTTGTGTCACTCTCTTCATAACATTTAAATTAAAAAATTTACATCATGATTACAAACAAAATTTCTTTAGTACCCCCATAGTTTTCTATATTAACCTAAAAACATTTCTTCTTTCATTGATTATGTAAAATTATATTAATATTAATATTAATAATATCATTTAATTAATCGTTTCACTAATTGAGTAATCATTCTATCGTCAATTTGAAAATATTTATGAAAATTGTTTCTTCGAAAACAATTATAAATAAACTTCTACTATATATAAAAACATTTAATATTAATGTATAATATTTATAGTCTAATATATATTCTATTTTTCCCTATTTTCAAAATATTATACATTTTGAATCTAATAGTGTTCCATTTTGTCACTCCCTTTGAGTTTAACAATTTCATGGAAAAGTGTCCATTAAATTATTCAATTTTGATCGTTATGAATAAATGTTTTAATTTACATTTTATAATAAAATTTTGTCATTATTTAGTGTTTGTGTATTATTTTTACCCATAATATCTAAATTTACACTTAATCGTGGTAATAAAAGTTTCAAAAGTTACAATACATATTGTTCAAAAAAGAGAAATATTTAATTTAATTGGACCTAATGATTCCATATATTGAATCAAATTTTTATAATATTAAACATAATATTTTCATAAATTAAAAAAATCATTAATCTTGTTGATGGATCATAAAAAAGAAATTCTAAAGAAAAAACTAAAAAACATTGTCATGTTTTTAAATCCAAATTAAATTTAAAATTGTTTGTAATGACAAAAAATGATTTAATTGTTACAAATATCACTTTATTTTAATTTTAAACTAATCTAATATATAATACATTTCTATATATTTTTTTATGAAAATTTTGATTTTAATTAAAATTTAGTGTTTTCCATTTTTCATAAAAAATGAAATTTATAAGAAAAATACCAAAAATTAATTCAAAGTAAATATTGGAATCCCAATTTCAAATAAGTTGTATATTTTTTTCAAATAAAATTTATTAAAATTTCAAAAAATACATTTTTAACAGTGTTCCATCAAAAGGAATGTAACTAAACATTTAGAAAAATACATATATTATAGGTAATATTTGATTAGTCCTTATGTCATGTCATTAAAACGCATTAGTTGAATGTTACAAAATATATATATAATTTATTATATATATATATATATTATAATCCATCAATATTTATTTGTTTATTTATTGGTAAAAATCACACACTTGTGGACAATTAAATAATTCTATAGAAAAAAATTTCATTCTATTTTAATAGAGATTTCACCTTTAATTATAAATAATTAGTTGAATATTTCTATTTAAAACATATTTCCATAATTAATTTAAACCTATTAATTTATTACATTCTAATAATGAAGTTATAATTTACTACTATAAATAATTATAATAATAAAACAATGTTCTGTAGAAACTCAGCATTGTGGGTAAATAAAGCTTTGTTGGTGTTTCCTGAAGAACATGATTAACTCCGTGTTTCATAAAAAGACGATATAACTTGGTGATTTAAAAAACCATACATATTCAATTTTGTGTGAAATCAAAAATATGTAAAAGATTAAATTATTTGAAAATAATATTTTTCTGAAAATCTCAGGGTGTCACAAAACCTAATCCACTATAGGATAATGGGGAAACTCAATCCATTATTTGAGATGGTGAAGCATGGTCCCTTATATGTAATGGACTATGAATGGGGATGCTGGTGTATCCAACATGGAATTTATAGTCCCAATTATGTTCTATGTGAAGGTTTTTAAATGCGTAATGACTTATAGAGAATGATATAACATGATTATGTATCAACAATAATTCAATGTCTTATTCCTATGTTGGGAGTTAATAGACTATGGTCTTGATTTACTTATGATTCATGTCTTATGAAATTTCAATATTTTTTGAATGATTCCAGATTATGATCTTTGATATGTAGTGTATGATATTCTAATGTAATGATCACATTATCATACCCTTACTCTCATGTTTATGCTTACATATCTATCTTTTTTATCCTTTCTAAACATCTATGTTTGCAACAATTTTTGTTTTCATTCCCATGTTATGATGATATGTATTATATATGATGTGTTTAAGAAGTGTTCTAGTTATGAAAAACCCAGTATGAAATAATTTAACTCACATATTTCCCAGTTTTTATGTTTTTATGTCTCTAATGACACTATAATGATACGATCTTTGGTCGTTTATTTCTTTAATGTATTAATCATTCAGTTAAAATTATGTAATCTTAATATATGAAAATTGATGTGCACTATAGTTGATATTAGTGAAAAAATTTAGTTAGCCTTTGTAAACATGGATTAGAAACCCTTTGTGAGAAGACTAGTGACTCGTTATGGATAAGTATAAGGATATGTAAAATATAGGAAAATGTGCAATATTTTTTGTAACGGATAGAGTGAATCGATTCTTAAAGTTACATCCTTGTTTGGATGTAACTATTGGATGTGGATCTGGAATATATGTACAAAGGGGTAACATCTTATAAAATAATATACTGATCAATACTCGATCTGAAACTGGTGTACAATAATGGGCCTTGCTACACACCTAGTTAGAAACAATTCAGTGATATTGTTTGGGAAATCCCAAAATCTTCATGAAACATCATGAAGGGATTAAATATGATTTTTCTATTAATAACTAGGGATAAAACTATTGTGTCACAAATAAACAATTTTTTCATAAATTAGATATACTATAGGTGATTTTTATGATTATGTGGTTCTTCATTATGAATTTTTTATTATAGTTCTTTTTTAGGAAATGGTGGGATCCCAAAGAAACCGCATTAAGAGAGATTTCATTATACAATGAAATGATTTTCCACCTGAGTATCTAGATGATATGGGAGTTGGAATGAAAAATCTAATTGTTATTATAACCCGTCATTTTCAAGCTATGAATCATGTTGATATTAAAAATGAGAATATAACATAATAATGTTATGTTTAGTCACTCGTAAGGAAAATTACATCTCCTTTTAGAGAGTCTTCTTATCCACTTGTGGATGAAAAACTGATTTGTACCACTAAAATTATATTATATGTTCTATAATATTTAAACCATGATAATGTTGTTATGAATTTTATCATTAACAAGTTGATGTCAACTAGTGGTTGACTCTAATGAAGAATATGAGGAAGAACGATAAAATTGAATCCATTTTTTGGGAGAAGTTAAATAATTTATTCTTTAATAGGTTATTTTCATGTGTTTTCCATACAATGATGGAAAAGGAGTCCCTTGAGTTGAATCAAAAGGGTGATTAATCTATGGGTACCAAATTGTCTAACTTCACCATTATTTTAGGTACTTTTCAGTAATTATAATTCGACTCAAATGTGATGGTCATATGTCCTTTTGTGGCATAATGTCAAGTATCTGAATGGGTTTTTTTCAAAAGAGACATTATTAGATATGAATATATTATTAATTGAGAAATCAATTTTGAAATAGAGGTCAATGATACCTATAATTCTCTGGGTTTGTATAAAAAATTAAATATTTAGATAAAAAGATTATCTAAAAACCAAGAAGTGAAGTGGATGAGCCTACATTTATGTTACATGTGTTGAAATACATTTGAATGAAATTGTATTTTGTATTCTAATAAATTAATTAAGTCTGGCAGAGAAGGTCATCAGGAAATTAATTGCCAACCTGAATGGAAGAAGTGGGAAAATGTTGAAAAATATAGGGAGAAAGGCATAAAATTGACTTGCCACACTTCACATCTTCAACCGTAATGAGGATGGGAATTAATATGACTAGTCCTCAAACCCAAGGGTTGGTTATGATGATTATTTGCATAAGCCTCTTAAACCAAAAGACATTGTGAAATCACATACGATCACTGTTTTGGACAAGGGGTTCAATTAAAATGTTTTTAAAGGTAAAAAAACAACCACTATATAATTTATAATGTCATATTTTATTCTATATTGATCCACTTATTCATATCTAATTAACATTATAAGGGTATTAAGTTTACTACAAAGGGATTTTTTATGTAATTACAAATGAAAATTTTTTATGCTATAATGATTACATATCATGTATATGACTCCTCTCATGTTGATGTTTTGGATATGTTCTTCTTGAAAATATTTTCATTCCTCTTGTGTTTCAATTTTATGTCTTAAAATGCATGGATTGTATTTCTATGTATAAATTCCATAAAAATTGTCCTGTATGGGAAGTTATATTTGATATTTTGAAAAAAACTATGAGTGTCTATCAATGTAACAGTTTGTGTAAACATCTTATAGTGATTAAATCTAGTGTATGGGTATTAATTACCATTCATAAGGCATGTTTATTTAATATTGTTGTGGAGAAACTCAACATCAATTATATTCTTATTGGTAGATAATTTGTGGATGTTTTCCAAGAAGATTATCATAGACTTACTCAAAAATGTGATGTTGGGATTTCTATATAATTCATACCTTGTACCGCACCAATTTCAATGACTCCCTATAGAATTGTCCTATTGATTAGTAGGAATTAAAGGAAAAATCCATAAATACCAAGATAAGGGATTCAATTAGTCATGTTTTTCTCGTTGGGTGAAACTATTTTCTTTGTGAAAATGAAATATTGATCAATGTTACTCCACATTGATTATCAGGAGTTTAACAATATCATGATTAAGAACAAGTATTTTCTCTTCTATATGGATGAATTTTTTGATCAAGTGCATGAAGATAAGTTTTTTTTAAAGATTGACCTTTGTTATGTATATCATCTTTTGAGAATAAAGAAAAAGGATTTACTAAATACATCATTCTGTAAATGGTTTTGAAACAATAAATATAAAATTATTCATTTTTGTATTACTTATTCTTCAGTTATATTCCTATATTTGATTAATTGAGTCTTTAGATATAACATAGACTAGTTTGTCATAGTAATTATATATTAAATTCGTATTTATTCAATGATAAATTAATAACATTAAGACCACATGATAATTGTAAAATTTGTGAATTTTGAATGAAAATGTATCATTTTTGTCTATATAATATCAACAGATGATATAACAATAGATCCATCAAGGCGAGATAATGTTTAATTTTGGCCTAAACTAACCACGGTGATATAGATCTATTGTTTTTTATATTGGATGAATATTTTCAACACATTGTCGATAATTTCTCATGACTATCAATTCCTCAAAATAGATTATCATATAAGGGTTCCATGTTCTTCAAGAAAGATTAATATAATGAAAATTTTAACGAGATAATGAGAATGATGATAAGTGAACCTATGGTTAAAATACCATATAGTGGAGTGGTATTTGTAATCTATTATTATGACTCCATGAAGTGTTTGGGATGTTTTCTTATGAAAAATTACATTTTTATCAATTATCCCCCATGACAATTAAATATCTATGAAAAAATTTATCCAAATCAATATTTGGAGATAGCAGCGACAATTTTTTCATTAATGATATAGAGGACATATCATTATGGAGAAAATGGAGCTATATATAGATAGATCATATAATTATAAAATATATATACACATAGAAGGAGTTGAAAATGCACCATGGAGGATGGTTAGAGCTGATAAATGGTTAATACTACATAAAAAATTACCACCCTACGAAATAGAACTGGGAGTCTAAAGATTTATGTCAAATGAATTATGCAATATTAGCAATGATTAGGAGGACAAAACAATCCAATATTTCATTATTTGAAATGTATGGATATGAAAATCCTAAAGGAATGCGGAAATCAAATTTTTTGTAATTTGAATGATCAACCATCTATCCAATTGAATATTAGAGTGGTGCATATTGAAGATGTATAGCTAAAAAAGAATGTTTGAAATGTTAAAAAATTTATCCTCAATTTGGATAAAATCCAAACGTTCAGGAACCATGAATTTGTTCATTAAATACTTGATTTGAAGAAGTCTCTTTTTTAAGAATCTCAAAGTTATTAATTATCTATGAATCTTGTATGTACAATGATGTATATAGATTTGATGTAACACATCTGGTGGGATATTAGGGAGAGGGATATCTCAGAGTTAGGATCTCAATGCTTGGTGTACCAGAATGATAAGTTACAAAAAATTATAAGGGGGATTAGACCCATTACCCATACCAGAATGGAAATTGGAGAACATCACTATGTATTTTTTTCGTTGTAGTCCCTAAAACATCTAAAGGGATTAATTTTATATAGTTAGTATTCCATCTCCTTACATAGTCAGTTCACAGTATTGTTATCTAAGAAGACTTCTCTCTTGTTCAAACATCCCAAATATAAATTATGGAAGAGTTAAGGATATATAAAGTACCACAATCCATTTTATCTAATAAGGATTAAATCTTTAGCTAAATTTCATGGTGATGTCTTCAAAAATAACTTGATATATAATATATTTTTCAGCACTGGTTATCACCCTCATGTAGATAGTAAGTGTGAAGATCAAATAAACCCTATAAGATATGTTGAGATCTTATTAATTGTATTTCATAGGTGTTTTTGATTAGCACCTTCAATTAGTTGTCTTTTCTTAAAACAATTTATTTCAATCATGAATTTATATCGATCATTATAAATCCATCCATGGTAAAACATTTTGTTCTCCAACATACTAGGATTGATTGAGATAATTTAAGATAATGGGACCTGAGGTGGTGGAAACAATGGAGGAGATATATATACCCATTCTACAATATATCAATGCTGCTCAAAGTTAGAAGAAAATTTATGTTGATAACCATGAACCTGACATATAATTTTATGTTGGTTTGAATTGTTTTCTTTTAATTTTTCCATGTTATAATGTTATGTGGTTTTGAATGAAATTGATACTATGGCCAAGGTATATCTGTCCCATTAAGAATCATCATCGTATTCAAACGGTAGCCTCTCACTTAAAATTTTATCCAAATATCTCTGAAGTATATGATGTGTACTATATATCTCTATCAAGGTAGCACATTCCTAATAATTCTCATATACTGAACTATGAATTCAGACTAGTGAGTTGGATCCTTCTTATAAGGAATAGTTAGAAGAAATTCTGGATCATAAATAGAACATTATACAAAATAATATCACTCACCTAGTAAGTGTTTTGTGTAGAAAAAACATATTAGAGGAAGAAATGTGGGAAGTTTAGGATATGGCGAGGTAATAATATTCACGATGTTTTGTATTATAATGATGAATTTTGAAGTAGAATTTCAATTTTTTAGGGCAGACTATAGCAGCAAGAGTTTTAACGAAATATTATTTTCTCAAATAATTTTTTTCTTTGATTTCATATATTATATTCTAAAATAATTATAAATATATTTATACACATTACCATGTTATGTTTTCTCTACATGAAACATAAACATGTCTTATATTACACACAACAACGAGTTTCATTTAAACTATATTTCATTATTATTATTATTTAAACACGATAGTTATAACATAGTCGTTTAAAATATTAACATGAATAGTAATAAATAGTGTTTAAAAAATATTTACAATTGTTTTAAATAATTAAATTTTATTTATAATGATAAATCTATTTCTCTTATTAATGTATTTATATGCTGGAAAATTATATTTCCATAAAAGAAATGATTATTTATATCATACTGTGATTTATAATAAAATTAATTCTTTAATATTTTATAAATATAATTTTATAATATAAAAATAAATGTTTGAATTAATATTTTCAAATTTAGATAAGGGGTTAATTCAGTGATTTTAATGAAAACCATCTTATTTTGATATATAATGAAAAATATTGAATTTTAACTAAGAACATATTTTCCATCTAATTTATTTAAATTGTTAAACATTATTATAATTTGGTTTTAAAATATAATAAAATATATTGTATATATATTAATCAAATTTAGTTCATTAGGACTAATTTCCCATTGAAATTTTATGTCAAAACAATCCAAAAACTTATATATTTTTACATAAAAACTAGCTGTCACAGACCATTTTTGGGAGGTAATTTAAATTAATTTCATCCACATTTTTGATAATAATTTTCAAAAATAGAATCCATCATTGGAATAATCATGATTTAAAATTTCTAAAATGTTTTTTTAATGAAATATATTATTGATTATGATAAAAATTATTTACAATGATTAAAGTAAAAACTATCCTAATTGACTACTTCAATTAGAAAATACTGCCTAAATATATCACTAAACATGTCTAAAAATTATTTTACGGCGATATTTTGACTATTAACACTCTGTGAATCTACAAAAAGAAATTTTAACCCTTTTGGGTCAAGTAAAACATGAATACTAGTCAATCATTTATAGATACACAATGTATCCTTTACCCATCATTTCAAAGGCCCCCAATTTTCCACCTCTATTTACACATGTAATGATATTTTTTATCATCCAAGAACTAATTAAATATCATACAATCTTCCCTACCTTCACCTTTTAAGACTCCATTTTTTTATAAATCCATCCAAGGAACCTTATTTTTGAATATCAAAAAGAGTTACTAAGGAATTAGTAACATCCTTTATCTATCGCTTTTGTTTAATTTTCTTACTCAACCGCTCAAAAATTAATATTCCATTTTTATATAATATAATAAGTATCATAAATATACTAATATTATTTTATTTTAAGAGTTATAAAAACAATTACGCACACATCTATCTATGGTTTTACGAACAGAACATTCTTTTATATGGCGAAAACCGCCTCATGAAATAATGTTTTTCATTATTAAATTTCAACCTATCATAGATGGTAAATAGGATGAAAAATATATTTTAATGTAATATTTATGATATTTATATTGTTTTTATGGTTTTGGGATTATTTTATTTCATGCACTTTTATGCTTTCCGTTGTGTGTAAATACAATAATTTTGTTTGGCGATGTGTGGACTATGTCCACCTCAATGTTATGTGATTTTATCAGTCTCTACATGGAATTTATTAAGGATGGGATTAGTAAAAATATATTATATATATTAAATAATAATTATACATGTGTTATTATACATACATGAATATATATATATATAGTTTTTTACTAATTATGAGGACAAAATATATATCAAATTAACACAAATGGGGAAAACAAAGAGGTTATTTCCTTTTTCGTTACCTTACATGGATGAGATAATAAAAGGGTAATATAATTATACATATGGTATCATTTATAAGAATATTTTTTTTCAAGATTTATAGTAGCAATATATAAATTATGTAGGATTTTTGAACGAGTGTGAATTTAGTAAAGACATAACAGATAAAGAATTCTAATACCACTTTTATTTTTGTGATATTTTTACATTATTCAAAAATCTTTTCATTTTTTAGGTGTATATACTACCAATAAATATATTATATGATTATTATCCAAATATTTATATTTATTTAAATGTCTATTTTATGATCTCCCTTTCATGGGGTTTATGTTTCAAAAGTGACCAAATCAGTTAAATAGTTTTCTCTTAATTTTTTTAGACACATTTCAAGAATTAATGAAACCATATTTCCAAAAATTAATTAAATTTTTTTATAGATGATATTTTAATCTCATTTTCATGTAAGAATTAAATTAAATTTTTTTATGGTTTCCAATCATTCATTATATTTTTTTAAATATATTTTCAAATAAAATTGTTTTAGGAAATGGTTTATGTTTCTTGAAATAATTTTTCAATTAAGATATGATATTTTTCTCATGAAATGTTGATAAACGTTCTTCCCATAATATTTTACATCTCATATAAAATTTTATTGTTGTTACTCATTACATTATGGGAAAATTATCCAAATATTCCATTCATGTTAATTCTATTAATGGTTTATTTTGTTTTTGATGGAACGATTTTTATTAAACTTGTTTATCTTTCATAAGTTAATTTCTTATGAAAGCCACTTTTTATCACTATTTATGCATTGATGAAATAATTATAAACCACGTATTTTAACATAGTTAAATATATGATTACTTGTTTATGAAACTCAATTCATTTAATGGGTTATGATATGTTTTTTTTGGAACCTGAATGTATGATTTCATAATGACATGGGTCCGACCAAAATCTCCCTCCAATGAATTGGGTAAATATTTTTATATCAAGATATAATAATGGGATTTAAGTCTATATGATAAATCCAATATAAAATCCGTGGAAACCACATCCAATATGGGAATATTGGGAAACCCACACCAATATTTGAAGTTGGGTAAACATGATACATATTGGGAAGATGGGGAATCTAAAACCATGATATGATGATGGGAAAATGTGATAAAATATGGGAATATGTTGAATCATGATCCACTATGGGATGATGTGGAACCTCAATCCCTTACACGGTATGGACTGGAACATGGTTTTGTGGTGAGTCTGGGATAGTAGGTGTAGTCCCCATTAAATTCCTTACCATATTTTGGAAAATCACCGAGAAATTTGTAGAATAATATTGCATATTTGGTTGTCTACTAAAATTCAATGTATTATTACAATGTTATTTCCTAATGAATTATAATCATGATTTCCATATGATTCATGTATTATAAATTTCCAATAATAATTTGTTTATTGATGTTTATGATCTTTGATATCCAGGTTATGATCTCATAATTTCATTATCATGTTCTCATAACCGTATTCCCATGTTTATTCTTTGATACCTCACTTGTTTACCCTTATTGATACTCTAATAGCACCAATTTTTTATGTTTTTATTCTCCAATTTATGAAGATATGTATTATATGGTATGGGTTTGATAAGGTTTATAGTCATGAAGAACCTAACCAGAGATCATGAATCTCACATACGTACCATTGTTTATGTTACCATGTTTCCTAAGGCAGATGAATGATATGGTCTCTGGTCGTCTATTTTATAATGTTTCAAGTATTCCACAAAAATCATGTTATGTTAATTTATTAAAATTGAGGGTCCATATATCACCAACCCTATATAAATACACAACTAATTGTATTTTTTCTCATTCTAAAAAAACACCATAAACAAGATTTTTTTGGATTATTTTGTTTCCTAATCAAATCAGCCACTAACTTGCCAATATATACTCACATAACATATGTGGGAAGCCTTAAAAATGCCATGATATTTTGGAAATATTCCCTAATATTTTTTCAATGATGTGCATCATAAGTCATTAAATAGATAAAGAAATTCACCATCTTGATACCCACATATTATAAGGATTTAAAAATAAAAATATGCCCCCTAAGATCGACATCCACTACATTCAAGTAAATGATCAAATACATCAATTTAATCTCTATCTAATTTCCCATTATCATTAATATATTAATCCGCATTTTTTATATTAGGTTTAATATAATAAACTAAAATCTAATCCTGAGCTCACTGGTAAAAATTAGAGGGAAACAATACTATGAATTTATAAAAGAACTCATCGATATACTATGCAATGATGACTGATATGTATTCCATCCTTCCAATATGTAACTGGAAAATTATATTCATGATTAATTAGTTCATAAATTCTAGTTTTGATCTTCTATTTCTGAAATCCTCTTAATTGTACTTATAGTCAATTTCCCTCAGGGTGAGGTCCAATAGTACTCTTATCCCAAATGTCCTGATCCAAAAATCTAGTACAGTGACCTTATCCACCAATGTTGATAATATATTATCATATTTATATATTGAATTAATCATTTGAATGGATTTACTAGAAATACCGTTAATGAATATCACATTGAATTCATGTATAAATTTACGCTTAAAATGTGTATTATAAGTGAAATGACATGTAAAAACATGTGGTTTTGTTAAAACTTTTTTTTACTGTGTCTGGTGATTATAATAGTGGTAGATTAATTATGTTGTTCTAATTGTTTCTTTAACATTCATATCTCGCTATATATTGTGAATGAGAAGAATAAATTTATAGATAATGTTGAAAAGGGAATTTATTTTTCCATTGATACCTTGATTATGTTTACAATTGATTTACAATAGGCGTATCAACATTTATAGATTCATATAGAGTATTTAGAGATGTCGATACTTCATGGTTAAGGTAATACATTGATTCTTCACCACTATTTTAGTTTTTTGAATGAAATATTACTCAATATAAACTCATGTCCATTCCATGGTCTGATATATAGAATTTTTAACTATTCACATTATCATATTTTAATGGCACAACTATGTGTGTAATATTTATATAGGTAATATGGGTTTCAATGTAAAATTATGGTAGGTTTTTACATTGTTAAATAGAAATTCCATGAATTAATATTTATCTTTAATATATGAATTCTATTTAATATGCCCACTCACCTATTTATGATATCAGTTTTTAGTGTTACACTTAGTTGGATGACATGTAAATATTTTTATTAAGATCGCAAGAATAACCTAGCATTAAAATAGTTTGCACATATGGCCTATCTAAAATGATGAATCTGGAATCTAATTTCACATTATTGTTACTTTCCATTACAGAATACCTGGTTATTACTTCTGTTCCATTAGTTGATTTCATGATTCATCTTAAAGGATCTCTCTATTTTTTGAAAATATTCATGTCCTTTGTGTCTAAGTAAATATGGGTCAAAGAAAATAGTTTATCTTAGACAATGTATATCTTTGATCAATGTGGAGAAAATCCCATCCTAATAGACATTAACCAGTTCTTGTTTCCATAAATTAAATAGCTCTTGAAGATGGTTAAATCAACCAACCCACACCTTTCAATCTCTAATACAATGACTTAAGATCCCTCTGTTGAAAAGAAATTATTTTTTTCTGGAGTATTCACTTTCAATGGTTATATTATGATTTCATATGACTATTCATGTGTGTAAAATGTATTTTAGAGACCAATTATTTTTTTATTTTATGTTGATGATATTTATTTCTTATGAATGTTGGTCCAGGACTTTAAACCATTAGAAATGATTATTTTTTCTCTTCTTTAAATATAATTTTAAATTATATTTACAAGGGGAGAAATTTTCATTATAATTTATGATCATTTCATTATGGTATTAATTTTCAATAAAAATTGTAGTAAAAATTCTCATTGATTGTTAAATTGAACCTAAAAAGATAGAATTATCCCTTTATTTGGGTCACATCTTTCCCTGGTTTACATCTAGAATATTTAAAGACTACGTGTGAGAACTATGGTTTAGTAAAATTATATTTAATTTTTTTCATTCATTTTATTAAAATGAATGTAGATATGTTTTTATAAAATTATATTCATACATAATTTATATATCATAATGAAGAATTATTTTTCTAGTATCTATATTTAATATCATGATAACATAATATTTGTAATTGTTATTATTTTATTATGAATTATATAAGATAATATAATTTTTTGCAACATGAAAATCATTTTATTATAAAAGGTTCTATATTATATTATTTCTGTAATTGTAATTCAAATGAAATTGTATTTTTTTTGTTAAATTTACGCTGTTTTTAACAACAAAATTTCATCAATGTTTAATCAATGAAATTATATTATTTTTAAAATAAATGAAAAATATAAATTTTTTATTACGTATAGGAGACAATTTTAATTTTTTAATATTTAAACAAAAATGAAAAAAAATTATTCCATGTGACATTAAAAAGTATTTTAAACAACAATAATTACATTTTATTTAAGGTGAGTTTTATTTGGTCACATTAATTTATTTCATTTGAAATTTATTTTTTGGATTTTAATTTTTTAGGAATTAATTCTTTTTTGGGAGATTTTTATTTTTGATCTAGTTTTTTATTATATAAGTGTTCTCATGGGATAGAGGGTGACCAAAAATCTGGTATAATGTTTTCAATGTTATCTATATGTACATAGTGAAATTATAAAATATCATAGGATCCCAATATATTTTAATTATGTAGGTGAGAAGTAATATATTGTTAATCCTTATGTTTTTGGTAAAACTACGTTAAAATAATAAAATAATGATAAATTTTTGTTCTATAAGTATTTTTAAAATGTTAAATTTTTATGCGGTTCGATAAAAATGAAATTTAAGATGTCTTTATGGGAAAATTATTTTGTGAAGTGATGAAAAGATATTACAAAAAAACATGGCAGAAAATAACCCTTGATTTATTATTAATGATTTATTTTACCTCATTCCTAACTATAGTTTTTGTGTAGTAAAAAAACATTATCTTATTTATGATTCTGTTTTTTGATGTAATATAGAAAATCATCTTAATTTGACTTCCTCATTTGAATGTATTCAATATATATTTTAGTTTTTAGTCGGATAAGAAATGGGTCATGATTTTTATATAAGATTGTAATATATTAAAAAAAATTAATATATAAATTTTATGACAGTTTTTTTTTCTATTTTTATATATTTATTTTTATATCACATTTATTTAAAATTTCATATTATGATGTACCGGAATAGATGATAAGATTAATGCCCAATTTAATACGGAATTAAAAATCTATATTGTTTTTGTCATTATTTAGGGTAATATAAAATGAAATGTTCTAAATAATAAAAACAGAAAATTAAAATTGTTAGAAATAAAATTATTAATTAATAAATTTATAATATAAGTCCATTGAATGAAATTTAAACCCAAATATAAATTAATTTTTTATTTTTTATTAAAATTAAAATAAAAATACATTTCACATCACAACAAAATTTAGTGACAGTGTTTTTACCAATAATTTAGTGAGGTGAAATTTTTTGTTGGAAAATATATTTACCAATAGAAAATGCACTTTTACAATCACATATTTTCATATTAGAAAAATATGATTATTTTATTGCACTAGTTTTGATATAAATAAGTCAATATAGCCCTTTCAATCCAAATATCTTTGTTGCCTGAAAAAAACATGGAAACTCCACATTTAATGATCAAGTTAATGTCCTTGTTATTTTATTTGGTAGTAAATATTCTAGTAATGGTATTTTCACTATACACAACCTTCATTGATTTAATGGGAGCTATTGGTTACACATACATGTATATTTTCAAAAACTGAGCTAGGAAACCCTCTAAACTAACACTTGACCTAACCATTGACATGTAATGAAGTGAATTCCTAATCACATTGGGATGGAAAATAGTTCATGAGCATCAAATAAATCCATATTTAGATATTATTCCCATATGAATAATGACTAATACCCTCATCACATATCATTAGAAACACTTACATCAAACTAAAAAACATCACCCATAAAAAATGTTCAAAATGGGGAATATACATGTTTCATCTAAAATTATACCTTTTAACCAAAAAAATAAAAAAATGGAAGGTAATAAACAAAAGATATTTAAACAACTATATGGATTGTGGGCCTATAACCACTATGTATCTAACATCAACTCTTTTCCAAAAATAACACCTCCAAAAAGATTACTCACCACATCGTTCATGGATTTATTTTCCTTTACCAATGTGAATCAATGCAATGTCTATAAACACCATTGGGGAGTATGTATTTCATGAACTCACATTCCCAATAGGATCCCATAATTTGTTCCCTTCATATCCATTACCAAACAGATAAACATTCTAGTTTTAATGAAATGCATATTTTTAGTTCTTAAAACATTATTTAATTTTAAATTAATGAAAAATTTGACCAGTTGAAATTGAAATTGATAATAACACGTTATAATATCTAATGAAAATCACTATGTATAAAGGGTTACTAGGGACCTAAGATACTTGAAATCCTAGTGATTGATTATGGATGAAAATGTCCATTCTCCTCCTTAACCTAAACTATCCACATCATACCCAAAATAGTGTTGTTATGTAATCATTCTAGGTACATAAGAACATGCCTAAAGTAAGTGTCCTAGTATTCCTATCGAGGTACCATAGTATCACATGTGCTTCACCCCATTTATAAATCCATTAAAATCCAATTATTATAAACACATCAATCACATACCAGAAAATACCATTTCCAACTATTTCTATAAGGTATAAACCATTTTGACGCCTTACACAAACCATCACCTTATAAATCACTATTTTTTTACAAATAAATAATATTTAAAACATATTTATAAATTTGGGAAATAATATTTTATTTATCAAATAATATCAAATCACAAAACCACCTACAATTATTCTTGAAACAGCCACTGTATAGTTTAAAACTTGAATCCATGAAAGAATGTGATCCTACAAAAGAAATAACACACCACTAACATACCAATAAATGAAAAAAAATTGATAACTCCCAATTTATGTTTAAAAAATCAATTAAAAAAATGTAAACCCTGAGAAAAACGGGAAGAGACAATGTTGAGAAGATAATAGAAAAATTCATGATGTTTCTTTGACCAACGAAGCTCAAATCAACCAAATATTGAATCCAATATAATGGTGGGGAAGAGGGGAGGAAGACCAATGTATTTAAAATTACAATTAGTGTTAAGTGAGGGGTGAAATAGGCATAAAATAAAAGAACATTAAAAAAAATCAATATTCATAAAATGGGATTGGTCACAAGGGTTAGTTTTATGATATACCAGAATATGAACCAATATTACTGCACCTATTTCCTTATAATTGGATAGAATATAGATTGAGATTTATTTTTTTAAACTATTCCATTAAAAATATAGAATATTTATTTCTAGTGAGTAGGGAATGTGGTTTATAAGGTTTTAGGGAATAATTTCTAACAACTTCACAAAAACTATGTGCCACCCTCTATCTCTAAAAGTATATTTTTTAGGAAAATACATAAAGAATATATAAAAAAATAGTTATATATTATTCAAATATTCCTAAAAAAATCGATAGTATGGAAATTCTCCACACCATGACACCCTATGCACTTACATGGTTAATAGATAGTTTGATCAATGAATCAATAAGGGTACTACTTCTCCTCCCAATATTTTAAGTCCCACTTATTTATATCATCATTAAAGATATGAAACAATATATTAAATAATGAGATATATTTCCCCCAACTAATATTCTCCTATGAATCTATAATATAAAATTGTTTCTTAGTCACAAATTGTACATGTTCCAAATCAATATATTCATAACTCTACACATGAGAAGTGTCTCCTTCATAATTTTTATGTTATGATATGTGAAATACACCATGAGACAACATCAACTAAGAAGTAAATTCCTAACATCACTCCACAACATATATTCCCTTCTTACAGCCAGTGGGTTAGACTAACCATGGTCTACGATTCCCTTTCTTCCTATGATGGTTATGGCATAAGCAACGTGTCACCATCTGAAACGGCCATTCACCCACTGATAATTCGAATTATTAGTTTTAAGGATAATAATATTACCAATATTGAATATAATATATCATTAAAATAGCCTTTATTTTATAAATCATATAGTTTGTCTCTTTCAAGATGGGTGGTACGACTAAGTAAGTTTTACCTACATTATTCTTGCACAGAATATACCAACATGGTCCAACATAGAAAAATTCAAAATGAGTTATCCTAATCCTGGATTGGTAGCTATTTTCATAGAAAATTTACCACAATCCATTATGTTTTTTGCATTATCTATCAATTTCTATCATGGTGACACAGTGTACGTTTTACTATTCTCATTTTCCTACTCTTTTTGGCTAGATATTTGAGAATGTATGTTGGGTTTTGTATAATTTACCATGCCATTTCCTTTTTTAGGATTTTCTATAACTAAGAAATTAAATATGTGTGTCTATAAAAATGGTATAATTTTAAACACCATTATGTCTTGTGATCAATTGGACATACAACCTACCATGATTTTCTACTTAATTAGTGTCCTTGATTAGGATGAAGTCAGAGGACATGTTCATATAATTGATGACCATCCAAATCACATTTCTAAAAAAGTTTATATAGGTATACCTAATAATTAAATCAATTGACAGCTCATCACACTTATATCTATGAATAGTAAGTGGCTGATTAAATTAAATACGCATTTGGTTCTCATCATCGGACTATAGAAGGGTATATAATCTATGTAAAATCCTTTCACATCATACTTCATAAAATGACTCCAAAACAAAAAAAATAATCAATGTCAAACATTTTAATGTACATGATGCATCATCACTTCCTACAGTTCAAATACATCTAATAGAACATATGATTAATATTTTTTTGATTGAAATCACAATAAACATGTCCCCAAAAATATAATAATTCTACAACCAAAGTCCATCAATCAATTATAAAATATCAATGTCATGTTTTGGGTAATTTTTTCTTGTCATCATTTTTGTTATAATCTATATACGACAACATATTCCACCTTCATATGAATGAAATCCCAAACCATGCTTTAAGAATCACAATAGAACACATAAAATTATCCATCCTTATGTTAGATCATGATAGTGATATTATAAAAAAAGTAATATTACTAAAAATTCACTTGGAATTATGGAATCCACAATTAGATCACCCTACTGAAGGTGAGAACTATCATGGGTGAGGAATGATGAGTGATGTCTCTAACTAACCACAAAAAATAAAATGGATTTCCTTGAAAAATTATAATCTTGAAGGCAATCCTTGATTCATACAAGAATGTAACTAATTAATTTTTTTGGTAAACTAAAACCACATGTTTTGAGATCACATATCCTAGAAATGTAACATCATCGATCTATGAACCACACATTGATGACATGACATAATGATGGTGGCCTAACAAAATTCCCAATACAATCTCCCAATTATTCATGTACTATTTTTCATGTATTTAATAGACCAAAATTTTATCCTAATTCACCATAATAATATAAATGAGTTATTTATAGAACACCTGATTCATATGACCCATAAATACCATGGGCCAATTTTTTTGATGAAAATGAGATCAATAAATTCTCAAAATGGTTGTACCTACTTCAAAAAATAGTCTTACAAACATCTAATAATATCAAAATAAAATGGAGGTACCTTGAATAGTGTTCAATCTTAGAGAACCACCTTGTTCCTTTGATATAGTAAAAGAGATCAAAGATTTGAGGAAAATAGTATTTAATTATTATAGTGACCAAATTCAACATCCAATAGTCTATACAAAATCATTGTGATCCTTTTAATATCCAAAAAAAGAGTACGGGCATAGAATACAGATTTATGATTGGGAAAATGAGAACTTTGGATTCAAATTTATCAATTTATAATTTAGCTTCATCAATTAGGTGAGTGTTATATGATATGATTGAATATATTTCATTTTTTCTCATAGACCAAATCAATGTTGTACTCCATATTATTTTCTAGAGTTAAACCAAACAAATAACCATATAATTCCTTAGGGAAATCATCCACCATGGTAGGTAACCCACTCTATGGTCTATAATCATCATCCCCTAGTTTGTGGGAAAAATTTTAAATAATTCCAATCTAGCTCAAATAATAGAGATCAATCATTTAAAAAGAATGGGTCTCATCCTCTCTAAAAAACTATAGTGTTACCATGAGAATAAATACAAGTCACTCACTTATGATAGAAGTATATGTGATCATACAATGACTTTATCCAATCCATTCCAATTATCATTCCAAATTGGTACATTTAAATGGTAAGAAAATTATAGTTAATCTCGTCCTAATTAAAATATATAACATAATAAGGGTATCAGAAACTCCATTCCTTCCACCTAATCAGAGGTGTACCGAAATCCATGGAATATTACCTAAAAACTATTGTGAGTGTAAATAAATCAATAAGGCATGCTGAAATGAATTAACTATAATAAACTATATTGAAAAATAATTTACCAGGGATGATATAGTAGGAATATTAACATGAACCACCAAAAGGACAGAATCAACTACCATCCATGATTGACCCATAGTATGAAGGTGATTTTATTTTTCAAGGCTTATAGTCAACTGCTGACCTTTTTAAATCATTATGTTGACTCTTCGCATATAGAGATATAACCTTCCCACATCTTTCACCAGATTGAGACCTCATAGCTTGGGATTCATCAAAAAAATCTATTGTTCACCAAAAAGGTGTTGAGCCTAAATCATATTGAAAATGATGGGAAAAAACTACATAATAATTGAATATGACTCATGATTATACAGCAGGGTCTTTCATTTGGTGGAAGTGGGCACATAGTCGTAATGTTCCTAATAATACCATGTTGATGGAACATGAATGTTCCACCACATTAATCATTTGATGGATTTTTTTGGGATGGATATCAATAGGATCAATCACACTGATTTCCTAACACATCATTCTTCCTCATCTATTCATTTGATCCATCCACAATGTATCTTGACGATAGATGATTCCTTAACATACCTAAAAAACTACCTGGTTCAATATCCACCATAATGAATTATAAATCCATCTAAAAAGGTATTCTTATAAAAATGTAGGTTTGACATCAAATGTCCGTCCAAACACCCATTTTAAACTATTGAGATCTCTAAATTTCATTGGGGTAAAACTTTGGTACAATGTCGACTAACTCTGTGAAGCTGTTGGAATACTCCAACACTAAACATTCTTCTTGATGATCATCTTAGAACACTTGGGTATTTTTTGGGTACAATCTCTGAGGGAAGCATTTATCAATGAATTCAAACATTAAGTCCATCCATACCATCTTCTCATGCTCTCCTACCAGATCCATGTAATCTGACCTCTTATAGTTGTAGACTTATAACATAAATTCTAAACACTTTCCCTTATCATCTACATGATTCGTTTGGAAGGGAAAAAACCTCATCATTTTCTCCACTAAATCTGCCACTTCTTGGGGGTTCGTGCATTATCATATGGAATGTGATTATACTTTAAAAATCTTTTTCCTAATCCCATTATGTTCTGGGTTTGACTTCCTTAGTCATATTAAGACAAGATCTCACTCTCTTACCCATGGTTTATCCCGGCCTAACAACATCTTCAAATAAAATATAATCAAATTGTGATGTATATCCCTCTTAAACCTCCTCCCATGGTTGTAAAAGATCACCCCAAGGAAGTATAATGTTACAAAAATTTAAAATACAATGAAAATCCAAAAAGGAATTAACACATGGATAAGAAAATATACATGAAAAATTTAACACATGAATCATTAGATAATATCAACAACTCAAAGGTTGGTTTTGAAGATCACCTCAATGGGAAATAAATTAAATTCCTGAATAAAGTTGACAATTATGTAATGATTAAGGATGAGACCTTATAGTTGGTATCAAAGTTTGGTTTTGATAAATTTAGATGTGATGGTGTTTTTAAGTACAAGTGAAAAGATGTATAAAACAAAAATAGTTTGCATTTTATAAAGTGATATAGTTATTTTAGAAAATTTTAATGAGTTTGAGATAACATGAATGGGTTTATCGTAGTGTCTATATTTCTCAGAAGCCGGTATATTGTGATTTTATTAATATACTCACACAATCAAATTTTTAGTAAATTAATGGTTCCAAATTTCCCCAAAGTAACACTGTATAAGGAGGAAAATGTGGAGGATCTCTAAATAC
This sequence comes from Viscum album, assembly GCA_963277665.1. Classification (NCBI taxonomy): domain Eukaryota; kingdom Viridiplantae; phylum Streptophyta; class Magnoliopsida; order Santalales; family Viscaceae; genus Viscum; species Viscum album. Next base: position 1,384,850,914 of record OY728126.1, on the reverse strand, counting down.
AATACTGAATCAAATGGGAGATGCAATGAGAACTATAGTGGTTATTATTAACCAATTATCTATATTAATTATTAATAACTTGATCCATGGTGATTTTTCCAATCCATCATGTTTGAGAGAAATAAATCCATATGTAACATCAATATATAAAGATCATAATGGTATGTAAATTCAATGATATATGTGCCAAGGGTGTGGGTAGTATGGTAATTATGAAAATAATTGTATAACGAAGATGATTTGGGGATGCGATCAGCATAACCTTTCAAATAAATGTTTATCAATACTTAAGGACATTCTAATTGGAGATGAGGAACCTGAAAATGGAATATGAATGGTATGGATGATTTCTTATCTCTTGTTTGGAAAATATTAAGTCTTTGGGAATGTTTAATATTTTTTAAAAAAATATGAAACATTTATTAAGGAATATGAAGAAAAAGAATAGTTAGTTTTTCATAAAGAATGATGAATGATGAATGAGTATAATAAATATGGATTCAATAGTTATGGTAGATTTTAGAATGATGAAATATTTAAAAACATTAATTAACTTTTGAAGGTGGGATTTCATTGGGTGAATTTTTCTAATATGTGTACCCCTAATGTTTGTTTTTTGAACATTTTATTCGAGTAAGAATTATCTTTTCTGTTGTGGAAAAAATTATGGTAACATTTATATAATCATTGATTTTGAGTTAATTATTTGATATTTTATTTTGAGATGAAAAGTAAAGTATATTTGATATACATTGAAATAAAAATATTTTACGGTTATTATGGAAGATCTTATCATATTTTGGGAATGAAATAAGAATTATATATATTTAGAAAATGGAATACCTATAGTAAGGGTGATAACCCATCACCTTAGACAAGGTTGTGGGGATCGATCCCATAATCAATGTGCGACAAGAATTAATCTCTTACCACATACTTACGTGAATTCATGGGTTAATATGGATTTTACTTTTGGTTAAATGAGTTGATGAAGTACGAATATGTTGATTTTGAGAAATCATGTTTTATCAAATGGATATCCATGGAATAGGATAATAATTTGAGGATTAAGTGATAAATGTTATTTTGGAAGATGTTCACTATTTTGGGAACCCTATATGACTAAGTTAAATATAATACAATGAGGTTTTATTTGAGGTTTAAGGGTTGAATTATATTTCGGAAAAAAATTTGTATCATTAACTGTGAACTTATGGGGAATTAGGTTATTAAAGGAAACTATTATCCTATTATGGATGATATCTGATAAGGTTAGTTATTTTTTAGTACAATCCTTTGAGATTGGTTGACATTATTTGGAGAAAATGTTTAGATATATCTTAGAAGAATATGTAATCAAATTTTTCTGAATTTTTGGTTTCATTATTTGTTTGGATTATTTTTTTATTTATTTTAAGGATAGTTATTCTTTAAATGGTCTATGTTGAAATTATGGTATTATAGTTTGATTTTGGTGAATAAAATAATTTTTTCATCATCTAATGGTTTATAATTTTTAGGGAATTGTTTTATATTATCTTAATCAGAATGGTTTTGTTTAATTTTCATTACCATAGAAATAGATAGTTAATATTTTTTAGATTATGTGATAGTCAAGATGGTGATTCTATTGTTTTAGGTGTGAAAAGAATAAACATTAATGATCATAATTTATATAAAATGATGATTTTGTGGTGGAATTCAATTAGTTAATGAAACTCTACTTGACAAGTCAGTATATTTCTGTATGATCATAGCCTACTTAGTAATTGAGTTCCATAAATATATGAAAATTATCATAAAACTAAAAAGTTTTCTATTTAATATTTCTACGAAGAAATTTAACACTGTTTAACCCATTACAATTATTTAGTTTTCTGACTATTAACTTTCTGTTGATCACATTTTTTATCACTCTTAATCATAATATGATGTTGATTTTTTCTTCTACATCAATTTTTTCTTACATGGAGCCATAGAAATTGTAATATAATTTTACTTTTTTTACTTAAATTTCATTATTTTAAATTGGTGGTTTTGTTGTTTATTTTACGAATTGTGATTTCAATGAAATATTTTTGTAAATTGAAACATTAGTTACTGATCCCAATATAAAATTACAAGGACACAATTTTTGAAAGAGGAGAAGGATGTAACATCCTAGGTTGTTATAGAATAATAAATTTTCATATATATTATTATTTTTGAAATATAAAGTTGTTTTACATTAATGGGGATTCTATCTCTAATAGCGTACTCGACACACAACAATGAGTTTCTCCCAAATATTATGTCGAACACAAGACTGAGTTATTCCAAAAAATAATTCATTATTAATATAAATATTTTAAATAAAAGTTAAATCCTATACCTTGTATTGGTGAAATAAAATGAACTGACTATATTATGTTTAAAAATATATTTTAAATGTTTTTAACATCTATGAAGTAAATTTTAGCAGCTTAAAATGAGAATAAATCAATTTTTAAAAATAAAATACTTTAATATTCTTAAAAGGTAGTTTTACCACCTTTTGATGGAGATTCCTTTATATATATGTTTTTATAGTCAATTTAATGTATTATTTGACAAAATAATATCCCTCATTGTAATATAGACATTAAAATTTATCTGGTTTAAATTTTAGTTTTTTCTAATAAAATATATATTTAAATGAATAGTAAAAAATACTACATTTTAATTCAAAACTACATTTTCATATAATATATTTGTATTGATAGATTATCATTTCAGTTTTTATAATATATATTTTGATTGTGTTTTTATAATTTAATCCAAATTTTTTCATTGGCTGTAAATTGACATAGAAATTTTATTTAAACACATACCATTATTTTGAATGTTTTTTACTTCTTAAAACCCTGTTTTTTTAATCCGGCAACATGATTAGTGATAAACCTAATTACACCACATATGTTATTTGAATTTTCAAAAACATACCCACAAGGATATAATTATTATAGAAAATTTAGTTTAACAGAATCGAAATAATTTATTCAAAATAGTAACTTTAGTAGTATATTTACCATTGTTAATGATAAATAGGGAAATTAATAGTAAAGGTAATATTATAATAATATAAAACTACCCTAAAAATTATATTAATATAATTGGATGATATGTGGCTGAAAAAGGAAACCCTTGATATGAAAATTTGACTTTTAGAAGCCAATTGGGTGTGATTATGTCATTTATAACTTTTAATTAAATATAAATGAAAAATTATAATAAACATGAATATTGAAATCCAAAAAATTGAATATGGGGTTATATAAGTGATCTTATAAACTATATATAGTAAATATAAAGATAAATTTATTAACTATATTATTTCATTTTTTAATAAATTTTAGATATTAAATAATTAATTTTAATTATGATACAATGATGATACAATGATTTCTTTATTAATGAATTAATATATTAAATGGTATAATAAATATTTATATAAATATTATTTTACATAATATATTTCATAAAATAATTTTATAGGATAATATTACATGTTATAAGACTATTCAATGGGTTGGTTTGAATTTATTGATCTCTTTTGAACTTATTTAAATTCAATAACAAGAATAGTGTAAAAATTTAATTAAATGATATTCTGAAATAAATATTATTTTATAAAATGATATGAAATTCATAAAAATATAAGGATCAACAAAATTTCATTTATATTTTTATAATTCTCATAAATGATCTAATTATGGTTATTTTTTCATTTTATTGTAACTATATTAAGCATATATTGTAAAAATCCAAGAAGATTCTATATGAATAAAATTATTTAAGTAATGGTTAAATGCAAAAGATAAGGTGCGTTTGGGTACCTAAACAAGTCTAAATTTCATTGGTTCAGAGTATTTAGACCCATCCTCATCTTATACTTTAAATAATTCATATTGGAGCAATTAGAACATGAAAAGTATTTTTAAAATAAACTAATATTTTAGGATTTTCATAATGTTCCACTCACCACTCCTATAAAAGGGCATTTCTCCATCTCCTTTATTAAAATTTAAATAACTCCTTGGTTTTGCCATTTCCTACCCAAAAATATTCCAAGAATCTCTTACCTTATCCTAGAATCCTTCCTTAGGGCATAAATCATTTCATGGGATCCTTTTAGTATTAACCAAAAAAAGATACCTGATTGAGAGGTAATGTCTTCTCTCATACTTTTTTTGTTTCATTTCCATTATCCTCTCCCTATACTATTATTATTCTATGATTATGTATCAACACCAATATCCTAAATATTCTATAAATTTTTATAATAATTATTTTAACAACACTTATACAAACCTCCATTTAATGGGAAACAAACATACTGCTTCGGTGTACAATGAATTACTGCCACACGAAACGATGATTGTCCAAATTTCACGTACCACCTATCATGGTGGCCATTATAATGGAAACTGAACATATAAATGATATAAATTATATATATATATATTATCTCTATGCTTCTGTAATTTTTTTAGAACATACCGTTTTGTATTCTAAGTTGTGTAAATAAAATAATTAGGTTTGAGGAAGTGCATACTACCGCCCCTCAAAGCGATATGAATCATTCATGATATACAAAAAACGAATAAAGTGTGGATTTATTAAAAACATTAAGCATATAAAAAATTAATTTAATAATGTAATTATAAAATATATTACATGTTTTAATTCTTATTGATTTAATATGACAAAAAATGTACTGTTCAAGCGCACGTACGGCCTACAAAATCCATGAATGGTGAATTTCATTTATTTTCCCCAAATATATTGGATTATTCAAAATACATATATTATATTATATATATATATATATATATATGAAATTTTAATCATTAATTTTATTCTTTATAAGATGGATTTATGACCACAAGGTCAATTTGTATCATAACGAGTTCATTTCTTAATTTAGTATCGAATACTGACAAACCATATGACCTAAATAGAAATAAATATTTAACTTTTATGAAATGGTAATAAGTGATATAAAAATTACTAATAAACTTGGAAAATGTTCTGAATAATGTAAAAAATAGCCTATGTTAATTATTTTGGAAAATAATGAACGAACAAGACATGTCAGACTCAATGTAAGAGAAATCATAACTCAATCTCCATTAATTCAGTTAAATATCCATTTAATTGGTTTTGATTTTCCAAGAATATGTGTGAATGACCTATGATTATTTAACCATGAATAAAAACATTTATTTTGGTGTATTTATATTTTTTACACTTATTTATGTTTAAGAACCCGTGTTTTTTTGGACAGTTGTTTTGAGCATAAATTTGTATTTTTGCTGTTGGATGCTCAAGAGGGATAAAATGGTCATTTTAACCTACCAGATTATCTCAGATTTTATTTTCTGACAACTCCATTGGTCCTGAAATAGGGTGTTTACCCTAGGATAAGAGATTGGCGGAAATCCGAGCTATTCAAATTTTTGCGGAATATTTAATATTTAATATTATTAAATTAAAAATTAATTTATTCATGCAAGTTAATTTGACAATATATTTTAAACAAAATGTCATATTGTGATTCCATTTGAGCTGTAGAGTCCAGAATGGGGAGTTTATCCTAGAGGAGGCATAAACTCTTGTCTGGTGCTGGGGCCTGCCCGAGCCCCTTTTTTCTTCTTTTCCCCTTCTTTTCTTTTCTTTTTTTCTCTCTATTCCTTCTTCCTCATCATTGAGAATGCACCTTGTGTGGATTCTCCTTGTTCATGTCCCATGGGTGAATTTGGAGATCAAGAAAACCGGAGAGAATGAAGGCATGAATGTTACCGATTCGAATCCCTTGACGTGCTGAGTCACCGTGCGGTATCCGTGGATGGTGAAATCAAATGAGGCTTCGGCGGTTTCCGCCCAACGGTAGGTCCATTTGTGTTTTTGGTATATATCCACTTTAAAAAATTTGTTTTATGTTTTTAAGCCTTATATTTCATTCTTTTATTCCCATGGGGCTCGATCTGTGGTTTCAGGGGAGAATATGGATGAATCGGGCGTTATTAGGGATTTCCAATCAGAAAACCCAGTATACATGGCATGTGTTCTAGGGGAACATGTTGTATGTTCTTCCCATTTGGGGAGGAATGAGTTTTCTCAAGTACACTCCTTGTACTTTGTGTACACGCCGTGTAGTGGGTGGCCGTGTGGAATAGAACACGAAATAATGGTTTTTTTGAAGTACATGTTGTGTACAGTAAAGTGCACGTCGTGTAGTGGTACATGGGCATGTGTTTAGGAGAAAAAGGACAGAGTTTAACTTTTTGTGAACATTACATGTCATGTATAGTAATGTAAATGCCGTGTACTATTACACAGGCTGGACCTATGTGCTCTGGCCATGTACTCTGACCATGTAGTGCTCCAGCTTAGTAATTTTGGGATATCTTATGCTCGGGAAGTCAAAATTGGGCGTGTGAGTAGTCGATTCTGAGTGTTTTTCTACGTTGATCGTGATGGAAGAATCCTTTTGATATTTATAGGTCATATAAATGGGTTTTTGGTGGTTTTTATCTAAATTTAGGGGTTCTCCCTCCAGTTATCGAGCCCAGTCGTCACCTGAGGGTGAGACATGGCGAGGTTTCTAGGTTGGGTGTTCAGACCAACTTAGTCGAGACCTTTAATATGAGATGATCCGGGAGGTTTTCTCGTACCCTTTTCTTTAGTGGAAGTTTCCCTTGTGGGACGTGCCCTTCTAGCCTATGAGGCCGTGAGACCGGATGCTTCTAAGGGTCTTCTGAGGGATGCCTTGCTTGTGTGCTGAATTGGGGAGTCCTTGTAGGGACTCTCTCTTGTTTTCATTGAGAGGACCCCTGTTATGGGTTGCCTCTTTTGTTTTTCATTCAAGGATCCCAAGTAGTATTCCTCTTTTCTAAGGATCCCGTGTAAGATTCCTTCTCTCTAGTTATCTGGAGGATCCCAGTAGGATGACTCCTTGGTGTTTGACTTGTGGGACCCCACGGGTGCCCGTTGTTTGAACAACCATGAGTTGTTACTTCAGGTTTCGGTAGAGATGGTGATCAGGTGTCACCTAGATCCCATGAAAAACTGGTTCTCCCTTTGGGCTTTGGATGTTTTGCTGGGTTGGGTGTTGGGGCCACCCGCACTTGTTTGTTTATATCTGACTTGGTTTGTTGATGTTGTAGTGGTTACCAGAGGTGATTCCTTGTTGGTTGCTATTGATCCTGACATGAGGCATATTTCTTGTTTTTGGGGATTCCTACCTTTCCATGTGTGCCTAATTAGTAGGTGGTCTGGTGTTTAAATTCGAACTGTTGTGCGTTTGTGTGTACCTTTGTGCTACACACCCATGCTGTGGTGTCGTGTGGATGACGCCTTGGATTTTTTGAATACATGGAATTGAATCAGTGGTTAAATGTAATAATAAATTGTTGTTTGGGATCACTACTTTGATCCAGGACCACCCCAGGGTGCATTCCTCTGTTTAGCTGTTTGGCAGGATACCCAAGGTTATGCCATGCTTATATTGAGCATTACTTTTTTCTTGAAAGGAATTGTATATGAAATTGCATGTTATGGTTTGGGCTAGGCCCAGTTACTTGTGCCTAAGGGAAGTGTTTTACTTTAGCATGAGGGCGTTTTTTTCTTATGCCTAAGGGAAATGATTTTTAATCCTGAGGGAAGTGTTGTTTAGCCTGAGGGAAACGTTTCTCATGCCTGAGGGATGTAGCATCCATGCCTGAGAGAAATATTCGGTATGCCTGAGGGCGATATTCCATCAGCCTGAGGGAACTATTCGTTATTCCTGAGGACGTGATTCTGATTAGCCTGAGGGCATGATTCTGATTAGCCAAAGGACATGGATCTGATTAGCCTGAGGGCATGGTTATATTAGCCTAAGGGAAAGTGTTCTGTTTGCCTGAGGTCAAGGATTCACATGTCTGAGGATAGTGGTTACTTTTTATATTCATTGTAGTGATTTATTCTGTTTAACCTGCCAAGATACATCATAGTCTTGGCATTATTATTATCATTGACTTGGTAATAGCCTATTGTGGTTTTTGTTGTGGCTTTGGTATATGAGATTGTAGGTCGAGGGTGAGTCTCGGAGAAACTCAGAATTGAACAATATTGAACTGATTACTTGTTTTTTGTAAACTTGTCCATAGATATATTTATGGCGTTGGCTGAAGTATGTATATGTCGATGGGATTATTGACCCAGAGAGTGACTTAATGATACACAGCTTGAGTGGCATGATTTCTAGCTCAATTCCCTTGCACAGGATGTCCAGGAGATCGGGCTTAAGGTCCCAAGGATCGATCGTTGATGTGGTTTCTTGTTATTTGAATCACTTAATCTTGAATATTCATATTTATGAATATGTATATAGGTATGGGACTATACATGTGTATGTATATTGATATGGAAATCCATGGTGGCACTTTCCCAGTTGACATGGATTACATACCCAGAGTTCAACTATGGTTTCACTTTTGGTTTACTTCCTTTATTGTGTTCCAGCTATGTTGAGCATGTTGTTGTTGCATTCACTTTTAGAAACACAGTTATAGGTTTCTTGTCGGGGTTCCCTACTGAGATTATTCCTCACCCCTGCACGTACACCTTAGTGTACGTGTAGACCTTATGACTAATTTTCTGGTTGAGAACGAGTTGCATGGTAGATCGGGCTCAGGCCCAATGTTGAATGATCGAGCGAAGCTGCTCGAGTGGTTCTACTGATCGGGCTGCAGCAGTTCGACACTGTCTAGAGATCGGGTACTTAGTTTTCCTTGGAGTTAGTAGCAGAGACCTATACATTTACTTTCAGTTTCTTTTATACTTCTATCTGTATGGTTGGCCCGATGGGTGATTAGTGGTGTATTGTATTGTATAACTATTCGGTATTTTACAACATTTTACTATTATAGCTAGTTCTATTTCAGTGGTTTACTAATTCTGCACTATGTGTACTTTCTGATGTGTATGATACTTAGTTATTTATACTTTTTTCTTATTCTGGTATGAGGGCATAGTCTTCCCACTATCACAACCTAGGCCCTCACTGCTCGTCGGAAGCCTCTGGCGTACGGGGAGGCACGCTTGAGGCCTTGTGGCGAACCAGCTCGGAGCACCGGTTTAGTGGCTTCCAAGTCAGGATGATACAAAGTGGTATCAAAGTAGTTTTTTCCTAGTCATTAAAATTTGGGATATGGTAGAAATTAGTATTAGGAATGTGTTAGAACCTGTGATGGATATCGGGCTACTGTGTCAAGAACACTTGTTCCGATAAGAAGTCCTCGTTGCCGGGGTTTGGGATTGCTGTTCTAATTTTGTGATGTTACAGTTGTATATGATTTTCTCCTTGAGTTATGCACATGGTGTGAGGTATTTTGATTTACTATGGATCTCTAGATCTTGCCCATTGGTAATATGTCATTGATGGATTTTGACTCTTGGCCAGCAAAGGCAAGCGGCATCTCATGCATCATACTAGGCACATAGGATTCACAGCATATAGGCCTGCTAGTGTGTGTTTTTACTGAAGACTGAGACCTTTGGGTCATCTTACACATAATTTTTACTCAGAAGGCAGGTTGTGTGGATCTACGTTGAGGCGTTTAGTTGAATCCGATGACTCAGTTCATGTGCACAGGTGTTGCAGTGACCCTAGTTGGTCTATGTGGCACGTGATGCCATTATGTTCAACTATTATTAGGTGTTATTTCTCGGGTATGTGGTTATCTAGTCAGATCATTGAGAAGGATGTCGATAGATACCGAGTCTTTTCTTGTGAACTGGACCTCCTTGTGGTATTCCTATATACAGATACCCGTTAAGAATCAGTTCAGTTTCTCTTCTACATGGGTTTTGAACTCTAGGGAGTAGTTCCTTCTGAGGATGCTCGGGGAGGATCAGGCCCTTGTAGGTTGTGTTTTGGTTTTGTTTTCCTTTGTTCATTGTTATCTTTACCGTCTTATGAGAATTTTGGATCTTTTAGGCTAGGTGGTTAGAACTTGTGACCCAGTTGAGATGATTTTTCTTTAGGGCTAGGTGGAAGACAAAGAGACCCTTGGTTTTGACTCGAACCTTTGTTGGTTGATTTCTGTTCTGTTACAGGGAAACCTGTGTGAGGATGGTGGACCCATGTTTGAATCCTGGTCAGGTTTTGGAAAGATGTTAGCATGGATCTAAGGGATCTTGACACACATTTAGTGAAATCTTAGTGGACTCCTGTTAGTGATGATCATGCACTACCTTTATTCAACTTGAGTATGCTAAGAGTGCTTCGACCCTACACATAAATCCATTTTTTTTTCATGATGTTCATCCCTGTTGAGGATGGATCCTTTTCAGGTTGAAATCCTAAAGGAGTGAAAGGAAATCCATATGGGGGTAGTGCACCATTGGCCTTTGGGGGTGGTTTTCCTTGTTTAGGTTAAACTACGAAGTTTTCCACTATCCTTTGGGGCTCAAAGTTTCTTTTAAGTGGACGATAAGGGAATTCCTATGGTGGGGAGAGTAACATCCCAAGTAATTATGGAATTATGGATTTTCATATATTTGTCTATTTATTAATTAGATGGTGTTTTAGAGGGTTAAAATGAGAATATATCCAATCTTATGCATAGAATTCTCTAATATTTTTAAAAGATTATTTTACATCCTTTTGATGGCGAACCATTTTTATATCTATCTTTTGAAAATTTTATAAGTTCTATTTGTGAAAATAAACTTATTATTTATTATTGGGACATTGAAATTATTTTGGATAAATTTTTGGTATTTTTTTAACAATGTTCATTTTTTAATGAATATTGGAAATTACTACATTTTACTTCAAAACTGCTTTTTCATCTAATTTAATTATATGGATAGATTATCTTTTTAATTGGTTTTAATTTTTAATTAGAATATATTGTTACCATTTAATCCAATTATTGTCATTTTAATTAATTTCACTTTGTAATGGGGCACAAACAAGTGTCAAACTTTTTATAGATATTGTTTCAAAAAAACATGCTATTAGTTTTAACAACAGAAATTATTTCTAAATTATTTACTACAATTTCTGTGTTTTGAATTTGGTAAAATGGTTTCCAAATTTGGAAGCATAAGGTCCAAATTATGTAATTAATAATCTTTGGTTTTTGGACATTATGAATAGTAACGACGATAATTATCTTTAATTATCGTGATTAATTAGTTATCAGGTAGTTAAGGGTAGTAAAATAATATCATAATAATATAAAATGACCCAACATGTGTCTTAATGGTACTAGTTGTGTCATGGCCGACCATGGGATGCCTTGTGCCAACATTGGGACCCCATGGAATCACTTTTTGGTGATAGTGACATTTTATTATATTATTTTTTTAAAAGGAAAGTATAACCAATGCATGTATCAACCAAGTAAAAAAATTAGTTTGGTCTATGTAAATGATCTCTTAGACCATAAATATTTATTGGAAAGCTAAAAAGATTTCCTACATCATGGAATTTTATTATAATTTTTAGACATTAAATATAGAAATTTTTTTATGACACCATGATGATGTAGTGATTACCTAATTAATGAATGATTTAAATAAAATGAAAAGATAATGTAAACTATAAGAATTAAACTTGTCAAAAAACTATTGGATGGGTGGATTTTGAACCCTTATCACCTTATCCTAGAAATATATTATTATGGGATCTTTAAAATCTGAAACTCATTTTATAATAAAGTAACATTTCAGGACATTCCTAGAGTGCCCCTCCTCCCTCATATAAAAGGCCCCCCACCTCTGCCACCTTACCCACACCTCTCAAGCCATTGGCTCAGCCAAACTCTACTCATTTTATCTCTCCATATCCCTCTATTCATCATAGAAGCCTTACCTTAGGTAGAAAGCACTTCAAGAAACCATTTTGGTTCAAACCAAAGGGAGTTACCCGATTTAAAGGAGATTAAAGAACGATCGAGTCAAGTCGGACAGGAGGTAAGGGACTTCATCTCAATCTTCTTTCATTGAGTAATATTTTGTTTTATACACTACAGTCCTTTATACAGTGTATAATACCCTTTGACTTTTACTTTTATTCAAAAGGAATATTTTTGTAAAAACTGTTTTACTAAATGCCAAAAGGAATGTTTTTGGCTTACGTATGCGGCGACAATGACTTCTCTGCCACCGTGACCATTATTTGAGTTTCGAATTCCTCTAAAAGACATAGCTTTTTTTAATTGAAAAATAAATACCATGTTTTAATTTTGTTTTATTTTGTTATTGAAATTTTTTTTGATAATGTTTTTTATATCAATGTGTTGTATTGATATCATGTAATTGGAATGTGGAAATGTTATGTTTTCTTTATGCATGTTTTATGCGATAATATTATGTTATTGTTCTTGGGAATTGTTTATAAAGACGCTTGGTTCCATGATAAACTAAGGGTGGGTGAGCCTGATATAGCTCTACATGCATTGGGTAATTCGAAGGAGTTAAACGCTATGGTTTCTCCGAAGAGATTTAGGGAATATACTCTGATTGGTATTCCAAACGTAACCATGAGGGTTACTCCCTACGTAAGAAAGTTATAAATGCCTCAAGTTACCTTTATGTATTATGATTTATAGGAGTTATTCGTAAATATTATGATTTCATGAGGTATGTTAAAGTGATTATGTTTTATGAGTGAAGAATGATTTCATTGATTCTTATGAAAACATGGACTAAGGTTTTCTTTCCGTATTTTTATATCCTTTACTGAGATTTTTATGCTCATCCCAAGTTTTTGAAATGTTTTTCATAGGTACAGGGAAAAGTACATGATGTGATTATAGTTTCAAGGATGTGTCGGGAAAGAATCCATGTTTTATTTTAAATATGTTTCCTTTGATGGGAAAAAAGAATATTTTCTTTTATATAACCACCTTATTTAAATATGGAATGTAATGCATGATTTATGATCTATTTCTATAAAATTCTAAACCTGAAAAGATCCTTATTGATTATTCTTGTAATAACTCAATATTAAGTAATTTTTAAGGGTGGGGCCTTATAGTTGGTATCAATGTTCGGTTTAGATAACTTTTAGATTTATAATTCTATTAAATGATTATCCAAAAATAATTTTTTTTATGGTCAAATAGAAATGATATAGCATTTGAATATTAACATTTTGCTTTATCTAAGTCATGTTTTTTCAGAATGGTTTTCCGCAGAGGAAACAATGAAGTAGTGCTTGGAAGGCATACCGAAGAAAATGACCTTCTGAATCAGCATCCTGGGATGGTTGGAATTGGAACTGAACAGTTTGTTGCAGTAATGGTGCAGCTGAATCAAGCAATAAATGGTGGTGGTATCCATGAACGAGATCAGCCAGATCAACCGCAGAGAAACATATATGTGGTGGAACATTTCATGAGGCAACATCCCCTATCATTCAGAGGATCATCTAACCTTGTGCTAGCTGAACGGTGGATTAAAGCACTGGAGAATATTTTCGATGTCAGGGGGTGTTCATATAATCAAAAGTTAGTCTTTCTGTTTACCGTTTCTATGGTGAAGTAGATCAATGGTGTTTCGATGGTTAAAAATATCAGGGACACTAATGATATTTGTTTCTCTTGACTGGGATGAATTCAATGGAATGTTTTTTGAGAAATATTTTCCTAAGGTTGTTCGACTTAGGATAGAAAAACAATTCTTGTAATTGGGGAAAGAGGATGACTCAGTGGCAGCTTATGAAGAAAAGTTCACTCCATTGGCAAGGTATGCTCCAAATTTTATCTGACACCTTGATATTAAAATCAATCGTTCTTACTAAGGATTAAAGCCAAAATATCAAAGGGAATTAGCTTTTCGTGAGTTCAAAAGTTATGAAAATCTTTTTCAATGTGATGAGAATGTGGAAATGGAGTTTTCTAATGATCAAGTGTTCTATAAGAACCATCTTAAGAAGATACTGAGGTGGTAGGAGAAAGGGAAGAATCCTTCAAAGATGTTTGATGGTAAGAAAAAAAAGTTTTCTATTTGTGATAAATGTGTTAAATGGCAAGCTGGGGAATGTCTTCTAAATTCTGGAATGTGCTACAGATGTGGTAAGATGGGACATAAGGCTTGTGATTAAACTGAAAAGGATCATGGTGATGGTAAGACCAAATTTGATTTAATGTTTGTGAAATCTTTCATGTGAAATGAGATGGGTCATTATGAAATCGATTATTCGACAAAGAGCTCAAATGATGGGTAGCAGTCAGACAACATGTAGAAATGTGTGGTAAAATCCTTTTCAACTACTTCAGCAGATGTTGGGCCATAAAATGAAGTGGTATTAGGTACATTGTTTGTTTTCTCATATTATGCCAATGTGTTGTTTGATTCAAGGTATACATATTCATTCTTCAATGAAAAATTTTCTAGTAAATTTGGAATTCCATCTCAAGAAATGACTCTTTAACATGTGGTAAAAACAACTGGGGGAAATGTTGTGGAAATAAGAATTTATAAGAATCTTCATATCCTTATCTGTGGAAAGAACCTACATGCAAACCTTATAGTTTTACCTCTAGTAGAGTTTTATTTTTTCCTAGGTACGGTTTGGCGCACTGTTTATAATGCTAAGATTGATTGTAGAGCTAAAGAAGTTTCATTTCTGAAAGAATTTCAGTTTTTTAGAAGAATGAACCCTTATTGTTGATAACATATCAAGAGGCTGAGAAAATTGTAAATGATGAAAATGAATGTTACCTTGCACATATTTTTGAAAACAAATGAACCGTTCAGATTAATGATGTTTCTGTTGTAAATGAGTATCCAGATGTCTTTCCCGATGAGTTTCCTGGAATAATACCATATCGGGAAGTTGAGTTTACTATTGACTTAGTTCCTGATGATAAGCCAATTTCAAAACCCCCTTATCTAATGGCTCAAATTGAACTTTTATAGTTGAAGGATCAATTGTAAGATTTATTAGAGAAAGGTTTCATTCGACCTAGCACATCACCATGGGTGCTCTTGTATTTTATGTTAAAAAGAAAGATGGTTTTATGTGACTTTGCATTGATTATAGATCCTTGAATAACTTCATTGTTAAGAACAAATATCATTTTCCTCATATCGATAATTTGTTTGATCAGCTCCTCAGAGCATATTATTTTTCAAAGATTGACCCGGGATCGGGGTACCAGCAGTTGAAGGTATAGGAAGAAGATATTGTAAAGATTGTGTTTTGTACAAGATATGGCCATTTTGAATTTGAAGTAATGCATTTTGGGTTGACCAATGTGCCTGTTGTATTCATGGACCTTATGAATAAGAATTTTCCATTAGTTCTTGGATAAGTTTTTGGTTGTTTTCATTGATGATATTTTGGAATTTTTTAAAAGTAAAGAGGAGCATGAATGTCATTTAAGGGGTATTTTTCAAACCATAAAAGAAAATAAATTGTATGGGAAATTCAGCATGTGTGAGTTTTGGTTGCAACAAATTTTATCCCTGGACACATTGTTTCTAAATATGGAATAACTATTGATCCTGAAAAAACAATGGTTGTTGAAGAATGGCCAAGACCCACAAATGTAACTAAGATCCGTAGTTTTCTTGGTTTGGAAGGCTATTACAGAAGGTTTGTTAGAAATTATTCATTGTTATCTAGTCCAATGACCAAGATAACATGGAAGGGTGTTAAGTTTATCTCGACAAAACAATGTGATGATTGTTTTCAGGAATTGAAAAGAATATTGGTGAATGATTCAGTTTTTTCACTACCTTCTAGGAATGGTGACTTTGTTATCTATAGTGATGCTTCATTAAAATAATTTGTTTGCATCCTAATGAAAAATGACCAGGTAATTGATTATGCTTCACATCATTTGAAAACTCATTAGATAAATTACCCTACACATGATTTGGAATTAGCCTCTGTTGTTTTCGCTTTAAAATTTTGGAGGCATCATTTGTTTGGTGTAAAGTGTAAAATATATACTGATCACAAAAGTTGAAAGTATATATTAACTCAAAAATAATTGAACATGAGATAGAGGAGATCTATAATTAATCAAGGATTATGATTTTACAATTCATTACCATCCAATAAAAGAAAATAATGTGGTTGAATCTTTTAGTCGAAAAAGTAATGCTTCATTAACCATCTTACGTTTGGAACGTGATCCTTTGGTTAAGGATTTGATAAACATTGGCCTAGAAGTTGTTGGTGCAGGAAGTTGTACTGTCTTATTTTAGGTATCAGTGAGATCATCTCTATCAGACAAAATTAAGCAAGCTCAGAAGTAAGACAGTGAGTTGCAGAAAAAGGTATAGCTGGTTCAGAAGGGTATGTTACCTAAATTCAACATTGATAATGATTGTGTTTTTAGATTTGGGAAGGGATTGTTTGTGCCTTGTGATTCACAGTTGAAGAGAGAGTTGTTATGTGAAGCACATATTTCTCAGTTTTCTGTTCATCCTGGCAGTACTATGATGTATAGAGATATTTTGGAGTATTTCTGGTTGGATGGAGAGAAAAGAGATATTGCAGATTTTATTATGAAGTGTATAACTTGTCAACAGGTTAAAGTAGAGTGACAGTTGCCAAAAGGGATGCTTCAGCCTTTACCAATTCCAGAGTGCAAATGGGAGAATATATCCATAGACTTCATTGTGAGATTGCCGTAGACACCTCGAGGTAATAATACAATTTGGGTTATTGTTGATCGTTGGACTAAATCTTCTCATTTCCTTGCCATACCAGATACTTTCTCCCTATGTCAACTTTCTTGTTTTTATCTTAAAGAGATAGTCCGGTTACATGGAGTTTCCCTCTACATTGTATCTGATCGTGATCCTAGGTTTACTTCTAACTTTTGGAAAGGACTTCAGAAGTCGTTGGGTACTGAATTAAATTTTAGTACAGCTTTTCATCCTCATTAAGATGGGCAGTCAGAATGAACAATTCAGACTTTGGAGGATATTCTACGTGCTTGTTTGATATATTATCAAGAAAGTTGGGACCACGATATTTCTTTGGTTGAGTTTTCTTATAATAACAGTTTTCATTCATGTATACAGATGGCACCATTTAAGGAATTATATGGGAAGCGGTGTCGAACTCCATCTTTTTGGGATGAAGTAGGTGAAAGGAAGTTGTTGGGACTAGAATTGGTAAAAGAGTTGGCATAAAAAGTTCAGCTGATACAGAAACACATGAGAATAGCTCAGAGTGGGAAAAAACCTATGCGGACAACAGTAGGAAGGATCTCTCTTTTAAGGTAGGTGATCATGTCTTCCTAAATGTTTCACCATGGAAAATTGTGATGCGATTTGGTAAGAAAGGAATGATGAGTCCAAGGTTCATTGAACCATATGAAATTCTGGAGAGAGTTGGATCAGTTGCATACCGAGTGGCTTTACCTCCGAGTTTATCTCAGGTACACAATGTTTTTCATGTTTTAATGTTAAGGAAGTACATGCCAGATCCATCCCATGTTTTGAGTCTAGAGGTAGATAAGCTGGAAGAGAATCTATCTTATTAAGAACAACCAGTTCAGATTCTTGACAACATTGAGCAAGTATTTTGGAATAAGATGATTCGTCGAGTATTGTTTTTTTTGGAAAATCCACAGGATTGAAGAGGCAACATGGGAATCTGAAAATGCAATGAAGGATAAATACACCCACTTATTCGATAAGTAAATAAATTACGGGGACACAATTTTATAAAGCGGGGAAGGATGTATTATACCAAGTAAGTATAGAATTATGGATATTTTTATCTATATATATTTATGAATTAGATAGTGTTTTAGAGGCTAAAATGAGAATAAATCCAATCTTAAGCATAGAATTCTCTAATATTTCTAAACGATTGTTTTATCGCCTTTTGAGAGAGAATCATTATTAAATCTTTAAGTTGACAATTTTATAAGTTCTATTTGTCAAAATAAACTTATTCATTAGGATTGGGATATTTAAATTTATGTTTGATAAATTTTTTGTATTTTTCTGACAATGTTCATTTTTTAATGAATAGTGAAAAATACGTCATTTTACATCAAAATTGCTTTTTCATCTAATTTATTTATATGGATAGATTATCTTTTTATTTGGTTTTACTGTTTAATTAGAATATATTTTTACCATTTAATCCAATTTTGGTCATTTTAATTAATTCCACTTTGGAATGGGGCACACACAACTGTCAAACGTTTGATAGATATTGTTTCTACAAAACCCGCTATTAGTTTTGACAACAGGAATTATTTTTCAATTAATTACTAAAATTTCTGTGTTGGGAATTTGGTAATGTAGATTCCATATTTGGAATCATAAGGTTAAAATTATTTAATTAAGACTCTTTTTTTTTAAACATTAGGAATATTAACAATGGTAATTATCTTTAATTACCGTGATTAATTAGTAATCGGGTAGTTAAGGGTAATAAAATAATATCATACTAATATAAAATGACCCCAATAAGTTTCCTAATGCTACTAGTTTTGTAATTACCGACCATGGGATGCCTTCTACCAACTTTGGGACCCCATGGAATCAATTTTGGGTGATAGTGACATTTTATTATTTTATTTTTTACAAGGAATGTATAACCAAAGTATGTATCAACCAAGTAAAACAGTTTTAGTTTTTTTTGTGTATATGATCACTTAGAAAATAAATCTTCATTGGATAGAAAAAAATATTTTGTACATCATGGTATATTTTTATAATTTTTAGAAATTAAATATATAAATTTATTTATGACACCGTGATGATGTAGTGCTTACCTCATTAATAAATTATTTAAATAAAATGAAAATATAATGTAAACTCTAAGACTTACACTTGTAAAAACCAATTGGATGGGTGTATTTCGAACCCTTATCACCTTATCCTTGAAATATATCATTGTGGGACCTTTATATTCCAAAAGTCATTTTATAATAAAGTAACATTTCATGACTTTCCAAGAGTGCCCCTCCTCCCTCTTATAAAAGGACCCCACCTCTACCACCTTACCCACCCCTCTCAAGACATTGGATCAGCTAACCTCTAGTCATTTTATCTCTCTACATCCCTCTCTTCATCTTAGATGGCTTACCTTAGGCAGAATTCTCTTCATGAAACCCTTTTGGTCAAACCAAGGGGAGTTACCTGATTTAAAGGAGATTAAAGAACGATCGAGCCAAGTCAGACACGAGGTGAGAGACGTCGTCTCAATCTCCTTTCATTGAGGAATATTTTTTTTTATACACTACCTTCTTTTATATAGTGTATAAATCCCTTTGACTTTTACTTTTATTCAAAAGGAATCTTTTTGTACGAAGTGTTTTACTAAACGACAAAAGGAATGTTTTTGTCTTACGTACGCGGCGACAACGACTTCTCCGCCACCGTGACCATTATTTCAGTTTTGGCTTCCTCTAGAAGCCATAATTTTTTAAAAATGAAAAATATATTCCATGTTTTAATTTTCTTCTATTTTGGTATTGAAAATGGTTTTAATAATTTAATTATTATATCAATGTGTTGCATTGATATCTTTTTATTGAAATGTGGAAATGTTATGTTTCATTTATGCATGTTTTATGTGATACGATTATGTTATGGTTCTTGGGAATTGCTTATGAAGACGAGTGGTTCAGTGATAAACTAAGGGTGGGTGAGCCCGATATAGCTCTCTAAATCATTGGGTAACGTGAAGGAGTTAAACGCTAATGTTTCTTTGACGAGATTTAGGGAATATACTGTGATGGGTATTCCAAACGTAACCATGAGGGTTACTCCCTACGTAAGAATGTTATAAATGCCTCAAGTTAACTTTATGTCTTATTATTTCTATGATTTATTAATAAATATTATGATTTCATGATGTATGTTAAAGTGATTATTTTTTATGAGTGAAGTATGATTTCATTGATTCATATGTATACATTGACTAAAGTTTTCTTTCCGTTCTTTTATATCCTTTACTGAGCATTTTTTGATCAACCCAAGTTATTGAAATTTCTTTCACAGGTCAAGGGAAAAGTACACTATGTGATGATAGTGTCGAGGAAGTGTCGATAAATAATCCATGTTTTATTTTAATTATGTTTCCTTTGATAGGAAAAAAGAATATTGTCTTTTATGTAACCACATTGTTTGAATGTGGAATGTAATGCATGATTTATGATCTAATTCTCTAAAAATCTAAACCTAAAAAGATCCACAACGTGTATTCTTGTAATAACTCCTTATTAAGTAATATTTAAGTCTGGGGCCTTATATGGAGTACCATATCGGGCATAGTTGAATATCTTCTATGTAAAAGGTGGTGGTGCACGCTATAAGGCTGGTCGTCAGACAATCTAGATAGATTCTTTGTACTGATGCTCGGGTTATGAGTATGGTTGCTAGTTCTTTCATTGGGCTTCTCGGGGATGAGAAGGTTTGTGGTGGGGATTTTGTAAGAACCCGTGGTTTTTTGGACAGTTGTTTTGAGCATAAATTTGAATTTTTGCTGTTGGTTGCTCATGAGGGGTAAAATTGTCATTTTCCCCTACAAGATGATCTCAGATTTTTTTTCCTGAAAACTCCATTGGTCTTGGAATATAGTGTTTACCCTAGGATTAGAGTTTGGAGGAAATATGAGCTGTTCAAATTTTGGCGGAATATTTTATATATAATATTATTAAATTAAATATTAATTTATTCATGCAAGTTAATTTGACAATATCTTTTAAACGGAATTTTGGATTGTGATTCCATCTACGCCGTTGAGTCCAGAATGGGGATTTTATCCTAATGGAGGAATAAACTCATGTCGGGCGTCGGGGCCGGCCCAGACCCCTTTTTTATTCTTTTCCCCTTCTTTTCTTTTCTTTTTTTCACTCTATTAATTCCTCCTCCCCCTTGCGTACGCACCTTGTGTGGCTTCTCCATGGCCTTGTCCCAAGGGAGAATTTGGAGATCGAGAAAACGAGAGTGAAGGAAGGAAATAATGGTACCGATTCAAAGCCCTTGACGCGCTGAGTCGTCGTGCAGCATTCGTGGACAGTGAAATCAACCGAGGATTCGGCGGTTTCCGCCCAAAGGTAGGGCCATTTGTGTTTTCTCTATATATCCCCTTTAAAAAAGTTTTTAAAGTTTTTAAAGACTTATATTTCTTGCTTTTATGCCCATGGGCCTCGATCTGTGGTTTCAGGGGTGAAAACGGGCGAATCGAGCGTTTTTAAGGATTTCCCATCGGAAAACCCAGTATACACGATGTGTGTTCCAGGGGAACACGCAGTTTGTTCATCCCATTCGGGGAAGACAAAGTTTTCTCAAGTAAACTCCGTGTACTTTGAGTACACTCCATGTAGTGGGTGACCGTGTGGCTGGCCGTGTGGAATAGAACACAGAATAGTAATTTTTTTGAAGTACACGTCGTGTACAGTAAAGTATAGGTTGTGTAGTGGTACATGGGAATGTGTTCGGGTGAAAATGGACACGGTGTAACTTTTTGTGAATAGTGCACGTCGTGTATAGTAAATTGCATGCCATTTACTATTACACAGTCATGCCCTATGTGCTCTGGCCATGTACTTTGGCCATGTACTGCTCTAGCTTAGTAATTTTGGGATATCTTATGCTCTAGAAGTCAAAATTGGGCATGTGAGTAGTCGATTATGAGCGTTTTTCTACATAGATCACAATGGTGGAATCCTTCTGAAATTTATAGGTCATATAAATGGGGTTTTGGTGGTTTTTTTCTAAATAGAGGGCAGTTATCGAGCCCAGTCGTCACCTGAGGGTGAGACTTGGCGGGGTTTCTTGGTTGGGTGTTTGGAACAACTTAGTAGAGACCTTTAATATGAGATGAGGCGTGATAAATCTACCATAAAATTTTCTTTAGAGTAATTTTCCCTTGTGATATGTTCCCTTCTAGCCTAAGAGGACATGAGACCAGATGCTTCTAAGGGTCCCCTAAGGGATGCCTTGCTTCTGTGCAGAACTAGGAAGTCCTTGTACGAACTCTCTCTTGTTTTCTTTGAGAGGACCCCTGTTATGGTTGCCTCTTTTGTTTTTCATTCGAGGATCCCATGTAGGTTCCTCTTTTCTAAGGATCCCATGTAGGATTCCTTCTCTCTAGTTATTTGGAGGATCCCGAGTAGGATGATAGCACGGTGTTTGACTTGTGGGACCTAGAGGGTGCCCGTTGTTTGACCAACCCTGAGTTGTTACGTAGGTTTTGGGTAGAGATGGTGATCGGGTGTCACCTAGAACCCGTGCCAAACTGGTGCTCCCATTGGGCTTTGGATGTTTTTTGGGGTTGGGAATTGGGGTCACCTTCACTTGTTTGTTTATATCTTACATGGTTTGCTGATGTTGTAGTGGTTACCACAGGGGCTTCCTGGTTGGTGGCTGTTGAGCCTGACGCGAGGCATCTTTCTTGTTTGTTGGGATGCCTACTTTGCATTGTGTTCTTGAGTAGTAGCTGGTCTTGTGTTTAAATTCAAACTGTTGTGCATCTGTGTGTACCTTTTTGCTACTCTCCCATGTTGGGGTATCGTGTGGCTGAGGCCTTGGCTGTTTTGAATACCTATAATTGTATCGGTGATTAAATGTAATAAGAAACTGTTGTTTGGGATCAATGATTGGATCCAGGACCACCCCAGGGTGTGTTCCTCTATTTAGTTGTTTGGCCGGATACCTGAGGGTCTTCCATGTTTATATTGAGCATTACTTTTTCCTTGAAAGGAATTGTATATAAAATTGCTTGTTATTCTTTGGGCTAGGCACGGTTACTTGCGCCTGAGGGTAGTGTTTTACTTTATCCTGAGGTTGTTGTTTTGTTATGCCTGGGGGCAGTGATTGTTTAGCCTGAGGGTAGTGCTGTTTAGCATGAGGGAAACGTTTCTCATGCATGAGGGCAGTATCTTCCATGCTTGAGGGAAATATTAATTATTCCTAAAGGCGATATTCCATATGCCTGAGGGAACTATTCATTATGCCTGAGGGCATGATTCTGATTAGCCCGAGGGTGTGATTTTGATTATCCGTAGGGCGTGGTTCTGATTATCCTGAGGGTGTGATTATATTAGCAAGAGGGAAAGTGTTCTGTTTTCCTGAGGGCATGATTCACACTTCTAAGGATAGTGGTTACTTTTTAAAATTCACTATTGTGATTTTTTCTGTTGAACCTGCCAAGCTATATCACAGGCTTGGAATTGTTATTATCTTTGACTTGTTGATAACCTGTTTTGGTTTCTGTTATGGCTTTGGTATAGGAGATAGTCGGTCGAGGCTGAGTCTCGGAGAAACTCGGAATTGAATTATATTTAACTAGTTACTTTTTTTTGATAACTTGTTCAGAGATATATTTCCGGTGTTGACCGAAGTAGGTATATGTCTATGGGATTACAGACCAAGAGATCAACTTAATGATACATGGCTTGAGTGGCACGACATCATGCCCAATTCCCTTGCACAAGATGTCTAGGAGATCACGCTAAAAGTCCCAATGATCGACTTTTGATGTGGTTTCTTTTTATTTGAATCACTTAATCATGAATACTCATATTTATGTATATGTGTATTGGTATGGGACTATAAATGTGTACGTATATATATGGACATCCATGGGGGAACTTACCCAGTTGACAAGGATTACATACCCTGAGTTCAACTGTGGTTTCATGGTTGGTTTACCTCCTTTGTTGTGTTCCAGCTAGGCTGATCAAATTGCTGTTGCATTCACTTTTAGCAGCACATTATAGGTCGCATGCCGGGGATCCCTACTGAGATTATTTCTCACCCCTGTACGTACACCTCAGTGTACATGTAGAACTTATGTATGATTTTCAGGTTTATCACGAGTTTCATGGTGGATCGGGCTGAGGCCTAGTGTTGCAAGATCGAGTGGAGCTGCTCGAGTGGTTCTACTGATCAGGCTGCAGCAGTTCGACACTGTCTGGAAATCAGGTACGTGGTTTGGCTCAGAGTTAGTATCCGAGCCCATTACATTTAACTTCATTTTATTTTGTACATGTATCTGTATAGTCGGCCCGTTGGGTGACCATTGATGTATTGTATTTCATAGTTGTTCTGGATTTTACAGCATTTTACTATTACAGCTAGTTCAATTTCAGTTGTTTACTACTTCAGCACTCTGTTTACTTTATGATGGGTTTGATACTTAGTTATTTCTGGTATTTTCTTACTCTGGTATGAGGGCATAGTCTTCCCACTATCACACCTTAGGCCCTTGCTGCTAGTCGGCAGCCTCTGGTGTATGGGGAGGTGCGCTTGAGGCCTTGTGGAAAACCATCTTGGAGCCCCAGTTTAGTGGCTTCCGGGTTGAGACAATACATTATGTCATTGATTTATCCTTAATCTAATGATATGATCTACGCAAGGTTCTTCATCTCAGTCTCCTTTAATTGAGGAATATTTTGAATTATATGAAACATTAATTTTTAAGGAGTATAATCAAACCCTTATACTTTTTAATGTATTCAATATTTTTAAAAACAAAACTTTTTTATGATGCTTACAAAATGAAAAAGGAATTATTTTTTAATGAATTCAGCAGTAATGATTTTTTTCCACCACAACCATTATTTGAGATTTTTCATCCTCTACATTATGTAATGTTTTTATAAGAAAAAGAAATAACATATTCCATTTTAATGTATTTTTAGTTTTGAAAATTGTTTTTGGAAGGGACAGACTATGTTAATATCTTGAACTGATATCTTCTTAATGAAAGTATGGAAATGCTAGTTTTCATTTAATCTTGTTTTATGAGTTAGGATTGGGATATGGTTATTGGGGATTTTTTTATGTATTGATGTGGTTCTATTAGAAACCAAGGGTGGGTGGTCCAGTGATAGATCTCTAATCAATTTATTGATGTGATGGTGGTAAACTATAATTTTCCTCCCTTGAAATTTAGGGAATATATTGTGATGGGTATTCTAAACATAACCATGATGTTTACTCCATATATAGTTGCGAAATCTACATAATAAGTATTATATGGATGGAAAAAGTTATCTTCTTGATTTTTGGTTTTTGATTTCTAAGATATTTCTTTGGAATCTATTGATTTCATGGGGTTTTTAAATATTTAATGTTCTATGGGTCAAAATTATAATTTTCAGAAAAAAAAATTCAATTTGTTTAAAATATCTATGGATAACATTTTCATTATTTATATTATATCCATTTATTAGATATTTATGCTCATACTATTTTTTTGAAATGTTTTCCACATGATATAATGATTGGTAAGAGGAACTAATAAATCTAGAAAAATATTGTGTTGAATTTTAAGAATAAAAAAAATCATGTTTTATTTTATAGAGATTCATTTGGTGAAAAATGGATTGTGAAAATAAGTGAATACTTTTTATTTTTGTAATTGTTGGGTAATAGTTATTCCCTAATTGTCGAAAACACTAAACCTGAAAATATTCCCAATTTTGAATAATATAACTTCTTGTCTAAAACTCAATATTTGGTAATCTTTAAGAATGAAGCATTATAACTGACCATATTTCATCAATTATTTGTATATTATATTGCAACGGGGATAAATATAACATAATAATATCTATTTTTATTTTTTCCTTATTTTGGGATGGCATATATTTAGGGGAAATTTTAAATTTGGTTATGATGTTATGTCATCTTGTATGAAAAAAAATTATTTTTTTTAAAAGTGCATTCTATAAATATTTCATATATGTAATAATAAATGTTTTGAATGAAGATATATTAATTAAAGATATTTTTATATCCATAATATATATATACCATTTTTATATAGTTAAATTATTTTATCTTTCAAAACATATCATACTCATACATGACAATAATTTATGTAGAGTTTTCTATTTCATGAGTTTTAGAGCACCAACAATTTTAGTTGCTTAGTAGAAAAAACAACCCAATTGGGGAGATTATTAAGACTTAGAGGATTAAAAAAAATTCATTGATAAAGAATGTAATAAATTAAAGTTGGAATTTATTTTGATAGTTTATTTTCATATCAATACATAAATTATTAATTAATAAAGATGACCAATAACCAATTAGGTAAGGGAATGTGAAAGCATGGAAGGATTATTGACTTTACATTGTAAATATATTTACAACTTAAATTTTTTATTAACATAATGAAGAGATATATGAACACATCTTGTGATTGTTTCGAGTTGATCAATAGTTGAGGGACCACATTAACGGTCGAGAGACTAGAAATTGGAATACTTTGAATATATGAGGGTGTCATGTGATCACATTATGAATATTGAAATTTTATAAAGGGTTTGAGTGATAGGTCTTTGGAATATTTCTACCACATATTTTAATGTTCATACACATTAATATAATAAATTATTATGAACAAAATATTTTTAATAAAAGTATGTCGATATACAAAATTTTTAATTTAATGATAAATAATATCATGATTCTGGAATAACAATATCATTGATGTAGATTGATGGTAGAAGAAGGAAGTAATATCCAATGAAATTGATAATGATAATTGAATAAAATAAAAATATAACGATGTGATGATTGAATCTATCTTTAGGGGAAAAACTAGTAATATGTGCTAAGTTGGCCTTGAATTTCACCATTAAAAGTGGTGTTTGATTCAATTTGAAGTTAATTTGGAATAAGGTAACACATTGAGACATATCTTGTGAATGATGGATGAATTCATAAACATATTTTATGCAATAACATGTGATATATAAATGAAAGGAATTATTCTGTTATCATCGACTGATAGAGGAAGGGTTTAATGTTTTATATGTAGAATAATTCCATGATTCATGTTTTCATGATCTTGTTCCTATAAAATGCAAATTTTGATGGCTACCTGATGATTTCATGCTGAATAATTTCTTGTTTTAAGGAGAATGTTTACAATGTTATATTTTTTCTTTTTTATTTTAAGTTAAAAATATTTATATAGGATGTTTTTTAAAATGGTTATTTTGAAGAATAGATCTTAAAAGTATATTATTTTTTATTAAAAATTATTTAAAAGGTTTCATAAATATTTTATAAATGAAGAAATATAAGTCATCACAGTAAATACTTTGTATTAACTATTTAGTTATCACTGATTTGTATGATATTTATGATTTAATATTTTAAAGATTTAGAGAGAAGAATTTGATATGAGGTGTTTACACACTATGGTGTATGAAATTGATGAATAATAACATCTAACATGTAGAACGAAAAGTGTGATGTCTTCAAGGAACAACATTATGACATGTTATATACTTTAAAATAAGTTTCATTATGTTTCTGTGAAAATTGTTTTCTCATATTATCTTGGACTCTATCACAATCCATAAAATGGAACTATGTTGTAATGAAATTGACTTATTTACACTACATACCGTAAACCACAAATAAATTTCTTATTCTACACAGTATTATCTAATATATTTATTGGACTTTTTCAATGTCTAGATACTTTTATTGAGTAGTGAACCTTGAAATTATTTGGTTCTTATCATTGTGCTTAATGAGAATCATATCTATTTAAACTAATAATTTTTTTAAAGAAAATTTTTATGGAATTGACAATAGATCCAACCCCCTTTCCTCCTGCATTCAAATAGATCATAATGAGTCATTTCTGAGAAATTTTTATTTAAATAAATCAAATGGATATGATTAAACATAAATATATCAAGGGATGTTTTAAATAAAAGCCTATTGGTTGAACATGAATGTTTTAATTATTTTTAGGAACATAATGTTGAATGCTATTTCAAAAATTTAAAACATTTGGTCTCAACATTTTTTATCAGCCACGATACATTAGATCAACCGCTATAGAGGAATTTTGAAAATTTTAATACATGGAATAATATTTTTTTGATCAGAGACGTTTTTTTATATAAATGGAACCCACTTTGTCTACAATAAGAATTAATCCTTATAAATTTTATTTGAATGATATGTGGAACATTTTTTGAGAGTATAATGATACCATAAAATCATATTCTATTCTAATATATGTTTAATAAAGTGATATGGGTTGAAAATAATTTCAAATAATGAAATGTGATATTAAATAATTTTTAATAACAACAACTATAAATGGTATATTGATGATCCCACATGGGGTTTTAGTTTAATTTGTTGTCAATTAATTAGGTAACGTGCATGTTTTCAATATGATATAAAGTAAGACATATTTGATTGAAATTATTGAACCCAATACTATTAATAAGATTTATGATCATCCTTGAAAATTGAGAATGGATATATCATTTTGGTACATAAATAATTTAAACAGTAAAGTGGAAGGGTTTCTATGTCTATTCACATGGGTGTGTTTAATTCAAAAACAATTAATGTCTATTATATATACAAAACAAGGAGGCCTTATGAGTTGCATTCATACCCATAAGAAAATAGTGTTTTTTTCATCTATAAGATGTGATTTTTTATGTGTTATGCGATTATAAATATACAAACAATAGAAGATAACTTGATGATGCTGCTCATGCGGGGAAAGGTGATGCTGTTGTTAAGGACGTGGATCTGATAGGGCATTATGACCTTTTTTCACTCTGTGCGAAGCGGAATCTTGGGAAATCAAGTTGCAATGATGTCCTGAACCAGGGCAAGAGCTTTGCGGATGGGGTCAAGAAAAATGGGGGTTTCTCTTTTATGGATAGTGATGTTGAGAGTTCTGGGAGAATTATCAGAAAAGGGTTCATCCCCCATGTATCCTCAAATCAAGCTGCAGTTGAGGAGCGTGTCAGGTTATGTAAATTCTCGATTATTAAACGGGAGATTATTCCAAAAGGTGCTAGGCCGTGGAAGTTTCATGAATTAATGAGAAGGTTGGTGGAGATTTGTGGATTTAGCGACTTGAAGATGATGGCTATGGGGAATGGTTTCTGTCGTATTTTTTCCCCTACTGACGAATGCAAGCAGCGTTCTTGGAGTCTGGGGTCTGTCTCGCTGAACCTTGGGTATCTTTGTATTCATGAGTGGAACAGAAATTTCGATCCTAGCTCTGTCAGAAAAACTTTCGCATAGGTATGGATAGAAATTCATAAGCTTAGTTGGTTATACTGGCATCCCCAGATTCTTTGGGATATTGCTTCGTCTGTTGGAAATCCCATTAGATTAGACAAACAGACCGATAATCCCAATTTTGGTCATTTTGCCAGAATACTGGTAGAAGTTGACATGGCTGGTAATTTTTTTGAAAAAGTTTTCTTCACTACTAGGGATGATAGCATCACTCTAGAGATTGGTTATGAAAGAAAACCCAAATTCTGTCTTAACTGTCACATTTTTGGTCACACACATTCTGAGTGTAATAGAAATAAATTCTGATCATCATGCAACATCAAAGGGCATGATGACTTACACTGTCACATGATAGGTCCTGTCATGGGTCAGCCTGAGGTCACTGTGGAAGCTCCAGATAGTGTTCAAAATGACATTTTGCAGGTTCAAAAAGAATCAGTGGTAGTTTCTGCAGAGGATCCTATTGGTGAAGATCCCCCCAAGAAGGATGGCGAATGGAAACTCTAAGATACTTGTGATAAGTTACAAGGGGTTGAGGAGAACTCTTCAATTTTAAATGCACAGTTTGATGAGAGGCCTATGGATGTGCTTCCTTCTGAACCTATTATTAATCATGGGTGTCCTGGTTTAAAGGATTAGGTTGCTGTGAAGATTGATCAGGGGAAAATTATTAATGATGGGATTAACATGATGATAGTTCAAGTAACCAGTGATACAGCTGGGGATTTCTCTCAAGTTAAATCCTCGATGATTGCAAGGAGGAAACTTCCTGCTGCTTTGACAGGCCCACTCATTTCAGATAATAGGTACTCATCTTTGTCTGATGATGATATTGTCAATGTTCTTGATGATGATCCTTCAAATGAATAAGGAGATGATATTATGGATGAATCAAAGGAAATTATAACACCTGGTTATGTTGGTCCCCTGACTAGGCAGCGTGTCCCTCATCAATGAAATCCCTCTTCTGAAATTGTCAGGGTCTGGGAAACTCCCCTACGATCAAGGCCCTGAAGCACATTATTTTGACCAACAAACCAATGTTGATTGGAATAACAGAACCCAGAATGAAATTTTCCAATTGGATGTCCTTCAATTGGTTGACTATAGGATATTAATTTATTGATAAAAATTAGTCTGATAATGACACATAAGCTCTTTGGGTGCTAAAGCATAATTCTGTGACTATTGAATCCTTTCAATCCGATTGTCAATCTGTTTCTCTAACCTGCCTTTTTCAATCAGTCTCTTTTTGTGTAACATTTGTATATGATTTCAATCAGTATATCATGAGAAGAAGATTATGGAATAACCTTTTTGGCATTGTTCTGAATATGGATAAAAGATGGATAATTCTTGGTGACTTCAATACAGTGTTGAGGCCAGAGGAGAAAACTGGGAGAAACTTCTGTCGTACAACAGCCAGGGACTTCTCCACCTATATTGATAAATGAATTTTGATTGAAATAACAATTCTGGGTGCTGATTATACCTGGCATAGGTACACTCACAATGGAAGAAAAGATAGTAAATTGGATAGATGCTTGGTGCAAATTGGTGAACAATTTGAGGATATGGAAGTATCTGGAATAACTTTTTCTAGATTACACTCTGATCATCACCCGATTTTAATTGATATTTCTTCCTGAAACATAAGGTCAGCACCACTGCCCTTTAAATTAAATAATGCTTGTATAATAGTTCTTGGATGCAGAGAGATTGTTTTGGAAGCGTGGGTGGAGCCTGTCCAAGGTATTTCTTTATATATTCCTGTTTGTAAACTGAAAATTGTTAAGGCCATAATGAGGGAATGGAGTAAAAAACCATTCTCCAGACATGATCAGGATATCAAAGAGGTCGATTCTCATCTGTATGATTGTTATCAAGGTAATATGTCACAAGATTCTATATCTTCACAAGAGATACATGCAGTCTCAAGGATGATAACTTGTTAACTCTTAAGGAGAACCTGGCTAGGAATCAATTCAGTGCAAGATGGATGATGAAGGGGACATGAATTCTCGGTTTTTTCATTGCATGCACAGGGAGAAAAAATTAAGAAGGAATATCAAGGCATTAATAATTGGTGATAACATGTACACCTTTAAAAAAGATATTTCCAACTCTGTTGTTTATTACTTTGAAAATATCTACTCTGAATCTGGGGAGGACAACTCAGATAAAGTTATAAAATGTATTGAATCAAGCATGGATGATGTGCGAAATAAAAAACTTATTGACATTCCTACCACAAAGGAAATTTATGATGCTCTCTTTTCTTTGAATATGGATAGTGTGGCGGGGCCTGCTGGTTTCTCCAACAAATTTTTCATGTTTTACTAGGATATCTTATAAAAGTATGTGACAGAAGCAGTAAGGGAGTTCTTCTATCATTCCTATATGCCGTTTAGAATGAATACAAATTTTATTGCCCTGATCCCCAAGAAGGAAAATGAGCTTGATATAAAGGATTTCAGGCCAGTTGCTATTGTTAACACTATCCCAAAAGTTATTAGCAAAATCATGGCAAAAAGACATGGTGATATTGCTAGGTCTCTTATTTCCTTTAACCAGTTTGGCTTTGTGCCTGGCAGAAATTTACAAAATTGTCTCTTCACTGCCTCATAATGTGTCAACATAATGAGAACAAAGGTCATGAATGGTAATATGGCACTCAAGGAGGACATATCCATGGCCTTTAACACTATTAGATGGGACTTCATCTACACTGTTTTGAATATGCATGGGTTTTCAGGTAAATTTATTGGCTTGGTAAAAGACATTGTGGAAAGTGATAGACTATCTATATTGGTCAATGGATCACCAAGGGGGTTCTTTCAGTGCTCTAGGGGAGTAAGGCAGGGTGATCCTTTATCCAGATTACTGTTTTCCATGGCTGAGGACTATTTGAGCATTTTCCTTCATGATCTTGTCAATTCTGGGATTTATCAGAGAATGGTGTATGGGAGGAATTTCTTCACTCCCTCTCACTTATTTTATGCTGATGATATTTTACTCTTTTCTAAAGATGATAGATAAACCATCACCTCTATAAATACTATTTTCAATCACTATGAGGATGTTTTAGGCCAGTTTATAAGTTGAGTAAATCCTTTGTTGTCTTTGGTGTAGAAGTGTCAACTGTAAAGCAAAATAGAGTGGCCAGTAGGCTTGGTGTTTTAAGGGGTTCCTTACCCTATATTTATCTTGTCCTTCATATGTTCTAGGGAAGAGTGAAGAGGGCTTACTTGGAGGGTATTGCTCTCAAAATCATCAATCAATTGGCCAACTGGAAAGGGAAATCAATGTCCCAGGCTGGTAGGATTTTTCTTGTGAACTCAGTCATCACCTCAATGTTTGTGTACTCCTTCTCACTTTACAAGTGGCCTGCTACTTTCATCAAGGAACTTGATGGCATGATCAGAAATTTTATTTGGACTGGTTGAACACAACAGAGGAAATTGGTTACTGTTAAATGGATTTATAGCATCAAGCCTCTATCAAGTGTTGGAATGGGAGTCAAGGATGTTAGGGTTTGTAATGATGCTTTGCTCCAAAAATTTACATGGAGACTTCTTACTGGTACTGATTTTTCCATGGAGTTTCTTTCTCACAGATTTGGTGACAGATTACATAGGAGGCAGAAGGTGTACCTGTATTCCTCTATCTGGGCATCAATCAGGAGCACTTATATTTCTCTTATGTCACATTCTAAATGGATGGTCTGATCCAGTTCCCAGCTGAATTTTTGGACGACACAGTTGTTGTCCTATCCTATTGATGATATTACTAATATTCCTCTGTCTTTGCAGAATACTACTGTCTCTGATTTTAAGGGGAATGAATAGGCTCTTGCAGTTTTTCCTCCTCATCTTCAATCTAAAATTTCTTCTTATGAAGATATGGATCAGGACACTCTAATTTGGGAACCTGCTTTGAAAGGATTATTCTCCAGCTGACTGTTTCATGCCATGCAGTGTGGGATTGCACACCCAATTCTTTCTTGGGTGATAGAGGTGAGGAAGGATTTCATTCCACTAGCTGATTCTCTTCTTATATGGCGTATCTGGAAAGGCAGAATGCCAATTCAATCTGCTCTTCAAAGAAAAGGTTGGAATCTGGCCCCAGTCTGCTTCTTTTGTCTTGCTGCGGATGAATCTATTGATCATATTTTCATTACCTGCTCCTTTTGTATTCGGTTCTGGAGGTATTTAATGGATATTTTTCATCTTCAAATGGTCTTCAATTCTGTTGGCGCCCTGTTCAATTCTATCATGCATGAAGAAAATAGTGAGCAGGTTTACTACTTGCTCATTGTTGCTGATGTTTCTGTTATTTCTTATATTTGGAATGCCAGAACGAGATAGTTTTCAATGGTGGTAGGCCCTCCTTCAAGGAGGGGATGATGGTGATTCATCGAAGTACTAAATCTGCTTTGGTAAAGCAGTCTGGCTTTATGAACAATAATGTGTCTGATTTCCTATTATTGAGAACTCTTGGTGTAAGTGGCAGGGAGAGGAATCCCAAGGTGCTAAAATATATTTGATGGATTCCTCCAATCAATGATTATATAAAGGTGAATGTGGATGGGGCAGCCTCTGGTGCGCCGGGACCTACTGGATGTGGTGGTGTTTTCAGGACCTATCGAGGCATTGTAAAAGGATGTTTCTTTCACTATATTGGAACTGGTCATGCTATTGAGGCAGAGTTATGGGCTATGATTAAGGCAATAAGGTATGCTACTCATTATGGCTAGCAGAGCATCTGGTTAGAATCAGACTCTTTTGTTGCCATGCAGATTCTCAATGACTGGTCTAGGAGTGTCCCATAGAGGATGCTTCCGGCTTGGGTTGGATCATTAAAGCTTGCAGAATTAATTTCTCTTGAGATTTCTCATGTCTTCAGAGAAGAAAATCATGTGGTGGATGCGCTCTCAAAAAGGGAAATCATGGAGGTGAGCTCTAGATGGTCCTTCGTTCTTCCTAGTTATTGCAATGGCCTTTCTCACAATGAAAGAATTGGTACTGTGTTTACAAGGTTGTGTAAAGCTCCCCGTCTTTGAGTGGTTTGTACTATTTTAATTCTTCTTTATTTAATCTTATGGGAGCATGTCTTCACCTGGCTCTCGAACTTTCGGGGTATGTTGATGTAAATGATATAATAATATAAAGTAGATACTTCCAGTGGTAGTTACTTATAGATGAATTCTTTTTACAATGATAATTTGAATTTCAACTGTTTTACTTCTTGATGTTTTATATCATGATTTATTTTGTGAAGAAATAATGATGATGATGGTACTTCCATTGTAATGTTATTCTTAAAATCACATTATGGAAATAGATGGATCAGTTGTTACAATTCAAGATATTGATGCACATATACATGAGGGAATCCATTTGGTATGATGACTAATAGACTAATCAAAAAATTCATGGCATATACTATTTGATTTTAGTTACTTCCTATATCATACAGTGAATGATTTAATTTTGGAAATGAATCAGGGTTTCATCTATTTTATCTGCAATGTGTAATTATTGAAAATAGTATGTGAATAGGATGAATAGTTCTATCCTAAAAAAGATTCCATCCTTAATGATTTGAAAAAAACAAAAAATGAAAAGAGATTATTTTAGAAATCCATTAATTCATTTCATGAATGAATTCAAGAAGTTTTATGACAAAGATAAAAAATGAAAAATTGATTTGACATACAGTGAGGCTCATGTTAGATGTTTTGGATCTGTTTTTGTTAATTTACCCATATGATCAAAAAATAACATTGTAATTTAGCTTTCAATGAGATAAGTTGTTAAATTATTTTATACACATAAGATATTTTGACCGATCGAATGATAAATTTTGTATGAATAGTATATATCATAAAGTAATTTACTTATTTATAGAATAATTTACACATTTAAAAAAATTTAGTTACGTTTAGTATATTTTGGGTCAGCATAATATAATTCATCCACACAGAAGAGGCTGAGACAAAAAAATATCCATGCAATTTATCCTATTCATATGATATTTTTTGATTTAAAAAATAAACCTTTTCTAATAAATAGGTCATATTTACATATATTATATAATTTATTTATGACCATTGATCATACATCACTATAAAACCAATGATCATGATTGTTGCAAAAATAAAAGGATTCCCAACAGGAGGAGATTTTTTTCATATTGAGATGATGATGGAGCTGTTATATGGGGTTCCATATCACAATGCCAATTTTTAAATATCATGATATTTTAATGGAATAGATGTTTTTGTTTATTGAAATCAAATAAAGGCATTGATAATTCAAATATCTCACCCTACAATGAATATAGTATGTTTTCTTATGTGAAGGAAGATTTATAATGACACAATGACTTGAGGATTCTATGAATTAATGGTTTTTAATTGAGGTATTTTGAATATGAATAAGATATTATGTTCCTGAAATAGTAAGGATGATATAGGATCTGTGTGTTACCTCATATCGGGAAATTTCTACTAACTCTGATGTAGATATTGTCTCCTCTCCTTCCATAGGTGACTTCGCCAAGTCAATATCTTTTTACCATGATACTTTATAACTAGGTATCCTCAAATATACATACCTATATGGTACATAATATTTTTATTTCCTATCAAAAAACACACTAAATATTGTCAACACTCGATGAGTAAAAACACTATGGGGCCCTGTCGAATAAACTAGTGTTTCCATCTCATCAACATAGACTATGGATTCTTATAAAACAAAATGTTTCTCTAACTATCCTTTTTTGAGAATTGTGTACCCCAACTAATTATAATATACACTATATCGTCTTCCCCATATAGTATCATTAGATTTCATACAATTTTTTCTCAGAATTGTGTATGGTAACATATATTATTGTCTCATTGTTTGATCAAAAGAAATTCTAGAAACACATTATGGTAGTATACTAATAATTTATCGATGCTTCTCTATATTGGATGACATAGATTATTGGGAACACATTATTTTTAGTTTTACTCTCCCTATATCCATTAATATAGAATTATCATTGAGGGATTATATTTTCCCAAGTTGCCACCACTACCTTTGCATTAGAATTACACATTCGCTGGATGATTCCACAGGTAGTTTATTGTCCTCCACCCATTAAACCCATGTATTATGGTAGATTATCCATCCATGAAATAGAATACCTCAACATCACACTAGGATACACCATAGTAAAATTCTATGAATGGTTTTGTAGATGTTTAGTTGGGGAATTTTCCATTAACAACATTATCTTATCCCTAGTGGAAAACCCTATTATCCTCCACTGGATATTTAGTATCATCATAATATGGATCTCAAAGAAGGCGTAACTATATAACTAGTGATTATAAAAATATAGGTAATGAAATAGGAGTGTGAACTAGAATGGGGTGTATGATTAGAAATTGATGATGTCAGCACGACTTGTATCCAGGACAATACATTATAAGAATAGTAATGCATCTCTCTATTCAATTGGGACATTTCAAATAACTATTGTGACTATGGTTTAGGTGTTGAAGAGTCTAATTTAATAGATATTTGGCTTCCAAAACACTGAAATTAGTCAGGATCTAGAAATCCCAAAGGGGTATAATCCTAAAATTTTTGGTCACTGACAATTGAAAAAAAATATAGGTGGTAAAGAAGACATTTCCCCTAAATTATGTTGTAAGTCACCAATAAAGGAATTATATTGGACTACGATTAAATATTTTAATTTGAAATAAATCATACAACCAAGTATGACATACACTATTTCCATCATATGAATGATATAATTGGTTATTTACCAGCCCACCAAATATTTCAAGATGATGAATTTTCCCAATCTCACTCATATGTTGGCATTCAAAACTGAAAGTATTGACCAGCTATGGAATGTACAATGTTAATCCAACCAACAATGGGTGTGGGTTTCTCTATGAGTACACACCAAATCCACTGTACGCATACTAGAACTTCTATATGATAAACTAGTATGACATTGTCTTCCATCATTTATAGTTTCTTGAGATAAATTTTGGTAAACCAACTTTTATCCCATCAATCATGTAAATGAGTATTTAGAAGCAATTCTATTAGGGGACATTCTAGTTCATGAGATCCACACATTAACACTCCCCCCATGGTTCCAAAAAAATTCCCCACTATAATAAGGATCATTTTTCATCCCCCTTGTTGTTTTTAATGAAAATACACATCATATGTATCTCTATGTGTTTGTATCCCTATGACCATATGGTGAAGAAATAGAAAAATATTTCACTCTATGTGATGTTGATGAATGCATTGTTGTCTAGTGACTATCTACTACGGAACTCTAGGATTAGGAATAAAAACATATAGTCATGTAACAATATTCTATATCATACATTATAAATTCCAATACCATAAATAGGGTCTCAAAATGCGACAGAGGATGATCAAACAAAATAACCCCACTCTCGCTCAAACCTAAACATACCTCTTATGAGATGGTCCAACATCTTTGTCCAGGACTTTCTATTTTCCACAATGATTTTATTAATCATGATAGAGTACATGGAACATGAAATTTATCTATATGGTACATTTTTTTCAATAAACATTGGATTATTTATAGTATATGATATTTTTTGGTTATTGTCACTAAAAACATGTCTTTTGGGGGAATATTTTTTTCACCTAATTTGATGAGCTTCCAGACACGTATTATAAAGTGTCAAACTTTATTTTTTACATCTATACATCAGTCTGTAACCTAAACACATAGATTTATTGACATTGATATAGAAGAAACTTCTACTAGAATTACTATGGTAGATTCATCATCATCTGGTGAAATGGATGAATTCTCTCACTTGATCTAATTCAATATATTCTCAATCATCATTCAATTCTATATAGCTAAATATCAGGGTGATCAAGGATTTATTTCAGATTTATAGTGGTTTGGATGTTATTTTTATTTGAACATCTATAAATGTGGATTTTTCTCATATGATTTTTCATATAGAAAGGT
The DNA here is from genome assembly GCA_963277665.1 of Viscum album. Taxonomy (NCBI): domain Eukaryota; kingdom Viridiplantae; phylum Streptophyta; class Magnoliopsida; order Santalales; family Viscaceae; genus Viscum; species Viscum album. The sequence continues at coordinate 1,384,812,841 of OY728126.1, read as the reverse complement.
TAATTCATAGAATGTTTGTTAGTTTATTTTTTTAATAAGATATCATGAATTAAATATTCAAGTAAGTGATAATTATGAAAAAAACCACGGTTCTTTCTATAAGAATATAATTAAAATGAGGGAAAACATCAATTGAGGTTCCCTCCACTACAAATATAAATATATGTAACAACTATATTACCCAATTTTGTAAAAAAATAGAATACACATCCAAATTTAATCATTTTCCACATACATTTTTTAATGATTACCTCATCATCTCCAAAATGAAGGGGAAGGTTATTCTCAATAATTCATTAAAGATGGTTCAAGAAGGATGAATGTACAATAGAATATATTTTGATTATATAGTGATAGTATCATGCTAACCATGTTTCATTACTTTTTTTTATTAAGTCCTATATAAAATCAATGTTCATGAGAATACTACTATTCTAGGATCCAATACTTATGACAGAAAATAGGCTTATAAATACCACTCATCTAACAATTTTAGAGGATTATATATATTCGATAAGTTAATTTTTCATATCCTATATAATCTATATATATTACACCACATGAAATCCATTAAATATATTCAATTTAATTCTACCTAATAAGAACTTTATGACAGTACATTTATAAATATCCTAAAATGTAATAGAAAAAAATGATAATATTTTGGACAATTCATGTCCCATTAAGAAAATGGTTTGTGAAATTGATTTATTCCTTACACACTTTAGGGTCTGTCACAACAAAAAGACTACACGATCCAATGTTATACCCCTCTATTTTATTTTTAATTTGATGATAAAACCTCCTTTGTGATTGGTTTGAAATTGTAGATCCATACACCAAATCTGGATTAATTTTTTAAATCCTATATGAATAAAAAAATGTGGCCTTTCATCTCACACCAATTAGATTCATAAATTTTATATAAATCATATTCATAAAACCGACACATATCCTTTTTATTTTATTGTATTCTCATGAAAACCCAATGCATATGTCATGTGAGACCCATTTTTTTATTCTTTCATAAAACAAATCGATTTACCCAAAGATGTCAATCTACATGGATTAATCCTATGAAATCATATTAAACTATGCAACTAACACTATGTGGTACTGGATTCATATTTTTGTAGGATATATGGAATGTGTCATTGAACGTCAATCCCAACATAATTGTCAACACATCTAATTTTGGTATGTGATATCTCCTAAACCTAACTATAAATATAGAGAGAATTAAAAATCAGGGATGCATACCTGATGGATTTATCTAATAAATTTTTCCAATTAGAAATTGCATAATGATATTCACATTAGAATCCAAACAATTAGTGTGCTCACTGTTCTATAATACATTAGTATCCATATTGGACTCTAAATTTAGACTCTCCCTTGTAGAATCTAAACACGGGTGTCCACAATATACTCTAAATGTTGAGTACCTTCTTATTAAATATTGAAACAGTGGATTATATTGAATTTCATTCCTTAACTACTAAGTATATCAATCCTTATTTGATGTTTATATTATACCCTCAGGTCCAAAATTTTGAAATAACAACACCATTTATGAAATTTGAATAATATCCACATGAATCCATTAAAATGGAAAAAATGAGGAATCTAAATACCCAACATTATCGTCCCCCCAACTATATGGTTTTTAACCAGATTAGTCAAAAATTATTTTAATGAATTTACGTATACATGAATGGTTTTGAGAATATTATCGTTATAATATCTTAAATACATAAGGGTTTCATTGATGTGAAAAATATATATTTAGTGATATGAACTGAACTCAAATCCATTATTATGATCAAATTTTAAAAAACAATTTCCCAAGTGATTATATATATCCTACTTTAGGATAGATGAAGAGAGATATAGGATTATTACCATTGTGAGTATCCTAGTTGTTTCTTAATATTAACACATTGAAAACGCACTTAATGAACTATGCTTTCTCAGGATACTCAGTTTTAAATTTATGACACACAAACCATCAAATGTTTTAATGAATGAAATTATGTTGTTCTTCATTATTTAAAATTATTAAATTCATATAATTCTCTTTTGTCATCAAATGATCACCCATAAATCCATGATCATTTTTATAATATATTAAACCAGAAACAATATGACAAACACATGATTTCTCATCTCAAGAAACTTATTATAGAATGATCATATTACGAATAGTTATTAATCATCATCGCATTGGTTAGAACTGTGTTTTTAGAGTTTATTAAACATAAACATAAATATAAACACTAAATTGACCAAGTATCAATTAATTTATGTGTGGATCTTTAAAATTAAACTCATATCCCAAAGGTTCATCAATATCCATTTCATAATTAGTGGTAAAAAGATATATTTCCAAAAAATAATTCAACAACCACAAACATGATTTTGTGGTGCCCATTCAAGCGAAAAATTACCATTAACATATTATCCCTCATTAAATTATTCTAAAAATTTCATAATCACCCCTTTTTATGTGAGACCATGAAATATTATTATACTATTTAAATAAATGTAATGTAATGTAATATAAAATCCCAGTAAACTAACTCACTATGATTCATAGAGAGAATAAAATACAATAAACCCTAAAACGTGAATGAAATTTAATGAAGTAAAATAGATGCATTGTAATATTAAAAAAGTACAATGAAAGTATTCAGGAATATTAAAATCGAAGTATTGGAATTTTTATTACAATATAATTTAAAAGTACAATAATCATAAAATATTAAACATTCACTCTCATGTGTCTGAGTAGTGTCATAAACCTTGTAAATGTTGTTTTTACTTACAATGAAAGTATATTCCCTTCTTATATTTTGTAACGACCAGTGTGAGTGAATTTGACTTTTTTTGTTTAGGGAATGGTTTGAATTGACACTAACAGTTGGGATTTATTTAACATTAAAATATACTTTATAATACAATAAATAATTTTCATATCAATTATTATTAATTATTTATGTAGGTATATTCATTATAAAAGTATTATGTAGTTTTCTATTCCAAAAGAGAAATCATATTTAAAAAGTTCTTTTATTATGATGTTTTTATTTAAAACATTAATTTATAAATTAAATGTTTTTATATTGAAATAAAGAATTCCATTATTTAAATCTGAATATGAAAATTAAATTATGGTTAAATTTTGTATCTTTTTGGAAAATATTGATTTTCAATGAATTATAGAAAATAATGATGCTTTGAAACTATAAATTTTATTCAATAAATTATATAATTTAAATGTTCTATTATTATTTTAATTTTATTAAATTTAATTTATGTACAATTTATATTTTTGAATTTAAATTGGTTATATTTTAATCCTATTAAAACATATTGTTCTTAAATTTTCTATTTGGGCATCAAAATTCATTTTTCAGAAAATTTGTTTAAATTGAATAGAAAATATACATTTTAATATAACCCATAATAAAAAATTATTAAAATTATATTTATAGATTAGATATCTATAAATATTATTTAAAAATCATATAATAATTATTACTAGTCATAAAGTTAGTATAAACTCATGTTTTACTGGAAAAATAAATTTCTTGAAAAAAAATGTTTTCATCACGACAACACGTATAATTTTAAAATAAATTTTTAAACATCTATGTATTGAATATGTTAATAATTTTTTTTCTATATTTGGTATCATAATAATATATATAATATATATTTGATTTTAAATAATTTTTTTCATAATAAATAATGAATACATTAAAATTAGTTTACCACGTTTATGGTAAATACTGGTTTACTAGGGGTTAATCTAAAATTATAAGAATTAAAATAAACTAAAAACCTATCTAACCTCTGTAATATAAAATTATTTATACTTTATATAATATAATGTTCTATAAAAATTCATTTTGTCTCTTAGAGTCATGTTTAAAAAGTGGGAGTAAATTTTGTTTTGGAAAAATTCACTTTGCGTCATATCCACTACTTATAAAAGGCCACCTCCTCTCGTATCCACTACATGGTTTAAAAGAATATTTTAGCCCCAAAAATCTGATATACCTTCCCCAATTCCATACCCATGTTCTCTAGTGTTTTTTTGGTCATAAATTCAATATAGGAAGGCTTCTTTAATAACCCAAAACAGTTGGTCTGTAGAAGAGGTATCATTCTTAAATGAGCATTTTTGTTTGGTTTTATCTTCCAACTCCTTAAAATATTCTTAAACTATAATGATATAATAATAATAATGTATCTATCGTATAAATATATTATATTTTGTTAATATAATGATAAAAATACTTCCCCTCCTCAATCAAATTGGAAAAAACCATCATTCATGTATACCGAGGATGAACACCTCCCTAACCGATGATATTCATTTCCCATCATATCTTATAACATATATTCTTAATGATATAATTATTATTTATATATGATACTCAAAAAAATATTAATATTCATTAAAATATTATATATCAACATATTTTTACCATTCCATTCATTGAAAATTGATAACATCGTTTGGGTGTATGTGTGGAATTCCACCAACACAAAGAAATCTGATTATTTTTTAATCACCACATATAATGAATGATACATATATATATATATATATAACTAGATAGATAATATTAAATATATTGTAATATTATATTTTTTGAAAGATTAAAAAACACTTTCCTTCATTCCATAATGATCTTTGTAAAATGGAAACATTAAGCATGCCAATATATAACCTACCATCTCTATGATCGTAAAGTATTCCATTTATCATAAATATCAGTCGTGATTGGTTTTAAAAAATATAATTATTTAAGTAAAATTATAAATAATTCATTGATAATATTCTTATAATGATGTAATAATGACTTGATTTACCACATTGAACCAACTGAAGTCATTTTTTATATATAAGCTGAATACTGTCAAAATACTTGAAGTGATCATAAATGATTTACCAATTATAAATATCATGGTAAGATAAAAAAATAAATATTAATTATAAAGATGAAAAGGGTTATTATACAATTGTATAATTTACACAATCATGTTATTCTTTATGGTTAAGAACATAAATTATGAGTTAGACTCATGGTAAAATACATTTTAACAATGAACCCTATTTTAAATGTTCATATGATTTGTTTTAAAAAAATAATCATCGGTGTAAATTTTATAAAGGGTTTTATTAAAATAATTATATTAATATTATTGTTTTATAAAGTATATTTTATTCCTATTTTAATTTTCCTCAAAAGGATTCCAAAAATCTAATCATTTTTTAAAAAATTATAAATTTTTTTACTATAGAAAAAATGGATCTTCAAATTTACCGTATACAAAAACAACGATTTTCCATCGAATTTTTCCTATATTTTATGTTTTTATTAAATTAAAATATTTCTTGATTTATTCAATGAAAACACATCATTCAATTTTTCTATTTATTTTATTATTAAAATTGTTATTATAAAACAAAATTTAATTTTAATATCCAAAATTTTATTCTGTATGCGTTGTAAATAAATTTTCAATGGTTTCATGATGAAAAAGTGAAATAAAAAAACTTTTTATTAATGAAAAAGTATTTAAGAATTATTTATAAGATATGGGTTAACCCAATACAATATATTTGATGGTTTCACCCAGATAGCACTAGGTGATCCTGTTATGGGTTATACGATGGGTTCTTCTAGATAATTCTCTAATTAATTTGGTAATGTTTATTTCCTTAAATTGAATTAATAATGTTGTTACCAATGGTTTTTAATGATGGGTTTAACAAGTATTTTTTTATTTCTCACAAATTTCTTAAACGGGTTATGAATATCTTGCTCTATGCTTCAAAAAATGGGTTTTATTTTTCTATATATGGTTTTTAAATATTTTCATTGGGAAAAAAGAATGTTTTCATTCCATGGGGAATTTATTTATTTTATTCATTGAAGGTACATTGATATAATGTTAAATAATTCTTGGGATTTCATATTTTTTACTAGAAAAACCAATTTCTTCTATTTAGATCCCTACTACATTTTTTCTACTCCTCACACGTTTTTAAAATTCTATTTATAAGTTGTAAGGACGAGTAAAATAACTAATAAGAAAAAATTAATTTTATAAATATTTATTATTAAATGGAAAAACAAATTTAAATGTTTTATATTATGGTAAAAATTGATACTAATTGGAATTTTCTACCATTTAATATATGAATCATTATCTTATGATTTTTGACCTAATTCTCTAAAACTATATTAAAAAAATTTATATGGGGATGAATAAAAGTTAATCATTATATAAAATATTATACTATCTAATATTTTAATATTAATACGTGTAGTTTTTATCATAGAGAATTTATTTGAAAATTTTTTTGGGAAAAATAATGTTGACATCATTTCATTGAATAATTTTATAGCATAGTCAAGAGGAAATATTATATAATTATATGCATACCATGATTCATAGTCTAATATATTTCAATGAACAATGAGTTTATGTGGATGAAATTGGGAGGATATATTAAGAAGGATCCAAGAGTAAGATTACATTTTAAAATATCATCTTTTTATGGTTGCAATTGGAAAAGACAAATTTGTTAGAGTGGTCAATTTGTTGACTCGGGGTATAAATACTAGTGGAATTAATGTTAGAGAGGAACATAATTTTTCATATTGAAACTTATTTATTGAAAGTAATTTAATGAGATACAATACTAAGGATTTTAGAGTAACTGCAGATCGACTACTAGAAAAATAAGGGAATAAGATAGCACAAATGACATTTTAAATCATGGGATATTTTCAGTTTAATATGGTAACACATTTCATATATCATTTCAAATGTAAGGATGGGTGTTGGTGTTCTTTGCTTTAGAATACCTTATAATGAGCATCCAATTCTAGTGGAATTAGACACAATTTAAACTGTTTTCCTTGAGAGATATTTCTCTTTGTATTTTTATGACATGAAAGATAAAAAATCCTATTGTTGATGAAAAAATATGATGATTATGTAGCTGTATATGAATCAAATTTTACATGATGGGAAAGGTTTATACAACATAATATTCATAACATTGATAGTAAAAATAAATGGTTTTGAAAATGATAAAAACCATGTTTATGATGATCTTTGTACACTTGATTATTTATGTGTCATGAGAATTTTTTTCATTGTGCTGATTATGTAGAGATAGAGTTTTGGACACTTATGTTTCTTGATAAATAAAGAGTATAAAATATTCAATGTGGTTGGTAATGGAGAATATTAAAAATAATATTTCTGAAGGTAATCCCCTAACATTTTCTATGTTTGTTAAATGAAATTTTATTGAATGATTGATATGTTCTAGAAACTATTTCAGGTGTCGTCAGTTTTTTCAAAGGGATCATGAATGTAAAGAAATGTATCCTAAACAATCATTGAATGAGGTAACTGATAGTAATCCATTTTTTTGAGATATTTTAGTTTTAATGAGTTGGGTTATTTTGATAATAAATGTCTGAGGTTACTTATAGAGTGTATAAATCATTATGATTGAAAATAGAAAGTTCGGGAAAAATCATATGCTACAATTACATTTCATATTGGACTATCAAATGAAGATTTTACATGATTGTTACCTATTTATTTGACTTATATTAATATAATGTTTGAATATGTATCTTCATATTCCATTATTTCTATGAAATATTCAATTGAAATATGAATATAACTACTTGAAATGAATATATAATTTTTGGGAAAAACATTGAGTGGATGTATTAAAACAACCATTATTTTTAGGAATCTTCCTATCAAAATTTTGGGGACGGTCTTTTCTTCAACTATTATTGAACTGGCCATATTATAATTTCATATTATTTTTAGTATGTATTGGGATTTATATTATCATGCTAAGGTAAATTATAGTGAGAATAATATTTTATTCAATGATTTATAACTTTGATACTATATCATGAATATTAGAAATTCATTAGAGATGGTCGTGAATGTTTCTTAACTCATATTATTGAAAAGAAACAAACAATTTTATTTAGTGATGTTTTAGTAGTGAATGAATACATAAATGTATTTAATTATTTTTATGGTGTTATACTTGACTAGGATGATGAATTTAATGTTTACATCATGACCAATTCTAAGACAATATAAAACTCTATTATCGAATATCTCAATAATAAATTTTAGAAATGAAGAAATGTTTTTATGGAGTATATAGATAATGGTTTAGTTTAACAAATAACTTCACCATGGGATGATACATTTTTATTTTTTAAAATATATTTTGATAAATGGGGACGAAAATTGATTATGGAGGTCTAAAACAAAATTGTTGTTATAAAAAAAGTTCTATTTTCATCATATCAATGATTTTTTTGATCAGATCCATGATGGATACTATATTTAAATGATTGAAATTAGGTCAGGGTACCATCAGTTCATGGTGAAGGTGGGAGATATTCTAAAGACAATGTTTTGGAAATGATATTGGAATTGTGATTTTTTAGTTATGTTGTTTGGGTTGTCTAATGTACATACTATATTTACAAATATAAAAATATAGTTTTCCAAGAGGTACTAGAAATTTTATTGCTTATGTTAATTGATAATACATTATTATATTCTTTAATTCAAGTGGAACAATAATGAAACCCTGTTTTTTAATCCATAAAATAAAATAAACTATAAGTAAAATTTAGTTAGTGAGAATTTTAGTTTCCAAAAATATCATTAAATAGAGATTCTATTTATAATGATGTAATAACAATTTACCCTTATAAAATATTATACGGTGAATATTTTCCATGTTCAACATATATCATAGATATTTGTTGTTATATTTTATTATTGGGTAACATCTGATTATTTTTAAAAAATATTTACCAATTTTCAATCCCAATGACTAAGTTAACCGGAAAAAGAGTACATTTCGTTGGTAATGAATATTTTGTTGATTACTTTCAATAAATAAAAATATGATTGGTGAATGGTACTATTTTGTAACTTCTATCAATAAATAGTGAATATTTCATCTACAATGATGCTACATTAAACGAGCATGGTTTTGTAATGATATAGAATAATCAGTTCATTGCTTATGCCTCATATCTATTGAAACCTCATGAGTTAAATTATTCCCCACTTGATATGGAATTATAAAGTTTTGTTTTTTTCATTAAAACATTAGAGGAATCATTTATATGGAGAAAATTGGGAGATATATACTAATCATAAAGGATTAACATATATATTTACATATAGAAAATTAAACATGAGACAGATAATGTGGATTTTTCTTATTAAATATTATGATTTTGTGATTAATTATCAGCATGGAAATGAAAAAAATATATAATGAATTTAGATCTAAGATAATGTGTTATTAACCCTGTAATGTCATGAAAATTAACCTTTGGTTGATGACCTGATGCATTTTGGCCTTGAAGATGTAGATGGAGGAACCATATCTATTCGTTTCTTATGTCGGTAATATCATACCAATCCTAATAGATTAATCAATTTTATAAGGGGGATTATGTTTTACATATATTCTAGTGTTTGTTACTATGATAATTTTCATGAATTTAATGTTGAAAAATAATATATTTGTACATTTGGAGAGAGTTATTTTGTTCAATGTGATTCTTAATTTAATATATAATTATTGAGTGAATCTTATTGTTCCACATTTTCATTTCATCCTAGAAGAACTATGATGTATGGATTCCTTAGGGAGTATTACATGTAGGATGGAATGAAAATATATATTTCTGAAAATACAATGAAATTTGTTAATTATCAAAAGGTTTAGGAATAATTAAATTAGTAAAGGTAAAGCTTCAACCTCTATCAGTTCCACAGTGGAAAATGGGAAATATATTAATGGATTTCATGCTTGTGTTACAAATCATTGTCATTGACAAAATGGGAGTTCATTAATTTTATATTGAGTAACTAAATATACATTATTATTTAGCATTCAAGATACTATTTATTTGGATCACAATTCCAAAGGATATTTCATGGAGATATATGGGTTACATGCAGTTCCTCAATATATTGATTAAGATCATGTTCTAAGGTTCACTTATGATTTTCATAAAGGAAATCATCAATTAATATGTACTAAATTAAATTTCTTTATAAATTATTAACATTGATATGTTGGAATTTATGAGATAATGATTCAAGCCATTAAATATATGTTTCTATCTTGTTCAATGGATTTCTAAGTATGTTCGGTTCATAAAATATCAATGCATGAAAATTTTTATAATAAAATTTTTCATTATAGTATACAGAGGGCTCATTATGATGCCTTATTTGGAATGAAGTGTAAGAAAAAAGATTTTTGGGATGAATTAAGATAATGGAATTTTATAGGATCATATCTGGTAGATCAAATGACCTCTGTTGGGTAGTTAATTTGATATATTTTTAGGACAGCTAAAAGTAGTGTGAGAAGTTATGAAGATAACCAAGGGAAATATATTCCTTTCAAAGTAGGTGATCATATTCTTCTTAATGTATATACATGGAAAATAATTTTTTTGGCTTAGTATAAATGGGACGTTATGTCCATTGTTCATGGGACTGTACCAAATAATTGACGAAGAATCATTAGTTAAAAAAGTGTGTATTTTATTCTATGTTTATCAAAGTTACATAAACAGATTTCTAGAAATAATGATAATAGAATATGTTCTAGATTCATCCCATGTTTTGAACCTGGAGGTAGTTTAGTTTGACTAATAAATTAATTAAATAGAATATAGAGTTTCAGTTATGGTCCATTAACATCATATTTTATGGTATATGTTAACTTAACATGTAATGGTTTTATCGAAAATTTATATTATTGATGAAGAAACATAGTCACTTGAAAATTCATTGAGGGAATGACACCCAACATGATTATGAAGTGAATAAAATTAGGAAGACATAATTATAAAGATGGGGAAGAATGTTATAAAATTTGTAATGACTAAAGTTATAAAATTCATGTTTATTAATAGTAATGATTTATATATTTATATTAATCATAAATATAATATGTAGTTTAGAAATAAAAAATTAAATTATTTTAATTAATATTTTACTTATAAGGATTTTATATTTAGAGATCAATTTAAAAATTATCATTCATGACTTTTATAAAAAATTATTTTTTTCAAATTATCATATAAAAATTAACAAAGAATAAATTTTGGTGTTTTTTAGAAAATAATGATTTTTCAATGAAGACATAATTTTTTTTCATCAAACTGGATTTTCATTTAAATAAAATAATAAATTTATCTTTACTATTATTATTTGAATTTAATTTAATGTAAATGTTTATTATTTAGTTACATTTAATCCAAATAATGAAATATTAATAATATGTATACTAAATTTTAGTATACACTTAATATTTCTCTTAACAATCAGATCTATGAAAATTGTTTTAATGTGGATAATAACTATATTAATAAAATACAACTTATAGTTATGAATTATTCAAATGTTGTTTATATGTTGTATATAACTAAATATTAATTTAGTTCATATAATTATTATTACTTATCATATATTTAATAAAATACATCTTATGATTGAAAAAGGAAATTTCATTAAAAACATCTATCATGTCACAATTGTAGGTTTAATTATAAATTAAATTCAGCCTCAAAATTGAATTAAATTTGATAAATAAAATTATTTATTTTTAATCAGAATAATATATATTCTATATTATGGTGATCATAATTTTGGGTCAAAAATTATTGTGCAAATAGTAAATATATATTACTACGGTTCAGGTGAAAACAGGTTTACAGGGGATTAAATTAAAAAGATATGAGCTACATTTGTCTTAAAAAACATATCTAAAATATATTATATAAACATATAATTACCTTATATCATATAATGTTCAAAAATTATTTGTATGTGATTGTTTGGGATAGAATAATTGTGGGTACACTTTTTTCGAATAAAAATCACAATTTTTTCATCTCCACCATTTATAAAAGAGGTCCCACTCTCATATCAACTTCAAATGTTTATAGAATCTTGATCCATCCAATACCTATCAGAACCCATTCCTCAAATAACTCTCTATTTCATAGAGTATATGGTTTTATCATAAATCTAATCTTGGATGTCTTTTGGAGGAAACCTCAAGATGTGGTCCATGGAAGAGGTATTGTTCTCTACCAAGAGTTATTTTTTCTCTTCCACCTACTTCAATTATTATTAAAAATGATGATATAAAATAAAAATGATCCATCTTATTTGAAGATTTAATTATTTTAATTTCATAAAATGAATATATATTCTCTTCTATCAAAGGGGAAATAAAATGATCATTCATTTGTATAGTGGACTACATCCTTATAAACAGATGTTATTTTTTCCATCATATCCTCTCATAGATATTTATAATGGTCAAAATAAATTTTATATAAGATAGAAATGAAATTTATATCATTAGTAATGTATAATATATTATTTACATTTAACATTTCGATTAACTAAAAATTATAACCTCGTTTGTTTGTATCTGTTTCCTATCATCTCCACAAAGTGTTGTGATTATTTTTGCGTCACCACATCATATTGATTATATATATATGAGTGTATTTAAAGGAATAATATGATATATGTAATGTGAATATAAGTATATAAAGATAAAATAATACTTATCTTTTCCAATAATGATCATTTATAAAAGGAAATGTCACTTATTTCTACATATAGCCTTCCATCTCCATGATAATAACATAGTTAATCTTTTATAACAATCATTCATGTTTGGTATTAAAAGAATAATTGATGTAAAAGAATGTTAGTTTTATCTTTATTATTATATTTTAAATTATGTAAAAATTACTTCTTAAACTATTTTAAAACTAATGAAATCATTTTTGACATATAACCAGAATACCATCAAAACATATGAAGATAATGTAAATGATTCACTAATTATGTATAGAATTTTAAGAAAAATATAAATGGAAAAATATAAATTAAAATTTTCTGAAGAAATTAAAAATTTTACATTATTTTATTATTTAGGATGATAATGAACATACACGATGAGTTATGCATTAGTTAGGGGACACTTTAACAAAAAAAAATGATTTAAATGTTTTTAAGATTTATTTTAAAAAAATTGATTTCATGAACTTTTTTAACAAAATGATATTATTAATATAATTATATGAGAAATAATGTTTTATAAAAGATTTTTTAATTGACTATTTTACATTCTAATAAATTATTTTAAAAAGGTATATCTTTATGGAATTTTCTTTTTTTCTTTTTAAAATTCAATAGTGATGTTACTTTTTAATGTATTTAATTAAAATTGATACCCTTTTTATTGTAACTATTATTTAAATTAAATCCTCTATCATGATATTTAATGTTTTATTAACCAATTTTCCCTTGATTTTTATTTTTTATTAAAAATTATAATTTAAAAGAAAAAAATAGATTAATATACAAAAATATATTATATACGTTTTTAGTAGAGTTTTTAAAAACATTTATGATAAGATGGTTCATCAATGAATTTTTATACTAAATATATGGAAATTTACCATAATATATGAGAAAATTTTTATGCCATAATAGCTTATATGATAAGTGCACCTAGATAGTACTTGGGGATCCTATTATGTATTATACCAAGGGTATGCCCCAATAGCCCGCCAATTAATTGGGTGATGTTCTGTATATTAATATTAAGGAATGTGGGATCTACTGAGGGTTTATCCCATGGGATTAACTAGATTCTAGTTTTTCATAAAATGGTTTTAAAATATTTTATCAATGTAATGATCTACGATTTCAAAATGGGGTTGTTATTCTTCCAGAAATGGGTTTTAAGGGATTTATTTGAGCAAAAAGTGGTTCTAATTTTCATGTCGAAATTTATTATTTCACTAATTTAAATATCTTTTGGATAATGGTAAATATTTCGTGTATTCATATTACTATATTAACATATTTTATCTTTTTATTCCACATACTATGATTTATGTGCTCAATCCACATTTTTACAATATTTTTCACATGTTTTGCAGATAGTTAAAGGAAAATAATAACTCATGTCGAAATTGATGATTACTTTTGAGGAAAATAAAACATTCTTTAGTTTACGGGAAAATTGTAAACCTATATAATGTTTCCACTTATTACAATTTATTTTTTTATATATGACTTATTTACAAGTTCACTAAATCTGTATTCAAAATATATCTTTGAGAATGATAAACATAGAATTTAGTTCTAAATAAACTAGAATATTTAATTATTAAGGATGTTTCCTTATATATAGAAGTTGTTTTTATTGTTTTTTGAATCTTGGCAAGTATGTTTTGTGTTTTGGAGGATTTTAGAGCTCAATACATGTGGTTTGGCCAATATAATGTCATGTTGCAGTCCATTCACAATGTCAGAGAAGTCATTCATGTATCTAATGACTATTTTAAAGGTGAATTCAAGTCATGAATACTGTATTCTGGAAAGAAAATACTATCTAACTTGATTCAAAATGTGTACCTAAATCTCACACATTGAATGAATCATGGAATATGGTGTCCCCTCAATTTAGAAAGAGTTTCTTAGCATAGTCCCCCAATCCATTTTGAGAACAATGTTAGTCACACTATTTTCGATAGAACTTATTGTATTTAAGTGTAAGGGTATTAATTTGGTCACCATTTTTCATTCATTTTTTGGCCATTGAAATATGTGGGATGAACCGTTGGGATTAGCATTTCACATAATCCATCCACCTTTTTTTCTAAACCATTTGGTTGGGTTTTCTCTTGATGATTTATTGTTTAAACAATCCACTCTTGAACTTGTTCATTTTCCTTGATTCACCTCAATTTTATATTCAACTTGTTGGGGTTTGAAAGGATGATTTCATCATTTCATGTGGAATACATAACACTTAATGGGGAATTTTTGTCTTGCCCATAGATGTTTTAAGAAGAGGAAAACCATTTGTTATTCATATTTGGATATCAGAATTTTTTGTTTGTTTTTTTTAATATTAAAAATGTTGGTTGAAATTGATCTTTGCATCCATGATTTAATTTGGGTATTTTGTGTGTCATATGATGGTAGGTGTGTTGGGAGTCGACCATACCCTATTTGACATGGATTCATCAGTGTGAGTTTATTCAATCAGTTAGTATTTAATTTTTAAAATAATCTAATATGGTTTTAAAATATTTGTTTTATAATTTATTAAAAAACATTGAAATACCATAGGATAACTATCTTTGGGATTCACGAATAATCCTTGGTAGTAAATGATATGATATATACTAGAGTAAAGAGATTTTTTTGGATTATAATACATTTATAATATTGTATCTCTTAGTGATTGTTTGATTTGATGATTTTTTCCTGTATTACTCTTTTATATTATCAAAATGTTTGCCTCTATAATTTCTTAATATTATTGGGATAGATTTATATTTGTGTTTTATTCAACATCGATTGCATTTATTTCAAAATAGTTCAATAGGGGAACCCCTGTCATGTTAATGATGGTGTCTATATTGATTGATTTCATAGAGTAATGAGTTGTTTTTAAAGAAAAATACACATCCTCTATAAAAATTATTTAGAAAAGATGATTTTATTTAAATGGAATATAAAGAAGATTATGTGATTTCATAAAGTAGTTTTGAAATGGTATAACAAAATATGAATGAGGTTATCTAGAAATGTTTTGATTGGATATAGATATGGGTGTATCATGAGTGTGATTGAATATGGTTCCTTTTATAATTTATTATTAAATAGATCTATCATGATTTTAGGGGAAATTTCTTTTGTTTGTGTTCTATAACTTATTTATTTATTTTGACCTTGTGTGGGTGACTATTTTTTTCCAAATCTTGTGGCTTATTGATTTTGGTTTTCTAGTGAATTCATTATTGCCTGATGATGCATGTTGTGTTCATTGCCGCCTGAGAACTCAGAATTTTTTTACCAGTAGATGGGTTGATCTATATAGGTGTTATAAAACACTTATAGGGTTAATTTTTTTACTAACACATGTTTTTTATGGGTGACTATATCCAAATGGACTATTTCCCCTTTATGATATAGTGAGCTAAGTAATAGGATTAATGCCTTATGGGTGTTGTCCATATTGTTCCATATGAATGATCTATATAAGGAAATGAACCTAATAACTATTCATTAGATGAATTATATATAATGTGGTTTTTATTATGAATTTTATTTTATTATTATTTGGATGAGACAGAGGGCCTTATTTGGGGTTAATAAAGGTTTGGTCACAAAATGTATTTTTCAGGGATTGGGTGAGATGTGATTTATGAGATAAATTATTAACCTCTATCTAGTCATAATTTATATATTTATTATTGTGAAAATATGATTATTCCATTACCTTTTGGATGGTTGGTCAAGGATAATAATCTCCCTTACCCAGATTATTCGTGTTTGAGTTGACATCGGAAAACAGAGAAAGTATGAACTCCCTAAGGAAAAAGAGATGGTTTCAATTTATCCCATGATAATCTACCCTATATATTTTGGATGTGTTAATGACCTGTTTATAAACCCCACACTATATCATGAGGTAGTTTATAGGTTTTGTTATAAGGTTACATTCTCCCTTATGACATGGTTCTAATGAAGGTGGTGTGAAGATTCATTGTTTCCTTGATAGCATATGATGACCTGAAATGTATGCTTATATGTTTATTAGGTGTTATGTTTTCATGTTGGTTTATTGTTTGGACATGAATCTACAACATTCTAAACATTTCACACACATTCACTTCTTCATATAACTATAATGAATTTTCGATGAATGTAGAAATCTTCTGGGATATTGGACTCATCCCTACCCATGTATATAATGTGAATTTTGATACAAATGGGTAGACCTTCATATTATTGATTAGGATTCATTTAACTCATTGATATAGAATATTTTGATAGGTATATCAATTAAATGATGCTATATAATTGGAATAATGATTTTTTTATTTCAACATGATGTCATTTATTTTTCTATTTGATGTGGTGTAATATGTACTTTAAAGATTTACATTAATTTTTTATGATTCCTTTCAGGACATTATTATCTATTTATACACATTAACTATTGATTTATCCGGTAGATTGTTTTACTACATGATATTAATGACTATAACGGTGAACAAGGTTCCATATTTTATATTTATGGGTATTTGGGAGATTCATCACATTGATGGTCCATTGTAATTTTTTTAATAGATTTTATCATGAATCATTGTCTTTATTTTACTGGTAATAGTCTACACATAACTATCATAGTACCTCATCACTAGTTTGTAGTCTCGAGAGCATGGATTGAAATGCATGTTGTTATATAGTGGCAGTTCTCAAGTTTCATTTAGTTGATCAAGGATGGAGACTTACAAAGTGGTATTAGAGCATTCCATGGGATGGAATAGTATTTTTAGAGGTGAAGTTATTTTTTTAGAACTCTAGAGTTAGATTATAATGACACAACCCGATGTCCACTTAACCATTACACACATATGACATGCTATATCTCCTCAAACATGACTCCCCATAATGAAGAGGTGAAAATTTAATTGTGAGGAACTTTGAGGTTATAGTGGGGAGAAAATAACCTCCTTTCCAATTATTCCAACAATCCAAATAATTAGAAACAAAATAAAATGAACCATATAACCATTTATTACAAACTACTAATGTTATAATAAATGAATTAAAAATATCTTGAAATAAAAAATGGATATTTCATATATTCAAATTATTCCCCTTGCGAAGATAATATATAGGTATAAAAAACAAATAAAAACAATACTAACCTCATCTACAATTAGATCATGATTTTTTCTTTGTCTCAACAACCCTAATCCACTCTAATCGTGCTGAGAAAAACATCATTATTATGTTCCTATCCCTTACCCAATATCATAAAAAAGTATTTCTTATACTTAGTTACATTAGTTATAGGGTGGAATATGTAGGGTGTGAGTATAAAAAAATAGTCCACCACCAAAAAAATCCCTAAAATACTCATTCTATATAAAGATTTTGTGAATAAGTAATATTAATAACATAATACTAAATAAAATTATAACAAAAAATTAATAAAAATACATCCCCCAAACTCAGGATTGATGGAGAAACCATAGGTGGAACATAGAAAATTCAGTCAGATTTGGGGTATCTCTAATATGTTTGATGGATCTTGTATCTCATTCACGATCCAAGGTTTTTTTCCATGGAAACCACATTAAATACACAATGAATTCCATGTTGGCTCCATAGGAATTCCCATCTCATAAACTAATCAAGAATCAATGAAATTTATCCATGGAATTATTCTGTATAAAACCCAATAAAATCCAATTAATTGTACCTTGATATTCCATAAACTGAATATGAGGAACCATGAATCCATGATATTAAGAGTATTAATAAAAACTTGAAACTCGGCCGACACCCATCGAATTCGATTTAATATTATCAATCCAAATACAGGGAACTCATTATGTATCCTTCATAAGGGTACCCCAATGAAATTCATGAAAATAATTTATTGAATGTAAGAGATAAGTCATGACCTGAATATATGGGTAGATTAACTGAGGAATTCATATTGGTGAATCAGTGAGAATTCCATGGTAAGACATATTATTCCACATATCTGGATGTCCTTGATTCCAATGAGTTCGCTTCCTATAGAATTTAATAAATTTCCCTAATGGAACACTTTTCAACTCATGTAATTACACCCATTTCATATCAAAAACTATATCCAAGGGATTAGACCATATAAATTTAATCGAAAATAATCATCTATATAAGAAAAAATAAATTACTAAATCCTTACATAGCATGATATTATTTCATATAAAAAAAACCTGATTATATCCCATAACCTTATGTCATGTCAATTATAATTTCATTGAAACCATTCCACTTTCACAAAGAATGATTAAAGAGGATTTTGTTAATATGTTATAAATGAAAAATCATATTTGGGTCTTAGTGACTCTCTATTTAATTGACACCTTCCATTACCATTTCACTTCAACATAATAATCCAAAACACTTTTAGAAAAATTAAGCACTAATTTCATAATAATGATTACTTATTTATCTTGATAAAAATTATATTTCATCAACTCATATTAACATCACTAAAAACCATCTCAAAAATAATTCATCAGATTTATAATAAACACATTCCAATATGTTAAATTCATTTCATGGGTTAATCACATTTTATCATTTGATTCTCATAACTAAAATATTCTATTTAAAAGGTCCAAACCATTTCCAAATTCTGTATTTTCATGAAATTAAATTTCACTAACATAAATACCAATGATGGTTTCATGTTTAACAATTAAATATATACATTCATTTCTAACCCTAATCTCGTTTAATATATTCCAAAAATATGGTCAAAAATCTCAGAACTAAAAAATTTATAACATTAAAAGAATGTTATATGATACATGAATCCAATTATATTCAGTTTAAAAATTAAATTAGACTAAGAAAAAGGAATGACATGGATGGTTTCACCAAATCATGCATACACTCTGAAACATAATGAAACTACATGTTAAATTAATGGGAACAAGTTCCTCAATCTTATAAATGCCTAGGTTTTCATTATCTATTACCAATTTTGAATATTATTTAAGAAATCATGAATCAAGAAAAATGACTTATAAATAGGGAATATTAGCTTCCACAACCAGAGTGTTATCCAACGTCGAAGGAAAACTAGATTATTTGTTATGGTAATTATAGATGTACATATATCTATATAATCTATCTAAAAATGGTTGCTTTAGACACATGAAGAGAGATATTCACTCAAGAAAGAAGGTTTGGTATGGAGGCATTTAAAAGGGATATTTTCTATTTTGGGTAAAAATGAAACATAAGATCACTAGGGATGCCCAGGTGAAATGAATGGACTATACCCCCACTTAATATGAATCATAAAAGAAATCATGATATCCATAATCCCCTAGCATCTTGCTAGTGATCTAGTGGGTGGATTGTGCTAGGATCACCAGCTTGACACTAATATAATGAGGCCTAACTGGATACTATTATTTCTACTAGCTATCCATTAGTACTACAATATCATGTTTTAGCCTAAACCCATATATCATGATCTCTGTTTTCATTGAGGACTGATCCGATAAAACTTCTTGCATCATTCAAAAAGTAAATTTACATGTTTATGGGATTATAACCATCTAATTATCCTCTTATTGACCATTTAAAAATTGTGCCCCTCTACAAATCCCAAAACCAATAACTTTTTCAATATTTGAAATGCATGAATTGACAAAAGAATTAAAAACTCCAAACTATAGTAATTCATGGCCACAATATGTAATTTTGGTCATTAATTTATGTCACTTATGCCAAGTAAGTTTTAACATATAATCTAAATGAATTTATTCCCCTCTTGAATGCACATTTTCCCTCATAAGTGAGGCTCCTAATAAATAAAAGCCAAATTTATTAATAAATAAGGGACCGCTATCATTAATTTCAAAAAACCTTGATATGGTGTTCAACAATTCCCATCAATCCTAATACGTGGTTTGTTTAACATCTAAACGTTTTTTGACATGTGGTATATCCCACCATAAAAGAATTCTCAAATGGTAGATATTGAATTTTGATTACTAATACCATTGGACGTTTCCTATAAGATCATCTTCTCGGTTTTCCACTGACCCATTCAATTTGATCCCAACACACCCTGTATCAACATGAATGAGTATACGTATCGATAATTTTCCAACTTCCATTCATCAAACTTGAATATGAAACAATATTTCCTCTCCCATAAAAGAACAACCGTAAGAAATCTAATTTTCTCAAAAAAAATTAAATAAAAAACACTTAAAAAAATATAAAAGGACATAAATGATATACATTAACACTCCCCATATCATCATAAACACATAAAGAAACTCCATGCCTCCTCAGGTAGACCAATATCAAAAGAACGTCCATTTAGTATTCGATGTGCCTATAAAAACAATAAATCTTGACACAGTTTTCTTCATAGTTATCGCATGGTCATCCCATGTACACAATAATGTCTGAACCCAATCTATTAGTGAAATTACACAGTAAAAAACCAACTCTACAAACTATTCCTCAACTAATGAATCAACATTCCAACTTATTGAACTAATCATTTCATACACCAATCATCTTAATCCAAAAAACAACCACCAGGATTTCATCTATAATGATAAATGAACAAACCTCTAGTATTTCCAAAGGATTCGAGACAATATATAAATCACACACAAATAAAAATATAATTTCATGACGACTATATTAATAGAATTCCCACACATCATGAGTCATACTATCAAAATGATTACATGGTCATGACTAGCATGACACTACCCAACATTTTTGTGTCCTCGTCATTAGTCCAGAAGGTCTAAACCCATATCTTAGTGATTTTATATCACCCACCACAAAAACCAATGGTCAATCAATGAAAAATCACTCTCACATAATCATTACTCCAACAATTAAAAACTGTCCACTTATGGATCACGAAACATCATCATGTGTACTCTCCGAAACTCATATATGAAAGGGAAACATCCTCCATCAAATGTGGTGGGATCCCTAGTGTATTTATTTCATAATATTTCAGGACAAGCACAGACCAATGGGTTATCCCACCATTAGACACATGTTTATCCTCTCAATCCATTCCAATTTTATTATTAATACATGACTAGGATCGATTTCCTAGATTTGAATTGAAAATCCACTCTAATACAAACCAATGTTAGACCTCAAAAGTATATTTTTTTCATAAAAAACCAATCCCCAAGAAACTATTCCCATTACACATCCTCATGGGAATCATCCCCAAACCATCCATGTCCTCTCACTGATCCATAACAAGGTAGACATCACGATTATCAGTTTCCAGTATCCATGATCTTTAAAACCAAAATGATATCATTCTCCCTCTCTAACAGATCACATATCTCATTCCAAAATCTCATGAGTCGCATCTCAAATAAATTAGGTTCATATGGATAAACCAATAACCGAGCTTACGAGCAGGTCATTTATACATATTTGGGATATACATCGATACTATTCATTAGAAATGATTACATAGCCCATTTTCTGTTTTAGCAACTCAAATCCCACCACATGGAATCATTCCAAAAATAGATGTTCATATTACCACTCATAATATTGCAGGAAGCTTATCTAGAATTGAAAGGGCTAATAACTTGAATGGTCTATAACTATACCCCCATTATTGATACTAATAATGGAAAAACATGTGATATCATTCTCAAAAAAGAACCATGTAATCATATATTTTATTCCATACACCCATTCACACAAAAAATTCATAGATATAAGACCCGATCAAACAATGTCTAATCTAGTTTGATAATGCATGCTCATTGTCACACCACCCGATCTCATCAAAACATAAGGGTCACAACACAATCATGGCTTGTTAATAGTACCTAAAACACCATCCATCGAGTTGATTATCTATAATCCTAGGACCACATTCCTAAAAACACCAACTAACAGTTATTTCAGTGTTTTAATTATAATAAATTGATTCATGCCATTTTCAATATTGAAATAGGCCTGGAACCAAAATCATAACCATGGTAAGCACACGATCACACATTATATTCAGATTCATTTCAGTAATTCCATGCCATTTAAATATGATTCCACTTCATACCAAAATCACATCACTAACATATGGTCTATACATATGAATTATCCATCACATCCAAATCTTATTATAATCAAAGAACTAGAATATTGAGGACTGAACCGAAAACACATCAAATCTTAATAGAATCGAACATACATGGATCACATAATCTAAATTATCATTATATGCATCATATATCTATAGGAATTATAAAAAATAAAACCCTTCTATAATTGGTTACTCTCACACATTATGTAGCAGTAAATAAATAATCTTGGGCCACTTCCAAGGGACACTGTTTTATACCACTTAGCCCCAAACATAAGGGTCAAAACTCATATTGTTCACATCTTATGGGATACACCCAATTTTCCCCATATTAAGGTCACTCAGCATTCATCCTACCAAATATAAAAACAAGGGATACATATAACATTAAAAAACTAACCTACAATACCCACTCTCAGATATGAAAGAAGGTATAGGTGTCTTGAGACAGAACTACACACCAAAGAGATTTCATAGTCTCAGGCTCTATCTTCATCCCCACTACTCTCACTTTGGTCATTTTTACATATACAATGTCACATTACCCAGTTAGAGTATGTATTATCTTATAACATAGAAACCTGATAACATAGGGGTTCAAAGAAACCCCCAAAATATGTATACAATGACTCAATCCATGATCATGAGGCCTCTATGTCACTTCATCTACAGGAGTGTCAATAGATTAATATTTAAACAATTAAAAATTTATTATTTCACAAGGTTCATAACCAAGAGTTTATTAAATTGAATTTCATTCATATATTATGATGGAAAACAATGGATATGTTTCTCATTGAAACTTTATTTAACCCACAAATTATATTCAATAGGACTCACATTTATAATGGATATATGTTACCATAAGGCCAAAAAATAACCTTTTCAACTATGTTATGATTCATTTATTTCCTTCATATTCATTCATTAATTTTTAGGTTCATCCCAAAATTTACATCAATTCTAAAGGGCTGATTAGATTAATTTTTATTCACAACATGGGATGGAAAATACATCATTGGTTTTCCTATAGACTCCTTATTTAATCATTTCTATCTTCAATCCATTTATATATAACTATATACTATGGAATCAACTTAGTGATTAGTCAAGAAATATGAAACAATAGTTTTATGAGTAAAATAACCATTTAGAAAAGAATTGACACATTACAATACCATCCACCATATTTATAAGTAAACATCAAAAAAGAATAAACATCTTATTGTAGATAAACAAACCTTAAATTAAAAGAATTATGCATAAAAAAATTAAAACTGTATTTTGTTACTAGTTTTATAATAATAAATACCATAAATGATAATATCCCAAATCAGGTGTCTTTCTCTAGGTGAAAACCAATTGCAAATGTAACCAAAAAAATCTATGAAAATAATAACTCGACATTAAAAACATGGATTTTACCTTATGAGTGGATTGATAAATCGTAGGAATTGTCTATTTATCATATTCCAACACACTCATAATATCTTATCTACCATGAATAAATATAAACACAAAATAAAAACACCTATGATTCCATTTTATAATTCCTCTACCTAAAATCCATGGAATTTGAGCTCAAGACAGGAACACTATGTGGATTCATGCATGCCTGCACATAAGAGACTTCCATATTATATTAAGGTATTATATAGATACTATGGAAAGGAAATAACCTCTATTTAGTGTCTCCCATGAAGCATAATAATTGTAAATCTTACAACCCAATAGAAAAACCCACCATAGACAAAGGATCCATGTTCAAATAAATAATTAGAAAATTACAGGATATAAAAATTGTGGATATTTAATAAAATAACACAGATACCCTATAGAATAATCATATACAATGATAAAATATGTAAAAAAATTAAAAACCATACCCGTCCAAACAATTGTCTCAAGTCCTTCAGGGTCATGACATCTGTACTCCACTACAAACATGACATGAAAAGTACCATGCATCTGTAAGTTTTACTCAACATATAACCTAAATTATATAGTATTCTAGTCAATTTCCCATTCTTCAGATTCCCCTTTGAATGATGTCATTAAAATATAAAAGGCATCCACCAAAAGTGTGTCTAAAATAAAAAATCCATATAACATGTGCATGTTCTCTATGGTTAAACAATAGGATGGAACTACCAATATTAACGAGTTATTTTTAATCAATAATTAGGAATATTGATATCATCACTCATTGTTTCATCCAAGGTTCATCATTATGGAAACCACATCCTTGAATACACAATAAAATATACTAGGGGTCCATCGGGTATTCCCATCTCATCAGGTAATCAAGAATACATAAAATTCATCAACGTAAATATTCTATATAATAACCATGTGAAGCCTTGGAATATAAAAATGGAATTATCGAAAAAGAATAAATTGAACCACATGTATAATGAATTCAATGTATCAGGACTAACAGGAATCAAGGTCCTCAACCATGGTATTTTTTCAAGAATAATTCTTTGAAATCTATGTAGATAATCGTATGGTATTTGGAAGGTTAACCCAATGTAATCCATAATTATAGTGTATGGAATCCTTTATATATGAAATCATAGGAACTGAATAGTGGGTAGCATCAAGACATTCATCATTATAAATAATTTATGAAACCAATGAAACTAGTGGAATTAAATTGTTTTATACATCCTTGAATTGTGGATGAATTATTAATTGGAATTCTTTTGATCCCCCTAATAAGATCGATGATTATTCAAGAAAGTACTCTAATTTCATATCCAATGTGAATCCAAAATATAGCACCCATAAAATTACACCAATAAATAATTTTTACATAATAAAAACCAAATTACCAAATACTTAATTACAAATAACAAATTTCAAACAAGGGATAATTATTATTAGATTCTATTTTATTTTTCCGTCACAAATATAATTTAATAAAAAAGTTATCAATTTCTGAAGTGATAATTAAAACAAATGTCATTTGGAATCAATAATTGAAAAATATTTATTGTCTAACTACTTGCATTCAATTTAATCAACACCATAATTTTTTGACAAAATTTAGTTCAAAATAAAATAAATCCTTTAGAAACATAATATACCTATTTCATAACCAAAATTCATTTTTTTTCTTTAACAAAAAGGTTACTCCATTTACTAAAATTCATTTTTCATTAACGCATAATATTAAAATACTCATTTTGTGGTTCAAGACCTGTTTATCATTAAATTGTCACCACTATAAAGGTTCTATTGAATGTTCTTAACCAATCTCAAATTATCAACAATTGATAAATAATGTTTCAAAATAATTACTTCTAATCATATATTCTCATTTAACACATAAAATCATAAAACCATTTCTCACCCCAAGCTCATACATGTACAAACCCCAACTATGTTCATCCCTCGTGGAACTAGAATTTTTAATGATCCATGTGTGTTAAAATAGAATATAAAGCATGTAAACCCGAAATTAAGTCATATAATTAAATTTAGGTCAATGAATTACATGACCAACTTGACCAAAAAATGCATACACTCATAAAAATGGTGAGAATAATAGTAAAATTTGAGGGGACGCCATCTTCAAAATTTAAAGAGATGACACATTGAGTATCAATCATTAGTTCATCCTAATATAAAAGTAAACGGGAAACCTAGGAAATAAGTTTTAAATAGATAATATAAGATAAAACAAGTTGAATTCAAACCAAATTACTAAATAAAACAATTTTGGTTGAATAATGTGTTATAGACGTACCTCTATATCTCTAGAAAATATTATGGTGCATGATTTGTGAGTCGGATGAGGGAGATACAATAAAGAGTGGAAGATTGGGAGGAAGCCTATATAAGGGATTGCTAAAAAAATTTGGTGTCAAATAAAATATAATAATAAGGGAATAAACATGGAGTAACATGAGAAATAAATTAAATTCTAGATAGTATGAATATCATTAGATCTCAATAGAAGAATAAATATAAAGGCATGATAAAGCATGATAATCATAACCTGGAAATGTGGAAACAACACTTAACATGGTATTAGTAGGAGAGAAGGCTCATTATACATATAGCATGAGTACACCATCATTGCTCATGAATCACGAGTAAACCCATGTTCCACATGAATTAGAATGAGTAAAAACCCATTTCACATGAATTATCTTGACAATATACTTTACCCAATGCATTAGAGTGCTATATGGGTGCACCCTTCTTAAACATTTCATTTCATGCATAAGTGTGCCACATGGATAATAAAACATTGAATCATTCAACATAATCATTTATTCCATGATAAACAAATGTGGAATACATATATGAAACTATATAAACAATACATAAATGAGCATAAAGATTAATACCCTTGATAATGAAATAGGCATGGTATTCACTACACAATTACTTTAGATTGGAAAAGCACGATGCAATTTCAGCAGCATAACGGCGTGACATAAGAATTCCTAAAAAAGGTTGATGAGAGAGAAAGTGGTGTATCATCATATTTACATGACATGTACAATAAGAGGTTCATATATATACATGTACCAACAATTTTAATGGAATTTATATGTGTAATAAAAAAAGAATCCTTGGATGTAAAAGAAGAAAGAGAAATCTCTCATGGAATTTTGGCATAGTAATGAGTGTACATGTGAGGAATTTAATGAGATAAAAGGGTCCTACAATCATTAAAACATGAATAGGGAAGTATGGGGGGGGTGTGAAACCGTACCCCAACATTTAAAATTGAAATTAAAATTGCGTTAAAATTTAATGAATATTTGAAAAAAATAAGAAAGGAAGAAAAAACATTTCATGGAAGTGTGCTTCCAAAGGCATGAGAGAGGCTTCAGAGAGGATTTTTGGGAGCTTGGGGAACCTTGGGAGGATTCTAGAGAGATTTGGGTAGAGGTTGGACGAACTCTAATGGATTTGAGTGAGGATAAAGTGGGATCTTGGGTGGGATTATATAGGAATGGTGAGGGAATTCATTATTATTTAGGTTTGGGACACCTCACTATAATCTAATCCAAACCACAAACCATCCCATTGTTTTTTTCCATGGTTTTTGGATAAGGTAAGTGTAATGGAATATTTTATAAGGTAAATTTCCGAACATCTTAAAATAATGGGGTTTCTTATGTGGAGTTAAGTCACACTCCCAAGGAAAACAATTTAAAAAGAAAAGATGTTTAACAAGCCTTGACGGGTTCATTAATGCTTTGTAAAATAATTCAAAAAACCCAAAATCACATTATTTTGATGGTAAAACGTATATTGGCCGAAGATAAGGCTTATAGTATTTTATTACACCACTATTGGGTCATTGTGATGTCATAAAACACAATATATATTTAAACGGTATTTAATTTTTATCCAAAAATTTGGTTGTCTTAGAAAATTGTGAAAAATTTACCATGGGATAATATAGACATCCTGATTCCAGAAATAATATTAATTTTATCTGAATAATTTTATAAATATTTTAATTTTTACTTTTAATGTAAAAAACATACATTTATCGAAAATTCATGGGTTTGGACAAAAATGGATTTGAAACCTTAATTAAAATTACAATTACATTCATAAAATTAAACGATCATTTATATATAATAAACATTAATGTAATAATAATAATAAGATTTTACTAAAATATTATTTAATTCAAAAATCCATTAATTCATCAAAATATATTTCTTAGTTGAACATTAACTAAAAATAATATTTGTGCTTTAAAAACTATTTACAAGGTTAAAATAATAAATTTAATGTATATTCATTTTTATATCCCAAAATAATGTACAAAACCATAGTGATATGGTCTTGTTACATAACCCCTTATAACACCCGCATAATACTGAAGAGTAAGGTGTGTGATGAGGACATAACCTTGGGGTGGCTCGGATGAGATTTATCAGGTCATAATCTTTATCAACATCCACTTCGCTCATATACAGTCCCTCTCGAGCATAACCTATTGAAGCTCGGCTTAGGGTTGGTCAAGAGTGAACCCCAATGTCACCACCACTTTTCTGAGCTCTGACAAATGGGGTCTATATGGGGCACGTCTACTGGACGAGGTCATCGCTTCCTTTGTCTGAGAAATTTGGATTCACTAAAGACCTATATTTATTCTAATAATGTGATCACTATTCAACGACCATATTAGGAACTATCTGAATACTTAATTGTATTTTAAATTCCAAAAACATATAACCAAATAAGATGAAATTTTATATAAAAATTTTACATAAATGGACATTTAATTGGATCAAGAGGTATTTCCATTAATGAAAGTTTGGGTCATTACAATCTTCCCTCCATAAAAAAATTTCACCCTCAAAATTTCCATTTCTCACACTAAAATAGATTTTTGTATCTCTACTTCATCATTTCCTCTGATTCCCATGTCGCTTCTTCAAACATGTGGTTTCGCCATAGCACCTTGAGAAGGGGCATTATCTTATTTCATAGAACTTTTTCTCTATGATCTAAGATCTTCACTAGTTGATCCTCATAAGAAAGATCATCCTCTAACTGTACCGCCTCTGAAGAGAGTACATGTGAAGGGTTCAGTATGTACTTCCAAAAGAGGGATAAATGAAAAATATCATGTACTTTGGCCATGGTTGGTGGAAGTGCTAGTCGAAAGTCCACAACCACAAAACGATCTGGAATCTCAAAGGGGCCGATGTACCTTTGTCTTAACATTTCATTCTTTCCAAACCTTATGACCTTCATCCATGGATATATTCATACAAATCCCATGTCTCCAAACATAAACTAATGGTCTCGTTGACAGTTATCAGCATAACTCTTCTGTCCACTCGGGGATGCCTTGATATGCTACTGAATGTTTTTCACATTCTCCACCATTTCTTCAACCATTTCTTGTCCATGAAGTTTACGCTCACCGACCTCATCCCAACATGCTGGTGTTCTGCCCCTTTTATCATAAAGGGCTCCATATGGCACCATTTGGATGCTCGAGTACATACTATTATTATAAGAGAACTCAACCAGTGGAAGATGTTGATCTCATCCTCCTTTAATGTACATTGAGCACGCTCTCAACATTTCCTCATGTGATTTGATAGTCCACTCAGATTGGAAATCATTTTGAGGATGATAAGACGTATTGAATTTCAGTTCAGTATTCAAAGAATGTTGATGACTCTTCTAAAACATAGAGGTGAATCATGGATCTCGATCAGACACAATAGATAGTGGTACTCCATGCATCCATGCCACTTCCCTGATATATATTCGTTCCAGTTGATCCAATGAGAATCCTCATGAAAAGTAATAAAGTGTGTAGCCTTTGTAATACAATCCACAACAACCCAGATTTCATTATTGCCTTTCGACATCTTTGAATGTCTGGTTACAGAGTCAATTGTGATGTTCTCCCATTTCCATTCTAGTATGGGAAATGGTTGCGTCATCCCCTTAAACATCTGCCTCTCTACCTTCACTTGCTGACACACCAGGAACTTTGATGTATATTCAGTAATCTCCTTCTTTATATTATCCCACCAATATTTCTCAGGGAGATCTCGATACATATTTTTTTTCAGGGTGAATAAAGAAATTTCTACTATGTGCATCATCCAGATGTTCATTCATCAGCTCTGGAAGTGATGGAACACATAGCATTTTTACAAATCTCACAATTCCTTCATGATTAACAATAAACTCTGAGGATTTCCCATTTCCAATAGCTTACACTTTTTCATGAATTCCCACATAATCCTTTTGTGCATCCTTTAACTTTTCTAAAAGTGAAGTTTGCGAAATAATTTGTGAAAGGGTTGATGATGGTCCCTTATTTATTTTTCTCATGTCCATCTTCATCAAATCTAATAATATTGGATCCTTTTCAATTCTCAACAATGATAGAATCATTGGGTCCTTTCAACTAATGGAATCTTCCACCATGTTCGGTTTCCCAAGGTGGTAATGGATTGTGCAGTCATAGTCTTTGATCATATCTAACCATCTTCATTGGTGAATGTTCAATTACTTTTCTGTGAATATATACTTGAGGATTGTTTGGTCCGTATATATTTTACATTTCTACCAATTGAGATAGTGCTGCCAAAATTTCAATGCGATGATCACTGCAACCAAATAGAGGTCATGTGTTGGATAGTTATATTCATGAACTTTCAATTGCTATGAAGCATATGCAATGACTTTGTCAATTTTCATCAACACAAATCCTAGGCCCTTCTTTGAAGCATCACTGAATACCACAAAAAGTTATCCACTTGTGTGTAAAGTGAGCACGAGCGCTGTGATAAGCCTACATTTCAACTCCATGAAGCCTTCTTCGAATTCATTACTCGAAGAAAACATAACTCCCTTCTTAGATAGCTTGGTAAGAGGGTTGGAGAATCGTGAGAAATTCCTCACAAATTATCGATAATATCTAGCTAACACCAAGATGCTACAGATATCTGTTAATGATGTTGGCCTTGTCCATCCCTAAATTGCATCTTTTTAGGAGGGATCCCCAAATATCCCATTGGTTGTGATGATGTGGCCCAAGAATGAGACCTTCTTCAACTAGAACTCGAACTTGGTGTAATTTGAATAAAGAATATTCTTATGTAAGGTCTCTAGTACAGTTCTCAGATGCTCCTCATGGTCCTCCTTGGTTTTGGAGAATATCAAAATATCATCTATAAAGACTGCGAAAAATTTGTAGAGGTAATCTCTAAAGACTCTATTCATCTAATCCATGAAGATTTCTGGAGAAATAGTGAGTCCTAAAGGCATTACTATTTAGTCATAGTGCCTGTATCTTGTATGAAAAGTAGTCTTTGGGATATCTTCCTTCTTCACCATTACTTGATAATATCCAGATTGCAAATACACCATGGACAAGTA
This sequence comes from Viscum album, assembly GCA_963277665.1. Taxonomy (NCBI): domain Eukaryota; kingdom Viridiplantae; phylum Streptophyta; class Magnoliopsida; order Santalales; family Viscaceae; genus Viscum; species Viscum album. The sequence goes on along the minus strand of OY728126.1, from coordinate 1,384,781,121 downwards.
TTGTGCTCCATGCAGATGATCAAATAAGTCGTCAATTTTTGCGAGAGGATACTTGATATTTATCGTGATTTTGTTCAGCTCAGGATAATTGTTTCAAAGGTGCATTTACCCATCCTTATTTTTGACGAAGAGAACTGGTGCACCCCATAGTGAAGCACCTGGGTGTATAAACCCTTTATCCAAATTCTCCTGTAGATGTTTTTTCAGCTTCTCAAGAACCAAAAAATTTATTCTATACATATTCTTGGATATTTTCAATGCCCTAGGTATATGATCAATTATGAATTCAACAACTCTTCAATGATGAATACTAGGCAATTCCTCAGGAAACACTTCCGCAAATTCCCTCACAATAGGCATGTTTTAAAGGATGGTTTCTTCCTTGGACTCAATCGTCTAAGCCAGATACATGTGCTCATAGGGTAGTAATATCCACTCTTGATATGATGTAGATAGAGAAGATTCATCTTACTTCTTGCACTTATATAGAATCAGGGGTTGATTATCCACAGGTAGATTGATATCCCTCTCATGGAAATTTATGTTGGATCTATATAAGGAATGCCAATCCATGCCAATAATCACATAAAATTCTACTAGATGGAATATGAAGAGGTTATCCGGGAAGTTTAATCCATTTATTATGATAGAGGAGGAGCTATATTCATGGTATGAAATGATTTCCCCAATTTTCCATACCCACCGACATCTTCATTTCTATGATTTTTGGTGGTGATGAGATTATTCTACTAAACATTTGAGATATAAAAGAATTCATAGAGCCTAAATCAAAAATTACATTTTCTATTCTTGAATGAATAACTAGCATACCTGTCACCACTTCATTTTCGGGGTTCACTTCGGTAGTAGTTATGAAAAAAGCTTGACCTTGCTGCCTTGGAGGTTGTTGGTTGCCTTCGAAAACCCTTGTCTTACGGAACTGATTTGCAAGATTACATAGTTCCTAGAAGTTGTATCAATGAACAACGCGTTGAGGTTTTATCGGAGCATTCCTCTCTTCTGTAGCAATGGCGGGTTATTCTTGTCGACAATTAACATTCATGTGCCCTTCTCTTCCACACCTATATAATTTTCTCGTGTTGTTCAGGACATTTTCATGGTGCTTCGTTCCACACCTTCGGCAAGTGGGGTGCTAAATATTCTTGGAAAAGTTGGATTTATCCATCATTCCACCAAAATTGAAGTCCACCTTAAGCTTCTTATCCCCATGACACCCCTAAGATTCTACGATCTCGATTTCGACCTTGAAGTCACATCAGACAATTTCCTCATTGCTGTCGATGTCACGGATTGCAGCACTTTCTGGAGGCAAGGTTTCATCCAACCAATGAAGTCATCAACCTTGAATTTGGGGGTAATGAAAATGTCGAAAGAGTATCAGGGAACACATGTGATTGTTTTCTTGTACGATCAAATATATTCATCTTCTTTTCTCATGATGTAAAGGAAGTCCCTTTCCATCTTAAGCTGGAGGGTGCGCAAGAAATATTTATCGAAAAACATCTTCCTAAAATCCTTCCATTCTAACGCCTCAATCTCCTCCTCTGGCATCATATTTTTTATCAACTTCCCCCATAGATTAGCTTAAACCTCTATACAAAATTCATCCAGGAGAACCTTCTGTTATTCAAAAAATTGAATGATAGAGAATATCTTTTCAATAGAGTTGATCCAATGTTCAGTGACTGAGGGATCAGATGATCCATTAAAAGTAGGAGGCCTTTCTCTCATGATGCTCTCGATAGCGAAATGTTATTTCTTGTGGGGGGTTTAATGTTACTTTTGACCCATGTTTCTATTAAAATCATGAGTAGGATGAGAGAGAAGCATGAAAAAGTTCACATTGCCCACCCCCATTGGATTAGGCATCTCATTAGTACGGTCATCACATTGATCTTCACATCGGTTGTCAGCCTGAGTCCTCCTATTACCTGGCATTGGCTGGAATAAAATGAAATTTAGGGGTAACATATAAAGGATAATACAAGGACAAATCTAATGACTTATAAATAAATATTATTTCCTTAACATATGAATCTATTAGATTAAGTCTCTGTTATCCATTAAAAACATTCTAACAAATATTCTTATGGCATTTTTTTGTCCCTTAGTAATGTTTTATACAATGCTTGTGAATTTATCAAAGAATATCCCCAGGAGTGTCGTAATCAAGAGTGAAGAAATGATCATTGTTGTTCCCCAGTTCCCATTCATGTCTAGCTCAAAACGGTGTTTTCGGGTTTTACCCCTAGGATACATCTGTGCCAGAGTCGCCTCTACCTGCTCGTATCTAGAGAGGGATGTATTTGATTGATAAACCACTTAATAAATACTCACTAAAACATCGGGATGTTTTTATTATACTTTGTCTTGTCTCTAAGGATTCACTGGGGTTTTCTAATCCTAATCCCCAAAATAACTAAACCTATCCTCTGATACCATCTATGACAACCCTGAACTTTTATTACACAATTAAACATAATTTAATTTTTTTTTTAAAGTGACATGGATTGGTTTCCCAATCCATTCCAATAGAATTTTATTAAAACAGAAAAGGGGGTCAAAGTACACACGAGGTGTAGTAAGCCTACACCAGCAAAAACCAAAATACAGCCCACAAGAATGAAAATTTAAACAACCTAGGCTGACAAGAACCAACCAAGGAAATACAACATATTTATTGAGAACATTCTTTACATGACCACTATATTCCCTCGTACTTTTCATTACATGGGATAACCTAAGGAAATGCATAGGAAAAGGGTGATCTATAAAGCCTTGTAAGGGAATAAACATGGAGTAACATGAGGAATACAATAAATGTTAGATAATAGGAATATCATTTGATCACAATAGAAGCATAAACATAAAGGCATCATAATGCAGGATAATCATAACATGGAAATGTGGTAACACCACATAACTAGGAATTAGCATTAGCCAAGGATCATTGCACATGGAGCCTGAGTAAACACTCATTGAACATGAATCACGAGTAAACCCACATTACACATGAATTAGAATGAGTAAACACCAATTTCACATGAATTATAATAATAATATACATTACCCAATTCATTGGAGCGCTATAAGGGCACACACTTCGTAAACATTCAATTTCATGCATAAGTGTGCGACATGGATCACAAAACCTTGAATCATTCTACATAATCATTTATTCCATGATAATAAAATGTGGAATACATACATAAAACTATTTGAAAAAATATGTAAATGTGCATAAAGGTGAATACCCTTGACAAAGAAATAGGCATGATATTCACTATATGATGACGTGGGATTTGAAAAGTGTGGTGCAATTTCGGCAGCATAACAGCGTGACATAAGCACTCATAAAATGGTTGATGAGAGAAAAGGGGTGTCTCATCATATTTCCATGACATGGACTATAAGGGGGTCATATAGATACATTTCCCAAAAATTTTAATGGAATTTACATGTGTAATACAAAAATGATTACGTGAATGTAAAAGAAGAGAGAGAAATCCTTCACGGAATTTTGGCATAGTAACGAGTGTACATGGGAGGCATTTAATGAGAGAGAAAGGGATACCCCATCATTCAATCATAAATAGAGATTTATAGGGGAGGTGAGAAACTATACCCCAACATTTAAAATTGAAATTAAAAGGGCATAACAATTTAATAAATATTGGACAGAAATAAGAAAGGAAGAAAAACCCTTACTTGGTAGTGTGCTTCCAAAGGCATGAGAGAGTCTTGAGAGAGGCTTCTTGGGAGCATGGGGCACCTTGGTAGGATTCTAGATAGAGTAGGGCAGATGTTGTAAGAACTCCAATGGGTATGAGTGAGTAGAAAGTGGGATAATGGGTGGGTTTATATAAGAAAGGTGAGGGAATTATTTATTATTTAGGTTTGGGACACCTCACATTAAACTAATCCAAACTACAAAACAACCTAGGGTTTTTGCCAATGGTTTTTGGAAAAGGGATGTGGAAAAAAAATATAAGGACAAAGTCTGTACTTCATAAAATAATAGGGTTGCTTATGTGGAGGTGAGCCATAGTCCCAAGGAAAACAATTTAAAAAGACAAGATGTTTAATAAGCATTGAAGGGTCCATTAATGCTTTGTAAAATAAGTCAAACAAACCCAAAATCTTGTTATTTTAATGGTAATACTTATATTGGACGAAATAAGGCATATAGTTTTTTATTACATCACTATTGGTTCATTATGATGTCATAAAACACATTATATATTTAAACAGTATTTAATTTTTACCCAAAAATTTGATTGTCTAATAAAATTAAGAAAAACTCACAATTGGATAATTTTGACATCCTCATTCCAAAAATAATATTCATTTTATCTAAATAATTTTTTAAATATGTTAATTTTCACATTAAAAATAAAAACATACATTTATCAAAAATTCCTGGGTTTTGAAAAAAAATTCCTTTGAAACCTTAATAAAAATTACAATTGCATTGATAAAATTATATGATCATTTAAATATAATAATAATTTATTGAATAATAATAATAATATTTTATTAAAATATTATTTAATTCGAAAATACATTAATTAATCATAATATATTTCTTAGTTGAAAATTAACTAAAAATATTATGGGTGCTTTAAAAACTATTTACACGGTAACAATAATAAAATTAAAGTATAATCATTATTGTATACAAAAATAATGTACTTAACCATATTGCTAAGGTATTGGTACATAAACCCTTATAAAACCTGCATAATACCAAAGAGTAAGGTGTGTGATGGTGATATATTCTTGGGGTGGCTCAGATAACATTTCTTGGGTGGTAATCTCTATCAACATCCACTTCTCTTGTAGGTGGTCCCACTCAAGCTTAACCTGTTGAATCTCGACTTGGGCTTGGTCAAGAGAAAACCCCAATGAATCCACCTCTTTTATGAGATCCTACAAATGGGCTTCGTATGGGGCACGTCTACTGGATGAGGCCATCACTTCCATTGTCTGAGTAAATTGGATTCGTTAATGACTTATATTTATACTAATCATGTGATCACTATCTAAAGGGCATGTTAGCAACGATCACAATTCATAACAATGTATGAAAATCCAAAAAAAAATATAACAAATAATGTTGAAATTTTATATAAACATTTTACACAAAAAGATATTTATTTAGATATATTAGTATTTCCATTAATGAATGTTTAGGTCGTTACAGGTGTACTATATGAAATTATGAGGCCTCACACAATTTATAATCCTCTTAGTGGACCCTAGTATTCCACTAGATTCAACTAGTGAACTATTTGTCCAGAAGTCAGCTGGTAATCCATAAATTCCTCCCTCAATAATGAAAAGGAAAATGGAATTTTGGTTTTCTTATATGATATAAAAGTTGGTGAAAAAATATCATGTGGTACCCCTTCTAGTATCCCAAACTCATGGTTTCCTTTCCTGACTCTACTAAACACACATCCCGCTCCATTCCAAATGTAGGTACTCACGATCAAGGTAATCAAATCATCAAAATTTTTGAACAAAGCCATGTTTATAAACATGATTCCCTACATTTCCAAAACAAGTAGTTCGTTATCAAAAACCATAATACATATAGGGGAATGGTAATTTCATAGGTCATGTTCATGTCTTTTTGGAATGAAATCAATTAAAACCAATATTATGAGTGTATTTTCACCTTTAAGATTATACACTCTAGAATGAGTATGGTGTCAAATTTTACTAAGAATCCTAAAATAAAATGGATGGTTCACCTGATGGGTTAAAGGTATCAACTCAAATATTGTGAGTTATTCGTTAATTTGGGTATTGGTGTACATACAGAATGACACATACACTTATGAGTTGTTTTTTATGAGATTCATCACCGAAAATGATTTTTAATTACAGAAAACATAAATATGAATGATGTTTTTCTCATTTAATTTAATTTGGGATGATATTAAGAAATATATGAAGGGATTATGTCATTCATTTGACTTCTAATTATTTTTTAAATTTGGGACATGGTTTTTGGATTGTTGGTTTTTAAGAAAAACACTATCTCAAGAAGCATTCCGGGTTTTAAAAGAATGTTTTCATGTTTGTGTGAGATGGCCATAAACGGTTTTGTATGTTTGATTTATTGAAATATCTCATGGAACTATATATTTTTAAATGGATTAGAATTATCATATTTATTATAAGTTTAAGGAAATGGTTTTCTGAAATATATTTTCAAATTGTTTTTTAGAAATGGGATTGGTATTCAATAAAGTATTATCATGATAAACAATTTTGAGGTATTTCTTTTTTTTAACATAATATTCTAATGGTACTTACAAAATAATGGGTAGATTATCGGGATTTTAGAGTTTTTTTGTAGTGTATTTTAGTAAATGAGTCAAGTTCCAGTGTAAACCTATCATCTTATATATATTTTCAGGTCGTGGACGACTTAAATTCATGAATTCTGTTTGGGTTTTGTTTGTTGTTTTTTCTTGAAAACTACCATGTAAGGATAGATGGGTCATTGAATTGGTTTGGTTATTATAAAATGAATCTGGTTCCAATATATATTAGGTAATCCATGTTTTTTTTATGGATTAGGATGTTCATGTCTATATGGTATTCTATTTGATGGGTTGTAATAGAAATATTTTGGGAGACATAACAATCAGATTTCTATGATGGGAGTTGATATTGTTGGGAATATGAGGAAATATATAATTTTTGTGGGTTTTTGATTTGACCCATGTTTTTTTATTCAATTATTTTATGATTCTTACCATTTTTTGTTCATTTATGGAGGTTGTTCTTCTGGTTGGGATAACCATAAGCTTTGATATTGATTGATAATCAATACTTCAATATTTTAACAGTGAACAGTGTAATTGGGCACCAACCTAGAATATGGGGATTAGTGTTTCATGTTTCATTTTATTGTATGATTAAATTTGTAATTTCCAATTAATACACTGAGTAAATGATGAGATATGGAAAATTTCTATTGTGTGTTTTTCTTCTATGAGGAAATCAGTACGTTACTCTTATGACAGGGATGTATAAATTAGTCATGGGTGATAAACCCCCATGTAATAAGAATCCTGGTTGTAATTAAAATGATTGGTCGATTTTGAAGGTTAGATCAAGAAAATGGAAGGTGAATATACCCTCTTGGAAATTATATAGTTGTTTCATTTGGAATGAATTCATTAATAATAATGTTGAGAAAGAATTATTTTGATCTAATGGTGGGTAGGATCAATGGTCCATAAATGCTCAATGGTAGAGTGTGATAGTTGAACTGGTTGGCTAAATATCAAATAGTGGAATCATATTATGTCCCATGTTTGGAAATAAATATTATTTTTTTATATTTTATTGAGTCCTCCATGTGTTAAGGCACTGTGGTCATGTAGAAAATTGATGTGGTGGTGAATCTGTAGTTGAGACCAATAAAATTTTGAGGATTCTATCAGGGAGGGATAAATGGGGTTTTGGAAATGGAATTGGATGTTTAAATGTGTAAATGACATCAACAGTGACATTTGGGATATGTTTGGCATGGATTTATGATCTAACAAATATTTCCATGAAAAATAGAGTGACCCGGATTCATCTTTTGAGATTCATAATAGATTTTTTGTTTTGAAGTCAATGTTGTAATGATGATTGTTTACAATGAGGTGTTTATTGGGGTAGGTTGGGGTTTGTATCCATTGGACAATCATTGATTCTCAAGGATGAAAAAAAATTGGGTAGTATTTTAATGAATCTAATCATTAAAGGATTTTAATTCTATAGGTAATTTAAATTATTTTATGTAAGAAATTCTTGGGACACTTGTTCTGATTATGAGTGTTTTAGTAAAAAAAGATTTGTTTTTGATGTGGTTATAATCCTTGTATGTTTCTCAAGAATTTTAGAGGACATTATAGCTTTATTCTAGAGGCCATGAATCTAAAAATTGTTGCCACATTCCATTAAAACCATCACCGAAGTCATTCAATCCATGAATGATCAATTTTTGGACATATCCATGCCATAAATGGGGTAGCCTGGGACATAGTACTGCAAAAGATAATACATGACACTAACCATAGGCCTCTCCATGAATGTATTTAAGTATAGGTGTCCAATTTTATCTAAAGTGGATCTATAGTATGATTCTCAAGTTCACACATTGAACTATATTGGGTTCCAACATTTTATTATATTTTTAGTATTTTTAGTATGAGTATTCATTTTTGAACCACTCAAGTATATTTTTTTGGCTTCCTGAATGAAAATTGGAGATCACAAAGGGCTCTCTATTTCTCCCCACCTTGTCCCTTTCTGATTCATATTTTTTAGCGGTGCTTCATTTTTTCATTTTTGATAAAGGTCCTAATCTCTTCTCAAGGATCATCTTTTCTATTTCACCATAATTTTCTGATCGACTAGAAAGTGTTTTGATGGACTATTTCTCACAAAAAAGGAAAAATCATCGTTCTGTATGGGGATTTCATGTTTTGCCTATAAATGACGTCTTAAGGGGACTAAATCAAGTCATATTTTCATGATTAATGCAAGGTATAATTGGTTTATATTTTATGTTGGATTTCCATAATTTTTTGATAAAATTGGCCAATGAATCTATGGTGTAATATGTGGATTTTCTATTTACAAATCCTAGGGGTGTGTCAAAAGTGAATGTAACCCCATATTATGGGGATTCAGCTTCATGAGGTCGTTTTTTGAGTTCGGAATTTATTATTGTAAATATTTAATTCATTTTTTGAAAAAATATTTTATTACCTAAATATAGATTATTCAGAATATAGGTACATTGAGATTCTATGTGATGCATGAATAATCCAAATAATTGATCATCGACTATGAAATAGGGGAAATATCGTTGTTTAAAGTATCTGGACATTACATTATTTCATCTCATACTCTTATTAAGATTATATATTCATATGCCTTTATTATTATTTTCTTCTTATATGTTGTAATACTTTTTCATCTCCCCATACGGTCGGTATAAACTCATGTTGTATTAAAAGTCAACGTGGAAGGAATTTCTTGTTAAACATCTGATAGTGGTTCCCTAGTTGAGAAAGTGTCGGTGTAACTCCTTATTGTTTTCATAGTGGAATAAGTTAATATCAATTAAAAAGTTACTTCATTTTTATAATTTTATTTTTAATTATTTTTTATTGAATGTGAGTTTCTTGTAATATTGATTATATGATAAATTTTTTTAATTTATTTTTCGAAATAGGAATGGAATTTTCCAACAACATTTGATGAGATTTGAAAAAGTGAATAGCCTGAGTAAGAAAAAACATGGGGAATTTTGTAAGTGTTTAGAAATAGTGGATATCGATTGGTATGGAATAGAAATTATGATGTTCCGTGTCTAGAAGTGACTTTGGGTTTTTAGACATGTGTGGTTGATGACCTATTTTCTAAAACCTACATGATTTATTATTTCGGTTTTTTATTTTGTTTCAGGTTAAAAGACGATTCATGTTCTATTTAAAGCTCTATGTGAATTCAAATTTTTCTTCCATTGTTACTATGTGATCCTAAAAGGTTTTATATGACACATAGAGGGTGGATATGGGTTTTGAAACATGTTTTGAGTCCCAAAATCTGATTTTAATGGACTAGTTAAATGTTGATGAGTTTTTGAGATGTGAGGTATGGAGTGAGCTCGACATTTGTTGAATGTATTTTTCTAGGTTATAGCTTTTGAAGGGTAGGGGGATCCTAAGCCATGTGATTAATTTGAGTTTGAATTATTGGTATTTTTATGAGGACCAACCCTTATATAGACATGGATTGATAGATTATATCGGGACTAAGGGTAATCAGACAAGGATAGATTATCGATCATGTGAGGGATGGTTCGTGAAGAAATGTGAGACATAGACTATGGACCACCCTTGAGTGAGAAGGGATGGGTCAGGTCTTATGGGATTATAAAATTTCCTTGCTCTTTCATTTTATGTTTTGAGGTTTTTACTATGCCTTATATTTTTGCTTTATTTTTGGATGAGGATTTTGTAGATACCTGACAAATGACCTCCCACAGTAGAAGTTATGAGTTTAAATTTTGGCATGGCACCCTACCCAAAACTATCATATATGGGTTTCAAACATATTTAGACACCATAAAATATATTATTAGGTATGGTTTGGGTTATGTAATGAGGTTACCTTATTCTATCTCACAAGGTGCCAAAATAGTTAGGGTCATGTGTTTCACATTCGTGGTTATTGCAAGAAGATCTTCCTTATACATTTTTAAATAAACTTATTATTATTATTATTGGTTAGTGTATAATGACCCGACCTTATTACATACATAATCTTTAATTTATTCAAAAAAACACTTCCTTTTACATTGAGTATCTTTCCAGATTTAGAGATTTATAGAATTGGGAAAATACATTCATAACGTAACATATTATTGCAGAGTGGATACCATACAAATGACTTCCATTTTTTTAAAAAATAAAACATTAAAACATAAACACGACTTCTTGACAATTATTCAAAATTTAACATGGCTTCCTTCTTTGTTTTACACATTCATTAACCTACAAAAACAATTTAAAATCTTGGGATGAGCATGAAAGCTCAGAAAGGGATTAAAAAGAAGGAAAGAGCACATGAGTCCATGAATACTCATAACATATGAAAAAAAATTCAACACACATGCTAGCCACCCATATATACTTACTTCGTGTAACATGAGATTTACGAAAGATCCACAAAAATAGGAAAACATAATTATAATCATAAAGGTATCATGGGGCATTACTTACATAACCTTGTAACCATTCTTGTCTACCTTATAATTTGTAACCCTCACGACTACCTTACTTTGTGTAACCATCGTAGTTAAACTTGGAGTAACCATATGGCCGACCTCCAACATACTAATACCCAATGCATTGAAGGGAGATATAGGTCCCACCATTCTTCATAAATAATTCCCAATAACCAAAACATAATCTTACAACATGAATAATTCCATAAAAATATTTCATTGGAATTTCGTGAAACCGAATTTAAAAAGAATTTTTTTAAATGAAAATACCCTTAAAAATATCATACATTTGAAGAGATACATAATATAGTGGATTGAGTATGTATATATACTGTAAATACACATAATAAAACATAATATAAACATAAACCATCACACAAACAATTTAAATAGCACATAAATAATGAAGTAGAAGGTTAACCCAAAGAATGGAAATCGGGTTTGGAATTCCCTTAACTCAGTTTTCTCTTACTTCAAACTTGTATAATCCTCCTGTATAATGGTTAAAAGAGTGTTATTAATATTTTAAAGAAATATTTTCATATTTATAACATCTTATATTATCATTTCATAAAATCATTTCAACCTTTAATTGTTAGTATTCTGCTCCATGCACTGTTTTTTGGTGAGTTCTTAACATGATATTCATGATTGGTTCGTGATTGATGTTCTAGTTGATTAGAATTGAAATTACAGAATTGGAATGGAAAGCTATTTAAATATTTCTAGTACCATAATATATACCATTTATCATTTTGACATTTCATATGAGGATGATTCAAAAGTTAAAACATTAATGATGTTCGTTTAGATCATTTTAGTGGTTCTTGGGTAATAAAAACCTCGTTTAATTTTATAATTTAGAATAATGAGTAAATAATAATTCCAGAACCATGGGTGAGTCATAACACATATATTATAACTTGTTTCAACCATATAAATGGTTTCATGACAATACTTGAATTAATTATTGGAAATTGAAATCACATCGTCCACGATGAAGGTAATTCGACACATAATGGACAATGATTTTATTCCTTAAATAAGTGGGAGAGTAGAAGAATAATGATGAGTAATTTTCCATAAAGTTGATAAAATAAATAATATACATGATATCTAGTGATTTCATGCCTCTTGGGTAAGGAGATATGATGAATGAATAAGTAAGGAACTCAAAATAAAAGAATAAGTGAGAAATCTCTTACAAAAATTCGGCAGCCCAACGGCTATGCGACGAGGTTTTTAGAAAACAATAAGAAGAGAGGGTGCACGGGTCACCCATAAAAAAATGAATCATAATACATAATATATCTTTAAATAGAATTAAATAATAACATGGTATAGAAACTTGAATGATATACCACATAAAAGAGTACTTGAATTGAAAAAGAATGAAATTGAGAATTTTCTAACCTTGTAGAGTAACCCTTAGAACATGATGGATGGGACCTTGGGGGCTTGAGGAAACCTTGAGAGGACGACTATGAAGGTATGGAGGATAGAACTTTGTTGATGTAGAATTAGGAATGGATTTGATGAAGGTAAGAGTTGGTATTTATAGGAAAAGTGAGGGATTATTTTAATAATTTTCAAGGGACACCTCATGAGTGGTATTTGCAAAACCATGGGCTTACCCATGGTATTTTCCCATGGTATAAGCCACTTGGTACACCTCACATATTATTTAACTATACACAAGTCATCTAGATTTATGGCATCATTATTATATCATTAATGATGTCATAAACACACCGAAACAAAAAACTGTATTTTGTTTTTTATTCAATGAAAAATAAACTGTTTTATAAAAATTCCTAAAATTAACCCTAACCGTATATCGACATGTTGATATCAAAAATGAATTCCATTTTTTGAAAATAATTTTATAAATATTTTAAATTTAATTTTTAAATAAAAGCATACTTAATTCAAAAATTAATTATTTATAAACAATAACTGCTTTTATATCACATTGAAAAATTAAACATGATTCTATTATCTTAAATCCTTAAGAAAATAAAATAATAATACAAATTACTATTCATTAGGGTTGTATTATTATTCATAAGATTATGTTACTATTCACCAAAAAAACAAGTTGGTAACAATAGACTCCAAATAACATACTGAACACAATTGTAGATGACAGTTTCTTCAAATTCAAAACATAGATGTGGAAAAGTTATGTTTTAATAGCTAGTTAGAAATATCTAAATAAAACAAAGTTCAATGCATTTCAATTTATTTTTAGAAAATAATCAGGTGTTACATTATACCCACCTTCTGGAAATTGCGTCCTCGCAATTATGATTACTTATTAAACAACCGAGGGTACTTTTCCGTCATAGAATTTTTAGAATCCCATGTTTTCTTCTTCAACCATGTGGTTTCTCATCAAAACCTTTTCCTGATGGATTGCCTTATTCAGCAATACATATTCCCTTTGATCAAAAATATGAATTGGTTTCTCTTCATACGAAAGGTTCTTTTCCAGCTGAACTGCTTCTGGGCTAAAGACATGTGATGAATCTGGCATACAATTTCTCAACATTGAAACATGAAAAACATTGTGTACCTGAAACAATCTCGGTGGAAATGCAATGCGGTATGAAGTTTTTTCAACTTTCTCTATGATTTCAAAAGGATAGATGAATAGTGCACTTATCTTCCCTTTAATACCGAAACACATCACACTTTTCTAAGGAGATATTTTGATAAAATCATGGTCCCCTACCTCGAAAGATAAGTCTTTCCTTCTATTATCTGCTTAACTTTTCTGCCTACTCTGAGCTGTCCTCCTGTGCTGCTGGATCATCCTCACTTCCTGAGCCTATTCTTCTACAAATTCCGGCCCCATCAACGTTTTTCACCGACTTCATCCCCAGACGCTGGAGTCCAACAGAGATTCCCCGACATGGCCTCAAAAGGTGACATCTGAATACTGGAATGAAAACAATTATTATAAGAAAACTCAACTAAATAAGGATATTGATCCCATCTTTCTTGATATCCCACTGAACAAGCTCGAAGCATATCCTCCAATGTTTTAATCGTTCGTTCTGACTGCAAAAATAATTGACGATGAAAAGTTATATTGAAATTTAACATTGTGCCCAACGACTTTTGAACAACCTTCCAAAAGTTAGAAGTGCTCATGGGATCTCAGTTAGATACAATGGAAAGAGGAACTCCATGTAACCTGGAAATATCCTTGAGGTACAATAGAGAAATATTAACCAAAGTCATTGTATCTTGAATAGAAATAAAATGTGAAGAATTTGTAGCTGATCATCAAAAACTCAAATTGCATTGTTACCTCATGAAGTCATTTGTAGTCGCACTACAGTGTCCATGGATACATTCTCCCATTTCCACTCTTGCATTAACAGAGGCTGAAGCATCCCCTTCGGTAACTACCGCTCTTCTTTAACCTATTGACACATGAAACATTTCATGGTAAAATTAGCAATATCTCTTTACATTCTATCCCACCAATAGTACTTCATAAGGTCTCTGTACATCTTAGTACTGCCAGGGTGAACAGAAAATGGAGAAATATGAGCTTCGCACAAAAAATCATTCTTCAACTGAGAGTCACTAGGCACACACAAACCTTTTACAAATCATAAAACACAATATTTATCATGGTTAAACTCTGGAAACATACACATTTTAACCAATTCTACCTTTTTATATAGCTCACAGTCTTCCTTATGTGCTCACATAATTCTGTCTAACAAAAAAGACTGCATTGAAACCTAAAACAAAATAGATGTATTTTATGTACCAACAACTTCTATGCCAAAATTCATCAAGTCATTAATTAAGATATCATTTTACAAACGTACCATGGTTAATGATGCATGATGTTTCCAACTCAAGGAATCCACCAATTTTTTTGCTTTTCCGGGATAGTAATTGATCGTGCAGTCATAATCCTTTATCAGTTCTAGCCATCTTCTCTGACTCCTGTTTTTTTCCTTCTGAGTGAATATATACATTATCCTTTTATGGTCAGCATATATTTGGCATTTGGTTCTATATAGATGATGCCTCCAAAATTTCTATGCAAAAACCACAGCTTCCAATTCCAAATCATGTGTGGGATAATTTAGCTAATGAGGATTAAGTTGTCTCGATGCATAGGAAATTACTTGATCATTCTGCATTAAAACACATCAATTTCCCTTCAATTAAGTATCATTTTAGATGAAAAAAATCACCATTTCGGGAAGGTAAGTCCAAAACTAGAGCATTCACCAATCTCTTCTTTAGTTCTTGAAATCAAACATCACATTCCTCTGTCCAAACAAATTTAACCCCTTTCCATGTTAACTTAGTTATCGGTCTCGATAACAGTGCAAAGATATTAACAAACTGTCGGTAATAACATATAAAGCCCAGAAAACTATGAATCTCTATATCATTTGTGGTCCTTGGACATTCATCAACCACTTTTGTTTTGGAATGATCAACAATTTTCCATATTTATTTACAATGTGCCCAAGAAAAGATATCTGTTTCCACCAAAAATCACACTTGCTGAATTTTTCATATAGTTTCTTTTAATTTAATGTTTCCAAAACAAACCTTAGTTGTTTTTCATCGTCCTATTTATTTTTAGAAAATACCAGAATGTCATCAATAAATACAACCACAAACTTATCCAAGAACTCATGAAATACTCTATTCATAAGATTCATGAATATAGTAGATGCATTAGTAAATCCAAACAGCATAACAACAAATTCATAATGCCCATATCAAGAATGAAAGGTTGTTTTCGGGATGCCATCCTTCTTCACCTTCAACTGATGGTATCCGGATCTCAAATCAATCTTGGAAAAGTACTGAACTCCCCGGATCTGATCAAACAAGTCATCAATATGAGTCAAATGATACGTTTTTTAATAGTGATGTTATTCAAAGCTCAATAATCAATGCAAAGTCTCATGGAACCATCTTTTTTAACAAAAAAAAACATGGGCTCCCCATGGTAAAGTGCTAGGATGAATGAAGCCTTTTTCAAGAAAATCCTACAACTGATTTTTTTAAGAACCCATGTTTTGGGACTCTAAGACATTGAAAAATTTCTAAATGTCATTCTAGAGCAGAGATGGGCAATGGGTCACCTGTTGAATTATTACGGTTTACCGTCTAGTGGGGCTGGGCAGTGGGTCACCTCCAAATTATTTAGGGTTTATCCTCCAATAGGGATAGGTAGTGGGTCACTTGTTGATTTATTACGGTTTACCCTCTAATGGGGTTGGACAGTGGGTCACCGTCGACTTATTTACGGTCTACCCTACAGTAGAACTGTGTTGTGGGTCACCTGGTGAGTTATTATGGTCTACCCACCAGCGGGGCTGGGCAGTGGGTCACTGTTGAATTAATGGGGCTTACCCTCCAGTGGGGCTGGGTAGTGGGTTACCCAACGACTTATTTCAGACCCATCCATTTCTATGAGTCTAGTCTGTGACTTCTCTCCACGGTTACTGGAGCTGGACCCTTGGTGGTATGGAGTAGTGATGAGTCCGCTTGATGTGCGGGACAATTGGGCATCAATGATGGTTAACCTTTTAACTTTTGGCGACTCTTCTTATGCTAAGCTTAGATATAGAAAACCCCTTACACACTCATTAAAGTTTCTTATTGAGAATTTATACATACACCCACCTTTTGTTCCCACTCCTTGGGTTCAGTTACTCCCCTTCTCGGAGGGGCGAAGACGCACAGGGTAAGCCACGTGATTCCCGTGTCTAGCTCATCTTGGATTGGACGAGTCTACTTCATTTATTTTGGTTGGGTTGAGTTTTACTCTCTATTTTTTACTCTTGCACTATTATTTGTTCTGTCTACTGCTCACTATTTCGGTACCTCCTTTTTTTCTCCCTCGAGCTTTAGAGGAATCCTACTGTGTATCTTTATACTCACCCCTTTATGGGCTTTTCCCGCACTTGGTGTGGCCTTTCATAAAAATGATAGGTCAATCGAGACTGTGGAGGAGCTTAGAGGACACATGACCTTAGGCCTTGTTTCGTGGCCATAGTAGGACATTCAAGCAAGAGACGTACCAGCAGTTTATTTTCATTTTACCTGTTGCCTGGTTGTGACACATTTCTGGTTGGGCGTGTGTTTTTACCCTTTTACTATTTAGTTTACTTTTCCACACATTAATTTTACTGGTTAGAGGTCGATGCATGTATGTTGGTTTTACCTATTGTAGAATCATTGTATCTTGCTTTCTATTCTCTACACTTCTGCATTGAGTTAGCTACATGTGTGTGTATAGTTTCTTTGGGAAAGGCCTCCCCTATTTTATTGTGCCTTCGGTGCTAGTCTCTAGCCTTTGGCCTATGGAGGCGGGCTTGGTGTAGTTGTGTCCCATTCCCTGGTAGGGTCCGGGTCATGACAAAGTGGTATCAGAGCTGGTTTATTCCTTGGGGCATCGTTCGGACGTCCCTAAAAAGAATTGGTTGAGTTTTGGGGCAATAGTTTCAATGTGTCTCGAGAGCGGTTCTCAGTCCATGGAGTCCAATGAGGGTGTGGAGGCCGACGTATCCATTCACCAGGACCCTGATAACCCACTTGTCAACTCGGCACATGGAGACACTTGTTGAAGGGAATTTGGTTCTTGGATCATATAGGATCGAGTCTTTGACTATAATTCTTGGGTCAGCTCTCCATCATTGTTGATATATATATTCTCACTTGACCGCCGCACTCCTTGATCGGATTCAGGATGTCTTCGTGATTATAGCCATCCAGGATACTAGCTTTGTTTCGTGACGATGATTTCATGAGCGATGAGGCCTCAGTTCGAGACCCATCATACGATTACCCTTCCTCCAAGAGGACAAGCAGTAGCACCTGCACCTGTGGAGTAACAGATGGTACTGGCAGTGAGGGGTCGACGATGAGCGCAGGTTGGGAGCGCTACCTGAGTTCCAGCATTAGAGACCGATGAGGTTCCATGGTGAGCCATACCCTCGGGCAGCGAAGGGGTGTCTAGAGTCGGTGGTTCACCACTTCTGGATTGTTCAGAGACTGAAAGGTTAGATGGTAGCTTTGATAGCCAGTATTTTTCCACCTTGCAGATTGGTGTGTTAGATCTAGGGTTTATCTGATAAACGATGAGTCAATACTCTTGTGGGATGACTTCTAGAAGCTTTTTTGTGAGGAGTATTACCCCTCTAACTTATGCTTTTGGTGGTTTAGGGAGTTGTTGGAGCATCAGCGGGGATAGAAGGTAGTGGTTTGGTACGTGATTGGGTTCAAAAACCATACTCGATACTCTTTGGATGTTGTCCATGAAGGTAACTTCTGGGCACAGATGTTTGAGCGAGGTCTCCATAGAAGAAATTTTTCCCAGTGTAGTGCCCTTGTGCATCCTCACCCATCTCGGGGTGCTGGAGCAGGCACTGGTGACAGAGAAATTTCTATCAGAGGGGCATCGATTGGCAGGGCCTCGACACCGGAAGACTCCCCTTGATGAGACTCAGGAACATGGTCATGGACAATGTAGAGCGCCGAGATATCCCAGGGGGGACTCATGTTATGTATATGATGTGAGAGGTCATGTGGTGTGAGACTATCAGACCAAATGTGTTGAGTCTTCCATGTAGTTGGTAGATACGCCGCCTTGACAGAGTCAGTTTCGTGATCAAAATACTCCCAGGTGAGGACAGGGTGGTCCCCAGGGAGCCAGTGTTGGCAGAAAAGCAGGAAGAACTGTGGTTGGAGTATGATGTTTTCAAGTCCTTCCACCACCACTATGCGGCCCATGTCTGGCTCAGAGAGACAACAGAAGGGGTAGCGAGTGGTTGTGTGCTATGGATGTGTAAAATCATGCAACGTAGGAGATGATAAGAGGTACACTCTGTTTATTTTATACTTTTCTTGGTGTAACTTGTTAGACACTGCGTGAGGTACTCTTTTCATCTAACTCCATCTTCGAGGGGTTACCGAGGGTGACACAGGGCGTCAGTGTAACCCTATGTTGGTGTTTTCTGACATAGCTTTGGATGCACGAAAAAGAGTGGTTCTTCCCCCAATGAGATGCGTTTTTGTGATGTGATCAAAACCGCGATGGAGAGTCAGTGCCACCCAAAGAGGATATAATTGAGGTGTGGTGGATGAGTCCCTCTGACATGTGCATTAGTGTCAGGGTTGTGGAGTGGAGTGTCAAACCAGGATCTAGTTTTTCTAGTGGGGCTTTTTTGCTTGCCCTCCCTTTGCTTGAGGTGCCACTAGTGGGTTTGGAAGAATGCATGTTTTGTTGATTACTCTCCTTCCAACAGGGGAAAAGGCATGTGGGGTTTTCCATGTGCTTTCCGTTTCTATACTCTGGTGGTTGGATAAGTTTTCTCACCTACCCTATTCATTGGTACTTCCCGTTCCCAAGACCAACCTTTATAAATTTGTCATGTATAGGTCAAGGTGATGAACACCCCATAAACAGAACTATGTGATTCACTATGTGGTACTGGATGTCATTAAATTTTCACTGATAATGTGGAGACACCGTCTTCTGGGAGAGCGCTTTGTGGTTTTCTCGGACAACCAGTGTCTCAGGTGCATCCTCACCCAGAGAGCCTCAGTTTTGATACACTGACAGTGAAATAATTGTGTGAATAGATATCCTTGGGTGTTTCACCAAATTGATATTCTAAAGTAGGGAATCATGAGAAAATTTTCTAGGGACAACCCGTGTTTTTGGTCGTGACGTGGAAAGTAGAGGTGCGGCCGTAAAGACTCCGGAGTTTCGTTGGGTCGTTCGGGAATCATACAAATGGTTGAATGGTTTCCTACTATCTTTCCCCACCCTCCCAATAGTAGGAGTGGGTGCTCGGTGTCTTACACATGTTGTAGCTAATGATGTGCAGGATTATTCCTATGCATGTCCCCGAGAGTAGCAGACCTTATGAGTACAAACCATCCATGTGTTTCGCCTGTTGTGCCAACTTGTTGTTGTGCACGTTTTCTTGGGCGCAGGAGAGTTTGGTGTGATCTCTATATCCCGAGTTTCTTTTCCTAGTTTTTCTTTTAAGGGATGAAAATCTTGAAGGATGGAATTATGTAAGAACCCAGGTTTTGGGACTCTGAGGCTTTGGAATTTTTTTTATGTCATTCCATAGTAGAGCTGGGTAGTGGGTCACCTGTTGATTTATTATGGTCTACACATCAGTGGGGATGGGTAGTGGGTCACCATCGACTTATTTAGGGTTTAACCTCCAGCAGGGCTGGACAGTGGTTCACCTGTGGATTTATTATGGTTTACGTTCTAGTGGGGCTGGGCAGTGGGTCACCATCGACTTATTTACGGTCCACCCTCCAGCAGGGCTGGGCAGTGGGTCACCTGCTGAATTATTATGGAATATCATCTAGGGGGCCTTGGCGGTTGTTCCCAGTTGAATTATTGGGGCTTATCCTCTAGCGGGGCTGGGTAGTGGGTTACCCGATGACTTATTTCAGACTCAGTCCTTTCTATGAGTCTAGTCAGTGGCTTTTCTCTGTTGTTACCAGAGTGGGACCCTTGGTGGTACGAAATAGTGATGAGTCCGCTTGATGTGCGGGAGTGTTGGGTATTAGTGATGGCTATCCTTTAAACTATTGTCAACTCTTCTTAGGATGATCTTGGAGATAAATATCCACTTACACACTCGTTCATGTTTCTTATTGAGTATATATACATACACCTTACTTTTTTCCCCCTCATTTGGTTCGGTTACTCTACTTCTCAGAGGGGTGAAGACGTGTGGGGCATGCCACGTTCTTTCTGTGTCTGGATCCTCTTGTATTGGATGAGTCTACTTCCTTACTTTTGGTTGGGTTGAGCTTCACTCTCTTTTGTACTCTTGTATTGTTCTTTGTTCTGTCTACTTCTCACCATTTCAGTATCTCCATTGTTGCTCCATCATGCTTTCGAGGCCTCCTACTAAGTATATTTATACTCACCCCAAATTGGGATTTTCCTGCACTTGTTGTTCCCTTGCAGACGATAGACAGGTCGATCGAGACTGTGGAGGAGCGTAGAGGACACATGAGCATGGGTCGTGTTCAATGGCTGCAGTAGGACTTTCAGGCGAGAGACTCACCATCAATTTATTTTCGTTTTACCTATTTCCAGGTTGTGGCACCATTCTAGTTGGGAACATGTTTTTTCCCTATTAATGTTCATTTTACTTTTCAGCACTTCACTTTTTCTAGTTAGTGGATGATGCATGTATTTTGGTTTCCCATTTTGTAGCAGTGTTGTATCTTTCTTTCTTTTATTTTCACTTCTCCATTGAGTTAGTCTCGTTTGTGTGTATAGTTTCTTAGGAAAAGGCCTCCCCTAGTTTGTTGTGGCTTCAGCGTTGGTCGCCAGCCCCATGCCTATGGAGGCGGACTTGGGGTAGTTGCAGCCCGAGCCCAGGTACGAGTCGAGTCGTTACATTTTTCAATTCAAGAAGTTCTATTGGAGCCATACGATATTGGGGTTTTGAAATTGGATTAGCATTCGGAACTAAGTCAATTGTGAATTCTACTTCTCGATCATGTATGACACCAGGTAACTCATCAGGAGAAACATCAAGGTATTCATTTACCACATGCACATCTGTAATTTGAATAGTTATCTTTTTTTCAACAATATGAGCAAGATAACTTTCATTTCCATCCTTCAATAGTTTCTCAGCTTCCTGATATGTTATAAATTGTATGGGTTCATTCTAGTATTAAAAATGAAACTCTTTCAGAAAAACAATTTCGTTAGCTCTACAGTCAATCTTAGCATGATAATCTGAAATTCAGTCCATTCCCAGAGTAACATCAAACTCAAATAAGGGTAAAACAACATGGTTTGTAGGTAAATTCATTCAATAGACCACAATATAAATATTATTATAATTTCACATTTCTATAACATTTCCACTGATCTTTTAACAACAAGTTCGGGTCTCATTTGTTGAGGCGATATTTCTTATTTACTAGAAAATATCTCAGATATGAATACATTTGTAGACCCGGTATCAAACAAAACTTTGTCAAAATCTGAGTGAACAAACAGAGTACCTGATACAACTTCATTGGATGGCCTGACATATACTGACGTAGTCGCGAAGGATCTCACTACACCTTTTTGCTTCTAGTCTAGCTTCTTTGCATCATTCAGATCTCTCTTTGGGAAGGAATTTGCATAATGATGCATTTCACCACATTTAAAACACTTTGTAGTATTCATATCATGATTAGTCTTTGGATCATTTTTGTTACAATCTCGGTCCATATGTCCTAACTTACCACTTTTAAAACACTTCCCAGTTTTTCTAAGACATTCCCCAGGGTGTTTCTTGGCACGCTATTCACAAACTAGAAATTGGGTTTTCATACCATCAAATTTATGTGGTAGATTCTTAGCAATTGCTTGCCAAATGGGACTCTTATTTCCTTTTTTTCCAAAATTCACATGATAATCAGCAAACTCCATCTCTACCCTCCCAGAAGATCGGACAAGATTCTCATAACTTGTCAATTCATAGGAGGCCAATGCCCTTCGATACCTTGGATTCAATCCTGAGTAAAAGTAGTTGATTTTGATATCAAGATCCAGAATTAGATTTGGAATATACATCTCTAGTCGGGTGAGGATCGCTTCATAAAAAGCCACAAAGTCTTCATAATTCTATTTCAATTCAAGGAATTTCTTCTCTATTCTATGTTGCACCACCATTGGAAAATATTTTTCAAGGAAAGTGTTTTAAATGCGTCTCACTCTAAGGCATCAAAATCCTCTATACCCTTGAAATTCCTTACCATTGACCACCACTAATCATCTTCCCCTTCAAAATGTTAAATGGAAAGTATTACATTTTGATTATCTGAACATCCCATAACACCGAATATCTTTTCAAGGGCTTTGATCCATCCTTCAGCTGCTACTGGGTCAGAAGATCCATTAATACAGGAGGATTTTGTCTCATAAAATTTCCCCTACTGTCATGTTCCATTGTGGTTCCTCATTTGGTTCTCTTTCATTGATTCCACCACCATTTATTGGCTACGTTAGCTAAGCCATTATTGTTATAATCTTCTCAGTTCTAATACCTACCATTTCGGGTTGTAGTTCCGGAGGGATGCCATTCTGTCGTTGCCTCTCCTCTTTAGCATCCATGTTCCTTCTGCAGACTACAATTCTGAACAAACATGTCTTACATGAAGTAACATGGTAATCTTTAAAAGCTATAACATTTCAAATTAATTATAGAGTGAAAATCATTTATGGTATTCCATTAACCTCACCCACACGCCTAAAGTTACCTAAAACATCCTCTGGTACCAACTATAAGGACCCAACCTTGTTACAAACATAATCTTGAATTTAGTCAAGAAAACACTTCCTTTTTCATTGAGTATGTTTTCAAGTTTAGTGATTTATAGAATTGGGACAATACATTCATAACATATCACATTATTAGAGATTGGATACCATAAAAACAATTTCCATTTTTTTCAAAAAAAATAAATCATTAAAAATTAAACATGACTTATTGATAATTCTTCAACATTTAAAAATGATTCATTATTTTTCATACACATCCATTAACACGTGAAAATAATTTAAAAACATGGGATGAGCATGAAATCTCAGTAAGGGATGGAAAAGAAAGAAATATCACATTAGTCCATGAATACTCATAACGTATGAAAACATTTTTAAAAGACATTATTGTCACCCATATATACATACTTTGTGTAACATGAGATTTACAAAAGATCCACAGAAATATGAGAACATAAATATTATCATAAAGTTATCTCGTGGAATTACTTACATAATCTTGTAACCGTTCATGGCTACCTTATTATCTGTAACCCCCACGACCACCTTACTTTGTGTAACCATCACAGTTAAACATGGAGTAACCGTATGTCCAACCTCCAAAAAAATTATACCCAATAAATTGGAGGGAGATATAGGTCCCATCCATCATCATATATTATTCCCAATAACCAAAACATAATCATACCACAAGAATAATTCCATAAATACATTTCTTTGGAATTTCATAAAATCGATTTAAAAGAAAGGATTTTTTAAGAAAATCCCCTTATAAATATCATATATTTGAAGAGATTCTTAATATAGTGGATGTAGTATATATATATAATATAAATAATCATAATATTACATAATATAAACAGAACCCATCACAAAAACAAATTTAATAGCAGATGAATAATCAAGTGGAAGGTTAACCCAAAGAATGGAAATCGGGTTTAGAATTCCCTTACCTCGTGTTTGTCTTACTTCCAACTTGTTTAAACCTCCTTTATAATGGTTAAAAGAGTGTTATTAATATTTTACAGAAACATGATCATGTTTATAAAATCTTATATTATCATTTCGTAACATTATTTCAACCTTTAATTGTTAGTATTTTGCTCCTTGCACTGTTTTTGGGTGAGTTATTAACATGATTTATAGGATTCGTTCATGATGTATGTTCTTGTGGATTGGAAGTGAAATTCCAGAATTGGAATGGAAAGGTATTTACAAATTTTAATTACAATAATTTATAAAATTTATCATTTTGATATTTAATATGATGATGATTCACAAGTTAAAACATTAATGATGTTCATTTAGATCATCCTAGTGGTTCTTTGATAATAACAACCTTGTTTAATCTTATAAATTAGAATCATGAGTACAAAAGAATTACAGAACCATGGGTGAGTCATGACACATATATTATAATCTGGTTTAGCCATATAAATGGTTTCATGACCATACGTCAAAGAATTAATGGAAATTGTAATCACATCATCCATGATGTCTGTAATTCAACACATAACGGACAATGATTTTATTCCTAAAAGTAAGTAGGAGTGGAGAAGAATAATGATGAGTAATTTTCCATAAACATTATAACATACAGAATATACATGATTTATAGAGATTTTATTCCACTTGTTTATAGAGATATGAAGAAGTAATATTGAAGGAACTCAAAATAAAAGAATTGGTGAGAAATATCTTACAAAAATTCGGTAGCCCAACATCTATGCGACAGGGTTTTTAGAAAACATTATGAAGAGAGAGGATAGGGCTAACTCATCCGAAAATGAATCATAATATAGAATATCTGATGAATAATAAGTAAATAATAACATTATATGGAAACATGAAAGATATTACACATAAAAGAGAACTTGAATGGAAAAAGAATAAAATTGAGAATTTTCTTAACTTGTAGAGTGACCCTTAGAACATGATGGTTGGGTCCTTTGGGTCTTGAGGAAACATTGTGAGGACTAATATGAAGGTAATGGGGACAAATATTCATTGAGAGATAATTGGTAATTAATTCAATGAAGGTAAGAGTTGGTATTTATAGGAAAAGTGAGAGGTTATTTTAAAAAATTTCAAGGGACACCTCATGAGTGGTATCTGCAAAACCATGGGCTAGCCCATGGTATTTTCCCATGGTATAAGCCACTAATGAAACCTCACATATTATTTAACTATAAAAATTTATACCATATTTATGACATCATTATTATATCATTAATGATTTCATTAACACACTGAAACTAAAAAATCTATTTTTTACTATTCATCGAAAAATCAAATGTTTCCAAAAAATTTCTGCAATTCACCCTAACCATTTGTCACACGGGTATATTTCAAAAACTAAGTCAATTTTTTGAGAATATGTTTTTAAATATTTTTATTTTAATTGTTATATAAAATAAAACTTAAATCAAAATTTAATTATTTAAAAACTATAACTGCTCTTATATCACATTAAAAAATTAAACAAGATCCTATTATCTTATATCCTTAAGAAAATTTAATAATAATACAATTTACTATTCTTTAGGGTCATATTACTATTCATATTACTATTCATAAGAGTATTTTTCTATTCACAAAAAAAAATAACTTGGTACCAATAGACCCTAAATAACAAATTAAACACAATTGAAGATGATAGTTTCTTCAAATTCAAAACATAGAAGTAGAAAAGTTATGTTTTAATGGATAGATAAAAATATATAATTTAAAAAAAGATTTATTCATTTCTATTTATTTTGAGAAATACATGGGGTGTTACATAGTGTGATTACCAGATAGAAATTAACCTTATTACATGAATTTTATGCACTTCCACTTGACTAAAATTACAATTAGTACAACTAATTTATATGGAATTTCTACTAGTCCATTAAACTAAATCCTCAACATACGTACATTGTACTAGTTATAATTTACATCAGTATAACATTTTTATTTATTACTAGAAACTCGTTACTCTAGAATGTGAACACGAAGAATAGTTCTAGTAGGTCATAGTGGCCGAACTCGACAAGATGATTATGGGAGTTAGCCTAGAGTCATTGTATCTATGTTTAGTCCTGGTTCATTATATATTGACCAGTGTTACATTAATTATATATCATTACTAACAATACATTGAATCCTACTACAACTCTTTTATTTTTAATTCTTCAAATAAATTGATTTTTTACTTCCTATTGTTGACTGTGGGGGGAATATTCCTCTATATTGTTTTACTGTTATTTGGGATGTCATTCACCAAGATAAGACATGACCATTTGGATTTGTTTAGTGAAAATAGCCTCTATATGAGTATCATAGTCCCTCTCCATAATTCATTATCCTCTAGAATATGTTGAGGTACTTAAAGACATATAGATGCCTCGTTCTAATTCCATTCTACTGATATGAGCTGGGTCATTTAGAATTATACATAAGTAAATTGTGTTTTTTATTTAGATTATCAAGATACATATCATCCAATAAATTATAATGAAAATTTGTAATTAAATTTCTAGTATATAAATTAATATACCTAATCAAAATTATCAAAACCATAATCCTATAATGGTTTACATTATTATAGCTTATTCTAAGCACAATAATTTCATTTATATATTCCAAAATTATATTTATTTAAAATGATAAATATCTATTAGGTTTATTAGGAATTGAGTAATATTTGTAATAGAAAATAATATTTGCATCCATGAACTAATTATGTATTATTAAATTCTAATCATACATAAAGATTCATTTTAAACCTCCCACTTTTCTTCCTTATCGAGGAAAACTGTTGTTTCAAATTCCAAAGGACATAATACCACTCTATAACCATTCAAAGAAAAAAAATTCAAAAAACCATCAATATATTTTCATTATAAATTTAATATAATCTATGTTTTTTTTATCAGATTAAAAGAGAAAAAAAATTAAATTAACAATTCATTCGAATTTAAAAGTTCAGTTCAGTTGGTTTGTAATGTATTCAAAAGTCCTTATTTTATTCATGGAAAAATGATTTTATAAATATACATAGTCATATTAACTAAGTTTTTGTTTCTGTCCCTCACTTAAAAATTACAATACACCTCTTCCCTTCTAAAATTTATTATCTTGAAGTTACATACCAATTGATTATATCATGAATATGATTATTTATTAATCCAATAATATGTTTTCTTCTATATTTATATTTTTTATCCATCACCAAAAATAATAAATTATTATTCTCTTTAATATTAATAAAATATTCATACTATTCAAGAAAGGTGATTTAAAAATAATATTACATAATTATTTTTTACTTGAGTTTAGATCACCATGATGAAATTTATTTTTTGATCATTTTGACCTGAATAAAATTTATCATCAAATTAAATACCCTCAATCTTAGTGTAATCATTTCCAAACAAGTATGTCATATATTATACAAATTTTGTTGACCTCATTGAGTTAATCCCATAACAACCCCATTATACTCTAATAAAATGATTTTTTGTGGAAATAATATTTATTCTCATAATTAATTCTTTATAATTTCATTTCAATATTCGTTAAAATCATTAAACCCTGGATAAATTTATAAAGAATCAACCTTTCTATTAATTTTTAATTTTAATCAAAAATTAGTTTTCTTGGATTTTATTATAATATTGAAATTGAAAAGCACTTTCTATTCCCTTTTATTATTCTTTTAGAATAAATATGTTTTATAATTCCTAATAACATGAAACCAACTTGTTTTGGTTTATCCTCATTAATATAAGATCATAATTTAGTATGATAATTACGAAAATTTACTAATGTAAATTAATTTTACCCTCATAGTTTATATCATTATTTTCATTCATATTCTATATCATAATAAAAGGGAAATATATTCATGATTTACAATGATTCTTTATGAAAATAAAATTATTGATATGAGTATGAATATTTTCTAAGTTTCATATATTTTTTTTAATGAAAATAAAATGAAATATGATAATGAAATAAGCATTTATAGAATTTCATGTTTTTCACCAACTTCTTCAAGTTCCTCCAACATGTGGGTTATGTGTGAACATTATTCTTTTCTCCAACAAGGTCCAAAATGATACAAGAATTATATTAATTTGAATCATGTTGTTATCAATTATTTTACAATACATCATAATATGAATTTCTATATTAATATAAATATAATAAAAAAATGACATGTTGTGATTGACCATGGAGTGGTGTTTATGTCCAATTCTATATTTTAAAACCTTGGATATAAATCATATAATTTCTATTGTTTTGGTGAAATTTTTTATATCATTAATACCAATACCTTTCTAGGACCATAAATTTTTTGACATACACAAATATTGTAACTCCCTGGGATTTCATCGTATGTTATCTCTTTGATGTAATTAATATCTTGCGCTACAAGAAACACTGAGGTCGAGCACACCATGAATTACCAAAATATCCGTTCAAAAATCCATTATGAATACTATTAACTATATTTTGAATTTTATATACTCCGTATAATTTTAGAATCCATATTATGTTTTTCATTTAAATAATATAAGAATAAATTCATTTTTTTCAGATAAAATAAGTATTTTAAAAAAAATGCAATTTTACCACCTTTTAATGGAGAACCCATTTTAAATCTAATATTTGAAACTTTTATTTATTTAATTTTAAAAAATAAAATTCTTCTTTATTAAACGGGACAATAAAATTAGTTTCGCTAAATATTTTTTGTTTTTCTTATAACTTTCATATTTTGATGATTAGTAAAAAATACTAAATTTTCATTGAAAACATTTTTTTCATCAAAATAAATTATATTGTTAAATTATACATGTGAATTTTTTTGAAGTATAATAAGATTATATTTTGATTATTTAATCAAATTTTGGTCACTGGATGTAATTTTACATTTAAATTAGACATAAACACATATCAATCTTTTGATTGTTTTTATTTCTCAAAACCCCCTTTCTAGTTTTGACAACGAAAATTAATTTTAAATTAATTAAAAAAACTTCTATGTTTTTAATTTTAAATAATAGTGATCATTTTTGAATTTTGAATATCAATATTATCTCAGGGTGAATGTTTGAAATTTTTTTGAAAACATTCAATTTTTGATGAATAATGAAAAACAATGCGTTATTGTTTAATACCGACTTATTATTTAAATAATTAGTTATTTTATTTAAATTTATTTTACATAAAAATAGTTTTATAAAACCTATATATGATTATTGCAATTAATTGGAGTCATTTTATGATAATATTATATATATATAATTTTATTGAAGTTTTTACCGTCTTTTTTCCACCTTCTAGGCACATTTGAAAATTTGCATAAAATGTAAGTTTAATGCTGCTATGAATAGAATTTAAAAATTTTGAGATACATTGTTGAATGTAGTATGTAAAATTTGGTTCAATAATATTTAAATAATTTTTGGGGAATCGTAACATTGGAATTTTATTTACCACGGTTAAAAGTAAATAGTGTAATTAGAGGTAAAATGATATTATTATTTCCCCAACACATGTCATAATTCCATTGGATAAGTGTATTTAGACCAAAAAAACCTTATTAATAAAATATTATCATTTTCATCCACTTGGATTATATTAGGACACTTAGAATTATTTTATTTAAAGAAGAGTTAAATGTGTTAAATTCAAACATTAATGACTAAAACATTTTTAATATATGGTTATACATAAGATAATTTTTTTTATAAATATTTAGTAGAGAGATAAAAATATTTAATACAACATTGTATTTTATTTATAAATTTTAGACATTAAATAATTATATTTATTTACAAAACAATGATGATGCAGTAGTTACCATATTAATGAATGATTATAATATTTGATATTATAAATATTAAAATAAATTTAAATTGACACATTTGATGCATAACACAAATTTTATTGTTTAATATGAAATTTTTTTGTTGATTAAATAAATTTCATTCTAAGTGATGAAGTTGTTATTAATTTCACAACAACCAAATACAAAATACTGTCAAAAGAGACATTAATGTGCTTTTCAAAAAATACTATATTATTAAAGGATTTAACAATCCTAAAAATATATATTTTTTCCAAAGGAATTATATAATAAGTTATATTTAATTAATTAACCACTTGAGGTTCTATTGAAATTTTATAGTGATTTTATTAACCATATAATATAAAAATAAAAGGAGACATGGTAAATATCATACTATTTAACAAAGATTTCAATCTAAATGATACGGTTAATATAGGGACCAAAACTGGTCTAAAACATATTGTTTTAGAATTTTTCGACCCATAACCACCATATCCTCAAATTAAATTTATTTTAATACATTAAAACCTGAAAATTATTTTATAATAAAGTAATATTTCAATCTTCTCCTAAAGTTCACATCACATCTCTTATAAAAAAGTACTTCCCTTCTCTCAAATTCACACCTCCAAATCTATTGGGCTCAGCCAAAACCTACTCAAATATCCTCCCAACTAACTTCACATAAACATATAGGCCTTCCCTTAAGATCAAATCCAACCTAATCAGCCCTTTTGATCAAATCAAAAGGAAGAACCCAAAGAAAAGATAATTATTTTGTCACCTCTTTCAAAGTTCTTTTCTTTTTCCACTTTTTCTTTATTTGCTAAATCAATACCAAAATAATAACACCAGTAACATCTAAATACAATTATGTTATTATAAATATGGTAAAACCATATTCATTATTCTATCCACCCTATGAATAAAAAAGTCATCATTTGTGCGTACGTACGGATTTTCGTCTCCATGTCATGGTGTAGTTTGTTATTCAACACATCATTATTTGGATGGGTATAATAATGAGTATAATTGATGTATATATTAAATATAACATGTTAATTTTCCTGTATAATTAATATACCATCAAATTACATACCATTTTATCGTTAAATAAATGATATTGTTGCTCGTGCGTACGTACGACTTACTCTCTCCAGGGCATGATTAGATTCATTTCCACATTCATTATTAAACGTTAAGAAAACAAAAACAATGTCCATGCGTATATATGTACTACCATCTCCATGAATGGTGTTTCCATTTCACATATATATCTATTTAACATATTTATATTCTCATTATATATGATATATAAATCTTGTTTTATTTTCTAGAAGTATGTAAATAATTATCTAATTGATATGATCAAGAATAACAAGTTAAAACACATATGATAAATAAATCATCTATTACCTAAAATGTTACATTAACATGGAAATTATTTTTAATCAGAAATATAAAGTCATAAATGAATCATGTATGATATAATAAATATTAATATGGTTCTATTATAATTTAAAAACAATCTATGCTCATTACACAGGATGTTAAACATACCCTCGACTAAATGAATGTACAAGGTAAGGCTTAATTCCTCAATTTTATTATTATCCATGATTGTTTATATAAATGTATTTTCTTGTAAATATTTATTATCCATGTCCATGATTCATAAAAGAAATTTTAAAATGATTCTTTATGGTACACTATGACTAAAACATCATTTTAAATGTTTTTGATGTTTATTCTTATAAATATTTCACATTAATGTAAATGCATTCAAAATGGTTTTAAGGATTTATTTTTATGGACATGATTGTTTTAAAATTTTAATTCCTTTCAAAAGATTCAAAGTGGTAGGTGACACTTTTATCCCAAAATCTGTTTTAAATGACTTACTTTAAAAATGTGTGACTTCTAAATGATTTCAAAAAATGGAATATTTCTCTCAAAAAGTTTTACTGATTATTTTCAACTACAGAAACATCCATTACTAGATATGATTAATGATTAATGTTGTTTTATTATAATATAAACATCTATATTGTATTGAATGAGTTAAGATATGTTTGATTGAAAATGTTTTATTTTTATACCCTTCATGGTTTATGGTTGAAGTATTGAAATTTCATATTTTAATTTTAATACAGATGTTTATGTTATGTTTCAACATTTTCTTAAGAGGAATGCAGTGGAATTAGTATGTGATGGGTGGAGCCAGTTATATCCCATCAATGGATCATTACATCTCAAGAGACAAATTATTTTCTTGGTAGAAATCCATATCAAAAATTTTATTTGTAGTCTTGGCCCAAGGCCTTGACTATGTGGTAATGATGTCTGGCATTAGTAATTCCCTCATTATGAAATAAGTTATTACTTGTGATTATTATACTATTATAAAATCCATGTGCATGTTTGTATGGTAATGTTTGATTTATTTTCTACATATTAAGTTGATTTTTATATTTAAAAGGTCGTTTTTTATTACATATCTTGCTTTATAAGTTTATTGCTTATGCTAAATTTATTTACCCTTACTGAGTATCTGAGCTCACCCATTTATTATTTTTAATTTCTTAGGATGGAAATATGTGGTTTATAATTTACATGCAGGTTGAAGCTAGAATAAGAATGATATTCTCAATGGATTACCTATGTTGTATTTTATGTAATGTAAAGATCATGTGTGTAATATATTTTTCAATACTATTAAACATATCGGTCCTTTGAGACCTTATTCCTTGCAATAAAGAAAATTTACAGAAATAATGCACCAACTCTTGGATTATGGGGTTAGGTAATTACTAATTTATGTGATGAAGTTGTTATTACTTTCAGAAAATCCTAATACTAAATAGTATAAAAATTTACATAAATGAGTTTTTGAAACCAATAAAATATTATTAAAAAATATAATAATCCTTAAAATATATTTGTCAAAAAAAGGAATTATATAATAATATAAATGTAACTAATGAACCAATTTTAGTTTTCTTTGCATTTTATAGTATGTTTATTAACCATATAATATAAAAATCCAAGGAGACATGGTAAATGTTAAACTATTTAACTAAGAGTTAAATCTAAAAGAGAAGGTTAATATGGTATCCTAAACAAGTATAAAACCTATTTTTTGAGTGGTTTTCGACCCATAACATCCTTATCCACGAATTAAATCTATTTGGATCCATTATAAACTGATTATTATTTTATAATATAATAATATTTCAAGAATTTTCAAAAGTGCCACTAACCTCTACTGTAAAAGGGAACATTCCCTTCTCTCTAAATCCCACCTCCAAAGTCATTTTTCTCTTCTATAACCAACTCAAATATCCTCCCAAATACCCTCAAATAACACTAGAGTCATTACCTGGAGCATAAATCCATACTATGGAGCCATTTTGATCCAATCAAAAGAAAGCACCGAAAGAAGAGGTAACTATTTCACAACCTCTTTCAATGTTCTTTCCTTCTTCCACTTCCTTTTTCTTTCTTGATTCAAAACCAAATTAATAACTCTAGTACCATCTTAATATTTTGTTTCTATTATAAATATAGTACAGCCATATTCATTATTCCATCTATCCTGTTAATTTAAAAGTCACCATACATTTGTTTCTACGTCTTACCATCTCCACGTTGTGGTGTTGTTTGTCATACCACACATCATAATTTGGATGGGTATAATAATGAGTGTAATTGATGTAAATAATAAATATAACATGTTAATGTTTCATTATAATTAATATACCATCCAATTTGATTCAATTTTATAACTAAGGAAAGTATATTGTTTCTCAGGCGTATGTACAGGTTACTTTCTCAACGATGTGATAATATGTTTTTCCACATTCACCATTAAAAGATGATAATAAAAATATATATTATTAATAAGTATGAAATATATGAAATAATAATGCTACATGAATTATCTATATATATGTGTGTGTGTGTGTGTGTTTACATATATCACAATCAGTTACATCCATTCAATACGATAATAAAACGGAAACAACATCCATGCGTACATACGGACTACCATCTCCATGAATGGTGTTTCCATTTCATATATATATATATATTATAAAAATGTATATTCTGAATATATAAGATACATAAATCTTGTTTTTGATTCTGGAATAATGTAAATAATGATATATGTGATACAATCAAGAATAAAAAGTAAAAAACATATGATAAAGAAAGTGATTATTACCCGAAATGTTACATTAACATGGAAATTATTATTATTGGGACGTATAAATTCATAAATGAATCATGTATGATATAATAAATAATAATATGGTACTTGTATAATTTAATAACATTCTATGGTCATTAGAAAAAAGGTCAAACATACCCTTGACTAAAGGAAAGTACAATGTAAGAGTTAATTCCACAATCTCATTATTATCCTAAATTATTTATGTGATAGTATTTTCTGGCTCATATTTATTATCCATGTACATGTTTTATAAAAGAAATTTCAAAATTATTCTTTAAAGGTACTCTTTAACTAAAACATCATTTTAAATGTCTTAAATATTTATTCTTCTAAATCATTTTCATTATTATTTATGCTTTCAAAATAGTTTTAAGGATATATTTTTACCGACATGATTGTTTTAAAAAGATAATTATTTTAAAAAGATTAAAATATTTATGGGACACTTTAATTCAAAAATTTATTTTAAATGACTTCCTTTATAAATTTTTTACTTTTTTATGATTTCACAAAAAGAGATATTTCACTCAGAAAGTTTTACTGATAATTTTTACCTATGTAAACATCCATTACATGATATTATTTGTGATTAAGGTTGATTTATTATAATACAATCATCCATATTGTATTTAATGAGTTATGATATGTTTGTGTATGGATGTGGTATTTTTATACCCACCGTGGTTTATGGTTGAAGTAATGAAATTTTGTATACTAGTTTTAATATAAATGTTTATGATATGATTAAAGTTTTCATATGTGGAATGTAGTGGACTTAGTTAGTGGTAGGGGATCCCTCTATGGCTTTTCGATGCATCAGTAGGTCTTATGAGACAAATTGGTCTCGTGGTATAAGTGCTTGAGAAAAATTTTACTGGTAGTTATTGCACTATACCTTGACTATGTTGTAATGATGTCCAGCGTTAGGCATTCCCTCGTTATGAAATTAATTATTACATGTGATTATTCAACTAGTAGAATATCCATGTTCATGTTTATATTGTAATTATTGGTTTATTTTCTCCATATTATGTTAAAGTTTATGTTTAAAAGTATATTGTTTTTATTGCACATCTTTTCTTGAAATTTTATAGCTTCCGCTATATTTATATACCCTTACTAATCATTTGAGCTCTCCCCTTTGTTATGTTTTATTTTACCTGGATGCCAAGTATTGTATTCTAATTTACATGAAGGATTAAGCTATAAGAATAATGGGATTTTCAAAGTATTATCTATTTTGTATTTTAAGTCATGTAAATTTCATGTATGTAATATATTTTCCAAGTCTGGTAAACTTATCGGTCCTTCTGGATATGATTCCTTGTAATCATGCCAATGTATTAAAATAATGCACCAGCTCCAGGGTTTTGGGGTTGGGGTGTTACAATTTGTATTAGAGGATGTTTAGAAACAAACGTGGAAATATATTTTGATAAAATATGGTTTTTAATCATTACCCTAAGATAGACATCGAGTATTATTAAAGAAGAACATCCAAGAATTTTTGAATAGTAGAGATTTTTTGAATTTTCAAAGCAATACATCCCTCTATGGATACGATCAGGTAGAGGAGGATCTGGCACAGATGTAACTAGGAGTGAAATAACTAAAAAGGGGTCTCTGGCTTGACTCATCATATCCTAGTACATGACAACAGGCCTTTCTACCATCTTGGTTATGACACTACCAAGGGATATTCTTAGGAAAACTCACATTTTCTTTACATACAATTGGGAAGGATTTATGAGTATATATCTCTTCAAAGAAAACATTTTTTTATTATAGATTATATTCATAAACTCTTCGATTTCTATTAGGTATTTTATAAGTTTTAAATTGTGCATTGCGATTCATAAAATAACCTATTGTATGTCGTTTTTTAGAACTGGGGCCCAGTAGAAGGAATGAGAACTCCAACAATACGCATGATCCAAAGAGTAAGAAAAATCATATCTTTCATGGTCTAATGAAAACATTTAGAAGGAAAATATTCTGCCATTTATTCTAATCCAATGATGAAATTATATCATGTATTAATAATATAATAAAAGAATTATTTGGGTCCTATGGATTTGAAGGGAAGCTAGATAAGAAAAATATGTTATAGAGAAAGATGTAAATAGGGAAGAGGAGAAAGAAAAATTATCCCATATGTGATAACTATAGAAATAATCACCCAAATAAGTTCTTGAAAGGACTAGGTGTTTGTTTTAACCGTGGAGAAAAAGGTTATCAGGAAAAATAATTGAAAGAGAACAAAGAAAATACTAATTTTTAGTGTTTCAACTATTGTGAAATGGGGAAATACGCAAATAAATGTCAAACATGTCATGGAAATTTATCTCAAAAGACTCAAATAGATCAAGGTCAAGCATAATTTGTTACTACAATCGATGTGGAATAATTAATGTATTTGTGTTTTTGGCGTGAATAATTTTTTCAATTCAGTGTTGTATAAATTATGTATTGTTTATATGAATTATGGAAATAAATAAGGATTGTACTGCAGTAATATTTCATTGAGGATATGAGATTATATAGTTCTATGTAAAGTGAATCAATAATACGTTAATATTTTTGGAAAATACATGGTTAAAGGAATGATAAACCTTAACATGGTTCTGATACTGAGATAGTGATTTTGGATAAAGATATGGTAGAATTGGATTAATTATATTGGATATTCTTAACTAACATGGAACGGATTAAGGGTTTGTTTATTCTATCATTGACAGAGTATTCAAAAATTCTGGATATAAGGAATATATTGTGTATTCTATAAGGAATAGGAGAGAATGAATGTAATCAATAAGATGTTATAAAAATTCAGCGTGTTACCATTTTTTAAGAGAATACATGGGGAAGTTACTCAAATGAACTTATGTGAAAAAAAGAGATCTACATTATGTTATATTGACCTCCCTTATAATTTTTTGACTATGAGTTTGGACACAAATATTATGGATGAGTCTAAAAACTAGAATGGATTATGTTTGACATTGCATACATTGAATTAAGGTTAAAAATATTGTAAGATTATTTTTGGATTTTTTTACAAAAATGGCAACCCAACGGTCGGGCAACCACCCATCAAATCCATCAAACTCGCGAGACATGAACTCGCGACCAAAGGGAGACAAGGGTACATCACCTACCACTAGCTTATGGGATGTCCTGGTTTGTCAAAAGCAGTTTTTTTAATTATCTATTAGATGAAATATAGATTCATTTTCTTTGAAACCCTATACGGTTGGATAAATAGAATATTTTTTAGTTTTATTATCTTTGGGTGTGAAAGATGAGTTTGTCGTATAATTTAGGTAAAAAATAGAACTCTACTTGTCAAGAATTTTTTTTCATATTCTATGAGAAAATTATTTCTTAAAAATTAGGGAAAGAATCATAAAACCAAATATGTGTCATCCTAATACCATATATTTTGATGAACCAATAATATTTAAGACTTCATAGATTTAGGGATTTAAGGCCCTCAATTCTCTATTTACTATTCAATTGTTTGTGATTGATTACCTCAATCACTCCCTATAAATATTTATGTTTCTCCTCTAATTATGTTTCTCATATTTCCCCCAATTATCTCTTATTCAAAATCCTAATTTTGTGGTGAATTTTTCCTTTCCCTTTCCCTATTATTAAGACAAAATCTTATAAACCCTATTTCCAATAAGGGTTTTACTCAAATGTATTTTCTATTTTTAACATTTTATATTCTAAAAACAATTCAAAATATAAAGGACTCAATTTATCTAATGAGGGAAGAATGTAAAACCCCAGTATTCCATCGTACATTATCTCTTTAATATAATTCAATTGCTTGCGTACACATAACACCGAGTTCGAGCGCACCATGACTTACCAAAAAAGCCATTCAAAAAGAATTAATGAATATTATTAAAAAAAATTTGAATTTTATATACTCCATATTATTTAATAATCCATATTATTTTTTTAATAGAAATAATATAAGATCAAATTAAATTTTTCAGATAGAAGATGTGTTTTTCATTGAATGAAATTTTACAACATTTTATTGGAGAACACTTTTTAAATCCAATATATGACACTATTATATATGAAATTTGACAAAATAGGCTTCTTCATTAAAAACAGGATAAAAAATTACATTGGATGTATTTTTCGTGTTTTTCTGATAACTTTTATATTTTGATGACTTGTTAAAAATACTAAATTTTAATTGAAATAAATAATTTTAATCTAAATAATTTATATTTTTAAATTATACATGTGAATGGTTTTTGAATTATAATTAGATTATATTTTTATCATTTAATCCAATATTGGTAATTTGATGTAATTTTACATATAAATTAGATATAAACACATATCAATGTTTTGGTAATTTTTACTTCTCTAAAAACCACTTTCAGGTTTTGACAATGAAAATTAATTTTAAATTAATTACTGTGA
Source organism: Viscum album (assembly GCA_963277665.1). Lineage (NCBI taxonomy): Eukaryota > Viridiplantae > Streptophyta > Magnoliopsida > Santalales > Viscaceae > Viscum > Viscum album. Next base: position 1,384,742,444 of record OY728126.1, on the reverse strand, counting down.
CTTCTATGTTTTCAATTTTAGAAAATAGTCATCATATTCAAATTTTTAATATAAAAATTTTCTATGGTTGAATTTTTGATATTTTTTTAAAACCTTCAATATTTGATTAATAGTAAAAAACACTTCTTTATTGTATATAACCAACTTTTTATTTAAATAATTACTTATCTGATTAAAATTTATTTTATGTATAAATAGATATATAATACCAATATATGTTCAAATTAATTCATTAGAGTTAGTTTATAATAATATTAGATATATAATATTTTATTAAAATTTTTTCATACTTTTACCCACCTTATAGGTGCATTTGCAAATTTGCTAAAAATGTAATTTTACAGCTTCTATGAATTGAATCTCAAAAATAATAGCGACACCATTGAAATCATTAAGTAAACTGTGGTTTAGTAAGATGAAAATAATTAATGGTAAATAGTAACTTTTGAATTTTATTTACCATGGTTAAAAGTAAATTGGTTAATTTTGGTCTACTTTTAGAAGATTAAGAAATTTATTATTATTTTATTTAAAGAAGAGTAAAAAGAGATAAATTAAATGTTTAATAAATAAAACATTTTTAATATAGGGTTATACATAAGTTAATTTTTTCGATAATTATTCTTTTCAAATATTAAAATATTTCCTACAACATGGTATTTTATTTATAATTTTTTGACATTAAATAATTAAATTTATTTATGACATAATGATGATGCAATAATTTCCATATTAATGAAAGATTAGGATAATTTATATTGTAAATATTAAAATAAATGTAAATTGATACTTTTGAAGCATTCCATTAATTTTCTAGGTTAGTATGACAATTTAGTGGTGATTAAATAAATTTTATTCGAAGTGATGATATTCTTATTAATTTCACAGAAACCAAATACTAAATAGTGTCAAAATTGTAAAAAATTGTTTTTTAAACAAATACTATATTATTAAATGATATAATAATTATAAAAATTTATGTTTTGGCTAATAGACTTATATATTAATATATATGTCATTAATGAACCAATTAATTTTCTCTTGACATTTTATAGTATGTTTATTAACAATATAATATAAAAATACAAGGAGACATGGTAAATGTTAAACTATTTAACCAAGAGTTAAATCTATAAGATAAGAATAATACGGGGACCAAAACTTGCCTAAACCCAATTGTTTGTGAGGTGTTCAAACCTTAACCACCTTATACGTGAATTAAATCCATTTGGAGCCATTAGAAACCAAAAATGATGTAATAATATAATAATATTTCAATCATTTCTTAAAGTTAACCTCACCTCTCTTATAAAAGGGAACTTCCCCTTCTCTAAAATTCACACCTCCAAAGCCATTTGGCTCATCCAGCACCTATTTAAATATCATCCAAAATACCTTCACAAAAACCTAGAGGCCTTCCCGTGAGTAGAAAGCCAACCTAAGGATCGTTTTTTCAAATCAAATGGAATACCCCAACGAAGAGGTAGTTATTTCATCCCAACTTTCATAGTTATTTTCTTCTTCCGCTTCCCCTTTATTTGTGAATTCAATACCAAAAAATCACTCTAGTACCTTCAAAATACTATGATGTTATTATAAATATGGTAAAACAATATTCATTATTCAATCTGTTCTATGAATGAAAATGTCACCATACGTGTGTAAGTACGGCTTACCGTTTCCATGTTGTGGTGTAGTTTGTTATTCCACACTTTGTTATTTGGATGGGTATAACAATTAGTATAATTGATATAAATAATAAATATAAAATGTTTCTGTTTTTGTATAACTAATATACCATCCAATTGAATTCCATTTTATCATTAAGGAAATGATATCGTTGCCTGTGTAAACATATGTCTTACTTTCTCAACAACACAATGAGATTCATTTCCAAAGTCACCAATAAATGCTGATTATAAAAATATATATTATTACTAAGTATGTAATATATGACATAATTATGTTTCTTGAATTATATATATATGTGTGTGCATGTTTGTGTGTGTGTGTGTTTGTATTTACATATATCTCAATAACTTACTTCTATTCAATATGATAAGAAAAAAGAAACAACATATATGCATACGTTCGGACTACCGTCTCCGTGAATGGTATATCCATTTCATATACACATTTATATTTATATTGTACTAATTTATATTCTGATTATATATGATATATAAATCATGTTTTATATTCTAGAAGTATGTAACTTATGATCTATCGGATACGATCAATAATAACATGTTAAAACACATACGATAAAAAATGATTATTACCTAAAATGTTACATTAACATGGAAGCTGTTATTAATTGGTAGTATAAAGACATAAATTAATCATGTATGATATTATAAATATTAATATGTTTGTGGTATAATTTAATAACATACTATGGTCATTATATAGGTGGTTAATGTACCCTTAACGAAAAGAAAGTAAAAGATAATGGTTAATTCCCCAATCTCATTATTATCAGAGATTGTTTATGTGTAAGTATTTTCTAGGAAATATTAATTATCTATGTCCGTGATTCATAAAATAAATTTCAAAATTATTCTTTTAATGTACTGTTTAACTAAAATATCATTTTAAATGTTTTAAATATTTATTCTTACAAATCATTCCCATTAATGTCTATACTTTCAAAATGTTTTTAAGGATTTATTTATATGAACATGATTGTTTTAAAATATTAATTTATTTCAATAGTTTCAATGTGCTATGGGACACTTTGAATAAAAATTCTATTTTCAATTAATCCCTTTATAAATGTGTGACTTTTAAATGATTAAAAAATTATATTTCTCTTAAAAAGTTTTAAAGATCATTTTTAACTATATCAACATCGATTATTGGATATTATTTATGATTAAGGAATATTTAGTATAATAAAATCTTCCATGTTTTATTTAATGAGTTACGATATGATTGACAGTGGATGTGCTATTTTTATACCCTTTATTTATTATAGTTGATTTATTGACATTTTTTATGCTATTTTTGATATGAATGTTTTTGTTATATGTCAACATTTACATATGAGGAATGCAGTGGACTTATTAAGTGATGGGTGGAACCCATTATATCTCCTCGATGCATTGGTATGTCCTATTAGACAAATTATTGTCTTAGAACAAGGCCTTTGGAAAAAATTTATTTGTACCCCTAGCATGATACTTTCACTATGTAGTAAAGATGTCCAGCATTAGGCATTCCCTCCTTAAGAAATTAATTATTACATATGATTATTAGACTAATAGAATAACCATGTGCATGTTTATACAGTAAAGTTTGATTTATTTTCTCCATATTATATCTTAGTTATGTTTAAAAAGAATTTTGTTTTTATTAGACATCTTTCATTAAATGTTTATAGCTTCTGCTGAATTTATTTACCCTTACTGATCATCTGAGCTCACCCCTTTTTTATGTATTATTTTCCTAGGATTCCAAAAAGTGTATTATGATTTACATATAGGTTTAATATATAAGAATAATGGGATTCATAAATAAGTCTCTATGTTGAATTTTATGTAATGTAATGTTCATGTATGTAATCTATTTTCCAACACTGCTAAACCGATCGGTACTTTGGGACTTCATTCCTTGTAATCATGTCAATGTATTAAAATAATGCAATTGTTTCTTCCTTAGTCTATTCCTTGGTACTACTGGCTGAAAACATGTTTTCAACATGTTTTACATATAATAATATTAATTTAATCCAAATTGACACAGCACACATTTTTTATGAATATATCATGGTTAATAAACCATCTCAATTTCACTCCATATGGTAGACATTTAACCCTATCCTATAATCTCAAGGAACCATGTCATATAAACCGTCAATGTTTTTAGTTAAAACCATTATTTGATGGTATAAACCGTGACACATTTTGATTTCATGATTCCATTAGAGATACAACTAATAATTTACTTATACACAATTGGTATCAAAATATTCATTTATATCAGCTACTCAAAATTAAGTTTACATGAATCCATCCATTGATGTTTATTTATAAACACCGTGAAATGGTTTTTATTTCATTCAAGTTCCATCATTCCACTGAATCCCCTTTATGTCTCTCTATAAACATATTAATTTTCTTGAATGTCTATAATAAATATTACATGAAAACATGACTCAATATAAAAACTGAAAATCTTGAGAATAAAAATTTAGAAATTTTCCCAAATGAGAGATATATAAAAAACACACCATTTGATAGGATATTTCTTCTCATAGTTCACCAACTCTTAATGTAAATATTAATAATATATGAAAATATTCACGATTTATGTCTCTATTAATACCCCTTTAACAATTAATTTCCCAAAATATCATCAAAATAAATGAGAACCTTAAGAAAAAACGTGTTTACATATTTAAACTTATAAATAAAGGTTATATAAAATAGAAAAATGGTAATTTGGGTAAGATATGGATTTTTCAAATGATGGGAATTAATATGAATTTGGAATTTTATCAAGTTAAAAAAACTTTACTAGATGTTATATCACATCTTTGATAAAATTTTATTTAAAATATTAACATTGAATAAAAATATTTATATTATAGAAATAATACTGAATAACTCATTGCAATAATCTACATTTAATAATTTTATTATAATGAAATAAAATCATCTGATGAATTTTCATAAAAAATAATGAAAAACTTTATGTTTTCCACTGCTGTTGATATTTTTTATTGTTGTGTTCACATGTGATCCATATAGTCGGATTCAAAGAAAAAATAAATATAATAATATTATATAGACTTATTACATTTCATCATAATATAATTCCCATGATAGTTTTCTCTTCCTATTATTTTTTGGGGAATTCATTGTTTGGATAATTATAAAATGGTTTTAAATCATAAATAAAATTAAAATATTGATCATATGAATTTTATTCATGATGAAATATATTCTTGACAGTGTTTTTTTAGATTCATATACAAGAGTGTAAATATAAAAGATAAAATCCTCCAATATTATTGAAAATAATATATTGTGATATAAAAATAGAAAAACAACGATGTATGGATGTCTATAAAGGAACCTAAGATAAAAATTTATATTCTCCATGAAACTCCATGAAGAAGAAATTAAATTCAAATTAATTTCCATGTAATATGATTGATCATTTTTAGCTTAAACTATAATAAATATTATTTTGATGAAAAAATAGGTTGAGAACATTTGTGATGAAATTATATATCCTTTCAGGATTGTGTGAGATATGAAAAATCTAATAAATTATTCAAATCATTAGATGAAATATTAAATAATAATGATTATTTATATAATATATCATTTTAACATGGATAATATTCAGTTTTTTGAACTCAACATGAAGGATTTTTTAATTATGAAATAACTATATGGTATATTTTTTAATCATCAAAGGATGAATAGTAGAACCTATATTCATATTTTTGAGGTAATTCTCCCCCAAAATTTCGATTTATATATTCACTATACTATCCCTCTAGCATTATATTTATATATTTTAAAATTAGAGGGTATTTATATGGAAGGTCATTTAAAGGTTCAAATAATCCATGTTTTTAATTTGGATAATATTTAAAGTAATAAATTTTTTTGGGAGGGGGTATAAAACCCCAAATTTATATTCATTGTTAATACATCATAATTGATGTATATTTATTACAACATATAACAAAACCATGACAAGATCGTATAGGTATAGTGTTGTTAGAAATTTTGGAAACTTAAATAACTGGTTCATAAAGAATCTACATTGTCTCTTGTTTATTTGATCACATCTAGAAAATTTTTTGGTATATAATATTTAATACCCTTCTTCCTGTCCTGGTGAAAATAAACATACAAAATGGTGGGCTCAAATTCTCAGTAAGGGTAAACATAGTAAATGTCAATCATATAACATTATTAAGATCATAACATTTGAAAATCATATCCTGCATAACATGTCATAATATCATGTCACAAGATAAATCATAGAACTGAAATGTAATCCCAATCATCAGAAAACAAGACATGAGACTCTGTGTCATACACATAAAATCATAGTAAATCATTTTATATTATTCACGGCTCATTGCCATGACCATTGTAGCGGACAATGTCCATTACTGAACTGAATTCACTCTTTGTTCCAGTCATGTATCACTGAACCAGATTAACAATCCTTTACAGCTATATCTATATCATGAGATACAAATATTTATCCAATGCATTGGATGAAAATATAGGTCCCACCCTTCTTATAATGAAACCATTCTTATGTGTGCCACAAAATTTTAAATCATACATCATAGCATAACTCATGTAATAAAATGGGATTCTTAAACATCATGTATTCAAAAAATAATCCATATAAAATAATGGACTTCAAAAAAATAAGTCCATAATAACATAATTAAATCAAGGTTATAATATTTATAGATATATAATCCTAAATAATCTAATATGAAAAATAATTTTGATAAAACACTTGAGCTTAGCTATTTAAGAAAATTTCCTTTCTTCTTCAAAAACCGTTTTTTCTCAAAATGTCACGCAATTAAAAAATTATAATTGAATATAAACTTGAAAAAAAAGTAAAATAAGATTCATTGAAATAGTGTTCTATGTAAGCATAAAAATCCGTTCATGCCATATAAATTAAAAAAATATTCGCATACTTTGGCTAGAAAGGTCAAAAAGTATCTCGTACTGAAAATGACAAAAGATTCCTTTCATATCATTTAATATATATTCAAAAATAGGTAAAATTGGATTTAAAAAATTCTAGGAAGATAGAAATAATATTAAATATTGATAAAAAATGTATGTGGATGATAAATATTCCCTAGTAAATACTGAAGTATAGACAATCTCGGATAAAAAATGAGATTGTGATATTTTTCCGTTACCTTAGGTCCGATATGATTTATACATATCCGAAACTCGAATATAATGACTCAAATAATGTCATTGACTTATTCAATAACCATAGTCATTTTTATGATATCATATATGGTCATATTCTTATTTTTCTATTAGTAATACTTCATTGTTACTCATTATTTGGGAGTTAACTACTTTATGTTCTTTTGCATGTTTTGTCGAACAAATTCTTATAACACATTTCATAATATATATATATAATTTAAATAATGGTATTAGTATAATATATATAAAATTTATTCATTCAATTTAATTATATAATGATTCTTCAATGAAGATCATGTAGAATGAATCACATCACATCTTGGAGAAAATTGGTCATACGAACACACAAGCAATGATATCATTCCCATGATTGTGGAATTCAATTTAAGTGTATGGTGTATAATATTTCAGAATCAATATCACATTAAAATATTCATATATAGTTATTTCATCCATCATTATACCCATCCAAGTATGTTGGTGGTGTAAAAAAATATTACACCACATTGTGGAGATGGAAGGTCGTACGAATGCACACGTGGTGATTCGATTTTTCATAGGATAGCTAGAAGATGGAATATGGTTGTTTCATACTAATAATAACATATCTGTATACTAGTGATACTGTAATTATTTCTTAATAATGAAACAATTCATATAAAGTAAGTATAAGAAGAAATAATTTAAAAAGAATCTGAAAAGGATATTACCTCTTCTTTGATTACCTCTTATAGAGCACCTTTTAGGGCACTAAATATGTACTTTGAAGAATAAATTTACCTATAGTATGTTTATATGGAATTTGATAAGGGAAATGGGCAGGTTTTGGACATTTTTTAAATCTCAAAATGGAGGGAAGAGAATATGGAGGAGGTGCCCTTTTATAAGAGAGGGGAGGGGAACTTTTGGAAACTTCAAAAATATTAATTTATAATAAAATAAAAACCCACATAAAAACCACCAAAACGACTCTATATCGAAGATGAGATGATATATGGTTGTAATATCATCAACCAATAAAATTTAGACATGTTTTTATTATATTTTAATCCTTATCATTTTGATTTATCCTTATTTAATCTATTTAATTTTATTTATTGTAATAAAATTCCAAAATTTAAATGGTTATAAATACTTACTTATGTGGTGTAAATTTTCTATAATTGGATACTTTATGACATTTTAGACCATATATTTTACAATTTATAATTTTTTTTATATTTTTTTGATTTTTATCCAATTTAATTATTTGTTATTTTTATAAAATATCAATTGTGGTAATTTTGAAACTATTCAATTATTAGAATTTAAATAAAATAAAAACATGAGATATATTCAAAAAAAATATTTAATATATTACTAACATGTCATATTATTCAATAAAATTAGTGAACCACATTAATTATTTAATATAATATATTTTTTAATATTTTTGAAACCATTTATTTGAAATTTATCATAATAAAATAATTACTACATCATTTTCGTATAATTATTTAATATACTTTTCTATTTTATAAAAGATAAAAATAAATAATATTATGAAGATAATTCTAATATATTTAATATGAATACCGTTAGTCGAATTCATCTTCTACCCAACCCATCTTTTAAAATGTAATATTTATTAAATTAGGAAGGTGACAACTTTGAAATCATAAAAAATAAAATAATATAAGTGTCATAATCCCTTTAATAAGGAAATAAATGATCATCATGTCTACCCTTGAATTCTTGTGGTTTATAAATACTCAACCAATATGTTTTGGTCATGTTTTTGGGCCTTTTAATGGGTATAATTATTATTTTAATAAAAACGATATTTTTGATTTTTCACTAAATAAATAATTTCTGCATAATTAATGAATTGGATATTATGGTAATAATATATATAATAAAAATTACTAATAAATTACCATGATAAATATAAAAATTTTAGCTTTCGAATAAGTATTTATAATATAATTAATATTCGGTATAACGTTATAGTAAAAAAATTAATTATTAAAGTTTGAATGGGACATTTTTCACTTTCCATTAAATAAAATAAATTAAAGGTCTTAGTCTCATCCATGTATGTTCCAATATATAACCGTTTATCCAATTATATTTTAGGTAGATATATAATCATACAATTATATTAATACCAGTGTTAGGGTAATTTTTTAATGTTATTTTCACCCTTAATTACCTGATTTTCCTTTCACTATGGTAAATAAAATTTACTGTAGTTACTATTCATAATGCCCAAAATAAAAAGAGGCCTATTAACATAATTTGGACCTACTTATTCCATATATGGAATCTAGTTTTCCTAATTCAAGACATAGAATTTGAAGTAATTAATTTAAAAATAATCTCGTTGTTTAGAAACATGTTTTAAAAGATAAAACATTACAAAAGATTGAAATATGTGTACCTATGAATTTAATGTAAAAGTAATGGTAATGAAATAAAATATATTAAATGGTAAAAATATATTCAATTCAAACTTTTGAACCATTCAATATTATAATTTACCCATATAAATTATTTCGATGGAAAAAGTTTCTTTTAAATAAAATTTAGCGCATTTTTACAATTCATCAAATTATGAAGTTTATCAGGAAAAAAATAAGAATTTTAACCAAAGTAAGTTTTTATATCCCGCTTCTATAGAAAGGGTTTACAATGTAATATTAAAATTATTAATGTGTCTAAATATTATATTAGAAAGGGTATTCCATTAAAAGGTGGAAAAAACATTCCTTTATTATCTATTAAATGAATATCAAAAAACATCATTTTTAATTGTATAACATACGTATATAATTAATTTCATTCATTCAAATAACTAATATGAAATATAATTGATTTACATTTTTCATATATTTTTAAAATTTCGTTATGTTTACTCCCACATACATGATTGATGGGTTATAGCATTATCTTTATATTAAGGGCATCTCACAATTTGATTAAACTCATGATCCTGTTCAAAACAAGCTACTAAAGAATAAAAATTATTTAAATATTTCCTAAAACACATATGCATTACATTATATCTCCCTAAAACAAAATCCCCCTCCCTAAATTCGTCACTTTCAAATAAACAAATGAGGATACCTCACAGTCATCATTTCCTCAAGTTCCCATGTAGCAACTTCTAATTTGTAGTTCCTCCAAAAAACTTTAACCAATCGAGTGGTCTTGTTTCATAGACATTTTTGGCTACGATGGAGAATCTCTATTGTTTGATCTTCATTAGAAATATCTTGCTCCAGATGAAAAACTTCTAAGCTTGGTACATGTGAAGGATCAAAAATATACTTTATCAGGAGGGATAAATGGAACACATCATGAATGTGAGAGAGATTTGGTTGATGCACCAATCAGTAAGCTACTTTCCCAACACGATCCAAAATTTAAAAAGGACTGATATACCTTGGGCACATCTTTCCCTTCTTTCTCAATATCATTTCACTCTTCTTGGGAGATATGTATAAGAATACCTTATCTTCTACATCAAACTCTTTCTCTTCTCTTCGGTTGTTAGAATAACTTTTTTCTCGACTCTGATATGCTCTTATATGTTGTTGAATATATCTGATATTTTTTGTCTTTTCAACAACAAGATTAGGTCCAAATATCCTTCTTTCCCCAACTTCATCCCAGAAAGCTAGAGTGCTTCACTTCTTTCCACGGAGGGATTCATAAGGATCCATCTGAATACTTGAGTGAAAACTATTGTTGTAAAAACATTCCACTAATGGTAGGTGTTGATCCCAACACAATTTTAAATCCATAGAGCAAGCTCTCATCTTGTCTTCTAGAGATTGAATTTTCCTTTCAGACTAACCATCTGTCTGATGATGATAGTCTATGCTGAAACACAAATCTCTATCTTGATCATGCTGAAGACATCCCCAAAACACTGAGGTAAACCTCATTTCCCGATTATATATAATGGAAATTGGTACTCCATGAAATCTTAAAACTTGTTTAACATATATCCAAGCAAGATAATCAAGAGGGAAATCCTCTATAATAGCAATGAAGTGTGCCGACATTGTAAGATGATCAAATATAACCCAGATAGCATTATTGCCTTTGGATGTTTTGGGATGTCCGGTGAAAAATTCCATTGTGATGTTTTCCCATTTCCATTATTGTATGGGTAATGGTTTCGACATCCCCTTAGACATGTATCTTTCATCCTTAACATGATACCAAACCAAGCATCAAGAGACATATTCAGCATAATATATTTTCATGTCATCCCACCCGAAGTACTATTTCATGTCCCCATAAATCTTCATGCTTCCAGGGTGAACAATGAATGAAAAATTATGAGCCTCATCCAATATTTCCTCCATTAATTCTACTAAGGGAGGAACACAAACCCTATTCTTGAACATTATTATTTCATCACAATCATGGTTGAATTTAGAAACATTTATCACCTTCTTTTGTAACTCTACATCTTCCTTCCGTGCCTCTTTAATCGTCCCATGTATAGATGGTTGAACATTTATTTCAGAAAGATTGGATTTCTACCCTTCCGTTATAATTTCTTAATCCATCTTTTTAAAATCCCAAAATATTGGATCTTTTGTGATCCTCAACATGGATAAGATGGCATGGTCTTGTCAGCTTAAGGCATCTTCCACCTTGTTTTCTTTCCCAGGGTGGTAATGTATGGAGCAGTCGTAATCTTTAATCAAATCCAACCATATTCTTTAGCCTATATTCAGCTACTTTTTTGTGAAAATATACATTAAAATTTATGATGAGTATAAATATCACACCTTTCACCATAAATACAATACTTCCATATTTTTAATTCAAAGATTATTGTATCTAACACTAAATAAAGAGTTGGGTAATTTTTCTCATGGATTTTCAACTATCGTGACCCATAATCTATCATAATATCATTTGGAATGAGATCACACCCTAATACTTTCTTGGATGCTTCACTGTATGTCAAAAAACATTCTCTGATATATGGTAGTGTGACCATAGGTTCATTGGATAACCTTATTTTTAACCCCTTGAAATTCCCTTCACATTCCTCCATCCAAATGAACATAACTCATTTTCAAGTCAATGTGGTGATTGGATTAGATAATAGTGAAAAATCATTCAAAAATCCTCGATAATATCCATCCAAACCAAGAAAACATCAGATCTCAGTTTCTGTTTTTGGTCTCGACCACCTTTCAATAACATATATTTTCTATGGGCCCATAGATATCCCCCCACTTGAGATTATGTGACCCAAAAATGAAACTTTTAGAAGCCAAAATTCACACTTGGTAAATTTTGCATAAATCTTCTCCTTTAATATGGTCTTCAATACAATTCTTAAGTGATCTTAATGTTATTTAATGCTCTTGGAATAGACAATAATATCATCTATAAAGACAACAAAAATCCGATCAAGGTAGTTTCTAAAGTCTATATTCATTAGATCCTTGAATATTTCAGCGACATTAGTATGACCAAATGAATCACTATGAATTCATAGTTTCCGTACCTAGTACAAAAAGTCACCTTTGGTATATCCTCTAATTTGACCCTTAATTGATGATACCATGAATGAAGATCAATCTTGGAAAAGTAATCAGCTCTGCATAATTGGTCAAATAAGTCATCAAGGCGTGGTAGATGATATTTGATCGTGGTAATGATCTTGTTAAGTTCTCTATAATCAATGAAGAGTCTAATTGATCTATCTTTCCTCGTAACGAACAAAATAGGTTCTCCACAAGGTCATGCACTAGGGCATATTAATAACTTATCAAAATTCTCTTGGTGTAGCATCTTCAATTCCTGCAACTCAATTGGGGCCATTCTATAAGGCTTCTTCAAAATGGGAATAGCACCCAGTATGAGTTCTTTTGAAAACTCAAGTTAACTATTTGGTGGAGGTCCTAGAAATTTTTCTAGAAAGTCATCATCAAACTCCCGTACAAGGGGAATATTATTAATCATGAGTTTATTTCCAACCATTTGAGACAAATTACCTTCATTTATATTAATCAAGACCCATACGGTGGAAGAAATTTCTACTAGAAGGTTATATTCATCCTTGCATTGATAAATGATCATAGATTGATCTGGAATATGAAATGTGACATCCCTTCTTTGAAAATTGATATGATCTCCGTATAAGGAAATCCAATCAATGATATGAATCACATAAAATTATACAATAAAAAGGATCACAAGATTTAGAGGAAGTACTTTCCAATTAACTTCAATTAGAAAAGAATTATAATCTTTTGATGCAACAGTTCATCCATTAAAAATTTTCATAGCTAACTCAACATCTAATTGTTCAGGTAGTACGGTGATACTCTTAGAAAATTCTTCAGAAATAAAAGAGTGGGTGGATCCAGAATAAAATAAAACATTTTCTACTTTACATTGGATGATAAGTGTACTATTCACCACTTCATTATCATACTACACATCGCCAATAGAAATCGAATGTGAATTAACTTGGTATTTGGCCTAAAGGGTTTGTTGACGTCGATTATCATCAACAACCCTGAGATTAGGGGATTGATTGACATAATTCTTCATTTCCTTGAACAAGTAACATTGAAGTGTTGGAGGTGCAATATGTTTCAAATTTTCAATGTTTGTATCATTAGATATCTTATTCACATCACTTTGAAATTAAATTTCCAAATGACCTTATTTTCCACATTTAAAACATTTTATTGTTCATTTTAAGACAATTACCTCCAAGTTTCATTCCATTCATTGAGCATAAAAGAAAAGTCATCTTCTTTTCAGTGTGGTCTTTAGATTTTCCTTGGAATTCCATTTTCCTCTTCTTATCACACCCATATGACTGATGGGATAGTTCAATATATTTATCAGCCATGAGATCACATCGAACAATTTCCTCATAGATATTTAAGTCCCTTATGGGTAACTTCATTCGAGGACTTGGATTTAAGCCATTAAAGAATCAATCAATATTACTCTCATGTTGGATAATAATTTCGGAAGCATACCTTGAATGTCTTTTAAATTTGGCTTTGTTGATACCAACAAATTCATCATCATTTTTCTTCAGATCAAGTAATTCCTTCTTTAAATTTATTATAAGAATATAAGGGAAGTACTTATTGAATAATATGTTCTTGAACGCATCCCATTCTATGGAATGGATTTCATATCTTTTCCTCGTATTCTTGATAAGATTTCACCATTGATCAGCTTCAACATTCAAATGATATATTGTTAAGATAACTATATCATGTTTAATGAATTTTAGAACTGAAAATATATTTTCAGTGGTACTGATCCATTGATCAGCCACTAATAGATCAGAAGACCTGCTGAATGAAGTTGGTTGCTGCCTCATGAATGATTCAACAGAATTTTTCTCATTTCCTTGCCCGTTTGGAAGTCTTGTATGATTCATAGATTGAGAAAGTTATTTGAGAATGGCTACAATATTTTTCATTCTATCTCCCATAACATTTGGTTGCTCAAGGGGATAATCATTGCTTTCTCGTTGCATTCAACATTAACATGGTTTCTTCGGTTTCTAGCCATTGACTAAAAATGAGAAGAATAGTGTGAGAAACAGTAATTACAAAAGGAAAACCACATGATAAATAATAAAATTTCACACTTTCAGTCTTATCATAGGTTATTCATGGCCACTTCTAAAACACTAGGATTGTGTCATATGCTTAGGAATAACCTAAGGGTTCTTACTAAGTCGTTCACATCCTAGTTTCCAAAGGTTAACTATAACTTTCCTTTGATACCAACTATAAAGACCCATACATTACATACATTGTTAATACTTCAGAACTAATGTATATTTAATAAAATATATAAAAAAAAGAATAACAGGACCATACATGTTTAGTGTCTTTTGAAATTGGGAAACATAAACCACTAGTTCATAAAGTATCTACATTGTCTCTCGTTTATTTGATAATTTCTAGACAACTTTTGGGAATATCATATTTAATACCCTTCTTCCTGACCTGGGGAAAAGAAACATAGAAAAGGGTGAGGTGAAATGCTCAGTAAGGGTAAGCAAATAAAATTTCAATCATATCGTGTTTTTAAGAACAAAACGTTTGGAAGTCATATCCTCCATAAGAGGACATAATATCATGTCATGGGATAAATCATAGAACTGCAATGTAATATCAATCATTATAAAATAAGATATGAAACTTTGTGGAATACACACATAATCATAGAAAATCATTTCATATTAGTCATGGCTCATTTTCAAGACCATCTTAGTGCATAATGTCCATTACTAAACCGAGTTCACTCCTCGTTCTAGTCCTATATCACGAAACCATATTAACATGTTGTTGCAGACATTCTATCTCATGATATAAAAATATTTACCCAATGCATTGGAAATATTTATAGGTCCCACCCATCTCATAATGAAATCATTCTGATGTGTGCCACAACATAATAAATCATACTTCATAGCATAAAACTTAAAATAAAATGGGATTCTTAAACATCATACCATAATAACATAATCCATATAAGATAATAGGAAATAATAAAAATAATTCCATAATAAAAAAATAATGTCAACTTAATAATAGGTATAAAAACATAACCCTATATCATCTTATATGGAAAATAATTTTGATAAAATACTTGGGCTTAGTTATTGAGGAAAATATTCCTTCTTATTCAAAAACATTTTCATTTATCAACATTTCATTTAATTAATAGAATTTAATTGAAAATAAATGTTAAAACATGTAAAATTAGAATCATGGAAATAATGATCTATAAAAGCAAAAAAATTCATTCATGTCGTATAAGTTGAATAATTATTCTCATACATTGGCTAGAAAGGTCAAATAGTATCTCGTGATGAAAACGAAAAAGATTCCTATCATATCTTTTACTAAAAATTCACCAATTGGTAAAATTTGATTGAATAAATTTTAGGAGAATATAAATGATATTACATATTATGGAATCATGGATATGGATGATAAATATTCCCCAGTAAATACTGAAGTATAAACAATCTTGGATAAAAATGAAATTGGCAGATTTATCCCTTACCTTAGGTATGATATGATTTGTATGTATCAAAACCTCTTGTATAATGATTTAAATAATTTCATTTACTTATTTTGGAACCATATTCATTGTTATGATATCATATATGGTCATGTTATTATCTATTTATTGGTGATATTACATTGTTACTCGTTATTTGGGTGTGAACTGCTTTATGTTCTTATTCATGTTTCATCAAATAAATTATTATTCCAATATTTAGGTTATATATATATCATTTAAATAATTTTTATTGTATATAATATATCATATTTTTAATTAAATTCATTTATATAATCATTCTTCATTGAATATCATGTTGAACAAATCGCATCACATCGTGGAGACGATAGGTTGTACGTAAACCTGAGTGATGATATCATTACCATGATTGTGGAATTATATTTAAGTGCATGGTGTATAATAATTCATAATAAATATCATAGTATAATAATTGTATATAGTTATTTCTTAAATCATTATACCCATCCATGAATTTTGGTGATGAAAAAAAGATTACACCATGATATGGAGACAGATGGTCGTACGTACGCACACATGGTGATTTCATTTTTTAGAGAACGGATAGAAGATGGAATATGGTTGTTTCATACTCATAATAACATATCAGTATACAAGTGATACTGTAGTTATTACTTAATTATAAAACAACTCATATAGCGGTACTATAAGAAGAAATAATTTTGAAATAGTTATTAAGGGATATTACATCCTCTTCGACGTGCCTCTTTAAAACCTCATCTTAGGGAACAAAAAATGGTCTTGGATGAAGACCAGGACCTCTAGTATGTTTCTAGGAAATTTTATAAGGAAAATGGGTAGGGTTTTACGGAGTTTTAAAAATCAAAATGTA
Organism: Viscum album; assembly: GCA_963277665.1. NCBI lineage: Eukaryota > Viridiplantae > Streptophyta > Magnoliopsida > Santalales > Viscaceae > Viscum > Viscum album. The sequence continues at coordinate 1,384,725,569 of OY728126.1, read as the reverse complement.
GTGAAGAGAAGATGGAGGTTGTTCCCTTTTATAGGAGAGGGGAGGGGGACTTTTGGAAACCTCAAAAATATTAATTTATAATAAAATAAAAACCCACATGAAAATCCCAAAAAATACTCAAATTTTAAGATTATATGAGATAGGTTTTTAATACCATCATCTAACAAAATTTAGACAAGTTCTGAATCTATTTTAAACCTTATCATTTTTATTTTTCCTTATTTAATCTATTTATTTTTATTAGTGTTAATAATATTCAAATGATTAAATGGTTATAAATACATACTTATGTGTTCTGAATTGTCTATAATTGTATACTTTATGAAATTTTGGACCATATAATTATTTTAAAAAAAAATATTAAATATTTTATGATTTTAAACAATTTAATAATATGTTATTTTTATAAAATATCAATTGTGTCAATTTTGACACAATTCATTTATTTGAATTTAAATAAAATCCACCCAGGAGATATGTTCAAACCAAAATATATAATATATTACTCAATTGTCTTATTCATCTCAAAAATTCATGTCGCCCAATAACATGTTAATATAATATTTATTTTAATATTTTTAATACCATTTATTTGATATTTCTATTAATAAAATAATTACTACATCATTTTTATATAAATATATCGTATAACTATATATTTCATAAAAATTAGAAATAAAATACTATGATGAAGATAAATCTAATATATGTCATAATAATACTTTCAGTTGAATTTATCTTCTACAATAGCCATATTTTAAAATGTTAGATTTATTAAATTATGATGGTGACAACTTTGACATTATTTAAAATAAAATAATTTAAGTGTCATAAACAATTTTATAAATCTCTAAATGATCAAAAAGTCTTCACATGTACTCTTATTGTTTATCTATACCTGAAAAATAATTTTTGCTCATGTTTTTGAGCATTTTTTATGGGTATTATTATTAAGAAAAACATTGTTATTGATTTTTCACAAAATAAATAATTTTTACATCATTAAAGTATAAGCTATTAAGGTAATTATATATTTCTTAACAATTAAAAATAAATTACCATAATAAATAAAAACATTTTAACTTTGAAATGAGTATTTAAAATAAAATTTATATTTTGTATATCCTTAGAGTAAAAATAATTTATTTATTAAAGTTTGAGTGAGACATTTTTCACTTTACATTAAATAAAATAAATTAATGGTATTACTCTCATTCAAGTAGATTCCAATAGATACCCTTTCTATCAAATTACGTTTTAGAGAAAAATATATTTATCCAATTATATTAATACAAGTGGTAGTGTAATTTTATAATATTATTTTCTATATTAATTACATAATTTACGTTTATCTGTAATAAATAAAATTTGGTGTTGTTAATATTCATAATTCCCAAAAATTAATAGAAGCCTATTATCATAATTTGGAACTACTGATTCCTAAAATGGATTCCATTTTTCAAAATTCAAGATAGAAAAGTTGCGATAATTAATCTAAAATTAATCTCGTTGTTTAGAAAACATGTTTTAAATGTTAAAAAATTGCAAAAGATTGAAATGTTTTTATGTATGAATTCAATGTAAAATTAATTGTAATAACATAAATTAATTTAAATTTTAACACTATCATCTATTCGTAATTTAAAAACATTAAATATTATAATTTAACCCTATAAATTATTTCGATAAAAAAATTTGTTTTAAATTAAAAGTTGGATTATTTTTATTATTCATCAAATAATGAAGTTTATCATAAAAATATCATAATTTTAACCAAAGAATATTTTTATAACATTCATCCAAAAATAGTTTTAAATTATAATATTAAAATTATCAGTTTTTATAAACCTTAAATTAAAAAGGGTTTTCCATTAAAAGGAGGAAACCCATTCTTTTATTTTCTATTTGATGAATATCAAAAATTAACATGTTTAATTATAAAGCATACATATCTTATAAATTTCATTCACTCAAATAACTCATATGACATATAATTTATTTACATTTATCATAGATTTTAAAATGCTTGGAATATTTATTCTTGGTGACAAAACAATGATGTTATAACGGTAAATTTATATTAAGGTTATCTCGATGTTTGTTTAAACTCACGATTTCATGTAAAACAAGATACTGAAGATTAAAAATTATTAAAATATTTCATAAAACACTCATTCCTTACGTGGGGTCAATCTTCGAATAAAAACATGGAGAAAAAATTGAAAATGATTTCATATTGGAATGAAATTAGTAATGAATTAAAATTACATTGTAATGATAAATTATAAACATAATTGTTTCCACTAAATAATATCGACTAGTAAACATAATATTTAAATAAAATATAGATCGAAAAAATGAATATCATATAATAGTTATACATATACTATTTGGTAAGACAAAATAATTACAATGTGAGAGTTAATAAATCCTCTAGTGGTAAAGTATACTTATTCAAACTATTATTTTCTACTACACTAATATATGGAGATCACTCATGATAATTTTTCTATAAACTAATTTGGTGTTTTTTTGACTCCGTGGATGTATATTGTTTACTATTTTATTGAGATAGTGACTCATTAGTAACAATAGTTAATTTTTATTTATATTTATTTTAAACAATTTTATGGAGTTCGACTACAATTGAATATGTTACAAAGAAATATAATTTTTAAAGGAAAATAAAAAACCATGTCATGATGGATGTCAAACATTCCACGGTTAGTTCCAAACAAAATGGAAAAATAATTTTATATCATAGTTAATTAAATATATTTTTAATGAAATATATTTTAAGAAAATGTCAACTATGGGATACACAACATGTTTTGGTCAATATCATGGTCGATATGATTATATTCCACATGTTTAGAATATTTTGGAAAAATATAATATTTGATATAAATAAATTTCTTGATAACTAACTAAAGAAAACTATAATTTGTTCAATGGAATTATACATAGTTATTTTAGAAATTGTATGGTTATACTGGGTTGTTTTGAGATTATTTTTGGGTGGATACTAAATTTTGGTATAAAAATAAATACATGGCTTTTTTAGTACACACATCACTTGTAGATAAGAATGTGAATATATAGAAAATAAGAAATCAACAATGCATAACAAAATTACATCAATATAAAGTGATTCTAAATCATTTCTGGATAGAAAATTTGAATAATTCATAACATGGAAAAAGAACAACATGGAACTTCCTGTACAATTGTATATTTTTATGAAACTTCCAAAGGCTTTTTGTATGATAAAATTTATTAGTCATGGTTTTCAACATATTTTTGACAATGATACATGTCATCGTAACACATATAATGTCTTATTTTCATTAATTTTATTTCAATATAGATATTCACAAAGATATAAAGATATATAACAACCCAAATGTTAAATATTTCATTCATGAGAGAAATGGGAATAATTTTTATTGAAATAAATTGCACACATAAATAGTCGATTAGAAGAATTTTTTCTATATAAAGAATATCATTATTAATTAGATCTACTGCAACTAATGATCTTATTCATATTTCTTTATTCATGTATTTTCTAATATTAATAATGAATAATTTATTTATCCGAAGAAAATATTTTTGAAGGGTTCAAGGATACCCCCTTTTGTTATCATTATTCATTGATAATATTAAAAATAACATGATTTCATGGATTATACCCACTAATCACCAATGACTAAATAACATGTAATAAATAAGTGAACATTATGAATATATTATTATTTATGACCTTGAAAATATTAATTATTCTTTATTATGACACAAAAATATTAGAGATGATGCAATGCATAAATAAATAATGTGATCATTGTTATTGGAATATGGGAAATGTTTTTATAGGAATTAATTCATCACTAAAAAAGTTTTTCTCAAATTCACATAGTGACATCACCTTTAAAAAATTAATAACACAAGAAGTAAAGATGTTTATATTTGAATAGGACATGGAATTCATGGAAAAATGAAAAAAATGGATAACTAATTTTTAATATTCATATTTTAATAAAACTAATTCAAATGTATACCATTTTAAAAAAGGATATTTTTAATTTTAAAAGGCTAATCCATTTTTATTACTTGATTCATCAGAAAATTCCCAAAAATGACAATATCTAAAGGTCTTATCTATTTTTTCCCCATAATAGAGTTATATTTTCAAAATTCTATTTTATAATTATAATAATCTATATATATAATGATTTACAATAATTTTTCATATTGGTTGATTATAGTTCTTAAAAAAAATGAGTGGTGTTTTATTTTACCTATAAAAGCATGCCATATTTAGTATGAATAATTTATAATGTATTGGTATAGTTAAAAAGCATAAATTTTTCCATATATTTTTATATCCTAAAATGATTTTTTTAAAAGGAAAATGAAATTTCATGATTTGTTTTTTGGTATCTAATTATTATAAGAATCTTAAATAATAACTATATTCTATGATACATCTCAGTCAATGGAAGTTTATTGTGGTATATTTCAATGTATTACTCCTCATTTCATGAATCATATTATTCAAAAAAGTCAAGCATTTAAATTAATATTATATATATTCATTCTATGATCACATGTCCCTCCATAGATGGCAATTTTTAATGTAAAAAAATTAACAAAAAAATAAATGGTTTTACGTGAGATATAAAATTTTATGATCTTATAGATGATTTCTTACATGATACATTTTTTTTATAAGAATGCTTTTAATTATTTTGTTTTATCCTAGATTATTATATATATGAATATGATTTTTTTAATATTTAAAATACACCCAAATATGGGATTAATGATCATTCAAATAATATCATAAATACATGCTTTTTGGCAGTAATGAAAATCCATAAAAAACTATGCACTATTAGTATATATTGTTTGGTATGATTTCCAACATTTCACAAGTCTTATAAAAATTTCAATTGGTGGAAAATTAAAAATATTCCATTTATTAATAATAAATATAAATAAACCATAACTTGTTAGTGGATAATTAAAATCCAATAACTAATCCATAAAAATTGATGAAGATGATAATACATAATGTAATGGATGTAATTATTTTATATTCTACACTAAATATTTATCCATTTTTAAATAAGAAATGTCTGAACATGATAAAGGATGTTACTAATAATAAACACATAATAGCATTATACAATAGTAGGCCTATATTTTTAGACATCGATGAAGATTTTGTATTAATCATAAAAATCTCTAAAACAATAAGAAATTGTCATTTACATATTTCATCAACTAGAAAAATTATTAAATTCCTAATAGTTACAAAACATTATTTTCTTCTTGGATGGTTTTTTCAATCATTCAAAATAATATTTCAAATTAGAACCATGATGAACCGAATTCACTAGTCTCTATGAAGTATTTTAATATTGTAGGATACCATTCGGACCATCCAATTCAACAGGTTCTTTCTAATGATCAAATATATATATTTCCTTTATAATAATTTTGAAGTATTGATGGATCATTTAAAAATAATTTTAATATTATTTAACAATTTTATAGGTATGGAAAAAAAGTATAATAAAATGCAGTTAAAAGTAGACTTAAATTGGTATAAATATTATTTTAGGATTGATAATGGAATCATTTTCTGAAATTTGGTCTACATTTAATGAATATGTATAAGGCCACAGCCATAAACATTACATAATCTTGAGGTATTTCAGGAATACACCTTGAGGATCTTTTCAGGTTTAGTGTTTTAGAGAATTAGATCATAAATCAGGAATTACATTCCACATTTAAACAAAGTGGTTACATAAAAGATAGTATTGGTTTTTCCCCATCAAATAAAACATATTTAGAATAAAACATGTTTTCTTTCTTGAAACATCCTTGACACTATCATCATATCATGCACCTTTCCCTTGACCTGTGAAAAACATTTCAAAATCATTGGATGAGCATAAAAAGCACAATAAGGGATATAAAAGTACGAAAAGAAAACATTAGTCCTTGTATTAAAACATACTTTACTCATAAAACATCTGAATTTTATGATACCTCATCAAATCACAAATAAATCATAGAAATCATAAGGCATAAAGGTAACTTGAGGAATTCATAACATTCTTACGTAGGGAGTAACCCTCTTGGTTACGTTTGGAATACCCATCATAGTATATTCCCTAAATCTCTTCAGAGAAATCTTAACGTTTAACTCCTTCGTGTTACCCAATGCATTGGAGAGCTATATCGGGCTCATCCACCCTTATTTTATCACGGAACCACCCGTCTTCATAATAAATCCCAAGAACCATAACATAATCATATCACATAAAACATGCATAAATGAAACATAATATTTCCACTTTTCAATCACAAGATATCAATATAACCCATTGATATAAAAACATTATGAAAACCATTTTTAATAACAAAATAAAAGAAAAGTAAAACATGGTGTTTATTTATCATTTAAATAATGGTACGTCTTGTAGAGGAAGCCGAAAATCAAATAATGTTCACGGCGGCGGAGAAGTCATTGTCGCCGCATACGTACGACAAAGAAAAATTCCTTTTGTCATTTAGTAAAACGCTTCATATAAAAAAATATTCCTTTTGAATATTCTTAAATGAAAAATGGGTTTATACACCGTATAAAAGAAGGTTGTGTATAAAACAAAATATGTCTCAGTGAATGGAGATTGAGACGAAGTCCCTTACAAATATTGTATCCTTAGATTAAAGGTAAATCAATTACATAATTATGTGTGACAAATGAATACAACAAATATAATTGGATATTAAGTCTAAAAAAATCATAGGTTATTCACACATATTCATAGAACGACATATTCAAGGAGTAAAATTTTATCCCAAAGAATCAAAATTGGGTTAGGAAGTTCCCTTGCAAAAATTCGACAGCCTAACGGCGTCACTTCAAAATTCAGAAAAAGAGTTGATGAGAGATAAAAAGGGTATCTCATCACTTGGACATAAAATTTACATTAATAAGGATATATAAGAAAATATCCCAACTTAATAGTATGATAATTAAAAGACATAACAAAAGAAGTCTTTTAAAAAGAGGTGGGTGAAAGGTTCCCTTACCGACTTGGGTATCTTTCAAAACATACACCCCATGAAAGAAGAACAATTAAACATTGATGTAATTACTCATAAACGAAATTATATTAAACAAATAGTAGACTAATTGTAATTACATATACCACTCAAAGGAAATGGTGGAAAATGTAGGATAAATCTCATGGGAGTGAAAGTGACATGAAAAATCCCTTACGAAAACACGGCAGCCTAACGATGCCACTTAAAAATTCCAAAAAAAGAATTGATGATAGTAAGAGGGGGTATCTCATCATATAGAAATAAAAATTACAGTATGTTTAATATAAAATAACATCCTCCAACATAATAACTTGGAGCATAAATAAAATGACATAAAATAGGGTACTTGAAAAGAAAGCGAGAGGTCAGATCCCTTACCTCAAGTCCGACTTCTCTTGTTCGTTTCCTTAAATTCCTGAATAATAAACTTTTGTCAATTTTTAATTGCTTAAGGACCTCCTTTAAATATTATTATTCAGTGCATATCTCATATTATAATTTTATAATAATTTTTTAATAATGTTAGTTCATATGAGATGTTTTTGCCGATGTTTGGTACATGAGTAAAAAAATTGAACTTGTTTGAAAAATATTTCACATGTAGTTATAAGTAAATCATTTACAGAATATTATTAATGATTAAAATATCATATATATCCATTAAATATTCATTTTATACTATTCCATAACATTTGGAGATAAAAAATGAAAAGCACCGTTCATAGAGACGGTAGGTCGTACGTACGCATGAACGCTACTTTCATTTTTTTGTCATATTAATGGAATTAAAAATAAATGAGATATATATATATTATAATTAAATTATAATATATATGTTATATAGGTCACATATGTTCATAAATTTCATTCTTTATACATTCCATGTATTTCATTAACGAGTCACATCACTTGAGGGGCGGTAGTCCACACTTCCTCATATGAAATTATCGCATTTTCACAACATGAAAAGAATAAAGGTATGTTTTAAATATAAAATAAAGAAGAATATAGTAAACATAAATACCATATATATCATATATAAAATACAGTTACATCATAATGGCCACCTTTAAAGGTGTTAAAAGAATATTGAACAATCATCGTTTCGTGAGGCAGAAAATCACCAACCACAGAAACAATAAGTTCTTTAACCATTAGACGAAGGTGTGTGTAAGTTTATCTTGAATACATCACATAACAAAATCCTATTATATTGAATATACTTGTGTTGTTACAAAATAAAAGAATAAAAAGAGTTTATGGGGTTGGAGAAGCAAAATAAAACATAAGAACACAAGAGAAAACACTACCTTTAAAACGGGTAACTCTCTTTGATTTAAGCTCAAAGGCTTCCTTGGAAATGATTCTCACCAAATTGAGGCTTCAATGATGAAGAGAGGGATATGGAGAGATTAAATGGGCTTGGGTTGGCCGATCCAAAGGATTGAGAGGTGTGTGTAAGGTGGTAGAGGTGGGGGCCATTTATAACAGGACAGGAGGGGCACTCTTGGAATGTTATAAAAGAATACTTTATTATAATATGCTCTTCGGATTTTAAATGTCCGAAAATTAAATATTTCTAGGATAAGGTTATAAGAGTTCTAAATCCACCCATCCAATAGGTTTTTTACAAGTTTAGGTCTTAGATTTTACATTATGTTTTCATTTTCTTTAAATCGTTAAATAATGATGTAATAGTTGCATCATCATGGTGTCTTAAATAATTTAATTTATATAATGTCTACAAATTATAAAAAAACTACCATGATGTAGAAAATATTTTTTTTATATTTCTAATGAATATTTATACTCAAAAATATGACTTGTATAACCCCATGTAAATTTTTTTTAGTAAAACAAACATTGTTTGTGTCCTTTTCATTTTAACTTTAAATAAAAAGGTTTTAATGTCATTTTCCTACCAAAGTGGCTCTATGGGGTCCCCAAGTTGACCCATGGATTTTCGTGGTCGACCATGACTCAATAAATAGGGGTAGTACATGTTTAAAGATCATTTCATATTATTAAAAAATTATTTTTACATTAAATTACACTAATTACCTCTAATCGCGATTAAAAACTTAATAGTTACTATTCACCAAAAAAATATTTTAATCTCATTGAACCACATTTTACTTCTTAATGACAACCATTTATGTTGGATTTTTTATATTTAAAACACATAGGTTGTAAAATTTCAATTAAATGGACAATCAGTTTTTATAAGTACCAGTTAGTGGTTTCACTTTTCATCAAAAATTGAAGTTTTTCAGAAAAATACCAAAACATCACCCTAAGCTATATTTGATATTCCGGATTCAAAAATGATTTCTATTTTACAAAATTAAAAAAATATAAGTTACATTAATTAATTTAATAATTAATCCCCGCTGCCAGAGGAAATAGCATGTTTTTATGAAATAATAAGTATCAAAAGATTGACACTAGTTTAAGTCCAATTTCAAAGTGAAATTAATTCCAATGACCACTATTGGATTAAATTTTAAAAATATATTCTAATTTAATTTTAAAACCAACTCAAAAGATAATCTAATAATATAAATAAATTATACTAAAAAGAGGTTTTGAATTAAAATACAACATTTTTTACTATTCATTAAAAAATGAACCTTATCGGAAAAATACAAAAAATTTACACAAAGTAAATTTTGATGTCCCGATTATAAAGAAGTATTTTATTTTGTCAAATATAACACATAAAATTGTCAAAAAGTGGGCTTAAAAGAGGTTCTTCATCAAAATGCGGTTAGTCGACTTTTTAAAGAATATTAGAATGTTTACGCTTAAAATTGGATTCATTCTCATTTTTAATCCTATAACATTTATTGTAAAGAGTAAAAATATTTGACAAACATATATAATAATTTTTTAGTTAGTTATGTTGATTCCCGCCATTACAACGGCTAGGCTTTAACTACCATTTAAAATAATATTATTTTATTATTAGAATACAACGTAAGATTCCCAAGAAACTCGTTGTTGCGTATTGGGTACGCCATCGTGCATAGCGTCCCCTTTAAAGTAATATTAATATTTTATTCACATATAGGGATCAATGTGAAAATGTCATATTCTTTATTTACCTGGGGTGTTACATCCTTCCCCCCTTTTGGGAATTGCGTCTTCGCAATTTTAAAATTGGGCTTGGAAACGTCATTGAAAATCCCACATCGGAACAAGAGTCAGTAAAAAAATCACATTAAAATAAAGAAAGAGTAGTACAAATGTCACCCGAGTTAACCCATACTCGGATTCCATGTAGGAATACATTGATATGGAGGAAAAAAACAAAGGGTCGTGTTTTGAGGGAGAGTGATAGAAAACATGTTTAGGATAAAGTTAACCACAAGAAAATCACATACATGTGGTGGGTTAAACGGGATTTGATTCCCCCGTAGGAAAAGTTAATAGACAAAATTTTTGTTTTACGTTACTTTTCATTGAGGAATTTATTTTTGATCTTAAGGAAACACACTTACTTGTCATGTTGACTTTCAAATTTTACAAGATTTCTTACACAAACTCATACTTTCCCCAAATGATGAGTATTTAGGAAGACATGTTTACATTAAGAGAGCTATCATAAACTAATAGAGAATAACCTAATCAACAAAAGAGAACTATATACATCTCATGTATTTAGACCTTAACCAAAACTAAAACCTAAAAGGTAAGTGTGAGATCAGATGATACCCAAAAAGGATAAAAAATCTATTCTTAATCTCCAAATTTTTTCAAACAATACACAATGTTCAAAAAAGACCATTCAATAAATAATTTGTCCATAAATCTCCTCAAAGTAAACCAAACTAAGATTGAAACCCAAATATTTGAAGGATTTAATCACATAGTCTTCCAAGGTAAAATTAACACTTATCTCCAAATAACATCAGTTTCTCTTAAAGTCTCATATTGAAAAGTAATTAACCTAATCACTTATCATGCATGATAGTTTAATAATTTCCATAGATAACCTATAATCAACTTACTCTTAATTCAAAAAATCATATAACTAAAAAGAATAAGTTATACTAATGAGGGACTTCACGTAGTCCAGTTGTAGGTGATAAATACCAGTTGCACATTTGTTGTGGGTTCGATTCCCACAGCTTTGTCCGATGTGACGGGTTGTCACACGGTCTGCGTGTTGTCCTTTTTATAAAACTCCAAAAATAACCCTAACATGTTTTAACCTCAATTGTTTCCTTATACCTATCATTTTCGTTGAAATTCATTACGATCTCAAAATCTTAATTCTTGAAGTCTTATTTCACCACCATAAGATAAATCAAAACGATTCCAAAAATGAATAACATCATACCTTGATCATGGTGTCAACTCGGTTTCATCGTCATCTTTCTCACGTAGGTAGAAGTCCCATGGATTACAAAAATGATTTAGAGTTCCATCAAAATCATTTTCTTCCTCCATCCAAATACACCTTGTACAACATGGGTCATATGGGTGTTCATAGAAAAATAGTTTTAGAAAATAATCATGTATGACATATAATTCTAAAACAACTGATAAAACATGATTTCTATAAAATAGTCGGACAGAATTTGAGTTAAAACTTTCTATTACTGGTCCTTTTAAAATACCATAAGTATGTGCTGAGAGACTATATTTTAAAAGCAAATATAAATAGGTTGATCAAGGGTCACCTTCCGCAGCACCATTTTTAAAATCATAATATTCTTCAAATTCTTGTGATAAGGTAAGATATTTAAAAATACCTTGATAATATTTACCTTTCTTGAAAATATGAGAATATTGGGAAAATAGTATTTGTCTAAATACAACCCATGATCCACGATGGTAACGAGGTATAGTGGAGGTGCTTGATATCTCAAACAACTTCTTTCAAGTGAGTTGTATGCTAGAAAAAGTTTCACAATCATCCAAACATGACTTTGCATTAATTATTACAAGCATGTCATCAGGAAGAGATAGGAATGTCATTTGATATCCTTCTCCTTCCATTCGTAACCGACATTACTTGACCTCAAAAAATGTTATAAAACAATGATTTAACTGAAATAATAGATACAGGGACTAATCATGTGTCTAAAGAAACTCCTAATCCCTAAAGTTTTCTAAACCGACCTATGATACCAACTATAAGGCCCCAGCCTTAAACATTACTTATTCTTGAGATATTTCAAGAATACACCTTGAGGATCATTTCAGGTTTAGAGTTTTAGAGAATTAGATCATAAATCATGAATTACCTTCAACATTTAAACAAAGTTGTTAAATAAAATATAGTATTGGTTTTTCCCCATCAACAGAAACATATTTAAAATAAAACATGGTTTCTTTCTTGACACATCCTTGACACTATCATCATATCATTCACCTTTCCCTTGACCTGTGAAAAACATTTCAAAAACATGGGATGAGCATAAAAAGCTCATTAATGGATATAGAAGTACGAAAAGAAAACATTAGTCCATGTATGAAATCATACATTACTCATAAAACATAATCATTTTAACATACCTCATCAAATCACGAATAAATCATAAAAATCATAACACATAATGGTATCTTGAGGAATTCATAACATTCTTACGTAGGGAGTAACCCTCTTGGTTACGTTTGGAATACCCATCACAGTATATTCCCTAAATCTCTTCGTAGAAACCTTTACATTTAACTCCTTTCGGTTACCCAATGCATTGGAGAGCTATATCGGGCTCACCCGCCCTTAGTTTATCACGGAACCACCCGTCTTCATAATAATGCCCAAGAACCATAACATAATCGTATCACATAAAACATGCATAAAGGAAACATAACATTTTCACTTTTCAATCATAAGATATCAATACAACCCATTGATATAAAAACATTATGAAAACCATTTTCAATACCAAAATAAAAGAAAAGTAAAACATGGTATTTATTTTTCATTTAAAAAATGTATGGCTTGTAGAGGAAGTTGAAACTCAAATAATGGTCATGGTGGAAGAGAAGTGGTTGTCGTCGCATACGTACGACATAAAAATTCCCTTTTTTCATTTAGTAAAACACTTCGTATAAAAAAATAATCCTTTTGGATAAACGTAAAAGTCATAGGGGTTTATACACCGTATAAAAATAAGGTTGCATATAAAAAAAATATGCCTCACTGAAAGGAGATTGATACGAAGTCCCATACAAAGATGGTATCCTTGGATTAAGGATAAATCAATTACATAATTATGTGTGACAAAAGAATAAACCAAATATAAGTGGATATTAAGTGTAAAAAAATCATTGGTTATTCACACATATTCATAGAAGGACATATTCAATGAATACAAGTTTATCCCAAAGAATCAAAATTGGGTTAAAAGTTCCCTTGACAGCCTAACGACGTCACAACAAATTTTAGAAAAAGAGTTGATGAGAGAGATAAAGGGTATCTCATCACTTGGACATAAAATTTATGGAAATAAGGATATATAAGAACATATCCACACAAAATAAGATGAAAATTAAAAGACATAACAAAATAATTCTTTTAGAAAGAGGAGGGTGAAAGGTTCCCTTACTGATTTGGGTAACTTTCGAAACGTAATCCCCATGAAAGAAAGACTATTCAAAATTGATGTAAATACTCATAAACGAAATTATATTACACAAAGAGTAGAATAATGGGCAGTACATATACCACTCAAAGGAAATGGTGGCAAATGTAGCATAAATCTCACGGGAGTAAAAGTGAGATGAAAAATCCCTTACGAAAACTCGGCAGCCTAATGGCGCCACTTAAAAATTATAAAAAAGAATTGATGAGAGTAAGAGGGGGTATATCATCATATAAAAATAAAAATTACAATATGGTTAATACAAAATAACATCCTACAACATAATAACATGGAGCATAAATGAAATGACAAAAAAGAAGTTACTTGAAAAGAAAGCGAGAGGTCGGATCCCTTACCTCAAGTCAGACTTGTCTTGTTCGTTTCTTTATATTCATGAATAATAAACTTTGGTCAATTTATAATTTCTTAAGGACCTCCTCTAAAGATTATTATTCAGTTCATATCTCATATTATAATGTTATAATAATTGTTTAATATTGTTAGTTCATATCAGATGTTTTTGTCGATGTTTGGTACATGAGTAAAAAAATGAACTTGTTTGAAAATGATTTCCCATGTAGTTATAAGTAAATCATTTACAGAATAGTATTAATGATTAAAATATCATATATATCCAGTACATATTCCTTTTATACTATTCCATAACATTTGGAGATATAAAATGAATAGCACCGTTCGTGGAGACGGTAGGCCGTACGTACGCATGAACGCTACTTTCATTTTTTGTCATATTAATGGAATTAAAAATAAATGAGATATATATATGTATATATTATAACTAAATTATAATATATATGTTATATAGGTAACATATGTTCATTAATTTCATTCTTCATACATTCCATGTATTTCATTAACGAGTCACATCACTTGAGGGGGCGGTAGTCCACACTTCCTCGTATGAAATTATCGAATTGGAACAAAATGAAAAGAATAAAGGTATGTTTTAAATATAAAATAAATAATCATATAGTAAACATAAATACCATATATATCATATATATAATACATTTACATCGTAATGGCCAACTTTAAAGGTGTTAAAATAATATTGAACAATCGTCGTTTCGTGAGGCAGAAAATCGCCAACCACAGAAACAATATGTTCTTTAACCATTAGATGAAGGTGTGTGTAAGTGTAGCCTGAATCCTTCAAATAAAAACATCCTGGTATATTGAAGATACTGGTGTTGCTACAAAAGAAAAGAATAAAAATATTTTATGTGGTTGGAGAAGCAAAATAAAACATAAGAACACAAGAGAAAACACTACCTTTAAAACGGGTAACTCTCTTTGATTTAAGCTCAAAGGCTTCCTTGGAAAGGATTATTCCCAAAGTGAGGCTTCAATGATGAAAAGAGGGATGCTGAGAGATGAAATGGGCAGGTTTTTTCCGAGCCAAAGCCTTGAGATTTGTGTGTATGGTGCTAGAGGTGGGTGCCTTTTATAAGAGGAGAGGAGGGGCACTCATGGAAAGTTATAAAAGAATACATTATTATAATATGCTTTTCGGATTTTAAAGGACCCAAAATTATATATTTATGGATAAGGTTATGAGAGTTCGAAA
Organism: Viscum album; assembly: GCA_963277665.1. Lineage (NCBI taxonomy): Eukaryota > Viridiplantae > Streptophyta > Magnoliopsida > Santalales > Viscaceae > Viscum > Viscum album. The sequence goes on along the minus strand of OY728126.1, from coordinate 1,384,710,260 downwards.
TCCACCCCTCCAATAGGTTTTTGACAAGTGTAGGTCTTAGATTTTACATTATATTTTCATTTTATTTAAATCGTTAAATAATGAGGTAATCGCTGCATCATCATGGTGTCATAAATAATTTACTTTATTTACTGTCTAAAAATAAAAAAAAAACTATCATGATGTAGGAAATATTTTTAGCTTTCTAATGAATATTCATAGTCAAATATATGACTTGTATAACCCCATTTAAAAATTGTTTTAGTAAAACAACACATGTTTGTGACCTTTTAATTTTAACTTTAAATAAAAACGTTTTAATGTCATTTTTCTACCAAAGTGGCTCCATGGTGTCCCCATGTTGACCCATGGATTGTCTTGGTCGACCATGACTCAACCAATAAGGGTAGTACATGTGTCATGATCATTTCCTATTATTAAAAAATTATTTTTACCTTAAATTACACTAATTACCTCTAATCGCGATTAAAAACATATAAGTTACTATTCACCAAAAAATTATTTTAATCCCATTGAACCACATTTTACTTCTTAATTACAACAATTTATGTCCTATTTTTTATATTAAAAACATAGTGGTGGTAAATTTTCATTTAAACGAAAAATCAATTTTTATAAGTACCACTTAGTGGTTTCACTGTTCAGCAAAAATAGAAGTTTTTCAGAAAAATACCAAAACATCACCCTAAGATATATTTGATATTCCAGATTCAAAAATGATGTCTATTTTACAAAATTCAAAACATATAAGCTACATTAATTAATTTAATAATTAATTCCCCCTGCCAGAGCAAATAGCGTGTTTTTATGAAACAATAAGTATCAAAAGATTGACACTAGTTTAAGTCCAATTTCAATGTGAAATTAATTCCAATGACCAATATTGGATTAAATGGTAAAAATATATTCTAATTTAACTTTAAATCCAATTCAAAATATAATATAATCATATAAATAAATTAGATTAAAAATATTTTCTGAATTAAAATACAACATTTTTAACTATTCATTAAAAAATCAACCTTATCGGAAAAATACCATGATTTTACACAAAGTAAATATTGATGTCCCGTTTCTAAAGAAGAATTTTATTTTGTCAAACATAACACATAAAATTTTCAAAATTTGGATTTAAAAGAGGTTTTCCATCAAAAGGCGGTTAATCGACCTTTTAAAGAATATTAGAATGTTTACGCTTAAAATTGGATTCATTCACATTTTTAAACCTCTAACATTTATTGTAAAGAGTAAAAATATTTGACAAAAATATATAATAATTTTGTAGTCAGTTCTGTTCATTCCTGCCATTACAACGGCTAGGTGTTAACTACCATTTAAAATTGTATTATTTTATTATTAGAGTACAACGTAAGATTCCCAAGAAACTCGTTGTTGCGTATTGGGTACACCATCGAGCATAGAGTCCCATTTAAAGTAATATTAATATTTTATTCACAAATATAGATAAATGTGAAAATGTCATATTCTTTATTTACCTAGGGTGTTCCAATATGGGTTGGTAAATAAAAATGTGTTTTATTTAGTTTCTCTTACGCTCACAATGAGTTTGATAATTCTATTATTTTCACAAGAAGTTAAGTTAATTTCAATTAATCGTCAAATAAAATTTCATGATTCCACTACCAATTTTATGAAAATTATAAAAAATATATCATTTTAATATTTCATAAAACATATATGTAATTCTTTAATTATATTAATCAGAGACTGAATATCCCAAAAATTAACTAAGCGCAAGGATGTGATCCTCCCTTTGAACCCCATAATAATTCTTCAAAATTTATTGTGTGTATTTTCTTCAAACATTGTATAATATTCATCATGTGTTCACTAATTTATAGTGGATATGTAATATTCTCTTTGAAAATTTATTCATTTTCCAAATTAGTTCCTTATAATTATATATTATTTTGATAAATTATATAAATATTTGTATAGAAATAAAATATTTGTTTACCCTTATATTAATGTGTTGAAGTTAAATCTCTTTAACTTCATTTAATGCATTGGATAATTAAATAGATACATATAATCCATTATATTAGTATACTAAAAAGGGAAAAAATGGAATCGATAAAATTGTTATTGACCATATAACTGGATTTTCATTCTTTCTAGAGTCTATATACGGGTATTATATAACTATTAGGGATATATTTTCAGCTGAACAACATTATTTTTTTAGGGATTGGTATTATAGTAAGATAAAAAAATAAATTATTTACTTACTTATAAATTTAATTAGACCATCAAATAAACATAAATTTAATCATACTAAAACTAATTAAAAATACAATATTTGGGATAATCCATTATTATGGAACTAATGTAATGAAAATATTTTTTAGATATGTATAAAGAGACATGACATTTATTATTTGTTTCACATATAAAAAAACATTCATGTGGATGACACTATGTTTATTATAGGATGAATAGGGAATTCCTCGAATAAAGTATTCATTATCATAGACCCTTTATATACATATATGATTAATTTTAAAAAATTACATTTATAAAATGATTGTTAACATTTATGGCCAAAGGTATATTCTCAAAAAGTCAATCCTCGGATGTAAGTTTTTATTTATTTATTTCATTGGATAAAACCATATTTAATATATATTTATACGAATATATTTTATTATTATTACTAATTCAAATGGGTTGAATAAAAATAATCCTTTGATGATGGATCTTCTATGGATTTAAATATTGTGATTGATAACATTTTTTATTAGTTAAATATTTATGAAATCCAATTAAATGATAATGGATAAAAAATCACAATTATATAATAGTGTCATTATATTTTTTAGTATTCTTTAAAATTTATATATTATGTAACATAAAAATCGAACAATAAAATGTTTTAAATGAGTAGATAATTAGAATTATATAAAAGGCCATTCAACAACATAGGAATGATTGGTTCAAATGGAAGGATGCTTTTCTTTTTCATTATGGGATAACATTAAAGGAACCAATATGAATGTGTTAATATCAAATATTTTATTGATATTTTCCATTCTGGACTAACACAACTCTTCTACTTTATTTCCTTATGCCCAAAAAGATTCCCTTATCCCAATAATGTGTAAAATAGTAAATAGGAATCAAGAATACAAACATGTGAATGGTTTCACCCATATAATAAATATTAAACAACATAATTATACATTATTAATATTTTTGAATATGTAATTGATATATTGGACCTCCATCTAATAAAATTGGTAGAAAAAAATTTATTTTCATGAAAAACCTAGTGAAAAAAATAATCCAAAAAATAGGTTTAGTATATATCATAATCCATTTATCAATGAAATTAAAAATATATAAAATAAAATCTACAAGGGTCTCAACATAATGGAAAAAAACTAGGTATAGTGGATGATACTAATGTGGAAAAAATGAAACAATATTTTCCATGCCATCTCTATGTGATGTATTCTCATGAAAAATCCTCTACCATCCATCAATAAAAAACCCAACATTAAATATTGAGACATAAAATATATATAAAAAACATGATTTCTACATACACTCATGGGTGTATACTAGATATGAGCTATATAATCCTAGTATATTGCAACCATGGTTTTTGTTTCATTTCTAAAAAAAGAAATTTCATTTATTCAACATTGAATTTAGTTTAGGAAAAAATATTTTTTATTTTTTGGGAATGATAGTATAAATAGCATGTTGTAACATTTTTTTAAAAAATCATTTCCACATATATAAGTAAATAATATCTGAAGAACAAATTTTTATTAAAATTCTATTATATTGATGAAAAATTATCCCCTGTTAGTTTTATGAAATAAATCTAATATCCCATTCCTCTTTCAAAAAAATAAATCGTAAATTTTTTTTGTGAAATTAAAATCACATTCCTTTTAAAACACATTTTCAAATCCATTTTCTTAATATAATTTAAAGTAAACATGAACGATATGTGACATTATATATAATTACATATAGAAACCAAGAAATCGAATGAGGAATAATGAAAACAAATAACAAGAGATATTATGGTATTATAAATCCAAATAAATGGACATATGATATGATAAAACTAGAGAAATTGATCCATAAAAATATAAATTTTGATCTATGTATAATAGAAAAATTATAATTCTTTAACCTAAATGATTATGGATGTAGCATAAGGAACCCCAAAATTTGAGTCCATTATAATAAGGTGAAATTAATTACACTACAAATTTATATACCCTCTTAGTATCACAATGTGGTGAAACCCTTGTAGAACATAATCACACATAGTTAACTGTATATTTCATAAACTAAATTTGTTTGGAACTCATCCATATATTATATTTAGTTTCTTATATTTATATAACAATTAATATCTTCATTAGACATTAATACCTGATTTATTACATTGGATTACACTTAACAAAACTGATAAGATAAAGAATTATTGTGTAAATAGTAATTAGGTATGCTAAATAACAACATAAAACATGGAATACAAAATCATTATTGAAAATTTTCCCAATATAATCATACTTAACACTTCATCAGATAAATCAAGACATAAATAAAAATTAGTAGATCTATAAAGACTAGTAAGTGAATAAACATGTAATATATTAATTAAAATAATATATGATAAATAATTTGAATATCAACGTCAAATTAGTTGAGTAATAATCATAAAAATGAATAATTTGACATGATATAACAGGATAATCATAATAGAGACATGGAGAATGTGGAAACAACATAATATTTTGCATCATAAACATATGTTAAGGATAAATTCAAGTAAATCATGAGAGAAAAAATTTATAAAGGAATCAGTTTTACTCTTTATCTCAACATGATGTCTAATGAGACTAAACTTTACCCAATGCAATAAAGCACTATAAAATTATGGATGCACTGATCCCTTTCATTTCATTCTCATACATAAGTGTGTGATAGAGATCATTCAACATGGATTCATTCATCATTATATTTCTTATAATGATCAAATAATGTGGAATAAATACATGTAAGTCCCAGGTCATCTATTTTTATGTGTAAAACTGTTGAACCCCTTGATAGGAAATGGGTATGGTTTTCCCTAAAAAAATTTCAGCCAGTAAAATCACAATAAAAAATTAGAAGCATAATTGCATCACTAAAAAATTTGTAGAAGGGGATGATGATAGAGAAATGGGTAACTAATCATTTGGAAATAAAATGATAAGTAATTGGTAAATGTAAATACATATCCCAGCATTATAAATTAGAAATATGTGGCATAAGAAATAAAATAATCATAAATAATAATGAGAATGGTTGGATGCCTTACCTTTAGAATGTCACTCAAAATAATTGGTAAGAGTTTCTTGAGTTCTTGGGCCATCTTGGGAATAATTTATTGTTGTGAGGGAAGTGTAGGTATGTTATCTATGGGTTTTATGTGAAGATATATGGGATACTGGGTTGGTATATAAAGTAAATGAGTGTGGAATTATTTATTATTTCACAAACATAGGTTTTGGACTCTATATAATAAAATTACCAAAACTACAAACCATAACATGGTTGTTTCCCATGATTTTAGAAAAATGGTAGTGTTTTAAATTATTCTATAATTAAAAGTATCTAAAATAATAAAATAATTCTTTTTCTGCTATGGATGTGAGTCATAATTTTAATTAAATGATATTAAACCAATAAAATATATAATTAGTTATCAATGATTCATAATGGATTTCTCAAATATATAAAAAAACATAAAATCATATTATTTTAAATCAAAAAATATATATATCTATTTCGATACTATTTATAGTATCTATCAAATCACCTTGGGTGCTTATGATCTCATAATAAACATCGAATAATTTTATGTTATTTAATTCTTACTCGAAAATTCATCTAACTCTGAAAAATATGGAAAATTCATCATTGGATCATTTTAAAATTATAATTCCAAAAATAATATTAATTTATTATAATAATTTTCTAAATATGGAAATTTTCTTTTTTAAAATAGCAATCATCCTTTATAGATAAATGCTAGGATTTTTGACAATAATTGTTTTGAACCCTTATAAAATTACACTTGACTTCATATAAATTATATGATCATTTATATTTAATTGGAATAATTTAAAATTGAAATTTTATTTATTTTAAATATACATTAATTAATTAATATATATATTATTATTATTATTTTATTGACAAAAATACCGATAATGCGCCATATAAAACCTTAAGAGTACAGTGTGTGATTATGATATATTCATCTGTTGGTTTGGAATACATGGTTTCGGTCATGATCTCAATAATATTCAACATCCCCTGTATGTGGTTTTCACATTATGATTTTTTGGATCTCAGTTTGGAATTGTTTAGTGTAGAATCCTAGTTATGATTTCTCCCTTTTAATCATCGATTAATGAGCTTCAAAAGGAAAGATCCAAATTATTAAGGCCAAAAAATCCTTTTTTCTATGTCAATTAGATTTATCAAAATCCAATAGATATTATAATCATGTCAGCACTATTCGAAAGCTAAATATTCATGGGTAATGATGAGTAATGATATTTTAAATCTTATAGGATATAATGAAAATATATAAGTCAATGTTTTTATATAATCATAAAACATAAAAATAAATTAAAATTAAATAAAAAGGGGTTTTTTTGTTCAATATAATTTTTCCCTTTATAAATTTCTCCCTCAAAAAATAAATAACACACTAAAAATTATGTTGGTAATTATATTTCATTAATTCCTCCATTTCAAACATTTCTTCTTCACACATTTGGTTTCTCAGTAGCACTTTAACAAGGAACATTGTCTTTTTCCCTGACTTTTTCCAATATGATCTGTGATAATCAATGAATTCTCCTCAAAGTAATGTCCACTCTCTAGTGGTTCCACCTCTAGACTGAGTACCTATGAGGGGTCTTGTATGTACTTCAACGGGATGTATACATGGAATACATCAGGATGTAGAGTTACATTAGGTGGGAGTTATAGTTAATATACCAACGCTCCTATGTGATCAAGTATCTAAAAGGGGAGATGTATCGTTCACTAATCCGGTCCATCCCCCAAACTCTTACAAAATTATGCCATGAAAATATGTCTAGGAATACCTTGTCTCCATAATTAAACTTTATGTCCCTTTTACCAATATTTTTATAGCTATTTTTTGACATTTCTCTAACCATAAGGTCTTCTTAATTGTTTACACATTATCTTAAATTTCATTGACCATTTTAGGTTTGATCAGTTTATGTTCAGAAACACCACCACAACACGTTCGTGGTCTACATCTTTTACCATAATGGGATCTGTATGGATCAAATTAGATGATTGATTGAAAACAATTTCTGTATGATAACTTGACCAATGGTATATGTTAGTTCCTCCCTCCTTTGAAGTCCATAGAAAAGGATCTCAAATTTTATTCATGTGTCAGAGAATTCTTATCTGACTAGACATTTTATGAGGAAGATATGATGTACTGATGTTCTTATTAGTTCATAGATCATGTTGGAAACTTTTCTATAATATTTATGTAAATCATGGTTGTCAATCTGATATAGTCATTTGTGATACTCCATGTATCTTCATAACTTTTTTGATGTATACCCATTCAAATTGGTAAATCTATAATTCCTCTTGAATTTCCAAAAAGTGTAATGTCATTTTAAGATGATCTACCAAAACCTATATATTATTTTTTCCTCCTGATTTTTCTAGTGAAAAATACCATAATGAGGTTTTTTCCATTTCTATGTTGGTATATGGTTAATTTTTTCATTATCACCTTATAATATTTCTTATTATCCTTATATTGTTGTCATATTATGCAATTTGATGTATATTTAGAGATTTTTTATCTTCAAATTGTACCACCAATAGTTCTCTCATTGATCAAGTTGCATTATTGTCTCCCTGGGTGAATATAGATGGTTGAGTTATGTGTGTCATCTAGAAGAACTCTATTTATCTCTTGATTGGATGGTACACATAGTTAGGACCAAAATCTAATGATTTCATCCTAATGAATTTTGAAAATTAAGGATTTTTATTTTATGATATCTTTTACATTTTTATTAATTTTCACATCATCTCTCATAACATCACTTTTCAATTCTAAAAGATATGGTTGAGTAATAATTTGTGAAAGGATTGATGATGATCCTTACATTAAGATTCCCATGTCCATCCCCTACAAGTTTGATTAGATCATGTCCCTATCAATTCTAATCAATAATATGATTGCATGATCTTTTCTACTATGAGTTTTTGAAACTTTATCCCTTATTTGGATTGTTGTGGATTGACCAATTATAGTTGTAGATCATGTAAACCCATCATTGAACATGAATATTCAATTCTTTATATATCAATATATAATGGAGGTTTTTTCTACATAAATATCACACTTATCCACAAAGAGATGATTTCTCCATATTTTACCTACAATGATCACAACAGCTAACTCCAGATCTTAAGGTGATTGTTTTATTCATGAACATTCAACTATAATGAAGCATGTTCTATAACATTACTATTTTCATTAACACACTTTTCTAACCCTTCATTAAATCATCTCCCAATACCACAAAAAATGTTCCACTTTTGGGTGGTGTGAAAACATTTTTAGTGATCATCCTCCAATTAAAATCCTTGAATATCTCTTCACATTTAATATTCTAGTAAAATTTGACTCCCTTCTAATTTATCTTTGTTAGTGGGTGTTAAATTCATGAGAAATTTCTCAGAAATCAATGATAGTACCTAGATAATTTATGGAAACTACTGCTATCTGTCATAGGTGTTTTCTCTATTCATTATTCAATATACGTTTTCATTGAAGGGTACATAGATATCCAATTTATTATGATGATATACCCCAATAAAGATACTTCCTTCAATAAGAAGTCACAGTTTCAATAAATGGAACAACTCTTCTCTTTATGAATGGTCTTTATCACCCTGCTAAGATAATCTCCATGATCCACCTTACATTATGATAATATTATAATATCATCTATAAATACTACCACATATTTTTCTATGTAATCACTAACTACTATTTTAATCATGTCCGTGATGATTACTATGGAATTTTTTCGTTCTAATAGCATTAATATAAAATCATATTTCCTGTAACTAGTAAGAAAATCAGTCTTTCGGATATCCTCTTTCATCACCATAATGTGATAATATTGAAACTAATGATCCTACATGGAAAATTATTGTGCTCCATATAGATAAATGAACATGTAATCAATATGTGGTCAATGATACTTTTTTAGTATCACGACCTTATTAAGATCACTAGAGTCAATGCAAAGGTTCATTAACCCATCCTTCTTCTTGATGAAGAGGACCAGTGCATCCCATGGTGGAGCACTTGTGAATTTGAAAGCTTCATCTATATTATCATATATTATATTCTTCAGAACCTCTAATTCCACAATATCCATTCTATATCGAGTCTTAGATAATGGTAACACACATTTATAAGATCTATTGAAAATTCAACCTCTTATCGAGGTATAATTCCTAGAAATTCATCATGAAACACATTAATATATTACCTCACAATGTTCATTCCTTCAATGGTGATTATCTCTATAGACTCAATCATTTTTTACTGATACACCTACTATTATGGGGAATAAAATCCATGATTGAGATTGTTTTGCTAAAGACTATCCACACTCCTCCATGCACTTATAGAGAATTGTGGGACGATTCAAAATACATAGGGATATTTCATTAAAATTAAAATGTATGGGGTCTCTAAATCGAGAAATTCAATCCATAATCAGAATATCCACAAATTCTAGAAAATGGAGTGCTACAATGTTCATTTGGAAATTTAGTAAAAAAAATTAATAGGGGGGAATTATATACTAGGGAGATAATAATTTATCATTTTTATATTTTCATCAACATCTCAACTTCCATGCATTGTAGTGGTATTGTAATAGTAATAAAAATATTTTATGACTAAGGAATGCATAAAACCAGAAAAAAAATTGGGTTAACTATTTAAGAATGAATAACCAACATACCAGTCATCGTATTTTTTTTTAGATCACCCAAAATGGTTATGAAGGAATAAACTCCCCCTTCGTTCCTTCGAGGATGTTGTTTGTCTCTAAAAACCCTTGGAATATTACAATGGATTGAAACGTGCCTTTTTTTATGTTGATGCAATTTACAAAGTGTTGGTGGATTCATGGACCATTCAATTCCATCATTTTTATGGTGGGGTTTTCTTTTTAGAAATCTCTAGCTTGGTTCCCTTCTATCCCACATGTAAAAAATCACTTTATACCCCTTATACAATTTTTTGGGTGCTACTTTTTGCACATTTGACAAGTGGGGTGTTGAAATTTCATGGCACCATTACATTTATTTATTATAATTCTAGAATTAATTTCTACCTTCCTATTTTTATCCTCATGAAACCCCTGTCATTTATCGATCTCCATCACAATATTTAGGGTACACCAAAAAAATTTCAAATAGCTATAAACATCTTGGGTAGTGAGGTATTTTCGTATATAAGGTTTTATCCCACAAAAGAAGTGTTTATCCTTTCGCTCAGGGGTAATGAAAAGATAGAGGTGTATCATGCATCTCTTGCATGTTTTTTTCACATATTCCCATTTATATTCATTGTAGTTTTGCTTCAGGGAATGAAATTTCATTTCTATTTTATTGAAAATAGTATAAGAAAATATATATATCAAAACTCCTTTTATGCAATTCCATCCACCACATTTCTTTGATCTCTTCCTTATGTTTTGTATTATAGATCAATAAACACCATAAACCATCTTCTCCCTCTATATGGTTAATATCTATTATAACCATATTATACAAATAACATTGAATCATAGAGAATACCTTATCAAGGAGTTGATCAATTGTTCGGTGATGAAGGGATCAAATGGACCTTCAAAAGTCAGAGGTTTATAACTTGTAATGATCTAAAATTCAACATCATATTTCTTTGGGGGATTTGGGTGATCCTCTAAATCTAGGTTTATATTCAAAATTTGAGTAATATGAGAGTATATCAGCACAAATTTTGTTAGTCATTCTCCCATCATGTTGGGAATCGTGTTGGGATAGTCCTCACAATGCTCATCACATTGATTATTTACATGATTCCACCATTTACATATAATTTAATATAATAAAGATAAATTATAATTGAGTATCATTAAACTTTTAATCATGTTGGTCAGAGTGGATACTCAAGAGGGGGTGTTGAATTGAGTACCTATTAAAAATTTCTGTTTAAAACATTTCTATTAAAAATCACCCAATTTAATATAACAAGATAAAATGTAGTGAATTTGTAATACAGTAAAGGATTAGTTAGGTAATCAAGAGATTGATTAGTTCTCAGTTAGTCTAATCTGATGATCAGATTAGCTTTGGAAACTATCCTACATATTTACAATAAATACAAACAGTTTCTATTTTAACTATCAGAGTTAACTTTTTAAAATAGATTTATATTTGAATTACTTTGCATCAAGATGTTCAAAATAGTTTTATCTAAAATAAATATGCATATCCGATTTAAACAAGAGGTTCAGTCTCAAGAAGAAACATAGTCCTCTCAAACAGTTTTATATAAACTATGATCCACTCCCTGGATTGAGGTTTTACAATAGTTCACAAACTGTTTAGGTCACAATTGACCACTACCATAGTTCTTTGTGGGCAAACTGAACAACAACACACAGGCTGTCCAGGTCACACTTGACCACTACCACTATCCATAGTGAGAAACAAGAGAGTATAGAAAATATTGATTGAGGGTTTAGGAATCCTCTATTTCATCATGGGAGGGAGTGTATGCTTAAAAATATAGAGTACACACACTACTCAAAATGTAAATAATTTAAACACAATAGATATAAAAAAGTATAGATGAGTTTAGAATGCTCTTTGTGTTTTTAGTAATGCTCTGGACTCCTTGAATTTTAAGCAGATAAATCTTGAGTCCTTCTTTGTAAGTTGTTCGAAAAGGGAGTATCGTTTTTTTCTTTGACTTCCATGTCTAGTTTTTCTTTATTGATTAGCTTGAGTGCAGGTGTAATAGTTTTAAGCTCTTCACTCCTTGAATGTTCAGGTTCTACAAATTCAGCATGGTATCTTCCTTCTCCTTCTTTGAACGAGGTATAGTTTCCTGACATCCAAAAGACATCATTAATTAATATAGGTTGCATTAAAAGAACAAAATATGACCATTTTTAAAAACCAAACAAAGATATAGTTTAGAGAAATAGGGACTAGTTTCCATCGGTAGCTCGTTGTGTCATTGAACTTTGTAGCGGTGGACTCGTAAAGGTAGACTTTGCATCTATATCTATTACTCTCTGTAACGGTAGCTCCTTGTATCGGGGTCTATAAGTAGAGGTTACTTCCTTTACCAGTATCTTTATGTAGTGGTATAATTATGTACCAGTGACCCATACTGGTGAGCTAGTAATGGTAGACATTATAACAGTAGTTGTTACTCTGTATCGGTCGACTTGTGCATACCAGTAGACTTACTCTATCTATAGCTCATGAGTAAGGGTAACAGTCTGCATACTGGTGACCTTTCTGTATCGGTAGCTGTTATTATATTTATGCAAAATATCTATAGATTAACTTAGGATAAAACATTAAAAAGGTTAACAGGGTATTCTTGAATGAAATAAATATCATTTGAACATATTTCATTAGTTTTTATATTTTGAGATTATGCACTTAAATAGTATCTAATGTAATGAAAAGTTTAATCAGTAAACAATATTTGGGATTATTCAAACATAATTAATCATAATTAAGATTATAAAAACATAATTAATCATAATTGAGATTATCAATACATAATTAATCATAATTGATATTATCAAAACATAGTTATTCATAATTGACATTATCAAAACATAATTAATCATAATTGAGATTATCAAAACATAATTAATCATAATTGAGATTATCAATATAAAATTAATAATAATTGGGATTATCAAAACATGATTAATCATAATTGAGATTATAAAAACATAATTAATCATATTTGTGATTATCAAAACATAATTAATCATAATTGATATTATCAAAACCGAATCAATCATAATTGATATTATCAAAACAGGTGAGTCCAACATTCTCCCCCTTTTTATAATAAAAAATAATGGAAAGTAATCCAAATGTAGTAGTGAATATTGATAAAATATTAATATCCACGTATGACATATGTTTCTCTTTTATCAAATAACCCTCCCCCTATATCATATTTACCCCTTTTATCTCTCCCCCTTTGGGATTACAAAAAAGATGGGAGGTACAAGATAAGGATGTAAAGAGTCTATCAGGGAAATTAAAAGATGATGAATCAGAGTTAAGATATAATGTTGTGTATCATGGTTAAATTAGACAGTAAATTAAGTAAGCAGCATAGGTAAACACTGAGATAATGAGATTAGAAAAGAGGTGTATATTAAGGAGGAAAATATACATAAGGATTAAAAAAACTGAAAACAAGGTACAAATGATCTCTATCAAATTCAACTATACCCACTAAATCCTCTTTTTGAATGTCTACTTTGGATTTTTTTTTGGGATCTGAGGTAGACTCAGGCTAGGTAGATGCGGTTGAAGGTTTGATAACTCCAGAAATGACCACTAGAGGATCAGAAATTGAAACTGTTCATGGCCTGTAGTGCGTACCTCTTTGAGTGATCATAGGTTTCAAGCTTCTGATGGCTTGATCTGGGGTCATTTAAGACCTAGATGAAGGATAGTAAGATGTAGGTAATGCTGGAGGTACAATCATTGGCTGAACATCAACATGTAGAAAGGGCAGCAAGAGATTCTTGTAATCCATGATAATCCGTCCTCCTCATTCCATGGCACAAATGAAGTCACCCTTTTTTTCTATTAATTTTACCAAAGAAAGAGTCATCTACCTGAGCTTACTCACTTTCTCTCTTAAATCATAAGTCACAGGAGGTAATTTCAAATTTTCGAATAAAAGTTTGAATTTATTGTTCAACTGATTTTTAGTGTAGACCCTTTGAAAATTGTAATCCACCTTGTCCTTTATTTCTTTTTGAGAAGCAGAGGCCTCCCTAATAAAATCCTAAATTTTTTTTCATATATCCCTAGTTATAGTCCCCACTTGGGTCAAGGTAGTAGAGTCTACAGAGCCACTGGTGGAAGACTATCCAAGCACTTCTCTCATCACAGATCTAATCTGATCAACATCTATATAAAGCCTGGGAGCAATTAGAGGTGCCACTATAAATGCTAATGTTTCCTTAAACGATTTACTCAGCCCACTAAGGAAATTTTTCACAACAAGGCCCTGGGTGCTGACATTATATTTCATGGAATTCATAAATTCCTCAAATATTGACACCATCTGACCAACTATACTTTTCAAAATTGAAAAATCCTTGTATGCTTGAGATTTAGAACACATATAAGGTTCCATAGAGACAAACTATTTCATTATATATTCCACATCCTCTTCCAATCTTGAAACATGACTATGGGAGGTATTTACTTCATTGAAAATACTAGATACAGATTCAGTTAGAACAGATTTGATGGATGAAATTAAAGAGGATTCCATTCTTCTCATTTCTTCCACAAAGCAGGTCTTGAGATCAGAAATCATCTATTTTTGGTAATCTTTTCTTACTAAATCATCAATTAAAGTCTCAGAATGGATATCATATCTGACATGTGGTCTTCTGATGGGCGTCAAATATTCAAAATTAGAATATTCCAACCCAAAAACAACAAAACCCGAATATTCTATCTAGTCTTCAATATCATGAGCAATTGATACAGAACCATGTCTAGTGGGACGCTCGCCCTTAATTTGTGCATTATCCTGGACATGTACATCAATAGAAGCCATAGCAAGTAGGTCTTCCTCATAAGAATCAGTGAAAAATATTTCCATTTCACCAACAAGAGGCTCATCCGGGATAGGTGCAGGTTTGAGCATCTCAACCAAATTAGCCTCTACATGCATAACAGAACTACCAATTACTGGACTCAAACTTAAAGTACCTTCATCTGAGATATCATAATAAGATTATTCCATAGGTAAAATAGTTGTAGGACTAGCCTATATATAATAAATACTCTAAGGTGTAGGTCTAGGAGGCAGGCTAGGATCCCCTCCTTCTTCCACTTAAGTCTCTTCATCATCCTCATCAACAACATCACTACAAGAAGGTTCTTCTTCATCAGGTCCTATACCTGGATCCCTCTCATCCTTAGGCCTAGAAGGATGATCCACAAGATTTAATTTATCATAAAATTTACCATCATCATTCACCAATTGTTTCTTCCAAGGGTTCCAGCATACTTTCATATACTTCCTGATGGATTTAATAATGCATAAATTGTCTTTGACAACAACAATTTCATCCTAAGATTCAGAAATACCTTTGACATTTAACATAATAGAAATCATCTTAGCAAAGAACAAGGTATGTGTCTTTGATTTAGGTCTGGTCATATCCTTTATCCAAATCATCCAAAATATGAATAGATTGGCATTTACTCCATGCCTAAACAACTACATCAAGTATATATCCTAAAACTTTTGGGTTGAATACCCTCCTCTCCAATGAAAAATTAGATGTTGAATTAATTTAAACAACAATCTGTTTTCTCCTTCCATTTCAGTAGCAATCACTTTTCTAGGTGATCCATTTTTAGTTAACTCATGCAATGCAGCCTCAGACTCAAAATTGTCACTAACTACAGGTACACATTTAGAAATATATCCAAACTCACCCTCGTGTGGAAAATTCATGCACTCTTCCCATTCAGCAGATGAAAAAGATATCTTCTTATCATTTACCACTGAAACCATTCTATTCTCATCTTCCTTCATTTCAAATCTTACAAACTCATAAAACTCCTTAATAAGTTTCGGGTAATAAGGCCCTTTGTTGTTTTCAAAACTATCTAGACATTATTTCTCTTCCAAAAATCACAAAATAATAGACTTTCTTGATGCCAACCAATCATCACGAAGCTCCTTCTCATTCACTATTTCCATCTTCGATAAATGTGGATTCTCATACTTTCTATTCTCTTTACTAGTACCACTGCTATTTCCAGTGCCTCCAGAACTGACTTTTCGTCACTTTGCAATCGGCTCATTACCTTCATCATTTGTCTGTCGCTTAACTTAGGCCATTTCCAAAACAATAAACTTAGGGTTCACATGATTTAAGAGGCATGGTTTGGTGAGAACATGGAAGTGTATTGTTTGCGGTTGATTGAATGAGACTTAGACTCGAATTATATCATTTTGGAATCAAAAACATAATAGAAAGTATATATTAAAACAATAAATCTTCTCAGCTAAAAACACACAAATTTAATAAAGTGTGATATATCAGTAAGTATTCTACCGGTGAGGATTATAACAGTAAGTACAATCGGTGAGGTATCCTAATGGTGAGGTTTCTATAACAGTGTGGTGTGTCTAACGGTGAGGTTTGTCTAACGGTGAAGTTCATCTAACAGTGAGGTTTTTCTAATGATGAGGTTTTTCTAACGGTGAGGTTTGTCTAAGGGTGAGGGTTGTCAAACAGTGAGGTTTTTCTAATGGTGAGGTTTCTATGACAGTGAGGTTTCTCTAATGGTGATCATTGTGGATTGTTGATCATTACTAATTCATGTCTAATGTAACTTAATCTCTCTCCACTAAAAGTCCTGGTAAATATATCAGCTAGTTGACTTTCAGTACCTATAAATTCAAGAGTTGTATAACCCTTTTGATAGTGATATCTTAGAAAGTGGTACCTTACATCAATGTTCTGAGTTCTAGAGTGAGATAATTGATTCATAGAGATGTTGATTGTATTATTATTATCAAAATTAATAGAAACATGTCTAAAAAAATATCCATAGTCCAACTAAGTTTGTTTGATCCACAAAATCTATGCACAACATCTACCCGCAGCTATATATTTTTCTTCAACAGTAGACAATGCGAATGAGTTCTGTTTCTTACTACACCAAGATACTAAGGATTTTCACTATAAATGACATGATCCAGTTGTTCTTTTTTCTATATAAATTGAAACCAAAAAAGTCATCATCTAAATAACTTATTAAATCAAATTATTGCCTTTTGGATAAAATAAACCTAAATCAGCTATATGTTTAAGATATTTGAAAATCTATTTTACAGCACGTAAGTATGATTCTTTCAGATTAGCATGAAATAATGCACACAAACACACTAAACATAATATCAGGTCGGCTAGAAGTTAGGTAATGTAAGCATCCTATGATACCTTTATAATTGGTTTGATCTACTAGTTTCATAGATTCATCAATATCCAACTTGCAAGTGGTACTCATAGATGTATCACTTCATTTAGTACTATTCAACTCAAACAAATTTAATAAATTATTTTGTGTATTTAAATTTATTTAGAATAATACTAGCCCTATTTTGAAAATTATGAAATCGAAGAAAATATTTTAGTTCTCCCATTAAGCTCATTTCAAATTCATTTTGCATAATCTTTGAAAAATAGGTACATAAAGAATTTTTAAAAGATGCAAAAATAATATCATCAACATATATTTGTACTATCAAATTATCTTTGGAAATCTTTTTAATAAAGAGAGAGGGATCGGAAATTCCTTTAGTAAAACCTTTTGAAATAAGAAAATTATTAATTCTATCATACCAAGCTCATGGATCTTGTTTTAAACCATATAATTATTTAGAATGTTTAAAAACATGATTTTGAAAATTGGGATTTGTAAATCCAGGTTGTTTTTCAAAAAAAACATCTTCAGTTATATAACCATTTACGAAATCACTTTTTACATCCATTTGATATAACATGAAATTCAGATGAGATGCATAAGCAGGAAATATCCTAATGGCTTCTATTATAGCTACGGGTTCAAATGTTTCTTCATAGTCAATTCATTTTTCTTGAGTGTAACCCTAAAAACAAACCTAGATTTTTTTCTAATGATATTCCCATATTCAAACACCTTATTTCTAAATACCTATTTTTTCCTATGGTCAAGGTGTCCTCAGGTCGTTCTACTAATTCCCAGACATTGTTTCATTCAAATTGATTTAACTCTTTTGGCATAACTATTACACAAAATTCATCATTGATAGCATCATTGATATATTTTTTTCTGAATGTGAAAGAAAGGGTTGATGTTTAACATTGTTTCTTAAAGAAACTCCAGTTTGTTTCCCTCTATCAAGATTACCTACAACAACTTATAAAGGAATATTCTTTAGAATCCTAGTTGATCTAGTAAAGGTAGGACTAGACATTTCAGGTTCTTCTCTAGATTCGGGTTAACCAGCAGAAGATTCTGAAATATTTTCTAGAACATGTGGTCCTTACAACAGATTCACTAATATTAACATTAAGGTTCAGAACAGACAAATCTTCTTCATGATTTTCAAGAGATGTATTGGGTTCATGTGGATCAGTTTTAACAAATTGTAATTGAATATATTCTTCGACACATTTTGTTCTATTATTAAAAATTCTATAGGCATTACCAGTAATTGAATATCCTAAAAAGATTCCTTCATAACTCTTGGATACAAACATGTCTAGATTATCATTAGTATTCAGAATAAAAACATTACAACCAAATACATTAAATTAACTAAAATTAGGTTTTCTATTATTCCATAATTCATAAGGGGTATTCTTATGTTCTGGTCTAATCAAAACTCTATTTATAATGTAAAAAAGATGTATTTACATCTTCAACCCAAAAATAAACAGGTAAATCATATTAATTAAGCATAGTTCGTTCAATTTACTGAAGTGTTATATTTATTCTTTCTACCACAGCATTCGGCTGAGGTGTCCTTGGGGTAGAGAAGTTGTGATTATAGCCAATGTGTGAGCAGTATGATTGAAATTCTTCATTTTCAAACTCATGACCATGATCACTTCTCAAGGTTTTGATCTAAAGTCCTCTATGGTTTTCTAAAATCTTGGAGTATTTAACAAATTAAGATAAATATTAACATCTATGAGCTTGAAAATATACCCAAGTATATCTAGAAAAATCATCTACAAGGACATTGACAGATTGCTTCCCATTTAAGCTAGAAACTCTGGATGGTCCAAACAAATCCATGTGAACCAGCTGAAGAGGATGGGAAGTCAAAACATCATTATTTTATTTAAATGAAAAATTATTTTTCTTTTCAATTTGACTGGGATAAAAAACATTGTCAACTGGGAATTCAAGTTTAGGTATGTCTCTAACTAAGTTAGTCCTAGTCAGTTTTCTATGTGTGTGTATATTGCAGTGCCCTAATCTTCTATGCCAAATTAAAGATTCTTTATGAAAAGAATTTAAATAGGTAATATTTTTCTTAGCTAAAGAATTCTAATGTATAGCATAATCATTTTCATTTATTGATGCAGTAAACAGAAGAACCTTTTTATAATTAAAAACTTTACATGAATCATTTTCAAATTTAACATTAAATCCATCATCACACAACTGTGAAATGCTTAACAGATTATAATTTTGTCCATTAACAAATAAAAATTTAGAAATTATAATTTAATCAGTGTTACCAATCTGGACAATGCTCATAAACATTCCTTTTGAGTTATCCCAAAAGGTGGTATATCCTCCATCAACATTGACTAAGCCTTTAAAGCATCAAAAGTCTCATGACATTTGTCTTGAACATCTGATGTCCAAGTACCCTATATTCCTACAAGAATTTTTTAATCAGGTTTCCTACAACACAATGTTTGATATAAAATGATTTGAATAGCCATTTTTTCTTAGGTCCAAACTGGTTAGCAATCTGAACTTTTGGTACCCAGATTTTTCTAATGGGTTTCATATAATCAATAGATTGAAAGTATTTTTTTTGATAAACATTGTTTGATCTATAACCATGTAAGTAGCTAGTTGAGACATTAGAATTTCCAGAACTAGAACTATCACCATACTGTCCATATTTAGGTATAAATCTATTCTTTGTAATATGTCTATGTCCATGCAGATATCCTAGACCAGTAGTATACTTTGGTGCTACTTGTTTTCTTACCATTTTTGTAAGAGTGTTATTTCCATTTTAAATTTTTTCTAAATCTTTCCAGAGTTGCTCTTTAGAAAATTTCATATCAGTATTATCTTTGAGAAGTTGAGAATTATTTTCCTTTTCTACTTCAAGTGCATATTTAATACTGCTAGTTAAAGAAATCTACTTCATTGATGCTTTATTCTTGTCTTTCAGCTCATTACGGGTTTCCTCTAATATGTTACAGTATTCAAATAATTCTTCACTAGACATGTATTCATAATCAGAATCAGAATCATCTCTATAATAATAAGGGTTTAAAGCAGGATTATCCAATGTTACCTTAGATGTGATTGTCATGAAACACATACTCGATTTTTGAGATTTTTCATCCTGAGTGGAATCAAAATCACTTGAATTGTCTTCTGAAACCCTCCAAGTTTCTTTCTTAGATTTCTTATATTTGTCGTCCTTTTACTCATATTTGTTCTTTATATTAATTTTGGACAGTTATCTTTGACATGCCCTTTCATTTTTTATTTGTAGTAGTCTATGTCATCACTTTTAGCATTCCTTTTCTAATCATTCTTCCAATGACCTTTGTTTTCATACATTCCCATGTAATTGGTTTTTTTGAAAAACATCTTTTTCCTATAAAATGTTTTGAATAGTCCTGATATCTATGACATTTCAGCATCACGGTTAGAAGAACTTTCTTCTGTACTTGAACTTTCATTTGCAGCTTCAATATTTTCTTTGTCCTTAATTTTTGAAGCAGAAGTCTTGAAAGATACTGATTTTTTTCTTGGTTAATCATCTTATTCTTTGTCTACCATCAAATCTTCTTCATACATCATCAACTTACCAATAAGCACTTTCACAGGTAGTGAACTTATGTCACACGATTCTCTTATTGAAACAGATGTGCCTCTCTATCTTTTTGGGTGATATCTTAGTATCCTCCTGCTCTTCTCCATTGCTGGAACAACTTTTCCCAATGATCCCATTGTATTGAATATCTCATTAAACCCTAGATACATATCAGAAATTGATTCATCATTATTCATTTTAAAATTATCATATTTAATAGTGTATGTGTTTAGTATCATTTCTTTATCATTGGTTGTTCCTTTATGAGAAAATATCCAAGGTATCTCAGATTTCATAAGCAGTCTTACAAGAATATATTCGATTAAATTGTTCATCTACTTAATAACAATACATGGCATTCATTTATTTACAATTATTATTATAAACATCTTTAGTAGGATCATCCCAAGTAGTTCCAAGAGTTTCTGGAATCTTATACTGAGTCTCTATAGCAGTCCAGATGTCCAATCACATACATTCTAAATGATTTTTTTATTTATCATTGGGCATAATTAAAACCATTAAATAATGGTGTCCTGTTGGAAGCTGCACCTTCAAATCTGTTATCCATAACACATAAGGTATATAAAGATATAAAAATTTATAATTAAAATGAATTTTCAGATCTTTAAGATACAACTAAAATCACAGTTGAAAACTTTTCACAAAAAAGTGTTTTGAAAATCTTTTAGTAAATCCTCTGATACAAAATGTTGGTCGGAGTGGATACTCAAGAGGGGGCTGAATTGAGTTCCTATTAAAAATTTCTGTTAAAAAAGTTTCTATTAAAAATCCCCCAATTTAAAATAATAAGCTAAAATTTAGTGAATATGTAATAAAGTAAATGTTCAGTTTGGTTCTCAAGAGATTTATTAGTTCTCAGTTAATATAATATGAATATTAGAGTAGCTTTTTAAAACTAACCTAATGATTTAAAATAAATACAAACACTTTTTAGTTTAGCTATCAGAGTTACCTTTTTAAAATAGATTTATATTTTCAGTAAATTGCAGCAGAATGGTCAAAGTAGTTTTATCTAAAATAAATATGCATAGTAGATTTAAACAAGAGGTTCAGTCTCAATAAGATACTTAGTCTTCTCAAATATTTTTATATAAACTATGATCCATACAGTAGATCAGGGTTTTACAATAGTGAATAAACTTTATAGGTCACACATGACCTCTACCATAGTTCTTCATGGGAAAACTGAACAATAACAAACAGGCTGTCTAGGTCACACTATTCCTCTACCACGATCCATAGTGGGATACAAGAGACTAAGAGAGAGATTGAGTCATGACTTAGAAATCCTCCAATTCAGCACATGAGACAATGTACGCTTAAAAATAAAGAGCACACACACTGATCAAAATGTAAATAATTGAATCACAATAGATCTAAACAAGTAGATATGAGTTTGGAATGATTTATGTGTATTTACTGAAGCTCTAAACTCCTTGGTTTTTAAGAATATGAATATTGAGTCCTTCTTAGGTACTTGTTTGAAAATAGAGTATCATTTTTGTTCTTTGACATACATGTACAGCATGACAAGCTTGATAATCTTGAGTGTAGGTGTTGTCGTTTAAAGCTCTTCACTCGTTGAATGTTCAGTTTCTACAGATTCAACATGTGTTCTTCCTTCTTCCTCTATGAGTGTATCTCGTGTATATCCAGAAACTTTTTCTGTATGTGTGTTGAAGGATCTGTTTTCTAGTATCTCGAGGATCCCTTTTATATGTTCCTTGAGCTCTGGAAATAAGAATGATTTGAATGAGGTATTTTTTGATGACATCCAACAGACATCATTAATTAATATAGGTTTCATTAAAAGAACAATATATGATCATTGTTAGTAACCAAAAAAAGATAGAGTTTAGAGAAACATTGATTGGTTTCAATCGGTAGCTCTTTTTATCATTGAACGTTGTAGTGGTGGACTCGTAAAAGTTGACTTTGCATCGGTAGCTATTACTCTCTGTAACAGTATCTCCCTGTATTGGTGACTATAAGTAGAGTTGAATTCCTTTAGCGGTAGCTCTTTGTAGCGGTAGACTTTTGTACCAGCGACCCATGCCGGTGAGCTTGTAAAGGGAGACATCATAATAGTATTTGTTACTCCGTATCGGTCGACTTGTGCATACCGATATACATACTCTATTGGTAGCTCATGTGTAACGGTAACTATCTGCATACCGGTGACCTTTCAGTATCTATAGCTATTAGTCCGTTTATGCAAAATATCCATAGATTAACTTAGGATAAAAGATTAAAAAAGCTAACTGAATGTTCTTGATTGAAAGATATATTATTTGTACATATTTCCTCCGTTTTTATATTTTGACATTAAGAAATTAAATATTAACTAAAGTAATGAAAATTTTAATCAATTAACATTATCTGGGATTATCAAAACATAATTAATGATAATTGAGATTATCATAACATAATTAATCATAATTGAGAATATCAAAACATAATTTATTATAATTGAGATTATCAAAACATAATTAATCATAATTGAGATTATGAAAACATAATAAATCATAGTTGAAATTATCAAAACATAATTAATCATAATTGGAATTATCAAAACATAATTGATCATAATTGAGATTATCAAAACATAATTAAACATAATTGAGAATATCAAAACATAATTAATCATAATTGAGATTATCAAAACATTATTAATCATAATTGAGATTTTCAAAACAGGCGAGTCCAACAAATCACATAGAATGAATTACAAGGAAATTAAAGAGATAGCATATAAATTACATGAATTTATTTAACATATGAAATTATAGGATTGAATATATTTTATCCAGGATCTATTTACCTAAAATATTCTCTTATTTGAATTTTATGTTTCCATAATAATAGTTTATAAAAATAATATTAATCGACCAAATAAAATCTCCTAGGATTGGGAATCCATGTGTGTAGAAAGTCCCTAGTCCTACACCCATTCTAGGTCGAGTCAATCTCAACAACTTGTTATATTGTTTAACAACTGTGTACATATATGACAGATCCACATCCACTTGTAGTATCTAAATAGGTAGGTATTTTATTGATAAACCGCATACCCTATACTAATAAAAATTTTGGATTTTTTCTTATATGTAGTCTTATCCATAAGTCTTTTACTATATTTTTATATTTCAAATCCCAAAAACCACTACACTTTACCTTTGATACTAAATATAAACACCGGTATCATTATTAAACT
The DNA here is from genome assembly GCA_963277665.1 of Viscum album. Classification (NCBI taxonomy): domain Eukaryota; kingdom Viridiplantae; phylum Streptophyta; class Magnoliopsida; order Santalales; family Viscaceae; genus Viscum; species Viscum album. The sequence goes on along the minus strand of OY728126.1, from coordinate 1,384,686,036 downwards.
ACAATACACGTTATAATACAATATACTACCCTTATACAACCCATAATATCAAAAATTATAGTTAATTTAGGAATTAGGTACATTACATAACAAAATAAAATAGAAAATACATTATCTTTATTGATAAATTCTTTAAAATGCTCGTACTTAATACTTTATGGGATAACCTGGGGACATAAACTTGAAAGGGGTGATCTATGAAGCCTGGTAAGAGAATAAACATGGAATAACCTGACCAAAATAATAAATTTTATACAAAATAAGTATAATGGGACATAAAATGAGTTAGAATCATAAAAATGGACAGTGAGACATGATATAGCCTAATACTCATAATAGAAACATCACAAATTTGGTTGCAATATAAAACAGTGCATCAAAAAAATCCAATGTTATCTAGCAAAAAATATGATGGAAATTTTTCAAAAAGGAATATTTTTTATTCTATGTCCCCCCATTATGTCTCCTAAAACTAATCATAACGAAATACATTGGAGTGCTATATAATTCTAAGAGCACATGTCGCTTTCACATCATTGTAATTCTTAAGTGTGCCACATAGATCATACAACATGGATTCATCCATAATTATATTTTATTATAATATAAATGTGTGTGTGAAAATACATATATGTCATATATTGACTACATAATAGTTTTTGGCATATATAATCACAGTGAAATTTTAATTGAATAAAAACATCACCTAAAATTACCAAAAAAGGATGAGAGAGATAAAAGGTTCTCTTATTATATCAAATTAAATTTGGAATTAATAGGGTCATGTAAATAAATGTCCAAAAATTAGTAATTGGAAATAAAAATAATAAGATAATAATGAAAATTAAATTAAGTGGAGAATGGGAGAAAAACATTCCTTGAGAGTGTCACTGCAAATGCTTGAGAAGAGCTTATTGAGAGCTTGGGGGAACCTTGTTATTTATCTAGAGAAGGAAGGGAATATTAAAGACATTATAAAAGTATTTTTAGTGATAATAACTGGGATCTTGGGAGGATTTATGTAGGAAATAACAGGGGAATTCATTAATATTTCTCAAACTCAGGTTCTGGACATTATATAATAATATAAATAAAACCACAATCCTTCCCATTTTTTTTAAATGAGAAAAAAATTTATGAATGAAAAGTCCCGTCATATAATTAAGTGATATACAATAAAAAATATTAAATAAAATTGGTAATACAATACAAAATTTATAAATTAATAATGAAAGAAAAAGTGGAATTTCTATACATTGAGTGACATATTCAGATTGAATAGTAACTCGACCTTTCAAATCGTAATGTGAACATTAGGAATATTAATTTGTCCTATAGAATAGTAAACTCATATATGTAATTATAAATAAATTTTATTCATCTTGTAAATGAAAATATGATATAATTATATCATTCTATAAGTAAATATTTGTTTTAAAAATTATTAATTTGTTGTTTGTAAATTTATTAAACATGAATATTTATTTATAATTTTATAATTAATATATTGATTTAATAGAAATTAAATTTTTATAAAATGTACTCAAAATTTATTAATTTGTGGTGTTTTATTAAAATATATTTTTAAGAGACCTTAATTAAAATTTCAATGTGTTATTAAATTAGTAATAATTTTAAAATCTGTATTTTCCAAGTAAATTATTAATTTAATAAAGAATTAAATTTGTCAGATTAAGAAAATTATTTTCCGAAAATGGATTCAATTTTTTAATTCTAAACATCTATAAATTATTAGGAAGAATTTTTAGTATTTTTCTAAAATATATAAATTCTCAGTAAATAGTATAATACGGTAATTTATTGAATATATATATTATTAGATTAATACATTATACATTAAATAATTGTTCCTTAAATCACCATAATATGAAAATATCCTTCGTTATTTTATTATATTAATTGATAATGATCATACTATTCATAGTCTTGAGAAAAATTATTATACTAATAGATAAAATAATCTGAAACACCTGTCTTTTTCAATTAAATATGACCCCGCACAATCCCTTCTACAACGACCTCAAAATCCTTTAATATTTTAATGTATACAAAAAATAGTATTCCCAAACCCATCCCCCACATCTAAGAGTTTTTTTATCAACAAAATAACAAAAAAAATCTTCATAAGGAGGTTCTCAAGGAGAAGAATTCAAGAGGAAAAAACCTCTTTATTTTCTTCCAATTTCCATTCAATTTATTTTCATTTCTTATTATCTCAACATATCTGCTCATCCTAGTGTAATTAAAACATGGTTATATTATATATAATCTATTTTTTATATTAATTTAATAATCCCTCATCAAAAATATTTTCTTATCTCTTTTAATCAATAAATGAAACCATCTTTCATGATTTGTCCATTTACATTCGTTGTGGACGATGCACTTTCATTTTCATATACCACCTTCAAGGATGGTAACAAAACCATTATAATAGCCTAATAATATTTAAAAATTTATATTATAACCCTTTTTATCATTTATAACTAACATATACTTAAAATATTAAATAAAAAAAACTAGTTCATGATGATAGAATACCAACCAAATTAATCTAAATGATTATATTTAACATTTTATCTAATTATTAATCCTTATTCAATATAAAAATTGATATATAAGATAATTAAAATTTCTATATATTAATCAATAACATATAATATCATTTTTTAAAATTATCCTTATTTTACATCAATATCCATAAATGTATACAAGGGAACTGGTCATGAAAACCAAGAAAATGAACACTCTTGTAACGATGGATTTGAGCAATATAACACAACATAATGGCTATAAAAAATCATAAAAAATATAATTAATAAAATATATATATAAGGTTTTATATTTTTCAATTAATTAATCTAATTTATTTATCCAAGATATTAATGTAAATAAATCATTCGAACGTAAGGTATAGGTATTCTTGAACCAAATTTACATTATTTGGGATATTCCACTTTTGTTCCAAATTTAATTATGGATTTTCTTACAATGTTACTCTACTATAATTTTACCCTTCTTAACTTTTAATTTTTGGTATATACATGCCCCAAATATGATTTTATGAAAAATTTAATGATTTTTTAAACGAAATATTCTTTTTAAAAACATATATTTTACATCTCTTGGGGTAGTTTCTTCTTCACTCATGATTGATTATTATTATAACCTACATGTTATTTCATTTTTCTCTTAAAGGCAACACGGTTTATTTATGAATGTACAACTTATATAATTCTCATGAAAACCATTTAGTTTTCATGGGTTATTATTTATCCAATATTAATATTCATTCTATGTGCCATGAATTACAATTTTAATGTTATGATGTGACAGGTGTGACAAGATTTATATATAAATCCAAATAATTTTATATTTTTATTTATCTCATTCAATATTAAGAAATATATGTGAACATGATGATAGATTTGTTCAAAATTACAATGTTATCATGATGCGGATATGTTACGCGAAAACATGATTCAATATTTATTCACATAATTATGTGTTATTAAGAAACTAAGTCATTTTATTTCATTTTTATGAATTTAACCATTATAATTATTTTATCTAAATAATCCATTCATCATTATGATGATGATCCATTGATTATTTCATGATGATGATAATTATGCTCACCCATTTCATATTAATTATTATTCTTATCTATCATTTCATTGAGATTTTATCTCACCCCTTTCTTTATTGTATATCATATTGTAATTTTTTGTAGTAAAGAGAACACTGGGGACACTATGTTGAAAGAGAATATGGAATTATAGTGTTTTTAGTATAAATTATTTAATTTTTTTTCATTATGTTACCAAAACACTAAAAAAAATTATCTTGTTTTTATAACAATATGATATTGTTTTACATGAAATTAATGTAATATTAATGCATAAACTTTGGGTTACCTTGAGTGGTTATCAAATCCAGGTTTTGTTATTTGGGGAATTATTATTAGATAATGTTTGTGAAAACCATTATTATGAGACTGATTATATGTTACCACAAAAGAATCATTATTTTAGAAAAAAATTAAAAATTTGGATCCCATAAAATATTCGTCTAGAATTAATTTCAGAATGGATTAAATTATTTATTCCTGAATTTTTTACTTCTGTTTTCCCCCAAACAGTTTCTATTTTAGAATATGGTGGGAAATTATAGAAATTAATCCAACAAACCATGTGAGGTATAGTGGAGTAAATTCCACCATGACTTCCCCAATATGTTAGGAGGTGGAGTTAAAATTTTCACTATAAAAATTATCCTTGTGCATCATGATTTGAAAAATAACCTGAATAATTAGGGAAATTATCTTTCCCCAAAGAAGGAGAAATTGGATATATAGTCTTTAATGTAAGAAAAATACCCATCATTTACTGGAACTTTTGATCCACTGGTCATGAAACTGTAGCTTAACTAAATAGAGATATTCTTTTCTATCCTTTACTATTCTAGGGAGGATAATGTGACATTGTTTATTTATCGTTTAGATGGAGAGTAAATTCAATGGTGGGTTTTGATGAAAAAACCAATTGAACGTTTGAAATTTGTGAAATATATAGGGAATAATTTATGAAAATATTTCATAACATGTATTTCCCTCTAACACTTCATACAAATAGAGAGAGAGACTTCTTAGAGAACATGAAAAAGGAATGTGAATCTATCATAGATTATGAAGAAAATTTCCCAAGGATTTCATGGTATCGTTTGTATTGTAATAAACAATGATAGAAAAATAGATAGATTCTTTTGTGGTTATCCCACACATTCGTAATGCTCTATAAATTTAAGAAATTGGGAGTTATGAATAAGTTGATTAATGTGTTCTCAATGTGGATATTGAGTTGGGATAATGGTCCCATGGATATGGAGATAAGAAGATAATTATGTTGTTTATTACTAAGGGGTGTAATGAAAATGTTGGAATGAAAACATAACCAATCACATGTCAAAAAATTTGGAAGAAGCATCATGGTAATTGCCTCATAGGGATAGGAAAATGATTTTGGTGGGGAGAGAGAAGGTCCCCATGGTCATGAATGTATAAGAGACATGTAGAAGCTGGAAAATATTGTGGGGAATAGATAGAACCACATATGTTTCAATTATTGAACTACAGGTAGAAATGGAACTATGAATGCTAGTTCACTAAACCTTCTATCTGCATGGATAATCACTATCAACAGGCACCAAAACTAGAGGTGAAAGGGGTAGCTTATTCTGTCACTACATTTATGGTGGAGCCTAATAATGATGTAGTGATAGGTATGTTTGTTATTAATTTTAGAATATTGAATGTACAACTGGATTATGGTTATACACGTTTTTTGATATCATGTATGTTTATTAGAACAATTAAAACACAAACTCAAAATATTGAGGTTGATTTTTCTGTGATAAAATAAAATGTGCACATTTTTTCAACCAATGTATACAACTCATCCCTAGTTAATGATTATGAACTAAACCTCTAAAAAATATTTTCATACTTCCATTGGTGTAATTGGATTCTATAATGGGCGTTGATTTAAAATAATTATAGAACGACAACAACAACTATCAGGAGAGGAGGATGTTCATCCATATCGTGATGAATCCTTTTATTCATTAAAACGGTAAGGAGTAGGATGAATCTCCATCAAAGTCATAATATAAAAAGTTGACATTATTAAATTATGATAGATGCCATCTATCTAAAATTATTGGAGAAAATTATAGAATCCTATTCAAATACATTATCATTAATAGGGATTACAATGATGTGTTTCTTAAATAATTACCTTGTCTTCCTATAGATCTAGGGTTTGATTTCCTAAAAGAAATTATTCTAGGATCTCTTACTATATCAATGAAACATTATTGAATGCCCAACATTGAGTTGGAGGAACACAATAATAGATGCAAGAGAAATTTTAAAACGGTTTTATATTCCTGAGTATTTTACCATGGGGTTATCCATTCCTCCTAATTAAGAAGAATAATTTATTGATGAGCCTATTCATTTATAATCCCAAGACTAAAAAATATTTATAAATAAAAATGAATCCCTTTTAATGGATAGATGTCATTTTCAATCAACTATGTGGGGAAAAGTATTTATCTAAGGTTGACCATTGGTTGGTATATTAGCAATTAATAATGACGAATGAGGATATTCTTAATACTACCTTTCGACTGAGGTAAAAATACTGTGAGTTCATAATGATTCCTTTTAAAAGAACTAATGTTCTAGTAATAATCACAGATATAATTAATAGAGTCTTTATAGATTACCTTGATAAGTATGTGGTAGTATTTATTGATGGTTTTATGATATACACCCAGGGAAATGAGGAACATGAGGATAAATTAAATATTATTCTAAATACCTTGTAAAGATATAATATTTATTCAATGTATAGAAAATGCAAGTTATGGATAGAAGAAGAATCAAACCTAATGCATGATATTACAAGCAAACAATATCAGTGGACTCATCTAAGAATAATGAAATTTAATAGTGTCCTATACAACATATTTAATGGATATTCGTAGTTTCATTATTCTAGATGGTTATTAAAAAATATTTATGAAGAAATTATCTTAATTGTAAAACCCTCTAGCCAAACTAAATCTAATGGGAGAAAATTATGTTTTGACCATTGAATGTTAAGACCACATCAAAGAGATGAAAATGAGGTTTAGAACTATATGAGTACTCAAAATACCATCAAGTGGGGAACTATTTGTGGTATAAAATTATACATCAAAGAATTTCATAAGTTGTGTACTAATGTAAATGATAATATGATAGCCTATGTGCCAAGGATGTTTAAAATCAAGGAGAAACATAATCTCACAAATGATATGGATTTGGAAATTGTGATCTTCACATTGAAAATATGGTTATATTATTCATCTTGGGAGAAGTGTGAAACATATAATTATTATAAGATACTTAAATATATATTCACACATAAGGATCATAATATAATCCAGTGATGATAGTTATATTTCATTAGATATTATGATTTCTCAATCCATTACTATCCTGGAAAAGAAAATAAAATGGTCTATTCTCTAAGTTATAAAAAAATCCTAAAACATTATCAATGATGAGAATTGAGGAGGACCTAATATTCCTATATTTAAAATCGATAGACATGGGAATCGTTATTAATGTAACATCACTAATCCATTAACAAATGATTTCTCAACCACCTCTTATGGTGAAAACAATGGATTATGAAGGGAATGATGTGGATAATCAAAAGAAGGTGGAATCTATGAGATATGGGAAATCTTTGTAGTTCAAAATGGATTAGGGAGGATTCATGATATTTTTGTAAGGACTAACTATACCATCAAATATATATAAAATAAAAGAGCTTATGAGTGGCACACCTAACTTAAAAATTCTCTATTCACCCCAGGACAACAATGTTATATCAAGATCTCTGAGTAAATGATTTATGGGGAAATATTAAGAAGGATATCCTTGAATACAAATTATTTTTCCTAGTATGGATGAATGTGAAAGGTAAAAGGAAAAATAATAAAGGGGTGATGCAATAATTAACCACACCAAAAAGGAAATCATAAAACATCATCATGGACACTGTCACAGAACTTTTAAAGACATCCCAAGGAAACAATGTTATATGGGTTTTCATGGATCAACGCACAAAGATAGATCACATTATGATAATTCAAGATTACTTTCCACCGAAACAAATAGCCCAAATATACATATTGGAATTGGTAAGGCGTCATGGAATACCACTATCGACTATATCTGATAGAGATTCGAGATTCACCTCAATGTTTTGGAAAAACCTTCAACATGATATATAAACATAGTGGAACATTAGTGGGGCGTATGGTCTTATAATTGAAGGCTAATATAAACAGACTATCCATAACTACGAATATATGTTTAGAGAATATTATATAGACTTCAAAAGAGGATGAGGACAATGTCTTCCTCTATAAGAGTTCTCTTAAAACAAAAATTTTAACTCATGCATCAAAATGGTTTAATAAAAAGCCTGTAATGGGAAAATATGCAGTGAACTAGCATTCTGGGATGAATTTGGTAAAAGTAATCCTCTCGGAGTTAAAATGGTCAAATTAATTATAGATAATTTGATCAAAATTTTGTATCAATTAAAGGTGCCTCAAAGTCAACAAAATATCTACATAAAATGTAATAGAAGGGACATAGATATTGAGGTTAGAGATGTGGTGTTCCTATTAATATCTCCATGGAAGAGGTTAGAGATATTTTGGAACATAGTAAAGTTGTTTCCTAGGAAACTTTCACTTTGATATTTTTAATCATGTCAAAGTGGTTTCACATATACTACTACTTCCAATAACCTTGTATAATGTACACAATATATATCATGTATCCCTCTTGAGTCTGTACATATAGGATCCCTCACATGTAATGAATATAAAAGTGGTATAGTTGGAAAAATATCTCTCATATGAGGAGAATCTAGTAATGATATTGGACCATAGACATAATGTTTTATTAAAAAAATATGACTCCCCTACTCAAAGTGTTATAGAGAAACCATAATTATGAAGAGGAATCATTAGAACATGAGGATGTATTAAAGTAATTCCATCACCTATTTTAAACATATAATATAATTTAATATTTTGAAGGAGAAATTTTATTAGGGGGGAAGAATGCAATGACCCAAAACTTTATCTCTGTAAATTATCTTTTTATAATTATTTCATATCATATAGACCACATAAAATCAATTTAACAACATCATACAAACTTTGTAAATTAATAATTAATAAAATAAGAGGTAGTTCTATAAATTAAGAATCCTATACTGGTTTAAAAAAAACATAAGATTTTGAATAGTAATGTGACCATTAGTAATAGTATTTTGGTGAATATAATAGAAAACCTAATCCGTAAAATAAAAAAAATAAAGTTTATCAATATTATAAATGATAATAAGTTATAATTATATCAAAGTATATGTTAATCATATTTTAAAATTTATTAATTATGTGTCCTTATTTTTATGAAACATAAATTATTATTTATATTTTTACCATTAAGATAATTATTATTAGAAAATTTGTCTTTATAAAATTGAATTATAATTTAATAATTATTTCATCTAATTATAATATAATTTTAAGAGACCTTAATTTTTTTTAAATAGTTTGAATATAAGTTAAAATTTAAAATTTGGTATTTTCCATATAATTGATCATTTTATATAAATATAACCTTAGTCATTTTAATAAAACTATATTCAAAAAATCAAATTTTACTAATTATAAAAATAAAAAAATTGTTGCAATTTATTTTTGGGACTTTGGTAAAATAGCTTAATTTCTTATTAATAGTATAATATAGTAATTTATGGTATATATACATTATATGATAAACAAACAATTCCTTGATATATTTCTAATTTAATATCCATAATCAAGATATATCCTTCTTTATTTTATTATATTTGGTGAAATGATTCAAACTATTCATAGTCATGGTTTAATATAACAATCTATTGAATAAAATAATACAGAATCACCCCTCTCCTCCACTCTAAATACCACTACTCACCACCCCTTATCCATAAACCTCAAGATACTTGAAAAATTCCCAATTTCAACTAATTACTTTTCCCAATACACTCCCCAATTTTCGATAGACTTTTTTTCTCAAAAAAGTGTATAACCCATCACCTTTTGAAGGTTCCCAAAGAGAATAATTAAAGAGGTAAATTCCACTTTCGTTTCATTATATCTCTTTTCAATTTATATTCTTTTCCAATTCAATCATTATCTCCACTAAGAAAAGTTGAATTATTACTAAATTACAATATATATACTATAATTTTTATAGGTTAATGGAATAACGCATCATCAGACCTCCTCTCCTCTCCCTTTTTATAAAAAAGAAAATATCATCGATGATGTGTTGATTTACCACCATTGTGGACAATGACTCTAATTTTCGTATACCACCATCATGGATGGTAATAAAACCATTATAATTGATAAAAAACACTGTAAAACATATTTTATAAAGCTTATTATGCTATGGAAGTAACATATATATATATATATATATTATTTAATAATGAAATAAATCTAGTTCATTATGATTGAAATACAACCAAATCAATCTAAATGATTACCATTAATATTTTATCTAATGATTCTTCATCAAAACATATAACCAAATGATATATTAGATAATTTAATATTCTTAATTTAACTTAATAAAATATACACTTAATTTTGTAAAATTTCCCTCTTTTTAAATGAACTTATATACATGTATATAAGTGAACCGGTCATGAAAACCAAGAAAACAAACTCTCTCAGAATGATGGAATTGAATTCTATAACACATCATAGTAGCCATAAATGAACTTAATAAAATTGTATCAAATAATATAAATGTATAATAGGTTTTATATTTTTTAATTAATGAATTTAATTTGGTTATTCTGGATATTAATGTAATTAAATCAATTAGACATTAGGTAATGGGATTATTGAACCCAAATTATTTTCTTTTGGTTATACCACTTTCATACCAAATTTTGGTATGGATATTATTTCAATATCAATTAAAAATAATTTAATTTTACTTCTATTTTTATTACTAGGATATTTCTTATTCTAATATAATTTTATGAAAAATGCAATTATCTTTTTTAAAAGAACACTCCTTTCTAAAAATACATGTTTTAGGTCACATAAATGTGTTTCTTATTCACTAATTATTGTTGATTCTTATATAAATAATGTTGTTCAATTTTTCTTTTTGAAACCACATTCTTTATTCCTGAATATATGTTTTATTAAAGTCTCTAGAATCCCATTTCCCTTCCATGGTTTATTTTATGTCTAATATTTATATATGTTCTATATGGGATGCATGATAATGTAAATGTTATGTGTGACCAGTGCACCCATAATTATATAGTACTCCAATGCCTTCGGTAATGAGATGTATCTCATGATATAGTGTTCAATATGCTTGAAAAATTTCTATTTTGTTCACAATGTTGTTCTTATGATGATGTATATATATTATTCGTGAATGAGATTGAATATTTTTTCAATAAAATGTTTTTTATTTGACAACTAAGACATGAAGTTTCATTTTACACATTGCCACATAATTTTTAATCTTATGCTTCCTATCAAGATTATGATGATGATATCAATCTTATATTAGGGTGTTAATTATTATTCATACACATTTTACCTTTATTAATGTTCATTTATATCATATTACTTGACTTTTATCTCACCCCTTTCTTTGATTTATATCCACAAGGGATTTATTTTACTAATGAGAAAACAGGGGCAGCTGGAAATCTAGAGAATAATTAATTAATTAATGTTTATGTTTTAACGTTTTTATGAAATTATTGGACCTAATTTTACTAAGAAACTAAATATTTGGATCCTTGTTTTATAACATTATACTATTGTTTATTTAAAAAATAATGTTATTTTAATGTAATAAAATTCGGGTTTCTTTAGTTTTTTCCCCTGATTTATTCCAAATGGGAGTGGTTTTCATTATTTTATAAGTCTAATGGTCTAACATTTTAAAATAATAAACTTCATAATTTTTATGTTATTCATAGTCTTTATAAAATTAATTTCAAACCTTAAAATATATTATAATTTTTGGAGGATTCATAATGTCTTAATAAATTAATTAAATAAAATTAAAATCAAATAATTTTAATGGAAACAAATATATTTAGCCATGGAAACCATTTTTTTTATATCATAACTTTTTGTCATTATGATATAGTAATAGAAAACATATATTTATAACATATTAAAATTTTTCCCAAAAATTCAGTTGTCTTGGAAAATAATGAAAAATTAGTTGTTGGATAATTTCGATGATATGAATCAAAAAAATAATAATTTATAAAAATAAAGATCTAAAAAAATTAATATTCCTTATTTAAATAGAAATCTACATCTATTGTGAAATACCAGTTTTTTGACAATAACACTTTTGGACCCCAATAAAAAATAAATTTTTTATTCATAAAAATTATTTGATCAATTATATTTAATAAATATTTTTTTTATATTGATATTTATTTAAAATTTTATTTTCCTTGAAAATATGTTAAATTATTAAAATAAACATATTAATTTAAATTAAATTATAACAAAAAATACAAGTTATGTATTATGGTATTAAAAACCATGTCATTTATATTGTAAAAAAAAAATATTAACATTATTATATTGAAAATAAAATATAAATAATCATATTATTATTATATTGATATATTTTTTCTAATACAAAAAAAATATTTCTAATATAATTGTGTGTTTTGGTGAGAAATTCATGGTGTGGTTCAATATACATGGTTTGGGTCCTGATCATGATTAACTTGAACTTATCCAGTAAATAGTTTCTCGCATGCTTAGGTTTTTGTGGAATTAAAAGGATTTGGTTAAGGGAAAATACTAGTGAAATTCTCTCCCTTATAAGCTCTAATTAATGGGACTTAGAGGGTATAATACCACTGGTTGAGGTTTTCACTTCCTTTTTCTATGACAATTGCACTTATCGAAAAGTTGTACTGTTACACATCATTTTTTCACTATTCGATGCCAATATTATCAATGTAAAAGATTCTCAATGGAATTCTAAATCCAGTAAGATATAATAAAAACTAATAATTTCACATTTTTTTATAAACATAACATATAATAAGACATAAATTTTAAATCAAATATATATTTTTATTTATAAATTTTTGGATAGTTACAATGTAAAAAAATCACTCAATATCAGTGGAGTAATAATGAAGAATCTAGAAAAATAAAAAATAATTATTTAAAATATAGAAGTAAATTAAATATCAACACAAATAACCCAATAAAAAAATTAATTTTTATCCCATTTTCATCGCAAATATTATATGGTATTCCACTTAGGGGCTATAACACATTTCATGCATAATAAAAAGAAAAATAACAATGAAGGGTTACATACTCATCGTGAAAATATAATTTTTAAAGCTCCCAATATGACTTTTTCAAAAAAAATCATAATTATATGACTATTAATTTTATATTAAAATCAAATCTTTGTAAAACCACCACTATAATCAAGTGAGAAACCATGTCCATCTATATTTTTTTCATTTGAATGTCCCCAATAACTTTTTTTATTTTCCAATAATTATTTAATAAAATATCATTTTAACCCACTTTTCAATGATAATGATATAAAATGGAAATAATAATTCACATTATTTTGAAACAATTCGTGTATGTATTCATAAAAAAATTTAAAATACAATAAAAACTTTCTAAATAAGAAAACTATCCAAATAATTGTCATTCCGAGTGGAAAAAATAAGTGAATTGCTTGGAAATCTGCTAAGGATACTACATATATGATTAATTCAATGAATTAAGTCTTTAGAAAACACAATCCCCTAATGAAATGACTATTAATGAGAATATAAAAGATAATATACTTAAATCAAATTGAAATCACATCTCAATTAATATTTTTTCTGGTGAATCTCAAACAAAAAAATGACAGCTCTAGAAATGCTAAAAACCTCAAACCCCTAAATAAAAACAACCCCAAAACCCTAATATTCACATAATAGTCCCTAGGGTGTGTGAGAGAAAACCTAAATAAGGAAAAATATGTTTAGGGTAGATAATAAATGAATAATATAGGTAAAATAAAAAAATTACCTTGAAAATGCACATGAAATCAAAATACATATGGCCAAAAATGTAAATGGTGAGAAGAAGAACCCTTTGGATGCGTTATGGATTTTGTTAAATGAAAGATTCATTAATTTATGTTTCAAAAGTATAAAATAAATTCTTGTAATATTATGAATTTATAATTTTAATAAAAGATAAAAATTGGAATAAGATGTCACCTAGTTTCCCAATATTTGATCAAACAGTTTGACATCCACCAAAATGATCATGTATAACTAACACAATTAGATGTAATATTTTTCAAAAAAATTACTCACTTGAAAATACCACATTTAAAACCTACAAAAGTATGCATAGGAATATAATAGGGCTCCTCCAAACCATGTGGTAACCATGAAACTAGGGGAAAACCATAAATATAAAAACTTTTAAAACAGAAATTAAAAACAATAACCCAATTCTCAAAAAAGAAACATAATTTTGACAGGGGTGTTAGAATATTAACCATTATAATACATTTTATCGACATAAAGTCATTATTACAACTGTAACAAAATAGTAATTGTATACCACATAGCACACATAGGAGGTGGATAGGTCAAATAAATTTAATTTATTCTAATGAGAATAGAAAAAAATAACAAACACTAGACTAATAAAACTCAAACTTCTTATCCACATGAATTATCAAACATCCATAATAATAATAATTCTTATACCTATCAGAAAGTAAAGTTCGACGTTGAAGGATAACTATTATAAGATTCTCCACAAATAATAATTTCTCTAATATGTTGAGATATGGGATGAAAACGTGGAGTAAATAATCCAATAAAACCACACTAACACTAAGATAAAAATACAAAAAAATCCTCCAAAATAATAAAATTACTTTTATTACTAGCCTCATATTCCAAAAAGAGGCACATACCAGAATACATCATAATGATCACATGGAAAAGTCACATAATACAAAAAATCCCATATCACCTAAAGGCAATATGTGCCTTAATAGAAGGCATGAATCTCAAAGAAACAACATAAATTCAAACCTTTAGTCAAAACACATAGTTGAATGAGTAATCTAGGACTATATTCCCTAATCAATATTTCAGGATGAACCCAAAAATTCATAATCCAACACTAAAGATTGTATAATCTCAACTAGTTATGCATCCTTCCTTATCACATATACTATACACCTAAGTTCTTCTCTTGTCTAATTCATAAGAACTTTACCATATCATGTAGAACTCATAATAACTGAAATAAAATATCAAACACTGATTAACTTTCATAAATACTCAAATAAAAACCTATCAAAGTGGGAACCGCAAATAACTACGGAAAAAATTATTATAAATAACCTTTGAAACTATAGTCCTTTCTAAACTAAATTATTTAAAATACCGAATTAAATAATCATGAATATCTATGGAGAACCCTAGTATAATATTTATAATTCAACATACATTTTTTCTGAAACAATTTAACATCATCATTTCCTCAGGGGACCATGATCATTTTGGAAAAGATGATAGTGATTCAAAATATGGTAGAAGAAAAAATGTTCTATATCCACCACTCTATTTTCAGTTTAGAAAAATTCACTAATTAGATAATTTAAGCCAATACTATTTGATGAATCACCATACCACTCATCATTAGAATCGTAAATTCCATATTCTCTCAGGACCATTTTTTGAGGCACAACTACGTAACAAGAAACATGAATATATCACATTGATGATTAAAAAAGAAAGTCCCAATACACCCAATTGTAAAAATAATAACCCAAAACATCCCCATAAAAGAATATATAAAAATATATTAATAAAAATATTATTGCTTCAAACCATACCAATTTTAAAATGTTATACATAAATTATAATATTCATTTAAAATACCTTTCATTGGATGTCACAGTATGTCAAAAAATCACAAACATGCATTGGATGACATTCCATATTTATAGAAATACCTATTTATTTTTGTGAAGTGGGAATTAATTTTCAAAACACTCTTGTATTTCCCCTAACAATAAAAAAAATTCCTGAAGAAAAATTCCATTTCAAAAAAAATTATAACCTAAATTTATTTCATTTTATTTCCTTAAATTCAAACTTATTCACGAAAAAAATTCCCCAATTCACTTTGGAATACAAACACATTCAATAATATCCCAGTATAGTATATATATTTCTCATATAAAACATACCTTCCAATTTTTTTTTAAAAAAATAATCATAAAATATTGATTAATTTCAAAAATAATATATATAAATTTTAATGAATATGGAAGACTAATCATTTCAAAAAAAATTAATTTACACTAAAAATCATTTATTCCACTAAAAAATATTATTTCATTAATTATAACACAATAAAATATCTCTTGTTATCCAAATATTATTTTTATAAAACTCAAAACAATCATTTTAAAACATGTTATAAATCAAAAATTAATAGAGAATCTATCAAAACATCACAAAATAACATCAATTCACCATCTAACTCCATTAATCAAACAAAAACTAATTGTAATGACCATTAAATTCAATTAAAAAATAAAATAATACTATAAATCCAAAATTTGGAAATGATAAATGTAGATGTTTCTGCCACATGTGTTGAAAATATTTACCCTTACCATGTTGTAGCCTTTAAAATGGATTTTACCACCAGTCACATGGGTTGTCCATGTTCACCCAAATGAATCATGCCAATAATGGAATATTTTTTATTCTTTTAAATTCACCCAAAAATATCAATGGTATCCCAAAACATAAATTTATATTCGTTGGGTTTAAAAATATCATCATGTCAATTATAAAATAAATTAAAAATAAATAGAAAAATTAAAAAATTTGTAATTCATATCATAACTACCTAATGAATCCCAAGGATATGTAGAATAAAGAAAAATATAGACTCTCTCTGCACCTACCTCTCGAGTTTCTATATTATTACGACGATGACACATGAAATCAATAATAACAATAGGGATCAAAAAGAACCAATGTTATTTCATAAAAACCTAGGTTCTAATACTAGTTGTAAGAAACTTTGTAAAAATGAACTAAAACATCAATCAAACCAGCACACCACAATGCCCGATGAGAATTTCATTTCTCACTGGCCTTGAAACTACTAATATGTATAAATAATTGAAAAATTGTAACGTTCTAAACAATTTAATTTTTATTAAACAATTAAAAATGTTTCTAATAATCATTAATGGAATGTACATAAATTATCCATCAATGGAAATAAAATAAATAGTTATGATAATTGAACAATCCAGTATAGTGTAACAAAATTGACTATCCAACATAGGAATAATAAATATAATAAAACAATCCATGAATAAATTCATGTATGAAATCATAAATGAATTACGGGTCCCAATATAAAGAAAAAACCACTAGATGTGGTTTATAGTCAATGATAAAAATAAATTAAAACCACAAATAGTTATCATAACAACTCTTAATAACCCACAATCGCAAACACATTCCCTATAATCCATTAATAGACTATCATATGTATACACTATTAAAGGGACCATAGAATGGGAACATGGAATAATTTACGTGACGTATATATACCCATTATTGTAAACGTGATGTGATCAATATAGACCAAATAAGATTCAATAATGTATTACATGTTATTTCATTTAAAAATTCCTTTCATCGGTGATTTTTGTAATTATAGGAAAAAAAATCACATCGGTGTATTATTTAGCAATATATCATGTCATCGTGAATTTTTATAAAAAAATTCCTTCTTTGTCTAAATATTTAAAGAGGCACATATATTTTGAAATAAAACTAAAAAATCCTAAAAATAAGTTCAATTTTTAATTTTATAAAACTACAATAAAATCCATTTACACATTAAAAACCATTCATAAAATCATATTTGTGAAGCAAACCTCACTTTCCATTTAAAATATTCTTTTCAACTCATTTATAATGTTGGTCTACAGGAAAACCATTATCATAAAAAAATTTATAAAAACATATTAAACTAGGATGTCAAATTTATAAGAAATAATCCAAATAAAAACTATATCATTAGTGTAATGAAATTGATTAAAGATCTCGAGGATAAAAATAAATTAATGGAATCCCATAAATAATCCCTCTTTAAAACTAAGTATAATCCAAAATTTACTAGGTTTTAACCATAATTATATTGGTTATAGGATATGGAATACAAAAAATAAAGTCTTATAGACATAGGAAAACCTAACATCACAATACCGAATCTAAAACAATTGGTTAATATATGAGATAAACCCCTTGTAGAATAGATTCTAACTAGGGAAGTATCCATTATATAATCTATGTTAGGGTAGAAATCATCTATATCGTATAATTTTGTATCTAGGGTTCCCATCAAATCAATCAGAAGAAGTAAAGTTACAATTTACTAAAATGATCAATAAATACTTAAGTCATGGTAGTAAATCATCTCACACATCCAATTCACTCATAAGAATACCCCATTTTAAACATATATATGTCATAAAGCATATAAACCATCCCCTAAAAGGGGCATATTCCATTTAAAGTATAATAAATGTATGGGGAATAATATAGAATCGTGTAATCATCAGGAAAATGAAATTTATATTATTCAAAACAATACTATTCAAAAAAACGGATTCATTATACTAATTCACTTTCTCGTTTGAAATATATATTATAGAAATACATTAAAAATTGATACATGTAAAACAATACATATAAAAAATGGAAGAACCTAGTATTATTTCATTATAATTGTTGAAAATTTATTTTGTTGCAACTAACAATTTTACCTATTTTAAGACCTATACAAGGGGAAATAAATTAAATCAACCAGATTTTGTTAAAATAATGCATGCATGCGGTTTTAATAACACATGGAAAAAAATAAAATTGAATATTAGAAAACAATTAAAAATATCATTCTTTAGAGAGTAAATAATAATTAACACAATTTGGAAACAACTATGGCTACTACATATAAGAAGAATTTAATTAATAAAGTATTCTAAATACTCCATTCACTTAATAAAATGTCTCTTATATTGATTATGATAAAAACAAAACCCAATCATGTAGAAATAAAGTCCCAATGAGTAAACATCATTGTAAAATCCCAATATACAAAATGGTGACCAACTACAGTCCCCAAATACCCAAACCCACAAAATTGTAACCACATAAAACCCCCAATCCCATCCAAAAATCACATAGAGATCATGGACCTATCAATGAAATATTGGGTAAATAGAATATGAGAGATGAAGAAAAATTAGAAACAATGAATTTTATTTAAAAAACTAATGAAATCCAAAGGGAGGAAGTGAAAATTCTAATAATGGGGGATTTGAAGATTTGTTGAATGCTAAATGGGGTTATTCTAATGAACTATTGAGGATATGGGACTCCTATAAACCACAAAAAATCTTGGGTAAAAATTAAAATTTAGTATTTATATAAATCAGGGAGGCCTCATGGATAGGATATAATTCTTACCAAAACATGTTCCAACCATCTAAGAGACAATGGAAAAAACCTTCATGATTCTAAATTTTTTTAAATATGGTTTACAAAACTATTCCTCAATAATAAAATCTAAAATATTAAATAATATTTTATTTAGCACAAGAAATTTAAATGTTTTCCCATACTATGTAGTAACTTTGTGAAAGTATAAAATAAATTATAATTATAATTTCAAACCCCAAACTTCCAAAAAGAAGAAATTACACAAAAATCACAAGAAAAATATTCCACATTGATAAGAGGTTTCATTTGTTGTTCATTTTATATAAATTTATTCATCACTTAATTTTAAGAACATGGAATATTCTTTATTGAAGAAACGAAACATGTATTTACACAATATATATCATGAATAATGATACAAACTATACGATATTGAATAAATATTTTTTGGTTTATGTAAATAATTTAATTATATGAAATTAATTAAGTATTTCTAGGAAGAAAATGGTTCTAACTATAACTTTATTAATGGGATTAATTACCTATATTCAACTCATTTCCATGACTTATGTCACGTAAATTTATTTATGGGTGGACTGGGACATTTTTATTACTCGTGTTTTTCATTCTAGTGTAGTTGAAATAATTAGTCAGTCTATATAAATAATCTTTATTCCAATGGATAGACACTTAATCATTATCATGATGAATTTTATGGAAATTTTTTTGATGAAATCAACCTCTACTAACCTATCACCACGTGAACACATTGATTACCGATTTATTTCTTGTTTCTTCTGTCCATGGAAAATATTTATTATAGGAATCATTAATTTTAAATATATTGTATTTAGTTTTATTTCACAGAATACACTATTTTTTGTGGGGTATAGGTTTTATTTATTATTTATAATTTAGTTATTGTGTATTTTATTATGATTATGGGTTTTATTACTACTATTTTTTACCTTTTTTGTTCTTTAAAAAATGACATATTACATTTTATTCATTATTCTATTAAATATTATATTCCAAAATTGGATAAACATAAAATTGACCATTGGGGTTTTTACCATTTTTTATATGGGAATATTCTTATATAGGTAATTTTATTAAAAATTTAAATATGATATTATATAAACATATTAATAACTATTATTTATTTGTAAAACTATCAAATTCAAATTTTTTTCATAATTAGTATGATTAGAATATATATCCATTAAATAAGTCACATTAAATAATGAGTTCTCAACAAAACATTATATAATGGAAATAGAAAGAAATTTTAATTTTTCCCTTTATTTCAAATATTGATTAATTTCCTATAACTCAACATATTTATTCCTCAAGGATAAATTAAGGTATAATATTATTAAGATATATCTATTTGTAGTTTATAATTTTCATTATATCATCTTACCAAGTAGTTTTGTTTAAAATTGAAATTAAAATTATTGTCTTTTTGAAGCTTTATATTATGATTTTTTATTTATTGTATTTATAACAAATTTAAAAAACCATATGTTACAATTCATTATGATTAATTTAATATAAATAGAAACATATAAGTGTAATGGAGATCAATTTTGTTATTTGTTTGAGTTTTATCATTCACATTTTAATCATGGGTTTCCATGTGACAATATTTTTTTCATTTGAATATTATATCTCACATTAAAAACATAATTAAAAAATATATAAAATAAAACTAAAATTAAATTATTAAATATCAAATAAATATAAAATTGACTCTTTCATATTAAGTTTTCTTTTTTGTAATTATTTTCCTTTAACATATAAAATTAATGATTTGAATTTTACTGTAAATATGTATATTGTTTATTTCATACATAATGTGCTACACATATTTTACATATTTTTTCAATTTTTAATAACACATAAAAGACATTTTAACTAATCCAAAATCCCTCAATAACATAATTTATTGTTGAATTATATCATTATTATTGACTAATTACAACAAATATAAGATATTATTAGTATTAAATATTCTTATGGTATTGAAAAATTGATGTGTGGATGATAAAAAATCCAATGATAAAATCATTAAACGTTTTCTATGAGTGAAGTTGTGTGGATTTTTCTTATCGATATATTTATTATTTAAATTCATTGGTCATTGTTAAATAACATAAGGGTTATTTTCTTCATGAACTATATAAGAAATAAATGTTAAATTTAATGGTCCATAAACAAACATTATAATACATATTGAGAGATTGAAGAGAAATTATATATTTATTGAGAATCAAGGGAATATTTATTGACTATTCAGTCATTGAATTTGTTTATGTACATAAAATATTTTAAGTGAAAAAATTTTTATTGTGAATAATATTTTCAAGATAATTGATATTTATTTTTTCTCATTTATTATTAAACCATTCATTTTTTTCCATTATATAATTTTATAGTTTAAACTTGAACCACATATATTTTTGGTTCATAAAAGGGGAAAATAGATATCTATTGGTTGATTTCTTGGAACCCATGATGTTTTAAAAGTTATTATTTCTTTGTGAATCTTGGTATTGTTAATTGAATTAAGGAGAAGCTATGATTTATTCTTGGATGAGTTATGGTTAATATTGTAATTTACTTTACAAAAAGTGTTTTGTGAACATTAAAAAAGAAATTATTTTCTATGGATCCAGGTTTAGATAAACTTAATATCAGAGGGTTTTTATGAAATTTTTTTAATAAATAAATCTTGTGTTTTGTGGGTGGTTTTGTAATTTATTTATTGGAATCACAGTCATGGATGAGTATGAAACATATCATAGGTGAGTTGAAATAAAATAGATAAAGAGAATATAGAGGGGTCCATGTATATTTTTGACATTGTGAAAATAGATATGTTACATGATCTAGGATTGTGTGTTAATAATATTAGGGGAAATTATAATTACATTGGCTGTGGATTAATTAATTTTCAATGGTAGACAATAATAACGCTCCAAATATGGAATTAAAATTTCACTATTTTCATTATTAAATTACAAATAGTCTGTGGTCATTGTCAATATATTTTTTATGGTAAACCTGGAATAAATGATGGAATAATTGATAAGACTCCATGGGGGATAACATCAAAATGGTCAAGGTGGATCCCTTTCAATGATTAAAATATGTAATTTTTTCCATTTTTGGAAAAGATTATTTCATAGGATATGAACATTTCACTTTTTATAATAGTAAATTAATATCTAAGTTGATCGTAAAAAAAATATTATAGACTTGTGGTGGACCATAAGAATTTAAGGAAAAAAATTATTATTATGATTTCCATGTATATATATTCAAATAACTCTTTAACAAGGCTGGATAAACTATGTCTTAGTGCTAAAATATTTCCTCACATAGAAGGATCATAAAATTCTTCATATCATCATCATAATGATGAAATATAGGTAAATAAATAGATTTTTACTAACATCAACATCAATGTGGGTTTACTATAAATGTCCACTTAATTTTGGATCTATACCTATAAATAAATGAGGAATTTTAAATTTAATGTGTTGTGAAAATGGATAAAAACAATGAGGTCACTATTTACTAATTCCAATTATAATATAAATATATTTTATCTAGTACTGAGATGAAAAAAACTATTCACATATGAATCAAATGATAGAGATACCATATTTCTGGAGCTAAAGAATTATTGACTCATTTAAACATGTAATTGTCTTCTGTACTTGGATTTAATAATTATATTCTTCCCTATTCATTATTTTTTTATTTTAAAATAGGAACTTGTGTACGATGGTCTTAGCCATTATTTATCATGGAATACATTGTTTCTTAGAATATATAATGAACCTTGTACAATACATTGATTCATGTGTGATATTTCTATATCTATCTCATGTAACCACATTATCTCATTTGAGATACATTTACACCAACTAGTTATGGGAAAATAATTTTTGGACTTTGTGGATTGGTGGACATAGATTTACCACACCTCCCCCACCCCACTATCATATGGGTTATACTATGATTTAGTCATCTCACTTGGTTTTATAAAATGTTAAAATCATTCATATTGATATTAATAAAACTATTATTATGGATCTTAACATAGTATTTCATTAATTTTCCCCATAGATATAGGTTTTTTAGTGTATCGTATTTTTAATCTACTACTCTCTTAATAACGAGTACTATAAAAAATAAATGACTACCAAAAATATTTGTAATTGGATTCCATATGGGATGAACCTAGCATAACATACATTAATATTACATTTTTTATATTAATAATCAATATATTTTCCCTAAATCATACCCTAGAACCTATAGTTCTATTTTCAATAAATATTATATTCATATCTATCTTATAGGAAATCATCTTCAATATATCTATTATTTATTTTACACTCATGGTACCTTTATTAATATGTCATACAAAATAACCCACCACTTAAATAGTGGAATGGTATCATAAGAATGGGTGAGCTCAAATTCTATGAAAGGGTAAACATACAAAATGTTAATCAAATATCATAGCTCTCAATAATATATGAATATGGGTATGATAAAATAATTAAAAATATTTTATATAAAATGAGATAATCATTTATTATAAAACATAGTGTATAATGTTTCATGCATCGATTGGTGCTATAGAAATATATAAAATTGTTTAACTCAGTTGTACAAACAGAATTCAATCAACTTGATCCAAGATAACATAATATTGGCATGCTAATTTTGTTTAAGTGTGTTTTAAAAAAATAATCATATAAAATCCTGTCTTCTTAAGGTACAATTTTTATACCCTCATCACATTGTGGATATAATTAGACTAGCGTCACCCCATATTTTGGGTATACCGTATTTTAAAAATTCATATTCTGGATTGAGATTACATTCTAGTCATTTATATTTCATCTCAAGAGATATAAAACCTCAAATATTTATTTTGAGGGATGTATCAGACCCACACCTACGAAATAAAACATTATATATATATATGTGTGTGTATTTATCTGTGTGTGTGTGGGTTCTACGTAAAAATGTAATCATTCATAAATCATTTATACATTAATTAAGTCATTGGAATGAATGGTGTTTTATGAAGACTTATGGATTACATTTATTACAATCCATTGAAATAAAGAAGGTAGATTGTATCATTAGTTCACATTTGCAGTGATAAATTAGAAACACTAAAGGATGCATACCTAGATGAAAAATCCCACTATAATAACTTTAGTAACATTAATTTATAAATGGTAAAATAAATATCCACTTCTTTTTTTAAAATTTACTATAAAATATAAAATTCACCATAAAATGGAATAAAAATGTCATAAGAAACCCATGGTAATTTTTAGATGAATCCTCATTTTTCATAATGGTTCTAAAAAGTGGAAAATTTTTATCATATTGAAATTTTAATATCATATTTACTTTTCAAACATTTATTAAGAATACCCAGAATAACACTTCCTTTAAATTTTAAGATTCATTTTAAAATATTGTAATGGATGTAAATTTCTATAATTAATTACCTTAATGAATAATTGAATTCTATATATTAACATTCATAAAACAATATAATGAATATGGGAATTGGGGATAAATATTCCTAACCATAAAGAGGATAAAAGGGTAAATCTATTTAAAGGAAACCATTCTATTATTTTATGAATCAAAAGGAGGCGAACCGATATGAATATGTGTAAATACAAAAAATATCTATTTAATAAGAAATAATTTTTATTTTTAATAATAAATAATATAATATTTTCTAAAACAGTATCTAAGTTATAAAAAATCCAAAATTTAATGTGCGGTTTAAAACGTAACAGTTACCATAAACTCCTTAGTTAGACAATGTATTGCACCTTGTATAACAAAATTTTCATTATTATTAATATAAATAAGTGTCATATTAATATTTATATTATTTTAAAAAAAATGTATAACTCAATATGACACATATATAAATTTTTTATTGTCAAAATTTATCTTCAAGTGTCAATCAGCTAGCTTTCGCACAGAACGTTTATTTGGGCGATAAAGTTCCTTGTTCAATTTTGATTGCTTAATTACCTATATATTTTATTCAGGATATATCAAATTTGTTTGATATAATTATAGAGTTTCATAGTCATTTTATGGAACTCATGGTAACTATTTTCATGGAACTCTTAAAATTAACTCCATTTAGGAACAAATGAAATAAAAATAATTTATTTAATTAATGAATATAATTAAATATATTATCACTATAAAATTATTAAAACCTCTCAATTTAATAATATTTGAATATAATTGAAATTACTAATGTTTTCTTAGTCATTAATTACATAAAATTTATAACATAATTTATGTGGGTGGTAAAACAAAACCAACTTGGAACATGATATAGTGGCAGAATGAGTAAGAACATATTCTACTATAATATTAATATTAATTTTACAATATAATGATGATTTTAAAGAATTATTAAATTTATAATGAAAATTAAATAAATTAAAATGATTAATATAATGAAGAATTACTAAAGAACATATAACATTAACATTGAGGACTTTTATGTCCTTATTGAGAGATTCACTGAAAATATGGGTTTGGGAACACATCATGAGACTAGTTGTTCCCAAATATGGGATAAGAATGTGAGGGAGAGAGTTTATGTAGGTTTTTATAGTAAATTGATGGTAAATTTGTGCTCTTAGATGGGTTGAGTAGTGTTCCTTTTATAAATAAGATGTGGTGAATTTTTTTAGATACTAATTTATTAATATTAATTGCATTTAGTAATCATGGAAAGATCATAAAATGAGTCAATTATCTAGTATAATACGAGGTAATGCCTATATATCCCTCATCCAGATATATATCGAATTATTTTTTCATATTTTTTATGTAATCCCTTATTTTAAAAGATTTACCTTATTATAGATTGCTCTATGGTGACTAACATTTACCATGTTAATTTATCTTAATAGTGAAAATCAAATTCAAATAATTACCAAAATAGTATATTTTGATTCCATGTATTAAAAATTATTAGATTAAATTTATTATGTTGATAAAAATTAATATTAATATACATATTTGTAAGAAAAAAAATAAAAACATTTAAGTGATTGATTTATTAGAATTAAATATATTTATATATATCATTATAAAATAAAAATAATTAAATTATTAGTACTTTTAAAAATATTTAAAATAAATATAATTAATTTAATTAATTTCCACACCTTAAATATGATAAAATAATAGATATGTTTTTAAATAAATATATTTTTATATATAAATAGTTAAATAAATAATTTTTATAGTTACATAACTTTTTATTAATAGTAATAACTAATTTTACTAACAATTTATAAAATTTCATTATTATTTCTTTGTCTATCACAATTTTAAAAATAAAAAAAGTGAACAAAAATATTATATAATAAATTACAACATAAAAAATACATAATTATTAGTTTAATAAATATTATTTCACATTTTAATGTTTCATAGTTCTTTTAGTATTGTATAATTATATAATTGAGATATACATAACATAAAAAATTGTAAATTATGCATAGTGTATATTTTTTCTAAAAAAATTATTCAGTTTAAAATAATGCTTCCTTTAGAGAATGTATTCTTTCAAAAAATTTCAACATTAAATTTAATATAACTCATATATAATGTTATTCCCTCCGAAAAACATTTTAAAATTCTTTATGATAAAATATGATATCAATATGGGATATTAAAGTAATTTAAAATATTTTTCCCTTCGAACAAAATGAAAATCCATAAATAATTTTTCCTTTTAAATAAATAAAAATTAAACTAAAATTATATTTTACTTACTAATGATAAAAACATTATTTCTTATTTTTTTAAAGAAAAATAATTTATCAAGAATTAATTAAAATTTATAACGGTGATAGTTCCTTGAGAAAATATAATATCTTATAAATTATTTTCTTTTAAAATAAAACTTTTACAATTGGAATATGAAATCCTTTCATAGACTCATTTAATTACACTAAGAAATAAAATTATTTACATAAAAACTCATAATAAGAAAAGAAACCCCCATTTAAGAATTTACAATGTAATAATTTCGGTATTGAATCAGACCAAAAGATAAATAAAACCTCATATTTGTAGTAGAATATATAATTTAACACTATCACATCACTAGAGTTGCAGATTATATGTTAAAAATGTCCTCTTTATTAGAGTACTTTATCGAGTGTTATCTCTATCCACTTTCAATTGTGTAATATTCTAATTAACACCATATACATTTTAAGAGTAACATTCAATTTAGCGGCATTTGAAAAAACTGGGAGTGACTTATAAGTCAGCATTTCAACATTACCCTATTCATTATAGGGTTTCAAAGGACCCATATCTCAAATAGGGAGCAAATTACATTTGTGATAATGGTTCACATAAATAAATAAAAATTAAATAAATAATTCAAGGTAACATTTTATAAAATAAAATAATTAATAATCTTTTTTATTTCAATATAAAACCATTGAAAATTAATTTTAATCAATAAGTGAAATCACTTACAGTATTTTCATAAATAAAAGAATAATGTATTTTCAATTAGAAACATTTAAATAAAGAAAATTTCAGTCACATCTAGAATATAATCTTCATTGAAGAACCCTAAAAACATGCACATAAATATAAAAAATGATTATTGGCTGTGATGGTGGGAAAAAAGTATTCACGTAGAAAATATTAATAAACACTCTATTTTTCCTTTGCTGGAGAAAGGCAAAAATTACCCACATAAAAAATTTAAAAGATTCACTTTTAAACTATTATAAAGAAAGTATAGTGTATGTGAAAATTAACATTAATAATCATTTATGTAAAAATAATATAATTATTGAATCATTTTAAAAAATATGGATTTTGAGGAAAAAATATTTTAAAAAACTTCAATTTATTTAAAATAACATTTTAATGAAAATAAAATATGAATTTATTAAAATTTGAATCAAAATGACATTTGAATATTAATACATGGGATATATTGAAAAAAGTAAATAATTTAAGTTATTTAATGATGATGTATATCCATATGAAATTTTATACACTATAAAAGAAAACATGTTGTGTGAATGGATAAAATCCCAAGGAAATAAAATTGAGAAGAGAAATTCCTTACCTTGAGTCTTAACTCGCCATATATAACCATTTAATTCCTTGATAATAAAAATATAGTAATAATTTAATTTATTTAAAACCATATTTATTTTCATTACATCATAATTAATCGTTTTTCTCATTTATTATCATTCAAAATTTTGTTACTAAATCTATTAAGTTCACATTAGACGTTTTGAGATCATTTCATTTTATGTATTTAAAAAAGATTTATTGGTTGATTAGTGTCAAAGGGTCTGTGGTTCAATCATATCAATAATGGTAAACATTGTACAATTTTCATTTTAATAATATATATAAATATATATATATTCTAAAACCATATATTTATAGAGGTAATGGAAAATGTGATATGTTATTCTTGGAGGTCATAATCTGCACATAGGAATAAGTATTGTTTTTATTTTTCTAATAGATGGAATTTTATTAAGGAAGATAAAATTATTAATTAAAAATTATAAAAATATAATATTTATTTTATTTATTCATTAATTCCATCTATATTACCATCCATGTGATGAGGTAAATAAAAAAATTACATTGCCTCTTTGAATCCATAGTTCACAAGTATGAATGATTGGTATTTTAAATTTTCTAATAGATGGGAATGAAATAATGTAGATATTATTTCAACAATAAAAAAACATAAATATTTTACTTAAAATTACATATATCTATTAACTAAATCGTTATAACCATATGTGTGAGGTGGTGATGAAAATAGAAACATATTTCCCTATGGAGGATGTATTTTTGATATTCGCAAAAGAAATGAATTCATTATCATTCAAAAGAAAATAAGAATAAAGTAGTTGTTACATAAACAGAATAATATTTTTGGTACAGTAATGATACACATTTCATTATATTTGTAGTGTTAGAGTATATTTTATGTAGGTATATAAATAAATATTCATAAAGGTATTTGGTTAAGAATGTTCCCTCAACCATGGATATATTCCTTTGGCTTACACCATAATCCATATAATATTAGTATTTCTATATGATCATGAAATATTGGATGTGTTTAGGATATTTTTTGAATGATTTTGGAAGATCTTGTAGGATCATGGTAACTCAATGTATATGGGAAATTGAGTAGAGGAGGATCTCTTTTATAAGTGAGATGAGTGACAGCCTTTTAAATATAAAGAATTCAATATAAAAAACAAATTTCTCTATCAAATTGGCTAAAATTTAGTAAATTTTTTAAAATATGATAATATAAGGTCAAAATAAACTCAATAGATGAAATAAAGACATTTTTATTCATATTTTAGTTGTATCTCTTTGTTCAATCCCCTTATTACACCTTTTAACCTTTATTATTTTAACTATATTTTTTCATAATAACAATTCAATCTAACTAAAAATAAAATTAAACTCATCACCAAATTATAAAATTATAAACACAAAAATAGAATACATTTTCTATGTTTAAATTTACATATGTAATAAAAATTAATTTTATATAGGTTTTTAATGTGAAATGAAAACATTTTTTTAAATATTTCATTTTTATGAATAAAATAATTTCATACAAAAAATTTATATAATATCAGTTACCACGAAATTTATTATATGAAATTTAATCGAAGAATAAATATTTAAAATTCACAATAAAAAAATTAAATTAATATTATGAATACTTGATTATAATATAGGAATCAATATTATTATTCGTTGGAATAAAAAATTTACCGAGATTTTCTTGATCTCTAACACATATATTAAATTCAAAATTAATTTATAAATTCATTATATTACTTATTAAATATATATTTGGTCCTGTTAAAATGTTTTCATAGACATTTAGACCACTGTTATGTCATAATTTTATCAATAAGGTGAAAAAAATATAAAAATAAAAACATTTCAACATTCTCCCAAAAAAATCTCTTCATAAAACAAAAAAAACCTTCCATAAAATAATATTAAACTAATAAATTAAAAAAATGTTCATTTAATAAAATTAAAATTCAAAAATTTTAAAACAATCCCTTTTAAATTATAATACAAAATATTAATAAAACCCTTTTTATAAAAACATGGCCCTTTTAAATGTTAAGGGTTTATAATCGTATTTCATATTAATTACCAATGAGGTTGAATTTACATGTTTTCACATTATATATTTAATTGGTATTTTTTCCCTTTAAATTTAAATAACTTATTACTTACTTTTTTGAATATATAACATGATATTTTGAAAGGTATTTACTTAAATTAATGTAGTTAAAAATAATTAGGTTTCACATTCTCCCCTCCCCTTATATAAATAATGGAGTTGTAATTTATATCTCGTGTATGAAGGGTTCCAAATATTTTTAGAATCATTTCCATGGAGTGAAATATGACCTCATAAACTATTATTTACATTGGATACCAAAAAAATGGAACCTTAAAACCTAGTAAAATAGATGAAATACTTAGTGTAAAATAAATATAAATGAGTATAAAAAAATTATATTTAATTTATGTTTATTAAAATTACCATTGAATGAACATTAATTTCTATGTTAGGGCTAGGAATAATATCATTGAAGATACCATAAACCTAGTACCCTAGAGCTGGTGTCTACTTTATTACATTGAATGGATACAATGAATCAAATCCCAATGGAAATATTTTTTTTCTAGTTTGGGATAACTATATTGACACATGATACCCATTTTTAACTTTTTAATAAAAAATAACCAATAATATTTTACAAAATCCTATGAAATGGATAATTGAAAAATATTTAGAAATTTATTATTTATATCCTAGGAAAGATACAAAATTTGGGTAAGACCAAATTCTTATTATGTGTTATGTACACTAGAATATATAATGAATCAATAATGAGTAATTATATGGAAATGTAAAAAATTGAACAGGAATTCCATTTAAATAATGTAATTTTATGAATAGATAAGGCTTAATCAATATGTAAGGGTATAAAACTAAGAACACCTTCTATTTAATCAATTAAGAGAGAATGGAATTCATCTGAAGATAATATAAATTTTAAAATATCTTGTATAACAATAACATAATTCTTAGTGAAGTAAAATCTTAACTATTACATTTCATGTCTCAAGCACATGATACCTCTACAATCAAGACATTACACAAGATGGTTTGAAATAAAAGTAGATACCCATTTATGTTTACCATGTGTATTTGTCTCAAGTGACCTATCGATGCATCGAGGGGCTATATAATTTGGATCCCCACAAATCACTATAGGTCCAAATAATTCCGCATATACAAAATGGTTGATTTAATTCATGAATCAATATTACTCATTATCAAATATTCACATTTATTAAATGATACTGATTTATCAATATTTCTCATGTTAAAAAAATAATTTATAAAGTAAACAAAGTATGTAAAAATAGTATATGGTTTATGAAATCATCATATCCATCATACTATAATGTAGATATTTAAGTGAAATATAATGACTAATGAGAAATGATCACTAGAAAGTAATTGTTTCAAGATAAGTTTAACAATCCCAAAACAAATTTAGATTTGTTCAATAAATTTTTCCACCATGTAATTTTAATAACTATGACACCCCGACCATGGATAAACATTTTTTTTTAATATCAAACCATTTGGATTTTGTTTGGGTTGAGACATATATTAAATTTGTGAAGGATGGATCTTTTGTGGGTTTTAGGACTATTAACGGGCACCACATGGTTAGACAAAACTGTGCAGTCAGACAGCGTTGCAATGCTACAACATTTGGAATGGACAAAAGATAACATACGATTTGGGCAAGGATAGATGATGTGTGCATGTTATCCATGTGGTTTCTCAGTATTCAAATAAATGAAATAAAATAAAATAAAATGAGATAAAATTAAAATAAAACAAAGATGGTGTTCTAACTATAGTTATAATAATATTACTGTTGTGGATATTAATATTATTATTATTAAGATTGTTGTCATAATTATTATTATCATTATGATAAATATTATTATAATTTTTATTATTGAGTTTAGTGTAGTTTAGTTTAGTTTCCTTTTTATCTTTTATTATTTTTTCATTTTATTCTTTTTTCTTCTTCTTATTTTTACCGAAGTGGGTTTCTCATATTCTCCCTCAACACCAATATAAATCTCCTCCATTATTACTCTCCTTTCTCATGGGCCTCCCTCCCCTGTAACACAACTCGCATGACCTCCTCCCCTCTAGTGCTCCCCTCCGGTGGCCTTTCCTCCTCCCTCTAGTGTTCCTTCCTCACATGGCGCCCCATTCTCTGTTCATACGACCCCAACTAGCTGTACCACTCCCCTTCATCCAGTACATGACAACGTGCCTCATCAATAGAGTCGTAATCCCCCCTCTAATGATCTTATTCCACTGGTTTTATGTGGGTCCCCCCTATGGTGAGTATCCTCTGCCTTCTCTCTCTATTTAATGGTTCCTCTTGTGGGGTTTTCCCATTAGGAGGAACCCTAATTATTAGGTTTCCCTTTTGGGTTGTGTTTCATTATATTTTAGAGGGTTTGGTTGTTCAGTTATGCATTTATATTCCTCATGTTGAAGATTCAATTCTTTCTCATGTGTTCAAGGTATGAGTTTCCGTCTTTTTCATTTCTATTGAAAAACCATAATGTATGGATGTTTAAATTATTTTTGCAATATGTTATGCCCCATCATAAGTAATTTAATTAGATTTATATATTGTTTTTATGTCCTTATAAATTATTAACAATAGTCTTTGTAGTGATTCATTGATTATTTTTATGTGTATATTTTCTATAGGTGTCAGATAAAATGAAAATTGGATTTTGATAAACAAATTAGATGATTTGGATAATGTTTTTACTTGTAAACTTTTTAGTGAATTATTCGAATTGTGGATTTCGATTTGAGTGTGTGAATTGGTGACTCATTAAAGAATGATTCCCATTTATATATTAAATTTTTAGTTGGGAAATATGTAGTGTTTCGTTAAAAATTGATTATGGGATTTTCAAGGACATTTGTGGTGTCCCATTGAATGTGAGAACACCTATGTGTACTCGGGAAGAACACATGTGTAGGAATATAAATGAAAATGGTTTGGCCAAAATTTAAAAACTGGATTTCAAAATGTTCACCCCCTTTCTTTATCCCACTTTTAATCCCAAAAGTGACTATGTCCTAAATGGATCGATGTTCTTCTTTAAAATGTTTTGCATGAAATTATGGTCCATTTGGTATTTCTAAAAGATGTTTGTTTTTCAAATGATAAGGAAGATTATTTGGAATCATGGAATAACTTGTAAAATTATATCATGGTTTGGGGATTGGTTTTGAGGAACCAAGGGCTTATTTGGAAATATTTGGTGAAAGTTATATTTCACTATTTTTTTATAAATGGTTTTTGATTCATTTTTTAGAAAATGTATTTGAATGTGTGATAAAAAAGGAAAATTTTGAAATTTACATGATTTCAATGAAATGGATAAATGTTCACCTGATGTGATGGCCCAATTGGCACATTCATTGATGTGATACATAGGTATATGTAGTGGGAACCTCTATATGAAGGATTTCATTTTTATGGGTAATCAATATGGTGTCTATATTTGGGTTAGGTTAGTGAGGTTTCAGATGGTATGGTAAGTCACACGAGTGAGGGATACCTACTTAACCGGTTTATTTATATCTACCTTCAGATATTATAAATTCCTTCTAGGATTCAGGGATTATTGCTGATAATCCATGATTAGATAGGATGGTTCCTCATAGATTTCATGTTACTCAAGGTGGGATGTTCCACTAGTGAGGCTAGTTTAGAGTATCTGGTTGGTTATAGATATAGCAGTTTAACCATAATCCAGTAGGTGGTTCAGAATTAAGTACATCCCGGAGTCTTCTAGGGATGATTTGGAAATTCTGTGGTTACTATTTTTTCCACTTTCATTTGTCCTTATATATTTATATTATATAATATTCGTCAACTTTACTTTTTTGTATAACCTTTTACGTGTTGTTTTGGGTTTTAGTTTTAAAAAGGTGTCCTATATTTGATATGGAAAATGGTTGTGAAATGATTTGAAATGAAAGAAAAACGGTATTTATTTATGTAAAATGTAAAAACAATATTTTTAAAGAATTATTTTAAAAATACATTACTAGATTGTTTTGGAAGTGGAAGCTTATGAATTATATGTCATTTCCTATTTACTTTTCAAGATCACACCCTACTTTTACCACTGAGTATCAGTTTACCGATGTTTTTTGTAGGTTCTCCCTCTTTTATAGTTTTTTGGTCCATGAGATCCTTATGTAATGGTTTGGTTTGGTAGTTGGTGGTGACCTAGTGGTCACATGGAGATTGTGGTATCTGGGATTTAGCTTTCATTTTTTATTTAGTTCATTCATTTATATTTTCTGTAACTAAATCTATTTACATATATGGTTTGAGATTCAGTTTTTTGTTTTCTTTATATTCAGTTTTTATTATAAATCCTCTTAATTTGTGCTGAAATCATTCCACTTGTATTTTTCAAATGCTCGACAATAGTTCCAAGTCCTTGGGGATCATAAACACCCTTCAAGAGATGCTACAGATCGGGTCAGATGAAATCCTGGTTGGGATCAAGAAAAATAGGTATCATAGGAAGGTTCTTGTTATTTTGGGTTTCTGGTAGTTAGATATTATGCCTATTGGGACTTGATGGGGTATGTGTCGGAATATCTTCATGATCTCTTTCTCATTTTGACCCTCATGTTACCAGTGGTAGTAAGATATTTGATTTATTTGTATTTGTTTTGTACTGAGGATGACAATAAAAGTGATCTAGTGTCATGTTGTGATTTCACAAGGTTTAGTGACACATTTTATATCTATGTTCTTGGTTAAAATGTCAATTAGTGTTATTCTTTACATGGGGCATGTCCCACGACCAAGTTACCTAGTTAAGTATAAAAACTAGTGTCTCATTACAATGGTTCAGTACAGGTGGTGTATTTTCATGGTTTGATTGGTGTAAGATTGTTATTATAAATGAAAATGGTTTTTGAAAAGAATATTCTTCCTTTAAAATGGTTTAAAATTGGTGATGATGGTTTTAAAATTTATTTACATTTGGTGTTAAAATTGGTTCTTTTTTAGAATGGGTATAATAGTGGCTTGGTGTGACCCTTGGTACATTATAAAGAAGGTCACATGTTTGAAGAGTATTACAGAAGGTGCATGGAGGAACATGTTCAAGTATAGTGTAAGTTGAATTGGATTGACACACACATGAAGCTTCATTGGCTTCCATCGGTGATTTTTTTAAAAATAAAGGTTTTTGAAATTGGTTTTCGTTTAAGAAGTTGGTTTTAGTTTGTAGAAAGTTTTTAATTATTTTGAAAATAGTCTTGGAAGAAGCCATTTTGATTAAATTGGTATAGAAAATAGTGGTTTTTTATAGTGATATTATTAGTAGTGCTTGAGTTTTTTTAACTTCTGAGATGATTACTTTTGGATAGATGTGTTTTTTCAGTGTTTTGATGGATATTTGGTTGGTGTTTTCTGTGATTTCCACCCAGAAAGGTCACTAATGTTTCTTTTGAGTCATGACTAAGTTTTTATTTTTCTCGAATTTTATTTGTTTCTCATGGTGATTGACGTCTGTTAGATGCAGTTCAATGGCTAGAAGCGGTAGAGAGTGTCTTTGGGTTTTTGGGAACACATGAAGTTGTTAGAGTCTGAGTAGTCTTGGAGTTCTTTGAATGTCCATCATGGGGAGAAGGGAGTTTTTCACCCAACCATTATTGCAAGTTTGGATGATGTGGGAAATTTTTTAATTATGTATTTATCCAATTGTTCATACGAAATGTAGTGAAGATGATGGAAATGGAATGTGTCATGTGTGTTCAAGAAGAACAAAAATAGTGAAGGTCCACATTGTCCATTTCATAAAGATGGGTTTCTTTCCTTCAGATGTGGCATCGTATGGCATGATAAAGGAATCTATTTTAATTTTGGGGGTTCATTCTGAGATCAAGGAAATGTTCATCTCATCTAAGTACCGTCATTATGTGGATCTAGTGGAAGTAATGTTCAAAGCTAAATTGGTTTCTGGAAAATGAGGAAGTGGTTATCTAGGGCCTTTTGTTTCTCGTGAAGGTTCCCCATATAGCGAGGAGTACATGCCAAAAGAACCTATTTATAAGGATTCATTAACATTGGTATTATACTATTTTTTGGTTTTTCATTTCATTGTATTCCATCTATTTGACTGGTCTATGAATTCCAAGAAATTTTATCACATCCATCCAAAGACCTTCCACCATTGTTTTCATTTGGGTGATCTAGAAAATTTATATAGAAAGTGTTTCTCAAAGTAAATTTTTTGATCGAGGGGATGCTAATTACTGACTATGAGCTAGATGATGATTCAGCCATTAGAGCCCAAAGCATAGGTTTCAGGATTATTCCCGCACACAGTCAGTAATTCATAGGGGTTTATGAAACTGGGGCCTGGTTTTTATCTTTTGTTTTTTGTATGGGGACTTTAAAAGTTTCTTTGTCCCCATACTTCTTTTCATTGTGAGTTCTTCATTTACTATAATAGTGTTTTGGAATTGTTCTATTCTGATCTAAGTAGTATTACCTGTATGAATAGGTCTTCTATAATTTCTAATTTTCATAAGGTGTATTTAGTCTTTTTTTATTGGTTTTGGTTTTAGAGTTGCTCATTTTATAGTGAATGTGCTTCATTTTGTGAGAGTAGTGGTTGGTATATCTGGTTTTGGGATGAGTTCCCTTCATGGAATCCCCTAGTTTTGGGTGGCAGGGTAGGTTTATGGAATGTTCTTAACCCAATTAGTGTTGTTTTTCACCATTCTGTTGAGGAATGTTGGTTTTAATAGAATTTTTCCCCTTCCCAGCATCTCGGTATGTTGGGTTTCCTTCTAAGAAATTTCATATTTATGTCTGGGTGGTGTTGTTTAGGTTTTAATGTTATCATACTGGTGGAATCCTTATGGTGGGTATAACCTCCTCCTTTTCTCCCCATTTTTTGTGGTTTGATCTAGACTAGTCGAGTGTGACTTTTTCAATAAATAATCACCCTGTGGTTTCATGATTCTCTTGGTTATGATTGATCTTGGGATCAAAGATTGGTTATTCTTAGTCTTGGAGACTTTTTATGGAATGAATTTTCATGTGGTGGGGATACTGGTCAAACCCTAAACATAGATAATATTTTTTTTTATTATTTTCATAGTCTGAAACATTTTCTTTAGGTTCAGGTTGAGACCCGATTTAAACATCAATAGGTTGGATGTTTTTTGTGGGTTTTGGATAGTGTAGGAGCACCGCACGGTTAGCGGAAACCATGTGGTTTGCCCAAGTATTTGGGATGCCTCTTCTATAATGGACAGAAGTTACAATATGGTTTACGTGTGATTGCATGAGTTTTGTGGGGTAGTCATGAGGTTTCCCATTATTTATAAAAATAAAACATAATGAAGTAAAATGGGATAAAATTAAAATAAATAAAATTGGTTGAATTATCTATACTAACAATTGTTTTATTTTTTTGGATAATATTATTATTTTTATTATTATTAATATTATTATTATTATTATGACTATTATTATTATTATTATTATCATTAGGATATGTATAACCATTATTACTGTTATTATTAGGTATATTATGGTTTATTTTTGTTTATTTTGTTTATTTTGTTTATTTATCATTTTATTAATATTTTCTTCTTTCTTATTTTTTTCTTTTACCCTAAGTAGGTTTCTCCCCTTCTGCATCACCTCCCGCACATAACACCTCCATTCCCCCACTCCCTACTCATGAGACCCTTTCCCCTCTGGTTCACCCCTCGGGTAGCCACACCTCCTCCATTCCATAGATCTTCTCTTGCACGAAATCCCATTCCTTGCTTGTGGAACCCCCACCGATGAACCTCCCCCCTTTGGTCGGAACCCTACATCCCTCCTCCTCACTTTCAGTCCACTCCCTCCCTTCATTGATTATCTTCCACAGGTTTGATATGTAGTCCCCCTTTTACGAGTACCCCTCAAATCTCTCTTTTTTTTCTTTGTTTTCTCTTATGGAGTTTTCTCTTTTTCCCAAACCCAAATAATTTGGGTTTGATTCTATGGTGAATTTATTTGGATTTTACGGTGTGAAGTTAGTCTATGAGAGATTTTTATTTAACCCCCCAGCGAGTTTTCACATTCTCATGCCTTTTAAAAATGAATTTCTATCTCATTCCTTTTAGAAGAAAACCAATAATTCCTGGATGTTTAAATTAATTTTTGAATATATATACACATTCTTAATGCATATAGTTTTTTTGTTATAATGTTTTCATGTTACTATAATTTGTTAAAAATAGGTTTTGATTTGATTATTGGATAATTTTATCATGTATCTACGTTATATGGATTGCATAAAATAAAAATTACATATTGATAAACAAATTGGGTAATTTGGATAATTTTTTATCTCAAAAACGTTTTAGAAAATTGGCAGAATTTTGGATTTGGGTTTTTATGTGTTAATTGGCGTCTCCTTAAGGAATGAAGCCCATTTATGGATTATTATTTTATTTCAGAAGTATGAAGTGTTTCTTTAAAAAAATATTTGTAATATTCATGGATATTTTTGGTGTGTCATTGGATGTCAGCACACCCATGTGTTCTTGGGAAGCTTGCATGGGGGTCAAAAAAATTAAAATAGTTTGGCCTAGCTTTAAAACCTGGATGTCATAATCTTTAATACCCATATATTTCTCCTTTATTTAAACCCAAAAGTAGCTATGTATTAAAAGGATATATTTTGTTTTGTAAAATTCTATGATTGAAATTATGGTGTGTTGGTTATTTTGTTAAATATTCATAGCATTCGAATGAAAGGGAAGCCTGTTTGGAATCTTTCACTAAATTGTGAATTTCTCTCTTGGTATTGGAATCGGTTTTGAGGATGCAAGGGCTCATTTGGAAAATGTTTAGTGAATTTGGGATTTCATATTATTTGGAATAGGATTTAGAAACCTTTTTGGAAAAGTTCATTTCAACGTGGTAAAACAATTGCTTGTTTGGAAATTTTTCTATCTTCAATGTAATTGTTGAATTATTATATGTTGTGACATCTACGTATGCACTTTTGTTGATGTTATACCTATTTCTATATATTGGTAACCTATATAAAAGGTATTTAATTTTTATGGGTTATCCTATTTGGTGACTATGTTTGGTGTATTAATGTGTTATGATGAAAAGTAAGGTGAGTCACCAAAGCGAGGGCCTCCTACATATATATATTATTTGTATTTACCATGGGTTCCTCTAAGTCTTTATGTTATTGAGTAATAGTTTCTGGTAAAACCATATTAGAAGGTTTTTTAACCCTAATATTTTTTTAGGATAGGTGGGTTATTAAATTGGTGAGGATAGATTAGGGCTTCCTATTTTTTATAGATTTTGGGTCTTCACATTACGTTGAAAAATGGTTCCAAAATGAGTACATCCAGGAGTCTTATATGGATGTTTTGGATCTCCTATGGTAACTATTTAAATATTTTTTCTTGTTTAATTATATGTTTATATTATTTCTTACTCACCTTTTTTATTTTTCTACATAACCATGTATTGGTTATTTTGGGTTTTAGATTTAAAACGGTATCTTATTTTTTGAAATGGAAACTGGGTGTACAATGTTTTAAAAAGAAAGCAAAAAATTATTTTTTTACCTGAAATGTTAATGTTTTATTTTTATTACATTATCTCGAAACTAAAATTAATGTATTTTATGGGAATTGTGCCATATAGATTCTCATGTATTCTCCCACTGAGATTTCTAGATCACTCTATATGTGTACCTTTCCGTGTTGGTAGACCCGAGTTGTTTTGTAAGTTCTCCCAGTTTTCTAAGATTTCTATACATGAGATCATTATGAATGAGTTTCATTGTGGTTGGTGGAGACTTAGAGGTAACATGGAGAACGTAGTAGCTTAGTTTCGGCTTTCAATTTTTTATTTAGTTTTTACATTTCTCTTCTATTGAAGCTAAATCTATTTTTATCTATGGTTTAATATTTCATTGTTTATTGATGGTTTATTTAGATTATTTTGTTGAACCGAGTATTCCGAGCATATATAATACCTTAATTTAATTTTTTTATTCCCCAAACAAGTTTTTAGTCCCTGAGGATCAGGAATTTCCTTTAGGTCATGCCACATTTCGGGTCGGGTGTCTGTTTGGATCATATCCCTGCCTAGTTCATGTAAAAGAAAAATCCACTTGGATTAGATAATTCAAATTGAAACTTAAAATATCAAGATGCATGAATGAATAAGGATATTATGTTTCAATAGGATAGTATTTACACATCATAATAGTAAATTTTTTAACATTTACAAATTCGACTCAGTGGAATGTAAATTGATATTAAATCCCTTATTACACTCTTCCTTCTAATTGAACATTATTTAAAATAATTTATCTCAGTTTTAAACCAATTATTAACTTATTATATTAAAATATTAATATTTATAAAATCATATATGATCCTTATATAACATATTATAACTCATTCGTTAATAATCATTCTCTAGTTATCTTATTTTGGGTGTTAATTTCATAGTTTTCTCCTAGTTTATTTATCATGAATGTTGATGTTTTAATGGATATTTTATAGATTAATAACCACCATAATAACAATAATAAAATAATTTTCATATTTATACCTCAATTATATTTTTTTGATATTTCATGAATGTTTATTTTTAGAAATTAAGTACGTTATGATTTTGGAGAAGTTCGATCATGCATACGAATGAGTAATGATTCTATTTTAAAATGATCATTATAGAAGGAAGGAATGTAATTTTTAACAGTTTATAAATTATTATAATATCATGTTATTTAATGAAATATACTTATAAAAATAAAACATTGGTTTTTATGATGAATAGAGTGTCATGTCGCATCATGAAGTCGGTAGTCCACATATACACAAACGATGTTATCATCTCTCAACGTACGAAAAGATAAAAAATAAGATTATGTATTATATTTTAATAATTATAATTTTTAAATTAATATTTTAATTTTTTCATTCATATCACATATAATAACTATCATTACCCTTTCCACCTTATTTTAAAAGCATTAGTGAAACACGAATTGCATCACCTGACAAGGTAGTAGACTATTGTAAACATGAGCATTACTATTGTATATCATACCGAATTGAAAGTAAAAATGATATAAATTATATAATAAATAATGAAGTATTCTTTTGTTTTTAATTTTATATAAATATAATTCATATCCTTGTTCATACCCAACCATGAGTGGTTGTAGTAGAAAAAACATTACATCGGTATATGAGGCAGCAGTCTTCCATATGCATGAATTATGGTTTCGAAACTCATTTGATGGAAATGTATGTTATTATTAGTCACTATATTAACATAAAAACCTTTATTTATATTTAATATATTATTTTTATTATATCATAATTTTTTATTACGAATTTGATTATGTGGGAAAAAATAAAAAAAATCTCTTTGGGGAACATTTTGTATCATTTGGGTGTCCTCCTTAAGTGATAATTTAATCCTTCATAGGTTAGGTTTTTATCTTTCAATAAGGCCTATAGTATGATATTAGTTGATTTTAAATATTATTCAGGTAGGTATTTTTCAAACAAAATAGTTTTTAAGGTGTGGAGAATGGGAGGATAGTTGATGTACATTATAAGTGAGGTGACTAGGACACATGTATTGTTTTGAAAATTATCAATCATAACAATGTTTGTATCCTGAAAAATTCCTCTATAATGTTTCATTTCCGAACCTATAAGATATTATGTCAAACTAAGTCCACTAATATTACACCCCAAACATTGTATGGTATGTTTCTATTAAATACATTCAATTCATAGCCTATATTTCATGATGCACTAAGTCTCTGTGAAACAAAAATTGTTCATCTAGAGTATATACTCATAACCTAGGAATTAAATACAATTTTCCTACATACGTGCATCGAATTTCAAAAAATGGACATTCACGTTTGCGATCAGGGTGATATTTGGAGTATGATAGAATCAACATAATTTATAGTAAACAGTAACTTACCCTAATGAATAGTAAATTACCATTATGAATAGTAACATACCCTTATGAATAGTAATATGACTCTTAAGAACGGTAACAATATCCATGGAAGTGAAAATAATATTTAGGCACCTTATAAATGATGAAAATTTTTTTAAGTGTTTGTATTATTGGATTAATTCATGTTTTCTATTAAAAACAAATTTATTATATTTATAAAATTATTTCAAAAAAATAGATCTCATTTTTTGATTCTAAAAATCAAGAAATGGTTCAGGTGAATTTTTTGGATTTCACAAAAAAATACATGATTATTTAGAGAATACTAAAATAAATTAATTTACCTTATAAATAAATTAAATTTATATTAACAATTCCTTGCATCATAAGCGATTTAGGCACCCAAATCTTGACTTCATGTACACTTATTACTATTCTAGGTCATCTAATACTCACTATTTCATTTCTTGTGAAGAAATAATAAATTAATAATTACAATATTAATAAAATTCTCCTCCCCTCCACTATCAGAACCACCCCTCACCCCAACTCCCTCCCACACCAATCATGTTTTGATCCTTTCCTAATCTCAGAAAATACACATTCATATCCCTCCCACCACGTCCAAGACCTGCTGGTCTCTACAAATGGCCAAAAACAAAGGCCTTAAGGTTATTCTCGAGGATGAGTACTCAAGAGGTGAACCTCTCTTAATTTTCCTTTCAACTACTTTGACAAGTTCCATTATTTTGTTTATCTCTCATCACCTCTCCACGTCCAAATTTATTTATAATTATAGTACCAAAAATGTTCGATATTTATATTATTATAATGTAATAATTCATCATCATCTCTATTTGCGCACTCCTCTTCCATAAAAAATTAAAATACCATTCAAGATGTGTTCATTTATCACATTCAAGGGAAACCAGTTATAAATTTCTATTACTATCTTCAAAAATGGTCACGAAATAATTTTAATGGTTGAACCAGTTCATAATAAATTTATTTTACCTTATTCAATGTTCTGGAATCCCTACATACTCATAATAAAAATTAATAATACAAAAAAAGTTCATTATGCACTACACGACCATGTTAATCTGATTGTATATCATTAACTTTTAAATAATGATTCATCCTAATTATTTATAACCCAAATTTGTTATAAGATCATTTATATCTCTGAAATTTCGTTGATAATATATATTTACAATTTTGGATGTTTAACTAAATTTCATACAAT
Source organism: Viscum album (assembly GCA_963277665.1). Lineage (NCBI taxonomy): Eukaryota > Viridiplantae > Streptophyta > Magnoliopsida > Santalales > Viscaceae > Viscum > Viscum album. Next base: position 1,384,642,279 of record OY728126.1, on the reverse strand, counting down.
CTTCCATTCATATATACACATAATCCAATCATCAAAAACACGTAAGAAAATGCTACCTAAACAATAAAATTAAACCCCTTAAACCTTTCAAAAAAAATTAATGAACATAATTGGGTTATAATAAATCAAATTACATGTTTTGTAGGTTTTGGAATAATTAATTAAGGATGATAAATTTTATTATTCGGGACATTAAGATCAAATGATGAATACATATGAGCATTAGGTAATTGATCCTCTCTCTTAATTTTATTCAAGAATCCCCCCTATGTTGTGTCATTTTATTTTTAATTACTAATTATGGGGTAGGTTTTCAAACATCCCTCATATTTACCTTATGATATATTTTTTATGTGTTACACATTTACATCTCATTAATCCCTAACAATAACACTAGTTACCATGAAAAATAGTTTGTAAGGGATTCTATAACTTTTTTTTGATTATGGGATTCGTTAACTCCATTTTCATTCATTGACATGAACAATTATTTCATGGTTTTTTTGAAATAATATATGTGAATGACATGAAATTGTTTTCTATTGTATATACACAAATAATGTGTTGTTTTTCATTTTTAAAACATATATATGTCATTGATTTATCCTCACACTAATGATATAATCATTGTTTTTGGTTTATTTTCTCACATTTATTTTAATATGATTTCTATTTTTCTCTACATATTTCATATATTTGGTGTATGTTTAATTCCATTTGATATATAATATCAGGATTCTATTTATATTCATGGTATTCAATGATTCAGATGATGAATACTAACTCGATTCATTACAATGTCATATGAGACTTTGTTCCAATTTTCATTTCATTGTGATTTACTTGGTATTGTGCACCTAATCATTCTTATGTGGTGTACCTACTTCCCCATTGTGATAATTTTTCATTTGAAATAGTAAATATATTATATAACCATATTCTGTATTCATCGATATTATTATTAACTGAATTTGTATACCCTTTTACATATGATGTTTATTTGAAATATTGTTTTATCTAGGGAAATATTGGCAAATCTGTATCCTCTACTCGATACGAATACTGAGAAATAATATTGTACTTATATTAAATGTATGTATAATGAATTATTTGGGCTTCGAATGATGGGAAGTATCTGCAATATCCCCTCGATGCATCGATGGGTCTCATGAGACAAATTAGTTGGAGACAAACCCTTCGAGTTTGTTTCAAAAAATAAGAAGGGTTTCTACACCCATAATTATACCATTTAGATGAAATAGTTGTATCATGTTCTAGATAAATTATGTCCAATTAATAATCATATATTTTTATTCATTTTCAGTTGTTACTATCAATGAGGATTTCACTATGAAAAAATCTATAGATGCAGTTTCATTCTCGGTTTATTAATGGAATCTGTTTTTCATTTATTCACCATTCAATATTGACTATGCCCAAAAATTTATGGTTATATTATTTTCAATTCATTATTCTTCTATTTTTAATCGTTATGGACAATTTTTTCTCACCCCTTTCATTTTTTTACCTTTAAATTGTTAGGAGGAGGATACCATTAATTGAGATCTCATGGATGTAATTTATTATGTATTGTATTTTAATACCTTTCCCATTGTTATATGAGATACAAAAATGTTCCTAGTTTCTTCAAGAAAACTACCCTGATCATTACATAGGGATTTCATTACTTGTAATCATTCTAATTTAATAATGTAATGCACTGGCTCTAGGTTTCTGGGGTAGGGGTGTTACTGTTGGTATCATAGGAAGTATAGTAGAAACATTGAGAACTAGATTTAGAAAACATAGTTTAGTGAACATAACCCTAATATAGACATTGAGGAAAATAATAGTATAACCACTCACATATTTTTTAAGGTCATTATAAATGAAAAAATTCATGGGTAAAATTTCAATGTTGAGAATAATATAACACTCCTAGCATTTTATGGTATATTTCTCTTAAATACATTCAATTCATAGCCTATATAGCATGAATCATTTAGTAAATATGAAACAGAAATCTGTTATTTATATGATATAGTCATAACCTAGCCATTAAACATTAATATTCCACTTTAGTGTTTTGAATTTTTTAAAACAGACATATACGGTAGCGATGAGGGAGATATTTGTAGTCTGATAGAATCAACTTATTTTTTTGTGAATATTAACCAACCATTATAAATAGTAACATAACCTTATGAATAGAATAATACACTTATGAATATTAATATGGCTCTTATAAATAGTATATATACCCATTAAAGTGTAAATAAAAATTAGGCACATTAAAAATGAATAAGAATATTTAATGTATTTTGTCTTTTTTTGATTAAATAATGATTTATATTAAATTTTAAATTTTTTAAATTTAGAAAATTAATTTGGAATAATGGAGTTTATTTTTTTATTCTAAACCTCATTAAATAGTATGGTTAATTTTTTATATTTTCCAAAATTACTTGAATTTTTTGTAAATTGTGAAATACATTAATTACCCATATGAATACATTATAATTTAAACTAACTATTCCAAGCATCATGACTGATGTAAGAACCCAAATAATTAACTCACATGAACTTATTACTACTCTATGTCATTGAATAATCATTATTTATTTCCTTGTGAAGAAATAATAAATTAATGATTATAATATAAAGAAAACGCTCCTCCCCTCCCCTATATGAACCACCTCTCACCCCCTCTTCCATCCACACCACTGAATCTTTTATCCTTGCCTAATATCTTCTATATAAATGTCCCAATCCCTCCCCTACTTCCATGAAAATCTTGTCTCACCAAAAGGACAAAAACAAATTCCTTATAGATATTCTCAAGGAGAAGTACACAGGATGAGAAATTATCATCCTTTTTCATTCAACTTTTTTATATTTTTCCATTATTTTGTTTCACTCTCATTATCTCTTCACATAAAAATTCTATAAAAATTCCTTTACCTTAAATGGACTATAATTTTATTACGGTATTGTAATATTTTATGATCACCTCTCTTTTACCATCCTCTTATAATAAAAATGAAAATATTGTTCAGGATGTGTTAATTTGTCACATTCAAGGACGAAGGGTTTTCATTTTATATTAATATCTTCTTGACAGGTCATTAACCTTTTTCATGTTTTAAAAAGATCATAATATATTTATTTTACCTTATTAAATGTTCTAAAATCCGTACTCACTCATAATATAAAATTATAATAGTAAACAAGTTCATTATGCATAAAAAATCCATGTTAATCCCAGCATGTATCATTAACATTTAACTAATGAATCATCCTCATGGTATATAATCCAAAAAAATTATAAGATGATTTCTATCTATGTAGTTTCACTAATAATATATATGAAAAATTCGTTATGTTTGACAACATTTCAATCAAACTTCCATTCATAAATACAAGTTAGTTGATCATGAAAAACAAGGATGAAAATGCTTCCCTAACAATAAAATTAAACCCCTAAATCCCTTAAAATTAAATCAATGTACCTAATAAGGTTTTAATAAAGAAATAAAATTTTTATTGGGTTATGAATTATTTATTAATGAAGCTAAATTTTATTATTCGGTCATTAAGATCAAATGAAGAACAAATTCAGGCATAAGGTAAGGGATCCTCTCTCTCACTTTTATTCAAGAATCCCTCTTATGTTGTGTCCTTTTATTTTTAATTGTTAATGATGCGGTATGTTTTCTCAACTCCAATATACTTACCTTATGATATATATAATATGGGATACCCCTTTACCTATCATTAATCCCCCATAGGAACACATATTACGATGCCAAAATGTTTGTATGAGATTCCTTAACTCAATTTTCATTCTTTGAGTTAACATCTATTCCATTTGTTATGTTTCTAAAATAATGTGTATGAATGACCTATGATTTTTTTATAATGTATATACACTTAGATATTTTGTATTTTTAATTTTTAGGAAAAAAAATATCATTGATTTATCCTCACTCTAATGATACAATCTTTGTAAGGGGTTTCTCATCTCACTTTTATTTCCATGATATTTCCATTATTTTCTATTTATTTATTATATGTGGGGTATTTTTACTGCCATTTGATATATAATCTCATTATTCTATTTATATTCATGGTATTCAGTTATTTACTTGATGATTGTTTACTTGATTGATTACAATGTTGTAAGAGACTTTGTTTCAGATTCCATTCCATTGTAATTTACTTGGTATTGTGCACCTAATCATTCTTATGTGTTGTACCTAGTGCCCCATTGAGATCATTTTCATTTGAAATTGTAAATATGTTATATGTCCTTCTTCAGGATTTAGGGATATGATTATTGTCTTAAGCTGTTTACCATTTTCCAGGCGGTGCTTATATAGAATGTTGTTTTAACAATGGATGTATTGATTGTTCTATATCCTATAAACTATATGAATACTGAGAAGGAATATTGTACTTGTATTAAATATATGTTTAAATAATGATTTGGACTTTTAGTGATAGTTGGGGCCTGCTATAGCTCCTCGATACATCGACATGTCTTATGAGACAAATATGTGGGTGACCAACCCTTCAAGTTTGTTTCCAAAAATCAGACGGCTTTCTACATGAATACTTAAATTGTTTCGACTTTATAGTGTTATCATGTTATATATACATGAATTACAGTTAATAATCATATATATTTATTCATTTTCATTTATTACAATCCTAGAGGTTTTCACTAAGATAAAATCTATGGATTCAATTTCATTCTCAGTTTATAAATGGATTGTTTTTTTCATTTATTGACAATTCCATATAGAATATGCCAATATTTTCATGATTCAGTTATTACTAATTCATACATCCAATATATGAAACCCTTTCTGATCATTTGATATCACCCCTTTAAACTCAATACCATGAACATGTTTTAAGGAGGATATCGTTTATTGAGATCTCGTTGAAGTGGTTTTTTTAATGAATTTTATTTTGTTACCTTTCCCAATGTATTATGAGTTACAACTATGGGTCTATTTTCTTCAAGACTACTAAACTGATCGTTCATTCTTGATTTCATTCATAGTAATCATTCCAATGTAATAAAGTAATGCACCAGCTCTGGGTTTTTGAGGTCAGGGCATTAATGTTGGTATCATATAATGTTTAGTAGAAACCTTAGGAACTAAATTTAGAAAATGTTTTTTAGTGAACATAACCCTAGGAAAGATATTGAGGACAATAATTTAAGAACCACATACATATTTTTCAAGGTATTTATACATGAAAAATTTCTAGGAGGAAATTACCAAAGGAGGGAATAATATAACTGGACAAACATTTTAAGGTATGTTTTTCTTAAAATTCATCAATTCATAGCCTATATTATATAAATAACTGAGTCTATGTGAAACTAAAATTGGTTATTTAAAGGATATTGTTGTAACCTAGCCATTAAACATATATTTTTCACTTATGTGTTTCGAATATTGAAAACAGACTTATACATGTTCTGTTGTTTTGTTGATCTATCCTCACCTACTAAAATCCATATTATATAAAAATTCTAAAACCCTAAATGGACTGAAATTTTATTATACTAATGGAATATTTCTTCAAAATATCTCTGTCCACCCTCCTCTTACACTAAAAATTAAAATACCATTTGATATGTATTAATTTATCAAATTCAAGGTTGACGGGTTTCCAATTTCTATTGATATATTCAAGACTCATCATAAAACACTTTTAATGGTTGAACCAGATATCAATATATTTATTTTACCTTATTCAATTTTATTTAATCCTTACACACATAGAATAAAAATAATAATAATAAACAATTTTATGTTGCACAAAACCGCCACGTTAGTCCAAGTGTGTATCATTAACTTTTTACTAATTAGTCACAGTCATAGTATATAAACCTAAATCCTTATAAGATTTCATATATCTATGTAATTTAAATAATAAATTATATTAAAAATTATTGATGATTAATCACATTTCAAACGAACTTCCATTAATAAATACAAGTAAACTGATCGTGACATCCAAGAAATAAAATTGTTCAAAAACAAAAAAAAATTAAACCCCTTAAACATATCAAAAATAAATAGAATGTACTTAATAAGGTTATAATAAATAATTTACATGTAGATGAGGTTTTGTAACTATTATTTAATCAAGATAAATTAGATTATTCATTTCATTAATATAAAATGAAGAACACATTCGAGCATAAGGTAAGGTATCCTCTCTCTCACTTTCATTCAAGAATCCTACCATATGTTGTGTCCTTTTATATATGATTCCTTATTATGGGGTATGTTTTATCCCCTCCCACATACATCCCTTATGATATATAGATTATGGGATACCCCTTTACCTCTCATAAATCCCTCACAAGAACACTACTTACAATGCCTACATGTTTGTAAGGGATTTCTTAACTCAACTTTCATTTTATTAGTTAAAATCATATTTATTTAGTTACAATTTTGAAAGAATATCTGTGAATGACAACTTATTTATTTATACTGTATATACACTAGAATCATGTTTATTTTAATTTCTCACATATAAATGTTTCATTGATTTTCCTCACTCTAATGATACAAACTTTGTGAAGGGTTTCTCATCTAAAATTTATTTCTGTGGGATTTCTGTTGTTAGCAAATTATTTCATATATAGGGTGTATTTTTATTCAAATATGATAAAAAATATCATGATTATATTTATATTAATGTTATTATGTTATTCATTTTATGATTATTAACTCTATCGATAACAATGTTGCAAGGGACTTTGTTTCGGTTTAAATATCATTATTATTTACATGGTATTGTGAACCTAATAATTTTTATGTTGTGTACATTATACCCCTCTAAGATCATTTTTCATTTGAAAATTTAAATATATTATATATCTGTATTATAATTTCATAGATATGATTATTGTCTTATTTTGTAATCACATTTACATATAGTGTTTATTTGGAATGTTGTTTTTACTATAGGAAATTTGATGAATATGTATCCTCAACTATATAAGGATACTCAAAAGGTATATTTTTCTTGTATTAAATCTATGTATAAAAAATTATTTGGAATTTTGTGATAGGTGGGGAACAATATATCCCCTCGATGCATCGACAGGTCTCATGAGGCCAATTAGTTGGCGAAAAACCCTAAGACATTGGTCCCAAATATCAAATGGGTTTCTACCCCCAGACTTATGTTGTTTCGATGGTATAGTTGTATCATGTTCAAGATACATGATGTCTAATTAAAAATATTACGTCTTTATTCATTTTTAGTTATTATTATACCTGAGGTTTTCACTATGAAAAAATCTATGGATTAAATTTCATTCTCAATTTATTAATAGAATTTGTTTTTCATTTATTCACCCTGACATATTGACAATGCAGAGTTGTTTATGATTCAGTTATTTTGGATTCCTGCTTCCACTATTTGAAACTCTTTCTGAAAATTTGTTCTCACCACTTTCCTTTACATTACCTTCAACAAGTTATTAGGAGGAGACCATTTTTTGTGTTATCATTGATACAGTTATATTGTGTATTGTATTTTTCTACCTTTTTCAATGTAATATGAGTTATAAAGTGTGTTTAGTTCTTTAAAGACTATAATACTGATCATTCCTTCAAGATTTATTTCCTTTTAATCATTCCAATGTAATAATGTATTGAACCATCTATGTGTTTATGGGGTTCAGGCTTTACAACATATATCATCTGTGTCAAACCGTATGGTTAGTCGGTTTTTACCTAAACTGGGGAAATTAATTTTCACTATTTTCATTATTCATTCTTGTAAGAAAATAATTTATCCTTATACAAAAATATAAATTATCCTAATTCCAAATATTGTATCTATTTATGAAAAAATAATAATCATATAATTTTCAAACTTTAATTTAAAATTAATCCTCTCGAAGCGATAAGAAATCACATTTTTAAAGAGAAAATGTTTAAATTATTATAATATTTTTATAGAAAATTAGAAAATGAAAATGATTAAACTAATTTAATAAAAATTAATTGATATATTATTTAATTAATTTTACTATAAATCCTATTAAAAATATAATTCACTGTCATAAATAATTTAAATGAATATGCGATTTTGAATTTAAATTTTCTATTTTTAAAATTCATCAAAAAATTAAATGTTCCCGAAAAAAGAAAATATGTCACCCTTAGAGATATTTAAAATGGTTATTTAAAATTAAATTTAATTTAGTTCAATAAATTTTATAAAATTGTAAAAAAAAAATTAAATTTTTCGTACAATGCATAACTGAACCATCCTTTAGAAAAAATAAATCTCTTCATAAAAAATTCACTGTTCTTTAAAAGTAATGTCAGTTTATTTCTAATAAATAGGTAAAAATATTTTTTATACATTAAATAGTACTATTAATACCCTCCAATTCAAACATTGGGTTATAATTATCTTATTAACTATTAAAATTTCAAAAACTTGTCGCCTCTCATTTCAACTCGGTATTTTGTGTAATGTAATATAAACTTAGGGTTATGTGTAATCCTAGATAAACTTAGTATTGTGTTTCAAAAAGGATAAAAAAGTTTTGGTGTATAATGAATGATAAAATTAGTGTTTCATAAATGAAATATTCTTATGATTATTAATTTAATTAACATTAAATAAATATATTGTAAATTATTGAGATGTTCAATTTTTTATAAGATGGGTGACATGGGTCATACACACATTCGAAAATGATGTTCATATTTTAAATTGATATGGTGTCTACATCTCCCCACCATAAATAAATTGTTTCATCGCAATTTTAACTTGAACTCAGAAATCAAGGGTTTTCTTTTTTAAAAATATCACTGTTCAAAACGCACATCCTAAAAGGTTTAATAAAACATCCACTTAAAAAGAGATAAATAGAAGAAAAAATGACACATTGAATAATCACATAACTATGATTCCATGTAAGAAAACATTGTTTGGAAATGAAATCATAAAATTGAAAGATACTACTAATTCCCATGGAAAATGGGAATATGATTCGTTTCATTGATCACATTAAAGTGGTTGATCCAGAAAAGGTCAATAATTATAAATCCATAAACAAGAGGTGTGAAAAAGGATATTGATATCATCAAGAAATTTAATAATATGAAAATATTTTTTAAAAGTTAATTTTATGAATGTTGATTATTCATTCCTCTCTTTAAAAATATATGTAAATATCATTAAAGGATATTTTTAATTTAATAGGGACAATTTAATCCTTAGGTGGTGCTTCAATCAATTTAAACTTCATATTTTAATCCAAAAAATAAATATCCAATAAAGAAGTTTTTTAGTTTTGGAAAAATAAAATAAAATTTTAACAGATCGTATGTTTTGTAATATAATGATAACACAATCCTTTGATAAAATGATATTTCATAAAAATGGTTTTTACAGGTCATCCAATATGGGTAAATCATGAAATGTTGATGTAAAATATTAATCCTTAAAACCTCATCAAAAGATTATCATAAATAATTTCACAAATGGTTATTATTATAACCCTTCCAAGATATTAAGATCTAAATCTTTAGAAATAACTTCTCAAATTTTTAAAAATGACGTAATCATTAATCCCCTACTAAATATGATGTATATCTTAGTCATCACATACACAACATGTGAATACTTTTATAATGTGATCTCTTACAACGTGGTAATAACCTATATTACCATAATCATTATTTAAAAAATACTTGGTTTCTTATTCCATAAATATACCATTGATTATTTGATTAATTCCATAAATCTAAAATTCTATTAGAATCATCAATAATAGCAGAAACCACTTTTTCAGAAGAAAAAAAATCCTTACTATGTTTCAAGCTTGTTAGCCCTCTCACATTTATGGTATCCATATCAATCATATATTGTTCCCAATATCATTATCATAACATCAGAACATATTATGTATTATTATTCCCTAAATCATTTTTTTCCAGTGAAGTTTAACTTCTCACTAATTCACATTTCATGTTACCATTAAACACATGATTTAAAGTTCATTAATAAAATATAATGTAGTATGGTCCTTATAAATTTCATGACTTTTATAAAAATAATATCATCAATAAAATACATTTAAAAAATATATTATATATCCAAATACTCAATGACACTCAATATTCCATTTTAGTTATATAAATGGCTTAAGAATTACATTTATCACTATGCTTCTTCTGAGGTATATTCCCTTGTAACTGTAGAGATTCATTTGTGTAATGCCCCTTCTTCATATTGTTCAATAATTTAACGTTTAATAGATATTTCATTCCCTTATAATCATGATCATGGTGTCCAATCTATCCAAATTTATAACCAAATATTGTTTCCCTTCAGTCAAGTACTTGGGTGGTTCTTTACATATTTATAACATCTATAAAATCATTAATACTCTTATTACCTTTATCCATTGTTCGAAAATAGTTTCATTTGTAGTAACACCAAATGATGTTGGGTTATATCATTTAATGTAATCCAACATATGAAAATCTTAATGTGGAATAGTTTTCTCCAGGAGGGAAGGATTATTTTTCATAAATTGGTAAATCTTCCATGATATAGCCATACTATCTTCATTTACAATACCATCTATATTGGATTCCTAAAAATGAATATTACAAAATTTTCTGTCAACATTGACACCCATCATCCTTTAAGGTTCAATTTCTATATAATGGAACATACAGGATTAGATCATACAATTATGAATTTTAAATCACAATGTATAATTTCAGATAAGGTATATGTCACAACCCACCCCCCGGGGCCCGTGATGTGACTACCCCAAGCCCACCATCCATAGGCCAGTGGCCGACGACTAGAACCAAAGGCATATTCACTAAAATTGGTAAGTAATTTCCTTTATAACCTATGACACACACAACCATGCACACAATAAGATATGAACTCAAGTAAAACTAAATAGTTAACAGAGTGAGTACAGTAAGTAAAAGGGGACAGAATACAAGCCCAACTAGAAAGTATAAGAAAATAAAAGTACAAGTAAACTGGAATAGCTCCTGTGATCACCCGCCATTGATCCTACATGATGGGTAGGTACATCTCTCAAACAGTTGACTCCACGGTATGCCTCGTCTATGGTCCACCATCGAGCTACCTCCAGTACTGGTACTCTCATTCTCTACCATCATTGTCTGTAATCTGCACCAAACACATCGATGTGTGGGCATAGCCTATGCAGGGCTGAGTATGATGATATTTAATAGGGATCTCGAGACCCTCAAGGTCTCACAAAATCCACCAAGGATAAACCACACACCCTGAAATCAACATACATCCCTACATAGGTATATGCCCATACACATACCTAAGTTATCATGTAAACCCATCTCAATCAGGAGGGAAAATAAAGTCCAACTCAAAATCCCAATGTTCAAATATTCCACAAAGGAAGAAATACCATAAAGGCAAGAACCACCCAAGTATGCCACATATAAAAATTCCACCATGGTATTACCATGAAGGAAAGTACCAAAGAGGTACAAACTCATCTCACAACTGGTATAACTTAGGTATAGTAGTAGGGATGATTAGATGTAACTATGGCATAATCTCACTCTATTAAGAGGCAGAGACATGAAGGATCTCTAATCATCATCATACCCACATAGGATCTCTAGGTGCTGAACCACACATGATCGCTAGGTACTGACCCAAACAATATTGCTCAGTGCTGACACACACAGGATCGCTTGGTGATGACCCACATAGAATGGCTAGGTTCTAACCCACACAAGATCTATAGGTGTTAAACCGCAAAGGATCGGTACGTGCTAACCCACACAGGATCACTCGGGTAGTACCTTAAGGAATCCTAGAGCGGTTCCATGTGAGACCCTCAGTCTCAGACCGAAGGAGGATCTCTTCAGTAAGTCATAACCATCTATTGGGTTCTTGCGCTAAGCTAGCTCATCTCTAGGAGGGTATTCTCCACAATCCATTGGTCTATAATTCAACTTCCATGATGTCTCACGAAGAAGTATCCCAAAGGATTGTCATGTCATAGGGGTCTCAATGCAATAGACGGTGCATTAAAAGGATGCCAGGTCTGAGAGTTATTATCCTTTTAGTCCAAAGGGCCCGGTTTGATTTGTTCTCGATCCAACCCGACAATTCTCCAACATTATCCAAAACTCCAATGTGGCATACCAAAGAGGCCACCTCACACTAAGGTTTCCAGTGCCACTAACGGTTCATCAAAGAAACGTCTGGTGCCAATGTTATGGCCAAAAGTGTGTATTGGTTCGAGGTGGGTTCAGGTCTGGTCCGACCCGGTCGGAAAGACCTGGCATGGGCCGATGCGGTATGGGTCAACCGGGCCCGACCCATAGGGTCCCGCCCAGCCAGTGCTAGGTGGCCTAACCCGCACTGGGTGGCCTGGCCTAGCAGCCCGGCTTGGGCAGCACGGGGGCCACGGGGCTGTGAGGGTTGCACGGCGGGGCCGTAAACGGTGGAGACACGAGGCAGTGTGGAGGGGCCACAAATAGAAGATTTGTGGGACAGCATGGCGGGGCTGCAGAAGGAGACTCCACGGGGCGGAGTGGGGCACTGGAGGCGGAGCGGCGGGCCCACGGGGTGGTGATGCCACGGGGCGGCGGAGCCACGTGGGGGTGTGGTGGGGTCGTGGGGCGATGCAATGGTGAAGTGGATCCATGGGGCCACGGGGCGGAGCCCTTCTTCTCCGCGGCCAGTGGGGGTGTCGGTCGCCGTTCTCGTGTTCCACTGGTGCCAAATGTTGGCACCAGTTGAGGTCAACATCATGAAGATCTTGCAAAAGAAGAACAACTGAGGGGTCAGGCCATGTTTGTTTTTCCACCACCCTCTGCATTAGAGTATTAGCAAGTGGTTCAAAAATTTGAATCAATAACATGAATGGAAGATGTTTAAAAACATCAATCCACACTACCTTCATCAGTCACTATTCCCAATCCTGTGAAATAAAACATCTATGGATCAACTAGTTTATGAGAGTTGATCTGCATTCTATGATAAGAAGGGAAGAACATGGGAAGTGATAATCACTCATAAATAAGCCCCTACCACGAAGGATCGTTGACAGAGGATCTGAGGAACGAGAGGACGTCGTTGGGGATAGACATATGTTGCTGACTTCAGTGTTTCCTTTATCATCGGTTTGTTCGTCATAGGAGATTTTCCTCGGTTGCGTTCATCATTGGAGAGCTTTCTCCCAATAGTTCCTATATCCCCCAATACCACCAAAATGAAAGGTATCCCACATAATAGAACTAGTTATGTATTATGTTTGTTGGAATAATTTCTAATTATAATAATTAATTAATTATTGGGTTGTCTTAATTAATTAAAGGGGAGAGTTGGAATAATTAAGTGGTGTATCTCAAGAGGATTCTTCCCATTAAGAGGGGTTTCAAAGGGGTTCAAAGGGTTTTAAGTCTCGGGTGGTCCCCACCACCATAACCCACATGAGAGGTTAGGCTCGGGTGGTCTCCACAACCATATCCTATGTTGATTTGTTTAGTATAGGAGTTCCCCACCATTAAAACATCCACATGGAAGGTTTCAACAAAAGAAAATTAAAAGGTTACACAATTTTGTATTATTTTTATTCTTTGACAACAAACACAAAAAACTATCTTTAACTCTCGACCCACTGTGGTTGAGGTAAATGTCTCCTTAATCAAATACTAGCACTATGAGTTCAATGGTGCCCTCAGATTTTAATTCTGAGCACTTGTTCAAAAGTAAAAAAATCCAACTCATACGATTACTAAACGTACCTGAAAAAAGGTCAGACAGTCATTTTGGACACACCGGGCCTTCGAATCCTGCACCGCCAATTTTTTCAGACTACTAAAATTCCGAATTAATTAAATAAAATTTACATGGAAATTATGGGAGTTTACATTCTCCCCACCTCAAAAAATTACTTCCACGAAATCTACAACTCAAACCTAGAAAAACAAGTGGGGGTACTGAGCACGAATATGAGCCTCCTGCTCCAATGTGCTCTCCTGGAGGTTCCCTTGCTACCATCCAATGCTCAATAGAGGTATAGACCACCCACGAATGACCTGCTTCTATCGATATTCAATCTCTACTGTAACATCCATAAAGGTCGCCCCATCGTCTACATCCATCTCTCCGTGGTCGAGGATGTGAGAAAGGTTGTGCACGTATCTCCTCGGCTGTGATACGTGGAAGACGTTGTGACTCGATGTAACTGAGGTGTAAGAGCTAAGTGGTATGACACCTCGCCACCTCTGTAGAGGACAGGAAAAGGTTTGATTAACCTCATAGATTACTTTTCGCCTTATCCAAATCTCGACAAACCTGGTTGAGGTGAGACATGTGGAAAGATGTGGTCATGATCCTTGAACTCCAGAGGTTTACGTCTCCTATCAGAATACGACTTCTTGTTTCTCTATACAGTCTTCATCCGCTCCTAGATGATCTTCACATTCTCTATTATAGCTTATACCATCTTTGGTCCAACTATTGCAGACTCCCCTAGGTCATTCCAACACAAAGGTTGTCTACAAGGTCTCCCGTAAAACACCTCAAAAGGTGTCATTACAATGGTGGAGTGATAGCTGTTGTTGTATGCAGTCTCCACCAATGGAAAGTGATCCTCCCAGTTGCAACTGATGTTATGGAAAAAATCAAATAGGATGTCCTTGAGGGTCTGAATGGTCCGCTCAGTATTACCATCCATCTAAGGATGGAAGTTGGTGCCTAAACGAATTTGTGTCTCAAAAGCCTCATGCAACCCCTTCCATAGCTGGGAAGTAAAACATGCATCACAATCGGAGACAATAATTTAGAGTACTCCATGTAACCACACAATCTCCTGCACAAATAGGTGTCCCAAGCTATCTACTGAACCCTGATCTTTGATCAGTAGGATGTGAGCCGACATGGTGAGTCGATCGATGATAACCCAAATCAAATCATGACCCCTAGATGTATGTGGAAGTCTTGTCATGAAGTCGATGGATATATCATACCACTTCTACTCTGGGACCTCTAAAGGATGAACCAATCCTGCTGGTACCCGATGCTCCACCTTCAAATGCTGACAAGTGAGGCACTGAGTGACAAACTCTGCAATTTCTTTTTTCATTCCCAGCCTCCAGTGCTGTCATCGGAGATCCTCGTATATCTTCGCCACTCCTAGATGTACGTCTAGAGGGTATGTGTGGAAATTTATCATCACTTCCTCCTGAACCGACACCGGTTCCATGGTATATCCTCTGAAGAGGACGACCTGCTTCCCACCTTCATAAAATCTATCAGGTGCCTGCCCTGTGGATATTTGAGCACGTCAAGCCTTGTAGTTTGCATATCTATGTTGTGCCCCCCCAAATCACTGAAGAAGTGGGGGAGTGACTATAAGAGACTGAAGGAAAGCTACTCCATCTCGATCTACAAAAGATATCTGCAAAGCGGCCAGCTGTTCTGTCGCCTAACAAAGCAGCTGTATACCAGATCTTCTGTTGAGTTCATCTGCTACAACATTCCCCATCCCAGGAGTATAGACTATCTCTAAGTCATAGTCCAGGAGGAACTCAAGCTTATGTCATTGTATGAGGTTCAGTTCCTTCTGAGAGAAGATATACCTGAGACTATTGTGATCGGAGTACACTGTAAAATGCTTACCCATCAAATAATGTCACCACATCTTCTAGGAGAATACCACTAATGCTAACTATAGGTCATGGGTAACATAGTTCTACTCATTTTTTTTCAATTTTCGAGAACCATAAGTGATAATTTCTCGCTCCTGCATCTGGACACATCCGAGCTCCGTCCCTGATGTTTCATAGTGGACTATGTGCCCAACGCCCTCCTCAGGAAGCCTCAGGATAGAGGTACTAGTCATTCTTAGCCTTAGCTCTTGAAAAATCCATTGGAATCTCTTCGACCACATGAAGTGTTTCCCTCTTTTTTTCAATGCTCATAAAGGTGTTTCAACTCTAGAGAAATATGGCACAAACCTCCAGTAGTATCCATCCTAACCCATGAAACTTTATATCTCTGTCACACTCCTCGGTGGCTCCCAAGAATGTACCGCCTCAATATTCACTGGATCCACTAAAACTCCAGCCTCCGAGATGACATGTCCCAAAAAGTGCACCTCTCAGATCTAGAACTGGAACTTCAAGAGCCTACCACAAATCTAGTGCTCTTAGAGTGTGTCCAGCACTACCTGTAAAAGAAAGGCATGCTCCTCCTAAGTAGCTGAGTAGATCCGAATGTCAACGATGAAGAATACTACAATGCAATCAACGTATGGTTGGAAGATATTGTTTATGAGTCCTGTGGACACAGCTGAATCATTGGTCACATAGAATAGCATAACCAGGTACTCATATTGGTCGTACTGACATCTAAAAGTCGTCATCTTCATATCCTTGTATCGTACTCTGTGATGGAGATAGCTAAGTCTCAGATCTATCTTTGAGAACCCTCGTTCTCCCTTCAGCTGATCAAAGATGTCACCGATCCTTGGGAGTGGGTGTGTGTTCTTCACGGTCACCTCATTCAGGCACTGATAGTCGAAAAAAATCCTTAAGCTCTAATTTACCATCATCGGAAACAAAATCGGGGTAGCCCAAGGAGATACACTAGGCCGAGTGAACCCCTTCACCTCTAAGTCCTCCATCTGTACCCACTGCTCATGAAGCTCCATTAAAGCCATTTGATACGCTGGTGTAGATATTGGTGTCGTCCTGGGGATAAATTCAATGTAAAATTCCACCCCTCGGGAGGAGGTAGACCCGGAACATCATCAGGGATGACATCCTCAAACTGGACCACCACAATAGGATAACTCAGACTCTC
Source organism: Viscum album (assembly GCA_963277665.1). Classification (NCBI taxonomy): domain Eukaryota; kingdom Viridiplantae; phylum Streptophyta; class Magnoliopsida; order Santalales; family Viscaceae; genus Viscum; species Viscum album. The sequence goes on along the minus strand of OY728126.1, from coordinate 1,384,625,380 downwards.
CACACAAACTACTCTGAGGGTATGTCTAGCCAACTAATAAGTGATCGGCTGCACTCTCCTCCAGGAAATTTCATCCTGTGCTGCAAAGGCTTCCTTCTCGCTGGTGATGGTAAACCCGGTCCCATCCATGAGGACACACCGCACTTTCCGTATAATACAGTCAATAAGAGCATAGATTGTAGATAAAAAATCCTTACCCCAGATGAAGTCATAAGTCCTCGATAGAGCTACTATGAGATCTGAGCTGAAGCTCTCTCCTCCTAAAGTAAGCTCACCTTGCCGGTACTAATGCGTAATCATCGAATCCACTTCTGTAGGAGCCTCTAGCCGAAAGGATCATGCCAACAGCTCCATAAAATTCTCAAAGCTCCGAACGAGGGTAGTGGAAAGAAAAGAATGACTAGAACCTATGTCTTTAAGTACTGCAGGTAAGTTAGAGTAGACATAGATCATACCTCGTATCATATCCGGAGCATCGTGATCGTAGGCCTCATCTACCTAGATCTGGGATCTCCCCTGTACACCTTCTCCCTCCAGTTGGGGTGGACCTCGTAGTGATAGTGGCGGTATCATCTTGAATCGACACACACCACCAGCTCCTCTGCAGCATCCGCCTACTCCCTGTGGACCTCCTCGTTCGACTCTCTATCTGTTCATTGGTGGTTCTTTGACCATTTTATGATCATCCATACAGTGGGTCGGACCGTAACAAGACACGTGCCCATGCCCGCCGCATGCGTAACACTGATCCCTCCAAGCATGACTCACTATGTGACATGTTCCTCGCACAACCGACCTTGAATCCTACGGTCGTCCACCTAAAGGTCAGATCCCCTTGGACCTCTATATCATCTTCCTACTGCAAGAAACAGAATACTCCACTATATGATGACTGATAGTGGGTCTCACTGCTGGTGACTTCTCTGCAAGGAAACTCTCTATTAGGAGGGATCTCTCTAACACCCCATCCGGCGTCGGAATGCTAAGTGAGATCATCGAAGCCCATATCTCCCACCTGAGTCCCTTTTTCGATGGTCTAAGCACTAAATAATGGGTCCCAAAACATATCTGTGGAGTAGAATGAGAGGTCAGTGGTCCTGTATGAGTACTGATCCATATTTATTTTTCCCTGATGTAGATGAAGTAGCTCATGTATGCATACTATGAAAAGAGTCGTTTGGACCAACTCTACCCGAAACAGGCTCTCAAAGTCATCCCAGAGAAGTGTCAGCTCGTCGTGATCCTAGAGCATCAAGCTCCACCACTTTCCTGCTGCTTCCTGTAGAAGCTTAGAGGAAAGGATCACAATTAGATCAGCTGGTTTCCCTACTAGTTAGAAGACTCTCACCACAGCCTCTAGCCAATCATCAGCCGCCTATGGGTCTGTCTCTCTCTTGAACCAGGGTGGCCTCTGTCACTCAAACTCATGTAACGCTATCAAGAGGGATGCACACTCTACTGCTAGGGATGGTGGAATCAATGTCCCAATGGGTAATGGTACCGCTGGTTCCTCTACTGGAAGAGGGCCCTACACTAAGGTCTCATCGCTCGGTGGGTATCAGTGCGTACAACTCTCGGAACCCTAGTAACATGTCTACGTAGAGGCCTCCTAAAAAGAATAGATGTGCCATGCAAATAAGTTATACCTAGAGAGATAACTCAAGATATCACAATGAAACCCATTGAAAACAAACGCACAATCACTTTTTCGTGCACTGAGTTAGAAATCAGAAGTCAGGGTCCGGTTGTATGGATATATCGTCGCCGCACGAACACCGTATTCCATAAACTGATAACCACACTCACTATACATGACACTATTTCTTTTAACAAGAATGATTAGAGTCCTATGTTCTACAGTACAACCAACCCCTCTGATACCAATTTGTCACGACCCGTCCCTCGGGGCCCGTGCCGTGACCACCTCAAACTCGCCTTCCATGGTCCAGGGGTTGGTGACTAGAACCGATGTCATATTCTAAAAAACTAGTAAAGAATTTCCTTTATGACATATAACACACACAACAAATAACACATCAAGATACAAACTCAAGTAAAACTGAATAGTAAATAGAGTGAGTATAGTAAGTAAATGGGGCCAGAAGACAAGCCCAACTAGAATGTACAAGATACTGAAAGTACAAGTAAAATGGAACAGCTCCAGCGATCACTCGCCAAGGATCCAACCTGAAGAGTAGGTATCCTTCTCAAATTTTTGTCTCTATGGTACGCCTCATCTATGGTCCAACTCTGAGATACCTCTAGTCATATTACTCTCATCCTCTGTCAGCACTGTCCGTCATCTGCACCAAACACAACGAGTGCAGGCATAGCCCGTGCAAGGGTGAGTTTTACGATACATAGTAGTGACCCCGAGACCCTCAAGGTCTCACAAAATCCACCATGGATAAACTAAACATCATGAAATCAACTTTCATACCTACTTAAATATATGAACATTCGTATAATTATGTTATCAAGTAAACCAATATCAATAATGAGGAAACATAGTTTCCAACTCAAAAGCCCAAAGTTTAATTGTTCCACAATATAAGTAATAACACAAAGACAATACCACATATGTATGCCACACAGAAGAATACCACCAAGGTATTACCATGACGGAATGTACAACACAGGTACGAACTCATCTCACACAAGGCATAACATAGGTATAGTAGTATAGATTGTTAGATGTAACTATTGAATCATCTTACTCCATTAAGAGGTAGACCCATGAAGGATCACTAATCATCATCATATCCACATAGGATCTCTTGGCGCTGACCCACATAAGATCGCCCAATACTGACCCACACAGGATCGCTCAGTACTGACCCACACAGGATCGCTAGGTGCTGACCCACAGAGGATCGCTACGTGCACATCCACACAGGATTGCTAGGTGCTGATCCACATAGGATCACTAGGTGATGACCCACACAAGATCTCTCCGGTAGTCCTACATGGAATCCTAGAGTGGTTCAATGTGTTACCATCAATCTCTGTCCCACGAAGTATCTCTTCCTTATGTCATAGCCAACTACTGGGTTCCCCCGTTAAGCTCACTTGTCTCTGTGATGGTCCGCACCACAAGACACTGGTCGATACTAAAACTATGAATAAGTCTCATGAAGAAGTATCCGAGAAGACCTCCACGTCATAGGGGTCTCAATTCAACAGACGGTGCGTCAATCAGATGATCGGTCAGAGAGTTATTATCCTTTTAGTCCCAAGTGACCTGTTGGATTCGTGCTTGGTCCACCTTGACTGTTACCCAATATTATCCAAAACTCTAGTGGGGCATACCAAAGTGACCATATCACGCCATGGTTTCAAGAACCACTGAAGGTTCATAAAACGAACGTCTGGTGCCAAAGTTGTGGCCAAAAGAGTGTAATGGGTCAAAGTGGGTCTGGGTTCGCACTGACCTAGTCGGGTCAACCCGGTCGGACTGACCCAGCCTGGGCCGACCCGGTATTGGTTGAACTGGCCTGACCCCTAGGACCCTCCCAGCCCCCTATGATTCCAGGCCCGCTGGACCAGCCCGACCCACGTCGGGCGGCCCGACCTGGGGGGCACGAGGGCCGCGATGGCGGCGAAGCCGTCGGGCGGTAGGGTGGGGGTTGCAGACGGCAGAGCAGCGGGGAGGCACGACGCAGCCGCAGGGCGGCAGAGCCATGGGGGGAGTAGTAGGTCGTGGGAGGTGAGGGAGAGGGATGCCGCGGGGTTCCGAGGGAGGTGCGGCGGGGCCGCATGGCAGCGAAGCTACGGGGCGACACGACGAGGCGTCAGGCGACAAGGCCGCGGCGCGGCGCGGGACACTGCGAGCACTGAGGCCACAGGGAAGTGATGGTCACGGGATGGGGCGGTGGCGCAGTGGGGCCACGGGCTGGAGCAGTTTTCTTCATCGCGACTGGCTATGTTGTCAACCACCGTTCTCTTATTCCACCAGTGACAAATGCCAGAATAGGTCGTCGTCACCATCACGAATAACACACAAAAGAAGAACACCGGAGGGGTCAGGTCATGTTTGTTTGGGCCGCACCTTCCACGTTAGGGCGGTAGAAAGTGGATCACAAAATTTAATCAAGAATGTCTATGGAAGTTATTTAAAAACATAAATCCCAACAACCATCATTAATCACTATTCCCAATCCCGCATTAGAAAACATCTGCGGATCAACTAGTTTATGAGAGTTGATCCACGTTCTTAGTTTTGAATGGAAGAACAATGGATGTGATAATCACTCATAAATAAACCCCTACCATGAAGGTTTTTTTGACATAGGCCGCAAGGAAAGAGACATTGTCATTGGGGATAGAAGGGCATCAGTGACATTGGTGTTTTCTCAATCGTCGGTTCGTTAGTCGTAGGATATGTTCCTCATTGGTGTTCTTTGTTGGAGAGCATTCTCCCAATAGTTCTTCTCTCCCCAAATTTCACCAAAATGAATGGTATCCCACAAAATAGAACAAGTTATATATTATTTTTATTGGCATATTTTCCAAATATCTTAATTAATTAATTGATGGGATGCCTTATTAATTAAAGGGAGAGTTGGCATAATTATGTGGGGGAGCTCAAGAGGTTTCTCCCCATTAAGAGGGAGTTCAAAGGAATTCAAGGGGTTTTATGTCTCAGGTTGTCCCCTCCACCATTAAACACATGGGAGGTAATGCTCGGGCAGTCCCCACTACCATATCCTATGTTGAGAGGTTTTAGTACATGTGGATCCCACCATTAAAACATCCACATTAACGGTTTCAAAAACATAAAATAAAATTTTTACACATTTTTATTTTATTTTTATTCTTTCATGAAAAAAACAAAAACAATATTTCTCTCTTAAGCCATTGCGATCAATGTGAAGGTCTCCATAAGTGAATATGAGTGTTGTGAGTTCAACGATTTCCTTAGATTTAAATTACGAGCACTGGTTCAAAAGTTACAAATACAAGCCTGAATGTTTAGTGACCGTAACCCAAAAAATGTTTAGAAATTCATTCTGGGCACACCAGGCTTCGGAATCATGCACTATCGATTTTCGTGAACTTGTAAAATTCCCATTTAATTTAAAAACATACATGGAAATTCCGGGTCATTATAGTATACTTATCAAAAATTAAAAAATATCTAATGTTAATCACAAAATCATAATAATTTCATATCTAATAATATCCCCTTGGGTGTCAAAATAATTTTTAATTACATTCCATTTTAATCCTGCAAATGTCGACAAATTCTAGACCAAATCACCATTTTTGGAGTTATTATCCCTATGAACTATATTCTAGAACTACATCCACATGTAGTATGTAGAATGGAATTCATTTCCCAAAAAAATACAAACTATCTTAATTACCATTACAATTGGATGTTAGCATTTACTTATATTCAATTCCTATTACTGGGTATTGTTCCTTTATATATTCTTTCCTTCATATAGTTCCCAATGTTTCAACACAAATTCCTTGAATAAAAATGGTAACAATCCCAACCCCACTTGATTGGATTTTATGTCTATTGTATTACATTTTAATAGGTCAAATGAATCAAATATTGAACTAGATAAATACATGATACCCATTTTACATTAGGAATAAATAGTAAAACCCATTATATAATACAAAAATAAAATTCATCTATGATAAATAATTCAAAGTATTGTTCATCATACCATATGGAATGGAAAAGACTAATGGTTAGAAAAACGACTCTGTATGGTTTAATAACAATGTAATATATCATGAGTAAAAATGGATAACCAATTCATAATGGTAAATAATTGACCCCACATTCCATTTAAACAACTTGATTGTGACAATAGATATTGAATAATCAATATAGAATGTAAAATAACAGAAAACACATTCAATTTAACTAGTAAAATGTGAAAGAAATATATCCATAGATATAAACATTGATAAAATTTCTTGGACAATAATAACTTCTTTCATAATAAAGTAAATTCCTAATTAATGTACATTATGTCTCAGGAACATGATAAATATTTTGTCAATACTTTTCACCATATGGTTTAGACTATTGTTAAAAACCCATTTAATTTGGTCAAATTGTTTTTCCAAATGGTAAATACTAATGATACATGGGGATATATAATGAATGTGCTACCGATAACACAAGGCTCAAAGTTATACTCAAATATTGAATAATATAGTTAATTCAGGAATCAATATTAAATAAGCTTAAATATCCCTTTTGAGTAAATGATAATGTTTTATGAATATTTCCCTATTTGATAAAGGATCCATGATTTCATGATAGGGAACCACCAAAAAAATATAAATGTATTTTATAATGAAAAATGATCGCCAGAAGAGATTATTTCAATTAAATGTTAATTGCCAAAAAATAAAGAGATATTTTCCATTAACTTTTACCACTTGGTAATTTTTAGTTCAAATCCACATAGATTGTATAACTCAAATTAAAATATAAAATACCATGAATTATGGATGAATAATTTACTTAAATTTCATTGGGTCATTATATATACCACATAAAATTCAATTGGTGGGTTATAACAAATATCTATCAATGAAAAGTAATTTGAATCGAAATATCTTACATCATCCGTTCTTTTGGATAAACATGATTTAAAAATTTATATAGTAGTTTTAAAAATGTTATTAACTTATGTAATACACATAAAATAATTCATAAAATCATATATGATCTTATTAATACATCTTATCACTCATTCTTTAATAATCATTCGTTATTTGATTTGTTTCAGGTTATAATTTTCTTATTTTGTCATTTGTTTTTTATTTGGAATGTTCATATTATCTTGTATATTATAAAATTATGTCATCACTATAATAAAAATTATGAAATATTTATCAAATTTATATAAAAATTATATTATTGATAAGAATCATGAAATATGGTTTTGAGAAATATATTGTGTTGTTATCTTGAAGACGATAGGTTGTATGCACACCTGAGTAATGTTTCCATTTTTCAGTGATCATTATTTAATGGAGTTAATTAATATATAAACATTAAATAATGATAATAATTTCATATTATGTATTTAGTTATCCATATACATATTTTCAATGGGGTGTGGTTGTGAAAATAAAGTCACGTTGATTCATGAAGGCCATAGTCCACATGTACACGAATGATGTTATCATCTTCCAATGAGGTAAAAGGTAAAAATAAAATAATATATTTTCTTTTATGAATGATAAATATGTCATTTATATTATAAATGTTTATTTTATATCTCATTTAATATTTAATATCATCCTCATCACCATCCATGTAAAGCATTAGTGAATTATGAATCATATTGATTCGAGAGGCGGTACTCTATCGTACACACGAGTGACGTTATCATATCCACTAGGGTATGGAATGTAAAAAAATTATATTATATAATAAATACATAGTTATAATAATGTTTTAAATAACATATATATAATTTATTTCTATCATCACACCCAATTGTGAGTGGTGGTAATTGAAAAATTAATGGCATCGATTTAGGAGGCAGTAGTCTGTCGTACAGACGAATGGTGATTTTTTCCCATTTGATTTAAGTGGTGGTGTTTATATAAAATTAATTTAATATTAAAATGTTATCTAGAATGAAAAAATAATTATATAATCATTTTTTAATAAGAATTAATTTTTGTGGATGAATCAATTAATTTGAAATGCTTGTTGGAAAAAATTACCTCATATTCGGCTATCCTCCTTAAGTTTCCACCATATCATACCAAGGGTAGAATTATTACCAGAATATCGATTCTCAGATGATAATATGATATGTGGGAAGTTATTTTGGTTGTATTTGGTTGAAACAATGTGGTTTCATGGCCTCACAATGGAAGGATAGAGGGTGGCATTTTATAGGTAAGGTGAGTGGCACAATTGAAATCATTGGATAATATTCAATAATACACACATTTGTATAATGAATAAAATCTAAAAATGAGCCATTATAATACCTATGAGAAATTTGTTTTAAATATAGATAAAAATGGGTGTTTTAAATGGCTACTTTTCATTTGGACCCCTTATAAGCTTACTTTAACCCCCTGATAAATCAGTTTTATATTGTGCACAGTAATCAATTTTTTATGTTTTCCTTATTTATATTGGTCAAAAATAAATTTTACCATATTAGAAATAATAAATTACTCTTTTTCCAAATATGTAATTACTTTTCAAAAATATATTCCTAAAACTATAAAATATTATTTTAAAATTATTCTCGTAGATGAGAAAAGAAGGCATGTTTTTTGAGAGAAAGTGTTCAAATTTATAAAAAAAATTTATATAAAAATCCACCATGAAAATGATTCTGATAAGATAAATTCAATTAAATTATATATTATATTACTAATTTTACATTAAAATAAATAAATTTCTCAATTATCATTACAAATAAGTTAAATGAAAATCCATTTTTATTTTATAATTCAATATTTTTCACTATTCATCTAAAAATTTAACATTTTAGAAAAATCAAAAAAAAATCACCCTTATATAATTTTCATATTATGATATCAATTTTTTTTATTTTTTTTAAAAATTATAAAAAAAAATTAATATTAATTTTAAATTATCAGTCAAAATATTTAATAATCTATCATTTTTTTAAAAAAAATACAATTTCCTACAAAACCCTTATTTTTATTTTAAAGTTTTTTAATTTTATTTATAACCTATAGGTAACCATAATTTTCATTGCATATTTACTATTATTCGTGCCTTATTATTCCAATGGTTAAGTGATAACTATCATATTAAATAATAATATTTCAATAATATTTCACTTTTCGTTTCAACTCGTCATTGTGTTTAACAGAAGATAAACACATGTCTGTGTATAAAAGAAGATAAAATAGTTTTTGCATGTAATTAATGCTATAATAATTGTATATATAATTAAAAATAATCACAGTGTTGAGGGAAATAAATTTTCTGCAAGATATTGAATATATTGAATATAAATAAAAATATCACAAAGTCTCAGGTTATTATATTTTCTTTTATCCTTGGAGTTGTGTGTCATAATCACTATTAAATATTTTGATAATATTTTAAATTACAAGGGTTTCACAATCATTTCATATGTATTTCTTTACCGATAGATTTAGCATAATGAAACTAATAATTGTAAATGAGTTTCAAAATGCATAACTTAATATATCAGTGAAATTTTTCATTTAAAACATGATAAATTTACATTATTAAAATAATGATAATATGGAATTAAAAATTTAACACCTTCATATTTTATTTTAAATTTCTCAATAAATGAATTTTTTCAATGATAGTTTTCATACATGAAACTTTGAGTATAAAAAAACAATGATAAACAATTATTATTTAATTTAAAAGTTGTCAACAAGCCTTGGATTGGAGATTTGGAATATAACTAAAAAATTATGAATCATTTAGTATTAAAACATGATAAAATAATTAATTCAATGGTTTTCAATTTAAAAGCAATGAAATTAAAAATAATGTAAATGTAAATGTGATGCCTTTATGGATAACTATATTAATAAGTGAAATGTATTTTTTTTAAATTAAATTAATCAATATTGATGAATGATTCTAATGAAATTTATATATTTAATAAAAAATATAATATTTAAATAATTATTTTCCAAGGCATGGGTCCAGGATTGATCAATTTTTATGAAAAAAATGCATTATTTCTAAAATTTGTTTGAGTCACTTTTGGTGTAAAATTATTGAAATTAATTTATTCCATTTATAGTAATATAATATTGAAAAAATAATTTCATATTTGTAATAGACCCTCGAATAATTTTTAAAAACTCCCATTTTATTTTTTACCATTATGAATAGTAACCTTGGAAAAAAAATAATCAGCATAGCGAGGGTATAACTGTTAAAATTGTTTTAAAACATTGATAATAGCCTTTAAAATTTCATTAATACTTTCCTTTATCATCTTGGGTAAGCTAAAATTTTCCATTTTCAACCAAAATTCTATTATAACTCTTCTTAGGGCATTTTTTATTAACTGGGACCTTTATTTTAATTTACGAAAAGAATAAATATAAAATGTCAATCTCTTGAAATTAATAACACAAAATTTTTTATATATGGATAGAATGAGGTTTAATTTAGTACAAAAGGTTTATTTCAAATATAAATTAATCTTATTATCATACTAATTTATTTATAACATTCATTGACTAAATAAATACATGAAATTAATATACAAAATTGATTAGTAATTTATTCAATAAATTCAAAAAGAAGAAATGTGATTATAAAAATATAAAAAATAATAAAATAGTGATTAATTAATAGTATCCATAAATATTATAGATAAAATAAAATAGTACATTTATTTAAATGGAATATATTAAAATTCTATTTCCATAATGTTATTTTCAAAGTCAAATTATGTGATTAGTTCTAAAAAGGACCATAATAGTTATTTATGATAAAACTATTCTTATACTTTTTTTGAAATCATTTTTTTTAATAATACATTTAGTATAATAAATATCTATACTTTTTATCTGATGATAACCTATGGAAAAGCTTTTACCTCATATGTTAAATGATAATCATTTAATATTAAAAATATAATACCATGGTTAATATTAATGTTTTTTTAACGGGAGGTTATATTAAAATATAATCATTAAGATGATATAAAAACAAGTTTTAATTTCATTTCATATGGATATTTCCCCCAAATAATAGTTTCCTTAAAATATATTCCAATATTGAAGCATTTGGTTTGATAATGAATGAGTTATCTTTTAATCCTTTTTATAATTCCATGTGTATCCACTCCCTTCCAATAAAAGGGAACCCCTTATCTATTTTTCTCACATCATAATTAGAGATCCAACTCAAAAACCTTTAAAAAAACACCCCCACCACAAAATTCTTATACATGTTCTATAGGTGATTGTATTTAATAATACCAACAACAATAATCCATAATACCGTTGGATTGAAATGTGAATGTAGAAGCTCAATTACAAGAGGGGTGAATTGTAAGATTAAAAACATCCATTTTTATCCTTAAAGGAAAATATGTTTAACAAAGCTAAACAATGTAAAATCACTAGACCACTTAGTTAAATAAAACATTATAGGTTCCAAATAATTGATTCCCAAAATAAAACATAATAATTGTTTAATGGGAACAGATTTTAACCTAAAATTGATTAGAATATTACATATCAAAGTATACAAAAGAAAAAGAAAGTATAAGAAGGTTATATATTCTTATTTTATCAAAACACAATGGAATAAATTTCTGAATCATAACAACTAGAAATTATGAAATCTATTAAACCAAAGAGAATGGTATATAACAACCTTGGATAAAGGTATCTTGATTTATATATTCAAGAAAGTATGTCTTACCCACACTAGGGTAATCCCTCTATAGGAATATTGGATTCTATATTGATAACCCTTCAAGACCTCAAACATTAATATAGTCGTCACCTCTATCTTCCTATCCACGAAAGTCCTCAAACAATATTGTTGTCGGAACCTCTGTCTTCATATCCCTGGAATTCCATGACTATAAAATGTAACAATCAGGGTCGCATTATGAAAGATGAAAAATATGATAAGTATGCACAAGAAAAGAGAGTATCTCTCCCTAGAAATTACATTAGTGACATTTAATATCTTTTGATCAACATTATCTTAGTTGTTATTGAGATCATTTAAATGAGATCATATTTATAGACATTTTTCCAATGGTCAGAACCCTCCTCAAATGGTCATATTTTTTATTGAATATCAGAGGGACCTGTACATGTGTAACTCATACAATGGTTAGTTAGAAATAGAATGTACGAAATCGTTTCATAATAATAACATGTGTAACCAAAATATGTATTCTTAACAAAAACCAATTTTTCAAGGTCTAAGGAAAATAATGTTCAGATTTAATGAAAATAAACACTTGGAGACTATAGATCATAAATATCCAGATTCTGTTTTCATTGAATTAGGAACCTGAATTCTACAGATTTCAGAATCGGAATTCTTAGGAACTTAGAGTCTGAATTCATAGGAATTCAGAGTCTAAATTCTGAAGATTTGGGAGTCTAAATTCTAAGGAATTCAGAGTCTGAATTCTAAGGAATTAAGAGTCTGAATTTCGAATAATTCAGAGTCTGAATTCTAAGAAATATTGAGATTGAATTCTAATGAATTCGGAGTCTGAATTTTAGAGAATTCAGAATCATAATTTCAGAGGATTCAAAATCTTAATTTTAGAGAATTCAAAATATGAATTTTAGAAAACTCAGAATCTAAATTTTCAAAAATTTGGAATATGTATTTCAGATAATATGGAATCATTATTTTAAAAAATTTAGAATCTATATTTCTAAGAATATGGAATCAAAATTTCAGATTATTTGGAATCTGAATTTCAAAGAATTCTGAATCTGAAAACAGAATACTCTATATCTAAGAATTTATAAAATTCTGAGGTTTTAGATATGAAACTAATTTTTGGACTATATAAATAAAAGGAGATAGGATAAGAGAACTATAAAATGACCAATGAAAAAAATGCAAGGTGATAATTTTCTTAGGAAAGGAAAATTTTCCTTAATAAGATAAATCGTAGAGGAAATAAATATTTCCTTGAGATGGAGTGTTTTTTATTTTCAAAACAAAAAGGAATCGAAATGTCAAAAGGAAACCTTATTGACTCAATAATATCCCACTTGTTCGAAAGCATAAACAACCTTACTAAAAATAATATAAGGACTAAGGATTTTTTATTGACTTTTAAAAAAACATATCTCCCATTTACTTATGGATCACAATCAATAAAACTAAATCACCCTTATGATTTAGATTCCCTAAGGACCGTATTCTTGATTTCTTGAATGAGATTTTATATTTTCTTGTATACTAAAATCTTCATTGTTAAGAACTTTCCCTAAGATAAACTCCCCCTTATGGAAATATATTCTTTACTTAGTATTCTTCTTTATGATTCATTTCTCCTCCTACGTGATTTTTAAAAAGGAATAAATGGAATAGAAAAAAATGGTACCTGAAATATTAGTACAAAGAAACCAAAAATTATATGAAGAACAACTAAAATTCGAATTAATATTGAATGAATTTTTTTAGGGAAAAAATTCAACAAAAGATCAGAATTGGAAAAATTATCCTTCCTTGTCATTCAGAATCAGCTTCTTCATAATGGTTTTCAGCTTCTTGATCTTCTTGTAATCTTCTTCCATATGCTTAATTATATGATCCTGATCTTCTCTTTTCTTTCCCAAGGCTCTAATCTTTTCTTTTAGAGACTTAAGACATTTTTCTTGAGCTTCTAACACTTCTTCTTTCTTAACCAGCTTCTCTTCAAATTCTATTCTGAGATCCCTTTCCCTCATCCAATTCATGGCCACAGAATTAATCTTCACATTAATATCCATAACTTCATGCTTCTGAGTAGTATATTCAAGAGTCATCTTTTACTCAAATTTCATAGTAAGATCATTAATGATTCCCTCTTCGGTGTCAAAGGAATCCTAGACATTATATTGACATTCATAAAAAGTTCTCAGGTCTTTGAAATTCTTCCTTGACCATATTTTAATCGTGTTGCATGACCTTTTATGAGCCTCATAACCAATGAGAAAAGATTTGAAATCTTCCTCCAGACTGAAAAATTTATCTGTAAGCATGGAAACTACATAAAATTACTGATTGAACGAATTTGGAAGCCACTAACACCTCAAATATATACATAAAAATAAAAGAATAGTACCAAGAAGATTTTTTCTGGATTGTACCACAATGTCATTTCCAAGAGAGGATGATTCTTAATCAAAATGTTTTGTTGGTGAGGGTTATTTTTCTATCTCATCGGCATTCTTCTATGATGAAATTCCAACAAATCTATTTTTCACTACAGATTTTTCAGGTGTATGGACCAACACCTACTTTTCCATATCATCTCTCTAAATGATATCTTCTGGTTTAGGTGATTCAAGCTCACTGTCTGATAACTGAACAGTTTTATCTACCTCAACATCCTCTTTCTCAGCAGCAACCACTTGATCTTATGGATGAATGAAATCATTATTACTGCTTTCTTCTTTAGAAGGTTTGTTTACTTTAGCTTGGTCTTTCTCTTCATTCCCTGGAGTTTAATATTTTGAGGTTTATCTTGAGAATTCTGGATTGATAATTTTATAGAGGGGCTTTCCATCTCATTGTAATCTTTAACTTTCTTTGTGACATCATCAGTGTCATCCCCTTCTTCTTCTATTTCTTCTATGTCCTCTTCCATTTTCGGAACAATTTCTTCTTCTTGTTCTGGATCTAGAATCGCTACCTTCATTACCAAAGTCTCAAGAAGTGATTCATTCAAAAATGATTCTATCACTGGGATGTTTTCAGATTCTTTCTTTGTATATTTGGGGAAAAATTAAATAATTTCAGCCTCAAAAAACTTCTTTCTCTTCTTCTTTTCTTTCTATTACTTTTCATGGTATTCAATAACCATTGTTTTTAATGATTTTTCCTCAATAGGATACAAACCAAACATAGGTTCCCCTTCATTTATATTCTTCTTGTCTTCTCTTCACATAGCCACTGCATCATCAGGATAATCCTTTTATTTCATTGTCATCGCTGGTGCTGATTGATTTTCCATAGCCACAAAATTTTTTCTTTCCTTTCCAGTTCCATGCACTTCCTCTTCTTTCCACCCTTCTTGAAGAATTCATCCAACTCCAGTTTCGTTGCTTAAGATTGGATTTTAGCTTCCGACAAATAATAAAATTCTCTTGAGTAACTATAAAAACCAACATTCATTTACCTTAGATTATTATCACTAAGAAACATCACATTGAAATTCATGGGCTTTAAACTACATGAAATTTTTAAAGACTAAAGAAAATGCTCTAAAATCTTCAAAAGAATAGCTGGATATGAAATAATATGATATTTTAGGGTTTCATTATTTATATTCTCAATTTCCATCAAAACATACTTTAGTAAATTGATTTTCTTCATATTCACCAAAATAAGTAATGCATAGATATCAATATTCATTGGGGTATCCTTGTACCCATTTCTCGGAATGAGAAATCCCAGAATGCATAGCTGATGAATCTAAAGATTTGTAGAGAGATGAATAATTTTTGGAGTCTCCACTTCCTTCAATCCAAGTAACTCAATAGCTTTATCCTTGTCAAAAGATCTTCCTACACAAGGTAACTTATGAGAGCAGAATTGTTCTTCTCGTTTATAAAGAATTCTAATTAGGTTGGAAGCCATATTATAAGAAAGGGAGTAGATTTTCCAATATCTCATAAAAGAGAACTTATCTTTTCCTCCATCATTGAAGAATGTTAATAATTCATATAACTTGACTAACAATTCCAAATACTCTTCATCTTGTGTCCTCGGGTTGGATATATATAGTCTCTCCTAGCCATTCATCTTGATATTCTTTGAAATGATGGAATCATACTTTGCAAAGAATTTCAGATAAACTAACATCTCTCTTTATATTTTCAACTTGAATATTTACATTATAGAAGATTTATCTTTCTGAGGAGTGTCTTCTATAGACACTCGGAATTGAGCAAACCTTGAAAATTCGGAATGCCATTAAGTCCAGCAGCAGGGATTCGGCTCACAAGAGCTTAAAGATTGATGTGGGAAAACCATTAGGGTTTCCTTATATAGGTAGCTGATTGGGGTGGCGGTACAACATCCTTAGTTGATCCAACAATTGAAATATGTTTGATTAAATTTGATTGTTGTGATGATAACTGAGGAAGGATTTTTATAGTTTTCAATCTTTTGAGGTTTTTAAGATAAATAATTGGATTTATGGAAATGTGAATCTAAAAAAAAGTCTATTAAAAAATATAAAAAACCAACATGTAAAAGGATGATTATGAAAATTTATTAAAAACATATACCATCTAGATTGTTAGGAGATTGTTCATAATGATTAATATTATTCTTAAAGATCATTTTATTTTGGAAAAATTTAAAAACCAATTTAATTCAAATTTTTATTATGAAAATTTAATTACGAAAATTTTGACTAAGAAAAATATTGACTAAAAAGAAAATATACACCCCCAATGAAAATTACTTTCTTACTCTAAAGAGATAGGTTTCAAAAAGGAGTTAATATGTAATATTCCCTCATGGTTATCATTCCTAACTTTTTTTTATGTATTCGAATCTATAGGAGGGTAATGATTTTGTGAATATATCATCAACATGATCTTGTGTTCTGATAAATTGAACAATAATATCCCTTTTTTGTGTGTGATCCCAATGAAATTAATGTTTGATTTCTATGTGTTTTTCATGAGAGTGATGTGATGGGTTTTTTACTTAAGGATATGTCAGTAGTATTATCACACAATATTTGTGTTTTGGTCAAACTCATACCATAGTATGGGAGTGTGTGCTGCATCCACAACACTTGACCAACACAACTTCTAGCCGGTACATATTCTACTTCTATATTGGAATGTTCTATTGAGTGTTGTTTTTTGCATGAAAAAGAAACTAATGAATCTACTTAGAAATGAAAAGTTCAGAATGTACTTTTTATATCAATTCTACATCCACCAATTTAGTATCCGAAGAACTTTTTAAAACAAAATCATTTCTAAAGTATAAAAGATTCCTAAATGCATGGTTCCCTTTAAGTAGTGAAAAATTCTTTTCACTACCTTTAAATGACATTACTTATGATTGGATTGATATCTTGAACATAAGCATATTGAAAACATTATGCATGGATGACTAGATTGCATGTATTGTTTACTTCCTATTATACCTATAAATGATGGTTGATCCACTGGTTTCCCAGCTTCATCTAGATCAAGTGAATTTGAGGTAAAAGTGGGAGTACTTATACTCTTAGTGGTGTCTGAACCATACTATTTTAAGAATATATTTAATATACTTATGTTGGGATATATAAATTCATTCTGTTTTTTTAGAAATTTTAAAACCAAGAAAAATATTGACTCACCCATCATACTCATTTCAAACTACAATTTCATTAGATTCGCAATCGAATCAGTTAAATATTGTTGAGTTGTACTGAATATAATATCATCAACATAAATTTCAACAATCAATTTTTTTTTCTAATTTTTCTTTATAAAGAGAGTTGGATCATCATTTCCCTTAATTTAATTGTTTTTAACAAAAATATGGTAAGTCTATCATACCAGGCTCTAGGAGATTGGTGAAGTCCATATAAAACTTTGGTAAGATAGAAAACATGTTCAGGATGTTTTTTATATTCACATCGAGGAGGTTGTTCAAGAAAAACGTCCTATTGAACACATCCAATAAGGAAAGCGCATTTATCATCCATTTGAAAATGTTTAAAATTAAATAATGCTACATTGGCAAGTAAAATGAGAATAAGTTCATTTCTAGCTACTGGAGTATAGGTTTCTTCATAGTCTATTCCTTCTTGTTGATTATATCCTTTAGCAACTAATCTTACATTATTTATTACTATGATTCCAATTTCATCAGACATATTTCTAAAGACCCATTTAACTACAATAAAATATGCTTCCTTGGGTCTTTCAAACAAGTTCTAGACTTTTTCATTTCAAATTCATTTATCCCTACATACATAGCTTTTATCCAATCATCATCACCTATATATTCATTAGTGATTTTATGATATAATTGATAAACGAAGGATAGATGTTCAACGTCATTTTATAATAATCTTCTAGTCATTATAGGTTGATTCACATCACCAATGATGCTATCACTAGGAAGATTCTTAAGAAACAACTGATTTGGGTGTTGTAAAACCTATTCATCAACATATGGTAGGAAATATTCTGGGGTAAATGCTTCAAAAATATTTTCTTAATCATTTTCCTTATCTGAAATATCATCTATCAAGGGTTGATAATCAGTTTTTGTATGCACATCAGAAGATATAGGTTGGGGTTGTTTAAAAACAATGGGATTAGATTCATCAAATTTGACATGTACTATTTCTTCAACAGTACAATTATTTTAATTGAAAACTCTATAAGCCTTAGAAGTTATATAGTAGCCTAGGAAAATTCTTTCATCATATTTACATGCGAATTAATGTAAATTATATTTAGTATTCACAATGAAAACATACCCAGTAAACAACTTGAAGAAGGAATGTCCTAGTTTCTACCATTCCATAACACATAAGGGGTTTTGTTAAGAAATGATCTAATCAAAACTCGATATATAGTATAACAAACAATACTAACATCTTCAGCCCAAAAGTGTTTTGCTATCGAATATTCACTTAACATGGTTCTAGTTATCTTTTAAAGAACTCAATTTCTTCTTTCAACAGCACCATTTTGTTGAGGGTTTATTGGTACTAAGAAGTTATGACTAATTATTTTTCTACTAAAAAAGATTCAAAATCATAATTTCGAAATTCGCCTCTATGATCACTATGAATAGTTATCAAATGAATTTTTTTCCCATTTTTAACATGGGCTCTAAAAATTTTCAAATAGGAAAAATCATTAGATTTCTTAGCTAAAAAATAGACCTGTGTAAATCAAGTATAATCATCTACTAAAAAAACACATAATATTTTCCTCCATTTTTACCAATTTGATTAGGAGAAAATAGATCCATATGCACCAACTGTAATGCATCAGTAGTTGAGACTTCACCGAATAATTTATAACATGATTTTTATTTCTTTCCAAATTGACAAAGATCACAAACTATTGAAGAATCAAATCTATGCCCCATTACATCCTTAACTAGTATTTTAATAGAGAGTTTGCATAGGTTATTAAGGTTACATTGTCTTAACATCATATTCCCTAACAAAAAATGATCTTTCATTGCACTAAGACAAGGTAGATCTTGGATCCTAAGGTCTTCTATGTTTAGTGTGTATACATTCTTTTTCCAATTGGCAGAAAGAATAAACTCTTCCTTGGAATTGTGTACTAAACAATTTCCATTAATAAAATTCAAAAGGTAACCTTAATCACACAATTAGAGTATGCTAATGAGGTTGTTCTTAAGACCTTTAACCAATAAAATGTTTGAAATCAATGTTTTTTCAACTAGAACAGTGTTACCTATACCAATAATTCATCCCTTAGCCTTATCTTCAAAAGATACTTTTCCTCTTTTTGTCTTGATAATCATTTCAAAGATTTTTTATTACCTATCGTAGGCTGAAAACATCCACTATCCATATACCATGTATTGAGGTTGGTACTTTGAATATTTTCATGAAAATAAGAGTGTTAGACTTTTGGAATCCAAAATTTCTTGGATCCAGAAACATTAGAAAGAAAAATTTTAGGAATCCACATTTTAATGAAAAAATTAGATTTATAAATACCTATAGACTATGTTTTGTTTAAATAATAAATTTTCACCCAATTCCCATTACACTGACATTTATTGGAGAATGGAGCACTTTGAGGAACAAAATAATTATTTCTAAAAACTAGTATAGAATGAGTATTACCAAATCAAAAATTATTCCTTAGTGGTTGAATTTGGGGATAAATCTTATCAATGTTTTCCTTACTTAAGTTAAAGTTTGACAAGGACTTCCTCAAGGAAAATACTTCGGACATTAGTTTAAAAACTAATCTTTTATCCTAAAATACATAAGTTTTAGCACTATAGTTATTATCTAACATATTTTTCTTATAAATTATAGTTTCAAATTTATTAGAAATTTTATCCTTGTCAGAATTAAATTCCTAATGTTTTTTTGAAATACTTTCAAAATAAAATATTTTCAAATCAAAATCATTAGAAACATTTGATACTTATTTAGTAATAACAGAAATTCTATAGTTTTCCTTATCATGTCTTTTCTTGACTTTAGAATTTTCATTCTCAAGAATCTTTGCAAATATAGAACCTTATTAATAAGTAGGTAATGTATTATCTTTATCAGAAACAGATTCACCATCTATAGAATCATAATATTTATTATCACTATAATTATATTTCAAGGAAAAATTAGTTATAGATTCATCATTGTGTACCTTAGCAATTAGAAAATGATTTTCAATGGGTAATCTGGCTAGTAAACCAAGATTCTTCTGTCCAGAACATTCATATTCTGAGGTTTCATTAGAACAGTCTCCACTACTGGCACTCTAGGTGTCATTAGCTTTAAAAACATTCTTATCATTATCTTTATAGTACTTCTTTCTATTTCTCTGAAAAGAAAAATTTCCTTTCTATCCTTTTGCTCAAGCATAGGACAATATAGCCTTATATGATCTGCTCTTCTGCATTCACAATAAGTGACTTTATAGACTTTCTTGACCTTTTATTCATTATTATTAAATCTATACTGAAAGTATTTCTTCCCAACTTTCTTGTTCATCCTTCGAGAAAGATTAGCAAGCTCATTCATAGAATGTTCACTTTCTATTGATTATGATAAAATAGAGAATTTATTTGACTTGGATCTTATAAACCTTTCATGAGTCTTCACTTTTGTAGAAGTAAATGCTACATTTCCAGTGCAATTATTCTAATAATTCATATCAACATATCTTTTCATTCTTCTCTCTTGGTGAAGAAGAGTTCCAAAAATCTTATCAAGCGTAATTTCAGATACATTCCTATTCTCATCTATAGTTGTTCTCTTAAATTCCCACTCATTAGGCATGATGGCTATAATATTTTCCACAAGTGCCTTATCATCTAAATCATTCTCACCCATGGATTTTAAACTATTAGCAGTAGTCATAAACCTTTGATTTACCTTACACACTGGTTCTCTATAAGGGAACATAAATCCATGATATTATGCTCTAAGCATAGCTCTTCTAGTATCTATAACCTAGGTCGTACTAAATTGAGTAACCTCCAATTTTATCAAAATATAATTTGTTGTTTCCCAAGAAGAAATCTGACTATATATATTCCGGGTCATGGTACGCAACAATGTATTGTGTACCTTGTAGTTTAGTTGATATTCTGAATTTTCTTGATTAGTAAAAGTTTTGACTTTCTTATCAGTAATCTTGTATTCTTTAGTATGAATAATGAAATTTTCCACTACAGTATTAATAACAAAAGTCTTTATATGATCTCTCCAATATTCATAATCTTCAACTTAAAATATAGGTGGTCTAGTGAGATTTAAATTATCAATTGAAGCAAAATTTATTCTTTCCATCTAAAAGAAAATATATTTCCATAAGAACATGTAAGTAGTAATAGTTTGTAAACAAGGATAAAATCCTCAGCAGGATAAATTTAGAATAATGAAAACATGAGCAATGAAACTTATATGTGAATATAAGTTTTTCAGATCCCTCCTGTAATACCAATTGTAGAATAGAAAAATGAATGTAGATGCTCAATTACTAGAGGATGTGATTTGTATGTTTAAAAACATTCATTTTTAACCTCATGGGAAACTGTGTTTAACAATGTTAAAAAATGTAAATTCAAAATACCTCTTACTTGTATAAACATTATAGGTTCTGGAAATATGATTTTGAAAATGAAACATAATAGAAGATTACAGGGAAAAGATTCTACCTTAAAGCATCTAGAATCTTACTTATCAATGTATACAAAAGAACCTGAATGTATGAGAATGTTATAGTTTCTTCCTCTATCAAAAACATATCAGAATATAAATATGAAACAAAACAGGTAAAAATTATGTCATCTTTTATCCCAAAAAGAAGGGTATCTCACTACCTTATATTTGGGTCCCTTGATTTATAATTTCATGAACGTTTGTCATAACCACACCAGGGTAAGACCTCAATAGGAATATTAGAATATATCTGGTAATCCCTGCAATCCCACAAACTTTAATGTAGTTGGCACCTCTGTCTCTTGATCCATGGAATTCATCAACCTTTTTGGTAGTCAGAACCTCTATCTTCCAATCCCTGGAAATTCTCAATTATACACAAAAACAACTAGAGTCCCACGAAGTAAGCTAAACAAAATATTCAGTACGCACAAGGAATGAGAGTCTCTATCTCTAGAAACTAATTCAGTAGCATATAATCTCTATTGATCAACATTATCTCCATTTTTATTGAACTAATTTAAATAAGATCATATATATGTGCATTTCTTAAATGGTAGTTTCCCTCATCCAACAGTCATATTTTTTCTAGAATCTTGGAGGGACTTATACACATGTCACTCAAATAAAAGTATGTTAAAAATAGAATGCACGACATATATTCATAATTATAACAAGTGTAAGAAAAAATAGGTTTCTAACCAAATCCAATTTTTTGGAGTATAAGGAAAATAATGTTTGGAGTCTAAGAAAATAAATATTTGGAGACTATAAATCATGAATATCTAGATTCTTTTTTTAGGGAATTCGAAACTGAAATTATATAGATTTTGGAATCTGAATTCTAATGAATTTGGAAACTGAATTCTTAGGAAATCAGAGTTGAAATTATGATGAATTCAGAGTCCGAATTCTAATTAATTTGGTGTCATAATTCATTGGAATTTGGAGTCTGGATTTTAAAGAATTCAGAGTCTGAATTTGGAGGAATTCGGATACTGAATTATAAGGAATTTGAAGTTTGAATTCTAAGGAATTTGGAGTTTTAATTAACGAAAATTCAGAATATGAATTTCCAAGAAATCAGAATATGAATTTCAAATAATTCTAAATCTGAATTTTAGACAATTCAGAATCTTATTTTGGAGCATTTAGAATCTGTATTTCAGAGAATTAGAAATCTTAATTTTAGAGAATTCATAATATGAATTTCATAGAATTTAAAATCTAAATTTTAGATAATTTGGAATCTTAAATGAGAATACTGTATATCTAAGAAATTATATAATTTCATAGTTTTAGATATGAACTCAATTTTTAGACTTTAAAAATAATAGGAGTTTGGGTAAGAGAAACTATAAAATGAAAAATTAATACAATGGTAAGGATAATATTTCCATGGGGAGGGAAATTTTTATATAATAAGATAAATCTTAAAGGGAAAAAAATTTACTTGAGATATGTTGTTTTTTATTTTCAAAACATAAAGGAGTAGAACACTCATAATGAAACCTCAATTACAGAACAAATTGAACCTCAAAAGGGTTCCTTATAATGAAAATGTAGGCACCATAACTGATCCCTTTATTTTTTAATTTAGATTTAACCTCTTATAAATCAATGTTAGATAATCAAAAACAATCTTCATTAAAATAAATATAATAAAATAATATTATGGTTGTTTTAAAACCAGTATACACAAACATTTCGATCATATGAAAAGGGATAACATTTCCCATGCATGCATGTGGATTACCACTTCCACGAAGTGATATGATTATTTTTTATTATTTACATTATTTGGATTGTATTAGGGATATATTTAATAAATATATGTGATAAATATGATATAATAATAATTTTATAAAGTTCAATTTTTATTTACATTTATTTTATTCCATTCATTAAAAATAAAAAATATAATTCATGAATACATATATCCTACTATAGCTATTAATGGGGTAATTTATCAATATATATATATAAATTTTATAGTTGATTGTATATATATATATATTGATTTTATATTATATTTATATCATCATAATAATTTTGAGATGTTATAATTGTTATAAAATTACTAGCACCAAAACTACCAAACATAAATATATTTGAAAAACCAAGAAGCAATCACTTGAAACTATGATTAAAATAAATAATTATTAATAAATTTGTGATAAATGGTTGTAAGTATTTCATATATGGTTGTATATATATATATATTTGAGCATTATTTTTAAATATATTTATAATATATATATATATATTATAGGATATTCAAACACATATGATGTATAATGAACACATGACCTTTTGGGAATTTATGAAAAAACGGTGATGCATGCATGACGTAAGAATGTGGTGATGTAGGAAGGAAGTACGATGGTGGTGATGGATAAAGTGATAAAGTTATAGTACAAACCTTGTGATTCTAGGATGATGATTTGTTCGTGATTCTTTACTAGGACTTTGGGACATATTCATTTGGCACTTTGAATTGGTCGTCCATGTATTGTAATGGGTCTTCCTTTACCTAGATATAATGAAGCCTTTTCTTTCAAAAAAATTGAGGCTTCAATGAAAAAATTTATTTTAAAAAAAATATCTACTAAATCAATTATTATATATTTATATATTAAAGCAAATAGATTTTATTATCATATATTTACTTTTATAAATGAAAATATTACCTATCATTTTCATCTCTTAAATTACATAATATACAAAAAAATCATTTTTAAGGAAAGCTGACATGGTATTACTACTCAATCAAGAATATTTTTCTTCCATGTCTATATTTTCTAAATAATGTATTAAATAATTTTTTTAATTTTCTATAATTATTAATTTCAATATTTATACCCGTTTTTACCATTCATAAAAGTGTTTTGAAGGAATATTATTTTCATTTTTTCAATGATGTATATTTTAATTTTCACAAAAAAATGTAAAAGGAATTATTGTTTTTAAATACATGGAAAGAAGAGATAATACATCATTCATGACCTCCCAATGCATTTATGATTATTTTACATGATTCATAGGTTATTTTATGAGAAAAAAGGCTCGTATTTGGGATATTCTTGTATGTTAAATATGTGATTTCAATGTGAAAACGTGTATTTTCTAAAGAAATTTTCAAGTGATCCTTTTTACGTATAATCATCTATGTCAACCTAATTTTAAATATTTTAGGATTTTCTTAATAAATACACAAATGATACCATCCATCACATTTCTTTGGATGGATTATGATATGTTTGAATGGGAAAATAATTAAAATTCAATATGCCAATTATTCTTATAAGGAAAATGATTTATGTTTATGCCATGTTGACTACATTTAATTTTTTATACATATGATAAATACATTATATTTGGAAATGAAATGTGTGTCCAAGAACTAAATATCCCCATAATGAATTGGGTGGTCTCATGATAAAAAACCAGCTGGGTATTTTTCTTTGGACATATTGTCTTATATTATATGTATACCCTTACTGAGAATTTGATCTCACACCTTTCTTATGTTTCTTCTCCCCATGATACCAGGTAATGTATTTTGATTTATAAGTAAGGATATGAGGGAGGGAACAATTATTTTCTCAAATAAAATAATATATTATATTTTAAGTTATAAAATGTAATGTTAGATTCATGTATGTATCTAGTATTTTCAGGTTTACAAACTATTCTTTCTCTCAGGATGTCATTTATTGTATCAAGTAACAATGTACTAATAATCCAACTAATTATGGTCTAATAGGCCTAGGGTTAATATTGTCGGTATTATATGATATTTAGTGTAAAAATTTGGAACTATATTTTAGAAAACATAGATTAGTTAAAATAACAATATGACTATACTAGAGAATATTTCTAATTAAAGCGTGAAATTTTAATGTTTTATTATGGTATATATATCCATGTCTGTATACTATAAGTAGTTTTTTATCTCTATAAATTCATCTATAAGTAATTAATCCAAAAGGAAGTGGTTATGCATATCATGTCCTTAATTTTAATACACAGTGAGGGTTCCATTAAAAATATATCATTTACTTTTATGGGGTCAAAACCCTTAATAAACTCATTAACTATGATCGTTATATAAAAATATTTACATTAAAAAAGAATGATAGCATAAAAAAGGTTTACAGATCTTGGGGAATCATAGAGTCATAATATAATCACATAATCATATTATTCCAATATTTTCATTTTATTATATTACATTAGTTGAATTCAACACTTCACAAGAGTAACTTATAACAATCTAACCTTTTAAAAACCATAGGTTCAACATATGAGATTTTATCTCCTTCCAAATCATATGATTAACATACTTTTTAATTTGTTCCACTTCATATGAGTATCATACTATCTAAATTCATCAATTTAAAAACATTAAAATAATATTTAACTCTATAAAAATTATATAAGTAACATACTAATTATCTTTGTACATGTTACATAATGAAATGGTGGTATTTAACAACCAAATAAATCACATAATTATAAATCCCCTTAAGTGTTTTAGATAACTTTTTAAGTAATTATTATCTAAATAATGACCAATTATCACTTTAGAAAATCAAATTATTTAATCTCATTTATATTTAACTCTTGAAACCTCATTTTAACACATAATTAAAATTAATCTCAGTTATATCTAAAAATGAGAAGAAATATACATTTAAAAAGATAAATACTGGGAATCGCATAAATAATATCCATAACATAACCCTTTAATTGAAATAAAAACTATTAAATTATACATGAAAGTGAATAAATTCTATAAAGGTTAGAAAAGGATTACATGATGTAATTTGTAAAGAAAATCACTTTTTACACTATTGTAATAAAAGTAAAAAATATCCAATTTAAATGACATCCAAATGATACTATTTTAGACAATTTTAATTAAATTTATTTTAATTCAAAATATAACTGTAAAAAAAATTATTTATAATAACAAAATTTTCCATCATATATTAATAACATGGATATGACAGGGAATGTTAATTAAGAAAAACATTAATACATTTAAAACATGGTTTTAATGAGGAATCCATTAATACATTAGTAAATTTTTAATGAAAAAGAAACTGAAAAATATAAAATTATATAGATTTATAACAAAATTAAATATTTTAAAATATATGACGAAATTTTCCAATATAAAATTTTATTCCCCAAAAAAAATTTTCTAAAATTTCATATTTCTCAATGAAATTAAATTCTGATTAGAAATACCTTACCTTGAGTTTGGAGCCTCCATTTTTTTCTTTTAATTATAGGAATAATAATCATATAATAATTATCAAATTTCATTGGAACCTATTTAATTTTCATTCAATTATAATTATTCCTTTTTATTTCAATTATTCGAAAGGTCTATTTAGTAACTAAATATTTTATATTGACATTTAATCTTTTGAGTATGTTCTATCATTTTCCATAAAAATGATATTCAATAATCATGGGTGAGGTATTATTCATATATATATATATATATACTAAATTATATAATTTTACAAATGAATTACAATTAAAAAATAAATATATGGGTTTCACACTCAATAATCATAATAATATTATAAATATCATATTTATTCATTAAAACTGTCTGTATGATCTATCTTGTGAGGCAGTAATGAAAAAGGAGTTGTAACTCTTCATGGAGGTGGTAGTCTACATTTACACAAGAGAGGATTTTTCTCATTTTCAAAGGGATAGAAGATTGAGATTATATATAATATTAGCTATTTCAAAATCATTAATATTTCATAAACATTGTATAAATACATTAAATATATCTTCATAATAATTTATTTTAGATGGGGATTAAGAAACACACATCACATCATTGAGGTGTTATTTTGTAGTTATTAAAGAGAGACATTTTTTACCTTTAAAGGAAAGAAGTTAGAAAACATATTTACATAAGAATTCAATTTATTATAGTAATGATACTTCTATCATTATATTTGGACACTTAGAATATATTTCATTATGTATAATAATAAATATACATGGAGTCACTTAGTTAATACTTATACCTAATGCGTGAATATATTCCATTTTCTCACCCGTTATTCAATCTAAGAATGGACTTTTTGGAAGACCAAAAATCCATATAATATGGAGTAGGGTTGTAGAGGAATTTTTAATAAGATGTTTCAGTATTTTTTGATCATTTTGTGACAAGAAGTGATGATTACTGGTTCCATTGTATAAAAGGGAGGGTGGGAAGCCTTATAAATCATAAGAACATTAATATATAGTATAGGTACTATTTGTCGAATGTGACTCTAATTTAGTCAAATTTTGAATATTGAAACATTTATGGTCTAAAAAACTCATCAAATAAAATTATGGTCTTTTCTAAATATATACCATACTTATATATTATTTCAATACCTACTCATTTATTTTTAATATTTATCATTGCGAAAATATTTTACCACGGTAACTATTCGTTATGAGAAAAATGGAATTTCATTCATTTCGAAAATTAGAAGATAATTATAATGAATATGGAATAAATTTCATATTATTTAATTTATATACATTATAAATATTGATTATAATATATGTACATAAAATAAGAAAGCCCATTATTGTAAAAAAATATGTTCTAAGAATAAAAGTGATTTAACACAAAAAGAATCTATAATGTTGATTTAGAAATAATTATATAGATTTGTTTTATAATACAAAACATATTTTTTAATAAAACTATGAAAAAGAAAAAATGCACTTAAATAATTCATTAAATAAAAAAATTGGTTATTTGAAAGAAAAAAATTGCTCATATTTCCAAAATGTAAAACACAACATTTTGTAAACTTATCTTCATTTCCATGAGAGGTGTTTTTATTTATTTTACTATATAACTATTGATATAACCGTGGATGTTTATTATTAAATGAATATTAATGGATATGAGGGTGTTTTAATGTACCTACATATTAAAATTCATAAAATAGACAACCTTTCATATAACAAGCAGCTCTAAGGTCCACTAGTTGTCCATTGAGGAACCAATAATTAGCCGGTTGGAAAGGTAGTATCCTTGTTATCTTTCTGAGCTAATTGTTTATTCAGTTATCCATATTCATCTAATTAGTGACACAACATGAGTTATACAATGTCCAAAACAATCCATTTCAGGTCAGATACCCCCATTGTCCACCTCGTTTTCCAACGACGGCCAATAAGTGAGCTAGCACTGGCTGACTAATGTGACTACCTCAATAGTCTAGTAGTATTCAAAACATGATTTTACATTGCGGAGTCATAATAATATCCATAAAATTACTTTTTCATAATTTATTACCCTACCTCAGTCCTCACATGACCTATATAGCCTTGGTGGGAGATCTTTGGGGATTTTGAAATTCTCTCTCTAAATTCATGGTTGTCTATAGCTCTATTGTTTTTTATTGATTCCTATAATTTATTTTGACCACGTTTATTATTTAAAACTGGATTTCTTAATGTTACTTATTTCTCGATACCTAATATAATGAATATGGGAATAATATAGGGATATTTTCCACCAATGATTGATTTGAGAGGTGATCTTTATAAATTGGGTATCATTCCACTTATGATATGTGGTCTCAATATATCTCTTAATTCCATAATGATTTTACATGTTAATGTTATGTGAATTTATTTTGATATAATTCTCAATATTCCGTCAATAATGAATAATAGAAATGAGTGCCAAAATTTTAGGACTTGAATTACTTTATATTCATTGAGTGGTCTGTTGTGGTGTGAAGACTAAGACTTAGGACACCAAATAAGATGTCCCAACCATTTAAGATGGAAAATGAACTAATTTAGTTACACTAAGAGTTTTATTGCCTTTAATAATGATCTATGTGATTCCAATGGTTTTTTATATATATATCTAAGAACAATGTAAATAAAATTAAAATATTTTTTATGAACTCAAAATTAACTTAAAATTGATAATTTATTATTATATTGAATTTTATAGATAAAAGATTTAAGATAATATGAACTTGTGTTTTTCAAATTTCTAATATTTTTATTATTATTATGTTAGAATTAGTGAACATGGATGTGTTTCCTTGAATTTATCATTTTCCTTTATTATATATTGTTATGGGAATATGTACATTTTCATTATATCTAGTGTGACCAATATTATTATCATTATATAATGTTGGGAGAGCATGGATGTGTTTCATTGGATCAAAAATTTCTTGTTATCATTTATTATTGTTGGAGGACCTTGTATGTAAATATCCTTGATAAGGTTTTCTCATTGTATATATATTATTATTGTACCACGGACCGATTTTGATGGATCTGGGGTTCAAATATTTTAATATACCTGATTATGGTACTATGGATAGAGGCACCGATAATTGACTATAGAAATTATGGATTCCCCTGGGTACCACCTTGGACCAAAAGGTTAGTGATTATTTTATTATTAAATTATTATTTGATGAATTATATCTTCACATCCACATTAGAATATAATTTTTATCATGATATATTTGATTTAGACACCACTGGTGTTGTCCAACTGTTTTATACTCGTACCATTATCATGACATCATTGGTACAAATAAATTACTAGTTGTAGGTCAGTATAAGTGTAATGACCTTGTGATAGGTGTGTGATTTGGTATTCCATGAGTGGATCATGGATACTAGAACTCAGTGCGTCCATGGATCATATTTGTATTTATTTCTTATTTTGGAATATTTTTTGGGATTTTGTATTTATATTGCATGGAATTATTTTCTATAAGGATTAAATTTTTGGATTAATTATCAATTTATATAATGTATTTATCTATTTATATTTGATTAAGGGTATTTTTATGATCTATATTTATATTCATACTTTAAACCGATGATATAGTCTCACAATGATGTTCTTTTCACCCTCACCTTTATCAGGTAGAATCTAGTGTACAGGGCGACATAGATGAGGTCATGTAGTGACATGATACAATTACTAATGAGTTAACTAGGATATGGATTTTTAAAACTAGATTAAAATAATCCTTTATTGTATAATTTATTTGTAAATTTAGACAGGATCTAATTTTCTCTTTGGGATCTATGGATATCTCATGCTTATGATTAGTTAACCTATATAAGAGGAAGCTTCAAGTTACTATCAGAGGGATATTTCTTTTTCATTTCCTCTCGTATGGTTTACATATATTCAAATTGATTTATGTACTAGATTTTTAAAATTCATTTCTTTTTAGAATCTAATAATAAGTTGTTATGGAATGAGTCTAAATGGGCATGCATCATGACAAAAATATAGGGAAAACACAGTTTTATATATTTTTTTATAATCATTAATTTTGTAAAAAGTGATTCACTAATAACATAAGAAATTATCGGATTACAAAGAATTTTGTCACCCTTATAATTATATCTAATTAAATGTGACTATTTAAATTCATATAATTTGGTTAATGGTTTGTGATTGACATTATTGATTGTTTACTCCATATAAACATTTAATAGTTTGATATAATTATTGTGATGATAATTAATATAAGGTAATTAAACTAAACCCCTATATGGAGATGTGAAATGTAGTAGATGACATGATCAATGTGATCTTACTATGAGTTATGCATTCAATAGAGATAAAGCCTCTGTGATTTTCACCAAATATTATTAATTGTACAAAATAGTTTCGCATTGAAGACCCGTTAGACTTTTTAGTTGATGGTGGGCCCCATGTATTTGTGCTCTAGATTAAATTGATATAGACCATATTTTACCATTGAAAACCCCCTAGATATATGAGTCAATCTTGCTACTTATATGGTTTAAGGATGTTGAAAAAATAGTGGGACATCATCGTCCTAGCATAAAATTATATAATCGGGGACTATAAGGAATTATGGAAAATATTAATTAATTATTTCATTATTGATAAATTGATTTCATAAAATTTTAGTGGTTTTTAAAACATTGATCTAGGAGGAGTTTCAATAATGGATTACTCTTCCCATTTTTCATATTTATATTTTTCTCCCTTGACATTTCTAGCGATGGGGTGAATAGAGTAAAGTGATTTATAGATTAACATAGATATGAGATCAGTTTATGGGTCAAACTCATCTATTTAATTACTATTTGTGATGTTGTGATTCAATCCTTAATCATCAATAATAACAAGAAATAGGCCTTAAGTGGTGGAAAAACAATTTCATTTACTTGAAAAAGTAGTGGATCCTCGAGTTGTATGATTCACAACATCATGAATTTTTTGGTAGTTGGGGAAGGGTATCAATGATATTTTGTAGTGACTTCATGATTGAAACCTATTGTGATGCTTTCATTATGTGAAGGATAAAAACAAGAATCCAGAATTTGACTAACCATTTGTATAGTGTAAATCCTATCTAAAGATGGGTCATATTTGGAGACTCTTTAGGAAATCACCCTTGATGTCTGTAAATGATAAATTATTAGAGATGTAGAACTGTAGATTGATATTTACCACACCACATAATCTAGGTTGTTTGAATTCGAATTGATATATAGCATGTAGTGTGGAAAGTGGTGTTGGGCATATTTTGTCTTCACAATACTCTATAATTAATGAGGATTTTTATGCACATAAAATCCCTTTGTTGTTTTTTAATGAAGTTTTTTTTAGTAAATGTACAACATTATATATTCTATTACGAATACTTTAACATTACGGGGTTAATTCTTGAAAGCTTTTTTCCATTCATACGTTATGTTGAATGGAAATATTTTACATATGTTGTCAACCATATGTTATGTTGAAATATTTTCAGTTTGGATTGACACGTTTAGGGATCAGAAATCCTATCATGGAATATGTAATTACTATTCATACCCTACATTTGGGAATTTAAATTATGGTTAATCAATTATACGTTCATAAATTTATGTAAAAAAGGATGAACTTATGGATCATCATCCATACTCTAAGCAAAGGAACCCAACACTACGTTAAGAAACAATTCACTTTGAAAAGGAACCTTATGCTATGCAAAGGAACCCCATGCTACGCAAAGGAAACCTACACTAGGAAAAGGAACCATATGCTATGTGTTCAAACATATGCTAAATGCTAAATTAATTATTACATTCTTAATGTAATTTTTTCTTGATGTGGTGTCTTTGATTTGGGATGGCTATAATGGTAAGGTTACATTTAAAGACTTATTCAGTGATCCTTTTGATATTTTCAAAGTACCATGTTTTTTGTAGAATATTTCTCCTATTGTTATGAGGGGTTATGAATCTCCAAGAAAATTCAATTTATAATTTTCATGATAATATAGGATATTTGTTTTTATCTGAAATATCAATTCAAATTTTTGGCTATTTATATTTTGAAAATTCTTTTAGAAAATAAAAAAAATTGAGATTTTTTCTTCGAGTGCTACCATGAATGATTAGTCTTAAAAATGGTGAAACTCTTTACTGAAATAATTATTCATTGTTCTACTACATGTTCAATAATATTTTTTTGTTTATATTTTAAATTGAATATCATTTTCCCATGAAAATCTCTTTATATTTTTCTATCTCTTGATGTTTATATTTTCTGATGAATAAGATCCATTTACTATCAGTCTCTACGGAAAATGTGAAGATCGATATGTTTTATCAAATCAATCTATATTGATTATTTTGAGTATTATCATATTGATCTAGAAAATGGTTTTTTGGTTCTCTATTAAATTACCAGGAGTCTCTGTTTTTAGCCTTATTTGTAAAGGTGTGAACTACCTAGAAAAATTTGTGAAGTAGTCTTATGATATAATGACTTAAATAGTGAAATTCACCAAACTTGTAGAGTGTTTATTAGTGGAGTAGATTCAGGGATTTCTATTCCCCAAACCACTATGAAACGACATTGGTTTCTTTCTATTTATATGCTTCTCATACATTAATATAGAATACATACACTTGTTATCCGCATAAACCATAGTTGAAGTTTATAGGCATAATTGTGAATGATTTTGAAAAGAAAAAATTAACCCCCCCCCCCCTCTTGGGTATTTTTTATATTCTGACCTTATAATTACTATCATAGGGTTCCTTCTTGGATAAATTTAAAGTATTCTTAATGTTTAAATGTATATACAATGATAGAAATGGTTGATCCTAGAGATGGAATGTCCATGGACCGTGTTCTTTATTTCAATGGTTAAAATTAAGGATGTTGAAGTCAAGGATGATCATCTATCAAAAAAATCATGGATACAAAGTTTATTCAAAAATCCTAACCACAAATCATATTCCATAGAATCCTAAAAATGGAATGTGGTAACTGAAGCAGATTATGATATGAATTTGAAAGACATGAATGCAATTATTTGTGGATTTTGACTACATGAGTTAAATCATCTTTCAAAATTTCAAATAGCATATGAAATGTGGAATCTATTGTAGCATCCTATGAAGGAATAGTTAAGGTAGTAATTTTGTGAAATACAATAGCCAAACTAATGTTTGAAACCTTTATAATAATTTATGTAAAGATAATTACACAAATGAATGGAATTATAACAAAAATAGTTAACAATATTACATATTTTGGTGAACCTATCAAACAATAAGATCATTCTTTGAAAGTACCGATAATATTACCTACTAAATGTAATGGTATACCAGCTACAATTTGAAAATCATCACCTGTTAGAAATCAGATAATGAGATAATTGATTGGGACATTATTGATGTATTAATATGAAATGAAAGATAAAGCTTAATATCATAAAGCCTTTGTGAAAACAAATAATACATATTTAAAGTTATTATATTAAAAGAAAATAAAAATAATAAAGAAAGAATTATGAGTAGAAAATAATTTAGATACATATGATACTAAAATATAATTGGCTCAATTATCCAGAAAGTATAGAAATTTTTATAATAAGAAAAGAGGATTTGGAAATACCTTCAAAAGGGATGAGAAATTCTCTAGGGAATTAAGATTCATTGAATGAAATAAATTAGCTCATATAAGAACTAATTGTCCCCAACTAAATGGTGAAAAGAGGATGTTAGATAATTGATATCATAAAAATGATAATTATGAACATAAATGATTAAAGAGCAATGAAGGATACATGGTGTGTTTCTGAAGACTCTATCATCTCAGCAAAATCTAATTCAGAAAAGGAATAATAAAATCTGATATAAAATATGTGCTTTATATATTATGATGATAAGGTACAAACATATTAATCATCTAACTCTAATTCTGATACAAGTAGTTCAAATGAAAAATTACCTACTTAGTATTCTCGGCTAGAAATAAATATGACTCTTTACTAAAGAAAACTAAATCTCTATAGAACATACAAAACACTATTTTAAGAGAAATATATACTTTACATAAAAACATCTGGAGAAAATAGATATATTTTTCTCAACTAATACAAACTGGGATGATCATGAGAATAAGATTAAAGCATTAGAGGGTGAGGTAGAAACTTATGAAAGTATTAATCTTATTTTCACAAAATTGGAAAATATATTAAATGTTATTTTTGGTAAAAATGTTACTTAAAGAGAAAGGATTGGTATAGGTATATAGGGTAAAAAATATAATCTATATAATAATTAAATTGCTACCAATTAGAAAAGTTCTATCTGTTATTAATGTGGATTGAAAAGACATTAAACAAAAAACAGTCATTTGATAAATCCCAAAATAAGTGGATTTAAAAGAGTCTTTATTTATAATAGCTTAGTTGAAGACAATGATACTACTTATGGGAAAACAAAGCAAGTATGAATGCCCATATCTATATAATCTAACAATGCTGGACCTAAGAATGTCTAGGTACCAAAAAAATAATTGTTTAAATGTTTTTTTGTTGAAAAGAGGTCATAAAAATTGAAATGATATATGGTATATGGAACTTGGCTGTTCAAGTCACATATGTGGAGATCCATCAAATTTTCAAACATTGACTCAAATGGATGAAGGATATGTCACTTTTTGTGACAATTCGCAAGGATAGATAGTTGGAGTTGAAATATTGGAGATCCAAAGACCCTATCTATCAAAAAATTACTTTATGTGAGAGGACTATGGAACATATTTGATATGTATTTCTCAACATTCTGATAATGGGTTTTATGTTAATTTTTCTGAAAATTCTTATCCAGTTTTAAGAGATAAACTATTTACATTCAGAGCACCTATAACTGACAATGATTATACTTTAGATTTATATTCATTGTGGAATAAAAATGAGAACTTTTTATCTTCAAAGAAAAATGTATCTTGGATGATGCCTAGAAGACATAGATAGTGTAATATTTATGCTTTACATAAATTGTCTAAAAACCATTAATTTTTGACTTACCTCGTCTTTAGTTTCATAGTGAAAAATCTGGTGATGCAAACAAAATTGGTATGAAACAAAAATCATTATTCAAATCTATTAACAAAATTTATACATCAAATCCTCTGAATATTATCCATATAAATTTTTCTGGACCATCAAGAGTAGCATGTTTTTCTGGATAATCATGTGTTTATGATTTAATTTATGATATTAAGAGATTTACATGGGTTTAATATCTGAATAAATAGAGTGATGTTTTTGAAATGTTTTGGAGATTTTGTTTGCTTGTTCAAAATGAAAAAACCTTCTAAAATAATTTCACTAAGAAGTGATCTTGGTTGATAATTTGAGAATCAATAATTAAATTATTTTTTCTAAAATCTTGGTATTAAACACACTTTATCTTCATGAAGAACACCTCAATAAAACAGAATTGATAAAAATATAAATAGAATTATTCATGAAATAGATAGTACTATGCTAAATGAATATAGTCTACCTAACTATTTTTGGGTAGAAGTTGTGTGCCCAACCTACTATGTTATAAATATATTTTTTATTAGGAATATTTTGAAAAAGGATTCTTATGATCTTTGGAATAAAAAATATCCTAAAGAAAATTACTAAAATGTTTTTGGATGAATGGTTTGTATACTAAACACCATGGACAATCTTGGTTAGTTAGATCCAAAATATGATGAAGAAACATTTTTTGGGATATTCTGTTACCTCTACAGCCTATAGAGTGTTTAATAAAAAGTCAAGGATTGTCGAGGATTTAGTTCATGTGATGTTTGATAAGACTAATCCCTTAATTAAAGGAAATGATCAAACTGATGAAGTCACTAGCTCTTATGATAAGATGATACATGAATCCCTTAAAAATGGTTTTTAAAGTGATATAAATAAAATTCAGTCTAGTTCAGAAGAACATGAATCTAAAGAAACTGAAAGTGTTCTGCATAAAAAATCTAGAACCATAAAGAACCATCCTTTAGAATTGGTTATAGGACAACTAGATATAGGTATAATAACGAGAAGAATTATTTGAAATCTAGTTGAATTTTATTCTTTTTCATACCAGTTAAAACCTATGACTATAGATGAATCCTTAGAAGATGGGAGTTGGATGTTAGCAATATAGGAAGTGTTAAACCAATTTAAAAAGAATGATGTTTGGGACCATGTTAATAGTTTAACTAACTATCCACTTAAAGAGACCAAATGGGTTTTTATAAACAAATTGTATGATCAAGGGATCATCACTCTGAATAAATCAATATTTGTAGCCAAAGGTTATAATCAATATGAAGGAATAGATTATGATGAGACCTTTTCCCTATAGTTTTACTAGAGGACATTAAAATTATATTAGATTATGAATCTCATATGAATTTTAAATTATATTAGATAGATGTTAAATCAGATTTTTTAAATGGTTATTTAATGGATTATGTTTTTGTTTAGAAACCTCCGTGTTTTGGAAATCCTCCAAAACCATATTTTTTAAAAACATAATAAAGTTTCCTATGGCCTTAAACAAGCACCCATATCTTTGTATGGAATATTAAGTTCTCTTATTTTGAAAAATAATAATACTATTGTTTTGGAAGAACCAATATTTTATAAGAAAATAGATTGTTCTAATATTTTATTAGTAAAAATTTATGTTGATGTTTTTTCATTCTTCTAATCAAAAGCTTTGTCATGAAATTTCAAAACATATACAAAATATAATTTAAAATGTTAATGATGGAAGATCTGAATTTCCTTTTAGGATTTCTGATTTATGAAAAATATTTTAGAAATTTTTTAAATCAAAGAAAATACATTATTGATTTACTATATTTTTTTGAACATGAAAACGTTAGGACATATACAACTCATATGTGTAACAAAATAATGCTTGACTTCGATGAAGCTGGAAAAATTGTGGACAATATATTATATAGATTCATGATATTTATTTTATCATATTATACTGATCTCTAGGTAATTATTATGTTTTTAGTATGTATTTGCGCTAGATTTCAATAAATTCTGAAATAATCATGTCTTACAATTGTAAAAGGAATTTTTTGATATTTAAAATGAATAGTTTTTCAATATCATATTTACACCGAAACATCTCATTTTAATTTAATTTCATATTTAGATGATAACATTGGTGGTTGTAGATTAGATAAAAAATTACCTCAGGTAGCTCTCACTTTTTAGGAAAATCATTAATCCAATGATCCAGTAAGAAACAAAACATTGTTTTTGTGTCAACTAATAAGGTAGAATATATATCTACTGGAAGTTTTTGTGCACAAGTATTATGGATAAAAAACACTATGTTGTACGTTAGACAAAATATTAATAATATTTCGATTTAATTTCATAATAATTGTGTTATTATTATCACTAAAAATCATGTAAGTCATTCTAGGACTAAGCACATTGATATATGATATCATTTTCTAAGAGATCATGTTCATAAAAGGGATGTATCTATTGAGTTTAATGAAATTGAATATCAATTAGATTATATTTTTACTAAACCACTTCCTAGTTCAAGTTTAGATTTTATTAAGGGGGAGTTAGGTTTGTTTATTTTTAAATAAAATTTTATTATTAACTCCTCTATTTTTCATAAATTATAATTTTTATAATTTTTTAAATTTTTTGTTTATTTTATTTTTATTTGTTGATATTTTATTTTATTTATTTTAACTATTCTCTTATTGTTATTTTATATAATCCTAAATCGGTGTGAGAAACCATTTTCTCTCTCTCAGTAATCTTCCTCACTCCTACACATACTTTCAAACATACAGAGTTTCTCTCCCTCTCTCTCTTTCATCTCCTAATTGCCAAAAACTCTAAAACATAAAAAATATATGTTTCTTATCCTTTAAAGATGGAATCCTTCCAGAGATATTTTGATTTTGAAATTGATAACAGTATGTATTCTTTAAGAAAATATTGTAATGTTTTGAAATGTAAGGTAATTGACTTTGGATAATTTGAGTCATCAAGGTTATTGCTTATGAAATCTAGGATTATTCAGGGAATAGTTTTTTTCATTGGGAATGACAATATGCCAATAGTAAATGAGATGGAAGTAAAGGAGTTATATCACAACGCTACATTTAGGTTTGGTTTTGAGGAAGACTGTATAATTTAAAAATTAAATAATCATGAGTATTCAATGACTTTAGTTGATATGGCTGAGTTACGTCACTTTCCCCAAGAGGGTGAGTTTTAGTTCGACATGAGGATTATTGGCGATGGTTGTTATACTTCAGAGGATATGATGTTTTCTTTATTTGGAACATAGGTTGTCAAAAATGTGTTTACATAGGATTTAACACCTGATCTCTAATTTTTTATGAAATTTATCCAGTCCGTAATATAAACTAGGAAAGATGAGCAAGATAATATTCTCAATCATGACATTCTTGTATTGTTTTTTTTAAATGTTGGTTAATTTTTTCCGGTTTATGATTCGGTACCACAATCATTATGGTCATGCCATAGCCCAGATGGGTTATTATCCATATGGAATGATTATTTATTTTATTTTGAGAATCTTGGGTAATTTTAGAAATATGTTTAATAGAAATACATGTCATTATATCAATACTCTAAATGTTGGCACTATGAAAAAACTAGGATTTGGCTGGAGATAATATTTCAATAGTTTTCATCCATTTGGTGATGAGTAACAATAAAATCTATTTTCCAGGGCTCAAGGGGGTATAGGGTAATCCCCTTTTTTGTTTATATTCATGCTAGGACCGAAGATGATGGAAAATCAAGTCCAT
Source organism: Viscum album (assembly GCA_963277665.1). Taxonomy (NCBI): domain Eukaryota; kingdom Viridiplantae; phylum Streptophyta; class Magnoliopsida; order Santalales; family Viscaceae; genus Viscum; species Viscum album. Next base: position 1,384,585,621 of record OY728126.1, on the reverse strand, counting down.
GGGACACTCTTATTCAAAAAAATAGGAAAAGTTTTAGTTCATGTTCTAGAGATAGCAGTCGAAGCTAATGTTGGTGATGTGAATATCTCATTATAGGATGTAGCTAAAGAAAAAATTCATAACACCCCAGTAATCAATAAAGATGATAAAGAGGCACAATATTAATACCCTCATTGGGTAGAGATCCCTAATGCTAGAACTCATAATGTTCATAATGGTGATATTGTTTTTGGAACTCTTTTAAGGAGCATATCAGAAGAAGATGGTGAGTCGAGTCTGTCAATTTTTGGGCTCAATCAAGGAAGAAATTAATCTCTTGAACCTTCCCACTCTGAGGATGATTCTCAGACAATAAATATTCATCTACTAGAAGCTAAAAATTATTTCTTAAGGGAACAAATGGATGCAAAAAATAAGTTTTTTGAAGAGTATATAGTTGTTTTTTTTTTCAAGATCAGTGTGTGAAGATCAGAAGAATCATTTGAGAGATTTCAAATAAAATCTATTATTTTTTTGGAGATTTGAAATATCTGATTACCAAAATGTCTATAATTTTTTCATTATTAAAGGATGATTCTATCAATATGGAAGATTTTAACAATTTCAAGGTTAACATTGTAATACAATTTAAATCTCTGAATGAATGTTCCTGTTCTTCTACTCAACAGACCCCACAAGAATTGTTGAGGAAATTTTAATCAATTACTACAATTTTGGCTAAGTATAATGATAGTTTTTACACTCTTCAGTGTGATATAATTCCATTAGGTGTACTATTGGAAAACCAAAAGCATCTGGTTTGTCATTTGACTTCCAATAAATCCCTATTGGGAACAGTGATTAGTCACCATAGAGAGTAGTAAACTTCTTTCATTCAGTCTGAGGAAGAATTAAATTCATTTATCTTGATCATATAATATGAGAGCTTTAATATTTATTATTATACTCTTATGATTATTTGGAATTGAAAATATGTATTCAATAATCATTTCCAATGATTGTTGGTGACGGGGTTAGATATTAGCAATTCAGTAAAATCCATTCATCAACCTAAATATTATTTTGTTCTTACTGAAACTAAGCTTTATGAATGCTGATTTTGAGGACTCAAACTGATTCTATATTTTATTTTAATCCTTTTAAAAAAATGTATGTATATTTAAATTTACATTATTTATTCATTCATTTTTTTATTTAACTTAATTCAATTATTTACTTCCAAACTTATTTTTTTCCTTCTGCTGATTATTATAATTTTTCACTTAGTTGAGAACAATACTATATGTGGTTTATATTGATTCATTAATTTCCTTCATCTTCTTTATATTAAAAAATAGATAGAATGGAGTGTATCCTAGGAGAATAGTTATTAGTCACTACATTTTTTTCATATCGAAATAATTCTATAAAATTGAAAAAAAATTGATATATAAATGTTTTGAATAATTCTATAATTTCTTTAGTTTTTCTCTGAATTGTAATTATTTTTTTGATCCATAAAAAGGTGGAAATTGTTGGGAATATTTTATCTTCACAATACTCTATATTTATTGATGATTTTTCCATCTTATAAATACCCTTCATTGTTTTCTAATGACTTTTTTTAGTAAATGTATAGAATTTTATTCTCTATTACGAATAGTTTAACATTACGGGTATAATTATGGAAACACTGTATTCATCCCTATGTTACACAGAATGGAAAAATTTTACTTAAGGTATCAACCCTTTGTTACATAGAAATATATGCATTTCTGATTGACACATGTAGGGATTTCCAATCCTATGTTGGGATCTGGAATTACTATTCATACCCTGCATTCATAAATTTGAATGTATGGTTAATCAATGTTGTGTTCAGGAAATTATACCAACAAGGATGAATGTATGGATCATTATCTCTATTCTATGTAAAGGAAGCTTACAATATTCCACGGAACCCTACAATACGCAATGGAACCCTATGGTGCACCAAGAAACCCTACAATACACATAGGATCCATACGCTATGTGTTCAAACCTATCCTACATGATAAATTATTTATTGTGCTTAAAATATATTGTTTTCCTAAATTCGTTTCTTCGATTCGTGATAGGTGAAATGGTCACATCCAATTTAATGACTGATTCAAGGATTTTTTTGATCTTTTTAAATAAATGGTTTTCGTAGAGATTATTGCTACTATTATTATGAGAGGTTACGACTCTCTTGGTAAATTAAATTTTGAATTATGGAGATAATTTATGATATTTATTTGGATCAGAATTATCATATAAAATTTATGTCAATTTATATATTGATCTTTCCTTATGAAAATAATAACCATTTTTCATAATTTTTCTTCGAGTGATGCAAAGCAGGATTATACTTAAAATTAGTGATACTATTTTGTGATATAATCATTTATTGTTCTAATGAAAGTTCACTAATATTTTTTTTTCTATTTTCAATTGAAGATAATTTTGCGAGGAGAATATCTTCAGATTGTTCAATCTCTTGAATTTTATCTTTTCTAGAAAAGGAGATGTATCCATTTTCAGTTACTACTACAACTGTGAAAAACAATATATTTCATCAAATCAAACTACATTGATTAATTTGAGTGTCATATTCTCACTATAATATATGGTTTTTTTGATTCTATATTAAATAACTTGAAGTCTCTATTTTTAAAATTATTTTTAATTTTGTCAACTACATGAACTCAGTTGTGAATTGGTCTTCTGTTACAAGGATCGAGATTGTCAAATTCACCATACTTGTAGAGAGAGTTATTGTTGGAGAACACTAGGGGATTTTTGTTCCCCAAATCACTATAAAAATATATTTTGTCTTTCTATTTATCCATTGATCATACTTTCATACATAATATAAACTCTTCTTATCCTCACAAAACATAGATGAAGTTAAAAGGATAAATTCTGAATGATTTTGAAAAGTCCCAATTCACCACCCCACCCCTCATGTGTATATTTTTATATTCTGACCAAACATGATGTACCATAGGAAATGGGCGGTATAACTAGTATAGTTGTGAATACCATGGGTGATATGCTTGGAAACCTGGTCATTGGACCATTATTCTTAATTCATGCCTCCTTCCATAGCTAACTTGGAGGCTTGATTGTCTATAGTATGATGAATAATTTTGGTATTTTCTTTATTACAATCTATTTTATTCGATACATTATTTCCCTATTATTTTATATTTATTAAAATCATATAATGGTTAGGCATCGCTATAGGGTGCATGTTTTGTGTTAAAAACCAAGATATGCCACTAGGGACGAAGTGGTATGAATTTTTTTTATTGTTGGTAATGTGGTCATGATTATGGTAGTTATCTATAACATTGGAATTTCATTGCAGTCTGAATGGTTGGTTTTGATCTGATTCTTATGATTGATTAATTATTAACCAATTGAGCTCATATCAACTATTACCATGACCAACTATCCTTCACATATCTTGTGGTAGTAGTCATTTTCATGGAGGATATTCAGATTTTAATGATTTTATTTCAATACCTATCAAATAATATTTGTAATGAATTATGGACTATGTCGGAAGGCTAGAGTTAGATGACACTATATCAATGCAGGTTGTATACCCTCTTGTTTTTTATCCTTGCAAATTTTTTCTTCCAAATAATTTCTTGTTAATTACTCAAAATAGTGTGGTAGAGTTCACCTATAACTCATGATAGGGGTAAACAATTTATATTTCTATTTATAATATCTATCATTTGATATATTAGGAAAAAATGTTTTAGATGTAGGATTTGGATGCCACAATATTTTTTAAACTTATTACAACACCATGGGATTCCCCGATTTTATATCCAAGATTGGATATTTTTTTAGGATATGTTTGAATTATCATTAGTTAAACCAAGTGATAATTAAAAAATTATATCTATTCCCAAATATATAATATATGTTTAACCAATATAAAGGATTTCATATTGGTTCCATGATTAAATGAGGGTATATTTGTCACTAGTTGAGGGTGATTCCCTTATATATACATTATTGTTCATTTAGAATTAGGTATAGATTATGAGAGTAATTAGTCACACTTTTCAGTGTGAAATAATTACCTGCATAGTTCAAGGATTTGATGAATAGAGTCATCAATAATTTTATGGATGATTTATAGCCCTTTTTTCTATTATATACTCATCTAGTTTTTCATATAAGAGGACAATGTAGAAAAAAAATTTTGTAAGCCTTAATGGATCACTAATTATGTTACGTACTATTACATTTCCCCATCTAGAAGAACAATGTGATCTTTTAATGTTTTTTGGTATATTAATCACGATTGTCAGTGGAACCTAAAAAGGTTATAGAACAAATTTGTTAGTATTTTCCTAAGAACCTTGTAAATATTTTTAAATTTATAATATTTGAGGGATATTGTTGAATGTTTATTCCGAACATTACCTTCTTGGAATTATTGATGAATCAATCAATAAAATGGGTGAAATTCATACTATCTAATTCATATTAATATACCATTCAAGAGTTTATAAGAATTTTGATCTAACACTGATTGTTACATTACAATAACTAATTAGGGATTATTAATAGTAATGTGATGCATCTGCAGTCCCGATTGGAACGGTCATGTTTTACTATGAACAACTTGTTACATAAGAATCATGACAGTTAGGGTTGTATGAGCATAATTATATGACACAAGACATAATGATTTTATTTGGCATACATTCCTTGAAATATTGGTATAATTGCCTATTTTTTGAGTGTTCTAAGGTGTACATGGACCATAAGAGGCTAAAATACATTTTATCATCACATGATTTAAATATTCGTCATCAGTGGAAGGTTGAGTACCAACAATATTTTCATATTGTACTTGTGTATACACTTGTGAAAGGTAATAAAATTGTTTATTATTTGAACAGTAAGTCTAATACTCATTTTTTAGATGATGGATCTTTTGTGAAGATAAATTTGGATTTTCGGCAATATCTGGGGAGGGTATATCTTACATCTTTATCCACCAAATCATTTATTTAATTGGAATGTAGAAAATTTAATTTTAATATCTAGGAAACTTATTCATAAGAGATAAAATATTGGGTGGGGATATACCATCATACTAGACTATTATTGATGATGTGATCCCTTGTGTTTATGGACATGTTTTAGTTCCAAAAAATTATCCCTGAATGATTAATTATGTAATTTTAGTCTTCAATGTTCGAAGGACACCTGTGTTAAAAAACTTCTTATGATTACATTCAATGATATTACTGGTTATTATGGATGAAAAAAAAGAGATATTGGGTTTTCTAAAATAGTGAAATATAATTAAATAAGTAAAGCACTGTAATCAAAATATAAATGATAATTTTTAGACCATCACAGTAACTCAGTGGAAATGGGATCATGTCACTATAGACATCAAGATTGGTTTACCTAGGACACGAATGAGAAATGAAAATGTGTGACTGATTGATGAATAGTTAACTAATTCATCTCACTTCTAACTAAATCTATAATGCCCCGACCCTAGATACCTAGAGTTGGTGCATTATTACATAACATTGGCATGATCACAAGAAAGATCATGTCTCGAAATACCGATTAGTTTAGTAGCCTTGGAAACACTAGATATATTCATAATGTTTACAATACATCAATAAGTGAAAAAATACGACAACATATTGTCTTCATATCCCCTCATACTATCCCTACAGGTCATTCATAAAATACATCCTCACATCCTGGGAAAAATAAAACATAGAAAAAGGGGTGATCTCAAATGCCCAGTAAGGATAACAATATAGCGGAAACTTTTATAAATAAGCATAAACATTTAAGGAAGTGTATAACTAAAAAAGCCTTTTATACTGGAACTTCAACATATTATGGAAAAAATAAAATGAAATAATTCCATTAACATATTCACATGGATATTCTACTAATCATATAATCACATGCAATGTCAATAACCACTTTCATAAATGATGGAATTCATAATGCCAGACTATCATAACCACATAGCTATGGCCTCGTGCCAAGACTACAAATAAGATTTTGTCAAGGTCTTGTGACAAGAAACTAGTTTGTCTCATGAGACCAACCGATACATCGGGGAGATATAGCGGGCTCCACCCGTCACTTATTAAGTCCAATTCATTCCTCATATGAACAGGTTTAAACATAACATAAACATTTGTATTAAAAATATCATACAAAATGTCAATACTTTCACCATAAACCGTGAATGGTATATAAATAACACATCCACAGACAAACATATCACAATACATTCAATACAATATGGAAGTTTTGTTTCATAATAAATCAACTTCAAATAAGCATAAAATCCATCAAAGGATGCTGACATAGATGAAATCAAAAATGTTTGCGAGAAATATCTCCTTTTTTAAGTCATTAAAAAGTCATATAATTATAAAAGAAAACATTTACCTTGAAAATATTATTATAAGCTTTTAAGGTAAGCTTCAACGATTTTATAATGGTGGAAAATAGCCGCACCCGCCGTACAAGTTAAAAAAACTTTCTTACCTTAATTTTGACGAAAACGGTAAAATGGACCTTGTTTAGAAAACGACGGAAAGATTCATTTATAAACCACTTAAAAAAGTCAAGAAAGGTATAAATGACTTTACCCCATATTCTAGTAAATAGTAAAGAATATATTTTGAAATAAATTTTTAAGAAACATGGATGTGAATGATAAAGAAGTCCCAGTAGATTATTAAGTAAAAACAACCTCGGATAATGAAGAGATTGCGAAATAGACCCTTACCATGGACTTTTCCTTGGTTGGGGGTAGGTTAACCTCTTTTATAATGGTGAAATAATTGTTATTAGGTTATACATGAATCATATACATTATTATGTTATCATATATGATCTTTTAACATTTCTTTGTTAATAATATCTTAGTATTATCGTCGTTTCTGGTGTTAACTTACTCGTTTTCTTTTATATTTTTTTTATGTAAGCCATGTTTGTCATGGATAGGTTGTATCTTATTCATATCGAGAATGATATCAAGGCCTTAAACATTATTTTTAAATCATCAAATGATAATTATACTTTAATGGATATGATGGAGAATGAATCTCATCGCGTTCGTGGAGACGGTAGTCCGTACGTACGCACGAGCGACAATATCATTATTTTGATATTAAAATAATATTTAATTGGATGGTATATCTTATATAGAGAATCATTATCTTTTTATATTTATTATTTACATGAATTACACATCATTATTATACCCATCCAAATAATAATATATTGAACAATAATTACCCCACGATGTGGAGACGGTAAGCTGTGCGTACGCACGTATGGTGACATATCATTCAAAGGATGGATAGAATACTGAATATGGTTGTACCATATTTATAATAATATTACAATATATAGGATATACTGTATTCATTATTTTAGAATGGGAATAACAAAGAAAGAAGAAGTTGAAGAAGATATGAATTTGAAAAAGGGTGGTGAAAACATTACCTCTTCTTCAGGTTCTTCCTCTTGATTTGATCAAAAGGGACCCATAGGATGGCTTTTGGATCAAACTAATGCTTCTAGGTTGTAGTGAGGGAATTTGAGAGAGTATTTGGGCAGGTTTTGGCCGAAACAAAAGGCTTTGAAGGTGTGAATTATTGATAAGGGGGAGTTCCCTTTTTTAAGAGTGGTGAGGGGCATCTTTGAAAAAGCTAAAATTATTATTTTATAATAAATTCATATTCGTTTTCTAATGGCTAAAAAGTGTATTATTTAAAGTTTAAGATGGGGATGTGTCTAAAACCACTCAATTAATATAATTTAGACAGGTTTGGGTTATTATATTAAACTTATCTTTATGTATTAACTCTTAGTTAATTAGTTTCACTTTCACAATGTCCCTTTGTATTTTTATATTATATGGATAATAAACATACTATATACAACCAAGAGACCCAAAAGTGGTCGATTAATGATACACCTATCATGATATAAGTCTCTTGGACGAACCTTAGTTTTTTAGAAATTTAATATCAATTAATAATATAATATTTTTTTAAACACTCTTTTTTTTGTCAATTTCGACACCATTCAATAATTGACTTTTGTAAAAATCATAACAGAATGATTACTTCAAAAAAAGTTAATTAAATCAATCCTAACATGTAATATTAACCTAAAAAATTATTTTTATTTATAAAAAGTCTCAAATTACATTTATTTGGGTATTTATAATATCAATTATTCTAATTTTTCTTTAATTAGGTAATTACTGCATCACCATTGTGTCATAAAAACATAAAATATTTAATGTCTACAAATTATAAATAAAATACCATTATGTAGGAAATATTTTTATATTTCTAATTCATATTTACAATCTAATTTATCTTATGTATAACCCTATATTAAAAATATTTTAGTAAATAAACTTTGACTTTAACTCTTTTAACTCTTCTTTAAATTAAATAATAATAAATTTCCTAATCTAATAAAGGTGGACCTAAATGATAATATTTTACTCCTAAGGTTGTTTTTGGTCAAGATACACTTTTCCAATAGAATTAGGACATGTGTTAGGGTAATATTAATATCATTTTTACCCTTAATTACCCTATTTACATTTAACTGTGGTAAATAAAATTAAAAAGTTACTATACCCCAAAAATTATTTTCATCTCATCGGACCACATTTTACTCCTTGATATTAAGCGTGTCTCTCAGATATTCGAAATTCCACTCACAGAAGCGGTAAAATTATGTTTTATGAAAAAATCAGTTTTTTAACTACCACTTAGTGGTTTCACTATTCATCAAAAAATGAATGTTTCCAGAAAAATAAAAAAAAATTAGGCCTAAGATATATTTGATATTATGAATTCAAAAATGATTTCTATTTTAACATATTCAAAACATATCAGTTGCATTAATTAATTTAAAAATTAATTCCCGTCGTCAAAACAAATAGCGTGTTTTTAAGAGATAATAACTATCAAAAGATTCACACTTGTTTATGTCCGGTTTAATTGTGAAATTATGTATAATGACCAAAATTGTATTAATTGGTAAAAATATATTCTAAATATAGTTTAAAACCATTCAAATTCATAATTTATCAATATAAATTATTTCGATTAAAAAATTTGTTTTTATTTAAAATTTAGTAATTTTCACTATTCATCAAAATATAAATGTTATCCAAAAAATTCCAAAATTTCACCTTAGGATAAATTAGATATTTTGAATACATAAATGAAGTCCATTTTGAGAGATAAAATTTATAAAATTTCAAAAATTAGGTATTACTATGCATAACGGCTAGTTTGATTGGTTGTGGTGTGTGTTAGAACTCGAAGTTGCGTACAACACACGCTACTGTATTATTCAAAGGAAAGTGTACCATGGAAGCTTGGGATGTTTCATTGTAAATTTTTTGATGTCCCCATTCTAAAAATTAAATTTATTTATTCAAATTGAATATATATAAGTTTAATATATTGGATTTAAAAAGGGTTCACTATTAAAAGTTGGTAAAAGTGTAATACTGAAAAAGAATTTGTTCTTACATTATGTCTAAGAAACTCATAATAAGGATTCTAAAATTATAATGATTATATAATGTTTAAAATTTAGTTAATACTTTTCATAACCACTTTTGAACGGCTTCTTTGGTATGTCATGGTGCACTAGAACTCGGTGTTGCGTGTAGTGCAAGTTATTGAATTATTTTGAAGAAATAACAAACTATGAAATCTTGGGGTGTTACATTCTCCCCTAATTCAATAAATTGAGTCCTCGCAATTTGAAATTGTTCTTAAAAAATAAAAGGTTGACTATAGAAAATATCTTTGTGGGAAAACCCACATCGGAAATTGGGTTAATAAAATTTAGTCTTAATAAGAGGAAAAGAGAAATGAAAGGCTCACCAACAAATTATGATCTCTATTCGGAGAACATTGGTGGAAATTAGAGACATATAATTGGAGGGAAAACATAAATATTTATAGGTTGTGGTTGAGGTCATCAATCACAAACAAGTGTAAATTTGAGGGCCTTAAATTCATCAATTTATGATGATTTAAAATACCATCAGTTCAGCAAAACATATGGTATTAGGATAACACATTTTTCTGTTTTAAGATCCCTTCACTAAAGGATAAGAATTAATTTCTTCATTGAATAAGAGAAGATGAAAAATATATACTTGACAAGTAGAGTCTCAACCTTTAACTAAGTTCTACCAAAAACACATCTTTCACTCTAAAAGATAATAGAACTTAAAAATAATATTCTATTTATCCTATTTGTATAGGGTTAAAATAAAGAATATATAATTCATCTAGAAGAACCATTAAAAATGACATTATTCAATCTAGGACATCACATGGGTCAGTGGTAGGTGATACACCCTTGTCACCCTTCGGTTGTGGGTTCAAGTCTCGCGGCCTTGCTGGATGCGACGGGTTGCCTCCCGACCTCTGGGTTATCCTTTAATGGAAATCCAAAATAATCTAAACTAGAACTATAGAAAATAATTCAGTCCAAAATTTATAAGGAAGGTAAACACAATGAAGACCCTTTTTCCGCGTAATAACATGTGAACACCTTAATCATGTATTCTTTTAAAACACTGCAACATCCTAAATTACTATAAAACCTTATTGATTACATTCATGATCCCTTATTCCTTATAGAATAATAGATATACTCCTTCAATCCAAAAATGTTGTAAACCCCAGCAATGATGGAATATACAAACCATTTATCAGTTTCAAGGTAGTCAAGAATATCCAATATAATTTATCCAAATCAATCATGTATTATTCTAAAATCACTACCTCAGTATCAGAACCATATTATGGTTTATATTTCTCTCAACCATATATTTTCCAAAAATTTAACCTGTTATTGAGTCACTTTTCTTTGTTCCACACAATCTCAAGTACTTAATGAAATAGTACTGCAGTGCAATCCTTATATACTCCAAAATTATTATAACACGTACATTGTTGATACAACACTCAAATGACATAATACACATAAGAACTCTAATCATTCCTCTTTATCTGTGGTAGTATCATAACTTGATTGTTATCCAATAGCATCATTTGTGGTATAGTTTGATGATTGGGACATAGGTTCATGTAGTGTCCAAACTCATTGCAAATTAATCATTGTACATTTGAAATCATTTTCTTACCCTTGCAGTCACGTACTTTGTGCCCTTTTACTCCACACTTATAACAAACTCCCATTCCTTTCAGGCAAGTTCCAGGGTGTTTCTTCCCACAGTTATCACATACGGGAAAATTTTTCTTTTCCCTCTTCCCTTTATCCATCTTTCTATCTTCCATCTTTTTCTTCTCTTACTTCCCTTCAAAGCCATAGAACCCAGTAAACTCTTTACTTATCATATAAACACATGATATAATTTCTTCATATGATGATAATACATGGGAGACTATTTCTTTTATAAATTCCATCTTAAAACCATGAAAGATATGATCCTTATTTCTCTTTGGATCATGTGAATTTCTGGAGTTCTCATTCCTTCTACTGGGCGCCATTTCTAAACAATGGAATACACTAGATTAGTTTATGAATAACAATACCTAATCCCAAACTTGTAAAACACATAACATAAATTAAATAGTTTATATATATAATCCATCATCATAAAAATGACTCTTTTGAGGAAGTATATACTCATAAACCCTTCATAATGGTTTGTAAAGAAAATGAGAATTATCCTAAGCATATCCCCCGGGACTGTCGTAACCAAGAGTGCAGCAAGGCCTGCTGTTGTGCACTAGTTCCCATTCGAGTCGATCTCAAAGTGGTTTTTTCGGGTTTTACCCCTAGGTATATCTGTGCCAGAGCCGCATCTACCTGCTCGTATCTATATAGGGATGTGTTTCTTGGAAAACTCACAAAATTTCTACAATACCAAAATTCTAGGAAGTTATTCTATACTAATCTTCAAAGTCCATCTTATATATATGTGCTCTAATCAAGGTTTATCTAAATATAGCTTCCAAGGTTTGTACTAAACTTCCTTTGATACCAACTGTAGCGCCCTGACAAAAGATACCCAGAGTCGGTGCATTATTACATAACCTTGGCATTATCATAAGAAAGATCAAGTCTCGAAAGACTGATTAGTTTAGTAGCCTTGGAAACACTAGATATATTCATAAATTTTACATTACATCAATAAGTGAAAAACTAAAACAACATATTGTTTTCATATCCCCTCATACAATCCCTACAGGTCATTCATAAAATACTTCTTCACATCCTGAGAAAAATAAAACATAGAAAAAGGGGTGAGCTCAAATGCCCAGTAAGGATAACAATATAGCAGAAACTTTTATAAATAAGCATAAACATTTAAGGAAATGTATAACTAAAACAAAATAATTTTAAACTTGAACATGAACATAGTATGGAAAAAATAAATTTAAATACTTCCATTTACTAATTCAAATGGATAGTCTACTAATAGAATAATCACATGCAATATCAATAACCACTTTCATAATGATGGAATGTCTAATGCCAGATTATCATAACCACATAGCCAAGACCTTGTGCCAAGACAACAAATAATATTTTGTCCAGGCCTTGTGCCAAGACACTAGTTTGTCTCATTAGACCTACTGATTCATCGAGGATCTATATCGAGCTCCACCTGTCACTTATTAAGTCCAAAGCATTCCTCATATGAACATGTTTAAACATAACATAAACATTTGTATTAAAACTAGCATACGAAATGTCAATACTTTCTCAATAAACCATTAATGGTATAAAAATAACACATCAATAGTCAAACATATCACAAAACCTTCAATACAATATGGATGTTTTGTTTCATAATAAATCAACTTCAAATAAGCTTAAAACCCATCAAAGGATGTTGACATAGAAGAAATCAAAACTCTTTGAGAGAAATATCTCTTTTTTTAGATCATTTAAAAGTCAAATAATTATAAAATAAAACATTTACTTTGAAAATATTCTTATAATCTTGTATGGGAAGCTTAAACGATTTTATAACAGCATAAAATAGCCGCACCCGCCGTATAAGTTAAAAAAACATTCTTACCTTAATTCTGTCGAAAAGGGTAAAAAGGACCTTGTTTGGAAAACGACGGAAAGATTCCTTTATAAACCACTTATAAAATTCAACAAGGGTATAAATGACTTTAACCCATATTCTAGTAAATACTAAAAAAATGTTTTGAAATACATTTTTAAGAAGCATGGATGTGGATGATAAAGAAGTCCCAGTATATTATTACGTATAAACAACCTCGGATAATGAAGATATTGCAAAATAAACCCTTACCTTGTACTTTTATTTGGATTGAGGTTGGTTTACCTCCTGTATAATGGTGAAATAATTGTTATTAAATTATACAAGAATCATATACATTATTATGTTATCAAATATGATCTTTTAACATTGGTTTGTTAATAATATCTTAGTATTATCGTCGTTTCAGGTGTTAACTTACTCGTTTTCTTTTATATGTTTTGTTACGTAAGCCATGTATGTCATGGATAGTTTGTATATTATTCATATCCATAAATATATAAAGTCCTTAAAAATTATTTTTAAATCATCAAATGATAAGTATACTTGAATGGATACGATGGAGAATGAATCTCATCGCGTTCGTGGAGACGGTAGTCCGTACGTACGCATGAGCGACAATATCGATCTTTTGATATTAAAATAATATTTAATTGGATTTTATATCTTATATAAAGAATCATTATAATGTTATATTTATTATTTTCATGAATTACACATCATTATTATACCCATCCAAATAATAATATATTGAATAACCATTACACCACGACGTGGAGACGGTAAGCAGTACGTACGCATGTATGGTGACATGTCATTCATTGGATGGATAGAATAATGAATATGGTTCTAACATATTTATAATAATATTACAGTATATAGGAGATACTGGATTCATTATTTTAGAATGGGAATAACAAAGAAATAAAAAGTTGAAGAATAAATGAATTTGAAAAAGGGTGGTGAAAACATTACCTCTTCTTCGGGTTATTCCTTTTGATTTGATCAAAAGGGCTCCTTAAGTTGGATTTCTTATCAAACTAAGGCCTATAGGTTGTAGTGAGGGAAGTTTAGAGATTATTTGAGCATGTTTTGGCCGAACTGAAAGGCTTTTAAGGTGTGAATTAATGAGAAGGGGGAGTGCCCTTTTATAAGAGGGGTGAGGGGCACCTTTGGAAAAGCTAGAAATATTATTTTATAATAAATTCATATTCAGTTTCTAATGGCTCAAAAGTGGATTATTTAAAGGTTAATGTGGGGATGGGTCGAAAACCACTAAACCAATAGAATTTAGATAGGTTTGCATTATTATATTAACCTTATTGTTAAGTATTAACTCTTAGTTAATTAGTTTCACTTTTACAATGTCTCTTTGTATTTTTATATTATATGGTTAAAAAACACACAATATACATCCAAGAGACCCCCAAGTGGTCCATTAATGATACACATATCATGATATAAGTCTTTTGGATGAACTTGAGGTTTTTAGGAATTTAATATCAATTAGTTATATAATATTTGTTTTAAAAACTATTTTATGGCAATTTTGACACTATTCAAAAATTGATTTTTTAAAAAATCATAACAGAATGATTACTTCAAAAAAAGTTAATTACATCAATCCTAACATTTAATATTTACCTATAAAATTATTTTTATTTATAAAAAGGCTCTAATTACATTTATTTGGGTATTTATAATATCAATTATTCTAATTTTTCATTAATTAGGTAATTACTGCATAACCATTGTGTCATAAATAAATTAAATTATATAATGTCTAAAAATTATAAATAAAATAAAATTATGTAGTAAATATGTTTATATTTCTAATGAATATATACAATCGAATTTAACTTATGTATAACCCTATATTAAAAATGTTTTAGTAAATAGAATTTGATTGTAACTCTTTTAACTCTTCTTTAATTAAATAATAATAAATGTCCAAATCTAATACAAGTGGACATAAATGATAATATTTTACTCCAAAGGTTGTTTGTTGTTGATATACACTTGTCCAATAGAATTAGGAAATGTGTTAGGGTAATATTAATATCATATTTACCCTTAATTACTCTATTTTCTTTTAAACGTGGTAAATAAAAGTAAAAAGTTACTATTCACCAAAAATTATTGTCATTGCATTGAACCACATTTTACTCTTTGATATTAACTATGTCTCTCGGATTTTCAAAATTCCACTCACAGAAGCAGTAAAATTAAGTTTTATGAAAAAATCTGTTTTTTAACTACCACTTAGTGGTTTCACTATTCATCAAAAAAATGAATGTTTGTAGAAAAATAACAAAAATTAGGCCTAAGATATATTTGATATTATGAATTCAAAAATGATGTCAATTTTACCAAATTCAAGACATATCAGTTGCATTAATTAATTTAAAAATTAATTCTCGTCGTCATAACAAATAGCATGTTTTTATGAAATAATAACTATCAAAAGATTGACACTTGTTTATGTCCGGTTTAATTGTGAAATTATGTACAATGACAAAAATTGTATTAGATGGTAAAAATATATTCTAAATATACTTAAAAAAAACAAATTCATATTTTATCAATATAAATTATTTCGATTAAAAAATTGTTTTAATTAAAATTTAGTAATTTTCACTATTCATCAAAATATAAATGTTGTCCGAAAAGTTCCAAAATTTCACCTTAGGCTAAATTCGATACTCTGAATACAAAAATTAATTCCATTTTGGGAGTTAAAATTTTTAAAAATTCAAAAATTAGGTATTACTATTCATAACGGCTAGTTTGATTGGTTGTGGTGTGTGCTAGAACTCAAAGTTGCATACAACACACGCTACTGTATTATTCAAAGGAAATCGTACCGTGGAATCTTGGGATGTTTCATTGTAAATTTTTTGATGTACCCATTCTAAAAAGTAAATTTATTTAGTCAAATTGAATATATAAAACATTAAAATATTGGATTTAAAAAGGGTTCGCTATTAAAAGTTGGTAAAAGTGCAATACTGAAAATGAATTTGTTCTTAAATTATATCTAAGAAACTCATAATATGGATTCTAAAATTATAAAGATTATATAATGTTCAAAATTTAGTTAATACTATTCATAACCTCTATGGAACGGCTTGTTTGGTAAGTCATCGTGCGCTTGAACACTGTGTTGCATGTAGTGAAAGTTATTGCATTATTTTGAAAAAATAACACACTATGAAATCTTGGGGTGTTACAAAATCAATATATCATCACAATGGATTATCTAGAAAAAAATCATTGTTTTTGAGATAGTAATTTTGTATTGATTTCAATAGAGAATAAATTTGGATTAGGATTCCCATATTACCTTGCACTTCTGACATGGATTATACGAGGCACTTAGTACATATGGACACTTTCATATTACATATCACTTATAGACTGATGGAGATTCTAAAAATACTATTCAGATTCTGGAATGCATAAAATGATCATGTGTCTCTAATATGTGTTTTTCCTTGGAGGATCGTTTGGAATCATAATATTTCACCTCCAATAATAGATACTACAATTCAATAAAATATCACTCTTAGAGGAAAAATAGTGTAGAACATTATATTAACAAATATAATGGTGTCAATCTAGCATGTATGTGATTTTATAATCAAGTATCATGATATAGAAAATGAATTTTAGAGACATGGTATACTCATTTAATTTAGATTGTTTCAAAGACCATTGTTTGGAATATTGTGTCCTTCTTCCATTGAGTTTTTTCACCAAGAATGACCATTTTCTAGTATCTCAACTTTGAGGGTAACACCATGATCCTTATCATGTTATCACCTTTGATGATATTGATCTATATATTAATTCATATTTTGAAGAGTGTATATTATGTATAGTGAATTTGATCAAATAGACTTTAAAAAAGATTATTCATATGGTACATGTTCTAGGGTAGTACATACATATCTTGAAGTATACATGGGAATGGGATTATGATATGTGAAACTAATATCAAATGTTATTCTATAATTATATTTAGTGATTCTTGTGAGGTATGATCAGGTATGAGTTGTTATATGGTTGGTAGATTGAAACAACTCATCATTTCTTTGCGGTTGGTTTTTTTTTAATTTTTGGTTAGACACATAAATATCTACTTGTAATTTTATTAATGTAAGAATAAAAATGATTTGTGGGAATTTTTAGTTGTTGGGGAACTAAATTTTAGAAAACATATGATCTGACAGCTAGAAAGAAGTTCTGGGGTCCTAAAGATAACTGATGGGTATATAAGAATCCATAAAAAACTATTGGGGTCACTAGTTAGCTAGTGTCCAAAATATATCCTTTTTTGGTTCGTATGGCTACTTGGTCTGATAGTAAGCTAAAACTAATAAGCCAAATGCACACATACTGGACAATGCGTTTTTTTATAGGATTTAGATTGGGGGTATCATAATAATTTCATGAAACACACTATTTTTTATATTTCCTCTCCCATAACTCTTACTCAGTCCATATAGATTTTAATGCCCCTTTGGTGATTTTGAATTTCTCTATGTAGATTATTTCCTATTTGAAGTGTCATTTTTTGGGTAATATTCCTATAGGTAAGTCTAAACCTATATATTACATACATCGAAAATTAATATAATTCCCTTTTCAGTGAACTAATACAACGAATTTGTGGAAGTTGAAGTGATCTTGGCTCATTTGGAATTATTCGAGTGGTGATCTTTGGCAATAATATCTTTTTGTGATTAATGTATATTTATTTATAAATTCCCTTGAATTTTTGTTGCTTTTCAAAGAGTATATTATGTGAAACCTGACTGGAATGATGTATCCATAGAGTTTTCTAATTAACAAAAGAATATTTAAACTAGTTTTTTTTAGATCTATCTTTCTAGAAGCCCCATGGGGTTTGCTGTCATGTGAAGACTAGTATATTGACCACCTCATTATATGTTCAAACTACAAGAAATTAAAATTTTAATTAAAGTAGAGACTCTATGATTTTTCAAGTCCATGAATAAAGATTAATGGGGTTGCAAATATTTTCCAGATATATCCTACAATATAGTGAATTGATTTAAAATATTAACATTGCACATCTGATTAAAAATTTAATTTATAATTTCATTTTTAATGAAATTTTATGGACAAATGGATTATAAAATAATGAATATGAATTTAGTAATTTATTTGAATATTATTATTATATAATTTTAGGGGGCTTGGTTGATATTACAGGGATCAGGTGTTTCCCATTAATATATATATTTTGTGTACCTTGGACATATTTCATGGTCCTTGTATTGCTGTTATTACAATTGGGGACCTAGGATTTATTTCCTTGGATATTATGTTTCCAATTTTTATTATATATATTTTAGGGACCATTGACAAGTTTATATAGATTTTGAAGCACCCTTTGTTATTATATACAGTTGTGGGACCATGGATGTGTTTTCATGGATTTGGAGTCTCCCATTATTATTACTTTTATTATGTACAGCTAGGGGGATATTGGAACTGGTTTTTTTAGATCAGATGTTCCCATTCAATATATATGGTTTTCTGACTGTTAATATAGTTCCTTAGATTGGGATTAACTATATATATATAAATAAATATATATATATTCATGATTATGATAATATGAACTCAGGCATCTTGCACAAGCTAAAGTATGTATGGTTTACCAGGGGTTCCACCCTGGACAAGATGGATGACTATAATTATTATTTGATTATACCCTTCCAATTGTTTCCATAAACTTAACATCATCATGTACTTTTACTCAGATCAAATCCTTCTCAAGTCATCAGTGATACCACTGTGGATTTTGTGGGTACATATCAGGATAAAGGAAGTACCACAATGATAGATTGATGAATCAAAATGATAGGAGTAAATACAAAATGGTGGGACCATGAAAATACACATAAATAGTTTTTGATTATTATACTAATTGGTAATAATATAGGATTTTTTTATGTATAAAGTATTAATTTATTTATTTTTTTATTGTTTTATATTTTTGATTATTTAGCACCTGTCATGATGCCAGTTTTTTATGATATATAACATATGATATTTTTACGATTTTTTATATTATTTCTACCATGAATAAACATTATATTATCTCCATGACATCCTTTTGACCATCACTATTATTTTTTAGCCTTTAGTATATGTATACTTTCTCTTTATGTAAGGTAGTGACTCAATTCTGTTACATATGGGTTAACCAGACTGGGGATGTTATACTAATAATTTTATAATTAAATTGGTAAATTTATTATTTTATTTTATATATTTTCGTAATCAAAACATTATTTCCAAAAAATATTTCCCATCGTTACATCATGACAATATCATATAATGTATAGAATTTGTAAAATTTATATTTTTCAGTATTAACCTAAAAATCAATCAATTTATAAAAATATGAAAAATCACTTTGTAAATTTTTACATATTGATTTAAAAAAAGAATTTAATTTCATAAAATTGAAATTCATAAACCTGAAAATTTTATTTCATAAAATTAAATTACATACAACTATAAAAACCACTTTCATAGAAAATATACCCTTAAAAACATTGAGTATTATTAAAATTATTTCATATTAATTACCAATGAGTGGTAATTAATTTTTTCACATCGAATATTTTTAATATATTTATATTTATTGTTCATTTAAATAAATCATTACTCACTTCAACTTGTTTTTTCAAATATCACATGCTATAAAATAATATATGTAAATAAGCTAATGCATAATAAAATCTCAAGGTGAAAAATATATAATTCATTAAAACATATAATTTAAAATAAATTCTATTATCCTATATGAATAATAACGTCTTTCTTTTAAAAAAATATTTAATTCCCATAATATAATTTCATTAAGGTATCATATATGTATTTCATTATTGATTGTAAAAAAGGAATAAATTTTATTTTTTCACTGATATAAGTGTCCTATGACTTAAAACAAACTAGGCATATTTAAATGTATAAAGATAAAAAAATTATATGCTGTTACATTCTGCACCCTCAAAGTATTTTCTCCACTTAACATTCCACACCCTCATGAAACAAATTAGGGTAAATTTCTAGCTAGACATATTTGGGATCTCAATTCACTTCCTTGAACTTATGATTCTCTATGTGAAAAGTAACCAAGTGAATGGTATGGTTATATATTAATTAATTTCAGGTTGTAAAATTCTTACTAGTTTTCCCCGTATTAGAGATCATTATCTAGTTTTATATTATATAAGTTAAATACACATGAACGGTGTATAATATACTCCTCAAAAGTGATACATTGAATACCTCATGTACTTTGACGAAGTTTTGGTGGAATTTCATGATAGTAATATATCATCCCCAAATAAATCATGGATGTTAAATGGTCAAATATATATAGGGATACAATTCTCCTTTTTCTCGAATCATATATCCATTTTCCATGTTTACATTTTAATGAATAAATAGTCTTTCATTTCAAATTCCCAACAGAATCAATGATTACTTTTTGTATCTCTTCTGATGAAATTGTTTAGTTTTAATGTATTGATTAATTGTATGAATCTTAACTAAATTCTCTTGAACCTGATCTAGTCACAATGGTATATTCATTAAACATTCTTCCTAAGATTATTGAATTTAACACATCTTCTCATATATGGCCTCAAATGGTTCCCTCTAAATTCTATAATGAAGTGTTTTGTTAAAATTGAAATCCACTTGGGTAATTTTTTTTAACATCATGTCCATCATCAATGGATTGAGAATAAATAAACGGTTATACTAGGCCTTATGTGATATACACAAGACACAAAATGCTAAAAATAAATTACATGAACTTCATAATAATTAAAGGAATACTTTCGTTTTAATATAAATTAACAATCCTATATAACTATAACAACCAAATCACTATATGATGAATTAGTTAAACAAAAAAAAATCTAAAAAACCTAACTACATCAAAGTAAAAATCAAAAACCAAAACCAAAAAATCTAAAAGACATTGAAGACATCAAACATACCAACATTCTATATATCTATGCTCCATCTCATCATGATATTTCTATGGTATCACAATGCTTTCCTAAATAACTATCATATGATTTATTTATATGTGTCTCGATATAAAACTTCTGAAAACACACTAAAGTGGCCATGTAGGGGTGGGTAAAAAACATCATTAGTTTAACCCAATGAATTCATAAATTTCATGACTAGTATATAACATGTTAAAACTTTTGTATAAAATATTTTGTAATAATTTAATATACTTTAAAACAATACAAAAACAATTTATATCAAAAATATTTTTCTATGGAATGTAACATAAAAAATTTTAAAACAATTTCTTAATATTCATTTTGTCGTACCCATTCCTTTTCCACACATCCAAACAACCACACATTCTTGAAACCACGAAATTATCTATTCCATTGAGTAGTGACGCATCCTTTAAATAAGCATTCACAAGGTGAGCCCTTTTGAGGGGGGGACTTCATGCCCTTATCCATCCCATTTTTTATGGAGGAGAAATCATTCCCAAATCCATCCTAATTGCACATTAACACAAAAAAAACCTTTTATAAAAAATATTCTTCCAAACCAACAATGAAATTGCATTTCAATAAAAAATTCCTTTATTGAAAAAACATTCAAACCATTTTTCCATTCATTAAAACCAATCCGTAAATTTAAAATCATCATTTCAAAATAAAAATCCAAATACATTCAAAAAAAACCAATAACACAGTTTCAAAAAACCATCACTAAATGGGTTTTCCACCAAGAATTAATCACCAATTTCAAAACAATTTCATAAGATTAAATAAATTTTACTACAATAATTCATGTTCTAAATAAGAGGAGGTGTGATTGAATCCACTGCTATTCAAGTTATAAGAAAATGAATAATCGTCCAAAAACACAAAAATCAAGGCACAGATCTTCAAGATTCAACCGGAGATCTTGTTCCCTTCAACAAATAAATAAAAATTTATAATCATGGTCAAAAACACAAAATGTGGATTTATGCTCACTAGATTAAATACCTAATTATAAAAGAGGTAATAAGAATAAATATTATGAAAATAATTAATATAGATAACTTACCAACATAACCAAACTCCATCACACCATGATTCTCTAGAAAACCCTTCTTGGATAAATATGAATTGTCTTTATAGATTTTGAAGCAATAGAAATTAGGATTATAACCGTATTGGTGAAAATTAAGTATTTTAATTGGTGATTCGAAATATATTTTGAAAAAATATAGATCTATACTTTAAATGTTCTTGGTTATGGTGCATAGTTAGGATAACTAGTCCCTAACCACACATTATCCACTTATTCCAAACACACATCATATATTTGTCTCACTTAGTTTGAAAAAATTTCCACCGACAACGTTACTCCCCATTGTACAACAGTACATGGTTTCTCCTTTGTGGCCACACATTTTATGCAAATGGTGCACCTATCTTATGACCAATGTTTTATTATTATAGTTACAGGGAGGCTTTGGGTCATTTCTACTAAATTTTCATAAACTGTGAAGCTCTAAAAATCCCAAAATCCCCCCAACAACATTCCAAAACTCTACCAGACCTATAAAAACATAACACAAAATCCTTATAAAAAGAAATTAAATGAAAAGGGTCATGCACCTGATACTGGGGGTTCTCTTTTATCCCCAACATTGTTCATTTCGTCCTGGGAATGTTTAAAATCATTATTATCCTAGAAGAGCTCGTTCCATTCATCAATAATTTTATTCTCAATGTAACACATTTCTTCATGAATCCAACCATGATTCTATAATAACATCACTTGATCGATGGTTTTCCCACAAAAACCATTCTATCACCAAACCAAAATCCCTTATTGAAGATGAAACAACATAGCATATATATCTTGGTCAATGTGATCCCATCAAATAACATGGTTAGGACTAGGATGAGATGACATCAGTTGAGATATATGAAAGACATAATTCATTGAACTCAACCTTACTAAAGTTAATCCTCACAAATTAATGAATGTATCTCCAAATGGTTTCTATATTAATGATATGACATTATGTTCTTCATAAAAATTGTGACGACTAAGCCATAGAGATATTATAAACAACACATGATAACTCACCTCGAATGAAAATTCTATTTGATGATGATCTACATAAAAGTTTTGAAGAATTTGAGATATATCCACTATCTTCTTGGCCAACTATATTTTCCATATTGTCTCTTCTACAAGGATTGGTCCATCTAGTTAATTATCAATGATTCCCACCCAAAAAATTATTGATAGGAATGTGTTCTCATTCTATTCATCAAATGGTTCAATATTTAATGAGTCCTGAAAAATTGTTATATGAGAACTCTACTAATGGAATTTGATCCTATAATGAGACCAAAATATTTCACACAAACCCTGAGATTTTATTTCAATGTTTGTATCACTCTCTCAAATTTTCCCTCTATTTGAAGAGGATACACCATTCTGATTGTCTACAGATACTCAAAGGATTTCATTAAGTATTTACAGAAAAAACATTATGTAAATCATAGATCATAGTGTGATATAATCGACACTAGTATGCAGTACCTCTTCACCACTTCCACGATATAGATTCTAGAAAATTCATCTACCATATGTGAATCATGAATATGGAAAAGAAGGTTCTACTATGTGAACTAATCCATTATCACGCATTTTGAATTGTTTTTCCAAACAATCATTGGTATAATTTTTATAGAATCTAAAGCTTTCTTCTCTCATTCCCATATTGGAATTTGTAAATATTACAACATACACACTAGCATTAGGTGCTCTGTATTACCATATTTTATTGTGAGGAATCTCATAAGAAACTTATCCACCATACATTTCATTTGAACCCACAAAAATTGTGAATTCAATATTATATACATATATTTTATTCTAATATAAATATCAGATCTCTAAAGGTAGGGAGGAGGAAGAAGATGTTCTGGAGAATAAAAATGAACCACAATCTGATCTCAAAAACATCATAAATATTTTCTATCAAACTTCTATCCCTCAATGGTCTACCCACCATTGAGTTTTGACCTCATAGACACACATTTAGAATCATATGTTTGTGCATATTTAAACCCCTCAACCAAATATTCAACAAAAGAAAACTAAAATAAAAATTCACTATACCTTGATCATCAAAATAATTGTTCATGTCATCTATCACCAAATACATCTTAAATTTATTTGAATCATTTTTCTCCAAATCACCAAATGAATTTATACCTAAAGCATCCACCAGTGAATTTCCATTACCCACTATATAGAACTAGTCAAACGTAAACATTTTATGGTACTCTAGCCATATTTAATGTTTCATATTAAAACATATTACTGAGAAAATTTGATTCAAACTCTTATCTTCAATAAAAACAATAAATTTCACATCATATAGGAAATGATGGAATCTCTTTTAATCATTGCCTATAATAGCTAATTCAAAATCTAGTGTAGAGTTGTTATTATCTTGTAAAGATAACCATCATGACCATAAGAAACAATATAATATCTCTAAATGAGAACACACCCCATCCTTGATCCCCATGAATCACATTACACCATATAGTCTGGTCCTAATTTTGAAAATATCAAAATCTCTGCATATGTAACAATAATTATAATCACTTTAATAGACTCATGAAATTCCTTTCTCAATTATATTGGAAAATTTTTTCTTTTAAAATATATCATTATTGAATTGATTTACTAAAAAAACTTAAATAAAAAATTGATAATAACCAGCTTGGCTAAGAAAACTACACATCTCAAAGACATTATTTGGTGGTTTTTATGAGATCAGAGCTTTTATAGTATACAGATCAATAAAAAAATTAGAATATAAATGGTTGTGTAAGTGTACCTGTTGAATCCAAAAAATAACACTTTTAATTTTTTTATATCGATGATGAATAGAAAAAGTATCAAATATTATTTCCATGGGTTTCCCATAATCATTTTTTTCCCAGAATCCATTAGTATTTCACCCACTAATAGCACTAATAAATTACCCTGGCACCATTGAAATATATGATTCATCAATTACATACAAATTTATTGTTTATTAATTAGACAAAAAGGAATAAACACATTCTTGCAATTAACATGTGTGCATTTAAAATCTATCTTTTGAATATTGTCATTCTAAACCAACTATTTTTGATACACTGAATGCATGTCAATTTAAGGGAACTATTAGGATGCCCTAAATTGATCAAACATGTCATAAATGTGTTGAATAGGATGCCTATTATCTATTGTGACATTGTAAATATTATTATTATCCACACAGATCCGAAGAGTTCCACACACCATTTTAACAAAGTAAATGTGCTTTCATAGGAGACAGACTAGGCCAAATGAACCATTTTATTTCAAAATATAAAACAAGAAATTAAATTTCTTTAATTATATTGTTTCTATATGATAATACCTATGTGAAAAAGACCTTTTCCCCTGTAGGAAACCTTTTATAAACTCTATATCTCTTATATGTGGAATCATTAAGATGTTATTCCAAAAAACATCAGGAAACAAATTGAAGATTTTTAGAAAATTTATATTCTCAATATCATCCATTGATTCCAAATTCAAATATTCGAATTAGTATTTGATAATTCCAACTATTTGATCCAACAATACTATTTCACCTTCCTTTACATTTTGATATCTTCTAAAGAAAATCCCAATTCCATCATCAGTTGTATAACTTACCCATCAGTTATAATAGTATATATGGGACATTAAAAATTTTCAACCAATCCATACCCTATATTATTTCGTTGAACAAAATCTCAATAATAGAGAAACCCATGTAATATCATCCACATAAATTGTTGTGTAAAATGTATTTCACATTATGGTTCTACATTCTCTTTGTCAAGAAGAGTTTGATTTTTCAATAGAGAAGGAATCATATAAACATGGAAACCAATAAAATTAATAGTATGAGAATAAATTAATTAATTGAAATTACCGGTATCAATATAATATTTTTTAAGGTTAGAATTAAATTGAATCTTACCTATCACCATGGAATATCAAAACAGTTTATCCATTTTTACTTTCTATGGTCCGTACAATTTCTTACTATATTTAAATTTCTCATCGCTATCATTCCCATATTTTACTGGCTAAGGAGTTATAGTATTCCTATAATAACTATTGATTTCATTGTTCCACTAAAAATATTTATTCTGGTATCCTCATCCCATCAAAGAATATGAATTCTTGTAAAAATGTGATTTTTACATAGAACCCATCCTCATAGTATTTTGAAAGTAGCATCGAAGATGCCCCATTTTGTTTCAATTGAGCCGTTCTCAGGGTGGAGTAATAAAATATCACTTCATGTGATCATAAGAAGTGCATTAAAAAATAATTTCTTACTCTTGGGTTTAGGATGATCATTAAATGATCCCACCATATGATTCTTAGTCATACAACTATCTTCTAAATATGTATCCATCTTCCACTTATTCTTAGCATTAAAGTGCCCACCATTTACCCAAGTTACCAAAGGTATTCCTCTACATAAAGTTCATAAATTTTTTATGTCTTCCATTATTTATCTATTAAAAATATCTACATAATCTGTTATACAGATTACATCAATCATTGATAGAATCTCCGACATTTACCTTAATTCAAAAATGCATTCCTTCAGTGAGGTACTTCCAGCATCATTGAGTTTAATGAATACTAAATTCATAATGTTATCCACATACTCTTTTAGTGAGAGATTCTCATCCTCTATGATAAATTTTTTTTCTCATAATGATTCAAAGTAATTTAGGATATATTTGTTTGTTGAACAATCATTCAAAATCCTACCACCTAATAACTTGGTCTAATTTATCTTGAGATTATAAATCCCATCACTAGGGTTAAAGATCTTCTGGAAAGTATGTTACTAACATTACTTTTATCATAGAGGGTCTGTTAGAAAATAAAACATTCAATTCAACCTATTTATCCACACATATTACCTTTTTGGTTCAGAATCACCCTAAACCATGGGTGGATTATTCTTTTTAAACAGAATCAAATGATACACTATCCTTGGTTGACCAATTATATTTCCTCTATTCATGAACAAATAATTGTGAAAAATACTCAAGACTAGTTTTTTATTCAACTATGGCTCTAGTGCGACCACATTTTCCATAACCTCATACGGTTGGGTCTTATAATGCCTAATGATTTACATTTACTATTACCAAAATAATTCACTATTTTTCACACACACTATAAATTGAATGTTTAGAAATTTTGAATTTAAAAAATCATACCTATTACAAAAAGGCTTTATAAAATTGAAAAAAAAATAAACCATTTTTTATAACTCTACATTTCTCTACGAATATGAACCCATTTTTTTATATTTAAACATATCTAAGGTCATGTCTCAAAAATAATTATGAAATATTAGTGGGATGCAATTTATATCAAGGAATGTCATGCTCTTCTCATCATCTAAACCCATTATAATGATATTATGACTTTCAAATGTGCAGAATATATATTATTTACACAAACCTCATGGATACATGATGTTGACCATAAATAGGTTATTTTCGCCTCATTATTCACAACATTTCATGTTCTGACGATCTAACTCCTTCTACCAACCCAACTAAAAGCCTAAAAAAGAATAATTTTCAAATTCTAGGACCAAACAAATTGATAACATTTTCATCATTTTCCCCACCTCATTTTCTATAGAATAGGTGATGGGTGATATTAAACCATAGTTCACATCCCCAAGACACCAAATTCTTTCCATAAATACCAAGGGACTAATAATAGTTCAGGAACAATTGTCTCTATGAATATAAAACAACTAATTCAATTTAAAGTAACAACCAAATCTCTATATATAAGATTAGAAAAACAAAAAACAACTCAAAGTAATACAAACCAAACCAAACAATATTAGCCTAAAATGGGAAACTAAAATGAGAAAAACTCAATGAAATAAAGGAATCAACTCAAAATCTACCAACAATTGTAAGCTACAAATAAACAATCTATTCACCTGGTATCATTATGCATCATTGAAGAACA
This sequence comes from Viscum album, assembly GCA_963277665.1. Taxonomy (NCBI): domain Eukaryota; kingdom Viridiplantae; phylum Streptophyta; class Magnoliopsida; order Santalales; family Viscaceae; genus Viscum; species Viscum album. The sequence continues at coordinate 1,384,557,351 of OY728126.1, read as the reverse complement.
ATGGTACCACGAAATTATTTGTGTCACGATATTTAATATCCTTAAATGAACTAATGTTCCCAAGGAGGAGTTTAGTATAAAACTTAGTAGGTGTTCCACCAATAACATCCCAAACCACACCACTATGATATATAATGTAATCAAATTTATATAAAATAGTACAAAACAATTTAAATCACTTTATATGAAAAAACCCATTTTTATGAAAATTATTTTTGCAATGAAAGAAACCATAACACCATTAGCATGATTTCTCATTTTTCTTCTTGGTATACCCATTCCATTAATAAATTCTAACACATCCACTCAAGCATTCAAACATGGAACTCCCGATATACAAATTTGTTAAGTCATCCTTTCAACAAGACATCATGTGGTAAACTATTTGAATAGGGGAAACCTAATTACCTTATTCATCCCATTTTTTTATGGGGAAACATCATACCCTTTTCCTTCCCAAAGGATTAGGAAAACATGACAACTATGTAAGAAACATTACAATGTTGAACCAACCATGCAAAGAAATTTCAATGAATCATTTCTATTATTGAAATTTCTTTAATAAAAACATCTTATACATTGAACTAAATAATAAATTCAAGATCTCCATTCTAAAACCATAAATGAAAAAACATTCCAAAAAACTAAATAATTTGAAAATATCAAAAACTGTCACCAATGTGGTTTTCCACTAAGAATATCAAATCAATTTCACATAAATATTATGAAATTAAATCAATTCGAATCCAATCCATAATTTTCTAAATAATAGAAATCAAGAGTGTAGCCTCTTACATTTTCATTTTCATAAAATGTATAATGGTCCAAAACAATGAAAACTCATTGTTGATCATAAATATTCCTCCTTAGATGTCATTATGTTCAACCAAAACGACCATATAACATCCTGACTGACTTCAAAAAACATATATTTATCCCCAAAATATTTCAACCATGATTATAAGATAGGCGATAATAATAAATCATGGGAAAATTATGAATAAAAATAACATACACAAATAAATCGTGCTACATCACTCTTACGTTTTCCACGGAATCTCACCCGAGTCAAGAGGAATGGTTTGCAAGCCTTATGAGTTAGAATAGTTATTGTGATTATCTTATTAGAGGAAAATGATTTTTTAGGAGGATATTTGTATTATATCTAGAAAATTTGTACTGAAATTTTAATGGAGAATGATTAGGGTTCATAGTTAAGAAAAAAGGTCAATAATTGTGAAAAATACACTACCTCCACTGTAACACCCCAGGTAAATGAAGAATATGACATTTTTATATTTATCTCTATTTTTGAATAAAATTTCAATATTAATTTCAAGGGAACGATATGCTCGATGGCTTACCCAATACACAACAACGAGTTCCTTTGAAATCTTACGTTACACTCTAATAATAAAATAATATTATTTTAAATAGTAGTTAACGCATAGCCGTTGTTATGGCAGGAATGAAGAGAACTAACAAAAAAATGATTATATATGTTTGTCAAATATTTTTACTTTTTACAATAAATGGTAGAGGATTAAAAATGCGAATGAATCCAATTTTAAGCGTAAACATTCTAATATTCTTTAAAAGGTCGATTAACAACCTTTTGATGGCGAACCTCTTTTAAATCCACTTTTTTACAATTGTATGTGTTATATTTGACAAAATAAAATTCTTCTTTAGAATCGGGACATCAAAATTTACTTTGTGTAAACATTTGGTATTTTTCCGAAAAAGTTCAATTTTTAATGAATAGTGAAAAATGTAGTATTTTAATTCAAAACCCCTTTTTAATATAATTTATTTATATGATTAGATTATCTTTTGAATTGGTTTTAAAGTTAAATTAGAATATATTTTTACCATTTAATCCAATAGTGGTCGTTGGAATTAATTTCACTTTGAAATCAGACTTAAACTAGTGTCAATCTTTTGATACATTTTGTTTCATAAAAACACGCTATTTGTTTTGACAGTGGGAATTAATTATCAAATTAATTAATGCAACTTATATGTGTTGAATTTTTTAAAATAGAAATCATTTTTGAATTTGGAATATCAAATATTTCATAGGGTGAATAATTGGTAATTTTCTGAAAAACATCAATTTTTGATGAATAGTGAAACCACTAAGTGGTACTTATAAAAACTGATTTTCTGTTTAAATGAAATTTTTCCATCTTTGTGTTTTTAATTTCAAAAACCCAACATACATGGTTGTCATTATGATGTAAAATGTGGTTCAATGGGACTAATATAATTTTTTGGTGAATAGTAACTTATTAAGTTTTTAATCGCGATTAGAGGTAATTAGTGTAGTTTAAGGTAAGAATAATGTTTTAATAAAATGAAATGAACTAGACACATGTCCTACCCTCATTGGATGAGTCATGGCTGACCAAGACAATCCATGTGTCAACTTGGGGACCCCATGGAGCCACTTTGGTTGGAAAATTACATAAATACCTTTTTATTTAATGTTAATGTAAAAATGACACAAACATGAGATGTTTTACAAAAACAATTTTTACATGTGGTTATACAAGTCAGATTTCAGAATATAAATGATCATTGGAAAGATAAAAAGATTTCATACATCATAGTAGTTTTTTTATAATTTTTAGACATTATATAAATTAAATTATTTATGACATCATGATGATGCAGCGATGACCTCATTATTTAACGATTTAAATAAAATGGAAAGATAATGTAAAATCTAATAACTACACATGTAAAAAACCTATTAGATGGGTGGATTTAGAACCCTTATCACCTTTCCCTTGATTTATTTTAGTGTGGGATCTTTTAAATCCGAAACTCATTTTAAAATAAAGTAACATTCTTTTACTTTCCATGAGTGCCCCTCATCTCCTCTTATAAAATGCCCCCACCTCTACCTACTTACGCACACTTCCAAAGCCTTTGGCTGGGCCAAACCCTGCCAATTTTGTCTCTCCACATCCCTTTATAACTCCTTGATGCATCACCTTTGGCATAAGTCTTCCCAAGGAATCCTTTGAGCTCAATCCAAAGGGAGTTACCCGATTTTAAGGTAATGTCTTCACTTGTGTCCTTTTGTTTTATTTCGCTTCTCCAACCCCCTAAACTCTTTTTATTCATTTATTTTGTAACAAATACAGTATCTTAAATATACTAGGATGTTTTAATAAGAAGTATTCTAGCTGAACATACACACACCTACATCTAATGGTTAAAGAACATACTGTTTCTGTGGATGGCGAATTTCTGCCTCATGAAATGATGATTGTTCAACATTCTTCTAACACCTTCAAAGGTGGCCATTAAGATGACACTATATTTATATATGATATATAATATGTTTATGTTTTACTTAAGCTTATGTATTTTTCATTTTTGGAATACCTTTATGGTTTCCATTATGGGTAAACGCGATATCTTCATTTAAGGAAGTGCGGACTACCGCCCCCTCAAAGTGATTTGATTCGTTAATACCATATGTGGTACGTATAAAGGATATATTTAATGATATTATACATGATACCATACTGGAATTAAAATACTATTATATATTATTATGTTTCATTTCCATTAAATATGAAAAATAAATGGAAGTAGCGTTCATGCGTACGTACGGCTTACCGTCACCATGAACGGTACATTTCATTTCTTATCTGAAAATGTTATGTACTATTATAAGTACATATATATAATGGATATATATGCAATATATTACATCTAAATTATGGATATCATTCTGTAATTATAACATATATCTATATATATCTCATTTTGTTTTAATTCCATTAATATGACAAAAAAAGAAAGTAGCGTTCATGCGTACGTACGGCCTACCGTCTCAATGAACGGAGATTTTAATTTTTATCTCCAAATGATATGGAATAGTATAAAATGAATATATACTGGATATATATGATATTTAAAACATAAATACTAATATGGATATGATGTACCTATAACTACATTGAAAATTATTTTCCAACAAGTTCAATTTTTGACTCATGTACCAAACATCGACAAAAACGTCTGATATGAACTCATATTATTAACCAATTATTATAACATTAAAATATGTGATATGAACTGAATAATAATATTTATAGGAGTTCCCCAAGAAATTTTAAATTTACCAATGTTTATTATTCAGGAATATAACGAAATGAACAAGACAAGTTGGACTTGAGGTAAGGGATCTGACTCCTCTCTTTCTTTTAAAGTACACTCTTTTATGTCATTCATTTTAAAGCTAATATTTCATGTTATTGGGATATTCTTTTATATTACTCTTACTGTAATTTTTATGTTCATATGATGAGAGTCCCTATTCTCTCTCATCAATCCATTTTGGATGTTTTGAGTGGCGTCGTTAGGCTGCCGAAATTTCGTAAAAGATCCAACCTATCTCTTTCTTTTTATGTACTCTCCTTTATGTAACATCTTTTAAGATCCTCTTTGTTATGTTGGGGGTGGTTATTTTATATTCCTCTTTCTGTAAACTTTATGTTGATATTATGAGAGACCCTATTTCCTCTCATCAATCCATTTTGGATGTTTTCAGTGGCGTCGTTAGGCTGCCGAGTTTTTGTAAGGGATTTTTCATCTCACTTTTATTCCCATGAGATTTATGTTACATTTGCCACAATTTCCTTTGTTTGGTGTATGTACTGCCCATTATTTTACTCATTGTGTAATATAAATTCATTTATGTGTATTTACATCAATGTTGTATTGTCCTTCTTTCACTGGGCGTATGTTTCGAAAGATACCCCTGTCGGTAAGGGAACCTTTCACCATCCTCTTTTTAAAAGAATTATTTTGTTATGTATTTTAATTCACATACTATTATGTTGGGATATGTTCTTCTATATCCTTATTGATATAAATTTTATGTCCATGCAATGAGGTACCCTTTTTATCTCTCATCAACTCATTTTCTGAATTTTGTAGTGACGCCGTTAGGCAGTCAAATTTTTGCAAGGGAACTTCTTAACCCAAATTTGATTCTTTGGGATAAACATGTACTCCTTTAATATGTCGTTCTATGAATATGTGTGAATAACCTCCTATTGTTTTACACTTAATATCCACTTATCTTTGGTGTATTCGTTTGTCACACATAATTATGTAATTGATTTGTCCTTAAACCAAGGATATCGTCATTGTAAGGGACTTCGTCTCAATCTCCTTTCATTGAGGCATATTTTGTTTTATACACAACTTTATTTTATATGGTGTATAAACCCCTTTGACTTTTATGTTTATCCAAAAGGAATCTATATTATACAAATAATTTTACAAAATGACAAAAGGGAATGTTTTTGTCATACGTATGCGGCGACAATGACTTCTCTGCCGCCGTTACCATTATTTGAGTTTCGGCTTCCTCTACAATCCATACATTCTTTTTAAAAGAAAAATAAATACCATGTTTTACTTTTCTTTTATTTTGGTATTAAAAATGGTTTTCATAAGGGTTTTTATATCATTTTGTTTTATTGATATCTTGTGATTGAAATGTGGAAATGTTATGTTTCCTTTATGCATGTTTTATGTGATACGATTATGTTATGGTTCTTGGGAATTGTTATGAAGACGGGCGGTTCCGTGATAAACTAAGGGCGGGTGAGCCCGATATAGCTCTCCAATGCATTGGGTAACATGAAGGAGTGAAACATTAAGGTTTCTCTGAAGAGATTTAGGGAATATACTGTGGTGGGTATTCCAAACGTAACCAAGAGGGTTACTCCATATGTAAGAAAGTTATGAATTCCTCAAGTTACCTTTTATGTCTTATGATTTCTATGATTTATTCATGATTTGATGAGGTATGTTAAAGTGCCTATGTTTTATGGGTAAAGTATGATTTCATTCTTATGTATATATGAAATCATGTTTCCTTTCCATTTTTTTATAACCCTTACTGAGCTTTTTATACTCATCCCAAGTTTTTTGAAATGTTTTTGACCAGTCAAGTGAAAGGTTCATGATATGATGATAGTGTCAAGGAAGTGTCAAGAAAGAATACAAGTTTTATTTTAAATATGTTTCCGTTGATGTGAAAAAATGAATATTATCTTTATGTAACCACTTTGTTTAAATGTGGAATGTAATGCAAGTTTTATGATCTAATTCTCTAAAACTCTAATCTTGAAAAGATCCTCAATGTGTAATCTTGTAATAACTCAAGATTAAGTAAGGTTTAAGGTTGGGGCCTTATAGTTGTTATCAGAGATCGGTTTAGATAACTTAAGAGGTTAGGGTATCCTCTAAGAATAAGTGACATTACCATAATGGTTAGGATTTCAGAAAGAGTCCTAGTTTTAGATAAAGTGAATAAGTACGTATATCTTAGTGGTTATCTTACTCATTAGTACATGATGGTTTTGTTGATATACTCACACAGAAATTTCTGTTTTTAGTGAATGAATGGATCTAGAAGGCACCAAAGTGACAATAGGTTTGAAGGAAACTGGGGTGGTTCTCTGATTAAGAGACTGGATGAAATGGGGTATTCAATGAGGAATCTCGTGCTTGTTCTAAACCAACTATCAAGGAGTCATGATCATCCACTTGAAGATTGAAATGTTCTGTAATGCATCATGTATGAGATGGCCAACTCGATGTGGAAGTTCAGGTAATAATTATAAAGGTAACCATTAGGGTTTATATGATCCTTACTTTTGAGGTAATTATGGGTTATTATATGTTATGATGAAAAATGAAAGGCATGAGATAAACGTGAGGTTAAAATATTTTATGATTATTTTTTTGAAGATTTTATCTCGTTTTGGGGATGTTTTAAGAATTATATATTTTTGGAAAAAGGACAACACGCAGACCGTTTGACAACCCGTCGCACCAGACAAAGCTGAGGGAATCGAACCAACAACCAAAGTGTGACTGGTTTTTATCACCTACCACTGGACTACGTGAAGTCCCTAGTTAGTTTGACTGATTCTTTTTAGTTATATTATTTTATGAATTAATAGTAAGTTGATTTTGGGTTATCTATGTAAATTTATTTACCTATCATGGAGGATATGTGATTAGGTTAATTACTTTTTAATACGAGACTTTAAGAGCAACTGATGTTGTTTGGAGATAAATGTTATGATTTAACTTGGAAGACTATGGGATTAATCCTTCAAATATTTGGGTTTCAATCATAGTTTGGTTGACTTTGAAGAATTTTATGGAAATTTTTTTTATTGGATGGTCCTTTTTGAACTTTGGGTTTTGTTTGATAAATTTTGGAGATTAAGAATAGATTTGTTTTTTAAAAGGATTATCCTTATTAGGTATTATCTGATCTTGTACTAACTGTTTTGGTTTTGGTTTTGGTTAAAGTCTAAAGATATGGGATGTATATAGTTCTCTTTTGTGGATTAGGTGATCCTCTAGAAGTTGATTATAGTACTCTTAATGTGAACAAGTCTTCCTAAATACTCATCTTTTGGGGAAAGTATGAGTTTGTGTAAGAAATCTAATAAAAGTTGAAAGTCAACATGATAAGTAATTATGTTTCCTTATGAATAAATACCTCAATAAAAAGTAACTTAAAACAAAAATGTTGTCTATTAACTTTTCCTACTGGGGAATCGAATACCGTTTAACCCATCACAAGTTTGTGATTTTATTATGGTTAACTTTCTCCTAAACATGTTTTCTATCACACTCCATCAGAACATGACCCTATGTTTTCTCCTCCATGTCCATGTTTTCATACTTGTAATCCTAGTATGGGTTAACTTGGGTGACCTTTGTACTTATCTTTCTTTATTTTAAAGTGATTGTTTTACTGTCTCTTTTTCCGATGTGGGATTTTCAATGAAGTTTCCAAGCCCAATTTTAAAAATTGTGACGACGCAATTTCCAAAAGGGGGGAAGGATGTAACACCCCAGGTAAATAAAGAATATGAAATTTTTATATTTATCCATATTTGTGAATAAAATGTCAATATTAATTTAAAGGGAACGATATGCTCGATGGCTTACCCAATACACAACAACGATTTCCTTTGAAATCTTACGTTGCACTCTAATATTAAAATAATATTATTTTAAATAGTAGTTAACGCCTAGCCGTTGTAATGGCGGGAATGAACAAAACTAACTAAAAAATGATTATATATGTTTGTCAAATATTTTTACTTTTTACAATAAATGTTAGAGTATTAAAAATGCGAATGAATCCAATTTTAAGCGTAAACATTCTAATATTCTTTAAAAGGTTGATTAACCAACTTTTGATGTCGAACCTCTTTTAAATCCACTTTTGAAAATTTTATGTGTTATATTTGACAAAATAAAATTCTTCTTTATAATCGGGACATCAAAATTTACTTTGTGTAAACTTTTGGTATTTTTCCGAAAAAGTTCAATTTTTAATGAATAGTGAAAAATGTTGTATTTTAATTCAAACCCTCTTTTGAATATAATTTATTCATGTGATTAGATTATCCTTTGAATTGGTTTTAAAGTTAAATTAGAATATATTTTTACCATTTAATCCAATAGTGGTCGTTGGAATTAATTTCACATTGAAATCGGACTTAAAGTAGTGTCAATCTTTTGATACATTTTGTTTCATAAAAACACGCTATTTGTTTTGACAGCGGGAATTAATTATTAAATTAATTAATTCAACTTATATGTTTTTAATTTTTTAAAATAGACATCATTTTTGAATTCGTAATTTCAAATATAGCTTAGGGTGAATTTTTGGTAATTTTCTGAAATACTTCAATTTTTGATTAATAGTGAAACCACTAAGTGGTACTTATAAAAACTGATTTTCCATTTAAATGAGATTTTTCCATCCTTGTGTTTTGAATTTCAAAAATCCGACATACATGGTTGTCATTAATAAGTAAAATGTGGTTCAATGGGATTAAATTTTTTTTGGTGAATAGTAATTTATTATGTTTTTAATCGCGATTAGAGGTAATTAGTGTAGTTTAAGGTAAGAATAATGTTTTAATAAAATTAAATGACCTAGACACATTTCCTACCCACATTGGATGAGTCATGGCCGACCAATACAATCCATGGGTCAACTTGGGGACCCCATGGAGCCACTTTGGTTGGAAAATGACATAAATACCTTTTTATTTAATGTTAAAGTAAAAATGACACAAACATGAGATGTTTTACGAAAACAATTTTTACATGGGGTTATACAAGGTAGATTTTTGACTATTAATGATCATTGGAAAGATAAAAAGATTTAATACATCATAGTATTATTTTTATAATTTTTAGACATTATATAAATTAAATTATTTATGACATCATGATGATGCAACGATGACCTCATTATTTAACGATTTAAATAAAATGGAAAGATAATGTAAAATCTAAGACCTACACATGTACAAAACCTATTGTATGGGTGGATTTGGAACCCTTATCACCTTACCCTCGAATTATTTCAATGTGGGACCTTTTAAATCCGAAACTCATTTTAAAATAAAGTAACATTTCTTTACTTTCCAAGAGTGCCCATCCTCTCCTCTTATAAAAGGCCCCCACCTCTACCTACTTACCCACACTTCCAAAGCCATTGGATAGGCCAAACCCTGCCCATTTTGTCTCTCCACATCCCTTTATAACTCCTTGATGCCTCACTTTGGGAAGAAGTCTTCCCAAGGAAGCCTTTGAGCTCAAACCAGATGGAGTTACCCGATTTTAATGTAATGTCTTCACTTGTGTCCATTTGTTTTATTTTGCTTCTCCAACCCCCTAAACTATTTTTATTCATTTATTTTGTAACAAATCCAGTATCTTCAATATACTATGATGTTGTTATAAGACTTATTCGAGCTAAACATACACACACCTACATCTAATGGTTAAAGAACATACTGTTTCTGTGGATGACAAATTTCTACCTCACGAAACGATGATTGTTCAACATTCTTCTAACACCTTCAAATGTGGACATTAAGATGACACTATATTTATATATGATATATAATATGTTTATGTTTTACTTAAGCTTGTTTATTTTTCATTTATGGAATACCTTTATGGTTTCCATTATGGGTAAACGCGATATCTTCATTTAAGGAAGTGCGGACTACCGCCCCCACAAAGTGATTTGATTCGTTAATACCATATGTGGTACGTATAAAGGATATATTTAATGGTATTATATATGATACCATACTGGAATTAAAATACTATTATGTATCATTATGTTTTATTTCCATTAAAGTTGAAATATAATTGGAAGTAGCGTTCATGCGTACATACGGCTTACCCTCTCCATGAACGGTAGATTTCATTTCTTATCTCAAAATGTTATGTACTATTATAAGTACATATATATAATGGATATATATGCAATATATTACATCTAAATTATGGATATCATTCTGTAATTATAACATATATATATATATATATATATCTCATTTTGTTTTAATTCCATTAATATGACAAAAAATGAAAGTAGCGTTCATGCGTACGTACGGCCTACTGTCTCCGTGAACGGTGCTTTTAATTTTTATCTCCAAATGATATGTAATAGTATAAAATGAATATATACTGGATATATATGATATTTAAAACATCAATACTATTCTGGATATGATGTACCTATAACTACATGGAAAATTATTTTCCAACAAGTTCAATTTTTGACTCATGTACCAAACATCGACAAATACGTCTGATATGAACTCATATTATTAACCAATTATTATAAAATTAAAATATGTGATATGAACTGAATAATAATATTTATAAGAGTTCCTTAAGCAATTATAAATTTACCAAAGTTTATTATTCAGGAATATAAAGAAACGAACAAGACAAGTTGGACTTGAGGTAAGGGATCCGACTCCTCTCTTTCTTTTAAAGTACACTCTTTTATGTCATTCCTTTTAAAGCTCATATTTCTTGTTATTGGGGTAATCTTTTATATTAATCTTACTTTAATTTTTATGTTCATATGATGAGAGACCCTATTCCCTCTCATCAATCCAATTTGGACGTTTTGAGTGGTGTCGTTAGGCTGCCGAATTTTCGTAAGAGATCCAACCTCTCTCTTTATTTTTATGTACTCTCCTTTATGTAACTTATTTTATGCTCCTCTTTGTTATGTTGGGGGTGTTATTTTATATTCCTCTTTCTTTAAACATTATTTTGATATGATGAGAGACCCTATTTCCTCTCATCAATCCATTTTGGAGGTTTTAAGTGGCGCTGTTAGGCTGCCGAGTTTTCGTAAGGGATTTTTCATCTCACTTTTATTCCTGTGAGATTTATGCTACATTTTCCACAATTTCCTTTTTGTGGTGTATGTACTGCCCATTATTTTAATAATTGTGTAATATACTTTCATTTATGTGTATTTACATCAATGTTGTATTGTCCTTTTTTCATAGGGCGTATGTTTCGAAAGATACCCATGTCGGTAAGGGTACCTTTCACCCTCCTCTTTTTAAAAGACTTCTTTTGTAATGTCTTTTAATTCACATACTATTATGTTGGGATATGTTCTTCTATATCCTTAATGATTTAAATTTTATTTCCGTGTGATGAGATACCCTTTTTACCTCTCATCAACTGATTTTCTGAATTTTGTAGTGACACCGTTAGGCTGTCAAATTTTTACAAGAGAACTTCTTAACCCAAATCTGATTCTTTGGGATAAACATGTACTCCTTGAATATGTCATTCTATGAATATGTGTGAATAACCTCCGATTGTTTTACAATTAATATCCACTTATATTTGGTGTATTCGTTTGTCACACATAATTATGTAATTGATTTTTCCTTAAACCAAGGATATCGTCTTTGTAAGGGACTTCATCTCAATCTCCTTTCATTGAGGCATATTTTTTTTATACACAACTTTCATTTATACGTTGTATAAACCCCTTTTACTTTTACTTTTATCCAAAAGGAATCTTTGTTATACGTAGAATTTTAAAAAACAACAATAGGGAATGTTTTTGTCATACGTATGCGGCGACAATGACTTATCCGACGCCGTGACCATTATTTCAGTTTCAGCTTCCTCTACAAGATATACCTTATTTTTAAAAGAAAAATAAATACCATGTTTTACATTTCTTTTATTTTGGTATTGAAAATGTTTTTCATAAGGTTTTTTATATCAATGTGTTTTATTGATATCTTGTGATTGAAATGTGGAAATGGTATGTTTCCTTTATGCATGTTTTATGTGATACGATTATGTTATGGTTCTTGGGCATTGTTATGAAGATGGGTGGTTCCGTGATAAACTAAGGGCAGGTGATCCCGATATAGCTCTCCAATTCATTGGGTAATGTGAAGGAGTGAAACATTAAGGTTTCTCTGAAGAGATTTAGGGAATATACTATGGTGGGTATTCCAAACGTAACCAACAGGGTTACTCACTAGGTAAGAATGTTATTAATGCCTCAAGTTACCTTTTATGTCTTATAATTTCTATGATTTATTCATGATTTTATGAAGTATGTTTAGGTGCCTATGTTTTATGGGTAAAGTATGATTTCATTCTTATGTATATATGAACTCATGTTTCCTTTCCATTTTTTTATAACCCTTACTGAGTTTTTTATGCTCATCCCAAGTTTTTTGAAATGTTTTTCATAGGTCAAGGGAAAGGTACATGATATGATGATAGTGTCAAGTAATTGTCAAGAAAGAATACATGTTTTATTTTAAATATGTTTCCGTCGATGGGAAAAAATGAATACTATCTTTATGTAACCACTTTGTTTAAATGTGGAATGTAATGCAAGTTTTATGATCTAATACTCTAAAACTCTAAACCTGAAAAGATCCTCAATGTGTAATCTTGTAATAACTCAAGATTAAGTAAGGTTTAAGGCTGGGGCCTTATATCCAAACACTCCCCACACTATTAGATCACATGGTTATTAAAATGGAGAACTATCCATGATGAATCCCAATATCCAACAATTCCAAGATTCAATTGGGTGGCCACATAAGTTTTCCAAAAACATTTGCCTAACAGTTCACCTACCCAGTTCCCACTATTTTATTTGCAAATTTTACTTGGAGGTGTTGCAGAGTTTCTTCTAACTATTATAAAATGGATTACCTTCATAGAATCATGAAAAACATTCCAAAATTTTTTAGTACCTCCTAGAACAAAACCCAAAAAAAATTTATTCATTTAATAAATATTAAAAAAGGTCATGTGCCTAATATTAGGGGTGTTATAGTTTTGATATAAATCTCCATTGAAATTTATTGAACAAAATCATATCATTTTATATAGTGTTTGAATAGTAATTTTAGTTTGTACATAAATATGACGATAAAAATTAGTGCTAATTATTAAACCCCAATTCTATACTTTTTTATTAAAGATCCAAAAAATGAAGGTAAGCCAAGGATACAGATATGATACTATGAAATCTATTTCTCGGATCAGGCTTACAACATTCTTTATGTATATTCTTGAATTTTGGTCTTGAGAGAAATAATTACTAATATAAATTTATTTGGTTAATTTCAAAAGAAGATAAAAAATAATGCAAATGGAATTTGAGCCTTTAGAACTATTGGGACGATTTACAAGGAAATTATATCTAATATTATTCTATTTCAATATAGGTATGGGTAATTGTGTCATCATCCCCTTAGATGTATCCCACTTGTTCTTAACTTCTTAGAGCACAAATCCTTGGGATATATACTATAAAATACCCTTATTTTTATGATCCACTATAAATTATTCTTGAGTTATTTATTCATATTTTTACATATATAATGGATAGATGATAATGATCTTTGTGCATTATCCCACTACTCCTTTTATGGTATTAAATAGACATATATTCATTTCTGAAATCATATGATACCATCCATTTCAACAAGGAACAATGTAACTTTACTTACATAATTTATAATACCCATAACCAATTTTTTACAATAGGTCTTCACATAGATGAGTTGTTAAGAAGTAATTCTAAAAAAAATCCTCCAATTACAATAAGATTTCGAGGATCATCCTATGAAAACCCCTAAGTACTGGATCCCTCTCAATCCACATTAGGGATAAGGTTGCATCATATTTCATACTGAAATCATCGTCGTAATTGTTTGGCTTCCTAGGATAGTAACATATTGAGAACCCAGTATCTCATTTAGGACATTTTCAACTCTTTCTGTGTGAATATATACATTAATATATTTTGATCATTATATATATTAATCTTTTTAACAGAGAGATAATTCCTTCATATCTTTAATTAAAAGTATTACCATTTATATATTAAACTCTTGTTCCATGTAATTTTTATATTGAACCATACATTTGTATGAGGCATATGTCATTATCATGTCATTTTTCATGATAAATATCTCAATACCATTTTTATTCACCACTATATGTCACAAACCCTTTTATACATAAGAATAGAGTGAGTATAGGTGAACTAAACAACATCCTCTTAAGCTCCTTAATTTTTTTTTCACATTTTTCTTTCCAACTGAACTCAAATGTCTTCTAGGTAAACATGGTTATTAAATTGAAATCATATGATACATTTCCTATTAAGTGTTTATAGTATCCATCAAACCTCAGAAACAAACATGATATCTCGGATAAAGGAGTTAGTTAATGAAATTCCTTAATTAATTTAATCTTTGAAGAATCCACTTATATTCCCTCACTTGTGACTACATACCCCATGAATTATATATTCTTTTCAAAACATTCAGGCCTGCAAAATTTTCATAAATATCTTCCCCTATCTCAAGGTATTGATCAAATTCCTCAAAGGATATTCCTTATCATCCGTCCACGTAAAATACTTCATAATATCTATTTTAATGAAAATAATATTTTGATCATGGTAAGCATTAAAGACTAAATTACTCAATTACAAGAACATAGTGAGCCCATTAGTATGTCTAAATGGAATCGATGTGAATTCATAGTGTTCATATCCTATATTGAATTCTTTCTTTCAGACATCCTTTATATATATCATTAATTAATGATAGTGTTGTAAAAGGTCATTCATTGAGAAGTATTGATACCCTAATGATTGATCAATCAATTAATTAATAGATGGAATATGATAATTGTTCCTAACAATCATTTGTTAAATTGATGATAATCAATGCGGAGATGTGTCGATCCAAATTTCATTTTTACATAGTGATGTGGAATTTACGTTATTCAATTTTCCACATCGTTTGTTAAATTTTAATTGATTTTATATAATTAAAATCATGTTTATTAATTAAAAATTGTTGTCTATTGTAAATTAAATCAATAAAATCATGAAATGTTGTTAAATGTTTTTTATATTTATGTTTACAATTTATGAAAACTGTTATATTAATTAATTATTATATTATTAACTACCTTTTTTAGGTTTTTATATTTCTTAATTTTATTATATTTTTAATTATTTTACTTATTGTATTATTTTATTTTGTGTGTCCAAAATCATTTTTTCATATATTTGATACCATTATTTTCATTTATTTAATATCATTATTTTCATTTATTTACTCTATAAATAATTTCTTTTCATTTTCATAATTCTGTTGTGGTTTAAATATTCAGTTTACTTCATTGATTTTATTTTGTTCATTGTATTTGTAATTACCTTTATTTACTGTATTTAAAATGTTATTAATTAATTAATTAATTCAATTTATTCTCCATTTTAATTTAGAAATATATAAATTTCCCTTTTTAAAATGTTGAATAATTAAATTATTTTTCACATTATATCTCATTTCATTAAATATTTTAAGTCAGGTAAAAACTTAATGATAATTTGTTTATTAGATAATATATTTTAATTTTATTAATTACTAAATTTCATAAATAATTTCAACAAATTGATATTGTTTTATTTTCTAAAAATTTATAATATTATATAAATTCATTTTATTATAATTGAAACCAAGTTAATCTAGTTTTAGTTAATCTAAAATGTGATTTTCAATATTTTAATACATCTTTATTAATTTAATTGTATTTACTTTATTATTTTCATTGTTAAAATAATTTATTTTCTTAATTTGGATAACTTATTTGTTATTAGAAAAAAATTAGGTTCCGCTGTTACCCCATCCCCCACAAGCCATCACTCAACGTTGACTCTTGCTCTGCCCCTTCCAAACACCAAGCCACTGCCAGTAAAAAAATCCAGTCATCGTCAAGAAACCAAAACATGGCCATAATGATGAAGACCCTCTCTCAAGAAGAAACAATGATCCGAAGAACTAAAACCCCCCATATATAGAGTTTGATGATGAAACAATTAAAAATACATCAAATCGCCAAATAATATCTAGCCAACATTTTGAAGAAACTGTGCCAACTCATCATTTCTCATGAAACTAAGGGTGATTCAAAACAAAGATCTTGAAACCCCAAACCATATAATTTCTTCCGAATCCTCTATCAGATCTATGACCCACATGAAAATATGAGGTCTCGTGAAATCGAGGGAGAGACAACTCTATGGAATCCATTGAGTCCTCTACCACAGATGATACATAAAAACATAATGTGAACCTCACACAGAGTACCAACATTCCTCAATCTGCTAACTAAAATATCCCCTCCCATTTTTCTCCCTTGTGATTTATATCCTCCCCCTCCCCATTTTATTTATCTTGGGTCGACACCGACCCATCCTCAGCTCAGCCACGCGACCACCCCCCCCCCCACGCTGCTCTTTTCATTTCCCATTATTTATTTTTCTTATTCATAAATGATATAATATATAATATTAATAATATAACTACAAATTATATATACAAATAGATTATTTATTTATATATATTCACATTTTTATATTAATAAGTATATATTCAGTCATATATATTCAATTTTTTATATATATTTTATTTCTTTATATATATTATTTTGTAATTATAAAAGATAAATTTATATTTTCATTTTTTGGTTTTTGTTATGATGTTTTTTTAGGAGGCCTTAGTTTTTAAAAGAGTTTTACTTTAGTTACTAGTGGGGGAAGGATACATAGTGACATGTGTCAGACATGGACGATTTATAGTTGTGATCAAATTGTGAATGTGATCATGTAATGGGTGTGTGTTGAGTTTCCCAATAAAAGGGGGGGGATATTCTAGAGTATAGGATCTTCCGATGATAAATATGGGATTCCAGAAGCATCATTCCATCATATATTCATCAATTTACTCACCTCACGCATATTATATCCATAAATATTTTCCCGACACAGATGAAAAACATATACACATCCATTCACTCCGACTATACATTCCCCTTGATCACCTGATCCACAATTAGTAACCAACATTCAACAAGGATTGGAACATAGACTAAAGATAAGATATCAAGAATGTATCTGGACTCATAATCAAAGATGGTTGAGGGGAGAAATCTCACCATATATTCTCTTTCATATCATTCTTATTATTCTTTTCGTTTCTACATTAATTTTCATTGGTAAATAAAAAGATTAGGTGAAATAGGCTTTGATATATTAATTTAAATTTATCCATTCTACTTCAATTAACGATTTTCTGCAGGTCATTCCTATGTTTTTCTTTATTTTTTTTTATTTGAGAATAAATATTCACTACCCAATAACTAATTGGTGCGGGTAGAGAATCATTTCACATTGGATCATTGACTGATCTATATAAAATTAGAAAATGTAATTTCATATCTTCTCTATATTATTGGATTAATTATAAGGATATGATTGAAATATCAAAGCTCAATAAGGTTTGTTTAGCTGTGTTGATCCATTAAAGAAAAATATCAACGGATTCCCACCATTTAACAATCATTGGATGACTGAATTAAACTATTTATAATAAGAGATTATTTTTTTATCTATTCATGTTAGCTTAAGAACCCTAATTCATTTATTGTTTCTCTATTACTATGTACTTCACCAGACTTCCTCTCATTTCACTGTTCACTTTTAGTTATTATTGTAATTTATTGGTTATTTTAGTTTCGTTTGGTCTTTACATTAGTATACCTCTTATGTGGAGTCACACATCTCTTACCAGAGTATATGTGTAAGTATGTTGTATAAATATAAATTATAATTGAGTCTTAAAACCTTATGTTAAAATTGTGGGATTTTTTTAAGGAAGGGAATGTATGACCAATTTAAAAATAATAATCAAAACATTAAAATTGTTTCAAAAAAACCTAATTCTATTTTCATTTAATTGGGAAATTTGGTATTTCAAGAAACTCAAAATGAAAGACAGGATCTAAATAAACCATATATTGAAATTGAATAACATGATATACTTATGAAAAGAGACCTTTTTTTCCTTTTGTGTATTTTACTCCTTCCAATATAAGTCTAACTCCAAGGTCCATTATCTATGAACATAAATAGTCTCATCTCCATTTGATTCCTTCCGTTACAGGTCATCCCTATTGATTATTCACTAAAATTCCATAGATATTTCTATAGTTTAGTGAAAAAAATACATCTCCGTGTGTTGAGTAAGTAGGATCCTAGGGTGAGGTCTTTCCCCTTCAATCCCAAAAAACTCTAGGATCTTCTTTAAAAATTTGGATATGGATATTTTTGATACTTGGGTTAACCTATTCAATTTCTTCTCTAATAAAATTTATCATATGTACAGCATCATATAGGCAAGAAAAAAGATCACATGTTTTGGCCAATGTGAGGGATATCACTTTCATGAGACATGGTATAGGTATATACACCTATATAGGCAATGTAATAATCACCAATTTGATCCCCATATTTTGACGAAAACATTTTATAATAGTCCCACACCACAAAACTAGCATCTTTTATATCAATTTTATGGAGGTTACAATTTTAATAAGACATCATAGAAACATTAACTAATTTGTGAAAAACATTTTCAAAACTCTCATCACAAGTCCACTAGGAAGAGAGTGATTCATGGATCTCAAAACAACCCTTAGGTTGTTTCTATTTACATTGACAACACAATTAGAGATAAATTCACTCATTGTTGTATGTACAGAATCACTCAAAATAGTTTCCCTTGTTTTGATATGTGATCCCATCCAAAGGATATTGATAAATTTTTGGATTTATGGGGTATGAATTATAGAAAAAATGACTCATATTCAAATCACTATAAATATGGATATAAAAATCTACCAATCATATCCTTAAATGAAAAAAATGTCAACAAAATACCTCATATTACCCATATAAAATTGGATCAAAATTAGAGTCATGTTCAATGAATGGTGGGTCCATAAAATTCAATGTTTTATTTTGAGGGTCATTTCAGGATGTTAATTTCAAAAAATGATTCCCAATAATCAATCCTTGAATATTTGAAAACTCAAATGGGTCGAATGGATAATAATATGAATATTAGAGATAAAGGTAAGTTTCTAAGTAAAATAGTTTAAATACCAATGATAATTTGAATATTTTCACCACAATATGTTTCTTGAAAACTTTTGATGTAGTCAGGGTGATGCCTAGTTCAGAAGAAAATAATGAATTCCAAGAATCTGGGACAAAAAATATTGAAATAGAATAATCAATGAATCTGGAAATCATAGTAACAAAATGAAAATAATGTCGAACCCACCACTAAAAATCCAAATAAATAATGAAAATGAAATGGGAATTGATTAAATAAGAAAAAAAATAAATCATGGTTTTAGGAGCAGGTGAACAGTCCACTAGTTTTAAAACATTATTCCCCTCTAATTTCCTTCCCTGACAGAGTGAAAATAGTTGGTGAACCAGATTAACTATGGTTCATTAAAATTATTTTAATCATCATCATCAACATTTCATTTTTGAAATCCGTTGATAAAATTCAATCATATATAAAATTAACCAAAATGATTATAAAGAACAGATATGATTGAAATAAATTTTAAACAATAAAATAGATTGATGAGTGAAATATTATTAGGAGTGATTAAAAATTTAATTCCTTACACATTTATTAAAAATCTACGCTATAGGGATTTGAAACCAATTACTCTTTCCCTTCAACTTGCTAACAGGTCAAACATTCACCAATATGGATGGGTGCTTAACCTGTTCACTAAAATAAATTTAGGCTATATCAATGGATAAATAGACCCAATATTATAGATACATGGATATAGCCTATTTATATTGATTATTTAATTTAAAACCCATGGAAACCTATTTTTTCATATTTATGGGGCTCCTCTGTCTCCCCTGCTCTGCGGTCCACCTCCTCCCTCAGCCTTTCCTTGCCCTCCTCCCGGCTGAATGTTTTCACTCCACTTAGCACCATCCTCCTCCCCCTTTTTATTCTATTCATGGAGGCCTCCTTCTCCTCTAGCCAATGCAGTTCATGACAGCCTCCAATTCCCACTACCTATTATATCCTTCTCCTTCTCTATGTGATGTTGTTCATAGCGGCCTCCCCACTCCATCCCCATGCACGCCTCTAACATGTGATTCCATTACCCGTGCAAGGTCTCCTCTCCGTGAACATCATCCCCTATTGCTTCCACCAAACATGGCCACCACTAGGATGCTTCTCTAAGACAATGTCACCACCTCCTCCTCTAGCACGCCTCTGAAGTGCCCACCCTACCTCATTTCGATCCACCCCTTCCTCTAACACGGTTATGACCTATATATATTTTTCTTAATTAAATTTTTTTATTTTTACTTAATTCTAACATTAATATAATATTTTAATGTTCCTGAAATATATATCATACATTCCATTCAAATTTTGTAGATTAATATGTTTAATTGACCACCAAACCTCCATGTTAAATCCAACATACCAATGATGTTATAATTCTATAGGAGCCATACCATGAACTATAAAAAATCCATTTTTGGCATGATTAGTCAGTTTTAACATATACATTTTTCCACTATTATGAAGGATACATCATATAGAACATCATCATGGTTTAACAACTTATATACTTGACAAATAACACAATAATATAACTTTTCAAATATTACCACCCATGATTCAATCCCTTTTGTGGTGTAGAATAATTCATCTCCATCATGAATGTGGTTTAGTAAAAATATCAGTGCCATAAATTAATTTATCATTAAAAACACCACAATCATAAAAATTATTAAATGCACACCCCTCCTATCTCATTTAATATAATTCCTTATGGACATTACCAAATGTCTCCAACGATTGAATATAATTATTTCCATCTATGCAGTGTAACCTGTTCCTCTACATTATAGACAAGAAATATTCTTTATGTGCATTGGAATCACTATATTATGCAGTTTGGATATAGTCTTGTGATAAGGAATGAAATTACCAAATCTCATATTGATCTTTCATTTAGGTGAGGGCTTTTTCATTACATTTTACATGAGATCAAATCACCATAAAATTCCAAAAGTCACTAAAAGTCCTAGTAGGTCACCATGACACCCCACATAGAACTATTATCTATGGTTACGACCAATTATATTGAAATTACTATTAACTAGATCTGGTTGATTTTGTTAACTTAGTTTTATGCCTTTATATGAACTATGGTTGATATTGGTTATCCCTCACGATGGTGACATTCTCTTACTTTGGTGCAATGTTGGATAAATTTTTTTTAACACTACTATGGCATGGATATTGGGATTTTGAAAAATATTTCCTAACCCTTACATCTGAGGTAAGACCATTCATGTGGTAAATAGTGAGTTTCTATTTATAAAAAACGAATTTTTCTTTGATTATGTGCTTCCCTTAGGAAATTAATTATGATTTCTTAGTTGTGGAAATTTTTTTGGTATATATACCTAGTTTTATTATTCTATTATGATATTAATGAGATACCCATTGTTTTATTTGTTATTAAATAATGAGGATTTCATCCATTTCACTATGTTAATCCAATGGCATAAGATGATATGATGTTTTTGCTAATGAGACAAATGACATGTGTTGACATTAATAATGTGTTTACTCTCTACATATTATGGGGAATAGTTTCCATGTTTATTATGAATAATTGGATGGAATATTTTTTCCAAGATATTTTTCATCACCCACTTATGTTTTGATGTAATTCCAACCAATATTTGGAACATAATTCCCTATTGGACTTGATGATGGTAGTGACCCCTAATTCCAAGTTATTTTATGTTTCTTTTAAAAGTGGGCCATCATTCCCATTTTCTACATTATGTTGTGTTATAATCTAGGATTAAAAAACAATAATGGAATGGAATTCTTCAATACACTATGGTATATTAGCATCCTTTTAGACACTATGGTATATGATATTGTTTAATTTTTAAAAATTTCTCTAAATTTCAATAAATAATTATGAAATTAATTGAAAACATCAAAAATCATTGTGAATCCTTCCAAAAACTTTTGGGAACTGATTATTGTTTTCTCATAGATTTAATTTAAACAGTTTTTGCAAAAATGAATCCACATTATTGGAACATATGTGTGAATATTCATGATTTTTTATAACTCAAACCATTTATGAATTCCCTAAACAATAATTTTAATATTTTTTTTTGATTTTTTATTAACATGTTATTGATGAATAATTATTATTTTATAAAGCAATAAAAATAATTTTAAGTCGTTCTCTATATTATTAATTTAATTTATGTTTATATGCCTCGGAGTGGAAAGATACTAGATGTAAAACATTGATTGGATCACTGGTTAATTTTTAAAGGAGTTACAATATTTTTTGGACTTTTCATTCACTAATGATTCTAATGGAGGATTAATTAGATTCCCAAGTTTTGATTGTGTTGGAAGAAAATGGTTAACTCATGTTTAATTGAGTTACAATATCACTAAACATAATTTCCAATACATGTTATCATGTGTTCTATTAAAAAGGATAAAATTTCCATGTATTGAATGACATCAATTCAAAAAAAAGATCATTATGAAAAATATGATTTCTGATCAGTTTCCTTTTGTTTTTGAAGCCAGCTCCTCATGTTGAACAGTACAAGAGGATATGAATACCATAACACAGTTTTATCTATTATTCATGATGATGATGTTAAGAGTGTTTGAAATCTGATTGAAGATGAAAATACCCCAGTATATAAGGCATGTGAAAAAATGAGTAAACATGTGTTTTTAATGTGATTATATAAAGGGAAAACTATGTATGGATTTATTAATAATAAAGTGGACTATGTCCTTACATTTATTAAGGATTTAATTCTTAGTGATCTATATATTGAAAGAACTATTACATGAATAAAAGTTAGTTGAAAATTATGGATTTTCATCTATTAAGTTTCATTATTTACCGAATGATTGTTGTCTATTCTAGAAGGAAAATGCAGATTTAAGTGAGTGAAAATAGTTTGTCTGATCATGGTGGAATACCAATTAATATGGAACTCAATCTTGCTTATGATAGAAAGTGATGTGGCACTTGCATTCATTCCCAGGATTCGAAAAACATTATTTTTGAAAAAATGGAAAAGAATATGACATGGAATGAAGAATAAATAAATAAGGATACTGATGAAATATTTCATCCTGTGGCTGGGTTGACTTGGAAGAAATTAGATAGGTTACATCCTGATTTTGTAGCTGACCCGTGAAATGTTAGATTTGAAATATCATGTGACGGTTTAAACCCATTTTTTCAAATGCATATTTTTCATAGTACATGGCTTATTTTCATTCAAATTTATAACTTCCCTTTGTGGATGTGTATGAAGGAGTTTTTTACTATGTTGTTTATATTGATATCTAAACCCAGGGATCCTAAAAAAGATACTGATATATTCCTTTATCCATTAATAGAGTAGTTAAAGGAACTTTGGATTGTCAGTTCAAAAGCATATGATGCATTCAATAAGGAGTACCTAATGTTTCGTGCAGCATTATTTTGGATGATAAATATTTTCTCTACCTATGGAATTATTTTTTATTAGAGTAAAATAGGGAAATTAACCATTCCTATTTGGATAAAAAATACCTATTCCAGAATATTAATGTTTTGATGAGCATTCATCTACATAAGGCATTGATGATTTCTACTAATATATCATACATACTAGAAAAATTGGAGACCATTATATAATGTCGTCCAGACAGATGAGACACCACAATAAATGTCAGTGTATGATATTGTAAAAGAACATGATGATTTTAATTATGTTCTTGGAAAAAGACCATCTAATATATGAAATCTAAAGCATGGTAATTGAAATCCCAATAGAAATAGGAGAAACAAAATCATATTCTTTAAATTTCAATATTGGCCATCAAATTTATCATGTAATTGTTTGGATTTAATATGTATTGAAAATTTTTTGTAGTGGTTGATGCCTATTTTATGATGATGAGTTCTGGTTATGTAGATTCTTCTTCCGGAGCTAGAGCAGGAGCCGGACCATGTATCAGTGTCAGTGTCGGTGTCGATACCAATGTTTATGACGATGATAATGTTGGTGGTGGTGTTTCTATAGGATTCATGAATCAGGGTTATCATGATTCTGATGATATTGATATTGAGACTCACTATATATATAAGTTATATTTTTTGGAATGTTTACTGTGTGGAATTTAATTATGAAGTGAATTTTGATTATTTTAATATAAAATTGTTTTGTGGTGTTTCTAACTATTTCAACCTATATTGAAGAATTGTATTATGATGAAATTTTTTATGTACTAGTTATATTTTATTATTAATATATTGAATTGTATCCTCCATCAACATGATCATCAAACCTCCTCACCAACACTGAATTGAGGCAACCCCTCTACCTCCTCTGGCTCACCTCTGACGGCATTTATTCCACTTTTTTCATTCTACTATTAGTTTCTACCCATCATTACTCTTATATTTTAAATTTATATTGTAGTTGGACTCATTTTGGAACACCTCCAATATTAGTCTCCAGGCATGTCATAAATATATATATTTTTGTTCCCATTTGATGGAGTTTATCATTACAATAATTCTTCATGTCATTGTGAAGGTGAGTGATTGGGGGGGTCATGGTTGTTTATAGGGGTAGAGGAGGATGCAGGTGGGTATTCAAGGGTTGGGGGAGGGGGTAGGGGTAAGGGGTTTTCTGGGGCAGGGGGTCTGTAGGGGGAGGGGGAGAAGATGCAAGGGAGGTGAAGGGGGTACAATGGGTTTGGAGAGGTTGGGGTTCGGGTGCAGGGGGTGCTAGTGAAGGGTTAGGGACTAGTGTAGTGTGGTGGGGTGGGGGGGGCTACTGCTAGGGTTGGGGGAAAGTGGTTGGAGGGTATAAAGGAGAGGGGTGTGTGTGTTGAATAGGGGGTAGTGGCGGTGTTCATGGGGTAGGGTGAGGGGTGGAAGGGGGTGAAAGTGGGGGTCTCCAGTGAGCATGGGGTGGAGAAGGGGGTGTACAGGATCAGGTGTGGTGAAAAATGACTTTGAAAGATCAAGAAACAATTTGGAAGACGTCATTTATTATTATGATACGTTATTTTTGAGAAGGTGTTTCTGAATTTCTTATTAGATAAATGACTTTCATTGATGAATAAAGTCTAATTGTTTTTTTAAAATAAAAATAATTACTTTTTCAAGAAACATATCATATGGATAATTGCTATAAAAACAAGAATAATTATTATAAAGAAAATTTAACAAGGTATTTTTCATAAAAAGCTAAATAAAATGCATTAATTCCTCAACATCAATTATGGATACTTTTTTTCATTATTTTTTTGAATCTAAAGTTATTCGAAGAACATAACGATGTTTAGTAATATGTTGGATTTTATATTTTCTATGGGATTTGATTTTCTATTTTGAGGGTGTCATATATGGAGTGATGGAACTATTCCATTTCAAAA
Organism: Viscum album; assembly: GCA_963277665.1. Classification (NCBI taxonomy): domain Eukaryota; kingdom Viridiplantae; phylum Streptophyta; class Magnoliopsida; order Santalales; family Viscaceae; genus Viscum; species Viscum album. The sequence goes on along the minus strand of OY728126.1, from coordinate 1,384,531,546 downwards.
AAATTAATGCATTGAATTTTAGTACCTAATAATTCAAAAGTAATCAACTTTCTCTGGGTATTTTATTATTGGGTTTCAATATTTCTGTTTAAAATCTAGATTTCAACTATATATGTAACAGTTCCTACAACAATTACCTCAGGTTGGTCGTGTGTAATTCTAACACCACAATTAATTATGTTTTCAGGTGATAAAGTAGAGCTCTGGAAAATAAGAGGGGGTACATCTATGACTGTGACTACTATTTTAAATCCACATTTGAATTTTTTATGAAAAGTATTAGTTTTGATTTTTCACCATGTACCAAGATGGTTGCTCATCTGTCACTATATTTTCCTTATAATCGATTAAGTATTTTATGATCATTCCTAAGGTTCCTTATCACATTGATGGGTGTCAACCACTGTATTTTATTATTTATATTTTTTTTTCACCAAACTCCTTGAACGACTCATTGAGTAAGTTCTCTTAGAATCTTAAAGACTTGTGATTTATGTTTCCTAAGTTATCTTTTGTGCAATATTATTGATTTTATTCACATGTTTATGGAAGTGAAGAATATGAAGGTGCTATGGGAGTATGTTGTGAAATTCATAATGTGATGTATTGGGTTTCCCACAAAATTATGTTTTGGTTTTTTAGAATAAAATCATTCTTTATTTATTTCATGTGCATTGGTGGTTTTCAGGATTGTATTTTCATATCCATATAAAAGATCCTCATGTCTGATTTTTCGTATGAAAACCGATTTTTTATATGAAATTTGATATTAATTATGAGGTTCAATGGGGAAGGGGTGGGTGAAGGTGTTGGGGGACTGATGATAAATGGGGGAGGGTGCATATGGGGTGCAATGAGGGAGGGTGTAGAGGGTTTTATGGAAAGGGGTGATAGGGGAGGGTGCATGGGGTCTACAATGGGAAGGGGAGGGGAGGGGGCATGGAGTCTGTAATGGAAGGGTCAAGGGTGGGGGCTGTATGTGGTCTATAGGGGAAGGGGAAGGGGGAGGTGGAGGGTGCAGGGTGCAGGGTTCCGGGGGTCTGTAGGGTGAGGGGGTAGGGGTCGGTAGGGGTGTGGGTATGTAGGGGGTTGTAAGGGAAAGGTTTGGAGGGTGAATGTAGGGTGCAAGGGGCGTAGGGGTGGATGAAAGGTAGGGGGAGGGGGAGGGCGCATAGGGTATGCATGTTTAGTGGGAGGGTTGGAGGAGGGGTCTATAGAGGAAGGGGAATGGGGGAACTGTTTGGTCACGGGGAGGGTAGAGGGTGCTGGGGGTGTCTTTATGGGAATGGGGATGTGAAGGTTGAAAGGGGTCTGTAAGGGAAAGGGGAAGGGAGAAGATTCATGGGGGGTTATAGAGGTAGGGATGGGTGGGGGTAGGGGTTATGCAGGGGTAGGGGCAGAGGGGGTCTGTAGTGGGTAGGGGAGGGGGTTGGTGTATGGGGTTCTACAAGGGTAGGGGGAAGGGGAGGTGTAGGGTGAGAGGGGGTCTACAGGGGAAGGGGGGTCTGCAGAGGTATGGGGCATGTAGGTCTCCAGGGGAAGGGGGAGGGGTGGGTGTATGGGGTTTATATGGGTAGGTGGAGGGGGAGGGTGAAGGTGGGGTGCAAGGGAGAGGGTGATGGGTGAGGGTGCATGGGACTGCGGGGGGGGGGGGTGAAGGGTGGTATACAGGGGTAGGGGGAGGGGGAGGGTGCACTGGTGTCTTTTGGGGAAGGGTTGCGGCTGTTGGGGTGGTGTAGGGATAGGAGGAGTGGAGATTTAGGATTCAGGGGGTCTGTAGGGGTAGTGGAAGAGGAGGATAGGGGGGTTTGTAGGGGATGGGGGAGGGTGAAGGGGGGTCTACAGGGGCAAGGGGTGGTATGGGTGTCTGCAAGGGTATAGGCAGGGTTAATGTTGAGGGTTAGTTAATACTATAAAAGTGCATCCCATTTAAAAATACAATCTGAAAACAAAGTTCACTTCAATCCACCAATTATATTTGTTCTCATAACAATCATGTGTTAATTTTCTTGTAATTTTTTTAAAAAAATTATTATGATTGTAAATTTAATGCTTTCACCTCCATGTTTGGTTTTTCATCAAGTTCTATATAAAGTGTGATGAATTTATCATATTGGTGTAACACATCATAGTATGAAAGAAAATTTAGGATACATAGGTAAACTGTTTAATTTTCTCCATCTTTATAGTTCCTTTTGTCGTTTTATGAACATACATCTTAGGACACAAACCTCAAAAGTAAAATGAAATTAAAACAATGCAAGAATTATTACATCGTTCCAAATGAAATACCCTTATTCTTGACATCACATTATTGAGTGTTCCCCCAACAAGGTACATCATGGCGTGATATAAATGTTCCAAAAAATTTGTTACCTCTCAACCACTTGACTCCAAAGGGAATTGTTGTGTGATAAATATCCATTACCACATTTCTTCTCAAACCTTATCTCTTAGAGGGAATTGAATCTTCACATCCAACTACTATGCAACATGACCACAACTTAGTGTAATCATTTCTACACGATGCAACTACATTTTTTCCATAGTAACTAATTTTTCATCTGGTATGGAAAAAATGATGTTTTAGTTTTATCAATGTCTTACCTATAAATTTTATTCCCCCATGACGCAAACTTTTATCCCACACAATACAACAAGAACTCAAAACTTCATTTCCAAACAATTTCAGTATGATCATAATGTCATGGAGGACCGACTCAATAATCTTCACATTTCAAAACCCAATCTCGACATGATTGTAAACATTTTGGTGTGATATGTTCTGACTTCAACAATATTTAATCTTATGAAGGACTATCATGACATGGTTACTTTCCTTACATCGTGATTGTCCATTCAACTGCAAAACGTCTTCAAAACATTACCCTTAAACTCCAATCATCATTAAATCACTTCCATACATCCAAATGGTCTCCACCAAATTTAAATTATCCAATTATAATTGATTTTTGAGTATGATTTTTATATCTACTGATGTGTTGAAAAACAAAATCCAATACCAATGTCATAAATCATACCAAATTTATTGCTAAGAAAAAATATTCACCTATGATGAAAACACATTAAAGGGAACCATTAGCATCACATGGTTTATTGGTCACAACACATGAATTGTCCTTTAAGAATGGTTGTACATTTCTATTTATGTCAACAAGTTCTACATATCTTTTTATCATCCAATATATTGTTAAATAAACAAGTAAATTGGTTTTTCTCAGAATAATCAGATTAGTGAGTTCCTATTAATATTTCTTAGAAAGTGTGAATATGAAAAGAAAACATTGTGAAAACATGTGTTTTTATGTGAAGATAATCATTCTTCTAATTACTAACCCTAACAGATCATAGATCGTGATGTTCAAGATGTTATGGATGCCCTTAGGGCGACCTCTTTAAAGGTTTTTTAGGATGTGTGAGTGTGAACAAAAAACATTTAAATAGTACCTAATGATTTGTGGGGATAGTAATTGTTCTAATAATTTGTCACTAAATGATAATAGTTTGTAGTCAGATCATTCATCAAATATCAAGGAACATGGTCATAATTTTCAAAACCTGTATTTTTTTACCCATCTTAACATGCTTTTTAAAGATATTTCAGATGATGTTTTACCGTTTTGTTATTTTAATTTGAAATTATTCTCTTAAAATATAGATCATATGTTACTTTTTAATATTGCATATGTATTTATGTTTTTTATTCATTCTATTTCATTATGATGTTGTTGTACACTCTATTGACGAGCATAAAAAATTCATGATCAATGAATAAAGGAAAAAATAATTTTCATCTTTATAGTGTGACGTTGATCCGCCACACCTCTAGCATAGAAACCCAAAACCAAACTAGTTCCACCAAATCCCTCATCACATCCATGATCCACCAATAAACCTAAGATCCCTTGATGATAACGGAGAGACACCACCACTAAATCCCTTGAGACATCCACCACAAATGAAATATTTAAACTATGTCTACACCTTTCACCTCACACAATCGATCCCAACTCCACTAAATGTGACTTACTCTTCCACCTCTTCTCCCTCGTGATGTTGAATCCCCACCCAAATTTCCTCTCTACCTAATCTGACAAACACCCCACCTCTGCTCATCCATGTGACCCACCCCCACACTTTTATATTCTCTTTTCTTCTTTTCTTTTTATTTTATATATGATATGATATAATAATTTTTATTACTATAAATATATATATATACATACACTTATATATTATATTTCTTTATATATGTTCACATTTATAAAATATTTAATTTAAATTTAGTTCTATATATTTAATTTGAAAATATATTATTTTATTAGTCAATATATATTATATAATGTAATTTTACTAATTTCATTTTTATTTTAACTTTTTTTCGTTTTTGTTTATCAGTTTTGTTGATGAAGCTGAAATTGTTGAAGAATTTTTACTTCACTCAATGGATAGAGGTTACACAGTGGTGTACTTTACACGTGGAATTGAAAGCATTATGACCTACTTATGACCATGAGAACACAAAGGGGGTGTGTTGACATTTTCTATAAAATTTTTGCAATATTCTAGAAGACATGGTCTTCTAAATCCAATGCTTGAATTCTTGATGCATAGTTCCATCATCCATCCATTAACTCGCCCGAATCACCCATATTAGATCAATAGATCCATTCCCAACCAAGACTACAACCATCTACACATCCATTCACTTCATCCATCCATTCCCCCCAATCATCCAATCACTAATCATTCACCAATATTAACCTAGGAGAATAATGGATATTAGAGAGAGGAAACTGAGACTAGATCATGAATCATAAACAAATATGTAGGTGGGGAGAAATCCCAACAGTGATGCTTCTTAATCTCATTCTTATTGTTCTTGTAATTTATACTTTCAATTTAATTTTTAGCTAAATCAGTTGATGTAATTTAAATAAGTTTTAGTAATTTCATTTTATCCATTATACTTTTATTAACTCCTTTTTTCAAAACATTCATTAGTTCAGATTACTTTTTTTACTATGAGCCTCAATTTTCAGTACCAATTGACTGAAAATTGTTGGTAAGAAATCATTTCACATTGAATCATTGACTAGTGTTCTGAAATTTTCAAAAGTTTTATGAATCTCTAATCAATATTGAATATATTTATTCAAGTATTGAGATCAAAATTTTGAGGCTCTAGGAGTTTACATGATCTATGATGATCCATCAAAGCGATAATTGTAACGGTCTGGAATTACTTCAAGTGGACTACAATTGATACCTATTAGGGCACTCCATGGGTAGCTACACCCCCTGGGCAGGACACACCACCATCCCTAGTGGCAGCCATTTCCTCATGAAGCCCTTGGGCGGAGAGCCATGCATCGTCCAATGCTCACAGGTGAGAGTTCTCAAGGATCGGATACATTCCCACCTCTTTTGCCTCTGATACCAACTGTAGAGGCCCAAAGCTTTATGTACATGGAAATTACATTACGTTTTCGGAATACTTAATACATAACAAAAACAGACACACAAGGACCGTAATAGTTTAGTGTCTTTGGAATCTCGGGAACGTAATCTTCTAATCGTGGTGGAAGATCTTCAACATCTGCCATAAAGATATTACCCTTTTGTTTTCATACCTAAAACCATTATTTATATCCTGGGGAAAATAAAACATAAAAAGGGTGAGCTCAAATTCTCAGTATGGGAAAACATAGATAACAAAAAACAATCCATAAACATATGGAAGCAAAACATGAACATGAAATTTAAACATCAAAATCTTGAGCAAAGACATAAATTGTGGAAGTAAGTAAGGAATATATCATAATGGAACATCAATCATGATAAAATATAATGGAAATAAAACATGTAATTGTGGAAACCATTCAGCACATGTATTGATTTCCATAATATCCAAGGCATTGCTGCCAAGACCATCTTAGTAGACAAAGTCCCTTTCTAAATCGAGTTCACTCCTTGTTCCATTCATGTTTCACTGAACCGGATTAACTTACCATTCTAGCCATGTCTATATCATGAGATATAAATCATTACCCAATGCATTGGAGGGATATATAGGTCCCACCCATATCATAATGAAATCACTCTTACTTGTGCCAGAAAATAAACATACATCATTCATAATAACCCAACGAATAAAATGGGTTTCATAAACATCATCCCATCATCACATAATCCATATAAAATAAATGGATATCATTTAATAACAATAAAATTGGAATAATTTAAATCATAGAGATATTATACTTGAAACATAAACATATTAAATATTGTCATTTTTAGAACAAAAATAGTTTTGATAAAACACTTGAAATGAATTCTTGAAGAAATTATCATTTCTTCTTCAAAATCATTTTCTTTTCACAAAATTCCATTCAATCTTAAAATAAAAGGGTTTTTTTGAAAATAATTATTCAGTATTTTTTAGGAAGGTTCATGAAAATAAGGCTTTATAAAATAGTAAAAATCCTTTCATGTCGTATAAGTTAAAAAAAACATTCTTCTCTTACTTTTGCAGGTAAAGTCAAAAAGTATCTTGTAAAAAAAAGAATCTTAACGTACCATGTAGTAAAATTAAAAATGGGTAAAAAGGACATTAAGAATACATGAAATTATTTTTAGAAAATAGGGGTGTGGATGATAAATTTAACCCCAGTAAATTCTTACGAATAAACAATCTCGGATAAAAATGAGATTGGAAAAGTTATTCCTTACCTTAGGTCTGATATGATTTGTATGGATCCAAACCTCTTGTATAATGATTTAAATAATATCATTGACTTATTACATAATCATATTAATTGTTATGATATCATATATGTTTCACATATGACTTTATATTACCCATTCTTTTGTAAATTCCATGTTAAAGCAGCGTTTTGGGTAAAATCATTTCATTTATCGTATGTGTTTTGACTTTTAATTCTTGATATTATTACTTATATCCTTATTTACATAATTCCAGGATGTAAAATATTATTTATATATCATATATATTCATAAAATACATATATATTATAGATCAATAAAAGGAATGAAATACACCGTACATGGAGACGGTAGGTCGTACGTACGCATGAACGTTGTTTTCGTTTCCTTATTGAATTTAATGAAACTAAATAGATGATATACATATATATACATAAATACAGTAGCATTATTATTTCATATATTTCATTATTATTCATTATATAAACATTATAATCATTCATGAATGGTTAACATGGAGAATGAATCTCATCGCGTTGTGGAGAAGGTAATCCCTACATACGCACGAGCGATGATATCATTCCCATAATTATTGAATAGAATTGGAGTGGATGGTACAATATATTAGAATCAGTATGATGTTATAATAACAATATATAGTTATTCTTTACACCATTATACCAATCCATGTTAGGTGTTGGTGGAAAAACAGATTACACCACGGCGTGGAGACGGTATTCCGTACGTACCCACGCGCGGTGATTTTGTTTCCCGTAGGATGGATAGAAGGTGAAATAGGGTTGTTTCATATTTATAATAACATATCAGTATATGTGGGATATTGATGTTATTACTTCATAATGAAACAACTAAAGAATAGGGAGTAGAAAAAGAATGGAACTCGAAGAAAACGGTAGAAGGTATTACCTCTTTCTCGAAGTGCCTCCTTTAAACTTTCTATTAGGGTACTAGAGATGGTCTTTTGAGAAGTCTGGTTCCTCTAGTAGGTTTATAAGGAAGTGGGAAAGTTAAATGGGTAGGGTTTTGCGGATATTGAAGGCTCAAATTGGTGTGAGAAGGAGAGGGAGGAGGTTCCCTTTTATAAGGGAGGAGAGGGGCACCTTTGGAAATATAAGAAATATCAGTTTATATTAAATCCCAACCCCACATAAAAACTTCCAAAATGACTAGAATATAAATATTAGATGATATTGGGTTGTAATCGCATCAACCAATAAAATTTAGACATGTTAGGAATTTATTTTAAACATTATCAACTTGATTTATCCTTATTTAATCAATTTAATTTTATTTGTGGTAATAACATTCTAAATTTTAAATTATAACAAATAATTACTTATTTGTTGTGAATTGTCCATAATTGGATACTTTATAACATTTTAGACCATATAAATTTAAATTTTTAATTTTTAAATATTTTTTGTGATTTTTAAACAATTTTATAATATGTTATTTTTATAAAATAACAATAGTGTCAAATTTGACACTATTTATTTATTTGAATTTAAATAAACAATATACAGAAGATATGTTATAACTAAAACATTTAATAGATTAATAAAATGTCATATTTTTATTGATAAAAAGTGGAGTACATTAAATAGTTCATATAAAATTTATTTTAATATTTTTAAAACCATTTATTTGATATTTCTCTTAATAAAATAACTTCAACATCACTATTATGTCACCTTTATTGATAAATATTTAATCCCTAAAAATTATAAATAAATTCATATTATGTAGATAATTTTAATAGATTTCTGGATAGTATTTAAATCCGATGTTTCCTGAATTTTATCACTAAACTAAAATTATTATACTTATAAGATTTCAGAAAGTTACATGTTGTCACTTTCTTTGGTTTTAATAGTAATTAAATTATTTTCATGGAACAAAGTCCATTAAATGAATCTAATCCGACACTTAGGTGATATGGATCAACTTATAGTCATCCAATAGGATTTTGGAAGGTGTTAGGGTAATTTTATAATCTTATATTTACCCTTAATTACCTGATTTACCTTTAACTATGGTAAATAAAATTTACCGTAGTTACTATTCATAATGCCCAAAAATAAAAAGTAGCTTATTAACATAATTTGGAACCAGTGATTCAAAATATGGAATCCATTTTTCCAAATTCAATACACAAAAGTTGCATAAATTAAATTAAAATTAATCCCATTGTCGAAGGAAAATGGGTTTTTGTTTAAAACATTGCAAAATATTGAATTGATTTAACCTACGAATTCAAGGTAAAATCAATGGTAATGACATAAATTATATTAAATGGTAAAAATATAATCTATTTATACTTTAAAATCATTAAATAAAATAATTTAACCATATAAATTATTACGATGAAAAAAGTTGTTTTTAAAATATAGCGTTACTATTCATTAAAATATGAAAGTTATCAGAAAAATATCAAAACTTTATCCAATGAAAATTTTTATATCCTGATTCAAAATAAGAAGTTTATTTTGTAAAATTTAACTTATAAACATGTACAAAACTAGATTTAATGTGGGTTCCCCATCAAAAGGTGGAAAAACTACATTTTTTAAAAAATACTTATTTTACGCGAAAATTTTATTTTGTTCACATAAAATGTTTTAGAACATTTATAAGATGAATAATAATGTTATAAAATTCAAAATGTATTTAATACTATTCATAATGGATAGTTCGTGATAATATTATAACCATATATCTTTGTTTAGTGAAACCTGGTATTGCGTACAACACACGCTATCGAAAAAGGTTGTGATTGCGTGTAATGAAAGCCAAGTCAGGGTTGCGTGTAGTGAAAGACTCCTTTGTTGTTGTGTATATCAGAATCAAACCATATTTCATTTATACATTGAATATATATATATATACACACTAAATGTTGCGTAGAATAGCTTCTATCAAATGAACTTGAAATTGTGTATAACAGGATCCAAGAATTGGGTTGCATATACTGCAAGCTAATACGGTGTTGCGTATAGCGCAAGATAATATTGGTTTAGCATAAAACACAATACATCAATGAAATTAAAAAAAATCGCATTAAATCTTGGGTTGTTACATTATACCCCCCTTAAAATGAATTTCTCCCTCGAAATTCTTCGGGGTTATAAATGGTTTTTCTACTTGAGAATTTCTTTCATCGAAACCCACATTGTTAAAAGGAATGCTAAAACTTAATTTTAAAAAGTGATGTATGAAACATAATGGTTACCCAAGTTAACTCATCACTAGGTTTCCACATAGGAGATCGTAGGTGAAAATATTGATATAGAGGAGAATTCTGACCATCATGTTCTAATGGAGAGTGGTAGAGTTAATGGCTATAAAAAACCCAACAATCACAAAGACATAGATTTGTGATGATCTAAGGTACCATCTGATTCATCGGATATAGGGGCACTAGGACAATATTTTTGGTTTTCAAGATCCTTTCCCTATTGTTGATGAATTAAAACAAATACTTACATGATTTTGGTAAAATCTCACTGTTGTTTGTGAATTGAACAATTTCCACTTCATCTCTTAAAGAAATGATATTGAATTTGTTATTCGTGAAGCGTTAGCAGATCATGTGATTGAATGATGGGTCATTCCATCTGTTTCGAACAAAATGTTAGAAAAAGTTATAAGTCCATCTTATGGTGAGATTAATCGTATATGGTTCAAAAAATGGACTTATAATTTATTTATCATATCTCTTAATAAAATAAAACTACTTTACACAAACCAGGGACTTCCTGTAGGCTAGTGGTAGGTGATAAAGGCATGTCGCACTTCAATTGTGGGTTCAATTTCCATAGCCTTGTCCAACGCGATGGGCTGTCGCCCATCCTGCAGGTTGTCCTTTTTCTAAAACTACATTAATATAACATCCCATCAATAATATCTAACTAACTTATGTCCAACATAATCCATTCCAATCTTTAGGCTTATCTAAAATACTTTGGTCCAAGCTCATAGTATAAAGAAAATAATTACTTGAAATTTCATTTAACAATCACGTGAATTCCATCATTTATCCCCCATATATCATAAGATATATCTTGTTGGTAAAATTACAAACATGTGAATACCTTAATCATGTATTATCATGAAGAATGAATACCCATTGAACATTAGTGAAAACATGAATGTTGTTAAATTTTAACACATTCCACATACCAAAATCCCAAAAATTCTATATACTCAAACCATAATATCACTTAGTCCTTATATCAGTCATGAGGTCATGAATACAATCGAACATCCCCTTAACTACTTATCCCTTCATTATGCGCATATCATGTACATTCCGAAAATATCTGAATAACCTTTCATTGTTACCGATATCATTCAACATATACTTTCAAATACTTTAGGAAAACAATAGTGTAACAATCCATAGATGATTCTTTATTCCATAGTATCATTAACTATACAACATAACTCTTGTTAGACATACAATCATTCCACTACCTTCTTAAACAACTGACTGAGCTTCAACACTTCTTTCATCTCATATATCATTTGTAGTCTCCTCATCATCATCTACATAAATACTAACCATATGACCATGATGATTCTCTTTATGAGATTTTCCCTTAGGGCATTGGTTTGAATAATGCCCGTACATTCCACATTTAAAACATTTAACCATTCTTGATGTCTTAGAAATACCATTATCCTTGTCCATTGTGTTAACTAATACTTTTCCTTTGCAATTACGGGCTTTGCGTCCTTCTTTTCCACACTCAAAGCATCTTCCAGTTCCTTTGAAACATTCTCCCTGATACCTCTTCCCACATCATTTACTTAAGGGGAATTGAACTTTCATTCCTCTATAATCATCATGAAACTCCATCTTTCTCTTATTAGATGACTCAGGAAACTTACCAAACTAGAGATTATTGATCATATTATGAGATTTCTGATTAGGCATAATAACTATATGTGCACATCCAGATCCAATTTCATTTGGTTTCTTATGAAGAATATCATTACATTGTCCATCATATCCTCCATTATCGTGAATCTTCCTGTTTCCATCCATTTTCTAAAACCCAAAAAGAATAGTGTGAAACGCAAAAATCATGCTAAGGAAAACAACATAGTAAAGGGGGAGTACCATCAATATCTAACATCTTAGGATAAATTATAATATTGTTACCATAGTTCTAGGACTATATCCTATATGTATACTTATCATTAGGTACATCCCTAGACATACCTTAGAAATATCTCTAGGGATCTCACTAAAGTTCTCACATCCTAGTTTCCAAAGGTTGACTAAACCTTTCCTCTGATACCAACTGTAACGGTCTGGAATTATTTCCAGTGGACTACAATTGATACCTATCAGGGAACTCCATGGGCGGCAACACCCCTGGGCGGGACACACCACCATACCCAGTGGCAGCCATTTCCTCATTAAGCCCTTAGGCTGAGAGCCATGCTTCGTCCAACACTCAAATGTGACATTTCCCAAGGATCGGATACATTTCTACCTCCTCTGCCTCTGATACCAGCTGTAGAGGCCCAAATCTTGACATACATGGACATTACATTACTTTTTCGGAATACTTAATACATAACAAAAACAGACACACAAGGACCGTAATAGTTTAGTGTCTTTGGAAACTCGGAACGTAATCTTCTAATCGTGGTGGAAGATCTTCAACATCTCCCATAAAGATCTTCCCCTTTTGTTTTCATACCTAAAACCTTTCTTTATACCCTGGGGAAAATAAAAAATAAAAACAGTGAGCTCAAATGGCCAGTAAGGGCAAACATAGATAACATAAAACAATCTATAAACATTGGGAAGAAAAACATGATCATGAAATTTAAAAATCAAAATCGTGAGCAGAGACATAAATCGTGGAAGTACGTAAGATATATATCATAATGGAACATCAACCATGATAAAATATAATGGGAGTAATACATGTAATTGTGGAAACCATTCAGCACATGTTATGATTTCCATAGTAGCCAAGGCATTGCTGCCAAGACCATCTTAGTGGACAAAGTCTCTTTCTGAATCGAGTTCACTCCTCATTCCAGTCCTGTTTCACTGAACCGGATTAACTTACCATTCCATACATGACTATCTCAGGAGATATAAATCATTACCCAATGCATTGGAGTGATATACAGTTATCACCTATCTCATAATGAAACCATTCTTTATTGTGACACAAAATAAACATACATCATTCATAATAACCCAACGAATAAAATTGGTTTCATAGACATCATCACATCATCACATAATCCATATAAAAGAAATAGATATCATTTCATAAAAATAAAAGTAGAACCATGTAAATCATAGAGACATTATAGACTTGAAACAAAAACATATTAAGTAATGTCATTTTTAGATCGAAAATAATTTTGATAAAACACTTGAAATGAATTCTTGAGGAAAATATCATTTCTTCTTCAAAATAATTTTCTTTTCACAAAATTCCATGCAATAATAAAATTAAATGGTTTTTTTGAAAATAATCATGCAATCTTGTACAGTAATCTTCATAAAAATAAGTCTTTATAAAGTAGTAAAAATCATTTCATTCTGTAGAAGTTAAAAAAACATTCTTCTCGTACTTTTACCAGTAAAGTCAAAAAGTACCGTTTAAAAAAAGATTCTTTACATACCATGTAGTAAAAGTCAAAAGAGGTAAAAATGACTTTAAACATACATGAAATAAATTTTAGAAAATAGGAACGTGGATGATAAATATAATCCCAGTAAATACTTACGAATATACAATCTCCGATAAAAATGAGATTGGAAAAGTTATCCCTTACCTTAGGTCTAATATGCTTCGTATGAATACAAACCTCCTGTATAATGATTTAAATAATTTCATTGACTTATTACATAATAATATTCATTGTTATGATATCATATATGTTTCACTTATGACTTTATATTACCCGTTCTTTTGAAAATTCCTTGTTAAAGCAGAGTTTTGGGTAAAATAATTTCATTTATCGTATGTGTTTCAGGTTTTCATTCTTGATATTATTACTTATATCCTGATTTAAATAATTCTAGAATTTAAAAATTAATTTATATATAATATATATTAATAATATACATATATATTATAGATCGATAAAAGTAATGAAATACACCGTTCATGGAGACGGTAGGCTGTACATACGCATGAACGTTGTTTTCGTTTCCTTATTGAATTGAATGAAACTAAATAGATGACATACATATATATATATATATACATAAATCCAGTAGAATTATTATTTCATATATTTCATTATTATTCATTATATATACTTTATAATCATTCATGTATGGTTAACATGGAGAATGAATCTCATCACGTCGTGGAGACGGTAATCCGCACGTACGCACGAGCGATGATATAGTTCCCATAATTATTGAATAGAATTGGAGTGGATGGTATAATATATCAGAATCATTATGATTTTATAATAACCATATATAGTTATTCTTTACACCATTATACCCATCCATGTTAGGTGTTGGTTGAAAAACAGATTACACCACGGCGTGGAGAATGTATTCCGTACGTACGCACGCACGGTGATTTTGTTTTCCGTAGGATAGATAGAAAGTGAAATAGAGTTGTTTCATATTTATAATAACATATCAGTATATTAGGGATACTTATATTATTACTTCATAATGAAACAACAAAAGAAGAGGGTGTAGAAGAAGAATGGAACATGAAGAAAACGGTAGAAGGTATTACCTCTTTCTCAAAGTGCCTCATTTAAAAAAAAATTGGGCACTAGAGGTGGTCTTTTGAGAAGACCAGTACCTCTAGTAGGATTATAAGGAAGTGGGGAAGTAAAATATGCAGGGGTTGGCCGATCTTGAAGGCTCAAATTGGTGTGAGGAGGATAGGGAGGAGGTGCCGTTTTATAAGGGAGGAGAGGGGCACATTTGGAAATATAAGAAATATTAGTTTATATTAAATCCCAACCCTACTTAAAAACATCCAAAATGACTCAAATACAAATATTAGATGCGATAGCGTTGTAATATAATCAACCAGTAAAATTTATACATGTTAGGAATTTATTTTAAACATTATCAACTTGATTTATCCTTATTTAATCAATTTAATTTTATTTGTGGTAATAAAATTCTAAATTTTAAATTATTAAAAATAATTACTTATTTTTTGTGAATTTTCCAAAATTGGATACTTTATAACATTTTAGAACATATAAATTTAAATTTATGATTTTTAAATATTTTTTGATATTTTTAAACAATTTTATAATATGTTATTTTTATAAAATAACAATAGTGTCAATTTTGACACTATTCATTTATTTGAATTTAAATAGACAACATACAAAATATATGTTCTAAGTAAAAGATTTAATAGATTCATAACATGTCATATTTATCAATAAAATTTGTGGAGTACATTAAATAGTTCATAAAATATTTATTTTAATATTTATAAAACTATTTATTTGATATTTCTCTTAATAAAATAATTTCAACATCACTATTATGTCACCTTTAATGACAATTATTTAATCCCTAAAAATTATAAATAAATTCATATGATGTAGATAATTTTATTATATTCCTAGATAATATTTATATTCGAAGTTTCATGAATTTTATCACTAAACTAAAATTATTATACTTATAAGATTTATGAAAGTTACATGTTGTCACTTTCTTTGGTTTTAATAATAATTAAATTATTTTCAAGGAAAAAAGTCCGTTAAATGAATCTAATAGGACCCTTAGATGATATGGGTCGACTTTTAGTCATCCTATAGGATTTTTTAGGTGTTAGGATAATTTTATAATATTATATTTACTCTTAATTACTCGATTTACCTTTAACTATGGTAAATAAAATTTACTGTAGTTACTATTCATAATGCCAAAAAATAAGAAGTAGCTTATTAACAAAATTTGGACCCACTAATTCAAAATATGGAATCCATTTTTCCAAATTCAATAAAGAAAATTTTCATAAATTAAATAAAAATTAATCCCGTTGTTGAAAGAAAACCAGTTTTTGTTTAAATCATTGCAAAAGATTGAATTGATTTAACCTACGATTTCAAGGTAAAATCAATGCTAAGGACATAAATTCTATTAAATGGTAAAAATATACTCTATTTATACTTTAAAACCATTCAATAAAATAATTTAACCATATAAATTATTACGATGAAAAATTTTGTTTTTAAAATATATCATGTTTTTACTATTCATTAAAATATGAAAGTTATCAAAAAAATCTGAAAACTTTATCCAATGTAAATTTTTATATCCTGATACAAAATAAGAAGTTTATTTTGTACAATTTAACTTATAAACTTGTCAAAACTAGATTTAATGTGGGTGCACCATCAAAAGGTGGAAAAACTGCATGTTTTGAAAAATACTTATTTTACCCAAAAAAATTATTTTGTTCACATAAAATGTTTTAGAAAAGTTATAAGATGAATAATAATGTTATAAAATTCCAAATGAAGTTAATACTCTTCATAACAGCTAGTTCGTGATAATATTATAGCCATATATTGTTGTTTAGTGAAACCTGGTATTGCGTACAACACACGCTATCAAGGAAGGTCGTGATTGCGTGTAATGAAAGCCAAGTCAGGGTTGCATGTAGTGAAAGACTCCTTTGTTGTTGTGTATAACATAATCCAACAATATTTCATTTATAAATTGAATATATATATATATATACACTCAATGTTGCGTAGAATAACTTCTATCAAATGAACTTGAAATTGTGTATAACACGATCCAAGAATTGTGTTGCGTATACTGCAAGCTAATACGGTGTTGCGTATAGCGCAAGATAATCTTGGAGTAACATACAACACAAGACATCAATGAAATTAAAAAGAATAATTCTCATAAAATCTCGGGTTGTTACAGTAACTAAGTGGATTAATACACTTTTTCAATCACTACATGATTTTATTTATCTACGTATAATAATAGAATAAACTTTAATTTGATAAATTTATCCTCAGGGACCCTTATCCCTATCATACTTATCTCCTGCTCAAATCTTCCTCACATTGCCTCCCATTTTCATAGTTTATTTTTAGTGTTTTTTGTTGTTTTTTTCTTATACACATCATTTTTGAGTCCCTATATATAAACAACTTTGATACCAAATACTAGTGAAATTAGGTTTTAAAAATACTATATTTTCTTAATTCCAAATACCACACAATCACAAAGATAACTAGTGGACCATTTGGTGAGTCATTAGGTCATATAAAAACCCACTCTACAGATTCTATTTTTTTTTTATTAATTCCTCTAATTCAATCAGATAATTCTATATGGATTCATTGATATATTGGTTTTAAATACTATAATTTTAATGGAAAATACAACATCACAATCTTGGGTAATTCAAGTAAGATCTTATGTAAATACATCAAGAAAATATTGAAAAAAAAAATTATATAATATTGGGGGTTCCAGATATGAATTTAAACATAAGTACCTCATTTCAAAATAACAAGATCCATATAGGTTATGTAACCTCTATAGAGATTTTGTTGTTATCCTTACCTCATTAAATGATCATGGATTGATTAGAAATATGAAATATCATTTCATGATACCATTAATTGATAGTGTAACTTTATAGAGATTTTTAAAACTATTCTAAAATCATGTGAAATTCATTAATATCAAGAATAATAATGTATTCAAGAATCACATTACCATAAACAGTAATTGGAGAATATTTATAAACATAGTATACAACAATCAAAATGTTGGACATTCTCACTAAAAAATCAAGGATATTAGTAGGGGTAGTGATTTGATGATCTTATAAATACTCCTAGATATGAATGAGTTAATAAAAAAACATTTAAAATAGTTTGAGTTCCTTTTTTTAAAATAAGTTTAACTTCAAACACTTTTTTTTATTGACCAATATATGCAATTTTTATTGAAATTAATTTAGGTAATAACTCATGTTTAGATGTTATTAAGTAAAGTTTTCATCATTAGCCTGTAAATTGGATTACCGATACACATAATATCCATTCATCTTATAATTGATCCATTGGATTGCTGGTGGATTATTGGATTTATATTTTATTTCTTCCAACTCATTGAATTGATTTGTATACCTCATACACATTTATATGGTAGATAGAATTATATTTCAAACTATAATAATTTTCCTATCCCTTTTGTGAAATCTCCTCCATTCTTATTTTCACATTTTCATCATATAAGAAGTCATTTTTTCTTTAATCCATCTATTTTTAATATTATCTCCCGTAAAAAAAAATTTATCTTATTATCCCAAAAATACGAGAGTGTAAACGAGAGTATATAATAACCATTTATAACTTGAGATATTCCTAAAAAACTAATCCTATAAACCAAATTCACTTATGTAAAATTACATTCAAGGACATTTTTTTTAGAAAATTATAAAATGTTTTATTTTTTCCTTCAATTTCAATTGTAAAATACTTAGAGTACAATTTAAATCTTTTAATATTTTATTCCTAGGTATCAATGTATTCATCACCCATTTATTTTAGTATAAGAAAATACCAAATTATCATAGTATTATTATATTGAGGAAAAACTTATTAAAAATACCATTTAAAATTAATTCCATTTCATGGATCCAATTTATTCCATATACTGTGTGTTCTTAATAATAGTCATC
Source organism: Viscum album (assembly GCA_963277665.1). Taxonomy (NCBI): domain Eukaryota; kingdom Viridiplantae; phylum Streptophyta; class Magnoliopsida; order Santalales; family Viscaceae; genus Viscum; species Viscum album. Next base: position 1,384,513,085 of record OY728126.1, on the reverse strand, counting down.
CATTATTCAGCCTCACTATCAAAAGAATAATTTGTAAAAACAACAATTCATGTTACATGCACAGGAGAATGGATAATATCTTTTCAATTTTATTTATACATTATTCTAAAAGTAATATATTGGATAAAATTATAAGGGAGGGTTTACATTTTCTCATGACAGACTCAATGGTGAGTTGTTCCTTCGTTTTGGTGTTTTGGAGTACGAAAATATTCATGTTGCTATAAAATTATTGAGATAGTTGGTTGATCATAGTAAAAAAAATTCACTACCAATATATTTGGATTCTTATTGTAGGATCATATAATTTTACAAAAAAAAACATTTCTAACTAGATTCTTTATGGTTCATCCGTTAACTAAAACCAAGAATTTTACTGAGATTATCAGGATATCATAGAATAAATCATATGATAATGAAATTAGTCTAAATATATCTTATATTATAACACCATCATTTGAACCAATGAATTTTTTTCTTCATCATAAATCATCTTTGACTCAATATTGGTTGTTTTATGTGTCATCTTCTAATTCTAAATAATCTATTCTAAAAAATTTATAGAACACCAATCTGATAAAAACAAACATGAACCAAGGATAACATGCTTTCAAATTTGAAAATTTTAGATGGATTATCATTACATATCTTAAAAAATTAAACCACATGATTTAATGTTTATTTTTAAGATATAAGATACAAACACTGAATATATTATAATATATTCAACATCTCCCACATATATTCCTCACATGTAGAAGCCTTCGAGGCATATCTTACATAATAAACCTCTTATAAACCTACTGAATGTAAATATATGAATCTATGACCTCAAATTATCACAAATTGTAAATATTGGAGCAATCAATTGAGGACCATTCATGTGTATAAGATAAGGATATGGGAATGAGAATATAACCCTGGATATTATAAAAATATAATATAATCATACCTAATAAAAAATATATCATAATCCATGATTCATGGAATGAGGCTTTTGAATAGTAGAAAATAATTCTAATAGGTGTGTGAATAAATAATTCAGTAATATAGAACATGGAAAATAAAACATAGGTATATTAATGAGACATAAGACTTTGGAATAAATATAACCATAGAAATTTATTTACTTTTTTGAGGATCAATACTAAGATCATCACCACATTATGGGCGACTTCCAATGGAAGATTAGGATCACTATTAATTTACCAAAATTAATAGACAAATTCCTTATATGGATTGTGTTAACTCATTTATCATTTAATGTTAAAATTATTTGATAAAATTATTTACCTAATCCATTGAAGGGGTATAATAGACCAATCGATCCTAGAATAATAAAGTATACAATTTTTTAAAAAAAGTTGGGGTCGAAACCTCATTTTTATTAATTAAAGAAAAAACCTTATTTTTGTCTAAGTAGAGGGAGACCCATTACATTGCCTGAAGACCCAAGACCAAGTGGCCTAAATATTATGCCTGAAATCCCATTTTTGTGCACAAAGGGCCCTATGGTGAATAATAATACTACAGAACCGGGGCTGCAATAGTACCAACAACAGTACCACCACCCCTATAGTTCCGGCAATAGTACCACTGCCACTATTGTGGCACGAATTCTAAAATACCTATTCTATTATAGTAGCTTCTACTTTACTGATACAGTATTCTAGAATTCATTTGTTTAATAAAAAAATGAAATCATTTATAAATCTATTATTTATTAATTAACTTACGGGAAGGAAATTTGTATCATGAAAAACATTCATATAAAACTATCATATGTCATCCTAAGAAATAATGAATATGAAATCTTTTGAGAATATTCATAGAAAATAATATGAAAAATTTGTGGATATAGATAGAGGTAAAAAATATTTAATACCATTAAAAATTTTCATTTAAAAATACGAGGAAATATATTATTCTTTTAATAATTTTTTTAAATAAAAAATTCACTAAATAGAGGTAATATAAATTAATTTGAAACCCATGAAAACATGATAATGATTATTCCTTTTAAAATACAATTATCAATCTTGGAAATGGTGTTCAGGACAAAAAAAAGTAAAAATAATGATCTTTTTACTCTGTTGTAAATAAATCCAAGTATTGCCTCTTTTTAAATATTAAGATGATTCATTTTAAACATTTATAATATAATTCAAAAAAATAAAATGAACTTAATTAAAAAAAGAAATTATTAGAATACATCTACAGTCTATAAATATATATAGCATATTAAAAAATATGGGGTTCTACAAACAAAAAATGTAACACCCCATGAATTTACAAATAGATTTATTATAGAATCCATGGATAATTGAGTCTCTACAAACACTAATTTGTTATAACCTTGCCATGTAAACATAGGTTTGTCACTTATGTGATGTGAATTTCGAAAATATGACATACACGGTTGTGATTAGTATGTTATTCGGAGTTTGATAAGAGAAACATAATATTTGGTGAATAGTAACCTAACCTTATGAATAGTAACATACTCTTATTAATAGTGATATACCATAATGAATAGTAACATTACCTATGATTTTATATAAGTAATATTCATGTGGAAGTATGATATACCTATGTTTTGGAATAAGTAAATAAATGTTTTAAAACTATTTTAATTAGAATAAATTATGGTTTTAATTAAATATTAAAATAAATATATTTAAAAAATTATCTTTGATAAATGGACTTCATTTTGGGATTCTACACATTGAAAAATTGTTAGGGTGAATTTATTGTATTTTTTTCAAATTCTTGAATTTTTTTTGAATAGTGAAATACGGTAAAATACCATATATTCAAATTATAAGTTAAACACACTATTTATGACATCATAATTGATATAAGACCACTTGGTTCTAACTCATATGAATTTATTACCATTCAGGTTCATGTAATCATCACTATTTCTGGTTTTGAGGGAAATTAATAAACTAATGATAAACAAAACTATAAAAACTCTCTTCTCCTCCACTATAAACCCCCCAATCCATCTTCTCTTCACTTTTCTAATCCTTGAATATCCTTAGTGTTCTACCCAAATACATTTTTCTAGTCACTATAAACATATAGGATGCCCTATGTCTTCCCAAAATTCCAAAATCTCGTTCCTTAAGGAGGTTCTCAATGAGGTAATTTCAAGAGGTAAAACACTATTCTTTTTCATTTAGTTTCATATCATTTTGTCTTATTTTGTAATCCTCTCTTCACCTCCTCTATCCAAATGACCATGATAGATCCAGTATTTTCTATATAGTTAATTATATCATTTGAATGTAAGAAACATCATCATTATCCATAGTCACTCTCTATAATTTATTTTATAAACAAAATCAACGTCCACGACGTTCCAATTTATAACCTTCATGGACGACAAAGATTCATTATACAATTTTTCCTTTATTAATTGTCAGAAAACCATTTTTATTGTGGAAAAATACTATAATATATGTATTATAACCTAACTAATATTTATGAACTAGTATACTTACATATTATTAAATCATATGGCCAAACTAATACCTAATAATCAAAATACTGCTAAAATAATCTTTGTGAATCTCATAAATATTTCATCTAATGATTCATCCACTATCCATGTAAAAAAATGATAAAAATATAACTTAACACTTATAAATGTTCATAAATAATATGTAATTTCAATTCTTGATATTTACATCAATTCCACGGGAACTCCATTACTTAATAACAAGTGAACGAATTATGAAAATAAAGAAAACGAACACTTTGGAACAACAAAATTAAATATAATAACTTATCAATAATGGCATAAATGAACTAAACATAATTATGATAAACTAAATACATCTCAAATAGGCTCTGAAATAAATTATTAATAATCCTTCTTTCATATTCCAGGACCTTATGATCAAGAGCAGAACACATTCAGAATTACGATGAGGGTTTCTTCATCTCACTCCCATTTTTGTGAGATTTTCCGAATTCAAAACTAATACTTGTGTATGGTGTATGTATACTGACCATTAATATAACATATCATTAATATATTTGTTTCATTTTATTCAATTAATCTTTTAAATATTATTACTTTTGGGTCATACGAAATGATTTATTAAAAAGTGGTAAGTGATTTCCATCCGAAAATCCATTTTCATTCGGGTTAAATTTATTGTCTAATTTCCCCAATGAAAATATTATATATTATTATGTACACCTAATAAATTATTTCTGAGTGTTTTATATATTTTTAGAAACCATAATACTTCCTTATTTTATGGGGACTTAAATGTTTTAAAAGGAAATTCCTAAATTATTTCTGAAATACATAACAGATTCAAGGGATAATTTTAAATTCTTACCCATTTTCAAGTGTACACCAGAATATTTTTAAATCCACTGTTATTTTTATAAAAAACTCACTTAATCATGAAATATTATCTTGGATCATATCTGTATTTAATATAACAAACTTTACTTTCCACATTAAAATTCTTTTTAATACATTCTCTAAAATTCATTAAAATGGTTTAGCTCAAAATAATCTTAAGAACTATTTTTTACAACATTTAATTTTAGTGGGACATAATTTATTCCTAAAATATAATTTCAATGTACCAGTATTTTATGTTTTTGGATATTCATTTTTAAAAAATCATTTCATGAAAAATTTATTGGATTTTCAAAAGTAAAAATGATTTTTCTAATCTCACTTTATTTTTTATGAGAAACATTCCTTGTTCACCGCTTACTTATTAGTTGTGGTGTATATACATCATTTTTATATATCATATCAAGATTATCCTTATTCTTATGATATTCTAAGGTATTATTATTAGAATGTTTCAAGGTGGTATGGGACACTTAGGAATGTTGAAGGATTACTTCCTCAAGGATTTTACCATTTTCTCATTTAAAAGTATCTTCATCTGTGTCAACGTAATTTATTGAATCGCGTACTTCAATGAGGATTATCCCCTCTTATAAAATCAACTATTTTTTATTTTATGATTTTTTTGACTATGTATAAGCTCTCTTGAAACCATTCTCCATATTACTCTTAATTCTTAGTGTTTATGAATAATGATTGGGGAAAATTATATACATTTCATATGTTAGTTTCAATATTAATGTTTATGTTGTTTAGTTTTATCCACGTTCATAAATGGAATGAATTGGAAATAGTAAGTGTCAGGTGGGTTGTTCTATATCCCCTAAGTACATTGGTAGGTCTCAAGAGACAAACTATGGTCTTGGAACAAGGCCTTGAAAAAATGATTATATATCGTCTTGACACGAGGCATTAACGGTATGGCTATGTTGTCCCACATTATTAATTACCTCATTAAAAAAATTGTATTGATGGTTCATGAGGTTTTCAAACTAGAATAACATCCATGATTATGTTTTATTATTGAATCAGATGCTTAGCTCTTATTCCTGTCATAACGTGTTTAAGTATTTGTTAGTGGAATTTGTTTTTAGTTACTCAACCTGCCTAATTTTGACATATATAATGTTTTATTGCTTACCCTTACTGAGAATTTGAGATCACCCTTTTCTGAAGTATTATTTTCATAAGATGTTAATAAGTTTGTTATGAGTTATTTTTAGGCATAATCTAGGAGGTGATGAGGTTTATAATGGAATAAATTAATGTGGTATTTCCATTCACGATGTAATGTTGAACTTATATATGTATCTTGTTTCTTCAAGACATCTAAACTGATTGGTCCTTTGGGATTTGATACTTATAATCATTAAAATGTATTAAAATAATTCAATGTCTCTAAGATTCTGGGGTTGGGTTACTATAGTTGGTATCAATTGAAGTTTAGTAGAAATCCAGGAAACTAGATTTATAAAATGTATGTTAGGGAACAAAGACCTAAGATAGTCTTTGAGGATAAAAATATAAGAACATCCTACAATTTTGGTAAGTCATATATTATGTGGATCTTTCTAGAAAATACTTCTCTCTCTGTATACCAATAAGTAGAGGTGGCTCTGGCATAGATGTACCTTGCAGGGAAAACTCTAACAAGGAGATTCGGGCTTGACCTGAGATGTCCTAGAACATGACAATGGGCCTTTCTACAATCATGGTTTGACACTCCCATTAGATATGTATAGGATAATTCACTTTTTATTTACCCACCATTACGAAGGATTAATGCCCCAAATGTAACCAAAGTATATTGTTCTAGGATTTACAATACATTAATTTATGTGATGTGCTATACCATATTTAGTGGTATAGAGATTTCGTAATTTTATGAGATAATATATAATATATAATTGATTAGATATGGCACATAGAATAAGGAATTAGAACTTCCCAACTACGCGGGATGTGAAGAGTTAGGAGGATCATATCTCTTATGGTATTAATCCATCTTTTCAATGGAATATTTTATCCCATGTATCCTCATCATACGATGAAATAATATCATGTGTTAACTATGTATGTAAACACTTCTCTGAGTCCTATGGATTTGAAGGGAAGAAAAACAAAAGAGGATGGAAGAGAGATAATGGGATAAACGGAAGCAGGGCATGAAGTGTTTTCCAACATGTGATAATAGTGTAAAGAATTATCCTGGTAAATGGATGAAGGGAATGGTTTTTTGTTACAAGTGTGGAGAAAAAGGACACCATTTCCATGAATTCTTGGGTAAGAAAATGGTTTCCAATATACAATGGTTCAATTGCAAGGGGATGGGACCCTTTTCAAATCAATGTCCCCATTATCAAATGAATATACCACAAATTAAGATTTTGGATAAAGACCATGTTATGATGCTACTATAGATGATGTAGAATGATTAATAAGCCTAGTAAGGAATCATAACATATGTATATTTTTTCAATAGTGTACTGGTTGTATGAATAATGAGATATATAAGGATTGTACTACAGTACACTTTCATTGAGGATTTCAGATCACATGATGAATGGTACAAATGAAATGTGATTCAGTGGGAAGTAAAACTTTTATAAGAAAACATGACTGATGGAAAGACAACCCTTAATATATATCTTATTTTGATTTAATGATGAATAAATGATTGATTTGGATAAGTACTAAAAAACTTGGAACTGATTATTGACTAGTCATGAAGTGGTATATTCTATCATCAATCAAGTTTACATCACTTATGGATTAATTGAATATATCCAATAACATGTATATTATATATGGAATATGGAAGAAGGCGTGTTTCCAATATGGTTTTTACAGTAATTTAAGTTATTGCCATATTTCAAGAGGATACATGATGAAGTTAATCACAAGTTTTGAATTTTAATTTTAGAGATACTACTTATTGATTAAGGGTTAATGTTAAGTTCATCTTGTAAATTTAGAGTACATCATTATAATATGTTGAATAATTATATTTTTTATTTTTTAACAATTTATGAAATGGTTTAAGTTGATCAATGTATCATCTTTTATTGGTTAATGTATTGCTTCACAAAATGGATTAACCAATGCTATGTGATGGGATATATATAATTCAAATTCATTAAAAGGATGAGTTTATAAGTAGAAATTTATATTTATAATCTTTTAGTGTGGAATAATACCTCAACTCTAGGACAATAGTCATAAACAAAATCTTTTACTATTATCATAATCATTGATAATATCGAATATTTCTTTTTATATATTTACAGTTTTGTTGAAATCAACATTCATCTGAACATTTCATCTATCATGTTCCATCAGAACTTCATCGTTATATTTCCCTTTCATGTACTAGTTTTTACTTCCAACTGATGTCACCTCATTTTAAAGCATACTTTTTGGGGTGACCCCCTCATCTCCATTAACCATTTTTAGGAGGATATTTTATTAACTCTATTTCTGATGTGGATTTCTTTAAAATAATTTTCATGTACCAACCAGTAACTTTCGAAGTTCAATTTCAAATTTAATGGATGAAATTATCATATGGATGGGATAATGTAACTCCCAAAGAATTTACAAAGAGATTTATTATTGAATCCATGGATCACTAAGTCTATTTAAACACCACTTTGTTATAACCTATCCATGTAAACATAATTTTGTCACTTCTGTGATGTAAATTTTGAAAATCTGACATACATGGTTGTGATCAGTATGTTATTTTGAGTTTGATAAGAAAAACATAATTTTTATTGAATAGTAACCTACCATTATGAATAGTAACATACCCTAATGAGTATTGATATACCCTAATGATTAGTAACCATACCTATAATTGTATATAAATAATATTCATGTGGAAGTACAATATACCCCTGTTTTGGAATAAGTAAATAAATGTTTCAAAATAGTTTTAATTAGAATAAAGTATGATTCTAATTAAATATTAAATTAATTATAGTTAGAAAATTATTTTTCAAAAATGGACTTCATTTTTGGATTCAATGTGTCAGATAACGGTTTGGGTAAGTTTTTGGTATTTTTAAAAAATAATTGGTTTTTTTATGAATAGTGAAAAGATGTAAAATACCATATATACAAATTATCATTTAAATATAATATTTATGGCATCATAAGTGATGTAAGCCCACTTGGCTCGAACTCCCATGCATTTATTACTATTCCTTGTTAGGGAATAATCACTATTTCTATTCTTGAAGGAAATTTATAAAATAATGATTAAAAATTTATGAAAACTCTCCTCTCCACCACTATAACCCCCCCCCCCCCCACTCCCTGTCCTCTTCATTCTTCTATGCATTGAATCTCCTCAAATTTCAGTACAAATACCCTTACCTAGTCACTCCACACATCCATGAATCTCCCGGTCTTGCCAAAAGACCAAAACCTCTTCCCTTAAGATGCTTCTCAAGAAGGTTATTTTAATAGGTAAAACACCATTCATTTTCATTTAGTTTCATTTCAATTTTTCTTCTTTTGTTATCCTATCCTCACCTTCTCTTTCCAAATGACCATGATAGATCCAGTATCATATATAAACTAGAATTATATCATGTTAATGGAAGAACCATCATCAATATCCCTACTCTCTGTCTCTCTCTCATTAATTTTATAAACGAAATTAACATCCATGCGGTTCCAATTTAAATCCTTCATGGACGAAGAAGTTACATTTTTCAATTTTTCCTTCCTTGCCGGTCATGAAACCATTTTTATGGTTGATAAAAACTATAATATATTTAATATAAAATAATTAATATTTATAAACAATTATTTCATATAAAGATTCTTCCTATTTCCATGTAACCAAATGATAAAAATTACCATTCAAACTCTTGTATGTTTAAAAATAATATGTAATTTCAATTCTATAGATTTACCTTCATTCCACAAAAACCCCACTACATAAGAACAAGTGAACCAATTATAAAAAAAAGAAAAACAAACACTCTGGGATGACGAAATTCAATATAATAACTTATATAAAAGGGAATAATTGAACTAATCATAATTATGATAAACTATATAAATTTATAAAAGTTTATAAAATAAATTATTAACAATTTTAATTTCAATTCCAAGACCTTAAGTTCATGAGCGGAACACATTTAGACTTAAGGTGAGGGTTTTTCATCTCACTCCCATTTTGGTGTGATTTTTAGTATTTACTACTAATACTTGTGTGTGGTGTATGTATATTTCCCATTTATGTCATGTATCATGAATATATTTATTTTCATGGTATTCAATTTATCATTTGAATATTTTTAATTTGGGGCATACGAATAGATTGATTACAATATGGTATGGGTTTTCCACCCAAACCTCTATTTTCATTCGGGTTAAATTTATTGTCTAATTACCTCAACGAAATTCTAATTTATTATTATGTACACTTAAAAATTATATGTGATCTATTTATATTGGTTTAAAACTGTAATACATTCTTAGTTTATGGGGAGTTACACGTTTTAAAAGGAACTTTCAAAATTATTTCTGAAATACGAAACTGATTCAAGGGAACTTTTCAAATTCATATCCATTTTCAAGTGTACACCAGAATCTTTTTTAAGCCACCATTATTTTTATAAAAACACTAAACTTATCAAGAAAAATTTTCAAGTATCGTTTCTGGATTTAATATAAGAATCATGTCTTCCAACATGAAAATTATCTTTAATACCTTCCTTAAAATTCTTTAAATTGATTTAGTTCTAAATAATATTAAGAAAACTTTTTACATGATTTAACTTTAGTGGAACATAATTTATGCCTAAAATATAATTTCAATGTCCTCTTATTTTATTTTAGGGGATATTAATTTTTAAAAACTTATTTCATGGAAAATACCAAGGATTTTCCAAAAGAAATCTTCTTTCCAATGTAAAAAATGATTTTTCTCATATCACTTTATTTTTTATGTGATATCTTCCATGTTCAGCACTTAATTATTAATTTTGGTGTATTTAATACCCTTTGGTGTATCATATCAAGTGTCTCATTATTCCCATGATATTCAAAGGGTTATGATTTTAATGTTTCAAGATGGTAAGGGATACTTTGGAATGTTTAAGGATTATTTCCTCAAGTATTTTTCAATGGTCATATTTAAAATTATCTTCATCTATTTAAACATCCATTGTTGTATCTTGTACATCATTGAGGTTTATATCCTATGATACCATCCACTATATTTTTTATTCTATGATTAGTTTGATTTTGGATGTGCTATGATGAAACCATTCACTATATTACCGTGAATGGTTAGTGTTTATGATTAATGATTGGGGAAAGTTATTTACATTTCATATGTTGGTTTTAATATGATTTTTATTATTATTTATGTTTATCCATGTTCATAATAGGAATTAATTGGAAATAGTATGTGTCAGGTGGGGCCCTATATAGACCCTTGGTGCATTGGTAGGTCTCATGAGACAAACAACAGTCTGGACACAAGGCCGTGACAAAATGATTATTTATGGTCATGGAATGAATCCTTGGTGGTGTGGTTATGTTGATCCACATTATTCATTGCCTCATTATGAAAATAGTATTTATGGTTCATATTTTTATTCTACTAGTATAATACCCACCATTATGTTTTATTATGTCATTACTTACTCATCTCTTATTCCTGGCATAATGTGTTAATGTTTTTTTTAAAGGTATATGTTTTTACTTACTCAAATTTCCAAATGTTTACATATCTTATGTGATATTGTGTGCACTTACTGGGAATTTGAGATCACCCATTTTTTAGGTTTTTTTTCCAGGATATGAATAAGTATGTTATGAGTGATTTGCAGGAATAATCTTGGAGGTGTGGATGTTTGTAATGGAATAAACTATAGTTGTATTTCCTTTTATGATCAGTCATTTAGATTTGATTCCATAAAATCGTGCCAATGTATTATTATAATGCACCATATCTAGGCTTCTGGGGTTGGGGAATTAAAAAAATAATAATTAATCATATAGAAAATAAGATATAAAAAATCTATAATTCAATGTGAGATTGTAAAGGATACATTTGACTCATTCCAAACATTTCATTATTATTTTGTTAAAAAAGATGAAAAAACGGAGAAATTCACATAAGGTTCAATTAGGGGGGTTAAAATAGTGAATTCCAATGGAATCCCTGCTAAAAAATTTCACCCCCTTCCGTGGAAAGGAATTAAAATATGAATAATAGAGTAAAATATGTTGAATGAAGTGTTAAAGCGGAAAGGAATATACTACTTTGTTTGATTAACAACAATTACAGGGAATACTCATTTTGATGTTAACAAAACCTTAGCATTTCTGAATGATATAAATGATTGACCAAGGGGGGTACCGGTGCCTTTATGGGACTTAGACAGAATAAGTCAATCGATTTGAACTACAAAAAAGGTGATCTTATTCTTATAGGATAGGATAAGACATGTGATGAGTTCCAAAGTTACTACTTGAAGGGAATGTCCTTCAGCAAAGAATTCACTAGATGAGAAAATGTTATGTCCTTTGAAAATAGAACAATTCTACATATTCTAATCCAACATGAGTTGCAGGAGAAATCTTTATTATGTTTTAAGCCTATTTTATGAGTTTTCTAGTGTATCAAGTTCCCCTATAGATTAACATGGTTGGAGAGTTAATATGAAATGTTATTTTGGAGCAGCATGAAAGTGGGAGCAACCGCCTAGATTTTCATATGTATAACCATGTCAAATAAAATGTTATTAGTGTGGATAATTAGTTCCTCTCAATATGGATTAACCCCTTAAAATGTGATGAATTGTGATCCTTCCATATACAAAAAAATCCCGTAAGAAAGTCGAAGGATGTAACATTCATTCCGAGTCTTGTTGTGCCAGTGCCACAAAGCCTATGAATTAGTCCATTTGATGTTCCAGTGTGGTTGATGGGCCCTTATATGGTGTGTTGGGTGGATTGTAGAAATTTTTCATCAATGGATGAGGTGAAAAAATAAACCATTTATAAGTTTTTGTGGATACCACTCCCATCAGGAGGCCCTTTCTTGAGTGTTTCCTGAGTTCCATAGCTCGGGGAAAGAAATATTGTGCAAGATATGCTCAAATATTATAATATCATGATCATGGGATGGACTTCACCATTACATAATCACTATAAAAAAGTTTATCCATATTATCTGCCTTAAAATATCTATAACCTGAGAATCTAGAGACCAGGTTAATGCCTATGGGTTAGGAATTTTTCTGAGTTATCAATCTGTAGTTTAATATTCCCCATTATTTAATGTTGTATTTATAAGTTATATCCCTTCTCCATAGACCCCCCCTCCCATCAACGCATTCATGAGAATACAAAGCCTTGTGTTAGTACTTCCAATGAATGATACTGATAATGATGTCATAACATTCATTTTTCATGCTCCATATTTGTCATAATGGTTTCGTAAATATTTAATTGATCTGGGTAAATAAATGGAATTCATGAAACATGTATATTTAGATGCTTATTTGAATGTTATTTCTAGAGTGGGACATCAAACAAATCCAAGCTTGGATCTAGCCCATTTTTTATACGATAAAGAGATGACATCCTACCCCATTATCCAATTGTAGTGATCAAGAACATGTTTGAGGGTGACTAGAGGCCAAATAGTGGTCGGGATTCCCACTAAGTCTCCCATTATTCCATTGTTCTTATCATTCTTGAAATTCCCCCGAAGGGTTTTCCTCCATAAATTCTCATAATATCATTGCGTCTATGTTGTACAAAGTTTCCTTGATATTTCTCACATTAATACCTCCCTCTCTTGTAGGTTTAGCTAGTTTTCCCCAAGACCCCTTCTCATTCTTTCCTTAAAATTGGGCATCCCATAAAGAAGAGATGATGATTCAATCGATGTTTGATACAACATGTTTGCGAACAATTATTGGGGAGATCTCATGTTTTTAGATAGATGCTAGAACAATATTGATAAGAGTTATTCATACACCAATGTATAGGATCTTATTCTTTCCATTCAAAAATATACCTGATATTTTACAAGTTATCTAATCAAAGTGATAAATTTGAGGCCTCTTTGGAGAGATGAGGGAACCTAGATAATCCATGAGAAAGTTCCTGATTTTCATGTTCATGTTGTTACTAATAAATCCTGTGTGAAATTTTGATAACCTACTAGAAATAAAAATACTACTCATTGTGTGGTAGATAAATTATCTTCTCCACTTGATCTAATCATAATTAACTTTTATGAAGCCACTCGTTGGACTTTTAAAAGAATTGAAGATTAAAATTGTATCTTCTCATACATAAAATATGATTTGTGGTTTTGGTACACCTGACATCTATAAGGGAACATGGTTCCCCTCATAGTGATCCTCTTAATGAGGTGACTAAGAACATCCATCATAAAAAGGAATATAATAGGAGATAGTGGGTCTCCCTATTTAATACCTCATATAATATTGAAGAAACTAGGGTTTTCCAGAAAAAAAGAGGTAGATAAACATGAGGAGATAAGGAATATGAAGATTAAATCCAAAGTCTAGGAGGAGAATCACATACTATTTATAACATAGAGGATGAAATTCCATTCAACCTGGCCATATAATTAATCTATATTCAATTTAATCAATGGATATTATGCATGGATTTTGTAGTTTATTTCACTAATCATATGTTTTTCTAATGAAATATCCCCTATATCATCGTTACCTTAACAAAAAATAATTCTTCTTGATATATATACATTCATATAATTGAGTGGAATGAAGAATGATGATGATGTTAGCCAAATATTTATAAGTGAAATTTAAAAATCTTATTGGTCAAGAATGGATAATGGATGTGGTGTATTTAGTTTTTTGTATTATAACTAAGAAAGTGAATCATGTAACTTGAGGGACATCACCATCATTAAAGAAATATTGGACATCCGTCATGGAAACGGAACTAACCACACTCCATGATCCACTCAAGAAAGACCACGGGAATCCATATAGACCTAGAGCACTCCCTCAGTTAAGACCCCTTATTACCCTATAAACCACCTTCTAATTTGGTTCATTCTGAAAATAATGTTGTCCATGTTGGAGAAAAAGTGGTGGATGACACCTAAGATCTCATCAGAACCACCTTGGTACTGTTCAGGCATGTGGAGATTAGGATCTGCGAGAAGCTCTTTAAAATGAAAACAATACATCATGCTAGCTACATCTATATTTTTAGTGTATTATCTATCAAAAAGAATAATATTAGATCTTTATGTTCATATCTTCTCTTTAATAAAAGATTAGAAAGATTTTTTGTTACATTCACCCTCTCATATCCCTTTAGATCTTTCTTTCTTATGTGCTAGTTGTTCTTGACTCAGAATCATGCCCTCCAAAATCACTTTATTTCTTAAAAAACATTTAGAGACATGATATCCCAGTTTTCCTCTGTGGAGGCTTTAATAAAATAAATATCTAACTTAACACATCCATTTCCTAGATGAATGGTTTTTTCATATTGATCCAGACCTTGAGGTATTCCTTCAGATGCTGTAAATTAATATACATGTGTGTCAAAAAGGTACCAAGGAATGGATTGTTCCAAGATTCCTCTACAATTTTTTTTATCCTAGAGTGTCATCCTAGAATGATAAAAAAATAATTCCCTTTAAATCATGAAATTTACTGACAACAGTTGTGGGGAATGATCTGATATACTACATACAAAAAGAGTTACTTTGGAGTTAGAAAAGGTTGAGACTTCATGTTCATTGGCTAGACACCACTCAAGGTGGAACATGGTTTTTTTATTTTATTTTCGGTTATTATAACAAGTAATGTGATCCCCATATAATACCACGTCCTTGATCCCACATTGTGTAATGAAAAACACGAAATCCCCACATTTTATTCATGGAAACGAGCATCTTCCTTTCATTTTCTATGGATCATCAATGTTGTTGATGTCTCCCACCACAACCCTTGCATACTTACCCTAATCAAAATATCCAACATAATTCTATAGTAATTACTTGGAAGAAGATTGGATGCTTCTATAGACCAATGATATAACTTATTTTTGGTATTTGTAAGGGACCTTCATCAATATGTACTGATTTGACACCAAAATCAGATTTAGAGAGATAGGATTCTTCTATAATATCCATATGTTCATGTTTTGGTGGTTAGCATGAAATAACAAGCACATATTTATCCAATGAGAAAATTCTATGACCGTTGAGGTAATATTTTGGATTTATCACCATAACGAGAGAGATTTTGATTTTTAGAAATTCTTTAGATATTAAATCAGATTTAAAATTTAGGTTCTTATTTAAATAAATACTGGAATAATTAATAATAAATTACCTTTATACTAATTTTTATAAATCATTAGTAACCATATATTAATTTTTTAATCTTAAAATTAATCTTTGATTGTTAATTTGTTTTCCAACACACATATACTTTCATTTCTTGGTTTATGTCCTTATCCATTTTTAATAGGTTAATTATATAGATAATGTTTTTTAATTTATTACATATTTTATACACAACTCTAGTGTTCCCTTATAATTTTATAGAACTCATGGTTATATTTTTCATGGAATGATAAAAAATAATGTTTTTGTAATTTTAGTCAAAAAAATTAGTTAATTTTTTTAGGATTAAAATTATATATATTTTGACAACTCTAACACTCGTAGCCTCATTATAGTTAATAATTTATTAAATAAACATATATATAAGGCACCAAGTCCTATAAGAAAAATAAATTTAGAAGTTTTATAGAACAAAATATAAACCTTATACCCATACTACATATGTATATAAAATCAAAAAATAAAATAGAATAATTTTGGAATCCATGAACTCATTCCTAGAATTCTACAATAAATAATTGAGAAAGGAACAGGAAACAATGAGATCAAATACTAATTAAGGCTTAAGTATAGAGGAATCTATCATGATTAAAGAAACATAATAAACATGGAAAGTTAAATACTTGAATACACATGTCATTTTACAAACATGACTATCATGAATGAAAAGTAATAGTCAATATAGAAATGAAAATAACTAAAAAACCATTTAATTTAATCAGAAACCTGAGAAGTAAATTCATCTATAGGTAATATCATTGTGATAATATTTTTAATAATATAAACTAAATTCATAATGCATTAAATTCTTAATCATTGGATATCATGTTCACAAAAACATGATACCTCTACCGTTGATACCTTTCTGAAGATGTTTTAAAACTACATGATTAAACACATTTAATTTTAAAAATTGATTTTTCTCATGAGAACTACCATCGCATTGAGGGGGTGTATAATTTATGTATCCACCCATATCTCCATGTCCAAATAATTCAATATATATTGATTAATTTATTTAATTCTTGAATAATATTCATTATCAATAAATATCCACTATTATTTTTTAGAAAAATAATTATTTACATTTACCTATTAATTATATAACATTAAAAGTGAACATCATATGTATGAATGGTAGATGTTTTAGGAAATATTCATGTCTATAAAATAATAAATATGGATAAACATGAATATTAACATTAACCATCTTGAAAAAATAGGTATTTATATCAAATATATACAAGGGGCAGTATATACACTACATAAAAGTGAATTGGTAAATATTGAAAAAATATTTCTCAATGATAGGGAAATCGAGGCTAAATTACTAACAATGATCAAAACATTAAAGTGATAATTAGTCAATGAAACAAGTATATATATCAATTTATAATCACTATAAAAAAAGTGGAAATATAACATAAGATATCAAAACTCTATTACAGAAATTATCTTCAAATATCCATGATAGTGAAAAGGTTATATATCCAACTGAAAAGAAATTGAGTTTTGAAAGTCATTACCAGTTAGTAATTTTAATGTCAAATACCATTACAATAGATAAATAATATTTAAATACAAGATAAATTTAATTATAAATTAATCAAGATATGACATATCAAATTGGAATTTTATACACCATATAAAATCGATTATGTTCTTAAATTTATAACATTCCGAAATAAAAAATAAAATGAGATAATGTCCATTACCTTATGCCAGAATCATCAAATTATTCATTATCTTCCATAACAGTAAACTAAGGAAAATTATTTACTTTATTAAGAAAATTATTAAAGTTTATTATTTATTTTATTTAACTTCTTATATTGTTTTCTCTAATTATAGAATAACTTATTTTTAAGTTGCGAGATTCAATGAAAGTAGACATATTTGTCAAAAATGACATCAGTAGGTTAACTACTGGTCTAAGAGATCATTTATTCAATATCTGTAGAATAATCATAATTATATAATTATCATATATTTAAAAAAATTACTTTTATGGCCTGTAAAATATGATTTATTTGGGAAATGGAGTATGTTATGATCATGGAGTCTATAGAGCCTATGTACGCATGAGTAACAATTCCATTTTCAATAATCATTACAGAAACGAGGTAAGATATACTTTTAATTTATAGAATAAAAATAATAATATAAATAATATATAATTTCATTAAATATACTAATATAAATCTTCTATGTAGTGTGGTGATTAATAGAGAGTAACATCACTTCTTGAGAGTGGGTTTCCACATGTACAGAAATTATGTTAACATCATTCAGTGTGTGGAAAAGAAAGAAATAAAATTTTATTTAATACTACATATTTCATCAATTATTTATTTATTTTATTTTTATCACATATATTAATTAAATTTATTTTTTCAAAATTCCATCTAATGTGTTACTGGAAAATGAATCGCATCGCTTCACAAGGCAATAGTTCTCTGTACACACGAGCAACGTTACTGTATCCCCTTTGAAATGGAAAGTAAAAAATAATATATATTTTATGAGGACTCAAAAAATTTAATTACATTTTAAATATCATACATTTATATATATACATTAGATCCATCATCATACACTAATGTGATAGGTAACTTTGAAAAATGGGTCACATCGGTTTTTGAGGAAGTATTCCTCAAAACATCGGAGCCACATTTTCATTTAAAATTTGTGGAAAGAGGATTTGGATGTATTTAATTACCTTAAAATAATAACCTATAAATATATTTGATATTATAATGTTATTATATAATAATAAATTAATGGTAATTAATAGAGGAGTAAATTGAAAAACAAACAAACAATGTATAGCTATAAACATTACTTCTTCATAGACCACCTCTTTTAGAATATACATAATGTACTCCGATAATTGAATTCTAAAAAAATAATGATTATTGGAGGACTTAAATGAAGTTCACATTTCATTTGGGTTGGTATTTTATGAATAAAAAGGGTTTTATGGTGTAAAAAAGATAGGATAGTGGGTGGTCTTTTACAAGTGAGATGGGTGGCACACATGTAATGATCGAAAAGAAAGTTTTAACCCGTGTTTTTTAAATGACACAAAGTTAAAAATATGATTATTCTTGAGAGTTATACTTAATAAGATCACAATAAATCTATAAAATATATTTTATTTTGGTTTTTATTTCATTTTAATTCATATCATTTGAGTATAACCCCAACGAACACCCATTTTTACAAAAACGATACTTATAAATTTGTATTGTTTTCATTATTAATTATGAAAAAAATGAGGTTGAATTATTAGATAATATAAATTATTATGATTTCAATAATGGAATTTACTTTTTGAAATTCAATACATATAATATATTGAATCTAATTTAAAATTACTCTTTCATATGTGATAATAAATTGTGGTTTCAAAGAGATAATTTACATAAGTATAGAAGGTTTTAATACCAAAATTAATTATAAAATTTATTCAAATTACCTATAATATTTAAATTATAATATCGATTTACTAATATAAAATTAAAAACAATTTTAAACATAAATCAACTATGTGAATTATTTATATTAAAAGATAATTTCCAATAAAAATGGTATTTTTTATTTTTCATTGAAAAACGAACATTTTAGAAAAATACAAAAAACACCATAAGATAATTATTATAAGATTATTTTTAAAATAATTATAATTGTAACATATAAATTTTCTAAAAGTTGTAAATTTTAATTTTAACTTATCTGTGTAAAACGCAACAAAACTATCTTGTGAAAACAATATAATTATTCAAAAAACAATACACTTTATTTTAAATTATTTTTTTATTATTTATAATAAATAGATATCAATAATATTCATAATTTATTTTGATAATTTTCTACTCACCAACTAAATTTTTAGTTTTTAAATTTCTTTTTCAAATAATATTTTAATATGGGATTTTTGTTTAAATCTACTATTGTGTGCATCACAAACGGTCGAATTCATGGAATTTAATTAAAAATAATTTGGTTTTAAATTATTTGGTTGTTAAATTATTTCCTCCTATAAAAATTTTATCTTTTAAATTTTAGGGATATTAAATTCAAAATTTAGTAGTGTAGTTATTCATAATATCATCATCGAGTACCCATTTATCATTCTCTATTTTATTATTTCTCCAAACTACCTTTACCAGAAGAGTCATATTATTCTTTAATTCTTACTCCATATTATCAAAAAAATGTATTGGTTCATCTGAGTAAGATTGATTAGGTTCCAATTTTATTCCATAATAGGTGATCATGTTCATTTTTTTGTCTTGTACTTCCTTAATTATGATAATTACAATACATCATGTAATTTTGAGAGACTTTATGGAATTTTTTATTGTTAAGAAACAACTCTAATTCATTCTATGATTTCAAAGGGTTTGATATAGCTAGGGAAAATCCTTCTCTTCTTATAAATCCATACTATTTTTTTCCATGGAGATAGTTTACATAAAACATGATATCTAACATGGAATTAGTTAGAGGCCTTATAATTATAAGAATAAATCATTCGAAAATTTTGATCTGTAATAATTTGATCCCGAATACAGTTACCTTTTATGGTTACTCCTAAACATGTTCTTGAACACGTCATGTACTTTTGAGATACATTAAGTTCATGTGACATTGGAATCAATATGTCTTGTCTTTTTTGAATAGTGATTTTGAATATTTCATCACCATGACAATGGTAGGTTGTGCTCAAATGATGTTAAGTATAAATAGACTTCTAAAGGATCTTTCATAATTCCTATGTAAATTAAATATCACGATCAAACATGATGAGAAGAGGTGTTCTGTAAAGTATTAAATATTCATTTATGCAGATCTGATCAAGAAAATCAATAAGTAAATATTCTATTATACAGTGTAAAAGTGAATATTTGATTAGGTGATAAATGATAACCTATATTTCATTATTCATTCAAGGTGTCTTCAGTTGTTATAGGATAAATTCCATACTAATTTAATCCCATTTACACATAGAAATATGAAGATGTTGCGTGACCCCTCTAGGATGTTGTCTCGTATCTTTAACATATCGAAAGACCAAACATCTAGTACAGAATCAATAATTTCCCACCTCATGTTATCCCACCAAAAATGATACCTCAAATCCCTATACAACTTTTTTCAATGTTGGTGTATTGATAAATCTGAGCAATGTATGAAATCAAATATTTATCTTTTTGGAAAAGGTATTACTGGAACTATAACAACCCTGCTCTTTATTAAACACATAAAAATGATTTATTACATAGAAATGTACTTAATACAACTCTGAGGATAAATAGTTCTAGTGTATTGGAAAATTAGGAGCATTACATATCAACTTGGAACATAAAACACAACATCTTTATTGAAAACTTCTTTTACATGACCACAACATTTCATCATACCTAGCATTGCATGGGATGTTCTAGAGTACATTAACAGGAAAAAGGGTGAGCTATAAAGATCAGTAACGGAGTAAAAAAGGCATGGAATGAGGAATATAGTACATGTTATTCAATATAAATATCAATGTAGAACAATAGAAACAAGAACATAAAGGCATGATATAGCTTTATTATCATAATGTGGAAATGTGGCAACAATATTTAACATGATTTTAGAATGATTCAATGCTCATTGCACATGGATCATGAGTGAACCCTTATTTCACATTAATTATCATACGTAAACCCACCTTTCACCTGACGTATCATAATACTAATCTTACATAATGAATTGGAGTGCTTTCAGGGTGCACCCTTCTTAATCATTTCATTTAATGCATAAGTGTGCCACATGGATCATTAAATATAGAATCATTACAAATCATCATTTATTAAATGATAAAATAATTATGAGTATATACATTAACCTATATAATTAATACCTAAATGTGCGTAAATTTTAATACCCTTGATAGAGAAATGGGCACGGTACTCCCAACACAATGACTTTGGCTTGTAAAATCATGATTAAAATTCGGCCGCAAAACGGCTTGAGATAAGAATTAATAAAAATGGTTGATGATAAAAAATGGGTATCTCATCATATTTATTGAAATTGGATAGTAACTGGGTTATATAGGCACATTTCCCAACATATGTAATTGAATTTAGAGCATAATATAAAATAATTTCTTGAATGTAAATGCGGAGAGAGAAATTCCTTATAGAATTTTAGCATGGTAACGGGTGTACATGGTAGAAATTAATGAGAGGGAAATGGGTCTATCATCATAAAAAAAATAAGGCAGTAAGTATAGGTGTGGTTTTAAATTATACCCCAAGATTTTGAATTGAAAATAAAATGTTTTAAAAACATAAGGAAATTTGGAAAAAAAGGAGAAAGGAAAATTCACATACTTGGATTTGTGATCCCAGAGGCTTGGGAGATGCTTTAGAGGGGCTTATTGGGAGCTTGGGGAACCTTGGGAAGACTATATATAAATGAGGTCAGGGTTTCGTCAATATCCTAATGGTTTGACTGATGAGTAATGGGATATTGAGTGGGTTTATATAGGAAATAATATGGATTTCTCTATTATTTAGGTTTCGGACACCACACATTAAACTATCAAAACAAAAAACCATCCCACTTTTTTAGCCCATTTTTTTTTACAAAGTGGAGTGGAAAACATTATTTTATAAGGAAATGGCTGATATTATTAAAATATTTTTATTTCTTATGTGGAGGTGAGTCACACTCTCAAGAAAATCATTTTAAAATGTTAAAATGCTTTATAAGCCTTGGAGGGTCCACTAAAGTTTTGTAAAATAAAAAAACACACCGAAAATCAAATTATTTTAACGGTAAAAAATATATTGGAAAAAATCCCCATTTATTGTTTTTTATTACATCATTATTATTTCATTATGATGTCATAAAACACTTAATATATTAAAACATTATTTAATTTTTACCTAAAATTTTTATTATCTCAGAAAAATATGAAAATTACATCGTTGTATAATATTGATTTCTTGATTCCAAAAATAATATTCAATTTATCCAAATAATTTTATAAATATATAAATTATTTCTTTTAAAATAAAAACTAACATTTATCGAAAATTCATGGGTTTTCACAAAAACATATTTCAATCTTTAATAAAAACTACAATTCTATTCGTAAAAATTACACAATAATTTATATTTAATAAAAAGTAAATGAGTTATAATATCATATTAAAATATTATTTAATTTTAAATCCATTTATTCATCCAAATATATTTGTTAATTTAATATCAACTAAAACTTCTAGTTTTTCTTTAAGAACTATTTATAAAGTAACAATAATAAAATTAATGTATATAATTTATTCTATACAAAAATAATTCAAATAATCATAGTTATAGGGTCCTACTACATAACCCCTTATAACAGACACATATGACCTAAGGGTATAGTGGGAGATGGTGACAGACTTGTGGGGTGGCTCGGATAACATGGATTGGGTGGTAATCTCATTCAACTTACACTTCTCTTGTATGCAGTTTCATTCAAGATTAAGATGTTGAACATTGTCTTGGGATTATTCTAGAATGAAACCCAGTGATGCACCTCCCTTTTGAGCTCTGTCAAATTGGCTTCATATAGAAAAATCCTACTGGATGAGGCTATCGCTTCCTTTCTCTGAGTAAATTGGATTTTCTAAAGCCCTATATTTATACTAACTATGTGATCACAATTCAACAACTATATTAGAAATGGTAAAAATTTATTACAGTATTCTAAAATCCAAAAACAAAAAACCATAAAATTTTATATGTTTAATATAACCATTTTATATAATAATACATTTAATCAGATTAAAAAGAATTTTCATTAGAAATAGTTTTTGTCGTTACAAACTTCCCCCTTAAAATTTTTTCACTCAAAATTTTCTTTTTACCACACCAAAAAAGACGAGGGTATCTATGCTTCATCACTTCCTCTGATTCCCATGTTTCTTCTTCAAACATGTGGTTTCACCACAAAACCATGAAGAGGGGAATTGTCTTATTCTATAGAACATTTTCTATACGATCTAATATTTTCACCGGCTTCTCTTCAGACGAGAGGACATTCTCCAATTGTACCACCTCTAGATTGAGGACATGTGATAGTTCAGGTATGTACTTTCTCAATAGTGATACATGGAATTCATCATGTACTTGAGATAGGTTTGGTGGGAGTTCTTGTCGATATTCCACTACTCCAATGCGATCAAGGATCTCAAAAGGGTTGATGTACCTTGGAATAATATTTCCCTTCTTACCAAATTTTATAACTCTCTTCCACAACGATATATAGAGGAATACCATGTCCTCAAGATCAAACAATGGGTATCGTCGATGATTATCATCATAGATATTTTGTCGACTCTGAGCAGCTTTAATGTGCTGCTATATGGTATTAACCTTCTCCACCATTTGATAGATCATTTTTTAC
Source organism: Viscum album (assembly GCA_963277665.1). Taxonomy (NCBI): domain Eukaryota; kingdom Viridiplantae; phylum Streptophyta; class Magnoliopsida; order Santalales; family Viscaceae; genus Viscum; species Viscum album. Next base: position 1,384,488,851 of record OY728126.1, on the reverse strand, counting down.
CTATGAGTTTTCACTACCCAACTTCATCCCAACATGTTGGAATTTTGTTCCTCTTCCAATAAAGAGCTTCATAAGGATTTATTTGGACTCTTGAGTAAAAACAGATATCGTAAGATAACTAAACCATGTAATGATGTTGAGTTCATCCTCCATTGTAGTCCATTAGTCATTATCTCAACATGTCATCAATTCTTTTGATAGTGTGCTTAGATTAGCTATCAGTTTTAAGATGATAAGATATACTAATGTTTAGTTCATTATTCAGATAATGTTGAAAACTCTTCCAGAACATAGAGGTGAATCTTATATCAGGATTGGATACGATATATTATGTTACTCCATGAAGCCTTCTCAATTATCAAATTTATATCCGTTCCAGTTGATCTAATGATAAATCCTCTCGAATTTCAATGAATAGTGTAGTCTTTGTAATACGATCCACAACAACCAAGATAGAATTGTTTCTATTGGATGACATTGGATGTCCGGTGACAAATTTGATGGTGATGTTCCCCCATTTCAATGTTTGTATGGGTAATGGTAACATAATCCCCTAATACTTCTTCCTCTCAGCCTTCACCTACTAACATACTAGGAGCTTTGATGTATACTCTGTTATCTCTTTCTTCATGTAATCCCACCAACAATGCTCTCCGAGAACTCAATTCATCTTTGTGTTTCTTGGGTGAATGGATAAATTCAAACTATGTGCATAGTCCAAATCTTCTTTCTTTATCTTCTGATTTGATGGAATGCATAGTCATGACCCAAATCTCAAAATCCATTCTTCATTAACATTGAACACTGAGGATTCCTCTTTTTTGATATTTTCCACATTCTCCCAAATTCAAACATCATCTTTGAGCATCAATTATCCTCTAAAAAAGTGATGTTTCAACAATAATTTATGAAAGGATTGATTACGATCCCTTATTTATGATTCACATGTCCATCATCATCAAACCAAAGATGATTGGATCCTTTTCAACTCTCATAAATGATTGAATCACTAAGTCATTTCAACATAGAGAATCTTTCACCTTGTTCATTTTCCTAGGGTGGTAATGGATCGATAAGTCACAGTCTTTTATCAGCTCTAACCATATTCTTTGGTGAACATTCAACTCTTTCTATATGAATATATAAATGGGGCTTTTGTGATCCATGCATATTTCACACTTCTCCCCAAAGAGTTAATGTCACCTAATTTTCAAAGTGATGATTACTATAGCCAATTCTAGATCATGTGTTGGATAGTTCTTCTTTTAAAAATTCAATTTTCGGAAATCATAGGAAAGGAGTTTTTCCTTTTTCATCAACACACAGCCCATGACCTTCTACAAACTGTAGTTAATACAACAAAAAGATCTCCACTTGTGGGTAGTGTGAGGATGGGTTCAGTGATAAGCCTCCTTTTCAACTCTACGAAGCTCTCTTCGCATTCATCAATCCAATAAAACTTGACATTATTATGAGTTAGCTTGGTAAGAAGGTTTGACAATCACATGAAATTTCTCACAAATCAGCGATAATATCCAGCTAACCCAGGGATGCTATAGATAACCGTCATAGATTTTGGCCTCATCCATCCCTATATTACAATTTTCTTGAAGGGGTCCACATATATTCCATTTATTATTATTATATGACCCAATAATGAGTCTTTCATTATCTATTAGTCACACTTGATCTACTTTTCCTAGAGCTTATACATTATCATGGTCACTAGTACATTGATTTGATGCTCCTCATGATCCTCCTGGGTTTTGAAGTATATTAGAATATCGTCTATAAAGACTACTAAAAATTTATCATGGTAATATCTAAAGACTCTAATCATCATGTCCATGAGGTTTGTTGGATAATTAGTGAATCTGAAAGGAATTAACATGAATTAAGTTTCTTCGTACCGTGTACGAAAAGTAGTCTTGAGGATATCCTCCTTGACCATTACTAGGTAATATACAGACTGAAACTCCACCTTAGAGAAGTATTGGGTTCCACATAGCTGGTTTAACAAGTAATCATTTCAGGGCAGAGGATACTTTTTCTTTATCATGATTTTTATGAGCTCACAATAATCAATGCAAAGGTGCATTGACTCATTATTCTTCTTGATAAAGAGGACTGGTTCACCCCATGGTGAATCACTTTGGCATATAAAACATTTTTCTATAATCTCTTATAGTTTTCTTTTCTACTCCTCAAGCTCTACAGCAACCATTCCATACAGATTCTTGGATATTAGAAATTCCCCAGGTATATGATCAATTGAGAATTCAACATACTTTTAGTACAAAGACGAAACAATTTCTTAGGTATCCCAACAGAGAATTTCCTCACAATATGGATGTCTTCAAGGGTTGTTTCATCCTTATACTCTACTATCAAAGAAAGGTACATGTGCTCATATGGAAGTAATATCTATTCTTGAAAGGATGATTTAAAGGAATATTCAACCTCCTCCTTGCACTTTTACAGAATCATGGGTTGATTCCCCAAATGGAGAGTGATTTCCCTCTTACATAAAATTATGTTGGCTTTATATAGGAAAAGTGAATACATGTCAAGAAATGCATGAAATTCTCCTAGAGGGATTATGATGAGATTCACCAAGATGTGAAAACCCCAAATTATGATATGGGATGAGTTATATTCTTGAGATTCAGTGATTCCCCATATTATATTCACACTGAAATATTTACTTCCACGATTTTTGGTGGTGTTGGGATTGTTCTACGAAACATCTGGGTTATAAACAAATGTTTATAACCACATTAAAAAAGTATATTCACTATTATTGAATGAATAAATATCATCCCTATCACCACATATTTTTCAGGATACGCTTCGATGGTAGTGATGGAAAAAAGATCACCCTTTCTGCCTCGGATGTTGTTGGTATCCTCTGAAAACCCTTGTCTTATAGAACTTGTTTTCAAAGTTCCTTGTTTCTTTGTAGTTAAAACAATGAACAATGTGGGGTGGGTCAAAAGTATAATTTCTCTCCTCTGTCATTGTAGTGGGTTTTTTATGTCAAGAGTTAATATCCAGGTACCCTTGTCTTCCACACATATAGAAATTCTTCATCCGCTTCAGTCAATTTATGGGGTGCTTTTTGCATAAATTTGGAAAGTGGGGTGCAGTAATTTAATAGCATGATTGGATTTATACATTGGACCAGTAGAATTAAATTCCACTTAATGCTTAATATCCCCATGATACACCTGAGATTTTCTGATCTTCATTTTTTACATTGACTGCACATCATACAAATTCTTCGTAGCTCTCAAAGTCACAATTTTCTCAGGGCGTTCCATAGGCTACGTTTTATCCCACCAAAGTAGTTGTCATCCTTTCATTTGGGGGTAACAAAAAAGACAGAGGATTATTGTTCAGTCCTAGTGATTTATTCCTCGTATGCTCGGATGGAATCATCGTCTTTTTTCTTTGGGGAAAGGAACCCCATTCCATCTTAAGTCAATGGATGTGAGGAACGTTTTTATTGAAATTTTTTTCTAGAAATCCTTACATTCCAACACCTCAATATATTCTTTGGGCATCGTATTTTTTATCAATTTCCACCATTGATCAGCTTCACCCTCCATAGGATAAGCATCCAGAAGAACCTTCTCTTGTTTATTATGTTGAATGATACATAATATCTTTTCAATGTATTTAGTCTATTGTTTGGAAAATGAGAGATCAAACAACCCATTAAATTTAGGTAGAATTTGTCTTAAGAAGCTACAAATTGTTGATTTTTCATTCATGGGGGGGGGGTTGAAAATTCTGTTATATCTATGTGTCTATTCAAAACAATAGTTATTTGAGATACCATCATAACAATGTTTGTGATTCCCACTCCTATCATATTGGGAATATCATTAGAACAATCATCACATTGATCTTTGCATCATTTATAAACCCAAGACCTCATATTATCATCCATTGGCTAGAATAAAAGGAAATTTAGGGGTCACAAATAAAGGTAAATCCACTGATAAAAAGGGATAACTTTTAAATTACATTTATTTCCTTAACAAATCTATATTATCCCTAATCTACTTTCCATCTTATAATATTAGGGGAATTTTTTTAATTCCCTTAATAATGGTTCATAGTAGTATTATGAATTTACCAAAGCATATCCCCTGGGATTGTCAGAACCAACAGTGAAACAAGGCCCATTGTCTTGAACTCATTCCAATTCGAGTCTAGCTCAAAGCGGTGTTTTTGGGGTTGACCACTATATATATATATTTTCCAGAGCCGCCTTTACATGCTCATATCTAGAAAGGGATTTATTTTCATGGTAAAACACATACTCAATACCCTCCAAAATATAGGGTTGTTTTTCTTGTAGAGTGTCTTATCATTAGGTCTTTCTCTAGGGTTTTCAAATCCTAATCCAAAAAAATAAAACATTTCCAATAATACCAACTATAACAACCATGCGGTTTTTTACACACATAAACATGACTTATTACATTAACGTACACATAAGACAACTCTATGTATTGAGAGTTCTAGTGTCTTGGTAAATTAGTAACATTACATAAGAACTTGGAACAAAAAACTAAAACAACTTTATTGAAAACTTCTTTTACAGGACCACAACATTTCTTCTTACATTACATTGAAAATGATAACCTGAGGACATACATAAGATAAGGATGATCTATAAAGACCAGAAAGGGAGTAAACACTACATAAAATGAAGAATATATTTCTTTTCATGAACCATCCTCAGGACATATGTCGTGACTACCCCAATCACGCCTTCCATAGGCCAAGGGCTGGCGACTAGCACCAAAGGCATAACTCCCTAAGCTGGGAATTCATTGCCTTTATAAAAGTAAATACACTCAACTGAGTACACAACTGGAAGTAAAACACTAAGTAGAAACTGTATACAAAAGTAGTGCTGAAAAGTAAAGGGGCTCGAAATACAAGCCCAACTGTAAAGAACAAGAAAAGCCAAAACATCTTGAAGGTAACATGAAGCTCTTGGATCATCCACCATGGATCCTACCAGATGGGTAGGTATAGATAGTCCCCTCAGTGCTCCATGTCCGTCAGTCTCCTCAGGGTACCGACTCGTCGTGTGGTCCACCTCCGGATATCGTCCAGTCCTTGTACATTCCTCCTCGGTCAGCAATGGCCATCGTCTGCATCCAATACAACGAGGTGCGGGAAAAGCTCATGCAGGGGTGAGTATAAGGACAATCAGTAAGGACCTAGAGACCCTAAAGGTCTCACAAAATCCAACAAGGATAAACCACAGTAGGAAGATAAATTCACGAAGTATCGATCATCCCTACTTAGGTATATGCCCATACATATACCTAAGTTACCAGTCACAGTCCGACTCCAACGCTCGAGCCCATGCACAACCCATTCTAGAAATGAAGTAAAATCAATCATCTCAATGGTATCAACTGAAAGACAAGACTCAACTCACACTAGTATACATCTTTTTTTAGTGTGATAGAGATGTATAGATGTAGTCAATGAATCATCTGAATGGTTGGACCCACACAGGATATAGGACCAGATAATCATTTGGACCCACACAGGATACCAAACCAACTATTCTATCAGACCTACATAGGATATAGGAACAGAAGTCAGAACTGTTGGACCCACAGAGGATCCCGGTAGAGTAGTCATCGATGTCGAACCCACGGAGGATCCCGGTACAGAAGTCATTGTAGTCGAACCCATGGAGGAACCCGGTATAGAAGTCATCGTTGTCGAACCCACAGAGGATCCTGGTACAGAAGTACTCACTGTCAAACCCACTGAGGATCCGGGTATAGTATCATTGCTGTCAAACCCACGGAGGATCATGTCATCTCAGTCGCAGCCAGCCCTAGGGTTCCCACACACAGCATGCTCGATTCCGAGAGGGTCTGCTCCTCGAGCCAAGTTTCAATAAATCAAAAGTCATGAAGCCCTATGTTGATGTATCCCATAGTTACATCTCATCAAAAGGAACTCAACGCAACAGATGGTGCATCAATCGGACGACCGGTTTGTGAGTTATTGGCATTCCCGTTCCAGGGGCCCGGTTGGTTTTTAGGTTCAAGCCAACCTGACCGTAATCTAACTGTGTTTAAACCTCAAGTAGTACATTCCAAAAGAATCTCCTCACTTCAAAAATTCCATCATCGCAGGTGGTTCTTCAATCGGACACCCGAAGCCCATGATAGGGTAGAAAAGGTAGAAATTTCCATAGCGGGTCCGGGTCATGTCCGACCTAGTCAGAACGACCTAGCCCGACCCTGTCCGAACTGGGTTTTGACATGGTCCGTGGGTGCGGCCCAACCTGAGTGGTTGGTCCGGCCCGAGTGGGGGTCCCGAACCAAGGGAGCGGCCCGGCCTAAAGGCGAGGCCCGATTTGAGGGCAGACCGGCCAATGGCGTCCCAACCATGGCATCCAGGCTTGCAGCGGCCCAGCCGGCCTGCCCGCGTGGCCCGGTTGTCCACGTTGCGGGGGGGGTGTCGCGCCCCCCATATCCAATTCGAACCAGCACTAGGAACTAGTTCTGTTCAGCACACAGTGGCAGTCGGAAAAACTGGGGGCCCTTATCTCCTCCACCACGGCGTGACGACGCCGTGGTTCAGCTGGCATCTGCGCGGCACAACGGATTCGTGCCTCCTCCCGCCGCGGCTTGGCCTGGCCGGGGCCTCCAGCTTCTTCGGACAGGGGGACGACGCCACGCTCGTCATCCTACCGCCGTAGCACATCTTTCCGGCGCAGTACGCCAGCACCGCGCACCTCTGGCATCGCCATGGCCTGCCTGGTCGCGGATCGGTTCTTTGCGCGGCACAGCGGTGCCGCGCCATTGTTGTGACCCAACGTCCTTGATCCACTAGCTTTATTCTCCGACCTCTCGTTTTCGGTCACCGCATGATCCACCTCTGTCGTCATCAATCAAGAACCAACAAATTGGGGAGGTTCAGGCCATGTTCGTGTGGTCTGAACCCTCCTCGTTACGATCATAACATTTGGCACACCATTCAAAAAATTTAACGATGTGGAACGGAAGGTAAATTCATACATAAAGATAACCCCTACCTTTTATTTTTCATTCATTGATGATCTTGGAAAAAGGCATATGTTGATTGGTCGGTTTCTGCATTCGTCACACACTTCCAATTCTCACGGTCATTCATCAGAAAGGAAAAAGGGTACTCGTCATTGGCGGATGAGCATTCATTGGTGACATCGTCATTGGCAACTTTCTTCTTGGACGATGTCTACTCCTTTGATGTGGATAAAGTTCATTTTAGATTTCATGGGAATGGCTTCCCTTTCCTTTCCTCAGTTGAAGAACGATGAAGAAGGAAGAAGATGGCGTCACCGTGCTTCAGTGGCTGAAGAGACGTTCTTCGTGTTCTTCGTTGGAAGAATGCGCTCTCAATTTCTCCTAGGCTCCACCAAAGTATTATGTGCCAACCAAAATAATTTATTTCAATATTATTTTATTCTTGACATGAATTTAAAAGAATTCAAATTGTTCCAGTTAGTTAAGAGATGTTCAATCAATTAATTTCTTGGGTTGGCACAAAATTAATGGGGAAGTTTGAGAGGCTCAATTAAGGAGATAGAGTTTCATCCACATAAATGGGGAGTTCAAGAGTTAATGGGGGTTATGTGGGGGTTTGATGCTTGTATGGTCCCCACCTTATAACATCCTCCCAAGGGAGGTTATGTGTGGGTGATCCCCTCCACTAACATCTCCTTGGAGGTTCTAACTACCACCTCAAATAAAAATATGGATAACACATATTTTTATTCAGTTTAATTAAAAACCCCCAAAAACTAACATCCAATATCGATAAAATTAAATTGTGGTAAATGACTCCTTAAGTGAATATCAGCACTGTGACATCAAAAGTACATTCAGATTTCAATTCTGAGCACCGAATAAAAGGTTATGAAACATCACTCGCACTTTTATTGAACATACCTGAAAAAAAGTTTGGAAAATTATTTACAGCCATCCTTGACCCACTGCGGTCAAGGTTAGGCTCTTCTTAGGTGAAACATGCCCTAACAAACCCAATGGTACCCAAGGATTTTCAATCCGAGTTATCATTTAAATGTTATGAATTTTACAATAAGATAATTATCACTTAATTATTTTATATGTGGCCAAAAACTAACGTTATCTGGTGGCCCTTGCCTACCCAGGTTATTATTTGCATAAAGAAATCCTACCCTCACGAGTTTAGTAGTGGTCTCGGACATTTAATCTGAGTTACTATTTGTGATTTATTCCACTTTTTCATGAAAACTGCATACGCGCGTTAATTTATGCTGAACATAACTATGACGGATCATTCTAGGCACTCTAGGCCTCAGAATCGCGCGCAGTCAAAAACTGGGGGCTTGTAAAATTCCCAAGTATTAAGAAAAAAATTCCACGGAATTTTCGGGTTTCTAGATTCTCTCCACCTTAGGTATTTACTACCCCGTAGGCTACAGCTCAAACTAAGGAACAAATAAGGGTACTGAGCACGCATCTGAGCCTCCTGATCCCATGTGATCTCCTAGAGGTTCTCGTGCTACCAGCGAACCCGCACCAAAGGTATTGACCATCAACATTGGACCACCTCCTATCATTCCTCAATCTCTACTGGAACCTCCTTGAACATCACCCAATCATCGATTTCCAGCTCCCCATCGTCGATGATGTGGGACAGGTCATGCACGTATCTCCTCATCTGAGATACATGTAAGACGTCGTGCACCCGATGCAACTGAGGTGGAAGATCCAAGCGGTAAGCCACCTCACCTACCCTACTGAGGACTTAGAATGGTATGATGAATCACATAGATAACTTTCTTCCTCGGACAAATATCCATAGACCTCGTCGTGGTGAGACCCGTAGAAAGACTTGGTCACCATCCTAGAACTCTAGAGGTCTCAATCTTCTGACAACATATGACTTTTGTTTGCTATACACTGTCTTCATCCAGTCCTGGGTGACCATCACCTTCTCCATGGTATCCTGTACCATCTCTAGTCAGTTAAAAGTTGTCCGAATTGGTATGTCGGTCGAAGATCACCAAAATAGTGTCATGCCCCTTGTACATACATGGAAGACCCATCACGAATTCCATGGATATCTCATCCCTCTTCCACTTTTGGACCTCTAAAGGCTTAACCAAGCCTGCTAGAACCTGGTGCTCCACCTTAACTTGATGAAAAGTGAGGCATCGTGAGATATACTCTACTACAACCTTATTTATACCTATCCACCAGTGCTGTCGTCGGAGGTCCTGATATATATTATCCACTCCTGGATGTGTTACTAAAGGAGATGTGTGGAACCCCTGCAACACTCCCTCCTGAAGTGCAACTGGTACCATGGTACGCACTTTGAATAGAATGACATGCTCGCCACCTTCAGAAAATCAATCAGGTGACCGGCCTATGGATATATGATCATGTCATGTCTCACAGTCAACATCCACACGCTGTGCCTCTCTGACTCGCTGAAGAAGTGGAGGAGTGACTGTGAGAGACTATAGAAAGGGTTCTCCATCTCTATCCACAAAGGATATCTACAACGCAACCAGCTGCTCTGTCACCTCTCCTTGAAGTTGAATTCTTATTCTCATTCTAAGAGCATCTACTAAAATGTTCCCATTCCAAGGAGTATAGACTATCTCGAAGTCATTGTCCTGGAAGAACTCGAGCCATCGTCACTGTCTCAAGTTCAGGTCCTTCTACGAGATGATGTACCTGAGTCTCTGGTGGTCAGAGTCGACTGTAAAACACTAACCTATTAGATTGTTTTGGCACATTTTCAAGTAGAAGACCACTACTGCTAACTCCAGGTCATGGGGAGCATAGTTTTTCTCGTTCTGTCTCAACTGCCGAGAACCATTCGCGATCATTTCTCACTGCTTTATTAGGACACACTTGAGTCTGGTCCATGATGCGTCGAAGTAAACTATGTACCCAACGCCCTCCTATGGTAGCCTCAACATGGGAACACTATTCAACCTCTTCCGCAGCTCTTGAAAGCTCTGTTGGAATCTCTCTGACCATACGAAGGGTTGCCTATTCTTCGTCAAATCTGATAGTGGTGCTGCAACTCTAGATAAGTCAGGCACAAAGGAATGTATGGAGTACTCCTATGTGATTGATTCCACCCTCTTATGCATAATTCAATCATGTGTTGCCTTGGTTTTCCTTTTCTCTGACCAAGGAAAACCTCATCTCAATGCTGTAGATAAAAAACAACCTTTTTTACTAATACAATCAATCTGTGTATGAACTGTCGTTGCCCAGTCCATACACAAACTAACATTGTAAGGCCTCGACGCTTCCACCGAGAGGTTCTAACTGAAACTCTCACCTCAAGGGTCAGATCACACCATCAGTGTAAGTTTGATTATCAAGTATCCTCCAAAAGGTATCTCCAAGAATGAGGTTCATGTCAAAGCCTTAACCGGAAACTCTAGGTCTAGGACAAGATTCGTGGAAGGAAGAAATGATTAGTACCTATGTCTATTGATACGAAGACTAGTAGTGGACACAGTCCATACCTCAAATAATTCCTAGATACCTTGGGTCACACTCTTTGATCACATGTATCTACTCTCTTCCCCTACCCTCTAGCTCCCTGAGCCATGCAGGGACTACAAAGGCTGCTTGTTGTAACAGGTCGAAATGCCACCACCTCATGTTGCTCTCCTAGCTCTGTTTCCACGTCTGCTGCCCTGTAGATTCATCTGTCCTTAACACACCTCACTCATAGTTCCGTGATCTAAAGTATTTTTCGCCTCATATTTATTGAGTACCAAAAATGGTCAGTATGCTTTGATGAATAATCAAATAACGACATGTCGTCCTGCCGAAACTGCATAAGCTCTAGAAAACTCTCAGCCACCTCCTCAAGCCAGTTCTCAGCCGCCTGTGGGTCAGGGTTGCCTCAGAACGTGAGGGATATCTGGTGTTGAAACAAATGTAAGGCACTATGCCTACATGTTTCCTCTACTGGTACTGGCGGTAGTGTCCGCTGTCCAACGGGCAGTGATATAGTTGGCAGACTGCCTGAAGGTACCATCTTGGAAAATGGTCCAAGTACCCAAACCTCATCACTATTCGGAACACCCTCAATGTCACTCAATGAAAAAGATTAGTAGCTAAGATCAACATCTACTAAACTAGTGTCTCAACTAGGCAGAAAACTACAGTAATCGCCTCAATCCATTCCTCTGCTGCCTGGGAATCTGTCTCACCTTGTAACCTCAAAAGCCCCTGCCGCTGAAACTCGTGAAATGCGCTCAATAGGCATGAACCATCTGCCAGTGTGGCTAGGGGTATCTACTACCCTATGGGTTGTGGTGATGCTGGTACACAACCTAATGGTACCAACATAGATGGAGGGCCCTAAACCGCAACCTCGTCACTCGATGGGATGTCGTCGTGTACTCTCTCGGAAACCCTAGTTGGCTGTCTACGCAGCGGCATCCTGATAAGAAATAGGTGTGCCACAGTCAATAAGATATACCTAGTGAGCTGACTAAAAGAGTTCACCAAGAAGACTCTTTCAAACACACTCACAATCAGTTTTTTCATGAACTGAGTCGGAAATCAGAAGTCAGGGTCCTGGCGTATGGATACGCCGGCCACTGCACCGACACTAGACACCCAAGACGGAATACCACACTCAATACTCATAACACAATTTCTTCACAGAAAAGAAATATCAGAGTCCTAATTTTTGTGGTAGAACTAACTCCTCTGATACCAATTTCTCACAACCTGTCCTCAGGACCTGTTCCATGACTACCCCATGCCCGCCTTCCATAGGACCGGGGCTAGCGATTAGCACCAAAAGAATAAATCCCTAATCTAAGAAGGAATTGCCTTTATAAAAGTAAACACATTCAACTGAGTACACAAATGGAAATAAAACACTATGTAGAAACTGTATACAAAAGTAGTGTTGAAATGTAAAGGGGCCGGAAATACAAACCCAACTGTAAAGTACAAGGAAAAGGAAAAACAGCTGGAAGGTGATAGGAGACTCCAGGATCATCCACCTCAGATCCTACCTCAAGGGTAGGTACAGATATCCTCCTCGGTGCTCCATGTCCATCTGTCTTCTCAGGGTACCGACTCATCGTGTGGTCCACCTCTGGGTACCGTCCAGTCCTCGTACATTCCGCCTCAGTTAGTGTTGCCCGTAGTCTGCATCCAACAAAACAAGGTGTAGGAAAAACCAATACAGGGGTGAGTATAAAGATATATCGTAGGGACCCAGAGACCCTCAAGGTCTCACAAAATCCAACAAGGATAAACCATAGTAGTAAGATACATTCACAAAGTATCAATCATCCTTACTTAGGTATATGCCCATACATATACCTATGTTACTAGTCATAGTACTGCACCAAATCTTGAGCCCAAGCACAACCCAATCCACAAAGGAAGTGAAATAAATCATCTCAATGATATCAACTGAAGGACAAGACTCATCTCACACAGGTATACATCTTTTGTTAAGTGATAGAGATGATCAGATGTAGTCACATATTCATCTGTACTGTCAGACCCACATAGGATACATGACCGTCTAAGTTGTCGAAGCCACACAAGATACAGGACCAGCTATTATGTCGGACCCACACAGGATACATGAACAGAAGTCAAAACCATCAGACCCACGGAGGATCCCTATACAGTAGTCATCGCTGTTGAAACCACGGATGATTCCGGTATAGATGTCACGGTTGCCAAATCCACAGAGGATCCCGGTACAGAAGTCATCATTGTCGAACCCACAGAGGATTCAGATACAGAAGTTATCACCATTGAACCCATAGAGGATCCTGGTATAGTATCATCGCTATCAAACCCACGGAGGAACCTGTCATCTCAGTCGCAGCTAGCCCTATGGTTTCCGCACACAGCACGCTTGATTCCGAGAGGGTCCACTTCTCGATCCACGTATCGATACATCAACAATCATGATGTCCTGAGTAGATGTATCATGTAGTTCCATATCATCAAAAGGAACCCAACGCGATAGACGGTGCGTCAATCGGACACCCGATCTGTTAGTTATTGGAATTTTTCATTCGTCTCGTTGCAGGTCGCCACATGTACCACCTCTGTCATCATCAATCAAGAACAAACAAAATGTAGACGGTCGGGCTGAGTTCATGCGGTCCGAACCCTCCTCCTTACGTTGATATAATTTGGCACACCATTCCAAAAATTTAACAACACGGAATGGAGGGTAAATTCATACATAAAGATAACCCATACCTCGTATTTTTCATTCATTGATGATCTTAGAAAAAGGTGGATGTCAATTCATTGATTTCCACATTCATCACGCACTCCCAATTCTCATGCTCATGCGTCAAAAAGAAGAGGGGTACTCGTCGTGGGCGGACAAGAATTTGGAGGTGACGTCGTAGTTGGCGACGTTCTTCACGGGCGACATCTTCTCCTTTGACGCGGATGAAGGTCGTTGGAGATGTCATGGGTGGGCTTCCATTTTTTTGCCACGGTTCAACAATGATGAAGAAGGAATAAGATGGAATCATCATGCTTTGGTGGCAGAAGAGACGTTTTTCGTGTTCTTTGTGGGATGAATTCTCTCTCTATTTCTCCAAGGATCCACCAATGTATTATGTGCCAACCAAAATAATAACTTTTCCCAATATTTTATTTTTGACATGATGTTAAGTGAATTCAAATTGTGCCAATTAATCAATAGAATTTAAATCAATTAATTTCTTGGGTTGGCACAAAATTAATGGGGAAGGTGGGGAGGCTCAATTAATGAGAGAGAGTTTCATCCACATAAATGGGGAGTTCAAGAGTTAAGGGGGGTTAAGTGCGGGTTTGATGCTTGTGTGGGCCCCTCCATATAACATCCTCCGAAGGGAGGTTATGTGTGTGTGGGCCGCTCCACTAACCTCCCCGTGGAGGTTCTAACTACCACCTCAAATAAAAAGATGGCTAACACATATTTTTATTCAGTTTAATTAAAAACCCCCAAAAACTAACTTCCAATCTCGATAAAATACAACTGTTGTAAAGGTCTCCTTAAGCTAATACTGACGCTGCGAGTTCAATGGCACCTTGAAATTTTAATTCGGAGCACCGGTTCAATAGTTATAAAATTTCGCTCGCACGTTTACTGAACGTAACCGAAAAAAGTTCGGAAATATATTAACTGCCACACTCGACCCACTACGGTTGAGGTTAGGCTCTACCTTAGTGAAAAACGCCCCAGCGAACCCAACGGTACCCTCAGATTTCCAATCTGAGTTACTTTTTAAATGTTATTAATTTTAAAATAAAATGATTGTCACTTAATTATTTTATTTGTGGCCAAAAACTAACATTCTATGGAGTCCCTTGCTGACCCAAGTTATTATCTCCTTAAAGAAACCCTACCCTGATGAGTTCAGCGGTAGTCTCGTATTTTTAATCTGAGTTACCGTTTGTGAGTTAGTCTACTTTTTCAGGAAAACTGCATACGCACGTTAATTTATGATTACCAAAACATCGACGGATCATTCCGGGAATTCCGGGCCTCAGAATCGTGTGCCGTTAGAAACTACGGACTCGTAAAATTCCAAATTATTAAGAAAAAATTCCACGGAATTTCCATGTATTTATGGTACTTGTTAAAAATAGTCATATCAATGGAGAACAAGAGAGACATGGACATAAATTCATGATATAGCATGATTATCATAACATGAAAATGTGGAAACTAAATTTAACATTATTTTAGCATGATCTAGGGATCATTGAACATGGAGCATGAGTAAACCCCCAATGAACATGAATTATCATGATTAAGCCCTTATTTGACATGATGTATCATGATACTAATATTTACCCAATGCATTTGAACGTTATTAGGGTGAACCCTCCTTAATCAGTTCATTTCATTCATAAGTGTGCCACATGGATCATACAACCCGAAATCATTCAATATTATCATTTAATCCACAATAAATAAATATGGAATTCATAAATGATACTATATAATCATTTTTTAATGTTGAATAGCATTGATATATAAATTTTCATGGTATTCACTACACACCGACTTTAACTAGGAAAATTTGAATGCTAATTTAGAAGAATAATGGTGTGAAATAAGAAATCCAACAAAAAAATTGAAGAGAGAGATACTGGTATATCATAATATATACATGAAATATAATTTAATGGGGTAATATAGGCACATGTACCAACATATTTAATGGAATTCAGATGCATAATATAGAATAATTTCATAAATGTAAATGAGGAGAGAGAAATCCCTTATAGAATTTCAGCATGATAACAGGTGTACATGGGAGGTATTAATGAGAGAAAAAGGGGTCAATAATCATTGAAACATAAGGATGGATATATAGGGGAGGTAATAAATTATACTCCAACAATTTTAATTGATAATATAATTGTATAATAACATAATTAAATTTGGAAAAAAATTAGAAAAGAAGAAATCCCATTCTTGGAAATGTGATCCCAAAGGCTTGAGAGAGGCATGAATGGGTATTCAGGGGAGCTTGGGGTGCTTTGGGAGGACAATATTTAAATGAGGGAATGGGTTTTTAGAACTCCAAATTGATTGAGTGAAGAGTAAGGGGACATTGAGTGGGTTTATATAGGAAAGGTGAGGTAATTCATTATTATTGAGGTTTTGGACACCACACATTAATCTAATCAAAACCAAAAACCAACCCATTGTTTTTTTCCAATGGGTTTTTTCAATTTGGAGGGGAAAAGATTATTTTATACGTCTAATTTCTGAACTAATTAACTTATTAATCTTTTTTATGTGGAGGTGAGTCACACTCTCATGGAAATCATTTGAAAATGATAAAATGTTTTTTAAGTCTTGGAGGGTCCACTATGGTTTTTGAAAATAAATAAATCAAATGAAAATAACATTACTTTAAATTGAAAACCTATATTGGCCGAAAAGTCATTTTATAGTATTTTATTACATCATTATTGGGTCATTATAATTTCATAAAACACATTATATTTTTAAACGGTATTTCATTGTTACTCAAAAGTTTGACTGTCACAAAAAATAATGAAAAATTCATTGATGCATAATTTTGACATCATGATTCCAAAAATAATATTCATTTTATCGAAATAATTTTCAATTGATGGTAATTTTTTACTTTAATAATAAAAACAGGCATTTATCGAAAGATCATGTGTTTTAATAAAAAAAATTCAACCCATAATAAAAATTATATTTTAATTCTTAATAATTATAGGATCATTTATATTTAATAAATAGAAATTTAGTAAAAATAATTTATTCAAATATTATTTAATTTTTTAATGTATTAATTCATCACAATATATTTCTTAATTGAATATTAACTAATTAAACTATTTGGGTTTTAAAAATTATTCACAACGTAACAATAATAAAATGAAGGTATATTCTTTATTCTATACAAAAATAATGCACATAATCAAAGTGTTATGGTCCTATTACATAATCCCTTATGACACTCGTGTATGACTTAAGGGTAAGGAGTGAGATGGTGAAAGACTCTTGGGGTGGCTCGGATAACATCGCTCAGGTGGTAATCACTAACAACTTCCACTTCTCTTGTAAGCGGTTCTGTTCAAGCTTAATGTGTTGAAGCTCAGCTTGTTCTTGGTCAAGAGTTGGGCCCAGAGATGCCATATCCTTTCCAAGATCCAATAAATTTCCTTCGTATGGAGCAATTATACTGGATGAGGTCATTACTTCCTTTGTTTGATTAAATTTGATTTGTTAAAGCCCAATATTTATACTAACTATGTGATCATTGTTCAATTACTATATTTGAAATGGTAATAATTCTTAACAGTATTTCAAAATCCAAATACATAGAACTAAATAAGTGCATATGTTTTATATAACCATTTTACATAATAATATATTTAATCAGATCAAAAAGAAAATATCATTTGTACAATTTAGGGTCATTACAGGAACATGTATTCTCTATCCAAATATAAAATAACTATATTCACAAATGAAGTATACTAATTTCCCATCATTCATAGATTTAATATTATTATGAAGGTTCTAATCATAATATTGATACATTCGTATCATTTACAATAAATATGGTTTCACTATAATTTGATAAAGTAATGGTCTCTTATCTTCTTTAATAATTCCCCTATAAATTTGTACTAGATCAGTGAACATATGTTCCCTCTAAAACACCATTTCGGAACAAATTCCTTTATATTTTCTACTCAATGCACCTACAACATTATTTTAGTTTCCTAGGAGGTAGTGTATTGATAAAACATAATATATGTGTAGCTCAATACATATCATTAATCTATTGTTGATCAGTTTATATATAGATATGTATTACAGGTTTTAATGATCTATGTATACCACACACATTTCACCATAGATATAATGTGTCCATGTCCTTGATGAAAAAAGTATTGCTTCTAACTAATGATCATATGTTGGATAGTTTTATTCATGATATCTAAATTCAATTTATTCATACTTAGAAACTTTATACTTTTTATTAGGATAAAACCAATTCCCTTTGTTTATTTATTAAAATATATCATATACCAATCATTTCCAGATTGTACTGTGAAAATAGGAGGATTGATCAATATCTATTTCAGTGCATAAAAACATTCTTCAAATTCCCGTTTCTAGTTCAACATAGTACCATAATGTCTATGATTAGTTAATGTGTTGTCCAATCCAGAAAAAAATTTATATGAAACATTGATAACAACCTTCCAAACCAATGAAACTATCTAACTCAATTATGATGGTTGGTATATGATATTCTATAACTATAATAACAATGATCCCAATAGGGTTTATGATCAATGTAATATTTCAAATATCAATTAAAATAATAAAGATTAAAATTTTTATAACTGAACACACATTCCATTTAGATAATTTTATAATTCATAGTCAATATTTAAAGGAGAATAATAGAAATTCATTCCATTAAATCAGTAAACCGATAATGAAATACATCAATATTAATTTGTAAAATTCTAAATATCATGGATAAATGATAATAATAATAAATTATCATTGAATTAATTTTGTAAATATGAGGCTCCACGCTTCCCAAGAACATGGAAACATTACTATAAATACCTTTCTGAAGGTGATTTAAATCATACTATGTAGAAACACATCTGATTTTGTGAAATGATTTGTCACCTGATATTTTTTTATGAATATTTGTGTTTAATTAAACTAACCCACAACCAACATCATACAAATTAAAATCATTCCTCATATATTAAATAATCAATTTAATTCACAAACAACGTTCCATATCAAATATCTTAATTGAGTAAAGGATTTATATTTACCAATATTTACACATTTAATCAATTAAAATTCAAAGTAAACATTTGTGAAATTGAAATAATATTAAATTAATAATAATATAAATTAAACAAGAATATTTTTATTAATGATATTTTTTATTTCTATTGAAATTTTATTACAATAAACTAATAGTTTCAAGGTAATGTTTACAATCAAAAAATAAATTATGACTACACAATAACTTTTACCATTCTGTAATTTTGGATTCCAAACCACCTGAGTGAGATAATTCAAATTGAAACGTAAAATTACATTTAGAAAAATTAATAAATGATATTATATGTCAAAGAGGATTTATATATACCACATAAAATTTAGTTTGTAAATAATAACAATTAATTTTAATTGCAATTTCAATTGAGATAAAATCTATTACCATACACTTGATTTTTGTTGAATGAAAACTAACCTCATATAAAATCATTTTAATTAAGTTATTATGTAAAAATATAACCATATAAATATTTATAATGTCACATATTATTATTTTATAAAATATTATCACCCCTTTGTTAGTAATCATTTATTATTTTCAATCTTTCAGTTTTTAATAGCCTTGTATTTCAAGTATAATTTGACTAGTTATTTTTTTGTTCCTATAATTTCCACTGTGATTTTTTAATATCCATAATATAAATCATGAATTAACAATAATATTTTTTTATTACATATATATTTATTGTAATCAAATAAATTTCATGATTGTAATGGATGTGCATCCATCATTGATATGGTAGGTCGTATGTACACATGAGTGATGCTTCCATTTTCATTTCATTTTAAAGAAATTAAAATAAATGATATATATGTATATTATAACTTCAAGATAATATTAATTTCATATATAAAACAAATTATTATTAAAAACAACTTTAATACTTTCCATGCAATGTGTGAATTAATCACATCACTTCGGGAGGCATTAGTCCTTCGTACACAAGAATGAAATTATCATATTCCAAATAAATTAGAATGTATGGATTTATGAGTTATATAATAATTAAAGAATATTTATGATATAATAAATACCATAAATATAATATTTAAAAATTATTTCCAAATGTTTTACCATCCTTGAAATGTGGTAATGGACAAATGTGGTACATTAGTTCATTAGGTGGTAGTCCCACCACACACACGAATGATGATTTCATAAACCATTTTATAAAAGTGTGTGAGGTTTTAGGTCAAAGAATTGTAGGAAAAAATATAATTATATATGACAATATTATTTTATAATATAATAATGGTATAATTAAAATTGACGAGGTGGAAAAGGGAAAAAAATAAAAACACTTTTAGAAAGGCAATATTTCTTCTTCCTAAATACTCCACATGCATTCAATAATTCCTTATTATTTGGATTTATTACCTATAAAATTATTCAAGGATTAGAGGAGTTAATTTTTGAGTTATTTTGTAATTAATTTTATAACAAATGATTTTAAATTTTGACCTGCAGAGGAGAAGTGTTTGCCTTTTATAAGTAGGTTGAGTGGGAATCCTGTAATGTTTTGATTGATTGAATTGAACATATGTTTTTTCCTTGTATATTGGCTAAAATAATTGACCAAACTCTATAATATATGTTATAAGGTCTAAATATGGCCATTAAATAAGTTTTTTGAAATTTAATTATTAATTTGGCTCTCTTTGTTTATAGTTCAGTCTCTTAGAAAACTCGTTTTCCCTTAATCATTGTGAATAATTATAACTGATTTCACCAATCACGTTCATTTGAAGATAATTTCTCATTATTATAAATTACACATTTTTTTAATTAAAAATATATAATCCTATTTTCAAAATGAAAATCACATAAATTGTAGAAATCATATTAAAATTATTCTTTTAAATGTGTCTAGAATCCAGATTTTTAACGTGAGCATGCTCAACAGTTTGCTATGTTTATTTAAGATTCAATTTAAAAATTAATTACAAAAACATAAACTGAAATAATATATTTATAACTTAAATATTTTTACTTCAAACCAAATTCAAAATATAATTTAACATTATAAATTATTTAGATGAAAATGAAGTATTCAACAAAAATTTAATATTTATTCACAGTACATCAAAAAATAAAACTTTTAAGAAATAAAAAAAAATCATCCATTGTTAATTCTAAAATTCATATTTCAAAAATGTATTTAATTTATTAAAATAAAATATTTAAAATATTCAAAAAAAGCTTAAAATAATTCATCTATTAAAATAAAGGAAAAATTGTTTTCTGAAAAATACAACTTTCTATATGTACAACATGATTTTTTCATAACTTGTGCCTTTAAAATATATTATATGAATGTAAAACCCTTTTATATAAAAATTTAATTAATATAATACCATCATTTTAATTAATTTAATATATTAATAGAACATATAATTGTCACATAAACATATTTTTTTTATAAAAAATATTTTACTTTTATTCAATTGGATTTTATATTCATTTATAATTAATTGTAACCAATAGATTAAAAATATTTTTTCATAAGTTATTTAATACAATTCATAACCTTAATATTCAATTTCTAGGATATAAATTTAACTTTAAATAATAATATTAATAGTATTCAGTAATACGTGGTCTTCCGTGTAACATAAGGTATCCAATAAAGTGGGCATTACATGTAATGCAAGCTAACTCAGTTATTTGTGCATTGGAAGATATATAATATAATGACATTATTTAAAATATTAAATAGTTTATAAATTATAAAGTGGTTATATTCCATTCAATAAATCTTTTTTTCCTTAAACTCGATATCGAATATGATATTTAAATTTTAAAATATTGGGGTGTTACATTCCCCAAACCTGAAATAAATTATGTCCTCACAATTTAAAATTGATCATAGTAATACTAGATTTGATATTTAAAATTTCTTGTATTAAAAAACACACATTATAAAGTGATCAATGAAAAAACTTCTTAATATCATAGGCAAATGATTATAAACATCATCTAGAATAATCACATAACTTTGTTTCTGAGTATGAGAACATATGTGGAAGCTGGAAAGATGGATGGGGAAGGGAAAAATATCTCCCATATATTGATGGATATTGATTTGGATTATTGGTCATAAAAAACTAAGTGATGAAGGAATTTTTAGAGGTTAAAATCCTAAAACATCTGATGATCTCCAGGACAACCAGTTCAACATAAATGTGTAGGAACCCAGGACACCCTGAGAGGGGAGGGGTGAATCAGGGTGTCAACTATTTCTTCTTAAAGTTATGGATCTTGTTCCCATGATGGTAGGAACCCGTTAAACCTGTATGATGGATATGATCAATAATGAAACATACACATGCAGAGAGATGATACGACTATTTATACGTGGTTCACCACTAAGGGCTACGTCCAAGGAGCATACGCCGACAGGTTGTCAGTCGTACCATAATCCACTATGCTTCACTAGGTATAGATTACAAATTTTCAGGCACAAACAATCTGTCCCAGGATTACTACCCTTACAAAGGTTCAGGGATAGCTCACTACGTCCCTCGGGTCACTCCCGTTGACTCCCCCTGGCTCACTGTAGTAGGTTAAGTCCCACTTAGTTTATAGACATGAAGGTCTCTTCAATAGATAGACATGAAGTTCTTTGTCTCCTATTCAACATGAGACTTTTCTTACATCAGAGTCCTGAGTTGATGCTCTGTTATAGTCCAAATTTCATCCACTGATGAAAACCTATTTTTCCCTTGTCCACTGGGAAAACAACCTTTAGAAAGGGCCTTCACAAAGTACCCTACATCGCAAGGCTCCCAATTTTTCAAAGCTCAAATAAGCCTTCGCGGAGTCCCTGCCTTTTCGCAAAGCTCAATCGCGAATCACTCTCGCGATGCACAAGACTTCGCAATGCTCGGCTGTCACGGAGCTCCTGCCTCTTCACGAAGCTCACCAAGCTAACATGGGGTGCACGACTTTCGCGGAGCTAGAATAGCCACCGCGAAGCTCCTCTTTCGCGAAGCACACTGCCTTCGCGAGTGACCTTTGCGAACTAGGAGCAAAGGATTTTCTTTGAAATTATCTCTACTTCTCTCGAGGGGGTCAGCCTCTATTTATAGGTGATTCCACCGACCCTCGAACTTTCCGTGTGAAGTCAATGCCACGTCATCTCACATCGCGAAGCTCCAAAGTTTACGTCGGAATTCTGTCAAATTCGCGAAGCACCACGGAAATTTTCCGATCGCGGAGCTCTTCGTAATCGCAAAGTATCACCGTCAACATTCCTTTGCACCTTCGCCGCAAATCTCCATCGCAAAGCCCTTCACCTCCATGGTGTGCTTCGACTCTGCCATTTGCAAAGCTTTGATGTAATCACGAAGAATCACCGCCTCCACTCTTCTGGTCTTCGCGATTTCCAAACCATGTATCCTCTCTTCGTGAAATTCATGCCTTTTCCTTATTTAATTATTATCTTCATGGAAATCCACTATTCGCAATTTCCAAACCACGCCTCCACTCTTCCACTTGAATGGTATGATCTCTTTGCTGGTACGCGATCCGAACTTCCATTGATGATTGACAACAAAGACAGGCCATACTTCAAATCATCCATAGAAGACCATGGTTCCAACAAAATGAAGGTATTATGATTAACCTGTTGTTTCAAGATCATATTCCTATAGCTAAGGAATTATTTTACTCTAGAAGAGTATATAGAAATATACATACATTATAGGTTTCCATTTCATAAGAACAATTTAATATTTTTTGTGCAATGGTAAATTTTATATTCAAACTTTCTTCATGAAATTAATATCCATAAATTAACCTTTATGCTGGAAGAACTAAAATTATCCTTCAACCTAGCGTATGATCCATAAAAGAGTAACAATGTATTCCAACTATATTAACAAGAAAAAAAATGGATAGAAATATTTATACAATAAATCATTATTTTCAATATAATAAATACCATAAATGATCGAACATATGATCATTCCAAAATTTTATGATCTAATACATCAGAAAGAAGTTCACTGAATTTACAAAATGATATTATCCTTTATCAGTTCCAAGGTAGTTAGTAGTATCAAATTTACATTTCCCCTTTCAATCTTAATTGTTTCCAAAAATCATTATCTCAATATCTAAATCATATTAAGGGTTTTCTTTCCCATAACCATGTCTTTTTCAAAAAAAATTACATGCTAAAATAACATTATTCATGTTGATCGATATCATACAACATAGGTTTTCAAATCCATATTGAAATATTATCTTAATACATTACTTATTTATTTTATAATTATTATAATGATAATATTTTCTATAAAAACCTTTTACTAAATTATCTAATGATTCAAAAACACAGTCACATTATTTATACCCCTACATCATTATTAATGGCATAATCTTGACATTTATCCCTTATCATATTCTGAGGAATATTCCATATATTCATGGGGAATTATTTTTAATATTTACCCTTCTCATTATAATTGAATCACTTAATTTTATTGTATTCACAATTCCACTTTCAATATTTTTCCTGGTGACCGTTTTCTATTCAATTATCACTAACTCACAGTCCCATCAATAATTTCCCATGGTGATGCTTTCCATAGTTATAATGTGTGGGAAAATCCTTATTTACCTTCATCCCATTATATATTTTTTAGGTCATCAACTTCTTCTCTTTCTTTCCTTTGAGTCCACAACACATAGAAAATTATTTATCTTTCTTGATAGCCTATAAAACGTTTTTATCATATGAAGAAAATTTTTGAGACATTAGTGGCCTTCAGAGATTTAGCTTAATCCCTTCATTGAAATGACTAATTTTAAATTTTTTGTCTCATATATGATACAAGTAATACTTATCCAACCACAAATAGGTATCATAACAATCTACAACAATTTTATCCACATTATTCTATAAACAAAGTAACTTTCTCTTTATCATAGTTTTTTTTCAAGAGGGTAATAATTTTCAATAAATTTCTCTTTAAAATATTTACATTCCATCAATTATATTTCTTTTCCTCCTTAGTATTTTAGATCAATGACCACCTTTGGTCAGTATTTCTAATGGTAAAATACACAGTAAACACAACCGTTTCATTTACACTGCATCCCAATTCCATAAATATATTCTCAAAACACTTAATAAATTTCTCACTTATATTTGGATTAGTTGTCCTATTAAATGATTAGGCCACATTTATAGATTGAAATAATGTATCTGAGAATTTTTATTTTGAACAGGTTGCTCTATCTAGGAATGGTTATTTTTCATAACATCATTACGCTTCTCTAATATATCTATTACTTTCTAAGTTCCACTATAAGCAATATCTGCTTCCTTTTTAGGTAACCCACTCAACTCACCACAAATATTGATATATTTCTTTCTTCCATGTTCCATCTCTATCAAATGGTGCATACTGGATTAGAATATATAATTATGAACTTTTTATAATTATTAATAATGAATACAAAATAACAAAAATTTAATTTTTTATACATATCTAATCTCATAATAATAATCGGGGACTCTTTGGGGATTTTATTATATTCGAATCCATCGCTACTATTTACAATGAACAGTCAAATTATTATAATCATATCCCATGGTAGTTTTAATATAAGTGCAAAGTGTGACCCAATGTCTTGTACCATGTAATCCTCATGTCTAACCCAATATTCACATTTTAGAGTCATTACCCTTTTGTACATTTTTTCAAAACCATGTCCACATGTTGTATCCAAAAAGTATTGTATTGATAGAAATACCCACATAATGTCTTCATTTCCAAAACAATAGTATTTTAGTTTATACATATCATCAAATTTTATCATAGTGTTAGTTTCCATAATCAATGTTTTCCTAAATATAGTTTCCATGATTTCATGTAATGTACCTCTGATACAAATTATAACAACCTTGACCCAGTATATTGGAGATAGTGCCTTACTTTGTTACATTGGAATATATACATGATTAAAATCTCAAATGATCATCCATTTTTGTAGTTTTGGAAGCCCAGGTTTCATGAATGATACTGATATTATATACAGAAAATAAGAAAACTACACAACAAAGGAAAATTAACTACATCCTCAAAAACTCATTGAAATATATATTCCGCAAAAACCGTGTAAGGAAATAAAATAAGGCTGACATAAACCAGTCATGAAGGGTTTAGTACAACAAAATATACCTAAAAAATAACAATAATCAACATTTAATGGTTAATAACTGATCAAGAATTCCATTTAAATAACTAGATAAGGCATAATAAATATGTAAGTGTAAATAACAAAATTACATGGTATATAATCAGTAAAAAATAATTAAATGCATCCATAGATAATGTAAAATATAAAATATAAGAAATAAATAATAATATTATTAAATAGATTATCAATGAAGAAAGTGCTTATATTTTGGATTTTGTGTTTCCAAGGAAGATGGACCATTTACCTTCAGAACCATTCACAAGATGGTTTAAAATATTCCGGGTTGAAACCCATGTGATTTATCCCACCAATTGGCCTTAGTACACTACTAATGCATCAAGTGCCTTATATTAAATAGTGATAAACCCATGTCATACAAGTTCAAATAATTCCTCATATATCTGATAATCTATTTACTTCATAGATAATTTGGATTATTAAATATCGTTATTGGGTAAAGGATATATATTATCAATATTTCCTCAGTTAATAGAATAAAAAACCGAGTAAATACCATTTGTTAAAATGGAAAAATGTTATAGAAATAAAAATATAAATTTAACAAGAATATGTATTTTTAAGAAAAATGTAATTTCAATTTAAATATGACTACAATATAGTGATTTTTTCCATATAATGTTAACAATCACAAAAGAAAGTGGGGTCGTACAATAAATTTTACTATTTGGAAATTTTAAAGTCAAGTACCCTTGAGAGAGATAATGAAAGTTGATAACAAATATTACATAATGAATACATTATTGAGGATATTAAATATATAATGGGTAGTATATATGCCACATAAAATTCATTGGTGTATAATAACAATTATGTCTCAAAGGATTGTAAATTGAGGCAAACACCCTTTCCATACACATAAATATAGTCAAATGCTCTTTAAATCTTATATAATTATTCTGGGAATTTTTATAACTTACACCAGAACCATATTAGCATTTATATAATCGCATATTATTATTTAATATAATATTGTCACCTAATCTTTTATAGACATTCATTACTCTCCCAATTTCATTTGTTAATTTTCATTTTTTATGAATATGTTTTGACATTTCAATTATTTCCTTTTATGTAGATCTTGATTTTATAATATTAATAATGAAAATAAGTAATTAAATATTGTTTATATTCAGTATATATTAATTTATTGTAATCCTTGATAATTTTTGATAAGAAATTAAATTCATTATTCATGGATACAATACATAGTTTGTGTGCTTGAACACTGCTTCCATATTCTTATCATATTAGTGAATAAATTTTCAATGATATAAATATATATTATCATTGAAATATCATATATATTTTATATATATTACATAATTTTTTTAAAACCATCCTAAAAACTTTCTATGTATAGTGTGAACAGATCTCATAACTTCGTGAGGTTGTAGACTGTTGTACACACGAATGACGTTATCGTATTCCCAAAAAAATGAAAATGTGAAGGTATGTGTCATATAATAATTAAGTAAGAATTAATTTAACATAAAACTAATAAACCTAATATATAAAAATTATTTTAATCATTATTTGAAACATAAATTTGGTAATTGAAAAATGAGTGGCATCGGTTGATGAGGTTGTGTTCCACTTTAAATATAAACATTGAATTTGTAACCCACTTAACAGATGTGGGTAATGTTTTAAGTCGTATATGTTACATAAATAAATCTAATTATATCTAACATACTTATTTTTTATATAATATTCGTATAATATTTTTTTATGGAGGTGGAGGATGAAATTAATTAAAACACTTTTCAAAGAAACATGACCTTCTTCTTCATTTATCCCTTTTAGGATTGTAAAAATTAATTACTGATATGGATTCCATCCAAAGAAAAGGTTTATGGTATTATTGGAGAAAATTTATTTATTTATTTGTGTATTTCGTTTTTGAACCAAATTGGTTTTACGGTGTTAATTGGATAAAAGAGAGGGTGTCCTTTTATAATTGGGGTGGGCAGGAAGCATGTAATTTCTTGAAAGAGTGAATTCCACCCATTCTTTTCATGTAATGTGGATGAAATAAAGGAAAAACTATATAATAAGAGATATGAGGTCAAAATATGTCCATACGGTGGGTTTAGAACATTTTTCAATATTTTTTGTGTTCATGATTGAATGTTCAGTCCCTTAGAAATATTTTTTTCTCCAAATCATTGTTGCAAATTTTAGCTACATTCACTAATAAGTTTAGTAAAAAATTATTTTCATCTAATTATTCATTATAAATTATTCATAATGAAAATTTGGAGTACATTTTTCGAAATTCAAATCATTGAATTAGCATAAATTAATTTAAATTAATCATATTGATGTTCCGAGAAAGAGGCTTGAAAAGGTGAAAATGCTCAAAAGTTTACAATGTTTTTATATCTAAATTGAATAAAAAAGATTAAAATGGAATATATCGAATTAAAATTATAATAATTTAAATATTTTTACTTTAATACCAATTCAAAATATAATTTAACATTATAAGTGATTTTTTTTGAAAAGTCATGTTTCAAATAAAAATTAATATTTTCTAATATTAACCAAAAATGAAATTTATAAAGAAGAATACAAAAAGTCCTCCATAATTTAAAAGTTTACATTAAACAACCCAAAATATATTTATTCAATCAAATAGAATTTATGAATGTAAAAAAACATTGTTTTAAATCATTTTTTTCATTAAAAGGTACAAAATTGAACTTAGAAAAATACATCTTATTATGCATAAAATTGGATTTGTAATTATCTTATGCCAATAAAATATATTGCATGATTGTAAAAAAGTTATATATAAATTTCATTATGATCATCCATTGTTATTAATTAATTTTTTTTATTAAGATAAATTTCATGGATTAATTAAATTGTTTTTGTATAAAAATATTTCCTTTCTATTCAATTGGTTTATATATTTTTTAAAAATTAATTGTGGAAAAATTTATTAAACAAAAATATTCATAAGTTATTTAATCATATTTTCGACTTCTAATTTAATTTTTAGGTGATAAGTTCCATTTTAAAAAATAATATTAATAGAATTCAATATAACATGGTCTTGTGTGTAGTGCGTGTTATTGAAGAATGTCTTCATTGAATGTTATGCAAGAAAACTCATGGTTATGTGAATTTCATAATATATAATATATTGAATATATTTAAAATAGTAATTATATATTAATATGACAGGTTTTAAAATTATCTTCTAAACTTGTTGTTGTGTGTTATACAATATGTTGAATATGATATTCATATTTTAAACTTTTAAGGTGTTAAACTTTCTTCCATGGTCTTTGTATGTTCGACTGAGATTCCTTCCATGGAGAAAGTATATAGTTCCCCAACCTGGGACAACTAAAAAATCATGATCCTATCCAAATAAACATAAGGCATTTAGTGCACCTCCCCATTTGTCAATGTCTACAAACAATCCACAATGTTTTGTTAGGTGATATTGGGAAGACATTACACTCTACTGATGATATAATAAAGGTCATATTATAATAAAATAATGTAGAATAATAAATTTCACTCTATAAGAAAAAATAATAAATATAAGTATTAAAATATTGACTATTTGATTATAATATTTTTAGATTAGAACATATTTAATAGAAGTTGAACTAAAATAGACATGAATTTTTACAATGGTCAATTAAATAATAATTAACTGAAAATCCCCCAAAATAACTCCAACTAAAGGAAAACATCCACTATAGTTCATATTCCATCCATCTAATTCACATGTGTTTCCCATATCATTATGGTTTAGATAACGTAGTTGATCCCTAACCAGATATCAAAACCATAAAGTCTACATGCATCTTGAGGGACCACTATAGGGTGTGAGTTGGAACTCACTATGCCATCACCAATGTATTCTTATATTATATTAATAATTTTAAAATATATTCATACATAAATAAAAAATAATAGAACATTTTTCTAAATTAAATAACCCACTTTATGTATTGTAAACATCCATGAGGAAGTTGTTTTTTACTATAGCCAACATCAGTGTGGAATGATTTTTTCATTGTCACTCGTACTGGATGAACATGGGTATCTCATCCCTGTGAATATCAACCAAAACCTCATTCCGAAAAAAACCACTTGTATCCACTCAACAAGTTCAACTAGTACCACAATAACATTCCGAACAAATTCATCCCAGTTTACTTGGACATCTATTAAAAAATAAACTATTGCCTCAACAACCATACATCCCACTGTATGATGATATCTATCATCCCATATATAACAAATCATTTGAAATGAATTGAAGAAAATCCTATATCATTAAGATATCCATTCTCAAATAATCATATTCCATCAACTTCAAATATAATGGTGAGCCTCGTGCAAGACGAATGGTCTCAAACACCATCAATTTTGGCTTTCTACATTGATCACCTCCACTATAACTGATGGTCCAAACTATCCCCTAAGACAGTAAATCAAGGAACCCCCCCCCCCCACCCACAATGAGTTGTTGACACCAAATAAACAAAGTCCAATATGTGTGAAAATGATCATAATAAAAAAAATTCCAACAAAATGGAGTGTAAATCAACTATAATTCCTAAGCCATGCCAGTTGGAATCCTTATTTCCTCTTAGTAACATTTTTTCAAAAACAAGGTATGGTTATAACAATCTTCATAAACATGATGATCATGTATCCTTAATTCCAATGCTCAATTAAATCCCATATATCATAGGCCACACACACATCCTAAAAAGCTCTATTTCTCAATATCAATAACTAACAACTCCTCAATACCTCATGTCATGCCTCTCATATTCTCATTGAACTCATGCATTCATATCATAAAACAATATCAAGAAATTTAAAAAAAATTGAATTACCAACCCAACCAACCACAACGCCAATATCTGGGTCATTATATTTTTAAAAGGAATGAGTATTCACATTGGTATCTCATTACATAATTTATATTAATTTGAAATACATTAATTATTAAGGGTTTTACGTAGAAAGTACCCTTAATAATATCAAATTAATCACCCCATAAAACCAATATATTTAAGTAGAAATCAATGAATCACCTATTTTATAAATATACGTTCTTTCTCATGGAATAATAGTCTTCTGAGTTGATCACTATTGGAAGAAAACTCTATTTTTGAAAGACATACAGAAAAGAGGTAAAATGAACTCAAATAGAAATAAAATTCTATTTCGATATATAAAATTATTTAATTAATAAATAGGATTTAAAGTCTTATCAATAAACTTCTTATACACCTAATGGAATTCAATTCATATATCGGTTGAAGGAAGGAAGCCAATGCCTAAGTGGGAGAAGAAATTGGAAGAACACAATGGTGTGCATGTTAATTGGATGATAAAGGATAAGAAACAACAAATAAAAATAGAGGTGTAGTTTGGAAATTTCACCCCTTTAAATGAATTATACATTAACATGAAATGTTTGACTAACAATGAACCAACCTTTAAGTTCCACTATACAAAAGGATCATCTTTAAAATTGGTCACATGTTTTGGCTACATGGTTTAATAAGATGGTGTTCATACCCTATGCATTCACTACCAAAGTGGAATAATCAGTTTGAAATTTGACATATATTTTTTCATTTTTAATATATCCAAAGAAAACACATTATTAAAAACTGTATACATTTCAAAAATACATTTTTCTCATCATTAATGGTTTCTTTAACCATAATCTAGTAAAAAATGGGAAACACTATTTCTCTTCAAAGGATGCATAGTTTGAAAATACCATGCATCTTTGTTTGTTCTTTTTCAAAAATAATTTTTAGGAGGTCAATACTCTAGAAACATGGCCAAACCTCCAAAGAAAATCACTATCCCTATATAAATATATAAAAATAACACTTCAATTCATTAAAACTCATGAATTTGTTTTTTTATACTCAAAATCATGGTTGGTCCACTTAGGAAAAAAAATTGAATTCACATGGTAGAATGACCCTTTCCAAAAATGAGGGATGGGGCACCATATATCCCAAAAGAAATATCTTGAAGCTATCAATAATACTTATTAACATTACCATATTACTATTTTATTTAAAGAGACTGAATAATTATTTTCTAGTGACTATCATTTTTATCATATATTTTTGAATATAAAAATATATCAATAATGAATTCCACATAAAATCATTAACATATCCTTTAAATACAGTTTTCATTTGATCCATTAGATCCAAGGGTGTATTATTCACTCAAAAAAGTATTATTGTAAACTCATAAAATACATACCTAATTCAAAACTTTTTTTTGGAATTTCATTCTAAATTAATTCAAATTTATGATGCATATAATCAAGGTCAATATTTGATAAGTATTGGGCTCCATGATGTTGATGAAATAAATCATCAATGTAAGGTAAAGGATACAGGCTCGTTATCATAACAACATTGATTTCCCATTAATAACTCCAAATACTCATTGATAAATATTTACTCATAATGAATAGAGTAGAGGCTACCCATGTTGAACCACATGGGAGGATAATACCCTCTTAACACAACTCCTGTAGTTGTTTCTTTAACTTAACTAATTCCATCATGTCCATTCTACTTGGATTTTTTGATATCGGTCTTCAATTAGGTAGTTAAATAATGATAAAATAAACTTCATTCTATAGTGGATTTCAAATTGATTAGTTATGAAAAACATCAATATATAACATTATAATAGATATATCCTCAATTTTATGATTAAATTCTTCATCCATAGATTTTGATAGCTCTTATTATCCAAGATTATAATTCATAAGATCTACTAGGAGTGGATCTAGAAATTACATATATGAATATATGTATTATCCAAATATATGGAATTATACATCTATATCATGAATTATAATTTCCATTTTTTTCAAAATATATTTGCATCATGTTTTTAAATCCATTCCATAATAATGATTATATCTAAGTAAACCATAGGTATGATAATGAGGTTATCATATAAAGCAGGTTTATGTTTCATAATGGGGACTTCCAAAGACATCCTTATTGATGTGATACCTCCCCATGTTGTTTTGACACACAATAACCATCATATGATTAAATTATAGCTGAAATCATGATATTATGACCATATATTAAAAATAAAGGAAAAATTAATGAAAGTTACCCAAGGGGTCAAAAAAGGTACATGTCCTCATCCAAAAATATATGTTGTAGAATTAAAGAACATAATATAACAGATCAGTTTCATACTCATAACCTTAATCATAATAATTTTTCCACTCTAAATATAAACTGCATTGATTGAAGATCATGAGGATATCTATATTTTTTCATTCCATATATAGAGTTAGCTTAGATTGTGATTATTTAGAGGCTGATATGGTGGTCACATTCCTTGGAAGGATTTAATATTCCTTTCATGGCCTCCTATTTGAAGAATAAAGAGTGAATCCATAACTATATAGAAACTTTTTCATTCCATTTATAAGAGAATATTTATAGTATGGATGGCCCCGACTACACAAATCCTTGAGGTGATTCCCATAATTCATTACATTTTTTGTTTTAAAGATGTCTCCACACACACAATAATGTATTGATGACTTGAAAACATTCTGATTATCTTGAAAAAAATATTATAATGTTGATCTTTTGGATTTTTTAAGTCCCCTTCAATTTAATTCCATCATGAAAAATCATTGTCCACTGGCTAAACTACATAAATATGCACTAATTTTTAGTCTATGTTAGAATAACCACTAAATCTACACACTAAACTACCTCATGAGTAGTATATCCAATTTATTTTTACTTCTCAATTGGTTGTGGACTCTCAACACCCTCCTAATGAGTGGAGTAGTGGTTTGGAACCCCCATCAAGATCATATCCTTGTGGGAGCTCAGAGATGCATCTCTGGAACTTGACTCATCTACAAACCCTCCCCATTTTGGTTAAAATTGATTATTCAAATAAAGAATTGAATGGTCTCAAACATTGTATACCTTATCTGAATCTTTTCAACTAACCATGATTCAAAAGGCTTAATACCCTTACACTGCTTCCAATGAATATTAGCTTTATACCCTCTGAGATAAAATGTTGAAAACATCACATACCTTAAGAACTTCTTCTTCATATTAAAAATCAACATACATCCACCTTGAAAATTACTGAGCCTCTCATATTTTATTTTCATATCAAGATCATCTATCTGAGTTAAATGAATGGATCTTTTAGTGAGTGTAGAAGAAATAACTATCTAAAAATGATCCATTAAAAATATCCAAACAATGCCACCTAGGTAGGCATCTCCATCATAATGGGAACCATAACCACTAAACAATCATTGAACATGATACTTTGGTTCTAGAAGATCTAGTTCAAAAATAATACATGAACCCATGAATTTGATATGTTGTTTCTAATTCCAACAGATTTAAAGTTTTAATCCCAATATTGGATAGAAAATATACCTATTGTTAGAGTAATTGAGACTAACACACTAGGCCACCTTTTAAAATATTCATAAGGGAAACCTATATGAAGATAACAATTGATGATTGGAATGATTCTCTATTCTTCAAATCCTAAGTTGTACAAAAGTCTATGATGAAGATCATCCACCATCCATGATTAGAATGGATATGAATAGTAGGTCCACTTGTGATTATACAATCTACAAAACCTTCCTTGAGATATTAAAATATATTATCTTTCCATTATTCATAGTCACAAACTCTATCAATGATAAAGAGGATAAATCATTCACTCCCCTTGATTAACCCACCTTCAAAGCAGTGTTAGTGAGATTTCCCCTTATCAGAAACTTGATTTCGATGTCTTCAGGGAACTCCATGGAATCTTTGACCCATAGTCCCTTAAAGTCTGTTGATATGACTATAAGGGATCCATCTTTTCCTCAATAATATAATAATAAAAAAAACTCCCTTCTTAAATTAAAATGTAAATGTCAAATTCATAGGGAAAATTTGGTTGATATAAAAGAGCATGAATATAATAATTAGACAAAATATTAAATTAATTTTAACATATGATTAAATTTCTTTCCACCACATCATTTGGAACTTCCAAATCAAATTTTTTGATCGCATAAGCATGGACTTCTTCCCATGGCCTCTTCTGTGGTGGATTCCATTGATTCTTTGGACATATGAGGGTATAATTCCCCATAGAGATATAACTGAACTACGAGAAATCATTTATATTTTTCTTCCTCTTTAATTCCTAATCAAGATGACCCTTATCATCACACTTTTAAAAAATCATATTCCCTTCAATACTTTACAAGGAAAATTATTTCCATGATTTTCTCAAGGTGTAAATTTTGTCATTCCCTTATCCTCCATTAACATATTTTATATTTCATGTTTCTCATTAAACATATTATTTTATATATTTCCATTGGAAATGTAGGTTATATTGAATCCCTTATCTATTTTTTATGGAACACAAAACTATTCATCAAATGATGAAAATATTTAGAGACCAATTCCCTTCAAATATTTTTCTTATTCCCTTCAAATAAAAGGTCAATATTTCACTCTGTATTATAAATGTAATCTGTAGAATACATGGATAACCTTTTAAAAATGTCATCATACTCAACCATATTTTATTTATAATTTTGCATTCAGTAAAGGATCCTTATCTTCATTATATTTGGCTTTCCAAAATAGAAATATTTATAAAATAATGTCTCTTTAAAATCCTTCCATTCCATGGGTCATATTTCCTCTTCCCCTCTAGTTTTCTAAATCACCAACAATAATTGATCAATATCAACATTAATACATAAACATAAATTATTAACTATTACTTTAATTACATCCCATATCCATAAATATCTTCTCTACAGACTTAATATATTACTTTCCTATCGTTGGATTAATAGTCCCATGAAATGATAAGGGCTTTTATCGCTTGAAGTGATCAAATATAAGATAATCAGGATGTGGAAAAATTTTATATATTTTGGTAATGTAACTTATCATAACCTTCTTAAGATTTCATAATATGGCCTTGATTTTCTAAATTTAAGTAACAGTTGTGTTGGCTTCCAAGATAGGGAAATCTGTATATTTTCCTTGTGTGGTGATACCCTTATTTCGTCATGAACCCATTTCTATACAATGAAATATGTTTGATTATCTCATAAAATTTTAAATTTTAAAGCATAATTTATAATTCTAAATAATGTGTAGCACTGAACATAAATTATTAAATTTATGAATTATTAATATCATAATAATAAACATTGGTTTTTTGGGGATATTATTATTTTCATATTATTTATAATTTTTGAAAAGGAAAATTTTATTTATGGTTAAAATATTCCTCTGGTATATCAAACTATGGTCAGAGTAAAGCATGTTTTTATGCACTTGGTGACGATCAGATTAGGACTAATGTGGCCTTTTTTTATTTATCCCACCTAGGTATTATTTTCTATAACCGCGCCCACATAGGGCATCCACACCATGATGAATTGGTAAAAAAACGGCACAATATCTTGTTTAAACAAACATTAGAATGTTTTTCTATACTTGATCTTAATGACTATTGATGTGTTATTTTCCCTAATATTTTTTTCTTTAATATAGTTATTATGGTTTAGTTAAACTATTTATAATACCAATTTTTTCAAACCATAATCCCATAACCCATATATTGTTTCTACTTTATTAGATTTGAATATACATTACCTTTCAAATATAGAAGGATGGATCAATTTAATAGTTTTAGAGAACTAAATTTTTAAATCATTCAAATTTTAGATAGGAATATAAAATATAAATCATAGAAATAGATAATATTTTGAATACTTGAACACATTCATGGTATTTTTTTTCTTATCCTAAGGAAAGGAAACAAAATAAGGGTCATTTCCAATTATCAGTATTGGTTATGTACAAGGGAACATATCATGAATCATGATGCATAATCAACATGGAATGGTAAATAAATAATCACATATTCCATTTACTAACATGGATATTATGATAACATAATTAATAATTAATATATTAAGGTAAATAACTGTAAAAACATTCCATTTAATCAATAGAATGATAATGAAATCTATATAGATAAATGTCATTATGAAAATATCAAGGATAATATATTGAATTATTAACGTTATAAATGCTTAATCATTTAATTTTTGGATCTAATTAACATGATACTCTTAGTATCATTGAAATTTATGTATCTATCAATGTATGAAAAAAACTTCTATTTATAACAGATTATCATTTCAATATTAATATATTATTTTTTAGTTTTCAAATGGGTTTCTTCTTTGATAAAATGTATTAACACTCCCATTATGAATTTTGGTTAGAGTAGAAACATAGTTCAAATAAGTCCTATCATAGTTACTAGGAATAAATGATTCAAGACACATCCTCTGAAAGGACATATAATTAAATGATTCATCATTTTCAATCAATCCATTCAATCTAAATTCATTAGAAATATTGTTAGAGAAAAATAAAACACATTGGGATTTCATATAGAGAGATTCTTAAGTATATTGGAATTTCGAGATTTAAAATCGGATTTCTCTACCACTGAGAATATTTTTTAATTTATCTTCACTTGAATTTCTATGTAATCCCCCTAATTAACTAAAAATAATTCTTCTCTTAGATATTGGTTTGAAAATAGGATTGGTATGCCTTTGTTTGACATCATCAACTCTTGTGCTCACCTATTGGATTACAACACTACTATCAGAGATCAATCTGATTTTCTTTACTCACTTCTAGAAGATATTAGATCAACTATTAATAAAAATTATTTTTAAACGAGGAGGATCTAGTGATGTGGGAGCTTGTTCTGTTTATCATTCTCAACTCTATGATATTTTACAGGAACCACATATAGTTTTTTCATATATTGATTGGGTTCCTGAAAAATAAATGTATTTTACACTCTATATTTATTTTTT
This sequence comes from Viscum album, assembly GCA_963277665.1. Taxonomy (NCBI): domain Eukaryota; kingdom Viridiplantae; phylum Streptophyta; class Magnoliopsida; order Santalales; family Viscaceae; genus Viscum; species Viscum album. The sequence continues at coordinate 1,384,451,250 of OY728126.1, read as the reverse complement.
TATGAATGTTTTCTTTCTCAAATATCCTTGTTTATTATGGCCTTCAAAATATGGGAATATCTCTCTGATCACCATGTATTTGTTTCACCAACATATGGTGGGTGTTAATAATCTTTTCATAATATTTCACATTAACTCGGTGGTTTGGAATTCTATTTTTAATATCGTTGATTGTCATCCTTTTAATATAGAATCAATAACTGATCATCTCAAAACATGATTTAGGCCATCGATTTCCTAGAAAAATAGAAACCTATTCGATGTTTCTACTAATGATCTCATTATATTAATGTTATAGGGATGTAATGAGATGAATCATGAGATGTCCTTTTTCATCTCTCAATATACTTTTTCAGAATAGAATGGAAAAATAATATATCGATTTTGTGGGCTCATTATACAAATTATGGCTGAGACCTGTCAGATCTGAGACCCATTAGTAATGTAGGTAATTTCTTCCCTCCCACTGGTACTACAGATTTTTCTCAAACTCACCATTTATGGGATGGATTAAATGAAAATTTTATGGATCTTCCAAAGACAATCTAAGAACGATATCATTAAAGTTATTTATAGGGAAGCATGTAATGGTGTTATCATGGGGTGTCTTTTTAGTCCATAGGGAATTTTCACATATTTGGAAGTTGAAATACTTCATCTGATCAATATATTTGGCTTGTAAATCCAATAGGGATACTATATGTTATGGTTTGAGTGTGACTATACCATGTCTTTGAAATATTTTATAATAAGAAATATTCACTTCTCCTATAATATTTCTTCTAGGTGGATTAAGTGTTTTATGATTATCTCATTAATAAATTACTTCATTGTATATGCATATTGTGATTCCAACCCTCTCACTGATGGACTTGAAAATCAAGGGTTCGGTTGTCAAGATCACATATTTTCTAACATCCTTCTTAGTGAGCTGGTGACTTTTTTCGAAGAGATAAATTTAAAATGAATTCCTTAATACCATTTAAAGATTAATTTATTAATTTTTTTAAGGATTTTAGATTTAAATAAGTATCAATTTTTAATAAAACAATATCCTTTTTGATAAAATAACATTGATTTATCAATATTTTCCATTTCAATCATATATAATTAAAATTAAACAATGGATGTAAAAATGGAATATGGTATTGGAAATATTTATATCCATGATACAAAGAATATGGATAAAAATTATTTTAAGGGTTTAAAATAATGAATTCAAATATATTAATGTAAAATATATCAAATCAGTAGTATAAACACCACATAAATGAGAATACATTCATTTTGACATATATTCCTCCATGAAAAAATAAATTGAGATGAAATTCTATATAATGATCGAGACATTAAATTGAGAACTAATTAATGAGTTAAAATCATGAATAAAATTTAAATACACATAAGTTATGTGTATATACAATATAAAATATTTAAAATTTATCAAACAAATAATCTAATAATAAAAAATCGAATAAAAATTAAATTACTTAATGATAGAAAATTGAGTTATGAAATTCTTTTTCACCTAATGATTTAGATGTCAAATCCCTTTACATGAAATAAAAAAAAATTATAATATAATATAAAATTAATTTTTAAGGATTCATGATATTATATGTAAAATATCGGTTATATACACAATATAAAATTAATTAGGACCGTAACATTACAATATTCATCCAGGAAGTGAAATTGAGGCGAATTCCCTTGCCTTGAGTCTGAATCATCACGTACATTCATTACCTTCATGAATATTAAACTTATGCTAATTATTTAAATTATTTAGAAACTATTTCAACTTTAGTATTCATTTTATTTCATTTATTATTATGATATAAACAATTACATATTCAATTATGTTTATACCGGGTGTTCGGATGATATTTGACTTTTGTATCTGAAATGACTTTGGTATGTCACCAATTGACCAAATAGACAAATAATTAAATATATTTTGAATAGTAATCATAAAATAATCATTATATTTTTATATCTAATATTCTATTAATTCAAATAAGGAAGTATGGATTTCAAAAATATTGTATAATATGATCATGGATAGTGTGTCATATGCACACATAAGTAACATTTCCATTTTTCAACAAAAACAATAGAAATGAGGTAAGTAAAATTTTGTCCTAAAATAATCATCATAATATCATAATTAAAATATTTTATCATAAAATATACTTATATATATTTTCTATGTGGTTTGGTGATGAAAATTGAGTGGTATAAATTTGTGAATTTGGTAGACCACATGTACTTGAATGATATTATCATATTTGAGAGCCTGAATGGGGAAGAAGGAAAATGAAATATTATATTTTAAGAATTATAAATATTATATTAATATAATAATTATTTCATTTATATCACATTTATTAATTATAATTATCTATATTATATTCCACATAAAGCATTAGTGAAAACAAATTACGTTAATTCGCTTGGTGGTAGTCCGTTGTACAAAATAGTGATGTTATCATATGCCATGAAAATGAGAATTAAAATATGTATATATTATAAAATGAATGAATAGGTATAATAATTGTTTAACTATAATATATATTGACTTTATGTCTATCATGATACCCAACTAGTAGAGGTGTTGATGGTAAACTTGTCAAATCAATTACCGAGGTGTGGTCCTCTATAAGCATGAGAGGCATATTCATTTCACATTTCAATGAAATTGAGATCAATATAGTTCATTTTATTAATACTATAATACATAAATATATGTTAGATATTAGTGATATTATATAATAATAAATGAATAATATTTTAATTACGTGGATGGAGAAATAAATCAAAATTGAAAAGTTAGGAATTTTACCTCTTCACGTATCACCTCTTTAGTATTATAATTGAAGTAATACTATAATGGTTTTTTGAAAAAAACTCTTCTTGGATGATGGGATGGATCATGGTAATTTATTTATTAAGGTATTTTAAGAACCAATAGATATTTATTGCGTGTAGAAGAGAGAGGAGGATGTGGTGTTTTATAGGAATGGTTAGGCGCACACGTGTAATATTTTTAACGAAAATGGTGTATCTGCATTTTTTTACAATATAAAAGGGTCCAAAATGGATAATTATAGAGAATTAAACTATAAAAGGACTAAATATGGTCATTAAATATTTTTTAGTGAATTTTGAGACCCATTATAACCCATATACTTTTAGTTTAAGACTTGGTAAACCCACTTTTACATTAACCAAACTAATTAATTTTTTATTTTGTTCACAATTCATTACAGTAAAAAATTTATATGATATTATTAGATAATATAAATTATTCCAATTAACATTATAGAATATAATTTTCTAAATTAAATTCACAGAATTGGTAGGATCAAATTTAAAATTATAACCGTAGATGTGAAAAAATAGGTTTCCAAAAAATAAAATTTTCATTAATATATTAGGTTTTAATATACCAATTATGTATTAAATTTATTATAATGAACTAAGATAACATAAGATTTATGATGGCTCTATGCAGTTTTCATCCTCCCCTTGATAACCTGCACCTTCTTCATTGTGACATGTACCACCTCCAGACACATGAGTGGCGACTCTCCTAGGCCATTCCAACAAAGTGTTGACCTTCAGGGTTTCACATACTAAGCCTCGAATGGTGAAACACCAATGGTGGAAGGGTATTTTTTTTTATGAAAACTACACCAGATGTAAGTGATCCTACAAGATACACCCAAAACATAACATCAATGGCGGTATCATGTTCTCGAGAGAAACAATTCCCCACTAAGTCTAGCTTTCCGCATGTGAGTGAAACAGTTTTCTCAAGCATAACTATGTTCTAAAATCCTCCAGTAATCCCTTACATAGCCTTGATATGATAGTATAATCTATATTTGAAAAAATCAACAATGGAACTTCATGGAGTCAAACTGTCTTTATTACGTAGAGTCATCCCATGCACTTTACTGTACTCCAGTCTCGGTTATGTTGGAAGTGGGATGACTAGGTGAGTCTGTCAACGATCAACCCATATAGTTTCATACCCCATAGATGTAAGTGGTAAACCATTCGCGAATTCCATTCTTACTTCATATCATTTAAATTTAAAACATCATGGTGTTCTGTCAAACCCACTAGAACCTAATGGTCATCCTTCATTTGTTGACAAGTAAGGCGTCGAGACAAAAACTTTGCAACTTAATTCTTCATCTCCAGCCACCAAACTAACGTTGGTGGTTCTAGTACATCATTTCCACGCCTAGGTGTACTGTTAGATGGGTTGTATGTAACTCCCTAAGAACCTCCTCTTTCAACAATACTAGTATCATTATGGATCCTTTTAAAAGAACAATTTTCTCCCCAACATTTGAATATCTATTAGGGGAATACCCTATAGACATTTACGCAAAATGAGACTTGTAGTCGGTAAACCAAAGTTGTGCCTCCATGACTCACTATAATATTGTAGGTGTGATTACATTGACTATAGATAAGCTTCTCCAATTCCATACAAAATGGATATCTGCAATGACTGTAACTACTCTGATGCCTCATTCAGCAACTGAAAGCTAGATATCCTACTGATAATTTCTTCTACCATGTTCCCCTTCCCAGGAGTATAGACATTCACTATGTCATAGAACATGAGTAACTCTATCCATTGCCTCTATCTCAAGTTCCAATCCTTCTTAGAGAACATATACGTGATACTCTTTTGGTCAAATGACATGATAAACTGCTCTCCCTTCAGGTTGTTTCACCACATCTTCAATGTGAAGACTAAGACTACTAGCTCAAGATCATGGGTCCTGGAGTTCTTCTTATGTGATTTCAAGTAGTGTAAACCATAGGAAATCACTTCTTTCCTCTGCCTTGGGACACAACCACGCCCAGTTCCTGATGCATCATAGAACACTATGTACTCGAAACCGGACTCTAGAAAGTAGAAGAGGGGAGTGATCGGCAAACTCTACATCACCCTTTATAGGATCCATCACAATTATAGTCTCTAAGATTATATTTCCAAGATCAATAAAATACACCTTGGTCTTCCCAGGGTGAAACATTGGGTATCACAAATCCCTTCCTTTGAAATTCCTCTAACTACACCCTTATCAAATGAATCATTGTGGAAACCATTTGATTTGCTGGTGAAGATATCGGTATCATACTAAGGTTTAGATCAATGTATAAGTCTATTTTTGGGTGTGGGGCTAAACCTATAACATCATTATAGAAGACGCAATTATACTCTGCCACTATGATAGGAAATTGAGAACTCATAACATCCACTACACTAAGGGTCATGGTAGCCAAAAAAGAGTAATATTTTTCACCCTCCTTTGTGTGAGATCATCCGGATCTGCAATGATTTCCCTTTTTTCAATAAAAGGTAAATTCGGTTCTATTATAATGGATGGACCACACCATTTCCAAAAAAACAGTCAATATGGGCAAGAATTTGGCTACTAGTCTACACCATGATTAACATCATAAGGCCTCAATGCTACTACCCATATATCCCATCTGAAACTCTCTCGTTTAAGAGTTAGGTCACACTATCAACACCAGTGTGTGATCATTGGGTATCCTCCATTCGAAGTATCTAAATATAAGTATCAAGTCAACAGTTTAACAAAAATCTATATGTATTAAATAAGAGAAGTGGTAGGAAAAGAAAACAATAAAACGTATGTCTATCTACTGTAGCTAACATTGAAAGACACAGATCATACCATGAACCATTCCTAGAGTCTTGGGTTCATGAGACTCGACTGCCTACATTTGTCACCTCCCCAATCCTCAATCTCCCTGGGTCTAGTATGTACTACATTAGGTGGTGGTGGTAACACATAAAAACATTGGACACCTCATACTGCTTCCCTAGCTCCACTTCTGCATCCACCGATCGACTGTTCTATCTTTACCTTCAATTGCATCTTCCTTAGAAGTTCATCAACCACCTCATTGAATTTAACCAGGATAGTGGGACAAACTATTTTGGAATTTCCATACTAATAATAAGAAAAATTATGCCTATTCCTCTGGGAACTAGTGTACCATAGGAACATCTAATAAATCATCCTATCATGTAGCTTCAGTCATTCAATTACTGCCAGTAGGTCCTACAAAACTATAATATCGGGCTATCTCTTCCTCAGAAGCCTACGATACTTGTTCAGACCCTCTGTATCATCATGAAACACAAATGAGCAATCCATAACAATTCCGGGAAAGCTGCATCCACATGAACCACTGGTGGTGGTCCTAAAAACTAATCAATAGTAAAAACACCACCTCCTGACTATCTTTAAGAAAAATTACTCTATGATAGGACCCCCTTAGAGAGGCATCATTAAACATTGGTTCAAAATTCCAATCCTACTACAGAACCCCCACTAGATGGATTCATAAATAAAACCTATAATATAACAAGATATATCACAGTTAAAAGAGTATACATGGTGAGATGACTCAATAATGACATGGAAAAGATAACCCATTCCTCTATGATACATGTACCTTTATTTTTTTCAGAAAACTAGTGTTTTCATGTGCTGAGTCAAAAAGAAAATTTCAATAGTCCTATTGTATTGATACGTCGGTCTTTGTACCAACACTAGAGTCCCAATCTTGATAATAAAACTCAAAATACTTAAAAAAATTTCCCCAAACCAATCTCACAGACATCTGGTCATAAAGGATCACAAACCTATTCTAATACCACTTTGTTGCGACTCATCAAAATGGGTACCGTTTCATGACTACCACAATCCCACCTCGGATAGGCTAGGGTATAGCATCATGCATCAAGTTGACATATCCCACAAATGGAATTCATTATCCAAATTACGCGTACACATTAAAACATCACAAATCCCAAAATGAAAAAAAGTAAAAACCCAAAGTAAACAAATGCATGCATACCACTATATCCAAAAAAATAGAGTTTGATTGAAATTTAAAGTCTTGTAATGTAAAACTGGCCTAGAATAATATCCCAATAAAACAATAGAGTCTATAGAACAATGTCCTAAAGCTCATTCAAAGAAGACCCTGCCTAAAGGGTAAAAATAGGAACAGTTGTCTGAAGCTGCAGGAGCACACTTCAACTATTTAGTCTCTCTATAATCACCACCTAGTCCTATTACACCTTTAACTCCATAAAAATTTCTATGGTCTCCAAAAGACACGAAATGTGTGGTAAAAGCCCTTGCAGGGGTGAGTAAAACAATATTCAGTAGGGCACCCTGTAAAACAAAGTAAAAGACAATATATGAAACATCACCAAAAACACACACCACAGAAATACAATAAAGGGAAAACCCCACTATAAAGATATAATTTTCTCAACACTTATATATTTCTATATCAAATGTAACAAGAACATCTAGGTACACTCGTAAAGGGTTCCAATAAGAAAGGTCTCATCAACTCCAAGATTCATGGTTCTATTCCTATCATGCTCATTCTAAGAGATATAAATCCTCAATCTATTTGAGATAATAACATTGAAAAAATATCACAAATGTATTAATGAGAATACTAGGGTGTCAAATAGTTATTTATTTTATATGATACATCCAGTCTCACTAAGACACAGAGTTTCGATACCTCACAGTTTTTTGATAACACACAATGTGTCAGTAAAACCCAGAGTATCGATAAGTCATAGAGTCCACAAGAAACTTTTTCACCATGTAAACACCAAACATAGACTACATAAAATTACATGAAGCATCTCGGTAGATCTATTTACATATAAATGAATCAATATGATCTCGTTACATAGATTGTGGGTCCTCTGAAAGCAGGGCTCCCTGGTGGGACTCCTCACCCTACTAGAAACATCGTCCTAGATAAGGGATAGGTGCCCCAATATATATTGGTAACACCATGTACAAAAACCCTATATTTAGTAACAAAAAGGGAAGTGGGGACTAATTAGGCCTCTTGGTTTGATACAGGCTCAATCCCACTGAGCCAACTGTGGCATCAGGGCTAAGAAAACTCAATTTGGAATAAGGCTCACCCTCTATGATGGAAACAGGATCCCACATTGAACCCTCATAGAAAAAGACCACAAATATTCTCCAACCTCTTCTAATACAACTAATAACCCACCAATCCATCTCAACATTACCTCCCTATAAAAAGGGTCAAAAAATCATAGACAACTCATCAATCTAATGCTCCGTTTGTGAAATGTAATCATTTAATTGTAAAAAAGGTTGGATTGGGGTCTGGTCTTGGTTCAACATGACCCATCAGCCGACCTGACCTGGTCTGGTAGACCCGACCTAGCCCAGTTCGGTTTGATATGAACCTGTCCGGATCACCTGATATGGCATGTGCATGTAGGCCGATTTTGATGCACTGCATGTGGTCTGTATGGTCAGTGTGCTATTGTCGTGTTCAATGTGGTGGTCTGTCCTGTCCTCTTTCCCCATGTCCTTTCCCCCATTGGATCCAACGAATCACAGTTTGGCCACAATTCACATGGCTACCCTTGTTAGTGTGTGCTGCCACCCACACATGGCCTCCACCACGGGCCACTACTTTAGGCAACTGATTCTCCATTGGTGCTCCATTTTTTGAAATAGAGGCACTATTTCCATCCTCAGGTAGAGGAATTCATCACACTGGGATTTGATCAACGTTACAATCTATTCAATAAAAAGTCTCTAAAAGGGAGATATCTCAAGAATACTCTTCAATCCATTCAAAATCATCTTCATCACACCTACATCTCCCATGTAGGTCCAAGATTTGTGATATTGGATCATTGTGCTAAGGATCGAGTGTGAAAAGATCAATCGATTGCAACATATCATGTCGCAGGACAAACGAAGAATTCATGTGATGAAAAAAGAATGTGGGATGAAAATTATAATTCCATCAAGAGGAAAGGAGCTTGATTGAAATTTGTGTCAATCATGTTTCATTTCAATTAGAATTCCAATAGAAATCTAACAAATAAGTGCAAGATTGTTCTCCCATAAAAACCCCACAATGGAAAATCTCATCCCACAATAACGATTGAGCTATGGTCCAATCTATTTGTTGATTTTTTCCATGTTCATCATTGAATTTGTGAATTTGGAAATGAAATAAAATCGAAAATTCATTACCTTGATTCCGATTTATCATTGATTAAGAATGGTTGATGTGTCATTTTAATGGGTAAAGATCCTTAGAATCCTTGGTTCATTATAGATCATCGATCCACAATCCTCCGCCTTTTTTTGAGAGAGCATTGTATATTTTCCTCAAATTAATTAAAGGGTTATGGTGATAACCCGGAATTCTCTAAAATACATGTATTAAATGAAAATTCAACACTTTTTCTTGAATAAAATATTTTTATTAAAATATTCTAATCATGTCAACATCCAAAAACTATCCTTCGTAGTTGGATCATGTCTACCGATGTTAAGCCTCCCCCTAGGAAATTACTACCTCAAAAATAGAATTGTGGTATAAAATTTTTATTCTAAGTTACCATTTATGAGTTCTTATGATTTAAAAAAGAACATAATTTTATTTACAGTTACTCCCTTTTTGGGTTTTTTCCCCTGAAGTCCCGCGCTGACTAAAGTTAAGTAGCACCTTAGGTAAAGCCAATGTACTGAGCTCAATGGTGACCTCAAGTTCTTTATTGGGGAAACCATTTAAATATTATTTACTTTTTTTAGTAAATTCATGTGCACGTTCATTTAAGAACTCAAAAAAGTTCAACAAATCATTCTGGTCACACAATTCCTCAGAATAGCACGTCGTCGCAGAGCATGGTCTCAATGTTTTCACAAATAATTTATATCAGTAAAATCATGAAAAATATGATTCATTAGAGTCCAGGGGGTATGTTCTTGGGTGGATTGGGCCACACACTTGTGGAGGGGGCTAGGTCATCGAGGTAGAGAGGTTTGGTATAACAACACTACTTTTTATCATACAATTAATGATAATTTATTACATAAACATCATTTCATAAAACATAGAAGATCGAAAGTTATAATGTCTTTGGGGATTAGGATCATTACATAACAACTTAAAACATAAAAAAATTATCTTTATTGAAAACTTCCTTTACATGACCACTACATTCCCTCATACTTAGCATTGCATGGGATAACCTGAGGACATGCACAAGATAAGGGTGAGCTATAAAGCCCAGTAAGGGTATAAACATGGAGTAACATGATGAATACAATACATTTTAGAAAATAGACATATCATTATAGAATTATAGAAGCATAAACATATAGTCTTGATAAATCATTATAATCATAACATGGAAATGTCGAAACAACACTTAACATGGAATTGGCATGAGCCAAGGCTCATTGCACATGGAGCATGAGTAAATTCTCATTGCACAAGAAGAATGAGTAAAACACCATTTCACTTGAATTATCATTAGTATAAACCTATTACACATGAGTTATCATGAAACTATTCCTAACCCAATTCATTGGAACGTTATAAGGGTGAACCCTTCTTAAACATTTCATTACATGCATAAGTTTTCCACATAGATCATAAAATGTTGAGTTATTCAACATAATCATTTATTCCATGATAATAGAATGTGGAATACATACATGAAACACTTTAAACAATATGTAAATGTGAATAAAGGTGAATAACCTTGATAGAGAAATAGAAATTGTATTCACTACACAATGACTTTGGCTTGGAAAAATGCGGTGCAATTTCAGTAGTATAATGGCGTGACGTAAGGACTCATAAAAAATTTTGATGAGAGAGAAAGGGGGGTCTCATCATATTTAAATGGCATGTATAGAAAGGTGGTAGTTTACATACATGTCCCAACAAATTTAATGGAATTTAGATACATGTTACAAAAAAATTGCATAAATGTAAATGAGGAGAGAGAAATTCCATTCCAAATTTTTTCATAGTAACGGGAGTACATGAGAGTACTTTAATGAGATAGAAAGGGGTATCCCATCATTAAAACATAAATAAGGCAGTATAGGGGAGGTGAAAAAACATAACCCAACATTTATTATTGAAATTAAAAGTTCATAACAACCTAAAGAATAGTGGACACAAATGAGAAAGGAAGAAAAAACCATTACCACATTGAAATAAATCGAGTCGTATGAGAAAAAGTTAAAAACCACCAAATTAATCATAGAATACCATGAATATAAATATAATTATGATAATATATATCAAATTTCATTACATAATACACTACAAGAAATAAATAAGTGGTGAACAATGAAAATCTCACAGAATTAAAAGTGGGATAATAAATCACGTACTTGGAAGTGTGATTGCAAAGGCATGAGACATGTTCTAGAGAGGCTTATTGGGAACTTTGAGAACCTTGGGAGGATTATAAAGATAGTAGGGAATAGGTTTGATGAACTCCAAAGGCTTTGAGTAAGGAGGAAGTGGGATCCTAGGTGGGTTTATATAAGAAAGGGGAGGGAATTCTTTGTTATTTAGGATTGGGAAACCTCGCATTAAACTAATCCAAACCACAAACCAGGACATGGTTTTTCCCCATGGTATTTGGAAATGGGAATTGAAAAATAATATTTTATTATGCCAATGTCCAAACACCTTAAAATAATGGTGTTGCTTATGTGGAGGTGAGTCACACTCCCAAGGAAATCAATATAAAAAGGCGTGATGTTTAATATTTCTTGAAGGGTCCATTAATTCTTTTTAAGATAAGTCAAAAAAACCCAAAATCACATTATTTTATTATTAAAACATATATTGGCCGAAAATAAGGCTTATAGTTTTTTATTACATCACTATTTGGTCATTATGCTGTCATAAAACACATTATATATTTAAACAGTATTTAATTTTTACCCAAAACTTTGACTCTCTCAAAAAATTATAAAAAATTCACCTTTGGATAATTTTGACATCCTGATTCCATAAATAATATTTATTTAATCTAAAAAATTTTATAAATATGTTAAATTTAACTTTTAAAATAAAAATCTATATTTATCGAAAATTCACGGGTTTTGACAAAATTGGATTTCAAACCATAATAAAAATTACGATTGAATTAATAAAATTATACATTCATTTATATTTAATAAAAATTAATTTATTAATAATAATAATAATTTATGAAAATATTATATAACTCAAAAATCCATTAATTCATCAAAATATATTTCTTTGTTGAATATTAAAAAAAATATTATTTGTTCTTTAAAACCCATCTACATGGTTACAAAAATAAAATGAAGGTATATTCATTATTATGTACAAAAATAATGTACATGACCATAGTGCTAATGTCTTGTTACATAACCCCTTATAACACCCACATAAGACCGAAGGGTAAGGTTTTTTATGGTGACCGACTCTTGGTGTGGATCAGATAACATTGCTCGGGTGGTAATCTCTATAAACTTACACATCTCTAGTAGGTGGTTCTGCATGAGCTTAAAATATTCAAGTTCGACTTGGGCTTGGTCAAGATAAAACCCAAAGACGCAACCTCCTTTACAAGCTCTGACAAATGGTCTTCGTATGGGGAACATCTACTGGATGAGGCCATCGCTTCCTTTGTCTGAGTAAATTGGATTTGTTAAAGCCCTATATTTAAAATAATCATGTGATCGCTGTTCAATGGCTATATTAACAACGATAACAATTTTAAACTATATTTTAAAATACAAAAACATAAAACCAAAGAATTTGACATTTTATATAAACATTTTACATAAATAGAAATTTAATTAGATTAAAAGGGATTTCCATTAATGAATGTTTGGGTCGTTACAATCCTCCCATCATAAAATATACACCCTTAAAATTTTATTTTTCTCACACTAAAACAGATGTGGGTAACTATGCTTCATCATTTCCTCTGATTCCCACATTACTTCTTCAAACTTGTGGTTTCACCACAACACCTTGACGAGGGGAATTGACTTATTTTGTAGAACTTTTTCTCTGCGATAAAAGATCTTCACCATTTGCTCCTCTTAAGAAAGATCATCCTATAACTGTACCACATCTGAAGAGAATACATGTGAAGGGTCTGGAATTTAATTCTATAAGAGAGATACATGGAAGACATCATGTTAATTTTCCATGGTAGGTAGAAGTTCTATTCAATAGGACACAGTCCCGACATGATAAATAATCTTGAAGGGGCCGATGTACGAAGGACTTAACGTCCCTTTCTTTCCAAAAACATTGACCTTCTTCCACAGAGATATTCATAGAAATACCATGCCTCCAGCTTTAAACACAAGGTCTCTTTGATAGTTATTTTCATAACTCCTCTGTCGACTCTAGGTTTCCGTGACAGGCTGCTGAATGGTTTTCACCTTCTCCACCATTTCATCGACCATTTTGGGTCCAAGCAGCATACGCTCACTGACCTCATCCCAACACACTGGTGTTATGCACCTTTTTTGATAAAGAGCTTCATATAGTGCCATTTGGATACTCAAGTGGAAACTGTTACTATAATAGAACTCAACCAGAGGATGATGTTGATCCCATCCTCCTTTAAATCCCACTGAGCATGCTCTCAACATGTCCTCAAGTGTTTGTACATTCCCCTCGGATTGGCCATCTGTTTGAGGATAATGGGCCATACTGAAGTTCAATTTAGTATTCAGATCATGTTGAAGACTCTTCCAAAAAATAGAGGTGAATCTTTGATCTTGATCTGACACAGTTGATAATTTTACTCCATGAAGCCTTACCACTTCCCCAATATATATCTGTGTCAGTTGATCTAATGAGAAATCCTCCCGAATAGAAATGAAGTGTGCAGCCTTTATAAGATGATCCACAACAACCCAAATTGCATTGTTTCCTTTGGATGTCTTCAGAAGTCCGGTGACAAATTCCCGGGTGATGTTCTCCCATTTCCATTCTGATATGGGAAATGATTGCATCATCCCCTTAGACTCTTACCTCTCAACCTTTACTTGCTTACACACCAGGAACTTTGATGTATATTCCAGGATATCCTTCTTCAAATTGTCCCACCAATAATTCTCTCAAGGATCTCAATACATCATTGTGATTCCTGGGTGAATAGAGAAATTTGAACTATTTCCAAAAGTACTTTCCTCAACTCTAGACTTGATGGAACACATAGTATTTTCCCAAATCTCACAATTCCTTCTTCATTAAAATTAAAATCCAAGGATTTACCTTTTTCGATAGCTTCCACTCTTTTCTGAATTCCCACATTATCTTTTTGAGCATCTTTTGAACTTCCCATAAGTGACGGTTGAGAAATAATTTGTGAAAGGGTTGATGATGTTCCCTTCTTTATGATTCCCATGTCCATCGTCATCAAATCTAAGACGATTGGATACTTTTAATTTTTCATCAATGATTGAATCGCTGGGCCATTCTACATAGGGAATCCACCACCTTGTTCACTTTCCCATGGTGGTAATGGATTGAGTAGTCATAGTCTTTGATCAGCTCTAACCATCTTCCTTGGTGCATGTTCAACACTTTTTGTATAAATATATACTTTTGTCTTTTGTGGTCCGTATATATTTCACACTTCTCCCCGAAGAGATAATACTGCCAAATTTTCAAAGCGAAGATCACTACAGCCAACTCGAGGTCATGTGTTGGATAGTTCTGTTCATGAACTTTCAATTTCCTTGATGTATAGGCAATGACTTTATCATTTTTCATTGACACACATCCCATTCACTTCATCGAATCATCACTGAATACCACAAAAAGTTCTCAACTTGTGGGTAACGTGAGCGCGGGTGTAGTGATAAGCATGTTTTTCAACTACTTGATGCTTTTTTCACATTCATCACTCCCTGAAAACTTTTCTCCCTTCTGGGTTATCTTGGTAAGAGGGTTGGAAAATCATGAGAAATTTCCCACAAATCATCGATAATATCCAGCTAACCCCAAAAGGCTATGGATATTTGTTTCTAATGTTGGCCTTGGGTATCCCTCAATTGCATATTTTTTGGAGGGAACCATAGATAACCCATTGCATGTGATGATATGTCCCAAGAATGAGACCTCCTTCAAACAGAAATCACCCTTTTTGTAGCATGCATAAAGCTTCTCCTTCCGCATGGTCTCTAATACAGTTCTTAGATTCTCCTCATGATTCTCTTTGGTTTTGGAGTATATCCGAATATCATCTATAAATACTACCACAAACATGTTGTGGTAATCTCTAAAGACTCTATTAATCATGTCCTTAAATATTTCTAGATAATTAGTGAGTCTGAAAGGCATCACTATGATTTCATTATGCTCATATCTTGTATGAAAAGTAGTCCTGGGGATATCTTCCTTCTTCACCCTTACTTGATAATATCCCAACCACAAATCCACCTTGGATCAGTATTGTGCTCCACATAGCTGATTGAACAATTCGACTATTCATGGGATAGGATACCTGTTCTTTATCGTGATTTTGTTAATATCACGGTAATCGATGCAAAGGCGCATTGACCCATCTTTCTTCTTGATGAAGAGGACAGGTGCACCCCATGGTGAAGCTTATTGGCATATAAACACTTTATCCAGATTCTTCTATAGTTGTTTCTTCAGCTCCTCAAGCTTCATAACAGACATTCTATATGGAGTCTTGGATATTGGATGTTCCCCAAGTATAAGTTCAATTGAGAATTCAACATCTCTTCTAGGAGGAAGATTAGGAAATTCCTTGAAAAACACTTCAGCGAATTCCCTCACAATAGGAATGTCTTCTGAGATGGTTTCCTCCTTAGACTCAATCATCAAAGTCAGATACTCATGATCATAGGGTAGTAATATCCACACTAGAGATGTCGAAGCTAAAGAAGATTCATCTTCCTCCTTTAATTTTTAAAGAATCGGGGGTCGATTCTCCACATGGAGAGTGATTTCCCTCTTACGGCAATATATGTTGGGTCTATATAAGGAAATCCAATCCATGCCAAGAATTGCATTAAATTCTACAATAGGGAGTATTAAGAGGTTCTCCAGGATGTCCAATCCAAATATTATGATAGAGGAGGAGTTATATTCATGGGATGCAATGATTTCCGAATTTTCTATACTCACCGACATCTTAACTTCCATGATTTGTGGTGGTTCTAGGATTTTTCTAATAAATTTTTGAGATATAAAAGAAGGCATAGAACATGAATCAAAAAGTACATTCGCTATTCTTGAATGAATAACTAGATTACATGTCACCACTTCATTTTCGGGGTTCACTTCGGCAGTAGTGATGGAAAAAGCTCTCCCTTGTTTCCTTAGAGGTTGTTGGTTGCCTCTGAAAACCCACTGTTTATGGCACTGATTTTAAAAGATGCTCTAGTTCTTGGCAGTTGTAGAAATGAACAACACGTTGAGGTTCAAATGGAGTGTTCCTCTCCTCTTTTGAAACCATGGGGTTCTCATATCGGTATATAATAGCTAGGTGCCCTTCTCTTTCACTCCAAAATCATTTCCTCGTCCCCATCATGAAATTTCAGGGGTGATTATTTCCGCACCATTGGCAAGTGGGGTTTTGGATATTATTAGAACCATTGGATTTATCCATTGGACCTCCAGCATTGAATTGACCTTATGCTTATTATCCCCATGATACCCCTAAGATTCTCCAATCTCCATTTCAACCTTGAGGGAACATCGGATAATTTCTGCATAGCTTTTGAAGTCACAGATCACCAGCGCTTTCCACAGGCTAGGTTTTAGCCCATCAAAGAAGTGATCAACCTTGCATTCAGGGGTAACGACAAAGACGGAAGTGTATCGTGCAAGCCTTGTGAAGTTTTCCTCATACGCTCAAACAGATTTTTCACTTTTTTTCTTGAGTGTAAGGAAGTCCCTTTCCATCTTAAGATGGAGGGTGCACAGAAAATATTTATCTAAAAACATCTTCTAAAAATCCTTCCATTCCAACGCCTTGATCTCCTCCTCAGGCTTCATATTTTGGATCGACTTCCACCATTGATCAGCTTCACCCTCCATACGATAAGCTACGAGGAGAACCTTCTCTGGTTCAGAACATTGAAGGATGGAGAAGATCTTTTCAATTGAGTTGATCCATTGTTCAGCGATTGAGGGATCATATGATGAACTAAAAGTAGAAGTCCTTTGTCTCATGATTCTCTAGATAGCGACTTGTTCTTTATTATGGGGGGGGGGTGGGTTGAACATTCCACTTGACACATGATACTATTCAAATCTTGGGTTATGTGAGACAATATCATGACAATCTTGACGATTACTACTCCCATTGGACAGGGCATCTCATTATTACAGTCATCACGTTGATCTTCACATCAATTGTTAGCCCGAGTCCTCCTATTACCGGCCATTGGCTGGAATTAAAGGAAACATATGGGTAACACATAAAGGTTAATACAAGGAGAAAAATGATGACTTATAAATAACTCTTATTTACTTAACATTGAATCTATTGGCTTCAATCTATGTTACCCCATATCTACTTTCAAACATATATTCTTAGGGATTTTTTTGTCCCTTAATATATGTTCATACTAATCTTGTGAATTTTCCAAAGCATATACCTCGGGAGTGTCGTAACCAAGAGTACAGAAAGGCATGTTGTCATGCACCAGTTCTCGTTTGAGTCTAGCTCAAATCGGTGTTTTCAGGTTTTACCCCTAGGATACATCTATGCCAGAGCTGCCTCTACCTGCTCATATCCAGGAAGGGATGTATTTTCTTGATAAACCACTTACTCAATACTCACAAAAACGTAGGGATGTTTTTATTATATGTAGTCTTGTCTCTATGGATTCACTAGGGTTTTCAAATCCTAATCAAGAAAATAACTAAACCTATCATATGATACCAACTATGAAAACCCAACATTTTATTACACAATTAAACATAATTTATTACATAAACTTTATTTGATATAACATAGAAGATCGGGAGGTGTAGTGTATTTGGGGCTAAGGATAATTACATAACAACTTTAAACCTGAAAACCCCCACATCTTTATTGAAAACTTCTTTTACATGACCACTACATTCCCTGGTACTTACCATTGTATTGGGATAACCAGAGAACATTCATAAGAAAAGGGTGAGTCATAAAGCCTAGTAAGGGAATAAAAATGGAGTAACATGAGTAATACAACACATGTTAGAAAATAGGCATATCATTAGAGCACAATAGAAGCATAAACATAAAGGCATGATAAATCATGATAATCTTAACATGGAAATGTGGTAACAACACTTAACATGGAATTAGCATGAGCCAAGGCTCATTGCATATGGAGCATGAGTAAATGCTCGTTGAACATGAAGAATGAGTAAAACCACATTTCACTTGAATTAGCATGAGTAAGAACCCAATACATATGACGTATCATGAAACTATTCTTAACCTAATTCATTGGAGTGCTATTAGGGTGCACCCTTCATAAACATTTCTTTTCTTGCATAAGTGTGCCACATGGAACATAAAACATCGAATTATTCAACATAATAATTTATTACATGATAAAAGAATGTTTATTGCATGCATGTAACTATTTAAACAATATGTAAATGTGCATAAAGGTGAATACCCTTGATTGAGAAATGGTCATCGTATTCAATAAAAAGTGGCTTTGGCTTGGAAAAATGCTATGCAATTTCGACAACATAACAGCGTGACATAAGAACTCATAAAAATGGTTGATGAGAGAGAAAAGGTGTGTCTCATCATATTTAAATGTCATGTACAGTAAGGGGGTCATTTAGATACATGTACCAACAAATGAAGTGGAATTTAGATCCTTTTACAAAATAATCTCTTGAATGTAAATGAGGAGAGAGAAATTACTTTCGGAATTCCAGCATAGTAACAGGTGTACATGGGGGCATTTAAGGCGAGTGAAAGGGTCTCCCACAAATAAAAAATAAATAGGGTAGTGTGGGGGAGGTTTGAAACCATACCCCAACATTTATAATTGAAATTAAAATGGCATAACAACTTATAGAATATTGGACAAAATGAGAAAGGAAGAAAAATCCCTTACCATGTTGTAGTCAATCGAGTTGTATGACAAAAAGCTAATAACCACCCAATGAATCACAGAATACCATGAATATATATATATAATTATTATAATATATATCAAAGTAAGTACACAATACACTACATGCAATAAATAAGTGGTGAAGAATGGATATCTCACAGAATTAAAAGTGAGATAAGAAATCCCTTACTTGGAAGTGTGCTTCCAAAGGCTTGAGAGAGGTTTGAGAGAGACTTCATGGGGGCTTGGTGAACCTTGGGAGGATTATAGGGAGAGTAGGTAAGAGGTTGGATAAACTCCAAATACTTTTAGTGGGGAGGAAGTGGGATATTTGGTGGGTTTATTTAGGAAAGGTGTGGGAATTCTTTATTATTTAGGTTTGGGACACCTCAAATTAATCTAATCCAAACTAGAAACCAGCCCATGGTTTTTGCCCATGGGTTTTGGAAAATGGAAGTGGAAAATAGTATTTTATAAGGACAAAGTCTGAACTTATTAAAATAATTGTGTTGCTTATCTGGAAGTGAGTCACACTCCCAAGGAAATCAATTTAAAAAGAAAAGATGTTTAATAAGACTTTAAAAGTCTATTAATGCTTTCTAAAATAAGTCAAACAAATCCAAAATCACATTATTTTAATGTGAAAACATATATTTTCCGAAAATAAGTCTTATAGTATTTTATTACATCACTTTTGGGACATTATGTTGTAATAAAACACAATATATATTTAAATGGTATTTAATTTTTACCCAAAAATTTGCCTGTCTCAGAAAATTATGAAAAATTCACTGTTGGATAATTTCGATGTCGTGATTCCAGAAATAATATTTATTGTATCTGAATAAATTTCTAAATATTTTATTTTTCAATTTTAAAATAAAAATCGATATTTTTAAAAAATTCACAGGTTTTGACAAAAATGGCTTTCCAACCATAATAAAAATTATGATTGCATTCATAAAATTATACATTCATTTATATTTAATAAAAATTAATTTATTAATAATAATAGTTTATTAAAATATTATATATTTCAAAAATCCATTAATTCATCAAAATATATTTCTTAGTTGAATATTAACTAAAAATACTATTTGTGCTTTAAAACCTATCAACAAGGTAACAATAATAAAATGAAGGTATATTCATAATTATATACAAAAATAATGTACATGACCATAGTTATAATGTCCTGTTACATAACCCCTTATAAAACATGCATAAGACTGAAGGGTAAGGTTTGTGATGGTGACTGACTCTTGGGGTGGCTGAGATAAGAATGCTCAGGTGGTAATCTCTATCAACTTTTACTTCTCTCGTAGGAAGTTCCACTCGAGATTAATATATTCAAGATCAGCTTGGGCTTGGTCAAGAGAAAAGCCCAAAGACGCAACCTCCCTTCTGATACCTGACAAATGGGCTTCGTTTGGGGCACATCTACGAGATGAGGCCATCATTTTACTTTTCTGAGTAAATTATATTTTTTAAATCCCTATATTTATACTAATCATGTGATCACTGTTCTACTTCTATATTAACAACGGTCAAAATTCTTAACAGTATTTTAAAATCCAAAAGCATTAAACCAACGAATTTTACATTTTATATAATAATTTTACATAAATAGACATTTAATTAGATTAATAGGTATTTCCATTAATGGATGTTTTGGTCGTTACAATAGGGTCAACCCAGTGGACCGGGTCAGACCTCGGGTTGACTTGGGTGATCGCACGATCGACCGTAGATGGTCGACTATGGCAGTCAACCTCCACATACGTCAGAGCTACCATATCATAGTAACATGTTTCATCCATGGTGTGTACAACCATGGAAGGGAACAACTAGTGTCGTCAATTGCGATGGTTCGTGGACTGACCATGCGGTTAGTCCACACAGCCTAGAGACCCACTTCTTTGAAATTAAAATTGTCATCAATTTCAAATGGTACATCGGTATGATGAGTCTCCTATGTAATTGGGAAAATAAATATGATATGGTCTTCTTGACCTAATGCGGTGAGTTTTAAGCTTTGAATATTATAGGTTGAGTGAATTTCCCTTGGTCCTTTCCTCGAGGGTTCATTATGGTATTTCCTCTATATCACTAGATTATAATCCACCCTAGATTTTGAGTCCCAGAAAGAGTCATGTACCCCACCTAGTATTAGAGCTTGATCCTCTATCACCACTTGTGGGTTTTTTTGGGAATCAAAGTATCCTCCGAGAGTATAGTTTTGGTTCTCCATCAAGTAGGCCGCATCAATAGGTTTTGTGTTTTTCCCCAGGTTTTTGGGAAGGATCCCCTATGTTACGAATTTATCCTGATTCCATTCGTGGTGTTCCCTAGAATGTTTAGGTAATATCCCCTCTCTATGGTATCAAATTATTCCTTGACCGGTACATTCTTGTTTGGTTTGGAAAAAATGATCTAGACCTCTTTGTGAGCATCTCTAATGTTATCATGGCTTAAGGAGTGAGTTCCCACAGAATGGGGGTGCTTTGAGAAAAATCATGTGGTAGCAAGTTGTTTAAGAATGACTGATGGCATTGTGTTACTCATGATTATATCTGGATATTCTTGTTATATGTTTTGCTGAAATATACCTAGGTTGAGCTGACTGGTATTTCATTCATTATATTTCCATTGTGGTATTTTTCTTTGTTGTTTTAGGGTGTCATACTTAGTATTGTTTTACTCACTACTGTACATTCTTATCCCACATGTTTTGTGTCTAGTGTAGATGATCCAACATTCAATGGAGTTCAATGTAGACCAGCAATAGGAAGAGATTTCTAAGATCAGACAAATTGAAGGGTGTCTTAGTGGATTTGCAGATGATAGTCCCAGTACCACTTGCATTACAAGTTAGACTTGTGGTTTTAGAATATTTTCTTTTGGTGGGATTGTTTTATATCAATATACATTTCTATAATTTCACTATTATACTCTGTTTTGTGGGATATATTGGTTTTCATGAATTTTTTTCTACTATTTTACAGTTCATAATTTGAGGCTTTGAGATGTGTCTGTGTGCATAGGTAGTTTAGGATAATTCCTCCCATTTGTGGGATATACCTACTCATTGAAAATCACAAGCCCATAAACTATCATAGGCGGGTATGGGGTAGTCACTGAATGTGACCTCTAGGATAGGTCATGATATAGAAAAACCCACCTAAATAAGGATACATAATAACAATAAAATTTGTACGAACATGTCATTATATAGTAATAAAATTACTTATTAGGATTATTAATTATTTTTAAAGAAATATAAAATTAATAAACAAAATAATAAAAAAAGATGATGAAGAAGATATAGAATAATTATTTAGTAAAATAATACTCTTATGATAAACAATTGAATCTCCTCTTATAGTGTCTTGTTGAGATAAGGGTTTTTGGACTCGAGACTGAGGCCAATGATTCCCAAATGTGAGAAATTATTTTTTATGTATGGAATTTAGACTACAATTCTATATAATTACAAAGGGAATTTTTTTTGTTAATGTGGAACAATGAGGGATCCTTTGATAAATAACAAGTGGTGGATTTTTATTGAAAATACTCATTTATTATGATAGTATGAATGACATATTGAAGCAATGTGGAACCAAAGTATTCAAGTATTAATGATATAAAATGTGAAGGTATATAAATCCCTTTTCTACCCATTTAGATATAATTTTTTGTGATATTTTTTATCTTATCCCTTAATTTAACAGATTTACCTAATTATTCACTTTACCATGGTCACTAAATTTTTCTCATGTGACAATTATTATGAACAATAATAAAATTAAACCAATTAAAATAATTGATGTTATGATTTAATATATTATAACCATTTTACAATTTTTAATTTCAAATAGTAATCCAAATTATTATTTTTATAAATATATATGATGCAGTAATATTTTTTTTGTGAAAAACACCGTTTTAAGAATAAAAATGGACTCATTACCACATAATAGTCATTAAATTATTGGAAAATCTGTAGAATATAAATATAAATAATTATTATTCATACTATTAGTTTCATAAATAAACAAACTAGGAATTTTTTTTCTTTAACTAATAATTGTTATAGTAGCTCTCGTTATTGTTACATATTGAATTGTAGAGTATTACTAAATTATTTTACTAATCATTCAATGAATATCATTGTTATGTTTTATTTTTAAAAAAAATTCAAAATTAATATTTTTAGAAATATTATTTAGTTCATGAAAACAATTTATATAAATTGAATGGATTCTTTAAATGTGGATTGGAAACCCTTTATAGTATAAAATATATATTTTATAGTTTAATTTCATTTAAATTTTTTTATTTTATATTTTATTTTAATATGAAATTATTCACATTAGTTTTTTGATTTGTATTGCAGATGTTTTCAAATAGTCTGGATTTTTTTAAATGTAAATACTTACTAAAATCATGGGGTGTTATAACATCTATGAAAGGAAAATATTGTCCAATATGTTCTATCTAGAGGATTAGTTATTTTCAATATCACAATGAATGGTGGTCCAATTATTAACTTTTGGATATCTTTTACATTGCTGAATGAAAATAATATTAAAGGGAATGGGGGAGCCTTTGATACAATACACACATCCCTCTAAGAGAAGCAGTTGAAAAAATTTGTGGCTAAAAAATAATATATTAAAATTGAAAAAATACATTTGATATCCATGAGGAAGAAAACAAGGTGATATAGTCACAATTATAATTATTTCTTGCTGAAGTTTTGGATATTAAATTGGGGAAAGATGAATTATTAGATGATTTCTTTTAGTTTGGTTTTTAGCTCAATTCAATTTCGTGATGAAATTATTTAGTATTCCATGGTCATGATGAAATTATTAAGGATTTCTTAGGATATGTTCAACACTTATATTTATACACTATATGATTAAGACACAAATGATTAGATCATCGATAAGAACATTAATGTCTTTATAGGATGTGATATGATGAGAGGGTCAATCATAAATGGAATATTAAAATTATACAAGGGGAAAACTTTTAGGGAACCAAATGGTCCATCATTCATTGAGAATAATAAGTCTCCTAAATAATAAACAGGGGTGTTTGAGTATATTAGGGATTTTTAAGAACACATTTCTTTACATTCAAATGGAATAAAATAATATAATTTTCAACAAAAATCGATTGTTCTTTTTAAATGTTTCAATTATAGAATTGTAAGAAACTTTTATTTACTTTTCCCGTGAAAAATAATGTAGTTGAAGTGGATGATCATCCAAAGTGATCATCAGGGATCAAATTATATTCATGTTAAAATAATGTGGGAATATTCTTTAAATTTGTGATAAACATAAACATATCAAAGAAAAGGAACCTACCCCTAATTAATTATGTAATATATTGTGATGAGGAAAGTTAAAAATGGGGATGAGGACATGTATGATAATGATCAAGTATCTTTCAGGGATAAATTTAAATTTTCCAATGATTTATTTATTATAGAATAACCAAGGATTTGTGAGGAATAAAGAAGTTACGAGGAGAAACATAAATAAATAAAAATTAGGGTGAAACCTTTTGTGTTATTAAAATAAATAAAAGAACAAAAACAATAAAATAAATCATTGATAAAGGATAATGATTCATTAAATAATTTACACAATGAATCCAAATCCCTCGAAATTGATTATACAGAAATAAATTTCACATGATACGTCTTATATCACAATTTAATCATTAAATTTAGAGATAAATTTTTTGAAATTATCTACAAAAATATAATATCCAATAATTGGGCGTAAAAATATCGTTCGGATGAGATAGTAGAATTTGAAAATTCAATGATAATATTTTTGAATGTGGAATTCCTATATTCCTTGAATCATTACGAAGATTGATAAAAAAGGTACAAAAGTTTTCCACTGGTCAAAAGAAAAAAACATATAGCCTTGAAGTTTCCCAAAATATCTTATTGACCACAACAATTGTAATAAACATGGTGAAAGTAATGATAGTAATGAAAAAATAGTGGTTATAGCTCCCAAAATAAGAGAAAAATGATTAAAATTTTCAACAGTGGTATTAAAAATTTCATATGAAATTAGGTGTGGATATAAAATAATTTGATGTATAATAATAATGAAAAAATCAGTGTAATGTTTTAAAGTTTCATGGGTAAATAAATTAAAATAATGTAGTATATTTAAAATTTGAATTATGACTAATGATAAGGTTTCATGAATCTTTTCACTACATTAAGAGATTTTACAATGAGGTTAGATTTTTTATTGTAGATTCTATAGACACAAATAGTAATTTTATTATCTTAATCATTCATATCCACATTAAAATGGGAATAATAATCTAGGTGGATTCAACCAAAAGATAAAATAGAAAAATAGAGGCAATATAAAAAATATATGGTATCTTTGAATAAAACATTTATTATTTTATGTAAATAGTTGAGAGGTGTGATTAACCATAAAACCCCGGTAAATATTTTATCATAATACCATTGAAGTAACTAGAAATTATTTATAATTTAATATCTTTTAAGATGGAGAGTGATCATGAAAATTAATTTTAGATTTAGGGCCCTTTCAATGTAGTCAATGGTAAAATCCTTATGTACATGATAGTGGTTTCACTTCACACATGATCAGAAATAATCAACTATGAAAATATAGTTCACGGTATGACGATTGATCTATAATATTTGAAAAAAAAAGATCACTCAATTTTAAATGATATTAATGTTCCTTAATTGGTGAGAAGGAAATTATTTCAATTTATGTTTTTTATTTATAACATGGGGGATAATATAATTACATTCACTCTAATATGTGATAGTTGGAATTAGGTGATCATTAAAAATAATTTATTTTTCAAAAAGATATTTAAAATTGGAAAAATCATCTTTGTGTGGTGGTGAATGAATAAATAAATATTTTATAATTTCACTAATAAATTATCATGTTTCATGAGCGTGGAATATGAAAATGAAATTAGAATAGATAAATTTTTAATCAAGGGAAAAAAGGACATGTTTATGCCTATAAAATATGAATCAATAAGGAATATGAATTTGATAAATATAGAAATATTCAATAATTTTGATATATGATTCAACAGAAAATAGGGAGTAGGTGTCATATGTAGGTAGAGAACAAAACAAACAAAACACATGAGTTGAAAAATTCATATATTTATAATCTAATAAGATCAAAGTCAATTAATAGGGAAAATAATTTCACTATTTATATTAGTTTGTTCAATTATAAGAATTATTTATACTTTTTTATGAGAAATTACACTTTTATTTTTTACAAAAAATTTAGGATGGATGAAAACTAAAATATAAGAGTTATGAAAATATTTTGGTTGGATAATGGATATGAATAAATTATTTTAACTATGAGGAATATCATTATATGTATGGAATAAATAATGAAACAAATTCTCAATATGAACTCCAAAAAAATTGTTGGTTCTATAAAATTACCAAATAGTATCTAATATAGAGGTAACTGTTTTATCATTGCATGTAAAATCATTGTTATTTTGAATAAAAAACACAAATATCGTAGCATATAACTTGTATTATTCTTACATCATCCCAACATGAGGAATGTATTTTATAATATATGGAAAAGAAAAAAATAATACCAGAAGAGTATAATGGTTTATGAAATATTGTTTTACATTAATGTTACAAGAATACCATTGAAAAAGATTGATTATAGAGTCGATGAGGAAATTTTTTTAGATATTCACCCAATGGAAGATCCTACCCATGTAATAAAAAATTTGAAATATTAGCGACAGATGTGATGTAGCTCATTTTGAAAATAAAAATTTCATGTAAATATAATTTCATATTTAATATCATATTAGAGATACTCAACTGGAAGGCATTGAAAAATGGGAAATGAGGATTTGATGTTCTCCAAGCCTGGTATTAAGTGTAGGATAGTATACTGAATAGAATATATTTTAAGAAAAATGATGTAACATTTCATTTTTGTTTATGTAAATGAAACAAAACCTCTTAGAGTGATTATTAATTATTATAACAAAACCTAAAAAATAGAAATGAACTTATGAATAATTTTCATATAAAATGTCAAAACTATTTGAGAAGTAAATTATTAGTGATATTATATACTTTATGATATATAAAGTCATATACACAACAGGTTTTGTAATTATTCTTCAAAAAAATATTCTTCAGAGATGATAAATTAGTTATGAAAGGATTAATTAAATGAGAATTTTATTACTAATAAAAATTTTACTAAGTCATCTATTAAAATTTAAGGAATTATTGTTAATCAGATAGAGTTTTGTAGAAATATTACTATCACAATTTTTTTAATGGTTTCCAAACTAAAAATCATATTTTTCATTACATTATGTTCCAGATTTCAAATCAATCCAAATAACGAATAACTAAAAAAAGTTAAATTGAACTTTTTTAATGTCATATGAAGTCTTAATTAGGGATTAATTTTTAAATATATATATATATATATATATATATTATGAATATACAACTACCTGATCAAAAATTGATGTCGGTGATTTAAAGCCTACATCTACTACTACATTATTTATCAGAGGAGGAAATTTTGTATTCGTCTCAAAGAATAATTTTTTTAACTAAAATAAAAATAGAAACTTATTATGTAGTGGTCTCTCTAGATATATAAAAATTAAATAGATAAAGTAAAAACATAATAAAATTAAATCCAATTTTCCATTCACTTTGACCGTTTGGTTTATAATCAATGTGAACTTTTATTGTCAAACAATTAAGTTAAATTATTGATGGTGAAACAATGTTGATAATTATAACATATATATAAATGATATAATCGAAAATAGAGGTATTTTATTATTGTATGATTCATAGAAATAGAAATTTGTGGATATCTTGACAAATTCCACAAAAAAGAATGTCATACATCACAAAAGAGTGTTACTAGGAGTCAATTTTCAAAAAAAATACCAATAATTTTTTTATTAAATTTTTTATACCCATTCATTTAACTTATTGAAAAACTGGGAGAATACGTAGGTGCTCCTATAATAAATTTGGATATATTATATATTCCATTTCATGAAATTATTTCTGGGGATACATGGGAAATTGGTAAGAGAATATCAACTCAGAGCTCATGTGATTATTCATATTTTCCAAAACAATATTTTAAAAATAGTTAAAAATTGAATTAGTGTATGGGTTCTAAAAATGGTTATATAATATTCAGAAAAAATATTCTTAATTCTATTTATTCATATATCCAAGGTTAGAATCACTAAATCAATGGGTTTTGACATCTGGTATATAATTACTGATTTTAAAATGATTTTTAATATTGTTTAATATATACCTTCAAATTAAATATCATAATTTAACATCATGTATTCATTTAAATAATGTAAAAACTATATATTAAATCACATAACAAACTAGTTATTTTTGACTTTTATCATTGCACACACTTTTTACTTTTTTGTTCACGCGATCAATTTTATTATGCCACAATTTTTTCAAATATCATCAATAACCCCTCATTATATCTCTCTCAATATTCCTAATATACTCCCCTTTCATCATTTGAATGGTTTTTTATAATAATTATTCTTCACTCCACCTCTTTTTGATGGTATTTATTATTATTCATTTAGTTTTTAGTTTTTTTATTTACTTTCATCATATGTATATTTTTTATGATTTGTTTTTTATGAGCATGGATTATTCGAATTGAGTATAAATGATAAATATTATACATTATATTTACCAAAAAAATAAAATTACACATCATACCTTCCTTATAAAATTTAATAACAATAAATGATATTTAGATTTGTAGGAGAGTTCCACATGAAAGTAAAATAAGATAAATCATTAACTCTATTTTTTCTACTTCCACTTTGGATATGTAATTTTATAGTTCTTCTATATTTTTTTTAATGGAGTCTTTTATATAAAATATTTTTAAAAAAATATATAAACATATTAGGTAAATTATTATAATAAATGATCTATAATGTTACCTATAATGATGACTAGTTATGATTATTCGGTAATATGTGACATTCATGGTCAATTATCAATAAAATTGGAAATGAAATCCCCTAAAAAATTTCACTTCAATTATTTTAATAGATGAACTAGAATGATATATACAATGTCATAAATTTATATTTCCAAAATATTATTTGATTTTTACGTAGGTTATCAACATACTAATGTTAAATGAATCAATAGTTAGTAAATAAAATGATTTTAATATCATTTAATATAACTATTTTAAAAAAACCCATCAAACATAATTATTTTTTTCAGAAAAAATTAGGTAAACCCCAAAAAAACATTAAAAGGGATTATTCAGCTACTAGTTTATTGAAGATCCATTGATGTTTTGGAGTTTAGGATCCTTGTAGATCCCTCATTAAGTAAATTGATAAAGGGTATAAATTAATTTTTATTAATTCTATCGTAGAAAAAAAGTATTTTTCATTACACTAATATATCAGAAAACTCTAAAAAATTCCATCTTTCAGTATTCTGTTGTATATATTATGTTCAAATTAGATACATACATTGAATTCTTTAATGAAAAATATAATTAATTGGTTTTGAAAGTACATTATTGTCGTATTTATTGAAAACTTTATCATTGTTGGGTCGAAATATTTTAAGTTTTGGTTTAGTCTCCAATAATTGAATAGAATTCCAAGGTGGTATTGTACATGTTGTGGTGAAAAAATGTAAATAGTTGTGGCATAAGAACCAAAATATAATGTAGAGCCCCATATGTGAAAATGTAATTCTATAGTATGTAATCCCTTTAATATTTTTGTGGTAGAGCGTAGTAAGGCCCATTATTTATGTTTATAATCACCCTTCTTTCATAGATGAATATTAAAACAATGATAAATTTTTCTGATGAAGTTACACATATAGATCTAAATGGATGAGTTTAGAATCTACCATGGGTAGTTAAATTCAAAATAGCTGTGACCAATTATGTTATGTGGTTTTTAAATAATTTTGTTCCATAAATTTAACTAAAATGGTCATTATAACATTCCAATTTATTTTCTATTATTGAATTATTATTTTTAATATTTGAAACTAAAATGATGTATTGTAGATAAACCATGAAGATATAAGGAAATAAATAGTCATTATAGTCAGAATTTTAAGTCAAAGCTAAGGGAATATATGTCATGTTCATATAGAATATTCAATGGTGATAAAATAATTAGTTTTATATAACGATAAAATTCAATTCCCAAATAGATGTATAAGAATGTTTTTTAGGAAATAAAATTAGATTATGCAAACATCAGTATCAAAATGGGTATTTTGAATGTATCCATTTTATTGTTGTGATTTGATTATAAATAAATGATGATTTATGTCTTCTATCAATGATGAAAAGTTAGACGAAATATTGAGTTAAATAGACGACCATTCACATGAACATTCCAATGTTATTATGGTTGTTACAAAGTTGGATAATATAATTTCACAGTTGATAAAAATTATAATGGGACGTGATGTTGGTAAGGGAAAATTGATGGATGTAAATCCTTGAATTTAATTATTGACTTTAGATTCCAAGGAAATTTCAAAACATTATTCATTATTATTTTTAATAATATTAATGTAATTTGTGAATGGAGATAAAAATCATTATTCTCTATGTATTACCAACTAGGTGAAATAAATCATACAACATTATAAAAATCCTTTTGTAATGTCTGTACTTTGTCTCTCTATCTCTTATCATCACATTGTCTAATTTTATATATTCATGCACTAACAGGTAAATGAAAAATAATCATATAATTGTTTTGGTAAAAAAATATTCATCATTACCCCCTCCATAAAGGGGGCCTACAATAACAAAGGATTTTTAGAGAAAACTTGGGTGATAGTACAAAATAATTAGATATATTTTTTTGTTCAACATCATATCTATAACATATCAACCCAACATAACTTCTTAATTCTAACATTTATTCTACTGAAAAATTGGACATGGAAATTGGAATCATTCTTTCCTTCCAAATGAAAATTAATATGATAAATATAAAAAAATACAATTGTAAAATAACTCAACCAACTCACTAAACAAATAAATAAATGAAATACAAATGAGTTTAATTATTTCCAAATTAAATTACTATATTACATAAATATATTAAACTAGAAAAAGTAAAAAGTTATTTTTTTGTTAAAAAATTATAATAAAGCGAAATTAGTGTCAAAACCTCTACTACATCATTATTCCCCACATATAAATTACCCTAAATTACTTTTTGTAATAGAAGTAAAATTTATATAAACCTATATCTTAAAGAGAACATGATCTAGAAGTTTACTAGAATACTGATGAAATGGCTCTGTAACATAACATAGTATTATATAACCAATGAATGATTAAAAACAATATTTTTTTAAAAAAAATAGTAAGAACATAAGAATTTTATGAAAATATAAACAACCCATGCCTATTAACACAAAAAATAAAAAGTCATAAATAATCATTATTATAATATCTAGATAAAACAATCAACCAAACATGTCATAACTATAGAAATATTAAATAAATATAATCATCTATAATTTATAATGAAAAATATGGTGGCTCATATGAGAAACCTAAACCATATATCAACTTACTAGGTATCATTACTCATTAATGTGATGAATTCACTAATCATATCCTTAGCTTTCTCAATGAGACATATACGCGAATGAAGAATTCATCACTTAATCCTATCTTTACATTTGATTCCAAAAATCTTTAAATTTATTTATTATTTATCCTTTCTTTAGTATAAAAAACTTTTATTCCTAAATAAGATTTTAAAATCTTATTCTTAGACCCTAAATCAAAAATAAAATCGAAATTTCAAACCCTTTTATAAATAGATAAATTAATAAAATATCATAACATCTATAGTATTTAATATCTAAACTCTTCCCCCAAAACACTCACATATCTATAAAACCCCATAATTATGTATTAATGGAATTCACCAAACACAAATATCAATGAAAATATTATATGAAAAAACATATGTATTTTTTTATATTTTTTTAAAATATTTTTGTTTATGCCCATAATCTATATTATATAATAGGATTCTTACCACAATAATATAATTAAATTGAAATCAATCATGATAGTTCAATATTTATCAATCACCCACCCTTAATATAAGAATAATCACATGATTAACTGGTTATGAACTATATTTCCTTTTATTTTTGACATCTCCCATGGGTATGATCCAAAAAGGGATAAGTTGAGTAGTGATAAAGAACTAAATATGATCATACCTAAACTATGAGGTTTCACCAACCAATAATAGAATAAATAAACATGTATTGGATATGAATACTTTAAATATTCTCCAAAATATCTAAAAACCCAATCCATAATTTTTGTCTAAATGAAATAGGAAATTGGGTTTTTAGAATTACCAAAAAAGATTTGTCAAGATAAATTAAATGGATTATAACTAATCACATGATTATAAAACCAGTTACCTTACCATTATTTAAGAACTGCAATTCTTATGGGGGTTTTACAATTTATAGTTGACGTTTTATGACAATGAAGCATTGTGAGATCCTTAAAATAACACTTTTAAAACTGAATATTACTACAAGAAATGTTAGTGAATATAAATACATTATCTGTTTATTTATAATATTCACCACTATAAAGACATATCTCCCTTAGAATATTCAATTTTTTTCCAAAATCCATGACCATGTAACTCTCCACTACATGGATATTATTGTTCATTAATAAACAAATCGAAATTCAACATATCAAATAATACTCAAAAATGAAATGAAAATAACTAAAACAACAATAATTTTTTATCTTCATATATATATATATATCAAAAAATTTGTAAATTATTCTAACAATATAAAATTATGATCATCTAAAAGTAGAATAATTATAAATTATAAACCATCTTGTTAAGGAAATGATATAAATGGAAAAAAAATATTTATATATCTCAAGTGCAATACAAAAAATAATTGAAAACATTAATTAATAAAAACAATTAAATAATTCATATGTGATGTACGACTTTCTAGGAACTCTTCAGATCTATAACACCATGTGAATGATGAAAAAAATCTATAGATGAGCTACACTGATCCAATCAATTTTTTCAACCATCACTGAAAATATTCAATGTATATCACCCTATAATTATTCTATATGTATTTGACATAGATTAAATTTCTCCAATTTTAAAATAACATATTATTAATAAGAAATAAAAATCACTTTATAAGAACCTTTTTTAAACCAATACTTAATATTAATGTTGAATAAATCATCTAAAATGTTAGTATTGAAATCAAAATTGACCTGAAATTTTTAATATAAAAGGTCACTAGGATCAACTAAAAAATCATTTTACAAAATTGATTTTGATTACTCAGACATATCTGGAAATATTAAAATGAAAATATGTACATAATTCATTGAGATAACACATCCCAACTCTTAGATTTATTTCAAAATCTAACTATTTAAAAGAAAACAACTCATGGAGATGATATTAAAATTTTAATCATTTCCACCTATCATTCCTATTTGATATAAAATAGTAATATTAAAATATTTATTGTGGATACCAATTCCAATTTAAAAATATATATTATTTTCAACTTCTCAATAATAAATTTTCATTTCCATTGAAAATCCACGTGATTTGATTAATTTTAAAAAAAATTAATTGTTTATATATATTTTGTCAGGAAGAAAGAATGATTTCCTTTAAAAATTCATTATAGGATTGATGATAATATAAGTTATATAAAATTACATTATCTTATTCATATGATCAAATTTTATTGACTGGCTGAATGACCCGAAGGAATTATTATTAAAATTATTTTTTTAAAACTAGCATGGTATGGTAACACAGTTTTCAAAACCAAGCATTAAACCAATTATGTGCCACTGGACTATTTTTCCCACACATAGAGATTCAAAAAACCAGATATATAACTTTGGCTATTTTATATAAACCATTCATGTTCATGTATAGATATATTTTATGGGAAATGTTCATAATTCATAACCTAAGAACCATTTAATATTTTCTAACACATAAATTTTCATATTTGTTCTGAATAATAAAATATAAATCCTTAAAAACTTGATCTATATAGTTTTATCACAAATTTTAATGAGTTCATCTAAAAACATCTAAAAATTTAATAATTCCTCAATAAAATTTATAATTTTAATTTTTAGAAACTTATATACTATCGACCCATGTCAAAAAATATTTATTGAATCATTCTACAGAATATTAACAATTTTTTGGTATCCATACTACATAATTGATCATGTCATAGTTAAGAAGATAAATATTTAAAATATGAAATTAATGTGGGTCCACACTATACTATATCAGTTAGTGAAATTTAGGGATAAATTATCTGACTACCAATACAATTAGCTAAAAATATATCTCTAATATTTTACCATTCAAATATTCCTTTATAAAATATAATTAATAATTACATGTATAAATAATCACAAATCACATGTATTATACTCAAATCCACATCACATAGATAGAAATAACATTGTAGAAAATTAAATATTGAATATATATATTTACACTCATTTACTAATTCAATAAAATCAATTAACTATTCCCCTACAAAATAAAACGTTTCATATAACTCTGAATCAAACTCTATGACTCCATGGTATAGTTTACCAGATATATAACCACTCGATATTTCACTTAATAAACATTTATCAAAGGTGAGTACTATATATTAGTAATAAAATTCAAAGTAATAATAAATAATGCTCATCTAATTTGAATTCGTTTAGTTAAAAATAAATTCTGTCAACCCATAACACCTAAAACCAATCAATAGAAAACATATATTTACTTCACTCAGAGATTATTTAATGTATGATATTAAAAAAATCAATATTAAATATTGAAACCCTAAAAAATAATAAATTTTTTTATCTATCCCACATGAAATGAAAATGAAACCCATACAGATAAATCGAAGTTAATAATGGTACTATTAATAATCAAATAAATCATATAGGTTATACACATCTTAGTTATATCACCCTGTTAATTTTGAAATAATTTTTCTTAATATATAAAAATTTTATGTTTGAAAATCATTAAAATGTATCAAATCATTATATGTTTATAAATATTCAATTCATAAATTTCAATCAAAAATTTATTTTACATGAGTAAACTCACTAAAAAATTGAAAAAATTATAAAATCATTTACAAATGTCACTAAATGTTTTTAATTAAATAAAATCATTTTTGAAATGAATTTCTATAAAATTGTTCCTTTTATATTTTAATTTGATTAAAAATAAAAAAAATAAATTAATGAACAATCATTTTTGCATCTAAAATCATCCACCTTTAGAAATAATTCGAAGACACCATTTCATTTCATTGTAAGACTCATGAACAATAATATTTATCCATATTTGTTATCTTGTATAAATCTTGATTAACTTTTTTCAATTGAAAAAAATACAAATAATAATAATATTGGAAAAAAACCTTTTTATATAATGAAATAATATAAAAAATTAAATTCCATTTTATATTTTACTTATTTTAGTCTGGATATCATAAATTAAATTAAATATATCAATCCTAAAATAATGTCTTTATTATCAAATGTATTAACAATAAAAAAATTCAAAATAAATCATTCATCGTTAAATATAAGGTGGTAATTAAAAAAGGAAATTCACTCAAATTCATGTTCCATTAAAATAAATTGAAATTTCAATAAAAAAAATTGATCAATGAATCATTATCAATATTTAGGAAAATTGTAAACATTCCAAAAACACTCTCATTATTTTTAAAAACTTCATGTAATTAATTCAATGATTTTAGTGAAATGTAACAATATTTATAAAAACATCAGTCCAGTAATGAAAACTCATTTCAAATCAAAACCCCACTTTTTTATTCAAAACATTCATAAAATAAATATAATTTATTTTCCATAGAAAAATGCTTGTCCATTTTAGAAATCATAACTAACATTTGAAATAAATGATCAAATCCACCAATAATCACGTTTTTTTTGTAAGACCCCATTAAATTAAAATTTTCATTTTCAATACAATGAAATTTACAAATAATTATCTTTATAAAATCAACTAACATTAGTAAAATTATGGACTTCCAAATTTATCTTAAATTCAATAAATGTTATGTACATGTCACAATATTCCACAATGTATACTGACACTACTTAAGTAACTAGGACTAGATTGAATAAAGCATTTATACATCAATATTAATTACCTGGGGGAAATTAAAGTAGATATATTTATCCCATTTTATATAATCCTAAATCCATATAATGATATGAAATAACAATGTCTATGCAGTATTTCAATACATTGGAAATAAAATCGTTACCAATCTAGAATCCTAAAAAACTTATATTACATTTACATCTAAAGAATTATACATGAAATAAAAAAAAATAAAGTGAGATATATAATAATTTATCATAACTACAATATATTTCATGTTCTTCATGTCTTAAATATATATTATTAATAAGGTTTAAATCACACCTTTTTTTATAATGAAAAATATATAATTTATGGGGAAATGGAAAAAAATTACAATTAAGATTCAACCAACACATAAAACATCTCAAAATAACCTAGAAACATATTTCCAAAATATTTGATGATCAATATTATTTACAAATATAATTATGAATCGACACTATTATTTCTCGGCACTAACTAAAAAATATATTAAAATATTTAACTGGAAATAACACAATTTATAACATCCCAATGAAACATGAAAACCCCCAAGAAATCTACCTATAGAGATTGAATTTTACAAGACCATTAGAACGATTACTCGAAGGATAAATTTCTAAAAAATTTATTAAAATTATTTAAAACATAATGGGGAAATAATTACTCATCCAAATCACTCAACACCTTAGTTCATAAAATAATATTCTTCTACATGGTTTTAAAATCAAAGGTACATCTAATATAAATTCATTTAAATATATCAATTTACAATTACATCCATTATAAAAAATAATTATAATAA
Source organism: Viscum album (assembly GCA_963277665.1). Lineage (NCBI taxonomy): Eukaryota > Viridiplantae > Streptophyta > Magnoliopsida > Santalales > Viscaceae > Viscum > Viscum album. Next base: position 1,384,414,080 of record OY728126.1, on the reverse strand, counting down.
TATACTTTAGAACTAGAACCTTTACTTAATCCCTAGTCTCCAATTGCGGATGACTACAAATTCATCAAGGCCAATAAGTTATAAGAATTTTAACCTCTAACTCAATGATACATTATCTTAATGTACACCAAAAAACATAAACATGGTAGATTTTTTCAATTTTGTATCATATCCACAATCTATTCTTATAACCCACATTTATATAAAAACCAAACATATTCATTTGAATTAAATGAATTTTTTTTCAATATATGACAATTGGTATATCCAAATAAAAACATTTCAATAATATGTAATTTAATTATTTGTGTTGGGATACTATTATACCATTGGTTTTTTGAAACTATCGGTATATCCCCAAAGTATATACATATCAAAATGGCCAAAATGAATTTTTATATAGGTCCCCTCTATATGGACACAACTCAAACCATGAGTACACCCCCATAAAAAGTAAACACAACTTATAACAATCAATTAAAATACATATATTTACTACTATTTGTAATACATATTAATAAAAGGTAGTATTATATATATAATATTTAACTAGTTAATAGAATCTGAATTAAATGATAACACATATTTATAATTATACATTGTCATAAAATCCATCAAAAATGTTTAAAATTTCATAAATATGATGCTAGAAATCAAGTGGATCAATAAAACATAGAAAATAATCTCCACAAGAACTATTGTTATTATCTTGGTCATCACTAACATCAAGACCCTCTTGAAACTCCTCAAAGGAATTATTTTCCTAAACAACATCATCACTATAAGTGCCTATATTTTTTTTAGCCTCATCACGAGAAATATAATCACATGAATTTTTAATAAGATAACACTGTTATGGAATTTTATATTAAAATTTATTAATAAATAAAGTTTTATAAACATATCCATCATTGTTTTAATGCATTGGTAAGTGAATTTTTTCCCTTTCATTAACATATAATTCTAATTGATTATTCTATAGTCCTATACAGGGGCCTCTTACAATATAATCTATATACAATAAGAGGTGTTTTAATTTATTGATGTGTTTTAATACCTACTATGTATGATTGAATTCACATGTCAATAGTAGACACTCCCCAGATGCACTTCAATTAATAGCTATTGAAAATGATAATTAAGGTGAAATTTTTCATTGTAAATCATATAAGGAGCCTCTGGAGAGTCTTATTGATATTATAAATTAGATAAATGTATAGTACATATATATTATAAATTTAATTATTCAAATAAATTAAAAAATGAACTCATTTTACTCATAATTTACAACACTACTATTTTTATTCTTTCTTCTCTAGAAAAATACTTTTGTTCTGGGTACATGACCTTCATTGTGTAATGTTTCCCACAATAAAATATAAATCATATAAGAAAATAATATTCAATAATTATATTAATAAAAAATAATTAGCAAAACTATAACTACTAAAATACGACTTTTATTGTCTATGTGTTAATAAAAATGGATATTTCTCAATTGAAATAAATAAATACCAGATTTCTCTCAGGTTTTATGATATCTGGTTATCCTAGTGTGTTCATGTAAATTAGAGAAAAAAAAATTAATTCCCTAACTCAATAAATCTTATAACTGGGAACTATCTCATGTTATAATTTGACTATAAAATAATTATGGGTTGTTATACCTTGTTTATCTATTCCAACTCTAATATCATAACCATTATTAAACTCATTCATATATTATCCCTATAAATCACCTAATTTAATCAGTTCTGTTTCGATCATTAATTATTTATTGAGTGAATATATGTGAATCTTCTACCAATATTTTAAATATTATAAAAATACTATTAATAAAAAAATTTATGTAATAAATATTCATTCTCATAACTAATCCCATGAATTATCCATGATATAATCTATATTGTGTCTCTAAAACACTAGTTTTAGGAGATTGGTATCACTATATTTTAAAGTCTCACCGTATGACTTTTACATTACTTCACAAGCTTATATATCATTTTATTTTAGTCATTGAATATTAAAATTATGTATGTATGCAGATTAAATATTCCTTGTATGGTGTACTCACATGCCTCTTGATAATAAAAGAATGAGGTAAGAATTAATGAATGAAAACAATTAATTAATTCCTGTTATAATGAAAATAATTTCTTCTTAAAACTTTTTCTTGGGATATATACATGTATATGAGGTAGGAAGATTATTGGTAATGGATTTATCTCTAGATTATAAATGATTGGTAACCAAGGTAGTGATAGACTGTACACTATATGCTTCCAACAATCTAAATTCTCAGGATGATTAGAATGATTTGGAGAAACATTTGTTGTGTCATGAACATAAAATCCCAAAGATAATTTAAAAGTCATACATGGATGAATCATTGTAGTTTGATGAAAAATATAATGGTGTTGTGGAGTATGATATATCATTGCATAAAGAAAGAGTATGTGAAAACAATTAACCAGTGAAACTCATGGTGATGGGATATGTAATATGAATATACCTAGTGACTCTAATGGTTCTATGGTAAGATAAACAATAAAAAATGGTATATCTGGGGAATGTTTTTTTTGTGATTCAGTATGATGATTATTTCTAGTATCATTAACTCCCCATCCAACTATAATTTTTGAAACCATTATTAATAGCCTGTATAGATAATAGTATCCTACTGGATGTTGGTTCTTGATTAATATTTAAAAATTATTAAAAGATTCAAGTTATACATTATGTAATTCATATTTATTTTTTAAATACTATACTCAAAGGGGTAACTATAAGATGAATTCACATCTCTCTCATTAATCAATTATTTTCTTACGATGTCTTCATGTGTATCTATGAAATAATTTTCATTTTATCTATTGAAAAATAAATATATATTTATTTAGAAATTAAATATTTATTTTTATCCCAAAAATGCATAAGAGGTAATATAAAAAATAAATTTAAACAAGTTAACATAGAAAACATGATAGTTAGGGACATTACAAATCATTATATAATTAGGGGAGAGAAATATCAATAAATGTTGTTTCAAAACAAAACCAACTCACACAAATTATCATATTAATCATGGGTATGATATAGTTTCATAAAAAAATTTCAAATTAGTGGAATTAAATATGGGTTAAGTTCACTAAATATGGATTATTTTAGGTTTGTAAATTTCATAATGAGTTATCATTGAGTTTGGTTTGGTTACACTTGTATATCCATAAGATGATATGGTTCATTTTATTTGGGTTTATTTTGGTTTGGATCATAAATTTTATTCTTGTTCATTTGTGTACAAAAATTGGTTATATAGTTTTAGATAATTTAAAACAATGTATTAATTTTTTTATGAATGTTGTGTAATTTGTTTATTTTTTATGGGTTTATGATACATTTTATTTCATATTTGTTTATGTATTTATTTTCACTTAGATTATATTATTTATTTCTTTACTTATTATTTTTCATTTTTTTATTGTGTGTTTTTTGATCTTTATTTAATTTTTCTTTGGGTTTATTCATTTTACATTATATTGGTTAAATATTAATTCATTTTTTTTTTCATTGAAAATTTTTTCTTTAGGATTGATTAATTATTCATTTTTTTCTATTTGTATTTATTAAAATGATTTATTTTTTTTAGTATCCTAATGTTTTCATCATGGAGACCATTTGGATTTTTTCCAAACTGTGAAGTAAAAAAAATTAGGTTTTCTAGTAAGGTGATTTCCGTAGTGTTAAAATATTAAATTTACTATAGGAACAAACCTAAGAAAAAAATTTATTATGTTGATTCAAGAGTGTGTTTTCCCCAAGGATGAGATGGTGTAAAGTTGTGGTTACAGGTGGGCCTCAATAATTTTATTTTGAGGATAACCTAAAATGTTTCCCTATATGGGATAAAATAATATAATATACATAAAATATTATTTTCAGTGCTCCATCACTCCCCTAAATTTGTGTTTCCTTAACCTAAGGGTAAAAATCGGACAAATAAATAAATGGAATAATAAAAAATCTATAGGTCAACTGAAAATGTAAATTTTTTATGTTTTGATTGTGGAGGTCATGAGGCATGGGTAAATCCAATTTTTTCTATTTTCCAATCTAGAAACATCCAAGTAACTATTTTTTTTACTTTTCATTATGTTTAAAATATGTTTTACTTTGGATTTGACATTTTAATTTACTTTTTTAATTACCTTCAATTATATCTCAAACATGTTTTTTATTGTTTATTTTTCTTATACTCATTTGTTTTTCAATAGAATAAATTATCTTAAAAAAAATTTTGGTATATTTGTTTTAATGTTTCACATTAATGTTTTCTTATTTTTTCTTGGTTATGTTGATTTTATCTTATAATATTTTTATTTTACTTTGAGTTTTACTTGGATTATTTCGATGCACTTAAATCATTTCATACAAACATAGAACAATTTGTTAAAATTACATATAAGAATATAATTAAAAGTTATACATTATTATAATGTTTTGTTATCAAATTGAAATATGGTTTTCAACATAGTGGACCTACTGACTGAAAAACAAAAATACCATGTTAATTTTATTTTCATCATAGGCTAAAAAATCAACATTCTTAGACAAAGACTATAAAAGATATACAACCCAAATAAATATCTAAAATTAGACATATAATTTAAATATTAGTTCTAATTATAGGGTAATATCCCATTATATTTTTATCTCATATTTCTCATTCAATTTTTATCCATATAAACTAATACAATATTAATAAGATTTTTATTAAATCACCTGGGCATGATACATGAAAATATAAAAGAGAAAAATAGAAATATAGATTATGAAATTATCATATGGTCACTATTTCAAATGGTAAATTGGATATTTGGTGACTATACCAAATGGTTAATTGATCATATCCACATTTGTGTATTTATTCATTTTCTCATTACTCATTTATTAATTCTGAAAATTGTTTATGTAGCTACTTTTTCATCTTTTCAACTGAATATTTTCTCATTTTTTCCATTTGTTAATTTATTCTTTTATTCATTTATGCTTTTTTCACTTTACTAATTAACTCATCGGTTCATTTGGTTATTTGGAAATTTAATCATTTGCTGATATGATAAACTGTAAATTAGTCATTTCATCATTAGGTAATTTTTTTGTTAGTTCATTTGGTAATTTTGTTATTTGATTATTTTCTCATTGGGCAATTTGGTCATTTAGCCATTTTTATAATTTTCACATTTTTTTCATTTTTTCATTTTTTCATCTGTTAATTTAGTAATTTATACTTTTGATCATTTTTTCATTTTTTATTTAGTCATTTATTCAATTTTCCATTTGTTTATTTTTTATTTAGATCATTTTTAATCATTTTATTCAGTCATATATACAATTATTCATTTTTTTATATGGTTAATTTTAATGGACTCTATAAAATATATATAAATTCAACCAATGTAACAAAATATAATCCAAATATAATCATTAAAATTGAAACCGATAAGTAAAATCATTATCCTTTTAAAGATAAATAAAATTAAAAAATTAAACAAATATAAATTATACCAAATTGAAAGACACCAGTTGAGACAAAATAAAAGAACTATGATCACATAATTTTTCTTCTAGATATTACCCTTCTATAATTTTTATTCACAATCAACTATTACAACTAATGGGTATTGTTTATCATATACAGGATATTGATCAAGAAATTTTGGGGAAATGATGGTGTCAATTTTATCACTACAGTCCTCAAAAATATTTCATGAGAGCAGAATAATGATAACATTAAATTTAGTTTTTAGGAGATCTTTAACATAAAATACTTCATTAGAAATTGATGAAAAAAAATTAGAACATTTGTATCTTGAAATTTCCTCATATCAATAACCATAAATAATTTATTTGTTAATTTATGTTCCATGTAGCTTCATTTAATCAATACGCATTCATTTTATCCCAATGAATCGCCCGTGGGAGTAATAATAAATTTTTAATATTTTATCAATAACACTATAAAATGATTCACCCTTATATCATGTTAAGAAATCGAATGAACTATAAATAAATATATTTGATTGATTTTTTGTAACTCAATTAAGTTTTATCACCATGTTCTCTACTTTGAAAATTATAAAAAAAAGTATAATCATTTATTACAAATGATTTTCATTCAAAATCACTATTTTGGGAATAAAATCCAATGCTCGTATTTCATAAATAATAGAGTGAACTAGTAAAATCAAAAACAAATATATATATATATATATATGAGTATTAAAATAAAATAATTTTTTTATTTTACATATATAATTGTCGAACATTCAATTTTCACTAAGAATGATCACCATTTTGGTGAGAATACTCTATCTTTATCAAAGGTAATAAATGATGTGTTAAACATATAATTAAATTGTATTCACTATATAGAAATATATTATAATTTTAGGATATATGTACCATTATGTGTTATGGTATATCATATACATGTTCAAATTAATTACAAGATGTATTTTTCGAAGGAATCAAATTTAAAAAAGGCATTTTGACATACCATATCAAGATCTTCAAGTATAAATGTGTCTTAATTATATAATCTGGTAATTACACTGATTTAATAAATTGATATAAAATTGGGACTTTCACTGCCTGACCTCCTCAGGCCACAAAAATTATCATCTAACCCAATGGGTTCCATGTGCAACTTTTTTTCTTCCCAACACATTTAACATCTTGTTACCGTAATATCATGAACATTTTAAAATTTTTGTGTTTTTCCCTTTTCATTAACTGTATTGTTTTTAGAAGGAATTGGAAGGACAATATTAATTGTGTGGTCATAGAGTTGTTGGAAACTAATCATTAACAGGTCATTTTTACTGGTAATAGAAGGCTTACATGTCATGTTACTAAGTTACACACCATGTAGTGATTATTAGGAACATACCATGAGAAGTAAACACACCGTGAATAGTTACATGACATGAAATTTTTTTACAGGTCATGAGTTAATCAATGTTCCGTAATTAATTAAAAGAGATTTGTTATTTTCTAGTTACAGAAATAAACTATTTCACAATGTGTAAAGGTGTTACACATCGTGTAATTCCCCAACTTCTATATTAAAAAATATAGCACATCTGACCTATCTCTTTTAGTTCCTCTAAATTTTCATTACACTAGACCAAAACCCTTCCCCAGACAATATTTTAGACCTCTATCCCTTCTAGGTCCATTCATTCAGTGTTTTATAGTCATTTCACTTGTGGAGTGGACACCTGGGTAAGGGTTCTCCTTAATTTACACCCCTTTATCTCTCTCTCCTCCTTTGGTCTTATTAGATCATCCTAAAATTGATGGATCTCTAGCTTATGATGTGGGATATTATTTCATGGATGATTTTCTAGGTCTTCTACAACTTTTTTCTCATTGATGGGTTCTATCACAAGTGTTTCATTTTAGGATAATGGTATGCCATTCTGTCCTGCTTGGATAATTTGATTAACCTTAAATTGCATAAATTTTTAATTATTCATTTAAATTCAATTGTCTGAATTTTTTATTCAATTTATTTTATTAAAAATTGATTCCAGTGAATTGGGATATTTGAAATGGATTTGGAATGAAATTGGTGAAACTCCACAATTCAATTTAATTGGGGGAATCCCACAATTAGGTTTCATTAGGTTATGTTTTAATGTTCCTAGAAATGGATTCAATTTAATTGTTGAATTCATTTTTGGAAAAACCATAATTTATTAAAATAAATTCTCTATTAATGATTGTGTAAGAGAACATGAAATCCATAGGTATATTTTTAGTTATTCAGACACACTATATGATTATACAATGTTCTAAAACATAAATGTAGTAGGTCGCATCTACAAAGGGATGGTGAAGAGTTATCTTTGCCTAGTGTTAGGTGGATGTATATATCAGAAAATTTCTATGGTCACTTATAGAGTACAGAGTCTTATAGACTAGAACATTCATACGTATTTGGAAGATAACAAAGTTTATTTATTTTTTATATTTGAGATATAAATGTATCAAATGTTGTTAAGCTTATCTATATGCATTTTGAATTTAATGAAACTAATTTATATAAACAATTATTTAATCCACTATTTTAGAATTATTCCATCACGGGAAAAGCCTTTTGTTATAGTATTTCCCATCATTTGAACTGTATATCATGATTCGTTTAAATATGATTTTAAATTCTAAACCTATTTATATTAAAATTGAATACATTCTTTTGGTTAATCTATTGTTTGAATTTGTTATAGAATCATTAGTGTGGCCCAACAAGGCTTTTTAATATCACACCCTACTTTTTCACTTTGGGGGTTTCTATATTATCTCTTTCCAAGATCGAGCATGGGGAAAGGATCTCTTGGTGGTGGATTAAAATATTGAACCTTGGATTTGATGAGTTTTTTCCTTAGGGACATGGGATATTTTTTCATTTTTTGGTACTAGGGTTGTAGAAATTTCGGCATGTTTATTCCTTGTTAACTTCGGGTATATTAATCTGATTGGATTATCTTTTTTATATTTAATTTTTTTATTCTTTTTATTAATCATAGTTAGCTGAAAAATCAATCCCACTTTCAGTCTGTATGAATAAAGGTGTTAGTCACTAACCCATGTAAATCGGTAATGCCCTTCGGTCTATGTCAGGGAGGATCAGTTATTGGGTTACCATGGAATCCCATTCGGTTTGGTAAAACACACTAAATTCTACTACCCAACATGGGTTTTTATGAAAAATTAATCATTCCCATCAACCTACACAAAGATCATTCAGTGTTTTTTTTCTTTACTCACACACACCATGGGAAATTTACCAAGAGTTTACCGATCCCGGCACTACTAAAAGACATGTATAAATAACTATATATTTTAAATCAATTTAGATCATGAAAAAATGATTCTCATTGTCATTATAGGATGTAATATTTGGTATTTTTTGCCTCACCTTTCCAGAGGTATTACACTATACCCTATTTAAAGAATAAAACCCTCATTGTGGACCTCACCCTTAAAACCCAAGATGATATTATACACATTAGGCAGAGTATTTTCCCTATAAGTCTACACAGTTTCGTTCATTATTCTTTTTCTCTACACTCACACACTCTGGAAAACATCCTTAGAGTTCACCCATCATGAAACTACTCCAGGAGAACTATATGTAATTCTTGAGTAATAAACATTTAGAACTACAAAAAAATATGCACCTTATTGATATGGATAGTACCATTGAACCTTTTATGTATCACATTTATAGAGGTGTTAAACTCCCACCACATTAAAGAACAATTAAATCATTATGGACCCCACACATCAAACATAGGAAATTCCCTTGCACTTTGGAATGGGTATTTCCATGGATTCCATTTTAATTATACAATATCCTTAGGCCATGAGCATGATCATATGACCCCATGGATATCCTATAATTACATTAATTCCATCCCATTACACAATAAGCTATTACACATTGGGGTCTCTTAATAATAAAAATTTCATCCCCATGGTCCAAAATATGATCTTTCATTGTTCATTATACTCACTCAGAAACATCTTAAGAAACATCTTATAAGTTCACCCTTCATAACACTAATCTAAGAAAATCATGGTTAAATGTGGAGTTATACATGGGTAGGAACTTGAATAGAATAGATCACCTTATTGATATGGATAGTAACTTTAATTCTTTTATGTCCCACTATTCTAACCATGTTACTCTTTGTGACAAACTCAACCTAGTCATACCCTTGAAGAAATATGAACTAGCTATCCATTGGGCCGAAGGTTATTCTCAATTCTCATGGGATGGTAACTAGTGCCTGTGAATCATTGGAAATACACGGTTCATTTTATCCAAATAATCATCCTAAAATGCAGCAATGTGAATTTAATAAAAATAAAACATGACAAGTATGTATGTAGTTTATCTACACCAGTGAAATCAAATCAAGGAAGTAACCCAACTTCAAAACATGGAAATCAATAAATAGATAATAACACTAAAAACCTTCCATTATCTATGACCATCTTCTCTTATAATGAAAATACACTACTCAAATGTATTTTCATCACTTACTGGAATCTATGGTTACCTTCTATCATTGGAAATAAATAAAATACTAAATGGAAAAAATAAATCATATAAAGGGTAACACTGCCATCATTAATAAAATGTAAAATAGGTCATACTAAATCATGGAATAGTCACCACAAGCCGAATGTGATAAAACAAAACTAACCTCAAATTAATCAATGCTCACTGAGTGGTCTGAAGATGAACCTGAAACCTAAAACTGAAATAATAATATAGGTGTGACCACATAAGCACTCTATAGTCCACCAATGAGCACCAATTATATAAAAAAAAATTAGTAATATATTTTATAAAATGATATTTTGAACATAAGGTTAAATGTGTGATTTTACATACTTCATAAAACCAAATATGAGGCACGTACCAAAGCATTTAGTTAACAAAATGTAGTATAAAAGTTTTCTTCCAAAACCATAACAATTTAAAAACTATCATCCTTCAATACAACTGAAAACTTTAAGATAAGTAGTTTGAACCAATCCATTCTTATTTTTAAAATAAAATTTTATAATAAAGCCTCATATTGTTCAAAAAATTTCCAAATAAATAATTAAAACGACTTGAATTTTTAAAAAACAAAAATGTTTTTCATAAAAATCATTAAAACACCAAAAAAATTGTAATCTAGATGAAAAGGGAAAATATAATCAAAATAAAACTAAAAAAATTATTACAAATTTCAATAAATAGGGGGAAATATACTTGTCAATATCAAGATAAAATCACATGAGGACTTATATATTAATGAAATTCTATCCAAGAAACAACCCTTACATATTCCAATAAATTATAAAAGTAATAACATACTATAAATAGGACAAGGAAACAGATGAGGGAATAATTTGAAGTGTATAAGCGTCAAATTCATAACTAAATTCTAGTATATTAATGGTCATTCATTTATATACTAAATCACTCTAAACATAGTCTCATTGTTGGAAACCCATTATCCATGTATTACTTACATGTAGGGGAGACTTTCCATTATATAATCTGAATATCTCTAACAAAGTCTAAATACTTCCCAATTAGTCTCCAAGGGATCCTCATGGAATAACTAATGGTACTGGACCACATACAAAATCAATTTCTTCTCATGATCATAAAAAATCATAAATACTAACACCACAATCAAATTATTCCCACCTTACACAGTCCTTACAAAGATCCCTAACACATAAAAACAATATCAATCACTTCAAAAATTGTCATCACATGTATACACATAAACAACATCAAAAATACATGGGGCTCGATAAAGTCATTATATGCCAATAAACAAAAAATAACTTCAGAATGTAAAAATTGGGCTTCTCAATTATCACTTATAATATGTGTATATATATCTATCTCTTTTAAATGCCTTTGCATAACGATATCAAAACAAAAAAACAAATATAAATAAAAATCACAAGAAACACCTAAAACCCCATAAAAATTCAATGAAATCTCCATTTCACTCCAAATTAGACCCCCCCCCCCCAATTTATAAAAATACCCTTTAAAATAACTTGCACAACTTTAAAAAAAGTTTTTCTGCTTAAAAGTCAATTTTATGAATATTATAATCACTTTATTAATGTCATACATGTGTTTAATCCCACATTAGGAATGAGATCAAGGTCCATGCCTAGTCCTTAAAACATTTTGAAATCATATAGAAACCAAAAGAGTTTTACACACACATAAAAATACATGGGAAAAATTTTAAAATTCATGAAATACTTTAAATGTACTATTGTGGAAATTTTTCACAGATTTCACATGACTAAATGGACCATTCCAAGTCCTAAATCAAATAAAATATTACTTCAATTATACTATATCGTATAATAGGTTTATAAATTCATAATAAATACTTTAAAAAGAATAAGTTATTTTTATAATTAATTATAAGGGGGTCACGTAGAGACACTAACCTAAATTTGGATACATGCAAGCTGAAAATGACTGGAATGAATTTCCTTCAGTGGTGGATGCCAAATAAAGATCAACAGGACTCACACGAACACCACAAGAACATTCTTGTGTAAGAATGAAACCAATTGACTCCCATAGATTTTTTCCAAATCCCACATTGAAATTAATAAAGAAAAGGATGAGGGAAGAGATAAAGGTAATGGAGAGTAGTTAACTCATACCTTAAAATATATCACTTTAAATTTGGAGGAACAGTTGTCGGGTGGTGTTTTAGCATAGAAAATAATGGATTGCATGAGGAGGAGTTGATAGTCATTTGATTGATATGGTAGGGGTGTGGAGTGGGATTGTATTTAATGGTAACAAATTTAAAGATACCAGTAATATAAAAATTAAATTAAAATTTTTAAAAAATCATATAAACAACATTGTTTGGCATCATGGTTTTCCTATCCATGGAATCATAGTGTGGGAGTAACTACCTAGCCAAAACATTCTCGCATTGTTTCTCCTACGGATTGTATGGTTGAAAAAATCATGATCTAAATATGCCAAATATAACTACCCAAATATAGAGTTGAATGAAACTATGGTCATATGATTTACCAATCCAAGCACCATCTATGAGAAATTCCCAAGACTCCCCAAAGGAACCCACATGGTTACTCCTCACGATTTCAAAACCATGAGAAACAAAAATAAAATTAAAAAAACTAAAATATCATCCTTGAATAATTAACGAATTAAATAGCAATAATTGATTAATTTAATTTTTTATTTAATACCGCATCAATAAGACGAGTGTCACAAACTCCCCACCATACAAGTTTATTAAATCATAAAGTCTCGGGTTTGTGTATACATTAAAAATGATATAATTTTAAGACTATTTATATGAAAACATTAACCCTTAACAAACATATATTCCTTAACAAAACCGAATAAAAACAAATCACCATAGCACAATGAGATGCTCTAACTAAATAATTACTGGGCAATGGTATCCAAACCATTTATAAATGTACTAATATTTTGGAATAACTGGCGATATCTTACTGGGATGCACAAGTACATCCCCAAGAAACAACATTCCTGAAATCACCAAATGGAATTTACAAGCTCAACGGTATGAATCCATCATCAAGTAACTATTTCAACAAGAACCTATAAAAGTTATGAGCATTAAACATCATGAAATACCACAGATCGGATCACTAAAACATGAGGTTTCCAAAAACAAACTAGTGAAAATATTGGATATATTCCTCATTAATAAATTCTAGGTCACTACATATGGGTCACAACTGACATATGAGGGTGTTCAGATCCAACTCCTCAAAATTCCATCCTATGGTTTTTTAATAGAAAACCAAACACTATGCAATCCACTACCCTACATGTTGTAAAGATACACCCCATGTATCCATAAACACATCCTATGATAAAACCAAATTCAAAATGTAAAACAAAAATTAGCACATGGTCTACACCACACAAGGGGGTAACAAGAATCATGAAAAGAGGCCTGAACAATTCTCAAGAGGAAACACTTCCCTCATTGGGCAATCTAAGAAGAACCCAGGAGACACTATGAAAAAAAAATTCAATCTGAAAAAACTATAAATTCAATGGGAACAAATACAAAAATTATTTTTCATCCAACATCTATATAATCATGAACCCTATGGTCATAATAAATAATAGACACTCGCCCATCAAACATCAAAATAGAGCATACACATGAGACTCCAAGAAAACATATCCCCCATTAATCCATCCAAAACCAAAATTCTCTATTATAAAACAATGGAACCATTAATATATAATGTAACTCATAATGGAACTCTTACTTGGATAAAAACAATTCTAGACACTCTTATAAGGAATCTACACCAGCCATAATAATTAGCGCATTGGTAGTGTCAATAAAAATGAAGAATCCCCACTTAAAATAACACTCTAATTTCACACTATACCCTTTTTTGGGGAGATGAAGCCATATAAATGATTAAAATTCAGAGACCCTTGCATGAACATGTCCCCAAAATCATACCCATCATTACCAAAACATGAAAGTTATGAGAAAAAAACACATTCATTACTAAAAAACAATGTTATACTAAAATACCATTTTAAAAATACAAGAACCATTAAAATTATTTCTTATATCATCCAAAAGTAAATTGAAACCATTTTAAAAATTCAAAACCAAAATTTTAACTAGACACGGTAAAATGTTAAACTTTTTAAAAATTGATTTCAGAATAATAATGATGTGTTTTAAAACCCAAACACCATTCCATGATTCCAAAATTAACACAATTTTTTATTTTAAATGGCCTTAAAATAATTTAATCTTTTTAAAATGCATACACCAAGGGTAAAAATATAATTTGGAGAAAAATGGTTTCCGTTAAAGTGGAAAATAATCCAATAAAACCCCATTCACTATCTGAGACAAACCCATAACATGACAATGAAATATACATTTCAAAATGATTACAATAGTTTCCGAAAATCATGAAACCAAGATCATTATACAAATAATCATTAAGGGATTTGTTTAAGATTGAAAATATTTTTTTTGGAAATCTATTTTTTACTCTCAATAAACTAATTCCACATCGCATGAACAACAACATAAATAGATGTAGAGAACAAGCATCGAAGGAACCACCAATATAACCATGACCATTATCTCATTTTCAAAACACCACATGAGAAACCCGTGTAAGGGTTGGTGTCCTCAGAACCAACTGTTTTGTACATTGATTAAATAAATTTTCACTTATTATATATTGTTCATTGTTCTGCATGACTATAATATAATAATGTCCTGGAATATTTGTTGCACTAATAAGGTCATAGCAGATCCCCGCTATGATGAGAAACTTGAAATACTATAACAATATTCATAAATAAAGTTCTGCGGTTGGATGAAATACTATGATATGACACATAGTATACAGATCGTCATGTGCGAGTACTCGTAAGAAGACGAGACTCTCTCTCATGGAGTTCGCACTTGGTAATCTCCAAGATGAGAGATTATGAGAACAGACCTGCCGGTAGTAATTCCGCATGTCTTGGTGTCATCGGATATTACTATCTGCGAGCATGTGTAATGGTATTTAGACTAAAATATTATCATTAACTCATGTCATGACTTGCACACTTATATTTACTGATGAAAACCGTCACGTAGACAGTTGGCGGGAAGTAGGGTGTGTTGGGTGCATCACGAATGACATGTTGTTAATGGATAAGTCGAGGAAGGATTTTCCCTTCCATTTATGGAATTTGATATCTCGGCCCTTTGATTGAAATAGAACAGTCGCATTAAATTCCATGGCCATGGTGTAAACAACGAGTTTATTTCAGGTAGTCAAAGAACGACGGATCAAGCATATAGGTTTATGACACTTCTATGAAACCTGCTTGTTGAGATATCAAGACAAAGGGATTAAATTACATAGTAAGCGTTCGTATGAGGTGATACGTCAATGCGGCGTCAACTTCTTTCTCTTGGGTGCCTTGACCCATTTCTAGACAGTAATCATGGACTTTAGGCAAACCCGCCTTATTCAAACAAGAAAGAGGCCTAGAGGCTCACACACTAAGTGTATCCAAGTATCTAAAGTTGAATAAAGATTATTCATGTACGTGGTTTAATAATTATTAAAGGAATCCTAAGTTGTTTTAAATGATGGAAGAAAAATAAAATAAAATAAGTACACGCCGTGTATTATTAAATGTACACACTGTGTAGTTTTATTTTGGAAAGGAAATGAATAAATGAAAACAATATATACACGCCGTGTACATTTAATGTACACGCTGGGTAGTTTTCAATGAAAAACAAGTACACGCCGTGTATTTATTATTAAACTCCGTGTAGTTTTTCCAGTCGGGATTTTGAGGATATAATATTCTTATAAATTATATTTATTATAATCAGCGTGGGCGCATGTCAAGTAATTATTTATTCGACATGGGGGATTTAAATAAAGATTCAATGAAATAAATAAAATGTGTAACGCGTTTATTTATTGTCATAACTCTATAAACCCACACACCCGATTATAAATATCCTCACAACCCCAACTCTTTTTCTATACACAAGAGAATCAGTTTGCACAACATCTCTGGAAAATTCTTTCAAGACCGAAATAACCTCTTCCTCCAAGAACGCTCTCAAGACCGAGAGAGATCCTCTTCCATCGGATCAAGACGATCTAAGGTGGACAATGCAAGCAAAGGCTTCTCCATGCTAGCACCCAGATAATCCTTTGGCGACGTCCAGAGATACAAGGTACACGTGTGGATCACCGCTAAAGGGAGTCTACACTTGTCTTCTACGACGCAACGATGGATCACATCGACAACGTGATTGAGAACATCAACGAATAAAGAACACCCAAAAGTTATTTCTTTATAATTAATTAAATTAACAATAATCAACCTCTAACGATCCTTGTCTGTGGTTCCGGGACAAACCATCTTCTTTGTCTTTTTCTGTGATTTGATCTGTGGAGACTGACGTTTAACGTCGTATTGATCCCGGATTGATCATTGATAATGACAAAAAGCCAAGTGGGAACATCCACCCACGCGCTTCCACTGCGCCCTGAACCTTCAAATGGTATCAGAGCGAGGTTACAACGTTGATTATAGTTAATTAATTTTCGTTGATAATTTACGCATTCATATTTGATTCAATTCGAAATGAATCTTTCTATAAATCTGAATTAACGAGATATATTCTTCCTCCTTTTTTTCTCGATTCATATCACAAGAAAGGACCTTTTAATTTTAATTCTGATTAAAATAAAAATGCGGCACTCATCCGAAGGAGCTGCTCCTTCTGTCTGTACAACACGGGATTACACGACGTGTAATTAAAACTACACGCCGTGTACTTAGGTTCAACGAACTGGCACTGGTCCGCCAAACCACGCCGTGTGAACTGATTATGCCTAATATTTAATCACGCCATGTTACCCAGAATAGAACGGCGCGTGGAAACCGGAATACATGGTGTGTATGTTGGAACAACACGCCGTGTAGTCCGTTCCGTACCAGGTAAAACCGTGTACAAAGATAAGCCGCATACCACGTACACGGGAACGCCAGGCCGGTTACCGCGTAACAAGGAAGTACACGCCGTGTATGATTCATCTACACGCTATGTACTCTAAAATTTCAAAAGTACAGAAAACATGCCAAATCCCCGGCGTGTACATTGGATAAAGGGTGAAAACAAAAATACACGATGTGTAATTATAAACTACACGCCGTGTACTTTCTAGAAATGGAATTTCACTAGGTTTCCTCCAAATGTACAAAGACCCGTACAAGGAATATGGATGAGAAGAATATCAAGGAAATTCATCAAGGAATTTAATATAAATAATTGATTAATTATAAGATCATAATTAATTGAATTTGAGCGTGTCTTATCTTAAATAAAAGAACGATTGAAAGAATTTGAATTCTAAATATGCATAAATGTCATTACATACTATGGATGATCATGACCTCGACCAATGACCCTTTGTATGTGTATGGTTTCATTTAAATTTATTAAATTTTGTTGGCCTGCGAGCCTTATTCCAATAAAATGTAGGGCCTGCGTGCCCATGGTTTCTTTAATGTAAACCCATGTAATGCAGGATCTCCCAAGCCAGAGGAGAAAGTTCAAATCCCAAAGCCGAGGTGAAACCGACACAAGAAGATACAAAGGTGGACAGGTGGGAGCTGCAAAACACGAACCATCGGGTTCAAGGTGTTTTTCCTAGGTCAGGGTTAGCTTATCAAAACTGCTAGATAAGCTAACCAAATAGAATCTCATGATCATGCCATCTTATTTTATTTCAATCTGATTGCATGGTTTATTTATTATTTATGTGTTGTCGCGATCACATAATTAATAAAATGAACAAGCATGCAAAGATGGAATAAAATAAAAACTGGACTATGCGTAAACATTATCGGAACATGGTTAATCACTTATGCAAGCATCACTTAATATTAACAAGAATGTGATTATGTGAAACTACTCATAAAGGAATAAAATTCCTCAATACCATATTAAGTCATACCAAGCCTTCTATTACCTGATTATGGGCAAGACTCAATAAAACTATGTGTTTGACCAACCATTGTTGGGACACTTACTTTTATAAATGAAGCCCTTGTGAAAGGTATCGGGTTGACTTAACCATATTACAACAATAGGAGTAGCCCTTGCTAGACATGGTGTAATATTGGAGGCAAGATTTGAGGAAATCCAAGTTAGGATTTCAAGATTGGGGAGTCCACTCAACAGATCAAGGAACTGTAAGCTCACAATTGGCAAAGACCTGCCTACCTAAATACCTTCAAATAGCTTGACCAACCCTTGTTGGCGTTATGCGAAGGGGAATATGGATCCTTGCCACTAGAATGTCAAGCCAACTGGACATTCTGAGTTCAATGGTGAGGGCCTTTGGGACTTGATAAAATAGTGGGAGAATTAATAAAATTTATTATTTCTCATAAAAATCTAATCAAGAAAGTACTAATAAATGTGCTATTTTAAATTGTAGAATCAAGATGACAAAATCATCAACCAAATTTTCTCTGCAATCAATACTGGATAATGAAAATATCCTCACCGGCAGTAACTTTCAGGAATGGTTTAGGAACCTTTGGGTTATCATATGCCATGAACGAAAGTTTTACATGCTGGATTCCTCACTTCCTGGTTCTCCTGCCCTTGGGGCGAGTGATGAAGATTTCCTGGTCTATGATCAACATTTTAAAGATGCTGTCGACGTTCAATGTTTGATGCAATCATAAATGTCTAGTGAGCTCATGAAGTCTCATAAAGACATGGATTCCTATAGCATGCTCGAGCACCTCCGTGGTCTATACCCGGAGAGAGCAGGACATGAAAGGTTTGAGATCTCTAAGGCTCTATTTTAGAGCAAGCTTGGAGAGGGTTCCCCAGCTGGGCCTCATGTAGTCAAGATCATTGGCTACATTGAGCGCTTGGAGGTTCTAGGGTTTAAAATCCCTGAAGATCTGGGTACCGATCTCATTCTTGCATCACTCTCCCAGAGCTTCTCAAACATTGTTGCTAATTTCAACATGATCAATATTGAGAAGTCTCTATCTGATCTTCTTATCCTTATTCGCCAAGTGGACAATGACATGAAGCGTGAAAAGCCTTCTGTCCTTATGGTGAATAAATAGAAAGGGAATGTAAAGAGATTTAAGACCAAAGCATCTTCAAGGACTTCCAAGAAAAGGATGATCAAAGGGGAGGCAAAGACACAAGATGCGGTTTGTTTCGCATGTGGCAAGAAGGGCCACTAGAAGAAAAACTGAACCCAGCCAAGGAATCTAGGGGAAGCTTCAGGTGTGTTTGTTATCAAATTCAATCTATCTGTTTCTAATAATTGGGTATTATATACTGCTTGTGGTTCTCACATCTGTATCCAAATACAGGAACCAAGTAGATTCAGGAATATTGATCGAGGGGAGGTAGATCTACGAGTAGCCAACGGATCCAGACTCGCTGATGTAGCTGTCGGAGACTACCACCTCACATTGGCTACCGGGATGATCTTGGTTTTGAAAGGTTGTTATTATGTGCCTTCTGTTACTAAAAAAAATATTTCAGAATCCATATTAGATACCAATGGATTCATATTCAAGTATGTAAATGAATGTTTCTACTTTTATAAAGATAGCATTTGTTTTGGTAGGGAACATTTATATAACGTCCTTTATGTGTTAGACTACACAAACCAAGTAATGGTAATCGATAGCAAAGTTAATTTACATGACTCATACCACACCAAACATTGGCATCACCGGCTAGGTCATGTCAATGAGAAACGTTTGACAAAATTACATCAAGATGGGTATTTAGATTCATACGAACTAAAACCAGTTGGTGTACGTCATGCATGTCTACAAGGCAAAATGACCCAAGCCCCATTTAGTGGGAAAGGTGAAAGAGCTAAAGAGCATATAGAATTAGTTCACACAGATGTGTGTGGACCATTTCCAGTTGAAGAAAGGGGTGGGTTCTTGTACTTCATAACTTTTACTGATGATTTTAGTAGATATGGATATATCTATTTAATGAGGTATAAGTCAGATTCTTTTGATCGGTTCAAAGAATACAAGAATGAAGTTGAGAACCATCTTTGTAAGAAGATTAAGAAACTCCGCTCAGACAGAGGAGGAGAATATCTTAATCAAGACTTCATTGATTTCTTACGGGAGTTTGGGATTCTATCTCAATTCACTCCTCCTTACACACCGTAGTGGAATGGTGTAAGTGAACGGAGGAACCGTACCCTGTTGGACATGGTGAGATCAATGATGAGTCATGCGAGTCTTACATTATCCTTTTGGGGATATGCATTACAAACAGCAGTGCACATACTAAACCAAGTACCAACTAAATCGATAAATGGTATTCCATATGAATTATGGAGTGGACGAAAATCCATGTTATCGAATTTACATGTGTGGGGTAGTGAAGCATTTGTTAAGGCCTCTTCAGGTAACAAACTTGCACCCCAATGCACAAAGTGTATCTTTATAGGATATCCCAAGGAAACAAGGGGATATTAACTATACAACCCCTTAGACAAAAAGGTTACACTGGAAAGACACGCAATATTCCTTGAGAGGGAGCACATCTCCAAAAGAGATAGTGGGAGCGAGATAGCCTTCGATGAAGTCGAGGCTCAAGATATACATGAGTTGGTACAAGAACGGATTCCACAAAGCCCTGTGGAAGAAAAATCTATTCCAGAGACACAAGAACTGCGTAGGAGCACGAGAGAGGTGAGGTTACCAGAACGATATGGTTTTCCTGTCACCGAGGATGGTGACTCATTATTGGTTGACAATGATGATCCTTTTACCTACAAGGAAGCAGTTGAAGGCACAGACATTTCCAAGTGGCAAGAAGCCATGAATTCTGAAATGGATTCCTTGTACCAAAACCAAGTCTGGATTTTTGTAGATCCTCCAGTTGAGGTAAAGCCTATTGTCAATAAATGGGTATTCAAGAAGAAACTGGACATGGAGGGGCAAGTCAGCACCTACAAGGCACGACTGGTTGCAAAAGGTTTTAGACAGCGTCAAGGAATTGACTATGATGAAACCTTTTCACTGGTTGCAATGTTGAAGTCCATCTGAATCCTATTGTCCATTGCTACTTACCATGACTATGAAATTTGTCAAATGGATGTCAAAACATCTTTCCTTAACGGGAACCTCCAGAAGATGTATACATGACACAACCTGAAGGATTTGTGACTCCAAAGGATTCCAACATGGTATGAAAATTGTAGAAATCCATTTATGGATTAAAGAAAGCATCAAGGTCAGGGAACATTCGTTTTGATGAAGCTGTTATAGAATTTGGATTTGTTAAGAATGAATGTGAGCCTTGTGTCTACAAAAGGTTTAGTGGAAGTGCAGTCGTTTTACTAATAGTATATGTTGATGACATATTGCTAATTGGAAACGAAGTACCTGTATTACAGTCAGTTAAGGCATGGTTGCATAAATTCTTCTCCATGAAAGACTTGGGCGAGGCGGAAAATATTATTGGGATCAAGATCCATCGTGATAGATCCAAGAGAATGCTGGGACTGAGTCAAAGTACATACATTGACAAGATACTGAAGAGATTCAGTATGGAACAGTCCAAGAGAGGATTGTTTCCAGTGTCACATGGCATTCATCTTTCCAAGAAAATGTGTCCTCAGACACATGAGGAAAGAAAGTGGATGGCAAGGATCTCTTACGCATCCGCGATTGGGTCAGTCATGTATGCTATGATATGTATGAGGCTAGATGTTGCTTAAGCATTAAGTGTGGTAGGTAGATATCAAGCTGATCCAAGAGACCGCCATTGGATGGCAGTCAAGACTATCCTTAAGTATCTGAGGCGTACTAAGGATATGTTCCTGGTTTATGGAGGAGACGAGGAATTAGTCATCAGATGACATGTAGATGCTAGTTTCCAGACTGATCAAGATGACATGAAGTCGCAGACTGGATACATCTTCAGTTTTAATGGAGGTGTCGTGAGCTAGAAGAGCTCAAAACAAAGTGTGGTGGCAGATTGTACAGCGGAGTACGAGTATATCGCAGCTTCTGAGGCATCTCAAGAAGCAGTATAGATGTGATGCTTCGTCCAAGAGCTGGATGTAGTACCGAGCAGTAAAGATCCTATCACACTCTATTGTGATAATACTGTAGCGGTGTCACTTGCAAAAAGACAAGGTCACATCAGCGGATAAAGCACATACTTCGTAAGTGTCATCTCTTGAGGGATTTTTCACAGAGAGGTGAAGTTGCAGTGAGCAGTATTTTCATGGAAGACAACGTGGCGGACCCATTGTCTAAAGCCTTGACTCAACAGAAACATGATCATCATGTGAGGTCTAGCGGACTAAAAGTCGTACGCAGTTGGCTCTAGTCCAAGTTGGAGTTTGTAAGGGTTGGTGTCCTCAGAACCAACTGTTTTGTACTTTGATTACATAAATGTTCACTTATTATATATTATTCATTGTTCTGCATGACTATAATATAATAATGTCCTGGAATATTTGTTTCATTAATAAGGTCATAGCATATCCCCGCTATGATGAGAACCTTGAAATGCTATTACAATATTCTTAAATAAATTTATGTGGTTGGATGACATACTATGATAGGACACATAGTATATAGACCGTCAACTGTGAGTACTCGTAAGAAGACGAGACTCTCTCTCATGGAGTTCGCACTTGGTAATCTCTAGGATGGGAGATTATGAGAACAGACCTGCCAGTAGTAATTCTGCATGTCTTGGTGTCATCAGATATTGATATCTTCGAGCGTGTGTAATGGTCCGTAGACTGAAAGATTATCATTAACTCATGTCATCACTCGCGCACTTATATTTACTGACAAAAACTGTCACGCAGACAGTTGGCGGGAAGTAGGGTATGTTGGGGGCGTCACGAATGACATGTTGTTAATGGATAAGTTGAGGAAGGATTTTTCCCTTCCATTTATGGAAGTTGATATCTCGGCCCATTGATTAAAATAGAACTGCCGCATTAAATTCCATGGCCATGGTGTAAACGACGAGTTTCTTTCAGGTAGTTGAAGAACGATGGATCAAGCATATAGGTTTATGACACTTCCATGAAACCCACTTGATGAGATATCGAGACAAAGGGATTAGATTACACAGTAATCATTTGTATGAGGTGATACGCCAATGCGACATCAACTTCTTTATCTTGGGTTCCTTGACCCGTTGCTAGACAGTAATCTTGGACTTTAGGAAAGCCCGCCTAATGCCAACGAGAAAGAGGCCTAGAGGGTCACACACTAAGTGTATCCATGTATCTCAATTTGAATAAAGATTATTCACGTATGTGGTTTAATAATTATTCAAGGAAGACTAAGTTGTTTTAAATGATGGAAGTAAAATAAAATAAAACAAGTACACGCCATGTATTATTAAATGTACATTCCTTGTAGTTTTATTTTGGAAAGAAAATGAATAAATGAAAACAAGATATACACGCCGCGTACATTTAATGTACATGCCATGTATTTTTCAATGAAAAACAAGTACATGTCGTTCATTTATTATTACACGCCGTGTAGTTTTTCCAGTCGGTATTTTGAGGATATAATATTGTTTTAAATGATATCTATTATAGTCAGCGTGGGCGAATTTCAAGGAATTATTTATTCGACATGGGGGTTTTAAATAAAGAGTCAATGAAATAAAGAAAATGCGTAACGCGTTTATTTATTATCATAACTCTATAACCCCACACACCTAATTATAAATATCCCAACAACCCCAACTCTTTTCCTACACACAAGAGAATCGTTGCGCACAACATCTCTGGAGAATTCTTTCAAGACCGAAAGAACCACTTCCTCCAAGAACGCTCTCAACACTGAGAGAGATCCTCTTCCATCAGATCAATACGATCTAAGGCGGACAACGCAAGCAAAGGCTTCTCCACGCCAGCACCCGAAGAATCTTTGGCGACGTCCAGAGATACAAGGTACACTTGTGGATCACCGCTAGAGGGAGTCTAGACTTGGCTTCTACGACGCAACGACGGATCACATCGACAACGTGATCGAGAACATCAACGAAGAAAGAACACCCAAAAGGTTTTTCTTTATAATTAATTAAATTAACTATAATCAACCTGTAACGATCCTTGTCTGTGGTTCCGCGACAAACCATCTTCTTTGTCTTTTTCAGTGATTCGATCCGTGGAGACTGACGTTTAACGTCGTATTGATCCCGGATTGATCATTGTTAATGACAAAAATCCAAGTGGGCACATCCACCCACGCGCTTCCGCTGCGCCCTGAACCTTCAACCCAATGGTAAATTAATATAAATAAAAAATTAAACATGGATTTGGAATCGTTGCCAACTTCTGAGATTTTTGATGGCTACATACCAATCATTAATGGTACCTTAAACCATTTTTGGAATTAAGAGTTTTATTTTTTGCATTATTTTTTAGGGTCATGGTGCCAACCACATGTCAAGACTTACCTTTTCAACACCATCACAAAAATTAAAATACAACCCTATGGAATCTAAATCCATACTAATGAGGGTCCAAAAACTACTTCCATAGGCATCAAACCATAATAAAAAAACACCAATAAACAATAAATAAATAAATCTCAAACACAAAATTTAAATTCCCACATCCCAAGGAAACTCAAGGCATACGATAAGAATGATCCAAAATGACTCTACATTCACCTACCTCTGATGTTCCATAAAATTAATGACTTTATCCTACCATGACTCCAAATATAAAAAAAATATTGTTCTAGAGGATTATTCTCCTATCTAAATGAAGAACCCAAATCGCATATACCGTTTTCTACAAACATGCAGAGTTGTCCCATTGATGGATACCCGAACCGGCATTCCAATAAAACAAACGGAAATCATAATACTAATGGGAAAGTAACACATACATGGGAATCATTTTAAAATACATGGGAATGGGTTCAATAAATAATTATATTAAAATAAAGTATAATGAATATATTTACAATCTAACTTGTATTATATGTACATATGACATCCACGTTGGAGAAAAATAAACAAGACAACAACCAAGTATCAAAACTAGGTAAACAGAATATATCAATGAACACTATAAAGATCATTCAACCTTTGTTCAATCTCCCTAAAAAATACACCCCTCTTATGTATTTTATTTAGCCACTGATAGTTTTGGTAACCATTCACTTACAAAAATAAATAACGAGTAAATAGAAAGGGGAAACAAAATAATATGATACGAATAAGATATTCATGGAAAGTAAGATTGGCTCTACTAAATCAAGAAATTTCAATCACATGTTGAACATGATTAAATAATACTAAACTCAAATGTATAAAAAATAACTCATTTTCCCAATAAAAACCATTAATCTACAACTGAGATATCAATGTCGGGGTTAGTAAAAAAGAACATTGTAGGTGACCACTACACACAAAATCAATGAAAATACCTTAGTAATAAATTTTATAAAATACTAATTTGAAAATAATGTATATTGTACTTTTTCACATGATTTATAAAACCAAATAACATCCATTATCAAAAATTATTCCCTTTATACAAGACACCCTAAAAACATTTTTACAAAACCATTCCAATTGAATTCCAATTATCCAAATTTAAAGCATCACACTTTTAAATAATTAAATTATATAATTCCATTACATTTAAATAATCTCTTTCAAAAATATACCCTCACATGTTTCAATAAAACTACAAGGAATTTCTAATTAAGATTATCGCTATGAAAAAAATTTATGTATTTTACCACTAAATGATATTACATAGCTTTCTCCCAAATATAAGAGAAGAAAATTATGAAAATTTTAACGAAAAAAACTAAAGGAATTAGTAATTAATTTATGTTTTCATATGCAACTACACTAGTCAATATAAAGAAAAATTACAAGAGGATCAATATATCAATAAAATTTAATATGCGTGATAAATAGAGCAATGCCAGAAAATAATGATAGGTATAACATACCATGTATATCATGATTATACAATACAGTGACCAATGGGTCATTTATAATACATGAAAGGTAGACCAAGTATTGGAAGGTTAATGTCCTGACATTTGTTAACTAAATCACTCTAAACCTACTCACATCGGTGACATCCCACTAGCATGGTATTATGTACAGATATGGATGACTAGAGACTATATAAGATGAACGAGCCTAGTAACATTTTATGACCTTTAACTTCGTAGATTATAGATCCTCATTAGATAACTAAAGGGGGAGAGACACTTATAAAATAAATATCACCTCATTAAAATATAATATCCCAAATTGTAACACCATAATCACATTCTTCCCCCCGCAAATATCCCATAGAATGATTCAGAACTCGTAAGAACAATTTGAGTCACGTCCAAAAAACCAACACATGGATATAAAAATACACCATCACAAATAAAAAGGGATATACTAAGGGCCTTACAAATCAAACAAACAAACAACACTTCACATAGTACCAATCGAACCATTCACAAATCACATAAAAAATATACATATATATAGTTTGGAAATCCATTAATAAGAAACTATTGATAAACCAAAAATAAATACAAATAGAAATCACAATAAATATCTAAAAAACAGAAATTAATCACATAAATATCCTTTTTATTAGAAAATGAGAAACCCACACTTTTTATAAAATGTTCCTTAAAAATTAATATCACCCATTTTTAGAAATATAATAACATTAAATACATTAGAAAAATATTAAAAAAAACTTTAATAAAGGTCAGTAATCATTTAATCCCAAACATGTCATGTTACCATGGTCCATGCAATGTCTTTAAACCATTATTAATATTACTAAAAACTGAAAGGGTTTTCCACGCCCATTCAAATCCATGAGAATCCATTAAAATATGGTTAAAATATTTTAAAAGTTTCACATGGGTAATTTTTCACAGACCTCACATACATCCTAGGTATATTCCAAGTGCCAAAAAAAATTCAATATTATTTTCGTGGTACAATAACCTATAATATTTTTCTAAATTCATGATAAATCCTTTAAAATGAACACGATATTTATAGAATTAATTATAAAGGGGTAATATAGATACACCTGCCTCAAAATTATGAAACACGAGTATGACCAGTCTAAAATGCATCACAATTGGAGGAGGATTCCCAATCGAACAAAAAGGGTCTCATATAAACATTATGTGCAGGAATCATACTACCAAAAACCCCTAGGTTTTGACCAAATAACACACTGTATAAAGGAGGGATTTTTTTTAAAATAGACAAAGTATGGTAATGGAATAGAGGGAACACATACCTAGTACTATAATACTTGAAATCTATAGAAACAATAATTGGAAAATGGTTTAATAGAGGAATGGTTGATACAATCGATGAGGGGGTCTAGTTGTATGATAGAGGGGAGTGGGTTCTAGTGTCGATTTTTTGGTTTATGGGTAATAAATTAAAATAAAATATAAGAAATAAAATCCAAAATTTTAACAACATGTGTAAACCACTTGTATAACACACCCAATTTCCCAAACCATGCACAAACCATGTGTGATGCACTTTCTATCCATAATACTACTCACACTGTTTCACAAAGGCATTAAATTATGGGTAAATCCATGATACAATTATTCCTAGTGGCACATCCCAAATATATATTCTAACCAAATTATTGTCACACATTTTATTTCACCATGATCACAATGTCCTATATAACCTTAACAAACTAGAAATACCCCCACAATTGTCACGTGGTCACTTATAATTGTGTTCAATAGATAACCTACTTAGTTTATTTAAATAATTTAAACTTCCAACCAAATCCTTTAGAAAAATTATGTTTTCAAATATTAATTAATTAAATTTATTAGTTAATTCCAAAGTAACATGATGGGTTTCATAAAATCACAACTATAGAACATTATATACCTAGAAAGTCTCATGTCAAAGTAGAGTTCAAAAGGGAAGGGATTATAATAAAATTTGTATGAAAAAACGAATCCTCAAGAAACCAAAATTCCTCAAAAAATAGAAGCGAAATAGATCAAAAAATATTAAGGGGATAATATAATGAATTAAATATTGGGAATCTGTCTCCCACTATTTGGAAATTGATTAAAATGGGGGAACAACCCCTGATATATTATTGTATTATACAAGAAAATCGGTGAGCAATAACATGTCCAAAATCTATGAAGGTAATTCACAAGATACATTCTCCATATCCGGCCATAGAAAAGAAAAACAGGTTCAAAAACCACCCAAATAAGGACCGATTGTTAATAATCTCAAAGGGAAAAAACGAGATCATGAAAACTCAAGGAGTCTAAAAAGCCTAGAAGTTCAAGAACAAGTGATATTCCATGCTAATAAATGATATGGATAAACCATTTTAAAACACAACATGGCGGCATCCATAGTCAATGAAACAAAAACTACACCCCAAGTATCCATAAAAGTACCCTAGTTTCTTCCCATGTTCAAATTAATGATTAAAATGCATCCCATGCTCTAGACAACCCATTGGAAACAATGAACACCAATCAACGAGGCATGATTGATTCCCAATAGGTAACACTACATGAATTAAAAAATAAATGAAGACCTCATGAAAATCTTGTCCAAGGTTTTATCATGAAAAAATTACTCTAAAACTAGTGATCAAAAATCCGAATATTTTTATTCACCCATAAGAGACATATCCATGAACATGAAGGTTACCCTAAATGACTTCCACTCATGTATTAAATCTAAAACGACATATCACATCAGAGACATTAAAAAAACTTTTCCCCATTTATCAAACCATCATGAAAAATTAATGATACAAATCGACTATACCCAAAAAGTTATTATAGGAAATATTAATGTAACTACACCTTTGATAGATCCAATGCATGGAATATGGAGAAAAAATTAAAAATGACACTATATTCAGAGCAAAAGAAATGTTAATCAAAATGAATAATATATCCTAAAATACAATATACTTTTATACTAGTACTTGTCAAGGGGAAACAAATAATATTTTTCATAGAACCTGATGCAATCAAGTCCCTAAAATCACACCAAACAACCCCAAAACACACAAGGGAAGAATCAAAATAGTTACATCACTAAAATATAAAAGTCAAACTTCAATACCATGTTCACCTATATATAAAAACCCACCACATGTAAAAAAATCTAACTTTATACAAGAAATTAATTGTTTAAAAATATTTCATGAAACCAAACTCATTTTATAAACAAGACATAAGGAATCATTTTAAAAACAATAACATATTAATAGAAACAAATTTTAAAATCCCACAAGATGAATTTTAAATCACATTCAGAATAGAATAAATTGAGGTATAACAAAATCCTTAAAAGAAATCCAAAGATTCCAACATATCATGAAAGATGCCTTGAAAATTACCTTGTTTCACAAAAAAACACAATGAACTATAGAGGATGTGTGATGTAAATTAGAAAATCCAGAATGATTCAGAAATTTTATAGTCTTTGAAACCTGGTTGATGATCATATGGAAATAATTTATTGGTCATTAAACCTTGTCCGTAATAAAGTGTTTTGTTTTCACATGTTTTGTCATAACCCATCAACCAACCAGATGTTATAAATTTCTTCTTAATCACCAACTCAAATAAAACACATATGACCCATAATGAAACATAATCTATAATAATGACTATCAAAACACTTCATCTATAGGCATAAAACTAGAATCCAAATCTACATCAAATGGTTAATTGACCAAACCAAATCTCAAAACTCCAAATCCCACTTCCCATTGAAACTCGACTCTCATGGAATGGAATAGATGTCTATTATATCCCAGGAAACTACCTCCTAGATTCCAATGATAATTATTAACTCAATATCACCATGAAAAAACAAAAATAATCAGTTATAGTAGATTAGGCTTCAATCCAAAATAATTACCTATAACTATTATACCATTTAAAAAAATCAGTCAGGTTCAAACATTGGATGGATGCCTGATCCAGAAATCCACAGGCCCAAAGGGTTTTCCAATCCCCATGGGATTGAAACTGTTGCATGGGCATCACAGTAACACATATAGAATTTTATTCTCCCAATAATCATAGTAAAATTTTGTAATATAAATAAAATAAGATCCTTAAAAAACATTCATACATATTGATGTTAAAAAGTATCTAATAACAACTGAGAAGGGGGGTGAATCCATTGTTCACTTTTTATAAGATTCAATTATTTTTAAAACCTAACCACTGCAACCTATTAAGATTTATTTCTTTATCAACTTTTAGTAAATACATATTAATGTAAGGGAAGAAAATAAACTAAAGAACACATGATTTACAAGGTCTGGCCATAGTGTGAAAACCTTCATCCTTTCCATAGAAACTCGTGTGGGTCTACAGAAAACTACTGTTAAGAAAAAGTGAATACAACTTATTTAGACTCCCATTAGACACCTTCTATCTCCCAATAAAAATGATTATACTAACTCTCACCAGTTAAAATTTTCTTATAAAAAAATAATTTCTCCAAAATATTATAAAGACTGTGTTGACATCGATCCACAATTGATTATTCCAAATCATCATTCTGATTTCACTAGATCAGATTTTATCAATAAATTAATGAAGCATTTGATTCTATTAAAACAGTGATGCTAGATTTTGGATCTGATTTAATTGAGTACGATGGTTGTAGATCTAATTCCTTGAATATGATAATTTTTTATCCTAGATCTAATATTCATAGTATGATTATTCAATAAAATGAAGTCATTATTAATATTCAAAACTCAAGAATCGTCTAGAATTCTCAATAAAATTATTCTTGAATTAAATGGGAACATTCCCTTCAAATTATCCAATGCTCCATAATTTTTGTGTGAGTGAAATATGTTAATGAAAAATGATCTGATGAATTATTTATAGGTCACTCAAAAAGACAAAGGTGGGAATCTTGGAATCATTCACCACTTCCTCAAATCACAGAATATCGAAAAATATCTCACAATTAAAACATAAACTTTTACTTTTGTAAACCTCCATATAATTCACTGTGATTTAGGAAAAATTTAAATTCATGTTTGAACAATTAAATTCATCATACAATTCTCAACATATTATGGTAAAAATCACTCTAATATTTATTATGATCATTTTCATGATCATCCAATTATTATCTTTTTATTTTTTAGCATATTAGGATTTGTTTCTCTCTTAACTCATTATGATCTATTTCATTCCCAGCTCATTAAAACATTTTCTTTATTAGATCATCACAGTATTTTTCTTTATCTTTTTATTATGATAAATTTCTTTCTTTTATTCATTACATTCTTTTTTTATTAAATCATTATGACTATTTTCTTCTTTATCACATTGTAATCAGTTTCTTTTATTTTCCCATTATGATCCATTTCTTTCTAAGATCATTAATATCTATTTCATTGTCAGTAAAAACTATTCCCCATGAATACTTCATTACGATTTCCTCTATATGAAAATCTGAGTATGAAAATATCAATATGATTTTCCCAATATGAAAATAAAAGTAACAAAAGTCGAGTATTTGAATCCATGTATGAAAATCTCAATATGATTTTTTCTATACAAATATCCCTGTACAAAATATGATTAAAAAATTTGATTATAAAAATATCATATTGAATTTCCCATTATGATCTGACCTTTGAAATTATTAAAACCTCTCCACATTTACTTCAAAATATTTATTATAATATTTTTGGTAATTAATGAGAACATATTGATCAACAAAGAATCATAAAATTTAGTTTATAAATTTTGAATACTTTCTTACTCCTAAAATTACTTTTTTATTTAAGATACCTTTAGAAACATCATTCATAATCTAATTATTTTGAATACAATTATTTTTTATGTCATGCAGATGGACCCGAGTACAATAAAGTATTTTTCAGCAAAGCATCGTATGATTATTTTTTAAGTTTAGAATGTTTGAAATCTTTATGTGCTTGGTGCATCAGAATATGAAAACCTAGGTATGGAAACATGTGTTTGGAAAATTTCCTCACAATAATGGATTGGTATGGATTTCTAGAAAATAAAAAAAAATCTTAAACAAACAGGTTTAGTAGTCAAAATTAATCATTGTTAAAAACAATTCACAAATATTCTCCAATCTCCCCCTTTATATTTGTTGACAACCCTTGTTAACAAATTTTCATCTCTCATTAATTTTTACATCTCAGCATTTTGAAGTAAATCATTTTTTTTATTTTATTAAATCATAGAATTTTGAAAAAAAAGTGTCATCAAACCACACTAATGGATGAAGTAAGGTTTTTGAATTAATTCCATCCCCAATGGGAGAGAAATTTTTTTGTACAAGAGAAGATAATCACTCCTCACTTTTCATTGCACATTTCTTTTCACTTGTTCTATTTCTCTCAATCATTATTTCTTTTCACATGTTTTTTTTCTCTCACTATTATTTGAAAACCACAAAATTATATTCATAAAATAAATCTATGTAACACACTTCTTACAATGTAAAAATTTGTTAATTTCTCTTCATGTTTATCAATATAATCTAAAGCACAGTTTAGGTGTTTCCATATGTGGTTTAGGAAGACACGGTAGGAATCTGAACATGAAGTCGCAGCTTAAATTCCACAAACCATTATTTAAGAATTATTTTGTAATGATATCATCAATCTAATAAATTTTTGAAATGTAATCCTCCAAAATATCTCTGTCTGAAAATTTCTCTTTTATAAAGTGAAACAAGATATAAGTGTGTTTTGATCTTGAATTTTAATTAATATTCAAATAAAGTTCAATTACAGTCAATTTATCAGAAAATATATTTGATGTTTTGGAAAACTTAACATTCAAATCTTCTAGTTAAACATTTATCCACAAAATTTGATTACAAGCTTTAGAAGAATATAATATTCAGAATACCTGTGTTGAATGTCATTGAACTTTGTTTATTACAATGAAAACTCACTCAACATTCACCCAGTAATAATTTTTATCCTTAGTATTATTTTTTATCAATAAAATCTTCATCCCAATCGGCATTAGTATAACCATGAATCTTCACCTCGACATTTTTTTTGTACAACTACCAAAGGAAAGTTTTTTTTTACCTATCATAGAATCATATTTTATAAAAACATATGGGATTATTTTGGATTAATTTGATACCAGGAAAAAAAATTCAAAACATAAAAAATATCAATATTTGGGGACATATGGTAATGAATACTTTTTATCATATTTCAAAAGAATTTCCAATAAACACTTGTTCCAGATTCATATTTACTCAACTTTTTTCTCACTAAAAAAAGATTTGAAATATCTTTGGATTCTTTCATACCAATCATTTTTACGAATACCCTACAATAGATTTCTTGAGTTAAGAAAATATATTTTTCTTTTTGTTGAACTAGTTCTAAAAGGATGAAAGTTAATTCTTCCAACATTGTCATATCAAAATTCTTCTTCATCTCCTCAGAAAAAAATTTTACAAACATCTTTTCTATCTCCAAGAAAAAATATATCACCCACATAAACAGTAAAAATTAGAGCTTTTTAGTCAAAATATTTCACATTAAATATTATATAAAAATTAACTTTACAAAATTTCAACATTCTTTAAATAAATACTGTGTAAAATACTAGGATTGTGGATCTTGCTTAATCCCAAACAAAGCATTTTTCAATTTAAAATTTTTTTTTTCATCCTCATCAATTAGAAACCCACAAGTTTGTTCAATGTAAAAATATTCATCAATCTCACTATTATATAAAGATAAATTTACATCCATCTAAAAAATTTGTAATTATGATGTGAGGCCACAAAAAAGAATCATTCTGATAAATTATAGCCTTGAAATGGGGGTAATGGTTTCATAAAAATCCACACCTTCTACCTGTGCATATCCTTTACAAACGGGTCTTTTATTGTTTCTAGAAACACCTCAATGCTCATTAAATTTGATTATATAAACCCACCTAATTCCGATAACAATTTTATTTTCTTTCCCAGAAACAGGTTCCAATGTTTATTATTTTCAATGTAATCCAAATCTTCATTCATAACATCCACCCATTATTTTTTATCAATATCTTATTAAACTGATTCTGGTTTACCTTTTCAGATAAGTGATGTTTTTTTATCTATTATAAAATTTCTTCTTTTCTGGTCCAAAGCCTTCGATTTAAAATAATTTTTTCTGATTCAACATGTTTTCATAATGTTGGAAATTTCAATGTATATTTTTCATCTATCATTTCCTCATTACATGATTATTCTAATCCTTATGAAACTATTATTACCAGAGGTAACTGCTCCTCCATCAGGACATTCAACATGTTTCAAGATTATTATATAACCCATTATATATAAAGATAAACATCTATCAATTATAAATGGTTTGTTCCATTTATTTTCTTTTAAAGTTGTTTCAACAAAAAAAATATCTTTCTGCAACATTCTTCTTTTCAAATTTCAATTATTTTCTATCATAAGAAACATGTTCTAGAAGCACTGCATAAATAATTTTCCTTAATGGCTAGCTTGATCATATGTTCAACAAACATCTTTAGGACATTAAAATTTATTTTTTGGGAATGTTTCTAATATCTTGAGAATTTTATTTTTTACCTTTATATAAGTTACTAATGTTTCTCATCAATCTTTCAATATTTCTTTCACTTTTCTCAAACCAAGTTCTAGGTAATGATATGTTCTTCCAAAAATTATAATCCATGTTCCCATAAATTTTACAACACCATTAATAACCATTAAATATTTATTTTAAATTGAAATAAGATCGTTCTCTATTGAAACTTTATTGATGTTTGTAATTTTTTCAAATCTAACATACTCAGGATGTGGAAAAAATTTTCTTTTAAGTGAGTTTTATTCTTTTTAATTTTTGATAGTTTTATCATATTTTTTTTCTGAATATCTCTTTAAACTTTTTATAGAAACTAGAATATTTAAATAATTTGTTGAAACATTATTTTTTTTAAAAGAGAACCTTTCACCTAATTCTTGTATTGATCCTTCTCTGCAAATTTTGAAGACATAGATTTTTATTCTGAATCTTTGATGATGTTTTAAATAATCTTATTCAAGGTGATTTTGGACTCTAAGAGTTTTATTAGTACTTGTTAAAATCTTTTTACTTGGTTTCTATCTTTGTATTAATATCTTGAATCATCTTTCCCAACATAGTAATTCTATGTTTTTAACTTAAAATATCTTTTATGTATTCTTCTGCCTGCTGGATAAATCTTTTTCAACCGTCCAAAACTTCTTGATAATATTTCTTCATATCTCAAATTTATTTCTTGACAGTTTTGTTTTGCTAAAAAATTACAACTAATTTAGTTATGAGATAACACACTCTTTAAGACTCTTTACCACCATCTTTACTCTATGAGGAATATTTTTTTTCTCATGTATTGCAATGGTGGTTCTAAATTATTTTGATCCATTATTTTAAGAAGAATTTTTTTGGTTGAGTATGATTAAAATTTCTTAATCAATATATATATTTTTTTCTAGTAAACTTATTCTTGTATATAAAGGAATGATTTTTTTTCCCTTGATCATTTTTAATCAACTTATACCATTGAGGTTTTCCATCAGAATCATCTCAATATTGTACAGCATTATTCTTAGGGAAATTCATAGGAAAGTGTCTGATTCCAACGAACTCAAAAGCATTTAGTGTAATTTATCTTCTATATATTCTTCTTCCTCTTCAATAGTTCTTGGATATATGATACATGATTTTTTTCATTAAAATCGTCATCCTCTTTATCTACATAGTCATAAAGATCAACATATTAAATATCATGAATTTTCAACATTCTAATAGCTTCAAAATCCATTTCATCTTTCATATTATTTTTAAACATTGGTTCTTTCCTCATTTGTAAGAAATAAGAATGTTTTAATATTCATCAAGAGATAAATCACCTTTTTCTTTCAAAGAACAAATTTAGAAACCAAACATGTCTAGAATATTTCTCATAAGATTCTACACAATTGTAGAATCTTCCATGACATAATACTCTAAGATTTCAAAAAAAAATTCATTTACTCTAATGATTTATTCATCAATTTAATCTTCATATCTCATTTTGATGTCCTTGTACTAACTACACAAAATTTGTAGCTTTACTTCCTTAACGTTTTAATTCCCTTTGAAAACACTTTCCATATGGTCCCATATAATTTTTGACCTTTTGAGATCCATCCTATACTGAAAAAAAAATTCTAATAAGGATATAACAATTTCATTTCATTCCTTTCCATAAACGACAATATTTCTCTTATCAGAAAATGTCATAGAGGCATCTTTTTCAATAGCTGAATACCCAATAGTAGCAGCATCAATATCTTCAATCCCGAGTGATAAAAGATACTGAATCATCTTATTTTTATATCCATAATAATTATTTTAATCCAATATTGTAATTTATTTAATATTAACAGAATTTATATTATATAAGACAAGGATTCGACAAAAGAACCTTCCCTCTGATACTAGTTGATGTTTAAAAGGATCTAATAACAATTGAGAAGGGGGTTTGAATCAGTTGTTATCTTTTTATAATTTTTAAAACATTTAGAAATGTATACTTTGAACATTGTTACGATTTATTTATTAATCATCTTTTAGTAAATACACAGGCATGAAATGTATTTATTAATTAAAGAGAACAATGTTTACATGGTTAGGCCTCAGTGTGAGAACATACATAATAACCATATCCACTCGTGCGGGTCTATATAAATCCACTAATATGATGAAGTGAATACAACTCTTGATTACTCCCATTAGACAACTTCTATCTCTTGATAGGAATGATTTTAATTACTCTTTTAATTTTACAATGTTTTATTATAAAACATTTTATCCAAAAAATATATAAAAATTGAATCTACTCCACAATTATTCATTACGAATCCTCAGTCTGATTTTGTGGGTTTCGATTTACTCAATACAATGATGTTGAATCTGATTCTCTCAAAATAGGGATGTTTTATTCTGCATCTGATTTTTCAGAGTATGACGATTTTGGATCTGATTATCAAAATATGAGAATGTTGGATCATGGATTAGATTTTTTGAGTACAATGATTTAATAAAATTAATTCATTCTTAATCTTTAATACTCAAACATCTACTAGAATTCTCAATAAAATTCAACTTCAATCAGTTGTCAACTTTCACATTGAATTCTCCAGTGCTCTACCTTTTTCATGTATGTTAAAGTTGTTAATAAACAAATGATTTGAGGATTTATTTATAGGAAACTTAAAAAAAACAATTGTGGGATTCTTGGAAACATTCCCCACTTCCTAAAATAATTAAAATCATTGAAAATATATAGAATTTCAACCATAATCATTTATATCCTCAATCCTTTTTATATTTCTCTGATATTTACAAAAAATTTAAAATCAATTTTGAACACTTCAATTCATCATAACATTCTCAGCTCTATTAAGATCTATTTCTTTCTCATCTCATTATGCCCTTTTTATTTCCCATCATATTGCGATATATTTTTTTCATAACTAATAAAAAAAATTCATTCTCATCTCATTAGGATATTTCTCTTTCACATCTCATTATTATATTGGACCTTCTCATCTCATCGTGATATTTTTATTTCACTTCTTCATTACGATCTCTTTTGTTCTCAACAAATTAAGATATTTTCCATTCTCAGATCATTACGGTCAGTTTCATTCTCTTCTCATTACTATCTATTTCTATCATATCTCATTAGAATATATTTATTTATTAGTAACAACTCTTCAATATGAATAGATTAGTTTTATTTCATCACTATAAAAATCAGTGTACAAAAATCATAGTATGATTTTCCCAGTATGAATATATTAGTTTGAAAATATGAGTCCAAAAATTTGATTATCAAAATCACAGTACAATTTTCCCAATATGAAAATACCAGAATCAAAATCTGTGTATGAAAAACTAAGTATGAAAATTTCAGTATGATTTTGAATGTATGATTTCTACTATAAATTTATTCGAAAATCTCTATAATTTCATCAAAATCTTTTATTATGATAGTTTTCATGATTCATGATAACTTATTTATTAGAAAAGAGCCATCTAATTTTTTTATAAAGTATGAAAAAAATTTAACTCTTAACTTAAGTTTATTCAATCAAAACCATTTTGCATCTTCATTATTTATTTGAATATTTTGAATTTGATTATTTTTATTTCATGCTGATGGACCAGAATATGATTATTTTTATCAACAACTTCATTTTTTTTGACGTCTTATATGTCTGGTTTATCTCAATATGAATCCATTGGTACTGAAGCTTTATTCTAGTAAATAGCATCATTATTATGGACTAGGTTTAATTCCTGTAAAATAAAATCATTTTTAAACAAAAAAGTTTAGTTGTTAACAAATATATAATTTTTATCAATAAAAATTCACAAAGTTTATTCACATATAATATCTATTCTTGATAAAAATATACAAGTCATTAAAATAATATCTAAACTAGGAAAGGAGTAAATAGTTGTGAGCACCAAAAACCTCCATTATCCTCCGATATCCCTCCCATCTAAGGCATAGACGGCCCTTTGAATGATTTTCTTCACCCACTAATAGATATATTTACCCAATATCTATAGAATGAAATAAATGAATCAATACTAAATATAAAAAAATAAAGCAATAAATTCTAGTAAATATAGTAATGTGAGATAAGTCCTATTAAAATATGGATTGGGAACCCCAGAACAAATGTGATAAAATAAAATAGTCCTCGAGTGAATCAACACCCACAGAAAATTTGAAAGAAGAACAAAAACCTGAAACTAAAATAATAATATATTTTTAAGCACGTTAAGACTTAGTAAGACACCAATAATCTTTAAATGTACATAAATACCTTTTATAAAGATTAATTTCAACCTTATTGAATAAATTTGTATTTTTCATTCTTTATAGAACCAAATCGCATGTACATTTCCAAATAACTCACTTTATAAAACCTATCATAAAATATATTTTTCAAATTAATACTATTAAAATCCAATAATCCATATTTAAATTATAAAACATTAAAATAATAGGGTTAATACATCAATTCCATTTTAAAACATCACATTTAAAAAATAACCCTCACATGGTTCAAAAAAATCAAATATCATTTCTAAAAATGACTAGCACATTAAAATCGATGCCCCCATTTCCATTAAAAGTAATAAAACACTGAAAGAAAATTTTAACAAGAAATAAATGGTTGCTATAATGAAATATAACCAAATTAATTCATAAATAGTCCTAAAAATATGGAACTATACAAGTCAATATCAAGACTAAATCAAAATAAAATTTTTATATCCAGACAATTCCATCAAATTGATAAGAACAACGCCATTTTATATAATTAAAATCATATGATACCAAATATATAATGAGGTAATTGTTGAGTCAATATGGTTTTCCTTATGACTTTTCCATTCCTTCTTGTTTTGAAAATCTCAAATACCTTATCTTTAAGAAAATTAGTTTTTACCCCTTTTTTACTTCAATAAGGAAAATTTCCTTCCTTAAGGAAATCTACCTCTCTCTTTTTTTCATTGTTCATATAAATATGTTTCTTAAGTATAAAAATCATATTCATATCTATATTCTCGGAATAGTATAATACTTACATATGAGTAATTCTATTTCATGATCCGAATTATGTGATGAATTCTCATTACGAATTCTTATGACAAATTCTCATTACGAATTCTCATTACGATTTCTGATGACGTATTCTTATTACGAATTTTGATGATGAATTCTCATTACAAATTCTGTGATGAATTCTCATTACGAATTCTATGATGAATTCTCATTACGAATTATAATGATGAATCCTCATTACGAATTCTGTGATGAATTCTCATTATGAATTCTCTGATGAATTCTCATTACAAATTTCGAGATGAATTCTCATTACGAATTATGTGATGAATTCTCATTAAGAATTCTCTGATGAATTCTCATTACGAATTCTGTGATGAATTCTCAGTACGAATTCTGTGATGAATTCTCATTACGAATTCTGTGATGAATTCTCAGTACGAATTCTGTGATGAATTCTCATTACAAATTCTTTGAGGAATTCTCATTACGAATTCCAGTGTAGAATTATCATTACGAATTCTGGTTGTGAATTCTGATTACGAATTATAGATACGAACTATTATGAAGTTCGAATCCGAACTCTTCTAATAAATAGAATCTGAATATCCTTGTAATATAGACTCCGAATATAATTTTTGGTTAGACTCTGAACTTTTTATTTACACTCCTTTTTGTTAATTTAGTTATAAAACGATGTCATGCTTTCAGTTACCCGTGTTTTGTTATAAAATGATGTCGTCCATTCTATTTTTAATTAACAGTTGGTTGAGTGACATGTGTACGGGTCCCTCCAAAATTTAAGGAAAATATGACCGTTGGAGGAGGGAGCTGACCGTTGATACCAAGACTATAAATAAGAGCTCATTTGAAAGATCTCAAAAAGGTACAAGAAGTTGATCGCTCTAGAGACCACACGCTGTTAAGGTGATTTCTAGAGAGAGAATATTTTCATGCCTTGTGTGTACTGAACTACTCGTTCAGATTGTTTCATGAAAATCCGAATGTTGGTGATTATATTTGAGGGCATCCGGGGATATGAAGATAGAGGTGCCGACTACCTTAAATTTTGAGGGCTTCCTTGCTGAGGAAAACAGAGGTTCCAACTACCTTGAAGTTGAAGGCTTATGGGGATAGCAATATAGAGACTCTGATCTTCGTATCGAGGTCTTACGTGGGTGTGGGTAAGCCAGATTTTCTTGAATGTATAAATCAAGTGACCTTAATGCAAGGTTTTTTGATACCATTCTCTTTGGGTTAAAAGATTTATATCTTGTTACTTGTTTTTGTTAGAAGTTTTTCCGCTGCATTTTGTATTGTAAGGAAAGAATAATATTTTTATATTTCCTTACACTTGTACTCTGATTTATTTATATTCTATACGCTTTAAGGTAGAATCTCATTTTGTTAAATTTTGTTAAGTTTCATTTTCTGGATCCATATTTCCGGAACCCATTTTTTCGAATCACTTTTTAGATTTAAGCAGGTGTATAGAACTTGAATTTTGTAACTTCTTATGTTTTTCCAAACATTCAATTGGTGTCAAAGGTGTTGTGAATTTTCTTAGTTTAACTTTGTTAAACATAAATTTTTCCTTGTTTAAGGAA
The DNA here is from genome assembly GCA_963277665.1 of Viscum album. Classification (NCBI taxonomy): domain Eukaryota; kingdom Viridiplantae; phylum Streptophyta; class Magnoliopsida; order Santalales; family Viscaceae; genus Viscum; species Viscum album. The sequence continues at coordinate 1,384,372,581 of OY728126.1, read as the reverse complement.
ATTAAAAAACTGTACAATTCACCCCCCCCCCCCCTCTTGTATATTGAGAATCTGCATCATTATTTATATCCTACAGTTGGTATCAGAGGAGGTCTCTGAAATACTTATACTCAAATATAAGTTTTTCTTGCTCAGTTTTTTCATTGTTCAATATATTTTCCTTGCTTAGGAGTATTCTCCTTGAATCTGAACATTTGTTATTAACAATTTTTTGTGTAGAAAGATTTTTAAAGATGGCAGGAATGAATGTTGGTTCTATCGATAACCTAAATCTTATAAGACCACCATTTTTTATGGAAATGACTATGAGTATTGGAGAGATAGAATGAAGACATTTTTTTATCAACATTGGAGTAGAAATTTTTTTATGATTACTGGAGGGTATCAAATTTCTGATAAGGAAGTTAATACTTTCAAAAACCTAGAGAAGCATGATTATCAATTAAACTATAATGTATGCAACACTTTGCTTTGTTCAGTGACTAGGAATATATATAGCCAAATTTCTTCTTGTGAAGCAGCTAACTGGATATGGAAGAAACTCTATGTTACACATTTTGGTACATCTAAAGTGATTGAGACTAGAAGATCCATTCTTAGAGCTGAGTATCATGGTTTTAACATTACTTATGGAGAACCCATTTGTAAGGTACAAAAAACGTTTATGACTATCGTGAATAGCTTACAATCAATGGGAGAAAGAAGTCTGGATGATGAAGCTCTTGTGGACAAGATCATTGATATTATGCCCAATGAGTGGGAATCAAAGAGAACTGCTATTGATGAGAACAGGAAGGTCACTCAAATTTCCTTAGATGAACTTTTTCGAACTCTTCTTCAACATAAAACTAGAATAAAGAGAGATACTGACAACATAAAAAAGAAGAATGGGAGTGGTACTGTTTCTTTTACTACAACATCAAATCACATGAAAGCTAAGACTTCTGAGAGAGTAACTAGATCCAAATCTAAGATGGTTGTTATCTGATTCGAATCTAGTGAGAGTGAAGTCTTAGAGAATGCGTTACAAAATCATGCTCTAAGGATGAACAAGATAGCTGGAAAGAGAAATTTCCAATCCAAGTATATGAATATGGAAAGGAAAGATAAGAAAGATTCAGAGGTCACATGATATGAATGCAAAAGAGATGGACACATAAGACATGATTTTCCTTTTCTCAAATAGAAAGCAAGAAAAGGGAGGAATTTTGAAAGTAATAGGAAGAAGTATTATAATGCTAAAGCTAAGAACGTTTTGAAAGCTAATGATACTTGGAGTGCTAGTGGTGGTGACTCTTCAGATGAATCTTCTGATTATGAATCTTTTGGATAAAAGAATCTTGGTCTTATAGCTAGATTACCTATTGACAATCATTGCTTTATGGCTAAGGTACACAATGTTGAATCATTGACCCATATTTCTTTAAATCCTAATGATAGTAAATATTATAACTCTTCGGATGAAGAATCATCTTCTAATGAAGAAAATAATTTACCTACATATGAAGAATTTTCTAGGCTTTCTTAACTTCTTGAAATTTAGAACTCAAAACTCACGAAAAATCTTGATAAGGAAAACTCTAGGAATAATATTATTACAAAGGAAATATCAGATCATTCTAAAGATCTTGATAAGAAAAATTCTGATTTTATAAGTATTTTAAAAAGTCTTGAGGATATAAATTAGGAGAAGAATAAACTTTCTAAAGATATACAAAAAGTAATTTCTAAGAAAAGTGTTTTTGAGATTAGCTCTAGTTCCGAATCTAATGATTTTGAAGATAAAAACTTGGTTATAAAAATCAAGTCTGAAATATTTTCCTTAAAGAAGTGTTTGTCGAACTTTACCTTAAGTAAATAAAATTGTTATAAGATGTATTCACAAACATGACCTTTAAGAAACAAATCCGGATTTGGTCTTACCCATGAAAAACCAACTTTTAGTAACAATTATTTTGTTCCTCAAATTGCCCCATTTTGTACCAAGTGTCAATGTGGTGGTCACTGGGCAAAGAATTGTTCTTTAAACAAAACCCAATATTTAGGTTTTCAAAAGGCTTATTTTTCTAGGAAGACGTGGGTGCCCAAAATTTTGTTATCTGAAAATCTCATATCCAAACAATTTTGGATTATGAAAGTCTAATTCTTTTATTATTTTCAGGAAAATAGATTAAGTACCTAAATAAATACATTTTACATTGATATTGGATGTTCCTGGAATATGACTGGTAACAAGAAATATTTCGAAAAGATTATCAAGACGAAAGGAGGAAAAGTAACTTTCGGAGACGACGCTCAGGGGGAAATTGTTGGTATAGGTAATATTGTTCTTCTTAGTAAAACATTGATATCAAATGTTTTGTTTGTTAAGGGTCTTAAGCACAACCTCATTAGCATAATTCAATTATGTGATGAAGGTTACCTTGTGAATTTTAGGAATGATAAGTTCTTAGTACACAATTCCAAGGAAGATTTTATTCTCTCTACCCATAGGCAATATAAAGATTACACTTTTAACTTAGATGACCTTAGGAGCCAAGATTTACCTTTTCTAAGTGCAATATAAGATCACTCTTGGTTATGGAATAGAAGAATAGGTCATTGTAACCTTAAGAAACTTATGTAAACTCTCTAAGAAGAAACTAGTTAAGGATCTACCAAAGCATAGATTCGATTATTTTAAAGATTGTGATCCTTGTAAATATGGTATGAAACATAAATTTTGTTTTAAATCAATCGGTGAAGTCTCAACAACTGATGTGTTACTATTGGTGCACATGGATCTTTTTGGTCCAATGCAAACTGGAAGCATTGGTGGAAAATACTATGTGTTTGTTCTAGTTGATGATTACACTAGATTTATGGGGTCTATTTTCTTTCAAATAAGTCTGAAGATTTTTGTTATTTCAAAATTTTTAGAGCCCATGTTAAAAATGAGAAAAACCTTCCACTGAAAAATATTCAGAGTGATCATGGAGGAGAATTTCAAAATTCTGATTTTGAAACTTTTTGTAGTAGAAAAGGTATTACTCATAATTTTTCATCAACTAAAACTCCACAAAAAAATGGTGTAGTTGAAAGAAGAAATAGAATTCTTCAAGACATAACTGTAACCATGTTGAGTGAATATTCTATAGCTATACATTTCTGGGATGAAGCTGCAAGTACGGCTTGTTATACTATAAATCGAGTTTTGATTAGACCAATTCTTAATAAGGCTCATTATGAGTTATGGAATGGTAGAAAACCTAGACTTTCCTACTTCAAGGTTTTTGGTTGCAAGGTATTCATCCTAAATACTAAAGATAATCTACACAAATTTTCAACAAAATCTGATGATGGAATTTTCATAGGTTACTCCACAACTTCTAAGGCTATAGACTTTTCAATAAAAACACTTGTACTATTGAGGAAACCGTACATGTAAAATTCGATGAGTTTGATCCTTTTGTTTTTAAACCATCCCAACCTACATCTTCGGATGTGTTTTCAAAAACTGATTATCAACCTTTGTAAGAAGATCCTTCGGATAAGGAAAATGTTCCAGAAAATATTTCTAAAACATTTTCCCCAGAAGATTTTCTAATCTATGTTGATGAACAAGTTTTACAAAACCGATGTCAGGTGTTTCTTAAGAATCATCCCAGTGACAGTATCATTGGGGATTTAAATCAACCTATAAGGACTAGAAGTTCCTTTAGGAATGAAGTAGAACATTTATCATTTCATTCCAATTAGAACCAAAAAGCACTGATGAAGCTTTAGGAGATGATGATTGGATCAAATCCATGCAAGATGAGCTAAATGAATTTGAAAGGAATAAAGTCTGGACCTTGGTTGAAAGACCTAAGGAAACTTCTGTTATTGGAGTAAAGTGGGTCTTTAGAAATATGTGTGACGAAAATGGAGTCATTGTTAGAAATAAAGCTAGAATAGTTTCCAAAGAATATAATCAACAAGAGGGAATAGACTATAAAGAATCCTATGCTACTGTAGCTAGACTTGAATATATTCGTATGGACCTAATCAAGCCCCCCGAGCTTGGTATGAGAGAGCAACAGGATTTGAAGACACAAAACATCCTGATCATGTTTTTAAACTTACCAAAGCATTGTATGGACTTAAACAAGCCCCTCAAGCTTGGTATGATAGAGTAACAGGATTTTTGCTTCAAAATAACTATGTTAAGGGAAATGCAGATCCAACCATTTTTATAAAGAAAAAAAAAGAAAAATGTTTTGATTGTCCAAATATATTTTTATGACATCATATTTGGTTAAACTAAGTAAACATTATCTAATTCCTTTGCAGATCTAATGAAATCTGAGTTTGAAATGAGTATGATGGGTGAGTTAACTTTTTTCCTTGGTTTTAAAATTTCTCAAAAACCATAAGGGATATATATATCTCAACATAATTATGTTAAATATATTCTTAAAAAGTACGGACATGACCGCACTAAAAGTATTATTACTCCCATGGGTACCTCAAACACACTTGATATTGGTGAAACCGGGAAACTAGTGGATCACACATCTTTTAGAGGTATGATAGGAATACTAATATAATTGACATCTAGTCATCCAGAAATAATGTTTCCGGTATTCTTATCTGCCAAATATCAATCCAATCTTAAGGAATCTCATTTTAAGGTAGTGAAAATAATTTTTCGCTACTTAAAAGGAACAATGAATCTAGGACTATTTTATACTTCTGGAAATGATTTTATCGTAAATTGTTTTTCATATGCTAACTTTGGTGGGTGTATAATGGATAGAAAAAGTAAATCCAGAACTTTTCATTTCTTTGGAGATTTGTTAGTTTCTTGGTCATGCTAGAAGCAACACTCAGTAGCACTTTCCACTACTGAAGCTGAATATGTAGCAGCTGGTAGTAGTTGTGCTCAAGTTTTGTGGATGCAACACACACTCACAGACTATGTCTTGAGTTTTACTAAGACTCAAATTTTGTGTGATAACATAATTCCCATTTCACTTTATAAAAACCCTTCACATCACTCCCATGCAAAGCACATAGATATTAGGCATCACTTTCTTAGAGGTCACACACAAAAAAGAGATATCATTCTTCAGTTTATCGGAATGCAAGATCAACTTGCTGATATTTTCACAAAATCATTACCTTCCGATAGATTTGAAAACATTAAATAGAAGTTAAGAATGATAACTGTAAGGTAATATTTCATCATTAACTTCTTGTTGAAACAATCTCCTTACAGTAATAAACTCCTTTTTACTGGGGGAGTACATTTGATTGTTAGCTTTTCAATTTTTTTGTAATGAGATTTTGAAAAACAATTCTAAATGTGCTTTTCAAAATTTTCGAAGTGATCTTTTCAAAAAATTTCGTAGTGAATTTTTGTAATGAAATTTTGATACTGATAATTTTTGTAATGAAATTTTCATACCGAAACTTTTGTAATGAAATTTTCCTACTGAAACTTTCATAATGAAATTTTCGTACTGAAACTTTTGTAATTTAATTTTCGTACTTAAACTTTCGTAATGAAATTTTTTTACTGGAACTTTCGTAATGAAATTTTCATTCTGGAACATTCGTAATGAGATTTTTGTACTAAGAATTTTTGGAATTAAATTTTCGTATTAAGAATTTTCTTAATGAAATTTTTCGTACTCATGTATTTCGTAGTAATATTTTCATAGTAAAATTTTCTTCATGAAGAATATTACCTATTACGAATAAACATCCAAGCCAATTCGAAAGGTATGACTTCCTTAATTAAGTCATTGTAATCATATTTTACTTGCGGGTATTGTTATTATTTGTTTTTAAATTTTTTGGATTCTTGTTTTATTAAATCCGAATGTTTTTCTTAAAACCTCAAAAGATCGGAGTCAAGATTTCCTTGTGGATTGTTTCTCAACCGTCAGATCAAATCTCAATGAATCTCAACCGTTCGATCAACCATGGAAGTTGAATCGTCTCCTCAATGCCTATATAAAGGGGACCCTCAAGGGGTGTCCCACATCGGATATCAATCTTTTGTGTCTCGAAGCTCGGTCCTCCTTACATAAGACCGCTCCGATTTCTTCCAAGTCCGTTCCGATTTCTTCAGAAGAGTTCAGTTCCGAATGTCTGTAGAATCCACTTCTCTAGATAGGTCAACTGGGAAGCCCATTTCAATGTGGTTAGTTTATAGGGAGACGATAGTGCATCTGAATTTCAACAAGAATGATTCTTTTATATCTAAGAATATCAGATTGAATGGCTGGGAGGATGTATTCTTATCAAAGCCAGCGAATCAGGATCCGGTTTACATATATTTGCCTATAGACTTTTACGAGTCTGTTTCCTTCCATGAGGAAGATGGCAGAGAAATGTTTTCTTTCAAGTCCTATGGGAAGTCATATAAACTTTCTTACACCATGGATGCAAGCTTGGTGGGTTTATCATATGAAGGTGAAGCTGAATTTTTCTCACATAAGTTGTCGGATGAGCAAGGAAGTTTCAATATATTCAAGGCTAAGTAATGACTTGTACTTAAAGATGTTAAGACTACTATGATTTCTCATCTCTCTCTGAATAATCAGATTCTATAGCTATGGGTACAAGGTTTTTTCATACCAAGAAGTGGTTATAAGGATAATCTCATGAAGACTGATATATACATCTTATATTTTTTGGTAAATCTAAGGAAGTTAAATTTAATGAGGCATGTTTTGATTACAGTTAAGAATATTAAAGAAGGGTATCTGAGAGCTCAGATTATAATGTATCCAGACTTGCTTTCTAATCGTATTATCAGGTGTCGTGATTCATTTAAAATTGCTTGCACGTCCAAGCCAAGAATTTTCAAGGTAATTGTGGTTAGCGATGATACGTTGAAGAGGATGAAAATGGTTTTTTCTGTTGAATCTGGAGAATTTTACTCTTTACTAGAGAAATAGGCTAAGGCACTTCAGAAATATCAACAAACTCCGGAACCATCAAAAAATGCTAGGAAGAAAAGGAAATTGAAGGAATTGCAGGTTGCTGAGAAAACCCCTAAGTCTAAGGAAACTCAATCCGCACCTCCCAAACCCAAGAAACAAAAGGCTTATCCAGATGAGGTGGTTTCCAAGTGAAGGAAAGATAAAGAAAAGAGAAATGTAGGGGAGCCACATTTCGGATAGGACCATGCTAAGGCTAAGGCCATGAAAGAGAAAGTGGCTGATGAATTATAAAAGCATGCCTAGGAGAAGAAGATGAAGAAGAAAATTTCAGAGGCAGAGATTGTTCAGTATCTACAGAAGTCCACTGAAGTAGCATCTGAAAATTTACCCTTTCTGAAATCCGTTTTGGTTGAAGGTTTTCCTGAAACCCCGACTGAGAAGACTCCAGAAAATTCTAACAAGAAGAAATCTTGGAAGGAATTGATGCTAATAGTTCAGCAAGTAGTATAATAAATTCAGCAAGTAGAGAACACTGGTGGCTCTGGTGATGTAATCAAACAGGTTGAAAACTATCATGAAAAGGATCGTGCTTCCGAGAAATTTTCACTCCGGACTTCCCAAGACAGATCCTCAAAAAATTGTAACACCTAGAGTTCATGAGAAAGGTGAAGAGGAAGTGAACATGCCATCTGAGGAAGAAAGTCACAATCATGACTTTATACAGCCTGAGGATGTTGAAGCTGGAGCAGAGAAGGAGAAGGAAGATGAAGATGAGATTTTTCAAATTTTAGAAAGTGAGCAAGAATCTCCTGATGAACAGACTGTTCTGCTAGTTAATAAAGGTAAGAACATGGTTGTTGACACTCCATCAAAAGATATTATAAGAAGGAAAGAAGGTGGAGGATCATCCAAAAGGAAGATGATACAGTCAGAGGTAGAACAATCTCCAACAAGAATATCAGATTCGGAGTCATCTGTCTTTGGACATGACATTGTTGAACAGTCCCTAAAGAAGCTGGTGGACATCATTCCGATTTTTCCAGCAATAGAATCTAGATTTTAGATGATGCATCATAGCATAAATCAAAAATAGGACTTTGTATCCATGGTGATGGATAGGTGTGCTAAGCTTGAGGCTGATCATAAAAACCTTCTTATTAATTATGATGCTCATAGATTTTCTTGCAAGAAGAGAACCAAGTGGTCTAAGAAAGTTGTTCAAGATGTGGGAGAGCATGATCAATTACAAGTAGATGTTAAAGATTATTTTGATGCCGAAGACTCTAAAATCAAGGATATTATGATTTATTTTGAGAATAAGTTAACTCTTGAGAAGGATGTTCAGATAATGGAGGTTAAAGATCTAAATGGGAAGCTAGGTTCTCTTGTCTAGTACTATAGGGAATAAAAATATCTTCAGATTTAGTTGGAAGAAAAGGTTTTAAATCAAGATGATGTTCTTAATGCTCGGGCAGTGGCAATAGAGGCTCAATATGCAAGAATCATTGCTTTAGAGAAGCAATTAGAGGACCACAAAGAAATGAAGAAACTGAAGATAATTGTCAAAATGCTTATGACCAAGGAAAAAAGAACCAAAATAGACCACTCTGATCTTTTGTTTTACTATTTTCCTTGTATTAGTTATTTCCAATAGAAATGAAATTTTGGTTACTTGTATTTTGGTTGGTTTCATGTACTAATATTTCATGTACTTTATTATCTTTTCCATTCCCTTAATTATTTATGAAAATCACCAAGTGGGAGATGGAAAAATAATTACTCAAAAAGGGGAGAAGGAAGAATCTAAAAGGGAAAAAAATTTCTATGTAAAGAAGAACTATCCCTATGTAAGGGGGAGTTTATCTGAGGGGGAGTTTCTCATTATGAAGTTTTTCATTCTTATGATAATGAAAATCCCATTCCGGAAATCCAGAATACAATCCTTAGTGTTTCAAAGCCTAAGGGGGAGTTATTTGTATTCACTAGCATCCAAAAACAATGAGAGATAAGATTTAATTTCAATGTCTAGAAATTTATTCTATATTCTTGTATTCCTTTTCGTAAGGTTGTTTTTTCTTTACAAAAAGGGGGAGATTTTTGAGTCAATAAGTCTTTCCTTATGAATTTTCCATTCCTTCTCATTTTGAAAATCACAAACACCTTATCTTTAAGAAAATTTGTTTTTACACCTGTTTTACTTCTATAAGGAAAATTTCCTTAAGGAAATATACCTCTATCTTGTTTTCATTTTTCATATCAATATTTTTTTAAGTATAATAATTGGATTCATATCAATATTCATGGAATCGTATAATACTTAGATATGAATATTTCTATTTTAGGATTTGAATTCTCATTCTGAATTCTGTGATGAATTCTCATTATGAATTCTGATGATGAATTCTCATTATGAATTGTCATTACGAATTCTAATGACGAATTGTCATTATTAATTCTGATGATGAATTCTCATTACGAATTCTATGATGAATGCTCATTACGAATTCTGTGATGAATTCTCATTACGAATTCTTATTATGAATCCTAATTATGAATTATGTGATAAATTCTCATTACGAATTATCTGATGAATTCTCATTATAAATTCTGTGATGAATTCTCATTATGAATTCTATGATGAATTCTCATTATGAATTTTGTGATAAATTCTCACTACGAATTCTCTGATGAATTCTCATTACGAATTCTAGTGCAGAATTATCATTTGAATTATGGTTGTGAATTATGATTATGAATTATGGATACGAAATTTTATGAAGTTCGGCTCTAAATACTTCTGATAAAAAAAATTCTAATATCCTTGTAATATAGACTCCATATATAATTTTTGGTTAGACTTCGAACTTTTTACTTACACTCTTTTTTGTTAATTTTGTTATAAAACAATGTTGTGCTTTCAATTACATATGTTTTGTTATAAAACGATGTCGTCCATTCTGTTTTTAATTAACTATTGGTTGAGTGACACGTGTACAGGTCTCTGCTAAAATTATGGAAAATATGACCATTAGAGGATGGAGCCGACCGTTGCTACCGAGCCTATAAATAGGAGCTCATTTGAAAGATATCAATAAGGTACAAGAAGGTGGTCACTCTAGAGACCACACGATGTTAAGGTGATCTCTATAGAGAGAATCTTTTCATGTATTCTGTGTACTGAACTGATCATTCAGATTACTTCGTGTGACTGTGAATGTTGGTGATTACATTTGAGGGCTTCCTGGGATAGGAAGACAGAGGTTCCGACTACATTGAAGTTCAAGGGCTTCCTTTCTGATGAAGGGAGAGGTTCCAACTACCTTGAAGATGAGGGCTTGTGTGGATAGCAAGATAGAGACTCTAATATTCATATCGAGGGATTACCTGGGCGTGGGTAAGATAGACTTTCTTGAAAGTATAAATCAAGGGACCTTTATCCAAGGTTGTTGGATACCCTTCTCTTTGGGTTAAAACATTTATATCTTGTTACTTGTTTTTGTTACTAGTTTTTCCTCTGCATTTTGTATTGTAAGGAAAACATAATATTCTTATATTTCATTACATGTGTACTCTGATTTAGTTATATTCTATACGCTTTAAGGTAGAATCTAATTTTGTTAACTTTGGTTGTGTTTCATTTTCCAAATCCATATTTCCAGAACCGGTTTTTCGGAATCACTTTCCAGATTTAAGCAAGTGTATAAAACTATAAATTTGTAACTTATGACTTTGTCCCAATATTTCAAATGGTGTCAGAGGTGTTGTGAATTTTCCTAGTTTAACTTTGTTAAACTTAGATCTTTCCTTATTTAAGGTAATTTTTTAAGAGTACAATTCACCCACCCTCTTGTATATTGAGCATCTATATCATTATTTCGATCCTATAGTAATGCATTAGTGAATAATGAGAGAATAATAAGGTACACATTTCTGACTAACTATAGGCAAGTTAAAATCCATAGATCCATCAACTAAATCACTATAATCTTAGTTTCATTGTTGACACCCCATTAGCCACGTATTATGTACCAATTGGTGAAAATATACGATGTATAATCTCTGGTAGCCTAACAACGTCCCTTGACTACCCACATAATAACATATGGTTACTCATTGAATGACGAAATGTGGTTGGCCATTTCGAAAATAAATCTCATCTCATGATAGTAAAAAATCCAAAATGCTAACACTATAATCACATTATTCCTATCTCTCACTACCCTTAGAAAGATCCCAAACTGATAATAACATCATGAATCACTTCACACTCACCATTCACATGTATATATAAAAACACCAATACAAATATAAATGGTCTCAATAATGGAATACCAAATCAATCAACCAAAAATCACTTCACAAGGTACCAACCGGTTTTTTCACATATCTCTTATAATATATATATATAGCTTAGAAATACCTTAAAAAATATTATCTAATGAAACACAAGTACAATGTTTAATAAAGAACAACACCAAACACAAAAAAAAACAAATCAACTAAAAATATGTTTCATAAAATTGGATAACCCCCACTTTTTATAATACAATCCTTTAAATTAATCACACCCCTTTTCGACAAGTTAACGATCTTCAAATAAATTTTAAAAAATAACAAAATAAATTTAGTAAATACAAAAATATATATTTAAGTCAACACATTTAATGAGAAAATGGTCCTTGCCATGTCTATAAAATATTTTGATGTCATTTTAAACTAATAGTGTTATCATATCCCATTCAAATACATGGGAAAACATTTTCGAACACTTATAATATTTAAAATGATCCACATGAGAAATTTTCGACAAACATGGCATGTGTCTTAGGCTCTAATTGTTAAAAAACAATCCAAATTTATTTCCACCGAACTAAAGAATATAATACATCTCAAAAGTTAGAATAATTATGTTAGAATTTCCAATAAATTTATAATATAAATTATTATGTGATTCCGTAGATACACCTCCCTCAAAATAGTGACATACGATCCAAAACAATTCAAAATACATTGTCTTCATTTAATGATTCCCAATAAATCATAAATAGAATAATAAAAAATATAGAAATGATAACTAGGGTTATAATTAGATATAATAAACCCCCTTGGGTTTGGCCAAATCACACACCCTTATAGGGAATATAAAACATGGTAAAATGGAGAATGTAATTAACAGATAATAGGTAACTCATACCTTTGAAGATCGCGTTATAAATCGATAGGAATATCGGTTGAACTATGGTTGAATGGTGGAATCGGTTGTGGGTTTCAGGATCTGGGGGGTCAGTTGTGAGATAGAGTGGATAGGGATGAGGGGTGGGCTTATTTTTCAAGTTAATAATTTAAATTCATTAAATAGACATAAATAAAAAATAAATTATAAAATGATGTGCCAATCGCAAGTTTAGGAAACCTGGGGTTTTCTAACCATATGGGAAAAACTACAATGACAAAATTCATCTCTCAAAATTTCTCATAAGTTTTGAAAAATTGGAAAACCCAGGATCCAACCATTTTAAATAGTATAATCCAAATAAATTACCCCCCTCTATGTTTTTATCATGGTTTCCATAAATATGTGAAAGTTGTGCACTAAACCCTAGACTCATCATATTTCCTTGCGTAGTTTCCTAACTATTACTCATATCCAAGTGTAATGTGTGTGAAATAAATAAATTTAAAATTTAAAATTACACCATGTCTCTATAAAAAAATATAAATTGTTTAAGATTAATTAATTAAATTATTTATTGATATCATAGTGAAAAGATGAGTGTTATAGGTCCCAATTTCCCTAAAATGATCATATTAATTTATCATTGGTTAGTTTTTTTGGGAGGAACTTATTACAAATATATTCCTAATAATTTCTTATATTCTATAATAACGTTGTATAGTTAATATTTTGGTTGATCTCATGTGGATGCTGATGATAAGAACTAAATTACAATTTTATAATATCTAAACAAAATATACTAGTAAGGAAAAATAAAACAATAGGGTTTTTAAAATTCAAATGATATATATATATATATTTATGATATATACATATATAAAAAAATAATACTTAAATTGGTTAGTAAGATATAGAAATTTTTCATAGGATTTCATAATAATGAAAATAGATATTCTTTAAATTAACTCTAAATATTAATCATAAAATTTAGATCAAAACTTATCCATCGACACCCTCCTCTCTATGATGTTACTATTGAAAAAATTTTACTTTTCATATAGGCAAATAATCTATCAAACTAATTTTGTGGACTTCTTTACTATGAATCAACAACCAAATAGAACTCCAATGTTTGAAATATTACTATAATGCTGGAAAGGCATTACTATTAATAAAAATAAGAAAACAATAGTAGTGATAGTTGATGTACCACTTGCTACAATAAAATTAAACACTATGGAAATTAATATAATATAATAAAATAAAACACTAAAACATGAAGTACAGAAAGGGAAACAATGTAACTTTTTTTTTGAACATTAGCTGAATTTAGTTTTCTATTTTCAAAGAGATATAAAATCATTGTGGAGGTAGAATATTTGAAAAAATAATGAAAAGAGTTGTGTGAAAGAAATATTATAAATATATTAATAATTTTAAGATATACTATAGCAGAATTAATCCACTTTTTCAGTAATTCCAAATATATTTTCAAAACCAAAAAAATGAGAGATGTACCACTAAAAAGATAAATTGGTTGAATTAGAACATTGAATTACAAAAAAAATATTGGAAATATTATCTTAATTAATCACTCACACATGACCCGTGAACTATCATCCAATCATCAACTATGAATATAAAAATCCAAACTAAAATAAAAAGACATAAAATGTTATGTAACATTCCCAAAATAGAATTTTATTAAGTTTCATCAATGAAACATTATTCTTTTTAATTTTCATCTCTCCCTTATTAATTTTTACTACGATAAAAATCCATCCTTGACCAAATCAAAACATAACTGACAAAAAATTTCATTCCCCCTACCACTAAACAAAACTTAATATGGGCTTTACCTCATGATTTAAAACTACATATGTCAATATTGGATTAATAAATTCTCGCATCTTAACACTGTGAGTCATAAAAACCTTCATTCATGATGACTTTTTTCATGGGGTTTTTTGGATTAGGATTGGCAGGTAAAAACATATAGATCTTTTAGTTTATCAATAATTCATCAATTTATTTTATATAATTCATGAATATTCAAGTTACTAACCCCTTAATATTCCTTAATAAATAACTATTATAGTATTCAAACACCTCAACCCCTTTTTAAAAGGCCTCTGACATGACTCTAACAATGAATGAATTTATCTGAATTTCCTTTTATTTATTTTTTTTTCCTTTTTCATGGAGAATTATATGAAGAAAAGTAAAGGTATTAAAGGAAAAATCATGAAATTTTTTAAAATTAAGAGTTTAAACTCATCACTATTTAATCAATATTTTAAATTTTGTTCCATGATTCAATTTTTTGGATTAAATTTTGATATATTTGAAGAAAAATGAATAAAGAATAATTCCAATTTATCAATATTATAAAAAAATTATGGAACACCCATCAAAGAACCCTGAAATTAATTTATTCTCCAAAAACACACATGAAAGACCCTTTCCCCACACATAATCATGAAATATTTATGGGGAAATATTATTTCTAAAGGAAGCTAACAAACAAATTCATGGAATTTTTCATAAACCTAGAATGAAATTAAAAAATTCTAAGATATTAATTATGCTTGATGTAACGGAAAGTGTCATGCTTAAATTTTGTGTGTTGAATAATATCAAAAGTATTTAATCAATTTTGAGGATTTGAAAGATAAATAATTAAAATTTGTAGATTTAAAAACATGACTAGATACTTGAATGAAAAATTTAAATATAAAAAATTACTTCCAAATCATTTAAATTCACCTTGGTATGGGAAAGATAATCATTTTGGATGGTACTATTGATAAATAGTTTCACAATAATTCATGAATCCATAAATAAAAATATAAGAAAATTGGGAACCATAATACATCCAACAATCATTTAAATTGATAAAAATAAAAATCAAATAATTTACTAGAAATATAAAAATGACTTAAGTTTCCAAGGAAGTTTATTAATATCTAAATTTTAAAACAATCCAAAAATTAAATTATAGAACAAAAAATATAGATTTATAAAATTTTATTACAATAAAAACAAATAATATAATATCTCCAAAAACAGCTAGGAATCCCCCCATCAACACTTCAGCTAAAACCGCCGTTTAATTTAAGCTAAAAAATATTTGTAAAATGGGTGTATAAACATTGGGGAGGAAAGACGCAACCTGAGTTTATGATTCAATGACATCATTGAGATAGGTTCATGGATCATAGAAAATTAAATAAAGAATGTAAAAAAAGATAACTATTATATCGTTATTAAATTAAAAAAAATAACTAGAAATAAATTAAAAATTATATAACATGTCTCATACCCTAAACTGGGTTCCGAAAAATGACTACTTCTAGTTGAAAGTTACAAAATTTAATCCCTAATCTGAAGGTGGGTGTGGTGTCTTGCTCTTGATACACAAAAATTTGTTTACATCTAATTTATATTATTTCACACTACTATTAGAGGACTATGTGGATATTTTACTTCTTTTCATTCAATAATGTATTGTATTATAGGTTACAACATGGTGGGATGAGAAAGAATGGATCATAATCTTTGTGACTCACTAATTATACAGTTTCCTCTTTTTTGTTGATTCAAAACTAATTATTCATTTAATATAACGTTAAATAAAATTAATGATAACATAAAATTTAATTGTAATAATATTAACCAAATATGAATTAATAAAAAAATATTCCCCATTAGGTAGGTCTATGTAAAATTTTATATCATCATTGAAGGACACTTGTAACTCAACCTCCGTAGGTGATTCTTTTTATTCTTCTTCATTCTCCAAGAAAACACTTTTTATAGTAAAATCTAAAAATTAAATATATTCGTATGATATTTTATATTTATTTCTAGTATAATAATATAAAAAATATTTTAAGAAAACATTGTCTCCCATAGATGGATTAGTATTTAATTTTTCAACATTTCTCAATTCCGGTTGAAGTTGAGTTGTTGTTATTGATTGTGGGTATTTTGTATCCTTCATATTTTCTCAAATTACACCACTTAAATAGGTTATTCATTAAAATCAATGGTGATATAGATTATATTATATTTCCGAGATTCAAATATGGAATAATACCTTAACATTATACTTTCTGTAAAAACATACCATTATTCTTCAAATTCATATTTATCTCGCACATAAGAATTAAATAGAATGCCTAATTCATAGTCCCTTTATAATTAATAGTTAATAAGGTTTCAATGGTTCATATATGAATTCCCTAAAGCCATAATTTTTATATTCAAATAAAAATTTATATAGAAAAAGTTTCACATCTTCTTCAATATTGTATTTTTTATTCATCCTTAATGCTTTAATGATTCTAAGGAATCTGGAAAGGAACATCATTTACATACTAACATATTCTATCACTTTGAATTCATCATCAAAATTAATCATTAGTAACCCTAGAATTATATTATTAAAAATAGGTAATACATATGAAAAATAAATTCAAAACATCCTTTTATAACTATAAAATAAAATATATTCCCTAAATTTCTATTTTTAAATTTTGGAAATTTATTTTTTTATGAAAATGATTGTCTATATGCCTATGGATTACCCTGAAATAGATCCAAATTGATGAAATACTTTTCTAAAACTCGAAATCCATATCTTATAATTTTCTCTAAAAATGTATCATAGTGCACTCTTATGGTCGATATCACTAGGATGAAAATCACACACACTAAATTTCTATTATCATTGTCTATAACTATAACATATCAGTAATGAAAAAAATGGGGTTTTAAAATGTCAAATAATATATTTATATATATGATATATATATATATATATATATGTATATATATATATATAAAATACATAATGAGGTTAGTAAAACATAGCTATTGTTATTATGATTTCATGATAATAAAAATCGTAAATATTTAAAATAACTCTCAATATTCTAATCAATCATAACATCACAAAATATCACTTAGCACCCTCCCTTAATATATATTACATCCCAAAACTAAAAACTCTGCTTGTGGGGTAATACCCTGTAAAAATTTATCTGGTAATCCACTTCACCACACTTTATAACCATAATGTTACTCAACAATATGGAACATTACAATGAAAATGGAGAATAATGGTGATAATTTGAAAAAATCACACAACAGTAGGAATAGTGAGTTTACCACTTAATATAATCAATTTAACCACTATTGAAATTATCATAAAATAATAAATGGAAAAATTGAAGACCAAATAACATTAATCATAACATCGTTACTTTCCCATGAATATCTTCCAACGATAGTTCTATATTTGAATTGGGGCAGAAAATCACGATGGGGGTAGATGTTAGAAAAATTAAATAGAAATAAAATATTATTTATTTATGAAGTTAAAATTTAATAAAATAAAATAAAGCTCCTAATATAGAAAAATATTTACTCTCTCTGTTAATAGACGTGGAAGTAAAACTATATAAACATAGGTTTTGCTAATTTTTTCTCCAATTTTTTCTTAAAAATTTTTACACATATGTGAACCTCTATAATGAAAAATGTTTGAAGGTGGAAATAAATGAAGATTCACCTTTATTTATTTGATGTATACCGAAGAAACTAAACCTTATTTGGTCAATTTTTACTATTTTAATTATTAAATTATAATTATCAATCAATATTTCATGACACAACACATCACAAGAAACAATGGATCACAGAGGTCTGAAAAAGTGAAGGCCAAGAGTGTCTTCAAGAGCGACATCCATGTTTCCTTGGGGCAGGGATCTGAAGGAGTTGAAAATCAATAGGGGATATTCATGGGTCACCATAGAAATAAGGAATTACACCAACAGGTTACCCTCGTGGTACTTGTGGAGGATCATGGAATCATGGGGAATGAGAGCCTTACACTTGTGAATGAGAAAAGTGAGGTCACCATGTGGGGGTGTCTCCATTAAGGATACCTAGATGATTTCTGAATTGTTTACACAATAGTGAGGGGGATATCCTGATAGAGGCATAGCTCTAATCCTATGTGCATGGCCTCTGCTTCGGTCACTACAGAGTCACCCATCCTAAGGTATGCATTGAACGCGGGGATGACTGAACCAATAGTGGACTTAACGGCTCTGCCTCCCCTCATTTTTTCATAGAAGCAAGCCCCTCATGTGTTGAGTTTTATCCTGTCGGGATGGGTGAGCCAACTGACCCATGACCCAAGGGCCGTATTGGTTGTAGGATCAAGATAACATAGGTTTTTAGTGAAAAGGATAAGGGAAGGTACCGACTCATGGTGTTTATAGAGGTGACCTAGATCGGAGGTGAGTAGCCTGGTCCTGGCACCCAGTGCGTGGGGGGAGGGAAAGGACCCATGGTGTCTTTCATGATTGTGTGCTTTCCAAATTCACCAAAATCCCATGTCTATCAAAACTGACTGCCCATCAACCTCGTGTCTCGTGGGGGCTCTGTGAAACCAGTGGTGGAAGAAGTGCTCAAAATAATCGGCCACCCATGGAATGACTGTGAACCCCCCAAGCAAACTCTAAATACAGTCAGCCTAGCCTCTGTGGAAGGAAAAGTGGATTGAGGATTCCTCCTTAGGGGATAATAAATAGTTTCATCGCGGGGACATAGAGAAAACATTTTCTACTATGGTCATTTCTATTGGAACCGCATTGTTTCGAACTCTCCAAATATGAAATATAAATTTGGGAGGAATATATTTACCTCAAAGGGTAATGCCCCTGGGGTCGATGGCCGGTTACTTAGAGATGGTATTCTTATAATCATTTTCCGAGAATCTACATGACAGAGAGTACCAGAAGATGCACCTATATGGGTATCCATCTAGGAGGATTTTGAGGAAATGGTCTTCTTGAGCTTGGCTCACCACATCCCTGAAGAATGAGGGGGGGAGGCCTCCCTGACTGATTAATCAGGATTCGGGCTGCCTAGAGAAGTGAGGAGATCACCACTCGAGTTGAACTCCCAGAAATTGACCTCTCTGTGACCAAGGATCCAATGGGAGTGGTGTCAATGTGAGGGAACCTGATCACAAATAGAACTCTAGAGAAGAGAGTAATTCCTTCCATTTTTCTTAAGTCTGAATCCATAATTCCCTCTGATGAAGAGGGCCAATAAATATCGACCCTCAATGACCCCTAAGGTCAGTTTGACTAGTATGAGAAACGTAGACTCATCCAAGCTTCTCACATTATTGATACGAATACCCAGGGGCATGTACTGCTTCTTCCAAGAGGCCCATTTGAATTTTTCATCACAATGAACATCCCATAGAAACTAGCTGAAAGAGGACTCCAGTCGTTTGAGTATAGACCTCAGAACCTTAATCAGAGATAGGATTATCATGAGAATGGAGGAAAACACACAATTTATTAGATTCATACTACCCCAGAAGAAGAGGTGTCAATTCTTCTAGTTATTAATGTGGTGTGTGATCCTGTTAGAGATCTCCTCGAAAAAAATGGACACCGATCCTCCAAGGGGAAAGTGGATCCCTTAGGTAGGTTAAGGGTAAATGATTCTCGTGGATGTAATTTTTATTATGGATCTCCTAGAACTCCTTAAGATGCTCGAAGGGAGAAATATGACACTTTTTTAAAAGTTGATTAGTTATCTGCTCCACTTGGCATAAGCGTCCATGAATTTCATGAACCCATTTATAGAGGGGATTCACCCATTTATGAAGAACACCAGGTCATTCATGAAAAAAGGGTGGGAGATTCTAGGGATGTGGGAACCATAGTGAAAGGGTTGAAAATATTCTTATTTCATGGCTAGAGAGAAGTGTCAATTAAGGGCGTATTGGGCTAGAATTAAAAGGGTCGGGGAGAGATGGTCCACCAGGAATAAACCCCTTAATGACTTGATGAGTCCACATCATTTCCAAGAAAATATAATGTTAAACTAGGCCGAGCTATAGAAATGGAAGCAGATATCAAGAGGGGGCTCAGAAAAACCCATGCACCTCATTGTACAGTTGATACAATTCCACTCCAGACGATCATACACGTGTTCCATGTCAAGATTAATGATTACATTCGAACCCATGACCTTCCTATTGATATCTCGAACAATCTCATGGGAAACCCCAATATCCCCTTGGATTTTTCTCACTTTGAAAAAATCATGTTGTTCCTCAGAGATCCATTGTTTGGTGAAGTTTCCAAGACAGTTGTTAATGATGGTATCCTGGAACTTGTATTCAAAGTTTCACCAGCTAATGGGCCAGTATTAAGAGATAGAGGAAGGAGAGAAGACCATGGGGATAAAAAGTAGGGTGGTTGTGTTGGATATCCTTGGGAGAGATATTCCACTGAAGAAGTCTTAAATGGCCTCTAATAGGTTTTTCATTATGATGTTCTAGGAGAAAATGAAAAAAGAACTCGAAAAGCCATCTCGTTCGTGTGAGCTATTGAAGTTGGGGAGATTCACTAGGCCCCATATTTTCTTCTCACTCAGGATACTACAAAGAATATCATTACCCTGACTGGTAACGCTGCGAGGGATTTAGTCAAATATATATGCCTTCCTAGAAAAGGATTTTCCCTTGATGTGGGGGTTAAGATCACATAAGAGGTTTTTGAAGTGGGAACAAACCATACCTCCAAGTATACCCTGGTTGCTGGTAAAAGATCCATCCTTGAGCCTGATGGTCGGCATGGGAGCACGATGCTTCTTTTTTAGGAAGGCGTGGAGGTTAGAAGTGGTATGATCCACCTCTCTAAGCCAGGAGACACGAGTACATTCGTAGAGATGTCCCTCATGTTGCAGAATGATCCCATTAAGTCTTTGTTTCTTGAGGTAAAGGGTGGAAAGGGTATCGTCATACAATCAATATTCCAAAGAAATATCTATAATATTTATGTCTTGGGTAATGTCATCTTTGTCTGAGTGGTTATGTTCAAGGGAGAAGGACCAAACAAGAAGAGATTATTTCAAGCATCAAAGTTTCATGTGGAGCCCAACCTAGTTTATTTTTTGCAAGGACAGTTCCAATAAAGACCCAATATCTTCTAAAATATTGGGATAGGAGTCCATGATTTGGAGAAAGAGAACTGCCTCAATCTCAAGGGACCCTGTCTCATGAGAAGGAGGGTCAAGTGGTCCAAAAGTGCCTAGACCATGTGAGAGACCTCGGTGTTTTGAATGGTTGAGATATCCTGAATGATACCCAGGTAGTGGTTGAGTCATGCACCGGGTCCTTCTATTCCCTCACTGGTTCTTGCACCATGTGAATTTTTCTCATGTGAATCTGAGGTCAAGGAGCACCTCACATGCAGTGATGGAGGAGAAGGTCATCCTTTCATTGCGGGGGAAGGATAAACAACATTTTTTTTTGAGGCATGCATGATTGTGTTGAAATCACCACCCACTGTCCATGGTGCCTCCCCTGAGATGAAGAGGCTAAGATCTAACCAGAGCTACTCCTGCTGATTAGCGCCGCACATTGAATAGACAAAAGAGGAAAAGAATATAGAGATTTTGTATCTCACTTTGACCCAGAGATATTCATCAGATGACACCCACAGATCGACCCTCAATTTTGAAAGCCAAAACATCCATATGTGGTGGATAAGAAGGTCACAATGCAAAAAATAGTGCAATATAATCCTTTTAGAAAACTCTCCAATCATGGAAGATAATTGTTTGGGATTTAGGACCACAATAATTGAAACATTGATTTTAGATTTCTAAGAAAAGAGAAAGTATGTATTCACTCTATCCATAAGGTCATGATAATTCCAAATGATGAGCGAGATCATTCGAAGAGGGTGCTCCTAGAAGACTATTCATTTTTTCATGCTCTATATTTTAATCAATTTATATCCATAAAAGGGAGGAATATATAGAATTTTAAATTAATTTAAATGTTATTGTATCTGTTTTTTGAAAACTTTCTTTTTTTTTGAATTTCACAATGATATATATTTGTAAAAAATTAATATTATTTGAAATTGATCATGTAATTTGAAGACCCAGTTCTGATGTTAACTTTTGTTGACCCATTTTTTTATTTAAAAATGGCCCAATCAAATTAATCCCACCACTACATTATTGGATAGTAATTAATGGATTTCAATTTGAATCAATTCACGGAGAATGATGTGATAATCATCATTTTTCATATATTTTTGCTTCATCTCTCTTTTATTGGCCCATTTTGATATGTTTCTTAAACAACCAATTGAAGACTTAAAATATTCTTGTATATAAAAAATTTATTATTTCTTGATGTTATCATTTTTAATAAATTGTAGCACTTATTTTGAATAATATACTTAGGATTGAGTTCTGGTCTAATACCCTTATCCAGCAAGTCAATGCATGGACTTAAATCACCATCAGTTTTCCACTTAATAATTAGAAATATCAATGGTATCATGTCAGATATATTTTTGAATATGATAATAACATCTAAACAATAATGTAAAAACATTAGTTCAATAATAAGTTAAATAAAATAGGGTGAATTTCATTCACTAATTATAATTGTATTCAGTGGAAACATTCTTCCTCTTTAAGGATTTCATCTAAAAATTGTGGAATGATAAACTGAATTATTTTAATTAATTTAAAATATCTGTTCTAAAAAGTGTTGAGGTCGCTTCTCAAACTCAATAGTGTTGTTAGAGATTTGAATATTTTCCCAAAATTTATGACCGTTAGGAAAAAAATATATGATGTCCCATTATTCTAAAACAATCGTGATATTTAATAGTTTTTAATTTTTTATTCTTCATTCATATATTATAGGGTCATTCAATCTTACTGATATAGCCATATGTCAGTTAATATGCTAGAAAATCATTAATATTCCTCCTAAGAATATCATGTAACCAGATTGTCTCTTTTAAATACATATTATATGTTCTCACACCTGTATTTCAAAGAATTTTCAAATCTTTTATTATGTGTGATAAGTAAAATTAAATATCATTTCAGGGATCAGAACATATGAATATTAGTATTCTCAATAATGTAAAGGTTTTTTTATAAACAACCCTAGAGGAAGGTTATAAAAGTGAATGAAAACTATAAATGTGTTACGTAAAGTATAAATATGACTAAAAAGAATAAAAACCTCACATGATTGAACAAACATTGATTTTGACAACTCAATTTCAAAATCAAGATATCAGGCATCAAATTTCATTAATTTTAATCCCTCTACACTATAACCAAACTCATAATTTTCTTTAATTATCTCATTACCATTCTATTTCATATTTTTTGAGATTTTATGTGATTTTAAATGATTTTATAGCCTATGAAAAATAATAAACTACAAAATTAACTTATATATAATATGATATATTGTAACATCTTCATTTGGAATCTATATTGGCGTGTAACATTCATTGAAATTATTTAGGCATGTAATTTCCTCCCAAAATAAGATGCACTCTTTTAGGAGATCATCATTATGATAAGTTTAAAATCCATGATGATTAATTGATTTTGATTACTATATATCTTTGATTTAATAACTGAATCATCATCATGTATTCCATTCCAAAAAATTATAATATAACTTATGTCGTTGTTATAAATTTCATACATCATTTTCCAATGATATAATCACTAAAAAATTTCTATTTTTTTAATTTTACCACATTACCAATATATTATTGATATCCCCATAGTTCGTCGTTAGTTCCCTATGGTACTATACAAAAACAAAATTTCTAATACTCAAACTATGCAGTTGTATCAATTAATACTTAGTATTGGTAAGTTTGAGTTCGAACCCATAGAGACGGTGATTTAGTTGTGTTGAAATTTCAAAAGATTAATTTTATTAAATTTCCGAAATATGTGAGAAAAGAGGGAATTGATTAATTTGGGAATACAAAAGGAAAAGGAAATAGATTGATAGGTTGGTTGTGAAAATAGATTTAGAAAGTGTGATGGGGTTATCTAATATCGAGGTTTATGATTTATCTGGTTTTACTATTAGTAGTAATTAATTCATGATATGCGTTGGTGTAGAGATGAGAAATATCTAGTGGTCATGGTATCTCCTCCTCAATTCAAAAATACCCAATTTCTCTTGATTGGGTAATTTAGGATTTCACCTAATCAAGTTTTTCATGAAACCATATTTAATCCTAATTTCCCCAAATGTTGACTGTGGTCAGGCCCCCTTTTCGATTAATCAGTTGCAAAATTTTAAAGTTCCTTTTATATTCGAATATTTATGGTCACTATAAAAGGAAAAATATGAATTAGATTTTAAATATATAAATTACACAAAACAAATACATGAATAATTTAAAATAAACAAATCCAACGTACCTTCCCCCTCTGGTTACACCACCCTTGCACAAGATGGGTTTAGTCCCTTATCCTAGTGATGAGAGAATAAGAGGGGAGGATAAAATAAATCACAAAGGAAAAACTCAAAAATGGTGTAGAATCTTCCCTCCAGGCATTGGTCTTCAGCCGAATATGAATGCTTAAAAGGTGCAGCCAAGGACTCTATTTATAGGCGCGGGAAAGGTTATACCTGACTATTGTCGTGAAGTGTACTTTGGGGCCACATAATGTACTAGTGATCCACTTTTTGTTTGTCTGTGTCACTCATGTGAGGATCTCAGCTGAGATTTTTGATATTTTACTACCTACACGACATGTAAATGGCATGAACACCATGTACAACTGATCTATGTTTCCTCCATGTTCGTGATAATATTTCACAAATCTCATTCATAAATTTGATGTTTGACTGTCGTCACATCATGTATCAAAGGTACACGACATATACTTGTGTCTCACAGCATGTATGCTCACCATTTATTATTCTGGTGGTTTCCTACTTCTCTGATGAATTCCAAATGTGTACTTTTGGTACGTGATTGAAAACAATTTTTTTCGATTTTTCCATCTTGGTTCTTCCTTAAAATTATGAAGTCATGTCGGGAGTGAACCTCACAATGTGAAGGGACATTTTTCTCTTATTTACTCCCATTTTCATTCATTTTCAATGGATTCATCATATCCAGCCATAAAACATAAAAAAACTCAATTTATTCCATATTTGGAAATATTATTCATTTAAATCCATAAATCAACACATTATGAAATACTAAAATGTATGCATGAAATACACTTTTCAATTATATACCCAACATATTCCATCTATTTTTTCTAATCTAGGAACATCATAATATTCATTAGTTTTATCATGTTCACTCATACCATTATCATCATGAATTTTTGTACTTTATTTATCGTCAAGGTGAATAAAAAATGATAAAATATTGAATTATACATTACACTCTTTTCATTTTGATCATAAAAATTTAGGTGTTACTTTTTCTCTGCATTTTATAGCATATATTTTAGTTTTTTTGAAATATATATATTTTTTATATTGAAGAAAACTTCCTTTAAGCATAACTAATGTCTCAAGATATGATTAAAAAAAGATATTTAACAATTCCTCCTAAAAAATCATTATTCAATTACAACTATATTTAAATTTACTTATTTTGAAAATTTATTTAAATTAAAATAGTTTCATATATCAATATACAATCCATTTTAACACTAAAAAATAAATTTTTATTAAACATATAATAATATAGTATAATTTCAAAATTCATTTTTTCCATGAATCCTTGGAATATTGTCATACCCACAATGGACATTAGTGAGATATTCCTAGAGTGGGGATTATTCATTGTTTCAAAAAATTTCATATCTACCAACGTAACAAAAAACTATATCTTCTCTAACTAGTATTAATCTCATTTTTCTATAGAGTTACTCATTTTATCACATGGTTAGTGATTATTTGATGATTTTTTTTCATATTTAATACACTAAATCAGATAATATTAATGATTTATAAATCCAAACACACTAATTTTCATCATAAATAATATATGTAAATAATTAAAAAAAATACACAATATTTTAAATTTTTTCCCACATTCGAATAGTCCAAACACCAAAATAGGGTAATGTTCCCAAGTATCTGAAACCACTAAGAGTATTTTAGTGATAGATTTATTAAAGGTCACTCATATTTATGGGGTAACAATCCAAACAAGATTTGAGGTTGGATCACAACAACTGAAGTGTCACTCACATTATCCTCCCTCATTGATCATTACATAATGAGTAAAATCTATTTGGAACTTAAGCTAAAACATGACTCTGTTGTCTTGTTGATATTGCACTGATTATTTCTTATTTATCTTCTGAAATGACTTTTATAACCAGGTTATGAAAATCACCATGGTTGTAGCTTCACTTTATTAATTTAACTAGTCATCAATGAATAAAAAATTCCTTTTTATAGTCCTTAAATTAATGTACTGTGAATGTTTTACTATTCTTCAGAAGAAAATTATCAATACTCACTTTCAGTCAACATTAACTTTGTATTGAAACTATAATATTTTCCTAAAACTATTTTTATGTCATGAATCATCCCACTTTAACATAACTAAATCTTTTCACAAAATGAAACATTGATTAGTGAAGCTTCACACATTCTAATAACATTCATTGTTTCATGAAACTCTCAAATGTAAGGAGACATTAAATATTTCATGAGTCACACACTGTCAGAATAGACACAAGTTTATTTTCTTCACAAAAGTTATGTTATCATTATAGATTCATGCAAGAAATAGAATCAGAAAACACTTTATTTTATTTATATCCTTCAGGTATTCAATGAGTTTTTTAATATATCAGATGAGGCGGTAGCTTTATAGAAATGTCATACACTTTTCGAATATTCCACTATCTCTACCAATCATTCAGAAAACTCTTCATTTTTTTTGTGAAACTATCAATCCTCGTTAAACACTCAAGTATATCGTCCATTTGTGTATAACTCCAAGAAACGTGTTTCTTTTATATAACTTTTTACATGCGGCTCTCCAACATCATGAACCTCAAACCCCCACTATGTACACTCAAGTTTATATACATATTTGAGGGCTTCGATACCTCTGTCTTGGAACTTCTATATGAACTTTTCTTATTGCATCCCTATATGAGAGCTCTTATTTTTTTGGTATATTAGACCTATCTCTTGGTATGATCAGGATTAACATTCCATGAGTTCTATATTCTAAAGAAATATATTTTTCAATGATACAGTTGAAAATAAATCTAATAATCAACACATGGAAATAAAAATTCTCATTAATTCTCAAAAACATCCCCCCTCATATTTGTTATAAATAGTCACACGAATCCTTTTCCACTCTCTCTATGCCTCCCAAAAAACCATTTTTTACATAAAATTTTCATGAATCCTAAATCAAATTAGTGGTTTTTCTAGGCAATTAGTATAAACTTTTTCACAATGAGGGAAACTTGATATAATCAATTCCTTAACCCCAATGAGTTACAAAATTCATCTTGAACCATATAAGATTAACTATCTTCATGTATCTTAATTTAATCAAAATATTTTCCATCTTCATAATTTTATCCTTTACCTCCTACTCCAATTGTAAAGGGTTGGTTAGGAACACATAGGGAGTCATGATCCTTTCTTCTCTAGATGAAAACTAAACAAGTATTCATGAAACCTCTTCCACTTTAAAATAAAATCCAATGTATATTTTATACCATATGAACCAACTAATGATTCCTAGTAAATATCATACCTTGGGAAAGAGGAATACAATTTTTTAAATCATATAATTCTCCCCCTATTTCTTTATTAGATAATATACGATTACATTCATTGATACCATTGATGGAATGAACTCAATCATTTAACAATGTATCCATTATCAATGATGTTTATATGTGCATTTATACTTCTCCCAATTAATAAAAATATTATATAAATTCATTAAATAGAAAAATTTATCTTCAAGTGATATGGAACTTATCATTTCTTCATTCCACTTATTATACCCATAAATTCACTTTTTATATTGCATTAATTATCTATATATGACTCAATGCAAGATAATCCTTCCCAACTCAAATACATCTCCATATTATAGCTATTTAAAAAAATGATTTTAAATTGGGGAACATACCAAATATTAAATACCATTCAACACTACCTCTAATTATATTGTTTCGAGGCTCGGTGTTGGATACTAGAGAAAAAATTAATTACAAAATAATTTTTTACTGAACAAACTTGCATCAAAACATCTCAAAAAGCCTTAAAATTTTAGATTATTTCAGGTAATTATTCCATATTTCTTCTTCAGATATAGACATTAGGCTAATAAATGTTTTTAAAATGACACCAACAAAAAAACATTATGGATGAAAAAAATCATTAAATTTCTCATTATACCAAAGGTTAAAATTACAATTATGTTATTCAGCTTGCGAGATCACTTCCTAAACAATAATTTGTATCTAATTTATTCCCTCACCCAAATGGTGTTTTCCATAGTTTTCTAGGGATACCATATATTATATTTTAATCTCAAGGATCCCCTAGTATTGTCAACATCATCAGCTAATAAAGAATTAAAATTCAACTCTTGAATACAATGATTGTAATTTTTTGGGCTTCTATGTTTCTTTATTATCAGATAGACCTCTGGATCATCTAACAACATTACTTTACATCACTTAATATAGCTTCCAAGTGTATTATATCATTGCTATAACCAAAAATCCTCAAAAATATTTCATATAATTTAAACACATAAGGATGGAATATGTTTCAATACCTCGAGTTAAAGAATGAGGCTGATCCTGGTGGGATGACCATTCAATATCCCACAATAATTTTCCATTTTTTTTTGATTTTATGATAGAAATATCATAACAACATTAGCCAATTATTTTTCTTTAATTTTAATTATGATATTTTTATGCCCTTCCTTGAAATCATTAGTCATTTGAGTGATTATTTTTACACAATCATCATTTCAAATGTCTTATTAAAACCTCCCATTTCCTATCATAGTCATTAGAATTTATTCATAATCCATCTCACAATATCGTAATCCTGGGATACTCTTACAAATAAGGATTTATTCATAAAATGTTGATTTGATATTTATTCCCTATGTTTTCTTGATGTTCTATTAATCCCTGCCTGATTTAACATATTTCACATCCCAAATCATTTTTTAGGATGTATAATTAATATAAGAAGATTTTTGATTCTATTATGTTTTAAAAATCTTTTTATTATTCTTCTAAGAAACATGTAGTTCAATATCAAATTTGGAACTCCTATTAAACATTTTTCATTTTCTTGGGAACTCACATAGTTCAGTTGTTTTCATACCTCATGGCGAATTTTAAAATCTCACTTATCCATACATCTATTTTTTCTCTATGATTTTAAATAGATAACCCTAAGATATTTTCATCTATAATGGATCCCTATTTTTATGCCTATCCATCTACATCACAACTAGATTAGATTCCATGTTTTTAACTACACTTATTTTATTTCATTCAATATAAGATTCTATGAGTAAAATAATGTGTGCTTGAAGAAAATTTCATTGTTCTCAATTATTTCCCTATATAGTGGTAAATATATTCCCCACCATCATTGAATTTTAATTAGTGAAAAATCCTTCATTTTTTCATAAGAAAGTTAGAGTTCCTATTGACCCCCAGAATTTCCTCTCTTACTATATTTTTTTTGATATATGAACATGGTTATCATTGATTCATAATATACCCTTAAAACCATGCCACTTATATTAATTCTTTGGTGGAGTTATTATTGTAGTATATTTACTTATTTCTTTGAGACATTGGGCTATTAGAGATACATTGATTATATTTCCCTTGATTTAACAATATTGTCACATAGTTGCTAAATTCATCTAAATGGAATGTCTTTTACACATGGGATGAACCATAAAATCACGAAAATAAATTTTAATTCCACATTTTTGGACTCCACCTATAGATTATTCTAATGGATGAATCTTATTTTTCTCATTTTATAATTTTCATATTCCTTCGAGGTCCTTGAACAACCCATACTTATCATTTATTATTGTATTCATCTAATTCATTCGTGATCAATCTTAATTTCAAAATATTACCCTCTGTTCCTATTTTTTATGGGTGATAATGTTATATTTTTTTCCTCCCCCTATGAACATTTACATTTCCACATCAAGTGAAAATTTTTAAATTAAATCCCATTGTCATTTTATTTTTTTACACATATTCACAATTCCATAATTCTAGGCCACCTTCACTTGAATCATCCTTTTTTTTCTCAAATAAAACTTCCATTTGTGTAACAAATTCATCCTTCTTTTCCCACATATTTTCAAAAATCATTGATTAAAGGATCTTCCCTTTACACCAGCTTTATAATATTTCACTTTGGATGTTATGTCTTCCAATTTTATGGTTTGAGTAAAATTTTCATCCCATATATTAGTAGACATATAAACTACTATTTAATTTAGTCTTGTATTTTTTTCCCAAATTTTCAATACAACAACGTGTATCCCATGAGACTCATTTTTCTTTCGCAACAACATGTTTTCTTACTTCAGACCCTAATCAAAATCCTATGACATATGGATATATATTACCAATGGATCTCGTGAATTATCATCGTCATCAGTTGTTATGATGTCACATGAAATATCATGATCTATAGATAGTCCTACAACAACATTTTATGAACATGTAAAAACGTAATAAAATTCATCAATATCATATATTAGTTATCTTATAATACTATTTACCTTGATCACAGCCCTCAAAAAGACTCTTCATTTATATACCATTCCTTTAGATTTTCGAATCATCAGATTCATTGTCTTTCACATGTCAAACCTGAAAAATATATTTCTACTCAAAAAACTAATCCGATAAATTTTAAAAAAACAAATACAACTTGATAATCCACCCTTTGATAATAATTTTTCAACCCATAATGATCATTTGTGAGAGATTACCCTAGAGGTGATGTGTAATGACCTAATATTTAATAAATTGGATTTCCCTTATTATAATTATGTTATATAGTATAAAGCACATACATTAAATAGGTAACACATTAAAAACATTATTCTCATAAATGGAGAATATAATAATTGGTTTGTATACAAATTAATGGAACCTATACAATTTGAATAGTAATATGACTATTAGAATAGAAATGTGACCATTATGAATAGTAATTTATCCAATAGAAGAGTAACCTTAAATATAAAATTATAAATAATATTTTGGTTTCATATAGGAAAAAAATTTCTATATTTATATCATGGTATAAGGTAATAAATATTTTAATAAGTATAAATTAGGTTCAGGTATTTTTATAATAGAAAAATGTTTATTTAAAATTTTATAATTTATATAATCATTAAAAAGAAAATAAATCTTCATAAAAATATGTTCTTAAATTAATATTTTTTTCATAGAATTATAATATAATTTTATGATTCCATAATTAATTTTTCAATGTTTCTGAAAACCAGTTATAATATTAAAATCGATATTTTATAAGTAATTGATGATTTAAACATTGAAATAAATTTTTAATATTTAGAAAAAAAACATTCATAAATTTATTCCCAATTTTCAAAAATATTATGTAAAAAATGCTTATGGTGAGTTTTTGGGATTTTTCTAAAAAAGTTGAATTTTTTGTCTACAGTGAAATATGGTAATTTACATGTATTTAAAAAATACATGAAATATTGAGTTTTGGATAATGTATGTTTTATGTAATAACCCATTGGTTCTAAATAAACAAAACCATTTACTTTAGTTAGCCATGGGAATCAACACTATTGATAGTCATGAGCCAAAATATTAGAAAAAAGAATAAAATAATGAAAAACACCCCTCTCATACCCAGTTAAACCACTTCGCACCACCCCTTCTCCTCACACCATTAAAGCCTTAATGTGTACCAAGATTCTTCCAAATATCATTCTCAAGAATCTTAAATAGGTATAGAATATTTTTTTCTCTCTTTAAGACCAAAATCAGGTTCCATAAGCAAGTTCTCTAGGAGATGTTATACAAAATGTAAAATCCTCCACTTTTCTCTTTGAAATTTTTACTTTCTTCTACCTCATTATTTCCATTAAAATAAATTGTTAAATGATAAATTTAGTATCATATATAAATAATATAATTTTATCATGATGATAAAATATCATTCATCAAATACCATTTTTTTCTCTTTTTATTCTCAAAATTATAATATCGTTCGTGAAGTGTCGATTCACCACCTTCAAAAAAGATGAGTTTCTGTTTTCAATTACAACCATCTTAGATGGTCATAAAACAATTATTACGGTTAAAATAGAATTAAACATCAATATTATATCTTGTTTCTTGTTCTATAATATAAAATTATACATAATATTAAATAATAAAACAAAACTAGTTCATGACGATCGAAAAACCTCCAAAATAAAATAATTATTCTCCATTAAAGTATTATTTAATGAATCATCCTCTTGTAAAAAAATGATATATTGGACCACTAAAATATATATAAATAAATAAATATTATTTAATTCCAATTCTTGAGTTTTTCTCCAATTTTATATGAATTTTCAAAATTATAAACAAGTGAACTGACGATGAATCAATAAAATGAAAACTCCCAAAATGATAAAATTAAACATTATAAGTAAAAAATTTATATAAATGATCTTATTAAAAATTAGATAAATTAAATAAATGAATAATAATTTAATAATTAACTAAAAATGGATTTATTCTGGTTATATAGGACACTAAGTATTACTGAAGAACACATTCGGAGGAAATGTAAAGGATTCTCTCTGAACACTAATTTTTTCCATCGGGTTACACTTTATCTCTCTTTACCACAATTTAATTCTTAATTATTATTAATTAATCTTGATATATTCTCTTTGGATTCTCTAAAGAAATTTACTCATATCAATTATTATTACTTTTATGGGGAAATACATGTTTTATAAGGTCCCCTTCGCGATTCCTACAGATAATAAAACCCTATTAAAGGGAACCTACCAATTTCGTAACCTTTTTAAAGTAAACACAAAAATATTTTTTAATCCACCAATATACATATAAAATAAATATTTATATCATGAAAAAATTTATTTTTTCATTTTTTTTTTAAAATAATTATTCTTTTGACCACTTTAATGACTCATTTATATTTTCCTTTAAATCTCACCAAAGTGTCTCATTTCAAAAGTTTCTTCAACACTATGTTTATGTGTTTTTAATTTATTTTGAAATCATTTATCATGATCCATTCCTAATTTCTCATTATAATTTCCATGTATGTTTTTAATTAATTCTTTCATGGTTATAACAATGATACACCCACTGTTACACCATATGACTTGATTATGATGCCCATTTTTTCAATGGGTATAGCATATATTAATTTCTTTTGTTTTACTCTTCATGTATAACACATATGAATGAAAATTTTATAATGGTTGAAATTGGGTAACACTCCATTTAATTGGGTATTGTTTTGTCTCAAGTGACATCGTGTTGGTATAGGGACTAAACTTAATTCCTTTGGGGGAATTTGTCCACTATGTGATATAGTATTGGCATTTTTCCTTGACTTGTGATTATATCATGTTCTAGGTTGATTCAACATTTATATGTAGCAATGATTACAATATACCATGTTGTATATGTTATGATTACATATGATTATTCAAGTTCCATTCCTTTAAATGTAATCAATTCGTGACTTCAAACCTATGTGATATGATTTATTGGTTTGTTTATTCTCTTTCTGGGATTTTTATCTTGCCCCTTAATTATGGTATTATCCACGATATCATAGGAATATTTAAGATATTATTGAAGTTATGATATAATTATTGAGTTTAAATAATATATTTCATTATTTTTTTCATACAATCTAATTATATACTTAATCATCCAAATACACTAAACTTTACGATCTTATGATTGTATTTGATGGTAAAATATTCTTAAAATCATGTAATAATAACTATAAAAGGTTGGGATCATTATAATTTTTATCATATAACTATCTGATTATCTTTATAGATTATGATTATAAATCTTTAGTAAGAACCTAAGAGGTTATTCTGTCATCATGGATAACCTAAATTGAAACTCATGCAATCATATGTTATGATCTAGTTTCAATTTAAAAGTTTATCCTTCTATGTTAAAAGTTTAAAATTTATATTCATTTTAGAAAATTCTTAAATTACCCAAAATTGTATTTTTTTTCTTGGTTAATGGTGGGATATATGATAATTACCCTCACCTATTATCACATTAGTATGTAAATCAAAATTTAGAGAGACAAATTTCATAAGGGGGGAAGAATGTAACAAAAAAATATCAATTTAAGTCCAATTAATAAAATTAT
Organism: Viscum album; assembly: GCA_963277665.1. NCBI lineage: Eukaryota > Viridiplantae > Streptophyta > Magnoliopsida > Santalales > Viscaceae > Viscum > Viscum album. Next base: position 1,384,338,167 of record OY728126.1, on the reverse strand, counting down.
TTTATTTTATATAAAACACATAAATCATATAGAGAACCCAATAAAAACATTAATCACATAATTGAAGAGTGAAATAACTGGGTTTTAAAGAAATCGACGAACCTACGCCAATGGAAAAGTAACCTGACTGTTGGAATAAAAATGTGACCGTTTGGAATAATACTTTGACTAAAAGAATTGTAAACTCACCTCTGAAATTATAAATAAAATTTAGGTATCATATAAGAGAAAATATCATATATTAATATCATGGTATAGATAAACAACTATTCTAAAAATGATACATAAAGTGTCGGTATTTTTACAAAACATAATTGATTATTTACAATTTTATAAATAATATAATGATTTAAAAAATATATATTTTCATCAAATTTATATATATTTTTAATATTTTGTTTTTTATAATTATATATCACTTTTATGGCACCTTAATTTATTTTTCAAGGTTTCATAAAACCTGTAAAAGTATTAAATTTTGTATTTTTCGAATTTATGATGATTTTAACTAAGAACTAAATTTCTCATTTCAAGAAAGTAGTTTTTATAAAATGGATCCCATTTTTTAAAACCTAAACATTGAAAACTTGTTAGGGTGAATTTTTTGGATTTTATAAAATACTTCAATTTTGGGTAATAGTGAAATATGGCGATTTAAGGTATTTTCCAAAAATATGAATTATTAAGTCATGGATTTTGTATAGTTGAGTAAAGAAACCATTTTATATAAAAATCATGATAAATGTACTATATTTATTCATGATAATCAACACTATTAACAGTCTTAAGAAAAAAAAATAATAAATAATTGACTAAAATAATCACAAAAACCAATCTCCTCCCTGATTAATATCATTCTTCCAACCTGTTCTCTTTACACATCCAAAAACTTGTAGCATGAAAAAATTATTCCTAATTAACATCTACAGACTCTTAACCACTTCCAAGAGAATTGGGTCTCATCAAAATAATAAACCCTATTGAATTAATTATGTTCTCTAGGAGATGTTACACAATATGTAAAATCCTCCACATTTCTCTTTTAAATTCATTTTTTATTCTACCTAATAATTTTCTACAAAATAAAAAGATACATGATAACTCCAGTATAATCTATAAAATAAATTTTTCTCATTTTAATGTAATATAAATCATAAAATCTCTTGTCTTCTCCATTTATTTATTAATGAGAACATCATTCCTAAGGTGTCAATTCACCACCACTGTGGATGATGAGTTTTCATTTTCCATTACCGCTTACAAGGCTGGTCATAAACTCAATTGTATGGTTAAACCACATTTAAACATGTATATTATATCTTATATCATGTAGTGGACTAATTTTTTGTACATAATATTTAAAATTATTACAAAACTACTACATGATTATCAAAAAGCTTCCAAAATAAACTAATCATTTTTCAGTAACATTTTATCTAATGAATCATCCTCATGACAAATAATAGAAAACTACATATAAGAAAAAATTATATTGAATTAAATAAATTAAACCCTTATCATTCCATTTTTATATATTTTCATCAATTAGAAAATAACTTTCATAATTATACAGAAGATAACCAACAATGAAACCATTAAATGAACACAGCCAAAATAGATAAATTAAACATTATAAGTTAATGAAATAGAGCTAAATTGATCTAATAAAATTATAATAATCCAAATAAATTTTGAATTGATTATTACTTAAATAATTAATTGATTTTATTTTATTATATAGTAAATTAATTACTAGTTTATAACACATTAGGACTTAAGGTAAGGGATTCACTCACACTACTGGAAATCTGACCTTTCCCTACGCTTCTATGCCAACGGTTCGTAAAAAACGTTGGTATAGGTTCCCATTCCCAACGGTTTGGCGAAACTATTGGGAAATCCCACTTTGAGGCCACCTTTCCCAATGGTTTGGCCAAACCGTTGGGAAAGGGTATGTATTTCCCAATGGTTTGGCCAAACCATTAGGAAAGCCCACATTTTGGCCTCCTTTCCCAACGGTTTTGGCAAACCGTTGGGATAGGTATACCCTTTCCCAACGGTTTGGCCAAACCATTGGGAAAATTCCACTTTGTGGACATCTTTCCCAACGGTTTTCCAAAACATTGGGAAAGGTCCCCCACAAATCACCCTTGCCCCACAAACCAAAATCCAAAATCAAAATCTATACCAACAGTTGTCAAAACTATTGGTAGAGGCCTATACCAACGGTTTTGACAACTGTTGGTATATATCCTTTGATTTTTTATCATTTCTTCTTACCCAGAAAATTATATAAATCAAAATTTAAAATCATTATGAGAATACATATATATATATATATTTATGTAATTATATTCACAAAAGTCATGTTAGGTTAGTGGTTAAGTTGTTGAATAATAAACTAGGGGTCCTGGGATCAAATCCCAGCGATGGTTTTTTTTTGAAATACATATACCAACGGTTCCATAACCGTTGGTATAGATTTTCATATTAATTATACCAAAAATTTCCAAAACTGTTGGGATAGGTCTATACCAACGGTTTTCCCAAATCCGTTGTTATAGACATATCCCAACGGCTTACTTTGAAACGGTTCTCCAAACCGTTGGTATAGGTTATACCAACGGTTTGGAGGCCTATACCAATAGATCCAAACTGTTGGTATAGGTTAGTTTTCCAGTAGTGTCAGAACACCCATTTTTCTTTCAGGTTACTCTCTATCTCTCACAACCACAATTAAATTTTTAATTATTCTTATTTAGACATCGTAAATTAGGTTTTAATTCTCAATATAAAAATATATGTAGCTCAATTCTTCTTTTTTTATTGGGAAATTAATGATTTATAAGGTTCTCATCTCAATTCTTCCAGACAAAGGAAGCCCGATTTAGGGGAACTTTTTAATTTATTACCGATTTTCGCATACACTCTACGAACTATTTTAAGCAAACAATATTTTTAAAAAATCCCCCTTTATATGATTAAAAAATAAACTTAGTTAATTTCTTTTTTTGTTAATCAATTTTTTCTTTTTCTCTTTAAATACACTTTAATATTATACCTCAATTCTCACCAAATTGGCGCATTTAAAAATATTTTAAAAAAAAAATTTATAGTTAATCAATTAAGTTAGATATAATGTATCATGATATATGCCTAATCTCCCTCTTGACTGTACATGTATGTTTCTAATCCATTATTTCAGGGAAACGATTATGATATGTCCATTTTTTATGCTTTATGACATGATTAGGATACCCATTTCATTCCATGGGTAGCCCATATTTTTATACCATATGTCTGATTATTCATGTGTCACAAAAATTCATGAATTATTTATAAGGTATATTCCCAGATAACACTCCAATGAATTTGGTAGTGTTTTATCTCAGGATAAGTCATGTTAGGACATGGAGTAAACTTAATTCTTTTATAGGACATTCTCCACCTTGTGATATAGTCTTGGAAGTTAGCCTTGACATAGGTTTATATCATTTTTATGTTGCTACTAAATTCCAATGTGGCCTCTATTACCTGATTTAATGTTCAATATATTATGATTCCATAGGTTTATTCATGTTCTGATCCTTTTTATGTCATCATGTTATGAATTCTAACCCATGTGTTCTGCTTTATTTCTATGTTTATTACCTTACGATTATTTTTAACTCATATATTTGTTCATGTATTCTATAGGTTATCTTATGTAGATGTAATATATCAAATTTTTTTAGGATCTAATTATTGAGTTTAAATAAAATATATCCTTATTTTGGTTTTTGGATTTCTAATTATCAACCTAATCATCCAAATGCACTCGAATTTTTGATCCTTCAATAGTATTTCATTGTTAATTAGACTTACAATCATGTAATAATATGCGTAAAAGTATTAGTATATTATAAGGTGGTGAATTTGGGTTTGAAACTCCTTCATGTTTATCTTCATAACCTAAAATTATCATTTTGTTAATTGATCTTGACATCACATGTTAGTAGGGACACTCCGGTTTTCACCTATTTAGCGATGATCAAAATTATTGGTTCACTTATCATAGCCTAAATAAATAATATGATATATTTTTCAAACTATAATAATTTATTATTATATGAGAGAGTGTAGGTAAATCATTCACCTAATGCACAATAATTTTACTTGTTTCACCCACAATGGGATAGTCTATGGAGCATAAAAATAATGTGTTGTAGTTTTTTAATCAAGTAAGAATATTTTATTGGTGTATTTAAGATAGGCAAATAATATTTTTCATGTCACTATACTTATAATATTTATGATCATATCACTGGTACCCATGGATCACTTCCTTTATCATATCCCTTCTCTCAACACCTGAGATGGAAAACCTCTTTAGAATAGAGACCAAAACATGACATCCTTAACTTATTGATGTTTGCCTAATTATTACTCATCAATCTTGACATTTCTCTTTCAAAACGTAGTTTTCAAAAAAAAATCAACTTCACTCTCCCTATCACACTATTATTAGAAGAATATTGAATTCATTTTCAATAATCTTGAATGAGTTATAAACACATTATGTATTGTTTTCTTAAACCAAATTCCCAATACTGAATTTTGGGGGACATCACTTTGGAATACACTTTTCCATTTCGTACATACACTATCACAAAACTCTATTTTTTATTGTGAAACATACCACCTTCATGAAGCTATCATTGTGTCATGAAAATAATCACTGAGTTGGAAAACTTCAACCATTCTTATAACATTCATTGTTTTTATAATCTCGCAAATTTTATAAGGATTGTATTCATTAAAAATGACGACATGGTCTCAATATTATAAGGACACTATTCTAAGTAAAATAGTGTTATATTTATAGCTTCATATAATAAATACCTTCATGCAAAACATTCATGGATTTGGAGCCATCTAATATTCATAAATTAGATTTTTCTATCAAAAATATAGGGTATCCACCTATTTTGGTATGGGGCCATCCATCTATGAATCTACTAGGCTCTCCAACAAGCATTCTCAAAACTAATAATTTTTTCCCTAAAACATTCTATTTTAATGGAACATTGGGGAATATTTTTTATTTTTATGGCCTTCAAAAAAATATAACCATTGAACAATCATTCATGTAAAACTCACCACATCTAAGAAACACACACCTCCTTTATGAAATTGAAAATTATTGTACACCTTCTATATTATCTATTCCACTCTCCTAGAAATTTTCCTTGATCATTATATAATCCATAATTATCTAGGTGCCCCAATGATTTTGGTATATTTAACATATCTCTTTGTATGATCAATATTGTAATTCTAAGAACACCATATATTATAGAAACATTATTGGAAATGATGGGGTTGAAATAAAATCCAACACACATGGAAACGCAAACTATCAATGGAGTTTAAAAAATACATATTATGACTTCAACATAATTTAATAATGAAATATATATGTTTTTTTCATTGGGAATAATTATTATGGAAGATAAATATTACACAAAATAAGAATAGTCTCTCCATTAATACATATATTTTTAAAAAGAAAACATTCATAATAACAAAATTACATAAATAAATATTTCATGGAATTAGAAAATATCAAATAAGATAATATAAATTCCAATTTCAATATTAAAGAAATAAAATCATAAAATTAAATAGAATATAAAAATATAAAAGATAGAATATGATATAATCAATGGATACTGGTTGTGACCCAAATAATGTATACAAAATTAAATTGAAAATAACTATTATATACTATTATCACACTAATCAAATAATAAGTCTTCTATTTAAAAACAAGATATACATTCTAATATAATTTTTTTCCCTTATCCATGTAAGATTTAAATGTTTTAAAACTAACTTTTGGAAAAATTTATTTATGAAAATAGAAAGTGTCCAATGAAATGTCTTCTGTGATTTAACTCTTCTAATATAAAAAATAATTTTTTATAAAAAATATAGGTACCTATTAGTTCATTCAATGTTAAAAATTATGGGATATAGTAGAGAAATTTATATAGAATTTTAAAAATTATAAAAAAACAGAGGGATATGATTTTACAATAGAAAGATAAGAATAATATAAAAACAATAGGATCTGATTTAACTAATTAATGTATTATAAAATTAAATAGTAGTTAAAGAAATAACCTATATATGAATAATTTGATAAGGTTAGTGAAAACATTTTTTATTATATTTAAAATTTTTTTCCAGAAAAAATTATTATAAATGAAAAATATCCAAAAAAAATACAATGAGTTTTTATAAATATGAATTTTTTTTCAAAACACAATTTTACAATCAACACATTTTTAAATTAAATCAAAATAATATGAATATAAAACATTTTTTGTATTAAAATATGAATTCATTCATAGATAATACATTAGTGATATAATAATATAATTAATACCTCTTATCTTCCATTCCTACCCTGAAATAAAAAAAACGATCCTTTATAAATTATCAAACTAGAAAAGTGGCATAAACATAAAGAAATAAAATCAATTCTACTCTTAAATACATAGTTTTTAAATGATTATACTGATATTAAATTTAAACATTATCATTTATAAATTCAATATAAACTATTAACTCAATTTTTATAAAATGAGTCACTTACCATTATATCATCGTGCTTGTCAAAAAAAATAAAAATTAATCCGTGTAACTAAAAGTTTAACATAATAATATTACATTTTACCTCTTCAAATTACATTTTTTTCCATTTAATCATACTTACTAAAAAATTATGATTGAAACTATAGAACTGATTTTCTAAATTCTTAATAAAATGCAATTATGGTCAATCAATATTGAAACAAATCATAAATATAATATTTTTCAATTTATTTTAATTACATATAATATATTTACAATTACGAACATGATTATTCAATAATTCTACACCATAATTGAAAGAAATTAATATTTCCAAAAAATTTCATTAATTATTCAAAATGAAACAATTAAATAAAGGATTTCATAATACCCTAATACTTTAACAGAATAATAAATTACTAAACTGGTAAATTACATAATCCCATATTATATATTATTCAGAAAATGACATTGGAATGACTAGAGGGAGTAAGTAACTAAATTTAAAATAAAAATAAAATATATAACATTTATTATGAAATATTATAACAAATTAAATACCAAATAAACTCAATTAAATGAACTAGGTATAATCATGCCCTAATAGGATCTCAGTTTCAGTTTGATTCTATGAGAAAAATGTAATTGAAAATCAACTAAAGAAGATGTAACACCGAAAGCTATCTAATTTGATTTAAAATAACAAAATAATCAAAAATCGATGAATAGGGGAGATTCTACTTAGTAAAATGTAGGGAGTTCATGCGGGAAGGGTGTTAAATTAGGGATTTTGTGTGTGGAAGTCTATATAACCCATTATTGTTGTTCTCTATAACAATGGATTAAAAAAATTTCATAACCCACTCTATTCTGATGGGTTTTTAAAACATTTGGTATAAGTTATTATTGTTAACCTCATGCCATAATTTGGGTAAACTATTAGTATACGGACTGATATACCCATAGTTAAACAAAACATTTGTTATTGAGGAATGGATAGAGTCCATATTTTCAATAGTTTATGATTAATTGATCATCCTCATCTCAAAAGACTACAACACTTTAATTAATATCAATTATTACACATCAAAACCTCAATCAATGAGGCTTCCACTCGTAAATGGGACTTATTGTTCTCATTCTTAGTTAGACAATCAAAACTCAAATCAATATATAAAACTATTTCATCAATCCAAAAAACAAGATTACATAATTGAATTCGCACATTGGAAATCCCTATTTTTTATGAAACACCCACATATCCATAAAATATAAAATACCATTTTCATGAAATCTACTCACATGAAAAACATTTATCATAATTAATCAATCATAATATATGATTTATTTTCATCATAATTAAAATGACTATTTTAAAACCAATATCTAATAAAACAATTACTAATTCTCAATACACAATTATATAGATATATAAATCCACATTTCAAAGTGAAATCAACCATTCATGGAGAAGATCTCACATTCATCCTCCTTAATCTATTCCAATCAATTAACAACTATATTTACCTTATTTTTAGAAAACACCCATGGTTATGGATACTAGAATAGAGGATCACAATGAGAAGATATTAAAGTTTCTTTTATTTTTCAATCTCAAATTTTGAATGAAATACATATATAGAGAATATGAATTCTCCGAAGTCTCTCTAAAATTTCCAAAGTACACTTTCTCTTGACTTTGGGTATAAATAAGTTTGGAAAGGGGGGTTTATAAAATTTAAAAGGGTGACTTTTAAGGGGTTTATGTTTATCTAACATGAGTATCAAGTCATTCATCCTAAATTACCTCTTTTAAGGTGTTCTTACCACTTTTTTACACACTTACCATATCTTTTCTTTTCATAGTGTACCTCCAAAAATCATTATAAAACCACAAATTTTAACCTAGAATTATAAAAACCAGAATAAGATATATAAACAATGAATAATGGTTCATATAATTATACCCAGCATAAAAACATTATACCTCATATAAATCCACATTAACTCATTAACTGAGGTATTATATTATCACCCTCTTAGACTATCAATAATATGTCTCAATATAATATTCTAAATAGTCCATCTATTGTAAAAACAACATTTTTAAAAAATTTACTCAAGAAAGATATCATGTAATATTGAATGAAAATTATCTTCACTCTAAGATGACATTTTGATCAAAGGGAAAACTAAATGCATGATTTAATGATAGTAGAAAGATCTTTTTTGAAATCCACTTCTTATATAATTCCAAATTTGGGTCAACATTGGATAAAATTAGTTATTCTAATTCCTCTATTTATAAAAACCTTTTCTTATAGAGTAATCAATGATAATATAATTAAAACCTAAATCTAATATATAATTTTTATACCTAGAAATGTTTATACTGCAAAAATAAGAGTATTATTTATTATTCAACATTCCTTGAGAGAAAGGATAAAAATTATCCCACAAGCCCCAAAATATAAGAACAAATTTTCCACATACCTATTTTCATATATTTATTATATTTATTTCATAAAAAGAATTTTTATTATCTTTTATTTTCATTCATAAATGAAACACCACAACTTATATTTATTTCAAACAATTAATGGTATGAATATATAAACTAACATATTAATTATATTATAGGCCTCTACGATAGATAACATTGGGTTCTCTTATATAATTCAACCCATAATTAATAATCTTTATGTTTGAAACCTTTCGATTGAATTGTTCAAAAAGACACATAATTATATCACAGTCACATAATCATGCAATCTTTGTTTAATATAATTAAATTATATCCATACTTTTAATGAGATAGAAATTTTGATGATTTAGTCTATGAGAGGTGTTAAATATATTATAAATATAACACTTTCGGATTTTTAGTGGTTCAGTATCTCATTAAATAGTTTCAATTTTTGTCTCAAACACTCACATTATATATACATGCATTTTATTATATGATTTCTAACCATAATCTTATTCAACCAAATAAATATTTCGAATATATTAATGTATAAATCTAATAGTTTTAGTAAATAAATTTATTAATCTATGATGAAATGTTTAAATAAAATATTTAGAAACACACCTATATGCATCAAATGAAAATAATAATAGATATTTTTTTCACGCATTTGATTAAAACCATAATATAAATTAATATTATTCACATAATCTTTGATTTGAAAAATATAATACCCCTATTTTTCTAAATATAGAATAATTTACCAACACAGAATTTTCTATTTGAGATATTCATCCTTAAAATTTTTTTGTTTTATGAGTAGGTTTAACATGTAGATTAAAAATATTTTTCTAGGATATTAAAATAAATGCTATTTTATTTTATCAATTTATAAAATAATATATTGATGATAAAAGCACTCCATAAATTTAAAAATAGAAAATTGTGGAAATAAAAATAATTGTTTATGTATAATATAGAAATACATTGTTATTAATTATATCAAACACATTAAATTAATTCAAAATTTTAAATTACAAGTTTTAATTCCAATTCAGTTTATTTCAAGTTAGAGGAGTCATTGGAATAGTTTAATATAGGAAGGGGTGAGAGGGGTACTGGTAACTTGGTGTTGATATAATTGGGAAGCTTTTTGGAAAACTATAAGTACATTATAGAACTGAAGGTATTGCAGGTAATCTATCTGCACCACATTAATCATAGACTTATTTCTCAGTTCCCTATGGAACAAAAAAAAATTGTTTTTTTAATAATGACCAAGTAAATTTAATTTTTTAACAACAAAATGTAATCATATAACTATGGAATAAAAAATAATTTTCTTCCATTCTGTCACACAAACACCTCCATTGAGATATTTTCATCCCCAATTCCCACTTAACCCAATACTATTTCACCCTATCCACTAGTGCCTTAGATCGTACTATTGAATCTCATTCTACCTAAGTTAATACCATGGATAATTTTTTTATTTCTTAATATAGAGTATCATAAACAGTATTGTGTGTAATATCACCGTCAATATTTATAGTTCTCATTAAATCATTCAATTCTCTTAGATCCTACTCAATATAGTTATTTTGTGTGCTTATATTAAATAAATTGAATGTAACACTATGGTTTTTATTCCTAATTTCATTATTCCAAAATTAGAATGAACTAAATCCTTCTTCACTATTAATTTTATTTGGTGTAATTATTTTATGATTTCACTATCCTTATTGAAAAACCTTAAGAGGTCAATTTCATTGATTTTATATGTGTTCCATAGATGATCAAGACATTACAAATAGAAATATTACATTATTTTAAATGAATATTCAATAAATATCAAAACAATACACACTATAAATTCATAAATATATAGTTTCTTTAAAGAGAATATACAAAATTAATATTGTTTTTTGAATGATATTCAACATATCCCACAAATTTATGTTCTCATAGTACTGTACACTATCATACCCAAGTTAAAAATTGTCTTCATATCCTAGAAAATGAAATATAAGAAAAGGTGACAAAATAATATTTGTATGGGTAAATGATGGAGATTTGAATAAGTGATCAAATTTAAACAAATAAAAAGTATAAGGGTATGAGAACCTGAATCTTAACTGTTGAAAATCGTATTCAATTATTCAATGATCATAATAATGACATAAAGCTTGGCCAGATAATATGAGATGAATCATAAAAGAATCAGACATCATCATCTACTATATTTTATCACAATCATAATAACATACCATAGATAGTGGCAGAAAAATTTTAGTATAACCATAATAATGAGAAATCTTATACCAGGGAAACCCACCAATACATTCAACAAAAATATGGCTTCAGCTAACAATGTTTGTACCTACATTGGGCTTGGTAAAACTCTCATGTACACTATTTCGAGCATATGATAACAACATATATACCCTTTTAGATTATATACATTAATCATTTCTCACATAATTTAATATATATAATGGATCCACCTATCACATATTTTATTCTTATATATTCCACTCGATCCGGAAAACATATATCATTTAGTTATAGCATAACCTATAAAAAAATAGGTTTCAAAAATATAATATCCTCCAATTCATATACCATATAGATAATTAATAAATATTGTATCATCATATCATATATCTAGTAAAAAATAAGTAAAATCAATTTAGGTCTTCTATATATTAAAATTTATTTAAAATATCATTGTAATATTTCTGGAGGATACTGCCCTTTAGATTTTGGAATTAAAATTTCAAATTTAAAAAATTACATTAAAAAATAATAAAATAAATTTATTCAAAAGTAACCCTGTTAAAATTTTAATGTATTCCTCAACCAAATGATTAGACAACATGGTAGGAGAATTTATTCATGAGGTAAATGTTAAATAATAATTTGTTCACACATTTTGTTAAAAGTTCCTCATTTGAGAAATAACGAGATGATTCTTTGGAAATAATATTATAGAAATATAAAATATGTTAAAAAATATTTCAATTAATAATTTAATAAAATTATAATCATTTTTTAAAACATTTTCATGAAAATATAGACTTGGAAGGAACCATATTTTCTACCAAATAGAAAATAAGAAATATTTTCAATAAATATATTATTTTAGGATTTTTATTTCATTGATAGAGGTACTAGAAAGGAAAAAAATTATTTCTATAAATAACTAGATAATTATACAATAAATGTTATTTATGATAGGATTACAATATAATTTTTTTATCATAAATTTAACCATAAAAAAATTATGTAAATTATGAGATTGTAATATAAACCATTACCTCGAGTTAGAATTACATTATACGCACTCTATCCTTATGTATAATAAATTTACATAAATTAAAATTATATAGCATAACCATATTTATACTTATAATATAGCACCCCATGATTTCATAGTAATTTATTTTCTTTAAAGTAATTCAATAGCCTACACTACAGGCAACACTGAGTTCGAGCGCACCACGACATACCAAACTACCCATTCAAAAATCGGGTATGAATAGTATTAATTGACTTTTGAATTTTTTATATTTCATATAAATTTAACATTAATATTATGTTTTTCATAGACATAATATAAAAACATATTCAATTTTTTAGATAAAAGAACAATTTTTCAAAAAATGCAATTTTACCACCTTTTAATGGAAAACCATTTTCAAATCCAAGATTTAACACTTTTATATATTCAATTTCACAAAAAAGACTTCTTATTTATAATAGGGGAATAAAAAAAATTGGATATATTTTTGGTATTTTTCAGATAACTTTTATATTTTGTTGAATAGTGGAAAATACTAAATTTTAAATAAAAATAACTTTTTTCATCAAAATAACATATAGTTATAAATTAAATATTTTAATAGTTTGAGTTATAATTAGATTTTATTTTTATCATTTAATCCAATTTTGGTCATTTGAAGTAATTTTACTTTTAAATTGGGCACAAACCAATTTCAATCTTTTGATAATTTTTACTTCCCAAAAACCAACTTTCTGGTTTTGAGAACAGGAATATTTTTTAAATTAAATAAAAAAACTTCTATGTTTTTAATTTGGTGAAACAAACATCATTTTTGAATTTGAAATATCATAATTATCTTTGAGTGAATTTTTGGTATTTTTATGATAACATTTGATTTTTTCTGAATAATGAAAAACCCTGTGTTATTGTTTAAAACCGGATTTTTATTTAAATAATTATTTATTTTATATACATTTATTTTAGGCCAAAATTGATACATAATACCTATATGAATTCAATTTAATTCATTTTACTCATTTTATTATAATATTATATGTATAAAATTTTATTGAACTTTCAACTGTCTTTTACCCACCTTCTAGGCAGATATGAAAATTTGCCTAAAAAGTAATTTTACTACTTCTATGGATTGAATTTTAAAAATCCAAGACACATGGTTGGAATCATTAGGAAAAAATGTTGTACAATAAGATAAATTATTTTCTGTGAATAGTTAATTTTGAATATTATTTACCATGGTTAAAAGTAAATAGTGTAATTAATGGTAAAAATGATATTATAATTACCATAACACATGTCCTAATTCTAATGGATAAGTGTATTTCGACCAAAATCAACCATAGGAATAAAATAAGGTCCTTTTGATCCACTTGGATTAGATTAGGACATTTATTATTATTTTATTTAAAGAAGAGTTAAAAGTGTAAAATTCAATGTTTAATAACTAAACCACTTTTACTATAGGGTTATACATTAGATAAATTCGACTATAAATATTTATTATAAATATAAAAATATTTCCTACATCATTATATCTTATTTAAAATTTTTATAAATTAAATTGTTAAATTTATTTTTGACATAATGATGATACAATAATTACCTAATTAATGAATGATTAAAATAATTGATATTATAAATTTTAAAATAAATGTAAATTGATATGATTTATGCATTACAAGAATTTTAAAAGTTAATATGACATATAAGGGTTGATTTAATGAATTTTTTTTTAATTAATCAAGTTTATATGACATTATCAAAAATCAAATACTAAATAGTGTCAAAATTGACATAATTGAGTTTTTAAAACAAATACTATTTTATTAAATTATATAATACTCCTATAAAACTAAGGTTAGTATAAAGGACTTATATAATGATAGATATGTTACTAATGAACCACATGGGGGTCTCATGTGTGTTTATAGTAGGTTTATTAACCATATAATATAAAAATACAAGTAGACATGGTAAATGTCCAACTATTTCACTAAGAGTTAAATATCAAATTTAAGGTGCATATGGTGACCTAAACCTATCAAAAATGTATTTGTTGAGAGGGTTTATACCCATAACCACATTATACTCGAAATAAATCCATTTGGAGCCATTAGAAACCGAATCTTTATTTATAATAAAATAATGTTTCCACCTTTTCATAAAGTTACAATCACCTCTCTTATAAAATAAAACTTCCCCATCTCTTAATTTCACACCTCTAAAACCATTTGTCTCTGCCGTCCCATTCACATATATCCTCCCAACTACCATAACTACATTATAGAGTCCTTCCATTGATCATAAATAAAATCTATGAATCCTTTTTGATCAAATCAATAAGAAGCACCTGAAGAGGAAATAATTATTTCATCACCTCTTTCAGAGTTATCTTCTTCTTCCACTTCCTATTTCTTTTTTGATTCCATACCAAAATAATAACGCCAGTAAATTATACATAATATAATATTTATATAAATATGGTACTACTATATTCATTATTCTATCAATCCTATGAATGACAAAGTCACCATACATGCGTACGAATGGCATACCGTCTCCACATCGTGGTGTAGTTGTGATTCAACTCTTCATTCTTTGGATGGGTATAATAATTATGTATAATTGATTTCGACAATAAATATAAAATTTTAATTATTATTTATATATGATATAACATCCAATTATATATGATTTCACCTTCAATTGAATTATATAGTTTCCCATGAGTACGTACGAATTACTGCCTCTATGAACGCGATGAGATTCATCCACCATCGTAACCATTCAAGAATAATTTACATTTCACGATTAAATATAATTTTTAATAACTTAATATAATTTGGGATATGAATCAAATACATTATATCCATAACAAATATGACTTACGTAACAAAACATATAAAGCAAAATGAATCTGTTAACACCCAAAACAATGATACTACTAAAATATTATTAACAAAGCAATATTTGATGATCATATATGATATCATATTTATTTATGTGGTTCTTGAATAATTTAATAAAAATTATTTCACAATTATAAATGAGGTTAAAATACCGTCGACTAATGAAAAGTAAAAGGAAAGGGGTTTTCTTCTCACTTCTTATTCCCGTGAGATTCATGTTATATGTCCACTATTTATTTTTGTGTGGTGTATGGACTACCCTAGATTGTATTAATTGTTTAATATAATTTAATTTATGTGTATTTACAACTTCATTGTATGAAACTTCTTTAATGGTTGTATTTTTCCTAAGTTACCAAATCGATAATGGAATTTCTAATTTTGATTTCCACTCATTAGGTTTCACGCAAACTTCAT
Source organism: Viscum album (assembly GCA_963277665.1). Taxonomy (NCBI): domain Eukaryota; kingdom Viridiplantae; phylum Streptophyta; class Magnoliopsida; order Santalales; family Viscaceae; genus Viscum; species Viscum album. The sequence continues at coordinate 1,384,322,452 of OY728126.1, read as the reverse complement.
TGTTTATTTTACTTCAAGATTATGTATACAATCACTATTTATTTATTTATTTTGTAATTTCCACTCCCCATTGTCTGGATATACTTTTTATAAACATAATAACTCCATTTATAAATTCTCAAGTCATCGATATGAACTTGATAAGAGTGACCTTAACTCAATTTCTATTCGATGAGTTAAACATCCAAGTCATTGGTGTTGTTGTGGAAATAATCTGTGTGAATGTCCTATGATTTATTTACACTAAATATCCAATTATATTGAGTGTATTTATATTTTTTACGCATAATTATTTCATTGATTTATCATAAACCTAAGGATACGATCTTTATAAAGGATATCATCTCAATTTACAATCTTTTGAGACTTTATTATTGTTATGCACCAATTCAATTTTATTTGTTGTATATAATATACTTTGACATAGTATATCATGAATACCTTTATAATCATGATGTTATAATGTTTTTATTACATCAATTATTTGTATTCAATCATCTCTCATTTTGATTGTAACTCTAACTAAAATATCATTTTAAATGTTATGATTATTTATTCTTCAAAATCATTCTCATTTATATCCATGTTTTAAAAATGGATTTAAGGATATATTTATATGGACATTAATGGTTTTTAAATATAATTCCTTTAAAAAATTTCAAATTTTTATGTGGAAATTTGATTCAAAAATCTTCTTAAAATATTTTCTTTGAAAAATAGTGCGACTTTTAAATGTTTTCAAGAAAAGGGGGGATATTTCTCTCAAACAGTTTTACAGACTATTTTCATCTAGGTCAATATTATTCACTATATTTTATTATTTATTTTGGTTGATTTATTATAATAAAATCTTTCATATTTTATTAAATGAGTTATATTTTACTTTTCATGTTCTATTTTTATGTCATTCATGGTTTGCGGTTAATGTGTTGACATTTTGTATGCTAGTTTTAATACGAATATTTATATTATGTTTGACCCATTTCATATGATGAATGCATTGGACTTAGTAAGTGATGGGTGGAGATCGTTTTGGATCCTTGATGAATCTTTAGGTCTAATGAGACAAACTATTGTCTTAGCATAAGGCCTTGACAAAATTTTATTTGCAGTCTTGGCACGAGGCCTTGACAATGTGCTTATGATGTCAGGAATTCTGCATTCCATCATTGTGAATTATCTATTGATATTACTGGTGATTATTGCACTAGTAGAATATCCATGTGAATAAGTAAATGGAATTATTTTTATAAGTCCCCAGCCTTAAACCTTACTTAATCTTGAGTTATTACAAGATTACACATTGATTATCTATTCGGGTTTAGAGTTTTAGAGAATTAGATCATAAAACATGCATTACATTCCACATTTAAACAAAGTGGTTACATAAAAGATTGTATTCATTTTTCCCATCAACAGAAACATATTTAAAATAAAACATGGATTTTTTCTTGACACTTCCTTGACACTATCATCATATCATGTACCTTTCCCTTGACCTGTGAAAAAAATTTCAAAAACTTGGGATGAGCATAAAAAGCTCAGTAAGGGATATAAAAAGTATGGAAAGGAAACATGAGTACATATATACATAAGAATGAAATCATACTTTACCCATAAAACATATGCACTTTTACATACCTCATAATATCATGAATAAAGCATAGAAATCATAAGACATAAAGGTAACATGAGGCATTCATAACATTCTTATGTAGGGAGTAACCCTCTTGGTTACGTTTGGAATACCCACCACAGTATATTCCCTAAATCTCTTCGTAGAAACCTTAACGTTTCACTCCTTCGCGTTACCTAATGCATTGGAGAGCTATATCGGGCTCACCCACCCTTAGTTTATCACGGAACCACTAGTATTCATAACAATTCCCAAGAACCATAACATAATCGTACCACATAATACATGCATAAAGGAAACATAACATTTCCACATTTCAATCACAAGATATCAATAAAACACATTGATATAAAAAAATTATGAAAACCATTTTCAATAACAAAATAAAAGAAAAGTAAAATATGTTATTTATTTTTCTTTTAAAAAGAAGGTATGGCTTGTAGAGGAAGTCGAAACTCAAATAATGGTCACGGCGGTGGAGAAGTTGTTGTCGCCGCATTCTTACGACAAAAACATTCCCTTTTGTCGTTTAGTAAAACACTTCGTATAAAAAATATTCCTTTTTTGGATTAACATAAAAGTCAAAGGGGTTTATACACTATATAATATAAGGTTGTGTATAAAACAAAATATGCCTCAATGAATGGAGATTGAGACGAAGTCCCTTATAAAGACGGTATCATTGGTTTAAGGATAAATCAATTAAATAATTATGTGTGGAAAATGAATACACAAAATATAAGTGGATATTAAGTGTAAAACAATCATAGGATATTCACAAATATTCATATAACGACATATTCAAGGAGTAAAAGTTTATCCCAAAGAATCAAATTTGGGTTAAGAAGTTCCCTTGCAAAAATTTGACAGCCTAACGGCGTCACTACAAAATTAAGAAAATGAGTTGATGAGAGACAAAAAGGGTATCTCATCACATGGACATAAAATTTAAATCAATAAGGATATAGAAGAACATATCCCAACATAATAGTATGTGAATTAAAAGACATAACAAAAGAAGTCTTTTAAAAAGAGGAGGGTGAAAGGTTCCCTTACCGACATGGGTATCTTTCGAGACATGCACCCCGTGAAAGAAGGACAATACAACATTGATGTAAATACTCATAAATGAAAGTATATTACACAATGAGTAAAATAATGGGCTGTACATACACCACTCAAAGGAAATTGTGGCAGATGTAGCATAAATCTCACAGGGATAAAAGTGAGATGAAAAATCCCTTACGAAAACACGGCAGCCTAACGGCGCCACTTAAAACTAAAAAAAATGGATTGATTAGATCAAATAGGGTCTCTCATCATATTAACATAAAGTTTACAGAAATAGGAATATAAAATAACATCCCCCAACATAACAAAGAGAAGCTTAAAAAAGTGACATAAAGGAGAGTACTTAAAAAGAAAGAGAGAGGTTAGATCTCTTACGAAAATTCAGCAGCCTAACGGTGCCACTCAAAACTTCCAAAATGGGTTGATGAGAGAGAATAGGGTCTCTCATCATATGAACATAAAAATTACAGTAAGATTAATATAAAAGACCATCCCAATAACAAGAAAGATGAGATTTAAAAGGAATGACATAAAAGAGTGTACTTAAAAAGAAAGAGGGGAGTATGATCCCTTACCTCAAGTCCGACGTGTCTTGTTCGTTTCTTTATATTCCTGAATAATAAACTTAGGTCAATTTATAATTTCCTAAGGACCTACTTTAGATATTATTATTCATTTCATATCACATATTATAATGTTATAATAATTGTTTAATAATGTTTGTTCATAATAGACGTTTTTGCCGATGTCTGGTACATGATATAAAAATAAACTTGTTTGAAAAATGATTTTCCATGTAGTTATAAGTAAATAATTTCCATAATATTATTAATTATTAAAATATCATATATATCCAGTACATATTCATTTTATAATATTCCATATCATTTGGAGATAAAAAACGAAAAGCACCGTTTATGGAGACTGTAGGCTGTACGTACGCATGAACGCTACTTTCATTTTTTTGTGATATTAATGGAATTAAAAATAAATTATATATATATATATATATTCTAATTCCATTATAATATTTATGTTATATAGGTCAGATATTTTCATTAATTTCATTCTTTATACATTCCATGTATTGCATGTACGAGTAACATCACTTGAAGGGGCGGTAGTCCACACTTCCTCGTATGAAATTATCGCATTTACACAACATGAAAAGAATAAAGGAATGTTTTAAATATAAAATACAGAAGAATATATTAAACATAAATACCATATATATCATATATAAATTACATTGACATCATAATGGCCACCTTTAAAGGAGTTAAAATATTATTGAACAATCATCATTTCGTGAGGCAGAAAATCCCCAACCACAGAAACAGTATGTTCTTTAACCATTAGACGAAGGTGTGTGTAAGTGTAGCTCTAATACTTATTATGAAAACATCTAGTATATTTAATATACTGGAGTTGTTACAAAATAAATGAATAAAAAGAGTTTAGGGGTTTGGAGAAGAAAAATAAAACAAAAGGACTCAAATGAAGACATTACCTTAAAATCGGGTAACTCTCTTTGGTTTGAGCTCAAAGGCTTCCTTGGGAAGACTTCTACCCAATGTGAGGCTTCAAGGAGTTAGAGAGGGATGTGTAGAGACAAAATGGGCAGGGTTTGGACCAGCCAAATGCTTTGGAAGTGTGCGTAAGGAGGTAGAGGTGGGGGCCTTTTATAAGAGGAGAGGGGGGCACTCCTGGAAAGTAAAGAAATGTTATTTTATTTTAAAATGAGTTTCGGATTAAAAAGGCCCCACATTGATATAATTAAAGGGTAAGGTGATAAGGGTTCTAAATCCACCCATACAATTGGTTTTGGACTTGTTTAGGTCATATATTTTACATTATCATTTCATTTTATTTAAATCCTTTATTATTGAGGTAATCGTTGCATCATCATGATGTCATAAATAATTTAATTTATTTAAAGTCTAAAAATTATAAAAAAAATACTATGATGTATGAAATATTTTTATATTTCCGATTACTATTTATAATCAAAAGTCGGACTTGTATAACCCCATGTAAAAATTGTTTTAGTAAAACATCTCATGTTTGTGTCATTTTTACTTTAACATTAAATAAAAATATATTTATGTCATTTTCCAACCAAAGTGGATCCATTGGGTCCCCAAGTTGACCCATGGATTTTTTTGGTCGGCCATGACACATCAAATGAGGTTATGACATGTTTCTAGGTCATTCCATTTTATTAAAACATTATTCTTACCTTAAACTACACTAATTATCTCTAATCGCGATTAAAAACTTAATAAGTTAGTATTCACCAAAAATTATTCTAATCCCATTGAACCACATTTTACTTCTTAATGAAAACCATGTATGTAAGATTTTTTAAATTCAAAACACAAAGATGGCAAAATTTCATTTAAACGGAAAATAAGTTTTTATATGTACCACTTAGTGGTTTCACTATTCATCAAAAATTGATGTTTTTCAGAAAATTAACAAAAATTCACCCTAAGCTATATTTGATATTCCAAATTCAAAAATAATGTCTATTTTAAAAAATTCAAAAAATATAAGTTTCATTAATTAATTTAATAATTAATTCCCACAGTCAAAACAAATAGCGTGTTTTTATGAAACAAAAAGTATCAAAATATTGACACTAGTTTAAGTCCGATTTCAAAGTAAAATTAATTCCAATGACCACTATTGGATTAAATGGTAAAAATATATTATAATTTCACATTAAAACCAATTCATAAGATAATCTAATTATATATATAAATTATATTAAAAAGAGGTTTTGAATTAAAATACAACATTTTTCACTATTCATTAAAAATTGAAATTGTTTCTGAAAAATACAACAAAATTTATACAAAGTGAATTTTGATGTCCCGATTCTAAAGAAGAATTTTATTTTGTCAAATATGACACATAATATTGTCAAAAGGTGTATTTAAAAGAGGTTCGCCATCAAAAGGTGGTTAATCGACCTTTTAATGAATATTAGAATTTTTACGCTTAAAATTGGATTCATTCACATTTTTAATCCTCTAACATTTATTATAAAAACTAAAAATATTTGACAAACATATATAATAATTTTGTAGTTAGTTCTGTTCATTCCCGCCATTACAACGGCTAGGCATTAACTACTATTTAAAATTATATTATTTTATTATTAGAGTGCAATGTAAGATTCCCAAGTAACTCATTGTTGGGTATTGGGTACACCATAGAGCATAGCATCTCCTGTAAAGTAATATTAATATTTTATTCACAAATATGGATAAATATAAAAATTTTGTATTATTTATTTACCTGGGGTGTTACATCCTTCCCCCCTTTTGGGAATTGCGTCCTCACAATTTTAAAATTGAGCTTGGAATAATCCTTGAAAGTCCCACATCAGAACAAGATTCGGTAAAACAATCACTTTAAAATAAAGAAAGATAAGTACAGAGGTCACCTGAGTTAACCCATACTAGGACTCCATGTAGGAAAAATTGAAATGGAGGAGAAAACATAGGGTCATGTTCTGATGGAGAGTGATAGAAAACATGTTTAGGAGAAACTTAACCACAAGAAAATCACAAACTTGTGATGGGTTAAACGGTATTCGATTCCCCTGTAGGAAAAGTTAATAGACAACATTTTTGTTTTAAGTTACTTTTTATTGAGGAATTTATTCATAAGGAAACATAATCACTTATCATGTTTACTTTCATCTTTTATTAGATTCCTTACACAAACTCATATTTTCTCCAAAAGATGAGTATTTAGGAAGACTTGTTCACATTAAGAGTACTATAATAAACTTCTAGAGAATCACCTAATCCACAAAAGAGAACTATATACTTCCCATGTCTTTAGACTTTAACCAAAACCAAAACCAAAAAGGTTAGTACAAGATCAGATATTCCAGAAAAGGATAACCCTTTATAAAAAGAAAATCTATTCTTAATCTCCAAAATTTTTTCTAACAAAACCCAAAGTTCAACGACGACCATCCGATAAACAATTTGTCCATAAAATTCTTAAAAGTAAACCAAACTAAGATTGAAACCCAAATATTTGACGGATTTAGTCACATATACTTCCAATTTAAATCATAACATTTATCTCCAAACAACATCAGTTGCTCTTAATGTCTCGTATTGAAAAGTAATTAACCTAATCACCTATCCTCCATGATAGGTTAATAAATTTCCATAGATAACCCAAAATCAACTTACTCTTAATTCATAAAATCATCTATCAAAAAAGAATCAGTCAAAATAACCAGGGAATTCACGTAGTCCAGTGGTAGGCGATAAATACTAGTCGCAGTTTGGTTGTGGGTTCAATTCCCGCAGCTTTGTCCAACGCGACGGGTTGTCACATAGTCTGCGTGTTGTCCTTTTTATAAAACTCCAAAAATAACCCTAATATGTTTTAGCCTCAATAATTTCCTTATACCTCTCATTTTCATCCAAATTTGTTACGATCTCAACATCTTAATTCTTGAAGTCTTATTTCACCACCATAAGATAAAATAAAACAATTCCTAAAATGAATAACATCATACCTTGATCATGGAGTCCACTCGGTTTCATCGTCATCTTGCTCACATAGGTAGAAGTCCCATGCATTACAACAATGATTTACATATCTTTCAAAATCATCTGCTTCCTCCATCCAAATACACCTTTAACAACATGGGTCATATGGGTGTTCACAGAAAAATAGTTTTGTAAAATAATCATGTATGACATATAATTCCAAAACATCTGATAAAACATGATTTCTATAAAATAGTCGGACATAATTTGAGTTGAAACTTTCTAATATTGGTCCTTTTAGAATACCATAAGTATGTGCTGAGAGACTATATTTTAAAATAAAATATAAATAGGTTGTGCAATGGTCTCCTTCCTCAGCACCATTTTTATCATAATATGCTTCAAATTCTTGTGATAAGGAAAAATATTTGAAAATACCTTGATAATATTTACCTTTATTGAAAATATGAGAATATTGTGAAAATAGTATTTGTCTAAAAACAACCCATGATCCATGATGATAACGAGGTATAGTGTAGGTGTTTGATATCTCAAACAATTGCTTGCAAGTGAGTTGTATGCTAGAAAAAGTTTCACAATAATCCGAACATGACTTTGCAATAATTATTGCAAGCATGTCATCAGGAAGAGATATGAATGTCATTTGAGATCCTTCTCCTTCCATTTGTAACTGACTTTACTTGACCTGAAAAAAGTTATAACACAAGGATTTAACTGAAATAATAGATATAGGGACTAATCATGTGTCTAGAAAAAACTCATAATCCCTAAAGTTGTCTAAACCGACCTCTAATACCAACTATAAGGACCCAGCCTTAATCCTTACTTAATCTTGAGTTATTACAAGATTACACATTGAGGATCTTTTCAGGTTTAGAGTTTTAGAGAATTAGATCATAAAACTTGCATTACATTCCACATTTAAACAAAGTGGTTACATAAAAGATAGTATTCATTTTTCCCATCAACGGAAACATATTTAAAATAAAACATGGATTCTTTCTTGACACTTCCTTTAAACTATCATCATATCATGTACCCTTCCCTTGACCTATGAAAAACATTTAAAAAACTTGGGATGAGCATAAAAAGCTCAGTAAGGGATATAAAAAGTATGGAAAGGAAACATTAGTACATATATACATAAGAATGAAATCATAATTTACCCATAAAACATATGCACTTTTAAATACCTCATAAAATCATGAATAAATCATATAAATCATATGACATAAAGGTAACTTGAGTCATTCATGAAATTCTTATGTAGGGAGTAACCCTCTTGGTTACATTTGGAATACCCACCACAGTATATTCCCTAAATCTCTTCAGAGAACCCTTAACATTTCACTCCTTCTCATTACCCAATGCATTAGAGAGCTATATCGGGCTCACCCGCCCTTAGTTTATCACAGAACCACCCTTATTCATAACAATGCCCAAGAACCATAACATAATCGTATCACATAATACATGCATAAAGGAAACATAACATTTCCACATTTCAATCACAAGATATCAATAAAACACATTGATATAAAAAACCGTATGAAAAACCTTTTCAATAAAAAATAAAAGAAAAGTAAAACATGGTATTTATTTTTCTTTAAAAAAGAAGGTATGTCTTGTAGAGGAAGTCGAAACTCAAATAATGGTCATGGTGGTGGAGAAGTCGTTGTCGCCGCATACGTAAGACAAAAACATTCCCTTTTGTCGTTTAGTAAAACACTTCGTATAAAAAAGATTCCTTTTTTGGATAAACGTAAAAGTCAAAGGGGTTTATACACCGTATAAATTATGGTTGTTTATAAAACAAAATATTCCTCAATGAATGGAGATTGAGACGAAGTCCCTTACAAAGATGGTATCCTTGGTTTAAGGATAAATCAATTACATAATTATGTGTGGCAAACTAATACACCAAATATAAGAGGATATTAAGTGTAAAACAATCAGAGGTTATTCACACATATTCATAGAACGACATATTCAACGAGTACAAGTTTATCCCAAAGAATCAAATTTGGGTTAAGAAGTTCCCTTGCAAAAATTTGACAGCCTAACGGCGTCACTACAAAATTCAGAAAATGAGTTGATGAGAGATAAAAAGGGTATCTCATCACATGGACATAAAATTTAAATAAATAAGGATATATAAGAACATATCCCAACATAATTTTATGTGAATTAAAATACATAACAAAAGAAGCCTTTTAAAAAGAGGAGGGTGAAAGGTTCCCTTACCGACATGGGTATCTTTTGAGACATGCACCCCGTGAAAGAAGGACAATACAAAATTTTTGTAAATACTCATAAATGAAAGTATATTACACAATGAGTAAAATAATGTGCAATACATACACCAATCAAAGGAAATTGTGGAAAATGTAGCATAAATCTCACAGGAATAAAAGTGAGATGAAAAATCTCTTACGAAAACTCGGCAGCCTAACGGCGCCACTTAAAACATACAAAAATTGATTGATGAGATCAAATAGTGTCTCTCATCATATAAACATAAAGTTTACAGAAAGAGGAATATAAAAAAAACATCCCCCAACATAACAAAGATGAGCTTAAAATAAGTGACATAAAGGAGAGTACTTAAAAAATGAGAGAGGTTAGATCTCTTACGAAAATTCGGCAGCCTAATAGCGCCACTCAAAACTTCCAAAATGGATTGATGAGAGAGAATAGGGTCTCTCATCATATAAACATAAAAATTACATTAATATTAATATAAAATAACATCCCAATAACAAGAAATATGAGCTTTAAAAGGAATGACATAAAATAGTTTACTTAAAAAGAAAGAGAGGAGTATGATCCCTTACCTCAAGTTTGACTTGTCTTGTTCGTTTCTTTATATTCCTAAATAATAAATTTTGGTCAATTTATAATTGCCTAAGGAACTCCTTTAGAGATTATTATTCAGTTCAGATAACATATTATAATGTTATAATAATTGTTTAAAAATGTTAGTTCATATCAGACGTTTTTTCCGATGTTTGGTACATGAGTCAAAAATGAACTTCTTTGAAAAATGATTGTCCATGTAGTTATAAGTAAATAATTTCCAGAATAGTATTAATGATTAAAATATCATATATATAAATTAAATATTCATTTTATACTATTCGATATCATTTGGAGATAAAAAACAAAAATCACCGTTCATGGAGATGGTAGGCCGTACGTACGCATGAACGCTACTTTCATTTTTTTTGTCATATTAATGGAATTAAAAATAAATGATATATATATATATATATATTATAATTAAATTATAATATATATGTTATATAGGTCACATATGTTCATTAATTTCATTCTTTATACATTCCATGTATTGCATGTACGAGTCACATCACTTGAGGGGGCAGTAGTCCACACTTCCTCGTATAAAATTATCACATTTACACAACATGAAAAGAATAAAGGTATGTTTTAAATATAAAATACATAAGCATATAGTAAACATAAATACCATATATATCATATATAATATACATTGACATCATAATGTCCACCTTTAAAGGTGTTAAAAGAATATTAAACAATCATCATTTCTTGAGGCAGAAAATCGCCATCCATAGAAACAGTATGTTCATTAACCATTAGATGAAGGTGTGTGTAAGTTTAGCTCTAATACTTCTTATAACAACATCCTAGTATATTGAGGATACTTTAGTTGTTACAAAATAAATGAATAAAAAGAGTTTAGGGGGTTGGAGAAGCAAAATAAAACAAAAGGACTCAAATGAAGACATTACCTTAAAATCGGGTAACTCTCTTTGGTTTGAGCTCAAAGGCATCCTTGGGAAGGATTCTGCCCAAATTGAGGCTTCAAGGTCTTAGAGAGGGATGTGTAGAGACAAAATGGTCAGGGTTTGGCCGAGCCAAAGGCTTTGGAAGTGTGGGTAAGGGGGTAGAGGTGGGGGCCTTTTATAAGAGGAGAGGAGGGCACTCTTGGAAAGTAAAGAAATGTTCCTTTATTTTAAAATGAGTTTCGGATTCAAAAGGTCCCACATTGATATAATTCGAGGGTAAGGTCATAAGGGTTCTAAATCCACCCATCCAATTGGTTTTGTAAATGTGTAGGTCGTAGATTTTACATTATCGTTTCATTTTATTTAAAACCTTTATTAATGAGGTAATCACTGCATCATCATGATGCCATAAATAATTTAATTTATTTAAAGTCTAAAAATTATAAAAAAAATAGTATTATGTAGAAAATCATTTTATATTTCCAATTACTATTTATAATCAAAAATATGACTTGTATAACCCCATGTAAAAATTTTTTTAGTAAAACATTTCATGTTTGTGTCATTTTTACATTAACATTAAATAAAAACGTATTTATGTCATTTTCCAACCAAAGTGGATCCATGGGGTCCCCTAGTTGACCCATGGGTTTTCTTGGTCGGCCATGACACATCAAATGATGTTAGGACATGTGTCTAGGTAATTTCATTTTATTAAAACATTATTCTTACCTTAAACTACACTAATTACCTCTAATCGCGATTAAAAACTTAATAAGTTACTATTCACCAAAAAATTACTCTAATCTGATTGAACCACATTTTACTTCTTAATGACAACCATGTATGTCAGATTTTTGAAATTCAAAACACAAAGATGGAAAAATTTCATTTAAATGGAAAATCTGTTTTTATAAGTACCACTTAGTGTTTTCACTATTCATCAAAATTTGAAGTTTTTCAGAAAATTACCAAACATTCACCCTAAGCTATATTTCATGTTCGGAATTCAAAAATGATTTCTATTTTAAAAAATTGAAAACATATAGGTTGTGTTAATTAATTTAATAATTAATTCCCGCTGTCAAAACAAATAGCATGTTTTTATGAAACAAAAAGTATCAAAAGATTGACACTAGTTTAAGTCCGATTTCAAAGTGAAATTAATTCCAACGACCACTATTGGATTAAATGGTAAAAATATATTCTAATTTCACTTTAAAACAAATTCAAACGATAATCTAATCATATAAATAAAATTTTATTAAAAAGAGGTTTTGAATTAAAATACAACATTTTTCACTATTCATTAAAAATTGAACTTTTTTTCTGAAAAATACAAAAAAAATTACACAAAGTAAATTTTGATGTCCCGATTCTAAAGAAGAATTTTATTTTGTCAAATATAACACATAATATTGTTAAAAAGTGGATTTAAAAGAGGTTTTCCATCAAAAGGCGGTTAATCAGCCTTTTAAAGAATATTAGAATGTTTACCCTTAAAATTGGATTCATTCACATTTTTAATCCTCTATCATTTGTTATAAAAAGTAAAAATATTTGACAAACATATATAATAATTTTGTAGTTAGTTCTGTTCATTCCCTCCATTACAACGGCTAGGCGTTATCTACTATATAAAATAATATTATTTTATTATTAGAGTGCAACGTAAGATTCCCAAGAAACTCATTGTTGCGTATTGGGTATGCCATCGAGCATAGCATCCTCTTTAAAGTAATATTAATATTTTATTCACAAATATGGATAAATATAAAAATGTCGTATTCTTTATTTACCTGGGGTGTTACGATTTTATTTATCTTTTCCATACTATGCTAAGGATTATGTTTAAAAGTCTTGTGTTTTAGACTTTTACATTCCATTAAACATTTATTATTATTTATGATAGTTTCTACTATATTGTAATCCTAAATGAGCATCTGAGATCACCACTTTTTTAAGTATTATTTTTCTATGGATGTGAAAAAGTATATTATGACTGGCCTGTAGGAATATTCTAAGGGATATAATAGTGTTCAAAGGAGGCACAATTCTGTTGTTTTTTATTTGATAATTTAATGTAAACTTTTGTATGTATCTAATTCTTCCAAGGCTACTAAACTAATCGGACTTTCGAGAATTAATCTATTGTGATCATGACAATTTTTTGTAATAATGCATCGACTCTGGGTAACCAGGGTTGGGGAGTTACATTTGGTATTTGGGGAAGTTTAGTACAAACCATTGAAGCCAGATTTTGAAAAACATGGATAAGAAAATGATACCCTAAGATAAACTTTGAGGATTATTATAGAAGGACATCCTTAAATTTTATAACGTAAATATTATATGGGTTTTCCAAAAAATAAATCCATGTCTGGATAGGTGTAGGTAGCGGCGGCTCTAGAACGGATGTTCATATAAGTGAAAACTCAGACAAAGAGTTTCGGTCTGGACCCTGGGTATCTTGGTACACGACAACGGGCCTTGCTATACTCCTGGTTGTGACACTCTTGTGGGATATTCTTAGAATAATTCCCATTTTCTTTACACACATATTTGAATGATTTTAATATAATATGAGAATAAATATACTTGGTTAATCTTTAGGTGGTTTAGATTGAAAAAAAATGTGTCATGATATTATGAAAATGATTTTATGACTCACACAATGTTTTCTTTTGTTTTTTAATGGCCAGATTCCATGGATGTCATAGTAAAATTGAACATTATTTACAAGGTGTACATGATAATGGAAATGAGAAACTAAATGGAATGTTGATACGCGTAAAAGATATCGTGTTCATGTCAGATAAGGTTTCCAAAAATATGATCAAGAATATATATATTAATAAACTCCCAAACTCAAAAATTAATAGAAATGTGGAGAATGATATGATCTCCAATAGTGGAAACTGTGGAGAAATATAATCTCAGTCTCTATCATGCCGGAAATGATGAAGGATACAACCAGGAAAGTGTCTCAATGGAACAAAGAAACACATTATGTGTTGGAAAGAAGGACATAAAGGAAATAATTTCTGAGTAAAAATGAAGGGTATTGTGGAAGAAAATAAAAATGATCCTAAGAATCTAATTACAGTCATTTTCAAAAAATGTAATAGACCTTGACATTACCCAAGTAAATTCTCTATTCTGTAGGATAACTTCTCTGTCAAGGAAGAACCTATGTGGAAATAAATGGTGGGGAAATGTTTAAATGTTTTAATGATCTTTGATTATGAGATTACAATGGAGGATTATTGTCTTGTGTGTGTAACCATGTAGTTTTTTATGTGAAAAAACTATTTGAGGAATAATTATCTTTTATTTTGTGGATATAGTTATAAAAACAATTTCGGTTTATATGATCCTTGAATTTGAGGAAATTGCAGGTTAACAGTTTTTCGGATGAAAATGTGAGGTATGAGATAACATTTGTGGTTAAATTTTGTAATGGTTCATTGGAGGAATTTATATCAATTTGTAAATATTATAGATTATAGTTTTTTGAAAAAGTAAAATATGTATATCTTGGGACAACCCATCGTATTGGGAAAAGTTTCGGGAATCGAGCACATAACTAGAGTGTGATTGGGATTTATTGCCTACTACTGGACTAAGTGATGTCCCTGGTTAGTTTGACTAATTATTTTTAGTTAAATGATTTTACTGATCAATAATAAGTCAATTTTGGATCTTATGTTTTAACAAATGGATATCATTAGTATAGGAAAATGATTTGGTGATTAAGTGATAAATGTTATTTTGGAAGACATATGCTCTATTGGGAAAACCATTTCCTAAGGAAAATAGAATAATATGAATTTTTATTGGAGGACTAATGATGGTTTTTTATTTGGGAAGAATATATGTTTTTTTAATGATATTGTTTATTAATGGAAATGATTAACCTTTCATAGAGAATATGATATTTGCTCAATTAAACCTCTACATAAGTCATTAAGAGTAGTTAATGTTATTTAGAGATAAATGTTAAGATTTACTATGAAAGACTATGTAAATAAATTATTTTGAGTTTTGTATTTCAATCATAGTTTGGATTCTATTTTAGGATTTTAAAGGAAATATTTTATTGAATGATCTTTATTGTACTTTCGGTATTTTTTGTTCAATTTAAGAAATTAAGATTATTATTTCTTTCTATAAAGTATTTTTTATTTAGGGGATCATTTGATCTTGTACTAACCATTTTTTTTGGTTAATCTCTAAAGACAAGATAAATATATAGTTCATCCTTTTTAGATTATGTGACTCTCTAGAAGTTGATTCTAGTGTTTTAGGTGTGACCAAGTCATCTTGCATACTCAACGTTTAGAGAAAATATGAGTTAGTGGTAGAAATTTGTTAAAGGGTGAAACTATGCTTAAAAAGTAATTATATCTCTTAATGTTAAGAGTAAATCTCATAAATAAATTTCTCAACTTTATGAAATGGAACTTAAAACAAAAAACTTTGTCTATTTACTTTTCCTACAGGGAATCTAATGATTGTTTAACCCATTACAAGTTAGTCGTTTTCATATTGTTAAATTTCTCCTGAACATGTTTTCTATCACTCTCCATCAGAACATGACACTTATTTTAACTTCCATATCCATGTTTTTCTACATGGAATCCTAGTATGGGTTATCCCGGGTGACCGATGTACATCTCTTTCTTTCATTTAAAGTGATAGTTTTATTGACACTTTTTCTGATGAGGGAGTTTTATTAAAGTTCCCAAGCCCAATATTAAAATTTATAGGATGAAATTTCCAAAATGGGGAAGAATTTAACCCCCCCCCCCCCCCCAATATTTCATATTATGTTATTTTTTTAATGTTATTCAATGGCTAGCGATGCATGCAACATCGAGTTCGAGTGCACCGTGATTTACCAAACTAGAAATTCGAAAAGCGGTCATGAATAATATAAACTGAATTTTGAATTTTAGATACTCTATATAATTTTAAAATCCATATAATGTGTTTCTTAGATATAATATAAGAACAAATTCAATTTTTTTGATAAAAGAAGTAATTTTTTAAAAATGGAATTTTACCAGCTTCTAATGGCGAACCATTTTTAAATCCAATATTTAAAAAAAATTATATTAAATTTGATGAAATAAAATTATTCTTGGGAATAGGGATATAAAATATTATTTTGGTTAAATTTTCGATGATTTTCTGATAACATTCATATTTTGATTAATATTTAAAAACACTAAATTTTAATTAAAAAATCTTTTTCAATCAAAATAATTTATAGTATTAAATTATATATTTTAATGTTTTTGAGGTATAATTAGATTATATTTTTATCGTTTAATCCAATTTTTTCCATTGGATGTAATTTTACATTTAAATTGGACAGGAACACATATCAATATTTTAATAGTTTTTATTTCTCAAAAACCATCTTTGTAATTTTGACAATGGGAATATCCTTTTAATTAATTAATACAACTTCTATGTTTTTAATTTGGTTAAATATAAATAATTTTTGAATTTGATATATAAAAATTATCATAGAATAAATTTTTGGAATTTTTATGAAAACTTTTGATTTTTAAGGAATAGTGAAAAACACTACGTTATTGTTTAAAACTGACATTTTATTTAAATAAATATTTATCTTATTGAAATATATTTTATGTTAAAATAGATTCATAACACCGATATGAATTCAATATAATTCATTGGTATCATTTAAAAATAATATAATATGTATAAAATTTTATTGAACTTTTTACCGCCTTTTACCTACCTTATAGGCACATTTGCAAATTGGAATAAAACATAATTTTACCAATTTATTGGATTAAATTTAAAAAATAATTCAATTCATGGTTCACAAAAGTAAGTAAAATGTGGTTCAATAAAATGAAAATATTTTTGGTGAATAGTAAGTTTTGAATTTTATTTTTAACGGTTAAAATTAAATATGGTAATTAACAGGAAAAAAGATTTTATAATTACCCTAGCATATGTCCTAATTCTATTTGATAATTGTATTTAGTCCAAAATCCATCGTAGGAATAAAATATGATCCTTTTGATCCACTTGGATTAGATTAGGACATTTATTATTATTATATTTAAAGAATTGTCAAAAGTGAAAAATTCAATGTCTAATAAAAAAAACTTAATATAGGTTAATAAATAAGATAAATTTAACTATAAATATTCATTTGAAATATAAAAATATTTCCTCCATCATATTATTTTATTTTTAAATTTTATACATTAAATAATTAAATTTATTTATGACACAATGAGAATGCAGAAATTACCTAATCAACGAAAGATTAAAATTATTTATATTATAAATATTAAAATAAATTTAAATTGAGCCTTTTGATGCATTAAAATAATTTTCTAGGTTATTATGACATTTTAGGGTTTATTTATCGATTTTATTCAAAGTAATCAATTTTCTATGACTTTAACAAAAACCAAATACTAAATAGTGTCAAAATTGACATAATTGAGTTTTTAAAAAAATTACTATTTTACTAAATTATATACTAGTCCTCAAAATATATGGTTTGGAAAAAGCACTTATATTATGATAGATATGTTATTAATGAACCAATTTGGGTTCTCTTGGCGGTTTATAGTATGTTTATTTACAACACAATATAAAAATACAAGGAGACATGGTAAATGTCAAAGTATTTAACTAAGAGTTAAATCTAAATGTTATGTTTAATTTGGTGACCTAAACCTATCTAAAACCTTTTGGTTGAGATATTTACGACCCATACCCACCTCATCCTATAAACAAATACATTTTGAGCCATTATAAACTGAAAATTAATTTATTATAAAATAATATTTCAATCTTTTCCTATAGTGGCCATCACCTCTCTTATAAAAGGTCACTTCCCCTTCACTTAATTTCACACCTCCAAATCAATTTGGCTCAAGAAACCCCTACCCATATATCTTCGCAACTACAATCACTATATCCTAGAGGCCTTTCATTGATCATAACAGCAAACTATGGATCCCTTTTTATCAAATCAAAAGGAAGCACCCGAAGAAAAGGTAATAATATTATCACATATTTCAAAGTTGTCTTTTTCTTCCACTTCCTATTTCTTTTTTGTTTCCACAACAAAATAATAAATCCAATAAATTATACATACTATTATTTTATTGTTAATATGGTACAACAATATACATAATTCTATCTATACTATGAATGACAAAGACACCATACGTGTGTTTGTACAGCTTAACGTCTCCATGTCGTGGTGTAGTTGTTATTCAGCACTTCATTATTTGGATGGGTATAATAATTATGTATAATTGATGTAAATAATAAAAATAATTTGCTAATGGTTTTTTGTATATGATATAATATCCAATTATATACAATTTCTCCTTCAATTGAATGATATTTTCGCTCGTCTGTATGTACGGATTACAGTCTCCACAAACGCGATGAGATTCATTCTACATCGTAGCCATTCAAGAATAATTTTTATCTTATGATTAAAAATAATTTTTATGAACTTAATATAATTCTATAATGCATCAAATTCATCAAATTCATCCTATACATAACAAACATGACCTATATAACCAAACATATAAAGAAAAACAAATTAGTTCACAACTGAAACAATGATACTACAAAAATATTATTAACAAAGAAATATTAAAAGATAATATATGATATCATATTTATGTATGTGGTTCTTATATAATTTAATAACAATGATTTAACTATTATACAAGAGGTTAATTTACCCCCAACTAAGGAAAATTACAAGGTAATGGGTTTTATCTCACTTCTTAATCCTGTGAGATTCGTACTATATTTCCACTATTTCCTTTTGTGTGGTGTATATACTACCCACGATTATATTCCATGTGTAATATATGTTAATTTATGGGTGTTTATAACTTTTTTTATGATACTTCTTTCATGGGGTTTATGTTTCTTAAGTTACCAAATTGTTAAGGGATTTTCTAATTTCGATTTCCACTCATTAGGTTTCACGCAAACTTCATTGATTATTTTACTCCAAGATCATATGGGAAATAACTATTTATTTATATTTGTAGTAATTTTCACTCCCCATTGTGTTTATATACTTAAAATTAACATATACACTCCATTTTGAAATTATGAAGTCATCGATATGAACTTGATAAGAGTAACATTAACTAAATTTCAATTCATTGAGTTAAACATCCAAGACATTTGTGTTATTTTTACAAGAATATGTGTGAATGGAAACTGATTGATTTACACTGAATATCCAATAATACTGAGTGTATTTATATTTTTTACACATAATTATGTCATTTATTTATCATTAACCTAAGGATATAGTCTTTATAAGGTATTTCATTTCAATATACATTTGATTGAGACTTCATTGTTCTTATGCTCCAATTAACTTTAATATGGTGTATATACAATACTTAGACATTGTATATCATGAATCCCTTTATTCTCATGATATTATGAATTTTTTATTACCTCAATTATTTTTATTCATGACTCCTATAATTGGTAAAGAACTCTAACTAAAATATCCTTTTAAATATTTTAATGATTTAATCTCGAAAATATTTCACATTAATGTCCATGTTTTAAAAATGCTTTTAAGGTTATATTTATATGAACATTAAATTTTTTTAAAATAAAATTCCTTTAAAAAATTTCAAAGTGGTATGGGACACTTTTATTCAAAAATATTTCTAACAACTTCTTTGACAAATTTATCAACATTTATATGTTTTGATGAAAAAGGGGATATTTCTCTCAAATAATTTTACTGAAAACTATCATCCAAGTCAATATTCTTCACCGTATTTAATTATTTATTGAGGTTGATTTATTGTAATAAAATCTTACATATTTTATTTGATGAGTTATATTTGACTGTGGATGTCTATTTTTATGCCATTCATGGTTTGTGGTTAAAGTGTTCGCATTTCGTATGAAAGTTTTAATACGAATGTTTAGATTGCATTTCACCAATTTCATACAAGGAATACATTAGACTTAGTAAGTGATGGGTGGATCTCACTATATCTCCTTGATGCATTGGTCGGTCTCATTAGACAAACTAGTGTCTTGGCATGAGGCCTTGACATGTTTTATTGGTAGTCTTGGCACAAGGCCTTGACTATGTGTTTATGATGTTTGGAATTATGCATTCTATCATTATGAAATTAGATATTGATATTAGTTGTGATTATTCGAATAGTAGAATATCCATGTGAAAATGTAAATGGAAATATTTGATTTATATTTTCTATATTATGTTGAATTTTTTTTAAAAGGCACCTATTTTATTATTATACATTCTTTTAAACATTTATGAATATTTATGATAGTTTTTTCTATATAGTTATCCTTACTGAGCATCTAAGCTCACCCCTTTATTATTTTTTATTTTTCCCAAGATGTGAATATATATTTTATGATAGACCTGTAGGAATAGGATAAAAGATATAATAGTTTTCAAAGGAGATGCAATATTATTGTTTTTTATTTGATAATGTAATTTAAAACTTGTGTATCTATCTAGTACATCCAAGGATACTAAAATAATCAGTATTTTGAGGCTTAGTCAATTATAATCATCCCAATGTTATGTAATAATGCACTGAATCTGGGTAACTAGGGTAGAGGAATTACATATAAAACCATGAACACTTTACTTATTACATCTTCTAAAATTTTCATTATCATTTCTTTATTTTTTCAACATTATTTCCGGTAAATGATTCATTTAAAATATTTTTCTAGATTCTACTATTACGGTTCCATCATCCTGATCATGGTTCCAAAATATTTCTGATTTTAATGAAGATATAAATATCTTATATATTCATTAATAAATAATTATATCTATTAATAAATGGTATAGATATAAATATGAAATATACCATTTATGGAGACGGTATTCCATACATACATATGAACACTATTTTCATTATCTAAAAAAGGAAGGAATAAAAGAGAAATTTTATTTTTTTTAATTTTAATAAAATAATTATATAAAAAATATTTTATATATTTATTAATTACATCATAAAAAACAATCACGAAATATGGTGATGGTAAACTATTCATATCACTCTGTGGAAGTAGCAGTCCACATGCACGCATGATAAATACTTTCATTTACCATTTGATGGAAATGAAACATTAAAATGATGTCCAATAATCATAATAAAATATAATTATATTTATGATACTTTATTAATTATAGTAGGATTAACATAATATATTTAGAATAAGAAGAACAAGAAATAAACGTTGAAATAGTCTATTAATGAGATTACCTCTTCTTTGAGGGACCTAATTTGGCATATGACTTAATCCTTTATTGGATGGTAATGGGATAATAAAATAATATTAATAATTAAGTAATGAATCTGGTAATTTATTTTTTTATATATTGGCTAAGATAGATGGATCAATACTTGTAAACCGGTGGGGAGAATGGGTTCCCTTTTATATGTTAGGGGAGGGACAAAAGTGAAATTATTTGATTGATTTAAATAATATAAAGTGACATTCTTGTGAATGTGGTACCAAATGGAAATAAAATAGAAGTTAATAAAATATAATGTAAAAATATTTTCCAACAGGAATATTTAGATACGTTTTTTGGAATTTATCTCTTAGATTATCCACTAGTAAACTTGTTCTAACCATAACTATAGTAATAAGTTTTTATAGATTTTACTATTCATTTGTAATAAAAATTAAAGAGGTATCATTACCAAATTTCTAAATTGTTATTCCAAATATACAATAAATTTTATCAAATTATATTTATATAGGAGGTAGAAATTAACTTTAAAATAAATACACACAACACAACGAAACCCATTTTTCTAAAAAATGTATTTTTAAGAGTAAAAGTAGATTTTTATTAACATATTTCATTATAAGAAATATTATAATAATGATAAAATATTTAGTTTAATATATATTCTAAATTTTATAATTTTTATATTAATCGATAATGATTTTTTTTAATATGATTGAATCACATTCAGTACTAAATTTATGTTTTCAAAAAAATAATTTTTTCTAACTTAATATGATTTTACATTCATTAATGATAAGTAAATAACTATTGAATGATTTTTTATTCAAATCGTTATAACAAATTACATTAAAATATATTTTCATTATATATCAGTATATTTTTAATATAAAATTTCAATAAGCCTAGAAAAATACCATACATTTTCAAAATGTTTATTTTAATCATGTAATGATTTATTAAAAAAATTAATTATTATATCATAGGAATTGATCAATAAAAATTAATTAAGAAAGAAATATATATGTGTGTGTGATAATTTTATTCACAATATACATACTCTCAAATACAATATGTAGTCTTTAAATTTTCTAATATATCATGGTTTTTTTAGACACTAGAATTCATAGAAAGAATGCTACCAATACTTAAAAATTTATTTCAAAGTGATAAATATATAATATTAGGGTGTTTAGAACACCTCATCCATCTAAAATTCCTTATGTTATTTATTGGAATTTTTTGGGTGATTTTAAATTAATCAAAATGGATGTTTTTATAATAAATTAGTTTATAATTTACCTCTCATAATGTATAAAATATTACTTAATTATTCTTTGTATTTTCTCAAATCTACATGAAATACATGAGTGATCATAATATTTATTATTTTATATTGGGAACATTGAATTTATTCATCAAATTAAATTTTTATTTATTTATTTTTTCTAAAAATTAATTTTCATAACATGCTATATTCATTTTCAATGAAGTGGGTTAAAATGTGATTCAATAAATATTTACACTAGCTGTTAAATGATTCCAACATATTTCATAGTGTATAATATGTGTTTTAAAATGGTTATATGGATTCAATATAATTTTTAATTCATTGCATATTAATTATATGTATGGAATTGTTTAGCCATATATTAACTTCTAATACAACTTACCTATATTCAACATGATCATATTGTTGTCATACATGGAATACTCATTCTGTTATCTCATGGTATTGTCTTATTCCATGAAATGGTGTACATATCTATCTAGAAAGACTAGTAATTTTCATTTCCCTACTTATAGACTACCATCATTATAGTCTTATGAAATAATATGGTATGTGAAGGTTAGGATCCTCTCGGTATTGGAAATTTATTATTTATTTAAAAATTGTAGGATTTAATGTATGAAAAGCATGTTTATTTATATTTTATTATCTTAATTTATCCATATAATATTTCCTACATCAATATGAGTCAATTATAGGAATTTAATTATTTGGTGGTGAATGACTATATAATTTTTATACTTCTCATAGGAAAAGGTCTATATAGGATCTGTGCAGATTTTATTAAATATTTTCCAGTTAAAGGGAAATCACAGATGAATGGTGGGTTAAACCACATGTGGTCTATAATATATATGAAACCTTTGAAACTTTTTGAAGGGTTTTGGAAAACATTTAAATGGGATTTTCTATATGGTTTTCATGGAATATCCAACATAAGGATCCTCATATTTTGATCCTTTATACATGTTTATCATTGTCATTAATATACATTACCAATTTGTCTAGTTTATCATTTTTTGATATTTCAAGATTTTTTAAATATTATATAAAATTTTTTCATCTTCAATGATTTTTTTTATTATTATTTTTCTTGTGATCAATTAAAACAAGTACTCATGTAGATATCAAGGCTTATGAGACGTATTTTTATCAACCCCAAAGATCATGTGAAAATTTTTGTATAAAATACAATAACAAATTATTCATACACAATGTGGGAAAACCATCAACGATCAAAACATACATCAAAAATAAAAATTTATGTCAGTCATAAGAAATTGGGAGGTTCACCTGAGGGATTATGGCTTCTCGGTTGAGTACCATTCAGGTAATCAAGTAGTAGTCATTATAAAATTATATTATATATCAAACTGAAGTATCATGGTAATGGAACATGAGAATAATAATGAGATCAGTCCATCAAAACTCAGGAATAATACCATACATATAACTAAGAAATATAATTATATATATTTCCAAAGTTATCAGGGTTATTCTAGGGATCACATTCCAATACTTTACCATTTTAATTGATCCAAACATGGGTACTTGAGTCTCATATATGATAATAGGAATCATTAGCTTAGAACTGGTATGCCTATAGCTCATATTTCATGATTATCCATTCTATATTATGTTATAAATCGGTTCAATTCAATAATCATCTTAAGAAATTGCTAAGAATAAAAAAAATGGTTTCCTTCAGCTTTATCATTAATGTGTAGGTTAATATTAATTAAAAACTTATTCCATAAATAGGAAAAATTATTCCTTTCGATAAATAAGTTTTTTATTTTTACAGGCTATCATTAATGTATATTTTATATTTCTTTGAATTATATCCAAATCATGTTTGAATTTTTTAAAGGTTAAATAAATAGAGTTTTATAAAAATTATAACTAATGAAATAATGAGAGTGGGGGAATTGTGGTTAATCCCAGTCTTGTTTTGGGTTGTTGGTTATGGGGGGTTATTGATTCTCTCTACTTCATTGTAAATTATATCACTTAGACGAACACCCCATTCAATGTTCAAAGGTGTATATGAAAATTCTTTACTAGCTCAAAATATATTTGATTATTTTGACTTAGAGGGGATTTTCAAATTGCTCAAATCTATTGGTCATGGGGAACCACTAATGAGGCCAAAAAAATATGTTGTTAAAAGGAATTTCAGGTTTCCTCCTCTGTAAATATTCTAAGGTGATTCCACACATCATGAAATTAAGGATATGACCATTTTAAATCTGTCAAATCTTCATCATTTTAAAGGTGCCATTGAAATTGTAATTTTTTAACTCTTGCTTCATATGGGAATTAGAATATTTCTGATGTTGTTATGTTATTGTTAAGGTTAATAATGATCACGATCATTCATGGGAAAATTTATATGAACTCTTCACTGAGAAAATATACCATAAAATATTATGTTGGGTGAAGGAGAATTATTTTATGAATCTCAATAATGGATCATTATTTATTTTTGTATACATAATAATGTTTAAAAACTACTTAAATTATTATTATATTTAATAAACGATGGATATTTTAAAAAAATATTATTTAAGTTGAACCTGAAATATACATTTCAAACCTTTGCGGTCATTTCCAAATTTCCCACATTCATTAAATTAGGTAATAAGTTTTCCCCCACTAAGGTACAAGAAAAAAGAGGTAAAGTTGTATGCATATCTTTACCAGTAAATATTTCCACAATTGAGGTGTAGGGATGAGGTGAGTTAATGTGCCTATTATAATAGTATTTGTTGAAGTAGGGTATGTTTATCATCTAGTTCAAAAATATCTTCTATGTAATATCACCTAGGTGGATATATAGGGAATATAAAGTGGAATTGCACCTCTAAAGTAAAGTGGTGACACCTATGTAAATATTTTTTCCATATTTAGATAATTTATTATTATATTAGGTTTGAAAACACAATGTAGTGACCTTATTTATCCTAGAAATATAATGTCCTATGCCACCATCATGACACAGTATTGTTAAATTATTTTATAATTATGATCTATTTTCATATTATTTGGAGTAATTAGCACATAGAGGTATTTTATTTATAGGCACATAGTTCTATTTATAATGAGTTTTTTAATTATGTATGTGGGTCACACTATGATGAGTGTGTTACGTGACCAAAATTTTTCTACTACTTAGGTCATTTTGAGATAGTGGATTTCATTTTATGAATAGAACTAGGTAGTGGGTTAAATTTCTAGGGATGTGTCATGACAAGATGCCATGTCCTGAGATTTTTCATACTCATAGTCCCACGTTTCATTTATATAGGGTACTGTTGTGATGTGACCCTCGGAAATAAACACTTGCTTCGAATTTTTTCATGAAAATTCATATTGTTCAATAAATGGGGAGCTTGAAGAGTCATTTATTTTTTCCCAGATTAATAAAAAAAATTAATTTTATAACTATATTTTCTTTTTATGTTTTTGACCATTCCTTTATTCACCAATCCGTTGGATAATCCAAAGACATTCTCAAGGGAACTCATAAATAATTCATCCTTATATTTCAAACTCCTCCTTCGATTTTATTTGAATATATATGGTCATACAATTTTTCTTGAGATCTTATTATACATTCCCCACTTCCCCTTTATCTCCTAAAATCCAGTGGACCCAAATCCTTGCACATCTCAAATATGAAATTTTTTTGGGTTTAATATTATGGATTTGGTTTTTTATTGATTATAGAGGTCATTTACATTCATGATTTCGCCGTCGTCGATGAATGATAGTGTTTTCCACTAGAATGAGTCAGGTGTTTTTTGTAATTATTTAAGTTATGATTTTCAGGATATGATTTACTTTATAAATTCATTTCATATCAATGTATATATATATATAAGATCTTTAAGGGGTTATTTGATGTTTCTAATGGTTTTAAATAAATATCATAAATGAACTACCAATAGGTTTTTAGTATCATGTTTTAATTAGTGGGAGATTTAGGACATGTGTCTTGGAGAAGCCCTGTTAGTCTCTTTCAAATGAATTTCATGATAAATGGATGCTTATATCCCTATTTTGGTTTCTAAATAAGGTATCTGATGTTTTAAAAAAATAAATAAAAGGGGTTATTTTTATCTAAAATATATCCCAATGGTGAATAACCACATATTTAATGTAATGATTCTTATAATGTTTTAAAATTATAGTTATTATATGTTTTCTAATGTGAAAAATTAAATGATCGTTTTGAATTTGGAAATAAAATGACTTCTATGGGGGTTCTGACATGAAATTTTTATATCATGGCATTCGAATCTGGTTTTCAAAGTCCTAGATGGTACCTTTAAAAATGAATTTTCAAGGTAATGTAGAATTGTTATTATGATACCCTTATTTTTTGTTTTATATATATCCCTAATCCATTTAGGGGATATACATTTATTACTATTATAATGTAATTATTTTCATATGGAAGGGGGTTATTTTATGTGATGGTGATCAAGGTGGTATGAGATTCCTTGATGGTTCATTATTATGTATGTGTTGATCATTTTAGATTTTTAATTTCACACATAAACATAGAGTTACACCTTGGGTACCACATTTATTTTGATAAAAATATTGGATGATTATTATGATGAGATATATTTTACTATACAATGGGGATTAATGATGAGTTAATATAAATATGAAAACTAGTATGCATCAAAGGGCTATATGGAGAACGTTTTGTGGATTGGTCAATCCAATATGACTATTAGGATGGTAAATAAGTTTATATAGTGAGTTGTATTTTCCACAATACTTGATCTAGTATTATTTTGTGTTAGATATGAGTGAGTACCCAATATTCTTATCTAGTTATTGGAAATGTTGTCTTGGGGATTATGGTTGTGCACTTTCTATGTTTTCTCCCTGTATTTTGTTTTGTTTAGTTGAACTGTTTTATATGTTGCTGTTGATTTGGATTAATAATTTTATTATAATGCATTTTTACTAAATTTATTTTTTATTTTTTATTTGGTTTACTTATTAACAATTTCTAAAAATAATTATTTGTAAAAAGTTAAAAAATATATAAATTATTTATTTTTATATTATGAATTTGTAATTACAGCAATTTATTATTTTAAAGTGCTTTCTGTAGAAAAATTATGGATTCCAAAAGATTTTATGAAGGGGGTTTAAAATAATAAATTTATAATGAAAGTGGGTTTCAATAATTTCGGTTTTGTATCTTGATTTTAAATACAACATGTTTTTTATTTTATAAATAATTTCACCATGAATTTTATATAAGATAGATGTAGATTATTTTTTCCTAATGCATAACATTTTAAAAACCATATTTTCAAAATGAAGTAAAATATATAATATACAAAAAGATTAATAAAATTTAATTTTTTGTACCCTATGGTAAATTATTACTAGTGTTGTTTATCTCACTCTCTACATACATGCTTCGGTCTATATGTAGTATTTTTGTTTTCTTTATAGTTCTCAATTATTTATCTCATTTGAAATATACATGTTGAGTCTATTGGTGGATTTAAATGATATATTGAGTGGTCACATATTAGGTTGATATGTTCATGATTTATCTCAGGCTATTTTTATTTACTTTAGTATGTTTGTGTATTATCAAATCTAGCCAGGTATTTTCGGTATATGGATCATCATTTTAACTTTTCTTCTATTTTATGATATAAAAATGTAAATATTTTATTATAATTTATATTACTAAATAAGAGGTAAATTTTTTTGAGTATTTCTCATGTTTATGTTTATTATTATTCACACATTTTCTATATTATTCCTTTATTAGTATTTATTTATTTCATATGAATGGGTGACCACTGTATGGGTGCTCTATTGTAGAATATTTGTTAGCTATATTTTATTTGATAATATCTCTTATTAACTGAAAATATCTCGTTTCAATCTATTTTATGACTTGACACTATATTACATCCTATAGGGATCTGGAGCATCCTTAGGTCCTTATAAAAGATCAGTTTAGATACTTGTTTAGGGATAAAGTAAGTCAGTTTGTTATAAAATTGTTTCATAACACCCTATTGTTTTTTGGGATCATCTTTCTAATATGGAAGATTGGATTTACATGAATCAAGAAATATGTCATGAGTAGCTTCTCGGTCACCAAATTTTAGTAAAATATATCTTTTTCCATGGGTATTTGGGTTTTGAGGATATGATTTTATTTTATATTGACAATTATTTAATGTTTTATAGATCCCCATTAAGTTATATAAGATGCTTTAGGCCTTCTGTTGATATTTTATTTGAATGTAAGAAATATACATTGATTCATTGTTACCTAAAATGACTATAAAATCATTTAGAGCATATTCACGTGATTCTTGATACATTACAGATCATACCACACACTCAAATCATGGTTGACCAAACCATGTGGTCATATTTTTCATAGATATGCCTCCCTCTGGAATTTTTTTCACCTTTTTTTATTTCTAGACACTTTTAGGTTCATCTCCACTTCCTGGAGAGGTCTCAAATAGGGTTTGATGATTCTTTTAATTAATTATTTTAATTTTATTAATGGGTTATGTTATTTATGTTTTATTTTTTTGAGAGAAAACATTTATTTTCAAGAAAAAAAATTTCATGAAAATAATTAATTTTAAACAATGTTTGTTGTTGTTAAATGGTGGAAAAATTTGTCTCTTATGGAGTATCTTATCATGAATTTTCATTTTAAAATGGTATTTAGTATGCCTTTTTGAAAGGAATACAGATATTTATATATCTTTTTTAATGAAAGCGAGTTATCTTTAATAGTTGAATGAAATGGAAATTTCATGAAATTGTATATTTTTGAAACCAAGAGTTATGGCTTTTTAGGAAAGGATAATTGGAATCAGAGATATTATTAGAATGTTCTAGGTTTCATTATGAGGAACTCTTATAAAATTAACGTTAATATCATGAATGCTTTTGTTTTTTGATAAAATTACAAAAGAACTTTTGGAATAAATGTATAAAATTTTGAAGGTCAATTAGATATATTATTTTAAAATGGGTTAGTATTTTAATTTAGATTATAGATTTTTTGATAGTTTCCTGATTGGTAAGATATAATTTTTAGATTTGAAATGCATTTTTTATAGATTATTAATTGAAGAGTAATAGTTTTAAAACATGTAATATTTTTTAAAATATATTTTATCCTCTATCATATTTAGATTTCATTAAAGAAGGTGTATTTAGAATTTTTGTTATGTTTTAGTAATTATTGTGGTGAGGTTTAATATCTTTGTTGTGTTAGGGATGGTAGAATTGAGTTGTGAAACATGAATTGGTTTTTGTCATGCTCTATGGTGATTATATATTCCTCTAATAATTTTTTTAAGGAATATGTATGTTTTGTATCTCTGTATGATCATTTGGGTGATTCTTGTTACCATTTTAATATGACTTTTTTATTTTTTACATTACCTATACTCTGAATGAAGTTATAGAGTTTGATCCTCTAGTGTTCATCAAAATATAGATCTATATTCTAGAACTTCTATGATAGTCAATGTTCATTTCAGTTACCTATAACTTTTGAAAATATCGATTAATTATGATACGTATTCATCTAGAAAACAAATTGTATATGTTTCTATTTTACCATGTATCATTCTGGGGTTTATTAGACAGGGAGTCTTAGACCCTACCATGGATCAAATGATAAATTGTTTTTGGAAATTTATTCTCAATGCGTATATATATGGTCGATATTTTGAGTAAATTATCAATAGTATTATTTATTTCGGTATTTCCTCCCTTATTATTTTGGATATGTTTTTGATTATTCAAATTATACCATTACCTCATTATTTACTATGCATCAAGATATTTTTTGACTATAGTGTTATAGATGATTATGACTTAATAATGGAAATCTGTGGGAATGTACTTGTGGGACTTGTATAAGTATCTTACAAGACAATATTTTTCTCAAAACGATGTCTGAATTTACATTTTTCATTATTAGACGTTTTTATATAGGTTCTGAATAGATGAATATTTTATAAGTCTTCTACCTAGATTTTATCATATTTTTCATCATCACACAAAGTTTGATCCCAGTTTTAATTTTTTTTGGGAATCATTTGACTTAAATAACTTTTTAGTTCCTTTTTGGGGGGGTTTATGATTATTTAGACCATTTGGGGTTTTGTGGTTATTATTTTGGTTTTCATTTTCTTTTCAGATTCAGAATATATCTAATTGAATGATCATTGTAATTTTTTTGTTGAATTATTGATTTTATGGATGTAATATGGAGAACTATGCTACATTCTATTTTTATAGATCACTACGTTTAATGGTTTTGAATTATACTTTATATGAGGTTGTTTGACTATGATTGATGATCCCTTCAAACGATTTTGAGGAACAGAAATTTGAGTAGTGATTCATTTTTTCCTGAAATAGTTTCTAGTTTTCCCAACTCTCCCACCTCTTGTATTAAGATGTAGATTTTTTTGGATAATATTTAATTTTGACTATTTTGATGAATTTTTGGGAGAATAAATTCTAATACTATAATATACTATTATTTATAGAAATTGTTTTTCTAATTAATATAATCTTTTTAAAAAATTTCATTCCACACAACACTGAACATAACTTGTATTTTCTGAAATCACTAAGTATTTCTTCTAGCTCACACAACATGAGGTTAGTATTTCACTAAATGAAACAATTATATTTGCTTTCAGTACTCACATTACTATGTTTTACTTGCATTATACCCAATTCTGATCTCAATTGATAGTTTTCATTACACACATGGCTGAGTTTTACACAAATTAAATATATTATTATTATTATTATAGTTACCACCTTGCTATTAGAAGAAAATTATGAATAATATTAAATAAATTATGAAAATATGTTCTATATCTGTACATAAAATGAGTTCTTTGGATATAATATATTTCAAAATTAAAGTATGAACTATTTGTGAATGAATAAATTCATTATCTAAGATAACTATTTTTCTATGTGAAAACATTATTTTATCTTGATACATTTAACACGCTACTTTTGATGACTTTTTTTAAGAATTTTTATATATTATATATTTAATAATATACTATTGACACCAATCCTATAGATTTTATAGGAACTTGATTTGAAAAAATCCAATGTTATGAGTAAAAACATGTATTTTTCAAAAATGTTGTTTTGTCAACATTTAAGGGAGAAACCATTTCCAATATAATTTCTGGGAATTTTTATAATTTATATTTGATAAAATAAAATTCATTTTCTTGAGGGGAATATAATATATTATTTGTTAGAATTTTTGATATTTTTCTGAGAATCATAATTTTTTTTAGAAAAATGGGAAATAGTGAATATTAATTCCAAACTACTTTTTGAGTAATTTTTTTATATAGTTACATTATATATTAATTTTTTTAATGTATAATTAGAAAAATAATAAAAAATTAATCTAATTTTGGTAATTGGAAAAAATTTCACATTGAAATTGGATATAAAACATTTCCAGGTTATGAATTTCTTCACTTCAAAAAACCACTTTTGTGATATATATGTGGGGACAATTTTAAAATAAATTATGCCACTTTTGTGGATAATATCTGAAAAATTGGATTGAATATTTGAAAACATATTAATTTATTTCCTCTCTTAATTTAAACTTAGTTATTGACCTGAAATATTAAAGAAATTAATTAAAATTAAATAATTACTAAGGTAAAAAATGAGTTTACATGGTGGTTTACGATTAATATAAGGTGTCAAATACCATGGAAACATGTCCAAAATCCATTATTGGGTCAAATTTAAACCATATAATACCTTGGAAATAAAATGGATGATTATTAGAGGAAAAAAATGTATGGGATACCTCTTAATAGTGTTTACCTTTTACATTTAGCAGAATATGACTCCTCCTCCACTATGGCACGTAGCCCCCCTCACTTCCTCACACCTCACAATAAAATTTGGACCAATCATACTCTCCCCATATAAGCTCCCAAATTCCATCCTATAAAACTAGAATCCTTACTTTGTTAATAAATTCTTCCCAGGAGTCCATTTGTTGCAAAACAAAAGGAGTTTCCCAAATAAGAGGATGTTTGAATAAGTATAAAGAAAGTAAAGAATTAAGGTAAGGGTTCTACCATCTCACTTTTATTTCAGTGAGATATATGCCTCATCCACAAATAATTTTTTTATGTGGTATATAATTCCCACTATTAAATTCAATAATTATTGTACATAAATTAATGTGTATTTATATATCTAATTGATGACATTTCTTCCATAGGGTTTATGGTTCGAAATTTTCCAAATTAATAGAGTTATTTTTGTCTCAATTTTTATTCTTTGAGATACATGACATGTTGTAAATATATTATTTTATATGGGTTGTATATGATTCCCTATAACATGTTATATCATTATTTTCATTATTTTCAATATTTTTGTATCTTAATGTGAAGTTATTCTTTCATGGGGATTTTGATTTAACGTTACGGAAGTGGTAGTAGTTAATGAGACAATCTCATGTTTATTGGGATTTTTTATGATTATTCTTACTTAGAAGAAATATTACAATCCATATCTCAATAATTCTCATTAATTTTATTCTCATAGGGTTATTAGATGATATATTTGTGTAGTGTTTCAATTCTTTCACTTTTGGTTCTTAAGATAATTTAAAAAAATTGAAAATCCGGATTTATTTCTATTTTTGGCGAGATATTTTTTAAAAAAAAACATTTTTTTTCTAAAAAAAATTTTCAAATTTTTTAAATTTTATTTTAATATTTCTTTCAAATAAAAAATATTTACATGAATTTAATTCTTTCATTAAATTTATTCAAGTACGATGTATTCAAAAAATATTCCGTTAAAAAGTATTTTAAATGATTTTGAAATTATACATTATAATATTTAAATTATTTTCTCAAAAAAATGATTTTTAAAATGATTCATGTTTTAAATATAACTATCAAGTATTTATTATTTTCCTTAATAAATTTCTTAATTTACCCTTCACAATCTTCATCCGTTTAATATGGAATCCTTTGATATAGATTAAGTATTATTGGGGACATGATCCAACAATAACATTCCTATTATTTATTCAACGGTTTTTTGTTGATGGAATGATGTTTATGACACATATTTCTCTTAAAAAGGTTATATTATTTTGAAACAAACTTCTTTTTATGTTTTTTTCTTTTATTAAATGATTGTAAACCTATAATTTTTACAGAGTTCATTATGTGATCATTTTTTAAAATTCCCATTTCATTTCCAAGGTTATGATATGTTGTTTATGAAACTCATCTCTATTTATGTATAGTGATAAGATGAATGTTTTATTATCTTTTGGAACATGTATTTATGATTTTATTATGTGATGGGTAAGACCAATATCTCCCTCCAATTGATTTGGAAAGGATGGATGACTCGTTAGTATATATTATTTTCATAAACCTAAATAAACATTCCCAATATTATGTGTACACCTTATGATATGTTCATAATGTTCTGATTAAATTTATTACATGTTCATAATGTTATTCTTGAACCTGATTACATTTGGATAATTTTATTCATTAACCTGATTACTTGTTCACAAAGTTATGAGATAACCATTTTATGGGTTCACAATGTCATTTGTAAACATGATTACATGTTCGCAATGCATTGTGTGATCATAGTTTCATGTCTATATGTTTATGTGTGAACCCGATTATATTTTAATAATTTTATGATTGAACCTAATTACATGTTAGAAATTTTATTTGTGAACCTCATTACATGTTCAAAATGTTATTATGGAACCTGATTTCATGTATACAATTTTATGTGTGGACATGGTTTCACGTATAAAGAATCAACCCTACTTTTCCGACATAAAATAATTACAAAACATGGATACAAAGGTTTAGTGTCTTGTAAAAATTAGGACCATACATAACATTTATAAAACTAAACAAAAATATTTATTGAATTCATTCCTCTCTAACTTCGTGTTAGCCCTAGTCTCCTCTTTAGTACAAGTAATCACCTGAGGATATGCACCAAAGAAAAAAGATGAGCTAAAAGACCATAAATGTGATAGATAATAAAATTAATAAATATAACATGGGATGATAATAATAATCATCATAAAAACATAATCATAATACTTATATGAATTATTAGATAAAGGCATGGGATGTGTCAAAGAATAAAAATGAAGCGTCGTGCCTTAATCATCAACTACCTCACATTTTTGTGAAAAAATCTAGGATCACCCTCACTGTAAAGACTTGGAAATTTCAAGGAAAATTTTTTCTTAATTTCTTTGAAATATTACAAGTATGCGGTTTTTGACGGCACCTGATTCTGAGGCCTAGTGTGCCCGGAATCATTTTCTGAAGTTTAGCTCGGGTACGTTCAGTGAATGAACGAGCGGGTTTTTCTAACTTTTGAACCGGTGCTCGGAATCGAAGTCTTAGGGCACCGATGAACTCGTGTTGCCAGTAAATGCTTAAGGGGATCTTAAGCGCAGTTGTGTTTGTTGAATGAGGTGGTTATTGTTTGGGGTTTAGTTGAATTAAATAAAATTTGTCGTGAACAAATTTTATTCATGAAAATTGGTATTTTTCATCAATGGGGGAGTTAGATGTGGGCCCACACCAACCTAACCTACCATGGGAGATATTAGTGTGGTAGGGCCCACATGAGATCCTAACTCTTCACCTCCCCCATAACCCCCTTGACCTCCCAATAACTCACCCCCCTTGTTTAAATTCATGGAAACTCCACACATTTATTGTGGTGGGGCCTCTCCACCTCTCACGATTAATGAGGCTGACTAGGATAATTAATGACCTTATTAATTATCCTTGTCACACCTCTTGACTATTTGAATGGCTTGGAGATCTTTTAAAAGAATGAGACTTATTGAGATATTTGTTTTGGGGAAAATAATTTGGGAGAGCATTCTTCCTCCGTGAAGAACGATCATCCACCTTAACGAACAACATCCTCATTCCGCAAAGAACGACCATCAACTCTCCTCTTCCTCTGTGTCTAGGGAGAAGTCGCCGACCGCGGTGATCATCGCTAACGACAATATTCCTTTCTATTTCATCTCCTTAGTTGAAGAATGCTACAACTCCGAAGAAGGACATCGACTTGGCGGTCCTTGAATTCTCCATCCACTTTCTCTTCCACGACAAGGAATGAGACGCCGACCATGGAGACCGACACCAACAACAACGTTCTTCTTCTTCCCCCGAAGTCCATGGAATCAACGTCTGATCTCCACAACGCCCGACGTGTGATGTAAAATATCCAAGTATGGGTTGATTACTTATTGTTTGTGAAATATCCTTTGTCGTTCTTCATCTTTATTTTTGGGCCGCTTGTTATCAACTTATCGGGAGGAGGTCGGACTGCATGAACACGACCAACTATCCTCCCCCTTTTTTGTTGTGTTGTTGCAGTTCGAAAGAAGCCGGTGCGGTGCAATGGCACCGCACAGAAACATGGAGAAATGCGGAAAGGATGTGCGGTGCCAACGCGTCGCGTGGTTGAGGCCGAACGAAACAGCGGCCGAAGTCGGGGCTGCAGAGGCAATTTAAAGACTCCGCAGTTTGTTTATTGACGTGCGGATCGACCGGAGATGATAGAACATGCCACAATGGTGATTTGAGGCCCTCGTAGTAAAGTATGTGACCCGATATGAACACTGGCACAGACGAAATTGAAAACAGACCACCGGAGAAACACTGGTGGCTCGTGGACAT
The DNA here is from genome assembly GCA_963277665.1 of Viscum album. NCBI lineage: Eukaryota > Viridiplantae > Streptophyta > Magnoliopsida > Santalales > Viscaceae > Viscum > Viscum album. The sequence continues at coordinate 1,384,286,026 of OY728126.1, read as the reverse complement.
CACTGGTGGCAAGGGTCACCGGCACGGCAGCGCCGGAGGCGGCGGTGCCACGATGCGCCGCCATAATGAACCGTCATGGCTGAAGTCGCGAAGTCAGGCGGCCGGATCCCGCAGCCGCGCGGGATCCGGGGGAGCAGGACGTGGTGATCGCCGCGTCCGCGGAGCACGAAGGCCGCGGGGGACCGCGTCCCCCGCTCGGCTCACTGGCCGAGTTCGCACGCCACCCGGCCGGGCCGGGCCGGGTTGCGCAGACCGGACCAGGCCGTGCCCCGCCGGGCCGGGCCACGCCCTCCCGGTTCGGACCCAGACCCAGGTCGGGTCGACCAGGTTCGGGCCGTCCCAGGGGGGCCGGGCCGGGTCGGACCAGGCCCAGACCCACCATTTTCGGATAACTTTCAGTCTTTTGCCCATATAGTGGGCTACGGACCTCCGATCGACGCACCATCAGTTGTGTAGTGATCCTTGAATTGAGACGGTCGTTTCGGTATATTACACTCAAGGTTTCGGAGAACTTTGTGTACGGCCGGGTTGGTTCGAACCCGAAACCAACCAGGCCCTCGGAGCGGAAACGCTTATAACTTGAGCTCCGGACATCTGATTGATGTGTCGTCAGCTTTGTTGGATTCCTCTTAATGAGAATGAACATTTGGAATACTTCACCTGAGGTTTGGACGCAGTTGTATAGTGGCTGGGTAGGATTGAACCCGAAATCCAATCGGGCCCCTAGAACGGAAAAGCTGATAACTTTCAGACCGGATGTCCGTTTGAAAAACCGTCAGTGGAGTTGGTGATCACGTTGAGGAACGGTCCCTATGAGTATACCCTATGAGAGTTCAGGGTATAGTTGAGATAGGTTCGGGTTGGTTCGTACACGAAACCAATCGGTCCCCTAGGATGAAAAGGCTAATAACTCACAGACCGGGCGTCCGATTGACGTGTCGTCTGTTGCGTTGAGACCCCTATGACGAGGCGGTCATTTGACATACTTCTTCATGGGACTCTATGATACTTGGAGTATAGAACTGTATCTCTTGGAGCGGACCCACTTGGAGATGAGCGTACAGAGTACGGAGACCGTGTAGCTGGATGAGACGTGATAACTGCTTGTCCGATTCGATTCGGAGTGACCTGCATAGCACAATGGGGAGCACTAATTTGTGAGGTGTCAGACCCATGGTAGAGGAGCACTAATTTGTGAGGTGGCAGACCCATGGTACCCGACATGAGGAGTACCTCTTTAGGCTATGAGGGGGAGCACTACTGTGTGAGGTGGCAGACCCATGGCGGAGGGCACTACTTTGTTGGGTCGCAGACCCGCGGTACTCGACAGGAGGAGTATCTCAGCAGTCCTAGGTTAGTGAGCAGTACCTTGGAGTCGTGACAGGATCAATGTACTCGTTAGAGACGGAGCTCTTCAGTAGTTACGGTTTCAATAATGAAAATCCTGGTTGAGCTGAGACAATAATCTTTATGTTTTCTTCATGATTGAGATGGGTTACCTGATAACTTAGGTATATGTATGGGCATATACCTAAGTAGAGGTTATCTGTTGATATCATTCTTTGTGGTAATCCTTGTTGGAATTAGTGAGACCTTGAGGGTCTCGGGGTCCCTACTGAGTATCGTTATACTCACCCCTGCACGGGCTATGCCCGCACCTCGTTGTGTTGGTTGCAGAAGATGGGTAGCGCTGACAGAGGCCGAGTGTTCAAGGACTGGATGGTACTCGGAGGTGGACCTCACGACGAGTTAGTATCCAGAGGAGGACTTCACAAAGAGACGATACTCGGAGGAGGTTGACGGGTGAGAGCATTGTGGAGGCTATCTGTACCAACCCTTCTGGTAGGATCTGTGGTGGACGATCCATGTGCTGCCCTATATGTACCTACCCTTCAGGTATGATCCAAGGTTGATGACCTAGGAGTTTCTTCTATTCTTCCAGCTGCTTGTATTTTCTATTGTACTTTCATTCAGTTGTAGTTTTACTTTTAGTTGGGTTTTAATTCTAGCTCATTTACATTTCAGCAATTTCTTTTGTACTTAGTGTATTACTTCCGCTTGTACTATGTCGTGTTTTGTTTACTTTTATAAAGGTAATGCATTCCTAGTTATCAGGATTTACACCATTGGTTCTAGTCGCCAGCCCTTGGCCTATGGAAGGTGGGCTTGGGGTAGTCACAGCATGGGCCCCGAGGACGGGTCGTGACAAACCGGGATCAGAGGACTCAGTTCTACCGCATAACATATAAATCTGATATTTTCTTTCTATGAAGAAATAGTGTTAAGGGTACCGAGTATTGATTTTAGTTTAGGGAGTCAAGTGTTGGTTCGGGCGGCTGACGTATCCATACACCAGGACCCTGACAACTGTTTTCCAATTTTGTGAATGAAAACACTGATTGCGTTTGTGTTTCCAAAAGTTTTTAAAAGTCGGCTCAAACCAGGTCAGCTCACCAGTTATGAATCTTTTGACCGTGTCACATTTTTTTCTTTGAGGATGCCTCCCCGCGGATGACCAGGGAGAGCCTCGAGAGTTTTACGTACTGACAGCCGGCCGAGCGACGTGGCCTCAGTACAAGGCCCTATCCCAGTTGATGCACCAGTGGAGGCACCATCAAAACTACCACCCGTTGGGCCACCGATGCCACCAACCCCAGTAAAAGAAAGTGCACGTCGCTTGAGCGCACTGTACGAGTTCCAGCGCCAGAGGCCACCTAGGTTCAGGGGAGAGACGGACCCGTAGGCGGCTGAGAATTGGCTGGAGGATGTGGTGAGAGTCTTCAGGCAAGTAGGGATGCCAGCAGACTTCATGGTGATCCTTGCTGCCAGCCTCCTTCAGGAAGAAGCAGGCAGATGGTGGAGCATGATGCTCTAGATGCATGACGAGGTGACAGTTCTGTGGGCAGACTTTGAGAGCCTGTTCCGGGCAGAGTTTGTACCAGCCACCCTTCGAGCGGTGTGTATACAGGAGCTACTGCATCTACAGAAGGGTAGAATGATGGTGGTGTAGTATTCAGCGAGGTTCACAGACCTCTCGCGCTACTCCACAGATATGGTACGATACCCATTCTTTAGGGACCGCACCTTCGAGCAGGGGCTCAGGCGATAGATTAGAGCTTCTGTTGTTTCTCACAGCATCCCTATGCATACAGGGGTGTTGGAGCGAGCCCTGTTAGTGGAGAGTTCCCTTGTTGAGCAATCTCTAGTAGTAGGACCCACCACTAGCCGGCATGCGGCAGAGTCTTCTGCAACAGGCAGTAGACAGATGACGCAGAGGTCCAAGAGGACCAGACCTACAGGTGGTCGACCGCATGACTCAGGTTCGGTAGTGCGAGGCACCAAGGGGAGTGACAGATCCAAACATACCATGCTATGTTACACATGCAGCGGACAGGGACACAAGGCTCGTGACTGTCCGACCCACCACTCGGATGATCAGCAGATAAATGAAGTACCTTCTAGGTAGAGGCAGAGGCTTGATCGAGGCGTACCGGAAGGAGCAAAAGACCGAGGAAGGGGATCTGGTCGTACAGCTGGAGGTGGACGATGCTTCTAGGTGTTTCCACCACCACCACCAGGAGGTCCACCCCGACCGCAAGGAACAGGTGTAAATGGGAGAGCTTAGCTTAAAGCAGCAGAAGCATACAACTTTGGAGCTCCGGAAGCTAGCGGACAAGAGTGGGACTAGTTTCAGGCATGGGACCTTTGATCTTGGTGTTTATAGTTTCCTTTTTGTCATTGTTGTGTGTCTTTGTATGTTGATTTGTAGTAATAAAAGACACTTGTCCTTGTGACATTTTCTTCCTTCCTTTTTATGTATTGAGAGATCCCAGTTAAAACTATTTACTTGACCCTCACTTTCGAGATTCCTACTGGAGGAGACCCAGTTACCTCACGCTGATGCCAACAGTGTGACTCGACCCTTAGAGGCAAGAGTGATGGTTGGATCTCTTGGTAGTAACGTTGAGGACTTATGATGTCATCCATGGCATGAATGCATCATTCATGTCAGGATTGACTATATTAGGCAATGGGAATGGTTCAACCAGTGGATGACACAGAGTTTCTCTTTTCGGAAAAGGAGAAATCTTAGCAGCTCTTGCAGATCATAGGAAAATAAGGTGCAAATCATCCAGGAGCAGATTAAGACTGCACAGTGCAGTAAGAAATTGGAAATTGGCGCCTGTCTTAGAGACTCGGGCGTGTTAAATGTTTCAAGAAGAGGAATCATTATGGAGAGATGAGTCTGCGAAGTAGTAGATGTGGAGGCAAAGCTAGGAGAGCAGCATGAGGTGGTGTAAATTTCAATATTCTACAACCAACCGCCATAGTTTTCCACTCCAGGCTCAAGGAGCTGGAGGGTAGGGGAAGAGTGCGGCTGCTTGCAGTCAAGGAGTGTGACACAATCGCTCTAAAAATGATTCAAGGGACAGTCTGTGTCCACTACTAGCTGCCTTAGTAACGAAAATTGATATGAATCATTCCTTCCTTCCATGAATCTTGTCCCGGACCTAGAGTTTCTGATAAGTCGTATACTTGACCCTCGCGTCTGGAGATACCTTGGGAGGATACTCGATAATCACACTTCGGCCGATAGTGTGGTCTGACCCTCAAGGAGAGAGTTTCGATTGGAATCTCTTGGTGGTAGCGTCGAGGCCTTACGACGTTGGTCTCGGTATGGATTGGATTCACAGTTCATGCTCAGATTGACTGTATTAGGCAAAAAGGTTGTGGTCTAACTACAACGTCGGGATAGGTTTTCCTTGGTCGGCGAAAAGGAAACCCCAAGCAGCACAGGATAAACTCATTCATAGGAGGGTTTGTTCGATCACTCTTGGGTCGACCAACCTTACCCTCGTGGCAGTAGGAGTTTTTTGTTTTAGTTCTAATCAGGAAATGGAGGCCTCTAGAGTTCGAGGATGGAGATCACGTCCTTATACGGGTCTCACCATGATGAGTTTTACGAAGATGTGGCTGAGGCGACAAGTTATCTCTGAGGTTCAACAGACCTTTCTAGGTCCTCAGTAGGGTAGGTGAGGTGGTTTACCGTTTGACCTTTCCACCTCAGTTCCACCAGGTGCATGATGTTATCCATGTATCTCAGCTAAGGAGATACGTGTATGATCCTTCACACATCATCAACATCAGGAAGTAGGACATCGATGGCAGGGAGATATTCACAGAGGTTCCAGTTTGGATTGAGGATCGACAGGAGTGGATCCTACGTAGATGGTTGATTCCTCGGGTGTGCTTTCACTGGCATTATGGGAACCTCCAGGTGAGAACATGGGAGCGGAAGGCTCAGATGTGTTCTCAGTACCACTTTTGTTTCCCTAGTTTGTGTTATATCTTTACAGCGACTTAAATCCCGGAGGTGGGACAAATGTAAAAACCCGGAAATTTCAACAACAAAAATCTTAATTTCTTTCGAATTTTACGAGTATGCGGTTTCTGAAATCACCTGATTCTGAGGCCTGGTGTGCCCGGAATCATTTTCCGAAGTTTAGCTCGGGTACGTTCAGGGAACGAACGAGCGGGTTTTTCTAACTTCTGAACCGATGCTCGGAATCGAAGTCTGAGGGCACCGATGAACTCGCACCGCTGGTAAATGCTTAAGGGGATCTTAAGCGCAGTTGCGTTTGTCACAAGTGGTGGTCAATTTTGGGGGTATAGTTGAATTAAATAAAATTTTCCGTGCATAAATTTTATTCATGGAAAGTGGTTTTTTTCAACAAATGGGGAGTTAGATGTTGGGCCCACACCCACCTAACCTCCCATGGGAGATTGTAGTGTGGTATGGCCCACACGAGACCCTAACTGCTCACCTCTCCCATAACCCCCTTGACCTCCCCATAACTCACCCCCTTGTTTAAATGCATGGAAACTCCACACATTTACCGTGGTGGGGCCTCTCCACCTCTCAAGATTAATTAGACTGACTAGGATAATTAATGACCTTATTAACTATCCTTGTCACACCTCTTGAATTTTTTAATGGCTTGGAGATCTTTTAAAAGAATGAGTCTTATTGAGATATTTTTTTGGGGGAAATATTTTGGGAGAGCTTTATTCCTCCGCGAAGAATGATCATCCATCTTAACGAAGAACATCCTCATTCCGCGAAGAATGACCATCAACTCTCATCTTCCTCCGCGTTAAGGGAGAAGTCGCTGATCGCGGTGATCATCGCCAATGACAATGTGCCTTCCTACTTCATCCCCTTCGTTTAAGGACGCTACGTCTCTGAAAAAGGACATTGACTTGGCGGTCCCGGAATTCTCCATCCTATTTCTCTTCCACGACAAGGAATGAGACGCCGACCGTGGAGACCGACGCCAACAACAACGTTCTTCTTCTTCCCTCGACGTCCATGGGATCAACGTCTGATCTCCATGACTCCTGACGTGTGACGTTAAATATCCATGTAGGGGTTGATTACTTTTTGTTCGTGAAATATCATTTGTCGTTATTCGTCTTTATTTTTGGGCCGCTTGTTATCAACTTATTGGGAGGAGGTCGGACCGCACGAACACGGCCGACTCTCCTCCCCCTTTTGTTGTTTTGTTTTTTCGGTTTGAAAGAAGGTGGCGCGGTGCAACGAAACCACACGGAAACATGGAGAAATGCAGCAAGGATGCGTGGCGCCAACGCGTTGCGTCCTTGAGGCCAAACGAAACCGCGGCCGGAGTCGGGGCCGTAGAGGCGATTCGAAGACTCCGCAGTTTTTTTATTGACGTGTGGATCGACCGGTGAAGATGGAACAGGCCGCAATGGTGTTTTAAGGCCCTTATAGTAATGTACGGGACCCGAGATGAACACCGGCGCAGACAGAATTAAAAACAGACCACAGGAGCAACTCCGGTGGCCCGCGGACATCACCGGTGGCGCGGGTCGTCGGCGCGGTGAGGCCGGTGGCCGGAGGCGGCAGTGCCCCGGCACGCCACCAGGAGGAACCGTCATGGCTGAAGCCCCGGCGGTAGGCGATCAGATCCCACGGCCACACGGGATCCAGGGGAGCCGAACGCGAAGCTCGCAGCGTCCGCGGAGCGCGAAGGCCGCAGGGGACCGCGTCCCCCACTCTGCTCGCTGGCCGAGCCCGCGCACCACCCGACCGGGCCGGGCCGGGTTGCACAGACCGGACCGGGCCGCGCCCGGCCGGGTCGGACCCAAACCCGGGTCGTGTCGACCCAGGGGGGTGCCAGGCCGGGTCGGACCAGGCCTCGACCACCCATTTTTGAATCACTTCCGGTCTTTTTCCCATAACTTGGGCTACTGACCTCCGATCGACACACCGTCAGTTGCGTAGCGATCCTTGGATCAAGGAGGTCATTTCGGTATACTACAGACATGGTTACGGAGAACATTGGGTATGGATGGGTTGGTTTGAACTCGAAACCAACGAGGCCCTCGGAGCAGAAACGCTTATAACTTGAGCTCCGGATGTCCGATTGACATTCCGTCAACTTTGTTGGATTACTCTTAATGAGACGGAGCTTTTGGCATACTTAGCCTGAGTTTTAGACGCAATTGGATAGTTGTGGGGTTGGATTGAACCCAAAATCCAACTGGGCCCCTAGAACGGAAAAGCTGATAACTTTCAGACCGGATGTCCGTTTGACAAACCGTCAGCGGCGTTGGTGATCATGTTGAGAAACGGTCCCTATGAGTATACTCTATGAGAGTTCAGGGTACAGTTGAGATAGGGGCAGGTTGGTTCGTACACGAAACAAATCGGGCCCCTGCGACGAAAAGGCTAATAACTCACAGACTGATCGTCCGATTGAGGCGCCGTCTATTGCGTTGAGACCCCTATGACGAGGCGGTCCTTTGAGATACTTATTCGTGGGACTTTGTGATTCTTGGAGTATCAACCTATAGCTCGTGGAGCGGACCCTTCCGAAGATGAGTGTACGGAGTACGGAGACCGTGTAGCTGGCTGAGACCTGATGACTGCTTGTCCGATTCGATTCGGAATGACTTGCATAGCCCAGTGGGGTGCACTAATTTGTGAGGTGGCAGACCCATGGCGGAGGAGCACTACTTTTTGAGATGACAGACCTACGGTACTCGATAGGAGGAGTACCTCTGTAGGCTATGAGGGGGAGCACTACTGTGTGAGGAGGTAGACCCATGGCGGAGGAGCGCTACTTTGTGAGGTGGCCGACCCGCGGTACTCGACAGGAGGAGTATCTCAGCAGCCTTAGGACAGTGAGCAGTAACTCAGAGTCAAGACAATATCATTGTACTCTCCAGAGATGGATCTCTTCAGCAGTTACGGTTTCGATAATGAAAATACTGGTTGAGCTGAGAAAATAACCTTTATTTTTTCCTCATGATTGAAATGGGTTACTTGATAACTTAGGTTTATGTATGGGAATATACCTAAGTAGAGGTTATTTGTTGAGATCTTTCTTTGTGGTTTTAATTATTGGATTTAGTGAGACCTTGAGGGTCTCAGGGTCCCTACAGAGTATCGTTATACTCACCCCTGGACGGGCTATGCCCGCAGCTCATTGTGTTGGTTGCAGACGACGGGCAGTGCTGAGAGAGGCCGAGTGTTTGAGGACTGGATGGTACCTGGAGGTGGACCTCACGACGATTCAGTATCCGGAGGTGGACTTCATGACGAGATGATACTCGGAGGAGTTTGACGGGCGAGAGCATTGTGGAGGCTATCTGTACCTACCCTTTAGGTAGGATCCGTGGTGGACGATCCAGGAGCTACGCTATCTGTACCTACCCTTCAGGTAGGATCCGAGGAGGACGACCTAGGAGCTGCTTCTATTCTTCCTACTTCTTGTCTTTTCTATTGTACTTTAGTTCAGTTGTAGCTGTACTTTCAGTTGGTTTTGTATTATGGCCCATTTACTTTTAAGTACTTTCTTTTGTACTTAGTGTATTACTTCCGCTTTTACTCTGTGGTGTTTTGTTTACTTTTATAAAGGTAATGCCTTCCCAGTTATCGAGATTTATGACTTTGTTTCTAGTCGCCAGCCCCTCGCCTATGGAAGGCAGGCTCGGGGTAGTCACGGCACGGGCCCCGAGGACGGGTCATGACACTCACTCGTATTTCTATCTATATCATGAGATTATTCACATTACCAAATTCATTGGAGAATAATATAATTCTAGGTTCACCTATCACATTATAACATTTACATTGCACTATATAATTTTGGGCATACTTCTCACGTCATAACATTTACATTATCATTAATACCACATAGAAAATATATCAATATTAGAAATAAAATATCCCATAGAAAGTAAATGGGTATTATAAAGCAAAATTTCATGGAAAAACAATGGGTTTCCCAAAATAAAAAATCTAATAACACACATGGAATAATAATCATCCATCCAAATTAAAGAAGAAAGAAAATCAATAAAATTAAAATGATTGTTTTTAAAAGGAATAATTATTTTCTAAAAATATTTTGTTTTTTCATACAAACTGAATGTAACAATTAATCTATATAAAATAAAAGTGAAGGATAAAAAAATTATTTTTCAGGAAAATTAATGGAACCCCCATACTAAAACTAGAGTGAAAGATGGAAAACTAAAAGGAAGATAGTTGCGCTTGAGAAACCCCTAACATTATGTACAAAAACTCTCTTCTCTATAATATACAAGATAATTGAATTAAATTCATTAATTACAAGTTTAAAAACATTTTATAAATTCCATTCGTTAATTATAGTTGTATTATGATCATTTATATCCCTTTAAATGATTTATATTCTTTAATTTCATCGTTCAGGAGTGTTCTTTTTTTTGTTTTTCATGATCTATTAACTATATTATGGAAATGAAAATTTATTTTGAATGGGTATTATTATTAATAATTAAATATACATGTTATCAATTAACATACATAGTTTTAAATGATTATATATATATAATTTGGTTAAATGGAATAAGGATGAATCATTCGATAAATAGTTAATGATAATCGTTGGGGTTAATTTTGGCGGTTTTTGATCTCTACAAACTCGATTTGTTTTATCATTTAATATTATGTAAATATTTTAGTTCTATAACATAAAAAAGGTTATAAAATAAATTTTAAATCATGTTCCAACCATTATAATAGGTTTGTTAATAGATTCATAGGTGTTAAATGAAAATTAAAATACCTCATCCATGATGTTGGTAAATTGACAAATCAAGGGAGAGGATATCATTTTTAGAATAGAGGGAGAGAAATGATTTTTTTATGTAACTTCCATTAACATGATATCATTATGGTATATAAAAGATATTGAATTTAACATGAAAATGTAAATATAAAAGGTTTATATAGAATAATAAATGAAAAGGAATTTAAAATAATTTAAAAGAAAGGGGAAGGGTATTTTACCTCTTAAATATATCCACCATGAGAACCTCCTTGGGAAATGTTTTTGGTTTTTTAATGATACAAACGGATCCTACACATGGGGTATGTACATGGAATGTTAATTGAAAAAAAAAATTAGACAAGGAAAATATCTTTAGATGTGTGAGGAGAGGTGGTTGTCAGGGGTGGTTTTTGTAGTGGAGGAGAGGGGTGTTTTTCTGTTAGTTTTTTCAATAGTTTATTATTTTGGATAAAGATTATGAATAGTTTATTCATTATCACTAAATATATTAAAATACTTGTGGATCAAGATTATGGATCTTATGTCATCCTAACATCAACAATAACAAAAAAATCGTGTATTTTTTATTTATAAGAAATTATCATATTTTACTATTCCTAAAAATTCAAATATTTTAGAAAAAACCATAAAAATATCCCAATAATTATTCAAATGTGTAGAATTAAGAAAAATAGGTTATTTATTGGAAAAAAAATATAAATATGATAAATTCATTTTTTTAATTTAAATCATATGTTACATTAAAAAATATAGATTTCAAAATTATAACTAATTTTATAACATGTTGAAAAATTACATAAGGTGTCATAAAATTATAATATAATAATATGTAAAAAAATATTTATTTTTGAATACTTTCTATGGAAATAATTTTTTTTTAAATTATCAAATTAATGATATATTTTGAGTTAAAAATTTATGACTTACCAATACACCAACATATAATTAATTATTTTTGAAACCATTATATATATACACTACTATTTAACTGAATCATACATACATTTATAAGATTCATAAATTTTATTTTTACTTTAATTGGTGACGTCACTATTCTATTTGATGGGTAACTATTCATATGGTTCATGTTATTATTCTAATGCTCAAGTTATTATTCCATCCCTATAGGTTCCATAATTTATAAAAATACCTTTTATTTGATTCATTCAACATTTATAATATTTTTATAGTGTTTTATATGTAATATTATGTGATTTATACTATATGAATGTATTATAAGAAGGGTGAAATCTTATTGATAAATGTTTGGGTTGTTACATTCTTCCCCCCTTTTGAAATTTCACCCTAGAAATTTCATTTTACATAAAAAAGTGAGGGTAGTTATCCATCATCACATCATCTATTTCCCAACTTACTTATTCATTCTTATGGTTCCTCCACAACACTTTGAAAAGGTGGATTTTCTTATTATGTGGAACCTTATATCTCCATTCAAAAATTATTATAGGATACTCCTCATGAAGGATATCATCTTTCATTTGAACCACCTCTTAGTTTTGTACATGTGAAGGATATGGTATGTTCTTTCTCTTGAGAGATACATGGAATAGGTCTTGAATTTTAGCCAAACCTGGTGGCTTAGAAAGTCAAAATTCCATTAATCTTATTTGCTCATGGATATTAAAGGGGCCATTGTACCATGGGCTATGTTTCCTTTTCATTCCAAATCACATGAATCTCTTCCATGCTGATATTTTAAGGAATAACTTATTTATACTGTCAAATTACAGGTCTCTTCGAAGGTTATCATCACACCTATTTTTCCGACTCTAAGAATATTTTTTATGATGTTGGATGGATTGACCCTTCTTAGTCACCTCTTTCAGAAGATCATTTACATGTATATATCTTTCTCCTGTATCTTCCCAACCGGATTGATTTATACATCTATTTCTAAATAGAGCATTATATTGATCAATGTAAATACTCTAGCTGAATACATTGTTGTATGATAACTCAATCAATGGAATATATTGATACCATTCACATTTTAATTCAATTGAGTACGATATTATAATGCCTTCGATCATTTTAATTGTCCTTACAAATTGGCCATAAGTTATTGGGTGATAGTCCATGCTGTAATTCAATTCCATACTCAAGGATTCTTGGATATTTCTCTATAATTTAAATGTGAACCATGGATCATGATCATATATGATTGAAAGTGGTACCACATTTATCCTCGTCACTTCTTTCACATATAGCTTGGAATGTTTTTCAACTGATATATATTCAAATACAGTAATAAAGTGTTCAGTCTGGGTGAGTTGGTCCACCAAAAACCACATTTTGTTGTACCATTTGGATGTCTTTGGGAGACCATTAGAGAAGTTGATGGTGTCATTCTCCCATTTCCAAATTTATATAGGAAATAGTTTTGTCATCCTGTTGTAATTTTGTCAATCTTCATTAACATGATGACATATCAAGCATCATGAGATATACTCAGAAATATCTTCCTACATGTTGTCCCACTGGATGTATTATCACACATCATGATATATCTTAGTGTTATTATAATGATTGGAGAAATGTAATCTATTGGATTTTTTAAATAGATCCCTCATTATCTCGTGTGATAAAGTCACAAAAAGGCATGTTCCAAACCACATTACACTATAATCAGGGATTTGGAACTCCTGCAACTTCCCTTCCTTTACTGAATTCACCTTATTTTGTAAATCTTGATCATCCCTTTGTGCCTTTTTAATCTTATCTGGGATATAATGTCACGAAATCATTTGGGAAAGGTAGTATGTATTCCATGTTGTTTTGATTTCCAAATCTATCCTTTTCATTTTCAATAAGAGAAGGTCTTTCTCAATCTGCAACATGGATATAGTTATAGGTTTTTTCCACTAAATTACATTATTATTCTTACCATAATTATAGTGAATATGGAAATCAAATTCTTTATTATCTCTGACTATATAATTTCATTCATTTTGAGATCCTTCTGTGTGATTATATATAGTTTTGTCTCTTATGATTAGTATATATGTCACACATTTCATCATAGATTTAGAGCCACCATATTTTCAAGTAAAAATTGTAACTTCTATCTCTAGATAATGTGTTGGATAGTTATCCTCATTTATCATCAACTGTCATGAGGCATAGGCTATTAGTTAATCATTTTTTATGACTACAAAACCCATGGATTTCATTAAATCATCACGGTATATCAAAAAAAATTATCCACTTTTCAGTAATGTGAGTATAGGTGTAGTGGATGACCTTATCATTATCTCCATTAATATTTCTACACATTAGTTTTTCCATACATACTTTTATCATTTCCTAGTTAGCATAGTCATCAGGCATTATAATCATGATAAATATCTCAAAAAATGTCAGTAGTACCCTATTAATCCATGATAACTATGGATTCCAATAAAAATTGAGGGTTTGGGTCATTTCCCAATTGACTATTTTTAAGGTTCCATTAAAATTCCATCAATTGTGATCACATATCCCAAGAATGTGGCTTGCTTCATCCAAAACTCCCACTTGTTGAACTTTTCATAAAAATTATCCTTACTTAATTTCACCAACACAAGACTTATATGATCTTCAAGTTCCACCTTAATCTTAGAGTATATGAGAATATCATCGATAAATACTGCCAAAAAATTATAGGTAATGTCTAAAGACTCTATTCATCAAATCCAAGAATATTTCAGGGGAATTAGTAATTTTGAAGGGAATCACAAGAAACTCATAGTTCCCATGCCTTGTATGGAATTTAGTCTTCTAAATATCTTTTTTCTTCACCTTTAGTTGAGGATATCTAGAACGAATATCTACCATCAAGAAGTATTAAGGTCCTTGTAGCTGATCAAACAAGCCATTCCTCCTTTGATGGAGATCCATTTCCTTTATAGTGATGTTATTGTGCTCCTGATATTTGATACACTACTACATTGATCTATCATATTTCTTTCAAAAGATCACTCGCAAACCCCATGGTGGTGAACTAGGGTGTGTGAACCCCTTTTCAAAATTATATTGCAGGTACTTCTTTAAATCCTCATGTTCAATTGGGTCCATCCTGTAGGGGAATTGTGAGATAAGAATAGCTCTGTGTATGAGTTCTATCGATAACTCTACCACCTGGTCTGGGGGAATTCTACAAAATGATTCCGGAAATATATCAATGTTTTCTCTCATAGTGGTAACTTCCCTCAGTTTGATTCATTCCATTGACTCAACCATTTGAGTGAGGTATGCTTATTTATAGGGAATCAACACCCACTCCATTTGAGGATTCTCTGAAGGACCATCATGATCTTCATTTCATTTTTATAGAAGCATGCACTAGATTGAATATGAAAATATATATCATTTATCAACATTTTATATGTAATCTCTATAATGGGAGCCAATCCATTAAAATTATTTCATCAAATTTCACCAAGGGAAGTATCATGAGATTTATTTTGGGGATCATCCTACACACACCAATAAGAGAAGAGTCCATTACTACATTTTCAAAAATTCCACCACTAGGTGTTTTTAAAGATATCTCTACATCATCGTTTTGGGGATTCAATTCAAATATTTATAAAAAAATGTCCAATATAAAGGAATTCATAGAACCAGAATCAAATAAGGCTTTTTATATTCTTGATAGAATAAGAAGTGTAGCTTGTTTGACTTCATTTTCTTACTCAACTTCTTTTTTATTGATGGCGTAATCCTTCCCATGACTCTTTGGATTTTTTGACTGATGACATTGATTACCCTTGAGGACATGAGGTTTATTTCATTTAATTTCTTAGTTCTCTTATACTCAATAGTTTATGAATTCAACCATGGTTGGTTCTCTCCTTTTTTACACCAAATTTTCATTTTTCCTCATGTATTTTACAAATTCATTAGAATTTTTCCCTTATACCCCACACATATATAATTTCCACTTCCCTTTGAGGTAATTCCCATGATTCTTCTTCCCACATTGGTGACATGTGGGTGGTTGAGTTTTATTTACACCTATCTCATTAGATCCTCTAGGTTAAAACTCCATCATTCATTTCTTATATCCTTAGCTAAGGGACAACTCTCCAAACTCCATCTCCACTTTGAGAACACATTAAAGAACATATTCATAACTCCCAAAGTCTCTAATTTCTAATTACTTTATAATTTTTTGTTTTAATCCAAGAAAGAATCAATCAGTTTCTCTATATTTTTTATAACAAAACTTGAAGAATACTTTGAAAGCCTTGTGATATTTTTTTCATAGGATGGGACAGATTCACATTCCTTTTTTATCAACTCTTTGAGTTATAAATTCTTATATTAATGAATATTTTTAGGTTATTAATTGTTAAGAATTTTTTTTTTGAAGTTTTCCCTCTCCATATCATCAATTGTTTCCTTCTTCTTGGTGTTATTAATCAAAGGAAACCATTAATCGGCATCTCCATATAAAGGGTAAATGGCCAGAATCACCTTCACCATTACGGTGAAGTGATTGACATAAATGATCTTCTCCATTGCGTTCACCCACTATTCCATGACTAGATGATTGTAAGATCCACATACCATCAGTTCACATTGCTAGATAAAATAATCGATAGCTGGATTCTCCCTCTTATTTAATGGAATATTTTTGACTTTAGTGAGATTATTGTTTATAATATGAGTCGCATGGGTAAGCATCACCATTAAATGTTTAACTCCACCACATAGGGAACTGATGATTTCATTCAAGAAATCATTGCATTGTACCTCGGATGATTTTTTGACCAAATTTCGTCTAATTCAACCCATTTTCCAATTTATAAAAGGTCAGAACAAAACATGAATCAAAAAGTCAAAAATAAATAATTTAATCATTTGTGAAATTAAGTATAAATTAATATCATATGGGATACCTATGTTTAGAATTTTTTTTAAAAAGTCTTACTGGGTTTTACATTCACATTGTCTTATAATATGGGTTTTCATTAAGGTTCTCTAATCCAAATTTCTAAATTAACTAAACTGTTCCCTGATACCATCGTTAGAGAGCCTAATTTTCCTACATAAAATAATTACAATACCATGATCAAAATGCAATGTTTCTTAGAAAAATAAGTTATATATATAGAATTTACAAAATAAAACAAATGAAATGATTAAATTCTTTCATCTCAAGATTTTTATTGTCCCCCATGTTTTCCTTGGTACAAGTAATCATCAAATGATATTCATCAAAGAAAGGGGTGAGATAAAAGCTCAGTAAAAGGATACATAATAACATGAATCAATATAACATGGGGCCAGAATAATCATCATCATAAATTCATCATCGTAATCATTGGAGGAAGTGTTATATAAATTCAAGGAATGTGGTAATGCATAAAAATGAAACATCATGCCTTAGTGGTCAACTACCACACTTAGTTGTGAACAATGGTAGCATCAGGCCCATGCATATTTCACTTTTTCTCATGATTTTTATACATTACTAAATTAATTGGAGAACTCTATAATTTTGGGATCATCCATCACATCTTAACATATACATTGTGCTATATAATTTCGGGTAGACCCCTCACATCATATCATTTACATTATCATGCATGCCATATAGAACAGATATCAGTATTGGACATAAAATAAACCCTAGAAAGGAAATGTGGTTCCTAAAGAATACTTTCATGGATAAAGATAGACGTTCCCAAAAGATAAATGGAATAACATACTTGGTATAAGAATCATCCATATTGAGTGAAGAAGAAACAAAACCCAGAGATGTAAAACATGTATTTTTAAAAGAAAGAGCTATTTTGGAAAAAAAATTAACTAATATTTTATTTGAAGCAATAAGACCTAGAAAAGAAAAATTGTTTATAAAGAAATTAAATTTATATTACATTAATCAGACCTACATACATAATATTGAGAGTAAGAGTGAAAACCCAAAGGAAGGGAGTTGGGTTCGAGAATCCTTTAACCTTATGTTTGAACTCCCCCTTCTCTCTAATATCCTAGATAATCAAATTAAATTCATTAATTAAAAAATAAATACGCTTTTATACAATAATATAATTCATTATATATTTATTAAATTCATTTATGTTCTTTCTAAAGAGTTATATTGTTTAATTTCAATGTTCAGGAGTGTTTGTTTTATTTTTTTGATGATCATTTTACTTGAATATGATAATGGAAGTCCATGTATAATAAGTAAAATTATATGAAATCAAAAATATATGTTATTAATGCACATCAATAGGTATAAATGGTAATATATAACATTTTGTTAAATGTAATGAGAGTGAATCACTAAATAAATAGTTAATGATAATCGTTTTGGTTAATTTTTTAGTTTTTTATCACAAAAAACTTGATATGTTTTACCATTTAATATTTCGTAAATTTTTTATAACCATATCATACAATGGGTTTTAAAATATATTTTCATTTATTTACCAACTATTATAGTGGTTTTAAGAATAGAATTTGATGTCTTAAAGTAAAATAAAAATGCATCATCCAGGATGTCAACAAATTGACACATCACAGGTCATGATTTCATTTTAAGAATAAAGAGAGAGATATATAAGAGTTTAATCATGGATATTCTATTAAAATTATATAATTATTTTATATAAAATATGATACATTTATCAAGAAAATTTGGATAGAGGAGGTGAGGAGATAATAAGAAAATTAATCGAAATTAAAATAAATTAAAAGAAAAAGGAAGATAATTTTGCCTCTTAAATATTTCCTCATTGAGAACCTATTAAAGGAAAATTTTTTGATCTTTTGATTAGAAAAAAAGATCATGTAGATGTGGGAGGGTCTTGCAAGGATACCTTAGCAGAATTTGGACAATGATCAAATATTGGGAGGTGTGAGGATAAGTGGTGGTGAGGGGTGGTATTTATAGAAGAGGAGAGGGGTATTTCACCATTATTTTCTTCATTAGTATATTATTTTGGCTCAAGTCATTGAAAATTTTAATAATTATAACTAAAAATGTTCAAAAAATTATGTTGGTTCTGAGATTAATGTGATTACATCAACCTTACATGAACAGTGACTCAAAAATTAATTTATTCAACATTTTTAAAAAAGTATCATATTTTAATATAACTGAAAAATTGAAGTATTTTATAAAAAAACCCAAAAAATAACTCTTAACATTACTCTAGGAGTACAATTAAAAAAATTAAATCCATTTTATTAACATAATTTTCTAAATATGTGAAATTTATTTTTTAATTAAAATAATTTTTGCTTGAAAACATACATATTTTAAAATTATAACAGATTTTTTAAAATTTTAAAAAAATACTTATTGTATGATAAAAAAATTATAATCATTAAAAAATTATGCATACATTTTATGGAAATAAATTTTCTTTTAAATTATAAAAGTAATCATAAAAGTGTAATTAAATAATTAGGAATTAGAAAAATATAAATACTTAATAAATAATTTTAAAAACATATATATAGTTACACTATGATATAATTATATCATACATTCATTTATATAATGCATAAATTTTATTTATACTTTCATGGATGATGTTACTATTCTATTGGTTGGTTTACTATTCATAAGGTTCATGTTCCTATTCCAAAGGTCATGTTACTCCACCGATATAGGTACCATAATTTATTGAAATATAAATTTTTTTAATCATCATTTACATTGTTTTTATTGTGCTCTCTATGTAATTTTTGTGATTTAAACTATAAGAAATTATTATAAGAATGCTGAAATTTCATTCAAAAATGTTAGGTTGTTACAACAGTCTGTATATTTATGCCTAATTTTAGGTCTAAAACATAATGGGTGAACCTATTTATATTTAAAATGTCACAGTGTTATGTGTTGAAGTGTATTCCATAAGTATATGTCTTATTCCAATGGTATGACCTAATGAATAATGTTCTTTTATTTCATTATTATTCATGATTTATGTACTGAGAATCACTATTCCATGATTCATGTTTATGATCTTTGATATACAGGATATGATCTTATAATTGTATGATCTTATTCTAAAAAAATTATTCTCATGATATGGTTATATACTTCACCTATTTATCTTTATAGAGAATCTAATCTCACCCATTTCTTTTGTTTTTATTCCCCAGGTTATGAAGAAAGGATTTAAGTAGGAGTACAAAAGGGGAATTTATTTAAGGGACATAATAAAGTTCTTTCACCATATTAGAAGAATGTGTTCCATGTTTCCAAATACACTAAACTTTTATATTCCTCAATCCTTTATTTTTTGTAATGTGATAAATATTCATCTAAAATGATGTAAGATCCATGTATGTTAATCATTGGTCTCTATATTTGGTATCAATTGAAAGGGTTATAAACTATTACAATAAGCTCGATGGTGTAAGTATATTGTGGAAATTGAATGAATTGGGTAAATTTTGAATGTTTCTGATGTGGAAAGTATTGGAGTTATAGAAATTGATGTGCTAAGGGAAAATTCATGGAGACAATCATCATGGTGGTATGAGTACTTGTCATACTACAGAAGATAATGTGACCCCAAATGATGTGTGAAAGGTATCAGATGTTTTAATAGTGTTGTTTGCAAAAACAATTAAGAACAATTATTAAATTTAGATATGGAACCATGTGAAACTATTTTTTTTTATTATAGAAATGGTTATTATGGAATATGACGATGAATCCTGGGTAATGGTTTAATAATAATATTGGATAAATGGTGTATTTATTTTTCAATTAAATGATTTTGTTATATGAATTATGAAATATGTAATTATTCGCAGTATATGTTTTTATTTAAGGGTTTTAAATTATATGATAAATTATGGTGATGATTTAGAAAAGTGATTTAATGGAATGGGGATATTTTCAATAAGGTAATGTGACACTTAATGTGTTTAACGTATATAAAAAATATTTTACCAAATATAATGGGATATTTTATTTGGATAAATTAAATTGGATGGTATCAATGACCATAGAAATGATTGTCAATTTTTTGACAATGTAGTTAATTAAATCATGGATAATGTTTCCGACTCTTTTTATTTATGGAATATATCTAGAAATATTCAGTATAAAGAAGAATGCATGTTCTGAAAAAAGATATTGGGTATATTAGGTCATTACCATGTTTCCAGAGAATATATCATTAAGGTATTAACATGTTTAGAATGTTTCAACCAATAGATAATTTTCAATTTATGGGGGGTCACTATTTAGCTGATTTACTAACCACATTTATAGAGTTTTGTATTTTCATTATTTGGATGGATTACTAGTTTGACCATTTACGGAATGGTTTAAGTTAAAATTTGGATGAGGTTTCTTGGATTAAGGTATTATATCACCATATGAGAATTTATTCTGGTTCGATTACTTGTACTAACCATTTTGGTCTGATGGTAACAAAAGACATATTGAATGAACTATCATTTTATTTATGGATCTCAATATCTTCTAATGCTTTATGAATGAAAAATAACCTTCATTTCCTAGAATAATTGATAAAGTGGAAATTGATCAAGGCACAAAAAATAGTGATACTATTTGAAATAATGTACGTATATATTCTAATTAAATTTCATTAAATTTAGGGAAATTTGTCTTGAAATATAATTTTTTTCTTAAAATCATAATTTTTTAGGATTTAAATGTCCTTTCCAATTTTCTTTGGGTGATGAATATTTTTTTGTTAACTTTATTCTAACCATGTTCTCGATCACTCTCCATCAGAGCACGATAGTACAATTTCTCTTCCATGTTCATGTTTTCAGTTACCACCTATGTTCAATTATGTGGAAACCTATTCATGAGTTACTTAGGTCAACCATTATATTTCAAAATTCCCCTATTTAAAGTATGTTCTAGTATTAGTTTTTACAATGTGGGTTTCTATGAACGAAACTTCCATGTGTTAAAACATTAATAAAATAGTTGAATTTTTAGGAAGGAATAAATTTCAAGGCGGTATAATCTAACACCCTTAGATATTGTAAAATATTTTTTTAAAATTAATAAAATATATTTCATATTTTGTATATCACGTAACACATAATATAGGTTATATTATATGAAATACCTAAGTCTGGATTGTGGATCACAAAAAAACCACGTTATGATTTTGATTGAAAAAAAGCATAGATTAGCTTGTGGCATAGACAACACTATTTTTGGATTATGTTATACACAATTCCCAGTTCCTTCAATACCTTGTATTACATGCAATACCGAGTTTGTAAAACTATAATATACTATTAATATTGTTATAAAATGTTATTATTGTTACCAAAAATCCATTGGAATAGAAGTTATGAATAAAATTATGTAAATTGTGAAAATACTATCTACACATGTATATAAAATAAATGATTTAGTTGTTAAGTAATTATAAATGAAAGTAAGAAATATTTTAGAATGGTGAAATTAATTTCCTAGGGAGACTATTTTTTTATGTACAAGCCCCATTTTTTCTCATTAAATTAAACAATATAATGTTAAATAATTTTTTAAAAAAATTATAAATTATATATTCAATAAATTTTTTTACTCTCATCTAATAGATTTTAAATTTCTAAAATTAGAATAAATATAATTTTATAAATAAGTGTATATATATATATATTTAAAAAGGTAATTTTAACACCTTTTAATGGAAACCCCATTTGGAATCTAATTTTTGAAGCTTATAATTTTTATTTCATAAAAAACATTATTTTTTGAAATATGAAAATTAAAATTTAATTTGGATGAATTTTTGACTTTCTATGAAGTTTCATTTTATTATGAGTGGTGAAAAATACTGAATTTTAATTCAAAACTTCTTTTTCATCTAATTTATTTATATATATTCATTAAATATTATTATTTTTAAAGTATAATAATATAAATTATAAATCAATTAATCCAATTTATTTCATTTGAACCAACTTCATATTTAAATTTGATATATAAACATTTCAATCTTTTGGATATTTTTCCTTTAAAACCTCACTTTCACGAAACATCTAATACATTAATATTAAATTAATTTCTACCAATAATGGGGTTAAAAATTGGATAAATAGACTAAATATTTATAATATGAATAATTTATAATATATAGTAATGTTAAATTAGTTTTTGACCAAAAATATCATTAAAAATTTTAAATTAATTGTAGTTATTTAGGTAAATATTAGTTTAATTTGTGTTTAAACATTAACTTAAGGGGCCAAATACCCAAGACACTTGTCTAGAAGACATGTTTTGAAAATATTTTTACTAAATATGAAATTTTATATAAAATTTACAATTATTTGACGAACATTGTGAAATGGAAACCTCTCAATAGTGTTTACCTTTTTATATTTACAATAATGAAAATTATCCTCCACTCTAGAAGATAACTCACCGACACCCACTTCCTCACACCTCTCAAGCAACTTTGGCTTATCTGAAACAATCTGAAATAAGTCTCCAACTTCAATTATCTCAACCTAGAATCCCCACATTGTTTATAAATCTATCCAAGGAAGCCATTTGGTGAAAACAAAAAGGATTTACTCAAATAATATTATGTTTGAACATCAATGAAGAAGGTCGGGATATGAGGTAATGGTTTTCTCATCTAACATTTACTTCTATGAGACTTTTTCCTTATTGACCACTAATTTATTTTATTTAGTGAATATAATTCAAATTAATTTATTATATTATTCTTATACAAAAATTTATATGTATTTACGTATCTATTTTATTAACTTTCTTTTATGTGCATTATTGTTAAAATATTACCAAATCGATAAAGTAATTTTTCTCTCTATTTTTCTTTTTTGAGATACATTCCATTTTATACTCCTATATTTTTCTACATGGTGTATATAATTACCTTTGACATTTTATATCATCAATCTCCATATTTTCTTGATTTTTTAGGCTTCATGTAATGTTATTCTTTCATTGAGATTATGATTCATTGTTTTCAATGTGGTAACAGTTTTTTGCAATAATCTAATTTTTTTCCATGATTGTTTATGATTCTGATTTCATTGATGAAATAATATGATACATATCTAAAGAATTATAATGAATTTTAATCTCGACTTTAAATTAATTATATCATAAGGTAATGTTTCAATTTTTCCAATTTTGGTACTTCAACTGATTAAAAAAAAATTATGAAAATACAACAATATTTATCTTTTTGGATAGAAATATTGATTATTTTAAAAAACAAATTTTCTAAAAATATAAACTATTTTTTAAAATTATCTTTTCATCTCGTTTTCAATGAAAAATGATTTAAAGAATTTTCAAGATTCAGTTGGATTTTTTCAAGCAAAAAAATTTAAAAAAAATTAGTTTTAAAAATTATTTTAATAGATTTTAAAAGCTTCCTTTATAATTTTTTCAAAATAATAAAATAAAGGGATTTTGAAAATGTTTAATGTTTCTACAAGTGATTTTCCAAGATGTTTTTTTCCTCAAGAATTTTTTCGAGTGATATTTCTAAATCCTTCTTTATATAAGATAGAATCCTTTAATATAGTTTAAAAATTATTGAGGACATGATTGAAGAATAAAATTTATATTCAATCTATAATGGTTTAAATTTTGATGGATTTGTGTTTTTGAAACCCATTTCTCTTCCATAGGTTATATGATTTTGAAACTTGCATTTTTCACGGGTAATAGTTTTATGAAATAATAATTAATATTATATATTTTCTATGGGTCATGATGTGATGAAATGTTTTTAACACTCATTACACTTCATGAAATATGATATGATTCTAATAAAACACATATATTTTTAGGGGTCATGATATGATGAATGTTCAACTATCTTGTGCCACATCTATGTATGATTTTGTTATATGATAGGTGGGACGAATATCTCACTCCAATGCATTTGGTGATGATTGATGACTCATGAGTAAATATGTTATGTGTGATCATAATTACATGTTCAAATTGTTATGTGTGATCCT
The DNA here is from genome assembly GCA_963277665.1 of Viscum album. Taxonomy (NCBI): domain Eukaryota; kingdom Viridiplantae; phylum Streptophyta; class Magnoliopsida; order Santalales; family Viscaceae; genus Viscum; species Viscum album. The sequence goes on along the minus strand of OY728126.1, from coordinate 1,384,261,904 downwards.
TATTACGTGTTCACAATATTGTGCATGAATCAGATTACATGTTCAACATGTTATGCATTAAACTGATTTCATATCCATAAAGTTATGATTAAACCTTATTATGTGTTCACAATTTTATGTTTAAACCTAATTACATGTTCACAATGTTATGTTTGAACCTAAGTACATGTTCACATTATAATGTGTGTTCTTAGTTGTAGGTCCATAAGTTTATGTGATAACTGGATTACATGTTCTAAATTTTATGCATGAACCTAATTACATGTTCACAATGTTTTTATTTAAGCTCATTATATCGTCACAATTTTATGTGTGAACATGATTACATGTTTACAATGTTATTCATGGTCCTTCTCTCATGTCTATAAGTTTATGTGATAGTTGGATTTCATTTTCTATACCTAATGAGTTAACCCATTTATATTTACACATGCTCACAATGTTATAAGTTTATGTGTATTCCATAAGTCTATATCTTATGAAAATTTTATTCTCTCATGAATCTTGTTCAATAATTTCATTATATTTCATGTATTATAGACTACTAATCTTTATTCGATGATTCATTTTTAAGATCTTTGATATGTAGGGTGTGATATTTTAATTATACGACCATGTTATCATACACTTATGCCCATGTTATTCTTACACATCTCCCTTTCATAACCTTATTCAGCATCTAATATCACCCCTTTCTTATGTTTCCATTCCCCGAGTGGGGAATAAAGGTTTTATGTAAGAGTACTAAAGTGGAATATCTTTAATCGGTATGTATAAGATCATTCAAAAATTTAGAATATTGTCTTCTAATTTAAAAAATGCACTAACCTATTACAGTCATTGAGCATGTATTTTTATATTTTCATAAATATTCATCAAAAATAACATAATGTCCATGTATTTTAAGCCTAGGAAATTATAAATATTGGGTTAAATTTTGACATCCTCATGTACCTGTTGTATTAAATTATTATATAATTAGAGTAATTTTGAATTTTATGATGTTTTTTTAAGTTGGGATTATTTTAATTGTCTTGTAGTAATGTAATTATATCTCTTGTGAGATTAACCTTGACACATGTGGTTTTTTCCAGGATTAATTTATTGGGTAACCTATAGTTATAAACATGAGGTGATAACATTGTGATACAAGAGGTCAAAATGTGACTAGGCCATAGAAGTGGTGTTAATTTTTGGGATGTTCTTTTTATTTTTTGTTCTTATATGAGGGATTGAAAATATTGTTGAAATCTCTCCATGATGTTAGTGTCAACGTGTGACATGTTCCAAGGTAGAGAAATCATTATTCTTTTATTTTATGTATGATGCATTTTCCTTCATGAAAAGTCAATTTCTAGTTTTATTTTTGTTAGTTCCCATTACAAGTCATTATCACATTTAAGGGGTTTAGACCTCCATTTCTCCACTATAATTCAGATATTATAGGTATTTATGTAATGGGGTTCTCTTATCCTTCCACATTTTATTTTGAACTCAACCTCCATTAATTTTATGTTTTTATTCAAGGTTGGACCTCTGTTCTTCTCCCCTTCTCAGTTCCACCCAAACCCTATTGTTTTATATCCTTATACAAACCATAATAAATATGTGGGATTAATTTAGGGTTTAATATGGGTATAATTATGGGTCTTTGGATATTTTTATATTTAAAGCTAATTATATTTCTTGTTTTTCCCTTTATTATCTGTGGTTTGTGCATTCCACTTGATTGAGGTGGGGTTTTTGTATAATTACTTTATTGATAAAGTTAATGTAATTATTGAGGTTATGAATTCTTCATATATTAAATTTTATCTATTAATAAGACCCTTGGGGGTTATGTAATGTTTCTAATGGTTTCCTAAAAATTTCAATAAATGATTTCTAGTGGGTTCTCTATATTCATATGGAAATAAAATGTAATTTAATTTTAATATTCATGAAAATTACTATGAGGATATTTCAAATAAAATTGATAAAAAAAATATATTTATTTAGTCATGTTATTTTCTAAAGAATGTAACCCATGATTTAGAGGTTTTTTAAATTATAACGACCATTGATTTTAATATTACTATATTGAGAGGGAACTAGAAAATCTGGTTGGAGAGGGGGTAACGTCCAGAATTAGGAATCCAATAAGAATTTTAAGGGTTTTTATATCCTTAAATAATTATTCTATAAATATAAAAAGGCTTGATTAATGTTTTTTTGTTCACAAATAGTTGTCAAATAATGGTTGAGAACCTCGGCTATTAATATCTCGAAAACTATAGTAGATAAAATTTCCCCCCTAGAGGGTCACAACTCTGAGAAGGATAACTAGGGATGGTTGCTTAATTCAGGTGTACATTTAACAATAGAGGTAACTATTCATCAGCTTCTATTCCATGAGTAAGGTATGTAGATACACCTCCATAGTGTTGGAGGGTTTCACTCAGTGGACATTTCTCATTCCATGAATTTGGAAGGTGTAGAGGCTTTCTATGACATCACCCTCTTGGACATGTTAAGAATGAGGTGTGGGTTTAGTATTTTAATTAGGGAATAAAATCAATATATGGAAATTCTTATTAGGCTTTTGGGGACAATGGGCTTAAAAAAAGTCATTTCATATGGTTCTCCTCCTCCAATTTCTCTCATAGATCCCAAATTTTGGTGGAAGTCAATTCGGTGTTTATGTAGAAGGTTCCAGAAATGATTTCTTCTCATTCTACCATTATTTATTATTAATTAGATTTTATTATTTGGTTTGATTTTTGTTTTAGGTTATTGAATATTTAAAATAGATCATGGATGAAATAATCTGATATGATGGGTTATTGATGTTTGTGGGATATAGGACAACCAAGAACATTGATTTCACAATCCTGGTAGTTGCTTTTTGTAAACTATGGTTCCATATGATTTTTCGGATGAATATTCTTCTTTGGTTTCAACTAAATAATTTTTGATGATTTTTTCTAATAATTATTTACTCTATATAAAATTAGGAATGAGGTCGGGTAGTGGAATGATCATGTACACGAAATGTATGTGCTTTGGTGAAGGTCATTGAATCTTAGAAATGTTGTCAAATCCACATCAGAGGTAGGTGGTGTATTTAATAAAATATCATATCTAAGTTTATATATGATTATAATCAATGGGTTAGGGTGCAATTTATATTTAAATAAATTCTTATGTATGTCATTGAATTTGGGATGAGACATATATATATCCAAGTTTGTTTTCTCAAATTCTAGTCAGAAGGGTGAGAGTTTCTTTCCCTATATGTAAGAGTTAGATGTCCATTTATCTCATGTGTGGTGAGTTAAACCCTCATTATGGTTTATGGAGTTTTCGAATGTTTTTTTAGTAGGAAGTGTCTTTTAGAGTGTGATAGAGTGTGAGGGAGAAGGGATTTATCAAGGTATTGGGGCATGGGTATCTCTTAACTGAATTGAGGCAGGACTGAGGTGGGGTTTTTGGGATTTTGTTTGTTACTTTTTAGTAGGTTTCAAAGGTACCTAATGTATTATATAATGGATTGGTCATTATATAGTGGGATATAAGTGAGGATATTTGATAGGGCCTTTAGGATTATGCTGAGATAAGCCTATATGATGTTGTTCCACTAAGGGTCCATAGACATGGATATGAATCAATGAAAAAATATTGTGATGGGTCTTGAGAACCCAGTGGATGTTTTTATGAGCAAGAAGAGACATGTTCTATATATGGGGATATGTGTTATGATACTAGTTCCTTAGGAGAAGCTAGTGATCTTTAAGGTTGGTTTCCTTCATTATTTTTTTATGTGCATACTATCGGTGATTGAACAAAGTGTGGGAGAGGATACGAAGTCATGAACTTTCCCATAGTAAGAATACATGAGTTCTGGCCATTTACCTTGTCTCATATATGCTTCTTTAATATATCATTTCTTGAAAAATATTGGGTCATTGTGTTTGAAATTTTCATTGAAAGGCATGGGTTATGGAAATGGCCCGACTGTGAAGGGTTGGGTTGTGGGATGATGTGAGTCATGGGTGATATACCCTACTGTGAACAATATTGTAACATGAATTTTTTTTGATGTATTAACTTAACATGATCCCTGTAGTAATGGGTTATGGTTTATAATATGCTCTACCTATATAATTCATGTTTTTTCTAGGCATCGAGTATGAGGTGAGGAGGTAATGATGGAATTACAATATGGAATCAAAGAAGGTATGATCATTTTTATTTATGGATTATTCAGCACAAGATGATCTAATACACAGGTGATTATGGTGGAATTTTTACAAAATTGACATTAAACATTATTTTGTCTCATGTTTATTTTCCTCATATATACATGAATTTGGAAATATACACTAGGGTTAATTTATGTGACCCTACTAATGGTATTTCTCAAACACTACATGAAAACTCTAGTACACATGCATTAGTAATTTGCACCTTCTGTTAAGACAAGTATGTATATATGATTTTGATGTTGTAGGTTAATGGGTATTTTAGGACTAGTCATTTGTGGCGTAAGGATGGTTATGGGGGGATATGGGTGGATTTATTTTATTTATTTTCTTATATGGGATTTAAACTAATGGGAGATATGTCGTGTATAATGGAAAGATTATAAGTCTGTATGCTTCTATATTTTTTTGATTTTGCATTTTTTTATGTTATTATGTATACATAAATTGCATTTGATGAATGTTTTCTTTATTTTAATCAATTTTATAACTTTTATTTGAGGTAATAGTTTCTCTATTGTATTGATATGTCCCTCCCGAATAGTAATAATCCCTTGACATATGGTGAGGTGCATTTTATATCATTTGGATAACCAACTAAGATGAGTGTTCTTGGTTAACATGTCACAAAGTGATATCAAATATTTTGTTTTCTGTTACTATATGGGGATATTTTAGATATATGTTCTAAGGTTGAGTAAAATATAGTGAAGTAAATTATAAAACATTGTCACAAAAATAATTCTTGTTGGTTTTTTTGGTTACTAAGGTTATGGTATTGTTATTCTTGGTTTGTCTTTTTATTTAAAAAATGTTTAATAAATATGATGTGTGTAATGAATTTTTTTATTATTTTTTTTGGAAATTTCCCTAATAGAAATAAGAACGTCTTCATGAATTATATTGGGCATGTAGGACTCACTTAACATAAAATCTATTATATATGATAAGATTTTATAATAAAAGTTCAATTATTTGATGTTCCAATAATATCATGTGTGTGTGTATTATTGCAATCATTATACACTACTAAACCATGATATTTTCACTGATGGATGGTTATGTGGATCCTCATTTTGGATGCTCCTCAGTGGAAGCTATATGGTAACTTTTTTAAGAGATGTATATATACCCTTCGAATATTGGATATAAGAATATAATTTTTAATGAATTATTTAACGATGTTCATGAGTTTCATTGAGTTAATGGGTTCAATTAAATCAATTTCCTATAATGAACTATATTTTAGTATCCCATATAGCTTATTAATTGAACTCTACTAAACCATACTAAACATTTGAGTGAGAATAATGAGGAAGTTGTAGAATATTTTCTGAATTCGTTATATATGGTACCAAACCTATTTTTGGATGGTAGTATTGGTTGGATTCTAAGACCATTTGTTGTGGTGTGGTGAAAGTGTCTATAGATACCCATGTTTCTAACTGGATTCCCATGAGTTTAGTGATTTAATGGTTAGCCTCATCAGGAGTGAGATATATTGGGTTATGGTAAAATCCTAACATTCAAGGAGATCACGGTCGGTGGTTTTGGAATGGGTTTTTTAAATCAGTGAGAGATGAATTATGGTAGTTTCAGCCACATTGTTTGATCTGTTTTTATGGGACCACACACTAATTGGGTTCAATAGATATCAGGTAGGATCAAGGGAAATAACCTTTGAGAGGGTTCTCAGAGAATAAATATACCTTGAGAAGGTGACAGAGAAATGATGAGAATGTTGAGAAAAATTATTTTTGAGTGAGGGATGTTTCGAACAAGGTAAAAAAAATTCATGGTGGATTTTTTAATTGATGAACCATCCATTTTTGGGTCTAAGGAAAATTTTTATGCTTGAAGATAAACCATATCAATGATGTGGTGGAAGTGGGATGGTGAGACATTTAGAGTCATGAAGGCCCAAGGTTTTAGTCCTTTAAAGGTTTATTTTCATAGAGGCATAGTGATATGTTTCTTTTGGGGTCAGGGATTGAGCAGAGGTGTATGTGAATCCAAATGGTATAGATAATACCATTAGTTATTGGATGATTTTTTTAATAGTTGATAAGTGGGAATCATTGGTGTTTTGGTTTGGTGCATGGTTATAAGCGGTATAGTCAAATCTAGTTATTACATGTTGTACTTGATAGATTTTGGGTCATGTAATTTAGGGGTTTTGATTGGTATGTAAATTATAATGATGACCCTATCGTGAGAAGCATTAAATTGTAAAGGGATGTACGAACATTATGATGGAAGGTTCATGGAGGCAGTGATACCAATAAATCAATGGTTGAGTAGGTTTCAGGATTAAAATGTGTGGGAAGATAAAATTTGATATGGTTTTTCAATAAACAAAATATTCTGAGTGAGAATGTATTTTTTGGGTAGAGTTAGTACATGGGGATTTGGCTTGGAGTGGATTTGGAGTGTTCCTAGGGTGATCCATATTAAAGGTGAGCCAGTTCCCATTGTGATATCTTGGTATTAAAATCATATGAAATGTAATATAACCAATATATTACATCGGAATTCCATTTTGGACTTCATTTTAAGTGCGTGAACAATTCTATGATACCTCTGTGATTTTTTTCTTTGTGATTAGGTCATATGGTCTTGAGGTAGCGCGTCATTGGGGGAAACATAGTTTTATAATGGTAAGTATGCTAAATAATGACTTAATTGAATATTTTCATGGAACTAGGTGCGGTAAAATGAAAATTTTATTATGATAATTTCACTAAAATTGCAGGGTGTTTTAGTTGGCTTTTAGGAGTGCATTTTCAATAGGTGGATACTGTTGTGGGGAGTTACATGTTTCAATATTGGTATTCTGGAGAAATGTATTATATTCAAGAGAAAAATAATATTTATAAAATATTTGTTGAAGAAGTATGTGTTCCTTTGGAGACACGATTTTGGTTAATCTCTATTTTATTCTTGGTGTTGGTGGAAAATAGGTGGCTCAACTTCTGGTTAGAAGAATTCGCACGACCTTGAGTTGCGTAGTAGAAGTGGATTTAGTTTTTTGAGATGGATCTTGGGGATTCATTTGTAAATTGTTAATCTAGGTAGTTTAGTTATTTCCAAATGGAATATATAGAAAATTTAGAGGATAATAACCATTTTAGTAGGGATTTTATAATGTCCCAAAAATTCCATGGTAATTATGTTGAGATATAAATTGAATATGAAACTGATGAAGAGGTTCAAATATTAAATTAGCACACATATGAAGATTTAGAGGATTATAAAACATTAAATAATGTTTTTGAAAATAAAATGATACATTTTTGGTGTTTTACGAACTCTGTAGGACATCAAAATTGGGTTGGGTGGTCGGCTACTAAATTTTAGCAGTATACAGCAGTTCACGCCATGACCTAAGGTGGTCACACTATGAATGAGGCCGGTAGGGGTATATTCTATTTATTTAGGTTTTATTTGTTCCGTGAAGGGAGAATGGTATATGAGTACAAAAAACCAATTATGGAGTTAATACCAACTCCCCTCTATTTACATTATTCAAGCATTAAAAAATAGTTAAAATGTGAATTGTTTTGGGAGGCGACATTTCACAATGCAACCCACCTAGATGTGACTGAAATGTGGCAAGTGGAAATTTTTTATATGGGTTAAAACACTTCTTAGGGTCATCAACGTTAGTTTATTAGGTATAATGTGCTCAGTAGGACTCTATTTCTACTACCACTCCTCCTCTTCATACCATGTAACACCCATTCTATATAGGGTCTTCTTATGGTTCTTTTATCATAAATTCAGTGTATAATTTCATCTCATTAACTTTTCATATTATCATTCCCATCCACAAATTTTTTTATTTTGGTTATTTTATATTTTATTATTTTCACCATATCATGGTGAAAATAATTCGATATGTTGGGGCTTTAATGTGTGGGGGTTATAAAACAACAAGAAAGATGATTTCATTCCATTCACTATAGTTTTGGTAAAACAATGACGTACTATGTGTTTTTTATTGAATATGAATATTTGTATGAAATCAAATAATTATTTTTTATTTTTTATAATTAATTATATGTGTCTTATGATGTGTGGTAGGATGTTGGGTGGTTCCATGATCGTGTACAAGGTTCGGATGGGCAGTGTTGAGGCTTATTTGATCTTGGAGAGAATTCTAACTTCATTTATAAGTTAGGTGGTCCATTTAATACAAGTTCGTATGCATTATTTTTATGTAATTTCAACCATTATGTATGTTTCAGGGGATCAAGTATGGAAATTCAGAACAAGAGTGTATGGTTAGAAGAAGTAGGGTGGCCATGAACATTTAAGAGGTTAGATGAGTGTTCTTAAGAAATATATGTGGTGTGATATTACCTGAAAAAGTTTTACCATGGGGGCATAGTGTTGGTTAGGTTTATTTGAGAAATTGGGTGTGTCCTAAAATCTAAGATAAGATGTGTGTATCCTTGTTTAGTTTATAAATGACTAGTTAGTAATCTGATAGAGGCTTAGGCATAGAGGGATGGGTTAGATAGTCATTCATATCAAGCCTTGTCAGTGAACCCTCATGAGGGTGGATTGAGTGTTGGTGATCATTGTGATTGTAATTAGTCTTTTGAAGAAAATGGTGTGACATAGAGGGGTTCCCTCCAGGTGGACGGTTGACAGATCTCCCATACAATATCTAATACAGTAACCATGGGGTGGTTTGGGTGTTTGTTTGGGCATGGAATTGGGTTTCCAAGGGGATTACAATAGGACGACTTGGGCTAATTCCGGGGTATTTGGACTAGTGCGAAGAGGTTTCATTAGGTATTATGGTCATGTTCATGTTGAGAATTTAGGTAGTGGTGTCTCTAATTAGTGATAGTCATGGTTTATTATTGATGAGAAGAGATTGTGATGGGTCTAGAGGACCTAATAGTTTCTCTGGTTAGAAAGATGCGATGTGTTCTAGATAATAGGTTGTGTCACAGACCATATCTTTAGTAGGATAAGGTTATAGTTATTGAAAATTCCACAAGAGGATTGGTTCATGGAGGTGGTCTTCCTATAAGGGTATGGATTGGAGTATGACATGATATGTTAATAATGAATCGTACCTAGATAAATATGGTGGTGGATTTTAATGAAGATGTATGACTCTACAATGTTTTTTCATTTAATGGGTTGACGTTTGGATGATTTTATTAATTGAGTATTTCAGTATGAACTTGAAATTGCCAATAAGATGATGAAGCAGTGATAAAATTCTGATTTTATGTCAAACGAAGAATAACCCAAATTTTATGGTGGCCTAGTTAGTATATGGTGACATAGCGTGAAGGGTGTCATGGTGTTCTAGTTAGAACATGAAAACTTTCATAATTCTGTTAAAATTTTATTTTTCTTGTGCATACATGAATATTATAACTTATATGATGGGTATATAGTGAGAACCTACTGAGATGTATTTTTAAAACCCTATACTCGAACTCTAGTGTATATGAAAACAATATGCCCACATTTATATTGACCAAAGGATGTATAGGGGATAAATGTGGTGCATCTCGGTTTGTATGTGGAGATTAGATGTGTGAGTACAAGGGATGGAAGTAAGGGTTTCATGTGTATTTATTTTTCTTTAATAATTTTTATATAGTATTTTCATGATGGGTAATTACTTTTCTATAAAGAAATTCCTATGTGTCTTTATTCATTAGTATCGATTTAATTTAGACATTTATTAATATATTTTTTCATTCTATAATTATATATGATTGATTATTTGGTTATTCAAATAGTTATATGACATCAAATCCTGTTTATAGTTTCCATTTATATGTATTAAACCCTATCCATTGGTAATTAGCCTCTGGTGTATGGGATTCACATTTGAGGTCACATAGCACTCTATCCCGAAAGTGAATTTTGGTTTTGGGGATCACATAAATGAAAGGGGTTATTTTCATTTCAAATTACTCTCTGGGGAGAAGAATCTATTTTTTTATTTATTGAATCTTGATTTGACTTCAAATGGTGTTTATCATATGGTTTCTCATGTTAAAATTTAAAGGATAACTTACCATTTGGAATGAAACAAGACTCCATTCCTGATGTGTTATGTATTTTTTCATATCTCCTCCATCCAATTTCTATTTTAAAAATACTTGTTTGAACTTTTCAAAAATGAGAATTATTGAGGTTTTAGTTCCCCAATTATGTGTTTTTTGTTGTATGTCTTGTAGAGAATATTATAAAATCTATATGATGTACATTTATTCCTATTATTATGTTATTATTTCTTGAATTTGAAAGGGGATATTTCATATATTGTTCTAATATATTAGATGATATTTTTTTCTTGTGCAATTTGAGATATGTGTTGAACAATTTTAATTTTTCAATTTCACACCTTTTCCTTCAGTTATATCATGGTAACCATAGGTTTCTATATATAAAACCTTAGATGAGAGTTAGACTAATTATATTGATCCTACAATTACGGACTGAAGTTTGGTTTGTCTGAGGAGGCAACCTAGGATAATCTATATGGCCCAAAAATGATGGATTATTGGAATTTTTTAGTCTAGGAGGGTTACACGAATTATAGAAATGATGACATAAATGATTTAGCGTTCTATGATACATTTCCAAGGATTATTTATCACTATATACTAGTTAATTCCAATGATACTTATCTATTTTTTTTATTAAGTCTTGTGGATTTCATTTGTTTACTGTAACTTTTTTCCCCTTGGTTTATTTTGGTTTAGTGGAACCATTCTTTATTTTTTTGTTAATTTGAATTATGTCCCTTACAATAAAGGTGTCAATTAGGGACATGTTTTCCAACATGTTTTCCAACATGATTTATTTTACTTTTTAATATGTTTTAAAAGATATATTTTATGAAAAATTTGAAAGTATTAAAATTATTTGGTTTTATTACATAAATATTAAATTCAATCACATTATTATTTTATAGTGGTGTTTGTTAAATGGTGGACTCCACCCTTTGGTAAAAATTGGACTTTTTTAATGAATCATTTTTCTATACAAATTTTCTTAAAATAATTTTTGATTAAAATATTTGTTTTTAATCCATAAATATTTTTATTTCCCAAGGAATTTTACCTTTAGTTTTGGAAAAGATAAATTTAAAATTCTTCTTTTCCTTATGATTTAAAATTATAAAAAAAATACATTTTGAATTATTTTCAAATGTTTATTTTTAAAATGTTTTATAAAAAAATCATGAGATATTTTATGAAACCTTTCTCAGGATATGTAGATTGCACCATGCATACACACTTCTGTTCTTATATATAAAATTCTTGAATTCATTTGGGCTCCTAATTTTTTATCTTAGTTGGGATGTCAATTCTAGGTCTATTCATGGACATTATGGATATGGTGAGTGATCATGGATTACATAATAATGTTTCAAAAAAGGATCAATAATTTTTTTTTATTCTATAATTTTTGTATCTACTAATTCAGTCATGCATGTTATTTATTTAGATCATCATTTGAATTTCTCTTCATTTGAATTTTATATACAAGCTCGTTTTTATTATACTGTACATTGCTTGATGATATTGACCAATTTTATTGATTATGAATCATGTGGATATTTATAATTTATTACGTGTTTTTTGACATGTTGATTCTTAAAGAACCATTTATTTCTCAAGCATGGTAATCATATGTACGAGTAAACCATGTCTAATTATCTGATGGTTCAAATTCTTGGTTATTGTTTGTAATTGGGAGAAATTTTATCCAAAGTTTTATTCCCTAATTCCCAGTCAATAGTTTCTAGCCTGTTGGTATCAATAATTCACATTGCTAATTAGAGATTATTATCTTTGATACCAGTTCATCTATAGAATAGTTTGGTAAGATACATGCCCTATAGACTTATTAGTCTGTTGGTGGAAGTTAGCTACCATCAAGAAGATCAGTTCTATGAGGACATAGGGGTATTCAATGTCGGTTAGCTACTATAAACCCTTTTATTCATATATTTTAACCTCAAGGTTGGTAGAAGAGATCATGAATGATATATTCCCTGTAGTGGTCCATTGTGAAGGATGAGAATGGGGACTTATACTATTAGAGATACAATTCTAGTGTCCACTAATTTTCCATGTGCTTTATTATATACTAGTGTTTCAAAAAAAACTATTTCTAAAAAAATACCATTTTTGGATGAATGTAGATGAACCACCTATTTATATAATCCATTTCACACAATAAGGAAAGAGAATATCCCAAGAAAAAAAAGTAATTTAGGCTATTGGGGTTGATTCATATGGGTGTATTTGTTATTTAATGGTTCCTATAATTGACCTTTCTTTTGTAATTCTTTGGATGGGATAATTTTCCTAGTTTTGAGTATGAATTTCATTCTCAGGAAGGAGCATATTTTTATCATCTCTAGATACATTCTAATATACATTTCATGGTGAATGGGTTTCTTAAGCCCATATATTAGGTCTCTATTAAGTAAATATTAGGGTGATTAGTGCCAAAATATCTAGTAATTTTCCTAGAATTGTAAATTTTAAAGGGATAAAAACTTTACCTCTAGTTGAAGATATTTACCCTTAATTGATTTTAGAATATTTATCAATGCAAAATCCTAACAAACAAGAGGAGTTCTCTTTTGAAATTCTACACATCATTACACCTATCAAAATTCCCCTACACTATATGGACCCTGCAAAATTTAAGGTACTAAAAATTCAATTTGAGGAGCTCATGGATAAATGATTTATGAGGTTCAACCCTTCCCCTTGGGTATCTATAGTATTTTTTATAATAATTAAAACATAATTCTATTTCTCTATTTATAATATCAAAAACTGAACATGGATATAATTAATAACCATTATCCCCTTCTTGGTAACCATGATATTTTAGATGGGCTAATTACTGGAAGTTTGTTTTTAAAAACTAAAATACAATATATCTATAATCATAATCACTTCATGTTGAAACTCATTCCATATATCGCCTGCCAAAATGGTGTATAAATTTCAAGAATGTGGTCGTGCCTTTAGGGAAAAACATGGCTCTTTTTGTATTCACAACCATAATTATAAATATTTTTTATCCGTTTTATACATATTAATTGAAGTATATATATATATAATATACTGTTTTATTATAAATCTTGAAATGGGGGTTATTTATATGTTCTTTTTTCCTTTGATACATTAATAGAAAAACATATTTTTTCTATGATATCAAAATTCTTATTCTATGTTGGGGAAGTAATGTTCATTGGGATTATGATCTTAGATGTACGCCTATTAATTGATACTAAGAAGGTTGAATGAGTAATATCTTGGAAATTTCCAAAAAAATATATTTGATATTATTATAATTATTAGATTTAATGGTCATTGTTTTTATATTATGTAGTATTTCTCTATGATAATATATAATATAAAAAATCTAGCTATATACAAGGAGAGTATAATTTGGTTGGGCCAGGCTAACGAATCCCTTTAGGTTCTAAAGAAGAGGCCAACCCTACCGTTAACATTTAAATTAATTAATCTAGAGGATTTATTTGAGGAATTCTATAATGCTTCACATGATTTCCTCAAATTTGTCTACATATAGGACAATCAGGTGGTGGAATATGGTTTTGGGGAACTCTGACCACGTCAATGGAATTATCATACCCATCACAAAGAATAGGTCACCAATGTGAAAACAAATTATAATGGAATTATCTATTTTTGTGAAATATTTTTTTGACACCATATGAGCTGAAAATAATAATTATAATCATGAGAATAAAATATCATATACCCTAACTGATAGGAATACCTTCAATCATTTGATTTTGACATCTTATATGATGCATGTTTGGTAAAAGTCATTATTGATTCAATATTTATCCTCAAAATATTTACGATATACAATAATATTATTGTATTGAATTTATTATTACTAATATTTATTTGTTTGTGGTTGTAGACTTAATTGAGATACACCTACAACACATTAACCTTTTGAGATCCATCATTGTTCATGTCATGCACTCCTAAGTTTTAGACATGGATTATATCATTATTCAAGAGAGAGTAAATAGTGGGATATCATTAATGGTTGATCCTAAAATTATAATTCATTTAAATAAGTAAAAGGTAGACTAATGGCCACCATATGTATAAAAGGCTTGGTGAAAGGGAGTTTCATTCTTCTTGTTGGGTTTTTCACCCTGGAATAATGAATATGTATTTTTATATTCATCACCAATTCTAGTGACCTGTAATAAAGAAATACATTATATGATTCATTAAAAAATAACTCACCTATCACAAGGTAAAGAAAAAACATCAAAATCCTACAGATACTATTCAAACACTCCCTCCACCACTATGAATGTAGGATTAGTCACAATGGAATTTGGTACTTGTTTTATGAAAACACCAAAATGAAATGAAATAATTTGTTTAATGTTGAATCATGTAACCACGATATTATACACCATGCCATAAAAATATACCTAAGAGATGGAAAAAATTGAGAAATTTTATTTTATATAGATCATGAATCTTTATGGTGTAGCATTCAAAAGCATCTATAAGGAGGATATGGGATTTAGGTCTCAGTTCTAGAGGAAAATTCAAGAAACATTGGGCTATCAAGTGATATTGATTACCTCCTTTCATCTTTAAAATAAATAAAAATATGAGAAACATATTTCAAAATGATATTTTATTATATGAGATTTCATTATTTATTTTTGTATCAAGTTGGTGAACTACTTTTGATAGGTGTAATTCCTATATAATAGCAGTAATCAATTGTGTATCTATAGGTCCCCTTGTGATGTATTATTTGTGAGGCCCTGACATTATACTCTCTATGGGATATATGTAGATAAACATTCATTAAATAGTAATAATGAATTTTAGTAGATGAAATTGTAATTAAAATTGATTCATAATCACAATCAAATTTGTCAAAATCAGAAAAGACATATAACGGTCACCATAGGAGACCATTGGAATTAAATGTGTGTAAAAATCATTATTTTGGTTTAACCAAAATTTTATCAATGATTAATGTACAATAATGGTGAGATAAAGATTAGATATATGGCCTTCTAGAAACTTATTAGATTCAAGGAAGTGTCTTATGAGATAACCATACCTCAAATGTTTAACACCATTAACAACACATTCCATATGTCATAATTCTGTGATCATGTGCTTTAGTCATCACATGTGATCTTGAATGATGATGTTGATCTAGAATATGATGTATCTTATATGAGGTATATAATTTGTGTCATTGATCAATGTTAGATGATTTTCAAGGAAACTTGGTCCCTCTGGTTCAAGTTATATGGAAATATAAAATTCCTCAACGAGAGACCCTGGAGATGGAATCCAAAATAAAGATTCGTTGGAAGGATTTAATAACTCAAGAAGCATTCAGATGCTTATCAAGGATTATAATCATCGTGGTGGGGAAATTTTAAATACCCCAACACACAGTATATTAATTTCCTATTTAATATATAATATTTTCATTTTATTATATTTTATTTTGGGTTGTAGGATTTATTAGAATAATTTTGTAGGAGAAGGGGTGTTGAGGGTGTTGGTACAAATGAATTCATTGAAACATTTTCTTAGTAGAATCACACCTAGTACCTGATCGAACACTATTTTCTAAAGATAATCTGATAGAGCCATCGGGTACCCTATGGCTTAGTATTATGTTCCAGTTGGAACTATAATTTTTATAATGGTATGGATATTTTTATCTTTTTAACCTAATAATATAAAAATAAAACTATGGTGGCTCAATATATTTATTCAATTCAGTCACTATAACACCAAAATAGATCTATTATTATCACAAATTACCACTTAATCCAATCCACCTTCATTCTAGACTTCACATCCTTGGATTAAACAGTTGATGCTCATCCAAAGTGAGGAACATCCATGGATCGATTCTAATAACTTCTTCATTTATTTTTTCTACATCATGTGGTAATATCTATACCAAGATATTCTAATGGCATGTTAAATCTTCCAAATAACTTAAATTTCTCTTGGTCTAGCTACTGATAATTATTAGATTAATAACATCATTACTAACTCTATATTGTTTTATCTTGGTTACTCTCTTCTAAAATTTCAGTGACCTAAAATCCTTCTTCACTTGTAATTTTGATTGGTATAATTAGTTTTTTGTGGCATAATATTTACTGTTGAACCTATAAGAATAAACTAAATTGATTTTTTAGGAATACCCTTATTTTTTAATATAAATCATATGGGATTTTTTATCATCAGTATAGGTAAGAGGGAATTTTAATTTCAATAGAAGTTGATGGAAATAAATTATCTTCTAATTTACCTCTAATAATATTCAAAGGATTGAATTTTATATGGGTTGACACATGTTCACAAAGATTCCATGGGTGATATTTCTATTTATTTTTCAATCATATTAAAATTTAGTTTTTACATCCCTTGAAATGTTTAATTATTTATATTCATTTTCAAAAATTAATCCAGACATGTTAGATTAATTTTGAACAAATTTCTATAAAGTGTGATTACATAATCTCTTAGATGCACCGTTAAAATATTCTTATATATTACAAGGGATTTATTTTATTTTGGAACGTTAAAATAGATGATATATAATTTTTAATGAGGTATAATTTAATATAGAGTAAAGAGGTGATATGGTCTCACAATACCATAATTTTTTATAGCTTTTTCCGGTAATCCATATGGTGGGTTTGTTCATTGGATTATTATACCCATTCTCATAAACAACAATTTTGCCCTAAATTTTTATACATAACAATATGGATGAGACGTTCTTTTTGATTTCCCTACTTCCACCAATACATCAATATCATGTTATTCCCTATACTCATAAGCTAATGTAAGGACCCTTCTAGTATAAGGATTTATATATTTCAGTTTAAACTACTATGATTTAATATACATTAAGTTTTTAGTTTTCATTATAATTTCATTACATGAGAAATATATTATTATCTTCTTATACTTGAGTATATAATAGTAAATTAAGGGTAGGGTATTGGTTGCCTTCTAACTTATCATGCTTACATCAAATATATTACACTATGAGATATAATTAAACCTTGTTATACCTGATACATGTAAAGTGATTAAATAAGATCAGGGTGAATTATACTAAATGGGTTCTAGAGGCATGATGACACATTTTTTACTTTTTTTACCATGAATGGAGGTAATTTAGATGGGGTTTCTTTTGTTTTTATAGTGGGATATTCTACGTGGGGTGATCCAATTATGATCCTAAGGCCAAGTATGGCTTGTTCACTATATACATTGCATTTTCCCCTAATTAATAATTTTTTTGTCATATTTTCATATGTATTTACTTGGATTTAGAATGCTTTCATGTTCAGGCAGTTGTTGAATCTTTTTACTAGAAATTTTATTTTTTAAATAGGTACACATGAAAAACAAAATTACATCGGATGTGTAACATTGTCATCCTCAATGGTTTTTCAATGATTCTGATATGATATACCAATCATTTTTTATTATTTTTCTAGGGGGATATATCTCCCACTGACACTCTATCATTACCTATATGTTTATAAAAACATATAAAAATTGAGATGTGTGCATGAGTAGTTGGGGGTTTTTGAACCATGGTAGTTAAATTAACTGAATCAAAATTATTACAACATGGTCATGGTCTCCAAGAAATATCACACCTCTGAATAAAACTGAAAACATATAATAATATTATAGAAATATGACTGGAATTTTGTTAAATATTTTTATAAATTTGAGATAAATCTATTTATTTAAGGAAAAAATAAATAAGAGGAATTCATAGTAATTATGAACTCATTAAAAATTTTGGAAGACAAATATTTCCACTACACTATTAATATGATAGTTAGAATAGTTACTTATCGATCAGAATGACAACATGAAAAATATATTAGTACAATGAAAGAAAAATAATATTTACTATGAATATAAAAACTAATTTAAAACTATTATAATTACATAAAATAAATATTAAAATATGAAAACTCAAAAAATTGGTATGATTATTTTCCTATGAATATAATTTTAACTTATTCTGTAAAAATATTAATTTCTATATAAATATGTAAATATTAAAAAATTCTATGTTAAAATTTATTTTTCTAAAACTAATTTTAATTTTGGAACCATAAAATCAAAATTTCCCAATAGTTATAATTTTATAATGAACATACATTTGAGGTTCAATAGTAAAAATACAATTTTTGAAATAAAATATGTTTTATGAAATGATATTGATATAATAATGACCTTTAAATTATGAAATATTTTTATAGAAAAAAATGATTCAAATAATATTAATAATTTATTTAAAAACTATGCATTCAATTTCCAAAACTAATATGAAATTTTCAAATAATAAAAGTATAGTGTATTCCATTAATAAACTATTTCTCATTCTTTCAACATTTCATTTGATAAACTAAAAATTTTTGTTTTTTAGTTTTTTAAGATTGTAGAAAATTCATATATTGAATAAAATGTTATTCACATTCAAAAATAATACTACTATTTAATAACATTATTTAGGAATAATATTTTATTCTACATTTTCACCAAAAATACTCATCGCATTCAAGTATATATGCCCTCTTTCACCCCCATTAAAAATGAAAACCTAAATAAATTCCCTTGAAAATATATGGTATGTTACCTTCTTATAATCCCCCTTCAATAATTATAGATATTCAGGTCTCAAATGACTCAATTATTTTGAGGACATAAATTTATAAAAAATGAGTAAGCATCAATGAAGATACAACTCATACATCCTATCCATTTGTTGTTAATTTAAGTTATCTTAAAATATTTTTATTTTTCTATAATGGTAAACTAGATTTAAAAAAAAAATAATCAATTTGGGTTATAATGTTAAAAAAAGGCAGTATTAAACATCATATTTAAGTGGATATGGATTTAAAAGTGCATCAAATAAAGTCTATGGAATAATATGAGTGTCGTGCTAAGTCTGGGACAATGACATTAATACCAAACCATTGAAGAGAACATCATGTTAACAAAACTGAGTTACACATCTCTCGAATTAGTTAGATATAGGGAGTGTACGGAAGTAATCTGAGGGATGTATTGTTCTATTCCTTGAACCTTGTAAAATCAGTGTTCTTGGAATAGTGTGACTTAGTTAAAACATTCATATTACACAACTAGTGATGATTAGTGGATTTAGATATGACTGACACACTGTTGGTGAAAGCACCTTAGACTAGCCCTTAGTGTTGAACCAAGTAAAACCATGATGTTATTATGGTGTTTGTGAATGTTTTAATTACTACACATTACCATCCGATGAGTTTAATAGGTTCATACCAATGTGGGAACAAGATCTGTCACATGAGAAGAAAAAGTTGACACCTTTATTCACCCCTCACATCTGAGGATGTTCAAGGGTCCTTCAAGGGGTGTCAGAGTGTACATGTTATAGGTGTAAAATATATCCTTCCTCGTTTTCATGGATATCAGTGTTAGTGTCATTCCAGGATCCCTGTTTGATGGAAGTATCATTCAGATATGGAAGAACATGATGTGGTCTTATTTAAGATATCATAGAATGGAAGTCCTTCTTTCACTACCTAAGGAATATAGGTCACTGATCCAATTGATATTTCTATGACTAATGCAGATATAAAAATACTTGGGGTGGATTCTAATTCCTATAATTCCCTCTTTCCAACTCTTTCTGGTAAAATCTATCTGATAATGATGAGTATTATGTCAACCATGTCTATGTGGGTAAAATAAGAAAATATTTATGAAGGTTAAAATAAAGTGAAGGTGGTGAAACTCTATGTTTTGCGTAATGGGTTTGAAGATCTAAAGATGAATCTAGATGAAAATGATGAGACTTTTTTCAATCGAATTATTACATTTATTATAGCTATATGTGCACTTCATGAATAAATAAAAGACATCGACATTGTGGAGAAAATATTGTGAAGGATTACACCTCTCTATAATGCAAAGTTGTTATCCCTTGAGGAAAGGGACGTATCTAAACATACACTGAATGACATGTTGATTGTCGTGGTGGCATATGAGATGAGAGTCAGATCACAAGATGCAATGACTCAATTATGAAGGGAAGTGACATTCAAATCCATAGAAAAACATTAAATTTCATGAGATAGTATTGATGAAGATAGTGATGAAGATGAACTTGTTTCTCTTGTTTCTAATTAATAAAAGAAAGGAAAGGTATTTTTTTGGGGAAAGATACCAATAGCTTTTTTTTCATTTCATTATGTTAGAGTTGGTCACATTACCTCTTTGTGATTAATAATGTGTGATAATGAAGAAAGTGAAGTTGGAAGCATGAAGAATCTTCAAAAATAGGTTTCCAAAAAGGGAAACTTTGAATATGTAAGTAAAATATAGAGATAAAGTTTTTTTGTTAATAAGAATATAATGACAATGAATTCATTGAGGATTAATAACCATAGTTAAAATATGGAATACGGTCATCATTGATGGCTATAGTTGAAAATTAGAAACCATCAAAAGATAAATCTAGAGATAATAAATTGATTACTAAGGTGTATCTAAAGTTGTAACATAAATATTCCTTTGGTAATCATGAGGATCATAATAAAAGATGGAAAAAGTGAAGAGAAGTTGTGGAAGAATCATCAGAATATATTAATAATCTTGATGATAAAATGGAATGACTAGAATAATTTCAGAAAGAACAGTCAACAACCATTGAAAAAACAACATTTGTAGTGTAAATAAAAATCATAATTGAATAATAAGAAAATTTCATCAATGTCTATACGTACAGACTACATGTGAAGTCCAATACTATCAAAGGTCTTGAAGAGGATGTTGTTACACATAAAAGTGAATAAAATTCAATAAAAACAAATAGGAAAATTTACTTTGGAAGATTTTCATATGTTTAGATGATAAAGTGATATAATCATGGTCCTGAAGGAGTATAAAAGTATTTGGATGATCCATTATATAAATTAATGGAAAAAAAAGAATTACAAATGATGTTGAAACATAGAAGTATAGAAATAAGATGAACCAAAATGAAGGGAAGCTAAATGTTGGACATACAGCAATGTTTCCTGAAGTCATAACAAACAATGCTTCTAGTAAAACTAAATGTATAACTGAATCATATCCAAAATTTTCCCAAAAGGATAGTTTTTCGATCTATTTTCCTAAGGATATATGGGTATGAACAAAAGTGAGAATACATTTCCTCTTATGAAATGTCAATTCCGTGGCATTCTAGACCATACTAGGTTATATTATGAAGATTCATGTTTATATTTGAATGGGGAATATCTGGGAAGACAATAATGGAGAACAAATTCAAATCCTACTTATTATAGAAGAAATAATTTCTATGGATATTGTTTTAATTATTTTAATTTTGGGCATAAAGTGGTTTATTGTAGTTAGAGGACTGGTATGAAAAAATCATATAGAACTCCTAGAAAAACCAATACTCATCCAATAAATGGTGTTTCTATTTCAAATAGTTTTTAATTACTATAATAAGAGTATGATATTGATGAATCTATTCACATGGATGATATTTCTAGAAGGACATATTTATCCCTCAATAAATCTATTATTTCATGAAAGGTAAAGAAGAAAATTGAGAAACTGATTTTGTGGTATTAGCACTCAAAGAAACAAAGGGTAGTATCACCTTAATTCTTGATAGAGGGTTCTCAACCCATATTATGGGAAATTTAGAATTATTTAAGAATGTAATGATAATGGTTGATAGAGCAATAAGGTTTGTAAATGATTGTTTTCTTAAGATCAGAGGATGTGGGAGTATAGAACTAGAAAATAGTGAGCTTAAAAAGACTGTGGTTATTTATCTGGATGGTTTATGTCACAATCTCCTCGGTGTTAGTCAAATCTATTACTCAGGACTTATAGTGACACTAAATCAAAAGGGGTTCACTATATTAGTAAATAAATTAAATTATCTTAGGAAATGATACATAATATTTGGAAATATATATCAGGTTGATAGTAAAGATAACTATTGTTATCTGATAGTTGAAGAAGAAGAAAATTCTATGGATTCAATGGTTGAGTCACATTAATCATCAATACATGGAAATGATATATATAATGAAAGTAGTCATGGATATAAACAATATGAATCATGAATAAGAAATTAATTGTGATGCTTTCATACGAGCAAAGTTGGCCTATAGATCATATTGTCCAAAGAAGAAAAGGGCATAAAATATCCTTGATCTCATCCACATATATGTATGGAGATAAACTAATGTGGTTAGAGAATATAAATATAGGTAATTAATTTTGTTTATAGATTATTATTGTATAATTTGTTTTGGGATGGTTATACATAGGATATGTTAAGTGCTTGATTGCATGAAAACATATCATCGAATAGTGAAGAATGATACTAGACTAAAAATCAAAGATCTCCAGTCTGGCAGTGGAGTGGAACACACATCCATTGAATTTGAAAATTACCTATAAAAACATGGAATACAACATGAGGTTGTTGTTGTGATAACTCTATAGAAAAATGAATTGGTTGAGCACTGGAATCGACAGGTGAACACAATGACCACAACAATACTAATTGATAGTCACATCCTATGCCATTATTGGAAAAAGGATATTCAAGGTGTAGGGTATACTCAAAATCTTACTAGGAATTATATGGGATAAAGAAAGACACTATATGAGTTGTGGAATGAAATGAATCCCTCTTTCAATACTATTCATGTTTTCAGAAGTAAATGTTTTATCTAAAATAAATATGGTAATAAAAGGGAGTATGGTGATTCTATATACAAAAGAATATTCCATATATATTAAATGAAGATAAAATCCTAAAAATGTTTCAATAATCATCTTGAAAAAATTGGCATAAGTAGTGGTGTGATGATCACTGAAGATAAAAACACAAATTCCCCACGGAATTATTTTTTTGATAAGATAGAAGGTGAGGAAGAATGTGGAAATGGAGTAGATCCAAAGACATATGAATAGGAAGACATTGAAAACGTTCCCTGGTCACAAGATGATGTTGATTCAAAAGAATAATCAGATGAGGAAACCACGGTTGAAGAAACTTATTCTAAACCTCACTAGTAAAAATAAAGAGTGGATATTGATCAATCTAACATCATTGGGGATTAGACAGAACACACATAGATAAGGATAATGAGGAATAATTCACAACCTACTTTCCATTGAGTAGTTAAACCATCCTCATTTGAGTAAGCTACAAAGGGTGAAACATGGGGAAAATCTCTGAATGGAAAGTTAGATCATATTGACAAGAACATGAAATGGGATCTTGTTATGGGACTTGAAAGAAAATATGTGATTCATACAAAGTGGATCTTTAAGAATTAATTTTATGATAAAGTTAATGTGATAAAAAATAAGGCACGATCGGTGTGCATAAGATATTCATAGATTGATGGTGCTAATGTTGAAGAAACATTTTCTCCAGTGCTTAGACTAGAGTTTATCGTGATTTTAAATTCCATAGATATTCAATGATGATACAAATTGTATCAAATGGATGGAAAAATATATTTATTGAATGGTGTTCTTGAAAAAAAAGGACAACATTAAATAACCAGTGGATTGCCTGCATGGTAATAATGAAATGAAGGGTTAAAGATTAAAGAAGAAGCAATATGGTCTCAAATAGGCACCATGAGCTTGGTAATATATGATTGATTCTTATCTAAAGAATCTCAAATTTAATAGAGAATGCATCAATCACAACCTGTACATAAAGAATTATCAAAAAGATCAGTTCATTGTACTGGTATATATAGATTATATTAGATTCGATGGAAGTAGGAAGGGATTAGTGGATGAATTTTCCAATCAAATGAAATCATAATTTGAAATTTCTATGATTGGTAAACTCACATACTTCTTTGGGATGCAAGTGATTCAGAGGAATTAATATACATTTATTTCTCAGGAATATTATTCAAGAGATTCGCTGAAGAAATTAAATGTGCATGATTCCAAACCAATACCAACTCTGATTTTAGTTGAGGTAAAACTAGGAAAGCATGAATATGGGTCATCTGTAGATCCTACAATGTATAGGAGAATCATTGGAAACTTATTGTACTTGAGTGAAACACGACCAGATACTGTCTTTTTAAAATGCTTAGCGGCCCACATTAAAAGTAATATGATGGTAGAACATATTATAGATGTGAAAATAATTATGAGATACATTCAACATACTCACAATTATGGTTTATACATTGTTGTAATAGGAGATGGTGAACTATTAGTGTTTTCTAATTCTTAATTGGTTGGATATGTTATTTATATAAAGTACACAAGTATTGTATAGTTCATTATTCGAATGAAATGTGTGGGATATTTGAGTAATAAAAAGTAAATTAATTATCTTAGTGCTGCAGAATCTTAGTATACCTATTTACAAAGTCTTGCACTTAGCTATTATGGATGAAGAAACAACTTACTGATATTAAGGATGAGGTGAAACAACCTATGGTGATTCATTATGACAAAAAGAGCATAATTGATCGTATGAATAATCTTATTCATCATTCTCTTATGAATCATATTGAAATCATAAATCACATCATCAAAGAGAAATTTGATCAACGCACAATTAAAATGGATCATACTAGAATTGATGGGAAACTGGATGATATTCTGAGAAATCCATTGGATGCACATGTATTTAAGAAGCATCATTTAAACCTCAGTCTCCAACCACATATCAATATATGATGAGGTTACAAGGGTCCCCCAATCCCTAGTTGTATTAAATGATTAAATCTGTTTATGTATGTGATGCAATTTTATGGGGGAGATATGATCTACGGGGAGTATTTTTTGATCTCTACATGTCAAAATTTAGTTCCTTGGGTTTATTTAAAATCATGGAGAAAGGATATATTCAATGGTACAAAGGAAGAGAATGCTGAATTTCGAGGGGGGAATGAGAATTCGGTGTTCTGTGGAAATACCTTAGGTCATGTTATGCTTCTATGATGTGGTAACAATTTGGTGTTATGAGGAAATAGTTCATGAAATGTAATTATTTTTTGACATGGTGATATTTTTTTGTTATGTGGAAATATTTAGAGATTATATTTGACATATTTAATCATTCCAAGACACTAGAACTCAATTTATGATTACCCTCATATTTTATACACTGATAGTTTCTCACATAGACCAAGATTATTAGATGTTTGGTTTCTCTCATATTATTTTTTGATTATGGATAGAGCTTCATTGAATTTTTCTGCACATTTATAACAAAACGAAAGTGAAATATTGTTGGAAAAAATAATATCTAGGATATCCTTCTCTGGAAATGGTGTATGTTTTGTGTTTTTTCTCAATCCTCACATGTAAGATTAGGGATATTACAAGGAAAATAATCACATTGATTAATCTGACAACAATATTTAAGGTGGAATCATTTACCAGTGTTTTCATAATTATTGGGGTCCCAAATTTAGAGGATGGATATCATTGTGAAAATTGTATTTCCTTGAGGGACTTTTGAAATTTTGGTAAAGGCATGAATTTCAAAATAATGGGATTCGTCAATTTTTTGTGGAGGATCAATGAAAGCTGATGGTGATCAGCACAAAAATGATGAGCATTGTGAACAACAAAGAATTGGATCATCGTTAATGGGGATGGTGATCTTCATAAATACAATAATTGGAGCTTCATGATTTTATGAAGTTTTTGACATAAACAATGATGATTACATCAAGAATCATGAAAGGGGAATTTCAATAGAGCTACCTGAATGAAGGAGCTATGCAAATAATTTTTCATAAGATCTGGAAAATCCACAAAGAGGTGTGGGATAATTGCGAATAGCTAATCCATTAAATATGAGGCCACCATATTTGAATGGTATGAGTTTTTCAAGGATAATCTAAAAATTCTCGAATATCAAGAAGCTTAGGGAGCTTCAAAAATTCGGATTTCTATACGATCTTGAGCATCACAAAAAGACTATAATTCTTGAATGATTCCCATGATTTTAATTAAATGGTTATTCATGATGATGAAGTATCCCACATTGACTTTGTGAGCATAGTTAAGGAGTTTGTTCCAATAAGGTAGGGTTTCTTTGCAAAGGCATTTTGTTCCGCAGAGGCAGGGAACTTTACAAAGTAATAGTGTCATGCATATGAGCTTTGTAGAAAGTAATCATTTTATATATGATTTATGTGGGCATGGATTCCAATATGCATCATCTCGGGTCTATGGTTAATGCATATTCTCATGCTATGTTAAGGTAAAATAATTTAATTCCAAATTGTTGAAGCAATATTTAAGTCGATAAACAGATTTAGAGTACTCATAATGAAAAGAGATAGGGGAGTCGATGGAAGTAATGCCAGGGATGTAGTGTTCTATTGCAAAAACCACGTAAAATTAGTGCTTCTAGAACATAGTGATTGTTTTAAAACATTTTTATTCCATAGAGAGTGAATATTAGTGGATTGAGGAACGAATGACACAATATCGTTGTTTGCTCCTTAGGAAAGCCCTTATTGGTGAACCAAGTAAAATTATTCTTTTGTCTCGATACTTGTGAATGTTTAATTTCCTACACATTACCATCAGATATTTTTAAAAAGTTTTTACCAACATGGGAACAAGATCATTCACTTTCAATTAAAATTTTGACACCCAAATTCACCCATCCTTCCTTAGGATGTTCCAAGGTCCTTCATATCCATGGATAAAGAGAGTGTGTGAATTCAAATTTCTTCTTTACCAAGTCTTTGGCACAAATTAATCAATGTTCTCAAGTGATATCGCTTTTAAACAAATCCTATTTTTAACATTTACAACCGTTTCCCATTAGAAAGGGAAATTTAATGTAACCCAACATAAACAATCCTCATTTAATATTACGACACATGATTTTCAAATTAGTTTGATTAAAAATATAAAAAGGAATAAATTTTGAATTATTATATAATATATATATATATATCAAAATTTAATATTTTAATATGACAAAATAAATGTGAAAATATTCATTAAAAACATGTAAGAACTTGTGGTTTAGAGAACAACAAAAAAATTGAAACCACCTTCCATTATATGTTACAAGCCATGATAACTTTTATGAATCTAATTAATAATGTGTAGAGGGTACCTAGGAGTTCATTTAAACCCATAAAATCAAAAAACCCTATCATTGGGGTGGTCTGATACACACCATTATCCACCATGAATATAGGGAAAAGAAAGATCCACAAAGGAAGGAAGAAAGAAAACCACTAAAGATTTATGAACCAGAGACAAAGAGAACATCTAGTGGTTATTCATAAATAACACACTTGAAATTAATCTATGGGGTTGGAGGGGAAGGATTTGTGTGTATGAGTTTATGTAGTACAAAATGGTGGAAATTGATATGTTTGGAGGTGTTAAAATGTGAAAGGGGATGTTGGTAATTACATTTTTTGGAAATATGAATTCTAAACAATTTGGATGCATGTTTTCACAAATAATGTGTCAATTATGTGGTTGTCCTTGGATAACCATGTTGGGGATTCATGGTTTGTAAATATATGATTCTATGGTGCGGATACCACTCCAATGATCTGAATACCCCCACATAATTACACTTGACAGTTTTAACTAACAATGCACAAATAATGTGGACTGACTAGCTTACACGGTTTAAAATAGTTTTAAAAAATGTTTTAAAAATGAATTATAACAACAACAAAAATTAAATTTATACAATAAAATTTCATTATTTTTCAGTAAAATTTCCCTAAAATGTCACATTCTACATAAATATGGTCCCTAAAATTTACAATAAAATAAAAAAAATTCTTGAAATATAGACCCATTAACATACTCTATAATATTTCACAATGATTAGGGGTCTTCTTTCTATATTAAGAATCTCCTCGCATGAAAAATATATCAATTCTTAGATCATCAACATATTCTAAAAATACAATTAAACTAAAAATCTAATACAAATAAAATATGTGGGAAGATAACAAAAAATATCAACTAACTACATATATCTAAACTATATTCAACAAGTTACATAATTCCCAAAAAATTTAAAATATTAATTTAATTACCCCAACATACCTACCCTAAGATTCATTTTCAAACTCCAATGATTTTGGATAAAAAACAATATCACCAAAAAAAATTATTCTCACTAAAATGAGAAGCTATAATTCATAATAAAACCATAAAGAAATTATATAAATACAAATATAGCAATAATCGACCTTGTAAATGATGGATTCTAACTTCTTATGGTGCTTGACTAAAACAACCAAAATAGACTTTCATCCTCAAATCAAAAATATGAATGATTTAATAGTTCATAAATTTATTAGTTCACAAATCACAAAACCAATCAAAAATTAATAGTTACCTGAAGACACTGAAACAAAAATGGAATTGGGTTTGAATCCATATTAGTACCCATAAAATACATTTTTACTCATAAAAACACATTTGATGTATAGGAAACAATCAATTGTGATGTAATTTGTGTAATTGAATAATTTTATTAGGATTGACTGAAAATGTTCTTAATCCTTATAGAGATTATTTAAAATATGATAAAAATATACTTCAAATTACTATACATAAACATGTATCTCTCATTAACATGTTGAAGGATGATAAAACTATTCATTAAATAATCATAGACAAGTGGGGTTCTCCTAAGTGATTAATCAATTTTTAACTCCAAAAATAATATATCATTCAAATGATTAGGTAAATTTATTAACATTCAATAATAAATATTTATGAATAATTTTTTTTGAAAAAGTCAACTTCTCAAAAGAAAATGTAAAATAATTTTATCATACTTACTGAAATTTGATCCATTATTAACATTGAAAATATAAAAATTAAAATTAAGACAACCAAACAATGTAAATTGAATAAATTTTCTTTATAAAACTAAATTATTATATTATTATATTATATTTGACATGTTTTGAAACAAATTATAGCATAACATTCTAAATACAGATGAATACAATAACACCATAAAAATTAATTACAAAACACATAAATACACACTTTTCCAAAAATATAAATGGAAGTTTAAAGATGGTGATCAAAAAATTAATTTTGAAATAGAAGATATAACTTTAAAACAAATTAAATTAAAAGGTAGTATATTGATATAAAAAATTAATTTTGGACAAATCTAATTGGACGAAATAATTGTTTCAAAAAAACCTTAAAACACACTATTTCCCAGTTACTCATTTTAAAAATACCCAATATTATTTAAACTATAATATTTATTATATAAAACATTTTCAACCTAATTAGAATCATTATGTGTCCTAATATGTAATTTTTAGTTATAAAAATTATTTTAAACCCAAACATTACAAACACAAACACTACCCCTCTCTATTTTCAATAAAAATCATTAAGTTACTTTCTATTAATCTGTTTAGAATATAACCCCTTTAAAATAGTCAAAACCAACCAAAGAAACTATTTAACATAAAACCATATATATAAGTATTGTAAATGCTAATGATATTTTTATAACATGATAAGATACCAAGTATCCTTCCAAACTAAAACACATAATTGGTATATAAAAAAATAAAAATAAAACTCAATAAAAATATTTAAGTTAGATTATATGTATAAAAATTTAAAAAAACAACACTTATCATCAAAAGAAACATCTTATTTGAGTAAATCAAATGCACCCCACTAGGGTCTATATGTTTAAGTGTCTATATACATCAAACATCAATAATTCACATTAAATATAATTTGATACTAATAAGAAAATTCATTTCTTTTCTAAAAATAGAAGCAAAAAATCACAGTTAAAACATGGATTTAATATATAATTTTCTCATTATTAAAAATAAATATGAAAAATTAAAAAACTTATATTAAAAAAATTCATTTATACAATATATTTTTTGAGATACTTATGTTAATTAAAAATAAGTACATTTCAAATTAGTAAATAATTAGTAACCAAATTAATTGTTTACACAAAACATACCAACCTCATTTAAAAACAAATAGGGTAAAAAACCATTAAATACTAAAATTTTGGATATATAAAAAATGGGGTTCAATAAAAACAAATATACAAATTCCCAAGATTATATATATCTAAATGAAAAATATTTCAAATGATATATCTTCTAGGGATTTCAGATCCACAATCAAAAACATGGATATCATTTTTTACATAAGTATCTCTATGATTTGAAAAAAATCAACTATGTAAATAATATATGAAAATAATAATCAATATTTAATTATAGTTAACTAAAAAAAATTTAAAAACTATTCGAAATCAAGTTTCTAATGGTTTTTTTTAATAAAATTACACATTAATCCAAAGCTATGAAGTTTTTTTTGATTATCAAACAAATGTATGTCCTACTAAATTATATGAACTTATAGTACAAACAAAATAACCACTACAACAAAAAAATTAAAATTACATATCCATAAATAAATCTTTATGGGAAATCCAATAAATTAATTATGGGGATAATAAAACCCATTTAATTAATTAATAATATGTAATAGAATAAATTACCAAATTAATATAATGTTCTACACAACATTAAAACTATTTATATTTTTAGACACTTCTATCACATCAGTTTAAGTTCAGTTTCTTAATATATATAAATCTACCATTAAAACCCTCTATCCAATCCATTACTATATAGAAAATATTCAAATTAAGAAGATAATTAAATTTCATTCACTATAAATTATAAAATCACTCTATTAAAAATACATTATATATACCTAAAAAATATAAACATAACTTAAGTAATTAATCAATACAACAACTACAAATGGGATACCATTAATTATCATTATAAAATTTAACCAAAACATTCATTAAAATACATTATAATATTGCATAAAATGTCTTAATGTAGTTCCCACAATTTCATATAGATAAAAATTATCCTTTCGAACAATTTAATAAAAATAAAACATTCTAGTGATGCTTTAAAAAAACCTCCAATGATTAATAAATTATTCTTTTGTTGGAACCTAAAATTTAAAAACAAGAACTAAAACTGGACATGATCATATAATGACAACAACTTTGGGAAATTTTATCAATCCATCTCAATAATTAAAAAAATTGTAGAATAAAACATGATACTATATAATAATAATCATTTTCATTCATAGTAAAAAAATATCCAATGACTTTAAAAATAAAATAGAATAATTTTAAATAGAGGAAAAACACATTCAAAAAAATGACATTTCACATAGTTTCCTTACATGGTGTTTAAAATGCTCAATGAACATATGGCTCACAATAGATGGGAATATTTGGATCTAGGTTTTGAATGTATGGTTTGGAAGACTATAGGCCATGAATTTGGGTAAACATAACTACTCCCAATGGGCCACACGGTTTGGCCATATGGTCTAGAACATATGTTTTATAGTCGTTCACTAAATAAAAGTCCCCTAACACACTATTTTAAAATGAAATATCTAAAAATTCAAAACCAAATCAAAATTAATTCAAAAATACACATTTGCTAATGTAATGTGATCAGTTAAATATTTTTATAATGATTTTTAAAACACACTCACTCACAACCTACCCCTAAAGTCCTAATAACCTTATGATGCCTACAAAGACTTCCTATATTTAATATATCAAAAATCACACCTTTAATAAAAATCACATAAAAACCTAGGATACCACCTACATAGGAACCCAATAAGATCCAATGTTATTCTTAAAGATGATTATTGATAAACCCAAGCTAGAAACTAGGTCTTTGGTACCAAAAACATAACTTTGGTTTTAGTTTCTCACAAAATTATATCAATATGTCCTAATAAGAAACCCTAAATTTTCACTCTATATATTTCTTATTCATGAAATTTTGTATGAAGTAATCAAATAACTACACACCAAAAGACATAAAAAATAATAAAAATTATAAAAATTATTAGAAATGATAAAATAATATTGAATCATGGAATTATAAAACAAAAGTAATTTGGATAGGCCATACAGTCTCAGTATAATACAGAATGAATAAAAAACTAAAATTTATAGCTATGAATATTTTTTTTACATGAGATATTAGTCCCAATATTTTACCCCCACCAAACCATGAATATTTAATTATAATAACCACCACCATCAATTGGTACATTTCCCCCACCAGAATCCACCAAAATGAGGTATACATGCACCCAGAAGTTGTATGTAAGGTGTGATCACAAATCACCCAATATGATCCCACTAAAGGATTTATTATCCTCCACTATTAGATAGACAAAATAAATATAGCTAGGATAGATGAGATCACAAAATAAACTATCTTGGATTTTATAATAGTTAACCATTACAAAGTGGAAATGGTGAGATGTTGTATTGGATTTCAGGGCTGAGTTTTCATGATTGCCTTGTGGTCGTTTTTTTATGGTTTATTGTGGATATGATCATTAAGGTCACTCATTTATATAGGATTATGAGACCTTATCTGTATATGGGATTGGTATGTGTTAAAACTAAGAGATAGTATGACATCATGGGGTTCATCATAACATTTTATCGAATAGGGATTCTCAATTTACATCTCGTTTTTAAAAGAGTTTATAGTGATATTTTTTTACACATATGATTTTAAGAACAAAATTACAACCTTATACTGATTTCTAGTCAAAGACAGTGATTTAGGTGCTTTAGGATGTGCTGAAAACATGTATCCTATATTTTAGAGGATCTTGAGAGTGTCATATACTCCTGGTTTTGTTCATCTACAAAAATATCTACCAAGAGACGATAAAAATGGAATCGTATGATTATTTTTTGGGAAGGATAAATCAATATACTATATGAGGGTTAGAGGTAGTTTAGGAATCATTACTCAGACCACATTACATGAAGGAGAATTTGGAGGAGGTATGGTTGATTTGGAAAAAGATGGCTACCACACAGTCATGGTAGAAATATTACACAAATCATTGTAGACAACCTATAGAGCTTAAATTTGGGGATTGGGTCCTTTAATGTATCTCACTAAGGCTATAACACCAATGTATTAGGTTATATAATAATATTTCTTCGGGATATATTGGGTCGTTCAAGATTCTGGAGATATTTGGACTGGTAGCCTATAGGTAGCAGTTACCTCAGACGTATTGGTCCATGCATGACGTCTTCCATGTATCTCAGTTGATCCATTATCATTCTAAACCATCTCACACATTGTAGTCGTTTAAGTATTTTTAGTGGGTATATTCATACATTTATGACCATACTACTCATATTTTTCATAGGATAATTATTTTTTCTAAGTCCAATCAGTTACTCTTGTATGGGTGATATGGTAGAAAATTCATTTAATAGACAATACTTGGTAGTATGAGGCCAACATATGCACTCACTAGATAGAGTTAT
Organism: Viscum album; assembly: GCA_963277665.1. NCBI lineage: Eukaryota > Viridiplantae > Streptophyta > Magnoliopsida > Santalales > Viscaceae > Viscum > Viscum album. Next base: position 1,384,228,128 of record OY728126.1, on the reverse strand, counting down.
TCTTAGGTGATTCTTGACCACCCTTGGAAGGTAAATTATGTGGTTAATTTCATTAAGTGTTGACAATTGAGAGATCTAGGTTGTTCTACAAGGTACAGATATTTTATTTTCAGTTAAACACTTATTTACATTCTCTTTCAGATTAGAACCCAAGGTTGGGCATGTGGGTTGGATGTGTTTCTTCTTAAAAGGAAAAGGCAAGAGGGTTTTATGTTGTTTATAGTCCTATTAAACAATGTGTATTTAGTATACATGACATTTATTTAATATACAGGGTGTAGTAGATTGGGAAGGACAATTCCTGACATTTAAATGGATTTTTATAGGGGGGATACCCCAAGATTAACATGGTGTGTATAACCTTTTAAAATAATGTAAATTCCAGAGATCTGTTTTTAAAATAATATGCATTTTCTATAGTTTCTCTAAAAGACCTGACCCCTATCTCTCACACATAAGAAAATACCCTTTGAACCTAGATCTGGTATTTAGTTCTGTTTTTTTATCTAAACTATGTATCTTTGACTATCAACTCGGTGAATCTATACCGGCAATTTCTTCATTCTAATTTTTTCATTATTCAATTTTTATGGTTTTGGTTATTATATTATGGTGCTAGAAAATATGAATTATTTTCATAGTTTCCATCCTTTATTTGTTTTTATTATGATCTTGACGGAATATAAACCTAATAAGTGAAGAGTTCTCTACTACAAACCTCTATTAGGTGGTCAATACATTTTCCCTTGTTGTTTTTCCCTTGTAGCTCATCATAGTTTTTCTACATAAAGGACATTCCAATTTTACCCCGAAAATGAATTGAATGAGTTGGTTAAAGGAATTAGGACCTATTAGGATTCCCCTGGAGTACCATTTTATGGTTGGATGAAATTTATCCTCAACCTAGGCCTCCCATGGGGTGCATCGTTTCTTTTTCCCTATATTATACCACCTTATTGTGTGTGTGTGAGCTCGCATTTCTTGAGGGATCCTTTTAAAACTAAATGGAAATATAATTTAGATGATATGAAGGATTTTATGCCTCTTTATTTTATCATGACATCATATGATATGTTCCAATTGTTTAAATATCTTTTATAGAAGTTGTAAAAATCAGTTGAAAGAACTCATGGAATGTGAATGGTTGTGTAATTATTAATGAATGAGATGATTAATTTAAATGGTAGTGGATTTCATGAATGGTCACCATGGATCTAGATTTCATTAGATTTTGTAGACATTTTCCCTATGGATCTTGCTTATGGTAGTGGATTCTTTGGACATTTTTACTACATGGATCCTAATTCTGTATAATGACTCAGATCTTGCTACCCCTTGAACCCATCTTTCTTGGACTGACATTGTAAATTTTCTCCTGCCATGCTCTTTGGAATAAACCCAAGTCCATGCATATTTTCCATTGAGATTATAATTGTAATTGATATGGATTCCTTGGTCATCAATACCATTAATCATCCGCATCATGTTCTGACATATTTCATTGCACGGAAATGCCAATAGGGAAAAATCTAGTTATATGGTGTTCCTATTGTGAATGATATACTATACTATATATCAGGGTCATGATGGATATTATACACTTGGTATGGGTATCAGACATAAGTTATTAGACTATATAGTATTGGTTATTTATTTCTCTTTCATAGCAACCAATGTTCATGGGAGCTTGAATATTGTTTGTAGGGAGTGTTGTTTGGATATATAGTATCACATATTCTGAGGGAAATATTGTTTTATTACTAATATACCTATTTTATATATTTAACAATGCTTTATCATTGGATACATAGTCTAGATTTATTATATAAATCATTGGAATTGGCCTACTAATTATTATCTCACACCTTTTTCGGGACGTTGTTGGGTACCCAAACAGTCTTCACATATACAAGTAGGGGTTAGGGCAAGTACCCATTGTACGAGGCTTAATCTCTTCCTTATTAGGATAAGGAGATCATAGGAATGAGCTAGAATCAGGAAGCTATATGAAGATAGTCCTTTTGTACTTTTTGGTCTTTTCATACATGTATTTTATTGGATATATGTATAGCTATTTTTCTATTTTGAAGTGATATGAAATGACACATCATTTTTTAAATGATATTTCTTCTTTAATTGTTTAAAATTTTCTAGTTTGTATGTTTTTAATATTTATGGAATATTTACTACTTAATTAATTGTGTCTTGATATTATACAATTGTGTTACACATTGATCATGAGGGTATAGTCTTCTCACTATTCCATCATAGACCCCCACCCTTATTTGGAATCACCTAGCATATGGGGAGGCATGCTTGAGTCCATGTGACCCACAGGCATGGGGAACTATTTAGTGACTCCCATTTGGAGATGTTACAGGTCATTATGGGTCTATGATTTCCTAATTCATATTTGGGAATTTATTTTCCACTCAATCACCCAAAAAACCATATAATTTCTAGGTATGAAATAATAGGCATAGGAAACTGCGGAATAACTATTCACTTCACAATGTGAGTAAATTTTCACCTTTCTCCAAATCATTAGTACTATAATGTCATATCTCATCTCTTTGTGTTACTATAATCTATGATACCCATTCCATAGCACATTCGGCATGTCTTTCCCCCAATAAAATAACATCCTTACATTCACGAAACCTCCATCAATATATTATTCATCTACAACTTTACTTTTTGAGGAATTTTTTAATTCTATAGTACAATGATCATATTATCAACATTTATCTTGATTTATAATATCCATTTTAATCATTGTATTGTTTAATTATTAGAATTATATCGTCATCATTATGTTTGGAATAATTGTAATCCTCTAATTTACTCTAATTGGTAATATGGGGAAAAATTATATGATATAGGGATGTTGTACTTTATGACATGAATTTCCCAAAATTGTACCCCTTACTTCTCCTCTTCTTAACCCTTATGTAGCATCTTCTTAACCCTCGAGTATCACTATATGGATCTAGGGATCTGAACGTATTAGTGATAAACCCTTACTTTAGGATTTTATACTTCTATTCATTATATTTATGAACCTTATATATTAAGAATATTAAATTTTTGTATCATAGAAAAAATTTAGGAAATCCTTTCTTTCACTTTTAGTTCCATTACATACTGATCAATAGTTTTTTTTCATATGAATCACTTCTAAATTATACTTGGAAAGTATATTATGTGTTCTCTGAACATATAAAATGTATAAAGGTGCATCCATAACTTTCCATATTTTCATATCCACCTTATATTTCAGTTACATAATGAAAATTAAAACCCTTATATATCATGAAGTGGAAACCTTACATAAATTTTTTTATTTTTTCAATTTCTCAATAATCTATAACTTATAAATATTATCATAGGGGTCTTCAACTTATCATCTAATATTCTAAAGGCTTTCCAATACACTCTATCTCATCTCAAAACAACTTAATTGAAATTTGGAAATTATTAATAATATTCCTAAATCTCATTAACTTGATTTCTAAATCCTTAAAACATATCAGTAGACAACATTGATAAATTCAATGGATCTCTATTGCCTCATAAATTATATCTTCAATATAAACTTTTTCCAATCATCATTAATGTGATGTTATGAATATACTATAGTATACTTTAGGCTTGATAATCTAAGGATGTATTGAGACTTGTTTCTTCAACCCTAAATCTAATTCAGTCATATATCCCCAATATTTTTCATATATATTATCATGTTATAATTGGGAACAATTTTAGATTGTTCTTTCACCTTCCATATTTATTTTACATTGATTTATATTATAAGATTTTCTCAATAATTGTTATATATATTCACTACTTATCGATTATATATAATTATTTATGTCCCATAAGGAGAATTATACATTACCTATTATCATGGGAAGTATCTCAACCTCCATCTACATTGGGATCTCTATTATCAATGAATTCCAAAACTTATCTTTACTTAACTTCCCATTGATATATTGATAAAAACTCAAAACAATTCAAAATTATTAATTTTAATTCAATTTTCAAATTCTATCTCCCAATTTGGATTTTTTATTAATAAATTTCTCAATTCCTAATTCAATACCAATATCTCCCTTATTACCTAAAAATATAAATATTCAATGATGGGTGAAATTTTTACACATCTCATTCTTTAACAATGAGCTGAAATATTATCTCCACCTATTTATTCTTGAATTTATTGAATAGTTCAACCTAATTTACATGACAGAAGTTTGGAATCACATTTCACTTATACATTATCCATTAATTAATCAACTATATTCCTACCTTAGGAGGCACGATATTTAAAACAAGAGAGACTAATATTGATAAAAAAATTTCCCATAAAACCATTCATCATGTGATGCCGACTAAAAGTTTTAATACTAGAGGATAAATAAGTAGTTTTTCAAGGATTTTATAATCTACACTCGACTTTACAAAAATTCAAACTACATTAAGTATATTAATATCTATCCCCCATCAAGAAAAAAAAAATCTATTTTAATTTAATAATTAATCCCCCTCTATTAATAGAATTAAATATTTTGAAAAAAAATTAGGGAAAAATAATAAACATACCACATTAAGTATAAAATAAATCACATTAAAGAAATATAAAATTCATATGAAATAATGGTATTCTAGAATCCCTTTTACTCCACTCTCCCTTTATGGGTAAACTCTAAAAATCTTAATCATGGATGGTCATATCTTAAAAACTAAATCCATACATACTGTTTTGATACTAAATAAAATATTAAAATAAGGAAATATAGTTTTTTTATAGATAAATTCTTGGTGGATATTTCTTTTTAATTTTTAATAATAACAACCTTAAAAATGTTCTCTCCCAAAATGAATCACCTTTTAATTCATGGAACATAAAATAAAAAAATAGATATTGTAATAATGTGAGAATCAATATCACCTATTACGGGTCTTTTGATGTTATTGATATTGAAATGATTGAGATGAAAATTATTTACTATGACCAAATGAAATGACAGATTTCAATTATATCATTCATAATTATGAGGAACTCGATGATTAATATACAATTCTTTTTTCTAGGACATGTCTATTTTTATAATTTATTTTCTTATTGTATATTTTTAGTTCCTTGATTATATTGAATTGTTCTAAAACATTATGTAGAGATTGGAAAACATAACTGATAACTAAAGTGTATGTCTTAACCTAAACATGGATTTATAAATATGTTAAATAATAAACCTTAAGTATTCAATTATGGCATGTTGATCCATGGAAAAGTGTTCTCATGGGATGGAATGTGTTACTGTTTGGGTTAAGTTGATGTCATATTTTGGATCATAAGGTGTATGGGCCCTTATGGATCAGAAAATGGAAATCCATCTAATTCATTCATTATAAAGTAATATAAATATTTGAAAAATCGTGAATTCAAATGAAAAATAATTCATAATTAAAGTTATGTGACTAATATATATATATATATATATATATATATATCATAGAGACTTAAACTCAAGACTGACCTTAGTAGTGGGTAGTGGAGTATCTCTTATGATCTTATAGCCTATTATAGTCTTTTCTACAACCTAGACCTGGATTTTTGAGCAATTAGAGAGGTGTGATCCTTTCTATAGGAAGGATTAATAATTATACTAGTCACTTATCTACAACCCTTTAGTTTCATAAATATCTTTCTGAGCCTTCTTTTTTGAATTTTTGCAATAAGTAGACCTGAGGTCCTCCGATCGTACACCTTGAAGGAAAAGATTAAAATGTTCTTGAGGTGGAGGGTCGTGACCCACCGTGGATTCCTCCCATAGAGAAACCTATGGATACTCTTTATATTAATAATATGCAAACTGAATCTTAGTTCTGATAGTGTTCTCTATGTATTCTTCGATCTTTTCAAGGAGTTGTTTTACCAGCAATGAGAAAGGAAAAGTTGACTCGTGAGTTTTAGTAGCAGTATCCTCCCACCTTTTTGGGGGATGGAAGACCTCATGTTATGGAGTCTTGTTTAAAATCCATTTTTTTTTCGAGAATCTAGAAATCCCTCTATAGAGGAGTTTTAAGATATAATAATGTATTATTTGTGATTCTTCTAAGAGGTGGTGGGACATTATCACCCAAGAAGATCAGCATAATGATATGGTATGCGCTGATTTTCAGACCACCTTCTATGTCTACATTATTACCATGACTCTAAGGGATAATAGAGTTAGAAAATTCAGGAACCTACAAAAGGAGAGAATGTAATTTATGGATTACTCTACCCATTTCATTGAGTTATAGTTGTTCCCTCCTACTTTAGTGAGTGAAAATATTATGACCTCTAGGTGATTTGAGGTTGGGTTGGTCTATTCCATCTAATCATAGGTCAACATGTTAATATTGACTACCATTTGTGAAATAATCAAAAAGACCCTTATTATAGAGAATAGCTTGAGGGAAGTTGAATATGTGATTCAGGTCAATTTGGTACCTCAACCTATCATTGGTTCATATTATCGGATAAATAGGTGTTTTGAGGCTACTTGTGGAGGTATTAATAGCTAGGCTCCTTATACAGTTATTTTTCATATATTTCACTAGTGTGGGAAGCTAAGACACAAAAAACCTCAATACTTGTATGACCCAAATGAGTGGAGAGGTTACAGTAAGATGAGACATATTCAACATTTTTTTAGGAATTTTCTTCTAGTGCCTAACTAACTGGGATCTGCACCTACTCCTCAGTCAAGAGCTCGACCATTATGATCATGTCGGGAAGGCAGCTGGAATACCACCAACTGATCAAGCTAAGGTGGCGTCCATGGGATATGTAGTCTGACTTATGATTCGTATCACTGGTATATTGGGATTTCTTAGGGTAGTCAAGTAGTGACACATTGATGAGGTACATTCCAATTACATGCATTCCAACCAACATCAGAGGGGAAAAGTGCTAGACCCTCTTTTGAACAAGGTACTATTCTAGTGGCCTCCACTTTAGTGTCTTCTTTTTTTTACATAGGTGTGTCTCACTAATTTATATCTGAGACTATTATGGGATGTCTAGGTGTTGAGATCATGCAATACTATGGTTTTATAACTCTAGGAACCCTTTTGGGTATCTGTTCTTTGGGTTTTCACCATTGTGAGAACTATCGTCTTAGTGTAGGTAGTTACATTTTCGTATTGAATCTCTTCATTTATGAAATTAAGGGATTTGAAGTAATCATCAAGATGGATCCCAATCAAACCTACATTGACTGATTTTATTGAAGAGGGATTTTTACATCAACTAACAGTGTTAGGCATGTGCGTAAGGGATAATGGGATGTTAGTGTGACACAATCCGGACCCGAGTAGTAGAGGCTGAGTACTGTAACGGCTCAGATTAGTAGTATTTTAATGGAATACCATGGGTAATGACCTGATGTTTAACTCTAGTAGTTTATCATTTTAGATACATCTTTTTAGATGAATTTACTATTCTTCCTTTGATGTGAGAGGTAGATTTTACCATTAGGATAGTTCCAGGACTTTCTCCTATGATCATTCCTTCTTATATGATGTCACCTAGGGAGATTTTTGAAAATAATATTTTGTTTGATGATATAAAGGATAAAGGATTTATATTCCATAGAACTTCTCCTTAGGGTTCAATTGTTATTATTTACAAGAATGTAGATTGTAACCTTAGGCTCTACATATATTACTATTGGTTGAATTGGCTCACGGTCAAGATTCGGTATCCACTTCCTAGAATATATGATATTAATTATAATCTATAATAGTTTAAATGGTTTTAAAGGATATTTTTTAGGGTGGGATATCATTTGGTGTGTTTCGGGTCCTTAGACATACCCACATATCTTTTAGGAGAAGTTATGGTCTCTATGAGTACTTGGTTATTTCTTTTTGGTGTCACAGACGCGCATGTATTCTTCATGGGTCTTATGGATTGGGGTATCCCCTCATATCTAGATTCTTTTTGGGTAGTCTTTTTATGATACATTAGTGTATTAATGCTCCATAAATGGCCATGCAACCCATATTGGGATCATTTTGAAAGAACTAAGAGATCATAATCTATGTTCCATGCTCTAAAATCCCAGTACAGGATCAAAAAAATACACTTATGACATCACATTAATTTATAGTAAAGAGATTCAGTGGACCCATAGAAATTGAGAGATGTATTTTCCTAGGACAATCACAAGAATGAATTTGAAATTTGGAATTTCCTAGGACATTTGAGATATTAAAAATGATTCATTGAGAATTTTTTCACTTTTTTATTGTCGCTTATAAGCTTGAAAAAGAAGGGTGTGAAATTTATATGATCATATTCTTTTAAATAATTATTTTATGAGTTCATGGTACATTTGACTTTATCATCGATAATGATTCTATCAGAGCTAGGTAAGAGATATACTATATACAATAAGGCATTAGGTATCAGGCTTGAATTTTTTCTCATAAAGGATGAATGAGTCATCTTGTACGGGTCTCATCATTTGAGGCCTCACGAGTAGAACTACCTGATGCATGACCTTGATCTAATAGTTGTGATTCTTACTAATGATGTTGGAGACACTGTTTACATGGAGAGATTTTTTTTGGATTCCACTAATCACAAAATACCCAATTACATCTTCACATAGTGGGACCTTAATCTCAAACAGTGCAGGTGGGTCGATTACCTACAACAATTTTATTTCAAGATTTCCAACATGCCTGGAAAGGTGAATTTTTTAGCAGATGGTTTATTCTAGAAGACTAAAACACAATAAGTTCAAGAATCCAATGGTGAAGGGTATATTATAGACTTATTATAAGTAATTCACATTGAGGTTTAGGAGGACCATGGTTAGACTATCCTCAAAGCCTTGGTAGTGACCTACAGTCTTATGGAACAAGTAAGAATGAGATTGTTATCTGATCCTGAAGTCCTCATCCTAAGGGAAATTAGTTTAGATGATGATACATATTTTGGTTCTACCATGGATGGGGATGATACCTTACAGTTCTATGGGTGTGTGTGGGTCCCAACGTATATCAGAGAGGAGCTGATTCTAAAATTGCATACATCAACAAGGTTAGTTCACCATGGTGTTACCAAAATTTATTCATTTTTGTGGTGCCCAAAATGGAGTCCTAGTATGAAATGTGAGATTTCTTTCTTCATCACTTAGTGTTCTGCCTATTAGTTGGTAAAGGCAGAACATAATCATCTGATAGGGATTTTCAGCCATTGTCCATTTTTGAGTTTAAATGGGATGATCTTTGGATGTATTTCATTACTAGTCTACCCATATCACCTCATGGAAACGATACAATGTGGGTTGGAATTTATCGATTGATGATGGTTTAATACTTCTTACATGTGTGAGAGACCCTTAAGGAAGACCATCTCGGAAGGTTATACATCAGGGAGGTTGTACATTCTCATGGAGATCCTCACTCTATATTACCTAATAGAGATTCTCATTTTACACCCTGGTTCTGGAAGGTGTTTAATAAAGGATTCGGTACATGTGTTCTTATGAGCATGGCCTATCACCCAAAGACAGATGTAAAGATAGAGTATAATATTCAGGTTATAGAGTACATGATCCATGCATGTGTTCATAACTTCAGGTGTTCCAAAGGGAAACACATTCCCTCATCATGTTCTCTTATAATAATATATTTTAGGATACCATTGGGATGACTCCTTATTATTCTCTATATGGTAGGCCTTTCTACTCACCTATGTGTTGGCTATAGGTAGGGGAGGGAGCAATGCTTAGATCACATCTCGTGTAGGGTACTATAGATCATGTCCAGTTGATCAAAAGGTGCACGGTGATAGCTTAGTCAATACAAAATTTGTATTCCAGTAGATGTTGGTAACCTCTTAAAATTGAGGTCATAGACCAGTATTTCTTACGAGTCTCACCCTAGTTGGGGAATGGACTTATATGGAAGTGTGTACAACTCTCATAGAGGTTCATTGGACCCTTAAAGGTTTTGAAATGGATCTGACCAATGGCATACCAGTTGGTTATTCCTCAGAAATATTGGTGAATACATGATGTATTTCATCTATCTTAGCCTCACTAATATTTTACATACCCAACATAATTATTTGATCCTAATGATGTATAATTGTATATAGATGATTACTTAGAGGAGTATCCAGTGTGTATTGTTTACGGGAGCATGAAGACACTCCGAGGAAGGTATGTTTCTTTGGTATGGGTGCTATGGAATCATGACTGGGTACAAGACAAGACCTGGGAGGAGGACGCTAATATATGGGAATAGTGGCCGGAATTATTATCTTACAGCACATCTTTACCCATATAAGGAAAACTCAGGGATGAGTTTCGTTAAGCAGAGGGGGTTTTAATAACCCATATATTCCCAAAGGTAAGAATCGTTTTTTTTTTGTTTGACTCTTTTTTTTCAATCATGGTATAGGTTTAGTTTGGCATATGGAAAGACCCATGAGCGTATGGGGCTTGTTCGAAGCATAGTGTTCTAGAAAATGGGCTAAAAACTGAGGTTCATGGTTATAATAAACAATTCCACCCATGTCACATGGTTCGTTTTTATTATGCGGAGGAAAACCGAGGTGAATAAAGAGTTTCAAGTTTTGTCTGCAACCATGAAACTCCAAACGCATGGCCATACACCCAAACTATAGTTTTTTATATTGGGTTCTCTCATAGTTTGTGCATTGTTTGAAACTTTTTCTCCTAAACAGTGTTCCCCCTTATTTTGGGGTGAAAAGTAAATAATTCCCTTAATAAAATCCTTAACCCTATGTCTTTTCTATCTTATTTATCTATGGGATAAAACATGCCTTCCTCCTCCTTTGATCACTTTTTCTCCTAATGTTAGGCTTTGAGCTAGCTTTCTAATACGGAGTCCGTTTTGCGACCTGTTGAAGGTGTTGGACTCTTTATTCTATTTTGTACTTTAATCTTAATTATTATTTGTGTTTTAATTCAAATCTATCATTCTATTTATGTGAAAATCATGTTCCATGTTTTCAGTGTCTTGGGAAATTTCTCATATCTATTCTAAGATGCTTCGAATTTGAGGGTGATATCAAGTGAGGAGTTGTATACGACCTTGAGGTATGTAGTCAAGTCATTTTCTCATTGAGTTTTGATGTTTTGTAATTATGTTGTCATGTTGCGTGTCATATTTTTCCAAGAACAACCTTTATATCGATTTCTTTATTTCTATTTGATCATCATACCTAATTATGACAAAATATATTCTAGTTTAGGGATTTATAGGTTTTTAAACCATACATGGTAACCCCTTGGGTGTTCTAAATGGAATTGTCCTTTTTGGTTAATCAGTTCAAATACACGGAACTCCTCTTACATAATGGATTAGAATTAAAATTAATTTTCCCTTGGTATGATAATGATCATGGAACCTTAGGTACATCCTAGGTGTTTAGATCAACCTATTAAGGAAATTTAAAAAGTAGTAAATTTCCTCCTCTGAATGTGTAACCTTATTAAATGGTTCCTTAAGCATTATGAATTTATTATCCATGCTTTATTAAATTGAATGGATTGAATTGAATTGAAGGGAATTCTCAGGATTTATTTACCTCTTTTAAATAAATTAAATGGAGAAAAATAATTTCACATAAAGGATAGTGAAACTATGACTTTGTTTATGATTTATCAAAATGATCATTAAGAAATAAAATGACATGTATAGAATTCAACTTGTCTAGTATGAAACATGAGAGGAAATTCTTTATGTATTAAATTATAACTATGACAATTCCTCAATTATATGTATACAGGTTGAATGAACGTGATGGATGAGAGGTAATTCTCATTCTAGTTATAATTATAATATTCCTTCGTAGAGGCTATGACACGATGGTAAGTGGACAATTGAGTATGATTGTACCACACTCCTATACATCTGGTGTTAAGCATGATATCTCCAATAATGGACATTGTTAGGATGTGGGATAAATACACCATGAACCTTTCATAGAGTGATAAATTGATTTCTCACTCCCTATCCTGAGTTTCTTGCATGACATCTCACACTCTTATTGGGATATCGGTCAGGTAACCTTTTTCTCTAGATTATAGGCTCGTTGGACTAGTTCTGGATTTTGGATTTATGCCCCATCCCAGTTATCAACAAGTATTCAGTGTATATGGCCACTTATATTCGTAGTTAATTGGTTCATATAGGTGGACGAATGATATATATATATATATATATATATATATATATATATTTTGTATATAGGTATTATTATATATATATTGACTTATCATTCTTCGTTATGACTATGAGAAGAAGAAGGTAGAGTCCTCAGGTGTCTTCCCAAAACCTATATGGCCTGGTTATTTATTTATTTCTATATTATTTTACTATTTTGGTTATAACTGCATACAGTTTAGATACAAGCACTACACAGATTACACATAGACACTATTGCTGGTGGCCTAAATTTTTATCTCACACCATACTCAGGCTTCCATTGGTAACTAAGAATACAGTCTTCCAATAGGTATGGATAAGTGAAATCACCCTTAAACTGGATGTTGATATGAGTTCTCTTAATTATATATCTTTTGAGTAGAGGATCAGGCATTAGTTCGAGATTCTAGTGGTGTGTTTTTTATTTTTTATGTTTTTATAGAATGATTGTATCTTCTAGACCCATGTACCCCTTTATTATTCGTATGACATGAATCTATGTATTAGACACTACCTAATGGCTCTTGAGATATTTATTCAGTATTATATCTTCCACATGTGTCAACTATATTAGTTATATTTATTCTTATGATTCATTTTTATTCTATTTATTCTAGTTAGGCTTCCACTACTCATTAAATTTGTTGTGACACTCCTCTATGAGGGTATAATCTCTCAAATGTACAAAATTTACACCCTTTCTACTAGTCAATGGCCTCTAAAGTATACCGGGGATCTCTTGAGGCCGTGTGACTAACTGCCTCAGGGCATGGGTTAAGGGGATCCTTGGTCGAGATGTTTCAAATTGGTATTAGAGGGGGGGATTTTTTCTTTTTTCTTGCGATTTGGGTATTATACAACAGAGTAGGAATTAATGGAATTGACATTGTTTTTGGACGTTTCTAACCCATGTACACGGAAAACCCAAATTTCTTAGGATGTGAATTTGTTAATATTATTTTCCCCTGTTATGGTTGTTATGACATAACCATTGGGCGATGTTCTTGTCTTGTGATTTTATATATACTAGTATTATTGAGATGATATTTCAATATTATAAACTGATGGAATGAGAAAATTTCATTAGATTATGCATAATTTTTATTTACTCTAGGATTAATATTCCATGATGTTTTTTATATCATGTCTATTATTCACCTGCATTTTCTTATTGTGTGTTTTTAGTGCATTTACTATATTTAATTGTGCTGAAAATTCATGTAGTGATTTGAAAACATAGTTGATACTTACAGTTAATTCCTTATCCTAATAGTGTTTTCATAAATAGGTTAAAGTAGACACATTAAGAAGTAATTTATGGCATGTTCTACCATGGATCATTGGTTTCATGGGCTGGAATGTGTTATGGTGTGGGTTTAGTGGATGGGGTATTTTAGCTCACAATGTGTATAGGACCTTATGAATAGGAAAATGGAAATCCATATAATTCAACCATTTTTAAGTAAATAATATTTGAAAAAACTTGAACTAAAATTTATATGACTTCTAAATTGAAATCATACATCTAATATATATCCATCATAGAGACATACACCAGATTCTAGCCTTAATAGTGGGTTGGGGAGTATCTCTTATGTTCTTATGGCCTGCTACTATATTTTATACTACCTAGACCTATATTTTTGAGTAGGCAAAGAGGCATGATCATTTTCCTAGGAAGTATTTATGAAAATATTATTTTATTATATTTAAACTATTATGTTTCTTAAATCTATTCTGAGGAATGAAATTGTAATTGTATCATTATGGCACCATGAAATCCTTAGGTTGCACGCCCTGAAGGTGGTGATGACCATGTGTCTAAGGTGGCGGGCCATGAACCTCCAGTGATTACTACTATAGAGACACTTGTGTATCCAATTCCCATTCCTAGTATAGGCACTAACTCAAGTTCTTAGAGGGTTATATATGTATGCTTTAGCTAATGTAAGGAGATGTTCGATCATCCCTGATAAAGGCAGAGTTGACAAGTGAGTTTCAGAAGTATCATCCTCCCACCTTTTGGGAGGCGGGGGTTTAGGCCTCATGTTGTGGAGTCTTGTCTCGAAGAAATCCTTTATATATTTTAGCATCTATATAAACCTCCCTGTAGGAAGGTAAAAATATCATCATATATGTTTTTTGGTTCTGGTATGCAGCGGTGGGACATCATCACCCAAGAAGATATTCATGGAGATATAGTCGGGGATGATTTTAAGACCATATTATATGACTAATATTTCCCTAGAAATTGAGGTCTAATGATGCTAGAGAATTCATAAAACTGTAATATAGGATAATTTCAATTATGTAGTACTCATCTTGTTTCCTAGAGCTTCATAGCTGCATTCCTACTTTAGGAATTGATGATTTTATGAATGGTAGGTGATTTGAGGATGGGATGGTATACACCATCTGATTGTTGGTCAACATGATCAGGTTGACTTCCATTTTTGAATTCATCAACCAGACCCTTATTATAAATAAAAACATGAGGGAAGATGAAGGTGTGAGTTAGGACCCTTTGGGACCTAGACCTGTCAGTGGTTTATCTTCTATGTGAAATAGTTGATTTTAGGGTACTTGAGGAGGTAGTAGAATACAGGCTCCTCATGAAAATAATTTTCTTATAGTTCACTAGTATGAGAATCTAGTACCCACAAAACCATAGTGTTTTCATGATCCTGTTGAGTTCATAGGTTTTGGTAGGATAAGAAATATTTAGTATTTATACAAGAATTTCTCTCTAGTTCCTAATGAGTAGTCATCTGCACCAAATTATCATTCAAGAGATATGCCAGTGGGATAACATAAGGTAGGTAGCTAGATACAGAAATCCAATCTGGTTGAGGTGGAATTTGTGGAAGAGGAATTCAAAATTATGACTCTTAGCGTCAATAGAGTGGGGTTTCATAGGGAAGTTAGACAGTGACTCATAGGTGTAGTACAAGCCAATTACATACAGTCCAGCCAATCCCAGATGAGAAGAATTACAAACCATCTATTGCATTAGGTATTATTCTTGTATCCTCCACTTAAGTGTAGGTTTTTTTGACATAGCCATGTCTCTCACCTTTATGTCTAAAGATATTATGGGAATCCTACACCTTGAGATCCCTCACTACTATTGTGTTATGATGCTAGACACCAATTTGAGTATTTATTCATGGGTAATCATCCATTTTAGGGATTTTACTCTTGAGATAGGTTGTTACCTTTTCATTTTGGAATCTCTTCATCCTTAACATTATGGTATTTTAAATAATTATTAGGATTGACTGATTAGTTCTCTATCAATCCAATATTTAATTTTATCATTGTAGGGTGATATTTACAACACTATATGGCAGTAGGAATATAGGTAAGGGAGAGTGGCATGTCAATGTGTCACAATCAGCACCCAAGCAGAAGACATTGGGTATTGTGATGGCTCAAGACACAAGTATTTTCCACGATAACCTGGGGTTACAGGCTTATATTTATCCTCTGGTAGTGGAGTGTTTTAGATCCTTATTTCCCGATGACTTCTCTTCCATACCTCTAGTGTGAGAGGTAGATTTAACCATTATTTTAGTACAAGGAGAAGAACCAATGATCATTCCTCCTTACGGTATGGCACCTAAAGAGATTCTAGAACTTAAGAAGATGTTGGAGGATCAAGATGCAAATGGATTTATATATCCCCATAACTTCTTCTTGGGGTTCATCGGTTCTTATTTACCAAAAGGAAAATGTTACCCCTAGGATCTTCATAGATTACCATCAGTTGAATCATCTCATGATCAAGAATTTATATCCACTACCTGGACTAGACAAAAACATTGATCAGCTCCATGGAGTGAAATTGTTTTCAAAGATAGTTTAAAGGTCAGGATATCATCTGGTTCATGTAAGATCCTTAAACGTACCTTTAATATCATTAAAGATTATGTATGGTCTCTACGAGCACTTGGTACTGATGTTTGGTCTCATGAATGCTTCTACAGTTTTTATAGATCTTATGAATCTGGTTTTGAACCCATATCTGGATTTTCTTTGGGAGTATTTCATTATGGTATCTTTGCGTATTTAGACTCGATAAATTACCATGAAACCCATCTTGATATCATGTTGAAAAACTAAGAAATCATAATCTATGTACTATGCTCAGTAAATTCCACATATGGATCAAAAAAATGTAACATCATTGGTTACATTTTTGGGAGTTAGGGGGTTCACTTGACCTAGAGAAATTGATATTTTTTCCCTAGAAGAATCCAATGAATGTATTTGACATTAGTGGTTTATTAAGACTTTATAGATCTTATAGAAACTTCAACAATTATTTATCTTCTATATAATAACGGATTAAGGGACTGATAATAAAGAGTGTGAAATTTTTTTGTTCATAATATTGACAATAATCCTTTCAGGTGTTCATGTTCTATTTGACTTCAGTTCCAATAATGATTCTATCAATATAAGGATGAAGCTGTAATATATACTGTAACGAATCAGGTATCGATCTTAGAGCTATTCAGATGTAGTAAGAGTGATTCGTTGTGCATGGGTCTCATTAGTAAAGGCCTAAAAAGAGTAATTAATTGAAAAATGACCTCAATATTTCTATTGTGGTTCATTCTTTACCTAGTTGGATACACTATTTACATTAATAGGGTTATGTGGTGTTCATAAAAACAAATCCTCATGTACATCTTCCCACAGTGGGATCTCAATTCCAGACAGTACATGTGGGTAGAGTACTGACATTCATTTGATTTTTATCTTTCCAACATGCCTGTAATGAGGAATTTAATAGCTGACACTCTAAACTAGAAAGCTCAGACCCATATAGTTTAGGAATCCAATAGAGAATAGAAGCTTATGGCCGTATTCATAGAAATACACATTGAGGTCCAAAACAACCATGGTCAGACTGTCCTTTATACCATATTCATGACCTCTAAGATTTTGCAATGGGAAATAATGAGATAGTTATCTTATATTGAAGGTCATGTCCTAAGATAAAGCATTTCAGATGAAGATTCATGTTTATATTGGTCCATGGATGGGGTTGATATCTTATAGTTCCATTGGAATGTATGGAACCTTTCAGACATTATATAGGAGTTGATATGGGAATATCATGCCTTGGCATGGTTGGTACACCCCAAAGATAGCAAAAAGTATCCATATATGCAGTGAAAGTACTGGTGGCCTAGTATGAAACGTGATATTTCCAGCTTCATCCCTCAATGTTTCACCTATCAGTAGGAGAAGGTGGAATATCAGTGTCCAGTATGAATTGTATATCCATTTCTCATTCTCGAGTGTAAATGGGATGATGTCTCAATGGATTTCCTGATTGGTCTACCCAGACCATCTTATGGCAATGATACAGTGTGGGTTTTCATTGGTCATTTGATGAAGGTCTGAAACATCTTAGTTGTAAGAGAGTCCTTCATGGTAGATAATATATGGAGGTTTTACATCAAGGAGTTGGTACATCTTTTTTGAGATCTTTGTTCTATCATTTCTGATAAAGATTCTTATTTTACATTAGGGTTTTGGAAGTGGTTGAAAAGGAATTAGGTACATAGGTTCTTCTAAGCATGGCCTATCACCCACAAACCGATGGACAAAAAGATTATACTATTCTTGTTTTAGATGAAATCCATTGTTCATGTGTCCTTAATGGTGGGGGGCATGGGAAAAAACACATTTCCCTTATAAAGTTTATTTATAACTACTAATTTTAGGATATTGTTGAGATGGGACCATATAAGCCCTTATATGGTATGACTTACCACTAACCAGTATGTTGGTGAAAGGTAGGGAAGGCATCTATGCTTGGAACATGTCTCTTAGAGGATAGTACATAGAAGTTCTAGCTGATCAGAAAGTGCATGATGATAGCTTAGTCAAGAAAAAAAAACTCTTCCAATAGACATCGGCAACCTCCTCAGTTTGAGGTCAAGGACAGGGTTTTCTTGAGAGTCTTACCTACGGTGGGGCATAGAAATTTTCATATGCAGGGTAAGCTCTCACTGATAATAATTGGACCCTTTGTGGTTATGGAATGGATTAGACTAGTGACTTACTACTTGGTTATTCCTTATAGATAATGGTCAATGATTTATGTCTTTCATGTATATTATCTTTACTGATACTATCTAGACCTGACACATGTCTTTTTGTCTGATTCTATTGAATTGGATTTAGATGCTTCCTTCAAAGATTTTCTGGTAAATAATGTTGATCAGATCATGAAGAAACTCTGAGAACATGCAGTTCCTTGGTAAGGGTGCAATGGTATCATGGCCGATTATAGGATGAGATGTGGGGGTGGGGAGCTGATATACTAGAATATTGGTCAAAAGACTTTATGGATAGTTCCTCCTTACCCTCATAAGGCTTACTCGAGGATGAGTTTCTTTAAATAGTGTATGTTTTAGAGACTTTCCTTTTCAAACAAGTACAAAACATTTTTGTTCAATTTGAATATAATTTTTAATCATAGTAAAGGTGTACCATGGCCAATGGAAGGTCCCAATAGCTCCCAGGGATTGTTTTGAGACTGGAGTTCCAGAAAATGGGCTTAAAAGATGGGATGCATGGTTAGAATAAATAGTTCATCCCTAGTCGCACAGTTAGTTTTAACCACGTTAGAAAAAATAGAGGTGCAGTAGGAGCCTCATGGTATTTCTCTAACTGTGTGACTTTAGGATCACGACCATACACACAACCTATAGTTTTTTACAGTGGGTTCTCACAAAGTTTTTACATGTGTTACAAATCATGCACCTAAACTGTGTTCCAACTTATTTTTTGGGGAAAATTCCAAATTTCCATTAATGAAATCCAAAAACTAACTACTTTTTCCCACATCTTCATCTAGTGAATGAAGCATTCCATCATCCTCTTTTGAACTCCTTTTCACCAAAATTTTAGCTTTGAGTTAACATTATGATCAAGGGTCTGTTTCGCAATCCATCAAAGGTGTTATAATCCTTAATGTATGATCTCCCTTCCTTTTACTTCCAATTCATTTTTTCCTTCAGATTCGTCACACTATTTAGGTGCAAGCTCATTTTCGCGATTTGTAGGGAGTTGGAAAGTTTCTCATATCTCTTCCAACCTTCTTTAAATTTATGGATAATATCATGCAATGAGTCACTTATGACCTTGAGGTAGGTGGTCACATCATTTTCGCATTCATTTTTAGATGTTTCTTAATTATTTCATTGTTCCCCATGCCAACATTTTTGTGAGCTCCCCCTTTATGTTGAGTTCTTTATATCAATTTGGTCATCGTACCTTAGTATTCCCATATTGATTCTATTTTAGTGGTTTATAGGATGTGTAACAAATATATGGTCACCCTTTGCTGGTTCTAAATAGAATTATCCTTTTTGGTTGACTGGTTCAATTTCCTGATACTCTTCTAAGCTATCATATTACACATAAAATAAATTTTCCCTTGGTATGGGAATGATTGTATGACCTAAGGCACCTCATAGGCATTTGGGTGAACATATAAAAGGAATTTCCCAGGTAATTAATTTTCTTCATTGGCCATGTAACCTTTTTAAATGTCTCATTGAGTGTTATGGATTGAATTTCCATGCTTTATTAAAATGAATGGGTTGGATAGAATTGAAGGAAATTCTCATGATGGCATGCCCTCTTTTAAATGAATCAAATGAATTAAATGAATGGCACATAAAGGATGGTGAAACCATTCGTTTTGGTTATTATTTGTCTAAATGATCATTATGAAATTAAATTTCATGTATGTTATTAAACTTGGAATGTATGACACATGTGAAAAAATTCCTTATGTGTAGAATTATAAATGTGAACATGCATAATTTATATGTATACAAGCAGAACAAACGTGATGGATGGGTGGTAATTATCATGCCATTTATAATTATAAAACACATTTTTAGAAGTTTCAACATGATGGTAAGAAACCATTTGAGAATAATGGTATCATGCTCCCTTATTCCAAGGGTTGAGATTAACATCTTACACTATTGACACTATTAGGATTGTGGCCTTTATATTCCATTACTCTTTCTTAGAGTGATGAAATGATGTATCACATTCCATTCTAATTTTCATGAATGATGTCTCACATGATCATTGTTATATAGGAAATGTATCCCTTTTGATTGAGCTTATAGACTCATTAGAATAGTTACGGATGTCTGAGTTACACCCCATCCCATCTAGAAACTATTTTTCAAGATATATGGACACTTACATCCACACATACATGGTTCATATATATATGGATGAAATATAAATATATAATGATACAATATATGTGTACTATTACTATATATATAGTGACAGATCAGAATCCAATCTGGATTTGAAATGAAGCAGGTAGAGCCAACAGGTGTCTTCTAAGAACCCAAATGGCTTGGTTATTTATTAATTTCAGCATTGTTTTCATATTCTATTTATACATTCACACTATTTAGTTATGAGAACTACTTGTATTACACATACACCCCAATTGTGGTGGCCTAATTTGTTTTTTATCTCAATCCCTACTTGGACTACCTTTGGTAACTGAGAATACTATTTTACAATAAGTATAGATAAGTGAATATTCCCCTCTTCAGATTTCAGATATGATTTTTCTTCTAGATAGAGATTAGGAGAAGAGGAATGGGCATTATCTCATGATGTTAGTGGAGTAGTTTTGTTTTTTTTTTGATGTTTGTGTAGCATGCTTGTTTCTTCCTGACACATATTCACTTTTGTTATCAACATTCCATGTATCCATCTAGTAGACACTACCTAGTGGATTTCTCAATATTTATTAATTGATTTTCCTTCTCCACTATATCTATTATATCAGTTTTATTTATTATTCTGCTACATTATTATTATATATTTTTATATTATTCTTCTATTTTTGATTGTATCTGCTTATATTTGTTGAGACACTCTGATATGAAGGTGTTGTCTCTTCATTATACCACCTTCACACCCTTACAGCTAGTTGGAAGCCTTTTGAATATAGGGAGTCACACTTGAGATTATGCGACATACTGGCTTGGGGCAGAGGTTATATAGACCCTCGGTTGGGATGTTACAATTATCTCCTAGACATTAAATTTGTGGATACAAATTCGTCTAAATATTTTACGAAAAAAATTATTCTATACATATTTATGAAATTCTTTATTTATTTATCAATTAATTTAAAATCAAATTAATAACCAATTGATAATAAAGGACATGATTTTTCTGAAAAAACTATCTTTATACACATAATGTGTTATTATCTTAATAAATTAAGCTGATAAATATTAGTGAATTATTTTAATGAAATTTATTTATTAAATAAAAATTTTTATAATTAATCTAATATTTTTTTTCTAGGTGTAGTATAATAATAAATAAATTTTCATGCTTAAAAATGTATTTTTCTAAAAGGAAGTATTAACGCATTTTATGCGATTATTTTAAAATTAATTTTTTTAAAAAAAATAATAAATTTATTTGAAAATGTGAAAATAATTTTTCAAATAAATATTTCAACAATATCATAGATTAAATTTTTTAAAATTCTATGAAATGATTATTTTTTAAATGAACAGTGAAACATGATGATTTAAAAAAATTATTTTTGTTTGAGTATTTACAAATTTCCATTTCATTTTAAATATTTTTCTAAGTAAAATTAGTTCAATTATACTATTATTAATCCAAATTATGTAATTTTAATCAATTTTTTTAAAATTTTATATAAAAAAATTTTATACTTAAGAAAACTATTTCTTTAGAAAAAATAATTTCCATCGTGTTTTTGTGATTATGTTTAAAATAAATTCATCCAATTCATTGAATTGAATTTTAGAAAATGAATTTCATGTTTTGAATAAAAATAATTAATTTTATTAAGTATTTTCAACTAAAGATTTTGTTATAATGAATAGTAATAATAGTAAAGATTAATTATCATTGTTAAGGTTAAAACAATGTTTTATGCATAACTTGTGCATGGCTTAAAATTAAATTTACACAAAATAGGTATTTTATTGGATAAATAAGATTTAATATTTAGAATAAGTGTCAAAACTTTATCTACTAATTTCCATTTCTATTCATAAATGTAAATTACATAGGTAATAAAATCTAAATACAATCGTGAAAACTAAAATGTCAAAAGTGATTAAACATAGAGAAAAAGAGAATAACGTGTTTAAAATTTGTTTCTTATATAGTTTTGGAAGTTTTTATCAAATATTTATTCCCTAAACTAAATTTTTTTCAATTTTTGGAAAACATGGTTTTGACGTGACTTCACATTATTGAATACTTTTCACTGATTACAAAAATGTCACTACTTATTACTTATAAAAGAGCACCTCTAATCCACTATTTCACACTATAGAAGCCTTTTTTTAACAAAAACCAACCAAAATATTTTTCTATATTCCATTAATAAGTCTAATATCCTTTTTTAGACTACAATACCCTCCTACTAATGCTATTGTTGCAAATATAAATTGATTGTCTAAAGAAGAGGTGTTGTTCTTAACCGAGTGTTTTTGTTTTATTTATTCTTCCACCTTATTAAGGTATTCATAAGATATGATGTAATAATATCATAATTATATTCCTAATACAAAAATTTTATTATCTTAAATTGATAACCTACTTCCATATCCTCTTTTATCAAATGGGAAATGGAATTGTTGATCATGTTTACATTATACTACCACCACACAAACCAATGTAATTTATATTCCATCACCACCTCCCACAAGTGGGTATAATGATATATTTAATTTATATATATTATATTTATTAAATAATTATAGTTTTTGAATTGAAAATTTATATTGGAAATCTTCCCTTCTAATTCATTTGAAAAGAATGATGTTTCTCATGTGTTTGTGTGGACCACCACCTCCGTGAAGCCAAGTGATTCATTTTTCATTTCTTAATTACATGGATAGTAATAAGGGTGGTTTTATTAAATAAACATGAAATATATAATACGATAAAATTTTGAAAAGATTAATTATATTATACCATTCTTTTTTTCAATCCAACAAAAAATAAAAACGATATTCATGCATACGTATGACCTACCTTCTCCATGTACCGTATAATTATTTCCCCTATAACTAGTTTTATGAATAAATATAGATATTTATATAAACAATATATTTGAAATTTATATCAAGACTCAAATTTTTTATTCGATGGAAATATTATCAATGTTCAATTAACCAAACTAGAGAAAAAAAACACATAAGAAAAATAATGAAGTTTTTACCTGAAATAGTGATTTTAAGAAGGAATTGTTAATAAATGGATGAAAATGGTTATATTTAAATAAAATATTGTCCAACATATGTTAATAAATTTATATAATATATGTTTAATAAACAAATATTTACAATATATGATGTCTAAATACATATGAATAAATTCTATACCTATGTTAAGGCATTTTCGTTTCGTTTTTTTTATGAGACACAGGACATATTCACCACTTGTTTCTTTTATATGGTGTATATACATCCTATGAGTGTAATTTATAATGATTCTAATAAATTTTATAGGTATTTAAATATATATATATATGTTGCTTTATTTCATATGGATTACGATTCAAATTTTACCAAATAGGTAATGGTTTTCCATTATAATCTCATTGTTTATCGATATTGTTTATGATTGTGTTTCAGATGATGAAATTTCATGTTTTATCTCTCAATAATCTCATGAATTTTCTTCGATATTAGTTATTTCATTTGATCGCATCTTGTAAGAGGATTATTTTGTGATATCCTCTTTTTTGGAGTCATGGTCCTTTAGTAACTATTGGTTTTTTATATATATTGGGTACATGGATATAATTTAAAATCATGACTCATGGTTCATTTATATTTGGTTTTGCCTCTTATATATCCCTATCGTATTTAAAAACCCATCAATTATTAATGGGGTTGGTGAAACATCTGGGAATTTTTTATGTGTACATGATTCCACATCAAGGATATGAAATATAATATTGATAATGATTTGTGTTGAGATAGATCACCAACTTATTTTCCCTCAATGTATCATACTTTAATACCATCCTCATTTATTATTCAAGAAATTTATTTCATTCATCTTAAAGTTGAATTTTTTTCATGTTTTTGTGATCCTATGAAACTAAGTTTCCTCATACGGAAGAAAGAACCTTGCTTATCCAAACTCTCAACCTCCCCATGTCTATACCACCACTCATTATTATCTCTGGTCTCTATCTCTCATGCTAGATAATTTCATCCCTCCCTAGATGATTGGTCCCACCTAGTTACTATTGTTATTATTGCCCTAGTTTCTAATGTTATATCCAACTCGCCCCTTGGATTTGGGATCGAGGATTGGTTCCCACATCTATCCCAATGTAGTTTCTTATTATGGTATAGAAGGTAGGTAGGCCTCATTGGATATCTCCTTAAATATATAAAATCCATTTCTAGTTATATCTCCTCATTTTTATTTACATTTCCTCAAATATCTAACTTTATCTTCTTCCAACTCCTTTGAATCCCTATTAAGTCTGTCAACATACCTAATATTATACCCCATTTAAAAAAACGAGAGTCATAAATGATCATTATTCACTAACACATCTTCCAATGGAGTAATAACTAGGAAATAGGATCAATATCTCTCATAATGTATGTTTTAATACCCAAAAATACCGGTTATCACGGTCTCCTAGACCAACACCAGCCATTAATTATGTAATCTATTTTTATAAAGAGTGAAATTAGACCAGGATCCCCTAGGGAGTGTGACTATATCCTAAAAGAGGCTAAATAATCCAACATAAAAGTACTCTCCATTTTAAATCCCATGAAGAATTATATTTTCATCCAAAACATCATATAAAATCTTCATGTCGTGAACTACATACATGTCAGTATTACTAATGATGATATGTAGATCTTTGGTATAAACAATCTCATTACAGATCTAGTCAGTTCCTCCTCATAATTCATTACTATTAAAATAACCTTTTATAATCAATATAAGTTATTCACCTTTTTTATAGAAAAATGTGAAGACATAGATCAAGAAGCACTATGGGATACCTTTATACATCAAACGTGGATATCACTCTTGGTTGTTTATTAAGGACATGAAACCCAACTATGATAATTTTAAAAAAAAAATAAGAGACTGAAACTACTCCAGAATGTTCACAACTGATTATAATAACTTATTATACTCTAACTAATTTTTTGAATTTGAATTATCTAGATATTTGTATACATGGTTCAGTAATAATTAATGTAATTGAAGGATTTAGTGACTTATTGATTTGGTTTTCCCTAATCATAAATGTATTTTATGTTTCCCATATTATTGAGTCAACGACAAAAAAAAATCACAATCATGACACTCTCCTCTAATTATATCTTTGGTTGGGGATAGTGGTCATCCTTAGAGTTCAACCTTTACCAATTTTTGGATTAAAATATTATATTTCTTATCGTTTTAGAAGTAATCATTATGTGACCGCATGCGTAGAAAACCCTGGGATATAATGCGATGAAAGATCAATAATCATATGGGTGAACTTATGGATTGATACTCTATCTATGATAATAATCATACTAAAATAAATAAGTTGTAAATGATATTATTTATCTATATAGAATCTTTCAACACAACATGAGTGATGGAACATTTATCACCCTTAGGGATAAATGTAGTGTTCTATCTTATAAATTAATTAGTATTAAAACAAATTCCCAAGAATGATCAAAAGTTTATCGGATAAAATGAAGATATTGAAACACATTATACTTCTATTCATTCATCTAATAAAAAAGTATCTCTATTAATCTACATCTAAAAATAGATGATACATCACTCAAAATATATATATATGTTTATAAATCAAAGGGAGTTACCCACTGTAAAAATATTTTTTCGAATATTGGTTTAAAAAATAAATTTGGAAATCCCATAGAGGACTCTAATAATGCCTTCATTATAAATATACCAAAATCAATTAATGAGTAGATGAACTCCCATCTTGAAACCTATAATGACCCAATATTTCACTATATATTTTCCTTAAATAAAAAATCTGTTTAATAGATTTCTCTACATGATATACCGAAATAAAATGAAATTGTGATATATTTATATCATTTGAACATATATATTAAATTATAAAGAACAAGAAATTTGTAAACATGTTATTAAAAATTATATAATGAAAATATTGAAACCATTAATATGGAAGACATTCAATTGGTATAACTAAAATGAATAATATTATCATATTATATTTTGAAGTTTATTTTTTAATATTGATTTACGTAAAATATGTATTTAAATTTCAATAATATTTTAATTAATGATGATAAAATATACTTGATGTGAATAATTGGTTAATACTAATTTAATTAGTAAATTAAGGGAAATATGAATGAGAATGGTTAATATTTTAAAATTTTATTTTATTATAAATGATATTTTTATTATATCTCATATTTCTTTTTAAAGGATAAATTTTAAAATTTTAGAAAATGAATCTTAAAAAATAAAAAATATTTTTTAATTTTGGAAAAGTGATATTTTTTTGATCATTTTTTGGGATTTTTCTTGAACGATTGATTTTTAGTTCAATGTGTAAAATTTCATTTTTACAATTACTATGATTTTATGACATTATAAGCATATAATTTAGATTTATAATTTTTTAAACCTTTATCTTGGAAAAATATATGATTAAAAATTGAAATTATATGTTTTAAAATATTATTTTTAATCAAACTAACAATATTTGATAATTTAAAACTTATGTTATGTTTTTCCAAAAATTTATTTTAATACATTTTATATTTATAGTATTAAAATTATTTTCTTACCAATTCTAAAAAATTTAAGTGGATTTAAATTTTGAAATCATTAGGTCTACATTATTTATTAAGGACTATTTTTTAGTCATAAACATATGTCACCATAGTTAAAAACTACTTAACCTGGTAAACTATAAAATGTTAAAAAGAATTAATTAAAGAGGTTTATAAATTAAAACATGAAATAAAACATGTTTAAAATTTATTGGAAGAGTTTTTTATAGAAATTATCTCCCCTATAATCTATTATTTCTCAAATTAGGATCTACATTACTTTATAATGACTTCCAATTATTAAATTGTGTAAGGTATTTAAAAAATTTCATTCATTCTCACTTGTAAATGGGGCTTTCCTTTTCTAACTTCTTATCAAAGAAACTCCTTATTCAAGCTCTAACTATACCCATACCTTTTCTTATCATTCCTATAAAACATAAATAGGATCTATTATTCTCATAACACCAACTCCTAATGTATTAACACACTTTTAAAATGAGATAATACATAGAGTGTGGAAGAACATTCTAACCGCTTTTTCTCATTTATATATCATTATTTGTGCATATTATTAAAAAAATCTATTAAACCATACTAAAATGATAAGATATTAATCATTACTATACATATGTATCATTATAATGATATTATAACCGTTAATCGCATGTCCCTTTTCCATTAAGAAAAATGATAATGTGATTCGTGATTATGTGGGGACTAACACCTACACGAAGTAACATGTTTACATTAATTTTCCACTTAAAGTTAATGGTATAGAAGGGGAATTTAATAAATAAGTATCATATTTATATCATGTTTGTGATTATGAAATAATTAACCATATTACACCTTCCATGCATTCTATGAAAATGAAATCATTAACTATGTGTAAGTGAGAACTACTACCTCCATGGAATATTCTATTATGTTTTTTATTATATATATTAATTGATGGATCAATGGCTAGGATTAAAGGATAAATGTTACTTAAATGATAAAATTACAGTTTTGGTTTGAAAAATTGGAGAAAACATTAATTATATGATTAAAAATTTATTATCGGTAATTAAATCGTTTAAAATGAGTATACTGGAGTGTATTGATATCTTCTTTATATTTAATAAAATTATATAAATTTTATACTCATTATACTTATTTATAAATTTTAAAAATAACAAAAATAAATATGAAATAATATAATTATGCTTTGTTAATAATTATATTAAAACTAAACCACCTCATTATCATCCATTAATCATTGTAAGATAATGTTTGGGTTAGTTTAGCCACCTACTAGAACAATAATATGAACTTGTATAAGTCATAAGTTCATAGATTATTTACTAGAATAAAAATATATAAGTATGTTAATAATTTTTTTCTATTAAGTTTAGATCATCATTTAACACATAGATTAAGAAATCACCATCTATTCATTGTGAATCACAAAAACATGCTCATTGTTGATTTAATCTATTAAAATCCAGATAAAAACTACCAATAAATTAATTTATATTCTATAAAATATCATGTAAAATCTATTTCAAGGCCTTATATTATATAAAACTGATTTTCATTGGAAAAATATTATATTCTGACACTGATTTTCAAAAATTAGTTCCAATAAATACATATTAACTATACCAAATATTAAAACTAGTTAAAAACTAACTAGTATATGTGTTTCTATTTGTGTAGAGTTATTATAAATGAGGAGTATACATGGTTATAGTTATGAATGTGGTTCTTTCATGATTATTTAATAAACAAAATTTAATAATTCATAATGGTTGTTACAAGAGTAATTGAATGTTGTATTCACTTCCCATAGAGGTGCCTCAAGACATGTTTATATTATGCATCATTTTTTCCATTGAATGGAGTATTCAATTCCAGTGGATATATCTATATCATATTATTCATTTGAAAAACTTATAATAATTATTTATTTTTCATCAAATGGATTTAGACTCAGTTGTCACCCCATCTGTAAGACTTTTCAATAACTTATTTATCATTCATTAAGTTAGTATTGTTTCACTTATTTCTATTTCATGTATGTTGGGTAAGTATCACCATTTTATTGTAATATATGCTTTATTATTTAATCAAAATTTAACCAAAAACTTCTTTTTGAAATATTTCATACCTGAAGGATGTGTTTTCCAAAAGGGATATTGATCACTCAAGTCTCATTTCATGGAGTTATATTATTTCATATTTAACTTAATTATTACAAGACATGGTTATGCCATACCAATATATTATTATATTTTATTTTACAACACTATTTTTAAAAATTATGTTTTAATACAAAAGAATTTTTGTTTATATGGGCCTCAAATAAAGTAATTTTTAATGTTTTAAAATGGTTCTTTCATAATCAAATGACTTATCATTGGCTCCCTTTTTCCTATAAAATTTTATGACATTTTAAATAATCCATTATCGTAGATTATTTTTAAAAGTAATTTTTTTCAAAATATTTCACTTCAAATTTTCAAAAGTATCTATTGAATGTGACATTTATTTCTTAATTTTATATCAATTTTAAAAATGTTTTCTAAAAGATCTTTTTAGTTTTCACCTTTATTTCCCTTTTCATATTCCATAATAGTAACAATCTGTCTATTTATATTACATTATATGTTCTATATTAAATATGTATTTTTAATTTTTAGGGATTTAACTTAGGGAATCAAATATTTCAATTATTGATCCATTCTTTTGTTATATAATTAAAATAATTATTTTGAAGGAATGATTTTCGTCAAAGTCTATATCCTTAAGAGTTACATTTTTTACATTGGGAATATGCCCTTTTAAAACCATCCACCATCTTAATATGGATGTATTATGTAATTTTATTTCCTATAAAATATATAATACATCACTCCCTCTGAATTCCCTAACCTTCCATCGTGAATCGTCATTACTTTTCTTCAAATGTCTCTTATTATTGAAAAACGTATTTTCGAGTCCTTTAATTGAAGGATGTTCGCATAGATTATATATGTATATTTTTTTGGGGAATTATTAACAAAATTTTATACCATTACTCTATAAATTTTTTGTTTAAGTGGTTCCTATATAAAAATATATTCCATTTATTTATTAGGGAATTATAAAAAATTATTATATTTTTAATCATGATGAATATGTTTATTGATTACTCCAGAAAATTGAAAATTTATTATTTAACCATCTACATTATTTCTATAAATAGTTTATAATCATGTTATACCTTTAATAAACATGTGAAAATTTATTATATCATTGTATGTAGTTATCACAATATGGATGATTATTTGAAAAGTCTATTATTTATTGTTTAATCATTATATCATATAACAAATGAACTGAAATTAAAAACCTTGCTGAGAAGGGCCTAAAATTATATACCCCTTGATACATTGATGACCCTCATGAGACAAACTTGTTTACTTTATTTTGTGCATCCCTTCTATATTCATCATGATTTCATGACTATTGTCCTGATGTCAAGAATTATTCTTTGTCTAAGGACATGATTGTAAGATCAAGATGTCTGGCATTATGAAATCCATCACCATGGATTTAGATATTTTTATCCATGTGATATATTTATTTTCATTCCTATCCATGTATATATTACGCCCTCGGTTTTAGGTGATTTTGGAATTATAATGATTACTTATTCCTATCATAATTACTTTTCCATATTTATTCCATTATTAACTTCATTTTATATTTTCCCTTACTAGGAATATCACTTCAACCCATATTACATTTATATTTTCCCATGTTATGAAGAGAAGTTTTACACATGATATATAAAACAAGATATCTTGTGTGCAGAATTTGTGGGAGATGTTGAACACTTATTATGAATTACGTAGATTCTTATATATAGTGAAAGAAGATGATAGGTTGTGAATGTCTTATGGTTTATTAGTTTAGGATTTGTTCAAATTCACTAAATCATTGAATATAAACATTCAGGGGATAGTAGTTAATGAAAAATTATCTTTATGTCATGTAATTATGGTGTACTTATGTCATGTAATCTACTTTTGGTATCAAATATTATATTTAAATTATTTGTTTAAGGCACCAGATTTAGGAATGTGTATTATAGGAAGTATTATTGTATCATAGAAGGGTTTATATATATTTAAAGATTAGTATTATAAAATTTTAGAGTAAATTGGGAGTTATAAATCTCATCAAAGGTTGATAAGTTAAGTTTGATTATAATTTAAAAGTAATATAAAAACATTGTGATTAGTTGAAGTATTATTTAATATTTTAGGTGGTGGGAAATGAGATGTTTTTTGAAAACACTAGGTAAAAGTATAAGGGATAATTCTAAGTGAATGATAACATTCTTACATTTTAGTAAATTATATGTTGTGTGGTTCTCCTAGAAATTACATCCATATCTAGATACTAAAAGTGGATGTAGTGTAACAAAATATCCAAGGGTTTTATCAAACTAGTATCCTAACTCAGCTATCCAGATGACCCGAGGGGTGTTCCAAATCATCATGGGGTGGAAACCAATTATGTGGAATCATAATAAAAACATTGAAATGATTTTTCAGTCAAACATATATATAAAATTAGAAGCAAGAATAAAATAAAAAAATATGACACTGGATAAAAACATAACTCAACATCCAAATAGCATTAAACAAATACATAAATATAATTATAGTGGAAACAGATAAATATATATATGATACAAAAAATTAATAGGCCAAACATCCTAACCAAACTCGAATTTATGTATAGCCCTATACCATCTATAAAGAACCATTATGTTACCCATGGCCACCATCGTACCATATATCCCTACCAAAAGATTTAATGGAAGTGTAATAATACATCAAAACCCTAAAAAATTAAAATATAGTCATGATATAAAATCCCAGTAGGTTATAATAACTCACAAAATCTAACCTTTCTTTTTCATATAAATTATATACATTGTTATTTAAAATAAATTTGAACATAAATATTTTCCATAAATAATTTTAAAGAAAAAAACACATAAGGATTGTGTTAAACCTCTTATTAACTTATTTTAAATAAAATAAAATAATAACATAGAAAATAATTCCGCCCATAAAATAACTCTTTTATAAAACATTATTTCAAAGGCCCATATTACAACCATTTCATAGTCTCGTCCTTTTAAAATACACATTTATAAACACAAATAGGTTTCCAACTATAATATGGTTTTATAAAACATGTTTCAAAACCTAAAATTTACATAAAACATGGAAAATTGCTAAAACCTCCATTTTTAAAACTCACACCCACTTGTTGTTTCAAAAACAAACCAATTTCACTTTTCTCACTTTAGAAAACATTTCAAAATCATTTAAAAATTAGTTTAAAAATAATATAAAATCATACTATCCTTTTTACTTATTAGAAAACCATTCCCTATCATTATTAAAACTTTTTAAAATAAAACCTCCCAAAATGGGACAAAGCACATAGTTTAGAACTTCTATATCAAGTCATAAAACATTAGTAACCAAGCAATGAGAAGATGTGTTTTAGAAGTAAATATAAATAAAAGGGGTATAATAAAAAAAATATAAATCCCCTAAAATTATCTAAAGGTGTATTAGTTTCATGGGAATCATCACTTTGATATAGAAATTAAACGAACTTAGATGGAGATAAGGAACCTAGGTCGGCACAACTGAATATGTCAACATCCCTGAGAGTTTTTACAAACTACCAAATGATAATGTAATGACCTAGGTATTTATTGAATAATACATTTTCATTTATTTTAATATTTATAAATAAATTTTAATTTTATATTAAAGGGGAAATTTTTTCAGATAGCATACTTGACACGTAACAACAGGTTTCCCCGAAATCATACGTTCCACAGCATTGAGTTATACTGAAATATAATACCATAATAATATTATTATTTTAAATGGTAGTCAACGTCTAGCCATTGGAATGGAGAGAATAAATAGTATCAAATGAATTTTTAAATATGGTTTACACATGTTAAAATAATAATTTATTGGTCACCAAATTTATAAGAAATAAAAATAAAAACCAATAGAATATAAAGGATGTGTTTTTAAAAAATCTTATTGAAAAGAGTATAATTGTGTGTATAAAATCATAAAATATTTATGGAGTTTTATTTAATAAAATAAATATATTTTATATTAAATTTAGTGTTTTAAATTCATATTATATGTTTTATAGATAGAATATAAGAACAAATTAAATTTTTTAGATAAAAGAAGTATTTTTTCTAAAAATGCAGTTTTACCGTCTTTTGATGGAAAACCCATTCTAAATTTAGTTTTGATACATTTATATGATCTATTTGAAAAAATAAACTTATTATTTAGAATCGGTACATAAAATTTTACTTTTAATGAACTTGTCATATTTTTCTGATAACTATCATGTTTTGATGAATAATGAAAATACGCGAAATTTTAATTGAAAATAACTTTTTTGATCGAGATAATTTAAAATATTAATTCATATTATTTAATGGTTTTAAATTTTTAATGGAATATATCATTATCATTAAATACAATTTTGGTCATTTTCATTAATTTCACTTTGAAATTTGACATAAACACATGACAATCTGTTCATAGTTATTACATATTAAAAACTAGCTTTTGGTTTTGACAACACAAATTAATTTTAAATTAATTAATGAAACATCTAGGTTTTGAAATTGGAAAAATGGACTCTGTATTTTTAATTATAACTTCCAAATTTCATGAAGATGTACCTTTTAATTTTGAACATTATGAATAGTAACTTCAGAAATTATTTTATTTACCATTGTAAAATGGTAAATATGGTAAATAAGGGTAAACATATTATATTATAATAATATTAAACAACCCTAACATAAATATTAACCCTATTTTATAGGATATTTATTACCATGATCATCATTGGGTTGATTTTGGGACCTTATGGAGAAACTTCAGTGTGAAAATGAAATTTTATAGGAATTAATTTAATGTAAAGAAAAATATGACTTAAACATGTATCTTTTAATAAAAAAAAATTATATGGGATTATATAATTGATATATTCATATAAAAATAGTAATTATAAATATTAAAATACTTCATACATAGTGATATTTTATTTATAATTTTTAAACATTAAACAATTAAATTTATCTATGACATAATGATGATGTAGTGATTACTTTATTAATGAAATATTCAAATAAATGATATTGTAAATATTAAAATAAAATTAATAGGATTATTTTTATTCCATCCACGAATTTTATGGATTATATTGACATATTATATTTTAATTAATTCCTTTGGTTTGAAAGAATAATTTTGGTATGACTTTAACAAATATCAATTAATAGATAGTGTCTAAATTGACATAAATGAGTTCTTAAAACAAATTCTATTTTATTAAATGATATAATTGTCCTAAAAATGTAAAATTTGTAAAAATGAATCATATAATGTTAAAAATGTCATTAATGATCCACTTATATTTATATGAGAATTTTATAGTAAATATAGTTACCAGATATTAAAAAAACGCATGAAGACGTGGTAAGAGTTAATGTTTTTGAACTAAGCGTTAAATCTAAATGATATGGTTAATTTTGTAACCTAAACATGTATAAAACCTTTTGGATGATATTTTTCAACATAAAATAATGTTATATATGAAATAAATTGTATTGGGACTATTTTGATCCAAAAATCAATTTATAATAAAATGATATTTCTAGACATTCCTGAGGTGCCCCTCCTCCCTCTTATAAAAGGCCACTAACTCTACTGATTTAATCACACCAATAAAGCCCCTTGGCTCATATAAATTTTGATAAAATACTTTCCCAATCCCTACCATATTCTTAGGAACATTACCTTCAGAATAAGGAAATTAAAGATAGCCTTATGGCTCTAATCAAAATAAGTTACCCGATTTAGAGGTAACATCGTCTATGAAGTTATTTTATTTTATTTTTCCTTATCCACTATCTATTATCATATTATTCATTCTTTACATAAAAAATATTGTATACTGAACATTCATGTTTCTTTATGATAATTATTAGAACTACACTTACACACACTTCCATCGAATAGATACAAAAAATACAGTTTCTGTGTACGGTGAACTATTGCCTCTTGAAATGATGATCGTTTTATTTTCCCCTACCACCTATCATGGTGGCCATTATTAGGGAACTATTTGTATATGTGATATATATTATATTTATATTTTCTCTATTAATTATTAATTTTTATTTATAACATACATTTATTCTTTCTATGATGTGTAAATAAGATAATTTCATTCGAGGAAGTGCAGACTAATGCCCCCTAAAAATGATAAGACTCATTCGTTCTATACATGGAATGTATAAAGGATTGTTGTCATGACCCATCATGGTGGGGCCTACACCGTGACTCCCCAAGCCCACCTCCAATATTCTAGGGGCTGGTGACTAGCACCGAGTAGGCATGTCACTAACATGGGAGGCATTTCCTAAGTACATGTACACACACACACACATCTCCAAGCCCATAATGCTGAAATGTAAAACACTAAGGAACAAAAATGCATGCATACAACTAAACCCAACCAACAGAGTACGACGAAAGGTAGAGTACTGTAAAAGTAAATTGGCCCAGAATACAAGCCCACATAAAGCAAGAGTCTAAAAAACTTCAAAGTCCAACATGTAAGCACAAAGGTACTGGGACTACTGCTTGTAGTTGTAGGAACGCCTCGGCCTGTAGGAAACTCAGAATTCTTGGTCCTATCCTGGTCTGCCTTGGACTCTGTCAAAAGGCAGCTCACCTACACAAGACACCAAATGTGAGGGCGAAGCCCATGCAGGGGTGAGTATTACAATACTCAATAGAGGGCCCCGAAAACCACAAAGCAATACAAAGTAAAAGTACAGTCATCTATGCACAGTATATGTTTACAGAACATATAAAACAAACTAGATATACTCAAAACCCAGACCCGTGGTCTAGAGACAAGTCACGCAACCGCATACCCCCACAAAGGATTCCGTTTGAAGATTCTGTGATGCACTCATTATGGGAGAACACACTCCATGAGTCTTATAGCTCTGATGACGTCCATCCGGGAAGTGTTGTTCGTCGGGAACCATCACGAGAGATAGCTACACACATTACGGGAGACACACTCCTGAGTGGGAAATATTTCGATACACCGATGAGGATCACTACCAGGGCCATGGAGGATACCGCGACTCATCCGGAATTCACCTACTAGGTGGAGGATCAATGCCCGGTAAATTTAATCACGCTGATGCTGACTCTACCTAGGGTCTGGAATGGATAGAGGATCTCGATCTGGGCCTCTCGGATGGATTCCTAACTCTAGGTCTATAAAACCATTCTCAGGATATGTAGATTTCACCATGCATACACACTTCTGTTCTTGTATATAAAATTATTGAATTCATTTGGGCTCCTAATTTTTTATCTTAGTTGGGATGTCCATTCTAGGTCTATTCATGGACATTTTGGATATGGTGAGTGATCATGGGTCACATAATAATGTTTCAAAAGAGGATCAATAATTTTTTTTTTCTTCTATAATTTTTGTATCTGCTAATTCAGTCATGCATGTTATTTATTTAGATCATCATTTGAATTTCTCTTCATTTGAATTTTATATACAAGCCCATTTTTATTATAATGTACATTGCTTGATGATATTGACCAATTTTATTGATTATGAATCATGTGGATATTTATAATTTATTACGTGTTTTTTGACATGTTGATTCTTAAAGAACATTTTATTTCTCATGCATGGTAATCATATGTATGAGTAAACCATGTCTAATTATCTGATGGTTCATCTTCTTGGTTATTGTTTGTAATTGGGAGAAATTTTATCCAAAGTTTAATTCCCTAATTCCCATTCAATAGTTTTTAGCCTGTTCGGATCAATAATTAACATTGCTAATTAGAGATTATTATCTTTGATACCAGTTCATCTATAGAATAGTTTGGTAAGATACATGCCCTATAGACTTCTTAGTCTGTTGGTGGAAGTTAGCTACTATCAAGAAGATCAGTTCTATGACAACCCTGCTTTTTATTACAACTTAAACATGCTTTATTACATAAAACTTCACTTGATCCAACAAAGAAGATCGAGAGGTTTAGTGTATTTGGGGATTAGGATCATTACATAAAAACTTTAAACTTGAAATAAAACATCTTTATTGAAAACATCCTTTACATGACCACTACATTCCTTCGTACTTAGCATTGCATGGGATAACCTGAGGACATGCATAAAAAAGGGTGAGCTATAAAGCCCAGTAAGGGAGTACACAATGAATAACATGAGGAGTACAATACATGTTAGTCAATAGTCATATCAATAGATCATAAGAGAAACATGAACATAAAGGCATGATAAAGCATGATAATCATAGCATGGAAATGTGGAAACAACACTTAACATTGAATTAGCATGATCCAAGGCTCATTGCACATGGAGCATGAGTAAACCCTCATTGCACTTGAAGCACGAGTAAACCATCATTGCACTTGAATTATCATGAGTAAACACTCATTGCACATGACGTATCATGATACTATAATTTACCCAATGCATTGGAGCGCTATAAGGGTGCACCCTTCTTAAACATTTCATTTCATGCATAAGTGTGCCACATGGATCATAAAACATGGATTCATAAAACATAATAATTTATTCCACGATAAAGGAATGTGAAATTAATACATGAAACTTTATAATCAATAAGTAAATGTTCATAAAGGTGAATACCCTTGATGGAGAAATGGGCATGGTATTCACTACACAATGATATTGGCTTAGAAAATCGGTGTGATTTCGGCAGCGTAACGGCGTGACATAAGAATTCATAAAAAGGTTGATGAGAGAGAAAGGGGTTCCTCATCATATTTACATGTAATGGACAGTAAGTAGGTCATATATATACATGTACCAACAATCGAAATGGAATTTAGATTCATGATACAAAAGTATTGCTTGAATGTAAAAGAAGAGAGAGAAGTTCCTTTCGGAATTTCGGCATAGTAACGGGTGTACATGGGAGGCATTTAATGAGAGAGAAAGGGTTCTCCCATTATTAAAACAATAAGAGGGAAGTATGGGGGAGGTGAGAAACCATACCCCAACATTCATAATTGAAATAAAAAGGGCAATACAACTTAAAGAAAATTGACAGAAATGAGAAAGGAAGAAACAACCCTTACTTGGAAGTGTGCTTCCAAAGGCTAGAGAGAAGCTTGTCAGAGGCTTCTTGGGAGCTTGGGGCACCTTGAGAGGATTCTAGAGAGAGTAGGGCAGAGGTTGGACGAACATAAAGGGCTTTGAGTGAGGAGGAAGTTGGATCTTGGGTGGGTTCATATAGGAAAGGTGAGAGAATTCTTTATTATTTAGGTTTGGGACCCCTTATATTAAAATAATCCAAACCACAAACCATCCCATGGTATTTTCCCATGGTTTCTGGAAAAGGAAAGATGAAAACAATATCTTACAAGTCCAAGGTCCGAACTTATTAAAAAATTAGGGTTGCTTATGTGGAGGTGAGTCACACTCCCATGGAAATTAATTTAAAAAGGCAAAGTGTTGAATAAGTCTTGAGGGCTCCATTAATGCTTTGAAAAGTAAGTCAAACAAACCCAAAACCTCATTATTTTAATGATAAAAACACATATTGGCAGAACATAAGGATTATGGTATTTTATTACATCACCATTGGGTCATTATGATGTCATAAAACATATTATATATTTAAATGGTATTTAATTTTTACCCAAAAATTTGACTATCTCAGAAAATTATGAAAAATTAACCGTTGGATAATTTTGACGTCCTGATTCCAAAAATAATATTTATTTTATCTAAATAATTTTCTAAATATGTGAATTTTCATTTTTAAAATAAAAACCGACATTTATAAAAAAATTCACGGGTTTTGACAGAAATGGCTTTCAAACCTTAATAAAAATTTTAATTGCATTCATAAAATTATAAGATCATTTATATTTAAAAAAAATTAATGTAATATTAATAATAATATTTTATTAAAATATTATTTAATTCAAAAATCCTTTAATTTAATAAAATATAATTCTTAATTAAATAATAACTAAAAACACCATTTGTACTTTAAAAACTAATTACAATGTATCAAAAAAAAATATTCATTATTATATACAAAAAATAATGTACATGAACATGGTGCTACTTATTTGTTACATAACCCCTTAAAATAGCCGCATAAGACCTAAGGGTAAGGTGTGCGATGGTGACAGACTCTTGGGGCGGCTCGGATAACATCACTTGAGTGGTAATTTCAATCAACTTCCACTTTTCCCGTAGACTATCACGTTCGAGCTTGACTTGAAGAAGCTCAGCTTGGGCTTGGTCAAGGGAAAAGCCCAAAGACGCCACCTCTTTTCCGAGCTCTGACAAATGGGCTTCGTAAGGGGCAATTCTACTGGATGAGGCCATCGCTTCCTTTGTTTGAGTAGAAATGGTTTCGTTAAAGCCTTATATTTATACTACTCAGATGATCACTGTTCAATGGCTATAAAAGTAACGGTCACAAATCTTAACATAAAACTAAAGAAGTTGACATCTTATAAAAACTTTTTTTTTTCATAAAGAAACATTTAACTGGATCAAGAGGGATTTTCCATTAATGAAACTTTGGGTCGTTACAACATTCCCCCCTTAAGAAATTTCGCCCTCGAAATTTTCCTTTTCCCACACTAAAACAAATGTGGGTAACTTAGCTTCATCATATCCTCCGACTCCCATGTTGCTTCTTCAAACATGTGGTTTCTCCACAAAACCTTGACGAGGGGCATTGTCTTATTTCGTAGAACTTTTTCTCTACGATCTAAGATCTTCACTGGTTGCTCCTCATAAGAAAGATCGTCTTCTAATTGTACCACCTCGGAAGAGAGTACATGTGAAGGGTCTGGTATGTACTTCCTTAAGAGAGATACATGGAAGACATCATGCACATTGGCCATAGTAGGTGGAAGTGCTAGTCGATAGGCCACAGCCCCAACACAGTCAAGAATCTCGAATGGGCCGATGTACCATGGACTTAACTTCCCTTTCTTTCCAAACCTCATGACCTTCTTCCACGGAGATATGCGTAAAAACACCATGTCTCCGACTTTAAACTCAAGGTATCGTCGATGATTATCTGCATAACTCTTCTGTCGACTTTGGGGTGCCTTGATATGCTGCTGAATGGTTTTTACCTTCTCCACCATTTCTTCGACCATTTCTGGTCCAAGAAGCTTACGTTCACCGACCTCATCCCAACATGCTGGTGTTCTACACCTTTTCCCATACAGGGCTTCATATGGTGCCATTTGGATGCTCGAGTGGAAACTAT
This sequence comes from Viscum album, assembly GCA_963277665.1. NCBI lineage: Eukaryota > Viridiplantae > Streptophyta > Magnoliopsida > Santalales > Viscaceae > Viscum > Viscum album. The sequence continues at coordinate 1,384,187,562 of OY728126.1, read as the reverse complement.
TATTATAAGAGAACTCAACCAGAAGAAGATGTTGATCCCATTCTCCTTTAAAGTCCATTGAGCACGCTCTCAACATATCCTCAAGTGTTTGGATAGTTCGCTCATATTGGCCATCAGTTTGAGGATGATAGGCCGTACTGAAGTTCAGTTCAGTATTCAGAGCATGTTGAAGACTCTTCCAAAACTTAGAGGTAAATCTTGGATCTCGGTCAGACACAATAGATAGTGGTACTCTATGCAACCGTACCACTTCCCCGATATATATCCGTGCCAGTTGATCCAAAGAGAAATCCTCTCGAATAGCAATGAAGTGTGCAGTATTTGTAAGACGATCTACAACAACCCAGATTGAATTGTTGCCTTTGGATGTCCTTGGAAGTCCGGTGAAAATGTCCATGGTGATGTTCTCCCATTTCCATTTTGGTATGGGAAATGGTTGCATCATCCCCTTAGACTTCTTCCTCTCTGCCTTCACTTGCTGACACACCAGGCACTTTGATGTATATTCAGCGATCTCTTTCTTCATATTATCCCACCGAAAGTTTTCTCGGAGATCTCGATACATCTTTGTGCTCCCTGGGTGAATAGAGAAATTTGAACTATGTGCATCATCCAAAAGTTCCTTCTTCAGCTCCGAACATTATGGAACACATAGTCTTTTCCCAAACCGCACAATTCCTTCTTCATTAACATTAAACTCTGAGGATTTTCCCTTTTTGATAGCTTCCACTTTTTCTTGGATTATCGCATCATCCTTTTGAGCATCCTTTAACCTTTCCAAAAGAGATGGTTGAGCAATCATTTGTGAAAGGATTGATGATGTTCCCTTCTTTATGATTCCCACGTCCATCTTCATCAAGTCTAAGAAGATTGGATCCTTCTCAATTCTCATCATTGATAGAATTGCTGGATCCTTTCTACTTAGGGCATCTGCCACCTTGTTTGCCTTCACAGGGTAGAAATGTATTGAACAGTCATAATCCTTGATGAGCTCTATCCATCTTCTCTGGCGCATATTAAGCTCTTTCTGTGTGAATATATATTTAAGACTCTTGTGGTCAGTATATATCTCACATTTCTCTCCATAGAGATAATGCTGCCAGATTTTCAAGGCAAAGATCACTTCCGCCAACTCCAGATCATGTGTTGGATAGTTTCACTCATGGATTTTCAACTTCCATGAGGCATAGGATATCACTTTATCATTCTGCATCAGCACACATCCTAATCCCTTCTTCGAAGCATCACTGAATACCACAAAAAGCTCCCCACTTCTGGGTAAAGTGAGCATGGGTGCAGTGATAAGACTCCTTTTCAACTCCTTGAAGCTTTCTTCGCATTCATCACTCCAAGAAAACTTTACTCCCTTTCGAGTTAGCTTGGTAAGAGGGTTTGACAATCGTGAGAAATTTCTCACAAATCGTCGATAATATCCAACTAACCCCAAGAAGCTACGGATATCAGTTACTGATGTTGGCCTCGGCCATCCCTCAATTGCATCTGTTTTGGAGGGGTCCACAGATATCCCATTGCTTGTGATGATATGGCCCAAGAATGATACTTCCTTCAACCAAAACTCACACTTGTTGTACTTTGCATAGAGCTTCTCCTTGCGCAAAGTCTCTAGTATAGTTTTTAAATGCTCCTCATGGTCCTCCTTGGTTTTGGAGTATATTAGAATATCATCTATAAAGACTACAACAAATTTGTCTAGGTAATCTCTAAAGACTCTATTCATCAAGTCCATGAATATTTCTGGAGCATTGGTGAGTCCGAAAGGCATTACTATGAATTCATAGTGCTCGTACCTTGTACGAAAACCAGTATTGGGGATATCTTCCTTCTTCACCTTTACTTGATAATATCCCGACCGCAAGTCCACCTTAGAGAAGTATTGTGCTCCACGCACCTGATCAAACAAGTCATCGATTCTTGGGAGAGGATACTTGTTCTTTATCGTGATTTTGTTAAGTTCACGATAATCGATGCAAAGCCACATTGACCCATCCTTCTTCTTGACGAAGAGGACGGGTGCACCCCATGGTGATGCACTTGGGCGTATAAACCCTTTATCCAGATTCTCCTGTAGTTGTTTCTTCATCTCTTCAAGCTCAACAACAGCCATTCTATATGGAGTCTTGGATATTGGTAGTGCCCCAGGTATAAGTTCAATTGAGAACACAACATCTCTTCTTGGAGGAAGACCAGGAAGTTCCTCGGGAAATACTTCAGCGAATTCCCTCACAATAGGCATTTCTTCAAGGGTGGTTTCTTCCGTGGACTCAATCATTTGAGCCAGATATGCATGCTCATAAGGCAGTAATATCCATGCTTGAGATGATGGAGCTAAAGGAGATTCATCTTCCTCCTGACACTTGTAAATAATCGAGGGTCGATTCTCCATATGGAGTGTGATTTCCCTCTCCCGACAATTTATGTTGGCTCTATATAAGGAAAGCCAATCCATGCCAAGAATTGCATCAAATTCCACCAAAGGGATAATGATGAGATTTTCCGGGAAATTCAATCCACAGATTTTAATAGGGGAGGACTTATACTCATGGGATGCAATGACTGCCCCATTTTCCGTACTCACCGACATCTTTACTTCCATGATTTGTGGTGGTGCAGGGATTGTTCTACTAAACTTTTGAGATATAAAAGAATGTGTAGAACCTGAATCAAAGAGTATGTTCTCTATTCTTGAATGAATAACTAGCGTACCTGTCACCACTTCTTTGTCGGGGTTCACTTCGGCAGAAGTGATGGCCAAAGCTCTTCCTTGCTGTCTTGGAGGTTGTTGATTGCCTCCGATAACACTTGGATTAGGGCACTGATTCGGCAAATGACCCGGTTCTTTGCATTTGAAGCATTGAACAACGCGTTGAGGTTCGAACGGAGCATTCCTCTCCTCTGTCGCAGCCGAGGGTCCTTCTTGCTGACAGTTAACAGCTAGGTTCCCTTCTCTTCCACACTTGAACCATTCTCTTGTCCCCCTAAGGCAATTTCCAGGGTGCTTCTTTCCACACTTTTGGCAAGTGGGGTGCTGGAATTTCTTAGCGCCGTTGGATTTATCCATCGGACCACCAGCATTGAAGTCCACCTTACGCTTCTTGTCCCCATGATACCCCTGTGATTCTCTGATCTCCATTTCAACCGTGAGGGCACATCGGACAATTTCCTCATAGCTGTCGAAGTCACGGATCGCTAATGCTTTCCGCAATCTAGGCTTCAGCCCACCAAAGAAGCGGTCAACCTTGCATTCGGGGGTAACGACAAAGCCGGAAGCGTATCGTGCAAGCCTTGTGAAGTTTTCCTCGTACGCTCCCACAGATTCTTCATCTTTCTGTTTGAGGGAAAGGAAGTCCCTTTCCATCTTAAGACAGAGGGTGCGTGGAAAATATTTATCGAAAATCATCTTCCGGAATTCCTTCCATTCCAAAGCCTCGATCTCCTCCTCAGGCTTCGTATTTTTGATCAACGTCCACCATTGATCAGCTTCACCCTCCATACGATAAGCCGCCAGGAGAACCTTCTCTTTTTCAGAGCATTGGAGGATGGTGAATATCTTTTCAATGGATTTGATCCATTGTTCAGCGATCGTGGGATCAGATGATCCACTAAAAGTAGGAGTCCTTTGTCTCATGAAGCTTTCAATAGCGACTTGTTCTTTCTTAGGGGGGTTGAACGTTCCTCTTGACCAGTGTTTCTATTTAAAACTTGAGTTAGCTGAGAGAGAAGCGTGACAAAGTTCGCGATTCCCGCTCCCATTGGATTGGGAATCTCATAAGTACAATCATCACACTGATCTTCACAACGGTTGTTAGCCCGAGTTCTCCTATTACCGGCCATTGGCTGCAATAAAAGGAAAGTTAGGGGTAACACATAAAGGGTAATCCAAAGACAAAAGTTGATGACTTATAAATAAACTTTAATCTCTTTAACTCATGAGTCTATAGGATTCAATCCAGGCTTTTCATGATCTTCCTTCTAACATATATTCTTAGGGGAATTTTTCCCTTAATAAGGGTTCATACTAAGATTGTGAATTTCTCAAAACATATCCCCCGGGAGTGTCGTAACCAAGAGTGCAGCAAGGCCCGTTGTCGTGCACCAGTTCTCGTTCGAGTCTACCTCAAAGCGGTGTTTTCGGGTTTTACCCCTAGGATACATCTGTGCCAGAGCCGCCTCTACCTGCTCGTATCCAGATAGGGATGTATTTGTTTGATAAACCACTTACTTAGTATTTACCAAAACTTAGGTATGTTTTTATTATGCTTAGTCTTGTATCTAAGGCTTTACTAGGGTTTCCTAATCCCAAAAATAACTAAACCTATCCTCTGATACCAACTATGACAACCCTGCTTTTTATTACAACTTAAACATGCTTTATTACATAAAACTTCACTTGATCCAACAAAGAAGATCGAGAGGTTTAGTGTCTTTGGGGCTTAGGATCATTACATAAAAACATTAAACTAGAAATAAAACATCTTTATTGAAAACTTCCTTTACATGACCACTACATTCCTTCGTACTTAGCATTGCATGGGATAACCTGAGGACATGCATAAAAAAAGGGTGAGCTATAAAGCCCAGTAAGGGAGTACAATACATGTTAGGAAAAAGGAATATCAATAGATCATAAGAGAAACATGAACATAATGGCATGATAAAGCATGATAATCATAGCATGGAAATGTGGCAACAACACTTAACATTGAATTAGCATGAGCCAAGGCTCATTGCCCATGGAGCATGAGTAAACCCTCATTGCACTTGAAGCATGAGTAAACCCTCGTTGCACTTGAATTAGTATGAGTAAACACTCATTGCACATCACGTATCATGATACTATACTTTACCCAATGCATTGGAGCGCTATAAGGGCGCACCATTCTTAAAAATTTCATTTCATGCATAAGTGTGCCACATGGATCATAAAACATGGATTCATAAAACATAATCATTTATTCCACGATAAAGGAATGTGAAATTAATACATGAAACTTTATAATCAATAAGTAAATGTGCATAAAGGTGAATACCCTTGATGGAGAAATGGGCATGGTATTCACTACACAATGATATTGGCTTAGAAAATCGGTGTGATTTCGGCAGCGTAACGGCGTGACATAAGAATTCATAAAAAAGGTTGATGAGAGAGAAAGGGGTTCCTCATCATATTTACATGTAATGGGCAGTAAGGAGGTCATATATATACATGTACCAACAATAGAAATGTAATTTAGATTCATGATACAAAAGTATTGCTTGAATGTAAAAGAAGAGAGAGAAGTTCCTTTCGGAATTTTGGCATAGTAACGGGTGTACATGGGAGGCATTTAATGAGAGAGAAAGGCTTATCCCATCATTAAAACAATAAGAGGGAAGTATGGGGTAGGTGAGAAACCATACCCCAACATTAATAATTGAAATGAAAACGGCAATACAACTTAAAGAAAATTGACAAAAATGAGAAAGGAAGAAAAAACCCTTACTTGGAAGTGTGCTGCCAAAGGCTAGAGAGAGGCTTGTGAGAGGCTTCTTGGGATCTTGGGTCACCTTGAGAGGATTATAGAGAGAGTAGGGCAGAGGATGGACGAACTTCAATGGCTTTTAGTGGGGATGAAGTGGGATCTTGGGTGGGTTTATATAGGAAAGGTGAGAGAATTCTTTATTATTTAGGTTTGGGACCCCTTATATTAAAATAATCCAAACCACAAACCATCCCATGGTATTTGCCCATGGTTTCTGGAAAAATAAAGATGAAAACAATATTTTACAAGTCCAAGGTCCGAACTTATTAAAAAATTAGGGTTGCTTATGTGGAGGTGAGTCACACTCCCATGGAAATTAATTTAAAAAGGCAATGTGTTGAATAAGTCTTGAGGGCTCCATTAATGCTTTGAAAAGTAAGTCAAACAAACCCAAAAACTCATTATTTTAATGATAAAAACACATATTGGCCGAACATAAGGATTATGGTATTTTATTACATCACCATTGGGTCATTATGATGTCATAAAACACATTATATATTTAAATGGTATTTAATTTTTACCCAAAAATTTGACTGTCTCAGAAAATTATGAAAAATTCACCGTTGGATAATTTCGACATCCTGATTCCAAAAATAATATTTTTTTTATCTAAATAATTTTCTAAATATTTGAATTTTCATTTTTAAAATAAAAACCGACATTTATAAAAAAATTCACGGGTTTTGACAGAAATGGCTTTCAAACCTTAATAAAAATTTTAATTGCATTCATAAAATTATAAGATCATTTATATTTAATAAAAATTAATGTAATATTAATAATAATATTTTATTAAAATATTATTTAATTCAAAAATCCTTTAATTTAATAAAATATAATTCTTAATTAAATAATATCTAAAAACACCATTTGTACTTTAAAAACTAATTACAATGTATCAAAAAAATTATATTCATTATTATATACAAAAAATAATGTACATGAACATGGTGCTACTTATTTGTTACATAACCCCTTAAAATAGCCGCATAAGACCTAAGGGTAAGGTGTGAGATGGTGACAGGCTCTTGGGGCGGCTCGGATAACATCGCTCGAGTGGTAATTTCAATCAACTTCCACTTTTCCCGTAGACGATCACGTTCGAGCTTGACTTAAAGAAGCTCAGCTTGGGCTTGGTCAAGGGCAAAGCCCAAAGACTCCACCTCTTTTCCGAGCTCCGACAAATGGGCTTCATAAGGGGAAATTCTACTGGATGAGGCCATCGCTTCCTTTGTCTGAGTAGAAATGGTTTCGTTAAAGCCTTATATTTATACTACTCAGATGATCACTGTTCAACGGCTATAAAAGTAACGGTCACAAATCTTAACATAAAACTAAAGAAGTTGACATCTTATAAAAACATTTTTTTTCATAAAGAAACATTTAATTGGATCAAGAGGGATCTTCCATTAATGAAACTTTGGGTCGTTACAAGTTCTATGAGGACATAGGGGTATTCAATTTCGGTTAGCTACTATAAAACCTTTTATTCATATATTTTAACCTCAAGGTTGGTAGAAGAGATCATTAATGATATATTCCCTGGAGTGGTCCATTGTGAAGGATGAGAATGGGGACTTATACTATTGGAGATACAATTCTAGTGTCCACTAATTTTCCATGTGCTTTATTATATACTAGTGTTTCAAAAAAAACTATTTCTAAAAAAATTCCATTTTTGGATGAATGTAGATGCACCACCTTTTTATATAATCCTTTTCACACAATAAGGAAAGAGAATATCCCAAGAAAAAAAAGTAATTTAGTCTATTGGGGTTGATTCATATGGGTGTATTTGTTATTTAATGGTTCCTATAATTGACCTTTCTTTTGTAATTCTTTGGATGGGATAATTTTCCTAGTTCTGAGTATGAATTTCATTCTCAGGAAGGAGCATATTTTTATCATCTCTAGATACATTCTAATATACATTTCATGGTGAATGGGTTTCTTAAGCCCATATATTAGGTCTCTATTAAGTAAATATTAGGGTGATTAGTGCCAAAATATCTAGTAATTTTCCTAGAATTGTAAATTTTAAAGGGATAAAAACTTTACCTCTAGTTGAAGATATTTTCCCATAAGTGATTTTAGAATATTTATCAATGCAAAATCCTAACAAACAGGAGGAGTTCTCTTTTGAAATTCTACACATCATTTCACCTATCAAAATTCCCCTACACTATATGGACCCTGCAAAATTTAAGGTACTAAAAATTCAATTTGAGGAGCTCATGGATAAATGATTTATGAGGTTCAACCCTTCCCCTTGGGTATCTATAGTCTTTTTTATAATAATTAAAACATAATTCTATTTCTCTATTTATAATATCAAAAACTGAACATGGATATAATTAATAACCATTATCCCCTTCTTGGTAACAATGATATTTTAGATGGGCTAATTACTGGAAGTTTGTTTTTAAAAACTAAAATAAAATATATCTATAATCATAATCACTTCATGTTGAAACTCATTCCATATATCGCCTTCCAAAATGGTGTATAAATTTCAAGAATGTGGTCGTGCCTTTAGGGAAAAACATGGCTCTTTTTGTATTCACAACCTTAATTATAAATATTTTTTATCCGTTTTATACATATTAATTGAAGTATATATATATAATATATTGTTTTATTATAAATCTTGAAATGGGGGTTATTTATATGTTCTTTTTTCCTTAGATACATTAATAGAAAAACATATTTTTTCTATGATATCAAAATTCTTATTCTATGTTGGGGAAGTAATGTTCATTGGGATTATGATCTTAGATGTGCGCCTATTAATTGATACTAAGAAGGTTGAATGAGTAATATCTTGGAAATTTCCAAAAAAAATATATTTGATATTATTATAATTATTAGATTTAATGGTCATTGTTTTTATATTATGTAGTATTTCTCTATGATAATATCTAATATAAAAAATCTAGCTATATACTAGGAGATTATAATTTGGTTGGGCCAGGCTAACGAATCCCTTTAGGTTCTAAAGAAGAGGCCAACCCTACCGCTAACATTTAAATTAATTAATCTAGAGGAGTTATTTGATGAATTCTATAATGCTTCACATGATTTCCTCAAATGTGTCTACATATAAGACAATCAGGTGGTGGAATATGGTTTTGGGGAACTCTAACCACATCAATGGAATTATCATACCCATCACAAAGAATAGGTCACCAATGTGAAAATAAATTATAAAGGAATTATCTATTTTGTGAAATATTTTTTTTACACCATATGAGCCGAAAATAATAATTATAATCATGAGAATAAAATATCATATACCCTAACTGATGGGAATACCTTCAATCATTTGATTTTGACATCTTATATGATGCATGTTTGGTAAATGTCATTATTGATTCAATATTTATCCTCAAAATATTTAAGATATCCAATAATATTATTGTATTGAATTTATTATTACTAATATTTATTTGTTTGTGGTTGTAGACTTAATTGAGATACACCTACAACACATTAACCTTTTGAGATCCATCATTGTTCATGTCATGGACTCCTAAGTTTTAGACATGGATTATATCATTATTCAAGAGAGAGTAAATAGTGGGATATCATTAATGGTTGATCCTAAAATTATAATTAATTTAAATATGTAAAAGGTAGACTAATGGCCACCATATGTATAAAAGGCTTGGTGAAAGGGAGTTTCATTCTTCTTGTTGGGTTTTTCACCCTGGAATAATGAATATGTATTTTTATATTCATCATCAATTCTAGTGACCTATAATAAAGAAATATATTATATGATTCATTAAAAAATAACTCACCTATCACAAGGTAAATCAAAAACATCAAAATCCTACAGATACTATTCAAACACTCCCTCCACCACTATGAATGTAGGATCAGTCACAATGGAATTTGGTACTTGTCTTATGAAAACACCAAAATGAAATGAAATAATTTGTTTAATGTTGAATCATGTAACCATGATATTATACACCATGCCATAAAAATATACCTAAGAGATGGAAAAAATCGAGAAATTTTATTTTATATAGATCATGAAGCTTTATGGTGTAGCATTCAAAAGCATCTATAAGGAGGATATGGGATTTAGGTCTCAGTTCTAGAGGAAAATTCAAGAAACATTGGGCTATCAAGTGATATTGATTACCTCCTTTCATCTTTAAAATAAATAAAAATATGAGAAACATATTTCAAAATGATATTTTATTATATGAGATTTCATTATTGATTTTTGTATCAAGTTGGTGAACTACTTTTGATAGGTGTAATTCCTATATAATAGCATTAATCAATTGTGTATCTATAGGTCCCCTTGTGATGTATTATTTGTGAGGCCCTGACATTATACTCTCCATGGGATATATGTAGATAAACATTCATTAAATAGTAATAATGAATTTTAGTAGATGAAATTATAATTAAAATTGATTCATAATCACAATGAAATTTGTCAAAATCAGAAAGGACATATAACGGTCACCATAGGAGACCATTGGAATTAAATGTGTGTAAAAAAAATTATTTTGGTTTAACCAAAATTTTATCAATGATTAATGTACAATAATGGTGAGATAAAGATTAGATATATGGCCTTCTAGAAACTTATTAGATTCAAGGAAGTCTCTTATGAGATAACCATACCTCAAATGTTTAACACCATTAACAACACATTCCATATGTCATAATTCTGTGATCATGTGCTTTACTCATCACATGTGATCTTGAATGATGATGCTGATCTTGAATATGATGTATCTTATATGAGGTATATCATTTGTGTCATTGATCAATGTTAGATGATTTTCAAGGAAAATTGGTCCCTCTGGTTCAGGTTATATGGAAATATAAAATTCCTCAACGAGAGACCCAGGAGATGGAATCCAAAATAAAGATTCGTTGGAAGGATTTAATAACTCAAGAAGCATTCGGATGCTTATCAAGGATTATAATCCTCGTGGTGGGAAAATTTTAAATACCCCAACACACAGTATATTAATTTCCTATTTAATATATAATATTTTCATTTTATTATGTTTTATTTTGGGTTGTAGGATTTATTAGAATAATTTTGTAGGAGAAGGGGTGATGAGGGTGTTGGTACAAATGAATTCATTGCAACATTTTCTTAGTAGAATCACACCTAGTACCTGATCGAACACTATTTTCTAAAGATAATCTGATAGAGCCATCGGGTACCCTATGGCTTAGAATTATGTTCCAGTTGGAACTATAATTTTTATAATGGTATGGATATTTTTATCTTTTTAACCTAATAATATAACAATAAAACTATGGTGGATCAATATATTTATCCAATTCAGTCACTATAACACCAAAATAGATCTATTATTATCACAAATTACCACTTATTCCAATCCACCTTCATTCTAGACTTCACATACTTGGATTAAACAGTTGATGCTCATCCAAAGTGAGGAAAATCCATGGATCGATTCTAATAACTTATTCATTTATTTTTTATACATCATGTGGTAATATCTATACCAAGACATTCTAATGGCATGTTAAATCTTCCAAATAACTTAAATTTATCTTGGTCTAGCTACTGATAATTATTAGATTAATAACATCATTACTAACTCTATATTGTTTTATCTTGGTTACTCTCTTCTAAAATTTCAGTGACCTAAAATCCTTCTTCACTTGTAATTTTGATTGGTATAATTAGTTTTTTGTGGCATAATATTTACTATTGAACCTATAAGAATAAACTAAATTGATTTTTTAGGTATACCCTTATTTTTTAATATAAATCATATGGGATTTTTTATCATCAGCATAGGTAAGAGGGAATTTTAATTTCAATAGATGTTGAAGGAAATAAATTATCTTCTAATTTACCTCTAATAATATTCAAAGGATTGAATTTTATTTGGGTTAACAGATGTTCACAAATATTCCATGGGTGATATTTCTATTTATTTTTCAATCATATTAAAATTTAGTTTTTACATCACTTGAAATGTTTAATTATTTATATTCATTTTCAAAAATTAATCCAAACATGTTAGATTAATTTTGAACAAATTTCTATAAAGTGTGATTACATAATCTCTTAGATGCACCGTTAAAATATTCTTATATATTACAAGGGATTTATTTTATTTTGGAAGGTCAAAATAGATGACATATAATTTTTAATGAGGTATAATTTAATATAGAGTAAATAGGTGATATGGTCTCACAATAACATAATTTTTTATAGCTTTTTCCAGTAATCCATATGGTGGATTTGTTCATTGGATTATTATACCCATTCTCATAAACAACAATTTTGCCCTAAATTTTTATACATAACAATATGGATGAGTCGTTCTTTTTGATTCCCCTACTGCCACCAATACATCAATATCATGTTATTCCCTATACTCATAAGCTAATGTAAGGACCCTTCTAGTATAAGGATTTATATATTTCAGTTTAAACTACTATGATTTAATATACATTAAGTTTTTAGTTTTCATTATTCTTTCATTACATGAGAAATATATTATTATCTTCTTGTACATGAGTTTATAATAGTAAATTAAGGGTAAGGTATTGGTTGCCTTCTAACTTATCATGATTACAGTAAATATATTACACTATGAGATATAATTAGACCTTGTTATACCTGATACATGTAAAGTGATTAAATAAGATCATGGTGAATTATACTAAATGGGTTCTAGAGGCATGATGACACATTTTTTACTTTTTTTACCATGAATGGAGGTAATTTAGATGGGGTTTCCTTGGTTTTTATAGTGGGATATTCTACGTGGGGTGATCCAATTATGATCCTAAGGCCAAGTATGGCTTGTTCACTATATACATTTCATTTTCCCCTAATTAATACTTTTTTGTCATATTTTCATAGGTATTTTCTTGGATTTAGAATGCTTTCATGTTCAGGCAGTTGTTGAATCTTTTTACTAGAAATTGTATTTTTTAAATAGGTACACATGAAAAACAATATTACATCGGATGTGTATCGTTGTCATCCTCAATGGTTTTTCAATGATTCTGATATGATATACCAATCATTTATTATTATTTTTCTAGGGGGATATATCTCCCACTGACAATCTATCATTACCTATATGTTTATAAAAACATATAGAAATTGAGATGTGTGCATGAGTAGTTGGGGGTTTTTGAACCATGGTAGTTAAATTAACTGAATCAAAATCATTACAACATGGTCATGGTCTCCAAGAAATATTTACTATGAATATAATAACTAATTTAAAACTATTATAATTACATAAAATAAATATTAAAATATGAAAACTCAAAAAATTGGTATGATTATTTTCCTATGAATATAATTTTAACTTCTTTTGTAAAAATATTAGTTTCTATATAAATATGTAAATATTAAAAAATTCTATGTTGCAATTTATTTTTCTAAAATTAATTTTAATTTTGGAACCATAAAATAAAAATTTCCCAATAGTTGTAATTTTATAATGAACATACATTTGAGGTTCAATAGTAAAAATACAATTTTTGAAATAAAATATGTTTTATGAAATGATATTTATATAATAATGACCTTTAAATTATGAAATATTTTTATAGAAAAAATTGATTCAAATAATATTAATAATTTATTTAAAAACTATGCATTCAATTTCCAAAACTAATATGAAATTTTCAAATAATAAAAGTATAGTGTATTCCATTAATAAACTATTTCTCATTCTTTCAACATTTCATTTGATAAACTAAAAATTTATGTTATTTAGTTTTTTAAGATTGTAGAAAATTCATATATTGAATAAAATGTTTTTCACATTCAAAAATAATACTACTATTTAATAACATTATTTAGGAATAATATTTTATTCTACATTTTCACCAAAAATACTCATCGCATTCAAGTATATATGCCCTCTTTCACCCCCATTAAAAATGAAAAACTAAATAAATTACCTTGAAAAATATATGGTATGTTACCTTCTTATAATCCCCCTTCAATAATTATAGATCTTCAGGTCTCAAATGACTCAATTATTTTGAGGACATAAATTTATAAAAAATGAGTAAGCATCAATGAAGATACAACTCATACATCCTATCCATTTGTTGTTAATTTAAGTTATCTTAAAATATATTTATTTTTCTACCATGGTAAACTATATTTTAAAAAAATATAATCAATTTGGGTTATAATGTTAAAAAAAGTCAGTATTAAACATCATATTTAAGTGGATATGGATTTAAAAGTGCATCAAATCAAGTCTATGGAATAATATGAGTGTCGTGCTATGTCTGGGACAATGACATTAATACCAAACCATTGAAGACAACATCATGTTAACAAAACTGAGTTACACATCTCTCGAATTAGTTAGATATAGGGAGTGTACGGAAGTAATCTGAGGTATGTATTGTTCTATTCCTAGAACCTTGTAAAATCAGTGTTCTTGTAATAGTGTGACTCAGTTAAAACATTCATATTACACAACTAGTGATTATTAGTGGATTTAGATATGACTGGAACACTGTTGGTGAAAGCACCTTAGACTATCCCTTAGTGTTGAACCAAGTAAATCCATAATGTTATTATGGTGTTTGTGAATGTTTTAATTACTACACATTACCATCCGATGAGTTTAATAGGTTCATACCAATGTGGGAACAAGATCTGTCACATGAGAAGAAAAAGTTGACACCTTTATTCACCCCTCACATCTGAGGGTGTTCAAGGGTCCTTCAAGGGGAGTCAGAGTGTACATGTTATAGGTGTTAAATCTATCCTTCCTCATTTTCATGGATATCAGTGTTAGTGTCATGCCAGGCTCCCTATTTGATGGAATTATCATTTAGATATGGAAGAACATGATGTGGTCTTATTTAAGATATCATAGAATGGAAGTCCTTCTTTCACTACCTAAGGAATATAGGTCACTGATCCAATTGATATTTCTATGACTAATGCAGATATAAAAATACTTTTGGTGGATTCTAATTCCTATAATTCCCTCTTTCCAACTCTTTCTCGTCAAATATATCTGATAATGATGAGTATTATGTCAACCATGTCAATGTGGGTAAAATAAGAAAATATTTATGAAGGTTACAATAAAGTGAAGGTGGTGAAACTCTATGTTTTGCGTAATGGGTTTGAAGATCTAAAGATGAATCTAGATGAAAATGATGAGACTTTTTTCAATCGAATTATTAAATTTATTATAGCAATATGTGCACTTCATGAATAAATAAAAGACATCGACATTGTGGAGAAAATATTGCGAAGGATTACACCTCACTATAATGCAAAGTTGTTATCCCTTGAGGAAAGGGACGTATCTAAACATACACTGAATGACATGTTGAGTGTCGTGGTGGCATATGAGATGAGAGTCAAATCAAAAGATGCAATGACTCAATTATGAAGGGAAGTGACATTCAAATCCATAGAAAAACATTAAATTTCAGGAGATAGTATTGATGAAGATAGTGATGAAGATGAACTTGTTTCTCTTGTTTCAAATTAATAAAATAAAGGAAAGGTATTTTTTGGGGAAAGATACCACTAGCTTTTTTTTCATTTCATTATGTTAGAGTTGGTCACATTACCTCTTTGTGATTAAGAACGTCTGATAATGAAGAAAGTGAAGTTGGAAGCATGAAGAATCATCAAAAATAGGTTTCCAAAAAGGGAAACTTTGAATATGTAAGGAAAATATAGACATAAAGTTTTTTTGTTAATAAGAATATAATGACAATGAATTCATTGAGGATTAATAACCATAGTTAAAATATGGAATACAGTCATCATTGATGGTTGTAGTTGAAAATTAGAAACCATAAAAAGATAAATCTAGAGATAATAAATTGATTACTAAGGTGTATCTAAAGTTATAACATAAATATTCCTTTGGTAATCATGAGGATCAAAATATAAGATGGAAAAAGTGAAGAGAATTTGTGGAAGAATCATCAAGATATATTAATAATCTTGATGATAAAATGGAATGACTAGAATAATTTCAGAAAGAACAGTCAACAACCATTGAAATAACAACATTTGTAGTGGAAATAAAAATCATAATTGAATAATAAGAAAATTTCATCAATGTCTATACGTACAGACTACATGTAAAGTCCAATACTATCAAAGGTCTTGAAGAAGATGTTGTTACACATAAAAGTGAATAAAATTCAATAAAAACAAATAGGAAAATTTACTTTGGAAGATTTTCATATGTTTAGATGATAAAGTGATATAATCATGGTCCTGAAGGAGTATAAAAGTATTTGGATGATCCATTATTTAAATGAATGGAAAAAATAGAATTACATATGATGTTGAAACATAGAAGTATTGAAATAAGATGAACCAAAATGAAGGGAAGCTAAATGTTGGACATATAGCAATGTTGTCTGAAGTCATAACAAAGAGTGCTTCTAGTAAAACTAAATGTATAACTGAATCATATCCAAAATTTTCCCAAAAGGATAGTTTTTCGATCTATTTTCCTAAGGATATATGGGTATGATCAAAAGTGACAATACATTTCCTCTTATGAAATGTCAATTCAGTGGAATTCTAGACCATACTAGGTTATATTATGAAGATTCATGTTTATATCTGAATGGGGAATATCTGGGAAGACAATAATGGAGAACAAATTCAAATCCTACTTATTATAGAAGAAATAATTTCTATGGATATTGTTTT
Organism: Viscum album; assembly: GCA_963277665.1. Lineage (NCBI taxonomy): Eukaryota > Viridiplantae > Streptophyta > Magnoliopsida > Santalales > Viscaceae > Viscum > Viscum album. Next base: position 1,384,171,323 of record OY728126.1, on the reverse strand, counting down.
AATTATTTTAATTTTGGGCATAAAGTGGTTTATTGTAGTTAGAGGAATGGTATGAAAAAATCATATAGAACTCCTAGAAAAACCAATACTCATCCAATAAATGGTGTTTCTATTTCAAATAGTTTTTAATTACTATAATAAGAGTATGATATTGATGAATCTATTCACATGGATGATATTTCTATAAGGACATATTTATCCCTCAATAAATCTATTATTTCATGAAAGGTAAAGAAGAAAATTGATAAACTGATTTTGTGGTATTAGCACTCAAAGAAACAAAGGGTAGTATCACCTTAATTCTTGATAGAGGGTTCTCAAACCATATTATGGGAAATGTAGACTTATTTAAGAATGTAAAGAAAATGGTTTATAGAACAATAAGGTTTGTAAATGACTGTTTTCTTAAGATCAGAGGATGTGGGAGTATAGAACTAGAAAATAGTGAGCTTAAGAAGACTGAGGTTCTTTATCTGGATGGTTTATGTCACAATCTCCTCGGTGTTAGTCAAATCTATAACTCAGGACTTATAGTGACATTAAATCAAAAGGGGTTCACTATAAAAGTATATAAATTCAATTATCTTAGGAAATGGTACATAATATTTGGAAATATATATCAGGTTGATAGTAAAGATAACTATTGTTATCTGATAGTTGAAGAAGAAGAAAATTCTATGGATTCAATGGTTGGGTCACATTAATCATCAATACATGGAAATGATATATATAATGAAAGTAGTCATGGTTATAACCAATATGAATCATGAATAATAAATTAATTGTGATGATTTCATACGATCAAAGTTGGCCTATAGAACATATCGTCCAAAGAAGAAAAGGGCATAAAATATCCTTGATCTCATCCACATATATGTTTGGAGATAAACTAATGTGGTTAGAGCATATAAAGAGAGGTAATTAATTTTATTTATAGATTATTATTGTATAATGTGTTTTGGGATGGTTATACATAGGATATGTTAAGTGCTTGATTGCATGAAAACATATCATCGAATAGTGAAGAATGATACTAGACTGAAAATCAAAGATCTGCAGTCTGGTAGTGGAGTGGAACACACATCCATTGAATTTGAAAATTACCTATAAAAACATGGAATACAACATGAGGTTGTTGTTGTGATAACTCTATAGAAAAATGAATTGGTTGAGCACTGGAATCGATAGGTGAACACAATGACCACAACAATACTAATTGATAGTCACATCCTACGCCATTATCGGAAAAAGGATATTCAAGGTGTAGGGTATACTAAAAATCTTACTAGGAATTATAGGGGATAAAGAAAGACACTATATGAGTTGTGTAATGAAATGAATCCCTCTTTCAATGCTATTCATGTTTTTAGAAGTAAATGTCTTATATAAAATAAATATGGTAATAAAAGGGAGTATGGTGATTCTATAAACAAAAGAATATTCCATATATATTAAATGAAGATAAAATCCTAAAAATGTTTCAATAATCATCTTGAAAAAATTGGCATAAGTAGTGGTGTGATGATCACTGAAGATAATAACACAAATTCCCCACGGAATTTTTTTTTTGATAAGATAGAAGGTGAGGAAGAATGTGGAAATGGAGTAGATCCAAAGACATATGTATAGGAAGACATTGAAAACATTCCCTGGTCACAAGATGATGTTGATTCAGAAGAATAATCAGATGAGGAAACCACGGTTGAAGAAAATTATTCAAAACCTCACTAGTAAAAATAAAGAGTGGATATTGATCAATCTAACATCATTGGGGATTGTACAGCACACACATAGATAAGGAGAATGAGGAATAATTCACAACCTACTTTCCATTGAGCAGTTAAACCATCCTCATTTTAGTAAGCTACAAAGGGTAAAACATGGGGAAAATCTCTGAATGGAAAGTTAGATCAGATTGACAAGAACAGGAAATGGGATCTTGTTATGAGACTTGAAAGAAAAGATGTGATTCATACAAAGTGGATCTTTAAGAATTAATTTTATGATAAAGTTAATGTGATAAAAAATAAGGCATGATCGGTGTGCATAAGATATTCATATATTGATGATGTTAATGTTGAAGAAACATTTTCTCCAGTGGTAAGACTAGATTTTATCGTGATTTTTCATTCCATAGAAATTCAATGACGATACAAATTGTATCAAATGGATGGAAAAATATATTTATTGAATGGTGTTCTTGAAAAAAAGGACAACATTAAATAACCAGTGGGTTGCCTGCATGGTAATAATGAAATGAAGGGTTAAAGATTAAAGAAGAAGCAATATGGTCTCAAATAGGCACCATGAGCTTGGTAATATATGATTGATTCTTATCTAAAGAATCTCAAATTTAATAGAGGATGCATTAATCACAACCTGTACATAAAGAATTATCAAAAAGATCAGTTCATTGTACTGGTATATATAGATTATATTAGATTTGATGGAAGTAGGAAGGGATTAGTGGATGAATTTTCCAATCAAATGAAATCATAATTTGAAATTTCTATGATTGGTAAACTCACATACCTCTTTGGGATGCAAGTGTTTCAGAAGAATTAATATACATTTATTTCTCAGGAATATTATTCAAGAGATTCGCTGAAGAAATTAAATGTGCATGATTCCAAACCAATACCAACTCTGATTTTAGTTGAGGTAAAACTAGGAAAGCATGAATATGGGTCATCTATAGATCCTACAATGTATAGGTGAATCATTGGAAACTTATTGTACTTGAGTGAAACACGACCAGATACTTTCTTTTTAAAATGCTTAGCGGCCCACATTAAAAGTAATATGATGGTAGAACATATTATAGATGTGAAAAGAATTATGAGATACATTCAACATACTCACAATTATGGTTTATACTTTGTTTTAATAGAAGATGGTGAACTATTAGTGTTTTCTGATTCTTAATTGGTTGGATATGTTATTTATAGAAAGTACAAAAGTATTGTATAGTTCATTATTCGAATGAAATGTGTGGGATAATTGAGTAATAAAAAGTAAATTACTTCTCTTAGTGCTACAGAATCTTAGTATACCTATTTACAAAGTCTTGAACTTAGCTATTATGGATGAAGAAACAACTTACTGATATTAAGGATGAGGTGAAACAACCTATGGTGATTCATTATGACAAAAAGAGCATAATTTATCGTATGAATAATCTTATTCATCATTCTCTTATGAATCATATTGAAATCATAAATCACATCATCAAATAGAAATTTTATCAACGCACAATTAAAATGGATCATACTGGAATTGATGGGAAAGTGGATGATATTCTGAGAAATCCATTGGATGCACATGTATTTAAGAATCATCATTTAAACCTCAATCTCCAACCACATATCAATATATGATGAGGTTACAAGGGTCCCCCAATCCCTAGTTGTATTAAATGGTTAAATCTGTTTATGTATGTGATGCAATTTTATGGGGGAGATATGATCTGGGGGGAGTATTTTTTGATCTCTACATGTCAAAATTTAGTTCCTTGGGTTTATTTAAAATCATGGAGAAAGGATATATTCAATGGTACAAAGGAAGAGAATGCTGAATTTCGAGGGGGGAATGGGAATTCGGTGTTATGAGGAAATACCTTAGGTCATGTTATGCTTCTATGATGTGGTAACAATTTGGTGTTATGAGGAAATAGTTCATGAAATGATATTATTTTTTGACATGGTGATATTTTTTTGTTATGTGGAAATAGTTAGAGATTATATTTGACATATTTAATCATTCCAAGACACTATAACTCAATTTATGATTCCCCTCTTATTTTATACACTGATATTTTCTCACATAGACCAAGAGTATTAGATGTTTTGGTTTCTCTCATATTATTTCTTGATTATGTATAGAGCTTCATTGAATTTTTCTGCACATTTATAACAAAACGAAAGTGAAATATTGTTGGAACAAATAATATCTAGGATATCCTTCTCTGGAAATGGTGTATGGTTTGTGTTTTTTCTCAATCCTCACATGTAAGATTAGGGATATTACAAGGAAAATAATCCCATTGATTGATCTGACAACAATATTTAAGGTGGAATCATTTACCAGTGTTTTCATAATTATTGGGGTCCCAAATTTAGAGGATGGATATCATTGTGAAAATTGTATTTCCTTGAGAGCCTTTTGAAAATTTGGTAAAGGCATGAATTTCAAAATAATGGGATTCGTCAATTTTTTGTGGAGGATCAATGAAAGCTGATGGTGATCAGCACAAAAACGATGAGCATTGTGAACAACTAAGAATTGGATCATGGTTAATGGGGATGGTGATCTTCATGACTACAATAATTGGATCTTCGTGATTTTATGAAGTTTCTGACATAAACGAAGATGATTACATCAAGCATCATAAAAGGGGAATTTCAATAGAGCTACCTAAATGAAGGAGCTACGCAAATAATTTTTCAGAAGATCTGGAAAATCCACAAAGAGGTGTGGGATAATTGCGAATAGCTAATCCATTAAATATGAGGCCACCATCTTTGAATGGTATGAGTTTTTCAAGGATAATCTAAAAATTATCGAATATCAAGAAGCTTAGGGAGCTTCAAAAATTCGGATTTCTATACGATCTTGAGCATCACAAAAAGACTATAATTCTTGAATGATTCCCAGGATTTTAATTAAATGGTTATTCATGATGATGAAGTATCCCACATTGACTTTGTGAGTATAGTTAAGGAGTTTGTTCCAATAAGGTAGGGTTTCTTTGCAAAGGCATTTTGTTCCGCGGAGGCAGGGAACTTCACAAAGTAATTGTGTCGTGCATAGGAGCTTTGTAGAAAGTAATCATTTTATATATGATTTATGGGGGCATGGATTCCAATATGCATCATCTAGGGTCTATGGTTAATGCATATTCTCATGCTATGTTAAGGTAAAATAATTTAATTCCAAATTGTTGAAGCAATATTTAAGTCGATAAACAGAGTAAGAATACTCGCAATGAAAAGAGATAGGGGAGTCGATGGAAGTAATCCCAGGGATGAAGTGTTCTATTGCAAAAACCACGTAAAATTAGTGCTTATAGAACATAGTGATTATTTTAAAACATTTGTATTCCATAGAGAGTGAATATTAGTGGATTGAGGAACGAATGACACAATGTCGTTGTTTGCTCCTTAGGAAATCCCTTATTGGTGAACCAAGTAAAATTATTCTTTTGTCTCGATACTTGTGAATGTTTAATTTCCTACACATTACCATCAGATATTTTTAACAAGTTTTTACCAACATGGGAACAAGATCATTCACTTTCAATTAAAATTTTGACACCCGAATTCACCCATCCTTCCTCAGGATGTTCCAAGGTCCTTCATATCCATGGATAAAGAGAGTGTGTGAATTCAAATTTCTTCTTTACCAAGTCTTTGGGACAAATTAATCAATGTTCTCAAGTGATATCACTTTTAAACAAATCCTATTTTTAACCTTTACAACTGTTTCCCATTAGAAAGGGCAATTTAATGTAACCCAACATAAACAATCCTCATTTAATATTACGACACATGATTTTCAAATTAGTTTGATTGAAAATATAAAAAGGAATAAATTTTGAATTATTATATAATATATATATATATATATATCAAAATTTAATATTTCAATATGACAAAATAAATGTGAAAATATTCATTAAAAACATGTTAGAACTTGTGGTTTAGAGAACAACAAAAAAATTGAAACCACCTTCCATTATATGTTACAAGCCATGATAACTTTTTATGAATCTAATTAATAATGTGTAGAGGGTACCTAGGAGTTCATTTAAACCCATAAAATCAAAAACCCCTATCATTGGGGTGGTCTGATACAAACCATTATCCACCATGAATATAGGGAAAAGAAAAATCCACAAAGGAAGGAAGAAAGAAAACCACTAAAGATTTATGAACTAGAAACAAAGAGAACATCTAGTGGTTATTCATAAATAAGACACTTGAAATTAATATATGGGGTTGGAGTGGAAGGATTTGTGTGTATGAGGTTATGTAGTACAAAATGGGGGAAATTGGTATGTTTGGAGGTGTTAAAATGTGAAAGGGGATGTTGGTAATTACATTTTTTTGGAAATATGAATTCTAAACAATTTGGATGCATGTTTTCACAAATAATGTGTCAATTATGTGGCTGTCCTTGGATAACCATGCTGGGGCTTCATGGTTTGTAAATATATGATTCTATGGTGCGGATACCACTCCAATGATCTGAATACACCCACATAATTACACTTGACAGTTTTAACAAACAATGCACAAATAATTTGGACTGACTATCTTACACGATTTAAAATAGTTTTAAAAAATGTTTTAAAAATGAATTATAACAACAACAAAAATTAAATTTATACAATAAAATTTCATTATTTTTCAGTAAAATTTCCCTAAAATGTCACATTCTACATAAATATGGTCCCTAAAATTTCCTATAAAATAAAACAACTTCTTGAAATATAGACCCATTAACATACTCTAAAATATTTCACAATGATTAGGGATCTTCTTTCTATATTAAGAATCTCCTCGAATGAAAAATATATCAATTCTTAGATCAAAAACATATTCTAAAAATACAATTAAACTAAAAATCTAATAAAAAAAAAATATGTGGGAAGATAACAAAAATATCAACTAACTACATATATCTAAACTCTATTCAACAAGTTACATAATTCCCAAAAAATTTAAAATATTAATTTAATTACCCCAACATACCTACCCTAAGATTCATTTTCAAACTCCAATGATTTTGGATAAAAAAAATATCACCAAAAAAAATTATTCTCACAAAAATGAGAAGCTATAATTCATAATAAAACCATAAAGAAATTATATAAATACAAATATAGCAATAATCGACCTTGTAAATGATGGATTCTAACTTCTTATGGTGCTCGACTAAAACAACCAAAATAGGCTTTCATCCTCAAATCAAAAATATGAATGATTTAATAGTTCATAAATTTATTATTTCACAAATTACAAAACCAATCAAAAATTAATAGTTACCTGAAGACACTAAAACAAAAATGGAATTGGGTTTGAATCCATATTAGTACTCATAAAATACATTTTTACTTATAAAACCACATTTGAAGTATAGGAAACAATCAATTGTGATGTAATTTGTGTAATTGAATAATTTTATTAGGATTGACTGAAAATGTTCTTAATCCTTATAGAGATTATTTAAAATATGATAAAAATATACTTCAAATTACTATACATAAACATGTATCTCTCATTAACATGTTGAAGGATGATAAAACTATTCATTAAATAATCATAGACAAGTGGGGTTCTCCTAAGTGATTAATCAATTTTTAACTCCAAAAATAATATATCATTCAAATGATTAGGTAAATTTATTAACATTCAATAAAAAATATTTATGAATAATATTTTTTGAAAAAGACAACTTCTCAAAAAAAAATGTAAAATAATTGTATCATACTTACTAAAATTTGATCCATTATTAACATTGAAAATATAAAAATTAAAATTAAGACAACCAAACAATGTAAATTGAATAAATTTTGTTTATAAAACTAAATTATTATATTATTATATTATATTTGACATGTTTTGAAACAAAATGTAGCATAACATTCTAAATATAGATGAATACAATAACACCATACATTATAATTACAAAACACATAAATACACACTTTTCCAAAAATATAAGTGGAAGTTTAAAGATGGTGATAAAAAATTTAATTTTGAAATAGACGATATAACTTTAAAACAAATTAAATTAAAAGTTAGTCTATTGATATAAAAAATTAATTTTGGACAAATCTAATTGGACGAAATAATTGTTTCAAAAAAACCTTAAAAAACACTATTTCCCACTTACTCATTTTAAAAATACCCAATATTGTTTAAACTATAATATTTATTCTATAAAACATTTTCTACCTAATTAGAATCATTATGTGTCCTAATATGTAAATTTTAGTTATAAAAATTATTTTAAACCCAAACATTACAAACACAAACACTACCCCTCTCTATTTTCAATAAAAATCATTAAGTTACTTTCTATTAATCTGTTTAGAATATAACCCCTTTAAAATAGTCAAAACCAACCAAAGAAACTATTTAACATAAAACCATATATATAAGTATTGTAAATGATAATGATATTTTTATAACATGATAAGACACCAAGTATCCTTCCAAACTAAAACACATAATTGGTATATAAAAAACTAAAAATAAAACTCAATAAAAATATTTAAGTTAGATTATATGTGTAAAAATTTAAAAAAAACATTTATCATCAAAAGAAACATCTTATTTGAGTAAATCAAATTCACCCCACTAGGTTCTATATGTTTAATTGCCTATATACATCAAAAATCAATAATTCACATTAAATATAATTTGATACTAATAAGAAAATTCATTTCTTTTCTAAAAATAGATGCTAAAAAATCATAGTTAAAACATGGATTTAATATATAATTTTCTCATTATTGAAAATAAATATGAAAAATTAAAAAACCTATACTAAAAAAATTCATTTATACAATATATTTTTTGAGATACTTATGTTAATTAAAAATAAGTACATTTCAAATTAGAAAATAATTAGTAACTAAATTAATTGTTTACACAAAACATACCAACCTCATTTAAAAACCAATAGGGTAAAAATCCTTTAAATACTAAAATTTTGGATATATAAAAAATGGGGTTCAATAAAAACAAATATACAAATTCCCAAGATTATATATATCTAAATGAAAAATATTTCAAATGATATATCTTCTAGGGATTTCAGATCCACAATCAAAAACATGGATATCATTTTTTACATATATATCTCTATGATTTGAAAAAAAATCAACTACGTAAATAATATATGAAAATAATAATCAATATTTAATTATTGTTAACTAAAAAAAATTTAAAAACTATTCGAAATCAAATTTCTAATGATTTTTTTTACTAAAATAACACATTAATCCAAAGCTAGGAAATTTTTTTTGATTATCAAACAAATGTATGTCCTACTAAATTATATGAACTTATAGTACAAACAAAATAACCACTACAACAAAAAAATTAAAATTACATATCCATAAATAAATCTTTATGGGAAATCTAATAAATTAATTATGGGGATAATAAAACCCATTTAATTAATTAATAATATGTAATAGAATAAATTACCAAATTAATGTAATGTTCTACACAACATTAAAACTATTTATATTTTTAGACACTTCTATCACATCAGTTTAAGTTTAGTTTCTTAATATATATAAATCTACCATTAAAACCCTCAATCAAATCTTTTACTATATAAAAAATATTCAAATTAAGAAGATAATTAAATTCCATTCACTATAAATTATCAAATCACTCTATTAAAAATACATTATATATACCTAAAAAATATAAACATAACTTAAGTAATTAATCAATACAACAACTACAAATGGGATACCATTAATTATCATTATAAAATTTAACCAAAGCATTCATTAAAATACATTATAATATTGCATAAAATGTCTTAATGTTGTTCACACAATTTCATATAGATAAAAATTATCCTTTCGAACAATTTAATAAAAATAAAACATTCTAGTGATGCTTTTAAAAAAACCTCCAATGATTAATAAATTATACTTTTGTTGGAACCTAAAATTTAAAAACAAGAACTAAAACTAGACATGATCATATAATAACAACAACTTTGGGAAATTTTATCAATCCATCTCAATAATTAAAAAAATTGTAGAATAAAACATGATACTATATAATAATAATCATTTTCATTCAAAGTAAAAAAATATCCAATGACTTTAAAAATAAAATAGAATAATTTTAAATAGAGGAAAAACACATTCAATAAAAAATGACATTTCACATAGTTTCCTTACATGGTGTTCAAAATGCTCAATGAACATATGGCCCACAATAGATGGGAATATTTGGATCTAGGGTTTGAATGTATGGTTTGGAAGACTATAGGCCATGAATTTGGGGTAAACATAACTACTCCCAATGGGCCACACGGTTTGGCCATATGGTCCAGAACCCATGTTTTATAGTCGTTCACTAAATAAAAGTCCCATAACACACTATTTTAAAATGAAATATCTAAAAAATCAAAACCAAATCAAAATTCATTCAAAAATACTCATTTCCTAATGTAATGTGATCAGTTAATGATTTTTATAATTATTTTTACAACACACTCACTCACAACCTACCGCTAAAGTCCTAATAACCTTATGATGCCTACAAAGACTTCCTATATTTAATATATCAAAAATCACACCTTTAATAAAAATCAAATAAAAACATAGGCTACCACTTACATAGGAACCCAATAAGATCCAATGTTATTCTTAAAGATGATTATTGATCAACACAAGCTAGAAACTAGGTCTTTGGTACCAAAAACATAACTTTGGTTTTAGTTTCTCACAAAATTATATCAATTTGTCCTAACAAGAAACCCTAAATTTTCACTCTATATATTTCTTATTCATGAAATTTTGTATGAAGTAATCAAATAACTACACACCAAAAGACATAAAAAATAATAAAAATTATTAAAATTGTTAGAAATGATAAAATAATATTGAATCATGGAATTATAAAACAAAAGGAATTTGGATAGGCCATACAGTCTGAGTATAATACAGAATGAATAAAAAACTAAAATTTATAGCTATGAATATTTTTTTGACATGAGATATTAGTCCCAATATTTTACCCCCACCAACCCATGAATATTTAATTATAATAACCACCACCATCAATTGGTACATTTCCCCCACCAGAATCCTCCAAAATGAGGTATACATGCTCCCAGAAGTTGTATGTAAGGTGTGATCACAAATCACCCAATATGATCCCACTAAAGGATTTATTATCCTCCACTATTAGATAGACAAAATAAATATATCTAGGATAGATGAGAACACAAAAAAAACTATCTCGGATTTTATAATAGTTAACCATTACAAAGTGGAAATGGTGAGATGTTGTATTGGATTTCAGGGCTGAGTTTTCATGATTGCCTTGTGGTCGTTTTTTTATGGTTTATTGTGGATATGATCATTAAGGTCACTCATTTATATAGGATTAGGAGACCTTATCTATATATGGGATTGGTATGTGTTAAAACTAATAGATAGTATGACATTATGGGGTTCATCATAACATTTTATCGAATAGGGATTCTCAATTTACATCTCATTTTTAAAAGAGTTTATAGTGATATTATTTTACACATATGATTTTAAGAACAAAATTCCAACCTTATACTGATTTCTAGTCAAATACAGTGATTTAGGTGCTTTAGGATGTGCTGAAAAAATGTATCCTATATTTCAGAGGATCTTGAGAGTGTCATATACCCCTGGTTTTGTTTATCTACAAAAATATCTACCAAGAGACGATAAACATGGAACCGTATGATTATTTTTTGGGAAGGATAAATCAATATACTATATGAGTGTTAGAGGTAGTTTAGGAATCATTACTCAGACCACATTACATGAAGGAGAATTTGGAGGAGGTATGGTTGATTTGGAAAAAGATGGCTACCACACAGTCATGGTAGAAATATTACACAAATCATTGTAGACAACCTATAGAGTTTAAATTTGGGGATTGGGTCCTTTAATGTATCTCACTAAGGCTATAACACTAATGTATTAGGTTATATAATAATATTTCTTCAGGATATATTGGGTCGTTCAAGATTCTGGAGCTAGTTGGATGGGTAGCCTATAGGTAGCAGTTACCTCAGACGTATTGGTCCATGCACGACGTCTTCCATGTATCTCAGTTGATCCATTATCATTCTAAACCATCTCACACATTGTAGTCGTTTAAGTCTTTTTAGTGGGTATATTCATACATTTATGACCATACTACTCATATTTTTTATAGAATAATTATTTTTACTAAGGCCAATCAGTTACTCTTGTATGGGTGATATGGTAGAAAATTCGTTTAATAGACAATACTTGGTAGTATAAGGCCAACATATGCACTCACTAGATAGAGTTATTCTTAGGTGATTCTTGACCACCCTTGGAAGGTAAATTATGTGGTTAATTTCATTAAGTGTTGACAATTGAGAGATCTAGGTTGTTCTACAAGGTACAGATATTTTATTTTCAGTTAAACACTTATTTACATTCTCTTTTAGATTAGAACCCAAGTTTGGGCATGTGGGTTGGATGTGTTTCTTCTTAAAAGAAAAAGGCAAGAGGGTTTTATGTTGTTTATAGTCCTATTAAACAATGTGTATTTAGTATACATGACATTTAATTAATATACAGGGTGTAGTAGATTGGGAACGCCAATTCCTGACATTTAAATGGATTTTTATAGGGGGGATACCCCAAGATTAACATGGTGTGTATAACGTTTTTAAATAATGTAAATTCCAGATATCTGTTTTTAAAATAATATGCAGTTTCTATAGTTTCTCTAAAAGACCTGACCCCTGTCTCTCACACATAGGAAGATACCCTTTGAACCTAGATCTGGTATTTAGTTCTGTTTTTTTATCTAAACTACGTATCTTCCACTATCAACTCGGTGAATCTATACCGGTAAGTTCTTCATTCTAATTTTTTCATTATTAAATTTTCATGGTTTTGGTTATTATATTATGGTGCGAGAAAATATGAATTATTTTCATAGTTTCCATCCTTTATTTGTTTTTATTATGATCTTGACGGAATATAAACCTAACAAGTGAAGAGTTCTCTAATACAAACCTCTATTAGGTGGTCAATACATTTTCCCTTGTTGTTTTTCCCTTTTAGCTCATCATAGTTTTTCTACATAAAGGACATTCCAATTTTACCCAGAAAATGAATTGAATGAATTGGTTAAAGGAATTAGGACCGATTAGGATTCCCTTGGAGTACCATTTTATGGTTGGATGAAATTTATCCTCAACCTAGGCCACCCATGGGGTGCATCGTTTCTTTTTCCCTACATTATACCACCTTTTTGTGTGTGTGAGAGATCACATTTCTTGAGGGATCCTTTTAAAACTAAATGGAAATATAATTTAGATGATATGAAGGATTTTATGCTTCTTTATTTTGTGATGACATCATATGATATGTTCTAATTGTTTAAATATCTTTTACAGAAGTTGTAAAAATCAGTTGAAAGAACTCATGGAATGTGAATGGTTTTGTAATTATTAATGAATGAGATGATTAATTTAAATGATAGTGGATTTCATGAATGGTCACCATGGATCTAGATTTCATTAGATTTTGTAGACATTTTCCCTATGGATCTTTCTTATGGTAGTGGATTCTTTGGATATTTTTACTACATGGATCCTAATTCTGTATAATGACTCAGATCTTGCTACCCCTTGAACCCATCTTTCTTGGACTGACATTGTAAATTTTCTCTTGCCATGCTCTTTGGAATAAACCCAAGTCCATGCATATTCGCCATTGAGAATGTAATTGGAATTGATATGGATTCCTTGTTCATCAATATCATTAATCTTCCGCATCATGTTCTGACATATTTCATTGCATGGAAATGCCATTAGGGAAAAATCTAGTTATATGGTGTTCCTATTGTGAATGATATACTATACTATATATCAGGGTCATGATGGATATTATACACTTGGTATGGGTATCAAACATAAGTTATTAGACTATATAGTGTTGGTTATTTATTTCTCTTTCATAGTAACCAATGTTCATGGGAGCTTGAATATTGTTTGTAGGGAGTGTTGTTTGGATATATAGTATCACATATTCTGAGGGAAATATTGTTTTATTACTAATATACCTATTTTATATATTTAACACTGCTTTATCATTGGATACATAGTCTAGATTTATTATATAAATCATTGGAATTGGCCTACTAATTATTATCTCACACCTTTTTCGGGACGTTGTTGGGTACCCAAACAGTCTTCACAGATACAAGTAGGGGTTAGGGAAAGTACCCATTGTACGAGGCTTAATCTCTTCATTATTAGGATAAGGATATCATAGGAATGAGCTAGAATCAGGAAGCTATATGAAGATATTCCTTTTGTACTTTTTGGTCTTTTCATACATGTATTTTATTGGATACATGTATAGCTATTTTTCTATTTTGAAGTGATATGAAATGATACATCATTTTTTAAATGATATTTCTTCTTTAATTGTTTAAAAATTTCTAGTTTGGATGTTTTTAATATTTATGGAATATTTACTACTTAATTAATTGTGTCTTGATATTATACAATTGTGTTACACATTGATCATGAGGGTATAGTCTTCCCACTATTCCATCATAGACCCCCACCCTTATTTGGAATCACCTAGCATATGGGGAGGCATGCTTGAGTCCATGTGACCCACAGGCATGGGGAACTATTTAGTGACTCTCATTTGGAGATGTTATAGGTCATTATGGGTCTATGATTTCCTACTTCATATTTGGGCATTTATTTTCCACTCAATCACCCAAAAAAACCATATAATTTCCAGGTATGAAATAATAAGCATAGGAAACTGCGGAATAACTATTCACTTTACAATGTGAGTAAATTTTCACCTTTCTCCAAAATATTAGTACTATAATGTCATATCTCATCTCTTGGTGTTACTATAATCTATGATACCCATTCCATAGCTCATTCGGCATGTCTTTATCCCAATAAAATAATATCCTTACATTCACGAAACCTCCATCAATATATTATTCATCTACAACTTTACTTTTTGGGGAATTTTTTAATTCTATAGTACAATGATCATATTATCAACATTTATCTTGATTTATAATATCCATTTTAATCATTGTACTGTTTAATTATTAGAATTATATCGTCATCATTATGATTGGAATCATTGTAATCCTCTAATTTTCTCTAATTGGTAATATGGAGAAAAATTATATGATATAGGGATGTTGTACTTTATGACATGCATTTCCCAAAATTGTACCCCTTACTTCTCCTCTTCTTAACCCTTATGTAGCATCTTCTTAACCCTCAAGTATCACTATAAGGATCTAGGGATCTAAAGGTATTAGTGATAGACCCTTACTTTAGGATTTTATACTTCTATTCATTATATTTATTACCCTTATATATTAAGAATATTAAATTTTTGTATCATAGAAAAAAATTAGGAAATACTTTGTTTCACTTTTAGTTCCATTACATACTGATCAATAGTTTTTTTCATTTGAATCACTTCTAAATTATACTTGGAAAATATATTATGTGTTATCTGAACATATAAAATGTATAAAGGTGCATTCATAACTTTCCATATTTTCATATCCACCTTATATTTCAGTTACATAATGAAAATTAAAACCCTTATATATCATGAAGTGGAAAACTTACATAAATTTTTTTATTTTTTCAATTTCTCAATAATCTATAACTTATAAATATTATCATAGGGGTTTTCAACTCATCATCTAATCTTCTAAAGGCTTTCCAATACACTCTATCTCATCTCAAAACAACTTAATTGAAATTTGGAAATTATTAATAATATTCCTAAATCTCATTAACTTGATTTCAAAATCCTTAAAACATATCAGTAGACAACATTGATAAATTCAATGGATCTCTATTGCCTCATAAATTATATCTACAATATCAACTTTTTCCAATCATCATTAATGTGATGTTATGAATATACTATATTATACTTTAGGCTTGATAATCTAAGGATGTATTGAGACTTGTTTCTTCAACCCTAAATCAAATTCCATCATATATCCCCAATATTTTTCATATATATTATCATGTTATCATTCAGAACAATTTTAGATTGTTCTTTCACCATCCATCTTTATTTTACATTGATTTATATTATAAGATTTTCTCAATAATTGTTATATATATTCACTACTTCTCGATTATATATAATCATTTATGTCCCATACGGAGAATTATACATTACCTATTATCATGGGAAGTATCTCAACCTCCATCTACATTGGGATCTCTATTATCACTGAATTCCAAAACTTATCTTTACTTAACTTCCCATTGATATATTGATAAAAACTCAAAACAATTCAAAATTATTAATTTTAATTCAATTAGCAAATTCTATCTCCCAATTTGGATTTTCTATTAATAAATTTCTCAATTCCTAATTCAATACCAATATCTCCCTTATTACCTAAAAATATAAATATTCAATGATGGGGGAAATATTTACACATCTCATTCTTTAACAATGAGATGAAATATTATCTCCACCTATTTATTCTTGAATTTATTGAATAGTTCAACCTAATTTACATGACAGAAGGTTGGAATCACATTTCACTTATACGTTATCCATTAATTAATCAACTATATTCCTACCTTAGGAGGCACAGTATTTAAAACAAGAGAGACTAATGTTGATAAAAAAATGTTTCCCATAAAACCATTCATCATGTGATGCCGACTAAAAGTTTTAATACTAGAGGATAAATAAGTAGTTTTTCAAGGATTTTATAATCTACACTCGACTTTACAAAAATTAAAACTACATTAAGTATATGAATATCTATCCCCCATCAAGAAAAAAAATCTATTTTAATTTAATAATTAATCCCCCTCTATTAATAGAATTAAATATTTTGAAAAAAAATTATGGAAAAATAATAAACATACCACATTAAGTATAAAATAAATCACATTAAAGAAATCTAAAATTCATATGAAATAATGGTATTCTAGAATCCCTTTTACTCCACTCTCCCTTTATGGGTAAACTCTAAAAATCTTAATCATGGATGGTCATCTCTTAAAAACTAAATCCATACATACTGTTTTGATACTAACTAAAATATTAAAAGGAGGAAATATAGTTTTTTTATAGATAAATTCTTGGTGGATATTTCTTTTTAATTTTTAATAAGAACAACCTTAAAAAATTTCTCTCCCAAAATGAATCACCTTTTAATTCATGGAACATAAAAGGAAAAAATAGATATTGTAATAATGTGAGAATCAATATCACCTATTACGGGTCTTTTGATGTTATTGATATTGAAATTATTGAGATGAAAATTATTTACTATGACCAAATGAAATGACAGATTTTAATTATATCATTCATAATTATGAGGAACTCTATGATTAATATACAATTCTTTTTTCAAGGACATGTCTATTTTTATAATTTATTTTCTTATTGTATATTTTTAGTTCCTTGATTATATTGAATTGTTCTAAAACATTATGTAGGGATTGGAAAACATAACTGATAACTAAAGTGTATGTCTTAACCTAAACATGGATTTCTAAATATGTTAAATAATAAACCTTAAGTAGTCAATTATGGCATGTTGATCCATGGAAAACTGTTCTCATGGGATGGAATGTGTTACTGTTTGGGTTAAGTTGATGTCATATTTTAGATCATAAGGTGTATGGGCCCTTATGGATCAGAAAATGGAAGTCTATCTAATTATTTCATTATAAAGTAATATAAATATTTGAAAAATCGTGAGTTCAAATGAAAAATAATTCATAATTAAAGTTATGTGTCTAATATATATATATATATATATCATAGAGACTTAGACTCAAGACTGACCTTAGTAGTGGGTAGTGGGGTATCTCTTATGTTCTTATAGCCTATTATAGTCTTTTCTACAACCTAGACCTATATTTTTGAGCAATTAGAGAGGTGTGATCCTTTCTATAGGAAGGATTAATAATTATACTAGTCACTTATCTACAACCCTTTAGTTTCATAAATATCTTTCTGAGCCTTCTTTTTTGAATTTTTGCAATAAGTAGACCTGAGGTCCTCCGATCGTACACCTTGAAGGAAAAGATTACAATGTTCTTGAGGTGGAGGGTCGTGACCCACCATGGATTCCTCCCATAGAGAAACCTATGGATACTCTTTATATTAATAATATGCAAACTGAATCTTAGTTATGATAGTGTTCTCTATGTATTCTTCGATCTTTTCAAGGAGTTTTTTTACCAGCACTGAGAAAGGAAAAGTTGACTCGTGAGTTTTAGTAGCAGTATCCTCCCACCTTTTTGGGGGAAGGAAGACCTCATGTTATGGATTCTTGTTTAAAATCCATTTTTTTATATTTGAGAATATAGAAAACCCTCTATAGAGGAGTTTTAAGATATAAGAATGTATTATTTGTGATTCTTCTAAGAGGTGGTGGGGCATTATCACCCAAGAAGATCATCATAATGATATGGTCTGCGCTGATTTTCAGACCACCTTCTATGTCTACATTATTACCATGACTCTAAGGGATAATAGAGTTAGAAAATTCAGGAACCTACAAAAGGAGAGAATGTAATTTATGGATTACTCTACCCATTTCATAGAGTTATAGTTGTTCACTCCTACTTTAGTGAGTGAAAATATTATGACCTCTATGTGATTTGAGGTTGGGTTGGTCTATTCCATATGATCATAGGTCAACATGTTAATATTGACTACCATTTGTGAAATAATCAAAAAGACCCTTATTATAGAGAATATCTTGAGGGAAGTTGAATATGTGATTCAGGTCAATTTGGTACCTCAACCTATAATTGGTTCATATTATCGGATAAATAGGTGTTTTGAGGCTACTTGTGGAGGTATTAATAGCTAGGCTCCTTGTACAGTTATTTTTCATATATTTCACCAGTGTGGGAAGCTAAGACACAAAAAACCTCAATACTTGTGTGATCCAAATGAGTGGAGAGGTTACAGTAAGATGATACATATTCAACATTTTTCTAGGAATTTTCTTCTAGTGCCTAACTAACTGGGATCTGCACCTACTCCTCAGTCAAGAGCTAGACCATTATGATCACGTCGGGAAGGCAGCTAGAATACCACCAACTGATCAAGCTAAGGTGGCGTCCATGGGATATGCATTCTGACTTATGATTCGTATCACTGGTATATTGGGATTTCTTAGGGTAGTCAAGTAGTGACACATTGATGAGGTACATTCCAATTACATGCCTTCCAACCTACATCAGAGGGGAAAAGTGTTAGACCCTCTTTTGAACAAGGTACTATTCTAGTGGCCTCCACTTTAGTGTCTTCTTTGTTTTACATAGGTGTGTCTCACTAATTTATATCTGAGACTATTATGGGATTTCTATGTGTTGAGATCATGCAATATTGTGGTTTTATAACTCTAGGAACCCTTTTGGGTATCTGTTCTTTGGGTTTTCACCATTGTGAGAACTATCGTCTTAGTGTAGGTAGTTACATTTTCGTATTGAATCTCTTCATCTATGAAATTAAGGGATTTGAAGTAATCATAAAGATGGATCCCAATAAAACCTATATTGACTGATTTTATTGAAGGGAGATTTTTACATCACCTAACAGTGTTAGGCATGTGCGTAAGGGATAATGGGATGTTAGTGTGACACAATCAGGACCCGAGTAGTAGAGGCTGAGTACTGTAACGGCTCAGATTAGTAGTATTTTCATGGAATACCATGGGTAATGACCTGATGTTTAACTCTAGTAGTTTATCATTTTAGAGACATCTTTTTAGATGAATTTTCTATTCTTCCTTTGATGTGAGAGGTAGATTTTACCATTAGGATAGTTCCAGGACTTTCTCCAATGATCATTCCTTCTTATATGATGTCACCTAAGGAGATTTTTTAAAATAATATTTTGTTGGATGATATAAAGGATAAAGGATTTATATTCCGTAGAACTTCTCCTTAGGGTTCAATTGTTATTATTTACAAGAATGTAGATTGTAACCTTAGGCTCTACATATATTACTATTGGTTGAATTGGCTCACGGTCAAGATTCGGTATCCACTTCCTATAATATATGATATCAATTATAATCTATAAGAGTTTAAATGGTTTTAAAGGATATTTTTTAGGGTGGGATATCATTTGGTGTGTTTCGGGTCCTTAGACATACCCACATATCTTTTAGGAGAAGGTATGGTCTCTATGAGTACTTGGTTATTCCTTTTGGTGTCACAGACGCGCATGTATTCTTCATGGGTCTTATGGATTGGGGTATCCCCTCATATCTAGATTCTTTTTGGGTAGTCTTTTTATGATACATTAGTGTATTAATGCTCCATAAATGGCCATGCAACCCATATTGGGATCATTTTGAAAGAACTAGGAGATCATAATCTATGTTCTGTGCTATAAAATCCCAGTACAGGATCAAAAAAATACACTTATGACATCACATTAATTTATAGTTAAGAGATTCAGTGGACCCATAGAAAGTGAGAGATGTATTTTCCTAGGACAATCACAAGAATGAATTTGAAATTTGGAGTTTCCTATGACATTTGAGATATTAAAAATGATTCATTGAGAATTTTTTCACTTTTTTATTGTCGCTTACAAGCTTGACAAAGAAGGGTGTGAAATTTATATGATCATATGCTTTTAAATAATTATTTTATGAGTTCAAGGTACATTTGACTTTATCATCGATAATGATTCTATCAAAGCTAGGTAAGAGATATACTATATACAATAATGAAATAGGTATCAGGCTTTGATTTTTTCTCATAAGGGATGAATGAGTCATCTTGTACGGGTCTCATCATTTGAGGCCTCACGAGTAGAATTACCTGATGCATGACCTTGATCTAATAGTTGTGGTTCTTACTAATGATGTTGGAGACACTGTTTACATGGAGAGAGTTTTTTTGGATTCCACTGATCACAAAATACCCAATTACATCTTCACATAGTGGGACCTTAATCTCAAACAGTGCAGGTGGGTGGATTACCTACAATAATTTTATTTCAAGATTTCCAACATGCCTGGAAAGGTGAATTGTGTAGCAGATGGTTTATTATAGAAGACTAAAACACAATAAGTTCAAGAATCCAATGGTGAAGGGTATATTATAGACTTATTAAGAGTAATTCACATTGAGGTTTAGGAGGACCATGGTTAGACTATCCTCAAAGCCTTGGTAGTGACCTACAGTCTTATGGAACAAGTAATAATGAGATTGTTATCTGATCCTGAAGTCCTCATCCTAAGGGAAATTAGTTTAGATGATGATACATATTTTGGTTGTACCATGGATGGGGATGATACCTTACAGTTCTATGGGTGTGTGTGGGTCCCAACGTATATCATAGAGGAGCTGATGCTAAAATTTCGTACATCAACAAGGTTAGTTCACCATGGTGTTACCAAAATTTATTGATTTTTGTGGTGCCAAAAATGGAGTCCTAGTATGAAATGTGAGATTTCTTTCTTCATCACTCAGTGTTCTACCTATTAGTTGGTAAAGGCAGAACATAATCATCTAATAGGTATTTTTATCCATTGTCCATTTTTGAGTTTAAATGGGATGATCTTTGGATGTATTTCATTACTAGTCTACCCATATCACCTCATGGAAACGATACAATGTGGGTTGGAATTTATCGACTGATGATGGTTTAATACTTCTTACATGTGTGAGAGACCCTTAAGGAAGACCATCTCGGAAGGTTATACATCGGGGAGGTTGTACATTCTCATGGAGATCCTCACTCTATATTACCTGATAGAGATTCTTATTTTACACCCTGGTTCTGGAAGGTGTTTAATAAAGGATTAGGTACATGTGTTCTTATGAGCATGGCCTATCACCCAAAGACATATATAAATATAGAGTATAATATTCAGGTTATAGATTACATGATCCATGCATGTGTTCATAACTTTAGGTGTTCCAAAGGGAAGCACATTCCCCCATCATGTTCTCTTATAATAATATATTTTAGGATACCATTGGGATGACTCCTTGTTATTCTCTATATGGTAGGCCTTTCTACTCACTTATGTGTTGGATATAGGTAGGGGAGGGAGCAACGCTTAGATCACATCTCATGTAGGGTACTAGAGATCATGTCCAGTTGATCAAAAGGTGCACGGTGATAGCTTAGTCAAGACAAAATTTGTATTCCAGTAGATGTTGGTAACCTCTTAAAATTGAGGTCATAGACCAGTATTTCTTACGAGCCTCACCCTAGTTGGGGAATGGACTTATATGGAAGTGTGTACAACTCTCATAGAGGTTCATTGGACCCTTAGAGGTTTTGAAATGGATCTGACCAATGGCATACCAGTTGGTTATTCCTCAAAAAATATTGGTGAATACATGATGTATTTCATCTATCTTAGCCTTACTAAGATTATACATACCCAACAGAATTATTTGATCCTAATGATGTATAATTGTATATAGATGATTACTTAGAGGAGTATCCAGTGTGTATTGTTGACGGGAGCATGAAGACACTCCGAGGAAGGTATGTTTGTTTGGTATGGGTGCTATGGAATCATGACTGGGTACAAGACAAGACCTGGGAGGAGGAAGCTAATATATGGGAATAGTGGCCGGAATTATTATCTTACAGCACATCTTTACCCATAAAAGGAAATCTCAGGGATGAGTTTTGTTAAGGAGAGGGGGTTTTAATAACCCATATATTCCCAAAGGTAAGAATAGTTTTTTTTTGTTTGACTCTTTTTTTTCAATCTTGGTATAGGTTTAGTTTGTCCTATGGAAAGACCCATGAGCGTATGGGGCTTGTTCGAAGCATAGTGTTCTAGAAAATGGGCTAAAAACTGAGGTTCATGGTCAGAATAAACAATTCCACCCATGTCACATGGTTCGTTTTTATTATGCGGAGGAAAACAGAGGTGAATCAAGAGTTTCATGGTTTGTCTGCAACCATGCAACTCCAAACGCATGGCCATAAACCCAAACTATAGTTTTTTATATTGGGTTCTCTCATAGTTTGTGCATTGTTTGAAACTTTTTCTCCTAAACAGTGTTCCCCCTTATTTTGGGGTGGAAAGTAAATAATTCCCTTAATAAAATACTTAACCCTATGTCTTTTATATCTTATTTATCTATGGGATAAAACATGCCTTCCTCCTCCTTTGATCACTTTTCCTCCTAATGTTAGGCTTTGAGCTAGCTTTCTAATACGGAGTCTGTTTTGCGACCTGTTGAAGGTGTTGGACTCTTTATTCTATTTTGTACTTTAATCTTAATTATTATTTGTGTTTCAATTTGAATCTATCATTCTATTTATGTGAAAATCATGTTCCATGTTTTCAGTGTCTTGGGACATTTCTCATATCTATTCTAAGATGCTTCGAATTTGAGGGTGATATCAAGTGAGGAGTTGTATACGACCTTGAGGTATGTAGTCAAGTCATTTTCTCATTGAGTTTTGATGTTTTGTAATTATGTTGTCATGTTGCGTGTCATATTTTTCCAATAACAACCTTTATATCGAGTTCTTTATTTCTATTTGATCATCATACCTAAGTATGCCAAAATATATTCTAGTTTAAGGATTTATAGGTTTTTAAACCATACATGGTAACCCCTTGGGTGTTCTAAATGGAATTGTCCTTTTTGGTTAATCAGTTCAAATACACAGAACTCCTCTTACATAATGGATTAGAATTAAAATTAATTTTCCCTTGGTATGATAATGATCATGGAACCTTAGGTACATCCTAGGTGTTTAGATCAACCTATTAAGGAAATTTAAAAAGTAGTAAATTTCCTCCTCTGAATGTGTAACTTTATTAAATGGTTCCTTAAGCATTATAAATTTAATATCCATGCTTTATTAAATTGAATGGATTGAATTGAATTGAAGGGAATTCTCAGGATTTATTTACCTCTTTTAAATAAATTAAATGGATAAAAAGAACTTCACATAAAGGATAGTGAAACTATGACTTTGTTTATGATTTATCTAAATGATCATTAAGAAATAAAATGACATTTATAGAATTCAACTTGTCTAGTATGAAACATGAGAGGAAATTCTTTATGTATTAAATTATAACTATGACAATTCCTCAATTATATGTATACAGGTTGAATGAACGTGATGGATGAGAGGTATTTCTCATTCTAGTTATAATTATAATATTCCTTCGTAGAGGCTATGACACGATGGTAAGTGGACAATTGAGTATGATTGTACCACACACCTATACATCTGGTGTTAAGCATGATATCTCCAATAATGGACATTGTTTGGATGTGGGATAAATAAACCATGACCCTTTCATAGAGTGATAAATTGATTTCTCACTCCCTATCCTGAGTTTCTTGCATGACATCTCACACTCTTATTGGGATATCAGTCAGGTAAACTTTTTCTCTAGATTATAGGCACGTTGGACTAGTTCTGGATTTTGGATTTATGCCCCATCCCAGTTATCAACAAGTATTCAGTGTATATGGCAACTTACATTCGTAGTTAATTGGTTCATATAGGTGGACGAACGATATATATATATATATATATATATATATATATTCTATATATAGGTATTATTATATATATATTGACTTATCATTCTTCATTATGACTATGAGAAGAAGAAGGTAGAGTCCTCAGGTGTCTTCCCAAAACCTATATGGCCTGGTTATTTATTTATTTCTATATTATTTTACTATTTTGGTTATACCTGCATACAGTTTAGATACAAGCACTACACAGATTACACTTAGACACTATTGGTGGCGGCCTAAATTTTTATCTCACACCATACTCAGGCTTCCATTGGTAACTAAGAATACAGTCTTCCAATAGGTATGGATAAGTGAAATCACCCTTAAACTGGATGTTGATATGAGTTCTCTTAATTATATAGCTTTTGAGTAGAGGACCAGGCATTAGTTCGAGATTCTAGTGGTGTGTTTTTTATTTTTTATGTTTTTATAGAATGATTGTATCTTCTGGACCCATGTACCCCTTTATTATTCATATGACATGAATCTATGTATTAGACACTACCAATGGCTCTTGAGATATTTATCCAGTATTATATCTTCCACATGGGTCAACTATATTAGTTATATTTATTCTTATGATTCATTTTTATTCTATTTATTCTAATTAGGCTTCCACTACTCATTAAATTTGTTGTGACACTCTTCTATGAGGGTATAATCTCTCAAATGTACAACATTTACACCCTTTCTACTAGTCAGTGGCCTCTAAAGTATACAGGGGATCTCTTGAGGCCGTGTGACTAACTGCCTCAGGGCATGGGTTAAGGGGATCCTTGGTCGGGATGTTTCAAATTGGTATTAGAGGGGGGGATTTTTTTCTTTTTTCTTGCAATTTGGGTATTATACAATAGACTAAGAATTAATGGAATTGACATTGTTTTTGGACGTATCTAACCCATGTACATGGAAAACCCAAATTTCTTAGGATGGGAATTTGTTAATATTATTTTCCCCTGTTATGGTTGTTATGACATAACCATTGGGCGATGTGCTTGTCTTGTGATTTTATATATACTAGTATTATTGAGATGATATTTCACTATTATAAACTTATGGAATGAGAAAATTTCATTAGATTATGCATAATTTTTATTTACTCTAGGATTAATATACCATGAAGTATTTTAGATCATGTCTATTATTCACCTGCATTTTCTTATTGTGTGTTTTTAGTGCATTTACTATATTTAATTGTGCTGAAAATTCATGTAGTTATTTGAAAACATAGTTGATACTTACAGTTAATTCCTTATCCTAATAGTGTTTTCATAAATAGGTTAAAGTAGACACATTAAGAAGTAAATTATGGCATGTTCTACCATGGATCATTGGTTGCATGGGCTGGAATGTGTTATGTTGTGGGTTTAGTGGATGGAGTATTTTAGTTCACAATGTGTATAGGACCTTATGAATAGGAAAATGGAAATCCATATAATTCAACCATTTTTAAGTAAATAATATTTGAAAAAACATGAACTAAAATTTATATGACTTCTAAATTGAAATCATACATCTAATATATATCCATCATAGAGACATACACCAGATTCTAGCCTAATAGTGGGTTGGGGAGTATCTCTTATGTTCTTATGGCCTGCTACGATATTTTATACTACCTAGACCTATATTTTTGAGTAGGCAAAGAGGCATGATCATTTTCTTAGGAAGTATTTATGAAAATATTATTTTATTATCTTCATACTATTATATTTCTTAAATATATTCTAAGGAATGAAATTTTAATTGTATCATTATGGCACCATGAAATCCTTAGGTTGCACGCCCTGAAGGTGGTGATGACCATTTGTCTGAGGTGGCGGGCCATGAACCTCCAGTGATTACTACTATAGAGACACTTCTGTATCCAATTCCCATTCCTAGTATAGGCACTAACTCAAGTTCCTAGAGGGTTATATATGTATGCTTTAGCTAATGTAAGGAGATGTTCGATCATCCCTGATAAAGGTAGAGTTGACAAGTGAGTTTCAGAAGCAGCATCCTCCCACCTTTTGGGGGCGGGGGTTTAGGCCTCATGTTGTGGAGTCTTGTCTCGAAGAAATACTTTATATATTTTAACATCTATATACACCTCCCTATAGGAAGGTAAAAATATCATCATATATGTTTTTTGGTTCTGTTATGCAGCGGTGGGACATCATCACCCAAGAAGATATTCGTGGAGATATAGTCGGGGATGATTTTAACACCATATTATATGACTAATTTTTCCCTAGAAATTGAGGTCTAATGATGCTAGAGAATTCATAAAACTGTAGTATAGGATAATTTCAATTATGTAGTACTCCTCTTGTTTCCTAGATCTTCATAGGTGCATTCCTACTTTAGGAATTGATGATTTTATGAATGGTAGGTGATTCGAGGATGGGATGGTATACACCATCTGATTATTGGTCAAAATGATCAGGTTGACTTCCATTTTTGAATTCATCAACCAGACCCTTATTATAAATAAAAAGATGAGGGAAGATGAAGGTGTGAGTTAGGACCCTTTGGGACCTAGACCTGTCAGTGGTTCATCTTCTATGTGAAATAGTTGATTTTAGGGTACTTTAGGAGGTAGTAGAATACAGGCTCCTCATGAAAATAATTTTCTTATAGTTCACTAGTATGAGAATCTAGTACCCACAAAACCATAGTGTTTTCGTGATCCTGTTGAGTTCATAGGTTTTGGTAGGATAAGAAATATTTAGTATTTATACAAGAATTTCTCTCTAGTTACTAATGAGAAGTCATTTGCACCAAATTATCATTCAAGAGCTATGCCAGTGGGATAACATAAGGTAGGTATCTAGATATAGAAATCCAATCTGGTTGAGGTGGCAGTTGTGGAAGAGGAATTCAAAATTATGACTCTTAGCATCAATAGAGTGGGGTTTCATAGGGAAGTTAGACAGTGACTCATAGGTGTAGTACAAGCCAATTACATACAGTCCAGCCAATCCAAGATGAGAAGAATTACAAACCATCTATTGTATTAGGTAGTATTCTTGTATCCTCCACTTAAGTGTAGGTTTTTTTGACATAGACATGTCTCTCACCTTTATGTCTAAAGATATTATGGGAATCCTACACCTTGAGATCCCTCACTACTATTGTGTTATGATGCTAGACACCAATTTGAGTATTTATTCATGGGTAATCATCCATTTTAGGGATTTTACTCTTGAGATAGGTTGTTACCTTTTCATTTTGGAATCTCTTCATCCTTAACATTATGGTATTTTAAATAATTATTAGGATTGACTGATTAGTTCTCTATCAAGACAATATTTAATTTTATCATTGTAGGGTGATATTTACAACACTATATGGCAGTAGGAATATAGGTAAGGGAGAGTGACATGTCAATGTGACACAATCAGCACCCAAGTAGAAGACATTGGGTATTGTGATGGCTCAAGCCACAAGTATTTTCCATGATAACCTGGGGTTACAGGCTTATTTTTATCCTCTGGTAGTGGAGTGTTTTAGATCCTTATTTCCCGATGACTTCTCTTCTATACCTCTAGTGTGAGAGGTAGAGTTTACCATTATTTTAGTACAAGGAGAAGAACCAATGATCATTCCTCCTTATGGTATGGAACCTAAAGAGATTCTAGAACTTAAGATGATGTTGGAGGATCAAGATGCTAATGGATTTATATATCCCCATAACTTCTTCTTGGGGTTCATCGGTTCTTATTTACCAAAAGGAAAATGTTACCCCTAGGATCTTCATAGATTACCATCAGTTGAATCATCTCGTGATCAAGAATTTATATCCACTACCTGGACTAGACAAAAACATTGATCAGCTCCATGGAGTGAAATTGTTTTCAATGATAGTTTAAAGGTCAGGATATCATCTGGTTCATGTAAGATCCTTAAACGTACCTTTAATATCATTAAAGATTATGTATGGTCTCTACGAGCACTTGGTACTGACGTTTGGTCTCATTAATGCTTCTACAGTTTTTATAGATCTTATGAATCAGGTTTTGAACCCATATCTAGATTTTCTTTGGGAGTATTTCATTATGGTATCTTTGCGTATTTAGACTCGATACATGACCATGAAACCCATCTTGATATCATGTTGAAAAACTAAGAAATCATAATCTATGTACTATGCTCAGTAAATTCCACATATGGATCAAAAAAATGTCACATCATTGGTTACATTTTTGGGAGTTAGGGGTTTCACTTGACCTAGAGAAATTGATATTTTCTTCCCTAGAAGAATCCAATGAATGTATTTGACATTAGAGGTTTATTAAGACTTTATAGATATTATAGACACTTCAACAAATATTTATCTTCTATCTAATAACGGATTAAGGGATTGATAATAAAGAGTGTGAAATTTTTTTGTTCATAAGATTGACAATAATCCTTTCAGGTGTTCATGTTCTATTTCACTTCAGTTCCAATAATGATTCTATCAATGTAAGGATGAAGCTGTAATATATACTGTAATGAATCAGGTATCGATCTTAGAGCTATTCAGATGTAGTAAGAGTGATTCGTTGTGCATGGGTCTCATTAGTAAAGGCCTCAAAAGAGTAATTAATTGAAAAATGACCTCAATATTTCTATTGTGGTTCATTCTTTACCTAGTTGGATACACTATTTACATTAATAGGGTTATGTGGTGTTCATAAAAACAAATACTCATGTACATCTTCCCACAGTGGGATCTCAATTCCAAACAGTACATGTGGGTAGAGTACTGACATTCATTTGATTTTTATCTTTCCAACATGCATGTAATGGGGAATTTAATAGCTGACACTCTAAACTAGAAAGATCAAACCCATAAAGTTTAGGAATCCAATATAGAATGGAAGCTTATGGCCGTATTCAAAGAAATACACATTGAGGTCCAAAACAACCATGGTCAGACTGTCCTTTATACCATATTCATGACCTCTAAGATTCTGTAATGGGAAATAATGAGATAGTTATCTTATATTGAAGGTCATGTCCTAAGATAAAGCATTTCAGATGAAGATGCATGTTTATATTGGTCCATGGATGGGGTTGATATCTTACAGTTCCATTGGAATGTATGGGACCTTTCAGACATTATATAGGAGTTGATATGGGAATATCATGCCTTGTCATGGTTGGTACACCCCAAAGTTAGCAAAAAGTATCCATATATGCAGTGAAAGTACTGGTGGCCTAGTATGAAACGTGAGATTTCCAGCTTCATCCCTCAATGTTTCACCTATCAGTAGGAGAAGGTGGAATATCAGTGTCCCGAATGAATTGTATATCCATTTCCCATTCTCGAGTGTAAATGGGATGATGTCTCAATGGATTTCCTGATTGGTCTACCCAGACCATCTTATGGCAATGATACAGTGTGGGTTTTCATTGGTCATTTGATGAAGGTCTGAAACATCTTAGTTGTAAGAGAGTCCTTTGTGGTAGATAATATATGGAGGTTTTACATCAAGGAGGTGGTACATCTTTATGGAGATCTTTGTTCTATCACTTCGGATAAAGATTCTTGTTATACATTAGGGTTTTGGAAGTGGTTGAAAAGGAATTAGGTTCATAGGTTCTTCTAAGCATGGCATATCACCCACAAACCGATGGACAAAAATATTATACTATTCTTGTTTTAGATGAAATCCATTGTTCATGTGTCCTTGATGGTGGGGGTCATGGGAAAAACACATTTCCCTTATAAAGTTTATTTATAACTACTAATTTTAGGATATTGTTGAGATGGGACCATATAAGCCCTTATATGGTATGACTTACCACTAACCAGTATGTTGGTGAAAGGTAGGGAAGGCATCTATGGTTGGAACATGTCTCTAAGAGGATAGTACATAGAAGTTCTAGCTGATCAGAAAGTGCATGATGATAGCTTAGTCAAGAAATAAAAACTCTTCCAATAGACATCGGCAACCCCCGGAGTTTGAGGTCCAGGACAGGGTTTTCTTGAGAGACTTACCTATGGTGGGGCATAGAAATTTTCATATGCAGGGTAAGCTCTCACTGATAATCATTGGACCCTTTGCGGTTATGGAATGGATTAGACTAGTGGCTTACTACTTGGTTATTCCTTATAGATAATGGTCAATGCTTTATGTCTTTCATGTATATTATCTTTACTGATACTATCTAGACCTGACACATGTCTTTCTGTCTGATTCTATTGAATTGGATTTAGATGCTTCCTTCAAAGATTTTCTGGTAAATAATGTCGATCAGATCATGAAGAAACTCTAAGAACATTCAGTTCCTTGGTAAGGGTGCAATGGTATGATGGCCGATTATAGGATGAGATGTGGGGGTGGGGAGCTGATATACTAGAATAATGGTCAAAACACTTTATGGATAGTTCCTCCTTACCCTCATAAGGCTTACTCGAGGATGAGTTTCTTTAAATAGTGTATGTTTTAGAGACTTTCCTTTTCAAACAAGTACAAAACATTTTTGTTCAATTTGAATATAATTTTTAATCATAGTAAAGGTGTACCATGGCCAATGGAAGGTCCCAATAGCACCCAGGGATTGTTTTGAGCCTGGAGTTCCAGAAAATGGGCTTAAAAGATGGGATTCATGGTTAGAATAAATAGTTCATCCCTAGTCACACAGTTATTTTTAACCACGTTCGAAAAAATAGAGGTGCAGTAGGAGCCTCATGGTATTTCTCTAATTGTGTGACTTTAGGATCATGACCATACACACAACCTGTAGTTTTTTACAGTGGGTTCTCACAAAGTTTTTACATGTGTTACAAATCATGCACCTAAACTGTGTTCCAACTTATTTTTTGGGGAAAATTCTAAATTTCCATTAATGAAATCCAAAAACTAACTACTTTTTCCCACATCTTCATCTAGTGAATGAAGCAGTCCATCATCCTCTTTTGATCTCTTTTTCACCAAAATTTTAGCTTTGAGTTAACATTATGATCAAGGGTCTGTTTCGCAATCCATCAAAGGTGTTATAATCCTTAAGGTATGATCTCCCTTCCTTTTACTTCCAATTCATTTTTTCCTTCAGATTCATCACACTATTTAGGTACAAGCTCATTTTCCCTATTTGTAGGGAGTTGGAAAGTTTCTCATATCTCTTCCAACCTTCTCTAAATATATGGATAATATAGTGCAATGAGTCACGAATGACCTTGAGGTAGGTGGTAACATCATTTTCTCATTCATTTTTAGATGTTTCTTAATTATTTCATTGTTCCCCATGCCAACTTTTTTTTGATCTCCCCCTTTATGTTGAGTTCTTTATATCAATTTGGTCATCGTACCTTGGTATTCCCATATTGATTCTAGTTTAGTGGATTATAAGATGTGTAACAAATATATGGTCACCCTTTGCTGGTTCTAAATAGAATTATCCTTTTTGGTTGACTGGTTCAATTTCCTGATACTCTTCTAAGCTATCATATTACACATAAAATAAATTTTCCCTTGGTATGGGAATGATTGTAGGACCTAAGGAACCTCATAGGCATTTGGGTGAACCTATAAAAGGAATTTCCCAGGTAATTAATTTTCTTCATTGGCCATGTAACCTTTTTAAATGTCTCATTGAGTGTTATGGATTGAATTTCCATGCTTTATTAAATTGAATGGGTTGGATAGAATTGAAGGAAATTCTCATGATGGGATGCCCTCTTTTAAATGAATCAAATGAATTAAATGAATGGAACATAAAGGATGGTGAAACCAATCATTTTGGTTATTATTTATCTAAATGATCATTATGAAATTAAATTTCATGTATGTTATTAAACATGGAATGTATGACACATGCGAGAAAATTCCTTATGTGTTGAATTATAAATGTGAACATGCATAATTTATATGTATACAAGCGGAACAAACGTGATGGATGGGTGGTAATTATCATGCCATTTATAATTATAAAACACATTTTTAGAAGTTTCAACATGATGGTAAGAAACCATTTGAGAATAATGGTATCATGCTCCCTTATGCCAAGGGTTGAGATTAACATCTTACACTATTGACACTATTAGGATTGTGGCCTTTATATTCCATTACTCTTTCTTAGAGTGATGAAATGATGTATCACATTCCATTATAATTTTCATGAATGATGTCTCACATGATCATTGTTATACAAGACATGTATCCCTTTTGATTGAGCTTATAGACTCATTAGAATAGTTACGGATGTCTGAGTTACACCCCATCCCAGCTAGAAACTATTATTCAAGATATATAGACACTTACATCCACACATACATGGTTCATATATATATGGATGAAATATAAATATATAATTATACAATATATATGTACTATTACTATATATATAGTGACAGATCAGAATCCAATCTGGATTTGAAATGAAGCAGGTAGAGCCAACAGGTGTCTTCTAAGAACCCAAATGGCCTGGTTATTTATTAATTTCAGCATTGTTTTCATATTCTATTTATACATTCACACTATTTAGTAATGAGAACTACTTGTATTACACATACACACCAATTGTGGTGGCCTAATTTGTTTTTTATCTCAATCCCCACTTGGACTACCTTTGGTAACTGAGAATACTATTTTACAATAAGTATAGATAAGTGAATATTCCCCTCTTCAGATTTCAGATATGATATTTCTTCTAGATAGAGATTAGGAGAAGAGGAATAGGCATTATCTCATGATGTTAGTGGAGTAGTTTTGTTTTTTTTTAGTTTGTGTAGCATGATTGTTTCTTCCTGACACATATTCACTTTTGTTATCAACATTCCATGTATCCATCTAGTAGACACTACCTAGTGGATTTCTCAATATTTATTAATTGTTTTTCCTTCTCCACTATATCTATTATATCAGTTTTATTTATTATTATGCTACATTATTATTATATATTTTTATATTATTCTTCTATTTTTGATTGTATCTGCTTATATTTGTTGAGACACTCTGATATGAAGTTGTTGTCTCCTCATTATACCACCTTCACACCCTTACAGCTAGTTGGAAGCCTTTTGAATATAGGGAGTCACACTTGAGATTATGTGACATACTGGCTTGGGGAACAGGTTATATAGATCCTCGGTTGGGATGTTACAATTATCTCCTAGACATTAAATTTGGGGATACAAATTCGTCTAAATATTTTACGAAAAAAATTATTCTATACATATTTATGAAATTCTTTATTTATTTATCAATTAATTTAAAATCAAATTAACAACAAATTGATAATAAAGGACATGATTTTTCTGAAAAAAACTATCTTTATACACATAATGTGTTATTATCTTAATAAATTAAGCTGATAAATATTAGTGAATTGTTTTAATGAAATTTATTTATTAAATAAAAAAATTTATAATTAATCTAATATTTGTTTTCTAGGTGTAGAATAATAATATATCAATTTTCATGCTTAAAACTGTATTTTTCTAAAAGGAAGTATTAACGCATTTTATGCGATTATTTTAAAATTAATTTTTTTTAAAAAAAATAAGAAATTTATTTGAAAATGTGAAAATAATTTTTGAAATAAATATTTCAACAATAGCATAGATTAAATTTTTTAAAATTCTATGAAATGAATATTTTTTAAATGAACAGTGAAACATGATGATTTAAAAAAAAATATTTTTGTTTGAGTATTTACAAATTTCTATTTCATTTTAAATATTTTTCTAAGTAAAATTAGTTCAATTATACTATTATTAATCCAAATTATGTCATTTTAATCAATTTTTTTAAAATTTTATATAAAAAAACTTTATACTTAAGAAAACTATATCTTTAGAAAAAATAATTTCCATCGTGTTTTTGTGATTATGTTTAAAATTAATTCATCCAATTCATTGAATTGAATTTTAGAAAATGAATTTCATGTTTTGAATAACAATAATTAATTTTATTAAGTATTTTCAACTAAATATTTTGTTATAATGAATAGTAATAATAGTAAAGATTAATTATCATTGTTAAGGTTAAAACGATGTTTTACGCATAACTTGTGCATGGCTTAAAATTAAATTTACAGAAAATAGGTATTTTATTGGATAAATAAGATTTAATATTTAGAATAAGTGTCAAAAATTTATCTACTAATTTCCATTTTTATTCATAAATGTAAATTACATAGGTAATAAAATCTAAATACAATAGTGAAAACTAAAATGTCAAAAGTGATTAAACATAGAGAAAAAGAGAATAACGTGTTAAAAATTTGTTTCTTATATAGTTTTGGAAGTTTTTATCAAATATTTATTCCCTAAACTAAATTTTTATCAGTTCTTGGAAAACATGGTTTTGAAGTGACTTCATATTATTGAATACTTTTCACTGATTACAAAAATGTCACTACTTATTACTTATAAAAGAGCACCTCTAATCCACTTTTTCACACTATAGAAGCCTTTTTTTAACAAAAACCAACCAAAATATTTTTCTATATTCCATTAATATGTCCAATATCCTTTTTTAGACTACAATACCCTCCTACTAATGCTATTGTTGCAAAACTAAATTGATTGTCTAAAGAAGAGGTGTTGTTCTTAACCGAGTGTTTTTGTTTTATTTATTCTTCCACCTTATTAAGGAATTCATAAGATATGATGTAATAATATCATAATTATATTCCTAATACAAAAATTTTATTATCTTAAATTGATAACCTACTTCCATATCCTCTTTTATCAAATGGGAAATGGAATTGTTGATCATGTTTACATTATACTACCACCACACAAACCAATGTAATTCATATTCCATCACCACCTCCCACAAGTGGGTATAATGATATATTTAATGTATATAAATTATATTTATTAAATAATTATAGTTTTTGAATTGAAATTTTATATTGGAAATCTTCCCTTCTAATTCATTTGAAAAGAATGATGTTTCTCATGTGTTTGTGTGGACCACCACCTCCGTGAAGCCAAGTGATTCATTTTTCATTTCTTAATTACATGGATAGTAATAAGGGTGGTTTTTTTAAATAAACATGAAATATATAATATGATAAAATTTTGAAAATATTAATTATATTATACCGTTCTTTTTTTCAATCCAACAAAAAATAAAAACGGTATTCATGCATACGTATGACCTACCTTCTCCATGTACCTTATAATTATTTCCCCTATATCTATTTTTATGAATAAATATAGATATGTATATAAACAATATATTTGAAATTTATATCAAGACTCAAATTTTTTATTCGATGGAAATATTATCAATGTACAATTAACCAAACTAGAGAAAAAAACACATAAGAAAAATAATGAAGTTTTTACCTGAAATAGTGATTTTAAGAAGGAATCGTTAATAAATGGATGAAAATGGTTATATTTAAATAAAATATGGTCCAACATATGTTAATTAATTTATATAATATATGTTTAATAAACAAATATTTACAATATATGATGTCTAAATACATATGAATAAATTCTATACCTATGTTAAGGCATTTTCGTTTGGTTTTTTTTATGAGACACAGGACATATTCACCACTTGTTTCTTTTATATGGTGTATATACATCCTATGAGTGTAATTTATAATGATTCTCATCAATTTTATAGGTATTTACATATATATATATGTTGCTTTATTTCATATGGATTACGATTCAAATTTTACCAAATAGGTAATGGTTTTCCATTATAATCTCACTATTTATCGATATTGTTTATGATTATGTTTCAGATGATGAAATTTCATGTTTTATCTCTCAATAATCTCATGAATTTTCTTCGATATTAGTTATTTCATTTGATCGCATCTTTTAAGAGGATTATTTTGTGATATCCTCTTTTTTGGAGTGTTGGTCCTTTAGTAACTATTGGTTTTTTATATATTTTGGGTACATGGATATAATTTAAAATCATGACTCATGGTTCATTTATATTTGGGTATGCCTCTTATATATCCCTCTCGTATTTAAAAACCCTTCAATTATTAATGGGGTTGGTGAAACATCTGGGAATTTCTTATGTGTACATGATTCCACATCAAGGATATGAAATATAATATTGATAATGATTTGTGTTGAGATAGATCACCCACTTATTTTCCCTCAATGTATCATACTTTAATACCATCCTCATTTATTATTCAAGAAATTTATTTCATTCATCTTAATGTTGAATTTTTTTCATGTTTTTGTGATCCTATGAAACTATGTTTCCTCATACGGAAGAAAGAACCTTGCTTATCCAAACCCTCAACCTCCCCATGTCTATACCACCACTCATTATTTATCTCTGGTCTCTATCTCTCAAGCTAGATAATTTCATCCCTCCCCAGATGATTGGGCCCACCTAGTTACTATTGTTATTATTGCCCTAGTTTCTAATGTTATATCCAACTCACCCCTTAGATTTGGGATCGAGGATTGGTTCCCACATCTATCCCAATGTAGTTTCTTATTATGGTATAGAAGGTAGGTAGGCCTCATTGGATATCTCCTTAAATATATAAAATCCATTTCTAGTTATATCTCCTCATTTTTATTTAAATTTCGTCAAATATCTAACTTTATCTACTTCCAAATCCTTTGAATCCCTATTAAGTCTGTCAACATACCTAATATTATACCCCATTCAAAAAAACGAGAGTCATAAATGATCATTATTCACTAAAACATCTTCCAATGGAGTAATAACTAGTAAATAGGATCAATATCTCTCATAATGTATGTTTTAATACCCAAAAATACCGGTTATCATAGTCTCCTAGACCTACAACATCCATTAATTATGTAATCAATTTTTATAAAGAGTGAAATTAGACCAGGATCCCCTAGGGAGTGTGACTATATCCTAAAAGAGGCTAAAGAATCCAACATAAAATTAATCTCCATTTTAAATCCCATGAAGAATTATATTTTCATCCAAAACATCATATAAAATCTTCATGTCGTGAACTACATACATGTCAGTATTACTAATGATGATATGTAGATCTTTGGTATAAACAATCTCATTACAGATCTAGTCAGTTCCTCCTCATAATTCATGACTATTAAAATAACCTTTTATAATCAATATAAGTTATTCACCTTTTTTATAGAAAAATGTGATGACATAGATCAAGAAGCACTATGGGATACCTTTATACATCAAACGTGGATATCACTCTTGGTTGTTTATTAAGGACATGAAACCCGACTAGGATAATTTTAAAAAAAAATAAGAGACTGAAACTACTCTAGAATGTTCATAACTGATTATAATAACTTATTATACTCTAACTAATTTTTTGAATTTGAATTATCTAGATATTTGTATACATGGTTCAGTAATAATTAATGTAATTGAAAGATTTAGTGACTTCTTGATTTGGTTTTCCCTAATCATAAATGTATTTTATGTTTCCCATATTATTGAGTCAACGACAAAACAAAATCACAATCATGACACTCTCCTCTAATTATATCTTTGGTTGGGGATAGTGGTCATCCTTAGAGTTCAACCTTTACCAATTTTTGGATTAAAATATTATATTTCTTATCGTTTTAGAAGTAATCATTGTGTGACCGCATGCGTAGAAAACCCTGGGATATAATGCGATGAAAGATCAAGAATCATAAAGGTGAACTTATGGATTGATACTCTGTCTATGATAACAATCATACTAAAATAAATAAGTTGTAAATGATATTATTTATCTATATAGAATCTTTCAACACAACTTGAGTGATGTAACATTTATCACCCTTAGGGATCAATGAGGTGTTCTATCTTATAAATTAATTAGTATTAAAACAAATTCCCAAGAATGATCAAAAGTTTATCGGATAAAATGAACATATTGAAACACATTATACTTCTATTCATTCATCTAATAAAAATGTATCTATATTAATCTACATCTAAAAATAGATGATACATCACTCAAAATATATATATATGTTTATAAATCAAAGGGAGTTACCCACTATAAAAATATTCTTTCGAATATTGGTTTAAAAAATAAATTTGGAAATCCCATAGAGGACTCTAATAATGCCTTCATTATAAATATACCAAACTCAATTAATGAGTAGATGAACTCCCATCTTGAAACCTATAATGACCCAATATTTCACTATATATTTTCCTTAAATAAAAAATATGTTTAATAGATTTCTCTACATGATATACCGAAATAAAATGAAATTGTGATATATTTATATCATTTGAACATATATATTAAATTATAAAGAACAAGAAATTGGTAAACATGTTATTAAAAATTATATAATGAAAATATTGAAACCATTAATATGGACGACATTCAATTGGTATAACTAAAATGAATAATATTATCATATTATATTTTGAAATTTATTTTTTAATATTGATTTACGTAAAATATGTATTTAAATTTCAATAATATTTTAATTAATGATGATAAAATATACTTGATGTGAATAATTGGTTAATACTAATTTAATTAGTAAATTAAGGGAAATATGAATGAGAATGGTTAATATTTTAAAATTTTATTTTATTATAAATGATATTTTTATTATATCTCATATTTCTATTTGAGGATAAATTCTAAAATTTTAGAAAATGAATCTTAAAAAATAAAAAATATTTTTTAATTTTGGAA
Source organism: Viscum album (assembly GCA_963277665.1). Lineage (NCBI taxonomy): Eukaryota > Viridiplantae > Streptophyta > Magnoliopsida > Santalales > Viscaceae > Viscum > Viscum album. Next base: position 1,384,132,422 of record OY728126.1, on the reverse strand, counting down.
AAGTGATATTTTTTTGATCATTTTTTGGGATTTTTCTTGAACGATTGATTTTTAGTTCAATGTGTAAAATTTCATTTTTACAATTACTATGATTTTATGACATTATAAGCATATAATTTGGATTTATAATTTTTTTAACCTTTATCTTGGAAAAATATATGATTAAAAACTGAAATTATATGTTTTAAAATATTATTTTTAATCAAACTAACAATATTTGATAATTTAAAACTTATGTTATGTTTTTCCAAAAATTTATTTTAATACATTTTATATTTATAGTATTAAAATTATTTTTTTACCAATTCTAAAAAATTTAAGTGGATTTAAATTTTGAAATCATTAGGTCTACATTATGTATTAAGGACTATTTTTTTATTCATAAACATATGTCACCATAGTTAAAAACTAGTTAACCTGGTAAAAGCTAAAATGTTAAAAAGAATTAATTAAAGGGGTTTATAAATTAAAACATGAAATAGAACATGTTTAAAATTTATTGTATGAGTTTTTTTATAGAAATTATCTCCCCTATAATCTATTATTTCTTAAATTAGGATCTACATTACTTTATAATGACTTCCAATTATTAAATTGTATAAGGTATTTAAAAAATTTCATTCATTTTCACTTGTAAATGGGGCTTTCCTTTTATAACTTCTTATCAAAAAAACTCCTTATTCAAGCTCTAACTATACCCTTACCTTTTCTTATCATTCCTATAAAACATCAATAGGATCTATTATTCTCATAACACCAACTCCTAATGTATTAACACACTTTTAAAATGAGATAATACATAGAGTGTGGAAGAACATTCTAACCGCTTTTTCTCATTTATATATCATTATTTGTGCATATTATTAGAAAAATCTATTAAACCATACTAAAATGATAACATATTAATCATTACTATAAATATGTATCATTATAATGATATTATAACCGTTAACCGCATGTCCCTTTTCCATTAAGAAAAATGATAATGTGATTCGTGATTATGTGGGGACTAACACCTACACGAAGTAACATGTTTACATTAATTTTCCACTTAAAGTTAATGGTATAGAAGGGGAATTTAATAAATAAGTATCATATTTATATCATGTTTGTGATTATGAAATAATTAACCATATTACACCTTCCATGCATTCTATGAAAATGAAATCATTAAGTATGTGTAAGTGAGAACTACTACCTCCATGGAATATTCTATTATGTTTTTTATTATATATATTAATTGATGGATCAATGGCTATGATTAAAGGATAAATGTTACTTAAATGATAAAATTACAGTTTTGGTTTGAAAAATTGGAGAAAACATTAATTATATGATTAAAAATTTATTATCGGTAATTAAATCATTTAAAATGAATATACTGGAGTGTATTGATTTCTTCTTTATATTTAATAAAATTATATAAATTTTATACTCATTATACTTATTTATAAATTTTAAAAATAACAAAAATAAATATGAAATAATATAATTATTCTTTGTTAATAATTATATTAAAATTAACCACCTCATTATCATCCATTAATCATTGTAAGATAATGTTTGGGTTAGTTTAGCCACCTACTAGAACAATAATATGAACTTATATAAGGCATAAGTTCATAGATTATTTACTAGAATAAAAATATATAAGTATGTTAATAATTTTTTTCTATTAAGTTTATATCATCATTTAACACGTAGATTAAGAAATCACCATCTATTCATTGTGAATCACAAAAACATGCTCATTGTTGATTTAATCTATTAAAATCCAGATAAAAACTACCAATAAATTAATTTATATTCTATAAAATATCATGTAAAATCTATTTCAGGGCCTTATATTATATAAAACTGATTTTCATTGGAAAAATATTAGATTCTGACACTGATTTTCTAGAATTAGTTCCAATAAATAAATATTAACTATACCAAATATTAAAACTAGTTAATAACTAACTAGTATATGTGTTTCTGTTTGTGTAGAATTATTATAAATGAGGAGTATACATGGATATAGTTATGAATGTGGTTCTTTCATGATTATTTAATAAACAAAATTTAATAATTCATAATGTTTGTTACAAGTGTAATTGAATGTTGTATTCACTTCCCATAGAGGTGCCTCAAGACATGTTTATATTATGCATCATGTTTTCCATTGAATGGAGTATTCAATTCCAGTGGATATATCTATATCATATTATTCATTTGAAATACTTATAATAATTATTTATTTTTCATCAAATGGATTTAGAATCAGTTGTCACCCCATCTGTAAGACTTTTCAATAATTTATTTATCATTCATTAAGTTAGTATTGTTTCACTTATTTATATTTCATGTAAGTTGGGTAAGTATCACTATTTTATTGTAATATATGCTTTATTATTTAATCAATATTTAACCAAAAACTTCTTTTTTAAATATTTCATACCTAAAGGATGTGTTTCCCAAAAGGGATATTGATCACTCAAGTCTCATTTTATGGAGTTATATTATTTCATCTTTAACTTAATTATTACAAGACATGGTTATGCCATACCAATATATTATTATATTTTATTTTACAACACTATTTTTAAAAATTATGTTTTAATACAAAAGAATTTTTGTTTATATGGGCCTCAAATAAAGTCATTTTTAATGTTTTAAAATGGTTCTTTCATAATCAAATGACTTATCATTGGATCCTTTTTTCTAATAAAAATTTTATGACATTTTAAATAATCCATTATCGTAGATTATTTTTAAAAGTAATTTTTTTCAAAATATTTCACTTCAAATTTTCAAAAGTATCTATTGAATGTGACATTTATTTCTTAATTTTATATCAATTTTAAAAATGTTTTCTAAAAGAACTTTTTAGTTTTCACCTTTATTTCCATTTTCATATTCCATAATAGTAAAAATCTGGTTATTTATATTACATTATATGTTCTATATTAAATATGTATTTTTAATTTTTAGGGATTTAACTTAGGGAATCAAATATTTCAATTATTGATCCATTCTTTTGTTTTATAATTAAAATAATTATTTTGAAGGAATGATTTTCGTCAAAGTCTATATACTTAGGAGTTACATTTTTTACATTGGGAATATGCTCTTTTAAAACCATCCACCATATTTATATGGATGTATTATGTAATTTTATTTCCTATAAAATATATAATACATCACTCCCTCTGAATTCCCTAACCTTCCATCGTGAATCGTCATTACTTTTCTTCAAATGTCTCTTATTATTGAAAAACGTATTTTCGAGTCCTTTAATAGAAGGTTGTTCACTTAGATTATATATGTATATTTTTTTGGGGAATTATTAACAAAATTTTATACCATTACTCTATAAATTTTTTGTTTAAGTGGTGCCTATATAAAAATATATTCCATTTATTTATTAGGGAATTATAAAAAATTATTATATTTTTAATCATGATGAATATGTTTATTGATTACTCTAGAAAATTGAAAATTTATTATTTAACCATCTACATTATTTATATAAATAGTTTATAATCAGGTTATACCTTTAATAAAAATGTGGAAATTTATTATATCATTGTATGTAGTTTTCACAATATGGATGATTATTTGAAAAGTCTATTATTTATTGTTTAATCATTATATCATATAAAAAATGAACTGAAATTAAAAAAATTGATGAGAAGGGCCTAAAATTATATACCCCTTGATACATTGATGACCCTCATGAGACAAACTTTTTTACTTTATTTCGTGCATCCCTTCTATATTCATCATGAATTCATGACTATTGTCCTAATGTCAAGAATTATTCTTTGTCTAAGGACATGATTGTAAGATCAAGATGTCTGGCATTATGAAATCCATCACCATGGATTTAGATATTTTTATCCATGTGATATATTTATTTTCATTCCTATCCATGTATATATTACACCCTCGGTTTTAGGTGATTTTGGAATTATAATTATTACTTATTCCTATCATAATTACTTTTCCATATTTATTCCATTATTAAGCTCATTTTATATATTCCCTTACTAGGAATATCACTTCAACCCATATTACATTTATATTTTCCCATGTTATGAAGAGAAGTGTTACACATGATATATAAAACAAGATATCTTGTGTGCAGAATTTGTGGGAGATGTTGAACACTAATTATGAATTACGTAGATTCTTATATATAGAGAAAGAAGATGATTGGTTGTGAATGTTCTATGGTTTATTAGTTTAGGATTTGTTAAAATTCACTAAATCTTTGAATATAAACATTCAGGGGATAGTAGTTAATGAAAAATTATCTTTATGTCATGTAATTATGGTGTACTTATGTCATGTAATCTACTTTTGGTATCAAATATTATATTTAAATTATTTGTTTAAGGAACCAGATTTAGGAATGTGTATTATAGGAAGTATTATTGTATCATAGAAGGGTTTATATATATTTAAAGATTAGTATTATAAAATTTGAGAGTAAATTGGGAGTTATAAATCTCATCAAAGGTTGATAAGTAAAGTTTGATCATAATTTAAAAGTAATATATAACCATTGTGATTAGATGAAGTATTATTTAATATTTTAGGTGGTGGGAAATGAGATGTTTTTTGAAAACACTTGGTAAAAGTATAATGGATAATTCTAAGTGAATGATAACATTCTTACATTTTAGTAAATTATATGTTGTGTGGTTCTCCTAGAAATTACATCCATATCTAGATACTAAAATTGGATGTAGTGTAACAAAATATCCAAGGGTTTTATCAAACCAGTCTCCTAACTCAGCTATCCAGATGACCCGAGGGGTGTTCCAAATCATTATGGGGTGGAAACTAGTTATGTGGAATCATAATAAAAACTTTGAAATGATTTTTCTGTCAAACATATATATAAAATTAGAAGCAAGAATAAAAGAAAAAAATATGAAACTGGAGAAAAACAAAAATCAACATCCAAATATGATTAAACAAATACATAAATATAATTATAGTGGAAACAGATAAATATATATATGATACAGAAAATTAATAGGCCAAACATCCTAACCAAACTCGAATTTATGTATAGCCCTATACCATCTCTAAAGAACCATTATGTTACCCATGGCCACCATCATACCATATATCCCTACCAAAAGATTTAATGGAAGTTTAATAATACATCAAAACCCTAAAACATTAAAATATAGTCATGATATAAAATCCCAGTCGGTTACAATAACTCAAAAAATCTAACCTTTCTTTTTCATATAAATTATATACATTGTTATTTAAAATAAATTTGAACATAAATATTTTCCATAAATAATTTTAAAGAAAAAAACACATAAGGATTGTGTTAAACCTCTTATTAACTTATTTTAAATAAAATAAATTAATAACATAGAAAATAATTCCGCCCATAAAATAACTCTTTTATAAAACATTATTTCAAAGGCCCATATTACAACCATTTCATAGTCTCGTACTTTTAAAATACACATTTATAAACACAAATAGGTTTCCAACTATAATATGGTTTTATAAAACATGTTTCAAAACCTAAAATTTACATAAAACATGGAAAATTGATAAAACCTCCATTTTTAAAACTCACACCCACTTGTTGTTTCAAAAACAAACCAATTTCACTTTTCTCACTTTAGAAAACTTTTCAAACTCATTTAAAAATTAGTTTAAAAATAATATAAAATCATACTATCCTTTTTACTTATTAGAAAACAATTCCCTATCCTTATTAAAACTTTTTAAAATAAAACCTCCCAAAAAGGGACAAAGCACATAGTTTAGAACTTCTATATCAAGTCATAAAACATTAGTAACCAAGCAATGAGAACATGTGTTTTAGAAGTAAATATAAATAAAAGGGGTATAATAAATAAAAAAATATAAATCCCCTAAAATTATCTAAAGGTGTATTAGTTTCATGGGAATCATCACTCTGATATAGAAATTAAAGGAACTTAGATGGAGATAAGGAACCTAGGTCGGCACAACTAAATATGTCAACATCCCTGAGAGTTTTTACAAACTACCAAATGATAATGTAATGACCTAGGTATTTATTGAATAATAAATTTTAATTTATTTTAATATTTATGAATAAATTTTAATTTTAAATTAAAGGGGAAATTTTTTCTGATAGCATACTTGACACGTAACAACAGGTTTCCCCGAAATCATACGTTCCACAGCATTGAGTTATACTGAAATATAATACCATAATAATATTATTATTTTAAATGGTAGTCAACGTCTAGCCATTGGAATGGAGAGAATAAATAGTATCAAATGAATTTTTAAATATGGTTTACACATGTTAAAATAATTATTTATTGGTCACCAAATTTATAAGAAATAAAAATAAAAACCAATAGAATATAAAGGATGTGTTTTTAAAAAATCTTATTGAAAAGAGTATAATTGTGTGTATAAAATCATAAAATATTTATGGAGTTTTATTTAATAAAATACATATATTTTATATTAAATTTAATGTTTTAAATTCATATTATATGTTTTATAGATAGGATATAAGAACAAATTAAATTTTTTAGATAAAAGAAGTATTTTCTTCTAAAAATGCAGTTTTACCGTCTTTTGATGGAAAACCCATTCTAAATTTAGTTTTGACACATTTATATGATCTATTTGAAAAAATAAACTTATTATTTAGAATCAGTACATAAAATTTTACTTTGAATGAACTTGTCATATTTTTCTGATAACTATCATGTTTTGATGAATAGTGAAAATACGCGAAATTTTAATTGAAAAGAACTTTTTTGATCGAGATAATTTAAAATATTTATTCATATTATTTAATGGTTTTAAATTTTTAATGGAATATATCATTATCATTAAATACAATTTTGGTCATTTTCATTAATTTCACTTTGAAATTGGACTTAAACACATGACAATCTGTTCGTAGTTATTACATATTAAAAACTAGCTTTTGGTTTTGACAACACAAATTAATTTTAAATTAATTAATGAAACTTCTAGGATTTGAAATTGGAAAAATGGATTCTCTATTTTTGATTATAACTTCCAAATTACGTGAAAATGTACCTTTTAATTTTGAACATTATGAATAGTAACTTCAGAAATTATTTTATTTACCATTGTAAAATGGTAAATATGGTAAATAAGGGTAAACATATTATATTATAATAATATTAAACAACCCTAACATAAATATTAACCCTATTTTATATGATATTTATTACCATGATCATCATTGGGTTGATTTTGGGACCATATGGAGAAACTTCAGTGTGAAACTGAAATTTTATAGGAATTAATTAAAAGTAAAGAAAAATATGACTTAAACATGTATCTTTTAATAAAAAAAATTATATGGGATTATATAATTGATATATTCATATAAAAATAGTAATTATATATATTAAAATACTTCATACATAGTGATATTTTATTTATAATTTTTAAACATTAAACAAATAAATTTATTTATGACATAATGATGATGTAGTGATTACTTTATTAATGAAATATTCAAATAAATGATATTGTAAATATTAAAATAAAATTAATAGGATTATTTTTATTCCATCCACGACTTTTATGGATTATATTGACATATTATATTTTAATTAATTCCTTTGGTTTGAAAGAATAATTTTGGTATGACTTTAACAAATATCAATTAATAAATAGTGTCTAAATTGACATAAATGAGTTCTTAAAACAAATTCTATTTTATTAAATGATATAATTGTCCTAAAAATATAAAATTTGTAAAAATGAATCATATAATGTTACAAATGTCATTAATGATCCACTTATATTTATATGAGCATTTTATAGTAAATATAGATACCAGATATTAAAAAAACGCATGAAGACGTGGAAAGAGTTAATGTTTTTGAACTAAGCGTTAAATCTAAATGATATGGTTAATTTTGTAACCTAAACATGTATAAAACCGTTTTGATGATATTTTTTCAACATAAAATAATGTTATATATGAAATAAATTGTATTGGGACTATTTTAATCCTAAAATCATTTTATAATAAAATGATATTTCTAGACATTCCTGAAGTGCCCCTCCTCCCTCTTATAAAAGGCCACTAACTCTACTGATTTAATCACACCACTAAAGCCCCTTGGCTCATATAAATTTAGATAAAATACTTTCCCAATATCCCTACCATATTCTTAGGAACATTACCTTCAGAATAAAGAAATTAAAGATAGCCTTATGGCTCTAATCAAAATAAGTTACCCGATTTAGAGGTAACATCTTCTATGAAGTTATTTTATTTTCTTTTTCCTTATCCACTATCTATTATCATATTATTAATTGTTTATATAAAAAATATTGTATACTGAACATTCATGTTTCTTTATCATAATTATTAGAACTACACTTACACATACTTCCATTGAATAGATACAAAAATACAGTTTCTGTGTACGGTGAAATATTGCCTCGTGAAATGATGATCGTTTTATTTTCCCCTACCACCTATCATGGTGGACATTATGAGGGAACTATTTGTATATTGATATATATTATATTTATATTTTCTCTATTATTTCTTAATATTTATTTATAACATACATTTATTTTTTCTATGATGTGTAAATAAGATAATTTCATTCGAGGAAGTGCAGACTAATGCCCCCTAAAAATGATAAGACTCATTTGTTCTATACATGGAATGTATAAAGGATTGTTGTCATGACCCATCACGGTGGGGCCTGCACCGTGACTCCCCAAGCCCACCTCCAATAGGCTAAGGGCTGGTGACTAGCACCGAGTAGGCATGTCACTAACATGGGAGGCATTGCCTAAGTACGTGTACACACACACACACATCTCCAAGCCCACAATACTGAAATGTAAAACACTAAGGAACAAAAATTCATGCATACAACTAAACCCAACCAACAGAGTATGAAGAAAGGTAGAGTACTGTAAAAGTAAATTGGCCCAGAATACAAGCCCACCAAAAGGATGAGTCTAAAAAACTTCAAAGTCCAACAGGTAAGCACAAAGGTACTGGGACTACCGCTTGTAGCCGTAGGAACGCCTCGGCCTGTAGGAAACTCAGAATTCTTGGTCCTGTCCTGGTCTGCCCTGGACTCTGTCAAAAGGAAGCTCGCCTACACAAGACACCAAACGTGAGGACGAAGCCCATGCAGGGGTGCGTATAACAATACTCAGTAGAGGACCCCGAAAACCACAAAGCAATACAAAGTAAATGTATAGTCATCTATGCACAGTATATGTTTACAGAACATATAAAACAAACTAGATATACTCAAAACCCAGACTCGTGGTCTAGAGACAAGTCACGCAACCGCATACCCCCACAAGGGATTCTGTTTGAAGATTCTGTGATGCGCTCATTATGGGAGAACACACTCCATGAGTCTTATAGCTCTGATGACGTCCATCCGGGAAGTGTTGTTCATCGGGAACCGTCACGAGAGATAGCTACACTCATTACAGGAGACACACTCCTGAGTGGGAAAGATTTCGATACACCGATGAGGATCACTACCAGGGCCATGGAGGATACTGCAACTCATCCGTAATTCACCTACTAGGTGTAGGATCAATGCCCGGTAAAGTTAATCACACTGATGCTGACTCTACCTAGGGTCTGGAATGGATAGAGGATCTCGATCTGGGCCTCTCGGATGGATTCCTAACTCTATCACAGAAAAGTACTACTAAAGGGATCATAATATTGCATGAGGGAATGATTCATGACCTTCAAGGGAACAAGATAAAGGGGCACTGACCCAAACAAAATATGTTCAAGGCACGGTGAACAAAAAGACCAAGTCGTTTTTGAAAAAGTACATGGCGTGTAGAAATGATACACGACGTGTTGTCCGACCCCGGGTACTGCCCGTGTACAACGGCCAGTGTCGTGAGGCTGGTCATGTAGAAAAACTTAGTACACGTCATGTAGTATGGAGTATACGCCGTGTCTGGGTAACTGGGGTTGGATCGGTGTACTCTGGTTGTGAGCCCATACACGGTCACCAACCCGTGTACTCCAACCCGTGTGATCCGCACACGGGGTGACCCGCACTGTTTACCTTGCCTAGCCGGGTGATGGAGTACACGGTCATGTACTCCATCCCGTGTCTGTGTATCCCTGGGATACACGCTGAGCTCCGCGTAGCGGCCTCTGCCGAGCTGTACACACCGTGCTGCCTGAAGCCGTATAGACCATCTCGTGTCCGTGTACTACCCAAAGTACACGCCGAGCTTCAGGGAAGGTCCAACACACCATGTGACTGGGGTAATAGGCCATGTGATCCTTCTCTGACCCCGAAACCCTAGCCACAACCATCATAACTACACGGCATGTTCTTCGGATGTACACGCCGTGTATTCTAGAAATTTACAGAAACGGTGCTCTTTGCCAGCGCGCCTCCCATGTTTCTCCGATCATCAATCCGTCCGTCCGATCACCACAAAACTTCTAGGTTTTGGTCGCCCCGACCCCACGAAGCCGCTTCCGTCACTTTCGGGCCTCTGATTGGCTCCGAAAACATGTTCTGATCTTCCCGCATGAAGAACGCTCGAAGAATTATCTTTCTGATCCAGTCCGATTCATCGTCTACCATCATCGCTGCACCTCCACAAGTTCGTTGCGGTGTCGAACCTTCTTTTTGGAATCGTTGCGTCGCAGAACGGATGCGCAACGATCTGTTGTTCTTTGCCCTGCGAAGAACGTGAAGAACGCGCGGGGAAAAAGGAGGAAGAAAACCAAATAACAAAATGAGGAACGAACCTCCGCCGTCATTCGTCATAGTGTTGATCCACTCCCGTTAATAGGATTAAAATGGAGTAGAGATCAACATGAATAAAAAGCATGGATTATTTCCCCCAAAATCATTTCAAAGAAAACCCTCATGTAAGAACGTATGAATCTGTGGATCAACTTGTTCGTGGTTGATCCACGTTCGCCGTTAAAACTCTAAAACGCTGAAAAGAAATTGAAATAACAAACCCCTACCTTTTGAAAGGATCGATCGTTGATGAAGGTGTCGCGCTGTCATTGTCATCGAGATCCTTCAACGTCGGCGCAGTGATCCTCGATCTCGATCTGTCGTCATTCATCGCCGATAATTCTCTCTAACGCCTTGTGGATTCGGCAGAGATTCCTCTCAAACGTTGCCAACGAACAACAATTGCTTAACCCATTAAAAAGAAAAACATGTTTTCATTTAATTACGTGGCAGCATTAATGACGTTGACTTTCCATTTTGAAGTTATTATGACGCGTCATTAATTTAGGAAATAGTTGTGTCGTCGCCACACTGCAGCGGATGTTTCCTTAAATGAAATAAAATAAACTGGTTAATTTATTTTATTTTATTTTACTTAAAACATGAGAAAATTAACTTTTTCCCTCGACACGCACCGGTCGAGGTTAGCCTCATTCTTAGGTAAAGTCGTCATCCCAGACGCAACGGCGTGCTCATATTTTTAATCTGGGAATCCATTGGGAAACCGCCACAACCACGCACAAGTGCTGACTCACTTAACTAAAAAAATTTCAAACAACCATTCTGGGCTCACTGGACCTCGGAATGATGTGTCTTCTTCATGCCCGTTCTCGAAATAATTCCACATAATATTTAATAAAAAAATGTAAAATCCAAGACATTACAATTGTTTTATTAATCCTATGATACATAAATGACATAAATAATATATTAGTATTATAATATACATTTATATCATTTGAATATTATTCTTTTGATATGAAAAAGAATTGAAAGTAGCGTTCATGCGTACATAAAGCTTACCGTCTCCATGAATGGTGCATTTCATTTCTTACCTAAAAATATTATGGACTATCATAAATATATATAATCTTGATATATATGATATTTAAATAATTAATATCATTCTAGCTATGATTTAATTTTTACTACATCAAAACAAGTTCATTTTTGACTCAAGTAACAAATATCGATAAAACGACTAATATTTAATTAAATAATTATGTATTTTTTATAACATGGTAAATAGTGATATAAAAGGAATAATAAATGTGAAAAAGATTATGAATCAAGAATAAATTAATATAAGTTTATTATTCAGGAAGAACAAGGAACATATGTGATGAATCAGCCTCAATGTAATGGAACTTCTTAGCCCAATGTCCATTCTTTGGGTTTATCTTTAACTTCTTCGTTTTGTCACGCTATGATTATGTGAGAAATAACTTTTGATATCATATTTTTTATTTATACTTAATTTATGTGTATTTATAGTGAATACTCATAAAGATATATTTAATTAACTAAATGATCTTTTTAAGTAATTTCTAAACCAAATTACCACTCATTGGGTTTTATGCATACTTCATTGATTATATTATGCCATGATTATGTGTGAAATAACTATTTATTTATCTATTTATGTCTTACTTTACACTTAGGATTGGGTGGATATAATGTTTCTACACATAACCTCCCCATTGATAAAATCTTTTGTCATTAAGATGATCTTTGTAAGTGAGATCTTAACTCAATCTTATTTCATTGAGTTAAATATCTACAATGGTTATTATATTAGATGGATTTATTTTTATTTTTGAAATTTGGAATGAGTTTGAGATAAGTTGGATAAGTATGTCTTAGTGTTTATCTTCCTCATTAGTACATGATGATTTTGTTGATATACTCACACTGAAATTTTTGGTTGTAGTAAATGGATGGATCTAGTAGGCACCAATGTGACAACAGGTTTGAAGGAAAGTGTGGTGGTTCTATGATTAAGATACTGGATGAAATGAGGGATTCAATGAGAAATCTCTTGGTTTGTCTACACCAGCTATTAAGAGCCATGATTAACTACTTGAACCTTGATGAGCTCTCTAATGCATCATGTATGAGAGGACCAACTCGATGTGTACGTTCAGGTTATAATTATAAATGTAACCATTAGGGCTTATATGATCTTTAATTTTGAGGTAATTATGGGTTACTATATGTTATGATGGAAAATGAAAGGCATGATATAAAATTGAGGTTAAATTATGTTATGGTTATTTTTGATGAATTTACCTCTTTTTGAAGAATGTTATAAAATTATATAGTTTTTTAAAAGGGGAAACACTTAGACCGTGTGACAACCCATCGCACCAGAAAAAAATGCGGGAATCAAACCCACAACAAATGGGCGGCTGAAATTTATCATCTAACACTGGACTACGTGATGTCCCTAGTTAGTTTGAATAATTATTTTTAGTTAAATGATTTTAAGAATCAATAATAAGTTGATTTTGGGTTATCTAGGGAAATGATTAACCTATCAGGGGGGATATGTGATTAGGATAATTACTTTTCAATATGAGACTTTAAGAGAAACTGATGTTATTTGGAGGTAAATGTTAAGATTTATCTTGGTAGACTATGTTATTAAATCCTTCATGGATTTGGGTTTCAATCTTAGTTTGGTTTATTTGGAAGAATTATAAGGGAAATTTTGTATTGAATGGTCTTAGATGAACTTTGGATTTTGTTGGACAAATTTTGGAGATTAATATTAGTTTTTCTTTTTGTAAAATATTATCCTTTTTGGGGATTTTGTGATTCTCTTGAAGTTGATTATAGCACTCTTAATGTGAACAAGTCATCCTAAATACTCATCTTTTGGAGAAAATATGAGTTTGTGTTAGAAATATAGTAAGAGATGAAAGTATACATGACAAGTAAGTATGTTTCCTTATGTTTTAGTTAAGCTCGTAAATAAATACCTCAATGAAAAGTAACTTAAAACAAAAATGTTGTCTGTTAACTTTACCTATTGGGGAATCAAATACCGTTTAACCCATCACAATTTTGTGATTTTTTGGTGGTTAACTTTATCCTATACATGTTTTCTATCACTCTCTATCAAAACATGATGGTTTGTTTTCCCCTCCATATCCATGTTTTCATGGAAACCTAGTATCTTTTGTCTTGGGTGACCATTGTACTTCACTTTCTTTCTTTTAAAGTGATATTTTTGTTGACTCCGTTTCTGATGTGGGGCTTCCAATGAAGTTTTCGAGCCCAATTTTAAAATTGCGAGGGTGTAATTCCCAAAAGGGGGGAAGGATGTAACATCCTAGGTAAATAAAAAATATTACATTTTCATATTTATTAATAATTTTGAGTTAAATATTAATATTACATTAAAGGGTATTCTACGTTCGATGGCATACCCAATACGCAACAACGAGTTTCTTTACGATGCACACTAATAATATAATATTATTATTTTAAATGGTAGTAAATTCCTTGTAATTGTAATTTTGGGTATTAATAGAACAAACTAAAAAATTATTATATATGTTTTTTAATATTTTTACATTTATCCGATAAATGATAGAGGCTTAAAATACGAATGAGTCCAATTTTAAGCAAAAACACTCTAATATTCTATAAAAGGTCGATTAACTTCCTTTTGATGGAAGACATTTTTAAATATACTTTTTTCACTATTATATGTTACATTTTACAAAATAAAATCCTTTATTAGAATCAAAACATCAAAATTTACTTTGTGAATTTTTTTTTGTATTTTTCCGATAAAGTTCATTTTTTTATAAAAAGTGAAAAATGTTGTTTTTAAATTAAAAACCTTCTTTTAATTTTATTCATTTATATGGTTATATTATCTTTTTAAATGGTTTTAATTTTTAATTAGAATATATTTTTACCATTTATTTCAATAGTGGTCATTTGAATTAATTTCACTTTGAAAATGGACATAAACAAGTGTCAATCTTTTGATAGATATTGTTTCTTAAAAACATGTTATTTGTTTTGACAGCATGAATTAACTATATAATTTATTAATGAAACTTCTATGTTTTTAATTTGGTAAAATGGAAATCATTTTTTAATTTGTAATATTAAATATATCTTAGGGTGAATTTTTGGTATTTTTCTGACAAATGTTCATTTTAATGAATAGTGAAAAATACTGCATTTTACTACAAAACTACTTTTTCAACTACTTTATTTATATATTTATATTGTCATATTCATTTTTTTAAGATTTAATATAATTATGTTTTCATAATTTAACACAATTTTGGTCATTGGATGTAATTTCACTTTTAAATTGGATATAAAAACAAGTCAATCTTTAGATAAATTTTACTTCTTAAAAACACGTCTTTAGTTGTGACAACGGAAATTATTTTTATATTAATTACTGCAATTTATGTGTTTTTAATTTGATAAAATGGATTCCATATTTTTAATCATAAGTTCAAAATTATGTAATTAAGACTCTTTTGTTTTTGGACATTATGAATAGTAACGACGACAATTATCTTTAATTATCGTGATTTATTAGTAATCGGGTAGTTAAGGGTAATAAAATAATGTAATAAAAATAAAAAATGACCCAAAAATGTGTACTAATTCTATTTTTGGTGTCATTTCCGACCATGGGATGCCTTGTCTAACTTTGGGACCCCATGGAATCACTTTAGTGTGATAGTGACCTTTTATCATATTATTTATTAAAGAAAGGAAAATATAACCAAAGTATGTATCACCTAAGTAATAAATATTTAGTTTTGATTATATAAATGATATATTTGACTATAAATAGAAATTGTAAAGATTAAAAAATTTCCTACTTCATGATATTTTATTTATAATTTTTAGACATTAAATAAATTAATTTATTTTTGACACAATGATGAAGCAGTGATTACCTCATTAATGAACGATTTAAATAAAATGAAAAGATAATGTAAAATATAAGACTTAAACAATTAGAATACCTATTTTATTGGTGTATTTTGAACCCTTATCACATTAACCTCAAAATATATCATTTTGGGACCTTTAAAATCCAAAAATCATTTTATAATAAAGTAACATTTCAGGACATTCCAAAAGTGACCCTCCTCCCTCTTATAAAAGGCCCCAAACTCTACCCTGTTACTCCCATCTCTCAAGCCCTTGGCTCATCTGAACCCTACTCATATTATCTCTTTGTATCCCTCTCTTACTCTTAGAAGCCTCACATTGTGCAAAAGTCTTCCTAAGGAATCCTTTGGCTCAAATCAAAAAGAGTAACCTGATTTAGAGGTAATGTCTTCTATCGAGTTTCCTTCTTTTATTTTCCTTCTTCACTCACCACTATCTTATTATTATTTGATACCATAATAACACGAGAATCCTCAATATACTAGGATTTTTTTATGATAATTATTCTACCGACACTTACACACACCTCTGTCTAATGGTTAAAGAACTTACTGTTTCTCTGGGTGGCGAATTACTACCTCACAAAACGATGATTGTTCAATCTTATTTTAACTCCTCTCATGGTGGCCATTAAGATGACACTATTTTAATATATGATATATATTATTTTTATGTTTTCTTTATTCTTCTATATTTTTCTTTTATATCATACCTTTATGGTTTCCATTATGGGTAAACAAGATAATCTCATTAGAGGAAGTGCGGACTACCACCCCCTCAAAGTGATGTGACTTGTTAATACCATATGTGGTATGTATAAAGGATGTATTTAATGATATTATATATTATACTATACTTTAATTATGATATAAATATGTATCATTATGTTTTAATTCCATTAAATATTAAATGGAAATTAAAGTAGCATTCAGGGGTACGTACGGCTTACCGTATCCCTGAACAGTGCATTTCATTTCTTACCTCTAAACGTCATGTACTATTATAAATGCATGTATATACTGGATATATATGACATATATGATATCTAAATCATTAATATAATTCCGATGATAATGGATATTTTACCACTTGAACAACTAGTAATTACAAGAAGTCCATTTTTGACTCATGTACCGAACATCGACAAAAACGTCTGATATGAACTACCATAATAATATAATTATTATAATGTGATAAAATGTGATATGAATTGAATAATAACCTTTAAAAAAATTATTAATAAATTTTAAATTGACCAAAGTTTATTATTCTGGAATATATAGAAACAAACAAGACAACTCGGGCTCGAGGTAAGGGATCCTACCTCTCTCTTTCTTTTTAAGTACTCTCTTTTATGTAATTCATTTTAAGTTCCTCTTTCTTATGTTGGGGGATGTTATTTTGTAATTATACTACAGTAAGTTTTATGTTCATATGATTAGAGACCCTATTTTATCTCATCAATCCATTTTGGAAGTTTTAAGTGGCGTCGTTAGGCAGCAGAATTTTTGTAAGGGGATTTCTTATCTCAATTTTAATTCGGTGAGATTTCCATTGTTCGCTAGTTATTTATTGCATGTGGTGGATTCTGTACTTATATTTTATATATATTATCAAGATTCTAGTTATATTCATGGTATTATGTGATTCATTTGGTTCTTATTATCTTTTGGACAAACGACTCGATTTATTACAACGAGGTAAGGGGTTTTTATTTCACTATTTATTCTCATGAGATTCATGCTATATTTGCCACTATCTCCTTTGAGTGGTTTATGTACTGACAATTATTCTACCATTTGTGTAATATACTTTTGTATAAGGGTATTTACATCAAATTTTTATATTCCTTCTTTAATGGGGTGGACGTTTCGAAAGATACCTGAATTATTAAGGGAACCTTTCACCCTCCTCTTTTTAAAAGAATTTTTATTGTTAGGTCTTTTAATTTACATCTTCTTATGTTGGGATATGTTCTTATATGTACTTAATTCTGTAAATTTTATTTTCAAGTGATGAGATACCATTTTTATCTCTCATCAACTCATTTTCTGAATTTTAAAGTGACGTTGTTAGGCTGTCGAATTTCTGTAAGGGAACTTCTTATCCCAATTTCAATTCTTTGGGTTAAACCCCTACTTCTTGATTATGTCGTGACATGAATATGGGTGGATTACCTATGATTTTTTTACACTTAATATTAACTTTCATTTACTGTATTTATATTTTTCACACATATTTGTGTAATTGATTTATCCGTAATCTAAGGATAGCATATTTGTACGGGACTTCGTCTCAATCTCCTTTCATTGAGGCATACTTCAATTTACATACGAACTTATTTTATTATTTGTATAATTAACCCTTTTGACTTTTAATTTCATTCAAAATGAATCTTTTATCTATGAATCATTTTTCTAAATGACAGAAATTATGTTTTTGTTTACATACGCGGTGACAACGACCTTTCTGTCAACGTGAGTATTATTTGATCTTTGGCTTCCTCAACAAGTTGTAACATTTTAAAAGAAAAAAATACCATATACTACATTTTTTATTTTGGTATTGAAAATGGTTTTGATAATGTATTTTTTATGTCTATATATTTAAGTGATATATTGTGAATGAAATGTGGGAATTTTTTCTTTCCTTTATATTTATTTTATGTCTTAGGATTTTATAATGGTACTTAGGCATTTGACGGGTGGTTACATGATAAACCATATGAAGGGTGGTGTCATTAATACTAGGACGTGTGGTTACGTTATAACCTCCAATGAATTGGGTATGGGGGTCGGTCGTATGGCTATTCCATTTTGTGAGATGTGTGGAAGTCGACCATATGGTTATTCCATTTAAGTATGTTTATGTGCTAAGTTAAAGTTATATGTTATGTGTTCTTTATAAGGGTAATCTTTTGGTTACAAAAGGGAAAGTAGTGATCTTTTATTTAGTGAAGATTATTTTCTACTTCATAAAGGTGAGAAAGTGTTACTTATGTTAAAGTATTCATGGTTTACTTGTTGTTTTGAAAAACTAATAGTTTCATTCTTTATGTATTCCTTACTGGGCTTTTTTTGCTCATACGTAGTTTTTGAAATGTTTTTCACAGGACATAAAGTGGAATAGGGTCGACGATGGGATCAAGGAAAGGAATGCAATCTAAAACATGGAATTGGACATGACTTTTTTTATCAAGAGTTTTTTTTTTATGAAAAAAATTGAATCTTAGTAGAAGTGTCTACTTTGTAACTTTTGAGATGTAATAAGTATGGACTAATTCTCTAAAACTCTAAACCTGAAAATATCTTCAATCTGAATTATTCATTTAATTCAATATTAAGTAATTTTATAAGGCCAGGTCCTTATAGTTCATATTGGAGGTCGGTTTAGATAACTTTAGAGGTTAGAGTTTTGTTTAATAATAAGGGACAATTTGTGTATAACCACAATGGTTAGTATATTAGATGGGGTCATTGTTATTTTTGAAAGTTGGAATGAGTTTGAGATAACTTGGATAAGTATGTCTTAGTGTTTATCTTCCTCATTAGTACATGATGATTTTGTTGATATACTCACACTTACATTTTTGGTTGTAGTAAATGGATGGATCTAGTAGGCACCAATGTGACAACAGGTTTGAAGGAAACTGTGGTGGTTCTATGATTAAGATACTGGATGGAATGAGGGATTCAATGAGAATTCTCATGGTTAGTCTACACCAGCTATTAGGAGTCATGATTAACCACTTGAACCTCTGTGACTACTCTAATGAATCATGTATGAGAGGACCAACTCGATGTGGAAGTTCAGGTAGTAATTATAAAGGTAACCATTAGGGTTTATATGATCCTTACTTTTGAGGTAATTATGGGTTACTATATGTTTTTATGTAAAATTAAAGGCATGATATAAAATTGAGGTTAAATTATGTTATGGTTATTTTTGATGAATTTATCTCTTTTTGAATAATGTTATAAAATTATATAGTTTTTTAAAAGGGGCAACACTTAGACCGTGTGACAACCCGTCACACCGGACGAAGATGCGGGAATCAAACCAACAAAAAATGTGCAGCTGAAATTTATCACCTACCACTAGACTACGTGAAGTCCCAGGTTAGTTTGACTAATTATTTTTAGTTAGATGATTTTATGAATCAAGAATAAGTTGATTTTGGGTTATCTAGGGAAATTATTCAACTATCAGGGGGGATATGTGATCAGGATAAATACTTTTCAATACGAGACTTTAAGAGAAACTGATGTTATTTGGAGATAAATGTTCAGATTTATCTTGGAAGACTATGTGATTAAATCCTTCAGAGACTTGGGTTTCAATATTAGTTAGGTTTATTTAGAAGAATTATAAGAGAAATTTTGTATTGAATGGTCTTTGATGAACTTTGGATTTTGTTGGACAAATTTTGGAGATTAAGAGTATTTTTTCTTTTCATAAAATATTATCCTTTTTGGGGATTTGGTGATTCTCTTGAAGTTGATTATAGCGCTTTTAATGTGAACAAGTCATCCTAAATACTCATGTTTTGGAAAAAATATGAGTTTGTGTTAGAAATCTAGTAAGAGATGAAAGTCTACATGAGAAGTTAGTATGTTTCCTTATGTTTTAGTTAAGCTCATAAATAAATTCATCAATGAAAAGTAACTTAAAACAAAAACGTTGTCTGTTAACTTTTCCTTTTGGGGAATCAAATTTCGTTTAACCCATCACAAGTTTGTGATTTTCTGGTGGTTAACTTTCCCCTAGACATGTTTTCTATCACTCTCCATCAGAACTTGATGGTTTTTTTTCTCCTCCATGTCCATGTTTTCATGGAAACCTAGTATATGTTGTCTCTTGTGACCTTTGTAATTCTCTTTATTTCTTTCAATGTGATAGTTTTATTGACTCCTTTTCTGATGTGGGGCTTTCAATGAAGTTTCCGAGCCCAATTTTAAAATTGCGAGGATGCAATTCCAAAAAGGGGGGAAGGATGTAACATCCCAGTTAAATAAATAATATTTAATTTTCATATTTATTAATAATTGTGATTTAAATATTAATATTACTTTAAAGGGGATTATAGGTTTGATGGCATACCCAATACGCAACAACGAGTTTCTTTACGATGCACACTAATAATATAATAATATTATTTTAAATGGAAGTAAACTCCTAGTCATTGTAATTGTGGCAATGAATAGAACTAACTAAAAAATGATTATATATGTTAATTAATATTTTTACATTTATCCAATAAATTTTAGAGGCATAAAATGCGAATGAGTCCAATTTTAAGCATAAATACTCTAATATTCTTTAAAAGGTCGATTAACCACCTTCAGATGGAAAACCTTTTTAAATATACTTTTTTTCAATATTATATGTTATATTTGACAAAATAAAATTCTTATTTATAATCAAGACATCAAAATTTTCTTTGTGTAAAAAAAATTTATTTTTCCGATAAAGTTCATTTTTTATGAAAAGTGAAAAATGTTGTATTTTAATTCAAAACCTCCTTTTCATTTAATTTATTTATATGGTTATATTATATTTTTAAATGGTTTTAATGTGTAATTAGAATAAATTTTTACCATTTAATTCAATAGTGGTCATTTTAATTAATTTCATTTTAAAAATGGACATAAACAAGTATCAATCTTTTGATAGATATTGGTTCTTAAAAACACGCTATTTTTTGAAAACGGGAATTAACTATATAATTTATTAATGAAACTTATATGTTTTTAATTTGTTAAATAGACACAATTTTTGAATTTTTAATATCAAATATATCTTAGGGTGAATATTTGGCATTTTTCTGACAAATGTTCATTTTTAATGAATAGTGAAAAATACTCTATTTTACTACAAAACTGCTTTTTCATCTAATTTATTTATATAGTTATATTGTCATTTTAATTTGTTTTAAGGTGTAATATAATTATTTTTTCACCATTTAATACAATTTTGGTCATTGTATGTAATTTCACTTTTAAATTGGATATAAAAACAATTCAATATTTTGAAATATTTTACTTCTTAAAAACTTGTCTTTGGTTGTGACAACGAATATTATTTTTAAATAAATAACTGAAATTTCTTTTTTTAGAATTTGATAAAATGGATTCAATATTTGGAATTATAAGGTCCAAATTATTTAATTAAGAATCTTTTGTTTTTGGACATTATGAATAGTAACGAGGGAAATTATCATTAATTACTGTGATTAATTAGTAATCGGATAGTTAAGGGTAATGAAATAATATCTGAAAAATAAAAGATGACCCCAACATGTGTCATAATGGTATTGGTGGTGTCATGGCCGACCATTTAAATCCTTGTTCCAACTTCAGGACCCCATGTAATAACATTAGTATAATAGTGACCTTTTACCAAATTATTTTTTAAAGAAAGGAAAATATAACCAAAGTATGTATCACCTAAGTAAAACAATTTTAGTTTTGTTTATATAAATGATATCTTTTAATATAAATATTAATTAAAAAGATTAAAATATTTTCAAAATCATGATATTTTTTTACAATTTTTAGACATTATATAAATAAATTAATTTTTGACACAATGACGATGAAGTGATTTCATCATTAATGAACGATTTAAATAAAATGAACCGATAATGTAAAATATATGACTTACACATGTCAAAAACCTATTGGACGGGTTTATTTAGAACCCTTATCACATTATCCTTAAAATATATCATTGTGCGAGTTTTAAAATCCGAAAATAATTTTATAGTAAAGTAACATTTCAAGACCTTCCAAAAGTGACACTCCCCCCTCTTATAAAAGGCCCCCACCTCTACACACTTACCAACACCGATAAATCCCTTGTATCATTTAACCTATACTCATATTATCTCTAAAAATCCATATATTACTCCTAGAATCCTCACTTTGGGCATAAGTCTTCCCAATGAGTCCTTTGGCTCAAATCAAAAAGAGTTACCCGATTTAGAGGTAATTCCTTCCATCGATTTTCTTTCTTTTATTTCCCTTCTTCACTCACCACTATCTTCTTATTATTTGATCCCATAATAACACCAGTATCCTCAATATATTATGATGTTGTTATGATAAGTATTCTACCTACACTTACACACACTTTCATCTAATGCTTAAAGAACATACTGTTTCTGTGGGTGGTGAATTACTACCTCACGAAACGATGATTGTTCAATATTCTTTTAACACCTCTCATGGTAGCCATTAAGATGACACTATTTTCATATATGATATAAATTATGTTTATGATTTATTTATTCTTCTTTATTTTTTTTATATCATCATTTTATGGTTTTCATTATGGGTAAACACTATAAACTCATTAGAGGAAGTGTGGACTACCACACCCTCAAAGTGATGTGACTCGTTAATACCATATTTGGTACATATAAAGGATGGATTTAATGATATTATATATGATACTATACTTTAATTATGATATAACTATGTATCATTATGTTTTAATTCCATTAAATATGAAATAGAAATGAAAGTAGCGTTCATGGGTACGTACGGCTTACCATCTCCATGAACGGTGCAGTTCATTTCTTACCTCTAAACGTTATGTACTATTATAAAT
Organism: Viscum album; assembly: GCA_963277665.1. Lineage (NCBI taxonomy): Eukaryota > Viridiplantae > Streptophyta > Magnoliopsida > Santalales > Viscaceae > Viscum > Viscum album. The sequence continues at coordinate 1,384,109,092 of OY728126.1, read as the reverse complement.
TCATATATATACTGGATATATATGACATATATGATATCTAAATCATTAATATCATTCTGATGGTAATGGATATTTTACCACTTTAACAACTTGTAATTATAAGAATTCCATTTTTGACTCATGTACCGAACATCGACAAAAATGTCTCATTTGAACTAACATAATAATCTAATTATTATAACATGATAATATGTGATATGAATTGAATAATAAAATTTATAGTATGATCTTAAGAAATTATAAATTGACCAAAGTTTATTATTCAGGAATAATAATAATCGAACAAGACAAGTCAGACTTGAGGTAAGAGATCCTACCTCTCTCTTTCTTTTTAAGTACTCTCTTTTATGTCATTCCTTTTAAGCTCCTATTTCTTATGTTAGGGTATGTTCTTTTATATTAATCATAAATTAATTTTTACTTTCATATGAAGAGAGAACCTTTTTGATCTCATAAATCCATTTTTAGAAGTTTTAAGTGGCATCATTAGGCTACCGAATTTTCGTCAGGGGATTTCTTATCTCAATTTTAATTCCGTGAGATTTCCATTATTCGCCAGTTATTTATTGCATGTGGTTTATTGTGTACTTAAATATGATATATATTATCAAGATTATAGTTATATTCATGGTATTATGTGATTCATTTGGTTCTTATTATCTTTTGGTCATACGACTCGATTTATTACAACAAGGTAAGGGGTTTTTGTCTCACTATTTATTCATATGGGATTCATGCTATATTTTCCACTATATCCTTTGAGTGGAGTATATAATGCCCATTATTCTACTCTTGGTTTAATATACTTTTGTTTATGGTTATTTAAATCAACTTTGTATAGTCCTTCTTTCATGGGGTGTACATTTCTAATGTTACCCAATTTGGTAAGGGAAACTTTCACCCTCCTCTTTTTAAAAGACTTATTTTTGTTAGGTCTTTTTATTTATATATTCTTATGTTGGGATATGTTCTTATATATCCTTATTCTTATAAATTTTATGTCCAAGTGATGAGATAACCTTTTTTCTCACATCAACTCATTTTCTGAATTTTAATGTGACGTTGTTAGGCTGTCAAATTTCTGTAAGGGAACTTCTTAACCCAATTTCAATTCCTTGGGTTAAAACTCTACTTCTTTATTATGTCATTCCATTAATATGTGTGGATGACCTCTAATTGTTTTACACTTAATATCCACTTATATTGAGTGTATTTATATTTTTCATAGATAATTATGTAATTGATTTATCCTTAATCTAAGGATACCGTCTTTGTATGGGACTTCGTATAAATCTCCTTTCATTGAGGAATACTTCCATTTATATATGACCTTATTTTATTAGTCATATAATAAACCCTTTTTACTTTTAATTTCATTCAAAATGAATCTTTTCTCTACGAATTGTTTTTCTAAACGACAAAAATTATGTTTTTTTATGTAGGCAGTGACAACGACCTTTCCGTCACCGCGAGTATAATTTCATCTTTGGCTTCCTCAACATTCAATAATTTTTTTAAAAGAAAATAATTACCATATACTCTATTTTGTATTTTGGTAATTAAAATGGTTTTGATAATGGATTTGTTATTTCAATATATTTAAGTGATATATTGTGATTGAAATGTGGGAATGTTTTATTTCCTTTATATTTGTTTCATGTCTTATGATTTTATAATGGTACTTGGACATTTGACGGGTGGTTAAGTGATAAACCATATAACAGGTGGTGCCGTGAATACTAGGATGGGTGGTTACGTTATAAACTCCAATTAATTGGGTATTCAAGTTGGCCGTATGGTGATTCTATTTAGGGACATGTGTGGAAGTCGACCGTATGGTTATTCCATTTATGTATGTTTATGTTACAAGTTACTTTTATATGTTATGTGTTTTTTATATGGGTAATATTTTGGTTAAAAATGGTAATTAGTGATCTTTTATTCAGTGAAGAGTATTTTATACTTTATAATGGTGAAAAGTGTTACTTATATTAATGTATTCATGGTTTACTTGTTGTTTAGAAAAACTAATATTTTCTTTCTTTGTGTATTCCTTACTAAGCTTTTTATGCTCATCACATGTTTTTGTAACGTTTTTTACAGGACATAAAATGGAATAGGGTCAAGGTTGGGATCAAGGAAAGTCATGTTGTCTAAAACATGGAACTGGACATGACTTTTTTTTATCAAGAGTTTTTATTTATGAAAAAATGGAATCTGAGTAGAAGTATATACTTTGTAACTTTTGATATGTAATAGTTATGACCTAATTCTCTAAAACTCTAAACCTGAAAAGATCCTCAATGTGAATTATTCATTTAATTAAAGATTAAGTAATGTTATAAGGTTGGGTTCTTATATTCTCTAAAAACAAATCATTAATTTTAATAAACACATGGAAATGAAAATCATCTCATGTAATGGTTTAGACTCACTTTATTTAAACTGATATGCCCCTTAGGGGTCGTGCATATAGATTAAAATTGATAATTAAAAATTTTATAATAAAAATCAATGAAATGAATGTAATAGAAAGTGAGAAAAAAAAACATTGATTTAATGATGACCATTCCAGTAGTTATCACATATGATGGTGAATACACACAAAAGATATGGTGTTCCCTCGACAACCCTTAACTAAGAAAGTAAACAATATTTAAACCAAATCCCTCCCTAAAATCATCCCATAAAATATTATTTTTATGGGATAATTTAAATAAAGGGGGAATGAATGAACAGAACAAATAGACAGTTTTATAGGGATGTTAAATGAAATAATCTTATTTAATCTAATGGATAAGACCACCAAAATTGAAAGAGGATGGTGAAGACATCCAAATGGGGTGATACGGGTCCATTTGATTAAGGGGTTAATGTATGCTTATATGGTTAAAAATAATGAGTGGAAAATTTTAATATACACATTTAATGAATCTGGGAAGACCACATGTATTGTCGAATGGTTTTCTTAACTATTTGACAGTTTTGGATAGGGAACTTCCAAGCCAGCCCATTCCCCAACACAATTTCTTCTGGTAATTATATGATTGGAAAAAAGAAACTAAATTACAAAATGATGGTACTAAGTATAAGTCCCAATTTGGGAATCTATTTGGATACAAACCCAAATATGAGGCTAAATTTGATAATAATAATAATTTTGATGATTATTCTAATTTTTCTATTGAGTAATACTCCCTAAGTGATATGGGGGATGAATAACAGAATCCCTCAACTATTTAAGAAGATGAAAAAAATTTGCAGGAGGATATTGGGGTAGATGAAATTGGGAATGTTCATTTGGATATTATATAAGATCATCTATATTAAGATATAGAATGAGTTTTGGATGCTTAAAATGAATATCTTAGTCCGTAATTTGATGAAAAGAATCTATAAAATGGGAAAAATGAGTGTTTCAATGTGTATTCAACCCAAGATTTTCATTTAAAAACATTGGGGTTTTCCACTACTTGGTACTATACTCAAAAGGAATAAAAATATCTTTCAAAGAGGAAAAAAAATTAGAGATATACATCATATGTTGAGTATAGACTTAATTGGTTCAATAAAATATGGTTGGTCTTATATCTTACACTTATAACATGTTTCTAGAGGTAAGGTCAAGCTTAATGAACTTATTAAAAGTTCTTTATCGGTGGAAACATGATTTTTTTATATATTTTCTTTCATATGACTTTTTTATGACTTTTGATCTAGGATACAGTGAAACCTCCCCCTCTCATTATTTTTGAACATAAATTACATGAACTACATGAATTTACTTATTTGGTTTCACTTAAAGGTATGTGAAGAAAAAATTCCATCATGGAAAGTGAGAAAATAGTATCTTTAATTGTAAGGGGGTGTAAGATTTAATTTTCAATATTAACATATAATCCCATATTTTCAAAAAAATCTGAGTTTTAAAGAAAAGAAATTCATGTCCACACAAAGATTTGTGCTTTAATTTTTATTAATGACACTTAGAATTTTTAAAAGCCCCATGATTCCTTGTTTTAAATATCAAGTGGAGGGAATTGAACAAGTAAGACGGGATCTAGTATAATTATAGAGAAACATAGGGACTTAAATTCAACGAATTGTAACATTCCATTTCAGTCACATATTGATAAATTTTCCTTCCATATTTCAGGATTTGTATTTAAAAATTTCAAGTCAGTTAATTTTTTGATAATACAAACTCCATAAGTGATTTACATAAATCAGATTCTCTTTTTGAATGGAATTTATCTTTTTATTATTAACAACACTTTTTTGTGAAAAGCGACAAAACACAAGTTTCACACAAAATAAACACTAAAGGAAAATACATTGTTATTGAATGATAATTTAAGAATAATGGCATTCTTATCCATAAAAATTTTCAGGGAAAGAGGTGTTAACGATGTTTTTGGATCATCTTTTATTAGGTATTCGATGTGATATGTCAGCATGACCCACATTTTCATGTACTCTAAGTTTATCTCGAATTCATTGAAGAATGTTAATAGAATAAGGTTCTTATTTTTAATCCACCCAAAAAAATCACTAATAGTATCTATAAGAATAGACCATCCCATCATTCTATTAGTATCCTATACAGAGTAATTTATGATAAGAAATTTATTTTCTATTTCTTCTCTAGAATGCATGAGTAGCTCCATTATTTTCATAGCTTATGTGACTGACTCTACCTAGTGGTAAGAGCGGTTACCACTAAGGGGGACTACCCCATGGTCTGAAACTTCATATCGATCATTATTTCCAATATTCTTGAGATAATCATTCTTATCCTTGAATTTTGAATTTTGGGTAGATCTTGTCTACATTGGTAATAGAAAATAGGAATAATCCATTCAAACATTCATAATGCCTCACTAACCCTTCCTCCTACTCACACTGAGGAGGTCTCTACCTTGAAATCCTTGTTCATTTTCTCCTAAGAACATACATGAAGACTCATCATAGAACTAATCCCGGTGTATTCACTACTCCTCATTGGAATTATCTTCCAAATATGCTTCCAAATCCTAGGAAGGCCCTTCATTCCCCTAATCTCTCAAAGCGGTTACCCAACTTTATAGCTAGAAACTCCTGCCTTGGACTTGACCTAATAACTTCAAGTGGCTCATTATCCAGATATCCCTCTCTTATAGTGTTTCCAATCACTAAAATAACATCATCTACATAGGAAGAACCCTTGAGGACCTCTAAACCATCCCCTTCCACCTTTTGTGTTTCAAATTCATGGTGATTCCACTAACAACTTCATATCATTAATCCTGACTTGTTATAGAATCGAGATCCCCTACTATAGCATCACTATCCTCATCATTTCCAATTTTTTCCATTGGACCTTGCAAAGAAGGATTGGAAATACCCAGGTCCACCCTCAGTTGACTAAATATATCAGTTACCAAAGGGTTACCCTCCAAAGTGTTGTGTTTCACAACTATTTCCAAATCTAGATCAAAAGATACACTGAGATGAATATTCCTAATCAGACCTTCAATAACACCAGGCCCTTTCCTCTAACACTATAGTTTAAATCCACCACCTTATGAAATTCAATTTTCTTGACTCCACAACTACATGTTACAACTTCATGTCCAATTTTATTATAGGAATAATATAATCTAAACCACGATTCAAACACTAAAATCTATTTACATCGGAACTCTTCCCTGGTATATATAAACACATACTCAATTGGAAATTTTGAGATATCAAATTTCATACATATTCGTGGAGAAATATGGTGTAAACTAAATGGGTTCTTCTATCTAAACACAAATACCTTCCAATGAGGTTACCTAGAATATGTATATTTTTTGTATTTTGAAATAGTAATGGAAGTTTAGATAATATCACCCATATCATTGTTGTTGGGGAGTCTCACTTCATATTAAAGTCATAAGTCCACCGAGAGAGGTAGAATCGTAGGTTATTGCAGCTGTAGGAGGCACTAGACCAAGCCCTAATCAAGTCTGACTCCAATGAAAATCAAACATTCATATTCCTATTATCGACTAAACCAAAATTTTTCATGATCATGCATGCCCTATGACCCAAAAATTGATCTCTTGAGCACATCCACCAAAGGAAGTAATTTCTCAAACTCAGAAACCAATGTAATATTTATAAGAGACAAAGCCTCAATGAACTTCTATGATGATATCTACAGCTGCGAAAATCCACAGAATAGATATAGGATATTAAGGCTTAGTGAAATTTTTGGGAAGGAGGAAAGAAAATTAGGGTTGGAAATGGGGATGAAAGAATTATATAAATATCCTTCTAAGGGCGGTAGAGGTCCCTCCCCAACCGGTGGTAGAGGGAATGGCACAACAGCCATCACCATCAAAAACTGGGATTTGTCATCCTAGAAACCCTCCTAAAGACCCACCCCCCATGTGCCCTTAATCATGAGAGTTTTCGAGCCAATTTTTCAAATACATTATAGTAAATTTATTTAGAAAACATAGGGCATGTCACCTACTAGGATTTGGAATTTATCATTTCAAAGTGATAATTTTTGGAAAATTTTCATAAAATGATTGAAATATTTTTCATTATTTTTTCATTATCCATGATATAAACATAATATTAATCCCAATTTTAACCCTTAGAGATAATAGATAGTAATTTATTGGGATAATAAATATTATAATTAAAATTATCCATTTCAATGCTTACTCAAATGTTTTTTCATGATTTGTAATGTTCATGTGTGGAGGGGAAAGGAAGTTCATGATAGAAAGGGGTGTGCATTGTTTAAGGGAAAATGATTTGGGGTCATCATTGGGATTTATAGAAGGTTCATGTCACTATTCACTAAACTTATTTCTAAACCTCTAGAAATAAATAATAATAATAATTACAATATGGGTTGATTTATATAATGTAAATATCAACATCACTTGACAGTTTTTTTTATCATTTGGGTTTGGTTAGCGGATTTGAGACATTTCCTAGATTAATTTTTTAAAAAAATTTAAAAATCCAAAAAATAAATAAAATTGAAAAAAATATGTGGCTAACTCATTCATTGTGTATTCACTATTCAAGGCCATATATTAAGATTGGGGATATGGGGAAGATATATTTTCCAAAGCAGAATGTCATTGAATTTAATTAGATTATAATGATTAATTATTATATCTAGAAATCCATTTTTGGGGTTATTCCTTTTTCCTAAATTTCATATTTTCCCCTGGCCTCATAATTTTTTGACACAAAGATGCAATCCCTAAAGATTTTTATTTATTTCTTTCTCTACAAAATAGAGAAATTAGATCTCACTAAATTCCATATATTGGGTTCATGTACTCATGTTTTGAAGAAAAATACACAATAAATTATCTTTGATTGATGAAAGAATAAAAAATTGGCAAGTTAAATCCTAATAAGATCATTTATGTTGTGTCTACATTGGAGTTGAAAGAATTTTATATATGTGAAACTTGAAAACTTTCCTTCTTTATCACGTTGAAAATTGTTTAGTTTCCTAAATTATTAATTTCTAATATTGGTAGAATTTGGGTTAAATTTAATTCATAGTGGATATTTTTTTCTTGAGTAAAATCATTCTATAAGTGTTGGGGAATTTATTAGTTCACATTTTTCATAAAATTTAAAAAAAAAATTAGTTAATTTTTATCATTATTTTAGTTTAAAACAAAATTTGACCTGAAAAAACATAATTTTTGGGTAATTAATATTTTTAACTATAACATCATAATAAATTATCAATGTTTTCAAATAAAATTAATTTTTAAGATATCCTCTATTACAAAAAACACTGAGTTCTAACCAATCATGATATACTATTAAAATTATATTTTTTTAATTTAGACATTTATTTCCTAGTAATTAGAATAAGGGGTTTGAGTATTACTAAAAAATTATGAAAAAATCATGTTTTTTATATGTATGAAATGAATTATTTTTTTATCAATTAATTGGAAATTAATAGAAAAACCAATTCAAAATAATGGTGTGGTTTTTCTAAAAAATTATTTTTATGCAAACAAAATGTGTTACTATTAGTAAATTAAATCAATCAATACTATTTTATGATTTTAATGAAATTAATATGTCATATTTTTAATAAAATTTTTTATCATTCATATAATATTTTTTCTAGGAATAGTATCATAATAAATTGTGTTTTTTACTTAAAACACAGTTTTTCTAAAAACTGGTTTTGTGGCATTTTGTGAACTTATTTTAAATCAAATTAGAAATTTTTAAAATTTTATTTGAAAAATTGAACATAATTTTTGAAACATAGCTGTAAAAATTACCTTGAAGTGAATATTTTATAAATAATTTTATAAGATTGTTTTTTAAATAAATATTAAAAAAATATGTATATTTATAAAAAATATCATTTTGTTTTAAGAATTTAAAAAATAAAATTCAATTTAAATGGTTTTAAAATTATAGTTCGTTTAATTATATTATAATTTATTAAATTTATTTTATTTTAATCATTTTTATATTGAATTTTGAGAAAAAAAAACTTTTTATTTAGAAAAAACAATTTTCATCATGTTTGTGCGTTTAATTTTAAATTAAAAGTTTCAATTTCTGTAAATTGAATTTAAAAAAATTATTCCACGTTTTAAACCAGAATAATTAATATTTTTTAATAAGTTAGACTTATGTTTTTATCATAATGATTAGTACAATAGTAAAAATTAATTGTGGTGGTTAAAGATAAAATGGAGTTTGTTATTTTACATGTGCATGTATTAACATTCAATTTACAAACATATAGGTTTTTTATTGGATATATTTGATTATATGTTTATAAATTAGGGTTAACATTTATATAATGACTCCATTTTATTTTTAGTCTTAAAGGATAAATTACCTTTTTAAAAAAATAGTTACCATGGTGACAATTAAAATGTTAAAAGTGAGTAACCTTAGAGGTAAAGGGACTAACATTTTAAAAGATGATTATTATTAATTTATTTAGGTTTTTATCAACCATATATTATATAAACATCATTATTTATCAATTCTATATGAACATGTTCTGACACTGACTTCCCATTATTGTGTAGTTTTGGTTGTTTACAAAAATGTTACTTCTTCTCACTTATAAAATTACACCTTCTATAATCTTTTTCACAATTAAAAAGACTTTTTCATCCAATAAATACTGAAATAACATACTTACTTCCTCTGACACATCCTAAAGCCCTTTTTTTGGTAAAAAACCCTCCTATGAGTTTTTTTGTGAAAACCTAAAGTGGTTTTCTCAAGAAGAGGTGTTGTTCTTAACCAAGCATTGTTTTATTTCTTATTCCACATCCTTAAAACATTCTTAAACTATTTTTAGATAATATCATCAATATATTTAATATACTAGTATATTATTAAAATAATTTAATAACCTATATCAATTTCATCTTCCATCAAATGGGAAATGAATATCTGACCGTGTGTTTTTTGAACTACCGCCTCAAAAACCAATGAAATTCATTTTCCGTAACATCCCCTCATAGGTTGTTATAATGATGGATGTAAGCTATAAATATTATATTTATGAAATAATTATACTTTTATAATTATAATATACAATATACCTTCTTACAGTCAAATTATTTGGAAAATAATAATGTCACTCATGTGTACGTGAGGACTACCACCTAAATGATGTGATGTGATTCCTTTTTCATTTATTCATTAAAAATTATTAATAAGGATATGAATATATATATGATATATATAATATTATAATTATTATATAATGGAAAATTATATTAAAATTTATTTTGTTTCATCCTTCATAAAATCAAACAATGTTCACGCATACGTACGGCCTACCATCTACGTCAACGGTGCAGTTAATCTTTATATCTCTACTTATATGGATGATTATAGATATGTATATAAATAATATATATTATATTTATACCATTATTAAAATTAATTATATTTTGGATCCATGATCAAATTATAAGTACCAAAACAACTGAATATAAACATTCCTGTAAAAAAGAAGTAGTTATTACTTAAAATTTTGATTTGAACAATGAATTATTAACAAATGTGTGAAAAAAACTTATAAGAATATCATATATGGAATGATATAAATACGTATGGTTTTGTAATATATTTATTATAAACCTATATGTATTATAAATTATTTATGAATTTATATGAATAAAGTCGATTCCATAAGTAATGGGTTTTTGCCTCACTTTTATTTCGATGAGACATATGCCATATTAACCACTTTTTTATTTTATGTGGATTATTTACTTACCATGAATTTATTTTATGATGAAAATTATAAATTTTATGTTTATTTAAATATAAAACTATATTTCATTATTTCATGGGGCTTACAATTCAAAAGTAACCAAAGAGGTAAGATTTTTGTGTTGTAATCTCATTGTTTATCAGGATTGTTTATGATTATGATTAAAATAATGAAATTTCATGTTTTATCTCTCTAAAATATCATTAATATTATTCTTATATATTTATTTCTAGTTTTCACATATTTTCAAATGATTATTTGTTTATACTTAAGTTGAATTAATGTTGGTCTTGAAGAAACCAATGAGTTTTTCTCTATTTTTGGTCCATGGATATCCAAGAAATTCAAAACTTGTGGTTTGTAGTTAGTGGGGTTTTCCTCCCCGATCTCTATCTCTTATTCCACAACCCTTCATATATTATGGGTATCAGTTAGTTTTTTATTAATTTTCTATGTGCATATTATTCTATGTTGTGGTGATAAAATTTAATGGTAGTGATGATTTTTTTTGATATAGATATCTTGATTCCTCTCCCTCAATGTATGCTTCTTCAAGCCAAGCATAATTTATCATCTTAGAAATTTACTTTATTCAACTCACACTTTAGTTTTTTGAGTTTTAGTGCTATTATCCTATTATCTTTCCACCAATATAATGCAACACCTAAGTCATTAGGACTCTCAACCTCAAAGGTATATACAAATCCTCATCCTTTATCCTTATACCCCTTCTCTAAGGATTGATCATTTCATCCTACCCCAAATTCATGGGCCCTTATACTTAATATTATTATTATTTCCCTAGTTTCAAATTTTATATCCCATTATACCAAGGATCTTCATTCGAGGTTTGGTACCCCCATGTATCCCCATATGGTTCCTTACCTATCTTGTAAGCTTTTACCTACTCTACCTACATATACTTTTAAGATTTATTAGTTCGGTACTCATATTATTCCATATTCTATGAACATGAGGTATAAATGATAATAAGTCACTCCCATATGTTCAATTAGATTAATGACTATGATCTAGCATAAATATATCTCCTAATATATGTTTTGAACCCCAAAAAATAGTTTTCAAGGTCTCAAACACCTTCAACCCCTCTTAATTATGTTATCAATTTTTTATAATGAATGAAATGGTAATATGATCCCTAGATAAATCTCAATACATCCTAAAATACCCTAAATAATCCAAACTATTTGTAATTGAAATTTTAGAGCCTAAGAAAAATTGTACTTTCATCCAAAACATGATATAAAAACATCGGTTTAGTAACTACTTATATGTTAGTCCTACTAATGATAATACGATGATATTTTGTAGAAATAATGTAACTATAATGCTATTCAATTCCTCATACCAACACATTACTATTCACTTGACCCATTATAATCAATTTATTTTATTCACCTTAGTTTATTCCAAAATTTGATTTGACGAATCAAGTAGTTCTATGGGAAAAACCTTTATATGTTCAAACTCAGATCTCACAATGAGTTTGTTATTGGGGACTTCAAAACCATCTAGGATAAATCTAATAAAAGAAGATAGTGTGAATAATTGATAATTTTCATGAATGATTTTATTAACTTATTGGACTATAATAATCATTTTGGAAAGGGATTCTCTATATATATGTATACATGTTTTAGTAATAAGTTAGGTAACTGATGGATTTACTATATTCTTTATTATAATTACTCAAATCTAAAATTACATTCTAGTTTCAAAAAAATTTCAATTAGACATAGAGATAATTCCCTCTCGGTAAACTCTCCACCCATTATCACTTTAGTAAGGTATAGTGGTCATCCTCAAAATTCTACCTTTACCAATTGTTTGATTAAAAGAGTATTATTTATACTGGAGGTCGAACAATCATTGGATGGCCCAATGCATTGAAAAACTAGGGTATCATGAAAAAATTTTAAATCACCATAAAGGTAATCATAAGGATTTATCAAATATTTATGGAAATAATCTTCCCATAATCAATGTAATTTACTGACCTGAAAACCCCGAAACAGTACCTCGAGCTAGTGGATCAGAAGGTCTCAAGTGTGCCTCCACATATTCTAGAGGTTGTCGACTAGAAATGAGGGTCTAATATAGTGCAGTGGGGATATTATTACACCATAATTAGAGTAATACAATTTTGTAATAAAAGGATATTAATGGTCGCATAATTAATGAAATCCATAGTAGTGCAAGTAAAATATCTAGATGGTAATAATAAATAAACCATAAAAAAGAAATATCCAACACCATATACAATATGATGTAATTTTATGTATCTAACCCAAAAAATCATGTAGACATGGAATCAAGAACACATAAATATAGGTATATCAAAATAAGCATAAGGACCAAAATACTATCTTTATAGAACATCACAAGCCATAGATGGATCATGTTCCCCCTCACTTTTGTGATATAATAAATAAAACACCAGCAAATGAGAGCTTTTCCATGTCCATACCTACTTCCATAAATTCTATTTACGTACCAATTGGTGTCCCGAACATGGTTTGAGATAAAAAATTAGGCCAACAAAAAGAGAGTCTAAAACAAATCTAGCATGTGCATATAAACCATAACCATGTGTAGGTATAATAGGAAAAAATAAAACTTAATAATAGATATAATGAGCCTTTAAAAACAACTATAATAATTCCATGCTATAATAGATGAGCATAATTATATATATATAGTTCCAATTTTATGTATTAACTGGATTGGTATAGGACACATGTAAAATAATAAAGACCAAGATGGGCTATATCCCTAGTAATATAACTAGGGATACCAATATCTAAATATGTAAAATTTATACAGAAGTTATAGGTGCCATAAATCGAACTTACTCATCAATTTCATATCATATAATACAATATCTAGTGGTGTTATGTGACAAGCCTCAATCCCCTAATCGGTTCCACCCAGTAATTAATAACAACTAGTGATCACATGTGTCATGCCTCAATTCTCTAGTAAGTTCCATGACTTTTGAAATAGGTTCCATACCATTATAAGAAATAAGTTCCATACTGAGATGTAAAACATCAGTAATTTTTTATAATGTGCTATGGTATATGTTAGTGTCCACACCCGATTTCAATTTTATGTATAAAGAGGCACAAGTCAAGATAATATCCATCTCAATCCACATCATCATTAAATTTCCTTAACACAGTTTAACCATATTAATGACATTCAATAACATGGAAAAAGGTGAAATAATCCTCAAAAACTGCCTTATTTAACTTATATAGGGTCTCACTATAAGTTTGGAAAGCTCACACAACCAAAGGTGTTATATATCGAAAAGAAGATAATGAAAAACCCCAATGGGTGGATCGGGTTAAGTTTAACAACCTCAAAAAATTATTAGTAGATGCAAAGGGTAACCAATCTTTGGGGAACAATTGTTTTAAGGATTATCACTATTCATATATATAATGACTATAAGATATGGTGTGGGTAAAATAGTGATATTCAAATAAAGAAGCTTAAGGAAAAGTTACAGAACATCTACCCTATGCCTATGGTAGAAGACTCATCAAGTATCGACCATTGGTTCGATCTAGATCAGAAGAAAAAAGAATAATAAAAATTCCCATTAAATAGAGAATATGATCTCACCCCAAAATAACTTCATATAAATTAAGAATAATGAAGAAAGGATAAAATGGGTTTAAGATATTACTGGTATAAAACCAATGAGACTATTGGTGAGTGATTTGATGTCTGGATGATTAATATATCATCAACCCTAGATTTAGTCTTGAGAGGGATCATAGGGAGGGGGAGGAGGTGTTTTCCACTATAGTTGAAAATAAATTGGGGGGTTTTATTAAAATATAGGGGTAAAAATAGTCATTTCTCCAAATAATTAAATCTTCTACTATTTCAATGAATGGTTGGAGAAATCATGTGCCAACTGTGCACAACACACAGGATAAGGAGAAAAACCAATATGTATTGTAGTGCATGGTTAGAAAAATTGTGTGTATCCCATGAATTCCCTTTTTATTAGACTCATACCAAAACATATTGCATTCAAGGTTTTAAAAAACCATGCAGAACCCTTACAGTGATGTATGGTTTGATGTGAACAGTTAGCACTAATAGTGGGATAACTGGGTGGCTTTACATTTTCCTTCAAAAAATATATCTATAGGATCCAAACAAGCCATGTATTCACTCAAAAACTTCCTTAAAACATATTTAACATTTATAAATACATAAAAATATTCACACTATAATTAAAACATTTCATATCTAGAAGATAAACATAGATCTTATAGTCTTCCCCCCTTAAAGAAATGCATCCTTGAGTTTTCCTTCCAAGGGTGGTAAACCATAATTTGAGAATAACTCTGGACACATATCACAAACATCACCCTATCACCCCTAGGTATCATCCTATATTCGGTTTTTCGTTAATAGAACTTGTACAAAAGGAACCGACCTACCTCGAAGATCCATCATACTCCGGTTTAAATACAAATATGATTATCCTAAATGGAATCATCTGCCTCCATCTCAACAACATTACACTGAAATATGTGAGACTGATCTAAAAAACACTGGAGATTCTTGGAAAAATGAATGTTTTCATTAATATCCTGATACCATTGAGGAAATTAAAACTTATAGGCTATGAACCTGACTCTCTACCCACCCTCAAAAGGCCCAAAAATATAATTGAAAGATTCCCCATCCATCTAAAATGTTGATGACCTTGTCTAGTCGATACACGCAAGAATACAAAATCCCAAAACTCGAAATCTAGTGGTAAATGGAAATGATTGGTGTATGATACTCTCCATGAATGAGATATATACATTCATTCCCAAATCAAATCAACCTTATTTGATGTTTTTTAAATGAGATAAGGTCCAATTAGTGTTTTCTTGCCTGTCTCTAACCATTCCAAAGGTGATCATCGTAGCCTACCCTCAAAGGGATACATCAGTATCGTTTCCTAAAAGTTATTTTTGTAGGATATCTTGATAACAGGTATATGTTTCTCCCAATAAAATCCATAGTCAAGGATGCATGCTGACAGCATGTCCTCTAGCACCGCATTCGTCTGTTCCGGATGACCATTGGTCTTAGAGTGAAAGACTATTATCAAGAGAACCTATTTACCCAAAGCCTTCTATAACCCATTCTAAAAACATGACATCAAACAACCATCCCAATAATAAATGATAATATGAGGTACCCTAAGTAGGAATATAATATAATGAACATACATTCTCCCAAGCTCATCAATTGAGAAGGTCACTCTAATATGTAAGAAGTGAGCGACCTTTGGGAGCCTATAAATGATCACCCATATTATATCACTACCTTGAGGGGATCTTAGTTATCCAGTCATAAAATATATCATGAAATCATCCCATTTCTATAAGGGAATGGGTAATGGATATAAAATCACTAGTGGTCACTGGTGGTTTACCTTCAGCAACTGACATTTGAAACACTTCATAACATAACCAGGTATCTCTCTTTTCATTCTAAGACACCAATATTTGTGAAATAGATTATTATATATATTTCAAAGGATGGGGTGTACCACCCAAGTTAAATCATGATAATCTCACAATAATTTCCCCAAGATGTATGTTGGAATAGAGATATATGCATGAATTCACAATACAACATCCTTATCAATGATACATCTCGGCAAAAGGTCCTCTCCTAAAACACTCTCACATAGGACTAAGCCCTAAAATCTAATAACTACCTCTTTTTTACTCTCCTCATAAGTGAATAGGTCAATAATAATGATGTAAGTATAGACCATCCAAGATGGATCATTACAACAATGTGCATCTCCAAATATAAGTCCATAAGATTCCAATAATCAATGGCCTCTCGAACTACTTTTGTTTGGGTCCTTCATCTCAAAGCCTTCACTAAATCAGTTCCTTTCCAATTAATATAGTCAAGATCATAATCAAATTACATTAGGTATTCAAACCACCTTCTATTCTATAGGTTTGTGGAATATTTCATAATGTTATACCTGTGACTTTTGTGGTGTGTAAATAGAAAAAAACTCTCTACCAAAATGAAATCCCTCCAACAACAACAGGTGTGAACCACAATTCAAAATTATATATCAAGCCTAGGGAAATTCATATAAATTGGTCTTAATTGATGAGAGTCATACACCATGAACTGTTCTTCTTACATCACAATTACTCCTAGACTAATATCTGATTCATCACAACAGACTGTATAGATTCTTCATTGATATGATAGAATCAGGATTGGTGTAGAAGTAATCCTCCCTTTAATCACTTGAAAGGTTGTATCTTAGGCCTCTAACCAATTAAACATGACACCCTTCTTACTCAAACATGTAATATGTGATTCTAGGCATGCAAATTCATGTATAAAGTGTTTGTAGCAACTAACTAACCCCAAGGAACTATGTATATCAAAACATTTTTGGTTGGATACTAGTTAATAAAAAATATAACCTTATCTGTGTCAAACAATACTACTTCCTCTAAGATAATGAGACTGAGGAACATCACTTTATCAATCAAAAAGTAGAATTTAGTGAGTTTATCATAGATATCATTCTCTCTCAATGTGTTTATAATTATTTTAAGATGTTTGGAATAGTCGTGTTGAGTAAAATGAAACACTATGATATCCTCCAAAAATACTTCCACAAATGAATTCAAAAATGGGTGAATAATTGATTCATCATATATATGAAAACTGTTATAGTCATCATGAGATCAAAAGTAATAACCAGATACTCATAAAGACCATACCTTCGATGTAATTCATTATGATATATGTTTGATGGTCTAGAAAATATTTGGTTATAGTATGACCTCAAATAAATCATTGAGAAAACCTTATATCCTTAGACCTCTTTGTATTGGTTATCTATATGAGGTAAAGGATACTGGTTCTTTAGAGTGGGCTAATACAACAATAGATAATCCAAAAAAAATTGAGGGGTTCATTTGCCTTCATAGTGAAAGGGACTAGTGAACCCCATGGAGAAGTGCTAGGTTATATAGAACCTTAGAATCTAAGTCCTCCAGATATCTCTTTAGCATCTACTACTCCATAGTGTTCATCTTATATGGACTAATGGATACAAATGAAGCTCTCATAACCAGATCAATAGTGAACTATAACTTTTTCTCTGGAGGTAAACCAAAAAAATCTACTAGGAATTCATCTAGGAATTTAACTACTACAATAGGGTATACATCATGAGGGATTCCCTGATCATCCACATAAAGACAAGAAAATTGGTTTGACTCGCTAAACAACACTTGATGCTCAGTTCTATCTCACTGTTCTTCGATGTACCACTCACCATTTTGAATATTTGTACCACCCCATGGAGATTTAAATGACACCCTATTATAAGAATGATATAGAACCATCCATTACATCCCAATGATACAATCAAAGCCCATAATCTCTATGAAAAACAAGTTCTACAGAAATAAATAATCACATATGTAAAGGGGGAGCTCCTTACAATGGTGTAAACTCTATGAAAGTGTAACCAAAGTAATTTAAATAATGATCAACCCATAGAAATACTAATTTCAAGTAAGATTATTTCCATAATATTCATAGAGATAAACAATTTGAATCCCCTATATCAAAAAAAAATTGAAACAATGGTAGATACTACCAACATCATTCCTTGAAGCGTAGAAGGTCTAGGACACCACTGTCTCAGAACAAGCTATGCTATATAAACGTAGACCATTACACATCCATGAGATATTACAAGACTTCTTAAAGAAATCCCACTCTAATTACATTGTAAAACTATTTTCTATCTCTTCTGGCTATGTCCACCTCCTCAACCTGACTGGCTGATAGCACTCCCACTCCTCGTATTTTGTTGAGCTTTTGATCCCACTCCAGAGACCAGATTTGGTACTAATTATATCACAATTGTCATTAGAGGGAAGATTCAATGAATTTTCAATAAATGGTCCATCATTTTGTATGATCAGCACTCAACTGGATCTCTATCATATTGAGTCTTCATGTGACCCTACTTCCCCCACTAATGAAATAATACGAAACTACCAGTATGTTCACTCTAACTTGTAATTCCCTTATGAGAGGTATTTAAGTAGTGATTCCTACCACCAGATACTACAATACTAGGTTGTTAAATAGGGCCTCTCTCATCCAGACATCTATCTTTCCATATGTTACACTCATTAATAATAACCCAGTTTACTATATTAGACAAGGTAGTCAACCAAAAGACATTCACCTAAGAAGGAATAGGATTTGTGATCCCATCATCAAAACGTCTCACTTTCACTAGATCATCATGAGTATAGATCGGTTTAAAGCCCTAAACCTCCATAAAACAAGTCGAGTAGTCCATAAGAGACATCAAACCTACTACAGGATTATGAACACCCTAGAAAAATCATCCCTCAATGTCTCTTGGAAAATTACTCATAAAAAACTATATTAAATTCAATATAGGATATACCCAGATGACGATCCACCTGGGTGATAACATCCCAACATAACTTGGAAGAATATTGAATCATATGCATACAGATCTTCACCCTCCTCTCAAGATGTGTCTCAATGTGATCAGAGATAGTCAGTATAGCCTATAGCCATGAATCCATAGCATGAGGAATATAATTCCCTAAAAACATGGGAGGATTATACTTTTGTAACTCTTCCATAAACTCTTCTATTGAAGAATAAAGTTATAAAACTCATTGTATTGTCTTAATAACCCACAAAAAAATCTCCTAAAAACCAAGAATCACCACCCACATTGAGAATAGTTGAGGGTTCCATAGGTGGTACTACTAGAGAAAAGACTAGAAGCTCTGTGCCTACAACCTCTAGAAAATGTTCATCCCCACCGACCTAGTGCATGAACCAAGAACTTAATTGTGGCATTACTCTACAAATTCTAAGCACATGCCTCAAATAGGTTTTAAAAATGGTAACTTCACAGATAAAATATAGAATAGGTACAAGACTTACTATAAAAACTTGACATCCCAATTCATTTTTCTAAATACCTTTCTAGGTGATAGTAACAATCATAAATAATTCAATATATACTTCCCACATATCACTAATAAAGTCATGTCTAGGTCATGCTCTACGTTTCACTACAAGGGTCATGATATATGAACAATTAATTTAATGTTACAGATTAATACACCCTTTAGTTTTCAATTTTTATCCCCATTTAAGGGTGATTGTATGATAATTAACATTTATAAATTTTTCATTTACATAGTGGACCAATTATCTAAAATACCATTCATAATTTATACAAGTACATGATTTAAAAATTTCAGTTGGTAGTTCATATAACATCATACAAAACGTTAAATTCAATAGGAGAATATAATAGGTGATATAAGTTGTTTTGACTAAATGAATCATAATTCTTGACCTAAAAAGGTATATTCACTCTTTAGATCACAAATGACATTCATGTATTCAAAATAAACTAACATTTCAGACTATGTAACCTCAGTTACATAACTCAAAAATGTGATAATTGATTAGTTAAAGTGCCATCATCAAACTATATAGAGAAATGTCATCAAAGATTATGTGGAAACATTACTAACTAGTTATTTAATTCCCTTTTCCTATAGAAATGTTATTTTTATAATAGATATATCACTAAAATTGCATACATTAAGTATCAGGAAGTAAGAACATGAAACCTATAGGGCATGGTGTTATACATAACATATTATTCCTATAAGGTGGCTAAAATGAGGCATGATCAATTCTTCCTTTCCATACCATGCCATGAATAAAATGTAATACAACATTATATAGATAATAAATTCACATATCATGTGTTTAACCTAATAATTTAATCAAAATAATTGTAACACAAATAAACCAGAACATCAAGTCCCATCCATATCAATTTGCTTTTCCCCCATATGTGGGTTACCTAAACCAAGGAACATAATCATTACAAAATTTAGACATCTCATAGTATCATTTATACCATCCCAGAGGATTAAGGAAATGAAAACAATCTTTTGGTTCTAGTTTTTATCATCCTAATCTGGAAGCCACTAAATAGTGCACCAAGCTAGTGGGTCATGAGGCTACAAGCACGCATCACTGCATGATAGAGGCTGTCGACTAGAAGTGGGAGTCTAAGGGGGTACAATGGAGAAAATATCACCACATAGTCATGTTGACATGGTGATTTAATAAATGGATAAAAATGGACCCATAATTAATGAAATCTATACTAGTAGAAGTAAGCCATTCATATTATAATAATAAACAATCCACCAAAAGTGATATCTAGTACCATATAAAATTTGATGTAATATAATGTATCTAAACCAAAAGGAAATAGTCAAACATTGTATAAGGAATTATATATATAGGTATATAAAAATAACCAAAAAACACCAAAAGACTATATCTAGATATCATCATGTTCCATAGCTCATTCATGGGCCCTCCTGCTTGCATACTTTGAAAAATCAAGTATTGTAAACTAGGCACTTGACCCTATCCTTAAATGTTTCCATAAATTATGACAGTGAACTAATAGGTGGCCCAAATAGGGTGTGATATAAACTCTATACTCCACCACCAATGGGTTCTATAAAAATAGTATCCTATTAATGTAAACTATAACCATGTACAGGCATAATAGGAAAAAGTGTATATGAATAGTAGATATGAAAAATCCATAAGAACAAGATGTAACAAGAGAAGGCTATAACAGATGACCATAAGTATATATATATATATAGTTTCATCAGTAGGTATTCACATGCTCAGCAATACACCACATTTAAAAGGGTAACATACATACATGGGCTAGGTCCCATGGTGTATAAATAGAGAGACCTATATTAGAAAATGTTAGTTGTAAATAGAAGTTGTAAGTTTCATACCTATAACTTCCTCATTGATTTCATACCATATAAGATCATTTTTAGTAGTCACATGTTCCATATCATGTTCCGCAAACCTATTTCATACCATATATAATCATGGATCTGGGACACATGGTGCCTTACCTTGATTCCCTATTCGGTTACAATAAGTAACAGGTGACATACCTTCATAAGCATTTAGTGCTATACTGAGATATAAACCATCAAGAAAGTAGTATAATGTCTCATGGTTTATGTTAGTGTACATACCCAATTACAATTATCAGTATAAATAGGAATAAGATAAGATAAAATCCATCTCATTCTGAATTATATTTTAATTACATTAATAACATTTAACAATTTTAATGAATTTGAATAACATGGAAAAAGGTGGAAGGATCCTCTCCAACTAAATTATTTATTTTATGGATTCCCCCACTATATGGGTGAAGAGATCAAACACCCAAAGTGGTTGCATAGTATAGGAAAAATAAATAATCATAACACATGGGTGTATTGTGTTGATTTTGGCATCCTCCAACCATGACTAAGCGCTACAAATGCAACCCAAACATGGTATATAAATTATTTCAAGTATTATCATTTTTTTAGAAGAAATAACCAAAAGTTATGGCATGTGGAACAATGGTGAAAGTTGAATACACAAAAAAAATTAAGGTAATGTTTTAGACCACTTACCATATGTATATAGTGGAACACTCGTCTAGTATTGGCCATTGGTTATCTCTAGATCAGATAATGAAGGAAGAACATATAAAACCCTAAAAATGATTCGTATGAGATCATACCAAAGTAACGTCGTCGATATGAATTATAATTATGAATGTTTCCATATTATTTAAGTACATACCACTAAAAAACCAACAAGACTAATGGTGAGTGATTTGGAGTCTAAAAGAGGAAGATATCACCAATCCTAGCTTTAGTGTAGATAGAGCTTTAAGGGAGGAGGATGATATGTTGTCCACTGAAGGACAAAATAATAAGATGGGTGTTATAAAAATAGAAGAGGTAAAAATCATCATTTTTTCATATAATTAAAAGTTTAACATATTTACCTCATGGTTTGACAATCTTTGCTCACCCCATTACACAGGGATCACACATAGCACAGCCTGCAACACATGATTAGAAAAACCATATATAGTTTATGTACACCCTCTGTATTAGCCTCAAGTTTTCCCAAATACCCACTCCTGGTTTTTAAAACCTGTGTAGCAACCCTAGATGGATTCATGGTTTGAGGTGTATGGATATAAATAACTATGTTCTAATCATGTGCCTCTGCTATTTTCACCAACTACTGGAGATATGGGCTCCAAACAAGCCATGAACTCTCTTGAACACTTCCATAAATCATAAGATAAATTAATATATGTAGAAAAAAGGGATTAGAATAGAAATTCAATGGTTTTTTACCCTTAGTAAAAACCTGGGATCTTATAATAAACAAGTTGGAAAATGATATTATTTATTTGGATAAAATGTTGCAAAAAAAATTTATTGATGGTACATCTATCGCCCTCTAGGATAAATGTAGGGTTCTATATTGAAGATAAATCTTATATTAAAATAAACTACTAAGAAATTTCCCATGTACATTATATCTAATAATTATATTTTAACTCTTCCTATTTCAATGAATTCATCAATGAAAAAATAATCACTCATAATCTACAAGTGAATATGGAGGGTGGATCATTCAGTAATTATATCAATGCTTATAGACCAAAGTTAGCCAACCACTTCCAAAATATTCTTTCTAAGATGGTATTTACAAATCTAGATGGTTGTCCTAGAGAGGAATCCAATGATCCTTGCTCTATAAATATACAAAACTACCATAAAAATCAAGTCAATTCCTTCTTGAAACCTTCGATGACATTATATTTCACTATGCATTTTCCGTAAATAAAAAATGTGTTTGACAGATTTCCATGAAGGTAGTGCCAAACTAAAATAAAATCATCACATGTTTACATATATAAAACATATCCATTTAATTAGAAAAAATAAATAGATTTAAAAACATTAGGAATAAATTAATATAAATAATATAAATAAAGTTTTAATTTGAATTAAATTCAATTGGTATAGTTAAAAATAAAATATATAATAATTTTAGGTTTAGAAATGTACATTTCAAAATTAATTTTTTTATAAAATATTTATTTAAATGTAATGAATCATCATATTAATTAAGATAAAATATATTTTATTTGAATAATAGGTCAATACTTATTTATTTAGAAAAGGATGGGAAATATGAATTTGAATGGTTACTATTCTAAATATTTATTTTACTATAAAAAATATTATTCATTTTATTAAATCATTTTATTTAAAAGATACATTTATAAATTTAAGAATTTTAATTTTGTTAAGTTAAAATTAATTTTTGATCCATAATAGTAATATTTTTTTAATATTATTGTTTTTGGGATTTCTCTAAAATGTTTTCTTTTTAGGTGAATGGGTAAAATTTCATTTTATTAGTATATAAGTATGATTAATAAATTTTAAAACATTTCTGATTAAAAAATTATATCATTAATAAATGAAATTACAAGTTTCAAAATATTTTGGTCAATTGAAATACAAATATTTGACAATTTAATACCTACTTATGTTTTTCTCAAAAATTATTTTAATAAATTATACATTTAATATTTTGAAAATAATTATAATAAATTTTAGAAACTTAAAAAATTAAAATTAATATTTTATTTTAAATCATTAGGTATAAATTATGTAATAAGGACCGTTATATATTTTTTTATTAATATAAGTTTATTTTGGTAAAAAATATTTACCATAGTAAAACCTAAAATGCAAAAAGTTATAATTCAAGGGGTATCGGAATTGAAACCTCATAAAAACATGTTTTGAATTTTGTGATCATTTTTTTTAGACCTTATCTACTTCCCACTACATTATTTCTCAATTTTGGATATAATTTCCCAAATAATGACTTCCCATTATTAGATACTTATAGCTATTTAAAAAATCATCCATTTTAACATATAATAGGGTCTCGCCTATCCTAAAAGTTTCTCACAGCACAAGAAACTTATTTCAGCTCAAACTAAACCCATACATATCCTTAACTTTACTAAAAACCTTTAATATGTATAGTCTTCTCAAAGAACTATCCCTTAAACGAATAACACACTTTTAAAATGAGATAATGCATGAATTGAGGTATAACTTTCTAACCTCTCCTCTATGATTTCTATTTATTTATTTTTTCATACAGATCATCATATTCAAGTACACCATATTATAATTATAACATTATTATCATCACTATAAAGATATTTTATTATAATAATCGTATAATAATTAACAAGTTTTCCATTTTCCCTTCAGAAAAATGAAAATGTAAATCAAGTGTTTGTGTGTTTATGTGGCTACCAACTCCAAGAAATAACATGCTCATTTACCATAATCACCTTACATGAATGTTATAAATGGGGAATTTTAAAAATAATTATGATATTTATATAATGTCCATTATTATGAAATAATAAACCATATTACTAATTCCTCTCAGTGTATGAAAAAGCAATCACCATCTATCTATACGTGCAGAATACTACCTCCATGGATCGGTGTATATAGCCTTTCACTTATTGATCTATCAATAATATAATAAGATAAATATTATTTTTATGATAAAATAATGTTTTTGTTATGAAAATTTAGAGAATATATTATTTATATGATCAATAAATGCTTGTCGTTAATTTAATCGTTTGAAATAAATGTACTAAGTGGATAATAATATCTTCATTCTATTTAATGACTTTGTATAAATTGTCTCTTTCTTATAATTTTTTAAAATTAAAAAATATAACTATAATTAACCTTAAATAATATCATTATTATTCAAGTATAATTATTTTAATACTATACCACCTCATGATCATCCATTAAGCATTGTATGCTCGTGTTTGGTTCAATTTAGCCACCTAATCAAATAATACTATCCATATATATAATAGATTACTAGGAAAAAATATTTATTGGAATAATAATATATAACTATGTAAATACTTTTTTTATTGTACTGTTATATCAACTTTTAACTCGTTAATTAATAAAACACCCATTGTTGATTATGGATAATCAAAACTTACTCATAATTGATTTCAACCAAATGGATCATGAGATAAAAAACCATAAAAAATTTATATTTTTATAAACTATATTGTAACATCTATTTTAGTACCATATATGATATAAAATTTATTAAAATTGGAAAAATAATAGATTCAAACACCAATTTTATAAAGTTAGCTCAATGTATTAAATATTACTAACACCTAGTGTTGAAAATTGTTACAAGATAACAAATATAGGTATATAAGGATTATATGTGAGTATTATAAATGTTTATAGTAGTTAATAAGGTTTTTAAAATATATTTAATTACCATAATTTAATTATGTGTGACATTTGGTGAAAGTTTAATTGAATTGTGTATATACGTCCAATATATGTACCTTGAGTGTAGGGACCACATTCCCAGTAACCCCAAGTTAGTGTTTCGTTTATTATATTGGAACTAGAAATATTGAATCACATCCCTATGTACTGAATAGATTAGTTTAATTAGTAAACAATATCATACATGATTCACCTATAACATTTGAAGACAAAAATAACAATATGATTTTCTTTCTATTCGGTAATTACATTATTCCCAAAAGAATATCCATGTTTATCAAATTTTTTAAAGATTATGTATTATTGAGAAAGGAAACAAACTAGGGTGAGATAAAATAATTAGTATGAGTGATTATAGTGGAATATATCATAAGTCAACAAGCATAATCAAAATAGAATGTTAAATAACTAAACATGCATGACATTTTAGTAACTTGGTTATCACGGTAATAAAAGGTACAATAAATATGGGAAGGTAAATAACTGTACACCCATTAAATTTAAATAAATTTAATATCATGAATATATAATGAATAATCAATAATTAAAGGTTAAAAACTAAACACATTCAATTTAATCAACAATTTGATAATGTAATGCATCTAGAGATAATATCATTGTAAAAATATTGTTTTCAATAATAATTGAATTCTTAATGAAGGAAATCATTAATTATGGGATGTAATGTCAATGTAACATGATAACTCTATAGTAAATATATTTCAAAAGATAATTTAAAACTATTGGGTACAATCTCATTTGGTTTGGACAACTCATTTAAAATTACTAGGTATAGACTCTTCTTGTTTCACCGTCTAATTTGTCTCATGAGACTTGTCAATGCATCAATGGGATATATACTACTATTCCCCACCTACGATTGAATTTTAAAAAAATTACTCATATATTTAATGCTAAATTTAATTCATGAACAATTTCCCTTAACTCCAAATTTCCATATTGATTAAAGGATATGGATTTATATATATTTACACCAATTAATCAAATAAATTTCATAAAAAGGACAATAAGTAAAAAAAACTATATTGTTTAACTAATATAAATATTAATCATATAATAACATGGATATTTATGATATCTATAATTACTAATTAAAAAGTATCCTAAGAAAGTGATTTCTTCAAGAGATAGTTTACAATCACTAAATAAAGTGAGATTGTCCAATAAGTTTTTTCACTTTGGTAATTCTCAATTCGAACCCTTTTTCATGAAATAATTCATATTGACCCTTAAAATACTATGAGTTATTAAATAATAATGATATTACATATTAAATGTGTATTATATGCACTATATAAAATAAAATAGGTTAATAAAATTACAATATGCCTCAATGAAGGTAAATTGAGAAGAAGCCCCTTGCCTCACACTTCCTTTTGGTTAAAAGTGCATTAACCTCATGTATAGTATTTTTGAACATGTAGTTAACTTATTATAAGAACTATATTAATTTATATAATATCATATATGATCTTTATATAACATATTATCTCTCATTCATCAATACACTTTCATTATTTTCATTGTTTCAAGTGTTAATTGTCATGTTTTCTAATTTGTGATTTTTTATGGTTTTTATGGTTATTGTTGATATTATATAGCTCCATTATCTCAAAAATTATAATATTTAAATAATTATAATATTTATACGTCAATTTTAATTTTTAAACCAATCATTAAATATGGTTATGGAAAATTAATTTTGTGAAAATCATGGAGAAGTTTGGTCATATGTCCGCAGGATTAAAGTTTCCATTTTTCAATGATCATTATTGAAAGAATATATTCAATAATTTAAATTTATAGAATTGTGATAATTCAATAAATTACATATTATTTCTTTAAATAATATTAAATATATCATTTATGTGGTGTGGTGATGAAAAGAGAGTCACATTGCTTTGTGAAGGTGGTAGTCTACACGTACATGAAATATGTTATTATATTTCAGTGTAAGATAGAAAATGATATATTGTACTTTTATAATGATAAATATGACATTAATATAATAATTATTTTATGTATTTTACCAATATTTGTTAAATTTATCTTTATTACCATCCATGTAAATCATTTCTAAAAAACTAATCACATCACATCATGAGGCGGTTGTATGTCGTACACACGACAACGTTTTTGTATCCCCTATAAACCAAAATTTAAAATTTTATATATGATATAATTACATTTGAGGTATAATTAGGTTATAAATATCATATATATAATTTATATATAGCAGCATACCCAATCATGAATGGTGTAATGTAAAATTGAATGTCATCGCTTCGCGAGGTCAAAGTATGTAATACATGAATGATGATTTCATAACCCATTTTATGAAATATGGGATGGTTGTAGGTCTTGAACATAACATAAAAACCTATATGTTGGATTCGTAATGATTTAATCATGTTTTAATGATCACAAATCCTATTATTCATGTTTAATCTATCTCAAATCATGTGTAGATATAGTTGGTCTCATTATGCTTTAATTAAACTTTCAGAAGATCTTGATTCATATAAATTGTGTTTGATTATTTTAAACTATATTTAATTTTGTTCTATAATGATTTATTATATGAATTATTAATTCTAATTCATTCTGTGAATATTAATGATTAAGACTTTTTGCAGATATTTGGTTAAGTCTGAGAAATCGTGACTCAGACACCGTGACCCAGACACCATAACCCATACACAGTGACCCAGACTACATAACCAATACACTATGACCCAGACACCATGATTTTGATACCATAACCAGTTTCAGATCTCATGAAGTCTGTGACACCAGTTCCTTGCTACCATCATCAAGACACTGTTCGAAGTTTGGAAATGTACCATACACTTTTATCCTAAAACTGCATCTGTGCTCTCAGTTCCTAGTCTCAATAAATCTATAGAATAATGATTATATCATATCTCAATGGAAAAATAATAAGACATCAGTTCGTGGTGATGCCTTTTCTAAGTGATACCATTTCTAGATAGACGGTGACCCCATTCTTTGATCTGTTTTGTTATTTTCAATTTAATTTATAATAGTCATATTTGAGTCATTTCAAGGAACTGCCATATTTAATGTTTCTTTGTACACATCTCACCTAGAATTAAAGGTATGAGGTGGAGAATACATGTATCATTTCGGCTCCAATGTGTGCACCCGCAATTAAAAAGGAAGATATATCGGGATTCCAAAACACACAAAAGTAGAGTGAGCATTTGAAAAAAGCGAACTGATACATGAAAAAAAACACAACTGAAGAACACATAAAACACTCTTGATTCCAAATAGTACACTACTATAGATGAGATCCAAAAACACCTTTGCAGTAACAACTCTATGAAGAGCATGATCTAGACAGCTTACAACATCGATCTGGAAAACAGATCTCCAAACTTGTGATACTCTTTTTTTCACAAGAGGACTCGATACATTCATCCACTTCATCCTAAAAGTCTATATCTTAATATAAAAATATTCATAGAACTTATAACCATTTCTTACCTTTCTTGCACTATTGGGTACTATTTTTAACTTTCGAGCAGTGTGTCTGTGTGTCTTTATTAAAACAGACACTGTCTCTAATACTAAACTGAAGGATACATGATATCCTTTCTCTCAAATTTTTTTACATCTATTTACTCCCAAAAATTGGTGTAGAAGAGTTACTTGTGTGACCTGGTAGTCTATACCCATGAATAAGAGAGGTAGAGGTCATTTTACCTGGACAGTCATATGCACTATTGTTTTCCCCAATCCAGGATGAGGATCATGTTTATTAATATAAACTGCTTGGGGGAAGGTGATCACAAAGTAGAGTGGATTAGGTCTCAGCTTCAGATTGAACCAATTGTTTTATCTACTTAGTTGTTTAATCTAGTTTTTCTCTAATTTACTGTATATTTCAGAAAAAACAAAATTTTATGTTGATAGTTAGTCTCTGATAGAAGTTATAATTGTTTTACCTTATTAGAATATCTTAAAAAGTAGTATTAAAATCTTATATTGATATTATGGATAATTAATCAATCTTCTGAGAGGTTATTTGAATAGTCAATATTATACAACCATATTTCCTTGATTGACCGGTATGTATTCATTTTTATTGGGGATTATTTTTAAGAAAAAAATTTAACTGAAATTTTAATAGATACTCAATTCATTCCCCTATTGAGTACTCTACCCTGACCAACATTTGGTATCAAAGAATCTTATTAATACTCTATTTTTAAAATTCGTTCAATTGTGATTTTAGTTGTTCTTTAAATATATGTAAATTTACATAAATTCTTAATTTCTATCCCTTTAAAAGTATTTCTTTATTTTGGATAATAGACTCGATGGTTATACAATAAACAAACCACCATTCTTTAATAGAACTAATTATGACCAAAATAAAATTAAGATGAAAATGCATTTGGAAGGTATGGGATTTGAAATTTGGTATTAAATTATAGATGATTATAAGATTCCTTCTGCTGATAGAATTACTTAGGATGACCCAACCAAGACTACTTATAACAATAATTGCAAATCCATGAACGCCTTATGTTTCTCTTTAGGAGATGAGAAATTTTACATCATTTGTTCTTGTAAAACCACCCATAAAATTTGGGATAATTTGTTTGTTTCACATGAAGTAACTTCTAGTGTGAAAGAAATGAAGAGATGGCCCAAATTACCTGTAAAATAACTCATTGGGAAACTAATGATGTATGAAGAGGAGATGAAAGTAAAAAATGAAGAGGAGGATGAACCTGAAATAATATCTACAGCATCCATGACCACTAACTCTAAACATAAAGAAAAGAAGAAACTGTAAGTTTCGGTATAACGTTATAGTAGTCAACAGTCATCACCTCACAGTGATGAGGAGATGGCCCAATTTTCTAGAAGGTTTATGAAATTTTACAATAGGAAGAAATTTTTCAGAAAGCCTAACATCAAAGTATGATATGATCAAAAGGGATGTTGGAAGGGAACAATTGGAAAATAAATGACAAGTCTCGTGAAATGGTATGTTCTGAATGTAAGGGAAGGAGACATGTAAAGGCTGATTGTCCCAATATCAAGTATAAAAATAAATATAATTGAAAATATAGAAATTATAAAAATGAAATGCAAGAAACATGGAGTTATTATAAGGAAATTTCACGTGACTCAGAGCCTTTACATGATGAACAGGATAAGAAAGCTAATATGTGTTTCTTGAAAAAAAATCTAAGGTATCCCTGGAATCTCCTATTCAAAATTCCTATTATTCTAAAGATAAAACTGATTTTGAAAATATGTATAAATAATAAATGTTTTTGTTTTCAATATTCTTTAAGAGACATTTAATGAACTAAAAGATAAATATAAGTCTTGAAAGAAATAGTATGCTCTTACCTCAATTGTAAAATCTGAACTTATGGTATAAAGAGATAAAAATGTTCATTTACTCAAAGAAAACAATGAATTAATGTTATATGATGAGAAATTGAAAAATGATCTTGAAAGGATTATTAATGGAATGTATGCCATGGTTCAAATTCTAAGTAAATATATTTCCTCTAATTACACTACTTGTATTGGCTATCAACCTGGTAAAAGAAATTTTGGAAAAAACAATTTTGTTTCAAAATATAGAACATACAACTTTACTCCTAGATCTATAAAATATTTTTCTAGTTAAGATTATGATACAGACTCTACTATTTAGTTCTTTTCTAGACCAAATAGAGTTTATTTCTCAAATACTTTATATAATGCTTATAGGAAACCTAAGAGGCATATGTGGGTTCCTAAAGCACAAGTTACTAATATTACTATACCCAAAAAAATATGGGTACCAAATTCTATTTTTATGTGACTATTTTATTAGAAAATTGTTTAAAGAGATCATGTTAAATATTATGGTACTGGGACAGTGGGTGTTCAAGAAACATGATAAGAGACTATTCTTGTTTCAAGAACTTAATAAAAATTTATGGTGGATATGTCACATTTGTTGATAATGCCAAAGGAAAAATCATCGGATTTGGCCAAATTGTTAACTCTAACACAATCTTAATTTCCAAAGTACTTTTTATTTATAGACTAAAATATAATCTGCTTAGTATTTCACAACTATGTGAGGATGTATTTCATGCTAATTTTGAAAGTGATACTTTTAGTGTTTTTAATTCTAAAAATGAATTAGTATGTTCTTCATTAAGAAATGAAACTGTATCCTCTGTTAACGTGGATTCTATAGTTTCTTAAAATGCATCATATTTAAGTGTGCTTCCAAAAGATTCCTGGATTAGGAATAGAATAATAAGACATTGTAATATTCATTCACTTAGTAAGTTAACTAGAAAAATTTTAGTCAAAGACATACCAAAACTTGAGTTTCTAAATGATAAAGTGTGTAATCTTTGTCAAAATGGAAAGCAACACAAAATTTCCTTCAAACCAGAGAGAGATGTGTCAACTTCCCAACCTCTCGAGTTGGTTCATATAGATTTTCTTGGACCATCTAGAGTTTCTATTTTAAATAGTTTGTATTATGTTTATGTTCATGTAGATGACTTTTATAAATATACTTGGACCTTCTTTCTGGATCACAAAAGTGATGCCTTCTCTCATTTCACCAAATATGATAAAATTGTAGAAAATATATGTGGACAGAGAATTAAATCCTTACGAATTGATCATGAAGTGAGTTTTAAAATCAAGAGTTTGAATCCTTTTTGTCACAAAATGGATATAGTTATAATATTTTATCCCTTAGAACACATAAAAATGGAGTTATAGAATGAAGAAATAGTAACTTGCGCGAAATTTCTAGAACTATGCTTAGATAATATGACTTAAATATATATTTTTGTGTTGAAGTTGTAAATATAGACTGCTATATTATTAATAGAGTGTTGATTAGACCTATAATTAAATGAAATCCATATGGGTTATGGAATAATAGAAAACCCAAAGTAAGATACTTCAAAGAGTTTTGTTGCAATGTCTATATGCATAATACTAAAGAAAAATTTTGAAAAAATTTCATCCAAGATGGATGAAAGATTATTTCTAGGACACTCAATATCTATTAAATCATATATAGTTTTTAACAAAAGAACTAAATGTGTGGAGGAATCTTTCCATGTAAATTTTGATGAGACAAATCCCCATGAACCTAAGACCTCTCTATAGAATCTTGAGGACGATATGTCAAATATGGACATCAATGCTAAACCCTCCCACCAACCTATAAAGGAATCTATAGAAACTTCTAGATCTGGAAATTCTCCCTATTAAATTCATAATGAACCCGAACATGTTGATGAAAATGAAATCACTAGCACCGATTTTTCTAAATCTATTATAACCCTCAAGAACCATCCATTAGATTCTACTGTAGAATATTTTGATAAAATAACTCAAACTGGAGCCTCTCTTAAAAATCAGGTTGAACCTCAATATTTCTTGTCACAACTTGAACCTAAATACATTAATGATGCTATCAATGATAAATTTGGGTGATGTCTATGAAAGAAGAAAATAATCAGTTTAAAAGGAACAATGTTTGGAAACTTTTTGACATACCCAAAGATATATTTACCATATCCACTAAGTGGTTTTGTAGAAATAATATAGACAAAGATGGTTATATAGTTAGAAAAAAGGAATGATTGGTTGCACAGGGATATAGTCAAGAGGGAGGAATTGACTATGAGGAGACCTTTTCACTATTATCTAGACTTGAAGCCATAATAATCATTCTTTCTTATGCTTCACATTTGAATTTCAAACTATTTCAAATGGATGTCCATAGTGTATTCCTAAATGGGTATATATATGAGGATTTTTTTTGTTGAACAACCCCCTAGTTTCTAAAATCGTTGCTTTTAAAATCATGTTTTAAAATTATCAAATGAATTTTATGGTTTAAAACATGATCCAAGATCGTGGTATGATAGATTAAGTACATTTCTAATTTTCAAAAGTTTTTAAAATGGTATAGTTGGTCCTACTCTTTCTATAAAATGAATTTCCATTCATGTTTTAGTTGTTCAGATTTATGTAGATGATATTATTTTTGATCTTCAAAAAATTCATTGTGTGTTGAATTTTCTAGAGTGATTAAAAATGAATATAAAATAAGTGTAATGGGTGAACTAAAATTCATTCTTGGATTTCAAATCATTGAAAATAAATAAGGTATTAATTTAAATAAAAGAAAATATAATAAAAATCTTCTAAAATGATTTGGCTTGGAAAGAGCTAAAAGTAGTGATACTCTAATGAGTGCTACTTTTAAGTTGGATATTTATGAAGATAGAAAATTTGTTGATCAAACAACTTGAAGAGGACTTATTGGAAGCTTACTCTACTTAAATACTACATGACCTGACATTATGTTTAGTGTATGTATGTGTGCTCGTTTTCAGGAATACCCTAAGGAATCTCATTTAAATATTATTAAAAGGATTTTTAAATACCTCAAAATTACACCCAATCTAAGACTATTTTATCCTAGAAGCTAATCATTTGAGTTAGTTATCTAATCTGATGCTTATTTTGGAGGTTGTAAGTTAGACAGAAAATGAACCTCTGGAACATGTCACCTTTTAGTCAAGTCTCTAGTCTCATGGTGAAGTAAGAAGCAAAACTCTGTTTCAGTATCTACTACCAAAGATGAATACATTGCTTCTGGTAGTTTTTGTGAACAAATTTTACGGATGAAACATACATTAATAGATTATGGATATCAATTAAGGCATGTACCATAAATTGTGACAATGCAAGTGCTATTAACATTTCAAAAATATTTTTTTTCACTCCATGACAAAACATATTGATGTAAGATGTCACATTTTGAGAAACCATTATAAAAAAGGTGATATTATAACACCCCAACCCCAGTTACCCAGAGTCGGTGCATTATTACATAACATTGGCATGATCACAAAAGATCAAATCTCGAAAGACCGATTAGTTTAGTAGCCTTGGAAACAGTAGATACATTCATAAAGTTTACATTACATCATAAAGTGAAAACTACAACAACATCTTGTCTCCACACTCATATCCCCTTATACTATCTTGGCAGGTCATTCATAAAATACTTCTTCACATCCTGGGAAAAATAAAACATAGAAATGGGTGAGCTCAGATGCCCAGTAAGGATAACAATATAGCGGAAACTTTCATAAATAAGCATAAACATTTAAGGCAATGTATAACTAAAACAAAATCCTTTCAAACTTGAACTTCAGCATAATATGGCAGAAACAAAATGAAATAATTCCATTTACTTATTCACATGGATATTCTACAAATAAAATAATCACATTAAATATCAATAACCACTTTCATAATGATGGAATGCATAATACCATACTATCATAACCACATAGTCAAGGCCTTCTGCCAAGACTACAAATACGATTTTGTCAAGGCCTTGTGTCGAGACACTATTTTGTCTCATGAGACCTACCAATGCATCGAGGATCTATAGAGGGCTCCACCCATCACTTACTCATTCTAATGCATTCCTCATTTGAACAGGTTTAATCATAACATAAACATTCGTATTAAAACTAGCATAAGAAATTTTAAAACATTATACACAAACCATGAATGGTATAAAAATAGCTCATCCACAGTCAAAAATAATTCATTCAATACAACATGAAAGATTTTATTGTAACATATTAACCTCAATCGAGAATAATTAAGGATATTGACAAAGATGAAAATAATCATCAAAACTATTTGAGAGAAATATCCCCTTTTTCTTGAAAACATTTGAAAGTCACACTATTTGTCAAGAAGCCATTTAAAATAGATTTTTGAATAAAAGTGTCCCATACCACTTTGAAACTTTTAAAAGGAGTTTTAATTTTAAAACTTTAATGTCCATACAAGTAAATCCTTAAAAACATGTTTAAAACATGGACATTAATGAGAAAGATTTGGAATAATAAATCTTTAAAACATTTAAAATGATATTTTAGTTAGAGTTCCTAACCAAAAACAGACACTTGAATACAAATAATTGAGGTAATCAAAACATTTTAATATCATGAGAATAAAGGGATTCATGATATACTATGTCAAACTACATTATATACACCATATAAAAGTGATTTGGTGTATAACAACAAAGGAGTCTCAATGGAATGTAAATTGAGATGAAATCTCCCATAAAGATTGTTTCCTTAGGTTAAGGATAAATCAACGACATAATTATTTGAGACAAATTTAAATACACTCAATATTATTGGATATTAATTGTAAAACAATAAAAGTACATTCACACATATTCTTGTAAAAACAACACCAAGGAATTAGATGTTTAACTCAAAAAAATGGATATTGAGTTAAAATTACTCTTATCAAGTTCATATCGATGACTTGAGAATTTATCGATGGAGTGATTATGTGTATCAAAAGTATATCCACAGAAATTGGAGTAGAAATTATGACATACGAAAATGAATAGTGATTCCACACATAATCATGGAGTAAAATAATCAATGAAGTATGCGTAAAGTCGAATGAGTGGAAATTGAAATTTCAAATTCCTTATCGATATGGTAACTTACAAAACATACACCCATGAAATAAAGAGAATATAATGATGATATAAATATCAATAAATTAAATTATATTAAACAATTAATACAATCACGGTAAATACACACACCACGTGCAATAAATAAGTTGTGAACAATGGAAATCTCACGGAATTAAAAGTGATATAAGAAACCCCTTACTTTGTAGTTTTTCCTTTGTCGAGGGTAGTTTAACCTCTTGTATAATGGTGAAATAATTTTTATTTAATTATACAAGAATCATACACATTAATATGATATTATATATAATCCTTTAACATTTATTTGTTGATAATATCTTAGTATTATCGTCGTTTCGGGTGTTAATAGATTCATTTTCCTTTATATTCTTTGTTATGTGAGACATATTTTTTATGAATGAGATGAATATTATTCATATCTAGAATGATATAATGTCTCTAAAAATTATTTTTAATCATCAAATGAGATTTAGTCTTGAATGGATATGATGGGGAATGAATCTCATCGCGTTCATGGAGACCGTAATCCGTACGTTCGCACGAGCGACAATATCATTATTTTGATATTAAATTAATATATAATGGGATGGTATATCACATATACAGAATCATTATCATGTTATATTTGTTATTTACATGAATTTCACATCATTATTATACCGATCCAAATAAAAATGTATTGAATAACAATTACACCACGATGTGGAGACGGTAGGTCGTACGTACGCACGTATGGTGACATGTCATTCAAAGAATGGATAGAATACTGAATATGGTTGTACCATATTTATAATAACAACACAGTATAGATAAGATACTAGAGTTATTATTTTATAATGTAAATAACAAAGAAAGAAGAAGTTGAAGAAGAAAGGAACTTGAAGGAGGGTGGTGAAAACATTACCTCTTCTTCGGGTTATTCCTTTTGATTTGATCAAAATGGATCCTTAGGTTGGCTTTATGATTAAAATAAGGCCTCTAGGTCTAATTGAGGGAAATTCAGATAATATTTGGGAAGGTGTTGGCCGAACCAAAAGTCTTTGAAGTTGTGAATAATTTGTTAGAAGTGGTGTCCTTTTATAAGGGGGGGGAGGGGCTCTTTAGGAAAAACTTAAAGTATTATTTTATAATAAATATATATTAGGTTTCTAATGGCTCAAAACTGGATTTTTGAAATTATAATGTGGTTATGGGTAGAAAACCACCCAAAAAATAGGATTTAGACAGGTTTGGATCACTATATTAACCTTTTCTTTTAGTTTTAACTCTTAGTTAATTAGTTTCACATTTACCATGTCTCTTTGTATTTTTATATCATATAGTCAATAAACTTACAATAAACATCCAAGAGACCCCCAAGTGGTCCATTAAGGATACAAATATCATGATATAAGTCATTTTTCCTATCATTAGATTTTGAGGAATATAATATCAATTAATAATATAATATTCGTTTTAAAAACTCATTTATGTCAATTTTGACACTATTTAACAATTTATTTTTGTTAAAGTCTTAACATCATTATTAATTCAAACCAAATTCATTTAAGTAATAATAACATGTCCTATTAACCAGTAAAATTGTTTTATGGCATCAAAACATTCAAACTATATATATTTTAATATTTATAATACCAATTATTTGATTCATTCATTAATAAGGAAAATTATCCATCATTATTGTATCATAAATAATTTAGTTTATTAGATGTTTAAAAATTATTAAAAAAATACCATGATGTAGGAAATATTATTATCTTTCTAATGAATATTTATAGTTGAAAATATAACATATATAACCCTATGTAAAAATTATTTTTCTAAAATATATATGCTTATGTCATTTTTGTATTTACTTTGACTTAATTAATATAAAGTGTCATTATCACTTACAAGTGGCTCCATGGGGTGCCACAATCGACCCAAATATTCTCATGGTCGTAAATGTATCAACAAATAGATTTTGGACACGTTTTAGGGTAATTTATTATTATTATAATATTATATATTTACCCTTATTTACCGGATTGACCTTTTAGCCGTGGTAAATAAAATATTTACCAAAGTAATTATTCAAAATGCCTAAAAATAATATTTACCTATTTACACAATTTGGATATCCTGAATCCAAATATGGAATCAATTTTTCCAAATTCAAAACACAGAAGTGGCAGAAATTAATTTAAAATTGATTCTCGCTGTTAGAACAAAAAGCGTGTTTTTACGAAATAATAACAATCAAAAGATTGACACTTGTTTATGTACGGTTTAAATGTGAAATTATGTCCAATGGCCAACATTGTATTAAATGGTAAAAATATATTCTGAATATACTTTAAAACCACTCAAATTCATAATTTATCAATATTAATTATTTTGATTAAAAAGTTGTTTTTAATTAAAATTTAGTAATTTTCACAATTCATCAAAATATAAAAGTTATTCGAAAAGTACCAAAATTTCACCCTATGATAATTTCGATATTCCAAATCCAAAAATTATGTCCATTATGAAAGAAAAAAATTATAAAATTTTAAAAATTGGATATTACTATTAATAACGGCTAGTTTGATTGGTTGTGGTGTGTGTTAGAACTCGAAGTTGCGTACAACACACGCTACTGTATTATTAAAAGAGAAGTGTACCGTGGAAGCATGGGGTGTTACAGATATCACTTGGAAATTCATTGGAATTGAAT
Source organism: Viscum album (assembly GCA_963277665.1). NCBI lineage: Eukaryota > Viridiplantae > Streptophyta > Magnoliopsida > Santalales > Viscaceae > Viscum > Viscum album. The sequence goes on along the minus strand of OY728126.1, from coordinate 1,384,070,120 downwards.
ACCATCATACTGATATATTCACCAAACCATTAAATTATGAAAGGATAGATTACCTCATTCAAGAATTAATAATGATAAATCTCAAGTATAAAATATGTTGTTTTCCAAAACATACTTCTTGCAGCTTATTGTTTCATAGTTTACAGTTTCACATGTCACTATATTAAGATTACTATATCACTCTCATAGTTCTTCAAGTTACAGTATTGAAGTTTTTGTTTCATGTTTACGTCTCACAGTTACTGTCTCTCGGTTACTGTTTTTCACTTACTGTTACAGATGATACAGTCGCACCATTTAGAGTCACACAGAAAATATGTCACGATGACAACCAATTATATTCTCACCATGAAAAAATGTTATAGTCTCACCGTAATAACACTTTTTCATTTTATTTCTATTCTATTACTCGTATCTCTGTGTTGAATATTTTTTTTGTTTTTATCCTGCGCTTTTGAATTTTCAATGCTTGAAATCCCTCAATGATAAAATCGAAATATCTTTCACTCTTTTCTTTACTCGAGCTCTCTTCTCTCAATACTAAAACTCCCCATCTCTCTCTCTCTCTAACCCTTTTTCAATTCCCATAATGAATCACCCATCTTCATCAACTCTTGAGAAGTGGATATATAAAAAGAATGTGAAAAGAGAACCAATAGTAGCGCCTGAAGGACTATTGAACGAGAATCTTGTTGATAGAATAATAGTACCAAAAAAGGACATTTTTACTAAGTGTTTGCTGAAAAGAAAGTATTTAGTTTTTAATGTAATGGAAGAACAGCGATGGTTATATTGGTTCACAAAATATGCAAGGCCAATTTATCCAAAATTTGTTGCTCGGTTTTATCATTTTTTTCCATTTTCTTTCATTGATGAAGATGGTTTTGTTGTGAGAAGAAGGATTATTGGCCAAAGATGCAATTTTTTCTCAGGGTTATGAGTTTCCTAGCTAGGGGTACCCCATGAAAGAATTTAAGAGGACTACAAGATAGTTCCTCCCCCTAGTGAAGTCATTGTCTTAGAAGAGGCCTCGAGAAGTTTGACTGGTAATAAAAAGAAAAGAAGAGTGATTGCTGCTGAGTTGGATGGTGAAACCAGGTTATTGTTTAAGATTATTCAGAATCTTATTAGTCCAAAGAAAGGATATTTTTCTACCCTAATGTATAAATATGTATTCTTGATACATCTTATGAAAAATGGATAGAAGATCAATCTATGAAATTATATCATACTTCACATATGTGAGTTGATAAAGACAACTTCAAAGTCTACCTCTCTATTCTATTCCTGGGTAATCTCTACTATGATGTTTTTTAAAGGAATGGTTGTACCTAATGAATAATTCATCAAATACTATAAATTCTGTATCTCAAATATTATAGTCAAAATGATGAAAATAAGTTGGAATCTCTGGAAAAAGTCTTGGGTGGAGGATAATGAAAGGATTTGTGAAATGTTTAATACGGTTGATCATCCTTCAAGACCTAAGAAAAAATTTGATCCTGGTTTGGAACTAGATGAAATTATTGACTATCTTGTTGAAGAAGAAGAAGAAGAAGAAGAGGCGGTTGTGGAACCTATAGAAGAAACTCTCTTGGATAAGGAAGACATTAGTACACATGTTCCACAAAATATAGTTGAGAAGGAAGTACCTATTACTGAAGAAAATTTTGATCTAGAAGAAGAACCATCTTCTGGAAAAAAAATGGTTGTCCCTAAGGAGAATATAGAAGAGGAACATTCTATTGAGAAAGAAGTTTTTGTTGAGTATCGTTTAAAGGAATGAGCTAATCCTGATGTTATCCCATATTATGACTAAATAGTGGAACAAACCTTCCAGATAGCTAGACAATAAATGGGTGAGGCTATTAGAGATGAAATTATAGAAACAGATCATGGAACTGAATCTCTTAAACCTATGAGAGACGCACTTGTTGAGGGGTAGAATCACCCCATTATAGAAAGTACTGAATTTCCTAATACAACTAATCAAAGCACTATGGATACCTAGTATAAGTTCCTTAGCAACTTTGATGTGGATAATTCCCAGTAGGCCTCGGTTAAAGGAATAGACCTTTCTAATTTGTTTCAATAGAAAATGATTTCTGATCTAGAGGTAATCTATCCAATATAACCTGATCCTGTCTCAACTCATATTCATAAACCATCCCAAGAACCTCAAAATTTCTTGATTCAATGTGATTGGAAAGATTTTAGAGTTAATTTATTGGCTAGAGTTTAAAATCTCATGACCACACAACCTACTCCTATAACAAATCTTAGTGAATTATATGCTTTCTTACTGTTAGTGAAGATCATATAGCATATTTAGCCAAAAATTATTCATAAAATACAAGAGGTTATTATTGAAAAGAAGAAACTGAGTGATGAGGTGAAGTATCTCAGGTTTATGATTGAAGGCATGAAAAAAGTATTGCAATCAAGACATCTCCTGTTACACATTATGTTGAGGATGTTAGTGATTAGATTCCACATAAGTGTTACTCTATGATTCAACTAAACTTGACTTCAATAGTTGAAAATTTGGCTAAGAGAAACGTTCATATAGTCAATGAGATGCGTGAGCTTGTTGTTGGTCTTAACAAAATGAATGATGAGTACAAAAGATGTATACAGAAAGTTCTATATCAACTCAAGTCCCTCACTTCAGCTGTTACACCCTCTAATGCCTATGGCCAGTCATCTAAACCCTTTTATAGTGATCTGATCATAACTATACTTAAGGAGGAACGTCAATCAGTTTTTGAGTGGTTTTGAAATGGAAATTTTATCTATGGCTATCAAGAATAGTGACCGAGTTCTTGACATAGTGAGGATTAATTCATACATTTAAAATGAAGCTCAGGAAGAAATTACTAAGAAAGTACATTTCTACTTTAATATTATTTTCTCTAAGCATGATATGAACAATCATTTCAAATATCTTATAGAGAATATGAATATTCCCCATATCACTCAAGCCTTCAAGACTCAAGTCCAAAAGCTGAAATATTTCACTCCTATATTTGACAAGTTCAAGGAAAACCAAGATCATTTTAAAAATGCAATGTAGTTAGGTGGTGAGATAATTACTGACTTGATTCAGTTGTTGAAACCTTATCTTCATTAGTAGAGCACTGCTATTGTGGCTCTTGTAGCTGCACCATTACAGCCTGGTTCCCCTCCTTCCTCATCCACTGCCTTTTCTTCTACCTCAATGTCTGTATCTCAGACTCTAAGCCAGATCAGATGTATTTTCCTTAACCAAAACTTGCCTCAGCCATCCACAAAACCCACTTTGGTTTCCTATTTTTTGTAGGTCTCCCTCTTCCTTCCTTGATAGTTGACTCACTCCCTTCTTCAACTTCCACTTCTACTCATATGGATCCTTCTTATGTTTCTACCAAGGGAAAAGAGAAGACATATAGTTCTAAAGAAAAGTGAAAAATGTATTTTCCTTCTTATGTTTCTCCCTCTATTCTCTTATTTACTTCCATTCTTTCTTTTTTAGGTACTATTTTTTATAATACCAAAAGGGGGAGAACATCAGACCCCAAGGAACTAAGGGGAGAAAGCACACTATGAACAAAAATCCAATTCATATGATTTGTGATCATCAAAAAGGGTGAGATTGTGGGACTCCTCATGTTTTAATCATGTTTTAATGATAAAAATTCTTGTTAATCCTTTTTAATCTATCTAAAATCATGTGTACAGATGGTTGGTATCATTATGATTTAATTGAACTTTCACATGATCATTATTCTCATAAATCATGTTTGATTATTGTAAACTATATTTAATTTTTATACTATAATGATTTCTTATATGAATGATTAAGTCTAATTAATTCTGTGAATATTACTACTTAAGAATGTTTACAAATATTTCGCTAAGTCTGAGAAATTGTGACCTGGACATCATAACCCAGGCACCGAAACCTAGACATTATGACCTAGACACTGTAACCCAAACACCGTGAACCAGATATTGTGACCCAGAAAACATGACCCAAACACCGTGATTCAAATTCTGTAACCAGTTTCAGATCTCATGAAGTCTGTGACACTAGTTCCTTTATACCATCATCAAGACATTGTTCTATGTTTAAAAAATTACCAGACATTGTGATCCTAAGACCACATTTTTGCTACCGGTTCCATATCTCAATACATCTATAGCATCATGACTATCTCACAACTCAATGGCAAAGAAGAAGACACCATTTCTTGGTGACACCACTTCTATGTGATGATGTTTCTAGTTAGAGTGTGACATTGTTATTTAATCTTCTTTGTCATTTTCAATTTAATTTATTACAGTCATATTTGATTAATTTAAAGGCACTGAAAATTTTAATGTTTCTTTTTAGACAAGCCACCTGATAGTATGAGGTACGAGGTGAAGAATACATACATAATGCCGACTCCAATTTTTTCACCCGCAACTAAAAAGAAAGATATGTTGGGCTGTAAAAATACACAGAATTAGAGCACACATTTGAAAAAAGTGAACTGATACATGAAATAGAACCACAACTGGAGAACACACGAAGAAATCTCGATTTCAACAGTTGGACTACCATAGATCAGATCCAAAAACACCTTTGTAGTACCAAATCTAATAAGAACATGAGGTGGGAAGATTAGAACATCGAGCTGGAAAACAGATCACCAAACTTGTGATACTCTATTTTTTACAAGAGGACTCAACAACTTCATCTTCTTCATCCTACAATTCTAGGTATTTAACACACATAGCAATTGTAAACCATTCCTACCATTCTTTCTATGTTTTTTATGGTTTTTAGCTTTTGATCAGTGCATGTGTATCAATATTAAAACTCACATTGTCTCCTGTACTAAACTTAAGGATCAAATATATCCTTTTTGTCATATCTTTTAACATATGTTTACTCCCATGGATAAGTTTGGAAGAGGTCCTTGTGTGACCTAGTAGTCTACAACCCCGAAGAATAGTGTAAGTTGTCGTGTGACTTGGACAATCCTGTGCATTATTATTTACCCAAATCTAGGTTGTAGATCAAGATTAACAATATAAACATCTTAGTGTAAGGTGATCACCAAGTGTAGTGGATTAGGTCTCATCTTGAGACAGAACCACTTATTTTATCCATTGTGTTGTTTAATTTAGTTTTTCTCTCTTTTACTATATATTTCATAAAATACTAAATTTTACTTTGATAGTTAGTCATGGATATAAGTTATAACTTTTTTGCCTTATTATAATAGCCTAAAAAGTAGTATAAATAACTTATATATATATTACTTAGAATTAATCTATCTTATAAGAGGTTATTTAAATAGAAAATCTTTTATAATCATATTACCTTGATTAACTAGGTTGTATACATTTTTATTAGGGAATATTTTTAAGAAAACATTTTAACAGAAATTTTAATGGATACTCAATTCTCCCCCCTCTTGAGTACTCTAATCCAACCAAAAACATAATTATATGTAATATAATTATTTTATTATATAAATTTGGTTTAATAATAATTCAATAAGTTGGATGAATAAATGAAATTAAAATTATCATTGAAGAAAAATAAATCTTCTTCAGGTATCCTCTATAAGTTTTCACCAAAGACTTCATAGGTTGGATATCTATAGAAAATAAGGATTATAGGATGAGTGTATGTAATTTGGGAAGTAATTTGTTCAATTTATGTCTAAAACTAAATTTTTTGATGGTTTTAAGAATATAGGATAGCAGGTATCCTTTTATTAGTGAGGTGATTTGGGCATTAGTAATTTTCAAAAAGAAAAATGTGTATCCACATTTTAAACACTAAAAAGTATTCCCAATTTGATTATTTATAGATTTATACATTATAGGGAAAACATATTGACATAAAATATATTTCATGCATGTTTTTTGTTCATTTTTACTCTTTTATTTTATTTTAACAACCTGATAAATCAATTTTACCTTGACCGTAGTAAATAATTTTTTGGTTTCAAAAATTAATTTCAGAAAAAAACATTAATTTGATATTAATTGATAATGTAAATAATTATTATTTAAAATATTGAATCCATTTTTTTTAAAATTAAATTCATAGAAATGGAAATTATATTTTAAAATTTATCCTACATACATGACTATAAAGTGGGTTTTTAAAGAGAAACTTTTTAAAATTTTACAATGTTTTTATATCAAAAATACGAATTAAAATGATTTAAATTACCTAAATTTTATTAAATGATATATTTTATACTAATTTTACTTTAAAACCATTTTAAAATATTATTTATCTTTATTAACAATTTAAATTGAAAAACATTTTTAAATTAAAATTCAATGATTTTGACTATTCACGAAAAAACATTTCCTTTCTGAAAATTATAAAACATTAACCAAATTTTAATTTTGGAATTTATAATTCAGAAATAATGAATATTTATTTAAGATAAATCTTATTAAATGGGTTATAATTAATTTTAAATTATGTTCACACTACACAACTAATTTTCCTTTTAGAAAATTACTATTTTTCAGAAAGCATTTAAATCCCAATCAAATAGTTCTAATTTTATTTATAATAAATAGATAACCATTGAATTTATTTTATATATATTTAAAACAAAAAATATATTATTTATTTATCTATATTAAAACATTCCATCCTAACATATAGTATATAATGGTTATGTTTAAATAATAATATTTTAATAGTGTTTTGTGTATCATTCAAACCTAGTTATTTGTGTATTGAAATATATCAGGGAGATTAAAATTATTTAAAAATAAATATATCATAAATTCATAGATTGTTATATTCTCTTCTAATCATTGTATTTCATGTCATAAATTTTATCAAAAATGACGTACCTCTTTTAAAATATTGGTTTGTTGCATTCTACTGCATTAAATAAATATCATGTTCATAATTTAATCTTGATTTCATTAATCAAGGGATTGAAATTTTAAAATAAGTTATTTAGAACCCAAATAATAAAAATTTCTAACAAAATATACTCTTAATAAGAAATAAATTAAAGTACAAGGGTAATATGGAACTATACATACTAGGTTTACAAATAAGAGAACATTGGTGGGAAGTGAAAACATGGGAATCTAAGAGTAAACTAACACCCAAACACTAATAGAGAGTGATATAAAACATGGTGAGGAGAAACTTAAAAACTAAATATCAATATACAAGAGGTATGAAAAATAACATTGATATCAAAGAAAATGATGATAACATGAAAAAAAAAATTCTTTCAATACCCTTGTCCTAGACTTGAAAAAAAAATCACTCTCTAACAATATAAGAAAATATACTTACCGGATATATTTTTATTTAATAGTCATAATTACATCTGTTAGTTTTTCATTGATTATTTTCCACTTCATCTCATACTCTAGGAAATTAATCTCCAAAAATGAAATTTCTTATTCTTGGAGAACTGAAAATAAATTTTAACAAATCATAAGATCTATAAAATAGTAACAAGATATTTCTATCATCCTTAACGAACAAAAATGTCTAGAAAAATATATCCAATAACACCCAAAGTTCAACTTAACCCTTTACATAAATAGTTGACCTTAAGGATCTTCTAAAATAATTCTAACCAAAATTAGAAGGAAGGTCACAAAATCATGATTATATTCCCCAAACAATATAAAGTGGATATTAATGTCAAATTCCAAATATGTGAGTACATTTATTACAATAAAAACTAAATTAAATCATGAATTATTTAAAAATAAATAAAATCATAGTGTTTAAAATTTATTTCATAGATCTAGACATATAGAAAACACCAATAAAGAAAAAAGAAACCATCAAATCACTAATCAATTTTATGGTGTCCAATAGTATCCCATAAACATATCATTTTAATTATTATCCCAATATATAGTACATATTAAGGGTTATCGTCCCTTAATCACATGTTTTCTAAAAATTTCTACTTTCCACAGAATCAATTTTTATGGTACCATTCAACACTTTCTTTCAAATACTTAATGAAATAGTACTATAGTACAATCCTTATACATTTCGTGATTCTTATAATGAGAACACCATCAAAAAAATACTTTTAAACATATTTATTAGATCTAAATACACTAGTACATTAATCATTCCACTTCAATTATATCAATATAAAATGCATAACCTTGATCCATGATCCCCTTTTGAGAATATTAAAAAGATGCTTGGGGATTTAATGTGTGGAGTTCTATATCTCCTTATAGTGGAAGCATTACACATTGACAATTTCATTTTTTCCCTTTTAATCATGTGTATGGTTTCCTTATTTTTACACTTGTAAAAAACACCCATTCCATTCAATAATTTACTATTGTTTTTATTTCCACAATTGTTACATATTAGAAAATCCTTCTTTCTCTTATTACATTTATCAATTTTTAATCTATAGTCCTCCCCTTCTCATTATTCCTTGAGAATCCATAAAAATTGGAGAATTTTGTATATATCTTAATAGAACATAAAACTATTTCATTGTATGAAGAATTAGTTTGAGATACCATCACCCTTAAAAGTATTGTCTTAATCCCTTCCAAGAAATGATAAATATTTCCCTATATGTTGCATATATAATCTGTAGCATAACTTCCGAACCCTGTAAAAGTATCTTCATACTCCCAAACACTTTATTCTCCCATTTTTTTAATCAATAGAGATTTATATTCATATAATTTTGTTTCTTATAAGGAAAATATTTGTTGAAAAATTTCTCCTTAAATTTATTTTATTCCTTCAGTTATATTTCTTCTTCCTACTTAGTATTATAGATAAATGAACAACATAGATCAACATCACCATTGTGAAAATACACTAAAAGTGTAACCATTTCATTTTCACCACATCTCAAGTCTATAAATATCATTTCCATAGACTTGATACACAATTAAACTACAATTGTATTAGTATTCCCACCAACTGATGGGGAATTCAATTGCATAAAGTAATCCAATATAGGATAATCTCACTTTATAATAGGTTTCTTCATCTTAAAAAGGATGTTTTTTATTACATTATTAAGATTCACAAATATAGCCATAATTTTCTCAATTCCAATACTCACTGTTTTAGTTTCCTTATCGGGTAAGTCTATACATTAACCATTAGTATTGATACCATTTTTCATCCCATGTTCCATTTAGAAGTAATGGAATATACTATATTATTTAACAAAATTATGAATTTTAAATCATAATATATAATTCTAAATATAGTGTAACACTTAGTGTAAATTAAATAAAATTATACATCATAAACATGGTTTATTTAGGGATATCATTATTTTTAAATCCTTTATAATGTTTTGTAAATAAAACATAAATTATCCTAAGCATATCCCCCTAAGAGTATAAACTATGTTCATGGTAAGGCCTACTTTTATGCACCCAATGATCATTTGGTCAAGTCCAATACACCTTTTAGAGTTTCAATCCTAGGTACATCTATGTGAGAAATATGCCTACTTTTAGTGTCTATATAAGGTTGTATTTCTCTGAATAAATAGATAATCCCTACCTTACCAAAACATTAGGACGATCTTCTATACTTATCCTCGATGTATATCATAGGGTTATGATCCCTAATATTTATTTTCTAAATCTAGTTACAAATGATTTTACTAAAATTCCTCTGATTACAAAAATAGAGACCTCGAACCCAGTAAACCGAATCCAGTTTCTACTTTATTACATTGGAATAATATATAAGTAATCTCTTCCAAAATGAAAAAAAAAAGTTTAATGGTCTTGGTAAACTAGATACATACATTATTCACATATTAAATATTGAATCAAAAATTATAACATATTTTGTTTCAATAATCACATTATTCCCACTAGAATATCCTTTTTTATCAAAATATTAAACTTTATTTAGTACTATAAAGGAAAAAACTATGGGATAAAATTATTCTTTAGGGTTATGTACAGTGGAAGCTCTGATGAATCAATAAACATAATCAAAATGGAAAGGTAAATAACTGAACCCACATTACATTTTTTTGTTACATGGATGTCATTAAAAGATCATTCATAATCAATATGGTAAGATAAATAACTAATCCAACATTACATTTAAATAAATTGATTATCATTAATGGATAATAAAAAATCAATATGAAAGGATGAATACCCATACACGTTCCATTTAATTAATAAATTGAGAATGAAACGCATCTAAGGATAATATCATTACGAAAATATCATGGTTAATAATAAGTGAATTCTTAAAAATGAAAATGATAAATTATTTTCTGTCATATCTTAGAAAAATTATACCTATAAAATCAATACCTTTAACCAGATGGTTTTAATATACCAGGTACAAACTCATCAGGATTGGCCAACAAATTTAAGACTACTTGGTACAAACCTATCTGGACTCGAAAACTAATTTTTTTATTAAATCTTGTAACTAAATTGATAGGAAATATAAAACTATTCCCCACCATTTTTTACATGCCCAAATTGTTCCATGTATATAAAATTATGTATTTAATTCCTGAACAAAGTTCCTTAACAATATATATTCATTTCCAATAAAGGATATGGATTTATCTATATTTCCCCTAGTTAATAAAAAACATTAGAGGTAAAAACCATATATAAAAATGGTATATATTCTAAGTTATAATAATGTTCATAATTAAATAATATGTATATTTATGATAAATGTGATGACCAATGAAAATTCATCACAATAAAGTGTTTGTTTCAAGATAATGTTAACAATCACAAAAATAAGTGGGATAGTACAACAACTTTTAGATCATTGAAATTTTCAAGTTAAATCCCCATGGATAAAAAAATTAAAATTGAAACATTAAATACCATGAATTATTAATAAATTATGATATTACGTGTCAAAGGGTTAGTTAATACACCATATAAAATAAATTATGTGTATAACATTGCAATATACCTCAATGAAGGGAAATTAAGATGAAGTACAATACCTCATACTTTATTTTGGATGAACATTCCTTAAAATCCTACATAGTGGTTTCAAACATATTATTAACTTACTCTACAAACATATTAATGTTAATAATATCATATATGATCTTTTTCAAACATCTAATCACCCTTTCAATAATAAACCTTTGTTATTTTCATTGTTTAGGGTGTTAATCACCATGTTTTATCAATCATTCATTTTAATGAATGTTACAATTCTTATTCATATTATATAGTTCCTATAACGACCTTAATGTTTCTTACATAACTATTAAAAAATTTGAAAATTAAGCAACCATAAATAATTTATAATCCAGGATCAAAAGTTTAGTGTCTTGAGAAAATTAGGACCATACATCACAAATTCATAATAAAACATAAACATTTATTTAAATTCTTCTTCATCATCATAATTATAAGGTTCACGTTCTATTTATTACATGTATTCCCCTAAGGATATACATCAAGGAAAGGGGTGAGAAAAAATCCTAGTAAGAGGGAAAAAAGTACATTAATCAATATAAAAAGGGTGAGAATAATAATCATCATCATCACATAAGAATGGAATAATCATCATAATCCTAATAGGAAGAATTAGATAAATGAAGGTAATGTTAAAATACATAAAAATGAAACATCGTGTCTTCCTAGTCAAATACATCCAATAGTTTTGAACAATGAAAGCTTCATTTTCACGGGTAACATATTTTCATAATCATAATATCATCATTTTCAAAAAAGATGTAATCATGTTCAGACATATTGATCATTATCTCAAGTGATACCTCACATTTCTCAGTTAATTATAGGGTTATACAAGTTTTGTCATAACCATCACATCATAACATTACATAATCATGCATTCCACATAGAACGTATAATAATCCAAGTTATAAAATAAAACATGGAAAGGAATTGGTTTCATAATAATTTCATAGAGAATACATTCATTAATAAACATTGGGGCTCCAAAAAAAAATGGAAAAACATACTTAGTATAATAATCATCAATCTTGTGTCAAGATGAGATAACCTTAAGAGGATTCAAGATGTATTTTTAAAAGAAGAGTTCTTTGGGAAAAATCATCATATTTTTCATAAAACCAAGTTTTAATCATGTACATACTCTAATAAAGAGTGAAGAAAAATTATTTTTTATTTACGGAACATTAAATGAATATCTATAATAAAATTTGGAATGAAAGAGGTATAACCAAAATAAAGGAAGTTAGGTTCGAGAATTCTCTTACCTTATGTCTGAGTGCTTTCTTTGCTTTAATATTTTGGATAATAAGATTAGTTTTATTAAATAATAAATAAAGAAACTAATTTGCATGTATTTGATTTGTAATCATTTTGTTAAGTTCATCTATGGAAATTATGATGAGTTATAGTATACAACTTCATCATTCTATGAGTGTTTTTTTTCTTGGTTTTGATGATCATTTCACTCATATACAAGTTTGAACGTAATTGTAAAATAGGAATAATTATACAAAATTTATATCATAGGCTATTAATGAACATCCATAATTTTAAAAGGACTCATATATAATTTTTTATATGGTATAAAGATCCTTTTTTCATAAAATTTTGATAAAATTGTTTCAAATTATTTTGGTAGTTCATACGACCATCATGAACTTGTATAATTTTAAATATTATTATATTGATATATTGGTTCTAGAACATTGTATAAATTATAATATTTATTTTAAAATCATATTTAACCATAATAATGTTATTTTGACCATCCTTGAAGGTGATAATGGAAAATGAAAACCTTTTGTCCACGAAGGCGGTTAATCGACACGTCACAGACAATTTTACCATTTTTAGAATAAAAGGAGGAGAGAAGAGATTTGATGATAGATTATTCAATTAACACCAAAAAAATTTAGTATATATAATATACTAGAGTAATCATGAAACATTAGTAATGGAAGGTGAATAGAGGATAAGAAAATAATTTAAAATAATTTAAAATAGAATGAAATAGGATTTTACATCCTGAATATATTCTCTTCGAGAACCTCCATATGGAACTTGGGTTTTCTATTTTGTTGAGACCAGAAGATCATAATATGGGTTAGAGTCTTGGGGATATTTTTAGGATGAATTTATATAATCTTAAATTATTATAAGGTATGGGGAGAATAGGTGGTGATGGGTGATATTTACAAGGTAGGATAGGGGTGTTCTTTGATTATTTTATTCATTAGTTTATTATTTTGGATCAAGACTATAAATAGTTTCGGTAATTCAGATTGAAAAGGGTACCAGGTTCCAAATAATTTGAACCAATGTGTGCTTACATCATCCATACATCATAAATGAATTAATAATCCATGTATGTATCTTATATCGTAAATTATTATATTTCACTATTCACCAAAAATCAACTATTTTAGAAAAATCAGAAAAAGTAACCTAAACTATTTTATTTATGTATATAATTTAAAATTAGACTCCATTTTTTGAAAATGATTTTATAAATATGATACATTTAATTTTTAAATAAAATCCTCATTTATTTGAAAAATACTGATTTTAATATTACAATTGATTTTATGACACTTTCAAAAACAAATTATGGTATCATAAAATTATTTTATAATAACAATAAAAAAGGAATATTAATATAAGAATCTATTTTATGATGATAATTTTTCTTTTAAATCATTATATTAATTTTAAAATTGTAAATGAACATTTTTTTACAGAAATACTAACACTTAACTTATCATTTTTAAAACACTTATTTAGTTATACGATGATATAATTATATCATAATTTCATTTATAAGTTTCCTAAATTTTAGTTATACATTCATAGGTGAATTTATTATTCTATTTCCCATATTACGTTTTTCGATAGTCATGTTACTATTCCAATGGACAGCATACTATCCCGTTAGTATAAGTTCCTTAAATTCATAAAATATTCTGTATTTCATCCATCATTTAGGAAAATGTTTTTATTATTTATATATATATTATATGTATGTTTTTTAGACCATATAACATAATTATAATATAGTAACATTCCATTGATAATGGTCTATTTCATTACATTCTTCCCCCTTTTGAAATTTCACCATCGAGATTTTGTTATACCTAATAAGATGATTACAGGTGAGGGTAATTCTCTTTCATTTCTTATTATAGTTCCCATGTCACAACTTTATACTTATGATTCCTCCACAACACTTTGAAAAGATGATTTTTTTCTGGCATGGAATATTATCTCTACAATCCTAGATCATTACTGATTACTCCTTTTATGAGATATCATTCTCTAGTTCTACCAAATCCAGATTCCATACATCTGAGGGTCAGGTATAAACTTCCTTAGGAGTGATACATGAAATTCATCCTGAATGTGAACAATATTTCAAGGAAGTTCAAGCTGGTAGGCTACTAATCTTATACGATTAAGGATCTCAAAAGGGAAAATATACTTTGGGATAAGCTTCCCTTTCTTTCCAAATGGCATAACTCTCTTCCATGGGTATATTAAAACGAATAATTTTTTACTAACATCAAACACCAAGTACCATTGATGGTTTTTAAAAAAGAAATTTTTATGACTATGAGAAGCTAAGATATGTTTTTGGATGGCTTGAACCATCTCTGTCATATCTTTCACAAGATTAGTTCCATGTAGCTTTTTTTTTCAACTTCATCCCAGCAAGTCAAAGTTCAACATCATTTTACATACAAATACACATATGGATTCATCCGAATAATTCAGTGGAATATTTTTTGTATGATAACTCAAATAATGGAATTTTTTGATCCAATCCACCTTTGAATTTCATTGAGTGGGCAATTATCATTTCCTCAAGTGTTTGAATAGTCCTTTCACATTGACTTTCAGTTTGGGGGTGATTGGAAAAACTAAAATTCTATTCTATACTCAAATCATATTGAATGCTTCTTAAGAATTTATATGTTATCCTTGGATCATGATAAAATATGATCTAAAGAGGAACCCCGTGTATAATCACCACTTCCTTCAGATATATATTAGCATGTTTTTTAAGATATAGAACTTCCTAAAAAGTGATAAAGTGGGAATTCTTGGTGAGTCAATCCACGATAACCCATATTTCATTTTTTCCTTTGGATGTTTTCAGGAGACCAGTGAAAACATGTATAGTGACAACCAAAAATTTACGTGTGGGTATAAAAAATGGTTTTATCCTCCCTGTGGACTTCAGCCACTCTACTTTAACTTACTAAAATTTCGTGCTCCTTGATATATACTCCGCAGTCTCCTTCTTCATTTTGTCTCATCAGAAGTGTTCAGAAAGATCATTGTACATCTTGGTACTTTCGAGGTGGATAGAAAAAGGTGAGTTATGTGCATTATCAAATAGATCCTTCTTTATCTTAGGGAAAGAACGCTCACACAACCTTTTTCTAAACTGAATCACACAATCATCATTGATATGGAACACTTATATCATCCCTTTATTTACTGCTTTCACCTTGTTGTAAAAATTGGGATCATCCATTTGTGCCAACTTAATCTTATCTTGGATAAATGGTTAGAAAATCATTATTAATGTTATGTTTTATTCCATTCTATTATTATTTCCAAATACATCCTTAACATATCAATTAATATAGGGTCTTCATCAATCTACATAGAGTAGTAGGTTCTTTTCTTCTAAGAGAATTAGCAATTTGGTTTTCCTTTCCTGGAAGGTAATGAATATTTAATTCATAGTCCTCGATTATCTCTAACCATATTCTTTGAAGAATGATTGGTTTATTTTGTTTGAATATATACTTTAGACTCTTTTGATCGGTATGTGTGTCGCACATCTCAAGAAAGAGGTAGTACTACCAAATCATCAAGGTAAAGATTACAACTTCTAAATCTAGATCATGTGTCGAGTAGTTCTTCTCATGGATATTAAACTACCATGAGGCATAGTCTTTTGCATTATCATTTTTCATGGGTACACAACCTAATCCTTTCTTTGAATAATCTCTATATATTAGAAAACATTATCCACATATTGTTTATGTGTGTACAGATGTAGTGTATAACCTCTTATTCGTCTCTTAGAATATTTAATCACATTATTACATGAAGAAATACTTTACACCTTTCCTATTTAACATAGTTATCATTCTAGAAAACCATGATAAATATCTCAAAAAACTTTATTAGAACCTATCTAATCGAATAAAACTATAGATTTCGGTGGCACTAGTGGGTCAGTTCCATTCCTTAATTGTTTTTGTTTTGGAATGGTCCACCGAAATTCCCTCACATTTGATAACCTTTCCCTATTATGTGTCTTTTATAATCCAAACGTCTCACTTTATGAACTTATCAGACAATTTCTTTTCCTTTATCTCTTTATATCATTTCTAAGATGTTCTTTCTATTCTTCCTTACTATTTGAGTGAATGAGAATATATATGATAAACACTACCAAAAAAAATATCAAGGTAATTTTTAAATACCTTCTTTATCAAATAAACGAACATTAAAGGTTTATTAGTAATTCCTAAGGTCATTACTGGAACTGATTGGTGAGGAAATCTCTAAGGGTGTTCAATAATGAGAGGAACCAAGGAATATCTCTGATAGTCCCTTGAATGCAGAATAGGGGTCAAACCCAAGAATTAACTTGTCCTATCTCATCATGAATTTTTGTTGATTTATAGGGTGATGAAAGACGAGTAGAGTGCAACACCAAATGTCTCTCATGATCAGTGTTAGAGGAAGAAATTATGGACAAACCTCTGATGAAAATGTAATTGGAGGATATAGTAAAGGTCTAAATAACTCAAGGAACAAGAAGAGACATAAAGAAAAAAAGACCCAAGGATTTACATTGTCACCAAGAAGAAGAAATAAAAGGGTTGAAAAGACTATTCAGGACTACCTAGAACAACGGAGACACAATCTACCAAAAAAGGTTATGACTCTAAGGTACAGGAGCTCTAGGCAGTAGAAGGAAATAAGGGGGATCACTACAAATGATACATTGTGACCATAAAGGAAGAAAAGGAGGATAAAAAGGCAGAGTTTTTTTCTTATGTTATGGTGGTCACTCAAGGGGATGAAGAAGAGGAGGAATGGGAATGACATGGGGAGATGATACTACACTTCGAGGATGTGTATTTGGGGGAGGAGGTTGAAAATAATTTATCCTTTCCACCTAGACTACAGCGGGATTTAGTTTCATGTTCATAGAAAGCTCTGTAATTGCTCATGCGCAAAGGATAAGAATTAATGGATGCAGTTATTATGATCAATTCCACATAAGAGGAATCATAAAAGTTTCTAGTAAGATTGATATGTGTTAAAACAAATAGTGAGAATAGATCACGGATTGACAAAACGGATCTTATACTGATAAGAGGTTTCAACAAAAGAATGATCATTATAGATGAGTATGTGAAAACCTGGGAAACGCATTCATACCACTTTTGAGACCATATAATTGATGATATTGACATACAGTTAACCACTCTCTCTTGGAAATTATTTAGGGAGAACGCTTCTAGTAGTTTTAATCTACCTTTTAACGATTATGTGCTTTCTTTTAGTTTTATATATAAGTGAACATTTTTGTTTCTCACTTTTTCATTAAAAGATTCTTTGATAATAAAAACAAAATTTTCATTTAGTTTAAGGACATCATTAGAAAATCATAGTGCCCATACCTTTTACAAAAATAAGTCTTCTGAATATCTTACTTATTTACCATTAGTTGATGATCTCAAGAATAGATATCCACCTTTGAGAAGTATCAGGATCCTTCTAATTGATCAAACATGTCATTAATTCCTCGAATGGGATACATGTTCTTTATAGTGATCTTTTTGAGTTAAAAATAGTTTATACACAGCCATATTGATCCATCCTTTTTCTTTACAAGAGCATTAGAAAACAACATGGTGATACACTAGAGCATATGAAACGTTTTTCCAAATTCTCTGGTTTCTACTTCTTTAACTCCTAGAGTTCGATAAAGGACATACTATTGCGACATTTTGATATAAGAGTAGATTTGAGTATAAATTATATTGAGAATTCTACCTCATGATCTAGAGGAATTCATGGTAAATCTTAAGAAAATAGATCAGTATATTTTCTCTAAAATAGGAATTTCCTCTAGGTTGATGTATTCCTTTGACTCAACTATTTTAGAAAGGTATGATTCCTTATAGGGCATCAACACCCACATCATTTATGGATTTTCCAGAGGTGATTCATTCTCTTACTTTAATTTTTATAGGGGCATGGGATCGTTCAAATTTTCAAAAGATGTTCCCTTTTAATAATAGTTTATTCGTGCTCTATATAATGAGATCCAATCCATGACTACAATAGAGTTGAACTCCACCAAGGGATGTATCATGTGATTTACTGGAAGAATCCTCCATTATACACCAATAAAAGAAGTGTCCAATGCTTGGGTTTCAATGATTGTACTCGTAGGTGTTTCTACGGATATCTCTACTTTATGGTTGTGGGGATTTGATTCAATAGTTCTATAAAACTTTCAAGAAATAATGGAATGCGTAAAACCAGAATCAAAAAGATAGTTTCCATTATTGAGTGAATAGTAATTGTACCTTGTACTATATTTCATTCTTTATCCACTTCAGTATTAGTTATGGTATGAGATTTCACTTTCTCCTTTGTATTTGGTGGCTGCTGACCTTGATTTCTCTCAAGAAGTTGAGGTTTAGTGAACTATATTTCATAGTTCCCTTTCACCCTATATTTGAAGCATTGAAACCAGGGTGGTTCTATCCTTTCCTCCATCATGCTGGTTGGATTCTATATTTTTCCTCGATATTCATGAGTTTGATTATGTTCTACACAATACTATAAGAATAACCCCCTTCCTTTGAGGAAATTTTCTTGATGTTTCATCCCACATATTTAACACATGGGTGGATGGTTCCTCTTTCCTTATTTTTCATTTGATCCACCAACATGAATAATCCATTATTCTCTTCATATATTCATAACCATGGGTCCATTATCTGAACTCCATCTTCACTTTGAGAGAACATCTAACCACTTCTTCATAACTCTCAAAGTCATTGATTTCATGAGTATTTCAAAAGTGTTGTTCTAAACACCTAAAGAATCTATCTATTTTTTCACCATTATAGAAAACAGAACTCGAGGTGTACCTTGGAAGACTTGTGATGTTTTCTTCATAATCCATCAAATATTCACCATTTTTTATCCTCTCTATGAATTCTCTCTCCATATTTTTTTAAAGATTTTAATGGAAATACTTGTTAAGAAATATTTTTTAAAAAGACTTCCCACTATATATCTTTTATTTCATCCTTCTTCTTAGTGATCCTAATTAACATCCACTATTCATCATCCATACATTTAAATGATAGAAATCTACAGTCACCTTCCCTATCTCAGGATAGTTCTGCACAAAAATGATCCTCTCTATTTAGTTTACCCATTTTTCTACAACAAGACAATCAGGAGATACACTAAATATCAAAGGTCATTTCCATATAAAATATTAGATATCCGTTTTATCCCTATTATTTTAAGTTGGAAATTTTATATTTTTCATGTTATTATTCATTTCCTAAGTTATCTGTATGCGTAAGTATCTCTTTGAAATTTTCAACTCCACCTACCATGGAATTGGTGATGTCATTTGGGCAATCGATGCATATTCTCTGACATGGGTTTTTGGACTGGTTTCTCTTGGTTCCCACCATTTTATAAAATTTAATTTTCTTTAGAAAAATATAATACAATAAGTCATGGGTTAATAATTTATTCCTTTATTCAATTAATTATAATGACATAATTTGTGGGATCCCTATATAAATCATCTTTCTAAATCAAATATTCTTGGATGATTAAATAAACTTAGTCTCGTACTGGGGGTTTTCACTATTTTTCTCTAATCATAATTCCAAAACTAACAATACAACTATATGATGCCAAATATAGTGATCCATTTTTCCTTACATAACTAATACATAACATTAAAGATAAAGAACATAAAAGCATCATAATCCAAGATCAATGGTTTATTATCTTCACCCAATAAAGACCATACATCACGTATGAATAATAAAACATAAAAATTTATTCAAATTCTTCTTCTTTATTATTATAATTCTCATGTTCTCCATAGTTCATGTATTCACCTGATTATATACATCAAAGAATGGGATTATCTTAAATCCTAGTGTGAGGATAAATAAGGAAATGAATAAATATAACATGGGTGAGAACAATCAAAATCATAATAACATTATAATAGGATCATCACCATAATAATTAGTGTAATAATTAAACAAATCAATGGAATGTTTTGATGTATAAAAATTAAATGTGATCTCTTAGTGGTCAAGTACCATGCATTGTTTTCAACAAAGCTAGCATCATTTTCACACATAACATATGTGCATAGTCAAAACATAATCTTTTTGAAAAAAAATATCACCATATTCATGAATATTGTGCATTATATAATGAGATAAATTACATTAAAAAATGAATTAGAGGGATATATAATTTTGGTACCACCAATCATGTCAAAACATTACATAATCATGAAAACCATATAGACTGTACAATTATCGTTGTCATAAAATAAACCATGGAAAATAATGGTTTTAAAAACAGTTTCATAAATCATACATTCCTATATAAACTTTCTAGTTCCAAAAATAATTAAGGAAAAACAAACATGGTATACAAATCTTTAATCTTGAGTGAAGAATAAAGGTTCTCACGAGGAGTCAAAATGTGTTTTTCAAATAGGATTTATTTGGAAAAAAGCATTGTGTTTGTCAAAAAATGGATTTAGAAACATGAATATTAGGTAAAAATAGTTATGAACAATGAACTTTTATTTGAGGGACATTAAAGTAATATTCTCACTGAAATTTTTCAGGAAATAGGAATTACCCAACGAATGGGAGTTGGGTCTAAGAATTCACTCACTATATGTCTAAATGTTTCCTTTATTTTAATATCCTGGAAATTAAAATTAGATTCATTAATTAATAAATCCATAACCCATTGTATATTTATTTGATTTATTATAATTTTTTAAGTTCATTTATGGACATTATGATGAGTTATATTGTTCGTGTTCATCATTCTAGGAGTGTTCATTTTCCAGGTTTTCATGATCATTTCACTTGTATAAATGTATTGAGGTTCATGTAAAATGGGAATAATTATCCAGAATTAAAATTATATGTTATTAATAATATTGAATAATTTAAAATGGCCTTATATTTAATTTGGTTTCATGTTATGATGAGAATTCATTAGATAAAATGTTGAGGAAAATTGTTTTATTTATTCTAGTGGTTTTTATGATTATGAACTTGTATAATTTTATTTAATATTATGTTGATATGTAGTTTTAGGAATGTCATATAAATTTTAATATGTGTTCTTCAATATTATTATACCATAATAATGGTTTTAAGACCATACTTGAAGTTAGAAATGGAAAATAAAAAATCATCATCCACGAAGGTAGTGAATCAACACGTCACAGATTATGTTTTCATTTATAGAATAAATGAGGAAAAGAGATATGGTTATGGATTATTCTATTAACATAATAAAATTAAACTATATATATGATACTGTATTTATCATTCCACTTTGGTATAGTAGGTGAGGATAGTATAAGAAAATAATTGAAAATAAAATAAAAGAGAACAAAAGAGGATATTACCTCTTGAATTTATTCTGTTTGAATCCTCCTTAAGGAACATAGGATTGGTCTTATATTGAGAAATAACCACCTTGATGTTGGAGGTAGTAATGTGTATAATTTATATAAGCTTTAATGATTATATGTTTTTAGGGGAACAGGTGGCGAGGGTGTTATTTATAGGGGAGGGGAGGGGATTTTGTTTGAATATTTTATTTATTACACTATTATTTCAGATCAATACTATTAGTACTATTGATTCTTTTGACTGAAAATAGTGAAAATTTTAGGAGAATTTGAAACAATGGGTTCTTATATCATCCATACATCATCCATGACTCAATCATTCATGTATTTATCTTATATTGTAAATTATCATGTTTCACTATTCCCCAAAAAAATCAACTATTTTAGAAAAATAAAAAAATAATCCTAAAAATGATTCAACATGTTGAATTAAAAAAATTAATCCATTTTATGAAAATAAGTTTATGAATATGAGAAATTTAATTTTTTTATAAAATCAATATTTATTAGAAAAATACATATTTTAATACTATAATAGGTTTTAAGACACTTTCTAAAAATAATTAAGGTCACATAAATTTATCTTATAATTATAAGAGAATGGAATATTAATCTACGATTAGATTTTTAAGAAAATATTTTTTCTTCTAAATCACTAAATTAATTATACAATTGTAATAAAAAATTATTTTTTATGAAAAATACCAACTCTTAATTTATCATTTTTAAAACAATTATTTACTTATATTATGATATAATTATGTCATATTTTCATTTTTACGGTGCCTAAATTTTATTTATTCTTTGTTAGGTGAGTTTACTATTCTATTAGTCAGATGATAATTCTTAATGGTCATGTTACTATTCCAATGATCATGTCATAATACCATCAGTATAGGTTCCTTAATTAGATTAAATATTACTTATTTATTTCTTAATTAATTAAAATTATGTTTTTTTATCACTATACTATGATTGTGTTTTATACTATATATCATAATTATAAGAAGGGAAAAATTACATTGAAAAATGTTTGGGTCATTATAGTTCCATCATCTATAGAATAATAATCAGGATATAATTAACTTATTTTTACATACATATTACTTTTAAATCCAATCACGAAATATGGTTATATAAAATTTTGTATGTTACGGTCATGGAGATGGTAGGTCGTACGTACGCATGAGTAACATTTCCATTTTTAATGATCATTATAGAAAGAAGGTAGGTAAAGTTTTATTTTTCTAGAATGATCATAATATCATAAATAAAATATTATTCCTTTAAATATACTTATATATATCATTCAATTATTTTCATGATGAAAACATGAGCTTCAACTCTTCATGAAGGTCATAGTCCACAAAAACACGAAAAATGTTATCATCATTCAGTGTAATAAAAAAAATGATATACTAACTTTCAATAAAAAAAAATGTCTTGAATATCATAATTATGTCATTTATATCACATATATTCATTAATTTTAACCTTATTACCATCTATTTAAATAGTTACTAAAAAATGAATCACATCGCTTCTCAAGGCGATAGTCTCTCGTACACACAAGCAATATTGTCATATCCTGTGTGTAATGGAAAATAAAAAATTTATATTTGATATAATGAAACCATAGGTATAATTATATTCTAAATATAATATATATAATTTCCATCCAACATTATATCTAACTATGAATGGTGGTAATGAAAAACTGAATGGCATTGGTTCACGAAGTGGTAGTCCACCGTACACACGAATAATGATATAATAACTCATTTGATGAAAGTGTGGATGGTTGTAGTTAATTACATTAACATTAAAATATATAATTATATTTATGATACTTATTTTATCATATCATCTTGGTTTAAATATAATTTAAGGAGTTGGAGGAAAGAATAAAAAAAAAATTCATGTTAAAGAACACTTACACTTCTTCGGGTATCCTCATTTGGTTCACACCAACACCTCCATAAGTTGGATTTATTACCAAAATATGGATTATAGGATAAGATTAAGGATTTTAGGAATTTATTTTAGAAGGTATTTTCTAATCTAAATTTTTTTGATAATGTGAAGAAGTGAGGATTAGGGGTGTCCTACGTTAGGGAGGTGAGTGGCACACTTGAAATTTTTTAAAATAAAAAATTGTAACCACTTTTTTCACAAGACACAAGGTTCCAAAATGGATTATATGTGGGAATTATAAATAATATGGCCTAAATATTACCATAAAATGTATTTTATTTTGGTTTTAAGTAATTTTAACCATTAAATTTTTAGTTTAACCACTGCTAAATCTATTATTAACTTAACTGATGTAAATAATTTTTATTTTTTTTACTATTAATTTTGGTTAAATAGTAATCTGACCTTATAAGATAATATAAATTGTTATGGCTAAAAATAATTAATCTATTTTCTAAAATTTTATTCAAATAATATTTTAAAAAAATAAATTAATCCCATATGCATAAGGAGAAAACGTGTTTTCAAAAAGAATATTTTCAAAAATTAACAGTGTTTTTATATCCAAATTCTATAAGAAAATGATTTAAATTTCTGATGTTTTGTTAATTTAAATATAATTGAACTATTTTTACATTAAAAATTATTTAAAAGGTAATTTTTCTTTATAGATAATTTAAACGAAAATGTGGTTTTAAATTAAAAAACATTGTTTTCACTATTCATTGAAAAAGTTTTTTTCAGAGAATTCTCTAAAATTTAAAAAAAAATATTTTTATTTATTTATATTTCATAAATTATGTTTATTTTGTCAAAAAAGTTTTTTAAAAGTGGAAAATATTGACTCAATATTATGTGCACAATGCACAACTAATCTGTCTTTTAGAAAAATACAGTTTTTCAGAAATCCATTCTTTCTCATTCAAGTGGTTGTTATTTTATTTATAATCAATATATAATAATTTAATTTATTTTATAAATGTATAAAAACAAAAAAACATAATTTATTTATCATTATTCATACCCATCATCTTAATTGCTAGGATATAGTGGTCATGTTTAAATAATAATATTTTAATAGACTGTTGTGTTTCATTAAAACATAGAGTTTTGTGCATTTCAAGCATTTGAAGAGATTGAATTTATTAAAAAATATAATATAAGATAATTTATTTGAGTACTACATTTTCTTATAATCTTGTTTTTTATATTTCATATATATTATTGAACATGGTGTTCCTCTTTTAAAAACTCACGGTGTTACACTGAGACATGTTTATATTATGCATCATTTTTTCCTTTGAATAGTATATTCACTAACCGTTGATTTATCTGTATCATATATTTTTTATTCAAAGAAAATACCTAAAAAAATCATTTCCTTTTGTTTAAATTACTTCAGACATAGTTGTTACCTCAGTTTTATGTCTTTTAGGTAACTCAATTTCCATTCATTGAGTTTGGATCGCTTATCATATACTTATTTCATATAACTTGGTTCAATTGTATCCTTTGATAATATTATGTTATTTTTATTTATTTATGTTTCTAAAATATAAAACCAATTTTCATACTTTAGGAAGTTCGCTTCTCATAATGGATATTAATAACTCAAATTTCATTTTCTTGAGTTATATTATGCCATCTTAAACTTTTTTATTATCTTATTTCGTTCTCCAAACCTTATATTTTATTATATGTATTTTATAATTCTACTTTTTAAAAATAATTTTTAATAAAAAAGAATGTTTTACTATATGGGTTTCAAAAAAAGGTAATTTCAATGTATTAAAATGGTACATTCACAAACAAATGTTTTATCTTCGACTCCACATTTCTTGTAGAAAAATTAATACCATTTTCAAAAATCTATTATTAAGGATTATTTTTAACATAAATGTATTTAAAATATTTCACTTCACCTTTTCAAAAGTACAATTTAAAATAGACATATAAGTCTTAATTTTATGTCAATGTAAAAAAAAATGCCCAAAATATCTTTTAATTTTTTAACTATAATTTCCTTTTCATATTCCAAAGGATTTATACTCCAGATATTTATGTTACATTATATATTCTACAATAAATATATATTTTTAATTTTTGAGGACTGAACTCAAGTTAAAAAATTATTAAATTTTATATCCCTTATTTTGTAATATCATTTAAATAACACTTTCTCAGGGATGTTTTCTATCAATTTCAACATCCTACTGAGTTCACATTTTCACAATAGGGATATGTTCTTTCTTAACCATCCAAATTCTTTCTCTAAAATAATTATGTGATATTATTCTCTATCAAATATATGATCCATTAATATATTTGTCTTTCATAACCATCCATCATGAATATACATTAATTATCTTCCATTTCCATTTATTTTTTAAAACCATATTTTCAATTCCATTAATTAAAGGGTGTTCACCAAGATTATGTATGTTAATTGACTGGGGATATTAATAACACAATGATATACCATTAATCATATTTTGTTTAGGGAATCTTACATAGATAGCTATTCTATTTATATATTGGGTAACTATTAAAAAACATTATATTTTTAATTTCGATGTAGATGGTTGTTGATTACTTAGGAAATTTGATTATGTATTATTAAACTGTCGACTTACATTTTTTGAATGGTTTATAATCATTTTATCAATTTTATTAATAAAGGGAAAGGTATTTTTTTTATGTTTTTATTCTAATTTGGGTGATAATTTGAGAGGTTTATTTTATTTTTTTACTCATTAACCCATATCTTGAATGCATGGGACTTAAACAAGTGACATGGTGAGATTGAAAGTATATATCCTCGTGATACATCAATAAAACTCTTGATAAAAATATGTTTTCCTATTTGTTGTATTCCTTTCTAATTCATCAAGATGTTTCGACTGTGGTCTTGATGGAAATAATGATTTTTTGTTCGAGGAATTGAAGGTAACATCAATATGTCTAGAATTGTCCATTATATCACAATGAATTTAATTATTTTTATCCATGTGATTTATTTATTTTCAATTCTATACATAGATATATAACGAACTCAGTTTTATTTGATTATGGAATTATGAATATTTCTTATTACTACCATAATATTTATTCCATGTTTATGCCATTATTTCATTAGTTTTATGTTTTCACTTACTAAGTGTCTTAGATCACCCCTTATTATGTTTATACTTTCCCAAGTTATTAATAAAATTATTACACGTCATATATAAAACAAAATAACTTGTGTGGATAATTTATAGTGGATTTTAAACACTTATTATGCATTATGTTGTTTTTATTTCGTGGGAAAATATCTATTACTTTTGAAAGACATGGGATTTATTATTTTATGGTTTTTCCAGATTCTATAAAATATATAATCCTAAATGGTCATGGGAATGTATGTAATTAAAAATTTTCATTAATTTGTTTAATAATGGATAGTTATGTTAGCGAATCTACAATTGGTTTCTAATATAGTGTGTAAAGTATGTGTTTATGGAACCATATCAAAGAGTGTGTTTTTACAGAATTATTGTGGGTATCTGATCAGGGTTTATATAACTTTGGAGATTAGGATTATGTCATTTTAGAATAAATTTGGTGTTATAAATGTAATCAAAATTTTATAAGTGAGGGTTGATTATAATTTCAAAGGTATTGATATCCCTATAGGTAATTTTATCTAATAATTACTATTTTTGGGGTTAGAAAAAGATAAATATATTGAAAACTCAAGGGGTGTGTTTAAGGTACAATTAAAAGTGTAAAATAACATCCTTGAATTTTTGTAAAGTATATATTGTGTTTTTCTCCTATAAATTACATCCATTTATTGATACCACAAGTATATTTATTTTAATAAATTAGCTAGGGGATACATCTAACTTTTATCCTGACCCGATAATCTGATTAGCCTGAAGGGAATTCCAACTCTCCATGGGGTGGAATCTATTGTCTGGGAATCACCTAAAAAAATTGTAAAATTATTTTTCCATCATACATATATAATAAATAAGTAGCACGAAAAAAATAAATAAACCAGCAACTGGAGATAAATATAACTCCACATAAAAAATGATATAGCTTATAAATAAATAAATGTACAATTGAAAGAGATACACATAATACATATTATAAAAATACAATGGCACAAACTGAAAAATAAAACTCAACTAAAAGTAAATCCCCAAACTAGTTCTAATGATCAACCATGTGACCCATGGTCACCATTAAACAATACATTCATCCGGAATTATCCAAAGTATAATAATCCATAATAACCCTAAAACTTTAAAATATAGGAATGAGTTACAATCTCAATTGGTCACCATAATTCAAAAAATCTAACTAGTCTCATTCATATACATCTTATACATGGTAGTTTTAAATAAAAATGAATATAAATCTTTTCAATAAGGATTTTTAAGGAAACAAAAACACCTAAAAAGTATGTCAAAACACTTTTTAAATTATTTTTATTTAACAAAAACTGTCACTTCTGAAATAATTTTTAACCAACCAATAACTCTTTGAAAAAAATCATTTCAAATCCCCACATTAAAACCATTCAATAAACACCATATTTTGGAATACACAATTTAAAAATAAAATAATATTTTTATTATCATATGGTTTCCAAAAATATGTTTGAAATTTTTCCATAAAACTAGGAATAATTGAAAAAAAACCATCTTTTTCAAAACTATCACCCTCTTAAAGATTCAAAAACATATAAGATTTAATTTTAACTCTTCATAATACATTTCAAACTAATTTAAAAATCATTTGAAAATGATATAAAATCATATTTTCATTTTTCCTTCTTTGAAAACCTTTCACAATCCATCTTCAAACATTTGAAAATTAAACCATGCAAGTAGGCAACAAATAAAAATGTCAGGAACCATTATGTATAGTGATAGAAGCTTAACATACAATGACATTGCATAATTTTAGATGAATATTCATCACATTACCAAAGTAAATTCCTGAGAAACATAATAGTTTACAGTATTTGGAAACGTGGAACAAAATCATCTAACTTGGTGAATGATATTCAATGTTTCCCACAAAGATCTTCCCACTTAGTGTTCTGACATAAAACTTTTCTTTATAACCTAGGTAAATGAAACATAAGAATATGTGAGCTCATACTCTCAATAACAATAAACAAGGGAGATGCCTAAGATTAATCGTGAATTTAAGTGTATTAGAACATCATCATAACATTATAAGATCATACACTACATGTAAAATATCATAATTTTAATTCGTGAAATAAATATTGGTATTTTGGAAGACCTGGATATCAAAGGAATTAAATATCATAAACTATGTGAGCATAACATAGGAATAATACTTTGAATTGTGGCACACACATAAACATATAAAATCCTTTCATATTTTTCAAGGCTCACTTCTAAGACCATCATAGTGGAAAATTCCATTATTTAACATGGTTCAATCCTCATTCTATCCATGTATTATTGAACCAAGTTCACTTATTGTTCTAGCCATGTATTATTAAAATTGTTTTTCTCCTCGTTCCTATCCAATTTTACTAAACTCACTTCACACATTATTTCAAACCTATATCCAACACTATATTTCGGATGTGGGCTCTCTCCTTAGTCTAACCCTTTCAATCTCATGATATATACATGTTTTCTTAATTCATTGGATGGATATATAGTTCAAACCCACAACATTATGAAGTCATATATAGGTTTTCCATAAGATAATAAATAAATTATCATATCATGGCCCATAAAAAGTGATGGGTTTCATAAAAATATTATTATAACACATGAAATAAAATGGTTTTCATTGACATGAAATCATATCATAGCATTTGGAATAGAGAAATGTTTCATAATCATATCTCAAACCATGAAAATAAGTGGGTTTCATAAGAATTTTATCAATATATAACCTAGAGAATATAAATAGATGTTATAAAAAAATTTCCATCTTAATCAAAACCTGTTCAACAATTGATATAGAATAGTGTACTTGGATCATATACCCCATAAATCATAAACTATATCAATGTATTTCATCTTATATGAATAATTATATTTAAATATTTTAGGATCAAAATTATACAGATTTTAGTATCGAAATAATGATGTAGATGCTCAATATACAAGGGGGTGAATTGTATACTTTATAAAATTCCTTTAGAACTTTTAAAGATGGTAATGTTTAATAAAGTTAAGCAAGGTAAATTCAGAAAACCTCTTAGTTCTACAAACATGATTGATTATAGAAATGTGGTTCTGGAAATGAAACATAAGAAAAGTATACAAATATAAATATTATACATTAAATCATATAGAATCTCACTAATCATAGTACAAGTATAAGAAAGTAAAAGATAGTTATACTTTCCTCAACAACCAAAATGCAACGAAAAACTGGAAACAATACAAGTAACAAGTAGTGTATCTTTTAACCCAAAGATAAGGGTATCCAACAACATTGGATAAAGGTCCTTTGATTTATAATTTCAAGAATGTTTTTCTTACCCACACCAGGGTAAGCCCTCGATATGAATATCGTAGTCTATCTTGGTATCCCTGTAAGACCTTGAAATTCAAGGTTGTTGGTACCTCTGTCTTATTATCCCCGGAAGCCCTCGAATGTACTCAGAAACGTTCATAGTTGCTCGATGAAATTTTGAACAAGATGTTGAGTACCCACAAATCATGAAATCATCTCTCTAGAAACCACTTCACAGAATGTAATCTCTAGAGTAGTAGAACTATTCATCAAAGTTAGGATCTCTTTAAAAAGAGATCTTATTTAAAGGCACATCTTCAATAATCAGTTCATGCCTCCAACAGTCATATTTTTCCTTGAATTTTGGAGGGACCTGTACACATGTCACTAAAACAATGGTTGGTTAGAAATAGAAAGCACGACATCATTTTATATCTCAAACAAGAGTAAGAAAAAATATGATTGCTTAACCAAAACCATTTTTCGGAATGTAAGGAAAAATAAAAGTTCAAAGTCTAACCAAAAACCCATTCAACGTCTATAATATATGAATAATCAGATCATGTCCACAAAATAATTCGGAACCTAAATTCTATAGAATTCCATAGTTTGAACATAGAAAGTTTAGAGTCTGAATTAATAAGAATTTGGAATCTAAATTCATATAATTTGGAGTCTAAACTCAGAAAGTTTGGAGTCTGAATTTATAGAATTCAGAGTCTGAACTTAGAAAGTTCAAAGTCTGAATTCTGAGAATTCGAAACTTGAACTCAGAAAGTTCAGAGTCTAAATTTAGAGAATTCAGATCCTGAATTTGGATTCTAAAAACAGAATGCTTCATATATAAGTATTTATAAGATTCTGAGGTTTGAGATACAAGACCAAATTTTATACTTAGAAATAAAATGAGTTATATTTAGAGAAATTATTCTATGAACAATGAAAACAATGTAAGGATAAATTTCCTTAGGGATGGAAAATTTCTATTATTAAAGAAAAACTGGGTAACGATAAAATTTTCTTGAGGAAGGAAATTTTCCTTAAGGAAGGAAAATTTTCCTTATAAGGATAATACATAGGGGAAAATAAATTAAACTTAAGATAGAGTGTTTGTGATTTTCAAAACAATAAGAAATGGAAAAGTCATAAGGAAACCTTATTGACTCAATAATCTCCCCCTTTTTGGAAAGCACAAACATCCTTATGAAAAAGAATATAAGGACTTAGAAAATGTTTTTTTAGACGTTGAAAATAAAACTTATCACCCTTAACACATGGGCAGATATGAATACGACTATCTCCCCCTTAGTCTTTGGAAACACTAAGGATCATATTCTTGATTTTCGGATTGAGACTTAGTATTTTATCAAATACAAAAATCTTTTGGGAGAAGAACTCCCCCTTAGATTAACTCCCCCTTACTTAGGAAAATTTCTTCTTTTACTTTGTATTCTTTTTTTCATTTATTTCTCCCCCTTTTTTATTTTCAAAAAGGAAGACAGGGAATGGAAAAGTAAATGTGGTACCTGCAATATTAGTACTAGACAACCAAAAATATAAAGAGAAACCCAAAATTTCATTAGTATTGGAAAATTTTATACAATGAATAAATACAACAATAGATTAGAATTAAACAATATTATCCTTCCTTCTACTTTGGCATAGAATTATTTATTATGGTTTTGAGCCTCATGAGTTCCTTGTGGTCTTCCTCTGTGCGTTTGAGATGCTGATCTGGATCTTCTGTTTTCTTCTCTAAGGCTTTGATTTTTTCTTCCTGAACCTTAAGATATTTTTCCTGCCCCTTTATAACTTCTTCTTTCTTAGCAAATTTTTTCTCATGCTCAATTTTAAGATCTATTTCCCTCTCCCAACTCTGAGATAATGAATACAACTTCTCATTCATATCTTTCACTTCTTGTAACCAAGAATTCTGTTCCAGAGTTTTCTTTTCCTCAAAACTATTTGTGAGATCCTTGATCTTCACATATTTGGTGTCAAATACATCCTTGAACTTTCTTGGAACTCATCCTGAATTCTCATGTCTTCTATAGTTTTCCTTGACCAGAAGGTCACTTTCTTGCAAGATGTTTTGTGGGATTCATAGTTTATGAAAAAGGTTTTGAAATCAACCTCAAGCTTGATGCAATTATCCATCACCATGGATACTGAATCTGATTTCTGATTTAAAGAGTATTGAAGCATTTGAAATCTTGATTATATACTGGGAAATATTGGTATAGTCTCAAAAAGCTTCTTCAAAGACTAGACTACAAAATCATGTCCATGGGATGACGATTTTGAATAAGAGATTTTTCTTGGTGAAGTTTCTTTTTCTAACTCAGCATCATTTATCTTTGAAGAATCAGAAACATATTTCTTCTTTACCCTGGCCTTGGTAGGTGTTTCAACTACTACATGTTATCCCTTATCATCCTTTGGAATGACTTCCTCTTGATCAGAAGATACATGTTCATTATCAGATAGCTGAACGATTTTGTCTTCATCAAATTCTTTCTTTTCATCTCCTGCCTCAGCATCCTCTGGGTGAATAGAATCATTATTTATTCTTTCTTCTTCAGATTGTTTTTCTACTTCATCTTCATGATTTTCTTTATCCTTCCTAGGAGTATTTATATTTGATGATTCCTCTTGAGAGGTTCGGAATTATAATTTTTCATAAGGGCTTTCCTTCTCATGAAAATCCTCTACTTTATTTATCAAATATTTTGTATCACCACTCCCTTATTCTTCTTATTTTTCCACTAATTTTTCTTGATCTTTTTCTGGGGTTACAAACTTCTTTCCTGGAGTCTCTGTTAATTATTTTATTATGAAGGATTCTGGTACTGAAATATTCTCAGATGCTTTCTCAACAGCCTTTAGAGGGGATTGCACTATTAAAGACTCAACCAACTTCTTCTTTTGCTTCTTTTATTCTCTTGATTCTCAAGCTCTTCATCTGCCTTTTATTTCAAGGATTTTGCTTCATCAGTGTCCAATCCAAACTTAGGCTCCCCTTCTTTCTGATTTTTCTTGTCTTCTCTCCATTTAGACCCAACCTCATTAGGATAGTATTTTTTTCTTCTTTAGTTTGGTGGTGCGTATTGGGTTTCTTTAGCCATTGGGGTTTTTCCTTCTCTTCCATATCCTTCAACTTAGTGTTCCTTCCACCCTTTTTAGAGGTCTCATCCACCTCCTATTTCTTTGACATACCTTCAACTTCCCCTTCAGGAAAGTCATAGACTTTTTTGGATTCTATGGAAAGTCCAACTTTCATTCTTATCAAAGTTTCATCACTTAACAACATAACTTTCCAATTCCACAACTTATAAAAATATGAGCCTTCATATTTCCGTTCATTATGTTCTCAATCATAACCAAGATATTCTTAACCAAGTTTTTCTTCCTTAGGTTTACCAAGAAATCCATAATGTACATATCACTTTTCTTCAAAGTATCCTTGTCTCCTTTTCTAGGTTTGATGAATCCTTGAACCCATAATTCAAGAATCTGATAATTTTTAGGCAGGAGAAAAAACTTCAGAGTCTTTACTTCTGAGAGACCAAGGCAAGCCATGGCCATCACCTTATCAAAACATCCTTTAACGTCAGCCAGCTTATGAGAACAAAACTTAGATTCCCCTTCATAAGAAATACCAACCAAGATTGTAGCCTTGATGTAAGAAAGTGAATATGTCTTTCCATAACACAGCAATGAAAACTTACTGCTCCCTTCTTCCTTGAAAAAAATTACTGACTCAAAGAGTTCTATATACAAATACGGATATACCAAATCATGAGCTTTTGGTTTTGAAAGGAAAACACTTTCCCACCCATTCAGCTTTATATTCGTAGAGATAATAGAATCTTACTTTATGAAAAAAATCATACCAACTAACCTTTCTCTGTATATATTCCATTCATAGATTGGTTTGGCAGTTGACATATCTTTCTGAGAGGAGACTTCGGCAGAAATTCGGAAGTAAGAATGATCTGAGAAGTTCATAACGGGATTATGTAAGAGTGCAAAGCTTCAACACGCGAAGGCTTGAGTTTCAATATGGTACAACCATCGGGGGTCCTTTATATAGGCATGTGAGGCGACAGTTCAACTTCCAAACTCAATCTAATTATTGAAAAACCTTCTGATCAGATATGATGGTTGAGATGATAGCCGGAAGGAAATTTTGTTAGAATCCGATCTTTGGAGGTTTTTTTTTAAAAAAAACGGATTTAGGAAAAAGTGAATATGAAAATATAAAAACAAATGAAAATACCAACAAGTAAATAATGATTATTGAAATTTTAGGAAGGAAACATACCTTTTAGATTTCTATGAAGATTATTCGTATTGAGGAAAATTCTTCTTGAAGAACTTTAGATTCCAAAAATTTTGATTACGAAAATTTTCAATAAGAAAATATTCATTACGAAAAGTTAGGTACAAAAATCATCATTACAAAAATTTTAAGTACGAAAATCTTCATTATGAAAATTCTAAGTATGAAAATCTTCATTATGAAAATTTTAAGTACCAAAATCTTCATTACGAAAATCTTAAGTACCAAAATCTTCATTATGAAAATTTTAAGTACGAAAATTTTCATTACAAATATTTTAAGTATGATAATCTTCATTGAAAAAATTTTAAGACTACAAAAAATATATTTTGACTACAAATAAATTTAGACAATGAAAAAAATTTAGAATATAAAAAAAAATTAGACTATAAAAAAAAATTAGACTATGAAAAAATTATTATGAAAAAAAATATTGATTACCTAATAATAAAATGTACTACCCCTATGAAAAGGAGTTCCTTATTGTAAAGATATAGGTTTCAACAGGAAGTTAACATGGAAGTTTACCTTAGGTTATCATTCCTAAATTCTTTTTAATGAATTCAAATCTATCGGAGGGTAAAGATTTCGTAAAAATATCATCAAGTTGATCTTGTGTTCCAATAAATTGAAGAATGATATCTATTTTTTGTGTGTGATCCCTAAGAAAGTGATTCCTAATATCTATGTGTTTTAGACGAGAGTGATGTGCCGGGTTTTTACTTTAGGTAATGGGACTATTATTTTCACAGAAATTTTTTGTTTTTGTAAAAATCATACCATAGTCTATGGGATATCGAAATTGGAAGCCTTTGAGTGGCATCTTCCCGAGCTCCCATAGCGGCTAGGGTTTCCCCCCGTTTTCTTCCTTCCTCCTTTCCCCTCCATCCTAGATCAGCTCTGCTCCTTTTGGTCTCAGATCGGAGAAGGTGTGTCTTCTTGTGGGAGGCGTCTGGGATCCGAGCTTTCTTCGGCCCTTTCTCATGGTGTCATCAGTCGGTGGTGTTCCGAAGTGCAGCTCAGCATTTTCCCTACTAACGACGACGACAGTTGATTTCTCATTGACTCGGTGGTGTTCTGGCGTGCCTCTTTGTGTCTAGCATAGTGTCCTTTAGTCGGTGAGTTCCAGGACGGTTCTATTGGTTCGGTTCACTTAGCACCGAAGTTGTTCCTACCTGGTGCGTCCCCCACAACATGGCTTCATCGTGAGTGGCTCCGAAGGGTTTCCAGTGGGGAACGGCTTCGATCTGCTCTTACTCGGGGGGGGGGGGGTAGGATCTGTGTTTCTTCCACTGTGAGTTTCTGAGTTTGTGCAGGCCTTCTCTTTCTACTAATGTGAGTTTGTACTACTGTGAGTTTGTGTTTTTGCTGCTGTGAGTTTCTCTTGCGTGATTCTTCCACTTTGAGTTTGTTGCTTCTGGATTGTTTGATTGTTTGTGAACTCGATATGAATCTGGAGTTTTTTGGTTTGGTTCTTTGATATCATTGGTTCATCGCTGCACCTCAACATTGATTTTCTCACCACCATGGTTGGCATACTTTGGAACTCGGCGAGGGTTCTTCCGTGATCTGAATGAAGCTGATCTATGCCCAGTGCGGAATTTATGGTTCAGGACGACCTGGATCCCCCCACCGATGGTGTTCTCTTTGTGAGTTATTGGGTCATCCAGTCCTAGGTGAAAATGACCTGAATTCATGTCCCTTAGAATTCCTTCTAGGCCTCTGTGGCTGTGGTATAGGGTGTCTCGTGAAATGCGGCAGGATTTGACAAAGTTTTTTCTTTATGGTGGTGCCACGGTTTTTTGATTTCGTTTCTATGGGGAACCCAGACATCTTACAAGGAGTTACTTTAGATGAGGATAGATCTAGTCGTCTTCGTCGTGCATGGATTTTTGGACTTGGATGTTTGAGAGGGTATGGCGCTGCCATCAGTACCGGGCCCATGCATTTTTGCATGGGACAGCTAGCAGAGCAACCATGCTCTGGTGGAGGCATGCCTTATTGACATTGTTTCTGGGAAAAATAACTTTTACATATTCTTGTGTTGGATTGTAAACCTTTTGATTTTCATATCTTTTCAATCTATCTATGTCCCTAATGTCTTGTTTCTTCCCCTTAACCCTTAAAATGGGTTTATCCAAAATTAATAAAAATTGTGGCCTTCGGGCCATTCAGTCATACCATAGTCTATGAGTGTGTGTTGCGTCCACGACACTTGATCATAATAACTTCAAACTGTTACATATTCTGCTTCACCAGTGGAAAGTTCTAATGAGTGTTACTTTTTTCATGAACAAGAAACTAATGAATCTCTTAAGAAATGAAAAATTCCTGATGTACTTTTCTTATACATTCTACATCCACCAAAATCAGTTTCCGAAAAACCATTTAAAACAAAATCATTTCAAGAAATGTAAGAGTCCTAGATCCATTGTTCCATTTAAGTGGAGAAAAATCATTTTCACTACCTTTAAATGAGATTCCTTAGGATTAGATTTATATCTTTCACATAATCATACTGAAAATCTTATGTCTGGATGACTAGTTGTCATGTAAAGTAGACTAACTATCATACCTCTAAAAGATGTTTGATCTACTGGTTTCGGAGCTTCATCAAGATTAAGTGAATATGAGGTACCAAATGGGGTACTTATAATCTTAGTGTTTTCATATCCATAATTTTTAAGAAGGTATTTAATATACTTATGTTGGGATATATAGATACCTTCTCATTTTTGAAAAATTTGAAAACCAAAGAAAAATGTTAACTCACCCGTCATACTCATTTCAAACTCAGATTTCATTATATCTGTAAAAGAATCAGTTAATGATTGTTGGGTTGAACCAAATATATTGTCATCAACATAAATTTGTACAATCAAAACATTTTTCTTATATTTCATTATAAAAAGGGTTGGATCAGCATTTACTTTAACATAATTATTTTGAAGAAAAAATCATCCAAGTCTATCATACCAAGCTCGAGGGGATTTCGTGAGTCCATATAAAGCTTTGGTAAGTTTTTAAAGTTGTTCAGGAAGTTTTAAATCCTTAAAACCAGGAGATTTTTCAACAAAAACTTCCTCGTATACAAAACCATTAAGGAAGGAATATTTAACATCCATTTTAAAAAGTTAGAAATTGAATAATGATGCAAAGGAAAGTATAATACAAATAGATTCAAGTCTAGATACTGGAGCATAAGTTTCATCATTTTCTATTCCTTCTTGTTTATTATATACTTTAGCAACCAATCTAGCTTTATTTCATACTATGATTCCATTTTCATCACATTTATTTCTGAAGACCTAGTTTACACCAATAACAGAAGCTTCCTTAGGTTTTTCAACCAAGGTCCAGAAATTATTCCTTTCTAATTCATTTAGCTCATCTTGCATAGATTTTATCCAATCATAATCACCTAAAGCTTCCTCGGTGCTTTTTTGTTCTAATTGGGAAAGGAATGCTAGATGTTCAACTTCATTTCTTAAGGAACATCTAGTCCTTAAAGGTTTATTTACATCACCAATGATACTATCACTAGGATGATTCTTTATAAAAAACTTATTTGGGTTTTGTAAAACCTATTCAACAACATAGGGTAGGAAGTCTTCTGGGGTAAATGATTCGGAAATATTTTCTTGAACATTTTCCTTATCAGAAGGATCTTCTAACAAAGGTTGATAATTCGTTTTTGAAAACATGTTTGAAGATATAGGTTGATGTTTTTTATAAACAAAAGGATCACTTTCATCAAATTTGACATGTGTTGTTTCTTCAACAGTACAAGTGTTTTTAATGAAAACTCTATTAGACTAAGAATTTGTGGAGTAGCCTAGGAAAATTCCTTCATCAGATTATGGTGTGAATTTGTGTAGATAATATTTTGTATTCAGAATGAATACCTTTCAACCAAAAACCTTGAATTAAACTAGTCTAGGTTTTCTACCATTCCATAACTCATAAAAAGTTTTACTAAGAAAATGTCTAATAAAAACACGTTTTATAGTATAGAACGTAGTACTTACAGCTTCAGCCAAAAAATGTTTGGCTACCGAATATTCACTCAACATGATTCTTGTTATCTCCTGAATAATTCGATTTCTTCTTTCAAAAACACCATTTTGTTGAGGCGTTTTGGGTGTTGAGAAGTTATGAGTAGTGTTGTTTCTACTACAAAAAGTTTCAAAGTCATAATTTTGAAATTCTCCTCTATGATCACTATGAATAGTTGTCGAAGGAAGGTTTTTCTCATTTTTAACATGGGCTCAAAAACATTTAAAATAAGAAAAAGCTTCAGATTTCTTTCCTAGAAAATGGTCCCACATAAATATAGTGTAATCATATAATAAGAAAACTACATAATATTTTCCTCCAATTCCTCCATTTTGTGTTGGACCAAAAAGATCTATATGCTCCCACTATAATGCATCAGTTGTCGATACTTCACCAACTGATTTAAAACATGATTTATTTTTCTTTCCATATTGACAAGGATCACAAACTTTTGAATAATCAAATATAAGATCTAGTAGATCTTTAACTAGTCATTTCTTAGAGAGTTTTCATAGGTTTCTAAGGTTACAGTGTCCTATCCTTATATGCCACAACCAAGAATGATCTTACATTACACTATGTAAAGGTAGGTCTTGGATCCTAAGGTCTTTTAAGGTTAGTGTGTGCACATTCACTTTCCTATGGGTAGAAAGAATATACCCTTCCTTGGAATTATGTACTAAGCACTTGTCATTCCTAAAATTCACAACGTAACCTTCATCACATAATTAACATATTCTAATGAGGTTGTCCTTATTACCTTTAACAAATAAAACATTTGAAATCAATGTTTCTCTAAGAAGAACGGTGTTACCTATACCAACAATTTCTTACTTAGCATTATCTCTGAATGTTATTTTTCCTCCTTTCATCTTCATAATCTTTTCAAATAATTTTTTGTTACCAGTCATATGTTGGGAACACCCACTATCCATGTACCAAGGATTTTTGTTGCTACTATACTTCTTTTCCTGAAAATAAGAGAGTTAGACATTCAGAACCCAAACTTTCTTTGATCTGGAAATTTTAGAAAGAAAAATTTTAGGAATCCACATTTTCTTTGAAAAATAAACTTTATGAAAACCTAAAGACTGATTTTTGTTTAAGGAACAATTTATTTCCCAATTCCCACCACACTGACACTTAATTCAGAATGGAGAACTTTGAGGAACAAAATAATTGTTACTAAAAATAGATTTTGAACTAGTATAACAAAATCCAGAATTATTCTTTAAAGGTCGAATTTGGGAATACATTTTATCAAAATTTTCCTTACCTAAGGTAAAGTTTGACAAACACTTCCTTAAGGAAAATATATCTGACATTAGTCTAATAACTAAGTTCTTATCCTTAAAAACATCATTTTTAGTACTAGAGTTAGGTTTGAAGACATTTTTCTTATAAATTACTTTTTCTAGATCCTTAGAAAGTTTATCCTTCTCAGAATTAACTACCTCAATGTTTTTTGAAATAAATTAAAAATCAATGGTTTTATTATCAATATATATAAAAAGATATGATATTTCCTTAATAAGAATAGAAATCCTAGATTGGTCCTTATCAAGTTTTTTCTTGAATATAGAATTTTCATTCTCTAGAATCTTAACAAACCTAGAAACTTCTTCATAAGTAGGTAAAGTATTATCTTCATCAAAAGAAGATTCTTCATCTGAGGATTCATAATATTTACTATCACTATAATTATAATTCAAGGATACATTGCTGATGGATTCCTCATTGTGTACCTTAGCCATTAAACAATGATTTTCAATTGGTAGTATAGCTATTAGACCAAGATTCTTCTATCCAAAAGATTTCTAATCTGAGGATTTGTCAGAAGAGTCTCCACCACATGTAATCCAAGTGTCATTATCTTTCAAAACATTCTTAGAATTGGCTTTATAGTACGTCTTTCTATTTATCTCATAATGCTTTTCCTTTCTATCTTTTCTCTTAATCATAGGACCATATTTCCATATATGTCTATCTCTTTTGGATTCATGAAAAGTGACTTAAGAGTCTTTCTTATCCTTTCTTTATTTCTTATTTTATCTATACTGAAAGTATTTATTCCAAACTATCTTGATCATTCTTCAAGAAATATTATCTAGTTCATTCATAGAATGTTCACTTTCACTTGATTCAGATAAAACAGTGACCTTTTTAGACTAAGATCTTGTAACTCTCTCAGGAGTCTTGTCATTCATATGATTTGAAATATTTGTAAAAGAAAAACTTCCCTTTCCATTATTTTTATAACATTATCATCATATCTCTTCATTCTAGTCTCATGTTGAATAAGAGTTCCAAAAATCTCCTAGATTAATATGTGAGACTTTCCTATTCTCATCTATAATTGTTCTCTTAGATTCCAAATGATTAGGAATGATGTCTATAATCCTTTCTATAATTGCCTCCTCATCCAAACCTTTTTTATCCATGGATTTTAAGATATTGAAATAGTCATAAATCGCTATTGTACCTTACATATAGGTTCTCCATAAGGAAACAAAAATATATGGTACTCAACTCTAAGCATAGATCTTCTACTTTCAATAAATTTAGAAGTTCCAAAATGAGTAACTTCAAGTTTCTTCCAAATACAATTTATAGAATCACAATAAAAAATTTGGCTATATATATTCCTAGTTATGGAACACAACAAAGGATTGTGTACCTTGTAGTTAAGTGGATATTCTAAATTTTCTTGATTAGTAAAAGTTATAATATCCTTATCAGGAATCTTGTAATCTCCAGTAATCATAACAGAGTTGTCCACTCCAGTGTAAATAACAAAAGTATTCATACAATCACTACAATATTCATAATCATTCCCATCAAAAAAAGGTGGTCTAGTCGGATTAAGATTTTCAATTGAACCAACATTCATTCCTGCCATCTCAATGAAAATCTTTCCACAAAAACATGTGAGTAATAAAAGTTTGTAAACAAGGATAAAAATATCCTAAGCAAGGAAAATATAGAACAATGAAAAACTTGAGCAAGAAAACTGATATGTGAATATATGTATTTTAGAGACCTCCTTGGATACCAATTGTAGGATTGAAATGATACTGATTGTAGTGTCGAAATAATGATGTAGATGCTCAATATACAAGAGGGGGGTAAAATTTATACTTTAAAAAATTCCTTTGGAACTTTTAAAGATGGTAATGTTTAACTAAGTTAAACAAGGTAAATTCACAAAACCACTTAGTTCTACAAACATTCTTTATTCTGGAAATGTGGTTCCGGAAATAAAACTTAAGAAAATTTCACAAAGATAAAGATTCTACATTAAAGCGTTTAGAATCTCACTAATCATAGTACAAGTATATGAAATTATAAGATAGTTATACTTTCCTCAACAACCAAAATGCAGTAGAAAACTTGAAACAATACAAGTAACAAGTAGTAAATCTTTTAAACCAAAGAGTAGGGTATCCAACAACCTTGGATAATAGTCCCTTGATTTATACTTTCAAGAAATTATATATTACCCACACCAGGGTAATCCCTCGATACGAATATCGGAGTCTGTCTTGTTATCCCCGCAAGCCCTTGAACTTCAAGGTAGTCATTACCTCTATCTTCCTATCCCCGGAAGCCCCCTAATGTACTCAGAAACATTCAGAGTCACACAAAGCAAATTTGAAGAAGATGTTCAGTATGTTCAAATAATGAATGATTCTCTCTAGAAATCACTTCACATCATTTAATCTCTAGATTCGTAGAACTGTTCATCAATGTTATGAGCTCTTTCAAATGAGCTCTGATTTATAGTCACATCTTCAAGGGTCGGCTCCCTACTCCAAAGATCATATTTTTCCTTGATTTTAAAAGGGACCTGTACACGTTTCACTAAAACAATGGTTTGTTATAAATAGAAACAACAACATCATTTTATAAATCAAATAAGAGTAAGCAATAATATGATTGCTTAACCAAAACCATTTTTCGTAATGTAAGGAAAAATAAAAGTTTATAATCTAACCAAAAAACCATTATATATATATATATATAATACATGAATAATCAGATTCTTTATTCAAAAATAATTCGGAACCTAAATTATATAGAATTCTAGGGTCTGAACTCAAAAAGTTCAGAGTCCAAATTCATAAGAATTTGGAATCTGAATTCATAGAATTTGGAGTCTGAACTCATAAAGTTTGGAGTATGAATTCATAGAATTTGGAGTCTAAACTCAGAAATTTTGGATTCTGAATTCATAGAATTCAGAGTCTGAACTCAGAAAGTTCAGAGTCTGAATTCAAAGAATTTGTAACCTGAACTCAGAAAGTTCGGAGTCTGAATTCAGATAATTCAGATTCTGAAAACAGAATGCTCTATATCTAAGTATTTATAAGACTCTTAGGTTTTTGATATGAAACCAAATTTTATACTTAGAATGAAAATGAATTAGATTTAGGAAACTTATGCCATGAACATTGAAAACAAGGTAAGGAAAAATTTCCTTGGGGAAGGAAAATTTCCCTTATGAAAGAAAAACTGGGTAAAGATAAAATTTTCTTAATGAAGGAAAATTTCCTTAAGGAAGGAAAATTTTACTCATAAAGATAAAACATAGGGGAAAATAAATTTTCCTTAAGATAGAGTCTTTGTGATTTTCAAAACAAAAAGGAATGAAAAATTCCTAAGGAACCCTTATTAACCCAACAAATATTAGATGGATCATTTCTTAAGGAAAATAACCTTTCAATGAAAATAATTTGTTAATCATAAAACATTTTAAAAATAATTTCCTTTTTAAAAACACATTGAAATATTATTATGTATGATCTGAAAAATATTTAAAACATTTATTGAGGAAAATATAATTTTCAATTTTAAAAAC
The DNA here is from genome assembly GCA_963277665.1 of Viscum album. Lineage (NCBI taxonomy): Eukaryota > Viridiplantae > Streptophyta > Magnoliopsida > Santalales > Viscaceae > Viscum > Viscum album. Next base: position 1,384,026,671 of record OY728126.1, on the reverse strand, counting down.
TCTTTTTAAATTATTAATCCTTTTGAAATCCTTTTTATTTTCAAATAACCATAATAACTTATAAATAAAAATTATAAATAAAATTAAACATTTTTTAAAACATAAAAAAATTTTAATATACTTTTCCTTTAATTGAGATTACGGGATCATTTAAAAAAATTATGAAAACATGGTTTTTAAATAAAATAGATTTCTGACCGAAGATAGAAATAATGTTACATTTTCTTAAATGAACTTTTATAATAATCTAAAGTACAAATGAGTGTAAAATGGTACCATTACATAAAGATATCATGAATAACCATATGAGAATAAATTTTCAGATAATTATTGAGAGATGGATTGAAATAATACATCATTGGAAGAATAATTATAAATAAGGATGATAAAAAATTATATTGAAGTAATAAACTCTTACTACATTGGTAACATTAAATAAAAATACACATGAAATAATAACATCACAAAAAATTTACAATATCATTAAAAGAAGTATTTTATTTATATAACATGTTGAAGAGGTAGTTTATAAACATGATAAATCGTTGTGGGTGTATAACATAACATGTGAATCAGAAAAGGAAAATTTAGATAAAATTCTCATACCACTTTGGTAATGTCCTAATCATAGACTGTATGAAGGAGAGATCCTCAAATAGATATGTAAATACGAATTATTTTTAGAAGAAAAATCATAAAATACAATAATGGGTAGTTAATACCAAATATAAGAAATATTTGGTGAACATGGATTGTATCTCATTGAAAATAACAGTCACACCTAAATCACTTGCTACTTGAGTAAATTTTTAATCATGAGATCTGTGAAGTAATAATGTCAATTGAATCTTTATATGTCATAGAATAAATGAAATTCATGATATAATATGTCATACGGGAGAATATAAACTGAAAAATGAAATTATTAGTGACTATGGCATAAGTACTTATGAAATAAAAGTGATACTATAAATCACATTACCTTAACTCTTGACTTTATTTGTATATGTTCAAAACTCCTCTTATTTGGATAGCACAAATTTTTATGAACCCAAATACTTCGTAGTATTGTCTCTAGCCGAAGTGAGGCTTATAGATTTTTAGGAGGAATTTTGGTAGTTAATTTGGGAAGGGATTTTATGATCCAAAAATATTGATAGTATTGAATAAGTGAAGGGTTGAGTGCCCTTTTGTAATAGAAGAGGAGTTTCATTCTTGTAAATACAAAAAGGTAAACACTATTGGTAGGTATCCCTTATATAATGTACATATAATAATGAAACAATTTCGATATAATATGGGATATTTTCAAAATATAAAATGATAATGAGTTTTGGATATGTATTTTAAGTAATTGTTTCCATTAAGTTTAAATTTTTACCACTAAGTAAACTTGTTTTACATTAATCTCAGTCAGTAACTTTAATTACTTTCACAAATATTATTATGAAAACATTTATATAGCATTAATATAAATAGTAAATTATTATTATTTCAAATATTTTATCTTTTTTCCTAATTCCAATGACATAAGTGGAAAATTTTAATTTAAAATTAATCCCCCAGACAATACATAACAATGAGTTTCAAAGTAAAAACTTCAAAAGTTTGAAATGTTTTTATATAGAATTTCAAAGTGATTTTTTTAATGACCTAAATTAGAGTTATTGTTGTATAATTGAACAAAATATAATTTAAAACCAATTTAGAGTACAATTTAACTATATAAATAAAATATAAGAAAATTTCATTTTTAATTAAAATTTAGTGTTTTCACTATTCATCAAAAAATGGAAGTTCTCAAACAAATAAAAAAATTATCCCAAAGTAAATTTTGATTTTAATATATCACAAATGAAGTTTATTTTTTCAAATAAAAAATATGAAATTTTCAAAAATTATATTTAAAACAATTCTTATATTAAATGGTGACAAAAATTCCATTTAGAAAAATACAGCTTTTATGCCTAAAATTGGATTTTTATTTATTTTATACATATTGACCTTACAGCATAAATGTAAAAACAATTGGTTAAATTTAAAATATATGAATTTAACTAATATCTCTAAAAAATAGTGATTAATTAAATTTATTATGATATAAATCCTTTTTTAGTAAAAAATATTCTTTCATAAAAATGCATTCTATATATTATTATTTTTTATTTTCATTTAAAATTAAATAATAAGAAAATGATTAAATTAATAAACATGTTAAAACCATATTTTTTTAATTTTGTTAATCTTATTAATATATTCCATTCCAACTTATAAGTGGTAACAATGAAAATGTTTTAGAAATATTTTAAATATTATATTATGGTAAGGTAATTCTCGGACTTTCATGTAATGAAATATTTCAAACGAACCCAGCATTGTGTGTAAAATAAGGAAAACATGGTATTTTTAACCAAAAGATAATATTAGTGTTGTGTATAGTACATGATTAATTTGGTATTGTGTATAAAGAAATCATAACTTAGTGTGGCCTACAATTCAATCCATTAAATAAATTTAATTTATTTGGAAAAAAAAGTAATTCACAAAAACGTAAATTGTTACACTACATCAAGTCATAAAAAATAGGAAACATGTGATGAGAACATTTATACTAATAAAAAATATAAATACTATGATATATAATCGATAAAAAAATATAAACCCATCAAATGATCCAAAGGGATCCTATTGTCATGGGAATTACAACTAAGATCCTGTAATAAAATGACCTTCACTGGCAACAATGATCATTGGTTGGCACTGATGAACATGACAACATCCCTGAAAGTATCATTAGACTACCTGAAGATATTGAACTAATAATTCCTTCATCCATGGGATAAAAGATGTTTTGGTCCCTATAACACTTAATCTATAGGATCAACTAATGTAATTTCATTGGGTTGACTTTGTCCATGTGATCGTATGAAAATTAATTTCAAGAATAGGGGCCTACCATTTCTTCTTTTCTAACCATATCAAAGAAACTAGGATGTGGTTCCTTATCCAACTGACTATCACTCTAGGTTTTTCCCACACATGGGTTCTTTAATAAAAACTTAGGAGTCCCATGATGATTCAAAATGGAGGTCAGAACAATCAAACAATACTTAACTCAAGGAAATAATATTTGGAAATAAACCATGCATTTCCTAATACCCTCTCAAAAAGTATCCTTATATACATCAAATGTTAATAAAATATAAAAATTCATCAATAATAAACATAAAAACATCAAATCATAAGTATAAATGGGAATTGAATAATCAAAATGTCTTTGGGGTGTTCCACAAATTTTACGAAAACACATTTTTCAAAAAAAATTACAAGACAAATCTTATCAAAAGAATCAAATTCAAAGCCATTTTTCGATTTAAATTTTTTTTACAAATATAATATTATGATCAATATTATCAAAACACATTTTAAATACAAATGGTAACTCACACTTCCCTTTAAACAACATTTGAAAAACATTCACGGCTATAATGAGTTTGGGAACCCCATCTACATTGAATAAGAAATACTTTTAAGATATCATAGTCCATTTGTAAATTTCAAAAGATTTAAACACCTCAAAAATTTGATATAAAAATCATCCCTAGACATGAAAAGGTTTTAAATAAAGAAGAAATGGTTTATGAAACCCTGTTAAAAAATAAAACAATTTTTTATATAAATTTTTAACTCTTTCAAAACATCGAAAAACATGTTTTGTAAACAAATTTACATTAGAATGCATTTTGAAACATCAATTTTTTTTCCCACCACCTATAAAACAAAAATAATTATTTAAAAACAAATCAATAACTTACATAGACACGTCGCATCGAATCCCATCCTATAGAATGGTTTAGACTCACTTTCTTAAATTAAATTGGACCCTAATGGGTCATACATATAAATTCACATTGAAAAAAAATCATTTTAAAACAACAAGTAATGAAAATCATGTAATAGAATCTGATTAAAAAGAAAAACCCAACTCAATTCAATGTTGAACATTATATAAGTTGTCGCATATGATGGTGAACACACCCACAATCTATGGTGTGCACTATGCAGACCTTAACTAAAAAATACCCATTATTAAAACCAAATACAATATTATAATAATCACACATAAAAATTAGGGTTCATGGGAGAAGGTAAATAAAGGGGGAAATAAATAATAGAATATATGGTGAGTTTTATAGGACTTACCATGAAAGAATCAACTTACATCTAAGGGCAGAGAACACCAAAATTAAATTTGGAAGCTGGAACCCAAAGGTAGAGTGCCTGGTTAGTTTGGTTAAGGGGAAATAGAGGTTCATATGCTTAAAATTAAGTGGGTAAAATTTTTATTCCTACATTATAATCAATCAAGTTTTGCAACATGGATTGAAAAACGGTTTTTAAACCTATTAACTAATCTTGAATATAGTGCTACCTAGCCATCCCATTCCTCACACTATTTCTCCTAAGTATGACATGATCAGACAAATATGTGGAATAACTAAAGTAGAGAACCAAGTCAGATGCCCAAATTGGAGATCCAACAAGAGAAACAGCCAAATATATGGTTGAATATAGGGTAAATTACTATTAATATGATTATTATACATTATGATATAGGATAAAAACTTAAGTGATAAGGGGGAATAAGAAGGTGATGCATCTACAATTAAATAATAAGACCAGAAGTAGGAAAAAGTGAATGGGGTAGATGAAATTGGGAATTATACTTTAGATCTTATGGAATATAAACCATATGAAGAAGAAGAAGAATGATTAGTATTGGAAATAGAAAATGAATATTTAAGTGCATAATTTAATGAAAATTATCCATGAAATGAATAAAAAAACGTGTGGTTCAAGGTATGTTCATCTGAGGAAATGTTATTCCAAACATTAGGGTTGTTCACTACTTATTACTTCACTCAAAAATAAGATGATTATTTATTGAAGAGGAGGAATAATAAGAGACTTACACTAAATTATTAAACAATATAAAATTAGTTCGACAAAAGATGGTTGGATCTATACATTACTCTTATCATGTGATCCATGAAGTAAGGGCAAGCTTAAAGAACTTAATAAAAGTGATTTTTGGGTGGAAATATGTGTTTTTATCTATTATTTCTCCTTTAGTAGAACCTTTTCATAACTTTATTTCTAGTATATATTGAAACCTATCCCTCCCATATTTTAACATAAAATGCATAAACCTTGTTCTTCACTTTTTGGGTTTCTCAAGTAGGACCAGGAAGCAAAACATTTAGAAAAGTTAATAGTGGAATTAAGAGCATAAAATGTATAGGGGATTAAGATTTAATTTTTTGTACTAACATAGCCTCCCAAATATTCTAAATTTGTTTTGATCTTTAAAAAAAATAACCCATACATATATTAGTGATTAAATTTTTATCAGGAACAGTTAGAATTTTTGAGAACCCCATAATTCAATGTTCTAATTTTCAATTTGATGGAATTGAATATGTAAGATGTGGATAGTTAATGATTAGAGATAAACATAGTGACTTAAATTGAGAAATTACTAAATTTTATTTTAATTCACATGTAGATAAATTTTTCATTCCATCTCCTAGGATTTTAATATTAGAAGTTCAATTTGACCAATTTTTTATTATTAACTATTCATAAGTAATTGTCTTAAATCACATACTCTTATTATTGAGTGGTTTATATACCAATTTTTCAAATATTATTTAGTAAATATATTGAAATAACTTCAGAAATGTCACCTAAAAGTATTTTTATTTGATATTTTCAAAGCATTGATTTTTAGAAAATTCACTTAAAATGATTGTGGTATTTTTATTAGTTTGGCCATTATCCCTGAGATCCAATTTATAATAATCATACTTCAACCCCTTAAAGATCTTTAATGGCCTTTTATAGGAATAAGAAACATTTTGAGCCAAATTATCCATTCATAACCTTAATTAAATGCTTTTCAATTTTCTTAATTTTCAAGTGTAGGGGGGATAATAGTTCATTGGAAAAATTGAGTGTGCATTATTGAATGGAAAATGCATTGGGTCCATCATTGGGATTTACAGAATTTACATGACCCTTTTCACTAAAATTATTAATAACCCTCTAGAAAATAATAATAATAATAATAATAATAATATAGGTTGGGTTATAAAGGGTTATAAATCACCATCACTTAACTAATTTTTTTTATCATTTGGTTTGGTTAGTTAATGTAAGACTTGTCCATATCCCAATTTTTAAAAAAGTAAAAAATTCCATAATTAAATAAAAAGAAAAAAAATAAGGGTTAAACCATTAATTTTTCATTCATTATTCATAAAATTATATTAATATAGTGTATTTGGATAAGATATAATTTCAAAGTGGAGAATTTCATTGAATTTACTTAGATTATCCTACTGAATAATTATAATTAAACATCCATTTTGAGATTAATGTTTCTTCATCAGTTTCATACCATCTCCTAACATAAAAATAAATTTATACTAATATTAAATAAATCATGATATTCAATTATTTTTATCTCTATAATGTGGAGAAGTTATATATCATTCATGTCCATAAATTTATTGTAGGTACATATGTTATAAGGAGAACACCACATTCATTTTCCCTTTAATGATTAGGTAATAAAACATTATAACGGTAGATATTTATTGTAATGTTTATATAATGATAAATTAATATTCATGAATAGAGGATATGAGTAGTTCTATCATTATTCATGGGAATATCATTTATATTAGGTCTATTCAGGAGTTCGAATAATTTTTTATATGTGACTGTTGAAAAATTTCTCTATATTTCCCTCCCATTGAAAAATTTCTACATTCTTTAATTTTTAATTTTTAATTTTCTTATAATTATTGTTTTATTTAAATTCATAGTATATATTTATGATTGAGTAAAATCATTGTTTAATCATGGTGGGATTTAATTGAACCATGATATACTATTAAAATAATATTATTTAATGTAAAAGTTATAACCAACAAATTGGATATCTTGGCATGAATATGAATAATTGAATTATGAAAAAATACTTTTTTACATATGTATGAAATGAATTATTTGGTAATCATTTTATTTTAAATGTAAATAAAGACCAATTCAAAAAAAGGATATGTTTTTCTGAAAAACAGTTTTATGCATGAAATGTGTTTCTATCTAAATAAATTAAGATTATCACTATTAGTTAATTATTTGAATAAAATTTATATATCATATATTCATTCAAATATTTTATCATTCTTAAATATATTTCTGGGAATATTATTAGAATAAATCATGTTTTAGGTATAAATTAATGTTTTTTTAAAAAGAGGTTTTGTTACATTTTAAACACTTTTATTAAATTTAATCTTTCAAAATGATAGATAATTTATTTGCAAAAATTAATCTTATTTTTTAAATTAACTTTCCGAAATTATCTTATAGTGAATATTTTATAATTTTTTGAAAATATTAATTACTGGATAAATAATGAAACATACTAATTTTAATTAAAATTATCTTTTTAATTAAATAATTTACAAAGATATATTTACTTTTAAATTTTTTTAAAATTGAATTTTTTAAAATTGTATTATTATTAATCAATATTTTCCTATTTTAATCTTTTTTTGGTTGAAGTTTCATAGAAAATTTTGTATACTTAGGAAAACATTTTCTTTGGGAAAACCTCTTTTCATAACGTTTGTCCATTTAATTTTAAATTAAATATACAAATTTTATGAATTTAAATATAAAAAATGTGTTAAAATTATGTAATAATAATAGTAATTAATACTATTAATTAAGTAAAACTTAATTTTTATTCATAATGAACAGTAAAATAGTAAAAATAATTATTGCAGTTAAGGTTAAAATGCGGTTTTGTGTGTTACATGCACATGTATTAAAATTAATTTTAAACAAAATGTGAGTTTATTTTTAGATTAATGATATTTAATAATCATAATCATTGGATAAACATTATCTAATAAATCATTGTTTTATTTTTAGGCTTAAATGAAAAATTACGTAGGTAAAAAAACTAGTTGTCATGGAGAAAAATAAAATGTTAAGAATAACTAACCTTGGAGGAAAATGGTATAACATGTTTATTATTTAGTTTTTAAAGTTTGGATCAATTTTATATTACATAAAATCAGTTATTAATTAAATTTTGATCAACTTTGTTTGTTAGTGACTTCCCATTATAGAATAGTTTTGGGTGTTTACAAAAATGTAATTGATTCTTACTTATAAAAGGACACCTCCTCTCTTATTTTTTCACAATAAGAAATACTTATTCATAATAAACCTACCCAAATCCATTATTTAATTGTATTCCCATGTTATAGATTACCTGTTTAGATTATAAACCCCTCGTAGGAATGCTTTTGGTGAAAAACTACAGAGGTTGTCTGATGAAGAAGTATTATTCCTAACTGAGAATTTTTGTTTAATTTATTCTTCAAAATACATAAACTATTATTAAATTATGATTAAATGAAAACATATGTGTATTACATATACTTATATGTTATTATACTAAGGTAATAACCTATATCAATCTTCTCTTCCATCAAATGGGAAATCAAATTTTTGATCATGTGTATAAGAGAATATCGCCTCACAAACCAGTGTAATTAATTTTCCATAACCAACTATCATAGGTGGATATAATTATTTATTTAATGTATATATATAGTATTTATGAAATAATTATAAATATTTTAATATAATATCATATCTACCTTATTTCCTAGCAATTTGTTTTAAAATGATATCATTGCTAGTGCATACATGTGGACTACTACCTCTATGAAGTGATGTGATATTTTTTCATTAAATGTTTACATTGGTGGTAATAAGGATGGATTTACTGAATATATATAATATAAATAAATTCATAATTTTTTTCTGAAATGTGAATTATTATTTAAGATTCTTTTGTTCCATCCGTCCAATAATGAAAACAATGTTCTTGCCTATGAACAGCCTACCATCTCTAAGAATGATGTATATAATGTTTATATATAAAAATATTTTTTATTAACAATATATATTTATATAATTTATAAATTGTATATTTATATCATGATAAAAAATATTTATTTTATGGAACCATGATCAACTTACAAGTACCCAAACTATTTTACTAAAATATACATGATATACCAAGATGTCAAAACCTAAACGAGTGATTTTAAAAAAGAATAGTTAATAAATTGGTGATAAAAGGTTATAAGTAAATACAATATGGTATGATATATATTATTAAGTTTCTATGATAGATTTATAATAAACCTATATTTATTATACATATTGTTTGAAAGTGTATGAAGATAGTCAATGCCTTTGGTAGTATATTTTTGTCTCAATTTTATTTCAATGAGATAGATTCCATATTCATCAATAGTTTCTTTCATGTGATGTATATACTTCCCATTAATTTATTTAATGATAGTTATTATTAGTTTTATGGTTTTTTATATGTTTTTTTGTGTGTGTTTATTTATTTAATGGGGATTACTATACAAAGGTTACCAAATAAGTAAGCGTTTTTTGTTATAATCTCATTATTTATTAGGATTTTTTATGATTATGATTTTAATGGTGAAATTATATATTATATCTCTCAAGAATATCATGAATTGTCATTACCTTTATTTATTGTTTTTGCAATAAATTCCCTCCATTTATTTTCCTCTCCTAAATTACTCAAGGGACTAAAATAAAATTTCCAAGGAAAATCGGATATCTATCTCCTCATTCAAAAATTAATTTTCTTCCATTTCCATAATTTATAAAAAAATCAATAATATTTTTAAAATTATTCTATGATGGTTTAAATTAATATTTATCTACCTTTTAAATTTTGTAAAATGGTCTAAATGGAATCCTTTTTCATTTTCTAAAAGAGTTAATTTATGACCTTTTTTAATGGTTTGGAAGGAATGTTTTCTTTTAACTTTTATAGCAGGATTGAAATTTTCTACTGTCATGAAAACTAAATGATTTAAATATTACATTATAATATATCAAGGTTTTTTTAAAAAAATTATTTTGACAACATTTTTTGAGTTTTTATTTTTAAAATGTTGTTTTCAAAGTGGAAATTTTTTTTCCTCTAGAATGTGTTAATTATATTTTAACGATATTTCTATTCAAATATTACAATAAACATTGATTCTACTTATACTTTAATATATATATAATCAAAGTATATCATTCAAATTATTCCACTATATGGTTTATTATTATAATGAAAAAAACTATGAATCTTCTTCATTTTCCAAGGGTTAATTTATTATGAATTGATGGAGTGCTTAGGAAGCTAATTTCTTGTACATATGTCAAGAAGTCGTAAAATATTGATGAAATTGATTTCCTTTAAAAATATTATTATATGATTAATGTTTCATGGTCTTCTAAAACACATTAATATGAGTTTCATTATTTTAAGGGTGGGAAAGAAATTATATAGTCGTGTAATTTATTAGGTAAAGATAAATATATCATGATATAAATATGACTGGAATGGTGAGTGAGCCTGGATTAGTAAGGGGATATATCCACTATGATAGTCTGGGGAGGTAACCTGGACTAATTATATGGTTTGGTAAGTGAACCCAATCCAATATGATAGTCTTGGAAATGATCCTTGACTAAAAATGAAATGATTTTTCTATTGTTATGTTTATGAAAAAAAACATATTCCTTATTTTGATGACATGATCTCATAGATCATGTTCCTTAATTCCTTTATAATCCAGGTGTTGTGAATTTAAAATATTTATTCCATGTATCAAGATTATGATCTATGATATGTTGGGTACATTTTCAAAATATATTCTCAAATTATTATACACCTATTCTCATGTTTTGTTTTATTTATCATTGATATCTCCCTTTTATACCCTTATTGTACATCGTAGCTCACCCATTCATATGTTTCCTTTCCCAAGGTTGTGAAGAAAGTTATTTTGTGTGATACTTCTAATAAGGATTATAGTTATGAAGAACATAATGGGGGATGATATAGTTCTATTACGAACTATTTATTTATGTATCTGTGTTTCAAAATATACTATACCTAAATGATTATATCATGGATAGTCATCTTATGTAATGAATATTAATCGAATAAAATTAAATATATATGAATGAAAATTATTGGTTATAATAGTTAGTATTAGAGTAGGGTTCGGTTACCTTTGGAAACTATGAAGATAACAATTTCATAAGAACCCTTATGACAATCCTATGTATTGATTATTTTCCATAGTTATGGTAAATAAATGAGTGTGGTTTTTCTAGAAAAAGCATTTCTTTCTTATTACTATAGGTGAATGTGGTTTTGTCTTGGATTCGTCTATGGTTAATATGCCTGAAAATAGTTATTCAAGTATATCTTGACCTTTATTTTGGTGTTTGTTGTGTATTCCCTTAATGCACACCTGGTTTGACACTCTTGGGGATATGATTGTGTTAATTAAAATTTTCTTTAATAACCATCATATTGGATTTGAATAGATGATTATATTTGATGAACTAGGGTAAACAAAAGTTATCATAGATTTAAATAATGTGTCTATATTTTTACATGCTATGAATTAATTTTCATCATTTTTTTCTCTGAAAAAAGTTATATAGTAGTATTGCCTACACGTTTTTCTGAGGGATTGAATATAGAATGATGATGATGATCTTGTAAATGTAATGATCAAATATTGATTACCCTATTTGAGATTCATCATATGAATTTTATAAATCATATAATGTCTTTATGAATGTTGAATTTTATCCCCTATGATTAGATGTTGAATTAGTAGTGAAATACCTTAATGGTATAATTATCACATCCCTTGTTTTTTTATTATTGTCCAGTTTAATTTTTTTGGGAATGTGCTTCAGGAAAATCTCATTATTCTCCCTATATTGAATTAGATGATATCATAGACATGTATTGGATTTATCAACATAAAATAAAAATTAATTTTCGAGTAAGGGATGTCATGTTTTATATTCCAAACTATCATATGATTATCTAACGGTGTGACGATAAATATGAACACTTGAGGGAAATAAAATCCTTTGATAGGTTTGGATTCTTAATAAAAGGGGGGTGTTTATTATAGATTTTTGTAGAGAATCTCAACATCAATTATATTCATATTATTTGAGAGTTTTTTATTTCCTTTTGGAATATATTCATAATCTTCCATTGAATCGTGATCTTGAGTTCCCAATATAACTCATTCCATATGATACACCTATTTCCAAGACTCTATATAAAATCACCATAATAGACTAACGATAATTAACGGAGCAACATTGGGAGAATCATGAAAAGGAATTTATATGGAAAATTGTTTCTCCTTGGGATGGAACTGTTTTTTTTTTCAAAAACAAATGTGGATCGATGTATCTCGGCAATGATTATTAGTAAATTAGAAAGATCACAATCAATAACAAGTATCGTCTACCCAATATTAATTAATTATTTAGAAAATTATTTGGATATCATGTCTTTCCAAGATTGATCGTTGTTCTAGATATCATAAATTGAGTGTCAAGGAGGATATACCCAAGATAGAATTTCTTACATGTTAGGGACACTATGAATTTATTGTGATTCCATTTGGTTTTATTAATTCCCTTGTTATCTAAATGGATTTAATGAATATAGTCTTTATGGATTACCATGATTTGTTTATTGTAGTATTTATTAGTTATATTTCTCTATATTCCTTGGGATAGGAATAGAATGAGGATTGCCTTAGTATTGTGCTGAAGACCCTGGGTGAGGTTAAATTATAAGTGATCTAGACATTGTTTCAATTTGGTCTATAAAGATTTTCATTTTTGTGTCATATATTCTCATGTGATGGTATATTAGTTGACCCATTATAGATGATTCTTATTGAAAATTGGACTTGAACAACCACAATGGATGATATTTAAAGTTTTCTTGGATTATCTAAATATTATCAGTGATATTTTGAGAATTTTTCACAAATATCTATTCCAAGGACCAAGTTAACTTAGAAGGGGTCCATGTTATTTTAGATAGATGAATGTAAAGAATATTTTGAGGAAATAAAAATAAGTTTATTTAGTGAAACTTATCTCACATTAACATGTCTTAGATAAGGGTTTTTAATCTTCAATGATTCATTTAATAATAGATTGGTATGTGTTTATACCTTATGAAAATTTAATTTTCATGATAAAAATTACTCAAAATGATTTGGAGTAATCTACGGTAATTTTTATATTAAAAATATGTAGGAATTAAATTTATGCTAAAAGATGTGATCTATATATCTTTCATAAAATATTAAAGTATATATTTAATCAAAAATAGATAAATATGTTCCATAGAATATGGTTAGATATTCTTTAAAACTATTATTGCTATATACATTACAACCATGTGAAAGTGAACATGGTGGATGATGTTTTGAGCTGAAAGTATCATTCTCTATTATTTATGATAAGGATCAAAAAAGATCCAATATTTTTTATTTTATGAAGGAGGGATCCTAAAATATTGAAATAAGGGGAGAAAAATTATCTTTCTTAAATGATTGTTCAACCGTCTAACCAAGTGAATATTAAAGTGGTACAAAAGGAAGATGTGGAGTTTCATAAGAACAAGAGAAATGTTCCTAAGTTTAACATTGATTTTGATGGATTGAAATGGTTTAAGAACTAGGTATGTGTTCCTTCTATACCATATTTGATGGAGAAAATTTTGGATAAAACTCATAGTTAAACATTCCCTATTCATCATGGAAGTACGAAGATACATTGTGATTTGAAAGTGTATTTATGGAGGGATAACATGAAGAGAGATATTATATATTTTTTATCACAATGCTTGATATATTAGAAAGTTAAGTATTAGATACAAAATAATAAGAGGCTTTTATAACCATTACCCATACCGGAATGAAAATAGGAATAAATGTCCATGGATTTTGTCATCGAACTCCCCAAAATTTCTAAAGGTCACAATTGTATTTTGGTTTTAGTCAATTTCGTTATGAAGTTAGCGCACTTTTTATCCATTATAGAATATTTTCCTCCAGATTATCTTTCCAAAAATTACATTAAGAAATTATTTAGGATTCATGGAGTACAACATTTGACTTTATATTATCAATATATGAGGTTTACCTCAATGTTCTGAATAATTCTTCATCATGATCTAGATATAAAGTTATGTTTCATTACTTCCTACCATCATTTGAAATATATTTAGTCTAAGAGTACTTTTCAAACCCTAGAGGATATGTTGAGATATTTTTCTATGTATTTTAAAGGTGGTTTGGAATAACACACTCTTCCAATAGATTTTCCATACAATAATAAGTTTCACTTGAGAATTAGAATGGATCATTTTGAATCCATCTATGGAAATAACTGATGAAATAAATTGTGATGGAATTAAGTTGGATAAATAAAACTAATGGGACCTAAGATAACCAATTAAATGGCATAAAAAGATAGATTCCATCAGAAGCACATCAGGGAAGCTCGTATTTTATTGAAAATTTGTGTTGACTTAGAAATTGTAAACATGGTGAGAATGTTTTTATATAAATTTCCCTATAGAAAAAGGTTATTATAATAGGTTAGGACTTAAAGTTGAGACCTATGTATGTTGATCCTTTCTAAATTCATGATTGATTGGGGATGGTACCTTATCACTTGGGGCATCCACTAAACCACTCCCAAGTTCAAGACATATTCCATGTAACTATCTTGAGGATGTACATATATGATAAAATGTACTAATCTAAAAGGTTATTCCACTTTACAAATATCTCTTATATAATGAAAAATTCATGGAGATTCCAGAACATAGGGAGAAAGTTCTATGAAACAAGACCACTCACCTAGTTAAATTTTTGTAGTGAAATCGAAAATTTGAGGAAGCTACATAGGAACCTAATGATATGATAATGAAAAGGTATTCTTAATTTATTATACAATAATGATTGAATTTTGAGGGATCAGTTATATTTAATAGAGGTTTAATGAAACAACCTAATAATTTTTTACAACAAAAATTAATTTCATTGACAGCTTGCATTACACACAACACTGAGTTTAAACAAACCGAGATATATAATTAAAATATTATGATTAAATGAGATATTTATCACCTAGCTATTAGATTGGTAAGTATAAATATAATTAACTAATTTAGGAAAAATAACTAATATTCACATTTGTATAAAAGGAATTCTTCGGTTATAAATTAACTATAAATAAAAATAATATCCAATATAAAATAAAGAATATTTATTATTGAAAAAGTTATTTTTATTCAAAAAATGTGAGGTCATATTAAATAATTAATTGCATCATTATAAGAGAATTATTTTAATAAAATTTATATATTATATATTCAATAAATAAATTTTTAATTTATCTAATATTTTTTTCTAAGAATAGGATATGAATAAATCCAACTTTATGTTTTAAAACTGTATTATTTTTAAAAAAATTCATGTTTTGAATTGTTTTTTTAAAAGTTATTTTTTTATAATTTTCAAAAAAAATTAGTTTTTCGATAAATAGTGAACAAGACTAATTTTAATTAAAAATATCTTTTTTATTATAGTGTTTACAAAGTTACATTTAATTTTAAATATTTTTAAATGAAAGTTTACTTGAATTATATTATTAATAATCCAATTTAACCCATTTTAATCACATTTTTTTTGAAGTTTAATATAAAAATACGGTTAAGAAAACATTTTCCTTGGGAAACCCAATTTTTTAATGCTTTTAAGATGAATTTTAAATTAAATTCTTCCACTTGGTGAATTTAGTTTTTAAAAATGAATTAAATATTTTTAATTTGAATTATTAATATTAGGTTAAAATTTAACCATAATTTTATGTTCAAATGAATAATAAAAATAGTAAAAATTAATTATTGTAGTAAAGGTTAAAATGGAGTTTTGTGAATTACATGCCCATGTGTTAAAATTAATTTTTAACATGAATAGTTTTTTTATTGGATAAATTGAAATTCATTTCTATAATCATTGGGTAAAAATTATCTAATAAATACTATTTTATTTTTAGTCTTAAAGGATAATATACCGAGATTAAAAAACTAATTACCATCTTGAAAAATAAAATTGTAAAAGTGAGTAAACTTAGAGGTAAAGGAAATAAAATTTTTAAAACATGTTTATTTTTTAGTGTTAGAGGTGTTAATGAACATTATATTTCATCTACTCAATTATTTATATATTTTTAAGGTTTTTGGTTTGAGAATGACTTCCCTTTATTAAATAAATTTGGGTATTGGAAAAAAATCCACTCCTTCTCACTTATAAAATATGAATCTTCTCTCCTTTTATCTTTGAAAATAAATCGAAATTTCAATTATTCAATAGTTACCCAAATAGGTTATGTAATTCCTTTACTAAGTCCTATAGTTCATTGTTCATCTATAGAAACCTTTTAGGATGTTTCTTTATGAAAACCTAAAGAGGTTTTCAATAAAAGTGTATTGTTCTAAACCGATAATTTCAATAAGAATTATTCTTACTCATTATTAAAATATTATTAAACTATACTTAAATAATAACACAATTATATTACATATATTGAGGTACTACTATTTTAATGGAATAAACTATATTTATCTTCTCTTCTTGTATATGGGAAATGAATCTGTCGATCGTGTGTGTGGAGGACTACTACCCCATGGCCCAATGGGATTTATTTTACATCACCATCTCTCATGGATGTATATAATAATGGATTAATTAATATATATTATATTATATATTCCTTCATACCTTCCAATTTATTGTAAAATGATAACGCCACTCGTCTGTTAGTGGGGACTACCACCGTGATGAAGCAATGTGATTTGTCTTTCATTTTATCTTTTCATGGATTGTAATAAATATGGTTATATTGAATATATATTATATATATGATATGATAATGATTCTAGAGAGGATAATTATTATTCAAATTTCATTCATTCTATCCTTTATAAAATGAATGTAGTTTTCATGTGTACGTACAGCATATCATCTCCATCAAAAGTGTAATTAATTTTTTAATCTCTAATTTTCTAGATAAATCAAGATATGAATGTAATTAATATATATTATTTTTATATAATTATTTAATTTATAGAGATTATGGAACCATGATCAATCGATAAGTACCAAAAATACCCATCCAAAACATACATGAAAAATAAATCGATTATTACCAAAAATATTGATTTTGAAAAATAATCGTTAATAATCAGGTTATAAATGTTCATAAGTAATCATACACGATATGATATATATTAGTGTGTTTATTTAATAGGTGTATAATAAATATATTATTTATGCAGTAGATTTGAATGTGTATTAATAAATTTGATACTTGAGATAAGATATTTTCATCTCACTTTTATTTCTTTGAGACATATTCCATATTCTCCAATTGTTTTTTTTATGAGTGTTATATAGTTCCTATGAATTTATTATATGATTCATGTTATAAAATTTATGTGCATTTACATATCCATCTATGATTCTTTATTTCATGGGAATTATGGTTCAAATTTTACCAAGGTGGTAAATGTTTTGTGTTGCAGTGTCATTATTTAATGGGATTGTTTAGGATTATTTTTAAAATTATTAAATTACATATTATATATTTCAATAATCATAGGAATTTTATTCTCCGATAGTTATTTATATATAATAAATTTTTTTATTTTAATCATCATCTCCTTAATTTCTCAACGGACTGAAATAATGTTTTAAAGGAAAATAGACTTGATCTCACTCTTTGGTCGAAAATATTTTTTCTTCAATATCCATGCTCTTTGAAAAATATTTTCGAGAATGTTTCTAATATTATAAAATAATGGTTTAATGTCATTTTTTACCATTTTTAAATTTTTCAAAAATTGTTTAAATTTAATATTATTAATATTTTCATAATAAGGTAATTTTTTAATTTTTTTTAAAAAGTTGTTAAAGAAATGTTGTATTTTAACTTATATAAAATGAATAGAATTTATCACCATTAGGGAATCATAATGATTTGTAGATTACTTTTTAAATTTCATTTTTTATTTTTAAAGAAAATGGTTTCAAAAATATTTGGTGACTTTTTATTTTTTTACATTTTAATTTCAATGTCAAAATGTTATTTTCCTTAAGAATGTTATTGTTATCAGTTAATGTTATTTATAGATATCAATAACAAAACCCTTGATTCTAATTTTAATGTACTGAGGATATGATCCAAAAATACCAATCGTATTATTTATCAAGATTTTTTATGATTATGATGATAAGATTTTTATATAGCATGTTCCTTTTCCATGGGTTATGATATGATGAATTGATGAAATTTTTATGAAACATGTTTCTTGGCCACAAGTTACACAATAGTTACTTTTTTATAAACCTAATTTTATTTAAATTGTTTTTTATATGATAAATGTTTTGTGATATTATAGCACACATCTATATGATTTTACTTAAGTTATGGGTGGTCCTGGGATCATATATTCCCCTATTGAATTGGGTTGAGATAAATATCTCGGGAGGTAAAAAGGACTGGAATAATAAGTAAAACCAATTCAGTAAGTGACTATATCCACTATAAAATTATATGGAGTGAATCTTGACTACTATGATGGTTTGGGGAGTAAATCCATTCCACTATAATAATCTTGGAAATAATCCTTGAATACTTGGAAAATCATTTTCTATGATTATGTTTGTTCCACAAACTTATCTATCATTCCTATAACGCTCCGACCCTAGATTCCCAGAGTCATTGCATTATTTTAATACATTTTCATGATTACAAAAAATTAAGTCCTGAAATACCTATCAGTTTAGTAGTCTTGGAAAATAGATTACATACATGAACATTGCATTAAACTTTCTAATATACAACACACAAAAAATCCTTTGAGAATGTCATTATTACTTTATCTTAACCCTACATCTCAAACATAAAACACTACTTGGGATCCATGAAAAATAAAAAATAAGAAAGGGGTGAGCTCATACTCTTAGTAAGGGTAAATAATTTAGTGGAATCTATAAACTTTTAAGGAAATATGTGTAAAAAACAATAGCCTTTTAAACATAAACTTGAATATAATATGGAAAAAATAAATCAAACATTACCATATAAACATGCACATGGATATTATACTAGTTGGATAATCACATATAATAACTAATTTCATAATTAGGGAATGTATAGTACCAAACTTTAATTTCTATGTCAAGGCCTCATGCCAGGACCTTGGGGCTAACTGTAACCAGACCCCAACCCGGAGAGCCTCTGTAACCAGACTCTAACCTGGAGAGCCTCTGTAACTTGACTGTAACCCAGAGAGCCTATGTAACCAGACTCTAACTCGAAGATACTCCATAAACAAACTCCATCCCAGAGAGTCTACGATAACTATATCCCAACCCGGAGGGCCTACTTTTTCCGGTCCCCAACCCATAATATACTAGTCCAATACATTCATCTTAAGAAAAGGTTGACCTATAACATAAACATTCGTATTAAAACTAGCATATGAAATGTAAATACTTACACCATAAACCATTAATGTCATAAAAATAACTCATCCATATTAAAACATATCAAAAAACCATAAATATAATATGGGATATTTTTATCAAAATAAATCAACTTCAGGCTAGTGTAAAATTTATCAAAGGAAGTTGACATATATGAAAGCAAAACTATTTGAGAGAAATATCTATTTCTATTTTGAAATCATTTAAGATTAAAATAATTATAAAGAAAACATTTATTTTTAAAATATTCATATAATATTTTAATGTATGATTCGACGTTGTTATAATGGTGGGAAATAGCTGCACCCGTCGTATAAGTTAAAAAAACAATCTTAACTTAATTTTGTCGAAAAGGTCATAAAGTACATTGTTTAGAAAATAAAAAAAAATATTCCTCTATAAACATATTATAAAAATTAAAAAAAGGGTATAAATGACATTATCCCATAGTATATTAAATATTAAAAAAATTTGAAATACATTTTTAAGAAGACACGGATGTGGATGATAAAGAGGTCCCAGTAGATACTTACGTAAAAACAACCTCGGATAATAAAGAGATTGTGAAATTTACCCTTACCTTATACTTTTCCTTGGTTGAGGGTATATTAAACTCCAGTATAATAGTTAAATCATTTTTATTAAATTATACAAGAACCATATATATGTTTATTAAATCATATATGATCTTCTAATAATGCTTTGTTAATGATATTATAGTATTATCATCATTTCAGGTGTTAACTGATTCATTTTTCTTTTATATTCTTTCTTATGTGAGTAATGTTAGTTATGGATGGGATGTTTCTTAATCATATCAAAAAAATTATCAAGTCTTTTATTATTATTTTTAATCATCTAATGAAAATTACTCAAGAATGGTTACGATGGGGAATGAACCTCATTGCATTCGTGGAGACCATAATCCGTACATATGCATGATCAACAATATAATTTTTTTGATATTAAAATCTTATATAATTTGATTGGATATCATATATACAGAATCATTATCATGTTAGATTTATTATTTAAAGCAATTATACATCATTATTATACCCATCCAAATAATAATATATTTAATAACAACTACACCACTACATGGAGACGGTAAGTCGTACGTACGCACATATGGTGATATGTCATTAAAAATATTGATAGAATAATGAATATAGTTATAACATATTTATAATAACATCACAGTATATAGAAAATACTGGAGTTATTATTTAATAATGTAAACAACAAGAACAGAAGAAGTGGAAAAAGAAAAGAACTTGAAAGAGGTGATGAAATATTTACCTCTTCTTCATGTCCTTCTTTTTTATTAGATCAAAAGGGATCCTTAAAATGGATTTATTACTAAAGGAAGGATTCTAGGATGAAAGGAGGACAATTTAGAAGATATTTGGTCAGGTTTTGGTCGAGCCAAATGGCTTTTAAGGTGTGAATTTTACTGAAGTATGAGTGCCCTTTTATAAGATGGGTGAGGGGCACCTTAGTAAAAGATTTAAATATTGTTTTATAATAAAATAATATTCGATTAATAATGGATCCAAATTGATTTATTTTATAGAAAAAGTTTGGATGGGTATAAATCCTCCCAACCAAAATGTTTTAGACAAGTTTAGGTAACCATTTTAACATTATCTTTTATATTTAACTCTAAGTTAAATAATTTAACTTTTACCATGTCTTCTTGTATTCTTACAATATATGGTTAATAAAATTACTATAAACATCAAAAAGAACCTATAGTGATTTATTAATGACATATATAATATTATTTATCCCTTTTGGATGAACCTTGGATTTTTAAGAATATAATATCAACCAATAATATAGTATTTGTTTTAAAAATTAATTTATGTCAGTTTTGAAATTATTTGGCATTTTGTTTTTTTGAAATTCATAACAACCTTATAACCTAGATAAAAAATTATCTAATAAACCCTAACATTTCATATTAACCTAGAAAAAAATTTTAATTCATCAAAATTTCCAAATTACATTTATTTGGGTATTTATAATATCAATTATTTTATTCTTTCATTAATATGGTAATTACTACATCATCATTGTGTTATAAATAAATTAAATTATTTAATTTCTAAAAATTATAAATAAAATACTATTTTGTAGGAAATATTTTTATCTTTCTAATGAATATTTATAGTCGAATTTATCTTATTTATAACCCTATATTAAAATGTTTTAGTTACGGAAACATGAATTTAACACTTTTAACTCTTCTTTAAATTAAATAATAATAAATGTCCAAATCTTAATCAAGTGGACCTAAAGGGTCATATTTTATTCAAAAGGTTGTTTTGGGTCGAATTACACTTAACCAATATAATTATTACATGAGTTAAGCTAATTATAATAGCATATTTAACCTTAATTACCCTATTTACTTTTAACTGTGGTAAATAAAAGTCAAAAGTTACTATTCACCAAATATTATTTTCATCCTATTGAACCACATTTTACTTACTAAGGGTAACAGTGTCTCTCAGACTTTTTAAATTCAACTCAGAGAAGCGGTAAAATTAATTTTTATTCAAATTTTCAAATCCTCTTAGAAGGTGGGTAAAAGACGGAAAAAAGTTCAATAAAATTTTATACATCTAATTTTATTATAGAAAAGATTCAAATAAATTTCATTGAACTAAGATTTTTTTTTTGAATCTATTTTGACTTAAAATAAATATAAATAAAATAATTTATTATTTAAATAAAGAGTGGGTTTTAAACAATAATGTAGTATTTTCACTATTCATCAAAAATTGAATTTTTTCAGAAAAATTCCAAAAATTCCCCTTAAGTTAATTTTGATATTCTGAATTTAAAAATTAATTATATTTTATCAATTTAAAAAGATAGAAGTTTCATAAATTAATTTAAAATTAATTCCCATTGTCAAAACCAGAAAGCATATTTTTATGAAATAATAACTATCAAAAGATTGACACATGTTTATGTCCCATTTCAAAGTGAAATTACTTACAAAAACCAAAAATGGATTAAATGTTAAAAATATAATCTATTTATACTTTCAAAATATTAAAATTTATAATTTAACACTATAAATTATTTTTTTTTAAGTTGTTTTTAGTTAAAATATAGTATTTTCACTATTCACCCAAATATGAAAGTTATCACAAAAACACCAAAAATTTATTGAAACTAAATTATTATGTCCCGATTCTAAAGAAGAAGTTTATTTTATCAAATTGAATATATAAATCTTTCAAATATTGGATTTAAAAATGGTTCTCCATTAAAAGGTGGTAAAACTGCATTTTTTTTGAAAAATACATCTTTTATCTGAAAAAATTAATTTGTTCTTAAATTACATATAAGAAACTCATAATATGGATTCTAAAATTATAAGGATTATATAAAGTTCGAAATTCAGTTAATAGTATTCATAACTGCTTTTGAACGGCTAGTTTGGTAAGTCGTGGTGTGCTTGAACTCGGTGTTGCGTGTAGTGCAAGTTATTGAATTTCTTTGAAGAAATAACATACCATGAAATCTTGTGGTGTTAAATTCTTCCCTCCTTCAATAAATTTCATCCTCGCAATTTTAAATTGTTCTTTGAAAATAAAATGTTGAAAATAGAAAATACCTTTGTGGGAAAACCCACATCGGAAATTGGATTAATAAAATTTTGTCTTAATAAGAGGAAAAGGGAAATAAAAGGGTCACCACCAAATTACGACCTTGATTAGGAGAACATTGGTGGAAATTAGAGGCATATAATTAGAGGAAAAATGTAAATATTTATAAGTATTGATTGAGGTCATCAATCAAAATAATGTTTAAAATTTAGGGCCTCATATCCATCAATCTATGATGATTTAAAATACCATCGGTTCAACAAATCATAAGGTATTAGGATAAAACATTTATGGTTTTAAGATCTCTTCCCAAAAGATTTTGAATTAATTTATCAATAGACTAAGAGGAAAAAATTATATATATCTATACTTAATAAGTAGAGTTTCATCGTTCAACTAATTCTTACCAAAAACTCATCTTTCATTCAAAAAGATTTTAAAAAATATATTCTATTAATCCTAATCGTATAGGGTTCAAAAAATAATGAATTTATAATTCACCTATTATACCTTTTAAAAAACAACATTATACAATTAAGGACATCACGTAGGACAGTGTTAGGTGATTCACCCTTGTCACTCTTTGGTTGCGGGTTTAAATCTCGCGGCCTTGTCGGACGCGACTGGTTGTCGCCTGACCTCTAGGTTGTCCTTTTTATAACAATCCAAAAATAACCTTAAAATTTGTATCCAATTTATAACTTAATCCATTCCAACCTTTAGACTTATCCAAAACACTTCTATCCAAACTCACAGTCCAAAATTTATAAGGAAGTTAAACACAATGAAGATCCTCTTTTCCACGTAATAACATGTGAACACCTTCATCAGGTATTCTTTTAAAACATGGCAACACCCTGAATTACCATAAAACCTTATTGATTACATTCATGCTCCCTTATTGTTTATAGAATACTAGATATATTTCTTATATCCAAAAAAATTTAATATTCCAACAATTATGAAATAAACAAACTATTAATCCTTTCCAAGGAAGTCAATAAGATCCAATATAATTTATCCAAATCAGCCATCTCTTATTCCAAAATCACTACCTCAATATCGGGACCATATTAAGGATTAACATTCCTTCAACCATGTATTTTCTAAAAATTTTAGCTTACTATTATGTCACTTTTCTTAGAACCATGTAATCTCAAATCCTTAATAAAAAATTATTGCAGTACAATACTTATTTATCTACATAATTAATATAACTAGAATATTTTTGATACAACACTCAAATGAAATAATTCTATAATAATAACATAATAACCCTAGTAATTCCTCTCTATCTGAGGGAGTATCATAACATGATTATTATGCAATAGCATCATTTGTGGTATACTCTGATGACTAGGACATTGATTCACATAGTGTCCCAATGCCTTGAAGATGAAGCCTTTTACATTTGAAACATTTTTTCTTACCCTTGTAATCACGTACATGGTGTCCTTTTTCTCCACACTTATAACAAACTCTCATTCCCTTCAATAATGTACCAAGGTGATTCTTTCCACATTTATCACATATGGGAAAATATTTCTTTCACATCTTCACTTTATCCATCTTTCTCTCCACCATCCTTTTCTTCTCTTTCTTCCCTTCAATTCCATAGGACTCAGAGAATTCTTTACTTATCTTATTAAAACATGATATTATTTATTCCTATGTTGAGAATACACTGGAGACTATTTGTCTTCTTAATTTTGGCTTAATACCATGAATGATATGATCCTTCTTACTCTTTGGATCATACGTATTGCAGGAGTTCTCATTCCTTCTACTGGACTCCATTTCTATACAATGGCATACACTAGGTCAGTTTATGAATTGCAATGAATAATTCCAAAATTTTAAAATACCTTACATAAATTTAATAGTTTATGGATATAATCTATAATCATAAAAAATATTTTCTTTGAGGAGGTATATACTCATAAATCAATCATAATGATTTCTAAAGAAAATGAGAATTATCCTAAGCATATCCCTCAGGAGTGTCATAACCAAGAGTGCAACAAGACCTATTTTCATGCACTAGTTACCATTCGAGTCTAGAACAAAGCGGTGTTTTCGAGTTTTACCCCTAGGTATATCTATGTCAGAGCCGCCTCTACTACCTCGTATCCAGGCAGGGATGTATTTTCTTGGAAAACTCACAAAATTGAAACATTACCAAAATTCTAGGAAGTTATTCTATACTAATCCTCAAAGTCTATCTTAGGGCAATGTGCTCTAATCGGAGTTTATAAAAATATAGTTTCCAAGGTTAATGCTAAACTTCCTCTAATACCAAAGGTAATACCCCGACCATAGATTCCCAGAATCGGTAAATTATTTTAATACATTGGCATGATTAGAAGGAATCAAGTCCTGCAATACCGATCAATTTAGCAGTCTTGAAAAATAGATTACATATATGAATGTTACATTACACTTTCTAACATACAACGCAAAAAAATAATCCTTTGATAATTCCATTGTTCCTGTAGCTTAACCCTGCATCTGAAACATGAAACACTTCTTGGGATCCTGGGAAAATAAAACATAAGAAATGGGTGATCTCAGATGCACTGTAAGGGTAAATAATTTAGTGGAAGCTATAAAATTTTAAGGCAAGATGTGTAATAAAAACAATAGACTTTTAAACATAATCTTGAACATAATTTGGAAAAAATTAATCAAACATTACCATAAAAATGTGCACATGTATATTCTACTAGTTAAATAATCGCATGTAATAAAAAATTTCATAATAATGGAATGTATAGTACTGGACTTTAATTTTTTTTTCAAGGCCTCATGCCAGGACCTAAGGGCTAACTATAACCGGAATCAAACCTGGAGAGCCTCTGTAACCGGACTCCAACCCAGAGAGCCTGTGTAACCGGACTCCAACCCGGAGAGCATCTGTAACTGCACTCCAACCCGGAGAGCCTCTGTAACCAAACTCTAACCAAGATATTCTGTTTTAACCAGACCCCAACCTGGAGGGTTTACTTTTACTGGTCCTCAACCCATAGCATACTAGTCCAATACATTCATCTTATGAAAAGGTTGAAATATAACATAAACATTCGTATTAAAACTGGAATAAGAAATGTCAATACCTAAACCATAAACCATGAATGGCATAAAAATAACTCATACATAGTCAAACATATCAGAAAACCATAAATACAATATGGTATATTTGTATCATAATAAATCAACTTCAAACTAGTTTAAAATTTATCAAAGGATGTTGACATAGATGAAATCAAAACTATTTGAGAGAAATGTCTCTTTCTATTTTGAAATCATTTAAGAGTCCTATAATTATAAAGAGAACATTTATTTTCAAAATATTCTTATAATATTTTAAGTTAAGATTCGATGATGTTATAAAAGCATAAAATATACTCACTTGCCGTATAAGTTAAAAAATACATTTTTGCCTTAATTTGGTCGAAAAGGTCATAATGTACCTTTTTTTGAAAACGACGGACTGATTTCTTTATAAATATCTTATAAAAATTCAAAAAACGGTATAAATGAATTTATAACATAGTCTAGTAAATAGTAAAAGTGTTTTCAAATACATTTTTAAGGAAACACAGATGTGGATGATAAAGAGGTCCTGGTAGATACTTAAGTAAAAACAACCTCGGATAATAAAGAGATTGTGAAATTAACCATTACCGTGTACTTTCCCTTGGTCGAGGGTGCATTAACATCATTTATAATAGTTAAATCATTGTTATTAAATTATAAAACAACTATATACAGAATTATGAAATCATATATGATCTTTTAATAATTCTTTGTTAAGGATATTTTAGTATTGTCATCGTTTGGTGTGTTAATAGATTCATTTTCCTTTATATTCTTTATTACATGAGTCATGTTTTTTAAGGATGGGAGGTTTATTATTAATATCCAGAATTTTATAAAGTCTTTAAACATTATTTTTAATCATCAAATGAAAATTATTCTTGAATGGTTACGATGGGGAATGAATCTCATCGCGTTCATGGAGATAGTAATCTGTACGTATGCACGAGAAAAAATATCATTCTTTTGATATTAAAATCATATATAATTTCATGGTATATCATCTATACCGAATAATTATCTTGTTATATTTATTATTAACATCAATTATACGTCATTATTATACCCATCCAAATAATAATGTATTGGATAACAACTACACCACGACGTGGTGACGGTAATCCATACGTACACACGTATGGTGATATGTCATTTAAAAGATGGATAGAATAATGAATATGTTTGTAAAATATTTATAATAACATCACTATATATGTAAGATACTGTATTTATTATTTTAGAATGGAAATGAAAATAAAATAAGAAGTGGAAGAAGAAAACAACTTGAAATAGGTGATGAAATATTTACCTCTTTTTCAGGTTCTTCCTTTTGATTTGATCAAAAAGGCTCCTTAGGTTGGATTTATGACTAAAGGAAGGCCCCAAGAATGAAATTATGATAGTTGAGAGGATATTTTTGAAGGGTTTTACCAATTCAAATGGCTTTGAATATGTGAATTAGATAGAAGGGGGAGTTCCCTTTTATAAGAGGGGTGAGGGGAACCTTAGGAAAAGATTGAAATATTATTATATAATAAAATCATATTCGGTTTATAATGACTCCAATTTGATTTATTTTTAAGATAAAGTAGGTATGGGTAGAAATCCTTTCAACCAATAGGTTTTGGAAAGTTTAGGTTATCATTTTAACCTTATCTTTTATATTTAACTCTAAGTTAAATAATTATCTTTTATCGTGCTACTGGTATTCTTACACTATATGGTTAATAAACTTACTATAAACATTTAAAATAATATTAATTGGTTCATTAATGAAATATATAGTATTATTTAATCCCTTTGTCTGACCTTATATTTTTAGGAATATTATATCAACCAATAATATAGTATTTGTTTTAAAAATTAATTTATTTCAATTTTGACACTATTTCGTATTTTTTTGTGAAAGTCATAACGACCTTATCACTTCAAAAAAAATTACCTAATAATCCCTCACATGTCATAGTAACCTATAAAATTATTTTAATTCATCAAAATTTTAAAATTTTATTTAATTGGATATTTTTAATATCAATTATTTTAATCTTTCATTAATATGGTAATTACTTCATCATCATTTTGACAGAAATAAATTAAATTATTTAATGTTTAAAAATTATAAATAAAATACCATTATTTAGGAAAAGTTTTTATATTTCTAGTTAATATTTATAAACGAATTTAACTTTTTTATAACCTTATATTAAAATGTTTCTTTTATGAAAACTGGAATTTAACACTTTTAACTCTTCTTTAAATTAAATAATAAAAAATGTCCTAATCTAATCCAAGTGGACCAAAAGGGTAATATTTTATTCCTAAGGTTGTTTTTTGTCGAATTACAATTATCCAATAGAATTAGGACCAGTTTTATGGTAATTATAAAACAATTTTTACCCTTAATTACCCTATTAACTTTTCACTGTGGTAAATAAAAGTCAAAAGTTACTATTCATCAAAAATTATTTTCATCTTATTGAACCAAATTTTACTTAAAGAGGTTTACTGTGTCTCTCGGATTTTTTAAATTCAACTCACAGAAGCGGTAAAATTATTTTTTATACAAATTTTCAAATGATCCTAGAAGGTGGGTAAAAGACGGTAAAAAATTGAATAAAATTTTATACATCTAATTTTATTATAAAAAAAATATTCCAATAAATTAAATTGAACTAATATTGTTATTTTGTATCTATTTTGTCTTAAAATAAATTTAAATAAAATAATTAATTATTTAAATAATGAGTGGGTTTTAAATAATAACTTAGTGTTTCTCACTCTTCATCAAAAATTTAATGTTTTCAGGAAAAATCCAAAAATCCACCCTAAGCTAATTTTGATATTCCCAATTCAAAATTGAATTCCATTTTACCAATTTAAAAACATAGAATTTTCATTAATTAATTTAAAATTAATTACCGTTGTCAAAACCAAAAGCGTGTTTTTAAGAAATAATAACTATCAAAAGATTGACACTTGATTGTGTCCAATTTCAAAGTGAAATTACTTAAAATTACTAACATTGCAATAAATGGTAAAAATATAATATATTTATACATCCAAACCATTAAACTTTATAATTTAACACTATAAATTTTTTTGATTAAAAATGTTGTTTTTGGTTAAAATATAGTATTTTTTACTATTCACCCAAATATGAAAGTTATCAGAAAAACACCAAAAAAAATTTAAAACTAAATTATTTTGTCCCGATTCTAAATAAAAAGATTATTTCGTCAAATTGAGTATATTATAGTTTCAAATATTGTATTTTAAAAGGGTTCTCCATTAAAAGGCAGTAAAATTGCATTTTTTGAAAAATACTTCTTTTATCTAAAAAATGAATTTGTTCTTACATTACATCTAAGAAACTCATAATATGGTTTATAAAATTATTATGATTATATAAAGTTCAAAATATAGTTAATACTATTCATCACCGCTTTTGAACGGTTATTTTGGTAAGTCATATTATGCTTGAACTCAGTGTAGAGTGTAGTGCATGTTAAAGAATTACTTCAAAGAAATAACCTATTATGAAATATTGGGGTGTTAAAATTCTTTTATTATTGTCTCATGGATCATGTTCTTTGATTCCTTATTATTCATGTCTTATGAATTTTCATATTAATATCACGTTTTAATATTATTATATGTGATATACATGGTATTTTTTGAATGTTATGGTCGTATTACCATACCATTATACTCATGTTATTTTTATGTGGTCAATTATAACACCCTTTCATACCCTTACTAAGTAGCAGAGGTCATAGTTTCATTAATTTAATTTTCCTAAGTCATGAAGAAAGTTATTATTTGTGATATTTCTATGAAGGTGTCTAGTTCCAATGAACTTAATGGGGGTGATTTAGTTCACTTATGAACGAGTTGTTTTTTATATAAGTTTCTAAATATATTAGGCCTATACAATTCTGGCATAGATTGTTATGTTATGTAATAAATATTCATCTAAAAATAAATAATATCTATGTATAAAAAGTATGGGTTTCTACACACATGATATATTCTGAAAAATAAATAAAATGAATTAAATTTCATGTTTTATTTGTTCTTATATTTTACTTTTATTGTAAATGTTTTTGTAAAAAAAATGGTTATCCCTCTTATCCTTCAACCCAAAGGGTTCAAAAAGCTCGTGTTTATCCCAAGAAGGTTCAACAAGACAATCAATCTAAATAAGGGGATATTACATTGGTTGTATCTAAAATATTAGGAAAGGTATAAAAAATCAATAGAGGTTGTGTGAGATCCCCCCAGGCTCATGCAAGTAGGATCATGATCATATGTATGTGAGTGTGAGCATGTATGCGGAAGCCTATCACAATAGTAGGAATCCGAGCTAATAATTAAATAGGATAGATTATATTCTAGTGATTGATTTCATAGAACATTGATATGGGGCATTGGATATGTAGTTATGATTACTCGCATAACCAAACAATGCAGTCTTGCCTTAGCTTCCCAGTCCTGGTGCACAAAAATTTCCTTGATACCCCATCTTCCCCCGGATTCCCTCTATATCACCAGACTATTATGTTGTGCCAATGTAAATTTCTATACCACCACTGGGAAATCAATACCTTGATCCAAAATACTATTTTTGATGCTCGAGATCACCATGGATCACATTAAGAGATAGACACAACCATTATGAATCCCATTAGAATATGGAAAATCCCCCACATGTTAATAAAAGATTGAATCAGCAACTCTGAAGGTCAAATGAACTTCCATTCACTATTGAACCACTGTTACGCTGAAGGATTTTAAAGGAGGAGGATTTCATTTTAATTATATATGTATAGAGTTTTTACAATGCTCTCGAGGTATTGAGAATATCATAACCATAGATTTTAGTAGATATGTGGCTTCAGTCATAGCACCAAGGCTATGTTGTATCCATGCATGGGAAATATTAGCAATAAGGGGTCAATGTTTTAGGGTTTCTCATGTGACATGGACATGCCTCAAAAAAAATTCCATGTTAACGAGCTTCGAGGGAGGTTGTACTATAGTGAAAAACATTGTATCATTGCCATGTGGGATATGCATGATAGGGATAAAGTCTTACCATAATGAAAAAATCCACACCATAGGTACTGGAGCCTATGTAGTTTTAAATCAATAAATATTCATGATTTCAGCAACCCATTGGACAATCCTTATAGAATTCAAAAAAAACACCAAATCCATAGGCTTTTATGAAGGATTCAAATAAAACCCACCATAAAACAATGATATGAACCTAAAAATGTCAACAAACTCAAATAGAAAAAACATCCAACCCACTCTCATATATGTTAATTGGTAATTATTCAAATAGATATAAGGGGGAATTTTATAGGTGTGATTTCCTAAAATTTTCTGAAAAAAAGAATATAAATGGACAGATAATAAGAATTCAAATTTCCAAGACTATAAAAAATTCCTCTGTAAATTGGACGATACATTCCAATGGAAAGGGACCCAAAATCAATACCCATAGCGATTCAGATCTATATTTTGATATTACTATGTGAGTTTCCACTGATATTTTATGATGGTAACAATAGAGAAATGTGGGAGAAGTCTATACAGTGTCTAAAGTGATGGTGGAGTAGGATAGTCGTTATCAGCCCTGATGATGTATAATTAAGAAATTCAATATCTATTTATCTTTTTTCTTTGTAATTTTGAATTCATATGTTTTATTTGAGAGTAATAAGAATATATCTTTATTTTTTAACAGCTTATTTCTTTTAATTTTATATTTTTTAATTCTTTTACATAAATTTTGTTCTCATTACTATTGGTTAAGATATTCCCCTTGATAACTAGGTATTCATAGGAAGGGTGATAAGATGGAATAGGAAGAGTACTCACTATTTAATTCCATCTAGATTAAGAATTCGTCTTATTAAATTGAATTACATTTATATGATTCTTAATCACCATTATAATTTCCTATAATAAGTGTTGGTCATTACAGGAGGGAACCTGATATAATTAAAATAAGTGGAAGGTGTGGGTGGACTTAATTTATCCTTTCTCCTAAATATTAAACATAATGTACCTATGTTGGTTATAAACATACATTGAGAGATAATTTGGATGGCATAATTTTTTATCTAATGTTGAGAGGCTAGGTTAGATACTCCAATATATCTTGTGATGATAAATTTTATTTAACCTCATAATTCATGACAGAATTTTTCGAATGTATGGAAAACCATCTTTCAATATAGACTCCCCTCAGTTATTATAAATTTTATTATTTTTATATCAGTCCAAACACGCCTCTTCTATATTTTAATAAATTTAGTTTGATAATTTTTACATCATTGAAACTATTTAAATATTATAACCCTTTTGTTGAAGGGATTGTCCCCATAATACCATAATTTTAAGTTCTTATAATTAATGTAACAAGATTACTATGAATTTGTATTTTTATTTCCCTAATAGAATTAACAATTCTTTCAAGTGACATATAAAATAGAATTATTTTGGAGGAAGCGGAATTTATAAATTCAATGGTTAGATAAATCTATTTTTTTCACTTTTCTATTTCATTATTATATATTAGGTTGTTCATTTTTGTTTTTTCTATAATATGTGTTCTATGTATTTGTTTTATCATCTCATAAACAAGAAAAATGAAGGTTAACATCTACTTTGAAATTAAAATCTCAACCCTCTCACAATAAATTCAACAAATAAAGTAGAAAATTCAAGAATAAGGATGGGATCATTAAGGAAACCTAGGAGAACCAAAACTTCAAACAAGTTTGGAAAAATCCTTCAAAATTATAAAATCAGAACTCAATGAATGGTTGATAATCCTTGAAATAATGTCCAAATCAGATGAATAATTTATGTTTTGAAGTAATGAAAATGATAAAATTGTATATTAGTTTAGAGAAACAATAGAATATGAGGTAAATTACTATTTTGGTGCTTATTCTGATTTTTCCATAGAGGACACTAACCTAAGTGATGATAAGGATGAAAAAGAGGATCAATCAACTACTAAAGAAAAAGACCTAAAGAGGAGAAAGAAATTTGGGAGATTAAAATTTGGAATGAGACATTGGATATTATAAAATATTATCCCTATAAAGATGTATTAGTTGCTAAAAATGAATATTTGGGTTTATAATATGAAGAAAAGTATCTGTAAAATGAATAAAAAATGTGTGTTGTAAGGTATGTCCATACCAATATATTTTATTCTAATCATTCGGGATATCCAATACTTTTTACATCACTAATGAAGAAGGAGAATCTATTTCAAAGTGTTGTAGAAGTGTAAGAGTAACACCATATTTTGAACAAAGATAGAATTGGATCATTAAAAGATGGTTTGTTCTATACCCTACTCTTATCACATGATCTAAGAGGTATGTTCAAGCCTAATGACCTCAAAAAATCACTATGTAGGATCCAACGTGATTTTTTATTTTGTTTTCATTCTTAAAGAATTGTTTGGAATTTCATACCAGGATTTTGTGAACCCACCCCCCCCCCACCCACAAACCCATAATTTTTGAATATCAACTAAATGAACCTTGTTTCTTCACTAATTTGATTTTTTTTGTTGGTCCATGAATCACAAAGTTAGTAAGGAAAGAGTGAAAATAAGGGATTTAATTTTCTAGAGGAGTAAGATTTAATTTACATATCTTACTTATACTCCCAAATTTTCTGAATATGAATTGATCCTTGAAGAAAATAAATATATTCCAATAAAATGACAAGCCATTTACCTTTGATCAATTACAAATATAATTTTTTGGAAACCCATGATTCCATATTTTAATTTTTCTTGTAAATAGAATTAAGAAAGTAAGGTAGGGAGACCAGATGATTAGATTGAAACATAGGGACTTGACTTCAATGAGTAGTAATTTTTACTTTCAATCACAAGTAGAAAAATTATTCTCTAAAACTTTAATGATTTTAATTTTTCAGGTTTATGTTGACTAATTTATGGTTATTATACATTCCATAAATTATTTACTTAAATCACTTTATCTTATTCTTGAGAGGTTTCTAGACTAATTTTACTAATCACTTCCTTCTTGAGAAGACTAAGGTTATATAACCTAATAGAATTTAGATTTTATATTTTCAAAGTGATGATTATGAAAAATTACATTAAAAATAACTATGGCATTTTTTGATTTAGCCATTATACTTGAGACCCACTTAACATTAATCCTAATTTTAACCCTGGGAGAACATTAATGTACTTTTATATGAATAATCCACATTTCAATACAATTTATCCTTCCCCACACTTATTCTTTTGTTTTTCATGTTTTTTAAATTTCTCCTCTGGGGAGATAGGGAGTCCATGGAAAAACGGGGTTGTGCACTATTTAATGGGAAATTATTTGGGTACTACATTAGGATTTGGTGAAGGTTCATGTCACTTTTCACTGAACTTATTTCTTATCCTCTAAAAATAAATAAATAATTTTTTTGAGTTATGGAGGACCAAAAATCACCATCATGTAACTAATTATTTTTATCATTTGAAGTTGGGTGGTAGATGTCGGAATTTTCTTTTTTCAATTTTTAAAAATGTGAAAATTTATAAAAATAATAAAAAATAGAGGGTTAACCCGTTCATTGTCCTTCATTATTAATGTTCTTACTTTGATATTGGGGACGTGGTCAACATAAAATTACCAATAGAAGTAGATTATCAACTTTAATTGGATTATTATGTTTAATACTTAGAGATAAACCTCCATTTTGATCTTAATTTTTTTCATAAAATTCCAATCATCCCCTAACCTCATAATCATGTGATCCTAATATGAAATACATTATGATTTTTAGTGATTTTTGTATTTAATAAGTTGAGAAATTAGGTCTCATTAAAGTTTATATATTTGGTTCATTTAATCAAGGTATGAGAAGAAATCCATATAAATTTTACATTGAGTGATGATAGAAGATAGAATTGCCGAGGAATATCCTGATTGGATTGTATAAATAATGATAAATTGATATAATTAAATGTTAGAGATGATAAGTTACATTGTTTTTTATTGGAAAATTATTTATATTGTGTCTAGTGAGGATTTGAAATCATTTTCTATATGAAACCCTTGAAAAATAACTCTCTCCCATTGAATACTATTTAGTTTCCTTAATTATGAATTTTGAATATTTGTAGAATGTGGGTTTTCTTTTAATTCATATTGTTGACTTGTGCTTATGTGAAATCATGGTTTAAGTTTGGGGAATTTTATAAGCTAACAATTTTTAAATAATTTTGAAAATTATATTTGATTTTTCATTTTTTATTTAGTGTTAACCCCAATTTTTAATAGCTAAAAATAATTTGTGGGTAATTCATATTCTAAAAAATGAAAAAAAAATACATTAAATGAATTAAATTACTTGTTTTATGGGTTATTATATTTGTAATGTTTTGGTATACATATTTTAGGAAAAACAACTTGGTCATCCAATCATTCCTTCAACTAAAAGGGTAGAAACACACTTGGCTAGCCCAAGATGGGTCATTTGGATAAGATGACCTAATAGGGAGGGCCTACATAGGTGATAGGAAGAATATATGGCCATGCAGAACAAACACATAGAAGTTGGAATAAAGCCCATCAGACCCATGCGTATCCACATGGGAACATATGAATGTGTGTGTGATCATGTATACTAGAGCCCATCCCTATACATGTGTTCTAAGCTAAAGAATAAATTGGGATAGCTTATATGTGAGAACTCGACCATGTATAACCTTAATGTGGGTCTTAGGATGTGCTGTTATTAATCCTCACTTTCATGAATTATTTCATCCCACCTCATCTTAAAAACCCCATCACTTTGATAGTTCCTTGATCCCCCATGTCACATAATTCCCTCTTCAACACCGGACCATAATACCATGCCACTAGAAATGTCAATGGCCACCATAAGAAATCTAAAGACTGAGTTCAAATTCTACTTAAAATGATTAGGATCACCATGGATCACATTAAAATCTTTCGATGACCAACATGAATCCCATTATAAGATGAAAAATCCCTAAATGTGAAAAAGAATTCGATCTACGAACTGTGAAAGCAAGATAAACATTGCTTCAATGTCTCACCAATACTATTTTCCATGATTTCTAAGGATTAAGATGGAATATGAAGGATCTACAACTTAGGGTGTTCATGAAATCAAGGAGGTATCGATAATAGAATAAAAATGATTTTGAATTTATATAAGGATATGGTGATAACACATGGGATTTATCGTATGCATGCATGGGAATCATTTATAAGAAGTAGTCTACACTAAAGGGTTTCTCTTATGTTGAGGAGGTCCCATAAATGGTGGTATCATGTCAGTGATCTTCAAGGTATTTTATTCCAAAATGAAAAAATCTACATTGTTACCATTAAAACTAGTCATGGAAATAGCAAGCATGTACCACATTGGTAACATACACACTATGGGGGTAGATTCCTCACACTTTCAAATACCATAAACCTTCATGCCTAGTATGTTCGAAAAAATAATCCTTATTAATTTAAAATAATAATAATGTGAAATAGGCATCTCCTTCTAAGAATCCTTCACCCCCCCTCCCACACACACACTCAAAAATGGTATGATGTTGATAATATCCTAAAACTCAAATAGAAAAATAGGCGAACCCACTCTCATAATGGATAATAATAATTATTCAAATATAGGGAATGATGATTCTTATAGGAAGGAATTATTTAAATTGGATGAGAAAAGAAAAATTTAAAGAAAATAGATGTGGAGAGAGAATAAGAATTCATATATCAAAGAGTGAGGAAATTACCTCTATAATTATTATGGTACACTACTGTCTAAAGGGATCTGAAATCAATACTTGGAGGGACCCTAATCTATATTTTCATATCATTGGAGGTAAATCCACAACTAGTTTAGGATGATGACATAGGAGAAAAGTGGGAGAACTTTATTTGTCATTTTAAGTGATAGTAGAGAAGAAGGGCCATCATTAAGAATAATGTACTATAATTTTGACATTATTTTTCTATTTACTATTTTTCTTTATAATTTTCAATTCATATTTTTTTTGTGAGTGTAATAATCATATGTCTCTATTTTTTCATATCTCATTTATTTTAAATATATCTTTTCTATTACTTTTCCCAAGATTCTTATCTCAAAATTTTTGGTTGAGATATAAACTATAAATTACAAGTTATTAATTGGAAGTCTGAGTTGATGGAATAGGACGAAAACACAATATTTAATTAGATCCAGCCAATAAATTCATCTTATTAACTTTAATTTTATTAAGAGTATTCTTAATCACATCTCTAATTACCTAGATAAAGTGATGGTGATTATAGGAGGAAACACAATTTAATTAAGGTAAGTATAAAGAGATAGTAAAATTTAATTCAAGTTTCTCTTAAGGATTAAAAATAATACACATAATCCGATTATATACAAACCTTGAGATAGGATCCAATTTGATTTGGTAGTTATATCCAATGACAAGAGGAATGGATAGATACACTAAAAAGTATTATGATAACTAATTTAATATAACCTCACATGTCATGATTGAGTTGTTTTAATGTATGAACAACCAATATTCAATATCAACCATCATATCTTCATCCTCATTTTATTCTTTTTGATGTAGTACAATCATGCCTATTAGATGGTTTAGTTAATATAGTCAAATAATTAATGAAAAAACTAAAATTATTGAGATTATATAACCCATTTCCTCATACAATCAACCTCATCATACCACTATTCTACATTCTAGTAGTCAGTTTAGTCAGGTTATAATAAAGTGTATTTATTTTCCTAAGATAATTAAGAATGATTTAGGGTGACTTCACCAAACTCACCTAAAGACCCACATATTTTTTCCTAAAACTCACCCAATTTGAATGTAACCATGTTCCACTCATGCTGAAAACCCATTAACAGAAACAAATAAACAAAAATAATCTACTACATATGGGAAACTGAATAGTTTCCTTAAAACCATGAACAAAAGAAAAAAAATCCAAATTTCCATGTTTTGAGCCAAAACTCCATGGAAACTTAAAATGAACCTCAAACACATAAAATAATACAAAATCAACACCACATATACACAACAGGTGTCAAAATTATCCCAACCATTCCATTTTATAGCCCTCGAAAGTATAAGGTTAAAGTAGATATTAAAATGAATCAAATTCTAAAACAAACCTCAATATGATGTTTGTGTCCTCAATCAACCAAAAAAATCTTCAAACAAAACTGAACTTCCTTTATAAAATCCCAACTATGGAAATTCTCTAAATAAACAGAGACCAAAATTCGGCCTCCCTACCATTTACAAATAAACTAAAATGGTCAAAAAAACTAGAAAAATATTTATATAAAATAATATAATGTTCCTGGTAAACCACATTCCAAATATCTAAAAAGTTAATTCAGAAAACCCCACATGTAACACCCCAATATTTTAAAATAACAGTATGTTCAATATCATACAAGATATACAACATTGAGCCTAAACGAAGCATGAAATATTATTAAATATGACTGTTATAACCTATCTATTAAATTGTCCTTTATTAATAATATTTACTTATTTATAAAAAATATATAAAACATCTACTCAATATAAATATTTTAAAAAAATTAGCAAATAATCCCTCAATTTTTAGTAACTTCATTTTATTCTTTTCTTTAAAAATGATTTTTATTAATTTTGGGGAAAAATATGATAATTAATTTCTGAAATTTTTAGAAATTATATTTGATAAAAATAATATTATTTTTAAATTCATAATATCAAAATTTTAATTGGATTAATTTTTTAATTTTTTCTGAAAATAATGATTTTCAAGGAATAGTAAAAAAATAGTGATTTTTATTAAAAACCATATTTTCATTTCAAGAATGTAAAAAAGTTTTATTTTTTAATAAAATTGTTTCAAATTAAAATAAGATATATTTTTTAAAATAAACCAATTAATTTAATTGGAATAAATTTTATGTTTTAAATTTCTATAAATAAATTATAATTAAAAAAGTGAACTTTTATAAAATATGGTTGTTATGAATGTAATGTATATTTATCATAATAAATTAAAATAATCACCATTGGTGGATAATTTTGATGAAATTCCTATATTATATATTCAATAAATATTTGTCACATTCATTTAATATTTTTTCTATGCAAGGGATAAGAATAAACCCATTTTTTCTTAAAACTATATATTTTCAAAAATATTTTCATATGGTTTTGGGAATTTATTTGTAAACTTAATTTATACCAATTTTAGGTATTTAATTTAATATAATATATTAAATATTTTAAATAAATAGGTTTAAATTTGGAAAATATTTCCCTTTAATTTCTAAGTATTATAAATAGTAAATAAGGTAAAATTTATCACCTTAGTAATGGATAAATTGTGTTAATCTATGTTAAAATTAAGTGATAAGGTCATAATGACTCATACTAATTCTCATCTGATGAATATAATTTTACCCTTATCACCAAATTCTATAAATATGTTTGATTAATGTAAATTTTATCTTGTTAAACTGACTGATACAATATTTCACGAAAATAAAGATACAAAATTTCAATCTCTTATCTTTAAATATATCTTATATTTTTACATAAGAAAACAAATAAGTTATTCATTAATATAAATTTATATATTGATATTAATAAAATTATTTTTATGATTTAAATTTATTTATGTTTCTTAGAAATTTTATAAGTACCTTTAATGTTTAAAAAACATTGATCCGGTATTTCCCAGAGTAATAGAAAATATAACAATTGATTTTTGAAATATTTAAGGTAATAAAATTTGAGTGTGTTAATGTGTAAAATTAACTTTTTATATTAATATGTAATATTAGTGTTTTTTTAAAGAATCATATTTTAATACTAACTTTTTACTTATGTCTTTATGTCAAAATAAATGAATAGTTTCTAAATTGGAAATAATGATAATTTAGGTAAATAATATTATATAAAATTACATAAAAATAAAATATGTATTAAAATACTAAATTTTTCATATCATATGGATTTAAATTTTAACCTTATCACATTTTTATGACATTTTAAACTGTCTGGATTGAAAATGTAATTAATATTGTTTAATATTTTAAGAAATTCATTGAGTACCTCAACCATCAATTATAGAAGAAAACCCCTACTTTCTATTATTCTCACAACTTTGAGCATTATAGGTCGACAAAAATATTTCAATTTCTCTTCTAAAATTACCTTCAAAAAATATATATGTTTTGGTATTTCTAAAATTCCATCCCTATAGACATTAATAGGATATCTAAATGTGTCATTTTAATGAAGAGGTAATCACCTTTGCCGATCACTTTCCTTCTAGTTCTTCTTGTACCTACTATAAATATGTTATATTATTCATAAAATAATACATTTAGTATTATTAATGTACATAAATAATATGATGATTATGAAATAACCTTTAGTCCTCCTCTTTCCATCAAATCAGAAGTGAAAGTATCAACTGCATGTAAGTACATCTTACCATCTCTACGTAGTGATAAAATTCATTTATCATCACCATTTATTATATATTTCTATTATGATGGATTTAATTTTTATATATAATAATTATTAAATAATTATACATCTTTAATTATAATATATTATCTTCCTTCTTACCTTGAAAATAGTTTGAAAATGATAACATCTCCCATGTGTACGTATGGACTATCATCTCTACGGAGCGATGTGATTGATTTTTGGTTTCTATTTTATATGGATGGTATTGTGGATGGATTAAATGAGTACATATTATATATATATAATATGAATTTTTCTATAAATTGTTTTTATTATTTACATTCTATTCATTTCATCCATCTAAAAATGAAAATAGCATTCACATGTATGTGTAATCTACTGTCTCCATGAACAGTGTAATTCATTATTAT
Source organism: Viscum album (assembly GCA_963277665.1). Classification (NCBI taxonomy): domain Eukaryota; kingdom Viridiplantae; phylum Streptophyta; class Magnoliopsida; order Santalales; family Viscaceae; genus Viscum; species Viscum album. The sequence goes on along the minus strand of OY728126.1, from coordinate 1,383,985,372 downwards.
ATATTTAATTTATAAATGAATATAAATAAATATATATTGAATATATATTATATTTATATCATTATTTACTTTTTATAGATAAATTATCCTTCATCAAAGTACAAGTACCAAAACTACTAAACCAAAACCCATATGAAAAGCCAAGCAGATATCACGTGGAACAATTATTTTAACAAAGAATTGTTTAGAAATTGTTGATAAAACGTTGTGAACAAATAAAATATGGTATTATATATATATATGAGTATGTATATTTAATATATTTACAATAAATTTATTTTCTTATACAGTAATTTACATTACGTATGAATGCATTCTTACATAAGGTAATGTATTTTTGTCTCAGTTTTATTTTCATGGGATACATTCCATATTCACCACTTGTTTCATTTATGTGGTGTACATAATACCCATGAATGTGTTTTATGATTAATATTATAAAATATATGGGTATTTATATATCTTTATAAGTTTATTTCTTTCATGATAAATAAGATTCAAAATTTACCAACGTGGTTTGGGATTTATATTTCTATCCTATTTTAATCTGGATTGTTCATGGTTGAATTTCCCTTAGAGGAAATTAGAGGATTATTATCTAATTAGTCACTTTAATTTTTCATATCCTATAGTTATTTCTGATTCATAAATTATTTTCATTCATTTTCAACTCTTTAAATACTTAAGGGACCATATGAATATTTCAAAGGAAACCTGATTATGTTTTATTACTCGACCAGGAACCTTTTTCGTCCTTAACCATGTTTCTCCTAAATTATTTTCAAGAATGTTTTTTATTTCCTCCTCTGATTATTTAAATATTTTTTACCCCTGATTTACTTTATAAAAAATGGTTTAAATGGAATTTTCTTTTTTTTGGGATAAGGTACTTTTTTACTTCTTACCAATAATGTTAAAGGAATGTTTTCTTTCAACTTAAAAAGCATGATCAGACTTTCCCACAACTAGGAACACTAATTTTTTTGAGTCTAACTTTAAATATTTCCATGTTTATTATAAAATGATATATTTTCTATAATATTTTGAAAATATTTTAATTTTAAAATTATTTTCAAATTGAAAATGTAATTTTCCTCAAGAAATATTATAGTAATCATTTAAAGAAGTAATCATATATGTTAACAACCATTGATATTAACTATGCATTATTGAGGATATGATCCAATGATACATCCAAAAACTGACCCACTAGGGTCAATCTGTAACTACCTTATCCTACCTCTAATAGGCTAGAGGCAACCATTTAGTGCTGAGAATTCATATCAAACACTTGGGAGGAATTTTCCTAAAGTTATTGTATGCACGCACACATATAGAAGTCCATAAAGTTCTAAAATGTAGAAAAACTGATAAAATTCATACATACATCTGTAATATCACATTCATATTATAACATAAAGTAATTGAAAGCATGAAAAGGGGAAAAATACAATACAACAAAAAACTAGAAAAACAATTCAAACCTGCTCAGAATGAGGGGACTGCTTTCAAATGCAATAATGGTTTACGCCTTGATATATCTATCCCAAACTATGATCCCCCAAATCCAAGTCCTCAAGGAAAATTTTAAAATAATGATCATATTTATAATATAAGACAAGTTTGGGTAGAACCCATGTAGGCATGATTATAATAATACACAATAGGACTCCCTGAAATTACTAAGAAAAAAGCATCAAGTGTGTCATCTCAGTAAATATAATCATGTCAAAAAATTTATGATACATAAATATAAGTAATTAAATCCTAGATATACTCATAAATTAAATTCATCAATTTATGGTCTCAACCAATACCATCAATAGTTCCACTATTATCTTTCAGGATATCAGTTTTCTTATAGACCTAAAGACATGAGCCTTTCCATCCTTGATGGAACTCAATCGATATATATCACTCATTAGGTATCGCTATGCTGATGGCATATCCCCACAATCGAATATTTCATACTCTTTGGGTCTATCCAAGAGGTAGAACAAATTAAATGGAGATTTTTTATCCAAGATACACACTCCATCGTATTAATACCCCATCAAAAATATCATACCTCAATAAAGAGCTAGGGGTTTAATACTCAAGGATCCCTGGGGAGACACCAGACCCTGCTAGGAATTTTTTTCATAGATAAGGGATTATTGACTTTGTAAATATTGGTCACACTAATTCCAAAAACCAATATATTGGTAAACATGATAGACATGAGGGTCAATTCAGGCCACTTGCATATATTCAATCCACTGAGAGTATAGTTGAAGCGGACTGAGTCAACTCACTATAGAATAAGGGAACTCTCCCACACTACATTGATCAATATGAATCTATAGATGGTTCACCCTCTTTGATGGGTATGTGATTCAGCACCAAACCCTCAATGAAATGGACCAAAGGGAAACACACCCAACTGATAATGGTCTAAGAAATCTCATGAAATCTCACAATGATAATTATCTTAGAATAAGAAGAAAGATGACATATCCACAAGGAGTACATGGTGTTTTTATATGGGTGCACGGAGTGTCTCATTATTACTGGAACTACTCATGACTCATAATCACATGGAATACACATTTACAAAATTAACCGGTATTTTTAAAGAGGGTACATAACATTTTGGCTTTTTTTGGAACTCGAGGTGACATATTCTAATTCTCATATACTTTCCTAATCATACTATGTGGAACTTACCACACACTATGTATGGAGACACAAGATCTCCTGATCGTGTACTCCCTGTACACACCAATCCACCTTCTAGGGTGTACACGGTATGTGGCATGGTCCACACTGCAATTAATGCTAACTGTCCTCATAGGAATGTACTCCCTATACATGTAGAGCTATATGAAAAGGTTAATATGGTGTGTGACCTGTGCCACATGAAGTGTGATAATTATCTATTTTTCTAAACCCTATATCTGCATAAAAATAACTACACAATTTTTGTTTATAGGAATACACTCTAAGTAGTCTTTTTTTCATAGAACCCATAGAAATTATCATGATTCTTTACCCGAGCCTCCACACCCACCAATTTCGCCAGAAATTGTGTCATACATCGTGGATAAACATTGTAATAAACCCTATCATTGTCTTTGGATGGATTTCAGCCATAATTGTTTCTCAAAAAACACCCTCTGTCACACCTCATCGATGTTTCATGCCAAAACCATAAAAAAAACTCCTAATCCAATCATGGATCTGCTGCCATAGTGTTCTTCCTCAATAATGATGTCTAATATTCATCCCAAACCCATATTAACAATTTTTTACACCAAAGACCTATTGCACATTGACCATTTTGTGGGTATATATCTAATATTGGGCCAATGTAAATGTTAATGATGAATGTACATGGAATGGGAAGAGGGAACCACAAAACTTGAGAAGAGGAACAAACATTGACAAATATTCAGGGTTTCAATGATCTATTCCCATTAAAAATATGAATGAATATTCTTACATAAACAATAAATGATAATTATCCATGAAATCATAGATAAAAAACCCCATACTCACAAAAAAGGCCAATTTGAGAATAAATTCATTAGTTGATTAATTCACATTCATCGTTGGATAAGAAAAAGGTGATAAATCCACAAAACCATTGTCCTACCTTGAAATGGAAAAATTGTTTAGGAAGAACTATTTCATTACATTATCGCTGGAGAGATCCTCGAACCCTAATGATGCAATGATCCCTAATCATGATTTGACCTGATGATGCCCACCAAGAACTATCTTCACCAATGGTCGTCTAGATCTCTATGGTAAAGTTGAAATACCTGAAATCTCGTAATAACCATATATTTACTGAGGAAAACATTTAGTTCTATCAAAAAAATAAAATGAATCAATTATTTTAAATTATTTTATTATTTTTGTATGAAAATAATTTTCAAAAAACATCTGACACAGACAAATATTATGTTTTGTATCATGTAAATCCCACATTATAAACTCAAATATGGTATATGGTTTATGATCTGAGAAACAGTTTGAGAGTTATTAAACTTTTTTAAGAAAACTTAATATATGTGATATTAATATATTTAATATTTTTAAAATAACAATATTGGGTTCATTGGGCCTCAAAATATCAAGTAATCTTAGTGCCTAGATCATTAAATATTCCTAGAAATATTTCAAATACATAAATAGTAATAACTAAGACAATAAATTAATCCATTATTCAATGATTTTCATCCCCAAAAAGAAAAAACTAAACAAAAAGTCAGGGATACTGATCCATCAACTGGATCCCCAACTCCCATGAGATCTTCTAATAGTTTTTAATGCTTTAAGAAAACGTCAACCCAAGAAAAACACTTTCCCATGCAGGTTCTTCTCTTACCAGTTCCCTACACCAAAATATCCTTGAACAAATAAACTCTAATCTCAAAGCCTATGTTACCCATGTTGATATTTTTCAATAATTCATGAGTATATTTACTCACTAATTCCTTGTGGATAACACCAAGAAATCAAAACAAATATGGATTTTAGGTTTAGATATACACAACCTTTCTATCCTGAAAAGGCATTAAGAAAGTAGAGGGGATTAATATAACTTGAGAAACCCTACCACACTATCTAAAGACTAATAATCTTTAAATTAAAAGGCCTTTATCATTGTTCATTAAAGAACATTTTATGTTTCTTCACATTCCTTGTTTTACCCTAGATGAAATCCACCATTACAACAATCACAAACACCAAAACTAGGACCCATGTACTACAAATATATAGCTCCAACTAGTATAACAGTGACCTATAAGGTCTCTTATATATGTCCCTAAAAATTTAATGCACTACAATTATTGTGGTAGTTACTATTATACTCAAAATCCAATAATGGTAGATGATCCTCTCAGTTGTGGCCAAAATCAACGTGCAAACCCGAAGCATGTTCACTAAAAAATGAATGTTCCACATTTCCTAACCCAAAAACTGGAAGTAAAATAACTATTATCAAATGAAACACAGTACTCAAAGATTTTCTATATCCCCCCTACCTTTTCTGGGAAGTAATCATCACAATACTTAATGATTGTTAAGGGAATTCCATGAATCCAGATTACATCTTGTATTCAAAAGGGTCACAAATCTACTACTAAGGGAAAAACAACCTCATCAGCAGCAACTCTTGAAGAGTGGATGGTGTCAGTATCTATCCTAAAACAAGGATAAAAAGATTCCAAAAATTTTAAAATCCTTCAATAACATATCTACTATATATTTGGTAATTAAAATTATCATAATAAATATCCTTGAGTTGTAGTTCCTTAGATCTCTAAAGAAGAGGAGGGGTAACAACTATTGACTAGAGGTAAACCACACCATCCATAGGTATATCACATGCTTTAATATAGATGCTGAGGTAAAATAGATTTCATCAAATAAGACTTCCTTTAAACAATAAAATAAGGGATAAGTATTTAACCCATAGGTTTAATGATTATTTTTTTGTGTAAAAATCACTAATGGGTTTCACCCAGTGCTCACAACTACAGAAGTGGATTTGAAAAGCCACTTATGGGACATATTGTTTCAAAACCAAAGATGGTGGTAAACTATCTTGAATACACCCTCATACTCTTCCACAAATACATGAATAAAATATATAACATAATCCAATACTCTAGAGGCATCATTATACAAATATTAAGAAGCCGATTGTAACTACCTTTAAATGGGATCATCCTACTCTACCTGGGATCACTCTTTATCAAAGGAGAAAAATTATATCCAAAAAAATGAAATCATTGCTACTCTCACTGGTAGTAAACTTTTAATCATGGGTTTTAAGAATATAACATGTGTTAAGGATAACATCATAGGGTATCACATACACTACAAATAAATTCTACATGATGCTCTCTATCTCCCTCCAAATTCAGGTCACGCTATCAGTAGAAGCCTGTAATTACTAATCCTCTCTATGGGAGCCTCAAATAAAAGGTTCAAGTAAAAAGGCTCTAAGAGTATCACTAATTATATAATTGGGGATATTATCATGGATAGGTTTCTCTTGAAACGTTGTAAAAATTGTAATAGGGGAGGTGTAGACACAGGTCACACATTAACCCACACTCGAAGCCTTTCTGAGCTCCTACAACTTGAAAATAATTATTTCCCTTTCCCGAAAGTTTACCACAACAAATCCTTTTTTTCACCTTATAAAAATAACTATACTCAAACACACAAGTCAAATTAACTCTTCCACCACACCTTAACACTATCCTTTTTGGGAGGCACAAACTCGTCCACACGATTTTAGATTGAATCTCAAGAATGGATCTCGGTGTGGGAATTTCACCTCTTCCTTCCATTTCAAAAGTTAGACCAAACATCACCCTCATAGGTTTTTAATTACTCCATGTTCCTTTAGAGAAAATAACTCAAACAAAGGATGAAAAATAATTTATTATACCTATGTCTAATAATACTATAATGAGAGAAAAAGGAACAAATATCACACATAGAATCACTCCTAGAACCTCTAGGAAAAGAACATACAGAACCTGCAACTGCCCAAGATTTGTACCACTAGCTTCACTATCCTCGAGTGGTCCACTTATGGGTGGTTTTCCTATGAAAAAATCAAATATTATACCACCTCTTAGTACTCCCATAACTCCTCCATTATGTACGCCACCCCACAGAACTCCTTTCTCTAATCATTACCTCTACCTAGGAGGTCCATTGACTGACTCTATAACTATATCACAATATGTAGGACAATCCCACACAATATTTACACATACATAATAGGGGTATAAATTTCTCTACCTCAGATAACTGATCTTCCATTGATATATTAGAAAAATCACATGGTTTTTTGACATTCATTGGATGCCTTCTGTTGGTAGGTCCTACTGGCCCAACATCCCTGGTGATCACAGACTCAAAAGCTCGCGATATAGACTCAAACCCTATAAATCATCATCCAGCACCAAAAGATCCATCCATGACTTAGTCTAGAAGGTTATACCCACCTAAACCATTTTATGCAGGTCTACAAAATGATCAATAGTGAATGTTGCACCTCTATACGGTCCTCAGGAAATCATGCCTCATGAAAAAGCCCCTTCCTGGAGGCGTCAACACTCATCCGGTCATACTATTGACTCTGATGAATAACTCTAACTAGCTATAATCATGAATAAATGTTTAAATAAGACAATTCAAACCATATTCAAGGAGTATAATTGGTAAGATAACTCAAGAAGGACATAGAAACCACAACCCATACCAATGTGATGCATGTAGAAATTTTCTACATGAAACTAGAGCCTATATATACTCAGTTATTAGGTTATCAGTGCCTTGGTGAATTGACACCTCAGACAATCCACCAATAGTAGACACCCTGGACTAAGAGACAAACTCAATACACTTTGACACCATTTCCCTAGTTCCCTGACAAAACCTCATAACAAGACAAAAGAAACTCCAAACTCTGGTCCTAAACCTAGGCAGTGTCCTAACACTTCAGGCTGGGTATCACCTCATATACCATTCCATCATGACCCATCCCACTAGTTACAAAGTCGTAACTACTAAAATCCCACCTCTAATAGCCTAGGGGCTAGCGTCTAGCACCAAGAAGTCATATCACACACAAGGGAGGCATTTTCCTAAAGTACTTGTATGCACACACACATCTCCATGCCCATAAAATACTAAAATATAAAATAATTGATAATTATACATCTAGAATAGCACAATTAGAGAACTATATAATTTACTAGAAATCATTAATGGGGTAAAATACAAGCACACCCAAAACTGGAAATAAAGTTTGACCTGCTCAGAAGGAGGGTAATGTTATCAAATGAAAAAAATGGTATACCCCTCAGTTTTTCTAGCCCAAACTAATATCCGCATTCTAATATTCCCAAAATTACTGCATAAATTATCCTTCTTCTATATAATAAATTACATGTGTGTCTAGATAATTTATAGGGTTGAGTAAAAAAATACCCTTTAGGGAACCCCGAAACCACTAAGAATAAAGAATTGTGACTAGTCATCTCATCAAATACAAGTATGTCAAACAATATATGTGAAATAATGATAAAAAAAATGATATCATAAATATACTCATAAATGAATATAGTTTTCATAAGGTCTAAACCAATGAAATCCATAGTTCCACTATGAGTTTACAAGATACCACTCATCCAGGAGATCTGACTCCATGATCCCAACCGGCCTTGATGGAAATCAACTGAGAGATAGCATTCATTGGGGTATTGCAAAGCTGAGGGAATATCCCAACCATAATAGATGTTATGAGAATCATTTCTAACCAAGATTAATCATATATGAAACTAATAGGGTTAATCTGATATACACACTCTATTGGACTAATATCCTATCGAAATGATCAGATCTCGATACATTGCTAGGGGTCAACAATCAGGGATCACTGAGGGAAACCACAAGTAGTACCCATAGTTTCTAGTATGTAACAATTTATTTATTCTGTTCATGTATATAAACATTAAGGGTGAATATTGTGATAGTTTGGGGAATGTTTGGAATGTTTTTTGGGTCTAAAGGGGAGGTGCATGGGCTGCGCATGGTTTATTTAAAATGTGTGAAAAAACTAGCAAAAACCGTGCAGATATGTACATATTGGGAAGTATATTTGGAACAATGTATGCACAATTAGGGAGACCATGTGAGTAGTTAATGTTAGTTTCTTCCCAACTAAAATCTAATGCATGGTTAGCAGACGGTTTGTTAAATTGGGTGACTAAATTGTGCATGGGGTTATAGTGCGATCCTAAAAAAGTGGATCTCAGAAATTTTTACTCTAAGTGGATATTTTTCCTCCTATGTGTCCCTAACTTAGTATTATTCTCTATTAAATGCTATATAACCTCTCCCATATGAATTGGAATCAATATTGATCCTTTACTTGGAATTTAGATGGCCAACCCTTACAGTAAGTGTGTGTTCTTCACCATTATTGTCACATTTTATTATATCTACTTCACCCCACTTCTTGGGTTCATAGATATACACCCAATGTGGGTAGATCTAAGATTTTGTATGTTGTTTATTATTGTAATTGGATGGGTTTTTGATAGGGGAATAGATCAAATGAATTTTTATGGAATCCTTACCTGGTTTCGTGAGTGTTCTTCATATGTTTTTAATTTTTGTCAAAACAGTCAAGGTAGGGGGTTCACACTCAACACCTCTCAGTAGAACTGATTTAAATGATTTAAATTTATTACATTTTGTTGAAATGATAATGAATTGTATATTATTTATGGTTATAAACATTTATGCGGGTTGGTTTGTGGAAATCTGTAAAATTGGTGTTCTTGAATAAGATTCTTGATTGTTGACTTTAAAATGATGATTTTAAAATGATATTTTTATGGAATTATGGTAAATGGATTTTTTGCAGAGTTTTACATAAAAGGAATGATTTTATTTAAATGTAATGGGCGTTTTAAATTGGTTTATTGAATGGTTTTCAATAAAATAATGTTTTATTGAAATTGGTTGAATTGGATGATTATGTTTTGGCATGGGTTATGGTGTGTGTTCATATGCATTGGGATGGATAAGGGCATAAAGGACCACCATAAAATGGTTGGAATGTATATGCGCGTGTAGTAACCCTATCTATGTTATCTATATAGTGAAGTCTTAGTGGAAGGATAGCTCACCACTCGCAAGTATATAGTGGTCTAGGTTGTATGCATGGTTGAAAGTGTGGTTAAGTGGAATGGTTATCCCAAAGAAATATTGAAAATGGTTTTAAAGACTTTTTCGGTTTTTTCTGGAAATGTGACTTGTTGGGAAATTTCTCAAAAATTGAAATTTTTTACTCTTAGTTATAAATGGTTTTGTGAACTTGTTTATATTTAGTTATAGACTTTTTGGTAGAATTGTTTTCTATAAATGGTTTTGTAAAATGTTTCAAAATTATCTAAACTAGTGGCATGAGTTGAGAAGTCACTGAGGAAAACCTACTAAGTTTTATACTCACCCCTTATTTGGAACTTTGGTTCTTCAATAGATGCTATCTTTTGGGAAATGGTTAAAGGTAACGTATCCCATGTATTTAACACCACCTCATGATATTTGGGTTGTTTGGTGATTCTAGAGCATGAAGCTTGTGGAGTATGGATTATTGTGGTCATCTTGTAGTCTTTAGTTGTTTTTTTATTGTTTACTTTGAGGATTACTTAGTCTTATGATTTTTCACAGTTTGGTTGGTTTTGTTATAATGGATTTTTTTGAGTTGTATTTTAATTAATCATGCATCATATGGGGGTTGTGTGATTATGGTTAATGGTTTGTGTATTTATTCTTAAAGGTTAAACTGTAACACATTTGTATATAAATCCTTTGACATTTATTTCCAGCCTTTGGCATCTTGGGGATGCTGCATAAGGCCAATTAACGGCTCCCCTAACACTAAAGACAATGAGGATAAGTGGGTATTTACAAATGGTATCATCTTGTTTGGTCCTTTCCTAAAAAGTCGTCTTTAGTTTCTTGGTTAGGGAGTTGAATGAATTCTTTTAGATTCCTTGGGTTGGAATCTTATAAATGACTGTGATTTTCAGGGCATTAAATGTAGATCATAAAAAGACATATCTAACCTTTTTATGATGAACAACAAGTTACCAGGGAGTTGGATACATAATTTTTTTGGAAACACTTATAGGAAATTGGAATCTCTTTTTCATGCGCTTATCCAATGATATGATCATGACATGCATTGAAGAAATGACCTCCCACTAGGATTTCATATTTCAATTTGAAAAAATTATATGTGATGTGATGAATTGTGTTGATTTTTAAAAAATGTCAAAAAAAATCTAATGAAAGATTATGAAAAGGGATTGGTCGGTAAATTTAGAAAATTGGTTGATTTTAATATGCAAGATTAGATTTTTCAAAAAACAGTTAAACATGGAAAAGTTTTATTTTGGAAATAAATCTTGTTATAGCCTATGTGATATAATTTTCAATGCTAAGAATTTATTTTCCAGATATTGATTCATTTAGAGATTCATGTTTTTTTAGAAAATGGAACCTGCTTGGCATCATAGAAACCAACTAGAAGAAGCAACAGAGAATGTGGTTGCACATAAGAAAAAGGTGAACCAAGATCTAGGTCAATGTATCATCCAAGCATTTCATGTTGTGGACACAAGAAACTGAAGGGATGATCAAAGACACATGGATCATTCTTTCTAGTTCATGAAGTATAAACCACCCATTTTTTTGGGTGATTCTGAACACGAATAGGCGGAGGTGTGGTCGAATATGATGAATCGTATCTTCAATTTCATCATTACACCAGTGGAGTTAAAAGTAAAACTAGAAATGTATATTATTGAGGATCTTACATGCTAGTGGTGGGACCTAGTGGTCTAGGATAAACTATATCCATTCCTCTTTTGGGAATATTTTGAGAAATTATTCAACAAACAAGTCTATCCTCACATGTTAGGATCTATAGAACAATGTACTTCTTTAGCCTGAAGAAGAAAATTTTTTTGTCACATAATATATAGCTAAATTCCGTAATTCAGTATTCTTTTCCCCAAATTTGTGATGAGTATGACCTTTCAAGTGAACATCATAAAATATGAGCTAAGACGGGGTATTCACTCAAAGATTTCAGTGCTCTGTATTACAAATTACAAAGATATGATGAATATAGATACAGTGGATTAATGTGATATATAAGGAACTATGGAAGGAGGACGTATGATGATACCTATGAGAAATTGTGGGAACCTGAATAATGGGAGAAAGAGGAAGAGGGAAACCTATTTCCATGGTGGGAGAAAGACTTAACATCAAATGGTTGGATTAGTGAACCATACTCTATGACCCAAGAGAAAATATGGTTATTTCCAAATTCGTTTAATTGACTACATAAACCGAGTGTGTATGGAACATACTAGAGAATTTCATAACAAAAATAAAATAGGGAATCTTCAGCGCTACTGTCATAGTTATCTGAGGTTTGGTGCTTGAGATACTTCATAGGTATCACATGCGTCCTTTGCTTCAACAGGATGAGGGTAGCATAATCAATATTGTCTGTAGAGTATAGCCATCGATGGTGATTCTAGGAATTACTTGACTCCTCAATAAGGAAAATATCAAAAAGAAAATAAGGAGAAAAGTGTAGTAACAAAGCATTTGTATGGATCTAAGCAGGTGATAGTAGATGATCATGTTATACCATCTGTGGTGAGAGGTATGATTCTATTGAATTCTACCCTTATAAAAGTGATGTTTGATACTGGGTCATCGCATTCCTTTATTTCTTCTCGTGATGTTGGTTTTCTATGTTTAAAACTCGATATGAGTTCTTCTTTCATAAAACATCAATCTCATCTCTGTAAAAAATAATTTTGATCCTTTGTGTATAGAGCATGTTCTATGACCATTAATGGAGTTGAGCTAATGAGGGGCTTATCCGTGTTAGATATCGATGTCTTTAATGTAATCATGGGTATGGATTTGTTTACAATGTTCAAGGATCACATCAACTTTTATAGTAGAATGGTTAGTTTTAAAATGGAGAACAGTGTCGTGCATCTCTTTAGAGGACAAAAGGTTTAAAAAACATGTGAAACAGGATTATTGGTACCAGTTGTGGGAAATATTTCTTTCCAGTTGGTGGTTCTAAACTTGGTATCAATAGAAGAGATTGAGTATATTGGTTTTCTAACAGTTTTGGGTCAATTTTAAGAGAAATTTCCAAAGAACATCTCAAGGTTACCACCTATAAGGTATGTGGAGTTTATGATTGATGTCTTCTTGGGTAATGGTCCTATTTCACTTCCATGTTATAGGATGCAACCAACAGAGTTCTGGGAATTTAAAGTGTAGTGGGAAGAGATAGAAATCAATGGTTTCATTCAGAGGAGCACTTATCCATGGGAAGTGACAATATTGTTTTTAAATAAATCATATAAAACTCTAAGGTTGTGTGTGGATTATCATAATCTTAAACAAGTTTTGATAAAAATAGATATACACATCCACACAATGATGACTTGTTCAATAAATTGAGGGGATATCAGAGGTTCTGTAAAATTAAATTTTGAACAAGATGTCACCAATTATGATTTCAGATAGAGGATATTCTGAAGACATCTTTCAAAAGCAGATATGGTCATTTTGAATATGTATTGATGCCTTTCGATCTTACAAATTCACTAGTTGTCTTTATAGATTTTAAGAATCGTATATTTCAAAGATATATGGATTATTTTTTGGGGTTGTTTTTAGATGACATATTAGTGTATTCAAAGACAAGGGTTGAGAATGTGTAACACTTAGAGACAGTGTTGGGAATATTGATAGATCATTGGTTGTATACCAAACTATATAAGTGTGATTTTTTGATACAAGAGGTATGCTTTAATTTCCATTTAATTTCTAAAAAATTCATTTTAGTAGATCTAGAGAATATATAAGTTGTTATCTTTTGGAAACCGCTAAAAATGTCTTTGAGATATAAAGATTTCTTGGTCTACCTTGTTATTACCAATGCTTTTTTCATAAATTCTTAGAGCTAGCTTAGTCGATGAAATCATCAACAAAGAAAAATGTTCCTTTAAAATTAACTGAGGAATGATAGAAATATTTTCATGACCTAAATGTTCACCTGACATTAGTACCTATCTTGATTTTTCTGGAATCATGATAGAGGTATTTATTGCGATGCTTTGAGATCTGGGTTGGGATGGGTTCTCATGCAAGTAGATCATGTGGTTGGTTTTGGTTCAAGGAAGTTGGGAGTTAATAGGATAAATTACCCAACACATGATTTGTAGTTAGCTATGGTCATCCATGATTGGAATATTTGAGGTAACTATCTATTTGGAAAGAAATTCATTGTGTTCACAGTTCATAAGAGCTTGAAACATATTTTCTCACAACGAGATTTGAATCTATGGAATAGGAGATAGATGGAGTATCTCCAGATTTCTAATATGAACATAATGTATACACTGAGAAAAGTTAATTTGATTGTCAATGTATTGAAAATAAATTCACATGCTCAGTTGGAAAAAGAAGTTTCAGATGAGTGGTAGTTGATGTTGGTCCTAGCCTATATGCATGTGGGGTGTGAAGAATCAGGTGATGTTGCATATTTCTTTTCATTTTCCATGATTTATGATTTGTTAAAGATAGTTAAAAGGGCACAAACATCTGATCTGGAATGCATGGTTATGAGTTCAAAACTCAATGGTGGGGGGCCATTTAGGGCCGAAAACATGATGGGATTTCATTGTTGTGTTTTAGAAATCGGATGGTTGTACCTAGGGCGTGTTAGGGACAACTTCTTCATGAATACCACCACTCAAGGTGGGTTGTACATTTCGGAATACAGAAGATGTATAAGTCATTGAAGGAGTAGTTTTGGTGGGTCGGCATGAAACAGAAGGTGGCTGAGATTATTTCAAATTGATTAACTTGTAAGAAACATAAGTCAAAAAATAAATAACCAGTGGGTATGTCACTATCTTTGTCTTTTCCATCATGGAAATTGGAGCATATAGTGATGGGTTTTGTTACAGGTCTCCCATGAATGGTTCTAAAACTTGATTCCATATGGTTGATAGTGGATCAGCTCACAAACTAGGCCCATTTCATCCCTATTTGTGAAACTCATTGGATGGATTATCTATCCAAAATTTATATACAAGAATTGGTAAAGATACATGGAAAACCAGTTTCACCAGTGTCAGATATAGATCATAGGTTCGAGTCTCATATCTATAAATCCTTACAGAAATCCCTTGTGACTCAGTTGACTATGATTATGGTGTATCATCCTTAAGTGGATGGGAAATCCAAAAGGATGATACAAACATTGGAAGAAATTTTTCGAAATTGTGTGATGGATTTTGGTGTCTTGTGGTAAGGTTGCATACCCTTAGTAGAGTTCTCATATAATAATAGATATCATGCCTCAAAACAAACATATCCTTTTGAATCATTGTATGGGTGTCATTTTTGTTCTCCACTATATTTGGTGGAAATGGGTGATACTTAATTAGATGAGCATATCCTTGTCGTAGAAATAACTGAGAAAATTCAGTTGATCATAAATAGAATATAGATGGCTAAGAGTCCTCAGAAATCTAATATAGATCTTCATCAAAGAACATTTTTATTTTCGGTGACTGATCATGTATTCTTATGGATCTATCCAAGGCTTGGACATCAATGTTTTGAGAAGCAGGGAAAGAAATCTCCTTAATACATTGTCCCTTTAGAGATATTGGAATGTTTTTTTAATGTCTCGTCCCTCGTTATCCAGAGTCGGTGCATTTTAAAAAACATTTTCATTATCACAAGGGATCAAATCCCAAAAGACTGATCGGTTTAGTAGACTTGGAAGTAATAGATACATTTATAAGTTTTACATTACATCATAAAATAAAAACATCAACAAATTTTTGTCCCCTATTGAACACAATTATATCCACATCTTATCCCTGCAGGTCAACCGTAAAATATTTCTTCACATCCTGGAAAAAATAAAACATCGAAAGGGATGAGCTCATATGCTCAGTAAGGATAACAATATAGAAGAAACTTTCATAAATAAACATAAACATATAAGGAAATGTATAGCACTAAAACAAAAGCATTTTAAACTTAAACTTCATCGTAATATGGAAAGGACAAAATCAAATAATTCCATTTACTTATTCACTTGGATATTCAACTAGTTTAATAATCACATGCAATATCAACAGCAACTTTCATAATGATGGAATGTATAATGGCAGACTTCATAACCACATAGTCAGGGCCTTGTGCTAAGACTACAAATAATATTTTTTCA
Organism: Viscum album; assembly: GCA_963277665.1. Classification (NCBI taxonomy): domain Eukaryota; kingdom Viridiplantae; phylum Streptophyta; class Magnoliopsida; order Santalales; family Viscaceae; genus Viscum; species Viscum album. Next base: position 1,383,969,492 of record OY728126.1, on the reverse strand, counting down.
AGGCCTTGGGCCAAGACACTAGTTTGTATCACAAGACCTACCAATGCATCGAGGAGCTATAGCAGGATCCACCCGTCACTTACTAAGTCCAATTCATTCCTCATATGAAAAGTTTTAAACATAACATAAACATTCGTATTAAAACGGGCATACGAAATGTCAATAATTAATCCATAATCCATTAATAGTGTAAAAATAACACATCCATAGTAAAACATATCAAAAAAAATTAAATACAATATAGAAGTTTTGTATCATAATAAATCAACTTCAAACAAGCTTAAAATCCATCAAAGTATGTTGACATAGATGATATCAAAACTTTTTTAGAGAAATATCTATTTCTATTTTGAATTAATTTCAAATTTATATAATTATAAAAGAAAACATTTATTTTGAAAATATTCTTGTAATCTTTTATGGGAAGCTTTGATGATGATATAACCGCATAAAATAGCCACACCGGTCGTATAAGTTAAAAAAAGACTTTCTTACCTTAATTTTTGTTGAAAAGGTCATAAAGTACCTTGTTTGGAAAACGACGGAAAATTACTTTCAAAACATATATGGTAAAATAAGTTTATAAATGAATTTAACCCATATTATAGTAAATAGTAAAAATGTTTTGAATTTTACTTTTAAGAAAACACAGATGTGGATGATAAAGAGGTCCCAGTAGATACTAACGTAAAAACAACCACGGATAATAAGGATATTGTGAAATTAACCATACCTTGTACTTTTCCTTGGTAGAGGGTATGTTATCCTCATGTATAATAGTTAAATAATTGTTATTAAATTATACAAGAACCATATATGTAAATATGATTACATATATTATCTTCTTATACTATTTTGTTAATAATATTTTAGTATTATCATCGTTTCAGGTGTTAACTGATTCAATTTCCTATATATGTTTTGTTATGAAAGCCATGTTTTTTATGGATAGGATGTATTTTATTCATATCCATAATGATATTAAGTTCTTAAACATTATTTTTAATCACAAAATAAAAATTATTCTTGAATTATTTCTATGGGGAATTAATCTCATCGCGTTCGTGGAGACGATAATCTGTACATACGTACGAGAGACAATATCATTCAATTGAAGGGGAAATCATATATAATTGAATATTATATAATATATATAGAATCATTTACATGTTATATTTATTATTTACATCAATTATACATCATTATTATCCCCATCCAAATAATGATGTGCTTGAATAACAAACTACACCACGACGTAGAGATGGTTAGTCATACGTACGAACGTATGGTGACTTTGTCATTCATATGATGGATAGAATAATGAATATGGTTGTACCATTTTTATAATAACATCATAGTATATAGAATATACTGGGTTTATTATTTTAGAATAGAAACAACAAAGAAAGAGGAAGTGGAAGAAGAAAGGAACTTGAAAGTGGTGATGAAATATTTACCTCTTCTTCAGGTTCTCCCTTTTTTATTTGATCAAAAGCGCTCCTTAGGTTGCCTTCCTTACTAAAGGTAGGCCTCTAGGATGAATATAGGAAAGTTTTTATGATATTTTTTCAGGGTTTGGCTGAGGAAAAAGGCTTTGGAGGTGTGAAATTAAGAGAAGGGGAAGTTATCTTCTATAAGAGAGGTGAGGGTCACTTTAGGAAAATCTTGAAATATTATTTTATAATAAAATAATTTTTGGTTTCTAATGTCTTAAAAATGATTTATTTAGAGGATAAGGTAGGTATGGGTCGCAAAAATTGGAACCAATAGGTTTTATACAGGTTTAGGTCACCATATTAATCTTATCTTTTAGATTTAATGCTTAGTTAAAAAGTTTGTCATTTACCATGTCTCTTTGTATTTTTATATTATATGGTTAATAAAAATACTATAAACTTAAAAGTGAACCCAAAGTGGTTCATTATTAATATATATAACCTTATATAAGTACTTTTTATATACCTTAGAATTTTAGAAATATTATATCCATTAATAATATAGTATTTGTTTTAAAAACTCAATTATGTTAGTTTTGACACTATTTAGTATTTACTTTTTGTGAAAATCATAATAGCCTGATTACTTCGAAAAAATATATTTAATAAACCCTAAAAAGTCATATTAACCTATAAAATTATTGGAATTCATCAAAAGTCTCAAATTATATTTATTTGTATATTTATAATATCAATTATTTTAATCTTTCTTTAATAAGGTAATTACTGCATCATCATTGTGTCAAAAATAAATTAAATTATTTAATGTCTAAAAATTATAAATAAAATACTATTATGTAGGAAATATTTTTATATTTCTAATAAATATTTATAGTCTAATTTATATTATGTGTAACCCTATATTAAAAATGGTTTAGTTATTAAAATTTGAATTTAAGTCTTTTAACTCTTCTTTAAATAAAATAATAATAAATGTCCTAATCTAATCCAAGTGGACCAAAGGGGATCATATTTTATTTCTAAGGTTGTTTTTGGTCGAATTACACTTATCCAATAGAATTAGTACATGTGTTAGGGTAATTATGATATCATTTTTACTCTTAATTACCCTATTTACTTTTAACCGTGGTAAATAAGTCAAAAATTACTATTCACCAAAAAATTATTTTCATCTTATTGAACCACATTTTACTTACTGATATTAACTATGTCTCTCAGATTTTTGAAATTCATCCCATAGAAGCGTAATTTTTATGTAAATTTTCTAATGCTCATAGGAGGTGGGTAAAAGATGGTAAAATGTTCAATAAAAGTTTTATATATCTAAGATTGTTATAAAATGAATCTAATGAATTACATTGAATGAATATAGGTATTATGTATCTATTTTGACCTAAAATAAATTTAAATAAAATAAATAAATATTTAAATTAAAATTCGATTTTAACAAATAACGCAGTTTTTTTCACTATTCATCAAAAATTGAAAGTTTTCAGAAAAATACCAAAAATTCACCTTAATCTATAGTCGATATTCTGAATCCAGAAATGAAGTCCATTTTGAATGATAAAATTTATAAAATTTCAAAAACTGGGTATTACTATTCATAACGGCTAGTTTGATTGGTTGTGGTGTGTTAGAATCTCGAAGTTGCATATAGTGTAAGCTATTATATTATCCAATGGGAAACGTATTGTGGAAGCATGGGGTGTTAATTATCCCCTATTTAAAATAATTTCATCCTCGAAATTTCTAGAATATTACTGCATAAAATCATTCGGGTGGTTCTTCATCATAAGTTCCCTGGGTTCTCACGTTGCCTCTTACATCTTATGGTTTCTCCACAGAACTTTCACTAGATGAGTCATTCGGTTTCTCAACATTAGTTCTCTAGGATCAAGAATTTTTACAGGCTCTTCATAATAAGACTGATCAGGTTCTAGTTCAATTTCCTCATAGGTGAGTAAATGCATTGGGTCAGGCATGTGTTTTCTCAACAGTGATACGTGGAATACATCGTGAACTTAGGAAAGAATTGGAGGCATTGTCGAACGATAATCTACAACTCCAATTAGTTATAGAATTTCAAAATTTTTGATTTACCTAGGACTCAATTCACCCTTCTTACTGAAACGAATAACACCCTTCCATGGAGAGACCTTCAAAAAAACATAGTCTCCTACTTGAAATTACAAATCCTTCCTTCAGTTATCGGCATAACTCTTTTGCCTAATTTGGGCTGCTTTGATGTTGTTTTGGATAACCTTCACCTTTTCCATTATTTCCTCAATAAGTTCTGGGCCTACGAGTTTTCTTTCACCAACATCATCCCAACAAGTTGGTGTGCGATATCTCTTTCCATATAACACTTTATATAGTGTCATAAGAATACATGAATGAAAGCGATTGTAATATTAAAATTCTACTAGAGGTAAATATTGATCCCACGTACCTTGAAATTCAAATGAGAAAGATCTCAACATGTCTTCTAATGTTTGAATAGTCTGTTCTGATTATTCATCGGTTTGAAGGTCGTAGGCAGTGCTCAAAAGAAGATCAGTATCTAAGGACTTTTCCTGAATCTTGATGTAAAATGGGGATCACGATCAGAAATAATTGATAGGGGTACTCCATGAAGTCTTAAAACTTCATTAATATATAGTCATACCATACGTTCAAGTGGAAATCCTCTCTTATAGCGAGAAAATGTGCTGACTTGGTAAGACGATCAATAATGACCCATATTGCATCATTCCTTCTAAGAGTCTTTGGTATCCGCATGACAAAGTCCATTGTAATATTATCACATTTCCACTTAGTTGTGGGAAGAGGTTGCATGACTCCTCCATATTGTTTTCTTCCACCTTTCACTTGTCGACAAACCATAAATCTTGACACAAATTCAGAAATCTCCCTCTTCATGTTGTGCCACCAAAAATGTTCCTTCAAATCTATATACATCTTAGTGCTACCAGGGTGTATAGATAAATTGGATCTATGAGCATCATACAACAATTTCAATTTTAGATCAGGTAAATTGGGAACAAAAAGTCTCTTCCCAGATTTTAAAATCTCATCTTCATATATAAAGTCACTCAATCTCTCATCATTCACAGCATTAATCTTCTTTTGAAACTCCCCATCATTATTCTGATAACTTTTTATCCTTTCTAGTAAAGATGGTTTTGAAACCATTTGAAAAAGCACTGATGTTTCACCTTCCATTGTTATTCTCATATCCATCTTTACTAGATCCATGAAAATAGGATCCATTTCAATTATCATTTTGTTTTATACTCCATGATCCTTTCTACTCAAAGCATCTTCCACCTTATTTTCCTTCCATGGGTGGTAGTCTATAGTGAAATCATAATCCTTGAGTAGTTCAAGACATCACCTTTAACTCATATCGAGTTCTTTTTGTGAGAAAATATACTTCAAACTCTTGTGATCATTATAAATCTCACATTTTTTACCATAGAGACAATGTCTATATTTTCAGATCAAAGATTACTGCTGCTAACTCAAGATCATGATTGGGATAGATTTAATCATGAATTTTTACCTTTCGTGATGCATAGACAATAACTTTATCATTTTGAATAAGGATGCAACCAAGTCCTTTCTTTGAAGCATCACTATAAATAACAAACCCATCATTCCCTGATGGTAGAGTCAAGATAAAAGAATTGAATAATATTTTATTTAGTTGTTCAAAACATTCTTCACAATCTTATGTCCAAAAAAATTTAACCCCATTACGTGTGAGCTTTGTTAATGGGTTATCCAACTGGGAAAAATTCTGGACAAAATGTCGATAATAAACTGTTAAACCAATAAAACTGCATACCTCAGTTATACTTGTTGGGGCTGGCCATTCTCAGATTTCCTTGGTCTTTGAAGGATCAATAGATATTCCATCCTTAGAGACAGTATATCCAAGAAAAGAAATCTCTCGAAGCCCAAATTCAAACATGCTAAATTTCCCATATAATTTATTTCTTCTATGAGTCCTTAGGATAATGCGCAAGTGATTTTCATGATCTTCATAGCTTTTTGAGTATAAAAAAAGGTCATCAATAAATACGACTACAAAGTCATCAAGATACTCCTTGAAAACTATATTCATTAGATCCATGAAGACAGAGGGTGAATTAGTCAATCCAAAAGGCATTACTATGAACTCTTAATGCCCTTACCTGGTTCAAAATATTGTTTTTGGAATGTCTTCCTCCTTCACACACAACTGGTGATATCCATATTGATGGTAAATCTTTTAAAAATATTGATCTCTATGAAGTTGTTCAAATAAATCATCAATGCGAGGTATGGGATACTTGTTCTTTATTGTTATAGAATTGATCTCTCTCTAGTCAATGCACAAACACATAGATCTATCTTTCTTCTTAACAAATAGAACATGGGCTCCCCGTGGAGAAACACTATGGAGAATAAATCCCTTATTACTCAATTCCTCTAGTTTTTTATTTAGTTCCACTAATTCCATAGTGTCCATTCTATAAGGGGTCTTCGATATGTGCCTTGAACCAGGAATTAAATCAATGGAAAATTCAACTCCTCATTCTGGAGGATGTCCAGGTAAATCCTCTAGAAACACATCAACATATTCTTTCACAATAGGCACATCCTCTATTTGAACATTCCTTTCCTCTCCCATAGTTATTTCATTCTCTTCCTACCCAATAATTGCATTTAGTAGAGCTACTAGGGTGGATCTAAATAAGAATTATGTGGTGATGTTTCTGCTCTAAAGATAGGGTACTCTTTATCATCATCGAGAATTTTAACCTCCTTCTTCTTAAAATAAGTTTTCACATCATGGTCTGAAAGAAAATCCATACCAAGGATTATATCAAGTTCAATCATGGGTATGATGATGAGATCAGAAGATAAAGAATAGTTATATGCCCTAATGGAAACTGATTCAGAAATATTTGTTGGAATGATACTTACCTTAGGAGTTTTGACCAACAACTCCCTTATTAAATCTAATTAGAAATATCTAATTTTATTAGCAAACTGGGAAGGTATGAAACAATGTGATGATCCAGAATCAAATAAAGCATTGTCTAAATGTGAGTGAACCATTAAATTACATGCCACCATGTCTTTCGGAACTTTAACCTCAGCAGTAGTGATCGCATAAGCTTGTCCTTTCTCCCTTGGCCTTTTTTGAGGTAAGTTCACTTAGCACATATGACATTCATTTTCATAATGCCCCTTTTCTCTATAATTTTAGCATTCAACATTGACATCCTCTTTCTTCGCCTTGCAATCACAAGCATGGTGGCCTTTTTAACAAAACTTGTAACAGACTCTCATTCCCTTAAAAAAACTACTGGGGTGTTTCTTCCCACATTTACCACAGAATAGACATTCAACTTTTCCCTTCTTCCCCATATTTTTATTTCCAGAGTGTTCAGTAGATCTCTTCTTCTCTTGTTTTTCTTTAAAGTTGTAAGACTTAGAGAATTATTTTTCTATCGTGATAACACATGAGAAAATATATTCTTAGGATAAGAAGGATTATGAGACTAATGCTCATCAGAGAAATGGTTTTAACCCATCAAAAAATTGATCAGTCTTACTCCTTGGGTTTTTTATATAATATTTTTCATACCTTGCTAGCCTTGTAATGTTAGCCTCATACTTTGCAACATTCTCATCATCCTTTTTCCTCAGACTCAGAAATTGTCTTTCCATATCCACTCGAGGGTCACGGGGAAAGTATTTTTCTAATAAAATATCTTTAAACTCCCTCCATTACATTTTTGATACTTCTTAATCTTCCTTTTTGTTTTGGATTAATGACCACCATTGATCTGCACCTCCCGTGAGGCGATAAAATGTCATGACAACATTTTCCCTTTCACTACTCCCCAAAGCATGAAATATTTTCTATAAGAAATTTATCCATTGCTCACCAATAAATGGATTTTTACTCTCATTGAATGTTGGTTTTTGTTGCCTTATGATGCCATCTAACATTGATCCTCTATATTGTTGATCAGGGTGCTCCATACGGGTAAGGTTATTATTCATAACCAGAGTGAGTTATCCTAGTATGGTGATAAAATGATCAACACCAGTTGCATCACTAACTCCACTATAATTATGTTCAATAGGAGGGAAATCCCTACAAGTATTAATTGTGTTGATACAGTTTCCATTCCTTCCCCAAGGCACCATTTCCAAATTATGGCATACACTATATTAGTTTATGAATTGAAATACATAATTCCAAACTTGTAAAACCCTAAACATAAATTGAACAGTTTATGGATATAATCCTTAATCATGAAAATGTTTTTTTTAATTATATACTCATAAACCCATCATAATTATTTGTAAATAAAATTAGAATTATCATAAGCATATCCCCCGGGAGTGTCGTAACCAAGAGTGCAGCATGACCCATTGTCGTGTACCAGTTCCCGTTCGAGTCTAGCTCAATGCGGTGTTTTTGGGTTTTACCCCTAGGCACATCTATGCCAGATCCACCTCTACCTTCTCATATACAGACAGGGATTTATTACTTGAAAAACTCAAAAAATCCTTACAATACCAAAATTCTAAGAAGTTCTTCTATAATGATCCTCAAAGTCTATCTTATGGTAATGTTCTCTAATCAGAGTTTTTCTAAATCTAGTTTCCAAGGTTTGTACTAAACATCATCTGATACCAACTATAACGACCCAACCCTAGTTACCCAGAGTCAGTGAATTATTACATAACATTTAAATGATCACAAGGGATCAAATCCTAAAAGACCGATTAGTTTAGTATCCATGGAAGTACTAGATACATTCATAAGTTTCACATTACATCATGAAATAAAAAAATCAACAAAATTTTGTCTACTTTTGAACACACTTATATCCTTATCCTATACCTACAGGTCAACCATAAAATACTTCTCCATGTACTGGGAAAAATAAAACGTAGAAAGGGGTGAGCCCAGATGCTCATTAAGGATAACAAAATTATAGAAACATTCATAAATAAGCACAAACATTTAAGGTAATATATAACACTAAAACAAAAATCCTTATAAACATAAACTTAAGAATAATATGGAAAATATAAAATCAAATAATTTCATTTACTTATTCACATGGATATTCTACTAGTCGAATAATCACATTCAATATCAATAGCCAATTTCATAATGATATAATGCATAAAGCCAGACTTCATACCCACATAGCCAAGGCCTTGTGTCAGGACTACAAATAAGATTTTTTCAAAGCCTTGTTCCAAGACACTATTTTTACTCATGAGACTAACTGATGTATCGAGGAGCTATAGCGGGCTCCACCCGTCACTTACTACGTCCAATGCATGCCTTATATGAAAAGGTTTAAACATAACATAGACATTCGTATTAAAAATAACATATGAAATGTCAATAATTTATCCATAAACCATGAATGGTGTAAAAATAACACATCCACAGTCAAACATATCACATTACCTTCAACACAATATGTAATTTTTGTGTCATAATAAATCATCTTCAGGAAAGCTTAAAATCCATCAAAGGATGTTGACATAGATGAAATCAAAACTTTTTTAGAGAAATATATCTTTCTATTTTGAAATCATTTAAAAAACATATAATTATAAAATAAAACATTTATTTTGAAAATATTATTATAATCTTGTATGGGAAGCTTTGACGATGATATAACGGCATAAAATAGCCCCACCCGCCGTATAAGATAAAAAAGACATTCTTACCTTAATTTTGTCGAAAAGGTCATAAAGTACCTTGTTTGGAAAACGACAGAAAGATTCCTTTCAAAATATATATGGTAAAATAATGGTATAAATGAATTTAACCCATATTATAGTAAATAGTAAAAAAAATTGAATTACATTTTTAAGAAAACACGGATGTGGATGATAAAGAGGTCCTAGTAGATACTTATGTAAAAACAACCTCGGATAATAATGAGATTGTGAAATATACCCTTACCTTGTACTTTTCCTTGGTCGAGGGTATGTTAAACCTTGGTATAATAGTTAAATAATTGTTATTAAATTATAAAATAACAATATAAGAAAATATTATATCATATATGATATTTTAATATTAGTTTGTTAATAATATTTTAGAATTATAGTCGTTTCGGGTGCTAACGGATTCATTTTCCTTTATATGTTTTGTTAAGTAAGACATGTTTGTTATGGATAGGATGTATTTAATTCATATCCCAAATGATATTAAGTTCATAAATTTTTTTTTAATCATCAAATGAAAATTATTCTTGAATGATTATGATGGGGAATGAATCTCATCGCGTTCGTGGAGACGGTAATCCGTACGTACACACGAGTGAAAATATCATTCAATTGAAGGTGAAATCATATATAATTGATTGTTATATCATATATAAATAATAATTAACATGTTATATATTGTATTTACATCAATTATAAATCATTATTCTTCACATCCAAATAATGAAGTGTCTGAATAACAAACTACACCATGACGTGGAGACGGTAAGTCGTACGTACGCACGTATGGTGACTTTGTCATTCATATGATGAATAGAATAATGAATATGGTTGTAATATTTTTATAATAACATCACAGTATATAGAATATATTGGAGTTATTATTTTATAATGGAAACAACAAAGAAAGAGGAAGTGGAAGAAGAAAAGAACTTGAAAGAGGTGATGAAATATTTACCTCTTCTTTGGGTTCTTCCTTTTGATTTGATCAAAATGGATCCTTAGGTTAGCTTTATGACCAATTGACGGTCACTAGGATGAAGAGAGAAAAGTTGGGAGGATATTTTGTCAGGGTTTGGACGAAGAAAAAGGCTTTTGAGGTGTGAAATTTAAGTGAAGGGGAAGTTCCCTTTTATTAGAGTGGTGAGGGTCACTTTAGGAAAATCTTGAAATATTATTTTACAATAAAATCATTTTCGGTTTATAATGGCTCCAAAATGATTCATTTAGAGGATAATGTGGTAAAGGTTCGAAAACCTCTCAAAAAAATATATTTTTGACAGGTTTATGTCACCATATTAACCTTATCTTCAAGATTTAACTCTTAGTTTAATAGTTTGTCATTTACCATATATCTTTTTATTTTTATATTATATGGTTAATAAACAAACTATAAACTTCCTAGAGAACCTCAAGTGGTTAATTATTAATATATATAACCTTATATAAGTAATTTGGCAGAAACATATATTTTTTTGAATATTATATCCATTAATAATATAGTATTTGTTTTAAAAACTAAATTATATCAATTTTGACACTATTTAGTATTTCATTTTTGTGAAAATCATAACAGCATGATTACTTTAGGAAAAATATTTAATCAACCCTAACATGTCATATTAACCAAGAAAATTAGTGTAAATCATCAATAGTCTCAAATTACATTTATTTGGATATTAATAATATCAATTATTTTGATCTTTCTTTAATAAGTCAATTGATATATCATCATTGTGTCTTAAATAAATTAAATTATTTAATGTATAAAAATTATAAATAAAATACCATTATATAGGAAATATTTTTATCATTCTAATGAATATTTATAGACAAATTTATATTATGTGTAACTTGATATTAAAAATGGTTCTGTTATTAAACTTTGAATTTAACTCTTTTAACACTTCTTTAAATAAAAAACTAATAAATGTCTTAATATAATCCATGTGGACCAAAGGGGATAATATTTTATTCCAAAGGTTGTTTTTGGTAAAATTACACTTATCCAATAGAATTAGGATATGTGTTAGGGTAATTATGATATCATTTTTACCCTTAATTACCCTATTTACTTTTAACTATGGTAAATAAAAGTCAAAAGTTACTATTTACTAATAATTATTTTCATCTTATTAAACAAAATTTTACTTACTGATATTAACTATGTCTCTCAGATTTTTGAAATTCAACTCATAGAAGCAGTAAAATTAGGTTTTATGCAAATTTGCAAATTCTCCTAGGAGGTGGGTAAAAGACAGTAAAAAGTTTAATAAAATTTTTATATATCTAAGATCATTATAAAATGAATCCAATGAATTAAATTGAACTTATATTGGTATTATTTAAATTTTTTTACCTAAAACAAATTTAAATAAAATAAACAATTATTTTAAAAAATCGGTTTTAACCAATAACGTAGTGTTTTTCACAATTCATCAAAAATTGAATGTTTTCAGAAAAATACCAAAAATACACCCTAAGCTAATTTAGATATTCCGAATCCAAAAATGAATTCCATTTTGAAAGTTAAAATTTATAAAATTTTAAAAAGTGGGTATTACTATTCATAACGGCTTTTTTAATTGGTTGTGGTGTGTTAGAATCTCGAAGTTGCGTACAATGCAAGCTATTGCATTATTCAAAGGGAAACGTATCGTGCAAGCTTGGGGTGTTATAGGTTTAGAGAGGTTACATATTGGTTGGCATTTCCACCACGGTTCATTTCAGTTCAAAAAAATTTCCATGTATCTTAGTTGAAGAAATATCATCCTAATCCTAACCATCTGTCTAGATGCGATCACATTTACCTAGAGCTCGATGCTTTGTTGGTACATATTATGATGTGGATTTTGGATAAGCAGGATAAATTCCTACTCAGAAAAAACATCATCCTAGTGCAAGTTTTATGGTGACATGGAAAGATTCCAGAATCAACTTGGGAACGTGAGATGGAATTGAAATAGAAATGGATGAAACTCTTTCAACGAAATGATGGTTTTTTACTTTCCAAGGACGAAAGGACCAATGGTGGGGATAATATATTAAGACCAATTTTTGTTATGTTACCCTTTATTGATTGTTTTCATGTATATAATGTTTAAGGTTGAAGGTTGGGACATTTTGGAGAACGTTTGGTGTGTTTTTTGGGTTTAAAAGGGAGGTGCATGGGTTGCACACAATTTTTCTAAACCGTGCAAAAACGTTTTAGAAACTATGCAAAGTTATAGATGTTGGGCAGTAGCTTCGATATTTGTTGTGCACAGTTAGGGAGACAATGCAAGGAGTTTGTGTGAGGGTCTTCTATGGTAGTAGCTATGCACGGTTGGTGCACGGTTAGTCTAACTGTGTGACTAAACCTTGTGTGGGGTCAAAGTGAGAATCTAAAAAAGTGAGTCTTAGACATTTTTGACTCTAAGTGGCTCATTTTTTCTCATATATGTCCCTAACTCTAGATTCGTCTCACTTTAAGGCTGGAGAACCTCTCCCAAGTGAATTATAATCGATCCGGAGCCTTTCCTTAGCATTTAGATGCTTTATTCTTGCCGTAAGTACTTGATCTACATTGTTCTTGTCAAATTTTTATGGATCTACCTCACCCATCTTCTCGGTTTATTATAATTACACCCTCTTTGGGTAGTCCTATGATTTTTTATTCAATTTATGATTGTATTTGACTATGTTTTTGATAGGGGAAGAGATCTAAGGAGGTTTCGTGGAATTCTTACCTAGTTTCCTGAGTGTTCTTCATCTATTTTTAGATTTCATCTAAACGATCAAGGTAGGTGGATTCACTCTCAAATCCTATTATTATAACTAATCAATATGCTTTAAAATTTATTATACTATGATCAAATGATGATGAATTGGATATTTTTGATTACCAGAAACCTTCTTGATTTTCATATTATGGAAATTTGGAAAAATTGTGTTCTTTAATAATGTGCTTGATTCTTGATTTTAAATTGATTATTTTAAATTGGGATTTTTCTAAAATTATGGTAAATGGATTTTATTAGAGGGTTCTCAATAAAATTAGTGATTTAATTTAAACGGAATGTGTGTTTTTATTTGTTTTGTTTAATGGTTTTCAATAAAAATGATTTTTCTGAAATAGTTTGAATTGGTTGAACACAATTGGTTTTGGCATGGTTTTGGCATCGATTCTGTTTTGTATGTTCATATGCATTGGGATGGATAAGTGTGTGAAGGACCACTATCAAAAGGTTGGGATGGATATTGGTGTGAATTACCCTCATCAATATGGTCCACTAAGTGAAGGATTAGTGGAATGATAGCTCATTGCTCGCCACTGTAGGGAGGTCCAGGGTGCATGCATTGTTAGAAGTGTGGTAAAGTGGAATGGTTATGCCAAAATAATTTTGAGAAGTGTTTTTAAAACCATAATTTATTTTTTAAAGAAATGTGACTTTCTGGAAAATTGTTTGAAAATATCACTTGTTAGCTCTTGCTTATAAATGGTTTTTGGAACTTGTTTATATTTATTTATAAACTATTTTACAAAATGTTTTTTCATAAATGGTTTTATATAAATTTTTATAACTTCTCTATCCTAGTGGAATGAGTAGGGATGCTGTTGGGGAAAACCAACTGTGTTTTATACTCACCCCTGCTTTTTCACTTTTGTGTTTTTTCAGATGATGTCATTAGATACATGGGAAAAGGTAATGTATCACATGTATTTAGCACCACCTCATGATACTTTGGTTGTTTGGTGATTTTTGATCATAGAGCTTGGATATCACGGAGTCTTGTGGTCATCTGGGAGTATTTAATTTTTTTATACTATTTAATTTGATTGTTATTTTTTCTTCATTGTTTCACACTTTGGTTTCTTTTGTTAAAAAGGATGTGGTTGAGTTGTCTTTTGATTAATCATGCATAATATGGTGGTTGTTTGATTATGGTTGATGGTTTTTGGTTTTATTATAAAAGTTTAAATCATCCCCCACTTGTATTGAAACCCTTTTTCATTTATTACTTGCATTTTTTGTCTTGGGGATGCCAGTTAAGGCCTAGTAATGGCTCTTAGACCTCTTAAGCCAATGAGGAAAAGTGGGTCATTACACCACATCCTACTAAAAACATCCTCCTTGATAGGGTATCGACACCTATGTAAATATGGTTCACTAAAATTCCAAAAAAAACATATCTAAGGATAAATAAAATACATGTGGATTTCTCTTGGCCTCTCAAAAAGATACATGCTCCAAGTCGCAAAGGGTATAGTCAAAGCAGACTGTCACGCCCCGACCCTAGAATCCCAAGAGCCAGTGCATTAATAAACAGGGTGTGTAATTTTTAAAAAAAAAATACTGATAAATTAAACATCAAGTTCCATACAAAGGATCTATGTAGTTTAGGTTCTAGAAAACCAGATACATATGATATATTTATTCATTACGGAATTAAAATGACACTGCAAAGTATCCACCACTTAGTGTAACTCAAATCTACTAAACCTAAAAAAATAAATTGAAAACATAGGGTGAGAACAAGAATTCCTAGTAATGGGGTTTTAAAATAAATATAACATTTCATGTAAAACCATTCTAAAAAAATCCATTTTTAAAATAATCATAAAATGTTTTCTTATAAGAAAATTGTAATACATGATTTTAAAAGTTAACAACTTTACAAGGTTAGCACTAAACATTTTAGGGATAATTAAAAGAACTATTATTGAAAAACATTTCAATATTATGAATATTTTTACATGATGCATAGAGTGCATCTTTTAAATCAAGAGTTAATAAAACTATACCAAGTGACAAGTAATAAGTATTTTAATCCAAAGAGAAGGGTATACAACAACCTTAGATAAAGGTCCCTTGATTTATACTTTCAAAAAGATATGTATTACCCACACCAGGGTAAGCCCTCGATACGAAGATCAGAGTCTGTCTTGCTATCCCCACAAGCCATCAACTATCATGTAGTCGACACTTCTGTCTTCCTAAACAAGGAATCCCTCAACTTCAGGGTGTTGGAACCTCTATCTTCCTATCCCTGGAAGCTCTCGATTGTACACAGCAACAATCGGAGTCGCACAAAGAAAATATGCACAAGGCAAAGTTTGAATAAGATGTGCAACCTTTCTGCACAAAGCTTGAGAGTTGATAAGATCCTCTCTCTCTAGAAATCACTTCAATAGCATGTAGACACAGATGTCAAAGTTTAGTAGTGAAGTTGTGAGATCTTTTCAAATGATATCTTATTTATAATCACGGTTGTAATGGTCGGATCCCTCCTCCAATTATCATATTTTTCCTTGAATTTTTAAGGGACCGGTACATGTGTCACTCAAACAATGGTTAGTTGATAACTGAAGGCATGACATTATTTTATAAATGACCAAGTGAAAGAATAACTAAAACTGATATTTGGAATATAGAAAATGAATGTTTGGAATGGAGAAAGTTAAAGTTCAGAGTCTATCCAGAAAATGAATTCAGAGTCTATAATATAAGGATATTTGGATTCTATTTATCAGAAGAATTCGGAGTCGAACTTCATACAAGTTCATATCCATAATTCGTAATCATAATTCACAATTAGAATTTGTAATGAGAATTCGTAATCATAATTCATCATCATAATTCGTAATGAGAATTCATAAATATAATTCATCATCAGAATTCGTAATGAGAATTGATAATCAGAATTCATCATCAGAATTTGTAATGAGAATTTGTAAACAGAATTTGTCATCAGAATTTGTCATCAGAATTCGTAATGAGAATTTTTAATCATAATTCGTCATCATAATTTGTAATGATAATTCTTAATCATAATTTGTCATCAGAATTTGTAATGAGAATTCGTCATTAGAATTCATCACTAGAATTCTTAGTTAGAACTTTATGCAGGTTCGTAATCAGAATTCAGAGTTGAACTTCATAAAAGTTCATAACTGGGAATTCGGAGTAGAACTTCATAAAAGTTTGTAACAAGAATTAAGATCCTAAAACATAATGTTTCATATCTAGGTATTATATGATTATGAGGTTCTAGATATGAATCCGATTTTTATACTTAAGAAAAAATATTGATATGAAAAATGAAAACAATGTAGGGGTAAATTTCCTTTGGAAAGTAAATTTTCCTTATGGAAGTAAAATAAGGGTAAAATAATATTTTCCTTAAAATAAGGTGTTTGTGATTTTCAAAACAAGAGGAATGGTAAAGTCATAAGGAAAGCCTTAATGACTTAACAATCTCCCACTTGAATTAAGGAATAGAAAAATTCATAAGGAAAACCTTATTGACTCAACATAATATTTCATTAAAACCATTTTGAAAAAAACTAAAAATGGGTAAAAAATTAATATATCATTTTTATAATTTTAAATCTTTTTTGAAATCTTTTTTAGAAAACATGGTTTTGGAATAAAAAGGATTTTCGACCGAAGAGGGAAATAAAATCATATTTTCTTGAAAATGTTTTCTCAATAATTTTAATTATAAAAGAGAGTAAAAATAGTACTATCACTTTAAAAATTTAATAAATAACCATATCAGATGAAATTATATTTATTTTATGATATAAATATCTAATAATTCCCCAAAGTTATACTTAATCAAAAACAATCTTCAATAATGATGATATTGTGAATTAAACCCTTACCAATTTAGTTACATTGAAATAATAATCACTATGAGATAAATAACATTAAATGAAACATTAAATTCCATGAATATAAATTAATTTATGTTATAACATAAAAAAGGGTTATTATATCTACTACACAAAAAAATAAGTGGTGAATATGGAATATTTCTCATGGAAGTAATAGTGAGATAACAAACCCATACCTTGAGTCTGAATTGTCACGTATGTTATTTATCTAACTGAATAATAAAAAGATGTTAATTATATAATTTCATAATATAACTTTCCAAGTTTATTATTCCTTTTATTTTACTTATTCCCTTTTTATATATGATTACTTAATAAATTAAATTTACGCCATATGTTTCGACGATATTTGGCTTATGTGTTAAAAATTACTTCAGTAGGTTAACTATGGTCAAAGAGTTCATTATTTAAAAATCACCAGAAGAATAATCATGAAATAATTATCATATTTATATATCTATAATAATTTTAAACCTAATTATTAATGATGGTTTTTAAAAATGAACTACGTTACAATCATAGATATGGTAGTCCGTCTGTAGGCATGAGTAACTTTTCCATTTTTCAATGATCATTTTAGCAGGAAATTATGTAATATTTTATCCTTATTTAATGATAATAATATTATACACACAACAATATTTCCAAAAATTTAAATATATACATCATCCATGTGTTCTGGTGATGAAAATAGAGTCACATCGCTTCATTAAGGTGGTAGTCCGCACATACACGAATGAAGTTATCATCATTCATTGAGTGAAAAAATAATAAATAAAATGATATATTATATTTTATGAATGATAAATATGTCAATAATATAATTATTATTTAATTTATATCACATATATTCATTAAATATATCCTTATAACCTTTCATTTAAAGTGTTGGTAAAAGAAGAATCACATCGCTTCGCGAGGCAGTAGTCTGCCTTACACACGAGTAATGTTATTGTATCTCCTATGGAATGAAAATTTCAAAAAGGTTTGTATAATATAATTAATCAGGAGGTTTAATTATTTTATAAAAATATTATATATACTTTATATCTATCATAATAACCAACCATGATAAATGGTAATGGAAAAGATAATTACATTGGTTCGTGAGGCATAGTATGTCGTACACCCGAATGATGATTTCATAACCCATTTTATGGAAGTGTGGATGGTTATAGGTAATTAAATTAAAATAGAAACATCCTGATATATTTAATATATTAATTTTATTATAAGATAATGTTATAATTATGATTTAATGAGGTGGAGGAAGAAATAAAATTAAAACACTCATTGAAGAACGTTACCTCTTCTTTGGGTAACCTACTTAGGTTTGAACAAAAGACATTCTAGGTTGTTTTTATGCCCAAAATAATGTTTATAGGATTATTCGATTGAATTTATTAAGTTATTTGGAAAGTTATTGGACAAATAAATGTTTTAAAGGTGTGAAGAAGAGAGGATATGGTGTGGCCTTTTACAAGTGAGGTAAGTCGAACACTTGTAATTTTTAGATAGAAAATGGTGTAATCACGTTTTTAATATAATAAAAGGGTCCAAAATGTATTATCCTAGATACTTAGACATTATAGGATCTAAATGTGTCTATAAAATAGATTTTATACCTGTTTTTATGCTATTTTAACCCTTATTGGTTTTTTTAACACCCCGATAAATCAATTTTTACCTTAACTATAGTAAATAATTTTTACTATATTAACTATTCATTGTGGTCAAAAATTATGTTGAACTTATTAGAAAATAAAAATTATTATGATTCCAAATATTGAATCCATTTTTCAAAATTATAATTACAAAAGTGGTAAAATTAGATATGATAAGAACACGGGTTTTTAAAGAGAAAATTTCCAAAAGTTTCAAAGTTTTTATATTAAAATTCAGTATGAAAATGATTCCAATGACATAAGTTAGATTAATATATATTATTGAACTAATTTTACTTTAAAATTTAATTTTAATTTATAACAAATTTTTATGAAAATGTGGTTTACAATTAAAATTCAGTGATTTTCAATATTCATCAAAAAAACGGTCATTTCAAAAAAATGATCACCCAAAGATAATTTTGAAACATATATTTAAAAAATTAATTTTATTTCTTAAAATAAATTTTCTAAAATTGTTAAAAATTAATTATAAATTATGTGCATAAAGTGTAACTAAACCGTCTTTTAAAAAAATTATTTTTTATAAAACATTCCTTTTTTTAAATGGTTCTAATTTTATCTCAAATCAATAGATATCAATTTTATGTGTAAATCATATAATTATCATAATTTATTTATTATTATTAATACCTACCTATTTAATGGCTAGGATATAATGTTAATATTTTAATAATAATATTTTAAAAGAGTATTGTGTTTCATTATAACCCGGTGTTGTATGCCTTTCAAGCGATACAAGAGATTAAATTTATTTAAAAATAAATATATCATAATATACCATTATGTTACACTAACTTATATGCTTGGTGTTGTTTTTCATATGCACTTTGGAATATTATGTTCATATTATAAAATCCTGTGGTGTTTCATTATACCCCCTTAAATAAATTGTTTCACCATAATTTAATCTTGATCATGGTAATCAAGGTTTTTTCATTTGAAAATGTTTTGAAAACCCATATAATAAAAACATTTAATTAAAAATCCTGTTAATAATATTTAAAGGTTAACTAAGATGTTCATATGTAATAACACATAACTATGTTTCTAATTTGGAAAACATTGGTGGAAAGCGAAGATATTGATATGGAAGAAAGATGTAAATAATTATAGAGAGTGATATTGGTCATTAAACACCAGAAATTGAATGATCAATGGAAACTTAAACACCTCAAAACCCTAAATATTTGATGATATAAAAGACAAATGGTACCACATAAATGAAGGTACTAGGATAACATTTTGTTTCAATATCATTTTCCTAGACTTCAAGAATTCATTTACCCACTAAAGTATGATTGTATGAAAATATAGAGATTTTATACCTTTCTATAGGTAAAATTATATCCTTTATATATTTATTAATCAATTTATACTTCTTTCATTACTCCAAAAGATGAATATTCATTATGGATTTTTATGCTTGAGTCCCAAAAATTAACAATAAATAGATCATTAGCTCAATAAAAGAATGAAAATTCATTCCTCCTATATCTATATATTTTCCAAAACCAAAATGGTTAGCATAATCTATCCAATAACACTCAATGTCGAAATTAATCCATTTCATAATATTTAATTATATTTCTAGTCTAAAATATTTCAATCTAAATTCAATGTCCTAAAATTTTTAATGTGGATAACTAAATCAACATTATATTCCCTAGAAAAATTAAATTTTCTCTAAATGTTACATTTAAAATATTTAAATAGTTTTATGACCATAAAACCTTAATGAAAATATGTATTCTTATAAAAATAACTCATATGGTCAAATATTTTCCATAAATAAATAATTATAGGAAACACCCACAAATATTAACATAAATCATCTAATCACTAAAGAAGTTCATGGTCACAAACAATATATCATAAAAATATTATAATTAGCTCCACATCAATAACATATTAAGGTATATCCTCCCAAATTCAGGTATTTTCCAAGAAGATAAATTTTCCTCTGATTCAGTTTTCTTGGTATTATTAAACACATGCTTCCAAATCCTTAATGAAATACTACTACAGAACAATCCTTAAACATTTCAAAATTCTTACAACCAAATTATTATTGATTTACATAATCCTATAACATAATTTTTGAATAAAAACCTAATAACATTAATCATTCTAATTAATCTATAATAATATAATAAGCTTGACATTGATCCATTTGATTCTTTTGAGGTATATTCCCTTGAAGCTTGGGGAATTAATTTGTGTTGTACCCAATATCCTTATAGTTTAAGCATTTAACATTGTAAAACTTTTTATTTTCCTTTAAATCAATATCATGGTAGACTATCTCTCTAAAATTTTAGTAAAATATCATTCCCTTTAATAAATTACTAGGGTTCTTCTTTCTATAATTATCACATGTGGAAAAATCCTTCTTTCCCTCTTTCCCTTTATCTATCTTTTTCTCTACCATACTATTCTTATAATGTTTCCCTTAAAATACATGATACTTATATAATTCCTCCTCTCTCTTATTATCACATGATAAAATTTACCCATATGATGATAATGTTTGGGGGTCTACTTCCTAACAAAATATTGGGTTTGCCCGATTAAATAAATGATCATTCTTACACTATGAATTATGTGCAATTATGTGGTTCTCATTCCTTTTACTATTCACCATTTCTAAAAAAAATAATACAATATATTATATCATATTCTTATGAAATATAATTTATAATCCAAAAACTAGTGAAAAAAATTAACATAAATAGAAAAATTTATGCATATCTAATCTCAAATTCATAGACATGGTTTCTTTGGGGATATCATTATTTTCAAATCATTCATAATGATTTGTAAAGAAAATTTTAATTATATTAATCATATTCCTTTGGATATTCACACTAGGTATATAGAAAGGCTTTTTGTCAAGAACTAGGTGATGATTGTGCAATTCCAATTACACCCTTTTGGGAGTTATTACCCCTAGGTAAATATGCTCTAGAACCACGACCACTTGTAGTATCTAGAAAGGGATGTATTTTCTAGAAAAAAACACATAATCACATACTTAAGAAAACATTTAAATGTTCTTTTATACCTATACTAAAATTAAATTATAGGTTTATGTTTCCTAATCTATGATTTCATAAATCTATTTTCTATGGTTTCTATTAAACTTTCTCTGATACCAACTATATCACCCCTAACCCGAGTAACTTGGATCTTGTGGTTTCTTTATTATATTTAAATAAGATATAGTAAATTTCATCCCAAATGAATGAATAGTTTAGTAGTCATGGTAAAATAGACAAATACTTGTAATCCATATTATAATTTAAAACAAAAAATGGATAAGGTATTTTCATTGAGAACTCTATTATCCCCCCAATTGTATCCCTGAATATCAATCAGTAAAATCTTCCTAGTATATGAGAGAAAATAAAATCTTACAAAGGGGTGATATGGGATTCTTAGTAAGGGTAAATGTGTATTGGAATCTATGAATAAATAGAGAATATTCAATATGGAAAACTAAATTAATGAAACACATTCCATTATTCAATAACTTGATCATAATATGGAAAGTATAAATGATAATAAAATAATTCCATATAAATAGTCACATTATCTTGAAACATAACCATGGTTATTCTACTAATCTAACAATCGCATAGAATATCATAAACTAAATTCAAAATAACGAAATTCATAATGTTGTATATCTAAAATAGACCGTTGAGACCTTTTTCTAAGGAATATAATATCATTGAGGCCTGGTTCTAAAAAATATATATAAATCGATAAGGACCTATTTAAAACCCAATTTATTTTGTCTCATGAGGCCTGATGATGCATCAAGGGCCTATAGTAGGCCCTTCCTATCAGTTACTATGTAAAATGAATTCCTCATATGAAATTGATGAAATATAATCAAAATAAAAATTCGTATATAATAAATATCATAAAAAAAATTTAACAATTACCCCAATTAGTAAACGTGAACATAAACAATCTAGAGTAAAATGAATGGTATCAATATATTAAATCCCAAGCCAAATTGATCTTAAATCATCTAGATAAATAATAAGGATGGTATCATTGGTTTATATCCCCAAAAAATATTAAGTGAAATCGAAGGATGTCATCATATATGAAAAATGATTTTTGATCATCACTTTGAACATTCCTATAGAAAAATAACTTTTCTTTGAAAATAACCCTTTTAGTTTAAATATAAAAAATTCATAAAATATTGTCAAAATCCTTTTCTCTAAAAATATTTTCCAAAAACTAAGAATTTATATAATATTAATAAAATAATTTTCCTTGAAAATAACCTTATAAACATTAAAATCAACTTCAAAGAAATGATGGTCATTACTGTGGGTAATTATGTATAAGTCATATAAGTTTAATAGAACTTTCCTTTTGCAATGTAAAAATATAAAAAAAGTTCCTTTCTTGGAAAATAATAAGAAGAATCCTTTAAAAAATTATGTAAAAATTAAATCACGGGTAAAAATATTTTGATAAAATCATTTTAATATCGTTGAAACATTTTTTATTGTTTTTTTTAATTTATGGATTTGGAAGAAAAAATGTTTTTGATCGAAGATAAAAATAAAGTTTTATTATATTAAAAACATTTTCATTGCCATTTTAAGTAAGAAAGATATGGTAAATAGTATTATAACTTGAAAATTTTTTGTAATTTATAGAGCATAATAAGAAAATTATTTTAAGAAATAAATATTAAATAATTCCCCAAAGGTAGACTTAAATAAAAACAAACTTGAATATTTATAAGATTGTAAAATAAACTCTTTCCACTTTGGTAACTTTTGAATCATAATCCTCATGAAATAAATAACATTAAATGAAACATTAATTACCATGAAGATAAATGAATTCATGTTATGACATAAAAAAAAATAAGTATATACGCTAAACAAAAGAAATAAGTTGTGTATATGGAATATGTCTCACGAAATTTGAAGTGATATGAGAAACTCTTACATTGAGTCTGACTCATCTTGTCCATTATTTATAATTATGAATAATAAACATATGTTATTTATTTAATTTATTATGAAACTTTTAAATTTTCTTGCTCCTTTTATTTCACTTAATACCATATTGTATATGATTACTTATTCAATTAAGTTGGGGAGGTATCTTTTTAGGATATTTGGAATATGTGTTAAAAATGACTTTAGTATGTTGAATGCGGTCAAAGGGGTCAATATTTAAACATATCCAAAATAATAATCATTAAATAATTATAATTTTTATAGATAAATTATACTTTCAAAATAAATCATGAAACATGGTTTTGAAAAATTATTTACGTTACAATCATGAAGACGGTGTGTCCTATGTACTCTTGAATAACATTTCCATTTTTTCAATGATCATTATGGAAAGAAGTTAAGTGATATTTTATTTTTATATAATGATAATAATATTATATATACAATATTATTTCCTTAAATAAACTCACATATATCATCCATTAGGTGTGGTGAGGGAAATAGGGTCACATTGCATTATGAAAGCGTTAGTCCATACGCACACGAAAGATGTTATCATCTCTCTTTGGGTAAAAATTTAAGAAAGGAAATGATATATTATATTTTAAGAATTAAAAAAATGTCATGAATATAATTATTATTACATTTATATTACATATATTTATTAACTTTATCCTTATCACCTTCCATGTAAATCCTTATTGAAAGATTAATCACATAACTTCCTAAGACGGTAGTTCATCATACACATCAACAAAGTTATCATATCCCATGTGGATTGGAAATTTAAATTTTATATTTAATATAATGAATAAATATGTGTAACCAACTATGATAGGAGGTAATGATAAGATAAATTACATCGGTTCGTGAGGCGGTTGTCCACCTTACATATGGATGATGATTTGGTAACACAATTGATAGAAGTGGGTATGGTTGTAGTTTACGAACTCAACTAAAAACATATCAGTATATTTAATATACATTTTTTATTGTATATTAATGTTCTAATAATAATTTAATGAGTTGTAGGAATAAATAAAATTAAAACATTTGTTAAACAATGTTACCTCTTCTTTGGGTAACCTCCTTAGGTTTGCTCCAAAAGACTTACTAGGCTTGATTTATTCCTCAAATTATAATTATAGGATGATATTATATATTTTGGGAAGTTATTTGGGTAGTTATTTTTGGATTCCAAATCATTTTAACTGTGAAGAACACAGAAGAGTGGGTGTCCTTTTGTAAGTGAGGTGAGTGGCACACTTATAATTTTGAGAAAGAAAAAGGTGTACCATATTTTTTCACATTTCATAAGAATAAAAAAAGTATTATTACATATATAATACATTATGGGGTCTAAATATGGAAAACCCATATATTTTAGACAAGTTTATTGGTCATTTTAACACTTAAATTTTTAGTTTAACACAGGGGTAAATCCATTTTTACCTTAAGATTGGTAAATAATTTTTTCTATTTTAGTTATTAATTGTGGTCAAAAATTAATTTGACCTTACCATATAATAAAAAATATTTCTATTCCAAATATGGAAACCATTTTTTCAAATTCCCTTCACATAAGTGGAAGCTTTTCATTTAAAATTAATCCCAGTGAGGGGATGAGAAAGCCGGTTTTTAAAGAGAAATGTTTCAAAAGTTTACAAAGTTTATATATTAAAATTCAATATAAAAATGATTCAAATAAACTAAATGGAATTAATGAATATATAATTGAACTAATTTAACTATAAAATTGATTTGTGAAATAATTTACCAATATCAAAAATTTAAAAGAAAATACATTTTTCATTTTCAATTCAGTAATTTTCATTATTCATCAAAAAATAAAACTTTTTAGAAAAATGCCAAAAATTCACTGAACTATAATTTATAAATTTATATTTAAAAAAATTAAGTTTATTTTTTCAAATAAATTCACTAAAATTGGTTAAAATTAATTATAAATTATTTTTTCAAATGGTGACTAAGCCTTCTTTTAGAAGATAAGATACAGTTTTTCAGAAAACCTTCATCTTTCCTTTAAATGGTTCTTATTTTAATTATTATTAGTATAAATCCATTTTATTTATTTTATATATGTTTCAAATAAAAAATTTTCATAATTTAGTTTATATTATTCATACTCGCCAATATAACGGGTGTGTTATAATGGTAATGTTAAAATGATAATATTTTAAAAGAGTATCATAATTCTTTCATACCTAGTGTTGTGTGCATTGAAATCCATTGAAGAGGTTATATTAATTTAAAAATAAACATATCCTAAAGTATCTGGATGTTATATACCCTTCTACGCTTGTTTTTTGGTGTCATATATGTTATCAAATATTATGTTCACATTTTAAAATCTAAGGGTGTTAGATATTACATCTTCTAAATATGTTATATTCTTCATAAAATATTAAATTAAATATTATAAATATAATGAAATTTTATAATTGATATTAAAAATCATTTATTCATCCTCTTTCTATCAAATGGGGAGTTAAAGTGTCGCTTGTGTGTGTGTTCGACTTACTCTCTCCACATAGAGATATTGTTCATTTACCATCACAATATTATATGGATGGGTATTTTAATTGTTTTAATGTTTATATATGATACTTATAAATAATTAAACCAATTTAATTACAATATCATATCTACCTTCTTACCTTCCAATTTGTTCAAAAATGATAACGTCACTCCTGTGTACATATGAACTATCATCTCTACAATGTGATGTGATTAGTTTTTCATTTTAATTTTATTTGGATGGTAGTAAGGATGTATTTAAGGAATATATATAATATATATGATATGATAATAATTTTGGAAATTTTGTTTATTATTCACCTTTCTTTTATTTCATCCGCTGAAAAATAAAAACATTGTTCATGCTTACGTATCACCTACAATATCCATGAGATGTCTAATTAATTTTTTAATATATACATTTATAAATGACAATAAAAATGTATATATTGAATATATATGATATTTAAATCATTATAAAGATTCTATATATGTTAATACCATTTTAAGATTATAAAGAGAAAGACTACAAAAATAGAACATACATAAAAATAAAAACAGATATCACCCATAACATATATTTAAATAAATAATTGTTAACAAATATGTGATAAAAGATTGTAATTAAATCATATATGGTACTTTACATATTATTATGGTTATATAATATTTTTATAATAAATATATATTTATCGTACATAATGTTCTTATGTGTATGATGGAATTCAGACCTAAAGTAATAGATTTTCATCTCACTTTTATTTTTTTGTGATACATGATATATTAACCTCTTATTTCGGCTTTGTGGTGTATATATTTATCATTAATTTCTATTATGATTCAAATAATGATTTTTTTATTTACATATCCAATATAAGGTTCTTTATTTAATGGGTCTTACAAATAAATGGTTTCCAAAGTGGTAAAGTATTTATGATTCATTCCTATTTTAATCGATATTTTTTATGGTTGAATCTCTATTTGTTGAAATTATATGCTCCTTATATAATTAATCACTTTAAATTTTCATCTCCACTAGTTATTTCAGAATAAAAAAAATTTACTTTCATTTTTTTTCTTTAAAAACTCGAGAGCTTGAATGAATATTTTTAAGAAATCCCAACTTTCTTTTACTACTCGATCAGGAACCTTATTATTCGAAATCAATGTTTCTCTAAAATGTTTATAAGAATGTTTTTAGTATTATCTAATTTTTTACCCATTAATTTATTTTTTAAAAATTAAAATGAATCTTTTAGACATTTTCTGAATTAGTTACTTTTGTAATTTTCAAGATGTGATAGGAATGATTTAATTTAACTTATATGAAATGAATGGAAATTCCCACCTCCAAGACCGCTAAATGTTTTTATGCTTAATTTATAATTTTCCTAGGTTCTTTTCAAATAATTTTTTTTACATAATAAGTTTCCAAAATTTTTATTTTACAATTGATTTTTATAGTAGAAAGGTTATTTTCCTGAAGTAATATATCAGTGATATTTTAAAGAAATTATTATATATTATAAAATAATTTGATATTAATTATATTTTATTGGGTATATTATCCAATTATTACCTTATTAATCTTTATATAAATGTGTATTATTTATTTATATGATATTTCTATGAAACATTTTTATTTTCCTTGGGTTATTCTATGATATTAATTAAACATTTTTTCTTATCATGAGTTATGATGTGATGATATAATATTTATTTTATAATCTTGTGGAAAACATATTTATGGTTTTTATTATGTGATGGTTGGTTATAATATAAATCAAATGTAGTGGTTATTTAATAACCATGGATGTAGTTATGTTATAACTAATGATTGTGGTAACGTTATAATTAAAGATAGATTGGGCCATAATTATACAATCCTCTAATGCATTGGGTAAATATTCATATATAATGAGATTAATATGAATGGAATAGGCAGTGAACATAATTCATTAATATTCTCAATCCACTCTAATAGTATTGGGAGTGAAACATGATTACTATTATGTCTTGGGGTGTGAACACAATCCACTATAAAAGTATTGGCAGTGAGTCCTGGCTAATAAATATATTATTTTATATGCTTATGTGTATGCCACAATTCTATGTCATATGCTGCTATAATTATCTTATACATCATTTTCCATGATTACATTGTGGTTCATGTCTTATATATTTCCAATATTTATAACATGAATCAAGATTATGATCTATGACAAGAAGATCATGTATTTAAAATGTTAATCTCATATTCCCATACCCTTATGATCATGTTATGATTATGCGATCATTAATATATCCCCTTTTACCCTCACTAAAAATCTAATCTCACCCTTTCCTACGTTTACTTTTACAAGGTTGTGAAGAATAGTTTTAGGAATGATATTCCTAAGAATGGTTCTAATAGTAAAGAATATAATTGGAGATTATAATAAACATATTGTTTATGTTTCCAAGATTCCAAATATACTAGAAATATATGAATATCGCATAGATCGTTATGATATGTAATGAATATACAACTAATAAGATGTAATATCTATGTTAGAAAATTATGGGACGCTATGGTTTCTATCAAAGAAGGGTATAGTTAAAAAAAATTGGATGAGAAAAATTAGTGATAACTCTAGGGATAAATCTAAGTATAGTGTAACATCTTAATATTTTGGTAATTATCATGGATAACCTAAGATAAACATAAGGTTTAATAGATAAAAAAGTATATTTTATGATTTAGATATCTTATAAATTTTTTTTCATGATTATAATTATGACTATTATTTATTTCACTATTCTTTTTTATTTTAGTTGATTGTTAGAACTAAGAGGATTCATGTTAACACTGAAGGACAAAAATATGATTTTCCTCATGAGAAACTAAATGAAGTGGAAATTGGAATATCCAACATTGTGAATATTCTGAACCATTATTCATGATGTATATTAAACAACTTGAACTTTAACCAACTCTCAGACTCACTAAAGATAATAATAATAATAATGGTGTTCACTAAGAGCTCCGATAGTAGAAATAGTGAAGAATAGAATATTCTTACTACTAAATATAGATAATTTGGGAAGAATAAATCAGGTGAATGTATCTAAGGAAAAAAATATCTTTTCATGGTGGAAATAAAGGGAATATAGGAAGTAATTATTGAGAATAAATTAAGAGTTCATTGATGGTAATTAAAGTTCATCTTAAGGTTCCACTAATAGTTCAATTTATTATGTGTGGGGAATATGTGAATAATCTGATATAATGCCCTAATCTAATGGTTAAATCCTAGAACAAGGAATAACTTATGATATGTAATTCATTAAAGTGGAAGAATATAAGTGTTTAAATATTGATATTCAAGAATTATATCAATGTTATTTATAATATAATAACATTGAAACATTTTATTATTATTCCACGGTAATTTTCCTTAAGGATTCGAAAACATATGTTGAATGGTTCTTATAACCAAGAAACATTATTTCGTGGTATGGTGATAATGTTCTTAGGGGAAAAGATATGACTGAAATAAATTGTATAGTATTAGTGAGATAGATATTATGTAATTATTTCATTAAAAAGTTATTTATTCCATCTTTGATGGTGTTTATTTCATTTTCTAAATTACGGAATATATTCAATGTTTTATGATGTTATTTGAGGAATAAGGAATGTGTTTATTTATAAAATCATGTTTTATTTCAAGTGATGTTAAAATAAAATTTGTGGCTTCAATCATGGTTTTATATGTGTATTTTTTATCACTAGTTAAAAGACATAAAACCCCCTCTTCATGTTTTATGTTATGGGATTTTGAAGTGATTTGGAACTTCTAATGGGTCTTTTAACCTATAAATTATTCATGGTTTTGTAGTTGTAATCATTCTTCTAAACATGTTTTTTACCAATCTATATTATCCCTTGGAAATTAGATTTCTATTTAATGTACATTGTTTTCATTATCACTTGTGTTCTCTTATTTTGAAACCAATTTATTTGGTATTCCACATAACCTTTATGTTCCTCCTTCCCTCTTTTCAAGATATAGTTTTATTAATAATTTTTAGGATGGTGGTTTTCAATAAAAAAATATATAAAAATATACCCTTGATTACCATTCACAATTTATAATTTCTAGGATTAAATTTATTAAATTTGGGAGAATAGAACACACTCATATTTTAAAAGAACACGTTGTTCAATAGCATACAGGATACGCAACATCGAGACTAAAAAAACAAGAAATATTATAATATATGTTTAGTATAACCTAGTAATTAAAATAGTGGGTATTAATAGTATTAAAAACATTTTTAAATTTATAAAAAAATTCTACTCAACATAAATATATTAATATATTTTTTTTGTAAATATTCGCTCAATATTTAGTGAATTAATTTTATTATTTTCTTCAAAAATGGTTTTGTTTTTTTTGTGAGAAAATATCATAATTAATTTATATAAATTTCAGATACTTCATAGGAAAAAATTTATATATGTGTTAAATTTACTATTTAAAAATTATCTTAGGATTAATTTTTGATATTTTTCTGAAAAGTATGTCATTTCAATAAATAATAAGAAAATATTGATTTTTATAAAAAACTATATATTTATTTCAATCATGTAAAAAGTTATATTTTGTTTTAAAATGTTTCAAAAGTAAAATTAGATCTCTTTTGTTTTAATTAATACAATTATGTTAATTGGAATCAATTTTATTTTTTAATTTGGTATAAAACAATTTATACATAAAAAATGATTTTTTAAGAAAAAATTGTTTTTATGCATGTAGTGTATTTTTATCCTAATAAATTATATTAATAAATATTAGTGAATTATTTTAATTAAATTTATTTTTTATATATTAATCCAAAGTATTAAAATTTCTATATTTTTTCAATGCATGGGATAATAATAAATCAAGTTTTATACTTAAAATGTATTTCTCTAAAAAGAATTTTTTTATATTTTTTTTATTTTTTAAAAAATTATATTATTCTTATTATAGGTATTGAATTTTAAAAAATGGATTTGTTATTTTTAATCAGGTTGTTTAAATTTTTTAAATAGCCCCCTTTTATTTTTAGGCATGATTAATAGTAACTACGGTAAAATTTATCAACTCGATAAATGGTGAATCCAGTTAATATTGGTTAAATTTAAGTGATAAGGCCATAAATATTCATCATAATTCTAATTATTTTAATATAATTATAATATTATTACCTTATTCTTGAAATTTATTTTTTCATGGACAATATTCCAAGAAAATTATGTATATAATATTTAAAGTGAAGAAAGTGACAAAATGCCACTCTCTTGGTTTTAAATAACTCTTATATGTACACATAGGGAATATATAATGCTATGAATAAATATAAATATATATATATTGGGATTAATGAAATTATTTTCTTGATGTCAATTTATTTTAATTTTTTATAAAATTTATAATTACCATTAATGCATATGGAATTTCAATGGAGTATTTCTCCTATTAATTAAAAAAATATAATAAATGTTTTTAAAAATATTAAAAGTAGTATTAATTTGTGTGATTTAATGTTTTTCATGAATTTTATAAATTAATATAACATAATAGTGTTATTTTAAATAATTATATTCAAATTTAAACATTTCACTTATGTCTTATAACTCAAATTAAATGAATAGTGTCTAAATTAGCAATAATTATATTTTATGAAAATAATATATTATTAAATTAATTAAAGATAAAAAATTAATATTGGGTAATGGGGATAATATATGGCCAAATTATTCCTCCATTTCACATTTGTACCCCATTCTAAACTATTTTTATAGATAATGAAATTAATATATTTTAATATTTTTAGAAATTCCAAGAGTGCTCATCCCCACAATTATAAAAGTGCACGCATCCTTTCTATTTTTACCACAACATTGAGCATTATATGACAACCATACACATAAAATTTATATTATAATTTTTTCTATCCACATTCTATAGGTTATTTTCTTCCCAAAATACAAACCCTAAACCCCTTAATATGATATCTAAAAAATTCATTTCAAATAAGGGATGATCACCTTAGTCGATCACTTAATATTAACTTCTTATTTTACTTCATCAAAATATATTATATCCTTCATAAAATAATAAATTTTGTATAATAAATATTGTTAAATGTTATTATGATTATTAAACTTCCATTATTCATGCTCTTTCGATCAAATGGGAATTGAAAGTATCACTTGTGTGTAAGTATGGCTTACCATCTCTATATAGCGATACAATTATTTTTTCACCACCATATTATATATACAATACTTTTGATGAGTTTAATGTTTATATATTATATTTATGAAATAATTGTACCTATATAACAAAAATATCTTATCTACTTCCTTACCTTATAAGATGTGGGAAAATAACAGCATCGCTCGTGTGTACATATATACTACCATCTCCATGAATAGATGTGATTAATTTTTAATTTATATTTTAATTAGATGGTAATAAATATTTATTTAATAAATATAAATGATATATATAATATAATAATAATTCATTAATTTTTATTTATCTTTTATTTTTATTTTGTTGATCCGTCAAAAAATGAAAACAACAATCTTGAGTATGTATGGCCTACTATCTCCATGAACAGTGTAATTATTTTTCTATCTATAATTTTATGAATGAATACAACCATGTATATAATGATTATATAAGAAATTTAAAACAAAATTAAATATATTTATATTATGTAACCATGATCAAAGTACAAGGATCAAAACTACCGAATCAAAACATACATGAAAAGTGAAGCAAAATCACGCGGAATGGTGATTTTAATGAAGAAATGTTAACAAATAGGTGATAAAAGGTTGTAAGAAAATAATATATGATATTATACATATCATTATGGTTCTAAAATATTTTTATAAAAAATATATTTTTTATAAAAGAGGCTCCAATGAGTATGAACAAAGTCGAACCTAATGTGAGGGATTTTCGCCTCACTTTTATTTCCAGGGGATACATTCCATATTCACAACTAGTTTATTTTATGTGGTGAATATACAACCCATTAATGAATTTTATTATTCATATTATGAAATTTAAATAGATTTAAATATCCATATAATGTTCTTTCTTTCATTGTGATTATGATTCTAAATTTACCAAAGTGGTAAGGGATTTATGTCTCAATCATATTTTAATTGGGATTGTTTATGGTTGAATTTCCATTAGAGTAAATTATATGATCCTTATAGGATTCAAATATTTCATTTTTTCAAATCATATGGTTCATTATGAAAATTAAATTTTTTACTTTAATTTTCCTCTCTTTAAATACTCAAGATACTAAACAAACATTTTTAAGGAAAACTGATCATGTTTTACTACTCGATCGGGAACCTTTTTCTTTCATATCTATGTTCCTATAATAAAAATCAAAAATGTATTTAATATTATCCTTTGATTTTACAAACAAATGTTTACCCATGATTTATTTTTTATGTGATTTTTTTAATTAATCTTGTTATTATTTTCCCAATGACGTAAATGTTGACTTTTTATCAAAAAATATAAAAGGAATGTTTTCTTTTCACTTATACAGCACGAATAGAATTTCCTACCACTATGACCGCTCAAGGTTTTGAAGAATAATTTAAAATTTTCCTATGTTATATTTAAATTGAATATATTCCAAAGAAGTTTGTAAATATTTTTTGTTTTAAAACTTATTTTCAAAGTGGAGCAGTTATTTTCACCAAGAAATATTTCATTGATATTTTAATGTAGTTTTCATATATGATAACATCTTTTGATGTTAAGTATATTTTATTGGGAACTTGTCCTAATGATACAATTATTACTATTTCTATATATAGTTAATTTTTATATTAATGATAAGTTTATGAAAACCATTTATTTTTAATGGGTTATGCTATAATGTTTATGAAACTCGTTTTCACTATATGGGTTATAAAGTTATGATATGATGAATGTTTTATTATATTTTCACACACATACATATGGTTTTAATTATACAATAGGTGGTTATGTTTTAATAAAATAATGGTAGTTATATTGTAAATAAATATGGTGGTTATATTATAACCAATTAAAATGGTCACATATAATCAATGATGGGTGGTACCAGAATTATATATCCCCCCCCAATAAATGAGGTAATTATTATTATCACATGAGATAAATAGTTCTATAATGGTGGGGGAACCTAGTTGAATAAGGGACTCTATCCACTATGAAATTCTTAAGAGTGAACCTTGACTACTATTACAGTTTGGGGAGTGATCCTAATCAACTAAGTTATACTTGAAAGTGATCCTTGACTACTAAATAAATGATTGTCTATACTTATGTGTATTCCATAATTCTATGTTTTATGATGATTTTAGCTCTTATAGAACATGTTCTATGATTACTTTATGATTCATGTCTTATGAACTACCAATATTTATTCCATTAATGGATATTATGATCTATGATATCCCGAGTATGGATTTGAAATGTTAATCTCATGTTCTTATACCATTATTCCCAAGTTATGATTATCTGATCACTGATATCTCTATTGTTAACCCTTACTGAGAATATAATCTCACACATTCATATGTTTTCTTTCCCCAGGTTATGAAGAAAGTATTAAGTAATGATATGTCTAAGAACGGTTCTAGTTATGAAGAACATAATGGGAATAAATTACGAAATAATTGTTTAATTATCTACATTTCCAAAAATATGAGACCTCTGTGATTTGGGTCTATATTATTATGATATGAAATGGATATTCATTTAATAAAATGTAATATATCAATATGAAAATTATGGGTCCATATACCACTAGATAAATCTA
The DNA here is from genome assembly GCA_963277665.1 of Viscum album. NCBI lineage: Eukaryota > Viridiplantae > Streptophyta > Magnoliopsida > Santalales > Viscaceae > Viscum > Viscum album. The sequence goes on along the minus strand of OY728126.1, from coordinate 1,383,934,514 downwards.
ACCATAACCAACTGGTTCAAAACCACAATGAGATTACTACTCAAAGAAACATACCAAATGATAAAAAAAACCTAATACCTAATCCATGGAAACCAAACAAGGATACAAAAAATGAAAAAAATGACTCGATAATAAACATTAGGGTTATAACCTAAGGGTAAAATTCAAAAGTTGAGGGCATCTGAATCATAAATCAATAAAATACCATCCCATAATGATTCTAATGGAAAATAAATTATGATGGTTTACATGACCCAACCATAAATATACTTACACCCCCAAATATCTATCTATTCACCAAAAGTACTTTCAATGTATAAACTGGAAAAAAAACTGACCCATTGTCTATAATACAAAATTAAAACAAAAAAATTAATATGGAATAAAGACCGAACAATTTCCAAAAGGAACACCGCCCACTGTGGAAAACCAAATGAAAATACAAAAACTCTATTCTACCTCGCAGGACACAGTTTCTCCTCGGCCTCAACTGTTTATGGAGTTAGTGTCGCAGAGAGATCCCATTCCACTACAGATCAGGTTCCCTTTGTTGGATCGGTTGTTTCAGCAACTCAAAATCTTTCGGCTCCTGTATTTCCGGTGAGATAGGATGTTGCGGGATCTGGAAAAATCAGAACTTCAACCCTTGGCGGCTCTCGTTTTTCTGGACAGAATGTGTTTCCTAGTGGATATTTAGATTCACCTGGTGGTAAGTTTCTGCCTTCATTGTCTTAGGCTACTTCTTTAAAGAATTCAAATTCGGCTTCGCTGCTTCATGGAACTCAGCCTTTGGCTCGGTTCAAGGATCCATGTCCTGGTAGAATCATTTGGAAAGGTTCATGTGCGCATGTCGAAGCCAATCATGCATCCCTTGTAGAGAGAATGATTCTTGGTAAAAATTCTCTTATTACAGGTATTGTTCTCCCTAAGGGTGAGAAACCATGGAAGCTTAATGATTTGTTTCACAGAACCTCAATGTTATGGGGTTTTTCTAACTGGAAATGTGTCTCACTTGGTCGCGGATTCTTTCATTGTTTGTTCCCCTCTTAGGAGTTGAAGCTGCAAGCATGGTGCAGTGGAACCCTGCTTTTGAAACCTCACTGGCTTCACCTACATGAATGGTCTATGGACTTTAATTTTTCACGTGCAAGAAATTATTTTTCTCGGGTTTGGGTCTGCCTTTATAGACTCAATTGGGTCCTTTGGCACCCGAAGATCTTGCTTGATATCGGTACTGCTATTGGAACTCCCATTCGCCTTGATAAAGAGACTGAAGATGTCTGTTATGGTCACTTTTCCAGAGTATTGGTAGAGATAGATCTCAGCTCTACGCTGATTGACAAGGTAATCCTCTCTACACCTTCTGACAATATCTAAATTTATGTTGAATATGAAAAAAGGACACTTTTCTGTAATCATTGTATGGCTGTTGGGCATTCTTTGGACTTATGTCGTAGGAACACCCCCTGTGATGAATGTGGGAGGACGGGCCACCCATCAAATCTCTGTCAAAGGAAAAAAATGAAAGATACTTCTTTGGCAAAGGCTTCCATTCATGATGGTGACTCAAGTAAAGAGTCACCTCCTGCTACTTCTGATATTCTGATTACTGGGAAGTCTGGTTACAAGTCGACTGAGGGTGGTGCTGCGCCCAGAGAGTCATCTTTGGTTGATGTAGAGAAATCTATCTCGCAATTGCCTCTTAATGACAAAGAAAATCTAGTGGATGTGTCCCCCACAACATACCTTAGTGGTCCTTCTTGTGTTAATTTGAACCAAGTACAGTTAACTGATATTTCCTAACTTGTGCTAGATGCGGGGCAACAGGTTGATGATCGACAGGAACCCCTTATTGGTAAATGGGGGGATGTTTCAGATGTTGAGGGAGAAAAGGATAGCTTCACAACTCCGAACAGTGGTGGATCTCTCTCCTTCAAGGATATGGTCATGGCTGGGGAGGCAAGGATGGCTGAGGGTGAGGATTTTACTTCTGTTCCTACAAAGAGAAGACAACGCAAGGATTACTCTCAAATTCCTAAGACGGTGTCGACTAGATCAGATTCAAAGGTCTCAAAAAAATTTGATGACAATTATTGGAAGGCCTTTAACCAAGATAAGTCTGAATCTGAATGGGAGCCTGTTGTAGACTCTGATTATGGGAATGACATGTTGTATTATGATTTTTAGTTTTTGATAATGAGGGCATTACTGATTGTGTGACCCCTTTCGCCTCCTACCTGTTTTCTCTTTTCTTTATTGAATAAAGGGTTTGAAGCTTTTGCTTCTGACTTGACCTTTTAAAAAAAACTAAAAACTCAACAATCATATATACTAAAATGATTTACCATCCTCGATATACACAACCAAGAACCTAAATGTTACATTAAATGATATCCTCTCAACCATATAACCTCAAAATCTTCCAATATACATGATGGAAATATTATAAATCTGAGAGCGCATAAGAGTCTCTATGAAAAATTTGTCCTCATTGGTCAAACCATCAAACCAATGTTAATGGGTTTACACCATTGGACCCAAAAATTTCCAAAGGAGCCACTAAATAAGTTCCACCTTAGAAAAATTAAAGGAAGATCACTCTAAGAAGAAAATCACACAAGATAGTCCATTTTGAGCCTAGGTAGTGTCAAACGGAAGGAGGAAGAACCCCTAAGATAAACAATCTAATTCCATAATATAATTTTCTAGGGGAAATTCATAAAACAACATTGTATATATATGTGTACACAATCATGTACGCAGATTCTATTTTTTAGACCAAGGCACCATTAAAATTGGGGTTTCTTTCATTCAAAACAAAACATGATCCATTTTAAAAATGAAAACACTTATCCCCAACTCTACATTATTAATCTAAAAATGTTTTAAATACTTATTTAAAAACAAATACCATATTTTTTTAACACAGAAGCACTATTCTTTGGTTTCATTGTAAATCAAACACTTTTGATTTAAAATATTTTAAAATATTTTTTCCCATTCCAAATATGCACCAAGGGTAAAATCCCATGCATACCACAAAAATAAAATTGGATATCCCCAATTTTCATTAAAATAGGATACCCATATTTAATAACACGGTGTACACTTGATTAAAAAACCCATCACACTTAAAACTACTTCCCAAATTTCTTAAGAAATAATTGTTTTCAAAAAAAATCATAAAAACCTACTTTGCAACCAAGACCTGATTACTTGCATTAAAACCAAAAACTTTTTCTTATGAAATCCATTTTTCAATCATAGAAAATGAATTTCACATTACAAGAACAAACTTCACTAACAGAGTCATAACATAAGCCTTAATAGAAACTAAATAAAAATGATTCTAACATATCACAATACCAATGATGAATCTTTTACCACTTACCATACACAAATTTGGCAATCGAAGAATCAAGTGGTCTAAATTGAAAAAGAACATGGTATGAATAACTATGAACAACCTGAATATATTATTTATTTCCATATACCAATCAATAAATATTCTCAAAAACATTTCTAAAATAAAGTGTTTAGTGGTCATGTGGTTTTTCAGACCTAATGAACCAACTACATGTCCTAACTTCCTTCTTCATCATTATCACAAAACATCACATATTCCACCCAAGGAAAATCATTACATACTGATGAGGTTCAAAAAACAACTTTTTGGCATCAAAACATAATCCAATAATTCAATCAAATGGTATATTATAATAAGATGGAAAAATCCAACGGCCCATGTAAACTCAGGGATTAGAATGAGAAAGAGATTGCAACACTCTCCTCCCAACTACTTCCCAGTTTCTAAAAACCTTATCTCCAAACTACCAAAACCTAAAGTAAAAAAAAGACACCATTACAAAAACATTTGTCCTATTGAGAACCTAAGATCTGATAACACCTTTTAATGAATTGGACTAGGGTTCCATCTAAATCAGATCCTAACCCAGTCCATCATATAGCTCGAAGGTCATTATCATTCACTACATGATGGAAACTAGTTCCTGGGAATCACAAAATGAACCTTGGGAATGAATTCAACATTATAAAAAGATAACAAATAAGTATAAGGAATAAAATAAACAAACATGAAATTATAGAAAAATAAAGCTCAAAATCCAAACGTGATAGAACTGATATATAAATAAATCTAAAGTGAAAATATATACACATAATCCAAGGAATAAAAATATAATGGGCCAAATGATCTATACAAAATAAATTAAAATTGAATCCCAAGACAGGCTCCATTAACCCACCACATGACCCACAATCACCATCAAATAAGTTACATTCATATAAAACTTACACATGCTATACAACTTACACATGCTAGCTTTAAATAAAATACTAGTAGGTCACCACAACCCACTAAATCCAAGAAGTTACATTCATATACAACTTACACATGATACCTTTAAATAAAATAGAAATAAACATTTTCTATAAGGGATTTTAAATAAAAAAACGCCTAAAATTGTGTTATAACTCATTTTATAATATTTAAATTAAATGAAAACAATCACCAGGAAAATATTTCTTTAAAAAAATTAAGAGACACGCCATTTTAAAACAGAAATTTCAATGATCCAAGAGGTTTAAAATTATCATATAGATTTTTAAAACATGTTTTCAAACCATCCATTTCCATAAAACAAGGAAAAATAGCCTAAACCCATGTTTTCAAAACATACACCCATTTGGATTTTCAAAAAACAAAAAAATTCACTTTTCTCACTTGAGAACAATTTTCAAATTCATTTAAAAAAATTAAAAATAAATTAAATTCACATATTAATTTTTCCTTATTTGAAGGTCTTTAACTATCACTATTCCATACTATTCAATAGAAAAACTCAAAAATAAGGAATAAAACACAAGGTCATGCACCACAATGTCATGTCACACAAAAAGGGGAAACAAATAATAAGAACATGTGCACCAAAAAATAATTTAAATAGAATTAGATAGAATAGATACACAAATATATATCCACTAAGAAATTCTAAAGGCTTCCTAGTTCCATGGGAATCATCACTAGTCTCTAGTAACAAAAGTAACTGAACACGTGACAGGGAACTTAGGCCAGTATAATTAAACTCAAAAAAATAACTGAATGTCCTATCAGACTACCCAAATATAGTATCACTAAAATTTCTACATACATAGAATCAGGGATTTTTTTGTTCCTATAACACCAAAGTTTATGAGATCAACTACGGTAATGTACCTTGGATGGCTTCACCCACATGATCATATAAAAAGTAATTGCTAGCATAGGGTGCTACAAATCATTATTTTCTAAACATATCAGAGAATCCAGGTTGTGCTTACCTATTCAACCCACTTTCACACTTGGGTTTTCCCGCACACAAGTCATGTACTATATATATAGGACTATCATGATAAGTTAAAATGGAGGCAATCTCAATCAAACATTACTTAAATCAACGATAAAAAAGTTGAAAATAAGTTATAAATCACATATTACCCTCTCAATAAGTAGCCTCATATACATCCAACATTAATGTAATATACAAATGAATCAATAATAAACATCCCCACATAGGCTCACAAGACACCATGGGTATACAAGAATCAAAGGGAATTAATAGGGTATTATACCTTTAATGAAAAATCATTTTTTCTAAAATAAAAAAAAGGAACTTCTCATTTCAAAACATATTTAAAATTATATGAAAATTTATCATTTAGAAAATTAATATCAATCTAATATTGTGATAAACGTTATCAAAACACCTTTAAAAAAATTGGTACTCCCCCTTCCTGTTAAACCGCGTTTTAAAAAAAATCAAATCCATAATGAGTTTCCAAATATAATTCATGTGGTATAACACACCCTTTAGAAATAATATAGCTCATTTAGAAATTTAAAAAACATTAAAAACCTTAAACCATAGATATAAAAATCACCCATGTTCATGAAATGTTTTTAAATAAGGAACAAAAGGTTTAACTCGCCCCTTTATAAATCAAACAACCCTTGAAAATAATTTTTAAGACTAAGAAAACACTCAAAAATGTTATGAAACCCAATTAACACAATAATACTAATTAAAACATCAATCCAATGGTTTTCAATAATTATAAAACCAAAATATTTATTTAAAACCCAATTGGTCATTTACAAAAACACTTGGAATGGAATCATGTATCATTCCAAGGTTTAAAATTACTTTCAAAAAAAATACCCATATTGAGTATGATATATAGTTTAACTTTGATAAATATTCATTTTAAAACAATAGTCAAATTAAATTAAGTTACCAAAAAGAAACACCTATTTTGATTCAATGGGGATCATGCCAATTTCATATCATATGATAGTAAACACCCTCACAACCCAAGGTATTCCATATATAACCCTTAACCAAGAAAATCCCATTAATTAGATCCAATTCGTACCATAAAATCATTAAAAAATATTAGGGTTCATGTGAGAGTGAAAATAAAGGGTATAAGAAGGAATAAAAGAGATGGAGTGGTTTATATAAAAATATTAGGGAATAATCCACTTGAATATAAGGGAGAAGAACATAGAAAATTAAGTAGAAAAAAGAGGCACCCAAAGGGGGTACACTTGGTCCATTTGAGAGAGGGATAATTGAGTGTTGGTTTATTGAAAAGGAGGAGAGTAAAAGTGGAATTTCCAATTTTTAATGAATCCTGGTAGGCCACTTGGTTTGGCCACACAGTTTGTTAAAATGTGTGCCAATTGTGAATAGGCCACTGTGTAGCTAACAACAGAACTACATGGTTTCTCATGACTGCCTCATATTTTGATAGAAAATTATATAACCATACCAAATTTAATTTTAAAACTAAAAATCCAATTCACATTATTGTCATTTAATTTAACAAATTGTGCACATATCATGTACTATAGGACAGAATCACCAAAACACTTGTAGGGTTTCTCCAATAAATCATACTATTTGGACTTAATTGTGTATTATCCATTTTGAAAACCCATTCCTAGCACAAAATGAACTTAAAATTCCACCATTAAATGGGAACTCATGGTTTCATTCAAACTATGAGCCCTAACCATGCATCGAAGGAAAGACACGGAATTTCCAAATTTCATTAAAAGACTCTATATATACTTTTAACATCACTCAAACTCATAAGATAATACAAAATAAAAACTATCTTTAAATTTTGGGTATCACATGGAGACTTAGGTACTGATGTACCTATGGGTAATAACCCTAAAAACAGTGGGTTTGGTATTAACTCAATTGTCACCTACTGTGTGACAAAGATGCCTAACTGCACACCTAGTTTGACACTCCCATGGGCTATTATTTATTCATTCACATTCACTTTATGAACCATTATAAGGTATTTATTTCCTCATTACTTTAATGGTGTAAATTAATATTTACAAGATAACTAAAGTTAAAGAAAATTATATTGAATGGAAAAAATCAAATGATGAAATGAAGGTGTCCTTAGAGAAGATTGAGTTTTCATGTTTATATTATCATTTATTGTAAGTCAATTTATATTTATATACTCTTTATGGATTTAGTATTTGTTTGAAATGGGTCATTAAATTTAACCTAAGGAAGGTATGTATTTAGAAACCACTATGTCTCATGATTGAATAAGGTAGCATAATTAAATAGTATATAATATTACTACATTCCTTTAATGATTTAAAATTTGAGTTTATTATTCTTATATGATTTAGAGAGTCTTATATCTTATTATAAATTAAATATTGATTCTATTAGCTATTTTAAGGGGTGAAACATATTTATCAATGATATTATGTTAGATTCTAAATGTTATGAAAATTATGTGAAACATATAAGTATTTTTCTTCAGATTTTTTTTTCTTTATAGGATTGGAAACATATATTAAATAGTATCACTAACCTTGAAAAGTGATTTTATGATATGATTATATTTTTAGGGGGATAAATATTGTAGAACACGTGATTTATGGGAGGATAACTCTTAGGTTTAATATATTTTTTATGTTATTATAATAGTGTTCATTGAATTTAAAAATTAAAGTTAGGTTTTATTGGTAACCTTGGGTTTAATAATTTATTCAGTATTCTTTTTTTAATATCATATCATTTTAGGTATTTTGGTTTATAATGGATACTTTGTGATTTTATACCATTTAAGAGTTAATGATAGTGTTAATTTATAGAAGTATATATTGTTTAATGTGTCTTAATGTCTTCTAAATTGAAATGGTTTTGGGAAAATTATTTTATGGAGAATATATGAACTAGGTATATACACACATGGGTATATGATTGTATTAATGGATAATTTTTTTTTGAAGAATGATAAGTAACTTGATATATCCTAAAATAGTAAGGTATATGTCATATTAGATGTTAAACTTTGGATGATGAATATGTTAATAATACCTTCACATATTTTCCTTAGGGATTAATAATTAAAATTTCTAGGATACATTCAATTTAAGGGGGATAATGTGACAGTCCAATACTTATTGGAAATTTTTCTTAAAAAACAATGTGTTCGGTGACTTTATCTGCATAAAACATAAAACTAAAACAAAATTATGATATGTTTTGAAAGTTAAAACCAAGATGTCAAGATAGAGGGAATAAATGATATTAACCACTTTCTAAAATATTTTTATAAATAAAATATATTATAGTTTTAATATGAATAAAATTCCATTGGTATACAAAAAATGATTAATACAGACACTTTTTTCATAGAAATGTATTTTTATAAATAGTTAATTTTTAAGATATATGAATTTATATTTCATGAAATGAATTATTAATGATGATAAATATATATTCTATATAAATAATTGGTTAATACTAATTCAATTTATAAATTATTATAAATATGAATGGAATTGAATAATGTTCTAAAAAGTTGTCTTCTTATAATACAGATTATCATTATATATCATCATTTTATTTAAGAGTTAAGTTTCTTTATTTTAGAATATAAATTTTTAAAAAGTAACTTTATTTTTAGATTCATCATAGTAATATTTGTTTAAGAATAATTTTTTGGATTTTTCTAAAAAGAGAGATGTTTAGGTAAGTGCTGTAAAAGACCATTTTTACAAATATCTGGATTTTATAAAATTAGCAATATAAACATTTGATTTATAATTTTTAAAAATATTTTAAGGAACTAAAATATTTCTTATAAGTCACATTATATATTTTAAAATAATATATTTTAAAATAATATATTTTATGTACAAACCTATATTTGGAAATTAAAAACTTAAGTTACGTTTTTCTTAAAAAATGTTTTAATACATAATACATTTAATATTTTAAGTTATTTTTCATATCTTTTATAAATTTATTTGAATAAAATTGATTTAAAATTTAGAATCACTATTTCCAAATTATTTATAAATCACCATTTTATTTTAATTCATAATGTTGAGTTGTAAAAACTACTTACCATGGTAAAATATAAAATGGTAAAAGTCGAAATTCAAGTGGTAAAGGCCAGGAAAATTGATATAAAAATGAATATAATTAAGTTTATGAGTCTTATAACAAACTTATATATTACATAGTATTTTATTTATCAATTTTAGAGCCACTTTTCTTGATATTGGTTTCCTTTTATTACAAATTTTTTTCATATTTATTAAAAGGTCATCCCTTTTTACTTGCTAAAGGGGATCCCCTCTCCACACTTTATCTCACACAAAAACCCACTTAATTAAGAAAAAACTCTTCCCAAACATATAATTAAAATTCATATATACATTAAATATGATTTTTACTTCTAAAAACACCATCCCAAAAAGTATTAACCCACTTTTCATAGGAGATAATCCAAGAAATTGGATATACCTTTCTAACTGCTTCTTTTTTGTTTCTATTTATTTATATGAACATATTCATAATAAAATTCCATTAAAACTTATTAAATGATAAAATTAGTATCATTACTATATTTATAAGTTTTTTGTTGTTATGGTACAATAATTAACCATATTTATTGTTTCTATTAAGAAAATGAAAACGTGAATCGTGTGTATGTGATGACTACTGTCTCTACAAAATAACACATTTATTTTCCTTCATCACCTAACATGATTGGTATAAAATGTTAATTTAATAAATAATTATGATATTTATACCATTTTTATTATTATTAAAAAATAAACCATATTAATCTTTTCTCTTGTTCTTTTAAAATAAATTTATCATCCATCGGTACCTGTAAACTTCAATATCCATGGATTGGTGTATTTTTTTTATTAGTACCTTTCATGGATGGATATAAGAATGGTAATGAAGATAAATATTATTTTTATGATATCATTATAGTTTTTGTGTGAAATATTAATTCCCAATTAATTATATAATCTACAAATAATTATCTTCAATTCTATCGTTTAAAACAAGCTTACTAAGAGGAAAATGATCACTTATTCATAAGTAATTACATTATAAAAATTATATAATCTTTATAATTTTTAATTTTATAATATATAACACTAATAAACACTAAATAAGATCATTACTCTTATGTTATAATTATATTACAACTAAACTACCCTATAATCATCCATTAATTATTGTAGGTTCATGTTTGGGTCTGTTTAAACACATACTTGAAAAATACTACACATTTATATCATGGATGGATTTAAGAATTCATTTAATGGCATAATATGATATAAATATGTAAATAATGTTTTATTCTATTTTGATAAGGTTATATTAACATTTTACTCATTAATTAATTAATCACCCTTGGTTAATTAAGAATCACTGAAACATTCTCTCTCCTAATTTCATTCTCATGGATCATAAAAAACTACAATGAAATAAAATTATAGATTTATAAATAATACTCGAACATATATTAAATTAACACATATGATATTATATTTATGAAATTTTTAAAAATAATAGATACCAAGACCACTTTTATAAAACTAATTCAAAGTAGTGAAGATTAATTACACTTGGTGTTGAAAATAAGTAAAATATAAGTAATGTGATTCTGTATATAATGATTATAAATTTGGGTTAAAATGATGATAGTTATGTATAATGTTCTTTAGTATGTATTTAATTAACTTAATGTAATTATTTAGGATTTTTTGTCTTGTTTTTAATGTGGAAAACCCATAGTATGGGTTTTCATCTAAAAAACCTCTCTCTGAGACATTTCTAGTAATATGAACCTAATACCATTTATTTGGTGTATATAATTCCTATTTTAGATATCATATTCTTAATTATAATTTAAACTTTGTATCTTAAGATTAATTAAAATATATCTTTTTCAAAGGAATTTGATTAAAATTATCATAAGGGTTCTTTTTCTCAAACATCACTTCATTGATACATGTTTATGTTATATATATTTTTTCCATTTTAATGGTGTATTCACTACCCAGGGATGTATCTTTATCATATATTGTTGTAATTCATAGTAAATTCTATGCTAAATCGATTCAAATTAATCAAATGTATTTTGAATTAGTTGATACCCTAGTTGTAAGACTTTTTTGTAACTAAATTTCCATTCATTATATTATGATAATTTCACATGGTATTATTTCTATAAGATGGTTACATTATACCCTTTGATTTTATAATGTTTTGTTTTTTTATTTACATTTCTACAAAATAAAACACCTTTATGAAATATTTCTTACTTAAATGAATGTGTTTATCGTAAGTGATATTGATAACTCAAGTCTCATTTCCTTGAGTAATATTGTATCATCATGAACTTATTCTTACATTATTAAATTATCTCATAATAAAATTTCATTATATAGTATGTCATAAGCCTAATTTTAAAAATTATTTTTCTATTGAAAATGAAATTTTTACTATGTGGGTTTTCAGGAAAGGTAGTTTCAAAGTATTAAAAAATTTCCTTTCATAATCAAATTTTTTATGTCTAACTACACATTTCATATAGAAATTTTATATCATATTCAATAATACATTATTTTGAATCATATTCAAAATATAATATTTAAAAAATATCTCATCTCACATTTTTAAAAGTTACTTTTGAAGTTAACATGTATTTTTTTTACTTTATGTCAATGTTTAAAAAAATTATAAAAGATCTTTTAAGTTTTGAACTACCTTTTCCTTTTCACATTCCAAAATGATTCATTCCTATTGGATGTATATTACATGATTTTTTATCTAAAAATATACATATTTATTATTTTGGTTTTGAAACCATGGTATCAAACAATTCAATTATTTATACCTTTTATTTGATACCATTGAAAGAATTATTTTTGATAGTATTCTGTCATCTATATCTACATACCCCTCATTTTTTTCTATATTGGGGATATTTTATTTAAAATAATACACCTTCTTTCGCTAGTTTAGTTTTGAAATTTTATTTTATATCAAATATAAGATTCATCACTTCCATTGTATTGACTATCCGTACACAATGAATAGGCATAAATTTTATTATAATGAAATTGATTTGTGAATACCTCATTTTCCATTTCTCTGATTAAACAGGGTTCTCCTAGATTCCATAAATCAATTTATTAGGGGTGTTAGGGACTTAAGAATATACAATTACTCTATACAGTTTTTACTTGAGGTATTATTACATTGAAATCTCTTCTATTTATTGATAAGGGAACTATTAAAAATATGAATATATATTATTCTAATATATATGTTTATATATTACTTAGGAAAATTGACTATATATTGTTTAACCATATATATTATTTATCTCGGTGGTTTATGACTATATTATCCCTTTTATTTATATAAGGAAAATTATTTGTGCTCCATATGTTGTTATTCCAATAATGATGATTACTAGAAAAGTTTATTATTTTTTTTAATCATAATCCTATATGATGAATGCATTGGAATTATAAAAGTGAGAAGCGGGGTCCAATAATTCAAATACCTTTAATACATTGGTATCTCTCTTGAGACAAACATGTTTAGGTATTTGGTGTTTTCATTACAAATTACTAAAGACGTCTTTATTGTGGTGTTGATAGAAAGAATTATGTCTTGGATGAGCCCTCAACAGTAAGATCAAAATGACAATTATTATCTATTCCATCACCACAAGTTCAAATATTTTTTTCCATGTGATATTTTTATGTTTATTTTTATCCATTTATAGATAATGATTTGAGTTTCAATTGATTAAGGAATTATGATGATTACTTATACCAAAAATATTATATATTCCACGTTTATACCATAATTGCCTCAGTTGTATATTTTCCTTTACTGAGCCTCTACACTCACGCCATATTATGTTTCCATTTCCCCATGTTATAAAAAGGTGTATTACACATGATATGTATAATAATATATCTTGAGTAGATAATTTTTTGGAGTTGTTAATGGCTATTAAATATTAAGTAGTTTTTTATATTGTATAAAAAATGTTTATTAGTTGAGAATGACTTGGGCTTTATTATTTTATGATTTGTCTTAAATCTCAAAATATCTAAACACAAAATTCCATGGAAATGTATGTAATAAAAAAAATATTTCATGTAATTGTGGGCTAGATGTGTTTGGGAATATATAGTTTGTGTTGAATCCAATATTTATAGTTTTCATTTATGGAACTGAATCTGGGAGTGAGTATACAAGACTTTATGAACCCTATCTAGACATTACTGATATTATATAAGCTTTCAAGAGATTAAACCCAGATAGTGCCTTATGACGGGGTGTGTTTCCTAGTTATTTATACATTTAATCCTAATATATTATAAAATAGGATATTAATAGAGATATCTTCTATTACATTATTGGTCTCCACTTGTCCAGAGCTAATTTTACCCCTCTCTCATATTTATTTTTAAATTAAATCACTAAATATAATTTAATAAGTTCCACCCTATATTTTTATACAATTTTCCGTAAACATATTGAAAAAAATCATTTATTATTGACTCACTAATATCTTACATTAGTTACATTTATATGAACATGGATTTTTTAAGAACATGAACATTTAATTAGCAACTGATCTTGTGAAATAAAAGAATAATTATATTAATTGGAAGGTTATTGGATCTAAAATAATTGTTAGTTTTTAAATAGAAACATATTATGATAATATCCAGTGTATTTTCATCATTAAATTCATGTTACATTATATTTTTAGAGAAGTTTTGTGATCTTGGTTTTTTAAGTTTCTCCCCTTCATGGTTCTTGTTATTTTTTATGAGAAAGAGATTCAGGTTCTTCAAATATACTAAAAGAATTTTATAGGGAGATTCCACTTCTCCTGCCTTATGTTTCAATGAAAAATATTCTCTCATTTCAAATATGTCCAATTCTATCGATTTAGGTTCAATCCTCCCATTTAAAGGTGGGTATGGTGCCCAGGGAATCTCTTGATTATTTTTTCTAATGACATGGTTTATTTTATTAATGTAATACAAAACTTGATGCGGTTAAATTAAAATATTATGGAAAATATGAGAAATAGAGTGTTCAATAGGTGATCTATATCAATGGAAATGTTTATATATCCAATTCTTGTATCATAATCTCATATGCTATCATTAAAGACATACTTGGGATTATTTGAATCTTTCTCTCCATTGATTATCTTGGGGAAACATTTTCATTTGTATGGATCATGATAATCCATTTTGATAATATTTTTCATAGAATTATGGGAATAATTATCAACAGGAAGAGTCAGATTCTTTATTTTAGTGGGAATATCAGGCTCATCAATTTAGTATTGACCTCCATCCCCATGCATTTCATGTTTTTAACATGTTACACAAATGTTTTATTCACCAAAATTGAAAATAAATTCAACACTTTATTTTGGTACTCTTTACATGAAGGTAAAATTCACTTGGATTTTTCAAGCATCTGGATAACCCTATCAATGAAACTGGAATTGGGATAAGAAGTATGGGTGAAATCATGAAATCCATGAATAATAAACTCAGATAGGATATTATTGAGGGGGTATATCTAGAAAAAGAAACATAATAAATAAATATTGGGTAAAACTGAATAAAAATTGAAACATTATGACATTCTCTTCATTATTGTGCTTAATCAACCAAATTACCCTTCATCTAGTTCTAGAATACTAACAATGGGTGATAGGCGATGAAACTATTTTTTCTAGAAGGAAAACTATGTTGTAGGTTCCCTATTCTCCTTTATTTTAATATGCATAACATCAACATTAATATGAAAATGAAATTCACCAGCTTCACTAATTGTGTCCTCCCAAATGAATAAAGAAATATCTTAGACAATATCCAGTTGGTTGATGAATATAACAAATGTTACTTCTCTAAAGCCATCTTGGGGATATTTAACTCTAAATATTATATAACACTTAATTATGTTTTGATCAAATATAGTCCATGGGGAAAATGAGTTGGTAATAATCCATAATAGAAAAAATAAACATTATTATTTGAAATTAACATCATTATACAATCCCCATAGACATGTTTAACCTGCATAAAGAATACTACATAGCTTATAATTGCCTATGTGAATCATCCCCAAAATCTAAATCTACTAAGCCCATATTCTATAACATTGAGTAAGTTTTCTAGGTCTGGGATTTTCTATGGAATGGACTAGGAATTACCCCATCCCTTAGATCATTTTCCCATCTCTTAGATCTATAGTTTTTAGGTTCTTCATTTAATGTATACCTTGGTATAGATTGTAAGTTGTCATTGGTAAATGTATTTTTGTCTATTTAAAAAACTATAAATTACTATAAATTCAATCCATGGTCTTAAAACCTACAATTAGTAGTTCCTATAAATGTGTTAATTTATTTGGTTTTCATAATGCCTCTTTTTCTATCCGTACTGATTCTAGACACAAGGTCTCAAAAACATCATCATTCTAATGTTTAAAACTGTATTTTGATATATCTTGTTCAATTGGAACTATTATAAGTAGGGGAATAATACTTGATTAATTAGTTCAATGATTTTAGATTATAGTTCCTTCTATGGTGAAGTAAATCCACTTCTAGTCGAATCTAAATCTTTTCATAACGTTTTTTATATTTTTAGTGAAATTAATATATCCATATCAATGATAAAATCAAATTATTATTTGATTTTAAAATATATATATATATATATATAAGGCTTTCTAACCACCCATTGGTCTATAGAATATACTATTCACGGATGAATAAATCTTCTCATAATGAAAGTAAGAGTTTAACATTTCTAGCATAAGGGAAACAAAGTAGCAGGTATTCTAGATAAAAATGGAGATGAATCCAACCTGATCACTATTTTTTCTTTTTTTCCCTTTTATTCATGAAATTTATATTTTTTGGGATTAGTATGTACAAGGAATATATCATTTTAATCCTCCTTAGATTATCCTTTTCTCCCCTATTTCATTTTCTAATAGATAATTATATTTCAGTTGTTTTAAAAGTTCTTGAGACTGTAACTAATGGATTTATTACTCATTCAAAAGTTGATATTTTAAAATAAATAGATTGGGAAAAAATGGATAAAAATGTTCATTATTGTAATTACATTATATTATCTCTTTAAAATAGGCTCTCTCTGAAGGTTAAATAGATTAAGAAAGAAAATTTAATATGGGATCAATTAGAAAACATCAAAAATATAGAAGATAAAATACTATATAAATTATTCACTCATGTTAATCAGAAAAAGGTGAAGTATTATAAACTAAAGGTCTAGCAGTGATAGAATAAAGACCGGAAAATGAGGTAAGATAAAATAGTAAATGAATTATTCACTCATGTTAATGATATTGTGAGGGTTGTTAGAGGTTTTTGTGAAATTTTATAACATTCAGTTATTGTTAAGAATATTTATGCATTCTATCTAACCTATTTCATGTAAAATTATCAGCATTTAAATTCTATGATTTGGTTACACTTCCTTTGGATTATTTTCATAAAATTCATATTATATATGAGATGAGGAATAGAAGTTTCTTTAAAAATCAAGTAAAGGATGAAATGTAAATTTCCTTTAAATCCTTAAGATAAGAGAGATGTAAGAAATTATAATTTTTAAAATATAATGATAAAGATAAAATTTTTGAAGAGATATTTCAAAGTTCCTATCACTCATCTCTAGAAGATTAATAATAAAGAAACAAAATTTTAAGGGTAATATTCCACTGATGTGTTTTAAGTGTTGATGAATTTTTATTTATGGTAAAACTATCCATATATAAAATAATAAGAAGTTTTTAATGATGATTAAAGGATTCCAAGGAGATCCTAAAAGAAAAAAGTAAAAAAATTTATATTTAAGAGTTTTATTCAAAGGTAAAATTTAAAAAATTATCAAAATTCATAAGGAAAAATCTATTATATAATTTTGATGATTGGGGAATTAATGAAGATAATGAGAAAGTTGATACTTCCAATAATGTTGATGAAAATATAATAATTTCTAAAGTGAATGAGGATGAATTCACTAGTGATGAAAGTAGTTATATTATGATTGATAAAGACAAAAAATGATGTTTATGTTGAAGTGAGAACTCAATGTGTTTATTTCAAGTAAAAAAAATTATAAGAGGATAGAAAATTTTAGTAAAGACAGTCTATATTCAATAAACAATGACTTTATTCACAGTGATAAATAATCATGGTTGTTAAAGTTTTTGATGACTTCAATAATTTTTTTTGGAAGAGAATACATAAAAATTTTAAATTAAATAAATAATTAAGTTGAATAATAATTATCATTATATTTTCCAAATTAATTTGATTAGTGTTAAAAAGTAATTTGAAAAATACAAATCCAATTTTCATAATTATATTTCGGAATTTAGATAAATCCCAATGAAGAAGTTTATAAAAGGTGTTAGAGATTCATAGATTGATAATACCCATGATTACCAATACATATCACATTCAAATAGTGAAATTTTTCATAAAATATTTTTTGTTAAGTGTATATTTAAAATATAGATGAAGAAAACCATATTTTTTGTAAATAAAAAATGATTCCTAGAAATATGTTTATTATGAGAGTAGAGAATTTGAATTAAAACCTACTAAAATGGTGAATCAATAAAGTATTGAAATAATTCTATATTAATTAATAAAGTTTAATATCATATAAAAATTATGGTTAAAAAAATGGATCCAATATTGATGGTTAAAATAAGAAAGAGATTTAGGAGTCAACATTTGAACATAAAGTTATTTACAAACATAAGTATGATTTTTTGGTTTATTACCAACATTATAGATATTTTGGGAACATAGAAATAATTTTTTAGTATTATTATAAATATTTTTATGATCCTAAAATTTTTTGAAGAAAATTTTTAAGGGTGTCTCAACTCACTCAATAGAGAAATTTTCAAAATAAAACTGAAAATTCTAGAGAGAAAGTTCAGAATAAATTTCAAAAATTAAAAAAAATTATTGAATATGTGACACAATGGTTCTCCTTGTTAAACATTTTCTCGCCTTTATACCAGGTGATTTAATTTCTAATTACAATACTAATTTATTATAAGATGAAGGAAAAATTCATTGAAAGACTTTTTTTGTTGAGGTTTTATTGAAATAATAAAAAAGTGAATGTCTATAGATTATAGATTATATATTATACTAAAAATGATAGAGTATTTAAATATATTAAATTATTTAAAAAGTTTATCATCTCATTAACCTTTGTAAATAAAGGGTCACTAATAGTCAAACAAATTGGATCATCAGTTATTCGAATATAAAGTTGAAATCTAAGAAAATATTATATATGGATAGGATGGAACATAATCTTTTAAATATATCATTTCTATGGTATGAATGTAATAAAAAAATTATAATTATGGACACTTGATATATATTTTTAAATATGGATGAGTTTTTAAAATAGTACATTAAATAAGGATAATATTGTTTCGAGTTTATAATTCTTAATATCTATATTAATTAGGCTTGAAAGTAAAAAAAGTAAATTGATGGATTGATGGATTCATTATCTTTGAAAAAAACATGGGAAATTTTAACTAAGTGAGTTAAATTTTTTTATTGGCCTATGTTGAAGAAAAAGGGAAACTGGATATGATTTACTTGTTGAATAGGGAAGATTATAAATTCTCTAGACAAGAAAGTTGAAATTAAAACATCACATTTATTGGAACTCAGTCATTTTAATATTTAAAGAACTATGAAAAATTAATCAATAATCGGATAAAAGTTTTTTATTTCCTTTATTGGTATCTTTAGTTATATATCTTTAGTTATTCTAATCGAGAACAAGTAATATCATATAAATTGTTCAAAAGTTTCAGGATTGTTGAAAATGAGTGTGCTTTCTCCTTAAAAAAGAACCATATTAAAAAATTTATTTAATATACTAATGGATTATTTAATTCATATCATGAGAAGCATGGTATTCACTATAAACTTAGTACACCCTACACACTCCAAAAAAATGGTTTTACTAAATGGATGAATATAAGTTTGGTAGATATGGATTAGACCATGGTAATAGTACTTAATAATTATAAATATTTAAAGAGAGAATATATTGGTGCATTGGTTCACATTAAAAACCATTTTATATATCTAAAAAATTTAGATATATCACTATATGATATATATTATAAAAATTCCTTAATATTTAAATATATTTTTTTTGTTTGTAAACTCTTTCAATGTAAAATTGAAAAGCGGAAATCTTTGGAAATTTAAGAAAAAATCATTTGATAGTATATTCCTTGGTTATCCTATAAAATGAAGAGGATATCATTGTAAAAATAATTATATAGGAAATAATGTTGATAATAATAATATAGTGATTTTTAATCACTCCAAAAATGATATTTTATATAAATAAGAAATTTCAAAAAAGTGATGATGATGAAGTAGATTTTTTTGAAAAGTGAGAATATGTTTTTGGAAATACTGTGAGTTTATAATAATTGTAGAAAGAAGATAAAGTTTCAACTATTTTATTTTTTGATGATCTAGTTTCATAATCTCATACAAGGATGAGAAATTATGTTGAAATTAAAAAAATTACTATATAATAAGAAAAGTAGGTTAAAACTAGAATAACGTCAAGTGAAACAACACATGCTTTGATATTTTTTTCATATTCCACCAAGATATGTGAATGATTAATTATATCATAAATAATGTATTTATTATTTAAATGAATAATTAGTTTATGTTAAGAAAAATGATACTTGGGAGTTAGCACCCAATCCAGAAAATAATAATGTTATTGGAATAATGTTTGTGTTTTCAAATAAGATAAATGAAAAAAGAGAATTTATATAAAATAATTTGAAATATGTGTATAATGAGAACTCATAAGTTGAAGGAATTTATTTTTATGATAACTTTACATTAGCTATTAGATTAAATACCATTTGGATATTTCTAATTATTGTAGCATAAAATCAATACAAGATTTTCCAAATGGAAGTCAATTATTCCTTCCTTGATGTTTAATTGGAAGTAGAAGTATATATTGATAAACCTAGTGGTTTCATTCATTATAAAGATTAATTATATATTTTCATGGTAAAGAAGGTTATATATGATTCAAAAAAATCCCCAATATCATCATATTCAAATCTTTAAACTCTTTTAAAGTGGTTTTAGTTATAAGAAGTAAGAGTGGGCATAAATAACTACATTAAATATTATAACATGGTATCACTTTTTAAAATTCATTATGTATATGATATCATTTATTTAAGAATAAATAAATAAACTAGGAGGAGTTTTCTTAAGAAATGGTGAAGTCATTTGAAATGTCCATTCTTGGAAAAATGAGATATTTAATGTGGTTATGAATATCTCAAGACGAATATCACATATTTAATTATAAGTAGAAGTGTGATCAAAAAATATTAAAGAAATTTCTTATAGAGGATTCAAAAATATCTTCTACACTTTTCATAATGGGAAAAAACCTCTTTAAAAAATAAGGGGAAAGAGTTAGAATCGAGAGAATTTGGGAATATTTAGATGAATAATTTATTTTTTAGGTTCAAGGTCATGTATTTTTTATGTTGTTAAATTAGGATCTTGTAATTAAAGTCCACCAAATGTGTCTCATTTAATGAATGGAAAGAGTATTATCATGTATTTAAAAGGAATGATAGATTATGGACTAAAATATGAAAGTAATGACCCCCCCCCCCCTTCAATTAGTGAATCTTGGTGATGGTAATATAAATCATTCATCATGTTACAAATATTGGTGGAGGATAGGCATAGAATATATTTTCAAGAAGTCTTGACATCCTGACCTTGGGTCAACTTAACCTATGCCGTGAGCTGGTGGGTCGCATGGCCTCAAGTGCACCTCCCTATACATCAGAGGATACCAACTAGTAGTGTGGGTGTAAATGTGGAATAGTGTAGAGACTATACCCTCATGTAAGAGTATCACATAAGATACAATCATTAATAATCTATAGAGAAATCTTATATAAATTGACATATTCAATAAATTTTGAAATTATAAATAGTTTATTGGATAAAAAAGTATTGGAAGAAGTAGAAAACTGAACAACTGATAAATATCTCAAAAACCTCTAAGTAGATGCCTCATACATGTTTTCATGGCATGATGTAATAAAAAAAGGAACAAGTAGATAAAATAATAAAATATAGTAGTAAAAGGGGAAAAAAGGAAAAGAAACATCCCCATAAGCTGCTCGAGCATATGTTGGAACCTCTACTACTGAACTTCATCCAAGTATGGATATTAACAACCTATAGCAGGGCATTTTCCCATATCAATACCTATAGTCAAATAATATTATTGAGTTCTAAGTGCGGCCTAAGTAGTGTGTGAGATAAAAAATCAAATATGTCACTTTCAACGGAGTCTATGTGTAATATGAGTAGTTCTCATAACAAAACAATGTGTAGGTATATGCATAACAGTAAAAAAATGCTGAATAAATAACCATCTCAATCAGGTTCCTAAAAGACACCTAGTTAGTCTACCTTCTTCCACCCACGGTCAATAAGAGTGTCTAATCATGTCCCAAAATAAATATAATTGGTAATTATATATATATATATAGTTTAGTTATATATTGCATCCATCTATATAAACCAAGTTCGTGAGGACGCATAATGACCGTATATCTAGATTACTAGTGTTGGTTGGACCAAGGCATAACTCAAGCATCCATAATTATTCAATTGAGCCTCAAATACCATGCAATAGGGTAAATTACCTACATCCCAAGAAGAGTGGTATATGTCATGCTACAACACTCAGGATGGTGAGTGAGACGTTATAGAAACACTATATCATGAAACGTGGGGCATAAAGGCCATCTCCCATATAGTATCACTATTGCGAGATTTCATGCTCAACACCTGATGTAAGGGAGTGTGATTTTCCTCCTCGATCCACATCCCTTACCATGGTACACGACCTCTATAAAGGTGCATTATAATTATAACTACCATAGGGCATTACCTCTCATCCATCATGTTAATTTATCACATATATATAAGTAAGGCATATTCATATTTATAACATCCCACATGAGCCAATACCTCTCACAACTCCCTTTAGTAATATTCAATTCCATTCAAGGTAATTCAATTCTATATAAGCATTTAATAATACATAATCAAAAATCATGTTCTAATCATCATTTATTATTTATTCTAATTAAATCATTTCACTTTATTAAACAAATTCATTTAAATAAGGGTAAACATCAAGAGTAGGTCATCCTATACAAACCAATCCATTTAATTTATTATGTCGTGACATTTTAATTCGTAACATTCAAGGGGTCACTTAGGAGTTGACATGAGAAACATGGAAAATTCTTTCTTGGGAAATTCCAACTACAAGATGGAAAAACACCCAACAGGTGCTTTTAATTTCATTAAATACCCTTGATTCAAGGGATATTTCATTTAAAATCTCATCCTACATCAATCTTTTATATGATGCCTCACACAATATCAACCTCAGATTTTAAGTAAGTTACAATAGATCTAACAAATAGTCAAATGGTCTAAAAATAGTGCAAATGAACCTATACCTAAATAGCTCAATGGATGGAAATTTTAACTTTGATTGGTGCTGAGAAACTGTGAGAGATTTCCAAGACAAATCCAACCCTTCCAACAGATAGTGGATCGGAGACCAGACGAAAGGCATAAATCAATACCTAGCTTGAGGTTTTCTTGAGATCAAAGTTGGAGGAGAATCATGGTTGTGCACTAGAGGTAGGGGAAGAAAAAGAAAATAATCATTTAACTTAAGTTAAGGGAAAATGGTCACTTCACCCCAAATATCAAGGTGTTCAGTTTGGTCACATGATTTGACAAAAACATGCACAAACAATGATCATTTCACTGTTACATTGGACACACAAAATTGTTGTGTTCCCAGTTTGACTAAATGTGCTCAAACCTTTCAAATATTTTCTATCCTATATCTAAAACTGGACATATGGCTGGGCACCTTGGGTCACAGGGTTGTAGACAAACCATACGGCCCATCTTGTTTTTTCTATTTTGGAAATCCGGTCTCTAAAAAAGCATGTAAGGCACCCTTGTCCTCTATGGAATTATTAAACATAAATATTAAGGTTTTTTAAGGTATTAAAATTTAAATAATAACTATTCATAACTTTTTTGAAAATATGTGTCGTTACAACCTCCCATCCTTAAAGAAAATCTTCCCCAAGGTGGCCTTATGAGGGGAAAGAGGTGATATCAGTGAAGTGTTATGGCCACTGAGCTCATATATAGGCTAGCCATTCCCATGTATCGTCTTATACGTGTTCATGCTTCTGTATCACCTATGCCAGTGGAATGGATATATCATAGGGAGTTTTCGTGATCTGATGAACAGTACAAACTAGGTACTCCTCGAAGGAAGAATCCATATCTAATTCAACGTCATCAGGATGAAAGACCTGTGATGTGTCCAGATAGTATTGGTGAAGATGAGATAAATGAAAGACAACATTTATGGATGGGTATCTTTGAGTAAGTTTGAATTGGTAATCCAATAGTCTGATTCATTTCACAACCTCAAAGGGTCCAAAGAACCTCAGTGAGAGCTTTCCTTACATTTGAATATGTATATGCCTTAACCTGGGTGAGACTTGTAAGAAAACTGGTATCTGACCTCAAAATCAAGTGGTCATCAGCATCTATTTGAATATGACTGCTATCTAGACTGAGCTATCAACATGTGCTTTCAAATCAATTGGACCTTCTCTATAGTATTATGCATGAGATGTGGTCGAAGCATTGTTGTTTCTCCTCCATATAGCCAGCACAAAGGTGAGCATCAAGGCCAACCATGTAAGGATTCATACGGATCCATGCTGATGGTATCGTGAAAGATTTTGTTTATGAAACCTCAATGATGGGAATGTGTTTCTACCAAGAACCCCCAAAGTCAAGGACACATGCATGCATCATATACTCTATAACATGAATAGTATTATTTGACTTTCAATCGATATGTGGATGATAGAACATGCTCAGAAGTACCTACATTCCAAAGTCCTTTTCTAATCCCTTGATGAACTGTGACATGAAATGAGTGTCTCTATCAAAAATGATAGAATGAGGAGATCCATGAAGATGTACAACCTCTCTGATGTATATCTTTCCTAGCTTGTCTACCGAGAAGGACTCTCCCAAAGGTAAGTATGCAGCCTTCTCCAAACAATTGATGACAACCCACACTATATCATTTCCTTGAGGTAATCTAGATCGACCAGTCATGAAATATATCAATTCATCATCACATTTCTACTCAGGAATGAATAAAAACTGTAGAATACCCACTATTCACTGATTTTCCGCCTTCACCTATTGATAGGTGGAACACTGAGTGATGAAACCATAAATCTCACATTTCATACCATGCCACCAATACTGTCATCGTAGATATCGATACATTTTGGTGACTTCGGTGTGAACCTCCCATGCTAAGGTGTGAAATTCCCACATAAACTCCTCTATAATGTTAGCTATGATTCATACATTCCCATAGAATAATAAGGTATCATCCCCATACATTTTCCAACCTAAATATGTATCATCATCTGAGACACTTTACCATAAAACGAGGCCCTTGTAATCAGATAACTATCTCATCCTTACATGTTCCGAAAGATTACATGTCACTGCTAAGGATGGGAGGATATTCTAACCTTGATCCTCCTTAACATCAATAGGAATATATGAGAATAAAGGAATAAGATACCATTTTCCACTAGATTCTTGAATTTCCTATGTCTAAGTTTTCCGGCTCAGAGTATCAGCTACAAAATTTCCATTACTAGTCATGTTAGTAAGCTCGAAATCAAATGACTGTAGGCACTCCACCCACCTACATTTCTAGATATTGTGATCCCTCTTTATAAATATTTTTGTGAGGCTCTTATGGTCTATTAATAAAAAAAATTCCCTCCATGTTGATAGTGTCTACAATAGTTTATGTCATTCACAACCATAGTGATCTTGAGATCGTTATTCATGTAATTCCAATAGTGAGTACTCAACTGATGAGACATGTACATGACGACTCACATATCCTTTGTCATAAAAGCTCCAAGATTGATACTAGATGAATAATAGTATATATTATAGATCCTGACTAGCTCTGGAAGAATCAGTATCAGCACTAAAATCAGTCTTCCATTCAACTTTTGTAAAGATTCTTCAAAGGCTTCTGACCATATGAATTTCACATCATTCTTTGTCAAGCCTGTAAGTGGTGTTGTAATGCATGATAAATCCTATATGAAGCACATTTAATATATATATATAAATCCCCTAGGAACTCCCAATTTCAATGAAATTTTTGGGATTTTCCTAAGAAACTATAGCTCTCAATTTCTCTAGGTCTACTAAAACTTCTATCTCTGAAATAATATGACCCAAGAAGTGGAATTTGTCAATCTATAAGGGGAATTTACTGAATTTAACATAGATCTAGTTCTCTATTAGTGTATTCAAAATGATCTCAAGATGGGTTTCATGGTCGTGTATGGAGTGGGAATAAACCAATATATCATCAAAAAATACTATCATGAATGAATCCATATATATGTGAAAAACCAATTCATAAGATCCATAAAGACTACAGGTGCATTTGTGAGCCTGAACAGCCTAACCAGGTTCTCATAGAGACATTACCTACTTCTAAAAGATTTGCAAGGTACATCTGAATCCCAAAAATGTATATGATGATAACCTGACCATAAATATATTTTTGAAAACACTTTCACTCCTTGGATATTATCAAATATTTCGTCTATTCTATGTAATAGATACTAATTCTTTACTTTGATCTCACTAAAATGATGGTAATCCACACATAGACTGAGGATTCCATCTTCCTTCTTGGTAAAATAAACTATAGAAACCCAATGATAAGTGTTGGGGTGTATAAATCCATTAGTCTCCAAATACTCCCATTTCTTCTTGAGTTCTAGAAGATCCTTATGTGCCATCCTATAAAGAGGAATGATCACTGTAAATTATCTTCATACTAAATCAATAGTAAACTTTACCTCTCATAATTGAGGTAGACCAGATAATTCGTCAGGAAAAAAGTCTCTAAAATAATATACTACAAAGTTAATTACAATGGGTTGTAATTCATGGTCATCGAGGAAAATACTAACGATCTGTGATTTCCCATTACCCAACCATTATTACTCAGTTCCTGCTCATGTCGCACATACATCTCACTCTCCCATATGTATATGCCTAATGCCCTCTGGTGATGTAAATGTCACCCTCCAATGATATAATTCAATATAGTATTGGTAGGGAACTAACCAGTTCCTCCTGATGATTACATCAAATCTTGTCATGTTGAGGATGTAAATAGTCCTCACAAAACGGTAACCACCAATCCCAAGGGGACAGTCCATAAAATGGATAATTACTTCTAAACGGAAACCTAACGGTGTATCTAGAATCATTAGATAATGATTGTTCTCTATTATGAGGCACAAAATTCACATAATAGTCTCAGATATAAATAAGTGTGTCATGACTGTGTCAAATAAATTTAGACACTAAAGTGGAGACTATTAGAATAGTACCTTGAACTATAGAAGTTTTGGAACTCTACTCATCAGACATAGTTTTTCCGGCATATAACTAGAATGTACCATGAACCTAAGGCAATACCTGACTACCCTAAGAAATCCCTATTTGTTGGCATTGAGAATTATAATTCTGACTGCCTCTGCCTCGACCACCACCTCAGCCTGATCGACCAGTGGTATTCCATTTACCTATCTAATGTGATCCTGGTGGAACTTACCCTACCTGATGAGTACGTGAATATACATTCTCGCTATGTACTTTCAGAAAATACATATAGAAACGCTGGAAATGGATCATCTTGTTACAGCCTCTACACTCGACTAGATCCTTTGGACACTGAAACTTGAAATTTTCTGGCTTCCCACCCTAGTGGAAGATAACAAAACTCCCTTTATGAGGATCTCTAATGCTACTACCTCCATGAGTAGTCTCAAAATGCCACTTTCACCCAAATGAATAACCACATGAATACATAGGTGACGAACCAACCCAAATTTCACCTTCTTTATCCATCAAATTCCACTCTATGATTAGGTCATGGTTAATAATTTTAGAAATAGTAATCAACTTGAAAACATTGAACTGCGCTCGGATGGTGTAGACCAAACCATCCTTGAATCGTGTAACGGTCATCAGATCATCAGTAGCAAGAGTGGAAGTAAGTCACTACAGCTCTGTTGAATTTTAGAGTGTTCCATAACTAACATGATCCCCTAATGTATGTTCGTGGATTCTCTATCTCTATCATCCCTTAGAGTCTAGGGAATTAAGTTTTCATAAAATATGGTTTAAAAATATTCCCAAACCAGGTCACAATATTGATCAACCTAGGTGATGATATCCCCCCAATTCTTAGTTGAATCACATTGAATATAGGTGGCTAGCTTTACCCTCCACTATGAATTCATCTCAAGATGCTCAAATATTTATAAAATTTCTTTTATCCAAGACTATGCAGCATGAGTTCCTCCATCCCCTTAAAAGGGGGGAGGATGATGTTGCTGAATTTCATGAGTCAACTATGCCATGATCAAGGCAGGTTAAACTACACCATGAATTGACTAAATAATATGTAGAAAACCATCTCAGAACTGAATGTCAATTCCCCAATCTAGAACAAGAAGATGAGCCTATGTGGCTCTACAATATAAATCACTAGTGGCTCATGACCCACCACCCTCGGAACATGATAATCACCACCTCCAAGGTGCATGCCAAGAGGATGTCATGGAAGCATGACACTATAATTATAAACACATCCCTTAAAAGAGATTAAGGAATTTAGGAGATTTGATTTAATAAACTAGGACAGGAGTAAAGCCTTCTTATAAGAATGATCATTCATATCTATCTGCATCAAAATCTTGGTCTAGATGGTATAAGAGACCATAACAGGCCAAAAGAACATAAAATAGATACCCCACTACCCACTACAAAGTTCGGGTTCAAATCTATGTCTCCATGTCAGATATATATGAAATTAATTTCTTTAATTTTTGGTCCTCTTCATTTTAAATTTTTGCTTTTCAAAAAATAAAAACACTTTATAAATAGTTGAATCCGTTGGTTTCCCATTTTCTAGTCCATAATGTCTCATATTCCTTATGATCAAAAATACAGCATCCACTTGACCCACACCATAACACGTTCTAGATCGTGTGACTGTTGGTCCATATCTCAGCATACCATAATTGACTGATTAATGTGTCTAAATTAACCTTTTTAGGAAAATAATGTTAGGCTATGGTCAAAACCTTAAATATCAATTATGTTTTCTAATCCCTACAAGAAGTGTTAGAACAATTCAATACATATCATGGAAAAATCAGTATGGAATAGAAAAATGAAAACTAAAAATATATATGACATGGAAAAATTGAATAGCTAATAAATCATATTATGCCTATAGTGATGTATGTAATGTGTTTCCCTCATTTAATTGGGTGATAGTAAATAAATCATATTTTCAATAAAATCAAAAACAAAGTGTGTCACCCCATAATGAATTCATATTACCAATAAATAGAAAAGGTAGAATAATAAATATAATTTAGGAATCTTAGACTTTAACCTAAACATGGGTTTTTGATACCCAATAATGGCTTATGAACAAGTCCCAAGCATTTAAAATATCTAATATATTGTCTCAAAATAGTAAATAAATTAAGGAAACTCTTTGATACCACTTTCTAATTTCCTCACCTGAGTTCCACTTAACCAATTCCCCGAACCGATGGGTTACATGGCTTCAAGTGTTCTTCCTTGTATGTTAGACGCTACCGACTAGCAGAAAGGGTGTAAAAGTGGTATAGTGGGGAGACTATAGCCTAATTTTAGAGTTTTAAAGTGGATAAAATCAATAATAATAAATAGTGGAAGCATATTTAAATATATATATTCAATAAAAATCAGAATCCTAAATAGATAATTGAATAAGAGAGCAGCAGAAGAAGTAGACAACTGAACAACTAATAAATATCTCAAAAGCCTATAAGGAGGTGTGTGATACATGTATGCATCAAATTTTGTATTACAAAAAAGAAAAAGAAGGTACAAGAATGTTATATAGTAGTATAAAAAGGAAAAAAGGGAAAAACATCCCCATATGCATACTAGGCCTAAGCCCAGTCCTCTACTCCTGAGATCTAACTTGGTAAGAATATCCAAAACCTATAGCTTGGCCTTTTCCCTTATCAATACCTAGATCCAAAAAATCTTCTCATGTTACAAGGGTGGCCCAAGTAGGTTGTGAGATAAAAATATGAGTAGGACACCACTAAATGTGTCTACCTATAATCAGAGTAGTGTTCATAACTAAATAATGTGTAGGTATAAGCAGAATACTAAAACAATTTTGAATAATAACCAACCCACTCAGGTACCTAAAGGACACCTAGTGAGTCTACCTATTTCACCCCAAAGCTTTGGGGTGTCTTATCATGTCACTATATATAAATAATTTTTAATAATATATATATATATATAGTTTAGTTATATATTTCATCCACCTATATTAACCTGGTGTGTGCAGATGCATAATGACCATATACCTAGAATACTAGAGCTGGATATAATTGGGGTAACTCAGGAATCCATAACCTATATATTTCTCCTAAAACCCCATGTAATAGGGTAAATTCACAACATCCTAAGAAGAGTGAGAGGCACCTTTCTACAACACTCAGGATTGTGAGTGAGCCTACATAGAGAAAATCTATCATGGAACATGGTGGGGAACTCCCATCTCCCATATAGTATCACTAAAATGAGATTCCATACTCAACACCCAATGTAAGTGAGTGGTATTTCCCTCATATCTCAACACCCATTACTATCACACACAGCCTCTATAAAGGCGTATTATAATTATAACTCGCATGGGGCATTACCTCTCATACATCATCTTCATTCAGACCATATATATATATATATATATATATATAATTAAGGAATATTCATATTTAAAATATCAAACATGAGGAAATACCTCTCATATGTCCCTTTAGTCAAATTCAATTCCATTCAAGGAAATGAAATTTAACATAATCATTTAATAATACATAATAAAAAGACATGTTCTCGTCATCTTTTATATGTCATTCCCCTTTAACCATTTCAATTGATTAATCTAATTCATTTTAATAAGTTTATCTATCAAGTGTAGGATATCCTACACAAAATAATCTATTCAATTCACTAAGTCTTGACAATTCAATTCATAAGGCTCAAGGGGTCACTTAGGAGTTGGCATGGGAAACATGGCATGTGACAACATGGGAAATTCCTACTACATGAGGGCCAAAACCCAAGAAGTGTTTTGGGTTTCATTTAATATCCATGATTCAAGGAAAATTTCCTTTAAAAACTTATCTGGTAAATAAAAGGAGTTTCAGACCTTTTAACTAATTTAACCAAAATGGTCATTTTCAATGGAACACCCATTGGGTGTCCATATGTGGTATGTGAAACCGCTAAACCACCAAATGAGAATCAACAAACATATATATAGGTAAAAGGTTCAATTATAAATTAATTAATCAATATAATTGAGATTCTTAGAAAAGGTCATCATACGGCTTGAAGGAATAATTAAAAAACATCCAAAACTCAAAGGAAAAAATATGTGACCACAAACCTCAAGTCTGTAGATGATGTATCACTTGATATCATCCTTATATTTGTAGCAAGTTGGAAGAGATATAAGAAATAGTCAAATTCCCTTAAAATAGGGAAAATGAACCTCACCCAAAATAGCACAATGGGTGGAAAGATTAACTCTGATGAGAGTTTAGATACTAGGGAATCTTATCGAGATGGATCCAACACTTCTTAAAGATCGAAGATCAGACACCAGATAGAAGACCTATCACAATGTCATTTTGAGGTGTTCTTGAGTTCAAAGGAGGAGGAGAAGCATGGTTGTCCACTAGAGGGAGGATAAGAAAAGATAAATAATATTTTAACTTAAGTAAGATGAAAAATGGTCATCTCACCCCAAAATATCAAGGCGTGTGTTTTGGCTAAATGGTTTCGCCAAATTTTGTACAAAACCTACTTAGTTCATTGAAACATGGGGAAAACCACATGTTTAGGTGAATGGTTGGACTAACCATGTACAAAACATGCAAATATACACTTCTCCATGTTTGCAACAGGCCGCATGGCCATGCACCCTGGGTTGAACAGTTGTAGAGAAACCATGTGGCCCACATTGTTTTCCCATTTAGGATCTTTGGGCTCTAAACAAGCCTCAAATCCCCCCCATGACCTCCATGAATGCATTCAACATCAAAATTTGGACCATTTAAGGTAATAAAATTCAGAAACTAAAGTTCTCTTACTTCATTGAAAAGATGGATCATTACAATATCCCCTCCTCAATACAACTCTTCCCCGAGTTGGCCGTATGAGGGTAAATAGGTACTGTCATAGAAGAGTTCTGATCATAGGGCATATATACCATATTCATGTTTCTATGTATCATCTTGTACTCAATCATGATTCTATAGAACCCATACCAAATGAATAATCCTTTCTCAGATATTTTTCACAGTCTAATCAAAATTAAAAATTGGGTACTCTTACAAGGAAGCATCAATATCAAATTCAACCTCATCAAGATAAAACATGAGGGGGGTTTTGGATACTATCGGTGAAGATAAGATACATGAAAGACATCATGCATGGACTAATATCTCTAAGGAAGTTCCAACTGGTAATCCACTAGTCTAATCTATTTCACAACTTCAAAAGGTTCCAACAAACCTTAGTGATATATTACCATGATTTTGAATATTTATATTCCCAAAACTAGGTGAGACTCACAATAAAACCCAGTCTCTAACCACAAACTTAAGAGGTAATCGGTTTCTATTGGAATATGAAAACTTTCTAAACTAAGCGAACAACATGTGTTTTCTCATTAATTGTAATTGATCTATAGTCTCCTGTATGAGATATGATCCAAGCATAGATTCTTCCCATGCCTCTATCCAACAGAAAGGTGAGTGGAAATTCCTACTATATAAGTGTTCCTAGGGAATCATCTCAATGGTATCATGAAATATATTGTTATAAGAAAACCCAATGAGGGAAATGTGTTTATCCCAAAAACCCAAAAATTTAATTATACATGCATGGAGCATGTCCTTTGGAACCTGAATAGTATGATCCATATGTCCATCAGTCTATGGGTGATACGTTATGCTCAAAATTACAAGCATACTGATGGTGACGATTGGTATAGGCTTCTTCCTAGAATAATCTATAGACATGCACTTATAAATTATATAAACATGATCTGAAGTCTCCTAAATGAGACTACGACCTAGTAGCATTGTCTCATTTCCCTCTAACTAGCATAGAGGTGTACAAAATCTTATACTATAAAGGTCCTTATATGGAGCCATCTATATCATTTTCTTAAAGTATTTGTTAGGGGAAAAATTAACTGTAGGGATATGTGTTTACCATTAACCTTCAAAATCAAGTATGCAGGCCTAAAAAATATCCTCTAACAACCATATCTTCTACTTGCAATGACTTTTAGACTAATGGTGATATATTGTACTCAAGATTACTTTTGAACCTAGTTTATTTTTTAGCCCTTTCCAAAATCGTGAGATAAAGACGATGTATTGGTGAAAAATTTTATAAGGAGTTGCACCATGGAGGCACACAATATCTAGGATATAAACCATTATAATATCATCAACTGATAAGGTCTTTGAGATCAATAGAACAGGGGAGATGTGGCCACTTGTGAAAATCTTGCTCGGCCTAGGGTTCGTCCAGCCCCAGCGCCACCTCCCTTCGTCGACCTTCTCTTTAGCTTCTCCCCCACCTCCATTTAGCTCCCCCACACGCGATGAAGATCTGACCCCTATGACTCATGTCTTGCTGCCCAATTTAACCTACTGCTTCTCCCATGAGTTTCACCCCATATTCATGCTCCACCTTCATTCGGATTCCCTTAGTGTGACATAGCAGTCGAGCCACCCCCTCCTAGTGCACCATCCGCCGACCCCACAAGCGTTGTAGTCCCTCCTGAATCCCTATTGGTGCTATCGAGTTTCTCTCCCTCTAGATTGATGGAAGCAACCTCTATTTCCCTATCGGTGAAGTTTTCTCCACCGTTCTTCCTTCAGAGGTGTGTATCGTTCTTTGGTTCCAATATCATTCCCCTGCTGTTTGATTACAGGTGTTTTTGGTTGGGGGTTGGTTCAGTACGGTCTTATGTTCTGGGTCCTGTCTCAAAATCGACCTTCGTCCAGCCTTGGTTTGACCATGATGCTCTTACCCTAGATTTTGTATTTTAAGAAGCTTTGACTGACCATGCTGTACAAATGAGAGAGCATTAGGCTTCAGATCCAAGGTTTTCGTGACTGGCGGCGTCTGGTTCCCCTGCCCCGAACCCGCCATGTATGGCCAATCAGACTCGGTGCTGCCTTGCATTGGATTGGCATGACCAGATAATCAGTGTTGTTGTTGTTATTTCATTTTTTGTGGGTTTGTTGTAGGAAAATTATTCATTTTACAGATTTAGTATGCATATTTGGATGGCAGATGCAGGAATACATGGTATCGATGATGTCCTCTCCTCAGCAGTTCATTTTTGTTTTTATCCGGGGTTGGAACAGGCAGGGTCAACGTATTCTCTTAGGTCAATATGAGGTCATATAGGGAGACCTCAGGAATTCTCAGTGATTGAGCAATTTCCTCGCCTATTCTCCCCTGTTTTGAAGTTTTCCCTTTTGAGGTTCTATTTTGTTTTCTAAGGTATCATAACGTCATTTTATGATTTTCCTCTACTCTTTTGGCTTTACCCTTCACGCACACTCCCATTTTGGGATGGTTCAAGGGTTTATTTAGATAATTAGGATGGTGTTGATGGATCTGATGATGACATTTTTGGAATTTGGGCGATCTTGAGATTGGTTCTCACTTCCCCATAATCGTTTCTACAATGGTGGATTCTCTTGGGCACACTGCATTTTCATGTTTTTTTGTCTTGGTATGGTTTGTGTCTACAATGGTGGATCCCCGTGGACAAATTTTCATAGTTTGTTTTTATTTCTCTTGTATGGTTCTCACTTAACCAAAAATTGTTTTTTAAAAAAATCAAAAAAGGAATTTTCAGTCAGTCGAGATCGATATGAAGTCTGCAACCTTGGTAAACCGAATAAATATTTCCCATACCTCATCACTTCCTAAAGGGGATCTTGATAATCAAATCACAAAATCCATGGTGATGTCATTCCATTTCCACTTTGAAAATGAGAAAGGCTATAGATTTTTAGAAAGTCATTGGTTTTTAGCCTTCAACTCTTAAGAAGTGGAGCACGATGTAATGAAACCTGTTATCTGTAACTTCATCCCAAGACACCAATACTAAAGAAGTATATATCTATACATCATGGTAATACCATGATGAAATTCCCAAAACAAGGCATGATATTATCACAACAACTCTTCCAATATATCATAAGGCACACAAACATTCTCATGGAACAGTATGATCTAATTCACGTCAACAACATAACATAGAGGTGGATTCTCACCTGTGATTCTCTCCCTCAAGAAGAGGCCCTTGAAATTAGATAGTTGTCGCATATGGACCCTCTCCAAAAGTGAGGATTTCATTTCTAAAACTGCTGAAACTGGTTTCTCGTGCTTTTCTTGAACCTCAAGCTGCATCTTAGAAAATGGAGTCATCAACTACCACTCACTGTTGGATTTCTTTATGGCTTGTGCCTGAGTATCCCGAATCAAGGCATCAACTATGGCATTACTTTTTCCTAGTGTGTAAGAAAGATCAAAGTCAAAGGAATTCATGAACTCTACCAACCTTCACTACCTCAAATTCATGTCTTTTTTAGTGGAGATATATTTGAGACTTTATTTATCCCTATAAACAGATAATCTCTCACCCAATAGATAATGTCTCTAAAATCATAGATAATGAACAATGGATCCTATATCATGGTCATGTTAGGTTAATTCCACTCATGAGTCCTCAGATGGTGGGACCTGTAAGCAAAAAAATGATCACCTTACATCCAAAATGCTCCCAACCTAATCCCTGAAGCATCATAGTAAATAGTATAGCTTCTTCCCAACTTAGGTAGAAATAGGATCAGTGGTGAATTTAGTCTCCCTTTCAAATCCTAAAAATAAGTCTATCAAACATCATACCAGATGAAATTTACTCCTTTATTTGTAATTCCTATAAGAGGAGTTTCAATGCATGATAAATCCTAGATGAATCACCTATAATATCAAGCTAGCCCTTATAAATTGTATATGTCAAACAAATTCTTGGGATGCTCCCAGAAAACTATGGATCTCACCTTCTCTAGGTCAACAAATACACCTACCTCAGAAATGACATGACCCAAAAAGTGAATATATTGATCCAAAAGTGGGATTTTTTGATCTTCGCATATATTTTGCACTCTCTCAGTGTATTCATCACGATATCAAGGTGGTTGGGATAGTTTTTTCTAGTCAGAGAATACACTAACATGTATTCTAATAAGACCACCATGAATGAATCCATGTATGGGTTGAAAGCTTGATTCATCAAATCCATAAATACTACCAGCACATTTGTAAGACTGAACTGCATGAACAGATACCCATAAAAGTTGCACATGCTCAGGAATATTATGTGTGGTATGTCTGATTGTCTCACACAACCCTAATGGTAGTCTTACCTTAAATCAATCTTAGAGAAAATGTAATTACCCAAACATTTATCAATGGAAATTCCATTATTATAATTATTTAACATAGTATAAATCACATAAATAACACAATATAATATTTATAAATGAATAATGAATTAAATAAGAAGTATTTCTAGATGTTAAATAACATGTACTGATGAAATAGTTTATTGTCCTATTTAATATTTATGTTACCCTTATGAATAGTAAACCGGACAATGGAATAGTAACCTCACCTAAGATGTAAGGACCCGACCCTAGTTTCCCAGAGCCTGTGCCTTATTTGATTACATTGGCATACATACAAGTAATATGTATCCCAAAAGAATAATTAGTTTAGTATTGTTAGAAACAAGTCACATACATAAGATTATCATTACAGCATGAAGGGAAACAAAACACTATTTTATTCCACTAGAAACAACACGTCTCATAGATTATTCTTGCACGTCATTCATAAATTACTTCTTCATGTCCTGAGAAAATGAAACATAAGAATTGGGTGAGATCAAATGCTTAGTAAGAGTAAGCAATACAGGGGAAGTTAATATAAACATTAGACATGGTGAATAATTGAAAACGCATGCCTTTAATAATGAACTTGAAAACATTATGGCAGAAATATGAGCTGAATAAATAATGTCGTAATAAAACATAATAATGGGTATTCTATTAGTCGAATAGCTACAAGAACTTCAAATAATATCATCATAATGAGGGAATTGCATATGCCAGACATCATAACCATACCGTCCAAGCCTCGTTCTAGGACCATTAAGTAATCGTTTTGTCAAGCCCCCGTGCCAAGACCATAGTTTG
The DNA here is from genome assembly GCA_963277665.1 of Viscum album. NCBI lineage: Eukaryota > Viridiplantae > Streptophyta > Magnoliopsida > Santalales > Viscaceae > Viscum > Viscum album. The sequence continues at coordinate 1,383,897,372 of OY728126.1, read as the reverse complement.
TCTCATGAGACCTACTGATGCATAGAGGGGATATAGAGGTCCCGACCCATCACATAATAAGTCCAATTCATTCCTCATATGAGTGGGGATCAACATAAACAATATATACATTCATATTGAAACTATCATATGAAATGTAATAACTTTCACCAATTATTGAACATAAACAATAACCATTAGAAATAATATGATGAATGGTTTTAGGATAGATAATCCACAATAAAGTTAGTCATAAACAATTAAATAAAATATGGTATATGACTTCATAAATTATTAAACCCAATAATACCATGGAATCAATAAGAGCATTCAACGAAAATACTCTTTTAAAATCATTAAGCAATTTTGAGATAAATACTCTTTTATTTTGAAAAGAAGAGTTCTTTTGGAAAATATTTGTATAAAACTATAAGTGAAGTAAGATATTATTTTCATAATAAAATGAGTATTTTTAGAAAGATAATGGTTTCCAAAAACAGAATATAGAGTGCCCTTGTAAATGAATTAGAGAAATTCCCTGGAATTGGGCATCTATTTTGGAAACAATTTTGAAAGTTCCTTTTAAAACGTGTAACTATCCATAAAATAAGGAATAGTTATGGTTTGTAAACATATATATGATACTCTCACGGAATATATGATGAGTACATAACAATACATAAAATTTTCATTGAGGTAATCAGACAATGAAAGTAACCCAAATGAAAATGGAAGTTCGGGTGAAAACCCCTTACCTTAACTCCAAACGTGTTCTTCTCTTGAACTTAAGCTCCAGGAATATGAAATTATACTTATAAATAAATTATTTAAAAACCTATTATACATGTATTTAGTTTATAATAATTCTGTTTAGTTCATTTATACCCTTATTTCTATGTTATTATATTGAATTTCGTTGTTCCGAGGTGTTCATTTTCTTTATTTTCATAATCGGTTCACTTGTTTTTTAGTAATGGAGTTCATGTGGAATGGTTATAAATCTCCAAGATTGGAATTATATATTATTTATTAACATAAATAATTGTTAATGGTCATTTCTATCATTTTTTTATATGGAATAAGGATGAATCATTAGATGAGAACGACTTCGATTATTTCGTTGTATTTGGATTATCATGAACTAGTTTTGTCATATAACTTAATTATATGTACATATTGTAATGCCCCGACCCCAGTTACCTAGAGTCGGTGCATTATTACATAACATTGTCATGATCACAAGAAGGATCAAATCTCGAAAGACCGATTGGTTTAGTAGCCTTGGAAACACTAGATATATTCATAAAGTTTTACATTACATCATAAAAATGAAAACTACAAAAACATCTTTTCTTCATATTCCACACTCATATCCCCACATACTATCCCTGCAGGTCATTCATAAGTTACTTCTTCACTTCTTGGGGAAAAATAAAACATAGAAAAGGGGTGAGCTCAAATGCCCAGTAAGGATAACAATATAGCGGAAACTATCATAAATAAGAATAAACATTTAAGGCAATGTATAACTAAAACAAAAGCCTTTTAAACTTGAACTTAAACATAGTATGGAAAAAATAAAATGAAATAATGTCATTTACTTACTCACATGGATATTCTACTAATTGAATAATCACATGCAATATCAATAACCACTTTCATAATGATGGAATGCATAATGCCAGACTATCATAACCACATAGCCAAGGCCTCGTGCCAAGACTACAAATAAGATTTTGTCAAGGCCTTGTTCCAATACACAAGTTTGTCTCATGAGACCTACCGATGCATCGAGGAGCTATAGCGGGCTCCACCCGTCACATATTAAGTCCAATGCATTCCCATATGAAAAGGTTTAAACATAACATAAACATTCGTATTAAAACTGGCATACGAAATGTAAATACTTCATCCATAAACCATGAATGGTATAAAAATAACACATCCATAGTCAAACATATCACAAAACCTTCAATACAATATAGAATTTTTGTATCATAATAAATCAACTTCAAATAAGCATAAAATCCATCAAAGGATGTTGACATAGATGAAATCAAAACCCTTTTTAGAGAAATATCTCTTTCTATTTTGAAATAATTTAAGAGTCATATATTTATAAAATAAAACATTTTCTTTGAAAATATTCTTATAAGCTTGTAATGGAAGCTTCGACAATTTTATAATGGCGGAAAATAGCTGCACCCGCCGTATAAGTTAAAAAAACATTCTTACATTAATTTTGTCGAAAAGGTTAAAAAGCACATTGTTTGGAAAATGATGGAAAGATTCCTTTATAAACCTCTTATAAAAAGTCAAATAAGGGTATAAATTACTTTAACCCATATTCTAGTAAATATTAAAAATGTTTTGAAATTCATTTATAAGAAACATGGATGTGGATGATAAAGAGATCCCAGCAGATTATTACGTATAAACAACCTTCGAAAATGAAGAGATTGTGAAATAACCCTTACCTTGTACTTTTTCGTGGTTGGGGTAGGTTAACCTCCTGTATAATATTGAAATAATTGTTATTAAATTATACAATAATCATATACATTCATATGATGTCATATATGATCTTTTAACATTGCTTTGTTAATAATATCTTAGTATTATTGTCATTTCGGGTGTTAACTTACTCGTTTTCTTTTATATGTTTTGTTACATAAGCCATGTTTTTCATGGATAGGTTGTATATTATTAATATAAATAATGATATCAAGTCCTTAAACATTATTTTTAAATCATCAAATGATAATTATACTTGAATGGATACGATGGAGAATGAATCTCATCGTGTTCGTGGAGACGGTAGTCCGTACATACGCACGAGCGAAAATATAATTCTTTTGATATTAAAATAATATATAAATGGATGTTATATCATATATAAATAATCATTAACATGTTATATTTATTATTTACATGAGTTACACATCATTATTATACCCATCCAAATAATAATATATTGAATAACAATTACACCACGACGTGGAGACGGTAAGCCGTACGTACGCACGTATGGTGACATGTTATTCAAAGGGTGGATAGAATACTGAATATGGTTGTACCATATATATAATAACATCATAGTATATATATGATACTGGAGTTATTATTTTAGAATGGTAATAACAAAGTAATAAGAAGTGGAAGAAGAAAGGAACTTGAAAATGGGTGGTGAAAACATTACCTCTTCTTCGGGTTCTTCCTTTTGATTTGATCAAAAGGGCTCATTAGGTTGGCTTTCTGGTCAAAATAAGGCCTCCAGTTTGTAGTGAGGGAAGTTGGGAGAGTATTTGGGCAGAGTTTGGCCGAAAAAAAGGCTTTTAAGGTGTGAAGAAATGAGAAGGAGGAGTACCCTTTTATAAGAGGGGTGAGGGGCACCTTTGGAAAAACTAGAAATATTAATTTATAATAAATTAATATTCGGTTTCTAATGGCTCCAAAGTTGATTATTCAAAGGTTAAGGTGGGTATTGGTAGAAACCCATTCAACCAATAGAATTTAGACAGGTTTGGGTTACTATATTAACCTTATCTTTTAGTTTTAACTCTTAGTGAATTAGTTTGACATTTACCATGTCACTTTATATTTTTATATTATATAGTTAATAAAATTACTATATACATTCAAACGACCCCCAATTGGTCCATTAATGATACACCTATCCTGATATAAGTCTCTTGGCTGAACCTTAGATTTTTATGAATTTAATATCAATTAATAATATAATATTTGTTTTAAAAACTCTTTTATGTCAATTTTGACACTATTCAATAGTTGATTTTTGTGAAACTCATAACAGAATGATTACTTCTAAAAAAGTTTATTAAATCAATCCTAATATGTCATATTATCCTATAAAATTATTTTAATTCATTAAAAGTCTCAAATTATATTTATTTGGGTATTTATAATATTAATTATTTTAATTTTTCACTATTATGGTAATTACTGCATCATCATTGTGTCATAAATAAATTAAATTATTTAATATATAAAAATTATAAATAAACTATAATTATGTATTATATCTTTTTATCTTTCTAATGAATATTTATAGTCAAAAATACAACATATATTACCCTATTTAAAAATTCTTTTTCTAAAAGATATATGCTTGTGTCATTTTTGTACTTATTTTAACTTAATTAAAATTAAGTGTCCCTATCACCTACAAGTGGCTCCATGGGGTCCCAAAATCAACCCAAAGATGCCTATGGTCTAACATGTATCAACCAATAATTCTATGACACGTTTTAGGGTAATTTAGTATTATTATAATATTATTTTTTAACCCTTATTTACCGGATTTACCCTTAACCATGGTAAATAAAATATTTACCGAAGTAATTATTCAAAATTTATAAAAATAAAAGATAACTATTTACACAATTTGAACATCCGGATTCCAAATATGGAATCCATTTTTCCAAATTCAAAACACAGAAGTGGAAGAAATTAATTTAAAATTAATTCCCGTTGTTAAAACAAAAAGCGTGTTTTTAAGAGATAATAACTATCAAAAGATTGACACTTGTTTATGTCCGGTTTAATTGTAAAATTATGTCCAATGACCAACATTGTATTAAATGGTAAAAATATATTCTAAATATACTTTAAAACCACTCAAATTCATAATTTATTACTATTAATCATTTTGATTAAAAAAATTGTTTTTAATTAAAATTTAGTAATTTTCACTATTCATCAAAATATTAAAGTTATCCGAAAAGTAAAAAAATTTCACCTTAGGCTAAATTCGATATTCCAAATCCAAAAATGAATTCCATTTTAAAAAATAATATATATATAATTTCAAAAAGTAGGTATTACTATTCATAACGGATAGTTTGATCGGTTGTGGTGTGTGTTAGAACTCGATGTTGCGTACAACACACGCTATCGCATTATTCAAAGAGAAACGTACCATAAGAAGCTTGGGGTGTTACATTCTCCCATCCTTCAAATAATTTCGTCCTCAAAATTTATATAAGACTACCATATGAAAAGGCTCGGTTGGTTCTTCATCATAAGTTCCTCGGGTTCCCACGTTTCCTCTTCCATCTTATGGTTTCTCCACAAAACTTTTACCAGACACGTCGTCCAGTTTCTCAGTACTTGTTCTCTCGTATCAAGAATCCTGACGGGCTCTTCACAATAAGACAGATCAGGTTCCAGTTCTAATTCCTCATAGGTGAGTACATGCGTTGGGTCAGGCATGTATTTCCTCAACAGAGATACGTGGAACACATCGTGAACATTGGAGAGACTTGGTGGCATTGCCAATCGGTAAGCTACAGCCCCAATTCGTTCTAGAATTTCGAAAGGTCCGATGTACCTGGGACTCAATTTACCTTTCTTACCAAAACGTATGACTTCCTTCCATGGAGATACCTTCAGGAAAACATGATCACCGACTTGAAATTCCAAATCCTTCCTTCGATTATCGGCATAGCTCTTCTGCCTACTTTGAGATGCTTTGATGTGATTTTGGATTACCTTCACCTTTTCTATTGTTTCCTCCACCAGTTCTAGACCTACAAGTTTTCTTTCACCAACATCATCCCAACAGGTTGGTGTGCGACATCTCTTTCCATATAACGCTTCATATGGTGCCATCTGAATACTCGAATGGAATCTGTTGTTATAGGAAAATTCTACCAAAGGTAAATACTGATCCCACATACCCTGAAAGTCAAGTGAACAAGATCTCAGCATGTCTTCTAAGGTTTGAATAGTCCGTTCTGATTGTCCGTCTGTCTAAGGGTGGTAGGCAGTGCTCAAATGAAGTTCAGTATCCAGGGATTTCTGAAGACTCTTCCAAAATCTTGAAGTAAAATGGGGATCACCATCAGAAACAATCGATAGGGGTACTCCATGAAGTCTCACAACTTCATTAATATATAGTCTTGCTAGACGTTCCAGTGGTAGATCTTCTCTTATAGCAAGAAAATGTGCTGACTTGGTAAGACAATCAACAATAACCCATATTGCATCATTCCTTCTAGGAGTCTTTGGTAGCCCCATAACAAAGTCCATCGTAATATTGTCCCATTTCCACTCTGGTATGGGAAGAGGTTGCATGACTCCTCCAGGCTGTTACCTTCCAACTTTCACTTGTTGACAAACCATACATCTTGACACAAAATCAGCAATCTCCCTCTTCAAGTTGTCCCACCAAAAATGTTCCTTCAAATCTCTATACATTTTGTTGCTCCCAGGGTGTATAAAGAAATTGGAACTATGAGAATCATCCAACAATTCCCTTTTTAGATCAGGTATATCGGGAACACAAAGTCTCTTCCCGAATTTCAAAATTCCATCTTCATACACAAAATCTCTCAATCTCCCATCATTCACAGCTTTAATCTTCTTTTGAAATTCTCCATCATTATTCTGAGAACTCTTAATCCTTTATAGTAAAGATGGTTTGGAAACCATTTGAAAAAGCATTGATGTTTCTCCTTCCCTGGTTATTCCCATGTCCATCTTCACTAGATCCATCAAAATTGGATCCCTTTCAATTCTAATCACTTTCAAAACTCCATGGTATTTTCTGCTCAAATCATCTGCCACCTTGTTTTCCTTCCCTGGGTGGTAGTGTATCGTACAATCATAATCTTTGAGTAATTCAAGTCATCTCCTTTGCCTCATGTTGAGTTCTTTTTGTGAGAAAATATACTTCAAACTCTTGTGATCAGTATAAATCTCACATTTTTCACCATAGAGGTAGTGCCTCTATATCTTCAAAGCAAAGATCACAGCTGCTAACTCAAGATCATGAGTAGTATAGTTTTGTTCGTGAATTTTCAACTGTCATGATGTATAGGCAATAACCCTATCATTCTGCATAAGGACACAACCAAGTCCTTTCTTCGATGCATCACTATAAATAACGAACCCATCATTCCCTGATGGTAGATTAAATATAGGAGCATTGACTAATCTTCTCTTCAGTTCTTCAAAACATTCTTCACACTCTTTTTTCCAAACAAATTTAACCCCTTTACGTGTGAGCTTCGTTAATGGGTTTTCCAATCGGGCAAAATTCTGGACGAAACGTCGATAATAACCTGCTAAACCAATAAAACTACATACCTCAGTTATATTCGTTGGTGCTAGCCATTCATGGATTGCCTTGGTCTTAGAAGGATCAACAGAGATTCCATCTTTAGAGACAATATGGCCAAGAAAAGAAATCTCATGAAGCCAGAATTCACACTTGCTAAACTTCTCATATAATTCATGCCTTCTCAGAGTCTTCAAGATAATGCGCAAGTGATTTTCATGATCTTCGTAGCTTTTAGAGTATACCAAGATATCATCAATAAATACCACCACAAATTCATCGAGATACTCCTTGAAAACTCTATTCATCAGATCCATGAATACAGAGGGTGCATTATTCAATCCAAAAGGCATTTCAGTAAACTCATAATGCCCGTACCTGGTTCGAAATACTGTCTTCAGAATGTCTTCCTTCTTCACATACAACTGATGGTATCCAGATTGAAGGTCAATCTTTGAAAATTATTGATCTCCATACAGTTGGTCAAATAAATCATCAATGCGTGGAAGGGGATACTTGTTCTTTATTGTTATAGCATTGATCTCCTTTTAGTTGATACATAACCTCATAGATCAGTCTTTCTTTTTAACAAAAAGAACAGGGGCTCCCCATGGAGAAACACTAGGGCGAATAAATCCTTTATTACTCAATTCCTCTATTTGTTTCTTTAGTTCGACTAATTCTACAGTGGCCATTCTATAAGGGGTATTCCATATAGGCCTTGATCCAGGAATTAAATCAATGGAAAACTCAACTTCTCGTTCTGGAGGATGTCCAGGTAAATCTTCCGGAAATACATCTACAAATTCTTTCACAACAGGTACATCCTCTATTTTATCATTCCTTTCCTCACCCACATTTATTTCCTTCTTTTCCTCCCCAATAATTGAATTTAGTTGAGCTACTGGGGGTGGATCTAAATAAGAATTAGGTGGTGACGATTCTGCTCTAAAGATAAGGTGTTCCTTATCATCATCATCAAGAATCGTAACCTCTTTCTTCTTGCAATAAATCTTCGCATCATAGTCTGAAATCCAGTCTATACCAAGGATTATATCAAACTAAATCATAGGTATGACGACGATATTAGAAGATAAAGAACATTTATGTGCTCTAATGGGGACTGATTCACAAAACTTTGTTACAATGATACTTCCCTTATGAGTTTTAACTGACAACTCCCTTGTTAAATCAAATTGGAAATATCAAATTTTCTTAGAAAACTGGGAAGATATGAAACAATGTGATGATCCAGAATCAAATAATGCATTTTCTAAACTTTAGGAAACCATTAAATTACCTGCCACCACGTCTTTCGTAGCTTCTACCTCAGCAGTAGTGATAGCATAAGCTTGGCCTTGATCCCTTGGCCTTTTCTGAGGTAAGTTCTCCTGACACTTAGGACATTCATTTTCATAATGCCCCATCTCCCTGCAATTGTAGCACTGAACATTGGTAGATTCCTTCTTCCCCTTGCAATCACGAGCTTGGTGGCCTTTTTCACCACACTTTTAACATACTCTTGTTCCCTTAAAGCAAGTACCGGGGTGTTTCTTACCACATTTACCACAGAATGGATATTCAACCTTTCCCTTCTTCCCCTTATTTTCATTCCCAGATTGATCAGCAGGTCTCTTATTCTCTTGATTTGCTTTAAAGTCATAAGACTTAGAGAATTCCTTTTCGATCTTGATAGCACATGAGACAATGTCTTCGTACGATGAAAAGGATTGTGAGAATAATTCTCGATGGAGAAATGGTTTTAACCCATCAAAGAAACTATCAATATTACTTCTTTGGTTACGTATATAATCTCCAGCATACCTTTCTAACCTTGTAAAGTTAGCCACATACTTTGCGACATTCTCATCCTCCTTCTGTCTCATACTCAGAAATTGCCTTTCCATATCTTCTCAGTGGTCGCGAGGAAAGTATTTTTCTAAAAATAGATTTTTGAGCTCCCTTCATTCCATATTTGATACTTCATCATCTTTCTTCATGTTTTGAATCAATGACCACCATTGATCAGCATCTCCAGTGAGGCGGTAAACTGCCATGATAACTTTTTCCCTTTCACTACTCCCCAAAGCCTGAAATATTTTATCTAGGAAATTTATCCATTGCTCAGCTACTAAGGTATTTTTACTCCCATTGAATATTGGTGGTTGTTGCCTCATGAAGCGATCTAACATTGATCCTCCACGCTGCGGATCAGGGTGCTCCATACGGGTAAGGTTATTATTCATAACCTAAGTGAGTTGTCCCAGTATGGTGATTAGCTGATCGGCACCAGTTGCATCACCAGATCCACTATAATTATCTTGAGCAGGAGGGAAATCCCTACATGGAGTGCATCCATTAATACGGTTTCCATTTCTTCCACTAGGCACCATTTCTAAACAATGGCATAAACTAGATCAGTTTATGAATCAAAATAAATAATCTCATACTTATAAAACACTTAACATAAATTGAACTATTTATGGATATAATCCATAATCATAGGAATGTTTTCTTTGAGGAAGTATATTCTCATAAACCATTCATAATGATTTGTAAAGAAAATGAGAGTTATCCTAAGCATATCCCCCGGGAGTGTCGTAACCAAGAGTGCAGCAAGGCCTGTTGTTGTGCACCAGTTCCCGTTCGAGTCTAGCTCAAAGCGGTGTTTTCAGGTTTTACCCCTAGGTACATCTGTGCCAGAGCCGCCTCTACCTGCTCGTATCCAGACAGGGACGTATTTCTCGGAAAACCCAGAAAATCTCTACAATACCAAAATTCTAGGAAGTTCTTCTATACTAATTCTCAAAGTCCATCTTAAATATATGTTCTCTAATCAGAGTTTGTCTAAATCTAGCTTCCAAGGTTTGTAATAAACTTCCTATGATACCAACTGTAACGCCCCGACCCCAGTTAACTAGAGTCGGTGAATTATTACATAACATTGGCATGATCACAAGAAGGATCAAATCTCGAAAGACCGATTGGTTTTGTAGCCTTGGAAACACTAGATATATTCATAAAGTTTTACATTACATCATAAAAATGAAAACTAAAACAACATCTTTTCTTAATATTCCACACTCATATCCCCACATACTATCCCTGCAGGTCATTCCTAAGTTACTTCTTCACTTCCTGGGGAAAAATAAAACATAGAAAAGGGGTGAGCTCAAATGCATAGTAAGGATAACAATATAGAGGAAACTTTCATAAATAAGAATAAACATTTAAGGCGATTTATAACTAAAACAAAAGCCTTTTAAACTTGAACTTAAACATAGTATGGAAAAAATAAAATTAAATAATTCCATTTACTTATTCACATGGATATTATACTAATCGAATAATCACATGCAATATCAATAACCACTTTCAAAATAATGGAATGCATAATGCCAGACTATCATAACCACATAGCCAAGGCCTCGTGCCAAGACTACAAATAAGATTTTGTCAAGGCCTTGTGCCAAGACACTAGTTTGTCTCATGAGACATACCGATGCATCGAGGAGCTATAGCGGGCTCCACCCATCACATATTATGTCCAATGCATTCCCCTATGAAAAGGATCAAACATAACATAAACATTCGTATTAAAACTCGCATATGAAATGTAAATACATCATCCATAAACCATGAATGGTATAAAAATAACACATCCACATTCAAACATATCAAAAAACCTTCAATACAATATAGAAGTTTTGTATCATAATAAATCAACTTCAAATAAGCGTAAAACCCATCAAAGGATGTTGACATAGATGAAATCAAAACTCTTTTTAGAGAAATATCTCTTTCTATTTTGAAATAATTTAAGAGTCATATATTTATAAAATAAAACATTTTATTTGAAAATATTCTTATAATCTTGTAAGGGAAGCTTCGACCATTTTATAATGGCAGAAAATAGCCGCACCCACCGTATAAGTTAAAAAAACATTCTTACCATAATTTTTTCGAAAAGGTTAAAAAGCACCTTGTTTGGAAAACGACAGAAAGATTCCTTTATAAAAATCTTATAAAAATTCAAATAAGGGTATAAATGACTTTAACCCATATTCTAGTAAATAGTAAAAATGTTTTGAAATTCATTTTTAAGAAACATGGATGTGGATGATAAAGAGATCCCAGTAGATTATTACGTATAAACAATCTTGGATAATGAAGAGATTGTGAAATAACCCTTACCTTGTACTTTTCCTTGGTTGGGGTAGGTTACCCTCCTATATAATAGTGAAATAATTGTTATTAAATTATACAAGAATCATATACATTAATATGATATCATAGATGATCTTTTAACATTTCTTTGTTAATGATATCTTAATATTATCGTCGTTTCAGGTGTTAACTTACTCGTTTTCTTTTATATGTTTTGTTACATAAGCCATGTTTGTCATCTATAGGTTGTATATTATTCATATACATAATGATATCAAGTCCTTAAACATTATTTTTAAATCATCAAATGATAATTATACTTGAATGGATACGATGGAGAATGAATCTCATCACGTTCGTGGAGACGGTAGTCCGTAGGTACGCACGAGCGACAATATCATTCTTTTGATATTAAAATAATATATAAATGCATGGTATATAATATATACAGAATAATTAACATGTTATATTTATTATTTACATGAGTTACACATCATTATTATACCCATCCAAATAATAATATATTGAATAACAATTACACCACGACGTGGAGACGGTAAGCCGTACGTACGCACGTATGGTGACATGTTATTCAAAGGGTGGATAGAATACTGAATATGGTTGTACCATATTTATAATAACATCACAGTATATATATGATACTGGAATTATTATTTTAGAATGGTAATAACAAAGGAATAAGAAGTGGAAGAAGAAAGGAACTTGAAAATAGGTGGTGAAAACATTACCTCATCTTCGGGTCCTTCCTTTTGATTTGATCAAAAGGGATCCTTAGGTTGGCTTTATGATCAAACTAAGGACTCTAGGTTGTAGTGAGGGAAGTTGGGAGAGTATTTAGGTAGAGTTTGTCTGAACCAAAAGGCTTTGAAGGTGTGAAGAAATAAGGAGGAGTGCCTTTTTATAAGAGGGGTGAGGGGCACCTTTGGAAAAGCTAGAAATATTAATTTATAATAAATTCATATTCGGTTTCTAATGGCTCCAAAGTTTATTATTCAAGGTTTAAGGTGGGTATAGGTCTAAAACCATTCAACCAATAGAATTTATACAGGTTTGGGTTACTATATTAACCTTATCTTTTAGTTTTAACTCTTAGTTAATTAGTTTGACATTTACCATGTCACTTTGTATTTTTATATTATATAGTTAATAGACTTAATATATACATCCAAACGATCCCCAAGTGATCCATTAATGATACACCTATCATGATATAAGTCTCTTGGTCAAACCTTAGATTTTTATGAATTTAATATCAATTAATAATATAATATTTGTTTTAAAAACTCTTTTATGTCAATTTTGACACTATTCAATAGTGGATTTTTGTGAAACTCATAACAGAATGATTACTTCGAAAAAAGTTAATTAAATCAATCCTAATATGTAATATTATCCTATAAATTTATTTTAATTCATTAAAAGTCTCAAATTATATTTATTTGGGTATTTATAATATCAATTATTTTCATTTTTCACTATTATGGTAATTACTGCATCATCATTGTGTCATAAATAAATTAAATTATTTAATATCTAAAAATTATAAATAAAATATCATTATGTAGGATATCGTTTTATCTTTCTAATGAATATTTATAGTATAACATCCAACATATATAACCCTATGTAAAAATTCTTTTTCAAAAAGATATATGCTTGTGTCATTTTTGTACTTATTTTAACTTAATTAAAATTAAGTGTCCCTATCACCTACAAGTGGCTCCATGGGGTCCCAAAATCGGCCCAAAGATGCCTATGGTCGAAAATGTATCAACCAATATGGCTATTACACGTTTTATGGTGATTCAGTATTATTATAATATTATTTTTTAACCCTTATTTACCGGATTTACCCTTAACCATGGTAAATAAAATATTTACCGAAGTAATTATTCAAAATGTCTAAAAATAAAAGATACCTATTTACACAATTTGAACATCCTGATTCCAAATATGGAATCCATTTTTCCAAATTCAAAACATAGAAGTGTCAGAAATTAATTTAAAATTAATTCTCATTGTTAAAACAAAAAGCGTGTTTTTAAGAGATAATAACTATAAAAAGATTGACACTTGTTTATGTCGGGTTTAATTGTAATATTATGTCCAATGACCAAAATTGTATTAAATGGTAAATATATTTTCTAAATATACTTTAAAACCACTCAAATTCATAATTTATCACTATTAGTTATTTTGATTAAAAAAGTTGTTTTTAATTAAAATTTAGTAATTTTCACTATTCATCAAAATATTAAAGTTATCCAAAAATTACAAAAATTTCACCTTAGGCTAAATTTGATATTCCGAATCCAAAAATGAAGTCCATTTTAAAAAATAAAATATATATAATTTCAAAAAGTAGGTATTACTATTCATAACGGCTAGTTTGATCGGTTGTGGTGTGTGTTAGAACTCGATGTTGCGTACAACACACGCTATCACATTATTCAAATAGAAACGTACCGTAGAAGCTTGGGGTGTTACATTCTCCCCTCCTTAAAATAATTTCATCCTCGAAATTTCTATAATACTACCATATAAAAAGACTCGGGTGGTTCTTCATCATAAGTTCCTCGGGTTCCCACGTTACCTCTTCCATCTTATGGTTTCTCCACAAAACTTTTACCAGACGCGTCGTCCGGTTTCTCAGTACTTGTTCTCTTGTATCAAGAATCCTGACAGGCTCTTCACAATAAGAAAGATCGGGTTCCAGTTCTAATTCCTCATAGGTGAGTACATGCTTTGGGTCTGGCATGTATTTCCTCAACAGAGATACGTGGAACACATCGTGAACTTTGGAGAGACTTGGCAGCATTGCCAATCGGTAAGCTACAGCCCCAATTCGTTCTAGAATTTCGAAAGGTCCGATGTACCTGGGACTCAATTTACCTTTCTTACCAAAACGTATGACTCCCTTCCATGGAGATACCTTCACGAAAACATGATCACAGACTTGAAATTCCAAATCCTTCCTTCGATTATCGGCATAGCTCTTCTGCCTACTTTGAGCTGCTTTGATGTGATTTTGGATTACCTTCACCTATTCTATCGTTTACTCCACCAGTTCTAGACCTACAAGTTTTCTTTCACCAACGTCATCCCAACAGGTTGGTGTGCGACATCTCTTTCCTTATAACACTTCATATGGTGCCATCTGAATACTCGAATGGAAGCTATTGTTATAGGAAAATTCTACCAAAGGTAAATAATGATCCCACATACCCTAAAAGTCAAGTGAACAAGATATCAGCATGTATTCTAAGGTTTGAATAGTCCGTTCTGATTGTCCATCTGTCTGAGGGTGGTAGGCAGTGCTCAAATGAAGTTCAGTATCCAGGGATTTCTGAAGACTCTTCCAGAATATTGAAGTAAAACGGGGATCACGATCAGAAACAATCGATAGGGGTACTCCATGAAGTCTCACAACTTCATTAATATATAGTCTTGTTAGACGTTCCAGTGGTAGATCTTCTATTATAGCAAGAAAATGTGCTGACTTGGTAAGAAGATCAACAATAACCCATATTGCATCATTCCTTCTAGGAGTCTTTGGTAGCCCCATGACAAAGTCCATCGTAATATTGTCCCATTTCCACTCTGGTATGGGAAGAGGTTGCATGAATCCTCCAGGTTGTTGCCTTCCAGCTTTCACTTGTTGACAAACCATACATCTTGACACAAAATCAGCAATCTCCCTCTTCATGTTGTCCCACCAAAAATGTTCCTTCAAATCTCTATACATTTTGGTGCTCCCAGGGTGTATAGAGAAATTTGAACTATGAGAATCATCCAGCAATTCCCTTTTTAGATCAGGTATATCGGGAACACAAAGTCTCTTCCTGAATTTCAAAATTCCATCTTCATACACAAAATCTCTCAATCTCCCATCATTCACAGCTTTAATCTTCTTTTGAAATTCTCCATCATTAGTCTGAGAACTCTTAATCCTTTCTAGTAAAGATGGTTTGGCAACCATTTGAAAAAGCATTGATGTTTCTCCTTCCCTGGTTATTCCCATGTCCATCTTCACTAGATCCATCAAAATTGGATCCCTTTCAATTCTCATCATGTCAAAACTCCATGGTATTTTCTGCTCAAAGCATCTTCCACCTTGTTTGCCTTCCCTGGGTGGTAGTTTATCGTACAATCATAATCCTTGAGTAATTCAATCCATCTCCTTTGCCTCATGTTGAGTTCTTTTTGTGAGAAAATATACTTCAAACTCTTGTGATCAGTATAAATCTCACATTTTTCACCATAGAGGTAGTGCCTCCATATCTTCAAAGCAAAGATCACAGCTGCTAACTCGAGATCATGAGTAGGATAGTTTTGTTCATGAATTTTTAACTATCATGATGCATAGGCGATAACCCTATCATTCTTTATAAGGAAACAACCAAGTCCTTTCTTCGATGCATCACTATAAATAACGAACCCATCATTTCCTGATGGTAGAGTCAATATAGGATCATTGACTAATCTTCTCTTCAGTTCTTTGAATCATTCTTCACACTCTTTTTTCCAAACAAATTTAACCCCTTTACGTGTGAGCTTCGTTAATGGGTTAGCCAATCGGGCAAAATTCTGGACGAAACGTCGTTAATAACCTGCTAAACCAATAAAACTACGTACCTCAATTATATTCATTGGTGCTGTCCATTCATGGATTTCCTTGGTCTTAGAAGGATCAACAGAGATTCCATATTTAGAGACAATATGGCCAAGAAAAGAAATCTCATGAAGCCAGAATTCACACTTGCTAAACTTCCCATATAATTCATGCCTTCTCAGAGTCTTCAAGATAATGTGCAAGTGATTTTCATGATCTTCGTAGATTTTGGAGTATACCAAGATATCATCAATAAATACCACCACAAATTCATCGAGATACTCCTTGAAAACTCTATTCATTAGATCCATGAATACAGAGGGTGCATTAGTCAATCCAAAAGGCATTACAGTAAACTCGTAATGCCCGTACCTGGTTCGAAATGCTGTCTTCGGAATGTCTTCCTTCTTCACACACAACCGATGGTATCCAGATCGAAGGTCAATCTTTGAAAAGTATTGAGCTCCATACAGTTGGTCAAATAAATCATCAATGCATGGTAGGGGATACTTGTTCTTTATTGTTATAGCATTGATCTCCCTGTAGTCCATACATAACCTCATAGATCTGTCTTTATTTTTTTAACAAAAAGAACAGGGGCTCCCCATGGAGAAACACTAGGGCGAATAAATCCTTTATTACTCAATTCCTCTAGTTGTTTCTTTAGTTCGACTAATTCTATAGTGGCAATTCTATAAGGGGTATTCCATATATGCCTTGATCCAGGAATTAAATCAATGGAAAACTCAACTTCTCGTTCTGGATGATGTCCAGGTAAATCTTCCGGAAATACATCTACAAATTCTTTCACAACAGGTACATCCTCTATTTGAACATTCCTTTCCTCACCCACATTTATTTCATTCTTTTCCTCCCCAATAATTGAATTTAGTTGAGCTAATGGGGGTGGATCTAAATAAGAATTAGGTGGTGACAATTCTGCTCTAAAGATAAGGTGTTCCTTATCATAATCAACAAGAATCGTAACCTCTTTATTCTTACAATAAATCTTTGCATCATAGTCTGAAATCCAGTCTTTATCGAGGATTAAATCAAACTCAATAATAGGTATGACGACGAGATAAGCAGATAAAGAACATTTATGTGCTCTAATGGGGACTGATTCACAAAACTTTGTTGTAATAATACTTCCCTTAGGAGTTTTAACTGACAACTCCCTTGTTAAATCAAATTGGAAATATCTAATTTTCTTAGCAAACTGGGAAGATATGAAACAATGCGATGATCCATAATCAAATAATGCATTTGCTAAACTTGAGGAAACCATTAAATTACCATCCACCACGTCTTTCGGAGCTTCTACCTCAGCAGTAGTGATAGCATAAGCTTGGCCTTGATCCCTTGGCCTTTTCTGAGGTAAGTTCTCCTGACGCTTAGTACATTCATTTGTATAATGCCCCATCTCCCTGCAATTGTAGCACTGAAAATTGGCAGCTTCCTTCTTCCCCTTGCAATCACGAGCTTGGTGGGCTTTTTCACCACACTTGTAACAGACTCCTGTTCCCTTCAAGCAAGTACCGGGGTGTTTCTTACCACATTTACCACAGGATGGATTTTCAAACTTTCCCTTATTCCCCTTATTTCCATTCCCAGATTGATCAGCAGGTCTCTTATTCTCTTGATTTTCTTTAAAGTCATAAGACTTAGAGAATTACTTTTCGGTCTTGATAGAACATGAGACAATGTCATCGTACGATGAAAAGGATTGTGAGACTAATGCTCGGCAGAGAAATGGTTTTAACCCATCAAAGAAATGATCAATATTTCTTCTTGGGTTACGTATATAATCTCCAGCATACCTTTCTAACCTTGTAAAGTTAGCCTCATACTTTGTGACATTCTCAACGTCCTTCTGTCTCAGACTCAGAAATTTCCTTTCCATATCTACTCGGTGGTCGCGAGGAAAGTATTTTTCTAAAAACAGATCTTTGAACTCCCTCCATTCCATATTTAATACTTCATCATCTTCCTTCGTGTTTTGAATCAATGACCACCATTGATCAGCATCTCCAGTGAGGCGGTAAACTGCCATGATAACTTTTTCCCTTTCACTACTCCCCAAAGCCGGAAATATTTTCTCTAGGGAATTTATCCATTGCTTAGCTACTAAGGGATTTTTACTCCCATTGAATATTGGTGGTTGTTGCCTCCTGAAGCGATATAACATTGATCCTCCACGCTGCGGATCAGGGTGCTCTATACGGGTAAGGTTATTATTCATAACCTGAGTGATTTGTCCCAGTATGGTGATTAGCTGATCGGCACCAGTTGCATCACCAGCTCCACTATAATTATCTTGAGCAGGAGGGCAATCCCTACATGGAGTGCGTGCATTGATACGGTTTCCATTTCTTCCACTAGGCGCCATTTCTAAAAAATGGCATAAACTAGATCAGTTTATGAATCAAAATACATAATCTCATACTTATAAAACACTTAACATAAATTGAACTATTTATGGATATAATCCATAATCATAAGAATGTTTTCTTTGAGAAAGTATATTCTCATAAACCCTTCATAATGATTTGTAAAGAAAATGAGAGTTATCCTAAGAATATCCGCCGGGAGTGTCGTAACGAAGAGTGCAGAAAGGCCCGTTTTCGTGCACCAGTTCCCGTTCGAGTCTAGCTCAAAGCGGTGTTTTCGGGTTTTACCCCTAGGTACATCTGTTCCAGAGCCTCCTCTACCTGCTCGTATCCAGACAGGGATGTATTGCTCTGAAAAATCACAAAATCTCTACAATACCCAAATTCTAGGAAGTTCTTCTATACTAATTCTCAAAGTCCATCTTAAATCTATGTGCTTTAACCAGAGTTTGTCTAAATATAGCTTCCAAGGTTTGTACTAAACTTCCTCTGATACCAACTATAACGCCCTGACCCCAGTTACCTAGAGTCGGTGCATTATTACATAACATTGGCATGATCACAAGAAGGATCAAATCTCGAAAGACCGATTAGTTTTTTAGCCTTGGAAACACTAGATATATTCATAAAGTTTTACATTACATCATAAAAATTAAAACTACAACAACATCTTTGCTTTATATTCCACACTCATATCCCCACATACTATCCCTGAAGGTCATTCATAAGTTACTTCTTCACTTCCTGGGGAAAAATAAAACATAGAAAAGGGGTGATCTCAAATGCCCAGTATGGATATCAATATAGTAGAAACTTTCATAAATAAGAATAAACATTTAAGTCAATGTATAACTAAAACAAAATCCTTTTAAACAATAACTTAAACATAGTATGGAAAAAATAAAATGAAATAATTCCATTTACTTATTCACATGGATATTCTACTAATCGAATAATCACATGAAATATCAATAACCACTTTCATAATGATGGAATGCATAATGCTAGACTATCATAACCACATAGCCAAGGCCTCGTGCCAAGACTACAAATAAGATTTTGTCAAGGCCTTGTTCCAAGACACTAGTTTGTCTCATTAGACCTACCGATGCATCCAGGAGCTATAGCAGGCTCCACCTGTCACATATTAAGTCAAATGCATTCCCATATGAAATGGTTTAAACATAACATAAACATTCGTATTAAAACTAGCATACAAAATGTAAATACTTCATCCATAAACCATGAATGGTATAAAAATAACACATCCACAGTCAAACATATCACAAAACCTTCAATACAATATAGAAGTTTTGTATCATAATAAATCAACTTCAAATAAGCATAAAATCCATCAAAGGATGTTGACATAGATGAAATCAAAACTCTTTTTAGAGAAATATCTCTTTCTATTTTGAAATAATTTAAGAGTCATATATTTATAAAATAAAACATTTTCTTCGAAAATATTCTTATAAGCTTGTAAGGGAAGCTTCGATGATTTTATAACGGTGAAAAATAGCCGCACCCACCTGATAAGTTAAAAAAACATTCTTACCTTAATTTTGTCGAAAAGGTTAAAAAGCACCTTGTTTGGAAAACGACGGAAAGATTCCTTTATAAACCTCTTATAAAAAGTCAAATAAGGGTATAAATGACTTTAACCCATATTCTAGTAAATATTAAAAATGTTTTGAAATTCATTTTTAAGAAACATGGATGTGGATGATAAAGAGATCCCAGTAGATTATTACGTATAAACAACCTTGGATAATAAAGAGATTGTGAAATAACCATTACCTTGTACTTTTCCTTGGTTGGGGTAGGTTACCCTCCTTTATAATAGTGAAATAATTGTTATTAAATTATACAAGAATCATATACATTCATATGATATCATAGTTGATCTTTTAACATTGCTTTGTTAATAATATCTTAGTATTATCGTCATTTCGGGTGTTAACTTACTAGTTTTCTTTTATATGTTTTGTTACATAAGCCATGTTTGTCATGGATAGGTTGTATATTATTCATATACAGAATGATATCAAGTCATTAAACATTATTTTTAAATCATCAAATTATAATTATACTTGAATGGATACTATGGAGAATGAATCTCATCGCGTTCGTGGAGACAGTAGTCCGTACGTACGCACGAGCGAAAATATCATTATTTTGATATTAAAATAATATATAAATGGGTGGTATATCATATATAAAGAATACTTAACATGTTATATTTATTATTTACATGATTTACACATCATTATTATACCCATCCAAATAATAATATATTGAATAACAATTACACCATGACGTGGAGACGGTAAGCCATACGTACGCACGTATGGTGACATGTTATTCAAAGGGTGGATAGAATACTGAATATGGTTGTACCATATTTATAATAACATCACAGTATATATATGATACTGGAGTTATTATTTTATAATGGTAATAAAAAAGGAAGAAGAAGTGGAAGAAGAAAGGAACTTGAAAATGGGTGGTGAAAACATTACCTCTTCTTCAGGTTCTTCCTTTTGATTTGATCAAAAGGGCTCCTTAGGTTGGCTTTCCGATCAAAATAAGGCCTATAGGTTGTAGTGAGGGAAGTTGGGTGAGTATTTGGGCAGAGTTTGGCTAAACCAAAAGGCTTTTATGGTGTGAAGAAATAAGGAGGAGTGCCTTTTATAGGAGGGGTGAGGGGCACCTTTGGAAAAGCTAGAAATATTAATTTATAATAAATTCATATTCGGTTTCTAATGGCTCCAAAGTTTATTATTAAAAGTTTAAGGTGGGTATAGGTCTAAAACCATTCAACAAATAGAATTTAGACAGGTTTGGGTTACTATATTAACCTTATCTTTTAGTTTTAACTCTTAGTTAATTAGTTTGACATTTACCATGTCACTTTGTATTTTTATATTATATAGTTAATAGACTTACTATATACATCCAAACGATCCCCAAGTGGTCCATTAATGATACACCTATCATGATATAAGTCTCTTGGCCGAACCTTCGATTTTTATGAATTTAATATCAATTAATAATATAATATTTGTTTTAAAAACTCTTTTATGTCAATTTTGACACTATTCAATAGTTGATTTTTGTGAAACTCATAACAGAATGATTACTTCGAAAAAAGTTAATTAAATCAATCCTAATCTGTAATATTATCCTATAAATTTATTGTAATTCATTAAAAGTCTCAAATTATATTTATTTGGGTATTTATAATATCAATTATTTTAATTTTTCACTATTATGGTAATTACTGCATCATCATTGTGTCATAAATAAATTAAATTATTTAATATATAAAAATTATAAATAAAATATCATTATGTAGGATATCGTTTTATATTTCTAATGAATATTTATAGTAGAGCATCCAACATATATTACCCTATGTAAAAATTCTTTTTCTAAAAGATATATGCTTGTGTCATTTTTGTACTTATTTTAACTTAATTAAAATTAAGTGTCCCTATCACCTACAAGTGGCTCCATGGGGTCCCAAAATCGGCCCAAAGATGCCTATGGTCGAAAATGTATCAACCAATATGGCTATTACACGTTTTAGGGTAATTTAGTATTATTATAATATTATTTTTTAACCCTTATTTACCGGATTTACCCTTAACCATGGTAAATAAAATATTTACCGAAGTAATTATTCAAAATGTATAAAAATAAAAGATACATATTTACACAATTTGAACATC
This sequence comes from Viscum album, assembly GCA_963277665.1. Taxonomy (NCBI): domain Eukaryota; kingdom Viridiplantae; phylum Streptophyta; class Magnoliopsida; order Santalales; family Viscaceae; genus Viscum; species Viscum album. The sequence goes on along the minus strand of OY728126.1, from coordinate 1,383,875,388 downwards.
CTGATTCCAAATATGGAATCCATTTTTCCAAATTCAAAACACAGAAGTGTCAGAAATTAATTTAAAATTAATTCCCATTGTTAAAACAAAAAGCGTGTTTTTAAGAGATAATAACTATCAAAAGATTGGCACTTGTTTATGTCGGGTTTAATTGTAAAATTATGTCCAATGACCAAAATTGTATTAAATGGTAAAAATTTATTCTAAATATACTTTAAAACCACTCAAATTCATAATTTATCACTATTAATTATTTTTATTAAAAAAGTTGTTTTTAATTAAAATTTAGAAATTTTCACTATTCATCAAAATATTAAAGTTATCCGAAAAGTACAAAAATTTCACCTTAGGATAAATTTGATATTCCAAATCCAAAAATGAAGTCCATTTTAAAAAATAAAATATATATAATTTCAAAAAGTAGGTATTACTATTCATAACGGCTAGTTTGATCGGTTGTGGTGTGTGTTAGAACTCGATGTTGCGTACAACACACGCTATCGCATTATTCAAAGAGAAACATACCGTAGAAGCTTGGGTTGTTACACATATTCTGGTTATTGAATATTAATTATGTTATAATACATATATTGTAGTCTGTTTCACCCATAAATATGGTTTCATGACCAGTAATGAAGAAGAAATTGAAGAATGAAACTTCGTCGTCCACAAAGGCTATAAATTGGAACCTCATGGATGTTGATTTCGTTTATAAAAATGAAAGGGAGGGAGTAAGAATATTTATGATGGGTATTCCATTCACATGATATAAATCCAGTATATATATGTTACTGGAGTTATCATTTCCATTTTGACAGAGGAGGAGAGGAGAGAAAAATAAAAGAGATGAACTTGAAAATAAAAGAAAAGTTAAAAGATCCCTTATGAAAATTCGGCAGCCTAACGATGTCACTTAAAATTTCAGAAAATCAAATGATGAGAAAAAAATGGGATATCAGCATATTTAAATCAAAAGGAAAGTAATAAGAATGAATAAAATCAAACTTCAATATATGATAAAGGAATTTCAAATAGATAACATAAAAGAAGTATCGACTTATAGAAGAGAATGAAGGATTCCCTTACCTTGTAAAATAACTCCTAGATCTTGAAGGATGGGACCTTGGGGGCTTAGGGACACCTTGTGAGGACTCCTAGAGAGGTAAAACCACCATATCTTCGAGGTTGAGGGGTTTTTAATGAAAGAAAACTAATGGATGAGTGGGTATTTTTAGAAAAAGAGAGGTAATTTTTTAATAATTTCAAAGGGACACCTCATTAGTGGTTTTTGCCAAACTATGGGCTTTCCCATGGTATTTTCCCATGGTTTAAGCCACTTGGGACACCTCATGTCATTAGTTACTATAAAAAATTCGACCATACTTTTATATTTAATTATTACATCATTATGATGTCATTAAACTACCAAAAACTCAAAACTGTATTTTTACTGTTCATGAAAAATTCATGTATTTTAGAAAAATCCCAAAAATTCACCCTTACCATTTTTAGATGTGTAGAATTCAAAAGTGAAATCCATTTTTCAAAAATAATTTTCTAAATATTATTAATTTAATTTTTAAATAATGTCATAGTTAATTCGAAAAATAACAATCTGGAAGTGCAATTAGTTTTATGTGACATTGAAAAATTAATTAAGATCTCATTATCTTATTACCTTAAGAAAATAAAATAATATTATTATTTACTATTCATAAGGGTAATATTACTATTCATATGGGTATGTTACTATTCACTAAAAAACAAGTTTGTTCTATCAGACTCCAAATGACTTACTGAACACAACTCTAGATGACCATTTTTCGAAATTCAAAACATAGAAGAGGTAAACTTGTGTTTAATGGTTAGATTATAAAATTGGATTCTATATTTATGTGTTTCAACATTATTAATTATATCATAGTATAAGTAATTATGTGTTTAAACATTATTAATTATGTGTTGGTATTTTTATAGGTCATAAATATTTAATTACAATTTTGTGATTAATTTAACAATTTAAAAGAAAATTTGTTTTCATAAAATTTATGCATAAATTAATATTTTGTGGTCTTATGATCTTAAGATAATCTTATGAGACCTTAATTAATTTTTCAAAGTGTTATAAAATCATTTATAATTTTAAAATCTATATATTTTGAGAAAATGGTGATTTTATTTAAAATATAAATTTCTCATATTTATAAAATTAATTTAATAAATAAGAGTTAATTTTTTAATTCAAAACACTGATAAATGGTTAGGGTTATTTTTGGTATTTTTCTAAAATAGTGCATTTTTTGTAAATAGTTAAATATGATAATTTATGATAAAAGCTAAATACATGAATTATGGATTCATAGAAGGTGTAAGGCATATGTAAGCCCAAAATATCAAACTGTCATTAATTATTTTATTATATTTCATAATAACACTAAAAACATTAAAATTTTATAGAAAAAATAATAAACTAATGAATAAAATAATGAGAAAACACCCCATCCTCCACTATAAATACAACCACTCACCACTTCTTCTCCTCACACCTCACAACCCTTGATCCTTGTCCAAATTCTACTAAAATATCATCCCAACACCCTACCCTATTTCTAGGATATTTTTTTCCTAACAAAATACCAAAACCAATCTCCTAATGAGGTTCTCAAGAAGAAAGAATCAAGTGGTAAAACCCTCTTCCTTTTCTTTTAATTTATTTTCAAGTTCTTTTATTTTATTTTTCTCTCCTCACCTCCAATAATCCAAATGGTATGAAAACACAAGTACCTAACATATACTATAATTTTATTATACTAATGTAATAATCAATCTCTAAACCCATATCCTCTCCCTTTTATTCTATTAATGGAATCATCGTTTGTGAGGTGTTAATTTATCTCCTTCAAGGATGAAAATTTTTCATTTTCCATTAACGCCTTTGAGGCTTGTCATAAAAACATTAATACGATTAAATAGAATTATAATATATGTATTATTTCCTATGTAAATTTTTGGAATTGATATATACTCATGATGTTATATAATAAAACAAAACAAGTTCATTGTGAGCGAAAACCACAAAAACTAATCCAAACAATTGTCACTAACATCTTATCTAATGATTCATCCTCACCCAAAATAACCAAATGAATTATATGATCATTTAAACATATATATGTTCATTAATAACTTATAAATTCAATTATATATTTCTATTTTCATTTTAAATGTTCACCCATACTCTTATATAAGTGAATCTATCTTGAAAAATAAGAAAACATGCTCTTCCAAATGATGAAATTGAACACAATAACTCATAAAAAATCATAAATGAAGTTAATAAAATTATAATAAATCTAATAAATGTATAAAATTTTATTAATTAATTAATTAATAAATTAATTTTATTTTATTATTTAGTACAATAAGATCAATTGAAGAACACCTTCGTCCATAAGGTAAGGGATTCAACCCAAACCTCCATTATTCCTTCGGGTTACTATTTATCTCTTTCTACCCAAATAAAATTCTCTTATATATTTATGTTCACATTATAAATTTTATTAATATGTTCTAAACTCATGTATCAATATCAGTTCATCCTTATTTTTCACAATTCTTCCCAATAAGTAAGCCCAAATTAAGGGAACTTTCTGAATTCTTACCCATTGTCAAGTGCACTTCATAATATGTTTTAAGACACCATTATATTTATAAAATCACTCATTTTTTATAAAAAATTTCTTGGTTCACTTATGTTTTTTTTTTGAAAAATATTATTCCCTTTTTTCTTTAAATGATCTTTAACATTTTCCTTAAACTGTACTAAAATGTTTTAATTCTAAAGATTCTTAAAAACTATTTCTACATGTTATTACTTCAGTTTGACATCACTTATCATGATCTAAGCCTATTTTAATTTATTAATTTCCATATATTATTTAATTCCATTCTTTCATGGACACGTTTATGATATTCCAATTTATTATTATTTATGAAATGATTATGATACCCATTTCTTTCTTGGGGAAACCCTTATGTTTATTTTTCATGCGGAACACATATTATTGAAAATTTTATGATGGGTGTTCCCAAATAACACTCCAATGAATTAAGTAATATTTTGTCTCATGATACAACATGTGCAAAGGCTTTGTCATTAGCCTTGACTCGTGCTCCATGTGCAACGGTCTTGGTGGTTAGCCTTGGCCCATGATCCAAGATATTCAATGAGCCCTGAATCATGATAAATTCATGTTTTATGTTGCTCCCACACTCATATGATTCCATGATTATATGATCCCATCTTTTATATATTTTTATTCCACATATTTAATCATGTTCCTTTGTTTTTTATATCATTATGGTTTGCTTTCTAACCCATGTGCTAATATTTATATAAATGTTTATTTCCTTACTATTAGTTTTAGCTCATCCCATTGTTGAAGTTATCCCCAGGTTATCCAGTGTAGATATAAGGTCTCAAAGGAAGTTAGGATCTCTTTATGAAGATTAAATAAAATATTTTATTATTTTTGAACCATTATTTTTAATTATGTAACTAATTTCCCAGACCCCAGACTTTACAATCCTTGGATTTTAATTTAGTAGTAAATTTGTTTTAAAATCTTGTAATAATATGTGAAAAATTCTAGGGTAGTTATAGTTTATATTAGAGAAAGTTCCAGTTATTTTTGAAGATTTGGATTACAGAACTTTGTTAAGAACCTTATGGATATGACTACGTTCAAGAAAAGATTACTAAATTTTGGTAAATATAGAGTAAGTGGTTTATCAAGAAACTAAATCCATGTATGGATACTACAGGTGGGCATGGTTCTGGAATAGATAAACCTAGGAGTAGAAAATTTGAAAAAGTGTTTCAAGCTTGAATCGAGGTAACCTCGTACATAGCAAAGGGCCTTACTGCACACCTGGTTTGACACTCCTGAGGGATATGATTTTGTAAATTCATAAACTCATTATGAACCTTTTTAAGGGAACAAAATAATCCTATAATAGTGTATGTTAGAAAATAAAAATTGGATAACCTCGATTTAAACCTAGGCAACCATAAGTTATGATATGATTTTCCATTAATATTTATACTTTTTTATTCGATGTTTGATTTTATTATGATTATTAGTTAAGTATTCAATCCTCCTAATTGAACTTTAATTTTCTTAGTTAATGACTAGGAATAGAAGAACCCATTAAAACAATGAAAGTGATAGGCAATGTGATGATTTCCCAAATGATATTGTAAAAATGATGGGAATGGGTTCTCAAAACATCATGACAGTACATGCCCAATTGGATCAAGTTATGATTGATAACTTGAATCAGGTGAAATTACCTCCTCCTAAGAGAGAAAAGGTTTTGTTCAAATACTTCATATAGAAAATTCATCCAAAAATTAGTGGATCTTCTGATACCCTCCTCAAAGAATAGTGGATTAACAACATTTAAGAGATATTCTTTGTCCTCCAGTTCTCTAAATAATAGAAAGTTGTGATGTAGGTATATCATTTTTATAGGGAAGCTGATCAATAGTGTACATTGATCAAAAACACTAAGTCTAAGGAGAAAATTGATTCTATGGATTGGGAGTAATTCAGGAAATTGTTTTTAAATAAATATTTTCACCAAACCCTCCATATCAAAATAGAAAGATAGTTCCTCAAACTTAAGTAGAAGGAATATGATTCCACCAGGACGTATGAAGAAAATATTAACGAGCTTTCAAGATATGCCTCTGGCATTTTCATGAACACTGAAATAAAGTTGGATCACTTCTTTGGTGGAATAAATCTGAGTCTTCAAAAAGCATTGGCGATTCAAGACTTCGACAGTTATGAGAAGATTGGTTGTTGTTATTTTAAGGTTGAAATGGAGACTAGAGACTCTCAGTTTCCTCATGGTACCTATGAAATAAAGTTGAAAATGGACTCTAATATGGTTGGATTAGAAAATAAACCCCTTGATGGAAAGAATATTGAATATCCCACATGTCAAAATTGTGGGAAGATGCATCCTGGGAATTGTCAAAAGGGAACCACGAAATGCATCGAATATGGAAGAATGGGGAATATTAATAAGAACAGCCAATGGGATATGAAGAATTCCACTAATGTGGAAAAATAAAGGAAGGTTCAGATTAACACTCAACATGTAGTGCAGTGTTTCAACTATAAAGAATATGGGAATTTTTCAAACCAATTCCCTAATCCAATGGTTGTCAAAGGAAGCCAACAACAATGTCCAAGGAAAAAGGAATGAATATGTTATCACTAATACAAAGGCGGATCATGAAAATGATGTGGTTATAGTTACACTGGTTATTCATTCAGAAATAGAGAATGTACTATTTTATTTTTGTTCTACTCATTATTACATATCTTTCATGTTTAGTATAACTATTCAAACACCACCTCAAAATATATAGGTTGAGTTATTTTTGAGTATAAAAAATGGGAAAATTATTGCAACCAAATTATATAACTCCTCGTTGGTTAATTTTGTTGCACTAAATCTCATGAAAAATATCGAATTACTCCCTTTGGTGGAGTTTGATTCTATAATGTGAATGGATTGGCTATCATTATACAAAACCAACATAAATTATCATGAAAGTGATACAACACTTCACATCCCAAAGAATCCTCCAATTATGTTCAAGTATAAGGATGAGGATGAATCTATTTTAGAATCATTGACTCAAGTTTGGACATTACTGCCTTATGAGCAAGAATACACAACATAAATGATTGATATAATAGAGAGAATCATTCTTGAAGACACGCCTCTTGTAAGGGACTACTCTAATGTGTTCCTCAAAGAGTTAATTGGTCTTCCTTTTAACCGAGAGGTCAAGTTCTTAATTGAATTTATTTCTGGATCTCTATCTATATAAAATAAACCTTACAGAATGGACACCATTGATCTAGAAGAACTAAAGAATTAGCCATATAAGAATTTGAACTAGGTTTTTATATGCTTGAGTGCTTCCATGTGGGGTGCACCAGTCATCTTTGTCATGAAGAAAGATAGATCAATGCGCCTCAACATTGATTATAATGAACATAATAAAATCATGATAAATAAAAAGTACACCATTCAATGGATAGATTTCTTGTTTAATCAGCTATGTGGGGCCAGTTATTTCTCAAAGGTGGACCTTAGGTTGGGATATCACCAATTGAAGGTAATGAAGGAAGATATTCCCAAGACTATCTTTAGAATGAGGTATGGAAACTATTAGTTCATAGTGATTCCCGTAGGACACACTATTTATCCAACAATATTCATGGACTTAATGAATAGAGACTTTAAAGATTACCGCAACAGATTTTTTGTAGTCTTTATTGATGATATTCTGAAATACTCCATGAGAAAGGATGAACACGAGGGTAATTTGAATATTATGCTAAATATAATGTTAAGGAATAAACTATATACAATGTACTCTAAATTTGAGTTATGTATTGAGGAATTATCATTCTAGGGGAATTTTATCACCATGAAAGGAATATTTATTGACACATTCAAGAAAATGAATATTAAATAGTGGCATAGACCAATATTCGTAATGGAGATTCACAACTTCCATTATCTAGATGGGTATTATCGATGATTTGCGAAGAAATTATCATGATTTTTATACCCAATAACCAATATAACATCTAAGGGAGTGAATATTTCCTAGAATCATGAATGTGAGGAAAGATTTAAGGATATCAAAAATAGGCTTATCAATGTGCTAGTGCACACACTCCCGATAAGTGGAGAACTCTTTTTGGTGTATAGTGATGCTTCAAAGGGATTAGGCTATATACTCATGAAAAATGATAAAGTGATAGCCTACACCTCAATGTAGTTGAAAATTCATGAGAAAAACTATGTCATCCATCATATGGATGTTGGAAGCTATGATCATCACATTGAAAATATGGTGGGATTATATCTATGGGGAGAAGTGTGAGATTTATTCTGATTATAAGAGTATCAAATATATATTCGCACAGAAAAAGCTTAATATGCACTAGAGAAGATGGTTAGATCTCATCAAAGATTACATCTTCTCAATCCACTACCATCCTAGTAAATAAAATATGGTGTTGGATGCTCTATGTAGAAAGTATCATGCATATTTATCAATGATGAGGGTTGAGAAGGATCCAATATTCTTAAACTTGTAAAGGATAGACATAGGAATAATTAATGGAGGAACATCATCAATCCTTTCTCAAATGATTTCTCAACAATCCCTTATAGAGAAAATAATGGATTCTCAAAGAAATAATGTAAAAAATCACAAAACGGTGTAAGCTATTGAAAATGGGAAATACTCATAGTTCCAAATGGATGAGGAAGGAGTCATGAGATTTGGGTCACGATAATGTGTACCATCAAATCCATAGGTAAAAAATGGAACTTCTAAATGATTCACATAGTTCAACTTTCTCTATTCATCTAGTGAGAAAAAAGATATATTGAGATATCCAAGAAAACTATTAGTGGAATAATATGAAATGGTATATCATTGAGTATACATCAAAGTGCTTAGAATGTCAGCAAGTGAAGGAAAGATGAAAAAAAATATAGGTGGATGATGCAACCATTTCCCATACCAACATGGGAATGGGAAAATATCACCCTAGACATTATCATTGGACATCTGATGACATCTAAATGGAAAATTCTATATGGGTTATTGTGGATAATCTTATAATGAAAGCTCGGTTTATTTCAATTAGAGAGGAATATTCACCAGATCAACTCATACATATATACATCAAAGAGGTGGTAAGGCTACATGGATTTCCACTATTGATTGTATCTGGTCAAGATTCTAGATTCACGTAGAAGTTCTAGAAAATTATCTAAAATGATATAAGAACATAGGTGAACTTTAGTATGTCCAATCATCCTCAAATTGTTGTCTAATCTAATAAAAGTACTAAAAAACATGAATACATGTTGAGAGATTATTCTATTGACTTCAAAGGATGATGGGACCAACATCTGCCTATGTTTGATTTCTCTTACAACAATAGTTTCCACTCCAATATCCAAATGGCTCCATATGAAGCCCCTTATTGGAAAAGGTTCAAAACACTGGCATGTTGGAATAAAGTCAGTGAGCGTAATATTCTAGGACCTGAAATGGTCAAAGAAATGGTGTAAAAGTTAAAAACCATTCAACAGTTCATCAAGGAAGCCCAAGCTCGACAGAATAGTTCTATAGAAAATCATTGACGGGTCCATGATATTAAGGTTAGAGACATGGTATTCCTCTGCATATATCCCTGGAATAGAATCATGATATTTGCTAATAAAGGAAAGCTATGTCCCAGGTACATTATCCCCTTTGATATTCTTGATCGTGTCGAAGTTATAGTCTATCGACTAGCACTTCCATCAACCATGTCTCAATTAAATGATGTATTCCACCTATCCCTCTTGAGGAAGTAAATACTGGATCCCTCACATGTACTGAATTCCAATGTGGTACAATTGGAGATTGATCATCCAGTGAAGATCTTGGATCATAGAGATAAAGTTCTATGCAAAAATACCACTCACCTAGTCAAAGTACATTGTAAGAACCATAAGTACGAAGAGGAAACATGGGAACTAGAGTAAGAAAATATAGATAAGTAACCACAATTGTTTTCACCTTAGTTTGTAAAATTAAATTTTGAGGGTGAAATTTCATAAGGGGGGAAGAATGTAATGACCCAAAGTCTTCTCAATGGAAATTCCCTTCTTATAATTATGTCTTATATTATAAATCAAAATAAATCACATAAAGAACATAGTATAAACTTTATAAATGAATAATTAATGAAATAATTATTACAATTAGAAGTTAAATAACCTATACCATTTAAAATATTAACTTGAAATTTGGAATAGTAATGTGACCCTTATGAATAGTAAACTAGACAATGGAATAGTAACCTCACCTATGGAAGTATAAATAAAATTTAAGCATCTTATAAATGGTAATATGTTATAATTATATCATTGTATTTAAGTAAATAAGTGTTTTAAAAATTATTAATTAAGTGTTGTAATTTTTGTAGCTCATATATATTTAATTATGGTTTTGTGGTTGATTTAATAACTTAAAAGAAAATTTATTTTCATAAAATGTATTCATAAATTAATAGTTTTTTTTCTTATAATTTTAATATAATTTTGTGAGACCTTATTTAATTTTTCAAAGTGTTATAAAATCAGTTACAATTTTAAAATCTGTATATTTCAAGTAAATGATGATTTTATTTAGAAATTAAATTTCAAATATTTTGAAAATTATTTTCATAAAATGGAGTTCATTATTTAATTCCACACATTTAAAAATGGTTATGGTGAATTTTTGGGATTTTTCTAAAATAGTAGAATTATGGGTGAATAGTAAAATATGATAATTTACAATAAAAGCTTAATAAATAAATTATGGAGTCATAGAGGATTTAAGACTAAGGTAATCCCTAAATCTAGAACAATAAATCATTATTTTATAATATTTAATGATAATTCTTAATTTATTCAAACTATTGGGCCAAAATAATAAACTAATAAATAAAATAATGAGAAAACACAGCCCTCCTCCACTAGAAGTACCATCCCTCACCACCTCTTCTCCTCACACTTCTTAAGCCTTGATCCTTATGTGAGTTCCACTAAAATATCCTCCCAAGACCCTAATCCAATTCCAGGAGATTTTTTTAACAAAAAACCAAAAAAATCCTCAAAGGAGGTTCTGCAGAAGAAGGGATCAAGAGGTAAAACCCTCTACCTTTTCTTTTAATTTCTTTTCAAGCTATTTTATTTTATTTTTCTATACTAACCTCCACTCTTCAAAATGGAATTAAAAATAAATTCACTCACATATAATATAATTTTATTATGATAATGGAATAATAAATTGTCAAACACCTCTCTTATCTCTTTTATTCTAGTAATGAAAATGTCATTCGTGAGCTGTTAATTTATCACCTTCAAGGATGAAAATTTTTCATTTTCCATTAAAACCTTCAAGTATGGTCATAAAACAATTCATATTATTAATAAAAATTATAATATTTCTATTAAAGTCTATGTAATTTTCTTTAATAAATATATACTCAAGATTTTGAATAATAAATCAAAACAAGTTCGTTGTGAGCGAAAACCGCCCAAAATAATCCAAATTATTATCACTAACATCTTATCTAATGATTCATCCTCACCCAAAATAACCAAATTAATTATATGATAATTTAACCTTATGTATGTTCATTAATAACTTATAACTTCAATTCATTATTTTTATTTCCATTTTACATGAACATTCAAACTCTTGTATAAGCGAACTAATCATGAAAACTAAGAAAACAAGAACTTATGAACGATGAAATTGAACACTATAACTCATCAAAAAGGAAATAAATAAAATAAATAAAATTATAATAAATAAAATATATATATAATTATAATTATCTAAATTAATTAATTAATTAATGGATTTAATTTGATTATTTATGACAATAAGATCAAGTGATGAACACCTTCAGACATAAGGTAAGAGATTTTACCTGAACCTCCATTATTCCTTTGGGTTACTCTTTCTCTCTTTCTATACAAATGAAATTGTATTTTATTTTAATTTACATCTTATAAATTCTATTTATATGTTCCAAAATCATTTATCAAGATCCCTTAATCCTTCTTTTTCGGGGATATACATTTTTTTAAAAGGTTCCCTACTCAATTATTCTCGATATGCAATCCTAAATTAAGGGAACATTCAGAATTATAACCCATTCTCAAGTGCACTCTATAATCTATTTTGAGACAAAATTACTTTTATAAAATAAATAGTTTTATTATGAAAAATTTCTTGTTTCACTTCAGGTTTTATGTAAAATTTTGTTCCCTATTTTCTTTAAATGCTCTTTAATATTTTCCTTAAACTACACTAAAACATTTTAATTCTTTAGTTTCTTAAAAACTCTTTTTTCATGTTATCACTTCAGTTTGACATCACTTATCATGATATATGACTATTTTATTTTATGTATTTAAATTTATGATTTATTTTCTTTATTTTAGGGACACTTTTATGATACAGCCATTTATTATGCATTATAGAATGATTATGATACCCATTTATTTCCATGGGTAACCCTTATGTTTATTATTCATGTGGAATGCATATTCATGAACATATTATGATGGGTGCACTCAAATATTTCTCTAAATAATTGGGTAATATTTAGTCTCATAATATATAATGTTCAAAAGTCTTGGCAGTTTTCCTTGACTTGTGCTCCTCCATGTGCAATGATCCTTGAATCATACTAAAGTCACATTTTATGTTGCATTCAAATTAATTTGATTCCATGATTATATAATCCCATGTTATATTTATAATGACTCCATATTTGTACTCATGTTCCTTGCATTGTTAAATCATTATGTTGTGCCTTTTAACCCATGTGTCATGCTTTATTTCAATGTTTATTCCATTACTAGGATTTTTAGCCCGTCCCTTTGTTCATGTTATCCCCAGGTTCTCCTCTATATATGTAAGGACTAAAATAATGTTAGGATCTCTTTATGAAGATTAAATAAAGGATGTTATTATTTTGGAATCATGAGATTTAATTATGTACCTAACCTTCAAGGCACTAGAATTTATGATCCTTTTCTTGTAATTTGATTGTCAACTATGTTATAAATCATGTAATAATTTGTGAAAAGGGATAGTGTTGTTGTCGAAAAATATCCCTCCTCGAAGCTAGTCCAAGAGTCTTCTATATGAGGTAGTGGATAATCATTCTTCACTAATGCCGGTTAAGTCAATGGTAATCCATCTACAATCTAATGGTATCATCCACTTTCTTGGAAAAAACTATAGTTGAACCCCAAGTATATGTTTTGGGTCATATAAAACCATTTTAATCTAGATTTTCCAGAAGCTTCATGAGTTCTTATAGCTCAATAGGTTCCATACTTTAAGGAGGAATGGGCACTAGTGCCACACCTAGAACAACCTCGATGGTGAACTCGACCTCTCTCTTGGGAGGTAAGTAGAAGAAATCATCATGGAATACATCCCTAAAAAAATTACAATTAGAGAGAATTCCACAAGATATATTCCTAGATCTATCATAAAGAGACTATTTGTTTGGGTTGTCACTCCACCTAGCCTAGTATTCTTGGGTCCATCTCCACTTTCTTGGATATTCCATTCACCCTTATGGATATACTTTATTCTCTCAAGAGATGTGATTGACACCTAATGGTGATAACAATCCACATGGTCTCGATCAGGCATAACCCAGTCCATAATGACAATAACATATAATTCAGACATCTCAAGAATTAGGAAACTCTATAGATAATGGTACCAATCTATTTCAAGGGGGAACTCTTTAAACGGATATATACCCTCAGATCGAACACCTAAAGGGGTGTTAAGAGTCACCACTCAACTGGAATACTCTATCACTAGGCCCATAATTCCTATACTTATAGCAGATAGAAATGATTTTGATGGAACTTTATAAAACAAGGAAGATAATAAATTGGAGGTTTCTAGAATTTTAACTCTAATAATAGATGTCCCTAGACTCTGATCCTCTAGTATAGGCTCCACAGCAAAAATATGGAATGATCTATGACTCTGATATGTTTTCTATCTAGCCTATGCAGGTCTAGTCTGTTGATATTGAACCTATGAGGTATAACTACCTCATCCATGAACACCTATTCATCCTAAATGGCCTATAAAAAACCAAATTCTAACATGATATGTAGTCACTACCCCTAGACCTAAAGTTAGTGATGCCATAGAACCCCATTCACTGGGCATCATACATCATCAAGGTTCAGATAAATTATTTCATCATTAATTTTTAAACTGGTGTGGATATTTTGATAGAAGTATATATTCCATTACACTTATAAGGTAAAACACTAATTACCATTAATACATAATATGGTTCAAGAATTGGAGTTCCTAAGGAAGAAACATCTTTGAAATATTCCATCAATATTCTAATCATTTGAGTGATTCTTTTATCTTCATTCATCATGACTGTGTACAATTTAATATTACTAGTATTGTACCTCAGTTGTTGAGAATTATAAGTTCCTTCATATGTAGCTGTAATTTTATACCACTTATCATAGGGAGTAGAATAATAAGAAACATGATTACATTCATCGGAACCAAGAAGGCATATAATTTCATCCATGGAATTTGAATTAACTTCATATTCATCTTCCATTGCATAATCCCACTTTTCTAGTTCTCTAAAAAATTTATATGCTTTTAAAATCATAATTTAAACTTTATAACCAATAATATTAAAATATATATCTGTGAAATCTTTTGATAATCCATAAATATCACCACCAAAATAAGGAGCATAGATAAAAAACATATATTCTTTTAGATCATCAATTGGGCTCTATATTCATCTATATTTTCAACTCGAGATTCTTAAAGAAAAAGGAAATATTAAATATTCCAAAAACTCAAACCTTTAATACCACATGTATGTTTGGAATGGTTATAGTAAAGACACAATAGGTAGTGAATTGTTTCCTTTTAAAAGTCACGAAAAAATTAAAATGTCCCTCTTGAAATGAAGTGATGTTTTCCATCTCTATTATAGATGAGTGAGAATCCGAAATAAATAAATTAAATAACATGTGGTTGTATGATGTTTGTGGGCACAAAAATACCCTTTCCCACTTCACCGACACTCTACTCAGTGAACTTGGTGATTTTAACAAGCAGGTCCTTTTTGAGGGACCTCGACAACTGACTATAGATAGTTGACACATTATAAGGATTTCATAGGGCCTTCTAGTTCTTTTATATGAAACTAAAATATCCATAGATTAGTCCAAGAAGATGAAACTCCAATATGACTAAGTTTGATCATCTAATACTCTAGTAAATCAATAGATATTGATTTTATTTAAAAAATAGATTTAGATTACAGTTGCAGCAGGTTTTGATAGTTGTATTTGATATTCAGTAATGAAAAGTAGTAAAACAATAGTTTTCAATGTCACACAGGATTCCTTTTCTAATTTAAATAGAAAAAATATATTTTTATTCTTTGGAACATTTTGTATTATTCTTCTTATTCTTCACACAGGGAGATAATAATAGATATAAAATGAATTTAAATTCTCTCTTTATAATGACAAGGAGTGGAATGAAAATAATTCATCACCTTATATTTGTTAGAGTTTTCACAACTCTACACTTCTTCATATATATCTTAACCCATAAAAGTTATATATATACATGTATATAAATAATAAATATATAATAGTTTCATTTTATCCTCTTCCTTCTGATATTCAAAATAATTTGAGTTAATATCTTTCATAAATATCTCCACATAAATCATGGAATGGTTGTCTCTTATTTTCTATTCAATAATTATCTAATAAAAGTTTTCAAAATAATTTGACTAACTCCCCCAATAAAATCTCCATAATAATAATAGTGTTTGAAAATTTTAAAACTCTCATTTTAGTCCATTAAAATCACTTTAAACTTATTCAAAATAGATCCTGAAAAATAGTAACACAACCTATGAAATAATTTATATATTTAAATTTTAGTAATATGTTTTCTTCTGAATTCACTGGAAAACTATCATTTAAATAATACAATCATTTTTATATTAAAATATTACAAAAAAATTATAAACACTTTAACCATATTACTTAGAATTTATGCTGAATTTTTAAACCTGTTAACCACTGAAAGAATTCCAGATATTAATACAGCAAATTAAAATACCAAGAACTATATAAAATAGAGTACCGTATTGTCCAAATTATACAGAATATGCAAAACACTAAATTTATATTATTTCTTAATTTTTGATATCCAATTTCTTAGTAAATAAACCATACAGTTGTGAATATAGAATACATGGTGATAGTCATTTTCTACCTACATACAACATTAAGTTAACCTTCACACAAACTTATTTTTTCAGCTTGTTCACTATGATATCATATGATGAGAACTCAATTTCATGAGATATAAAGTGTCCATATGTAAAATGATCTTATTAAAGAGCCCTCTAGTTTGAAAACATTCACTAACTTAAAATTCATGAGATATTTTTTATTTGGTTCCAGTTCTTAAAACATCTTTATATTGTACATGCATCAGGACGTTCAACTCCAACCTAATGTATCATTGCAGAATAATGGAGACACAACATCTTTTGTTTATAAAACATGTTGAATATAATATTTTATATTTATAAAGGTAATTTTAATATTTTTAAGGTCATAATTCAAGGTTTCAGCATGATTAGATGTTTCCAGATCATCAGGTTCTCGTGTAGCAAGCCTCTGATGATTGCAACACCACATATATTCATCATACAATTTTGTATTCACCATTTAGTTATACGGATGATAATTAGTGAATTCTATATGGAAAACCATAGTATTCATCTGATTGGAACCACTATTTCTTAATAAAAACTAGAATCAGTGTGAGGAACTTCAAATCCACAATAGAAAACATAGGTTTTATATTGTATGTTTCATGAAAGTTCTACAGGGTTCATTAAATTAGTGTAGGTATCATTTTATTTAAATCTATGGTACATGAACTATAATATAAATCCAACATATGGTTGTTTGCCATAATTTTACCTACAAATTTGGGATTCTTAGAAGTATATTATGGTTGGTTGAACCATACTTTCCAACGTACGATTGCTGAAAAACTATTAAAAATATGAAAAGATCGTCTTATCAAATTTCACAAATTTTTTTATCCCTTTAACATAAGATCCATCCTTAGTCCTAGGATACTTATATTTATGAAATATAAATATATTTCCAAAAAAAATTAATAATCGAATCAATCAATCTTTTATATATATTGATATCTTTATAAAACATAAGAAATAAAACTCTATAAAAAGTGTATCTCAGAAATAGTATTGTGGAACATTAGAGAATTTATTAATCATTAAAAAACCTTTTAAAACTCCAATGTAAACTGAAGAAATCAATATAATATTATTTTAATTCCACCACATTAGGTTTTTAGTGACTCTGATATCTGTATCACTTGTATTAAAATAAAAATAGTTTCTTTCCCAATATGTAAACTGTATAGTAGTTAAACTATTATAGCAACTTTAGTGATTTTTTAGCAAAATAAAAAGCCTTTTCAGACTTTCTCACAAACTAAATATGTTTAGGTAAATATATTATATATCTAAATTCACAAGTTTTATGTGAATCCTTTCACTATATCTTGATATATCATCATAATTTTTATGATAATTTAAGCTAAAAATGGAAAAGTCATTGAATGACTTATAACATCATCACATATTTGTTGCACCATTGAAACAACTGAATTGGAGTACAAAATAAACAGTTAAAATAAAGAGAATATTATTATGTTTCTAATTTAACAAAATACATAAGAATATGTTCAATATTTCTTCAAATATAAAATAAATAAATTGACATGCTAAATCTAAATCCACTAAAAAAATTATTAGAAAATAAAGAATGATGTGTTGAATCAATTATCAAAATCAAACCAAGATCAGAATGAAAAATATCCACACAAAAAATCACATTATTTTAAAATATTTTGATACAAATAATTATTAATTTCCAAGTTTTTTATTTCCCCAAACATGGATTCTTTTACTAACTTGCATAAGGATTATAAAGGCATAAGAACTAACTTATCATACCCCTGGTACTTGTCCTCCAGCCAACCATGGTTCTACCCCCATCAATAATATCTTCTTCCACAGTTTTTTATACCCCCAAACTATCCAAACTATATCCTCTAAAGTTTTAACTGGTTATACCTCCTATCCAATAATCCCTCTTAGTAATTTGTTATGCCCCTAGCTACAAGCTTCTTTTCATTATCCTTTTTTTATCTATTATATAAATATTTTCTCTTCCTCCATAATAAATCAGATCAACATCATATTTGTATAATATTCAATATCATAAAAAAGCTAACTTATAATTCTATTTTCCATGAAACATCTTCTTGATCTTTGGAAGACCTTAATATGTCCGTTCATAAATTTTCATAATTACTCTAAAAAACATCCTCGGTATAAGTAATGTCGATAAAACTTTGTATGCGATTACTTTGTATAATTGATTAATTTGATGGACTTTATCTGATAATCCTCAATACACTTTATTTACCCTTGTTATGTTTAGAGTAACATCATATGGTTACTTCAACAGATATATATATCTTTTTTATGAATAAAGTTAGTCCATGTTCACTTCCTACTTTGACTGATTAGAAACTCAATCAATGAATATCAACTTATTCTTTGTTTGATTGAACACTAATTAAATTTACTCTATCCAATGGATCTATGTATGAAATCTAATCTTAATTATGACACAAAAATCTTCAATGTTATATCCTTCTTGTAAGTATAAATAGTGTTAATTGCAATTTTACTTTTTCACCCATATATATATGTGTTCTCAAAGTGGATTTGGTGGGAACTCAAAATTAATTTCCTTCTTATCTGAAATTTAAATTTTAGATATCCCACTAATTATTAATTTGATAGATGATTATCAATACATATATGATATTCATGAAGAATATTTTAATTCACCATCATCCATGAACTTCATCAAATTTAATTCAAATCAATGTTAAGGAACTTCAAAAACATTACTTAAATTTTGCAAGATAAAAAATTTTATGAACATCGTAGAATCATCATGGTATTTGAGGCATTAAAATGTTATGAATAGATTCTCAAAATATCTTCTAGTATATGTTTTCCTTCTAAATTCATTATAAAATGTCATCGGATTTTTTTCTTCATCTCCAAACTTCACTTCTCCACTTTATTTCATATGTATAACTTTTTCTATTCAACCTTCCTCATTTTTTCTTTGACCATTTCTCTTTATAAACATTCAATATAGGATGGACTTAAAAAATGTTTGTCTGATGTATTGGTTTTTTCTCTATATGGTAACTTTAACTCATCTCAATATTTGTACACCTCTTGATTTTATCACCTCATAAATGTATTTTTGGTGACATCGTGAATGTTCTCCCAATGTTTTTCGGCCTAATGGGTATTCATCTGATGGACTCTATCCATTGATTTACCTTCAGCAACGCATTTCACTACCTTCAAAACATCATGCATCCTATAATGAAATTTATTTTCATCTCCATAACTTTATACAAACTTTTCCACTTTAATTTTCTATCAACCTCTATCAGTTGTTATCAACCCATTGAAAATGGTTGAAACTTTTATTTTAACATGTAAAAAATTCTTTCACAAGAAACCTCTCTATTTTAAAACAAATTCTTAACTTTAATTTTCAAAGATATCAATTTAGATAGGAATTATTGTTCCCTATAATTCTATCCTTTGTATTTATTTCTCACAAAACAAAACTTCATGAATTCATTAACAAATAATTCTTGTGATTTTGTGTTCGGTCTTGTTTTCTAATGAATAATTATGTAGTGCTCTTAAAAAACTTCATCTAGAAACTCAAACCTAAAATTTCATCAATTTTCATCACAAAAAAATTGTCAACAAAAAACATAGAAAGTTTTTTTTTCTGTAATTATTATCTGGTAACATTTTATGTCAGATTCCCTTGTGAAATATTCTTAAAATTTTTAATCTAAAAAACCCAAGATTCTAATTTTAAACATCATCTTTCACTTGTATAAAAATGTACACATGTAAAAAACTTTTCTTGGATAATTAATTATTTATGATGTTTAGAAACTTTTATGAAGACATAGTTTCATCTAATTTGGTTAAGGAAGTCTATTATTATTTTCCATAAGGAAAGTTCCCAGAACATCCTTAATCCACTTCCTTGAGAAACATTCTTAAGGAACATTCTATTCTCACAAACATATCCATTATTTTTAATTAAATTTTACTCCAATAACATATTGATATTGTAATGGTTCGGACAATGAATTTTTAGGATTTTTCAAAAAAAAACATGGTTCCATCAAATGGATCCACCGAAACAGTGGCACTGGTCCTAGTCTCACACCAAAACGGCGGCACCTCTTATGATGGAACTATGATGGTGGTACCGTGATGATGGAACAGTGACGGTGGCACTGTAATGGTCACACCATCACGATCGCACACCGTAGTGGTAGCACCACTAACGGTGGCACCCTGACGGTTTCACCATGAGGGTGGCACCCTGACGGTGGCACCGTGAGGGTGGCACCCTGACGGTGGCACCGTGAGGGTGGAACCATCACAGTGGCACCGTGATGGTGCCACCGTGATGGTCGCATTGTCACGCTCGCACACTGAAATAGTGGCATCACTTACGGTGGCACTATTATAGTGGCACCATGAGAGTGGCCCCCTGACAGTGGCACTGTGAGGGTGGCACTATGACGGTGGCACTATGACTGTGGCACTACTTACGGTGTCTCACCAAATAGGGTCCCACCCTTGTTTCTTCTTCTAGTTCCGCTCCCGCAACATATCTTTCGACAAAAGAGCATTTTAATACCCCTTTAAATTCTATTTAAAGCTCAAATGATATCTAAAATTACCTAAGAGTTGGGTGACCCTTGACTTTCCAAAACATGTGGATTTTCCTCACTATGAAACCTTTTCCCATAATTTCCAATTCTTCCCTTGTTAAGTGTTTTCCTCTAATTAAAGGAAACCATTTAATGCACGGCTGTTATAGCCACCTCTCCGATGAGAATTATTAAATGACAATTAATTTCATTCTGTGTAACCACCCAACCATGTGGTGAAACCATGATCCACCTTTTAAATCATTCAAAACTCATATCTTGTAACTCCATGACCTCACATTTTAATCACATGAGAATTTCTTCTTCTTATTATTCTTATTGGCTGGTCTCATTTCCCTTCCTGGGTTCATTTGGATTCCCCTTCCTGAGTTAAGTGGTGCGCCTGTGATGGAGCCTTTCTGCACACTCTTGGATTCCTCAGAGTTCCTCCCCAACAAGTCGTGCATCCCCAATTCTTGGTGCGTGGAGAGAAACTTTGATCGTTGATCATACATGTAGGTTTCTTCCTTCGTATCACTTTACGGTGTATCATGAAGGGTAGGTATTCTAATGTTTCTATGAGGATGGATGAAACAAAACCTTAACAAAGATAATAACCAGACATTTAAAGAATGAAGGGATGTGTTTGATGATGTGGTGGTACTCTTTTACACTTTCTTATATGTTGTGGATTGTATGGGATTCTATCCACTGAAAATCATAGTTTTTGGTGGTCTTTCCATGTGCACTAATGGACCCCTATCTTTTGTGATGATTGAATGGATGTAACACGAAAATTGGTTAATAACGTAAACTCAGTTGATTAAATGAATTTCCACTGAATAATAATCCTTTTGTGAACACCCTAGTTAACCAAATGAAAAGAAGAAACTCAATAAATGGTGTGATAGAATCTAGAAACTCCCTTTCCCTGCCTTGGTAATATGTTTGGTTGTTATTCTTGATTCTTGTGGGGTTAAATGGATGGGGATGGGATCCCCTGTTGGGTTTAAGTTGTTTCTTTGTGGATTTGAGATCATGTGGGGTCGTATGGTGGGGCTTGGTTTTGTTCCAATACTTTGATTGATCTCACGGATCCCTCTAGTTGTTGTGACTTTACAAGAGAACTGGGTGTGAATGCTTAATCTACAACTTGGTTGTTTTTTCTTACCTTGGTTTTTGGCTATGCCTGTTAGTTTCCCAGTAGTGAAGAATTATGTAAAATATAACCACTCAAATGTGATAACAAGAACGCATTAAAAGGGGAACTGTTTTCTGAGAATGAGTTGTGACTTGGCTCTGGGTGGTCTGCTTTTTAGGAATGAATAATAATGAGGGTGTTTGTGTATAGGATGGTTTTGGAACCCCTACATTAGGATGAGTGCTTGTTTACCTATATGTATAATTTAGTTCTTATGTTTCTTATTCACGCCCCACCCAAGATGAAAACTTCGTGCTGAACACCCCCATTACAATACGGGAGGGTTTTTTTCCCAACACTCCTATGAGTGGATGGTTATTAGCTCCTTTTCTTCTCCCTTTCTCGAGTAGACTAAGACTCTTGGGGAAAGCTGTGATAGACTGAGGACCATTATAGTCCAATATTATTTGGGCAGGGTAGTTGTGGTGGTTGGCCCAGGAGCGTGTGCGGGTAAGTTGTTTCCTAAGTGTCTTTGGGATGAGGCCCAGGTGTCTTCGGGTGTGGCAGTAGTTGTTCGGGCCCTATTGTCTTTGGGTGTGGTGGTATTTTTTGTGGCCCAGGTGTCTGCAGGAATTGTTACATGTGGTGTTTGTGGCCCAAGTATTTTCGGGCGGGATGTTTGGTTATGGTATACTAGGTGTGTGCAGGCAGGGTATGGTAGTGGGACTACAGTGAGAATGGCGGGAGAGGTCTGATGTGTAGGATGACTTAAATAACTAGTGGGAAAGTGATGTGGGGTACCCAAATATTGATGTTCTATTACTATTACTTTATTTGACTTGCGTTATTTGGGGAGTGTTCCTTGGTGAGTTTGGGTGGATAGTTTCCTTGTTAGGTGCTTCGATTATCTCCTTTTTCTCACTGGGCATTAGAATGCCTCCCCACTTTTTCATGAGAGCTTTTGGTTTTCCCTACTGAGTATACTTGTATACTCACCCTATGTATATAAACCTGCTTCCAAGTTTCCAGGAGGAATTCGAGGATCGTGCCGGACCCTATTAGTTCGAACACCAGAACCATTGACGTTGTTATTTTTCTTTTCTTATTGGTACTCCCCTTGGAGTTTTCTTGTACTTATAGCACTTTATTATTAGAACCTTCATATGGTAATGGATTGTTTTGTCTTTACTTTTACTTCCACTTTTGGTGTTTTGGGATTACTATATTATCTACAGATCCTACTAAATAAAAAAGGGTAATGCCTTCCATTTTACGTGTGATTCTAACCCATAGTGCTTATCATCACTCCGGGGCATATTGAAGGTGGGTCTCGGGGGTCATTATATCTCCTTCAACATGAAGAAGGAAGGGTTTGGAAATCTTTTGTCCCTTAACTCATCTTGGTGAAGTTGGGTCTTGACAGAATGGTATTAGAGGCAGGTTGAGATAAAGGGTAGAGGTTGGGGTTAGGCATAGGGAGGATTGCATGTGATGATAGGGAAATAGTGTTAATAAATCTTTGTGTGTGAAATATTCCAGGGAAGACTGAATAGGACATGAGATTTTAGGGCCCCCCGTGTTCTGATGCAAGGACCCTAGGCCTGCCGAATGACCAAGTGAGGCTACACTGATTGCAGGGTAGAGACCCTAGTAAATGAATGTGCATCATAATGACTTATTTTCTTGTGTGTCTTGGGTATTTTGGGGATTTTAAATGAATAAGAAGTCTAAGAAAAATTTAAAAACAATATTCTACACTACTCAGGCTTAGGCATTCTTTGTTTACCTTGTAGCGATGGAACCTGGATGACAACCACGAGTAGTGCAAGTGAAAGAGGTCCAAGAGGATGATCTATCTGATTAGTAGAGGGCTAAATGAGAGGAGGAGAACAACCAGTGGCAGAGGATTCTTCGTGACTTTTAGGGGAAAACCCTTGGGAAGTACAAGGTAAGTATCTCAGATATGGATACTGAAAGTTGACACATGGAGCTTGTGATAGCTATCAGCTTGATCTGGACTCTGAATAAGTATTAGGTTCCTCTAACTATAATCCAGATGCACGTAGCATCACATCAGTGGTGGACACTCTATCTTGGGGAGAAAGGGAGGTTGAGGTTATCTAGACTGACTCTGAGAGGGAGTTCCGAGCGGAATTCCTCTCTTCCACAATGAAGGCTAAGAAGAGGAAGGAGCTACTGTCCCTTTAGTAGGGGGTCTGTCAGGGAGAGAGTTGTGGATCAAGTTCAAGGATCTCTTTCTCTTTGATCCAGACCTATTTCTAGATGAGGATTCTCAGGCAGGATATTTAGAGGAGGCACTCCAACCATCTCTTCAGTAGGTTGTTACTCCCTTCACTCTACGTGCCTACTTGGAGGTCCCAAATAAGGATGAAGTGGTAGAGAGGATTAACATGCTTGGAGGTGTTCCGTGAGAGGGGATCCAATTGGTCTAGTCAAAGGGGAAGTCCTTCAGCAGCAGGCCTCCAGCATTAGGGCCTTCTAGGTTTTGGCCAGTGGGGAGTAGGCCCCAGCAGTTCCAGATTCGATCTCTCGGTCCTATCCCTTTCCTTTCCGGCCTAGGAACAAGATGATTCATCTTTGGCATCCATGGGAACCTTTGGAATCAGTGCACGGACCAAGTTCATTACAGTGGAAGTGGTCCAGTTTAGCGCCCACCTCAATAACAAGAGTTTCTAGTCAGGCCCTTCCAGTAGCAGCAGCAGGGACAATGAGCTCCCACTCCTCCGAGAGCAGACATTACAGGAGGAGGCTGACCTCAGGTCACTCCTCAAGGACATTGACCAGGGTGTGGTTAGGGAGGCGGCTGACAACCTAGGGTCAGGGGAGTAGGGCATGGGAAGTTGCATGCCGCAGAGGCAGCTGTTTCAGCAGGGCCAGAAGTTGTTCAAGGTACGATCAGCATGTTTAATACTCTTGCATGCGCCTTGTTTGATTCAGGAGCATCACACTTCATTGTTGAACCCAGTCTATCCCATTCTTTGGGTCTAGACATAGAGAAACTTTCCATACCCCTAGTTTTGATTATTCCAGTCGGAGGTCAGACCAGCTTGTCTCGTGTTTGCTGAGAATGTAGACTGATGTTAGGACCACATCAGTCTTGTTGGGGCTTTCTTTTGTTGCAGATGCATCCGTATGTTGTCATTCTAATAATTGACTGGTTGTTCTCTATGTGTGCTATTATCGACTACTTTCTAAGAAGGATTGTGTTTTTACATGTGGAAGGACAACGTGTGACCTTCATCAGTGAGCGGGGTTTCCAGGAGGGAATCTAGCGAGTGGAGCCCCTTCTTTCCTTGTTATCAGAGTTATTAGTAGAGTCAGTAGATACAGAGATGGTGGATGTCTCCGGTATTGTTATTGAATTCATGGATATCTTCTTTAAGGAGGTGGTGACTCTACACCCTCGACGTGACGGTGAGTTCGGGATAGACTTGAAACCTTGTGCCCATCCAATTTTGATGGCTCCCTATCAGATGGTGCCTTATGAGCTGTGGGAGTTACAGATTCATATTGATGATCTGATGAAGAAGGGTTTTGTTCGAACAAGTGCATCCAAATGGGGCACTCTAGTCTTGTTTGAGAAGAAGGTATATGGTGGTCTCAGGCTGTGCATAGACTACCGGAGACTGAATTAGGTAATGGTCAAGAATTGTTGCCCTCACCCGAGGATAGACGACCTCTTTGACCAATTGAAGGGGCAAGATGGTTCTCCAAGATAGACATATAGTTAGGATATCACCAGTTGAGGGTGAAGGAGGGTGACATCTCGAAGTCTGCCTTCAGGTGCAGATATGGGCACTTTGAGTTCGTAGTCATGTCATTCTGCGTTACAAATGCACCAGTCGTGTTCGTGGGGCTCATGAACACTGTCTTCCGGGAATATCAAGACTGGTTCATAGTTGTGCTTATTGAAGACATTCAGATCTACTCAAGATCATAGGAGGATAATTATGATCATCTGAGGATGGTTTTAGAGGTCCTACGACAGCACCAGATCTACGGGATATTGTCCAAGTGAAAGTTCTAGATGTGAGAATTACACTTCCTTGGACATGTGGTGTTTGAGCAGGGAATAGCGGTGGAGCCGTCAACGGTCAAGGTGATTGTTTCTTGGGCGTCACACAAGAATGTAATGGAATATTGTAGTTTCCTAGTCCTAGTAGGTTACTACTGGAGATTCTTACCCAACTTCTCTTGAGTTGTAGAACCTTTGACAGCCTTGGCCAAGAAGGACCAGGCTTTTGTGTGGAATGGGAAGTGCGTGGAAGCCTTCAGTTATCTAAAGGGGGGGTTAGTTAGTGCCCCAGTGATGAGGTTTCAAGAAGAAGGAGTGACATTTGAGGTATTCTGTGATGCTTCAGGCCAACTCTTGGGGTGTGTGCAGATGTAACAGTAGGGGTGATCTCTTATGGGTCTAGGCAGATACGTCCCCATGAGAATAACTATGCCACCCACGATCTGTATCTTGTAGTGATCATGTTATCACTAAAGTTTTGGTGGAATTACCTCATTGGGGAGAGATTCGTGGTCTTCATGGATCACAAGAGCTTGAGGTGTATCTTCTTCCAGCAGGACCTGAACTTGTGGCAGTAGAGGTGGATGGAGTTTCTTTAGGACTATGACATCAAAATATATTACACTGAAGGTAAGGGGAATGTGGTGACTGATACCTTGAGCACGAAGTCGCATAAGGATGTGGTTCAAGAGTTGGTATATTCTTAAAAGGCAATTGAGGAGTTGGATGCCGCACACCTCGATGCAAGGGTAGAAGATGGAAGAATTTTTCTGTTCCAGAGGACAGTGCAATCCTCTCTATTGTAGTAGGTAGGGGAGTCTCAGTGGAAAGACTTAGAGGCTAAAGTGATGAGAGATCATGTTATCCAAAATGATACTCCAGGAGGATGGTTGGAAGATGGGAATAATTGGATGATGTTTCATGGGAAGTTGTTCATCCCGATGGAAATGTGCAAGATAATTCTTGGTTAGTTACATAACTCATCCCTGGCTATGCACCCAAGAGTTTCCAAAAATGTACCGGGGCTTGAGTGGTTATTTTTGGTGGCCCAGGGTGAAGCGGGTAGTGACAGAGTTTGTGGCGAAGTGCCACATATGTCACTAGATGGAGGCTAAACACCGCATCCCAGGGAGTCTCTTCAACCTTTAGATGTCCCCGAGTGGAAGTGGGATGACATCTTGATGGATTTCATCACAGGACTACCCAGAGTTCAAGGGGTTGTGATGCCATCTGTGTAATTGTAGATCGGTTGACGAAGTCAACTCACTTCCTATAAATCAAGGAGTAGAGTTTGGTGGATATCTTAGCACAGTGGTACATGAACAAAGTGGTGCAGTTTCAGGGATTTCCAAGGTACATAATATCTGATCAGGATACCTAGTTTACCTCACAACTCAGGAAAGGTTTTCAATATGCTTTTGGCACCCAGCTATGCCTCAGCACTGCCTTCCACCCCCAGATAGATGGGAAGATAGAGCGCATTATCCAAACATTTTAGGATACTCTACAAGAATGTGTTTTGGACTTTGGGGGATCGTGGGTATGAAACTTTCCTCTGGTAGTGTTTTCCTAAAACAATAGCTATCACTCTACCATTGGCATGGCTCTGTTCGATACTTTGTATGGGAGGTCATGTCGCTCACTCGTGTGCTGGGAATAGTTCGGGGAAACAGATGTTCTTGGCCCGGAAGTGGTGTGAAGCATGACAGAGAAGGTTCAACTTATATGGGAGAGGATGAAGGTGTCCCAGGATCGGCAGAAGTCATATGATGATAATAGGAGGATACCCTTGGAGTTCGAGATCGGGGACCACATGTTCTTGAAGGTCTTCCCTAAGAATGGACGATGTAGGTTCGGTAGGGGGAGTAAACATTCTCCTAGGTTCGTCGGACTCTTTGAGGTGTTGCGACGGGTCGTCGAAGTGGATTATTAGCTAGCACTACCATTGCCTCTACTGAGAGTGAATGACATCTTCCATGTGTCTCAACTCCATTGGTATCTACACGATGATTCACACGTCGTCGACTAGGGAAAGCTAGATATCGAGGATGACGTGATGTTTATAGAGAGACCAAGGATAATCGAAGGTTTTTATGAGAATTGGATATATGGACGAACCAATCCCTTGGTTCATGTGTTATGGATGCATGGTGGCCTCGAGGATAGTACCTGGGAATGGGAGGCACAAATGCGCGCCCAGTACCCAAAGATATTTTGAGTTTTTTACTATTTTGTTTCGTACTTGTTTGTGATTTAGTGCATAACCATATTTAATATGAAATGTGTTGTTTTCCTTATTCTCTGAATGTGTATGAAGATTCTGGACTTTGGGGAAGGGAGGACTGAATCCATAATCAATACGCATTAAGGTGGATGCGATTAAACCCGTCCGGGTGAGTCAGTTTCGTCCAAAGCATATAGTATCTTAACATGGTGGAAATGACTCCCTAATCCATATGTTTTGATGGTGTCACCTTTATATGTTGTGTGGTTACTTGATGGAGAAGTGTTCCTATATTTTGAGGAGGTTTTATCCTGAGAGGTATCTTTCGAGGTGGTTGTTCGGACCCCTCTCTTTTCTTTGGGTCTAGTTTTGATTATTGTGGGAAAGAATAGTTTGAGAGGTATCTAATGTAATGGCTCAAATAATGAATCACTAAGAATTTTTCCAAAAAACTTAATTCCATAAAATGGTTCCACCGAAACAGTGGCACCGGTTACGGTCTCACACCGAAACGGTGGCACCGCTTACATTGGCACTATAACAGTGGCACCGTGATGGTGGCACCGTAACGGTCTCACCATCACGACCGCACACCGAAGCGGTGGAACCGCTGATGGTGGCACCATGATGGTGGAACCCTGACGGTGGCACAGTGAAGGTGGTATAGTGATGGTGGCACCGTATCGGTCACACCATCATAGTCGCACACTAAAACGGTGGAACCACTGACGATGGCACCATGACGGTGGCACTATGACGGTGGCACCGTGAGGTTGGAAATGTGACAGTGGCACTCTGACCATGTTACCTCTTATGTTGTCTCACCAAATGGTGTCCCACCCTTGTTTCTTTTTCCAATTCCGCACCCACAACATATCTTTTGACATAAGAGCGTTTTAATACCCCTTTCAAAGCCATTTAAATCTAAAATGATATCTAAAATATCACAAGAGCCTTGCGACCCATGACTTACCAAAACTAGTGGCTTTTCCTCAATGTCACACATTTTCCCATACTTTCTAGTTCCACCCCTGTTACATGTTTTCCTCTTATTAAAGGAAATCGTTTTACATGTAGCTATTATGGCCACCTCTCCGATCAGAATTATTAAATGACAATTAATTCCATAGTGTGTATCCTCTAAACTACATGGTGAAACCACGATGTTAATTTTAAGTTGTTCAAAATTAATATCTCTTAACTCCATGATCTCACATTTTTATCGCATGGGATTTTCTTCTTCTTCTTCTTGGATGGTCTCTTTTCCCTTCCTGGGTGCGTTTGGAGTCCCCCTTCTCGAGGAAAGTGGTGCACATGTGCTGGAACCTTTCTGCTCACTCTTGGAGTCCTTATAGTTCCTCCCCTTCAAGTCACACATCCCCAATTCTTGGCGCCTGGATAGAAACTTGGATCATTGATAATTTAGGTAGGGTTCTTCCTTCGTCTCTCTTTACTGTTTATCATGTAGGGTGGGTATTCTAATCTCTATATGGGGATGGATGAAACAAAACATTAATGAAGATAATAACCAGACTTTTATAGAATTAAAGGGTGTGTTTGATGATGTTATTGTACTCTTTTACCCCTACTTATATGTTATGAATTGTATGGGTTTCTGTCCACTAAAAATCATGTTCATTGGTAGTATTTCCTTGGGAACTAATGCACCCCTATCTTTTGTGATGATTGAATGGTTGTAACATGTAAATTTGTTAATCACGTAAACTTGGTTGATTAAATGAATTTCATGTGAACAAGATTCCCTATGGGAATACCCCCGTTAACAAAAGGAAAAGAAGAAACTCAATGAATGGTGTGATAAACTCACTTTATCTGTCTTGGTAATATGTGTGGTTGTTCTGCTAGATTCTTCTGGTGTGACATGGTTGGGGATAGGATCACCTATTATGGTGTTGTTGTTGGTTTTTGGAACTGATTCTATGTGGGGACATATGGCGGGTCTTGGTTTGGTTCTAGTAATTTGAGGGATCTCATGGATCCCTCTTATTGTTGTGACTTTATAAGAGTACCGAGCATGAATGCTTAATCTGCTGCTTGGTTATTTTTCCTTTCTTGGCTTATGGCTATGCTTGTTAGTTTCCTAGTAGTGAAGAATTATTTAAAATCGAACCACTCGAATCTGATAATAAGAATGGGTTCAATGGGGAATTGTCTTCTAGGAATGAGTTGTGACTTGGTTGTGGGTGGTGTGCTTTTTATGAATGAATACTAACGAGGTTGTTTTAGTATATGATGGTTTTTGGAACCCCTAGGTTAGGATGAGTGCTTTTTTACCTATATGTATAATTTAGTTCTTATGTTTCTTATTCATACCCCACCCAAGTTGAACACTTCATGCCGAACACCCTCATTTCAATGGGGGAGGTTTTTTTTCAACACTCCTATGAGTGGCTGTTTATTAGATCTTTTTTCCACCCTTTCCCGAGTATCCCAAGACTCTTCAAGAAGGCTTTGATGGCCTCAGGTCCACTATAGCCCATGATTCTTCAGGTAGAGTAGTTTTGGTGGTTAGTCTAGGTGTCTGTGCGGGCAGGTTGTTTCCTAAGTGTTTTCAGGATGAGGCCTAGGTGTCCTTGAGCATGGAAGTAGTTGTTCGGGCCCAAGTGTATTCAAGCGTGGTGGTAGTTGTTCTGGCCTAGGTGTTTGTGGGAGTGGTTACATGTGGTGGTTATAACCCAGGTGTTTGCAGGAAGGATGTGTGGTTATGGTAGCCCAGGTGTGTGTGGGTGTGGTATGGCATTGGGATTGCGGTGAGAAGGTCGGGAGAGGTCTAATGTGTGGGATGACTTCAATAACTGGTGGGAAACTGGTGCAGGGTACCCAAATATTGATGTGCTATTACTATTACTTTACTTGACTTGTTTTATTTGGGGAGTGTGAATTGGTATGGTTGGGTGGATAGTTTCCTTACTAGGTGCTTTGGTTATCTCCCTTTTCTCACAGGGCATTAGAATGCCTCCCCACTTGTGCAAGAGAGATTTTGGTTTTCCATACTGATTATAATTGAATACTCACCCAACGTATATAAAACTACTATCAGGTTTCCCGGAGGACTTTAAGGACTGTGTCGGACCCAATTAGTTCAGATGTTGAGACCATTGACGTTTCTGTTTTTCTTTTCTTTTGGTACTCCCCTTGGAGTTTTCTTCTACTTGTAGCACTTTATTATTGGAACATGCATATGGGAATGGATTTTTTTGGATTTAATTTTTTTTAAACTTTTGGTGTTATTAGGATTACTATATTATCTCTTGATCCTACTAAATAAAAAGGGTAATTCCTTAAATTTTACATGTGATTATATACCATTGGTTCTAGTCGCTACTTTGGGCCCTATTTAAGGCGGGTCTTGGGGGTCATTATCTCTCCTTCAACTTGAGGAAAGAAGGTTTTGTAAATATTTTGTCCCTACCCTCATTTTGGGGAAGGTGTGTTGTGATAGTTATATTTTTACCAAATTAAAAAATTACACTTGGTCCTAATAGTCTCTTCCTTTGTGTTTTTTGTCAATACCTACAAAAAACATAAAACATATTCATCATTAATATGTCTAATCAACTATTTTTCTGCATATGATGTTTACATATTCTTTCCCCCATTATTTTCTTCTCCCCCTTATTGAAAATCAAATTCAAAGAGGCTATCTCATCTTATCATCCATCATATTATAATCTTCAAACGTTTTCTCAAGGGTAAAATAGCATCACATGATTTTATTAACTAAGATACTTTAATTAAACTACTCTATTTCCATGTGGGTAAAATCAATATAGAAAATATGTGTGAATAATCAAGGTGTTTAATGTTGTATATAACACAAATTTCATTTAATCCTTTCCTCAATTTCATTATAACATCTTTTATTTGGGGAAATTTGAGAAAAAATGTAAGATTAATCCTACACTCATATCGACAAACATATCAACATGGTTCAACTGTATAAACACATTTTCATAATAAATTATCTCTCATACCATCATCACAATTTTTTATGAAATGTGTGATACCCGTAACTCTTGAGTCCCATACCATTGCTTATGAATCCAGTATAAAAATGTTGTATATTTTTTTATTTAAATGTAACTAACAAGTACACATATATTTACAACTGAGGATCTTTTCTAGTTTATCATTTATAGGAAAATAAATACTTTTAAATATTATTGTAATTAAAATAGTAAATAAAAATAAGTGATGAAACTTTTCTCATGTTAGATCCTTATTGAGCTAACCTCCATGAAAAGTATATATGAAGTTGAAATGTTTTTATAAAAACATAGGGTGAGAAATTTTCCAAGCGGTTTTTGAAAATCTTGTGAAAACCCCTTTTTGAAAATACTTATATTTTTTGGCAATACCTTTGAATATACTCTTGAAAATAGATTTTAAAACAACTTTAATAAATAGTTTCAAAAAAACATTTGATAAATATATTTGAAAATATCTTTAGAAAAACATTAGAAATACATTGGAAATAATTATAATTTTAAAAACATAATATTGAAAGAACTTTTCAAAATATAATATCTTTTGAAAACTCTTTTGAAAATCCTTTTAAAACATGATTTTTAAAATCCATTTGAAAATACATTCACCTTTGAAAACATATAAATATACTATTTGAAAATTCTTACTCTTTTGTAAATGATCTAAATCCTGTGAAAATAGTTACTCTTTTGAAAACATTATATTCCTTTTAAAAATACATACACTTTTAAAAATATTTAGAATAATCCAGTGGTTTTTCAGAAAATACTAAGCATGATTTTGAAAAAAACAATGGGACACCTAAAAATTAAAGGAATTCTTGGGCCTACCAACTTCCTTATGAATGATTTCACTCCTCATCCCCTTATTGTTTACAATGTCCATGTTATAATTTAAAAATATATCTTCCTTTACATATATATATTTTCCACTAGGGTTTTTGATTTAAAAATATAACATTAAATTAAATAAAAATGCACATTTACAAGTGTATAAATATTAACTTTATTAGGAAATCACTTATTAGATTCACTATTTCCAAATAACATATCATTTTTATTTTTCATAGTATGTTAATAAAAATAATCAACATTTATGTATTTAAAATATCCCATAAAATTACTTTTCATTAAATCATTAAAAATTATCTTTAAAAACTCATGCCTAAATGAAAATATTTAAAACACATTTTCTAGATCTGTTTTATACATAAAATAATTACATGCATGAATAAACCTTTCACATGAAATAATAGCCATAATGAATTGTTATTCA
Organism: Viscum album; assembly: GCA_963277665.1. Taxonomy (NCBI): domain Eukaryota; kingdom Viridiplantae; phylum Streptophyta; class Magnoliopsida; order Santalales; family Viscaceae; genus Viscum; species Viscum album. The sequence goes on along the minus strand of OY728126.1, from coordinate 1,383,842,114 downwards.
CATAGTATATACTCTTAACATATAACTTTAAATTCAAAACTATATAACACATATGATAATTATAAAAGTAATATTTTCAAAATAACAAATTCTCAATTTCTTAATTTAAAAATATTAAGTTGGAAGATTTCATGTTTTGAAATTAATTATATATTTATTTAGAATCACGTACTGATATCAAGGCATATATATATATACATACAAATTTAATAAAAAATTCATTAAATTAATCAAAATAACTTTCATTATTAATTAGAATATTTAAAGAATATGTAATACTTATAGAAAATTGAACTTTAGAATTAGTATACATTTATATATATATACATAGAAATGAATATATATATATATATATACATAATGAGTATAATCATGTAAGATTTTAAGAATAATGTATCACATGCACACATTGGTTGCTTAAAACATGAGTATTAAAAATATTTATATCGCATGAAGTATATACTCATAACTACTTACATAAATTTGGTTGATAAAAATTCAATGACATTCATATATATATATATATATATATATATATAATAGATTTAAATTCTAAAACATGAACTTGAATAAATTAAAAACCATACATAATATATATATATATATATGATTGAAAACAAGAAATTATAAATAATATATATATGTGAGTACTTATATACTTCGAAAAAAGAAAATTTGGAATGACAACATGATTCGCACTTACATAAAATATAGTAAAAGGAGTACTTTATTTTATAAAAAGAAGACTAATAATTTCAATTTGAATTTAATATATTTATGAATTTTTGTATTTGATGAACATAAATATATTACTTATACTTGTATATTAATATATACGCATATAAAAAAATAAAAGTTCCGCTTAATCATTAATTTGAAAGCACACTTTCATTATTTAAAGAAATGAAATGTAATTTAAATTCAATAAATGTGTAATCAAACTTGAATAAATTGAAAATATCATATGTATATACATGTTTGTTTGTGAAATCAGAAAATATTATACATATATCAGTATATATCAAATATAATTATTCCCATTACATTTTTGTGAATAGAATATGAATGGAAACAACTCTTTTGTCATTAGGTGTTTTAACTAAAAGAAGATAATGACCTTTTGTCTTGTCGGTAGGTACTTGAACTAGAATAAATTTATATTAAAGTAAAATCGAGGGAGGGAGCTTCAACTTAACCAATACAACCATGGTTTCTCCCTACACAGAATGCTACTTATATAAAATTACACATTTTTCTTCTAGGAGAAGATAGAAAAAATGACTAAACTGAAATGGTATTTTTCATTGTGTTACTTATGGAAGGAGTAGAGGAATAAAATGTTTGGGGTTGTCAGCTTCAACATAAATTGTGGGTGAGGGAGATGAATAGTTAAGGTTTGGGTAGATTTCTGGAGTGGGATTGGACAAGGGAAGTGGGGTCGCGATCTAAGTCGATCGAATGGTTGAGGTGTTAGGGCTTTGCCAGATCTGGTTTGGAGATGACAGTGTTACCATCCTGGGGTGAGGATCATGGTCAATGGTGAGAAATGGGGATACAATAGGGCTGATCAACATCTACTGAAAAAGGGATATTGATGGTCGAGGCATGCCTTGTGGTGTCGGTGGTCAATCAACTTCAAGAGGAGGATGACGACACCCATTGTTTTTCCTCTTTTTTTTTATTAACTATAAATATATAGAGTTTTTTAAATATGTATACATATATATATATATATATATCTTGAATATATGTTTATATATATTTGATGTATTTTTATTTAACCTTTAGTATAATCTAATTTTATTATATATATATATATTGTCTTTATTTTTATAAATTAACATATTATTATCTAAGTTTAACTTAAGAAAATTCTATGACCTTATTATCTCCAAATGATTTTAGACCATTTTTGAATAATTAAACAATATTATTATTATTATTATTATTACTATCATTATTATTATTTTCCAAGTTTGATTAGTCGCTTTTTTGTGAATCTATCCCAAACCATCATTTTTTAACACTTCTATTTTATATATCTATAATTGTGTCTCTATAACTTAATATTTCATATCTCAATTTAATTATTAGATCATTAATTATTCTATGTTGCTGCAATTAATTTAATCTAAAATTATAACATTTCATATATCACAATCTAATGCCTTTTTTGTATTTATATTAGATTAGAATTTAACCTCATATTGCGAAGGTTACTATATTAATTATGTAATTTTATACATATATTTATTTTTATCATTATATATATATACATTTTTTATAATTATTTATTTAAATTAATGTTTCATTTTGATTATATTTTATAAATCATATCACTTTTACACTTTTTTATAAGGTTATACTTATAATTAATTAATATTCTATATTTTTTAAAATTGAATTATATAATCTAACTACCACATAAATTCATAATTTTAATCGACTATACTTATTTAAAATTATTGTAATTTTATTTATTCCACAATTTAAATAAAGAAATAATTAATTAAAAAATTTACCCAAAAATCCTAGGATATTATAATACCTATGTTTTTCTCCACCTCAAGGGTTTCATTTCATTCATCATTAAGGTGGTAATAATGTTTCATGATAGATATATCATGTTTTGAGTAAAACTTCTATAGAACACAACCATATTTATTACTTCTACTCCTTCAATTACCTACAAGTTAGTAAAAATAAAAAAGTATTTTGGGAATTAATAAGAACCTAAGTTGTTCCTCATAAGAAAAGTTTAGACAAGGAATCCTATATCAGTCTTGAATTTTTCTTCTTATTCATAGATTTTTCATTGGATGTGTTTTATTCCTTTTTCACCCTTATCATATTTTGTATTTGATTTCTTCTCATCTATAGAGTTATTTGATGAAGTTGTTTCTTTTTATTCATCTTTAGTAGGAATTTTATTACCAATAGTTTGTAACAACATTTTTATGATTTATTTATTAGCTGGTAAGATGTCAATTCATCCTTTCGTATCATACCAATTTTGAGCAAATATATTACACTTTTTATGAACTTATAAACCACCCTCAATTGGTAAATTTTATCAGCATTTTCCCCATCTTCAGAAACATGTTACTTCCATTTGTCTTCGGTATAATTTTTGTGATTATTCGAAATTTATAGCCATAAGCATTTTTTAACCAATAAATATGTACTCTTTCCATCCCTCTCTAACTTTTGTAACCTGCTAAACATTCTTATCTTTCTCAAATTTCACAATCTGCTTTCTTTACTCAACTTTATTTCTTCAATTTTTTATCTCTACTCATTGTATCTCCCCCATGATTCATACCATCTTCTTGGTAGAGATATGTTATACCAAAACGAATATTATCTATGCCCAAAATCTCAAAAACACCTATAGTGACCCATAAATATTATTTTTTTTATATTGATAGTTTATGTTCTCTAATTTTTATTATTATTTTCTTTTCAAAAACTATGGGGATATTTAATTAGGTAGATACTTCCTTAAATAATTATAATATTTCTTAGTGTAAGATTATTTATTATAAATATTCACTTTTATACTGAAATTTTTAGTGTAATTATATTTACATTGTCATTTTTGAGGAATAAAAACAATTGTCTTCTATAAACCCTTCTTTTAATCATATTTAAAAGTTTCTCCTTTAACCATGACTACTTTGGTAAAGTCTTCTCTAATATTTCATAACACATTTTTTATTGTAAGAAACATTGTTTTTATTTTGAACAAATGTTATTATTTCTCAACCAACCATTCTTTTAAAAAATTTAACATCATATTGAATCTATCTAACTTCAAAATGTTCTACTTTATTTCATCAAAAAGTGTTGTTTCTATCACGTTATCATTCTCATCACCAACTAATTTTCCTTTAAAATATTTATTATTCATTTATAAATCGATATATTTTATTTTATAAGGTCCAATCACATTGATTCTTGTCTCCTCATTTTTTATTTTCTCAGCATTCTCAAAATTTATTTCCTTATCTTTTTTCTTCAACTACTTTCTTTTCTTCTTGAGTCGAGTATTTTCCTCAAGTGGTGATTCAGAATTTTATTTTAGAATCCACTAAATTTGTGTTCACTCTTCACGATAAATATAACTTATTAATTAGGAAATCCAATTTATAACTCAAGAAAATAATTTGATGTAACACCCTTGGAAAAGTGAGACTTAAATGGCTAAATTTTACTACCCATGTCAACAAAGTGCACATTTCTTTTCGGGAGCCTACCTGATTAGAACTCCACAGTTAAGCATTCTTGGCAAGGGGTAGTAATCAGTATGGGTGACCTTCTGGGAAGTTTCCCAGGGTGTGTGTGAGTGAGGAAAAAACACACTGGAAGAACATGTGTTGGCATGTGGGGACAGTCATTAGTCTGATAAGAGACCCTAGTGAGTAATAGCCTATGGTGTGCTAGGAAGGAAACCAAGGTATTATAGAAGACCCATGGGGTCGGATGACAATGTTCATGGCCCGGGGAGGCAGGTCGTGACAAATGGTATCAGAGCCAATACCCAGCTAGAAGTGCTTAGGCACTGCCTGGGTTTGAGTTTTGGGGTCCACAAAGAGGGTGTTGTGCTTTAAAGGGGTGGATAATGTAACACCCTTGGAAAGTGAGACTTAAATGGCTAAATGTTACTACCCATGTCAATAAGGTGCACCTTTCTTTTTGGGAGCCTACATGATTAGAACTCCACAGTTAAGCATGTTTGTCCTGGGGTAATAATCAGGATGGGTGATCTTCTGGGAAGTTTCCCAGGGTGTGTGTGAGTGAGGAAAAAACACACTGGAAGAACATGTGTTGGAATGTGGGGACAGCCATTAGTCTCATAAGCGACCCTACTGAGTAATAGCCTATGATGTGCTGGAAAGCCAACCAAGGTATTACAGGAGACTCATGGGGTTAGATGACAAGGTTCATGGCCTGGGGAGGCAGGTCATGACATTTGACACGACAATAAAATTCATTATTGGATGAATATTTATCTTACTCTCTTCTTCTCAACAAAATTTTCTTATTAAAAAAAAGAAAACTTTTTCTTATTTTTCTTTCATGCTTTTTTTTTGAGACTTGTTATATTCTTCTTATAAATTATATTTCTTACTCTCTTCTTCTCAACAAAATTTTCTTATTAAAAAAAAGAAAACTTTTTATTATTTTTCTTTCACTTTTTTTTGGAGACTTTTTATATTCTTATTATAAATTAGATTATTCATATTTTTCCACAGGAAATTTTTTGAAAATGGCCTTTTTTTTAATGCACATTTAAGAGAAAGTTTAAATTTTCCTTTCCATTTACAATTTTTGAATCTTTTGGAAATTTTTTTGAAGATTTCCTTGTTATAATCTTCTTATAAATTATATTATTCATATTTTTTCATAGAATTTTTTTTTATAAAATGTCATTTTTTTAAAAAAATAAACATTTAAGAGAAAGTTTAAATTTTCATTTCCATTTACAATTGTTGAATATTATGGAAATAAGGGAAATTATTGTGATTAAATCTTATTCTTATTTATGTGCATAAAAATTACTTGGTTCATCTTAATTTTATTTATCTCTAATATTCCATTTTACCAACACTTTAAAATCTATTTCATTCATATCATTTTTATTAAAGACTAAATATTTTCTCATTTTATAAGCCATAAGAATATTATAAAGTTTATTTAAGGATAAATCTTCTTGGTCATATAACATTGGTATATTGGCATCAAATATATGTAGAATGTTTCTCATCTGTTTATTAACAAAACTAAAATCTTATAGCTTCTCACTAAAACAAATGATATTTCTGAAAATTTACTTAAATATTGTAAAATAATCATCAATAAATTCTTTATAATGCATTTCAAAATATTCAAATCTACTTTTCTAGATTTTTTTCTTAGCTTACATAACTTTATCATTTTATATCATGCATTTTCTTATTTTCTTGAAATCCCATAATCTTTGTGTAAAAAAATATACAAATCCATCTACATAGAATTCAGAGATTTCCCATAAACTTCAAAATATATATTTTCGGTAGTTGTCATAGAAACTTCATTAGTGGTATAAAATACCATTATTGCATTATCTCTAACTTTTGGAAAATAGATATAAGAGAGTGTAATATCCTTTTCTTCCAACTATGATAATTTCCACCATAAAAAATAGGAACCCAAAAACTATTCACTAAATTGAAATTCTCTATTTTAAGAGTTAGATATTTTAGAATAAACCTATTATCTAATACAAATTGATGTTTCATTATATCAATTAATGAGACCATTGAGAAGGGGATGGTTGAATCATTGATCAATTTTTTATTATAATAATGTTTTTTAATTTTTTAAAGAATTGTCTTAACTTTTTAAAACTTTTTACAGTTACAATCCTCTTAAATATAAAAATAAACCTATCCATTCATATATTATAAATATAAATAGTGATCAGGAAAATATATTTACAAGGTTCAATATATACACCTACTCATTTTTATGTTGGTTATTCTCCCCAATATGGATTATTTTACTAACCACTATAAGGACAACAAAGGCATAAGAAATATCTAGTTATGCCCCCCCCCCCAATACTCATCCTTCAGCAAACCTTGGTTATACCCCCTAGAAATTATCTCTTCATCTATTGTTGGTTATAACACAATTTTTCCTCACATTATCCACTGAAGTCACAGCTAATTATACCCCATCCAACATGCCTTTTCCTTAACTGGTTATACCTCCCAACTATAAGCTTTTTTTCCATCTTATTTTCTAACCTACAGTAGATTTATCTTCTCTTCCTCCAAAAGTAGGTTGGATATACATCAGTTTTATATAATCTCCATGATAATCAAAATCTCTCTTAATATTTTTTAAGACTTTAAATATATTCAATATCATTGGTAGACCTAGATATTCTCAAGCACAACGTTTTATAATTTCTTTGAAAAACTTCCTCAATAAAAGTTTGTTTGATTGATCACTTTTTTGAATGAATTTATTTGATATATCCATTCAATGGGACACACTTTAATTCTCCTAACTACACTTATTTTCACATTTCTATGTTTATATTGACTTCTTATGAAGACTTCATCTGATGGATCTATGTATGATGAATCCGTTTCGGCCCTATGCGCTTCCTACATGGAATGAGTAGAAACTAAATTAGTCTCTCCCCACATATTATTTATCTAATGGTACTATAGTTGAAGTTCCTCTATATAATATAAATATGTATGATTTCACAACATTAGTCTAAAAAAATATTCAGTGGTACATTATTTATGTCAATATAAATTTTTTCAACTACAATCATAATTTTACAAACCCTGTATATATTTGTTCTTAGAGTGGAGATAGAAAAAACTAAAAAACATTTTCCGACGTGTCTAAAACTAAAATTTCATATCTCCCACTAATTTTTAATTTATAAGATTATTCTCAACACTTTTATAATATTCATGAAGATTCTTTGAATTAGTCATCATCCATTTACTTTATTGAATTTTCATCAACTCAATGTTAAGTAACTTTAGAGAACTTATTTAAACACATCATGATAACTAACATTGAATATTATATTCACATAATTATATTTTTTGTGGATTTATAAATTCCATCAAATATTTTCAAAATCTTCATCTGGTATAATTTCATCTAATGAATTCATAAGAAAACATCTTCTAGTTTTTATGTCCAGTCAACAAAACTCAATTCTCCACTTTGTTTCATTCAGATGATGCCTATTCATCCTTCATTCTATTTTATTAAATAGTTTCTCTTTATAAATATTATACATATTATGAACATAATATATTTTTTCCTTATGGATCATTATTTTTTCAATATGGTCAATTTACCATAACACAATATTTGTACACTACTTGATTTAATATCCTTAGAAATGTGTGTTTGGAAACATTTTGAAATTTCATCCAATGTTTGTTTATCTGATGAATCTTTATTTGATGGACTTGATCCACTTACCTCTCTATAGTAGAACATTTCACTAACTTCAAAATTGCATACAACATATAATACAAAAAAAATAAATTTAAAAACTTCATACAATCTTGCCTCTAGAATAATCCATCTACCCCAATTTGTTTGTCTTATCCCATTGATGATGGATGAATAAATTGTTACAGATTCTAAATAATTTTTTCAGATTCATTCTCTCTATCAAAAAAATATGATTAACTTGTATTTACATAGATATTAAGTTACGTCTGACTTATTGTGCCTTATAATTCTACCATTTTTATTTCATTCTCACAAACCAAAACATCAAAAATTCAAGAAAAAAACTTATTATAATTATTTTTATGATCATGTTTTTCTGGATAATACTTATGAAATATTATTACAAAACTATGTTTTTAAACTCATCCTAGAATGTTTTTCAGGTATCTCCATAGCAACACCCCTTTCAAGAACCTAGATTATTTCTTTGTCTATATTTTATATCCTATGAACATTGTATGTCTAATGACCTTTTGAAATATTCTTACAGAAGTTTCTTCTAAAAACTCAAACATCCCCTTTTTTACTTCATCTTGGACATGTATCACTTTTTACAAATGTGTGCAAACATTTCTTATATCATAAATTCTTCATAATGTTTTTGAAACTTGATAAAAAGCATGGAATCATCTCATTTGGTTTAGGAACATTCTTATACTTTTCCAAAAGGAATGTTATTGAAACTTCCATAAGTCACTTCTTTAAGAAATGTTCCCTTCTCACAATTTTCCCAATCACTCTTAAGTAACTTTTACTCCAAAAACATATTGATATTATGAAAATAAATTCAAAAAAAAACACCTAGGACTAATAGTAAGGTTATTAAAATTTTTATTTTTCACTTGTGGGAAGTGACCAAGCTTCACTGGATCTCAAGACCTAAAAGATTCAATGTACACTACTAGAAAATGGGTATATACCAATAGTTTTGAACCACTGGTATGGCCTATACCAAAGGCTCTCTAAATTATTGGCTATAATGGTTTGGTATTAGATTATATCAAAAGTTTACTAGAAACAATGGGTATAGACCATCTAGGATTACATTTTACCAAATATTTTATGAAACTGTTGGTATAGAGCTCCGCCAACTCTTAGAAAAATCATGCATATAAATCTAAAATAATAGTCTAAATACCCTTGGAATATAATTTCATAAATGTAAATTATTCCAATGTTTCATAAAACTATTGGTATAGGTTTATACCAATGGTTTCTCAAACCATTGGTATAGACTTTCCTTACCTTGGAAACCAGTAGTAGCCCCACCTTATTCTAAAGTAATCAGAACATGCTTTCATTCCCCAAAAATGGACCAAAACCTATAAATATCATCCAACACATACACCTACAAACACAAAAACCCAATCCACTTCTATCCAACATAGAAAATTCAAGAAACTAACTAATGCATTCAACTAGTGATAACATGTTTTTAAAACTTCACATATATCTGATAACTTTATTTAATACATTTATTTTATTCAGTTTTAATATATTGATTTTTATATATCGTTGATTATTATATCCAAATGTTGGACAATTTTATTTTTTTTATTATTTGTGATAAGAATAAAATATATTTGTAAAATGAGTGAAAAGGGATAGAAATAGACACATAAAGACACTTTCTATTGTGTTCTTCACTTGCATCATAACACATGATTTTTTAGGCCAAAAGAAAAGACATAAAAAGATAGAGGGAACTAATGAAATAGAAAAATACTAATTTCACATTGTGTATTTGATTACATGATTTGAGATTATGTAGAATCCTCTTCCACTCAAGAAAATTCATCAAGTCATTACACATTTTGAATGTCAATTACATGTCGTGTAAAATTAACACGATGTGAATGATCAAGAAAGAAACAGATACGAAAAATCTACTGCTGACATTGATTAAACATTGTGTAAAATTAGGCATTGTGATTGTATTGGGAAGCTGAAAAAATAAAGATATGAATGTGTGAGAGTTTGAAATAGAATCTTAATTATTCATGCACGAGCCTCTTATTTGGGTAATCTGAGTGGAGGGGATTTATTAAGTGGGTGTTGGAGACATGTACACCACTAGGGAGCCCTTATTCATCTCCATTGTTAATCACTATTCCTTCTTAGTAATCTATGATGAAATTTATCATCAATTCCTGGAATGTGAATGTAGTATTTTCTTGGTTGGGTGATGTGATTGTAGGGGGAGTTCTATTAAAGATTATTTCTATCTTTTATTCATGTTTTTAGGTTACTGAAAATCGGATTCTTAATCCCAATTCATCTCATTTTTAAATTCCATGACCATTGTGTGTGATTTGAGGTGTTTTATTTTATTGCATCATTTAATTTCACTATTTTTTTATGAAAATTAATAAATCTTGTTTAGTTATGTTTAGATAGGGTTTTTAGTTACCTCATTTTGAAACTATAACTAGTATACGACCATTCCAATGGTGTCATCACAAAAATTATCATAAGGTACCCAGAACAAGGATCCCGACTAACAAAATTCTAACACCAAATATGAACGAAATCATAAAAAATTGAATCCCTAGTGCATGAACCATAAAATCACAAAACTCGGAATGCCTCTCATATTGATTTCAACCCAATCCCTACTACAATTTATCTCTCTTGCTATAACAAATCAATCAAATGTAATTTTGATTTATTTAATTAATTTAGAAGATATGGACCATCTTTCTGGGTTCGACACTCAGGATTTCCATGTACCACATTTTTGTAGAAATTCTTTCGAATGTATTTTATTTATTAAATTTTTTTGTAACCCCATAGAAATTATAAACACCCTACGGACTATTATATTTTTGCACATCAAGTAATCAAACATCATGTTCCATAAGTAACAGTTAAAAATGTAAATTATCAATCTATATCTCATAATAACAAATATAATCACCACCAACATTTTAATCATCATCATTATCATAATCATCATTGTACTCACCATCATCCTCACCATCTTCCTCACTATCATCCTCGTCATCACCATCACCATCACCATCATCAATAATGTCATCATCCCAACCACCACTAGGACCATCACAAGAAGCATAATTTAAGGAACACGTCCTCAATATATTTTTATCATAACCCATGGTAGTTTCTAGTGGAGGTTATGGACATAAGACTACCATAAATTTTATAAATTCATCACTGTAATTTTGATTCTATTGGATCTCATATATAACCATTTTTCACTTTTTCCTCAATAAAAGCATGTGTTACCTCTTCATTCATTGTTTCCAACTCGATTCTACCATAAATGGAACATTATTTTTACCATTTTCAAGTGGGTAAAAAACTCTTCCCTAGTTGATAGTAGACTCTCTCATGGTGCCCATCTATTAATATGTGATGTTAAAGATCGTATGGTCCAAATTTGTTAGCTTTTAACTCATCAAAAGCCTAAAAATAACACTTTTACAAAGATAAATGAACTATTTAATTAAAAAATAGATATCAAAATTTAAAATCAACAAATTAAAAAAATAATCTAATATTGTGTCTATTTTTTACTACACTTACATCTTTCTTCTTTCTTCTCAAGAAAATGGTTGTTATTAAGCGAACATCCTTCAGTATTCAATACTACCCCTGGAAATGAAATTGAATATAGAAAATCATTATTCAAAAAGTATCAAGGAATGAGCCTTAGAGTGAAAATGAATATAACCAATAGAAATTGAAAAAAAATGACAAATAGATAATAAAAAATGCTTATAATTGTAACCCAAAATTCCAATGAACTTAGTGGACAATATTTCTTTCAAAAAAACAAGAATATTTTCAATTTTTAGGATGTAAATACATATTAAAGTGTTTATTAATATGTAAATTATATCATAATCTAATCACAAACACGAACTAGTGAATTAACATTAAAATAAAGTATGGACCCATCAAGTAATAAGCTTGAATTGATTAACAAATTTCTCCCCCCACACACAATTTTCATCTTCATTTATGTGGTTTTAATATAGATTAAAAAATAATTTAAAAGGTTGAATATGGTAGTTTTCAGAGATATTAAATTTAAAAAAAATAGAGACAAAAGATAGATCCCTAGAGTTGAATCTTAAGTCCTTTGGTTTTCCTTTAATTAATATGTGACTATATAATTTACATGATTGTGATTTTCTTATAGTGTGGTCTACAATTTTATTCAGGGATTCCTTTAATATAGAATTCCACTATTATTTAATTTATTTCAATTTTAAAATATATTTTCTAGTTATTTAGTTCATTTTATTTTATTTTTATATTATTAAGTCTATCATCTCCCCAAATGGAATGTCAATACTGAGGAAATTAAGGCTAAAATACCTAAAGGGATATTCATTTACCTTATTATAATGGGTGTTGTGGGAAATAGGTAATGGTCCATGTGTGATCATAATTTTTATGGTATAATGATTCCTTCAAATTTAGAATTTTCATCATTTTTCAAGAGCAAGTCTTTGGTATAACATTGATGTAGTAGGTAAAAGCCTAAGAGTCCTTTGTGATGATCAAATCCTAATAAAAATCATAATTGTTTCCTTTTAGGTAATTTTCAATTGTTTTTAAATGTATTATTGTGTAAAATAGTTTGATCTATATTTACCCAATGGGAAGATCCCCATAATCAACCTACTAAACCTAGTCCAGATAAAGTGGATCTAGGATAAGGTAAATACTGAACCTGTAAAGGTAGTGGTCAAAAGAACATGTTTTTTAATATCTCATTTAAAGGGACATATTAAGGATATAATTTTTTTATAGAATTTTAAAACCATTGATTATGGTTTTATAATCAATCATTTATGTGTTATATTTTTCATATATAATAGTAAATCAATATCCTACCTTGAAGCAGTCAATATAAATATTTGATAAAATTGATAGTGGACATGAATTAAGAAATGGATTCTATATATAACAATCATTTCTATATTGTGATATTATTTCCTACTAATGAAGAATACACAAGGTTAATATTTTTATAAAAATATATTAAAATCAATGTAAAATATAAAATAGTCAATCATAAATGATATATTTCTTTGGATATGAATAAATGTAAAATTTACCTTAAACACTTTTGATAAAATTAGAAAATTTAATCTAATGGGTTCTAAAACAATCAATATCCTAGGTTCTCAATGGTTAAAAGTGATCAAATAAAGGAATTTTAGAGTGTATTTCATATATTGGGTGATATATTGTGGTATTAGAGATGTTGAATATCATGTATTATATATTATTAGAAATATGTTTTAATTTTTTATGTTTTTTACATTGAACACGAGAGATGGAATGTTGATAACATTAAAAAATCAAATTTTATCCAAGATATACCTAATTGATGGTTATATTTTTTTTTACAATGATATGTTAAAATTTATAGGATATATTTTACATAGATTTAATTGATTAGTTGAAAGAGGATTATCAGGATCCACTATAAATATTAATTTTTAATCCTAAATAGTGTGGCCTAGTGGTCTACCCAGGCTTTTCCCATGGTGGGTTGACTTAGTTGGTCAATTATTTATAAATAGATATATCAATAAAATTTAAAATATTAAATGTATATATTTTTTATGTTTTAAAATTTTAATTAGATGAAAACTATAAAATGGTATCTTTTACCAAAAAATTTAAATCAAACAAATAAATGTAGAAGAAATAAATATGTTTGGATGAATGACGTTAATATAGGAATAATCCAATTTGATCATTTATTGTTATACATTTTGATATATTTATATTCAATACCGAAAATTAGTTCCATTGATATATGAATCCCTTAAATCATAAGGCTATAAATAATCAGCACACTCAGGAACCTCTAAGATTATTCTAACAACATAAATTCTCCATGGTGAATGGTTGGATTTTATTCTTCAACTAAGTCCATGTATTCACTAACACTGACACTAATAGCCCACATAATTGAACACTCAATTCACTCAACTACACCATATAATGAGTCAACTTAGTGAAGTGAGACTAAAAAATAATTAATAGTGAGATATATAATACTATAGGAAATAAAAGGTAAATTATCATCAATCTCACTTAGAACAAAAAAAAATTTTCTATACCAAAAACATAAATTTAATAGAAATAAATAAAATTAGATTGTCATGAATTGCATCACTTCCTCTAATAAACCAATCCTTGTACAGCCTCAATAACTATATAGCAGGATAATAACTATATATATTAGTAAACAAAATTCACTAAATATAACAATGGAACTAAATTTTTATATAATCAAATAATAATAAATAATAGTGAAATTAAATTAGTGAACACAAAAAAAAATAATCCTTAAAGAAGTCCCAAAAGTGTAAGAATACATCAAAAAAATTAGGCCAAATTAAATATGGAGATATTAAAAAAATAGAAATTATACATTCATTTTAGAATTATTTTCTAGATATAATCATCTCCAAGCTTGAAAAAATTCGATTAAATTTATAGGGGAGTGATCTTATGCCAGAAATCTATCCATATTTTGGTCCCTCGCAAACATGTACATGTGAATATATCTTTTACTAAACTCATATTAACAAAATTGAATCAATAATCCATAGAATTTTAACAATATCATAAGTTTTTAGTAATTTACCAAGTTGCTTATAAATATAAATAGTAGATTTAGTGCATTAGACCCATCTCGAACCATCAACTATTGAACACTGAATAAATACATTGAGTTCTATTCTTTATTTGGTCATCAATGAATGATATCTATCTCAAAAAAAATAGAAAATACTTACATTAAATTCCTAAACCAACAAATAGAACCCATAAAACACTATCTAATATACCTAAAACAATTATCTCATATAGATTCTATGCATATAAAAACCATCTAATTTTCATATAACTTAAGTAGAATTATTAAATAAAACATGCCTTTATCTTGTTAGATTTTATTGGTATGAACCCTCCATGGAGTATCCAAATTCAAATAGATCCACCTACAAAATAACAAACTATCTCTAAATTAAATTCTATGATCTCCATTTTATGTATCAATAAAATTAATAACTAGATAAATGGGTGTCCTATATTGATCTCATTAATGACCTAGAAACTATTAATGAATTAATCTCAAGACATATAATAATACCTGTATGGCCATGATTTTAATCACATAAAATTTAACTTGGTATTTCAATGAGTGGGTTTTTACATATAGTGATAAAAATGAATATCTTTGGTTTTGGTTCTGTAAAGACTAATCTTATAACTCTGATAGTAATGAAAAATTACTTACATTCAATCTAGGGAAGTAGTGAACCAGTTACATAAATCAGAATCAAACCCATTGATAAAACAAAAACATTAGACTAAAAATACTAATATATAGAAAGACTTAGATATACAACAATATTTAAAGAACAGTCGTTACAAAATCAAATAAAATCAATATGTTCACTTTCTCACCAACTCGTCTATGTTTTTGTAAAAAATAATGTATGGAACCAAAAGAGAATTTAAACTACATTAACAACCATATATGGAAATATAATATCTCCTAAAATATCCTTAAAAATATCTATGTCAGTAGTAGAATTGATAATATCTTTATGATCTAGAACAAGGATGAAGATCATTATGTCTAACAACAACTAAAATCATTAACTCAAATATATAGTTTGTGTAGCCAAAATTCTGCATAAATTGTATAGCCCTTCATATGGTTTAATCTTACCTTTGTAATTTTTTATAATTGTTCAATGAAACCGCAATTGGATAATCAAATGATTGAATATGAGTAGGTTTGTTGATATCATTTTTTCACAAAAAAATCCAAATTTTGTTTCATCATTCCATCGCACAAACTTTTTACCATTCTCGAAAAACTATTCACTCAATAATAACAAAAAAAATAAAAATTAAGATCATTTTTAAGATTCTTTTCAATAATTAATTCATCATATCTTTTTTATAAAATATTTTTTCCTTTAAATTTTATTCACTCACAATCATTTTATTGAGTGACTTAAAGGAAATTATTCTATTTTACAATTAATGGAGAGACTATGTATGTTATGTAAAAATATAATTAAAAATATTTTATGTGTTGGAAATATTATTTTATGAAAAAATAATTAAAACTACTTTCATAATTAAATGGGTATATAATGTATTGAATTTAAAATAACTACTTTCTCTAATGTTCCAAATTATAGTCCACCATAATGTGTGGAATTATTTCATAGCATCTTTGTTTTTTATTTCTTTCTTACACTCTCTAAAGAAGAATTTTCAATAATACAAAATAGATTATCAATGTAAATCATTGTAATTTTCATTTAAAAACATAAAATTTGATTAATACCTTAAACTCAGTACTATTCCAATGATAAATCATTTCTAGATAATGTAATATTGGGCACTCATTCTTGATAATTATGTCTTCTATAAATGTTCATACTCTAAAAACACAACCATTATACAATGCATGCTTATATTCACTCCACAACTCACCTAATTCCATAAGATGTGCAGTCCTCACAACCTCATCATTGGGAAAATTAAAATGAATATGGTACCAATATATTAAATCATATAAATGCAATAATAGTATAACATTAAATCTAATTAATTTTTTTACCCATATTTTCACCTAAGTATTATCCATTAATTCATTCTGATGGTGTCTCTAGGAGAGTGGTATGATGGGAATGATGTCAAAGTATTTGGAAATCATTGTCTTAAAACTCTTATATTCTTAACCTATTTTTTGAATAATTTTATTATCCTTATTTTACTCAACCATCGGTTATGTGTGGTGGTTCCACACCTTACGCATGCATGTACGTCAACATCACCTTATGTCAAATTCATATGTCAAGGAAAAAATATTATATCAAAATATCTTATAGTGGAAATAAATTAAGGAAACAAAAATTTTCTAGGGTTATATTAGTATAATTGATCCAGGATAATCAGTGGGTACTATTGGATCCCTATTATATAGAGGATCATCAACCTATATCGTAGTAGTGGGATCGAATGTCTTCTCGTCAGGCTCAGAATGTGCCAGACTAGAAGTCGAAGGTTCGTGAATGTAGAAGTTCAGATAAAAAATAGAAGTTCGGGGATAATGAAGTAGAAGGAAAATAAGTTAACATCGATGTATGTGGGAATGTATAATATAAATGGGGACTAGGATCTATCATCAGATAATAGAAGGAAATACAAGGTGGATTAGATGTAAATAGTGGAAAAAATGTAGATGCCCTAAATATACCAGGTGCATATAACGACACTATGGGATTAGAAAGTGTGATGAATGATATATCTAATAAAGGTACAGGGTTTGATCGAGTATAAAGAGTGGTTATAGTAGCTCTAGTACAAACCCCAACACCCCCCCCCCCTGCCACCTACCCACCCATAATCTGGAAGAGCACCGCTTCCACTAGGTTCATCTGATAATAATTATCATTGTGGTGGTGGATCCTAATTAAAAGTTCAATACAGAATTAATCACATGAAATTAAATGTTATGAAAATATATATATATTTAAAATAAAATACTCACAACAGGCACTATAGTAGGAATTTCTAACTCTCTTATGTGGTGATTATTTTCTAATATCATCTTCCTTCAAACAGCATCTATGTTTTTCATTTTCTGCATTTGAAAACATATATGAATTTAATTGTAAATTAATAACTAATCTATAATCCAATCAAGAAAGAAAATGGGACAAGACATAATTAAGTAATACCAATTTTCAATCCAAATAAATGGTATGTAGTGACATAACAAAATCATTTTATATATAGTGGGAAGAATAAAAATAATAAAAGATGTATCATAGAAAAATTAACATTTTCAAATTAAATTTTTTTGCATGGGTATGACATGTTTTTCTATATTTATTTCCAATTTGACCTAATTAAGTTTTGGTAGGACATTTGGTTCATTTTGGTTAATTGATTAGGTTATTTTTTCATTATCTAGGTTAATAGGTTTCTTCATAGTTTTTATTAGGTCATTTTCCTTTTTTTCTCTTAGGTCATTATTTCCATTGGTTTTGATTTTCATTATAATTAGTTTAATATGTTTCATTTTAATTCATCTTATTTTTTGTCATAATTTAATTACATCATTTTATTTGGTTTGTTAGCTTCTAATTCATTTCAATTGTATATTTGAAAATAAAACTAAAATAAAACTGAATCCAGTATAAATTGAAAATTAACATGATGTTCAAGTTGAATACAAAATATTAATTATCAATAGTAAAGAAATTTGAATAGTACCAACCTGAACAACCTATGTTGAGATAAACCAAAATAACTGAGAATATAAATGGATGATACTATATAATTCCCACCAAAACTTGAGGTTCATAATCAAATCTGACAATTAAATTATTGGGTTCATCATAAGTAATAAATTGATTGGGGATAATGGGGGAGGTGATGGTTTCAATTTCATCCCCACTGTCATCAGAAATATAGCTTGGTATTAATTCATTAATGACACCAAATTCAGGTCAAAAATGATCTCTCACATAAAAAATTATTTCTAAAGTGTTTCCAATATATGTATTTCATTCATAGCATGAGTGTTAGTATGTAAATAACTCGAAATCCATAATAATCATTAAATATGAAATGTCACTTCATCGAATCAAACCACTTTAATTTCTTCAAAGTGACACAACCATGAGATTAATAATCCAATATTAGTATTTTCTCAATGTATCCATAAAAATATAAATTTTTAAATCGAGGTCTAATATCTGATGCACTGAAATAATAATTTATTATAGAAGTTTCCATGAAAACATAATGGTATGTTCTCATGTTAATTGCTCCTTTATTAATAATATATTTTTACTCCTTGATCACAATTGATTTTCATTCATGAAAAACAGAATTATAACCCAAATCCAAGGCTCTTATTTCCTTAAAGACAGAGTCAGCTAGAAAACTCAATACATGAAATACAAAATAATATTAAAATTAAATGAATATTAATTTTATTAATTTATATTAGAAATACTTCTACCATAAATTTCAACCAAGTATAAAAATCATTACAATGAAAATTATCTCTCCTTCTCAAAGTTAAATAATGATGAAATCTATTTATAATTTATTTATGTTCCCTAAAGAAAAAATAGAAATAGTTTATTATATATTCATAATTACATGAGATGATATAAAATATATATATGTTAAATTTATATACTTTATATATTTATTGAGAAAATAATACTTAAATTTTTTTTATGATGTGTCATCTTCTACTCTTTAAGGCCTAATGAAGTAAATGTGTATCATCCAGTAATTCCCCCTATTTGGAGAATTGATGGAAAACATGGTTCAATTTTCTTATACCTCTCTTCTTTATTAATCATTGGTTTTTTTCATCTCATAGTCACATTGAAAAAAAAATATATACATTCTTAATCCACATAAACATTCATGATATAACCTTCAATATGATTCCAATTCAAGACATAAGACTTTAATGTGTACATATTTGTTTCAGCTAGATACGTCCAATTAAAATCAAAAGTTCCTCTAAGAATATTTTTTTGGAAGATAGATAGCCAGATACATCATGCATGTAATAAATGTTGGTGGAATCATTTTTTTATAAATTATAAAAAATAAATTCTTCCACTCCCATAATTCTTTGTAAGAAATACTTGGAAAATTCTTATTAAAATGATCTCTATAAAATTTTACAATTAAATAAGAGCCACTATTACATTATTTGATAGTAGATGATGGATTTCTATTTGAATCAACTCGTGCAGCAGGATATGATAACCATAACTCATCAGAGATTTTAACTTCAACTCTCTTCATTTTAACCATTTTGATATGTTTCATGAATAGATATCAGGAACATTGATAGTCTCTAGTACTTCAAGAAATTTATTTTTTTATAGGTTTCATCCCAAAATAAGAACAAAAAACATTAAATTTATATTCACTGATACACACAGGATGAAATTATATTCTAATAACCCAATCCACAAATTTAATCAAAGATCATAAATCATATTTTATCTTTCCATTAACATTAAAAAGAACTGAAAAAATCATATATATTTTTTTCAATGTGCATTATGTCTATGAAATGACGTAAAAAATTATTTTACCAATAATCTAACTCAATGAAGATATTTTTCTTCTTCTAATTGTAATTGGATTTAGTGTAAACATTATTCCTCATTTAATATTTCATTTGATCCTTCTAGAATGAAAAAATGACATCTTTCAATTCATTAAGCACATACATTTCATAAATACATTAAGATGGATTTTTAATGTTAATGGTATTTTCAAACCTTCGACGATTATTCTTATATAGAAGATATATTAGGAAGAATCATCTATTTTATATAAAAATGAAACTAAAGTGATATTTAAGTATTCTAGATAATTTATTATTTTTATAAATATGAAATGAAAATTTTACCTTCATGATCTATACAAACATCATTTCATAAGTAGGAAAATCATTTACCTTCCACATAAGCGTAGCAGGCATCTGAAATATGCCTTTAGAATAATCATAGTATGTGTGAACACCCACATTCCAAAGATTATTCATATCTTTTAAAAATGGTTGAATGAATAAATTTATATCATTGACAATATTAGATGATATATTTATGAGTATAATCATGAAATTGAATGGTTTTTCAATCACATAAATGGACGAAGGTAATAAATCGATATGAAAATATTCCTTGTGTTGTTCAAAGTAAGCATCAACCTAAATAGATTAAAATTTTCACATGATAGACCCAACATCTCATATTTATGTTATCTAAAAAATCAAGATATATGGTATAAAATTTATGTCATGTTAATCCATCTATAGGACGAACAAACTCATAATTATCCTTCTTTATATCAGTATCATTCTATCACGTATTTATTGATATTTTATCAAACATGAAAATATTATAGAGTCTAGGAATCAATTAAAACTTACACATTACATTATATAGAATAAAATATGGTTCTCCATTATCATTTATATTCAATAGGGATGTGCCACATTTTATTCAATCATTTTTTTAGCGGTTTCCTCCTAGAATATGTTTCAATATTTTGGAAAAATATTAATTTTTTTAAAAAAATACTTGTTTTTCGACTATCTCTCATTCCATAAAATGGTTTGAGGTAATATATGTGTATTTTATAATTAAGTCCATAAAAATGGTAAGATTATAATCAATATAAGTATTATAAATCCTATATATGGTTTTTCCATGAAACATTTAGATAAAAATTAACCACCTTTTAATTTTACCGCATTGATTATATACTGGATTCATGGAAGAATCATTCAATTTTTTCACCCTATAAACATCATCATTTTCATTAATTCCATCATGTTTTCTTGTATTGAATTATTTTTTCTCAACATCCTTTCTTTCACATGAATATGAATAAATGGAAACAAGTCATCTAATAAATTCTCCAATATAGTCTATTCATTCAGATCATAAACATTTTGAGACTACTTTTCTCCCCATTGTGATACCAAACATAGTAGTTTTATTGAAAGCCATATTTTTTATATGGTAGATAAATTCATTTCAACTTATCTAAGTTTATACAACACAATTATAACATGCACAATATATAATACCACTATATGAAGCATTATTAAATGAAAAGCCTAAAAATATATCCAAATTATTTTGAAAACCTCTTGAGATCTAATAATTTTTGTACATCAAAATTATATCCATTCTACAAAAATAAATCTATTTTTCATGTCATAAAATAAATAAAAGAATATGGAAGTTAAATTGAAAATATATTTAAGGAAATGAGAATTTTCACTTTATATAAAACCATAACTAACACACTAGTCTATATGAGAATTATAATATAAAACAAAAAAAATAATATATATATAAAAAAATACTATATATATAACCATGAAATAGAATTAAATTATATTAATGGGTAATAACTATACATAATACTACATAATTTCATTAATAATTTTTCTTTTTTATGTTTTCTCTTATTCTATTCACTTTTTAACAAATTGTTTTCTTATTCTATTAATTCATTCATAAAAGATTACAAATTCTATGTAATCATATTTTACATCACAAATAAATTATGAATTTAGGTTGGATATATCCATAATTAGTGGTTTCTCATATTCAGGGATGTTAAAGTGATTCCTTCTGAGATTTACAAATAAACCCCATGATTTTTTTAAAGATTTATTTTCTAACACTTCACATGTCAGTAAAAATTTGAAAATATAAATGAGGAGTGAAAAATTACCATACAGAGTCAAATTTGGTACCAATATCAAAAATTAGTGGCTAATAATTAGAGTGATCAATACGTCACTAAATAGGTCCCCTATAAGTATTGATCTAATAAAAAAATCCACTCACAAACTAATGTTAAATAGATCATAGTATTCCATGTTGAAAAAAAAAGAGAAATAAAGAGTGAGTAGTCAGAAAATTAACAAATTATCCTCTAATATAAGTATAGACAACCCCTATTTCAATAGCACAAAAGAATATTTATACACATCAAAATAAATTAGACACATGAAAAAATAATCTATAGCTCCGTTTTAGACCTATAAAAACAAAAATGTTTATACATAGTCAGTAAGACATTATTTTCTAGACTATTTTAAAAATAGATTGTATTCATAATAAGGCCAATAACACAACTCCAAAAGAAACTATACCATGTTAATAGATAGTTCGTGAATAACTATTGTTAAGATAATGAGGATCCCACCCACTCCTAGTGAGTGGTGTGCATTATTCATGAGGACCCAAACCCATTGTGACACGATAAGGATATAGAGGACCTCTGATCCAGTTTACTGTTCATTGGTTTTCTAGCCTGTGAAAATAAAAATCCACCAGAACAATGGTTCTAAATTCCTAAGGGTAGATTAAAAAGATAAATAATTATATATTTTGAATCTAGATGAATCCTTTCAATTAAATCATTGGCTCTATATTTTCTCGTTGATCACTTGGATTTGATACCACCATTCGGAGTGCAAGTGGTCTACCTCAAACCTTCTAGTATCATTTTTTAGCAGAAAACAAACTCTCATACAGGATCACATACCTTATTCTATACAAGTGTGTATATTAAATTATTTCACATCCTAAAAATATATTCCCATATCCTAGTCAAAGAAATCCATTACCCTAATAAATTATAATCACTATTGTTATAATTTGAGGGCTTATCCATAACCATGGAATGGGGGTGAGAGTTGTTAAAGTCCTAGTATTATGTCATTATAGGGTTAACATCATTGGTTCAGTCAATAAGAAATTTTGATGATATATTTACACTATAACATTCACTTAACTTATGGATTTTTTACACAACCCAAGACAAAGTAATCAAACTCCATAGCTAATATTATTGGCATGAGTGATGGCATGTGAAAGGAGTGACTTATTTTTGTATCAACTAAGAAAATGTCATATTGTTAATAATATAATTTATCTTACTATAATATCTTATCACAATCTATCAGTGAATCCTACAAGAATAAACTATATAAATTACCCTATGACTAATGGTTGTCATTACTTTGATATAATTAAATAGTTCTCAAAGAATTTCTTATTTACTACATGTAACGTAACATGTAAGGAACTTACACTTTCTTGATTCTTTTATAAATAAAAATGTCTAGAGAAGAAGTACTTTAACCCCCAATGACTATATTGATAAAAATGAACATTTTCACTCTCTCAAACCCATATTCTATTGATTAATTCACTTCAACTCTTTCTTACACCTTAAAATAGGGATATAGCATACTAAAAACATAAAAATGAAGAAAATAAATCATAAGGAATGGACAGATATGTAAAAAACCACTTATATTCATGGAACCTTTTACTCCCTACGGATCACTACATTCTCAACTAAAGAAAGTAATGTCTTGTTGACTATGTATAATCATTTTGTCTCATAGAGAAATTAGAAGCTATCCAGATTTTATTAACTATAAAAATTTAATGGATGTGACACATATAAGATATATAAATAACTATATATATATATTTATAGAGAATCTAAATTTAATAATGACACTAAGGGCTGAAAAATTTTCTTAGCAGGTCTACTACAACATGTTGGTCTTCGTATGAAGACAAGCTATTTACAAATTAGTTTAGAAAAGTAATAAAGAATATAAACTATAAAGATATAATCTCACACTCTCCTTATCCTTTTGAATAATTACTTTTTATATGATATATTTAAACCATTAAAATTTATTATATAATATTTTATTATAATATTATCTTTTTCCATTCAGGGTTTAGTTACTTTCTATTCATTCAATTATGCCTATATTATGAAAAAAATAGGAAATTTGGTAGTTACTTTAGCAACTCCACCCTCTTTCCTGTCTATTTTAATTGTTAATCTCACACATGATTGGCAGGGGACTTAAGGGATGAGATAGTACGTGACCTAATCTAAATAGGCCTCACTCTATTCTATTGATTTTACGTGGGATAGGACTAGCTAACCCACGATCTCATGTTTGAACTCATTATCATAACAGTGAAGAACTCTGAATTAATCAATAGAATCGGACAATTATGATCCTTTTTCACTAAATAAATATCCCATTCAAAAATCACTCAACCATAATAGAGCTCTCATTCATCTTGGATCAACCATTGGGATGGCCTCTTGAACCCCAAAGGGTGCTAGTTTTGAGTATCCAAGTAATTATCCATATGATCTCACAAATTATTCATTCCTTTTACTCCATCCTATAAGGAAGAACCTACCCCATATCCCTACTAGCATAGTTGTTCCAAACCATCCAATCAATTTAATATTAGAAAAATTGTGAGACCCATTTTTTCCATTGAATTTCTTACCCACATTGGTGAATATTGAAAAGTTATAAGCATGCTAGTGGACAGTTGATAATGCTACTTTCAGTGGATGAATTGGACTTAAACCATAACTTTTTTCCCAGTAATATAAATTGGGGTTGGGGACTAGATGATTGAATATTTTCTAACCTAATCCACCAAGCTTTCCCTTCCCAATTTGGACCCTTAGTTCCATTCCAAAAAAACGGTGTACGGTGTGGTTTCCAATCAACCAATTGCTTATATCCCCTACACAGAGTTGATCCAAGAGCCCATTTGATCAACCTTGTTTTCCATTTTACTTATATTCTATAAACCAATGCCTGGATACCTTCCATTTTCTAGTGCCCAGTCACAAGAACCCCATCATAGATATTTGAATTGAATTTAACAATCACATTCCTCGCTAGGAATTCTGGACAAAATACCATCATTTCATGCACATTTCCCTGTAAGCCTTATGATTATTTTGATTCATTCGCTGGACCAACCCAGCTATCAACACATGGCCCCAGGTACCTTAAAATAGAGCTTGGAGATCATAGTTTTTGGATGAAATAGATTATCTCAGATTGATGTACAGAACATTACTTGGTAGACCAGTTGGGGGGTTGGGTATCAGTAGTTTGGTGTTTTGAGAATTGAGTTAGTGAGGCGTTTGGGGGTATATTGATGTTGGGTAAATCTATTTTATAGGGATTCATATTAATTTTAATCAATGGTTTTTTTCTTCCCATGTACATCAGGGTGGGAACCAACTCAACTATGGGAAATATTCAATACTCCTAGTGTGTAAGGACCTCAATTACCATTAGGAAATCGAAACAATGACCTGTAGAATTTGGGGCTAACCTGTTCTCTAGAGAAATGGAACAGTGTATTAAGGGTGGAGCTTAGAGGCCTTATAGTAGCACAAGAATATTTCACTTTCTAGTTTATGTTAATGGGGTATAGTCCAATATTATACTCATACAACAATAATAAACATTGGCTAGGTTTCTGATTTATTCCATATTTTTCAAGATTTCATGTCATGGTGAAAAAGAGTCATCTCAGCAAAAGGACATTCAATAGTAGAGACTATTGAAAATATACTCTTCTTAATTATAGTTGTCTAATATGTGTCCTAGAATCTTAGAATATGAGGGATATCTAGATATAGATAAATTTGGGTAGGGGTTTTTATAGGGCCTCCAATATCTTACTAGTCAAGATAGATGGGAAGGATCCCTATCTTGTAGTCCATAACTATATTTTTCCAATATAATTTGTAACTACCTAAAAAACATAAAATAAATTTATGGATTAAATCATTAATATTATAAAATGATTCCATTTAAACATGGAAAATACATTCATAATCACTCACCTCTATCAATATTAAAGAACTAATATATACCATGTTTTCTATTACTAGTAAGGAATGATAGGATTGAAAACATGCCTTGAGAAAAAGTGTGCTTCCTATATTCACTTTCCTCTAATCTGGTTTAAAATGTTTTCCCAAATAAATTATCTTATTCACTTGAAAAGAAATAAAATTTTACCATATATAGTCATTGTTCTACTTTCTTCTCGTGATCCTTCATTATACTAAATGGTGTATACATATTGATATGGTGGTACTTGTTTTTTTCATTCCTAACTTTCTATATCATAAACAGTTCCATTTTGATGATGAAGACTCTAGGGAGAGGATAAAGTAATTGAATTTAATATTTATAATTTCACACCTTTGGTTCCTTTAGCTACACAACATGTTAGAAAGGCTCGGTTTATTTTCATGTAGGGTATGAAGAACTATGTTGAGATCAATATAAAATACCTCATATTCTTTAGTGATTACTTCTTTTCTAAATGGATAATAGGAGGATACTTTGGTATATGGGAGTTAGACCAATACTCTTATTTCTAAAACACTAAATGAATAAAAATTTCACTCAATTAAAAGATACACACTCACATTTATTAGATCTCATTATTTCATTACATTTGGGAATCTCTATATTTTCCTCTCAATATTACACTTCCTTTCATTCTAGGTCACTCATTCCATAATACTATATATATTGTATATGACTCTATTTATGGGTGAATTTTACTATGTATTAATAGTGTCAGATCAACTCTATTTATGAGTCTGAATCCACATAAGGAGAATCAATTGAATCTTCACTTATTCAAAATTTATTGCATTGAATCAGTCATAAAAAAGAGAAGA
Source organism: Viscum album (assembly GCA_963277665.1). Classification (NCBI taxonomy): domain Eukaryota; kingdom Viridiplantae; phylum Streptophyta; class Magnoliopsida; order Santalales; family Viscaceae; genus Viscum; species Viscum album. The sequence goes on along the minus strand of OY728126.1, from coordinate 1,383,814,931 downwards.
TAAATGAAATTGTAAGACTTGTAGATTATTTTTCATTCATAGTGAAGTGAAAAAATTGGTTTCAATGATAGGTGGATTAAATCTTGGGACAGGAAATCAAGAATGAGTCTATAGAGATCTCTAATTGTTTTTTAATGGGTCTCACTCAAATCCCTATAATAATGGGAAAATAATTATTGATATATTTGTACATGTTTGTAGTCCTGGAGGATCCTATAAAGCTTTAGTAAACCAATATTATCATCTTTCTTATTTATCATCCTTGTTCTTAGTCTCTCAAAAGCTTCGATGGTAGAATATATAACTCCAATATTGAGCTTGTGTAGCATGTATAGTCACATATACACCACCATCATAATATTTCTAAAAAGATGAGCTATGAACCAACTATGTTACATCGTAAAAAATGTTATCATAGTATTTTTAACCTCAAATGAAGACAACAAGATCATTACACTAGTACAAAAATAGTTTAGTCTTATTCTTTTTATATTCAACAGTAAAGTATTTTTAAGAGATCCACCTATATCTTAGAGAATAGTTAACTGATCTGATCATCTATAAAGAGAAGTATACAATTGTCTCCTCCATATATTGTAGGATAAAATACATCTAAATATATGGTAGTTATGTGATCTTTCCTTCATTCCAATCACATGTCTCTCGGTTGTTCTTTTCTTGACATATAAGTTAGATCTTTCTACTCATCCACCTCCTATTTAATAATCCAATAGGTTTTTTGGATCATTTAAAACCAATAAATAAATTGAATGTTTTTTGAAAAAGTGATTGTATACCTCTATCGAGGGATAAGATTGGAAAATTTCATCATTCATGGGTGGAGTATTCATAGAAAAAAGTGAATCTCCTAATTTTTTGATAGACTCTCACTAATAGATATAGGAAGAGTATGTGCACTAGAACTCTATGGATCACAAATTTGATCAGATAAAATAGACCTCTAGGTAACCAATCAAACCTACCAATTAAAATTACACTTAGTTGTGACTGATTAGATTAATGAATTTGTTTTCTAAATCAATATACAAGAACATTGTATCTTGGGTTTGATTCCCATTTATCTAGTGTGGACATGAGATAGGTAAATAAAATTAATGTAGAGAAACAACCTCCTTGTGGAGACTCATAGAAGATATAAGAACACTACTTTGTGATTAGAAGTGTAAAAAATGTTGAGCCACCTTATTTTACTTTCATAATCTAGTATTCTTTCTATAATAAATCTCTCTTCAATCATCCAGGGATTATATTCAATGAAGAAAATAAACATTAACTTTAGGAAAGGTTGATCAGCTAGTCAGTGAAATGGAATGAAAATACTTACGTTAGTTGTTCGAATCCACTTCTAAAAGGGTTAAGGGTCCAAATTATGGGAGTGAATGGTGAAATTGGAAGCCATAAAATGTTATTTATCTTACACTATATATATTTTTCGAATCTCCCTTTCTTTTGGGAGTAATATTTTAGAAAAAAAATCAATTACATATATTGGTTCTCATGTCAATATGCCCAAAATGATAATCATGTTTTGTTCAAGTATTCATCTATCATATGGATCAATATCCTCCAAGGAGGTATCAGATGAGGTATAGTGTATTCTGTTCATCACATTTATTTTGGGTAAATAGAGACATAGGTTTGAATCTTATCACTTTGATGTGATGGGCTCAAGAATATATCCCATCAGTCCTATTAAGGTAGGCTAAAATATTGAAAAACCTAGGGGAAATTTTTATTCATTATATCATTAACTTTCTTACTTATATAAGACCTCTAGGATCATATTGAATTTCTATAATGACTAAATGAATCGATCTCTTATTTATTTGGAACTTGATGTCAATATTCATTGTTCTTTTTTTTCTATATTATTTTTATTTAAATGGAATGTATGAATTTAAATTTGTATGTATCATTTCTATATCCCATATTTATTTCAAATCCATATTTTGTTATTATATCTTAATATATCTCTTTTCCCATATTGTATTTTTTTCTCTGATGTCTTGATAGTGTGTATAGGAACTTGTGTGGTTTCAGGGTGTAGTGGTGAACCATTACAAAAATATAAAATCGAATCTATGATATTTTTTCAAGTTTCAAAAAGTAATGGTACAGTCCCTTATCATCTTGGGAAGATGGAATAAAACTCCCCATGAGAGTCCTTTCTATTGATGGCTATTGAGCTCCAACCCTTACCTACAGACTCAGTTTGATCTATCCCGTCAATACCATCCTTAAAAAGTGATTCTGAAGTTATCAAACACACTCTTTTACTTTTAAAGGCTCTAAAATAGAATTATCTCAATTATATATGAATAATTTTATAAGTAATGTGATCTAAAACATGGTCATATATCTCACATTAAAAATCAGATGATTTCCAACTCCAAATTATCCAAGAAGATTATGCATTGACTAAAAATCCTCCTGGATAATAGCACTCTATAATTGTATAAATCAAAAACAAACATCTAAAACCTCATATTACATAATAAAGATGACCTTTACAGTTGTTCATTTCATGATTAATTGTGAGAGAAATTGTTTGGTGTTCATAATAAATTCTTGTGGAGGATAGGAAGTGAATTTACTCCCTTATCTTTACTTGAATGTCAGTTTATATTTTGTGAGAGATGGGAAAATATTAGATAGTTAAAGGTGTATGGAATATATCAATGTATAAAGTAATGACGTTATCATGGCCTTGTTTGGGTTACTTCCAAGATAAGGGGAAGGGAGAGGTTAGCTGGGCCCTTCCATTAGATTAAATTACTAACTTGACAGGAATTTTTTCAAAAATAGTATTGGAACTGGTTTAAAAAAACGGTTCTATGAATAATAGTGATCTAAGAACTCATTTCCAGAAGTATGTGATGTTGGTGTAAAATTATTCCTAGGTTTACCTCAATCAAGAATAGCTAAATAATTAATTAAAAGTATTCTTGATATCTCCAAAAAAACTATTCTTTTCATGTGAGTGAGGAGTTAATATATTTTATTAAGATGGTGTTTACAAAGAGGATACAGCCTGAATATCTATCTCTCAAGATCCTTTTCCTCAACAAATTTTCATATATTTTCCCATATCTCATAGGCTAACTTTGTACCCTCATTTTTTGATCATCATCACTCAAATCGTTGGTTGGTCTATTAGTGTGGAGAAAACAAAAGATCACTTGAGAGACTGAAGGGGTGGTTTTATAGTGCATGGGTATCTATATTGTCTAAATGGCAATAATTAAATGGTAGTAGTCCTATAATATAAAATAGAAAAAAATATGTTTTCCTTTATTATTCCCCTTAACATCTGAGCATTACTAGGGTCTATTAGATAGATCTTAAAAAGAGGTGGAATAATGAAAATTGGTTGTATTTATATTAGAGATCAAATAGGTAAAGATAGGCTCCCTCAGTGAAGTAACTTTGACTTTATTCACTAGTCATCTCATATCTTAGGTAAGGTTTGATAAGATATTAGTATAATCCAGGAATTGTGAGAAGGGAATATAAAAGTAAGAACATATTGTAACAACATCAATAAGTAATAAACCTAGTGGGAGAAATCAATATGATAATCATTAAAATTATTATAGTCCTTAACTATGTCTCTCCTTATATGAAAAATGAACTCGATTTAGCTTAAGGATATGATACTAGGTAGGTTGACTTACTGGTCGGTGACTTACCTTTATCTCATATCCCATATGACTCTAAGGTTTTAAGAGAACTATAAATCCTAGAGCGCATATTTTCATAATATATATAAGAACCAAACACCAAACATTAAAAAATGTTGATTTTTAAGTTAAGAATTAATTTTCTTACATTTTAGGATCTTTATGGATTATAGTGTTAAATAATTAGGCTATCTCTGTTACATAAATAAATATTATATCACAAAGTGGTCACTTCCACTTATTATCCATTTTTTTACAAAATAAAACTTTTATGATATAATATGTTTTATTTTCATGACATATAATAAAAAATTTCATCTTGAACTCATCCTTGTACCTACTCATCCTTAAAACCATGTAAAAATTTATAACATGGGATGAGAAAAAAAATCCCAATAAGGAACATATAAAAATGAAGAAAAATTTATAATATTAAATACTATGGTGATTATTAGTTTAAATAAACTCATAAAATAAAAATTGGATAAGTTTAGGTGAGGTTTTTACCCTTATATTTTTTTTTGGTGTTAACCCTTTTCGATAATTATCACGGTTATGAAGTTTTTACAATTTACTAGTCAATATAGTTACTATAAAAGAAAAATGATCCATTAAAATACTATATTTTGTACTTTTAATCATATACCAATCAATTCTATGAATATATAATTTTATGGATTTTAAATTATTTAATAAAATATTATTTAATATAAAATAACATTAATTTTATTTTTTGAAGTATTAATTTAATTTGACATTGAAAACAATATGATGGAAATGGAATTAAAATATTTTCCATTCACACCTATATAATATGTTTTATTTATCTAAAAATATGTAATAAAATAATTCATTCCATTTAAATTACAATCAATATTTTTAAAATCATTTATTATATATTTCTATTAATTGAATAAATATTATGTCAGCATTGTATAAGAAATTAATATAATTATATTATTAATAAAAATTATACATAACTTATCATCATGGTAATAATTTCATTATTCTAAAAATAATTATTAATATTCATTCAAAAATTTATTTTGTCCTAATTTGAACACATAATAGATTTTTTAAAAGTAAGACAATGACATTTTGTCTTTTTCTTTACAAAACATATAATATAGGTCACTTTCAAGGAAAATTGTCCCATGAAATAATATCACATATAAGTTGATAAGGGTTTAAATTACTTACTAAAATATTATTTAAGATGAATAATGGTGGCCTTATCACTTAGTTTTAAACAAATTTAATCTGATTTACCCTTTTACCGTGGTGACAAATTTTACTATTTTAATATTCATTATTACAAAAAATCAAGTTGAAATTAATAAATAATTTTAATTTTAATGATTAAAAATTTTGTATTAATTTTAACCAATTAAGTATCTATAACTATAATAAATTCATTTTATAAGTATCCTATAAAGTGTGATGAAAAATATTTTTCTAGAAAAAAAAATGCCTTTTAAGTCTAAAGGTATTTTTATACCAACATCACATGTAATATTGTAACATATGTAATTAATTATGTTATTTATAACTAAAGGATTATTATATTAATTTAAGATAAAATTTAAAATATTATGGGACTTTTTCAATGAAAATAAATGACGATTTTACAAAAAAAACTATATTTTCCACCATTCAATGAAAAATTCATCATTTCATAAAAATCAAAAAAAAATTACATAAGTTAATTTTGATACGGTGAATTAAAAAATTATGTTAATTTAATAAAAAACTACAAAAGTGACATAAATTAATTATAATTTCCATTCACAAAATTTAATGAAAATCATTTTTTAGGAAAATGAATTTTGAATCATAAAATGACTTCCCTAAATATTGAATAATTATTTATTAAGAATTTATCGATATATTTATATATATTAGTTAAGTTATATTTATTTCATAAATTACTTATTCCAATTCATACCCACTAATTTAAATTCTATGTTATAACGGTTATATTTTAATAATAATTTTTCAAGATTCGTTTTGGATCAGTGTTGGGTATCATATACACTATCGAACAGAGTTTTCCTTTTAAAAAACTCAATGTGTTACAATAAAAAATTATTGTTATATTTCTATCTAGGGATTATTATTTCCTCAAAAAGGAAGTAAATTCAATTTTTTAATTAGTCGATTGAATAGTTGAAGAAGGAAGAGTGTATCCAAACAAATGCATCAACAGATGAAATTACCCATTTTTTTAGAAATCCCCTCATCACCTATTAGTGATGTAGAAAGATTAGGGATGCCTATCATTACTCTTCCCTGGTTCGACATACATATCTTATAATTTTGATATTATTTGTAAGAAACCCCCTCAATAATATATTCTTCAAATATCAAGAATGGGGATATATCAGTGGGAAAAATCATAAGAAAATGATTTCAATGGTGAATGGGAATTTCAAAAAATACTTGAAGATGAGACTATCAACCCATTTCCTTGGAACCTCCATCACCTCGAGAGACCCCTATTTTTATGATCCAAGATCAATATCTTAAATATATATAACCAAATTGTAAGTATTTATTCAAAATTACAATGGTTTATCTCACCCCATGATAGAGGAGTGAATTCACAAAATCCTCTATGATAAGGATTTTTAAACTCATATGTTGAACTTTCTCTATATTATCAAATATATGGGAAATAATTTATTGGGAGACCTGGATATTTTCCATGGTTCGTATTCTCTTTTCATCTCATCTAATAGATATTATTTTATGTATATCTAATATTGTAATCCACATTAAAAATATTTTTCATGATGAACCCTGATAAGGGATGGGAATTGATGAATTTGTTTTTCCTTTTCATCATACACAGTAAGTAACTATTAATTAGCGACCATTATTAGAATATTTTTTAAAAAATATATCTAACAAGTCTTAATGTAGGATCAAGATCTAATAAGGGGTCCCATAAGTGAATTGAATCATTTTCACTCACTCGCTAGATGAGTTGAATAATAAAGTGAAAGATAATCAAGGATTGAAGGCCCGTGATATCCCCTAACCTAGATTATTTATTTAGACCACCACAAACTCTTCTAACAAAGGGTTAACTATAATAAAATTGGTAATATAGGTATGTATTAGTGGATTTAATTGAAATTAATTCAACTATAAATAACTCATTTTTCTTGGAACTATCGTTATTGATGGAATAAAGGGGTTATACAATTAGGAAAATGATGAATGGTCCAAAAAGTGATGGGAAACCCCAATATAAATAATGGTTGGTCATCAAAGGTAGTAAACATTATCCATGACTCTGAGTACATATAAAGAAACTCTCAAACATGGCTAGAATTTATTCTCATATAGACGGAATATTCAATTTTGGTATAATTAAGCTTGTTCTATATCTTTTATTTATCCTCTAAACACTCTAGATCTTAACATAACTTGACTCCATAAGGTTGAATCTTTACTAATAAAGAATTTTTTTATATACAGAGAGTTATATGACCCTTTATTTCTTTTATTTAATGAGATCAATCCCTTTTTTATAGGATTGTATATTGCATTTATTGTTTTCCATTAGAGTGGAGCTCAGGTCAATAGATCCATATTTTATATTATAGAATGAAACTATTTTGTTTCTATTATTAGAGAAAATATAATAACTATTATAATGAGTGTACCTATTCTTGTATATTTTAGTCAATTAGTGTATTATTATCCCTTATTCCTATTTTTGATCCTCTTTGTGCTCTAGACCTAATGTTGTGGGTACTTGGTCTTTCTTTTCCAAAGGGATTTGATCATGGACATACTGATCAAAGAAAAAAGTTCCAATGTTTTCTTATTTCATCTCCCTATCCTTTCAATATAATGGCCTCTTTATCCTATAACGTTGTTCAAGTGGATTTTAGAACATTTAAAGAAATATGTACATCTGTATCTATGCGCGCCTCTCATATATAATTTAATGGTTACATAAAATGTGAAGAAATTTTTGAGAAATACATTCATACTTATAGTCTTCTCATTATCCTTTATGTGATAACTCAAGGATTATATTATTCAGGGCCCTAATATCATAAATAGTTCAATAAAAAATAATCTTGTGAACCTAGGGTCCCTACCACTAATAATACTCTTTAGAAAGCCTCATTCACTAAATGATTGAAGAAAAAAGATTCTATCACCTTAGTATAATAGTATTATGGCGTTGTAATAAACAAACCCTATTTTTAAAATTTAACCACAATCACTAAGATAGAATTAAAATCATTTACAACCAAAATACCCGTGAGAAAATCTATAGAAACACACTCCAATAGCCTATGTGGTATGGGTAATGGTTCCAATAAACCTGCAATATGTTCTCTATCAACCATATCTTAATGGAACAAAATACATGTTCACATGTAATATTATAATTATTATTTTATTAAAGTACAATAATACACCCTCTTAAACAATTCATGGGTATTCTCCCACCCCTTCCCATAAAGTATCATAGAATTCTTTCAAAAAAATTTATTATAAAATTTTAAGCTTTTGGTATAAAGACTTGGACCATAGTAATTAATTCTTCACCTATAACTTTCTTGTATTCCCAGCCTTTATTAGTTTAATATGATTTATATATTTCTTCAATCATACACTCTCAGATATGGGAATCTACCTTAATCACCAACATTTTAACAAACCACATTAATGCTAACTTTTCCATTTAGTTCAAAGAATATGCCACTTTGTTCATATATCATTCCTTGTGTTTGAATAAAAAAAATATCTCAGCTAGAAATTTTTGTCATCTTCCCTTTTGGAATTCAACTTTGGATATGTGAAAAAGTGACTCACTCTAGTATTTTATGTCTTCACTAAAAACCTTATTCCCCATAGTTTATGCTTCCACAACCTAGGACAATGTACCATTGATAACAGTTCCTTTTCTTGAGATGTTAACTTCCTTTCTATGCCATTAAATTTTCAATATTCATACACCACTAGATGTACATACTATATGGAAACACCTCTTAAAGAAAAATTAGATGTATCTATATATACTTAAAATGGTTTCTTAATATCCATTAGATCCCACACTGGATCCCCATTAATATCTCTTTCAAGGTTTTTAAAGGCTTCATGTTTTCCATTTTCATTTCACATCCTTCTTCAGGTTAGGAGAGCTACCCTTATTGAATAAACACCCATAATGAAATGGTAATAGATGGAAATTCCAAGGAAGGGATGTAACTAGATCACAAACATTCTTAAATAGTATTCACTTTATTCTCATCCATATAAATGAACACATTCTCAACCACATAACACAATAACTATATACTCTTTTGAGAAAAAATTACACTTCTCTTATTTCAAAAATAACTAATATTCCCTTATCTGTTGGAATACTTTTAGTACATGATCCATGTGCTCTCTTAAGTTTATATTATATAACAAGATTCATATAATTTTCCCAGAATAAAAATTTTAAGGTATTTATGGAATAATTCATGAATCAACATGGTTAATGTCACAGGAGGGTTAGTCAACCCAAATCAAATTGCTAGAAATTTTAAGGTGGTCACACAGGTAGTCTTATGTTCGTATCTTTCATAAATTCATACTTGATAGTAGTAAGAACACATAATCATCTTTAAAAGGTTCCAATAAACCCATAGTTGGTTAAATTAATCAGTAATAAGGGTTCATGGGTACCTTTCCTTCACTGTCATCTTATTTATAACTTTGAAATAAACACACATCCTTATAAACCCATCATTATTTCTATGAAACAATATAGGAACTATATTTTGATAAAGCTAATTAAATCATCTCTAATAGTTTTTCCTTTACCTAAACTAACTTCAGAGGGTCCATCCTATATGGGGTTCTTAAAGGAGCATGATTCCAAGGATCTTTTGATCCGTAAGGTGGTAACCCCATTGGTAGTTATTCAGGCATCACATCCTAATACTCTTCTAGAATATCATGTATCTTCACTAGATAACTTAACCCTTTTTCCTTATCATTAATAAATTTCACCAATGTTGAAAACAAAAATTTAGTCTCTCCCCAATTCACCAAGTTTTTAAGATGAAAGGTAAAATCCCCACTTTTCAATAGTATTTTTATAGTACACACTTGGATAATACATGGATTATATCCCAACATGAGGAATTAATTAGCTAGTATCGCCTGATATTTCCTTAACACACAATACCACATCAAATTTATCCATTTATACTAATGTGAATCCATCCCATGCCTCTATATATATCTCATATTGAGGAAACATTACTTGGGTGGGGGATCAGAACACCAACAAATTGAAATAATCATTTTGAATTGATTCATATTATTTTCATTGAAATGGGGGATTGGAGTATGGTTGAGGTTGTAGGTTCGGGTTAGTAAAAATTTAACCTTATCCCAATAGAAAATTACCTATGATAGATGCATCAAAACTAAATAAATTAGTTATCAAATGAACTAAAATCAAGATCATTCAATAGATCATTATTTAGTGATCAGAAGCTCAGAAGGGAAATTTGGTATAGTTTGGAATGGGGGTAGTGGTTTGAAAAAATAAAATATCAAATAAATTCCAAAAATTTCATAATTTTTGTTTAGATAATAGGGATTATATGATTCTATGATATGATTTATGGTGTGAATGACTTCTACCTCAAATCCATTCAATGGAAATTGGGTAGTAAATTCATTATCCCTAGTTCGGAATGAACAAATCCTTAAATAGACAATTCAAATAATCCTACTTGTTGAGATCAATTTTACCCCCACCAACTCAAATTGGGATCATGTGGTACTCACCATCTTCTTCTTGAATTCAAAAATCTTGGAAAACATTTCCAAACAAATACATTAGTAAAACTCCATTATAACCAAACCATCCATTCTGTAAGCCTTCTCATGTCTTTTATCTTTATCCATGGTATATCCTTCTATAGCATGATCAAGTATATTATAGGGAACATGGATTATAGGGGGTTGGAATTAGTATGGTTATCATATAAATTATAAAAAACATTAATTTCACAACTCTATACTAGTAGAACCTAGTATGGATGAGTCGAATTCATACTCAACACTCTCATCTCTTGCGACACTTCAGACCACCTATAAGGTGTGCTCTCAGTGGTGGGAAACTTGAATAAAAAAATCATCACAACTGGAATCACAATGAATATAAGTACCATGATATAATCAGTGAGAGTGTACATAACAAATTTCTTTTATTCCTCTTCAACCCACAAGAATGGTTTTTGTACCTTGAAGTTGACTATCACAACATGCCAACTATGGTACCATCCATCTTCCCAGTGGTCATTATACTTCATGTAGTTTATATCTTCTATAGTCACTGAATTTCATGGTATGATGTCCATTACATACTTCCCCCCATGATCTATCCATATGTATTCCATGAACCAGTGATCATTGGTTCACAAATTATGCATTCAAACAAGAAAATCCAACTATAAGGAACCCCACCAATTTAATCATTCCAGTAATGGGAAAAAGTTTTCAATGGATCACTGGAGTCTTCCACTAATGTGGAATGATCCAGGTAGTGTTGGTCTCATGATACCCCCAATTCCAACTATCTGTAGGTTGATTTATTGGCCATTTTCATTTCCATATTACCATAATAGTAGTAGTAGTCATGATTGGTGTTTCTACTTGAACAACATTTTCACTACTCAAGTAAGAACTCACTGTGTTTGGTTCTACTGATGCTCAATGCTTTACTTTAGATTCCAACACCATCCTAATGTGTACCCTTAGACTCTATCAGCTACATCACCACCATTCCCATGCACTAGATTCTTGTATTGTCATTTTCAATACTTAAACTTATGGTTGATCCTAATATCCCTCAATAATATTACTCTTTGTTGTAGTTTATACCACCATGTATTTGAACCTCAATTAAACCTAAGTAAAATTCCCCACCATATACATTTAAAAATCATGATTGATCCATACATATGATCGTCCCCATGAAATCAAGGTAGTAAGTATAATTTTCATTAAGTATTATAGGTTTTATTAGGATGAGAATCGACTTCTCATAACTCTACAAACAGCCTATGTGTTTTCTTCTATGAAAATCAAAGTGGACCCACCTCGAAACACCTAAATGAGGATCAGTGGTCATTATCAATTCCAAAAGATAGGTAATGGTGTTATACACATTGAATTTCATAAGATGGGTATGGGTATGATCTAGAGTTGGGAAGCCAGTGGACCTTGGTAAATTGGTTTTTCAACATCCAAATCACATCATAAAATCAATCCACATAACAATTCCTATCAGTTGGGGGTCACCATAGAAACCTTTCAATAGAGAAACGATGGTTGAATGGAATAAGGTACATAAGCACTTAATTGGTGAGATATGGTAAAGATAGAATATATGGGAGTTTTGATGGTAGGGTAGAAAAATTGGCATGAAATTACACCCAATGGAAGCAGTGTATCTTAGACCTATGGGTACCCAACGTTATCCAAGGGGAAGATGTGTACAGGGGTGTATTTGAAGAAAGAAGAGTGGTGTGTTAATTTGAGTCATTGTGCATGGAGCTGGGTGAGTGGATGAATTGTTATTGGAAATATAGTTGGGGTTGTGCTCTATTTGGAATGGATAGGATGGAGTATAGTGTTTGGGGATAAGATATTAAACTCATGGGAGGATTGAATGGTCTAATCAGTGGAATAGTGAGTAACCTCATTGTGGTCCTCTTTTGGATCAACAATAAGATAGTGGTCATTGAAAAAATTTTGTGGTTTATGCATCATTGGGATATTACGATAGATGTTGATGGTATCATATCTCATCTACTTTTGTAGTAGAAGGATTTGGTGGATGCATTGGGATAGTTCTAGGTTAGGGTTTTGTTGTTACTGGGGAAAGGTAGAATTAGTCATGGTATGTTCGCGTTCAGTGGTGTAGGAAAAGGGACCATTCGGTATTTGTTAGAAACACAACAATTCAATTCTATATTTGATGCAATATTATACTCTAATACTATGCTTTTTAGAACTATTTCAATATAGTAATGAGATTGAAAATGGAAATAAAGTAGTAACTTGACCCATAGGGTCATCATTGGAGGCTCTCAATATTTTTTAGGTAAATTGTGGCAGTTGTAATTTTCAAACACTATAAATGGAGGTTAGTATCCATAGTGGTGATATTGGAGTTGAGTGGGGTAGGATCATGGATAATAGCATTCAGGTTCAGATGACTGGTGGGTGGGTATAAACGGAGTCATGTTATGAGTACTCCTCATGGAGGCAATCCAATGGAAATCCACCAACATTGAAAAGTTTTTGTGATTTAATGTTCTATAGTGGTATTTAATTCTCCATCTACCCATGCATGAGGGATTACCTGTATATTTCCAAACAAGTTGGTCTGATGGGATATGACTTATGGAACCGCTAATACTCTTACATATTAGGTACCTCTTCCCACTCTAATTTTCCATTAGTGCTTGTGGGTTAGGTACCACTTTAAACTCTGAGTGTATAGGTGGGTTGTAAGTGTAGTGAAATCATGAAAAATTTGTGGTCTGAGGATGATGTCATCACTATGTTTGAAGAGTCCCCTGACTTCCTAGAGGTTAAATAATGATAATACGAGAGATCGATTCATTTTGGAGTGTATGGAGGATTGAATGTGAACATATATAAATTATAAAATTCCAATGTCACTAATATGCCGAAGGGTTCAACTTCAAGTTACTACCAGGTGGGGGGCCATTGATCCTTGAAATCGAAATAAGATTTCACTTAGAATCTTGTGTATAGTGGAATTCTACAAATGGTATCGGGTGAGAGTTTTTTGTTAGGGATTAAATGTATAAAGAGACCATCAATGACATGCATATGGGCCTTCAAGTTCATCCAATCAAGAGATCTTCCATGTTTTTCAGGTTGAACCACTCTATTTGAGGTGTGGGAGAAAGTTTTCTATATAAACTCACTAGTCATTTCACTATGATTTAAATGGTTTCCTCAATTTTTAGTTAATATTCAGAACAATGACCATCTTCTAATTACAACAATTATTATGATTTTGGTGCAATAAAAGAGAGAACCAAACAATGAGATTTATAATGATCTAAAAGAGGATATAAATGATAAATACAAACACACATGACAAACACACCTAACTAATCAAGTGGAATTAGTGGTCTAAGTAAAATTCATTCACCATTTTTCCCTTCAGAAAAAAGGTACAACAACGATTGTATAATGGAATCATATAAAATAATTCAAATTGGATGAGTTTCAAATTCATTCCTTTTTTACATTCCATAGGTAAGCTAATGGGTTATAAACCTTATTTCAGTAACAATACAACAAAATAGGTCTTTAACAGTGCTAGAATGTGCCTTTATTATCACTAAAAAGTGTTGACTACCACATTGCAGTTAAAAGGAAAAGGATTTTATCCATGCTATAAAACCACTGATAAAGGGGTGATTTATCAGCACCAAAAAATTACTGATAAATCACACTTTTATTGGTGATTTTAAAATATTTGATAAAAGAAACCATTTATCAGCACATTAAATTAGCGTTGGTAATAGAAATATTTATCAGCTCTTTTACAAGTGTTGGTGAATGCATCCTTTATCAGTACAAATATATATACTGATAAATGTGTCCTTTATCAGTACTTTTAAAATCATTGATAAAGCGGTCCTTTATTAATTCATTTAGTACCACAGATAAAGGGAACTACTATAGTGTGATGGTATGGAACACTACAGCACCAGAAGCAGGGAATGTAGTGTGTTGTAATAATACACTACATCACCAAAAATAGCACCAAAAATAGTGCAAGAAATAGTAGTAGAAATTATAAAATTCATATACAAACACATAATTTAAATAAAATAAAATTTCCAACAAAAAATAATAAAAACGTTATTATTGAGTATTTCAAAAAAATACTAAAATTATTGTCAATTTTGATTATAGAGGCCCATTTGGAGTTATACTGGTCATAATGTGAGTCAGATTGGGGTGTGGCTTATACCTACACATCAAAAATTACTTTTTCATCGGTATCCTAAAGTAAAAAAAGCAATCTAAATTCATTTTATTAGTTTTGAGTATGTCTATTTTTTCACTAAAATTTATGTCAATTTTGAATAAAAGGATTCACTTTGAGTCATACCGGTCACACCATGCATCAGATTGAGGTGAGGAAGATTCCGACACATCTCAAATGAATTATGGATCATTTTCCTAACATATAAAAATAATCTGAATGTGTTTCAATAGTTTCGAGTATGCTACTTGTGTTTTTTACTAAAATGTCATTTTAAACTTGGAACACGCACTTTTAGTCATACAGGTTGCATCGTGTGTGAATTTGACATGAGACTGATTCCTACACAGAAAAAATTAATTATCAATCATTTTTCTAAATTATAAAAACAATCCAAGCATGTTTTCTCAGTTTTAAATGGGTGACACTTTTTGTATTAAAATATCAATTTTAAACAATTAACGGACACTTGGGGGCACACCGGTCATACCGTCAGTAGGATTGAGGTGCAGAAAATTCATATAATGGACCATTTCCTTAAATTTCTAAAACAATACAAATTAAAATTATTGTTTCTGAATATGTTGATTTTTTTTCACTAATATTAATTCCAATTTTGAATAAAAAATCCACTTTGATTCATACTGATCACACCGTGTATTAGATTGACGTGTGGATGATTCTGAAATGTCTCAAATGAATTATATATTTTTTTACTAATGTATACAAAAATATAAATGTGTTTCCTCATTTTTGAGTACACCACTATTTTTTTTACTTAAATGTCATTTTAAACTAGAAACATTCACTTTTAGCCATACCGGTTGCATCATGTGTGGGTTTGACATGAGACTGATCCATACACGTAACAAATGAATTATGAGTAATTTTCTTAAATTATAAAGACAATATAAGTATGTTTTCTTAGTTTTCAATGAGTGGAACTTTTTTTATTAAAATGTCAATTTTAAACTAATAGCGGGCACTTTCAGTCATACCGGTCCCACCGTGAGTCAGATTGAGGTGAGGATAATTCCTACATATAAAAAATGACTTATGGGTTTTTTTCTAATATACCAAAATAATATGAATTTTTTTTTCTTGATTTTGACTATGATAGTTGTTTCTTTAATTAAATTAATGCCAATTTTAAATAAAAAGATGCACATGGAGTCATGTCGGTCACACCAAGCGTCAAATTGAGGTGTGTATAATTCTGAAATGTCTCAAATGAATTTTGGATCATTTTCCTAAATTATCAAAACAATATGAATGTGTTTCCCTGGTTTTGAGTATGTCACTTGGGTTTTTAACTAAAATGTCATTTTAAACTAGAAAAATGCACTTTTATTCCTACAAGTTCCATCGTGTGTGGGATTGACATGAGATAAATTCCTACATATCACAAATAAATTATGAATCGTTTTCCTAAATTATCAAGACAATTTGAGCGTGTTTTCTCAGTTTTCATCAAGTGACACTTTTTTGTATTAAAATGTCAATTTTAAATTGATAATAAACAATTTGAGTCATATTAGTCACACCATAAGTTAAATTGAGGTGCGACTGATTCCTACATATCGAAAATTATATATGGATCATTTTCCAAAAGTAACAAAATAATACGAATGTATTTTCCAATTTTGATAATGTCAGTTTTTTTTAATAAAATTAATGTCAATTTTGAATAAATAGATTCACCTGGAGTCATATTGAGCACACCATAAATTGGATTGAGGTGTAGTTGATTTTAACATGTCTCTAATGAATTATGGATAATTTCATTAAAGTATCAAAACAATATTAATTTCTTCCCTCATTTTTTAGTATTCCACTTGTGTTTTTTACTAAAATGTCATTTAAAACTATAACCATTCACTTTTAGTCATACATTTTGCATCATGTGTGGGTTTGACATGATACTAATCCATACACGTCAACAATAAATTATTAATCTTTTTCCTAAATTATCAAGGAAATCTAAGTTTGTTTTCTCAGTTTTCAGCGAGTGGCACTTTTTGTATTAAAATGTCAATTTTAAACTGACAATAGACTTTTTGAGTCTTATTGGTCACACCATGTGTCAGATTGAGGCGAAGCTGGTTCCTACATGTCAAAGATGACTTATGCATCATTTTCCTAAAGTATTAAAATAATTTGAATTCATTTTCTTGGTTTTCAGTATCTCACTTGTTTTTCACTACAATTAATGTCAATTTTGAATAAAAAGATGTGCATGGAGTCATGCCAGTCACACGGTGAATTGGATTGAGGTGATAATGATTATGAAACATATCAAAGGACATATGGATCATTTTCCTAATGTATCAAAATAATTTTAATGTGTTTCCTCAATTTTTAAAAGGCCACTTTTGTTTTTTTCTGAAATTTCATTTTAAATTGAAAACACTCACTTTTACTCATAGATGTTGCATCGTATGTGGGTTTTATATGAGACTAATTCAATCACAACACAAATTAATTATGAATAATATTCTTAAATTATAAATAAAATATAGGTGTGTTTTCTTAATTTTCATTGAGCACCACTTTTTTTATTAAAATGAAAATTTTAAACTAATAACAAACACATGAAGTCATACCGGTCACACCATGAGTTGGATTAAGGTTAGGCTGATTCCTACATCTCACAAAGAAAATATTAATCATTTTTATCATGTATAAAACCAATCCAAATTCATTTCATTATATTTGAGTATGTTAGTTGTTTTTTCACTAAAATAATTGTCAATTTTGAATAATAAAACTCAATTGGAGTCATTCAGGTCACACCATGCGTTGGATTGAGGTTCAACTAATTCCAACACATCTCAAATGAATTATAGATTATTTAAATAAATTATAAAAACAATCTCAATGTGTTTCCTCAATTTTGAGTATTCCACTTTTGTATTATAATAAAATGTCATTTTAAATTGAAAAACATGCACTTTTAGTCATATAGGTTGAATCGTGTGTGGGTTTGACCTGAGACTAATTCCTATATGTCACAAATGAATTAAGAATTTTTTTTCCTGAATTATAAATACAATAAAAGAGTGTTTTCTCAGTTTTTACTGAGTGACACTTTTTTGTATTAAAATGTTAATTTTAAACATATAACAAACACTTTCAGTCATATCGGTTACACTGTGAGTCAGATTGAGGTGTGGTTGATTCCTACACATCAAAAATAACATATGGATCATTTTAATAAAGTAACAAAGTAATAAAAATGTTTTTCTTTCTTTTTACTATGATAGTTGTTTTTTCTATAAAATTAATTCATATTTAGAATAAAAACACACTTATAGTCATACCGGTGAAACCATGAATCAGATTAATTTTTGGCTAATTCCAACATGTCTCAAATGACGTATGGATCATTTTCCTAAAGTATCAAAACAATCCAGATTTTTTTCATTGATTTTGAGTTCACAACTGTTGTTTTTTACTAAAATGTAATTTAAAACTAGAAACTTTCACTTTTAGTCATATAGGTTTCATCATGTTCGGGTTTGACATGATACTTAATCGTTCATGTCAAAAATGATTTATTAATCATTGTTCTAAATTATCAATAAATATTAGTAAGTATTATTTTTTTTATTAAGTGACACTTTTTGTTTTAAAATGTAAATTTTAAATTGATAATCAACATTTTAACACCATCCCTCCTCGATGACCATGATATACCAATGATATTTTCCTCAAATAGATTTATCATACACCTAATGAATTTAGTGGTTGATTACACACAAATTTATTCCAACATTTAAGATAGATTATATAGTTTTTTGATGATTGTGAGTTCTACAGATGTTTCTTCTATAACACTACCGGAAAAATTCAATCTTCAAACACAGAATGATCTTTCAAGTGGATTACTAACCTATATAAAATCAATTAAAAAAATGGTGAAAATAGTATTTCAATAATCCCCCTAAAACACTTGAATAAGGGCTATTATCTTATGTTACAAGTGTTTTGTGAACTTTTCAACAATTTTTTCAAACACAATATTTGTATGACTTTCATTCTACTTCATTGTAAAACAATTTTATTATATTCAAACCATCACATCATATCCTCCTCCACCTCAATATCTACATCAGAATCATCCTCCATGTCAGTCTCCAACTCTAACTCTTCCTCTTCCTCTGCCTCTGCCTCTACATCTTCCTCTGCCATTTCCTAACAATTTTATTATTTACTAGTCAGCACTTCTAAACAAGTTGATTTCCTCCATTATACTTCTCATTTAGAAAGATATCAGAAATAATATATAAGAATTTTGAAACTAGTGCTTCACACCCCAACTATTTTTATGGTCATAAATCGTACTAGATCAAAAACATAGTAGGTGATCAACTAAATTTTTTGTCAGCATACATTCTAAAAAAACTAAATTTCCCACTCATCTCTAAACAAATTTATTTCTTCTTTTGATCATCAAGGTTATCAGAAATCTTGATAGTACTGTGAAAATATAGACAAACAAATTATTATGAAATATATTTAATGAAATTTTAATTACCTTCAGAAATTAATTATAGGGGGATGATAGACTTTTCATGCTTTATGATCTCTACCATAAATTTTCAAACATAATATCCACAATCGATGACATTTTCTTTTTTTAGACACTGGAGAAACATTGACCAAAATAAGTAAATATTTTTTGAAATTTTTTGATAGTTCAATATTTCTATATATACCTTAATGTTTTTTCATATATAGTAATTAAATAGCTTTATCTCTTTAGGTGCCAACTTCATGCCATGATTTAGCATATATTTAATGATCGCCCTATCATAAAAAAAATCTTTTTAAAACACATACTGAAATATATAAATCTAAGTTATCTATAAAATTTTGATTTAAGTGTATTACATATTCACAATGGACATCATGTGTGGTCGGTTGGTCGGATATACATTCATTGGATCTAAAAAATAAATATTCAGGGTATCCATATTGACTATGATCAAAATCCAGTGCTCCCTAAAAAACAAAAACAATTAAGTAATGAAAAAGTAAAAAATATATTTTATTTTAATATATGGTATAGTTTATTCATTCATTTTAGGCATCAAAATTTGTTTGTTGTCTGAAACTTTTTTATTAAACACTTTGATTAAATCATCTTTTTTATTATAAATTTCTTCATCATCCAAAGTATGTTCATTCATAGAAATGATATAGGGATTAATGAATCCAAATCATGCATTGCATCATCATCCGAATATATGGTTCTAATATAAACACCTGTATAAAATATGAATAGTTATTAGATTTAATAAAAATATTATCTCACTATTTGGAGAGACGTATTATAAAAATACACCTTATGTATGTACTCACAATTGTGATGCCCAACCATTCAAGCTTTAGATTCTCATTTAGAGTCTTGAGACCAATTTCACCTATCAAGTAACTTCCATATATTTCTTTTTCATTTTCAATGTAAGAAACTATCTTCTCTCATAACTTTAATGTTTGGGTGATTATATTTTTCAGTAAAATTATTAATATTAGGAACCTATCAATCAATTATAAACACACCTCTTATTGACAATACATCACAGCTTTTGAGTTTGGATCAAATAAAAAACTGAAAAGTATTCTTATTTTGATTTCAATGAAAATTTAAATAGTTATTTTCCTTACAATAATACAGAAATAGGTTTATCCAGTACTAGGGTTTTAATAGCTCCTGCAAAAATAACTATTAAAACCCCCATTCTTAACACTAGAAAACGTGTTTTTAAGGGGGTCTTTAACAGGGATTTTTCTTAGCACTGTTAAAGGGGGTCTTTAAAAGTGAAAAAAAAGAACTGTTAAAGGCGGATATTTATCAAAACTTGAATTAAAATGATGATAAAGGCCCCCCATTTTTTAGTGCTAGTAAAAAAAGCATTAATAAAATAGGCATTTATCAGCACTTCTAAAAAGCATTGATAAAGGGGATATTTATCATCACTTATAAAAAAGCACTTTTAAAAGGGTGGTCTTTATCAGGGATTTTTTAGAAGGGATGATAAAGAAACACCACTACTCAGTGCTTTTTTACTAGCATTGTAAAAGGGTATATTTCAAAAAAAACACAATTAATGGACACCTGTAGTAGATGTTATTGTTGTTTAGAGGCCGTATGGGCCTTTTTTAGCCTCAATAGAAGTAATTGAGGGTTATCGTGAGTTACTGAGGCATGGATCCCATTGAAATATTTTATTTGATATGTGATAGAGGAAAACGGACACCCGGTTCAGAACTTATGGCTGTTTGAAAGGTCGTCAAATGTGAAAACCCCTTAAAACCCCTAAAAATGCAGAAAATCTCCTTACTTTCGATTAGAGAGTCAATTTTAGCTCCAAAAATAGTCAAATCAAATACAATGAAATGCGATAAAACCACATGAGATTTAAATCATTTGATAATAAAAGTAATAAAATATATTATAGTTTCCAAAAAGTAAGAAATCGAACTCGGACTTCAAACAATCATAACTTTTGATTCGGGTGTCCGTTTGGGCTCTACCACATATCAAATCGAATTTTTTGACAAGATCTATGCCTAAGACAGCCTTGTACTAAGTTCAAAGATCTTTTTTTCCATTTTCAATACCAAAAATTCCCATAATGCCTCCAAAACTGTGTTTTTTGTTGCTGACCCTGATTTCTTAAAATTCAAACTCCTATAACTATCGATTCGGGTGTCCGTTCGGCCTCTACCACATATCATATCGAATATAATTTCATTATATTCGATTTGACTAGTTTTGGAGCAAAAACTATTCTCGGATCTCAAGTTATGGTTATTTAATTGTTTTTAGGGGTGCATGGTTTTCAGAGTTTGTTAACAATTTTATGTTTTTAAGGGTTTTTACAGTAAATATCGATTTTAAAAATATATTTATTTATTTATTTAGAAAATATAACTATAAATATAAACATATATGTATATGGATAAAAAAATATAATGAAATATATATTAATATATAGATATATCATAAAATTTAAAACAAAATAGTATAGTGGAGTGGAAAAGGCATTGGTGTATAAGCTGGAGGTCCTAGGGTCGAAACCCTCTAGAGGAATGGGCATGCGCTGGGGTGGAATTACCTAAATCATTCATAAAGTGGTGAGGGAAGTTCTAATAAAAGGGATGGGGGAGTGCTGATAAATGAGGGAGGTGGTCTATGAAAAAAACCTTTATTAGTAGTGCCTTTATGAGTGTTTTTTGTAGTACTGTTAAAGGGGGCCTTTATCAGTCCTTTTAACAAGAATTTTTAAAGCTAACACTTTAACATAGCTTACATTATCAGCACTTATAGAGCATTTATAAAGCCCTTTTAATGACGTTGTTAAAGGCTCGATTTGTAGTAGTATTATTTAATTATATCTATATATCTTATTGATAATGTTAACCAACATAAACTGAAAATTTTAAACTTTAGTTCCCTAAATTAGATTAACCCATTCACATTAAAATAATATTTATATTAACCCACTTTATATTATTTATATCAAAAAACATTCCCTCTAAAATTAGTCCAACATAATGTTAAAAAAATCATCTTCATGTGCATGTCATACTGTGGAAACAAGATTCAAATAATTAAAACCCACACTATATAAAAGGTAATAAGCAATAATATAAGGTAAACATCAAAAAATAACCATTAGTTGTAACAGTGGATGGAGATGCAGTTCGCAGTGGTCTTGTATGAAGCTGTAATGAGTTTACAGAGTATGGGTGGCATTGTGTAGGTATAGGTGAGTGACATAGATAGAGGTGAAATGTAAGGTTTGTCATGATTTAGAATAGTGCAAAAATAAAAACTGTGAAATCTGAAAAATCAAATAATAAGAGAGGAAAACGAGAAAATAACATACATTTGGATTCTAGCCTTGATTTGTCAGAGAAAACGTAAAGGAGTAGCACCTGCAGTAGGGGAGTTACATGAGATCCTATGAATTGCGACTGAATGAGTCACAATCTGTTTTATTATCAATAGATCAAAGAAAATTTTATCAGTGCTTTCAAAAAAACTGATAAAAATGTCTCTTATTAACACTAAATTGATAAGTGCTGATAAAAGGCATCTTTATCAGTGTATTTTAGCACTAATAAAAGAGATCTTTATAAGTGGTAAAACATTAGCGCTGATAAAAGATTTATAATTATAGTTATAAATAAAAAAATTGTAAAAAAATAAATAATTATACATTTGTTTATTATAATTGTATAATTATTTATTTATTTTTTTTTATAATTACATTAATACTTTTTAAAAAAATATTTTATTTTATTTATAATTATAAATATAGTAAATATACATTTATAAATATATTTATAATTATTTATTTATAGTTATAAATATATTTATATCATTATATATATTTATATCATTATGTGTATTTATATCATTATATATATTTATATAATTATTTATTTATTTATTTATTTATTTATATAACTACATATATTTAATAAATATATATAAATATAAATATTAAAAAAAATATTCATTATTTAAATATATTTATTATAATTTAATAATTATAAATATATTATATCTATATATATTTATATCGTTATATATATATGTAATAAATATAAAAAAATAATTGTTTAAATATATTAATTATAAAGTTATAATTATTTAAATATATAATTATTTATTTATAAATATATGAATAATACTTTTAAAAAATAATATTTATATATATTTATATATTTATATATATATAGCCCACAGGGTGTAGCTTAGTGGTAGTTGCCCCTATGGATCTCGATGATGTCTCGAGCTCAAGTCTCACCGAGTACATTATTTAAATAAATTTATTATATTTTTATATTTTTTTAAAATATATATAATTATTTAATTATAATTATATAAATAATTTTTTAAACAAAAGTATTTATTTATTTATAATAATTATAACAATATAAATTTATAAATACGGTAAATATGCATCTATATATTAATTTATAAATACTTATTTACAAATATATTTTCAACATTTTTAGTGGATATATAATCTTAAATACATGCATTTTAAAAATTAGTAACATTTAATAATTCAAAATGATCACCCTTTAAAAATATTAAAAAATGGATAAGTTTTACTAATTAAATAACTTTTTTTAAAATATGGATATATATATATATTTAAGTAAAAATTAATACATAATAAAAATACTAAAACATAGTAAATAAATATATATAGTCAAATAATATAGAAATGATCAAATTCAAAAACTAGTAATATTAAAAATGAATAAATAATACCCAAATATAAAAATATTAAAAATAAAGAAATTCAATTAACCGACTAAGAACATAATATATTAAATGCATCATGTTATAATTAAATTCTAAAATAATCTAAAAATTGAATAAATTACATAAATATTAGGTATATGTGTTTCTATATAAGATTTCATTAATTGTGTAAATATTTGTGTGTGTGTGTGTTATAGATAAAAATTCTTTAATTATATATAAGTATGTGAAATAAATGTAACACATGACATTTGATATATGTTAAATTGAAAAATCAGACAACATTAAAAATGAATAATACATTAATATGTTTATATTTTATTCATTTTTTATATATGTTTATATTTATTATTTATTATTTATTATTATTTATAATTATTATATATATTATACTTATTCATTTTTATTAATTATTTTTTTCGTTAACACATTTTCAAATAATTTTATAAATTGTTCATTTTTTAATTTTTTTTAATTTTTTAAAATTTACTCATTTTATACATCTATATTTAATATATACTATTTATTTATATTTATATTTATAATCAATATATATGTATATTAAATTAATTCATTTTTTAAATAATTTTTTAACTAAAAAACTTTTTAATATTTTCCTTAATTTACTCATTTTTGTTATTTCATTTTATTTATTTTACATATCTATATATTTAATATATACTATTTATTAGCTTTTAAAATTTATATATATGTGTGTATTCAATTTATTCATTTTTAACAATAATTATTTAATTAATAAAATTGTAATTTTTTTAACTTTTTTCATTTAATTCTAGACCTTTATCAACGCTAAAAGAGCACTGATAATGGATACCCTGTTTCGGCACTAAAAATAAAAAACTGATAAATGGTATCTTTTATCAGCGCTAAAAATAAAGAGCTAATAAAGGATACCCTTTATCAGTGATAAAAATAAATCACTAATAAAAGAAACCTTTTATCACTGCTAAAATAAACTGTTGATAAATGGTTCCCTTTATCAGTGCTTCTTTTAGCGTTGATATAGGTTGACTTTATCAGCGCTTTTTGCTAGTACTGATAAATTCCAACATTGTTAAAGGACTCTTTTGTAGTAGTGTTAATGGGTTTCGAATCAGGAATAAATTTCAGCACATTGGTCCATGATATATCATTTATAGTTTTCTTAAATTTAAATGACCTTTCTAATAGAAATATATACCCAATTGGTAGTGGAAAACATAGGGAAAACCCTAGGGTAGAACCCTTATTTCCACTATTCTAGAACCATCTCTAAATGTTCTAGGAAACACAAAATGTTGTGGGGAATCCATCACATGATTTTTTTGTTATGATTGGTTAGGTCATCTATACAATTACCTTTGGACCATCCAGCATCCCACCTTTCATATCTAAAGTTTCTTATTTCTTCATTGGTAGTTCGTTTACAGTTCAACACCACCACTCAGGTACACTCTATAATTTTTCCACTACTATGACTATCAATCACAACTAACCCCATGACACCTTTGTTCAATAGATTCACCCAAGTCACCTACCAGTAATGATTTTGAATAAGAATATGGGAACTCAATTCACAAACCGTTGTTATATACTCATTCATAATAAAATCCACCCATTTATTCATAACTCAACAATAAATTCCAATCATTCTTTGGATTTGAATCATAGAACACCTATAGTTTTGGTATGTTGAACCCCCTTCCACAATGAAAATATGGTTAAGAAAAATGTGATATTTATATGATCAGATATGTTGTGATATTTCTAGTCATGAAACTTCAATTTAATTCCATGTAATATAAATCAAGTGTATCTAGTCACCCAGTATCAAGGGGTAGGTGTGTGCTTCTATAGCATAGGTGGTGGGCATGCAATACAAGAATAGTTCATTTTATCAACTCAAAAAGGGGGATGGGGGTGAAGTCTGGGAGTATTAAGATGGATAGATAAAAGAAAAAGACTACCAATCAGATCTTTTTTACCTAATCTAATAGAGTATCTAATGGCCATGCATCTCAAAACTCATGTTAATAACTTGTGGTCTATTGTACCATTAAGACATTGGTTGGTGTGTCTCTACCAATAGAGCTTATTTCACCATCAACCCACTGCAATGTCTATACTTTCAAATACATAAAAATATGAGGTGTACTATGGTTAAATGATTTGGTATTAGGATATTGGTATTGATGTAGTGGTAAGGTAATGGGTCATTGGATTATCATATAGATGGAATGGTGGCCGTATATTTTCTATATATAGCTAGAAATGATTTGGTAAGAGTACCTCATTTCAATTATAATGGCATTGTAATAATAATTTTAATGATATTCTCATAAAAAAAGTTTATAGTCAACTACAATATTTTTGGACGGAAATTTTTGATCTCGTACATCCATATCTCGGATATAGGACTATGTTTTGGGGGTTTAGGGACAGATGGTTTGGTATGATTTTTTTTGGGATCAAATGGACTCTCGCTTTCCAACCACCTTAAGGCAGCTAGGACCACCAATGACTAGAAGGTATACCCCATACGAACAGTTTTCGGGCTAACTAGAAGGATCCTAGATAATTACTTGAACCAAAGGAAATTAAATGGGGAGAAAGAGTTAATGATTTGATGTTTATTGGTTATGATTTTCACCAATTGACCATAACTAAATTCCTAAATCTCACCCAGTCACTATAGAGTTGTATCTCAACCATCTAGTAGGCAGAACAGGATTGGCCATCAAACACCACTGTGGAAGTGAAGTAGTTCAATACAGACCACGGTGGCTCAAGACCATTGGTATCTAGTAACACTTAGAAAAAAAATGGTATGAACCTACACCACCACATTCATGATATGGGGGATTAATGTAGCTATCTAGTGTTTAAAAATACATTCCAACTATATTTCTATAAAATGAGGTAGGAGATTGGGGAGCTGGATAATAAAATTCATGTACCACATGGGAGAGCATGGGTTACATAAACCTAATTTTGAACCACATACATGGAAGAAATAATCACTTTAGTATCGAGTTACATTTTACTAGAGAAAGGTACCAACTTCATGATTGAACCTAATTCCAAGAACCACAAGACCCTTATTATACCATGAACCCGCCGAAGGTTTGGATGTTTGATATCGAAGGTGGGGTAGATATGGTGTTCTTTGTCATGTCCTGGGTAGTTAGTATGAACCAACTTATAATACTATTAAACCAAGAATAAATCATGTGTGATAGGAGGTATTTAATTCCCATGGTGTATCACTGGCATTATTTTAGGAGATGAGCTAATCCAATGGCCTCTATAGCATAAGGAATTTTTATTGTCCAATAGGTGCACATGGATGAACTCAAAAAGACCCTTTCCTATTATTATCCACCTTTCACCATCAAAAATTATTGTATGTATACATTAAAATCATGGTATGACATACGGTAATGATTATAATAGAAAACTACAATATGGTGGTTTGTAATTAAATTATTGCCAGCTCATCAACTAGAATAGGCTCCACTAGGATGACTATTTTTAACAACAGTACTATAAGAGTGAGAAAAATGTAACCACACTAATTCAGGGGGAAATGATATCAATACTATTACAAATCCATCTAGGTTGTTAGATAATGACCGTCACAATTGTGGGAATAACTCATTTCACACTACAACACAGGAATTGGAAAAAACTGAACTTGAAGTAGCATAGTTGTCATTGAAATGGTGATTGAAGAGATTTTTATAGGTTTCCTATCATATATAAAGTAGTCATTCCATAATTTATGCATAATTGGTGTCTCAAATGTTCTTATAATGCGAGAAAGTAGGTCTTCGTGGTTGTTGTAGAGGTGGAAAAACTATTTTAGACAAAGTGTGTTGAACTAGAGTGAACTGTGTCATATATTATATATAGTCAATGGAATATAGCCTCAACATATCAACCTGAAATTATAATAGTGATTTATTTCTATTTTATACCAAAAGTAGAAAGATAACTCAAATGATAGAATGGAAGTGAGAATATGATCACTACTAGTTAATGGAAACACAATTCATCCAATACACCACAACATCTCAATACTAATAAAGTACATTTGAAAATATATATTTTTCCATCCACCTAAGAAGTTTCAATTAGAATTCAAGGTGGAGGTTTGGGGATTTAAAAAACTCTAATATATTGAAAATGGGGTTGAAATGATATTTAAAGAGGAAAAAATCAAAGTGATACGTTTACTTTGAGGTCTGGAGGCTCAAATATGGCCTACAATGCTACTCTACAAGATGATGTGGTTTGAAAAGAGGTTTTGAGGACCATTCAGTTTTGTTATATTGAACATGACTATATTATATATTAAATGGTTGTAAGAGATTCTTTTTCCATTTAAAGTCATTGGGTTGGGGTATAGAATCGAGGCAGAGGCCATAGGCTAGTCATCGATTGGAGCTACTGGTTCTACTCGAGTACTGAGTAGCATAGTTGAACTTAGGTACTAGTTTTTGCTAGAATAGTATATTATAAACCACTATATATAGGGCATGGTGTCGGGAGTCAAATTAGAAACCCCATTTATACCACTAATTCCAACCATTATGATGATATTAGACATAGGGAACTATTACCCCAATAGATCAAAATCATCTTATTTCCATGAGACGCATACCTCATATTCCCATTTCTACTCCAATGAAACCCCAAGAAATACCTTGTAATTGACAACACTGTGAAATAGAATACTTGGACTATTTCAATTACCACCTTCGGACCTAGTGATTGATCACACTATAAAATGGATTACATAGGCCTGGTGGTGTTTCTAGGAGTAATAGAAGATTCCTAGAATTTCCCAATAGATCTTCCAGTCACCAGGGTGGTGGTAGAATATAGTATATGTGTCAAAATATTTGAATCTCATAGGTTCTCCCTTGGTGTGTAAGGAAGTACCTCAAACACCATTCCCAATGAAAACCCACATAGAATCCCTAATGGAATTAACCCTAACTCAACTATTGTTTTGAATGGTTATGGTTGAGTGAGATAGGCCAAACCCAATGTCAAGGTTCAATTATTCTACATGATTTGAGTATTTAAAGGAATGAGATGGTGGATGGTAAAAAATTAATTGATGTTTGTGCATCTACTATTTATTTAAATGAAGTAATAGTTTTAATTGGAAACATGTTTAGTACTTTTATTCAATGTGTGGTTTACGATACATCAATGGAAAAATAATCATTTGGGTATACAGTTTGGTGGTTTTCTCTTACTGAAATTATAAAGTCATTTTCCCCATTGATTTTTTATCTCTCATTATTATTTCAACATGGTTCACCCACATTCCCCTATTCGTTATAAGGGATACTTTATATATTCTACATCCTACCCGGTAAGGGATACATGAAGTATCTTGGAGAGTTCCTGGGAAACTACATGGACAAGCATACTTGGTAGTTGGTAAGTTCAAGATGACATTTCATGAGTTCTCTATTTGATATTTAATGACCATATTCTAGACCCCTCATCATTCCTCTACACCTTCACTATTCCATTCATTCCTAGAAGATTTTGGCTAGGTTTGGTGGACCCATTGGAAAACCACAGTGGAGTGGCTCGACCAACATATCAAGATTAATTTTCAATGCTCTATTTTAATAACAGAAATGGGCTAGCTAATGGGAGAGGTTTCATAATAAATCACCTATGTGGGATGAACTCAACTAGATTTTGTTTTAGGTAATGACACATTGGTTTACTAACTTGTGTATCACTCATCGGTGTACTCGCTGTCACGATATTTTACCTCTTTATCATGTGAGTCTAATGGCCAATACACTAGTGTCGATATTGTAGTAGCAGTTCCCATTGTATAATTGTTAATGAATTTATTTTATCCTCTTAAAATATTTACTTTTATATCCTTAATAGGTCCTATAATGATAGTGTATTTTCATACAATGGTGATTCAACAGCGTGAACTCGTGTTTGATAGGGTGGTTCAAGTGGATCTTTTATTTTATTTCGATTAGTCAACTAATGATGTAAATACAGAATGTATTGAAGTTAATTTATTCAAGAACATCATGTTATGTTCACTACAACTATTAAACTTGATCTAATAAAATTAAACATGATGTTCCAATAGAATTTCCTACTCTTTGATCATGATATGCCTTGGATCAAGGAGGACTATTCTTTATTAGGGTTCTTTTTTTATAAAATCATTGTGGAAAATATCAAAATAAAATCGTTGAATAAATCAATTGAACACTTATATTATATAAAAAATCATGTCTAAAACAAGGATATTTGTAAATGGTCTTGTTTTCCATATCTCTATCCACATTCTCTCACTATTATATTAAAAATTTGATGAATGTTCCCACACATAAGAGATCATTCATTAGTTCCTATTGTTTTCTGTATATGAGGTTTTCTTGGGTAACGGTTGGATATATATATGAAGGGATACATATATTTTGATATGTTTATCAATTTTGATAAATGGTTTGACACCATTGTGGAAGGAAAATCAAGAGTGTTTTTTATGAAAAGACTGTATCAATAATCACTTTCTACAACCTAAATATAATTGGATCATGTGTGTCTTTTCACATATTCCAATGGATGGGGTTGAAAGGGTAGTAAATAAGAACATTTTATATTATTAACTTTAATTCTTCCCCAAATAAGTGGTCTAAAACAATTCAACCAAAATTATTTATTCTTATTTTAAGTAACTCATGACCTCATCATATCTATTTCAGGCTTTAATTTATTCACTCCATCCTTGATTAGGGATCTAGAGGGGGTTGATATATTTTAGAATGGGCCCAACTTCTTGTTGATCACATAAGTGGATGGTGTGGTTAGAAACAAAGTATTACCACCCAAGTATGTCCTAGAAATTACAAGGGGTGGAAAGTGGGGTATGAGGCGGAGTGAATGAATATTGTGAATATAGATGGATCTAGAATTGGGAAATGGTGTACAAATCAGGAGAAATTCCAATCTCAACTAACTACTATATCCTAGGATGATTGATGGGAAGGATTCCCATAGCTGTGAATGGAGCACACCTAGATGAAATAGAAAAGGTACTAATAATGGGTGGATCAATTAGTTTTGGGTATGACCCACTCAAGCTTGATAATGTAGAGTCAAAAGTCCATTATACTCTATAATTTCATTTTTATTGGTGGCGTAGATTGAGTTCCATGATTGGTAGTTCTATTGGTTTATCATTATTTCCATGTTCAGTAGGGGTTCATGGTCAAGGATGGTTGGGATTGAAATGAATTTTTGGAGTTGTATTTCTGGTGTTGAGATGGGTACTTTAATGGTAGTATGTGAAATGGATTGAGTTTTTAGTACCCACTTAACTATGGAGGGTATTATGAGTTTGGTGTGGTTTCATTTGGAATTGGTGGGGGTAATATGGTGTTTAAGCATAACAAGGTGAATTAGTATTCAGATATGATAGAGAACCCATTTTAGAAAACTGGTAGTGTGATCTGGATCCATTAGAAGGTGGTCCAAAGGGTAGTGGAATATAGGGCCACTCATCCTCTTATAGTTAAAAAAGGTAGTTTGAGGGTATGTAGAACTATTGAATTAGACACCATACTTGTGATATTCTATATCTGGTGGTCACACATAGACCAAGAAAACCAACCAAACAACCCAGAGTTAATCACTCTATCATGTTCCCCCATTTTAATGGATTGTTGGTCTCCAAAAAACAAAATATATGAATTTTTTCCTTAATTTCAAAAAAATAAATATTTATTCTCTATAAGTAGTTTGAGTGTAGAAACCTGATTTGACTAGATTTTCCACATGTGATTGGGCTTATTGGAATTGAAATGAGGTTTCTAATAGAAACTACCATTGGTGTTACCTTCTAATATCCAAAGGAACCTAGGATGGAAATAGATTACGGATTACTCGTATTGGGTATACAAGAAAGGTATGAAATCATCAAATTCCTTACTCTTCTAAGGCAATATTTCTTGGAATTCGCGGTGGGTTTGATCTTCTTGAAGTGGGAGGAACGAATTCTCTACTCTTTCAAATAGTCATTCACTAGTGGTGGTATGATCAAATATTTTCTTATGGTATTGGTGGATCAATGGAATAATGATCCTACCATTGGTTTTAAATGAGAAATTGAGTGTCTTGGGGAACAAATCATATGGATCAAACAGAATGTGAAGTGATTTGATGACTCCTGTAGGGGTCTCCCGATATGGAAATTTGGGATTCCAAGTCACAATGAAGGCATGTGAGAGTGGATGGTAATAGGTGGAGTGGATCAAGTAGTTGATGTCCATTTTTGTTTAGTTTCCATTCGTGATGCACATATACTCAATGTCATAAGCATGTATGGTCCAACTCCAATTTTGTTTGCTCATCCTTCTTTCGATTTCGATTGCTATTGGAATAGAAGAACCCATACTAGTACAATGTATTATCAATAGAGATGTTATGTGTGGTTCAAACCTCTATAATGGTTTCACTATTTTTATTCCATTACCATCCTTCCTATCATTAAGTACCTACCTGTCTCATGTCCCCAATTGCTCAATATACCTCACATTCAAGAATAATTTCCAATTTGGAGCACTCATTTCCTTTTCAGTAAAGAAAAAAACATGAAAATTATATATATTTATGATATTTCTAGGATCCCAATAGCTAGTCTACTATATACCTATTTCCACTCCTAGAAATAATCCCCATGATATTCCAACACATGACTCATCCTCTTTTTTTCATTAGTATGATCATATATCCCATCATTTCTCATTGTCAATGGTTCGTGATATGGTTTGACTAATCCATTCACTATTTTTTGTCTAGTGTGATTGGGTTCCAATATTTCATGGACCTCACTACAATTGTATTATTGAGTTCCTAAGCTCCAAACCTAATTATTTGGGTTCTCGATGAGTAAAAGAGTGCATTTATCCATTTCTTGAGATATAAAAAAATAAAAACATTTTTAGAATGGGTTGGACATAAAACCTTCATGTTAAATAGAGGAATAGAAATTGATCCATGTGTCCAATATATAATGGTTATTTTCATATTTATGTTTTCCAGACTAATTCTAAAGTTAGTTTTCTGATCTCCATGAAATTCCATAAATCATTGGGATTCATGATTTCAATGTTAGTTGTTCTGTTTTCATTTTGAGATGGATTTTTTGGAACCCACCTGTGTCCCAAAACAATCCTATTGTTTTTTGTGATGTAATTTCAATCTTAAGTGGATATTTAACCTCTGAGGATAGTTTGCGTCTGTAGTTTTTACACTTTTTTGAGTGAATCCTATTTTCCTTGGGAGCGGATAGTCGTGACTGACCAACTCATTCTTTCAAAACCATAGATTCCTTTATTTCAATAGAAATAATATCCAATTAAATTAAGTTGGTTTAAGTACTCATGGATTGATATAGAAATGATTACAAGACTCAGAAAGTGGTACATTCCATTCATACCAGTTGAAAACATTAAACATGAATCATTTCCAGGTAAATGAGGTCTAATTACATATGGTAGGAAGCAGTGGCATTGTTCGCCTTCTAGAACTAATCATCATGGGTCGTAATCAATAAAAAATGATCTATTATTTGTTTTGACATTCCAAAT
The DNA here is from genome assembly GCA_963277665.1 of Viscum album. NCBI lineage: Eukaryota > Viridiplantae > Streptophyta > Magnoliopsida > Santalales > Viscaceae > Viscum > Viscum album. Next base: position 1,383,781,217 of record OY728126.1, on the reverse strand, counting down.
TGGTCAGGTACAGTATGTTAATTGGTTATTTTGAACATTCAAACAAACAAGTGGCTATGCTATGAGATGTTGCAGTTGGGTTCCAAGGGAAATTGGAATGAGATGGTCAAGATAGTAAAAAACAAGTTGTTTTGTTCATAGAATATTGGAATCGATAAGTGTAGTTTTTAAAGAATTTTTACAACTTTATAACCAACCTAATGATTCAATAAATAAATATGATCTACTGGTGGGATCACATACAATTTTGGGGTTCCAATCCAAACTAATGGAAGACATCTAATGGAATGGATTATCGGTTAAACTGAACAACCAGTAGCTTGAGTACCATATAGTTCTACAATTGGGTTCCAAACCCACTTTGGAGAACCATAATTGGTGTGTGAGAGGGTAGTATTCATGAAATAGTACTTTATCACGTTGAATTGGGTGGAAATCAATCTATTATTCTACCTTTGATTTCCAAATTCTATCAACCAACTCATTTTCAAATATAAATGTCAAGATCAACAGTAGTGTTTTTCTAATGTGGTTTGTGGATTATCTAATGTTCTATCAAGATTTTTTTACCATTGTTCCCAAAGATCATATACAGTAGCTAGATAACATATATGACTTGCATAGTGATAAAAATCATTACATTGAGTGATTGATATGCACCAATGGTTTCAATAGCTATGTTAATCCTGAAGCTATCATTAATCGTCGTGATTTGGGGAGGTCTACTCATGGATACTTCAAGGATACAATCGACTTTTTCTAAATCATGAAGGGATTACTCAAGTTGAAATGATGGTGGTCAATCTTGATTTTTAATATGTTTATGGAATCAATGGGTTTAGGTTGAGTGGAGTGGATGATTTCATGATGAATTGGTGGTGGGATGATCGATTTGAGTGTATTTTGATGAATGGATACTTTTTTACTCATTATAAGTGGGTTTCAGAATAAAATTTTGTGTGATTGACAAACCAGTGTAGTTGAAACTTTATGATTTCAAAAACATCATGAAATCATGAGCATGGTAATGAAAAAAGATTCCAATAGTGAATAAGTATTTCATATGGGTTGGTTTGAGAATAAGAATTTAATCTAGTAGATATAATATCCAAAACCATTGTATCATAGTGTTATAGGGGTTAGTAGTTAACTAACTGGTAATAGGTTCAAAGGTTTCATTAATTCTTTATAAAATCATAATGAAAGTGTATCAATCATACATTAAGTATCATAGGCACTACCTAGTGAGTCTTTTAAAATTATTCCACTAGTTTAAAATTTACATCTCTTATGTTTTTTTTCTAGAATATGAATCTATTATAATGATTCCTCACTGAGGTCATTATGATGTTTTTATATGTATTTTTGTAGATTAATAAGTCAACTTATAGATTGGTACATTAGGAACTAGTCACTCAATCCCCTAAAGAGTTGTGAATCTCACCTACTTGGGTAAATAAAATGATTTTAATTAGTTAGAATAGTACTAATTGTTTTAGCTTAATTTGTGGGTTCCATCAGTTCAATACAGGAATATTTAAGAACCTTTATATAGAATTGAGTTAGTCATATCATCTAAGCTCACACCTACTTTTAGAACATCTAAATATTGTTTCCTTTCTTCCAAATGCATCAAATTGTGAGAACCCGGTTCTTCTTCTGGAGGTACGGGTTTCTTCTTTTCCTCTTTCCTTAAGTGATTTTGAAAAAATAAGGAAAATGGGGGAAAATAAAAACTTTTGTGAGTACAGGCCATGTACTTTTCCACACGTTGTGTATTTTGGTCCTGTGGGATGAGTACACAAGGTGTGTAGGCCTGTCAGCAATGAAGGGTGTAAAAACTTACTACACACCATGTAGTTGGTATTTACACGCCATGTACTTAGTCGGAAGGTGAACAGTAATGTGGTGGAAGTAGCCGCCAATGGAGTGACAGTACACGCCGTGTGTACAGAAATACAAACTGTGTACTCATGTCGACAAATGAACAGTATGACAGTGTAAAGTAGCCACCAGAGGAACAGTTAAAAAATAAAAATTACACACTATGTACTTGAGATTACACACCGTGTAGTTTTTTTCACTTAAAATGGGCAGTAGCCTCCTCATTCAGAAAAGGATGCATTGGATGCATTTGGATCACTGGGAGAGAAGGTCGGATCTTGGAGGAGCTCCCGACTGCACACTGAAACTTCGATTCCTGTGTTGATGGTCTCGATTGAACCACGATAGTGAGTTCTTCACTCTTCTTGAACCCTTCCTTCCAATTCCTTCTTGAGGGGAAGTTATTTGGGTTTGGACGCGTTTAAATTTACTCCATAACTACATTATTCTCGAACATTTCGGAAGACTTCGTTCACTTATATTGATTAGAGGAGATCATGGTAGGTGGTATCATGTTTAATTCCAACTGTTGAGTGTTTTTGTGTACCATTGTGCTACGCGCCCATGTTTGGGGTGTCATATAGTTGTGGCCTTGATTAATTAAATACCAAGAATTATGTAAGTAATTTAATGAATATGTATAACTGCTGTTGGGGATCATTTCTTGGATCCAGGGCCACCCTATGGGTGTGTTTACCTTGTTTAGCCAATTTTCCAGGATACCTGAGGGTATGCCGTGATTATAGAATGCTTTGAGTTTTCTTGATAGGAAATGTATATAATTGCTTTCTTGTGTTTTGGGATCGGCCTGGTTATATGCTTATCCTGAGGGTAGTGTTTTGTTTAGCCTGAGGGCAAGGTTCTTTTCAACCAGAGGGCAAGGTTCTATTCGCCTAAGGGAAAGTGTTTGTTTAGACTGAGGGAAAGTGTTTCATTTAGCCTGAGGTTAATGTTTCATATTCCTGAGGGTAGTTGATTCCATTCCTGAGGTAATTATCTCGTACGCCTGAAAGAAATATTCATTATGCCCGAGCATAATCGCCTGAGGGCATGATTCTGATTGGCCTGAGGGCGTGGTTCTATTTAGCCTGAGGGAAAGAATCTGAGTACTGGAGGGTAATGGTTGATTGTTTGAGGATACTATTTATTTCTTATATTCACTATGGTGTTTTTACATGTTATTTTTTCCAAGCTAAAGCATAGGTTTGGTATTGTTTACCTTGTACTTGTTAGATAGATTGTTGTAGTTTTGTTGCTGCACTGTATAAGAGACTGTCGGCTGAGGCTGAGTCTTGTGAACTTATAATCCAATCATCATGAATTGTTAAATAATAATTAAATGGAAATGGAACTGGTAGGAGTAGCTTCTTTTGACTACTTCCTAGTTTACTACATTTTCATTATTACACACTATTGTTCCACATTTCACTGACAGTTGGGCACAGGCCTTTAGTGGTTGCCTACTAGGATTTATTTCTCACACCCTTTTGGGTCATTTCTTGGGCCCAAACATATTATACTACTGAAGGTGTGGATAAGGGCAAGATTCCATATATAGGTACTTGATTGTTGCAGAGGAGTAGAAGAGCATGGGACCGAGCTTAGGCTTGCAATGCTGCTGAGTTCCTGTTGTGCTGTTTTATTTTGGCTTACTGAATTTTTCCATTGTATTGTGTTATTTCATATTGAAATATATCCTATTCTGGCTTTTTTTTCATAGACTTAGGTACATATTGCATCATTATATATGATTGTTGGTCATTTCTTTACTTCGGTACAGTTTTCCATTTTAGCATTGGTATTATTTACTACTTCCACTTTTGTATGTTTACATTTATCCATTGCGCTACACTTTGACAAATGAGGGCATAGTTTCCCCACTATCAGAATTGGGACCTCACTGCTAGTCAGAAGCCTTTGTCATTTGGGAAATGCGCTTGAGGTCATGTGACCAACCGGGTTCGGGTTATCTGTTGAGTGGCACCCGGATCCAGGACGTTACAAAGTGGTATCAGAGGACTTTTATTTTCTCTGAGTTATTTTATTATTTAGTAACTATGGAAATATATTGATTGTTAAGGGATTCAGTAATAACTATGCCCGAGAGTAGCTACCTCGTTTACAGATAAAATCCATATTTCCTCGAATTCAATTGTAATTTTCTATTTATGATTATTACAATTGATTTTATTTTCACCATTGGGTGACGCACTTGTTGTGTGATGTTTATAATTTTATACTTTGGTTATATTTAGTTGCAACTCGATGATATGAGGTTATTCCATCTCATGAATCATTTAGTCACTTGTTATAATTACATGCCATGTATAGTTTCCATGCCATATAGGTGCATTAGATATTGCTTGTTATTGTGATAGATGTTGTGCTATAAAATGCATGTTGTTGTGATAGATTCCTTGATAAAATACATGCTCTTTGATAGGGTATTATTATGTATGGTTCTTTGAATGAATGTTAAACTTTGGTTTTTGAGGCGTATGGGACCTCATCAACTAGAATTTGGTGCATCATCGACTTGTTTATCTTGTTATAACACGCATAAGATGCCAACCTTTGGTTCGCAGAGAGTATGGGCCCTCACGGATCGGAATTTGGCACTTAGGTGTTGGTTTCAGTGTTTTTCTGGGCTTCAAACTAGTTTCTAAGTTCTACTATTTGGAAACCCAGACAACATGACGTGTGGTTCTATGTTTACATGCCATTTACTCTTCTATTCAGGAAGAAATGAAAAAAATTTAAGTACACGCCGTGTACCCGAAGTACATGTCGTGTAGTTTTTAACCATGTCATAGGCCGTGTAGGTAGAAACACAAGTTGGATAAACTCTAAATGGAACATGTCGTGTACCTATTATACACGCCGTGTCATTTTGACCTTGTGTCCACCCGTGTCACTAACAACATAGATGGAGGAAATATTCATTTATACACATCGTGTCAATGATGAACATGTCGTGTAGTGTAACCTGGGAATCTGGCCATGTAACTAACAAACATGGGTTGGTGTAATCATTCTTTTATACTCTGTGTCCATCTGGAACATGTCGTGTAGTGTGACCCATGTGTACGGCCATGTCTCAAACAACACGGGATGGCGAAGCTCATCTAGTACAAGTCGTGTACCTGAGGGACACGCCGTGTAGTCTTGACTGATGTGAGGCCGTGTGGATTTGGCCATGTGGTTGGGGAAATGGGGTGGTGTACACACCCTGTGAGGGTGTAACATGTCGTTTAGTGTCATCCGAGTAGTCGGTCGTGTCACTAACAACACGGGCAGTTGGAATTTAATTCATATATGCTATGTCTATCTGGAACACGTCATGTAGTGTGAGCTGTGTACCTAGCCGTGTAGTGGACAACACAAGTCAGAAAATCTCATCTAGTACACGCCGTGTAGATCTTATACCCGCCGTGTAGTCTCGTTCAAAAGAGAGTCATGTAGAAGGACTCGGGAAGGGGAATAAAATTCAATTACACGCTGTGTGTGTGGACAACATGTCATGCGTTTGGGGTGTTACATGACCAGTGCTGGAAGAGTACACGCCCATGTGAAAGACTTGAGAAAACACACCATTTAGTTATTATACATGCTATATAGTCTTGTTTTTTCAACTTGAATGTTTTATTTTCCTTGTTCCCTTCTTACACTTTCGGTTCTTAGTCCTTGATAATATTACTCTAAGGCGTGTGTTTGACCATGTAGAGTCATGCCACCGATACTACCACAAGTTGTTCTCCAGGAGAGCGGCAATGATTATACTCCACAGACGGTAGGCCACGGGCTACTAATGGATCCTCCAGCAGAGCCTAATGTGGCTCCAGCCGTTATACCAGACACAGCGCGGAGGCGCAGTTATGTGATGGCTTCATGCGATTCATGCAGACCTTCCAGGGAGCACCGCCAGCTTCCACATCTATGGAAGAGCTGACTCGTATATTCTAGAAGTAGAATCCACCTACATTTTAAGGGGATGGAGGACCATAGGTAGCGGTGTCTTGGCTGGGTTCTATGTGGACTATCTTCGAGCATCTAGAGACGCCTTCAGGACAGAGGGTCAAGCTCACTACCTACATGCTGCGTGATTCCCCAAAGAGATGGTGGGATGTTACCACCCAGACCGAGCATCACCGAGACATGGCATGGGAAGATTTGAAGGCATCCTTCTATGACTTTTTCATTCTAGAGACACTGAAGGCAGATCAAGCTCGAGAGTTCATGAATCTGCAGCAGGGCTCTATGTTAGTGATGGACTATTCTGCCTGCTTCACCGAGCTACAGCGCTTTGCACCAGTTCTGGTGGGATATGAGATGTTGAGGGATCGACACTTTGAGGATGGTCTTCTATATGACATCCAAACACTGGTGAACATTTTCAAGTTGCCTACAGTGCATGCTATTGTAAACTAGGCACTGATTACTGAGAAGAACCTGTGGGAGGTGAGTGGCACAGGCCAGGGCAGTTCTGCACCATTTTTCGGTACTATTTCTACCGGTAAGAGGAAGAGAAAGATGGATTTCTCTAATGGTGGCAGTACTAGTTAGAAAATTTCTTAAGGTGGCTCGGTGATGTGAAACCAGTGCGGTAAAGAGGGGCACAAGAGACCGCAGTGTCCATGTGACCCAGTGGAGTGTCGAGCTTGTAGCAAGATAGGTCACCTACAGCATTATTGTAGGTCATTTCCACCAGTTCCTAGTGAGAGGGGTTCTGTACAGACTCTGTGTGCAAGAGAAGGTCCAGAAGCTTCTTACCAGTCAGGGAATTGGAACACGTCAGGACGTTCAGGCCGAGGTGGTGGTCATGGCCATGGTAACCAGACACCAGGATCTCAGAGTCAGTAGGGCTGGTCAGCTCAGGGTAGCAAGGCTGTGTCACAAGGTCATGGCACTGGGCAGGCATATGCAATGCAACAGACCCAACAGGAGCAGGAACCCAGACCTTCCACTATCATAGGTACTATTATAGTAGCTTCTGTTTTGTCTTTAGTACTTTTTGATATTTTTGATATATATAGCTTTTTATATTTTCCTGTTTTGGATATCCTTGGGCTCTGTGTTTCTTTTTATTCTAATGTTATGACGCTAGACACTCCGTTGGGAACTAGAACTGCTAGTGTGGTCAGTGCAGGGAGTTCCCCCTATAGGTTGGTGGGTGTCGCTTTCTATGGGACCTCTATGTCTTAGAGATGACGAGATATGATGTCATTCTTGGGATGGACTGGTTGGTACCCTTTCGAGCCTTTGTATATTTCTATCATCGCAAGGTGAGTTTCACGTCACCAGAGGGCAGAGAGTTTCTATACAAGGGTGAATGGGATGTCCAGGTGAGTTGATCTAGACCTGAGCATCATGGGAATGGTGGAGTGACGGCCCAGATTGCGATTTTGTTTTTGGATGACAAGGGAACTTGTCATAAGGATTTCCCTCAAGTGTTTGATCGTTTTAGGGATTTCTTTTGAGATGACTTTTCATGTCTTCCTCCGGAGCGATAGGTGGATTTCTCTATTGAGCTAGTTCCAGGAGCAGCACCAGTGTCCATTCCTCCTTATATGATGGCTACATCAGAGTTTCTGGAGCTCAAGAGGTAGTTGGAGGAGTTGCAGGCAGAGGGTTTCATCTAACCCAGTACTTCTCCTTAGGGTTTGCCTGTCTTTTTTTCTAAGAAGGTGGATGGTACCCTCAGACTTTGTGTGGATTATAGGAATCTAAACCAGTTGACGGTCAAGAAATGGTATCCCTTTCCAAGGATTGATGATCTTTTTGATCAACTTCAAGGATCACGAGTTTTCTAGAATATTTAATTGAGATCTGTATATCATCAGTTACGTGTTAGACCATCAGACATACCGCTTACAGCTTTTCGGAGCAGATATGGTCTATACAAGTACTTGGTCATGCCATTCGGACTCACGAACACGCTAGCAGTTTTCATGGCTCTGATGAATCGTGTGTTCCACCCTTATCTGGATTCTTTTATGGTAGTATTTTTGGATGATATATTGATGTAATCTCACACTTGACACGACCATTCTACCCATCTTGAGATCGTACTGAGTACACGGAGAGAGCATCAGTTATATGCTAAGATCTCGAAGTGCCACTTCTAGATGGACCAGATTCACTTCTTGGGTCATATCATCTCAGAGGTAGGAGTTTCGGTAGACCCAGAGAAAGTGAGAGTATTAGTTTATTGGGAGAATCCTAAGAACGTATTTGAGATATGGAGTTTTTGGGGCTGGCTGGTTACTGTAGGTGCTTTATACAGGACTTCTCCCACTTAGCAGTTCCATTGATGGGTTTAACTAAGAAGGGTGTGAAGTTCGTTTTATCAGAAGCTTATAAGACATCTTTTCAGTAGCCGAAGGAAAGATTGACATCAGCACCAGTCCTAATGCTTCCACAGCAAGGGAAGAGCTATACAGTTTAATGTGATGCATCAGGTATTGGGTTGGGAGCAGTGTTGATGCAGGTCAATCGAGTAGTTGTGTACGGGTCTCAGTAGTTGAGGCCACATGAGAGTAATTACCCGATGCATGATCTCAAGTTAGATGTAGTTGTTCATGCATTATGATGTTGGAGACATTATCTCTTGGGAGAACATTTTTTTGTGTTTACGGACCCCAAAAAGTCTCAAATATATCTTTACCCAGCGTGACCTGAATTTGAAACAGCGAAGGTGGGTTGAATACCTACAGTCCTTCGACTTTGAGCTTGCCTATACACCTTGTAAGGGTAATGCAGTTGCTGATGCACTGAGTAGGAGGACTCAGTTATAGGTAGTGCAGGAGGCCAGTGGTGAGTGGCAGCTTATGACTTTCTTCTTTGAGATACATTTGGAGGTGCACGATAGTCAGGGGTGAGCCGATCTTTCTTCCTTAGCTGGAACTTCTACCCTCCTGGATAGAGTGAGGGTGAGATACCTATCAGATTTAGAAGGCTTGGCTCTATGGGAGTCAGTGGCAAGTGAGGACCCTCATCCCAGTTGGATGATAGGCGATGATGAGGTATTGTGTGTCCAGGGACGAGTATGGGTTCTGGGGGATATATGAGAGGAGCTAATGCAGGAGTATCATGTTTCAGCTTGGGCAGTGCATCCCAGAGTTACCAAGATGTACTGTGACTTGAGACATTAGTACTAGTGGTCGATTATGAAGTGAGAAGTAGATGGTTTTGTTTTGAGATGTTCCACCTGTCAGTAGGAGAAGGCAGAGCATCAGAGGCTAGTTGTACTGTTACAGCAGTTACCCATTCCGGAGAGTAAATGGGATGATGTCGTGATGGACTTCGTGACCGGGTTGCCGAGGTCACCTTGAGGCAGTTATGTCATGTGGGTTGTTGTGGACATACTTATAAAGGTATCTCACTTTTTACTAATCAATGAGACCTTCAGTGTTGATGAAATTAGAAGGTTGTATATCTGAGAGGTGGTACATCTTCATGGGGTTCCTCATTCTATCGTTTTAGATAGGGACGCCCGCTTTATGTCTCTTTTCTGGTAGAGTTTTCAGAGGGAACTGGGTACAAAGGTGCTTTTGAGCACAGTTTACCAACCTTAGACCGATGGACAGTTAGAGCATATGATATAGGTACTTGAGGACATGTTGCATGCATGCATCCTAGACTTTGGGGGCTCTTGGGAGAAGCACATACCCCTAGTAGAGTTTTCCTAAAATAACAGTTTTCAGGAAACTATTGATATGGCACCTTAAGAGGCTTTATATGGTAGGCCATGCCGATCACTGTTGATCTGGTTGGAGGCAGGTAAAGCATCTTTACTGGGACCATGTCTCATACAGGAGACTTCAGAGTAGATACAGTTGATTCAGAAGCATATGGATACCACACAGTATCATCATAAATATTATGTTGATCGCCGTAGACGACCCTTAGATTTTGTGGTCAGGGATCAGGTTTTCTTACGTGTTTCACCGAGTTTGGGAAAAAGGCAGATCAGAAGATAGGGTAAACTTTCCCTGAGGTGTGTGGGGCCGTTTGAGATTCTTGAGAGAGTTGGGCTGGTTGCTTACTGGTTGTATTTACCACAGAGGTACCAGGCCTTGCACGATGTCTTCCATGTATCTTAGCTACATCATTATAACTCAGACCTATCTCACTTATTTCAGCCTAAAGAGGTTGAGCTTCAGGATGATGCCTCCTTTAAGGAGCATCTAATTTATATTGTTGATAGCAGCACAAAGGTTCTTCGAGGCTGGTCAGTTCCTCTTGTATGGGTGTTATGGAAGCATGGCCGAGTGTAGGATGAAACCTGGGAGTGGGAGACTGATGTACATTCTTAGTGGCCAAAGTTGTTCTGAACTTTATCTTCACCACCCTTGGAAGGGAAATTTGGGGATGAATTTCTTTAAGGGGGGGAGTTTGTAAGAACCTGGTTCTTCTTCTTAAGGTACAGGTTTCCTCTTTTCCTCTTTCCTTAATTGTTTTTGAGAAAACAAGGAAAATGGGGGAAATCCCAAATTTTATGAGTACATGCCGTTTATTTTGGACGTGTGAGATGAGTACATAGGGCGTGTAGGACTCTCAGTGATGAAGGGTGTAAAAACTGACTACATGCCATGTAAATGCTATTTACACACCGTGTACTCAGTCAGAAGGTGAACGGTAAGGCGGGGGAAGTAGCCGCCAGTGGAGTGACAGTACACACCATGTGTTCATAAATACACGTTGTGTACTCATGTCGACAGATGAACAGTGTGGTGGTGTAAAGTAACTGCTAGAGGAACAGTTAAAAAATGAAAAGTATACATCGTGTACTCGAGAGTACATGCCATGTAGTTTGTTTTTTTTTCACTTAAAATGGGCAGTATCCTCCTCATTTGTCACAAGAGGCATTGGATGCGTTAGGAGCACCGGGAGGGAATTCCGGAGTTTGGAGGAGCTCTCAACCGCACGCCGGAACTCTTATTCATGTGCTAACGGTCTCGATTGAACCACGCTGGTGAGTTATTCACTCTTCTTGAACCCTTCCTTCCAATTATTTCCCAAGGGGAAGTTATTTGGGTTTGAAAATGTTTACATTTATTCTAGATCTACGTCATTATTGGACATTTTGGAAGACACCGTTCACGTATATTGATCAAAGGAGATCAAGGTAGGTGGTTTGATGTTTAATTCCAACTACTGAATGTTTTTGTGTACCATTGTGCTACACGCCCATGTTTGGGGTGTCGTATGGAAAATTCCTTGATTAATTAAATACCTATAATTCTGTGGGTAATTTAATGAATATGTATAATTGCTTTTTGGGATCATTTCTTGGATCCAGGTCCACCCCGTGGGTGCGTTTCCCTGGTTTAGTCATTTGTCCAGGATACCTGAGGTTATCCCATGATTATAGAATGCTATGAGTTTTCTTGAGAGAAAATGTATATAATTTCATGCTTATGTGTTGGGATCAGCCCTGTTACATTCTTAGCTAGAGGGCAGTGTTCTGTTTAGCCTGAAGGAAAGGTTCTATTCAGCCTAAGGGCAAGGTTCTATTCACCTGAGGGCAAGTGTTTGTTTAGCCTAAGGGAAAGTGTTTCATTTATCCTGAGGTCAATGTTTCATATGCTTGAGGGCAGTTTCTTCCGTACCTGAGGGAATTATCTCGTACGCCTAAGGTAAATATTCGTTATGCCTGAGGGTAATCGCCTGAGGGCATGATTCTGATTAGCCTGAGGGCGTGGTTCTGTTTAGCCTAAGGGAAAGATTCTAATTACCTGAGGGTAAGGATTGCATGTCTGAGGACACTGTTTATTTTGAATATTCACTGTGGTGATTTCACATGTTATAACTACCAAGATAAAGCACTGGATTGGTATTTTTTACCTTGTACTTTTTAGATAGCTGGTTGTAGTTTTGTTGTTGCATTGTATAAGATACTGTCGGCTAAGGATGAGTCTCGGGAACTTATAATCCAATCATCGTGAATTTTTAAATAATAATTAAATGGAAATGGAACTAGTAGGAGTAGCTGCTTTTGAGTACTTCCCAGTTTACTGCATTTTCATTATTGCACACTATTGTTGCACATTTCACTGACAGTTGGGCACGGGCCTTTGGTGGTTGCCTACTGGGATTTATTTCTCACACCCTGTTTTGGTCATGTCTTGGGCCCAAAAATATTATACTACTACAGGTGTGGATAAGGGAAAGATTCCCTATACAGGTACTTTATTGGTGCATGGGAGTAGGAGAGCATGGGACCGAGCTTAGGCTTGCGATGCTGCTGAGTTCCTGCTGCGCTGTTTTATTTTGGCTTGATGTATTTTTCCCTTGTATTGTATTGTTGTAGATTGCATCGTATCCTGTTTTGGCTACTTTCTTAGACTTAGGGACATATTGCATCATTATATATGGTTGTTGGTCAATTCTTTACTTCAGTACTATTTTCCATTTTATCATTGGTATTATTTACTGCTTCTACTTTTGTATGTTTATATTTCTCTACTGTACTACACTTTGACAAATGAGGGCATAGTTTCCCCACTATCAGACATGGGCCCTCACTGCTAGTCAGTAGCCTCTAGCATTTGGGGAAATGCGCTTGAGGTCATGTGACCAACCAAGTTTGGGGAACCTGTTGAGTGACACCTGGATCTAGGACATTACACCAATTTTAGGTTACATACCATTTTCACTAAATACTCCCCCAAATTGGAATAGAATTCCCCTCCATTTTCACACCTACTATCCAGCTTCATGACTCACATCAAGGGTCACCATCAATTCCATAGTATTCTAACATGAATCTCTATATGGATTAATTTGAACTATAATGGAGGTACTGACAATACCTAAACAAGTGAATAAGTTCCTGAACATGGATCAAATTCCACCTACATCAATAGATTATGGGTCTCTCAATTTGGACTATTTCCAACTTTGAGTGATTATTTCTTTTTTAGGTATTGAAGGGCCCTTATTTTTTATTCAAAATTTATAGTCTATTTAAAATGATTAGAGTGTTATCTGAACACGTATTCATGCATGCGGGTTATCATCATAGGATTGAATGGTTCATCAAATTGTATGGTTTGGTTTATTTTTATTTCTATTAACTATCTCTCTTTGTTCTTGTCCTAGAAATATCAACCAAAAAAACTTGAGAATATAAGGGTTTATTAAAAATTAAAAATTTGAAAACCATCATTATTTGAATCATGTGACTTGTATCTGGAGATCTTGCTTCATTAAAAACATAAGGATTCATTTTAAGGTAGGATTAAGCCCTGAAATTGGACCATGTCTTCTTTAGAATCACTCATGACTGAACAACTTCATCATAGATGAATTGGACATAAAAATATATAATAGTGAGTAACTAGTGAAAAGTGACGGTTTTCCAATAGGGGATGACTCAGACATCGATTAAGGATTTCTCATATGATATTGAAAGATCATTTATCCATATAGAAAGGACAGGGGAAAGAGAGGCTTTTATTATATATAATGAAAAGGTAGGATCAGGTATTGATCCAAGGTGGGGAGTTTTTTAACCAATAGAAATGGGGAATGACTAATATATAAGAAGATTTGGATGAAAATTTGATGTTAACATAAGTTTATCTACTAATAATTAAGGTTCAATGAAATTGAGTGAAATATTAGTGCACCGAGCAGCATACTTTGTGTGAGAGGGGCGATAAGAAAGTCTTATGCTATCAAAAGTAGAGATATACCTAATGAGTCAAAATAGATTCAAGTACATTTTACTTAACCAATATGAAAGGATCTCATGTCAGTACTTGCAGCTACATGGGGTTTCATTGAAACTTATACTTTTTTAATGGTAATAGGGATTGAATAGATGGATGGACAGTTATAAGCATGAAATAAAGTTATTATATGTTCTATTTTTAGATAGGGGAAGTCCTATTAAATCAAAAGTCCCATAGAATATCTATTAAAAGATTAATATTGAGAAATATAACTAAAAGGGCATCACTAAAAAAGGTTCCATCGGCTATGGTTTTGATAATTCTAAAATAATCCAAGTCTTTCTTTATATCTATATATAGATTAAACTAGACTGGGGAATGAATGTACTCTAATACTTTACCATTTCATTTCCCTATTTTTTCAGGGGAGAACCATAAGCTACTAGGTGTTCTCAAAACAATAACTATAAAATTCTTCATGTTTCTATGTTAGGGTCAATGTCCCAAGATTTTTTCCTCTATTTTCTCATAGATATAGTCTAGTTTTTTTCATAGTTGTTTTAAATTCTCTCATTAATTTAGTTAGGAAAATTGAATTATTATTTCTTATAGGGTAAAATCATGCTTGTATGATTGAGTATTTTACTCTATATAAATACTATCAAGGTTAGAAATATAGATCCTATATGTGAGCAAAGTTCAATGATCCTCTTAACACAGAGTTATAATACATCTCAAATTGATGTCCCCATCAGCACAAGAATTGTTAAGGTATTCACTTATGTTTTGATATTATTATGATGATCGAAATGACTTATACTTCTAGTAACTATCTTATTTATTTCATAAAGTATCGGGAGTGATAGATTCTCTCTTATCTATGGGTACACACAACTCATGGTCGATGAGCACATGAGTTTAGTTGGATCAATTTCACCTTCTATATGTCTATATGAAGATGAATTAGAATTATCTCTCTAATAAGTCTTTTATATCACTTGAAAGAGAAGTGAGAAAGATAAATAAAAGTATAATAGTTGTATTGGATCAAGGTAGAACCCCTAAGAGGATATTTAGATAACTTTTTTTCTATCTCGTGCTTGACACTCTGATCGATCCTTCTTATTTGATTGGTTAAGGATCACTCTTCTTGGTTCTCTCCCATTTTATTCTTTCTTATCTCTAGTGTACCGCTTATTCTTTTCAAAACCTCTCCATATCTGTTATAATACTATTTAATGTTTTCAAGAACCTTAAAATCATAGGCATAGAGGGATTAAAAGAAACTTCTATTGGGTAAAATAAGGGCTTTGTGTATTTCCTTTTTAACTTGGAAGTGGATCATGGTACATTTTGTCCATGAATCAAGTGAAATATTGTAATAGGTGAGCTTTATATCAGGACATACTTGACTCTATTTAATTCCTAAAGGTCAAAAAAAATAGGAATATTTCTATACTATTTTGTTCTCTAATCTCTTCAGATCTCTACAATAATTTCTTTAAAATTCCCACAAAGATTAGATTCTTATCCACTATGAATTCCAAGCAGGTAAATGATTTATGACACTCATCAACTGGAAAAGGGGTATAAAGCTTGAGAAAGGAATGATCATAAGATATGTATCTATTGGAATGAAGGAATTACCCCCCTGGACCTATCTAGAGGAATTTAATATCCCTTGAAATATTTCCTAAGAGAACTGAAACCATAGGAACTTGGAATTTTTAAATTGGTATATCCAGTACATTAACCACCTAGAACAATTTCAATGATAATATCACTATTCTTAATTATTTGTAAATGGTTAGAAAACTCAATTATTCTTTCTTATCTATTCGATACTTGGATGAATACTAAGCGGACTATTCAACATGTCATGTTATTTATCACCCATTATTGTGTTCCCATTGGTATAATCATAAATGAAGATGCAAAATTCATGTGTATTCATTGATGGTTGGTCGTGTTAGGCCAATAACAAATCTAACTATGTATGTATTTTTTTATATGTTTGTCATATAATTTTTATTCCTTGACATGTATTATATAAACAACATGTACTACTAAGTTTTTATTATATTTTTACATAATTTTATAAATTAATCATTGGAATCTCTTAACTGATGTATTTAGATGATGTTTAAAACTCATCCCAAACTTGGTCATATATTTATTATGAATTTTTTTAAATAAAATGGGTAAAAGTATATTTTTTAGCTGGTTAGGCTTGGGGTACCACTCCTATTGGTTGTCTTTGCTTCACATTCTCTCACCTATCAATTATGTGGTGGCCAGTGAGGGTGTCTTATTTCTAAATAGTGTGATACTAGGTGATGATTTCCTAATTTTATTTATCATTATCCATACTAGGCTATGTAACTTAGTGTTTCGATGTCATCATTAAAATCCTTTAGTTATATTATTGTTTATGTATAGTTTCCCAATCATTTATTGGTAAATGATCTTTCATGATACTCAAGTATAATATTAGTTCACTTCCTTATATGACTGAGTCCATTCCATGAGGTTAAAATATTAGGTAAAAAGTTTGAGTACCTTTTGAAGAGTTGATGGTGTTACTTATATAGTTCTTTCTTGTCTCACCTCTCAATCATAGTCTCTTTCATAATGAATATTATCAATTATTTGCTGATGGTCGAACATACCAATATATTGGTGGCTTCATCAAGGATAAACTCTTAATATTCAATGAAAATGTCACTTGTTTTACTTTATTTGGACCTTATGAACTTTTTTTAGAAAAATATACTTGATCGGTCGCTATGTCAGAGATGGATAGAAGATAGGATTTTTTTTACACTGATATTATGGTAAAGATTTATACCCTTGGGTCACATTTTATGTTCTATTGCAATTTCAGTGGTGCCAACATTATACCAGGTGATATATTAGATGAGGTCTATTTTGGAAGTGTTATTAATTGGTTTTTAATCTTGGATGAGACTACCAGCCATGTGTGGTGCCTCAATGAGGTGGTAATGAAAGGTACCATAATGATATGTAAGACATGTACACTATGATCTTATTAGAATAAGTAGTAAGTTTGAAGTAGTGAATAATTAGTATAGTTCAGTCTATAAAATAATAAAGAAGATGAATTCATCCAATATTCTAAGGCTTCAATCATATAAGGACTAGATGAAATATTCTAAGTGTGGAACTAGATTCAATCTTATATATTCATTGAATATCTAGTATCAATAAGGTTAATAGAACCATGAGAATTGTAAACCCATATCTAAATGCAATATCTTATTTTTATTCCCTTCTTAGCACTAAGCTCAAAAAAATTGACTAAATAAGGTGAACATAAAAAGAAATAAGAAGTAATCAAAAGAAGATAAAAACGAAGAATACTTTTGATATTGAATAAGTGGGGGTATTTCTTTTCATAGCTATGATTCATACCCTTTAAATTCTAATATCCTTATTTGATGGGTATAATTTTTTGGTATATAATCTAAAAGCAATCCTAAATGTTATGTGATATCTTTTATTATTTATAGGATACTCTTCACTGAATAAGGTATTGATAGTGTAGGTAAAAAACTATAACTTCAAAACATATAGATCCCATTATACTAATCACAAACCCTGAAATCAATCCCTTATTAGAATATGAAGATTAGATATGAATATTTTTGGCCATTAGGTTTAAATAAAACATAAGGACTTAAACTAATTTTATGAGATGAACCATCGATAACTAACTAGGAAAATGATAGGGACAGCTCGAGCCCACCTTCCACCCCTGACCAATTATCCATTTAATTAGTGTTCTAATTTCAAGACACTAGTGCAGCTATTTGAATCAAATTTTTCCATTTCACCAATAGACTATAGGATGGGAGTATATTAGATAATATTTATTTCACCGTCTTGAAATGGGGTTTGATTGATTGGTTTGTTTTGAATCAATGACCCTTTTCCTAAACTAGATCATGCAGACCTAATAAATTCATCCATGAATAATTATTCATTGAACATTACTACTTTGATAATCCAATTAAATCGTGATATTATCCCTATGGTTTTCTAAATAGTCTCATGCTTATAAGTCATATTTCCTACCATTACCATCAAAAACACACCCATTAGTACATTAGCACATCAAATATCCTTTACTATCCCATTTCACCACTTTTAGGAATCCACTCTCTATTATATCATTTCTAATTCATGAACAATCACTTATAAGAAACACATCTATTTTTCATGTATAATATAGGTGGAAAAGGTCATTAAAAAACATTTGCATATAGTCAAGATGGGGAACCATAGGAAGAGTCAATTTACATGGTAAAACCACTATGTATCTATTATTCTGTGTGGATAAATTGGTCATCAGACTCAAAGAAGGTAATCCAGCACCACCTTTTCTCTCTATATATTACAGTGAAATATTCCTTCCTTTTCTCTAAATGCTTATCCATTACTCTGAATACATTTTTTTATAACATCAATGAATAGATTCTAATTGTTATAATATCAAACACAACCCTTGAGATGATTAAGGGTGGTGAGGTGTTCTAGAATTCCTGGTGAAACAACATTCTATTCCTTCTAAACATGGTCTAGTGGAATGCAACCACCACTACCTGAGAGGCGATGATGGAAGGTTTTCGGTTGGTAAGAGTGTGGAGTTCATATTAGTGTTACTATTATAATTGATTTAACTATTAAACCTACTACATTAACCTAGAACACCAAATAAAATGGGGGATCATAAGGTAAACCAAACCAGTTTATAAGTTTCACTGTTTTCATAGTGTTGGGGTCAACACACTCTATGAAATGGAACAATTGGGGTCAAATCGGCTGGGAATAGCTCAAATGGTCCTGGGGTTGATGATAATGGCCAATTATACCTTAAATTCAAGAGAGAGGAAATGGTTAGTTTTAGTATCACATAATTGTTTTAAAAAGGTTCCATACCTCTACTATGTGTTTAAGATCGTTTTCATATTACCTTATAGGTTCTTTTTGGCCTTGAAAAGAAAAACATTGTCCGTATGACCATCATCCAACCTATGTACCATGATCTATTGATCCACCCATACTCTACCCCATCCCACTCATTCAATGGAGTAACCTGGGTGGTGAATAAAGGTATATTCGACTCATGAATTGAACTTGATGATAATAGAAATAGCCAAACTATGGTAGGAAAAAATACTCTCATTTCCCCATGACATCCCTGACTAGAAGACTCATCAGGTCTAACTGGATAGAGGTAAAACCAATTCATTCCTGATTTTTGGAATACTGACTACTCATATTTCTAGTGGTGTTTTGAATTACATTAGATACAATACATTGACCGCCACTTGGCCTGATTACACCTGATTTATGTTCAATTTATCTCATCCATATTTCCACTCAAGGATAAGGTAGTGGTCCACCAATGACTATTTCCTTATATGATAATAAAATCCACCCACCTCAGATGATACATGGTGGTATCAAGGGATAACAAATGTCTTTGACCACCACCAATTAAACTTTTATAGTATTGGGTTGGGGCTAAGATATATGCTAGATTGAACAATAACCACAATATCAATTTGGCTTCATTGACTATCAACACTTGAATGGATGATAGAACAATACTCTTTGTTGGTTCTCCATCCTTAAATGTCCCTCCTCATATAAAATTCATGTGAATTTCTTGTGAGGGTTATCATGTTTTAATTGTTATGGAATCACGTGATTGAATACTTATAGTAAAAAGGGATACTTAAATAATGGAATTCCAAAAAAAATATTCATTCTCCCTATGGAATTATTAAAGGTGTCTAGATGAGAAGTCTAACTCAACCAGAATTTTGAGGGGTTTAAAAGGAGTAAAACTTAACTAATTTTGTCCATATATTGGTTATAGTGATGGGAGGTTCACTGGAAGTAACTACATGAGATGTTGTATCACACAACTAGACCCTTGTGGTAGTTTTTTTATGTAATGGGGGGAATTATAGGATGAATATATGGTGTAAGTCATGTGTGAGAGTGATTTTTGATAAATTTCTCATTGTGGGGTGGTTAAGTTTGTATCATAAAATTGGAGGAAACATATTTCATGATTTCAATCAAATATCATCTAGTTGTAATGGGATAAATTTTTTTGTGGGGTGTGTCAATAAGATGGAAATAATGGTGGTAGTGGTGTTTGGGGATCTCAAAATGTGTCTAGGGGGTGATGATATGATGGGGTTATGGAATAGTGGTGTTGAATTATGGTAGTATATAGGGGTAAATATCGATTGGGGTGACATTTTGGGGTTATCCAATGCATGGATAACCTTATTGGAATGAGGGGGATGAGTTTCATTAGGGATCAAGATTCCCTAAGATCCATTTTCAACATTAGTTCAAGACCTTAGTACTCTAAAATAATAGTTTTCTTCATTGACACTATTAGGCTCATACCTTGGAAACTATAAGGAACCATTTAGGGATCCTTCTTCCAAAAAAATCAATTTATATCATTAGGAATTGCCTATATTTGATATAGAGGTATTGATCATGGTGGTATGGGTATGGTAGGGTTGAGTGGATGGAATTTAAGAGAGTGGACATCTTGAATTGCATCTTCCCATGTTTCTAGTATGTATTGTCTATTCATGATCATTACTCCATTGTAATTATGATGATGGTACCTATAATGCATTTTAATATACCATCTCATTTCAATTTTCACCTGCTATTGGACTGTAGGTCATAGATTCGAGTCCAAATGAATTACAATAATACTTGTCCACTATAGTTTATGCATAGTTAAAACAGCCAACAATTCACATTTCCAATCCACTCTCAGGGGTGTGCTTGTCCCCATTCAGATTGTCAGTGAATTCTTGGTTATCTAGAGGTTGTAAAGGATCTTTCCATTTATCCTTACTGAAATTTTCCAACCATGTGGAAGAAGTGGGGATGGGGGTGTCCATAGTCAACTAACTGGGACCTCTTCGAGTTGGAATACAGAATTAGAGTGATGTAACATGTTCAAAATAAATACCAATGAAATACCATAGATATGATTCATCAAGTGACCCCATAACTTCACAAGGAGTATCCCATGTGGCCTATAGGTTTTGGGTAGCACTCAAGTGTACATTATGGAGATCCACTATTGGTGAACTATTCATAAATATGAGATATAGTATTGGAATTCCAAAAGGGATGTTAGGTTAAATTTTGCGGTGATCTATTAACCTCGTGATAATGAAATCATAGAAAACCACCATAAACATCTAATATTCATGATATCTCATTTCATCATTTATATTGGGCTCACACAATTGGGAGTATTAAGGGGGAGTTGTTGTCTGTGTTTTGATCAAACATCGAACCATGCATATTGAGTTGAGTTTGAAGGGGGTATCATTTTCCCAATGAAATTCCCATCACTAAAGGTGTATTATCATTGGATAAATTATCACTATAGTTTAAATGAAAACCCCGTCATGATTTCTAACTCAATGAGAAACCCACTAACCAATTCAACCTGAAAATTATGAAATCTGTTTCTCTGGATAGGTTGAAACATAAAGTCAAGTTGTTCCTCCATTACTCACAGTAGAAACAGTTCCAATAACATTCCATAAACCTAGTGGAACCACCTTCATATTTCAATTAATCCAAATAAAAATGAAAATATTTCCATTATCACTATGTTGACCATTCATTTAATGAATTCTCTAGTAACAAGGTTAAAAAAAGACCTAGAGGCATTGAATGATTGGTATTCCAGCAATGGTGTACAGGTAGTTGCATGAAGTGTCATAATAGGAACTCTTTGGTGAGTGATAGAACTATGAAATGGATTACATAGATCAGGGATTCCCCCACATATTTGACATCAAAAACCTGGGTGTGTGTTCATTCACCATGAATTGAAATTTTTTAGTATCTTACCCAAGAATTTTGTTTGGTGTCCAATCCCTTGAAATAAATCTAATGGATACAATCAGATTTATCGACTAGACTTGATCTATGATAGAAGAAATTACACTAAACCAGCACTCCATTGAAACTCCAAGTGAATAAATGATGACCTTATTTATTTGATAGTACTGCATCAAATGGAAATTCAATGACAATAAACCACAATGAATCGCTTACTCCCTTCTATTATACATGGTTGAGAAAAGGATCAAACAATAATTTCTAGCTTCCATGATTCAATAGGGTCAAGTTTTTAGTTCATAAAGTTCTACTCGTAAATTTCAGAATGGAGGTGGGTTTATCAAGATAAAATGGAAATGATGTAAATCAATATAGATAGATCTTTTATGTACATGTCTAGAAATAAACAATACATCATCCATGGTTAAACAAATATTAGATTAGCTGATATCTCAAAAGGTGTATTTTAATGAAAATGGTGTGATTGTCACCGAATGGTGGAATGCTCACTTGGTCAGTTTTTATAAGTATCCCACTACTCTAACCATAATCTTTATGCTCAAAAGTGTATAGTATGGTTCATCGGGTAGTAGAATGCATAAGAAATGGCCATATCAGTTGATAAATAATCATTATACGGATAGAAGAGTGATAAAATGGTATAAAGATATGTGTTTTTGGGGTTTAGGATGATTTTTTGAAAGGGAGATGGGCCCATACTAAAATACATCACTAATGGAAGTGGATGTGAAAGTGAATGGGAAGTCTTTGGAACCATCAGAGAATATAGAAGAAAATATTCAATTGAATAATTTTGTATTATAACACCTATTATATGATTTTAGATGATAAGGAATCCATGGTTGGATACATTATGAGATTAATACTAGTTCAATGTTCACATCACAACTACACCATGAATGAACCAATCATAGTAGAAAAATAACTCATCTCTTCCTTATTCTTGATTTGTTTTTTAGCATAGGAAATTGTATTATGCCAATGCATATATTCACATTAATACCTAGTAGTTCACTAAACATATGAAAGGATTATGGACTTAGAAGAATCCATTCCAGTGTTATTGGAGTCTATTCAAATTTGATAGTCAGACACAAAAATTGAGTAGGTTCCTAGGAAGAGGTGGTCAATACTACCACAATGAAATGAATAATCCTAAAAACTAATAGATATGTGCCATAGAATATCATGTAATTACAACCCTAAAAAGTATATGGAAAATCTAGAATGTGAAAATTCATGCCTACTAGGCCTAAGAAGTTCATTAGGCATAGGATAGGATTCGCCCAAAGACAAAAGTTATCCAAAATTGGTGTTTCCCTAAGCATTAAAGGTAGAACATCCCTATGAATTTACCAACCCAGTAGTGAAATCCATCAAATAAAGAAAATAAATTCCCATTAAAATTACATAATAGAATCCTAGAATTAGATGGAACTATTATAGTGAGTGCACTAATTGTGAACAGAAATATGATCCCCACAACAAACAACATAGATATCTTTAAGTATGTGATCAAACTGGCCCATCAGGTAGCTAGAAAACTAAATATTTTAATACCAGTAAGAACATCAATTATTCTAGTAGTATCATTTAATTAAAAATTGGAATCTATGTCCAACCCAATAGTAAACATATGATGTGCCCAAACCAGAGATCCAAGAACACCACTACTAATCATGAAATCTACCATTCTAATATATCTAAAAAATTGTTTATTATAATACTTTGAAATGTTCTAACAAATTATTTTGAAGCTAGGAATAATGAGGACAAAAAAATCATGGTGCTTCTCTCTTCTACTCATAAATATAAGCGATGAAATGTGGACTCTATCATCAACTGATTCTATTTTTATATGAAATTTATCTAGGAATTATGGTGAATACTATGAATCTTAAATTATTTGAGATCATAAAGACACCAAATTTTTTTAATAAGTAAGAATCTTCATGATTGATGACTTAATAAAGTATTTTATTGAAAGTAATATAGCATCATGATCTTATATTTTTGAATTTTTATATTCCGTTGATGGTAACCATTTTGACTACTATCAAAGTATGTATTTACCCCAAAAAATATCTTATAATATTCTACATTTTATATAAGTTTATTATTTACTAAAATACTGAGTTGAGTAAGTTTATGTTTTATAGTGATACTAATGATACCATCAGCATCAAATAATCCTACCAACTAATTGGATAGAGAATATAGTGAAATAGGTATAATAATAGGGATATATAATACTTAATAGACATGATGTAGTTGAATTAGTGATATTGAATATCTAATTTTACTATTAATACGATTCAAAAGATTCATCACACCAATTTGATGATGTATTTGATATCGATAAGCATTAGTACCTGAATGAATTTTAATATTACAACCAAAAATGTGTTGTATATATCATAGAAGTCATATATATTTTAGTCCCATAGTAATTTAAAGGGAATTATGTCCTTGTTTATTCACTTGAATACTTATATCAACATTAATAATTCTATCTTTCCACACATAGAAGGATTTATGATAAGTTTTTTCACAAGTAGTCTCAGTGGTTCCTACTATACTATGTTTATATCATTGATTACCTACTGATTGTGTCTTAGATACTCATTTTTTAATAGATTAGGGTTTTACAAGAAAATTACTTATGAACATGGTAGGAGTACCATGAAACAGATAGTCCTAGAATATAAAGAAATGCATAATCAGATTGGAATCTGAAAAGGAAAATTTCAAACCGAATAACAAAAAGAGATGCTAGTATAAAATGGGATCTCCACCACTAACTAGATCATAAAATATAGTATTTAAGTTTTGATCAGTTAATAAAATTATGAGTCCCCTATCTAGTATGGGAATATCCAACACTATTGGGAATGAATACATAGTATTGAACCACACAAAGAGTGTTGATTTATGCATCATCATTCTTGGATCACGCATGTTAAATATCATTAAAATAAATTATCACACATAAAATTGAAGATATATCTATAAGATATAGACTAGTAATGTCTAAATAAAACATACATCCTAAATGGTTGGTGATCCCACATAGGGGAGGATAGACCATCCAACAATTGATGTTACCCAATTCCACTACTTCTAGGCACATTAGGAGAAACAAAATCATAGGAAATAACCATAATGAAATGTTATTTAAGCATGGAAAGGTAATTTTAGGGGAACAATCATAATAAATATTATCCAATGTAATAAACTACTTATCATAGTTGTAATCACCATCAAAAAGATTAAAACTATTGCATGGGCTTCAAGGAAAACATTATATAGTTGACGGTTCCCACCAAGAAATTTATTTCCTAGGTTTGATAATTCTATATGAATCAAAATAGAAAATCATGTTCTAATCAGTCCTGAAAGTGAGTTAAATAGTAAATAAAGAGTTATGATGTCCTTTTTTTATTTCATGAAAATCCATCATTCCAATCTATTTGATTTGGTTTTATTGTGATTGACTACCCACTAACACAATACTTCCAATGCCATAGAAAGTACTAAACCACCCTGTGCCCCTTGACTCCCCTTGAACCATTAAATCTTTCCCACTTCACTACCCATTCTAATACCATATCGTACTAGTTATCGCATCCCAATTATAGTAATACAGATAAGCTATCAGAAAACAAAGGGGTCTATATTAAATCTTGATTTAATGACTATAGTTGAAAATTCATTCATTTTTTAGGGCTCTCCTTCTATGTGTGATAGGTTTTATAGTAATTTTATATATATTTACTAAAACACTATATTCATTGATTAAAAAATAAAATCTATAAAAATTATGATCAAGTTTATGTTTATATAACCCTTTTATTTTATTCCTTCCTCTAATACTTTCTCTTTATTCATGTGGGTCCCCTGCTTCACGATGGGATTCCAACTAATTGTTCCTTTTAGTTCACCTATAATTTATCAATAAATTAATTCATATTGTTATTGTCTACATTATATTATAGGATATATGTCTCTATTCTCTTTCATGTAGCAAACAAAACCTATTATAACTACAATTACAGTTGTGAAACTTTGTCTTTTGTTCATAGAGGAACTCTATCCTAAAATTAGAGTTTTTCATTCACACTCACTCTCAAATGAGTATTATCTTGTTCACCCTCCAAAGTTCCCATAGATGGATTTCCTATAAATAACCCTAAAATACACACACATCATAGCTTATGTGGTTTTAAATGAATTGATCACAACAATATACAAGACTTTGGATTCCTTGGATGAATCTAGTATCATGACTCTAGAATGTACTATTTTGACCTCCCATTACACATAGTCCTTTTATAATAATCATGGCCTCTAGTCCAAGAATTATTAATTGTAACTATTCCCCTACCAACAAACCTACCATAACCTAGAATCTATTTCAATCTCTAACCTCTCATACATAGCTCTTTGACTACCTACAACTTAATTTTGCTATTGTTCATGGTGAAACAATGGATCTCGACCCCTATTCAGTCATGGAAACCATAAGTGATAACATTTGGACAATCTGTGAAGAAAAATCCATTGACACATTCTCTTATCAATTTCAATCATACTTCAACGTAATGAATGTACTATAGAGCTTCTTTTTTTATTTATAGAATTTTCAAAACTAAAACCAAGTATAGATGAGACATAGTCAGAGACCCTTTGAACCACAATGCATCCTTTTCATTCATATGATTAATTTTCTCCTAATATAATCCCTTATTCATCGATAAAGAGAATGTATATCACCCATTCAATAAGATAACCATAAAAGAGTCATATGCCTAAAAATGAATCAAGACCATTGAGAGTGGATAAAAATAGATTTCCTATACTGGAGGGGAAAGCTGACCTTTTGGTCAATAAGTAGTTCCCTAACATCTGAATGGGTGATCATGGTAACCATGTCTACTTCTAGAAGTGTGTGGAGTATAAACTAAAAAACTAGTTTTATGGGGTAAAATAATGAACCTTTCAATAATAAGAGAAACTAGATTCCATATAAATCAAATCCATACTTACATTATCATTATGCATGGTTATTCCATTCATGAGGCCTTACATTCTTACTTGGTGTTAAGCTAAGGAATTATAGAATTGGAAATAAATTGGACTATATTATATGATTGATGGTGGGATAGTATTTCCCAAATCCATGCTAATTCATCCACACTTCTACTAGGTGGGGATATACATAAACAATTAATTAGCTTGGAACCAGGTGAATGAAGTGGTGATTTCCCCACCTAGGATAGTAAGATATGTGGGACAAGGTTATTTAACTTTTAATTATATTTTTGTAGGTATATTATTTTTTATTCTGGGTGATACTAAAGGATATTAGTCTCTCTTAAAAACATCATATTCAATTCCAAACAAAGAAATATAATCATAACTTCTATTATGAGAACCCATAGATATATTTTTCACCCATTTCCCTATGATTTTGACTTATCTAGAGTGTTCATATGTGAAGAAGGGACAATATCCATATGTTGATCGAGTTCAATGTGATAGGAGGAATAAACATTAAAGTCATAACATATCCTCTTTCATTTCTTTCATGTCCTCCATCCCTAACCATAAATACATACATCTCATACCTAGAAATATTCAATGTCATGATATAAATATTTTAAAATCTATTGATTCCCATCAGTATCATAATAAAGTCAAGTAAGATGGAAATATTATCTTAGCAGTGTCATTAAATCACTTCTTATTTTTCTATATCAATAAATATGAGGTCTGATGTGAAGAATAAATTCACATCAATGGATATATATGTAATGAAAAATAATTAATATTAGATATAGGGATCCTAAAAGGTCATACTCATCAAAAGGAAAATTATAGTTAGGTTATTCACATCACTTCACTAATCTAAGTTGGAAATAGATAAATATTGAGATCTTCTTTAATCAATCTCAGCACCAACCCAATATTGATGAATGCTTTGATGAAACTAAACTATATGAGATGCCCACTATTAGAGTAGAGTACCTTATCTTGGAGATTTTTCTATCCATCTAGAGTATGAATCTAAATAAAGGACTTATATGATTAATAAGTATCATTTTAACTTATATGTTCTAGCCTATAAATACATAAATCATTATTGAACATCTAACATATCTATTAATAAAATTTAATACCTCTCATACCTAGATCTCAAAAGGGTATTATCCAAAGAAAAAATTCAAAATGAGTTGGACAATTTCTTCTCTCATCCTATCTATTATATGGTTTTTTTACATAGTTTTTCATATAACAGTCAATGGAAAGAAGGCATTGGAATAGAAAAAGAGATGGAAGAGATATGAAACTGAAGCTATAAAAGTTGACTACTACTAAATGTGAATGTCTGGATTCGTATTCTTATTCATAATCTTTATAGACCCTATAAGGTAGGTGAAATAAATCTGGTGGATCTTATCACATCCTTATATGGTTGTAGAGAAGGTCAATAGCCTCATTTCAATGGGTCTAGGGAGAAATAAGAAGTTGTAGTGTCGATCAAGATGTAAGTACTACTCATAACACAAAGGTCATTGAGATCAGAAGAAAGCATTTATTGTATAGTATAGTAGTTATACCCCTCATTCCTACTACTTCATTGAGTTGGATAGTCCCAAAAATGGAATTTTATCCCAAAGGTGTGAATTTAAAAATGAATTCAAAGAAAGAAGATTGGAGAACATCGCACTCTCAATAATGGGGAATCAAGACTCTTAGCAGTTCTCGGTCTATGCCCTTTATTCCATCCATATAGATTTTCATTAAGAATAATTCTTTAACATTAAAGAATAATAATTATATAGGATAAAAACTATTGGGAGAATTTAAGGTGTTGTGGAAATGATATACCATTTTGTATATGATATTTTCCACTTTTGGGTTCCTAACATACATATAAAGGAATCGAGGAGATTTGTATATTCATTGAAGCTAGAAATACCCACCAACAAAATTTTCTACCATAAAAAGTGGCTAGTTTATTTGATATCAAGGGGATACCCATAAAATTTGCTACACAAAGCAGGTCACACATAATTTCATTATCCATATGTTTTCGAACCTTCTTGAAGGAATCCATAAATAGTCATTCAATGATTGATCAAAAATAGAAGGATGAAAAAACCAAATTTGATAGGATACCTAACCATATTAGGTAGTATAACTTAGAGTTAGTGTCATAATAAACCAACCCAAGTGTATTATTTTTGTTAAGTTATGGTCACTCATGAAAGGATTCTATAAACAATGAGGATGAGAGAAAGGAATTGGATCATTGGTGGTGCAATTGAGATGGTAAGCTCAGATCAACTCAAGTTCTAATGGGGCTTTGGAATAGTAGGTTTTGTTACTTATAAAATGGATTTAGTGATCTAGAATGTGCTCATAGTGAATAGAGAATCTTTCCCAACTCTATCTCTTGATTTGGACCCGAAGGTACCTTTCCATCTTGGTATTATCTTTATGAATCTTTTATTAACTAAACATTTTTTATAGAGGATGAATTTTATAAAATTGAAAGGTAGGAAACCAAGTGAGAATTCATGTATGATTTAATAACCTTTATTCATCTTCTATGATAAGAGATAGATAGCTCACTTCAGCCTTTTATATTCTATATATCTATATTTATATTTATAATTGGTTTTTAAATTTTATACTATCTTTGACCTTTCCCGCCGCAACAAAACTATTTCACACCACTATAATTGTAATTTCCTTTTCTCATGTGTGTCAGTAATGAAGCATATTCCTTACCACATTGAATCTCTACTAGGAATGCAACTCGTACCTTGACCTCTACCATTGTTTAGATGAGGTCAGACCATATTTGAGTCATATCAGGATGAGATGGTATTTAAATTCCATTACGATAAATACAAATACCAATATTTATAAAAATAGTACGAGATAAAAAGGGAAAATACAAGCTACTTGAGATACCGTTTTTGATACATGAGTGAGAATAATGAAATTCAATCATCCTTAAGGCCATTTTTCTTGTTTAATTGACTATACAAAGTACACGTAAACTATTTTCCTAGAAGGATCCATTTATTTCCACTGATTCAAGTTATTTTGAAAGGGTTATTATTAGTAGAGTCGTTAAATGACTAGGTAGATTAGTTGTATATTTTTTTCTATTTTAATACATCTCTTATTATTGCATTTCCCTGAGTAAGTAGATCAATATCAGTGGTAGAACCAACTGTTATTTATTTCACCCGTGAGAGTTCCACTACTGCTTTCATTTGAGTGAAAGTCATGCTTATTAACTATTTTTAGTGCTACCATGAGAAAGGGAAGAAATCTTGTGTGAGAGTTTGAAGTAGAAAGATGAATTTCTTACATCAATAATTGGTAGTGTGTTAAAATGTGACTGAAGAGGAGATAAAATTGTAACTACCTACTAACCATCCCTTTCAATGACCAAAGAAACCCCCAGTATAGATCTAAATGAGAATTATTTTCCTCTTTATCTAAATCTAGAGCCCCCTAATCTATTTAATGAAATAGGGAAAGGAATTCGGCCAAGTAAAGAAGATAAAATCAATCTCTACATAGGAGTTAATATGATAATAAAGTTCTTATCAAAAGGAAGATAGACTCAGAAGCTAGACCCTAATTCTTTTAGTGGCATTATTATTTTATAGAAGGTACTAAATTTCTTATAGGTAGATATTTTTATGTTAAGGATAAATAAATGGATTCGGTAGAATTATTTGAATCAAGTATTTCCTTCTTATCCCACTTCATACTAGTAAGTGATAAAAAAAATTTCCATCACTAGATTAGAAAGGTTAAGAATACTAAGATACGGTGAATAAATGGATTGAATTAAGTATCATCTTTCATATCACTACTACAAATATGGCCTTTATCAGTGCTAGAAAAGTCGATTAATAGCGCTAAAAGAGCGTTGTTAATCGAGGCGAAGATAAAGGGGGGTCCCTTTTATCAGCTCTTAGAAAAGCGCCCATAAAGGCCACTTTTATCAGTGCATTTTTTTAGCGCTGATAAAAGTTGAAAAAATATTTAAAAAAATAAAAATTCTATATTTTTGCAATTCTGGGGGGATTCAACAGCGCTTGAAGCCCCCCGTTAACAGCGCCCACCACCCATGGTAGCCCACGCATGCCCCAGGATAGCTCCACCCAGCCCCACCCAGCCCTACACCCCTTTAATAGTACTAGGTAATTCCCCACACCTACGCGCGCAACCTACCTCCCCCAGGATTTGAACTTGAGACCTCTTGCATGTGCGCCTAAGCCTTTACCACTCCACCATATTGTTTTGGTTTTCATTTATTAATATATCTATTTAGTTATATATATATTTATTTATATTTAATCATATATTAATATATATTTATATTTAGTTATATTATTATATATATATATCTGTATATAAATATATATATATATATATTAACATATATATATATTTAGTCATATTAATATATACATATATTTAATTATATTAATATATATATATATGTATATATATTTATTTATTTATAATTTTTTATCTGTATATTTATTTGTATATTAATATATATTAATATATATTTATAAGATTAGTTTTAAATACATTTATAAAAAATGTTTTCTTATGTGTGTTTTTATAAATAAATAAATGCATACATACATACATACATATATGCAACACACACACACACACAAAGATATATATTATATGTATATCTATAGGTATAATTATACATATTTATATATATTTACAAATATTATATATTAATATGTATATACAAAAGTGCTAGAAATGGGGTCTCGAAAAACCTAACAAATCGCAGAGTCACTGAAAAAGACATAACTTATTCTCCGGGTGTCCATTTTAGCTCTATGAATATTCAAACTGAAGCTAATGGAACGAACTACAACATAACAAGTTCCAGAGGCTGAACAGACACATATATCAGAAGTTATAACGGTTTTAATAAAAAATTGACAGGGGCCCGAGCACAGAAACTAAGTTTTTGAGGCCTTCTGGTGTTTTTTTTATTTTAAAGTCCCATACATGACTAATAAGATGCCTCAATAAACCTTATGTGTAGATATCTTATCTGAAATTGATTTGATATGTGATAGAGCCCAAAAGGACACTCAGAGTAAAAGTTATGGCCGTTTGAAGTTGGACTTTTTTTGAAGTGCTATAACTGATATATCTTTCGTTCATGTGATCTTCAAGTGGTTTCGACTAGATGTGGTTGTCAATCGTTTCACAAGATTCAATTTTACTAGTTGTGGCACTAAAATGAACAACTTGAGTAGAAGTTATGCCCATTTTTGTGAGTTGCTGGTTTCTTAGGTTTTTAGGAGATACGAGAGTTGCAAAATTTCAAACGACAATAACTTATGTTCTGAGTGTCCGTTTTGGCTCTACCACATATCAAATAGAATATTTCAAACTTTTACACACTCCAGTGATCACAAAAACCCCTTCTCACATTCTTTGATGTTTAAAAAGGACCCAAAACTCTCTGAACGGTCATAAGTTTGGCTCTGGGGGTCCATTTTACCATAACTTCTGCTCCAGGTGTCAGTTTTGCCTCAACCACATATCAAATCGAATATTACGACCAGACCTACAATAAGGTGACCATTGTAACACCTTACTATATTCTTAAAGGAACTAAAATGTCCTTAATCCCTACAAATGGACATAATTTCTGCTTCGGGGTGTCTATTTTGGGTCCACGACATATCAAATCGATATAAAACATATTTTAAAAAATATTTATTATATTTATATCAATATAAATATACATATATATAAATATAATATTTTTTATGAATTTTTTTTCAAATATACACATTTATCAGTGCTTGGAAAAATTTTGCTGATAAAACACCTCTTTTTCAGCGCTACTAAAAAAGTGCTGATAAAAGGGGGCGCTGGGGAAACCCAGTTTTATGGTAGTGTATTATTATTTTATTACCTGCAATAAAGGTTATATAAGAACAATATTCAAGTATCATGTTGATTTTTAATTTTATTATAAATTAAGAGATGCATGTTTGAGTTGAGAACACATTAGGATATTGTCAAAAAAACGTCACCTAGTTGATCATCCCCTTCAGTATTATCCAAGCTACACAACTTGCTTTTAGCACTAGAATGAAGCTGGGACATAGGTAATCCTAACAAGGGAAATGTAATATTATGTATCATCTATTCATGTTCAAAACAACCAAAATAATTGTGTTTTCTACTAACCACAATTTCATCAATTGTCCAAGGTTTTGACTAGACCTCTAATTTAGCTAAAAACAAGCACCTGGTTAGGATAAAGTAGAGAATAGAAAGTGGTTGAATTGAGGTGTTCAGTTCCTTTATCTATGGGATAGGATTGAATTAGAATGGGATCTATAAAAAATTTTATATCATATAGAAAAAAGTTTTGGAATTATATAAATAGTCGTGTAGGAAAAATCAAATCATTTTCATGGTTGTTCATCGAAATTCACACATATGATTGGTGCTGCAATGTTGCTTTTGTAGTTTAGAAATTTTGATAACACCTACTAACTAAACTAGGATAAAAATACTCTAGGAATAAACTCACCCATGGTACTAGTCTATAAAAAATATACATGTTGTATCTTTAAAACAATTATTAAGGTGCTTAAGGTTATCTTGGGTGTTTGAGGATAATGTAACAGTGAAAAGGTAGGATCATTGAATGGGAAAGATGTAAAGATTCAAATATGGGTGAATAAAATACACATATATGATTATGTTTTAAGATATGGAAAAATGTTATATACTATAAAGATGAATCCATATAGGTATTACCATTGATTTTTCCCCATCCTCCCATTCACTTTGTTTACTTCGGTCCTCACTTTCCAGATAGATCAGGTGAATGAGATACATCTCATTCCATTACATTTCATTTGTGTTCTAGAGTCATCCCACACTCATCGTTCCACTTGATCACTCCTTTTCTCCCTTATAAATCCTCCATTTCATATTTTTTTGAGTGGATGACCCATTGAGAAAATCATATCATTCCCTACACTCGTGAATAAAGAGATTCTTTTCTATAGCTATAGAAATGTGTTGGAAACTAATCAGTTGAAAGACTCACCCTCGATAGCAATGTGTTATGAATGAATAAATATACAACCATTAATCCTCGTATTCTCATTCCATCCTATGAATTTATATTCTTTAATAATAGGACTTTATCTATAGGATTGATATTACTTCTTATATTTTTTTTGATTCTATTGGGAATGGTAGAGGAATCCCCTAGTACCAAACTCCAATCAATAGAATTATCCATGCATGATAAGTAAATAACTTACCACACCACCAATCAAAACTGTAGTAAGTATTATCCTACAAAAATAGATGATTAATAGCATCAATAAAAAAGAACAATAGGTGTTTCAACCAAGGCATAGATTAGAGTGTAGTGGCCTGCCTGAGTAGGTGAAATGGGGAATCAGGGGAATAAAAAAGGGTACATGGGGCATTTTCTAATGATTTAAAGGTTGTTTTTATTCCCAAATACTACAAAATAAAACATGTATATTGAAAATATTACTGGTGTGTATTGATAAAAACCAGCACTAGACTTAGGAATGGATATGTTACCTCCAGCTTTCATTAGTTAAGGCCCTTACATATAGAATGTGTATATGGAATAGACTCTAAATACCCTATGTCTGGTTTATCTTAGATAAGGTAATTGATTAAAAGTGTTATTATATAAAATAAACTTCACACACAATATATTTTCACTTTTGGGACACAATACTCAACACCTACAACTTATCTCACTTAGGGTAGTTATAAATAGGTGGGCATGTGTCCACATCCCGGTAGATTGATTACCTTAGTCTTGGGGATACAACTGAGTAGGTTAGTTAATGGTAATGCTAATATATCTCTATAAAATATCTTAATAGGTTAAGTTAAGAACTTTCAAAATAACCCCCCATGATATTTTGATCTCCCTCACACAAATACTTAAAAGTAAGGTGGGTCTTCTTTCACTCTCTCATCTTGGATTCTTCAATTACTCTTTCCTATTGTAAGGGTCACAAAATATATCTATTCAGAAAGTAATAAGGAATAAATAAATGTATTTTAATTAGAAATTAAAATGAGTGAAAATTTATATATAATCATAGAGAATCATAAGCCCTATGTGAATCCATCACTCACACATCTAGATTGAGCTAGAACTGACTATCCTGTTGAGGTTGGCATCAATAGTTGAGTGAGATTTTGAACCCTATGATGTTTTGAATTGGTTAGTAATATTGTATTGGTATTAATAGTTGAGAGAGATGTGACATAACTCAACTTAAATCTCCCTATCACATAGAATACTCTACTTTGAGAATAAGGATAGGATGTATTTTTGGATCACTCAACAAAAAACACTAACATAATATATATCAAGTTTATGAAGTAGTGGGGGTCATGAATTTTCAAAGAATAAGATAAATCTCATAAGATTTTTATTTGAACCTTGGGATCAAATTGACTCACTAGGTAAAGTCTCAAACCTTGACTAAACTATATTCCAAGGGTGGTTAGAATGTTTGATTAGATGATGGGTGGGTATGGAGGTTTATTAGAGTAGTTGAGGATATAGTTTCATGGATCTCTAGGAATAAATGTAAATATTTACACTATGAATAATATGAATCAAGATGGGTTTTATAGAAGGTATGGTATGTGTGGTTTTAGGATACCAATAATTTCTTACTCCACTATTAGGAAAAGTGGTAAAGTTGTCATTTTAATTGTTAGGTAGAAGATGACAATAATGAAACCTCAAATCACCAAGGTGTTTCTAAAATCACTGATCACCATTTCAATGAAAATAATTTGATGGAAGTAGGATGGAGTAATTTTCTAAACTCCTCATACTCATGACCTGAATGAATATAATTTCGAATCATATTCCCACAAAAAAGATGTTATGAGATCAGCAATGAGAGGCTTGGCACTACCACAATCTCAATGGGGTTAATGGGGTTAAAGATGGTGGCCTAGTTGATGTAATTGGGGAAGTTAATAGGATTGAAGGAACCCTTGATACTCTTATTGATTTGGTGGTATTGTCTTTTTTCTGGGTTATTCAGTCAATTGGTCAAATACTATATAGATTCATGGAGTTGGTGTGGTTGAAAAAGAGATAGTCTTGGGACTTGAATGCTACTGGGGTTGAAGGGTAAGAAAGGAACAATATACACCACCAAACCTATGTTCTGAGACTATACAAGTGATACTTAATATAATGGATCAGGGGATCTTTGACTTTAGATGGATAGTTCAGAGTTCCATGGAATAGAAGAGTAGTGGGAATGATTCAATTCAAAAGCATGAATTCCACATTCCTTTATCGTGGAGTAAATGATGATGTTTAATGAATCTGTGTTATATGATCCAAGTGGCACACTTATGCATGAAATAAAATGATTAAGAAGGTTTCACACTGATAGCACTCCAATGCATTGGATAAAGATTAGTATCATGATACATCAAGTGCAATGAGGTTTTACTCATTATAATTCAAGTGAAATGAGGGTTTAATCATTCTCCATGTGAAATGAGCTTTGGCTCATGCTAATATCATGTTAAATGTTGTTGCCACGTTTCTATGTTATGATAATTATGTTATATCATGCCTTTATGTTCATGTTTATCTTATGCTCCATTGATATGCCTATTGATTAAAATGTATTATATTCTTCATGTTATGCCTTTTTTACTCCCTTACTTGGATTTATAGATCAACCTTTTCTTATGCATGTCCTCGTGTTATCCCATGTAATGTTAAGTACGAAGGAATGTTGTGGTCATGTAAAATAATTTTTCAATAAAGATGTTTATTTTATGTTATAAGTTGTTATGTAATGTTCCTAAGCCCCAAATACACTATACCTCTCGATCTTCTATGTTGTATCAAGTGAATGATTTATGTAATAAAATATGTTTAAGTGTGAAATAAAGAGAAGGGTTGTAATATATAAGGTTGTCCCATAATTATAACAAAATATCATCATGTAGAATGTATTGAAGTTATTACTTTAGTATGTAATCAACATATAAAGAGGAATTATAAAAAGAAATGAAATTGAATTGAATTGGTAAAGTAATTAACACTTCTTCGTTGGATTTCCTTTGGATCTCTTCTTAGCGACACTAGGGATGGACTTTTTGGGAAACGGGGACCTCTAGAAGATAACAAATAATGTTGATAGGGTAATTGGGTAGGGGTTGGTTGAGCTAAAAGGATTAAGGTGGTGTGAGTAAATATGGGAGGAGATTCCTTTTTATTATAGAGGAGAAGGGGCACTTTATAAAGGTATTGAAATATTATTTTATTATAAAATGATTTTCGGTTTCAAAAGTTCCATAACTCATTTAATTCGAATATAAGATGATAATTTTTCTAAATACTCTCAACCAATAGGTTTTAGACAAGTTTATATCACAAATTTAACCATATCTTTTAGCTTTAACCCTTAGTTAACTAATTTAACTCTTACCATTTCTTCTTGTATATTCATACTATATGGTTAATATAGTTACTATAAAATGTCAATCGAACCTCAAGTGGTTCATTAATGAAATTTTCAATATTATATAATTCATTTCAAAGAATATTAGATTTTTAGGACTATTATATCATTTAATAAAATATTATTTGTTTTAAAAACTCATTTATGTCAATTTTTATACTATTCATATCAAGACTTTTTAAAAATCCATAACAGCTTGATTATTTTGGAAAAACTTCATTAATTCAAATATAACAAATCATACTCATCCATAAAATTATTTTATGGAATAAAAAGTTTCAAAATAAATTTATTTTAATATTTATAGTCACATCTATTTAAATAATTCATTAATAAGGTAATCACTACATCATCATTGTGTCATAAATTTATTTATTTGGTGTTTAAAAATTATAAATAATATACCATGATATAGGAAATCTTTTTATCTTTCCAATGACTATTTATGTAACATCCCAAGTAAATAAAGAATATGAAATTTTAATTTTTATTAATATTTGTAAATTAATTATTAATTTTACTTTAAATGGGATTCTATGTTTGATGGCTTACCTGATACGCAACAATAGGTTTCTTTGAAATCTTACATTGCAAACTAATAATATAATATTATTATTTTAAATGGTAGTTAACGCCTAGCCATTGTATTGGATTGAATGAATAGAACTAACTACAATATGATTATACATGTTTGTAAAATGTATTTACTTTTATCCAATAAAAGTAAGTAGCTTAAAATGTGAATGAATCTAATTTTAAGCATAAATACTCTAAAAGGTCGATTTACCACCTTTTAATGTCGAACCCTCTTTAAAAAAAAATTTGGTCACTTTTATATGTTCTTTTTGATAAAATAAAATTCTTATTTAGAACCGGGACATCAAAATTCACTTTGGGTAAAATTTTAGTATTTTTCAGATAAAATTCAGTTTTTTGATGAGTAGTGAAAATACTGTATTTTAATTCAAAACTGCATTTTAATATAATTTATTTATATGGATAGATTATATTTAGAATTGGTTTCAAAGTGTAATTATATTATATTTTTACCATTTAATCCAATGGTGGTCATTTGAATTAATTTCACTTTGAAATTGGACATAAACAAGTGTCAATCTTTTGATAGGTATTGTTTCTTAAAAACACGCTATTTGTTTTGACAATGTGAATTAATTTTAAATTAATTAATGAAACTTCTATGTTTTGAATTTGGTAAAATAGACATCATTTTTTAATTCAGAATATCAAATATAGCTTAGGCTTATTTTTTTTATTTTTCTGAAAAGCTTCTATTTTTGATGAACAGTGAAACCACTCAATAGTAGTTAAAAAACTGAATTTTTCATTTAAATGAAATTTTACCACTTCTGTGAATTGAATTTAAAAAATCTGACATACATGGTTGTTATTAGTAAGTAAAATGTGGTTCATTAAGATGAAAATAATTTTTGGTGAATAATAACTTTTGACTTCTATTTACCGTGGTTAAATAGGGTAATTTAAGGTAAAAAGAATATTATAATAAATCAAAATTACCTTAACACTTGTCCTAACCATATTTTATGAGTAATGGACGACCATGGGAATCCTTGGGTCAATTTTGGGACCCCATGGAGCCACTTATGAATGATAATGACACTTTATTTTAATTAACTTAAAGTGAAGGCAAAAATGACATCAACAAATATCTCTTTGTAAACCAATTTTTACATGGTGTTATATAAGTTATATTTTAGAATATAAATATTCAATTTAAATCTTCCTAAATCATGGTATTTTTTTATAATTTTTATATAATGAATAAATTAAATTATTTATGACACAATAATGATGCAGTATTTACCTCATTAATAAATGATTTAAATAAATAAGAATATAAATATTAAAACAATATTTAAAACCTGTCCATTTCTTATTGTATGATTTTACTTTGAACATGATTCGTCTTATCTTTTACTTTTATTAGTTTTGGACCTTTAAAACCCGAATATCAGTATATAATAAAATAATATTTTCACAATTTCCTAAAGAGCCCCCCCCCTTATAAAAGGAAACCACTTCTAACCCATTCCTCACACCTCTCAATCCCCTTGGCTCATCCAACCCCTGCCCAAATAATCTATAAAGATCCCCATGTTCCTCCAATAAGCCTTAAATTAGGCAGAAGGCACTTCAAGAAGTCTTTTTGGTTCAAACCAAAGGAAGTCACCCAAATTAAAGGTAACGGTTTCTCTTAAATTATTTTGTTTTGTTTTGTTTTATTTTACTTTTCCAACCCCCTAAACTCTTTTTATTCCTTTATTTTATAACAAAACCAGTATCCTAAATATATTAGTATGTTTTTATAACAAGTATTTGAACTACACTTACACACACCTCCATCTAATGGGTGAAGAACATACTGTTTCTCTGGATTGTAAACTAACGCCTCACAAAATGATGAATTTTCGATTATCTCCTACCACCTAACAAGGGGGCCATTAAGATGGAACTATATTTATATTTGACATATATTATGTCTATGTTTTCTTTATTATTAAGTATTATTCATTTATAGAATACCTTTATGGTTTCTATTATGGGTAAACGAGATAATTTCATTTGAGGAAGTGCGGACTACCGCCCCCTCAAGGTGATATGATCCGTTCATGAAATAAATGAAACATATAAAGGATGGATTTAATGAAGTTATGTAACAAAAATATCATATGATATTATACTGGAATTATAATATACCAATGTATCATTAAGTTATCATTCCTTTAAATATAAAATAGAAATGAAAGTAGTGTTCATGCGTACGTACGGTTTACCGTCTCCATGAACGGTGCGTTTCATTTATTAACTCCAAATGATATGGAATATTATAAATACATATAAACTAGATATATATGATATATATGATATATAAAAAATTTATATCATTCTTGATATAATGGAATTTTGACCACATGGACAAAATTTAATTATAACAAGTTCATTTTTGACTCCACTTCCGAACATCGATAAAATATCCAATATGAACTAAAAAAATTAACTAGTTGTTATTGCAAGATAATAAGTGATATAAAATGAATAAAAAAATTTAAAAAAATTCTTAATGAAGTAGATATTAACTTAGGTTTATTATTCAAGAAGAACACAGAACATACGAGTCAAGTAGGACACGAGGTAAGGGGATTTCTTATCTCACTTTTAATTCCGGGATATTTCCATTGTTCGCCACTTATTTATTGCATGTGGTGT
Source organism: Viscum album (assembly GCA_963277665.1). Classification (NCBI taxonomy): domain Eukaryota; kingdom Viridiplantae; phylum Streptophyta; class Magnoliopsida; order Santalales; family Viscaceae; genus Viscum; species Viscum album. The sequence continues at coordinate 1,383,740,857 of OY728126.1, read as the reverse complement.
AATGTATACTGCCATTGATATATATTATAATGATTTTCTTTATATTCATTGTATTTTTTGATTAATTTTGTGGTTATTAACTTTTGGCCATGTGACTCGATTGATTACAACGAGATAAGGGGTTTTTATCTCACTTTTTATTCCCATGAGATTCATGCTATATTTGTCACTATTTCTTTTGAGTGGTGTATGTAATGCCCATAATTCTAATCTTTGTGTAATATAATTTAATTTATTGGTATTTACATCTACATCGTATGGTCTTTCTTTCTTGTGGCGTATGTTTTGTAAGTTTCCAAATTAGTAAGGGAACCTTTCACCCTCCTCTTTTTAAAAGACTTTTTTTTGTTATGTGTTTTAATTTACATCTTATTATGTTGAGATATGATCTTCTATATCCTTATTGATATAAATTTTATTTCCAAGTGATGAGATGCCATTTTTATCTCATCAAATCATTTTCTAAATTTTTAAGTGACGTTGTTAGGCTTTTAAAGTTTTGCAAAGGAACTTCTTAACCCAATTTCAATTATTTGGGTTAAACTTGTACTTCTTGAATATGTTGTCCTATGAATATGTGTGAATGTACTCTAATTGTTTTACACATAATATCCACTTATGTTAGGTTTATTTATATTTGTCACACAAAATTATGTGATTGATTTATCCTTATTTTAAGGATACCGTCTTTATAAGGGATTTCATCTCAATTTACATTTCCATTGAGACTTCATTATTATTATGCACCAATTCACTCTTATATGGTGTATATATTTTCCTTTGTCATATTATATCATGAATACCTTTATTATAATGATATTATAAAGTTCAGATTAAATGTTATTCCTCAATTATTTGTATTCAAGAGTCTATCATTTTGTTAAAAACTCTTTAACTTAAATATCATTGTAAATGTTTTAAAGATTTATTATTCTAAATCATTATCTTTAATTTCCATACTTTAAAAATGGTTTTGATTATTTATTTATATGGAAATTAATGTTATAAAATTATAATTCCATTAAAAGCTTCAAAGTGGTATCGGACACTTTGATTCAAAAACCTCTTTTTAAATGGTTTATAAAAATGGAATGATTATTTCAATATCTTGAAATTACTTCTTGTGATTTTAAATGAAATGTTATTAGTGAAATGTTTATATTTGCAATATTTTATGTGTTATGATGGTACTTGGAAATTTGATGGGTGGTTACATGATAAACCATATGACGGGTGGTGTCATGATAAACCAGGACGGGTGGTTAAGTTATAACTTCTAATGCATTGGGTATGGAAGTCAGCCGTATGACTATTCCATTTAGTGACATTTGTGGAAGTTGACCGTATGGTTATTCCAATTAAGAATTTTTATGTCCCAAGTTACCTTTATATGTTATGTGTTCTTTATATGTGATTTATGGTAATCATTTGGTTACAAAAGGGTAAGAAATGATCTTTTATTCAATGAAGAGTATTTACTACTTCATAAAGGGGAAAAGTATTACTTATGATAAAGTATTCATGTATTACTTGTTGTTTTGAAAATCTAACAGTTTACCTTCTTTGTGTATCCTTTATTAATATTTTTATGCTCATCCCAAGTTTTTGAATTGTTTTTCACAGGACATAAAGTGGAATAGGGTCAAGGATGGGATCAAGGAAAATTCATGCTGTCTAAAACATGGAACTAGAAATTTCTCCTTTATTAAAGAGTTTTTATTTTATGAAAAAAATGGAAACTAAGTATAAGGGTCTACTTTGAAATTTTTGAGATGTAATGTAATTATTATGCCTAATACTCTAAAACTATAAACCTGAAAAGATCCTCAATTTGAATTATTCATTTAATTCAAAATTATGTAATGTTTAAGGCTGGGTCCTTATAGTTGGTATCAGAGGTCAGTTTAGATAACTTTAGAGGTTAGGGTGTTATCTAAGAATAAGTGACATAACTATAATGGTTATCATATTAGAAAGAGTAGTAGTTATTTTTAATGAGTTTAAGATAACATGAATAAGTATTTACCCTCCTCATAAGATACTATATGATGATTTTATTAATATACTCACACTGACCTTTTTGGTTTTAGTAAATGGCTGGATCTAGCAGGCACCAAAGTAATAGTGGATGTGAAGAAAACTGTGATGGTTTTATAAATGGGAAACTGAATGAAATGATAGCTGCAATGATAACTCTTGTGGTTATTCTCAACCAACTATCTGGAGTCATGATTGACAACATGAACCTTGGTGATTTTTATAAGGCATCGTATATGCAAGAAACAAATCCATATGAAATTTCAGGTAATAATCATAAAGGTAAGTATGTTCAAAAACATATGTGTCAATGATGTGGAAAGAAACAGGTAGGAAAATGCTTCAAAGGTACGATAAGATTCTATAGATGTGGGAATGAAGGTCATAAATCAAGAACCTTCCATAGAAAAAAGGAAGCATCCAGTTGACTCTAGGAAATGGAAAGAAGTTCTTTCTGAGTGATCAAATTAATGTTTTAAATGTGGTGTACATGGTAATTATAAGAACAGATGTCCTGCAAAGGTTTTTAGGGAATGGGACCACCAAGATCATACAAATATATTTTTACCAATACCTAATTCCATTCCAATTGAGGATGAAGAAACTCTCAATGACCAATCAAAGGTATGGATTATTTCTTAACTAATGTTCATACATTTTTGAAATCTAAGGATATGATTCATGATTTTGTTTTTAGGAAAGAAGTATTTCAGAATAAGTTAGAAGGTAATGGTTAATGGATCATGATGAACATTGAATGAGTAAGAAGTCATCATATAAGGGATTCAAGAGTTATGGTAGATTTTAGGTCGGTGAAATGCTTAAAAGTATTGAGGCTCTTTTGATGATGGGATTACATTAGAAGACTTTTTATAGTATCTGTAACCCTGAAGTTTGATATATGAAAATTTTATTCAAGGAATAATTATATTTTCTTTTGTGGATATAGTTATAAAGAACCATTTGGGTTTATATGATCCTTGAATTTGATTCAATTACAGGTTAATAATTTTTGGGATGAAAAATGAAAGTTATTAGATAACCATTGTGGTTAAAATATGTTATGGTTATTTTTGATGAATTTATCTCTTTTTGGGAATGTTATAAAATTATATAGTTTTTTAAAAAGGACAACATGCAGACCGCGTGACAACCCTTCGTGTTGGACAATGCTGCGGGAATCAAACCCACAACCAAAGTGAGACTATGATTTATTGCCCACCACTGGACTATGTGAAGTCCCTGGTTAGTATGACAAATTATTTTTAGTTATATGATTTTATGAATCAATAATAAGTTGATTTTGGGTTATCTATGGAAATGATTAGCCTATCATAGAGAATATGTGATTTGGTTAATTACACTTCAGTATGAGACTTTAAGAGTAGTCGATGTTTTTGGAGATAAATGTTATGATTTTTGTGGAAGACTATGTGATCAAATCCTTTTGAAATTTTGGGTTTCAACCATAGTTTGGGTTACTTTGAATAATTTATGGACTGTTGGTTATTGAATGGTATTTTTTAAACTTTGGGTATTGTTAGAAAAAAATTGGAGATTAAGAGTAGTTTTTCTTTTTGTAAAAGTTTATCCTTTTTGGGGATTATCTGATCTTGTACTAATCGTTTTGGTTTTGGTTGATGTCTAAAGACAGGGGAAATATATAGTTCATATTTTTTGGATTATTTGATACTCTATAAGTTGATTCTAGCACTTTTAATGTGACCAAGTCAGTTTGAATACTCATCATTTGGAGAAAATATGAGTTTGTGGTAGAAATTTAGTAAAGGATGAAAGTCTACATGACAAGTAAGTATGTTTTCTTATGTTATTAGTTAAGCTCATAAATAAATTCCTCTACTTTATGAAAAGTAATTTAAAACAAAAACATTAACCATTATCTTTTCCTACTAGGGAATCAAAGACTATTTAACCCATCACAAGTTTGTGATTTTCTGGTGGTTAACTTTCTCCTAACCATTATTCTATCACACTCCATTAGAACTTGATGGTTTGTTTTCTCTTCCATATCCATGTTTTCCTACATGGAATCCTAGTATGGGATTATCTCGGGTGACCTTTTTACTTCTCTTTCTTTCTTTTAAAGTGATATATTTATTGACTCTTTTTCCGATTTGGGACTTTCAATTAAGTTTCCAAGCCCAGTTTTAAAATTATGAGGATGAAATTTCCAAAAGGGGGGAAGGATGTAACATCCCAGGTAAATAAAGAATATGGCATTTTCATATTTATTAATATTTGTAAATTAATTATTAATTTTACTTTAAATGTGATGGTATGTTCGATGGCTTACCCGATACGCAACAACAGGTTTCTTTGAAATCTGACATTGCAAAATAATAATATAATATTATTATTTTAAATGGTAGTTAACTCTTAGCCACTGTATTGGAGGGAATGAATAGAAATAACTACAATATTATTATAAATGTTTTTTAAATGTATTTACTTTTATCCAATAAATGTTAGTAGCTTAAAATGTGAATGAATCTAATTTTAAGCATAAATACTCTAAAAGGTCTATTTACCGCCTTTTAATGGAGAACCCACCTTAAATCTTGTTTTGGTCACTTTTATATGTTCTTTTTGATAAAATAAAATTCTTATTTAGAACCGGGACATCAAAATTCACTTTGGGTAAAATTTTGGTATTTTTCTAATAAAATTCGGTTTTTTGATGAATAGTGAAAATACTATATTTTAATTCAAAACTGGTTTTTAATCTAATTTATTTATATGGTTATATTATCTTCTTAATTGGTTTAAAAGTTTAATTAGGTTATATTTTTACTATTTAATCCAATGGTTGTCATTGTAATTAATTTAACTTTGAAATTGGACATAAACAAGTGTCAATCTTTTAATAGTTATTGTTTCTTAAAAACACGCAATTTGTTTTGACAACGTGAATTAATTTTAATTTAATTAATGAAAATTCTATGTTTTGAATTGGGAAAAATAGACATCATTTTTTAATTCATAATATCAAATATATCTTAGGCTGAAGTTTTGGTATTTTTCTGAAAAGCTTCAATTTTTGATGAATAGTGAAACCACTTAGTAGTAGTTGAAAAAAAACTGAATTTTTCATTTAAATAAAATTTTACCACTTCTATGAATTTAATTTTGAAAATAAAACATACATGGTTGTTATTAGTAAGCAAAATTTGGTTCAATAGGATGAAAATAATTTTTGGTGATTAGTAACTTTTGACTTTTATTTACCGCGGTTAAAGATAAATAGGGTAATTTAGGGAAAAAAGAATATTATAATAATTTAAAATTACCTTAAAACTTGTTCTAAACTTATTGTATGAGTAATGGCCGACCATGGGAATCTTTGGGTTAATTTTGGGACCCCATGGAGCCACTTATGAATGATAATGACACTTTATTTTAATTGAATTAAAGGCAAAAATGACATAAACAAATATCTCTTTGTAAACTAATTTTTACATGGTGTTATATAAGTTATCCTTACAACTATAAATATTAACTGGAAATATAAAAATATTTCCTACGTCATGGTATTTTTTTATAATTTTTAGACATCTAATAAATTAAATTATTTATGACACAATAATGATGTCGTATTTACCTCATTAACAAATGATTTAAATAAATAAGAATATAAATATTAAAACAATATCCAAAACCTATCCATTTCTTATTGGATGATTTTATTTCGACCATGAGTCATCTTATCTTTGACTTTAATTAGTTTTGGACCTTTATAAACCGAATATCATTATATAATAAAATAATATTTTCACACTTTCCTAAAGAGCCCCTCCTCCCCCTTATAAAAGGAAACCACTTCTAACCCATTCCTCACACCTCTCCAGACCCTTGGCTAGTCCAAACCCTGCCCAAATAATCTCTCAAGATCCCACTCTTCCTCCTAGAAGCCTTAACATAGGAAGAATTCACTTAAAGAAGTCCTTTTGGTTCAAACCATAGGAAGTTACCCAAATTAAAGGTAACGGTTTCTCTTAAATTCTTTTGTTTTATTTTGTTTTATTTTGTTTTATTTTACTTCTCCAACCCCCTTAACTCTTTTTATTCCTTTATTTTATAACAAAACCAGTATCCTAAATATACTAGGATGTTTTTATAATAATTATTCGAACTACACTTAGACACACCTTCATCTAATGGGTGAAGAACATACTGTTTTTGTGGATGGAAAACTAATGCCTCATGAAACGATGATTGTTCAATTATCTCCTACTGCCTAACATGATGGACATTAATATGGAACTATATTTATATTTGATGTATATTATGATTATGTTTTTTTTATTCTTCTATATTAATCATTTATATCATACCTTTATGGTTTTCATTATGGGTAAACGTGATAATTTCATTTTAGGAAGTGCGAACTACCGCCCCCTCAAGGTGATATGATTCGTTCATGACATACATGGAACATATAAAGGATGGAGTTAATCAAGTTATGTAACATAAATATCATATTATATTATACTGGAATTATAATATACCAATTTATCATTAAGTTTTCATTCCTTTAAATATAAAATAGAAATGAAAGTATCGTTCATGTGTACGTACGGCTTACCATATCCATAAATGGTGCATTTAATTTCATAACTCCAAATGATATGGAATATTATAAATACATATACACTGGATATATATGATATATATTATATATAAAACCTGTATATCATTCTGGAGATAATTTAATTTTGACCACATTGACAAATTGTAATTATAACAAGTTCATTTTTGACTCAAGTTCTGAACATCGATAAAATATCCAATATGAACTCAAATAATTAACTAGTTGTTATAGCAAGATAATAAGTGATATAAAATGAATAATAAGATTTAATTTTTTTTAATTAAGTAGATATTAACTTATGTTTATTATTCAGGAAGAACACAGAACATACAAGTCAAGTAGGACATGAGGTAAGGGGATTTCTTATCTCACTTTTAATTCCATGATATTTCCATTGTTCGCCACTTATTTATTGCATGTGGTGTAATGTATACTGCCATTGATATATATTATCATTATTTTATTTATATTCATGGTATTTTGTGATTCATTTGGGGGTTATTATCTTTTGTTCGAATGACTAGATTGATTACAACGAGGTAAGGGGCTTTTATCTCACTTTTTATTCATGTGAGATCCATGCTATATTTGTCACTATTTCCTTTGAGTGGTGTATTTAATGCCCATTATTCTACTATTTGTGTAATATAATATAATTTATAGGTACTTGCATCTAAATTTTATGGTTCTTCTTTCATGTGGTGTATGTTTTGTAAGTTACCAAATCGGTAAGGTAACCTTTCACCCTCCTCTTTTTAAAAGACTTATTTTTGTTATGTCTTTTAATTTACATATTATTTTGTTGGGATATTTTTTTCTATATCATTATTGATGTAAATTTTATGTCAAAGTGATGAGATACCCTTTTTATTTCATCAATGCATTTTCCGAATTTTAAAGTGACGTCGTTAGGATTTTTATTTTTTGTAAGGGAACTTCTTAACCCAATTTCAATTATTTGGGTTAAACATGTACTTATTGAATATGTCGTCCTATAAATATGTGATAATTACCTTTAATTGTTTTACACTTAATATCCACTTAAATTTGGTGTATTTATATTTGTCACACATAATTATGTGATTCATTTATCCTTAATTTAAGGATACTATCTTTATACGGGATTTCGTCTCAATTTACATTTCCATTGAGACATTATTATTATTATGCACAAATTCACTCTTATATGGTGTATATAATGTCCTTTGTCATATTATATCATGAATCCATTTATTATCATGATATTATAATGTTTATATTAAATTTTATTCCTTAATTATTTGTATTCAAGAGTCTCTCATTTTGTTAAAAACTCTTTAACTAAAATATATTTTTAAATATTTTAAAGATTTATTATTCTAAATCATTATCTTTAATGTACATGTTTTAAAAAAAGTTTTGAGTATTTATTTATGTGTACATTAATGTTTTAAAATTATAATTCCATTAAAATATTCAAAGTGGTATGGGACACTTTGATTCAAAAATCTCTTTTTAAATGGTTTATGAAAATGGAATGATTATTGAAATATCTTGAAATTACTTCTTGAGACTTCAAATGAAATGTTATTATTGAAATGTTTATATTTTCAATATTTTATGTGTTATAATGGTACTTGCACATTTGACGGGTGGTTACGTGATAAACCATATGATGGGTGGTGCCATGATAAACCAGGACGGGTGGTTACGTTATAACCTCCAATGCATTGGGTATGAAAGTCTGTCATATGGCTATTCCATTTAGTGATATTTGAGGAATTAGACCGTATGGTTATTCCACTTAATAATGTTTATTCCCCAAGTTACCTTTATATGTTATGTGTTCTTTATTTGGGTTTTATGGTAATATTTTGGTTAAAAAAGGGTAAGCAATTATGTTTTATTCAGTGAAGAGTATTTACTACTTTATAAAGTGGAAACATATTACATATGATAAAGTATTAAAGGATTACTTGTTATTTTTAAAATCTAACAGTTTTCCTTCTTTGTGTATCTCTTACTGAGCTTTTTATTCTAATCCCAAGTTTTTGAAATGTTTTTCAAATGACATAAAGTGGAATAGGGTCGAGAATGGGATCAAGGAAAATTCATGCAGTCTAAAACATGGAACTAGACATGTCTCCTTTATTCTAGAGTTTTTATTTTATGAAAAAAAAAATGGAAACTGAGTAGAAGTGTCAACTTTGAAATTTTTGAGATGTAATGTAATTGTTATGCCTAATTCTCTAAAATTCTAAACCTGAAAAGATCCTCAATGTGAATTATTCAATTAATTAAAGATTATGTAATGTTTATGGTTGGTTCCTTATAATTTATAGTCGAATTTATCTTATGTATAAACCCATATTAAAAAAAATTATTAAGAAGATACAAGTTTATGTCATATTTATCTTTACTTTAAATTAATTCTAATAAAATGTCATTTTCACATCCAAGAGGTTCCTTGGGGTCCAAAAATTGACTCAAGTATGCCCATGGTCAGAAATATATCATCCAATAGGATTAGGACAAGTGTTATGGAAGTTTAATATTATTATAATATTAATGTTTACCCTTATTTACCATATTTTCCCTTTAACCATGGTAAATAAAATAATTATTTAAGTTAGTAACCATAATGTATAAAAATAAAATATACCTATTTACAAAATTTTAGCCTTATGATTCCAAATATGGAATCTATTTTTCCAAATTCAAAACACAGAAATTACAGTAATTAATTTAAAATTAATTCTCGTTGTCAAAACCAAAAAGCGGGTTTTTAAGAAATAATAACTATCAAAAGATTGACATGTGTTTATGTACAATTTAAAATTAAAATTACTTATAATGACCAAAATTGGATTAAATGATAAAAATATAATCCAATTAAACTTTAAAACCAAGGCATATTTTTGGTATTGTAGCAGTACTATAGCAGGCCCTGTAACAGGCACTGTTCGGTACTGTAGCAGTCGGAACTATTCATCCATCTGGGCCTCCGGGCTACCGGTTTGGTCCTTGAGTCCCGCAAGGATTTTGGGACACCCAGGGCCTTCGGGACAGTTTATTCTCAAGGCCTTCAGGCCACTTTAAGTCCTTAGGGACACCCCAAGGCCTTCAGGACACTTGAATGAAGGCCCCAGACACACTACAAAAAAGAAGCAGCCCCAAAAGAGGATTCAGAGCAGGTGCACTCACTAAAGTAGAGCCAAATGGATTGTCAGAATGAGAGGGTATGTCTATGCCATCGGTACCAACCATTTCTTTCACAGGAAGCCTTGCTAGACAGTCATGCAAAGGTGGAGAGCTATTATCAAGATGCAGATTCTGGGGAGGGGTAGTTCCTTGTAGATAGTCTAGTTGAATTCCCTAAGACCTTCGGGTCATGTACTCTCCTAAGACTATAGTCCATGTAATATATGAGGCTCTGGTCCTTGTAAGTGTTCCCCCTCATCCCTTGAAAGGGGGGTTATCAAAATCAATAAAAAAATGAAGGCCTTCAAGCCATTAAGGCAATATTTTTCACTATTCATTAAAATATGAATTTTATCAAAAAAATTCCAAAAAATCCACAAAAGTAAATTTTTATGTACTACTTACAAAGAAGATATTTATTTTGTTAAATTTAACTTATAAAAGTGTCAAAAACTATATTTAAAATGGGTGTTCCATCAAAATGTGGTAAAACTACATTTTTTTGAAAAAAAATACTTCTTTTAACTGAAAAATTGATTTTGTTCTTATATCATGTCCTAGAAAATAAATAAGATGAATTTTAATGTTATATATAATTAAAAACGTGGTTAATACAATTCATAATAGCTATTTTATATCCCATTAAATAATATTTTAATAATATATCATTTTTAGTGAAACTCGGTATTGCGTACAATGCAAGCTATCGAGAAAGGTCGCTCTTGCATGAAATGTAAACCATGTCAGTATTGTGTTTAATTAAAGCTTCCTTTGGTCTTGTGTTTAAAATAATACAAACATAATTCTTTTATACATTGAAAAAAATCTACACTCAGTATTGCGTGAAATAAATTCTATAAAAATAACTTGAAATTGTGTATAACACAAGCCAAGAATAGTGTTTCATATACATAAAGATAATACAGTGTTGCGTATAGCGCAATCTAATCTTGGTGTAGCGTACAGCACAAAACATCAAAGAAATTAAAAAATCTACCTCATAAAATCTCAGGGTGTTATAGCATGATGGGCTTAGTGTCTTTAGGTGAGATGTACTATGATGGCCTATGTTTATTCAGAAGAGATCTATTATATGAAATAGATGGGAGTTCCAGAATATGAGAAGTTGGGGTTTGATAGTGAAAAACTAGTGGGTAGGTGGTGTGGGGTAACCTTTTATCAATATTCTTATTATTACATTACTATGAGTGGATATGTTATTTAGTTAGCATGCCTCAGTGAGGTTGGGATTGGATAATTGACATTTTAGGTGTTGTTGGTTCTATTTTTTTCTCACTAGTACATTAGTGTACTCTTTTTACATGTTCACAAGATACTTTGGGTGTGATCCCATTGATTATACATGTATGATCACACTACATACATACAGACTATTTTTTTGGTTTCCAAGAGGACTATGTAGACCATGTTAGACATTACTAGCACAAACCTTGGGGACATTATTGTGTCACTATGTTAAGAATTTCTTTTGGGTATTCACTTAGAGATTCTTATATTGATTACATTATACATGCATTGTGGAGACGGTTTTGGTTTCCTTTATTTTATACTATTTAATAGAGTTACTTTATGGTTGATATCATATCTCCTGATCCTATATATATTATAGAGGGTAATATCTCCCATATATAAGATTTTATACCCTCATTGATAATCACCATCCTAGGGCCTACTAGAGGCGGGACTCAGGGGTCTTTATCTCTCTTCCACTACTACAAAAACAACCTATATCAGTGCTAAAAAAGGGCTTTAACAGCGCTAAAAAAGCGTTGTAAAGATCAGTGCTAATATAGGGGAGTCCCTTTTATCAGCGCTCTGAAAAGCGCTGATAAAGGCCACTTTTTTCAGCACTAAAAAAAGTGCTGATAAAAGACCCCTTTATCGGCGCTTTTTTTTAGCGCTGATAAAAGTGGCATTTATCAGTGCTTTTTTTAGCACTGATAAAGGTCAAAAAAATTAAAAATAATTAAAAATAATTAAAAATAATGTGGGGAGTGATTTTATCAGCGCTTCACACCCCCTTTATCAGCGCTAGGAGGTCTCCCGCGCCCTGCCCTTCCCACGCATCCTTATACCCGCGTGCACCCCCTTCGCTTCCACCCGAACTCGAACCCGAGACCTCCCCTCTTTCACGGCTGCACCTTTACCACTATGCCATTTCGTTTAGGTCTCTATTTAATGATATATCTATATATATATAGTTATATTTATTCATATATTGATATAGATTCATATTAATATAAATATATTTATTCATATATTAGTATATATATATTAATTAGTATATTAATATATTTATATATATTTTTTTAGTTATAATTTTTTATATGTATATTTATTTTGTATATTAATATATACATATAAGATTAGTTTTAAATAAAATTATGAAAAATATGTTGTTTATGTGTGTTTATAAATAAATAAATACATAAATACATACATACATAGATATATACAACACACAGACACACACAGAGAGACACACACACACAAACACATATATATTTACGAATAAATACATATATATGTGTATTTTAAAAGCCATAGAATGTACTTATAAATATTATTTTTAAATACATTTATGAAAAAATATGTTTTTGAGGTGTGTTTATAAGTAAATAAATAAATACATACATATAAACATATATACAACACACAGACACATACATAGACACCCACACACACAGAGACACATATATATTTACGAATAAATACATATATATGTGTGTTTGAAAAGCCATAGAATGTTAAAATGATCATAACTTATAATCCAAAATCCCATTTCAATGCCACAACCAGTAAAATCGAAGAAAATGAAACAATCTTTGATATGATATGTGGTACAGGCCTAACGGACATCCGGATCAAAAGTTATACTTATTTGAATGTTAACAAATCGGGGTATCCCGACTAAAAACTCAGTTTTGGAGGACTTATGGGCCTTTTTTGGGATCGAAAAATGAGACAGATGATTTTTCTCAGTCACTAGCGTGTAGAGCTCGTCACAAGCTTCGATTTGATATTCTGTAGAGCTCAAACGGACACTCGGATCAAAATTTATGGCCGTTTGAAGTTTGAGTTACATTTTCAATATATTTTAGATATTTTATTAATTTTTTTGATTTTTTGTATCCTCAAATTGTTATTAAATGATTTTTAATCGATAATAAATAGAAAATTATTAATTAATAATATTTTTTTTAAATATTTTGAATCCATTTTCACTAAATTTCTTATATATTAAATGTAATAGTCTATTTATACATATCTATAACATATTTAAATAATATATATTGTATTTATATCAATATAAATATACTTATATAACAAAATATTATTTTTCATGAAAAAATATTTTTTTTTGAAACTTAACATTTATCAGTGCTCGGGAAAAGCGCTGATAAATCCCCCCTTTATCAGCGCTACTTAAAGAAGCTCTGATAAAGGGGTCCCCTTTATCAGTGCTAAAAAAAAGTACTGATAAAAAGGGGGCCTTTATCAGTGCTAAAAAAAGCGCTGATAAAGGGGGGGCCTTTATTAGTGCTAAAAATCGTTGATAAAGGGGGCCTTTATCAGTGCTTTTTTTTAGCACTGATAAAAGAGGCCCTTTATAAGTGCTTTTTTTAGCGCTGATAAAAGCTCCCTATATCAGCGCTTTTTTTTAGCACTGATAAAAGTGAAGCGCATCCCTTTCCCGTTTTTGTAGTAGTGTTCCTTCATTGCCAACCCAAGAGGGGTACCTTTTGATGGGGGAGGTCATGAAAAGGTGGTATCATAGGTTTTGGTTTAGAGATGGAATAGATTTTAGATCTAGGCACTATGAGGATTTCATTGGTTGGTAGGGAAATGTTGTTCATTGATCTTGGTATGTGGTATAGGCTAGATAACACTATCTAGACATAGGATTTTAGGGTCCCTTGTGATCTAATGCAAGGACTCTGAGCCTATCAAATGGCCAAGTGAGGTGATGCCAATTGTAGAGTAGAGACCTTGGATAGGTAGATCCATCTTGATTTATTGTTTTCTTGTTTGAATTGGGTGGTTTTATAAAGTTAAAATTAATTAATTAAATCTTAATAAAATGTAAAACTACCAATATTTTGATTTCCTTGTTTCCCTTTTAGTTATGGCTCTTGAACATCGCATGTGTTTGGTTTAAGCTGGTGAGGTTCAGCAAGCTGACCCGATTGATCACTGGAGGGTAAACCCCATTGAGGAGGATGATCAATGGAAAAGAAAATTTATCACCTTTTATAATTAGTATTTTTTAAAAAATGAGGTCAGTGTCTCTGATATGGAGATGTAGGGTGAGTTTGAGGAGCTCGATATTTCCTTTAGTTTTTTCTAATCCTCAATAGAGTACTAGATCCCTTTAGTAGTTATTGAGATCTGAGGAGCTACACATAAGTGGTGGAAACTATATCTTGGTGAGAGGAATAAGGTAGATGTTATTTAGGTCAACTTCTAGAAGGAGTACAGAGTGGAGTTCCTTTTATCAACCTTGAAGTTATTAAATACATAGGTTTTTCTCTCTCTTCAGCAGGGGAGCATTCTTATATAGGAGACTAGGATCAAGTTCAAGCACCTTTTGTGTTTTCCCCCAAAAAATTTCTTGATGATAAGTCCCAAGAACAGTGTCTTGATGTTCCACTTTTCCATTTTATCTAGTATGTAGTCACTCCTTTTATGTTTCCAATGTACATGGAGGTTCATAAGATGGTTAATTTGATCAAACATAAGCATATGTGATGATATTTACCATCATAGGGGAACTAACAAGGTTTCTTTAGGAGTATATTTGTCAATTTCAAATCTCAAGTGTTAGGGCCTTTGAGGTTTCAACTCATTGGGATTCAACCATAGGATTTTCCCTTATAAACTTTTGGGTCGAGTGGTTTTCATGATTTTCCAGGGGGACTCGGGGTAGTTTTTTCACTTGTGGTTGTCATAGACATTATCAGAAGTAGGGCCCAGTAGTTCTTAGAGATTATTATGGTGAAGGTTAGTAGGTTCAGTGTCAGTGAGGCCATTTTATTAACTGGTGAAGTAGGATTATGCTCAGATGAGAGGAGTTGGGATAGGAAGAGGTCGACCTAAGGATATTCTACATCTTTAAAGACCCCAACCTAAGAATGGTTGTGGAGGTTGTATCCGTAAGTGAGGAAGATTATTTGGGTGTGGTCAGTTGCATGAAGTGGAGGTTCCATCACCATAGGGTATAGAGATCATTAGTATTAATATGTATGTGTCATTTACCCTTGTTTGTTACTTTTTTTATTCAGGAGATTTGCACTCCTTTGTTTCACCCTCTCTATTTTGTGCTCTAGAACTAAATATAGAGATATTTACTTTTCCCCTAGTGTTTATTACATCAATTGGAGGATAGAACAGTGTGTTTGATATTTTTCAGGGTTGTAGAGTGGTAATAGGACCACATCAATCATGTGGGGATATTTTATTTCTATATATACAATGATATGATGTCGGACTCATCATTTACTGGTTTTATTATATGGGTGAAATTATAGGCTAATTTCATAGGAGAGTTGTGTTCTCATAAATGGATGTTCACTGGGTAGTTTTCATCAATGAACAGAGTTTGAAATATAGAAGTAGAAATGTGGATCCCCTTCTTTCAATAATAGCTAGGTTTTCTTTGTAATTAGTAGACTCTATAATGATGGAGGTTCCAGGATTTTTTAGAGAGTTTTTGGATGTTTTGCCTGAGGAGTTTGTGACACTACCCCCTCGAAGTGATATCAACTTTGTGATAGATTTGTATCCTAGTAATTATCTAATTTTTATTTCTCCTTATCATATGGAACCCTCTGTTGAGTCAATAAGGTTTTCCTTATGACTTTTCCATTCCTTATTGTTTTGAAAATCACAAACACCTTATACTTAAGAAAATCTATATTTTACTTCTTTAAGGAAAATTTCCTTCCCAAAGGAATTTACCCCTACCTTATTTTCATTGATCATATCAATATTTTTCTTAAGTATAAAAATCAGATTCATATCTAAAACCTCTGAATCATATAATACTTATAAATGGTGCTTTTTGTTTTAGGATTCGAATTCTGGATACGAACTCCAATAAAGTTTCATCTCTGAATTCCGGATACAAACTCTCATGTAGTTTGACTCCGAATTATGGATAAGAACTCTCATGTAGTTCAACTCTGAATTCTGATTACAAACTTATCTAATCTCTGACTCCGAGTTCTATGAATTCAGACTCCGAAATCTTATGAGTTCTGGCTCTGAATTCCTATGAACTCTGACTCCGAGCTTTTTAAGTTCTGGTTCCGAATTCTAGTGAAATCATACTCCGAATTTCCTTAGAAATTCAGACTCTGAATTTCTACAGAATTCAGGTTCTGAATTCCTACAAAACAGAATCTGAATATCTCTTTATTATAGACTCTGAATTCCATTTTGGTTAGAATCCAAACTTTTTATTTGCTTACATTCCGAACTTCAGTTTTATTTATGCTTATACTTGTTTCATTACAAAACGATGTCATGATTTCAGTTACTGACTAACCGTTGGTTGAGTGACACATGTATAGGTCCCTCCAAAATTCCAGGAGAATTATGACCATTGGAGGAGGGATACGGCCATTAGAGATTCGCTTATAAATAGAATCTCAATTGAAAGTCGAAAACAACTTTGACAGAACTCTGAAATCCGTGCTTACATGTTGTTGAAGTGATTTCTAGAGAGAGAGGCTCTTATCAACTCTCAAGATTCGTGTAGAAAGTTTTAATGGCTTGTTCAAACTTTTCCTTGTGCAGACTTGCTTCGTGCGGCTCTGATTATTTCTGATTACAATCGAGGGCTTCCGGGGATAGGAAGACAGAGGTTCCAACACCTTGAAGTTGAGGGCTTCCTTGCTGAGTAAGATAGAGGTGCCGACTACCTGATAGTTTAGGGCTTGCAGGGGTAGTAAGATAGACTCTGATCTTCGTATCGAGGGCTTACCCTGGTGTGGGTAAGACAGACTTTCTTGAAAGTATAAATCAAGGGACCTTTATCCAAGGTTGTTGGATACCCTTCTTTTTGGGTTAAAACAGTTATTATTTGTTACTTGTAGTTTTACTACTTGTCTTTCCGTTGCATTGTTTTATTGTTAAGGAAAGTATAACTTTATTATACTTCCTTACTTGTACTCTGATTTAGTTAGATTCTATATGCTTTAAGGTAGAATCTTAATCTTTGTAACTTTTGTTAAGTTTCATTTCCAGAATCACTTTTCTGGAATCTAACAAGTTTTTATTACTCATAGAGGTCTTGTGAATTATCCTGTTTAACCTTGTTAAACATAACCATCCTAAAAATTTCCTTAGGGAATTTTTAAAAGGTACAATTCACCCCCCCCCCCCCCTCTTGTATCTGAGAATCTCATTCTTATTTAGATCCTACGTTTGGTATCATAGAGTATATCATACTCAGAGTCATACCATCCTAACACCCTCATAGTTGTAGGATTTGAGGGTTCAATATATGATCTGATGAAGAATGATTACATCTATCCCATTGTATCTCCATGGGGTTCTCAAATGTTGTTCTCTAAGAAGTAAGATGGTATTCTGAGGTTGTGTATAGAATAATGAAGGTTGAATTAGGTTAAGATCAAGAATCTATACCCTCTTTTAAGGATATATAATCTTTTTGACTAGTTGAGTGGAGATATTTAGTTTTCTAAGATTGATCTATGATCTGGATATCATAGTTATGGGTGAAGGGGGGTGATGTCTTGAAAATGTCCTGACGGTGTAGGTATGGAAACTTCTAGTTTTTGTTCATGCCATTTTATTTCATGAACACACCATATATATTCATGGGGATCATGGAAAATATGTTCCATGAGTTCCTCAACCATATTGTATTCATATTAATCGATGAAATCTCAATCTAATTAAAGTTAGAAAATGAGCATTCAGATTATCTTAGAGTTGTCATGCAAGTTTTTCGATGACACTGGATCTATGGAAAGTTGTAAAATAGTAATTTCTAGACATGGGGGTGTATTTTCTTGGGAATTTAGTTTCCCAATAGTTTTTGGTTAAGGACCCTTTAAAGATTGAGGTATTTGTTTCTTGGGTAGCACCCAATAATGTGGTATAGGTTCATATATCCATTGTTCTTGTGGGCTATTACTAAGGTTGTTATCAGATTTCTCACAGATTGTGGCCATGTTGACAACTTTTATAAATAAATATCTTGATTTTATCCAGAATAATTAGTTTTATGTATTTCTCAACTACCTAAAGGTGAAATTGATTAGTGATATGGTCCTCTGATTTCTAGTGCAGGGGGTGATGGATGAGGTGTTTTATGATGATTCCCAAATGGATTTGGGATGATTCTTGACATATCATAAGGATGTGATATCTTAAGGGTCTAGGAATTTATTCCCCCATGATAATATATATTCTACCCATGATTTATAGATAGATTAAATTGTGCTTATGCTGCAGTTTTGGTGACATTACCTCATTGGTGAATGCTTTGTGGTCTTCATTGATCACAAGTGATTGAGGTATATCTTTTCTTAGTGTGACCTGAATCTTTGATAGTAGAGGTGGATGGGGTTACATCAGGAATAAAATTATGAAATATCCTATATCTTGGGAAATGGGAATGTCTTGGTCGATGATATGAGAAGGAAGTTCATAAATGAAATTGTTCAAGAGTTTGGAGATTCTTGGTGGGTGGTGGAGGAGTTGGCATCCCTACACTTAGATTTAAGGCTAGTTGATGGTGGAAGTTGAATATTTAAGAGAATGGTGAATTATTCACTGAAAGAAAAGGTGGAGGAGTATCAATGGATAGGCTTGTAGGTGGAAGTGACGGGCAATCCTGCTGGTCATGGTCATGCTCTAGATGGATGGTCAAATGATGGTTAGAACCAGATGTTATTTCAAGGGAATTTGTTTTCTCTGATGGTGATGCAAGATTTATTCCTTCATGATTTTAGAATATCACCTTTTTTGGTACACCAAGTAGTATCTAGGATCTACTTTGCCTTGAGGATGTAGTTTTGGTAGCCCATGATGAAATGGGAAGTGTAAGAGTTTGTGGCTTGATGCTTGGTTTGTCAATGGGTAAAGGTTGAGAACCATATTCATGGTAGTTTGTTATAGCCCTTGTATGTTCCTGAGTGTAAGTGGCATAAAATCTTGATTAACTTCAGCATGGGATCACCCTGATCTTAGTTAGTATTTGATACTATTTGGTTTATCATGGATTAGTTAATGAAGTTGGTTAACTTCCTAGAAATCAAGAAGTAGGGTGTCATGGATGTTTTAGAAAAGAGGTATGTGGATGAGTTTTGTAGTTGTATGGAGTTTTGATGTTAATTGTTTCATATTGAGAGGCTTGTTTTACTTATTATGTATATAAGGTATTTTAGTATGCTTTTGACACTTGGTTATGGCTCACTCCACCCTCAAATGGATGAACAGATAGAGAAAAATATCCAAACACTAGAGGATATGTTTCAGGCATGAATATTAGAATTTTTAGGATCTTGGAAAAATAAATTGACTTAGGTTGATTTTACATATAACAAAATCCACCACTCATCCATTGGCATGGCCCCATTTGAGGCTTTTTATGGGAAACCATTTTTCACTATTGTGTCGGGCTGATATTGGGGAGTCATAAATTCTAGGTCCCAATGTGGTGTATAGAATGGAAAAAAAGGTTCAAGTTTTTTGTGAGAGGATAAATACAAGTCATAACTTGAAAAATTCTTATATGGATCGTGGGAGGAGGCTATTGGAGTTCAATGTTGGGGACAATTTTTTAAAAAAATCCCTCAAGGTGGGTATTAGAGGTTTGGTAGGGGTAGTAATATTTCATCCTGGTTCGTGGGACCTTTTGAGGTGTTAGGGAATGTTAGAGAGGTTTATTACCATCTATCTCTATCACCATAAATGGATAGGGTTCATTAAATATTTCATATATATCAAATTCAATGATATCATCATGATGACTCCCATTTTATAGAATGAGGATAGTTGGATATCAAGTATGATACGACATTCATGGAGTAGCTAGTATAGATCTAGTATACTCAAGTGAATGTTTTTTATGGATGGACCATTCCTTTAGTTTCTGTTTTGTGGAGCCATGTTGGTTTGTAGGAGAGTATTTAGGAGTATGAGACATAGCTGCATACCTAGTACCCTGAGTTGTTTTGTGTTTTATTATGCTTTTTTATATGGTAATGTGATGTTTGAATCTATTTTGTTTATGAAAAGTGTTTTTTCTTGGTAATGTAATGTATTTTGAAGATTTCAAAAAATGAATAATGGAAAACATAATTCTTAATCAAGATATGTTATACTATAATATGTATTAAAATCATGTGGGTGAGTTGGTGCTGCCCATAGTGGATAATATCTTGATATAGAAGATTTAATTACTTGATTTATGAGTTTAGGGCCTTGTTTTGTTATGGTTGTGGTTAATCATTGGTTTTGTTAGTGTAGAGGTTTTCATGGTGGTCTGGAAGGATGTGTTGATGTGGTTGTATGAGAAATGTGTCATGAGGATAGTGTAAGCCGGTGTGTGTTTTTTTGGAGTGTAATGAGACCCTTGAGAGGTATCTAGTGGGGTTGTTGTTTAGACCTCTTCCTTCTTTCGTTTCTATGTTGGTTTTTATTCTCAAGGGTGAGAATAGTTTGACAGGTATCTAATGGAATAGGATGGACCTTCTGGTCTATTAATTTGTGATAATTCTAGTGGTGTAGGTGTCTGAAGGTGGTTATATAATATTTGGGGAGAAAAGGGATGATTTTGGATGAAAATTTTATCAGATAAGGATTATATGGCATGGAGGCTTGGGCTACACCATAAGTAATTTTGTTGTGGTGTGTAGATGACTATTGTGGTGTACATTTTTGGAGTTAGAGTTTTACGATTCTACCAAATTCAGTATGGATATTGAGTGGGGAGGTTGGATGTAGTTTGGAAACCAAGAAGAGTATTTTTGTGGTTCTATCATTTTGGGAGGTAGAAACACCACGGATTTAGGCTATTACATAGCCTCCTTTTTAGTTTTTTAGGTATATGATGAGTTTTTCTCTCTGTGATGTGGTCCCTTCCCAAGTTTTTCATATCTACAGTGTGGAAATTTCTATATTTCTTAGATACGGATTTGACCATCCTCATCATGGCATAGTATCTTTCACTACACCATAGTCCCTTCCTTTTTAGTCATTCTTCATTGTAGTATTTTAAGTTGTGATGTAGTGTTGTATTTCTTAATCTAGGTATAAAATCATAGATACCCATGAATCCCATTATTCTTCCATATTTTCTATCATTATTTGGGTGACCCAAGTTCATCCTTTGGATGGATTTTAGGTACTTTTAATTGGATTTTAACCCAATCCTTGTCAGATCGATCACTGATGGTTTTAGGAGAGTTTCCTTCCTCCCTTATCCCATTTTTTTCATATTATTCATTCAGGGAAGTCTATTATCATAAGATTTGTTATTTATGTGGTGTGTTGGTAAGGTAATTATGTGGTATATTGTTTCTTAGTTAATTCGGGAGTTTCCCACTATTGTTTTTTTTGTATTCCTCCTGTTCCAAACTTTGGCACAAGTATGAATTTTTTGCTTGATGTAAGTGATCCTTTATCTCTATTTTAGTTGTACATATAGGAGGGTTCATGGTTTTTCTATATTTGGTAAGATTGTATACACTATCCTAATAAAGATAATGAATTGGTTTAATTGAAATTTAATGGTAAGGGTAATGAATCGCATATTTTATAATTTTTTATTTTATTGTTATTGTGATTATTCATGTTTGAAGTATCATTGAAATCGTGGTTTTTGGGAGCCTTTTTTATGCTAGAAATTAATATGTGTTGTGGAAGATTTGATTGGTGTGATTTATTTGATATCATCATGAATAGAAATGTATAATCACTTATATCAAGCTAATTAATTAGTTACCTATAGAAAACCTTGTTTTGTGTGATAATTCCCTTTAAAAGTAAAGTTTCATGTGGGGAGAATCTCCATACTAACCCTAAAATAAGTAATGTGAGCATGTGATGTGTAATTGTAAAAGTGGTTTTCATGTGTGGTTTCATTATGTGGGGTGGATGTGATTATATATGGTGTGTGGGTGTTGTGGTGAGGAAATGGTTGTGTAGAGGTTTTGGTGTGTAGTGGTTTTGATGAGGAAGTGGTTTTGCGGTGGTTATGATGTGTGGAAGTGGTAATATGGGGCTTTTTGGCATTAGGGGGATGGTTTTTGTGTTGTAGTTTGTTATGCTAGTTTCTTGGTAGTAGTGGAATTAAATGTAAATTTTGAAATTTAATGGCATGGGTTAAAATGGATAATTAATTCTTGAATGGAAGTGGGAATTAAGAATAAATAGGTTACTATTTAATGTAAAATAAATGGTCTGGATAAATGAAATTGGATGGTAAATAAAAAATATGGAAATTGTATTACCTTCAAAATAATGGTGGAATATGTATTATGGATTGTGTCTCATGGATTTTTGTATAGTGTTGTTCATTTAGAGGTGGTAGAAAAGTGGCAGATGTTGTGAGGCTTGGTGGTGATATTGTTATTTGGTTGGTACTCTTGTTGTGAACCAATAGGTTGGGATTGTGTGTGGCTATATATATATATATATTATGTTCCTTGTGATTTCTATATTCACCCCACCCACATCAAGAACCATGTGCCAAAAACCAAATGTTTTGGGGGTGTTTTTTCAAATATCTCAATGGTGGGAATTGGTGGTTGGCTACCCCCTCATTCCCACTCTCTCTTACAATCAAGTTTGAAATGCATGGGTTGTGATGGATAGAAGTCAAAGGCAAACTAGTGGTGGTTGTTTGATGAGATTATGAGGTTGATATGGTGGGATTCATTCATGGTAGGATGAGGGAAATAGGATGATGTACTTCATGTTCATGATACCCTATTATTTTGGCTATGGTAGTGGTTGGTTGTGAAGTGATGGCCTATATGTCTCTAGGTGATATGTGGTGTGATGGGATAGGTGTATTTGGGTGATATGTGATGTTATTTCCCATGTGTCATTAGGATAGATGTGTTAAAAAAATATGTTAGAATTATAATGTATGGAGTTGGGTTGTGATAGTGGAAACCTGGTGGGAAAGAGATGGGGGTACCATTTATTTATATTCTTTATATTATGTTACTATGCTTGGATGTATTATTTAGTGTGCATGCCTTGATGAGGTTGGGATTTGATATTTAACCAGTTTAGGCATTGTCGATTTTTTTATTTTCTCATTGGTTCATTAGTATTCTCTTTTAACATGTGCATGATATACTTTACGTGTGATCTTTCTAAGCATACTGGTATGCTCACCCTATATATATATAAACTATTTTTCTTGTTTCTAAGAGGAATACATGTATCATGCTAAACATTCCTAGCTTAGACCTTGGGGTTGTTGCTATGTTTTTTCTTTAGGACTTTCTTTTGGGTATTTACTTGGAGACCCTTATATTTTTTACATTATATGTGTATTGTGGGGATGGTTTTCATTTCCTTTATTATTATGTCATGGAGTGTCTTGATAGTTCATATCCTATCTCCCGATCCTATATATATTGTAGAGGGTAATTTCGCCCATATGTGAGATTTTATACCCTAAGTTCTAGTAGTCAATCCAAGTCTTACTAAATATAGGACATGGGAATCATTATCTTCCTTCATTGTTAGGCCAGGAGGGGGCCTTTAGAGGGAGGGGACTATGACACATCAGTTGTTTGGGGAGTTATCAAAGTGTATGTTTTAACCCTATGAGGGGCATTTCATGGAACATATTTCTTGGTATCAAGGAACCTAGTAGAATCCGGTGGGCTGAGGATTTAAAAAAATTATCACTAGAGAGATGTAAATTCATTATCTTTAGTAATCTGGTCCCTGGTAGAGGTCCAAGGATGTCACATGAATTTTTCAAAGCACAAATTAAATAAAGGATTACCTCATTCGATTTAGTGGTGCATTAGACTGTAGATAGTTTCCAATTGTCATTTCTCAGGGGATTTAAGATCAAACCCCTCTAGATCATCAACACACACTCCAATAATTTTTGTTAATGAAAATACTAGTATTTGGGTTCTGGTGCTGAGTTTTGGTGATTCCTACAAGGTTGTGATGATCACCATGATCTCGTCCCTTCGATCCATGAAAGGTTGTCTTCAATCGTTCACTTAGAGAGATAATTTCTCTCTCAAGGGTGTGATAAGAGAGATAGGATATCATTCCATTGGAAATAATAGTATATGGAATGATATTCTCTTTTATTTATATAGTGGATGTCCAAAATACCCGGTAAGGGTTCCCTGACCCTCGTATATCCAACATCCACAAAATAAACAATAAATGACACGTTATGATAAACTAACTACATCATTAATATCATGTATATTTTATCACCTACATGTAATATATAATGAATATATTACTTGATAAACCCAAGTCATTAACTCAACTCATAATTCCCACAATATTAAGCGGACTTTGAATATTAAAATAATATTAGTTCATATAATATTTCCCCATATTCACTTAATACCTTTTGAATAATTTTAATAATTAAATTCAAAAAAATTATTCTATACTCAAATAAAATTGAATTTATTTATTCCTTGATGATCGTTAATACTTAGAAAACTCTCAGACCCTATTATGGGGCCCACCATGTCCTTATTACCCGTTCACCAGAATAGGAAAGATTATTCAATATATTATTGTGTGTGGCCCTTTGGACCTTTCTCTAGATAGTAGTGAATATTATTCATAGACCAAGAGTGAATTCTAGAAAACCATAAAGGACCCCAAATAGATAAGGAATGGTCATAATAATGAAAACCATCTTATAAACATGTAATGTGTAATATAATCTCTCTGTCTCATGTTATATCATAAAATAGGGCACACACTTGTGACATCATATGTTATTTCTTTATTATTTATTAATATAGCTGGATATACTTACCATTTACTACCTTTTTTAAGTATTTATGATGGTACTACCATCCTGATCAACTAGGCCTGAGATATCACTTCCTCAACTCAGAAGCAACAGATTAATCTTGATTATTCAACCAATTCCACACCACTAATTACATTCCCAACACAAGATACTTTTCCATGACTTCAATGTCGTTGTTTTCATTCATGTGTCAAATTATTCTATCAAATGGTGCACCTTGATAATGACATCAAGATAAGATACCAATACACATGTTAATAGATAGGAACAAATGATGACACTTGAAATGTGTGGTTTTTCCATTGGTGGGTATGTCTTGAAGTTCTCACCTAATATAGATCACTAAGTGTGTACTTTATAAGAAGAATTATCAATGCTTATAATCCCCTAGTAGTTGATAGTCATATATCATCTGTTTCCAATTATTATGATGTATGCAGACTCTATTATATATTTTTATGATTAATGTCATTGTATCTAATGTTTCTCATCATAGCCTAGGAACTGCTATAACCTTATGATATGAAAAATAATCTATGGAAATTACCATTTAAATAGTGGAATCAGAAATATCAACATTATCTGTGACTTTACCTCTTTGAGTAATACTCATCAAGAGATGATATCCTTGAATGTATTCCTTGTTTCAATTATCTAAAGTCGAAATATTATCTAGTACGTGAAAATAATTATCTTCATGATAAAACATTACTACCTAGGTTCGATTCCAAGAACCGGAACAAATTTTTTTCGTATTTCACACTACTTATTTAGCTTCCTCAAAAGCCACAATGCACTCGGTATTTGTAGATACGGCTTCCACAATATTGAATGATCTTTTTTCCCATTACCTTAGCCTAAATAGAATATTATATCATATTGATCTAAAGGAAGACTATTTTTTGTCCCATTATAACTAGTATCATTTCCACTACTCATACCAAGTACATATCCTTTTTACTTCTTTAAGTAAACTTAGACAATTATGGTTATGTCTCATTTATATCTACTCGATATAACTAATATTTTCCTACAATTAAATTTATGTTCACAATATCATTTCTTGTACATATCATGGAACAAGTGATTGATACATCATAGATGAATTTGGAATTAAACTCACCACGTTGATCTTCTCTTATTCCCATACATGTATACTTGGAGAAATTTATGCCATGTGACATTGGAAATAATTCTCTCTAGAATTGTTCCTACTTGTATTTTCAATACATTATTAGTATATGTATTATTCATTTGGTCTATGAAACCTTTATATCTTCCTTAGAAAATATTTTTCTCAATAACTAAGGTTTATAATTTAAGTAAATCTATATAGAGTTACTTTAATTGTGGTATTAACTAACTATAAGACTAATAGTTGTTTTCCATATACTACCAAACATATTTTACTTAGAAATCAATGGCACTCCGACTAACCACTCTAAGAAAGACTAGAAAAAATCATTCCAGATGAATATTCAATGATCTTGTTTCTTAATTCAATTCAAAACTATATTTCATTATCTTGAGTCCCTTATTGGAATTCTATAGTGTCACTATCTCTTTCTGGTTTTATTTTATATAAACCTTCCATGATTGGTGGTCCTGACAATCAATTCAAGATAAAATGATCATAGAAAGTATCTATGACAAGTAAAATTTTATTGTAACTAGGAATTATGACATGGTATAACCAATAGATCCTTATTGGTACATTCTTGTACCATCCATGTATAGTATCACTTGAATACCCACCACATTATTCAAAAAAATAATCCCCCTATACTTTGACACATGGAATCCATTATTAAATTTTTAATTGATCATTTCAATATTAGCATGTTTCCATATACTAGTTACTTATAAGAAATATTACTCTCAATGAATAATTTATCACTATAACAACCAATAGTTTGTAAATAATATTTTTCTCTTGATATAAATGTGTGTTATAATATACTGTATAGTATTATACACATAAAGAAACTAAAAAATATATTTTATTAATAAATATTGTTACATTAATAAGCAATGAAACTAATGAAAAATAAAAACATTACAATTGGAAAAAAAATTATAAAACAGAAAATCTAAAATGGAAAAATATGGATCACCCTAATTTACTAGAATCATTACACCACTACAAACACTATAGAAAAAAAACAAAATTTTAGAGAACTAATCAGTATTATAGAAAAATTAAAATATATAACCCTAAGAGTAATTGAGTTTAATAATTAATGAAGTAAAGTAGAGGTATTTATATGACGTAATGTGGCCGTTGGAATAGTAACTTGATTGTTGGGAATATTAACATGGCCATTAGGAATAGTAACCTAACCATTAGAATAGTAATTTTACTTCAAAATAATAAATTGTGATAAAAATAATATTTTTCATGATCAATTTATGTAAATATAAATATTATAATTCCTAAAAAATAAATATCTTGATTAAAAAACTCAAAGAAAATATGTGCACATTTTTAATAAACTGAATTTTAATGTATTTCATAAGTCGTAGTTTTTATATTAAAAATTAAAATTACCTATTTTAAAAATTTATTTGGATAAAATTAATATAATTTTTAAAATCATCATGTTGAAATTTCCCAAGGGAAATATTTTTGTAATTTTTTGAGGTAATTCGATTTTCATGTGAATAGTAAAAATACAGTTTTCACATAATCAGTGTATCTTAAATTAAATAATTCATTATAAAATAATAACCTAATAATTTATAGAACTTCGTGTTCTTACATGATAAATTTAATTTCATAAATGGGTTATTTAAAGAAAATAAACTTAAATTCTAAACCTAAAAATAATTTTTCAAAACCTAAAGTCAAAATTGATTCCTTAAAATAACAATTTTTTTTCTTTCCACTTTCCTTTCTAATAAACTAATTAATTCATATTATAAATATTTTTAATGTCATAAAAACTATTTTATTATATTTATACATGATTCATATTTTCATAAATTCAATATTACAAGTTTTACCTTTGACATATTATTTTATTTAATATTTTATTCTAAAAATACTTTTCTTCTCAAGTATAAATAACCACACGCCCTCCCCTTGGAAAACCACTCATCCCCAACATTAAAAATTCTAACCTATACCAAAACCCTTCCACTCAATCCCCTTAGGATCCTTAGGGATTTGTTATATTAATCCAGATAAACATCAAGGGATTTTTAGTGTTGTAAAAGAGAAGCTACACTAAGGATTAAGTAAGTTTCGATCAACTCTTCTCTTTTTCTTATTATTCTTCTAATTCTCTTTCTTTTTTTACAACAACTTTAAAAAAAACTTATAAAATGAATTATTAAGTAAATAAACATTATATTAATGATTTTAACCTACTATAAGTATCATATTTACTATATATATAAATTTCAAACTTCCCTTTCCACTCCCCTGACAATGTCGTTAACCACCTACAGAGACATTTCCATGTAAAAACTTATAAAAATTATAATTGATGTATATTATTAATTATATATAATATATAAACATGTAATTATATGCTTAATATAATTTTGTAATTAATTATAATAATTTATAAATTATATTGAATAAAACAATGAAATCAAAGAAAAACGGAAAATTTTTAAGTAAAACATGATATGAAAATGAATACCCTATAACAAAGGAAATTAAGAAACATAATCAAATTAATATAATTGATAAATAGTGGTAAAAATTACAATAATTCACTTTTGTATAAATGTTTTATAAATATGACATTATTATTCAGGAGGCTCAAAAGTGATGAAATAAAGCAGTAATTAAGGTAAAGGGTTCCTCGAACCCAACTCCCTTTATTTGGGGTTTCCCACTTTAACATAAATTTCAGTATGGGTATTACTTTATTATTACTTAAATATAATTTCATTATTCTTCCATTTTATTTTATGGATATACATGTTTCCGCCTTGATTTTTAATCCGAATACAATTATTTTCCAAAAATGGAATTTCTTTCCAAAACAAATCATGGACTCTTTATGTGTTATTTGTTACACAAATAAAAATGATCAATTATTATAATTTATGGTCACCCTTTTTCAATTATAAATGTCAAAATTTATTCATGAATTTATTTTTTATGAAATCCTTTGGAAACTCATTCTATTCTATGGGTTATTTTATGACAATGATTATTATACATTCTATGTGGTGTGCATGATTATGTAAATATTATTAAGTGACTAGTGGGTCCAGAATTATATAGCCCTCCAATGCGTTGGGTAATGTGATTTATCTAATGTTATAATGTTTAATATGTGTGAACATGGTTTTATCTTTGTTCATAATGATGATTTTATTATTAAGTTCATATGTTATGCATGAACATGATTCTTGATTTGTTAACAAATATGTGTGGTAATTGTCCACTACGACATGGTGTTTAATTTTTATTCACTACCACGTTTAATGCATTTATTACATGATTCCATAATTATTAGTATTATTCTATTATTCTTATTATATGATTATTATTATTATTCACACTCATGTTTTATTGAATCGTGTCCCTTATTCATCCTCTTATTAGGATTTTAGATCACCCCATTATTTGATGTATATCCTCCAGTGATTACATGTACTAAGGAGACAGTGGGATTTTAGAATTATAAAGAA
This sequence comes from Viscum album, assembly GCA_963277665.1. Taxonomy (NCBI): domain Eukaryota; kingdom Viridiplantae; phylum Streptophyta; class Magnoliopsida; order Santalales; family Viscaceae; genus Viscum; species Viscum album. Next base: position 1,383,711,341 of record OY728126.1, on the reverse strand, counting down.
GAAGGATTTAAATAAATGTTTATATTTTATTATATACAAGTTATGTATAATCCTATTTTTCCCAAGACACTAATCCTTTTTATACAGGATTTATATATCTATTATATTTTTATCTTTAATATGATGTAATAGACATGTAAGAAAAAGGTGGGTTTCTATAGTTTGTATCATATCTATGGTTTAGTTAAATTGGGAATTAGTATTAGAATAAATTAGATAAAACCCTTAGGATAAGACTATGCATATGTAAACATCCAATAAATTTTGTTTTAGAAAAAGGATAAACATAGGGATCTCATAAGATATGTCTTTAGAGTAAATTTCACAAAATAATAAATTATTTATTCATGAATTGTTTACATATGTTTTGTTTAAACCATTTCTATTTGAGAAAATGGAGGGAACCAGGAGAAACCAGGCCAACAAACTGTGTGAGGGTCAATTAAACGATTTACTAAATTAAATCCAAAATTTCATAGGTTGTAGAGTTAAAAAATTCATGGAAATCATTACCCGGTTGTCTCATGATATGAATAATAACATAAACCATATGGAATGTTCACCTTCACCCATTAAGGATCAACTATCCATTGATTCCTTTATATAATAATGACCCCTGACATTTAGTGTATCTTCTAACCCACCTGTCGTGGAACAGTGGGTTAGCTCAATGAAGAATAAATTTTCAATTCTCCACAATTCTAAGAAGAAGAATGTGAAACTATTCATCTATCATATAGATGGATAATCCAATTAGGGCATTGATAACTAACACCAAGATGAAGGGTGAAATGGAATATATAAATTGGGAATACTTTAAGAAATTATTTCTTAGAAATTATTTCACTCAAACTCTTTGAACAAAGATGTAGAGGGAATTAATAGAGCTGAAGAAAATGGAAGGTGGATCTATCACATCTTATAAAGAAAAATTCACAAGGATTTCAAGATAAACTTTAGGTTTTGTTATAAATAATTATATAAAAATAGATAGATTCTTTAAAGGTTTAAAGCCACACCTTAAAAAGTCTCTAGTTATCCAAGACTTTGGGATTTATGAATAATTTGTTGGATGTGATCTCAAATTAGAGATATATTTCAAAAAATAGTACAATGGTTATGGATATAAGAATATATGAATGTAGTTTCAAGATGTTGTGTCAAATTAAAAAGGAGGAAAGAGGATACAACTACCTACATGTCAAAAAAATTGGAATAAACATCATGATAATTGTATCAAAGGGATGGGGGAATGATTCGAGTGTGGAAGAGAAGGCCACCAAACTCATGAATGTTGAAGAGACATGAAGAAGTTGATGAACATGATTTAGTAAAGGAAGTAACCTCATAATTAACCACTCATGTTTCAATGGTTCAACTATAGGGAGAAAGGGAACTATGAAATCCAGTGAACTAAACCACAGGTCCTTGAGGGTAATCATTGTTAGTAACAGCCAAAGACAAAGGAGTAACGGAAATCTTATTTCATCACTACTACTGAAGTGGGGCATAAAAAAGATTCCATATAGGGTACACTTCTTATTCACTCAATAAAGGAAAAAAGTTTTATTTTATTCTATTTTTAAGAATTACTTTATATCCTATAAGTCTTATAAAACTATTGAATCAAATCCCCTATACCTTAAAGTATAGATATATATAAAAACACCTAGTTGTGTAATAATTAAAAACTAAGTGTTGGACTCTTATAGTTTAAGTGTCTTTGTGAAGATTCTTCCTGTGAATATTGTAATACTTCCCTTAGTTGAATTCAACACTATAATGGGCATGGATTGGATTTATTTATATCGATTGCACATCAACTATTAGAAAAAAATATTTTCATATTAAAAACATCCAATGATCAACTTCAAATTAAAGTAAAATAATGAATATCCTTTGGAAAATACATCAATGGGGTGTGTGTTAATACCATGCTAAGAATAATACTTTTCCCAAATTTTTGTGTCAAAGGAAGGTATCAACCTAGAGGAAATTCCCATTGTTAGGGAATATAGTGATGTATTTACCGAAGAGTTACCCAAAATTCCCACATATATTGAGGTAGATTTTTTAATAGAGCTCATGCCTAGAGACACTCCTATCTCAAAATTCTCTTACAAGATGGCCCCGATTGAACTAGAACATTTTAAGAAGAAGTTATTAGTTCATTTGGACTAAGGGTTCATAGGACCTATTATATCACCTTAGGGTATTCCAGTGCTCTTTTTAATGAAAAATAATGGATCAATTTGGATGTGAATCAATTGCTATGAGATTAACAAGATCACCATAAATAAAAGGTATCTTCTTCCAAGTATTAAACACTTGGCTGATCAACAATGAGAATCTTAGTACTTCTAAAAGGTAGATCTTTATTTTGGATATCACCAACTGGAGGTGAAGAAGTAAGATATTTGGAAGAATAATTTTTGTTCACAGTATGGGCATTATGAGTTCATATTGATTCCCATAGAACTTACTAATTCCCTTTCAATATTTATTGTAACACCCCAAGCTTCCACAGTACATTTCCCTCTGAATAATACAATGGCTTGTGTTGTACGCAACTTCAAGTTCAAACACACCACAACCAATCAAACTAGGCTGTTATGAATAGTAATAACCACTTTTTAAAATTTTATCAATTTTATATTTCAAATTGGAATTCATTTTTGGGTTCGGAATATCGAAATTAGCTTAGGGTGAACTTTTCGTATTTTTCTGAAAACCTTCAATTTTTGATAAATAGTGAAAACACTGAGTTATTGTTTAAAACCAAATTTTTATTTAAATAATTATTTATTTTATTTAAATTTATTTGAGGTCAAAATATATAAATAATACCTATATAAGTTCAATGTAATTAATTGGATTCATTTTATAATGAGCTTAGATATATAAAATTTTATCGAACATTTTACCGTCTTTTACCCCCCTCCTAGGAGCATTTCCAAATTTGTATAAAACTTAATTTTACCGCTTCTGTGAGTTTAATTTCAAAAATATAAGAGACATGGTTGATATCAGTAAGTAAAATGTGGTTCAATAAGTTGAAAATAATTTTTGGTGAATAGTAACTTTTTACTTTTATTTACCACAGTTAAAAGTAAATAGTGTAATTAAGGGTAAAAATGATATTATTATTACCCTAACACATGTCCTAATTCTATTGGATAATTATAATTCGACCAAAAACAATATTAGGAATAAAATATGAACCTCTTTGGTCCACTTGGATTAGATTAGGACATTTATTATTATTTTATTTAAAGAAAATTTAAAAGTGTTAAATTCAAAGTTTAATAACTAAACCATTTTTAATATAGGGTTAAACATAATATAAAATAGACTATAAATATTCATTATAAACCTAAAAATATTTACTACATAATTTTATTTTATTTATAATTTTTAGGCATTAAATAATTAAATTTATTTAGGACACAATGATGATGCAGTAATTACCATATTAATGAAAGATTAAAATAATTGATATTATAAATATCCAAATAAATATAATTTCAGACTTTTAATAAATTACACTAATTTTATAGGTTAATATGACAATTTAGGGTTGATTAAATGTATTTATTTTTAAGTAATAAAGTTTTTAGGACTTTAACAAAAATTAATTATTAAATAATGTCAAAATTGACATAAATGAGTTTTTAAAACAAATACAATATTATTGGTTGATATAATAATCCTAAAAATATAAGGTTCAGAATAAATACTTATATAATGATAGGTGTGTCATTAATGAACCACTTGGGGTTCTCTTGGAAGTTTATTGTAAGTTTATTAACCATATAATATAAAAATACAAAGAATCATGGTAAATGTCAAACTATTTAACTAAGAGTTAAATCTAAAATATAAAGTTAATATAGTGACACAAACCTGTATAAAACCTATTGGTTGAGTTGTTTTCGACCCATCCCTACCTTAGCCTCGAAATAAATCATTTTTCAGCCATTAAAAACCGAAAATTATTTTATTATAAAAAAAATATGTCAATCTTTTCCTAAGGTGCCCCTCACCCCTCTTATAAAAGGGCACTTCCTCTTCTCTCAAATTCATGAGAGGACTAGTTTGAGATATACCTAACACTGAGAGGGGGGTGAATCAGTGTTGGGGACTTTCTAAACCAATTCCAACTTTTATCCATGTACCTCTTGACCTGTTAGGATCTCGATTCTCTTATTTTCTTTTCTCTGTCGCATGCAATAATAGAAAGTAGTACAAATATGCACATGATATTTTGACAAGGTTCACCACTCAATAAGAGTATCTACGTCCTTTCCATGAATGGGTATGACCAGTGCATGGATTCTCCACTATAATGTGATATTCAATTACAGTGGAGTGGCTAGGAAAAAAATCCTCTAGCCAGTGTGAGTACCTACACTTTAGAGGGGGGTGGGAAACAATCCTCTTCTCTGGACTGGTGATGACCTAACCCAACTTGCAGCGTCTAGCTGGTTCTTTATATTGCCTATGGAGACAGTCTTCTTCCTTATTTAAATTTCAAGTTCTGCTCTTTGTCTTCTTTAATTATCTTCACTAGATTACTTTCAAAGCATTAGTCGAGCAATTCTTTCTTCTTTCCTTCTCTTCTTTCCTTATCTTCTTTTCTAGTGCAACACCAAATGCACCAGGATTCTTCTTTCTTCTTCTTAGTGCAACAACCAACTGCACTAAAACTTCTTCTCTCTTCTTGGATAGAATCACATATACCAATGTGATTATTCAAGTTGTGGAGATCGGTTCACTTAGCATCATCTGAATTAAACTTCCTTAAATAATTGTAGGCTTCAATTGGGCATACTATGTTCTTCTTCTTCTTCTCTTCTTTCTATGTAGAAAACCTATAAGCTGCACACTCTTCTTTTTCTTCTTTTTATTTAATGAAAAACCAGTTGCACTAAAACCTACTCTTCTTCACACGTTCTCTTTCAGTGCAAAACCATCTGCATCGAGCTCTTCTTATTCTTCTTCTTGCTAGAATCACAAGTTCTCTTTGTGATTGTAAAATCAATGAAGTCTAGATCAACTTAGCATCATCACATTTGAACAAAAGCTAGAAATAAATTCTAGAAAAACTCACAACTTGCACGCCAATCCTTACTTGCACGCCACCCTACTTGTGTGCCACCCTGCTTGAGCGCCTCCCTACTTGTGCACCATCAAATACTTGCGTGCAAAAATTATTCACAACTCACAACTTGCGCGCCACTTCTACTTGTGTGCCATGCTGCTTGCGCGCCACTCTACTTGCACGCCCCCTGCTTGCGCACCACAACTTGTGCACCTCTATTGTGCACAGCTCACAACTTGTGTACCACTTTTGGATTATACACAACACACTTCTAGAAGACACCTCCCTGCTTGCGCACCTCTTACAACTTGTGCGCCACTTCTGCTTGCACGTCACTCTACTTGCGCGCCACCCTACTTGTGCGCCACTCTGCTTGCACGCCACTTCCTACTTGTGCGCCTTATAAACAACCCTCAGCTTGCATGCCACTTCAGCTTGCGTGCCACTTCTACTACTTACATAATCAGAGCTCAAATTTTCTCTTAAGTGTTGAGCCTCAAAAATTGAGGAGTCTAGTCGTCTATTTATAGGCATTTTGGTGACCTACACGCCACATACACTTGTGCGCCGCTCCATCACTTGCCCACCACTCCAACACTTACATGACACTTTTGTTCCTTTGTCATATTTTGATATGATGATGTTGAAATATGAATTTTGCGCAACATACACTTGTGTGCCACATATACTTGTGCGCCACACTTGCACACCACTTTTGACTTGTGCGACAATCTTTAACTTGCGTTCCACTTTTGACTTGCGCATCGCTTTCTTTCCTTTTCCAAAAACACTTCTTTTACAATCCCTATTCTCCATATGGCTTGCATCAAAAGTTCTCCAAACTTATGATATTTTTGAAATAAAAATCAGCAAAGCATCATCATAGTTACAATGGGAAAGTACTGAAACTTCCCTATATTCTAACAGCATCATTCCTTCCAATCAAAATTGGATATGACTGGCGTCATCATTTCTCCACCTTTACATCGTAAGGCTTTCATCACAAGTTCTCCTGACTTATGATATTTTTGAAATACATATCAGCAAATCATCTTCTGGTTTGGTCTATTCTTTTTGGAATATGAATTCCAAAGTACTTCTTCATCCTCACTTCAAATCCTCAATTCTTTTCGGAGTGTTAATTTCAAAGAACTCCAATCATCTATCTTCATCCAAAAGTAGAGGATTGAATATTATTCAAATACCTTCAATGTTACAGACAATGTATCACCTTTGATACATGTATTTGGAACTTTAAAGGCAATATGTAATTCATGACCTTCTTAGAATGCCAATCCCTTCCACACACTCTCTTCTTCTTCAGCCATCATTCTCTACTTCATTCAAATCATGTGATTCTTTTATTAAACTAAGATCTTGCATGGTTCTCATGAAATCGCGAAGCATTTCATGGTCTTCTTTAAATCCTAATTCTTCTTAAATCATCCTTAGATGGATGATACTTCACCATTCTTCAGCATTGTAAACATTGTGTCACCTTTGACACAAGTTCTTTGAACTTAGTATTAATTCAAAAATCGTCTAAATTCATCTTCTTAGATAATTTCTCAAGTATGAAATCCAATTCTATGATTCCATAACAATTCTATAGGCAATCTCACTTCAGCCAATTTCCATAAACTTTTTAGTCCTTTTTCATCTCCTTCATCATTTTGACGAGTATTGACAACTATTGACAACAAATACAATCTTCATACATAAAGTGGTCCCAAAAATCTCCCCCTTCAAAGCCATTTGACTCGTCCAACCCATACCAAATATCCTCCCAACTTCCCTCCCTTCATCTTAGAGGCCTTCCTTTAGTCATAAATCCAACCTAAGGAGACCTTTTGATCAAATCAAAAGGAAGAACCCGAAGAAGAGGTAAATATATCATCACCTATTTAAAGTTCTTTTCTTCTTCCACTTTCTATTTATTTGTTGTTTCCATTATAAAATAATAAATCCAATATCATTTATATACTATGATGTTATTACAAAAATTTTACAACCATATTCATTATTCTATCCATCCTATAAATGAAAAAGTCACCATACGTGCGTACGTACTGATTACCGTCTCCACGTTGTGGTGTAGTTTGTTATTAAAACACTTCATCATTTGGATGGGTATAATAATGAGTATAAATGATTAAAATAATAAATATAACATGATAATGATTCTGTATATATGATATTCCATCCGATTATATAGTATTTTAATATCAAAATAATGATATTGTCTCTCGTGCGTACGTACGAATTGTCGTCTCCACGAACGCGATGAGATTAATTCCCCATCGTATCCATTCAATACTAATTTTCATTTGATAATTAAAAATAATGTTTAATTACTTAATATAATTCTGATTATGAATAAGATACATCCTATCCATAATAAACATTACTTACGTAACAAATCATATAAAGGGAAACAAATCAGTTAACACCCGAAACGATGATACTACTGAAATATCATTAAAAACCAATATTAGAAGATCATATATGATATAATATTAATTTATATGGTTCTTTTATAATTTAATAACAATGATTTAATCATTATACAAGAGTTTAATCTACCATCAATCAAGGAAAAGTACAAGTTAAGGGTTAATATCACAATCCCTTTATTATCCGAGGTTGTTTTTACAAAAGTTTCTACTGGGAACTCTTTATCATCCATATCAATGTTTCTTATAAATTTATTCTAAATAATTATTACTATTTATTAGAATATGGGTTAAAGTCATTTATAACCTTGTTTGACTTTTTATAAAATGTTTTGAAAGGAATCTTTCTGTCGTTTTCCAAACAAGGTACCTTATGACCTTTTCAACAAAATTAAGGTAAGAATGTTTTTTTTTACTTATACGGTGGGTGTGCCTATTTTATGCTGTTATAACATTGTCGAAGCTTCCCTTACAAGATTATAAGAATATTTTCAAAATAAATGTTTTCTTTTATAATTATATGACTTTTAAATTATTTCAATATAGAAATAGATATTTCTCTAAAAAAATGTTTTGATTTCATCTATGTCAACATACTTTGATAGATTTTAAGCTTGTTTTATGTTGATTTATTATGATACAAAACTTCCATATTTTATTTAAGGTTTTTTGATATATTTGACTATGGATATGTTATTTTTACACCATTCATGGTTTATGGATAAAGTATTTACATTTCGTATGCTAGTTTCAATACGAATGTTTATGCTATGTTTAAACCTTTTCATATGAGGAATGCATTAGACTTAGTAAGTGACTGGTGGAGCCCGCTATACCTCCTCGATGCATTGGTAGGTCTCATGAGACAAACTAGTGTCTTGGCACAAGGCCTTGAAAAAATCTTATTTGTAGTCTTGGGACAAGGCCTTGATTATGTGGTTATGAAGTTTGGAAATATGCATTCCATCATTATGAAAGTGGCTATTCATATTGCATGTGATTATTCAACTAGTAGAATATCCATATGAATAAGTAAATGGAATTACTGGATTTTATCTTTTCCATATTATTCTGAAGTTCAAGTTTAAAAGGATTTTGTTCTAGTCTTACATTGCCTTAAATGTTTATGCTTATTTATGAAAGTTTCCTCTATATTGTTATCCTTACTGATAATCTGAGATCACCCCTTTCTATATTTTATTTTTCCCAAGATGCGAAGAAGTGTATTATGACTGACCTACAGGGATAGTCTAAGGGATATGAGTGTGGCCTATGGAGACTATCTTGTTCTAGTTTTTTATTTTATAATGTAATGTGAAACTTGTGAATGTATCTATTATTTCCAAGACTACTAAACTAATCGGTCTTTCGAGACTTGATCTTTTGTGATCATCAAAATGTTATGTGATAATGAACCGACTCTAGGTAACTAGGGTCGGGGTGTTATGGTTGGTATCAGAGGAATTTTGGTACAAACCTTGGAAGCTAGATTTAGAAAAACTCTGATTAGAGCACATTATCCTAAGATAGACTTTGAGGATTAGTATAGAATAACTTCCTAGAATTTTGGCATTGTAGAGATTTTGTGAGTTTTCCAAGAAATAAATCTCAGTTTGGATAAAAGTATGTAAAGGTAGATCTAGCAAAGATGTACCTAGGGGTAAAACCTGAAAACACCGCTTTGATCTAGACTCAAACGGGAACTGGTGCACGACAACGGGCCTTGCTGCACTCTTGGTTACGACACTCCCAGGGGATATGCTTAAGATAATTCTCATTTTCTTTAAAAAAAATTATGAAGGGTTTTTTAGTATATACTTCCTCAAAGAAAACATTTTTATGATTATAGATTATATCCATAAACTGTTCAATTTATGTAAGCTATTTTACAGGTTTGGAATTATGTACTGTGATTCATAAACTAATCCATTGTATACCATTGTTTAGAAATGGCGCCTAGTGGAAGGAATTGAAATTGTATCAATGCACGTAATCCATTTTGGTATTTCCCTACTACTCAAGATAATTATATTGGAGTTGGTGAAACAACTGGTGCTGATCATCTTATCACCATAATGGGACAACTCGCTTAGGTTATGAATAATAACCTTACCCGTATGGAGCACACTGATCCACAACGTGGAGAATCAATGTTAGAACAATTCATGAGTGTAGGATCGAAATAGTGATGTAGATGCTCAATATACAAGAGGGAGGTGAATTGTATACTTTAAAAATTCCTTTGGAACCTTTAAAGTTAGTTACAAATAGCTATGTTCTCCTTAAGAAAAGGAAAGGGCTAAGTTTAACAAAGTTAAACTAAGAAAATTCATAACACCTCTAATACCGAATGAAAACTTGGAAAGAGATTCCGAAGGTAGGTTCCGGAAATATGGTTCCGGATATTGAACCTTAACAAAAGTTAAAATATGAGATTCTACCTTAAAGCGTATAGAATCTAAATGAAACAGAGTATAAGTAAGAAAGTATAAGAAAGTTATACTTTCTTTATAATACAAAATGCAGCGGAAATAAACAAGTAGTAGAACTACAAGTAACAAGATAATAGTCTTTTTAACCCAAAGAGAAGGGTATCCAACAACCTTGTATAAGGGTCCCTTGATTTATACTTTCAAGCAAGTCTGTCTTACCCACACCAGGGTAAGCCCTTGATACGAAGATCGGAGTGTCTCTGTCTTGCTATCCCCGCAAGCCCTCAACTTCAAGGTAGTTGGAAACCTCTGTCTTCCTCAGCAAGGAAGCCCTCAAACTTCAAGGTAGTCAGCACCTCTGTCTTCCTCAGCAAGGAATCCCTCGAACTTCAAGGTAGTCGGCACCTCTATCTTCCTATCCCCGGAAGTCATTGAATGTAATTACCAACATTCGGAGTCGCACGAAGTTTTGAGAGTTAATAAGAGCCTCTCTCTCTAGAAATCACTTCAAGTATGTAATCACATGAGTCGAAGATCAGACAGCCTTTTTGCAGCACTGAGCTCTTTCAAATGAGCTCCTATTTATAGGTAAGGTCGGATTCTTCTCCAACGATCATATTTTCCTTAAAGATCGGAGGGACCTGTACACGTGTCACTTAGACAACGGTTAGTTTATAACAAAATAGATGACATCGTTTTATAACAAAACAAGTGTAACAGAATGTATGAAATCATTTTAATTCTAACTCAAAAGTTTGGAATGAAAACTTCGGAGTGAAAGTTTGGAGTCTGAATAAATCAGAGTGTACAAAACAGAGATGATCAGATTATGTTTAATAGATGAATTCGGAATGAGAATTCGGAATGAGAATTCGTCATCGGAATTCGTAATGAGAATTTATCATCAGAATTCGTAATGAGAATTCATCATCATAATTCGTAATGAGAATTCCTCATCAAAATTCGTAATGAGAATTCATCATCAGAATTCGTAATGAGAATTCATCATCAGAATTCGTAATGAGAATTCATCATCAGAATTCGTAATGAGAATTCATCATCATAATTCGTAATGAGAATTCATCATCAGAATTCGTAATGAGAATTCCTCATCAGAATTCTTAAGAAGAATTCATTGTCGAACTTCATAAGGATTCGTATCCTGTATCTGATGTAGAACTTAATTAGAGTTCATATCCGGAGTTCGGAATGAAACTTTATTACAGTTCTCATCTGGAATCCGGAGTGGAACTTCCTTACAATTCTTATCCAGAATTCGGATCCTCAAACAGAATACTTTATATCAAAGTTTTAAACAAATCCGAGAAAACAGAAATGAATCCGAATTTTATACTTAGGAAAAATATGGATGAAAATATGATAAAGATAAATTTCTTTATAAAATCAATTTTCCTTAAGAAAGCATTTTTCCTTAAGAAAGCATTTTTCCTTAAAAAAGGTGTTTGTGATTTTCAAAACAAGAAGTAATAAAAAGTTATAAGGAAAACATTATTGACTCAACAATCTCCCCCTTTTTGGAAAGCACAAACATCCTTACGAAAAACAAATTTTAAGAAGAAATAAAAACATTAAGGCATATCTCCCTTTTATTTGAGGATATTGATGAATACGACTAACTCCCCCTTAGGCTTTGAAACTCTAAGGATCGTATTCTAGATTTCCAGAGTGGAATTTCATTATGAATAATAAAGTCTTCTTAAATGAAAAACTCTCCATTAAACAAACTCTTATTAGAGTTCTTTTTCCTTAGGGATCTTTTCCTTCTCCCCCTTTGATAAACTCTCATTGGAGTTCTTATTTTTCTTAGGGATCTTTTCCTTCTCCCCCTTTGTGATTTTCAAAAAGAAATTGAGTGAATGAAAAAAAAACAAAGTACCTGAAAAATTAGTAACAATGAAAGAAACGAGAAGCACAAATTTCATTAAGTTTGAAATCTCGGCAACAAAAAATATATTACAACAAAAAGATCGGATTTGGTTATTTCGGATCTTTTTCTTTCGAAATGAGCCCCTTAAGAATAGTCCTGATCTTCTTCAGGTCTTTATGATCTTCTTTAGCTTGCTTCTCTAAGACCACTATTCTTGAAGATTGAGCTTCAATATTTTCTTCCTGGGCTTTCAGCTTTTCTTCCTGAGCTTTGATCTTTTCTTCCTGAGCCTTCATCTTCTGATCAAACTCAATTCGATGATCCCTTTCAAATTTCCAGTTTTGAGAAACGGAATTCAGTTTCCCATTCAGATCTCTGACTTCTTGGATCCGGAAGTTCTTTTCATCTATCAGCTTCTCTTCAAAGGAGGAAGTCTGCTCATTTATCTTCCTATCCTCAGTCTCGAAAGCATCTTTAACATTGTCTTGGAACTCATCGAATAACCTCATCTCTTCAACAGTCTTCTTCGACAAATTTGTAATCCTCTTGCAAGATTTTCTATGAGCTTCGTAGCCAACAAAGAAGGTTTTGAACTGAGCCTCAATCTCAACGTACCTGTCCATAACCATAGATACGGAGTCAGTTTTCTGATTCAAGGCATGTTGGATCATCTGACATCTTGAATCAATACTTGAGAAGGTCGGAATGGATCCCACCAACTTCTTTAACGACTGGACAACAAAGTCATGCCCCACCGAGGATGATTCTAAATCTGAAACTTTGCTTGGAGAATTTTCTTCCTCAATAAGCTCCAACCTCCTTTTAGATGAATCACCATATTCTCTTTTCTTGCTAGCCACTGATTTCGGAGTCTCAACAAGGAGTTGCTTTCCCTTGTCTTTTTTCGGAATCGATTCTTGATCAGGAGTTTTCTGCTCACCAGTAGACACTTGAATAATATCATCAACAACTTTTTGAACAATATCTTCCTCATTCTTATCCTTCTCTGGAGTTACTAACTTAGAGGATTCAGCCTCTGAAGTTCGGAGTGATAGATGTTCCGAAGGCGACCCCTTATACTCATCTACTTCTTTCAATAAGTCTCTTATTTCACCACTTGCTTCAGCAACTTCTTCTTCCTCTCCCACTTGCTGAATCTACTCAAGTTGCTCAACATTCTCAGCTCTAGCCTCTTCCGGAAAATCAAGGGTTCTTCCTGGAGTCTCAGGTAGAGATTCCAGGGAGAAAGATCTCGAAACAGGAATGCTTCCGGATACCATCTCATTAAACTTTAACAACGCTTAGACTGCCTCAGCTTCTGACATCTTCTTCTTGAGCTTCTTCTCCTTTACTTGTTTTTCAAGCTCATCAGCAGTTCTCTCCTTCAAGCCCTTAGCCTCCGCATGGTCCAATCTGAACTGCGGATCCCCTTCTTTCCTTTTCTCTTTATCTGCTCTCCACTTCGCAACAACTTCATCGGGAAAAGCTTTCTTCTTCTTTGGTTTGGGAGGTGCAGTTTGATCTTCCTTAGATTTAGGATCCTCAACTTCAGCTGCAACTTCCTTCAACTTTCTTTTCTTTACTGGCTTAGATGATTCTGGTTCAGCAGCCTTCGGAGCCGCTTCTTCTTGATTAGGCAGATCGGAGAACTCACCAGTCTCCTTGTTGAAGGCCACGTCCATCCTCTTAAGGGTATCATCACTGACCAACAAAATTTTGCAAACCCTTGGCTTAGATCTGCAAGCTTCCTTGAAGGACTCAAGGCACCGAACTATCAACTTTGATAAAATTGCTGGGTACATTACGATCTGGGCTCTGAGATTTCCTTTCTTAAGATTCTCAATGGTTATAAGAATGTGCCTCATGAAGTTAAACTTCCTTAGATTTATCAGGAAATCTAAGATGTAGATCTCACTCTTCTTCAAGCTGTCTTTATCACCTTTCCTCGGCACGATAAGACTTTGCACCCACAACTCTAGAATCCGGAAATTTGTAGGCAAACTAGCAATCTCCGGAGCTTTGTCATCTGAGAGTCCGAGAGTTTTCAAGGCTTTTTCTTTGTCAAAGCTACCCTTAGAATCCGGCAAAACGTGAGATATAAACTCGGCTTCTCCTTCATAGGACATCCCTACCAAGCGTGCTGCCTTGGTATAAGAAAGTTTGTAAGTCTTACCATAAGACTTAAAAGAAAATTTCTCCCTATTATCTTCCTGAAAGAAGGAAACTGTTTCATAGAACTCAACACGCAACTCCGAAAAAACATCATCTTGATTCCCCGGTTTGGATACAGCAATATCTTCCCAGCCATTCAACTTAATGTTCTTTGAAATAAGAGAATCATAGTTGTTGAAGAAATCTGGATGGACTAACCTTTCTCTGTAAACTAACCATTGTGAAATAGGCTTGGTGGAAGACATTTCTTGAGACGCTAACTCCGCAGATATTCGGATCTGAAGTCCTCTGAGAAGTTCGGAATGGAGAAAACTGAAGTTCGGAACGGCCTTAAAACAGAGAGGCAGATATTCGAGACGCAAGAACTTGAAATCGATGTGGGACAAAAATTTGTGTCCCCTTTATATAGGCAATGAGATGACGGTTCAACTTCCACGGTTGATCTAACGGTTGGGATAAGCTGAGATCAGATCTAACGGTTGAAAACTTGAATCCAATCTTTTTGAGGTTTTTATTAAAACAAGGAATTAAGAAAACTATAATAAGAAAATGATAGCAAGTAAAATATGACTACGAAAACTTGAGTAAGGTAATCATACCTTTCGGATTGGATTAGGAGAATTATTCGTAATGGGTAATATAAAAATGACTAAAAAAAATATTATAAGAAGACAGAGTTCGCAAAAAATTTACTACGGAAAATAAATTTAGTACGAAAAACTCATTACGGAACACTCATTATGGAAAACTCAATACTAAAAACAAACTTAGTAAGGAAAAACTTAGTAAGGAAGATTCGGTACGAAAATCTCGTTATGAAAATACCAGTATGAAATTTTCCATTCCGGATGTTTTTAATACGAATACTTTCATTCCAGAAGTGTTCTGTACGAAAATGTCCATTCTGGAAAATTGTAGTTCCGTACATTCCATTCCGGAAATCTTCATTCCAAAAATTTTGAAAACAAACTTTGAAAAACTTTGTTATTCTATCAAACAAATGTACTCCCCCTATGAAAAGGAGTTTATTGCTGTAAGGATATTTTTTCAACAGAAAGTTAATTAAGAAATATTACCTTACGGTTATCATCCCTAACTTCTGTTTAATGTATTCAAATCTATCAGAAGGCAAAGATTTTGTGAAAATATCATCAAGTTGATCTTGCGTTCCAATAAACTGAAGAATAATATCTCCTTTTAGTGTGTGATCCCTAAGAAAGTGATTCCTAATATCTATGTGCTTTGCACGGGAGTGATGTGCAGGGTTCTTACTAAGGGCAATGGCACTTGTGTTATCACACAAAATTTGAGTTTTAGTAAAACTCAAGCCATAGTCTGTGAGTGTGTGTTGCATCCACAACACTTGAGCACAACAACTTCCAGTTGCTACATATTCAGCTTTAGCAGTGGATAGTGCTACAGAATGTTGCTTCTTGCAGGACCAAGAAACTAGCGAATCTCCTAATAAATGACAAGTTCCGGATGTACTTTTTCTATCCATTCTACATCCACCAAAGTCAGCATCAGAAAAGCTTTTTAGAACAAAATAATTTCCAGAAGTATAAAATAATCCTAGATCCATGGTTCCCTTAAGGTAGCGAAAAATTCTTTTTACTGCCTTTAAGTGAGATTCCTTAGGATTGGATTGATATCTTGCACATAAGCATACTGAAAACATTAAGTCTGGTCGACTAGCTGTTAAGTAAAGTAAACTTCCTATCATACCTCTAAAAGATGTTTGATCTACTAGTTTCCCAACTTCATCAAGATCTAAAGAATTTGAGGTACCAATGGGAGTACTTATACTCTTAGTGTTGTCATAACCATACTTTTTAAGAAGATATTTAATATACTTATGTTGAGATATGTAGGTTCCTTCTGGTTTTTGAGAAATTTGAAAACCAAGGAAAAAAGTTAACTCACCCATCATACTCATTTCAAACTCAGATTTCATTAGACTTGCGAAAGAGTCGGTCAAAGATTGTTGAGTTGAACCAAATATGATGTCATCAACATAAATTTGAACAATCAAAACGTTTTTCTTATCTTTCTTTATAAAAAGGGTTGGATCTGCATTTCCCTTGACATAGTTATTTTGAAGCAAAAATCCAGTAAGTCTATTATACCATGCTCATGGGGCTTGTTTAAGACCATACAAAGCTTTGGTAAGTCTAAAAACATGATCAGGATGTTTTGTATCTTCAAAACCAGGAGGTTTTTCAACAAAGACTTCCTATTGAACATAACTGTTAAGAAAAGCACATTTCACATCCATTTGGAAAAGTTTGAAATTAAAGAATGCTTCAAAGGCAAGTAGAATATGGATAGATTCAAGTCTAGCTACTGGAGCATAGGTTTCTTCATAGTCTATTCCCTCTTGTTGATTATAGACTTTAGCAACAAGTCTAGCTTTATTTCTTACTATGACTCCATTTTCATCGCATTTATTCCTGAAAACCCATTTTACTCCAATAACAGAAGTTTCCTTAGGTCTTTCAACCAAGGTCCAGACTTTATTCCTTTCGAATTCATTTAGTTCATCTTGCATGGCTTTAATCCAATCTTCATCACCTAAAGCTTCATCAGTGCTTTTAGGTTCTAATTGGGAAAGAAATGCTAGATGTTCTACTTCATTTATTAAGGAACTTCTAGTCCTTACAGGTTGATTTACATCACCAATGATACTATCACTAGGATGATTCTTAAGAAACACCTGATTTGGGTTTTGTAAAACCTGTTCATCAACATAGGGTAGAAAGTCTTCTGGGGTAAATGTTTTAGGAATATTTTCTTGAACATTATCCTTATCAGAAGATTCTTCTATCAAAGGTTGACAATAAGTTTTTGAAAACACATCTGAGGATGTAGGTAGAGATGGTTTAAAAACAAAAGGATCTAACTCATCAAATTTTACATGTACTCTTTCTTCAATGGTACAAGTGTTTTTATTAAAAACTCTATAAGCCTTAGATGTTGTGGAATAACCTAAGAAAATTCCTTTATCAGATTTTGGTGCGAATTTATGTAAGTTATCTTTAGTATTCAAAACAAATACTTTGCAACCAAAAACCTTGAAGTAGGATAATCTTGGTTTTCTACCATTCCATAACTCATAAGGAGTTTTATTAAGAAAAGTTCTAATTAAAACTCGATTTATAGTATAACAAGCAGTACTTACAGATTCAGCCCAGAAATGTCTAGCTATAGAATATTCACTCAACATATTTCTAGTTATCTCTTGAAGAATTCTATTTCTTCTTTCAACTACACCATTCTGTTGAGGAGTTCTAGGTGCTGAAAAATTGTGAGTAATAGCTTTTTTACTACAAAAAGTTTCAAAATCAGAATTTTGAAATTCTCCTCCATGATCACTATGAATAGTTTTCAATGGAAGGTTTTTCTCATTTTTAACTTGAGCTCTAAAACTTTTGAAATAAGAAAAAGCTTCATATTTCTTTGCTAGAAAATAGACCCAAGTAAACCTAGTGTAATCATCAACTAGAACAAACACATAGTATTTGCCTCCAATACTTCCAGTTTGTGTTGGACCAAAAAGATCCATGTGCACTAACTGTAATGCATCGGTTGTTGAGACTTCACCGATAGATTTAAAACTAGATTTATGTTGCTTGCCATATTGACAAGGATCACAAACTTTAAAAGAATCAAATCTAAGCTCCGGTAGATCCTTAACTAGTTTCTTCTTAGAGATTTTACATAGGTTCCTAAGATTACAGTGACCTAGTATTCTATTCCATAACCAAGAATGATCTTCCATTGCACTTAGGCAAGGTAAATCTTGGATTCTAAGATCTTCTAAGTTTAAGGTGTAAACATTCTCTTGCCTGTTGGATGAGAGAATAAATTCTTCCTTGAAATTGTGAACTAAACACTTATCATTCCTAAAATTCACAAGGTAACCTTCATCACATAACTGACTTATGCTAATGAGGTTGTGCTTAATACCTTTAACAAAAAGAACATTTGAAATCAAGGTTTTACCAAGAAGAACAATATTACCAATACCAAAAATCTCTCCCTTAGCATTATCTCTGAAACTTACCTTTCCTCCTTTCGTTTTGATAATCTTTTCAAAATAGATTTTGTTACCAATCATGTGTCGGGAACATCCACTATCCATGTACCATGTATTGTTGCTGGTACTCTCTTTATTTTCCTGAAATCAAGAAGAAAATTAGACTTTCGGAATCCAAACTTGTTTGGATCTGAGATTTCTAGACAATAAAATTTTAGGGACCCACATCTTCTTAGAAAAGTAAGCTTTGTGAAATCCTAAAGATTGGGTTTTGTTTAAGGAACAATTCTTTGCCCAGTGACCACCACATTGACATTTAGTACAAAATGGGGCACTTTGAGGAACAAAATAATTGTTACTAAAAATTGGTTTTGCATGGGTATAACCAAATCTGGATTTATTTCTTAAAGGTCGTATTTGAGAATACATTTTATCAAAATTTTCCTTACCATGGGTAAAGTTTGATAAACACTTCTTTAAGGAAAAAATTTCGGACTTGAGTTTTACAACCAAGTTTTTATCCTCAAAATCATTAGTTTTAGAACTAGAGCTAGGCTCAAAAACATTTTTATTAGAAATTAATTTTTCTAATTCTTTAGAAAGTTTATTCTTATCAGAATTTACTTCCTCAAGATTCTTTGAAATACTTTCAAAATCAGCATTTTTCTTATCAAGATCTTTAGAAAGATCTGATATCTCTTTTGTAAGAATAGAATTCCTAGAGTTTTCCTTATCAAGTTTCTTATTGAGTTTGGAATTCTCAATTTCAAGAAGTTCAGCAAACCTAGAGACTTCTTCATAAGTAGGTAAAGTATTTTCCTCATCAGAAGATGATTCTTCATCAGAAGAGTTATAATACTTACTATCATTGGAATTTAAGGAAACATTGGTCAATGATTCATCATTTCGTACCTTATCCATGAAACAATGATTATCAATAGGTAATATAGCTATAAGACCAAGATTCTTCTGTCCTGAAGATTCATAATCAGAAGATTCATCTGAAGAGTCACCACCACTTACACTCCAGGTGTCATTGTCTTTCAAAACTTTCTTAGCTTTAGCTTTATAATACTTCTTTCTGTTCCTGTCTGAATGCCTTTCTTTCCTTTCTTTATTTTTGAGCATAGGGCAATCTGGTCTAATATGTCCAGCTCTTTTGCATTCGTAACAAGTAACTTCTATATCTTTCTTATCTTTCCTTTCCTTTTTCTTATACTTGGATTGGAAATTTCTCTGGCCAGCTATCTTGTTCATCCTCCGAGCAAGATTTTCTAGTTCATTTTCTGAGATTTCACTCTCACTAGATTCGGACTGGAAAATAACTTTCATAGACTTGGATCTGGTTACTCTCTCAGGAGTCTTAGCTTTCATCTGATTTGAAGTTGTAGTAAAAGCAACAGTACCATTTCCATTCTTTTTCTTGATGTTGTCTGCATCTCTCTTCATTCTAGTTTCATGTTGTAGAAGAGTTCCAAAAAGCTCATCAAGAGAGATCTGAGTGACCTTCCTGTTTTCATCTATAGCGGTTCTTTTGGATTCCCACTCATTGGGTATAATATGTATTATTTTATCCACAAGAGATTTATCATCTAAAGCTTTCTCTCCCATAGATTATAGGCTGTTTACTATAGTCATGAATCTCTGTTGAACTTTACATATTGGTTCTCCATAAGGAAATTTGAAGCCATGATATTCAGCTCTAAGCATAGCTCTTCTAGTCTCAATCACTTTAGAAGTCCCAAAGTGTGTAACCTCTAATTTCTTCCAGATATAGTTAGCTGCTTCACAAGAAGAAATTTGGCTATATATATTCCTGGTCATTAAGCACAGTAGAGTATTGCGTACCTTATAATTAAGTTGATATTCTTGCTTTTCCTAGTTAGTGAAAGTTCTAACTTCCTTGTCAGGAATTTTATAATCACCAGTAAGCATTAAAAAATTATCCACTCCAGTGTTGATAACAAAAGTCTTCATTCGATCTCTCCAGTACTCATAATCATTACCATCAAATATAGGTGGTCTTGTAGGATTTAGATTATCAATCGAACCAACATTAATTCCTGCCATACTAGAAATAACCTTTGGCACACAACCTTGTTAGTAGCAAAAGTTCGTAATAACGAAGTTCGGAATGGGAAAGTTCGGAATGACAAAGTGAGCAAGAAAAACTTATTTGTAAGTATAAGTATTTCAGAGACATGCTCTGATACCAATTGTAGGATCGAAATAGTGATGTAGATGCTCAATATACAAGAGGGGGGTGAATTGTATACTTTAAAAATTCCTTTGGAACCTTTAAAGTTAGTTACAAATAGCTATGTTCTCCTTAAGCAAAGGAAAGGGCTAAGTTTAACAAAGTTAAACTAAGCAAATTCACAACACCTCTAATACCGAATGAAAACTTGGAAAGAGATTCCGAAGGTAGGTTCCGGAAATATGGTTCCGGATATTGAACCTTAACAAAAGTTACAATATGAGATTCTACCTTAAAGTGTATAGAATCTAAATGAAACAGAGTATAAGTAAGAAAGTATAAGAAAGTTATACTTTCCTTATAATACAAAATGTAGCGGAAATAAACAAGTAGTAGAACTACAAGTAACAAGATAATAGTCTTTTTAACCCAAAGAGAAGGGTATCCAACAACCTTGGATAAAGGTCCCTTGATTTATACTTTCAAGCAAGTCTGTCTTACCCACACCAGGGTAAGCCCTTGATACGAAGATCGGAGTGTCTCTGTCTTGCTATCCCCACAAGCCCTCAACTTCAAGGTAGTTGGAAACCTCTGTCTTCCTCAGCAAGGAAGCCCTTGAACTTCAAGGTAGTCGGCACCTCTGTCTTCCTCAGCAAGGAAGCCCTCGAACTTCAAGGTAGTCGGCACCTCTGTCTTCCTATCCCCGGAAGTCCTCGAATTTAATTACCAACATTCGGAGTCGCACAAATCTTTGAGAGTTAATAAGAGCCTCTCTCTCTAGAAATCACTTCAAGTATGTAATCACATGAGTCGAAGATCAGTTAGCCTTTTTGCAGCATTGAGCTCTTTCAAATGAGCTCTTATTTATAGGTAAGGTCGGCTTCTTCTCCAATGGTCATATTTTCATTAAAGATCAGAGGGACTTGTACACGTGTCACTTAGACAACGGTTAGTTTATAACAAAATAGATGACATAGTTTTATAACAAAACAAGTGTAACAGAATGTACGACATCGTTTTAATTCTAACTCAAAAGTTTGGAATGAAAACTTCGGAGTGAAAGTTCGGAGTCTGAATAAATCAGAGTGTACAAAACAGAGATGATCAGATTCTGTTTAATAGATGAATTCGGAATGAGAATTCGGAATGAGAATTCCTCATCGGAATTCGTAATGAGAATTTATCATCAGAATTCGTAATGAGAATTCATCATCAGAATTCGTAATGATAATTCCTCATCAGAATTCGTAATGAGAATTCATCATCAGAATTCGTAATGAGAATTCATCATCAGAATTCGTAATGAGAATTCATCATCAGAATTCGTAATGAGAATTCATCATCATAATTCGTAATGAGAATTCATCATCAGAATTCGTAATGAGAATTCCTCATCAGAATTCTTAAGAAGAATTTGTTGTCGAACTTCATAAGGATTCGTATCCTGTATCTGATTTAGAACTTAATTAGAGTTCGTATCCGGAGTTCGGAATAAAACTTTATTACAGTTCTCATATGGAATCCGGATTGGAACTTCCTTACAGTTCTTATCCAGAATTCGGATCCTCAAACAGAATACTTTATATCAAAGTTTTAAACAAATCCGAGAAAACAGAAATGAATCCGAATTTTATACTTAGGAAAAATATGGATGAAAATATGATAAAGATAAATTTCTTTATAAAATCAATTTTCCTTAAGAAAGAATTTTTCCTTAAGAAAGCATTTTTCCTTAAGAAAGATGTTTGTGATTTTCAAAACAAGAAGGAATGAAAAGTCATAAGGAAAACCTTATTGACTCAACAATGAGGAAACAACCACCAAAATAAAATGGGTGTACAAATACATTAGTAGCTGAGCAATGGATAAATTTCTTAGAGAAAATATTTCATGCTTTGGGGAGTAACAAAAGGGAAAAAGTTGTCATGGTAGTTTATCACCTCACGGGAGATGCAGATCAATGGTGGTCATTGATTCAAAACACAAAGCAAGATGATGAAGTATCAAATATAGAATGGAGGGAGTTTAAAGTGATTTTATTAGAAAAATACTTTCCTCATGACCATCGAGTGGATATGGAAATGCAATTTCTGAGTTTGAGGAAAAGGGAGGATGAGAATTTTGCAAAGTATGAGGATAACTTCACAAGGTTAGCAAGGCATTTACCCGATTATATACTTAACCAAATGAGTAATATTGATCAATTATTTGATGGGTTAAAACCATTTCTCTAGTGAGAATTTGTCTCACAATCCTTCCTGTTATACGAAGATATTGTCTCATGTGCTATCAAGACAAAAAAGGAATTATCTAAGTCTTATGAATTTAAAGCAAAGAAAGAGAAGAAGAGATCTACTGAAGACACTATAAATGGGAATAAGAGGAATAAGGGAAAGGTTGAATATCCATCCTTTAGTAAATGTGGGAAGAAAAACCCTGGTACATTCCTGAAGGGAATGAAATTCTGTTACAAGTGTGGTGAAAAAGGCCACCAAGCTCGTGATTTCAAGGGGAAGAAAGAGGTAGTCAATGTTGAATGCTAAAATTGTAGAGAAAGGAGGAATTATGAAAATGAATGTCCTAAGCGCCAAGGAAACTTACCTCAGAAAAGTCCAAGGGATCAAGGCCAAGATTATGCTATCACTACTGCTGAGGTTGAAGCTCTGAAAGACATAGTGGCTGGTAATTTAATGTTTTCCTCAAGTTTATCCAATGATTTATTTGATTCTGGATCATCACATTGTTTCATATCTTCCCAGTTTTCTAATAAAATTAGATATTTTTAATTTGATTTAACAAAGGAGTTTTTAGTCAAAACACCTAAGGGAAGTATCATCGGAATAATGTTTTGTGAATCAGTTCCCATTAGGGCATATAAATGTTCTTTATCTACCGATCTCATCATCATACCCATGATTAAATTTGATATAATTCTTGGTATGGATTGGATTTTGGACCATGATGCAAAAATTTATTGTAATAAGAAGGAGGTTACAATTCTCGATGATGATAAGGAGTACCTTATCTTTAGAGAAAAAATGTCACCACTTGATTCTTATCTAGATCCACCCCTAGTAGATCTACTAAATTCAATTATTGGGGAAGAAGGTAATGAAATAATTATGGGAGAGGAAAATAATGTTCGAATATAGGATGTACCTATTGTGCAAGAATATGTTGATGTGTTTCTAGAGGATTTACCTGGACATCCTTCAGAATGAGAAATTGAGTTTCCCATTGATTTAATTCCTGGTTCAAGTCCCATATCGAAGAACCCTTATAGAATGGCCGCTTTGGAATTAGTGTAACTAAATAAACAACTAGAGGAATTGAGTAATAAGGTATTTATTCACCCTAGTTTTTCTCCATGGGGAGCCCCTGTTTTTTTGTTAAGAAGAAAGATGGATCTATGAGGTTGTGCATTGACTACAAGGAGATCAATGCTATAACAATAAATAACAAGTATCCCCTACCTCACATTGATGATTTATTCGACCAACTTCATGGAGCTAAATATTTTTCAAATATTGACCTTTGATTTGGATATCATCAATTGTGTGTGAAAAAGGAAGACATTCCAAAAACAGAATTTTGAACCAGGTATGGGCATTATGAGTTTATAATAATGCCTTTTGGATTGACTAATGCACCATCTGTCTTCATGGAACTAATGAATAGATTTTTCAAGGAATATCTTGATTACTTTGTAGTGGTATTTATTGATTATATCTTGGTATACTCTAAAATCTACGAAGATCATGAAAATCACTTGCGCATTATTCTAAAGACTCTTAGAAGAAATGAATTATATGGGAAATTTAGAAAGTGTGAATTCTGGCTTTAGAAGATTTCTTTTCTTGACCATATTTTCTCTAAGGATGTAATCTCTATTGATCCTTCAAAGACAAAATCAATCCAATAATGGCCAGCACCAATGAGTATAACTAAGGTACGTAGTTTTATTGGTTTAGCAGGTTATTATCGTAATTTTTTCTAGAATTTTTCCCGATTGGCTAACTCATTAACCATGCTCACACGTAAAGGGGTTAAATTTGTTTGGACAAAAGAGTGTGAATAATTTTTTGAATAACTGAAGAGAAGATTAGTAAATGCTCCTATATTGAATCTACCATCGGGGAATGATGGGTTTGTTATTTATAGTGATGCTTCAAAAAAGGATATGGTTGTGTCCTTATGCATAATGATAGAGTTATTGCCTATGCATCACGGTAGCTAAAAATTCATGAAAAAAACTATCCTACTCATGATCTTGAGTTAGAAGCTATAATATTTGCTTTGAAGATATGGATACATTATCTCTATGGTGAAAAATGTGAGATATATACCGATCACAAGAGTTTGAATTATATTTTCTCATAAAAATACCTCAACATGAGGAAAAGGAGATGGCTTGAACTACTCAAGTATTATGATTGCACAATACACTACCACCTAGGGAAGGAAAATAAGGTGGAAGATGCTTTGAGAAGAAAGGATCATGGAGTTTTGAAAAGGATGAGAATTGAAAGGGATCCTATTTTCATGGATCTAGTGAAAATAGATATGGGAATAATCATGGAAGGTGAAACATCAATACTTTTTCAAATGGTTGCCAAACCACCTTTACTATAAAATATAAAAAGTTCTCAGTCTGATGATGAGGTGTTTCAAAGGAAAATTAATGTTGTGAATGATGGGAGATTGAGTGGGTTCATATATGAAGATGGAATTTTGAAATTTGGGAAGAGACTTTGTGTTTCTAACATACCTGATCTAAAAAGGGAATTGTTGGATGATGCTCATAGCTCCAATTTCTTTATACACCCTGGTAGCACTAAGATGTATAGAGATTTGAAGGAACATTTTTGGTGGGACAACAAGAAGAGGGAGATTGTTGATTTTGTGTCACGATGTATGGTTTTTCAACAAGTGAAAGCTGGAAGGCAACAACCTAGAGGAGTCATGCAACCTCTTCCCATACCTGAGTGGAAATGCGATAATATTACGATGGACTTTTTCATGGGGCTACCAAAGACTCCTAGAAGGAATGATGAAATATGGGTCATTGTTGATCATCTTACCAGTCAGCACATTTTATTGCTAGAAGAGAAGATTTACCACTTGAACGTCTAGCAAGACTATATATTAATGAAGTTATAATACTCCATGGTATACCCCTATCGATTGTTTATGATCGTGATCCTCATTTTACATGAAGATTCTGGAAAAGTATTTAGAAAGTCCTGGATACTGAACTTCGTTTGAGCATTGCCTACCACCCTCAAAATGATGGACAATCAGAACAGACTATTCAAACCTTAGAAGACATGTTGAGATTTTTCTCACTTGACTTTCAAGGTATGTGGGATCAATATTTACCTCTGGTAGAATTTTCCTATAACAATAGCTTCCATTCAAGTATTCATATGGCGCCATATGAAACGTTATATGGCAAGAGATGTCACACACCAACTTGTTGGGAAGATGTTGGTGAAGGAAAACTCGTAGGCCCAGAATTTGTTGAGAAAACGATGGAAAATGTGAAGGTTATCCAAACCCACATCAAAATAGCACAAAGTTGGCAGAAGAACTATGCCAATAATCGAAGGAAGGATTTGAAATTTCATGTAAGAGATCATGTTTTCTTGAAGGTATCTCCATGGAAGGGAGTTATACGATTCGGTAAGAAGGGTAAACTAAGTCCTAGGTACATCGGACCATTCAAAATTCTAGAACGAATTGTGATTATAGCTTACCGGTTGGCAATGTCGCTAAGTCTATCTAAAGTTTACGATGTGTTCCACGTATCATTGTTGAGAAAATACATGCCTGGCCCAATGCTTGTACTCACCTTTGAGGAAATTGAACTAGAACCTGATCTATCTTATTGTGAAGAGCCTACCAAAATTCTTGATACCAGAGCGCAAGTGCTAATAAATAGGATGATTCATCTGGTAAAAGTTCTATGGAGAAACCATAAGATGGAAGAGGCAACGTGGGAACCCGAAGAACTTATGATGAAGAACCACCCAAATCTTTTTATGCAGTAATATTCTAGAAATTTCGAGGATGAAATTATTTGAAGGATGGGAGAATGTAACACCCCAAGCTTCCACGGTACATTTCCCTTTGAATAATACAATGGCTTGAGTTGTACGCAACTTCGAGTTCAAACACACCACAACCAATCAAACTAGCCGTTATAAATAGTAATTCCCACTTTCTAAAATTTTATCAATTTTATCTTTCAAAATGGACTTCATTTTTGGCTTCGGAATATCGAAATTATCTTAGGGTGAATTTTTTGTATTTTTTTGAAAACTTTCAATTTTTGATGAATAGTGAAAAACACTGAGTTATTATTTAAAACCAATTTTTTATTTAAATAATTATTTATTTTATTTAAATTTATTTTAGGTAAAAATATATACATAATACCTATACAAGTTCAATGTAATTCATTGGAGTTATTTTATAATGAGTTTAGATATATAAAAAATTTTCAAACATTTTACCATCTTTTACCCACCTCCTAGGAACATTTCCAAATTTGTATAAAACTTAATTTTATCACTTTTGTAAGTTGAATTTAGAAAATCCGAGAGACACTGTTGATATTAGTAAGTAAATGTGATTCAATAAGATGAAAATAATTTTTGGTTAATAGTAACTTTTTACTTTTATTTACCACGGTTAAAAGTAAATAGGGTAATTAAGGGTAAAAATGATATTATTATTACCCCCAATACGTGTCCTAATTATGTTTTGTAAGTATAATTATACCAAAAAAACATTAGGAATAAAATATGAACCACTTTGGTCCACTTGGATTATACTAGGACAATTATTATTATTTTATTTAAAGAAGAGTTAAAAGTGTTAAATTCAATATTAATAACTAAACCATTTTTAATATAGGGTTACACATAAGATAAATTAGACTATAAATATTCATTAGAAAGATAAAAGTATTTCCTACATAATTTTATATTATTTATAATTTTTAGACATTAAATAATTAAATTTATTTATGACACAATGATGATGCAGTAATTACCATATTAATGAAAGATTAAAATAATTGATATTATAAATATCCAAATAAATATAATTTGAGACTTTTAATAAATTAAACTAATTTTATAGGTTAATATTACATGTTAGGGTTGATTAAATGTATTAATTTTGAAGTAATAAAGTTGTTAGGACTTTAACAAAAATCAATTATTAAATAATGTCAAAATTGACATAAATGGGTTTTTAAAACAAATATAATATTATTGGTTGATATAATAATCCTAAAAATATAAGGTTCAGCCAAAAGACTTATATAATGATATTTGTATAATTAATTAACCACTTGGGGTTCTATTGGAAGTTTATAGTAAGTTTATTAACCATATAATATAAAAATACAAAGAAACATAGTAAATGTCAAACTATTTAATTAAGAGTTAAATCTAAAAGATAAAGTTAATATAGTGACCCAAACCTATCTAAAACCTATTGGTTGAGTGTTTTTTGACCCATACTCACCTTATCCTCGAAATAAATCATTTTTTATCCATTAGAAACCGAAAATGATTTTTTTATAAAATAATATTTCAATCTTTTCCTAAGGTGCCCCTCACCCCTCTTATAAAAGAGAACTTCCCCTTCTCCCAAATTCACACCTTCAAAGCCATTTGGCTCAGCCAAAACCTGCCCAAATATCCTACCAATTTTCCTCCATTTATCTTAGAGGCATTACATTAGTCATAAATCCAACCTAAGGAGCCCTTTTGATCAAATCAAAAGGAATAACCTGAAGAAGAGGTAAATATTTCATCACCTCTTTCAAGTTCTTTTCTTCTTCCACTTACTCCTTCTTTGTTGTCTCCTTTATAAAATAATAACTCTAGTATATTCTATATACTGTGATGTTATTATAAAAATGGTACAACCATATTCATTATTCTATCCATCCTATAGATTACAAATTCACCATACGTGCTTACGTACGGATTACCGTCTCCACGTCGTGGTGTAGTTTGTTATTCAAACACTTCATCATTTGCATGGGTATAATAATGAGTATAAATGATGAAAATAATAAATATAACATGATAATTATTCTTTATATATGTTATACCATCCAATTATATACGATTTCAATATCAAAAAAATGATATTGTCGCTCGTGCTTACGTACGGATTACCATCTCCACGAACGCGATGAGATTAATTCCCCATCGTATCCATTCAAGACTAATTTTAATTTAATGATTAAAAATAATGTTTAAAGACTTAATATAATTCTTAATATGAATAAGATACATCCTATCCATAACAAACTCTACTTACGTAACAAATCATATAAAGGAAAATGAATCAGTTAAAACACGAAACGATGATACTACTGAAATATCATTAACAAAGAAATATTAGAAGATCATATATGATATCATATTAATGTATATGGTTTTTTTATATTTTAATAACAAATATTTCAACACTATACATGAGGTTAACTTACCCTAGACCAAGGAAAAGTATAAGGTAATGGTTAATTTCACAATCTCTTTATTATCCGAGGTTTTTTTTACGTAAGTATCTATTGGGACCTCTTTGTCATCCACATCCATGTTTCTTAAAAATGTATTCCAAAACATTTTTACTATTTACTAAACTATGGGTTAAATTCATTTATACCCTTGTTTGATTTTTTATAAAAAGGTTTGAAAGGAATCTTTCCATGGTTTTCCAAACAAGGTACCTTATGACCATTTTGACAAAATTAAGGTAAGAGTGTTTTTTTTAACTTATACAGTGGGTGAAGCTATTTTCGGTCGTTATAACATCATCTAAGTTCCATTACAAGATTATAAGAATATTTTCAAAATAAATGTTTTCTTTTATAATTATATTACTTTTAAATGATTTCAAAATAGAAAGAGATACTTCTCTAAAAAAATGTTTTGATTTCATCTATGCCAACATCCTTTGATGGATTTTAAGCTTGTTTGATGTTGATTTATTATGATACAAAACTTCATATTGTATTGAAGTTTTTGTGATATGTTTGACTGTGGATGTGTTATTTTTACACTATTCATGGTTTATGGATAAATATTTACATTTCCTATGCTAGTTTTAATACGAATGTTTATGTTATGTTTAAACCTTTTCATATAAGGAATGTATTGGACATAGTAAGTGACAAGTGGAGACCTATATAGCTCCTCGATGCATCGGTAGGTCTCATGAGATAAACTAGTTTATTGGAACAAGGACTTGACAAAATCTTATTTTTAGTCTTGGCACAAGGCCTTGACTATGTGGTTATGAAGTCTGGCATTATGCATTCCATCATTATGAAAGTGGTTATTGATATTGCATGTGATTATTCGACTAGTATAATATCCATGTGTATAAGTAAATGGAATTATTTGATTTTATCTTTGTCATTTTATTCTGAAGTTCAAGTATAAAAGGCTTTTTTACTAGTCTTACATTGCCTTAAATGTTTATGCTTATTTATGAAATTTTCTGCTATATTGTCATCCTTACTGAGAATCTGAGATCACCCCTTTCAATGTTTTATTTTTCCCAATATGTGAAGATTTATATTATGAATGAACTACAGGGATAGTCTAAGGGATATGAGTGTGGCCTATGGAGACTATGTTGTTCTACTTTTTCATTTTATAATGTAATGTGAAACTTATGAATGTATCTAGTATTTCCAAGGCTACTAAACTAATCAGTCTTTTCTGACTTGATCTTTTTTTATCATGACAATGTTATGTAATAATGCACTGACTCTGGGTAACTAGGGTCGGGGCATTACATTTATGTATATGATGAATAGAGTCTTTAGATACTACCTAGACAAATTTGTGGTATTTTTTATCATTGATATTCTGATATACACCAAGAGTAAGGTTTAACATAAAAAACATTTAAGGATTCTTATAGAGACATTAAGGAAGGATAAAATGTATGATAAATTCACCAAGTGTGACTTTTTGATACATAAATTTTAATTTTGGGGGCACTTGATAACAAGTGAGGGAATTTTTGTGGACCCTTCAAAGAAATATGCACCTGAGGAATGGACCAGACCCACTAGTGTTATAGAAATCTATAGTTTTCTTGGACTATATAGGTACTACTAGAATTTTTTGATAAAATTATCATGGTTTTCTAGCCCTCTATCTATGTTACATGGAAAGGGGTAATGTGTCTCTAGACAAAATAATGTGTGGAAAGCTTTCAGAATATCGAGAATAGGTTGATCGCTATGCATGTACTCACACTAAAAAAAGTTAAGAAGGTTTTGTGATATATAGTGATGCTTCAAAACAATTATTAGGTTTCATACTCATGAATAATGATAAAGTGACCGCTTATGCCTCACAATATTTGAAGAACCATTAAGAAACTACCAAATACATGATCTGGTGTTAGAATCTATGGTCTTTGCTCTAAAGATTTAGTAACACTACCTTCATGGTGTAAAGTGTGATGTATATACTGGTCACAAGAGTATAAATTATATATTCACTTAGAATGAGTTCAACATGCATCAAATAATATGGTTAGATCTAATTAAGGACTATGATTTCTCTATTCACTGTCATCTGTGAAAGGTGAACAAGGTAGTTAATGCTTTTAGAAAAAAAGAACCTTCCACTCTATCCATGGTGTAGATTGATAAAGACCTTATCTTTATAGATTTGAAATGGATAGATCATAAAATCATAACAGTAATTAATACATCCTACCTTTCCCAAATGATTTCCCAAATATATATCCAAGAGAGGATCAAGGAGGAACAAAGGGATGATCTGGAGCTATAAAAGGTGACTGTGATAAAGGAATGGAATCCACATGAGTTCCAAATTTATGATTATGGTTTGATTTAGTTTATAATGAGGATTTTTGTGCCTTAATCACCTGAGATAAATAAGGATATATTGGATAATGCGCATAGCCCACCTTTATTTATCCATACTAGAAGTTCCAAGATGTATCATGATCTTTGAGAGCACTTCTGGTGGGACAACATAAAGAAGAAGATAGTAGACTATATCTCACGGTATTTAGTATGTCATCAAGTTAAATCATAGAGACATAAGCCTAAAGTGATCATGCAAATATTGACTATACCCATGTCAAAATGGAAGAATTTTAGCATGGACTTTGTCACTGGTCTCCTGAAGACATCCAAATGAAATAATGCGATATTGGTTTGGGTGGATTGACTCACTAAAACTGCCCACTTTATTTCTATTTGTAAATATTTATTCCTTGAAAAACTTTCCAAGATATATGTGAAGTATGTGGTGAGGCTATATGGGGTTCCACTTTAAATCATCTTTGATCATGATACAAGTTTTACATCTAAATTCTGGAGAATTATTCCACATGATTTGAGTGCTAAATTGAAATTAGCATGACCTATCACCCCCAAACTGATGTACAATATGAAAGGACTATTCAGATGATCAAGGAAATGCTAAGAGCCTATTCAATGGAATTAAAAGGTGGATGGTATCAATATCTCCCATTAGTTGAGTTCTCATACAACAATAGCTTACACTCAAGTATTAAAATGGATCCATATGAAGCTCTTTATGGGAAGTGGTGTAAAACTCCAAATTGATGGGTTGGATTTGGGGAATGAAATCTACTTGGACCTTATCTTTTGCAAGATATTACAGAGAAGGTTCAATCCATCCAACAACATATAAAAGTTTCTTAGATTCATAAGAAGATCTATGCTGAAAACCATTGAAGGAACTTGGAGTTTGAAGTTCGAGACAATGTTTTCCTTTGAATATAACCATGGAAGTGAGTCATTTGGTTTGTAAAGAAATTGAATATCATCCCAAGGTACAATGGCCCCTTATAGATCCTTGATTTCATTGGATTAGTGGAATATTTTCTTACACTTCCACTAAGTATGGCTAATGTTCATAAAATGTTCCATGTATCACTTCGGATGATGTACATACTGTATCCCTCACATGTATTGAATCTAGAGGGGTACAACTGGAGAATGACCTCACATATGAAGATCATATAGTGAAGATATTGAACTGTAGAGAAAAATTTCTATACAACAAGACAACTCACCTTTTCAAAGTGTTGTGTAGGAACTATAAGTATAAAGAGGTGACATATGAACTAGAGGAAACAATGAAACAGAAGTAACCTAACCTATTATCAACTAAGAATACGAGTTGAAATTTGAGAGATGAAATTTATAAAGGTTTGAAGAATGTAACAACCCAAAGTTTATAAATGTTATTTGTCTCTTAAAATAAATGTGTGTTATAATATACTATATATTATTATACATATAAAGAAACTAACAAAACATTATTTCATTAAGAAATGAAGTTACATTAATTAGTAAAAAACTAATTAAAATTCAAAATATTATAATTGGATAAAAAATATAAAATAGAAAATCTAAAATGAGAAAATATAGATCACCCCAATCTACTAGAATTATTTCCCCTACTGCCAATGCTATAAAAAACAAAATATTAATAAACTGATAAATGTTATAAAAAATGGAAATATAGAACTGAGATAGTAATTGAGTTGAATAATTAATAAAGGAGATTATAGGTATATTTAGGAGGTAATGTGACCGTTGGAATAGTAACCTGACTGTTGGTAATAGTAACATGACCATTGGGAATAGTAACATAACTGTTGGAATAGTAATTTTACTTTAAAATAATATATTTTGATATAAATAATATTTATCATGAACAATTTATGTAAATATAAATATTATAATTCCCAAAAAATAAATATCATGATTAAAAAACTCAAAGAAAATATAGGCACATTTTTAATAAACTCTATTTTAAAGTATTTCATAAAAGTCATAATTTTTATATTAAAATTTAAAGTTCCCTATTTTAGAAATTTATTTTGATAAAATTAATATAATTTTTTAAATTAGTACATTGAAATTTTCCAATTATGGTTTTTTGGTAATTTTTTAAAATACTATGATTTTAGAGTGAATAGTAAAAATATAGTTTTTCGCATGGCTGGTGTAAATTAAATTACAAAATTATTGATGTAATAATGAATTTATCATTTATAGAAATTGAGGATAGACCATGAAATATTTAATTTCATAGATGTTTCATTAAAATAAAATAAACATAAATTCCAAACCTAAAAAATCATTTTCCAAAACCTAAAGTCAAAAGTGATTCCTTAAAATAACAATTCTACTTTCTTTCCAATTTTATTTTTAATAAACTAAATAATTATAATTATAAATATAAGTATTAAAACCATAATATTATATTTATATAAGATTTATGTTTTTAAAACATCACTATTACATGTTTTACCTTTGATATATTATTTTACTCTAAAAATACCATTCTCCTCAAGTATAAATAACCTCACTCCCTCCCCTTGTAAAACCCCTCACACCCCACTTTCCAAAGACTAAACTCAGAACAAATCCTTCCTATGATTACCCTTAACATCATTAGGGTCGTTCTAGAGTAATCCAACTCCAAACATCAAGGGGGTTTTAGTGTCACACAAGAGAAGCTACACTAAGGATTAAGTAAGTTTCAATCAAATCTTCTCTTTCTTCTTCTTCCTCTCCTTATATTTATTTTTTCACCACCCTATTAAAATAAAAACCTTATAAAATTAATTATTTAGTAATTTAACATTATATTAACGATTTTAACCTACTATAAGTATCATATTTACTATATATATAAATTTCAAACTTCCCTTTCCCACTCTCCCAATAATATCCTTTCAAAGGTCGGTTAACCACCTACAGAGACATTACCATGTCAAAACTTATAACCATTATCATGGATGGATATTAGGAATTATATATAATATATAAACATGTAATTATATGTATTATAATCTTCTATTATTAATTATAATAATGTATAAATTACATTGAACAGAATAACGAAATTGAAGAAAATGGGAAATTTTTAAGTAAAACATGATATCAAAATGACTACCCTATAAACAAGAAAATTAAGAGAAATAATAAAAAAAATAAAATTTATAAAATTTATTACAAATTTAAATAATTCACTTTTGGATCATTGTTTTAATAAATTTATATTTATTATTCAGAAGGTTTAAAAGTGATTAAATAAAGCGGGAATTAAGGAAAGGGGATTCCCGAACCCAACTCCATTTCTTTTGGTTTTCCCTATTTCACATAAATTTAAGTATGGATGTTCCTTTAATTTCAATTAAATATAATTATATTATTATTCCATTTAATTTCAGGGATATACATGTTTTCACCTTTATATTTATGTCTGATACAATGATTTTCCAAAAATTACATTTTTTTCAAAACAAATCTTCAACGCCTCATGTGTTGTTTCTTATCCAAAAAAAATGATCTCTTATTCCAATGTATGATATACATTTTTATTTTAGTAACACAAAATTTTATTCATGAATTTATTCTTTATGAAATCATTATGAGACTCATTCCTTTCCATGGGTTATTTCATTATTATGATTGTTATACATTCTATATGGAATGCATGATTATGTAAATTTGTATGATGTGACGGGTGGGCCCAAAATTATATAGTCCTCCAATTAATTGGGTAATGTGGTGTATCTCATGATGTAATGTGTAATATTCAAAAACATGATGATATATTTTTTCACAATGATGGTGTTATGATTATTCACATATGTTATGTGTTAAAATGATGTTAGTTTTGTTCACAACTATGTGTGGTATTTGGACACTATAACATGATATTTCATTTTTATGAATTGAAACATTCCATACCTTCATCACATGTTTACCTCATGATGTGTATGATCGTACTATACTTATTATATGATGATAATGATTATGATCACCCATGTTTTATTGAATCATTTCCCTTATTTATCCTCTTATTGGTATTTTAGCTCACCCCATTCATTAATGTATATCCTCAGGATATTACATGTACTATGGAGAATGTGGGATTTTAGAATAATAAATAATAAT
This sequence comes from Viscum album, assembly GCA_963277665.1. NCBI lineage: Eukaryota > Viridiplantae > Streptophyta > Magnoliopsida > Santalales > Viscaceae > Viscum > Viscum album. The sequence continues at coordinate 1,383,676,040 of OY728126.1, read as the reverse complement.
TATTCAAATAAATTTTTATATTTTATTATGTACAATTTATGTGTGATCATAATTTTCCCAATACACTAAACCTTTTGATACTATATTTGTATCTCTATTATGTTGTTTATCTTTAAAATTATGTAATAGACATGTAAGGAAATTTTGGACCGCTATAATAAATAGTCATAATGAATATAAAACCATCACCATGGTTTTATACTTCTATGCATTATGTGTCTCTAGAACATTCCACTTCCATGTTCTCTTGTGGAACTTGCTCCTATGTCAACTATATGTGTATCTGCAGCATTGACTAAACCCAAATCAATATTTCTCCCACTATTCTAAGTAGATATGTGCACCCTTTTATATAAATGTAGTATATTGCATGAATATATCTTTTATATAATAGGTATTTATATAATATCCTAATAATATTTTAAGATAATTACTTTAGATTCACATTGTGTTTTTCTTGATGCAAGTTTTTTTATATCCTTAACAAACACTTTGCATTGAATCATGTGTTCTTATGACATAATGTATTTGCATCATAATATAAAGAATATGATCTCCATTTTTCATGATATTTGGCATATTATTGTGGGATAATGTTTTTATTTTCAATGCATTTCTTAAAAAATAGTGGAAGTATCTACAATGGATATAAGTTTCAATATTGATACTCTGTTTACTTACATTAGGACTCTGATGTGTATAAAGAAATGTGTTACAACCAAAAATGTTATCAATGTAATTTTTCATTTTTATATTATAAAACACATATATAGTATAAATATCCCATAAAAAACTTTATTATCATAAATTATGAATGAAATAAGTGGTACTGATAGAAATTAAGGAACCTATACTAATGTAATAGTAACTTGACCTTTGGAATAGTAATGTGAACATTATGAATAGTAATATATCCAATAGAATAGTAACCTCACCTATGAGAGTATAAATAAAATTTAGTAATATTATAAATGAAAATATGATAAAATTATATCATATTATAAGTAAATAATTGTTTTAAAAATGATAAATTAAGTGTTTGTATTTTTATAAAACATAAAAGTTTATTTACAATTTTATAATTAATATAACGATTTAAAAGAAAATTTATTATCATAAAATATATTCTTAAATTAATATTTTTTTATTATGATTATAAAATAATTTTACGAGACCTTAACTAATTTTTCAGTGTGTTGTAAAAACAGTTATAATTTTTAAATTGGTATTTTTCAAATAAATGATGATTTCAATTAAAAATTAAATTTACCATATATATAAAATTATTTTTATAAAATCAAGTTTTTTTTTAATTATACAAATCAAAAAATGGTTAGGCTTATTTTTTGTATTTATCTAAAATAGTTTATTTGTTGTGAATAGTGAAATACGATAATTTATGGTATTTAACAAATACATGAATTATTGAGTCATAGATTATGTATGAATGATTTAAGACCATAATCTCGAACTTTTATTAATTATTTAATATATTTAGTGATAACTTTAAAACTATTAATAGTCTTGATCAAAATTAATAAACTAATGAATAAAAAAAACACCTCTCTCCTCCCCTATAAATACCACCCCACACCACCTCTTCTCCTCACACCTCCAAATATTTTAAGTTTGTCCAAATTCTTCTAAATACTCTTCCCAAGCCTATAACTCACATACAATAGCTTTTTGTCTCAACAAAATACCAAAACCAAATTCTCTATGGAGGTTCTCAAGGAGAAGAAATCAAGAGGTAAAACCCCCTTTCATTTTCTTTTAATTTCTTTTCAAATTTTTTCTTATTCTATATTAACCTAACCTTATCCAAGTGTAATGATAACTCCATTATATTATATATACTTTAATTTTATTATGTAAATTTAATAACCTATCATTAAACCTCTTCACCTCTATCTTTTATTCTAAAAATGAAAACATTGTCCGTGAGGTGATGAATTATTGCCTTCGAGGATGACAAGATTAAATTTTTCTTTACCACCTTCAAGGCCAGTAATAAAACCATTATAATGGTAGAAACATGTTGTAAAATTTGTGTTATAACATTTTTTATGTTTTGTAACTAACATATATACATAATATTAAATAATAAAACAAAACTAGTTTGTAATGATCGAGAAACCACAAAATTAATCTAAACGATTATCATTAACATTTTATCTAATAAATTATCCTCATATCTAGAAAAAATATATATAAGGACATTTAAACATCTTGAAATTATTTAATAAAATATAATTTCAATTATGGATTATTATTCTCATTTTATGTGATCTTCCATACATATATACAAGTGAACTGATCATGGAGACCAAGAAAACGAACACTCCCAAACAATAAAATTGAACTCTATAAATATTTAAAATGGCCATAAAAAAACTTAATAAAATTATAATGAATCAAATAAATGTAAAAGGGGTTTTTTATTTAGTAATTAATGAATCTAATTTGATTATTTTGGATATTATAGTGAATAAAATCATTTGGCCATAAGGTAAGGGGATTCTCAAACCCAGTTTTCTTTCTTTGGGTTATTCCTCTTTCATGCCAAATTTCAGGGGGTATATTCTTTTAATATTCCTAAAATATAATTTCTTCATTCTTACCTTTTATTTTATGGGATATAAATTTTTCCAATATGTTTTTGTGAAAAATATAAATATTTTTTAAAAATAATACTTATTTCTAAAAAAACATCTTTTACTTCTCTTGATATTGTTTCTTTTTCACTCAAGATTGATGATTCTTATACCAAGTGTGTTAGTCCATTTTTATTTTGGGAACCCCAATATTTGTTCATGAAATTATTATTTATTAAATTATCATGAAATACATTTCCATTCCATGGGTTATTTTATGGTAAATATTTTTATACATTCTATGTGGTATGTATGATTATGTAAATGTTATGATGTGATGGGTATGCCCAGAATTATATAGAGATTCGATGCATTAGGTAATCTGATGTATCTCTTGTGATAATCTGAAAAATTCATAAAAATTATGATATCTTTTTTCACAATGATAATGTTATGATTATGCACATATGTTATGTGTGAACATGATGCTAGCTTTGTTCACAACGATGTGTAGTATTTGACTACTAAGACATGATGTTTCATTTTTATGCATTGCCACATTCCATACCTTTATATAATGATTCCTCCCATGATTATGATGATTATACTATGATAATTTTTTTATTATGATGATTATGTACACCCATATTATATTGACTCATGTCCATATTTATCCTCTTACTAGGATTTTAGCTCACCCCTTTTATTGATTTATATCCTCATGTGAATACTTGTACTAAGGAGAATGTGAAGGGCACTAAGAATCTAGAGAATATGGCATTAAATAATTTTTTATATTTTATTATCTAAAATTTATGTACAATCTTAATTTTACCAAGGCACTAAATTGTTTGATCTTGGATTTGTAACACTATTATGATTTTTAGCATTAAAATAATGTAATAGTCATGTAAGAAAAAAGTAGGGTCACTATAGATGTTATCGTATCATGGTTTAGTTAATTTTGGAATTAGGATTAGAGAATATTATTAAAAAACCTTAGAATGAGACTAATAATATTTAAGAATCCAAAAATATTTGTTTTAGAAAAATGGTAAATATAGGGATACCACGAGATATGAATTTAGAGTTAATTTCACAAAGTAATAAAATATTTATTCATGACTTTTTGACTTATGTTATGTTCAAACCTTTTATATTTTATAAAATGGTGGGAACTAGGAGAAATAATTCCAATAGCCCATGTGATGGACAATGCAGTTATTGCACGATGACATCCCCAATTCCTTGGGGGTGGAATTCAAAATTTCATAGAGATGCCTACCCAGCTATCACAGGATATGAATAATAACCTGAATAATGTAGAAAGTATACGTCACCTAAGAGGAATAAACTAGACGTCGAATATTTTATGTAGAAATGACAATCTATATTTAGGGGATGTTCGGATCCAGTTGTCCAGGAATAGTGGTTCAACTCAATGAATAATATCTTTTTTGTGCTTTATTGTTTTGATAAGGATAAGTTGAATCTAATCATTTATCATTTAGATATAGAGGTTGATCAATGGTGTATTTTGATTAAGAACACCAAGCCAAAAGACAAAATTAAATATATGGGGTGGTAAGACATTAAGAAAATATTTCTTAATAAGTATTTCCCTCAAACTCTTCATAAAAATATGGGGTAAAAATTTATAGAGTTGAAGAGAACTGATGGTGAATCTATCACAGCTTAGGAATAAAAATTCATAAGGCTTACAAGGTATGAATCTAGTATTGTTATGAATGTTGATAGAAAAATTGATATATTATTTATTAGTTTAAAACCACACCTTCTAAAGACTCAAGATATTTGAGACTTTGGGAGTTATAAAGAATTTGTTAGATGTGATCTCAAAGTGGATATGGAGTTTGACGAATGGCCTCATGGATATGGAGATGAGAAACGAAGGATAGAGTATCAAAATGGATGAATTATGAAAAAGGTGGAAAGAAAACTCAACCACTCACATGTCAAAAATTTGGGAATAATACTCATGGAAATTTCCACAAAAGTATGAGAATATGATTCAAGTGTGGGAGAGAAGGCCACCAAGATCATGAATTTCAAAGAGACATGAGGAAGCTGGACAATGTGGCAGAGGAAAGGAGAACACCATCTATGATCCAATGCTTCAACTGTAGGGAGAAAAGTAACTATGAAATCTAGTGCACTAAACCTTGATTCCTTGAGGGTAATCAGCATTAGCAGCAACCAAATCCAAAGGATCAAGGAAAATCTTATGTTGTCACTATTAATAAGGTAGATCCCAAAAATTATATAGTGACAGGTACGCTAGTTATTTATTCAAGAATAGTGAACATACTATTTAATTCTAGTTATATAAATTCATTCATATCCTTCAAGTTTAGTATAACAATTAAAACACCACCTCAAAATATATAGGTTGAGTTATCTATGATAATAGAAAATAGGGATATTATTTTATCCAAAGTATATAACTCTACCCTAGTTAATGTTTGTGGATTGAACCTCCTATAAAATCATGTCTTACTTTCTTTAGTGGAGTTTGATGTTATATTGGGAATGGATTGGCTATCTTTATAAAAACACAAAATCAACTAATGAAAAATGGAGATCACTCTTCACATCTTGAGGCTTCCTTTAATTCTGTACAAGTGTAAGGAGGAGGATGAACATCCTTCAAAATCATTGTCACAATTGTGGATATTATTTTCCTATAACCAAGAATATCTAGCTCGAATGATTGATACAAACAATAGAATCGTGATCAAATACATTCTCATTATGAGGAACTACATTGATGTGTTCCCTAAAAAATTGTTTGGTTTCCTTCTGATTGATAGGTTTAGTTCTAAATTGAACTTATTCTTGGATCTCTGCCTATATCAAATACTCCTTATAGAATGGCCACCATTGAGTTGGAAGAACTGAAGAAGTAGTTACAAGAGAATCTAGACAAAGGTTTCATATGCATGATTACTTCACCATGGGGTGTGCTAGTTCTCTTTATTAAAAAGAAATATGGATCGATATGCCTCTATATTGATTATCATGATCTCAATAAAATCATGATAAAGAACAAGTATCCACTTACACATATAGATGACCTTTTTGATTATCTATGCGGGGACAAGTATTTCTCTAAGGTGGATCTTCGATCAGGATATCACTAATTAAAGGTGAGGAAGGAAGATATTCCCATGACTACCTTTCAAACAAGGTATGGAAACTATGAGTTCAAAGTTATTCATTTTGGAATCACAAATACTCCATAAATATTCATGGAATTAATGAATAGACTTTATAGATTACCTCAACAAATTTTTAGTAGTCTTTATTGATGATATTCTGATATACTCCAAGAGCAAGGAGGAACATGAAGAGAATTTGAATACTCTTTTAATGACCATAAGAAGGGAGAAGATATATTCCAAGTATAGTAAATGTGAGTTTTGTATGGAAGAATTATCATTATTGGGGATTGTTATCTCCAGAAAAGGAATATCTGTAGACCCTTCCAAGACAAATTCAATCAAATAATAGCCCGATCCAACATCAGTAGTGGAGATCCATAGTTTCCTAGGTCTAGGTGGGTATTACCAATGATTTGTGAACAATTTCTTAAGATTTTCAAACCCATTAACCAAGTTGGATCAGAAGGGATTAATGTTTTTAGATATTAGTGAATGTGAATATTGCTTCAAAGAGTTGAAAAAGAGGCTTATCACTGCACCAATACTCACACTACTAATAATTGGGGAACTCTTTTTGGTATACAGCGATGCATTAAAGAATGTATTAGGTTGTGTACTAATGAAAAATGATAAATTGATAGCCTATGCCTCAAGGAAGATAGAAATTCATGACAAAAAATATCTCATGCATGATCTGGAGTTTGCAACTGTGATCTTCACGATGAAAATGCAGTGACATTATCTCTATGTGGAGAAGTGTGAGATATATACTAATCTTAAGAGCCAAAAATATATATTCACATAGAATGAGATTAATATATGCTAGTGAAGATGGTTAGACCTCATCAAGGATTATGAATACTCAATCCACTACCATTCTGGTAAGGAAAATAAAGTGTTGGATGCTCTAAGTATAAATTATCCTGCAAAATTATCAATAATGAGAATTGAGAAGGATATGATCTTCTTAGATTTTAAAAGGATAAATGTGGGAATCTTTAAGTAAGTAAAATCACCAATCCTTTCTAAAATTATTGCTCAAACATCCCTCATGGATAAAATAAAGTATGAACAATGAAATGATGTAGAAATTCATAAAAAAGTGGAATCTTTCATAAAGGATAAATCCTCAATGTTTAAAATTTATGATTAATGAGTCGTATGATTTGGGTCGTGGATATTTGTACCATCCAAACCAGATATAAAGAAAGAGCTTCTAAATTACGCATATAGATCAATCTTGTCTATCTACCCAGGGAGCACAAAGTTTTTTTGAGATCTCTGATAACACTATTTTTTGGATAATATAAATAAGTATATTGTTGAATATACATCAAAGTTCCTGGTATGCTTGTAATTGAAGGATTAAAGGAAAAAATATTAGGGGATAATGCATCCACTACCCATACCAACATGGAAATGGGAAAATGACACCATTGAATTTTTCACTGAACATATGAAGACATCCATAGGAAATAATGATACAAGGGTTATTGTGGATCATATCACAAATATATGTCACTTTATCAAAATTCAATAAGACTTATCATCGGATCAACTTGCATAGATATACATTAAAAAATTGATAAGGCTGCATGGATTACCATTTTCAATTATATCTGATCAAGATCCCAGATTCACCCCTATGTTCTGAAAAAGTATCCAAAATTCTCCAAACACTAAACCAAACATAAGTAAGGTTTATCATCTTAAAAATGATGGCTAGTATGTGAAAAAAATTCAGACACTGGAAGACATGTTGAGAGCATATTCTATAGACTTCAAAAGAGGATAGGGAAAATATCTACCTTAGGTTGAGTTCTCATACAACAAAAAATTTCACTTGAGAATCCAAATGGATCTATATGAATCCCTTTATGGGAAAAGATTCCAAACACTGACATGTTTGTATAAAGTCAGCAAATGTAAGAAGCTAGGACCTCAAATGGTCAAAAAAATGGTAGAGAAGGTGAAAACCATTCAGTAGCACATCAAAGAATCACAAAGTCGACAAAAGATTTATGAATAAAATCATCGATGAGACCATAATTTTAAGGTTGGAGATATGTTATTCCTCCACATGTCACTATCGAAGAGGATCATCTGATTTTTGAAGAAAGTAATGTTATTTCCTTGGTACATCAGTCCCTTATAAATTTTTTATCATGTTGAAGATTTTGCCTATTAAATCATACTTCCACCAACCATATCTTAAGTACATCATGTATTTCATTTATCCCTCTTGATAAAGTATATACTAGATCCCTAACATGTATTGAATTCAAAGACGGTACTATTGGAAGGTGATCTCTCTTGAGAGGAGAAACCGGTGAAGATCTTGGATCATAGAGATAATGTTCTATGCAATAAGACTACTCTCCTGGTCAATGTACTATGGTGGAACCATAAGTACAAATAGGAAACATGGTAACTGGAGAAATCAATGAAGGAGAAGTACCATCACCTATTCTCATCTTAGTTTTTAAAATAAAATTTTGAGGGCGAAATTTGAAGAGGGGGAATGCAACAACCCAAACTTTTTTCACAATAATTTTTCCATTTTATAGTATAAAAAATATATTTCATAAAGATCCCAATAAAAAAATTATTCTCATAAATTAATAGTGAAATAAGTGATATTCATAGAAATTAAGGAACTTATACCAATGGAATAGTAACTTGACCTATGGAATAGTAATGTGACCATCAGGAATAGTAATCCAGCCAATATAATAGTAAACTTTCCTATGAGAGTATAAATAAAATTTAGACATATTATAAATGAAAATATGATATAATTATATCATAGTATAAGTAAATAAATGTTTTAAAAATGATAAATTAAGTGTTGGTATTTTTATTAAACATAAATGTTTATTTACAATGTTATAATTAATATAATGATTTAAAAGAAAATTTATTTTCATATAAAATATTTACCAATTAATATTTTGTTTTATTATTATTATAAAATAATTTTATGAGACCTTAACAAATTTTTGAAGGTGTCATAAAATCAGTTATAATTTTAAAATTGGTGTTTTTTGAATAAATGATGATTTCAATTAAAAATTAAAATTTATCATATATATAAAATTATTTTCATAAAATGGAGTTAATTTTTTAATTATAAACATCAAAAAAAGATTAGTGTGAATTTTTCAGGTTTTTTTAAAATATTTGAATATTTGTGAATAGTGAAATATGGTAATTTACTGTATTTAACAAATACAGGAATTATTTTGTCATATATGATGTATGGATGATTTAATCCCATAATAATGAAATCTACTTAATTATTTAATATATTTAGGGATAAGGTTCAAACTATTCATATTCTTGATCCAAAATAATAAACTAATGGATAAAATAATTAAAAAAAACACTCCTCTCCTCCCCTATAAATACCACCCTTCACCACCTCTTCTCCTCACACCTCAAAAGCTTTGAATATTGTATAAATTATTTTAAATCCTATTACCAAGACTCTACACCATGTACATGATCCTTTGGTATCAAAAAAGACCAAAATAATTTCCCTAATGAGGTTCCCAAGGGGAAAAAATCAAGAGGTAAAACCCTGTTTTATTTTTATTTAATTTCTTTTCAATTTCTTTTCTTTTATTTTTCTATATTAAGCTACCCTTATCTAAGTGGAATGATAACTCCACTATATTATATATATTATAATTTTATTATATTAATTTAATAATCTACCATCAAACTTATTATCCTCTCCCTTTTATTCTAAAAATGAAAACATCATTTGTGAGGTGTTGATTTATCGCCTTCAAGGACGAAAAGTTTTCAATTTCTTTTACCACATTCAAGGATGTTCATAAAACCATTATAATAGTTTAAAAATATTTTAAAATTTATTTTATAACCTTTTGGTGTTCTATAACTAAAATATATACATAATATTAAATAATAAAATAAAACTAGTTCGTCGTGGTCGAAAAAATGCCAAATTAATCTAAACAATTATCATCAATGTTATATCTAATGAATAATCATCATATATAGAGAATATATATATATATATAACCATTTAAACTTCATTATGTTTTATAATAACATACAATTTCAATTATGGAGAAATATTCTCACTCTACATGATCTTCCATACATATATGCAAGTAAACCGATCCTGAAGACCAAGAAAACAAACACTCTCGAATGATGAAATTTAACTTTATAACTCATTAAAATGGCCATAAAAAAATTAATAAAATTATTCTGAATATAATACATTTAAAATGGGTTCCTTTTTTAATAATTAATTAATATAATTTTATTATTTAGTAAATTAAAATGAATAAAATCATTCGGATATAAGGTAAGGGGGATCTCAAACCCAATTTCCTTTATTTGGGTTATTACTATTTGAGGGTAAATTTCAGTGTGTTTGTTCTTATAAAATTACTAGAATATAATTTGATTGTTATTATCTTTTATTTTCTGGGATATACATGTTTCGAATCTAATTTTTTAACAAATGCAAAGATTTTTTCAAAAGAACTCTTCTTTATAAAAAACACATCTTTTAATTTTCTTGAGATTTGTTATTATTCACTCAAGATTGATGACTATTATAACAAGTATGTTATTCCATTTTTATTTTAGAAACCCAAATTTTTATTAATGAAATTATAATTGATTAAATTCTCATGAAACCCATTTCAATTCCATGGGTTGTTTTTTGGTAAATATTGTTATACGTTCTAGGTAGCATGCCTAATTATGTAAATGTTATGATGTGATGGGTATGACCAGAATTATATAGTGCTCCAATTCATTAGGTAATGTGATTTATCCCATGAGATAATGTGAAATATTCATGAAAATGATGCTAGATTTGTTCACAATTATGATTTTATTATTATGAACATATGTTATGCGTGAACATGATGCTAGATTTGTTCAAAACTATGTGTGGTATTTGACCAATAAGACATGACGTTTCATTTTTATGCATTTCCAAATTCCATACATTTATATAATAATTTCTCTTATGATTATGATGATTATACTATGATTATTTTTTGATGATTATGATTATGTTCTCCCATATTGTATTTATTCATGTATTTAATTATCCTCTTACTAGGATTTTAGCTCACCCCTTTCATTTATGTATATCCCTAGGTGATTACTTGTACTAAGAAGAATGTGAAGGCTACTATAGAAGAATGAATTAAATAATATTTATGTTTTATCATGTAGATTTTTTGTAAAATCCTGATTATCCCAAGACACTAAACTATTTGATCCTAGATTTGTAACACTATTATATTTTTTATATTTTAAATAATGTAATTGTAATGTAAGAAAAGGTAGGGTCGCTATAAAATGTGCATTTAGGAATTACATCATGCTCTATTTTTCTGATCGATGTTAACATTTAATACTTGTCATCAGTCCTTATTATTAGCATCATAGATTTTATGTGGATAATGTAATGTGTTTTTAGGAATTTCTCCAAGATATATTATATTTATCAATGAATTCTTAGTCAATATAATATTGGACACACTAGCCTGAAGAAACTCATATCTTCTTTCCATGCATATACAATACTTCACTTTCACATTCCTTATTAAACACTTAAAGGAATTTAATGAATCATTATTACCACTATCTTACCCCTATAATATTTCACACTCTCTAATTGAACTATTTCTAAAATCTTTATGAATTACCTTTATTTAAAAAGGTTTCATTTTTTCAAAACTAAATAACTATATACATCAATAATACCTAAGTTATTTAGATCCATTGAGTCTAAATACCATATTGGGTATATCTATGACATCAAATTTTACTTTTTCTTGAAAAATTATTATCTTTTCACAACTGGGAATATAAGTCTTACATTTTATATTCATCAGGTATTGCCTATGACTCATGTATCACTAAAATATTTATTGAGTATTAGACACCACAAAAAACATTCATTTTAAAACTCAAATAATGTCCCATTATTTCCATTAGACACATGGGGTTAATGTTTTGGTAATACTTAACAAATTTTAACTAGAATCGTTTACTTGGAAATTATAAGTTGTGTGCTTCTCACTACTAACATAGGAATCACCCCTTTTTTAATCACTTGGAGAACAAATCTTACTTCTTATAACATTTCTATACCTACTGTCATGAACCAGGTTGGGCTTCCATCCATACCAACACCCAAACTGATGATCCTCCCATACTGGTGACTAACACCATGAATCAATGATATCACAATAGAAATAATTTATCCTAATAAAAATCAGGATCAACAACCAAAGAAGGGAATGCATCATAAACCAATAAATAATAAACATAAATAAATACATAAACAAGACCCACATAAAAATACATCTGAACAAAAGGGAAATAAAATAGGATAAAACCAAACCAGAACTAACATGATCTACATGTGACCTTCTAGTCACCACCAACCATAAAACCAACCCGCTCTATAGGTAAACCTGAACCAAAAACCTGGACCTATAAAACAGCTTCGTTCTACCGATGTTGAGTGGAATAAGTATTGTGTGAGCATAAATAGTTCTGTAGGTAAGAGCCATATATTCTATACATTTCCTTTACCGAAATAGTCTACAAACTCTATTTTGAAATACATTTAGAAAGTAGGGTGTTATCATTTTAAAGAAATAAACATATATCTCCTTTTCAAAATAGTTTTCCATTCCAAAACCCAGTTTATAAACCCAAAACCCAAACAAGAATCTATACCAGGTGATAAAGAGGGTTATACTAAAAATAAATGAAAACAAAAAAAACTGTTAAAAACCAACAGAACAGGTAAACAGGTGCATCAAAATAAAGCATAACATACAGATAATAGTTATAGGAATTTGATAAACTCCTCTTGAAGAAATACCTATATGTACTTGGGTTGGGATAATCTTTAGTTTGATAGTGTATCTCCATAGTCAATAACCAACTTGGATTTTCTAAACTATCCCCACCAGTGACACATCTCACCTGGCCTCTCAACAAATCCAAGGGGTACCAGTTTATCTAATCAGGACCAATAAGAAACTTTCACTCGACCCTATAGATGACACCCAAGAATCCCATGATAATAGTATGTGGATAAGAGGTATTTCCTCACATGTGTGGAACAAACAAATAACCCACATATTCTACTGTGTTTCCTAGGCTAAACTTCGATAGCACCTTTGTGATTCCCCTCTCCTCGGAGGGACCACCATAGCGGTTCCCAACACATATCAAACCATCCATATGTTTTATTGTCGATTGCTCCCCCCCATTGACCATCTGCTCACCCTTCGAACCTGGTCATGCCTCGGCTCGCCCGGTCCCCCCAGTTTCGTCGATTCCTTCGTTCCTGCTTTTTAGTCTTCCTGGTAGATGTTCCCTAGAGGTTTCTATCCCTTCCCTACTTATTTCTTCGAGCTTTCCTTCCTCGGTTTCTCAGCCCAGCTTCTTCAAATACAACCTTTATAGCTAGTGGCTTATTCTCCCTCATTTCTTCTTCCCTGATGTTAGTGTGTCACCCCCAAAGGTATTGAGTGATAATGCATGTCTCTCCCTAGGATTCCCAATTTCATCCTTCACAGAGGTGGAGGCATTCCTAGAGTGGATATTGGTGTCTCAATTCGGGGATGAGAAACCTCCCCTCAAGGTCTTTCAGAGTTTCTTCCTCTTCTGGGGTCTTTGATTGCCAGTGAAAATCTCAATGGTGCACTAGAATTCATTCTACCTCAAATTGGCCTCATAGGAGGATTTCAGTGATGTGTGGTGCAGGGCCCCCCATTTTTTCAACCGATGGAGTTTCAACCTCTTTATATGGTTGATGGATGCACACTGGGGCAAGGAGATCCCTCTGGATGCAATATGGATTGACCTCCCAGGTCTTCCTCTTCTGTTATAAAAAGGTGGCTTCTTGAAGGCAATAGTTGATGCCCTTAGAGGCTTTCTCTGTTCTGATGCAAGGACTAGAAGATTTGTAGATGTGTCGGTGGATCATATTTGTGTGGATCTTGATCTCTCCCTTATTTTCTAGAGAATATTTCTCTTCGAGTGAAAGACTCCTTCAGCTGGAGTCAGGATATTTCTTATCCCATCTTCCCTAGATTTTTCTCTCACTTCCTTTTACAAGGAAACTCTATTTAGGTATGCATGGGGTGTCTTATATGGGGTGTCTTATAGGAGTCTGACACTGTCCTTCCAAGAGTCTAGGTCCTAGAGTCAGCTTAGGTTCCTCGCCTAGAGTTACCTCTCCTGAATTTGCTTCAATGTCAACTCTAGAGTCTACTAATTCCCCATTGGTGTCACATCCAGTCTCCTTGGATTAGGTTCTCTTTCATCCCTCTTCTCATCAGTTTGAAGATGTCGTAGATACATAGATAGGCTTGTTTCTCCCAATACCTAGGATCTTTTCTAGTCATAATTGGGGCTTGGCTCCCCCCCCCCCCCCCTTCTTGGTTCTCTATTTCTTCAGGTTTTCAACCCGGAGGAAAGCTTGCGCTTCTACCCACCCTCCTTATCAGGCACTCTAGCCCTACCCCCTCCCCCTATTGTTCTTCCTTACAGTCCCCCTGAAGTTACATGTTCTCTCCAAGACAATCCTCTACCCCTATAGAGTGTCACTCTTGGTGGGTGTCATATTCTTCTACCAATCACTAATCCATGTATGTACCCTTCACAAACACCCGTGCACTATTAACCCAATGATCCCGGTCCTATCTTGGTCCCGTCTAGTGATTCATGGAAGTATCTTAGCTCTTCCCCCATTATCCCTGCTTATCCCTCACCCAAGTTGTCTCCCAAAATAGAGGGATTGTGTGCCTATTATAAATCTAAGAGCCTCAGCCTCTCGTTCTGGAGCCAGTGCCAGAACACTCACCAATCAATGATTCCAATCCTAATATGGAATTTCTGTGGACTTGGGGGCTAGTTCAAGGTGGAGTTCCTCACCGTATAATTTTGTAAACATAAGGTTTCGATTGTAGAAATTATCGAGCATAAACAAAGCTTCTCTAAGCTTAGCGATTATGCATGGATGATCTGAATGCAAGGCTCCATGCACGATGACCCCTTCAATCGCCACATTTGGATATTCTGGCACAAGAGTCTTTCCATCGACCTAGTGCAAGCTAGGAACCAGTACATCACAACCAAGGTGACCAAAGGGGACACCACCTTTTTCATGTTAGTTGTTTATGGGAGTTATGACCACCACAAAAGAATGGAACTCTGGAGTTATTTCAATGATTTTGATCCTACTAATATTCCATGGATCATTGGGGGATATTTAAATTTCATTTATAACCTAGAGGAAAATAAAGGAAGGGGTCCCTTATAGAGGAAAACTAGTATGGAGTTTTCCTAATTCCGGGCTAGGAAAGGGCTTATCGACCTTGGATTCTCAGGATACCGCTTCACCTGGTGCAACAACCAAAGGAATACCCATTGCTCATGGAACTGGTTGGATAGGTTCCTTTCAAACCTCTAATCCACTACCCTGTTCTCCGATACAAAAGTGAGTCACCTGGTTCGGAGCCACTCGAACCATTCCCCTCTTCTGGTTAGCCTCTCTTCCAGTTAGGATAGCACTGAATAATTCTGGTTTTTACAATAGTATTCCAATTCTCCAGGATATCATTAAATGTTTAATGATGTCTGGAAAGAACCATCCTAGGGGAACTTGTGGGTTTCCATTCACAACAAACTCTGATGATTATATTATCACCTACAGGTGTGGGGGGGGAGGATAACCTCCTCAGTGAAAGTGAGGTCGATCGTGCCATGTAAGAAGTCAAAAGGCTTCAGGAAAATATAGAATATGTATGGGATGATAATACATTTTAGGATCTCTCAAATAATAAATAGATCATAGTATAAATTCTTCGGAAATAGGACAAATGGTTAGAGAAAAATCACGTGTCCAGTGGCTCAAAAAGGGTGACAAAAACACCGCATTTTTTCATGTGTGCATCAAAAAGAATAAGAGTCCAATCAAGACAAATTTTCTTTTAAAATATGGAACCTAATTTGACAATAGGGATGCGATGGGAGACCATGCTCAATCCTTCATCCAAGAGCTTCTTGTGGGTTCAAATCCTCTGATTCCCAAGGGATATCCGGGTGAAAACACTAGTTTTTTTGAAGTGATCTTCACTGTCTTCTCTGTCCAAGATAATGAGTGGATGAGTATGATGCTTAAGGAAAAATAAATCCATAATGCCATGATGATTTTGAAACTAGACAGTTCCCTAGGTCCTGATGGTTTCCTGATCTCCTTTTACATGGAATCCTGGGACGTGGTGAAGGAGGACATTGTCTCTTCCATCCAAGATTTCTTCTGTGGGTGTATCCTTCTAAGGGATGCTTCTACCACCTCTCTCGTGATTCTTCCAAAAACAAGGAACCCAAAATCTATTTTTCACTACTGAACAGTGATCCTGTGAAACTTCCCATATAAAATATTGGCTAGCGTGATCAACTCCCTACTGTCCACGAATCTCCCTTAGTGGATCTCAATGGAGACGCATGGTTTTGTGAAGGGCATTTCAATCCAAGGAACTATTGTTCTCACCTAAGAGATGATCAAAGACATGAATTTCAAGACCCATGGATCTAATTTTTCCATCAATATGGACATTAACAAATCATATGATCGGGTGGAGTGGAGATTCAGCAACAAAATTCTGGAAAGTATAGGCCTCGCCTCCTGGAATATTGATCTCTTTTTTAGATGTTTCATCTCCTTTGGGATGGTGGTTACTTTCATGGGAAATTAATACAATTTCTTTATGTCTACTCGTAGGCTTAGACTAGGAGACATGATTTCCCCATGCCTCTTCATTCTATCTTAGGATGTCCTCAGTCACCAAATCAACAGAAGTACTAACAATGGGGAGTTAATCCCTTTAAAAGAAGCATGAGATCCAATACCATATCCCACCTGATGTTCATAGATGATATCCTTGTCTTCATGAATGCTGGGATTAAATAAATCAAGGTCCTTAAGAAGTTTCTAGAGGAATGTGCCCACTATAGTGGATAGTTGATCAGTAAAGACAAAAACACCTTCTATATTTCAAACAACTACACTCCTAGCTGAATCTTTGTGGTCCAGCAGACCCTTGACATGAATAGAGTAACATTCCCCATGGAATATCTCAAATCCCCTGTGTCTCTGGGTAGACTTTGCATCAGAGATTTCCATTTTGTTACCTACAAGATCACAGACCACATTCTTAACTGGAATAACAAGTATCTTTCTATTGTAGGTAAAATCGAGCTCATTAATAGTGTACTCCTTGCAACCCGAGTTCATGTTCTTTCATATATAAAAGTCCCACAGGGTTGATCTATAACATTGACAAGATCATGGAAAGATTAATCTGGGACCCTACTTCAGAAGGGAAACGCCACTGGGCATCATGTCGGAAGTTGCACGTTCGTTCAGGGAAGGTGAAATTAATGTACTCTCCCTCAAAGACATCATCCAATATATGCATGCAAAACTCACCTGGGAAATACTAGAAAAATGTACGCGCTGGGGAAAAAACATTCACTCCTCTCATTTTCCCAATCCCTCTTCAGAGGTTAGTCAAGGATCTCTGCTCTGGTCCGTCATTCACCGCCTTCTTTCTAGTGTCCAACCGCACTCTCGATGGCGTGTGGGGAAGGTAGAGATCTCTTTCAGGCACAATAACTAGGCTAGGAAGGTCATTGGGTTCTCGAGCTACCCTTATCTCAATATTTTCATTAGTGAATCTAAATGTTACTCAATTTTCACCAAAGAGGTGGTGGATGATAATCAACAGGACACCTTCAATCTCATCAACCTCTCCCTAGAGCCAGACCATTGTGTTTTTACTCCATCCTCCTTGGGGTCCTTCTCCAACCAGGTCTTCCGTAGCACATTGTCCTCTCAGGAAAGCATGGTGTCCTGAAACAAAACCATTTGGCCCAAGTTTCTCCCCTTGAAATATAATTTCTTATCATGGTGAATCTGAAATAGAGCAATTCCTACGGATGATAACATCAAAAATTTTGGTATTCCATTGGTTTCTCATTGTCCCTACTACAGGAATATGAGAGAGGAAACTGTTGATCACTTTTTCTTTCGAGGTGACCGGGTGTATGTTGTATGGAGAACTCTTGGTGAATTTAGGGACCTTTTTGACCCCATCATGGCCAAAGTCTCATTCCAAGAGAGGTGGTTCCACGGCTTTAGAGATATGGGTCCGAAGAGGGAGGCCTACACCACTATTTTACATGCAGGGTTTTGGAGTATCTGAAAAGCAAGAAATAAGGAGAGGCATGATGGGGTATCTTCCTCCGGTGGAACCATTATCATCATAACTAATAACTTATTGCTAGATTTAGACGGTCTCTTCAACAACTGGTAGGAAGCACCATCCTTCTGTTTTCTCCAAAGGAATTCCCATGACTCCCATTCAGTTACAAAAATTTTCAGAGGCCACTATGTTTGATAGAACCCCCCCCCCCCCCTCCAAGGTTATCAAACTTAATTTTTACAGATCCTACTACATGTGGGTCCTCTGAGATGGATGTGTGGTTTGTGATGATAAGGGGTGGGTTATCCTTGATTTCTCCTCCAGCCTAGGTCGTGGATCTTCCCTCCTAGCAGAGGCTAAGGCTTTGTTTCAGGGTATCATTTTGTGCCTTCAGAAGAATATTGGGTTATCATAGGTAGAAACTGACTCCAAGATCCTGTATAATGCCTTGCTGGGCCTTATCCCCTCCCCCTAGTTTATCTTATACATCATCATAAATTGTAGGTGCATGCTCAATAGCAATACTAAAGTGATGCACTCTTGGCAAGAGGGAAATCAAGTTGTGTATCACCTTTCTTCCCTTGGTGTTATTAGACATGACTCCCTTATCCTCCACAATGTGATGTCCTTGAAACCTTAAAGGGTCAATTTTATTTGAGGGTATACCCTTGGTCTGCACTACTTTAGGCCTCCGTGAGCCCTGGTTGCTTGTGGACCTTGTGCCTCTCTCTTTTAATAAATCATTACTCGATGATGATTATGTCACTTTGAAAACCATTTTATATAATACCAAAAAGTACCAATCAGAAATTTGAAATTCCCAAGTCAAAAAAATTTCTAAATCATTTTAAAAAAAACAAGGTGAAAACATACAACATTCTCAAAAGGATCCAAATGAGTCTTTATATCATTTCACAACCAGCCTAATTAAAAGGATCAGAATCATTCCATTCTTTAGAAAAAAATATTTTGAAACCACATTTGAAATCATTTTGGAACCATGGAACCATTTATAAAACACTTGGGGTTTTAGAAGTACCATTTGGAAGATGAGGTAGAAGAAGGATAAGAGGGTATTAGGAAAAGTGTTTTAAAACCTAAGGTTTAAGATGAAAATTTTTGTAATAATACATTATAATTTTTGTTCTTATCTATATGTCCACCTTGTGCCTATATGTATATTCCCACATCCCATGGAACATCTATTAGAAACCATATAATTACCCAAAAACTAATTTATAAAGTCACCACTATTTTTACTTCCTAATGCACAACTCACCACATAATTACTAAACCACAATGATGCATTAAAATCAATAAAAAATAAAAATTCATAAGAAAAAAAAATTATCAAAACTCAACCTAGTGCAAACACACTCCAAAACACCCAATTTCATTTTTAAACACCTGTTTTAATTTTATTAAACACTTTGTAAGCATATAGATATAGGTATGATTAAGGAAACCCTTTGGAAACCCATTTTCATTAAATTTTCACAATGTAAATGCTAAAAAATCTACACTAACACATCACTAGAAAGAATATCACATTTAAAAAAAATAAGAAATATCAAGCATCAAAGGAATGTGTTTTAAAGGAAATGAATGGAAACACCTACCTCAACAATGTGATAACACAGCAAAACTCCAATATAGGGGAGAACCAAGCTCGAAAATAATACACACACCCTAACATCAATTAAACAAAATACAAACATCAAACCTATAACTTAGGGTTTGTCCAAGAGAGAACCCAACCAATAAAGAACTAAGAACCAAGAGGGGAAGAGAAGAGGAGGATAAAATTGACCAAAAATGGAAAGAGACTTACCTAGGAACCTGAAGGCAGATTCAATGGAGGAAGGAGAACAAGGGATGAGGGTCATGGGAGTTCCTATAGTGTGCCAAGTCAATAAATGTATGATAAACTTGAAAATTTTTTGAAACTAAAGAGGGGAAAAATAGGAATTTCAACTTTTTAAGAACCTGAGAAAGTTGCATGATTTGGCCAGATGGTTTTCCAAATCATGAACCAACTATGTGAACCCTACTAGAGAGAATGGTAACTTTCATAGGATATTCATAAATTTTGGGAAACTATGAACTAATAGTGTGCCGTGGTTTTATCAAAAATTGTAGAACCCCTCACATGCTTGCAGCACAGTTTCTCTTAACCGTGCACAAGCCATGTGACTTATCCCTAACACCAAAATAAGGTTTCATGGTTTCTCCTAGACCTTACACAGTTTTTCCAAACAATTATTAATACATTCTAGAAAAACCATTCAAGAAGAAAATAAGCTAAAAACACCCCCTAGACTTAACTAACTACATGGTTTACCCGCAAATTGTGCACACAAATTGTGCACATGGAAAAAACACACATGAATCTCCAAAACTCAAAAATTCCCACCAGGAACTCAACCCAGAATTCAAAAGAAATTATAAAACCAAAAAATAATAATATAAAATAAAAACTATGGTCAGGTTATGATAATTATTTTTACCACAAACACTTTCTATCGCAAGAAATTCACCCAGCCGAATAAGAACCAGATCTCAAACCCAAAATTGAACAATGAAGAATGGAACCATAAACCTCAGGGTGGCCTTTTAACTCAACATGGAACACCCAAATATCTCTATGGAAAACTAAAATGAGTGTATCCACATAGAGAATAGAAATTTATACTCACCATAAGAATCCAGATAGTATGGCCAACACTAAAATCCCCAACAGTACCACCATGGGAACTCCCCACACAAACTGATTGAACTAACCATCGAGAAATCCCCATTTGAACTAATAACCCTCGACAAAAGGGGGAACCCATGGAAGGAACTCAAATAAAATGGAAAAATGAATCACAATTCATTATTTCCTCAAAACATGAGACTCTCCAAAACAGTCAAGAACCAAAACAAAACAAATCCACAAGGCTAACTATATAGGAAAGAATGTCCAATACCCAAACTCACATACAAAAAGGCACAACCACTATATTTAAAAGAGAATGGGACTACCAATATTTATACAATAAATATAAACTTGTAAAAACCAAGGAAACTTTACTGAATCAACTTTGATGTCAGAAATAGAAGTTGGGCCAACAACTCTGTCACACCTCACAATTCTAGACTGTGTGAAGAGATTTACATTGGGGACTATGGCTGGAGCCCTAATTTCTATAAGCATCTAGTTCCCCGTAGTCAGGAGCTTATATTCTCTGATCAAGACTTCCTTTTATAAAAATTCTACAGAGAACATTCTCCTAAAACTATTATTGAAGACCCCAAATGAATAGAGAATCCTTTATCTAGTCCTTCAATGTTATCTCTAGAGAAAAATAAACCAACTCTTTAATATGATCAACATAGGTCTTCACTATCCGCTGACCTTGTTGGACACCCAAAAACTCTGCCATGTTCTTCACCTTCACCTCCTCAGGGATGAACTGTCATATGAAATTGGTCTTAATGACTTCCCAGGACATTCCAACATGTAATGATGTTGGAACTTTCACCTTCAATTGATCCAAACTCAGACCATCAAATGAACTTATAATAACATGAATTCATACAGCATCATGAGTTCCCAAAGACATAAAGACACATTATACTTTCTCAAGACACTCCATAGCCTCTAATGTACCTCGATCACCATGGAAAATAGGAAAAAACCAAGATTCACTAAACTCCACCACTCCATTGGGAGTCTAGGCGGGGCTAAAAACTAGAAAAGACTCATTGGAAACCATAAGAAACTTCCTGAGTGGAATACTCTGAGCATAAGAAAAACATATAAATGAAATTAACACTCAACCAAAATTCAACCAAAAAGAACAACTCAAACAAAAACACCACACTCACACACCAAAACACCACTAATGGAACCAAAAATATCTTTCAAAAACCACCATTTCACCAAAAAATTTCAAAACCATCTCCTTCCAAGGTTACTCTCTAAAACCCTGAAACACATTTTCCAAAAAAAACCAACATCCCAAAATAATTTTCCCTTTGAAAATACCTTTTTCCAAAAAAAACAAATTTCTACTTAAAATCCACTCATGCATCCTAAAACCAATAAAAATTATAACTCACACCAAACACCAAAAATAGATAACTAACAGCCATGTATAACCTGGATACATGGTTAGTGGTCTATGCCCCAGGCAAGCACCAACTAATAGTAATTTCTTGGTCAATTCACTCGGCATCTACATGGGTCACTGCTCCATGTAAGACCACCATACAGCATAAAATCACTTACATTGTTATCCCAAATCCAAAAAAACCAAATAAAATACTCAAATCCTAGACTAACACTAGAAACTATAAGATTGGGATGAGTAAGATTTCATGATGCTCTTTTCATACCTACCTCTCGAGTACTAATAGTCCTAATATCCAGTCTACCTAACACCCTAAATAAAAAGGTCCCCTCTCATACAATTTTATCATGAACTAGGTCTGGATACCATCTATCCTAAAACCCGAAGTAGTCTGATACAAGTCCTATGATGCATTCTTGATCCTCCTAGGATGGAGACTAGCATCGGGCATCAAATATATAACAATATAAATGATTTAGCCCAATAAAAACCAGGATAAAATAACTAAAGTAGATCGCGTAGCATAAACCAATAAGTAATGAACATAAATAAATACATAAATAAGATACAGATACAATAATATCTAAACAAAAATAAAACTAAAACAAAATACAACATTACTAAACTAGAACCAACAATATCTCCATGTGACCTCCAGGTCACTATCAACCATAAAACTAGAATACTCCATAGGAAAACCTAAACCAAAAACTTGGACTATAAAAATATATTGGTCTACAGATTCTGAGTGGCAAAATTAGGGTGTGATCATAAATAGATTATTAGGTAATCACCATAGACTCTATACATTTCCTTTCCTAAAACAGTCCATAATTTCTAGTTTGAAATACATTTAGAAAGAAGGGTTTTATCATTTTAAATTAATAAATACAACTTTCAATTTTAAAATAGTTTTCCATTCCAAAACCATGTTTATAAACCCAAAACCCCAAAAAGAATCCATAACAGGTGATAAAGAGGGTTATGATGAAAATAAATGAAAATATAACAAATGGGGTGAAACTAGTAGAATAGATAAACAGGTGCAGTAGAATAAAGTAGAACATACATATAATAGTCATGGTCATTTCATAAACCTCTATAGAAGTAATCCTTATATGTACTCTGGTCAGACACACCTATTAGCATATGGTGTAGATTCAGATTCAATAACCAACTTGGATACTCTAAACTAGCCTCACTAGTGGCACATCTCACCTAGACTCTCATCAAATCTAGGGGATACCTGTACATCTAATTGAGACCAGTAAGAAACCATCACTCAAACCTATAGATGGTGCTTAGTAATCCCGTGATAATAGTATGTGGATAATGAGGATTTCATCACACATATGGCACAAACCAATGACCCACAGATTCCATTGTGTTTCCTATCCCAAACTTCAACACCACCAATGTGATGTACCTATCCTAAGATGTACCACCATAGTGGTTCTCACCACACATCAAACCATACAAAGGTCCCAACTGGGCCTACATGTCTTATCTATTTTAAAACCATTTTCCAGAATACCCAAAAGTTCTAATTGGGCCATTAAAATTCCCAAATCAAAAACATTTCCAAATCATTTTCAAAAATCAAGGTGAAAACATAAAATATTCTCAAAAGGTTCCAAATAAGCCTTTGTATTATTTTTCTACCAAACTAATTCAAAAGGATCTAATCAGGTTATTCATTATAAAAAAAATTGGAAACCATGTTTGAAATTATTTATGAACCACAGAGCCATTTAGAAAAGACTAGGGGTTTTAAAAGAACCATTTGAAAGATGAGGTGGAATAAGTAGAAGAGGTAATAAGGAAAAGTTTTTTGAAACCCAGGGTTTAAGATGAGAATTTATATAAGAAATCATTATCATTTGTGTGTTTATCCATATTTCATCTTGTTCCTATATGAATATGCCCACATCTAATGGAACACCTATTGGAAACCATAGAAGTACCCAAACCCAATTTAGAAAGTCACCACTAGATTTACCACCAAATGTATAACTCACACATAAGAACTAAACCACAAGGATACATTAAAATCATACCCAAATCCCAGTTCATAAGAAAAACAAAATTTCCAAAACTAAACATAGGCCAAACATGCTCCAAAACACCAAATTTCATTTTAAAATACCAATTTTAATTTTATCAAACACTTTTTAAACATATGGATATAGGCATGATTAATTAAAACCTTTAGAAACTCATATTCATCAAATTAACACCATAGAAATTCTATAAAAATCTATAGTAACATATTACTAGAAAGAATATCACAATTTAAAATCATTTAGGAAATCTCAAGCAATAAGGGAATGTATTTTTAAGGAAATGGATGGAAACACCTACCTCAACAACGTGTGAATGCAATGAAACTCTAAGAGAGGGGATAACCAAGACTTAAAAACAATTTAGACACCCTAAATTTAAAGAAACACAATCCAAACATCAACCCTTTACTTTAGGTTTTTTCCATGAGAGAACCCAATAAAGAATGAACCATGAACCAAGAGGGAAAGTGAATAAGAGTATAAAATTGACCCAAAATTGAGAGATACTTACCTAGGAGAATCAAGGGAAATTCAATGGAGGAATGAGAGTAAGGTAGGAGGGTCTTGGGAGCTCCCATGGTGCTTCTAGGTCGAGAAAGGGATGATAAACCTGAAATGGATTTAAAACTAATGAGGGAAAAAGAGGAATTTTAAATTTTTAAATCCCTGGGAAATTCACATAGTTTGGACGTATGGTTTTCCAAATTGGGTGCTAATCATGTTCACCCTACTAGAGAGGAGGGGAACTCGCATAGTCTGACCACACAGTTTGGGAAATCATGTACCAAACATGCACCATAGTTCTATAAAAAATTTTAGAACCCCTTGCCTGATTTTTTCACAATTTCTTCTAACCTTTCACAAGCTGTGCACCTTATCCCTAACACCAAAATAAGGTCTCATGGTTTCTCCTTTACCTCATACAGTTTTTCCAACCCGTTCACAAGTTATTCCAAGAAAACCTTACAAGAAGAAAAATAAATAAAATCACCACCTATCCTTAACCAACCACATGGTTTACCCTTAATCATACACACAAACTATAAAAAGGGAAAAAACACACTCAAAAACTACAAAAAACAAAACTCTCACTGAGAACTCAAATTAAACTTCAACCAAAAGATCTAACACCAATAAAAGAATAAAATAAATTAAAAATTGTTGTAAGGGTGTGACACTTACTTGGTTACTATATTCAAATACACATATGTAATAGGCATATTATATTCAATACCCAAAAGTATGATAGAAACATCACATAAAATTTATGAATATACCTGTTGAAGAAGTAACTACTTTCTTCTTCTATTTCATTACTTACATAGACTTATTTCATAACATATGAAGAAAATAACCTATAGTATAAATTACTTCCAATTTTCTTTGAAGGATATTTTAAAGGTATCTTTGGAGTCACTCTTTTCATTTTTATTTTCAACTTGTCTTTAAACTTGTTCACCACAAGAACTAAAACATTATGTAAGTTCTTATTGTCTTGGTGAACCGTACCTAAAAGGTAATGTATTGTTTTTCTCCAATTCATTTTTTTGTAATCTTAAATAAAATTGGAGTATATGTTTTATAAATATATATGAATGTGATGTAATGAAATATCAATATCCATATTTCATATTTACACGTAACTAGTGTAATCACTACCCATTAATATCTTTCTTTACATTCTCCTTACAAGCTTCTCAGATATGATACAGCGTGTTAAATCATCCATGTTTTAATGTTGAATCCACAACTCACATTAGACGTTGATGATAAAATTATGATATAACTATCATAATCATCATACATGAGTCTACTGTAATCATTTTTTCTCACCCTCGCTTCTTGAGAAGGATTAACAGGTATTAGGGACTCTATCACCTTGAATTTCCTCTTCCGTAGTACATTGTGCAAGCATCTATACTATTTTTGGAAATTCATGTTGGATTAGAAATTTGATTTATCCAATATTATTATAGTGTATTTTTGGTATTAAATTTAATTTTCTATAAAAAAATATAGCAGATTAGTACTTTTATCATGATTACCAATTAGACATTACTGATTATTTAAATCATTAAATGTCTCCCACTATTTAATTGAACTCTAGAAACCCTCTATACTAGAATCATAAAACTTTGTCTATTGATTATTATAGTGGAAAACATCCTTAAAATTTATTCTCATGGTCTACAATATTTTGCTACACCACTACTTGGAGAGTTTCTAGGTAAGAACTAGACTGGACAACTGCATTTAGTCATGGATCCTTGATCTATTGAGTGAAGTCTCAACTTCTAAAATCATAAAAATTATTTACTCAATACTTTCCTCCAAATTTTCAACAAGCAAACTTTGGATACTCCTTTACTTCTAACTTCAATTAATCCAACTTATCACTCTTATAATAACTCTTGGGTAGTAGGATGCAACCTCAACTTTTGTTTATGAGTACCTCATACACTCAGTTTTGTTCAAATTTGAGAGTTCAAATGCATTCACGAATTAATATTCCTTTGAGGGTTTTTAGATTTCTCAATGAATGTAATACTTTTATATTAAATATATTTATACTATGTTGTCGAACTCACAACTAAAAATTCACTAATATAATACATTCATCACTTCTTTCTACATTTTTCTATTTATTATTTTCTTGATTTTTCTATTTTCATGAAAATGAATAAAATAATAAAAAATAAATAAAGGAAATTAAATTACTCAACTGGTCTTGAGAATCTAATATTGGTTGATCCATTTAAACTCAATGGATCAAATTTGACCTAGAGGTGTCATAGATTAGTTGGGTCTTGACTCATGATGCAGCTCATCCTTAGTCTATTGTATCTATATCCCATCTATTTTTCGCCTTGACTTCATGTGGTCCGTGACTTATAGAGTTATTTTCAATAGTACATCAATACTTGCACTTAGGAAAGGGGGTCTCAAAAAGCTCAATGTACATACAGATAATGTTGGACGTGAAGACCCTTATATATATTGAATAAAAAATAACAATGCATAAATCATTCATAAAACTAATAAATTATTATATGCATAACAGATAGTTGTAATAAATAATTATACAAATAAAATAGATATTCATGGTTGGTCAATGATCAAGAATATTCTATGGGTAAATTAAAAGTGAAAAAAAAATTAAAATACAATAAATTTAAGTAATAGGGAAATTAAAAAAATTAAATGAATTATTTTAATTCAAATAATTTATTTAAGTTTGGTCCCATAATTAATTATATTTTATTTTAAAATTAAATAAATAAATAAATTGAATTAAAATTTAAATTAATTTTCTAGAATAATAAAATTAATATTCTTTTAATCCAAAAAATTAAATAATTAATATTTTGGATATATTAAAATATTTCGAGCCCCGAATCCTAGTCCAAACCCATTATGGGTCGGTCCAAACCCACGAAGGCCCATACCAAGCTGAGAAAAACCTATATAGGGCTGTTATGGGCTAGGCCGACCATCCATAACCTGTTACAGGTCGAGAATCCCGCTTTATCCCATTGTGAAGAATATCGGGTCAGATATAACCCGTGGGAGTTTGTTAGAAGCCTGATCAGGATGGTTGCACATAGGAGATATAAGGGTGATGGGATTACCAGCTGGGAGAGCAGTAGAATCATATGTCGCATGGAGATAGTGGAGTTTCAAGGGTCAATGGTAGATCATGGGTGCTCTGACATGTGGAGGAGGTACTGGGGAAGGATACAGGGGTCGACTTCGGGTGACTTGTGGGCAGCATCAATCTCAGGTGGTGTGGGAAACCACAAGTGATGTGGTAGGGTGGGGTTCCAGATGGAAAACATCGGATATGGATCAGGTGTGGCCTACAGCTTGGTGATGACCAAACCGGGTGGCATCCGTCAGCTCACCTGGGGTAGTATCAAGCGGTCAGGATCAATGTCAGGTGGTGGTGCTTGGTAGTCAATGAGGGAATCTGAGGAGAGAGATCGGTAGTATATTCCTATTGTGGTGTGATGGTGTAAAAACTCTAGAGGTCGGATCAGGGAGGTGTTGCGACAACGGTAGGGTGAAACAGTGACCGGTCGAGCGGCTACAAGTAGCAGTAGTCAACTCGCCAGTTCACCAGGAGGTGACAACATATGAAGGAGCAATGGGATGGCATCCACATGAAGCTTCCCAACCCCTTTTTATTTTATTTTAACTTTTTGTTTTACACAGTCATCCTACCCATAAAGGTTTTCTTGTTTTTAAAATATTTTTTTTATGCTTTTATTCTTTTCTCCAATTTATAATAATCGACTACCCTGTAGTCTTTGTCCCTTTATAAAAAATTTCCAAAGGCTATTTAAATAGCCTTTTAATATAATAATAAAACTGAATATTAAAATTAAAATTCCACATTACCGGTGGAATAAATATTTTACCCATAAAACACTATTCTGGCAGGTCTCTATGGCCGGAATAGAGGTCATCACTTGGAAAAGGAATTCTTACCAACTCAACTTGACAAGAGATGATTGGGATTCGCCTTTGGGTGAAAATTGAACATATATAAAAATATATATGTTCTTAAAAAATAACATTAAAAATTCAATTTGAATCCATATTGAAAACATTGGATGACCATATCTTTGCATCTTATATCAGATTGAAATGTGGTAAGATCAATTGAGACTAAATTAAGACTCTCTACTTAATTTAATTAAAATTAATTTTTTCTTAGCTCATAAAATTCCCATGATCCCTTTGATACTAATTTTTGGTACCGGGGTGCGCAACATAAGCTGGTGGGCCAGGGATTTAATATTTTTATCACCAGAGAGAGTTAATTTTATAATATCTAGTGATTCGATCCCCGGTAGAGGTCCAAGGATGTCGCATGAATTTTAAAAATCACAAATTAAATAAATGAGTACCTCATTCTATTAGAATGTTCATTTAAATACAGCTCATCACCGATGATCGTTGCTTGAAGGATCTGAGCTTGAACCCCTACAGATCATCAACGCATGATCCAAGAATCCATACGAACATTGGCCATCATATTCCTAGTGCTAGCGTGGAGTTTTGATAATTCCTTTGATGTCACGACTATCACCTCGATCTTATCCCTTCAATCCATCAAAGGCGTTCTTGGATAAATCACTCTGAGAGAGAAGTTCACTCTCTAGGATGTAGGAGGAGAGAAAAGCTCTCATTCCATATGAATGAATAGTAAATGGAATGATATTCTACTCTATTTAAATAGTGGATGTCCAAAATACCTGATAAGGGTTCCCCAACCCCCATATATCCAACATCCAGTAAATAATAATAAATGAAATGTTATGAAGAACAAAATATATCATTAATGACATTTATATTTTATCACCTACTTATAATATATAATAAATATATTATGTAATAAACCTGAGTCATTAACTCGACTCGTAATTATCAAAATATTAGATAAACCTTTCATATTAAAATAATATTCATTCATTCATATGATATTTTCTGTATATTCACTTAAAACCCTATTAATACTTTTAATAAAATCAACTCAGTTATTCTATACATGAATAATAATTAATTAATTAATTCAATAGTGATGGTCAATACTTGGACAACTCTCAAACCCCATGGTGGATCCCACCATGTGTTATATACCTATTCACCAGAATAGGACAGATTCATCAATATTCCATAGTGTGTGGCCCTCTAGGCCCTTATCTTGAAAATAGTAAATATTATTCATAGACCAAGAGCAAAGTCTAAAAAACCATTAATGCCCCTAAAGAGATAATGAATAGTCATAGCAACAACAATCATCCTACGAACACACATTGTGTAATATAATCCCTTTGTCTCAAGATATCTCATAAATTAGGATGCACATTTATGTCATTGTTAATTTTTGATTTATTATTTTTTATCTAACTAGATATACTTGCCTTAGACTACCTTGGACAATGATTTATGAAGTTACTACCATCCTAATCCACTAGAACCGATATATCACTTCCACAACTTAGAAGAAAAAAATTCTATCTTGACCATTCAACCAATTACATGCCACCAATGACACACCCAACACAAGTTACCTCTCCATGACTTCAATTTCATGGTTTTTTTCCTTGCATGAAAGTACACAACCAAATGGTATGCATTGATAATGATCTCAATTCAGGATACTAATTCACATGTTCATAAATAAGAATAATCAATGACATCTGAAACATGTAGTGTTTCTATTGGCAGGTATGTCCTCGGGATCTTGCCTACTAAAGATCACCATGTGAGAAGTTCGTGAGAAGTTCGTGAGAAGAAGTCGTAGTGATTATGAGATCCCAGCACATGATAATCACACATCATCTTTTTTCAATTAGTATGATGTATATATACCATAGGAATTATGTTTAATATTAATTTTGAAGTATCTTGAGGTACTCATTACAGCTTGGGAACTACTATAACCTTTTGATACAATAAATAATCTATGGACATTTCCATTTAAATAGTGGATGTTGAAATATTAACACTTGTATGGTATGTTTTAATCATGTATAACTCACTGTATACATGGTATGGTAATCTAAATTTAATGATAAATTCGGTTCTAGGGATCCAAATTTTACAATAATGTTATGTCACTGCATAGAGTAGTTGGGATCTTCTGAAGATTGATTTAGTAATTTCTTGAGTAGCCCCCATGAATGTGGCAATGTTTCAAAGTCTCATAGGTATTACAGGATATTACAATATGTATATGTCCAATTTACCTCATATTGTGAGTCTTATGACATCATTGACGTGGAAGGATCAATCATTCGTATAGACTAGCATGTGTCATGCTATTTTTGAGTATTTGAAAGAGAATATGTTTAGTTCTCCTTTTCTCCATTTTCCAAAGGAAGATACTATGTTTTAGATTTTATATTATACTTAGTGCCTTGGCCTAGGTTGTAGTGGATCATCTTAAAGAAGGAGTTGTTGTATAATTCACATAGTTCTACCTTCTTTATATATCCTGGAAACACCAAGATGTATCGAGATCTATGAGAGCACTATTTTTGGGACAATATGAATAAGGAGATCTCAAAATATACATCAATATTTTGTGTATGTTAGCAAGTGAAAGAGTAAAAGAAAAAATATAAGGGGATGATGCAACCATTACCGATACCTACGTGGAAATGGAAAAACATCACCATGGACTTTGTCGCTAGTCTTCCAAATACATCAAGGGGGAATAATGATATTTGGGTTTTGGTGGATCATCTTACAAAGACTGCACACTTAATTTTGATTCGATAGGATTTATCAATTGATCAACTTGTAAGGATATACATTAGAGAAGTGATGAATCTACATGGAACATCACTATAGATTGTATCTTATCAATATCCAAGATTTACCTCTATGTTCTGAAAGAGTCTTCAACATACTCTAAATACTGAGTTGAACTTTAGCATGGCTTATCACTCTCAAACTGATGGTCAATCTGATTTGACTATTGATACACTCAGGGACATGTTGAAATCATGATCAATTGACTTAAAAGTATTATGGTATCAACATATTCATCTTGTTTAATTCTCATACAAAAACAATTTCCACTCAAGCATCCAAATGGATCCCTATGAAGACCTTTATGAGAATAGGTGAAGAACACCTACATGTTGGGATAAAGTTGGGGAATGAAAACTAAGAGGTCCTAAAATGGTCTATAAAATGGTGGAAAAGGTTAATACCATTAAACATCACATCAAGGATGCTCGGATTTGACAGAAGAGTTATTCTAATAATCATTTATGAGATGTATGTTTTGATGTTAGAGACATTTTATTCCTTATCATATATTTTTTGTCCCAACTTGGTATTTATATCATTGGGGTAAGAATTTACAAGTATAAGAAACACTATATTCATAAAAGGTTTCCACATGACTGAGTGTGTACCATATTCCAAAATATGTTTCCCTAATATTCCTTTAATGGTGTATCTTGATAAATTTTCATATGCAAGAGAGATTTTTATCATCCCTTATAAATTTTTTCTTGAAATGGACTCTTCATTTATATGATCATCATAGATTATATCATCTATATACCACATCAATTTAAAATCATTAATCTATGTATCCAAATAAACATCAATATCATTTCTAGGTTATTTTGATCCTGAAATAGGCAGAGACATCATAATATATTTTCACTTCATGCAGAACCATATTGAAAACATGTAATTTCACAACATAACTAGTAATGTACAATAATTGTTACTTTATATACCAAAATGATTCATAGAATCTATATATAATTAAAGATAGAGTTTTCTCAACTTTTTATTAAATACAAGATAATTATGGTCAATTTTATTCTGCTGGGGAATGTATTATGGGTGATTATATTTCTTATCTTGAATTATTCTATTTGTATGCCTTTTTAATTGACTTATTATCTCCTCACTTCAATAAAGTTGTCTAAGCCTTGGAATGATTGGAAAGTATCACACAAATTTTAGAGGAAATGATTTTCATTTTTTTAATTGAGTCGCACCATACATAGGGAACTTTTTATGTGATTCATAGTCCTTAATAAATAATATACAATCATTTGGATCGGCGTGTATTTTTTATAGGTCATACCCATTGAACATAACCTTCATTAAGAATCATATGTTTGAAATGGGAAATCATTATCTTATGGTAAAATATATTTCAAGAGAGAAAGTGGTTCAATAAAACCAATTTCACTCCATAGGTTTCAATATTTCAAATTACATATTTTCTATATGACTGATAATGTTCAATATTAGAGAAATTAGCATACAGTGGCATATTTTTATGGTTTTTAAACATATCAAATAGATTTGGGTAATCATGAATATCATCTTCAATTGAAATTTTCATTTACTCAATACAATTTATGTCATTTTATACAATTGTAATGAAATTAAACAACCCATAAACTGTATTGTTATGACAGTCACTAGAGACATTTAGTTTTTCCCATTATTTATTCCAAAATTTATAACTTCAATATATTTCTTGATAGATAAAGTGTTCTTAAAACTCATCTAAACAAATCTTTCTTAAATATAAACAATGTAAACACAAACTAATAATTTCAGAAGGTCTATCTTCACACTTTTTTGCAAAACTGTGAACTATTTAACATATCCTTATATTCTCTTTTCATGTGATTGACATTCATTCACTTTTGATTCATATTTGTCTTATTTGGTTCTATAATATTTATATTTCATTAAAAAAATAGATACATATAAGGTATGTATATAATGTATC